>AP026540.1:5000000-10000000 GCA_026075535.2 Tricholoma matsutake | reverse complement strand
AGAACAACAACCAAAGCTCTTCCACAATCCCCTCATTCTATGCTTAAACGTTGAACTCGAGCTCAAAGCTGAAAAGGACAATGCCGAAGTTCGGGTGGAGGCTGTTTCCGATTATCAAGCCATCGTAGATGCGGAATGGGAAATCATCTACCGCAAGCTGCAAGCCATCGAAAAAACGGGCGCCAAGGTCGTCCTCAGCAAACTGCCAATAGGCGACTTGGCAACGCAGTGGTTCGCCGATCGTGATATTTTCTGTGCTGGTCGTGTTACTGCCGGAGATCTTCGCAGAGTTGTTCAGGCTGTCGGCGGTTCCGTCCAATCAACTTGTTCTGACATTTCCCGGGAGCACCTTGGCACGTGTGGGCGTTTTGAAGAGAAACAGATTGGAGGTGAACGATTCAATATCTTTGAACACTGTCCCAAAGCGAGAACTTGCACGCTGGTCTTGCGTGGTGGCGCGGATCAGTTTATTGAGGAGGTGGAGCGGAGTCTGCATGATGCGATCATGGTCGTCAAGCGTGCTGTCAGAAATGGTGAAGTTGTTGCGGGTGGAGGAGCAATTGAAGTAAGTTCTTCGCGGCACCAACGCACAGGGGCCTTACTAAGCTCTTCTCTAGATAGAGCTCTCAGCATACCTTCGAAAACACGCCTTGTCGATTCCTGGCAAGCTGCAGCTTATTATGATTGCCTTTGCAAAGGCCCTGGAAATCATTCCCCGTCAGATATGCGACAACGCAGGTCTTGATTCTACTGACATCCTGAACAAATTGCGAATGAAGCACGCGAATGGCGAAACATGGTTTGGCGTTGACGTCGATGGGGCTTCCGGCGTACGGAACAACATGGATGCCTTCGTCTGGGAGCCCAGTCTGGTCAAGACGAACGCCATTAGCAGCGCTGCCGAAGCTGCTTGCCTGATTCTCAGCGTAGACGAGACTGTGAGAGGTCCGCAGAGTGAAGCGGTACGTGTTTGTTCAGTTACTGTCACAATCAACGATTGTTTGAATCCTCCTCTTCAGGCCAATCCAGGGCCGAAGGCACCTCCCGGCACTGCTCAACGAGCACTAAGAGGTAGGGGCCTCGGGCGTGGACGTGGACGGTAAGACGTGCTAGGGGAATATCTTTCGTATTTGTGATGTTCGCATGTTTCTAGACACAAAGCACTAATATATTGCCACGAGCCCACCACCTGATATTAGTCTTATGCTAACACACCGGACACATACCAGATAAGGCAATTTCTCCTCGCATTCTTTTCTTGTTTGCGTGTCAAAAATCGCGCCATCGCGTGCTACCAGCACGTAAAGTTGAGATTATCTTTTGGTTTATTGCCGTGCTATATTCATCACATCAGGGCTGCCTACATGTCCGTGGATAAAAGGAAGCATGATTGTAGAATCTTTGTCAGATCGCTGTCAACTGAATCTCGATGTCCACTCTTCTTGTTGGGAATCATGCACTGGGCAGAACCTCTTCACTGGATGATAGTTCCTTAGACTCCAAAGGAGAGTTGCGCCTTGTGACTCACGACATTCCTTTAGCTGCTCCCCAAGGTGTCAAAACCCTCAGTAGCTTATGGAACAGATGGAAGCTATCGGCACAAGACTTGGATGCCATTGCTACTCAACCTTCTGTCTTTGACGACCCAGTTACTCTAGAGGTCTACCGTCCTCCTCCAGAATTTGAGAACGCCCACCGATTTGATCCCAACGCTCGATGGACCTACAGGGAAGAGAGAGTAGGTTTTTATAGTTGTTGAGACGCACATCACCGTAAGTACTAAACATAAAATCAGAGAATCGTGCGCAAGGTCGACCTTCGTATTGCATTATGGGCTTTCATTATGTTCTTTTCTCTGGACTTGGACCGGAACAATCTCTTGCAGGCCAATTCGGACAACTTTCTCACTGACCTTCGTCTGACTACGAATGACTATAATCTTGGAAACACACTTTTCAGGGTATCATTCTTAATTGCTGGTTAGCGCCGTTCGATATTTATTCATCTTGGTGCTCATATTCTTCAGAGCTACCCTCGCAACTGGTATCGAAGCGTATTGGTCCGGATGTATGGATTCCGATACAGGTGAGCACTTTCACCGCCGGGATGTCTGTGGGAATGATTGAAATTGATCTTAGATGGTTTTATGGAGTATAGTATCTCTCGCTCAATTCTGGCTTAGAGACAGATCGAGTTTCTTGGTGTGCAGGTTCGTTTAAAATTATCGATCAAGAATTCATTTAACACGCGTCGTAGATGCCTGTTAGGCTTTCTACAAGGCGGATTCATTCCTGATGTTGTCTTATACCTTTCGTATTTCTACACAAAATCAGAATGTACGGCTTTCCTATTAACCATCCATCCAGTAACATTCTAATGATGTCTATTCAGTGACCATCAGGTTGGCATACTTCTGGGTGTCGAACTATGTATCGCACATCATTGCCGCATTTTTGGCGACAGGTATCCTTCGTCTTCGAGGAACCGGTGGTAAGGCAGGATGGCGCTACCTTTTTCTTATTGAAGGTCTTTTGACCCTCTCAGTTGGCATTGCGTCCTGGTTTCTTATGCCCGCTGGGCCAACCGAAACCAAGGCGTGGTACAGGCCTAATGGCTGGTTCAGTGAGAGGTGCGTGTGCCGCCACTTCCTCTGTCGTCTTCATAATGGCAATATTGTCTGATAGGGAAGAAGTGATAATAGTCAACAGGTATGAATTATCAATTTATCACCAACATTACTTCTGAATTCTGTCACAGAGTCCTTCGTGACGATCCGTTGAAATCTAGCATGCACAACCGACAAGGACTCAGCGTGAAGATGATTGTTGAAGTAGTGCTGGACTGGAGAATGTGGCCCCTCTACATTCTAGGACTTCTGCATATGAGTATGCTCATCACCGTATCTCGAATGATAAGTTATTTACTACTGTGTTTCAGTACCCGTTGGTCCGCCTCAACAGTATCTGACACTCTCCCTCCGCAATCTCGGCTTCACCACAACCCAAACCAACCTATTAGCCATTCCGTCGAACGTCGTCGGCTTGTTGCTATTGCTTCTCGTGGCATACCTAAGTGAAATAGTCGACAGCCGTGTTTGGACGACCATGATTCTTCAACTTTGGGCACTTCCTCTCCTAATCGCACTATACACGTTTAATCGGCATACATCACAATGGGTGTATTTTGCGGTTGTTACCCTCATAACTGGCTTTCCCTACGTCCATCCCATTCAAGTAGCTTGGACATCAAGGAATTCACATAGTGTACGAACGAGGTGATTATCTCCCCGTCCCCCTTGTTCATTTGTATTCAAGAGGAATTTCTTTCAGGACGGTTTCTGCTAGGTGTGCCTCTTGAGTGCGGCTTCATTGACGTTCCTCACAGTTATGATGTAGCATATACAACATGTTTGTGCAAGCTGGAGCCGTTATATATGTTGGTTCATATTTTCTGTACTTGACATCATCGTCTTCTCACTTCCCTCGCAGGCGAATATTTATCGAAACGACGATAAGGTTAGTTGAAAGTCGTGCACCCTTCTCTTCGCCGTCTGATCATTATTATATCCACTTCAGCCGCTCTGTACGTCTTCTGTCCTCAGGGATCATATTTCAGAAGCTGACACGACTTGTACTCAGACAAGCGAGGGAACCGCACACTTATCGCCATTTGTTCGATGAACATCGTCCTGTACATCCTAACGTTTTTCTTCTACAAAACCCTGAATAGTCGCCGGGAGAGAATCTGGTCTTCGTGGACTGTCAAGGTACCACACCACGTCCACACACTCCGCCCGTTCAATGTCTGACTCCTTTCATAGCAACAACAAGAATATTTGGAGACAACTCAAGATGAAGGGAACAAACGAATGGACTTCCGGTTCGCATACTGAAAGGACCTGAGTAATGCAACCTGTTCCTGATTGTGGATGTAAAGTGGACTCGTAAAGACTGTAGATCAACAATAAGCAAGGACTTTTGCAACGATTATCTGCACAATTATATAGTGACCCGAAGGTACCGAAGACAGAATGAACACGATTAGTCTCTATGCCTTCCGACCAAGCTGCCTCCTGCCTTCCTTGCCGCCAACTTCGCTCGTCGTTCTGCTTGAGCAATCTTTCGTAGCCTCTCCTCTACATCAATGAACCTGCCGCCAACGTCAACGAACTTAATCGTCGGTCGTCCAGGCGCCTCTGAGACCTGAACCTTTGACTCCGGCGTTTTAATGATGTCCGTATCTTTGAGGTGAGGCATCAACTTTCGATTCGACTTTTCCTTCTCCGCCACCCGCGTAAATCGTTTCGCGGCGGCTTTAGCTCGCTCAAGAGACAAGGGGACGAGTGGTTCCTAGCCAGATGTTAGTTGATGACCATAACATAATAAGTGATTGTAATTTACTCTGCCATCCTCCGGAACAGATTCCCAGTATAGCTGCTGATAGCGCTGTCGGGCAGAATCACGCCGCTCTTCCTCTTCCAGAGAATCCGCCTCACGCGCATCATACCGAGAATGGTGATGCATAGTGGACGACTGTGCGACCCCTAGTATTTTCTCCATTCCCATGCGGAACCCGGTGTGCAGAGTTTTGCCCTAGAATTAGGGTCAGTGACTAGTTATAACTGACCATGAAGTTGTAACTAGATAGTCAGATGGGGTTGCGAAACGTTTTTAAACCATAATTCCGAGCGATGGAAGGCGCCACAGAATGTCTTCATTTCGCGAATGATTTATTTTATGTCTCATCAGGCAGGAAGACAGAGCAAATAAGAAAAGTAAGGGAACGAACGACTAACCTCCTAGAATATTTCGAAGGGTTGACGTGAGGATTCAGTGCACGAGAAAACCATTGAATAGACAGTTACCTGTAACAAAGCGCGATCCGTAAGTAATTGATCATAAAGTCGGCAATGACAAAATATTCAGAAACAAGAGGAAAATGGAACCATGTCTGTGTCTTAAAGACTAATCGATTTTTGAATCATCATTATCACGAGTGACCGCGCACCAGTGAAAATGAAACGAAGGAAACATGCTAACCTTGATCCACGCATTCTCCATCCCCTTCAAGCGCAATATGGCGTCTACGCGTTTCAAACTCAGATGATGGATTTGTGATAGCGACCTGACATTATTCTTTATCGGGTCTTGCATGAACGCCTCGTATATCGCCGTCTTCACAGCGTCAGAGACAGGTGGTGGTGGTTTGAACGTCGGATTCATAGGAAAAGGCTATGTGAAGAACATTAACCGACTGCGTGGGCATACTATCCTGAATGGGAGGGGACGAACTCAACTGCTTCATTACCACCCAGCCATTTACGTGGCGCATCCGCATATCTGAATTGGTTGCCGATAGTCTCGATGAACTCTTTGTATGTTTGTGGTTTCCGATTTGAGTCCGAGCCGGAGTCCGAAGGAGACTGAGATTCTAGGTCGCGAAGGAGCTGTTCCTCCTCTTTATCAAGATCTTCCTCTTCAGCGAGGGCTTCCTGGAGCGCGATTTCTGCATCAGAAGGAGGATCAGGAGCAAGAGATAACCGAGCCAATGTATTTGAAATGTTACGGCGAAATGTAATGCGTGGAGATGGACGGCGTATACGTTTCGACGCCAAACGGAGGTGAGTGAACATTGCGCGTCACGACAAACCAAAAATTCAAGTTTGGAAATTTTCCAACAGAGTCACGTGTAATATTTATGGCCGGCTAACTTTTCACTAACACTATTCAACTTGATGACTCTCCTGGAACCAGAGCTTTTTGAACTTCTGCGTGGCTTCTACTCACTAGTGCCTCCACACGACATGAATCTCCCGGTTCAACAGACACATTCAACCATCCATACATTCCTTCTTGATGCCATTTTGTTTAACCCACACTTTCGACAATATCCACCGTCAACCCAGTACCAGAAAGCCTTCTGGAAGTGGATAATCGATCATTTAGAACACCCAACATCAGATGAGGCATGTATATTCGTTCTGCACTCCTGACGATCGTGACGAACTGGATAAGCTTGTGTAGGATTTCGAGATAGATCCATGTATCTACGAGCACTACCTGTCGCTTTTGTCTCCCTCTGGACTGTATGTACTGAAGCCACTGCAATACATATTTACATCTGTACTTCAGAGCTCTCGGGACTGCTCGATCTAGCCGTGATCAAATATCCTCACAAGGACTGTTACTCCAAGAACCCCCGTCGCAATCATATATAACCCATTTCTGGAAGCCTTCATCGACAGATACCAACCCTCAGCCTCCACATGAAATTATTGACTTACCGCAATATCACACTATCACCCTCTTTGAATCGCGGACTACGATTGAAGGTGGAACCACAGGCTTGCGGACATGGCTTGCCAGCTTCGTGCTATCTCAGCATTTGATAAGCCATCCAGGTAATGTGGTCCTTCTCGTGCGGACGCAAGCCGATTTGACACCCTGGACAGACCTAGTCCGAAACAAACGAGTTCTGGAATTAGGCTCTGGGGCAGGCTTCTTAGGAATTATTATTGCAAGTCTCCAGCAATCATGTGTTTCTAATCAGTCATCGTCATCGTTGTGGCTCACAGATGTGAACGAAGAAGTTTTGGCTAGATGTCGACATAATCTCCAAATGTCCTGCAGTGAGTGTCGAATATTCAAGTACTGCATCTTTAATTTTATCCTTTCTATGCAAAGACTGTTCGTCCTCCCATCCCAGCATCAGTTACCGCTTGCTGGATTGGTCCGCCTCCCTGGATCCCACATCGTCTTTACAGCTACATACCCTCCTGCAAGACGAAATCAATGCGGAACTAATTCTGGGAGCTGACATCGTGAATTTTCTTGACTGATATGTTTTCGACCGTATCTGATGGAAGCAAAAATATTTAGATCTTCGACCCAACATTGATACCAGCACTGATTGGCGTGCTGTATCTTTCTCTACAACACGAAAGTAATGGCCCATCCAAGATTGCGCTGATAGCTGTGACAAATCGAAATCAAGATACAATCAATCGGTTTTTGGATCTAGCTCAAGGTGACCTTCTATCCGGCTCGGCCTTTGTGCATGCACTAACCGAACTATGCACGCAGAAGAAAAACTCCAAGTTGTTCAATTAGGGAAAGTACCTGGACGGACGACATTTTTCGAAGTCATCGAAGGCAATGATGTCCAGAACGACGTCAATATTTTTAAAATCACATTATAGCGTATGGGTATGATTACAATGTAGGTCTCCAGACATACTCTAAACCAGGTAAGGTATAATGCAGAAATATACGAAGCACATGCGTGTCAACTAGCTCGTGGTCTTCACAGTTCCACAAAACCGGCAACTCCAGAATTCAGGAGGTATCCCGGGCTCGCCACAAGTCATACATGTCCAACCTACACTTCGGTCAGGAGGGCGTTCTGCCGAGCACGCGTCACATTGCAACGCTTGCGGCTGATTTATAAGGGTACATATTACACAGGACCATTCATGTGAAATCTTTGGGCGATGCGATGTGTTACGTCTCCCAGAGGCTGATACGCGGTTGACCTCATTGATCTTCACAGATGTGGGTCGACTAGTTGGTCCAGGAGGATCTCGATTAGAACGTACTGCCTCTGACGGCGGCACAGGGCCCTTCGAGGAGCCAGCCGCCGGATATTTTTGGTCAACGATGATAACATCATCGGTGTATGACCCGGTGTCCGAGTCCATGGTCAGATCGACTCTGATAACCTTATTCTCGATGCTATCTTTCGCAGCTTCGCGCTCAGCCAGTGCACCAGAGCCACACACTTTGTCGTCATGTGCTCTGCGCTCAGCAGCCTATAACAGAGAAATGACATTCGTCTCAGAAACATACTTCAAGTGCTGGACTCACCTGAGCAGCCAGTTCCCTAGGACTTAGTCCTCTGCTGTTTATAGCTCTGCCGCCCAAACGGCCACCACCACCCAGCACCCGAGCTGTCTGCCGCCTGGCTTCGGCTGCTTCAAGAGCTTTCCGCCGAGCCAGGTGCGGCGGGAGATCATGAGAGACATTCACGCCTAGCCGTTGTCCTTTCGAGAAGAATCCTTCTCCAGCATAGCCTGAGCGCCGGTATTCATCATATTCGTCTTGAAGTTTGGACAGAAAGTTGTAAAATTTTTCATCGTGTGGTCCGTGTACATTGTGTGTAAGCTATTGGAACTACCGTCAACGGTAGCGAACGAAGTCGAACATAAGAGGCTGCGAACCTCGTGAAGCATGGTCTGGACGACATGCTCTTCGTCTAAAAACGTGTCCGGGGCGTGTGGAGGGCGTAATCGCAAACAAATCTTCTCTCCTTGGTTCACATCTCCGAATTGCAATGTCACACTCAGTATATTACGGGACGAAGGAGTGAACATACTGAGGCCTGTGAAATGACATCTTAGGATACAACGATAACCCAGGTATAATTTTACTCACCAAGAAGATTGGGGCTCTCTGGAAAGAACTCCGCAAGCACAGGAAGGGTCCAGCTATGCTTACGCATAATTGGTTTGACAAGAGACGCAATGCGCTGGAGCATTTCGAGAGCACGATTCGATTTTGGTCTATCTTTGAGATGAGTGAACGACTGAACAAACGATTCCTGCATATTTTAGATTCAGAGATAGAAGTTGGATACAGATTGTACTGGTAAGAGAGAAGAAAAGGTGGAACTGGTATATATACGCGTCGTATTACTAATTAGACGCGTAAACTC
This sequence comes from Tricholoma matsutake, assembly GCA_026075535.2. Classification (NCBI taxonomy): domain Eukaryota; kingdom Fungi; phylum Basidiomycota; class Agaricomycetes; order Agaricales; family Tricholomataceae; genus Tricholoma; species Tricholoma matsutake. The sequence goes on along the minus strand of AP026540.1, from coordinate 9,991,291 downwards.
GGGCATGTGATGTGACCAGCGCTACAACTCATGCAACGTGAGGGAGTGGTAGTCGTAGTTATCTCACTCTACACTTCTTTCTGACAATAGTTTGTACGGAGAAAAATAATGGGAATGTTAGTATAATCAAAGTCTCCGGAGTGGATTTTGAAAAATGGATATTGTTCTTCAAATATCGCTTGTTTACACAGGATATCTCAAGATGAGAGACCTTTGAGAAAAATCTGCTACAGAGAAATTGATCAGAAGTATGAAAAATGGTTATAACAGTGCTTGCTAGAAGATATAAAGCTTGTGGAAGCAGTCTCCTACCCAGCCACTATTCCGAGGTTGAGTACTGAATTCGAGAATTCAGATCTGAGATGATCACGTAATCAGGTACAATTTTCAAACTCCCTACTCTTATTTTTTCCAACCTCTCCATACTATCACTTACCGAGTGTTTTACCACGGGTACTAGTGTTTCACCACCACACTGATAACACTTTCTAAGCCCCAAAACATCTCCAACCATCTTCAAATCGACGATCTGAGAGGTTATAAGTATTACAAACATTCCTCTGATTTTCCCCTGATTTTCGGTTGAGGTTGAGGTTGGTAAAAGCTACATTATGAGGGGTGAATCACATATTTCTGACATTGAGATATGAGGAGTGAACCAATCCTTCCCATTTTTTTTCTCAAAGCAATAATATCTATTTCCCATAGACTGAGAGTAGTTTCACCATGATCATAGAGCAGTTTGTGGTTTTCTGGCTCACCGTGACATTTCATGGACAGAATTTAAATGCCGACAAGTGTGCTATTTTGGGCAAACTCGATCAACAAATGTTTTTACGAAAATGTTATACTTCAGCTTGTCAGATGCCAACGTCGGATCACAGAATTCTGCCATCAAAGACATTACTTTTGTGTGACATGGTGGTGAAAGACTAGGTACTTTTTGACATGGGGGCTCATCGTTGCTTCATCCTCACCTTTCATTGAGATAATTAGATTTTCTGGAAGTAATGAAGCCTATCTTTTGAACCATATATGCCATCAGTATAATTTTGTAGTTGATGTGGTGTAATTTTAGTAATCAGTAAATCGTGGTGAAACACTCGGTAAGTGATAGTAGCGGCTGGCATTTTACAACTATAAACAAGTCAGCCACACGCCGGTTCTGACCATAAAATTTCTGTATTTGGTCATCCCTGTGTTTACATAATTCAACAATAAAAATATACTCAGTTTGTCAAGTCGTGTCAGCGCGTCTCATTTTTCAGAAGATTAAATGGACTCAGGGAACATCACACTATGCGCCAATCTCAGACTTCTGACACGGTGCTTCTTAGCCAGGTTCACGACCAGGTGGAATCTCTTTTCGGCCAACGCCCTTGCTTGTGGCAAATCTGAGTAGTTCAAGCAATCCTGAAGAATGACAAGGACATAGTTTCTGTCTCAGCTATGGGTTCTGGGAAGACTCTGACGTTCTGGATGCCACTTCTGTTCATTCCTGATGGCATTCAAATTGTTGTCACCCCTTTGAATATTCTGGGCAAACAAAATGTTGATATTCTTGCTAAAGTTGGGATTAATGCTGTATCGGTAACAGCAGAGATGGCAACAGCAGCAACTTTCCAGGTCAGTTGAGATCCAGGGCAAATTATAGAAGCATCTGTTGATAAATTTGCAGGCAATTGTGGAGGGCAGGCATTGAGCTGTTGTCACAAACATTGAAACACTGTCTAAACCTGATGGAGGCTTTGAAAAGCTGTTTCAAAACAAGGACTTCATGTCGAAGGTCATCAGTATTGTTTGGGATCAGGCAAATAAACTGTGCTAGAGTCAATTCCGAAGTGTGTACATCAAAGTTATTGATAACGGCTTGAAATGCAGTATTCATTTCCAAGTCGGGACTGTACTACTTTATCACTGGCATAAATACCGTCCAAATGTGGAAGTATGTCTCCGGGTGGCTGAGTTGTTTATAGTTGTAAAATGCCAGCCGCTGTGAAGAGGTTGGAGAAATTAAGAGTTAGGAGTTTGAATTGTGGGAGTTGCCGGTTGGTCTAAACATAGTACAGTATTCTGATCATCAACTGTGTACCACTCAACAATTTCTCCCTACCCCATAACTGCGGCTGGATTGGAGCCTGTTGTGGAAGCCCAAAAAACCCGAAATACCTATAATTTATAACCAAAAAAGGAAATTTAATATGATCGACTTGTGCTTGGACACGACTTTTACCCTACCTGCCCAATCCAACACTTGCCCTGCTGCAGATGGGCCACTGGCAGTCCCAGCTGCAGCAGGTGCAACGCAACACCTAAGCAATCTGCAAAAGATAAACACATCAAATACTGAAATTTGCGACCCTCACATCTCTCCAACAGCTCTATTGAAAATAGAACTTGAATGGCAGTGTGCACAAGCTGATGAGAATGCTCACAAGCTGCACATGAAGCTCAATGTGCCAAAAAAGCCAGAGATGTTCTTTATCTGGAGAAATGTCAACTCATGCACATGTCATGCATGTGAGCCAGCTGCATTCCAAACCAGAAACAGCTCATGGTCATGTGAGCACTAAAGGAGGCTGCTGCTAGACCAGGAGACATTTACATGAAGGACAAAGGAGCCATAAGACTGTCTGGAGATGCTGTGGGAGTTGCAGGTCCTAAATGTGCCAGTTGAAAAAATCAATGGTGTGATACATGCAGTTGCAAAAGGTTTTGGTCTCAATGTCAAGCATCAGCAAAATCACATTAAGTATGCATTGGTTTGGCTCAATTACATACCTGCATGAAGTATGAAACCTATAGCTATTCACATTCCGTCTTCTCAAAAACTTGTATATCTTCATGCAAATATAATATTTAGTTCTATTCTGATTCCAAGTTTCATCTGCATTGCATGCTTGACAAAAACATGTAAGATAGTTTGGATTCTTGAGACATGTTTGTAATACTCGCCAATTTTATCTGCAAGTTTTTCCAGGGCTTGCAATACTTCTCAAAACTTGGCAAAGAACAGGGATTGTGGTCCAATGTTATGCTCAAGTTTGCCTACATGCCCCATGTTGGACACAACATGGAAACTGGTGACAAGATTATATTGTCCGATACTGTAACTAGGACTGCTCCTATCCCAACAACACATGTGTGGTATTTCAAAAAGCCACAAAGCCCAAGATATTATACTCATCCTCACCTCCCTCCTCTCCATCTAGATCCAGCTCAACCAAACTCTCATTGGACTCGTCTGATTCTTCCTCCTCATCTTCCTTGTCTTCCTCATCTTCCTCATCTTCCTTGTCTTCCTCCTGCTCATCATTCTCCCCTAATCCTTCTACATCCTCAGTGTCCAGATCCTTGTTCATTTGGTCAGCAGTAGAAAGTGGCTGCTCCTTGTTTTGTAAACCAGCAATTCGTTTGAGCATCCCCTTGTGTCCAATCCCCCCCCTCAGAAACGCATGAACATATCATGATCAACAAACCTAGACCCAAATCAGATAGAAGATCTCAGTCAAAGAACAAAAACATACATGTTAACATAGAAGTATTGCCAGTCTTGATCCTCATCCTTCAGTGGGCATGCAATTGAGGGTCCAAGAAGTCCATCCATCTTTCCATGGGCAAATGCAGGAATGAGGTGTACACCCCGGATGACCTCTGCAGGATCAATAAAGCTGAATGCACCACTAGCCTGTGTGGGATCATCAAGATCGATGAGGTCATCCAGCACAAACCCCACTTGATGTAGATGATGCCCTATTGACCCCATGTTGTAGTCGGCATCTTGGCCAAGCCAACATACCCACAGGAACTCCAATACCTGGACATCAGATGAAACTGCATTCAGGTGATCATGATGGACCTCTGCATGGTATATTCCAAGCACCCGTGCATACCAATATGGATGGGGGTTTGAATCATCATGATCTTCACCTGAGAGAAGCATAATATCAGGGTGTGTCCAAGGGTTGATTGAATCTCGTGTGTGCCGCATATTGTAAGTTGTATAATTCACATGGAGAACCTTGTGGTTGTAAATTCGGTTGTTGAAAATTTTGACTTTTGCTAGCTCGATATCTGAGTAGATATGGTCATCACTGAAAGGCTGGTTGAGTAGACGTCCTAAGAGATGTGATTTGAGGTCGAGAATAAATGTCTACTTGAGATCAGCATGGTGCAAGCCGAAGGAGGGAAATGCATACCCTGGTCGCTGGATCATCAGAGCACTCATCCGTCCATCGCAAAATATTTACAGGATGTCGACAAGACACAGACATGTGGTGGTGTTTTTCAGGTGACATTGAGGGCAAGGGATCACTTGCATCAACTGGTACCGCAATCTCCTCCAAGTGTTGGCGTGGTCCCGCTCCCTCACCGCTTGTTGTGCCTGCATATCACTCTTGAATCTTTTGCAAAATTCACTGCCACCAGTGGTGTTTGCTTATTTGTCAGGTAAATGTGAACCTTTTATTTGTTTGTGCATAGAAACGCTTGATGCGGCGGTGTTCAAGCTCACCCTGCAATCTTTGCTCAATGTTAAAAATGATCAACAGGTAAAATAACTGACCACTTGAGTTGAATAATTGTCCGTCAGTCCACACAACCAGATATTCACAACATAATCACCTAGAGCATGAAGTTTGTACGTATACATGTTGAAGCGCCCACGTGCTGAACTCAGTTTGTCAGATGTTGCTGTTGCCTTTCCCTTTCCCTTTGCACTTGCATTGGCCCTATGGTGTACTCATGCAGCTTCCTCCCTTGGCAGCTCTTTCATAGCATAACATGAACATATGACCTTGACAAACTGCCGAAGCAATGCCCCAAGCGCTCGCATTGTTTTCGCCAAGGCCTCAAGTGTAGAACTAGTGTGAAGCTGGAGTTTGGCGTAAGCGTGCCAGGTACACAAGATGAAGAGCATTTTCACAATCAGGATATTGTGGTGTTGGTTTGGAAATAGGTTCTTGAATACTGGAATTGAACACTAGGATGAAATTATCACACCATTATTTATTAAAATACAATAAAAAACATACCTGCAATAAATCCTCAAAATCTCTCGCAGCCAGTTTCTTCATTGCGGATGCATTGGAACTGAACCGCCAGATTGAAGTCCCAAACATAGGAATTTGTCGATACCTAAAGCTCTTATCAATGCATGACTCTGAGAAATCTCGATCGTGCTAACCATGAATTTAATTCTTGAATAAGATCGTCACCCACTGCATAGAGAATTCGAATCAAATGTTTGAAAATGTTTTTCCAGACCCCAAGTTCAAATTCATGAAGCAAGTCGGGAACAAACATTGAAAAAAAATTGAACCCAAAGCTTTGTAGTCGCTTGGAGAACCCATTCTAGCAAAAAGTTATTTAAGTGAATCTATTAATACATTTCACTCACATGAGTTGGCACTTCAGATCTTTCTTTAAGAATTTTCTCCACTCGAGTACTTGTGATGCCTGCCCCCTTCTCAAAGATAACTTTGCGTGCTGCATCAATCCAGGCAATCTGCAAAAATGTGTCAGTCCATTCACGTTGCTGATCGACAGTTGTTCCAAGACCACTGACATGGACCTTCTGGATCTCACATCGTGGACAGAGACATTGCCCCAGATTTCGGATTGTTGCCAGAAGAACTCTGATGACATTAGATAAATTGAACATAGCACACTGTTATTAAAAACCCACTTTTCTGGATAATCCACAGAATATGTGAAGAACCGAGGATAAAATCGCTGTAAGACACCATCAGGGCACTTGATCACGATCCCATGTTCATAGGCTTCCATGAACTTATTGTTAAGGATTAATTCCCAGATTGCATGCATTAGCTCCCATTTCAAGTGTGTAAGGGTTGCCTGAGATGCAGTAGTACCAAAGTTTTCCTTGTAGAAATCCTGAATCGTATCGGGGAGCTATAAAAAGAGTCAGATAGATCAGAAAAATACAAGAGCTGGTCATACTGAGGGAATGTAAGCGAGGTGATGCACAGCAAATTGGGATGGTTTTGTGCACTGGTACTTCGACTGGTTCCCAAGAAAGAGATAAATTGGCCATAGTGATGCTTGCCCAAAATTTGCCAGGTGTGTCAAATCGGACCATACCATAATCACAGCAATGACCCACTCGGGATCACAACCCATTTTGCTTGGTTGTTGCTGCAGCTTTTCATGCTCCTGTAAGAAAGCATCCGAGTTGTACAGATCCATCACGACTTGCTCCAGCTTGCTATCAGGAGTAGGTTTCCAGAAAAGACAAAACAGCATCAAATAATAAAATTGTGCCTTCGTATCCTCAAATGCAGTGCGAATGACCTCCAACAGGTTGCGATGCCAAACACCAGGTATCTCAAATTTCAGAGCAGTGGCTTCCTTGATCTTTTGCTTATCAACAGGTAAACGAATCTTCAACCAGCCTCTCCTGAAAACGCAGCTTCATCCTCCATTGTATAAAGGCGGCACAGCTCTTGAGCTGCACTGAAACCCTCGAGATCACTGACATCAAAGTCATCCTGAACAAGGACCTCCTTAACGAGACAGTCCAGCTCCACAATGGACTTTTGGTTCGAACCAGTTCATCAGCCGGCACACCGTTGCATTGAGAAATGGATGGTAAATGTTCTCGGTGGCAGCATTAAACATTGCACCTACACTGGTCCACCAGTGTTGTCCAGACTCCATTGATGGTTTTCCAGGAATGTCATATATGTTGTCTAGATCTTGATCAGCCTCAGGATCAGTAGTAGGGAAAGTAATGTATTCGCAATATAATCTGAAGCTATCACATTCCATTCGAAATAAGACAGGTTCAGGTGTATGTACCAAAGGGGAAGGGGATGGGGATGGGGAGTGAGTGCCAGCAGGTGGGGTAGGATCTTGCACAGGTTCGGGAACATGGGGGACAGCTGTGCAGGATGATGGTACAAAATCCTCAAAGTGATTTGGCAGGAACCTGCGATGACCAGACCGGGTTGGCGGCACCTCTGGATGACTTTGAGTTGCTGTTGGGGTAGGAGGGTCAATCTGAGGCTCCTCAACATCCATAGGGATTTCTTCAACCTGTACAGAGTCATTAGATCCTAACTGCAGTACTCAGAACTTATTACTCACCTCGACCGGCACCAGATTTTTCTCTGCCTTCCTACATTTTACAGCCTGCTCTCACTTCCCAACAAAATCCAAGGTCCACTTGTGTGCTGCTTGACAGTTAGAATGGTGCCTCCCTAGAGTACCATCATCTTGGAAAGTATGCCCACAGGCACAGCAGACCATGTTGATTGTCGATCGTTGGCTACTTGATCAATCGACTCAAATAAACAAATGCATGAGGCACATGACCAGGAATCTTGAAGGAATCGCAGGTCGTGTTGTCTCTTTCTTCCTTCCCACTACTATCTCCCCCTTATGCCATCCTCATCATCTCATTCTATTCCATCCTCCAGATCCAAGTCATCCTCGCAATCCTCATCTCACAATACAAACAGCAAGAAATGGAAGAGTGCTGCTGATGAAGATAAAGGTAGTAAAAAGCACCAAAAGTAAGTATTGTCTCATTCCATTCTTGCTTGTACATTAATTACTGTTAGGCTGGATGAACACAAGGACTCCTTCACGCATTACAAGAATTTTGCAAGGTGGATCATTCACAGTGAACACCTGTTTGTATCCTGGTACACCATTCTGGATGTTGGACTTAAGGCAGATGCTGAGGAGTATGATGACGATGATCGGTATGTATTGTGTCATCAATATATTTGTCTTACTCACCCTTTCATTCCAGGTTCATGGAACAATACCAGATCGAACTGGACATTTACCGCTGACTACACAAGAAATACCCACAATTCACAAACGATATCAAGAAAATGAAGAGGAAGGCCAAGTATGAGAAGGAAATGATTAGTCTGGTATGCATTCCATCGTGTTTTGATCATATTTTCACACATATAGTCACATCTCGGCAGTTAAGAAATGCATCGCGAGGAGTGCACTTGGATGATTCCAACAGCTTACTATCAGATGGCCTGGAATATGTCAGCGTGAAGTGTGGGCCACTTGATCTGGTGATCCCTGCCTGACAGCCCAAGGCCAATGTTCGAGGTTTCAACCATCCCATGGTCACCCAACTTCTCTGCCCTATCGACTTTCTGGCATCATTTGACGAAGATTCAGAAAGGTGTGGCATCTCACTCGTTTGCCTTCATGCTGACTACATTTACAGGTTTCGCAACAAATTGGTGAATGGCTCAATAAAAGTCCATAGCACAGACTTTCCGGTGTGCCTCTACGACAAAGCACTGATTGACAAAGAAGACCCTAGTTCTGGACTCATGCAAAGCAATCTCTTAGTTGCGGTACATTTTTCAATTTTTGTTATTACGTAACTACGACATTAATTTCTCATCTAGTTTTTCAAACAAATTTTCATTGGGCCATCAACTGCTCTGAAGGATGGGCCAGGTGGCAGCAAAGTGAAGAGGGGTCAGGCCCAAAAAAACAACATGAAGAAACCTACGGCAGGTTCGATCACTTATGCTGCAACCCAGGTAGGTTCTCTGTTAGTGTAGGATACCTCACTAATGATGTTTTCATATAGCTCCAATGGTGTCTCAGTGCCTCAGATGACTGGCATCTTGGAGACAGAAATTGGAGCCCTGAGGAGTTTTATGGCGCTCTGATGCGAGCATTTGGGATCGATATCTGCCTCAAGGATGATGGCGAGGGTGACGATGATCAAGGTGAAGATGAAGACAAAAATGACAATGAGGAGATGAGACAGTGGACAAAGGGAACCATCGCATGGTTCACTATGTGCGTTCATCACTGCTCTCTCATTGTTTTGCACTGATACTCTTTCTAGGCAAGTATTCGACGATAAATCAGCTACGGATCCTACTGCCTAGTGATGTGCCCGGCCCAGCTCAGAGTAGCTGAAAGCCAAAGCTGCCGGCTCAGGCCGTGGCTTTGGACCATATTGTGGTGTGTACTTTTGATTATCAAAATGATGTGACTTTGATCACATTGTGATTGTTGCACTTCGAAAGTGTTTTGTGATATGTTCAGTTTGACAGTGCTGACTTGGATACTGATGATTTCTTCAAGTGCAAATGTCTACTCTCTCTCCCTTTGTGGTGGCTCCTGCATGTATATAGGTCAATTTTTTTCAATTGAATTTCTGCTTCACTTGAACCCCCCCCGAATCAATGCCAAGTCTGCAAAGATGTCCACCATCTCAAAGATCAAGGCTCTTGTCAAAGTTATTGCCACCCTCTCAAACTGCTTGCCCCAATCTATTCCACTCGGCACAAAGGAGGACAAGATATGGACTGTGATGCACACAGAGGAAGGCGAGACAGCTCATGAAACATTTAACAGACATTTTGATGCCATGTTCGGGGAAGATTGTCGAGATACTGCTGGCTGCTTGCAACATGTTTGCAGAGGAAGGTTGGGATTGGGTAACATTTGCACTTATCTTTCTAAGATTGATTGGGCGGATAATTTTCCATTGAATATCATTGAGATCAAGCTGCAACAACTTATTGCGGAACTCCAACATCATCAGTATGTTTTACAAATTATTTTTCACTGTGTTGTATTATGGCTGACATAAATCTAGTGACACAACTGTCCCAGCATGGCCGTCATGCCACACTGCCCCAACCTCAAAGCTTATGGATGCCAACAACACCGCACAGCCTGAACTTTCTTTCCAATGCAAGGCAGTTCAAGCTTTTCACATGTGACAGGCTCAAGAAAACACGTCTGTTGCTAACTTGGGCCAGGATCCTTCTGTGGTAGCTGCAGGTTCCACACCACCATCAACATCACCTCCCAAACGTAACATTGACATGTCTGGTTCTGTTGAGCCAAGCAAAGATGAGGATATTGATGACCAGCCCAGACTGCATACATTTCTCTTTGTTTAGATCTCAAATAAAACTCTGATTTACCTCCTCCATGTTTCAGCCAAAAAGCGACGCATCATGCTTAGTACCACACAGAACAAGTGTACTATCATCAGTGATGAGGACGAAAGTGGCGAGGATGACGCAGATGAAGAGTGAAGGTCAACTACACATGCATGTGTTTCAAGAAAGGCATAACTCTGTTCTGAATATTGTCACAGCCAAGTGGGCACATGCATTGCTAGGAAATCCAAAGGAGGTTGACGATGAAGGGCTTCTTATGGATGTTGATGTCCAGCCAGTTGAAGAAGATGTGCCATCGCACGAAGACAAACAATGTGATGTTGACCATTTCTTTCAGTCCCCCATTGAGAAGACTATTAATGGAAAGGTGAAGAAGTATTGTATCTGCAAGCTCTGCCCATATGCATCACGTACCTCGGTGATATGTTTGCTAATGAGATCTGTTCTTGCAGAGACAAAAAGAGCCTCGTGAACGAAGTCACAACTTTATGCCATCACATGGAGGCACATCACTCAGTGAGTGAGCTACTACTCCTTTATCTCAGATCTTGATTTCTGTCAGGGAAAATACCACAAATGGGCTCAAGATGCCAACTATGAGTCAAGGCTGCCAGGCGATATCAAGAAGCGCAAGGCGGTGGCTGAACATGCAACTCAAACCCTCGATTGCGACCTCAGGGAGAAGAAATTCAAGGAGCGAGTTGTTCCATATACCAACAAGATCTTCTGTCAGGCTGCGATTGAATGGCTAGTTGCCACTGATCAGGTAAGCCAGATTCTCAGAGTTGTGTTGTTATTTGATGCCAATGATTTTACTTGTAGCTGATACAGGCCTTCGAACACCCGAAGTTTAAGGAAATGATTGATGTTGCTGCACATGCTACGAATGGTGTGAAGATCCCGGGTCGAAAGTCAACCCGAGCAGAAATAAAATGGATGTTCAAAGAGCATTTGACAAAGTTGAAGGCACGGCTCAACATTGGGATCTCTCTTAGACAATTAGTTCCTCATTCTCATATTGTCCAGGGTCCAACCATCACTGGTGAAGTCAATCTGATGTGCGACACATGGCAAGCAAGCAATTCAGATGGCTATTTTGCAGTTACCGGCCATTGGATCGAGGAAACAACACCCACACAGTGGGAGCTCAAAGGTGGCCTACTTGGCTTTATGCAACTCAGCAATGCTCACAACAGTGAGCGACTAGGTCAAGCTCTCTATAAGATCATCAAACAGGTCAGCATAGCACACAAGGTAGGCTGATTGTGGCATCGTATACCATGTCATGTTCACTGATACATTGCAGATTGGTCATGTTATGTGTGATAACACATCCAATAATTCCACGATGATGCAGGAACTAGCTGTATGTTTAAGGGGCGTGACTGGGAAAAAATATGATTGGTGAAAGCAGAAAATCAAGTGAGTATCTCGTGAGGTTGCTGGTGTTTGATTTCAGCTCACAATGTTTTGCAGCTGTCTCATGCACTCATAAACTTGGCAACTCAAGCCCTCATATCGACATACAGCAAGTCCCCACACTTTGACCTGAAGAATCCTGAAGCGCATGTTCCAACAAGTCGTGATGAGGTGGGGTTAGTTAGGGCAATTGTGGTCAAGGTATGTATCAAGCTATTGTTATTGGAGCATTAAAAATAATTGTAATCAAGGAACGGTCTTCATCAAAGTGAAAAGCAATGTGGAAAACTGTTCAGTCCAAGGGAGGTATCACAAGACCTGTCCAAATTATCATTGACATGAAGGTCTGATGGTCCTCAACATATCTAATGCTGCATAGGGCTGAATGAAACAAGACAGTAAGCATGCGGTAAATTTGGTGCCATCAATACTCATTTTTTACAGTTTGTTGACACCTTCATTGATGAACTATGTTGGGAAGAGACTGAACCTGCAAAGCATGACAAGATCTGCATGCTCAAACTGGACAGTGAAGAATGGGAGCGCGTGGACGTCTTTCTGGGTCTCCTAGCAATATGTATATTGTATGCTCTCCTCATTCATTATATGAAACAGATTTATTAGCATGCAGACAATGTGCAACAAGCATTTTCATCTGACCAAGCATCAACTCTTCACCTGGCTATACCTGCTTTGAAGCACTTCATAGGGCATGGTTCTCTTGTGCTGAATGTCCAAAGTACGAGTGATTTGCTCCTGCCCTCGAAGCTGCATATATGAAGATTGACGAGTATTATGAGAAGACAACAGAATCACTGGCCTACATTCTGGCAATGAGTACGTTATTGCTGTTCATGTCAATGAAAACCTCTGATAATTGTTAGTCCTCAATCTGAAGGAGAAGATGTTATATTTCAAGAAGCATTGGTCAACAGAACTTCAGGATGACATCATGAAATGTGTTGAAGAAGTGGTAAGTGAAATATTGTGTCACAGTTGGGCTACATGCTAACTTTGTGTATCTAGTTTAAGGAGCGGTATCTTCTACTGACTCAAGATTTGGATGTCCTGGAATCTTCAAAGTCCAAGAAGACAAAAAGAGGTCTATGCGCATTGCTTCGGGAACTTAGTGATGATGAGGATAATGTTACTGATTCGCACCCTGGTGTTTCAGAGGACCCTGACCGGCCATGGTCTCAGCACTTCTGGGCATATATGAATCTTAGTGAGCAAGTACCAGATGGCTGGTCAGCAATTAAATGGTGGGGAGTGAGTGTTCCTGCCCCAATACTTGATATTCAGATGACTTATCATGACATCTTTTTAGGTTGATTCTTCTCGCTATCATCCTGCCTGGGCATTGCTAGCTTGCGACTATCTATCCATCATGTCATCATCTGTTTCAAGCGAGCATGCATTCTCACAAGGTGGCATTACGATCAACAAACAACAAAACTGACTCAAAGGAGATATTGTTGAGGCCTTGCAGTGTATCAAATGTGCGATCTGACATGATCTACTATTTCAGGAACCAGCTCCTTCATCAACTCTTGAAGCAGAGCTCAATAAAGATGGTGAGGATGATGAGGATAGTGGAGAAGGGTCCAAAAATGCTGAGGGTTGGGATGATTTGCTGATGGACTTGGAGGACAATAATGAAGGATCAGGGATGGACACTGCATCCGATGTTGATTAGCTAGACTGTAACTACACTGATTGTGTCATGCCAAAATACACATTTTCTCTGCCAAAAGCTGGGGCTTGGGCCAAGCTGTCAGTGGGGGCTTTTGGGCCAAGCCAGGCCGGAACATCACTACTACTGCCCCTGTCCATGGTTTGACCCTTGATGCACTCCTGGCAAAGCGCAAGGCACAAAAAGTGGCAAAGAAGGCTGCCACTGGAACTTCACAGAAGGAACACCAATCCGCATCATCTCCTGGCCCCAGCCAATCCAATAATGAACATGATGCACAGAATACAGTCTCATCGCCAAGTAGGCCTCACTTTTGTAATTCCAGGGGTAAGGGCCACAACAAAGACTTGGATGAGAGCACAATGGAGCCCGAGACAGAGCCTGAAGGCGACAAATGTTGGAAGAAGATATTGGTGTCTAACTCCAAGGGTAAGGGCCACAGCAAGGACTTGGACAAGAGCGATGGAGCCCGAGATGGAGCCCGACAGTCAGACAGAGCCAGAGAGTGACTGAGTGCAGGTAAGTCACGATGGTTGTATTGTCATCATATTCATCTCATGTGGCTTCACAGGTTATTATTCTCACTTTCCTGGACTCCTTGATGCTCACCACTGCAAATCCCTAGGATACAACAAATTTGCCTTGACCTCTTTGCTTTGCTTGTCCTTGATGATTCTCTGCTTCACTTGTGATTGCTTGTGCTGGACTTTTTCTTTGCTCAACCTGCTGTGCTCACTGTTCTCGATGCTCTCTTTTGCTGATTGGACACCTCTGGCCACTTATGACAATCCCCACCTGTCTTACCTGTAGTAACCATTGTGCCAATGAAATTGCTTCAAAACAATCTGTATTGAATATTAAGAAGAAATGAAATCCTCTCCATTGACATGCCTTCTTCTCATACATGGGACTAGTTTGAAAACTTAATCCCATGTTTTCAAAACATTGTAGCCAAGTTTGCCACCTTCCCATTTGGTCACCAACTTACCTCAATGTTGGGCCAAAATTTGCCAACATGTCACTTGTCGGTCAAGGAATCGTTGTGAGCTATTCAAATCCACAGTTCACCCACATTTTCCACAAATGACCATGTTTCATAGGTATGTAGCACAAGGCATTCGTAGGTATACTTAATGTGGTTTTGCTGATGAGGATCATGTTAGTGCAAGGGCAGTGGGCCAAATTATGCATAAGGGAGGAGTAGGGATCTGCATGGGTAACCTGCAGGTACTTTTGAGTGTATCCATACCCACCATCTCCCATTGTGTAACAGCTCCTGCATTTGGGAAGACCTGCAATTGTGGGCTTCTTTGAGCACAGGAGCTGAAGACAATGATGACATTGCATCATCATTGTCAGGGCCAGGATAGGGATCCACCCCGCAAGCATCTGCTTGCGGTGGTGTTATTGTGGGCCCATTGTAACCACTGAGGTAGGCCAGGGAGCAGCAGTGGTGCCCCCTGTTCCTGGTGACACAGAAGGGGTCCCACCCTGCAAGCAGTTGCTCATGTGTGTGGGTGTTGTCTCATAGGGATCCACCTTGCAAGCAGATGCTCACAGGTGTGGGTGTTGTCTCATAGGGATCCACCCCATGAGCAGATGCTCACAGCGGCAGTTGGGGGTGCTGTTCAGGTTTCCTTGTTGCTCCCCTCATCATTGTCATTTCCCACCCCATCATCCCATTGTTGTTCCCTCCCTCTCATCCTGTTGTGGTTCCCTCTCATGTTTCATCGTTCCCAATAGTTAAAATTAGTACCTAAAAAGTTTGTTTGTAAGAGATTCTCTCTTACAGCCTACATATTCTATTATTATTACTAAGGTACATGATCACATATCACCACTCTTGATCATCATATGATGTTTTTACATAGCATCTTGATCTTAATCCATACAAACATTCTGTTCACATCTTCCTCCCCTTGAGTGTTAGAGAGCACTGGAGTGCTATCTTTCCACTTTTTGTTTGAACATTAGTTTGTATGACGCGTGGATGGACACCACCCATGCCTTAGAAACCATGAGATTTGGATTCACAACCCCAAGAAACTAATGCACCATCATTCACACCCTACCTCTGAATCATCACACCATCACTCACCCACTTGGGACATGTTATACCTATTTATAGGATGGACCTACTGTAACACTGAGCCCTGATGTACTTTGCTGTCAAAACTCTTATCACCCCAATGGTTCTTATTGTTCCCCAACCTAGATGGAACGACAACTAGGGTATGGCACGGGTAACCCTCAGGTATATTTTCTTATACCCCTACCCATACCCATGAACACCATACCCACATGGGTAGGGGTACGGTGTTACTGCAGGTTTTTGTGGGTTACCCATGGTTATTTGTGGGTATTGATATGAATATGTATTTTAATAATCTAATTACACTAAATTAATATATAGAAAGTGACCCCCCTCTTGTGTTTGGAGTGAGGGAGGGGAGGTGGTGCCTGTAGTTGCCAAGAACAGAATGAGTAACCCCCCTGCTTGCATTTGCAGCGAGAGAGGGGGGGGGTGCTGCCTGTAGTCATCATTTGATCCCCGTTTCCACCCCACAAGCAGTTGCTCGTGGCGGCAGTTGGGGGTGCTATCGTGGTGGTGGTCCTTGGGTCCTCCTTCTCATCCTGCCCTCGTTGTTGTTGTTGTCATCCTGCCCTCATTGTCATCATCCTGCTGCCCTTGCCATCATTGTCATTGTCATTGTCATTGTCCTGTGTTGCTGTTGTCTTGTGTTGCCATCTCCTGGTCATCGTTGTCATTCCACCCACTATCCATCCCACGAGCAGTTGCTCGTGAGGCTGGGGGTAGGTGGTGTGCCATTGTGACATGGCAGCATTGGCATGGGGTCGTTCCATGTGAGCTCCTCATTCCGAGGGAATTCCAACATAGGAAACGAAAGAAACAAAATAGTTAGTTTATGAAAAAAGAAACAAACAAAAAAAAAACTTACCGTGGGTCCAAACAACGCAATCACGTCGTTTGGGCCCGGGTGATGTGGCACCATTGGGTGTGTGTCATTAGCTGTTGTTGTCCATTGTTATCAGTAGTTTAGAACCTGAAAAAGAAGAAACGTAATCAGTTAGTTTACAAAAAACAAGAAATGAAACACAAAAAAACTTACTATAGGCCGTTGTGGTTGCTTACTCATCATCCTCGCTCCCCATTTCCACCCCGCAAGCAGTTGCTCACGGCGGTGGTTGGGGGTGCTATGGTGGTGGTGGTCATGATCATCATTTAGCATTATGTTGTCACTGTTGTGAGTGAATCAACAAAGTCATATGACCACTCACCTGACCAGAATTTCGGCACTGTGATACCCATAAACCCACGGCTATGGGTATGGTTTTTCACGGGTATAGCAATCCCATACCCATACCTGTACCCATGCATACCCATGACCGGAAACACACGGTGTTACCCATATCTGTGCCATGCCCTAACGATAACCCTATAAGGACTGAAAGAGTAATCGCCAGTTGTACTTGACGCAAAAACCCCACCATTGTACCATCCAGCCAACACCCTGTCTTGATGTCCTTCTTCAGCTGTACCCCTCACAACCCAGTGCCGTGCTTGGGAAATCGCCCAAACTCCTGTCCCCATCAGTTTCTTACCACTCAGTTTGATCCCATCTTCCTCGCCCCCAGAAATGCCCCCAACTACCCCAGCCCAACTCATCCAGAAATGGACCACCTCTTCTTCATCATCTGACTCAGACCCCTGCCCCAACATTGTTCCCATGGCCCTCCTCATTGACCCCCTGTATGCACCTGCCAAGGTCAGGCAGGTATTGCCTTCAGCACCCCCCATTCTTTCAGCTGGCCTGTGTAATCTCAGAGAGATTTACTTAAGGGAGAAGGAACAAGAAGGAACAAGCAAGAGAGATGGTTTTATAAGACTCTAGAGTACTGGATGATAACGGTGGTGATGGTAATGATCCTGAGAGTCATAAGGATGATTGTGGCTGAAGTATGAGGCCTTTGGTAAATAAGCATAGACAAGAGACATCCTTACACCCTCCCCCTCCATTGAAAAAAAATGAAAACCATGAAAAATAAGAAATTTCTTATAAGAGTGCCTCTTACATCAGCTAACCATTATCACATGCATTGCAGGTATCACATGTTATTCTAGTAGTATATATTCTATACTTTGAGTACTTGTACTGTAGCTTAGTTTCCTCCCCCAAAATATACTAAGTTCCTAACATGTTTTGGTCTCCTTGAGTGTTGGAAGCTTCAGCTTCCTTCCACTTTTTTTTTTTATGAACTTACTATCTACACTCTACTCTCTCACCCACATTCTTTACCCTGAAACCACGCTGACCCTGAAATTACCACAATGGTCAATTCTTTTTACACTCACACCATCTCTTAACAATAACACAACTCCGACTCCCTGTTACAATTTGTTATCTGGACCTGCAAGACTGGGCATTTCATTTTTCCCTTCTGACATGACATGACTCACTTCCAATGGAGACCCCCCCCTGACCTGACTCCTGTCGATCAACATGCTGCACCGCAGTATTCTGTGACATTGGACTCCTTGACATTGGACCCTTGATATTGGATCCGTGACATCGGACGCCTCATGCTTGGCATGAGGCTTGCTGTTCTATTGTTCCTTCTATATTTACTTGACAAGGATCTCGTATTCTGATTGGATGATAGACATTCTCTGAACTGTATATAAGCTACAGTAATACTGCCTGTATTCCTTAGCTTGACCTAATTCAATCAACGGTCTTAGACTCAACCAGAACACTCGACAGCTTAGGAAGCCCCTAGCTGTGATAACTCGAACTTGACAGTTGGAAAGCCTCCAACTGTGATACACAAACCGACGGTCTACTCAGAAAGCCTCTGAGTATGGATAGCCATGACGACTTGAGGAAGTACCCAAGTGAAGGCAGGAAGCCCAATACACTAGGAAAGTCTCCTAGTGCGATACGAGACAGTTGGAAAGCCTCCAACTGTAACATATGAAGCCAAGGCTGAGTTAAAGACCTATAGTCTTAACACTCCCACTGCCTGCCACTCTCCCCCCTGGCTCACCTTGCTTGTTTGACCACTCGTCTCTCATTCCAACCCCCTTCTTTTGTCACCCTCTCCCAGACACATTTACTACATCTTTCTTCATTACTAGTTGGTTCTGCCATGTCGGTCCCATCTTGACCCCACCCCTCTTGTGCAGTCTGCCCTGCCTCATTCGGCGCCATATGCCATCGTTTGATGCCATTAACTTGTCATTTCCACTGTGTCTGTCCCATCTCGATGCCACCTCATACTGCCTCCCTTGCCTTCCTTGACACTTTCCCCGCTGTATGGCATCCTTCAACATCGTTAACTTCTTGCACCAATCCTGTCCCCTCCCATTCCACCCCACTGGTGGTTCCTCAATGGGTAGAGCATGTGCAACTCGTGTTGTCCCCCTCACTCTCATCTTCATTGTTTTCCACCCCCAACTTACCCAGCCCCTCCATCAATGACCATGATACCACAAGACCACCTCTCCTCTTGCAATGCCTCCCCTGGTTTTGTTCAGCACTGTATGGCATCATTCAATGTCTTTAACTGCTAAGCCCCTTGTGTTGCACCCTGGACCTCCCTGTGCCACCACCATGTCATGCACAGCCCCCATCAATGTTGACAATGTTGTTGACAACCACCATCACCACCTTGTCCCCTGCTCTAAAAACAACCACCAGCCCTCCTGAATGGCGGCACTGGCTCCCAGGCTGACCTACCACACCCCAGCCCCCTCTTTCGAACTCTGAGCTGCCCCTTGCAACTGCCACATCATGGCCAATGACTTCAGCAACCCCTGCTACTACCACCTCTGAAATGACCACTAGAGACACTGCTGGCACCCAGACAGCTGCTACCCCCTCGGAGACAGCTACCCATGCAAGCAACAGCTTACAACAATGGTCTACAGCTGAACAAACTGAGTTGCATGACAACAAGCAGATGTGCTCATAGAGACACATTGTCTGCTCTACAGATGAAGCCCATGAGCCCCATTGTCCCAACAATGATCCATCCAGCCTCCCACACCCCCCAGCTCCCAACAACTCGCTCCCCAGACCCCAGTTCCACCCAAAT
Source organism: Tricholoma matsutake (assembly GCA_026075535.2). Lineage (NCBI taxonomy): Eukaryota > Fungi > Basidiomycota > Agaricomycetes > Agaricales > Tricholomataceae > Tricholoma > Tricholoma matsutake. The sequence continues at coordinate 9,972,133 of AP026540.1, read as the reverse complement.
CACCCAGTGCGACTGCCAAATCACTGTTGATGTGTTGGTCAGTGACAACCAAATCACCTAACCCTAAGCTGAACTGTTTTGCTGTCACCCAGGTGGTACACCCTGCCTGCATCACCAATGACATCAACTGCACTCACAAATGTTCCCTGTTCCCCCCGAAACCTGCCCACTGCCCATCTGCCCCAGCTTGCCCCAGTTCGACTGTCAATGCACTGTTCACCACCCCCCACGTCTTCCACAATGGCCAATGCATCTGAGCCCAGATTTGTTCAAATGCTCTCATTCTGAGCTTTGTTCCTCTCATGAACCCTTGCTGAACTCGACCCTCACCACCCAAATGGCACAGGGCATTCAGTGTATTTCACTCAGTATACATGGGCCAGATGATGATGGCTTTTGCCCAGTGGTGATGAGCCAGCTAACATGGGCCCATGGGGTGTCATAGCCCATGTTACAAGGGTGGGCTCATTTGGTGCATATATACCATAGAAATAGAGTTGGCCCATGGGTATCCTACCAAATGCATTAGACCATTGGTGATGGGTGGGCCCATAGACTTGTCTCCAGTACACTAGACCATGGGTGATGGTTGGGCCCATGGGTATACCTACCAGTACATTAGACCATGATTGATGGGATGGGCCCCCAGAACAGGAAACCTCAAATGTCATGCTAGTTGTGACAGTGTACTTGGTCAAGGAATGAGCAACTATTATACTGATTGATAGTACGGAACCAGATGATGAATGGGACACATTGCAGAACGAATGCCACCTGCGGAATGGATGCCACCTACGGAGCGGATGCAACCTGCAGAATGGATGACACCTACGGACCCATGATGGCATGGATCACATGTCAGAATGGATGCCATTTGAGCAACATAACACTACAGAGCAGAGACACATTGAAGAAGTCTTTACACATATGCACTAGAGGGAATCTTCGACACCATGTATCTTTATTCAAAGGTTGGGGCAAGCTGTATCATGCCGGATGATGACAGAAACAGAGCAGATGAAATCATCGGAATGGATAACATTGAAATGACCAGGCCAATAACCACATTGAAGAAGTATTTATACATGCACTAGAGGGAATCTTTGGTACATTCGATCTACCCTAATAATATTCAAGACCAAGCAGAATCCTTCATTTAAAGGATGGAAGTAGTGGGGGTTAACAGAAAGGATCATTTCACAGCAAGATGGGTAGTGACGAGAAAAGGCTAGATAGTAACTACATTGAAGAAGTGTGTATATATTGGACTATGGAATATTCAATTTAATCAATCTACCAGATATTCAATCAAGACCAGGCAGAATCCTTTGGATGATCAGATGAGTTCATCGGAATGGATAACACTGGATGACATCAACGGAACACGGACGACACACCAACGATCACGGCATCGAAGTGAAGGGTATCATCCAACCAACCAGTGTTCAAATAATAACAATTGGTGAAGACAAGTGTCGGATGGAAGGAATGGAACAGATGATACCTATGGAACGGTATCTATGGAACGGTACCTATGGAACGGATGATATCTATGGAGGGGATGAGACCTATGGAATGGATGAAACCTACGGAATGGATGACATCTGCAGAATGGATGATACCTGCAAAACGGATGATATGATATGATATATGGAGTGTTTTCTTATGGATGTGTTGATACACCAATGGAACGGATGATGTTTAACGGGATGGCTGACTGGACAAATGACATAACCAGAACAGATGGACTATAATGTTGGGATGTGATCAATAGAGCATTCCTCAACCAAATTCTCTTTCTTCTTCGCTTAACTATGTCCACATATGAACATTCTACTGCACCAGAAGGAACTCATGTTCTTCTCAATCTCCTCTGCTCCAGAGCAAGAGCGGCTTGTAAGGAGGCCACTTCTAATCACAGGATGTCAGGTCCAGACGATTATTATCAAATCTGGCTATCCAGAATGAAGTTGGAGATGGTACGTATACAATCAAATTCAACAACGCCAACTGATGAATGATTCTTTATATTCAGGATGTGGCTGAGGTCTTTCTTGGTGGCTCTATCATGAGGGATAAATACCATTATGTCCCACCGTTTTTTAAAATTATCCATCAATTCATATGGACGACATTTCAAACCATTCAGCTTTTCAAAGCTGCTCTCTGCCAAATAAATTATGAATGTCTGGCAGCCGATCCAGCTCGCATCGTGGACGAATACCTAGATCCCTGGTGGATAAATCCATCATTGGATACCAACTACTTGGAACTGACCGATGGACTGCCTAAATTTATGGAACAGGTATGTCCATAATCAGTATCAGCATCTAATTAATATCACATCTTTATAGATCGGAGACAGATATAGCTATATTGTTCCTCCCACCTTTGAAATGCGGCTCCAGAATGATGCTATTGTTGCTCATCTCAATTCGATATTAGCCTTGTCTCATCTTAATGCCATCATTAATGATGTAATGCATGAGTATTTGGACAATCCAGGATATGACAATGGGCAGAATGACCAAATTTCAATGGATGACTCAGAGGACATGTGACTTGGAGGATGTTTCACTACCATACAACTTCATACCTACAACATTTGTTTACCATGGATATTCAACCACAAATACAGCTCATTGACTGGACTCTACTTCCTCACTTTGTAAGGCAAGGTGTCAAATCCTTCCCATTTGACACAACCGAGTCAGCTCAGATATTTTCTGATCTTCTGGTTACCCGCATCTGATGTTTCCTCCTTTGAGCCCCATCTTTGAATGACTCTTCCATCACTATCACAAAATTCATCGACTTGCTTATGACTGAGATGGTGAATCCCTTGTCAATGACCTGGGTATTATCCATCCATTAACTGACAAATTGTGATTTTTTTGTCAGACTGCCGGGGCAAAATATGCTGGATGATGCTTCCTAAATAACTTCTGAATTATTCATCCTGACTTCTACCTTGCAACATATGGAATCCTCCAATTATATGACCAACCAAATACCACCCTTCAACATTTGCTGCAAGTAGATCTTCGTCATAATGGTGAACAGGATCCCACCTGACCGGGACCTGTCCGTTTCCCCTGGATTGTAAAACCTCAGGAGATCAGCTGGACAGCGTCGCTTACTGACACCCTGACAAGTTTCAACATAAACATATGTCTTTAACTTCCTTTCTGCCGGATATAATAAACTTGACATTTTTAGAACCGATGGACCCGTCGCCGTCAATGGCTCCCTCCACTTGACGGTGATATCATTCCAGAATTGGTAGCAACCACCCGAGCCCTGGAAGGAGCACAGTCCATCCTTACCTCGATCAGATCACAACTGATGGATGATGGAATAGAGGACTCGGAGAATCAGATAGTCTTGTGATTCATTGCCTCGTTCCTATTTCAATGTTTCAAATTTGTAATCAGTCGTAGCTTGTCGACTTCATGTATAAATAAGCCCACCATGCTACCATTGGACTCCCCCTTCTTCCTCACAGATAAGCTTGCAAACCATGTTCAACAGAGGTTTTACTGGTACCTCAAAACCATCTGCAATGTTACAGCCGCCTTGGGATCTGTTCAATTTGGCTCGTTCCCTCCTCTATTTAGTAATGCACACCCAGGACCTCTTCCAAGTTTGGATCTATCAGCCGAGCTTGTCGGTGACTGTGAACTGCTTGCTTCCCAAGCTGCTAAAGCATATCTGAACTGGGGTAAGCTGCATCTTTCAATGATATGAGAAAGTCGAACCCTTATCAACGATGTCAACAGTCACATTGAAGGAATGGGATGCACAAAGATATGATGCATCACTACCAAAAAAACCAACTGGACAGAATGAAGCTGATGAGGAGAGGCTCAATAACCGCTATCCAACGGACGACGATTACAAAGATCTACTTATCAGCAAACCAACGACTGTGGTTGACCGCCACGGGAAGATAGTCGTGTGGTATCTTCCAGGTGCCTTGTCAAATGCTAGACAGGTATGGCTCGATTAATTACTCCTGATGTCACTACTAATACGATTTTTGCCATTGAAGGCTGCTATCTGGATGGCCACCTGTAATGCAAATGAATCCTTCCAAGGATCGCTATCAGCGGACAGCAGTGGCTGGCGGTCCAACCCACAGTTCTTCAAGGATCCAGAAAATTGCATACCTCAACCTGGAAATATCAATCTTTCACCAGCTTGGTTTCAGCAAGCCAAAGATGTATGTTCTAGTCTTCAATGTGATACAACATATTTACAAATTCACTCTTGCAATCAGACAAGGGACTACCCACTGGAAATTTCAGCCACTCTCAAACCAGGAAAGATTAAGCCAAGTACTCAAACATGGCTCGAAGAAACAGCCGAAACAATGGCTGTAATCGGCTCATTTCTTATCATTGCACATCCTGAGCTTTATCATGCTGGCCAGAAGGTATTTTTCGAAATTATGAATCATTCTGATGCTGTCAAAGATGGTGAGGCAGTGCTAGAGGTATTGAAATACTGGACTTCCCCATTCTCGGGGTATGGACTCATTAGCAATTGTTGCACTCCACTGCACTGAGACAATTTCTCTCAAGGCCCATGGTACAACTTCTTAACGACGATAGGTCCCTATTCTGATGCTTGGTTGAGACTTTACAATTTGGGGTTGGAATTCAAGTATGAATTGGGGACGATAGTTGCTTTGTTGGGGAAGCTAGTGAGGCATGGAGTTAAGGAGCCTGAAGGAAACAGGATATGCATTGCTCAATACATGAGGGACAATGTACACAGCAGAATGGGGATTGACTCACCAAGTTGGATGACCTTGGCAAAATATGGTATTTTGTAGGAAATACCTGACCTCACTGTGAATCCATGAACAAGTTCATAAACATCTTAAACATTACCCCTCTTGTGGAATAAATGGAGAAAGGATGATTTCACAGCCTAGCACATGTCATCTTTACCATGGAATAATTGTATGATCATAGGCTAATACATTACAGATACAAGGCATACTGAATGGAATGGATGATACGGAAATGGATGATACAGAACGGATGATACAGAACGGATGATACAGAATGGATGATACAGAATGGATGATACAGAATGGATGATACAGAATGGATGATACAGAATGGATGATACAGAATGGATGATACAGAACGGATGATACGGAACAGATGATACAGAATGGATGATATGGAACAGATGATACGGAACGGATGATATGGAACAGATAATACAGATAACACGGAACGGATAATATGGAACGGTCTGATGAGGTGACCTGACAGCTTAGTAGTATTATATGGAGGTAAATTGATAAAGTATTGCTATATTTCAATACCCACATTACAGAAGGAAGCTACAGCCAAAGTGGCAAATCGATGCCACATTCCTTCTTTCCTAGCCACACAGACGATATGACCATAAGATTTGGCTGATTTCTTCCAATCCTCCCACTGTCAGGCCTGATATTGAAAGTAGTTCAATGTCCATTTCATCTCATGTTTTACCAAGATATTCTCCTCAGATGCATGATCAAAGGCAGCTTTTGCCCTCAGCCAATTCACCCTGTGAACTTGAATTTATAACCCAATCAGTATGCATAACAAATCTATAAATCAACCCCGTCAACTTACACTCTTTCATGTCATCTGACGAGATGCTATCACCTGCTACATCCAAGTACCAAAACCAAGGTAATTCAGCATGTTTCCAACCAGAGATGGCCGGATCCAACAAGGTGGTGCTAGTCTTCAGATGTTCAGTCTTGAGGATCTGATAACGGGCAAGAAGCTCTGCTGAGCCCTGTAAATCTACAATAGCTTCCCACGCCGAGTGGTATGTTTGGGCTTGCAACCGAAGGGACTGATCTGCAGCATGAATGCCATCCCATGACTTCGTTTTCCCTGTCTTTGGACCCTTGGGTCTAATTTGTGCCCAGAATAGAAAAGCTTTCTTGCCCAAAGCTAGCCAGACACCTTGCAAACTATCATTACATTGGCCTGCCCTCAGTCTTACCTCCAAACGGACTGCTTCCACAAAGTTACTTTCCATCCGTCGTTCCATGGATGATGGCATTGTAATCTGATAGTTCTCTGGCCAGGGTGATTTATCTGGATTGACGAATGGATCTGACCTGGAGTGGGCCTTTAGCAGTTCAATTTCCCCATCATTTCCAACTTCGAATCGTTCAGTAGGTTCATATCCGTAATCGGCCTCTAGTAGATGATCAGGACTCAGAAGTCAATTGGCACGTCTTTGGTGGTCCGTAATTTTGCTGAGTAGTTTGCTCTGCCTTTTCGTAATCTCGATTTGTTCTTTCACAGTTGGTTTAGCACCAGCCTGCCTTAAGTAACTTTGCAAGGCTAATCTGGAACCAAAACGTGTTGATTTGTTAGCTATCTGCAATCTCATTGTAAATGACAGCGCCATACTGGGTTTCTTGTATTCGGATGCCTTGTGTTAGAAAATTGATCATGCCAGCCTTTCCAGAAAACATTTCTTCGTTGGTTAGCTGTAGTTGTACTTCCACTTTGCCTGGGGCTTTCAGTGGCATTATGGTTAGCTTGTACATATTAACTACTGCCACTCTCACCTGTATTCATTTTCAATGCGAAATAATCCATGCTCTGGAAGTCCTGTTCTCAATTCTTTTGTGCCTTCTGCTCTCCCTTAGACCATTTCTCAAGGTCTACCTTGGATGCTGAATCTGTCAGTTTCTGATATGCCACTTCAGATGACTTCAGCAACTCCTTGGCCCTTTTTAACTTTCGGATCAATGTTGAAACTAGAAGAATTCATGATCAGCAAGATAGTAACCAAATGAAACGTCAGAAGTTCCATACCCATCCCTATCAGTTTTTTCCAGTTAGAATGGTTCATGTGATCATCCAGAATTTTGCTCTGGTGGGCCAGCGTCGACCCTTTAGCACTCCAGGAGGTCTCGTTCAGCACTGACCACAGAGTCTCTAGAATTTCTCCATCGATAACACCAGACCCGATGATAAATAACAAAGTCCACCTTGCAAAGCAGTCAATGATATGCCCCTTCACATGAAAGTCTCCTATCCCTCCAATCAATTTCATGCCTTCAGGAATGGATAGGTAGGGCGAATGATTGACCCGTAAGAGGAAGTTGATCCACCACTGACAAAAAATGTTGTAGACCAAGAAACTTTGCTTAATTCCTTTCATACTTTTTCCATTCAATGCCTTACAAATGGCGTAGTCAATATTCTTTTGTCTGATTAGAATGAACTATATGAGGCCTATTTCAGATTGAATCATGTAAATATGCTTACTGTTCTCCTTTCTGGAAGTCAACTGTAGCTTCTGGAATGAAAAACCCATTCCGAAGGCAAACGACGGAGCCTATCCCAGTGGCATCACAAGCAGCAACATCGATCTTTCGACTCCGTTCTGCCTTGAACTCATTACAAGTACAAGGCTGGCGCTTGGATTCTATTGCAACCTTTAAGTGCTTCTTATACAAAGAGCTCTCCATCATGAACGATTGACCATTCGTTAGTGGAACATTGTCATCGGGGCATTTTTGACGTTGGTGTGAAGCAGTGAAATTCCCATCAATTGCGAATGACCATGTGTATACCCATCTACAATTAATACTTGATCAGGTGGACATTCTGAAATGAAAACTAGACTTACTGATCCTTGTCCTGCTCCCAATCTTCAGAAATATTCACACCTGGTTGTGGGCATGCTGGACACTGAGCAGAAAGTTCTCCAAGGCCTGGAGGTTGAACGTCATGACCGAAGCCATGCCACTTCACATGCTTGATATTTCGGTATTGCCTCGTGCATCGTAACAGTTCCCTATATCGATCTGGGACGATGTGAGGAAATGATCCCGACATAAATCTCCGAAGCTTTTGGTAATAATGCCAAGCCAAGGACTTGCATTCCTGGTTTTCTGCTAAAAAGGCATCAAGTCCCTGGAAGGAGAACAAGGTCCTCACTCTCTTGAATGAAGCGGGAAAGAATTGTAGATCCAGAGCGTGGATGTCTTCAGGTAAGTGGCCTGGGCATTGACACCATTGAACTGGCAGATGATGCACTCCGTTGTCATGTACTATGACAAGTATGTTTTGTCCAGTTGGCTTGGAATCGAAATTCCATTCCTCTTGGACAAAGGTCTTGAACATTATTGGCTCACCATCATCTACAACATCTGGTACTTCGCCAAGTTCCGCAGCCTCCATGTTTAAGAACTGGGTTGATTCAGAATCAAAGTCATCATTCGGATCACCCATCATCTCTTTGGGCAGATCGGGTAGGCCAAATGAGAAGTCATGATTAAGATTGCTGGGACCAGGAGTGTGTAAGTGGACAGCAGATGGACAGGGTTTCCCACCATGACCAAAATGAATGGTTAGACCTGTCTTGATGAGCCAGGAATCTTCGAAATATTGGCCGACCCAATGTTGCACCCGGTGGAATGGAGTATTGGCATGGTTGGATTGACAGCATGTCATGCAATAGGAAGGCTGCCCAAGACAATCCATGCATCTCCAATCCACCAAAGTTCCACAGCTGACACACAAATGGTCAGGTGAGCCACCTTCAGATGCTATAATTTGGGCAACATAGAAGTTCCTTTTGTCAAGGTATTCCCTCATATAATCATTTTGAGACTGGGTTTGCAAATAAAAGGTAAGAACCTTCCTCCAGAATTGTATTAAGAAATAATCAAGACCCACTTTCGACTGTGGAATTTTTAATGGTTCCAACATGCCTTGATCAAAGTTGAATCCACCATGAATACCAACATCTGGCATCAAGCCATGGGTACGCTTCTGAGGGGATTTTGAAGGAGACTTTTCTGGACTAGCAGTGTTACTGGTGCTAGTATGCTTACTGATCGTCCACTTTTCTACCAGTCCTCGAGCTGTATAATGACTGGTGGAACTTAGAATGACCATGTCACCAGCACCAGTATTTTTAGGTGTGGGTTTGTACTTTTTAACAGGCATCTGGGTAATATGATAACGGAGAAGGATATATAGGTGAATGAGGAAGGAAAAGCACCAAAGTCAAAAGAGCTGACTAATTTTCATCTGGCATACCATGAGGCAAAGTCTGAGTCTAACACAAGAGTATGACCATTCCCTCATGCCCCTCAAGCAAGCTGACATGTGGGTGATAAGGTACTGACGACAAGGCTTGTGCTGGTTTTTTTGTGGCATTCTCAAGTTTGGGATCAACTTGAAGTCATGCCTAATGGTGTGACAATCAACAATCACTTACTATTAGAAATCACGGTTCGACGTTCGACACCAATGCTGCCAAGTCGCACCATTCACAGATGCTACCCCATCGACTTCTGGATCATAGTAACACCACTAGACTGGCTACACGTTTGAGTTTTGATTCCTCATTTCCTCGTACTCCACCACCATCTCCTTCAAAACACAGTGGCACGGTAACTTCTAATGTGTGTGGTCAGACAGCAACACCCTCAGTAGGCTGAAGCAAAACAGTTTCTGCGAAGAACTCAAATCCCGGCAATTCCATTGCCACTAGTCATGATGCTACTGGCCTTCCAACACCTCACTCCTTGTTAGACTCTCTTGACAACTCACAACATCTACCATCATCTCTTGCATCTGATCCAACCAATTGTATTGCAATCTCCCCTTCTACACCTCATCCCTTGGTAGAATCTACTGATGAAACCCATAATCTATCCTTCAATCAAGTTTTATCTAGGTTGAAGCCACTTCTGGATGGGAAGGCTGGGACAGCTGGAGAGCGCAAGATATCTATTGAGGGTATCTCATCAGAGATTGTTCATATGTTATGGGAAAGGTCTAGAGCATCTGAATTGCCGGGTTGGGAGAATATCAGGTATGTTGAGTTTCTCTAGTTCGTGCAAAATCTAACAGCATCACAGGATCGATTTTTCGGAGGACAAGTTAATCGTGCACTACCCAACATTTGGACATGAGATCATGTCCTCTCTCTTTTTCAATGTCAACATCGATGACACTGAAGGTCGCTCTTTATTCCGTCTCGATACAAGCTTTGTTTGCCTCGGAGGCTCCGCAGATGTTGATTTGGAAGACGGCATGAAGAGTCCTGACTTCAGCCTGTACAAGGATCACCCCACGAAGCAACCCCTAACACAAGCATGGCCAACAGTTGTCTGGGAAGTGGCCTATAGCGAGGATGCAACGACGCTTGCATGCGATCTTGCCCGATTTGTTGCTTGTTCCCTTGGCAGGGTGCGGCTAGCAATTGGTATAAAGATTGAGCATGACTATGCTCCGGGTGGACGACTGCAAGGCTTGAAAAAAGTGATATGCATCTTTTGGGAAGCAGACTATGCCGAAACGTTCGTGATGTTGGAAGAGTCAGGCTCACGATTATTGAACCACCTAACAAGGTGCGATGAGTATGCTGATGAGGCTGAGGACCATGTTGTCCCCCCTGCCACCAAGTTTTATTGTGTATCAAAATTCGATGGGAAGTATGTAAAATTCATGGTTTCTCAACAATCTCTGTATACAGGAAGTTCCTTTCATCTAAAATACCTTGTCATGCACTAACATCTATGTTTGGAATATAGATTTTCCCCAAAAAGATAAACGGGCCTACAGCAATCAACATTCTGAACCTACACCTCTATTGCACATCACCGCCCGAGGATCAAGACAAGCCCACAATCACCATTCCATTTTCAGTACTTCAACAAGTGATTGATGCCCATCTGAAACAGCAGACTTACATAGAAATTAGCTGCGATATGAAGCGCCGATATGTTGAAGAGGGTTTATGTGACAGAGAGAATAAGGTGGATGTCGTGGCAGAAATTGAATGTTTGAAAAAGCCTCGCGTTGGAGATATTTAGGTTTTTTCTGATAGACTGTAGCATTTGTATAACGGAAGGATACAATACTTATGTTTACAAAGATGATTATGCTCTCCTTCGACATGAGTTTTGCTATCTGCTAACCAGTAATTGAAGATGTTCGATGTTAGATATTAGATAATAAATTTGAATTTGTGCTTGGATATCGGAGGCTCCAGGACATTCAAGGATCATGGCAGACTGGTATAGAGTGATCGCTGACCGTATCAAGGCAACGGCGGACCAAAACTCAGCTGATCACTCTCACTTTCCATATGATTATGTATTCAACATGGCTTGGAATGTTTTCACTTTTATATCAAGCATGCAGAAAGCTGTTTTCTGCTAGTATTAAGTGGAGATCTCCCTGCAAAATTGATTATATCTGGACAAGAGCCTGATTCTTAAAGTTTGGAAAATATCGAACTTATGGTTGATTCGTACTTTGCCACCAGCTGAATCTATCTCATCTGTTTACCTGCCTTAATTACCTGTGTTCATAACCTGCTTTCATTTACATCTATAGCATTTACATTCAGAATCAAATATGCATCTTTCTCTCAGTAAGTTAGGGGCTTTCAATCACTGATTCTAGGCGAGATCACTTTACGATCGAGATATTGGTAGCCCTGCATCCTTCACACATTTCACCGTGACATTTTCCCTCATTGACACAATAATTCTCCCTTGCCAACTGTATGTCAGACGAAATCAATGTTCCCCTAGAGCTTCTCCGTTTCAATTTTACACCTGAGGACTTGGCCTTGCTTGGAGAATACAAAGATGAATGGCAAGCGGTGAATAGGACTGACCATAGTCAGATTGCCACTCACACTTTTCATGACATGAAGAAAGCGAATAAAAACTGGAACAAAGCTGATAAGAAGCTTAAAAAAGATGTCGGAGTTTTCCTTCAGTAATAGAAGACGACAAACTGACCACTTATGATTCATGTATTTAGGGTGTTTATACTTGGTTTCATATGTATGGAAGGAAACGGGAATCTGTGGAGAAATTTAGGAGTGTCAAAAAGTGGACAGCACGGAGTGTCTTCGGAATGGAAGCGGAAGATGAGTTGAAGGAAATAATCTGAAGGAAGATGGGGGGATGGAACAGGGCCTCATCAGGGCTGTCAGAAAATAAGAAGGCATTCAGTCTCTATCAGAAGGAACTCTCAAAGTTATGGAATGTCATATTGGATAAAGAGAAGGAAAGACTGGATCGAGTGGTGGAGTTATGGAACCAAATGGGCCCGCCACCGAAACAGCAAGCGAAGCAAGTGTTACAATTATGAATTACCCTTCTTATTTGGATTAACTTATCCATATTTCCTCAGGAATGCTGAGAAGGCCTATAAATATATTCGGTCATTTTGCAAACAGATGAAGAAATCATCCGGTATGGACTGTCTTGTCCTGAGCTTTTACAAGGACAAAAAAGGAACTGTTGTCTCAACTATGTGAGTTTTCATTATCCTTAGTCCGAATACTGATGTTCATGTATTGTATGAGGCATGAGTACATGAGGGAACTGGAAGGGACTTCGTTTGTTCAAGCAAACCCAGACTGGGAGACAAAACCTATCATGGCCCTCCTAAGTGCTCATGGCAAACGTATGCATGGTAAGAGTCTTGATCCGGTCAGTAAGAACATTGTTTTACAGCATTACCGATTTAGATTCTGAGGATGCTAGGTCGACGGTACAAAACGGTTCCACAAGCCGGAAGCCATACTTGCAGCTGGAAACAGATGACGATGGTCACCCACTGCTTCCTGATCCCTCTGAGTGGCCTAAAAAAGGGATGGAGAAGAAATCATTGGTACGATCCTATGTTGCAGTAGCTTACCGTAAGTGAATTTACAAAAATGAATGTTAAGATTGGCTGGTATTAATGATATTGCATATAGGGCAAGCTACAGGAAATGATAATGGAATTCCTCCCTGGACTTCGATTATCCAGAACCCTAATGACTACTTTGACCCAGACCAACTCCTGGAAGGGTTTACTTTGCTTGATCCATCAAAAATGAAAGATCCTCAAGTGCAAGATCTACTCGACTTCTGGTATAAATGACAGGAGGATGGCAATGATGGAATCAGGTTCCAATTTCAAGTGAAGTCATCCGATCAACCAAGAAAGTGAAAGCGGATGTCGGCTACATTCTCCACATCTGATGGGCCCAGTTGCAAGAGGAAGGACAAAGGAAAAGAAAAGGAAGTCCTCACATGGAAGGACTATATTCAACCAGATTCAAGACGTCGTAAACCCAGATCAGGATCAGTATCATCGAAGTCTTCAGAAGAATTCGATTTTTCTGGAATCGATCAAGAGTCATCTGATTCAGACATGGCCATTAAACAGAAACAAGGACAATCATCGTTGATGAAGCAGGTTGTTGGGAAGCAATTGTGGAAGGACAGAGGGCTTGGTGAGTGTCTTCATTGTAATTATTTCTCCATAAATTCCATATTTATTCCACAAATCAGGTAAAGCAAAGCAGGTGAATCAAGTATCGGGGGTAGTCTCATCTCAATCGACCTTCAAACCAAGGTCCAAGCAATCAGCAATGCCGGTAATCGAAGCAAATATGCCGAAAACTGGGAATTCCGCTGTCAAAGCAAATGGTGAGTTTTGGCTATTGTCGCGTTGTAATCTTGTATGATGTTTATTGGTTGGAAAATCAGCAGTTGTAAAACCAGTTGATGTACCCATGTCATCTCTCAGTCGCTCTACCTTTGGGCCTCAGTCCATGCAATCGAAGCTGCATCCTGTCCCAAATGTCGATGTGTCAGCTGCTGTCACCACACCATTACCCAGACACCAGAACAAGGTCAACGAACCACAACGTACTCTAAAGCAGAAGAAAAACATGATAGTGGAGGTCGAGATCAAGCCGTTTAAGCATACAGATTCCAAGGCAGGTGTTGTTTCATCCAGGGTCAAAGGTAATGGACTCTTTCTACTTGAACGTGACATGATTAGATTTTGCTCACAATAAGCAGGCCCCCCTCCCCCTCAATGTGTCACACAGTCAATGGCTGCAGCTGCTACAATACCTCAACAAATGCTGGACTCAATTTCTGTGCAGGTTAGTGCAGCCAATGCCTCCCAGCCTCCATGTCTAGACTTCACCCAGTCTTCCATGTCGTGAAACTCCTTCCAGCTCCCTCAGATCCTTTTCCAGGATGCTGTTCATGACCACCACCGCCACCTACAGTCATGGAGGGAGAACCCCAGTATAAAGTCAAGTCAATCTTGGATAGCCGGTTACGTCGAGGGAAGCTCCAGTATTTGGTACACTGGAAGGGTTATGGGTATGAGGAGAACTCATGGGTCAAGGAGTCCGATGTGAATGCCCCTCGGTTGGTCAAGGAGTTCCACCAACGGCACACTGCTGCACCACGTCACATTCAAGTCAGTGACTTTGGTCATATGTGATTTTGAATGCATCGGGGCAATGCATCTTAGAGGGGGGGTGATGTAAGGGGACTAGAGGGTGTCCCACGTGTTTCTCCTATTTTTTATGTTTGTCCTATATTTTTTCTCGCCTCGTTTCCTTCTATTCTTCATTTTCTATGATTTTCCCTTATTTTATTACTAATTTCCCTTTCTATCACATTTGTGCATGTTGACAGTTTTATATTTAGAGATGGAGTACCCTTCTGACATCTACCCCTTGGTATTACATCATGCGGCGGCCTTGATCAGCCTATCTCCGCCTTTTCTATTTTTAGTTATTATTTGATTTTTGCAGTTTTCACATATACTGGGCACTGGCAAAGGGATCTTTAGAGTTTTCTCTTCAGATTTCCCTTTGCTAGGTGCACCCCCAATCCTTGTATTATGTAGCATAATTTTAACTTTGGATTTCCCTTTGCTAGAGGCTGAGGTTGCCCTTATAGATGGGCAGTGCTGAATTGAATTGGATTCATGTTCCTGTTGCATTGGGACTAGATGATCCTCCAGGCATGTAATCTTGGGGAGATTCACTAAAGGCAGGGGGGGACAGTGGAAATAACGAGCAGAAGAGGTGTTTTATAAGACTCTAGAGTATGGGATGGTGATGATGGTAAGGATAAGAAATATATCTACATGTGTGTAGGTCTGTGCATGAGTCTGAAGCTGTTAGTAAACAAGTGTAAATAGGGAACATCCTTACACCCTCCCCCTCTGTCAAAAATAAGAATAAAATCCAAACAGAGGTGGTGGGTGGAGAAAAAAAATACGCAAAAGGTGCACGAGTACAGGTGCATTAAAAACCCCATGGGGAAAAGCTACTGGTCAGCATGCAAAAGTAAAAGGCTACATACAGAAACCCTCCCTTTTTGAGCCAACCAAATGTTGAGAGCCTCACAATCCTCGGGTCCTCTTCAGGTCCATATCCCTGCCACCACACAAGGTATTGAAAACTGTGGCCACGCCGTCATTCTGTAAGCCTGCTTACGTATACATTGACTCTTATTTGTACACAGTTCGCAAACTTACCTTATTAACTATGTGTCACATCAGATTCCCTATTCCTCCCTTTCCCCATATCCTTACACGCTTTTTGTATTATTCTCTATTCCTAATACCATGCCATTGTCCTGTCACTTTAGTGATTTGATGTAAGTGTTATATTCTGGTTATTTCTCATATATAGAAAACTTCAGTGTAACCTATCCCCAATTAAGGGGTAGGTTTCCACTTTTTTTTTGACATCAACAATGTATGTTGTTGACTGCGTTAACCGTGTCTCCATAGACAATGAAACACCGCCTGAAATATAAAACTGTCTTGCCAGCCATCTATCAATACCTCCCTTACGACACGTAGTAAGGTGAGGAAGACAAACAAAACAATTCCATCTGTTGCAGACACTGCTGACACCGCGTCAAGTATTCCATCAACACCTGTCAATTCAATTGATACACATACACTCGATTCTCCCTCCATTCTCACGGGTTCAGGTGCAATTGCTGCTTTAGATGCACATATACCTAGCTCGCCACTCACGCCTACACCTAGTTCTCCTCCTGCATCACCCTCACCAGTCAGACCTGTGCATAGACAAAGCCCTTCCTCCTCATCGGACAAGTATCGTGTATTTTCTTTAAAGTCAACTATGTCCTCAAATGTCTCAGCTGCAGTATTAAGCCTCAATAATGGCAAGCGCCCCATGATATCCAATGGGCACCATGACACCAGAGTTGTTACATTGAATCGAACACCATGCTCACGGATACCTGCAAAACAAGGATGGACTCGAAGCTAAAGGTTTCGTGGAACATATTGTATACTCTTTTGAAGATCCATTATTCTCAGATTGGTACCAGTCGCAACAAGAAATTTTATTGTCCCTCTCCTTCATTGAATTCATGTCTAAAGTCCAGAGTCGTTGGTTACCCAAACGATGGCAGCAGGATCTTGCGCGGAAAGTTCGTTCAACCAAACAGAACAAGACCCCATTTGCAGATTTCGTAGATGCCTTACGTCGAGACAACCTCCTGCTCAAAAACTCCCAGTACCACTTATCCCCTTTGCAACTCTGAACACAAATCAAATCCAATATCTCGCCTGAACTTGCGTCTGCCTTTGACCGTTGGAAGGATAGCCATGATTCTTCCTCTGATGAGTCCAACCATGGAGACGATGACTCTGACGATCAGGTGGATGAAGCGGCAGTGGCGGTGGCGAGAACATTGATCGCTGCACTGAAGGCCAAAAACAGATTGCAATCATTCATCAATACTCTTTCTAGACTCGATCAAAAGCTTATCGAAGACCGTAATGCCCGCAGACGAGATGCTGAAGATGTGGCATGTAATCTGAAATGTTCAAGTTCTACAGTTGGTTTATCTGACTCCTCTCACCACGCTTCCAACACTCGTGCACAAACATCTACTTTGTCTTGTATGCAACCAACATCTTCTTGGTCTGCATCATCATGTCCTCCTAAGCTTACAGAACACGAACAAGTATATCTTGAGACCCACAGTGGTTGTAAAAAATGCTGCGGATTTTATCTGTCGCAAGGACATCCGTGCGAGTTTCCTTCTGGGGACAGTTATGTTGAGCGTACAATGACAAGCGTCAATGAGGCTAGGAAATGTATCAAGCTGCCTGCATTGCCAATCCCTCGAGACAAACAAACCTCGTCTATTGCTTCCGTTGCCAACATTTCGTCGTCATCTAGCCATGCATATTCCTCTCAACCCTCTCAACCTTCAATGGCCCCTCCAGCGTTGCCTGTAACGGCAGTGTTGGGTATGTCTGCTTACCCCATCGCCTCTGTCGGCCCACCCAATGATTCATCAATTCTAGGTGGTGGAGACAGTGACTTATCTCGAGACTCAAATGACTCGGTAAGCACTCAAATACCCTATTTCCTTCCACATCTGGTGTGGAAGTGCACGATTGATACTCGTGATCCCTCCTCTATCTCTCGTGTTCCTGTTGAAGCACTTATTGACCATGGATCTGGTCCAGTTCTGATCAATCAAGACCTCGTTTCACGCTTGCAATTATCAATCCAATTACTGCCTCGACCATTTCCTGTGTCTGGTGCCTTCTTCAATGGCTCGAACTTGACTCCTTAAATTGCCCTTACCCACTGGGTTAAGCTTAAGTTGCATGACTGTAATAACCTTTACTCCACTAAGACTGTACGTGCACTCGTTGCACCCGGCCTTTGCCACCCTATCATCTTGGGATTGCCTTTCCTTTTTCATAATAACATTACTGTAAATGTCCGCGAAGGCTCGGCTATAGACACTATTGCCAAGTTTGACCTATTGCACCCTGTAGCCAGCCACACACATAAACCTATTGTAAAATTACGACAAATTATCACAGCAAATGTTGCAAACCATAAACTATTACTGGCAGAATTAAAAGAGATGTGTGTGATATGCCAACCACTGATCGATGCCACTTGTGAGCCTGTTAACAGCATTGACGTCATCACTGCTATCAAGTGCTGCGTTGAACAATTGGCAGGAGTTGAACAGTTACAGAAACTTAACAATGAGGTTCACGACAGATACGCAGACATTTTCAGGCCTATCCCTCATGTTAGTGAAATGCCTATGCAAGATTAAACTGAAAGATGCAAACAAGACCATTGTCACGAGGAACTACTCATGCCCATGGAAATATCACGAGGCTTGGACAACCCTGATTCAGCGTCACCTGGAAGCTGGCCGCATCCGTCCTTCCTCATCTGAACATGCGTCCCCAGCTTTCCTTGTCCCAAAAGCTGACAATACTGCACTACCTCGATGGGTTAATGACTACAGACAACTCAACTCCAATACAATCACCAATTCCCACCCCCTGCCTTGGGTCGACGATATCCTAGTGGACGCCAGACGTGGGAAAATATGGAGTAAATTGGATATGACTGACAGTTTCTTTCATACTAAAATGGATCCTGGCAGCATTCATCTGACAGCAGTGACCACTCCTTTAGGTTTATATGAATGGGTAGTGATGCCTCAAGGACTCCGTAACTCTCCCCCCATCCATCAACGACGCGTCACTGCATGCCTACGCCCTTTCCTCGGGATTTTTTGCCACATTTATCTGGATGATATTATTATTTACTCAGAGTCACTTGCGGAGCATGGCGAGCACATCAAGCAAGTAATGAGCGTGTTACAGAGAGACCATTTGTATTGTAATCCAAAAAAGTCTCAATTCTACCTGAGTGAACTTATTTTTTTGGGGCATCGAATCTCTCAGGAAGGCATAGAAGCTTGCACATCCAAAGTGGATAAAATCCTGAACTGGCCAGTTCCGAAGTCAGCTACCGACGTATGGAGCTTCTTGGGGCTCATTCATTACATTGTGGCCTTCCTCCCTAATCTCGCCAAACACTCCACTATGCTTACTCCCCTCACTACTAAGGAATGCGAGAAACATTTCCCTAGCTGGAGTGCCGATCACCAGTTCGCGTTCGAGGCTATCAAAGGCTTGGTAGTAAGCAGGGAATGCCTGACAGTTATCGATCACACACACCCTGCTAACAATAAAATTTTTGTCACATGCGATGCTAGCGATAAACGTACCGGCACCATATTGAGCTGGGGCCCAACATGGGAAAGTGCTTGACCGGTTGCTTTTGATTCAATGCAGCTTAACGACGCACAAAAAAATTACCCAGTGCATGAAAAAGAGATGCTGGCAGTGGTTCGCATGTTAAAAAAGTGGAGATCAGATTTGCTGGGATCCCATTTCTGGGTGTATACCGATCACTGAACTCTGGAAAATTTTGACACACAGAAAGATTTATCACAACGCCAAGCTCGTTGGATGGAGCATTTGTCTCAGTTCGACATGATGATACATTACATTCGCGGCGAGGATAACACTGTCGCCGACGCGTTGTCGAGATTACCTGAAGACGTTGCTGATGATAAGCCTGATGACGTGGATGTTGCTGACTCACCCATACGCTGGGATAACTGGCTGAAAACCAGTGCCTCTTGCAATGCAATTCTAGCTATCTCTACGGACAAATCCTTCCTACAAGATGTTCGACTTGGCTACAAAACCAATGAGTTTTGCCAGAAGCTATCCGTGGCTGATGAGGGCATCCCTGGGATCTGTTTCGAGAACGACTTGTGGTACATTGGCGATCGCCTGATCATTCCGCAATACGGAACGCTGCATGAGGACCTTTTTCGTTTAGCTCACGATGCACTAGGGCACTTTGGTGCCGATAAATCCTACGCAAGCATCAGGAACTGCTATTATTGGCCCAACATGCGGAGGGATCTGGAACAGGCATATGTGCCTGCTTGCCCTAGCTGCCAATGAAATAAGGGTGCGACTTCTAAGCCTAAAGGACCTCTCCACCCATTACCAGTGCCTGAAAATAGAGGGGACTCAGTTTGCTTGGATTTCATGGGGCTGCTACCGGAAGACAAAGGATACAATTGCATTCTGACCGTTACCGACCGCCTCGGTTCCGATGTGTGTCTCATCCCCACTTGCACTGACATCTCGGCGCTGCAGCTTGCCTTACTTTTCTTCAATGATTGGTACTGCGAGAATGGACTACCGCTAGAGTTAATCAGTGATTGCAATAAGCTCTTCATTTCCACATTCTGGAAGGCTCTACATGACTTAATGGGTGTACACCTGAAAATGTCTATGGCATATCATCCGCAAACTGATGGTGCCAGCGAGCGCATGAATAAAACACTAAACCAGTGCATCCGATTCCACGTGGAACAAAACCAAAAGGGCTGGGTTTGTGCATTGCCAATCATTAGGTTCAACATGATGAACTCGGTTAATGCTTCAACTGGGTACTCAGGTTTCCAATTGCATATGGGGCGGAACCCTCGCGTGATCCCTCCACTGCTGCTGGGCACCAGACACCTGCAAGTGCAGAGGTGACAGCTCGGAATATTATTTCTCAAATAGAAACAGATGTTTTAGATGCCAAAGATTCATTGCTTGGAGCGAAAATCTTGCAAGTGTTCTACTCTAACAAATCTCGGGGGCCTGAAGAGGTATACCAAATTGACGACAAGGTCATGCTTGCCATGTTACACCGGCGGCGAGAATATAAATCTGGCAACAGTTCCCGCGTTGCCAAATTCTTCCCTTGATGGGACGGCCCGTACAAAGTAACGAAATCTTTTCCCGAAAACTCGGCCTACACACTACACTTGCCTAATTTGCCTGAGCGTTTCCCTACCTTTCATTCCTCGTTGCTTAAATGACATGTCAAAAATGACAAGGCGCTTTTTCCTGCATGAGAGCACGAACGACTGGGGCCGGTCCTCACTGCGGACGGCTTAGAAGAGTATCGCATCGAGAAAATCGTGGACAAACGAAGGCGAGGCCGGGGATTCCAATATCTTGTTCGGTGGGCCGGTTACGGTGAAGATGAAGACTTGTGGCTCCCTCAATGCGAGTTAGTCGACTGCAAAGCATTAGATGTGTGACATTCCCATATGGTATAGGGGACATGGTAGCTTTTTCCCTACAGGGTTTTTTAATGCACCCGTCATTTGGTTGATGATGGGTTGACTTTATCTTACTGATTTTTTTTCAAAGCTCTGTGCTGTTGTTGATTTCTTTCACTATTGTTGATTTTCCTAACACCCATACACTTTTTTAACAGTGGGAGGGTGTAAGCCTGCTTACGTATACATTGACTCTTATTTGTACACGGTTTGCAAACTTACCTTATTAACTATGCGTCACATTAGATTCCCTATTCTTCCCTTTCCCCATATCCTTACACGCTTTTTGTATTATTCTCTATTCCTAATACCACGCCGTTGTCCTGTCACTTTAGTGATTTGACGTAAGTGTTATATTCTGGTTATTTCTCATATATAGAAAACTTCAGTGTTACCTATCCCCAATTAAGGGGTAGGTTTCCATATTCATCAAGAATATGATCGATGACATATTCCTCATGCGAGTCCATGATTACCGGTGGTGGTGAATCCAATTCACAGTTTGGGAAAAGGTCCCAGTCATTCTCAATGAAGGGTAGGGCCTGAGATGTGTGGAATGTGGGGAAGGTGTTGGGGTGATTTGGCATGTCGACAGTGATCGTAGAGATGTCAGGGGCAGTCTCGGTAATGAGGTATGGGCCATCATATCATGGCATGAACTTGGCCACATGGTGTTCATCCTTACTTTTGTACTCCCATCATCTATGCAGTGTCGACAGAACGATGTGACTTCCTTTTTCAAAAGGAAAATTGTTAGAGTGGTGTTCATTAGCAGATAGAGACTGTGAAATCTTAGACTGCAGGAGGTTGTCCTGTGCCTCCTGAACATCCATCTGAAGGTGCTCAATGATATCGATAGCACAAATATCTTCGATCGAGCCATCTGTAGAAGTGATTAGTGGGGGAATGATTCGAGGGCTCCGGCCCATTCACAATTGGAAGGGTGAAAAACCTGTGGAAGCATTAATTGAGTTCATTATGTCAAAATGTACCCGAGGTAGCACACGATGCCACCCAGTCTGATTATATTCGACATGGTAATAGAGGCACTGATTGATTGTTTTGTTGGAATGTTTGCTAGCGCCATCCGATTGAGGGTGGTACACAGTTGACATCTTGAGTTTCATGCCAGTGAGTTTGTGCAGAGCCTGCCAAAATTTGGATAGGAAGAGTTTGTCTCGATCCGAAATGATCTCGAGGGGGAGGCTGTTTTTGCAGTACCACTCATCAAAAAAAATTACAGCAAGGTCTTCCGCACTGATGTCCATCTGGGTAGGTATAATGCAGATATCAGAGTTCAAGTGGTCGGTGAATGAAACAATGCTGTTGAATCTGTCATTGTCTGGTAAGGGGCCAATGAAATCCATCGCAACAGAGTCCCCACATTGGTCTGGGATAGGGAGGGGGTGCAAGGGGCCCAGAGGTCTCTTAGTTGTCAGTTTGTTACATTGGCAGTCTGTGCGTGCAGGCACATACACATTTTCGAGGTCCCATCACATGTTAGGCCAGTAAAATAAATTGCAAAGTGACCCATCTGATTTTGCAAATCCAAAATGCCCCAAGATGTCATGAGCGAGGTGGAAGAGAGACTCACGCACATTTGAGACACATGGGATGATGAGACAATTGCCAGCATATAGAAGGCTGTCAACTTCTTTGACCCCATGTGGGAGGAAGTCGGTGCTCTTCATATGGACACACCATGGATCAGAGATGTATCCAGTACAAATTGCAGACAGGAGTTCATCGTCAGCAGCCACGGAAAGGGTTGCAGCAACTGCAGGTAGGACATTGACATTGGTGATGGGGTCTGCCAAGATGTGAGGGCAGGCAAACGAGGTATCACCTTTACTGAAAATCAGTGCGATAGAGTCAGAGCCATCAGGGGGGTAAGGAGTCAATGCTGTGAGTTCGGCATCGAATGATGTCCTCTAGAGTGCATCGGCTGCACAATTGTCTTCACCCTTCATGTAAATGATTTTGCAGTTGTACTGAGCCATGAATTCCATCCACTGAGCCTGATGATGGCTTAGGTCACGTTGTGTGTTGAAATTCTCCAAGGTTTTATGATCTGTGAAAATCACAAATGGGATGCTGACAAGATTGGATCACCATTTCTGGAGTGCACGGATGATTTCAAGCATCTGTTTTTCATGCACAGGGTAATTCAGCTTGGTGCCCTTAAATGTCATAGAATCAAAGGCGACAGGGCAAGCCGATTCCCACTCAGTCCCAAAGGACAGAATGGCACCTGACTGGTAGTTGCTGGCATCAGTAGTTATGAAGATTTTGTGCTTGGGCATCAAGTTGTGATCAATAGTCATGAGACACTCGTGGCTGATCACTGCTTTCTTAATTTTATTGAATGCATGCTGGTGCTCTGCAGTCCAAGGGGGGAAATTCTTATTGCATTCTTTTGTGGAGAGTGCCAAAAAGATACGGGTGTGATCAGTGATATGAGGTAGAAAATGGGTGACATATCAGACAAGGCCACAGAATTGGCAAATGTCCTTCACACAATGTGGCCAGGGCCAGTTAACGATACAGTCAGTTTTCTTTGAGTCGGCCTTGATCCCCTGGGCAGAAATGTGGTGACCAAGAAAATCAACCTCGGTGAGGAAGAGGTGGGTTTTCTTGGGGTTACAGTATAATTGGGCATCTTCCAAAGCTTTAAGGATCGTGCGGGTGTTCTGACAGTGTTCCTCAAGTGAGTTGGACCAAATTATGATGTCGTTGAGGTAAATGTGACAAATGGAGCCAATCCACTTCTGCAGTGCGGCGGTAACACGACATTGATGGATTGCAGGTGAGTTTTTAAGGCCCATTGGCATCATGGTCCACTCAAAAAGCCTGAATGGTGTTGATACAGCGGTAAGCAGAATGTCAGCAGAGTGCATTCATGTTTGGAAGAAGCTGTTCGTCATGTCGATGGTGCCCCACATCCTACCTTTAGCACAATCATTCAAGATGTCATCGATACAAGGTATAGGGTGTGAGTCTGACACCGTGTTCTTATTCAATTGATGGTAGTCGCTAACCCACCTTGGTAGTACAGTAGGATCAGATTTAGGTACAATGAATGCAGGTGAGGCATGCAGAGAAGACGAGGGCCGAATACAACCAGTGTCAAGGTGCTGTTGAATGAGAGTCTTCCATGTGTCCTGAAATTTATGGGGGCATGTGTACATGCAGGTTTTAATTGTTTGTTCAGCATTCACCAGTTTAATGCATGCTGTGACATTGTGTGGTAGATGATCTACATGAGGTAATGGTTCAAAGACATGTTTAAACTCCAAGAGGAGGTCTGCTTCAAGCTTTTCAATATTTTTGTTCATCGCTATGATTTTGATATGATCTTTGATCATGCCTGCAACATCGAGGGGTTTCACAAATTCAGGCACACATTTGCCATCCTTAAGATGTTGTTCACAGACTTTGATGAGTTCAGGTAACATAGCTTTAACAGCATTCCTTGTATCATGTATGGCCCATTTAGGGCTAGTCAATTTAAAGTTACATTTATGAGGAGGTGGATTAAGAAGATCATAACAACTACATTTATCAATGGCAGTCCGAGTATTGAAATCTGCAACAATATGGTTTGTGGACAAAAATGGGAGACCAAGAAGTAAAGGGACACATAAGTTTGGAGCGACAATAGCTTTAACAGTTTGTGAAACCCACGCAGAGTCAGGTGTGTACAGTTGAAGTTTAACATATTCATGCAAGTGATTATCAGGCAAAGAAGAATTGCTAAGTGTGACAGAAACAGGTAGAGCATGCAAATGGTACCAGCATAAGCCAAGCTGATCGGCGAGGCAGGAATCAATAAGAACGACATGCACGCCACAATCCAACATGCTGTTTACTCATCCTCCGACTCAGAACTGGATCCCAGGACAGCAGAAGGCATAATGGCACCAGCAATGAAGGAGATCTCATTCTTGTTATTCATGGTTTCAGCAGGTGTGACAATGCCAATAGGCTTGGCAACAGAGGGGGCAATGTTTTTCCACTTCTGATTGAAGAGGAGATCATCTGTAAGTTCCCTGTAGTTGCGGCCATCTGGAAAATCGTAGGGACAATCAGTAGCACAATGATCTTGGTACCCTCATCGGCATTTCAAACAGCCCTGGTGCTTGAATAAAGGACTGCGTTCATTCTCAGTGAGATGAGGTGGTTTTGACCAAGAAGACAAGGAGGTGCTGGACAATGTAGTAGTAGGAGGGCAGGGTTTAGGGGCAGGGTAAATGTTATGCATGCGTGAGTAGTTCCCCAACGCTTGATGCTTGGGCACTCGTTGGAGATCCTCAGCAGCTTTGAGGTACCGTTTTGTATCATGAGCCCGTTCATCGATGAGTTTCCAGAGTTCAGAGATCCAAGACGTCAGGCGGGCCTCAGGTGTACGTTTGCCAGCACTGTTAGAGGCATTCTCAATGATTTCCTTCACATTCCTGTTTTTGCAACAAATATGGAGGTCAGGGTCAAGTAGGGTTTCCAGTTGAAGGCGGAGTGCATCGTCAGTGAAGTGATACACCATGTTTCTGAGGATGATATTGGAGTGTCATATATCGTTCACCCACTTGGGGAATGAGTCAGAGAAATGAAGATGTGAGTTGCAAATGCGGGAGTGGAGTTTCATCATCCCACCCCCCAGGTAGAAATTCTTTATGAAACTCAGTCATAAATTCAGGAAAAGAGAGCAAGGTGAGATGGGCGCGATGCATAGCAACCCAGTCACGAGCTTGCATGTCTTTTAAGCCTGGTAAGATGGCTGAAACCTGAGCATCAATCTCAAGCTTCTTGCTAGCTGAAAAAAGTCCTCACAAGCCATCTCCCACTGTCACATGACTAAAGGGGAGATCTCACTGGGTGACAGAAGGGGAATGTGTTTAGGTTTGGGATGGATGACTTCCGCAGGAGAGTGGGACGACATTGTATCACATGTAAACGAGGAAATGTCATAGGTAAGGGAAGAGCACAAGGTATCAGAAGAAGAAGAGTCGTTGGGGGGTGTCGTTATATGCATGTTTGTCAGGTGCCTGCTATGTGAGGGGACGACAGGGATTGGGTGAGATCCACCAATGTTCACAATGTCACCGAATTCAGATGCAGCAGGTCCTTCGCTCGGCATGAGTGGAGGCAGCAATTGACTCGAGAAGTTGATCTCACTCAAGCGAGTGTCAGCAACAGCAAGCACTTGTAGGCACGTGATCAGCAGGTTGGGCAGAATTGACGGTAAGAGATTTTGATGCAGAGAGGTGGGTGAGCAAGCGAGGGTGGAAAATGAGGAAGAAAGAAAAAAAAGGGATGTGCATATGAAACGAGGCAGTGGTGAGAAAAATGAGCCGTAGTGAGCTGGCAGAAGTTCTCTTGGTGCATCATTAAAAAAAAGTGTAATCTTGGGGAGATTCACTAAAGGCAGGGGGGGACAGTGGAAATAACAAGCAGAAGAGGTGTTTTATAAGACTCTAGAGTACGGGATGGTGATGATGGTAAGGATAAGAGATATATTTACGTGTGTGTAGGTCTGTGCATGAGTCTGAAGCTGTTAGTAAACAAGTGTGAATAGGGAACATCCTTACAAGGCATTCCAGAAGGAAGCATTTGGCTTGAGGGTTCTCCAGATGATCCTTCAAAGTGCGCTTGCACAGGTCCTTCCTTGTTTTGACTAACTTCATGTCCTGCTGGTCATCCAAAATAGGCAGCATGACTTTCACTTGACATGTGAGGTATGATGAGATTAATAGAGCATGAAATTACACTAAGTGAATCTAAGAGAGATCAGTAGGAGAGAGTGAGAGGATTGCAGAGAGGTCCTGAAACAGGAAAGTCTCTGAGTCTCTTCTCCTCCTAGGAATAGGGGTCCATCAGGAAAATCACACTTTATTTTTGGGCTTTTTGACTTTTTCAGCTTTATCACACCAATCTCAAAAGACCTATTGATGAGAAAGTATAAAAAAGGCCTAAAAGTTAAAAAGTCTCGTATATATTATTATAATTATAATTATAATACGGGGCATGCACAAGAAATAGAAGGGGACAAGATTGGATTATATATATTTGAACATGTGCATGGACCATTTGTATGTGTTTGCAATGTTAGATCGGCTTGTATGGCAACACATGACCTGGAAACATGTACAAATGGTCCGTGCTCATGTTCAGATATATAAACCCATCTCTTCCCCACAATTCCGTGGGCATGCCCCACTATAGCATAGTGACATTAGTTGTACTTTATGAACTCTGTGTGACCATATAACTTTTTTGTCTTTATAGCATGTCCCCACACCCAACTTTTTGGAAGGGGGCCTAGCCAAACATCTTCACACTTTTCGGCTTTTTTGACTGTATAGTGGTTGACTTTCCATAAGCGTTTATTGAGGTGAATAGAATAAATCGGACAATCAAAGCTGAAATTGCCGAGGTGCCGGGCAGCCATCATGCCATCGACGTCGCTTAGACCCTTGAATAAACTTTAATCTGTTGATAGGGTAGACCCCCCCTGAATAGATTATTTTTGACACATTTCGTCCAAATCCGGTATTCAATCAACATCACATAATCTACTCCCATCTGTAATCCTGCTCCCAATCGACGTCCACCGCTCGCACAGTGTTTGAATTCCATTGGGGTGAGTAATATATTGAATATGTTGCATAGCGCTCACCCGACAATTTTTCTTTCACCCCGAAGATTCCAAATGTGCCTCTTTTGCCTGAACTCCATTCCATTTTTGGGTCTTCAGGCAATTTGAAGACAAAATTTGCCTTACCAACCATTCTGTGTCTAACTACCACTATCTGACATGATCAGATCCTTTTTTAGTCTCCAAAGGCAATGAGAAGAGGACATTTGGTGCAAGTTATTTTTTTTATCTGAACGTCTTATGGTTTACTTAACGGAATAGAATATCTGATTAAAGGGGTGATGGTCGGATTTAGAATCGAGATTAGCTGTACTGTGCATGACCGGGTAACGGGTCACAAACCACTGTTCAATCTGCAACTCCCGATTTAGTCACTTATTATTGATTCTGAGTAGGAAGATATCTGCTCCAGCATGTATTTAAGTGTTCTGTAAAGTATTACTATTTTTCTAAAGCATGTTGCCAGTGGTATAGAATATTTTTCGAGAATGACTCGAAATCAAGTGTTTCGATGTAACGGGTCAGGTTTCGGCAACTTCCAACAGCGCGACAACGCTGATCGTGATCATCGATACTTACTCCCTCTTCATTCCCTTTCACCTATTCATACTGCCTGTCACAAGTTCGACAAGCGGTGCTCGTGTTGCTTTGCAGTAGTCCCCATTTTGGGACCACAAGGCACTTCTTCCCATTGGATCTTCAAGTGGACCAAGAACAGGACGCAATATGGGACGGGGCTGAGGTTGTGGACGCTTAGGGATGTCAGGAGGATCGATGACCATATCTTCGTGAGTGTTCTCGTCGTTTGCATGTTTACGCTTCTTGCTATTTGACTTATTCGCCTTTTGAAGCTCAGCTTCCACCTTTTTCGCTGCCTTCTCAGCTGCTGCCTGCTCTCGTACCCGCCGCTTCTCTTCATCAGCTGCCATTTTCCTTTGAGCCTTCTCAGCTGCAGCTTCAGCCCTCTTTCGAGCTTTCCCCTCCTCTACCTCTGCCTTCTTTCGAGCCTTCTCCACTTCGGCTGCTACTGCTTTCCTCGCCTTCTCCACATCAGCCTCTGCCTTCTTCCGAGCTTTCTCCTCCTCTGCTGCAGCCCGCTTCCGTTCTCTCTCAATCTCTGCCTCTGCCTTCCGCTGTTCATGCTCTGCCTCAATCTCTGCCTTTTTCGCAGCATCTTCTACAGCTTTCAGGTGAGCCTTAATGTCTGCAAATACCTTGGCCGCCTCCTTATGAACCGCTTCGACTCTTTCTTCCCAGTCTGCCTTTGCTAATGCCATCAACATTTGCTCGTCTGTCATGTGGCGAGCCCCAGATCCCCCGACTCGCTTCTTGGCTGGTTTGTTTTTCTTTGCGAACAGCTGTTGTCGCAACCGCTCATTCTCGTCGTCCATCAGCTTCTTCACAGCATAGTCAGCTTCCATCTGCTTCTTCACAGATAGTGCAAACTTTTCCAGGGCATCAGCACGTTCTGCAACGGCCTTACGCGAGGCTCTTGGTGGAAGTGGGCCTGGGAAGGCAACTAGTTTGTAGGAAGGAATAGATGGTGAGTCTGATGAACCAGTTGCTTCAAGGTCTGGAACTAAGCAGTCATAGTCAACACATGTTACATGAGATAAGGGATGAGTTAGTACTAACTCTGCTCAGGTGTGGCTGGATGCATTGATGTGTTGTGAGAACCTTTGACTCGGATGTGCTCTGTGTTACTACTCTCTTCTGTTGCGCATTTTTCTGAGCTTCTCAGACCACAAAGAGTATAGGAAAATATATTACTCACTGTCCTGAGCCATTGGTATGTGATAGCGAGTGCAAAAGATGTGGAAAGGAAGCAAGTTCACTCCAATTTATGCACCACAACAACTCATAAAATTGCATCAGAAAAAAATAGAAAAAAATGTGCAAATCATTGGTAATGGTCTTCTGTACATGAGCGCAAATAGTCAGCAGCATGCGCTACATGTTGCGCATGCAGTACCAAAGCCCCGACAGGGGTGAGGAGGAGAATCAACCAAAATAAATTTCACTCCAGTAAAAATTCAGACCCCCACAAAAGTTAGTTATAAAGCTTATTTATCATGTAAATATATCCTTAGATATACTGCAATGTGTCCCCGATGGTCAGAACTGCTACTGTCAATATAGAGGAGGTGAATGGTGTCCGAAATAGGAAATAAAACTTGATTTTGATCGACACACGCTGATACTTTCAGCCTTCCTTATCTTAGATCTGGCAGGATCTCCCTCAAAATTTGCACAGAATAGGGTGAGATATATACAACAAAAATGTATGTTTCAGATTTCCCCAAAATGTAATGGTAGTGGACAGAAAAATCAGTGACCCGTTACTATGTCTGACCCGTTACCCAGTCATGCACAGTATATTTTATTCTCAAAGCTTACGGAAAGTCACCCAGTGTCTTTATAAAGCTCCAAAATATTTTTGTGAATTTGCTGATGTCTCAGCACATGACATGTGCAAGTAAAACCCAGGAGGGACTTGAAAAAATGCATGCGGTGCAGCGATTCAGGGTGAACATTACTCTACATGCAGGTAGAGGATAGGAAGAGTGTGCATGCAGGCAGGGAGTCATAGCCACAACACATTCAGACCACTCGCCATTGGACTTGAGTAAATGGGCTTTAAACTCAATAAACTTTGTGTTCAAACTATTACATAACACAACATATTCTGTTAGGCATAATCCATACATTGGATCAAAAAACAGTCTATGGATCAGGTATTTGTGACAAACCCAGTCACAGTGCATTATGTCACGCGCCACCTTTTAGTGACATTGCCCACTTAGTAATTATGTAGTTCACACGGTGCGGTTAGTTCGCCCAGGCTTGAAAAAATTCGACCCTTGGCAACTACTTAATTCTTATTGCAATGGATGGTATTACAAGTTTCCAGGTGATAGTTCTTTGCAATAATCCGATATCCTAGGATGGATCTGAAATTATACAAGCGATGGGCGCAGTTACAATCAGCAGGAAGAAAGGAGCGTAGAACCTGGAAACAATGAGATGAAAGAGAGATGAAAAAGAGAGTGCGAGAATCCTTTTGATGTTGTATGCAATATTAGAAATTATGCTTTGGGTGACGGAATCGGTGGAGGGGGTCGGGGGAACTGTAAAGACGCTGACGAATATTCGTTGGTCTTGACGGCCTCGAAAATGCGGAGCGTCCGCACGTGAGTGAGCTCGTCCACAATATAAGGGCGTGTTGAAGAGGCAGAGATGTCGAGAGGCGATGTCGAGAAAACCTCAGTGCTGGGACCTGACGTTGTCCGAGATATCGGGGGGGATACAAAACCTGGTTTGGGGAAGGCAATATCCGACGACTCATCTGTAATATCCTGATCCCATTCAGGAATCTCAGAAGGCCAATGGAAGCGACGTCGACGGAAACTAACAAACTCAATGTTAGACACTACGACGAACAAGATATGGATACGTACCACTCATAATCCCAGATCGCCTGACGAAACCCTTCATCAGTGACCAGCCGTGCTCCGTGTTCGTCGACTTGCGCCTCAATGAACTCCACAAGTGCGGGTTTGCACCCAAGAAGGGTATGCACATGCTTACACGCATGCATTTCGAGTTCGGAGGGCGAAAGTGGCAGGAACGTCGTAGGCCAGAGGAGTAAACCAGGTGACTGAGAAGTCACCGAGGAAGTAGATGACGAAGAAGAGAAAGACCGAGGTCGCGGATCGCGTGCGGAAGTTATGGCGACTGTATTCAGAGTAAGGAGATGACTGCCAGCTTTGGCCGTGAGCGTACTATTGGCAGATGGAATTGGGTCCACTGACTCGCCGTCCGTACTGGTTTCGTCGACCTCTTCAAGAATGGGCGGTTGTACACTACAACCGTGACTAGCCTTCCGTTCCCTGGTTCCTGGTATCCCAAGGCGTTCGGGGAGTCCCCCGTAGACCTTCTCAGGAATAGAAGGAAGCTTGAGAGTGTTCTCGCTGATCCCAAGACGACCTGCAGCTTTGGCACTAATACCTTCGGGGATGGAGACATCTGGAGTGTGGGGTCTGAAGTCCTCGTCGCGACGAGATGCATCTAGTTTGCCCAACTTCCTCTCACGCTTCAGTCTCTTCTTGTCGTCGTTGTCCCACTCCACCGTAAACCAGGGCTTTGGCGTCTCGTTGACCTTCTGCGTAGGAACATTTGCATTGATACGGGTCGACTTTTCATCCCTGTCGCTTCCGCCTTCCACACTTCCTCCAGTGGAGATGGTGCTGATGTTTCCAAAATTGGTGTATTGGTCCCTGGGAGCCAATTTGAGATGGAAGCTCTTCAACTTCCGTCCGTTCCCAAACACATGCCGCATCATATCGAGGATAAAGTCGGACGGACGTGTGTGGATGCCGAACTTGTGATTTAGCATATTTTGAAAAACCGTTTCCATGTCTTTACAAGCTTCCGCCTCTGCACTCCAAGGGGAAGAACGGGTGGTCGTGGATACATCGGTTGCTGAGGTCATGTCTCGAGGAGTATCAGGGTCATCGGGAGATTGCGGCATTGGCAGGTCAGGTGAAGACGGATGCGGGAGTGCAGTGTCGCCGTGCAAGGAGACGAAATTGAGTTTCTGTTTGTCGTGAGATGACGATGACAAGTCTGGATCGCTGATGAAGGTGTAGTCGGTTTCCATCGAGTGGCCATCTCCCGTGCTATCATCTGCAAGCGTGTGTTCATCGTCATCGAACCAAGAAGACTCTCTGTGAGTTTCCGTCGGCATAAAAGAGGCAGAAGCAGAACTGGACGCCGGCGGAGTCGCTGGAGGTTGCCCATAAGGAAAGAAGATTTGATCGTCGATCAATTCAAGGCGCCCGTCGATGGTGAGGACGCGTTGGACTTCGGAGAATACAAATTCCCACTTGTCGTACGGAATACAGAGTGACAGGTTAGCTATCCTGACGAGATCAAAAGATTTGTCGGCAAATGGCAACGGATATATCAGGCTATAGGAATACAGAATAAGTCAATGGGAAAGTCGAAGAAGGCGAAACGCACAAGTTTCCTCTAATGAACTGAATGTTATCCTGGCTAAGAACTTCAGGTACCAGGATGTCTACTAAATCAAACCCGGTAATCTGAGAAGTCTTCCATGCGTTAGAAGCTTCTAGCAACCAATGGCCTGATCCACAACCCAAGTCTAGGGCATACAACGGTATTTTCCTGCCATAATCATGGAAAGATGGAGAGACCAAAGGATTTAATCGACGTAGTAAGATATCTGTATAACGATCACTATCATAGACAACATAAGTATTCGAGTAGCAGATTCGAACATGAAACACACTTCTCTAATTGGAGGGGCTCGTAGGCTTGCATGTAGGTTGCTTCAAGAAGGTAAGGATGAACCTTCATATTCTGGCGCTTCAACCATGTATTCTTGCGTACGAAATTGTTGGTCGGCCTTCGTCGGGGCTTGTTTTTCTCTACTTCAGGAACTTTGATGGTGGGATTGCCTTTAGAATTAGGTTCGTGCGCGGAAGACGATTGCAAGGAATCTGATGTACCCAAGGGAAAGAGTGTATGTGGGATATATACTGGGGAATGCGATCCAGACCTAGATGGAAAAATATTCGTGATGGGACTTGATTCAGAAGCGGCGGAGAGAAGAGAAGAAAGAGATCTCTTTTTCTTGAGTCCCTTCTCCTTTGAAGGTGTATATAGTCCATTAGATGTAGAGGGCCTGTCTGGGGGTGGAGATGCTACGGCAATCAATGGCGGCTCTGAGCGATTTGGGCAAGTGTCAAAGGGTTTAGGAGAAAGAGAAATCTTGCCAGGGGAACCTTGGTCCTTCCCTTTCCCCTTTCCTTTCCCTTTCCCCTTCTCCCTCTCTCTTGACTTGTCCATAAAACTAAAACCCATGCCTGCAAAGGAGGGTGATCGAATTATTGAACGGCGTCGGGGCTCGGACTCAGCTTCCGAAATATGGATCGTGGAATATGGTCGGTAGTGTGAGGTTGCAGGAGAGCGAAGCGGTGTCAATTCACTGACAGGAGAAGTCGATGGCTGAGAAAATGAAAGACGGCGAGAAGATGAAGTTATGGCCATTGCGATGGAGAGCCAGTGCAATTATAAAAGATACAGAGGATCAAAGGGATCAAAGAGCTCGAGGTGGGTAATTACAAAAATCTCTTTGTATTGGCCACCACGTTCACAATTTTGGTTGGTGGCCTTGCACAATGGGCCGTTTCAGAATTGACTGCTGAACAAGAAACCACAGTGAGGAGTGAAAGGGCTAGAGAACATGTGCATTCCAGGAGTAATTGGAGCTGTCTGAAGTGAGGGCTCCGAGTGTGGATAACGACAACTCAATGCCATCTAGGCGGGCGCTTTTACCGACATGCAATCTTTCCAATTCAAGCTAATGCCATCACTACACATCACCCCTTAGCGGAACGGCAGATGTCGGAAGTAGTTGTTAGATCTCTCTTCAGATGCGGTAAATCCTGTGTTTGATGGACATACATACATCACATGTTTTCGACTTATACTTACTATATGTCCAGCTCCAATGCTGCGCAATCAAGTATCCTTCTCCTCAATCATCATCTTTTCGAGGCGGAGGGCCGCAAGGTTGCAACATACGCTGAATCAAGCAATAAATTTGGAACGAGATGCGATGTAATGGACGTAGACAAACCTCAGTCATTTCGAACTTGACCCTCCCTATCGCCTCGCCGTCTGCAATCGCTAGGTACGACGTAAGGGTCGGGTGACCTACTATAGATGCCAACGTATCCCGATGTTGATGGGTAAGCCAATCACTGCTGGGCGTAAGAGGCCGCAGTACATGGTCCAAAGACATCTCGCGTACTATTTAGACAGGTCCGCATGGCCTGTGACGCCAATATGAGGAAAGTGATTGCAAGGGATAAAGTCAACACACCTGTGCCCGTATAGCGAGCATGAACTGTGAGAATAATACTATACTTAGAACCCTTTCATCTCGGAAAATGAGTGGACATCCAGCTTACGGTGCTCCAACTGAGTATTTGCCGTGTATCTGAGCTCTGACGCCTATCAAAAGAATCACATATCGACTGCAGGCATTCCAAAGTAAATGACTTACCATGATCAAGTTGTGTGTTGATTGTTGTTTACTGTAAGTAGGGACTTTCAACTCGACTCAACGCCGGAATCCATGACCAGCCAGACAGAAAAAGCCAAGGCAAAGCTCGCTATCCTATCATCCTCCTTGGATGATCTCGAAGCACATCTTGAACCCCTTTTCGCTCAAACTCTCCCCGAAACAGTCCTTGGCCTGGAACCGATTCAACAAGCCAAACTACAGACGGTCTTGCCTTATCTCGTCTATGATCTGATTTTCAGCGCGTATCTTATTCTGACTTTTCGCTTCCTGCTTGTCCTGACTCTGTGACACGTAGTCTACCTTAAATCGAGGGGTATAGATCCAAAGACACATTCTGTCGTTTCAGAATTGGTGAGGATACTTGTCGCCAACGCTCAGTTACCCTGTTTCCATCTTAAAATATATCAGGATCGCGTTAAGCAATATTTCGACAAAATTACTGCCGCTGAGAACCCACCCACAAGTCCGTCACCCTATCTTCCTTATCTTGTAAATTAGATCTTACGATGTGACCATCAGAACGAGCAGAAATCGACAAAGCCGCTGCTGGGCGCTTCATAAAAAATGCTATCACGCAAGCTGCATCTTCCAAACCTCAAGCGAAGGATTCTGCGTCTACAACCCCCGAACCTTCCACCTCTTCTTCTCTCCGAGTGCCTGTGAAAGTCACGAGCAAAATGCTGGAGCGACAGCAATACGAGAAGGAGTTGACACAACAAGACGAGGAAGGGAGTGAGGAAGAAGAGCTAACGGTGTTTGAAGATAACGTCACGGGTATGGCTGTGGACTCTAGCGTAATCACCGGCCCAACCAAGGGAAAAGGAAGAGAGGTGCCATCAGCTATCCAAGAGCCCATTCCTCAACCGAGCGGTAAACGAAAAAGGCCTCCCGTTGATCCATTCGCAGGTAAAGATATTACCTATGTTGACATCACTCTAGTCTGTCACTGACAATCATCAGGATATGGAGACGACATTATATCCTCAGCAGCTGAAGGACTCAAGCAGTCAAATGCTAACGAAACTCTCTCACCGCACTCTAGCACTCCTGTTTCCGCAGAAGAAACAAAAACAAAACGTAGCAAGATACCAGCTCATGACTCTGTGGACTCCTCGGGTACTCCGAAACTTGGCAGGCTCACAGACCTTCCTGCTTCCAACGAAGGCATTTCCAATCAAAGCTCTCCAGCACCAGGGATTAAGAAGGCAAAGAAGGCAAAGAAGAAGGCCAAAAAATCATTGACGACTTCGACTTGAGATCTCCTTAATCTGTGCTCACACTTTTAGTATTCTAGATTTATTGTACATCGACATTCAATATATGTACAATCATGGGAGTTACAGATGAGTTGGATTGTACAAACATTCAGCAGAGAATTATTGAAGTGAGTGATAGTCCGGATATCAGTTAGGTGATTGGTAGTTGTAAGTAGATGAGGAAGAACCTGGAAAAAAAAATACAACTAAAAAATTGCGAGGAGATCGTACGACAAGTTACAACAAGCACAGATGTGCCCAAAAAAAGACAAAACAAAAAGGTTCCCAGAGTTTACATCACCGTACACCCATCGTTGCTGATGTCCATCATATTCGGCGGCGAGTTGCTCCCAGAGCGAGGGGCTCTACGACCGCCAGGTGACCACCACCTCATCGATTTCCCAGAGACACCCCCACCTTCTTCTATGTCTGACATCGACTCATTCGCTCCCCGCCTCATGGACTTGCGCTTCCTTTCCCTCACAGCCTTCACTGCATCCACGGTTTGCCACGAATAGAAAGATTTGAGCACCACTCGCTTCTCATCGCACTCGTCTTGCCCAATCTTCAGTTCATCCATGTTCCCATCCTTCGCATCAAGGAACAGGAGCTTCCTTGCTGCATGTGCCCGCCATCCCTTTCTAGGTCGAGTTGACCCCGAAAGGTCCTGTACAAGTCCAGCCGATATATTTCTACAATCCACCACAACGATCTTGGCATCGACGGTCTTTCGTTTCCTTTTGAGGCGTACAAACTCAGCCAGAACTGCACCCCCTACACGAGTGTTGTCTACCTCGAGACAAACCAGGCGTGGACATCTGCGTATGAGATCGAGTAGCGCGTCATCGCTTACTTGAGCCGCGTACGAGATGTTGAGTTGTTCCAATGCGTGTCCGGGTTGTGATTCTGCGCACTGGTGCAGTGGCCTATCCGCGACAGGCGTAATTGTGGCAAGAAGAGCATCGCTAAGCTCAGGAGCATCTTCGAGGTCTAGGCGACGGATGAAGGGTGTGGTGGATAGAAGCCGAATCAAACCGCCATCCTTGAGGTCGGATCCGATACCTGCCATCTCCAAGAACTCGAGCTGAGGTACGGAATACGCAAGATTGGAGCAGGCGTCATCAGTCAACAAGATACAGGAAGAAACAGACAGATGGCGGAGCCGTGTAACCCGTCTCCGCAACTTGGTCACATCGCCAGAATACCGCCCAAGGTCTCGAGCCGACAGCCAAATCGTCTCTACCCCCAGTGCTTCTGCTCTAGCTTCACATGCTACGAATGCATCCAACGCCGTATTATGTAACTGCCGTGCATAGCTCAAATCCAGCACCTCCAGGTAAGGCGCAGCCTTGCCAAGGGTGGTCATCATTTGGTCATCGATCTTCTTCAGGCCACACAGTCGCAGTTCTCTGAGTTGAAGATGTTCTCCCCGGCTTATAGCCGCCGCCGCTAGACTTTGAATGCCTTCTGCATCTATATTTGAGCACCTGCTCGCGTCCAGGGAAATCAGCAGAGGATTATAAGCAGACAATATATCGCAGGTCGTGTTTGTCACAGCGCGAAGCCCCTTGAGACATAATTTCTGAAGCGACGGAGAACGAACTAGGAGATGATGCAAGGAGCGCGTCGTCAAAGAAGGACAGCTTTGAAGGTTTACGGCTGTAAGTTGGGTGTAAGGTAGGGAAGCACTTTCAGGAAGGGAGGTCAGACAAAGATTGTTTGTCATGCGAAGCAGGGTGGCAGCGGTGAGGTGGACGTGACCAGCAACATCCAGAATGGTAGTGAAGGGCCCGCTCGCAGCAGTGAGACGCAGAAGGAGCGACTGGGGCATGCTTGGGAAGGAGCGAAGGTTAAGGTCAATCCATAATTGACCATCAAAGGCAAGCATTTGCCAAGATTTGGACACCTTATAACGTATGCGGCATTAGCTGAGAGAAAAAGAGACTTTTATTTGAACAACCTACTCTGCTCAAACTGACTAGCTCCCGGATACCCTTGAATTTTCCGACCCACTTATTTCTTGAGGATGAGGCTTTCGCTACGGTCCATCGACCTTCCTTGATTGCTCGAAGATGATCGGCCTCGTGTAGAGCAACTAGAGACGCAAGAACTTGGATACGAAGTTCTTGAGGAAGAAATTCATCGAAATAATTTCTGATGGCAATGTGGATCGGTGCGAAGACATCTGTAGTGTTTACGGGGATATAATCCAGGGCAGATAATGGCAGAGGCGACGAATTAGATCTCCCTTTGTGCTTGAGAGGGGAAGGTTGGCAGAAAAATGCGTCCGATGATGCATGATCTGCATCTGGGAGGCGGAGACAGGAGAGTCGGGAAATCGTAGAGTCTAACTCGTCGACTTTAACGTCGGCGCGCCACTGGGAAGGGCAACTATTCATCCCTGCATCAGCTTGATCAACTGTCAGCATGTGATTGACAGTTGTGAACGAAGGAGAGGGGTCATCCCTCGTGTCGACTCTCTTCTTGAATAGGAGCTTGCGCGTAAGATTACTGGGTGTGTTCGGCCGCGAAAATCTCAGCTTGATCCGTGACATCGATCGTGCGGCAAGTGATCGAGTAGAGTAGATAGACAGATTGGAGAGGGACCGGCTTCTGGACGGAATGTGCTTGATGATGGGACGACCAATGTCGCTGGGACTTAGTGGACGAGAAAGTATAGTTTGAGGCTCTGGCGAACCTACTTTAGGGTCGCGGAAAGCTGGCTCGTTGTCAGTAATACTACGCGTCGCGGACACACCATAATTTGAGCCATAAGATGAAGGGCCTGGACTTGATGACATCAAGGCGAGCGATGGCGAGGACACTTGACCACATTCGAACATTGTCGGAGAAAGTACCAAGGGAGGTAGTATAGGAGGAAGCTCTTTCCCTTTCCCCTTCCCTTTCCCCTTCCATTGATCACACTGAGATTCGGATGTGCTAGATATGTTTTCTGTGTCAGGGTAGAAGTCCTGTGGATTGTCATCGAAGAACAAATAATAAGGCTTGAAAGATGAGGAGGGAAGTTGGGACAGAAACAAAGACTGATGTGAATCCTGGCTGGTGGAAGGAAGATCAGCTCCAGAATGGGTTACATCGAAGAGGTCATGAACGGCCGCCGTGGAAGCGCGAATAGGCATTGGTTTTGTGATTCCTTTACCCTTCCCAACCACTTCCTCTACTTGCTCACTTGACTCCTCAGATGTGAGTGGATGATCATGAGAAGCCATAGTCGCAGGAGTGAGGTCTAGTGGAGTTGCGCTGTGTAGCGCACTGTATAAGGAGGGGCTACCTCCGTAGTCGTCGAAATGAAAGAGATGAAGCTCGTTATCGATGTTGCTCATGTTCTGAGCCTATGTCGCAGATGAAATACAAATAAGTGATACAGATATGGATGGATTTCAGAGCAGAAAATACAGAGAAAAGGAGAAAGAGGGGAGATAAGGATGGGGGGGATATGCACGCGATCCTGAACGTGGTTCACTGCCGTCTAGTACTATGGCAGAGCTCCGAGTCGAATTCCCGATTGATGTCAGACCGTCCCGCTTGCTCCGGGTCACACTGGCAATCAGGGGCACTCACGTGTGCAATAGGGGCATATTCCTTCAGGCGAAAGGAACTGAAAGGAACTGTTCAATCTTTTCAGCAGTTATCGCCTACCAGCAACCACAACTTTCACGAGATTGTATTACATTGAAATTCCAAATTGACCCGAGGGTCGCTGAGCTTCGGACTAAATGTGGTCAACTCACGGACCTGTGCCAGTTAAACGTTAAACACTGATCAGTAAAATTACAAGCGCTTTTTAGCAGAGCTTGAAACTACTTACGCTTGGTAGATACTTTGAGAGAACGTTACTTCACCGCGTGATTGTCGGCTTGGTAGCTTTTCTACTTGTTGGGATTTCGTTGCTCTAACACTTGGAACCGATTTCGTACTACATCTTGGGCCCGGGCCCTTGGATGAGATAAATCGATATCATCATCATAAAACCTGCGATACTAGTGGAATAGATAGTGGTCCATCGATAAATCCTCATGATAATCCCATCCGTTGAACACGTGGAATTTTAGGCCTCTTTGACAACTCGGTAGTAATGTGTTCATCGCTCTAAGACTCCAGCGAGGTCGCAGGCAACGCGACATGCTAAAATTATATGCTCGGTGTGAATAGGAATATTACTCCTCGAATTCACGCACACGCACGTGTTATACCGGCAAAAGTGTAATAGAGGTTAGAAGGGGTATCATCGGAACAGCGCTAGCGTCACACCAGCGACTACGAAAGTTCAACGAAGAGTGAATCTGTGAGGCTGGAGCCAGCGCAATAAGAAAATATACAGTTGAATTGTTGACAGAAGTAGAAGTACTAGTATCATACAATAATAACATATAAATCAGATAGCAGCATGGAAACGATGTGAAATGGTGTTCAAGACCTAATACGAAGACATCATGTATACTGAGCCCGATCAATAGGGTACAACCTGAATGAACGAAGAAAAATGGGAAGGTGTCAAAGAGGAGGCAGGTTAGGCGGCCTTGGGGTTTTCCTTCGCCGTTTTCCAGTTCGACGTAGCCATTTTAAATCTAGACATGGGGAAGATCAACACACATATGATGGTCCTGGGCATTAAGCGGATAAGCACCTTTCCTGGTGTGATATGTCGGGTTCGTCTTCCTTAAGACGCACCATTTCTGTTCGCTGTAAAAAATAAAAAGCAGTGAGCGCGATAATTTCCCGAAAATGGCGCTACACGCACCATGAACTTGTTGAACGCGGTGAGTTTCTTCCTCCCAGCACTACCGGAAGATTTTGCTTGAAGAGAAATAAAAAGGAGGTAAATGTCTACGGGACGTTCAACACGATGGGAACGTACTTTTCTTTGCAGGCTTTTCAACGTCCACTTTTGCCGCTGTTCGCGTAGCCATTATTCAAGAGAAAACTGCATGCCAAGTTAAAAAGGGGTCCAACGTGAACTGGACGACACACGGCACCTGTGTTGTGATGCGCCCGCGAGCGACTAATGCGGGAAAAAACGCGTCGGATGAACTCAAAGGTTGATTGATGGTCAGGATTAAAAAGGGAGCTTACTAGGAGTGTCTAGGGGCAAATGTGAAGAAAATAGCAGGGACGAGGGTTGTGGACGGCGAAAAAAGTTGCAGAGGCTCATTTTGGGTCAAGTTGGCGGAACTTATACTTTGAGGCATTCAACTGACAGCTTCGATCGTAAACATGATGACCCCGATTACTCTGATGGGATCAACACATTTATTATTATATTCCGCAGCCTTGGGAGCCTAATTAGCTGGACAACCACTCGGCCCAGACGGACAAGCGAACTAGGTATGGCGTCCATACCTAGTAGGATTCCATTATTTAAATTATGATGTCCGGCGTGGGGGCGTAGAACTAGATATATACTTAACGAAAGCGGTTACAGGACCCCGAGACTCAATGTGGCCAAGTCGTCTAGCTAGTATGCCATGACTACATCGCATGTTGATTCACATTCGAACTTCTGTGCCAAGACGACGCTGCATATCGGGCATTGAACTTTCCTTATATGTCAGCATTTAGACAGACTTCCGTATGTCCTCTGAATCGCTCCAGACCAAAACAAAAACATCGCCGCATCCATATGTGTTCAGACAACGTAACCTGAGCTTCGACCATGTGGCCATGCGTGCATGCATACACGGGAGGCTGTGAGAAAGGCACTACTGTATTCTGTTATCAAGAGTCTCTTGGAAGTTTATTTCGTTAAGAGATAATGCAACCTAGTTAGATGCCAGCTTTCGCTCCTGCGGACTTCCCAAGCCCAGCAATGCTATCAACAATACTCGTACCACTGATAATGCCTGTGGTTACGATCAAAAACTTACGACCTAAAATCCCAAGATCGGCTGCTATCGTGGTATTTTGCCTGAATTGGGACAACTTACCTTTGTTTTGTCGACCAACCCATCTCAAAGCAGCAATTTCCGTATATGTACATCCTCCCAGGAAGAATACGACAGTCGTCGTTGATTTTTCTTTAGCTTGACCTACCAACCAATTAACGACGATAAAACAATGTGGTAGTCAAACTCACGCAACGTAGTCATCGAGGCCGTTCCACCAGGCACTGTCTGGATTATGTCAACAGTGTCCCCGGGTATCGTGGCCAACACATCCTCAAAACCCTTCCAACCAACGATTGGATGCGCTTGCACTTTATCAGGGGGAGAAGGACCTCCCTTGGCTACAGTGGTATCCAGTGTAGCTTTCTCTGTCTCCGCAGGATTGCTTATCACCCCTCCCTTCTGGGCGACGCACTGAACTAGTCGGATGCTGATGGGCGCGTACCCAGAATACACGAAACTGATATCGTTTTCAACTTCTTCAAGTGCTTCTGGGCTATCGTCGATCAGAAGACGAAGTGATTTGCGAAGAACTGTGAAGGGGTATTTAGGCGCGATTACGGACGGCGGTGTTGCCGGGGGAAGGGGATTGGGTAATAGAATGGAAAGAGGCGGTGACGCCAACGAGAGTAGCAGAGGTAAGAGATCATACCCATATGCCTTGTACCCGGAGTTAGCGCCATGCAAAAGCAAGCGATTCATAGATAAGGGGTACCTGCAGAAACTCCCTTTTGATGTTATCGAGGGTTTTTGCTTTGATCCCCCCAGCAGTTATACTTGCAAGGCATAACAGCCGAAGTACAACCTGCATCTCCGCCCCCTGAGCTATCATATCCTCTATGCTAGCGAGCTGGGTGGACACATTATATGAGGCGAGGAGATCTTCCGTGCTCTTAGCAATAATTCTTGAAGTACGCAGGCAACACTCACTTTGTTGAATTTCAAGAGATCTGTTAAATAGCTCCGTTCTCGTCAAAGGAACAAGTAATTCTGAAAGTCCGGTATCTGATTATGATAGTTAATTTCTTCGTTGGAACAATTTAATAATGCTTACGGAGCCGTAGGGATTGATGTTCTGTCTGAAGACCGCCCAATTTGCCGACAAAATCACGTAATTGACTGACAGACTTCGACTGAAGATCTGTCTAAATTACGATGAAAATAAGCAGTAAAATTAAGGGCATGCTAAAAGAGCGTTGACCTTGTAATTCTCATCTAATCGGCGGGCAACGTGGTTGAGCTTTCTTCCGACAGAAGAAAAGTTCAAGTCTCGCAACTCGGCAAACAGAGGGTCCGTTACTGTGGTCAAATGATGTTTCTTCTTATTATCCTTCCTGAGGGACACGACAGGTGGATTCGATGTTGGAGCTGATGTCGAAGGCCCAGGTGCATTGGCAGCAGCTTGCGGTTGAGGTGGAGATAATAGCGAAGTTGGTAGTTCTACGTGAGCTGGTCACCAAAAAGTCAGTGTGTAATAATATAGTAACTGTAGATTGACAGACAATTCTTAATACCGATTAGTTCATTAATGAGTCCCTCATATGTGAGTTGCGTGAGAAGCGGTGTAACCATGTCGATATGTCGATCCAGAACAACCAGACAGTCGATCTGATTCGAAGAAGATAGAGTTTCGGGAATGGACGAATTTAACATCTTCACACTCTCGCGTTTAAGGAGAGTAGCTAGTCGCTAAAGCACCCGTTAGCAAGGAGGCGATTTGATACCAGATCACCTCACGGAAGCAAAATCGCCCTTCCCCACGATTCGCGGGAATAATCCATATAACTTCTGGAATGTTGCAAATGCCTGGGCTGAATCATAGATAACGGTTTCATCCCCATCCTATTGAACATTTTAGTGTAAACATATCCGCAAGCCTCTTGCAAACTGACCACCCATATATCCCTGAACGCTGTGTCATTCTCCAAGGAGATAACATCCTCCGCAATCGGGATAAATTGCAAGTTATAGGTCGAAATTGTGACGTCGCCCAATACTCCTTCCTCCTCGAGTATTTGGGAGACCAATGTTGAAGCACGCGGAACGAGAAACAGGGTATAAGTATGCTTCTTTGATTCTTTCGCGTGGCGTTTGATTTGGTCTGATATGAAGTTAACATCAAAGCATGCTTGAGCACGGGACTAACATACCAGCGATTATTTTGACGTACTTTACCTTCGGCCGGCACAAATACACAACATTCGAAGTCGTAGACGTCAGTGCGCCAGGTTCCAACCAGAACATCTTATCCACTCCATGATGCTAAAGCTCAGTAAGAATACGGTCACTAGAAAATGAGCAGCACTCACCTTGAGCAGAGAAACTTCTGTTACTAGGCCAAGCGGCCCTGCCAGTGAGGCATCAAGGACCAGTGTCTTTGCACCACTGACCTAGAAATGCCACGCATTGATCAAAAGGTAGAAGAACTTCACACGAGACGAACCGAGTTCAATGCATCGACCAATGCTTTCCTGGCTATCTCCTTCAACAAATTCATGTCTAATGATGTTCCATCAGATTGGGGTGTCGCTTGTTCATCAGATTCAGACGGTATTGGGGTTGGCATATCGAACTCGAGTTGTCACAAGCGTAAGTAAAACCTGCTTGATAACAGTGTATTGGATCTGCCAAGTTGCTTGTTATAATGTCAAGGATCTCCCTCATGAACGCTCGAGAGTCGAAGCACACAGTGCCCACTAGCCGGTTTAATATTTGGCATTATCGTTTAGTTCAAACAACGCGTCGCGAATTCGGAATTCTAACTTTACAATGGTAGTCCCTATCGTGATGTGTATTCTCCTAACCTTGCGTAAAAAGTCCAGAAAATATTGATGCTATACAGAATTACGCCGTGCACTGCGCCCTTTCTTCTTACCACTCCTAGTTGCCTCTTTGCCATCGACAAACGGCGATGGAAGGCTCCCTTCTTCATCGAACTTCTGCAGAATTTCGAGGCCAGCCTCATATCCCTTCTGCTGTATTTCTTCGAACTTGCTATACTGAAGAGTGCCGTACTTTGCAGTGTCGACGTCAGAAGAAAAGGACATTTAGTTAATTATGGCATTCACGCACTTCGTGAACAGGCATCT
Source organism: Tricholoma matsutake (assembly GCA_026075535.2). Taxonomy (NCBI): domain Eukaryota; kingdom Fungi; phylum Basidiomycota; class Agaricomycetes; order Agaricales; family Tricholomataceae; genus Tricholoma; species Tricholoma matsutake. The sequence goes on along the minus strand of AP026540.1, from coordinate 9,927,292 downwards.
GAATATACAGGCAACCTTTTGCAACTTTTGCATCTTCAAGTGTCTTTACGCTTGACACGCTGGGGATGAAAATAAGTGGGAAAATCCGGCTGAACGTCGAAAATAATACGGACTATGCTAGCCTGCTCTGAATTTCGGTGATAGCAGGCACTTGTTTTGCATTCGAGAAAGGATTCCATCTGTTAATTAGCAGCCACCAACCAGATACCGTATCTCCACAATTTCGAGGAGAATTATCATCGAGCTATTACAAGTTCTTGAGACACCTCGGTCAGTAGATTGAACGGCACTTACGGAACCAACGTCACACGCAAAGACCACACTTGCACCCATGGCAAACATCGTTGATACCTATAACACTTATTAGCGTTGGATGGATCACCAGATATCCAAATTGTACCGGAAGGTTGTCAACTATACAAGTGAGATCAGACAAACACATTCACTTGTACTAAGATGCATCTGCTCACTGTAACCACCATCTACTAGAAGATTCCCATTGTCACAAAGGGGAGGGAGAAGACCAACGAGCGTCATGGATGCACCTGGATGGGACAGATATTAAAAGCATCGAGAAATGTTGTTCTGAAGACTTACGAATGAATCTCCACGCATAACCCGTCTCATGAATGTCCATACGAGACGTGATTATATTGGTGGTGTTGCAGAAATAGGGTAGCCACATATCTTCAATGTGGAGGTCATAGAAAGCCTGTGGACCTGCTTAGAGATAGAGGAAATTAAATAAATTACTGTCACCTTAAAGATCGAACGATTGAACTCGTGTCCCTGGGACAAACGTTCGGTACACACAATTTCTATCAGTATGATCTGACATACCGTCGTATATGCGACAATGGGATATGTCACATCGGTGAGCATTCGCCAAAGATTGCCCATCCTGGCACTGAATTGTTTCACACGTCCGGAACTGGAGATCATATCTCCCTCGCGAGCATAAAGTCCACCAACGAAAGCGCCCATGCTAGTACCTGTGAAACTAATCTGAGTGTTGTGGCCGAAGATAAATTATGGTGCAATTTACCAGCGATGTGATCAATGGGAATTTCATACTCTTCCAAGGCGCGAATCAACCCCTGTGATGCTCCTGAGCAATCGAACATATCTGTTAAGGCATTACTAACCAGATGAGCAACACCACGAGCACCACCTCCACCCAGAACAAGCCCAATGGACTTCCCACATATCCGTCTTGCTAATCGCGAAAAGTCATTCATATGGGGCAGTCTTTGTGGTCGAAGATCAGCCCTTGCGCCGCGGTATCTTTGGATGCCACTTTGTACTTTGTCCTTCAGATTCTTGAGCGCCTTCACCGCATCCGGATCTTTCTGTAAGGCTGCAGTTTTAGGCATAGGGAGAACAAGACCCTTGACACCGAATTTAAATCGTGCATCACATGATGATCACTAAGAAATACCGGTAATTCAACATGGACGTGTCGATGTACCCAGGGGCGATTCTGCGGAACCTTGAGCAGATTCATGACAGTCGAGAACTGCAGCAAACCTTAAGCCATTCACGAGTTGATCCTGGAGGAACCGAACGATCCGGGTGCAGTAGTATTAGCTCCTTACGTGCAGTTGTCTTCATTGACAACAATAATCGTTCGTATTCTCCAATACTCGGATCATCCCCCATACCCACGATCATGACACAATCTGCCTAGAGCAGAATGAGGCACAATCTTACAATGAATGATAACCTTACCTGTCGGATGCAAGTCTGTGTCCAAGAGCTGTTGACCGGCGAATCTGCAACATACAGCACAGTGCGATACTTCTGCTCTTGATCAGCAAGCCATCCTGCAGACTGGTTAAAACATCAACTGATAAGATTCGGAAACGAAATATATTCCAATAATCTCACTTTTAGCTTCCCCATCCTGGTGAAAGCATGACGGCCAAGATGGCTTGACACCGACGCTTGGTTTAGATACGAAGTCGAGGCACCGATGCCTTCAAGTGCTGCCTGCAGCTTCCGAGCAAACTCATCAATGGGGACATTCCTAGAGACTGGTAGAACTGCGACAGTCTTCAAGTTCGTATTGTTGTGACCAAGATCTGATGTCCTGGTTCCTGCATTCGTCGCAGAGTCGACTTCATCCCGAACACGTGAAGCGATCATTCGGAGAATCCTGTAACAATATCATAACCTATCAAACCCTCTACAAGATATCAAACATACTGAGCTGTCGTTTGAGGATTCCTGGATGAGCATTAGTTGGACAAATGGTAGGAATGTGTTAGGCTTGCCTTGCAGATATAGCGTTGAAGAGAGTCTGAGGCATACGAATAAGTTCTGTGTCACGAATTGCATGAACAGTGTTTCTTCGAGGAGAGCTTGTAATAACATCCAACTCTCCAACTGAATCGCCTTGGCCGTATTCACCTACAATGGTCACAGCGCCTGCCTCTGTTTCAGTGATGGCTCGAAGTCGACCGTTGATGACGATGTAAAAGCTGTCACTAGCAGCTTCAGGACGCCACAAGACTTGACCAGCATTGACTTGCATCCAGTCAAGGGAAGCATCAATATGTAGAACTATATCTGAGGGTTAAAACGTTGTTTGAGATTTGACTTCGAGGAACATACTTAGCGGTGAGAGCAGTGATATGAGCCGCTTAGCAAGCGTGAGCAGCACGATTGGTCGCTTTTCAAGTATCCGTTCGAGAGCATGGGAGGGCAAAAACCCAACGTATGTGTCAGTCTTTGCTCTGATATCAACATATGACGCAGTATTACAAAGCGAGGCTGCAATAACACTCAGAATTCGGTGTAAGAACCCTGGACGAGTGCTTACAAAGGTAACCAGCAATGCCTCCTGGCTTGACGGTAAACAGAAGTTTCTCAAATACTTTGTCACTTCTTAGAGACTCAGAAGATCCAGTCGTTGCATCATTCAATCCTGGGGCTGCAGAGCTATTTGTCGGCAAAAGGATGTCGAGAAATCCTTCAATGACATAGAACAATCCTGCAATCCCTATCAGCATGCTCACAATACGAAGACTATATAACTCACCAGTGTTGAGTTCTCCAGCCTTGGCCAATGTTGACCCGGCAGCAAAGTGAAGGATCTCCACTTCATTATCTAGACCACTCATATACCCACCGGAAGAAGTACCAGTGGTTATACTTGAACTGTCATCACCGCCATCTAATAGTGACAGTGACCCGAACGGCGAGCTAAATGTTTCGGACGGGCGCTTGGAATCAGTGGGCCGCAAGAGGGGTGACGGCTCCGGTGAATCGCTCCCGCTTAGTGGTGGCTGCAGTAAACCAATTGATTTAGCAATACACGACATAACCTCTTCTCTCAGGTCAAAGGAATCCTCAATTCCGAGACCATGCGTTCTCTGGCTTTGGGTTGGGCCCGAACTTAAGCCAGGCCCAAGGTCGAAAGATCGAGTCACGTGAGGGGTATTAAGCAAACTGTAAGACCGAGGAAGAGCGCGGTTGTGTGGACTACCATAACTATGACTGGATGGAATAAGAAGATCCCCAGCCTGCACCAGGTTCCTTGGACCTCTGACGAAAGATGTTGACTGTTGACTGGACACCACAGGACTCTCAAAAATATGGGTCTTCGACGAAGAAGAGGACTCTCTGGACACTGACCTGGAGGAACCAGCCAGGGAATGGGAAACACTCTTGTGGTCAGTTTCGGTGTCAGAGGTTAATGAAAGTGCACTATCGAAACGCTGGCGAAGAAGCTGAAGGCCTCCCATCTGGTAAAACGACGCAGGCAGTGGATGACAAGCAATATCATTTATAGCCTTTTCCGTGCGGAGAACCTCGCTTGTCAGGCCGAGATACTTGTGAGCAGCGTTGAAGGTGACACGGGAAAACCGGGTTAGGATCACTGGATACTAAAATGTCAAGACGAGAATCAGGGTAACGGGATTAACAGTACCTTGTACAATATGACCAGTTGCCTTGGGGAAGTTCTTCGTCAACCTTTTGAAGGCTTCGGCTGGGATGACAGCCAAGGTTGTGTCCTCCGTAGCACGAGCAACGATGCCACGGTGAAATGAAGTGACGCCAACAAGTTCTGGCTGCCTGGCTGAGGGTACAGAACGACCAGATAAGTTGTCGTGCGAGCTCGGGAATGTTGTGTCACTCCGAGGCGAGAAAAGATCACTAGCGTGAACAGTAGATGCCGTAGATGATGCATAGGACGTTCGGCTACGACTCCTTGGATGGGTATCCAGGTTAAAGTCGGAATCTCCTCCATGAGGACGGGTATTGACAGGTGTTGCAGCTTCAGAGCCGTGAAGGTTGGCAAACCCATCAGAACCGTCCAGATTGTCATCCTGCCAGCTCATTTTCACGTCTTCCGTGAAAAGGCTAAGAATAGTGAACAGGCTAGAAAGAGTTCCTCCGCTTCCAACCTCATTAAGCAACTGATAACCATTCATGTCTTCATGATCCCACATACCCTGCTGAGCATCGGTAGATTGTCCTGTCTGAGCAAAAACTTGAACCATGCCATCAACAACACAGTAAAAACTCTTGTCTTGCTCCAGTGACATGCTATCTCCTGCTATCAACCTTCTTGTTTGTAAGTGCCTTGCGAGTTCATGGAATACCTGGTCGAAGAATTGAATGTGAGATTTTACCTACACCACGTACACACATACAGGTTTCTCTAACTGATGAAAGGACAAATGAGGGGATAATCAGCAACTGAAGAAGGTGACGACGTACAAAGCCAAATACGCGGACAGCCTGCAGGAAGTCGTCAAGATAGTTATGGAACGTTGGGGGTGGATCTAGTAGATGTTGAAAACAAGACACAATCCCAGTGACGGTGCCTACCTGTGTTAACATCGGGGTGGAGCTCATTCACATCCGGCTTTACAAGTGGTGGTTCCTTCAACTGCATGTAATCATTAAGATACCGGAAACGTATCCAATAATTGAGAGCAAGGGCAGAAAGAAGGAATAGAACAGCGAAGTTCCAAAAGTCCAGCTGGAAAACGACCATCAACCAACATAATACATCTCACCCACTGTTCAGCACGTACCGTCAAGGTCATAGAGTATGAAAGCACGGCATATATGAGTCTGGGGAAGGTTATGGTCGCAAATGCAACCAGGGATCGTATCCATGATAAGAGCCACACTGTAGGTGTAGTTCAGCTCTAGCATCGCATGGTAAAGATCGCACGACTAACGTATGACCCAGAAACATGCTGACACCAGAGACAACAGTGGATGTCTGTCAGCAAGCTCCATTATTTCTGCCTCCATGGAAGAGATGGCCCTTAAGAATGGGCCTCGTCGGAAGGTTTTAGACCAAAAAGATCAAAGACAACAGTAAAGTCTGCAAAGATGTCCAAATGAAGAGTTATTTCGATTTGCCGATTTGAGACGTCATTGATCCATCGTCCCTTGATTACCACACGCACGTTGTAGCTTATCATCTACATAATTACACGGCTACAAAATTTGTACTTAGAGCACGATCCAGGACTTCAGAACGTGTGTTCGGTGGAATCCATTCCAACTGCAGAAGTGCTCGACGAGCCTGATGATACCGTTTGCAAAATTCTGTCAATGTAATTTGCACCACTCCTGTCGTAGTAGTGAAGAACATTAGCATCGATAATCGGACAAAGGATACAACCGACCACTTCTGATGTGTCAACACATCGCAACCGATCTCTTTCTCCTTACGTTGCACAAGTTCGACATAAGCCAGCATGCCATCATCTTTGTATCGCGCAGCAAGTTCAGCTAGGGAAATGAATCATAACGGCTTCTTCCGCAGAGGATATGATAAGGAACCCACCAGTAGCGACAGCATTGCTATGCAGTCCTGCCAATGAGATAAGTTGGAATACGAAGCTAACATATAATATTAACTCATATCTTTTCCATAGGCGCGGATCAAATTCTTACCCTTCCCTTGCGAGCTCCCAAACAAAATTCTTCAGGTCCACATCTACCGCACAGTTAGACACATCAACGCCAGTCATAAGAATGCTTAGACTACCCGTGAAGCCATGCTGCGACCAGTTAAAGCTAGGACTCAAATTGTACACCAGCCATCTGTCGAACGTTTGATCAGCGAGGAACAATTGGAAAACCATGATTTGAACCACGTACTTTCCAGGATATTTCTCTCTGATTTTTCTCGCAAAGTATCTCGCCTGTTCAAGGTCAGGCGACTTGGTTTCCAACCAAAGAAGGTCCGCGTATGGTGCATAAGCTATTGTGCGCTTGATGGCAGCCTGCATAACGTCTCATCCTGACACCGAAAGGGCCAAAAACGCAAGGAATCTTACCTCGATACCGCCAGTGTAATGGTAATAGCCTTCTCGTGTGCGTGGAACTAGAAATATCATGAAATAGACAACCTTCACCGAATAGCAAGACTCACGATCACAATCCCAGAAGACACTGTCACCTAAAATATCTGCAGCCACTGCACGCGCTTCGTTGTTCGATTTTCCTTCAACAGCTGTCAGATATGTCCTGTATGCCGCATCTTTGTCACTTATGATCGACTTGTGGATGGCCTGCTCAACAGCTACAACTCATGGTAAACGACCTGATGTCGAGCTCACGTCTCAGCTCACCTTGGTTGAACGTGCACATTGTATGACTTGTGGTCCAATCCTGCTCTAGCTGGTCTACCTCGACACCTGTTGCGCCCCTGGCTTCAGCATCTGACAAGACTTGAGCAAGCGATTTCGTTCCCCTGGTGGTGGTTCCCACAATGAACTCCTGGTCCGCAACATCGACGTTTGAAGAAATGAGCATTCCGGACTCAGAATCGGTTCGCGCGATCAAGAGCATGGTAGACTTGAGCAAATCGGATTGAAATCGTCCGGCAATGAGCCGCGAGATGTGAGTAGACGCCGGGACGAGGACTTTGCCAGCCAGGTGGCCACACTTAGAGAATGACATTCAGTCCGCACAGCTTAGGATGGGAGAAGCGAACTCACTTTCTTCCCACCATGTAGCTGATCCTCAAGGTGGATGGCAGACGCACCCTATCACCAATCAAACGTTCAGTTGTTTGGTAAACTCGACATCAAAGTGAAAGACATGATATTCACAGACTCAGCAAAGAGCTTCACAAGCTTCATTACAGCCGACAGACCTCCATGTCTAGTGGATGAAGGAAGTCTAGTAACGTAAAGAAAATAGTCATACGAATTATTCACCCCGTATCAGCATCAGCAATAATAGGCCGTAGGTAGTCGATGTATTCCATATTCGCTCTTTGTTCCTTCGTAGCAGCCATACGCTCGTCGTAGTGTTTTTTGTCATGCAGTTGCTGTGCCCGAAATATTCTGTGGACTTGGTTTGGCACAGTCGTGTAAGGGTAATCGCTGTAAATTGTATCAGTTACTCGACGTCCGCGGTTGTGTAAAGAAACACACCCTAGATCGGGTCCAACTTCGTTATTTCCAGTCGTCAGCACACTTGACGCCGCCCATCCCGAGACGTATACAACCTCCTGGTGACGGGCCATTTGTGTCATTTGGATGGGATCAATAGCACCCATGCTGTGCACCGGCTTTCCTGCAGCAGCAGCCTTGCTGAGAAGCGAAAAGAGTTTGTCTGCAAGCAAGTTAGATGGCAGGGGAAGGACTGGCATAGATCCTTGCTTGGATGCTACAGATGAGGGGCTATAAGGCCTCTGTATCGCTTCAAACCTAGGCTGTCGGATAAAATCTTCCATTTCTAAAGTTCGCTGTTCAAACAGAGCGGCCTCTTCCTCGACAGAGGGTGGATGCAACGGAAGCACAGTTGAAGACACAGTTCGAGTCATCCGAATGAAACGAGATAGTCGTAGACCATGTCGCAGTGAGAGCATAGCAAGAAATGCTCCCTGGCCCTTCCGGACTATTATACCAGTATACCTGTATGTTACACTTGTAAGTAAGATTGGTAAGTATACTGATTGGGAACGTGTTTATGCTTGCTTGTCATTGTCGTGTTGCTTACTAACGATGACTCGACCTCACGGTTTAGCGCGTTTAGCGACAAGCTTTATTACGCGTCAAGCTACTTCTGACATCCCTTTTCCCTTCTGACAGCAACGAGACGATGCCTAGGGGCCATAAGCGCCAGATCGCATCCGAGTCCAAAGATGCTGCCAGCTCTCCCTCAAAGCGCATGCGTAAATTATCTCCGGATGTTGAGCGTGACGCCATCGTGATTGACGAAGACGATGATCTCGACGAGATTCTTGCACAGATAAAAGAGCAGGAGGAGAGCGAGAAACTTGCTCTGATACTTCAAGATGAGTGGAACCATCCACCGGCCTCTGGTGACGTCGTCTCCAGTGATTCTACTACCGAAAGCGACGAGGCGCTAGCCCGACGACTTGCGGAAGAATGGGGTGAACAATTGGATGACGATGGAGATATCACTATAGGGCCGTCGAAACTTGTGGAAAGAGACCAGAACTCTAACGTGGAGAAGCCCGGTGTTCAGACCGGTGTTCAGACCGGTTCATCGAAGCCCGCGCAGTCATCACACTGTAGGTCCAGGACATACTCAACCTCAACTGAGGGAGGCACCCCCGACACGAAGCTATCTGAGTTTCGAGACCTCTTTACTACTAACAGAGAGTGCACAAAATGTGGCAAAGTAGTGAAGTCACCTCGAGGTCATGTGCGTGGATAACTCCTTTTCTTTGCCTACGTTCGAAATCATCTTGATCAGGTCATGTTTACCAATGACTCTACACCGCCAAGTGTAACCATGTTGATGCATGCGCCCTGCTCTTCCTGTCGCACAAATCACTGTCGAGGATGTTTTACCGCTATTTCTTGCCCAGTTTCATGCAAAGGAGCCTCTAAAAACCCAAAATGTATCGTCATGAACTGTTGTGCAGCAGGGCGTGCTATCGCTGTATTTGAAACTTTGGGCGGTTTTGATCGACAGTATATAGCTGAAAAGGCAACCTCTGACTCCCGAGCTTTAGCGGCACTGGCAAAAATGAAATCCAGTATCAGTCATTCTGTTGGCCCTGGTGGAACTGGCTATGGCACAGAATTTCACACAGGTGGAGCTAGCCATTATGGATCCTACCCTCCAGCTTCTGGTGGAAGTCGTCCGGGATCCAATAACAAAAAAGTAGTAAAGTCAAGCTTAAACGACCAACTAGCAATGCGTTGGGAAGACATCATCATGCGAGCCTTGAATACGTTAACTGAACTCCTACCGTCCCCTTACGCGGAATCGGCGCAGGCGTTCGATTTCCTCCCACACAGTTCCATTGGGCCATTGTTATCACTGTCCAAGTTACCTGAGCTTCTTGACAGTCTTCTCCGCAATGACTCAGTGACGGACTGGATTGCACGTGGCCAAACATACCATGCCATGATATCTCTTTTGCGGCGAATGGCGGACTGCGAGCTTACTGTTCAAGTTCTCATTGAACCGCGGTGGGAAATGGCGAACAGTCCTGGTCTTGAGAGTTGGATGTGGGGAGAAGGGGATATTTTGTGGGTAAAAGCCAAGGATAACTTGGTGGAAAGCAGCCCCCCACTCTATGAACATTTTGAAAAATTGACAAAACAATGCGAGGCGTTTCTCGCTGGGGCTTCGCAGATTATGGACGCAAGCGGAGATGGAAACGAAGATGTGGAGGAAACAATGATGCAGGCAGCATCGTTGTGCGGGGATATCATTGCTGCAAAAGGGGATATGGAGAGAGTAATGTCGGTTTTAGGTGTCGCGTCCTCTTCAGATACAGGCCTCTCTGATACCTCAGGTAACAATAACGGCAAAGGCAAGAACAAGGATTCCTCCGTTGAACTCGAAAAGGCCTACTCCGCGGCTTGTGAGAAATTAGCTTTCAAGCATGTCATGTTAGGTGTCGATACCGGGAAGAAGATTAACTACCCCAATTACAATTTTGCTACTACCCTGGAGCAAACACAAGATCGGATTCGCAACGCGAAGGACCGTCTTCATCTTATCAAGGAGTTGGCCGTAATGGCCACAAGTTTGCCTCCTGGTGTTTGGGTGCGTATAGATGAAGTCCGAAATGATGCAATGTACGCGGATTGTGTTTTAATTACGTCCTTTTCTCGTCCTGAATTACTGTGCAGCAAAATTCTTATAGCTGGCCCGGAGGGAACTCCGTACGCTGGCGGCCTATTCGAGTTTGACTGTTTTATGCCCATGGAATATCCCCACACGCCTCCTCTGATGCACTTGCGCACAACTGGTGGAGGAACAGTGAGGTTCAACCCCAACCTTTATAACTCTGGTAAAGTCTGCCTTTCTTTGCTTGGAACGTGGGCAGGTCGGTGAGTCGTAAATGGCATCCATCGTGGCGGTGGCGTAATACACTATGATGTCTGCCAGGCCCGAGGAACAGTGGTCAAGTTCCAGATCCACTCTCCTTCAAGTTCTTGTAAGTATACAAAGCATGATCTTTATAGATGCTCCTTATTATAACGAGTGCGTTGCTGTCCGATCCAAGTTGATTTGCTGATCGTGTCACGTATCGTAAAGGCCTGGATACGGCAAAGCCAACGTGAAAGCCCCTGAAAGCATTGCGTATAACAAAGAAATCTCCATGAATACCGTGCGGTGGGCCGTAGTAGATTGGCTAAATGACGCTCATCGAGACAGTATGTGGAGCGTATGTGCCTGTCTTGTCTGTGCTGTTGTCCCTCATAAATTGGATATCTGTAGGACGTCATTACATCACATTTTCGTATTCGGAAAGAGAAGATTCGGGAGAAGTCAGCATCTCGCTTAGCAGCATGTTTGCGCTTTGGAGCTTACTACATTTTTTTACTCTCAGAATCGTTGAGTGGGCAGCGAATGACTCTCGTTTGCGATCATTTCCTCCTGCACCTAGGACTTGGAATAACACTTTGCCTGCGCCGTCTTCGGAAATAAAAGGGCTTGACCTCCTTGAAGAATTTGATCTCGGTATGGAGCGTATCACTGCTTGGAAGACGGAAGAGATCCAATGACAGTATGTGGTAAGCCCTTCGGTATCGCCTACCACGCGTGACGTGTACAGATAACTAGACCATGGTACTGGAGTGTATTTATGAACTGTGGCCTGCATCAGTCGTGAAGATCCCGTCGGACAATAGCATTGAAGAGATATCTCTTCTTTCTCCCTGCCGCGATACATAGTTCTACCGACGAATCTGAAGTGACCGGAACGCTATTGTATGCCAAATCACCCGCTCCGATCGATGCGACGTGCCCGGCGCATAGGAAGCAAGAACTAGATTACGGTGGTCACAGGCGGATGTTTTATTAACGCCTTGCGCATGTTCCGTTAGGAATTGAAATTTTCTAGCTATGGTAGATCATGGTAACGCTTTGGATATGTTCTCCTTCAATTTTCGTTAATATCTCTCAGGCTGCTTTTGAGTTATGAATACCTGGGGCAATATATCGGGAGCTCGAGGCTGCTCATGTTAATAACGAAACAATACGGATCATGTACAACAAACTCAAGCTTTGCTTGCAGTGTGAGTACTATATGTAAGTGGTGGCGCAGATTTGTTACAGATCCTTCCGCAAAGCTACATTGAATCTTACTGCCTTGCCTATTAAGATTCTTCTGTCGAGGACTTGCTGTCCAAGGACTTTCATTTCTTCTTTCCGCTGATGTCCTTCTCCAGTTCTGGTTCGAAGCCTTGTATACCAGAAAATCCTGCAGGGTGTTGTACACGCTGCGCGAAAACGATCCCGCGGATGCTCTTTACCTTTACGACTACAAAAACATGCTTTCCTTGCACACGTACTTAGTACTGTGACCTGAGTGTACTCTACGCAGTGCTATATTGTGACGTGTATTTGTGAACTCGAGGCTGTCCTCAGAATCTTCTTCAACGAAGTACCAAGCTTTCAAATCGGCGAACTTCCTTTTCTCACCCTCTTTCCAATTGAGGCACGGGTAGACAAAAACATGTTTCCTTGCCCGCGTAAGAGTACAATAGACAACGGTCACTCTTGTTACATACAGGCATTACCATCGTAGGATGGTGCATGGTTAAGTAGGACAAGAGGTGCGTGCACAGTGTGGTCTGGGTAATGCATATGACCGGAACTTCCCCGCACGGATATGGGTGATTCGCTGTTCATTCAGACGTGCCTTGGTCTTCCGAGGTCTTCCTTGGCTTCGCAAAAGTTGAAAAAGTCCCTGGATTAATATCCTCCGAGTCAATGTGCCAACTGTTCATCTGTCGCAAGGCAATGGCAGACTGGTGGTACCCTTCTACTGCCCTCTAGTGGACGTCACATCATCGTGTTCCCATCTTTTTTTCCCTGATAATCATAAACGTCTCCTTATTCCTGTGTCTGTTTTGAGCACATGCCGCGCTGCATATTTATACCCCCTTGTATAGCACCCTTTCACCCCCCAACTCTGCCCATGTCACGAACAACCATGATTGCCTCGCGATTGATGCTCATGCATGCCTCGCTTGCATTCCTCTCTCCAGAGTTGCAGACATTCGGCTCAATCATTCAACGGCCAATAACCCCGTCGAACGAAATCCATCTCCCCATCGAAATTCTTCTACATATTCGTTCCTACCTCCTCCCCGTCATCACCCATCACTTAATGCAGCGTTCAGCGTCCGCGTTGGCGCAGTACGAATCTTCGCTCCGCGATCTGCTGTGTTCTGATTGTATCGCGTACAATCAATTTGTTTACGGTCCGAATATTTGGCAGTGGGAGCACTTTACAGGAGCTTGCGAATGCATGGAGGTGATACGCAGCGCAAACCGTTCCTGGACTCTCGATATCCCAGATTATCTTCACGTTGACCCAGATCCGCGGGAATTCGCCACTGCCATGGATTGGCTTGAATCCTACCTTTCGCTGGAATCATCGTGTCTTAAGTGGCGCAGGGCGCAGAGTCAGAAGCATTCCTTTGCCATTTGGGATGTCGTGGAAGAGGTCTTACGTGATCATGGCTGCTATATTGTTCGCGATGCGACAGTGACATTTTGCAGTGGAGCCGCCGACTACGTTATCATCGCAGTGCTGCCGTCATTGCTCGAGTGCACCAATAAGGAGACTGTGATGCTGGATGAGGATAGCAACACTTGTTGGGTTTTAGACAAGGCAAGACGAGACCTCGGTCTTTTCCTTGAATACAAGGGTGACTTGCAGGTGCCCGAAGAAGTTCCTATGATATGGTCTCGCTCACATCCAATACGTTCTAAATCGTCGAGCGTGAATATGTCGCTCCAGAGTCATTGCCTGGATATCCTTCAGACTATGGCTGCTATCATCCTGGCGTGGTTGTCCCTTCCTCTGACATTTGCCACGGTGGCCTTGACAATTCTCTGCTTTTTCTCGAAACCACGATCATTGAGAATCTTGTAGCCCGCTGTACTGTCCACACTCCAATTCCGACATCCTCCTCCCTTTTTCTTACCCCGTCCAATCCTCGATGACCTGCAACGTAGCCGAACATCAAATTTTGATTTTCAGACATCCAGATTTTCAACATGCTTGCGCGAGCCCTGGGATCTGCTCTTCCTTCCTTCTATGTTTTTGTATGGACGCTTTTTCGTACTCATCCCGTCAGGATCTCTGGTGTTCCTGGGTATTTTCATCATTTTATTCGGACAAATTTCTTCACATCTGCAGTGTCTTTTCTTTTCAACAGAAGTTTCTTCATTTGCATATTAGATTTTGACATCACCTCTACCTATGTACGATAGCAATAGCAACTCGATCCTTGAATGCAAATGTCGCCATCCTTTCCCTGTGTGCTTCTTTGAATTTCTGATGCCTGAGGGCTTCGGCTAGCGGATAATCCTTCAGCAGGCATCGTTCCTTCTGAAACTTATGAGTGAATGATGATAATGTTGGTGTTATTAGTGGACTTCCTAGAGTGTGCCAATATACCAGATCAGCACAATTCTCATCAATGTGTCGATGTTGAGACGTGGGTATAAGTATACAACGGAGACGATAACAAAATAATGGAGGATGAGGGTTTTGTTATCCGAATGTCACTTTGACATTTCACTGGGGACAGCTACGACTGAAGTCTGACAGGGGGCCGCAAGACTCACATTAGTCCAATTTTTCAGGTTGAATCTCCAAATTACTGAATAACGGATTTGGCTCGTCTCGATACCAACCTCCACACACGATTTTGACTGCTGGTCAAAAGTACTTAGGCCTACCGGAGTGTTGAATACATATGGAGTTGCGGCGGAACAGCGCACCTGATTGTTCCAGGCTATGACTCTTGCCGGAACCGGAACCCAATTGTTTCCGTGCTCTTATGCTCAGGTTCATACTCGGAGGGCTGCATGTCTCTAGAATCGTTTCTTTTCTTTTACCGGTTGCCAACTGCTTTCCCGACATTTCCAGTTCAAAATGTTGGCACGGTTAAAAATGGGTGCCCAGCAGGTGTTGGATGTTCAAGTTGTGGCTGCTGCATCCCCTTCTTCTTCGGATGAGAAGGACATCCTGGTACGGCTTACATGCTGTGGAAGAATGTTTCTCACAAAGTTCTCAGGTTGCAGACTTTGATGTTCTCCGAACACTGTTTTTACCACTTCCGAATAACGCCTGGCGGCGCGTGGTTAACTGCAGCAGAACACTACCTCCTATGTGTCGGAATCTGCGGAGTGTGATCAGCAATGACTTCGAGAGCGTGGCACGAATTTTGTCAGAGCTAGAACCATGGGACTGCTTTGACGAAACCGTAGTAAGTCCGCTATGCTTGGTGCACCTCCTTTTGTCCTCATCTTTCGTTTTAGGATGATTATGATGATCCATGTCCAATGAATTTGGGATTGAGTTATGTTGAGCCAGAGCCTTATTCACCACAGTCTCGTATACGCCATATACGGTGGCAGTCATTATGCACGGTAAGTATTTTGGACTACCGTGTCAGTATTTCCCTCAGTAAAATTTGTTGTCTGGTCATGCAGGATGATCCTTCTTGCACAATGCAAAGTTCCCACTCATCGGTCCCAACGATAATTATTACTCCCTGTGAACCACGGGAACATGAGATTTCTTGTCATGTTCCCCTCCAAAATTGCGAGTTTGGCGGTCGGCTTACTGTTCCGAGACACCCGGTCTTTAACCAAGTGTTCCCTCCTTTATCACATTCGCCGCATACGTTATTTGCGAATAAAAAATGGAAATGGCACGATGGCCATTGGCAAGCTACTTTGCCTTGCTTGGAGGAGCAAACAAAAAACGGATTATTCTCGAGGGCTTTGGTCACACGGAGGAGATCGAGACGTGCAACCACCAGACGGTAACTTTAGTCTTCCACTAAGTCTACCATTGCGCACTGACACGAACACCTGATTGTTCTGGTTTAATGATGAATGTATCATGTATCACTGCAGACTATCTTGTATTTATCACGTATGTATGAAGCATAGTCTGGCAAAAGTCTGTGTTTCTTGAATGTTTCACACGTGATGCATAGTTCGATCGATCCGTCACGTCGTATTCATTGTAGTCGTGGCGATTCATCCTTCCAACCCTCTCCATTCTTTCAAGCAGCTCGTTTTTCCCGGGCGGTTTCATCCCCATATCTTACTCAAACCACTGAGCTAATGACGATCAAGACGCTATTTTATGCATACTTACTCGGTGGCGTCACTTTCATTCCTCTGGTGATCCTTGGTGCAGTATTCTTTACCATATACTCTTCTGTCCCTGTTGGGGATGCCGATTCTACAAAGCGTTCAAGGGAGAAGGTGGAAGCGGATGGTACAGTAGGGGAGAAGGCGCCGTCAGATCTGACGGAGGCGTCACATCACCCGCCAGTTGCGACCAATGATGTGCCACGGACAAGAAAAGGGTGGCTCACCATGCGTCGCACTCTCGAGGAAACCTACGATGGCAGTTATGTTACTATGGTCCGTTCTTTCCTGGACGCAAGGTCGAAGGATCCTAAGAGGTCGAGACCGAAAGATATGTGGTATGTCGTTCTGAAGGGAAAGATCCTTTATCTTTACGAAGATGAGGAGATGACCGAATGCGAGGCGGCAATCGAGTTGGGTGGCCATGACGTGACGATATATCCGGATGGCCTCGTGGATGGGGAACTGTTCTCAAAGCGGAATGCGATATGTCTCAAGCCCAAGGTTATGGAACCAGATAAAGATTTGCCTAGTGTGACGAAAGAGATGATTATGGAAAACGAGGATAATCCCAAGGTGGAACAAGCTGGAGGAAGTCAGAAGAAGCGGGAACAGGAACAGGAGAAACTAGACGCGAAGGAAGCAGCTAGAGAGGAGGCTTTCAACCCTTCTACCCCATGGTTCATCTTTGTTCGTTCAATCATAGAGATGGAAGACTGGTATCTTGCACTCCTACACGCATCCGATCATCCCGCCAAAACGCCTACGCTTGCACCACTACAGGCCATTTTCCAGGCTTCCGATATGAATCATCTTGTGACAACATTGGATGAGCAACCGGACGTCATTCCCATGCGTTGGCTTAACGCTCTACTCGGCCGCGTTTTCTTCAGTTATTATCGTACCCACAAATTGGAGGATTATATCATTAGTCGACTGATGAAGAAGCTATCAAAGGTCAAACGTCCGACGTTCCTGAGCGACATAGTCGTCACTGAGGTTTCTGTTGGGAACACTGCGCCTACGTTTAGCAAGCCAATGTTGAAGGAACTTACGAAGGAAGGCGATGCGTCTCTCGAGGTTCACCTTCACTATAAGGGTGAATTTCGAATGACGATCGAAGCTACTGCTCTCATCAGTATTGGTACATTTAAATCGTACACCGTCAAGTTGGTCCTCGCTGCTGTGTTGAAGGAGATAGAGGGCAATCTTCTGATCAAAGTCAAGCGTCCACCTAGCAATCGTATCTGGTATGGGTTTACTCAAACCCCTCGAATGGTACTCGCAGTCGAGCCCATCGTCAGTGACCGGCAAATCACATGGAGCATGATTTTGGGAACAATAGAATCGAGAGTGAAAGAAATTGTGAGTGCCATTCCTCCGGTGACGTGCAAATGTATGCTTACTCCCACATAAGATACAAGAATCTGTGGTGATGCCCAATATGGATGACATTGCGTTCTTTGACAGTCAGCCATATCAACATCGTGGTGGTATTTGGCATGATGCTGCTCGTCGCGAGAAGCACCCTTCGCTTGTTCCGGAACAAACTACTGACGACTCCCAATCTACGGTTCCTGTTTTGGCTCCCGAAGCATCGTCGGTGCCGCCATTGTCCCAAGAGTCATCTTCTCAACCTCGCTCACAATCCGATGAGGGACTCTCCATTGATCTACTGTCATCTTCATCCGTATCTGCAAATGGCATGGTCACGGAGGTTACAGGCCCGGAATTATCGGTTCCACCTAGAGGCAATAATCGGCGTCGATCATGGTTTTCTAGCGTTCGCAGTGACACTCAGGGCTCTCATTCTAGGCGAAATTCCGATGCTGAAGCAATTCCTGACTGGGACGAACAGCGTGGACGAGCTCCAGAATCAGACAAGACGGCTGCAAGTGCACTCAGATCTCGTTCTACTCCGACAGTGGATAACTTACACCCTGTAACTCCTACCCAGGAGAGAGACGACCCTTATCTGGATATGCATATTTCCCCACAGTCTTCACAACGATCTTCATCGATACGCTCGACACGGGAGCATAGCGAGTCGATATCCATCGACTCTTCTGCAGGTTCTCCTGACTCTATCTCTATCCCGGGTAAGAACTCCAGTCATAACAGCACTACTTCAAGCCCCAACTCTTTTCTATCTACACTCAAGTCTCGTGCGGGAGATAAGCAAGCACTTAGCAACACCGCCAAGGAGGCCATGCGGAAATGGGGAGTGAACTGGGCGAACTTGCGGAAGGATTCAAGTAGTAAATCAACCGTGTCTGACGATGCCTTTTCTGATCATGGGTCAATCGGCTCACTGATTGGGTCTCGACTGCAACCAGACAGTCATTCTGGCGTCGCTTCCAAGGGAAGAACTAGCTATGCAGAGGTAAGGGCTGCTGTGGAAGAGAGGAAGGGTAAGGATAGGAATGCTCATAGCAGATCTCCCTCTCCCATTCCTATGCCTAGAGCCCCGACAGATAATGCTGTGGAGAGTAGCTCACTGGCAGCGACATCACAAGGATTCAACCCGTCGTTGTTCTCAGACAGCGTCGCCAGGTCATATTCTTCATCATCGTCAGGACGTTTGTCCGTGGGCGAGAAGTCCAACAGCTCCCGAAAATCGTCTCCTGACCTAGATGTGCAAGATCGGCCCGAACTAGTCCAGCCGCCAATTCATGTTGTACAGCCCCAAGCCAAAACGATGACAATACCCGGAATTCACGCTAGCCACCGCGGAGAGGTCATGTCAATGGGCTATGTTGCACCCCAGCCACAGCAGGAGGGCAAACCTTCCATTCAGAGTGTCTACCGGTTGTGGAAGAGCCCGCCATTGTCGGGTCAAGACCAGCGAGCTCTGCCGCAAACGCATCAATCTCAAGATCCGTTTCAAATTACAGAGGGTGATTCTGGTGAAAGGAACCGAGATGTCACGGTACTCGTCTCCTCTCCTAGCGCCCATGTTTCCCCGCATATACCACTTCGCCCTGTCCCTCCTCCGCTACCACCTCGATCGGTTCCTGTGGCGATCTCTCGTGCGCCATTTGAAGTCTCGTCAAGTTCACCGTCTGAGTCTTCAGTTTCTGCTTCGCAGACGCTCAAGTCAATCGCGAACCAGGACGAGCGCAAACGAGCTTCATTAGAGAATGAGATTCAAATTGTCTCACCAGCTGTCAGTACTGATACAGACACACTCGTGACCGATTCGGATCATTCGCCGACCAAGACACCCATCACAAAATCTATCTCCATTTCTAATCCTGGGCCACCGCTACCTCCTCGTCGTATACCAGCTTAGGGTTTATCGCATGCATCTTGTACAATTCGCAGTTCTGTACACACATCATTCCATTCTTTCAAACAAAGTAGTATAATAGTTTATTGTATCACACCACCCATCAAAAGGGTTGATCTGAACCTGTGGGACCGTGAACACAACATTCAGGTAAGAATGAAGCTATGATAAATTCAATCTGATAAGGTAGAGGAGTGTAGAAGACTCTACATGCCATATGCCCTCATTCTTGCGCGATTAGGTTGTCAATTGATAGCCGCTGGCCGTGTGTTCCATTCGGTTTTATTGTTGCCATGAAAACCATCGACTTCAAGAGAGTGGTGTACGTCAAGAGTCAGCAGGCTGTGCTATCGGCTCGTTAGACTTAACAAGGGGCGCAGAATGCCCCTAGATGAGTACGGCGTTAAGAGGCGATGTGGACGCTCTAGGTTGGTCCACACTAAGTTTGAGCACTCACATGTTCACTGGTCAATCCATACACGAGGAGACAACCAACAAGCATTCTGGGTAGCGTGTGCGTCGCACCGGGAACTATATATCTTTCTCGCGACCTTCAAGATTGTAGAAAGATCTGTCTCCCTGTACTGCTCAGCTGACGGCTAGGATTCTGAACGATCTCGGGAGTTGATATGGATCGGAGTGGACATAATCAGGCTTCCGATGGCAGGAAGAAGCATACGACACCAGGAGGGAAGAACTGTGGTCCTCCCCCACCGTCGCTCATAATCTCCCCTAATCTAGATGCGTTGTTGGAGTATGAAGAGCGAATCCGCAGGCTCACGAGCCAGCTGCGGGCGGGTTCGCCAAAGAGGGACTCACCACAGTCTTCGCCACACATCCTTAACACCCCTACTGGCTTACCACCGCCTCCCAGAAAGCGTCGGAAACCCCAATCGCCTACCGCGCCTCAAACATGTACCTTGACCGATGATTTGCCGTTGGACGTCGTCACAACCTCGCTATCTGCATCTCCAATGCTTGCAGCACCGCTGACATCTAATCCATACATCAATTCACCACCTTGTTTTGATCAGATACTTGAGAGCCAATTAGCGCCCATCGACGAAGCGAAGAAGGGGATGTTAGCGATGGAGACGGCAACAGGGAGTTCTCGTGACGATCCGGCTGATGGCCGCAAGCGGCGCAGGTCCCACCAACGCAGTAGATCCAGTGGGGATGAGAAGCGGCCCAAGTCTAAGCCATCCAACAATTCCCAGCCATCTTCGCCGACTAATAGCTCTTCAAAACATCGAGTGGATAGGTTCTTCAGCATCAAGAATACATTTGGGCTGTTTTCAGATAACCCTTCGCAGAAGCCGGAACTGAACGACGTTTCAAACGCCCCACTTGCTTCTCGGTCTAGACACAGTTCACAGCCTCCGCCGAAGCTTGGCGATCGTTCACGCATCAAGGTGAAACTATTCAAGTTGAAAGATACCAGTATGTCTCCTGTCTTGTGCCGTTGGAGTGTCTGGACTGTTATGTTACCAGGTGACGCGGACAGCAACATGCCCAAAGTCAACGAGGAGACCGTGCTCGACATTCGACAACAAGTTTCAGAGATGCCAACCCCTTGGACGTCTCCGGACGCGATGGAGTCCAGCGACTTGTCCGACATCATTTTTCGCCGACGTCGTCCCCTACTTTCCCACGATCCTTGGCTACCGTCGTCGTCGCGATCGTCGCTTGACTCATTCACTTCTGACACAACAAACGGCCCTGCGTCGACTATCGATCCTCGTATAAGCATCTCAAGTACAATTTACCCCCCGTCTTCATCAGATTCTCATCCTCGTTCAATGTATCAATCTGCTGATCACCACACAACACGTTTTCCTACTTCCCCACTCCGCAGATCCACCGATGTCTACCCTATTCGTACAAGAGATGCATATGGCCCAGCCATACACACTCTTGATCCCTTCCAGTCAAAGTCTCAACCCGCCACGCGTTCTTCTTCACCGAAACCTCCAGTTCCGACTACCCCAAAACCCGTTTTTGATCGCTCATCCATCAAAACATCACCTCGGCTTCGTCAGCACGATCCACACATACCTTTACCTTCAACCACTAATTTTCTCGACATTGACAAGCGTTTAGAACTTGTAAGGAAGAACCAAAAGCTTGCTCGGGTTTTTGGTCAATCACCCGGTCCTGACGTCACTATCTCTTCTGTAACCAGACATCTGCGTGGGTCTCTGTCCATGTCGAATAATCTGGACATCGTATATAGCACACTGTCCACATGGCAGACTTCTGCGGGCAATAGTAGGCGACACTCGACCCCCACGAGTCCCGATGACCTTTCGTTTTTCCACAATCCTGGAAACAGCCCAATTATGACCACGGTCGATCACATTCCAAAGTCAAATGACCTTGAGCAGCATGCACCAGCATCAGCTTCTCGGACATCTTTTATTGATCTATCAGATGATCCAGATTCGCCTCCGTCGGCGAAGGCCGCGAGGTCGTTGTCACCTACTCAATCTCTCTTCGAACATATGACCCCAGAGGAGCAGGCCGAGGAAGAACGTCGGAGAAAGCGCCAAAAACTCGCTAAGTTGCATCGATTTCTCGGTTCTCGCGTACCTACTGGTCTTGTTCTTGGAATGGATGTCTCAGAGATATCGTTGCCCCCAGAAGTCACAGTGAGCGGTCTGCAAGAAAACGAGGAGCTACCTCGGAAGCTGTGGGCGAGGCGCAGACGGAGTAGCTCTGCGGCAGTGTTTCCCTCAACTTGGCCAGATGATCTTGACAGACTTAAGGAGGATCTCAACGACGAGGAGAAGGCTATCAATGTGCGAAGGGCGCACAAGATGGAGAAGGTCGCCTGCACTATCCCTATCTTTGAGTTCCTTTTGCTTATCGCACCACTTTCCTCTAGGTCTTCGGAGTTGCCCCGCCTCAAACCCTATATCACACCCGTCGCTCTCCATCTCCCTCAGTGGGTCCTGCAGTCATCACAAGCAACAAAGGCTGGACAAGCTATGCGGCTCCAGGCGAAAATTATGCTCCTGTATATGGCCAACGTAATCCGAATCGTACATCATACATGAAGCCAAAACCAAAAACTAATGGCAGACCTGGAACATCGGAATCACACAAACAGTTACTACCCAAAGGATGGAACTCGACGGATCTCGATGATTTGCCCACACGTAGTACAGCTAGGAGGCCCTCAGTTGTATATACTCATTACCACCACTCTCTGAATTCTCTCAGTGATATCATCGACCGGGTTAGTCCGTGACTCTATCATACATCGTCTCACAACCTTAATATCTATTTTCTCCAGGATGATAAAGAATCCCTTGCAGAACTACACGAGTACCTTAGTAACGGCGACATGATACTCTCTCCGATCTCACCGCATCTTCAGGATTTTCAAATAATAGCCGACCGACGGCGCTCGTCTGTTTCGTCAGTCAAGTCTGAGCGCAGGCGCTCTCTTCCCACAAACACCTCCGTCGTATCCATCTTATCTGACTACAATATAGCCACCCCTCGTCCTGAGGTCACGGATTTCCAAGCACGACGTCGCAGGGCGGCAAAGCTTACTCAGTTCTTTGGCGTGGATTACCGAGAGTTGATCAGCGATGTGCTCGAGAGTATTGAGAATGGACTGGAACACGAACGAAAGCGGGGAACGTTGAACCCTGATGAAGTCGAGGTAAGCCTTCAAGTTAATTCCTAAATAATATTCATCTATATCACATCCAAATAGGATTTATTAGTTCGCCTTAGAAAACTTCGAACTAAGCGAGAAGGTCTTTCCTGAAGTTTTTTTCGGTTACCTTTTTCGCATCTCCATCGCACTTCAATCATTTCTTACGAAGCAACGAATTTACGACGAATTGCCAATGATCTGTTCCCTACTGTGTAATATACGGATGATACATGTACTCCAATATCCTGATAGACAATATCTCTTTCATAAAATGACCAAGTCCCCACTACATGCATGACACCAGAAAACATGGGAATCGTCTAAGAATTGCGGTCGATGCATCGGATGCGTATGCATATGGGATTGAGGCGAGTCAGGCAGAGGGTTGGATTCTTGTCCAGGAAGTGACGGGACAGGTGAGAGTGCGCGCACTGAAGAGGCGCGGGACGAGGCGCGGGAGCGGGAGGTAACCTCTACCTCACTGTCGATGCGAGCCTTGAGCATGCTCAGGCTGACCAGCCGCTTGTGTTTTGTCTCGGCAGACATATTCTGATCAAAGATGGACCGCGACAGAGGAGGAGCAAGGTTGTTCTTGCTCGGCCGATGTGAACCAAACGACGAGCGGCGCAAGTCTGCGTGGCTGCCGGCACGGCTGGTGGGTCGGAATTGGCTAGGAGAAAACGATCTCTGCCCTAGTCGGGATGACGGTCGCGACCTCGAGTGCGCCAATTGGTCCTCCAATGCCGCTACTTGCTTTTGCAAGGCATGAGAACGGGCCTCTGCGTCGAAAACTGAATTCTCCAGAGCTCGTATTTGTGATTGGGCGGCAGACAAATCGAGAGCGTGTTGTTGCCTAAGAGAACTGAGCAGCTCGGCATCCAACGAACGAGGAACATCATCATCATCAGGGTTTGGAAATGAGGACACTGCTTCTCGCAGATGTTCAATTTCCTGGTCCCGAGTAGTCAGATCGGCACGGAGGGATTCAATTTCGTTCTGAGCAAAATTTAGGAAGTCTTGTTCTTTGTCCTGGAGTCAAGATAGGTTATTGTTAAGCATTCAGATGAACGTTGCACTGACCTGAGCATCGCGCCTTGCATTCAATTCTCGTCGCAGAGCAGAAAGCTCCTCAGACTGAGCTTGAGAAGAAGCATTGAGGTGTTCTATCTCTTCAAAACGCCGAGCAGCTTCTTGATGATGACTGGACTGTTGTGCTTCAAGATTATGCAAGCTGGCAGTTGCTACATCCAATTCGTTTTGGAGCTCCACAAAGGCTTTATGCAGCTCTGACGAATCAGACTGAGCTAACATACGATCCTTCTCGAGTTGCGCAACAATCTCTTGGGATCGTTTCTCAGCTTGCTCCTTTTGGTCCCGAACCTCCTCTAAGGTGGCTTCGAGCTGAACAATAGCAGTTTCGCGAGCCCGTATAGCATGTTCTAGACTGTCGATCCGCTCTCCCTGTTCTGACCTGACTCCAGTAAGTTCGACAAATTTTGAACGCATTTCGTCCAGGGATCGCATGAGATTAGTGCCTTCGGCCTGAAGGTCCTTCTGAGTCTGTTCCGCATCTTCAGCACGCCGTACTGCGCTTTTGAGCTCGTTTTGAGCATTGTACAATTGGCGATTATTCGCTGCTAAATCAGCAGCAGCCTGTGCTAGTTTTCCTTGAAGCTCTGTAACGAGTTTGATGGCAGAAGCAGTTTGCGCTTGGATTTCTGAGTTCTTTATTACCAAGGTATCCTTCTCGGACACAGTGGCAGCAAGCTGCTTGAGTACTGTGGCATGAACACCTTGTAGTTCAGAGTGTCTGGCCACTAATTCTGTCTCATTATTGGAGTGAACAAGGCGCTGAGAGTCAATCTCATCACGTTCGGCCCTCATGATAGTATGAGCCTGGAAACATGTGATTAGCCGTATCAACGAGCACATGCTTTAAGAACTTGCTTGTTTGAGTTTCGACAGCTGAAATTCGAGCTCGTCAGCGCGGTCTTGGGTATTTTTAAGGGACTCCTCGAGGCGCTCTACTCGGTCATCGCTCTGAATCTGCTCTTCCAACTCACGCACACGGTGCTGATGCTGCTCGGTTTCGTGCTTCAGGTTATTCATTGACGCAGTCATGAGCTGTAGTTGCCGTTCCTGTAGATGAGCATATCAGCCTAGGCGAAGCAGCTCTCGCCAAAAGCCGGCAAACCTGTTCGCGACACCTATCGGCCAGCTCTTTCTGCTTTGTCTGAGACGTTTGCACACGCTTCGCAGCGTCTTCGGCTTCCTCCAGCAGTCGATGAATATGTTCGTCAAGAGTTCTTGAATTTTGACGCTCTTCTTCTAGAAGCTCCTTAGTTGCGTGGGCCTCTGTTGCAGTATGAGAACCAACAAAGCCCTTAACCTCCGATTGTCTTACCAGATTCAACGCCTTCGAGTCGCTCTAGTTCAGCAGTGAGAGAGGATTTTTCCGATACGAGTAGGGATATTGTTTGTCGTTCATTCTGCAATGATGTCTCCTTCTCAACTTGCAGCCTTTCGAGCTGCTCAGCAACTGTCTTCGAATGTACACGTGTCTCGTCAAGTACAGTCTCCAGCTGTTGCACCTCTATCAATGAAACACCGTCAGTACATATCAGTAAATATTGTAGTAGACGCACGCGACTCTAAAGCCTGTAGACGCTCCGACATCAGAGACGCGTTTTCCGGCTGGAGCGTGGCGACCAGCGTTTGCAGCGTTTCCGGCGGCGGAGAAGTGAAAGATGAGCGAGCCGAGGGCACTACAAGCGCTACATGAGTTGAAGAGCCAGACGAAGCCTGCGGAGAGGCAACACGCGTTATGAGTGGTGGGGGGGAAGCGACTCGCGACAACGAGGCGACCCAAGACGTGTCTGAGTTATCTTTGGCAAATCTGAATGGCATTAAACGTTTCATGAGTCTCAATCGGTAACCTGGGTTTTGCGTAAACCGCGATATTAACATGTACCTACACGTCGCCTAGATCTCGTTTTTCCTCTTCCACGGTCTCTGACGGCACTGGAGATAAGGGTCTTGGCGGGATTGCAGGTGACACGACATTCGAGGTTGATGCTGCGGCAGGTACACCTCCAGCTTTCTCCCGCTGTCGTTTCTTAAACTACGCATACCTGTGCTCAGCAAATGATTATCAACGTTAAATAATGGATGTTCTATACCAGAGCTTTAGCTCTCGCTGCCCTAGCGGCACGGTCGTCTTCGGACATGTGCACTGCGGGTTGAGGTTGAATAAGATGGGAAACGGTAAGTAAAAGGTGGTAGGCATTCCGTATGATCGCCGCCGGTTCATTGGTGGTTTGATGATGTGTGTTTGACACGCGGCTCGCCCCTCAAGCTCAAGAGGTATGTAATAAAATAAAATAAAATTGCCACTAAATAGGAAATAGTTGAACCAGGAGAAATGATGAAAGAGGAAACTATAAGTAGTAGTAGAGAGAGAGAAATAGTGGGTAGGTGAGGAGCCACAAAAGTTGTCGTAAGAGGTTGAAAACACTACAGCATACCAGTAAAGACTGACTCGAGGCGTCCATGTCCATCATGTCCGCGGGTGAGGGATAGAGAGTGACGTCAGATAACGATTTTCCGTCCAAAGGACGAGGCTAAAGGTGATGGGGAGTCAATGCAGAATTCGCGACAGCAACTACATTCATGCCCAGACCTGTTATTGAAGATCAGAAAAGCGTATTCCCACAAAACGAAGACAATAACTCACTCTAAGAGTGCTGTCCCAACTGCCAGTGCAAAGTGCCATTCCATCGGTACTGACCCCCAGGCAACTGACTCTATTTTCATGACCTGTCAAAACACCTACACGCTCTCCTTTTAGGGTGTCCCAGACGTTGCAAGTCCAGTCATCGTAGCCGCCGAAGAGGATACGGCCCGAAATCGAGAACGCCACAGATGTAATACCACAGAGGATGTTGTCATGTGTAAACGCGTTCAATTCACGATCAGCACGTATATCGAACAAGCGGCACGAAGCATCGTCCGATCCTGTGGCGAAGGCGTCGCCATTAGGGAAAAATCTATCAACGACTATGAACTAGTATGACATAATCATATGACAATACACCTACTGCACAGCATTGATATCTGATTCGTGGCCGGTGAACGTCTGTGTCGCCCTACCGCTCCTGATGTCCCAGAGCTTCGCCGTTGCGTCACAGGCACCAGATACGAAAACGTTCTGGTTAGGGCCGAGAGAGAGGCTGTGCAACAAACGTGTTCGTGAACTATACACTCAAGTAATCATGGATATATACCTCATAACATCACCGGTATGGTCACTAAATTCGAGCACTCTCACTCCGGCTTCAATATCCCAGAGCATGCATGTCATGTCACCAGAGCTGGTGACGATTTGTCGATCGTTGATGAATCGACAGCAACTGAGATAACCAGAGTGTGCACTCAGCTCGCGAGCACCTCTGGCACTTGTACCGTCCTTGTTGTTTAGATTGTATATTGAACAGATGTTGTCAAGTCCTCCACAGGCGACGAAATTTCCGGACGGCGAATATGCACAGGTCATGACCCAGCTTGATCGCAATGGGATAGCATGCACTTTGTTCGTAGTGTAGGCATCCCAGACTATCAGTTTGCCATCCTGGGATGCGGAGACGAGATGTCTTCTGTCGGCTGCCCAATGCATTGCATAAATCTTCGCAAGATGTCCTCGCAAAGCGCGCCGCGGACGCATTACGATTCGAGGAAGAGCGTCCACTTCAACGGCCATTGCACGCACTGGTGAACGATCAAACCTCAAGTAGACGAAAAGAAGGTCAGGGTGGGCTCACAGCTCGTATCTGCCGACGACTCTTTCTTTGCACGAATCTTTTCCTTCAAACTCTCGGCTTCCCTACGTGCGGCTGCGATTCTCTCCTGGATATCACTTTGACCTTGAGACATATTGATAGCTCAAACAGGTGTGATATAAAAACTAGATTTGACTGCAAGTTAAGCGCCTACGATTCAGAAAACAGCTGCTGTTGACGACAGCGGAAGGAAACGGTTTGCGGGAGACGACGTTTCGTCGACGAAAAGACCGTCAAGTGCTCTGGGAGTCCTTGGAGACGACGAGATGGGGGTACTTCAGAGTGGGAAAAGGATAAGGCTTGTGTGAACGACCTCTGTTCCGACGTCTGATGTAGAGACAAGAATTACGTAATAATGCCGATTTTCCCGTCCAACACTGACTATCTAAGCGTTACCATTTGGAGCCTTTCTTCATGGCAAATCCAGCTTGTAATCAGACACAGCTATCGATATCACACGTTCGATAGTAGGGGTGCAGATGCCCAGAATATCGATTAGGGCATGCCATGGTCCACCGCCCCATGGTATATTTTTCAATCCGGTGCAATTTTCAACGAGATCAGTTAACAACGGAGGTTCCAACCACATCGACATGGCAATCTGTCGCTTTTAAATCCGGAATGCCAAGTCAATTAAGCCACATCACTTATGGTGTAATGATCAACGAACAACCTAATAATGTGTTCACTTGATGCTCCGCCCTTAGCAACTCTCTCACTGGCAAGTGGATCGATGACACTGGATGATTCTGCTTGTTTACTCATCTCGTTTTCACGAGGGTTTACTGATTTGGATTTGGTCCTAAACTAGACCTGATCGATATGTGTAACACCATCTGCCCGTGAAATGGTTTACCTCGTACGCCGTCTCCTCACTTTTATGCTCGCATGTAATCTTCGAAAAGGTCCCACTTGGGTTTTTATCCATACGGATGCGCCTCACACTACTTATAGTAGGCTGACTTTCTAGATTCTGGTAATGTCCCAAACGAAGTAGGTGAGGTCTGTTTCCCCGCCAATCTTCGCATCATATGCTGATTATGGTGATCCCCAGATGGATATTTAAATTTATCCTTTGTACTAAGCTAACTAACTCGCAGACTACGGAAACAATCATTTTCCTGTAAAGACGGACATTCACTATTTCTGTATAACTAATGGTGTGTTCGTGACTCTTCGTCATCTCAACTATTCACATTAGTCGGATCGTATCCCGCTAGGCTACCCCTTTCGTCATCACGGGGGATCACAACATCAATCTCCGTCTACCCGGCTTTCCAACTTTCCAGCTTCCTCCAGGACAATTGGGGAAACACATATTAATGTTTGTCGTTGGGCAACATTTTTTCGACCTCCATCATTTCATCCGGGAAGCTGTGAAAAGCAGACAAATACTACCTGAGGTATGTGGAGCCGTTGCGCTATCAACTGCCGAAGTTGAGCTAGATTTATCATCTACAAAACACTCCCTCAATACGCTATTGATGTTTTTCTTCAACTGGAAGTGGCGAGTACTGCTGTCTCTCAACTCCTTTTTGAAACAATCTCTCTGTATCTTTACAGATGAATAATGAGATGCTGCCATGATCCACGAAGAGAACGGCGAGGAATTAACATCAGTTCAGTGCTCAAGCTCACGTATCATGTTTCTCTCCTGCCTGCGCACCGACCTGATCGCAGGAAAATAGTCTTTCATACTGTACAGAGTTCAGTGGTACACCAAAGTCTTATGAAACGATTTTGTGTGTCCGCGATGGAAATTATTAGATGTCTGCATCCAGCCTGAGAGCTGTAGATGGCGTGGTTTACATTTATCATAACTGTGACTGCGCTTTCGCGGATCCGGCTGCGGCAATTCGGGGTGATCTCGTTTCGCCTGATTGAAGAGGTCTTTCTTGGTTGTGGCTCCAGATGCTACGGGTATGTACAATTCACTTCCCGTGCTCCCACGTGTGATCTCACTAAACACGTTTTTTTTCCATTCTGTTGAATGTTTCATAAGTAATACAGCTTTAATCTTAAAAAAATTTCTAGCTGAATTTATGTATCAAGCTTGTGTTGCTGTCCACTTCAATTCCCTGTGCTAATGTCAATGTCACGTGTTCTACCCATTCTCTTCTATCATTTACCGATGGGCGCTATCCCAGACCCCCGTCCATGCAAGCGAGGCCCTCTCAGGCGGGCTCCCTTACGCAGTGTTCTCTCCTTACCAAGAACAAAAACTGCTATAATGAAGGATCATATCTCAACCCCATGTACTCTAATACACCGCTTTCAAGTACGTGTATCGCTTCCAGATAGGTGTAGTATTCTCCCATCGACCCTGGAATTTTCGGCGATGAACTACGTTGAGTCTTTGATTTTTCTATGTGCGTCGTGTTTCTCTACGCGATTTCCCCTTGTCTCCCATTCAACTCTCATCCAGTGTGTTGATTACATCTGATGCGAATACGGCGCTTATATGGAATTTAGATTACTTCGGAGCTTCATCGCGAATGGTGTGTACTAACAATGAACTTGGAATCAGGGACTGTGTAAAGTCGGTGTTCCACCTCGGAAATATCCTGCAAAATTTTCTCTGTTGGGACCAGCCCCGACAACGCCTTTTCGTTTCGCTGTCGCCCGTTGCGTCCCGGAGCGATGGGTATCAAAATTAAAACAACTCTGCCCTTCCGAGCTGGCTCTTTTTCTATAGAGCATCACAACAGCATATGACAATGAGGATATAAATTCTGCATGCCAGAAGACAATGTCCTCCTATCCATCTGTCGCCAAGTGTAAAGCAGACCTGCAATGTCTGAACGTGAGGATCACTTAACCTGCCAAATTATGAACGCTAATGTCTCCTACTACCAGACTACAGGAACGAACTTAACACTATTGCCATGAGGAACGGCAAAACGCAAAGATATGATACAGAGCAAAGCGGACCTCAGGACAGGCCCACATGGAGAGCAGATGTGTATCGTAAGTGCGGTTGCTTTTATTTAACAGATACCGCTGCGAGCAGTTCGTAATAATCTAGTGAATGATATGCCGTACGGAACTGGCGCGGGAAATACCAAAGCAGAGGCCAAAGAGGCAGCAGCTCACAATGCTATTCAGTTCATACTTGAGCATGGCCTTTGATTCATAGGTGAGCATTTAAATACCACGCCATTATTCGTCAATCAATGTCAATGATACAGCCTCGGTTTTATGTTCGCACGGTACCGTACCTAATCATTTAATTACTTAGGAAGGAAGATAGATTAGATATAGTACTTGATCGCGCATCTGCCGACAAGGGGTATTTAGCAGTAGAATTTGTAACGATTTCCTTGCGATTTCCAGACAAGCATCCAAGCCATTTCATAGTACCTATAGTTAATCATTTAATTATGTAATCATTGTAGAAAATATTTCCCTATTGTCCACATGCGGTCTCTTCCTAAGTAACTGGAAACTTTGGGCTTCCGATATACACCATTTACCCACCGGTTTGAGACAAAAGGATGCCAACCAACGTGTGAACTGATGACTCAGCACCTAGATAAGGAAAAAGTTTTATGTACTGGTGCATGCTTTGTTTTTTGCCATGTATTATTGCTAGGTTGAGCTTAGATTGTGGTGAGAGTACCTTGGGAAGATATTTTTATGAAAAGTGAAGAGTGTGAATTGTGATCACAAAATCCAGATAAGGTAGCATGAGCCTCACACCGTCTCGGAATCTGCACCCCCTTGTCTGCCGATTTGCATTTCATTTAAATTCATCGGTCACACGTCACAGACCCCCGGTGGTCACAACAAAGACCAACAAAACTCCGGAGCGTCACGCGGCTACACACGGCACGTCACAACTTGGTGGATGATGATGAACTCCTTGAAAATGCAAGTGATACAAGTCAAGCCCCAACAATATAAGCTCACCCCCATGGCACCCTCGTGGCACTCACACCTTATTACGCGTTGCTAAGTCATACCCGCAGTTCAAGTTCTTCGGCGACCTTCGCAGTTCAAGTCCTTGGTTCCGGATAGCTCAGTGGAAATACATTGCGCAGAGTCTGATCACATCCGCAACCTCCTAGTTTACTCTACCAGCCTAGACCTCGAGATACAGGATGATATCCATGTTTCAAGCTGCCTTATTTCGGCTTTGTTCTGTGACTTTCTGGTCTGTGGTGGTCCCAAACGCTGTGCATACACTTGTTGTATCATCAAGTAGACTCAGCATCCTCGTTCATGGATGCCATTTTCTGCATGTTTCCTAATGAATGAACTCGACCGAAGTAATATCCTCACTTCACAGGCATCGTCACACTTGTCATGGAGGCATTCATAGCAGCGAAGTCGATCGTATAAAGCTCTGTCCCTTTGACTATGTCTCCTAGCTTGGTGAGGAGATGTCGGACGCGAAAGGTATGCTCTCCCTGATCTTCAAGTTTTGGTGTAATACTTCAACGGTTTCCGACAGAGGGCACTTCGGGACTGAATATGTGTATGTCGACTCTTTCTTGAATGTTTCCTCACTCATTCTCCACGCAAGATCTTCAAAAGAAAAAACGCCTGCCGGCTCTTAGCTGGCAAGATTCAATGGCTGGCCCAAACGATGCGCCAACATGGACATCTGTGTGCAAAAGTGATTGTGGCTGTTTATTTTCATTCTTTCTACTAATTCGATGGTCATACTAGTTGATGGTGAAGAGCGTGGAACGGGTACTGCTGCACGCAAGCATCTCGCGAGAAATATCGCTGCAAATGTAGCTCTGGCTTCGCTGCGCGAAGAAGACCCTTGAAGAGTATTTTCAGATGTGGTCTTGTGACTTGTATCTTATTTAATTGGCTCATAATACCTATCCTTGAGTTATTATAATATTCTAGCGCATCTCGAGGAAGTGCCCACAAAATAGCTAATCAAGCCATCAGTGGGTTCCAGTGGTAAATCAATGGCTAAACCGCCTCTCTCAAGGCTACGCACAACTTACGGCCTCTTTCTACTTTAGACGCATGACCGAGATCGTACCTCTATTATCTCCGCCACAGGCAACTTGTCGTCATTATTTGCCGACTTCGATTCTTCTCGCGACCGAAGCGCCCTAGCGACATGGTCATGTCTAGTCGTCGTCATGGAATTTTCGACTGCGTCAACACATTCTGACTGGGCACATTGTCCATGGAAGAATGGTGAAGTCTGCCAGCCAAACAAGTGTGACTCGTGTTATTCTGTATCACGTCAAGAAAGCCGAGTGTTTTTTTGATAGTTTAACTTGGTCTCACACTGTCGACGAGGTAGTTCTATACTCCGTTGGAGGCGGTTGTACCGTCCGCGTATCAATCTCATTACGGTTTTTAAGGTATCGGTTCCTATTGTGCACTTCACTAACCGGGCTACTGAATTCCCTTGTTATCCGCTTCTGCAAGTTTACACGTAATGCGTTTCCAATCTCCTTCAGGCGTTTGATCCCTTCAGGATACCGACAACAGCACCTGTGTTCTGGTGACCGATGGATGAAGCCCAATTGTCAACTTTCTTTCTTTAATTTTGGATGCATCACTACCACGGCGCTCTGATGGATTATGATCCTTGACAGGTCGTGATTGAACGGCCTAGCTGATATTTTGAAACAGATATAACGAAATCGGAGGATTTGGTGTTGGTCATTCGTTGACCACGGAATGTATGAATCCGATTTATTCACCACAACCAGTACAAAAGGGCCTTGTGTTGCCAAAATACAGTCGAATCACTTCTCCGTACCCAATCCAGGATCACAGTACTGATGTCTTGTAGGTGGTCAATTCATTAGCTGTTTCTGTTTCGAGCCTCACTCGCATCCAGCAGCTCCCGTTACCAGTCTAAATAATTGTAAGGTGACTTTCACATCGTTAAGGACACTGTAGCTTGAAAGTTCTACCTTACAGACTTACAGAATCGACAAGAGATCCACCTATTAAATTGGGTCGAGACGTCGACAGGGCCCTCTAGCGAGGCCGTATGGACAGTCACCTGCAAGAGTGAGCACTTAGGGCACCTCCTTCGGCATCCATTGACTATTTTTAGTTGCAGATGAAGTCAAAGGCGTTGGCGTTGGCCCCCAGAAAGCTGCCGCTAAGCAACTTGCTGCGAAACAAGCCTTGGCGGTGAGAGAATAACTATATCTTTGCACAGCAATCATTAACTTGTGTAATTTTATTACAAAGGTATTAGGAGTAGAGTGAAAATTCAAGGGAATCATACGAGTCTGTGAAATGAGAAGTCATGAACTCGTAGATACTCTAGTCTGGGACCAGTCAACATTTGTTCAACGCAGCTGTTTCATTCTGTATAATTATTAATCATATCTTTTTGAGTCTAACGCTGATGTAATAGGCACATGTCCGACCGGCAAGTCATTGCTACGCCGTGAACGAAGTTTGAACTCCGAGTCGTGATGAACACCTACGATTGAACCGCTCTGGACTTTCTCCGAGTGCAAATAACTGAAAAATTTAGGTTATCCCCAAAAGACATTATACCCCAAAACCTGAAGGAGGTCGTCGACGTTCTGGTCACATCGAATCTAGAAAAGCAGTGACATTCATGGTTCTGGACTTTCCAGTGCCGCGGAGCTAAGACATTTGGTATTTGGATCTCCGCTCATCGAGTCGAGTCGTGTAGCTTCTTGTAGGTTCATACATCATGCATCGTCGTGTGTTTCCATACCTAATTGCCACTGCGACAGGTGCTTCCAGTTTCGCAACACTCGAATAATTGCTTATAGTGTATATATAGGAATATGCTCTGGGGTTTACATCTTCAAGCCATTGATTCTTGACAACATCAACACTGTAACGTGTGTAGACTGCGTTGTGACTGCTAGCATCATGTTGACGTTTGATGGAAGAGTGGATCGTGAAAGGCTAGCTGATAATGTCGGACTTTCGAAGCCAACGGAGATTGATGCGGCTAAGGTCGGCGTTGACAAGAAATCCGATGCAAAGCGGGATTGAAATGCATTGTTATTTAATTCTTGAATGTTTAGAAAAAGTCAATGGTTTTGTCACAGATCCAGCCAATCAGAGGCCGCCGATCGTGAGGTCATTCGGTTAATTACAAATATAGTAAACCTTCCAAAACAATCACTGAATCAGATAATATGACGAGGCAAATATCACGATGATTTCCTGTCAACATCCATCGCTAGCCCGTTGCCTTCGGATTTACTGGCTCTCCGTTCCCAGATCTATCCAGCGGCATGGGGTGAGGTTCTCTTGCAGACTTGAAAAACCCTCACCTGCAAGACTGTTTCTCCGAGAAAAATCATTTCTTTTCTCGTTTCCTCTACGATTAAGTCTTGAATCATAAACCATTTCTCGCTCTCACCGCCGCCACCAGCAGCTCGGAGGAGAGCTTTCCAGACCGTATTTTCTTTATCTCTCGTGGTGCCAGCAACTGACTCGTGGGTTACATTCGCGATCAGATCGTATAGGGTTGATAGATTGGCCTGAGGTGCATCAACATCTAATGCCAAAATTCAAATCAATCATGCTATGATGTAATATTACCCACAATCTCCAAAATCGAGGCCCCGGAGAGGGAAATTAACAATAGTGGGATTCTTCTCCTCGACAAAGGCATTTTTTGTAAACCGCTTGAAGTGCAGAATAATATACTGGGGTAAGCGCTGGCATTTAAACCGCCGAAGCTGTCCAGCTGATTCCTAAAGTGGTGTTAGCATTTATGATGTAGGACCCTTTTCTGCGTACGTACTTGAGTTGTCTTTCCATCATATTTTGCTAACACAGAATGGATGCTGACTTGAGGAATGATATTTTTCTCGACTGAGTCTTGAAATAGAGGGGGTGGCGGAAGATCTACGGCCAGAAACAGGAAAGGGGACACAGCTGCCTTGATCTCTTTTGATGCGTTATAGACTACCATTCATGAATCGTGGTCTTAAACGCATACCTCGATCTATATCAAAACGTGGTTTCTCATTCTCACCAGCGTCAGGTCGAACAACGACCTGTTGGGTTTCAACGCGTAATTCTCCCTGGAAAGTTGAGAAAATTATACCTTACTAGAACTCAGTATAATAACGCAGACAAAGAGGAAGACACATACTTGAATTTTTCTTTTTGCTTCCACCTAGATCTTTGTGCAGGCGATTTAATAACCATCCAAGGAATTCAGTTGGATCGCCTTGTTGTTCTAAGCGGAATTTCGCAGCGCTCGCTCGATTCACCTCCTGCAGAAACTCGTGTGGACTGACTTGGCTCTTGAATAGACGCGGATTCCATAGTTTCTTCGCCAGTCCGGCAAATCGTTTGAGGAGTTCGGATTCTTTACCACGAAAGTTGGAGAGGAGGAGGAAGTCACGCAATGGAGGTATGTGTAGAAGGGAGTGGATGATAACGTTCATGTGGTCGTTCCTTTTGATATTGTTGAGGCCGACGTAGCCGGGAAGATAAGCCTTGAATGCCAAATCATAGGATGGTTTCGTGAGATGGGCAGGAGTAGAAAGGGTGGCAACAGAGGCTCGGGTGAAAGTTGGGGCTAGAACGTAGGATATATCCTCTAGAGATGGATCCGAGACTGGGTATCCATCCGGCAATACATATACCTTGATTTCAATCAGTTTGGATCCAAGATTGCCTGCCAATCACATTGCGCACCTTAGTGGTCTCAAGATTAATGAAAACGTGATGATCTTCGTGTATTGAATGGGAGTAAGCATACGATTTACGACCCCGGCCTTGAAAATATTTCCCACAAACAAGACACCCATATATGTTGATGTTCGAAAGTGAAACTGAGCACACTTTCTCGAAGTCAAAATCAAGAATTGCTCGATTAATCTGGAAGATAATGAACACACAAAAGAAAAGATCATGACACACTAACCGTATCAAGATATAAATCGGATGCGCGTACTTCTTCCGTGGGTTGAGGAGTGGCTTCCTCGTCGTCGTCGTCGAAGGTGTGTGCCGGGTCTTGGTCCTCGATATCTATCTTCGCTTTTTTCGTTGGTCGCCCAGAGTCTGTGAGTTCCTCATTATGGTTCATTTTGGGACGCTGTGACCGTGTTTCCGGCATCCAATTTGCGAGGAGCACTGCTGAAAGCTGATCATTACCTAATATGACCGACTTTTACATGTCTTTAGTTGTGCCGCTGCGCTCGAGTAGCTTCCGTCTCTCTCTCTTTTGGCACTGTTGTAAGAATCCCGCTCTCTCATTGTCGTTGAAATTCTTTTCGAGCAACCCGAACCCACCCCTTGACCTGGACCCCAGCTTACAGGCACTCCTGAAGGACGTCGATATATCATTGTCACGCGGCAAGACACGCCCACCACTGCCCCGACGCGAACTTGAGGCCTTTCCGATCGAGGGTCTTGAGAACACTGCTATACAAATTGACGAAGGGCTTTCTGATCATGCAAAGCGTAAATCTCCTGCCGCGCACTTTGGCAGTCAACAAATTGGGGCGGTTATCCTTCCACCTCAACTTCAAACCTCTATCAATCTACTGATATCTGGTACGAGATACGCTCCTTAAATACGCGCTAACTTATCTGTGCTCCAAGAGTCCGATAGAGTACAATTGCATAGTGATGCGAAACGCCTCTTTTATGATGATGATCTGGGCACAGGAGCGGAAAATGAATGGGAAGCACATTATGAATCTAGATATCGCTCCCGGCGCCAAGCATCACGTCACGCTGAACGTGACGGAACGGCCTTTGCTTCCATTGCGCTTCCAGCTCATTATTCTGCAATTTTCTCTGTTTTCGATCACCTGAAACGACGATTGGGACCCACATGGAAGATTGAGAGGGTCATTAACTGGGGAGCAGCAACTGGGAGTGGACTATGGTTTGATTTCTTCAGTCAGGCTTTACCAACCACCAATCTGAACCGTTTTCAGGGCCTCCTTGTATTCTTTCCAACACTCTATCCCTGCGGAAGCTAACAGTGCTGAACACCGATTAAATTCAACCATTACCACTTACCTTGGCATTGACAAACGGGAGGGTCTAGTAACCGTTGGAAAACGCCTCTTACGAAGTATGTGCTAATGGGGAACTGTGTGTGCTGTAGTTGATTATATTCCAGATGTGGACCTGAATAGCCTAAGCGTCTCATGGCAGAGATCATTTAGGGACGAAGACAAAATACCGCGATCTGATGGCCAAGATACAATTGCATTGTCAGCGTTCATGCTCACATCACTACCTACACCCTTGGCGCGTAAAGCGCTCGTCAAAGAGATGTGGGAAAGCGGAGCACATGTCATGGTGAGACTATCCTTTGATCCTGAGCGCTGCTCTTATCATTCCCAAGGTGCTCATAGATCATAACACTACTGCCGGCTTCGAAGCAATTGCCCAAGCTCGGCAGTACCTTTTGGATATGGGTCGCAAGGAATTTGAAGACCCTGAAACAGATGAATTGCCTATACGAGGTTCTCATGTCGTGGCGCCTGTGAGTGTCCATAGCAATATTTTTGAATGATCGTATCTCACACTGGATAGTGTCCCCACGATGGCGCATGCCCTTTGCATCATCCTGGCTCAATTCTTGTTTGCGGCTTCGCGCAACGTTGGCAGCGACCGTCGTTTGTTCGCCTGACTAAACATTCTGGTGTTGGGCATGAAGATATTGAATATTCCTATGTTGTGATACGGCGAGGAGCCAGGCCATCTCCCGCTACTACAAATTATGGAAGAATCGGTGATGTTGGTAAACGGGCCTTGGCCCAAGAGGCACTGTTGAAAGTCCCACTTAGGGAGCTCCAGCTTCACCATGAATCTGAAGAAGCTGCTGCTGCCGCGGGAGAGATTCCTGCTTCTGAAATTGAAACTTCTATTGAAGAGCCATTGGAACCTCAAGCCCGTGCTGAACTAGAAGAAGCCCTGAGACTTGAAGCTTACAGCTGGCCGCGTCTCGTATTCCCTCCTCTCAAGAAAGGTGGACACGTCATACTTGATGGCTGCACTACTGAAGGTGAGCCTAGCTTTACGTCCTGTATTTTTAGTAACGAAATGATCACAGGTAAAATCATGCGGTTGACCATTCCCAGGTCACAAGGCAAACAACCTTATTATGACGCCCGTAAATCGGGTTGGGGTGATATATTTCCCCATCCTCCTAAGAATCCACCGCAGGAACGTCATCAACCTTCGAGAGCCAAGCGCGACGGTGGAACTACGCCTACTATTGGTGCTGACATTGGTAAGAGAAGCAATTCAGACAGGAAAAAGGACAGAGCAAGCTATGATTCGCTTTCAAAAGCAATAAAAGAGAAAAGGAAAAAGTCAAGAAGAGACCAGGTGGTCGACATACGGGAATAATTATGTCCCGTTGCAATTTTTATCATCATCACTCAATCTGCATTGCTGGGGATTCGTCATTGTTGCTCAGTTACTTAGTTACGTCTAGTTCCGTATATGATCTAGTACATGCTCTAATAATCTGATATCCGGATACCTGGCGCTTGCCTCGAGCTAAGCATCACCTTGGTTATACTGGTGACTGCGTAGTTGTTAGCATATACGAGAGTTACGTGTGTCCAAAGCCAACTTACCAGGTTTTGCACCGGAATTCTTCGATTGACGGCTATCCTCAGCTTCCTTCATATTCCCTGTGGCTCTTTTCACAGATGACATAAAATGACGGACGTTTTTCACAACATCTTCAATAGCGAAGTGCATCTGAAAGATGGATGATGAGGAAGGATCACATCGGACATTTGTGGGAAGTACCATGGCTATGGGCATATGGATATTCCCAGACTTATCAGCTTTCCACTCGCTAGTTCCCCTTATCCGTTGTAGGTATCCAGCGATGTCGTCAGTGACAGTTCCACGCCGTTCTGAAGGCATTAACCCCAGAGGTCCAAGAACACGTCCTAGCTTGGGTGTAATGGCTTTGATAAGCGCTGTGGTGCAAAGGATCGTCGTGGCTTGAAAGCGGTTATGGAGTACCTGGCCGAGGTCCCGGTCACGCAAAGTTAACGACGAGATAAATCTTACGAACAACATCCATCAGTTCCACGCCTCCAATAAAATGGGCTCCAGCCTTCTTCGCCTCCTCCGCTTGCCTCCCTTCAGCAAAGACAAAGATTTTTTCCTCGGCCATAGGTTTAGCCTCTCGCGGTAGGGTAACCCGCCCTTTCGGCACTGTGACACCTTTCTTCATCTCTGTCTTGATGAAGAGATCATATGTAGATCCAGGAGACGCGACTTCGACTGCCTAGATAGCTCATTGTACGTCAAACCCCTTCGTGACAGTAACCTGCTTACCCGAAGAACCGAAATGGCATCCATTAAAGAAAGTTTTTCCGCTTGTTCATTCAGTTTGTTGGCTATTGCAGCCCTTCGTCTTGATTTTGCGGCAAGTGATTTCTTAGAAGGAAGACGAATTTTCGGTTGTTTATGCTGAGCAGCGAGGAGAACTTGGCTGGTTGTGAATTGTCGATGGGTGCTGAAAATCTGTAAAATAAAATTAAAAAAGCAAAATAAAAAAAGAATAATAGTAGTTTATATGCATCGTAGATAACGTACTGTTGGTGAGCACGGCGGTTGGCAACACTGACGACATAGAAAGACCCCCCACATTGTGAGTAGGAGACTAGTGAACTTTTGTGAACTTAGAACTCGTTCGGAGACAGTTAGCGTTGGTGTTCAAGCGTGTGAACTCGGTTCCTCTTCCGCGATTAACACAAACTCCGCGATTAACCCTCCCATTCCCTGTACGTACCTCTTGGTTCTCGTGTTACACACCCAAAGATCAAGATCTTTCGCAATCACTCGTTACAAAGCCTGTTCGTATTCTATTATCGCTCAGATCATTGCGTGACTTCCCTATTTACGGACAATAAACTTGGCCGGGTACTTAACAGCTGTTCAGTCAACTGGTGGCACTGTGATAATTATTAGGAGCTCGTGGCCGCCAGTACCAGTGCAGCAAGACGAGGACGGGAGAACATGAAGCACAATGTGAGGATATACTCCAATTTTCCTTGTATGTATCTGGCAGACGGAGAAATCGAAAAGCTCCAATGATCTTAGTTCTCATGCTACGCCACTGTAAACCGTCATTTAAATGAAACCCCCTGGGCTCGGGTGCATGTTGACTTGCTTTTTACTTTGGGCCTCGGCGTCCGGCGCATGACTGACCCGAGACCAGCCTGTCCATCGCTTGAATGTTTGACTAACACGTTCTGGTATTAAACAATGCCTAAAGGCAACGAAACGCAGATCAGTGCACGTCAAGCAACCACAGCTTGTGCGCCCACCTTTCTGATCTAGTATCGATCATTGTAGCATTTGACACTTCTGGGAACTGTAGAGTGACTGAGGACATGCTTGCGCCGCAGCCCGACTCGGTGGGTTAGGTGAGAGCTGTCGAAGGTGAAGGAAACGAGGGTGCTTGTTGAGGATCGGTCGCATCGAACCAGAGTGAATTGATGGTTCTGTGCCTGGATAGTATCGACGTCAATGAATGGAAGACTAGGACATGAGTGACTCAACGGGGTAAGAAGGTGACGCA
This sequence comes from Tricholoma matsutake, assembly GCA_026075535.2. Classification (NCBI taxonomy): domain Eukaryota; kingdom Fungi; phylum Basidiomycota; class Agaricomycetes; order Agaricales; family Tricholomataceae; genus Tricholoma; species Tricholoma matsutake. Next base: position 9,886,394 of record AP026540.1, on the reverse strand, counting down.
TTGCAGTTCATACTAGAAACCTAGAAAACCCCTGATGGAGCTATCGTGACATGACAAAATGGAGTCCGAACCTGCAGGAACCAAGACTGGCAAAATGTACGATGAAATCGAGGCAGTGTCGGAGGGTTGGGGATCCAGACTAATATCGCCTGGCGCGGATCGACAATGAATCGAGGCAAGCCGCAGCACACCAAGGCGAAAAGAATGTCGAAAGCCGGGTGCTGAAGGCAGCGCTAAGTTGTTGATTTGCAAACAACGAGGTAGGCTGTTGGGAATCTGTCGGCATGAGGTTGTAGAGCCAGTCAGGCTTCTGCCATTTCTACCCGAAAAATATGAAGAAGCGTGGAAGATCCAAGGCCGTGAGATGCCTGATGTATTCGGCTGTAGACGTGTGCCGTTTGCTTATAGGTCCCTGAGCCCTCGACAATAGTGCCAAACGCCTGATTCCGGTGCGGGAAAGTTGAAGAAAAAAATTAATACACCTCAAGTGCCTAAAATTGAGAAAACTAAAGACAGGTGTGCAGACTCCTTATCGCATATAAATGTGAGATATGCTTGACAGATACAGGCATCGAGTTCGGAGAACCTAACAGGAGGAAAATAGTGACGGACGTACAAAAAAACATAGAAGGCCACATAAAAGCCCAGTTTTGGACGTGCATGTGGGGGGTCGATACCCTTCTTCGGAAACCTTTGTCGTTAACGGGGGATATTTTAATTCGAAGAGTCTGCGTGACGTACGTAAAAATAAAATGCATGTCTATGTCTAGTAGTCGCGTAAGCATCTGATATGTCCATCGCCATGGAAGCTTGTCAAGGAATGAGGAAGATCATAGAACAATTTCTTTTTTGATATGTTCCTACTGAGTACTGAGGATTCGACGGCGTTAGCAATAAGTAAGTAACTCGCTCCGGTCCAAATCATAATAATATCGGACCCTGAAACATTAATATTAATAATATTACATAATTCCTCCCGGTTAGGAGACTCGCAAAAAATTTGCTTTGGAGGTTCGTAAGATGGCCACCTCGCTGTTGGCTCCTAGCAGAGTGAAACTCGCAGCTCGTGTTACTCAAACTCCGATACGATCATATGCTTCAAAAAATGAGTCTGCAGGTGACCCGAAGAAGGAGATAATTCGACGAGCCTTGTACCCTGGCAGCATTCGCAGTCGCGCATCACCCACAGGTACTTGGCGTCCAGACGTGGCTCGTGCCCTGCAACATGCAATACCTTCTGTCCAGGCACATCACACCATAGAACGTGCATGGCTCCTCCACCGGAGACATATACGAAAAAGACGTGAAGCAGAACTGACAAGGAAATTCGAGTGCATGAGGAAGGCGATGGAGGAGTTGCGTAAGGTGGATAGCCGGCTGTATATGGAAGCTAATAAGTCAGAAGATCCGAGGGCACGGAGTATGGCAGAGATGGAGCTCGCTAAAACTTTGAAAACGTCAGAGTTGCGGACACTAGAGGCTAGAGTACGCGGGCTATTCCCTCGCGAGCTGCGAATACCGACAGATACGCCATCACGGAACGGGTGGAATTACGATTGGAGACCCTTTCATCGTCCTTTGTAGTGACCAAGAGGTATGACTCTAAGTGTCCATTACGAACTTGCTAATAATATATAGTTTTTCAAGCCTACCAATCTCGATTCCTTACCTCGCTTTTCGCGACGGGTGTGATACACTACTTTCGAAGCTGTCATGAATACCAACAGGTGATACACCATGAGCAGGGAGAACAGCGTTTGACAAAATACATAGCCAGTACATAGACAGTACGAAGCCAACTTTAGTTCCACCTATCTTCTCGTAGGCCAAAACCTTCTGGTCCCATAACAGCAGTATCACCCCTTCCAGATGAAGCGGTCTTAGCCACCACAGCAGCGTGCACAGATTCAAGTGCCTCAGTCCACTTGCTTAACGCAGCATACCGTTTCTTCTCAAGACTTTGCCTGTCATAAGCGTTGTAAACCACATATATACTCTGATTCTGAGAAAAGGAACTGACTTCCGATCAAGCTCGAGCCTCATTCCCACTTGGTCAATACGACCTTCCACCTTGCCCTCCAGAATTAGACCAATCAGGAGCTCTTCGACTTCTTGGATTTCGACGTTCAATTGCTGTGAAAGATTATATCTGTCGCCTAGCATGAATCACAAAGGGGAACTGACCTTAGCGAGAAAAGACAGTTCTAAGCGAGTGTAAGGCTTGATGAGGTCTATCAAGTATTGAGTCCGTAAACTACGAAGAAGTTCGCCGATATAAGCCTTGATGAAGTTATCGTCCATTATTGTTGATCGATTATCTGAATGATGGTATTAGAATGCACCACCTTCAATAAGTCATACCTGCCTCGTAGAATCTTCTCAGCGGAATGAACCTCTCGACGTTGGTAGGCATCGACGAGATCTGTCATTGCTGTAATCTGGGGATCATTTTTGTACCTGTTTGGTTGGAGAAAGAATGAGTTACAGTCGCTACATTTTGGAGTAATCCTACGGTTTCGTTTCTTGACTGTCGAAAGGATTAACTTCGCTGCCCGTTAACATGTTTGCCAGCACTAGGTATTTCAGCACTTGGATCCGCTGAGGAGATCCGGCTTCGTCGTAGTTCCGGAAGGATTCGAAGAAATCTTCACTTGCTCTGTTCCATTGCCCTGGAGAAGCATGCTCAATCATAGTCTCATAGGTCTCCGATCGACCTACGCTCGCCCATCCACATCTTTCCTCCACACTCCTTAATGACGCCCATGATACGAGGATGCGGAATTGCAGACCGGACATTATTGGTTGCATTATAGATCTCCTACAGTTATTTGTACCAGAAAAATCCAATTAAGAGTGTGCTATCCACGAAGAAACAGCAACGGTACCTTCAGCTTCTTGAAATTCCGTGTTTCATTATACATTTGAATCTCAAGGGCATATATTTCCAGCAATTGTGTTCCGCGTTGAGATTGGTCGTCACCATCAATGCTTGAAGTGGCGTTGTGCAGGTCACGAATTAGCTGGGCAGATTCAACATTGAGGCATTGTACAGATTGAGGAAACAGACCTTCGATAACCGGGTGTATTCTTTTCGATCCAGCCATAATTTCGCAAGTTTGAGATTTGTCTTTGCTGACAATCGCTGCAGGGCTTCATCAGCTACTGAATTGTAAAGAGACGAGAGTCGACACGCCTCATTCTTAGCATCTTCTAGAGCGTCTTTTGTGGCCTGATAGAATTTTTCCAGAACATCCACTTCAACAACACCACCTTTTCCGCCGCCAACGTAGTCCAGGATACCGTTGATCGTCTTCTCCGAATAATTGCGTGTTACTGCAGATTTGGTATATGCCAGTAGCTTCGTATACGTGGCCAATGCGTCATTCGGTCTCCGGAGTACGAGGTACAAAAGCTTAGTGGATTGTTTGAGAGCCTTGAATCCCCTGGAAGCGGTGGATTTAGGAGTTAGAAATATGTTTGAAGTGGAATACCCACCAATCCCCTTGCTCTTGTTCCTGCTCAACTATAGCCTGCAATTCCTTCAAGGCCTCCTCCGGATTGTCATCCTTTTTGGCTGCAGATAATATTCAGGGGACCATACACCATCTAAACACAGAAATCCAAACATTTGGCCTTGTAGTATAGATTCTCAACATCTGCGCTACCAGATTCGTTTGCCTCGTCGCCATCAGAGTAATCGAAGCCGTAGTCCTGAGCGCATTACTGGCCAAGCGTCATAATGCTGGTTCCAAAACGTACCTCGTCGTCGCTACCTTGCATATAATCGGCATCATCGTCATCCATAATTGAAATTTAGAAGGGAGCTTAGGGGATCATAAACTCATTAGACATCCAGATGTGACCATAAGAATATTTATACCAAAATAAAATAAGATGGGCTGCGAGGTCGAAATATATGAATGGTCGAGTAGCTTGCGATGTTCGAACAGAAAGACTCAGTCCAGTTTTTTGACCCCCAAGAGGGTTAACCAGTGAGGCGGCAAAGACACGTGCCACGCGCAATTCACCGACTCAGCCTAGATCTCGTTTACATTTTTCGTGTCAACTGCTACTGTAACGTTGCAAGACTGCCATGTTCAAACTATAGGGGGCGCGGTGCTCAGCAATCTGCTGTTTGCTTCTGTTGTAACAAGCTTCCACGAACAAAGTTGAACATGGGAAATGGGGATATCGCTCACCGTCGGGGATCTTTCAATTTCAAGAATCACCCAAAGTTGACCACAGTGACAGACCGAAGCTACAAATTCACGCCATCGGCTGGATCTCTTTGCCCTCATGGCTTGCCTATTCGCTCGAGTTTCCTTATGGTCAATGTAGCATCTCCAACGCGTTGGGTATCGCCGAGTCAGGTGATCCCTATTCTTCTGCTTACACCACAGAGATTGTTTTCTGTTGCACAAGTGTGACCAGTATGATGTGCCAGGAGCGTACCCTTCGTATGTCACTCTTAATTTGCTCCCCATCGAGTGCTCACAATTTGTCCTAGACCCCGGGTGCGACACCGTACGTTTTGCGTTTTGATTCACATGTCAGAATACGCGGAGCATGCAGATTTCACAGAAGTTACCGTCTGACATCTCATGTAACTATAGGTCACGCGTGATACCATGATATAACAGATGGTACCCCTTGATTGTTGAGATGTCTTCGCTTGTCACATATTCATCCGTATCAATATTCAAGCTCCTTGTCATTGCCTTTCTCATGCTTAATGGAAAGCTTGTCGAGCGGAGGAGGTTACGTCTGCGTGATCCAACTTACACCCAGGGACACAAAGCAAGACTTTTCATTGGAAACACTCCCTCGACTAAACCGTAGTCTACACTCATTGGGCAAGGAATTCGTTAGTGTTCAGTTGCTCTGCTCTGAATTTCTTCATTGGTTCACATCCGAAACTACACACAACATAGTGGCCAAGAAAGCACTCGATTCACCCTGCAGGTTTGTTCAATTTATACAATATAGATGGCTGCTGACTCTCAACGTGTCTAGACATCCACATTCTGCTGAACACGGTCCATCCTCCCTCTAGCCAATTCTCCTGCATCTTCGTGCTGGATTCCCATCTGCCTACCGAAGTTCAATCCGTCCGGCTTCGTCAATGCCTATGTTTCCTTCTTACGCAAAGACGACGTAGGTGAAGCGCAAGGTGTTGGTCGCAGAGGCTGCCACTTCTCGGAGTCCAAGCACTAATATGAAATTCTCCCGCACGTCGTCTGACCAACGGAGGATTACATTATTATGCATCAGTGGTGGCGGTGATTTGGACATAATCAGAGCATGGTGCGATACTGTCGCTCAGGTACAATTTATTGATATTTTAATACGCACATAATCTAATCACCGCTCTTTTGAACAGCGATTAGAGAAAGATGGCACCTTGGCTTCGATTGCTGATGCCTGTGACTCTAGATCGACGGAGTACTCTGTCTCTGATTTGGGCATCCCAGGTCTGCGACATTTCGTCTATAAATCTCGTTCCCAAGTGCAGGTAACGGTTCCAATGTTTGAAGACATTGTGTACTTCACAGAATAGAACGGGACTTGAGTACAGCTTTCCTCAGTGATAATGACGAATGGAAATCTCACAGGAAAGTGTTCCAGCAGAGTTTTAGGAAGGATCCATTGGCCTACTGTCCGCAAATGCGGAAGATGCTTCAAAATCTGCTTTCCACCCGTGAAGAGCTCTTTATGCACCGGAAACGTTCGTGTACCGCTTTATAGCACCAAAAGTTCTCTTCACATTTTTCATAGCGCTGCAGCAGCAATTATCATGTCAGTGGTGTATGGACATGACATTTCCTCCATTTTTCCTAAGCTTGAAGGTGTTTAACCCCTTGCTGGAGCACTTTCGGTTGACTGCACGTCCAGGTTCCAGATGATGCCAAATGGTATGTTGAGGAGATCACGGCCCATCCTCAGTAAAAAAGAATTTACATAAAATTGATGTGATTGTCAAAAAACCTGCATTTAGTCATGTGAAAGTGATGTGCAACCACACCTAAATATGGTTGAAAATGATCAAGTTTTGTCGATTTTTTGACAATCACATCACTTTCTTTTTTACTGAGGCCCATCAATGGAAGGGCCATGCTGTTGAACTCCAAGTCAAGTGGAGTGTAGGGGAGTCAACTTGGGAACTGTTGGCTGCCTGCAATGAGCTGGCAGCCTTGGATGGATGCTTGGCCCTCATGGGTGCCAAGGACTGGATGGATTTGCCCAAGTGTGCAGCTAGGGATGCTCACACTCGACCTTGAAACAATGATCAGGTCAGGCCCCGGGAAGCTCCTGCCAAGGTTTGTCTGGGTTTTAGATTATTTTAGGTCCCAAAAATTGGCCTATCTCTGTCCAGACTTTGCATATTTGAGGCAATTTTGTAAGCATGTGCTTAATAAGGAGCACGTACTTCACTATGACAAGAGTTCTGGACAAAGCAGGCCAAAAGAGTATTAAATAAGAGAGAGCTCTATCGAGAATAAGAGTGCTGATGATAGTACAAGGTTAAGAGTACTTGTTTGTCCATGATAATGTCCAAGGAAATAATCCGAGGTGTGCAATAAATAAGTATAAATAAGTAACATTGTTACACCCTCCCCCCCCCTCGAAATTAAAGAAAATCCACCATTGCAAGAAAAATAAGCAAAAATGGAAAGGCACGAACACAGGTGCCTCAAAAACCCCAGTGGGGAAAAGCTACTGGCCAGCAAACAAAAAGAAGGCTACATACTGCAACCAGTTTCCTTCCGTGCCAACCAGATATTGAGTGCCTCGCAGTCATCCAATTCGCAGCCAGGCAGCCAATGATCCTCTTCAGGGCTGTAACCACACCATCATACAAGGTATTGAGTTCCCCTCCCCCATTTGTGCTGATCCAGGATGATCAACATAATATTTGTCTTCCCCCTCAATGATTATGGGGTCTGGGTGATCCTGTTCTCGAGACAGGAAAAGTTCTTTGTTGTTTTCCATGAAAGGCAAGGCTTGTGAAGTGTGAAACACTGGGAAAGTATTAGGGCTGTTGGGCATTTCCACAGTGATAGTTGATATGTCTGGCACCATGTTGGTCACCTTGTAAGGACCTCCATATTGTGGCATAAACTTGGCCACCCATTTCTCGCCCTTGGCTTTGTAGTCACATTGTCTGTGCAACATTGAGAGAACCACCCAATGACCTTTTTCAAATGGAAATTCATTAGAGTGGTGTTCGTTAGCTGAGAGAGATTGTGAAATCTTAGCATGTAGCATATTGTCCTGCACCTCCATAACATCTAGACGTAGCCTCTCGACAATATCTACAGCCTGTATGTCTTCAACCTCCCCTTCGGGAGACCTTATCAAGGGTGGGATGACATGCGGGCTCTGCCCCATCCATAGTTGAAATGGTGAAAACCTGGTGGAACTGTTAATGGTGTTCATGATATCGAAACACACCTGATGTAATGCTCTTTGCCATCCCAGTTGATTGTGCTCCACATGATATCTCAGGCACTGGTTAATTGTTTTGTTGGAATGTTTGCTGGCGCCATCAGATTGCAGGTGATATGCTGAGGACATCTTGAGTTTGACACCTGTCAGTTCATGAAGTGCTTGCCAGAATTTTGACATGAAAAGCTTATTGCGGTCGGACATAATCTCTAAAGGTAAACCATTTTTGCAATACCACTCATCAAAAAACAAGACTGCTAGTTCCTCCACTGTGATATTTGTCCACATTGCCATGATGCAAATGTCACTGTTCAACCTGTCAGTGAAAGTGACAATGTAATCATACCCTTCATCTTCAGGTAAGGGTCCAATGAAGTCAATAGCGACAGTGATCTGGTGTTGGCAGTGGATGAAGAGGACTCATTGGCTTTTTTGTAGTGGGTTTATTCCTCTGACACTCGGCACACCCTGGCACATACACCAGATCCAGGTCCTGGTGCATATTTGGCCAGTAGAATGAGTCTTGGAGTGATCCGTATGATTTTAAAAAACCAAAATGACCTAGTATGTCATGCACAAGGTGAAATAATGATTTGCGCACCTGAGAGTTCCATGGGATTACCAACTGGTCACCAGAATACAGAAGGCAGTCCACCAACCGCACTCCATGTGGCAGAAAGGCCACCCCAAACAGGCGTGCACACCAAGGATCCTTGGGGTACCCAGCCTGGATGGCATCCACCAGTTCTGCATCAGCAGAAATCAACAACATAGATGCCACTACCAACTTGGGCAGTGACAAGGTTTCTGGGTCCATCATTAGTTGTGCGCACATGAAAGGGTCTTTGCTTGATCTGAGCATGATCACCACTGGTTCCAGGTTATCAGGAGGGTAAGGAATGGATGCTGATTCCTCCACCTCGAAAGAAGTTCGAGACAATGCATCTGCCACACAGTTTTCCTCACCTTTCACGTAAACAATCTTGGAATTGTATTGCATCATGAACTCCATCCATTGAGCTTGGTTGCAGCTCAAATCTCGCTGGCAGTTGAAATTCTCCAGTGTTTTGTGGTTAGTATATATCACAAATGGGACTCCAATAAGATCTGACCGCCATTTCTGTAATGCTTGGATGATCGCAAGCATTTCTTTCTCATGTACTGGGTAGTTTAGCTCTGCTCCCTTGAAGGTCATTGAGTTGGAGGCAATGGGCCGAGCTGCCTCCCATGATTCCCCAAAGGATAGAACAGCACCAGATTGATAGTCACTGGCATCTGTCATCATGAAGATCTTGTGTTTGGGCATCAATGTGAAGTCAATTGTGGTGAGGCATTCCCTGCCCACAACTGTCTTCTTCATGCTCTCAAACATGACCTGGTGTTGATCTTCCCACTTTGGAAACTCCTTGTTACATTCCTTCAACCTCAGTTCTGTCAAAACTCACATATGTTCAGTGATGTGAGGCAGAAACACTGATATGTAACAGACTAGGCCCAAGAACTGGCAGACTTCCTTAGCCAACTGTGGTTGTGGCCATTTCATGATCCAGTCTGTCTTGCCTGAATCTGCTTCAATACCCCGCACCAAAACATGGTGACCCAAGAAATTGATTTCCAGTTGGAACAGGTGTGTCTTTCTTGGGTTGCAGTAAAGGCCGGCTGCCCTCAAAGCATCCAGAATGACTCGCACATTTTCACAGTGCTCTTCTAGTGAGTTCAACCAAATCACAATGTCATCCAAGTAAATGTGACAAATTTTCCTATGCATGGATGCAGCGCTGCTGTTATGCAATGTTGGTGAATCACTGGTGCGTTCTTCATGCCCATTGGCATGACCATCCACTCAAATAAGCCAAAAGGAGTGGACACTGTGGTAAGGGGAATGTCATTCAGTTCCATTGGCATCTGAAAAACGCTATTCATCATATCTATCATTCCCCAAATCTTTCCCTTCGCGCAGTCATTCAAGATATCATTAATGCATGGGAGTGGATGTGAGTCCACGATGGTATTCCTGTTGAGTTGTCTGTAGTCGTTAACCCACCATGGTAGAACAGAAGGGTCCACTTTAGGAATAATAAACACTGGAGAAGTGTGTGGTGATGAAGATGGCCTGATGTGGCCAGCATCTAAATGCTGTTGAATCAGTGTTTTCCATGCCTCACAAAACTTTCATGGGCAGGCATAGGTACGAGTCTTAATTGTCTGCTCAGTGTCTTTTAGCTTGATTTTTGCTGTTACATCTTGTGGTAAGTTGTTGACATGTGGTAGTGGCTGAAAAACATCGCTGAAGTCCTTCAGCAAACACTTCTCAATGGTCTCCACTTTTCTTTGAAAACTCAAAACTTCAATATGCTCCTTGATTATCCCTGCTACATCCAAAGGTTTGATGAACTCTGGCACCATTTTCCCCTCAGCCAAACAATGCTTGCATACTACTTCTACAAGCTCTGACAAGACCACTTTCTTCATCTCCTTTACTTTTGCCATGTTAATTTTGGAGTCATACAGCTTGTTACGATGTTTAAGTACAGGAGGGTGCAGTAAATCATAGCCATTTGTTTTATCAATAGCGGAGCATAGTTTGAAATCAGCAACAATATGATTCATGCTAAGAAAGGGAAGACCGAGTAAGAGTGGCACACAAAGCTTTTCAGTCACAAAGCTTTTCAGTCACAACTGCTTTTACGGTCTGAGAAGTCCATGCAGAATTTGGTGCATACAGGGCGATTTTAACATATTCATACAGGTGACTTTCTGATGTAGTAGTGTTGTTGAGTGCCACTGAGATAGGCAACAGTTTGTGCAAATGGAAACAATGGAGACCCAGTTGATCCACAAGTAAGCTGTCGATCAGGACAACATGTGCCCCACAGTTGAGCATACCCATTACTGTAACAGGCTCGTCAGCACTTGGTCCCATTAATGTGCACATCCAACATAGGTGCGACACTGTGAGGGGGCTCACCTCCTCCTCTGTCTTGGAGCCAGACCCCAAAACCACAGATGGCATCACCACACCCGCAACGTAAGACTCATTGCTTCCCTCCACATCTTCAATATGAGCAGAGGAACTTGTAACTGCTCCCACTGGCTTACTTCCAGATGCAACATTATTTGCTTGTTTGTGTCTGAGTAATGCTTCCTCGGTGATTTCTTTGTAATTTCAGCCATCTGGGAAATCATTTGGACATTCTGTAGCACAGTGAGTCTGGTATCCACATCGACATTTCAAACATCCCTGGTGCTTGAACAACAGTGAGTGTTCATTGTCGGTAAGACACAGAGGCTGTAGATGCCAATGAGCTAGCTGTGCTGGAGGTAGTAGATCCGTGAGCTTTGTAACTCCCTACTGTGTTCGAGTTATGCAAATGATTAGCCAATGCTTGGCATTTTGGCATGCATTGCAAGTCCTCAGCAGCTTCCAAGTAGCGCTTGGTGTCATTCATGTGCTCCTCAGCCAGCTTCCACACTTCACCAATCCAGCATGTAAGTCAAGTTTCTTTGGTCTTCTCTGGTGTTCCTTTTGTAACCTTCTTGATCACCTCCTTGACATTATGGTTTTTGCACCAGCTCTGCAGGTCAGAATCTAAAGGGCTGTCCAATTGAAGTCATAAGACTACATCAGAAAAGTAATACTTGGTGTTTCATAAGACAATGTTGAGGTGACAAATATTGTTGACCCAGTTGGGGAATGAGTCAGAAGCTTTCAGATGAGAGTTCAGGATTTTAGTGTGAAGCTCATCATCCCATCCATCAGGCAGAAACTCCTTCTGCAACTCTATGATGAACATGGTGAAGGTAAGGCTGGCGAGGTGATCACCATAAGTAGCAACCCAATCCCAAGCCCGCATATCCTTCAGGCCTGGCAAGACTGCTGTGATGCGGTTGTTTAGTTCAATCTTTTTGTTTGCTCTAAAAGAATCCACACAGGCCATTTCCCACTGCTGCATAACCACTGGAGTGACCATGCCAGTGGTCAGAAGGGGAATGCATCTTGGCTCTGCATGCAAACATTCAGCAGCACCTGTAGTTGACATTGTAAAAGATGTATCAGAGAAGGAGTCGTCGTGTGAGGATACAGATGAATCTGTTTTGGTATCAGCTTGTGGTGGCAAGGTCACTATATGTGCATCAGGAGCACCCGGTAATGCTGCTACTTGCTTGTCACTTTCTTCAGGAATGGAAACTGGCACAGGGGACTGAGAACTTCATCCACTTGGTGTAAGTGGAGGCAGTGGTGGTGACAGTGGTGGTGGCGATGGGGACAGCAGGCCCACAGGGGCATTGGAAGCAGTGAGTGCTTGTTTACACATTGTCAGCAGTTTGGAAGGCATGGTCTTTTGACATGTAAGGCAACAGCAAAAGATTTACAGGCTTTGCAAATCTGGTTCAACCAATTGTTGTAATGTCAGTGAACCTTGTTTAGTGAAGCTTAAAAAAAAGTGTAAGCATGTGCTTAATAAGGAGCACATACTTCACTATGATGAGAGTTCTGGACAAAGCAGGCCAAAAGAGTATTAAATAAGAGAGAGCCCTATCAAGAATAAGAGTGATGATGATAGTACAAGGTTAAGAGTACTTGTTTGTCCATGATAATGTCCAAGGATGTAATCTGAGGCGTGCAATAAATAAGTATAAATAAGTAACATCATTACAAATTTGAGCAAAATCTTTGTCCAGATTTTGCATATTTGAGGCCCACTGGGCAGTGGTTTCTGCCCCAACCCTGTGATGAGAATTTTTTTTATCTGCTTGTAGACAAGATTCCAGGCCATATTTATATTGTATTGGCACCACTTTGCCCATTTGAAGAAGTTTTAGCAGCACATCACATTCTGGCAGAGTCACATGCTGTTACAGCTAGTGAATGGCAAGGGTTTACATACCCCTGGGGGTATGGGCAAAGGGTACATGAGGGTAAGGGTAAGGGTATGAACTTTCCTACCCTCTACATACCCTTACCCCTGAGGAGGGTACAAGGGTATACAGAGTCACACTTTAGAAGATGTCAACCACCCATGATATCAGTATAGTAACCCTTATGAAACTTGATGACCTCTCTGACCACTCTTTGCAGTGCAAGTTGGGTTATTTCCTCTATGGTCCCAGCCTATTGAGTTATTCAGGCAAAGGTATTCTCCTAAAGACAGTACTAGACTACTACCTTGTGCTTTTCAACATGCTAAAAGCTCAGATAATTACTCAAAATGGATAGGACCATGTTTGAGCATCATCAGGAAACTATTTGAAATAAACCCTTGCATCATACCCCCAAGGGTATTGAATACTCTCTATACCCTGGGGTAACAATGAAAATACCCAAGGGTTACCCCTGCCAATCTCTACTTACAGCATGACATCCCTGTCTGCTCTTGCATATTTGAGCCCCAATCTCTGCATATTTCAGGGCCATTTTCTATTTTTCCAGACAAACCTTTGCAGGAGCTTCCCAGGACCTATCAAGTCACCAAGTTGAGCCACATCATGTGACCAACTTGATGTTTGGGGTTTTAATTTTAATTTTTTCTCTTCAGAGTCCTGCCTCTACCATGCACAGTATGCCTTCAGACGATGCCAACAATGCAATGGACAGCAAGCCTGAGGGGACTCAGGCTCAAAGGGGGAGGAGAGAACAAGAATGAGAATGAGAACTTGAGCCATGAGGCTCAAGACAAGTTGAATGAAGTCTCAAACTGCAAGGTGAGAGGAGAGAGGAATGAAGGGAAGAGAGGAGGTTCTGCTCGCTGTCACCAGGTGAGAGGAGAGAGAAGACAGAGGTGGGAACCCATCCACCCTGTTGAGGGTTGGAGAAATGACATTCACTTGGGCATAGTGGTGCACCAAGGCGGTTGTGAAGTCTGCAAGCAGTATGTGCTCCACATGTATCAGTAGTGTTTTAAGGTCCAGTTCAGTCCAGTTTTTCAACCCCCAAGAGGGGCAACTGTGGACCACAACCAGTCCAAACTGTTGCCCACAATTGAAGGACTGCAACTGAACCAAATGGGACCAGTCCCATTCAGTTTGGTTGCCCTCAAAAGATCAGTTTCAACCAGTTTTACTACCAATTTTCTAGTCTAATTAAATTCTATTATATACTAATAAAACTAATTACATCCACACTCTGTGAGCAGGTGCTCACAGCAGTGCCAATAGAATAAAAAAAGGAAAGCTAAGAAAAAAAGAAAAGAAAGAAAAGAAAGGCACTGGATTGTGTTCATTGTCCCTGCATCGTTGTTGTCCCCGCTGCTTGTTTGTTGCCCACCCTGTTTGTTTGACTTCCCTGCTGTTTGTTGTCCCTGCATTGTTTGTTTGACTTCCCCACTGTTTGTTGTCCCTGTGTTGTTGTTGTCCCTGCTATTTGTTTGTTGTCCCTGCTATTTGTTTGTTGTCCCTGCTATTTGTTTGTTGTCCCCCCTGTTTGTTTGTTGTCCCCCCTGTTTGTTTGTCCCCCCTGTTTGTTTGTTGTCCCCACTGTTTGTTCATCATCCACCCTGTTTGTTCATTTTCCCCACTGTTTGTTGTCCCTAATGTTTGTTGTTCCCACCATTCATTGTTGGTTGGCATTGTCATTCATCATCAGCACCTCCATCTCCCCCTATGAGCAATGGCTTGCAGGTGGGGTGGTGGTGCTGTGTGACATGGCAACCATGGGTCATTGTTGTCCAGAAATGGCACCCATTGTGACCCTGTGAGCAGAGGCTCAGAGGAGCTGCGATGGATACTAAGAGGAATCACGGGTGTGGGTGGGTGGGAGACATTGTTACCAACAAGCAAGTACCTAAAAAGTAGAAAGAATAGTTAGTTAATTAGTAGAAGTAAGAAATCAATTGTAAGGGGACTAGGGGGATTAGGGGGGTGCCCTGTGTGTTTCTCCTATTTTTTACATTCGTTCTATATTTTTCCTCACTTCATTTTCTTCTATTCTTCATTTTCTATGATTTTTCCAGATTTTATTACTAATTTCCCTTTCTGTCATGTTTGTGCATGTTGACAGTTTTATATTTAGAGGCAGAGCACCCCTTCTGACATCTACCCCTTGGTATGATGTCATTCAGCGGCCTTGATCTGCCTATCTCTGCCTTTTCTATTTCTAGGTTATTATTTGATTTTTGTCATCTTCACACATACTGGGCATTGGCAAAGGGATCCTTAGAGTTTTCTCTTTGGATTTCCCTTTGCTAGGTGCATCCCCAATCCCTGTAATATGTAGTATAATTTTAACTTTGGATTTCCCTTTGCTAGAGGCTGAGGTTGCCCTTATATCAATGATAATAGAAGGAAGCCGGAGCTTCCAACACTAAAGGGGACTGAGAACTATAAGGAACTTAATATATTTCGAGGGGGGATTCTAGAATATAATACAAGTACTCAAAGTATAGACTATATACTATCAGAATAACATGTGATAACTGAGTGGCATGTGATAATGTAATGATGATGTAAGAGGCACTCTTACACTCTCTCATACTCCAAAAAAAATGACCCAGGGGGGGGCAAGGCAAACATGGTCATGTTAAACAAAAATAACTTTATGTGTTTACAAAAACACTGAGTCATAAGTATAAGGGCAACCTAAGCCTCTAGCAAAGGGAAATCCGAAGTTAAAATTATACTACATAATACAGGCATTGGGGGCGCACCTAGCAAAGGGAAATCCGAAGAGAAAACTCTAAGGATCCCCTTGCTGATGCCCAGTATATGTGAAGACGACAAAAATCAAATATAACCTAAAAATAGAAAAAGGCAGAGATAGGCAGATCAAGGCCGCTGAATGACATCATACCAAGGGGTATGTGTCGGAAGGGGTACTCCGCCTCTAAATATAAAAGTGTCAACATATACAAACATGATAGCAAGGGAAAATTAGTAATAAAATCCGGAAAAATCATAGAAAATGAAGAATAGAAGGAAATGAGGTGGGGAAAAATATGGGATGAACATAAGAAATAGGAAAAACACACAGGGCACCCCCCTAGTCCCCTTACAATAAGTGGGCATTGATGATGCTGGGCGAGGAGAAGGGTGTGGATGGGCTGGTGACGGTGCTGATGGCATGGATGCTGGTGACATGGATGGGGCTGGTGATGTGGACAGTGCTGGTGACATGGACATTGCTGGTGATATGGACAGTGCTGGTGACGTGGACAGGAGATGAGCGAGTGGTGTTGATTGCAGTGGTGAGGACAGGGCAAGGGCATATGAGGGTGGGGAACCATGGCAGGGGCTGCATCAGTGACAAGGCTCTGAGGGGCTGAAAACATAAAGTGGGGGTGCTAGGAGAGTTGATGCTGGCGAAACGAGGGTGTGGTGCCCACTAGGTAGGGCTAAGGCAAGTTAATGGCCTCAAACGATGCCCTATGGCACCAACTGACTTGAGAGGTTGCCGGGCATGAGAGGAGCAGGGTGGGGGTCTTGGGAGTCATCGACAGATGCAGTGACAGTGATGTGGCAGTTGTGCTGGGTAAAATGGGGGCAGGGGCATGAGATTGGGAGGCCAACAGGGAGTGAGGGGTGTAGATGGCCTCATCAGTCAGGAGGCATGTACCACACAGGTTTTGGCAAAATGGCGTGCTTCTGGGGGGTTTGGGGTAAGCTGAGTGGATGGGGCAGGTCCTGGGGGTGCTCTCGTAGGTTTAGGTGAGTGCTCTGTTGTTTCTCGACTGTGGCTCGTGGTCCAGAGTGGGCCAGAGCAGGGGATACAGATGTCGTCGATGACGTGGCATGTCTGGTGGGCTCACAGTGGATAACAGGGCAAGGGGGTCGAGCAGGGGGGAACAGGGTGCTGTGGGAGGTGGTTTGGGTCATCGTGAATCAACTTTACTTCTGGATCATTCCTCGACCTGGGTAGGGGGTGTGTGGTGGATGGCGCATGGCTTTTGGAGGCTGTAGCAGACACGCAGTTGGCAGGTGGTATGTGGTTGTTTTGGAGATGGATTATGCCTCCTACAAGCGAGTTTACCTGAAGGGGTAGAAGTAACTAGAAAAGGATCTGAAAGATCATTCACCCAGTCATCAGTCATGAAAGGACAGTGGGTATGCTAGAGGAAGGTAGCAATGACAGTGGTGAGGGTGGCAAGGACCATGATCGGCATGCTGGACTGGTGTGGTAATGGAGTTGTTCTTCGACAATGGGTTGGCGCCAGCATTCCCAGCAGCCCTGATGGGGGATTGGCTGCTTGATGGCACACCAATAGTCAGTGTTGAAGGAATGGTAAGTGTCAATCCAGTTGAGGTAGAAGCTGTTGAGGTGTGGGTTGTTGAACTACTGCTCTTGGAAGAACAGGAAGCATTAGGATTAGGTAGGACACTGTTGTGGTTGCCAAGATCAGCAAGAGGTTGACCACATGGGTTGGTGGCAGAGACAATGATGTTGTTGACAGGGTCCATGGCACTGCTCCAGGTAATTTGAAAAGCTTCACACTGGGTAATATTTGGAGTGTCAATCGTAACAGCAGCTGGAGAGCATTGGATGGTGAGGGCAGCAAAGAGCGCGATGGTAAAGAGTGTGTAGAACATCTTATTTTACAAAGAAAGACAGATAAATGGGGCATTATAAAGGGAGGAGGAGGAGCAGAAGGATGTCAACAGTGAAAAATGGGGGGTTGGGATGTATGGGAAGGCCCCATTGGTGAAAAACAGGTGTTGTGTTTGAGGGGAAGGTGTCGATGGTGAAAAATGGGGGTTGGGGGTGTGTAGAAAGGCCATGTTGGCGAAAAACAGGTCTCAGGTGTGAGGACAAGGTCTCAAGGTGATGTCGAAGGAATTGAGGGGAATTTGAGAGTAGGTTAGAGGCAGAAAGTGGGGGTGATGGTAGATGTTGTACGAAGTGGGATTTGGATGAGCATAGGGTGGTTCTGGGCCAGATTCATGGTTATAATGGGAATTCATTGATGAGGCATGTCTGGTGGACATGTGGGGCATCATGCCAGGCTCAGTCTGCACAACAGGGGTCTGTGGGGCAAGCTGGGGAGAGTATGGGGGTGTGGGAGGTCTCATGGTTCATCGTTGGGAGCAATGGTGCCGGTGGAGTTTGTCCGTAGAGCAGCAGATGCATTATGATGAGCACGTCTGTGCATACTTGCCTCACGTTGTTTTCTGGACTGTAAACAGTGTTGGTTCGTCATCTACGGCGTTGTCGTCAGTCCCCTGTATGAGGGGTGCTTTCTGGGTGTCAGATGCGGTTACAGTTGTTGTTTCCAGGGTGGTTGCAGCAGCATTTGTCACCATTGTTGACTGTGATGTGGCAGCATAATGGCAGGGTTCAGGGTGGGAGAGGAGGGACTGGGGAGGAAGCTGGGTGCAGTGGGTTGAGCTGGAAGTGAGTTCTGTCAGTTCTTAGCAGTTGGACGTGCTGGAAAACCAGTTGCGTCCTGGTTATCGACAACATTGATGCCGTTGACAACCGTGATGTGGCATGTGACAGTGGTGATGAAGGGGCCGGTAACACATGGTTGTAGATCGTAGTAGGCTAGGTATCATTCGAGTCATCAGGGGAAGCAGAGTGAGGTGGGGGAAAGTGAGCAGGCAGTGAGCAAGCAGGTAGTCTGGCATTGTCAAAGTACAGTGTTGGCTAGTGTTGGTGTGAAAAAAAAGACTGTTCTGGTAATTTCAGGGTCAGCGGGGTTTTGGGGAAAAGAGCGTGTGTGAGAGAATAGAGTGTTGATAGTAAGCTCGTTATAAAAAAAAAGTGGAAGGAAGCTGGAGCTTCCAACACTAAAGGGGACCAAGAACTATAAGGAACTTAATATATTTTGAGGGGGGATTCTAGAATACTATACAAGTACTCAAAGTATAGACTATATACTATCAGAATAACATGTGATAACTGAGTGGCATGTGATAATGTAATGATGATGTAAGAGGCACTCTTACAGATAAAAAGTACACTTATGGCCCAAACAACACTTGTTGTCATTTGGGCCCACTTTGCAGGCAGCACCTCATTGTCGGTGGTGCTGGCTGAGGTTCGTGTTAGTGCTGCATCATGAGGGCATGTGGCAGGTGCATGATGTTATTATCAACAGGTAAGAAACTAAAAAGAAAAGGTCAGACTCCTAACCAGTCGTCTTCGGGTGTTCGTTCCAAGGCCAGGACATTCTATGCCAAATAGTGACAAATTCAAACCTTAAACTTGGAAGAACACCCTATGATGACTGGCAAAAGATGTCAGCCACAATTGTGGGAACCCTGACAAATGTCCCACAAATAGACCAAGTTCGCACACCAGTTCATTTCTGGGGTCACATGGTTGCATTTTTTTTAAATGGACTCAGATACATAGCAATGAAAAGAAAAAAGCTACATTATCATGATGGATCCAGACATAACATTGAAGATACGAGACACAAAGGCTGTGTGGCTCCAGAGCATCTTCTCGCAAAAACCCCCTCGCTGCATGAGGATTGATCATGATGATGCGGTACTTGTAAGGGGACTAAGGGGGTGCCCTGTGTGTTTTTCCTATTTCTTATGTTCATCCCATATTTTTCCCCACCTCATTTCCTTCTATTCTTCATTTTCTATGATTTTTCCAGATTTTATTACTAATTTTCCCTTGCTATCATGTTTGTATATGTTGACACTTTTATATTTAGAGGCGGAGTACCCCTTCCAACACATACCCCTTGGTATGATGTCATTCAGCGGCCTTGATCCGCCTATCTCCGCCTTTTTCTATTTTTAGGTTATATTTGATTTTTGTCGTCTTCACATATACTGGGCATCAGCAAGGGGATCCTTAGAGTTTTCTCTTCGGATTTCCCTTTGCTAGGTGCACCCCCAATGCCTGTATTATGTAGTATAATTTTAACTTCGGATTTCCCTTTGCTAGAGGCTTAGGTTGCCCTTATAGTAGAAAACTCTCCCCTAAGGCCCGAAAATTGCGAACGTGCTGCCCAAAATAGGCAGGTACAGACTGGACGACGCTTCCCAAAGCTCCACAGAGTCCCTACACACCGTTCCAGATACTCTCGCCTTTATCGCGCCGCCATTTTCGCCAAACGCGCTCCCTAGCGACATGGACACATCAGAATGCTTTGACGCGCTTGAAAGCGACGTTTCCGGAATGCGCGCGCAAATTGACTCGCTTAAATCTACGATTGAAAACTTCGTTAGGACCCTCCAGGCTAACCCTACGACTAATAGTTCCCCCTTCACGACTCCAAGCGCACCCAACAACGACGTTTTGCCAAACGCGTCCACTAAGGAACGTGCCCAGATCAAACCGTCCCCCCCCGCTGAATTTAATGGTGCACATGCGCAGGGACGTGCATTCCTTAATTCCTGTGAGTTATACATTAGTCTCCAGCCGCATCAATTCGTCGATGAGGCTGCAAAAATTTATTGGGCCTTCACATACATGAAATCTGAACGCGCCTATCTCTATGTGGACTGTATCCTACGTCAAACTAAAGAACTCGGTTCTCTACCTTTCTCCACTTGGGGTGACTTTCGAGCTGAGTTTGTACGCCACTTCTGCCCCCTCAATGAACGCCACCGAGCAGTGACACGACTTGAGTCATCCACTTACCACCAGGGACATCGATCCGTGGACGACTATATCGATGAGTTCAAGGATTTGGTGGACATGGCAGGGTATGGGAGTGGGTTACCAGTAGTGGTGAAGTTCCGACGGGGGCTCAACCGAGAAATTCAGGACCAGATTGCACAGATGTTGGAAGGGCGCCCAGCGGACGATGATATCCTTGCTTGGTATGAAGCTGCTTCACTCTGTGACGAGAACCGACTCACAAATGCGGCATTTAATGCTGCATTCTGTGCTCCAACTACCACTCATACACCCTACACCTTCAATCGAAGCCTCCCCCACCCTAACCCCATTCCTGCTCGTCAAACTCCCACACCAGCCGTCAATATCCCAGTACCAATGGATGTTGATGCAGCCCGCAGCCGTGCACATAAGTTGGATCTCTGCTACCGTTGTGGGGAACCTGGACACAGGGCTGGAGCGTGTCCCCATCGTCAGGATATCCGCATGCTCACCCCCGAGGGACGAGACGAACTCCTGCAAGATTTGTTGGCACTTGTAGATGTTGAGGAAGCGAAGGATCAAGTTGCAGAGGAGGTTAAGCTGGAAGTTGTAGAGGAGCAGGATTTTCCTATTTGCAGCGAGTGAATTGTATGCCCTCACTGCCTGTCCATAACCGCTTTGAAGTCTTGTCAGTTGAATCCCTGGAGAATGAATCCATTTCTGTGACTGCTCCCCTCTCTGACCCTTCGAAGTTGGCTAAAGACGTACCTGCTCTCCCCATCTCTCCTTCTACTCCACGTCCCAAAATTAAATCATGGGAGCATAAACTACCATGCAAGTATATTGTGGCATCCACTCCCTCTGCACATTCCTTAAACCTAGCCATCGAACTGCAGACGACTGACACTGGACAGATACTCGGTGTCTCTGCGCTCCTGGACTCTGGTGCGACTGGTCTCTTCATCGATTCCCATCTGGTACAACAACATCGTCTAAATACTTGCTCACTCTCATGTCCGATACCTGTATATAACATGGATGGATCCCCAAATGAAGCTGGTGCCATCTGAGAGGTTGCAGACCTGGTTCTCCGTTACAAAGATCATAGTGAGCATGCCCTTTTTGCTGTCACTCAATTAGGAAAGCAAAAGGCGATTTTGGGATATCCATGGCTTTGAGACCATAACCCAGAGGTCGACTGGTGCACCGGGGAGGTTACCATGAGCCAATGTCCATCCCGCTGTCGGACGTGTTTCACAGAAGCCAGGCAAGAACGTCATGGACAGAAGGCGGCAATACGACGAACTCAGAAGTGTCGTGCTGGACCCCTGCCTATACCTGAAGTGGAATTGGAAGGGGTTCCTGATCTAATGCCGGACTCGGATGATGATGATGAGGACCCAGAGGAAGTGGAGGAGGGTGATCGGATCTTCTACACTGCGATTTGCTCATCGCATGAGGTGTGTGCCACATCGAACATATCCCAACGCCTCGCCGAGGCCTTCCACAAAAACAACGCTGCTAAATCCTCTACTAACTCCTTACTCCCTCATCTCCATGAGTTTGAAGACGTGTTCTCCAAGGAGTCATTTGACTCTCTTCCTGCGCGTAAGCCATGGGATCACGCGATCGAACTCACCCCCGGCGCAACCCCTTCATCCTGCAAGGTCTATCCTCTCTCTCCGGAGGAACAACGGCAGCTTGACCAGTTCATCGACGAGCACCTGGCCTCTGGACGTATTCGACCATCGAAGTCACCCATGGCCTCTCCCTTTTTCTTTGTCAAGAAGAAGGATGGCTCACTTCGACCGGTTCAAGACTACAGAAGACTCAACAACATCACGGTCAAAAATCGCTACCCACTACCCCTCATCTCCGAACTCGTAAACCAGCTCCGTGGAGCCCGATACTTCACCAAGCTCGATGTCCGTTGGGGCTATAATAATGTGAGGATAAAGGAGGGAGATGAGTGGAAGGCAGCCTTTCGTACCAACCGTGGTCTTTTTGAACCGCTTGTCATGTTCTTTGGCCTTACTAATAGCCCTGCCACCTTTCAGACCATGATGAACGACATCTTCCATGACCTCATCCTCGAAGGCGTTGTCTGCATCTATCTCGACGACATCCTCATCTTCACTCGCACGGTTGAAGAGCACCATCGCATCACGCGCCTCGTCCTAGAGCGACTTCGACGGTACAAACTCTACCTTCGTCAGGACAAATGCGAGTTCGAAAGGACCAAGATCGAGTACCTCGGCCTGATTATCTCGGAGGGTCAAGTGGAGATGGATCCTATCAAGGTAAACGGGGTCACAGCTTGGCCAACGCCCATGAACAAGAAGGAGGTGCAGTCTTTCCTGGGCTTCATCAATTTTTATCAGCATTTTATCAAGGATTTCTCACATCATGCACGACCGCTGTTCGACTTGACAGGAAAGGAGGCATGGAGGTGGGATAATGCACAACAGGAGGCATTCGAAAAGCTTAAGGAGATGGTCACTTCCGCTCCGATCCTTACCTTTGCTGACGATTCGCGTCCTTTTCATGTAGAAGCCGACAGTTCTGACTTTGCGACGGGCGCTGTGTTGTCTCAGCAGTCTCCGGAGGACCAGAAGTGGCATCCTGTTGCGTTCTACTCCAAAAGCCTTAGTGCTGTAGAGAGAAACTACGAGATCCATGACAAGGAGATGTTGGCGATAATGCGTGCGCTTGAGGAGTGGCGACACTTCCTCAAGGGTGCCCAACACAAGGTGGAAATTTGGATGGATCACAAGAACCTCGAGTACTTCATGACGGCCAAGAAATTGAACCGTCATCAAGCTCGTTGGTCCCTGTATCTATCTAGATTCGACTTCTCCTTGCACCACTGTCTGGGTCACAGCATGGGGAAGACCGATGCCCTATCCCGACGTGCAGACCATGGGGATGGCAGCGGTGACAACCAAAACATTGTGCTGTTGCAGCCAGACCTGTTCACCATTCGGGCACTGGAGGGCATCGTACCCCAGGGTGAGGAGCGGGACATTCTACGTGACATTCGTCGTGCAAACCGTAGCGGTTTACATGAGGATGTTGTCGCCCGAGCTGTTAAAGAACTGAGGAAGGGATCAACCCTTTCCTTACGTGCAACAGAGTGGGCTGAAAAGGAGGACTTGTTGTATTTCAGGGATCGCATCTATGTTCCCAATGACCCAGACCTTCGCCGGCGCATCATATCCCAACACCATGACTCACAGATTGCTGGCCACCCTGGATGCTGGAAGACCTTGGAGCTCACCTCACGGAACTATTGGTGGCCACAAATGTCACGGCTCATTGGTCAGTATTGTCGCACTTGTGACCTTTGCTTATGCACCAAGGTCCCTCGTCGCAAGCCTATTGGTGAGCTACACCCTCTTCCTGTTCCAGAGAGTTGTTGGGATGTCGTCAGCGTCGACTTTGTGGTGGAATTGCCAGAGTCAAATGGGTTTGATGCAGTGATGTGCACAGTTGACTCAGTGGGAAAACGCGCTCACTTCATTCCCACTCACACCACTGTCAGTGCCCTAGGTGCCGCTCGACTCTACCTCCACCACGTGTGGAAATTACATGGACTTCCTGGTGCCTTCCTCTCAGATCGTGGCCCTCAGTTCATGGCAGAGTTCACTCGTGAGCTGTACCGACTCCTGGGGATCAAACTCCTCGCTTCAACTGCTTATCACCCACAAACTGATGGCCAGATGGAGCGAGTCAACCAGGAACTGGAGCAGTACATCCGCCTCTTTGTCAATGAACGCCAGGACGATTGGGATGATCTCCTTCCTTTGGCTGAGTTTGGGTACAACAACCATGTCCATGCTTCCACTCAACAGACCCCTTTCCTCTTAGACACTGGACGACATCCACACATGGGATTTGAACCTTGCCAAACTCCCTCACACATCGAGACAGTGAATGAGTTCACAGAACGCATGAGGGATAGCTTGGAGGAGGCAAGGGCAGCCTTAGCAAAGGCGAAGGACGACATGGCGCGATTTTACAACCAGCGCCACTCCCCAACCCCTCAGTACAAGGTTGGTGATTGAGTTTATCTTGACTCCAGTGACATCTCCACTACACGTCCATCCAAGAAACTTGCTCATCGCTTCTTGGGACCTTTCCCCATTGTCAAGTGCGTTGGAACACATGCCTATTGTCTACGCCTCCCAGCCTCCATGTCCAGACTCCATCCCGTCTTCCATGTCATCAAATTGCTTCCAGCTCCCCCAGATCCGTTCCCGGGATGCCATTCACACCCACCACCACCACCTACAGTGATCGAGGGAGAACCCCAATATGAAGTCGAGTCAATCTTGGACAGCCATTTGCGTCGAGGAAAACTCCAGTATTTGGTACATTGGAAGGGTTATGGGTATGAGGAGAACTCATGGGTCGAAGAGTCTGACGTAAATGCCCCTCGGTTAATCAAGGAATTCCACTGATGGCACACTGCTGCACCGCGTCGCATTCAAGTCACGGACTTTGGTCGTATACGATTTCGAATGCATCGGGGCGATGCATCTTAGAGAGGGGGTGATGTAAGGGGACTAAGGGGGTGCCCTGTGTGTTTTTCCTATTTCTTATGTTCATCCCATATTTTTCCCCACCTCATTTCCTTCTATTCTTCATTTTCTATGATTTTTCCAGATTTTATTACTAATTTTCCCTTGCTATCATGTTTGTATATGTTGACACTTTTATATTTAGAGGCGGAGTACCCCTTCCGACACATACCCCTTGGTATGATGTCATTCGGCGGCCTTGATCCGCCTATCTCTGCCTTTTTCTATTTTTAGGTTATATTTGATTTTTGTCATCTTCACATATACTGGGCATCAGCAAGGGGATCCTTAGAGTTTTCTCTTCAGATTTCCCTTTGCTAGGTGCGCCCCCAATGCCTGTATTATGTAGTATAATTTTAACTTCGGATTTCCCTTTGCTAGAGGCTTAGGTTGCCCTTATAGTACTCCAGATTCTGAATCGCCTACTTGTGCATGAGTTCCATGTAAAATCACTATACATGTTGTTACACACCTGGAATGTGGCTCAGCAGGCTGTCACAGATACAGCTGTGATGCTCGCAGCTTCAAGCTGCTTCCCAAATTGCTCACCGAGAAGGTTTAGAGCCATTATGATTATGGTCAGCTTTCCACCATTGAAAAGAAGAGGCATAAGGAAGCATAAGGTCTTTCCAGACCCAGTGGAAGCCATGCTGATGATGTCTTGCAGAGTGTACTGAGAATGCAACTGAGCCATGCATAATTCAATTTGAAACATGCAGGGTGACATCTTGAAGACAGCCACTGTCTGTTCCCGGATGTGCTCAGGAGAAACTGAAGGTGCCTGCATGCTTGTATTGGAGGTAGTAGACATAATGTTATTTTCATAGTCAATCAACAATGGAATGGACGTGATGCATTTGGTCATATGATTCAAAACATGATGTATTTATTCAGACCAGTTCAAAATTTTGTGTTGATTAAGAAGTTCCCACAATTGTGGCTGACATCTTTTGCCAGTCGTTGTAGGGTGTTCTTCCAAGTTTAAGGTTTGAATTTGTCACTGTTTGGCATGGAATGTCCTGGCCTTGGAATGAACACCCGAAGATGACTGGTTAGGAGTCTGAGAAAAGGTATTAGTTTGTAGAAAAGAAATCACCAATAAAAAACATACCTGGGACCCAAACAAGGACTAGCTCATCATTTGGGCCCACTTTGCAGTCATCCAGTTGAGGTGCTGGTGTTTCTGAGCTAGGCAGTGTGTGCATTGTTGGTGGTGAGAGCAGATGTTGGAGAGAAAGTGGTGTTGTGGGTTGTTGGTGGTCATGGGAATTGTTTGGCAAGTGGTGCCACTTTCTTTTTTTGGGGCACAAGCACAACCAAATAGTCTGTGCACAGCCATGGGGTATATAAGGACTCATGAAATCAGTTCTTTTCTCGAAAGGGGTCTGTTGAGTGGAAGCATGGACATGGTTATTGTATTCAAACTCGGCCAAGGGGAGAAGATTGTCCCAATTGTCCTGGCACTCATTGACAAAGATGCAGATGTACTGCTCCAGTTCCTGGTTGACTTGCTCAGTCTGGCCATCAGGTTGCTGGTGATAGGCGGATGAAGCAAGGAGTTTGATCCCCAGAAGTTGGTACAGCTCATAAGTGAACT
Source organism: Tricholoma matsutake (assembly GCA_026075535.2). Classification (NCBI taxonomy): domain Eukaryota; kingdom Fungi; phylum Basidiomycota; class Agaricomycetes; order Agaricales; family Tricholomataceae; genus Tricholoma; species Tricholoma matsutake. The sequence continues at coordinate 9,860,278 of AP026540.1, read as the reverse complement.
CTGCCATGAACTGAGGGCCATGGTCAGAAAGGAAGGCACCAGGAAGTCCATGTAATTTCCATACATGGTGGAGATAGAGTTGGGCGGCACCCAGGGCACTGACAGTGGTGTGAGTGGGGATAAAGTGAGCACATTTCCCCACTGAATCAACTGTGCACATCACTGCATCAAACCCATTCAACTCTGGCAACTCTGCCACAAAGTTGACACTGACAACATCCCAATGACTCTCTGGACCAGGAAGAGGGTGTAGCTTGCCAATGGGTTTGCAATGAGGAATCTTGGTGTGTAAGCAAAGGTCACAAGTGTGACAATACTGACCAATGAGCTGTGACATTTGTGGCCACCAATAATTCCATGAGGTGAGCTCCAAGGTCTTCCAGCATCCAAGATGACCAGCAATATGTGAGTCATGGTGTTGGGATATGATGTGCTGGCAAAGGTCTGGGTCATTGGGGACATAGATGTGATCCCTGAAATACAACAAGTCCTCTTTTTCAGCCCACTTTGCCGCATGCAAGGAAAGGGTGGATCCCTTCCTCAGTTCTTTAACAGCTCAGGCAACAACATCCTCATGTAAACCACTATGGTTTGCATGATGAATGTCACATAGGATGTCCCGCTCCTCGCCCTGGGGTGCAATGCCTTCCAGTGCCCAAATGGTGAACAGGTCTGGCTGCAACAACACAATGTTTTGATTGTCATCACTGCCATCCCCATGGTCTGCACATCAGGAGAGGGCATTGGTCTTCCCCATGCTGTGACCCAGATGGTGGTGCAAGGAGAAGTCATATCTGGATAGATACAGGGACCAATGAGCTTGACGATGGTTCAATTTCTTGGCTGTCATAAAGTACTTGAGATTCTTGTGATCTGTCCAAATTTCCACCTTGTGTTGGGCACCCTCAAGGAAGTGTTGCCACTCCTCAAGTGCATGCATTATCGCCAACATCTCCTTGTCATGGATCTCATAGTTTTACTCTACAGCACTAAGGCTTTTGGAGTAGAACACAACAGGATGCCACTTCTGGTCCTCTGGAGACTGCTGAGACAATATGGTGCCCATTGCAAAGTCAGAACTGTTGGCTTCTACATGCAAAGGGCATGAATTGTCAGCAAAAGTAAGAATGGGAGTGGAAGTGACCATCTTCTTAAGCTTTTCAAACACCTCCTGTTGTGCATTATCCCACCTCCATGCCTCCTTTCCTGTCAAGTTGAACAGTGGTCATGCATGATGTGAGAAATCCTTGATAAAACACTGATAGAAATTGATGAAGCCCAGAAAAGACTGCACCTCTTTCTTGTTTGTGGGTGTTGGCCAAGCCGTGACCCCATTTACCTTGATAGGATCCATCTCCACCTGACCCTCTGAGATAATCAAGCCGAGGTACTCGATCTTGGTCTTCTCAAACTCACACTTGTCCTGATGAAGGTAGAGTTTGTACCATCGAAGCCATTCTAGGATGAGGCATGTGATGTGATGGTGCTCTTCAACCATGCAAGTGAAGATGAGGATGTCATCAAGATAGATACAAACAACGCCTTCAAGGATGAGGTCATAGAAGATGTTGTTCATCATGGTCTAAAAGGTGGCAGGACTATTAGTAAGGCCAAAGAACATGACAAGTGGTTCAAAAAGACCACGGTTGGTATGAAAGGCTGCCTTCTACTCATCTCCCTCCTTTATTCTCACATTATTGTAGCCCCAATGGATGTGAGCTTGGTGAAGCATCAGGCTCCACAGAGTTGGTTCACAAGTTTGGAGATGAGAGGTGATGGGTAGTGATTTTTGACTGTGATGTCATTGAGCCTTCTGTAGTCTTGAACCAGTCAAAGTGAGCCATCCTTCTTCTTGACCAAGAAAAAGGGAGAGGCCATGAGTGACTTTGATGGTCAAATACATCCAGAGGCCAGGTGCTCATTGATGAACTGGTCAAGCTGTTGCTGTTCTTCAGGAGAGAGAGGATAGACCTTGCAGCATGAAGGGGTTGCACCAGGGGTGAGTTCAATCACGTGATCCCATGGCTTGCATGCAGGGAGAGAGTCGAACGATTCCTTGGAGAACACATCCCCAAACTCATGGAGATGAGGAAGCAAGGAATCAGTAGAGGATTTAGCAGCATTATTTTTGTGGAAGGCCTCAGCGAGGCGTTGGGATATGTTCGATGTAGCACACACCTCATGTGATGGACAAATTGCAGTGTAGAAGATCTGATCATCTTCCTCCACTTCCTCTGGCTCCTCCTCATCATCATCTGGGTCTGGCATCAGATCAGGAATCCCCTCTAACTCCACCTCAGGCACAGGCAGGGCAAGATGGGCATCAATGAAGAGACCAGTTGCACCAGAGTCCAGGAGCACAGAGACACTGAGTATCTGTCCAGTGTTGGTAGTCTGTAGTTCAATTGCTAGGTTCAAGGAATGTGTAGAGGGAGTGGATGCAATGATATATTTGCATGATAGTTTGCGCTCCCATGATTTAATTTTGGGATGTGGGGCAGAGGGAGAGATAGGAAGAGCAGGTACATCTTCAGCCAACTTCAAGGGGTCAGAGAGGGGAACAGTCATGGAATTAGATTCATTCCCTGGGGATTCAACTGTCAAAACTTCAAAGTGGTTATGGACAGGCAATGAGGGCATATGATTCACTTGCTGCGAATAGAAAAATCCTGCTCCTCTGCAACTTCTGACTTGATCTCATCTGCAACCTGATCCTTTGCTTCTTCTACATCTACAAGTGCCAACAGGTCCTGGAGGAGTTCATCTTGCCCCTCGGGGGTGAGCATGTGGATATCCTGATGATGGGGACACACTCTGGCCATGTGTCCAGTTTCCCCACAGTGGTAGCAGAGATCCAACCTATGCGCGCAGCTGTGGGTTGCATCAACATCCATTGGTACCAGGACATTGATGGCTGGTGTGGGAATCTGACAGACAGGAATGGGGTTACATGAGGGGAGGCTTCAATTGAAGGTATAGGGTGCATGAGTGGTAGTTGGAGCATGGAATGCAGCATTAAACACCACATTTGTGAGTTGGTTCTCATCACAGAGTGAAGCAGCCTTAGTGTTGAAGGGTCCAGTCCATAGGACCAAAAAAAAGACCAAAATTGGACTGAATTGGACTGGAAAAGACTGGACCAGTGGTCTATTTATGGACTGGTCTTTTGCTGTTCAATTAGCAGTCTTTCCATTTTGAAAAATGTTGTAAAACCAAAGAAAACTGGTCTAAACCAGTTAGGACCAGTTTTATCATGGGAACATATATTGGACCATGTTCCCACATGAAATCCGGTGAATTCAACCTCTGGTTCATAAAAAATGGTTAAGAATTGAGCAAGATATAACCAAATCTATTTTTGTATGAGTATTTTGTTGTATCAGATTGATTTTCATTTCATCTTACTCATATGTAGATCATTTGCTTGATTCTATTAATGATCATAGGACTAACACCATTTGTCAATGCATGCTATGCATCACATAATTTATGGTTGTTACATTACATTTCTTGGTGTTCAGCATGGGTCATTCAGTAGATGTATTTTTATATTGATCATAGCCAAGTCAAATCTTGATGAAATGTCTTAAAAGTTAGACTGAATGATGGGGAATTACAATGTCTATCCATCTGTACAGTGGTTATAAGGTCCGGGTAATATTTGCTAAGATACATATGGGTTATATTAATATGACAAATTTCATGACAAAACATCAGTCTGAACCAGTCTTAACTGGTCTTTTTCAGTCTTTTAACTGGAAAGGACCAGTCCTAGGTGGTCCAGTTCAGTTCTAGCAGTATCTGGGTCGGTCCTGGACTTGTTTAGGTTGTGGTCTTTACATTTTTGGGTCAAAAAACTGAACTGGACTGGACCCTTAAACACTAAGCAGCCTCATATCAAGCATAGATGTCATCGTCTGCTGGGTGCCCTTCCAACATCTGTGCAATCTGGTCCTGAATCTCTCAATTGAGGCCCCATTGGAACTTCACCACAACTGGTAGCCCACTCCCATATCCTGCCATGTCCACCAAATCCTTAAACTCATTAATATAATCATCCATGGATTGATGTGCCTGATGGTAAGAGGATGACTCAAGCCATGTCACTGCTCGGTGGCACTCATTGAGGGGACAAAAGTGGCATACAAACTCTGCTCAAAAGTCACCCCAAGTGGAGAAAGGTAGAGAACCAAGCTCTTTAGTTTGGTGCAGAATATGGTCCATGTAAAGATAGATGCATTCAGATTTCATGTATGTGAAGGCCCAATAAATTTTTGCAGCATTGTCAACAAATTGATGCAACTGGAGACTGATGTACAACTCACAGGAATTAAGGAATGCATGCCCCTGCACATGTGCACCATTAAATTTGGCAGGGGGGACAGTTTGATCTGGGCATGTTAGGCAGCGCGTCGCTGTTGGGTGCACTTGGAGTTGCAATGGGGGGAATATTGGTCGTGGAGTTAGTCTAAAGTCTGACAAGGTTTTCAATCATAGATTTAAGCAAATCAATTTGTGTGCATATTCCAGTAACATTGCTTTCAAGTGCGTCGAGGTGCTCTGATGTGTCCATGGCACTAGGGGGTGCATTAAGCAAAAATGGTGGTGCACTGAAGGCGGGACTGTCAGGAACAGTGTGTAGGGAGTCTATGGAGCTTTGGGAAGTGTTGTCCACTCTGTACCTGCCTATCTTGGGCAGTGTGTTCACAATTTTGGGCCTTAGAAGAGAGTTTTCTACTATAAGGGCAACCTTAGAAGCCACTTAATTAATGGACTAGCAAAGGGAAATCTGAAGTTAAAATTATGGTACATATTACAGGGAGTGGAGGTGCACCTAGCAAAGGGAAATCCAAAGAGAAAACTCTAAGGACCCCTTTGCCAATGCCCAGTATATGTGAAGATTGCAAAAATCAAATAATAGTCTAAAAATAGAAAAAGGCAAAATAGGCAGATCAAGGCTGCCAATGACATCATACCAAGGGGTAGATGTTGGAAGGGGTAGTCTGCCTCTAAATATAAAACTGTCAACATGCACAAATGTAAGGCATGACTCGGGTATGGGTAACACCATGTGTTTCTGCTTATGGGTATGCTTGGGTATGGGTATGGGTTTGGATTTCTGTACCTGAGGCAAAACCATACCCATACCCACGGTGTTACAGGTATCATGGTACTGGTCCAATGGTCACATGTTTTATCAAATGACTTTGTTGATCAACATCAACAACAACAACAATGGCTCAACAACAATGACAACTGCTACCAACACACCCCCCTTGTTCTAAATGTGAGTGGGGGGTGTTTTTTCTACTAGACAATGACGACACACCCCCCTCATTCTAAATATGAGTGGGGTGTTTTTTCTACTAGGCAACAACGACAACAACTACTACCAACATGCCCCCCTTGTTCTAAATGCAAGTGGGGGGTGTTTTTTCTACTAGGCAACAACAATGACAATGGCCCCCTCTCATCAACAACAGCCCCCTCTAGTTGACAATGGCTGCAGCATCACCACCACCACCCCCTCTCACTCACAAATGTGAGTCGGGGGTGTTTCTGGGTTTGTTTCACTCGGGAGCACTGCCACATCACGACTACCACCCCCTCTCGCTTGCAAACACAAGGTGGGGGTGGTTATTGGTCTGTTTCTCTTGCAACGGCTGCCACATCACAACTACCACCCCATCTTGCTTGCAAACGTGAGGTGGGGGTGGTTCTTGGTCTGTTTCTCTCGCAATGGCCACCACATCATGACTACCACCCCATCTTGCAAATGCGAGGTGGGGGTGGTTCTTGGTCTGTTTCTCTTGCAATGGCCACCACATCACCTCCACCCCCCCCCCCTTGCTCGCAATCGTGAGTTGGGGGTGGTTCCCCATTGTATTTAGATATATTTAGAATTATAATAAATTATTACTGTCATACTCATTGAAACCCACGGGGTACCCATGGGTTTTGACCAAAACCCCCCTGTACCCACAGTAAAACCGCACCCGTAACTGTAATGGGTACAGTGTTCACAGGTACATGAAATTATACCCAGGGGTTACCCAAGTCATGCCCTACACAAATGTGATAGAAAGAAAATTAGTAATAAAATAAGGAAAACTGATAGAAAATGAAGAATAGAAGGAAATGAAGTGAGGAAAAATATAGGACAAATGTAAAAAATAGGAGAAACACACAGGGCACCCCCCAGAGTCCCCCCTAGTCCCCTTACATATATAGTGTTAATAGTGTATATTAGTTACATTTTTTTTGTAATATAGTTACTTTTACACAAGTATATACTACTGTGAGAAGACCAGTTGCAACCAATTGCAACTGGTCTTTGAACAGATTTCAAAGATTTTCAAAATAAGGCAACTGGCAACCAGACTGACCCCAAATGTAGGCAACTGCAACCAAAAAAAAGACTGGACTGAGGTTCAGTCCAGTTCAGTCCTATGAACTGGACCTTCAAACACTATGTATCAGCATGAGTTTGAACAGGATGAAGGTTATCAGGATGCTGTGATTGCTGAGACCTCAAAATAATAGCTGACACAAGGGCTGCATCTAATCAGCAGCCCAAAGATTTCCTAGATGAGATCATGCACCTCAAGGACACCATCACTGACCTTGATGATAAACTGGAACACACATGGGAGGGCCGACCCACCAAATGCCAATGTGCCTGAGAACCCTCCCTCAAACCTGAACATCCAGGTCAAGGATCCATCTACTTTAGTGCAGCCTCCAGGCCTGCCCCTCCTCCTTTGACTCAACCATTGATGGAAGCCATGGACATTGACCCTCAGGATCAATGTGCAGACTATCCACCCCTTCTCAATCCTGCTCCAAGACCAAGAGCTCTGGATTCAGGTCTGCCCAGAACCACCAACTGGATACCAGCTCTGAGAATGCATCCCCCCTCTGTTCCCACCATTCCTCGGGACTCCACAGAGTTTGACCGCTGGGCCACTGCAGCTCAGACCAAACAAAATGAAGTGGACCTGCAAAGAGTGCAATCTCTCATGTGCCTCACCAGTCTCACCCCACCCAATGCACATACACCTCTCATGAGCTACACAATATTCCACCTGGCAGCTCCCAAGTGGCTCTCAGCTGAGAGGCAGTGTCCAAAGGATGCAATGCCCTGATCAAGTGGCCTAACCACCAATCCACAAGTCTGCAGAAGCATGGGCCCAATTCATGCACTGCCAGCTGTATCAATACCAGAATGCTGCTGGGTTGATCCTGGACCAGCAATGGGTCTCCCTTCCTCACATCAGGGGTATGCTCCTGATGCGCCAACAAGCCCCTGCTGGGCTCTTCCAGAAACAGAAACATAGGCTCTACCTTTACCTGGCTGAGGTGTTCTCCACCCCAGGATTGTACCAGCAGATCCACAAAAACCTAAAACTTCCCCCTGCAATACACCATGAATGTTGGGTCATGTTGAACATGACTGACAACCTTACTATTGAGGATGTTGTGAGAAACCTTGCCTCCATTGGGGTCTCTGATGCCAAGGTTTGGGAAGCCTTCCACTATGGGATAGGCTGGGTTACCACCACTTCCGAATCTCATTGAGAAGAAGAATCCATGTCCAGCTCAGACATCCTCCAGCATCTGAGGCAGTTGCCCCCACTGAGCTCAAATGATTCTCCCCTGATGACTGAACCCCAATGGTGGCACACCCCTTTCAGTGTCCATTGTTTCACTCAACCTCCCAAGCAAAAGCAGGAGTCTGATCATCCTGCCCAGCCCTCACCATTGGGAGATAACCAGGGTCTCTCAGCTTTAAGGCATGACATGGGTATGGGTAACACTGTGACAATGTGGTCATGGGTAAGCTCAGGTATGGGTCCAGGTTTGGGATGGCCTTACCCAAGCAACACCACACCCATATTCATAGGTTTATGTGTATTGTATGGGTATTATACACATTCATTACTTCATGTACTTATTCTTCAAAATCCCCAACTCAGTTGGTTGTTGAAATGCACAAGTTGTGATCTGCATTTTTGTTTATGCATCTTGTGAGAAGTTTGTTTATCAATCAATTTAACTCTTGGATGCAAACAACCCCTAGCTAGTACTAGTAGGCTAGTGCTGCTTCTAGCTTCCCAGCTCTCATGGGGTCCCTCAAACCCATCAAGGTTGATGAAAAAAAAAATCCATCGTGATCTGGCTGGGACATTTAAAGGTGGGCCAAATTTCTTCTTTTTTTATCCTCATACTAATGTCTACAAAGTCTTCAGCAAAGTCATTGCACTCTTCACTCCAATTAGTGTTCTAAGGTTCGGTCCATTTTTCAGTTATGGTTACTCAAATTTAAGATCAGCCTTCCAGTTAACAGTTACCTTGTTTTTGAAATAATCGAAAACCAATTAAAAACTGGTCAAAACCAGTTAGAACCAGTTGTAACAATGTTACTTGTTGACACTTATTTACCATATTCCTCAGATTACATCCTCAGACATTACACAGACACTACCTTTTTTGATTACACACCATCATCATCCTTATTTCACTCATAGAGATCTCGTGCTTATAAAATACCTCTTTTGCATGCTTAGCTCTGGATTCAGACTATGGGCTTCTATATGCTGGTGATCATTTGGTGGTGCCTAGAAAATCCCATGTGCATAAATCATTGTTCCATTTGGCTCATGATGTGCTCAGTCATTTTGGGTTTATGAAATCTTATGGATCGCTTCATGAATTATTCTACTGGCTGAATATGTGTTGTGATTTGGAGCTAGCATATGTTCCTAGCTGTGTGGAGTGCCAATGAAACAAGCCCATGATGAAGAAGCCAATGGGTCCTTTACATCCGCTACCTACACCAGATCAATGTGGTGACTCGGTAGCAATGGATTTCATCGGGCCACTACCTGAAGATGAAGGTTATGATTGCATTGTAACTTTCACAGACAGGCTAAACAGTGACATTTGGATTGTACCAACTTGAACTATCATCACAGCAGAAGAATTGGCAGTCATATTTTTCAATGAATGGTACTGCAAAAATGGATTGCCCCTGGAGATCATGTCAGACCATGATAAACTTTTTATATCAAAATTTTGGGAGGCCTTACACAAGTTGATGGGGGTAAAGCTGAAGATGTCCTCTGCTTACCACCCACAGACAGATGGCACTAGTGAATGGTCAAACAAGACAATCAATCAATGCCTGCGATATCATGTGGAGCACAACCAGCTGGGGTGGAAGAGGCACTATGCCAGGTGTGTTTTGACATCATGAATATGATTAATGGGTCAACAGGGTTTCTCTCCATTTCAACTGTGGATGGGCTGAAGCCCACATATAATCCCACCACTAGTGAGATCACCTGATGGTGAAGTGGAGGATATACAAGCCATAGAAGTGATTGAAAGACTGCAGCTGGATGTTAAGGAAGCCCAGGATAACATGCTGCATGCTAAGATTTCACAAGCCCTCTCTGCTATTGAGCATCATTCTGATAAGTTCCCTTTTCAGAAGGGTCACTGGGTTGTACTATCGACATTGAACAGGCAATGGGACTATAATGCAAAAGGCAAGAAGCGTGTGGCAAAATTTATGCCTCATTTCATTATGATGGTCCATACATTGTGTCCGACACAGCAGCTGAAGTATCTACAATCACTGTCGACATGCTGAATAATCCAAACACATTTCCGACATTCCACACCTCTCAAGCACTACCATTCGTGGAGAATGACAAGGATCTGTTCCCTTCCTGGGAGCAAGAACACCTGCAACCGGTAGTCATTGAAGGCAAGGAGGAGTACTACATGGATTGGATCCTGGATGAATGTAAGCAAGGAAGGGGAACTCATAGGGTGTGACTTGGGTAACCCCCAGGTATAATTTCATGTACCCATACCCATACCTGTGAACACCGTACCCATTATGGTTATGGGTGCGGTTTTACTGTGGGTACAGGGGGGTTTTGGTCAAAACCCATGGGTACCCTGTGGGTTTCAACGAGTATGACATTAGTAATTTATTATAATTCTAAATACAATGGGGAACCACCCCCAACTTGCGATTGCGAGCAAGGGGTGGTGGTGGAGGTGATGTGGTGGCCATTGCAAGAGAAACAGACCAAGAACCACCCCCACCTCACATTTGCAAGCGAGAGGGGTGGTAGTCATCATGTGGTGGCGCTCCTGAGTGAAACGAACCCAGAAACACCCACAACTTGCATTTGTGAGTGAGAGGGGGTGGTGGCAGTGATGCCGCAGCCATTGTCGACCAGAGGGGGCCATTGTTGATGAGAGGGGGCCATTGTTGTCATTGTTGCCTAGTAGAAAAAACACCCCCCACTTGCATTTAGAACGAGGGGGGCATGTTGGTAGTAGTTGTCATTGTTGTTGTCTAGTAGAAAAAACACCCCCCACTCACTTTTAGAATGAGGGGTGTGTGTTGTTGTTGTCTAGTAGATTAAACACCCCCCACTCACATTTAGAACGAGGGGGGCATGTTGGTAGTAGTTGTCGTCATTGTTGCCTAGTAGAAAAAACACCCCCCACTCGCATTTAGAACAAGGGGGGCATGTCATCATTGCCTAGTAGAAAAAACACCCCCCACTCGCATTTAGAATGAGGGGGGCATGTTGGTAGCAGTTGTCATTGTTGTTGAGCCATTGTTGTTGTTGTTGATGTTGATCAACAAAGTCATTTGATAAAACATGTGACCATTGGACCAGTACTGTGATACCCATAACACTGTGGGTACAGGTATGGTTTTGCCTCAGGTACGGAAATCCAAACCTGTACCCATACCCGAGCATACCCATAAGCAGAAACACACGGTGTTACCCATACCCAAGTCATGCCTTAGGAACTCAATATCTTATACATTGGTGTGGCTATGGACTGGAAGAAGACCACTGGCTACTGGGGTGGGAAGTTCTGGACTGTGAGGCACTGGATATCTGGTTGGCATGGAAGAAAACAAGTTGCAGTACATAGCTTTCTTTCATTTGCCGGCCAGTAGCTTTTCCCCACTGGGGTTTTTGAGGCACCCATGCATGTGCCCCTTTTAGTTAATTTTCTTGCTTGGTGGATTATTTTTTTTATTTTCCAGGGGGGGGGGGAGGGTGTAACGATGTTACTTGTTGACACTTATTTACCACATTCCTTGGATTACATCCTTGGACATTACACAGACACTACCTTTTTTGATTACACACCATCATCATCCTTATTTCACTCATAGAGATCTTGCACTTATAAAATACCTCTTTTGGATGCTTAGCTCTGGATTCGGACTCTAGTGAAGTATGTGTCCCTAACACAGCATGCACTTACACTGGTCTTCTTACCATATCTACTTGTTCTATATAATTTTGACACCAGTCAAAGAAAAACAAGTAATATAATTATTATTTACACTATTATAATTTGAATTGCAGTACAGTGGGACATGCCCAGGGGAAAAGTCATGATTTTGAGCAGATTTATATACCCTGTGGATGCACACCTCCCATGTGGTCATGTTTGTGCTCCCAAAATAAAAGTGGCACCATTTGCAAAATCTCACATGTTAGTATGGCAATTGCCGGAAAATATGATGCTGGGTGCACAGATGTTACTTTGCTGCACGTTGAGCACCACAAATAACTAGGGGCCTGTAAACATGTAGTAAATTACATTTATGCTCCAAACTTTACCTCTCAACAGTCAAAATCTTATTTGAAAGGAAAGAAAGTGAGTAACAGGGCAAGTGTCAATTTTGATAGTTTTACAGCTATAACTTATGTTCCAATGAGTCCAATTTAAAAAGCCATGCAGTTCTAGATTCCCCCCAGCATATAGAATAGATATCAGAGTGAAAATGGCAAGTTGTTATTTCTCACAGTTTTGCCATTTGTGAGCCTAGTACCTGTTAGAAATTAATTTGGAAGCTTAAAAATGAACAATCAAGTGTGTCTGAATGTCCTAAAATAAGTAGTTAAGTGCATAATGTGATGTGGAAGAGTTGTGGCAAGATATACTGCTAAAATGCATAGATTCAAGGACTTCATTGACTCAAGTTCTGTAATTCATTTGCCTCAACAATGTTTTCTCAATTGAATATTGAATACTTCACATAAAAATGAAATTTAAGCTGTAGTAGATTAATACAATACTCCCCCACATGTCTCAACAGTATTTTTACCATTGGCAATAGTGGAGGAGGCCTCAGGGTTGTTGAAAACAATGTGCTCACTGCATTGATCACTATCCGGCAATTGCTGGAATGAGTGATCGATGACGTGCGTACACATTCTTTCTGCCAACTCATCCTCCCCTCCTTCTCTCATGAGTCTCATCCGCCTTCTGACCCTTTTTCAACATGCACCACCACTCTGTCTGCACCCATGACTGCACAAACCAACAAACACAAAACAGGAGGCCTGAACAATGAACTAATGTTATTGGGGCCCTCAGGTATGTTTTGTTAGTTGATTTCTTTCTTTTACTAACTAAATGTTTTTCTTCATCTTTAGGTTCCTGTATCATGATAACAACATCGCCTGCCTGCTGAACGACACCCACAAGCCAGCCAAACAGGTTCCCCATGAAGCCCTGTGCTGCCACTGTGAGCTTCTGCTTGCAGGGTGGTAATGGGCCTGTTTCTGGACTATGATGACCACAGCTGAGGCCAGCACCCTACACTGCTGCTGTGAGCCTCTGCTCACAGGGTGGCAATGGGCCCTTTCCTGGACAGTGACAACCATGGCTGATGCCACATCACGCAGCACCCCCACCCCATCTGCGAGCCACTGCTTGTAGGGGGATATGGAGGTGCTGACAATGATGGAACCTAGGACCACAAACAACCAATGATGAAGGGTGGGACAACGAACATGGGGGACAGCAAACCACAGGGACAACAATGGGTGGGGACAATGAACATGGGTGACAAAGGGTGGCAACAACCAACCATGGGGATGACAAATGGCAGGGATGACAGGATGACAAACAGTGGGGACAACAGGGATGACAAACAGTGGGGATGACACAGAGATGACAAATGGTGGGGGCAACAAACCATGGGGACAACAAACCTCTGGGACAATGAATCACAGGGACAAACTGTGGGGACAACAAACCACAGGGAAGACAAACTGTGGGGATGACGAATGGCTGGGACGACACAATGGCAGTCCCCACCCTCGCTACTAATGCAGGATGGTGGGTTTTTTTTTCTAACTCTTTTCTTTTCTTTTTCTATTCTCTTAGCAATACCACACTGCTGCAAGCACCTGCTTGCAGGGTGTGATTGTAAATAGTTTTATTTACTATATAATAGAACTTATTTAGCTGGCAAAACCGGTTGAAACCAGTCTGAACCAGGTAACCAAACCGATGAGGACCAGTCCTCATCAGTTCAGTTATGGTCCATACAACTTGAGGTAATGGTCTGGACTGGTTACAGTCCCAGTTAACCCTCTTAGGGGTTAAAAAACTGGACTAAACTGAACCTTAAAACACTAGCGATGATTGCAGCCAGCTTTGATGTCTTCATCTTCTCGGCAAGGGCTTTAGCCTTAGCAGCATATGCTGCTGTAACATGTTTGCAAGCTTCTAGGGTTGGCCGGTTTCTAGTGCATGCACGCAAAAAATGTCCAGCATAAGAGACTCGGCACTTGAAGCACCCAGCATGCTCTGCAAGGAGGCATTTCTCATTGTCAGTGAGGGGGGGGTAGAGCAGGCAGTCTGGTGGTGAAGGAAGTGGTGTTGTTAACTGAGGAATTGTGAAGAACATTGTTGGTTTTCTTGGATGCTTCCAGAGAAGTCCATTTGTCGCAGTCAGCTCATAGGTTCTGCTTGAGCAGGACAAGGCGGTCTTGCCATTGATCGAGATTAGTGATGGCATCCAGAGTGCCAACTGTTGAGCCAGTTGTGATGCCATTCTGTGCACAGTAGAAACATTTCATCTCATCACTCAGACAAGGGACAAGGTGGCAGCAAAGATGGGCAGGATCAATATGGTATACAGAGCCCGCAATCCCAAGCTCAGTGTTCACATTGCAGACTTTGTTGACCCATGACAAGAATCCATCCTTGCCTTGCAGGGAAATCTGGTCAGCGATGAGCTCATCTTCCCAGGATCTAGCCAGGAACTTTTTCTTGAATTCTACAAGAAAAGTGGTGAAGGTAATTGTGGTGAGGCATGCTTCATTGGCCATCACCCAGGATTGGACTGCTGCAGACTCAAAGTTGTAAAGTATTTTGCCTACTCTTTCATTTTCAGGGATGTCCTTCATAGAAAAATAGCAGCAACAAGCATTCTTGAATTGGCAAAGGACCTGGATGGTCAAACAACCCAGTGATAGCACTGGCACTGCATTCGGGGAGTGTTGTTTGACTTCAGCAGGCGCATACAGGGGGTCAACAAGCAGTGCTATTTTTGAGACATAGTTTATGTTTCTGGGTGGAGGGGCATCAGAGTCAGAGGAATTGTCAATCTGACGTGGAGTCAGTGGGGGAGATGGGGATGGGGTTAAGGCTGGCAGGGAAGGTGGTGGGGAGTTCAAGGGTATTGCGGCATTCAGAGACATTATAAGGGCAGCCTCAGCTTCTAGCAAAGGGAAATCTGAAGAGAAAACTCTAAGGATCTCTTTGCCAATGCCCAGTATATGTGAAGATGACAAAAATCAAATAATAACCTAAAAATAGAAAAGGCAGAGATAGGCAGATCAAGGCTGCCAAATGACATCATACCAAGGGGTAGATGTCGGAATGGGTGCTCCATCTCTAAATATAAAACTGTCAACATGCACCAACATGATAGAAAGGGAAATTAGTAATAAAATCCAGAAAAATCATAGAAAATGAAGAATAGAAGGAAATAAAGTGAGGAAAAATGTAGAACAAATGTAAGAAATAGGAGAAACACACAGGGCACCCCCCCTAGTCCCCCTAGTCCCCTTACATCATCCCCTCTCTAAGATGCATTGCCCTGATGCATTCGAAATCACATATGACCAAAGCCAGAGACTTGAATGCGACATGGTGCAGCAGTGTGCTGTGGGTGGAATTCTTTGACTAACCGAGGGGCATTCACATCAGACTCTTTGACCCTGAGTTCTCCTCATACCCATAACCCTTCCAATGCACCAAATAATGGAGTTTTCCTTGATGCAACCAGCTGTCCAAGATTGACTCGACTTCGTATTGGGGTTCTCCCTCAATCACTGTAGGCGGTGGTGGTGGGTGTGAATGGCATCCTGGGAATGGATCTGGGGGAGCTGGAAGGAGTTTGACGACATGGAAGACTGGGTGGAGTCTGGACATGGAGGCTGGGAGGTGTAGACGATAGGCATGTGTTCCAACACACTTGACAATGGGAAAAGGTCCCAGGAAGCGATGAGCGAGTTTCTTGGATGGATGCATAGTGGAGATGTCACTGGAGTCAAGATAAACTCAATCACCAACCTTGTACTGAGGGGTCAGAGAATGGCGTTGGTTGTAAAAGCATGCCATGTTGTCCTTTGCCTTTGCTAAGGCTGCCTTTGCCTCCTCCAAGCTATCCCACATGCATTCTGTGAACTCATTCACCATCTCGATGTGTGAGGGAGTTTGGCGAGGTTTGAATCCCATGCGTGGATGTCATCCAGTGTCTAAGAGGAAAGGGGTCTGTTGAGTGGAAGCATGGACATGGTTGTTGTATCCAAACTCGGCCAAGGGGAGAAGATTGTCCCAATTGTCCTGGCATTCATTGACAAAGATGCAGATGTACTGCTCCAGTTCCTGGTTGACTCGCTCAGTCTGGCCATCATTTTGTGGGTGATAAGCAGTCAAAGCAAGGAGTTTGATTCCCAGGAGTCAGTACAGCTCGCAAGTGAACTCTGCCATGAACTGAGGGCCATGATCAGAGAGGAAAGCACCAGGAAGTCCATGTAATTTCCACACATGGTGGAGGTAGAGTCAGGCGGCACCCAGGGCACTGACAGTGGTGTGAGTGGGAATGAAGTGAGCACATTTTCCCACTGAATCAACTGTGCACATCACTGCATCAAACCCATTCGACTCTGGCAACTCCACCACAAAGTCAACACTGACAACATCCCAATGACTCTCTGGAACAGGAAGAGGGTGTAGCTTGCCAATGGGTTTGCAATGAGGAATCTTGGTGTGTAAGCAAAGGTCACAAGTGTGACAATACTGACCAATGAGCTGTGACATCTGTGGCCACCAATAATTCCATGAGGTGAGCTCCAAGGTCTTCCAGCATCCAGGATGACCAGCAATCTGTGAGTCATGGTGTTGGGATATGATGCGCCAGCAAAGGTCTGGGTCATTGGGGACATAGATGCGATCCCTGAAATACAACAAGTCCTCTTTTTCAGCCCACTCTGCTGCATGCAAGGAAAGGGTGGATCCCTTCCTCAGTTCTTTAACAGCTTGGGCAACAACATCCTCATGTAAACTGCTATGGTTTGTGCAATGAATGTCACATAGGATGTCCTGCTCCTTGCCCTGGGGTGCGATGCCTTCCAGTGCCCAAATGGTGAACAGGTCTGGCTGCAACAACACAATGTTTTGGTTGTCATTGCTGCCATCCCCATGGTCTGCACGTTGGGAGAGGGCATCGGTCTTCCCCATGCTGCGACCCAGACAGTGGTGCAAGGAGAAGTCGAATCTGGATAGATACAGGGACCAACAAGCTTGACAACAGTTCAATTTCTTGGCCATCATAAAGTACTCGAGATTCTTGTGATCTGTCCAAATTTCCACCTTGTGTTGGGCACCCTTGAGGAAGTGTCGCCACTCCTCAAGCACATGCATTATTGCCAACATCTCCTTGTCATGGATCTCATAATTTTGCTTGACAGCACTAAGGCTTTTGGAGTAGAATGCAACAGGATTCCACTTCTGGTCCTCCGGAGACTGCTGAGACAACATGGCGCCCTTTGCAAAGTCAGAACTGTTGGCTTCTACACAAAAAGGACACAAATCATCAGCAAAGGTAAGGATAGGAGTGGAAGTGACCATCTCCTTAAGCTTTTCGAATGCCTCCTGTTGTGCATTATCCCACCTCCATGCCTCCTTTCCTGTCAAGTCAAACAGTGGTCATGCATGATGTGAGAAATCCTTGATAAAACACTGATAGAAATTGATGAAGCCCAGGAAAAACTGCACCTCTTTCTTGTTTGTGGGCATTGGCCAAGCCATGACCCCATTCACCTTGATAGGATCCATCTCCACCTGACCCTCCAAGATAATCAGGCTGAGGTACTCAATCTTGGTCTTCTCAAACTTGCACTTGTCCTGACGAAGGTAGAGTTTGTACTGTTGAAGCCATTCTAGGACGAGGTGTGTGATGCGATGGTGCTCTTCAACCATGCCAGTGAAGATGAGGATGTCGTCAAGATAGATGCAGACAACACCTTCAAGGAGGTTGTGGAAAATGTCATTCATCATGGTCTGAAAGGTGGCAGGACTATTAGTAAGGCCAAAGAACATGACAAGCGGTTCAAAAAGACCACAGTTGGTATGAAAGGCTGCCTTCCACTCATCTCCCTCCTTTATTCTCACATTATTGTAGCCCCAATGGATGTTGAGCTTGGTGAAGTATCAGGCTCCACGGAGCTGGTTCATGAGTTTGGAGATGAGAGGTAATGGGTAGCAATTTTTGACCATGATGTCATTGAGCCTTCTGTAGTCTTAAACCGGTCGAAGTGAGCCATCCTTCTTCTTGACAAAGAAAAAGGGAGAGGTCATGGGTGACTTTGATGGTCGAATACGTCCAGAGGCCAGGTGCTTGTCAATGAACTTGTCAAGCTGTCATTAGGGTGTAGCATGGGTCACACCGTGGATAAGATTTCACACACTGCACCCACACCTGCCAACACCACACCCGTTCTAACACCGCAACCGCGGTGACAGGTTTTTACCACAGTCTGTCATGAAACACCGCAGGTGTGACACCACATATATACACTGTGGATTTTTGCCTTGTATTTGATGTTCTATGCTGTTAAACATCCTGTATTTGTATTGTATAAGCCCTTAACTAACTTAACTACACCCTGTACACAATACCTAAGCTATGATTTTTTTGTTAAATTTGAATTAACACAAATCCTCCATTACTTATTGATATACACCCACATGATCAATCTCATGTAAGAAAAGATATGAACAATGGGATTTTATTCTGGAGGGATTTATTTACTTAATGATTCTATACAATACTACAAAAGAAAAAACCCGCCGTCTCGGCAAGGGCGAGAGGTCGTCGCATCCCCCTTCTTTGCAGTGGTGCCCTTTGGATTCCCACTGTCGTCGTGGTCCCCTGCCCCTTATGGGCGGCGCTCCTCTCCCCCGTTGTGGTTAGTTGGGGGTCGTGGTCATTGCCCTCATCGTGGTCCTTGTGGCCCTCCTTGTAGGCATATGGTTGTGCTACCACCTAACCACCCCATGAGCAGGAGCTCATTGCAGTGGTGGGGGTGGGTCAGGTGGTGCCAGTCATTGCCATCATCATAAAAGCTTTGTTAGTAACAAAAAAAAATGAATCGAGGGGGGAAAAACTTACCTATGACGTCTCTTGGGCCCTTTTGTTGGTTTTCCTTGCCGTACGCCACCGCCTCCGTCTCCTGCAGTGGTCCTCATGTGCCATTCTTGCACCTCATCCTTGTCCCCATTGCCGTGCCCTCGTTGTCATCCCTGCCCTTGTTGCTCCTCATTTCCACCCCGTGAGCAGTCGCTCATGGCAGCAGTTGGGGGTGCAGTGGTGGTGGTGGTTTGTTGTTCATTGTTGTCCTCTCCCCCTCATGGTTCCTCATCCTCATCCCCATCTCCTGTTCATCGTTCGTTGTTCCCCTTCCCTATCATTGGCTGCTAGCACTCGCAATCCACCCCATGAGCAGTGGCTCGCAGGGCTGGGGCGGGTGCTGGGTCATTCGTCGTCTCCGTCGTTGTCAAGTAGTACAAATCACTGTAATGTAGAAAATTGAACAGTTAGTTAATTGAAACAAACAAACAACTCACCATTGTCGACCTGACACTGTAATCTAGAAAAAGAACATCTAGTTAGTTGAAAGAAACAAAAAAACTTACTATTACGATGGGCGATGCAAAGTCATTTGAAACAAACAAACAACTCACCATTGTCAACCTGACACTGTAATCTAGAAAAAGAACATCTAGTTAGTTGAAAGAAACAAAAAAACTTACTATTACAATGGGCGATGCAAAGTCAAGCATGGTTGAAGAGGTAAAAGTCATGTTTGATCGGTGTACTGGTAATGGCCAGATCTGGCAATTCAAGCAACCCATCAATACCTGTGACACCGCCAAAACAGGTACGGTGTGTCACAGGTCCGGCATTTCGGCAACCATACCCATACCTGTCAAACCTGTGGGCCGTTTACTGCGGGTTTACCCATACCCGTGCTACACCCTAGCTGTCATTGTTCTTCAGGAGAGAGAGGATAGACCTTGCAGGATGAAGGGGTTGCACTGGGGGTGAGTTCAATCATGTGATCCCATGGCTTATGTGCAGGGAGAGAGTCAAATGATTCCTTGGAGAACACGTCTCCAAACTCATGGAGCAAGGAATTAGTAGAGGATTTAGCAGCATTGTTTTTGTGGAAGGCCTCGGTGAGGCATTGGGATGTGTTCGATGTAGCACACACCTTGTGCAATGGACAAATCACAGTGTAGAAGATCTGATCACCTTTCTCCACTTCCTTTGGCTCCTCATCATCATCATCCAAGTCTGGCATCAGATCAGGAACCCCTTCCAACTCCACTTCAGGTATAGGCAGGGGTCCAGCACAACACTTCTGAGTACATCGTATCGTGGCCTTCTGTCCACAATGTTCTTGCCTGGCTTCTGTAAAACAAGTATGACAGCAGGATGGACATCGGCTCATGGTAACCTCCCTGGTATGCCAGTCAACCTCTGGGTTATGGTCTTGAAGCCACGGATAGCCCAAAATCACCTTTTGCTTTCCTAATTGAGTGACAGCAAAAAGGGCATGCTCACTATGATCTTTGTAATGGAGGACCAGGTCTACAACCTCTCAGATGGCACCAACTTCATTTGGGGACCCATCCACATTATACACAGGTATTGGACGAGAGAGTGAGCGAGTATTTAGGTGATGTTGTTGTGTGAGATGGGCATCGATGAAGAGACTGGTCGCACCAGAGTCCAGGAGCGCAGAGACACCGAGTATCTGTCCAGTGTCGGTCATCTGCAGTTCAATTGCTAGGTTCAAGGAATGTGTAGAGGGAGTGGACGCAACAATATATTTGTGTGGTAGTTTACACTCCCATGATTTAATTTTGGGGTGTGGAGCAGAGGGAGAGATGGGAAGAGCAGGTATGTCTTCAGCCAACTTAGAAGGCTCAGAGAGGGAAGCAGTCACAGAAATGGATTCATTCTCCAGGGATTCAACTGACATGACTTCAAAGTGGTTATGGACAGGCAGTGAGGGTGTACATTTCACTCCCTGCGAATAGAAAAATCCTGCTCCTCTACAACTTCTGACTTGATCTCCTCTGCAACCTGATCCTTCACTTCCTCGACATCTACAAGCACCAACAAGTCTTGAAGGAGTTCATCTCGCCCCTTGGGGGTGAGCATGTGGATATCCTGACAATGGGGACATGCTCCAGCCCTGTGCCCAGTTTCCCCACAGTGGTAGCAGAGATCCAACCTACATGCATGGCTGTGGGCTGCATCAACATCCATTGGTACTAGGACATTGACGGCTGGTGTGGGAGTCTGATGAACAGGAATGGGGTTAAGGCACAGAAGGGTTCAATTGAAGGTGTAGGGTGCATGAGTGGTAGTTGGAGCATGGAATGCAGCGTTAAATGCCACATTTGTGAGTCAGTTCTCGTCACAGAGTGAAGCAGCTTCATACCAAGCGTAGATATCATCGTCCACTGGGTGCCCTTCCAACATCTGTGCAATCTGGTCCTGAATTTCTCAATTGAAGCCCCATCGGAACTTCACCACCACTGGTAGCCCACTCCTATATCCTGCCATGTCCACCAAATCCTCAAACTCATCGATATAATCATCCATGGATCGACATGCCTGGTGGTAAGAGGATGACTCGAGCTGTGTCACTGCTCAGTGGTGCTCATTGAGGGGACAAAAGTGGCATATAAACTCGGCTTGAAAGTCACCCCAAGTGGAGAAAGGTAGAGAACCGAGCTCTTTAGTTTGGCACAGAATACGGTCCACATAGAGATAGGCGCATTCAGATTTCATGTATGTGAAGGCCCAATAAATTTTTGCAGCCTCATCAACAGATTGATGCAACTGGAGACTGATGTATAACTCACAGGAATTAAGGAATGCAGGCCCCTGCGCACATGCACCATTAAATTTGGCAGGAGGAGATGGTTTGATCTGGGCATGCTCTTTAGTGGGCATGTTTGGCAGCACATCGTTGTTGGGTGCGCTTGGAGTTGTAATGGGGGGAATATTGGTCATAGGGTTAGTCTGGAGGGTCCTGACAAAGTTTTCGATTGTAGATTTAAGCGAATTGATTTGCACATGTATTCCGGAAACGTCACTTTCAAGTGCATCGAGGCACTCTGATGTGTCCATGTTGCTAGGGGGTGTGTTTGGTGAAAATGGTGGCGCAGTAAAGGCGGGACTGTCTGGAATGGTGTGTAGGGAGTCTGTGGAGCTTTGGGAAGTGTCATCCACTCTGTACCTGCCTATCTTGGGCAGTGCATTCACGATTTCAGGCCTTAGGCAAGAGTTTTCTACTATAAGGGCAACCTCAGCCTCTAGCAAAGGGAAATCCAAAGTTAAAATTATACTACATACTACAGGGATTGGGGGCACACCTAGCAAAGGGAAATCCAAAGAGAAAACTCTAAGGATCCCTTTGCCAATGCCCAGTATATGTGAAGACAACAAAAATCAAATAATAACCTAAAAATAGAAAAGGTGGAGATAGGCAGATCAAGGCTGCCAAATGACATCATACCAAGGGGTAGATGTTTGAAGGGGTGCTCCATCTCTAAATATAAAACTGTCAACATGCACCAACATGATAAAAAGGGAAATTAGTAATAAAATCTGGAAAAATCATAGAAAATGAAGAATTGAAGGAAATGAAGTGAGGAAAAATGTAGAATGAGCATAAAAAATAGGAGAAACACACAGGGCACCCCCCCTAGTCCCCCTAGTCCCCTTACAGATGTGTGTATACATGTGTGACTGTGTGTTGTCAAAGGGGTGGTGCTAGAGGGGCAGCAAGACAGTTTGGGGGGGCTTTACATTGATGTTTGTGTATCAAAAAGATAATAAGAATGGGAGGGCATATGTCACCAGTTTGCTTTTATATCTGTTAGATGGTGTTCTGTGGGGCACAATAAGCATGATAAGAGCAAGATAACAGTGTGGTGATGTCAGTTTGGACACCAGTGGCTGTCACTGACAGTTGTCGGTGGAGTCATCCTTCTGAGCATATTTGGTAAATGAATCTGGTTGTAGTTAAATTGGTGGGTAGATTGAATGGATCAAGAATCAAGGAGGTTGGTTGGGTGTAAGGTGGTGATAGAGGTGGTTCTCTGCAAGGGGAAAGCACCCTAGATACTAAGGTTCAAGTTTTTAAAAAAATGTAACAATAGTATGCGGGACTATTGCCACTCAGGAGAGGAACAGAGATAAATTGGAATGAAGTATCTATTCAAGAAGAGATATTGACTAATACAGGAAATGGGACGATAATGAACCAAGCTACACATGATCATGTCTGTTACATAAGGGGATATTTGATTGATCGTTGTAAGAGTAGGGATACTCTTACACCATGACAAGGAGATGTTGGCGATAATGTGTGCACTTGAGTAATGGCCCCACTTCCTTGAGGGTGCCCAACACAAGGTCAAGATTTGGACAGACTGAACGGGTCAATCAGGAGCTGGAGCAGTACATCTGCATCTTTGTCAATGAGCACCAGGATGACTGGGAGGATCTTCTCCCCATGGCCAAGTTCAGATATGACAATCACATCCACACATCCACTCAGCAAACTCCCTTCCTCCTGGACACTGGATGACACTCATGCATGGACTTTGAACCTTGCCAAGCACCATCACAGCTCGAGATAGTGAATGAATTTATGGAGCGGATGAAGGATAGCTTGGAAGAGGCAAAGGCAGCCCTAGTTAAGGCAAAGGACAACATGGCACACTTTTACAGCCAATGCCACTCACCAACACCCAAGTATAAGGTTGGTGACCAAGTTTACCTCGACTCCAGCAACATCTCTGTTGGAGCAGACTATATACGCTGCACAGTGGAAGAGACAACACGTTCCTTACAACCTACCTGGGGTTTACTTAGACTTACAGCTAGGGTTAGCAGAGGTAAGAACACTATATTCCTACTATAGTACAGGTTCTCCTTATATACATAATAGTAAGGATATCACATGACTCCAGAGGAATATGCATATGAAACATGTATCAATATTGGTAATTAATGTGGGAGAATATGCATATGCAACAATATTGGTAATTAATTTCAACACCCCCCCTCAAACTGTAAAGCGCTCTAAGCAGCTAAGTTTGAACCTCAAAAGTAATTCCGAGAGAGTCTCTAAATTTCCTGAATAGGACGGCGCCAAGGTTCTTTGTGAACATGTCAGCCGGATTATCACTTCCAGGAATGAAAACGACTGTGACTTTGTCATTTTCTATGCATTCGCGGGTGTAGTGGTAGCGAATGTCTATATGTTTGGTCCTTCTTTCCCGAACTGGATTTGATCCAATAAAGATGGATCCCTGATTATCAGCGCAGATTGGTACGCGCTTCAGTGTATATCCAAGTTCCTGGAATAAGGACTCTATCCACACTATCTGCCGACAAGTGTCGGAGAGAGCCATATATTCGGCTTCTGTGGATGACAGTGCTACAGTTTTTTGTAAACGGGACTGCCAGCACACAATGCCACTCACCAGAGTAGCAAAGTAACCCGTTGTAGATCGGCGCTTGAAAGTGTCAGCTGCCCAATCAGAATCTGTGAAGGCCTGCAGCCCCTTGGATTTCTCTCCATCATAGACTATACTGTACTTCTGGGTTCCCACCAGATAGCGCATTATGTACATTGCTTTGTCTAGATGTTCTTGGCTAGGATTAGCCAAGAATTGCGACATCTTGATTACCGTGTAAGCGATATCAGGTCGTGTTCCGAGCATCAGATACAATAAAGATCCAATCACAGACTGATATTTCGATCTAAGCGCCGCGTTTGGCGTCGCTGTGTTCTCCGACGGTTTGTAGCCAGTCAGGAGCGGAGTGGGGGCAACTTTGGCATTTGTCATCTCGAACCTCTCGAGCACTTTGGCGAGATATTCTGTTTGATCGAGTTTGACTTTTGTAGCGGTCTGGGTGACGCGCATGCCTAAGAATTCCGTGACTTTTTCAGTACTATGGCACTCCCAATGCTTCAGGCAAGCATTCTTCTTTTCATCCACAAGTTTCTTGTTCTTGCCCATGAACAAGCCATCATCAACATAGACTAGCGCAATAATGATGCTGCCTGTCTTAGGATCCTTGTGTATGAAGATGCCGGCATCGGAGCTGGCATGCACAAACCCAATGGTGTGCATAAAAGCCTCTAGCTCTTTCCACCATGCTAGTGAAGCCTGTTTAAGGCCATACAATGCTCGGCGTAAGCGCATTACTTTGCGCTCTTTACCCTCGAGTCTGAAACCCTTGGGTTGATCCATATAGATCTCCTCATCAAGTTTGCCATATAAAAATGCGGTTTTTACATCTAGACCAGTCATATACATGCCTTCTAGAGACGCAAGGGCAAACATGAGGTGTACGGTCTCGTAGCGGACTACTGGTGAGAAAATCTCATCAAAGTCAATGCCTTCGACTTGTGAAAAGCCTTTGGCCACGAGTCTGGCTCATTTTCTTCCGTCCAATTTCACGGAGAAAACCCATCTATTTTTGATCGTTTTCCAATCATGTGGAAGATCGACAATATCATAGACTTGTCGCTTGCGAAGAGCCTCTAACTCTTCACAACAAGCCTGTTTCCACTCAAGTTGCTGCTGCCGGGGTAGGCGCGCAATATCGCGAAATTGGTTTGGAACTAGGCTTTTTCCGCTTGATGGTGTGACTGCTTTTGATAACAGCCAGCGGATAAGCTCATCTCCACCTTCCTTGGTTATCTTTTTAATATAACCTGCTTCATCCGGTTCCCCCATTGGGTAATCATGTTCTTGATTATTGGAATCGGGCACACTCTCGTGGGGTGCCGAACTCAGTCCAGCAACCAGTTCTTGCTGTTGAGGTTGTGGTTGTGTTCGGTTATGATCCGAATCTTGACCCACAGACTTCTTCCAATATCGATCACGCGCAATGTCTCTCTCTATGTCAGAGGGGAGTCGCTGTTCTCCATAGGTATTGCCGGGACAGTTTGGGATTTTCCTCTGCCTGCCTGATCGATGGGGCAATTGCTGCCATTCCTGTTGATCTTCACGTCTTGGATGAAAGTCCTCAGTGTTAACTGGAGGCGGTGGAGGAGGAGCGTTAGTCGCATTGTTATGCGCCTTTTGCTCGCTTGGTAAATCATCATCATCATCTTCTAATGATGGAGGAAGGGGCGGATTTTGTGGCGGTATAGGGTCATCGCCATCCATTCCAGATGAGTGGTCATCATCTTCTGGTTCTGGAGGTGGAAAATCACCAAGGTCTGTCTTGGCAGAAGTTTTAGCTCCGGGACAGCATGGGAACATCATTTCATCAAATAGTGCCGTGGCACCAATGAATATTGCGCCATTTTGTCGCATGAAACGATATGCTTTAATGCCATCTTCTACTCCAAGGTACGTCATTAACTCCGATCAAGGAGATAATGTTGTTGGACGTTTTTCCTTTGGTAGATAGACATAAGCACTGCAACCAAAGACCTTCAGATTGTTTAGATCTGGGCGGACCTTTGTCAGGTCCTCAAAAGGTGTCAGCCATTTCAGGCGCCTTATTGGGGTTCGGTTGTATAAATGTGTTGCATGTTCTATGCAAAATTCCCACCATGATTGTGGTAGACAAGCGGTGAATTGCAAGGTTTGCAACTTTTCCATTATTGTCCTTATGGCGCACTCTGCGCGCCTGTTCTGTTGATGAACGTGGGGTGCAGACATCTCTATTTTGATGCCTAAGTCCTTGAGCTGTTTTTGTAGCTCACGATCCTTGAACTCCCCCCCTGGATCAACACGCCAGCGCTTGATTGTAGCGCCATATTGGGTTTTAGCCATCGCTTGAAATTGTCTAATCGCTGCAGCAGTGTCAGATTTCTTTCTGAGACATTGGACCCAAATATGTGACGTTTTGTCATCAAGAAATACAATGAAGTATTTATGTTTGTGGTACGATAGTACCGGGAGTTCCTTTAGGTCAGAATGTATTAATTCAAAGGATTTGTCAGCTCATGAGTCTGACTCGGGAAAAGATTTTGAGGTCATTTTCCCTTCTGCACACCCTGGACATATAATTTTGTCTTTAGGAATAATTAAATTCCTTGGGAATTTTATGGTGCTTTTAGGCATTAAACCTAGCGCCTCTTTGGATGGGTGTCCAAGTCGCCTATGCCAAGTCAAGTAGTCAGCGACATAAATGGTCGTGACATTAACCTTTTTGGTGCTCAATATATGAGTCCGAGCCCAATAGATCGTGTCATTCCTCCTTAGAGGGACACAATGCATGATTGGGTTTCCATGCTCGATAAATGAAATGTGTGCGGAGGAACCACGCACATCACTTCCGTCTTGTAAAAAGACCCCCATTGACATCAATCGAGTATTAATGTCAGGTATGTAGTAGACGGGGTATAACCACGTTTCACGCGTCTCTGACTTCCCATGACATACTACCTGGTGTTTTAATGAAGACTGCTCCTTTTCCTACTATATGAGTAGTACCAGTGGCCGTTTGGACCAAGGTAGAGTCCTTTCTCGGTAAAGGCTCGTAAGAAGCGAAATCTTTTATTTCACCAGTGAAGTGTTTTGATGCACCTGAATCCATGATCCAGTCGGCACCTTTCTTACAATCTCCCTTTGCACACATAGCACATATATTAAGATCTAAATAATTCCATGATACATTTAATAGCGGTAAAATTTCACATGAAAAGTTCGCTGTATTCATAGGAATATTAATCTTAGTGCTTGTGGCAGGGAAAAGGACTGACCTGTCATCATACGCCCCTGTATCAAGGGGTTCATCGATGAGCATTTCGTCGATGGCTTTCCACACTTCCTCATCAGACACCGGAGGTTCAGATCTGAGGGAGACGGTATCGTCTTCTACCTCCTCAATCCTAGACTCAGGTTCTGGTTCTATCCTTCTTCTCTTTCCTTCTCGCACCGTCAGGTGCTCTTCCAGCGGTCGCAGATTTTTTGCGCTGTGCGGAAGTTGCATTTGCTCGAGGGTGTCTCGAGCTTGCTGATATTCAGCATAAACCGAACGAGAGGTAGAGGCCGCACCCGTATATGCCTGTGCAGGCGGTCGGCGGCGAGGATCCCTTGTGGGAGTGTGTTCGCGTCTTTCGATGCGCTGTATAAGCGGCATCAGCGGTATGATGGTGCCATTACCATTTATGGTGGTATAGGCTTTGGAGGCGAGGTGGGTATGTTTATCCTTCGGCTTCTCCTCCTTAGTCTTTCTGTCCCCACGTCGTCCACGCTTTCGGGATGAGTCTCCATTGCTGTTTTGCCCTTCTTTGGGCTGCCATTTGGGGTTTCCCCCTTTGCGTTTAACAGCGGAAAGTTTGTTGGCTTGAGGCTGGCCAGCGGGCTTTCCTACTGCTGTGCACCTTGAGGCTTCAGCGACAATGGAGTCCTTGACATGTTTAAATGTCAAGGCGCTAGTAGCAGTCATGTTAAGGACCGTTGCGGACAAGGAATCGTACTCGCGCGGCATCGCAGCAAGTAGAATCATTGCTTGCACTAGCTCGGGGATGGCGACGTTAGCAGCCATAAGGTGCTCAAATTTGTCTGCCATTCTAGCAATCTCCGGTGTGGGGTTCACAGCTGGGATCTTGATCGCTATTGCGGACCTAAAGTCTGCAAAGACTTGGGAGGGGCCGTCCACACCATAATTGGTGTGGATGAGATCCCACACCTCCTCAGCAGTGTCCTTTGAGTTGGCACGCTGCCGAATGGAGGGGGCCAGGTGGAGCACTAGGTTACCAATGGCCTGGTCATTTTTGTTGTTCCAGGTCTGGAGCTTGGCATTAGCATCCGCCACCAAAGTAGTGTTCGTCGCCGTCAAGGGAGGCGCCGGGGGCGGTTTTTGCTCCGCCCCGCTAGTTATTTGCCAGAGGCCCTGAGACCTGAGCCACGCCTTCATTGAGTCGGCCCATTGAATGTAATTTGATCCGTCGAAAGTTTGAACGAGTTTCTCAAGAGTTGAAGACATGATTTTGTGGTGGCAGCTGTTAAAAGCGCTCAATCAGTCTTTTTACTCAATAAAACATGTTTAACGTTCTCAGGAGAAAACACTCCTTCAGAGTGGTTAACCCTAGTCAACCTAGGTTTTATGTGCAGCTCGCAGGGAGCGCAATGCAGCTCACGAAGAGCGCAAGGTTATAATTTGGAGACGATGAAGTCAACGTCGTTCGCAGCCAATTAAGGCGCGTTCGCGACATGCCCAGCAGGGCCCATAACCTGTTGGAGCAGACTATATACGCTGCACAGTGGAAGAGACAACACGTTCCTTACAACCTACCTGGGGTTTACTTAGACTTACAGCTAGGGTTAGCAGAGGTAAGAACACTATATTCCTACTATAGTACAGGTTCTCCTTATATACATAATAGTAAGGATATCACATGACTCCAGAGGAATATGCATATGAAACATGTATCAATATTGGTAATTAATGTGGGAGAATATGCATATGCAACAATATTGGTAATTAATTTCAACAATCTCTACCACCTGTCCATCCAAGAAACTTGCACACTGTTTCCTTGGACCATTCCTCATTGTCAAGTGTATTGGAACACATGCCTACCACCTATGCCTACCAGCATCCATGTCCAGACTCCACCCTGTCTTCCACATTGTCAAACTACTGCCAGCACCAGCAGATCCATTCCCAGGATGTTGCTCATGCCCACCACCACCACCTTGATTGAAGGGGAACCACAGTATGAGGTCGAGTCCATCCTGGATAGCAGGTTGCACCAAGGGAAGCTCCAATATCTGGTACATTGGAAGGGCTATGGGTATGAGGAGAACTCATGGGTTGAGGAATCTAATGTAAATGCCCCACAACTAGTCAAAGAATTCCACCAACACTTCTCCACCACGCCACATTCAGGTTATGGACTTTGACTGGTTGCAATTTTGAATGCATTGGGGCGATGCATCTTAGAGAGGGGGTGATGTAAGGGGATGCCCCATGTGTTTCTCCTATTTTTTATGTTTCAAGTTGCCATGATCCTACAAGGCTCCTTTTGCTCTATGGAAGAAAACCAGCTTACCCCAGCCATTTGTAAAATGTGTGTTCAATAGCATTTTGACAGTAATTTCCAAGGACAATGAATGTCATCCCTCCTGCTGTAAATGTATAGCTACAGATACAGTACTTAACCACAGATATTCAACCATGACTGTGACCTTTCCAATAAATTTTCTTAATTTATTTCTAAGGATGCTATTGGCTGTCTGTATTCTGGATTGAACCCTATCGACTCAGGCTAGAATTGAGAAAACATGTACTTAAGAGACATCGAGTCACGCCCCTGACGCACGTGTTCACGACCAAACGGAGGTTAGATGCTTATTCGTCTGTCAAGGTATACTATGCTCTATTTCTCAATCCCTTACATCCCCCGTCAATATCGCTTTACTTCATGATTGCCATGGAATCTCCAATAGCTGCCTCTCCGGTGCTTGGAACCTTCGGTGGACACTCCGCGACTTTGGGTAGCAGGCCGAGGAGCGACACCAGGTTAACTGATGATGCCACTTCCTTGACTTCTTTCAATCCATTCTCGGAGGAAGATGAGAATGACCAATCTTCATACACCTTGGTAACTTCTATCTTCTCTCGCATGAAGAACACCCTCTCTGCGCCTCTATCATCCGCTGTAGCTTCTGCCTCCAGTTCCAACCCGACCCCGAACCCAACTACAAACGGAGCGCCACAGGTCAATGAGCAGCGAAGACCTTCGTATACTACTGCTCAGACGCAGTCTGTGTTTTCAGCCAAGGGTGCAGGAGGGGAGCGGCCTTACACTCTAGCCACTGCTCCTGCTCAAGCCGCACCTCCACTGGTTTCATTGACTCCAGCCCAGCCTGAAGTTCCCACTTACAGCATGGACTATGACAGATCTCCGACTCGCGGTGGTCCCTTTTACTCCCCGGCAGTGGAGTCTGCGGATGGCACACCATTTGGGACATCGATCCCAGGATTTCCTATCCAGGATGATGCCCGGAGTATAAAGACGTCAACAAGTTTCCATAGATCGGGCTCGGTCTCAAAAGTCATTAGGCGGATACGTGGTGAAGGGAAGCACAATACAGGTTGTTTCTCGGCAATCTCCTAACGCCCTCTTAGGTCTCTCCCGAGATTATTGGATGGACGATCAAAACTGTAAAGAATGCTACGATTGTAAGAGTGTGTTTACCACATGGCGCCGTAAACATCACTGTCGAATCTGTGGTAAGTTCTTCAGTGTCCTTGTATGAGCAGTGAACTCTAGCTTCTTGACAGGGCAAATATTTTGCTCTCGATGCGCTTCTAATATCATCAAGGGCACGAGATTCGGACATGATGGCCAGGTTCGCGTATGCAATCTCTGCTTAGAGAAGCTCGCAACAGTCGATGACGATGACGATGACGATCGACGCTCGGTGGTGTCCTCCGTGACCTCTTTCCCAGCACATCAGTTTGGTATAGACGCGTTTTCATTATTAGGCCATCATCCTCAATCCCCGTTCGCTGCTTCGCAACTTTTTGGCCGCACTGATGAACCCTTTAACCTTTATTCAATTGCAGAAACTAAAAGGCCGTTCGCTGGATCAGATGAGGCCTGGTATGAATCCCGACCAGTGACACCTCTGCGAGAACGTGAAGATGGTATATGGGAGCCCGTCCAAGAAAATCCTGCACCCTTTAGGAGGGCTCTTTCCGACGAGGAGAAGGATGCAGCGACCCTCTCCAATGGTTTTCACCATGGGGAATCTCCGGGTGCCCCTGGAACCAAAACACCTGTTAATTATCCTATCACAATGCCAATCAACATAGAAGGTCCTACAAGCTCTATACAATTCCCTGTTGGGTCCCCTGGTGATGGGCTCGATAGTCCTCGTCCCCGTAGTAGACTGCGATCCCGATTTAACTCATATGGAGATTTTGATGTAGCTACTCCGTTTATCCGTAGCCGCGTGCAGAGCCGTCTGGACAGCATTTCAAACGGTGAACCTGGGTGGCGAACGAGACGAGAAAGCACTGCGTTAGTCATTCTACCCGCTGACGTTTGTCATTTTCTCCTGATCATTTTCTCCTTTAGGTACGCACATGAGCTCAACTTGGCCTCTATGTTACATCTCAAGATCATGTTACGCCAAATGCTCACCAGTGAAAAAATTCCCAATATAAGAGACTGGGAGGAAACTCTACTTAAATTATCACTTCGTATTGCCCGTGAGCTGACGTTTACTACTCTTCCTCATCGCCAAGGGGAGGATATGGATGTACGGAGGTATGTCAAGATCAAGAAAATTCCTGGAGGTAAACCTCAGGATTCAGAGTATGTCGACGGGGCTGTGATCACAAAAAACGTCGCCCACAAGGACATGTCTCGATCTCAGCGCAACCCACGCATCATGCTAGTAACCTTCCCTATCGAGTTCCATCGCGTAGAAGGACAGTACATGCCTTTTGGACAGATCTTTCGGCAAGAGAAAGAATACCTGGGCAATTTAGTCAGTCGCATTTCAGCGTTGCGCCCGCATGTCCTTCTGGTCGAGAAGTCGGTTTCCAGGGTTGCCCTTGATGGTCTCGTCAAACAAAATATTGCTGTTGCGCGGTCGGTTAAGCCGTCCGCGGTACAAACTATTGCTAGAATGACGCAGGGTGATGTGTTTTCTTCCATGGACAAGCTGGCGCTGGAACCACGGTTAGGCCATTCTGCACGTTATCGCCTTCAGACGTATGATCATCCACTTATACCTGGTCGTCGGAAAACCTACATGCGGTTTGAAGGGTGTAATCACGACATGGGATGTACTCTCATTCTCCGTGGAGCTGATATCGACACCCTTCGTCGAATCAAGAAGGTCACTAGATTTCTTACCTTCATCGTGAGGAACTTGAAGTTGGAGACCCACCTTTGGAAAGATTCCGTGATCACACTTCCATCGTTTAACGCAGACGCCATTCCGTCATCTATGTCAGCCCGTAACACGAGTCATGTTTTTTCATCGGCAGCCCTTGCACAACCTTCCCCCGCTTCTACTCCTCGTTTCGCAACCCCAACGGCGGAATTAAACGATTCACCGCATGCAACAATAACGGAAGTGAATGGAGGGGATGACGATGACCTTCCGAGTGAGGATTCCGAACAGCTTCGCCTTTCACGACGTATTGAGCAATCGCTCGAAGCCTATAGGACAACCTTCATTTCTGTTTCTGCAACCTTGCGTTTCCCTCCGCCATATCCTGTGCGAAGGATGAAGGAGCTGGACAAGCAGCTCCTTGAAGCAAAGCGACAATGGGAAGATGAGGTTATAATGAGAGAGGAAAAGCTACATTCCGTGCATGAAGTTGCACTCACTGCCATCACGCCTGCTGAACCCCTTCGCTCTGACCACAATGACATCAGCGCCCAAATTGCAGCCCTGCCTTCGATGAACGTGCCTGGCAGTCCTCTATTGTATGGGATGTTCACTCCTGATTCAGAGGACGAGAGATCTTCATACTTCTTCAATCCCATTAAACCTGCTCTATCAGGTGGTTCTACTGACTCTGGGGTAACATACCCTTCGCTGGAAGAGCGTCCTGTAGTCACGAAGACCGCCTCTGATATAGCGTTAGAAAGCAGCTTCAGTCTGTTGAAATGGAAACACGAGGAACAGCGACGTATATGGGAATGGTATCTGCGGAAGAACAAAGACGACTTCGTAGTTGAAAAGTATCAGTGCATCAGCCTGTGGGAGTATACCATCCCGAATGCTGAATTTGGTCAACATCGGGCGTGCTTTGCCCCAAAGCTGAACTATATCACGTTTTACGGCGAGAACGATTGCACTCTTGGTCAATATATCGAACGATCTGTTGGTGATACTCTTGTACAGTTCCTGGACCCGAAGGCTATCTGCACTGGGAAGGGCTGCGATAAGCCTCTTGCTCGCCACTGCAAAGTTTATGTCCATAATGAGACCTGTCTGTTCGTCGCTGTTGAACAATGGGATGGGCAAATCATTGGCCGTCTAAATTACCATCCTGCTCCGGATCTTATCACTACTTGGAGTGCTTGTCGTGTCTGTGGTTCTGCAACGCCATTCATACCTGTCTCCGAAGAAATGCAGAGATACTCGTTCGCCAAGTTTCTCGAGTTGCATTTCTACCCAGCTGATGTGAAGCTCGTTCAAGGAGCGGGGTGTCAACATAACATCTATCAACACCATATTCGATACTTTGCATCCAAGGGTATGACTGTCCGCTTTCAAACCGACCCTGTTACGATGCATGAAGTCATCTATCCGCCATTTCGCATACGAGTTCGTCCCGAAACACAGCTTGAGCTAAAAAACGCGGATTTTCGCCGTCTTCATCACCGCAATCTCATGTGGTACACAGGCCTAATTGATGATCTCAAATTGATCAGCATTGATGCTGCCACAGGAGATATGGAGACCGATGCTCGACTCCTGTCGCACATAAATGCATTGATTGTCCGTGCGGAAGCGGAGAGAGAAGACATCAGTAGACTCATTAATCAAATCTATCAATCATCCCCTCCTACAGATACACTTGCTCTTAACCAGGTGCATTCTTATCGCCAAGATAAGATCGTCGCATGGCAGCATGATTTTGATCTGTTGCCGAAGCCGCGACCCATTCAAACCATGGATCGTGTCGGCAAACGATCGTCTACGTTTGGTTCTGTACGTGCGAGATGGCCTCTGCGATATGATCTCTCTGGTGCATTCGATAACCCTCATCGACCCTCGACCAGCGTTTCGGAGGCGGAAGAGGCTTTAAACACTGGGAGAGCAGGTGAAACTCTCACCTCATCCGCGTCTTCAGCATCGGAGCCCGAAATAAGCCCAGAGCTTACTGGAAAGGAAACGTCTCCTGAGAATACCTCTTCCGCCAGTGTTTCTCCCGAAGAACCGAAAACAGACCATACTGATGCGCCTCACGCTCAGCTTGATACACCTCAGGCTCCTACGACTGATGATAGTGCCAAATCTGATCCAGAAAGCGACTCAACTATAGGGGCAGTCCACGATGAAGTTATGTCTGAGCCAACAGTCTCGGTTAGTTCCCATACTGTCTTCGACCTTCTTGCTGATTGTGTGCCTGCATAGGAGAATTCAAAATTTCCTGATAAAGGCCCACCTGTTCAGCATTTATCCAGGTTACCCCGTCGGTCAACGCATCAGCCCAGTGTGGCAGAACTGGTGCAGAAATATCAAGATTTCCTTCCTGCACAAGGCGTTCACGACCTTGCCAAGACTGCATTCCCACCACGCCCTCTTGTATCGGAAAGTGAACAAGAAGATGTATCGCCAGCACCACGACGTCATGTGCGGAATAAAAGTAGACATCGCCCACTTCCGAGAAACGGCTCTGTCTCCGACTTTGAACAGAGTTATGCGGCTAATATCGCGCCAAGATATCTTACACACTCCAGGAAGATCTTAGGAGTTTCAAGGGGAAGCCGTATCCCAGCGCCCATAGTACCGGCTCTTCAGTCGCAATCATCCTCGCGAAGACAATCACCAGACAAACGTTCGTCCAGTGGTCGTGGAAAAGAAGTCAGATTCAGCCGTCCGTCTTCACCATCCAATGTGAGAAACGTGTCATTCGGCGGGAGACCCACTAAGCAGCGGATATCCAGTCGGCCTAAAGAGAAAACTTTTTCTCGTCCTTCGTCCAGTTCCGGAAGCAAGTCCACCTTCCGTAAAGCGCCCTCCGGCCCATTGGTGTCTAATATCACAAAGCACTTTGAGCGTCTTGGTCGAGATGCCGAACGCTTGAAAAGTCGATATTCGGTCATCCGTGGGAAACGCGCACGCCCCGTGGCATCAGCTCGAGCAAGAGTTGAAGTTCTTGACAGTGTCAAGGATGCCATCAAAGATGAATCTGACAGCTCAGATTCGTCGAGCGAGGCTGATGACGAAGACGAAGGTGTGGACGAAGAGAGGGTAGTTCCTAAACTTATTGCACCGTCGTCTCCTGAGGCAGACCCGACGTCTCCCGAAGTCGCAATCAAAACCGCGCCTCCGGGAGTGGCATCTTTTTCAGACGTGGTCAGTGATCCAGAAACGCAAGAAACTGAAGCCCCTCTTCCATGTCCAATTTCCATGCCACCGTCGCCCTTTTTGTCTTCTACTAAAAATGATATTTCCGTAACACCTCCAACCCCAGATCTTGAACTTGCAGCAAGCGGTGCTGAACGTCCTTCGATTCTCAAAGCGATCTCTGGGTTTTGGCTGCAGCCACCGCCAACATCTCGTCTGACTGACGATCCTATGAGCGATCCAGAACATATTTTTCGGGACTCGTCCATGGTTGTGCGCACTGATGAACCAACATCAATTATAGCTCTCGCTCTAAAGTACTTGTCATCATTTTACGCCTTGATTCGCTGTGCTGACATTCGCTTTCACAGTTCGCCTCAGTACCGTGACATGCTTGCCAAATCTCGCGCAGAGAAACGGACAGCTCGTGAAGCGAAGCTAAACGAAAGTGGAGAAGCTTTTATGCCTGACGATCGATCTGTTGCAGAGTCGACTTCAACTTGGGGTGTCGTCAACGTCGATCCAGGAGAAGCTGGTGATCCAACAGAAGATTTGAAAGCACCTTCATCCAAGCTCCCTTGGGCAATATGTAAGTCGCTGTTGCCAAATTATATACCATTCATATCTTTCAAGTCTAAAACATTTCTTAAGCGTTTGAGAGTGGTGGACTGACAATTGGCTGCACTGTCCTATATCCCGAACAATTTGACGCCTTACGTCGTACCTACGATTGCGAGAAGAGCATGATTGAATCGTTATCCAGATGCATTAAGTGGAACGCTACTGGGGGGAAATCGGGCTCCGCCTTCTTGAAGACTCGAGGTAGGTAACGTATTCTAAGCTGGACTTTGCTAACAAACCTCAAAGATGACCGGTTTATTGCCAAAGAACTATCGAGGCATGAACTAGAAACCATGGAAACCTTTGCTCCAGCGTATTTCGATTACATGTCTTCAGCTGTTTCTTCCAACGTTAGTCAGTCTATTTACTGGGAATTAACGCATATTCACCTATTCCCAGCGCCCAACTCTTCTAGCAAAACATTTCGGATGCTTCAAGCTGACCTTCAAGAAAACTGGAAAAGACAAAGGACCTGGAAAATCTAAGTCAACTCAGATGAATCTTCTGGTCATGGAAAATCTATTTTACGACCGACGCTTCACAAAAGTAGGGTCTTTTCTTGACTTGATGTGGCTACCTGCTGTGGTTGACTATATAAACTGTAGATTTATGATCTGAAAGGATCCACACGAAATCGGCATGTCCAATCTACTGGCAGGGAGAACGAGGTCCTCTTGGACGAGAATCTTGTTGAAAGTGCGTTAAAAGGCATTGTATGATGGAAATTCTAATCCCTTTGTAGCCGCTCACTTGAATCCCTTCTACTTACGTGAACACTCCAAACGGATCTTGAGAGGTGCACTCTACAATGACAGTAAGTTTCTAGCAGACATCAATGTCATGGATTACTCTTTGGTTTGTGGGGTAGGTATTGTTCATGGTTACCTTTTGGTGAGCTAGTCGCTGACCATATTTTAGGTTGACAGTCACAACAATGAGCTCGTGGTTGGGATTGTCGGTGCGTGATAGCTTACACCTTTAGGTCAGCATAATCTTCAACGCTGAGTCAGATTACATCCGCACATACACATGGGACAAAAAGCTCGAGAGTTGGGTGAAAGAGTCCGCGTTCTTGGGGGGACGGGGCGAACCCACCATTGTAACACCAAAGCAGTATCGTCAGAGATTTATCAGTGCGATGGAACGGTACTTCCCTCTTGTGCGTTGCTTCTCTTGTCCAGGATAGCCTAGCTGAACATGCACAAGATCCCCGATCGCTGGATGAAACAGAGGGATACGCCAGAAGAAGATCCCAACTATCTTTTAGAATTATGGCCAGATTGGTAGTTAACTCGTACTTCAGCCCTTTTCGGGCCATACCATCATCGCCGTCGCATACCCGTCACATCGATTACCCTTACTGTTTATATACCCTATTGTAGATTCCGGGGGCAACAGCTCCAACTAAGTGTATCATATATATGTCTAACTGAATTACATTTACTCAGCCAATTTTGACCTTCTTCGTTGGTTGTGGTGTACCCTTGTCACCATCCTTTCTCTTCTTGTTCACACCAGATTTCCAAGCATCCAAGAGTTCATGCACCTTGCTGCGCATAACTACGGTAATGTTCCCCACTTCCGATTCAAGGCCATTGAATTTTATGGCATTGTCCAGCATCAGTTGAAGATCTGCTTCGAATGCCTCGACAATGTCGTACTTGTCCGCATCCAGTTTTTGCCTGATAGTTTTAAGATCGCGAGCATCCTTCCGAGGAATGACGTCAAAATAAGTAGGAACGCCCAACGCAACCGGATCCACAGGCTCCCGAAAGATCCAAAAACTAGATAATCATATTGAATTAGCTCAACAATGCCTAATAATTTTGCACTTACGCGGCTTCCTTGACCAGCGCGGTCATGATGCCCTGTAAACCCCGCTTCTCTACCCAGGACAGCTTCCTCTCCACTGCCTTCGGCCACTCTCTCTTGTAAGCCTTTTCCACTGTCTCTGTGCAAGTGATCGGATAAGTTGCAGGAGGGTTGAATTGACGGCAATTGCTGAAAACCAGGTCGACGTCTTTAGCGAAATCTTCCATAGTGACATATCTATTCTGCGCCAGTTTAGTGGAGATCGTGCCAAAATCCATAGGATGCGCAATCTCTTCTAAATATCTTGAAATTCATTATTATTAGCATATTCATTCGCATTCAGCTTAGAAAAAACCTACGTTGGACAACCATCCAGAATGGGATCGACAGGGCGTGCAAAAATTGCCGCCTCCGGGAGCTTCTGAAGCGCCTTCAATATATCCTTGCATTTCTTCTCATTGATAGGGGTCGCAGGAACGGCAGTAGGCTTCTTTAACTTGGGCGGTTGGGACGAGGGGACGGGGGTGGAGACCACCTCTTTCTCCTTGCCTTTAACAGATATACGTGGTGCATCGCTAGGATTTGTCGTAGGCTCAACTGGTTTGTCCTTTTTGGTCTTCTTTGAGACGGGAGGTTTGGTTATTGATGGTACAACTTTGACCTTAGCAACCGAGGACGATGGTCCTGGAGGCGATGGTCTTTCCTTCTTCAATGGGGTGGCAAGAGCCAAAATATCGTCTTCGTCAACCAAAGCATCACCTTTTTTCCGCTTTGAGGGTGCTCCATTGATAGCGACTTTATCCTTTGCCTTTTCCGAGGTTGAGCGCTGCCGCCTCTCATCCTTTTCCCGTTCAATGGCAAGCACCTCCTGCAAAATATCATGAGAACCATCATCGACGTAAGGCGGTGGGGGAGGATCGACAGCCGGTGCATCAGCCGAATTCGATTCAACAACCTTGGGTTTACGACTGCGAGTGTTCGAGGAGTGTTCATCAGTTGATTGAGAATTGACTTTAAGTTTGATAGTTGGTCTGGATGAGGATGCGACAGGGACAGAGACTGGCGAAGGCGGAGAAGGAAATGCTTTGGGCACAGGAGGTAGCACGCGAGGCGCAGGCTGAGCATCAACGATATGAGGGTGTGCTTTGTCGTTGGCTTCCAAGGTCTTGTTTATGATAGTCCATTCTGTAGCAGACATATTAGACGTAAGTTAATCCGCAAAGCAGGATTCATACGCTTCTCAAAGAAAATCTCGAGGGCGATAGCTTCGTTGTGCACGAAACTGCCAGGGGTATTGTACCGTTTCGCATTTGATATCATGAGGCGGAAGTCAGCTTGGAAAGCGAAGCGATCCTTGTACATCCCCTCCTCGAGTTTAGCGCCCATTGTACTGAGATCCATCGGGTCTTTGATTACATCAAAGTAACTAGCAAAAAGATTAGAACGTAGCTTTGTTAACGGGTTATGCAAAACGTACTTGGGCGCATGATCTCTTATGGGATCTACAGGTTGGGTGAAAACACCTGCGTGTTTGTGTGGCTTGAGTTTCTTCAGGGCATTGCGGGACGCTCGAAGGTCGTTCAGACTCATTCCCCCCGATTGAGCCTTAGGCACATGAGCCGGCTTGACACTATCAGCTGTCTTCGGCGGTCTGCCTTTGAGTTTCCCCTTTGTAGGTGGAGCAGGTTGTGCGAAAGCTACACCTTTCTTCGATGATTCAAGAGGTGTTAACGGCATCCGTGGCGAATCAAGCATGGGGCTA
Organism: Tricholoma matsutake; assembly: GCA_026075535.2. Classification (NCBI taxonomy): domain Eukaryota; kingdom Fungi; phylum Basidiomycota; class Agaricomycetes; order Agaricales; family Tricholomataceae; genus Tricholoma; species Tricholoma matsutake. Next base: position 9,820,614 of record AP026540.1, on the reverse strand, counting down.
GCAGGCAATCTGAGTTTTGTGGGCATGTTGAAGGGGACAAGAGGGCTCTTGACCGGAGGGCCGCCAGATTTCATCGATCGAGCGGCTTTCACTGGAGCCTTGGCAGGTGGAGGGGTAGCCTCTATGACTGGTGTACTGGGAATATGAATCTTGACGGTAGGCGGAGTCTCTTCGACAGGACGGATTAAAATCTCGGCCACTTTGAGCAAACACCATCGGACTTCGTGATCGACATCGGGCGCCCTAAATACACTGTCAACACCAACAGCCAAGTTCGAGGGTATAGGTCAAGCGTACAAAGCAATAGGCATCAAGAACTCCCGTAGAACTTCGTTCTTTCCAACCTCGCGATCCTTCCGTAGGACTTTGATCATGGCATCCATTTCGGTCTTCTTCGATTCCTTGGCCTTCTCCGGAGCTGTGCCATCCTCTTCGATAAGTAATGATTCAGTCTCCCTCAGACTGGACTTCATCTCTCCCATCTGCACCAGCAGTGCCAAACTATGGCCAGCGTTGCGCGCAACATGCCGTCGCACTACACGAGAAGGATCATTTGCCATGACTGCGAGGACATAGCGCATAATTTGCGGTGTGTACCATTTGGTGAGGAAGAGTCCATCGAATGCCGCAATACGGACTTGGGTATAGTTTCCTTCGCTGTGTTCAATACGATTGAGAAGATGAAATCAATAGCGTTGCCCCAGACCTACCGAGTTAAGGGGAAGAACACCTTGAGATGGTTCGTCACGAGGTTGGCAGCACTAAGCATCAGGTAGAACTAGTATTATGCGAAGATTGAGTTATTTCAAATGTGAAAAATCAAAGGACAAACCTCCATCGCAGCTATTGTCACACTATTGTGGGGTGATGGGATGAGCCTATCCATACTTCGATAGCGATCGACCTCAGCGACAATTTGCTTCAGTAGATCTGCATCCTCAGCATTGTGCTCGCTCCGAACTTCTGATGTGAGTAGTTCCCCTCGCTCAGGGGATGCAGTAGACATAGTAGCTGCCGCAGCGGCAGAAATAAGAGTACAAATGTAGAAACCATCTGAGTACTGTAAACCCTGTGAGGTTGGTCAGCGTCCAGATGGAGACAAAACCCACTGGATTGGCAGTATTGTCGTTGTAACGTAGTTGGTCAATCAAGAATTGTCTGACGACTGATGGGGATTTTCCGTTTTCGAATCGTATTCGCGAGATTGCATTCACTAGACTCTGCGAAACCATCAATAAAGAATTAAGATTGACACAGGACTACCCACCTTTCGGACAAAGTACTCGGAAAAATCAGAAAACTCGTTTGGTTTCGGAACATAAGTATGCACAAAAAGATCCTGATTGACGTCTTCTGGTTCGTAACAGTACCGCAGGAAGAGTTTGAAAAGATGGAATAGCCCCAAAAAATCGAGCCGGCGGATGGCGCACTGTAGTTTAGTCAGTAGAAACACTTACCGCAAAGCACTGGCATAACACTTACACTGACCAAGGCCAAAGCAGCTTCACATCGTATACGAAAATAGTAGTTGGATACTAAGACTGTCTTTGTGAGAGTGCTGGAGACGATGGCCGTCGGTTTCTCAGCCAAAGCATGAATAGCCTAACGACCGAAAGTTAGCCACAAGCCAGCCAATGAACGGATCCCCGCGGTGACAGAAATTAAAACAACTACTGACCTCCAACTGTGCAACGACATCTCTATCCCTCTGCAACTGCGACACCCACATAAAATCAGGTTGTTCAAATTTCAAGCTCGCAATCCACTCAAAGTCTGCATCCATCCGAATCCACTCATACGTTGCGCCGCTCATGATCCCTTCATCTTCCTCCGTCCAATCAGCCACCTTCCAATTTTCTCGCTCCTGCTCCTTTTCCCATACCTCCAAGCCAAACCCCATGTCTACCATTCCCATTGCCTCAGCCGCTTCTGCATCACCTTCGGCAGCAGCTTGAGCTGCGGCTTGCCGTGCAAGGTAACGCTTCGTGTTACGTCGAACGCGCTTGTACTTGGTATTGAAAGGAACCTCGTAACGCTTGAACGGCGACCGTATGTCCAAGACATGTTCATATGGAGTCCCATCTGCTTCGTGTATTCGGATGGTCATTTGACCCTAGCGAGAAAGGTTTATCTAGTCTGTCGGATTATGATACATCGAGAAAGACTTACTTCAAAAAAAGGCACGGGTTTCATAAGCAGCTTGGAGACCTCGTTGTTTTCCATCGCCTTGAATGCCGGCGCCTCCTGCCTCATTGTGATTTCCACCGCCATCTTTTTCCGGTTGAATGTCGCGGAAAAACCGAACGTCGGACATCCACTTCCGTATATCCACTGTTCTGCAAAACTACGAGGGTCAACACCACTAACTCTCCTGCAAGTCCTCAAAAATGCGTGAGTAGAGAGCGCATTGTTCTGCATCTCTCCGCTGATCGCCGAGAGAAAGAGCTTGGGCAACACACGACTCAGCCCCAACGATGTCCCCGACTTGCCTAACCTTCGGTCAAGGATGTGCAGAACCAGCGGCGCCTTGAGATTAATGAAGGGCAACGTGGCAGAATCTGGTGGATCAAAGAGTTGGGGCTGACAGATGGGAGGCATGCCGCCCATGTCCCATTCCAGCACCCTCTGCATATCCTTCTTTAGCCTGAACCGGTACTCATTGTTCCCAAGAAGTTTGCGTATGAACAAGCCCGTGATATAGAGCGCCAGACCATTGACAAGCCAGATGTCCGACCAGGTCTTCGGTTGTATGTTTATCCCGACCCACTGACAAGCGAGGGCGTGAGCAAGAGCGTGCCGAGTTTCTAGCGCTTGTTCGATTGCGTCATCCCCATGCAGTAAATCGACAGTCAGTATAGATAACGTGGAGCTATCGAACCGCTGGGTCGGGAGTTCATCGACGAATACAACTTTGTAGGAGCCAAAGGGGTACGAGCCGAATTCAGTGGAGTAGAAACTCATGGCAGAGCGAAGTGAGGCGGTGGAAGGGGTGAGAAGGTTTTCGTGACCGGGTAGGCAGAAGGCATACATGAGGGGCTGAGAAGCACCAGAAACATCATCTGCAGTACTATCCGCAGCGATGGTATGAAGGTGAAAAGGTCCGGCGGCAAAGGCAATGTGTTGGACAGAGGTTAGGACAGCTTGTGTAAACAGAAAGATGGTTTTGTTGGAGTTGTACGGGTGTGCGACCTAAGAATGGTTAGAACGGTGGAAAATGTCTATGTAATTAATCTCACCTGCTCAACTAACTCTCCACTGCAAACAACTAATGTTGGAGTAGCATCACTTTGCTCCTCATCGTCCGCAGCTTCTCGCTCCTCGAGGTATCGAGGAACAACAAACTCAAACTCCCATGTACACTTCTCCCAAAGGCTATCGATACAGGGGACCCAACACCTCGCAGCATCAGGTGAGGAGGGAGTCGTATATGCATGAGGGACATACTTCCCATAAAATCAGTTATTTCGAAATGTGATTGATGTAATTCGCCTCACATAAGGATGAGAATCCGTCGGGAGCACGAATTCAAAACCATCAACGGGGTTGTGAAGACTGTACACGATATGTATTGTAATTGGAGCAAACTCAGGGGTTGTTTGAGACTGGCTGAACCCTGGCGTCTGGGGTTCAGGTGTGGCATCTGAACCACAGAATCAGACGTGGACAATGTAGAATTCTGACAGCACACTCACGCTCACTGAACACCATTTCTGATGACACATGACCAAACTGCTTGAGCGGCACTTCTCTGGGAATGGTAATGCCAAGCTCCCCTTCGTCGCCCTCCTGGAGCGCTGAATAGATCTTGCGCTTAAGTTCCGGGTGTCGATGACAGTCTGTTGCCTCGTTAGGAGCGCCGATCGTGATATTAGAGAGAGGGTCATGATGTGTAAAATCTGCTTGGTGGCCAGCAACAGTAACATTATGGATAGCTATTTGCAACTCTGTCAGTGCCCAGAGCACCTAAACCAAACACCAGACATACTGCATTGTCGCGAGTGAAGATGAACCGTTCTGAGCTCGCTGCTTGACGGCACGATTGTGATCTCCGTGTAGCCCTGGTCGCGCAAATGAGGCGGCGGCTATGATGAGACGACTGAAGGGAGCCATACCCAAAGACATCCCGAGAAATCGATCTCTAAAACGACCTTTTGGTGACTAGTAGAGAAGGGAAATGGTGTTAATGGAAGAACTTGGAGGGGATATAAAGGAGACGACGTATAGGGAGAAGCCACGACGAAGGTATTCGCGTTGAGGGTTGGTACGGACATCCATAGCAGTTGAATTAGAGTAATAGACACGAAGAAGGAGCAATTAAGAGGACTTGTTCGGGGAGAACGACAGCAACAGCGAGGACAGCAAGAAATGAATCAGAAATGGGAGGAATCGTTTAGAAGTCGACTGCGAAGACGCGATTATGTAAGACATTCTCTCTTCAATGCCGCCCAAATCAATATTTCGCCAGCCTGGTGCAAAACACTTCCAGCTCGTTCATCGATCGCAACGGGATCCTCTTTATCATGATCCAGATGCAAGCAAGCACGTATTAAAGTCATTCGAACGCGAGAATGTGAAAAAGGTACTAATTACAGGAAGATAATGTTGACTATCGTTGATTTCACTGCATAGGGAAAATCTCGTGCAGATCTCGAGTCCATCCTGCCATCATCGAATTTAGTGAATGAAAAAAATACGCATGTCGGCGAAGCTGCACTATATGGCGTATACTACGATGATACCGAATACGACTACATTCAACATCTACGGCCAGTCGGTGTTAATGAAGATGGCGTAGAAAGTGTCCTCATCGAGGCCCTGCCCTCCTCAAAAACCCAGGCCAAGAAAACGCGAGGCATTGAGCTACGAGATATTCCCGCAGAAGCGTTGCCTTCTGCCTCTGAGCTTCCAAGGACATACGAATCCCAACATGCCATTCCAGAGAGTATAGCTGGCTTCCAGCCTGATATGGATCCTCATTTAAGACAGGTGCTGGAAGCACTTGAAGACGATGCGTTTGTTGATGATGAACTCGAAGAAGATTTTTTCGGGGAACTTGTGGGCGATGGTGAACGAGGGAGTGACGAAGACGTTGACTTTGAATTTCGAGAAGACAACGCCAACGAGCCTCTAACGCTTTCAAAGGCACAAGATGGACATGAGGAGCGATGGGAGGAGCGATTTGCACAATTTAAAAAAGCGCAGAAAGCAGCAGAGCGACAAGGACAGAGTGACGAAGAGTACGGGTCTGAAACGGGAGACACTATCGGAGGGCTGCCCACAATGTCTGTCATTGGAGGTAAAAAACGACGCAAGGGCACAAGTGACGCTTCAGGCTACAGTATGAGCAGTTCATCCTTGTATCGCAATGAGGCACTCCAAACTCTCGACGAGTGTTTTGACCAAGTATGTTCCCAATTCCACCTTGTGACGTCCTCGCTTATTTTTCTGTCCTTAGATGATTCTCAAACAATATAACGAACATTCCGAAGAAGACGCCTCTCCTCCGGATGAAGAAAGCGATTCGGACGAAGCGCCTGAACTCATCACCTCTCGCGAAGACTTTGAGTCGATGATGGACGAATTTCTCAATGATTACGAGCAACTTGGACGAAAGCTGAAGCCCAAACTACCTGGTGAAACAGGCCCGGAGAAACTTGACACGATACGACGTGCAATGGGTCAAGATGAACGAGTACGGATTGGACAGCAGGAAGATGATGATGATAGCGATGATATCTACGCACCATTGGAGGAAGATGACAAGAAGGATAGATGGGACTGTGAAACGATCCTCAGTAAACAGTCATCTATTATCAACTTTATCAAAACATGAATTGACTTGTTACAATAGCAACGTACACGAATCTCGAAAATCATCCACGTCTGATTCGTGCTCGAGATTCCAAACCAGTCCCAAAGATTTTATTAGACCCGAAAACCGGCCTCCCAACTGTTGTCGACCGTTCTCAAAGATCTCAAAGCAAAGCCAAAGTTAAACCTACTCGAGGTCGAGTCGTAAAACCTTTCCCTGAAGATTCCGATCATTCCGATTTGGATAGCCCAAGTACGTATCTTTGTCAATGTGGTCATGTCCCTTGATATATTCGCGTAGACCACCCACAGACCATTGCTCGACCACGAGACGAATCAAAAGAAGGCAAGAAGGCAAGGAAAGCAGCAATCAAAGCAGAACGACAGGTACGGAGGGTAGAGAAGAAGGCAATGAAAGAAAAGTTTGAGACAGAAAAGAAAGTGCAAATGCGTACAATTGGTAACAAGGAGCAAAAATTGAAGAAACTGTGACCTATGATTGTATGGATCAAGCTAGTACTAGAGTTTACAGTTTAATGTTTAACATTCAACGGTCTTGACTTTCGACCGCAAGTATCAGTCCGGAGTGTCCAACATACAACGTTCAACGCTAATGTACAGAATACTTGAAAGTAGATAGAACATGGCTTCCTAGCAGTAAACAAGACCCTGGGATTCCATCGATAAGTACCTGGCTGGTTAGAAGCCCCTTCATAACACAGGCCAGTGTACAATGATTGTTCTATTTCACATTGAACTACATCTCAAGTATTATCAAAGTAGTTTAAATTCATCCTATAAAGCAAATAGTGTATCAAACAACAAATCGAATATGCTAGGTATGAAGGTGACAAGTGTGCATATAGGGAAGTATGTGGCGCTAGTAGAGTACAATGGTATATCAAACAAATCTAAGTACGAACCAAAGGAAACAGGTATGTAGGTGGGTGAAAAGGGATCATGGAACAATGGTGCGACATATGTCGTCCGCACTGGCAAAGCGCCAGGGTCCTACCTCTTCGCCTCCAAACAACAGTGGCCTGTTCTTCAGGTCTTCCCAAGTAACTGACCGCTCCTTCGCATACTCCAACAACTGTATATCTCTTGCATACAGATCAACTTTAGGAGTAAGGCCAGGCATGAGGCCAACTTTGGCGAACGATACGGAGGGAGCTGGTGCATTCTCAAGTGGTGGCGAGCTTGAAACTGCGCCCAATACGTGTGCACTTGGATGAGTGTTTGGCTGCTCCAGCTCGGCACAAAAGGCGTCGTAGTTGTTGGGAATGGATATCGTAGGTGTTAGACTTGAATGTTGGCCTAGCTGGCGTCGGTATAGCCTTAGGAGAGTGAAAATTTGTGGCTCTGCTGCATCGCCCTTCAAGGATTGCACACGAGTTGCACTTGACAGGTAGGGCTCTGCCTCGACCATGAGAGCAATGTGAGATGCTCGGAAATGTAGTAGAGGGGAGGCCCGATTCTCCATGTTATCGAAAGCAAATAAATAGGGGTCATACGGTGTCGGGCTGTGCATGTGCATGCGAAATGGACCAGCCTGGACAGGTATGTATTCAAATTCGTCGATGAGCTTCAAACAGCGGCGTGTTAGGAAGTTCGCAAAGCCAAATGTTTCCAACAGTACTCACCTGGGGTAATGTTCGACCGGGATCACAATCCCCACGTGCAAGGATTTCCTCTCGCATAGCAAAATTACGATGCTCGTGCTCGAGCAACAGCTCTCTTTGTTGTTTACTAGGCACAAGTACGAAGCGCCCCGAATCGTACTGGCAATAGTGAGTTGGACATACTACACGGAACACATGAGACGAAGAAGATGACGAAGAAGATGACGAAGAAGCTGCCACTCACAGCAAATGAGGTTTGAGGGATCGTCTTTCCTGAAATTGGACAACGCAGGCGCCACGCGGCGAATCCAATCAACCTACCAATTCATGCATGAAGTTCAACCATTTGCGAGAGTCAAATAGTCTCACTTACTCGACCTTGATCGCCAGACTTTCTGGCGACGATGTGAGCCACATCAACAGGGTCCATGCCACACAAGATACAGACCCCACCATCACGAGAAGTAATGCTGACTTTCCGGGATTCAGATACGACACTTGAGCCGTCTACAGTGGTTAGCGGCATCTGTGCAAGAGCTGTTGCAGACGAGAAACTATGGGGTTCAAAAGAGAGAATGTCGAATGTGAGACATATTTGAACCAATCGTACACATGACACTAATAGGGTTGTTCACGGTAGCCATTTTCGGGCCATTTTCGCTCATTTTCACTTCATTTTTCTTTCATTTTTCAAAAATGACCATCTTTGCAAAATAGAAATGGGGGGGTGTACTCCATTTTGCAAAGATGGTCATTTTTGCTTTCATTGTCCTGTCATTTTCACGTTCGGTCGTTTGGGCCCTAGGTAATGTTTTTTTTGTCAAGTTGTTTTCTTTTATTCTCAACTAACTAATCTTTTCATTTGCTTTTTCTAGGTTTTATCTATGTTGTTTACCATGAGACGGCGCCAAGATGGCACACCCACAACGACACCATCGCTACGAGCACCTGCTTGTGGGGTGGATGATGGATCAGGACAACAACAAAACAGGGCGACGTCCAACGACAGGGACGACGGGGCAGGGACAAGGGATGGTGAGGCAAAGATGATGACGGCCACCAGCACCCCACCGCCGTGAGCAGCTGTTCGCGGGGTGGAAACAACTGGCACGGCAAAGACGGGGAGGACGCAACGGCGAAAAAGAAGGGGAGCCACGACGACAAAAACAACGGGACAGGACGACACCGACACCGATAACGAGGGGACAGACGACAAGGACAACGACGATGACGGGGACCAGGGGACGAAGACCGATGACAAGGACAACCACAAGACGACGACGAGGACAACACCCACAAGACGACGACGAGGACAACACCCACAAGACGACGACAGGGATGGGGACGAGGACAGACAATGACATGACATGACCAAAACGGCAGCGGCGGCGGCGTATGGGGACGATGAGGATGGAAGAATGGAAGGTGCAGGCAATGGATACAGCGCCGTACGATGAGGAACACAAAAAGGGCTATCGACAACGTCTCTTGGGCCATAGGTAAGTTTTTTCTTGTTCATTTCATTTTTTTTGTTGCTAACAAAGTTTTTAGATATTAACTATTGATGACGACGACTACCCCTGCTCAGCGGAGAACAGGTAGCTGAATGACACAGCACCCACTGAACCACGAGAAACCATGGCGTGTATGGGCCAGCGGGGAGGGCAAGTGCCAAGGAGGGAACAGGACGACAGCAGGGAGGAGGAATAACGCCAGGATCGAGGGGGAAGAGGGGCGACACGTACGGGACGGGGCGAGGGAGGAGATCGGGGGGACAAGCGCCCAACACCCGACACCCGCCGCTGCGAGCATTTGCTCGCAGGGTGGATTGGGTGCTAATGGACGCTCGTTGGAGATAGGGGGTTGGTGACATGGCACACAATGGGTGAAGCCATTATGACGCGCCCCACCCCCTTTCGTATTAGTTTTTCTTTCGTAGTAATTTTTGTAGTAAGTAGTATCAATTAATATATTTATTCTGTACGAAGCTTGAAAAAAGACTGGTAAATAACCCAGCAATGAGTTAGTGAGTGTTGAGGAGTGATTATGGACTTTGAAAAAATAATTCATTAGTGGAAGCTTACCTCCTTTAGAGGAGAGCAACACTCAGGATTGATCAAGAACAGAAATATATAAGAGGGACGGCAATTAGAGATACACGGAGTCACTGTAACGAGAGTGGAAGTGGGGAAAAAGGAAGTATCTAAAGTGTCTTTTAGATGCGTCTTTATAAGATAGCGAAGTTCGGTGTCAATACTCGTCAATATGTCAACAGTCGTCAATAGATGAGTAAGCCCAGGCTTACACTCCTCCCCCCTCTGAAAAATTCACCGCCAGCCATTCAACCAGAAAGAGGAAGTAAGTAAGCTAGGTAAAAACTGCTCACGGGGTGCATCAAAAAACCCATAGCCAGTGGCAGGGGAATGAAGAAGGGGAAAGTAAACCCTCAACCATTTCCTGCCAGCCATTCGTTGAGCACCGCGTTGTTCGCGAGCTCTGATCCTGTGAGCCATTCATCTTCTTGCCCGTAACTGAGCCAATGTACGAGGTATTGCATGCCTCTTCCGCGTTTTTGCGCGTCCATGATTTTCTCCACAAAAAATTCTTTTTGTCCATCTTCTGTGACTACCCCCCCAGTCGTGTTAGCTCTCGAGATGGGAATAACTCACTGTCATTTTCATTGTGCCGGAAAACTTCAGACATGTGGAACTTTGGATACATTTTTGATGATGCCGGCAAGTCCAATGTTACCGTAGATTTTGCTGGGTGTGGTGACCTGGGGCTTGACCCCGTGTTTGTATATATTACTTTTCTTTGCTATTGACCTGGGTGGCCCCTATAAAGGGACCAACCTTCTATTTACATAAATGATCTTCTAATACCACCTCAAGTACACATGATAATATACGTTATTCATGTTTAGCTCCTGTGTGATCTTAAGGGACCCCCCTCCAACTCACAACAGTTTTTTAAACACTCAAACTCATAGAGTTAAGCTCAACATCGCCCCATCAGTGATCATCATCAACACGACCCTGAACTTCTCCTGCAAAGGGAGAAAATTTTCAACACAATCAGTGATGGAAGCATATCCATCGCTAGGACCCAAATCAAGTTTCTTTGCACTCAACTCTTTGCTTTTCGCCCACTGCTACAACCAAAATTCTTTTCTCCATTGCTGAAGATTGTACCTCAAGAACAAGACCATGGTTTTGACCAAGGCCAAGAACAAGAACAAGCTGAAGCCTGCTCCCAAGCAGGACGTGCAAGGTAAATTTCATCTGTCGCCACCAGGGTCAGATTCTCCTTGGCACGCTCTGAAAGATTTGGCTGGATCCCATCCACTCAAGGCACATACAAGCACCTTGAGAAACGACGTTTCTCCTACTAGGGACTTTCAGACCCTTGAAGCGCATACAGCCACTTCGAGAAATCTCAATTCCTCTGCCCTTGGCCCACACCATCGACGGCTCACCATTGAGGATGCCGACAACAGCGAACCCGAATCCAGAAAATCTTTCTTGTCAAACAACAGTCGATGAGACACTCATTCCAATCCAGGACCTCCTCCTGGCTTGCAGAAGCTTTCTCCTCTAAATGAATTGACCCCAGAGCCCAACAACCACTGGATTACCCCCAGTAGTGGTATCAATCTTCCCTGCAACAGCCAGACATACGAAACACCTGGATTATTCCCTGCTGTATGGCCGGATTTAACAGCATCGGCACCTGCAACGCTGATGAACACTGACAATTGGCTGTGCCAATGCCTAGAAAAAAGACCCCTCAAGGCCAAACCTCAAGAGGATGAATCAGACAACGAATTTGGAGCTGAGCATTTTGCTCAGATCGCAATGGATATGTTTACCTGTTGCATGGATGCAAGAGATTTTGAACTGATTAAGTTGGAAAACCAACTTAAAGATCTGGTGTTAAGTTACGCCAGTCACTTTGCCCATAGGGAAATAATCAACCCTACTATACCTCGTTCCACAGCAACAGAACAAGATCCCAACCCTGTCCAACCTTGTTCCACCAACCCAGTGGAACAAGAACATCCTTCCACCCACAGACATGGTTCCCCACATCTACAGACCCCCAAGTTATCTCGTGAACTACCTTCTAAAAAGAAGGTACACTATATCAACAACAACAGGATTGTCCTTCAAAGGATACACGATGGCGATATCCAGGATGGAAATCCCACCTCGATCCCCAATCAGGGGATCTGTTTTGACAAAGATGGTCAACCTTGGGATAAGGATGACCCTTCATCTTGCCATCAAAAGCAAGAGAGCCCACCATCTGTAAATTCCAGACAGCCTGCGCAGAGTCATGCAGGCCATGGAGGACCACCAGATGGAGATGGGTCCAGGGATGATGGTAATGGAAGTGATAGTGACTCAACATATAGCACATCGAGCAATGAAAGTACCAAACATTCTTCCTGATTCGAGGAAGAAGCGTCCCACAGAAACTCATCAAATCGCTGATGAGGAGCACAAACACGCACTTCTTCCAGATGTACCCCATCTGGACATTCTGGTACCCCACGAGAATCAAGTAGCCCTTACTGGTCTACATCTTCCTATCCCGATTCTTATTGAGATAAAGGCTCTCGCCATCCCTCAAAATATTTGAGGGACATCCATACCAAGATACATAGACAGATCAACAAAAAGGTCTCTGTCTTGATGGAAATTCCTGCCACTGGAGGCAAGAATGGTCCCCGAGTTCCCAATCCATCAAAGTATGGCAGATTACCTGACACTGAAACCTTTGAAAGATGGCTGAATGCCCTTCTTTGGTGGTTGAAGGTGAACAAGGTGTGTGGCCCTGAGCTGGACTCAGACTGCATTGAATATACAGCGATGTTCCTTGAGAACACTGCCCTCACTTGGTTTGAAGACAGCATTGATGGTGCATACCGTCAACAATCAGCCTGGACTTTCAAAGAAGTCATCACTGGCCTATATGACCAGTTTGTGCATGAAAATGCAACCCATGATGCGACCGACAAATTCTGGCATGTCGAGTATAACACCAATGAGGGCATTATGGGCTATTACCACAAGCTGGAGCGCTATGCTACCAGGTTGATACAGGCACCCAATCCATTTACGTTCAAAATGCAATTGGTGACTGGGTTGCCCACAGGCATCATATCCTTTGTACTAGACAAAAAATGTTCTACTGAGACAAGCTCAGTGCAAGATATCCTACACTTCGCCTGCCAGGCAGAGGAAATCAGTAAGATGAGAAAACACTTCAATGAAAAGAAGTGTATAATGGATTCCACCAAGTCAAAGAGCACATCCTCTTTGACTAAAACTTCTAAAACAAAAGAACCTTCACCTGAACGGTCTCATGAACGATCCCGGGATCATTCTCGAAAACACAATAAGAACTATCGTGATAGCTCTAAATATCTGGGGCCAAAGTATCCTACCAAGGAGCTTCAAAGTCACTGCGATAGTGATCGCTGTAACAAAGATTGTCATGATACTCAACCTCGTGCATCTGGAGGGAAACCATCCAGACACTCTGGATCCAAATCAGACAAAAGGTCTGATGACAAGAAGACCCTGAATTGTTACAGCTGTGGAGGTCCATACTACTCCACAGATAAGGGCTGCCCTAAGTATGGACAGCCCAAACCATTGGCTAAGATGTACACTGCTCGAGAAGGATCAGCCTCTATGACTGATCCCCAAACCTCCCATGCTCAACCAAGCAGTGAGCACCATTTGAGTCCTACCTGGGACTCAGATTCACATTCTGCGACAAATGAGAGACTCGCCGCAGTGTACAGTGACTCAGAGGATAACTCTTGCTCTGAGTATGGGTCTGCCTTGTCAGACATGAACCCTGATGGTTCTCAATACAGTTCAGAAGGTGAACTGTGCAACTTGGAATCTGACACTGGGGGTAATGCCAGTGAATATTCTGGATCAGAGCACTTTGGTGCGATCCACAAAATCCTTTTGGAGTATGACTCCGATAGTTGCCCATCCACCCAGTTGGTGTCCGACTCAGAGGAAGACTCTGAGGACAAAACAGAGAGACAATCTCCATCATTTTCTGAAAGATTAGGCGTCATGATGGACAACCTATTCAAAGACAAGCCGCGCTTTAGAGGTGCAACCACTTTGAGGAAATCCTCAAAGAAGATAACCCATCCCCCTTGCTCAGAGAAGGACAATCGGTGCTTTGTGGCAAAAATGAGGCTTCATGGACTTGAAGCTTTCATCCTCCTTGATCCAGGCTGCATGTCTGATTCAATTTCCCCAGAGTTCATCATGTCAGCGAATCTTAAAGCCCACAAATTGGAAGAGCCGGTGCCCTTGCAATTAGGCACTGTTGGAAGCTGTTCAAAGATCAACTTCAGACTATTCACTGATTTTGAAATTGGTGAAATAAAAAACACCCATTATTTCAATGTTGATAACATCGATAGATATGATGCCATTCTGGGCACTGTCTTCATGAGGAAACATGGTATAGTTCTAGACTTCAAACATGACAAAGTACGCATCAAGGGCAAATGCCTCGATACCATTATTGAGGGCCCTAACACTTTCAAGCAAGCCTGTCAGCATGCTATGCATGCTCAACCTCCCAAGGATGAGTGACATGAGAGTGGCCACCCAGCCGCACAAAAGAAAAAGGACCCAGACAAGCCTGATGTGAGTTCCACGAAGGTGCAACCTCCATCTGTCAGACATAGGAATGTTGAAATGTAAGAAGTAGACAATGTTGACAAACATCGTTGGTCTACACTGAAACCTTCGGACCCTGTCCTTTTAGGACCCAAAGAGGAACCCATGAGCAATGAAGAAGACGATCTAGAAGAGATCATCCAGGAATTCACTCAGGATAGATTCCCCAAGGGACCCAATTTTGAACCTCCTGGATTCAACCCCTCTATCCCTGCGGTACTTCCACCAGATCAGGTTGATGACCTGAACAACATACTCTTTGCAATTTGCGAAGAGCTGGCTGATAAAGCTAAAAGCAAAGGACCCCTTTCAAAAAAGGACCTTCCATGCCTCCGGGAGGAGTGGAAGCAATCTTGTCAGGACATCCTCAATGGAGTTCCTGACAAACTACCTCCTTTAAGGGACATAAACCACCACATCCCATTGGTGGATGAGAAGAAGAAGTATAACTACTATCTTCTGAAGTGTCCTGACTCAATGAGGAAACCCCTCGCCGAGAAAATAGCCAAGTACTGCAAAGCAGGCTGGTGGCCCGCGTGGAGCAAGCCGCTCCGATGCTAGTAGTTCCCAGAAAACTGGGAAACTTCACACTGTGATCAATGCAGTGAAACATAACGCTAACATGGTGAAAAATGTTACACTGTTTCCTGATCAAGACTTGATTCATCTTGATGTTGCTCAAGCTAAGTACTGCTCAAAAATTGACCTCTTCAATGCCTATGAGCAGGTCCGAGTTGCCCCAGAAGACATCTGGAAAACCGCCTTCTCAATGGTTCAAGGCATCTATGAGAGTCTTGTTATGCAACAAGGTGACTGCAATGCACCCTCAACCTTCCAAAGGTTGATGAACTCTATATTCTGAGATTACATTGGAATCTTTGTCCACGCCTACCTGGACAATATCTTCATGTTCAGCGACACAATTGAAGAACACCAGAAGCATCTGGAGCTCATGTTTACTAAACTACATGAGCATTCTCTGTACCTCTGTGCAGAGAAATGTGAACTCTACACTGAAAGGGTAGAGTGTCTCGGTCATATGATTGACAAGCATGGCTTACATGCAGATAGCGACAAAATGGCCCATATACAAGAGTGGAAAGCTCCTCGTAATTATCATGAAGTCCAGCATTTTCTGGGACTCGTGCAGTATCTGGCACATTTTCTTCCAGATATAAGTGCTTTCACTAGTCTGCTTTCAGCAATGACTAAAAATGGTCAAGCCTTTTCATGGTGACCATTGCACGATCATTGCTTCCAGATGATTAAACACATCTGTTGCACAATGCCCATGCTGAAGCCAATCGACCCAGATTCACCTGAGCCGATATGGGTGATCTGTGACACCTCAGTCTTTGGGACTGGAGCAATGTATGGTCAGGGACCTGAGTGGCAAACTTGCCGCCCTGCTGGGTTCCTGTCCAAGAAATTCTCTGACACTCAAAGGAACTACCGTACCTTTGAGCATGAAACGATTGCCATACTTGAGGCACTCCTCAAGTGGGAAGACAAACTGATCAGTAGACGCATTCATGTCATCACCGATCACCAGGTGCTTGAGTTCTTCCAGACTCAACGCTGACTGTCTGCTAGGCAAACACGATGGATGGAATATCTGTTGCATTTTGACTTTGACATTCATTATGTCAAAGGCAAATTGAACAAAGTAGCGGATGCTCCATCCCACTACTACCAATTCGACTCTTGGGATGATGCTCCATTAGTCCAATACTATGTCTTCGCAGACATACATCTTGATCCCAACCACAAGGATCTCCCATGGGATTGACATCTCAAAATCAAAAATTGAGTAATTGAAACTCGTTCTGCTGCTTCCCAGCAGAAACGAGTTAGTGAACAACTCAAAGCTCTTTGAGAATGAGTCAAAGAGTGTGAGGCAGCCACAGCCATAATGACTGCAAATGCGGAAGAAGCAACCACACCTTCTTCAAAGACCAACCAATCACAGGATGATCCTTCGATTTACACCTCTCAGGCTAAAGGGCTTTACCTGCACATTCACATGTCAGAGTTAGACCCTCTGAATGATGATATCCAAAAGGGATACATCAACGACAAACATCTCAAGAAGGTTCTTGAAAATCCAAAGGACCACCCAGACTTCCAGACCCAGGACGGTTTCATTTGGAGAAAGAACAGAGGGGGCAAAGAGGTCCTTTGCATCCCCACCTCTACTTCCAAGGGTACGACCTTACATGGTCATATCATCGAACAAGCCCACACCTTAGTGGGGCATTTTGGTCCTCTGAAGACATTGGAATACATCCGATGTTGGTATTGGTGGCCTCAACTTCAATACAAAGTCGAGAAATACTGTGATTTGTGCGAACCTTGCATCTGCTCGAAGGGGGAATACCACTCCCCTCGAGGCAAGCTGCACTCATTACTGACACCCATGAGACCATGGGAGTCAATTGGAATGGATTTCATCGACCCTTCCCAGAGTCCAAAGGATTTGACTACCTTTGGGTAATCATCTGTCATCTGTCTTCAATGGTTCACCTAATCCCAGTGGACACGACGACGACTGCATCACAACTATCTCCCATCTTCATGAAGGAGATTGTCCATTTGCATGGACTACCTGGCTTGATTGTTTGCGATCGAGACTCTAAATTCACGTCCAAATGGTGGCATGAAATTCACCATATCTTGGACATCAAATTACTTATGTCCACTTCATTCCATCCTCAGACAGATGGAATAATGGAACACACAAATCATTCAATTGCTCAGATTCTCTGAGTGTTCATTGCATCCAATCAAAAAGATTGGGTAAAGTTCCTCTCTCTCGTAGAGTTTGCCATAAACTCTACGATTAACAGAGCAATGGCGATGGCCCCATTTGAAATCAACTATGGATTCTTGCCTCGTATGATGCAAGAACTTCCTTCTACAGAACACATTCCACCCAGAGTGCATACTTTCACAATGAATGCACTGCGAAACATGGCCATGGCCCATGATAGTATCATCCCTGAAAGAGTCTTTCAACGACACTATGCTAACAAGCATCGGCATGAGGAGCCCAATGTCAAACAAAGAGACCTTGTTTACCTCTCCACAAAGAACCTTGCATTACCAAAGGGACATGCAAGTAAACTACTACCTAAATTTGTAGGACCCTACAAGGTCCTACAAGCTTTCCCTGAGAAATCCAACTATGAGTTGGATCTTTCTACAGAACTGAAATGCTGGCATATACACCAGCATTTCCATGTGAGCCTACTAAGGCCTCACCATCCTAACAATGACACATTGTTTCCCAACAGGCGTTATCCTGATGCATATGACTTTGGTGCCCCAGATGACACCAAATGGTACATCAAAGAGATCATGGCACACAAGTGGTGTGGCCATACTGTCCAGTTTGAAGTTAAGTGGAGTCTGGGAGACACCACTTGGGAACCTTTAGTGAACTGCAATGATCTTGCAGCTCTAGATGCTTATTTGGCACTGATGGGTGCCAGAGACTGGCAAGAATTGCCCAAACATGCAGGAACTCCTGCGCGTCGACGGACTTAATGACTTGGAAATTTCCAAGTCACGTTGTATAAGGGCAACCTAAGCCTCTAGCAAAGGGAAATCCGAAGTTAAAATTATACTACATAATACAGGCATTGGGGGCGCACCTAGCAAAGGGAAATCCGAAGAGAAAACTCTAAGGATCCCCTTGCTGATGCCCAGTATATGTGAAGACGACAAAAATCAAATATAACCTAAAAATAGAAAAAGGCAGAGATAGGCGGATCAAGGCCGCCGAATGACATCATACCAAGGGGTATGTGTCGGAAGGGGTACTCCGCCTCTAAATATAAAAGTGTCAACATATACAAACATGATAGCAAGGGAAAATTAGTAATAAAATCCGGAAAAATCATAGAAAATGAAGAATAGAAGGAAATGAGGTGGGGAAAAATATGGGACCAACATAAAAAATAGGAAAAACACACAGGGCACCCCCTTAGTCCCCTTACATCACCCCCTCTCTAAGATGCATCGCCCCGATGCATTCGAAATCGTATACGACCAAAGTCCGTGACTTGAATGCGACGCGGTGCAGCAGTGTGCCGTCGGTGGAATTCCTTGATTAACCGAGGGGCATTTACGTCAGACTCTTCGACCCATGAGTTCTCCTCATACCCATAACCCTTCCAATGTACCAAATACTGGAGTTTTCCTCGACGCAAACGGCTGTCCAAGATTGACTCGACTTCATATTGGGGTTCTCCCTCGATCACTGTAGGTGGTGGTGGTGGGTGTGAATGGCGTCCCGGGAACAGATCTGGGGGAGCTGGAAGCAATTTGACGACATGGAAGACGGGATGGAGTCTGGACATGGAGGCTGGGAGGCGTAGACGATAGGCATGTGTTCCAACGCACTTGACAATGGGGAAAGGTCCCAAGAAGCGATGAGCGAGTTTCTTGGATGGACGTGTAGTAGAGATGTCACTGGAGTCAAGATAAACTCGATCACCAACCTTGTACTGAGGGGTTGGGGAGTGGCGCTGGTTGTAAAATCGCGCCATGTCGTCCTTCGCCTTTGCTAAGGCTGCCCTTGCCTCCTCCAAGCTATCCCTCATGCGTTCTGTGAACTCATTCACTGTCTCGATGTGTGAGGGAGTTTGGCGAGGTTCAAATCCCATGCGTGGATGTCGTCCAGTGTCTAAGAGGAAAGGGGTCTGTTGAGTGGAAGCATGGACATGGTTGTTGTATCCGAACTCGGCCAAAGGAAGGAGATCATCCCAATCGTCCTGGCGTTCATTGACAAAGAGGCGGATGTACTGCTCCAGTTCCTGGTTGACTCGCTCCATCTGGCCATCAGTTTGTGGGTGATAAGCAGTTGAAGCGAGGAGTTTGATCCCCAGGAGTCGGTACAGCTCACGAGTGAACTCTGCCATGAACTGAGGGCCACGATCCGAGAGGAAGGCACCAGGAAGTCCATGTAACTTCCACACGTGGTGGAGGTAGAGTCGAGCGGCACCTAGGGCACTGACAGTGGTGTGAGTGGGAATGAAGTGAGCGCGTTTTCCCACTGAGTCAACTGTGCACATCACCGCATCAAACCCGTTTGACTCTGGCAATTCCACCACAAAGTCGACGCTGACGACATCCCAACGACTCTCTGGAACAGGAAGAGGGTGTAGCTCACCAATAGGCTTGCGACGAGGGACCTTGGTGCGTAAGCAAAGGTCACAAGTGCGACAATACTGACCAATGAGCCGTGACATTTGTGGCCACCAATAGTTCCGTGAGGTGAGCTCCAAGGTCTTCCAGCGTCCGGGGTGGCCAGCAATCCGTGAGTCATGGTGTTGGGATATGATGCGCCGGCGAAGGTCTGGGTCATTGGGAACATAGATGCGATCCCTGAAATACAACAAGTCCTCCTTTTCAGCCCACTCTGCCGCACGTAAGGAAAGGGTCGATCCCTTCCTCAGTTCTTTAACAGCTCGGGCGACAACATCCTCATGTAAACCGCTACGGTTTGCGCGACGAATGTCACGTAGAATGTCCCGCTCCTCGCCCTGGGGTACGATGCCTTCCAGTGCCCGAATGGTGAACAGGTCTGGCTGCAACAGCACAATGTTTTGGTTGTCACCGCTGCCATCCCCATGGTCTGCACGTCGGGATAGGGCATCGGTCTTCCCCATGCTGCGACCCGGACGGTGGTGCAAGGAGAAGTCGAATCTAGATAGATACAGGGACCAACGAGCTTGACGACGGTTCAATTTCTTGGCCGTCATGAAGTACTCGAGGTTCTTGTGATCCGTCCAAATTTCCACCTTGTGTTGGGCACCCTCGAGGAAGTGTCGCCACTCCTCAAGCGCACGCATTATCGCCAACATCTCCTTGTCATGGATCTCATAGTTTCTCTCTACAGCACTAAGGCTTTTGGAGTAGAACGCAACAGGATGCCACTTCTGGTCCTCCGGAGACTGCTGAGACAACACAGCGCCCGTCGCAAAGTCAGAACTGTCGGCTTCTACACGAAAAGGACGCGAATCGTCAGCAAAGGTAAGGATCGGAGCGGAAGTGACCATCTCCTTAAGCTTTTCGAACGCCTCCTGTTGTGCATTATCCCACCTCCATGCCTCCTTTCCTGTCAAGTCGAACAGCGGTCGTGCATGATGTGAGAAATCCTTGATAAAACGCCGATAAAAATTGATGAAGCCCAGGAAAGACTGCACCTCCTTCTTGTTCGTGGGCGTAGGCCAAGCTGTGACCCCATTTACCTTGATAGGATCCATCTCCACTTGACCCTCCGAGATAATCAGGCCGAGGTACTCGATCTTGGTCCTTTCGAACTCGCATTTGTCCTGACGAAGGTAGAGTTTGTACCGTCGAAGTCGCTCTAGGACGAGGCGCGTGATGCGATGGTGCTCTTCAACCGTGCGAGTGAAGATGAGGATGTCATCGAGATAGATGCAGACAACACCTTCGAGGATGAGGTCATGGAAGATGTCGTTCATCATGGTCTGAAAGGTGGCAGGGCTATTAGTAAGGCCAAAGAACATGACAAGCGGTTCAAAAAGACCACGGTTGGTACGAAAGGCTGTCTTCCACTCATCTCCCTCCTTTATCCTCACATTATTATAGCCCCAACGGACATCGAGCTTGGTGAAGTATCGGGCTCCACGGAGCTGGTTTACGAGTTCGGAGATGAGGGGTAGTGGGTAGCGATTTTTGACCGTGATGTTGTTGAGTCTTCTGTAGTCTTGAACCAGTCGAAGTGAGCCATCCTTCTTCTTGACAAAGAAAAAGGGAGAGGCCATGGGTGACTTTGATGGTCGAATACGTCCAGAGGCCAGGTGCTCGTCGATGAACTGGTCAAGCTGCCGTTGTTCCTCCGGAGAGAGAGGATAGACCTTGCAGGATGAAGGGGTTGCGCCGGGGGTGAGTTCGATCGCGTGATCCCATGGCTTACGCGCAGGAAGAGAGTCAAATGACTCCTTGGAGAACACGTCTTCAAACTCATGGAGATGAGGGAGTAAGGAGTTAGTAGAGGATTTAGCAGCGTTGTTTTTGTGGAAGGCCTCGGCGAGGCGTTGGGATATGTTCGATGTGGCACACACCTCATGCGATGAGCAAATCGCAGTGTAGAAGATCCGATCACCCTCCTCCACTTCCTCTGGGTCCTCATCATCATCATCCGAGTCCGGCATTAGATCAGGAACCCCTTCCAATTCCACTTCAGGTATAGGCAGGGGTCCAGCACGACACTTCTGAGTTCGTCGTATTGCCGCCTTCTGTCCACGACGTTCTTGCCTGGCTTCTGTGAAACACGTCCGACAGCGGGATGGACATCGGCTCATGGTAACCTCCCCGGTGCGCCAGTCGACCTCTGGGTTATGGTCTCGAAGCCATGGATATCCCAAAATCGCCTTTTGCTTTCCTAATTGAGTGACAGCAAAAAGGGCACGCTCACTATGATCTTTGTAATGGAGAACCAGGTCTGCAACCTCTCGGATGGCACCAGCTTCATTTGGGGATCCATCCACGTTATATACAGGTATCGGACGTGAGAGTGAGCGAGTATTTAGACGATGTTGTTGTACCAGATGGGAATCGATGAAGAGACCAGTCGCACCAGAGTCCAGGAGCGCAGAAACACCGAGTATCTGTCCAGTGTTGGTCGTCTGCAGTTCGATGGCTAGGTTTAAGGAATGTGCAGAGGGAGTGGATGCCACAATATACTTGCGTGGTAGTTTACGCTCCCATGATTTAATTTTCGGACGTGGAGTAGAAGGAGAGATGGGGAGAGCAGGTACGTCTTTAGCCAACTTCGAAGGGTCAGAGAGGGGAGCAGTCACAGAAATGGATTCATTCTCCAGGGATTCAACTGACAAGACTTCAAAGCGGTTATGGACAGGCAGTGAGGGCGTACGATTCACTCGCTGCGAATAGGAAAATCCTGCTCCTCTACAACTTCCAGCTTAACCTCCTCTGCAACTTGATCCTTCGCTTCCTCAACATCTACAAGTGCCAACAGATCTTGCAGGAGTTCGTCTCGTCCCTCAGGGGTGAGCATGCAGATATCCTGATGATGGGGACACGCTCCAGCCCTGTGTCCAGGTTCCCCACAACGGTAGCAGAGATCCAACTTACGTGCACGGCTGCGGGCTGCATCAACATCCATTGGTACTGGGATATTGACGGCTGGTGTGGGAGTTTGACGAGCAGGAATGGGGTTAGGGCGGGGGAGGCTTCGATTGAAGGTGTAGGGTGTATGAGTGGTAGTTGGAGCACGGAATGCAGCATTAAACGCCGCATTTGTGAGTCGGTTCTCGTCACAGAGTGAAGCAGCTTCATACCAAGCAAGGATATCATCGTCCGCTGGGCGCCCTTCCAACATCTGTGCAATCTGGTCCTGAATTTCTCGGTTGAGCCCCCGTCGGAACTTCACCACCACTGGTAACCCACTCCCATACCCTGCCATGTCCACCAAATCCTTGAACTCATCGATATAGTCATCCACGGATCGACGTCCCTGGTGGTAAGTGGATGACTCAAGTCGTGTCACTGCTCGGTGGCGTTCATTGAGGGGGCAGAAGTGGCGTACGAACTCAGCTCGAAAGTCACCCCAAGTGGAGAAAGGTAGAGAACCGAGTTCTTTAGTTTGACGTAGGATACGGTCCACATAGAGATAGGCGCGTTCAGATTTCATGTATGTGAAGGCCCAATAAATTTTTGCAGCCTCATCGACGAATTGATGCGACTGGAGACTAATGTATAACTCACAGGAATTAAGGAATGCACGTCCCTGCGCACGTGCACCATTAAATTCGGCGGGGGGGGACGGTTTGATCTGGGCATGTTCCTTAGTGGACGCGTTTGGCAAAACATCGTTGTTGGGTGCGCTTGGAGTCGTGAAGGGGGAACTATTAGTCGTAGGGTTAGCCTGGAGGGTCCTAACAAAGTTTTCAATCGTAGATTTAAGCGAGTCGATTTGCGTGCGCATTCCGGAAACGTCGCTTTCAAGCGCGTCGAAGCGTTCTGATGCGTCCATGTCGCTAGGGAGCGCGTTTGGCGAAAATGGCAGCGCAATAAAGGCGAGAGTATCTGGAACGGTGTGTAGGGACTCTGTGGAGCTTTGGGAAGCGTCGTCCAGTCTGTACCTGCCTATTTTGGGCAGCGCATTCGCGATTTTCGGGCCTTAGGGGAGAGTTTTCTACTATAAGGGCAACCTAAGCCTCTAGCAAAGGGAAATCTGAAGTTAAAATTATACTACATAATACAGGCATTGGGGGCGCACCTAGCAAAGGGAAATCCGAAGAGAAAACTCTAAGGATCCCCTTGCTGATGCCCAGTATATGTGAAGACGACAAAAATCAAATATAACCTAAAAATAGAAAAAGGCGGAGATAGGCGGATCAAGGCCGCCGAATGACATCATACCAAGGGGTATGTGTCGGAAGGGGTACTCCGCCTCTAAATATAAAAGTGTCAACATATACAAACATGATAGCAAGGGAAAATTAGTAATAAAATCCGGAAAAATCATAGAAAATGAAGAATAGAAGGAAATGAGGTGGGGAAAAATATGGGACCAACATGAAAAATAGGAAAAACACACAGGGCACCCCCTTAGTCCCCTTACACGTTGGGGGTGTACCTTGCCCAACAGATTTCACACTCTGCAACTTTACATTGTGCGAAATTTCAATTTTTTTTTCTTCATCGCTTGGTACACTACTATGGCAAGTTTTCCTCCATGACCCCATGGGGGATGATCACAATGGCAGACCTAGCCATATGCATGAGATGGGCCCTAGTGGCTGGTCTCAAAGGGGGAAGGAGAAGCAGAGAGAGCTCGAGCCCACTGGCTCAAGCAGCAGCATCACTCAACCCCATCGCTCGCCAAGCCCTGGCAATATTGAAGAACCCATCAGCACTAGCAGATGTTCTGCTAGAGAAGAACAAAACTGGTGAGCTGGTGTGGGCACCAGCTCTTCCGCCACCATAAATTGGAGGATTGATGGTGAAGGCATCATCCTTCACTGAGGCACTTGCGACACTTGCAAGAGCTATGCTTTACACATGTACACCCATGTGTATGACCATGATGATGAATATTTCAATGCGAGAGATCATCGAGATTCAGGTATTAACTCTGGTGCTCTCACCAGAGTCAAACATGTTTATAATGAATACAAAAAAGATATTGCTGCCCTCCAGGAGACCATCCAGAACCTGGAAGATGAGAATGAGCACCTGCATGAGCAGCTCAATGGATGTTCATCCAAATGAGCTTGTACTCGTGAACCCTCTCCTCACCTCGAGAGGCCCCAGGGTAATTTGTATGCCAGTGCAGCCTCTCGGCCTGCACCACCTCCTGCTCCCCACCCCATTGTCCCTGATGAGGATGTCAATATGAACGAGGTCTACCCACCTCTTCCCATCCTTCCACCCCTGAGATATACATTCTCAGGCCCTGATGTTCCCAGGATGGCAAACTGGAGACCAGCTCCCAAGCTGCGTGGCCAAGTTCCTATGTCCATTCCTCAGAACACTGAGGAATTTGATAACTGGTCCTGGATGGCCCACACCTCTGGGAACTACCCAATGTTGGAACGAATGTGCAAGTACATGCAATTTGTCAATGATACTCCTTCAGGGGCTCAAACACCCCTGATGACCTATGCCCTTGCCCACTGTAGATTACCTGGTTGGCTCCCTGTTCAGATGCAGTTGGCGTGAGGATTACACCAACTCAACAACCCTACTCACCTGGAGCAACCCTCGCTTCTGGACTCTGCTGAAATGTGGGCGCAGTTCATGCACCGACACCTGTACCAGTGGCGATCCCACCCTGGTACCCTGATGGATGAACAGAGGGTCTCCCTCCCACATGTCAGGGGACAACTCCTGCTTCATCAACAGATCCTTTCAGGGCTATCCCCTGAAGCTAAACTACTTCTCTACCTTTGTACTGTGGAGGTACTAGCCACACTGGGACTATACTGACAGATTTGAGAGCGCAAATGCCTCCCACTGTCCCCTGTGCGCTGTTGGCAGCCCATGCCAATCAGCACCAATCCAACTTCCCTCGAGGATGTTGTATAACACCTCGCTACCATGGGCATCTCAGACAAGGAAGTCTGAGAAGGTTCTCACTATGCCATTGGCTGGCTTACAGCGATGGCTACTGCCAACTCCTCCCATTTGGAAGAGTGGTTCTACCGCTGCCAATATCGTAAGATGTCTGCAGCAACATTCCAATACCCATTCAGAGGATGCTCCTCTGATGTCTGAACCCCGGTGGTGGATCACTGGGCCTAATGATGTGGCCCTTCAAGAGCCACAAAGAAAAAGAAAAAGAGAATCCACTGCTCCCACCAGGGGCAGAGCTCCCTCTCATTCAGGGTGACCCCGCCCTGAATCAATGACTTCCACTGCCCGGTCCTCCAGATTCTCTGCTGGACTATCTGCATCTCTGCATGTGAGCACCTCTCGCATGGACAACCAACCTCCTGCCCACACCAGGCCTTCTTACCTGTCCAGCTGGCATCCAACTCCAGAGGTATATTCCCTGGAGAACGATCTGACCTCAGGATGGTCTGGGTCCCCCCTCATCGTCAAGGCAGCTCAAGGCCAGAAGAAGGCCTTGAAGAGAGCGAGGAGAGTTGCTGCTGGCATCCCTCTGAATGGGCACAAGAAGCTCGTTAGCAAACTCACTCCAGTCATGTCTACCAAGCCGCAAAAAATCAGAGACCCTGATGACAACGGTGATTCCACTGACTCCATCTCTTCATCCAACGATGAAATGTTCACTGTCGACAAGGACCATTTCCTTCTTGATGAAGGGCAGATGACGGACACCTCTGCTCTGGGGAACACCCCAGAGACCCCCATATCCCAATTGTCTTTGTTGGCATTGAACAATGAAACGACCCTACTTTCCTCCATGCCCAATTACAAGCGCAAAGTACCCATACCTACCACCCCAGAGGAAGTTAGACATATGTTAGTTGACGCCAACCTCCCCGAATCCTTGTTGACCCTTGACGAGTCCCACATATCATCGTTGAGTCTCAACAATACCCACACCCCTGATGACCCTACTAAATAAGGTCGTCGCATTTTTTAATAAACAAGTGAATTGATTCCTTTCATCGTACCCCGATGATACCCACATACCAGACAATGCTCTCTTTGAGATCGTCTATTTACTCAAAACATTATGCTTCCCCCCTGGACAAAGCCCTAAGGGGGAGGGTGTGGTGACCCGGGGCTTGACCCCATGTTTGTATATATTACTTTTCTTTGCTATTGACCTGGCTGGCCCCTATAAAGGGACCAACCTTCTATTTACATAAACAATCTTCTAATACCACCTCGAGTACACACAATAATATATGTTATTCATGTTTAGCTCCTGTGTGATCTTAAGTGACCCCCCTCCGACTCACAACACTGGGTCAATATCTGTAATCACAAATGGGCCATCATCACAAGGCATGAATTTTGCCACCCATTTTTCTCTCTTTGCTGTATATTGTCATCTTCTGTTAGTGGTTGACAACATCACCTTATCTCCGATGTCCAATTTTCCACATGTCAAATTTGCATATGCTGCTTGTGCTATTTTCACCTTGAACAAGTTGTCTTGTGCTTCTTGGACATCTAAATGGAGTCGTGTGATTAGTTCATTAGCCCTGTCTTCTTCCGGTGTCTCAGTTATGACAGGCATGATGAGCAGAGGTACTAGCTGTGGGCTATGGCCCATTCACAGTTGAAATGGCAAGAATCCGGTAGATTTGTTCACTGTGTTCATAAGATCAAAACATACCTGGGGCAACGTGCGTGCCCAACCTTTTTGAGTTCTCACCACATGATACCATAGCGCTTGGTTTATTGTTTTATTCATCCATTCGGAAGTGCTGTCCATTTGAGGGTGATAGGCCATAGACATCTTTAGTTTAACCCCTGTTAACTTATGCAAAGCTTTCCAGAATTTGGAAAGGAACAATTTGTCCCTGTCTGTTATGATATCCATCGGCAGTCCATTTTCACAATACCAGTGATCAAAAAATATACTTGCCAAGTCTTTGGCTGTGACATTTGTATGCGTCGGTATTATTTGAATATCCAAGCCTAAATGGTCAGTTATTGTTAGAATGCAGTTAAAACTGTTATCTTCTGGCAGTGGGCCCACGAAATCTATGGCTACAGAATCTCCTCGTTGATCTGGTATGGGCAGTGGATGCAAGGGTCCTGTCAGTTGGGTTGTCCTGCTTTTGTTTTGTTGGCATTCGATGCAGCTTGGTACATATGCTCCTTCCAGATCTTTATGCATATTAGACCAGTAGTATGAGTTGCATAGTGATCCATAGGATTTCTCAAATCCGAAATGACCCAATGTGTCATGAGCAAGTTGGAAGAGTGTTTCCCAGATTGAACCCACCGCAGGGATCACTAAATGATCTCTGATGAACAGCGGGTTATCTTTTTCATGTACATTCAGCATCCCTGGAGCTGCCTCCAGCAATCTTTTGCACCAGCTGTCAACCTTGTAGCCCGCAACAATTGTGTTGTACAACTGTGGGTCATGCAAGATGGACAGGACAGCTGTAACAGCTTGTGTTGTTGCAACGTCTGTTTCTGCTAGTGCATGTGCACAACGAAGTGGGCAGTCAGTCATAACAGGCAGTACAGCATTTACTGACATGGTAATCATCAGCACAGAAATTGTATGGCCCATGAGCCAATTCAATAGCCATGGCACTGTCCATGGTGATTGTCACAGGTAACCTGGACAGTGCATCTGCCACAGTGTTGTCCTCACCTTTCACATATACAATTTTAGTGTCGAATTGAGACATAAACTCCATCCATCATGCTTGTCATCACGACAGGTCCAGTTGTGTCTCAAAGTTCTCCAGCATTCTGTGGTCAGTAAAAATTGTGAATGCACTTCCCAGAAGGTCTGCACACCATTTCCGTAAGGCACATATGATTGCAAGCATCTCTTTTTCCTGAATGGGGTAGTTAAGTTCTGCGCCCTTGAATGTCATAGAGTTGAAGGCTACTGGTCTCACTGTTTCCCAGCTCTTTCCAAAGGACAGTACTGCACCTGAGCAATGTTTGCTAGCATCTGTTGTTATAAATATCCATTGATCTGGATCATTGTGGTCAATAGTTGTTAGACAGTCATGACTCACCACGATTGCTTTAATCGCTTTGAATGCAAATTGATGTTCCAATGTCCAAGGTGGAAAGTTACGGTTCCCTTCTTTTGTTGTTAAAGGTGTCAGTATTGCTGTGTGCATGGCAAGGTTCAGTAGGAATGTAGCCAAATAGTGGACTAAACCTAAAAACCTTCTAACGTCCATAGCCAAGCATGGACAAGGCCAGGATTGAATTTTGTCAGCCTTTTTGGAATCAGCCTCAATACCTTTTTGTGATATGGTATGACCTAGGAAATTAATTTGCATGCAGTATAGTTTCGTTTTCTTGGGATTGCAATAGAGCTGTGCTGCTCTCAGTGCTGTAAGAATTAACCTGATGTTACAGTGATGCTCCTCGATGCTGTTAGACCAGATTACAATATCGTTGAGGTAAAATGTGGCATATTTTGCCGATGTATTCTCACAAGGCAATTGATACCCTTCATTGATGGATCGCTGGTGCATTCTGCAGGCCCATAGGCATGATGAGCCATTCATATAATCCAAATGGTGTAGTAACCACAGTCAGTGGGACATCATCCAGATGCATCCTGGTTTGAAAGAAACTGTCTGTCATATCAATTGTCAACCAGATTGATCCCTTCGCACAGTCCACTAAGATATCATTGACCTGCAGTGGTGGATGTGTGTCCATGATCGTATTTGTATTTAGCTGTCTGTAGTCATTCAC
This sequence comes from Tricholoma matsutake, assembly GCA_026075535.2. Classification (NCBI taxonomy): domain Eukaryota; kingdom Fungi; phylum Basidiomycota; class Agaricomycetes; order Agaricales; family Tricholomataceae; genus Tricholoma; species Tricholoma matsutake. The sequence continues at coordinate 9,791,582 of AP026540.1, read as the reverse complement.
CCATCGTGGAAGCACCAATCTGTCTGCCTTTGGTATGATAAATGCTGGAGATGCATAAGGTGAAGATGATGGCTGAATGTGTCCTGCAACAAGATGTTTCTGAATTAGGATTCCCCAGGCCTCACGGAATTTTTGAGGGCATTGGTAAGTCCTAGTTTTAATAACTTGTTCAGCATTTTTAAGTTTAATATGCACTTGAATGTCAGTTGGCAGTTGGTCTGCGTGTGGTATAGGTTCAAAAATGTCACAGAATTCTTCCTTTAAGTTGTCTTCATGTTGCATCAGTGCCACAATGTGTGTCAACATTTCAACCTGTGTGTGGATTGCTCTCATGACATCTATTGGTTTCAATGTTTCAAAGGTCATGTGTTGCAAGTGTTGACTTAGTATGTACTTCAGTTCTGCCAGTAGTAATTTTCAGTCATTTCTGGTTTGTTTCAGTTGGTCTTTCAGCTTCAGTTTGTTTTGTTTCAATGCAGGCAACAGTCGGGGGTTCATTAAGTCGTAATCTTTATTTTTATCTATACAAGTACGTGCAGTGTGATCAGTTACAATATTGTTATGCTTTAGAAATGGTAAGCCGAGGATTACAGAAGTACATAATTGCGGGGAGACAAGTGCTCTAACAGTTTTTGCAGTCCATAGTCTATCTAGTGAATATACACACAGTTTAACCCATTCTGTAAGGGTAGTCTTCATATTTTCTGCAGTGTTTGGCAAGGCAACATCAATTATTTCAGGTACAGGCAGAGGGTGGCAACGTAACCTCAGTCGATCCACTAAGTCTGTGTGGATGAGCATGATGTGAGCAACACTGTCAAGCAACATGGAGACGGTAATTGGATTGACAACAGCAGGGCCTGTAACAGCCCCTCGCCACCACAGATGATGCATATGGAAGGGGGCACTCACCTCAAAGCTTTCATCTTCATCTTTGCTGGCTGCATTCCCAAGGACGGAAGATGATGATGGAAAACTTGCAGCAGTTTCATCTGCCCATGAGCCTAGAGCAGTTACCGGTCGTGTTGCTGCTTTTGCTTTCATTGTGTTCACTGCTGTAGTAGGTGTTGCATTACTGTTCATGGTCATCAAGGTTATGAGGGCGAGTGGTGGGGTGGTCAAGTGATCAATCAGACCAATGTAAGTTGTAGCATCAGGGAATCCATAAGGACAGGTAGTGGAGATATGATTGACATTCAAACGTCAACATTTATGACAGCCATTGTTTGCATCAAGCATCTCATGCTCTTTGGTGGTGAGAGCAGCTAAGTGGCAAACGGTGTTGTTGATGGCATTAACTGTCTCATTGGTGGGAACATTATTGCAGCTGGACGAAATGTTTTCATTTCCATTTTGCCGATGTCACTTGTTAGAATCCTCACAACGATTGAAGACCAATTCAGCCTCCTCTCAAGCTCACTTCAGGTCTGCCCAGCGGTTTTCATCTATGCATTTGACTTCTAACGCCCAAGGTCATAATTTCAGTGCAGCACTAAGATTACCTGCTGTGCAACACCGGGTGAGCTCAGGGTCCAACCCAGCTTCCAGCCTATCATGTAGGGCAGAATCCAAAAAAAATGAAGGGGTCTTAGTGATGATAGCATTGAGTGATTGAATGTAAGAGAACCAGTCCCAGAAGGACTCATTTGGTTTCATAGCAGCAGAGAGAATGTGGCGATGGATGATGGGGACCCAATCAGGATCTAAGTAGTTACTGTGCAGTTCAGCCATAAAGTCTGTGAAGGACAGCGCTTGAATCCTGTTGCGGTCACCACCAACCCAGGTCCAAATGCGAGGGTCCCAGAAGGCCCCCAGAATCTTACAAACTTGATCAGCGTCCTTGATTTCTTTTTTGTTAAAGTAATTCACGCAGCATCCTTTGAAATCCCACATAACCTGAGCATCAATCTCACCCACAGTTAGTACTGGTGATTTCAACTGGTGTGCATGCTCAATGGCCACTATTTGATTCAGTGTGTAGGACATGGGAAGTCATGAATACAGTGCAGGGGATTCAAAGTCAGATGAAGATGCAGAGTCAGAAGCAGCAGGGGATCCTTGGATTGGAACAGGAGGGACAATCGGGGGTGTATGCAGAGGAAAAAGGTTTGGTGTATGCATGTTCGGTGAGTTATTGTCTACCAGATGTTAGGGCGACACCCACTATCTGCTAGCTAAGACCGTGCGGGTTCTCTCTACAAGAAGGGGGTGGGATCCGCACTCGTGATGGGGGAACTGATGGTTTTGATGTGAGGGGTTATTAATAGGTGAGTTTGTTGAGATAGGCCTTTCACACCAAAAACGTAGGTGGAATACCTGAGAGAACACAACTGGGGTCCCCTAGGCATATATTTAGGGTTTATATACTATGTTACATATATTGTACATTGTTGTTACCGATGCATTCGCACATGCACGTACATATTGATGTGTGCGAAATAAAATTCTCACGCTATCAAAGTGTAGCATAATTTGGCGTCATGTAGCGTAATTCAACATAATAAAATAAAAATGAAATTTTATTAGGTAATGGGGTGGTTTCCTAATATTACCCCCCTTTTATGCCTTGACTTCCAGGCAAGAAAATATTACATTTGTCCCTTCTGTGAAATTTTGGTAAGGCCGGAATTTCATCCCCTCATACACCATTCTTGCAATGCGATGTGGAGCATTCGGATTATGTTTAAAGAATTGGGCGATCACGTTACGCGCTCACTTACAATTCTCTTCAGGTTCCCATGAATTATTTTTGTCGGTGTAGTTTTTCCACTTTATTAAAAACTCCAATTTGTTCCATCGAAGACGTGAGTCTAGAATTTCTTCAACTATGTATTCTGGAGCACCTTCTACTATTATCAGAGGTTGCAGAGTAGTTTGTTGGCCAGGAATAGTGGGTGGGTGGTAAGGGCATAGGCAGGATATGTTAATCTCAGGATCAATCTTGAATGATTGGGGTAATTTTAGCACTACCGCATTAGGCGAGATCACTTTAGAGATCACATATGGGCCAACTTGTTTCTCCATAAGTTTCCTCAAAGGTCATGGAATATTCAGGTCCTTGGTACTTAGCCATACCAAGTCACCAACTTTGTACTCTGGAGCGTGTGCTCGAGTATGATCTGCGTGTCACATCATGTCATCATGTGCTTTCTTCAATGCCACCTCTGCTTCTTCTTGTACCTTTTGCATCTTAGATACAAAATCTTCTACTGACTGTACTTTGACTTCCCTTCTGGGTTCTACTCCCATGCGAGGATGATATCCATAATTTGCGAAAAGGGGTGACATACGAGTAGCCAAATGGAAGTTGTTATTGTGGGAAAATTCAGCAATTGCCAGCCATTCGGGCCAGTCGGTTTGTCGGTAGTTGACAAACATACGTAGGTACTGCTCCAACTCCTGGTTCATTCTCTCTGTCTGCCCATCAGTCTGCAGGTGATATGCCATAGATAATTTAGTTTGAATTCCCAATATGTTGTTTAGTTCTCACATAAACACGGAAGCAAATTGTGGTCCACGATTGGAGATAACAGTATTGGGTAACCCATGTAACTGCCATACCTGATTTAGATAGAGGCGCGCCAAGCCCAATGATGAGGTTTCTGTAGTAGTAGGAATAATATGGACCTCCTTTGTGAAGCGGTCGCATACTACAAATATTGCATCGTACCCTTGAGCCTCAGGTAATCCGGTAATAAAATCCACAGATATATCTCACCACGGCGCTTTAGGTATAGGGTTCAGCATTAATTTTCCTGCAGGTTTTTCTGGAAATTTCTTCCCCCTCATGCATGTATCACATCCATCCACATACCCCAACACATACTTTGAAATTCCAGGCCACCAATAATTTCTCACTACTAATTCCAATGTCTTCCATCTTCCTGGGTGTCCGGCAATCAGTGTATTGTGATGTAACCAGATGATCTCCCTTCGCAAATCCTGATCCTTCGGTACATACACTTTTCCTCAAAACAACACCAACCCTTGTTCCTCAGCCCATTCATCTCCTTTGATATTACCTTTCTTCTCTCCCTTCAGAGCTTTCATGGCTTCCACTACTTCATTGTCCATTTCTGAACATTGTCTAATTTTAGACAACATTTCCATTTCTGAGCTATCTATTAATAGATGCCCTTGATGCATAGCACAAATACAAAAGTATTTGGGTTTGAGTAAGGTAACATTCTTATTGTCCTCCTCCACCCCCTTTTATGATCAATATGTCTGGATAATGCATCTGCTTTCCTCATTAAGCTTCCTGCTTTGTGGACCAAGTGAAAATTGAAATGCAATAGGAATAGTGCCCAACGCGCTTGCCTGTGATTAAGCTTTTTAGCAGACATGAAGTATTGCAGATTTTGATGATACATCCAGATCTCAATCTCATGCGTACATCCCTCCAAATAATGCCTCCACACCTCCAATGCTCATATTATCCCCAACATTTCTTTGTCATGCACATCATAATTCCTTTCCACATCATTCAACCCTTTTGACAAGTATGCACAAGGATACCATTTGTCATCTTCGCACAGCATTGATAATACCGCTCCAGTAGCAAAATTGGATGCATTGGATTCCACTCACAAAGGGTGTGTGAAATCTACTGGGGCTAATATTGGTCCCTCCACAAACTTCCTCTTCAACTCCTCAAATGCTGTCTGCTGCTGCTCTCCCCACATCCACACTACTCCCTTTTGCATAAGGTTATGTAAGGGTGTGGCAATTTTAGAAAAATTGTGCACAAAGTGACGATAATAATTTGCGAGTCCTAAGAAGGCTTGAACCTCCTTGACACGGGTGGGCACAGGCCAATCTGTGATTGCCTGTACCTTAATCAGATCCATTTTGATCCCGTCAGAGCCAATCAATAATCCTAGGAACTCAATCTCGCTTGCCCCAAACACATACTTCTCTGGTTTCAAAAATAGATCATTCTCTGCCAACCTCCATAACACCTCCTGTACTATCACCTCATGATTTTCTTCATCCTCCATGAATATCAGAATGTCATCAATAAATATTATTACCATGCCTTTGTCTATTATGTCCTTGAAAATGTTGTTCATCATATTTTGAAAGGTTGGGGGACTATTAGTCATCCCAAAAAACATGACAAACAGCTCGAAGGATCCTCAACGCGCAGCAAATGTGGCCTTCCACTCATCTCCTTTCTTTATTTGTACATTGTTGTATCCCCATTGTAAATCCAATTTTGTAAAGACCTTGGCTTTTCCCACCTTGTCAATTATTTCTGAAATCAATGGCAGGGGGTACACATTCTTCACTGTCCACTCATTCAGATACCTATAATCTGTACACATCCTCTTCCTTTGGTCTTTCTTTGGCATGAAGAATATTGGTGACGTCTGCGGTGATTTCGAAGGTCGTATGTATCCTTTATGCAATTGCTCCTTCAGGAATGCATCCACTTCTTCTTGTTCCATCGGAGATAATGGATATACCTTTGACTTCTTCAGCACAAACCCTGGCTTCATCTCAATCGCATGATCCCATGGCTTCCGCACTGGCATTTGCTCAGACTCCTTCTTCTGGAACACTGACAGATGTATATGATACACTTTTGGCACCCATTCCTCCACTGGCTTCTCCACCTTCACAATATTCTTGTCCCACAACTGTCCTCCATGAATTGTTCTAAAGGTTTGCTTCTGCTCTTCTTTCTCGATCATGATTGGAACTTCCTCATTTGGCATTTCCTCATCCTCCACATCCTCCATCGTAACAGAGTACTTCCTTGGACTTTCTTTCTCTTTCTTTTTCCTTTTTTCCTTCTTCATCTTCTGTACTTTCCCAGTTTTCCAATCAATTTCGGGATTATGCTTCTGTAACCACAGACATCCTATTATTAGATTGGTTTTCCCAAGATTGTACACTTCAAATATGGCTCGCTCCTGATGCTCCTGATACTTTAGTACCATAGTCACCTCCTCCTTGATAGTTCCTCCACAATTGACTGTTCTGTCAATATTGTACACCATTATAGGTTGTGCCAGCTTGCATGTGTTAATACCATTTCTATAAGGGCAACCTCAGCCTCTAGCAAAGGGAAATCCGAAGTTAAAATTATGCTACATAATACAGGGATTGGGGGCGCACCTAGCAAAGGGAAATCTGAAGAGAAAACTCTAAGGATCCCCTTGCTGATGCCCAGTATATGTGAAGACGACAAAAATCAAATATAACCTAAAAATAGAAAAAGGCAGAGATAGGCGGATCAAGGCCGCCGAATGACATCATACCAAGGGGTATGTGTCGGAAGGGGTACTCCACCTCTAAATATAAAAGTGTCAACATGTACAAACATGATAGCAAGGGAAAATTAGTAATAAAATCTGGAAAAATCATAGAAAATGAAGAATAGAAGGAAATGAGGTGGGGAAAAATATAGGACGAACATAAAAAATAGGAAAAACACACAGGGCACCTCCCTAGTCCCCTTACAATTTCCAGTAATTAAGGACTGATTAATAAATAATCCTGTAGCACCACTATCAAGCAACGCTTCCACATCAATAGCTGCATGTGTGTCCACTGTCTTCAGTCCCACAGTCAAGGTGATTTTGGGTTCTATTCGCACAGAGCAAATAAAGAATTTAGGGGTTTTCGGAAATGATGCATGAAAATTGTCACATGATTGACAACAGTTGTACTCCTTTTCATCACGTGATTCAGAACGGTTATACTCCTCCTCGATTTCCTTTTCTGATTTGCTCTGGGTTTCCTCAGATACTAATACATTGTAACGATTCTGGGTCACCAATGGGGAAACCTTCACTGGGACTCTTCCACAAAATTCTTCTGCTTGCCTTCCTCCAGCTTCACTTCCTCAATTGTAGCTTCCCTTATCTTTCTTTTCTGCCTACAATTCCTAGAAATGTGTCCTAACTGCCCACAGTTAAAACATTTAAGTGGGGCTTGTCTCCCTGCTTGATCAACCTCCATTGCCTCTGCTGGTGCTGCTGACTCTGTAACTATAGGTGTCACTGCCATGGCTGGTGGCTGTGCCCTTGGAGCTTGCGCCTGAGGTGCCTTTCCTTTCTTGGACTTTCCTCCTGATGACTTTCCAAATTTACTACTTCCATACATCAACTTTGACTCCGCCTGTTCCTGCCGATATTGCCAGTCAAGGTGCATTGCCCAATTATACCACTCGTCCAACTTCTCTGGCATAGAAGGTAGTCGATAGATAGATTTGAACAAAGAGGGATTTAATCCTGCTTTCAAGAACTCTACCAATGCAGCTTCTCCCATGTCCATTTGCGAAGCTTCTGCTTTGAACTGCAAAATAAATTCATCCACCATTAAGGAACCTTGGCGCATGGTCTTTAATTTAGCATTGGCTGTCGCCTTTGGATTAGGGTCTCCAAACTGTGCCTCCAATCTCTCCAGAAATTCCTTGAAGGTTGCAAATGGTTTATTTCCCATGGCAATTTGATTAATAGCCTCATTTCTCCAGAACTGTGCTTTCCCCCCCTGAATGTATGAGAGAGCAAACATAATCCTAGACTCGGCTGTATGAAACTCTGGCTTCCTCCCATGGATGTACAATACTATAGAGCTGATGAAGGATTTTGTATTCTCCATGGTACCATCAAAGATTTGCAGGGGCGCGTACTTAGGTAAGCGCGCTTTTCCATTTCTGGATTTCTCTGCCGTCTCATCCTCCTGTGATATCCACTCCACCATCTCCTCCATCTCATCATCTCTTTCTCCTGTCATCTCTGGCTGTACTTCCACTTGTCTGGGCTGTGATGCTGCCAACACTGACACTAATTGAGACATTTGCGCTGTGAGCACATCAATTTTTGTCTCTAGTGCTGGTGTGGGAACAGGATTAGGGCCAGGATTAGAAGTTGAAGGTTTGGACATAATTGTAGAATCTGTGATGAATCACTTCTTCAACAAATTCAAAATTTTTTCTTCAAGACCTCTCCAAATGTTTACAGGTCATGTGATGGTTCATCAATTGTTTGTCAATCATTCGTCAATCGTTCATCATTTGTCAGGCACCTATTTTGACACTTCGGATCAAAAACCCTTCCAACAGTGCCTGATCTCGGAGATAACACTGAATTCAGCTTGTAACTAAAATAGTCGTCCGAATAGAGTGATGTAAATCATAACTAAACCAGATCCGATTGGTTGTCTGGTTGCAGCTGTCCTAATGATGAGCGCTGCCTCTCGATCACTGGCAGTCGCAATGTAAGATGAGGCCTGGCGTCGGCTTACAAAAGAAAAGGTAGATTACATATATACAAGTACTTCTGGCTCATGCTGAAAGGATGAGTAATCGGATGTGGCGCAGTGAAACAATGATGTATGTGCAAGTAAGAGAAAGCGCACTGATATGGGAAGTTGTGTTCTTCTGTTAGGGCGACACCCACTATCTGCTAGCTAAGACCATGTGGGTTCTCTCTACAAGAAGGGGGCAGGATCCGCGCTCATGATGGGGGAACTGATGGTTTTGATGCAAGGGGTTATTAATAGGTGAGTTTGTTGAGATAGGCCTTTCACACCAAAAACGTAGGTGGAATACCTAAGAGAACACAACTGGGGTCCCCTAGGCATATATTTAGGGTTTATATACTATGTTACATATATTGTACATTGTTGTTACCAACGCATTTGCACATGCGCGTACATATTGATGCATGCAAAATAAAATTCTCACACTATCAAAGTGTAGCATAATTTGGCGTCATGTAGCGTAATTTGACATAATAAAATGAAAATGAAATTTTATTAGGTAATGGGGTGGTTTCCTAACACCAGAGGTGTCAATGGAGAACCAGGTATGGGGGAAAGAGAAGGAGCAGAAGCGGTTCCTAATGACGAAGCATCTGGATGTATGGTGGGGGTGCTAGGAGCAGACGACATGGTGTGTCCCAAACATGCAGACACTCATGTGGGAATCAGGACAGAGAGTTTGCGAGACAGTTTGATTAAACAAAGAGTGGACAGATGGGGGCTGTGAGGCAGTAAGGACAGTTGGCAGGGTGTACTTTTTCGATTGATACTTCAAAAAAAGTGGAAGCTTACCTCCTTTAGAGGAGAGCAACACTCAGGATTGATCAAGAACAGAAGTAGGATTGGAATATATAAGAGGGACAGCAATTTGAGATACATGGAGTCACTGTAACAAGAGTGGAAGTGGGGAAAAAGGAAGTATCTAAGGTGTCTTTTAGATGCATCTTTATAAGATAGCAAAGTTCCATGTCAATACTCATCAATATGTCAACAGTTGTCAATAGATGAGTAAGCCCAGGCTTACAATTAAGTCATTTGAGTGGGAGTTTGAATATGCCAAGCACTTGCCAGCACTGCCGAGGACCATGTAAAATTCCCGCTACTTTAGTAGTGGGTTCCTGGGGTGCACTCCGGCACTGAAACACAATGACATGGTGTGATCATGGGTGAAACCATCTGAGACTTGGAATCGCTACAGCGTTGAATCACTACTACATTGTTCCGTTGTTCCTCGAAAAAATGACTACAGCTCTGTGCAGAAATGAACCTGTCTATCTGTTAATGCATTGCTATGATGCATCTTATCCAACACCAATCTTTTTCTGTGTTTTTTGAACCTCAACTTGTGCAGTCTTCTTTTCCTCACCATTTTTTGGATGCCTGCAATTGTTACTTGGATTCCATGTCTGTCATGATGACAACCTGCATTTCTGGCCATTGTTTTAGTCATGTCCATACATTCTGAATCTCAGCAGATGACAATGTTCTGCTGGGCCTGGATTGGTTCAACGAGTATAAGTGATTTTGTGAGCAGTCAGGATCTTCTGAGCCTTGTGTGGAAAGTGTTCAGATGGATGTATGTCCAACAGGTGTGTGTCATTTGTTTTTTGGCATTGGTGAACATATGTCAATTTTGGAACAGGCATCACCAATGCTGACAACATGCATCTGTTGTCTGCAGTTGCATACAACAATCAGTTCATTGACCACTTGATGAACATGATTTGTGACCCATTGTCATCCTTGTTTGTCTTACATGGTGTTGACATCGGTGACCTACAGGTCATTCTTGATAAACATGGCATCAAATCCAACATGACGATTGAGCTTTGTCGCCAAATGTTGTGTCATCATATTTTAAATGGGCACTGTGGTAAAGCAGACAGAGAAGAGTGTCGCCTCATCATAGGCCACCATCGGCCTCATACTGTTGCTCAATGTCTGTCCTCTGTGTTGTTAGACTTAATATCAAAGCCAGACTTTCCTCTCAATGTGATTCACACCATATGTGCTGGCCTTGGTTATTGTTATAGTGGCATAGGTGAGCAACAGTATCTAAAATGTGAACTGCAAAAGAGGCACGCTCAGCTTTTCACAGACTGTACAGAGACACCTATCAACTTCTTTAAGCATTTTGAATGTACTACCAAGATGGACTTGTTAGCCCAAGCAGGTGCACATGGCTTGTTGTGTTTGGGCTCAACGGATGAAGTATGAACCCTTTTAGCTGGCCATTTCACTCGAGGCGAATGTTCAAAGAATGCTCCTACTATGAAAGCATGTTCGGATGTACGAGATGTGGTGCAGAGTGAGGGCTGTAACGATGTGGTGATATTCAAGCTTACATTCTTACTGCTGTCTCATACAATATTCCCTGAAAAGTGGGTATTGGTGTTGCTTTGAACACAAGGTGTCGAGTTTGATTCTTCCACAAGTCTTTCCAAATTGCACAAGGTGCTTTGCCATCATGCGCGTACATTGCAGAAGGGCAAGAGGGTTCCTATAGGATCTACCCATCAGGAAGTACGACATGGAGCTAAAGATGTGATGCGAGAGGCTCATCTGAACAAGACATGTAACCAGTGGCTGCAAGTTGTTCCACAGAGTTTGAAGGCTAAAATCTTGAGAATGTTTCACGAGGAGACTTCCAGTGAAGCATTGCAAGAAAAAAACCTGTGTGTGTTGTGCTGAATCTGTCTTGGTGCATGAATGTGAAGTGCTGCCAGCAAGCAGTGTAAACTTGGAGTTGTTGAAAAGACCGGATGACAGAGCGCATGAAGCAGACGCTGAAACCATTGGTTTCCACTACCTCAATCCTGACTGTGTTCCACCCAAAATTCCTTCCTTCAAAGGCATCAATAACAACGTAATGCTAGAACCTGCTGGTGTGATAAGTGCACAGAATGAGGAAATCTGTGTTCAGCTATGTAAGTGTTGCTCGTGTTCGTTAACTCAAAATAAATTGCCACAGTTTGCATTGGCCAATCACATGTTTTTAGGAAAGCGTCCACCCAAGCTGGAAAACCTGATGTTCATTGAGAAAAGTATCATTTCTTTGTGCCATGCAAAATTGTATCTGATTCAAATGAGAGCAGATGAGACCAATGATGACATTGTGCCACCTAATATGCAGAGAGGACTTCGTGGACATGTCATCGTTTATCCTCAGTCACCTCAAATGGTTGCCAAGAAGTTGCCACCTGAAATCAAAGACATTGTCACTCCGGTGTGCATATTGTTCATAGGATCTCACCCTCCGACACCAGAATGGTTAAACAAGAAGGCCAAGCTGTTGACCGCTTGAGCAGATCATATCCGTAGCGCATTGGTGTGGCTCAAAGCTCACAATCCTTTGTACAAAGAAATAGAATTAAATGAGGCTGTTATTGAACAAATATGACAAATGTCTCAGTTACCTTTCCATGTGCAGCATATTTTGCCAAGCGACGCACAAGACATGTTACAATCACGATATGATGAAAATGCTGGAGCACCAACTGTTTCAGAGAAGATGGAGGCATCATATGACTCACAACAAATGGAAGAAGACCATGAATCAGAGCAGGAAGTTCCTTTTGAGAAAGTGGTGATAACCGACGTCGATGGGCATGCTTCTACAACCCACCAACATCACGTGCCATTCCAAAACGGGCAAAATAAGACAAAATTGCATTGTGAAAGTGACAATACCAATATGGGTAATCTAATCAATAAAAGGTGTGCTTATAGTGATAAAAAGATGCCTGAGATAGGTAGTTTCATGTAAAATGTAGATTATTGCTATTTCACGTCGACACGTTCTGAGCGCGTCGCGTCACGAAACTCGAAATTAGTCATTCAGTTCGTGTCGGCTTGCCTAAAGCTGTTGCGCACAATTCATATGTATACAAAGAGATTTTATAGAGCAAATTTTGAATATCTTTTGTTTTTGTGTCTCCCAGCCTTGTTCTTTGAATCATGAAATATTCTGGGGGAGTTCTTGTAGATCATTGGTGGAAGATATTCAACATTTGGTTTATAAAATCTCTTTAGATACATCTGAATTGGTTGTGCACAACAGCTTTAGGCAAGACTGAATAACTAATTTTGAGTTTTGCGACGCCAGAACGCGTCGACGCGAAATAGCACTCGATAATCTACATTTTACATGAAACTACCTATCTCAGGCATCTTTTTATCACTATAAGCACACCTTTTATTGATTAGATTACCCATATTGGTGTTGTGTCGCTTTCACAATGCAATTTTGTCTTACTTCGCCCGTTTTGGAACGGCACGTGACGTTGGCGGATGTCCTCTACCTTATCTAAGTATCTGAACTTCCCAAAGTTATGGCGCTTATTGGAAGTCTTGGCAAACTCCGAGTCGATGATCGATAACTGCAAACAATCTCAGCTCTCTTCCAGACTTCAATGTCGTTTGCCTCAAGATTAAGCACCACTCTTTTCCTTTTTATTGTTGTCATCGCCCTTCTCCCTGTTGAGACATATGCCTTTGGCGCTGGGAACATTCCCGACTTTTCCTATCTCCATGGTCATTCATTTGTTGGTGTCTACGAACACAGACTGATGTTCATATGTATTGATACTATGCAGATAAAGCATTCAGACACGGTGACATCGAGAGCATCCTCGAGACCCTCATCAAATCTGCCGGTGGCGCGGCGAGCGGCAGTTTCTTAAGGATTGCCCATTCAATGATCAGCAATGGGGCCAAGTTTAATAAGAGTGATGTGAAGAAGGTGTATTTCGTCAGTATTATTTCGACTCATGATCAGTAGCATTCACAACAGTCTGATATTTAATGTCTTGCACTGGCAGGGAAATTGGCTGAGAGACTATTCTCAAGTGCGTATATGCGTTGGAAGTCTACGATTTGATCACACATCTGACTTTTTAACGCTCTAGGCAATGGACATTTCTGGCCTCAGCAAGTTGACAGCTGATAGCATTATCCTGATCGTTTCTGTTCTTGGATTCATGGTAAATATACTACTTGACCTTGCCTCCTGCTTCCAATGAACGGCTTATTTAGACTTTCGGTTTTGCCACTGAAGAATTTCAGGTTACAGCCGACCGTCTTGGTGTCTATCTGCCTGTAGTAAGTGGCTATGAAACAACAGTCTTCGCAAAGTATTCAACCTAATGTTGCAGGAGCATATCGATAATCCCAAGTTCGTCACGAAGATCTGTATCCATTTATTCCTAACGGTTTCCTTCCACAGGGGATATGCTGCAGCTGAAGGCGATGCCCGTCGGATTAACCCCAAACTACGACCCCCGGTCGATGATCGCGAGCTCGAGATCGACGAGCGCACTGGGATGAAGGTCACACCCTTCCTTGGTTTATTATGCACTGTTCATCCTCACCTTCGTCTTTAGAATTATATGGCCTCGGAAGGTAGAGGATGGGATACCTCGACTGCTTTCATCCGACGCACCTTCCGCGCATGTATCGAGGCTGGTCGCCGCGCAGGCGGCCGCGAAGGCGCTGACTTATGGGAAGCTTACCGCCTTCTTGGTACCGGCATGCACACCATGGAGGATCTTCTCGCACACAGTAACTGGTGCGAAATCGCTCTAAGGAAAATGGGACATAGCGAAGTGTTCTGCCACGTGGGTGATAATGGTATTGTTGGAAATTTTCTACTATATCGCTCCCTGGTTTATAGATAGGTTTTTAGTAATTATAAATACTCCCAATGGGTCAGCGCCACCTCTCGTCACTGGATCCTTCGGCGGCAAGTACTTTTTCGACGCTTTCTATCACAAGTTTGTTGCTGATCGGTTTACAGGTGCTGATTTCATCCACTCCCTCATGGGAGAAGCGACCGAGTACGTTCCCTTACTCCTGGCTCAAGGTGGCAGACTTAATGATACTTGGGAGTAGTCACTTGAGTCAAGCTAGTGTGACCGATCTCACCCAAAAAATGAACGACGTAAGTAATCTTAATTTCAATATAACCACGAGCTTTTACTCACTTACATCACTCAGGTCTCCCAAGGTGACAACAATACCAACGTGATCAAAGACATCCTAAGCAAACTCCCTATCGGTGGAAGCGACAATAAGATGAGCGAAGGAGAACAGATCCAAGCGCAATCCAAGGCGTACAATTTTGACCCGAACAACATTGCTCCGCCGGAGGTACAACAGCAGTTGCTCGCCTTGCTGAAGTGGCGTGATGGTGTCTATAGGGATGTTGTAAAGACGATGGAGATGATTCCTGGGTTGGATGACCTTATCGACCAACTTTCGAATGCTCTGAATGCTTGTGAAAAAATCTCATCTCCATATCGATCAAAATCTTCACTGACATCTACATTTCACAGATGTGTATACAGTCATCTCGCCTTATATTGCCGTAAGGTCATCGAAATGATGCTTTTTGCTTTTTGCTAAACCGCATGGCAATATTTGTAGCCGATATTGCAACAGGCAACTGGTATTCTGGGCGAAGGTAGTAAAGCCGTCATCAACACCGATGACCAATATGAGGTACGGCTGTTCTCCTAACTGTATATTTGTATGCTTCACTTCGAATAGGTTTTTAATAATCCCCAGGCTTCCGACCCAACGCACAGCTTCCTTGCAAAGGTTCTTTGATACCTGTTCCGTTGTCATTCTTGTAATAACTCGTATGTGACAGGATCATTTTGCCCTTATTCTGAATGAGCCTGCAGGTAAGGTCGCCCAGATCGTAGTTGAAAATACCGTCAACCTTCTCATTCCGGTTGGTGGATCTCCACATGTGCCCAACCATGCTTATTGGTTTGTAGGTCTGGAGTGATAATAGTGATCCCGATCCAGTAATTGACCAGGTTTGTAATACAAGCATAAATGTACCCATCTCTCTTAGCAGAGTCCTCTAGGTCCTCGAAGCCTTCCACCACCCATATTATGCAACGGGTCGATCTCGCATTCAACAACTTATGTTTCAACACATGGAGAAGTGGCTCGGCGGCCTGGGGCCAGAGGAAACGCAGACAATTATCCAAGCCTTGACCAAGGTCGGTGGCTTGCACCTGAGAGAAAACACGTCCAATTGTTCATCGTCTCATGCAGGACAGTGTCCGAAATGGAAACAACAAGCGACCTGGCTCTGAGAATGAGACTCAACCTACGTACGGAGGCCATAGCCATGGGCCCATCAGTAGTGGCTACAGCAAACAGCAAGGACAAGCTCAATACGACGGTGGAGGTCAATACGGGGGTATGCATCACGGTTGATGTCACGACTGATTGATACTCACGAATGTCCAATACCAGGTTCTCGCACCGAAGAATCTTCGTATGGCCAAACTGAATACTCTTCTGGCCAAGGTCGCTACGACTATGAGGAAACCCGGAGCCAAGTAGAATATGGCGGAAGGCGCACCGAGGACAATTCATACGGTAACAAGGCCTACGGAGAAATTTCGCAACACAGCACTGTTCGCTATGGTCAAGAAGACAGCTCCTACTCGCGCCCTCATGACGTATTTAGTCAGCGTAACACGTATAAAGAATCTCAGCCAGAAGGCCAACGTGGATCCAGGCGTTCTGATAACGACTCTTATGGCCGTGGGGAGTACGGCAGGTCTGAACGTAAACAGGGCTATCAAGGCAAAATTGATGGGGTTTACGGACAGTCAGATAGCTATGGAGAGAAACATACTCACTCCAGCCATGAGTCGCGTCGTGAAGGGGCATATCCTTCGTCGGGGTATGGAAGAACGGAGGAGAGTTCTTACGAATCTTCCAACCTGGGTGGAGATGAGTATGGATCGTCTAGATATGGTGAAGGCAGACGCTCAGAAAAACATGGCGGGGGATATGAAAGCAAGAAAAAGGAGGAGCAGCACTCCTACGGATCCACCGTCCATGGTAAAAACGAGTATGGTTCTTCGGGATTTGGCGGAGGCGAGGAAAGATCCGAGGGATACGGAGGGGGAGACCATGAAGGCAGAAAAAAAGAGGAACATTCTTACGGATCCAACCTCAGAGACGAATATAGCTCATCTGGATATGGCCAGGGCGGACGGTCAAATGAATATGGCGGAGAACAATATGAAAGCAGGAAAAAGGAGGAGCGATCCTACGAATCTTCCATCCATGGTGGAAATGAGCATGGTTCTTCCAGGTACGGTGGGGGCGAAGAACAATCTGAAAGATATGGTGGAGGCCTAAGAACAGAGGAGCGTTCTTATGGATCCAACTTGGGAGGAGACGAATACGGCTCATCTGGATATGGCCGGGGCGGACGATCAGATGAATATGGCGAAGGACGCAGATCAGCCGTGGAGGAGCGCTCCTTCGGAAACCAGTACGGTTCTTCCGGATATGGTGGACGACAGGAGGGATATGGTGGAGGAGAATATGGAGGCTTGCAGGGATATACTCCTAGCGATGGCGGCGGAGAGACTTTTGGCGTCGAAAAACTCAACGTCAGTGATGGAGACCGTGACTACGATGACGGCGAGGAGCGACACCGTGGCCACCATGGTCGTCGCCACCAGAAGCATGACGATTATGATTAGTTAGAAGGGACAACTTGAAGCCCAAGATGAATTACAACGTACATGTACTTAGGACTGATGTAAAAATAAGCGCCGTGTTGTATCGACCTGATTCGATCATCCACTCAAGACTCTGATTCTGAGATCATGGCAACCACGCCCGAGCAAGACGCAGACGGCGTTGAGATAGATCCTATCTGGACGATAAGTCGAACAGCTCGGCAAATTTACGCGTTGGGGGAGGTTGAAAAAGTGTGCGATGATAGTTCGACAAACGATATCATTCATATAATTGAAATGAACAGGACATCACTCGTCTGCTTCAACTGGCTGCATCGTCAATCTCTCTGCTCACTCTGCCACAAACGGATGGACCAGATGACAACCTACCTCAAGGCGAAGAGAGGTCGGAGCAGTTCGTGCTGGAAGTTAGCGAATACTTTGAACGCCTCGACGTGAGTTGACCCATACATCATCATTCTTCATGGTCTTATCGGTATCTAGTCTATTCAAGGCGCGATACGATCTTCATTAGCACATATTCGACATTCCAGGATAGCTCCTTCCGCAATCAATGCGCCGCCACCTGGGTTTGTACCTCCATCGCTTGGTGTCGGTCTTCCTTCCGAAGACGGCTCAGTTAAGAAGAATCGGGGACTCCAAGAGGAGAGGGTCGAGCGCGACGCATGGAAAGGGATCCTGAACGCGCTCACGCGAATGAAGGCTCGTCAAGATGCGGCAGCGAAAGAGAAGGCTGATGCTTCCAGTTCCGCTATGCAGGAATGAGCGTGTTTGATCATTGATGGTAATACACAGTGCGTTGTACAGGTAAGGTCTTTATGGTATTCTGAATTGTCTGCAATCAGGCGCTTGCCACTTCCAGGATCTCCTTCGCCTTCAAAAACTCTTCATTTTCGGCGAGCTCATCTTCCTTGGACGCTGATATCTGTGAAAGTGTGATGATCATCCGAGATCCACAAGGGGGTGTACGACGTACGACAAGTGTTTTTAAATCTGTCACGGCCTGCTGGAGACGAGTAACGGAGTCGATGATCATCTTGTTGGATTCTTCCATCATCCTGGTCTGTTGTAGACCTTCAGCGGGTCGAATAGTTTATATATTGTGATGTAACGAACCCCGTTCTTGAGGTTCCATTCCCAGTCATCATCATTAGTGCCATCTGCTTTCAGCTTGTCTAGTTTTCGCTGCTGCCCTTCAGCCTCCTTTTGATAAGAAGCGAGTTCTCTGTCCAGCCTAAAAAGGAAAATGCAGAAAATCAAAGAAGAATGTAGCCGATGAACGATGTCCCTTACCTGCTGACGACGCCGGACTTGATCTTGAGCTGTCGACGCATAGCGGGTATCCCACTCATGTTGAAATGTTCACTTTCGATGATGGTGGAGCTTGGTGGAGTAAAAGTTAGCAAGTCACGACCTCGGAATGTTCATGCTCATCAGGTCAAAGTTGTTATGTAAGTGCATAGAGGGATCGTTTCATTCGTCGTAGGATAACACAGAAATCGTACTACAACAGAAATATGCAGAAAACAATCTCAAAGCGGTACGAAAACGATGGACGAATAGGTTGTGGATCGCAATCAAGAACGGAGGCAGCAGAGGGCAAATGACCTGTCGTCTGGGTGGTGCGCACACGCATGAACATAGTGATGAAAGATCCACAGAATCGTGGCGGGGAATGTGACGTATTGGGGCGTAAAGGGCATATCGAAGCGTAAGATGTGTCCTAAAGGATGTGGGACAATCCCAGGTCATCCGGCTAGCAGAAGGCTGGATAGCATCAAGCTACTTTTCACCGGCTTCGTCGTCGTCGTCAGGCGGACAAGCGATTCGGACGCAACACAATGTCCGACGCCAACTCAAGCTCAGTTCGGGTGCGGGCGATGGACTAGCCATGCCGGGACGCGAAAGGGCGAGGGCCGAAGGAGAAAGTGAAGTCGTGCAAGCCGAAGTGCGCCGTGGGAGGAGGAAGAAGAAACAGTGGTGTCTGAATCCAATGGGAAACACAGTCGTCCGTAATCAAGTCTACCCTTACCGCACCAATCCATACCATCCCCTGCCGACAGATTCTGTGAGTCCATCATCGCGCGCTCGTGCGGAATACAATGTCCAGCGAATGAAGCCACTCTCGACGATGACATGGTCACCATCGAGGAACAGAATAGGAAGGCTAAAAACAGAAGACTTGGATTGGAAAGCGGGGAGGAGTGTTGGGTGCCTTGAACATGTCGTTGATCAGACGCCATGTCCAAAGGATGGCGTGTGTGGTGGTGGATGATGATGATGATGAGGGGTAGTGACATGTATAAACAGTGATATCAATAAACATTGGGATGCGTGATGGTGACGGGGCCATTCGCGGCAGGGAACCTTAGGTCCAAAAGGCTAGGTTGACGTCCATGTGGTAAGAATCTGCGAAGTGGATTGAGGAAGACGAAGGTCGACGGATGACGCCGGTGTATTGGCACAGGCGAGGCACGGAACCACAATTAAGTGGTCGTCGCCTCGAGCCTGATGATGGGTTGCATGGGATCGGGGCAGTTTGCACATGACATTCGACGGGTGTAAAAGGGCGAAGGCAAGAAAGCGCCATGCAGTAGGCGAGGCACGCACTCACACTCATATGAGGGAGGTTTTGCGCCTCAAGCTCTGCTGTAGGTCTTGCGTCAGTGTCGAGTCAATGCTAATGTCAACCAGATCCGCGGTTCCATCGTCGTCGTCGTGATCTTCGAGAAATACTCCACGTCATCCAGTGGCAAAGCGAGCAACGAGGCGACCACAGGTCAGAACCACGAACTCGAGCCAAGCCTAGGAGAGTGTGCGGCACGGCTGCGAAAAAACAGGTGCAGAATCAACATGGGAGTGCGTCGCCGACGCACAAAAGCCTAAAAAAGTGATCCCCGCGTGAACAATAAACGCCGCGTGAGGGGAACAGGGGAGCTTGATAGTGTAATATATAGAATAATGCGAGAGTCCGTATCATAAATCAATGCAGTTTGTTACCTGTCCTAGCAGGTTTCGAGCTCATGAAATGCCGTCTGATAATTTTGTGTCGTAGGTGGATTTTTGGTTGAGGTCAGAAAGACGGTGAGGCAGTGAGCGCGGGCGCACCAGCAGCGACTGCGTGCCTGGCGGTGCTTAGCATCAGAGCCTCGTTGACGTTCCGAAGTCTATGGACTTCGGCCTCGGCCGACTTGAGCCTCATCTCGAGCTGTTCCTTAACAGTCTCAAGATACCGAAGGTGACCTGTAGCTAGAATCACACGTGTGTCAGTAACATGGTGCAATTGATTCAAAGTAGACCCTACCCCGATCAAGTAAGGACACTTTGCTGGACTTCTGGTTGGACGCGGGGAGAGTCTCCTTGAGGCGTGCGTAACCGTCCCTGAGTTCATCTCGCCTCCTTTGCTCCGATTCAATGCGCTGCCTGCGAATAGTCTCGCGGCGTCTACGGGGAGATTAGATGGATGTAAGATGGTATATCATCATCAGGACTTACGTATCAGCACTTCCAGCGATGTTGGTCGCCAGGTACTCTTCGTCGTCGTCGTCGCTGTCGTCGTTGCTGCGACTTCCTCTTCGCTTTTGAGAACCTCTCACGCTAGCACGAGTAGCAGGACTAGCGAGGGGGGTGAAGCGATGAGAACGAGGTACAGTAGCAGCGTAAGGAACTGAGGCAGGAGGGGAGTTGGTACCACTGCCACGGCTACGTCGGCCCGGAGGAGGCATGCCATCAGAAGAGAGTTCACCGCCGCTAATGTATGCAAGGGTAGGAGCGGATATACTGACACCGTCAGGAGGAGTATAAGGGCGAGCGGGTGAAGCAGCACTGAATGAAGGAGACGAGTAGGTGTAGTCGCCAATAGTTCCTGTTAAACTAAAACTATCGGACGAACCAGGAACTATAAATAGATAATCAGCAACATATCGCCCAATTATTTAAACAACCGACTTACGACCGATCGGCACACCGAAAGTGGGCGACTGCGAGTAGGGTTGGAGATAATCGAGACTGTTGTCCATGTAGGTGAAGGTGTTGTCCATGGAGTCCATGAAGTTGGGGCTCTTGGCGTGTTCAAAATCCATTGTAGATTGGGATGTGGGTTCACGACTAGCGGGAATAACAGACGAGCGAATAAATGAGTAGAAATAAAGGGCGCTATAGATAAGGTGGCGTCAAGACAAGGAGGACAAAAGAAAATCAGTAAGGTACTCACAACAAGGACAGGTGTCGCTGTGGCAACTGCAAAGAAATAGGAAGGCGGGGAGGGGAAGAGGAGGAGGGCGGGGGTAAAGTGAGAGGGGGATGGGAATGGATGTAAATAATCTCGACAGGCTATATACGCTCTGTCCGCTGACTCGACCATACTAGGGTTCAGTTGTTTCAAGTCCCGAGATCTGCCTCGAGGCCTCTCGTCCCGGTTTTCTCTTCGGGGTTTTCACTCATCCCTGCTCGTCACACACAGCCATTTGCGAATAATCCCTAAAACTGCCTATAGCACCCTGAAGTATTCCATTTTGGTAGTTACTTTCTTCTCACAACTCCCGCCACACTGTCTTTTTCAGAGAGAATGTCAGGATTCTTGTCACTATGCCCATTGCCCTACCTTGAAACCAACTCACTTGCCCCTTCACTTCCCTCACACTCCATCGATTCATCTCTCTCTTCATCTCCACCTGCCAATCATCAAAACATACTTATACTGCGACTCATCTCTTCTTTGATCGTCCGGTGGCCGGGCTGTTTGGGAATTCCCACCTACATTTCTTCTTCTTTTTCAGCCTTTCTCTTACCGTTATTCCCCAGTTATCTGTATCAACTTTATATACTATCAAGATCCGCTTTCCGAGGATATTCTCTTGCCATGTCTTCTGCTTGTGTTCTATACCCCATTTGTGACCAAATAGTCACAAAATCGACACGTCAAACTTAGTCCTTTGCTTTGGCTCGGCCCAGCATCGTTTTTTTAATTCTTCCATAATATTTCATCTCATCGCTTTATGGTTTGTTCCTGTTCAGCTGGCCCGATCAGATTGAGTTGTACTTCTATGCTCCCCTCGAGTACTACTTGTCCTTAATGGGCGAAACCTGGACGCCTAATCTCATATCCTGTGACAGTCCAGACTCTTCCTACGGTGGGACCGAAAGACCACAACTAAAGTTCATTTCATAAAATCATCGTAAATCCAGCAAAACTGGACGTCATCATCATCAGTATCGTAAACATACGTAAATGCCAAAACAAAAATGCAGGAAGACGTGGCAAGTCAGATGGACAAATACAACCACCTATGCATTGTAATAAACTGCTCCCAAAACAGCATCAGCGTTTCGAGAAAAGCTAACACGGAAAGGAGAATACTCGCCTCCGGAGAACGGTCCCTTCATGCCTTCGTAATTCTCCAGCCGTGTTACGAATCGCCAAGTTAAAAAATACATGTATATCTATGACATCGTGCATCAGAAAGAACCAAGAAGCGTAAAATATCATATGTACTTGACAGAATAGGTCAACCACAAGGGCAATTATAAAGGCGACGTTGATACTAGCAAATGCGGTTGTGCAGAAAATGCTTGGGATGGTAGTCGTAGTCGGGCCAACCGCGGCAAGGTTCGCGGGCCAAAGCTGTCCCCCGTTATTACATTCCCAAGCAAGGCTGTCTTTCCTACCGGACGGAGGTAATTGTAAGCAAGCGACGAAGCGGTGAAGGAGAGTAAAACCGATCAGGAGTGGCGAAGAAAGTGCTAGAAGAAAAGAGAAGGAAGAGGAACTTACCCGCGTTGGAGCTCCACTATTATGGCAATTGCTCGGATAGCGGAAATAACGATCACGAAGGGCCAAAGGGATTTTGCCACTCGGGTCCATATGTACGATCGCTGAAGACGTAGTGGAAGTCAATAGTCAAAGCTGAAATCGGATAGATCCATACAGTGGACAGAGCAAAAATGTTAATGACTGCAGTCAGTCCGGCGAACAGACCGATCCCACCGTAGATTTGCCTGGATCGCGACGATGCTCAATGCGTTTAAAAACCCATCTGCGATGTCATACCCACCATTCCGGGTAGTGGAAGAATAGAAATTTGCCATCGATCAACAGGAAAATGCCACCACCGAGACTATATACCTATGATATTCCGCCACCGGAAATGTCAGTTCCAATTCATCATAGCTGAGGAGAGGGTACATACGGCGATCCATAGAGCCCATATCATCGCCCCCCCTCTCTGTTACAGGGGCAAACAGAAGTGTATCAGGAGAGATGTTTCAAGTCTCGGCATAAGCCCGAACTTACCAAGGGTAGAACAAGCAGACAGTTATCACACCTAGCCGAGAGTGATACATAAGTTCTCGGATAAGATAAGGCGAGAAGCACATACCACATTCCAAATCAATAGAAGCGGTAGGTATCGCAAAAAGAGAGAAACGGCTGAGAAGCGAGGGTGATAGTACAGAGGTATCCCAGCAGTCAGTATCGTTAGATTATCGTCGCCGTCGTTGTCGCGGCTGCCAGGGGGAGAAGGCCAAGCTGGAATCGTGACAACTGCTGATGTGACTGTCAAATGACCTTCTCTGTTCCTTTCCACAAGGTTAGAATCTGCTCTTCTAGGCTTTCAGGGTATCCCATCGCGTCTTTTGGCCCCATTTTCTGCAAAGTATGTTTTACTTTCAGACGAGCAGATCTGAATCACTCAAAAGTTTCCATCAGCCGCATACACCCGAGGCTCAGTGGTACCTGGGCGTTCTGAGTGCCTTCCGATTCTAGAATTCCTTTGGTCAACAGCATCTTTGATTTCAATTATCGTGAAAAAGTTCCGGAGGGGTGCTGAACGGGTGCTCTGGAATGAACCTTCACCGAGGTTCATTATGTAGCATCGGAAAACGAAAACAGTCCTATTCTGCATGCGCAGCTCCATTCATGATAATAGGCTCTATCTGCTTGCACTCATCACTGCCATAATACTGTCAAAATTATCTTTCGTTCTGAGGCTATCTTCCTCCAATCCTTCTCTTGCCGTGACTCTTTCGCCTTCTCAGGTTCTAAATTCCGTGGGGCCGGCTAGCCATTAATGCTTTTCTCCGACAATCCTATGTCATCTCCATCCATCATGTCACGTCTATTTTGATATCTCCATCTATCTACAACTTCTATTACTGGAAGGACTGCACCGTGTCAATTTAATGGTCCAGGGGATCTGCCTCGAGTTTCCCCTAGTTGACGGACTTTGCCATTCGGACTGTCTAATGCTCCTTTGTCTCGGTTGTGAGAGGCACGAATCCACCTCACAATTGCGTCTCCGTAGGACGTTATGCGGCCACTGGTCTCCGGTATCCGCTGTTTAGCCGTGGGCTATTCGGAGTTAAGTCCTCGTTCCCCCTTTGATGTGCTCTGTCATCCAGCGGTAGTTTTAGCGCTGATCCGTTTGGCCCCCAGGATTCAAGTTGAGTCGCGACCGGCGAGATTATCTGCGGGAGGAGACACTTAATTATAAGCACTGTGCATGCTTAACACACCCAGCAGGGATCCATGAGGCTATGATACTCTAACTATGCGGCCTGTATCACAAGTTCACACCCGGGTTTTCCATTGATTGATAAAGCACGCTCAAGCCACATTTGTTACACTTATAACCTATATCTGCCCCCCTGAAATTAAACCTTCTGCGACCATCGCCAGCGATGAAACGCCATCGTTTTTCGGTTTTTGGCCACCAGAACGTGAAGACGCCACCAATGTGTTGTCCACATCATCAACTCTAATCTCTACTTTTGACTTCACCATGTGTTTCGCCACAAACCCACGGCGATCTTGCATACGAAAAGAGGGATTCTCTTAACAAAACTATGAGTACGCCACTAGAGAGCAACGTGCCGAACACGTGCACGTTTGCTGTTCATCGATAGGCAATCATATATCATATTCGATATCTCTCCGTCCGCAGTACCTTCGAAGTTCTAAAGTTGCATGAAAGACATTGGAAGACTGATAACGAGGAGAAAAGCTCATATATACAGATTGTGACTAAACCAAGTGTTCTAACCACCTACGAGAGATATACATCCATTCATTCGTTCAGGGGAGACGTCCAAAACAAGAGTCCATCAATTTCCAAGTCCAAGTCGCTGCTAGAGCACACCACCAACGTGTCATCTCATCAAGAGAAAAAGGTGCCGAGTTATCGTCATTGAATCAACAGACGAAAGAGTAACCCTCCTGGTTGTACTCCCCAGCATAACGCGGCGGGCATGTCGAATCAGGTCGTCTGTTCGTTCTGAAACCCCTGAGTGAATTCGTAATAAGGTCTATTCGTCAAGAATCATCGATCAATCATATCCTCCATCGATGAAGGATCCTCAGTCGTTCGCGGGTTCCTGGTGCGATTTCCTTGTGCGATGGGATATCTCTACGGCCGATGTCGATTGTGATTTGGCAGTGAGGGTTCAAGTCGGTCAGATCGAAGGAGTTAGATCGACTGCACATCGAAGAAGAACGCAGGTACGCATCCAAATAAAACGTGGGGCCGAGAGCTTTTGCTTGGGCCAGAAGGAATTTGAATTCGCCAGGAATGCCGAATCCTTCGAGAATGCTGCGAGAATGGAAGGACGATCATCGATCAACGAGATGGCATGTGACGGAGATCAAACATGCAGCTTCGGCTGAAAGAAAAAAGCCACGCAGATCCACTCCCCAACATCAAGTTGCAAATATTCTCACAAGGGTGTCAATGGCCGGTGAAAGGACCGTCTCGGTTGCGCACCGCGCTGTAACAGTCCCCAGCACCGTGTATTTCGACCAGGTGACATCGATAACATATACCACTTCCTATCCCGAGTGCGAAACCGCAGAAAGAAAGAAAGAAAGAAAGAAAATAGCACAAGTGAAGTCAGTAAGAAAGAAAAAAACCGAGGGCAAGATGGAGCAGCAAGGCGAGTGGCAGCTGCCACCGGGGGACAACTATAACTCAAAAGCCACTATCCGAGGCTGATGGGCTTGAATGTTCCGATGGAGGCTCCTGGCCTCTGACGGAAGCAAGAGAGTGTACTGGCGTAGGCCCATCGGGCGGGGGTGACAGCGGCCTGCCATCGAACATTCCCGGAGAAGGAGTCTCTGTGGACCCAAGGGAGATTTTTTCGTTGATGGCACGTAGCCTCACCATCTCCAGCTCCAGCTCATTGAGACGAGCCTGCATATCCTTGTTTGCTTTCTCGAGAGCAGTAATATGATTGGTAGCTAAAACGTGAAACGTGCATAGGGTCAATATGGCTGTAAATTTAGCGGGTATAGCCACTGACCTCGTTCCAAAAGTGAAACCTTGGAGCTCTTTTGGTTGGAGATGGGCAGCACTTCTTTCAGTTTTGCATAGCCATCCCTTAATTCATCACGCCTTCGTTGTTCCGCTTCTATTCTTTGCCTCCGAGTAGCCTCTTTTCTGGAGTGAGCGAGATTTTCCGTGAAAGCAACACCCATATCGTTATCGTCGTCAGAATCCTGTGAACGTCCACGTCGAGGACGACCCGATGAGCTTGTAGGAGAAGGTGTAGGGTTATAACGAATGTGGCGATGGACTAGACTGTTGCCTCGAGAGGACGATGGAGAGTTAGCGCTGCTGCTGTTAGAATGGTGGTAGATTCCGTCTGCCGATGTGTCTGATCCGGAAACAGGAGGAGACAAGGGGTCATACATATCAGGGGAAGGAGGAGGTGGAGAGGTCGAAAGGGGAAGAGGAACATGAGGCGGTGAAGAGGTGTACACGCCGGGTGCAGGATATTGATGTGGTGAAATAAGGGAAAGGTTATGGTATGGTTGTATCCCTTGGTGCTGCAAGTCTGGGACCAGGTGGCCTGGAAAACAATGCAAAGATTATCAGATGGACACGAGTTTCAGTAAAATAACAAGAGTGCTGCACCCACGAGGTTGGTGAACTTGATAAGGGCTCATCTGAGGATTATAGCCGAGACCATAGGAAGGGTCCTGCTCAGAGTAGAAACCATATGGTGGTGCATTCATAGCATTGTGATCATCTGGGATGCCATGGTGCTGTTGCTGCGGTTGTTGTTGCTGTTGCTGGTCCATTGAGTGATTTGGAATGCAATTCGTATAGAATGTTCTCGTGTGAGGTCAATGGTCATGAAAGGGCGTGTTTTTTTTTTAAAGGGCGAGGTCGTGAAGGAGAAAAAGAGAAGAATAGAGAGAGAAAAGGAAGAAACAATGGGGGTCTATACGGACAGAAGTCTAACAACAGTCGTCCTCCCCAAGAATGAGAAACTAAAGAAAACAACGGATCAACTGTTTGGCTCTCATGCTTTTGACTTTGTACAAGAACACAATGGTACAATCCCCCATTCAATCTATCCAAGTACCCTCACAAAAGGTAGGTGAACCCTTCCAATTGACCCACCTAGACGATCGGACCATGGTGACATCCCCTGGAAGCTCCGTGGAACGAGGTATCCATGAATCTGAGTCATCAGGAAAAGTTCCTGGAAATTTCTCGGTACAAGTATTTTGTATGGCATGTCTTCTCCCGATCCTCAGTGTAAAGCCATCAAATCACGAATGAGATTTAGAAGGATTTAGATCATCGTAGTTCCGGTTACCATTAACTTATGAGGATGTAAAATATTTGTATCACGCTAGACATTTATGGAGTTGACATCGAGAAAGATATAATCTGTAACAAGATGTCATCAAGTCGCCAGGATAGTTGACGATAAAAAATATCCTGTACATAGTGTTCGGAGAGCACCATCTTTGATGATATTGGGCAACTGAGGCGCCCATATCGATTGCCAAACGTAGTTGACGATAAAAAATATCCTGTACATAGTGTCGGAGAGCACCACCTTTGTTGATATTGGGCAACTGAGGCGCCCATATCGATTGCCAAACGGTATGGACATTGACGGGTAAGTTGATGGTTGAGAGGGGCGACGGGCACAACTTTTCAATGATGAACAAAGTGTTCTAAATTTGGATCAACAATATTAATTCTCTCACCCTGTCGCTGCAACTTTGTAGTCTCTTCTACTATACACCTCGTCGCGACGTAGACGGCAGTTATTACTATACTCTTAGAACAAAATAACAGCCATAGCGAGGTAAGTACGTTCATAAAGACGTACACATTCGTCATACGTCTGTCTGATCCGTGAGTCTCCACTCTTTGATGTCTAGACTCAGGCGGCCCATCTCTACAAATCGCTGACCGTTGGGAACTCACTTAGATTCATGTTACAGTACGACTATCCACTTGTTCAACTGTCGCTGGTCAAGTCCTTGTCTTCCTTGATTACGCCGTGTATCCGACTTGAGCGTCCATCATGTCAAATCATACATTTACCACCGACAACGGAACCCCTCGATCTTCACATCTGTCATCATCTGCTACCTTATCATTGGCGTGGTCCCCGCCAAAAGCACCACTGCCTCCCCACAGATTGGCTAAACTTGCGAACGCGCTTGGTGTATCAACTCCCATGCCTGCATTCCACCACAATTCTTCCTTCATGTCTCGGTCGACGCTAGATACCCCTGGCCCGCTAGATACTTTGCGTCGCTCTCCAACTCCATCTACCGTAGCTTCAATGTCCTCTCATGCATCATCAGTCTCCAAGTTCTCGAAACACCTTCTGCATGTTATACCTCCTCTATACCTTCCTCACGAATCCGAAGAAGAATCTTACGTTACACCTCCCCCGGCTACTGCTTCAGGGTACCACACTCAGTTTCGCCGAGGAACTCTGGTCCCAGTACATTCAACTCTCCAGGCACAGCTTGCGGCAATCGCCAAGGAATATGCTCTTCCGAGTACGGCTGGCATGATTCTATACCTCGTATCTTCTGCAAAGGTTTCATCGCAAAGTTCTACCTCGTACATGGGACTAGAAGATGATGACAGGGATGAACCTGGTCCACGGCTTTCTGAAGACATCTGGAAACACCTGTGGACTCGCGTCATGAAGGCCGAACAACGGGATGACTTTCTGCCCCTTCCTTCCAGAAGTCACACGCCCAATATATTCAGTTTGTCTAATGGAGTGCGTTCAACGCCCTTTTTACTACAGGATGGTCAGCCCCTCCGACCATTTCTTTCCGGTTCAGATCCAGTCCATCCTCACCCTCTGCAACCACCCTTCACACCATCTCCCTCAACACCATCAACCATATCTGACCTTCGCTCGCACTCCAAATCAGCTCCTCCCTCTTCTTCCTCAGTTTCGCAGTCCGACCCTGATACTCCGGACACGTCCACCGGCTCTCATTCATTTGCTCGCGATCCTGCTGCACGTAAACATTCGATCGACTTACCGGGTCTTGATTCCCCATCGATTATCCCCATCTTGGCAAAAGTGGAATTTGATATCGACCGGCGGAAGGCGGCTTGGTACGATCCCTGGCTAAGAAGCCGACGGATGAACCATGTAAAACGTACAGAGAGCAGAGCGGGCCGCAAATGCAGCGTAAACGAGGGAGAAGAAGATACGCAAAACAGATATGCGCCTATTAGCTTTGTTACTGGGGACAAGGAAGCTTCCAACCTTATGCTATCCAAGGGTGCATCATTACTTCGACAGCCCACGCCAATGTCAACTGGGTATGAGCCACTCCGCGAAACTGGAGACGATGTTGAATTGTCTGAAGAGGGCGACGCCAATGTCGGTGACTTTCCCGCACCCATTGGTACGTCAGGTGGAGATCCTCTAGCTGATGTATTTGGTACTGATGCCGATACGTGGGCAGCTATGCAGAACTCACCTGGCCGCAGCTCCAAACGCAAGGCAAATCCCAACATCGTACCGTTGGCCTTGAATGCTGCCGACTTGACTGCGCTTCCAAACACTTCGGAGTCCGAATTTGAACATCTGGGCAAGGAGGAGGATGAAGTCCAGGACCTCCTGGATCAGATGTCGCACCATCAGCCCTCGATCACGGACCCATTGTCACCTAGAAAGAGATCGTCTTCACCGACTGGTGCGCGGAAACATGTACCTCCGCCTCTAGTTATCGTGCCCAATCCGAGCGTTAAGGATTTGACCGTCCCTTCTGAACCCAGCCCAATGCCCGGGAGCGCGGAAAGTGCCCATTTGGCGTACTTGTATGGCTCTTACGGTGAACTCTCGGCTGGCGGCAGTGCTGAGGGAGAGGACGACGACTATGTACCTTTTGCCCGAATGCGAAGTCCTGAAGAGCACGAAAAAAGGGAAGGTGTTGTTTTCGATGACCTCGACCTAGGATTGGATCCCACTGAGGACGTGAGTTATCGTCTCCTCTTGGATTTGCTGTAGAGTTGACTTTTTGCTTTGACCCTAGTTCGATGATGGTGATCCAAACGACCGGCGTCGTAGCCAATTTTTGATGAAAGCTCAACTGGATGAGATAGAACGAGTCCGCTACTTTGCTTGACACTATTTTTCATGGCTTACATATTGTACAGACCATGGCCCAACTCTCCCCTCGTATATTGCATACTGATCTTGCTGAAAGGCAAAATAATACTTCAAGGACACCATCTCCAAGTAATTCTCACACCCTGTCACCAGGCAAGTGGAATGGAACGTATTCTCCTAGATACCCTCGGCAACCTGAAATGGTGGACAACTCGTAAGTTCTCATCCATCGTAATCTCACTTCCCGCTTTATACTGACCGATCTGCGGGAATAGAGATTCTTCGGAGTCGAAAGGGCAGACAGCATGGCCGGCAGTCCCTTTCTCATCTCTCAACGAGTCTCCTAGTTCGTCTCGATCTCGACCAGATGCGCCCCCTTCACCACCCAAGTTGGCAGTGAATGGTGTCACCACCTCAGCCCCGACGTCGTTCGTCGCCAAACCCAGATCATCGGCGTCAGAGATGTCAGTGGAGACGCAGATGCGGAAACGGGCTCTGGAGGAGGAACAAGGGCAAGGTTATTTAGGATACGCCTCATCTACTATTGTAGACGATTCGCCTATTATTCCCCTCTCTCCTGATCCCTTTGGCCGCTTTTCATCGAGTCCGAGCGGGAGGTCGTCGGCATATTGGGAGGCTGACCCCTCTGTGCAGTCCTCATCTTCTACACTCAGTAGTGTAGCACAAGACACACATAATCGGACTCGCAGCACTTCCTCGGCGGCCACAAGCCGCTTCTCGGTGGATTCGGTTGCCACGGAGGAAATGGTTCCCAAGGCAAACAATCGTTCGACTTTTACAATTAAGAGACTCTGGAGGAAAAGTGGCAAGAATGTTCCATCTCCCAATACCCCACCGCCCCCACCGCCCCCACCTCCTGTTGGACGAAGGACATCAGTGCAGATTCCTCAGCGTCCAGAACGTCCTTCGCAGGAGAAGTTGGAGTTGCCTCCAAGCACTCCTACAACGAGCAAAGTTTCCCCTCAGCTTGGCTCACCTTACTTATTAAAGGAATTGCCGCCTTCTCCACAACCTCACCAGTTGTCATTCCCTCAACATGTACAAACTCAACAACTTCCACTTCATCCATCGCCTCAACAAACACCATTCCATCCACAATCTCATCAATCACCCGTTCCTCAACCTCATCCACAACCTCACCAATTGTCGGTTCCACATCCCCAACAATTGGGAGTCCCTCAGCCACAGCCGCGGTCTGGACCATATGGTATGAGAGCTGCCCATACCGGGCCTATTGTTGCGGCACAGATGCAACCAAACCGAGGAAATGCATCAGCGGATCGCTTGCATTTCGACCAGGAAACACCATACCCGATACGTCGAATGCCACCCTCCCCTCAACCAAACCCGCCTCCAAACCTTCCGTCTTCCAGCCCGCGATTCTCAGATCTACCTCTTGCAAGCACGCCTCCACCAGCTATTCCTCCGTCCAGCGCCCATCTGTCAGAGAAAGAGAGGCCTAGTGCTCGCAAATCGATTCTGAAGGGTTGGAAATCAGCTACATCAAGCACCATGCAGCCTTCTCCGATGACGGAATCCCGGTCAAGTACGGAGAAGCAAAACATGGAAAGGCAAAGTATGGAGAGGCCGCCCGTGGAGAGGTCGAATGCAAATGGCGCGACTCGCAGTAGAAGACCTAGTATCCTGAACCTTGGTTCATCAAGGACCTCACCTGTCTCCCCTTCGCCAGATATCCCTCCGAGTCCACAAATCCCGCAACAGTACATCAATCCGCAATGGAATGAGCATAGACAATCCATGAAATCGAAGCTTTCGTCGGGATCAGTCGATTTGTCGGGTCCAAACTCGTCACTTAATAATAATAACGCCTCGGGTGTGAGGTCATCATCCCCTACACGATCGAGGAGGTCATCACTAAGCTCGCGGCCGAGTTTTGATGCCTCACAGTTCGAGATTGTTTCGCCCAAAATGAACTCTACGTTGTCCTATCCATACCATGAGCTTGATCGTAATTAGCTGGATGTTGAGGAAGTTCTCCTGCTCTCTACGTGGTATATACGTGTTTCTTGTTGTCGTTCATCTTGGATTTCGCATCGTTCCTCGCATCACTTTCATACTGCCTATATATATGTAATCATATAATGAGCGTCGGAGAACCTGCTTTGTGCATCAAACCAGCTCAAATGCAGAGAAGTGTCCTTGAACGAAAAGAAAGGCTGGAACAGATTACGCATGATGTATATATGGCGAAGTCAATTCCAAGGAGGCAACGTAGTATCCATTTTGAGACGGGTATGTATCACTAAGTGTCCTTATAACTAACAGGAGATACAACGAAAATGATGATTAACTTAGAACAAAAGTACAAATCGTGAGCCTCCTCTAATTTAGAAGCCAAACAGCCGGAAAACGAGGTATAGGAACGAGCCCAGGAAACGAATTGCCGATAATCCAGCACTGAAGGAAAATGAGGTCAGCCAAAACGTCGAAGTGAAAAAGATCGTGGAGACGCACAAGGCAAAGAATAGGAAAGACAAATAGGGATTGAAAGTGCTGCCATTGGCGGCTTGTACATGTTTTGCGATCCAGTTATTGAAAGCCGTTGACGTGAAAACAACAACCATGAGCCTGACAAAACGACCTATCAGCAAAGGCACTTGGAGGAGCAGCACATCCAAGAAAAAACACACATGTTAGTCCCAAACCAAGCGAGTACGACATTGGTACGGCTAGTCCTGTCATGATCGGCTTGTTTGGTAGCAGCGTCACGGTGCTGTTTGTCCTCAGGAGCCTTAGTCTTGAGCGCATTCCGTGCAGCCATCCATAAGTGATCGACGTCTTCACGAGCAGTAGGGAGTTCGACCTCCAGCATTTCCTTGCCATTCTCGCCTTTAACCTTTTTGGCCCCACCGAGATCCTTCGCAGCGCCGTTGTCTCCTTTCGTACCCCATGTGACGTCGTGGAGGTTGCACATGGCATACATCATCAAGATGTTGACATACGACGGGAGGAGGAACATGTATTGTATGAAACTGGTGAACATGTGCCACGGTTCGAAGTGCATGAATGAGGTGATGAAGTAGAGGCCATATGTAGCCAGCAAGGCGACGGCTATTTCTTGGAGGGTCCGATTGGTCTTGATGAGTCTGTGGAGCAGACAAGTTAACATTACTTGTGCCACAAGATATGCCACATAAGACTCACTGCGGCAGGTCTTGCCAACCTTGTGCGGTGTGAGGTACGGCAAGATAGATGGTAAATCCAGCACACCACACGGTGATGATATTGCAGAGACCGAATAGGAAGATAGCTATGGTGTACATCCATTTAGAACCCTACAAGACACGTTAGATAAGTGAGGGCCATATGAACGCTGATGTTCACCTGTGGTCTGTTCCCGAGAGAACACACGAGAACGACGAAAATGATGCAAATGTAGAGGTTCAGGAAGATTTCAAACACGGGCTTTCCAGCACCAGCACTGAGAAAGTTGAATGCGTCTGTCGTCGAATTAGACGTAGCCGATGAGACGAGCTAAGGACCAATGTAAGACTCGGATCGATTAGGCCTCCAGCTTGCGGAATGTACTCACGAAGAAAAAGGTGAGATAGAAATTGGCAAGAGAAGTCCATGTGAAAACAAGTTGTATGGCGTTGTACATGAACTCCAACTGGCCAAGCACCGGTATACATGAGTATTCTCATGTAGGACGATAGGTATAGCCATACCTGAAGAACGATTTTACGGAAGAAGTTCTGTCCAGATGTCCAGATTCTGAAGAAGAAAACGGTCGCGTGGATTGAGGCGAACAAAGAACCATTCAGCCACCGACGACGCTGAGAAATGAACTCAGGAACCTATAACGAACGTGGAGCATTTGAACACAGAAATTAGCCCGAGGACAATTTGGGCTTACAGTTGTGGGTACATCAGTTGAAGCCTTGGCGCTCTTCACATATTTTAAACTAAAAGGAACTGTGAAAGAGCCTGCAAAGAGGGCAAAATAATACGTACGTCCAGCCCTCACGCTTTTTGGTCACAATTTCGAAACACAAGATACGATCTTCAGCAAGATACATGTTCCTCTGGTGGAGATCTAGTGATTGAGTGATTGAACGTGTCCTTGTCTATTACAACGTACCTCTAGAAATGAAAACGATAGTCGTTAGTACCCTCATTACAAAAAAAAAGAGATTAAATGTCCATACCAAACAATCCAGCACTGCTGGACCCGCCGTGCATAGTCTCGCCTTTGAAGTAGGAGGCAAGAGGACCCTTGCCATCCGGACCATTCAGCAAAGCACGATACCTGTATGCGCTGAAAGCACCAGGAAGCACACTGATGTATCCGAACACACTCTAAGAATCATAAGTTAACCGAAAAATGGCGAGTTTCAGTAAACAAACCTCCAATGGTTTGTCCAGAATATTGGACATCTTGTACTATATGGGATAAAGGTGAATCGAGGAAAATAGCAAGATATGGCTACAACGTACTTCAAAGTTCTGTGACGCGGCCAGGGGACTTGTGAGAAGAAGACTGCAGCCCCTTCCGGTGTCTACACAGATTCTGAGACGTACACGATATTACTAGGCAGCGAAATGTGACATGATAAAGATTGCGTACTCGCCACAGGCGCCGCCGACGTAGGAGTGCTTGTCGAAACCTAGTACACATTGAGCACAGATCCTACGTTGTGAAACCATTACCCACATTTCCAAAGCTCGTAGATTGAAGTTCCAGTGGGCTTCGTACCAACATCGAGTAGGATGCAGACTACAATGACTCAATACTTGTAGTCTTATACATTGACAAACCCACCATTCGGCTTGATAAGAGGACCAAAGGCATTAAAGAACCACCGATGACTGTTAAGCTTCTTCTTGTTCTGTTCCTTTAGACAGAAAATGATTTGCACAGGGCAAGAACCCTGAGATACTTCGCCCGATTCGGAAACGACTACATTGGAAGTGTACCTAAGGGCATGACATGTTAGTGTGAAGTCCAATGACAAACAGGATGCCCTACTCAAAAATGTGGGCAGTGACGTCTTTGCCGGCTACTGAGTCTTTGGGAATGCCTTCCTGAAAGCAGCCCATCTAACGAACAATATTAGATTAGAGACGAGCAAAAGGAGGGAGGAACAACTGACAAGACTGAGTACGTGGAGAGTACGCTTGTTGACTTTGCTACGACCGTCGGAGACGATGCACACAACGACTTTCTTCCAACCATCTGGTCCCCACGTCTTCGACTTGTTTCGTGAGCAAAGATGTGCGATGTTCTTGATCACGCTAACGATGTAAATGAATATTTATGTAGTCTCCATATCTGACCACTGCTTACGCATTCATCGTCTTAGTGAACAAGACTTCGTCCTCGTTGTACATCGTCATAACGATAAACAACTCGGTCTCGCGGCCCATCAGGTACGGTCGAAGCGAGTAGCGAGAAGACATGAAATCATCCGGGTCACAAGTAGCGGCGGTATACCTCAATTTGGACATTTCTTCCAAGTCGTGTTTACCCGAAGGAACAATGTGCGAGGGTACGGGCACGTCAAGGACTAAATTACCCTGGAAGAGCTGGACCTGGCGAACAGACCTCCGACGCATCATCTTTTCTCTGGCAGTGGAATAGCCTGAATTGGTTCCGTAACTGTACATCCCAGGACGCTGCTGCTGGGTCGGAGGGTAATTTTGTTGATAATGAACGACGGGTACCGGGGGTGCATAGGAAGGGACTTGGGACATCTCGTGGGGGTTAAGGTGCGAGTGTGAGCCTGCATAGCTGCTCTGATAAGATTTGGCGTCCCATGTAGATTGCGCATCGTAAGAATCATTGTGAGGTGTGGGTGGGTAGTCAACGACAGGGGATGGGGGATATTGAACGTAACTGTTGTTGTGTTGCAGCGTAGTGTAGTAAGGATCGTGTTCCTGGCGATAGGCCATGTTGTCTGGTTGAAAGGAGAGGACGGTGTAATGAGAGATAAAAGACCTTTAGAACGAACGTAGATGGGGGCCAAGTTCAACTGAGCTAGCAGCTGGCTTAGACGACGGTCAAGCAGGGTGATGATGGGAAATCTGCTGTCCTTCACAACACAAATACGATATGATCGCTGGCCCAATTAGGAAAATGGCTAGTGCAGTACATTGGATACCAACACTTCCAGAAGGCACTCGTCTTCCATGATGCCTGAACGTTGCATGAACATTTGAACCTTCATCTGATACTCGGTACACATGTCGGATCCGGACAAAGTCAAGACAATGTTGCTTTGTAGGAACCTTACGTAGGATCATAAGGCTCACAGAACTAAAGTTAAGTATACTCATGCATTGATAATCTGCGCACCGGGAAAGTCCACCAATCTACTTATCGACATCTGAATGAAGGAGAAAGAGCACTTACCTCGATGGATAGATAACAAATGATCGTACACATGTGCAATGATGCATGATTTAAGCATGAAAGATAGCAGGGCGATATGTTACGCGTAGACCGGTACATTGATCAACGCTCAGCTCCAACAGAGCGATATTGAAGGCCCACAACGAATCCTCGTGTAAACCACCTGATGGAAGATTTGACTTACTGTCGGAAGCTATGTCTCCGGCAGCCAAACGGCGAATCGAGAGTCATGAGGGGTGAGTGAGAAAGGAGTAGAAAGTAGAAAGGAGACCTAGTGATCATGATCCGAGAGTGACGCAGGAAGAGAGAGCTACGGAAACATATCGTAGCCTTGTACGCTATGCCCGCAGTCCTTATTTAGCACTGGTTCATGATCAATGCCATGATATCCGGTCAACTGACAGGGTTGAGTGTCAGCAGGCTCGGCGTACCCAGAGCCAAAGTGTGAGCGATGGCAGCGAAATCCGTGACAAGCAGGGTGGGTCAATCAATCATAATACATTGGACCCACTATCAACTGTCCTTAGGTATATTAATGGAAGCAAAATGAGACGCAAAAAATGCGGGAAGGAGCAAACGCCGCTAAAAGGGATGTAAATACAAAAAGCCTATTGACTACAGCGGGTGAGCGGAGGTGCAGCTGAATCATCTCAAATTGGTACTCCGCCTGCACAGCTTTTGGTTCGCCTTGTATCCTCGTCCTCTCTTCCTCCAAACCCTCATCCTTTCTACAAATTTGCTTCTCTATCCCTCTTCTTGTCATATACTCTGTAAGTCCCCCTCATCCTTGACCCCCCCCTTTTTTTTGGATTCTTCATTCATATCTCTTGTCACCGTGGTTTCCGCACCATTCCCGCGGTGGCACGTTGTCCCAGAAACGTGTTCATCAGCGTAATCTCTCGTGTCGCGCTTGGGTCTGCTGGCAAAAAAAATATTCAATGCATGTCTTGCGATCATTCACCAGTTCGCTTCCGCACCCCACACCCCGAAATCAGGAACTTCTTACGTTTGTGTTGACAGCATCTGATCCACACGCTCTCCTGCCCTTAACTACTACAAAATTCCCCGGTTCTTTCCTAACGCCTTCCCTATCTCTGTCGCCTCTCTTACCTTTCACTCACCATATTTCTTTTTCGCAGTTTCCCCTGTTTTTAATACATGGCAGACTCTGCGTCTCATAGACTCGATCTTCGTGTTGGTGGCAAGTACAGGCTTGGCAAGAAGATTGGTTCTGGCTCTTTTGGTGCGTCTATTACTTGTATTGGTAATTTTCGGTCGCTGAACAACTCCCTTTAGGCGACATCTACCTCGGGATCAATATCATCTCCGGGGAAGAAGTGGCAATCAAGTTAGAGTCTGTCAAGGCCAAGCACCCTCAACTTGAGTACGAATCCAAGGTCTACAAGACCTTGGCAGGGGGTGTTGGTGTTCCGTTCGTCCGATGGTTCGGTACCGAATGCGATTACAACGCCATGGTCCTCGATCTTCTCGGACCCTCCCTCGAGGACCTATTCAACTTCTGCAACCGCAAGTTTAGCCTCAAGACTGTCCTCCTCCTTGCAGACCAGCTAGTGAGCTACTGTAGCATATCTTTGAATGATTCTCTTTCTGACTTTTTTTAGATTTCCCGGATTGAATATATCCACTCCCGTAACTTCATTCACCGTGACATCAAGCCAGACAATTTTTTGATGGGCATCGGCAAGCGGGGAAATCAGGTCAACGTCATCGACTTTGGTCTCGCGAAGAAGTTCCGCGACCCCAAGACTCATCTCCACATCCCGTACAGGGAGAACAAGAATTTAACAGGTACTGCTCGCTACACGTCAATTAACACCCATCTGGGTGTCGAGCAAGCTCGCCGCGACGATCTGGAATCCCTCGCATATGTATTGATGTATTTCCTCCGTGGCGCTCTCCCCTGGCAGGGTCTGAAGGCTGCTACCAAGAAGCAGAAATATGACCGAATTATGGAGAAGAAGATGACCACGCCCACCGATATGCTCTGCCGTGCGTTCCCCAACGAGTTCGGAATTTTCTTGAACTACACCCGCGCTCTCCGCTTCGATGATAAGCCCGATTATTCGTACCTGCGCAAGCTGTTCCGTGACCTCTTTGTCCGGGAGGGCTACCAGTACGACTACGTTTTCGACTGGAGTGTCCAGCGCAACACTCAGGACGACAATGCTGCTGGAAGCAGCAAGGCTGCCGCTAGGAGGAAGGTTGTCCAGGAGGAGGAGGATCACCGCGCCAGTGACCGAATGTAAGTAGCATGTCGGTGTGGTCAAAGGTCTTGTTCAAATCTTTTTCGCAACAGGCTCCGCTCGCACACTCGTCAGGCCCAGCAAGCTGTGCCTACTCCCATCGGACCACATCGTGGTGGACGTCGTGAAGGTGCGGAACTGTGGTAAATGATGATCGGATCATGCGGTAGCTTTTTGGATCTTCGCGCTTCGAGTGCGGCCGGGCGATTTTGGTGGAGGGGTAGGTGTTGTTGAGGGGTTTCGCCCGGTCCGTGGTCGTTTATGCTGCTAGTGGTGCAAGGTCGAGCTGTGCTCCCAGAAGGCTCGACTGTAGATGAAAGACTTGGGGAGTGTGGGTAGTTGGACCGGTTTAGTCGGGGCACGTCCAGTACCAGCTCTCAACATGTGCTCACAACTTCCCCTCGTTCCCTCCTCCCGTGGCTTTCACACAGTTTCCTCTCACATCTATCCCCACACTATATGCGCCACGTCCATGGTGTGCTGACATCGGGAGTAACATGTTACATTACACTACCATCATTACATGGCTTATTGTTGCCTCGCTTATTATTCTTGCACGGACGCTTGTTTCTATTCAGGCCACTCTTCACCTTCGCGTGTGGGTGGCTGCCTCATCCTTCTCATAACATGGCGTTGTCTCGTCTTAGCGCCCGTGTACTTGCAACATTACTACTTCTTTTCTTCTTTTCTCCATCCCCTCCATTGTTATATCATCCCTTCCCATTTCTTTCATACCATACAAACATTTCCTATTCACTACTTCCCCACCTTGCCATTGTATCACTGTCATTTGTAGTCCTCACATCATCCACCTCTAGGTTTTACAACTGCGGAGGGCGAGAGGGATGGGAGAGGGCGTTGCATCTGCGGTTTGTCGGGGATATCAGGAGCTGGTTAGAGATTTGGAGTGATGGTATTGAAGGGGGTTGAGAAGCATGTAGAGTCAACCGAACGCGCCACCACCCGAACTCGATCTGACGAACTCTACAAATTTCCTACGTCTCCCTTTCCGATTAACTCAGATGCGTTGTGTTATAGTACATTATATATCGGTTTACCTGCGCTCCTGCACTTAATTGAATTGATATTCAAGCTTAATGCCAAACAACTCGAGAGCGACTTGTCACTGTAACGCCAAACAAACATTCCACGTCCACATATAACTTTTTGCGGAAATGGCTTCGTTTGCCATGGTGCTCCCGTCCAAAAAGGAGGAAGAACTTGGGCTCAGTTCGTACTACAATAACAAGACGACCATTATACAGGAAGCTCGGGTCTTCAATGATTCACCAATTAGTCCACGAAAGTGCAGGACACTACTCACGCGGATCGTATACCTGCTGTATATTGGGGAGACCTTTGGTACTCAGGAGGCTACGACGTTATTTTTTGGCACAACAAAATTATTCCAGCATAAGGATGTGAGTAGTATATCGATATGTACCATTCGTATACAAACCTCACGTTATCCAAAGAG
This sequence comes from Tricholoma matsutake, assembly GCA_026075535.2. Lineage (NCBI taxonomy): Eukaryota > Fungi > Basidiomycota > Agaricomycetes > Agaricales > Tricholomataceae > Tricholoma > Tricholoma matsutake. The sequence continues at coordinate 9,751,268 of AP026540.1, read as the reverse complement.
CGCATTGCGGCAGGCTGTTTACTTGGCGATCAAAGAACTGGCGACTACGGCTGAAGATGTAATCATGGTCACAAGTAGTATCATGAAGGATATGCAACCAAACTCTGAAGTTATATACCGACCAAACGCAATTCGAGCGCTATGCCGTATCATCGACGTGTGTTTTTAGTTTTTGTACATTCGATGGCAAACTCATATATATATATTCTTTCAAGCCCTCAATGGCTCAGGGTGTTGAACGATTCTTCAAAGCCGCCATCGTAGATCGCAACCCCTCCATCTCTTCCGCCGCCCTAGTCTCAGCATATCATCTCTTCCCTGCTGCGAAGGACGTCGTCAAGCGCTGGGTCAACGAAGCGCAAGAGGCCGTCAGTGCAAAATCGAACACCTCTTTCTTTGCTTCTACCGGCGGCAGTTCTTATCTCGGCTTTGGTGGAACGTCCCAACCAAGCGGTCCTCAAACTATCGCCTCCTCTAGCTATGTCACGCAATACCACGCTCTCGGCCTCTTGTACCTTATTCGCCAGCAAGATCGTATGGCTGTGACGAAAATGATACAACAACTCGGTGGTGGCAAAACTGGATCCGGGACGACACTCAAAAACCCCATGGCATTGTGCATGCTCATTCGATATACTGCCAAGGTTATGGACGAGGATCCAAAGTACGTGGTGGCAACCGAGATTCTGATCCGATGATCAATTCCCGTCTAGTGTTCAGAAACAAATGCTTGAACTGCTGGATGGTTGGTTGCGACACAAAAGTGATATGGTCAACTTTGAAGCCGCACGAGCCATCTGTGAGATGAAGAACGTAACAGCAGCACAGTTGACAAAACCAATATCGGGTCAGTCACTGTTTTATCACTTCATTTATAGTATATTTATGGAATGAAATGCTAGTTCTGCAGCTCTTCTTGTCCTCGCCCAAGCCTGTTCTTAAATTCGCTGCTACGCGGACCCTCGCGGCCCTTGCTCTATCACATCCCACAAGCGTGGCTACCTGCAATGTCGATCTAGAAAGCCTGATTGCTGACCAAAATAGAAGCGTTGCCACGTATGCCATAACTACACTTCTGAAGGTTAGTCTGAGCTTGCTTGTTGAATGTTTAATATTTATGCAAGTCTTCATAGACCGGCAACGAGGCATCTGTGGACCGTCTTATCAAACAAATCACCGGCTTCATGACTGAAATCAGTGATGAATTCAAGGTCATCATCGTTGAGGCCATTCGTTCGCTTTGCTTGAAATTCCCCGCCAAACATGCATCCATGCTCACCTTCCTTTCTGGTGTTCTACGGGACGAAGGCGGTTATGATTTCAAGCGGGCAGTCGTGGAGGCAATCTTCGACATGATAAAATTCATCGGTGAATCAAAAGAGCAGGCTTTGTCGCATCTCTGTGAATTCATTGAAGACTGCGAGTTCACGAAGCTCTCTGTTCGAATCCTTCATCTGCTTGGTAGGGAAGGACCGAAGTCACCACAGCCCGCGAAATATATCCGGTTTATCTATAATCGAGTGGTTCTCGAAAATGCGACTGTCAGAGCGGCAGCAGTTTCGAGTTTGGCGAAGTTTGGTGTAAATTCCATCGATGCCGCCCTGAGGAAGAGTATAAATGTTCTCCTGAATCGGTTCGTGTTGTTATTGCGCCCTGAATTAAGCCCAACTTGATTATTTTGCAATCACAGATGTCTGGAAGATGTCGATGACGAAGTGCGAGATCGTGCAGCACTTTACCTCAAAGTGTTTGGAGACAAGCCTTTAGCTGATACTTATGTCAAGGAAGGTCAGAAATTTAGCCCCTTCTCAATCTCCGTCTGCTCAAAATGTTGTATTGTAGAATCCGTGTTCTCTCTAGCCGCTCTTGAGTCAAAGCTTGTTGCTTATGTCAAGGATGCCTCTGCTTCTGCGAAACCTTTCGATGTATCCTCAATACCTAGGATTAGCCGTGCTCAGGCTGCTCAAGATGCTGCTCGTGCGTTCGCCGTATTATGTGAAGATTTTCATGGCTGACAGGATGAATTCATAGGTCCAACTACCCTCGATACCATTGGTGTTCCCGCTTCCAAGAAAGTTTCCGATGCACCTCCTCCTCCATCAGCAGCAGAAAAACAATCCGCTTATGCTCACCAGCTGGCAGACGTTCCAGAATTTTCTTCTTATGGTTCTGTGTTAAATAGCGGTATAAACCCTGTTCAACTGACCGAGAGCGAGACGGAATACCAGGTTACATGCGTCAAGCACATCTTTGCGGAGCACATCGTCTTCCAGGTAAGCTTCGACTCGTCATACGCAGGGTAGATGCTGATTTTTCTCGTAGTACAACGTATCAAACACTTTGCCCGATACGGTTCTGGAAGGGGTCTCTGTAATCATGCAGCCCCAAGCGGAGGACTCTGGCTTGACAGAAGACTTCATTATCGTCCTACCGTCCTTGAGTGCTGCAAGTTCACCAGGCATTGTCTATGCGTCATTCACCCGCGAGTCACCGGAACAATATGCAGTTGCCTCGTTCCAATGCACACTCAAGTTCGTGAGTAAAGAACTGGATCCATCAACCGGAGAACCCGAGGAAGAAGGATACGAAGATGAGTACCAGCTTGAAGAGATCGAACTCAGTGCTGGTGGCGATTACATTATTCCGAATTATGTTACATTCGGGTCGGAATGGGACAGACTACGCTCAGCTGCAACTGCCACGGAGACATTTTCTTTATCTGCCATGGACAGCCTGAAAGGTCGGTTCTGTGCTGAATGAGCTTCTGACCAATGTGACATATGTCTCTTTTTTGTTAGCCGCATGCGATTCTATCATTGAGGTTCTCAACATGGAACCACTTGGGGGTACGGAGTCGCCGACATCAACTTCGGTTCACACCCTTCAACTATCTGGACTCGTGACGGGTGGTGGTGGTAAAGTTCTCGTACGCTGTCGGATGACGTTCTCCCGAGGTGAAGGCGTGACGCTGGAGCTGGGGGTCCGAGCGGAAAGGCAGGAGGCGTGTAATCTTGTACTCGCGGCCGTGGGTGGCTGATGGTTGTTGTTATACATACTATAGAATACATGATTGTGGGATCTTGGAGTATGACTGGGAATTGTTATTTTGATAGTGCGGTGATTCCGATTTGCAAGATGCTTACCAGCTAAGCTCCGGGTCTTGCGAGCCTTACCGGTGAGATTGTCTTGAAAAGTCGTCTGACAGTGACACGACAGCTTTTATTACACCGCTTTGATGCTGGGACATATTAAATAAAGCTACGACCTCGGACGACTTCGCAATGTCTGCACCGTCCTTACCCTCTCCAAAAGTGATTCACGTCGACACTCGAGGTGCAGTGATTTTGTCGGAAGAGTCACCCGAGGTATGAGTGATATCACTCTGGTGAAGCCCTCCTTCACTTTGTGTTGCAGACCCGGGATAGTCGAGGGATCTATTTTCCAAATCACATCGAACCAGTGTCGCACATTGCGGTGGATGTAAGTTGCTACATTTCCCGATTATTCTCTTGAGGTCGTAACTCATATTTATTACAAGGTTGGCGGGTCACTAGCCAAAGTTGCGTACTTTACACGATCTCCGGAACCACCTGCTTCTCCCTCAGTGGTCGCTATCTGTGGGTCCATCGATGTTAGCGCTATCTCCACCCCAAGATCGCTTTCACCTTCCTACAGCCATGTAAACTCATCGCAGCCAGCGAGTCCAGCACGCTCTGGGATCAAACTAAACGGTGCCTTGACGCCTTCAATATTGGAGCCTGCCCACATGGGGAATGGGCTTGTCGGGTTGAGCAACGATCTTCTTCGAGATACGTTGATACGTCGGACGTCACATCACTTTCCAGGCGGCTCCCTGAACTTTGAACGGTTTGAAACGGACAATATCCACGAATGTGTCGAATTCATACAGACGTTGATCGAACGATCTGCGCAGGTTAACCATGTATCCATAGAGGAGATGCGTAAAGGAGTGAAAATAATGGCGACGGGCGGTGGCGCGCACCGGTTCTATGAGCTTTTCAAAGACACACTACGAGTGGAGGTGAGGAGAGAGGACGAGATGGCATGCCTCATCGAAGGTCTCAAATTTATCACTCTGATACCTGATGAGGTCTACTACTTCTCTGACGAGCTAATTCACTCTGCCTCGAAAAACCCCGGCTCTACCCCAAAGATTCCACCACCGACTACGGGCCCCTACGCTGAATTGGACCGCCCCAGCCCCAATCCCCCAGAATATGGAGTGACATTTGAGAGCAATCCCACACCCCAGTTCCCATGTTTACTTGTCAACATTGGATCCGGTGTTTCCATCATCCGGGTAGACGAGGATGGCAAGTTTGAACGTGTTAGTGGGACAAGTTTGGGAGGAGGTACCCTGTGGGGCTTACTCAGTCTGCTGACACCTGCGACGACATTCGATGGTAAGTGTAAATCTTAGCTATATATATATATATATAAATTGCTTAAATCTCGCCCCCCGCAGAGATGCTTGCGTTTTCGGAGCAAGGGGATAATTCCAAAGTGGATATGCTAGTCGGGGATATATATGGACAAGATTACAGTAAACTTGGCCTGAAATCCACGATGATCGCTAGCTCCTTTGGGAAAGTTTTCAAGAAGGGAGGCGAGAAAGCGACATTCTCACCAGAAGATATTAGCAAGAGTTTACTCTATGCAGTGTCGAACAATATTGGTCAGATAGCGTGAGTATCGTAACCTTGGGTTCGGGTTAATTGATAAGCCTAGTAATAACCGCGAAAACTTTAGGTATATGAATGCAGAAAAATACAACCTAGACCGGATATATTTTGGCGGATGTTTCATTAGAGGTATTCAAGACATGATATGACAAGCCGTCAATAAAAGGCTGAACCAAGTTGTATAGGACATGCGGCTACAATTACGACATTGTCTTATGCTATCCGCTTCTGGAGCAAAGGAACAAAGCGAGCAGTGTTCCTACGACATGAGGGATTTCTGTGAGTTGTATGATGACCAGACGAAAGTTGTAACTTAATTCAACATGACAGAGGATCAATCGGGGCGTGGATACGGAATATTGATCCCGATGAAGAGTAAACACAAGTAAGTTACCTAGTATATGATATATGATACCACACATGGAATGATAATCAGCTACTAAACGCCGCATATGATGAGAAATTAGAGCTCAGAGGTATAGCGAGCTCGAGGTACCAGGACCGGTAAGTAAGTAAATAAGTAAAGGCTGAGGGTGGGAAAGTAAGGAAGTTACTATAGAGTCTGGCATTTCCGGAAAGGTAGTCAGCTAATAAAGAGTTAATGGCTGTTTGTAATACCCAATCCCTTCTTCCTCCTAAGTCTCTCTCATAGACCCCCCCCCCCCCTCTAATGCCTCCTCTTGTACTCCCCCTAAAAGATAGGCAGAAGAAGCCAAGGCATCGCCATTCCCCCTCACAGCTCGCCGCTTTAAACGAGCTCTATGATAAAGATGAACACCCCTCTTTAGACCTTCGCACTTCTTTGGCTGCGAGGCTTGGCATGTATGTTTTCTTTCTTTCTTTCTTTCTTTCTTTCTTTCCATATCATATCTAATCTATATGTCAAGGGAGACAAAGACTGTAAATGCTTGGTTTCAGAATAAAAGAGCATCCTCAAAGAAACGAACACGTGGGGTTTCATACGATACTTCGCCTATAAGTCCCCTCTCAGCATCTACTGATCCTCCTCCGACATCCCACAAAACAAACCCTTACCGTCCCGTCTTTGACGATTTCCACGACGACGAATACTCTCCTATAGACATTTACCACTCCCGCCCAACGTCCACAGCCCCACCTGATCATTCTCACCCTCTTGCTTCCTTTTACGCAGGCAATCCTGATCATTCTCATTTTCTCTCAGAGACCGAATCCATGCCTCGTAGAATGAGGGTCCGTCCTACTGCTGAGCAGACCGACGAGCTTAAAAAATTATACAATATTAATCCCCATCCAACCACTGATCAGCGTCAACTCTTGGCAGAACGCATCGGAATGTAAGTGCTCTGTCTTTATCTATCCTTCCTCACCCATATTAACCCTCTTGTCGCTAGGCGTTATCAAAGCATCACCAATTGGTTCCAAAATCAACGTAGCCTTGCCAAGAAGAGAAGAGATGATGTTGACGTACTCTTTACACCGGCTTCGGAACACCATGGTGAATCCCGGACATATTCAGGCTTCCCTCCGCCTTCCAATCAACCATCGTTGTCATTGACCCAAACCAACGGCCATTATTCCGCGCCTGGATCCGGAGAATACCGTTCGCCTAGTATCTCTCCTTCCATGGATGATCTCCCTCATCGATCATCTCGTCGAAGTTCAACTCCGTACAGCACATCTGCGTCCTCATTTTCTCGAACAAGACGGTCACGCCCAGAGCCATATCAGCTCGACGCTTTGAAAGACTTGTACACAAAGACCCAAGCTCCTTCAATCGAGGAGCGCACCGCCTTGGCTCTTGAGATTGGAATGTACGACTTTCTGCATGAATTCGACAATGCGCCGTTTGTTGACTTTATTCTATTTATAGGGATGTCGGCAAAGTGACGAACTGGTTCCGCAACCTTCGTCAAACAGCTCGGAAGAGGGTCAAACGACCTGGTAGCGGAGATGACGACGACTATGACAGTGTGCATAACACCTATTCGACGTCTGTTTCTCGTGCAGGTACTCCATCCCTGCGTTCATCTTCGTCGTCATCGTCTATGGAGTTGGACGGGTACGATTATGATATGCAAGGGATTAATTCTGATATTGGGAGCGAGGACGAGTATCAGGAACCAGTAACGCCTCCCCCTGAGCTAACACCAGCTCCTTCTTCAACATCAGCATCCTCATCTCGTATCACCATCAGCCAACTGACCCTCTCTAACGAACCTGCGTCATATGCAGAGCTGGAGAAAATATCAACCGCTCAATATTCTCCTGGCATCAAAATCGAGGATGCCTTGTTGCTCCTCAGTTTCCATCATCATATTGTGCATTAAAATCAATGTGTCATCTTGTATGTCCGACGTGTTGATTTGGTCATTGAAGTGGCACTGATCTTTGCGGACAGAATTGCTTATTTATTTATTCTTGATTTACCACGTACACGTACAGGTCTTTCATCACATGTTGCACGCGACACCCTTCTTGCCCTTCCACATACTTGCGACACACTTACACATCCCATCCACAACATTTCAATCTCACCCGAAATTTTGTATTGTCCAAGTTTACATATCTTCTTCGCCTTGATCATTGTTTGTACGAGCCCCTAACACACTATCTTCCCCCTAATCACAAGTCCAGCTACCAGATGTATTGACCTACTTCTGCTTTTATCATACGCCCCTGTTTAACCCGCGCCGCATAGGTGGTGTTGGTGATGTTATTCAACCAATACTCCGAGCGCACGAGGCTTTGACCGGCTAATTCTTCCTGAAGTTATTCCCGTTACACTTCGTACGCCTCGGACAAAGATCTTACTTAATGCTGGGAACTTATGCAGTATTCTCTGAACGAGAGTTAGAAGCAACTTTTTGTCCACAGAAATACCAAGGAAGATATAATTAGATATGGAAAGTTGCAAAACTGAAATTGGTCCTTTTGGGCGACCCTAAAGTAGGAAAAACCAGTCGAAACCATAATTTTTGACACAAACTTCAGCTGACCTGAATACCTGTTCGTCCCGATGTGATGGATACTATGCGGCCTCTCAACAGCTTTGACTTAACGTGTGAAGGCTCGAAGATGATTGTGATGGCTTCACTGTCCTGGCGAAGGAGCAGTGTCTCTTGGACTTTAAGGTTTACTAGAGATGGATCCAGGTTAGTGCAGCGCATTCCACAGGTCGTCCATTTACAACTGTCCAGACAACAAGTTCGCATCATTCACACACGATGGTCCTTCAACCAAGTTATGGGCTCCGTATATCTCTAAGGCTGAGAAGCGTAGCAGAGATTTGGCACTGCGCTGGAAAGGTGATATGGACTCCATCCTAATATTCGTAAGATATTTTCTTGCTTTTCTACCTAATGTCGTCATCGCCTAACAGTTATGAGGCTGGTCTCTTTTCAGCGAGCTTAACCGGCTTCATCATCGAGAGCTATAAGACTCTCATCCCGAACAACAATAATATGACAGTTGTACTGCTTGACAGGGTCGCGCAGCATCTTGCTGCAATGTCTAGTAACGTTTCTATCTCGGCACCTGCTGCAGCGACGATCGCCACTCAGGATCCCTTTGTCCCCGCTGCCTCCGCTGTAGTGTGTAACACTCTCTGGTTCCTGAGCCTGGGTTTTATTTTAACCTGCGCTCTTTCGGCAACACTCGTGGAGCAATGGACTCGGAATTATCTGCTGGCTACGGAGAGCCAGGCGACTCCACATGAACGTGCTAGGGTGTTCGAATACCTTTACAAAGGCCTGGAGACATTCCACATGGCTTCCGTGGTCGAGGTTATTCCATTACTTCTTCACATATCCCTATTTCTGTTCTTTGTCGGACTGGTCGAATTCTTGCGTCCAGTGAATTTCGTCATCAGCATGCTCATGCTTGCCATACTCCTCTCCTGCACTATGATCTATATATTAGCGACCGTCATGCCCGTGTTCCAACGTAACTGCCCATATTGCACACCCCTTTCAGGTTGGTTCTGGACTGTCATGCGAGCACTCCGCCTTCTTCGTCGTTATGATCCAGAAAGTGGTCGCACAGTGGAGATCGTAGGTTCCATGGCTCAAACTCGAGAAATGGAGGCCATTGAGATCTCTCCTCAGTGTCACCAACGCGATCTAGAAGCAATGTGCTGGACGCTGAAGGCCTTGCGCGGAAGCACCGAATTTGAGCCATTCATCGAAGTGATACCTCAGGTTGTCGCCGGCTTCGATTACAGCGAAAAGCTCCTTCTACACAAGCTTTTACACTACGATGATATTTCGGTCAGACTAGACCATCGCATCTCACGCCTCCTGCTAACTTGTTCAGGTGGTTTACTTGAACCTTCTGTGGGACAAAAACGCGCCACAACGTGTCTGACTGCCATCTGGTCTCTAACCATGATGTCAATCACTTCTTCACCATCCCCGCCATCTTCACGGACGCTTTGCTTCGATGAGCGCACGATACAGGACATGAGGCTGGTCAGTCATGCTGTTCCAGGTGTTGCCGACTACGCCATATCTGCTATGGCTGTAGTCGCTCGGGACGTGCTGGACAAGTATCTTGAATGTGTGGCAGAGAATGAAGAAACGTTGTTGGCAGTTAATGGTGTCAGGGATTGTGTTCAAGATGAGGTTTGGCATTCGGAAAAGTTTTCCCAACACCACCAAATCAGACCTGAATATGTGCCCAAATTCAACGTAATTCACCGGAGGTCTCAAGGCTGGGAAAAATTCCTGCGTCCTGGTGTACCAATATCGATGCCACTGTTCTTCATATTGTCATGCCTCGACCGTGATCTCACAAGGCTTGTGTCCATTGCGGCTGCTCACGCGGAAGATCTAATGCTTGCGAAGGAGACGTTGAAGGTGCTTCGCGACTTTCGAGCGATGGTAAACCAATCGGGATTCTCTTTGACTGTAGAATATGCAGCCAAGCTCGTCAACGGTCGGTCACCTCCATATGAAGCATTCAACACCATCCGTCGCCTTTTTCTGACAGTAGACTTTGCTGGCCCCCTGTCGGTAGTGTCACAACGTCGTCTTGTGGAAGTCCTGGATGACGTATTGGAGCCTAATCCAAAAGGAGAGATGAGCATACCTGAAAGCATCGTCAACATCATGTTGGGTTTGACAGCAGCGGTGAAGGATCAAGCCTCTGCTATCAAAGCGATAAACATAATCTCTCGAAATATGAAGTTCTTTCCCAGTGAAGACGAAGCACATAAAGCATTATCCATGTTAAATAATGCTATACCTCGATTGACACCTACGCTGGATATATTCAGCTCGCACATGTATGCGAATGCGAAACTTGATGTCAGCAACATATATAACGACTAGCACGAACAGAAATATCTACGGTTTGCCAATCCCGTCTATTAACGCAATGGAAATGTACTTGATCACCTCAAATGTCTCAGAAGGGAAATATATGCGCAAAAACAAAGGAAGTATTTTAGAATATCACTGATTGTGTTGAAATGCTCGACATGCTCAACAGTCTAAGGACATCTTGACAAAAGATGCATGACTAGAGTATTGAGAAAGTTTATCAGTGCGGGTAATCAATATGTAACGAAGTTGTCCTGCATGGAATTGGTATGTTCTACTCAGGTGAGGGTGTCATAATGTCCGATTCATGACACAATCCGGCAGCATATCGAGAGCGATTTTAGCATCGCTCTCGGGCAACAGATGCAGAGCATCTTGAGCTTTGTCTGCGTATGATTGCGCTAACGCTCGAGTACGTTGGACACCAGACGATCTACGAACGAAGCTGATAGCCTATGAAAATTTCAGAGACCAAGTCACACGTGGGTGTCATAATCTTACAAGTTCTATGTCGCCCTCCTGCATAAAGTTTCGCTGGATAAGTTGCTGCAATTCGGAATGTTCTTCTGCGGCGTAAAGCACCGGACCAGTTGCCAATCCGGGCTCCAGGCTTGTCCCTTCTTCATAAACAAGACTATCTTGCATGAGCTACCAGTGAATTAAGCTGATAGCTGAAGACTGATGCCACATGGAATGAACATACCTGGTAGGCGATACCCAGATTGCGCCCATACATGTACGCTACATTCTTCCATACCTCTCCTGCCCCACAACCACCAAGAATGACAGATGCTCTCGCTGACTTGGCCAGTAGACTTGCCGTCTTAAGGTAAGTTTTTTTAAAATAAGAGGTCCAAGCTTCCTCAAGGGTTGTCGGGCCTCCAAGCTGTCCAAGACCCGGGGTATACACACTTTTCATTCGCAGCATTTCTCCTTCTACGAGATTGGATATAACGCACCCGACGAGCTCTACGACCTCGCTCTCACCTAGCCTGGAGAGTGCCGCACTGGCGCGACCTAGAAGGAAATCCCCACCAAGAATCGATAATTTGTTACCAAACCCCCCAGGAGGGTCAGGCTCGCATGCAGAGGGATCAAATACTTCATCGTGTAAGCATGAAGCTATGTGAATCATTTCTACTATCTGCGCCAAACGGATCTGAGTCGGAAGGACGACAGGCGAAGAAATGATACGGGGAGTCATCCATGTAGGGGGTGGAGCAGGCAGAGAGGGAGGATGATGGAGCCCAGTGGGTCTTAATTCAAATACAGATTCGAAGGAAGCAGCGTCGTTTGGCATGCTTGGATGCCAGTTGTTCAGTACATCCGGTTGCTTCAAAGGTCGATCGAGTTCCTCTGCCAGACTTGTATCGGCTTCGTTCTCTGCTGCTCGTCGTTTCGCGTTCCAGTTCTCCCCCAACCCATTCATGGCACGCGAAAACAAAAGGATCACGAGAGATCGCAGCTGTTTCGACGGGTGGAGAAAATAGTACCGAGCCACTTCATTGAGGTCTGGGTGGGCCGAGCCTAGTAGACCGATGAGATTTCCACGAAGGCGAGAAAGATCTGGCGCGACGAGAGAGTATGGATCATGTCGTAGACGAACGGGATCATGATGCGTGGGCTTGGGTTCAACATTCTGAATCACGAAGCCGTGGTTCCGGCGTTTCCACCGCGTGACCGGTGGACTTTGCAAACAAAAGATTTTTCGCACAATGACGCTTGTCCAGCGTCGCATTTTTGGAAGGCTCAGCGCTCAGCGCTCAGCAGCGGAAGAAAAGGGGGAAAATGGAATGCAGCCTCAAAGACGTGTTTAGATCAAACATTCGAAATTCCCAGGACAGGACTCGGTGATTGGGGCGAAACACATTTGTCGCGTTAAATACTTACATGTTTGTCCAATTGTAATCTGTGACTGATATCTATCCCCTATTATACAAGTGCGAGTGGAACGTGTCTATAGTCTAATGGTAATAAATAAATATAATCAATGGAACCGAGATGGAGCATCTTCAGGAAAACTTGATAAAGCCGGAGAACAGGGACGGCCCAAATTCTGCCTCGAAGTCGCGAAGGTAGGAGCTCTTTTACTAAGGATGTGGACTAGTCATGATGCGTCGAGTGCTCATGCGCTCATGAACGAGGTGGAGGGGATGTTGTTGCAGAAGTTGGAATCGGAGGCCGTGGCACAGCAAGATGCTCTCTGTACTTGTCGAGGGGTTTTGCCAGATGGCTTGCAAGAATTCTCGCCTGAAGGGTAAGCAGATATAAATTGACAAAGAGAGACCGGTATCGTCACTGACTTTAGTTTGCAACTCCTCCCACTCGACAACAGATGTCGCATTCAAAGCAAGCAACATGAGTGGATGATGGTCATCTTTTGATGGAAGTTTTGATTGTGGTAAGGGTTCGACCGCTTCATCCACAGGAAAAACCAAGACACGCCCTACCTATCACCATTGTCATCAACATAATGATAGGTTTCGCAGAACACAACAAAGATTACTTCACTGTCAACCATTCCGAAGCCTTGTTCTTTCGTCTCCTGCCATAGTTCACCAGCGAGACCGACAACAATGCGAATTTCGTCTTTTGAACGTTGAGGGTCAGAGGCGACAGAGATGAGCTGTCCAGCTGGTGTAAGAAGGACAGCGGTGTGCAGGTGTGGTAAATCTAAAACTTGAGATAATAAGTTATGCAGAGTTGATAAAACTAGCATGTCGTATAGATTCGAACAATTTTCAGTCACGGGTAACTACGCCGGGTCTAAAAATAGGACACCCACCAAACACTATAGCTCGCGGCTGCGAATTACATATGTACAGTCCATAATGAAAATAAGGATAGCGTACTACATTAAGAAATCTCTCGTGCAATGCTTTTGGAGAATAACTCTATCAGCCAACAGAGTCAGCATCACTGTTTTCCGGCTGCCTGTGATTGCTAATCAAAGGGAAAGCTGAGCTGAGCTACAAGCACTGATTGCTAACGTTTGATCTTACCAGGTATGTCATCAACGACTGATATTGAGCATTGGTTGCGGCGCTTGCACCCGGCGGTGGGGGTGGCGGGGTATTCATCATTTGTGGGGGCATACCATAAGGGGGCTGTCCTGGAGTAGGTGGATGTTGCGGTCGTTGTTGCGCGGATTGGAGCAGTGCAAGGATATTGGGTGGAAGACCAGTCAGTGGGACTGCAGGAGGCGCAGCTGGCATTGAACCAGGTTGGGGAGTCGAGGACTGCGGGATATTACCGTACGGATTGCTCGAGGGGACAGCACCTTGGTATGCACCTTGCAGTTGGGGATTCGGGGGCTGAGAGTAGTACAAATTAGGATTCTGCACTGGCTGTTGCATGGCTGGCATCCCAGGCATCCCGGGGGGAGGGGGAGGAATTCCAGGTGGGACTCCTGTGGCGGGGGCTGTAGAAGCTGGAGGTTGCTTCAGTGCTGCGAGAAGCTAACAATAATGTTAGGAATGATATGTATAGGAAGTCATAAGCATACTTGTTGAACTTTTCGAGCTTGCTCCAGGCGGTCATCAGGAGGCTAGATCCAAAGCATGGTAAGCACAAGTGCACAAACACTGGTATGAGATACTCGCCTGGGCACCAGGCATCGGAGGCTGAGGTGGAGGCACACCATAGCCCTGAGGTCCACCTTCAAAATCTCCAGATGGCGGATTGTAGCCACCACCGCGGTCATACCGATCATTGTACCCACCACCTCCTCGGCCCCTCTGGTTACCATAATCATCATCATAGCGCCCTCCCTTTCTGTCAGAGCGTCCATAATCATAACCCCCACGACGGTCATAATCATCATCATGTCCTCGCCCTCTACCACGACCACCACGACCACGACCACGACCCCCTCGTCCACCACCTCGGAAGCCCTCGTCCCAATCGCGCCCTCCGCCGCCTCTGTCACCGCCGCTAGACAGCTCTAACATCAGCATGTATGGCATTCATATCCAGAATACACGTACCGGGGCTGTGATCCTTGCGGGCCTGCATTTTCATTGGTGTCCCAAGCAAAGACAATATCCATAACGCCGTCTTGTAAGCCCTGGTGGCGCAAACGATCGAATGATTCATCACATGCCTGACAACAATCTGGGTCAAACGAGAGAGAAATGAGCGAGATAAACTTGGACGGACTCTTGTATCATAGAATTCGACGTATCGAGAGCTTCGAAGAGGTCAATACACAAGCCTTTCCCAAGTATTCGAAAAATGCTCAACTCCGTGCGGTCACCCACAGGCTGTACTGACTTCACATCTCCAAACTGCTGAAATTTGCGGCGTACTTCATTGTCATCAATAGGCTGACCTGATGGGGAATTGCGAAGCGTAACTTGGAGGGTCCCTTGCAGTTGCTGCACAGCAATCTCAACACATGCGAATACGGCTACTAAATATGAACACACTTGATTTTTTTCCCTGTCAATGCCTTTTGAATGATCATCACGCGGAAGAGAATAATGGACATCAATCTGACGAAAAAGGGTAACAATAGTGGATGCTATGTGAGCTTTCCATAAAGTATGGACCTTCGACTTACAGGGCGACCGCTGATTTCTGATCCCTGGAGTCTTTCTCGTGCTCGTTCTGCAGCACGTAGGTCGTACTGAGCGCTAGCGTCAACAACTCATGCGACATACAATGGCTTGACAGCCTTGCACGACTTACGTATGTCACAAACACCATCCCTCGCGTTGAGATCAAGTCGAAGAAAGTCTTGATTTCGCCATGTTCCTCGAACTGGTGTCGAACGTCGTCACTGTTGGTTTCGTACTGAGGTCCAATCAGTATCCGTCGGAAAGTGATTCAGACTGAAGATGCCGAAATCACGAAGTATCTCAAAATGGCAACTTGCCTTAATATTGCGAATGAATAGTGTACGACACGGGCGCTCTCGTTGGATGCGTTCCTCAATAATGGAGTCGTGGACTTTGTCATCTCTTTCCTTGCGAACGGGTCGTCGGGTACCACCACGTCCGTAACCATTTTCATCGTTGAAACTAGAACCGGGCCCGTCTAACAAGGAATGAATAGTTCAAGTGAGAATCTTCTCCACATACGACGGAAACTGAGCAAGAAGCAAAGACGTAGCATATAACTGTGGCTAGACAGAGGCTTTGCTGTGTCAGCCAAGCAGATTGGGACTCCTCATCGATATGGGGTGCAAGTTGTGGCGAATTAGGCACAGGTTATCTCTGACTGCTCAAAGCGCACTCAAAAATTCCAACGTGGCCCAAAAGTGTATGACACCACGGCTCTCGCTAACGTATAGAGCTCCAGCTCAAGTCCGCTGCAGATGGAATGTCTGTTACTTTCCGCGTGCCTTAACTCGCAAATAATGCTGATACAGAAAAGCCTCCCTGTATTCCCTAAAATCTTGTTATACAGTCTCAAGTTTCAAGCGCACCTTCAAATTTAACGAAGCCTTGATTATAGTCGACTGCAGATGGGGGAGCAAAAGGAGCAGGCGGACCATAATTGTTCTGGTAGAAAGGATTTTGCGTGCCAACTTGGGCTTCATAGCTATTGTATGCGCCCATATCGCCCTGAGACTGGCCTTGATCATATGGGTCATGCTGGCTCATGGTTGTGTTGTCGTAATTGTTGTAACCTCCTCTTCCCCGTCCGAAGCCTCTTCCTCGGCTTGGTGCACCACCCCTGTCCTGAAAACGATGGTGGGATCGGTCGGGGCCTGGACCAGAGGGGGATCCGCCCCGCCGAGTGCTTGGACTTTCGAAACTACCGCCATAAGGATGATGTCGATTCATTTTTTTCTTTTTCTTTTCAGATGTTCAGAGATGTTCAGATTTTTCGAAACACTGTGTTTTAGTGAGGTAGCCGAAGGGGGCGTTTACGATGGGTAGCAGTGCCAAGGCAGTAATGTCCAGAGAGGCGAGCTTAACTTTCAGGACCTAAACCAAGATGTGTAACTGAGAATCGATAAGCGCAGTGACGCTGATGGTGGTTGGGAGGGAAGGGAGCACGACAGTGCCACGAGAAAATTCCTTTCCGGGAACAGCCGCGTGCTTCCAAAGCCAGACATCACTGCTCCCGCTGCACAGCACGGTTACGAAGCTCACGACTATGTCCAAGCAATATCAGTTCAAGTTAGTCCTCCTAGGTACGTATTCTGTATATCTATCTGCACATACAGAACCTCATACTTTTCGCTTTTCCAGGAGAGTCTGCGGTTGGCAAGTCCAGGTACGTAGTGATGTCTTGGAAATCGTTTTGGAGACCTACAGTAGGTATTCTTGCCAGCCTTGTTTTGCGTTTTGTGAAGGATCAATTCGATGATTACCGGGAAAGCACGATTGGAGGTGCGCTGCATTACCATTACTAGGTCATTCTCTATCAATAGTTGCACGAGTAGCCGCTTTCTTAACACAGACTGTCACGCTCGAGGACCAAACCACAGTGAAGTTTGAAATCTGGTAGGTGTTGCCACAAGTTTGCAACTCTCAGATTATATGTCTGCGATACAGGGATACCGCTGGGCAAGAACGATACAAGGTATGTTCTGATATTACTCGTATCATTGATTTTCATATACATTCATATTTATCTGTGCCTCGCTAGTCCCTGGTACGTTAATCAAGACCAGCTCTGCCTTCTTGTGAAATCATTCTTGCATGACTGCAGGCGCCAATGTATTATCGAAATGCCAACTGCGCAGTTGTCGTATATGACATAACACAAACTGCTTCTCTCGAGAAGGCACGCACATGGATCCGCGAACTTCAACGTCAGGCGGACCCTTCAATAGTTATTGCTCTATGCGGAAACAAGTCAGATCTTTCCGCCCGTCGGCAGGTTACTGAGGAGGAGGCGAAGAAGTATGCCGACGAAGAAGGTTTAATGTGGGCGGAGACCAGTGCAAAGACGGGCGAAGGCGTGTCAGAGATATTTACGGCCATTGGTATGATACATTTTTGCCGGCCTACAATGGTATTTGACATTGTCTTTCCAGCGAAGAAACTGCCTCTCTCTGCACCACAAGCTTCACGAGCAGGAGCTGGGCGTGCACCGACTGGTGCAAGAACAGGTGTAGATCTTAATAAACAGCCGATCAATGCACAGAACGAGGCCTGCAATTGTTAAGTCGATTCGACTTGAGTCATCACGTATCTGATACCTTTTCTTACATCCGAGGGCTACCTCGCACATGCTTACGCTGTAATGTATTGGTTTTCCGGTCTTCCTGCGCTTTCTCGGACCTTTGGGATATACATAATCTTTCGTACGCAAACCAATCGTTACATGGATTTCACTCGCATGATAATCGTAAACTGCTTCCAACTGCCAAGTCGTCAAAACTAATACACAATACACATAAGTAGATGCGAAGCGTTAGATAAAGCACGGAAAAATATACAGAGTACTTATATTGAAGATCTCAAAATCCTACCGCCTCCAAACCCTTCCTGATATCCGCATGAGATAGCTCTAAATTTTCTATCTCTTGGCTCCTTGACCAGAACCAGTTCTGGTCGTTACTGGAATCCTCACGGAGATGGTCCTCGATGAACTTCAGTGTCGAACTGTTCTTGGTAATATCATACGGCTTCGATTGGTAACGTAGCATAGCCACAACAGTTTCATACCATCTCTGTCTCTGCAAGAAGCATATTTGCCCATTCTCGTCAGAGAATTGATCTTGAATGTGGACAAGGTCTGTCATATACATCCCAAGGAAGGGAACGCACGACCCATCGACATTTTGCAGCAAGTTCCGATAGCCAGAAAATCCTCCAGTGGGGTCGTTATGTCGAAGTAGCCCATCAAGGGTGGGTTTGCGCCCGACATACACCCAAGTTAGAGGTAGTCGACTGATAACCGTGCTAGAAAGCGCATTAATCACCGCACTCATGGACGAGAAGTTGTTCAGCTGTTTGCATTTCTACAACACACATGAAATCGGTTACTTCACAACGCAGTACATGACGCTTACCTCTGCTACCTTTATCCAGAAGTCAATGATATTAGCCCTCTTCCCCAATGCATTGTTGCTGAGAATGCTAGTCTTCACCCAGGCAGCAAGTTTATCATGCGTGCTACAGAACACAGATAAATGGCTGCTGCTCCGTGTACTGGGTGCGTTTGCATGTCGGATGCACTCTTGAGGGGTGACATTTGCATAAAGTTTGAATTCAAGGATCGTCAGTTGTTCGGCGACATCAGCAGTATAGAGTCTAAGTAGATCGTTCTTGTGAGGGGGTGATTTCCGACATCTGCGTGGAGTGTTTTTGGGAGAGGTATCTGCTGAAGTTGCAAAAGGCTACATATATGTAAGCAACGGGCAGATCGACGATGGATGCCATCTCACCAAGCGCTCTATTGTTTGCATTAGTTGCTTCGCCATGGTTGAAAGAGGTGGCAGCACACTGAGGCGAAGAAATCCGGTCATGCGTTGTGCGATATGAGGTTCCTCTTCCAAAAGTCGATGCTCCTCTAACCACATCGTAAAAATTGTGAGCACTGTTCGCTGGATGCTGATGGTATGATTTTGCCACTCCACAATTGTCAAGTTCTCGGGGCGTTCTCTACGGCATCTTTGGACAAGCATATCAAATAGTATGTCCGCCGTAGTGAACGTGCGAAACGTCATTAGAAATATATTCCGGTATCTTGTATCATCAGCTGCTTCTATAAGCAGCTCCTGTCAGCTAGACCTGGAGGAATTTGGTGAAGGGACTCACGAGTCGAGTCCTTTTGTGGCGTGTCGGTCGTCAGCTTATCAACGAGGACATCCAACGTTCCCCAGATGTTACCACTGGCATCTGTACGGATTTGATCTGGATATGCAGGTTGCAACGCCCAAGGCACGACAGGTTGTGGGTGGACAGTAGGTTGGGAACGAGGATCCACTAAGCCCACGGCCCGTTTCAATTTCTGTGACCGCGACCGTTTCACCAGACCGTCAGGCAATCCAGTTCTTGCACTTTCGCCATTTGTATAATTTGGTTCCTTACCTGTTGATAAACGAGGCAACATAGGACGCTCGTCTACAGGAATTGGCTGTTGCTTGATGAAGCTTCGACTATGATTTGGTGGAGATTTGGGATGATCAGGATTTTGCGACAGAGGAACCTCCTGATATCGCAGTGCGTTGCTGGATGCAGTTCGTGGCACGCGCATGACATAAGACACAGATGCTTCGTCTCGCGATTTCTGCATGCGAGAAGAGGGTTCAGAAGCCGAGGTCGGTGAGGCTTGCTGCAAATGAATGAGAAACATCGTCAACAAGGAACCATTACATGCTGTAGTATTGTCACGCACATTCGGCGGTCGTTTCCAGGTTGTTGAAGGAGAAGAATCGGAATCGTAGAGGTGGTGGATTTGTTGCGTAGGCGCAGAAGTATACAGTTGTTCAGCCTCGTATTCGTAAATCCGGAGCTCTTCTCTAGTGTTTCGTAGTTTTTCTGCCACTTCTCCTGATAGTCTATTGACAAATGCCCCTGGTATCCAGCCCACACGGTCCCCTTTCCGAAATGCGGCCCACCATCCATTATCTCCTTCCTTTATGATCTCCAGTATCTCGTTTTTAGCGAAAGAGAGGTGATCGGGATCGTCAGACTGGAAATCATGCATGCAGAGAACAAAACATATGGGGGACTCACTCCCTGGAAGGGAGACATTCGTTCCAATGGTCGCTCGTATAGACGGCAATGATGGAGAGCTAGGAATTGGGGAGACGCGGCGTCGAGCGGGGTGCGAGGTTGAATCTTTCTTTAAAGACTGGAGAGAGGCCTGGGAGCGTACAGTAGAGACACCGATCGAAGAGTCTATGCGGCGTATAGTAAACGCTCCGAGGGGCATGATCTTGCATAGAATACGTTCAGATATCCGTCGTCAGTACATTCTCGTAGCAGGTTGCGCAGTCGACCTCAGTAGAATTCGGGTCTCTACCCAGATCTACAACCATCATATCACATGAATCCCGTTATAGCACTCACCTTACAATCATTGGTACGTCCTGATATGGTAGTCTAGTTATTTTCGAGGTCTCGGTCTCGACGGAATTGATATATTGGTACCTTACATACGCATAATCAATCAACAATTGCAGCAGTTTTCGTTGTTACCAGGCTGTTAGACGCAATTCTGGCAGGACGATGCTTGCAAAGTACTTGCGACGCACGTGTTGTACACTATCGACTACTTCGCGGTCCTCAACACATCCTCCACAAACTTCTCATAATCATCCTTCTTGTTCGTGTCTACCTTCCTCTTCTTATCCGGAGAAGCTTCTGCAGCAGGGACGGGACCGAACCTGTCCTTCAAGGTACTCAGCAGGTCAGGGCGAGCAGGAGTCATGATCTCGGAGTTCTCTGCATCAGTGTCTGGCCCAACGGAAGGTGCTGCGTCAACTCTTGTAACCGCCGAACCAGATGCGCCAGGTTTCCTGCGCTTGAGCGCAGAAGGTACAAACGCCGTTGCCTCTTTCTTGAAATCCCGTAACTGTGGAGCGGATGAAATAGTGGCTGCGCCGAGTTCAGCACCGGTCTTGTCAGTAATGGGCTTTTGAGGGAAAGATGGCGGACAGAGAGGGCCGACTGAATTTCGCTTAGGATTTGGTGGAAGTGAGGGGTGCGCTGAAGCATTGGTCTGTTCTCGGTGAGCTTGAAAGGTTTTGTGTGGAATAGAAGAGAGAGGGTCCTGTATTGAAGAGGCGGATTGGTTTCTCTTAGGAAAGAACCCAGGTGGTGGAGGCGGCAAAGGATGGGTTGGAAACCCGGGAGGAGGAAAGTTCGGAAACGCGTGCGGTGCAGGAGGAACGCCGGGGAACGGCGAGTACGGCACTCCAGGTGGCGGTGGATACGGTATTCCAAACGGAGGTGGTGGGTTTCCAACGAAACCAGGGGGTGGAGGGGGCGGCGGAGGAAGAATGCTACCTGGAGTTCCTAATCGTGGTTGAGGATTCTGAGAATGTAGTATGTTAGCTATGAGGCAAGTGGAAGAAAAGCATTGTGTAACCTGAGGAGGCGGGCCAGGAGGGAGAGGGGGAGGGTTGGGTACTCCTGAAAAATTTGGAGGCAATGGAGGCGAGGGCGATGCTGCTAAAAGCGACCAAAGGGATTTAAGAGTAATTATGTCATAAGGGGAAAGGCCCATACCTGGGGAAGGTTTTCCAGGAGGGGGACCTTCAGGCATCGGAATGTCATCGTCCTCCTCGACTGTTGAGCCTGGGGGAGGACCTTTGGGCATCGCGATCTCATCGCCATCTGGTAATCAATTATTTCATGGATCAAAATCATAGAAATTGCAAGACCGACTACCATCGGTTTCATCGTCACTCCATACCTCACCAGGTAGGGTAACTAATATCCATCGGGTAAGCACCATAAAAGTTGATAACATCTTATGCTCACGTCTCTGCATAAATGGCATTCCAGGGGGTGGAACTCCGAATGGGTTCATAACAGGATCATAATATACACTTCTTTCTGGATGTCGAGGCAAGCCATTCTTGTCGAAGAGATTTCGTTTGAGTAAGACGGGTTCTTCTTCAGCCTTGTCGCCCTCTTTCCTTCGAGGTCTATAGACCAATCGTCGCTGTTCTGGATGCTCCGTTACATATTCAGCTTTCTTCCTGTTAATCTTCTCCAATTCCGCCTTAAGATCTGCTAGGCGTGATACATCAGATGTATCGCCGGCTGCTTCAAGTTTCGCGATTTCATCCTCGAGGTCTATTCGTCAATCAAGAATTTGCTAATGCGATACAGAACTCATGTACACACCCCAAGTATCCTTCTTCACCAAGGCAAAATCGCGAGCTTTGGTTCTCTCTGTCTTATTCTACTGCAGGAAAAGAGGTTACTACAACTTGTCTGTCCAGAAGCATAGTCTTCGTGCCTTTTTCAACTCTTTCTTTCGTTGAGCTTTGCCTGGATGGAAAAGGTGTCACTTTGACGTGATGTACGTCTGGAGATCGCTCACGGTAAGCGTCCGCTGGATTGAGATTTTTGCCCTTTGCCATGTTGGACTGAACGCTATACACCTGGCTTACCTGATCACTGTCTAATAATGTTATTAGCCACGGCAATTGCCGATCACATTCGTCTCTCTTTGTTGTAGTTCTACTTGTTGTCTCAAAACCACCATCATGATGGACGATAATTCTATGGATGTCGACTACGATGTCCCCAGGACCCCTCCCCCCTCTACTTTCAAGGATATTTCTCAACATTCTCCCACGTCTCCTTCGCTCTCCCTACCGCGGGCTCAAGTGGACAAGTACAAGAGGCAGATGATAGCGGCCTCGAGACGCGAAGATTGGCCTGCTCGCTTAATCAGTGCTGGGGATGACAAAGAAGAGCTGCAAAATGTGTTGATTTCGGTTCTTTCCGCCCTTGCATGGATAGTACTGTCGGAGACGGCTCTGCAAAAGAGCGTTATCGTTCCTGCAATGGATCAGGCTACGGAGTTTGTACAGAGCTTGAATGACTGTGAGGTTGAGGAATGGAAGAATACAGTACAGAATGGAGATTGGGTGGGCCTGATTACACATTGTACATGCCTTTCTTGCTTCCAATGATATATTTGTAATTTGGTACTGGCACAGCGAAACTTCAGAAACCAGCTGAAGATCTCTCTGTCGCTGGACAAGCTGAAGAGATTGGGAACATGCAAGCTTCTTTTTTCTTTATCTCTCCTTTTATACTTATGTGCCATACACTAGTCTCCACAATCATAAAAGTACGGTTTCCCGGCTCCCCTACTTGACCATTGATTAATTCCTCAAAGGACTCAGTGAGGCATATGCACAAGACTTCATTGGAGATTCTGCCACAGATTTCATCGAGTGTCTCGAACAGGCTGATGTTGAGCAGGAAGGGAACGAGAAAAAACCTCTCTATGCTAAAGCCATCTCTGTGGTTCAAAGTTCTGGAACAGGCAAATCACGCTTGCTAACAGAGGTATGTTCATGTTTCGGTTAACATTGCTATGTTACAAATTTCTGCTAGGTTGGTAAACACATATTCACGCTTCCAATCTGCCTTCGCAAGTCTACTGATCCAGGCTATCCGCCTGGGGACAAGCCGGTTGTGAAGTTCTTTTCCACATTGCCCAAAAATAATGACCTGAGCCTCACTGCGCATATTGCCATTGCTTGCTTCCTTGCTGCTGCGCATCTAACAATGCTTGAATTGCTGCAGGGGGAGCAGAAGAAGGGGCTAAATGGACCGCAATTACTTGAGTATTGGCATGAACTTATGGAGCCACCAACTGTGCGAGATCGCCGAGAAGTGTTTTTTACAAAAGTGGTCAAACGAGCAGATTCAGTCAGTCATTTCATTTTTTTTTTTGGCTGAGCACTCTTACCATATTGGCAGATGAAATTGATGGTAACAACCGATAGCAGTCCTATCAGGGCGAAGGATGGCAAGCCGATACCCTCCGATTTTGATCCCTTTGCAGCGTCTCTGAAGATTTACAAGCGCTCTGCCGAGGAGGCCACCAAGAACCTGGGGGAATTTCTTTCCTCTGTTCTTCCTGCGAAAAGGATAAGTGTAATGTACTTCGACGAAGCGCATGAACTAGGTTTGCACTTTTGGATTTTTCTGCGTCTCGTGCAGCATCAGCGATTGTCAATGAAAATGTGGTACACCTTCATGGGAACCAAATCGAGCATCTCCTATTATGCTCCTCATCCCAGCAAGCGTCAGTCTCCCGCTTCGCTTGTTTGCACCTGCCTGACTGAAGAAATAGAGCTTTCTTTGAAACTTAAAATGGAGTTGGCTCGACTATTACCCCCCTATATCGATCTTGGCTTTGACCAGCGAGTGATAGCCATGGGCCGGGTAGTAGTAAGTGTACGTATGGGTGAGATGCAAACTATTGAGTTTCTCTCCCGATATGGAAGGCCAATGTACGTATATCTCGCTTGTAACCCACAGTTGCTCATTTCGATGCCAGGTGGAGTGCACATCTACCTGAAGAAACACCGGGCGAGATGATCGCTTTAGCCTCCTGGAAGCTTCGAAATGGGGACGAATTCAGAGCTACGGATAAGGACCACGTCTTTGCTGTACTCTCACAGCGTCTCTGTCTAGATCCAGTCATAGCCGCTTCGGAAGCTGTAGAACTTGCGGATCGCAGTGTTGCGCATCACATGAGGCTTCTCACTGGCTTCTCAACAAGCTCCGAAAGATTCTACACGCACTCGCCTTCAGAGCCTATGCTCGTGATGGGCAGTATTGATATATTGCACAACAGGCCAGACCCGGAACGTCTACGGCAAGTTTTGAGCACCCTGAGCCATGATCTATGCAGCGCGGGACTCGTCGAAAAGGGTGTTTTGGGTGAACTCGGTGCGCGTACACTTATCCTCATTGCCCGCGACTTCGCCGCCCCACGTCATTCACATAGTCCAGATCTCTTGAAGCCTGTCCCCCTTCTGCATTTCCTTGATACACTTTTCGGAAGAGACATATTTACCTGTTCCGATAGAGTGAAGTTTGAAAATGCCTTTGGCAAGGCGCATGTGAATTTTACGCATTGGATCATCACACGGGACTCCATCCCTGGGAAACCGAATGTGTAAGTAGCAGCTTCTTTGCGTGGACCTGCTAATTTGTACACACACAGGCAACTGCTTGCGAACCTATGGGCTCGTGGAGGAGCGCTTCAATGTTCCTTTGGGCAAGAATCAATCGACTTTCTAATTCCTTTATATTTTGGTTCTGTCCATCCAGACTCAGAATTTGATCCCTCTCGACTCTCCGTACTTACGTGGCAGATCAAGTATAAAGCTAAGGGAGACAAGAAGGCAGAAGCTGCAATACGTCCAATTGGTGCTCCCCGTGATCGTCACCAGCCTCTTCCCTACCTGGCTGTACTCATGGAACTTGGTACCGAGTCCCGCTACCAGGATAATAAATCGAAAATAAAATATGCGACATCAAAACCCCATGCTGACGGCGAATTCGGAAACCTTTGTGATGTATGGGATGCGGCTGTGAAGAAGCTTGAAACTTATCGCAAGCGAAAGAAACACCGGAAGGAGACCCTCGAACAGTTGAAGAAAGTGGCTAACGATGCACGACTTGCTATGGATTCCGTCAACCGATACTCGTTGTCAGTTCGTGGTGTCTCTCAGGATGTGTATGGCATCTTGCGCGATGCAGATATTGCGAAAGAGTTTGCAACCCTGCTCAGTATCATCATGCCATCCCCTGTCGATGAACGTAGCACGAGACAACACATGCGGCCTCTCGAGCGCTTGTCAGCTGCATCTAGCCATACCGATTGGATGTCGGAATATGTTGTATCGAACGAACTAGCTAGTGATGATAATACTGACGACTCGGAACCTGATGTAACGTTAAGGTATGAGTAGTGTAATGCTTTCTTGCGTGTATCGAACTCTCTTTAAAATTCAGACTGTCTGTCGACATTTCATCTGCGCATCTCCATTCTCTTGGGCCGTAGGTAATTTCTTTTTCTCGTCTTATTTTTTTTGTTATTAACGAAAATTTTGGGTATTAACTACTGACTACGACGGCGACGACGACTATCCAAGCCCAGCACCAGACGGGCACAACCTAGCACCTCCACTGCGAGGGCACGGCAGTGGACAACGAGGGGGACGAGGAGGGGCGTAGCAGGTGCTAAGAGACATCGAGGACGTTTCTTGGGCCGTAAGGAAGTTTTTTCTTTTCATATTTTATTTCGTTGCTACTTACTAAACTTTTCAGGACTAATTCTATGACGGCGACGACCACACAAGGACGACGACAACGACGGCGGGCTACGGACCACAAGACGACAGCGATGGTACGGCATCAACAAGGAGAGGGACGACGACGAGACGACAAAATGGCGGCTCCTGCGGACGACGAGGGGGACAACGAGGATGGGCCGTCGACGTCTCTTGGGTATTAACTGTGGATGACGACAACCCAGCACCAAACCAGGGCGACATGGACGATGGCGAGGATAGCAAGGAACACGGGGAGGACGAGGACGAGGATGACGAAGGCACAGCAACAACAGAAGACAAGAACGACAGGGACAATGATGGGGGGCACGACACGACCAAAAAGAAAATGACGGCGGTGACTTGTAGTGCTGTTCTGGCCCAGCTTGGCTTGAGGTGGCTATAAGAACCACGTGCGTGATACCAAAGAGTATATTAGATAGCCTCACAGTGAGCACCTGAGCCTGCTGGTGTTATAAATCGGGTCCCTGGAACAAAGGAATCAACAAATGCGCCAAAGCCCTGGCCAATTTGGGGGTAGGAACGTGATACATCCTCAAAGTATCGCAAGATGTCACACGGGGAACTGAGGTCGCGTTTGCAATTTGTAAATTGTAAACAAATTGTAAATTGTCGTACTAGTAAGACTCAAGTACTCAAGACCAGTACTTACTATTATTGGTCAGGAGTTTAAAAATATTTTGCAAACCATGAATAACTCTACGACAACTCAACATCTCATAAAGTGGCTTGGCATATACCTTGAATAACATGTGTTCTACCTGGCTATGATGTTACTTTCGCGATAGTCGAAGGGATGCTGCTATCGGAGCGATGCCGAGCACAAAAACCTGTAAAACAGGGTCTTTGAAAATCTGGGTCACGAAATGTCACAGTGCCGTATTTTTTTGTTTTTGTTTTTTTTTGGATTAAGGATTTATTCCTTTTTTAAAAGGGCACCCGAACACAATCCCCCGGAAGTAGGCTACACCTAAAGAACCCTCCTCATCGACAAGCACCCGAACCGCTACCATGCCCTCTCAAGCTTGCAGGACTGGCTGATGTGCTTCCTCCCACTATGGTATTCTATACTTCCCGAGCCCGCATGAGCGCCGAGGCTTCCAGTTGTCAGCGAACTGCATAGTTGGTGTATGAACATGGGATCGATCATGGGAAGGCTTAACTTGTGCCTGTCGGAAAAGAAAAAATGATTGTGGTTAAATGAACGACCCTTGCCTTTACTCTGCAGTTCCACCCCCCATCCCCCTCAACCGATACTCCCCCTGTTCCCCATCTATTCCTCCCACGGTATATACATCCATGGTCCACCCCTTGCCAATGAAGTCCCAAGTCGAGTATGCCAACACTCTCCCAATAGGGTGTGGGCCATGCAGGGACGGTCCTATGATTGGCCATTGGCGACCTTCCACTATTGGTCTTCCTCCCCAAAGGTTGTAGGTCTCTACCCAATCAACAACGGATTGTGCCCTTGACACAAGGCCAAGGTCTGCACTAAGCAGAGCTGGTGGTGGTACACTGAGGCCTTGAAAATGGTGCCTGAGTCGCATTGAGGGTAAGATGGATAGCAGGGCATTCCTGCCACCAGTGAGAGCATGTGGGGTCCACCATGCAAATTGTCGCGATGAACTCCGATAAGATAAAATGAAGGGGTTGTTTATAAAGGATGATGGCTCGAGCCATGAGAGAGGTGTAGTGATCCAGACTGTTGCCCAGTCTTTACATTTATTATATAGTATTTGTTCCAGCCACCGGTCCCTTTATAAAGGACGGTGTTTAATGACTACAGCAGACTTATACACCCTGCAAAAATATACGTTAATCGTGTTCTTGCCTTGTGTGAATTAAGTCTACCCTCCAGTTTACTACACTTTTTTGCATACTCAAATACGTTACTTTTACCAAAAAACTTTCTTACTTGACTTCGCCTTCGCGAACATCAAATTGTGCTGTAACATCAATTGTGACCCTGACGCCACTGGCGACAGTTCATTAAAATTCTTGATCTGAATTCGACACTACCCGTGACAGACATGTCTTCGACCAAAGTCAAAAAGAAGACTAGCCAGACTAGGGTGAAGGGTGGATTGGATTCCAAACCACCAGGTGACAGATCTCAACCCCCAGTTGATGGAAACCAGATGGGTACTGTCGAAGAAGTTGATGAAGTGGAGTCAGTGCTGAGAGCGTCGACTCAAGACCCTACTCCCGCCAATAGAGCCCATCGACGGGATGATTCCTTGTCCTTTTCTCCTACACCCTGTACTCCAGATGGAACTCCCCGACACTTACCCGGAAGGGAGGGTCAGTCTGACCATTCCCAAGATCGCGAGTTTATAACACCGCGAGGGACTTCCGGGCAAGTGCCTGGAAGAAACGCACTGACTTCCCCATCCATTCCTATGGATGAGGGAACTAGCAAATGACGCCGAGAGGAGAAGAGACCCAAGAAGCATACTCCACCTAGCCAGGAGGAGAACAGCGTGGCAATGTACACATCCCAGGCATGTGATCTCATCCACCGTCACATGGATCAGGACAGTTATGACCCTCATCAACTCAGTGCGCAGATACACGAGTTGATGAGCGAGTTCTCTGTTCAGATCCATTGGGAGTCTGGTAGTCAAGCTCCAGTTCCCTCCCCTAGTCGGGAGGAGAATCATATCCCCATGGCTTCTCATCGTGGGGTTCCCGCATCGACCGCCCAGAAGAAATCGGTTCACTACGATGGGGCCAGCAAAGTGGCTCTTCAACAATATCGGGACTCCGCCATCCGGGATGGACAACCTTCCAATATCCCAGATCAAGGAATACGGTTTGATGCTAAGGGATTCCCTTTTGAAGATGTGCCATCCCCTTCGGAAATTCCACCTAACTTCCATCCTAACTCTAATCGTCAAGAGCCAGGAAGGAGAGAAGATACCCCTGGATGCGGAGGGCCCAGGGAAAGTGGAGGCAGAGGAGGGGGAAGTGATTCCTCTCCCTCCCATAGTGGCAGCGACAACAGTGACTGTGAGGAAGAAACATTTCCCCCTAGCAATGAGGAGGATGAGGTCGAAGAGCACAGCCTACTTCACCCCAATTCTCGGTCTCGTTCGAGGCCGAGAACAACCCCCAGTATTGGGCCGAGAGGAGATACCCCCTCGGCCTCCAATCGTACCGATGCCCATTCCCATTGTCGAGGGCACTGTGGTGAGCTCGATTTGTATTGAGACAAAGGCATTCGTTGTCTGTCCAAGTACCTGAAGGTGATGCATGCCAAGTTTCACCAGCAAATCAAAAATAAGGTGTCCGCGACCGTGGAGTCACTCCCGGATCGAAAGAATGGACCCCGTGTGCCTACTCCCCCAACCTATGGTGGGAGTTCGGATACTGAAGTGTTCAAACGATGGTTGAATGCTCTCCTTCAATGGTTGAAGGTGAGCAAGACCAGTGGTCCCAGTCTCGATGCTGAAAGGATCGAGTATACTGGCATGTACCTGGAAGGCGTTGCCCTGACGTGGTTTGAAGATAATGTGGATGGAGTTTACCGCCACCGGGTTCAGTGGAACTTCAAGGATGTTATCACCGGTCTGTACGATTGGTTCATCCATGACAATGCAACCCATGATGCGGCCGACCATTTCTCCAAGGTGAAATATGATGTCGTCAAAGGGGTCATGAGCTATTATCATAAACTGGAGTGGTATGCTACCAGGATGATCCGAGCTCCGAACTGATTCACCTTCAAGACCCAACTTTTGTCTGGGTTGCCCCAGACGATGGTGTCTTTCATATTTGACAAGGGCTGTTCCATGGAAGCCAGTTCCACGGAAACCATCCTCTACTACGCATGCAAGGTGGAGGAAATATTCCGGAAGAAGAAACGATACCAGGAGCGTAAGCAACTGGTTGAGGCCCTTTCTTCTAGCAAGGAGACCCCAAAGCCCAAGGCGAATCCCCCCTCCAGGGAGGGTCGATTGCCTGAGCGATCGCGCGAATGACCTCAAGATCCCCCCAGGCAAGATAATCGACCTAGGAATCAGGATAGGCCTATTAGGACCCGCGAGGTGGCCCCATCTAAGAAGGATTTCCATCCTGAAGAAAGAAAGGTGCCTTTCTCCGGGGAGCGGAATTCCAGGGACCAAGCTTCCCCTAGGAAGTATGAGGACAGTAAACCTCCCCCCACTTGTTATAAGTGCGGGGGATTAGGACATTACTCCACTGACAAGAAGTGTCCTGAGTATAATACTCCAAGACAATCAAAACCTTCCCCCAGCGCGAGGATGTACGCAGCTCGCGAAGGGACAGAAGAGGACAAGGACGATACCCCTCCAATGGAGGAGGATCGATTAGCAGCAGCTCACAGTGATTCTGATGAATCTGATGGAGACGTATTGGGATCCCAATACAGTTCTGAGGGGGATCCATTCCTCATGGACTCCGACCGGGACCAATGTTCTGGCGAGGATTCAGAATGTTGTGGTGCTATTCAGGAGGTGATTAGCGAATATGATTCAGATTCTGCATCTGACTCCTGTCCCTCCGCACAATCGGTATTCGACTCTGAAAAGGATTCCGACGAAGAATTGGTCGGAGACCACCTCAATGAGCAGATGGGAGTGATGGATGAGTCCCCTCCTACCTTGAACCTCAGGCGCCCCCTGGCCCTCAGGAAGTCATCCAAAAAAATTACCCGTCCTCCTCGAACTGAGCAGGACAACTGGTGCTTCATTGTTCGAATGAAGATCCATGGTCTCAAAGCCAACGTACTCCTCGACTTGGGGTGTACTGCGGACTCGGTCTCTCCTGAATTTACTGTTTTGGCAAATATAAAGGTGCACGAACTTATTGAGCCCGTGCCCCTCCAATTGGGAATGGTGGGGAGTCGATCCAAGATTAACTTCGGGCTCTTTGCAGAGTTTGAATTGAGAACCATGAAAGCGGATCACTACTTCGATGTGATCAACCTCAATAGATATGATGCTATTGTGGGGACAGTGCTCATGAGGAAGTATGGCATCATCCTTGACTTTGAACGAGACCAGGTGTGGTTTCAGGGGCAAGTCATCTCCACCATTGTTGAGAGCAAGAGCACGTTTCAACAGGTACGTTGATATGCCATGAGAACTCAACCGGTACAGGATGAGTGACTCGACAGCGGCCCTAGTGCCACTGTCAGCGTGTTGAAGGACCCCAACCAGTTGAGGTTAAGTTCAGTTTCTGCCCAGCCTCCTTCCAGGGGTTGGGCTTCCATGACAATGGTGGAAGAGAGGGATGTCGATTGTCCCCAGAAGGGACAGGGGTTGGGTGTTTCTGACCCCATACTACTGGGCCCCGAAGACGAAGACTGGGATACCTTGGAAAAGGATCCCGACAAGGAGCCTATGAGCGATCATGAGGGTGACAGCGAATGGGATGAACTTGTTGAGGAATTTACTCAGGACCGTTATCCCGAAGGACCAAAGTGTGGTCCCAGTCCTGGTCAACCCACTGTGCCTGAGGCCCTCTTGGAGCAGCAACTGACCGACTTGAATGAAGCGCTCTTCACCATCTGCGAAGAGCTAGCGGAGAGTGCCAAGGTCCAAGGACCTTTGGATAAAAAGGACATTCCCTGATTGCGGGAGGAATGGCTTGAAATATGTAAGGACATCCTAAGGGGTGTACCTGAACGACCTCCCCCGATGAGGGAGATCAACCATCAGATACCCTTGGTGGATGAAAAGAGGAGGTATAACTATCACTTGCCTAAATGCCTGGACTCGATGAGACAACCTCTCGCCAATAAGATCGAGAGGTACTGCCGGGCAGGATGGTGGAGGCCTGCTCGCACGGAGCAGGCTGCCCCGATGTTGGTGGTTCCCAAGAAAAATGGGGACATCCGCACTGTGGTGAATGCGAAGAAAAGGAATGACAACACAGTTAAAAATGTGACGCCATTCCCTGATCAGGACCTGATCAGGTTGGACATAGCTCGAGTGAAATATTGTTCGAAGATTGATTTGTCTGACACCTATGAACAGATCCCAGTGGAACTGGGGGATATCTGGAAAACTGCATTCGCAATGGTACTGGG
Source organism: Tricholoma matsutake (assembly GCA_026075535.2). Taxonomy (NCBI): domain Eukaryota; kingdom Fungi; phylum Basidiomycota; class Agaricomycetes; order Agaricales; family Tricholomataceae; genus Tricholoma; species Tricholoma matsutake. The sequence continues at coordinate 9,719,468 of AP026540.1, read as the reverse complement.
CACTTTTGAGAGCCTAGTAATGCAGCAGGGCGACTGCAACACCCCAGCCACTTTCCAACAGTTGATGAACTCTATATTTCGGGAGTACATCGGCAGGTTCATGCATGCTTATCTAGATGACATCTTTGTGTTCAGCGACTCTGTCGAGGAACATCAACGTCATCTTAAGCTCATGTTTGATAAACTATGAGAGCATGAACTGTACTTGCGTGTGGATAAGTGTGAGCTATATGCTGAGAAACTTGAGTGTCTCGGACATATGATTGACAACTATGGACTCCACGCTGACAGCAATAAGATGGTGAGGATACGAGAATGGAAGGTACCTCGGAATTATCACGAGGTTCAGCAATTCTTGGGTCTGGTGCAGTACCTAGCCCATTTCCTCCCTGATATTTCAGCCTACACCAGTCCACTCTCTGCCATGATGAAGAATGGACAATCTTTCCATTGGCACCCCCTGCATGATAGCTGTTTCCAGTCTATCAAGGACATCTGCTGCTCGACCCCGGTACTGAAGCCAATTGATGCTAGTTCCCCAGAGCCCATCTGGGTGATCTGCGACGCTTCGGTGTTCGGAGTTGGGGCCATGTACGGTCAGGGACCTGAATGGCAGAGCTGTCGACCCGCCGGATTCCTATCCAAGAAGTTTTCAGATGCTCAAAGGAACTACAGGACCTTTGAGCATGAAATGATAGCAATACTTGAGGCGCTGCTCAAGTGGGAGGACAAGCTGATAGGTTGGCAACTCCACGTTGTGACCGATCATAAGGCTCTGGAGTTTTTCCAGACCCAGCGTCGATTGTCTGCCCGACAGTCCCGATGGATGGAGTACCTATCTCGATTTGACTTTGACATACGATATGTCAAAGGAAACCTAAACAAGGTCGCTGACGCCCTTTCGCGATATTACCAGTTTGATAACTGGGAGGATGCCCCATTGGTGCAACATTATGTGTTCGCCGACATGCGACTGGATCCCATGCACGAGGATTTGCCTTGGGACCGTCATCTGGAAATTAGGAATCGAGTCATCAAGACTCGATCAGCACAGGCCCAGGCTCGTCGGGCAGGAGAGCACCTAAGGGCCCTGCGCGAAAGGGTGGAAGATTGAGAATTAGCCGCGGCTGAATTAGCCAGGGCTCGAGCCAAGGATGGAGTAGATGTTCCAAAGGATCCCGTGGATGGAGACCCCACGGTATACAAATCCTTGGCAAAACACCAGGATTTGAAGGTGTTTCTTTCGGAGCTTGACCCGATGGATGAGGACATCCAATGGGGTTATAAGGCCGACAAGGTCTTTGGCAAAATCCTCGATGATCCCAAGGATCATCCCGACTTTGCGGTAGTTGATGGGATAATCTGGACAAAGAACAAGGGAGGTGTACGAGTGGTCTGCGTACCCTCGGCTCCATCCAAGGACACCACCTTGCATGGTCGTATCATTGACCAGGCTCACTCGATCGTTGGGCACTTTGGCCCGGCGAAAACCTCTGAATATATAAGGAGATGGTATTGGTGGCCCCGCCTCCAATACGAAGTGGATAAATTCTGTGAATCGTGTGAGGCATGCATTCGATCTAAGGGGGAGTATCGCTCCCCCCTAGGTAAGCTACATTTGTTGCCGATCCAAATCCGCCCTTGGGAATCCATAGGAATGGACTTTATTGGTCCATTCCCTGAGTCTGAAGGGTTCAACTACCTATGGGTAGTTATATGCCAATTGTCATCCATGGTACATCTAGTGCCTATAACTATCACCACCACCGCCTCTGAATTGTTGTCTCTTTTCATCAAAGAGATTGTGAGGTTGCATGGGTTACCCAGATCAATTGTTTCTGACCGGGATTCCAAGTTCACCTCCCGCTGGTGGCAGGAGGTACACCGTATCCTGGACGTCAAACTGTTGATGTCTACTTCTTTCCACCCTCAAATGGATGGTAACGAGCCAATTGCTCGATCGCACAGATATTGTGATCTTTTGTGGCATCAAGCCAGAAAGACTGGGTAAAATTCCTAGCCCTGGTGGAGTTTGCGATCAACTCCACCATTAATCGAGCAACCGGTATGGCCCCATTCGAGGTGACCTATGGATATCTTCCCCGCATGATGTGAGAGATAGTCACCCCCGAGCAAGTGCCACCCAGGGTGCGGACCTTCGCGATGGATGCATTGCACAACATGGCTATTGCTCATGACAGTATCATTGCAGAGCAAGTTTTCCAAAGGTTCCATGCCAACAAGCGGCATGGAAAGGAGCAAGAAATCAGGCCAGGGGAGAAGGTTTACTTGTCCACTAAGAACCTTAACCTTCCCAAGGGGAGGGCCAGTAAACTCCTCCCCAAATTCGTAGGACCGTATGAGGTCCTTCAAAGTTACCCAGATACATCAAATTACAATTTGGACTTACCTTCCGAACTCCAGAGTCGAAGGGTGCATGGCAGGTTCCATGTGAATCTACTGCGCCCCCATTTCCCAAGCGACGATGCCCTGTTTCCTAACAGGAGATGTCTAGATCCTTACGACTTCGGTGTGCCTGACGATGCCGAGTGGTGGGTCAAGGAGATCACGGCCCATTGATGGAAGGGACGTGCATTGAAATTGGAGGTGAAGTGGAGTGTTGGCGAGTCCACTTGGGAACCCCTGGTGGTCTGCAATGAGTTGGTGGCCCTGGATGCATACTTGGCCCTTGTGGGGGCCAAGGACTGGAATGAATTGCCCAAGCGTGCACCAGCATGCAAGAGGCGATGAGACTTCCCGACTTGGTCGAGAAGGCCAGGAGAGGAGATGCCTGGGCCCTCCCACTAAGGGTGGGAATTCCTTAGTGGGAATTATGAGCTTCACCGGTGAAGCTGTCATGCTTTTCCCCAGGCGTGGGAAGGTACTGTATAGTTGACCGGCGGAGTTGAATGTGAAATTTTTTTTTCTCTCTTCCTCAAGTCCATCCTTCACTATGGATGGCCAGTCCAACGACTCCATGGATGGTTCACACTCATTTGGGCAATGCAGTCGTGAGGCAGACGTGCCTCAAAGGGGGAGGGATAGAAGGGAGGATAGGCAGGGAAGAAGGGACCTTGAACTGCAAGGCTTGAGGAGAGACAATAGAAGAAGGAGGTCCCCCTCAACCAGTGGCTCAGGGGAGTACGCTAGGGTTGACCAGAGACGCAGGACGTGGGCCGCTCCCCCTAGGGAGGAGTGGAAATATGATGGTCACCTGGGAATCATTGTTCACCGGGTTGGGTGCAAAACATGTAAGTCCTATGTGATGCACATGTATCAACACGAGTTCGAGCAGGACAGGGATTATCTCGAATCTCGGGATTGACGAGACTGAGCCCTCACGGCGGAAGTCAGATGTATCGCAGAGTGAACGTATGACAGCTACGACGATGAGATCACCGACCTCAAGGCCAAGATTCACAGTCTCGAGGATCAGCTGGACCGATATCGAGAGGACTGGCCAGTTAAGCGACCCCATGCTTGCGAGCCATCCCCAGTGTCTGGGATGCCCGCTTGACCCAATTATGCAGGTGCTGTGTCCAGGCCTGTATTGGTACCCACCGGTCCTTCCCACTTTCCTCATACCTCTGTCGAGGCCATGGATGTGGATATGAAGGCCATCCAATATCCACCACTTCCACCTGTTTCTCCAAAGCAACCCGTCTCTTCCTCCATAACCCATCCCCAGTTGGCCAATTGGGTACCCGCACCTAGGGAGCCCCCACTGACCTCTCCCGAGCTTCCCCGGAATACCGCGGAGTTCGATCGCTGGGTGGTTGCTGCCCAACGAGAAGGAAATGAACTGGACCTTCGACGGGCCCAGTCCTTTGCATGTATTGCCAGTCTGACTCCTACCACAGATCGCACTCCACTCATGAGCCATGCGCTCGCGACCTGGAGACTTCCCAAGTGGTTGCCAGTGGAACGCCAGTCAGCGAAGGGAATACACCGACTCCAAGACCCTGACCGGATGCCTCAGCCTCCGATCAATGACTCACCCGAGTCTTGGGCTCAGTTCATGCATCAACAACTCTTTCAATTCCAGAACTCTTCTGGGTTGATCTTGGACCACTCACGAGTTAGCCTCCCTCACATTCGAGGCATGCTACTCATGAGACAGCAAATTCCTTCTGGGTTACCCCAGAAGCAAAAGCAACTTCTGCAACTCCTTCTGGCTGAGGTGTTCTGTACCCCCAGTTTATACCGATGTACCTGCCAGAACCTACACCTTTCTATGAGCATACGGTGTGACCAACAGTTCATGGCTCCCATTTCCCCTAACATCACTCTGGATGATGTCGTGAGCCATCTCGCCCTTCTCAGAGTCTCTGACCATGAGGTCAGAGAGGCCTACCATTATGGGCTAGGATGGATCACTGGGGCGGCTGAATCCCGACGTGAAGAAGACTCGGCTCCGGTGTCGGAGGTGTTGCAATGGTTGAGACAGTTGTCCACTCCCGATGCCTTGGACGCCCCATTGATGATGGAGCCCAAGTGGTGGATCACACCTCCTGGGAGTCGATGCTTGACACAGCCCCCACCCCCCAAGAGGAAGCAAATGCCCGAGACAACCGACCGGGTCTCCCCTTTGGGTGGAAACCCAGGGCTGTCCGCTTCAATGCACGTGGCGTCTCGACTTCCAGTGTCTTCTCCTGTACTCCCAGTGACTGCTCCGAGTTTGGTGATTCCCCCATCTGCGGGATCATCCGGTATATGATCTCTATCCATTCACCCTGGGCTACCTTTGGCCAGGTTGAACATACATACACCCACCACAACAGTTACCGCTGCCATTTTTCCAAAACCCCTAGATCCCACTCCTACTCAACCTATTGTCATGGCTGAGTCAAACCCCATTACTGGGCATTCCCAACCCGGTCCGTCTACCGCCTCCCAGGTGTTAGAGACCCCCGACTATGAGGATGGAGGATGGACCTATGTGGGCCCTCCTCGTCGAACCAAGACCGAGAAGAATTGGGCCAAGAATGAGAGAAGGAGACAGCGAGCTGCTGCCATGGGTGTAGCATCTACCGAGCCTGGAGAAATCCAGGATCATTTCCCAGTTGCTCGCGTCACCCAGAGCAAGCGAAACAAAAAGGGATATAGTACTGAGGAGACTGACTCGGTATCTGACGATGTGGAAGACGACCCAGTGACTACAACTGTTCCCCTTGGAGGAGAACAGACCCCCGGTCCTTCCCCGGCCAACTCTTCTCCCCTCACTCCGGTATCGCAAACCATGGCTCCTCTTACCCCTACGATTTGATCCACCCCGCTTGGATGCAGTATGGATCTAGATGACCCGGCCGATGTGGTTCCATTGCCCCCTTCCCCTCCTTGCCCCAGTGAGGAGACAAAATAGATTATCCTACATTCCAATCATCCACCCCACTCGGACACAGACTGGATATCACTGTTCTACCCCCTTGCTTTTCTGTCTCTATCCTCACTTAGGTCAAAGATGTCTTATTATACTTTTGGACTTCTGGTACATATCTTGTTTCCTTTGGGTTTTTGGCTTGGACCATGGGTCCAAGCCAGAAGGGGAGAATGTAGTGATCCAGACTGTTGCCCAGTCTTTACATTTATTATATAGTATTTGTTCCAGCCACCGGTCCCTTTATAAGGGACGGTGTTTAATGACTACAGCAGACTTATACACCCTGCAAAAATATACGTTAATCGTGTTCTTTCCTTGTGTGAATTAAGTCTACCCTCCGGTTTACTACAAGAGGCCTGACAGTGATTAGTGAGGAGGTGTTAGGTAGAATAAAGCGAAGTCATAGTGGGGGCACTGAATTCCCATGACCAGATGGTGGTGGTTAAAGATCAAGAAGTAGGGCAAGGCAGGGGTTACCCCTGGGTGTCAATCTCATACCCTTACCCCTACCCCTGAACACCCTACCCTTAGGGTTAAGGGTATGGAAACATATAAGGGTTGCCAAGGGTATGGGAGGGTTTGTCAAGGGTACAAGGGTTTGGCACAAAATCAACATATTTAGAGCAAAATTCATTTGAAAAGTGTTGATAACTATTGTATTTACTATTGATATCCCATATTAATACCTCTTATTAACATATGAAAGCCATTATCATGTTGGACAATCCCAAAATCTGAATTTAATTGATGAAAATCTTGAATATGAGTCTTTGTAGCTGAAAAAATTCTTACATGAGCATACCCCTGGCATACCCCTGTACCCTTAGTAAGGGTACAGGGGTATGCAAGGGTATGAACTTCCAAACCCCTACCCTTACCCCTCATGCCCTTAGCCCAAGAACACAAGGGTATACCCCTACCCCTGCCTTGCCTTATCAAGAGGTGGTGTCACAGTGCCATTTGAAATTCTCAGAGCAAACGGTCGTGTCATTCAAATCAGCGGAGTATTAACATTCCCCTCATTTGAGTCATCTCTGTCATGCTGAACAGTCATTTGCCTGTATCTCCCCAATCTGCTGTCAGGGCACCTTGAGACGCTTGGCTTATAAGGACCCATGTATAATAAACCCCTCAAAACTTTCCCAGAACTTTTTGAAAGGTTACAGAGCTGATAGTAGTTTTGTATTCCCAGGTATTGCATTTTGTGATCAAAGATTGTTGTACAGCAAGTCATCCACTCCCTCTTTTTTCAATCAGAATTCTGGAAAATGTTTGCATAGAATACATATAATAGTGTCTCAATTAGTTTGAATATAAGGTTGTCTAGATGCATCCATGAGATCATTTTTCAAACTCTCTACCATTTTCAATCCTGCTACATGTGATAGTAGTAGCCCAAGCACCATTGCATGTGCATCAGCAAATCCTGGGCCAACTACACAAGTCTATAGTAGTACTATGTAGGTCCCATAGCCATCCATAGAGGCCATAGAGGCCATAGTGACCTCTATGTTCTCTGTAGTGCTACATAGTCAGCTTGTAGTCTGCTGTAGTATACTATAGTCTATAGCAGCCTCCTATACTCTGGTAGGGTATATAGTCCTATACTAGTCAGTGGCAGACTATAGTAGCCTGAGGAAGTCAGCAGTAGTCTCACACTGCTAGTAGAGGTTAGATATTCTCTCGATGACACTTTTAGAAATAGAACTATACTATATTCACCAGCTATATATAATTACAGAAAATGGTAACTACATGGTACTCCATTACACTACATGCCCTCCCTCCCGTCAACAGCCTGAGCAATACCATGATCATCATCCCCCTTCCTCGTGTTCATGGGAGCCCTCATCATTGGGGCCATCCTTGCCTGCAGTGGCATTAGTGCCATTGTTGTTGTTGTTGTCATTGGTGCCGTCATTGTCATTAGCACTGTCATTGGCACCATCACTGTTGTTGGTGTTGTTGGTGCCATTGCTGTTGTTGGTGGTGTTGTTGGTTCCATTGCTGTTGTTGGTGGTGTAGTTGGCGCCGTTGCTGTTGTTGGTGGTGTTCTTGTTGGTGCCATCGCTGTTGTTGGTGGTATTGTTGGTGGTGTAGCTGTTGTTGGTGCCATCATTGTTGTTGTTGTTGTTGTTGTCCTTCTGGTCCTATTCCTGTCGTTTCACTGTCATTTTGTTGCTGTGGGGTGTGACCTTGGGCTGTTGGGTTGTTGGTGCATCTCATTACACTGTCCCAGCATTGAGGCAGTTTCGAGCAGTGGTGGTTAGTCATCAGGTGGTGTTGGGGTGTTTTGTGCTTACCTGGCATGCACCCATTACCTGGGCTTCCTGTTACCTCCCTTGGGTCTCTTAACCCCCAAATGACCCCCCTCACATCCCATTTGGATGGGGAGGAGGGGTTGTACATTGTGCATCATTGTTAGTAGAAAAACTAAAAATAACTGAAAAAATGGTCAAAACCTGAAAAAGAAAGAACAATGAGAATACTTAATTTACAAGGGACCTCAAGTTCCTCAATACACATTGACATTTGTTGACCTCCTAAAATGTTCGTGACGTGGCAATTTTGTGGCCACATGTCTTGTCGGTTGGTGTTAATGGAACAATGTGCAAATGGCATTGACAGGAATTGATGGAGGTGGGAGGTGGTTGGGGTTGAAGGGAGAGGCGGCGATGGTGGCGGTGGTGTCAATGATGGAAGTAAAGAGCAACAAACATTTTGCAATTGTTTGTTTCATTCAACTTTCAGTGGAGTTTGAACTGACTTCAACAATTTCGATCATTTTGCGTTGATAGCAATGCCATCAGCAATGACAACAATGCTGCCAATGACAATGCAAGTGACAACAACAACAAGCTCGGGAGGTCATCAGTAAGTCTTTTTTTCCATACTATTCTATATCTTCACTGAGTATACAATAGTCTATGAACAGAGCAGGGAGGAATGGGCCCCATGAAAGTTTTTTTCTTCTTTCTTTGTTGTTTTTATGTACTGACTATCCTCTTTTTTAGACTAATAACAGCACAATCACCCTGAGAAGCATGCCCCATGCCCAACCGCTATCCCCACCCCTGCACCTCTGCTGCAAGCCCCTGCTCGCAGAGTGGATAATGGGATAAATGACAAACTCACAGAAATGACACCAGGGAGGGGTGGGAGGCCTGTGAAGTGGGGTGCCCACAAGGTGTGTACCCAATCCCTCAACACCCACCACGTCGCACTGACAACACACCCATGCAGCACGACAGCAGCAACAGATGGTGCAAAAGCACCTGCATCATGCCCTCGAGTGGCTGCTTGGGGATCATGGGTGCACACTATGAACACCGTCCACACCCACCCTGTGCTGACATGGACAACACAGCACCCACCCCCATGCTGACGAGCAACTGCTCACCGGGTGGATGATGGGCACTTTGGCCATAACGAGGGCCTCGAATGACAGGGCACCCACTTACCAACAGGAATGATGATGATGATGACATAAGGCAAAGAGGGCATCTGCCACCACAATGGGGTAAGGGACCGGGGGACTGGGGGACAAGCCCAGCACCCAACACCCACCACTGCGAGCACTTGCTCATAGGATGGATTGGGTGCTAACGGCCATGTCCACCACCCCACAAATGCTGCCCATGCTTACCACACCATCTAGCTTGCCAACGAGGTGGTGGTTTTGTTTTTCTTAGCACATGCTGCCACCATATACAAGAGGGCGGCTTTTATTTTCTATATGTTGCTTATTTCGAGTAATAGATCTTTTTGGTTAAAATTTTATAGAACTGTATAATAAATACTAATATTACCATTTGTAATATAAGGTAGTTTAGCTGAGTAGTTAATTGCACCCTTTTGTGTAATATTACCTACTACATACTACCCTTCCTAGAGGTTGCTATAGTGTCTATAGGTTCTACAGGCTACAGTAACTATGGTGTCTACAATGCTATGGTGCTCTATAGCTCACTATATCATCTATAGCTTACTATGGTGCTATGGCATTTCCCATGGTTTGCTGATGAACAGTGGACTGATGAGCGATGAGTTATTTCCAATGATATTTGACTGAGTTCTTGGTTGAATGGCCAATATACAGTACTAGTCAAAATTTGGATTTGAAAACATGATGGTAAAGTAAAGTCAAGGTGAAGAGCTTGGAGCAGTTGAAATTTACTGCCACATGCCTTTGTAACCCAGAGGTTCAGGCCACAGAATGTAGTTTAACTTGGCAGCCAACTGTTGAGACACACACCATGAATGGTGCATTACCCAATGTGGAAGAGTCAGCTGTGCCAATTGATGCATGCACTGTCATTAGTGCACCCCTTTGTTATGCATGTGACAAACACACTTAGGTTACCTTTCTTATCTCTTCTCTTTGTCTGTCTCAATGTATATATATCAGTAGACAGATGGTCTACCACCTCAGTCTCTAATACAAGGACTGAGGTGAGTACAATCTCAGGTTTGACATTATTATGTCTTGCTAACTGTACCTTAGATTAATCTTGTTTACACTAGGTACAGCATAACCAAATATAGTCTCTAATACAAGGACTGAGTTTAATCTTGTTTACACTAGGATCAATTCTCTATAGGTTATGGGCCTTTTCCATTGTTGAATCAATGATAGAGAAACTCCTAGCTACTCAACATGTGCTGATGTCATTTGTGTGATCGAATTTCGATTATGATCTTGCCTCGGATCACAGACTTATCCCCCTTGCAGTAGCCATCCCAGTGCACATCTAATCTCTTTGTTGCTTTTACAATTCTATCCTGTCACTATACCACATCCTAAACACCAAAAAGAAAATGACCGCTGCCTCTGACACCACTGTTTCTGTTCCCCTCATCAGGATTTCAATCCAGTACTCTGGGGTCAAACTTGACAAACTTGAACCTAACTACAAAGAATGGTGTGAGGATGTCACCATCATGCTTTCTCTCAATGGCCTCTATGAATATGTATCTGGGGATGCCTCACCTCCACCTGACACTGAAGTGCATGCTGCTGCTAATTGGGCTGCTAATGCTCACATAGCCTTCGCTTTCTTGGTGTCCAGCATCGCCACTGGGGAACACCCCTTTCTTGACATGACAAAGGGACCCAATGCCAACTGGAAGGCACTCCAGGATTGAAATTTGAAAGAAGGACCTGTTTGCCAAGTGCAGCTGTTACAAGAAGCCCTTGCCATTCAGTGCACAAGGGACACTCCACTCCCCATGACAGTGGAGCACATTTGCGCCCTCATATTACGTGCATTCACTATGGGTGACATTACAGCCAATCTTATGTGTCTATAATACTTTTGAATTCTCTCAGCAATCATTTCCCCCATGCCTGCTCCATTATCTCCCACGATATCACAAATTATATGCCGAAATCCCCATATACTTCCCATGATATCCATTGATTTTTAGAAAATGAACAGACTCTGATCAAGAATGACCAGCATATGGAGACTAAATCATCAATAGTGCTCATGGCCTGTGCTAAGGTTCCCAAAACATCCACCCCCCTTCTTTGTGGCAACCTGACTTGCAAGAAGACTGGACATACCACCAAATTTTGCATCAAATCGGGTGGCAGCATGGCTGGAAAGACTATTGAGGAGTCCAAAGCGGCTCAAAGACTTATGCTTGAGAAGAAACAGTTGGGTGGTAATACATCAAAAGTGCCTGTCACCTGTCACTGGGAAGGACATTAATGGACGTGCATTCACCATACTAATCGATCCCACCTTCCCATGTCCTTCTCCCTCACCTGAATTTGCTGGTATTGCACATGATCCCCTCCCTAATGCATCTATCAAGGAAATAGAATATGAAGGCTGGATGGTAGTAGAGGAGGAGCCTGTTACATCTGTTGATTGGAATACCCACACCATTCCAACTGCTGAGACCACACTCACAGTCGCATCCCTAAACCAGATGACACACACCAAGATGTTTATAGATGATTTCCCCTTCATCATAGATTCAGGCGCCTCAGTTCACATTTCTCCAGACCGTTCAGACTTCCTTTCCCTCTACCCAACTACACCCCATTCAGTGAAAGGCGTTAGTGGATCTTCAAATCCTGCCATTGGCATCGGTGACATCAAAATATGTGTGGTGCATGGCACATCAATTATCTTATATAACACACTGTATATCCCAAATGCAAGTGTCGGGCTCATCTCTGTCAGTTCCCTCACTGAAGACTCAAATGCCATTGCCCATTTCAACTCCTCATCCTGCTGGATAACAGACAAATCCACAGGAGCTTTCATCCCATGCAGCCCCCTACTTCCCACAAAGAAACTCTATGTGCTCACCCTACATTCAGCTACCACTGATCACGCTCTTACTGTCCATGGTACACCTTCTGTAAGGGGACTAGGGTGGACTAGGGGGGGTGCCCTGTGTGTTTCTCCTATTTTTTTTATGTTCATTCTATATTTTTCCTCACTTCATTTCCTTCTATTCTTCATTTTCTATGATTTTTCTGGATTTTATTACTAATTTCCCTTTCTATCATGTTTGTGCATGTTGACAGTTTTATATTTAGAGGTGGAGCACCCCTTCTGACATCTACCCCTTGGTATGATGTCATTCAGCGGCCTTGATCTGCCTATCTCTGCCTTTTCTATTTTTAGATTATTATTTGAATTTTGCTGTCTTCACATATACTGGGCATTGGTAAAGGGATCCTTAGAGTTTTCTCTTCAGATTTCCCTTTGCTAGGTGTGCCCCCAATCCCTGTAATATGTAGTATAATTTTAACTTTGGATTTCCCTTTGCTAGAGGCGGAGGTTGCCCTTATAGTAGAAAACACTCTCCTAAGGCCCGAAATCACGAATGTGCTGCCCAAGATAGGCAGGTACAGAGTGGATGACACTTCCCAAAGCTCCACAGACTCCCTATACACCATTCCCGACAGTCCTGCCTTTAGTGCACTGCCATTTTTGCCAAATGCACCTCCTAGTGACATGGATGCATCAGAGCGCCTCAATGCACTTGAAAGCAATGTTACTGGAATATGCATGCAAATCAATTTGCTTAAATCTACAATTGAAAACTTTGTCAGGACCCTCCAGACTAACCCTACAACCAATATTCCCCCCATTGTGACTCCAAGCACACCCAACAATGATGCACTGCCAAACATGCCCACTAAGGAGCATGCCCAGATCAAACTGTCTCCCCCCGCTGAATTTAATGGTGCATGTGCACAGGGGCATGCATTTCTTAATTCCTGTGAGTTGTACATTAGTCTCCAGTTGCATCAATTTGTTGATCAGGCTGCAAAAATTTATTGGGCCTTCACATACATGAAATCTGAATGCGCCTATCTCTATGTGGACTGTATTCTGCACCAAACTAAAGAGCTTGGTTCTCTACCTTTCTCCACTTGGGGTGACTTTCAAGCAGAGTTTGTACACCACTTTTGTCCCCTCAATGAGCGCCACTGAGCAGTGACATGGTGATAGGTCCACCTTGCGCTCTAAGCTCTGGGAATGTCTCCAAATGCAGTGACACATCACCACACACACTCCCATCCCCTATGAACCCCACAAAACTGCTCCAAAGCTATTTCGAATGACTTCGAATGATTTTGAACTATTTCAAACAACTTCGCAGCACCTCGAATGCCTTTGGCTGCCATATGTTTATCACACCACCCTGCAGACACATGCAGCACACCTTGTATGAGTTAGTGCATCACATATTGAGCACCACCAGACACAAGGAGACACGATGATGATGCTCAACCAGGAAACCCAGACAAAACCCACAATAGGGCCTTGAATGGTATAACACTAGTTAGAGGAAGGTTGCAAGGTGGTACTAAATATCACTGCTGTTACCCAAGGTTAGGGAAACAACTTTAGAGAGGGTCTGATGATGTTCAATGAGGTTCGAGAGTGTACAAAGCGCTGCGATAATGTTTGAGGAAAGTTTGAAGAGGTTTGAAGATGTTCGAGGGGCTTATAGAGGACGAGGACAATTTTGACGAAGGCTGAGGATAGACTATAAGGATGTAGAAAGGCTTTGAGAGGAGATAGACGATAGATGATAGTTTTGAGAAGCTAGTTTGAAAAGTTCGAAGAAGTTCAGTGTAAAACACTGAGCTTCAGGACTAAGATGAGAGGCTTGGACTCAAGAGAATTGCTCTTAAATCAGATGATTGATGTGAGAGGATAATCTATTCTGTCTTTCTAAGTAGCTAGTACAAGGCTATATATGTTTGGAAGAGATGGTACTTAAAAGGAAATAAAACATGAGGAATACATGAGGCAAGATATAAAACAATAAAGAACTTTGCAAATCATGAAATAAATGAAAGAAGATGAGAAGGGAAACATATAGAGTCACGATTTATTATGGGTACCTGTCCTATTGATCCAATATATCATCAAGACATCAAAGTGCCACAATCACATTCTAAAATCCCATCATTGTGTCTCCTTGTGTCCAGTGGTGCTCGATATGCAATGCACTAACTCATACAAGGTGTGCTGCATGTGTCTGAAGGGCGGTGTGATAAGCATATGGCAGCCAAAGGCGTTCGAGGTGCTGTGAAGTTGTTCAAAGTTGTTTGAAGTTGTTCAAAATAGTTTGAAATTGTTTGAAGTCATTCGAAATAGATTTGGAGCGGTTTTGTGGGGTTCATAGGGGATGGGAGTGTGTGTGGTGATGTGTCGCTGCATTTGGAGACGTTCCCAGAGCTTAGAGTGCAAGGTGGGCCTATCAACAACGATGGGATTTTAGGATGCAATTGTGGTGCTTTGATGTTTTGATGATATATTGGATCAATAGGACAGGTACCCATGATAAATCATGACTCTATACGTTCCCTTCTCATCATCTTTCATTTATTTCATGATTTGCAAAGTTCTTTATTGTTTTATATCTTGCCTCATGTATTCCTCATGTTTTATTTCCTTTTAAGTACCATCTCTTCCAAACATATATAGCCTTGTACTAGCTACTTAGAAAGACAGAATAGATCATCCTCTCACATCAATCATCTGATTTAAGAGCAATTCTCTTGAGTCCAAGCCTCTTGTCTTAGTCCTGAAGTTCAGTGTTTTACACCGAACTTCTTCAAACTTCTCATACTAGCTTCTTAAAACTATCATCTATCATCTATCCCCTCTCAAGGCCTTTCTACATCTTTATAGTCTATCCTCAGCCTTCCTCGAAATTGTCCTTGTCCTCTATAAGCCCCTCAAACTACTTTGAACTTCTTCAAACATCCTCAAACTTTTCTTGAACATTATTGCAGTGCTTCGTACACCCTCGAACCTCATCAAACATCATTGGACCCTCTCTAAAGTTGTTTCCCTAACCTTGGGTAACAGCGGTGATATTTAGTACCACCTTGCAACCTTCCTCTAACTAGTGTTATACCATTTGAGGCCTTATTGTGGGTTTTGTTTGGGTTTCCTGGTCAAGCATCATCATTTTGGAGCCCACCGTGAGGGGTTTCTAAATCATTTCATTGCCTAATCCATCTTGAATCTCCTGGCTTAGGCCAACACAAGCTAGAAACCTTCAAATCAACACTTGCCATGCCTTCAAATCTCTCAAACAATCAGGAGATATCCTAATCCCTGTTTCCAAAGCAGAATCTACTCATTGTCGACTATTCCCTTCACCTATCTCATCACCTTCAACATCATCCTCTACTTCTTCATCCTCATCATCTACCTCTTCATTCATCCTTCCAACAACTTCGACACCTCTACCATCCTTCACCCAAGTTTTAACCCCTACCCCTAGAGTCATCACATTCATGACTACACAAGCCACTATGCCAGCTTCTGGTCATTCCACAGCTCTGGAATTTGACCCCACTCAGCCTCAAGAACTTCACAGATATTTTAATGAGTTAGAATTGGTGTTCTCAGTGTGCAATGTCATGAACTCCAAAGAAATGAAGAAGCATGCTTGTTGCTATCTTGATATTGACACTTCTGAACTTTGGGAATTGATTCCAGAATACGATGCCGGCATTTTGTTCCAGAATTTTTGTATCACTATTCACAAACTGTACCCTGGTTCTGAAGATGATTGGCAATGGTCAATTTTGGACATGGACAAACTTGTCGGTGAACAACTTCGCATAGGTATTTACAATGCAAGTGATTTGGGATTATATTTTTGGTCATTTTATAACATCACAAAGTTTCTATCTACTAAAGGCAGGATTTCCAATGCTGAACAAAGCAGAGCCTTTGTTCGGGGTTTCCAACCAGGTTTATGGGCTAGAATCACTTGACAACTCAAACTAAAATTCCCTGATCACTATCCTGACGACCCCTACCCACTTGACAATATTCATGCAGCAGCAAAATTCATTTTAGCAGGATCTATTGGTTCAGATTTGACATCGCTACTCAGTTTGCATTCTTCAGCACCTTCAGCAATCCCAACAACCTCAACATCTTTGCCTCAAATTAAATTGGAAGATCTTATGGCAATTCTTGAGAAATTTGCAGCCACTCTCCTAACTGCTTTAGCAGGTTTGAAGACCACAAACACTACTCGACCTAACAGTGGATTTCATTTGGACCAACTCGAAACTTTAGTTTGCATCTTTTGTGGGCTTACAGGACATTTCATTAGTGATTGCTTGGTTTGCCAGTCATATATCAATGAAGGAAAGTGTAAGAAGAACACTGAAGGCAAAATTGTTCTCCCAAATGGTCAATTCACTCCTTGAAACATCCCTGGTCATTTTATTAAGGACAGGATTGACGAATGGACTCGACAAAACCCTCCATCTAATGTTACCCCTTTGCTAATGTATAATATTGCACCTTTGACAATTTCTTTGATGCCAGCCAGAGGTGTTTACCAAATTACCGACCTACCTACAATGGCCGAAGATTGTATCACAAAGCTTGAACAAGAGCTATATGCCTTACGAAGTGGTAGACCTTTTGCGCAAACTGATTTGAATGTACCTCCCCACAAATGTAACTTTGCATTGACAGGAAAAGCAAAAGACAAAGATGGCCCATCGTACCATACCCAAGCCCCCATTCAAAAGGACAAAATCACTGAAGATGTCTTCACCCGATCAATGAAAACCCCGATTATTACTCTAACTCCCAAAGAATTACTTTCACTATCACCCGAAGTTTGTACAAAATAGAAGGAACAGGTCACTTCGTGCCATATCCAGCAACCCAAAGGAAATAACGCTACAAATCTCCTTAATGATGACATTTTCATAATTGACAACCCTTACAAAACATATATTAGCAGTCTTTGCCCTGGAGAAATACCTGAACCTTTTGTCGCAGCCAAGGAATCACACTCTATTAGATTGGTCATTATGAACGTCAATGGCAGAAACCCAGTCAAAAGTGTAGTCGATCCAGGTTCATCGATCATCGCAATGTTGGAAGAAGTTTGTCATGAACTTGGTCTCACATACGATCCTTCGATACACATCCCTCTACAATCTGCTAATGGTGGCATTGACCAGAGTCTAGGTTTAGCATGGAACATACCTTGCAAAGCCAGTAGCATCACCCTCTACATGCAAATACACATCATCTGCGATCCAGCCTATGACATTCTGCTCGGACGGCCATTCGACATTCTCACAGAAAGTACGGTGAAGAATTATTGAAAAGAAGCACAAACAATAACTATATTCAATCCAAACTCGACACAATCTTGCGCTATTCTGACTATCCCCCAATCTAATCATCAAAGAAGAGTAGTTTGTGAAGATTTTTGCAACTAGAGGATAAAATCTCAGAGAATAACCAGTGCGCTCTCATCATTTCTTTTGACCATTCTAATTCTTCTATAACTATTGAGTACACTGCAAATATTCCTGATATTGACTCCTCAAACTCTTTGGACACTCCTTCATTTTCCTCGACTCTTGCGAATTTATATTTAATGGCTAGCCACCAGTATGCAACGTTTTTATTGGCCTCGATGGCCACCCCTATGCATGATTCTGCTATCATTTCCCCTCCACACATCTCGTCAACTGACTCTATATACCCAATCTTTGCAGCACCGAAAAAGAAATACAAACCAGTCGCACAGAAGGGTCAACCAGTAATTACTGAACTACCTGATCAATTTTGCATTATTTGAACAATCGCTGGCGACCCCCTCAAGAATATGCCAAAACTCAATCCTCATCCCCCATTGTTTGTCCCCTCTCCCCAATATACACTTGAACACAAAGCTATTATTGACAAAAACCATCCTGGCAATTTCCTATGGCCAGAAGAACAAAAGCTTATGCACAACTTTATCTGAAATCACGAAACAGGTTTTGCATGGACCAAACAAGAACAAGGAAGTTTTCACCCCGACTTCTTTCCTCCTATCAAATTCCCCGTCATTCCTCACACTCCATGGGTCAAACATAATATCCCTATACCTCCTGGTCTGTATGAACAGATCTGCAAAATGCTGAAAAAGAAGATAGAAGCAGGAGTATATGAGTCATTGAACTCGTCGTATTGGTCATGATTAGGGACTACCATGGATGGACCCAGGTCCATCTGGGTGAATATCCATGGATGATGTACTAAAGTCCATGGATATGGGTGGCATCCATGGATCATCCATGGGTATCCATATGAATACTACTATTTTTTATGCTCTCAAATGCTCTAATATATGTACCATGGTCTATTAAAATGGTTTAGCAAGGTCAATTACCTCCTGGAGTGCCTTGTTGGCAGTTGGCACTAGTGTTGCCATAGTGTTGCCAGTTCGGAGTTGACTTAATCGTATTTCGCGATTTCCGGGCGTGGGAGTGCAAATCACGTTTCACGTAAGAGACAGAAAATGTAGCTAGGGGAAATCCGGATCTTTTCGGTCTGTAACACGAAGCGGTCCGACCACTCTATCACGTGTTATTCACATTAAGCCGTTTGGACGAGAGTCGACTGCATCCTGGCGGCTTAATGTAAATAACACGTGATAGGGTGGTCGGATCGCTTCACGTTGGAGACCGAAAAGGTCCGGATTTTCCCTGGCTACATTTTCGATCTCTTATGTGAAACGTGATTTGCACTCCCACGCCCGGAAATCGCGAAATACGATTAAGTTGACTCCGAACTGTGGGAACACTACGTTGCCACACATGATGTTATTTATTATACTGAGTAAAATTTGTACTTAAGACTGCTTCTTTTAATCAAGAAATGGTTTTACACCAATAAATATTACTTTGAAACCTTCCAAATACATCTGAAATACCATAGGAATTTGTACAATTACAATTCAAGTTCTCCAAAACCTGGATTCCTCATCTGTCTCTTCTACCTCATCTTCCAACTCAGTCTCATCAACTTCTTTCTGAGGTCCCACCTGCTCTTCACTTCCCATTTGCTTCTGAACAATCTTAATGGTTTCTGAAAGTCCTGGATAGAGTGGAGTTTTGGCCCAAGATCCAACTGCAACTTGAGCCTTGAAGGTCTGTGGGCTGGTGTTATGCTGAAGGTGATTGATCTCAAGCCTTCCAACTGAGAATGCACGTTCAGCATCCACTGATGATGCTAATGAGTAGAAGCAAAAATGAGAATTATTACACTTACCTGGTGCTGAGCAAAAATCAAGCCCCATCTTTGCTAACCGAGGTCACTGGTCAATGGCTTGATGCCAGTACTTCATGATTCCTCCAGCCTCCTTGATAGTTGACAGCCGGATGACTGGATCAACCAGATAAGTAGCGATAGTATCTGGATCTTGATTCTCCTCAGGTTCTGTTGCAACAACCCACTTGGACTTGGCCTGAAAAGAAAATACAGTAAGTCTAAGATTTGGCAGCATAAATTAAATCTCACCTTGCCTCTATGAGGAGCAGGGGCAGGAGGTAATTCCTCTGAGTTCTCTCCCTTGTATGTTTCATCCCAATGCTCAATAACCATCTTCTTGATATCTCGTATTTGTGCTGCTGTCCGACCATGGTCTTTGAACCATTTTAGTTTCTTGTCAGGACACATGACTGCATATTGTCAGCATACAAATGCATAAAAAATGGTACACTTGCCAATTGCAATGATGTACAGTTCACAGTCCTTCATGAGAGTGTAGTATTTGTTGATTAAGAGTAGAGTAGCTTGTGCAGCAACACAGACAACATTGGGAAGTTCTGATTCCTTGTCATCATGGACCAGTGTCATGGACTGCTCAATAGAGTCCAGCATAGGTATGACATCTGCTATAAGTGGAACCTGAGACTGTGAAAACAGCTTTGTGGGCCCATCAAAGACCTATTAGAGATAATTAATTGTCTGCATCATCAAATATCAGACAAGTGACCTCAAGTACTGCACTAAGTGTTTCTGCAAGATCCCACTGGTCTTCTGAAAGCTGGTAAGCCTGGAGTTTGTTGATGGCTGCACCTGTGAGCTGTTCAACTGGACTTCTAAAGTAGAGGTGAGCGTCTAGGCAAGTGAGATCTGAATTCCATCAGGTAGGAACCCGGCGATCAAGTGTCTCCTTGTTACCAGACAGATCCTTGTCATTTGTAACAAGTATATCAAACTTCTCCTTTAGTGTTGAACTATCATGAACATGCCATGCAAGGCCAGCAACCTGGGATTTCCTAAATTAAAATTGAATGTTGTGAAATAAATATCCTTACATGTGGAAAAAGTTGCAGTGCCATCTTTTCCTCCAAAGGATCAATTGAAATACCCCTTTTCCTCATCATTTCAATTGCCTGGCCATGAGTAGTCTTAACAATGGCAGTATCATGGGCATCTCTACCATCATCAGGCACAGCAGCTGAATCATTCTCAATGCCTGCCTCATGAACAGCAAGTTCATCATCAGAGTCATCATCATCAGCAATAGCAGCAACTGTATGGGATTTTAAATCCTGAACAGTGATTTACAAATAAGATTTTAACATACCATTGGCAGCTTCAGAGTCCTTAACCTTCTTTTTAGGCTGCTGAAAAAAGAAGGATATAAATATCTGAATGCTTGTTGAGTCAAGAATAGTGGAAAATTTCAGTAACACATACTTTAGCCAAGAGATTAATAATGTGTGGAAAACAGCATCCACAAGCTGCCATCCCCCGAAAGGATGGGATAAGTGTTGGAAGATATCTGGCCAATACATCATTGTTTCCTGCATTGTCCATGCAAAGTGAAAATAGCTATAATAGGCTCAGATTGCATGAAACAAGAGATAAGTTAGTAACAAACAAATTTGTCAAGCCCAAATCGCCATAGACAGCTGGCAGTAACCTCAGCAAGATGTTGTCCATCATGTTTTTGAGTTAATCTGAGATGGATAATGCATTGAAGCAGCAAATTCTCATAACAAAATTCAGTGCCAACCTTATAAATTCCAGTACAGCACGATGAATAACTCCCTTATCAAACCAGACAACAACAAGTCCAAGAAATGATGCAACTATTGGAGCTGTCCACCCATCAAGTACAAGATGGATAGTGCTATTGAGAGCCTTCAAATATTGTTGAGCAATAATAATACCATACAAATATATAAATGACAGACCATAAAATAATTTCAGACATGTTTTGACATCTCAACATACATAGCTTGAATATCACGAGAAACTGTTTGAGGAGAAGGGATAATTGTTCTGGGTCGGAGCATCTCTACCTCTGCCTGGTAGTCATCATCCAAAACTGAATTGAAAGGACAATGGTTTTTGGCACATCATAGAGCAATCAAGGTGCGGTGGCCTGCAGGTGTATATGGCTCACCAGCTGGTTGAACAGAAGCCGCACCAGCAGCAACACCTAGATGCTTATCACAAGACCGTACACCCTCCTGGAGATTCTTGGTTCCATGACCAATAGACATGTGAGGACGAACATGAGGAGTATGATTAGTGGGGTCCACCTTGCATGTGAACACAAAGACCAGCTTTTTGGGCTTCTGATGGTCATCCACCTCACGACGGAGAGTAATATTGAAATGATCATAAACCTTGGAATGCCAGGTAGACTCAGTAGCCTCTGAAAAAAACAAGACAATGTTCATGAGTTCTATCATAGTACTGGCATGAGAATTGACATGTACCGATAATCTCACTATCAGCTAGGGACCATACCTCAGCATCTGTCTTGCCCACAATAGTCTTTTTCGCAGCACGAGCCTTTACAGGAGAGATAAGGACAGCAGGAGTTGCAGAGTCTGTATCTGAGTCCTCAGTGGATGTCTCAGCAGTCAATTGAGCACTAGTAACTCTTCTAGCAGCTGGAAAATGTCCCCAGTGCATTGTTTAGCACTACAGAGGGAAGTGATGGGGGGAAACAACCACAAAATGGCTGCCAGATGTCATTCAACAGCTTTGGACAGCCTCAATAAGCGGAGTTTGAATATCTATATTTAAGGTGTACCATGTAAACCCCGAGTATATTTTGTCGTATACCAGTACCCATGAACACCGTATCTCTACAGCCCGGGTACAGGTGCCATGCTTATCATGGGTTTCCACAAGGTTACCCACAAATTCATGCATTTACTCAAACCCCGCTAGGGACTACCATGGATGGCCATCATCCGGATGACCATCCATGGATATGATATATGGATGGATCCATATGGATATGGATATTCCATGGGTGATATCCATGGATGAATGGATGGTTACTACTAAATTTAAGTAAATGAGTAATTAGTAATATAGTCTTGGTATGGGTACGGGTACAGTAAAATCCATGGTGTTCAGGTCACGGGTTCTGCACGGTTACTACGGTATTAAAAATTGCCGACCCATTGATTACCGAGACCCTTCACATGCGGTCAACACAACCGTTGTGGCGTTGCCACACCACTGATGATCGGATCTGCACGCAACCACCATCAACACTGCCCACCACCACCTCTTCCTTCGACCCCAACCACCTCCAACCACTATCAACGGCCGCCAATGCCATTCCACTCCATCACTGTTCCCACCACTCCAACTCCATCAAGACCGACTCCCATGACGACTACAACACAGTCACACACAAAGCCCAGCAACACCGCTCGTTTCCACAAATGAGCCAGCTTGTGCACAATGTGGCCCAAACGACGATTAGCATCGTTTGGGCCATAATAAGTTTTCTTCTTCTTTCTTACATGATGTATTATACTAATTAAGTATACTTTAATTTTTAGGGTAAAAACGAGAGAGACGGCTGTGAAACGGCCGACGGATGACACCCACCACTCTGCACCACTGCTGTGAGCCCCTGCTCGCAGGGTGGATGACGGGGGTGATGACGACCAGACAGCAGGGAGACAGGGAGGTGCCAGGAGGCCTGTGCAGTGGGGTACCTGCAAGGTACATACCCCCAGCCTCGTACACCCGCCATGTCATGCTAACCCCCCACCTCCTTCTTCACCAGGCATGACGACAGCGATGAAGGATGACCCAGCACCTGCCCCATGCCCGCGAGCAACTGCTTGTGGGGTGGATAATGGGTGCAACTTCGAGGGAGGCCAAGACAGGGAGACAACAATGGCACCAGCACCAACGGCAACAGCACAAGCACCACCAATGGACACAGGCAGGGACAACGACACTGGCGCCAGCACCAGCAACCACACCAACAAGCACCAGGACCCCCAGAACACAAAGAACAGCTGCAGTACACCCCAACCACCCAGCACCCGCCCCAAGCCTGCGAGCAACTGCTCGCAGGGTGGATCGCGGGTGCTAGCAGCTGACGACGATGTTGGTGAGCACCAGGACACCAGGACAACCCAGCACCTGACGAAAATGAGCACTACGGCTCCAGGACGCCCACCACGACACACCACCCACCCCCAGCCTCATGAGCAACTGCTCGTGGGGTGGATCGTGGGTGCTAGCAGCCGACGACGATGTTGGTGAGCACCAGGACACCAGGACAATCCAGCACCTGACGAAAATGAGCACCATGGCTCCAGGATGCCCACCACAACACACCACCTGCCCCCAGCCTCACAAGCAACTGCTCATGGGGTGGATCGCGGGTGCTAGCAGCTGACGACGATGTTGGTGAGCACCAGGACACCAGGACAACCCAGCACCTGACGAAAATGAGCACTACGGCTCCAGGACGCCCACCACGACACACCACCCACCCCCAGCCTCATGAGCAACTGCTCGTGGGGTGGATCGTGGGTGCTAGCAGCCGACGACGATGTTGGTGAGCACCAGGACACCAGGACAATCCAGCACCTGACGAAAATGAGCACCATGGCTCCAGGATGCCCACCACAACACACCACCTGCCCCCAGCCTCACAAGCAACTGCTCATGGGGTGGATCGCGGGTGCTAGCAGCTGATGACGATGTTGGCGAGCACCAGGACACCAGCACGACCCAGCACCCCATGAAAATGAGCACCACGGCTCCAGGACACCCACCAGGACACACCACCCACCCCCAGCCTCATGAGCAACTGCTCGTGGGGTGGATTGCGGGTGGAACGACGAGATGGGGACACAGCCAGAGGGGGACGAAAACACGAAACAATGGCGGGATGAGAAGGGGGACGATGAGGACAAGGATGGCAGAGGACGACAAAGACAAAAACAAGGAGGCACAGCAACAACACCACCAGCAGCACCAGCAGCCGACGACACAGCACCCCGACCCCGGACAACACAGCACCCGCCCCCATGCCTACGAGCGACTGCTCATAGGGTGGATCGCGGGTGCAACCTGGAGAGGATGAGGGAAAACGAATGGAAAAAGGCCCAAGAGACGTCGTCGACGTCTCTTGGGCCACAGGTGTGTTTTTTTTTCTCGTTTCATTTTCATTTTACTAACACACTTTTTAGGTACTAATGTCGCCGCTGTGAGCATCTGCTCACGGATTATTATAAGTATATATGTATTGTATGTAGCATATACACTGTACAGTCTATACTATATTATATAATACATGGTGCTGCTCAAGACATGTGGGGTAAATGCGGGGTAACTCTAGTCGGAAGGACTCTTCCAAAGGTCCTTCCCCGCCATCAAACCAGCAGTCTTCTGTGACAAAGAACACTCCCCGGGACAAGCCCAAGTCGTCCATCTCCGATAAGCTGGGGAAGAATGGCAAGCTTACTGGGGAGGAATGAGGATGCCGCATGAGGGAAAGACTCTGCCTCTACTGTGGTGAAGAAGGACATGTAGCAGGAAACTGCCCAAAATCTAAAGCCACAAAAGCCCGCGCATCTGCTGTGATTCCCAAATCTGTGGACTCGGAAAAATAGTCCGCAACCCTCAGGATACAGCCACTGGGGCTGGGGGTTGCATTGACCTTACCCATTTGGCTGCCTACATTCATCTCAATGTGTCCGCTCTTTCTGACCCTGACTCCCTAACCATTCTCTTAACCTTTCCTGACTCTTCCGCTCCTTTCTGAGCCCTCATCGACTCTGGCTCCTCCCACTGCTTCCTTGACTCCTCTTTCATGTTGAATAACCAACTCAGCACGGAATCCATTAACCCGATCAGTTTACGACTCTTTGATGGATCTTGCAACTCCACCATAACTCAGATTGTCAAACTTCTGGTCACCTTCCCTGCTGGTGAAGTATTCAATTTGTCATTTTATGTAACCTCGCTCGACTCTTCCTGTTCCACCATACTTGGTCATAACTGGCTGAAGCAATACAATCCGTTGATTGACTGGTCTTCAAGCCAGCTTGCTTTCCGCTCTGCAGATCATAGAGGTCCAGCACCCCTGATGTCACCTTTGTCCCCGAATCTTCTGGTAGAAATTCTCGACTCCTCCGCACTTTCTGAAACCCCCATTCCTCCTAAATTTACAACCCCCAACATCTCCTTCATCAATGCTGCCGCTTATGTGCATGCTAGCAAACTTCCTGGGGCAGTAGCTTTTCAGATGACCTTCATTCCATAAGGGTTATCCGCCCGCTCCGCCCAATCCACTAACTCATCTGACCTCTCTGATATTCCACCCGAGTATCATGAATTTGCTGATGTCTTTAATGAGACTAAAGCAGATACCCTTCCTCTGCATTGGTCTTACGACCTCAAGATAGAGACAGAAGACAACACTCCTCTGCCTCCGGGCTGCATGTATTCTCTCTCCCCTTCTGAATTAGAAGCCTTACGAGTCTTTATTGACAAAAACATCCGCTCAGGTTTCATTCACCCATCCAAGTCTCTGCATGGCACTCTGATTCTCTTTGTCAAGAAGAAGGATGGTAGTCTCCGACTTTGTGTTGACTACCGAGGACTCAATCATCTTATGAAGAAAGACCGCTATCCCCTTCCTCTCATTTCCGACCTCCTCGACTCTCCCCGAAAAGCCTGCTTGTTCACCAAGATAGACTTGTGGCACACTTACCACTTAGTCCGCATTGCAGATGGTGATGAATGGAAAACTACTTTCCCCACCCACTACAGATCTTTCAAGTGGTTGGTGGTTCCCTTTGGACTCACTAATGTACCCACAGCATTCCAGCGTTTTATGAATGACATCTTCAGCAACATGCTGGATGTTTGTGTCATTGTATACCTTGACAACATCCTAATCTATTCTGATGACAAGTCCCAGCACGGGGCTCACGTCAAAGAAGTCCTCCGCTGTCTCCGGAAAAATGGACTTTACGCCTCTCCACAGAAATGTGAGTTCCACAAAGACACCATCGAATATTTAGGTTTCATCCTTTCACTGGATGGACTGCAGATGTCCAAGGATAAAGTCAAAACTGTGCTTGACTGGCCCGAGCCTAGGAAAGTTAAGGATATACAATCCTTCTTAGGCTTTTGCAACTTTTACCGCCGCTTCATTAACAGCTATTCAGACATTGTCATCCCACTCACCCGCTTGATGTGGAAATCTGCAGCTTGGGACTTCAACAAGAAGTGCCATGATGCCTTTGAAAGGCTCAAACAAGAATTCACTCATGCACCTGTCTTAACTCAATGGGTACCTGACTCACAGATGGTACTCGAAACCGATGCTTCCAACTATGCCTTAGTGGCTATCCTTTTGGTTTACACTGTGGATGGAGAAATCCATCCAGTCGCCTTTCATTCCTGCTCTTTCAATCCCACTGAACTAAATTATGACACCCATGATAAGGAACTCTTGGCCATTTTTGAAGCCTTCAAACACTGGCGGCAGTATTTCGAGGGTTCCGCAAACCCAGTTGATGTGGTCACCAACCATAAAAATCTTGAGTACTTCAGCACTACCAAGTTGCTCACCCGCCGCCAGGCCCATTGGTCTGAGTACCTTTCCCAGTTCAATCTCGTCATCCACTTCCGCCCCAGAAAACTAGGGGCCAAGCCAGACGCACTCACTAGACGTTGGGACGTCTACCGCAAAGGGGGAAATAGCAACTTT
The DNA here is from genome assembly GCA_026075535.2 of Tricholoma matsutake. NCBI lineage: Eukaryota > Fungi > Basidiomycota > Agaricomycetes > Agaricales > Tricholomataceae > Tricholoma > Tricholoma matsutake. The sequence continues at coordinate 9,692,776 of AP026540.1, read as the reverse complement.
GCCTCTGTAAACCCAACCAACTTCCAACCTGTATTCACACAGGAACAGCTCACCTCTTCCCTTCGCGCCACCTATTTTGCCACACCCGTCCTTCGACAAGCAGTAATCATGGATGTTGAGAAACTTCATTATGACATCTGCACCTCCCTACCCCTTGACCCCTTATCATCCACACATCTTCTGACACCTGTCGACCCCAACTGGACAATAGACGAGGCAGGTCTTCTCCGCCACTTCGACCAGATTTATGTTCCGGACATTGCGGTTCTCTGCCTCAAGGTCCTCCAATATAAACATGATCATATTCTCTCTGGCCACTTCAGACAAAACAAAACCCAGCAGCTTGTCCACCGGGAATATGTCTGGCCAAATCTCTGCACCTTCGTCCAGGAATTCTGCAAATCCTGTACGACTTGTAAGCGATCCAAATCGCCTTGACACAAGCCCTATGGATTTCTAAAGCAACTTCTGGTTCTGGAATGACCTTGGAACTCCATCTCCATGGATTTCATTGAGCAACTACCCGACTCCAATGGTCACACCGCTATCCTGGTCATCATTGACCATCTCACCAAACAAGGCATCTTCATCCCAACTGTCAATGAATTCACAGCCCAAGAACTAGCCAACCTGTTCATCCTCCACATCTTCTCCAAGCATGGTGTTCCATCGCACATCACTTGCAACTGGGGATCTGAGTTTGTCTCCCATTTCTTCCGCTCCCTTGGAAAAGCACTCGACATGTGGATCCACTTCACTTCCGGTTATCACCCACAAGGTGATGGTCAGACAGAATGACTTAATCAGACCTTGGAGCAGTACCTCTGGATCTTCTGCAACTATCAGCAGGATGACTGGTCTCACCTCTTACCCTTGGGCGAATTTGCCTACAACAATGCTCCTTCCACCTCTACAGGTGTATCCCCTTTCTTTGCCAACAAAGGCTATCACCTGAACATTTCCGTCTTTCCAGAACACGACTTAGCTTCACAGCGCACCCGCGAGTTTGTTGTCGACTTAGACGACCTTCATCAGGAGCTTCGGAAACAGCTTGTGGCCGCTCAAGAGCATTATCAAGGTCCTGTGGACAAACATCGGGCACCCGCACCCGAATTCAACATTGGTGACTCTGCCTACATCATTGCGGAAAATATCTGCACCACTCGTCCTTCCAAGAAACTTTCCGAAAAGCACCATGGCCCCTTTGAAATCATCGCCTGCCTGGGCACTCACTCAGTCACCCTGCGGCTCCCGGACCACATGCGAGCCATCCACCCTGTCTTCCATGTCTCTCAACTAGAGAAACACTCTCCAAACACCATTCTGAATCGGACACAACCTCCACCTCCTCCCATCACTATTGATGACAAGCTCGAATATGAGATAGCTGAAGTCCTCGACTCCAAGGTCAATAATCGACGTTGGTGCAAGATTCTCTACCTCGTCCGATGGGAAGGCTACCAGGGAACCGATGAGGAAACCTCCTGGCTACCCGATACGGAACTCGACCATTCCCAAGAACTCCTTATGGATTTTCACACCCGCTACCCACAGAAACCCACTCCATTACCCGCTTAAGTCTACTCTATTACTCATTCGCTCAGTCAGAACTTGGAAACATTTTCATTAAGAGAAAAACAAGATAAAAAATTCTTTTTTTTTTGGATCCAACCGGATCCCTACTCTAACACCTCTGCTTCTCCCTCACCATCTTTGTCCGCTTCCCCACCTTCATCCTCTTCCCCACCCTCACCATTTTCTCCAACCTTGTCCTCCTCTCCACTCTTGCTCCCCTCCTCATCATCCACTCGTCTTTTCTCCAGATACCTTTGGAAACCCACCCAGTCATCTCCAGACTGGTGGATCCTGCACCTTTCCTGCCAGGACTCTCGTACTGCCCGCTCCACTTCCTCCTCGTCCTTGTCACTCTCCCCCTCGGCGCTTTCATCCACCTCCCACTCCGGGTCGATTGCATCCCAGACCTCCTCCATCGACTCCCTCACTGCTGTCACCACCTCTCCAAACCCTTTCCTCACCACCTTCACCAGCTGCTGCAGCAGCTCTGCCACCTCCCCGCTGTTTTCCGCCAGACCCGTCATCCCCACTACGGACCTTGACTTTTCCACAGGGGCCTCCTGCCCCTCCCACACCACCTCCTCGCACTTATGTTTTACATGTGTGCAGTTGTCGCACACGCATCCCCTCACACCCATCTTGAAACATGAAATTTTTTGATATTTACATCTAGGCCACTTGTCAGTCAGAGAACACTGAAAGGAAAACAATTCCACACCTCTTGCAGGGCAACGCGGCCTGCACCCACACTGGACCCCCCAACTCTCCCGACCCCACTTGCACCATGGACTTGGTGACTTTCTTCTTCTTTGGGGACTTGCTCCCCTCTGCCTCATCCTCCAGACCTGCAGCCACAGCCGCCCGCTTTTTCTCCACTTGTTTTGTGGCCGATGCCTCCTTTCTCCACACCGCTGCCTGGCACACCTCCTCCGCCTTTGCAGCCTCCTCTGCTGCCTTCTGCACCTCCTGTGCCCGATGCTCCTCCTCCCTTGCTGCCTCCTCCAGTTCCCTCACCTCCCATTCCATCTGCTCCTTCATCTCCTGCTCCCTCTGTTCATACTGAGCCTTCATTGTGGCCAGCTTGAGTTGAGCAGAACCTGCTGGGGGGGACATTTTGTATAGGTGATGGGAGTAGGAAGTCAACAAAATTTTTCAACCAATTGCCGCATTCGGAATTTTCAACCAACTTCCTCATTCGGACTCAAACCCTCACGTGCCTTGTAGGCTCGGCACTAAGGGGGAAATACTGTCAAGAACCATTCCTCGCCTGATCGGAACCCACATCTGTCTGATCCTTTTCTGCACCTCAAACCTGACTTTTGTCTACACCTTCCGATTTCGTTCCCGGCCGCCTTGCACTGCCCACACTGCTGTGCACCAGGCCGCCTTGTACAGCATCCACGGCTGCCTTCCCAGGGCTGCCGTCTCTATTGCAAATTCAACTTTGGATTCCTGTGCGGCTCCCACTAGATAATTTATCTATGCAGTCGAGACACTGCCACAGTCTTTGTTCCTGTCCCGCATTATTCCGGACTACAGTATTTAAGCTTAGTTAGTTCCACCTTGTACTCAGTTCGTATATTGACATAGACTCGACTTTAACTTGTCAATCCCAATCTCATTCTACTCCTACCTCTGTCCTCTGAGAGTCTGAACTCCATTCGACTCGACCTCTAGTCTCCCTCTGAAGTTCTAACCTCACCTGAGCTTAAAACTAAGTCCCCCCGTACTCCTCCCCGCATTTACCCGCACTTTCCCGCTCCTACCTCTAAACCCTTGACTTGAAATTAGGACACCAGATGAGGTGAAGGGTGCAGCTTCTTACAAGCTGAAGCCAAGTCCATTCCGTTTCCCCTCCCGCAGAATCTGCATTGACCCAACAATTTCCCACTATCATCACCCACAGTGTCTGGTCGGATTCCAAAGCAGCCTCTAGGATCAGTTCTTAACATCGATGAGTTGAAGGATTTGGTGGACATGGCAGGATATGGGAGTGGGCTACCAGTGGTGGTGAAGTTCCGACAGGGCCTCAATTGAGAAATTCAGGACCAGATTGCACAGATGTTGGAAGGGCACCCAGCAGATGATGATATCTATGCTTGGTATGAAGCTGCTTCACTCTGTGATGAGAACCGACTCACAAATGCAGCGTTTAATGCTGCATTCCATACTCCAACTACCACTCATGCACCCTACACCTTCAATCGAACCCTTCCCCACCATATCCCCATTCCTGTTTGTCAGACTCCCACACCAGCCCTCAATGTCCTGGTACCAATGAATGTTGATGCAGCCCACAGCTGTGCACGTAGGTTGCATCTCTGCTACCACTGTGGGGAAACTGGGCACAGGGCTGGAGTGTGTCCCCATCATCAGGATATCTGCATGCTCACTCCAAAGGGGCAAGATGAACTCCTCCAAGACTTGTTGGTGCTTGTAGATGTTGAGGAAGTGAAGGATCAGGTTGCAGAGGAAATCAAGTCAGAAGTTGTAGAGGAGCAGGATTTTTCTATTCACTGCGAGTGAATCATATGCTCTCACAACCAATTTGAAGTTTTGTCAGTTGAATCACTGGAGAATGAATCTATTTCCATGACTGTTCCCCTCTCTGATCCTTTGAAGTTGGCTGAAGACATACCTGCTCTTCCCATCTCTCCCTCTGCTCCACACCCCAAAATTAAATCATGGGAGCGTAAACTACTATGCAAATATATTGTTGTGTCCACTCCCTTTTCACATTCCTTGAACCTAGCAATCAAACTACAGACTACCAACACTGGACAGATACTCAGTGTCTCTGTGCTCCTGGACTCTGGTGTGACCAGTCTCTTCATTGATGCCCATCTCGCACAACAACATTGCCTGAATACTCGCTCACTCTCGCATCCGATACCTGTTTATAATGTGGATGGGTCCCCAAATAAAGCTGGTGCCATCCAAGAGGTTGTAGACCTGGTCCTCTGTTACAAAGATCATAGTGAGCATGCCCTTTTTGCTGTCACTCAATTAGAAAAGCAGAAGGTGATTTTGGGCTATCCATGGCTTTGAGACCATAACCTAGAGGTTGACTGGCATACTGGGGAGGTTACCATGAGCTGATGTCCATCCCGCTGTCATACTTGTTTCACAGAAGCCAGGCAAGAATGTCATGGACAAAGGGCCGCAATATGATGTACTCAGAAGTGTCATGCTGGACCCCTGCCTATACCTGAAGTGGAGTTAGAAGGGGTTCCTGATCTGATGCTGGACTTGGATGATGATGATGATGAGCCAGAGGAAGTGGAGGAAGGTGATCAGATCTTTTACACTGTGATTTATCCATCTCATGAGGGTGTGCTACATCGAACATATCCCAACACCTTGCCAAGGCCTTCCACAAAAACAATGCTGCTAAATCCTCTACTAATTCCTTGCTTCCTCATCTTCATGAGTTTGGGGACGTGTTCTCCAAGGAATTGTTTGACTCTCTCCCTGTGCACAACCCATGGGATCATGTGATTGAACTCACCCCCGGTGCAACCCCTTCATCCTGCAAGGTCTATCCTCTCTCTCCTGAAGAACAGCAACGGCTTGACCAGTTCATCAATGAGCACCTGGCCTCTGGATGTATTCGACCATTGAAGTCACCCATGGCCTCTCCCTTTTTCTTTGTCAAGAAGAAGGATGGCTCACTTCGACCAGTTCAAGACTACAGAAGGCTCAACAACATCACGGTCAAAAATTGCTACCCATTACCTCTCATCTCTGAACTCATGAACCAGCTCTGTGGAGCCCGATACTTCACCAAGCTCGACATCTGTTGGGGCTACAATAATGTGAGGATAAAGGAGGGAGATGAGTGGAAGGCAGCCTTTCATACCAACCATGGTCTTTTTGAACTGCTCGTCATGTTCTTTGGCCTTACTAATAGTCCTGCCACCTTTCAGACCATGATGAATGACATCTTCCACAACCTCATCCTTGAAGGCATTGTTTGTATATATCTTGATGACATCCTCATCTTCACTCGCATGGTTGAAGAGCACCATTGCATCACACACCTCATATTAGAATGGCTTCAACAATACAAACTCTACCTTCGTCAGGACAAGTGCGAGTTTGAGAAGACCAAGATTGAGTACCTCAGCCTGATTATCTCAGAGGGTCAGGTGGAGATGGATCCTATCAAGGTGAATGGGGTCACAGCTTGGCCAATGCCCACAAACAAGAAAGAGGTGCAGTCTTTCCTGGGCTTCATCAATTTCTATCAGCATTTTATCAAGGATTTCTTGCATCATGCACAACCACTGTTTGACTTGACAGGAAAGGAGGCATGGAGATGGGATAATGCACAACAGGAGGCATTTGAAAAGCTTAAGGAGATGGTCACTTCTGCTCCCATTCCTACCTTTGCTGACAATTTGTGTCCTTTTCATGTAGAAGCTGACAGTTCTGACTTTGTGACAGGAACTGTGTTGTCTCAGCAGTCTCTGGAGGACCAGAAGTGGCATCCTGTTGCATTCTACTCCAAAAGCCTTAGTGCTGTAGAGTGAAACTATGAGATCCATGACAAGGAGATGTTGGTGATAATGCATGCACTTGAGGAGTGGCAACACTTCCTCAAGGGTGCCCAACACAAGGTGGAAATTTGGACGGATCACAAGAATCTTGAGTACTTTATGATGGCCAAGAAATTGAACCATCGTCAAGCTCATTGGTCCCTGTATCTATCCAGATTCAACTTCTCCTTGCGCCACCATCTGGGTTGCAGCATGGGGAAGACCAATGCCCTCTCCTGATGTGCAGACCATGGGGATGGCAGCGATGACAATCAAAACATTGTGTTGTTGCAGCCAGACCTGTTCACCATTTGGGCACTGGAAGGTATCGCACCCCAGGGCGAGAAGTGGGACATCCTACATGACATTTGTCACGCAAACCATAGCGGTTTACATGAGGATGTTGTTGCCCAAGCTGTTAAAGAACTGAGGAAGGGATCCACCCTTTCCTTCTGTGCAGCAGAGTGGGCTGAAAAGGAGGACTTGTTGTATTTCAGGGATCACATCTATGTCCCCAATGACCCAGACCTTTGCTGGTGCATCATATCCCAACACCATGACTCACAGATTGCTAGTCACCCTGGGCACTGGAAGACCTTGGAGCTCACCTTGTAGAATTATTGGTGGCCACAAATGTCACAACTCATTGGTCAGTATTGTCACACTTGTGACCTTTGCTTATGCACCAAGATTCCTCGTCGCAAACCCATTGGCGAGCTACACCCTCTTCCTGTTCCAGAGAGTTGTTGGGATGTTGTCAGCATTGACTTTGTGGTGGAGTTGCCAGAGTCGAATGGGTTTGATGTGGTGATGTGCACAGTTGATTCAGTGGGAAAATGCACTCACTTCATTCCCACTCACACCACTGTCAGTGCCCTGGGTGCCGCCTGACTCTATCTCCACCATGTGTGGAAATTACATGGACTTCCTGGTGCCTTCCTCTCTGACCATGGCCCTCAGTTCATGGCAGAGTTCACTTGCGAGCTGTACCGACTTCTGGGGATCAAACTCCTTGCTTTGACCGCTTATCACCCACAAACTGACAGCCAGACTGAGCAAGTCAACCAGGAACTGGAGCAGTACATCCACATCTTCATCAATGAGTGCCAGGACAATTGGGACAATCTTCTCCCCTTGGATGAGTTTGGATACAACAACCATATCCATGCTTCCACTAAATAGACCCCTTTCCTCTTACACACTGGACAACATCCATGCATGGGATTTGAACCTTGCCAAACTCCCTCACACATTGAGATGGTGAATGAGTTCACTGAACACATGTGGGATAGCTTGGAGGAGGCAAAGGCGAAGGACAACATGGTGCACTTTTACAACCAATGCCATTCTCTGACCCCTCAGTATGACTTTGGTGATCAAGTTTATCTTGACTCCAGTGACATCTCCACTACACATCCATCCAAGAAACTCGCTCATCGCTTCCTGGGACCTTTCCCTATTGTCAAGTGTGTTGGAATGCATGCCTATCATCTACGCCTCCCAGCCTCCATGTCCAGACTCCACCCAGTCTTCCATGTTGTCAAACTCCTTCCAGCTCCCCCAGATCTATTCCCAGGATGCCATTCATGTCCACCACCACTGCCTACAGTGATTGAGGGAGAACCCCAATATGAAGTTGAGTCAATCTTGGACTGTTATGATTTCCTTGTTGTGACCCGCAAGGCCGGGTACTTTATTTTTCCTTCTGACTCCTGTCGATCGACATGCTGCGCCACAGTATTCCGACTCCATGACATCAGACTCCACTGTGATGTCGGACTCCTTGACATTGGACCCGCAACATCGGATGCCTCATGCTAGGCATGAGGCTTACTGTTCTATTATTCCTTCTATATTTACTTGACAAGAATCTCTTATTCCGATTGGACAATAGACAATCTCTGAACCATATATAAGCTACAGTAGTACTGCCTGTATTCCTTAGCTTGACCTGATTCAATATACGGTCTTAAACTCAACTCGAACAACTCAACGGTCTAAGAAGCCCTTAGCCGTGATAACCCGAACTTGACAGTTGGAAGGCCTCCAACTGTGATACATGAACTGACGGTACACTCAGAAAGCCTCTGAGCATGATCAACCGTGATAGCTTGAGGAAGTACCCAAGCAAAGGCAGAAAGCCCGAAACACTAGGAAAGCCTCCTAGTGCGATAGACGAAGACAAGTTTGAGTTAAGACCAATAGTCTTAACAAAAGGTCAAGCTGATCTACGAAGTCCACCTAGGTGCAGACACAACGTCTTTCAGACAAAGCCTAGACAGACCTCCAACCGGAGCATCATCATTAGGAAGAACCCCGTGGTATAGATACCAGGGTCGACTAGTATGGTACTCGGAACCAGCACAGAAGTGGTTCTCAAGGAGAACCAGTGATGAGGAACCCCGATACCTTGACAAAGAAGATTTCAGATCTTCTGATAAAGAAGAAACCCCAGAACGAGATCCATTCTCCCTATCCAATGACAGCACCAACACATGTCTACTGAACCCACTATGTCGACCAAAGAAATCAGAATCTGAACCCCATCTGACTTCACAGGGGACCGAACCAGAACCGCAAAGTTCCTACAAGAAGTAAAACTCTATCTGAGAGTAAACCATGGGATCTACAACACCAACGAGAAGAAAATCATCTTCGCATTGTTGTTCATGAATGGAGGAACTGCCGCACCCTGGGCACAGATGTGGGCAGAGAAGGAAGACCTAGGGACTTGGTCAACCTTTGAAACGGCGCTCAAGTTAGTGTTCACACCAATTGACAAAGCTGGCAGAGCCAGAACAGAGATGAAGACATTAAAGCAGGGACAGGACCTGGAGGATTACATTGCGCAATTCCGAATCCTGCAAGAGAAGATGAGAATCAATGACGATACCACCCTGATCAAACTCTTTATGGATGGGTTAAACCCCAAGCTCCTCGAAAGAGTATTCAATATGGAGACGATCCCTACAACCCTAGAAGGGATGATCAACGCTGCCTCCAAATACGATGGACAGTGGAGGAGAGCAAAAGCCATAACAGGAAAGCTACAGGAGACCTGGGCAAAGAAGCCCCCAGGCTCCAAAGCAAAAGAAACCCCTCTCGAAATCAACCAACTCTCTAATCAAGAGAGGATTGAACACATGAAGAAGGGGCTATGCTTTGTGTGCCACCAAATGGGGCACCGAGCAAGCAAACACAAGAAAGGGGAAATGAGGACCAAGGACTGGCCTTTCCCAAAGAACAAAGGCAGAGAAGCCTACTCAAAGATCCGAGCAATCATAAAAGACCTCGACAAAGAAGACAGGGCAAAAGCCCTCGCTGCAATCGAGGATGAGGGTTTTTAAAGAGGTGGCCTGCCTTGATGCCAGGTACCACCAAACTTTCTGTCAGCTCTGTACTACTAGCCACTTTGAAGAATCAATCTATGCATTTAGATGTTAAAGTGATAGGAGCGAACGGAAAGAAAGCCATTGAAACCGAGGCCCTACTCGACTCAGGAGTGGGAGGGATATTCATGAGCCACGAATTTGCAGAGAGGAACGGACTCAAACTGCACCCCCTGGAGAGAGTCATCAGGGTAAAGAATGTGGATGGAACCCCAAACAAGAAAGGGGAAATCTCCCAATACGCCAAGGGACTGCTAATGATCAACAGGCGATCATTCCTGACGATCTTCCTCATTACGGGATTGGGAGGAGAATCAATTATCCTGGGCCTGCCATGGCTCAGAAAGATCAATCCAGTGATTGACTGGAAGATCGGAACCTTCCAGTTTAGAACAAAAGACGAGAACTACCTGGAATTCTCACATGGGAAAGGAAGAACCTTCATCAGGAGGGTGCAAACCGAGAAACCCAACAAAAGGCACCTTTCATGGCGCCAGAGGGGAACCAAAAAGAAGAAGAACCCCCTAGACATGACAAAAGAAAAATGACAGACAAGAGAAGAGCAACGGGCACAATTCAAAAAATTAGCCACCAGGGAAAGAGAAAAGCTCCTTTCCAAGACAAAAATACCAACGAAGGAAGATCGGCTTGAACAATGCTGAAGAATCGTTGCCAAAGCAAAGATGATGGGAGGAGCCCTCTGCACTAAACCAGAAGGGAGCAAAATGCCCATCGAAACCAGAAGGGCGACAATAGAAGAAGTAGATGAAGAAGAAATCACAATCACGACTCTTCAAAACACAGAACCCATTGGGCCACAAGACGAAGAAGACACTGGGAAGGAAAACCCAGCACTGGCAAACCACAAACAGGCAATGGAACAGACAACAGGACAACCGGAAGAGGAATCTATGCAAGGGATCACAGACAATGAGTTATTAATCGCCTACATCCAAGGAGAACCCATCATTGGGATATTTGAACTGACCAAGACCCCACTAACAGAAGAGTATGACGAGCCAAGATACTCATACTCTCAATCAACAAGGAAGATCTCTCAGCTCATAAAAGCAAAAGGAACACCGCGATACGTTTATGGCCAAAACGTCTGGATTAGGGCAAAAACATCGGTCTCACAACACCTGACACATCTAAGGGAAGAAGACCAGGAATGGAAAACCCTAGATGAACTACTCCCGGAACAATACAAAGAATACTGATGGATATTCGAGAAGGAAGCATCAGAGAGATTCCCAGAATCAAGACCCTGGGACCATGCGATAGAGCTCAAGTCGGACTTTGTGGCAAAAGATTGTAAGGTATACCTGCTCTCACCAGCAGAACAGAAGAAACTCGACGAATTCCTCAATGAGAGCCTGGAAAAAGGATACATCCGACCATCAAAATTGCCCATGGCTTCCCCATTCTTCTTTGTTGCGAAGAAGGACTCGGATGCCCTAAGACCATGCCAGGATTACAGGTACTTGAATAATGGCACAATCAAGAACACCTACCCGCTACCATTGGTAGGAGACCTGTTGGACAGACTAAGAGGGGCAAGATGGTTCATGAAATTAGACATCCGATGGGGATACCACAATGTCAGGATCAAGGATGGCGATCAATGGAAGGCAGCCTTCAAGACAAACAGAGGGCTGTTCAAACCAACGGTGATGTTCTTTGGATTATGCAACTCACTGGCGACGTTCCAGGCAATGATGAACGAGATTTTCTGTGACATGATTGGAGAAGGATGGCTCGTGATTTACATGGATGACATCCTGATATTCTCCAAGGACCAGAGCGAACATCAGGAAAGGACAAGAAGGGTGCTGCAAAGATTAGCAGAGAACGACCTATACCTGAAGCCAGAAAAGTGCAAATTCAATGCCCACAAAGTAGAATTTTTGGGCCTGATCATTCGACCCGACAAGATTGCGATGGACAATACAAAACTGGCAGGAATACAAGACTGACCCACCCCGACTAACGTAAAAGCGGTCAGATCCTTCCTGGGATTCGGAAACTTCTACAGGAAGGTCATTGGACATTTCACGGAGACAAGCAGGCTGCTTAATGAACTAACCAAAAAGAACAAAACATTTGACTGGACAACAGAGTGCGACCAAGCCTTTCAAATGTTAAAGAGGAAATTCACAGAAGCCCCAGTACTACTAATGCCAGACCCAACCAAACCATTCACGATTGAATCTGATGCCTCAAAGCATGCAACAGGAGGAGTACTGAGGCAGAGGGATACAAATGGAGATTGGCACCCATGCGGATATATATTGCATGCACTAACACTGACGGAACAGAACTACGAGATTTATGACAGGGAACTGCTAGCGATAGTATGATCACTGGAAACCTGGAGACACTACCTGATGGGTTCAGAACACTCGGTGGTAATCTTGTCAGATCACAAAAACCTGACGTACTTCCGAACGGCACAGAAACTGAACAGGCAACAAGCAAGGTGGAGCCTATTCTTATCAGAATTCAAGCTGCAACTTGTCCACGTGCCCGGATCACAAATGGTGCAGAGTGATGCATTATCACAAAGGGCCGACCACATACCAGAAGAAGACAATGACAATGAAGACATCACGATGTTACCTGAAACAGTATTTGTGAAATTTATTGACACGGAAATTCATGATCTACTTGCAGGAAGTATCATGAAGGATGACCTAGTGAAAAGTGCAATCGAGGCGCTAAAGAACAAAGGAACACTGCCAATAAAGTTGGCGTTAGAAGACTGGAAAATAGAAGACGGGCTTCTGTTTTTCCGAGACCAATGCTACGTCCCTGACAATGGAGACATACGGAAGAAGTTGGTACAGAAATACCACGAAGGGGTAACCAGTGGACACTCGGGACAATGGCAGACAACTGAAATGGTTAGGAGAGACTACTGGTGGCCAGGAATGATGACATACATGTTGCTGGATGTGCAACGTGCCAACAAATGAAGGTCAACACCCACCCAACGACACCACCCCTACAACCGATTAAATCCAAGGCAACGAGGCCATTTGCGATGGTGACGACCGATTTCATAACTGACCTACCAGAGTCCAATGGCTATGATGCACTCATGGTCGTGGTAGACCATGGGCTTACGAAGGGGGTAATTTTCATCCCTTGCAAAAAAACCATCGATGCACTGGGAGCAGCAACCCTCTACTTGGATCACGTTTACAAGCGATTCGGCCTTCCAGACAAGATCATCTCAGACAGAGACCCCAGATTTGCCTCTCAGCTATTCCAAGAGCTGGGAAGACTGCTCAGGATCAAACTAGTGATGAGCACAGCATACCACTCCCAGACAGATGGGGAAACAGAACACGTCAATCAAGAAGTGGAAGTATACCTGCGAATCTTCTGCTCAAACAACCAAGAAAATTGGAAGCACTTCCTTCCAACAGCAGAATTCATGCATAACCAGAGGACGCACTCCACGCAGAAGAACTCCCCATTCTACCTCATGATGGGCTTCAAACCCAAGGCGATCCCCCTCCCTTACCTGAAAACAAACGTACCAGCCATCTGTTAAGAACTGATCCGAAAGGGCTCGTCAGAATCTGGTCGGACCCGGCGGGTGTTTGAGAGCAGAAGATTGTCGGGTCGTAGCAGATTATGTGGATGGGTAACGAAAAGGACTTGGCTTCAGCTTGTAAGAAGCTGCGCCCTTCACCTTGTCTGGTGTCCTAATTTTGAGTAGAGGTTTTAGAGATAGGAGCGGGAGAGTGCGGGTAAATGCGGGAAGGAGTACGGAGGGACTTAGGTTAAGTTCAGATGAGACTAGAACTTCAGAGGGGAACTAGAGGTTGAGTTGAATGGAGTTCAGACTCTTAGAGGTCAGGAGTTGGAGTAGAAGGAGGTTTTAGATTGACAGGGTAAAGTCGAGTCTATGTCAATATACAAACTGAGGAATACAAAGCGAAACTAACTAAGCTTAAATACTAGAGTCTGGAACAAGAGCAGAACAGAAACGGAAACTGCGGCAGTGTCTCAACTGCATAGATAAATTGCCTAGCGGAGGCTGCACAGGAATCCGTAGTCAAATTTGCAAAACTAGATGGCAGCCTTGGAAGGCAGCCATGGTTGCTGTACAAGGCGGCCTAGTGCACAGCAGTGTGGGCAGTGCAAGGGGGCCGGAATGAAGGCGGAAGGAGTTGAGTTAGGAAAAGTGGAAAAGATCAGAAGGTTGCGGGTTCCGAGCGGGCGAGGAATGGATTGTGACAGTATTTCCCCCTTAGTGCTGAGCCTACGAGGCACATGAGGGTTCGAGTCCAAATGAGGAAGTTGGTTGACTCCCGAATGCAGCAATTGGTTGAAAAATTTTGTTGTTTTCCTTCTTCCATCACCTATACAAAATGTCCCCCCCAGCAGGCTCCGCTCAACTGAAATTGGCCGCAATGAAGGCTCAGTACGAACAGAGGGAGCGGGAGATGAAAGAACAGATGGAGCGGGAGGTGAGAGAATTGGAGGAGGCAGCAAGGGAGGAGGAACGTTGGGCGCAGGAGGCGCAGAAGGCATCAGAGGAGGCTGTGAAGGCAGAGGAGGCTTGCCAGGCAGTGGCGCAGAAAAAAGAGGCTTCGGCTGCAAAATGCGTGGAGAAGAAGCAGGCGGCTGCGGCTGCGGGTTTGGAGGACAAGGCCGAGGGGAGCAAGTCCCCAAAGAAGAAGAAGATTGCCACGTCAAGGGCGCGGGTGGGGTCAGAAGAATCGGCGAGTCTGGTGCAGGTGCAGGCCGCCTTGCCCTGCAAAAGGTGCGTAGTTGGTTTTCTTTCAATGTTTTCGGAATGACAAGTGGCTTAGGTGCCAATATCAAAAAATTTCATGCTTCAAGATGGGTGCGAAGGGATGCAACAGTAAGAAAAGCGAGGTCCGGAGCGGGAACAGCGGGCCCGCCAGAAAACAGCGGAGAAGTGGCGGAGCTGCTACGGCAGCTGGTGAAGGTGGTGAGGAAAGGGTTTTGGGAGGTGGCGACAGTGGTGAGGGAGTCGATGGAGGAGATCCAGGATGCAATGGACCCAGAGTGGGAGGTGGACAAAAGTATTGAGGGGGAGAGTGACGAGGACAAGGAGGAAGTGGAGCGGGCAGTATGAGAGTCCTGACGGGAAAGGCATGGGATCCGCCAGTCTGGAGACGACTGGGCGGGATTCCAAAGATATTTGGAAAAAAGGCGGGCAGACAACGTGGAGGAGGGCGAGGGTGAGGAAGAGGAGGATGAAGGTGGGGAAGGTGGAGAAGCGGAGGAAGGTGGTGAAGTCAGAGGAGAGGATGACGAAGATGGAGAGGGAGAAGCGGAGGTAGTGTAGGGATCCGGTCGGATCCAAAAAATCTTTTTTCAATAAAGTTTGTTCTGAGTTCGGACTGAGTGAATAAGTAACGTGAATCGTCTTTAAGCAGGTAACGGTCCGATTTTCTGCAGGTAGCGGGTGTGAAAATCCACAAGGAGTTCTTGGGCGTGGTCAAGTTCCGTAACAGGTAGCCAGGAAGTCTCTTCATTGGTTCCCTGGTAACCTTCCCATCGGACGAGGTAGAGAATCTTGCAGCGACGTCGGTTGTCGACTTTGGAGTCGAGGACTTTGGCGATCTCATATTCGAGCTCGTCATTGATGGTGATCGGAGGAGGTGGAGGTTGTACTCAATTTGGAATTGTGTTTGGGGAGTGTATCTCTAGTTGAGAGACATGGAAAACAGGGTGAATAGCCCGCATGTGATCTGGGAGCCACAGGGTAACTGAGTGAGTTCCCAGGCGGGCGATGAATTCAAAAGGACCGTGGTTCTTTTTGGAGAGTTTCTTGGAGGGACAGGTGGTGCAGATATTTTCCGCAGTGACATAAGCAAAATCACCAATGTCGAAGTCAGGTGCGGGTGCCCGATGTTTATCCGCAGGACCTTGATAACGTTCTTGAGCGGCCGCAAGTTGTTTCCGAAGTTCCTGGTGAAGGTCGTCTAAATCGACGACAAATTTGCGGGCGCGCTGTGAAGCTAAGTCGCGCTCTGGAAAGACGGAAATGTTCGGGTGGTAACCTTTATTGGCAAAGAAAGGTGATACACCTGTAGAGGCGGAAGGAGCATTGTTGTAGGCAAATTCACCCAAGGGCAAGAGGTGAGACCAGTCATCCTGCTGATAGTTGCAGAAGATCCGGAGGTACTGTTCCAAGGTCTGGTTAAGTCGTTCTGTCTGACCATCACCTTGTGGATGATAACCAGAAGTGAAGTGGATCTGCATGTCGAGTGCTTTTCCGAGAGAGTGGAAAAAATGAGAGACGAACTCGGATCCCCGGTCGCAAGTGACGTGCGACGGAACACTATGCTTGGAGAAGATGTGGAGGACAAACAGGTTGGCTAGTTCTTGGGCTGTGATTTCATTGACAGTTGGAATGAAGATGCCCTGTTTGGTGAGGCAGTCAACGATGACTAGGATAGCAGTGTGACCAGCGGAGTCGGGTAGTTGTTCAATGAAATCCATGGAGATGGAATTCCAAGGTCGTTCTGGAACTGGAAGTTGCTTTAGGAACCTGTAGGGCCTGTGTCGAGGCGATTTGGATTGTTTGCAAGTCGTACAGGATTTGCAGAATTCCTGGATGAAGGTGCAGAGGTTTGGCCAGATGTATTCCTGGTGGACAAGCTGCTGGGTTTTGTTTTGTCCAAAGTGGCCAGAGAGGATATGATCATGTTTGTATTGGACGACTTTGAGGCGGAGATCCGCAACGTCTGGAACATAAATCCGGTCGAAGTGGCGGAGAAGTCCTGCCTCATCTATGGTCCAGTTGGGGTCAACAGGTGTCGGGAGATGAATGGAAGATATAGGGTCAAGGGGAAGAGAGGTGTGGATGTCATTGTGGAGTTTCTCAACATCCATGATTACTGCTTGTTGAAGGATGGGTGTGGCGAGATAAGTGGCGCGGAGGGAAGAGGAGAGTTGTTCCTGTGTGAATACAGGTCGGAAGTTGGTTGGGTTTACAGAGGCAAAGTCGCTATTTCCCCCTTTGCGGTAGACGTCCCAACGTCTAGTGAGTGCATCTGGCTTGGCCCCTAGTTTCCCGGGGCAGAAGCAGATGATGAGATTGAACTGGGAAAGGTACTCAGACCAACGGGCCTGGCGGCAGGTGAGCAACTTGGTAGTGCTGAAGTACTCAAGATCTTTGTGGTCCATGACCACATCAACCGGGTTTGCAGAACCCTCGAAGTACTGCCTCCAGTGTTTGAAGGCTTCGAAAATGGCCAAGAGTTCCTTGTCATGTGTGTCGTAATTTAGTTCAGCAGGATTGAAGGAGCGGGAATGAAAAGTGACCGGATGGATTTCTCCATCCGCAGTGTAAACCGAAAGGATAGCAGCTAGGGCATAGTCAGAAGTATCCGTTTCAAGTACCATTTGTGAGTCAGGTACCCATTGGGTTAAGACGGGTGCATGAGTGAATTCTTGTTTGAGCCTTTCAAAGGCATCGCGGCACTTCTTGTTGAAGTCCCAAGGTGCGGATTTCCACGTCAAGCGGGTAAGTGGGATGACAATGTCTGAATAACTGTTAATGAAACGGCGGTAAAAATTGCAGAAGCCTAAGAAGGATTGGATGTCCTTAACTTTCCTAGGCTCGGGCCAGTCGAGCATGGTTTTGACTTTATCCTTGGACATCCGAAGTCCATCCGGTGAAAGGATGAAACCTAAATATTCAACGGTGTCTTTGTGGAACTCACATTTCTGTGGGGAGGTGTAAAGTCCATTTATCTGGAGATGGCGGAGGACTTCTTTAACGTGAGTCCCATGCTGGGACTTGTTGTCTGAATAGATCAGGATGTCATCGAGGTACACAATGACACAAACATCCAGCATGTCGCTGAAGATGTCGTTCATAAAATGCTGGAATGCTGCGGGTGCATTAGTGAGTCCAAAGGGAACCACCAACCACTCAAAGGATCCGTAGCGGGTGCAGAAAGTAGTTTTCTATTTGTCACCATCCACGATGCAGACTAGGTGATAAGCGTGCTGCAAGTCTATCTTGGTGAACAAGCGGGCTTTTCGGGGAGAGTCAAGGAGGTTGGAAATGAGAGGAAGGGGATAGTGGTCTTTCTTCGTAAGACGATTGAGTCCTCAGTAGTTGACACAAAGTTGGAGGCTACTGTCCTTCTTCTTGACGAAAAGTATAGGAGCTCCATGCGGAGACTTAGAAGGATGGATGAAGCCTGAGCGGACATTTTTGTCAATGAAGACTCGTAGGGCTTCTAATTTGGAGGGAGAGAGGGAGTACATGCGACCTGGAGGAGGGGGAGCATTATCCTCTGTCTCTATCTTCAGGTTGTAAGGACGATGTGGAGGAAGGGTGTCTGCCTTATTCTTATTAAAGACATCGGCGAATTCATGATACTTGGCGGGAATGTCAGATAAATCTGGTGGGGTTGAGGATTGGGTCGAGCGGGTGGATAACCCTTCTGGAGCGAAGGTCATCTGGAAGGCTACTGCCCCAGGGAGTTTGCTAGCACACACATAAGTGGCAGCGTTGATGAAAGAGATGTCGGGAGGTGTAAACTTAGGAGGAATGGGGGGTTCGGAAAATGCGGAGGATTCAAAGATTTCTACCGGAAGGTTCGGGGACAAAGGAGACGTCTGGGGTGCTGAACCTCTATGATCAGCAGAGCGGAAAGTGATTTGGCTTGAAGACCAGTCAATCAACAGATTGTATTGCTTCAGCCAGTTATGACCAAGTACTGCAGAACAGGAAGAGTCTAGCGAGGTTACATAAAATGACAGATTGAACATTTCACCAGTAGGTAGGAAAGGTGACTGGAAGTTGGGCGACTTGAGTTATGGTGGAGTTGCAAGATCCATCAAAGAGTCGTAAACCGATTGGGTTAATGGATTCCATGCTGAGTTGGTTATTCAACATGAAAGAGGAGTCAAGAAAGCAGTGGGATGAACCGGAATCAATGAGGGTTTGGACAGGGGCGGAAAGGTCAGGAATAGTTAAGAGGATGATTAGGGAGTCAGGGTCGGAAAGAGCAGACACGTTGAGACGGACGTAGGCAGCCAAGTGGGTAAGGTCAACGCAACCCCCAGCCCCAATGGCTGTATCCTGAGGGTTGCGGACTATTTTTCCGAGTCCACAGAATCGGGAATCACAGTGGATGCGCGGGCTTTTGCGGCTTTAGACTTCGGGCAGTTTCCTGCTACGTGCCCTTCTTCACCGCAGTAGAGGCAAAGTCTTTCCCGCATGCGATGTTCTCATTCATCCGCAGTAAGTTTGCCGTTCTTCCCCAACTTGTCGGAGATGGACAACTTGGAAGTGTTCTTTGTCGTGGAGGGCTGCTGGTTGGAGGAGTTTCCCCGAGGGGAGCTCGACGAGGATTGATTGGTGGACTGGGAGGAACCTTTGGGGTTGTCCTTCTTGACAGGGTTAGAAGAGTTCCCGGAATTCTTAGTTTCGAACCGGGTTTCATCTTCCTGCATCCAGTAGATATTGTCACAGTCCTGCACTTTCAAGCGCAGTCCTGCAAGGGTGTCGGGTTTACCACCCCGAAGGACTTCTATACGAAGTCGGAGCAGAAGACCATGGAAATAGCGGTCATGGAGGGCTGCCTCATTCCAGTTGACCCTAGAAGCTAATTCCCAAAAGTCAATGTTATACTTTGTGATGCGACCACTTTTCTTCATTGCTAAATCGGAAAGAGCTTTTTCCGCATCCCCGAGCGGGTTGTGCAGGCTGAAGTTACTCTCTAGTTTGGCGAGAAAAGCCTCATAATCCCACATCCAGTGTGCAGAATCGGTCGGGTCGTTAAGACCGGGCTCAAACCAGCTGAGAGCTGATCCCTTGAGATAAGAAAGGATAAATATGATCTTTTTCTCATCAGAAGAAAATACGTGCAGACAGTCGCGGAAATGAAGGTTACATGAGACTAGGAAGTCTCTAAGTTTCTTTGGGTTGGAGCCATCAACGGTGTCGGGGTCGCAAACCTTGATTTTCTCAGTCTTGGGTGCGTTATTTTGTTGGAGGGTGCAGATACTCTCTGAGAGGTTGTAAAGAACATCTATGAACCTATCCCCTGGATCAGGGTTTCCCCCCATGGGAGGTTGATTGTCAGGATCATTGGGATCGGGGTCACCCCCAGGGCCGTCTGGACCACTAGGGTCATCGGGTCCGCTGGGAGGTCCATCCTCTAGACCACAATCTTCCAACCCATAGGGTTCAGGCTGGTTGATGCCCCCTATGTACTCAAGGGGAGTCGTGGGTCGGGGTTCTTCTGGATTTGTGGGAGATTGTTGAGCTTGAGTAGACATGAGGTTTGCACTGATTGATGGGGCTCTGAAACCGATTTGTCAGAAAATGTTGGAAGGTCTGGAAGTTACTCCAAATGTTGAGGCGGGTCGTGGGCTAGGAAGTGTGGATCGCTGAATTGCAGAGATCCCTGGAATGGTACTGGCGTGCTGAGAGTTTCTGGTTGTGCGCTGGCGAGTTTCAGTTGGGGTCATAGGAGAAGAGACGAGTGAAGTGTGAGTTTGTATATACTGTTAAGAACTGATCTGAAAGGGCTCGTCGGAATCCGGTCGGACCCGGCGGGTGTTTGAGAGTGGAAGATTGTCGGGTCATAGCGGATTATGCGGATGGGTAACGAAAAGGACTTGGCTTCAGCTTGTAAGAAGCTGCGCCCTTCACCTCGTCTGGTGTCCTAATTTTGAGTAGAGGTTTTAGAGATAGGAGCGGGAGAGTGCGGGTAAATGCGGGAAGGAGTATGGAGGGACTTAGGTTAAGTTCAGATGAGACTAGAACTTCAGAGGGGAACTAGAGGTTGAGTCGAATGGAGTTCAGACTCTTAGAGGTCAGGAGTTGGAGTAGAAGGAGGTTTTAGATTGACAGGGTAAAGTCGAGTCTATGTCAATATACAAACTGAGGAATACAAAGCGAAACTAACTAAGCTTAAATACTAGAGTCCGGAACAAGAGCAGAACGGAAACGGAAACTGCGGCAGTGTCTCAACTGCGTAGATAAATTGCCTAGTGGAGGCTGCACAGGAATCTGTAGTCAAATTTGCAAAACTAGACGGCAGCCTTGGAAGGCAGCCATGGTTGCTGTACAAGGCGGCCTGGTGCACAGCAGTGTGGGCAGTGCAAGGGGGCCAGAACGAAGGCGGAAGGAGTTGAGTTAGGAAAAGTGGAAAAGATTGGAAGGTTGCAGGTTCCAAGCGGGCGAGGAATGGATCGTGACACCATCAAGAAGCAAATCGTTGCACTGCAGAGGGCCCGAGACGAAGCAAGGGCAACTCACGAGTTAGCCAGACAAATGATGGCAGAAAGGACAACACGGCACTTCACGCCATTCAAAGAAGGAGATAGGGTGTGGCTAGAAGCAAAGAACCTCAAAACGATGCATGCAACAAAGAAGCTTGCGCCAAAAAGAGAAGGACCATTCTCTATCGAAAAGGTCCTAAGCCCCCTCTCCTACCGACTGAAGTTGCCTGATCAGTGGAAAATACATCCGGTATTCCACGCAGCACTTCTCTCCCCATACAAGGAAACCGAGACACATGGACCAAACTTCCCAAAACCTCCACCGGATCTGGTAGAAGGTGAATCGGAGTACGAAGTGGAAGCGATCATCGGACACAAAAAGAAAGGAAAGACCATGCACTTCCTAGTGAAGTGGGTCAGATACCCGACCTTGGAAAACTCATGGGAACCCAAAGGGAACCTGAAACATGCCAAGAGAATCCTAAAGGCATATAAACAGCGATGACAGCTGTGAGCCCCCCCCAAGACCAGAACAGAAACTCGCACTCTACCATGGCAGAACAGACACCCGTCATACCCCCCAAACGACGTTTCACTAAACAATTCCTACGAGACCCATCCAACATTGACGCCCTCTGCACCCACCTTGCCCATGACCCATCCAAGTATCATCTTGCAAGAATGTGCTTCTACTACCAAAGCACAATTGACCGAATGAAGCACAACCTAGAAGAAGCTATGAACAACGCCGATGCCCTTGGAATTGAGCAGGCCATCTAAGACATGGCCAAGCCATGGTCAGACAGACTGAGAGCGGTTGAAAGAAACCCTCATACCCCCACAGATCAGACCCAACACCGACGATCTTCTCCCTCGCCCTACAATGGGCAGAAGAACAAAAACATAACATGCACTGCCTCTGGCAATGCCTCCCCCTCTACGAGCAACCAAACAACCACCCCCATGACAATCATCGACCTCACGACACCCGAACCTGAACCACGATTGACCCAACCACCATGGTCCCCTCCCCACATGAGGAACGCCAGGTGCTTCATCTGCCACCAGGTCGGACACTTTGGCCTCATCTGCCTGAGACACATTTGCAGGTATTGCAAGCAACGGGGCCCCAGGCACTACAGCCCCGACTGCCCTAAAAGGCAACAGAAAGAACGGGAGGAGGAACAAAGATGACAAGACTTCCTTGAAGTGGGATACGATGACTTTAATGATGAAGCGATAGCAAACATGACCGGGGAGCCCTACGGGGGAATTTAGGGGAATGGAGACAGTGATTCGAAGTCGGTGACTTCAAAGATAGATGGGAGGTGATGTTATGATTTCCTTGTTGTGACCCACAAGGCCAGGTACTTTATTTTTCCTTCTGACTCCTGTCGATCAACATGCTGCGCCACAGTATTCCGACTCCGTGACATCGGACTCTGTGATGTCGGACTCCTTGACATCGGACCCGCAACATCGGATGCCTCATGCTAGGCATGAGGCTTACTGTTCTATTATTCCTTCTATATTTACTTGACAAGAATCTCTTATTCCAATTGGACAATAGACAATCTCTGAACTGTATATAAGCTACAGTAGTACTGCCTGTATTCCTTAGCTTGACCTGATTCAATATACGGTCTTAAACTCAACTCGAACAACTCAACGGTCTAAGAAGCCCTTAGCCATGATAACCCGAACTCGACAGTTGGAAGGCCTCCAACTGTGATACATGAACTGACGGTACACTCAGAAAGCCTCTGAGCACGATCAACCGTGATAGCTTGAGGAAGTACCCAAGCAAAGGCAGAAAGCCCGAAACACTAGGAAAGCCTCCTAGTGCGATAGACGAAGACAAGTTTGAGTTAAGACCAATAGTCTTAACATGGACAGCTGGTTGCATTGAGGAAAACTGCAGTATTTGGTGCATTGGAAGGGTTATGGGTATGAGGAGAACCCATGGGTCAAAGAGTCTGATGTGAATGCCCCTCGGTTAGTCAAGGAATTCCACCAATGGCAGCACTGCATCACATTCAAGTTACTGACTTTGGTCATATGCAACTTTGAATGCATTGGGGCGATGCATCTTAGAGAGGGGGTGATGTAAGGGGACTAGGGTGGACTAGGGGGGTGCCCTGTGTGTTTGTCCTATTTTTGACGTTTGTTCTATATTTTCCCTCACTTCATTTCCTTCTATTCTTTATTTTCTATGATTTTTCCTGATTTTATTACTAATTTCCCTTTCTATCATGTTTGTGCATGTTGACAGTTTTATATTTAGAGGCCTTCTGACATCTACCCCTTGGTATGATGTTATTCGGTGGCCTTGATCTGCCTATCTCTGCCTTTTCTATTTTTAGATTATTATTTGATTTTTGCCATCTTCACATATACTGGGCATTGGCAAGGGGATCCTTAGAGTTTTCTCTTTGGATTTCCCTTTGCTAGGTGTGCCCCCAATCCCTGTAATATGTAGTATAATTTTAACTTTGGATTTCCCTTTCCTAGAGGCTGAGGTTGCCCTTATACCTTCTCTCAAAACCTGGCATCATCGCCTTGGCCATGCAAATTATCAATCCCTATGGGATATAGCCAAAAAGGGAACACTGACAGGTGTGTCTGTCTCCTCTATCTTGAGACTGCCTAAATGTGATGCATGCATCCTTGGAAAACAGACAAAAACACCAGTACCAAAGAAGCGTGAGCAAGGGGATGGGCACAAGGCAATGAGGAAGCTGGAGAAAGTATGGGTAGATTTATCAGGTCCACATGCTGTTAGATCGTGCACCAGAAATGAATATATCATGGATATCATTGATGACTACACCTCATTTCCTTGGTCCATACCCTTGAGAAATAAGGATGACTCATTTCCTGAGCTCAAGGCACAGGAGCTCACTTGTGAAGCTGAAGCCTGAGACAGGCCTCAAGGTCAGAACTTACATTACCAACAACAGGGAACTCAAATCACACCAAATGGAGACATGGCTCAAATCTTGAGGTACTGAACAACGGTTTACTGCCCCACACACATCCACACACATTGGACGCATTGAATGTATGCACAGAACCCTCATGGCAAAGGCATGTACAATGCATATATATGCATGGCTACCTACATATCTCTGGGACGAACTCTACCTAATGGCCATCCACCTACATGCAAAAACCACCATGTGGTTGTTACATGGAATCATGCCCTGGGAATTATGGTATGGATGCAAACTGGATTATTCATACATGCGCAAAATAGATTGTTGGGCATTCATCCTTATCCCTAAGAAAGATAACCCAAAAATATTCAAACGATCAATCGAATGTGTGCTTATCGGATATGAACATAAATCCAAAGCTTACCAATGCTATGACCATACCACCCATAAAGTCCACAGCTCCTATCATGTTTGCTTCATTGAGAGTCACAAAGGCCATACACCATCAGAACCGGCGAACACACCTGACATAGACTCAGTCGGACCAATAAATCTGATAATCACACCACCTACTGAGGATGATGATGATGAACCTATCACTCCCACAACTTGTGCAGATATACATACAACACCACCCATAATTGTGCCCCCTCACTGATCATCTCACATTCCAATGCCAACTGATCGCAATCCAAATGGTGGACCTGCTGTCACCCACACTGAAACAGCTGTGCAGGAATCCAGGGAGAGTGGGGTTTGCATGAAGGAGCTTCATCAGGAATGGAAAGCAGCTAGACAGGCTGAAACACGCACTGATCGCCCTGAAGAACTTGCCGCCAGCAATAATATTGCTAATGATCTCTGCCACACATTTGGGAACCTCAATCTTGGCGATCAGGCACATGAGCTTCTTGCCCTGATCTCGGAAATGACCAATCTTGATCCAGAATCACTTCAATTCAAAGATGAACCCCAAACATGGGATGAGGCAAAGGCATCGGCTGATGCAATTAGATGGGAAGCTGGGTATTGTGACAAACTAAAATCATTGAAAGAAATGGGGGTCTACAAGCTCATCCCTCACACTGAGGTTCCTCTTGGGAAACACATCCGAAAGGGGAAACCTGTTTTTCACATTAAGCATGATAAAGAAGGAAAAGCAGTTAGATGGAAAGTACATCTTGTCTTTAAAAGGTTTTGAACAAATTTACGGCAAGGACTACACTAAAACCACCTCACCTACTGCACACATGGAATCATGGAGAATCCTTTTACACATTGCAGCCTCTCTAGGTTGGGATGTGCAACAAATCGACATGAAGACTGCTTTCTTGTATGGCCTACTACCTGAGGATGAGGTACAGTACGTGAAGCAGCCCGTTGGATTTGAAGAGCCTGGGAAAGAAGACTGGGTATGGCAACTTCAGCATGGCCTGTATGGTATGAAACAAAGCAGCTGCATCTGGAACCAGACCCTCAATGCCCAGATGATTGAATGGGGATTTATGCACCTGGCCTGTGAGTCATGCATTTAATACCACAAAACTGATACTGGCATCATTATTTCAGCCATCCATGTTGACGACTATCTCTCCATTGCTGACTCAAAGGAGGAAAATGAACACTTCAAAGCCTAGATGCATAAGGTTTGGACGATCTCCAAACTGGGTACTGCACAATTTATTATGGGTATTGCTATATCCTGGGACAGGATCACATGAACCATCTCACTTTCCCAGACTGCCCTTATTGACAAAATCATTGAACAGTTTGGTCAGAGAGATGCACACCCAGTATCAGCCCCCCTCAAACCAGGTTGTAAATTTTGCTGTGTTAATCTGCATTCCACTACTCCTGAGGATCAACTACAGCTTGACAAACTACCCTACTGACCCCTCATTGGCTGCCTACTTTATCTGGCAATTTCCACTCAGCCCAACATTTCTTACGCCATCCAACAACTTTCCCAATACCTTGACTCCTATTCCTTCGAACACTGGGGTGCAGCCATCAGGCTTGTCCACTACCTCAAAGGGACCAGAGACCTTAAACTGTGCCTTGGGAGCAATTTCCCTATTACACTTTGTGCCTGCAGTGATTCTGATTGGGATAACTGCCTTGATACCCATTGCAGCATTGGGGGTTATGTTTGTTCCCTTGGTTCCGGTGCTGTGTCATGGACCACACACAAACAGAAGGTTGTTGCTGCTTCCTCTTGTGAGGCAGAATATATAGCAGTGTTTGAGATGGCAAAAGAGTGTATTTGGCTGTGAACCCTACTGGATTCTATTCATCATAACCAAACTACTCCTACCATAATATCATGTGACAACACTGCAACCAAAACCCTTTCCGAGGACCCCCTCCTCCACTCCTGAGTCAAACATGTGGATATAAAGTACCACTTCCTTTGTGAACACATCCAATCTGATGACTTGCATCTCACATACATCAATACATGAGAGAACATTGCCAACATGTTCACAAAAGCCTTGGATGTCAAACAATTCACTTACCTTTGGGACTCCCTTGGATTACAATAATACAATTCCATGCGAGGAGGAATATTCATGGTGAGGAGGAGTGTTGAGACACACACCATGAATGGCGCATTACCCAATGTGGAAGAGTCAGCTGTGCCAATTGATGTGTGTGCTATCATTAGCACACCCCTTTGTTATGCGTGTGACAAACACACTTAGGTTACCTTTCTTATCTCTTCTCTTTGTCTGTCTCAATGGATATATATCAGTAGACAGATAGTCTACCACCTCAGTCTCTAATACAAGGACTGAGGTGAGTACAATCTCAGGTTTGACATTATTATGTCTTGCTAACTGTACCTTAGTTTAATCTTGTTTACACTAGGATCAATTCTCTATACTGACCTCTCCAAAAACATGTTATACCAAGCATTTCTACAGGAAATGTTGAATATATTCTTGTTGCTAGCACTTAATTAATAATTCTGCCAAAATAGTAGCATCTACTGGCTTTTCTGATCCAAAAAGCAATGCAGTCGATCATGTCAAGTTGTAAGTTGCTCCCACAGTCAGCATACATGTTTATAATTCCTCAGTTTCCAGACTTATAGGAAATGGCAGGGATACTCCAAATGCTCCAGAGGGATGATACCGTCTACTGGGCCACCTTTTGCAATGACTTGCTGGGTAGCACAGACACACCAAAACTATGTCTCGGTTATGCCATATAACTGGACTGCGACTACGATCCACAGTTTCCAAGGGATGAGACAACCTGCTATTTGGATGGGTGAGAGTGGCCCCATCATTGTTTTCCCAGGTGTAAGTCATGGTGAGGTGCTGAAGGTAAACAGTGGCTTTCAAGAAAGAGGGATGAGAATGAAGAAGGAGATAGAAGTAATCACACATTCATATTACTCTATCATGCTTGAGGATGGGGTGGATGGCAAGGTATTAGTTGAACAATCTGCCAGTAAGTTTCACCCTGTTTCCAAGATGGGATTTAGCCACAATTGACTGTGTAATTGCCATCACATAGCCTTGAGGGTAGGCCACCTCCTCTTCACATTCTCTCTCTCAAACTCCAAAACACATATTCCATATATCATCCTGGAATCCTTGCAACCTTCTGTTCTAACATCCACTCCTATGAATATCTCCTTCCCACAGGGTACCAGCTCCCATACCCACATTCAAGAAATTTGTGGCTCCAACAATGAGTGGCAGGACTGAGGACTCCATCATTATGCCAACCTCCACCCTCCCTCACGTAAAGAATTTCTGGGGTTACTATTGCACACGTTTTGACTATGAGCCAATGTATCAGTCCATCACACAGCCTAAGTTTCCAATGTATGGGGTGGTACAGAACACCACTATTCACCCTGGAATGCTCGATGGCAGTGGCAAATTACTCTCTGGTTATGCACTTTTCTCAGCCAATACAACAGGACAGGTGACTGTGACCATTCACATCAGAACTTCATTCATATCTGTCAATCAAGCCAGACAGAACATCGATGCTGAAATCCCTGACCATGGAACCTAGCAGATGCAAGGTGCCCGTACTGCTAGACTGCAAATGCTTGAATGCATGGCTCAGATAATATGTTCTACATGGGCAGAGAAACTGGGCTGTTTTGCTTTGGAAGGTGCTACAGAGGTGCAGAAGGATATCTTCTGGATGGGGATCACACATGCCCTGCAGGTAAAGTAGAATCTATCCACTTTTTAATGGTCTTTCCATAATAGTTGTCTTCATCAGTATCCTTCAGAGCAACATGAAGAAGGATCATACTATTCTGGATACGATGGCAAGATACACAAGGCCAATGGTGGAGAGTCATATACTAGGTATTCTATTTGGTACATCATTGTCTTTTTCTGTGTTTCTTAATGTTTCATGTCTCACTAATAACTAGATACTTTCCAGGCAGAATGGGCTTTCCTTAATATTAGTGATGTGCATGGCTTGGCTCAAAGCTTTAAGTCCTGGCCTTAGCCATGGCTTTCAGTGCAGTGGTTGAATATATTGGACTAGTCTCTGGTAGCTGACCTAATATATCAGATGATCTGTCAATCTGATTGATATTGGACCTCAGCATGGACTTTCATGGTCAATGACTATACAGTCTATGATGTTTGTTATTGTTTAGCATATCAACAATGATTCACATCACATTGTTTCTCAATGTTCACCTCCAGTTTTGCTCACCTCTGCAGCTGCTTTGCATCATGTATCCTTGCAGCTAGGTAAGCTTTTTTCTATCATCATTGGTCAATAACTAACTATTATTTTTGTCTTCTATTTAAGTTGATCTATGTACACTGAGGCCCAGCGCTCACATTTAATGAACTTTGTACTAACATGGGTCAATGAAGGATGAAGCACCCACCTTTTTGGCGCCATTTTCTGTACATCTCTCTGCCTTTCTCCGTTCTCTTCCCTTATCCCCAGTTCTAATCCCAAGTGTTTTACAGCAGTCAATATTTTGATATGTACTAGGAAACACATGCTTGGGCACTGTGAGGCTCTATTTCTATCATAGCCTGAGTCATCGTCAGAGTCTGTGTCAGGTGTGGCTGAGCCAGGAGAGTGTGGACATCAGCAAGCAAGACAATGGTTGGGGGACATGAAATGATAGGGGTGCAGGACAAACAGCACAAAGGTTTTTGTAGCTTTAGGTGAGTCAATTAGCTTCGAACCATATTCCCTCCATGCTAACATTCACTTTTACATAGTACAACAATGTATTTGTACCCCAACAATGTCAATAGTTCAATTCTGTCACTTTTCCATACCCTGGACAACTAAGCTCACCTAGTACTATGGGCCACAGCTGGGGCCTGAGCTGAGCCTTAGGAGCTGGCCATCACAACACTATTCCTTATACTTTTCACACCTGAGAGGGTACCCAGAATGGTGACAAGTATGTTGGCTGATTTCAGAGAGGTAACTTGAATTGAAATTTCTTTCTGTCATTATATCTAAAGTTGTTGGATTACAGGGCTGGTTATCTATGTGGAAGAATACTGTTGGTAAGTACTGGTGCTGCTACACTTTGCATTTTTATTCTCCTCAATTCTATGTAGATGAATATAATGGTATCTTCCTTCTCTTCTTCAATAGTCAATAGTCATTGATTCTCCATTTTCCAAGGTTGGGACACATGCAGACTTGCTGATTGCTGAAGCAGTTGTCAAAGGTGTTCAAGGGTTTGATTGGGAGGAGGCAGTATGGCAGGATGCAACTGTACCCCTGAAAGATGACCCAACTATTTTGTAATTATCTTCTCTACCTCTATTTCCTTCTTGCACTGATTCCAATCCCATTTCATTGCAGGTATTTGGACTGAGAAGAGGTGTTATTCCCTTTCTATTGAAATACAATACACTAAATGTTTAAATCTTAGAATGTAGATTATGAAGTCTGGGCTGGGCTCTCATCTGTGTATGGCATCGAAAATAAAAGCTGGGTAGTGGATGATATTCACTTGGAGAGTGCTTCTAGGATGTCAGATTATGCATGTAAGTACACAGTTTTATCCTGCCATAGACAATGATTACACTGCCTATAAGCTCAGTATTGTGTTGGGAAAACTGCTCGATGTCACATCATTCCTCCTTGAACACGCAATGCATACACCATTTACATTATTCAATGCTGACACCAGGTTTATGGAGGCAAGAAATCAGGATGGGACTTGGACAGGAGAGGATCATGGGTGGACTAAGGGTATGTTTACCTTCAATGGTAACTGCTCTAGAATATCTCTGATACATAAAATCAGGGAATAAATTGGCTTATTCATTTGACGTTGTTCATGACATCCCGGGACTAATCCAAAAGAGAGGTGGGGATGCAAGCTTTGTAAAGAGTTTCAACACCCATTTCAATGGAGGTTATAATGATCATACAAACAAGGTATTTCACCTTGCCTTTTATTGTCTTGTTTGAGTGCTCAGCAACTTAATTTCTCTGTAGCCATCACATCATATCCCATATCTATATTCACTAGCTGGAGCTGCATACAAGACGCAGGAGCATGTACACAAAATCACACAGGAAAACTATAATAACACACCTACTGGGTTGTCTGGAGTGAGTACATTGTTTGAGGCTGGCATTTGCCTGCAACATTTGGATGCTGATACAGGATCAATCCAGATAGAATGAATACTGCTACCAAATGAGTGCTTGGTATATCTTCAGCACTATGGGTTTCTACCCTGTCAATCCCGTCGGTTCGTATGTTCCATCACATCCTCAACCCTTGATCACTTGAATTTTTCTCTCTGCATAAAAGACCATTTTTTTTGACAAGGTTACCATTGACCTTCCACCACAACACCACCTGAGCAAAGCAGACAGGGGGAAGAAGTGGATCCTCAGGATTATTGCGAAAGATGCACCATCAAAGTCATACAATAAGTCATTGACAATCAATGGGAGGAAAACAAATGTACCTATCATGCAACACAAGGATATTACAAATGGTGGTGAGATTTTGTTTGAAATGAGTGTGAAAGTGGAGGACTGGGGAAATGGGCTTTACTCTATTCTTCTTCATTGTTCCTCCATCTGGTCTGTTCTAATGATATCCCATGCATGCCAAATTGTAAAAACACACTTACACATTAGCTAGCATACATGACAATTCAATCATTGCTGCTGCTCTTTCCTAGAATCCTAGGGTGAGCATTGCCAGACTAATAGTGTTTCCCCAAGCACCAAGTGTGGGGCAAACACAAGATGCAACTAGTAATATTAGACTGTTGTTACATGTATGTATGTCTACCATGTCCCTCAAAATGCTTTCGTCATGTCAGAATATGTTCCTCTATCCGAACAACATGTTTGTTGTTCTTGTATCCTCATCACTGACTGATTCACACTCTTCCAATCATGATCAAAGTTGCAGTCATGGCTGTGACTTATGTTTGTACAGAATAAATGCCAGATCAATATGTTGAAAGTTGACTCATTTACTTACAAGTTGATACCTAGGCTTCCGGAATATATTGCCATGTATTTTGACAGCAAGCATTCAAATTTATCTAGTGAATGTTGCAGAAGCACTGAACAGTGAGCTAGATGGAATATAAACATGGCCAGCTAATTGGTTGTTGAGTCTTACCTTTAACTTGACCTTGAGGAATGAGCTTTGATGGTGGAGTGATATGTTAGCAACAAGAAGTATTATGCTGACATGGTGATGAACAAGGACAAATACGTTCTTCAAAGTTCAACCAGATCAACAACAACAACAATGACTATGATGACAATGCAAAAGGATTGTATACTTGTACTTCTCATACCTGCATGCTGGTGGATAAATCTTGGCAGTTTCAGTGCTCTAAGCTGGCAGGAGGGTTACCAGGCAATGAACGAAATGGAGCATGGTTTGGTTGTTCAACCTCCCGCAATACAAGCTGTAGAGCAATAACTGTGAGTGCATATCCAGCATGTCTCATAACAACATTGTTCTGACATAGGTACATTCCAGGCCTTGATTGCATTTCCAACCTCCATCCAAATTGGGGTATGTAATATCCAAGGAGCAATCGAATGATAACTTGATTTCTCAATTCATTACATCCTCCTTGCGTGTTGGCCTCTAATATGTAGCCTATAAATTCTACATCAAATTCACCTCATTTCTACATCTTTTCTCAAGCAGGACTGTGTCTCAAATCCTCTACACACTCACATTCTCTTACAACCTCATGCTCCTTTACACATTCTTATACAACATGACATCCTTCAAGAAGTTCACCAGCTTGCTCTCCCTTGCTCTCCTCACTAGCTATGCCACTGCAATGCCCGTCAGTCATCTCAGCACCCATAATCTTCCCCATGCTCATGCTGGTGACATAAGTATTTATTTGGCCCACCCTCACACCCACATGACTAACATCCATCCCTTGCCAGCTTCTGGAGCTCAAGAAACCCAGCCCCAAGAGCATCTATATCTTCAATCACCCTGGTGTTGATGGTGGCTTCCTCATCTACAGCCAGAAAGACAAAGCATGCTTAGAGCATCTCACTAATGTACAATGTCGCCTCACAGGCCTCCATGATGCCCTAAAGAACCCTCAGTTCCCCATCGGATTTGCCAGTGCTGAGGAACAAATGGTCGAAGAGACAATTGAGTGCCTAAGGCAGAAACGGAAGGGGTTGGTAGTTGAGTGGGCAAAGATTCTCGATTCAGATGGGGGAGATGGTGATGCACATTCCAGCAGGAGCCGGAGGGTGAGCTTCTTCCCGCAATTGGCTATGTTGATTGCCAGGGTTGGAGAGGTGGCAGATCATGTTATAAGGATTGTTGATGCCAGGCATTGGGATGGTCGGTGGTTCCTCTGATCTTGCTGGTGAAGATGGTCTCACTGGGAGTGGTCATCATAGCGGCAGTCCTCATCCTCTTATTTTTGGTGGGGTTGGAGAAGATATTTGTCATGGTCCTCAGGGTGGCACTTCAGGTAGAGAGGGTACTGGTCATGGCGGTTCTCCTGGTGGCACTTCAGGTTGAGAAGGTCTTCATGATGCTGGGGATGGCTCTTCCCATGGAGACAGTACACATTCAGGCGATGGTCCTCATGGTGGAGATGGTCTTTGTGGTGGGCCCCATGGTGATGCTGTAGGTGGTGGTAATTCTGGTGGGGATGGTCTTCATAATGCTGGAGATGGCGCTCCCCATGGAGATGGTACTCATTCTGATGACAGTCCTCATGGTGGTTCTTTGAATGGAGATGGTCTTCATGGTGGTCCCCATACTGGCGCTTCAGGTGGTGGTGCTTCTGGTGGTGATGGTCTTCATGACACCAGAGATGGTACTCATTCTGGTGGTTCTCCTGGTAGTGCTTTGGGTGGAGAAGGTCTTTGTGATGGGGGAGATGGCTCTTCCCATGGAGGTGGTATTCACCCTGGCAGTGGTCCTCATGATGCTGGAGGGAGATGGCACTGGTACTAGTGATTCTCATGGTGGTGCTTCAGGTAGGGATGCTCCTTTCCATGGAGACAGTACTCATACTGGCAGTGGTCCTCATGGTGGTCCCTTTGGTGGTGTTTCAGGTGGTGCTTTGTGTGGTGGAGGCAGAGGAATCAATGGCATTCTCAATGTTGCTAGTGATGAAATTGGACCTCTGGGTGGAGGAGGACTTGGTTTGGGTGGACTGGGCAACCCGGGTGGGGGGTGGCTGAGTCTCAGTGCCATCAACAGTGGTGGAGGTGGAAATGGGGTGGGTGGTCAAATTCTCAGTGGGGGTGGAGGGGATCTCAACTTCGGTGCCAGTGTCCATGGTGGGGGTGCTTCTGGTAGTGGATGTAACCAGCAAGGTAGAGCTCAGGGTTCTGGGTAGAGAAGGGCTCGATGTTCTTGTCAGTGGAGGCAATTCTGAGTACACAGAGTCCAGGGAGGAGTCAATGTTGATGGCACCATCATTGGTGGAGGCAGTTCTGGTGATGGGCATGAAAATGTGGGAAGACTTCACAACAATGACATTGTCAATGGTGGAGGTGGCTCTAGTGGTGGATATACTCAAGGTGGAGCTGAGCTCAACTTGAACACCAACACTAATGGTGGCAGCCCAGCTGATGGTGAACACATTCATGGTAGTGGCATTTTGAGTGAAGGAGGATCCACTGACAATGTCCACGTCAGTGCACAGGCCCATTAGTATCTTAGTCTCCTGATATTTCATAGCGGTGATGCACTCATGTCTTCATTGGACTCTGACACTGTTTGTGCATTCAGGCACTTTGTGGATACTAACTAAGCTTCAATCCAGGCTCCCTGCTTGAGATTCCATTATTGTGCTGCAGATTCTGCACTATCTGGAGAACCACATAATACAAAGTCCAGATGTATTCCTGTGGAATTAATTTGATTAATCATTTAGTATTCATACAGCTAACCCTTCTCCCAAGATTGGCACAGTCCAGTCACATGTTTTGACAGTCTCAGGAATGCAGAGTCATGGTTGCTTGACTCAAACTTATCTTGCTGTTACTTACAGCAGAATTACAACTTGGTAAAGATACACTGTTAAGAGAAGTGGGTATTTGGTGGTAAAGTAGTTTTTAAAACAGAGTTTGAAGACTAGCAGTGGCAAAGATTTGCAATGAAAATTTGCAGCCCTGTGCACATGAGGACAAATTCCCCAAATTTCAACAGCAGAAGTGATAAAGAATTAAAGTCCATGTGAGAACACAAGTTATTTGACAAAAAGGTTCAACAGTGGATGGGGAGATCTCAATGCAAAATTGTCATGAGGGGAAGTTCTGAATGCAAAATTGCATTGAAGAATTGTAATGAAGGGGAGTTCTCAATGCAAAATTGCAAATCTGCTAGCTTTGACCATGCAGGTTCTCTACAAGAAGGGGGCAGGGAGCACATGTGTGATGGGAAAATTGATGGTTTTGATGCAAGGGTTTATTAATAGCTTAGTTGGTTGAGGAAGGCATTTCACACCCCAACTATGGGTGGAATACCTAAGAGAGCACAATTGGGAGTCCCCTAGGCATGTATTTTGTTTATATACTATGTTACATATATTGTACATTATTGCTACCAACTAGTGTTCACAGGTCCAGTACATAGGACCAAAAAAAAGACTGAAACTGGACTGAATTGGACTAGAAAAGACTGGACCAGAGGCCTATTTATGGACTGGTCTTTTGTTTTGAAAAATATAGTAGGACCGATGAAAAACCAGTTTAAACCAGTTGCAACAGGTCTTTTGTCCCAAAGTGTGTTTGACCTTACTTCCACACATATTTACTTCATTTTTGGTCCCTGGATCATCAAAAACGGTTAAGGATTGGTTGAGATATGACCAAAAACATTTTTGTATGAGTATTTTGTTGTATAGAGCATTGCTTATTACATGAGCTATAATTTTTTTTGTACAGCTATATGACATCATAAATATAACAACAACACACCTAACCATCTGTACCATGTGGTTTTATTGATTTAACAGCCCAAATGAGTTGTGTCTACAAACTACAAACTACAAACTACAAACCACAGCTTGAATGCATGTCCTTTCAGTTTTTGCCATATCTCAGTCAAATCTTTGTGGAATTCCTTAAAAGTTGGACCAATCTACAGGGAATTACAATATCCATCTGTTAATGTAATCCATAGAAGGTATTGGTCATAATTGTTGAGATACATATGAGTTATTTCCTATGAAAGATTTTAAAGACTGGTCTGAACCAGTCTTTTTTCAGTCCATGGACTGATTAGGACTGGTCTCAAATGGTCTGGTTATGGTCCTCTACTGTCTGGGTGGTTGGTCCTAGACTGGTTGTGGTTGCCGGTTGCCCCATTTGGAAGTCAAAAACCAGACCAGACTGGACCTTTAAACACTACTATAAGGGGACTGGAGAGTGCCCTAGGTGTTTCTCTAATTTTCTGCATTTGTCCCACATTTTTCCTGGTCTTAGTTCCTTCTATTTTGCATTTTTGATGATTTTCCCTTATTATTTATTTTCCCTTTTTTGGCTTGTGTGTGCATGTTGACACTTTATATTTAGAGGCAGAGTCCCCTTCCGATGTTTCCCATGATCTGCGATCAATCTACATTAATCTGTGCACTTATCTCCACTTTTTCTATTTTTATACTACTATTTGATTTTGCCTATCTTCACATATACTGGACACTGGCAAAGGGTTCCTTAGAGTTTTCTCTTCAGATTTCCCTTTGCTAGGTGTGCCTGAATTGCCTGTACTATGTAGTAATATATTAACTTCATATTACCCTTTGCTAGATGCTAAGGTTGCCCTTATAGTAGAAAACTCTCTCCTAAGGCCTGAAATCACAAACACACTGCCCAAGATAGGCAGGTACAGAGTGGACAACACTTCCCAGAGCTCCATAGACTCCCTACATACCGTTTTTGAGACTCCTGCCTTCAGTGCGCCACCATTTTTGCTTAACATGCCCCCTAGTGCCATGGATGCATCCAAGTGCCTCGACACACTTGAAGGCGATGTTACTGGAATGCGCACACAAATGGACTCACTTAAAACTACCATTGAAGACTTTCTTAGGACCCTACAGCTTAGTTCTATACCCAATATTTCCTCCTCCACCACTCAGAACGCACTCAACAACAACACATGTCCAAGTGTGCCCAATGCACGCACCTCGATAAAACCACGCACCCCTGCCAAATTTAATGGCATGCATGCCCAGGGTCATGCCTTCCTCAACTGTTGTGAGTTATATACAGTCTACAGCCTGAACAATTTGTGGATGAGGCCACAAAAATTTATTGGGTGTTTACATACATGAAATCTGACTGTGCCTATACCTATGTGGACCGCATCCTACACCAGACCAAGGAAACTGGCTCTTTGCCCTTCTCTACATGGGGGGATTTCTGAGCAGAGTTCATGCAATACTTCTGCCTCCTCAATGAGTGCCAACAAGCTGTGACATGCCTTGAGTCATTCTCATACCATCAAGCACATCGATCAGCATCAACGAGTTTAGGGATTTGGTGGACACAGCAGGGTATGGGAGTGGGTTACCCATGGTGGTGAAGTTTCAATGTGGTCTCAACAGAGAAATTCAGGATCAGATTGCACAGATGTTGGAAGGGCACCCTGTGGACAATAATATTTATGCTTGGTATGAGGCTGCTTCCCTTTGTGATGAGAACTGACTCAAAAATGCAGCATTTAACACAGCCTTCTGGGCTCCCACCACCACTCATGCACCCCATGCCCTCAACTGAAACCCTCCTTATCCTAATACTCTTCCTGTTCAACCCACTCCTGCACCAGCCATGAGCACCCCCATACTGATGGATGTTGATACAGCCCACAGTTGTGCATGCAGACTGGATCTCTGCTACTGCTGTGGAGGGATCAGACACATGGCTGGAGCATGTCCCCATTGCCAGGATATCCATATGCTCACATCTGAGGGGCAGGACAAACTCCTCCAGGACCTGTTGGCGCTTGTAGATGTTGAGGAAGCAAAGGATCAGGTTGCAGAGGAGATCAAGTCAGAAGTTGTAGAGGAACAGGATTTTTCTATTTGCAGCAAGTGAATTGTATGCCCTTGCTGCCTGTCCATAACCACTTTGAAGTTTTGTCAGTCGAATCTCCGCAGGATGAATCTAATTCCATGACTGTTCCCCTCTCTGACCCTTCAAAGTTGGCTGAAGACATACCTGCTCTTCCTATCTCTCCCTCTGCCCCATGCCCCAAAATTAAATTAAACTACCATGCAAATATATCATTGCATCCACTCCCTCTACACATTCCTTGAACCTAGCAATTGAACTACAGACTACCAACACTGGACAGATACTTGGTGTCTCTGCGCTCCTGGACTCTGGTGCAACTGGTCTCTTCATCTCACACAACAACATTGCCTGAATACTTGCTCACTCTCACATCTGATACCTGTTTATAATGTGGATGGGTCCCCAACAAAGCTGGTGCCATCTGAGAGGTTGTAGACCTGGTCCTCCATTACAAAGATCATAGTGAGCATGCCCTTTTTGCTGTCACACAGTTAGGAAAGCAGAAGGTAATCTTGGGTTATCCATGGCTTCTGGAAGAAAGCCAAAGCTTCCAATACTAAAGGGAACCAAGAACTATAAGGAACTTAGTATATTTTTGGGGAGGAAACTAAGATATTGTACAAAGTAATCAAGGTGTAGACTATATACTACTGGCATAACATGTGATAAAGGGTGTGGATGTATATAAGGGATGCTGATGTAAGAGACACTCTTACACTCTCTCATACTCCATAAAAAATGACCGGGGGCAGGAGGGGGGGGTGGAAAAAATCAACAAGTTGCAGGCATACTTTACACATCAGTGAAAACATTGAGTTGCCTGGGAACTGATGATGGCTAGTGACAGGTTTCGATGAGGACAGTCGATGATGAGGGCAGGTGAAAAGAGCAGGTGATGACAAGGGCAGATGATGAGGGCAGGTGATGACAAAGGCAGGCAATGACAAGGGTGAGCATTGATGAGGACGGGGGGTGATGTGGACAGGGCTGGTGACATGGATGGGGCTGGTGATGTGGATGGGGCTGGTGACATGGATGGGGCTAGTGATGTGGACAGGGGTGGATAGGGCTGGAAATGAGAGACAACTCATTCCAATGAACATGCATGCTCATCATCAGGGTCGAGAGGAGGGGCTGGGAACTCAACTGGGCAGTTTGTGTTGTTGTTCTTATGGTCCTGGTAGCTGCTTTGAACTGTTGTGGGGCATAGGTGTGTAATGCCATAGACCTCTGTTGTGTGTCGATTCTGGCCAGTTCTACTGTGCTTGCAGTGCTGGTGGTCTTGGAGCCAGGGGTGAGGTCAATGTCGAGTGATGATGGGAGGTAGTTGTCCACAGTGACATCGGGGCTTGTTATGAGAGGGGCAGTGGCTGTGAGACAGGTCCAGGGGGGGATGGTGAAATGATTCATCTAGGGCCAAGCTGGGGACAGCTGGGGTGAATGTGCAGCGAGAGGGGGACAGGGGGTGAATGGGGAGCTTCCATGGATGTGGATGGTGTTGTCACTGCCATGGCAGGTAGGACAGGGGGGGCAGCAAAATGGTGTGTTTCCAGCCATACTGGGGAGAACTGGGTGGTTGGGGTGCACTCCAGGGGTGTTCTGCCAGGTCCAGGTGCATGCTCAGTCATTCCTGAGTTGTAGTTTGTGTTCCAGAGGGGGGCCAAGCAGGGGATTTGACTGTCATCAATGAACATGGTGGCAATTTGCATGGATGCATGAGGCATCGAGGTGGGCTTGGGGTGCATAACAGGGGCAAGGGGGTCTAGCAGGGGGTAACAGGGTGGTGTGGGATGCTTCCTGGACTCATTGGGAGCAGTGGGGATGGCAGAGTTGTTCCGTTGAATGTACAACATGTTCAGGTGAACACATCCACATGATCTCGCATAATAATGTTTGTTGGGTGGTGGACGGTCTGCCTACATTGGTTAGGGCCTGGTGACAGATCTCCAAGGTAGGATGTGGGGCTGGGGACGTGGCTGAGGTGTTGTAAGTTGACTTGGTAGGGTGTGCTGTTGTTTTGGAGGTGCTGGGGGCAGTCTCATCAGAAGATGACCCTCGATGATGGATAAGGCGATGTAGGAATCCTTCCATATTCAGGTGAAGATGAAGTATCCAGGAAATGAGGGTCAGAGGGTGAATGAGCATGTGAGACAAGGCATCTGATCAGGGTTGAGTGTCCTGGGGGAACATGACAGCGTTTTTAGTGACACAGCAATGGTGTAGGATGCAGGGGGGGGGGGTGAAACGGCTCTTTTACAGACAAGCTGAGGGGTGCTGGGGTGGGTGAGCAGTGAACAGGGCATATGGGATGAACAGGGGGTGTCCCTAGATGCAGATGGCATTGTTAGTGATGCAGCAGGAGCATAGAGTGTAGATGGCAGCAAGATGGTGATGATACTCAACCCAGGAAAACCACCAAAACAGCTGATGAGGCAACTGATAATATTTGCATGAGTCAGAGGAAGGGTGCGAGATGTTCCAAATGTTCGTGGTCCAACCTATGGGAAGACAACTAGTTGGTACTACTCATAAAGGCAGTTCTATAAGAGAGGAAGGTGTTTGGCATGGTCCAATGGAGTACCAATTGATATTGAGGACGATAGATGATATCAATGGTGAACAATGTTTATTGTCGATGGTCGCTGTGTGAATTCTGAGGACCTTTTGATAGGTCAATAGTATACGAAGGCTATAGCCGATGGCTAGGAAGTGTCAGGATGGTTACTAGTGCTAACGATAAGAGGGTTGAAAGAGGATTGAGGATGAGGATGATCACAGAGGTTTCTCATTGATCAAGAAAACTCGTAGAAGCTTAGATTGTTTTAGAGAATAGATCGGATTCTTAGAACTCTATACGAGGCGATATGTGAAGATGATTTCTTTTTATTTCCAAGTAGATACTACAGAGTTTTATATGTTATAAAGAAACTTCCTAAAATGGTATAAGAAACATGTGTAGAACATGAGGCAAAAGATATGAGTTAAGACATGAGGCCAAAAGGAGACTGGAATCCAAACAAGAAAGAGATATATCATATGATGAAGGAATAATAAAGGGTATAGAACTAAAAAGAGACTGTCCTTTGTGTATAAACTGCGCTAAATCTCACAATAATCCATCCAGTGGGTTCTGTACATGATAGGGACTTGGAATGAGGCTGACCTACTATCAGCAGGTTTGAGCATGAGTTGGAATACCTCCTGGTGCATGGTATTCCACCATTTAGATAACAAATGTGGTGCCCAATGTTGCTCATAGTCTCTTGATATTGATCGATAACGCTCAACGATGGTCGACAATGTTTGATCGTGGTCGCGGTTGTTCAAAGTTGATTGGGGATGTTCGATGTTTGTTCAGAGGGATCTTAGGGGCTTTTTGAGGTAGTCCTAAGGTTGTGCAATGTGGTTTCTCAGTATGATTGATGTTGCTGGTGATGTTTCGATGTGGTCAATATGATATCGCAATCGATAGATTTGGTCAGGAGTGGTCGCACTGCTTCTGGGACCTTGTGGGAGCTAGCCCATGTGATTAGAATGTGGTTGTAATGGTGAATCGGCCTTTGAGCCAAGGAGACAACCTATCAATATCATGTTCATGGCTGAATTGGGGTTAGTGTTTAAAGGTCCAGTCCAGTCCGGTTTTTGACTTTTAAATGGGGCAACTGGCAACTGCAACCGGTCTAGGACCGACCCAGATATTGGAGGACCGCAACCGGACCCTTTAGGACCGGTCCTAATCGGTCCATGGACTGAAAAAAGACTGGTTCAGACCGGTTTTTTGTCGTAAAATTTATCGTGCCAAATAACACATATGTATCTCAACAAATATGACCATTACCTCATATATATTATATTCATGGATGGAGATTGTAATACGCCGTAGACCGATCCAACATTTAAGCAATTCCATCAAGATTTGACTGAGATACAGCCAAAACCGAAAGGACATGCATTCATGTTATGGTTTGTAGTTTGTAATTTGTAGTTTGTAGTTGCACTCATTTGGGCTGTTATACAAATAAAATCCCATGGTACCGATGATTAGGTGTGTTGTTGTTACTTTTATGATGTTATATAGCTCTACCAAAACAATTATAGCTCAGGTAATAAGCAATGCAATCAAAGTTGTTCTGATACAACAAAATACTCGTACAAAAGTGTTTTTGGTCATATCTCAACCAATTCTTGACCGTTTTTGATGATCCAGGGACCAAAAATGAATGAAATATGTGTGGGAGTAAGGTCTAACACACGTTGGAATGAGAGACCTGTTGCAACCAGTTTTTCATCGGTCCTACTATATTTTTCAAAATGAAAGACCAGCAACTGGACTGAAAAAGACTGGTCCATAAATAGACCACTGGTCCAGTCCTAATCGGTCCAGTTCAGTTCAGTTTCGGTCTTTTTTTTGGTCCTACAGACTGGACCTTTAAACACTAATTGGGGTGAATGGGGGCAGATGGGCAGTGAATGGGGGTGTCCTGGTGGGTCTGGTAGTGTATTCCATTGTTTTAGAGCTGCAGTTTTTGGTTCAGAGTGGGGCAGGGTGGGCCATTGTTGATGATGATGTAGCCATTGCACTGGGTGGTTTGAGGTGTGTAACAGGGGACAATGGGACAGGCTGGGGGGCTGGGTGGTATTGGAGGGCGCCTGGGCCTGGGTTTGGAGTTCTGGAGTGAGTGGGTTCATTTTGTCAAGCAGCTGCTCATCATCATGCAACTCGAGTATGGTGGCTATGAAGGAACTGTCAATGTGTGAGTTGGAGTGCTGACAGATGACTTTTCTGAGCAAGAACCAAGTCTGAGTCCGATGAATGACCTTGTGTGTCCATGGGAGCAGAACATCAATACTCAAGGCATTGCAATGCTAGGAAATGGGACATGAGCACCAGTCAGAGTCATTGTAGGTGGCATCCATACTGTTAGTGTAGACATAGGTGATGGGGGGGAAATGACAAGAGTCTGAGAAGGCGTGGAAACAAAAGAGGAATCCTGAATAATGGCATTGGGACTTGAACTGCACAGGACACTGTTTCTGATGTGAAGTGGAGGGGGGCATAAGTCTTTGTGGTTCAGTGTGTGGGCATAGGGGTGTCGGGGGTGCAGAGGTTGTGGATGCACTATGTACTGGGAGTTTGGTGGGGGTGCATCAAGTTGGCATGATGGGGAGGATGGGACTGCTGGCAAGATGACAATAGATGGGGGGCAGTGCTTCAGTTTTAGGACTACATGAGGAGGGATATTGAAGGTTGAGCAAACAGCAGTCAGAGGTGGAGACAGAACAAGAGGAGGGGGGAAGGGGAGAGTGAGTGAGCAGGTAGTTTGGTATTGACAAGGTACAGCATTGGTGTAAGGGGACTAGGGGGGACTTGGGGGGGTGCCCTGTGTGTTTCTCCTATTTTTTACATTCGTTCTATATTTTTCCTCACTTCATTTCCTTCTATTCTTCATTTTCTATGATTTTCCCTTATTTTATCACTAATTTCCCTTTCGATCACATTTGTGCATGTTGAGAGTTTTATATTTAGAGGCGGAGCACCCCTTCCAACATCTACCCCTTGGTATGATGTCATTTGGTGGCCTTGATCTGCCTATCTCTGCCTTTTCTATTTTTAGATTATTATTTGATTTTTGCAGTCTTCACATATACTGGGCATTGGCAAAGGGGTCCTCAGAGTTTTCTCTTCAGATTTCCCTTTGCTAGGTGTGCCTCCAATCCCTGTAATATGTAGTATAGTTTCAACTTCAGATTTCCCTTTGCTAGAGGCTAAGGTTGCCCTTATAGTAGAAAACTCTCTCCTAAGGCCCAAAATCATGAATGTGCTGCCCAAGATAGGCAGGTACAGAGTGGACAATGCTTCTCAAAGCTCTACAGACACCCTACACACCATTTCTGACAGTCCTGTCTTTAGTGCACCCCCATTTTTGCCTAATGTGCCCCTAGCACCATGGACACATCAGAGCACCTCAACAGACTTGAAAGTGACATTACTGGAATATGCATGCAAATAGATTCACTTAAATCTACAATCAAAAACTTCATCAGAACCCTTCAGACTAGCTCCACAACCAATATTCCCCCCATTGTGACTCCAAGTGCACCTAACAACGATGCACCGCCTAATGCACCCACTAAGGAGCGCACCCAGATCAAACCATCTCCCCCCACTGAATTTAATGGCATGCGTGTGCAGGGGTGTGCATTCCTTGATTCCTGTGAGTTGTACACCAGTTTCCAGTCACATCAATTTGTCGATGATGCTGCAAAAATTTATTGGGCCTTCACATACATGAAATCTGAATGCACCTATCTCTACATGGACCGTATTCTGTGCCAAACTAAAGAGCTCAGTTCTCCACTTGGGGTGACTTTCAAGCAGAGTTTGCATGCCACTTTTGTCCCCTCAATGAGCACCACTGAGCAGTGACATGGCTCGAGTCATCCTCTTACCATCTGGCATGTTGATCCGTGGATGATTATATCAATGAGTTTGAGGATTTGGTGGACATGGCTGGATATGGGAGTGGGCTACCAGTGGTGGTGAAGTTCTGATGGGGCCTCAATTGAGAAATTCAGGACCAGATTGCACAGATGCTGGAAGGGCACCCAGAGGACGATGATATCTATGCTTGGTATGAAGCTGCTTCACTCTGTGATGAGAACTGACTCATGAATGCGGCATTTAATGCTGCATTCCATGCTCCAACTACCACTCATCCCCTCTACACCTTCATTTGAACCCTTCCCCACCATAACCCCATTCCTGTCCATCAGACTCCCACACCAGCCATCAATGTCCTGGTACCAATGGATGTTGATGCAGCCCACAGCCACGCACATAGGTTGGATCTCTGCTACTGCTGTGGGGAAATTGGGCACAGGGCTGGAGTGTGTCCCCATCATCAGGATATCCACATGCTCATCCCTGAGGGGCGAGATGAACTCCTCTAAGACCTGTTGGCACTTGTAGATGTTGAGGAAGGAAAGGATCAGGTTGCAGAGGAGATCAAGTCAGAAGTTGTAGAGGAGCAGGATTT
Organism: Tricholoma matsutake; assembly: GCA_026075535.2. Lineage (NCBI taxonomy): Eukaryota > Fungi > Basidiomycota > Agaricomycetes > Agaricales > Tricholomataceae > Tricholoma > Tricholoma matsutake. The sequence continues at coordinate 9,648,536 of AP026540.1, read as the reverse complement.
TTCTATTCACTGCGAGTGAATCATATGCCCTCACTGCCTGTCCATAACCACTTTGAAGTTTTGTCAGTTGAGTTCCCAGAGAATTAATCTAATTCCATGACTGTTCCCCTCTCTGACCCTTCAAAGTTGGCTGAAGATGTACCTGCTCTTCCCATCTCTTCCTCTGCCCCACACCCCAAAATTAAATCATGGGGGCGCAGACTACCACACAAATATATTGTTGCATCCACTCCCTCTACACATTCCTTGAACCTAGCAATCAAACTGCAGACTACCGACACTGGACAGATACTTGGTGTCTCTGTGCTCCTGGACTCTGGTGCAACCAGTCTCTTCATCAATGCCCATCTCACACAACAACATCGCCTGAATACTCGCTCACTCTCATGTCCAATAGCTGTTTATAATGTGGATGGGTCCCCAAACAAAGCTGGTGCCATCTGAGAGGTTGTAGACCTGGTCCTCTGTTACAAAGATCATAGTGAGCATTCCCTTTTACTGTCACCCAATTAGGAAAACAGAAGGTGATTTTGGGCTATCTGTGGCTTTGAGAGTTGAGACCATAACCCAGAGGTCAACTGGTGTACCAGGGAGGTTACAATGAGCTGGTGTCCATCCTGCTGTTGCACTTGTTTCATGGAAGCCAGACAAGAACACTGTGGACAAAGGGCCTCAATACAATGCACTCAGAAGTGTTGTGCCAGACCCCTGCCTGTACCTGAAGTGGAGTTAGAAGGGGCTTCTGATCTGATGCCAGACTCGGATGATGATGAGGAGGAGCCAGAGGAAGTGGAGGAAGGTGACCAGATCTTCTACACTGCAATTTGTCTATTGCATGAGGTCTGTGCTACATCAAACATATCCCAATGCCTCGCTGAGGCCTTCCACAAAAACAATGCTTCTAAATCCTCTACTGATTCCTTGCTTCCTCATCTCCACGAGTTTGGGGACATGTTCTTCAAGGAATCATTTGACTCTCTCCCTGCGCACAAGCCATGGGATCACATTGATAGTACTCAACCCAGGAAAACCACCAAAACCACCAATGAGGCAACCAATGATATTTGCACAAGTCAGAGGAAGGGTGCGAGATGTTCTGAATGTTCATGGTCTGACCAATGGGAAGACAACTAGTTGGTACTAGTTGTGAAGGTAGTTCTATCAGAGAGGAAGGTGTTTAGCATGGTCCAATGGAGTATCAATTGATATCAAGGACAATTGACAATATTGATGGCAAATGATGTTTATTGTCAATGGTCGATGTGTGAATTCTAAGGACTTTTGGTGGATCGATAGTATATGAAGATTATAGCCGATGGCTAGGAAGTGGTGGAATGGTTACTAGTGCTAACGATAAGAGGATCAAGGACAACGATGATCGCAGAGGTTTCTCATCGATCGAGAAAACTCATAGAAGCTTAGATTGTTTTGAGGATAGATTGGATTCTTAGAACTTTATATGAGGCGATATGTGAAGATGATTTCTTGTATTCCCAAGTAGATACTACAGAGTTTTATATGTTTTAAGAGAAACTTCCTAAAATGGTATAAGAAACATGTGTAGAACATGAGGCAAAAGATATGAGTTAAAACACGAGGCCAAAATGAGACTGGAATCCAAACAAGAAAGAGATATATCATATGATGAAGGAGTAATAAAGGGAAAGAACTAAAAAGAGACTGTCCTTTGTGTATAAACTGTGCTAAGTGTTGCAATAATCTGTCCAGCGGGTTCTGTATGCAATAGGGACTTGGAACGAGGCTGACCTACTATCAACAGGTTTGAGCATGAGTTGAAATACTCCCTGGCACATGGTATTCCATCATTTAGATAATGAATACGGTGCCCAATGTTGCTCATAGTTTCTTGATGTTGATTGATAATGCTTGACAATGGTTGATGATGTTCGATCACATTCACGGTTGTTCGAGGTTGATTGGGGATACTCAATGTTTGTTCAGAGGGTTCTTAGGGCATTTCCAGGTAGTCCTAAAGTTGTGCGATGTAGTTTCTCAGTACAATCGATGTTGCTGGTGATGTTTTGACGTGATCAATATGATATTGTGATCAATATGATATTGTGATCAATATGATATTGTGATTGATAGACTTGGTCGGGAGTGTTCGCGCTGCTTCTGGGACATCGTAGGAGTTAGCCGGTGTGATTAGATTGTAGTTGTAATGGTGAATCGGCCTTTGAGCCAAGGAGACAACCTATCATCCTCCCCCTTACTGAAATTCTGACCATCCCGGTCAGTCGAGCTGAAATAACCAGGTCATGTGACATTGTTGATTGTTGATTTAAGACATGTCGTGGTTTGAACTTCTCTCCTTCTTATTCGATCTCCTTCATCATTCTATTCTAAACCTCGACAGCATGTCTATCCTCACTGAACTTGCCATTCCCATCCTCGATCACGTGAAATCGATGCCCAAGGCTGGCAAGGCTGAAGAATTTGACTTCGAAATCTGGGGTCAAGTTTTTTGTGAGAAAATGGTGTGTTTTTCCCTTTCTTTTGTTTATCTGCTTCCTGACCTTGTTGAAAGGCTGAATATGACAATCTGATCAGATCATTTGACGAGGCACACAATGACTGTGTGCAGGCAGCATTAGACGAAGCTATAATGTTATTCGCACCCTTCATGCATGAGGATTGGGTTTCATGGGGTGGGAAGTATCTTTTTGAGGAGTATTTGAGGACAATCGAGGAAGAGAGGCAGAAGGAGGAAGAGCGAATGGCTCGGCAAGAGGCTACCGAGGTGAAGGCAAAACATATTGAGGACTGACAAAATGCTCTGGCCGCTATGTGTCAGGTGTTTTTGGCTGAGGTTTGTGCCAAAACCATGTCGAAGGAAGAATTTCACAATCAGACCACCACACTCAAGGCGCTAAATATATCTATCAATTGGGAAGAGGCTGCACAGGATCGTCGAGAAGAGGAAGGCAGACAAGATGGATGAGGAGGATGAGGGTGAGGACAAGCTTGATCAGGAGCCCATGGTCGCAAAGCAGGTGCGATTGGAGGAGGGTGATCTGATCACCTTCCATGGGCCAATAAGTCCTTGTTTTACTTCAATATCATTCAGACTAATCTGGCTTTTGATTTTGCTTTAGTGTGATCGTTGTGCAGGACTGAGGATGTTGCAGGAATGTGTCATCGAGGTGGGTGCACCCAAGTGCAAATGATGCACTCAGGGGCTGCAGGGCTGCTACTGGGAGGGAGTGTTGAGGCGAGGACTCCAACAAGGTGAGTCGAGAAAAAAGGCAGGCTCGAAGCAAGCAACAAAGAGTACAGGGGAGTTGATGGAGGTGTTGACTCCAAGGTGTAGTAAGTGAAATTCCTTGATAACCACTACAATTGCTAATCTGTGTGATTACTTTAGCAATACACATCTGGGCTATCCAGCCTATCGAGAACGCAGAGGCTGGGCCCTCGAAAGTCGATGAGTGCCCAAAACAAATGACAAAGGCAAAGGCAAAGTCTGCTGAGAAGGAGAAGGGGAAGGGAAAAGTGAGGGAACAAGAGGTCGAACCTGAGATCGCAGGTCAGGTCCAGGGGCAGTTGATGGTGGTCGAGGATGAAATGATGCAGTCAGATGCAGCATGACTCTGGTGTCATTATCTTGTGGAAGTGCTGGTGCGCAAAAAGCTGGAAGTGGAGGTGCTGATGGAGGAGATCGAGGTTTTGGAGAGGAAGTGGGAGGGATCCCAGTAGTAGTTCGTTTTATTGATTTAATTTTATCATTTTTCTTGTGTCTGATCGAGATAAGTTTGAAATGAGAAATATTGCATATGCTTGAAGCCAAGAAATGTAAGATATACATAGGAGAGAAAAAGAAAAAGAAAGTAAGATGGATGATTTATCAAAATGAGACATAGGGGAAAGACTCAGAACTCCTTCATAGCCAAAAAAAAGGTTGTGCGAACACATTTTGAACAATATTGTGACTTGTAATAGTACACTGTTATAAAATCAAGAGTTGATTTCAATATTGCAAGTAAGGAAAATAAAATAAAAATGCTCTATTCGTCTTTGTCGAGGTCAGGAATACCTTTGTCGATGTCTCCATCAACGTCCAATGTTGTTTGAAGTTGTTCAAGCCAATGATCATTGATATCAAAGAAGTTTGGAGGAAGGGGAATCAATTTTCGTGCTAGATAGGGAAGAACTCAGAAAGCAGCTACTGGTCAATGAAGGACTGAACCATCGAGCTCGCAAAGAATATAAGCACCTCCATAGTTTCATGCGATAACAATAAGTGGGCCGAGATATCGAGCTCGCATTTTTCGATTGAGGGCTTTCTTGATCTGTGTGTTTCGCATGAGTATGAGGTCACCTTTTTCAAAATTGTAGTCTTGAATTGTTTGCTTGTGAACTTCTTCAAAGCGTTTCACAGCTTCTCATTGAGCAGTGTAGACTCTAGAGTAGAGTACTTTGAGATCAGTCGAGCATTTCTGTAGTGTGATAGTGCATTGAGCAATGAGATCAGTGGACAAAAGTATTGAGTTGGGTGGCGGCTGTAGATATGTTGCTTCTGAGATGTCAAGAGGGATGAGTGGATGAGAACCTGTGATCGCAAAATAGGGCAAACAGCCCATTCATTTTCGAACTGTTACCCATTCTGCCCAAAAGACTGAGTAGGTCCCAACTGACCATTGAGTTTGATCGCCATTGACAGCCTTGTAGAGTGACTGTCGTACGTCAAAGTGGGCTCATTTGATGAGGCTGTTGGCGCAAGAATTGTACCCACTTATTCAAATGTGATTGATATGATATTGCTTTGCCAAGTATTCAAGAGCAGCAAGAAATGCTGGGCTGTTGTCAGTAATGATCTCATAAAGTGAGCCCCATTGACAAATGATTTCTTTGAAGATCCAATTGCCGATGGTCCTCGCTGTTTCATTGCGAAGCATCCTGAATTCCAGCCAGTATGATATCGAACATTGACCTTGTACTATATAGCGATATCTGCCAGAAGGCAGCATGTGCATTGTGTCGATGTAGACTTTTCTGAATAGAGGGGTGGGGGTGGCAATGATTGGTGGAATAAGGAGATTTTGAGTTTGTCGCAACTGACAGTAATGGCATGTTCAGATGTACCATGCAATATCGGCTTTCAGGTTGGGCCACCAGAATCATAGGGCAACATGAGATTTCATGGCAAATATCATTTTGTGTCCGATATGGTCGTGCAATGACTGGATAATATTGATGCAACATTCTGGGATCACGATGATCTTGTGTTCTCCATGATGATCTTTTTGCCATAGTTTTCCGGAATCTATGAAGAACTCAGTGCAGTATCGCATGAAGGTAGTGTACTCGGTATCTGATAGATTTGGGGGTCGCACCATGTCGTCTAACCATCTATGAATGAGCAGTAATTGTTCGTCTTCTTTCTTCACTTTGTCTGATTGAGGTACATCTTCATACGAAACATCCTCCCCCTTACTGAAGTCTGAGGCTTGGGCAAAAGTTGGATAAGTTGCATGAGAGGGGAAAGGTCAAATCGAAATTGGGTTGATTTGGTGAATGAAACCATGTAGTTTGTTGATCCAGTCACCAAATTCTTCTTCTACTTTGATATTGTCATCTGCAGTTTGTCGAGGATGTCATGAAAGACTGTCCGGCCCATGGTGCATACCTGCAACATGAACTAGCATGAAGTGGAACATTAGAATCGAAACAATCCATCGATTGATGCTAGCGCTAGGTGCAATATTGGGATTTGAGAGCATGCCTTTGATATATCTTGCATCGACTTCGATGATAAGGTTTTGCACCCCTATCAAATACAATTGGAGTGCACCAAGGGCTCGATATAGACCATAAAGTTTGAGTTTTGGTTGCAAGAACTGGGATTCGTGGTCGTTAAGTGTGATCGAGCTGAATCGACTGTAGTATCATTTTTGAGGATTGTCGCGGTCACATTGCACTAGGAAATAGCTGATCATGATGCTCAATGTGTCGACTGCAAGGATGACTGGGGCGTTTGAGGTGTAGTCGATTGCTCGAATCACTGGCAAGTTTGGCAGTGCTTGCTTGAGATCTTCTTGCACTGATACCTGAGATGGGCTGAATTCGAAGGGTACATCTTTTCGAGTAAGGTTGATTAGCATGGCTGCTCAATGTGCGAAACTCTGAATAAAAATTCAACAAACTCCAATCATTCCTAAGAACGCCTTAACTTCCATGAGCATATGACATGGACCCCACTTCTGAATCTTATCAATATGCATCAGATCAGCCATTTGACCTTGAATATTGCATCGATGACCTAAAACAATTATTTTGGGGACACAAGCAAATAACTTTGGTCCTGAGAACATCCCACCACAATACTTCATGCACTGGACAATGTGATTCAGGTTCTTGAAATGCCCCCATACGAATCGTCAAATGCCTGGGTTGTTGGTGGTTGTTTTGTAAGACCCACTGATTGTTTGATATTCTGATTTCGGACCCTTAACTGGTGTGTCGTTGATATAAGGGATTGTGATATGAGGGACTTTGGGTTGTAGGATGAATGTGACATTGTCATTGTGTAAGATTGGAACTGAGTTTGTCCAACCCATTGGTAGGGTGACAATTCAAAGTGCGCCAAATGGGGTCTGGAAAGTCATTAGATCTCGAGAAGATTCAGCTATGAGCCTTTTGTCAAATGTGACATATAAATCCAACATCCCACCACAAGCACGTCCCCCAAACTGTTCAGCTAAATGCTTGTGGATTGGGATGACACCTGAGTGCTGAATCGTAACTTGGTTTAGCAGCTCGAGACTGTGGACTATTTGAAGTGATTTTGCATCTTTCTTCGCAATGCAAAACCATTGCAATCGATATGATGAGTTCAATGACTCATAGACTCCTGCTTTGATCTTCTTTTTCAGCATTTCACAGATCTGTTCATACAGACCAGGAGGTATGGGGATATTATGTTCGACCCAAGGAGTGTGAGGGACGACTGGGAACTTGATAGGGGGGAAGAAATCAGGTCAAAACCTTCCTCATTCATTTTTGGTCCATGCGAACCCCACTTGCTGGTTTTGAATGAAGTCATGCATGAGATCTCATTCTTGAGGCCATAGAAAATCGCCTGGATGATTTCGATCGATGATGTTTTTGCATTCAAGGTTATATCGAGGGGTTGGTTCAAATATTGGAGGATGGGGATTTAGTGGAGGCATGTCTTTGAGGGGATCGCCCTCGATGTGTTGAATAGTTTGAAATTGATTGGGTAGTTTGGCCACGATTGGATGGACCTTCTGTGCGACTGGTTTATACTTCTTCTTCATCAATAAATAACTAGACTGGGGATTGTTGGTAATAACGGAGGAAGGGGAAACATATGATGAAGAGGTTTGCATAGGTATGAACACCATCGAGGCATTTCAAGGAACATGGAACTCATCGCATGCAGATAAATATAAATCGGAAAGCATTGATGATGCTCAACCCGGAAACTCAACTAAAACCACCTAAACAGGTCTTAGGAGATATTACACGAGTCAGAGAAAGGCTACGAGGTGGTACTGAATATCACCGCATTATCCAAAGGCCAGTAAATGTACTGTACAACATTGCGAAGCTGTATTAGACTGTGCGAAGTTCTGCAAAGCTGTCTGAAGTAATGCAAAAAACTATGAAGCGTTCCGAAACAATACATGAAAGTTTAGCAGCAATGTAGAGAAGTTTGAGAATCTCCGAAATGGTCTCACAAATTTGGGAGATGATGACAATAGTTGAAAGCGAAGTAAGAGACGATGACATGACAGATAGGCGATGTGACGAGAATTTCGAGAGTTGATGTGGCAAAACGATGTAGTTCACAGAATACTTTGAGTGAGTTCGGGCGAAGACTGAGCTAAAACTCAAGAGTTTAAACCCTTAAGTCTGATGATAGGCGATGTGAGAAGACAATTTTCTTGTTTTGCTTTGTATCTAGTACATCTTTTTATATAAAACAAAGAAAGTACCTAAAAAGGCTAGAGAACATGAGGCAAACATGTGGAAAACTCGAGGCAAAAGACAATATAAGTATATCAGAACAATAAAGCAAGCCTAGAAGGGGTGAATATAACACATGATGAAGAAATAATAAGAAAGAATAGCTAAAACCAGACTGTCCTTGTTATAAATTGAATAAAAGATCGGAAACTGCTTCGAGTGGATTGTATGCATGCACATGCAGTCGAAATGTGTTCGATATATGCAATATAGTGTCCCATATGTCCAGCATGCATCCGAAGATCATTCGAACAGGAAATACTGTGTCCGACGATGTTTTTCGAAGATTTTTGAAGTTTCTTTGGACTTTGTTCATGGCCCAATATTGGTGCAATATTGTTCGACGATGGTAGGGGATACATCTGGCATGTGTGCGATGAGTATTCAGATAGCGATATAGTGTCTGATGTTGATTTTGCGATGTTTGATGATTTTCGAAGTCGGTCGAGGAAATATCGGACTTGTTCAAAGGCCGATATTGCTGCAATATTGCTCAATACTGGTTCGGAACGCATCGACGATGCTCCAAGTGTATATCCTGAGCTGTCCGAAGGTCAGGGGAGTTATACTATAGCAGCCGAAGGCATACGAAGAATTTCGAGGTGTTGCGAAGAGTTTTGAAGTGTTGCGAAGAATTTCGAAGCATTTTCATGACCTTGTAGAGGTTTGTAGAGGTTTGTAGAGCTTCAGAGGGGTTCGTAGAAGTTCGGAGGGGTTCATATGGGTTCGTAGAGCTTCAACGACAATTGTAGATGTGATTTTCCAAGCTTGAATGACAAGGTGGACCTATCAGCATTGCGGATAATTCTTCAGAGGAGTCAATTTCAGGGATATTTGCAGTGTGTTCGATAAATATAGAGGAGTCAGAAGAGTTGAACAAAATAATGAAAGCGCACTGTTCCAAAATTTCATTCTCTAGTGCTGAAAATCCTCACAAACTACTGTTCGATGACGATGCAACCTAGGGATTGAGGGAATGGTAGTGGTCCAAGTTGAGTTCGGATCACAGATTGTGATTGTTTGGGCTTCGTTCCAATAATTTCTGATGACACTTTCCGTTAAGACATCGAAAGGTCATCTGAGTAGAAGATCATAAGCTGGGTCCCAAATAACATGTATCTGCATGTATAGGGTGATTCCACCGAGATCGCAAGGCACATTGCATGCTAACCGAGTGTTTTGTCCACAGTGCCATTGGCAGACTGCATCAGAAGCTGAATTGAGGAGTCATATGCTAGACCGAGTTCATGGCAGACATCTTCGGCCATTGATATAATCGAGGAACTGGGATCAATGACACTTTCTATCTGGTGGTTACCCTGAACATCCATAATAACTGATCTAATTGAGGAAGTTTTTTTAGCGACGACAAATGGCTGAGGGATTTTACTGGGTTGAAGACTGCTAATATAGGTCTCGTATGGGTCGGGCACAATAATCGCGTTGGGACTGAACATGTTCATGGTGTTGTTTCTGGTTTGTGGTACCCATTTTGGTGTGACCTGTTCTCTCCATTTTGTTTGAACCTCAGGTGAAAGTGAGAGTAGTTCTTCCAATGTAAGCCTGACAATTGGCATCTTCATCAAGCACAAAAAGATATTGTGAGCTATTTTCTTGTTCTGTACTGGTGCCTGTGTTGCATATGATGGTCCATCTTTCTCCTTACCCTTCGATGCACCAGCAAAGTTCCTTTTGTGTGGTGGTAAATAGGCATTCTCCCTGACCGATGTGTATGGATGTACCGAGGTTTGCATTGGGGGTACGGTGGTTGATGGTGAGGTAGTCAAAGTGGGAGAAGTCAATGTTGATGCCAATGTTGGAGCCGTAGTTGAAGTCAAAGGGTTATCTGCTATCGATAAAGATGTTGATGGTGCTGGTACTGGGGCAGTAGATGTCGAAGATCCAGGAATGGGACTTGTCATGGCAGGAACTGGACTTCGAACCTCATTGCTCGGATGCGAGAATGGTTGACCACTTCGAAGTGCAAATATCTCTCACTTGAGAGCTGCTATCCTTTCTTCGGAGTCAGATGTCAGCATTGAGTTATGATAAATGCCTTTTGTTTCTGATGCCGAGGTAGAAACTACATCAGACTCCATTATCGAAGTGATTTCAGCCGAGGTCGAATTAGTCAAAGTCGAAAGTGCTGATGGTGCAATGCTGAATAAAAGTGTGGCTGCTGGTGTTTGCATCTGGGTTCAGTTTCCACCATTCATCGATGCATTCCTTGATAAACCTGCCAGGAATACTTCGAGGGGTGAATTGTCTGTTTGGAAGTACAATCTTTCCTTCCGTGTTTTGCTTACACTTCCCTTTGTTCAAGTACAATTGACAAACCAAACAATCAGGGATAAAATGTCCCAATAAACTGCAAAATATGCAAAGAAGTGCATCAATGTGTGCCTGTCTGTCTGCCGAATTAGTGCGAGGAGCTGTAGTCGATTTAGTACACGATGTGCATAGCGATGGTGCTAGCAAATTGTTCAAACATTGCGTTTAGATCTTCAGCTTTGATTGTAATAGTTCTGGGTGACAAGGTGACCATATTTCCGACATTTGATGTCCAGTGCGATGAAGAGGTCGATTGGTGGATTACTGAGTTCAATGTGTTAGAGCCTGCTAGTACAAATTTTGCCGTGTTGTGAATGTCATTGAGTGGATATGGATCATTGGGATAATGATCAGGAAATTTGAGTTTGAGTTGTTGCACAATTCGAGTCCATAAGCCAGGTTGGAATCCTTGAACATAAGCTCTGCTTTGCTCAGCTTCTGAGATCCTATTCTTTGCTTGTAAAAAGTGAGTAATGTTGTACAATGCCCAATAATACATTCCTAGATTGTTTACATTGAATATCCCTACACATAATTGTTCTCCCACTAATTTGTCCATGTCCAATATGCTCCACTTGCATTCGTCTTCTGAGCTGGGACAGAGTTTATGTACTGCTGTTCAAAAATTGTTGAATGAAGTGCCTGGCTGATATTCTGGATGCAATTCCCAGAGTTCAGAAGAATTGATGTCGAGGTAGCGACAAGCGTGTTTCTTCATCAGGTTCAATTCAGTGACGCTGCAGGTCAGGAACAATAATTCAAGCTCTTTGAAGTATCATCGGAGCTCTTGAGGTTGAGTAGGGTTGAACTTCAGAGTGGTCAAATGACCCCGAGCTGGCATAGTGGTTTGAGTAGTCATGAATGCAATGACTCTAGGGGTAGGGGTTAAGACTTGAGTAAAGGATGGTAGAGGTGTCGAAGTTGTTGGAAGGATGAATGAAGAGGTTGATGATGAGGATGAAGGATGATGATGTTGAAGGCAATGAGATAGGTGAAGGGAATAGTCCACGATGAGTAGATTCTGCTTCGGAAACAGGAATTAGAATATCTCCCGATTGTTCAAGAGATTCAAAGGCATGGTGAGTATCAATATGAAGGTTTCTCACTTGTGTTGGCCTAAGCCGAGGAAGTCAAGATTGGTCTGACAATGAAATGATTCAGAAACCCTCATGGTGGGCTCCAAAAATGATAGTACTCAACCCAGGAAAACCATCAAAACTGCCAATGATATTTGCACAAGTCAGAGGAAGGGTGCAAGACATTCTGAATGTTTGTGGTCCGACCAATGGGAAGACAACTAGTTGGCACTAGTTGTGAAGGTAGTTCTATCAGAGAGGAAGGTGTTTAGCATGGTCCAATGGAGTATCAATCGATATCAAGGATGATCGATGATATTGATGGCAAATGATGGTTATCGTCGATGGTCAATGTGTGAATTCTAAGGACTTTTGGTGGATCAATAGTATATGAAGATTATAGCCGATGGCTAGGAAGTGGTGGAATGGTTACTAGTGCTAACGATAAGAGGATCGAGGATGACAATGATTGCAGAGGTTTCTTGTCAATTGAGAAAACTCGTAGAAGCTTAGATTGTTTTGAGGATAGATTGGATTCTTAGAACTTTATATGAGGTGATATGTGAAGATGATTTCTTGTATTCCCAAGTAGATGCTACAGAGTTTTATATGTTTTAAGAGAAACTTCCTAAAATGGTATAAGAAACATGTGTAGAACATGAGGCAAAAGATATGAGTTAAAACATGAGGCCAAAATGAGACTGGAATCTGAACAAGAAAGAGATATATCATATGATGAAGGAGTAATAAAGGGAAAGAACTAAAAAGAGACTGTCCTTTGTGTATAAACCAAGCCAAGTGTCGCAATAATATGTCCAGCGGGTTCTGTACATGATAGGGACTTGGAATGAGGCTGACCTACTATCAACAGGTTTGAGCATGAGTTGGAATACTCCCTGGCACATGGTATTCCACCACTTAGATAATGAATGGGGCACCCAATGTTGCTCATAGTTTCTTGATGTCGATTGATAACGCTCGACGATGTTTGATCACATTTGCAGTTGTTCGAGGTTGATCAGGGATACTCAATGTTTGCTCAGAGGGTTCTTAGGGCATTTCCAGGTAGTCCTAAAGTTGTGCAATGTAGTTTCTCAGTACAATCGATGTCGCTGGTGATGTTTTGATGTGATCGATATGATATCACAATCGATAGACTTGGTCGGGAGTGGTCGCGCTGCTTCTGGGACATTGTAGGAGTTAGCCGGTGTGATTAGAATGTGGTTGTAATGGTGAATCGGCCTTTGAGCCAAGGAGACAACCTATCAATGTGATCGAACTCACCCCTGGTGCAACCCCTTCATCCTGCAATGTCTATCCTCTCTCTCCTGAAGAACAGCAACAGCTTGACCAGTTCATCGATGAGTACCTGGCCTCTGGACATATTTGACCATTGAAGTCACCCATGGCCTCTCCATTTTTCTTTGTCAAGAAGAAGGATGCACTTTGACCAGTTCAAGACTACAGAAGGTGTTAAGGGCGAAGCCTCAACCACTCGATCTAGTCGATGTCGTTCGACGAGGTGCTTCCTCGACGAGTCGTTTGGCACTAGTCTTACTTGGAGCGTCCGACGTAAGATAGGTAGTGCACTCTAGCAGGGCTTCTGCATAGAGTCGTTCAGGTTCACGCACTAAGGGGCTTCCTTAGTGGTTTCGAGTAAGTTTGCAAGTTACAAGTTAAGGCTGTTAATTGCCTAGATCTAAACTAAGGACATCCCTACTACGAGTTGCAGTACTTATACTACAAGGGAGGTCCTTATCATCCAATTGGAAAGATAGATGTGTATCAAGTAAGAATAGAAACAATAGGCCTCATGCCTTGCATGAGGCGTCCGATGTCACAGAGTGCTGCGGCACAGCATGTCAATCATGAGAGTCCGATGTCATGGACCTCATGTCAGGGGGCTGTCGTATCACAGCATGTGTGGGAGTGGGTTCGGGTGCATGGAGTCACCATGCGTCAAGGGTGCCTTCCACGGGAAGGGGATCGAGTGCATGCAGTCGGCATGTGTCGTGTGTGTGTCTGATGTCAAGGACATGCCCTAGGCATGAATCAAGGGGTGCCTCCTGTCTGGAGGGGATCGTCAGGTGCATCGGGTTCCATGAGTTACAAGGAAAATTGTAACATTACCCCCCGCTATGGTCGAAAGTTCCACACTTCGACCTAAATCTTCGTCTCTCCTTCGTGGTCTGATCGGGCGTGGTCTGGTTATGTGGGTAGGTTGGGGTCGAGGGGTACAATGGAGGAATAATTCATGTCTGAACTCGGACCATGATCGGGTTCTTCTGGTTCGCGCTGCCCTAGGTAGTGGTGTCAAGGAGTCGGTAGTATCGTTGAAAGGGGGGCGTTGCAGGATGGCAAATTCAATGTCTGTAATCGGGGGTTCAGGTTCTGTTCAGAAGATGGCGTAGAGGCAGAATGCAAAGGTTAGGGCTGCCACTGCAGCCAGGGTCATGCCAACAATGATGGCAAGGATCATAATCCCTGTGAGCATGGGTCTGTCTTGTCATGCCATTGTCTTGAGCTCTGCCTTTTAAATCCTTCCATATGGCTCCCCTGTCATGTTTCCCATCGCGTCGTCATCAAAATCATCGTATCCGGAGTTAAAGAAGAGCCGCTGTCTGTGTTCGGCTTCTCTTTGATCGGTCTCTCAATCTTTCCGAGGTTTCTCTGGGCAGTTCATCCTATAGTGTCTGGGGCCTCGCTGTTTGCAATACTTGCAAATATATCATGGGCAAATCAGGCCGAAATGGCCTATCTCTTGGCAGACGAAACATCTGGCATGTCTCATGTGTGGGGGGGACCAAGGCAGTTGGGTGATTTTCGGTTCAGGTTCGGGGGTGGTCAGATCAATTACTTCAGGTGCCCAAGGCACGATCTTCGGGTTCTTCATAGAACAGGAGGAGTCTCCAGAGGGAGCTCATCATTCGTCTCTGTCGCTCCGCTCGCTGAATGGCGAGGGCGAGGTCGGTGGTCATCTGTGCCGATCTAAGGGGGTGTGAGGTCTCTCCTCAGTCATTCTTGGTCTGTCTGACCGCAGTGCAATCATCTCCTGGATCGTCTGTTCAATCCCCAGGGCAGCTGCATCGTTCATTGCTTCTTCTAGATTTCGTTCCATCTGCTGGATAGTGCTAGCATAGTAGAAGCACATCCTGGCCAGATGGTATCTTGGTGGATCATGGGCGAGGTGAACGCGAAGGGCGTCAGCATTCAATCGGTTTTGTAGGTAGTCTCGGGTGAATCATCGTTCGGCAGGCATATTGGGGAGTGTTGTAGCAGAAAGGAAGGGGGGTCTTGGGTTCTCGTTAGAGGTGGTACCTCTTCTTATATGCCATCAGGATCTCGGGGGCATGTTTTAAGTTTGATTCGGGTTCCCATGTGTTTTTGGAGGTCAGGTAGTCAACCCATTTCACGAGGTAACGGCGTGTCTTGCCGTGCTTCTTGTGTGCGATGATCGCTTCCACTTCATATTCGTTTTCTCCTTCCACGAGGTCGGGTGGTGGAGTCAGGAAGTTCCGTCCATGAGTGTCATTCTCGTGGTATCGCATGAGTAAGGCCACATGGAATACCAGGTGGATCTTCCATCTCGGTGGCAGTTTCAGTCGGTATGTCGTTCTGGACAGGGCGTCTTCAATCAAGAAGGGCCCTTCTCGTTTTGGCACCAATTTTTTCGTTGGGTAGCCCATCTTCAGGTTCTTGGAGTCAAGCCATACTTGTTCTCCAACCTTGAACGGTTTGTATCGCCCTTTCGTTTGGGCAGCCATAGCCTGTCTGGCTAGTTTGTGTGCGGCAAGAGCTTCCCTTCTTGCAGCGAGA
Organism: Tricholoma matsutake; assembly: GCA_026075535.2. NCBI lineage: Eukaryota > Fungi > Basidiomycota > Agaricomycetes > Agaricales > Tricholomataceae > Tricholoma > Tricholoma matsutake. Next base: position 9,633,303 of record AP026540.1, on the reverse strand, counting down.
AGTTCCTGGATTCTCTGTTCAGCGGCCGGCACGTTCATCTTTTCATAAGGGGTGGGGATAGCACGTGGTTGATATCCCATCATCAAGTAAAACGGCGAATGTTTTACTGCGGAGTGCGTCTTCTGGTTGTGCACGAATTCTGCCATTGGGAGATAACATTCCCAATCTTCGGGTTTGTTCGAACAGAACATGCGGAGGTAAACTTCTAGTTCTTGGTTTACTCGCTCCGTTTCTCCATCGGTCTGGGGGTGATAAGCAGTGCTCATGGATAGCTTGATCCCAAGCAGTTGTCCGAGTTCTCGGAAGAGTTTGGATGCAAATTGAGGGTCTCTGTCTGAGATGATCCTCCTGGGGAGTCCAAATCTTGTGTATACATGGCGCAGGTAAAGGTCTGCAGTTCCAAGTGCATCGATCGTCTTCGTGCAAGGGATAAAAATTACCCCCTTCATAAGACCATGGTCTACCATGACCATGATTGAGTCAAATCCATTTATCACGGGCAAGTCCGTGATAAAATCTGTCGTTACCAGCTCGAATGGTCTGCTGGCGTCGGATGACATCAGTGTCGGCGGTGGGGTCATCGGGTGTGTATTCACTTTCATTTGCTGGCACTTTGCGCAGCCTTCGACATACTTCTTGATGAAGTTGGCCATTCCTGGCCACCAGTAGTCTCGTCGGATCAGTTTGATTGTCTGCCATTGTCCAGGGTGTCCTGTTGTGATGCTATCATGGTATTTTTGTATGATCGCTCGGCGGAGGGTTTCGTCCTGTGGCACATAGCATCTGTCTTTGAAAAAGAGCAGGCCGTCTTTGAATTTCCAGTCCTCCAATGCAGACTTGATTGGGGGAGTTCCATTGTTTTTCAGGGCTCATAAAGCGTCATTTACGAGGTCGTCCTTCATTATTGCTGAGACCAGGGCTCCCTGGAGCTCGGTGTCCATCATTTTGACAAACAGTTCGTCAGCGAGGATGGTCTTGTCCTCGTTATCGGTGTCTTCTTCGGCTATGTGATCTGCTCTCCTCGATAGGGTGTCAGATTGTACCATCTGTGATCCTGGTACGTGTTGTAGCTTCAGGTCGAATTGTGACAGGTAGATGCTCCATCTAGCCTGTTGTCGGTTCAGTTTCTGCGCCTGACAGAAATACGTCAGGTTCTTGTGATTGGATAGTACCATCACAGGGAACGGTGTCCCCTGTAGGTAGTGTCTCCATGTCTCTAGTGCTCAGATCACTCCCAGTAGTTCCCTGTCATATATCTCGTAATTTCTTTCAGCTTCGTTGAAAGAATGCGAGATATAGCCGCATGGGTGCCAGTCTCCGTTGGTGTCCTGTTGTCTGAGTACTGCGCCTGTCGCAAATTTTGAGGCATCAGATTCCACCACAAATGGTTTTGTTGCGTCTGGCATCAGCAGTACTGGGGCTTCGTTGAATTTCCTTTTTAGCACATCGAATGATTGCTGGCAGTCGTTCGTCCATTCAAATTTCTGGTTCTTCCTTGTCAAATCGTTCAGCAGTCTGGCCAGATCTGCGAAGTGTCCGATGAATCTTTGATAGAAGTTCCCAAATCCTAGGAAGGATCTTACATCCTTCACTGTCCTTGGCGTGGGCCAGTCCTTGATCCCAGCCAGTTTCGTGTTGTCCATTGCGAGTTCGTCGGGCCTGATGATCATGCCCAAGAAGTCAACTTCCTGTACGTTGAATTTGCATTTCTCTATTTTCAGGTAGAGATTGCATTGTCGTAGTCATTCGAGGACCCTTTTGGTCCTTATCCGGTGTTCTTCTTCTGTCTTCGAGAAGATCAGGATGTTGTCCATATAGATGACGAGCCATCCTTCATCTAGCATATCTCAGAAGAGATTGTTCATCATGGCCTGGAATGTTGCCGGTGAGTTGCACAGCCCAAAGAACATCACCATTGGCTCGAATAGCCCTCAATTAGTTTTGAATGCTGCCTTCCACTCGTCTCCTTTCTTTATCCATACGTTATGATATCCCCATCGAATATCAAGTTTCGTGAAAAATCTCGCTCCCTTCAGCTTGTCCAAGAGGTCTCCGATCAGTGGCAGGGGGTAGTTGTTCCAGATCATTCCTTCGTTCAGATAGCGATAGTCTTGGCAAGGTCATAGAGCATCGGAGTCCTTCTTTGACACAAAGAAGAACGGGGATGCCATGGGTGATTTTGATGGTCGGATGTATCCTTTCTCCAGGTTTTCATCGAGAAACTCATTGAGTTTCTCTTGTTCTTTTGGTGTCAATGGGTAGACTTTGCAATCTTTTGGTACAAAGCCTTCCTTCAAGTCAATTGAATGATCCCACGGTCTTGATTCCAGGAATCGTTCAGATGCGGCCTTTTCAAATACCTGTCTGTATTTCTGGTATTCTGGTGGCAGCAAGTTGTCCAGGGTCTGTTGGCTAGTCTCCTTTCCCTCCTCTTGCTCATGTGCCAGTCGTTGAGATATGGATGTCTTTGCTCTGATCCATATGTCGGAGTTGAGTAGGTATCGTGGGGAGCCCTTGCCTTTCACGAGTCTGCCGATGGTGTTCGTCTTCCGGATGTATTTGTGTGTCGGCTCTCGATGTTCTTCCATCAGGGGCAGTTCTATGGCTGGTCCGAATAGGCCAATGACTGGTTCGCCTCACACGTATGCAATCAGTATTGAGTCATCCTCAATCACATCTCATTCGGGGGTTGGTTCTATCGCTCATATTTCCATGCCAGTGTCTGCCAGTAGTTCTTCATTGGGTACCTCTTCAATCTTTACCTGAGGGGGGGTCTCCCTGCACATAGGTATTTCAGTGTTGATGGTACCGTGATCTGGAGTCCTATCATCATGGGTCGGGGTAGTCTGTTGTCAAGGGTAGTTTATCCTGTTTCGTAGTGTTGTTTTCATGTTCCTTTTGCCAGTGCTTCCCTCCCCTGTGGAGGTTAGCAATTCCTTCATCCTTTGCACAATTCGTTGTGCCCTGTTGCATTCTTTGTTTTTGCCCTTTTCCAGCTGTTTCTTCTTCTGGTTTTCTCAGGTCTTGGCGACAGCATGTCGTGCCGCTTCAAGGTTTCTGGTTTCTTTAGGAGTGTTGCTGCTCCTGGTTTTTGCGATGGCTATCTGGACAGAATTTAGTTCTTTTGCTTTCCTTTCTGAAAGCCTTTCTCTTGTTTTTGCCATGGCCAATCGGGCTTGGGCAAGGCTCCTCTCTTTTTCTTCAGTGAGCCTTTCTCTCATCTTTGCCACGGCTAGTCGTGCTCGGGCAAGGTTTCTCTCATTCTCTTCGGAGAGTCTTTTTCTTGTTTTGGCCACGATGTGTCGAATTCGTGCCATTCTGTCATTTGGCACCTCCCTTTCAGCGTCTACCCTAGGAAGGTTTAGGGTGTTCGGGAGGGCCCATTCGGCTCTTCTTGTCTTTTCCAAGATTCGTTTGATCTGAGCCCATTGTTCTTCATCTTGGAACTCAAAGGTTCCCTTCTTCCAATCGATGATCAGGTTTATCTCCCACAGCCATGGCAGGCCCAGGATTACCGATTCTTTGCCTAGTCTGGCAACTAGGTATTCTATCAGGTAGCTCCTTCTGTTGATGTGGAGTCTTCCTTTCACGCACCTGGTGATCGTTCCCTGCTTGTTCAGGGTCCCGTCTACATTCGTGGCCTGGATGGTGCGGCCTAAGGGATATGTTCTGATCCCTTCTCGTTTGACGAAGTTCGAGTCAATAAAGACTCCTCCTGCTCCAGAGTCGAGGAGCATGTTCGTTGTGATGTCTTTCCCGTTGTCTGACTCAGCTACCCGAATAGACAGGCGCATAGATTGTCTATTCATGGTAGCTAAGAGTACAGACCCTAGGGAGACTACAGCGGTGACTGGCATCGTATCAGGCCGCTGTTCTAAAAACCCAATTCCTCCATGAGGTTGAGGGCTCGTTCCTTTTCTTCTTTGTCTAGTTCATCCAGCATCGTGTGGATCTTCTGGTAGGTGTCCACCCCAGTCTTCTTCTGGGTAAAGCGGTTTCGGTAGGGAGGGGGTGCTGACCCCATCTGAGTGGGGTTCTTTCCATCCCTGTGGTCAGATGATCAGTGTCCTGGTTGGTGGCAGATGAAACACAATCCCTTCCGGAGGTGTTCCATGCATTCTTGGTTTGTCAGTCGGTTGATATCAAGAGAGGGCTGTCCTTTCTTTGTCGTTTCGTTTGTCTTCTGGTTCTGCCTGGTCTTTCCCAGGATTGCCATGGCCCATTTCCATTGGCCTTCGTATTTTGAAGCTGCCTTTATCCAGCCTTTGAGCATGTTGGGCACTGTCTCCATTGTGTGTACCCTCTTCAGTAATTCGGGATGCAGTCTGTCCATGAAGTACTCGATCATGGCTGCATCTTCTGTGATTCCTGTCCTGTCTTTCAGGATGCGGAAGTTTGCCACATATTCTTTGAGGTTCCCTGAACCTTGTTTGAGATTCTTAATCTCTGTCTTTGCCGTTCCGGCATCGTCGATCAGTGAGAAGGCCTCTAGGACCTTCTGTCAGAAGTCTGCGTATTCACTGAGTCCCTCGGACTGGTGTTGGTTGATGAATGCCTGTGCCCAGGCAGCTGCTGTCCCTCCATTCATGAAGGACAGCGTGAAGATGATCTTCTTGTCATTCGTGTCATAGACCTGATCATTGATTCGCAAGTACAGGTCTATCTCCTGCAGGAATTTGGCAGTCTTGGTCCGCTCTCCTGAGAAGTCTGTGGGTGATTGGATTTGAATGTCCTTCATGGACATCGTTGGTGCAGTTGCGGGTTCGGACATCTCGTTATAGAGGTCGTCTGTTTCGTCTGTTAAGAAGCGGGTGGATGTTTTGGGTGGGGGTGTGTGCAGTTGTTCAAAGTCTTCGTCGGTGAGGAAATCTCCTTGTTGTCTGTCGGTTGATCCGTAGAACCAACACTGTGCTGGGGTCGAGTAACGGACTAGTCTTCCATTGTATCAGTACCAAGATGAACCTGACTGTGGTTCTGCTTCTCTTGGTGGTCGGTCTGGGGTTTGTCTAGACCCGGGTCACTGTGGTGTGTATCAAGACGTATTGCCTACACCTAGGTAGGTGGGCTAGCAGATAGTTTAGATCTTATGTTAAGGGCGAAGCCTCAACCACTCGATCTAGTTGATGTCGTTCGACGAGGTGCTTCCTCGACGAGTCGTTTGGCACTAGTCTTACTCGGAGCGTCTGACGTAAGATAGGTAGTGCACTCTAGCAGGGCTTCTGCGTAGAGTTGTTCAGGTTCACGCACTAAGGGGCTTCCTTAGTGGTTTCGAGTAAGTTTGCGAGTTGCAAGTTAAGGCTGTTAATTGCCTAGATCTAAACTAAGGACATCCCTACTACGAGTTGCAGTACTTATACTACAAGGGAGGTCCTTATCATCCAATTGGAAAGATAGATGTGTATCAAGTAAGAATAGAAACAATAGGCCTCATGCCTTGCATGAGGCGTCCGATGTCATGGAGTGCTGCAGCGCAGCATGTCAGGAAACAATAAGAGATAAGCCTCATGCCTAGCATGAGGTGTCCGATGTCACGGACCTCATGTCAGGGGGCTGTCATATCACAGCATGTGTGGGAGTGGGTTCGGGTGCATGGAGTCACCATGTGTCAAGGGTGCCTTCCATGGGAAGGGGATCAAACGCATGCAGTCGGCATGCGTCGTGTGTGTGTCTGATGTCAAGGACATGCCCTAGGCATGAATCAAGGGGTGCCTCCTGTCTGGAGGGGATCGTCAGGTGCGTTGGGTTCCATGAGTTAGAAGGAAAATTGTAACAGAAGGCTCAACGACATCACAGTCAAAAATCACTACCCATTACCTCTCATCTCCAAACTTGTGAACCAGCTCTGTGGAGCCCGATACTTTACCAGGCTTGATGTCTGTTGGGGTTACAATAATGTGAGGATAAAGGAGGGAGATGAGTGGAAGGCAGCATTTCATACCAACCATGGTCTTTTTGAACCACTTGTCATGTTCTTTGGCCTTACTAATAGTCCTGCCACCTTTCAGACCATGATAAATGACATCTTCCATGACCTCATCCTTGAAGGCATTGGTTGTATCTATCTCTACAACATCCTCATATTCACTCGCACAGTTGAAGAGCATCATCGTATCATGCACCTTGTCCTGGAATGACTTTGACAGTACAAACTCTATCTTTGTCATGACAAGTGCAAGTCTGAGAAGACCAAAATCAAGTACCTCAGCCTGACTATCTCAGAGGGTCAGGTGGAGATGGATTCTATCAAGGTGGATGGGGTCACGGCTTGGCCAATGCCCACAAACAAGAAAGAGGTGCAGTCTTTCCTGGGCTTCATCAATTTCTATCAGCATTTTATCAAGGATTTCTGACATCATGCACAACCACTGTTCAACTTGACAAGGAAGGAGGCATGGAGGTGGGGTAATGCACAACAGGAGGTGTTTGAAAAGCTTAAGGAGATGGTCACTTCCACTCCTATTCTTACCTTTGCTGATGATTTGTGCCCTTTTCATGTAGAAGCTGACAGTTCTGACTTTGCAATGGGTGCCGTGTTGTCTCAGCAGTCTCCGGAGGACCAGAAGTGGCATCCTGTTGTGTTCTACTCCAAAAGCTTTAGTGCTGTAGAGCAAAACTATGAGATCCATGACAAGGAGATGTTGGTGATAATGCATGCACTTGAGGAGTGGCGACACTTCCTCAAGGGTGCCCAACACAAGGTGGAAATTTGGACGGATCACAAGAATCTTGAGTACTTTATGATGGCCAAGAAATTGAACCATTGTCAAGCTTGTTGGTCCCTGTATCTATCCAGATTCAATTTCTCCTTGCACCACCATCTGGGTCGCAGCATGGGGAAGACTGACACCCTCTCCTGACATGCAGACCATGGGGATGGCAGCGATGACAATCAAGACATTGTGTTGTTGCAGCCAGACCTGTTCACCATCCAGGCATTGGAAGGCATCACACCCCAGGGCGAGGAGTGGGACATCCTATGCGACATTAACCATAGTGGTTTACACAAGGATGTTATTGCCTGAGCTGTTAAAGAACTGAGGAAGGGATCCGCCCTTTCCTGGTGTGCAGCTAGTGTTTAAAGGTCCAGTCTGTAGGACTGAAAAAAAGACCAAAACTGAACTGAACTGGACCGATTAGGACTGGACCAGTGGTCTATTTATGGACCAGTCTTTTTCAGTCCAGTTGCTGGTCTTTCATTTTGAAAAATATAGTAGGACCAATGAAAAACCAGTTAAAACCGGTTGCAACAGGTCTCTAGTTCCAACGTGTGTTAGACCTTACTCCCACACATATTTCCTTCATTTTCAGTCCCTGGATCATCAAAAACGGTCAAGAATTGGTTGAGATATGACCAAAAACATTTTTGTACGAGTATTTTGTTGTATCAGAACAACTTTGATTGCATTGCTTATTACCTGAGCTATAATTTTTTTTGTACAGCTATATAGCATCATAAAAGTAACAACAACACACCTAATCATCTGTACCATGGGATTTTATTTATACAACAGCCTGAATGAGTGCAACTACAAACTACAAACTACAAACTACAAACCGCAACTTGAATGCATGTCCTTTCGGTTTTGGCCATATCTCAGTCAAATCTTGACAGAATTGCTTAAATGTTGGATCGGTCTACATAGCATTACAATCTCTATCCATTAATATAATATATATGAGGTGATGGTCATATTTGTTGAGATACATATGGGTTATTTGGCACAATAAATTTTACAACAAAAAACCGGTCCGAACCAGTCTTTTTTCGGTCCATGGACCAATTAGGACCGGTCCTAAAGGGTCTGGTTGCAATCCTCCAATATCTAGGTTGGTCCTAGACTGGTTGCAGTTGCCAGTTGCCCCATTTGGAAGTCAAAAACCGGACTGGACTGGACCTTTAAACACTATGTGCAGCAGAGTGGGCTGAAAGGGAGGACTTGTTGTATTTCAGGGATCACATATATGTCCCCAATGACCCAGACCTTCACCAGCACATCATATCCCAACACCATGACTCACAGATTGCCAGTCATCCTGGATGCTGGAAGGCCTTGGAGCTCATCTCACAGAATTATTGGTGGCCACAAATGTCATGCCTCATTGGTCAGTATTGTCATACTTGTGACCTTTGCTTATGCACCAAGATTCCTTGTTGCAAACCCATTGGCAAGCTACACCCTCTTCCTGTTCCAGAGAGTCATTGGGATGTTGTCAGTGTCAACTTTGTGGTGGAGTTGCCACAGTCAAATGGGTTTGATGTGGTGATGTGCACAGTTGATTCAGTGGGGAAACACACTCACTTCATTCCCACTCACACCACTGTCAGCGCTCTGGGTGCCACCTGACTCTATCTCCACCATGTGTGGAGTTACATGGACTTCCTGGTGCTTTCCTTTCTGACCATGGCCCTCAGTTCATGGCAACTTCTGGGGATCAAACTCCTTGCTTCAACTGCCTATCACCCACAAACTGATGGCCAGACTGAGTGAGTCAACCAGAAACTGGAGCAGTACATCCACATCTTTGGCAATGAGCACCAGGACAATTGGGATGATCTTCTCCCCTTGGCTGAGTTTGGATACAACAACCATGTCCATGCTTCCACTCAACAGACCCCTTTCCTCTTAGACACTGGATGGCATCCATGCATCGGATTCAAACCTTGCCAAACTCCCTCACATATTGAGACAGTGAATGAGTTCACAGAATGCATGAGGGATAGCTTGGAGGAGGCAAAGGCAGCCTTAGTGAAGGCAAAGGACAACATGGCACACTTTTACAATCAATGCCATTCTCCGGCCCCTCAGTACAAGATTGGTGATCGAGTTTATCTTGACTCCAGTGACATCTCCACCACATGTCCATCCAAGAAACTTGCCCATTGCTTCCTGGGACCTTTCCCCATTGTCAAGTGTGTTGGAATGCATGCCTATCAACTGCATCTCCCAGCCTCCATGTCCAGACCCACCACTGCTGCCTACAGTGATCAATGGAGAACTCCAGTATGAAGTCAAGTCAATCTTGGACAGCTGGTTGTGTTGAGGAAAACTCCAGTATTTGGTGCACTGGAAGGGTTATGGGTATGAGGAGAACTCATGGGTCGAGGAGTCCAATGTGAATGCCCCTCGGTTAGTCAAGGAATTCCACCAATGGCACACTGCTGCACTGCATCACATTCAAGTCACTGACTTTGGTCATATGCAATTTTGAATGCATTGGGGCGATGCATCCTAGAGGGGGGATGATGTAAGGGGACTGGAGAGTGCCCTAGGTGTTTCTCTAATTTTCTGTGTTTGTCCCACATTTTTCAGGTCTTAGTTCCTTCTATTTTGCATTTTTGATGATTTTCCCTTATTTTATTATTTATTTTCCCTTTTTTGGCTTGTGTGTGACACTTTATATTTAGAGGCAGAGGAGGTCTTTGTCCTCCCCCATGTATTCCTAGAGGATTATTGGGAACCAATGTTCCAGCCATTTGTGACTCAAGTATATATTCCTGGCTCTTCCCATTCCAGGGGGATTCCTGGTTGATTCCTGGTAAACTACACTCTTCCAGGAGGAATTCCTGGAATTCCCCAGGACTCTGGTACCAGGAATCCCCCAGGACTCTCAGGACTCTACCAGGAATTGGGACTCACCAGGAATCCACCAGGACTCTACCAGGACTCTACCAGGAATCCACCGGGACTCCACTGGGATTTAACCAGGAGTCTTTATTACTACTAAGTAATAAAATAAATGTCATGAGCCAGAATTGAACACTCAGCATTAGATGACAAAGGTTATAGCACAGCCAATATAACCACTACACCACATGGATTTACAACATATATCCACTAACTGCTCTAGGTACCATTGGGGCCACTGTGCATGACAAAGCACACAGCCGCATCATCAACACTGCCAGCTCATCAACCATCACCACCACTCTTGACGCCGCCACCGCCTCTCCCTCCTCTCCATTCTATCACCACCACCACTGCATGGACACCCACTGCCACCACTCCCATGCCCACTCCCCCATCACCACCACCCACAAATGAGCTGACTGGATGGAATGTGGGCCCAAACGATGCTGATTGCATTGTTTGGGGCCTAAGTATGTTTTTTTTTGTTTGCTTTTTGTTTTTTGTTTTTGTTTTTATATACTAACTAACTTGTTTCATTTGTTTTATAGGTTCTACTCTACTGCCAGACAGAACACAGGTGCAAGTGATGCGATTGAATGGAATGCAGGCCTAAACAATGCAATCACATCATTTAGACCCTAAGTGTGCTTTTTTCCTTTTTTGTTTTGTTTATATAAGCTAACAAAATATATTGCTTTGTTTTGTAGCATCTAAACTACAGGTAACAAATGGCGATGACACGAAATGGGCCATGGCCACAACTGACCAAGCACCTGCCCCCATGCCTGCAAGCCCCTGCTCGTAGGGTGGATCATGGGTGCCAGCAGAGCAAACAGACCCCATAGGCCCAACCCCACCCACGTCCAGCCCCATGAGCAACTGCTTGTGGGGTGGATCATGGGTGGAACAATGAACAAAGAAATGGAGAACAACAACGCAGAGAAGGAGGGCCATAAGTAAGTTTTTTTTCTCTTATTTTTTTGGTCACTGACAAAACTTTTTAAGTACTAGCTACTGACTATAACAAGACTGGATGGGCCCTACATAATTTTTTTTTGTTTGCTTTTTGTTTTTATAAACTAACTAACTCGTTTCTTTTGTTTTATAGGTTCTACTCTACTGGTAACAATGGCCAGACATGAGACAACCCAACACACCCACCCCACACCTGCAAGCCTCTGCTCGTAGGGTGGATTGTGAGTGTGTGCAGTTGACTACGATGATGACGCCACCACCTACCAGCACCAGAACCCCGAGAATGCAAAGCATGGCTGCCAGCCATGATGGATGACAACAACAGGGCCAACAACACACCACCCGCCTCCAGCCCCATGAGCCACTGCTCATGGGGTGGATTGTGGGTGGAATGGCAATGATGGCCACAACCACACAGCGGGAGATGGCCAGGATGGCAACGATGACCAGGAAGGGCACAGCGACCAGGAGCAGCATGGAAATGACGCCCAGGATGGCAATGATGAGGACAGCGACAACAAAGGCCTGGCACCCAGGATGATGGGGACAGGACAACAGGCACGACTCACCAGGCTGCCCCTGCATTTTGCATGGGGTGGTTTTTTCATTTTTTATTTATGGTAATACCTTCCCCCTCGCCCGCATTTTACATGGGTGAGGGGTTTTTCTTTCTTTTTCTTTATAATTGTAGTGCTCCCCTTGCGTCGAACGTGAGGGGAGATTAGTTTTATATGTATATATTTGTAGGACTCCCCCTTGCACCTTGTGTGGGGGAGGTTTTTTTTATGTAATTAATGGTGTATCCCTCGCATCCAATGCGAGGGATGTAGTTAATAAATTTTATTTGATCTTAATTGTGAGCTTCAAGAGAGAAATACCTAAGTTTGAGTTTGAGGGTATAAATACACTATTATATTGGCAGCTAATAATTCTCCTGTGGCTCAACTGGTTAAGCACTTGTTTGGTTTGTCATGTGATTCTTGATCATGAGTTCTAGAGTTCAATCCCTGCTCTGAACAAGTTTATTTTGTAGGTACTTTGTGAAATTCATGAAGTCCGAAGCACTTGAAACTCATCAGATATCTCAAATTGACTTTCCATTATGGTATGACTTTAGGGTACTGAGTCCCACTAGATTCCTGGTAAGTCCCACTGGATTCCTGGTGAGTCCCACTGGATTCCTGGAGGATTCCTCCAGGACTCTGTGGGGGAGTGTAAAGTTCAGAGGCAGAGTCCCATTCTGATGTTTCCCATGATCTGCAATCAATCTACATTAATCTGTGCACTTATCTCTGCTTTTTCTATTTTTATACTACTATTTGATTTTGCCTATCTTCACATATACTGGACATTGGCAAAGGGTTCCTTAGAGTTTTCTCTTCAGATTCCCCTTTGCAGGTTGCCCTTATAACTACTACCAATGTGTGCATACATGCACATACATATCCATGCATGCAAAATAAAATTCTCATCCCCCATGCATGGGCACAATTTTTTTTTTTTTTTTTTTTCCCATTTATTCTCCATTGTGGCGCACCATATGTCAGAGATAATAAGTGTGTACAAATGTGATCCTCCTTGCCCCGCTTCTGCTAGTTTGTCCATGTTCTCTTCATCTGCGATGAGTACCCGCTAAGCAGTTCTCAGGGCACCAGTTGGTGCAATAATAAGTGGCTCTTAGGCCGTGAATAGTGTAGGTTTGGTGTGTGTTTGTCGACTGTTTGTTCATTGTCTGTTCCTCGCCTTTTCATCATCTATTGAGCATTGTTGTTCTTCCCCCTCTACTCTGTTTCTGGCATAGTTGGTATCTCCCCAAAGGTGTCATGGAATTGGTTGGTGGCTGCAATGAAATGGAATAGGGCACGGAGTGTCTTTGGCATTGTGAGTAGCTTTGTGATGTTGATGGCTGCTCCTCCTGTGCTGTTTCATAGTACTTGTCTGGCAGCGTGGTGTGCCGTGCAGTGAAGGATGAGGTGTTCTACTGTTTCCTTGTTCTGTTGGCATGCTGGGCATGTAGGTGAGTCAGCTTTCCCGATGTGGTGTAGGTGCTTAGCTAGTGGTGCATGCCCTGTACGCAGTTGCATTAGGATGCTGGCATGTTTTCTTGGTATGTCTGTGATTAGTTTGAGGTACTTGATCGATACCGCTGTTGGGTCCATCTTCTTTAGGAACGCATGGCATGGGGAGGCTTCCCATAACTTCTGCACGTGCACCTTGAGTTTCTTGCTGTAGTCCCACTTCAGTGCTGATTTGCTGTGTGGGAGTGTCTTCTTTAGCGGTTTTGGGAGCCTGTTTCGGTCGCTGCTGCCCTTGGTTATCGCCCTCTTTGCCTCTTCATCCGCCCTTTCATTCCCTTCAATTCCTTCATGTCCCAGTGTCCATCTGACTGTGATTTTTATCCCTGGGTGTTGGTTTCTTACTCCCTCTAAGCTCTTGTGTAACATGTCAAAAATGTAGTGCCCTGGCTTCGGTTTGGTCAGTTGTATAGCTTTTATTGCAGCCTGACTATCGACACAGAATGTGGCTGACCGTATGCCCCATTCACTGCTTATCAGCTTGGCTCCCAGTACCGTGGCTATTCCCTCTCCTTCATATACCATGTGTCGTGATTGCACTCCCAATTTGTATTGTATCTGTGATTTCAGTCTTCCTTGCCGGTATAGTACTGCGGCTGCACCTATTTTGCCTTCCATACCTGATCCGTCTGCGAATACCTTTACGTCTGAGTTGTCTTCATGCATTTCCTTGATCGCATCATCTTTATCTTTCGCAATCTGGATTTTGATGTGCAGTTTCCACTTAGTACTTTGTCTTACTGCTTTTATTGTTTTGATCTTTTGTGGTTGTATCCCGAATGCGTGCATGAGGTCATGGAGTGGTGTGGGGTGGCGCTTTACTAGTCGTTTGGCAGCATTGCTAATAGGCTTGTTCAGTGGGTGACTTTTGGGGAGCGTTGCTAGCCGTAGTGCTGCTCCGTGTTGGTGTTTGTCGACTAGGGCATGGAATGGTAGTAGGCCTGCCATGATATCCAGGATGTCAGTAGCTGTGGTTCTCATTGCACCTGTGATCATGATCGCTGCTTGTCTCTGTATGGATGCTAGTTTGTTCACTATTGTTTGCTTGGGTCTGTCTTCGCCTGCTCTTTTACCTACCTTTTTCTGTGGTGTGAGGAAGATGTCTGCAGCATATAGCATGCGTGGGACAGCAATGGTCAGGTATAGTTTGCATACATACCGTGCTGTGGTGCCGCGTGACGCCCATGTCATTCTGGCGAATTGGATTATCCAACTCTGCCCCTTTGCCAGGGCTGTGGCCCCTTGCGCTTTCCAGTTGAGTTTATTGTCAACAATTATTCCTAGGAATTTTGCCATGTCTGCTGATGGGATGCAGTGGTTGCCGAGTATGAGTGCCCTTTGCAGTAGCGGTATTCTTTTCTTGGGGTTGAGGCTATGTGGTATTGTTTTTCTTGATATGTCAAGCAGTTGGAATTTTTCGATACCGAATTCGCAGTTATGTGTTTTGGCCCACGCAAAAACTCCGTCAGTTCTGTTCATGATGCTTCGGATTTTGTCATGTGTCTCATGGAAGTCCTTTTCTATTACAAGTATTAGTACGTCATCCATGTATAGGAGAATGCGTTCACCATCTCTGATTATCGTTATCCTTAGTATGTCCATGTTGTATAGTAGATAGCAAATTCCTGATATGGGATCACCCTGATCTAGGCCATTAATTACGAGGAAGTATTCAGTGTGGTAGTCGTCGAAGAATATGGAGGTACTTCAGTTTTTTAGGCGTCTCTTCAGCCATTCCATGTATTCCTTTGGGATGCCCCTCTTCCTCATGTTGTGGATTAGCCTGTTAATATCTATGCTGGGGAAAGTGCCTTTAACATCTAGGAATAAGGCTGATATGACTTGCCCTTTTCTCCAAGCATCTTTGACCGTCTTCGTGAGCATGTGTAACGAGTCGGTAGTTGTGCATCCTGGTCTCGCCCCGAAGTGGTTTGCTGGGAGGATGTCATGTTGTTCACACATAGTGACGATGTCCTCCATTTGGCAACTGTTGAGTAGTCGGGCTAGTCCGTCTGATAGTACTATGGGGTGCCATGCAGATGGTGCAGTGTAGTCTGGTTTTCTGGGTTTTTTCAAGATTAGTGTTTCTGTGTTTGCCCATTCTTGGGGGTAGTACTCCAGTGTGTTCGTCGCTCTGAAGAGTGGGCCTAGGTGGGGTACAAAATCATCTTTTGCATGGATGAGAACTGAATTCGGGACCGTGTCCTTCTTTGATGCCTTGTACGGTTTCATTTTCTTTATTGCTCTGTGGATCTGTTCATCAGTGATGTTCTCAAATTTCCAGCGCGGTGGCGGGTATGTGACATCCTCTGGTATCGGTGTGATTGCTGGGTTTGGTGCAGGGAAGAAAGTCTCATAGAAGAGTCATCCTTTGCTTGCATTGTCAGTTGCTTTGCGCGTTACCTTTTTTGTTATTGGGTCTTTAATCTGTAGTGTTGGGATTCGTGATTTTCCTGCATCTGTTGCTGGCATCATTAGTAGTTTACTTGTGTCCCATATACTTGACTCATCAATTCCTTCCAGCCATTTGGTCCAGTGTTCTGCTTTTGCCTTGTGGATCTTTTCGGAGTATTGGTTTTGTTGCTGGCGGTACTCTTCATGTATCAGGTGGCGTCTGTTCAGTCGGTGGTATTTTGACTTTGCTCCCAGTTGTCGCATTTTCTTTTTTGCATCAGTGAGTTCTGTGGTCCACCACCTCTTTGCATATGGGCTCGGCTTGGTGAGTTTGACAGTCTTTCCGATGGCATCTCTTATCACATCATTTAGTGCCTTGAGTTTGGTGTCAAATTCTTCGGTCGAGCCTATTTCTGTGGGTGGGGGGATGTTAGCTAGGTTTTGTTTCAGGATTTTCATTAGTTCGTTCCAGTTGGCCAGTCTGAAGTTTGGCCTGAGCTCCCACTGTGTTTTTTCCACCTGGACATCAATCTCTGTGACAATTAAAAAATGGTCAGTTTTGGGCGGGCGGGTTTCATCGTCAGTGTTGCATTTTATGATGTTATCCAGAACTCCTTCTGTGCAGAACACGTTGTCGACTCTTGTGTAATTGCGTGTGCTGTGGGATTGGAGGGTAGGTATGAATGCGGGTAGTGCCATTTTCATTCGGTGCTGTCCTAGCATGTTTAATAGTGGTTGCGTTAGGTCAAGGTTTGCCTGGGTAAAGAGGTGTGCATTGCAGGCTTCATCCCATATTGGGTGGTGTCGATTGAAGTCCCCCAACCACATAGTGTTTAGCGGGCTGATGTCATGCTGTTGTCGTTCATGGTCTCGCATGTATGCAGATAGGTGCATTAGCGAGCTGTTATTTTCGCAGTCATTGTAGATGTTCAAAATGTGTAGCATACCGTGCTGTCCTTGCAGTTCAACTGCGGATATGTCTGGGTGTTCCAGGTGTATCTGTTTCCATGAGTCCATGGAGAGGTTAGTATTGACAAGTATTACCGATCTTGTGTTATCAGGGTGCTGTTGATGCGTGTCTGGGTATATGATGATCCAGTTCTGGTTGGCTCTGGTTTTTCCTCTGAAGTCAATATAAGGTTCTTGGATTAGGCATATATTGTAGTCGCTCCTTCATAGAGTCTGTAGTAAGTCTAATTGGCTTATCAGTGACTTATTCGTGTTTTGTTGATGGATCCATATCGTGGTCTGTCTATTTCCTGTGTGTCCGTTAGACATATGAGAGATGGGTAGAATTACTGCTCTGTGGGGTCTGTCCAATGCCTTGCGCTCCACTGGATGGGTCTTCGTTCCCATTCTTGTTCTCATGTTTGGTTATTGTTGTTTGTTAAGTCATGCGATCTTGCTGTTCCAAAATAGTTGTCGATGGATGCCTGTATGGGCCACGTTGGCCATCCGTTGTCTCTAGCTTGGGTGCGTCTGTATTCCTCGTATCATTCATTGTTCATGTTGTCTTCTCACTGCTCCCTGATGTGGTTTTGTTCATCTGCTGTTGGTTGGCATCTGCAGCGCCGTATTGTTCTCCATTTGTTTGTGAAGGCTTTGTCCGTCTGTGTGTACCTGCCTGTTGCTGCCCAATTCGTGCCTTGTTGCCATGCAAGTTCCTGATCATTTGCATAGCTCTCTGGTTGGTTCAGGAGTTGCCATGTACGGGGGTCGTTGGTGGGGAAGTACCTGTATTTGTTCTCTGGGATGCATTCATGGAGCTTACCTTTTTCTTTGAGGTACGCCGGGAGGTTCTGTCTGCAGCGCCGTGTCCTTTCGGGTTGTCTATGCAGTTCGCGCACTCATGCAAGCTTGGGTCCATAGCTGTACAGAGGGTGGTTTGGTGTTTCTTGCTGCATCGTGCACATCTGTCTGTTTCTGCCTTACAGTCAGCGATGTAGTGTCTGAATTTCTGGCATTTCAAACATCTTTTTGGTTCAGATAGCAGTTTGCGTACTGTTGCTTGTTTCCCTTCGATGAATAGGCTGTGTTCAATGGCCTTATTTGCGGCTTTCCGGTCATTGAACCCTATGATGATGTGTGCCACTTTTTGGTTACTTGCTCGGAGGTGTTGCGGTTTTATGTATTTGGAGTATGCCATGGTGGCTGTTGGTAGTGTGTTGTCTTGTTCCACCCATAGGTGTGCGTAATTGGATCCCGTGTCGAAGGTGGTGGGGACGAACTCTGCCACTGTGTAGAAGAGTTTGTTTTGAATGCATGACGTACCTCCATATCGTTCCATGAAGGCCTTTTGGACTTCCGGTTGTTTCATCCACTTCGCCGCTTCCACTGTGTCTAGCTGGTATAGCACATTGCCATTTCATAATTTCTTTGCCCCTACAAATTTGGTGTTTTTGGGTTGGTCGGCTGCTTCTATGCCCATGAGATCGAGTGCCATGTTCACTTTCACTACCAAATCTTCCTCTATGAGGTTGTCTAGATTGTTGCTGTTAGCATTCGCATCCTTTTGTATTAAGATTTGCTTATCATTCATTTCCCCTCTTGTGATGACCATCAGGTGTGCCATTGGTACATGTTGTTGTGCGATTGCGGCATATGAGGTCTGGCATGATTCTTGTGTAGTGTGATTGTGCGTTATTGCCTCCTGTGTTTTGTCTGTTAGGTCTTGTGAGGTTTGGGCGAGCTTTTCTGAGGTTTCCTGGAATTCGTCCTTGAATTTGCTCATCTTCTCCATTATCTCCTTTGCTGCGCTCATTACATGTTCTACCATGTCCTGCATGGTTTCTACATTCGCATTGAAGCTTTCCATTTGCTCTTGTAGATGTGTCTTGACGGCGGTCATGACTTCCTCCACTATATGTTGTACTGTTGCGTCAGCTAGTAGGTAGGCTATGGCTCTGATGCCATCTGTTAGGGGTTTAGGCATTTTCGTGGCTGTACAGCTAAACTGGAGCAGTATGTTGGATAGGGTCAGGAGGTTGACTGGCTTGCCTGGTATGAGGTAATCTCTAGCGTGTAGGAATGCGAGCGCTTGTTCCTTTGAGCATACATCTGTGTTTATGTCTTCGGTTTCTCTTGAATCTTTTGGGTCTTTTGGGTCTTTTTGCATTCTGCTAGCTGTCACTGCGTTGCTTTTTTGCCTGGTTTGGGGTTGAGTGAGAATGGGTGGCTGGGTCATGTTTTTCTGCTAAGGATAGTGGATGGTGTTTCTACGCTATGCTATGTACTTGTTTGTCTCTCCTGCTTGAAACCTTGCGGTCAGTGACCATGGGAGAATTCGAGATGGTGGTGGTACAAGTTCAAGAAGCGCTCCCTCCATGGGCACTATTGAGCATAATTCAACATAGTAAAATAAAGATGAAAATTTTATCATGTAATGGGGCTGTTTTGACTTCCAGGTGAGAAAATATTGTGTTTGTCCACTCCATGAAATTTTGGTAAGGCCAAAATTTCATCCCCTCATACACTATTCTCACAATGTGATGCAGAGCATTCAGATTACATTTAAGAATTGGGCAATTGCATTACATGCTCACTTACAATTCTCCTCAGGTTCCCACAACTTATTTACATTGGTATAGTTTTTCCATTTAATTTAGAACTCTAGTTTATTTTGTCAAAGGCAGTGGACATGCCAGAGGCAGTCCTATCGTAGAGGCAATGGAATGCAATGGTATAGCAATGCTGAACTATGACAATGTGACTACATGACTCTATCAACAAGGTCACATGACTACCTGGAGTAGGTGACCACTCACCCTACTCCAGCAGGAATCTAGAATTTCTTCAACTACATATTCTGGGGCACCTTCTATAATTATTGGAGCTTGCGGAGTAGTTTGCTGGCCAGGAATAGTAGATGGTAGGGGGATACATTACTCTCTGGATCAATCTCAAATGATCAGGGTAATTTTAGTACTACCACATTAGGTAGAATTACTTTAGAGTGAAGCATATCGGCTAACTTGTTTCTCTATAAGTTTCCTGGAAGGTTGTGGAATATTGAGGTCCTTAGTACTTAGCCATCCAAGTCACCAACATTGTACAGTAGGGTGTAAGAGATTCTCTCTTACCTTTACATTATCACACTCACTTGCTCATTGTTATGATTTGTCTACAGGAACCCACAAGTACAGACAGTTCATTTCTCTCTTATTCGACTCGACTCTCTTCTGATGGAAGACACCTTGACGTGCGGTGACTCCATACACCCAAACCCACTCCCACATGCACCGTGGTATGACAACCCCCTTTACATGAGGTCCGGGACATTGGACCCCCACGATCGACATGCTGTGCCGCAGCATGTCCTTGACATCGGATCCTCGACATCGGATCCATGACATCGGACACCTCATGCTACGCATGAGGCTATTCTCTTATTGTTCTCTGATAATGCTGCGCCGCAGCACTCCTTGACATCGGATGCCTCATGCGAGGCATGAGGCCTATTGTCTCTATTGTTCTTGTCTATATTTACCTGATAAGCATCTCACTTTCTGATTGGACAATAGGTAGTCCTAGAACAGTATATAAGCTGTAGCTACACTCTGTGTATTCTCCAGCTTGACCTAATTCAACCAATGGTCTTAGACTCAACCAGAACACTTGACAACTAAGGAAGTCCCTTAGTTGTGATACACTTGAACTCGACAGCTTAGGAAGCCCCTAGCTGTGATAACCTGAACTTGACAGTTGGAAAGCGTCCAACTGTGATACATGAATGAACAGTCTACTCAGAAAGCCTCTGAGTACGGATAGCCGTAACTACTTGAGGAAGTACCCAAGTGAAGGCAGGAAGCCCGATACACTAGGAAAGTCTCCTAGTGCAATACTGATACAGTTGGAAAGCCTCCAACTGCGATACACGAAGCCGAGGCTGAGTCAAGGACCTATAGTCTTAACAAAAGGTCAAGCTGATCTACGAAGTCCACCTACCTAGGTGCAGACACAACATCTTTCAGACAAAGCCCAGATAGACCTCCGACAGGAGCATCGACATCAGGAAGAACCTCGTGGTATAGATACCAAGGTCGACTAGTACGATACTCAGAACCAGCACAAAGGTGGTTCTCAAAACGAACAGAAGACGAGGAACCAAGATACTTCACTGAAGAAGACTTCAGATCGACAAGCAAAGAAGAAACCCCAGAACGAGACCCATTCTCCTTATCCAACGACGACATCCCCGATAACATGTCTACCGAACCCACCACATCAAACAAGGAGATTAGAATCCGAACCCCCTCCGACTTCACAGGGGACCGAACTAGAACTGCAAAGTTCTTACAAGAAGTGAAACTCTATCTGAGAGTAAACCACGGAATCTATGACACAGATGAAAAGAAAATCATCTTCGCATTGTCATTTATGAACGGAGGAACCGCCGCGCCCTGGGCACAGACATGGGCAGAAAAGGAAGACCTAGGGACATGGTCAACCTTTGAAATGGCGCTCAAAGTAGCGTTCACCCCGATCAATGAAGCTGGCAGAGCCAGAACCGAAATGAAAACACTGAAGCAGGGACAGGACCTGGAGGATTACATTGCGCAATTCCGAATCCTGCGAGAGAAGGCGGGGATCAATGACGATACCGCCCTGATCAAACTCTTCATGGATGGGTTAAACCCCAAGCTCCTTGAAAGAGTATTCAACATGGAAACGATCCCCATAACCCTCGAGGGGATGATCAATGCTGCCTCCAAATACGATGGACAATGGAGGAGAGCAAAAGTGATCACTGGGAAATTACAGGAGAGCTGGGCGAAGAAGCCCGCAAACTCAAAACCAAAAGAAACCCCACTAGAAATCAACCGACTCTCTGACCAGGAGAGGGTCGAACACATGAAGAAGGGGCTATGCTTTGTGTGCCACCAACCCGGGCACAGGGAAATGAGAACCGAGAACCGGTCATCCCAAAAGAAGAAAGGCGAAGAGGCCTACTCAAAGATCCGAGCAATCATAAAGGACCTCGATGAAGAAGACAGGATGAGGGCTCTCGCCGCAATTGAGGATGAGGGTTTTTAAAGAGGTGGCCTGCCTCGATGCCAGGTACCACCGAACTTTCCGTTAGCTCTGTACTACTAGCCACTTTGAAGAATCAATCTATGCATCTAGATGTCAAAGTGCTAGGAGCAGACAGGAGGAAAGTCATTGAAACCGAAGCCCTACTCGACTCAGGAGCGGGAGGAGTATTCATGAGCCACGAATTCGCAGAGGAAAACGGACTCAGACTGCGCCCCCTGGAAAGAATCATCAAAGTAAAGAATGTGGATGGAACCCCAAACAAGAAAGGGGAAATCTCCCAATATGCCAGGGGACCGCTAATGATCAACGGGCAAACATTCCTGACGACCTTCCTGATCGCGGGATTAGGAGGAGAAGCAATCATCTTGGGCCTGCCATGGCTCAGGAAGATTAACCCTGTGATCAACTGGAGGACCGGAACCTTCCAGTTCAGGGTGAAGAACGAGAGTCACACGGAACTCTCACATGGGAAAGGAAGAACCCTCATCGGGAGGGTGCGAACCGAGAAACCCAACGAAGGGTGCCTATCATGGCGCCAGAAGGGAACCAAGGAAAAGGAGAACCCCTTCAACATGACAAAAGAAGAACGACAGGCATGGTGCCGAAGAATAGTCGCCAGAGAAAAAGAAAAGATCGATCTCAAAATAAAGATGAGAGAAGAGCAACAGGTGCAATTCAAGAGGCTAGCTGCCAGGGAAAGAGAAAGACTCCTTTCCAAGACAAAGACACCGACGAAAGAAGAACGGCTTGAGCAATGCCGAAGAATCGTCGCCAAAGCAAAGGTGATGGGAGGAGCCCTCCACACCGAACCAAAAAGAAACAGAATGCCCACTGAGACCAGAAGGGCAATGATAGAAGAAGTGAACGACGAAGAGATTGCAGTTACAACTCTTCAGGATGCAGAGCCCATTGGGCCACAGGACGAAGAAAGCACTGGGAAGGAAAACCCAGCACTGGCAAACCACAAACAGGCAATGGAACAGACAACAGGACAACCAGAGGAGACACCCATGCAAGGGATCACGGACGACAAACTACTAATCGCCTACATCTGAGGGGAACCCGTCATTGGCATTTTCGAACCAAGGAAAACCCCGCTGACAGAAGAGTATGACAAGCCAAGATACTCATACTCCCAATCAACAAAGAAGATCTCCCGACTCGTAAAGGCAAGAGGAACACCGCGATACGTCTATGGGCAGAACGTCTGGATTAGGGCAAAGACATCAGTCTCACAGCACTTGGCGCATCAAAAGGAAGGAGACCTGGAACAGAAGACCCCGGATGAACTACTCCCAGAGCAATACAAAGAGTACCGACGGATATTTGAGAAGGAAGCATCGGAAAGATTCCCAGAACCAAGACCCTGGGATCACACAATAGACCTCAAATCGGACTTTACGGCAAAAGATTGCAAGGTATACCCACTGTCACCAGCAGAACAAAAGAAACTCGATGAGTTTCTCGACGAAAGCCTGCAGAAAGGATACATCTGACCATCGAAATCGCCCATGGCGTCACCATTCTTCTTTGTTGCAAAGAAGGACTCGGACGCGCTACAACCTTGCCAAGATTACAGGTACTTGAATAATGGAACGATCAAGAACACCTACCCGCTGCCGCTGGTAGGGGACCTGTTGGACAAACTAAGAGGGGCAAAATGGTTTACAAAATTGGACATCTGATGGGGATATCACAACGTCAGAATCAAGGATGGAGATCAATGGAAAGCAGCCTTCAAGACAAATCGGGGGCTGTTTGAACCAACGGTGATGTTCTTTGGATTATGCAACTCACCGGCAACCTTCCAGGCAATGATGAACAAGATATTCCGCGACATGATCGGAGAAGGATGGCTTGTGATTTACATGGACAACATCCTGATATTCTCCAAGGATCAGAACGAACACCAGGAAAGGACAAAGAGAGTACTGCAGAGGCTGGCAGAGAACGACCTATACCTGAAACCAGAGAAATGCAAGTTTGATGTCCACGAAGTGAAATTCTTGGGTCTGATCATCCGACCCAACGAGATTGCCATGGACAACACGAAACTGGCAGGTATACAGGATTGGCCAACCCCGATGAACGTAAAAGCAGTCAGATCTTTCCTGGGATTTGGAAACTTCTACAGGAAGTTTATCGGACATTTTGCAGAGACAAGCAGACCGCTTAATGAACTGATGAAGAAGGACAAAACCTTCAACTGGACAACCGAATGCGAGCAGGCCTTTCAGACGCTGAAAAGGAAATTCGCAGAAGCACTGGTGCTGCTGATGCCAGACCTGACAAAGCCATTCACGATTGAATCAGACGCCTCAAAACATGGGACAGGAGGAGTGCTGAGACAAAGGGATACGAATGGAGACTGGCACCCATGTGTATACATATCGCATGCGCTGACACCAACGGAACGGAACTATGAGATATACGACAGGGAACTTCTGGCGATAGTACAATCGCTGGAAACGTGGAGACACTACTTGCTGGGTTCAGAACACCTGGTAGTAATCCTCTCGGATCACAAGAACCTAACGTACTTCCGGACAGCACAGAAACTGAACAGACGACAGGCAAGATGGAGCTTATTCCTATCGGAATTCGACTTGCAACTCGTCCACGTACCTGGATCTCAGATGGTACAGAGCGATGCGCTATCCCGGAGAGCGGACCATATACCGGAAGAAGACAATGACAATGAAGATATCACAATGTTACCAGAGATGGTATTTGTGAAATTCATTGACACCGAACTACATGACCTCCTTGCAGGGAGCATCATGAAAGACGACCTGGTGAAAAGCGCGATTGAAGCACTAAAGACCAAAGGAGCACTGCCAATAAGGTTGGCATTAGAAGACTGGAAGATTGAGGATGGCCTCCTATTCTTCCGAAATCAATGCTATGTCCCTGACAGCAGGGACATACGAAAGAAGCTGGTACAAAAATGCCACGAAGGGGTAACCAGCAGACACCCGGGACAATGGCAGACAACCGAAATGGTTAGGAGGGACTACTGGTGGCCAGGAATGATGATGTACATCAAGAACTATGTCACCAGATGTGCTACGTGCCAGCAGATGAAAGTCAACACCCACCCAACGACACCGCCCCTACAACCAATCAAATCCAAAGCAACAAGGCCATTTGCAATGGTGACGACCGATTTCATAACTGACCTACCGGAGTCCGACGGTTATGATGCGCTCATGGTTGTGGTAGACCATGGGCTTACAAAGGGGGTAATTTTCATCCCTTGCAAGAAAACGATTGATGCATTGGGAGCAGCAACCCTCTATCTGGATTACGTCTACAAATGGTTTGGCCTTCCAGACAAGATAATATCGGACAGGGACCCCAGATTCGCCTCGCAGCTATTCCAAGAATTAGGAAGATTGCTCGGAATCAAGCTGGCAATGAGTACGGCATACCACCCCCAGACCGACAGAGAAACAGAACGGGTGAATCAGGAAGTAGAAGTCTACCTGTGGATCTTCTGCTCAAACAACCAAGAGAAATGGAAGCACTTCCTTCCAACAGCAGAGTTCATGCACAACCAAAGGACGCACTCCACCCAGAAAAGCTCCCCATTCTACCTGATGATGGGCTATGAACCAAAGGCGATCCCGCTCCCATACCTGAAAACAAACATACTGGCTATAGAGAAACGAATAGTTGCGTTGCAATGAGCCCGAGATGAAGCAAAGGCAACTCACGAGTTGGCCAGACAGCTGATGGCAGAAAGAACTACATGGCACTTCACGCCACTCAAAGAAGGAGACAGGGTGTGGCTAGAAGCAAAAAACCTCAAAACGATGCATGCGACAAAGAAACTCGCACCCAAAAGAGAAGGACCATTCTCCATCAAGAAGGTTCTAAGCCCCCTCTCCTACCGACTGAAGCTACCAAACCAATGGAAAATACACCCGGTATTCCACACGGCACTCCTCACCCCATATAAAGAAACTGAGATGCACGGTCCAAACTTCCCAGAACCTCCGCTGGACCTAATAGAAGGAGAATCGGAGTACGAAGTGGAAGCGATCATCAGACATAAAAAGAAAGGAAGGACCATGCACTTCTTAGTGAAGTGGGTCAGATACCCAACCTCGGAGAACTCCTGGGAGCCCGAGGGAAACCTGAAACATGCCAAGAAAATCCTTGGAGCATATAAACAGCGACGACAGCTGTAGAACCCCCCCCAGAACCAAGACCAAGACACCCACTGAACCAACCACAAAAGAAACCACAGAATGCTCCCCACCCCATTGACACTACACCTACCACAAACCCCAGCAAGGACTGGGCGAACAGTCATCGACCAACGACCACTGACAAACATACTCCCTGGCAGACCTGCATGGATATGCCCGCATGGGATTCCCTTCTGGATTACAAGGGATGACTGGATAAGAAGGATGTCCTCGACCTGTCCCAAATGCTGCCTCTTTGCCTGGAGGAGCACAAAGGCGGACTACACCTGGGTGAGGACCCAATACGAAGAATGGTGTTTCGAGGAAGAACGAGACAGGGAAGACTACATCCCAGAGGACTTCTGTGTTGACCGAACAGGGCTTTGCCCTGGCATGAGGCCACTGGTGGGTGTGAGCAGACCCCTGTGGATTGATCTCCAGTGGAATGCCCATTACGATGAAGAAAGCGGATATGGTCTGGTGAAGAGGCTCCTGCTCGGAGAACACGGAGAGTTGGGAACACTGCTGCGCTCCAACCGATTCCCTCAAACCCCACAATCCCACCCCACCTCCTGACTAGAGAGGAGAAAGAGATTTTGATCAAAGTCAGTGACTTCGAAGATAGAGAGAGGGTGATGTTATGATTTGTCTACAGGAACCCGCAAGTACGGGCAGTTCATTTCTCTCTTATTTGACTCGACTCTCTTCCGATGGAAGACACCTTGATGTGCAGTGACTCCATACACCCGAACCCACTCCCACATGCACCGTGGTATGACAACCCCCTTTACATGAGGTCCAGGACATCGGACCCCCACGATCGACATGCTGTGCCGCAGCATGTCCTTGACATCGGATCCTCGACATCGGATCCGTGACATCGGACACCTCATGCTATGCATGAGGCTATTCTCTTATTGTTCTCTGATAATGCTGCGCTGCAGCACTCCTTGACATCGGACGCCTCATGCGAGGCATGAGGCCTATTGTCTCTATTGTTCTTGTCTATATTTACCTGATAAGCATCTCACTTTCCGATTGGACAATAGGTAGTCCTAGAACAGTATATAAGCTGTAGCTACACTCTGTGTATTCTCCAGCTTGACCTAATTCAACCAACGGTCTTAGACTCAACCAGAACACTCGACAACTAAGGAAGTCCCTTAGTTGTGATACACTTGAACTCGACAGCTTAGGAAGCCCCTAGCTGTGATAACCCGAACTCGACAGTTGGAAAGCCTCCAACTGTGATACACGAACGAACGGTCTACTCAGAAAGCCTCTGAGTACGGATAGCCGTAACTACTTGAGGAAGTACCCAAGTGAAGGCAGGAAGCCCGATACACTAGGAAAGTCTCCTAGTGCGATACCAATACAGTTGGAAAGCCTCCAACTGTGATACACGAAGCCAAGGCTGAGTCAAGGACCTATAGTCTTAACACTCATCATGCTCTGTGAAAACGGAAATTTCCGAGAGTCATGTGACCATTAGGTGCAAGTCAACAAAGTCAGGTAAATGTTAAAAAATGGTCAAAAATGTCAGGTCAAAGTCAGGTCATGCATTTTTCTGACATGACTTTGACCTGACATTTTGACCAGTTTTTTAACATTTACCTGACTTTGTTGACTTGCACCTAACTATCATGTGACTCTGAGAAATTTCCTTTTTTACAGAGCATCATGAGACACATGTAACATGTCATGTGTATCAAGGTTCATGTCTTGTATGATTAATTGTATTCACATCTCTTGAATCCAGACTATGTTCATCTTACTCATGTGCTCTCCTGAATGTTGGAAGTCACCACTTCCTTCCACTTTTTTTTAAAGATGAACATGATTGCCAGGCAATCTCCCCAGTGGACTGCTCTTTTCAGAAGCAATTGGTTGTAGGCATGACATCTTAGCATCAGCTCCCAGCTGGATCCAAACCCAGCCATTGGAATTCTCATCTGAAGTATCAATTCAGATGTGTCATCATGCCTGAAGACTGGGTGACACATCCAAGTATGGTATGGCAACAATCATATTCAAGGGCTATGTCAGACAGTGACCTGTGCACTGTGTTGAGCCACCCATGCCTTACAGATAAAGCTCAGAAGCCCTCAACAATGTAATCATCCTTGTTGTTTCCTCGCCTCCCCAGGCATGATCACCCTGCCCAGACAAACTGCCTCGCCAACTACCAGCCAACCTGTGACTACTCACAGCCATACATGCAGCCACCACCCTGACACACCCCCATCAACAACCTCTAGTCACCTGCCCCAGCTCACTCCATCACCAGCAGCAATGCATATAGTGACTCAGCTCACCCTGTCACCAGCAGCAATGCATATAGCGACCCTTGGTGCCTCTGTTCCACTTACAGCACACCCTGATTCCTCAGACTCTGAACTCAATTCCCCTTGCACATCCATATCTAGAAGGCAGGGACCAGTTACAAGACTTGAATAGAATAACAAGTAACCACAGTGAGTGTAAAAGCACTAATATTGAGCAGTAGTACCTAGAATAGAATAAGAAGTACTACTACAAGGTAAGTAAAGAATATAACAAAGTATGGTCAAGGGGACTTACACCTCAGTGAGTGTAAAAGCACTGAGGTGGGGAACTAGTATGACAAGTGTTACATAGTGTTGAAGTAAGGGGTAAGTGATGTATGAGTTGATAGGAGTAGTAAGGTAATGTAGTAACCAACAGATAAGTATGATCCATGGATGGCTTGATATTACAACACTCCCCCTTGAGATGCACACAGGATCAAAGAAGTCCAAGGAGGGAACAGAACTTCTCAAACTTGACTTGAATAAGTGATTTGGTGATGTTGCTGATCATGTCATTGGTAGGACAGTACTGTACCATTTTGAATTGTTTGGCCAGGGGTGTGACCTGTGACCAGTTGGCTGAAAATAGGTGTTTGGCCAAGTTGGCTGTGACCTGGGACAACCAGGAAATTTCAGCCAACATTATAGTAATGGCCACAGTGTGTGCCACTACTGCTAATTTACGTTATTGATAGGCGGTAGAACAAGATCGACTAGTAAAGTTTTAACCATAGTGTAGAATGGCTCCTGTGCCTGTATATATATTTGATGATTTAGGCACTTGATAAATTTTCTAGGCAGTTGGACAAGATCAACACCAGTGTAACCTTGAAGATTTTACTTGTGGTGGACACTGGACAGTCCAGCAATGGAATAGTCATCCATTATGCCTCCCATAATCCCATTGCAAGTCATTTCTTCAATTCTTCCTTATGAAAGCCTCTCTGTCAAGGAACTGCTTGCATGCAACTTACCACCATATGTTTCCCACACACAATTTATATGGGTCAGAAAATATCTCTCAACTGAGTTACCAAACACAGATAATGCAAATGAAATTGTTGCCCTCCATCCCCTGCCCTTAGACTTGGTAAAAGGGCTTCTCAATTTGCTAGCCATGAGACCAGAAATTCAGTCCATTTTATGCCCCCACTCACCAGAATCAGGTGCTAAGTGGTATCCACTTTGGACAGTCACATACTGGGTTGATCTTTCATCTGTCAAGGAAACACAGTCAACCTGGCAGTCTGCCCTGGCCTGTTTAGAAGACTGGATGTTGCAAACAGATCTACAAGAGCAAGAATCTGAATACCAGTTGCTTCAGTGATT
The DNA here is from genome assembly GCA_026075535.2 of Tricholoma matsutake. Classification (NCBI taxonomy): domain Eukaryota; kingdom Fungi; phylum Basidiomycota; class Agaricomycetes; order Agaricales; family Tricholomataceae; genus Tricholoma; species Tricholoma matsutake. The sequence continues at coordinate 9,604,348 of AP026540.1, read as the reverse complement.
GCTTGATACTGTGCTAGGCCTGTTGTCAACAGGAACCATCACAATACAGAGTGGCATAGCAGTTGCTACATGGCACTTTGCAGGGTTTTGTACCATGGAATGGCTCTCAGATGAACACAAGAGCATGATGTTGCACCTTTTGCAAGAGGATGTTGAGAAAGAAAAATCCACCAATGTTGTCATTGAAACTGTCTGGTTTCTTGGGCTGCTTATGAGGGCACACACAGACCAAGAGAACTACAGCAAAAATGGTTACCATTGGCTTGTAGAAAGAGGTAAAGGCACATCAAATTGTGGAGTACAGTTAGTTACAATTGCAAACAAGAATGGCAACCACTGGGTTGCCCTCATCATCAACTTTGGGAACCAAATTATTTGGTATGGTGATGTAAGAGAATTCCCTTATTCTCTTACCACTTCCTTACACCTTGACCATGACATGGACCATGATTACTAATACATGCAGTCATGTGTCTGTAGGTTGATATTTCTCATATGATGTCTTAGAATAATTACTCCTTCTTGAATCCATAACAACTTCCTGTTTAACTGTGCCCCTTTCCCTCTGAGTGCCAGCAGTACTGAGGTACTTCTGTTACACTTTTTTTAAAACATGAACTTGCCTGGACCCCTGGAAGATCAGAATCCTGCCTGAAAATGCCTGTTTCATCACTTACGTCAAAACCCAGCAATTCCAGCCCTGCACAAACATGAACCCCGCCAACCTGCACCAATCTGGTGATTACTTGACAAGAAAAGAATGGCATCAAACCATTCTGAGCAAAATCAAGCCCTTCTGGGCAAGAAGCATTGGGAGAATCCTCCTCCGAGCATTTCAAGGTTATCGCCCTATCAAATTGTGACACTTATCATTCCCCCCCCCCCCCCCAACCCCAAGCATAAAGATGACCCACTTTAGAAACATATCTATAACAGCCAAAAGTGCCAAGATCAAATTACCTTTTCACCATTACCCCTACATCCCCACCACTACAGAACACCAACCTGTCTCATCTCCCATCATTCCCAACACCACTCACCACCAGGAGCCATGCCTGACATACTGTCCCCTGTTTCTGCAGCTTCATCACCCTTGACTTCATTAAATGCCTCACCAGCCCCACCCTCAGCCCAAACCTTGAACAACCCACTCAGATGCATTCCATCCTCAGACTCTGACTCAGATCCCATAACACCTCTTCTATGTCATCCCTCTGCAATGACCCCTGCTGTTGACCCCTTGTATGTGCTTGTGGAAGTCCATCAGGCATCTGTCAAGAACTGTTCCTCGCCCAATCAGAACATGCATCCATCTGACCCTTTTCTGCATGTTGAACCCAACATTTGTCTACTCCTTCCAATTTCATTCCTGGCTGTCTTGCACTGCCCACACTGCTGTGCACCAGGCCGCCTTGTACAGCACCCACAGCTGCCTTCCCAAGGCTGCCATCTCTATTGCAAATTCAACTACGGATTCCTGTGTGGCTCCTGCTAGATAATTTATCTATGCAGTCAAGACACTGCTGCAGTCTTCATTCCTGTTCTGCATTTATTCTGGACTACAGTATTTAAGCTTAGTTAGTTTCGCCTTGTATTCCTCAGTTCGTATATTGACATAGACTCGACTTTATCCTGCCAATCTAAACCTCCTTCTACTCCAACTTCAGTTCTCTAAGAGTCTGAACTCCATTTGACTCAACCTCTAGTCTCCCTCTGAAGTTCTAACCTCACTTGAAGTTAACTCAAGTCCCTCTGTACTCCTTCCCGCATTTACCTGCACTTTCCTGCTCCTACCTCCAAACCTTTGACTTAAAATTAGGACACCAGACGAGGTGAAGGGTGCAGCTTCTTACAAGCTGAAGCCAAGTCCTTTCCATTTCCCCTCCCGCAGAATCTGCAATGACCCAACAACCTTCTGCTATCATCACCTGCAGGGTCCGATTGGATTCCAACACACCTTCTAGGATCAGTTCTTAACAGTATATACGAACTCGCGCTTCACTTGTCCCATTCCTCTCTATGACCCCTACCAAGACCCGCCAGTGCACAACAAGAAATTCCCAACGTGCCGGTACTATTCCTGGGATCTCTGCAATCCAGTGATCCACCCTTTCTGACCCTCGACCCGCCACTACTTTTGGAGTGTCTTCCAGACCCTCAAACATATTCTGACAAATCAGCTCAGGAGCCCCTTCAATCAGTGCCAATCTCATGTCCACTCATGCCCCGCACCCTTCTGCCAACCTGGAAGGTTTTCGATCAAGAGCTCCCCTTGAGTACGTAGGGGGCATCAACCAGCCTGAATACTTTGGGTTGGAAGATCCCAGTCTAGAGGACGGACCCCCTGGCGGACCCAACGACCCTAGTGGTCCTGATGGCCCTGGGGGTGACCCCGATCCCAATGATCCAGATGATCAACCTCCCATGGTGGAAAACCCTGACCCAGGGGATAGGTTCATAGATGTCCTTTACAACCTCTCATAGAGTATCCGCACCCTTCATCAGAATAACGCACCCAAGACCGAGAAAATCAAAGTTTGCAACCCTGACACTTTTGACAGTGCCAATCTGAAGAAACTTAGAGACTTCCTAGTCTCCTGTAATCTTCATTTCTGCGACCGTTCACACATATTTTCCTCTGATGAGAAAAAGATCATATTTATCCTTTCTTATCTTAAAGGATCAGCTCTCAGTTGGTTTGAGGCTGGTCTTAATGACCCGACAGATTCCACACACTGGATGTGGGACTACAAAGCTTTCCTTGCTGAGCTGGAAAGTAACTTTGGCCCACATGACCCGGTCAGAGATGCGGAAAAAGCTCTCTCTGACTTAACAATAAAGAAAGGTGGTCGTATCATGAAATATAATGTTGACTTCTGGGAATTAGCTTCTAGAGTCAACTGGAATGAAGCAGCCCTTTGTGACCACTATTTCCGTGGTCTTCTGCTCTGGTTTTGCATAGAAGTTCTCTGGAGTGGTAAACCCAATAATATTGTAGAACTGCACTTGAAAGTGCAGGACAGCGACAACATCTACTGGATGCAAGAAGATGAATCCCATTTTGAAACAAAGAATTCCAGTAACATCACTAACTCTAGTTGGAAGGACTCTTCCAAAAGTCCTTCCCTGTCAACAAACCAAGGCTCTTCAAACTCTGCCCATGGTAACACCTCCAACCAGCAGTCTTCCATGACAAAGAACACTCCCCAGGAGAAGCCCAAGTCATCCATCTCTGATAAGTTGGGGAAGAATGGCAAGCTTACTGGGGAGGAACAAGAATGTCACATGAGAGAACAACTTTGTCTCTACTGTGGTGAAGAAGGGCATGTAGCAGGAAACTGCCCAAAATCCAAAGCCACAAAAGCCCGTGCGTCTGTTGTCGTTCCCAACACTATGGACTTGGAAAAATAGTCTGCAACCCTCAGGAAACAGCCATTGGGGTTGGGGGTTGCATTGACCTTACCCATTTGGCTGCCTACATTCATCTCAATGTGTCTGCTCTTTCTGACCCTGACTCCCTAACCATTCTTTTAACCTTTCCCGACTCTTCTGCCCCTTTCCAAACCCTTATTGACTCTGGCTCCTCCCACTGCTTCCTTGACTCCTCTTTCATGTTGGATAACCAACTCAGCACGGAATCCATTAACCCAATTGGTTTACGACTCTTTGATGGATCTTGCAACTCCACCATAACTCAGGCCGTCAAACTTCCAGTCACCTTCCCTGCCGGTGAAGTGTTCAATTTGTCATTCTATGTAACCTTGCTTGACTCTTCCTGTTCCACCATACTCAGTCATAACTGGCTGAAGCAATACAATCCATTGATTGACTGGTCTTCAAGCCAACTTGCTTTCTGCTCTGCAGATCATAGAGGTCCAGCACCCCTGATGTCACCTTTGTCCCCAAACCTTCCAGTAGAAATCCTTGAATCCTCCACATTTTCCAACCTCCTAAGTTTACACCTCCCGACATCTCTTTCATCAACGCTGCCGCTTATGTGCGTGCTAGCAAACTTCCTGGGGCAGTAGCTTTCCAGATGACCTTTGCTCCAGAAGGGTTATCCGCCTGCTCTGCTCAATCTTTACCCCCGCCAGATGTATCTGACATCCCCGCCGAATATCATGAATTCGCTGATGTCTTTAATAAGACTAAGGCAGACACCCTTCCTCCACATCACCCTTATGACCTCAAGATACAGATGGAGGACAATGCTCCCCCTCCTCCAGGTCGCATGTATTCCCTCTCTCCCTCTGAATTAGAAGCCTTACGAGTCTTCATTGATGAAAACATCTGCTCAGGCTTCATCCACCCATCCAAGTCTCTGCATGGCACTCCAATTCTCTTTGTCAAGAAGAAGGATGGTAGTCTCCGACTTTGTGTCGACTACTGAGGACTCAACCGTCTTATGAAGAAAGACTGCTACCCACTTCCTCTCATTTCCGACCTCCTTGACTCCCCCCGAAAAGCCCGCTTGTTCACCAAGATAGACTTGCAGCATGCTTATCACCTAGTCTGCATCACTGATGGTGATGAGTGAAAAACTACTTTCCGCACCCACTATGGATCCTTTGAGTGGTTAGTGGTTCCCTTTGGACTCACTAATGCACCCGCAGCCTTCCAGTGGTTTATGAATGACATCTTCAGTGACATGCTGGATATTTGTGTCATTGTATACCTTGACAACATCCTAATCTATTCTGATGACAAGTCCCAGCACGGGACTCACGTCAAAGAAGTCCTCCGCCATCTCCGGAAAAATGGACTTTACGCCTCTCCACAGAAATGTGAGTTCCACAAAGACACCGTTGAATATTTAGGTTTCATCCTTTCACTGGATGGACTGCGGATGTCCAAGGATAAAGTCAAAACTGTGCTCGACTGGCCCGAGCCTAGGAAAGTTAAGGATATACAATCCTTCTTAGGCTTCTGCAACTTTTACCGCCGCTTCATTAATGGCTATTCAGACATTGTCATCCCACTCACCCGCTTGACACATAAATCCGCACCCTGGGACTTCAACAAGAAGTGCCGCAACACTTTTGAAAAGCTCAAACAAGAATTCACTCACGCCCCCATCTTAACTCAATGGGTACCCGACTCACAGATGGTACTTGAAATTGACACTTCTGACTATGCCCTAGCAGCTATCCTTTCTGTTTACATTGCAGATGGAGAAATCCATCTGGTCGCTTTTCATTCCTGCTCCTTTAATTCCACTGAACTAAATTACGACACCCATGACAAGGAACTCTTGGCCATTTTTGAAGCCTTTAAACACTGGCAGCAGTATTTCAAAGGTTCCGCAAACCTGGTTGATGTGGTCACTGACCACAAAAATCTTGAGTACTTCAGCACTACTAAGTTGCTCACCTGCCGCCAGGCCCGTTGGTCTGAATACCTTTCACAGTTCAATCTCGTCATCCGCTTCCGCCCCGGAAAACTAGGGGCCAAGCCAGACACGCTCACAAGACATTGGGATGTCTACCGCAAAGGGGGAAATAGCGACTTTGCCTCCATAAACCCAACCAATTTCCGACCTGTATTCACACAACCTCTTCCCTTCGCACCACCTACCTTGCAACACCTATTCTTTGACAAGCAGTAATCATGGATGTTGAGAAACTTCACCATGACATCCGCACCTCCTTACCCCTTGACCCTCTATTATCCGCACATCTTCCAACACCTGTCGACCCCAACTGGACCATAGACGAGGCAGGTCTTCTCCACCACTTTGACCGGATTTATGTTCCAGACATCTCGGATCTCCACCTCAAAGTCCTTCAATACAAACACAATCATATATTCTCTGGCCACTTTGGACAGAACAAAACCCAGCAGCTTGTCTGCCGCAAATATGTCTGGCCAAACCTCCACACCTTCATCCAAGAATTCTGCAAATCCTGTATGACTTGCAAGCAATCCAAATCGCCTCGACACAAGCCCTATGGGTTTCTAAAGCAACTTCCGGTTCCAGAATGACCTTGGAACTCCATCTCCATGGATTTCATTGAGCAACTACCTGACTCTGATGGTCACACCACTATCCTGGTCATTGTTGACCATCTCACCAGACAAGGCATCTTCATCCCAACTGTCAACAAAATCACAGCCCAAGAACTAGCCAACCTGTTTGTCCTCCACGTCTTCTCCAAGCATGGCATCCCGTCGCACGTCACTTGCGACTGGGGATCCGAGTTCATCTCCCATTTCTTCCGCTCCCTTGGAAAAGCACTCAACATGCAGATCCACTTCACTTCCGGTTATCACCCGCAAGGTGATGGTCAGACAGAATGACTTAATCAGACCTTGGAGCAGTACCTCCGGATCTTCTGCAATTATCAGCAGGACGACTGGTCTCACCTCTTACCCTTGGGCAAATTTGCCTACAACAATGCTCCCTCTGCCTCTACAGGTGTATCCCCTTTCTTTGCCAACAAAGGCTATCACCTGAACATTTCTGTCTTTCCAGAATGCGACTTAGCCTCACAGTGCGCCCACGAGTTTGTCATCGACTTAGATGACCTTCATCAGGAGCTTCAGAAACAGCTTGTGGCTGCTCAAGAGCGTTATCAAGGCCCTGTGGATAAACATTGGGCACCCACACCTGACTTCAACATTGGTGACTCTGCCTACATCACTGCAGAAAATATCCGCACCACTTTTCCCTCCAAGAAACTTTCCGAAAAGAACCATGGTCCTTTTGAAATCATCGCCCACCCAGGTACTCACTCAGTCACCCTGTGGCTTCCGGACCACATGCGGGCCATCCACCCTGTTTTCCATGTCTCTCAAGTAGAAAAACACTTCCCAAACACAATTCCAAATTGAGCACAACCTCCACCTCCTCCAATCACCATCAATGACAGGCTCGAATATGAGATTGCCAAAGTTCTCGACTCCAAGGTTGACAACTGACATTGCTGCAAGATTCTCTACCTCGTCCGATGGGAAGGTTACCAGGGAACTGATGAGGAGACCTCCTGGCTACCTGTTATGGAACTTGACCATGCCCAAGAACTCCTTGCGGATTTTCACACCTGCTACCCACAGAAACCCAGACCATTACCCGCTTAAAGTCTATTCACATTACTTACTCACTCAGTCTGAACTCAGAAACAAACTTTATTGAAAAAAGAATTTTTCTTTGGATCCGACCAGATCCCTACACTACCTCTACTTCTCCCTCTCTGTCTTCATCACCCTCTCCCCCAACTTTGCCCTCTTCTCTGCCCTCATCCTTCTCTCCACCCTCCTCATCTCCACTCTTGCTCTCCTCCTCATCATCCACCCACCTTTTCTCCAGATATCTCTGGAAGGCTGCCCAGTCATCTCCAGACTTGCAGATCCCGCGTCTTTCCCACTGGGACTCTCGCACTGCCTGCTCCACCTCTTTGTCACCCTCGTCACTCTCCTCCCCAGCACTTTCTTCCTCCACCCACTCTGGGTCCAAAGCATCCTGGATCTCCCCTAATGACTCCTGCACTGCAGTTGCCACCTCAGCAAACCCCTTCCTCATCAACTTCATCACCTGCTGCATCATCTCCGCATTTTCCCCACTAATCCCCGTCATTCCCGCTACTTTTGCTGCAGGGGCCTCCTTCCCCTCCCACACTACTTCTTCACACTTGTGTTTGATGCGCGTGCAGTTATCACACATGTGCCCCTTCGCGCCCATCTTGAAGCAAGCAATTTTTTGATACTTGCATCTAGGCCATTGTCAGTAAAGAATATGGGAAAAGAAGATAACGACGCACCTTTTGCAGGGCAAAGCTGCCTGCACCCGCACTGGACCCTCCAACTCCTCTGACCCCACTTGCACCCTCGATTTGGCGACTTTCTTTTTCTTCGGGGACTTACTCCCCTCAGCCTCGTCCTCCAAACCTGTGGCCACAGCTGCCCACTTCTTGTCCCCTTGTCGTGCGGCTGCTGCCTCTTTTTTCCGCGCTTCTGCCTGGCGCACCTCCTCAGCCTTTGCAGCCTCCTCTGCTGCCTTTTGCACCTCCTGCGCCCTGTGCTCCTCCTCCCTTGCCACTTCCTCCAGCTTCTTCATCTCCCATTCCATCTGCTCCTTCATTGCCCACTCCCTCTGTTTGTGTTGGGCCCTCATTGCGGCCAATTTGATCTGCGTGGATACTGCTTGGGGGGACATATTTGATAGTTGATGGGGGAAGGAAAGAATGTGAAAATTTTTCAACCAATTACCACATTCGGAAATTCAACCAACTTCCTTATTCGGACTCAAACACTCACATGCCTCATAGGCTCGGCACTAAGGGGGAAATACTGTCAAGAACTGTTCCTCGCCCGATTGGAACCCACATCCATCTGACCCTTTTCTGCATGTCAAACCCAACATTTGTCTACTCCTTCCGATTTCGTTCCTGGCCACCTTGCACTGCCCACACTGCTGTGCACCAGGCACACCTTGTACAGCACCCATGGTTGCCGTCTCTATTGCAAATTCGACTATGGATTCCTGTGCGGCTCCCGCTAGATAATATATCTATGCAGTCAAGACACTGCTGCAGTCTTTGTTCCTGTTCTGCATTTATTCTGGACTACAGTATTTAAGTTTAGTTATTTTTGCCTTGTATTCCTCAGTTTGTATATCAACATAGACTCGACTTTATCCTGCCAATCTAAACCTCCTTGTACTCCAACTTCAGTTCTCTAAGAGTCTGAACCCCATTCGACTCAACCTCTAGTCTCCCTCTGAAGTTCTAACCTCACCTGAACTTAACCTAAGTCCCTCCATACTCCTTCCCACATTTACCCGCACTTTCCCGCTCCTACCTCCAAACCTTTGACTTGAAATTAGGACACCAGACGAGGTGAAGGGTGCAGCTTCTTACAAGCTGAAGCCAAGTCCTTTCCATTTCCCCTCCCGCAGAATCCACAACAACACAACAACCTTCTGCTATCATCACCCACAGGGTCCGATCAGATTCCAATGCACCTTCTAGGATCAGTTCTTAACAGCATCCCCATCCTCCACATCTATCCTCTCTGCCAGATGTCTGACTGTCAACATCATCCATCAATTAAAAAATGCCTGCCACTGCTACTTTCCCATGAAAGATGTTGATGCCACAGATCGCATCAGCAAAATCATCTACAACTTCAAATCCACTTCTGTCCAATTGTGGATAAATGTGGAAGAAGCTCAGCTCATTGCTGTGACCTTCCCTGACTTCCTAGTTAGCTTCAAAAAGAAATCCCTACCTCACACAGAAGACTACCTTGTACAGGACCAGATCACCATCCAAGGCTCCATGAATTTTCTGACTTGGGTCAACAAAGTCTGCAATGCAAACAATGAACTTAAAGCTGCAAAATTGTCCTATCATATCCCTAATGATTGTTTCTGCTTGCATCTTCTCCCCTGACTCTCTGATGGCCTAAAATGACTCTACAAAGTGAACAATGGCATTCCCCCAGGAGCCACTAAAGGGACCCTGGATGCAGTCACTGACCTTGATGACTGGCTGGAGCATTTACATCTTCTGGAACTGGACCTTCAGGCAGTGCAAAGTGCTGGCTGGGTTGCATGTGCAATGAAGGCTGGAAATGTCTTATGGGATTCTAGTGTCATCAACACCCCTGGCAACAATACCACTACTCCATCTTACAGCACCCCCACTGTGCTCATCCCACTCTCAGATGCCAAGAAAGAACTTCTCAGGATCCATCAGGGATGTTTCAAGTGCTGGGTTTCTACACTGAACACATCAGCTGCAACTGCTCTAATCCCTGCCCAATGATAGAAGACTGCAAAAAGGTGACAGCAGCACACATGGCCAAAGCCAAAATTGCCTACGAGAAGAAGAAGCAGGGTACTACAACCATCACAGCAGTCTTTGAGGGCAGCACAGTCTTTGAGGAGAAGGTTAGCAATGAGGATTCTGATGAGTTCATGGATGCAAACAAAGCTGATGAGTACATGCCTCCATCCTTCTCCCTCCCCTCACACCTGTTTTGGACATGCTGCATCGACACACCCACCACCTGTGCCCCAACCCTGATCAAAGCCCTTATTGACCATGGTTCACCACCAGTCTTGATTTCTAGAGACCTTGCAGATATTTTATGCCTCACCCCTCAACCATTATTCAAACCTGTTTTGGTTTCCAGTGCATTCAGCAAAGAAGATGCAATGACATCATCACCTCTCATTTTAACACAATACTGTAGATTATATGTTCAATCAATCACTTCTATCAAGACCCAAATTGAACAACTGGCTGGCAAAGCTACTCTTCACAAATTGGACAAGAAACTCAAAGAAATCTTTGCTGACCATTTCCCATCAGATATTCCTCACATAAAAGACCTTCCAAAGGAGGTCTTCCACCACATTAAACTCCTTCCAGGATCCCCCATTTCCATCATGCATGCATATGTTTGTCCATGCAGATATCATGCATGATGGAAGATGCTTATCAACAACATATGGTGGCTGGATGGATATGGCTGTCATCTTCACCATACACATCACCTTCATTCATTATACCAAAAGTGGACAACAGTCTTACCCTGATGGGTAAATGACTACAGACACCTTAACCAGTCAACAATACCTGACAATTATCCCCTACTGCAAATCAAGAGTACATTACACTCCTCCACCTATTCTGGTCGGATTCCAGTTGGAATGCCCATTCCGATCGGAATTTCCGGAATTCCAGGGAATTCCATTTACATATATTTTTCTCACAATTCATAATTCCAGTCGGACTGGGGGGTCAATTTTACCTCTGGAATCCCTGGAATCTACCCAGACTCATTTTTACCTGGAACAGTCGGATCAACCGGATGCACGGCACTAGCATAACCGGAATAACCAGAATGCATGTGCTTTCCCAAATAAAATTTCAATGTGCAACAAGAATTGAACACTCGACCTTGGGTCTGCACACATAACACCATGCTTAACCACTGAGCTACCGGGTCATTATTCATCTACATACATCTAATACTTTTATTACCCAACCAAGGTGTGTAGTTACAGCCATTAACAGAATACACACACATCCATATTGCATGACACATGACATGTGACTGCCAGCTCACAACCACCACCACCGTTGTCAACGCCACCTCCTCCTCCTCTCCACTCTACCACCACCACTGCATGCGCACCTGCCACCACCATTCCCACGCCCACTCCCACCATCACCACCACATTCAAACGAGCCGACTGGATGGAACGTGGGCCCAAACAACGGCAATTGTTGTTTGGGCCATAGATAAGTTTTTTTCTTTTTTCTTTTTCTTTTTATCAATCAACTAATTTTAATTTATTGCTTTTTAGGCTATATACTACTGGGGACAACCTGCTGCAACAGAAAACGCACAATGGAAAAACATGCAATGGAAAAATGCACAACCCATGCTCACGCCCACCCAATCCCCTCCTCCCCATTCAAATGGGATGTGAGGCTGTTGACATGGGCTAGGTGGGTGCAGAGGGATGCCAGGAGACCCCAGAAGGGGGATACCTGCCTAGTAAGCACCCACTGACCCACGTACACATGCCACGTCGCACTGACGTGCCCAAACCCCAACGGCCCCCCAAAAGAAAAAAAAAAGACAGAAATCCAAACAGGGGACGATGGCGACCAACAATGACAAGCCACCCACCTCCAGCCTCACAAGCAACTGCTCATGGGGTGGAACATGGGTGGAACGATGCCCAGGCGCAACAACAATGACACACCACCCGCTGGAGGCATGCAGTCTCTCAGGGTCTTGTCTACTACTAGATGAGACAGTTTGGACAGGGCTTGTGTCTACTACTAGACATGAGTCGGAAAGGATGTGGACACACAAAAACCCCTGTTCCCTATCTGCAACATGCGCGTGTCTATCTATGAGGTCATGTGACCACTAAGGGGAATGCCAGACTCTGGCACAGCTCTGCTATGGACTCTGCTATGTGCGCTACTGCCATGGCTACACCGCCCCCAGCCTCATGAGCAACTGCTCATGGGGTGGATCGTGGGTGGAATGACAACGATGACAAGCCACCCACCTCCAGCCTCATGAGCAACTGCTCATGGGGTGGAACATGGGTGGAATGATGCCCAGGTGCAGGGATAGGAGACAACAATGCACCACCCACCCCCAGCCTCACGAGCAACTGCTCATGGGGTGGATTGTGGGTGGAATGACAATGATGACAAGCCACCTACCCCCAGCCTCATGAGCAACTGCTCGTGGGGTGGATCATTGGTGGAAGGACAGACAACAGCAGGGTCACATCCCCTCCCCCTCCCCCGCACTTTGTGTGGGGAGGGATTTTTTTTGTACTTTTAATTATTTATTAGTATTGTGCCCCCCCTCCCCCATTTTGCCTGGGGGAGGGATTTTTTTCATCATGTTTTTACCTCCCCCCTCGTGTTTGGTGTGAGGGGGTAGCTTTTTATGTATATAAATAAAACTCCCTCTCACATCTTGTGAGAGGGAGGATTTTTTGTTTATGTATATAATCACAATCATGCCCACTCCCTCGCATTCAATGTGAGAGATGTGGTTAATTAAAAAATTTTGATCTTAACTACTTCGAAAAAAATTAGAGTGTCATTAAAATAAACATTATATTACTAACTAATAATTCTCCTGTGGCTCAACTGGTTAAGCACACATGTTTGGTTTGTTGTGTGATCACTCTAATCAAGATGTCTTGAGTTCAATTCTTACTCTGCACAAATATATTTTGTAGGCACTTTGACAACTTAAGACTTGAAATTTGACTATCCATTAGGGTATATACTCTAAGTTGAGCATCTGGAGTAACCAGAATCTGGTCGGAATAACTGGAATCCAATGGAATCCACTGGACTCTGGTGAGTCCGATTGGAATAGGTGGAGGAGTGTAAATTACTGCAAATCAATGATATACTTGCAAACTGTGCCAAGGGCAAGATCTGGGGCAAGATTGACATGACAAATTCATTTTTCCAAATGCTGGTACATTCCGATGACATCAAGCACACTGCAACATTGATGCTGCTCAGTCTGTGGGAGTGGGTGGTCATGTCCACAGGCATGCAAAACTCACCCATAACCCATCAACACCACATAACACTCACACTCAAGGACTACATAGGGAAAATCTGCCATGTTTACTTGGATGACATCATCATCTGGTCGCACTCACTGGCTGAACACAAAACCAATGTCACACTTATCCTGGAAGCCCTTTGAAAGGCACAACTGTATTGCTCCCTGAAAAAGTCAGGCCTGTTCTGCACAGAAATTGACTTTTTAGGACACCTCTCAGCAAGAGGCATCAAGGCCAATGACAGTAAAGTCAAGTGGATCCTAAACTGGCCTGCACTGAAGGCAGCCAAACATGTATGCCAGTTCTTCGGTGTTGTGTGCTACATTTCAGCATTCCTCCCCATACTCACTGAACACACTTCCATCCTTACCCCCCTCACATGGAAAGAATGCAACACCACATTCCCTCCATGGACATCATGTCATCAGTACACATTCGACAGCATCAAATGTCTAGTAGTTAGCTGGGACTGCCTCACAGCCATCAACCATGAGAACCCTGGAGACAATAAGATCTTCATCACTTGTGATGCAAGCAAACACCGTACTGGGACCATCCTTTCCTTTGTGTAAGGGGACTAGGGGGTGCTTCATGTGCTTCTCCTTTTTTTATGTTCATCCTATATTTCTCCTCACTTCATTTTCTTCTATTCTTCATTTTCTATGATTTTTCCTTATTTTATTACTAATTTTCCTTTCTATCACATTTGTGCATGTTGACAGTTTTATATTTAGAGATGGAGTACCCTTTCCTCCATCTACCCATTGGTATGATGTTATTTGGCAGCCTTGATCTGCCTATCTCCGCCTTTTCTATTTTTAGGTTATTATTTGATTTTTGCAGTCTTCACATATACTGGGCATTGGCAAAGGGGTCCTTAGAGTTTTCTCTTCAGATTTCCCTTTGTTAGTCCATTAATTAAGTGGCCTCTAAGGTTGCCCTTATACTTTGGGCCTTCATGGGAATCTGCTCGACCTGTGGCTTTTGAAAGCCGACAACTCAATAGCACAGAATGGAACTATCTTGTACACAAGCTCTCCATCATGCAAGCGTTGAAAAAGTGGAGGGTAGACCTACTTTGCACTCACATTCACATACATACTGACCACAAGACACTGCAAAACTTTGATTTCCAAAGAGATCTTTCACAGCATTAAGCATGCTGGATGGAATACCTATATATCACAATACAAATACAGCATCACATGCATACACGGAGAGCAGAATACAGTTGCAGACACCCTTTCACAACTCCCTGACTCAATTAGTGTTTCAAGGTCCAGTCTATAGGACCAAAAATAACCATAGGACCAAACTGGACCAAACCTTGGTCTGGTCTTTTTTTCAGTTGCGGTTGCCCATATTTGGGGTCATTCCAGTTGCCGGTTGCCTCATTTCAAAAATTTTTGAAGACCATTTGAAAACCAGTTGCAATCGGTTGCAACTGGTCTTCTTACAGTATATAAACTATTAATGTGTACTCAAAAAACAGTCACTACAAGACAATAAATTAATGTAGATACTAATTAATATTTTCTATTTCTACCATTATAATGAAATGGGACATGCCTGGGGAAAAAGTATTTGTTTGGTGGGGGATTATATAGCCTGTGGCTGTGCATGGACCTGTCAGTCATGTGCACTGCCAAAAAAACAAAGTGGCACCACTTTGCCAAATGGTTCCCATGATCACCAATGACCCACAATGCCACTTCCCCCACTCTCAGGCTTCTGTCCACCCACCCATGACACAACACTTACTGCACCTACCTCAACAACTCCACCACAGCTGACAGGACAGACAGGGGGCCCAAATGACATGACACTAGTTGTCATTTGGGCCCAGAGGTATGTTGTTCATTTCTCTTTTTTTTGTACTAACCAATTTATCTTATTTTTTAGAATTTTACTTCTCGCCATTACCATACCCTACTGAAGCCCTATGCTGCCACTGCAAGCCTCTGTTTGCAGGGTGGTAACAGGTCTGTTTCTGGATGACAATGCAACAACAACAGTGGCTGATGACAACGCCACTGTGCTGCACCCAATGCCACGTCACACAGCTCCACCACCCTGCCTGTGAGCCACTGCTTGTAGGGGGAGATGGTGGTGCCAACAAGGATGGAAGCATGAACAGGGGACAATGCAAACAAACAATGAACACAGGGGCAACAAGTCGCCAGGATGCCAAACAGCAGGGGACAACAAATGCGAGAACAATGAATGCAGGGATGATGAATGTGGGAACAACAAATTTGGGAACAACAAACGCAGGGACAACTGGCAGGGATGACAACTGGCAGGGACAGCGCACCAGGTGGAGGACAAACAGTGGGGGTGACAAACAGTGGGGACAAGACAACAACAGCAGCTGCCCCACCCTTGCTACAAATGCAAGATGGTGGGGTGTGTTTTTTTCTTTCTAATTCTCTTTTATTTTCATTCTCTTAGTAACATCCCACCGCTGTGAGCAACTGCTCACAGGGTGTAAATGTAATTAGTTTTATTTACTATATAATAGAATTTAGTTATGAAATCAGTGGTATGACCAGTCAAAACCGGTCTTTTGGAGGCAACCAAACTGAATAGAACCAGTTCTATTTGGTCCAGTTGCAGTCCATCAAATGTGGGCAACAGTTTGGACCAGTTGCAGTCCCCGGTTGCTCCTCTTGGGGGTCAAAAAACTGGACCAAACTGGACCTTAAAACACTAGACTCAATTGATGACAATACCTCACCCTGGCACGTTCACTATCCAGAGCAACCCAAAACTGATCACTCGCATCAAGAATGGCTATCAAGCAGATCCTTGGTGTAGGGGAATCTTAGATGACCTCAAACAAGGAGTCGTGGATGCAAAACTGCAGATTGCAGTCAAACATGGCCTCTTATTCATCAGAAACTGCATGATCATACCAAAATACAAACAACTCTGGGAACACCTTTTCCAACTAGTGCATGACAACCTCGGCCATTTTGGTGTGGAAAAATCATATGTAAACCTATGCGATGACTTCTGCTGGCCAAACATGAGGAAGGACCTGGCAATTGGATATGTACCTTCCTGTGCTGACTGTCAACAGAACAAATCATCCAACACAAAGCGAGCTGGACCCCTCCATACCTTACCCATACCTGACAATCACTTTGACTCCGTCATGATTGACTTCATGGGGCTGCCACCAAAAGATGACAGCTATGATGCCATCATCACAATGACAGACAGGCTAGGGCCAACATTCAGGTCACAGCATGCAAATCAGATCTGTCAGCAGAGGACTTCACATACCTTTTCTTCAACAAATGGTATTGTGAGAACAGGTGCCCACTGGAGATCATTAGCAACCATGACAAAATCTTCATATCCAAATTCTGGTGCATCCTGATGAAACTCACAGGGATAAACCACAAGCTGCCAACATCCTACCACCCACAAATGGATGGTTCCTCAGAATGAACAAACAAAATGATTATCCAGTGTCTACATCTCCATGTCGAAAGGAATCAAAAGGGTGGGCAAAAGCCCTACCAAAAGTTTATTTTGACATCATGAACATGCCAAACATGTCCATGGGAATATCCCCATTTTTTTTTTGAAAACTGGTAGATCACCATGCTTGCTCCTCCCTTTTATATTGACACTGCCATGGTGGAAGCATTCATTGCAGAAATGGCCAAAAAGATGAACACCACAAGGGACAACCTCCTTGCAGCCAAGATCAATTAGGCACATGGTGCAAACAAGGATTGCACAGTGGACCCCACATTCAGAGTCAGTGACAAAGTTCTATTGGCAATGGCACACTGTTGGAGGGACTACATGCAGGCAAAAGATGGGTGTGTCACTAAATTTATGCTGCATTTCGATAGCCCATACAAAGTTCTACACACACACACACACAGAATCCTTGGCTTACACTCTCCGCCTACCTCCCACATCCAAAGTGCACCCCACTTTCCATGTTTCACACCTTTCACATCATATCCCCAATGACAACGACCTGTTCCCATCATGAGCTCACAACCCTCCTCAACCTTTGGTAACAATGGAGGGAATGACTGAATACTTCATTGATAAGATACTTGACAGGCAACCACGTGGACAAGGTCACCAATTCCTCATACAATGGACCAGGTACAGTCCAGAACATGACTTGTGGCTTCCTCAACACTGTTCCAATTTTCCTTGTAACTCATGGAACCTGACCGACCTGATGCACCCAACGATCCCCTCCAGACAGGAGGCACTCCCTGATTCATGCTTAAAGCATGCCCTTGACACCAGACACACACATGATGCATGCTGACAACATGCATTCAATCCCCTTCCCGTGGAAGGCACCCTTGACACATGGTGACTCCATGCACCCAAACCCATTCCCACACATGCTGTGATACAACAGCCCTTTGACATGAGGTCCGTGATGTCGGACTCTCACGATTGACATGCTGCACTGCAGCACTCCGTGACATTGGATGCCTCATGCAAGGCATGAGGCTTATTGTTTCTATTCTTACCTGATACACATCTACCTTTCAAATTGGACGATAAGGACCTCCCTCTTAGTATAAGTACTGTGACTCATAGTAGGGATGTCCTTAGTTTAGATCTAGGCAATCTACAGCCTTAACTTGTGAACTTGTGAACTTACTCGAAACCACTAAGGAAGCCCCTTAGTGCATGAACCCGAACGACTCTATGCAGAAGGCCTGCTAGAGTGCACTATCCATCTTACATCGGACACTCTGAGTAAGACTAGTGCCGAATGACTTGTTCAGGAAGCACCTCATCAAATGACATTGACTAGATCGAGTGGTTGAGGCTTTGCCCTTAACATAAGATCTAAACTATCTGCTAGCCCACCTACCTAGGTGTAGGCAATACATCTCGAAACACACCACAATGTCCTGGGTCTAGACAAACCCCAGACCAACCACCAAGAGAAGCAGAACCACAGCCAGGTTCATCTTGGTACCGATACAATGGAAGACTAGTCTGTTATTCGATGTGGGCACAGCATTGGTTCTACAGATCAACCAAAAGACAATGAGGAGATTTCCTCACTGACAAAGACTTTGAACAACCACACACACCCCCATCCAAAACATCCACCTGCTTCTTAACAGACGAAACCGACAACCTCTATAACGAGATGTCTGAACCCACCGCAACCACACCAATGATGTCTGCGAACGACATTCGAATCCGATCACCCACAGACTTCTCAGGAGAGCGGACCAAGACTGCCAAGTTCCTGCAGGAGATAGACCTGTACCTGTGAATCAATGACCAGGTCTATGACATGAACAATAAGAAGATCATCTTCACGCTGTCCTTCATGAATGGAGGAACAGCAGCCGCCTGGGCACAGGCATTTGTCAACCAACACCAATCCAAGGGATTTGGAGAATATGCAGACTTCAGACAGAAGGTCTTAGAGGCCTTCTCACCAATCAACAACGCCGGAATGGCAAAGACAGAGATTAAAAATCTCAAACAAGGTTCAGGGAACCTCAAAGAATATGTGGCAAATTTCCGCATCCTGAAAGACAGGACAGGAATCACCAAAGATGCAGCTATGATTGAATACTTCATGGATGGACTGCACCCCAAATTACTGAAGAGGGTACACACAATGGAGACAGTACCCAACACTCTTGAAGGCTGGATAAAGGCAGCTTTGAAGTACGAAGGCCAATGGAAACAAGCCATGGCAATCCTGGGGAAGACCAGGCAGAATGACAAGATAAAAGAGACAATGAAGAAAGGACAGCCCTCTCTCAACATCAACCAATTGATGAACCAGGAATGAATGGAACACCTCTGGAATGGACTGTGTTTCACCTGCCACCAACCCGGACACTGATGGTCCAACCATAAAGATGGAAAGAACTCCACCCAGACAGGGTCAGCACCACCTCCCTACCAAAACCGCTTCACCCAGAGAAGGACTGGGGTGGACACCTACCAGAAGATCCACATGATGCTGGATGAACTAGACAAAGAAGAGAAAGAATGAGCCCTCAACCTCATGGAGGAATTGGGTTTTTAGAACAGTGGCCTGATACAATGCCAGTCACCGCTGAAGTCTCCATAGGATCTGTACTCTTAGCTACCATGAATAGACAATCTATGTGCCTGTCTATTCAGGTAGCTGAGTCAGACAATGGGAAAGATGTCGCAATGAATGCGCTCCTCGACTCTGGAGCAGGAGGAGTCTTTATCAACTTGAAATTTGTTGAATGAGAAGGGATCAGGACATATCCATTAGGCCACACCATCTGGGCCACGAATGTGGATGGGACCCTGAATAAACAAGGAACAATCACGAGATGCATGAAGGGGAGGCTCCACATCAATGGATGGAGCTACCCAATGGAATACCTAGTTGCTGGACTAGGCAAAGAATCAGTAATCCTGGGCCTGCCATGGTTGTGGGAGATAAACCCGATCATCGACTGGAAGAAGGGAACCTTTGAGTTCCAAGATGAAGAATGATGGGCTCAGATCCAGCAAATCCTGGAGAAGACAAGAAGAGCCAAATGGGCCCTCCCAAACACCCTAAACCCCCCCAGGGTCAACACTGGAAGGGAGATGCCCAATCACAGAATGGCATGAATTTGACACATCGTGGCCAAGACAAGACAGAGGCTCTCTGAAGAGAAAGAGAGGAGCCTTGCCCGAGCCAGATTGGCTGTGGCAAAAACAAGAGAAAGACTCTCCAAAGAGAAGGAGAGAAACCTTGCCTGAGCACCACTGGCCATGGCAAAAATGAAGGAAAGGCTTTCCAAAAAGAAAGCAAAAGAACTGAATTTGGCCCAGAAAGCTGTTGCAAAGACCGAGACCAGGGGTACTCCTAAAGAAAAAAGGAACCTCGAAGCAGCGAGACATGCCATCGCCAAGACCCAAGAAAACCAGAAGAAAGAACAACTGGAAAAGGGCAAATACAATGAATGTGACAGAACACGACAAATCATGCAAAAAATGAAGGAATTGCTAACCTCCACAGGGGAGGGAAGCACCGGCAAAAGAAACATTAAAATGACACCACAAAACAGGACAAACAACCCTTGACAAGGGACTACTCTGACCCATGATTATAGGACCCCAGATCACGGTACCATCAATGCTGAAGTACCTATGCCCAGGGAGACTCCCCCTCAAGTGAAGGTTGAAGAAGTACCAGATGAGGAACTACTGGTAGACACTGGTATGGAAATACGAGCGATGGGAGAAACCCACGAACAAGATGCGACAGACCTCCTGATTGCATATGTATGAGGAAAACCAGTCATTGGCATATTCAAACCGCCAGAAGAACCACCCCTGACCAAGGAACACTGAGGACCAACCCATACATACATATGGAAAACAAACACAATCTCCAGGATTACAAAAGGCAAGGACTCCCCACAATATGTATTCTTGAAGAGCACATGGATCAGAGCAAAGACATCTATTTTCCAGCGACTTGCACATGAACAAGATGAGGGGAGGGAGGCCAGCAAACAGACCCTGGACAACCTACTGCCACTGGAATACCAGAAATACAGACAGGTATTTGAGAAAGCCACATCTGAATGATTCCCGGAATCAAGACCATGCAATCATGCAATCAACTTGAAGGAAGGCTTTGTACTGAAGGATTGCAAAGTCTACCCACTGACACCAAAGGAACAAGAGAAACTCAACAAGTTTCTAGATGAAAACCTGGAGAAAGGATACATCTGACCATCAAAATCACCCATGGCATCCCTGTTCTTCTTTGTGTCGAAGAAGGACTCTGATGCTCTGTGACCTTGCCAAGACTATCGCTATCTGAACGAAGGAACAATCCAGAACAACTACCCCCTGCCACTGATCAGAGACCTCTTGGACAAGCTGAAGGGAGTGAGATTTTTCACAAAACTTGATATTCAATGGGGATATCATAATGTACAGATAAAGAAAGGAGATGAGTGGAAGGCAGCATTCAAGACTAACTGAGGGCTATTCGAGCCAATGGTGATGTTCTTTGGGCTGTGCAACTCACTGGCAACATTCCAGGCCATGATGAACATCTCTTCCAAGACATGTTAGATGAAGGATGGCTCGTCATCCATATGGACAACATCCTGATCTTCTTGAAGATGGAAGAAGAACACCGGATAAGGACCGAAAGGGTCCTTGAACAACTACGACAATGCGATCTCTACCTGAAAATAGAGAAGTGCAAGTTCAATGTGCAAGAAGTCAACTTCTTGGGCATGATCATCAGGCCCAACAAACTTGCAATGGACAACACAAAGCTGGCTGGGATCAAGGACTGGCCCACACCAAGGACAGTGAAGGATGTAAGATCCTTCCTAGGATTTGGAAACTTCTATTGAAGATTCATTGGACACTTTGCAGATCTGGCCAGACCACTGAATGACTTGATGAAGAAGAACCAGAAATTTGAATGGATGAACAACTGCCAGCAGTCGTTCGATGTGCTAAAGAGGAAGTTCAATGAAGCCCCAGTACTGCTGATGCCAGATGCAACAAAACCGTTTGTAGTGGAATCTGATGCCTCAAAATTTGTGACAGGCACAGTACTGAGACAACAGGATGCCAATGGAGACTGGCACCCATGTGGATACATCTCTCATTCTTTCAATGAAGTGGAAAGAAATTACAAGATATATGACAGGGAACTACTAGGAGTAATCTGAGCACTGGAAACATGGAAACACTACCTACAGGGGATGCCATTCCCTGTGACAGTACTATCCGATCACAAGAACCTGATGTACTTCTGTCAGGCACAGAAACTGAACTGATGACAGGCTAGATGGAGCATCTACCTGTCACAATTCGACCTGAAGCTACAACATGTACCAGGATCACAGATGGTACAATCTGATGCCCTATCGAGGAGAGCACATCATATAGCTGAAGAAGACACCAATAACAAGGACAAGACCATCCTCACAGATGAATTATTTGTGAAAACGATCGACACTGAACTCCAGGGAGCCCTGGTCTTAGCAATAATGAAGGATGACCTCGTAAATGACGCTTTATGAGCCCTGAAGAACAATGGAACTCTCCCAGTCAATTCTGCATTGGAGGACTGGAAATTTGAAGATGGCCTGCTCTTTTTCAAAGACAGATGCTACGTGTCACAGGACAAAATTCTCCACCAAGCAATCATACAGAAATACCATGACAGCATCACTACAGGGCACCCTGGACAATGGCAGATGATCGAACTGATCTGATGAGACTACTGGTGGCCAGGAATGGCCAACTTCATAAAGAAGTACGTCGAAGGCTGCGCAAAGTGCCAGCAAATGAAGATCAACACACACCCGATGACACCAATATCATCCAATGCCAGCAGACCATTTGAGCTGGTAATGACAGATTTCATTACAGACCTGCCTGTAATAAACAGATTTGACTCTATCATGGTTGTGGTAGACCATGGTCTTACAAAGGGGGTAATTTTTATTCCTTGTGCGAAGACGATCGATGCACTTGGCACCACAGACAAACTAGCCAGACAGGCTATGGCCGCCCGAATGAAAGGGTGATACAAACCATTCAAGGTTGGAGAGCAAGTATGGCTCGACTCCAAGAACCTGAAGATTTGCTACCCAATGAGAAAATTGGCACCAAAATTAGAAGGGCCCTTCATGATTGAAGATGCCCTGTCGAGAATGACATACCGACTGAGACTGCCGCCGAGATGGAAGATCCACCCGGTCTTCCATGTGGCTTTACTCACATGATACCATGAGAATGACACTCATGGGCAAAACTTCCTGACTCCACCACCTGACCTCATGGAAGGAGAAAACAAATATGAGGTGGAAGTGATCATCGCACACAAGAAGCATGGCAAGACATGCTGTTACCTCATGAAATGGGTTGACTACCTGACATCCGAAAACACATGGGAACCTGAATCAAACTTGAAGAATGCCCCTGAGATCCTGATGGCATATAAGGAGAGGTACCACCTCTGATGAGAACCCAAAACCCCCCCTTTCCCACTACAACACTCCCAAAAAGATGCTTGCTGAATGACAATTCACCTGAGAATGCCTATGAAACTGATCGAATGCTGATGCCCTTTGCGTTCACCTCACCCATGACCCACCAAAATACCATCTTGCCAGGATGTGCTTCTACTATGCAAGCACAATCGAACAGATGGAATGAAATCTAGAAGAAGCAATGAACGATGCAGATGCCCTGGGGATCAAACAGACAATCCAGGAGATGATTGCACCGTGATCGACACAGATGACCACCGACCTCGCCCTTGCCATTCAGCGAGCAGAACAACAGAGATGAACAATGAGCTCCCTCTGGAAACTCCTCCCATTCTACAAAGAACCCAAAGATCGTGCCTAGGGCACCCAAAATAATTGATCTGACCACCCCCAAACCCAAACTGAAGACCACCCAACCGCCTTGGTCCCCTCCACACATGAGACATACCAGATGTTTCATCTGCCAACAGATAGGCCACTTCAGCCTGATTTGCCAGCAACACATTTGCAAGTACTGCAAACAATGAGGCCCCAGACACTATAGGATGAATTGCCCAGAGAAACCTTGGAATGATCGAGAGACCGATCAAACAGAAGCCAAGCACAGTCATCAGCTCTTCTTTGACTCAGGATATGACAACTTCGATGATGATGCAATGGGAAACATGATGGGAGAACCCTATGGGAGGATTTAAGAAGAAAGCTCAAGACAATGGCATGACAAGACAGACCCATGCTCACAGGAATCACGATCCTTGCCATTGTTGTTGGCACGACCCTAGCTGCAGCAGCAGCCCTGACCCTTGCATTTTGCCTCTATGCCATCTTCCGACCAAGACCTGAACCCCCAATTACAGACATTGAATTCTCCATCCTATGACACTCCACAGAAACCCCCCCTTCCAATGACACCACCAACTCTTTGACACCACTGCCTAGGGCAGCATGAACAAGAAGAACCCGATCATGGTCCAAGTTCAGACATGAATTATTCCTCCATCACACCCCTCGACCCCAACCCACCCACTTATCCAGACCACACCCAATCAGACCATGGAGGAGAGATGAAGATTTAGGTCGAAGTGTGGAACTTTTGACCATGACGAGGGGGTAATGTTACAATTTTCCTTGTAACTCATGGAACCTGACCAACCCGATGCACCCGATGATCCCCTCCAGACAGGAGGCACTCCCTGATTCATGCTTAAAGCATGCCCTTGACACCAGACACACACATGATGCATGCTGACAACATGCATTCAATCCCCTTCCCGTGGAAGGCACCCTTGATGCATGGTGACTCCATGCACCCAAACCCATTCCCACACATGCTGTGATACGACAGCCCTTTGACATGAGGTCCATGATGTCGGACTCTCATGATTGACATGCTGTGCCACAGCACACCCTTGACATCAGACGCCTCATGCAAGGCATGAGGCTTATTGTTTCTATTCTTACTGATACAACCTTTCCAATTGGACAATAAGGACCTCCCTCTTTTTATAAGTACTGCAACTCATAGTAGGGATGTCCTTAGTTTAGATCTAGGCAATCTACAGCCTTAACTTGTGAACTTGCGAACTTACTCAAAACCACTAAGGAAGCCCCTTAGTGTGTGAACCCGAACGACTCTACACAGAAGGCCTGCTAGAGTGCACTATCCATCTTATGTCAGACACTCCAAGTAAGACTAGTGCCGAATGACTTGTCGAGGAAGCACCTCATCAAACAACATCGACTAGATCGAGCAGTTGAGGCTTCGCCCTTAACAAACACACAGTGATTAGGTGGCTAACCTTTTTTTCCAATGGGGAATGTGTGAGTGTAAGAGAATTCCCTTATTCTATGGGATTATTTATTGGCAAATATTCCAATTGATGTGTGGTGGTTCAGGTCTGTGGTTTGATGTCGGAGATGGTGTTCCTTATCAGCAGAGGGTTAGGCCAAGTCAGGTGTTGTTCACAGTTTGTGGTTCATGGTTCATGGTTTGAGTTTGGTAGTTTTATGATCAATTCCCACTGATTTGCAGTGTGTGATGGGCCATGGTTTGTGGTTTGAGTTCATGTTTGGCAGTTTGGCAGTTTGCCACTTCAAACTTCAAAGTGCTTGTGGCCTCCCTGTACCTGGTGGCTTTTGAACTGCAGACTGTGGTTTGTAGTCTGCATTTTTGTGGTCACAATCCTCTGCAGTCAAAGGATATCCGATTGTGGTCAACTGTGGTTATGGTTAACCAGCCGGAATCCAACCATGATTTGAACATGGTAGACCATGATTTTGAGACTATAACTATGACCGCTGGCACTCCTCAAATCTCCCCTCCAAATCTTCTATCACCACTCAGAATCCTACTGTCGCTTTGAATTCACCATATCCCTCTTCCAACCTGCCATTCTTTTCTTCCTTTTGAGCTTTATCTGCCTTGTTTTTGCCTTCGCATTACAAGGTGACTTTTCCCGTTGACTTTTGTGGCTTTGCTGCAGCTCAGTGAATATTTACTAGAGATGAGCAGCTCATCAGTAAGCCTGTGCAATAACTCTACTACTACCCTATCCTGTAAGCTGCCTGCAGAATTTCAGCTTCGCAAACTTCAAGCAATTCCAAGTGTTCCAAGAATTTGTCAGGCATCAAAACCAGGGAACTAGCCAGGGTTCCAGCCAGCATGCGGTTCATTGGTTCTACTAATGGTGATGGCTAACTAGCAATCTCTAGTGATTCCTGTCCCATGATTCCTGTCCCTATGATTCCTGTCCCTATGATTCCTGTCCCTATAACTCCCTCCCCTTTCAATCTTGCTTCTCCTCCTGCTTTTCAGATATCTACTTCCCAACAACCTCCACCCATTGACGAGTTCTACCAAAGTGCCCACACATTACCACCCTTGCCAATCAATCCTCCCATTGCCTCCCAACCCTTTCTTGGCTTTTCTGCCCTCGTGGCACCCTCTTCTGTGCCTCTTCCCACCCAGCAAGCAAACCAGGCATGCCTCACTTCAGCAGCTGCAACTATTCCCTGGCATGCACAACTTGCTCATCATGGGAGCCGCTGCTGAGGGCCAGCCAGGGCTCCACCAACTCTAGCCCACAACCCTGCCAGAGCAAGAATTGATGACTGCTTGATTGAGCCCAATCGCCAGAAGATCTGGATTCAAGTGAGGGTATACCCTCCTGCCGTCAGCCCAAACTTTGTTTCTCTTTCCTCATGCACTGCTGATGGTGCTCATCCAGCTCCCAGGATGTACTCAAGAGCAGGTTCTGTTCCATCTCACCAATGATGCCTTTGCACACATCCTTGAAGGGGTGGATCTCCTTTATAGATTTGAACTCGCACTGTCGACTAAAGTGGTGACACTCATTGATTATGTTGCTACAGAGATGCAAAACTCTGGTTCCCATTATCAGTTTGCTGTGACTCCCCATCTTGCCATAACTCACCATCTCTGCCTTCTCGCCTTAACAAACAAGGGGACAATGCGTTGATCAGATCAACAAATCCACCTAGTCCCTCACAGACTTGATGGTGAAGAAACAATCAGCACTCTTGCAACCAAATGCCATCGCTTTGCTTATGAGAAGTGCATAGACAAGGGCAACCAGTTTATTGTACATCTTGGCAAGTATTCAACTCAGTGGAAGGTCACTGGAAGCTAATTGTTTCCCAGCTGTTTCTTGCTTCCCACTGCGGCATGTAGAGGGTGATTGGCTGCACACCTGCATTGCAGCTAGGATTGCTCAGATTTTCCCTAAGGATAATGAGTTTGGTGCTGATGATGGCTTGTGGTGCGAGTCGGGAGGTGAACTTCTGGTGGACAATGAAGATGATGAAGATGAGGTGAGCAGAACAGTAGGGGCTCTACATCACATCTTATGATTGTGTAGCTGCCATCCCGCATCCCCATTTCACATAGCCAGTGAGCAACTGTTACTCTGGAGGTTGGTTGGCACTCTTCTGTCAATATTCAACCTATCTGACCTTTGTATATGCAGCATTGCCCATCCATGTCCCAGTCCCACAATCTTCAGGTATCACACTGACAGTCCATCCCACATGAGCCCTCGTTTGCAACCATCATCACAAGCTCCTCCCTTGCTCCATTTGGGACAGTGCTGACCCATGGGTAGCTCCAGCTCCTGGTGCCCATTCATATGAAATGGATGGGTTTACTAGTACAATATACCAGGCTGCTACTCATGGAATGGACAGTGTGCCAAACTTGACTCTTGAGGCAGGCTCACTCGATGAGCTGGTTGATCAACTGAGCGAGCTGATTGATGAGGCTGGGCGCAACAATGATTATTCATGCATCCTTTCACCCCAGTGGCTGTTCACTGTGTATCCAGTGCAATCTGATGCATCACTGATTTTTGTTTAGCCACTCAGGTGGTAGCACTTCATTTGGTCAGGGTGTCCAGAGGGAGGTGCTCTTCATGCTGTGGGATCGATTCCTTTGCATCCAAAGTCAGTTTTTTGTCCAGTGCACAGCTGGCTTCTGCACCCTTTGGTACATGACATCGTTCGCTGCCTCATTTGTCTCTGTGGCTTGGAAACAGGAGTTGAAGCACCTCAGGGCTGTTTGTGCACTTCTCTACATTCACAGGCAAACTCCAATGCCTCTATCTCCTGCTGTCATTCTTTTTATTGTTTACAAATTCAATCTTCACTGTCTCATCCCAGGTTTCATTGGGGAATGGTTTGTCAATTTGCAAAAGCTGATTGCCAACTGGCTGGAATCAGGACCAGAAGGCAATCTGCAACCTTTTGCTTCTCATTTTGCCACCTACCATGATACTGAAGTGAGCCAGCCATTTACACCTTGATCGGATATCTAACACCTGGCCAGGTATCAGCTTATCAGAATCGTGATTTTGCCACACACCAGTCAACTGCAGTTGACATGCTTTACAAAGCGACCCTTGGTAGCGATTCATACCAGCTCCCTGAGTGGACAAGTTTCACCAAAGGCTTGGACCTTCCATGCCAGAATGGTTTCCAGTTCACAGAGGTGAGAAGATGCCTTCATGTTATACTGCATATTCTTACAAGGATGCAGGCCTTGCGATCATTCAAGGGTGGCCCAGAGGCTTTCCTTAGCCTCAATGGGGTGTCCTTTATCTTGGGATTTGACTCCCTCAATGGCCATCTGTCCATTATGTCGGGAACCAAGCACCAGCAGCTCATGAATATGTGCCATGCAACTGGCAATCCTTCACTCACTTATGAATCCTTACTTTATAATTTCCTTCAGGGGCAGGGAATTCCATGCCCCTAGCAGTTTGCTGACCTTGCCAGCTCCTTCAGTAATCTCATTGATCTTTCACTAATCAATTCTCCTGCCTTCCAGAGCCACATGCTGGTCTGGGCTGCAACTGGATCGCCTCTGCTTGATGTTACAGCTGAACCTATATCAGTAAGTCAAATCCAGCTGACAACATTCGCCCTGCTTATATGACTGTAGATAATCACAGCTGGAGATGGTGATTTTGAGTACACCCCATATGCTCTTTGTGGCACAGTAGCTGGCATGGGAACAATGTCATTCCAAACTTGCTTCCAATCAGTCTGGTTTCCTGTAAGTTATCTTGCCCAATTGGCATTGGCAGCTTATATCCCCAGGTCTGAACCTGCATCATTTGTAAGCACCTACCACCATTGGTTTCTTGTCAAGATCTTGGGTGCAATCGGCACTCATTCCATGGCTTAACATAATCCCCTGCGACTAGCTTCCACTTTGTGCTTCCTCCCACCATTCCCAACTTTCTTTAGAGCCTTTTAATTATGTTTTTACAAAGACTGATTGTCATGGACTTCTCTCCGTACTTAGATGCAAATGCAACCATTCCACCTACCCCCTCCTTCCTACCTTCCCCTCTAGTTTACCAGACCTGACTTATACCCAGTGCTGCCTAGCATACATATCCAGTTGTGGTACCTCGGATTGAGGTTTTGTTTTGATATGTGCCTGAGATTTGTAAGCAAAGATTTGGCTATTACGGCTCAACAACACACAAACTGGCTACTCAAAAATTTCACTGCCTTTGGCTTCCCTCCCATATAATGCCTCTATTGCCCCAGCTTGATCAACCAGTTTCAACTTATACTGCTCCCAAACACTTTTCAACTGGGATGGTGTTACAAAAGCGATGCCTCTTTGAGAAAAGTCTGGCCCCTCATCCTGGAGTGAAAAATCTTGAAGACTGGTCCCATGTGGCTCAGATGGAATTCAAACCACCAGGGTATTTGGGGCTCCACGGATTTGGATGCCATATTTGGATATGAAGAAATGGCCCCCAGCTTCAGCTCTGGCACTGCGCTCTGTTGTCAGCAACACTGCAAACTTGTGTAGCTGGTGTTCGTGGTGCATTGCCCTAAACCTTGTTGCCAGCAGCTTGTACAACCTATGTTATGCTATGCACTGGGAGTAGTTTTCTGCAAAAAGTCCTCCCCGATGTTGACATTGTATAGACCTTTTCCAGCTGCTTCAGCCATGAGTGAATCAGCATCCATACACACTAATTCATCTGTAATAAATTTCTCAAAGTCTTCAATCACCTCTGTGGGAAGCCACAAATGTATGAGGTTCCACACAAAGGCACATGCTGAGCTAGCCTTGACATTCAACTACCTCAGGTGTGTGCCACACTAAAAGGAAGTTTTTGACCCAGTCAAACTTTGGCGAACTGTGCGATCCTGCTGAGTATCCTACTTGAACAAGTTTACCTGGATCTTCAAGCTGCAAACAGATCATATCAGCAGTGCTTTGCAACACAGTGTTGATTGTAACAGACTCTGATGCTCTTCCGGACTCCCACAGTCTCGAGCACCACAGCATCCAACACATGAGTGCTTCCTCACTGGTGCAAAAATGATAGCAACCAGCTCGCCTTGCTTAGTAATGAAAATATGGCTCTCACTAGCATCCACATCAAAGGCAAGAAGTGCTGGGTCGAGTGCCATCATTGGCAGCCGCTTCTTTCGCTTGTCGGGCTGTGGTCCTCAGGTTATGTGGTTTTCCCACTTGGCTTGTATTGCTTCAGACTCAAATACCCAATGGCTGAGAGGAGGGTATGCCACAGTGAGCGGTTCAACGACCATCCTGGGGATGGTGGAAAGGAACTGATCCCTGCAAACTGGAGACCAATTAAGGCCTGTTATTGTCATGAAGTCTCATTTTTGCATTCGGTGGCTCTCCTTGTGGTCCTTTTGGCTGGCGATTGCAGCCTTGAGAGTGGGAGGGCAACCAGTCCTTGTATTGTTGCACCAGGAGAGAAAGTTCTGAAAGAGCACTCCCTTGTTGATCTGGGATTGGAAGCTGGGAGGAATGTGGGAGAAGAGTCTTGCTTCAAATTTGGCTTGTATTTCTGGGGTTGCAGAAGCTTCCAAGAGATGTATTGCTGCTGTATCAGCTGCTACATTGTGCAGGAGGTATTGCTTGATCACATAAAGAACAGCTGAATTGCTTCGGATCTGGCATGGTTATGATATCTACAATAGCCAACATAAGAACTGCACTAATACCAACAGAAAGGGGTGCCAAACTCACCAATAGATTGAACCCAAGGCTTCTAGGCCAACCTGGTCTGTGCAGCTAGGACTTGGCACTGAGATGCTAGCCCCAGTCTGATCATTTGGTACTATTTGGTGTGCCACGGTCTCAACTTGCATTCCCGTGTCTTTTTCTTCTTCTCAAGTGCCCTCACTGCCTCTCACTGCACTCTGCCACATCTGCAAACCATGCCCTGACTGGGTCGGGCCCTGGCCAGATGGCAGTTCTCCTGAATAAGGTGGTGTTCATGAAAATTGCAAATTATATTGTCCATCCCACAGAGGTTTTAACACCGGTGGACAATGAACATCACATTAATAAACATGGGTTCAAAGTTCCTTTTGTTTGCAGTGCTTGCGACCTTGGAGAAGCCTTGCGGTGCATTTTGGAAGGCACCACTTTCGTCCACACCAAAGGGGAGGCTGGTACAGGTAATGTTGTCAAAGCTGTCCACCACTCTCGTGCTGTCATGAGCCAGATCAGAAAGGCCAGCATTATGAACAAAGAAGAGCTTTATTTATTTGCAAAGGAAATTCAGGTGCCCTTCCATCTCCTCAAAGAGACAGCTAGATTAAAACACCTCCCAGTGGTAAATTTTGCAGCTGGAGGCATTGCTACCCCAGGTATGCACCCAAGTCCAGTTTTGAACCTCCTCCAACCTACCATATATACATTTCTAGCTGATGCAGCACTGATGATGCAATTGGGCTGTGATGGAGGTACATTTGATATTTCCTCCCTGCCAGGTTTTCCTGACCTCCCTGTCAGTTTTTGTAGGATCAGGCATTTTCCATGTTAGTGCCAATATGTAGTGATTCATTTTCTATATACTTATTGCTCACAGTCTGGTGACCCTGCAAAATGCGCCTGTGCTATTGTCCAAATGGTGCGATCTCAACGAGTCTCATGATTCATTATTGCTGACACCTATCTGTGATGAAGGTAACACACTACAATAATCCTAAAATACTTGCTGAAGTATGTTTCCAATGGTTTACATTTGTCTATTGCTTATGCAGTGGGTAGGTCTCAGAGAGTCTGGGAGCTGCAATGGTTTTGACAATGTAAGCTGATGCAGCAAGATTATGATTATCACCTTATTTCTCACTGGATACCTTAGTGATGAAAACCTAAAAGGTGGTCTGTTGGCCAAGCATGGTTTATAAGGATAAACATGAAACCCGCATCACTTATATATGCCGAGGTAATTATTGCTGCTGGCTGGGAAATGAGAGAAGTATTGCTCTATAAATTTGAATACTTATTGCAATAACTGCACCGTTTGCTGCACCGCGGTAATCATTTACTTTTCAACTACAACTTTACGTTGGGTATCAATGCCAATGGAGCAACCAAGGACATCAACAACATTCTTGGTCTATTTTCTCTGAGCTATGTTGCATCACCTTTAAATTCATCTCAAGCATGATCCAACTTCTCTGTACAACTTTGATAGTGAACATGATAGCCCGTATTCTGAGATTTGTCATCAAGGGGCTTCATGAGACCAAGGTTGTATAATTGTTTGTTGGAATCACTGTACCAGTGGAAAGCCTAGTTGCAGAAGGATTCAAAAAAAACTGTGAGGCAATGCAGAAATGATCTTGCATTCACCACAACCTCGTTCAATTGCAAGTTCACAGGCTCATGGTTTCTTCTGTGCTCTTCCAATGGACCCCAACTATACACACATTGAGTGTCAACTAGTGCCAAAGTGAAAGCATGCCTGCAAATCATCTATCATTGAAAAGAATTGTTTATGTTCCAAAGCAAATGAGACAATTCTAGATCTGTTTCCCAAAAATACATATGTTAAATTAGAGTAGCTATGCAACAGCGTCAATACCAAGTACTCCAGCGTGCGCCTTTTCCATTTGACTATCCAAAGTGTCCTATGCCTCCCCCACTCTGACACACATGGCATTATGGTTTTCGGGCCATTACTAATGCCATTAGTGTACACAACGTAGAATGTTTGTGTCATGACATGAAACAGCGTAATGTTGGTGATATACAACAAAGTCATTACACAAGAAATAAATAATTTCTAAGTGATCTAAGTTGCATGCGAGGTGCTCATGGTAAGTCAAACAGCGCTGATTATCACCAAAGTGATGGGAATGACTTGACAAAAATGGCAGCCTCATGTGTTCTCATCAGCAGCTGTGGGCCTTGTGTGGTAGAACATCGCACTACTTGTTGACTTCTCCCATGTTGGCATGGTTGGAGTCCTTGTTGAGTTCATCCTCCTCTCCTTCTCCATACATGCCTTTGCAAATTGCAGGAAACCTGCACCTTCTCATTCCAGAGCATTGAGC
Organism: Tricholoma matsutake; assembly: GCA_026075535.2. Taxonomy (NCBI): domain Eukaryota; kingdom Fungi; phylum Basidiomycota; class Agaricomycetes; order Agaricales; family Tricholomataceae; genus Tricholoma; species Tricholoma matsutake. Next base: position 9,571,399 of record AP026540.1, on the reverse strand, counting down.
AGCCATTGGTCACAAAATTGGGCCTGGTGTTTAAGGCCAGCTGCAAAATCCAGGATCAGTTCAATGTTGCCCATCAATGCCTCCTCAAATGTGCGGCCATTGTGTTGGTGAGTTCTGTTGTCTTTGTCCTCCTTGTCTTCCTCATCACCTCCTTCATCCTCTTCCTCTATGTCACAGTCATCATCACATCCTTTGTCAGGCCCCACACCAATCTCCGTTGAATTGGTGCCATACTCCTCCAGTGGTTTCAAGTTCTTGTGTCTCCAAAATGGCAGCTCATGAAAACAGTCAGCCTCAAGGAAGAAGACAGCGGCCTCTGGATCTGTGATTACGATGTGGCTGGGGGGCTATGTGCATGTGTTCTGCTTGCAGATGAGGAAGTGGCTGATGGCAAAAGCTGGACAGGTGCATATCCACCTTTCAATGTTGGGCCAGTAAGCATCATTGAGCAGCAGTGTGATTGGTGTTTTCTTTAACTTTTGCCAGGATTTTTTGAAGCCCTTGCGCCAACTCAACAACTCATGATAACGTCCCTGTTCCTTCAACAAACAATCAAGTTTTTGGTAATAGGTTGGCACCAACTTCGTGACCAGGATCCAAACCAAGAAGTCACATCATGGCATGTGGAAGTGATGGAGGAAGTTGTGCTTGATCCATCACCAGCTGACAAGATTGTGAGTTTGATAAAAATGTGGTATGAAATTTGGCTTACTGGCTCTCCAATATCATTGTAGTCTTCAAGACTGGTATGACCTTGTGAGCAGATTGAGCCCAGAGCTCCCATTGACCTTCACGGTACCAGTTCTCCCAAAGGTAAACCCACACCTCAGGTAGCTTGTGTTTCGAACAGAAGTCATACATATGCTGAACTGCCCATTTTTTGATCAATTTAGCATCCAGAGGACTGTATCCGGGAATTGAAGGATGGGTGCAGTAGTGTCACTCCATCATGTTGATAATGGTGTCATGATACAGGGCAGGACAGAAGGTATGTTGGCCTTGTTTGCCATCATCTTCATCCTCACCAGTAACACTGACCTCCCTTTCCTCATCTATAGTTCTCTCCTCATACCTTTCCTCCTGCTCCTAAATTGTGGGAAGCTGTGTCACCAGAATTGAAAGCCTAAAGCATGCTCCTCAAATTACATGCCCAATGGCTGTCACAATGCTCGGAAGCGGCAGTTTTATCCAGAGCAAATTTGCTGTATCACCTAGTTGCATATGAGGCTGAGTCAGATGCTGGGCTGTGGGCAGTTCATGTGGACTTTGCAGGTTAGGGTCTGGGACCGATGATGGTGTTGAGCCAGTTGGAATCAGAGTTGCAGGAGGAGGCTGGCTTGCAAGAGGCTGTATTACTGTCGGCGATCATTGGCCATCAACAAGATGGGACAGTTCATTGTCTAGTGTCCCTCCTTCATAGTCATTGATGTCTACCCTCATCCCAGCTGGGATGAAGTCAGGCTTAATGAAGTCATACTCTGCCATGGCCTGGTCAAGATTGTATGGCAATTTTGACAACTTTGCCTTTGCCAGGCGAGTCCTCACTGCCCATCAGAGATGCCACCAACATAGGTTGATCTTGGCCTTCCAGATGTCTTTCAAAGCGCCTATCTCGCCCATATCTTTGTCAGTATGGATGAAGACTGGTTTAACACCATATTTGTTGCAGAGACATCATGACCATGCTGCAATCACCAACTTCCGCTTTCCCAGATCAATTGCAGTAGCTGTTGACAAGAGACAGTATGTCATTGGAAATCCAGCATTATCATACTCGCCCATTATGCTGTAGAGCTTGAGGTGCTTTGAGTTTGTGTTGTCTGTTCCCCTTGTTAGTAACTGACTCATGAATATGCAGGTACTACTCACATGTTGCGTCCATCCCAATCTCAACAACTTTTCCTTGCAATCGCTCCATAATTTGTTTCATACCCTAGGCAAGCATCTCAACTCCCTCTGGTACACCAACCAGCTCAAAAATGTCAACATCATCTCCATATTTGGCAAGGAGCTTTTTGGCTGATGGAAGCTGCATTTTGTCATGATGCCAATATTGTTGACTAAGCTTCCTCCATGCAGCATGTATCTGCATTGTTGTGACCTGAGGGTAAATTGACTGAATTTTTGTTGCCATTGTGGCAGGAGTCGACCATTCTGCTTGCTCCTGGATCATCTGAAGTGCCTCTAGGGGCATGCACACATCGACATAGAGCACATGTTTGATGTGATGCTGAAGGTTGATGGTGATATGATAGGTGCTGTCCTTGTCCTGCCTGTACATGATAGACATATGGCTTCGACAGGGATACCTCTTCATTCCAACATTCTCATGCAGCTTTACATTAGGCTCTGTCAACGACTTTGACTTCTTCTTTCTTTGCTCGTCTTGGCTACACCAAAATTGTGTCTGGAAGCCACTAACCAAGTTCTTATTATCTCAAACCCTATAAATAATAAACTCATCATAAGTCTCTCATTCCTCGTATTTATGAGGCAACTCACATAAATCTGTAATTCAGTCAATTGCCATATCTCGCGTGTGACCATGTGTGTTCGGTCCATTGGTGTTATGGCCTCATCTTCTGTGACTGGATGGGTCCCATGAAATTCAACATGTGAGCTCACCTTGAACTGGGCGCGCAATGTGTGCAGAAGGTCTTCAGCATTACTGAACCTTTCAGCTCCCTAAGGTAAGGTTATATTATTTATGAATTTCTTAATATTGTGTTGCTTATGACATGTACTGCCCTCTCAAAGTTTCCTTCTGTGTCATCATCTTCATTAAAGTCATATGTGTTTCTGGCATCCTCAGCACCATTGGACCTTGCCCACCTGGCTGGCCTTTTATCTGGAGCCTGGCCTGCTTCTTGAGGATGTTTCTGGCCAACTGGGGTGATTTTTTCATTGGCAGCCTTTTTGCGAGCGTGACTGGCTTTTTGCAGTTGGTGTTCCCACTCATGGCATGTGTCACACTGTTTGAATTGAGTACCAGAAGTGAGGATGATTTTGCAGTGACCCTTGGAACATATTTTCTGAGGAGAATTGTTGTTCATAATGTGCTGAAAACATGTATCATCATTCAAATTAAGTCTTCTCAAGAATACATAAATAATGTGGTATATTGATTTGTAAGATATTCCTTTTAAGGAAATGTCACAGCCATCGAGGATCAGGTTCCTTTGCCACCTCAGTGGTGAGATTGCAGCTGGGCTAGGAGTCTGCATCACAATTGGTACTGGAATTAACCTGTATTAGCATATACATTTAAACATGCTGGTGAACAGGTAGAAATAGATAACTGAAAAGGCGAGAAAGCATTGGAAAGATTGGCTAATAAAGGGGTGATTATGCTACATTAAGTCAAAGTAGAAAAAAGTGGTGGATGATATGCTACAATGTGGTGGTGGTCTAGTGTTGCGATGAAAGTGATATGCACTGTGGAAAAGGTCTAAAATAAATATGAAAGCAAATGGTGAGAAAGTGGACAAGTGTGATGGAGAATCTGCAGGTATGATACAATACTGAAGGAGGCTGCAGGCAGTCAGATTTCTGAAACAAGCTGTTTTTAAATCTGTGCTCACTTGTCAAAGAGGATATTTTGAGTGAGGAGTGCAGCACATTGTTCATCAAGGTCGCAGGAGTGCTTGTTTGGAGTCTGCTTGCAGAAAAGCAATCCAGTTGGATGGAAGTATGCAACAACTCCTTGCCAGTACTGATAGAGAACATTGTCTGGAATGCACAACTTGAGAAAGGCATGCTTCGGTTGGTATTTAAGTGCACCTTCCAAAGGTGGGGTTCTCCACTGGAACAGATGTGCACCTTCAGCCCAGATAAATGCTTTGCTTTTTTTGGTATAGGAAAGAAGACTGTATTGAAGGCCATCCTGGAGAACTGCAGCTGTGGTGACCAACAAACCACCTTCATAGAGATATTTTCCTTTCACAGTAGGATCAGTGCAGAATCCTGGAGGGCCAAATTTTTCAAGCAGCCTGGAAACTTCATTATGCTGATGAACAAGATCACTGATGACTCACGATGGTAAAGGCCAGAGCTGGGAGTGCTCTGAAACTAAGGAAAGTCCAAATGCAGAGAAGACACTGGGCAGACTGGTACCTAGTCTGAGATCTGCTGATATGGCAGTGAACTCTTGCAAGCAAGGGGTTTCCAGTAATGGCACTTGGGTTTCAGCAGACTCTGATTGTTCAATAAAAAGCAAAGCTGCTGGTGGGATGAGATCTGCAGTCTGAGCTAAGGCCAAGTCTGGAGAGTGCAGGCCTGGTCCCACATCTGAGTTCCAAGAAAGCAGGAGTCATTAAAAGAGTAGTATTATAGTGATTTGGAAAAATCTACCATCAAATATGCCCGAACTCATGCCCAGACCTGGAAGAACCTGGAAGACAACCACAAAATGGGTCTCAAGATGGAGTCCCATCAGGGAAAAAGGCTCCTTGAGGTTCTGGACTTCTGGCTCCAGCAAGAGAGGGTTGACTGCCAGAACCTCACATGCATGGCTGAAGAATTCATCTAGTTTAACAAAAAGGGAGGGAATGCTGGCAAGTGCACCAAGCTGGAAATGGTTGAAAGAGCTGAGTAGCATGCAGTCACCAAATGCTGGAGCCTGCAAGGTAGAGACCTGGATCCAGTCTCCATTGGTAGCAAGATCTGAATCATGGCCAAGGTTTGAAAACAACCTTGAAAGGTTTGGCATCACCTGAAGATTACAGTACTGCTCAGGGTTGGTCGATAGAGAAGAATGAATAGCTGCTAGAAGCATTGAAATGTGAATTGAAGATGGATTGTTGCCTGAGGCACCCCAGAAGATCAAGAGCCAGAGGGGTATCAAAATTGAGTCAAAGCGAGCAACTTCTAGAAACTTGCAGCCAATAAAGGAAGCAGTGCAGGAAATCTGAATGCTGGACTCTTCTGAACAAGAGATTACTGGCCATTTTCATACATGTATTGAACAAGAATGCACCTTGCATTGTATTATCAGTCATTCTCGCCTGGCTGGTTGCAACTGTGCCAGCCATGGTGGCAAGTTGTGGATGTTGATGTTATGTGTTTGGACTCGGGGCTATTATCTTATTGTTCGATTGAACCACTCTCCTTGCCAAAAACTGTCAGGATGCCAGAAACCCACCTTTCCCATGCTTCTGTTGCTGAACTGCTAGATGCCTTTCATCTACATTATTGCCACTTTGAGCTCAACATTCAGATGCAGTCACACATTCTGCTGACACAGTGGTGCTTTGGAGACTTGGGGACAATCTTGATCAGCATATCAGTCTGGTACATGAAGTGAATGCTATTTCTGGATTGAGATCATGTCCAGATCCTAATGGATCATAGTATTCCACCATCTTTGGCACCCATGAGCTAGGACTCATTCTGCACAATTTGGCAATTATGCAGCATGATGTATGGCTGCAGTACCAGCAGGCAATCGACAAATCACATCAGGGACATCCAGTTGTTACTGAAACTATGCAGATAGGGTGTCCAGGCAGACCTGCCATCCAAATTGATCCCCAATTCCTGCAGTGGGCATATTCCTTGTGATCAATCTCAGGCATCACTAGGTTCTTGGATGTGAGTCGGTGTGTTGTTTGCCAGCAGCTGCTTGAGCATGGAATAGCTCAGCCACAGCAGCAGCCATTCATGCTCTCTGTCCAATACCAGGACAATGTGATTGAAGACTTTCTTGATCCATCAGGTGAGATACTACCAGCTGAAGCTGGAGCTAGCAGTTCTGGAAGCCTAGATGCAACTCCTGATGGGCCGGATGCACCTGTTATTACCTTGTACACCAGCCCGCAATCAGACATATCCAATGATGACCTTGATGCTCTTCTAGTTTGCCTCTGCAGGCACTTTCTCAGGTTAGGAGTTACCATGCTGGATGGAATGCTGCAGTGGCTTGGATACAGAGTTCCACACGAGCGGGTGCAACAATTGCTAATATGGATTGACTCTGTCCAGTGGGTGTTTCAGAGAATTCAGATACGCAGGTGTGTTTACAGTGTACCAGGGCCAAACTCATTGTGGCATCATGATGGACAGCATGGTAAGTGAGCTGTGCTCAATTCAGTACCAGGGTTACTTGTTTCACTTATGTAATGCCAGGTCTAATCTGCTGGGGCATTGTTATTCATGGATTCATTGATGCTCATCACAGGTTTGCATGCGCATAATAATATGGGTCAAACAGTTCTGGATCTGTTTCTTGCTGCATGTGCTATATATGGTATCCCTGCCCACCTGCGTGGAGATCACAGAGTTGAAAACATTTTGGTGGCTGCATGGATTGTGGCATACCATATGCGACCAGATGCATACATCTGGGGCTGGTAAGCAAATACCTTGTAGTGTCTTTGCCAAACTGCATTGCTCACCATATGCTGCAGAAGTGTTCATAACATCTGCATTGAGTGCCTTTGGGTTGATATTACAGCTCAACTTGGTGCAACATGGGCAGATAGGTTTATCATGCTTGAAGTGCAACATGGGCTAAACATCAACAGTGCTAACCACATATGGCTTCTTCATTACCTATTCCTCAACACCATTAATCAGCAGCTCAATTTCTTGGCAGAAAGTTGGAATCAACACTGCATCTGGATGGACCATGGCCCAAACCGCTCTCCTGCTGATATGTTTGGATTTGATATGTTTGTGCATGGCATGTGTGGAGGTCCACTCCCAACACCAGAGGTAGTTCCACTACTGGAGGAAGAGCTTGAAGTTTATGGTGTTGATTGGGAAGGTCTTCACAATGATGGTTTGCTTCAATCATGCACTAGAAACAATGTAGCAGATGAAGGTTCTGGATCATGGGTTGGCCGCAGCAGACCACCTGAAAATCTTAATGAAGTCCATCTGGATGCTCCTTCAGGAGTGTTCACACAGGAAGAGATCTTGGCAGTTGATGTTGCTTTGGTTCCCCTTGCAGGTGCAGCAGAGGATGTAGATGTAGCCAGGTTATGGCTTGAGGGACTTGCATTAGCAAGGGCAATGCTTCCAAATGAATTTTAGAACCAGTTTTAAGCATGTGCCATAGGATGTGCTGATGCACCTCTTCAAGTGATGCCATCTATGCCACTGGTTATTGCCAACACTATTCTTAGCTTCTCAGTTATAGTGCACCATCCTTGGATTGAGAAGTGGGAACAAAGTTGGGAATTGAAAAATAATATGTATATGTATGAAAAGGCCATGTGAGTAGACTCAGTAGAGGGGGCCACATCAGGCATAGTGTGTGTTCTTAGTGCCTGCACTGTGTGGTTGCCTTTGTTAGCCGAGGTCCACATCAGGCCAGTGCTTGGGTGTTTATATTTGGTATTGCCGCCATTGTTGGGAGTGCAGGTGGTTGTATTGGTGTCAGCCGCATGTGTGATGGTGACAGCCATGCATGTGGTTGTGGCTGTGTAGATGGTGTCAGCTGCATGTGTTTGCAGCCATGGTGTGTTGTTTGGTGTTGGCCATGGGTGTGGTGTCAGTGGGTGTTGGCCACAGGTGTTGTGGCAGCAGGTGTCAGCTGCAGATGTGGTGTCAGCAGCCATGTGCATATTGTTATAAGTCTGGGGTCTGCAGACTTACACCATGTGTGCTGACAGCTCTCACAGGTACCATCGTGATGATGGAAAGCCAGATTGAGGTGGTGTGGGGGAACATTCAAGTTGTTGCATTGAAAAACACAAAACTGCCACAAGAGAAGTGGGACTGGGCACCTGCTGCCTCGTCCTCCAAAGTGACCAGCAAGTTGAGCAAAGCCATGGCGAAGAAAAATAATAAGAAACTCATATCCAATAATGATGTGTTGATGTTTGAGCAGAAGAAGGATCTCAGCAAGTCCATTGGGAAGTTGGAACTTGGATGGTGTGGAGCTGGAAAAAGTCATTAATATCATCTGCGAGGGTGTACCCAAGATTTGAAGACATAAGTCTTTTCTTCTATTTCTACAACAACTGCAGAATATAGCCCACCCACTGCACAACAAATTCCTCCACAGAGTATGGGTTGCAACCATGGACTATAGCCAATGGCTGCACTACCCACATGCAGAGCTCTGCAGTCTGCAGATCACAAACCACCAACCACCAACCACAGTTCACAAGCCACAAACTGCAGTTCACAACCACCAACTACCAACCACTGTTGAGAATCACACCATGAACTCACATGAACACCGTATTACCAAATATGGTTTCCGGCATGCCTTTGGTGTGTCAATCATATTTGCCAGCATGTCTTTGATGCATCAGCTATATTTAGTACATCCCTTTGAGGTGTGCGTTCCATAGATACCTTTATACCATTCCTCTTTATCATACACGACACATATATATACAGTAGATAGTGTCATTAGCACCTCAGTCACTTATATATGGAGACTGAGGTGCATATTGATGTTATTACTCAGTTATAGATCATTACTTACTGTACTTGTAGTTCTACTCCTGTTTACACTAGGTACAGTACACCAAAAATACAGTCACTTATATGGAGACTGAGTTCTACTCCTGTTTACACTAGGATTAACTTTCAATAGGTTATGGGCCACTTCCGTCGCACTTAAATGATGGAAGGAAGTATCCTAGCCACTCTATGTCATCCTTTTGATCTGCTTGTCTGATCACTTGTGGATCAATTTCTTTGTCTTTTATGAATGTGCCTGGTATTCCAGCACATTTCTCCCTCTCTTCTTTGACATTTTATAGTCTACCATCACCATCCTCATATTATGGGTGTTGACACTACTGTTCCCCCATCCATTTCCCTCATCAAATTATCTGTTCAGTATACTGGCAAGAAACTGGACAATATACAAGTGTTAGGAAGTTGAAGCGGTCTTAGGAACGGTCTTAGGAAATTTCTTAGGATTAGGAAAAATGCTAGCGGACTGTGCTATGCTTTCCTAGTCATTCCGGGACAACATACAAATATTCTATAGACTCAAGGATGCTATAGGTCTGACCGACTACCCAGGCTGATGTGCACTATTATGGGGCATAATTCATCATATCTTTTTGATGTGGCTAGGTTGGTTCACTTGCCAAATACGGGTTGATGCGGCATACCAAAAATAGAAGAGGCGATTGATCCGGCGGAGTCGCGATGGGGATGCGACGGAATGAGGTGGGTGCAATGGAGGTCATCAAGTTGATGTGGCCAGGCCCAAGGGTGTGGAATGGGAGGATGGTTTTCGCATTTCTTTCCTTTTTCTTGAGCTTTTTCTCATGAAATTTCAATTACTTCCTATTTAGCATACTAACATGACTTTATGACTTTCCAATACTTTCTGATTTTCTTTCTATTTCCAATTCTGTATAGCTTAAGTAGCTGGTCTATTTGAGAAATACAGTAGTCTTTCTTACCCCCATGAACACACATTCAAATAAGACTCACTAAACTTGTTCATCGATGAGCTTGTTGAAATCCATCAATTTTCTAAGACACTAGGAAGTTTCCTAAGAGCTTGGGAAGTTGACTTTGTCACGAATTTGCAAAGGTACCTTAGGAGGAAGGACTATACTTTCTCTAAGGAATTATTTGGTTGCATTACAGTTAGGAAAAAATTTGTGGTTAGGAAACCATTTAGGAAATCATGTGAGCCTTCTAAGAGGCAGGGATATCTTGTTCTTAGAAGAGAGACATAAGAAAGGCTTAGGGAATATCCAAGGCATTAGTAGGAAACTTAGGAAGAAACTTAGGAAAGGCTTAGAAAATATCTGAGGCATTAGGAAGATTAGGAAGGGACTAGGAAGTTTGCTAAGAAGAAGAGAAGAGGTTAGGGGATCAACTAAGGCTTATATCAGGACCCTCCTACCAAACCTGCACACACTAATCCTAGGGTTTTGTTTGTTTGTTGGTTTTCTTCACTCAGACGACCTAGGAGCACATCAACGGATGCCTACATCAACGCCAATGCCAACACTGAATGCCAACACCAACACTGAATACCAACACTGACAGTGGATGATGATGATGATGAGGGACAATGGGGGAACTGCATGCTGACCTCCTCGCTAACCATGAAACCCTGTTCAGCACCAGCAGACCCTCTCCCCTTCGTTTGCCCCAAATGCGAGCAAGATTTCCTTTTGTTTTGTATTTACCATGTGTGTCATATTTTAGTATCTACAGGCCTGCTCACAGGCCTCTGCCCCATGAGGGGCCTTATATATAGTATTGTAAACTACATTAGAAATCGGTTTAAACCGACTCAAGTTGCAGTTGTGACCGAACCCAGTGACAACTGGTTGTCGGACTGGACTGGACCGCAGTGGACCGGTCCACTGCAGTCTGGTCCAGTTTTATTTAGATTTTGAATGTAATAGAACCAGTTACAGTTACGGTTTGGTCCTGCAATGGGAAAAAACCAGACCTTTAAACACTAAGGATTCCTAGCATATTGTAATGTACTATCTGTGCATGACTCTATCAATTGTGTGTCCAGTCTATCCTATCCTATCCTATTCTATCCAATCCAACCCCATATCTTATCTGTCCATCACTGAGTTGGTATGTAGTATCAGTTGCCTATCCTATCCTACTAGTCCTATCCAATTCAATCCAATCCAATTGCATTGAATCCAATCTTGTATAGTAGAGGACCATTACCTTAGATTTGACATCATCACTGCTGAGGATTCTAATCAAACACCTCAGTGGTCCAACCTGTTAAAACTATTGGGCTAGACAAGGATCAAACTTGTGACCATCTGTTATCTAGACTAGATGCTCTTCCAACTGAGATATAGAATGTGAGAAGCCAAGGCCTTACTGCTCTGCCCAGTATCAGAAATTTTTGCTCAACTCGGTCAGGTGTGTTGTCAATGTTCAAGTCGATACTTTCTCAGATTTGGGTAGCTTGAATTCGGCACACCACAACATCAGGATCGCCATCTGCTGCTTCCTGGAAAGAGGGATGATAGTGTTAGTGTGATGGTTGTGGTTTTTTGTATACTTAGCAGTGGGGTCTACATCACAAAAAACCACGATTAGTTATGGACTGGAGTGAGCAGGGAGAGAAACCCTCCAGACATTGGATGGTTGTGGTAGAGTCCATGATGATGGCGAGTTGACCGTGGTGGGTCATACCACTCTGAGTCCACTGTAGCATTGTGCCAGAGGTTAATTGTTTCCCAGAAGTGATCTTCTCCTATTTGTTAGGATAGAAGGAGGAATGGAAGAGGACTACTAATTTGACAAAAAAAAAACCCCTCACAAATGTGAGGGCCACCCTCTCCCCCCACAATCCCCCTTGTGTGCCTGTGACTCTTGCCTCTCGCATAGCAGTCGGCAGTGGCGGGGCTGCACGTCATTGTCGTCGTCCCTCCTTCCCTGTTCCCTGTCATTCCCATGCTCTTGCACCCCCATATTCACCCCGTGGCATGTGGCATTGGCATCGTCCCTGTCGGTCTCCCTCGCTGTCTCCCCTCCTCCCCCCAGGTGGGTGTCATTGTTGTCTCCCTTGTTGTCTCCCTCCCTCTCCCCCCTTGTCTCCCTTTCCTCTCATCTCCCATCCCCCTTGTCATCATTCCACCCACCATCCACCCCACAAGCAGTTGCTCACGAGGCTGGAGGTGGGTGGTGTGTCCTCATGGGGTGGATGGTGGGTGGTGTGTCATTCTGTGGTTGGCATCAATTTCATCAGTGTTGTGGGGCTGGGGGCAGGTGGTGTGTTGTCCGTCACCGTGGGTGGTTGTGGTGGGGCCCTGGTGCTCATTTTCATCTGTTTTGGGGGGGTTTGGGGGGGTCAGCATGACGTGGCGCATTTACAGGGGTAGCTGGGTGTTTACTTGGTTGGTATCCCCATTCTGGGGTCTCGCAGCATCCCTCATCTCCCTCCTGTCTCTCATCGACACCCTCACATCCCATCAAAATGGGGAGGAGGAGGTTTGCGCAGCTGTGCATCATCCCATGTTGTTGTCCATTGTTACCTGTAGATTAGAACCTAAAAAACAAAGAAAACAATTAGTTAGTTGATAAAAAGAAGAAACAAATATAAAAACATTACCTATGGCCCAAACAATGCAATTGCGTCATTCGGGCCCACGTTGTCATCCATCATTACCTGTAGATTAGAGCCTAAAAAACAAAGACAACAATTAGTTAGTTGATAAAAAGAAGAAACAAATAAAAAAAATTACCTACAGCCCAAACGATGCAATTGCATTGTTTGGGCCCATGTTGCTTCTGGTCGGCTTGTTTGCAGCTCTCCATGGCCATGTAATGGGGCTGGGAGTGGGTGGAGGTGATGTGGGTAGAGTGGAGATGGTGGTGGTAGAGAGGGAAGGAGGGAGGGAGTGAGGTGGCAGTGTGGTCATCATCGATGGTGGTGGTGGTGAGTGATGAGCTGGCAATGTTGATGATGCAGCTGTGTGCTTTGTCATACAAAGCCAAACAGTCGTATGTAGTTGCATCAATGGCTACAAATAATAATGGTTGCATAGTGTAATGGTAATGTGCATCTGTACTTTATTAGTTAACCATGAGGCTCCAAGTTCAAACACCATTTGTGACATTATTTTGCTAAGCTCAAATGGTCTGCTCAGATGCATGCCAACTGTCCTTGCTGGTCTGACCTGGTTGATCATGGATGCAGAATCCGAGTAAAATACGCAAAATCCGTGTTAGTCTGCATGGATCCGTGCAGACTGGCACACCCTGTTGCACAGCTAAAATGGTTTATTGTATGGATTGCAAATCTGCGCGGAACATATGTGGCAGTGTAAAGACCTCTCTGTACCCAAGAAACGTGAGGAGGGACCTGGTAATAAAGTGACAAGGAAGCTGGAAAAGGTGTGGGTAGACTTATTGGGACCACATGCAGTAAAGTCTCATACTGGGAATTCATACATAATGGATATTGTCAATGACTTTACTTCATTTCCTTGGTCAATCCCCCTTTGCAATAAAGACAACTCTTTTTCTGAACTTAAAGCTTGGGAGCTTGCTCGAGAAAATGAGACTGGACTTAAGGTTGGGACCTATGTTACCAATAATGGAAAACTTAAGTCGCATGAAATGGAAGCATGGCTGAAATCTCATGGTACAGATCAGCGATTCACTGCCCCCCATACTTCGGCACACATTGGATGTGTCGAGTGCATGCATCAAACATTAATGGCAAAAGCACATACAATGAGGATTTATTCTGGCCAACCACCTTACCTTTGGGACGAATTCTACCTGACAGCGTCTCATCTACATGCAAAAACCACCACTTGATCACTCCAGGGATGTACACCTTGGGAACTGTGGTTTGGATGTAAACCTGACTACTCATATCTATGGGAAATTGGGTGTCAGGCCTTTGTTCTTATACCAAAAAAGGACAATCCCAAAATTTTTGAATGCTCCGTCGAATGCATACTGATAGGATACGATCCAAAATCCAAATCATACCATTGTTATAACTGAACCACAGGGAGAGTCCATAGCTCTTACCATGTCAAGTTCCTTGAAAGCCACTATGGTCACACACCACCTGAGCTGACTACTCTGGGAGACAATGGGAATCTTAATGAGACTGAAAATGCAACAACAAGCTTCATTCCTGCACTTCTAGACGACATTGATGATGAACATGACAATGTCTATCATGCACCACCCATCAAGGATAATTGCCAGATAGCTCAACAAAGGACACCATCCCCTCCACCCCTCCCACGTCGCTCATCACACATACCAATTCCCACAGAGAAACACCCTGATGGTGGACCATCTGTCACTAAAACTGAAGCTGCTGTTTAGGATTTGCATGACAGTGCTGTTCGAGTTAAAGAGGCTCGCTGGGAGCATAGAGCTGCAGTGGTAGCTACCCAAACAACCAATAGTGATCGCCCACTAGATTCCTCAATTGATCATGATCATGACACCATTGAGGAACTGCATCAATCATTCAATGATCTTGATCTCAGTGATCAAGTGCATCAATTTCAGGCCCTGATCTCAGAGATGACAGATTTTGATCTGGAATCACTTCAATTTGAGGATGATCCAAAAACTTGGGAGGAAGCTAAGGGTTCCCCTGATGCTGAGAGGTGGAAAGAGGGATACATAGAGGAATTGCAGTCATTGAAAGACATGGGTGTTTACAAGCTCATTCCCCAATGTGATGTCCCTCAGGGGAATCAGATCTGAAAAGGGAAACTGGTCTTCCATATTAAGCAGAACAAGACCAGAGCAGCAGTTAGGTGGAAAGTATGTATGTCTTGTCTTCAAAGGTTTTGAACAAATCTATGGCAAAGATTATACTAAAACTACCTCACTGACTGCATGCATGGAATCTTGGCGTATACTTCCCCACTTAGCAGCATCTCTTGGTTGGGACGCACAACAAATCGACGTGAAGACGGCATTCCTCTACGGGCTATTACCAGACGATGAGATACAATACATGCAACAACCGACTGGATTTGAAGAACCTGGGAAGGAAGACTGGGTATGGCAACTACAGCGGGGTCTGTACGGCATGAAGCAGAGTGGGCATATATGGAACCAGACACTTAACGCTCAAATGATTGACTGGGGATTCACCCATTTGTCCTGCGAATCTTGCATATACTACTGTAAATCAGACTCAGGGATTATCATTGCAGCTGTCCATGTCAATGATTTCTTGTCAATCGCAGACTCCAAAGACGAAAACAAACAGTTCAAGGATCAGATGAGAAAGGTCTGGACTATTTTGGAGCTGGGTACAGCGCGCTTTATAGTTGGAATTGCCATTACCTGGGACTGTCCCAATCAGACTGTTGCACTGTTGCAGACTGCATTAATTGACAAAATCATAGAACAATTCAGTCAAAAAGATGCTTACCTGGTATCTGCCCCTCTGGAACCTGGATCGAAATTACGCCACTCAGGTCATCAGTCTATGACTCCCGATGAACAACTTCAGCTCACTAAACTACCATACTGATCCCTTGTTGGATGCTTGCTTTACATAGCTATATCCACATGCCTGGACATTGCCTATGCCATCCAACAGCTTTCTCAGTACCTCGACTGCTATTCCTTTGAGCATTGGGCAGTGGCTATCAGACTAGTGTGTTATCTCAAAGGTAAAAAGGATTTGAAACTCTATCTGGGTGGTGACTGTCCTATTTCTCTCCATGCATTCAGTAATTCTGACTGGGCCAATTGCCTTGATACACGTTGGAGCATCAGCAGATATATATGTTCTCTTGGTTCTGGGGCCATGTCCTGGACAGCCCATAAACAAAAAGTCGTTGCGACCTCATCTTGCAAGGCTGAGTACATTGCTGCTTTTGAAACCGCCAAGGAATGCATATGGCTACATGCATTACTTAATTCCATCGACTACCAACAATCATCCCCCACTATAATTCACTGTGACAACTCAGCCACTAAAACTCTATCTGAGGACCCCCTCCTTCACTCTCGCGTAAAGCACGTCGACATCAAATATCACTTTCTTTGGGAGTGCGTTCAATCACGTGAACTACAACTTACTTATGTGAATACCCGCAAAAATATTGTGGACATGTTCACAAAGGCTCTTGATGTCAAAAAATTCACTTATCTTTGGGGCTTCCTTGGACTACGCTAGCTCAATTCCATGCGAGGAGGAGTATTCATGGTGAGGAGGAGTGTTGAGAATCACACCATGAACTCACATGAACACCATATTACCAAATATGGTTTCTGGCATGCCTTTGGTGCATCGATCATATTTGCCAGCACGCCTTTGATGCGTCGGCTATATTTAGTACATCCCTTTGAGGTGTGCATTCCATAGATACCTTTATACCATTCCTCTTTATCATACATGACACATATATATATACAGTAGATAGTGTCATTAGCACCTCAGTCACTTATATGGAGACTGAGGTGCGTATTGATGTTACTACTCGGTTATAGATCATTACTTACTGTACTTGTAGTTCTACTCCTGTTTACACTAGGTACAGTACACCAGAAATACAGTCACTTATACAGAGACTGAGTTCTACTCCTGTTTACACTAGGATTAACTTTCAATAACCACCAACTACAGTTTACAAACACAAACCACCAACCACCAACCACCAACTACAGTTCACAAACACAAAACACAAACCACCAGCTGCAGTCCACAACCACCAACCACCAACCCCAGTTCACAATCACAAACCACAGACCACAGTTCACATACTAAGTTTGACAACAATCAGCAACAGTGGCACAAACCACAGACTGTGGTTCACATGTGGCATACCAGGTCCATGTACTCGCAACCTGAGCTAGGGGGACACAGAGCACTCTAAGAGCATAGTTTACAGACGACAAACCACATGGAAACTACAGAACACATAACACAAATGATGCCAAATCAACAGTTTACATAACTCAATGTAAGCCTACCATATTTGTTATGACTTATTTACATGCTTACATCACGACTTCTCATGAGCTCTTTACACTGCCCCATGGATTCCTGGTTATCCCTGCCACAGCCATTGTTCACCAAATGTTGCATTCTTGGCTGTTTTTCCTCCAGTGGGATTCCTGGTTCAGTCCTGGTATATTCCTGGTAAATCAGGCTCTTCCTGGTACTATCCCAGGAATTCCCCAGGACTTGGACTCTCTGGAATCCGGGGGGACTGACCAGGAATCCTGTAGGACTAACCAGGACTCTATAAGACTAACCAGGACTCTGTAGAACTCATCAGGACTCACCAGGACTCACCAGGAATCCTGGGGACTCTACTGGGATTTAACCAGGAGTCCTTACTATTAAAAAGGAAACCTTTGAGGATTGAACCTGGGACCTCAGGGTTGAATTAAACAGGTGCAATATACCATTAGACCATATTACCATTCTAATATACAACATAAGTTGATCTAAGTACCACATCGAGTGGCTGTGTATGACAAAGCATACAGCCATGTCATCAATGTTGCCAGCTCATCATTCAACCACCACCACCACTGTCGACAATGCCCCCTCCACCTCCCTCCCTCCCTCCTTTCTCTCACCACCACCACCACCATGCCATTACCAACCACCGCCCCTCTAGCCAACAACAAACATGCCACAATGCACAGGAAATGGGCCCAAACAACTGGATGGAACATGGGCCCAAATGATGCAGATCGCATTGTTTGGGCCCTACATATGTTTTTTTTTTCATTTGCTTTTGTTTTTATAAACTAACTAACCTGTTTCTTTAGTTTGCTAGGTGATAATCTACTGGTAATGACACCACCACCTGCAAATGAGCCAACTGGATGAGCCCTACATAAGTTTTTTTTCGTTTGCTTTTTGTTTTTATAAACTAACTAACCTGTTTCTTTAGTTTTCTAGGTTATAATCTACTGGTAACAATGCCACCACCCACAAATGAGCCAACTGGATGGGCCCTACATAATTTTTTTTTTGTTTCCTTTTTGTTTTTATAAACTAACTAACTATGTTTATAGGTTCTACTCTACTGGTAACAATGGCCAGACACAAGACAACCCAACACACCCACCCCACACCTGCAAGCCTCTGCTTGTAGGGTGGATTGTGAGTGTGTGCAGTCGACAACAATGATGAGGCCACTGCCTACCAGCCCCAGAACCCTGAGAACACAAAGCATGGCTGCCAACCATGACGGACAACAACAACAGGGCCACCACCACAGCAGCACCCCAATCTGCCGCCATGAGCAACTGCTTGTGGGGCGGAAATGGGGAACCATTGGGATGGGGATGACGGGGAGACAGGGACAGGGACAGGGATGAGGACGAGGACGGGGAGCGGGATGAGGATGGGGAGTGGGATGAGGATGGGGAGTGGGATGAGGATGGGGAGCGGGACCCATGTGCCCACACCATGACGAGACACCACCAGGCTGCCCCCTGCCCCGCATTTTGTGTGGGGAGGGTTTTTTTTCATTTTTTTTCTTTCATATTATTGCCCTCCCCCTCGCCCACATTTTACAATGGTAAGGGGATTTTCTTTATTTATTCATAATTGTCACCCTCCACGAGGGGATTTAGTTTTATCTGTAAATATTTTTAGGGCTCTCCCTTGCACAAGGTGCATGGGAGGGCTTTTTTTATGTAGTTAATTGTATTGTATCCCTTGCATTAGATGTGAGGGAAGTAGTTGATTAAACTTAATAGTGACTTTGAGAGAGATTACATGCTTGAGTTTGAGTTTGAGTCATAAATAAACTTTATATGGATAACAAATAATTCTCCTGTGGCTCAACTGGTTGAGCACACTTGTCTGGTTTGTCATGTGATTCCTCATCATGAGGTCTTGAGTTCAATTCATGCTTTGCACAAATCTGTTTTGTGGGCACATTGTGAAATTTCTGAAGTTGAGGCACTTGAACTCATAAGATATCAAATTGACTTTCCATTATGGTTGGACATTTGGTAACATACCAGGAATCCTGGGAAAGTCCCACTGGATTCCTGGTGAGTCCTGGTGAGTCCTGGTGAGTCCTACTGGAATCCTGGAGGATTCCTGGTCTTCCTGGTAGGACTACCAGGATTCCTCCAGGACTATGTGAGGCAGTGTAAAGTTCAGCTTCTTGCTCTTGTTATCTTCCTTCTCTCTTGACCTTGAACTATCATCTGTATATTGCTAGCTCTAGTTACTGAAATACCATGCCATATCTTATTGCTTTGTGTGATTTGAAGTAATTCCTTCCTTCTTATAGTGCTTGTCTACCTCCACATAGGAGGTAGGCTCACACTTTTTTTCAATAACAATAATGATGCATTATTGAAGCCATTGACAGTTCTTATCAAACTGTCTCAGTTGCCATCTGTTGCAACCTCCCTCACAACGTGTAGTAGGGGTCACTGACCAACAGAAAACACACCTTCACCAGAGATGAGGTTTTCTCCCTCTGCTCACTCCGAAGCATCTCCAGCTTCTACACCTGCACCTCCTTCGAACTGATGCACTCACTCACGCTTGTCATCTACAGATGACAATTCCTTACACTATGCATATACTCAGTGTCTCACCATGTTGAACAATGGTCTTGCCACTCTCATGCCCAATAATGGGAAGCAGCTGACTGTTACTTCTGGCATAATGACCGCCAAGCTTTTACATCAGTTTGAACACTTCACCCGAGGTTACCTTGCAAACAAAGAGAATTTGGCTACTGCCAAATATGTCATGCATATAGCTTATGCTTTTGAAGACCCATTGTTTAGTGACTGGTTCCAGATGTCTCAGACCTATTACGAAAAACTCTCATTCACCAAATTCATGACAAAAGTCCACGCTTGCTGGCTCGTGGCTGGCTGGGAAAAGGATCTGGCTCACAAGGTTTGCAACACTAAGCAGGGCTCGACTCCATTCCGTGACTTCTCTACCAGCATCTGTCATGATAACCTGTTACTTAAGAACACCAAATACCACCTCTTGCCTGCACAATTACATACCCAAATTGAAGCGAACCTGTCACACAAACTCCTCAGCACATATGATCATTACACAGAGAAAAATGACTCCAACTCTGATTCTAACAATGAGAACACTGCACCTGACAAAAACAATGCCACTGCCATTGCAGAAGCTACTGCATGCAAGGTGGAACATCATTTGGAAAACTTCATGCAATTGCTTATCAGGATTGACAACAAAGTTCACAAGGAGTCTACCTTGCACCAGAAGGAGGCCAAGGATGCATTTCATAAACTGAAACACACTGGCTCTAGTGCAGGGCTTTCTGACACTACATGCCAAGCACCCGCTGTCCATTCTCAACAACAATTGAACCCTAATTCCTCTGCCACACCTTCTAAAACCAACCCTGCATCTAATGTTGGTGTTGCATCTCAAGGAAGACCTCCTAAATTGACTGAACGTGAACATTGTTACTTATTGGTGCACAGTGGATGCAAGAAGTGTCGAAACTTCTATGTAACGAGTGGCCATGCATGCAAATTCCCGGGACGGGACAGATACGTGGAACACACGATGAGTGCCATCAATCATGTCTGCCAACACTTGGGATTAGCTGCACTGCCTATTCCTAATGATGAGGCCACAATCCCAGTTGCTTCTGTGTCATTGATTGCACCTCCTGCACCCAATACAGCTCCTCCTCCCCTACTGATTGCAGCTGTCATGGGTATGACCTTGTACCCTGTTGCGTCAATCAGCCAACCGATGAACGAGCACAATGTCTTGATGGGGGACAATGGTGACTTATCACGAGACTCAAATGACTCAGTAAGCAAACCTGTCCCATTCTACATCCCACATCTTGTATGGCAGTGTGCCATTGATGATTCCTCTTCTCATAACCATCTACATGTCGAAGCATTGATTGACCATGGCTCCCATATAGTTCTAATTGCTCAAGAACTTGCCTCTCAACTCAATCTTCATTTTTGCACACTCCCACAAGAGTTCCCTGTCTCTGGTGCCTTTCTTGGTGAATCTTCTGCATCCTCATCTGTGTCACTGACCCACTGGGTCAAGCTAAAGCTCCATGATCAAAATAATTTCTATTCTGCTCAAACTGTTCGTGCCCTCGTTGCACCCAAATTGTGTCATCAGATTATTCTTGGACTACCTTTCATGTATCATAATGACATTACAGTAAATGTACTTGCTGGAAGTGTGTTAACAAATGATGGCTTCAATTTGCTACATCCTACTATGCCTACACCATCATGCAGGCCCCCACCCAAAATATGAGAAGTAATTGCATTGAACATAGCAAACAGAAAGTTACTATTAGATAAATTATATACTGTTTGTGCTGCTCAAAAACATATTGTTGATGCAGCATGTGAACCAGTTAAACAGCCTGATGTCGTTGCTGCCATCCATACTCGAATTGAGCAACTAGTGGCAAAAGATCACCTTGATAAGCTAGCGATGGATATCAAGGAAAGTTATGCTGATGTGTTTGAGCCCATCCCTCATGTTGATGGAATGCCAGATTCTGTGCATCGCAAAATCACATTGAAAGATGCGTCCAAGACAATTTCCACAAGGTCGTACTCTTGTCCTCGTAAATTCCGCAAAGCTTGGAACACCCTGATCAACAAGCACCTTGAAGTGGGGCACATTCAACCATCCTCCAGTGCTCATGCCTCCCCTGCTTTCCTCATACCAAAAGCAGACTCCACTGCATTACCACATTGGGTTAACAATTACTGTCAGCTTAACGCCAACATGGTAACAGATAGCCATCCCTTGCCTCATGTCGATGACATACTGGCTGATGCAGGGAAAGGCAAGATATGGAGCAAAATCGACATGACAGATAGTTTTTTTCACACAAAAATGGACCTGGATAGCATACACCTTACTGCAGTGACCACCCCTCTTGGTCTCTATGAGTGGCTTGTGATGCCACAAGGACTTTGCAATGCTCCCCCCATGCACCAGCAGCAAGTGATGGAAGCTCTGTGTCCTCTGGGACAGATCTGTCATATTTATCTTGATGACATCATCATTTGGTCGAACACCCATGAACGTGTTATGGAAATGTTGACTTTATTGCAATCCCAAAAAGTCATTGTTCTTTCTTACTGAGCTCAAGTTCTTAGGGCATCACATCTCCTGCAAAGGCATTCAAGCCTGCTCTTCTAAAGTGGATAAAATCTTACAGTGGCCCAAACCTAAAAGTAGCACTGACATGCGGAGCTTTTTGGGGCTCATACGATACATCGCATCTTTTCTACCAAACCTAGCAGACCACATGTCAATCCTCACACCTTTGACCACTAAGGATTGCAAAAAGACCTTCCCTGCATGGAACGATGAGCATCAGCATGCTTTTGATTTGATCAAAGCCCTCATTGTTGGCTGGGAATGCTTGACCATGATTGATCACTCAAATCCTGGGGAAAACAAAATTTTTGTGACTTGTGATGCTAGTGACTTCCACACTGGTGCCGTGCTCAGTTGGGGAAAAACCTGGGAAACAGCTTGCCCCATTGCTTTTGATTCAATGCAACTGAAAGATGCACAGAAGCACTACCCTGTACATGAAAAAGAATTGCTGGCCATCGTATGTGCCCTAAAAAAATGGCAATCTGACCTTCTCAGCTCCCCAATTCTTGTGTACACTGATCACCACACTCTGGAAAACTTCAAGACCCAGAAATGACCTGTCATGCAGACAAGCACAATGGATGGAACATATCTTGCAATTTGACATGACAATTATTTACATCCAGGGTGAAGATAACACCATTGCAGATGCGCTTTCATGCCTGCCTGCTGACATTCCTGACATGGGTGCCTGCCCAGATGTAAATGTCGCTGACCCTCCCCTTCGATGGGAGGTCTTTACACTCCCCCACCTTTCCTAGTGGACTCCAACTGGAGTCTGACCAGACTGACTGGAGTCCAACTGGAGTCCACTGGAATTGGTCACCAGCCAACTGCCTGCAAAGTTGCCAGTCCAGTCCCAGTCCAGTCCAACTGGACTCCAAGTGGAATCCACTCAAACACTGGATTCCACTCAGACTGGTCCAGTGGAGTCCAGTTGGAGTCCAGTCAGATTCCGCTGAAAAAGTGTGTAAGAAAAGGAATCGAACCCAGATCCCTATCAGTTGCTTATGTAATCATGATACACAATATAACTGTTACACCACAGTACCTTGTGTAAGGTATCATCTACTTGTGCTAGGTACTGTGGTGCAGCTGTGTATGACAAAGCATATAGCCACGTCATCAAATGTGCCAGCTCATCACTCACCACCACCACCACCACCATTGACACCGCCTCCCTCCCTCCTCTCTCTACCACCACTGCTCCCATGCCCAATCCACCATCACCACCACCCACAAATGAGCCCAATGGATGGAATGTGGGCCCAAACAACGCAGATCACGTCGTTTGGGCCCTACATAAGTTTTTTTTTTGTTTGCTTTTTGTTTTTATAAACTAACTAACCTGTTTTTTTAGCTTTCTAGGTTATAATCTACTGGCAATGACACCACCACTTGCAAACGAGCCAATGCGGGCCCAAACAATGCAGATCGCATTGTTTGGGCCCTACATAAGTTTTTTTGTTTGGTTTTTGTTTCTATAAACTAACTAACTCATTTTTTTAGTTTTCTAGGTTATAATCTACTAGTAATGACACCACCACCCACAAACGAGTGAATGCGGGCCCAAACGACCCAGATTGCATCGTTTGGGCCCTACATAAGTTTTTTTCATTTGGTTCTTGTTTTTATAAACTAACTAACTCATTTTTTTAGTTTTCTAGGTTAAGATCTACTAGTAATGACACCACCACCCGCAAACAAGCCAACACACCCACCCCATGCCTATGAGCCCCTGCTTGTAGGGTGGATCATGAGTGTGTGCAGTCGATGACGATGACAACAATGCCACCTACCAGCACCAGGACCCAGAATGACCCAGACCCGACAACACCCATGCCAGCCCCCTCCTCCCTGTCCAAATGGGATGTGAGGGTGTCGATAAAGGATAGGAGATGGCAGAGGGGTACCAGGAGACCTGCGGAGCAGGATACCCACCTACCCCCTCCCTCGCATGCCACATCACTGACCCCTCCCCAACACCTCCAAACTAGGAGACCCACAAAATTGACAACACACCCACCCCACGCCAACGAGCACCTGCTCATCAGGTGGATGGCAGGTACACCAGGGCTACAACGACCATGGCACCCATCCCCACACCTACAAGCAGAGGCTCGTAGGGTGGATGACAGGTGCGGCTTGCTACAGCGACAGATGCGTGCAAGGAGGGGTGGGCAATGACACCCACCCCAGACCGCATCCCCCAACCCCCCCTTCCCTGCATTTTGTGTGGGGAGGGGTCTTTATTATTTTTAATTTATCTCTGCCCCCCCCTCGCACTGAATGCAAGGGGTATATATATTGTAGTACTTATGAATCCCCCCCTCATGCTGAATGCAAGGGGTTTAGTTTTTTATGTACATAGTAATAATCCCCCCCCTCTCACATCTTGTGAGAGGGTTTTTTTTTGTTTATTATTATATTATACCCACTCCCTCATGTCCTACATGAGAGATGTGGTTAATTAAAATTTTTTGATCTTAATTGTTTGAAAAATGCCTCCTCGAAGAATATGAAAAGTTGAGTCATAAATAAACCTTATATTGATCCCTAACAAATCTCCTGTGGCTCAAGTGGTTGAGCACACTTGTTTGGTTTGTCATGTGATTCCTTATGATGAGGTCTTGAGTTCAATTCCTGTAGTACACAAATTTATTTTGTGGGTACTTTATGAAATTCACCAAGTCCAAAGTCCTTTGAGCTCATATCTAATTGACTTATCATTTGGTTGAAATGCATTCCACTTGGACTCCAATGGGGGATTGAACTCTATATGACTTAGTGTAGTTCAATTGGACTCCACTCAGACTCCAGTTGGACTCCAATGGGGGATTGAACTCTACATGACTTAGTGTAGTTCAATTGGACTCCAGTCGGACTCCAGTCAGTCTGGTTGGAGTCCACTAGGACAGGTGGGGGACTGTAAAGTACTGTTCAATGGGAACATTTACTTAAGCACACCACTGTGAATGCTGTGCTGAAAATCTCCACAGACAAGTCATTCCTTCATGATGTACAGAAAGGGTATGAATCTGATGATTTCTGCAAAAAGCTCTCTACTGTGGACTGCAGCATTTTGGATATCCACTACATGAATAAACTCTGGTACATTGGTGATTGACTTGTGATTCCTCATTATGGCACACTTCAAGAAGATCTTTTCCAGCTTGCACACAACACACTTGGACACTTTGGCAGTGACAAATCGCATGCAGCCATCCATGACTCATACTACTGGCCAAACATGCATCGAGACCTTGAGAATGCTTACATCCCTTCTTGCGCAGAATGTCAGCATAACAAAGGGCAGACTTTGAAACCAAAGGGACCACTGCACCCTCTGCCTGTGCCTGATGCACATGGTGACTCCATCTGCCTTGATTTTGTTGGTCCATTGCCTGAAGATGGGGGTTTCAACTGCATCCTCACAGTAACTGATCACCTGGGCTCTGATGTGCGCATTATACCCACACGCACTGACATTACTGCACACAAACTCGCAGGGATCTTTTTCTCAGAATGGTACTGTGAGAATGGTTTGCCTATAGAACTTATCTATCTCAGACCGTGATAAACTGTTTGTGTCTAAATTCTGGAAGGCACTACATCTGTTGACCAGAGTACACCTTAAAATGTCGACTGCTTATCACTTGCAAACAGATGGCAGCAGCAAACACATGAACAAAACCTTGAACCAATGTGTACATTTCCATGTTGAACGAAATCAAAAGGGCTGGGTGCGCACACTGCCTCTGATCCGATTCCACATCATGAACACGGTCAATGCATCAACAGGGTACTCTGGTTTCCAGCTTCACATGGGTCGGTCTCCACAGGTTCTACCACCCCTTGTACCCACTGCATTAGCTTCTGCGGCTGACATCGATACACAAAGCCTTTTCAGCCAAATCCTAGCAGATGAGGCAGATGCCAAGGACTCTCTGTTGACCACCAAAATTTCGCAGGCATTTTATGCAAACAAAGAGCAGGGCAAAGAAGATGTATTCAAAGTAGGAGACAAGGTAATGTTATTGACACTACACCAAAGACAGGAATGGAAAGCTGGGGATAAAGATCGAGTTGCTAAGTTCTTCCCCAGATTTGATGGTCCTCACTCCATAACAGAAGCATACCCTGACTTCTCAGCTTATACCCTAGATCTTCCAAATTTGCCCGACGTGTTTCCTACCTTCCACTCATCCGTGCTTAAATGCTACCACCCCAATGATCCCAAATTATTCCCTTCCTCAGAATTTGCTTGCTCTGGCCCAGTTGTCACTGCGAATGGTATCAAAGAATATACCATTGAGAAGATCATTGACAAACAGAAAAGAGGATGGGGTCACCAGTACCTGGTCCGCTGGAACAGTTTTGGACCCAAAGATGACTGCTGGCTGCCAAGATGCAAACTAGTGTTGCCATGGCTCAAGCCGCATTTTTTGCTATCTTGGGAAATAAATTATGTAAAATCACTAAAATATTTGAGGAGCTAGATCCCATCAAAAGCTGAGGGGTCTCCTGCCAACTCTAAGTGATCAGAGAAGCGGTTCCTGAGATATTCTGGTGGCTTTGAAATGGCTCAAGCCAAGCCATTTCAAAGCCACCAGAATATCTCAGGAACCAGAGTTCTTGCAGTTGAAGTCAACCTGAGCATGGTTCTCCAATCCCGGCTGCTCAGTGGATGAGACATGTCTTGATGTATCGACTGACGGAGTTGTTGGTATCATGCCCCACATTCAGGGGTCCAGTGATTGATGTTGAGCCTAGACGCATTCCACGCATTGAGATGAGGAAACCAGGAATGGGTTCATTGTGTACCTGGTTGGTTGAGCTGAATGACCATGATACTGAGGCATAGGAAATTGAAGTAACTTACCAGTTCTGCCCACTACAGGGTAGCACCCCAAAATAAAGTCAATTTCAGCCTCTGTGAGCTGATCATCCACAACAACTCCACCACTGACTGGATATGCAAAATAATGATCAGAATACACTTCATGCATGGGTTCACAGTTTGTCATGGTGGGCTGCAATACCTCACGTGCTAGTTGAGCCACTACACCACCCATGCGAAGGGCACGATGGGCATGTAGATATTTGATGAAGAACTCATTGTGTCGCCGTTCATAGTCTTGAAACTCAAGGAGTGTGAAGGTGTGATGGAAGTTCCTCCTTCCAAGTGTAAGATCCAATTGTGTTGGTAGTGGTGGAAACAGTTGATAGACAGGAAGTTTGGGTTGCAGTGTGACAAAGGGAATGCCATTTTTGATGAAATACAGTGCAATATTGGCAACTGTAGGACCAAGACCTTGGTGGATACACTCCAGCACCATGGCTGCATCAACAGCAATTAGCCAGGTGCGATTCAAAGCATCTTCATCAGAGAGCAGTCTCAGAATATAGAGGGTCTGCATGTTGGAGGTCTTCCATGATACATGCAGTGCCATATTGTAGTCTGAAAGGCGGTCAGGATTTTGGGGATGAAGGTCCCAATAAGATGCCAGGATATCGTCCAAAGGTCTTTCTGAGCCAATGATAGCATGGAGAAAATCCATCATCATTGAATGATGCTCATTGATGGAATGAAGTTCTTGGGCCCCAACTGCGCAACAAGCCACCTTCCAGGTATTGAGACCATTGGTAAATCTTCCAGCAAGTGCGGTTGGGTGTGCAACAGCACTGCCAATCATAAAGCCAAAGCAGTGGTAAAGAAGGTCTTCCACAATGTCTTTCGAGGAATTTGAACTACCCGCAACCATTGGGGAGGTGTCAACTTGCATCGCATCTGGTGGCAAGGAGGATGGGCCAGGGCATCCTTGAACAGAAGCGAGTGGTGCTTGGGATCTTCTCTTCAGACCATCATTGTGTTGTACAAGTTCCTGATGGAGTGGATGGCAGCCATCAACTGTCTGAGTAGATGAACTCGCTGCAGGCTCCACCATGGGGAGGAAGTCCGGTGGGCATGGAGTGCTCATCAATGTTATTGGTGGTGTCTCCCTGCAAGGCAGCACATTGGTGCTGTCGGCCATTTCAACATTGTTACTTGTGGCTATATCTTTCACTGCAGAAGAGAGAACTTGTTGAGAGACAGACAATGTGGAAGAGGGCGAATGGGAAGGCATTGAGAGGGGCTGAAGCACATCTGAATGGGGCAATGACACCTTCATCTCACATGATGTTGAGTAAGGTGGACCTTGACAAAGCATTGGTGGTGCCAGAGAGGGTGATGTGGTGCTAGGGACTTGCAAAGGAGAAATACAGATAAGAGGTTGTTGAACAGGTAGAGGTGGAGACACAGATGCTGGACCTGCGGGTTGAGGAGCACTTGCACAATCATTGACATTGGGATGTCATGGAACAGGAGCTGATGGACGAGGTTTGGGAGGCACTGGACCCACGGATTGATGAGGAGGCAAACAATTGTCAATATTGGGGTGTTGTGGAACCAAAGGACCAGGTTTGGGAGGCACAGGACCCACAAATTGATGAGCACGCACACTATCCTTAGCTTTGGGGTGTTATGGAACCAATGGACCAGGTTTGGGAGGCACTGGACCCATGGATTGACAAGCATGCACATAATCATCAATGTTGGGGTGCTGTGGAACTGATGGAGAGGGTTTGGGATGCTCCAGACCTGTGGATGGAGTGACATGTGCACAATTGTTAACGTTGGGGCATTGGGGAACATAGGCTGATGGACCAGGTTTGGACATGCAGGTGGCTGCCACCAGGGATTCTCATTCACAAAATCATCACTATTCTCATCACTGTCCTGATCATGCTTTCCATCTTCATCTTCAAACTCAGAACAGCAATTGAACTCGTTATTGAAAGAGTCATACCAAATCTGGGATGGGAATAGATGTCCCAGGTGGTTGGAACCTCCTTGTGTGTGACATTCTTCCGGATCCGATAACCGTCCACCAGCTCCCACATGAAAACTGCAGGCCCTTTCTTGCCTGGTTTACATTTGCTGGCCCACTCCTTTTGTTCATTCTTCCTAACCGATTTCTCAGCTTCAGTCTCCATGCATTCACAGTTGAGGTTTCACAGGCAGCGATGTTCCATGAAACCTTTGAAGGATTCTCCTTTGCATGGCCCACTATAGGGCTCTGGTCTTGGAGCATTCAGGTCATCTGGCAGCACTTCCAAGGGTAGGAAAGACAATACCCATGAGTTTGGAGGGTGTACAAATGGAGGGGAGGACCAGTGAAGCCAGAATGGGAGGTTGAAAGAGAAGAAATAAGGGACAAGATCTAGCCATGGGAAATTGCCAACCTCAATGACAACTCCCTTCCTTTGCTCATCTCTATTCCACATGGAACATAGCTCCAGATCCTTCAACACCAGTTTGCTCATGTGGGCATTTGCATCCTCCACCACCTCTGACAGTGTTAGGCATTGACAATTGACAGGAGTTTTGGTAGATGAGCCACCAGCAGCAAAAGCAATGAGATGTAGCCTAGATAAACCACAAACCTGTCCCATGATTTCTGAATCACCTTGATCATCTCCTCTTCTGAAGGCTGACTGTGGAAATAGCTATACACCAAAGGTTTCACAGGTTCACTTATAATAATTGTCAGGTCCAGCTCTTGGATGTGCCTAGCGAGCTTCAAACTCAGTGAGCATAAGCAATGCTTGAACACCTTCCACCTTTTGGCCATGTGGTCACTCGGATGCCATCCAATGGACCCTTTGAACAAGGGGATGTCACCCACGGAGCAGTTAAATTTGGTTAGAGATGGTCCAAAACTGGGCTGTTCTGGAAGGAATGTGAGGTAAGGATGGTTGGGAGAAGACCACAGTTGTTGGAGAAGTAGCGAGAGTATAACAGGCTCAGTCAGTGGCTGGTTATCTCCTAAAGATGGTGGCAAGGGCCTTTGCCTTGGGGAGGTAAACAATGACTTGTCCCATTTGTAGGTCTGGTAGCGCAACTTTGCAACCAAAAGAGTAGGATCCAGCAATAAAAGTGATCGCCAAGGGGGAGAAGCTAGGAATTCAACATCAGAGGATTGACAAAAAACTGCAGCAGATGAGGCTCACCCATCCAGGTAACAAATGAGGCACAGGTTTATTCTGAGCAAGGGGGTTTGTAGCAATCTGGAAAGCACAGTGACAGAACACCAGGTAGAATGTGCGGAGAAGCTCTGGAGCAATCCAAAGGCTTGTGATGAATCTGCAGTGAGAGGACAGGGGAACTTTGGAGCAGTCCAAAAGTTCTCCAACCCAAAACCTCCAGACTTGTAATGTAATCCACAGCAAGAGGACAGGGAACTTTGGAGCAGTCTGAAAGTTCTCCAGTCCAAAGCCTCAAAAGGACATGTGGGCTGTGTGAGATCTGAAGGCCTCTGTAAGCAAAACAATGCCCGAGCTTTGACCTGGGAGATCTGTAAGGTGAAATGTAGATGAAAGGAAGGGAGGGCTTACAAGCAGTCCCAAAATTCTCCAATGCAAAGTATAGTTGTCAGAACTCCGGAGCAGTCCAAGAGTTCTTTCAATGGATGCCTATCAACAAGACAGGAGGTTGAAAAGGAACAGTGACAAGGAACAAGCGATAGTGTGCTAGCCCTGGAGCAGTCTGAGGGCAGAAATCATGTTGGGAGAAATTGCAAGGGCTCAAAGATGCACAACTTAGGGTTAAGGTTAACCACCCACGCTATCTGCACCGAGGCAGTGGGGTAAAGCTTAAAGATGGAGTCTCAGCAGAGTTTGAAAGACACTGAGTTTGATTGCAATGTGGTGATGACTGTTGCATGTTGCAACCTCTTGATTATCACCCTGTGCCCTTGCACTCTTTTGCTGGCAGTGTCAGGGATTGCTAGTAAGTCCTCCTCCTATGTCCAATATCCTATCACTGACATGGAGTCTGAAGGATGAGGTGACCACAGGTCTTTGGTGCTTTGGCAGTGTCTAACATGCCCTCATGAGGTCCTTGTCCAGCAATGCCCCACTCTTTTCTGGCAGCTTGCAGGTTTCTGGTGAGTGCTCTCAGTATTCTAGATGTCTTATGGCTGATATGGTGTCCAAAGGATTGGGTTGAGGAAGGGCTTCACCACTTGGGCAGTGTCTGACATGAAGTCCCAATCATTGCTGACAGCTTGGTTGCATGGGCAGTGTTCAACACACCCTCAACAACTTCACTGGTTACTCGCTCACCTGGTTCCTGCAGCTTGGTTGCATGGGCAGTGTTCAACACACCCTTAACAACATTGCTAGCTATTTGCTCACCTGCTTCCCCCAGCTTGGTTGTGTGGGCAGTGTTTGACATGCCCCCCAAACTGTCATGTCACGCTCCATTGCAGCTGGCAGTACTGAAGTTTTGAGGGAGTCTGGACATCTCTTAATGGCCTAACATTTGAAAAGGTATGTTACTCTGCCTTGCTACTGTGAGACCTCCTAATTGTTGAGCCTTTTCAGGGAGAACAGTTCTGAGGAAATGCAGAGTGCTTTCCTGGCAGCAGTGGTCTGTTTACCCAGCCAAGTCTGGTCATACAACACTGCAGTGCAACTGACATAAGCATCCCTCTCACTTTCAACCATAGCCCTCTCCCTCACCCTTTGCATAGGTTTTGCACATTTCATCCTGGCCCTCCCATGGTAATCAACCCTTCTGATATGCTCCTCAATGTCTGGTCACCATGGAAGGTGTTTCACATATGCCACTTCATTGCCATCACCATCCACTCCACTCTCATCAGAGCTGACTCCCTCAGGACCGAGTTTTTTGAAAAGTGCAAGTATATATTTCCATTGATTGATGCCTTGACTCTGGATCACCCTTCCTTTTTTGACTTCTGCCTCACAACTTGTGATCCGCCAAGTGTACCTCTGCAAAACCATTAGTTTCACAAAGGATTATGTGTTTTTCTCACCTGTTGGTGCCTTGTTCTTGCTCTGTTCAATGCTTCCTTAGCCTCTGCAACTCTTGTCACCCTTTCCTTGGCTTCTGCTTGAGTTTTGAGTGTCCCATCTTCCTTTTCTTGTGGTTGGGCTCCCCCCCAGGCTTGCTTTGTGCGTCGCAGTTGGCTGACAATGAGATCTTCAAAGTAATCTTGTGACCACTCAGGGAGGTCCTCCCAAGCTCTCCCTCCATTCTCATCATCCTCCCCTTTACTTGCCATAACTTTCAAGTACAAAAGATCCATGACCTGCTTGTTCCACAGGGAGGACAGTGTTCCCCTCATATCAAGTTGCAAATCATTCACATTGGGGCTGCCTTTGTTCTCTCGAAAGGCCCTCAACTCTTTGTGCAATGGAGGGTCATGAAGGGCAAATTCCTCCTAAGAGTTGTAGTCAAAGGCTTTATAGATCACTGCACAAGTCAATGCCTGGCAAGGTTGGTTAGAGTTTGTTTGTGAGTGTTCTTCCCTTACTCACCAAGAATCAGTCTCTATCCTCCTCAGTGTCTGCTGCCTTCTCTTTGGCAATCTTTTCCTTGATAGGATTCCTTTTGCGAGCCTTCTTGTACTTTGACCCTCCACCACCCCTTATCTGTGCTGCAACTTTTGTCAGCATCCTGTCCAATTCTTTCCTTGTTACAGGCCTATTATTACCATCATCATCATCATCATCATCCTCTCCAGGGTTCCTGTCTTTGCTGTTGTCTCTGCCATCCCCATTTTCCTCATACTCGTCATCCCCATCGAATTCCATTTTATTGGCCCTCGACGTCATGCCACCATGGCGAGCGATGGCCCCTTGCCCACTATCACAGGCATTTCTATGTCTTCAAGCTGCATTTGGAATGTTGCATTGGGCATTCTGGCCACTGGTGCCAGCTTGACCATTCTGGCTGCTGCTGTTGGCTCCACCACCATGTTCTTCATAGTGATCGACCTCCATTGAATGCTCATCCATGATGCCAGCAGCACTACTAGAGGCATCTGAGGACATTTGTGGCTTGCCAGGATTTGACAGGCCAGGAGTAGGTTGACGGGATCTGTCTGGAGAAAGATTTCTGTCTTTCCCTTTTGCTGATCGAGATTTTCAGGCAATCTACCCTCATCAATGATGACATTCTGTACAAAATGAAGTGACTTCACCTCTTTACATTGGGCTTGGTTGTTTCCCTGTATGACCCTGGCTGCAGCCATTTCCAGATTGCCCTAAGCACCCGTCAGAACAAGCTGAAATGAGATCCAATGCAAGGTCACATACAAAATCATGGTTTTTTGCCGTTAATGCCACAGTCTCGTCCCACAACTTCACTTCTAATGCCGCCACCTCTTCCTGCAGCAGGTGTCAGCACCTGGTGTCTAATAACCCTCATTCATACCTGGGTTTTTGCCTGGTATTCAGCAATTGCAGCTCTCATGGATGCCACCTTGATCTTTAACAAGAGGACTTGTCAGCAATTGCTGAAATTCTAGCCACAACCCTTACCGCTTGTTTCTCTTGGTCCACCCTTCTCTGTCACGGAACTTCTCATGATCTTGTGCCCAAATTTGCTGGAATGTCTTCAAGTTGTTGGCTTGTGTAGCCTCCACCTGTGCAACATGCCAGCAAGGCATTGGCCTGCTCTACAATCATGTCATCTTGTTGGAAGGTTTCAGACCAGTACTTTTGATAGTCCATCAACTGAAGTTGGCGAGGGCACTTCATGGCATGGCGTGAGTCAGGGCCAAATTGCTTCATTTGGTGTGGTCTCATTTGGGCTTGCCTGCCCTCAGAGCCCAAAGGTTCCCCGCTCGAAATTGATTTCAGGGAAGCAGCTGTGAATGGCAATTGGTGCCTTACTGGTTCATCGTGCATGCCAGTTTGATCCATATGTGGGCCTTCCTCTCCACTGTGGTCATTGCCACTCGAGGGAAGAAAGAGAGGTGTAGTGGTTCTGCTTGGGTGAGGAGTTGATTCATGTGACCTTGACGTCTGCTGCTCAAAGTCTCCATCTGGTGTGACATACCCTTCAGAGCTGCTAGGGTCAGCCATTTCCTCATCATGGTCTGTTGGGACATCCATTCAGGAGTCGCTGGTGGATGTACTGGGGTGTGTGAAAGGTATCACAATGGATCCGGAAGGGAGGTGCTAGAAATGGTACCATTTCACAATCCTTTCATTCACCCTTCACAATTCTTTCATTTGCCACTTCACAATCCCTTTGCTGGCCCCGGAACTGATTGGCCACCAACAATGTGGCATGCCATCTTCCCTTTGCATGTGACCTTGAGGCTGACTCCTGCCTGATATGGAAAATGGTAGATTTGTGCATTTCCTTCTCTCCTGTCCTTGATCACTGACTGCTGCATAAGGATTTGCACAATGCTTCGTTTTATTTGTTCTTACCCAATTTTGCTATATCTGTGCCCACAAAATGGTGAACACAACATACTTCATCCCAAAAACCAGAGCGGTATGTTTTCAAAGTACCTCTTTTGTTCTTGAACCTAATACCTATATTCCAGTCAATCGAGAAATCAGTTCGCAGTCGACTCTATGGTGCCAACTGCCCAAGACCTACCACCATTGACATCAGCTACCACCAACCCAATGCCAATTTTGCCATCCCTTTCCTGAAAACCATATGTCGCCTGGTCATCCCCGCCAACCCTTTGTCCACAGTTGCCAAGTGACTGTCAAAGAAGGGGGGCACAGCTGGGTCTTCATGGTCTTCTGGAAGCACCACAAGCACTTCCCTGCCAGTGAATGCTTGGACAACATGATTGCGCCTCGTGATTCAGTCATCAAGAGCAACATGATAATCATGAAAGTTGGAATCAAAGCACGATGCACATCTCTTGGTGGCATCAGCAGGGTCATGGCAGATTGGGTAGCAAAGAGGTAAGTTTTGCTGCCATTCCTCCATCCTCATCTGCTCATGGCGTTGCCAGAATTGCAACAGATGCTTCCTTCTCCAAAGCATCCCTGCCAAAGATCAAGGTCTACACCAAAGACATCATAATCCACAGCCCTCGCCCCCATGCCTATGCCCATCTTTGAGCCAAAGTTGTTGCCATTGTTTTGTTTTCTATGAATAACCTGTTATGACTTCTTTTTTCCTATCCCCTCTCTCCAATGCTTCTTTGTTTTCATTTCCACCATCATATTGTATTTTATCACATTGAATTTTGAATACCACTCTCGTAATGACATTGTTTGCCTGAGGACATTGTGACTATGTTACTGTACACTTGTCGCCATGCAGCTCCTTACTGTGCTGGCACCCTAGAACCGCATCCTCATCACACCATTCCAGATCTGAGGTTTCTGTTACTGCAATCCCCACACCTGGATTGCTGCAGTGCATGGATGCTGGTGTTACTGCAAAGCTGACCTCTGGTGTGGCCTGGTGGAGACTCTCACTTGGACTGCTCCAGTGAGCTCCAGCTGTGCCCACTGTATCTGCCGAAAGACCATTGAGTGACTCCAGATATGGACATGATGCCTTGCTCACCTGCAACCTTTCTGTCATCAAACTTTTGTGTACCCTTTTCATTGCAAATGTTGTTCATTTCCGCCACCATTGCTTGGCGGATATATTCATGCACATCAAATCCCTCATCGTTCTTGGCCTTCAGTGCGAGAAAGGATAGTGCTGATGGAAGCCTTCCAGTGAACTGCTCAAAATCAGCACATTTCTGGAATCAGCAATGGAAGATGCACCTTCTGCCTTGCTATCCCAAGGAAATACACTCCCGCAGCTGTGATCATGATTATCTTTATCAAGATCTCTATCAACTGCATCACTCCCCACTCTCCAGGCACCTCAGTCCTCTTCTTTGTAGTATTTGCAGTGTTCCAATGCCAGATGCATATGGGACTTGGATCATCACAGGTTGATGATGCGGTGGCCAGAAGAACACTGCTGTCATCATTATCATGGACCTATGGATAGATTGTCAACATGCCCTCCCTTGCCTACAGATTACCTACTGCCACAGTTTCTACACTGCCATCCCTGCAGTGTGTCACGGTCTTCAGGCAACGACCTGTCTTGCGCTCAAAGATTTAGACCTTTCCATGGTCGCTCCCTCCTATGATTGCTCATGAATCATTAGCGAACGCCACTCCTTTCGGGTATGTTCTTTTGGCATCACATGTCTGAAATGCCCTGACGAACTGGCCTCCATCTAGACTGTATAAATCAAAACTGTTGGTTACATTGTCAACCACACATATCTTGCGAACTGTGTCGACTGCTGCATTTCCTCTATAAAGGGATTCATGAGAGGCCTTGGGCTAGACATTGCAACTCACATTGCCAAGCCCAACTGCGACTTTGACAACTTCTTGCCATCTTGTCCTGCATATTTATACCTGCTACAGTGATGAGCCAAGCCACCAAACCCATTATTCAATGCACAAACCACCATCATACAGGCCAAAGACAAAGAGATCTCAGTCTTGATTATCATTGAAAGCAAGGCATTTGGGCACAATATTGTTGTGGTCCATGTAAACCCTGGATTGAACGGAATGCAGCATCTTGGTGCATGGATCGAAGTTTCATATCTGAATGCACTTGTTGCAGGTACCTGTCACAATACGAGTAGGTGCAGTCCCAACTCTGTCCACCGCAATAGAGAGGATTTCACCTCCACGAGCAATTTGGCTGGAGTGGATGGCATCAAAGTAACCCTGGAATTTTTCAGCTCATTGTGGCAGGCTTGGAAGATCTCCATACCTCAGTTGGGACATGCTGTAAGAACACCAAGAATCCAAGGCCATTGCCATAGCAGAGCATGTCATAGGTTTCCCCTTTCTGCGTAACCCAGCAAATGCAAGTCACTTCTCCACACTCATGGAAAGGTTGTGCTGGAATTGCAATTTATTTCCTGAACATCAACTCCCATATCTTCAGTCCATTGTTCCCTGTGGTTTCTTGTCAACTCTTTGTCAAAGTCACTCTCATGATGTGTACCACCACTGGCTAAATATCTGCCATTCGGAGATATACTCAGGCACAACATGGAGCCTGTATGGCCATGGAAAGTGGTGACAAGTTTGGGCTGGTTAGTGATGATGCTCTTCAATGTGGCAAGCATTTTTCTTGGGGAGGGGGCAGGACTGGAAAGAAGTAGGACAGATGAGAGGCATGCAGTACCCAATGTTTCTTTGACATGACCAGGCATGCCTGCTGACTCAGCCCCTTTGTGCAGTGTGTTGGCTCGAGATGAATGGGGTGCCACCATCATCGGATACTTAAAGGCATCCACATGTATGCCCAATGTTGTAATCGCCCCAACCCCGACCAATGAGACCCAATAGAGGATCATTGACTGAACTCTCCCGAGTCTCCCTCTTCTATGAACCAAGTTCTCCTCCTCCTACACTCCCGATTCTCATCACTCAGACTGAAGTCAGAAGATTACTGCCATCTGGTTGCCTTCTTGTGCAGGAGGAGATTGGATTGGGATGACCTCACAAATCCCGATATGCACTGTACTCCAGGCCAGTACAGAGAGTCAGACATCCCACAAGTGGTTAAACTGTGTCCTTTCACTCTCGCTCAGCCACTCCTGCCGTGGCTGCAATTGCCAGCTCATCTATGCTCACACGCGACACCCCAGCCCGATCTCCAAGCCCTGATGGAAGGGAAACTTCCGATTTGTTGAGCCTCAGTTCTGATAAAGATGAGCATGGCACAGGACAACCTGCAGGATCAGCTGAAGACAAGATTGGGGAAGACAAGATTGGGGATGAGCCCATTCCAAAGCCACAAGGGGAGGTGGGTAGACCTGGATGCAGTGGTTATAATCTTGAAGCTGCTTTGGCTTGGGATCTGACTATCAAAAGTTCAAGGTCAGTCTATGTTGTATGCCCCTCATCTCCAGTCCACTTACCCTGATTTTATCAGAAATACGTGAAGGAGCTCATTGCCAAGCACCTCGATAGTTCCAAATGTTTCTCATCACAAAGTCTCTGGAGTCTTGAACATGTTTGCAAACATGTATGCAGGCATATTCTCTCACCTTACACCACTCCTGATCCTGGCTTTCACAGGCTTGTGAAAGGTGTCCTCGACTTGTCGATTATGAAGAATGTTGGCTGCTCACAGATCTCATTTGCCTTGAGCTGAAGTATATGTCATGCAGAGCTCAGCAAAAGTGCGAATGGTCCATTGCTCAGTCAGTGAGGACACGATCCAAGCTCTAGTTGTCCTTTGAACTAGTTTCAGCTTCTTCAATCTCAGTTCCCCCAAACTTGTACATTACCCCCAGTCCTCGCTGTACTTTGATAATACATGTCAATTCATTACCTCAATAAAAGAATCGACATCCAAAAACTCAAAGTCTCGTGGGCATTGGCATTGCGCAACTTGGGACATGTATGTGCAAAGCTGTCCTTATCAGGTGATTACATCAGTGCCAGGGTGCCAGGTATCAGTATTGGTATTGTGCCACAAACACCAGTAACATGCCAATCATCATCCTCATCTCCTCTTGTCACTGTTGCTGGTTTGGGCTGTGTTTGACATGCCCTCTAGTGTCCTCTGACCACTGTCATTGGAACATTCCTCAAAAATTTCATTTGCTGATCCCACAACTGTGGCTACTGCTGCTTCATCCTCCCTTGGTTACTTGGGCTGTGTTCGACATGCCCTCTAACCCTCGATCAAGCCAATCTGTCATTGTGATACCTCCCTAGCTGCTTGGGCTGTGTTCAACACACCCTCTAACCCTCGATCAAGCCGATCTGTCATTGCAATACCTCCCTAGCTGCTTGGGCTGTGTTCTACACACCCTCCCGGTCCCCAATCAAACCAATCAGTCATTGCAATCCCACTAGTTGCTTGAGCTGTGTTTGCCACACTCTTGAAGCCTCCCTGCTCTGGTCAATACACTCAGTGAACTGTGCCTCTGTTGTTGTGCATTGTGCATGCCCACAGCACCCTGACATTGCTAAGAGTCGATATGCCTGCATTGGTCACAAACTTTGCTCCATTTACCTTTGTGGAGTCTGTCCCCCCTCCAATTTCACCCTCAATTGAGCTGTGTCTGACACACCCTTGAGTTGACAACATGCCAGCACGAGATTTTGTCTGCCACTGCAAAGAATGCGACAAAGTGGGGGGCTTGGACAACACTGGTAAACCTTGGGGAGTGATGATGCCTACATCCGCATGAATTGGACATCTCAAACATGTCAAAGAACAGCAGCAGCAAGCAGAACAGGACCTCCGAGATGTCACCACTTCCACGATGGCTCTCGCACTCACTGATGATGGCCCTGACATTGATTCTCAACCAAGCTGCCTGTTTGTCTCGAGACAGGAATATCAAACCTCAGTGCAACCGCTGGTGATGTCAACAGAAGCTGCAGTTGAGGAGATGGCTCAGAGCCTGCAGCAGCTTCACTGGGATGCCCAAAACCTTCCAACACTCCCCACTGACCTGAATGCAAACTCATCCAGACCTCTTCCTCTGGGAACACATGCTGGCTCTTTGAAAGAGGAGAAGAACCATAAGACCCAAACAGCACAGCAGCGCCTGGATGTAGTCAAATCTAAAATTCACCAACTTGCTTTGAGACTCACCCTCCTTCAATTTGCTGAACCTCTATTGGGAACACTTCAAGAAATTGAGAAGGAGCTTGTGGTTGTTCAGGGGGCATTTGACGCAGTGATGCGGCAGGTCGAATTGGTCACCCACCAGAAGGAGTTGAAAGAAGTGCTGGATGGTGTCCAACAGTTGTATGCAGAGGTCTGTGGCAAGGTGAAGGCAGGAAGTGATGAGTCTCTGCCTGCCAACTTTAATTCAGGTTAGTACAGAGAAGTCTTCATCAAATTTCTGTACCAATATTTGCTTCAGAACATCACTTTTCTTATCCTGTCAACAATTTCGAGCAGACCACCCAAATTGCCATGCTCATTGCAATCATCTGCACAGTCCTGTTCAGTGTGAGCAGGCAGACTGGCAAGCTTCTCCTCAACCTGCTGTCGATTCTTCTCCAATCTGCCTTCTTATCCACATCACCAAGAATTGGGCTTGTCCAGCAAACTATTCTGGAACAAGTCCCAAAGACCCTGGATACAGTTCTCAAACGGTTTAATCTTGAGTCAAAGACTACCACCTATGCAGTTTGCCCGACCTGCCATTGTAATTATCCACCAACCTTTAAGCCTGGCTCCAAGATTGCACAATATCCTGTGATGTGCTCGAATGTACCTTCCCCTGGCAGCAAATGATGCAACACCCCACTTTTAGAAACCAGCTTAGATGGTCTTCTGACACCCATTAAGACCCACATCTACCACCATTTCCATGACTACCTTGCCAGCCTAATCTTGCACTCATCAGTTGGACATACAATGGACCATTTCTGTGATAACATCATAGCATCCATCAACTGCAACAAACCCCCTCCCATCTTCATTTCTGATGTCTCTGAAGCAGAATTTGTCCGCACATTCAAAGGACCTGATGGGCACTGACTATTCATTGATCGACCAGGTGATGAAGGATGCTATTTATTTGTGTTCAACTTTGATTTTTTTAGTGCTGAGAGCCAGACAATCTGAGGTCCTTCCACTTCCTGTGGCATCATCAGTGCTGCATGCCTCAACCTACCATTGAGTATTCGCTACAAGCCTGAGAACATGTACATTGCTTGTATCATCCCTGGTCCAGCAGAACCCCATGGTACAGCACTCAATCATTATATTTGGCCAGTCGTGGATGACCTTTTAACATCCTGGACTCATGGTGTGAAGTACTCATGCACTGCCAATCACCCTCATGGGCGCATGACCTGAAGTGCAAGAGCCTTGGTTGCTTGTGACCTTTCTACTGCATGCAAGTTCTCTAAGTATGCAAGTGTTGGGAGCCATCACCTCTGCACCCGATGCTCATGTTTCAGTCTGAGCAATCTCAGAAGGACTGACATTGAGGCAGAAGATTGGGAACCCAGGGATCACAAGACAATGCTCTTGCATGCCAATGCTTGGAAGGCAGCTGAATCGGTGGATGATCAAAAGATATTGTTCGAAGACCATGGCATATGGTGGTCAGAGTTGTGGAGGCTTTCATATTGGGACCCAGCTCACATGGTTGTAGTTGATTCAATACATTGCCTGTTTGAGGGACTCGCCCTCTTACACTTTTGTGATGCTCTCAAGTTGATGAGTGCATCAGCCAAGGCCAAGGAAACCCCCCAAACTGCCTTCAGTTATCCATTCATCATCCCCGATGAGAATATGGTGGCTCAAGAGCAGCTTGATGAGAAGACTATTAAAGACATCTCACCAATCTATTCCCAACTCGTTAGCCTGATCAGTGGTGAAGGTGGCCTCAAATCTTTAACAGCCAAACTAGTGAACTGGAAACTTTCAGCCCTCAAATTTGTCTTCAAATCTCTGGAGACCCATATCACCATTGGAAATCATCCTAAATCCAGATACACAAAAGCTGATTATTCCAAAGCACTGACCAAATGGGTGAGAATTCTCTTCTCTCGCTCACTGC
The DNA here is from genome assembly GCA_026075535.2 of Tricholoma matsutake. Lineage (NCBI taxonomy): Eukaryota > Fungi > Basidiomycota > Agaricomycetes > Agaricales > Tricholomataceae > Tricholoma > Tricholoma matsutake. The sequence continues at coordinate 9,530,446 of AP026540.1, read as the reverse complement.
CAGGCACTTACTTGAAATCCCTTGTAATAGTGTGCACACTTCCCCTTGACTCCATCAGCCCCCCTGCCATTGAAGTTGGTCAGTGTGGCCACCATGAAACACATTCAAGATGTCATCCATGACATTGACACCCCTTTGTGGCTGCTGTCTGTGCCAAAGAACTTCAGAGATGCAGCTGCTGGAACTCTCAAAGCCAACAAATTGTGCATACTATTGACTGTCCAGCTCCCCGTTGCTCTTGTCACCCTCTGGGGGGAGGGTTCATGACATGAAACCCCTGCACAGGCTGAACATATGCACACTGTTCTAGATCACACCATGTCCTTGGTCTGTGCAATCTCTTTGGCTAGCAAGAGGACAATGATGACTGCCAGACAAAATGCATACCAAGCTGAGCTCCTTGCATGGGTTCAAGGCTTGAAAGCATTCCATCCACCTGTCAATCACCACCTCAACAGTCATATGGCCATACATATCTATGACTTTTTATGGTTGTTTGGTCCTGTTTGGTCCTGGTGGTGCTTTCCATCTGAGCGACTCATCAGAGGACTTCAGTGACTTCCTCATAATCACAAATTTGGTTGGTCTATTTCTTCTCTCTTGATTGTATGCATACACATATTTAATCCATGCCCACCAGGTGAACTCGAGGCAATGATGCTGTCAGTGTACTCAAAGGCTGCACAGTTGAAGCAATGGCTTTCTTGCCCTGACTGCCCGCTGTTCCTCCATGAATGCAAGAATGTTCTCGACAAACTCTTCACCAGAACACTTGATGATGATGCCAACAATACTGATGAGCTGAATCTCCCTGCCTCTGCTTTTCAACCTGTCTCATCCAAATTGCGACAATTCATCAGGGACAAGACAGTTGCCATCTGTGCAAGACATTGTTACTATAATGTTATTTTTGCCCACTCATTGACCCACATCAGGAACAGCTTGGTTTTGTTCCATCCTGATGGCAACACTGCATCCCCACCATTTCCTGCCTCAATTCAATATATCATGGCAAATGCAGATGGTAGTGTCAAATATGCAGTGCAACATCAACAACCTCTGGATCACTCTTCAAACCCATCTCAATTCTATCTGCACTTTCCTGCATCAATCTACTCAACTTCTCTAAGCTCAACACTGGAAGTCATTGAGCTTCAGTGGGTGATCTCTCACTATGCAAGGCAGAGGCTCAATGAGTCCTGCTGTATTGTTCTGGCTCTCTCAAAGGTATGTCTGCACAGTTTGCTATTGTCAACTTGTTTGCTTACAATCTATACTAGGACTGAATACATTATGTTTTTTGTAGTATGATGTTAAATGTATATTGATTAAGATGATGAACATAAGATGTCGCAATGTGACAAGATGGTGGAATGAACAGATTTGTCAAATGCAACAAAGCAAGCGAGAACAGTAAGAATGAATAATTTCCAATGTGGCGGAGAATTAAGATTGTTTGTTGGGTCCTATGATGCATGGTGTGCAGGTTATGAATGGGGCAATGAGTGGGCATTGACTGCAAAAACTGTTTGCAGTTTTCATGCAGAACCAGTGCAGTAGACTTTTCGGGACTTAATCTGCCAAAATTAGGTTTTTCAGGGAAATCGACATGTTAAGTATAGAAATAGCTGAGCAAAAACTGTTTGCAGTTTTGGTGCAGAACTGGTCTGGTAGACTTTTCAGGACTTAATCTGCCAAAATCAGGTTTTGCAGGGAAATCGACATGTCAAGTATAGAAATGGCTGATGTAATGGGACCACAGTCCAAATCCAGACCAAGTTTTGTGTCTATATCAGTATGAATTGTGTTGGCATTGCTCCAAAACTATGCCAGCATGTATGCTACAAACTGTTTACAGCACGGATTCCTACATAACAAATCCAGTAAGCCTCTCAAATCTTTTTCTGGCACATAGGCTGCTGATGCATTTTGCCTATATATTACATGTGGTAATACCTGCTGGATATCCATTTAGGTGGTGCCTATATTTTGAAATCCCTGAAGTTTGACCATGACATGGACCATGATTACTAATACACACAGTCATGTGTCTGTAGGTTGATATTTCTTGTATGATGTCTTAGAATAATTACTCCTTCTTGAATCCATAACAACTTCCTGTTTAACTGTGCCCCTTTCCCTCTGAGTGCCAGCAGTACTGAGGTACTTCTGTTACAGGTGACTCAGTCAGAAATCCGATACCACAGCAATGGGCAGCTGCAATTGACTAGTGGACATTGCATCATACAAATCATAAATTCCATCATTTTTGCCTACCAATAGCATTTCAAGACCTTCACATCAACTGGTTCCATTGTGGGGTATTTGCCTGGAATGCTATCAGTTGCCTCCTATTTCCATCAAAATATACCCTACTTGGTCCTCACCAAGCTGCCAGTGAGTGTTTAAGAGTTTTTTTATGCCTAGTGAAGCATGAAATATCAGAGGTGAGCCAAAAATGTTGGAGCTAGTACTGTAGAAAGCTTACCATTGTTTCAAAAGATGATTGATGCGAGTCCATCAATGTGTCCACCCACTGATGGAGACAACTCAGAGTCCACCAAAGCCTCGTCAGAGTCTAATGGTTCTGAGTGGCAGGATATCAAACTTGAATCCATCAATTCCAACATGTTGAACACCTCCTCTCCATATCAAAGCTTGGCACAAAGCGAGATATCAGATGCCAATGAAGAGGATGAGTATTGGAGCAACATTCACCTTCCACAACTGCCATGACCTATTACACCACTTCCATCACCTGCTTCAAAATGAACACACAAACAATGTGTTAGCAACACCCCCCTGTCAGTCCATTGAAGAAAAAAATTCAGATCCAAGGCACAATTTGGATGGCACTCGATCAAAGTCACAATACAGAGCCATTGGGAATTCTCCAATTCTTCAAGCAGTTATCAAGCAAGGAAGAGTTTAACAAGCAAGTGGAAAGGACTCATGAAGAAGTACAGAGTACAATAGAGGAGGACAGATGTGCGGATGAGAAGAGGATCCAACATATGGTTCTGAGGAAGAAGCAGGGTGTTACTGAACAAAAGCAAAAATCATGGTTCAAGCTGTGTGAGAAGGAGATACTCCTGGGAGTGCAAAGTCCCAGCGGAACCAAATAGTATTTTAAGGTCTGGTCCTATGGACCAAAAAAAGACCAGAACCTGAACCGAACCTAACTGGTGCTAACTGGACCATCGGTTACAGTAAATGTCCAGTTATGGGCAGTTATGGTTATGGTCTTTCAGATCTCAAAAATATTGTTAACCACACAAAAACTGGTTTAAACTGGTTGAGACCAGTTAATAGGTCACATAGACTACACCCCCCTGTTTCCACACATATTCGCTTTAATTTTGCTCCCTGGTTCATTAAAAATGGTTGAGAACTGAAAAAGATATGACCAAAACCATTTTATGACAGGTATTTTGTTGTAATTTGAATGACTTTGATTGTACTGCTTATAACTTGTGCTGCAAAAATTTTGGGTACAATTGGACATCATATGATCCATAGCAATAACACACATAGATATATGTACCATGTAGATTTCATTTATTTAACATCCCCAACAAGTTTTAACTACATACTACAAATTATGAGTTACAGACACAACTTGAATGCAGTGTACTTTGTTTGAACCATAACTAGGTCAAATCTTGATAAAATTTCTTAAAAGTTGGACCAAACAATGGTAAATTACAGTACCTAACCCAACATACATCGGCTATACTGTCTGGATAATGGTCACCAAGATACATATGGGTTATATAAGTACAACAAATTTTACAACAAAAAACCAGTCTTAACCAGTTTTTTTTTGGTCTATTAACCAAAAACAACTGGTTTTAGTCGGTCCAGTTATGGTCCCCCAATATTTGGGTCAGTCCTAGACCAGTTACAGTCATGGTCTACCCCTTTTGGGGTCAAAAAACCGGACCTAATCGGACCTTAAATCACTAGAACCAAACACACCATGGTGACAGTTCGAGCTCTCCTATTGATTTCTGAATAGAAAACAGACTTGGGAAGTCCAATTTGCCAATGATTATGTTGGTTTCACCAGTGTCTCAGTAGCAGAATTGAGTTGACCAGCAAGAGCAATCAAGGAGAAGCTCAAACAAGCAACATGGAGACCTCAAGGGTGAAAGAAAGTAAAGGAACAAGGGTCTGCCATATACCACAATTGGTTTTCACCACATCTATTCTGACAAATTGAGCTTGCACATCGAGCTGTGGGGGGTCCAAAGATGAGCTCACGAGCAATTGTCAGAGAACTGCAAAAGTGGGACTATAATACCTTCAAAGGTCTCAACTGCACAACCATTGACAGATGAATTGATCACTCTGGAAGCAAACCATGGTGGTCAGACACTGCTCTCAAGTGTGCCAGGCTTGGAAATGACCCCAGTAATTTCAATGCAGGTTGGAAAGGAGTCCTCATGAGTAATTTAGTGTTCCATAAAGCAAACTATGGTATTAATATAACTCAGGCAGATTATCCACTTGTTGTCAATGCTATCAAGGATCAACTGAAGTCCTTGTGAGTAGGAAATGTGCCACTTACCATTATAACAGTATGTGGCATTATCATTGCCACAATTATGCACATGGAACCAGAAATTCTTCAAAAGTTGCATCGAGATGGGTCAACATTCCATGCTTCTGAATCATTTGTGCAAAAATGGCTACACAGTGCAATGGCCGGGTCCCACCAAAAGGCTACACAGGCAGCACAAAGGCAACCAGCGAACTGGGAAGATCTCTGTGAATGCTCATTCTTCCAAAAAGCCTATGCAATAAAAGAGGAAGACATTCCTGCATTGCTACTTGTCAACTCAGATCAGACACAGGTGATGTTCACACCTGGGGATAAAATGATGTGGACAGATACTGGAGCCAAACAGGTTCCTCTTTTCGGTGGAGATGAAAAGCAAGCATTTACTGCCTTAGTCTCAGTCTCAAGTAGTGTTTAAGGGTCCAGTTCAGTCCACATCAATGCAGAGATTAGATGGACCACAACCAAACCACATAGGACCAGTCCTATTGGGTTTGGTCAACCCCAAAAGACTGGTTTTAACCAGTCTTCCTGCTGTTTTTTTGAGTCTAACTAAAATATATTATATAGTAGATAAAACTAATTACATTTACACCCTGCGAGCAGTTGCTTGCAGCAGTGGGCTGTTGCTAAGAGACCAAAATAAAAGTAATTAGAATCAGAGAAAAAAACAGCCCCACCATCTCACTTTTGTAGCAAGGGTGGGGGGTCGTTGTCCTGTCCCTGCTGTTCATGCTTGCTGTCATCCCTTTTCCTGCTGTTTGTTGTCCCCACAATTCATTGTCCCCATGATTAATTGTCCCTGTGATTTGTTGTCCCCTTGATTTGTCATTGTTGTCCCCACTGTTTGCTGCCATTTGTTGTCCAGGCTGCTTGTTGTTAGTGTATATCATGGGTACGGTGATCCCCGCGGTGATCACATGGCGGGTTGTACAGGTACGGGTACGGTGTCTGAAAATAGAACACCATGCTATACCGCAACCCGTCTGACGGTATCACAGGTATAGATGGTGTCTGAGTACTATCCGCTACTAGTTCTTGCTTTTTGCTATGTAGGATACTTGATCAAGTGAGATTTCACAGCACATGCACTATAGACCCATACTCAATGATCCATAATGCCAAACAGTGCCTACCTAACTTCAAGATGAACTTGAATTCTACTTTGGCTCTTATCATCTTATACTTGATTCTAATCTATTTGTATGTTGTTCAGTGAGATGAGAGACCTACAATATGGCATTCTTTCCAATTTTGATATTTTCACTTGGTAGTAGTTATGACTTGGAATGGGCAGAACTTGGTCAGTTCTGCTTTGTTTCTCCCTCATATCATACTTGATTCTCATCTATTTCCTTGTCATTTGAAGAGCCCAGTGAGATGAGAGGCCTATTATGTGCCATTCTTTTGCACTTTGATATTTTCACTATGCAGTACTCACAACCTGGGTATGGCAGAACCCAGTGGGTTCTGCTTCATTTCTTATCATCTTATACTTTATTCTAATCTGTTTACATGTCGTTTCAAGGGCCCAGTAAGACGAGAGGCTTGCGACATGCTGTTCTTTTGCATTTCGATGTTTTCATTATGTAGTGGCTACAATGTGGGTATGGCAGAACTCAGCAAGTTCTGCTTTGTTTCTTATCATATTATACTTCATTCTAATCTATTTACATTTTGTTTAAAGGGCCCAGTAAGACGAGAGGCTTGTGATTTGCCGTTCTTTTTCATTTCGATGTTTTCATTATGTAGTGGCCACAACCTGGGTATGGCAGAACTTGGTGAGTTCTGCTTCGTTTCTTATCATCTTATGCTTCATTCTAATCTATTTACATGTCGTTTGAAGGGCCCAGTGAGACGAGAGGCTTGCGACATGCTGTTCTTTTGCATTTCGATGTTTTCATTATGTAGTGGCTACAATCTGGGTATGGCAGAACTCGGCAAGTTCTGCTTCGTTTCTTATCATCTTATACTTCATTCTAATCTATTTACATGTTGTTTGAAGGGCCCAGTGAGACGAGAGGCGTGGGATGTGCCATTCTTTTTCATTTTGATGTTTTCATTATGTGGTGGCTACAACCTGGGTATGGCAGAACTGCTTCATTTCTTATCATCTTATGCTTCATTCTAATTTATTTACATCTCGTTTGAAGGGCCCAGTGAAACGAGAGGCTTGTGATGTGTCATTCTTTTTTATTTTGATGTTTTCATTATGTAGTAGCTACAAGTGTCTGCACCGTGGTGTTTACTAAAACACCATGGTTAAAACCCATACCCACGGGTATGGTGTACTAACGGGTGCGGTGTATGCGGGTATGGGTGCGGTAAGCATCAAACTCACCCGCGGTGTAACCCGTGTTACACCCTACTTGTTGTCCCCTTAATTCATTGTCCCCACAAGTCGTTGCTCCACTGTTCATCATCCCTGGTGCTCATTGTCCCTACAAGTCATCGCTCCACTGTTCATTGTCCCCAGTGTTCATTGTCCCCAGTGTTCATCATCCCCAATATTCGTTGTCCCCAGTGCTCATGATTGTCCCTGGTGTTTGTTGTTTGTTCTTGTTGTCTTTTGTTGTCCCCCAATTCATCATTGTCAGCACCCCCATCTCCCCCTATGAGCAGTGGCTCACAGGCAGAGTGGTGGTGCTCTGTGACATGGCATCAGCAGTCATCATCGTTGTCCAGGAAAGGGCCTGTTGCCACCCTGCGAGCAGAGGCTTGCAGCAGCAGCACAGGGCTTGTGTGCATTGTTTGGTGGGTGGGCAGTGTCATTAATAAGATGAAAAAACCTAAAAATGAAGAAAAACAGGTAGTTAGTAAAAGAAAGAAGAAGTAAACTATGAAAACATACCCTAGGGGGCCCAAATGACACTATGGAGCAGGACAACTAGTCACCACTACTTTTGTATAAACAATATTGTGCCTATAAAATTTTGTCTTTTTCTTATCCCTCTAGTCAAAGTGTTTCTTTTGATGAGAGCTATCGACTGGCTAGAGCAATTGATCTATTTCTCAAAATTGATGGAGTTTTAAATGTTGGTCATATGAAATTGGCCATGTGTGACAGATTCATCCAAATATAGAAGTTTTGTCATGCAATGTGACTTCTCTCTTGATAGAATCTTGGTGAAGAAATGCCATAAAAGGGTACAAATGAAATTTGTCCTTCATTTGGATGTGTTTCTGATCTCAAACACCACCTGGATCAGGGTAAAAATTGGCATGTAACTTTCAAAAAATTTCCAGACCCAATTTGGCCACTGTCCAAAAGTAGTGGTGACTAGATGTCCTGCTCCATTCATCATTTGGGCCCCCTGCTTTGTGTTCATTGGTTTGTGTGGTCATGGTTGCAGACCAGGGTGGTGATGCAGCACAGTTGATGTTGCATGAATGTTTGTAATTACAAACAAATGTGATGCATCTGTATTTGTTTACTGTAAACAAACATGTCAATGTGTGACTCATCTATTTGTTTATACAGGGATTGGTGAAGGATTCTGATGTTTTGGCAGTAGGGACTTTGAATGACATTGAGGGAGACAAGGAACCACATCTCAAGGCTGGATGGGACCGTATTGATTAATAGTTTATGAGTTCTTGATAAATTACAGGATTTTATAGTACAACCCATGGTGTATACCCATACCCGTGGTGACCCGTGGATGAAAACCCATGGGTTGACAGGTAAATACCCTTGCGGGTCAGAGTACAGGTTAAATTTTGAACACCCGCGGGTTACCCATGCCATTCCCTAGCCACTATGACATTTTGTTATCATTCAAGCATTCATTTTGATGACATCATGAATTTCCAGAATTGGCATTTCAGGTGTTCTTATAGATTTTATGGAAGGTTAATAGCATTCAATTCAACATATTAGAAGAGTACTTGAATTCCATCATCCTTACTCCACCATTCTGTATGCCAGAATATCTGTTTAAGGTTATAATGTCACTATACACTGCACAATCACTTTTGATTTCAATATTTCAACATATTTCTCCACTTTCTTCTTTAAAAAACTGTTATTTCTTACAAAGGTTATTTCTTTCCAACTGTCCATGACCTCAACTATGTAATTTCATCAGCCCCTTCAGTGTATTTGGACCATTACAAATGGACCAACTAATGGTGGCTTTAAGCTGTTTGAAATGGTCCAGCTAATCTGGGCCCATGGATTATAACAGACCATAGTAGATAAGTGGGCTCATGTGGTAGATATAAGGTCATGGAAATAGGATAGGCTTATGGGTGATATGAGTACTGCTATAGGCCATTTGTCATGAATGGGCCCATGGGTCATGTCAACACTATAGTGGAACATATGATGGATGGGCCCATGGGTCATGTCAACACTAGAGTGGACCATATGATGGATGGGCCCATGGGTCATGTCAACACTGTAGTGGATCATATGATGGATGGGCCCATGGGTTATATATATTAATACTGCAGTGGACCATATGATGAATGGGCCCATGGGTCAAAGAAAGACACACAAGGGTCTCTGCAAGGTCACATGTATTGGTGCATGGCATCCTTCAAAGGTTATGTTCTCTGTTGGGCATGCTGGTCAAAATATGTTGAAGTGCTAGCTCCACATCATTACATCAGAAGATAACCATACAAAAGTTCATTTGTCACCCAGTATGATATTGTATCATGAAATAAAATTGGAAATACAAATCATTCAGATGAGAAAGTCTTGGTCACTGTTGTCCACTCAGGCGATCTCATCCTCATCCTCTCATGAACATTATCCCTCATATATTGGGCAATACATACCTGGTTCCCATTAATCTCTGAAATTCCATGTTGGATTACCTTTCCCAGCAGGAAAACCATTGTTCCCAAAGGATAATCCAGCTCCAATCCAAGGTTCTTGAGTTTCAACCAAGCTCCCTTTTCATAATCTCCAATGGTCATTAAACAGTCGTACCATGGGCCTTGGGAATTGTTGTCCTGATGCATAGGGGTAATGCAATTACTGATCAAACCATATCCTGAGAAAGGTGTTGTCCACAGCCGTAAAACCTCTAGCACCTCCTCACCATCCTTTACCATGTCCGGAGAATCTCCCACCTTCTTCAGCACCCCTCAACCAATCTCATACAGTTCAGGATGAACAATGCTGAGCAAGGCACCCATCAGTGCGAACGATTCTGAAGTTTCTTTCAGCCATCCAAGTGTGTTCAGGTTCTCCGATCTCGCCTTCAAGGTCTTTGAAATCTCAGGCTTGAATTTAGGAGTCTAGAACAATCAGAAGATAGAATTAAAGGCCCTGAAATATAAAAACCTTCAACTTACATTGTGTGCTTGCTGGAACCAAGCTGGCGAGAGATTGATATTGCCAGGATAAGGCTGACATTTTCCAGGAGATTTATAATATTGAGGATCTGAACACCATTTTGTGTGAGTCGGATTCAGAGTAAGGGATCCTCTGAGAGATTGATCCATCTTCAGTGCAGCCTCCCAAAGAATTCTCTACAAGCCAAGTGATAGTCAAATGAATCAGAGGGGGGTATTATTATATCAACAAGTTCTCACCTGTCTTTCAGGGCTCAGGATGCCAGGCAGGAACCAAAGTAGGATCCATTCATGCATGTCTAGGACAATGGTTGGCTGGGTAAGTAGTCTCTGTCCACCATAATGGCTTGTCATGATCAAGGAATCCTCCTTGGAGTCGTTCTGACCAGTCGGTCTCTTCAATAACATGTTTGAGTCATATCTTTGCACATCAAGATCATCGAATTTCACTGAAATCATTTAGCCAGAAATTTCAAATTGACAAAATCTAAATATTACTTCTATTGCAATAAGCATCAGCTGCCATTGTTGCCATTTGTTCACAGTCAACTGCGAGTTGAACTGATAGTGAAAGTGGAGGAAGTGGGCCAGGATTCTCTTGGTTATAGATTGGCCAAATTGCCTTCATCTTTGTGAGATCAGGAACGTTCTGATTCTCATGGAGCTTCCTTGAAATCACCCACCAAAATCGGGCTCGGAGGTAGTCCAAAACAGTGTCGGTCAAGAAGAAAGGCAAGTTAGATGGTAATGACATGTTGAATCTGATGAATCTGACATAGACAACAGATTGTATTTATGTAAATCAGAGGGGCCTTTATCTACTGATCACTCAAATCAATCTGATATCTGACATTCCAATTGTCAAGAATGTCCAGTGAAATGAAATGTCACTGCAATTGTTGTCCATCCTGATCCTGATCCCGATTGATGTTATCTTTCATCTATGAACATCATCTGAACATCATCAGTGACTTTGATCTCCGATACCGATAAGCAATCAATGATAGATGTTGATTTCTCTAATCAATCTCATCAATATCTATCATTACTCCTGACAATGAGTGCTCTGAAAGTAACATGCCAGGCAGTTGTTGATTATCTCTGCTCCCAGGCTAGCGCAGCAACACTTGAAGCTAAACAGCCTCATCGTCAGTCAGGTCTCAATGAGTATTATCATATTTGGAAAGCCAGGATGAAGCAAGAACTTGTAAGTTGCATTACTCCTACATAACTACATTTTTATCCAGTGTTAGGGGATTCTGGAAATTATACTTGGATGGATGATCCTTGAGAACAAGTTCCTTTATCTCACCCCTTTTCAAAAAAGACTGCACTCCTTGGTCATGGATGTATCAAGTTCGGACATTGGCACATTCAAGGGAAGCCTTTCGTCGCTCAGGGAGGCTACTACCGACATCGACTTGACAAGGATTGTGGAACCATACCTCGATCCTTGGTGGATCATCAGTACTCCCATGGTCATCAATCCAGACCTTTTCCCAGATGTACCGAGATTCCGGAATGTGGTATGTAGCACTACATCTCATTATTAGATACTAGAATGATAATATTTTTTATTGATAACAGGTGGGGCCAGGTGTCAATGAAATTGCCCCTTCCTTCCAATCAAGGGTTTTGCTTGATGTCAGCCAAAGTCAGCAGGACTCATTGCTGGCATTGGGAATGGTACATGTGGCTGTGGGAGAGCTCTTGATAGAAAGGGAAGATCTTGTAGATGATGAGGAGGTCTCCGATGTGGAATGTCCAGTCTGACTTACCTTGCCTTTAACCCGGTGATCAAAAGTAGATAATGGAGTCTTGATGATTGGAAGTCTGCTTATGGCTATGCAACTTATGTAATGATCAACATTGGATATATTTACTTGAAACTTGAGAGATGGTCAAATAACCAACCATGAGCATCAACTGGAATGTATTTCCAGCGTTTATCCATGAAGGTGTCGTTGATTTCCCCTTTTCAAACAACACTGAAGCACAGGAATTCATGGATCTTCTCTGCTCACGGAGTTTGTTCATGGCAGCAATCAGTCCCAATAGTAATCATTCAATGGAGCATAAATTGCAATATCTGCAAATGATTAGAGAAGAATCAGTAAGTGAACCAATGGGAACTGTCATTTCATTCTGTTTTCTAAAATTGGACAGGCTGTGGGTCGACAATTCCTGGGGAAATGTTATCTGAAGAGTTTCCACATTATAGTTCCAGAAGTTTATAAACAAATGCATCATATTGTCAAGGCAGAAGAAGAGCTCCTTGGACTCCTTGAAAAGATTAGAGGATTGCATTCTAATTACTTACAAGAACATCCCACCACTAGTGGCCAGAAAAGACAGCCCTGGTTCTCAATATCTTTGAACAACCAGTGGGGTATGAGTCTGGAGCAAGCACTTCAGGCACAAAGAGAATTTGTGAGTGATCCTCTTCATCTTGGATTTAATTTTAAATGTAACTGGACAATGCTCATTGTGATCATCTTAGAACATCACTGGTGATGAAAACACCAGGCAACACCATCCTATACTTCCAAGGGAACTCCTACCTGCTATGATGGCAGGATATCGAAACATGTTGGAGAGTCAAACAAGAGTGGCTAGTATTCGGGCAGCTATACAGGATGATTTGAGATAATGGAGAGAGACTTACCTATGGAATTATATATTGGATCATCATTATTTACATTTGGACCATGAAAGATATTCGAATGTATGTGAAACAATTACAACAATATAAAACCACCCTGCAAAATGAAAGTGAGATCAATCCAACAAAATGACCCAACAAAATGGCCAGATAAGTATTCCGACCCGACACCAGATGACCCAACAGTAGATGACCCAACCAGATGATCTGACAAAATGACCCGATGCAATGACCCGACAAGATGACCCGACAAAATGACCCAACAAAATGACCCAACAAAATGACCCAACAAAATGACCCAACAAAATGACCCGACAGTAGATGACCCGACAAGATGATCCAACAAAATGACCCGACACAATGACCCGACCAAAGCGACCCGACACTAGATGACCCGACAAACAACCCAACAAAATGACCCGACAAAATGACCCAACAAAATGACCCGACAAAATGACCCAACACCAGATGACCCGACAAAACGAGTCATTTATCAGGTCATAGTGTCGGGTCATCTGGTGTTGGCTCATTGTGTCGGGTCATTTTGTCGGGTCATTTTGTCAGGTCATCAGGTCATTTTGTCAGGTGATCATTTTGTCGGGTCATTTTGTTGGGTCATTGTGTTGGGTCATTTTGTCAGGTCATTTATCGGGTCATCTAGTGTCAGGTCATCTAGTGTCGGGTCGGAATACTTATCTGGCCATTTCACCGGGTCATTTTGTCGGGTCATTTTATTGGGTTATCTAGTGTCGGGTCATCTAGTGTCGGGTCGGGACACTTATGTACTACTACTCTAATCAATATTCACCCCCAATCTAATAAATGACTTCCTTGCTGTATTAGCAAAATCCTCCCACATCGCCTCCTGTTGTGCAGCATAGATCTTATGTCCATGAGAGTAATCAGCCGCTTTTCTCTTCCTCCACTCTGCTGCCTGATGATTGAAGTATGCTGTTGTCCATTTCATCTCATACCGAACAAGGGTGTTTTCCTCCATCACTCGTTCAAATGCTGCTTTTGCTCTCAGCCAGTTCACCCGGTGAACTACATATATATCTTTAGTTTTACACATCAGTCAATCTTTCATCCACTCACATTCTTTCATATAATTAGATGACAAACTGTCACCCTCGACATCCATATACCAGAACCATGGCAATGAATCATGCTTCCATCCAGACTCCTTTGGGTTTATCAATGTAGTACTTGTCTTTAGATGGCTCTGATCAAGGATTTGGAATTGATCTAGCTTTTCTTTTGAAGCTCCCGATGACACCAGGGCTTCCCTACCAGCCTGATAGTTTTGAGCATAGAGTTGTAAGGCCTGGTCGGTAGAGTGAATACCATCCCAAGATTTTGTTTTTCCTGTTTTAGGTCCCTTGGGTCGGATCTTCATAATGAACAAGAAAGCTTTCTTTCCCAGCATGAGCCTGATCCCTTTGAGGTTGTTGTTGCACTGCCCACTCCGAAGTTCTGTCTCAAGCTTTGCCAGCTCCTCCAGCCCTCTCTCTCTGATTGCTTTGGCGGTCAGAGATGATGGCAATGCAATGACAGAAGTATCAGGCCTGTTCCCCGATCCCACATCATTGAATGGGTTGGATGAAACAGGGCAAGAGATTAGATCAATCTCACCATCATCATCAGTGACGAAGACTTTGGAGGGCTCATAGGAGGAACTGATATTTTCTGATGATGAGTCAGGTCAGAGAAAGTGATTTGCTTTCCTCTGATGATCCAAGATTCTTGTGAGAAGCCGACTTTGTTTTTTAGTAATTTCGATTTGCTCGGTCATTGTCGGGACACCACCAACCTGTCTCAGGTAACTTTGTAATGACAGCGTCACACTCAGGCAAGAAATGTAATCGAGCACATTTTTGGAGTTCTCAAGAAGCGCTTTCGCATACTTTTGATTGGCCCAGAATATGACATGACAATCCAAGCACAAATTCCAGCAGCATTGTGTGCTATACATAATTTTATTCGCATTCATGATCCTCACGAAGAAGAACTTGAAAGTGAAGAATACCCAAACCAAGGTGGCCACACTGGTGATGGCTTTGTGTGACAAGCCAGCAATATAGAAGACAACATCCCAAATGGGGCGGTTGTGGGTTGGCAAAACAAGATTGCACAGTCAATGTGGAATAGCTATCAGGTGATTTTGCGAGAATGCGAGGCCAGTGACGACATTGATGAAATTTTGTACAATACAGGTGTAGAGTAATACAGTGTACAGTACAGTTAGTGTACAAAAATTTAGGATACAGCTGGCTTCAAGATTGTTTGGAGAGCATAACGCAATGTATTTTCCCACTGCACATCAGACATGGCTATGAGACTACCGGCAGCATTTGGATTATTGCTATAATAGAATGAAAGAGCACCTCATTCATTATCATCAATATGGTCTGCATTTTTGATCAGCTCCATTGCCAACTCAATTTGCCGCGCATCCGATTGAAACAGGCTTTGTTGCATAGTCGTATTAAGATTGTTGATGGCCCCAGTTGCTCCAACAAGAGCAGAGATGCTTGTATTGGTCTTTGTCAATGTCGTTGCACTTGATTGTGGCTTTGAAGCAGTTTTGGATGGTGGCCGATCGGGCATGTGATCATCCCCTGATGCCCATTTGCATTTTCCCAATGACTTCGATTTCACTGAGGGCATTCTAGGAGCTGATGCCGGGGTAGGGGGATGTGAGGATGCTGACGTAGGGGGATGCGAAGATGCCGAAGCAGGGGGCTGTGAGAATGCTGACATAAGGGGATGTGAAGGGGGCTGTGAGAATGCCAAAGCAAGAGGGGCTGAGGATGGAGTTGTTGTCGGGACTGATAGGATAGAGAGCAAAGATGAGGCTGTTGCAGGTAGTTGGCCTAGTAAAGGACATGACAATGTTGATGGGAGGGCTGGATCAACAACATCCATGAAAGTCAAGCCGTCTTGTGTGGCAGGAAAGATGATCCTGGTTGAAGACAAAGGGGCAGCATGCCCAGTCTCATTAACCTCACCATTCCCATCAATCAAGAGGTTGGGGGGGGCTTGGGCAGTGCCCCTGTGTGCAAATTGACCTTTCGCGATAGATTTCTCCATGATCACTTGCATTTTCGCATATTGTGGAAATGATGCATTGAGGAGCTGACGACAGTACCTTTTCTGTGATTTGAAGGTTAGATACATATGAAAATAACAATATAACAGGAACATACCTGTTCCTTCCCTAAATTCTTCTCAAAATCCTTGTAATGTTGAAGCTTGGCACTCGTTTGTGCCCAGATACCTGATCCAGCAGGCATTGCACCCATTCCCAACCTTCCATAGTAATCCTCAACCACCCTGTACATATCTTTATACTAGTAGAATAGTAAAATGGAGGAAAAGGATGTAGAATGATTATATCATGCACCATAGTAAACTTGGCTTTGATGGCAGCTATTGTTCGCAGAGAATGTGGGTGCTTGGTGTCAAGATGCAGTTTAGCTGCTGTCCAGACAACTGGCTTGAAGTTCCCTGGAGAGCTGGGCAGTTGTACAAGAAAGCAACGAGGTCTTCAATTTCTTGATCTGACCACTTCTTCGCTTGACTCTTCACTGCTTCGGATGTTGTGGCATCATCAGCATTGATGGAGGGGAGCACATCCATAAGGATAGGGAGACAGATCTGTACAGCAGCAGCTGCGTAGTGAAGAATGTGTTGATGTAGATTATCAATTGGCATATAATCGAAACCTAGAGACATTGCGGGAGGGAGGCAGAGAACGAAGTCTTTTGGCACCCGCCGGCAGGTTACCCTCTGTAAAAAAGGAAATTTCTCAGTCACATGATAGTTAGGTGCAAGTCAACAAAGTCAGGTAAACGTTAAAAAACTGGTCAAAATGTCAGGTCAAAGAATGCAAAGCTAGTAGTAGTAGTAGTAGTATTCAAGTAGTATTGAAGAAGATGGTAGGGAGATTTAGTGGCTATCATGTGACTGCACAATCATGACGTATCAAGTCTATCACACAAATGACATTTGTACAATATTCTAACTCCATAAGTTCTGAATACATTGTTAGACATGTTAAGAATTTAAGGTTTTAACTCAAAAACTCCAAGTTTTGCTTTGTTCAGAACGTAAGTAGATGGTGATGTACGAACTGCAATTTACATTAGATCAGAAACTTCTAACCATGAAACAACCAATGACACTTGTTCCTCATGATCTCATCTTATCTTTGAAGAATGTATATTATGGGGATTTATGATTTAGACAGTGCTTTTTTTCTTATGCCTTTTTACAACCAAACTATCTAGAAGTGATGCCAACTGACTTGAATATATGACTTCATACTAGGTGACAAAAAGAAAGTTGACAAGTGGTTTGATTAAACTGAAAGATTGGTCTTCAAATGATCACTGATATGATTTCTGAGCATTTCTGAGCATTCCTTGGAGCATATTGGTCAATATGTGTGATCAGTGACTGGACTCATACAATTAGGGGCTTTTCAAGACTCAGGATCGATGGATTAATTAATGATCAACAATGATCAACAATGATCAAAATTGATCAACCATGATCGACCATAATCGACAATGATTGGTATAATTGATTCCATAATGAAATGATTTCCCCTGCATCCTGATTTGTACTTGTTTCAATACCACAACGCCAAAAATACACTTATCCACCATCACATCACATACATTACATCACTATACACTATGCCAGCTGAAGCCCATGTTCCTCCCGAACTCGTCCACTTTAAGCTGACAGGGGAAGATGTGGAAATCCTAGAAGCCAGAAAGGAACAATGGCGAGAGGGAGATTGTTCACAGCAGAACAGAATTGGTCAGAAAGTTTATGACAAAATGAAGAAAAAGAATCCCCACTGGTCTAGGGAGGATAAGGAGTTGAGGAAGAAGGTCAGTTCATGAATTGGAAAGTATTTTGCAACACCTTTGAACAGGGCATTTTTGAACAGGGTGTATATGCTTGGTTCCATACATATGGAAGAACTAGAGAATCGTCCAAGAAATTTAAGGGGATCAAGAAATGGATGGGTAGAAGGGTTCTCGGCGTTCAGGCAAAAGGGGAGTTAAAGGAAACGATTCAAGGAAAAATGGGTGGATGGGTAGAAGATACTTCATGCAAGGCGGACAATCAAAAGGCATTTGGCACATACCAGAAGGAGTTGAGTAACCTTTGGAGGAAGACATCGGAAGCAGAGAAAAGGAAGATGGAGGACCTGGCCGATATATGGAATCGAATGGGTCCCCCAGCTGAGGAGCAAGCAAGGTAGGTCATTCACGTTGAATATTGGTATTATCAATACTAATGCAGAACAGGAATGCAAAACAGGCTCATAAGCATGTGAAGTCCTTCTGCAAGCAAATGAAAAAGTCTTGTGGAATGGACTGTTTGGTATTAACATGCCACAAGGAAGTGAATGGAGTACTTGTCACGAATGCATTAAGTCTGTTCACTGTCTGAATTTGTTTCTGCCAGTTAAACCTTTTTCTTTGTAGGCATGAATTTATGGGAGATCTCGGAGGGAAGTCTTTCTTCCAAGCAAACAAAGATTGGGATACCAAGCCAATCATGGGGCTTCTAAACATGCATGCAAAGGAGATGTATTGTAAATGGATAATTTCTCATTGGAAAGATTCAAAATAATTGTCTTTTGTTAGCTGCAGCTGAAGAAGCAAAGTTCCAAGTTCCTATTGGAACCTCAAGTCGAAAGCCATATGTTCAGTTGGATACGGATGCCAACAGGAATCCATTGCTTCCTGAGCTGACTGACTGGCCAAGCAAAGGGATGGATAAGAAAGCATTAATCAGGTCATATGTTGGGTCAGCATATCGTGAGTGGGTTGGCAATCATTTGTTCATTCTCATCCCGGATGACTTGTCAGGTCTGGCTTGCAGTAATGAACATGCAATCCCTCCTTGGATGTCGTTCATTGAAGATGCAAATAAGTACTTTGGGGAGGATCAGGTTCCTGATGGTTTCAAGCTTATGAAGGACCACCAGATCAAGGAGATTTTGACATTTTGATACTCTAATCAGGAAAGCAATGGTTTCGGTTTCAAATTCTATCAGGACAAAAAATTGAAGGGAAAGAAGAGATCAAGAGATGATTCTGATTCCGATTCTGATTCCGATGCTGATTCCGATGCCAAAACACCAAGCCGCCCAAGCCGCCCAAGGACCAAGAAGAGTGAGAGGGAGGGTAAAGGCAAGGAAAAGAGGGTGGAGAAGCCTGAGGAAAGGTGGACTGACCATATTGTTCCAGATTCAAGAAGGCATAAATGGAGGGCTCCCACATTAAACGAGGTTGAGGAATCGGGTGAAGTGTTTGATTTCACATTGGTCAATCAGATGGAGTCATCGGAAGAGGAAGATGTAATGCAGTCCAGACAACCGAAGGTTGGGCCAAGCAAGACACCAATTCTGATCACAGGAAATTCCAGAAATAGCAAGATGCATCCAGTTAGGAAACGGCAGAAGCTCAGCCTGGCAACGGAACTTGTTCAAAAGAGTATGATGCAACCTTTAAGCAAACAGACTGGTAGGGCTGTGGATGCTGGGAAGAGTGCCAACACTGCAACAAATGAGTATGAGATTCAGGGGGGGGATCAGCAAGAACCAGAGATGATGCAGAAAGGAAAGGTGATGAAATTGAGGTTGGCTGAGAAGATAAAGGAACCACCGAAGAAGAAGCCAAAAGTTTCTATCGATGTGCCTGCTCATTCACAGTCATTGGGTAAGCTTGGTCTATTTTGTCCAAGATGATGAATAATTGAAATGTCCTGCAGTTTTGAAGCCCCCTCAAAGGGGGTCTACTCGAAACACAACTGAAAAACCAGTACCAATAAGTGAGCAGCCTAATTTAAAGATAATTCCAAAGAAGGCAGAGATGAAGAAACAAAAGGGAAGGAAAATGTAAACATAGAATAGTATCCAGACAAGCATAGTGGTCTTTGTTTGGAATTTTCGAGCATTCACTATAGACAAACCACCCAACAAAATGACCCAACAAAATGACCCAACAAAATGACCCAACAAAATGACCCAACAAAATGACCCAACAAAATGACCCAACAAAATGACCCAACAAAATGACCCGACAAAATGACCCGACAAAATGACCCGACAGTAGATGACCCGACAAAACGACCCGACAAACTGATCACCTGACAAAATGACCCGATGACCTGACAACATGACCCGACAAAACTGACCTGACAGTAGCTGACCCAACACTGGATGGCCCGACAAAATGACCCAACAAAATGACCCAACAAAATGACCCAACAAAATGACCCGCCATTAGATGACCTGACAAAATGATCCGATGAAATGACTGGACCCAATGATGACCTGACAAAACAACCCGACAAACTGATCGCCTGGCAAAATGGCCTGATGACCTGACAAAATGACCCAACAAAACCGACCTGACACTAGATAACCCAACACTGGATGGCCCAACAAAATGACCCGACAAAATGATCACCTAGCCAAGTAACCTGAGGATGTGACAAAATGACCTGACTAAAGGACCCGACAAATTGACCAAATAAGTATTGTGACCCAACAATAGATGACCCGACACAAGATGACCCGACACTAGATGACCCGACATTTTGTCGGGTCATGTTGTCGGTTCATTGTGTTGGGTCATTTTGTCGGGTCATTTTGTCAGGTCATTGGGTCATTTTGTTGGGTCATTTCATGAGATCATGTTGGGTCATTTTGTCAGGTCATGTTGTCAGGTCATTTTGTTGGGTCGTTTTCTCTGGTCATCATTTTGTCACATCAGTTATGTACTAGTTTGCATGCAGTAATCCATGAATGCCTATCTTACCAAAGCTGTTGACAATAATCATTTTAATACTACAGTAATGTTTCCCAGTTATACTGATGATCCCTGTCCAATTCTTCATCGGATTCATTGATTGCCATGGCAAAAGAATCTCTATCATATTCATCTTCCATTCCTGACACCAGAGATTCCATTATCCTGGGCATGACCATCCTAGGTCTCTCGGCCTCCTGTTCCTTTGTTATTGCGCCATCACTCTCATCTACATTCTCAACCTCTGGCATGGTATTCAATGCAACCTCCGGGGCTACCACTTGTGAAGCCATCTCTCGTACATCCTGTCCACTCGCCAAAGCTGCATGGGATGGTCCCGCAACAGGTCGTTCTTCCCTATTGCAGCATCAGAGGTTTGATGATACTGACTGGAAGGATTCGGACTTGGTGTAATCCTGAGTTTGTTCAGCTGTAACATGCTGGGCTGAATAATGTCGTTGAAGACTCTTGAACTCCTCGGAGTGATAACGGGTGATGTGAAATCATTAGGGGGATAAGGGGAGGGATATGGGACAATGTTCATAGAATGTGAGGAATAGGGTGATGACAAAAAGCAGGATGGTGGCATGCTGAGACTCTCCATGGCACCTCCATCCTCAGGTGTTCAGCAGTCGGAGGGCATTGTAGGTTGGGACATGACTTTGGTCAATGTTTGCTGATGCTGTTCCAGGAGTGCA
The DNA here is from genome assembly GCA_026075535.2 of Tricholoma matsutake. Lineage (NCBI taxonomy): Eukaryota > Fungi > Basidiomycota > Agaricomycetes > Agaricales > Tricholomataceae > Tricholoma > Tricholoma matsutake. The sequence goes on along the minus strand of AP026540.1, from coordinate 9,509,380 downwards.
GTATGGGCATTGTGGTTGCTGATAAGCACCCTTTGGCTCATTTCCATTGCTACCATCATCTCCTTCATCTTCCTCATCTCCTCTCGCATCTCTGTGACCTCCTTAGTCAGTCAGTTATTCTCCCATTGAAGCTGTTGCACTATTGCCATTTCTCCCTCAACACTCGCCTCACCATTGTTGACAACTCGGACAGCCTCACTGACCTGTTCCCCTTTCTGATTTACAAAGTAAAGGTACTCCGATGGTACCTGCCCCAATGGATGCACTGTTACCACCCCTGGACTCCCTCAGCAAGTCTCTCCACCATCCGACATGGCTTTGTCCTCATCCGTCTTCCTGGATTTTGACTTGGATCTACTTCTTGGCTTTGCTTTTCCTTTTGCCTTTGGTGTCGCCACTGCTGCCCTTGTTGGTTTTGAAGTCGTCCCTCTCTTTGGTGTCACTGGTGGCTTTGGCGTCGATCCCCTGCTTGGGGTTGATGAAGCCTTAGCTGCCTCAGGTGGCCTTGAAGTGCTTTGGGTCCTGGTTGATCGGTGTAGGCTTGGGTTCAATGGGGAGGGTTCCAACATGTTTTCATCACCCAATGCAGGTGTTGTTGGGGTTGCTCTTGGTTCTGACTTGATGACCTGTGTCTTTCCTTCCTTCGTCACTGTCGCTTTCCCTCTTGTCCGCCACTCCCCAACAACCTTTGTACACTTCTGCTTGCAACCTCGACATGACAAACAAGCGGTGTTGCCCGCATACACGCATCTCACCTCCAGCTTCACACACCTTGCACAAGCCTCCGTGTTGCCCAAATTCGGCGGATGCATGGTCTCTGTTCCAGGCTTCATGCTTGATTTTGATGTTGTTGCCTTGGGTTGTGATCTTCTTGAGGGTTGTGATGACCCCTCCGCAGGCTGGTCGACCTCCTCCGAATCCACATCCATCACCTCTGCTGTATCCTTCTGCTTTCCTTTAACATCCACCTTCTTCATCCTGCTCCACCCTCTCTCTCCTGCTTCTTCCAACCAGGCCTCTTCCTTTATCTCATCAGAAGAGTCGTTCACATACTCACTGCTTTTGATACAAGTCTGTGAATGGCTCCTCCGTCCCATGGGAGTCATTTTCAAAAGCTGGTATTGTGTTGATGGATCGACTGTCATTCTGGCCAAAGGAAGGCTACAATGACTTGAAGCCGGGCCAGTTGAAGTGGGCGGTGGGGGAATAATTTGCAACATTTCATCCCTCGAATGAATCTGGATGTTGCCTGGGATGACGATTGGATTTATTGTAGAGGCAGCTACTCTGTTCCGAACTGCACGAGGTACTATATGTGATTCAATATGTAGATAATTCAAGCTAAACTGAGTGAAACCTACCTGGTGTCTGATGCCCTTCTGAAAACCACTCCCGAGTACTGCTGCCCTCCTCTGAAAGCATCGGGTGGTACCACAACAAGGGGTCGTCCCACTTTATCTTGCCAAAGTCAACTTCCATTCCTTGAGTATCAGGTCGGTCAAGCTGCAAGGCCGCGCTGATGAGCAGACAAGATGGGACAAAGTCATATCTGCCATCTCCCTCACATTCCAGTACATCTTGAGCACCCGATGAAGTAGTGTACTAGGAAGTACAGTTAGAAACTCATTGACAGGTAAATTGAGTTAACGTACAATCCAACTCTTCAATTTTTCCTCATTTACTGTATAGCCTCAGCCATGTTGTAGAAGAACAATCTCCAGCTTGCACTCGTCAATCCATACCAACAACTGTTGCCTGACGAGGGTATTCAATCCCTGATTTGATAGAAATGATACATTATAGGATGAAATTTGGATAGTTAACAGACATACTGGTGAGCTTGGAAGTTCTTGAAGGAGTAGTAAAAGATCTTCATCACCTCCGAAGATGGCCTTTGTGACAGATCAATGGAGATGTGGTTGAATGGAAGGGAGGATGTCATTGATGTAAGATTCAGCAACTTGATTGTAGGAAGGCATTTGCAGAGTTGATATCCAAAGCTGAAGGGCAAAGTATTGTTAATTGATTGAGTGAACAATGTTGAAGTACTGGATCGGTATTGTTTGCGAGAATCCAATTGGAACCACATGGTAAGTCAATTGATCGATTGAGAACTTGTGTACTAAAACAATTCAAACATCCCTGAAACCAATATTCCAATGCCAAAGATCAAGGTAAGTGAATTGTAATACTAATTTAGTTGTAATTACATGGTTTTCAGGTGGTCCCGAAATCAAAACAACCTGCTCCCTCTATGCTGGACTACCAACCCTCATCCAGACTGACAAAGCATTGAAAGTTGGACTTATCTTCAGATGGCAGTACATCTGCTGTCCCCAACCCCAACACAGCTCCGCTAACTCTTTCTACTGCTGAAATCGAGCCTCCGATGGTTCATTCTGGATTTCAGCCATCTTCAAAACTGAGAACTCATCTGAAACTGAGCAGATCGATGGTCGCCAGTACCTCCACCCTCCCTGAAACACTGGCACCTCCTCAGGTTCCAATAGCCATGATGAGACTGCCAGCTATCCATCCCCAATTTCAAGAGGGTTCTGTGGGGGGACTCATTCCATCTTCCCAATTCTATGGCATGCCGGCACCCACACTTCCACTTGGTGGATATGTCGAGGAGGGTGATGATAGACATGTGAGGTTCAAGAGTCCACTGGAGGAGGGAACCCCACTCCACATACGACAGGCGACTATAAACAAGCACCAGATGGAAGGAATTATGGAAGGAAATGTTAAGTTGGATTCGCTACTTCCACTGCCATTACTGCTGTTGCCGCCCCCGCCTCTTCCTCTCAGGACAAGGCCTGTATTCATTCCTCACCCACCAACACCCCCAATTGTCACCATCCTGAAAACTCTGTCATCTCCAGCCTCCGACCCCATCGACTTTGCTTCTACACCTGACTATGACGTTGGAACAACAATATGCGGTGAGGAACAGCCATCCCCGAAATGGCCACAATCTCATACACCACCTTCTCCGACCTCTGAAGACAATCGATCACCCAAACCAGAAACTGAGGAAGAGGAGCAGGTGGACCAGCTGGGGGATGATGGTGGCAATGAATCAGATGAGGTGGAATTTGTGGAGGAGGAGAATCTGCAGGAGACGGTGGGGATAGTGGAAGTGGATGACATCATGCTGGGATCTGGGAAAGCGGTGAAGGGAAAGGGGAGAGCAGTAGAGGATCGGGGGGAAGGAATGATTGAAGAGTCGGCGGCTTCTTCCTCTTGCGGCCTGGCATCGAGGAGTTGATAAAGGAGAAAGTGGAAGTGGAGAGGCAATAAGAGGCATTGAGGTAAGGACAACAGCAAAGGAAAAGCAGGCCATCCTGCTCTCCAGGTTGTTGGAAGCAGAGTTATATCTTGCAGCTGGTGTTGAACAACTGCATGATTGCCTCAAGACATATGTAGCTAACAATTCAAAATTTGAGTTGTAGTTTACATTATTTTAATGAATGCCAATATTGGGATGTAAGCTTGAAGCAGGAATGAGTACATCAGAGTGAATTATATTATCACTGACACTAACACTACTTAAATATATTAGGCTGGAACAGTCCAACAAAAGTATAGAAAAGTGGAAATATACTGATGTTCTGATCTGATGTTCCCACATTGATGAACCAATTCCAATGGTACTAACCTCAATGAAATTCCAACACAATGGACTTACATCAATGGAACAATCTTCTCCCGATGTACCTACCCTGATGGTTCAATCCCAACATTCTTACCCCGATGGACCAATCAAGATCTACTCACTGAGATGGTTCAATCCTGATGTACTCACCCTGATGGTTCAATCCAGCCACAAGTAGAGGACAAATAAATATTCAAGGTCTACTATGAATCTATGATGCTGATATGTAATATGGGCATTTGCTACCATGTAGTCTCTTGGAAGGCTAAGATGTAGCAATGGTAAGAGCCTCATCTCATTGTCTAATACACTGCTAACATGACCTACATGGGCCTACCATAACATTCATAGTCTACTGCCTCAATATGTCCTATAGGCCCACCCATCAGCCATGGTCTGCTCCAATGCTAACATATCACATAGGCCCACCCATTATACATGATCCATACCAGTCCCAAAATTACACTTGGGCCCACCCCATCATCCATGGTCTACTGCTAAGTCCTCATGTCCTATAAGCCCACCCATCATCTATGGTCTATTCCAATACTAACATATCCCATGGGCCCACCCATCACATGTGGTATAAAGCTCTACTCATTTCACCCATGAGCCCATTCTATTTAAATGAACTTATACCTGCCAGATGAGCCCACACATCTTCTATGGTCTATTACAGTCTATGGGCCCACATTAGCTGGACCATTAAATACAGCCTAAAGCCACCATTAGTTAGTCCATATATAATGGTCTAAAGTCACTGAGAGTTGTGATTTCATGTGAGATAAATGCATGTTATAGCATATTTGTAGTTGCATTGTTCTCATATTAGCCATGTACATCAGTAACTTAGGAAAACAAATTCTAAAAATTCTGAAAATATTTATCAAACTATGAAAGATAAATTGGTTAAGGGTACTCAGCCAACTCTGAGATCTCTGACCATCTCCCTTTGAGTTATTCAAGCCATTCAAACTATGAGTATGTGTTCTGTGATTATACCACATGATATAGCTGTGATATAGAATGGCCCAGTATGAAAACACTTAGGGGGGAATATATACTAGGCAGTGTTGCAAAGTTTTCAGGGAAAAAAACACAGAACACTTTTAAAATTTGGCAATGCTGAAGACCAGGTGATATTTTTAGCAGTGTGACAGCAGCAAGCATATATATAAGCAAGTAAAATGTTGCTTTCAAGGTAATGATATTGAAGTACTATTCCAGTTTGTTCAATTCAACCATCTAAACATATATGAAAACACCTGAAATGCCAATTCTGAAAATTCATGATATCATCAAAATCAATGCCTTAATGGTAAAAAGGTGTAGTAGTGAAGTAGGGTAAATTATGCCAGAGGTCCCCCAACATCTTATAAAAAGTATCCCCAACAGTATTAGGGCAGGTATCAAGGCAGAATGGGGTCAATTGAAGTAATTGACTAGAAAAAAACAACTGCTCAAAAAACTGTCCCAATGAGTGACCATTTTGTTTTGCTTATTAAACAATGGGTTCTTATCCAAATCACATAAAAGTTGAATATTCTGAAAGCCATAATGTCATAGTACTTTGTCTGATTTACGCCAACATTATGCTTATGTCGGCATTGCTCACCAGATCAATCTTTACAAAACAAGCAAACATTGGGACAGTTTTTTGAGCCACTGTAATAGGGAAATTACCCCCGAGGTGCAGTTTAAGGTCTCTTGTCCCCTTGAGGTAGCAGACAAGCATGATGGCTGCACCCCAGTGTTCAAAGTAATAGGAGTCAAGATATTGGGAGAGTTGTTGGATGGCATATGAGATGTTGGGCCAAGTGGAGATCACCAGATAAAGTAGGCAGCCAACAAGGGACCAGTAGGGTAGTTTGTCAAGCTGTAGTCATTCCTTGGGAGTCATGGATTGTGGATTAACACAACAAAATTTACAACCTGGTTCAAGAGGGGCTGATACCGGATGCACATTTCTCTGACCAAACTGTTCAGTGATTTTGTCAATAAGGGCAGTCTGAGAAAGTGAAATGGTTCATGTGATCCTATCCCAGGATATAGCCATACCCATAATAAATTGTGCAGTACCCAGTTCAGAGATCGTCCAAACCTTATGCATCTGGGCTTTGAAGCGTTCATTTTCCTCCTTTGAGTCAGCAATGGAGAGGTAGTCATTGACATGGAAGGCTGAAATAATGATGCCAGTATCAGTTTTGCAGTAATAAATGCATGACTCACAGGCCAGGTGCATAAATCCCCATTTGATCATCTGGGCATTGAGAGTCTGGTTCCAGATGCGGCCACTTTGTTTCATACCATACAGGCCTCGCTGAAGTTGCCATACCCAGTCCTCTTTCCCAGGCTCTTCAAATCCAATGGGCTGTTGCATGTACTGTACCTCATCCTCAGGTAGTAAGCCATACAAGAAAGTGGTCTTCACATCAATTTGTTGCATGTCCCAACCTAGAGAGGCTGCAATGTGTAAAAGGATTCTCCATGATTCCATGTGTGCAGTAGGTGAGGTGGTTTTAGTGTAGTCCTTGCCATAAATTTGTTCAAAACCTTTAAAGACAAGACATAGTTTCCACCTAACTGCTTTTCCTTCTTCATCATGCTTGATGTGAAAAACAGGTTTCCCTTTTCGGATGCATTTCCCAAGAGGAACTTTGGAGTGAGGGATAAGCTTGTAGACCCCCATTTCTTTCAACAATTTTAATTCATCATGATACCCAGCTTCCCATCTAACTGCATCAGCTGACGCCTTTGCCTCATCCCATGTTCAGGGCTCATCTTCAAATTGAAGTGATTCTGGATCAAGATCAGTCATTTCTGAGATCAGGGCAAGAAGCTCATGTGCCTGATTGCCAAGATCGAGGTTCTCAAATGCATGGCAGAGATCATTAGCAACATTATTGCCAGCAGCAAGCTCTTCAGAGTGATTGGTGTGCATTTCAGCCTGTCTACCTGCTTTCTGTTCTTGATGAAGCTCCTTTATGCAAACTGCACCTTCCCTGGATTCCTGCACTGCTGCTTCAGTGCAGGTAACAGCAGGTCCACTATTTGGATTGTGTTCAGTTGACTGGGATGTGAGATGATTGGTGTGGGGGCACAATTATGGGTGGGGTTATATGTACATCCAGGCGAGCTGTGGGAGTGATAGGTTTATCATCATCATGAGATGGTGCGATTATTGGGTTTATTGGTCTGACTGAGTCTATGTCAGGTGTGTTTGCCGGTTCCAATGGTGTATGACCTTCATGACTCTCAATGAAGTGAACATGATAGGAACTGTGGACTTTATGGGTGGTACGGTCATAGCATCGGTAGGCTTTGGATTTATGTCCATATCCAATAAGCACATTCAATTGATTGTTTGAATATTTTTGGGTTATCTTTCTTAGGGATAAGGACAAATGCCCAACAACCTATTTTGTGCATGTATGAATAATCCAGTTTGCATCCATACCATAATTCCCAGGGCATGATTCCATGTAACAATTGAGTGGTGGTTTTTGCATGTAGATGGATGGCCATTAGGTAGAGTTCATCCCAGAGATATGTAGGTAGCCGTGCATATATATGCATTGTACATGCCTTTGCCATGAAAGTTCTGTGCATACGTTTGACACATCCAATGTGTACAGACGTGTGTGGGGCAGTAAACCGTTGTTCAGTACCTTGTTTCCATTTGGTGTGATTTGAGTTCCCCGTTGTTAGTAATGTAAGTACTGACCTTCAGGCCTGTCTCAGCTTCATGAGTGAGCTCCCATGCCTTGAGTTTGGGGAATGAGTCATCCTTATTTCTCAAAGGTATGGACCAAGGAAATGAAGTGTAGTCGCTGATGATATCCATGACATAGTCATTTCTGGCACGCGATCTAACAGCATGTGCTCCTGATAAGTCTACCCATACTTTCTCCAGTTTCCTCATTGCCTTATGCCCATCCCCCTGCTCATGCTTCTTCAGTACTGGTGTTCTCATCTGTTTTCCAAAGCTGCATGCATCACATTTAGGCGGTCTCAAGATGGAAGAGACAGATGCACCTGTAAGTGTTCCCTTTTTGGCCATATCCCACTGGGATTGATAATTTGCATGGCCAAGGCAATGATGCCAGGTTTTGAGAGAAGGTGTACCATGGATGGTAAGAGCATGATCAGTGGTAGCAAAATGTAGGGTGAGCATGTAGAGTTTCTTTGTGGAGAGTAGGGGGCCACATGCAATGAAAGCACCTGTGGATTTGTCTGTTATCCAGCAGGATGAGGAGTCGAAATGGGTGATGGTGTTTGAGTCTTCAGTGAGGGAACTGATGGAGATGAGCCAGACACTTGCATTCAGGATATACAGTGTGTTACATAAGATAATTGATGCACCCCATGCCACACATATTTTGATGTCACTGACACCAATGGTGGGAATAGAAGATCCACCAACACCTTTCACTGAATGGGGTGTGGTTGGGTAGAGGGAAAGGAAATCCAAACAGTCTGGAGAAATGTGAACCAAGGCACTGGAATCTACAATGAAGGGGAAATCATTAATAGACGTCTTGGTGCATGTTGTCTGGTTTAGGGACATGCTGTAAGTGCAGTCTCAGCAGTTGGAATGGTGTGAGTATTCCAATTGATGGATGTCACAGGCTCCTCCTCAACTGCCATCCAGCCCTCATATTTGATTTCCTTGATAGGCGCAGTAGGAAGAGGATCATGTGCAATACCAGCAAATTCAGGTGATGGAGAAGGGCATGGGGGGGCAGGATCAATTAATACAGTGAATGCATGCCTGTTAACATTCTTCACAGTGACAGGCACTTTCAACATATCACCACCCAACCATTTCTTCTCAAGCATAAGCCTCCAAGCTACTTTGGACTCCTCAATGGTCTTTCTAGCCATGCCACTGCCTGATTTGATACAAAATTCAGTAGTATGTCCAGTCTTCTTGCAAATCAGGTTGCCACAAAGGAGGGGGATGGACATTTTGGGAACCTTAGCATGGGCCATAAGCGCTATCAACAATTTATTCTTCATATGCTGGTCATTCTCAATCAGGGTCTGTTCATTTTCTAAGAATCGATGAATGTCATGGGAAGTGTACAGGGATTTCAGCATAGAATTTGTGATATTGTGGGAGATGATGGAGTGGGCATGGGGGAAATGATCACTGAGGGAGTTCAAAAGTATTATAGAACACATAAGATTGGCTGTAATGTCACCCATAGCAAATGGACACAATACAAGGGCACAAATGCACTCCACTATTGTGGGGAATGGAGTGTCCCTCATGCACTGAGTGGCAAGGGCTTGCTGCAACAGCTGCACCTGGTGAATGGGTCCTTCCTTCAAATGTTGATCCTGGAGTGCCTTCCAGTTGGCATTGGGTCCCTTTGTCATGTCAAGAAGCAATGTTCCCCAGTGGCGATGCTGGACACCAAGAAAGCAAAGGCAATGCGGGCATTAGCAGCCCAATTAGTGGAGGCTAGGGCATGGCATGGGTACAGGTAACACCGTGTGTTTCCGGTCACAGGTATGCATGGGTATGGGATTGCCATACCTGGGCAACACTGTACCCTTTTCCATGGTGTTACGGGTATGTGCAGGTATGCTGGTACCCAGATTTTGGGCAGGTGAGTAATCATCTGACTTTGTTGAATACTCACAACATGTCTAATTCTAAACTATACGATGATCCAACCGCCACCATAGCATGGCCCAAATGATGTGAATCATCGTTTGGGCCTATAGTAAGTTTTTTTGTGTTTCATTTCTTGTTTTTTTAAACTAATTGATTATGTTTCTTCTTTTTCAGGTTCTAAACTACTGATAACAATGGATGACAACAGCTAATGACACACACCCAACAGTGCCATGTCACCCAGGCCCAAATGATGTGATTGCGTCATTTGGGCCCATGGTAAGTTTTTTTTTCATTTGTTTCTTTTTCGTAAACTAACTATTTTGTTTCTTTCATTTCCTAGGTTGGAATTCCCTCAGAACGACCCCACGCCAATGCCACCATGTCACAATGGCACACCACCTGCCCCAGCCTCACGAGCAACTGCTTGTGGGGTGGATAGTGGGTGGAATGACAATGATGACCAGGAGGAGGACCCAAGGACCCAACTGCCACCACAAGCAACTGCTCGTGGGGTGGAAATGGGGATCGATGACTACAGGCACCACCCCCCTCCCTTGCTCCAAATGTGAGAGGGGGGGTTTTTTGTTTTGTTTTCATTGACTATAGGCACCACCACCCCCTCCCTCACTCAAAATGTGGAGGGGGGGGTTTTCTATATTAATTTAATGTAATTTATTTATTAGAATAGGTCCACCACCCCCTCCCTTGCTCCAAACGTGAGCAAGGGGGTTTCTATTAACTTAGTTTAGTGTAATAAATTATTAAAATATGTATTCTTCTTGAAACCCACATATAACCATGGGTAACCCATGGAAACCCACAGGTAAGGGTATGAGGACATATACCCAAGGGTTACCCATGCTGTGCCCTAGTGGAGGCATGCACTTCAGTGTCAGGTGGAGGCAAGGTGTCCCCAGATACATATTCATAGAGGCTGTTGAGAGAAAGCACAATGGTGACATCCTCACACTATTCTTTGTAGTTAGATTGGAGTTTGTCAAGTTTGACCCCTGAGTACTGGATCGAGATCCTGATAAGGGGGACAGAAACAGTGGTGTCAGAGGCAGCGGTCATTATGTCGATGTTCAGGATGTGGTATAGTGATGGGATGGAATTGTAAAAGCAACAAAGAGATTAGATGTGCACTGGGATGGCTACCGCAAGGGGAATAAGTCTGTGATGCCAAGGCAAGATTGTGATCAGAATTCAATTGCACAAATGACATCAGCACATGTCGAGTGGCTAGGAATTTCTCTACTGTCAATTCAGCAACAGAAAAGGCCCATAACCTGTAGAGAATCGATCCTAGTGTAAACAAGATTAAACTCAGTCCTTGCATTAGAGACTTCATTTGGTTATACTGTACTTAGTGTAAACATAATTAAACTAAGGTACAGTTAGTGATTCATGATAATGTGAAACCTAAGACTATACTCACCTCAGTCCTTGTATTAGGGACTGAGGTGGCAGACCGTCTATCTACTAGTATATATAAGTTCAGACGGACAAAGAGAAGAGATAAGAAATGTAACCTAAATGTGTTTGTCACACACATATCAAAGGGGGTGTGCTAAAGATAGTGCACACATCAATCAGCACAGGAAACTCTTCTGCATTGGGTAATGTGCCATTCATGGTATGTCTCTCAACAAGACCAGTTGAGACTAGTTTTCCATTGGTTTTTCAGTATTTTAAATCAGTATCAACTGCAAACTGGACCACAAGCCATTTTGGATGGACCAAGACCAATGGTTCGGTCTTTTGTAGTTAAGTTCAGTTATGGTTCCAGTCTTTTTCTGGTCTTATGGACTGGACCCCTTTAACACTAGTCTCAAGCAGTGGGAAGCTGTTACCAATACAAGCCATCTACACTGGTAAAAGTGACCGCAGTTGTCCCTCTCAAAATGCTCCACACTATCATGATCTTGTTAAAACAGGATGCTACTCAAAGCATCTGGAACCACTACATATTGGGCAAATTAGGAGACGATGTGTTCATTCATAAACAAGATCCTCACACCATATTTTGATGAAGAGAAAATTGTGCTACATCTGCCTCCATCACAAAAAGCACTATGGTCCATTAATGTCTGGTCAGTGCACTGGTCAGATGAGTTTTGAAACTGGATTAAAACAATTCACCCCACTATCATTCTCAATTTCATTCCAGGAGGGTGTACAGGAGTTGCCCAACCATGTGATGTTGGAATCCAATGGCCATGGAAGCTGTCAATCAAGAGATCATATCATGAAGATATCATTTCTGAGATCTTGGACAAAGCACAAACTAAAGATGAGCCTATCACACTGGACAGTCAACTACCTATGCTGCGTGATTGAAGCGCAAGGTGACTCTGGAACATGCATTGCACCATAAACAATCCAACTCTAGTAAAAAAAGTATGATTGCTCAGCTTAACCAGGAAAACACTGACAAACAAACAAAATAGGCATTTGAAATGTGCAAGGTTTGAGAATGGAACCAGTGCTTGACTGGTGTAGAGGCATGATCAAGGTTGCAAGAGCTGAAGAATACAGATCCAGAGTGCTGGAAAGAGCTCACAATGAGGCAGTCCCAAGATATCGTCCCACCCAAACATGTTGAAAAGCCTGAAGATAAGGTGTTGCCATGTGACACCAATGATGACTCTGTTGTTCCCATTTCAGCCATTGTTGGTGTGATGTTGGAGGGATCAGCTCCATTGAGGTTTTCAGCTCAGGAAGATGGCAGACTGATGTGCATCACAGATGCTGAATGTGCTGATGATATTGATGAGATGTCAAGTTTGCAGTACTTTACAGTCCCCCACCTGTCCTAGTGGACTCTGACTGGACTGACCAGAGTCCACTGGAGTCTGAGTGGAGTCCGAGTGGAGTCCAATTGAACTACACTAAGTCATGTAGAGTTCAATCCCCCATTGGAGTCCAAGTGGAGTCCAAGTGGAGTCCAAGTGGAGTCCAACTGGAGTCCAACTGGAGTCCAACTGGAGTCCAACTGGAGTCCAACTGGAGTCCAAGTGGAGTCCGAGTGGAGTCCAACTGGAGTCCGAGTGCAACCAAATGATAAGTCAATTAGATATAAGCTCAAAGGACTTCGGACTTGGTGAATTTCATAAAGTACCTGCAAAATAAATTTGTGTACTGCAGGAATTGAACTCAAGACCTCACCATAAGGAATCACATGACAAACCAAACAAGTGTGCTCAACCACTTGAGCCACAGGAGATTTATTGGGGATCAATATAAGGTTTATTTATGACTCAACTTTTCATATTCTTTGAGGAGGCATTTTTTAAACAATTAAGATCAAAAAATTTTAATTAACCACATCCCTCATGTAGGACACGAGGGAGTGGGTATAATATAATAATAAACAAAAAAAAACCCCTCTCGCATCTTGCGAGAGGGGGGGGATTACTACTATGTACATAAAAAACTAAACCCCTCGCATTCAGCGCGAGGGGGGGATTCGTAAGTACTACAATATATATACCCCTCGCATTCGGTGTGAGGGGGGGGGCAGAGATAAATTAAAAATAATAAAGACCCCTACCCATGCAAAATGCGGGGGAGGGGGGGTTGGGGGATGCGGTCTGGGGTGGGTGTCGTCACCCACCCCTCCTTGCACGTTTCTGTCACCGTAGCAAGCCGCACCCGTCATCCACCCTACGAGCAGAGGCTCATAGGCATGGGGATGGGTGCCATGGTTGTTGTAGCCCTGGTCTACCTGCCATCCACCCGACGAGCAGGTGCTCATCGGCGTGGGGTGGGTGTGTTGTCAGTTTTGCAGGTCTCCTAGTTCAGAGGGGTTGGGGGGAGGGGTCAGTGATGTGGCATGCGAGGGAGGGGGTAGGTGGGTGCTTACCAGGTGGGTATCCTGCTCCGCCGGTCTCCCGTTACCCCTCTGCCATCTCCTACCCTTTATCGACACCCTCACATCCCATTTGGACGGGGAGGAGGGGGCTGGCACGGGTGTCATCAGGTCTGGGTTGATCCCCATCGTTCCGTGTTGGCATTGGCATTGCCCTGTCGTTGTTCGCCGTCGTCACCTCCATTCCACCTGTGATCCACCCCCCGAGCAGTTGCTCAAGGGGCTGGAGGCGGGTGGTGTGTCGTTGGCCCCGTTGCTTCGCGTTCTGGGGGTCCTGGTGACACTCACAATCCACCCTACGAGCAGGGGCTCGCAGGCATGGGGTGGGTGTGTGGGGTTGTCTCGCGTCCAGCCGTTGGTCATTACCAGTAGAGTAGAACCTACAAAACAAAAGAAACGAGTTAGTTAGTTTATAAAAACAAAAAGCAAACAAAAAAAACTTATGTAGCAAACGACGCAATCTGCGTCGTTTGGGTCCGCGTTCCATCCAGTCAGCTGGTTTGTGGGTGGTGGCGTTGTTACCAGTAGTTTATAACCTAGAAAACTAAAGAAACTGGTTAGTTAGTTTATAAAAACAAAAAGCAAACAAAAAAAAACTTACCTAGGGCCCAAACAACACGATCTGCATCATTTGGGCCTGCGTTCCATCCATTCGGCTCGTTTGCGGGTGGTGATGATGGCAGATTGGGCATGGGAGCAGTGGCAGTGGGTGTCCATGCAGTGGTGGTGGTGGTAGAGAGAGGAGGGAGGGAGGCAGCGTCGACGGTGGTGGTGGTGAGTGATGAGCTGGCACATTTGATGACGCGGCAATATGCTTTGTCATACACAGCCGCACCACAGTACCTAATGCAAGTAGATGATGCCTTACACAAGGTACTGTGGTGTAACGGTTATATTGTGCATCATGATTGATTACATAAGCAACCTATGGGGATCTGGGTTCAATTCCTTTTCTTACACACTTTTTCAGCGGAATCCGACTGGACTCCACTCGAACTCCACTCGAACTCCAACCGGACTCCAACCAGACTCCACTGGACTCCACTGGACCAGTCCGAGTGGAATCCGGTGTTTGAGTGGATTCCACTTGGAGTCTGGTCGGACTGGACTGGGACTGGACTGGCAACTTTGCAGGCAGTTGGCTGGTGACCAGTCCCAGTGGACTCCAGTCAGACTCCAGTTGGACTCCAGTTGGAGTCCACTAGGAAAGGTGGGGGAGTGTAAAGACCTCCAAGTTTGGACAAGAAGCATGACTCAGTATCAGAAGATATGGGATGAGGGAAGCACGTGAAGACTGCAAACAGGCTCTACAAGCTTGATCAGTTCTGGAGCCATGATGATGAGAGCACAGATGAAGAGATGTGACAGACAGCAAGGGGGTAAAGTCAGGGTTATCCTCAGAGGCAGTGTGAATCCAGTGTTTTTCACATCGTTGACATATTGTAAGATAATTCCCCTGATTATCTTACTACCTTACCACTTCCCCACAAATGTGTTACCCTTCCATCACATACCTTTCAGGACCATTACTAATCTACACAATCACGTGCATGATAGTTGATTCTCAAAATGATGTCTTAGTTAGTTCTCATTCCCCCTTCAAAATCATATCAAGTTCCAATTTACATTGTCCCCATTCTCCTAAGTGATCAAGGCACAGTTGTGCTTTCATTACGCATATTCATGTACATATCTCAACATTAGAAGCTGCACTAGGTCATACTCAACTTGCTTACACCTATATCTACCATATTTTACTGTTTTCAGCCAAAAAAAAAGGAGAATTTGAGAGCTGTGTAGATACTTCAGCCAAACTTGACATGATCTGGGACAGTAGTTCGATTTTGGCCATGTCCAAGAGGTCTGTGATACATGATGGCTGAACAATTTGAAATGGTACAGTACCAGTAAATTACCAGCCTCAAATTTTTTATGCAACCCTATTTTCCATCCACTCTACTAGGTATAAATAGATGCAAATATCAGAAAAAGAACTAAAAAATTAAAGCTCTTTCAGCAGCCATTTGCTGGTCATTGAAAACCAGCTTCAAACTGGGGGTTCCTCTCATGTCTTTTGTGTTACCAGTAAGTAGTATATAATTTAGAAATAAACTAATAACAAGGGTTGTGCAATTGCAAAGTTGATGCAGTTATATGCTTGTCTGGACTCAGGGTAATTCCAAGGCAGACAAAGCCCCTCACATACCACTGGCCCTCAAGCAGCTTGTCAGCAACTGCCTAGAAAACTTGCATTTGGATACTGAGGGTGAACTGCACCACAAGTGGCTTGGGACCTTCCTGACCTCCCTGATACCTTTGAAACAGCCTTCCAGTAGTATGAAAGTAGATTCATTGTAAAATATGGGGTGTGCAGATTATTGAAGAGTGACTAAGAAAAGTGATGATCCTAAGCCGAGTTTGGTCTCATTTTTCAATTTCAGTGAGAGATATTGAATGGAAGATATTCAATGTGATCTTTTAGTGCTGGTTGGGAAGATACAGCAATGAGTTCAGAGTGGAGAGCACTAATAGTAGTGGATGGCTAATAACTGGTGGCAGTGCCACAGGCCAATAACATCTCAGATCAATTTCCTCGGCCCACAGAGACCCAAATAAATTTTGGAAAAGACAGAAACATGATATTATTGTTGTACTATCTGCATGCAAGGCAATCCTGGCAAGGTGACATCAGGAGCAGGATTATCAACCAGTCACCTGACCTAATCTGCCTTATGTAATAAATTAAATAATGTTGCATTTTCAACACAATGTCAACATGTTGAGGTCATCGTAAACACGGGTTCCAAGGGTAAGGAGTGTTTTCATAGGCCTCTGTGCCATCAAGCTTTCAATCATGTGACTAGCCACACTATCCGCATTGTGTCACATTGAGCTCTGCTCAACCTCCTAATCGCGCAGTCCATGATGAGGTGCTAGGGTTTAGCAGATGCCCAGTCATAGACAGTTTATGTGCGATTAGGAGGTCCTGTGTTGCTTTCTCCTGTCCACCATCTTGTCTCACAAGCAGCACAGGTAAGTGCTCTGCACTTCTTTCACATGGATTTGGCTCTTACCTTATCAGTTAGTTGTTATACAAGGCCTTGCCTCGAGATCAGTCTCACACATAACAACTATCTACATTGTAAGAGCTCTCACTGTGGTTCATCTAGGCTTGTACTTATCGAGGATCTCCTAACAGGATTCATCAACTGAATCCTAACAGTGAGCTGCATTACTAGCCCATCATTTCTTGTCAGTGCATGTTCTTATGGGCCTCATATCTATAGGCCATATTGAATAGTTCCTTTAACTGTCAATTTTTGTGACCCACCCACCTCTCCCTTTGATATTTTGTTTTCATATTCTTTCTGTTTGGATAGTGAAATGGTCTCTGCATGCTTTTTATGTAACTGTAGTAGCTTCCTATATATCTGTAGCATGTCTGCTCCTTCACCTATCTATGCCAAGAGCCCTTGTTTTGCTGTAATCTTCCCACCTTGAGCTAAGCAGCAGAGGTAATGGTCCATGCAGTGACAAGTGGAGGACCTCATAATATGAAACATTGTAGATAGTATAAAATCTGAGGTTACAGCAGAAGTTGATTGTAATCACATAATTGAAATAAATCTTGATGCATCCCAAAAAGGAAACCCTGCCAAGTTTCTTCCCATCACATCAAATGGTGAACAGAAAAATCAGTTCTGACCTCAAGGACTATGCACTTTGCCTTTGGAATCATGGTTGGGATGAAGAAGACATCTGCAATGCTCTTCTAGTGTCTTGGAGCAGCCTCTATCACTGGCAGAAGATATTCCAATTTCCAGGAGTTTGGGTCTGTCAACAAACTGCCATCTCCTCTTATTGGACAGACATGACTGATCACTCATGCTGTTCTAACTGCAGTCAAAGAAGTGTACTCTACCAATTTGGATACTCATGTTGATGAGCTTGTGTGGTGGCTTGCGATACATCACAATCTTGTTGTCATTCCCACTCTCTGCTGAAATCTTGAAGAAGCAGACCTCACTCAAAAGATGCTCCACAAGCTTGCTGCAGAGCATGATGAAGCCCTTCAGAATGATTGGAGAGAGTTCATCCTTGAGAATAGCCAGGGACAAGAGAAGGAATTTGTTGTGGTGGACAAGACAAGCAAAAATGATCACTCCCTTGCTTGATGTTATGGGTATGCTGTAAGGGAACTAGGGGGTGCCCTGTGTGTTTCTCCTATTTTTTATGTTTGTCCTATATTTTTCCTCACTTCATTTCCTTCTGTTCTTCATTTTCTATGATTTTTCCTTATTTTATTACTAATTTCCCTTTCTATCATGTTTGTGCATGTTGACAGTTTTATATTTAGAGGTGGAGCACCCCTTCTGACATCTACCCCTTGGTATGATGTCATTTGGCAGCCTTGATCTGCCTATCTCTGCCTTTTCTATTTTTAGATTATTATTTGATTTTTGCAGTCTTCACATATACTGGGCATTGGCAAAGGGGTCCTTAGAGTTTTCTCTTCAGATTTCCCTTTGCTAGGTGCACCTCCAATCCCTGTAATATGTAGTATAATTTTAACTTCAGATTTCCCTTTGCTAGAGGCTGGGGTTGCCCTTATAGTAGAAAAGTCTCTCCTAAGGCCCAAAATCATGAATGCACTGCCCAAGATAGGCAGGTACAGAGTGGACAACACTTCCCAAAGCTCCACAGACTCCCTACACACCGTTCCCAACAGTCCCACCTTTAGTGCGCTGCCATTTTCACCAAATGTGCCCCCTAGTGACATGGACACATCAGAGCGCCTCAATGCACTTGAAGGCAACATTACCGGAATATGCACACAAATTGATTCACTTAAATCTACAATCAAAAACCTCATCAGAACCCTTCAGACTAGCTCCACGACCAATATTCCCCTCATTGTGCCTCCAAGTGTGCCCAACAATGACACACCACCTAACACACCCACTAAGGAGCATGGTGGAAGGGAGTATACGCTCCCAACACTCAAGAGGACAAGCTGTGATGAACGTGGTGTCACTTCGAGGAAGAATACTCTACAATACAAGTTGTTTGTGTATCTAATGAACTATGTCATGTGATTAGTGTGTAATATATCATGTGATCGCATTGATGGAGATGTTGCATGGAGGGAAGCTGTTGATCGCATTGTAAGAGAAGAGGTTCTCATTCATTGCCTGTGCCTCGTTCGCTTTCTATGCACCCCTGCTTGGCTCAGACCCCCCCCCCCCCCACCATCTTGCATCACCAAGGATGCCATTGGCCCCCCTCACTCCCTGTTCACCTCCCCATCTCATGCCCCAGCCCCCATTCCATCGCCAAGGAGCCTTTGTACACACCCCCAACCCTCTGTTTTTCACTGTCAATGCCCTCCACTCACACCCAACACCTGTTGTTTGCAAATGTGGCCTTATAACACACCCCAACCCCCATTTTTTGCCATTGACACCTTTCCCTCAAACGCAATGGTTATTTTTTCAACACCTGTCTCCATCCTTGTCAACATCCTTGTCAACACCTGTCCCCATCCTTGTGATGTCCTTGTCAACACCTGTCAATGTCCTTGTCAACATCCTTGTCAACACCTGTCAATGTCCTCCTCAATGTCCTCCTCAACACCTGTCCCCATCCTTGTCAACATCCTCATCAACACCTGTCCCCATCCTTGTCAACATCCTCATCAACACCTGTCCCCATCCTTGTCAACACCAGTCCTCGTCAACGCCTGTGATGTTCAATGCCCACCTTCATCATCAGTCCACTACCAGGCAACTCAATGTTTTCACTGACATGTAAAGTGTGCCTATGACTTGTTGATACAAGCCCCCCCCCCCTCTGGTCATTTTTTTGGAGTATGAGAGAGTGAAAGAGTGCCTCTTACATCATCACTACATTATCACATGCAACTCTGTTATCACATGTTATTCCATTAGTATATAGTCTATACTCGAATACTTGTGTACTGTATTCTAGAATCCCCCCTCGAATTATACTAAGTTCCTTATAGTTTCATGTCCTTGAGTGTTGGAAGCTCCAGCTTCCTTCCACTTTTTTTTTATGGGAGTATATGCTCCCAACACTCAAGAGGACAAGTGAGTACTTTACACTCCCCCACCTATTCCGGTTGGATTCCAGTTTGTCCAGCTGGAATTTCTGGAATTTCTGGAATCCAGTGGAATTTTTTTTGTATGTAGTTTTCCCTATGCAGCATAATTCCAGTCGGAATAAGGATCCAATTTACACCCGGAATCCCCGGAATCTGACCAGACTCATTACAACTGGATTCACTGGAGTCACCCAGACGCATGACCAACTGCACAACTGGACAAACCGGACAGCACATGCTTTACCAAATAAAATGTTCACATCCAACAAGAATCGAACACTTGACCATGGGTTGAACCATAAATAGAACAGCACACTTAACCACTTAGCTACCAAGTTGTTCTCTTTACCCAACATTTGACACTTTTATTACCCAATTAAGGTGCATGGTAACAAATCATCATCAGTAATAGCGCATCACAGCTGTGTGATGTGTCATCACAAGTGCTCTCACACACAACCACACCACAGTAACCCAACTACCGACACATCATGACCCCATCCACCAACCACCCCCATCAAAAACCATGCCAACCACCCATGCCAACAAACGCAACAAGGGATCCAGCCCATCACCATCGAAATCCCTGCCCAAATTGGGATTGCGAACCCACAAATGTGCCATATCAGCACTTGAAAAGGACGGCTCAAAGAAAGTGAAGCGAGATGAGGAGAAGGAAGAAGAGGAACAGTCTGGGAAGGGGAAAGGTAGCAAAAGGTAAGTAACCCAGCTCTTCTATCCAGCCATTATGGTACTAACATTCTGTTCCTTTTTACAGGACCTTGAAAAAAGGCTTGAAAGGACAGGGTGCGGCTTTGACTGCCCCTTTAAGGTATGTTTCTTTTTTATCATCATTATGGTATACTAACATGCTATTCCTTTTACAGGACCTCAAAAAGAGGCTCAAAAGGACAGGGTGCGGCTTTGGCTGCCCCCTTAAGGTATGTTTCTTCTTTATTAATATCTTTTCTCATTCTTTTTTTCTTTCATAGAGCCGAACTCGCTCTCAAAGCGAGCGGAGTTTCTGTTGCCCCCCCCAAATGTGCTCGAGTGGCCAAGGCAAGTTTCCTGCCCCCTCCTCCTGGTCAGGGTGGCGCTGGTCGACCCTGAGCCCTGCTGGCCCCATCCAGTGACAGCGAGGAGAGCGAAGAGGAGACCAGCAACAAATCCAGCAACAACAATGGCACTGATGACAGCTCAAGCCACGGGGAGCCTGCAGCCGACAACAACAATGACAGGGAGGCCGACAACAAAGACAATGGCAAGGCTGACGACGGGAACAACAGCAAGCCCGCCAACAACACCAACAACGACACCAATGCCAACACTGACAACAGGGAGCGCCAGGATGACAACGATGACAATGGCAATGGGGAGCGCCAGGATGACAATGACAAGGAGGCCCAGGATGACGATGTGAACACCAACAATGACACCAGCCATGGGGAGCGCCAGGGTGACGACCACAATGGAGGCCCCAAACCCTGTGACAACAACGCCAATGATGGGGTCGACACCACCAACACCAGTGGCAGGAAGGCCATGGATGACAACGCTGGCGCCAATGCCAATGATGGGGGTACTAAAACCACTAGCAAGCCCCCATTTTCTTTTTCTTTTACTGGTTACATCCTGACCATCCCCTGTCTCTGTAGTAGCCCTTAGGTCCAAAGGTATTTTAATTTGTTGTAGTTGTAATTTAAAATCTAGAATTAGTATTAGATCATTTACTGGGTGGCTCCTCGACGGGTGACACAGGTAATGAAAAAATGGTCTTTTTAATATATCATTGTAGTTGTTCCTGGTGCAACATCCATGGTCTGAGCCAAAGGGTTTCAAGATCCAGGTAGGAGGTCTTTACTTTTGCTTTTGCTTTTTAGCATTGTAAAACATCCATAGATGTTCAGATGACTAGTCCATCATCCAGTCCACCACCTGCTCTCCATGGATCATCCCACACTACTGGTGGACATATGCATGGACATGCCACTGGGAATGTCTTCAATTTTGCTGATGCAGGTGATGACAACAATCTTGAGACTCCAGTTTTAAGGACGGGCAGAGTACATATTTATAACTCACTAGTTGATTCTATCAAAGTCAAGCCATTCCGGATTCTCAAAGTCGATGTTCAGTTTTCTATGGCACCCATCCTCAAATCTATTGCTGCAAAGTGGTCTCCAATTGAAAGTATGGAGCCTTCATGCATACCTATTATTTTTTATAATAATCCCATGATAGAAACCAACCCTCAAATATCTGTTTATGAACAAGGAGAGTGGACTGACAAAGGCTGATATGAGGCTGCAGTATCATTTGATGAAGACATTGAATGGATTAAGAGAAAGAAAGACTATATTCTTCCAGTCTGTTATGTGAGACACTTTTACAGTCTCCATCAAGATTACTTGATGTTTATTTCACATAAGGAACAACAACCCACATTCCTTCCTGCATTATCTGTCTTGACTCTGGTTGGTTCTACTAGTACTGCCCCACCTGAGACTCGCATGTCTACACCTCTTTCTGTCACTGGCTCTCCGTTCAAAGACAAGATGGTTGCTTCTCTCAGTATTCCGGTTGAGTTAACCGATCACAAGGATGTAAATTTGGGTTATGCATGGCAGAAGTACAAGGCATGGTTGGTGGCTGTCAAGACCTGCAATATGTTATGGGAGACTGGAAAGTTGAAAGAAGTTTTTGATCAGAAGCCAACACATGCAGATATCATCAGCATTTTCAAGGGAAAATCACAGTGGCACTTGATGTATAGCAAGGCTTTTCCAAAGCTTTCTGGTTATCCTACAATGGTGTCTTGGCTTGAGGACAGTGACAACAAGCTCTCAGATATTGAGTTGTGGGGAATATTGAAACCTGCATATGCATTTTCTGATCTTCTGGAATGGCTGGCAAATGGGGGAGAGGGTTTGACAAAGGGAGAGACAGAGGCAGGATCTGACATGGGAGAAACTCAGAAAGGAAAAGGAAAAGGAAAGGGGGAAGGAAAGGAAAAGGGGAAGGGGCCCAAATGCAATGCTCTGGCTGTTTTCAAGTCTTTGCTGTCTACCTTTGCCATTGTGGATTTTGCTGGGTCTTAGTTTTTTGCCCACAGCTGCTGCATTGTCAGAATTCAGCCCATTTCCAGAATTGACTTTCCTTTCATTCAGTCAATTCATCCAGAAAAACTTCCCATATGACATCTCACTCTCAACAGTTTTATTACTGTTGTTTACAATGACTGAAAATCCCGATCTTCTCAGTTTACATGCAAGACAACAGTATTTGCTTACAAAAGGAGAAAACATATCTACCATCAACAGTTGGATCAAAAGCTTGTCACGGGCAGTACATGCAAAAGTGAACAACAGTGCATCCCTATTGCATGAATCTGACTGGTATGAAGGCATTTCTGAAAACCACATTGTCAGCAACATTGCAACCAAACTTGATGAATTGGCATGGCACTTGGGCCTCACCAAATACAACAAAAAGGGCCATCTAAAGACTGCTCTCAAGCCAATATCATATACAGCAATTGAAGCTGTGCATATCATTTGTCCTCAATCATATCAATGTGTCACAAGCGGATGTGGATTTTGGTCTCTGGTTCAGACAACCAAACAAAGAGACATTCCCCTGGTAACACTTGTGAAGAATAATACCATTCACAAGGATGTTCCAGTTCTTACTGGAAGATGCCCCAATTGCATGACATCATATAGTGCCGATCATGAGCGCACTCCAGAAATCAATGAAGAGAACCAGTTCACCAGCTTGTATTTGAATTCTGCCAAATTCCTCAAAGTTGGTCAAAGTGTATGGGTTGATTGGGTTTTCTCAAATGCTGTTGTGAATGCCATGTACAGCTTTCATGCTTCAGCCTCATCATACATGGAATTCTGGAACAATTCTTTTGGAAAAACACAGCAACATGGGTTTCATTGGTTGTCATGTTGTCAAATATGGCAGGCCTTTGTTCAAGAGTCCATCTGCACCATTGCTGCTTCTGCTGATACAGAGCTGTCAGTTCGGGATAATCTTGCAATTGGTGAAATTACAAAAGAAGCTTTCTCAATTCTTGGTGAAAATGGAGTTATCAGAGCTGCAGATCAACATGCTTGTTCAGAATGCACTCATGACTACATTGCAACAACTGCTGATACTACTCCAACTGCTCTTTCTGCTGCTGTGGTTGGAGTTGATGAGGTTGAACAATCCTCTCCACAACCTGCCAATTCCAGTTCTTCATCATCTTCTGGTTCAACATCTGCATCCACCTCTGAAGATAGCATGGACATTGACAAAGCACCAGTAAAGATGGTAGTTGTTGATGGAACATGCTTTGGGCCAAAGCACTGTGCTTATGAAAACTGTGCAGATGATCTCATAAACTATTGTGGTGCCGTCTTTTGTGCAATACATGAACAAGCCCATGGTGCAAAATGCCGTGTTCACAACTGTGACAATGAAAAAATCAGAGCAACACAAGGATGTCAACAGCATCAGCCACAATGGAAGAAATACATTGCTCAACACAAAAGACAATCTGCACCTGGTTTCTGAAGAATTACACAAAGGCCAGCTGAAAACCTGCCATGGATTTCAAGAAATGAGCAAACAGAACAACCACATGATGAACCAATGGAGGAAACAGAGCACAAAAATTATTTCAGTGCTCCTAGCTTTTACTGTGTTGAAACAATATGTGCACCATGTGGTGTTGTGGTTGCCTGGGCAAAATTTCCAAAGGCTGAATCACAACCAAGATTTTGGCATTTTTGGAGAAGGTTTTTCATACTGAAGAGTCCAGACCAGATTACATTTGCATTGATAAAGCATGTCTGGTACTTTGAACTGTGCTCAGGAATGGATCATGGGAAAGGGCATGGGAAATGACAACACAATTTATTGTTGATGCTTATCATTACATCAACCACTGAGATGATGATGAACTTTGCAAGAAATGGTGTAATCCTGCACCAGCAGATGGCTCTGCACCTAATCTGGTTGTTGAAGCCAAAGATAAACAAGGCAAATCTTGTTTCAGATGTGCATTCAACACACAGGCAAGCTTTGATACTTGTTTCATGTAACAATAATACTGACTAACATGCAACAAACAGGCTTGTGAACAGTTAAATGCATGGATGGGAGGATATGAATCAATGTTGAAGAAAATGACAGCTGGTAACTTCAACTGGTTTCTGCATAGCATGCTATTTTATCATACTAGACATGTTATTGCAAAACAAGAGGAAAAGGCAAGTAAGGCAAACAATAGTGATAGTGATAGTGATAGTGATAGTGATAGTGATGATGACATGTAACAATTCTGTCTATGTTCAATGTTATTTATATGGATACATTTCTAAAACCAAGTTAATCTATTATACCAGACTCCACCGGAGTCCACTGGAATCCACTGGAATCCACTGGACTCTGGTCAGACTCCAGTTATTCCAGTTAGTCCAACCGGAATCTGACCAGAATAACTGGAATAACTGGAGGCCGACTGGAATAGGTGGGGCAGTGTAAATTACGGGGACAAGCTGTGATGAACGTGGTGTCACTTCAAGGAAGAATACTCTACAATACAAGTTGTTCGTGTATCTAATGAACTATGTCATGTGATTAGTGTGTAATATATCATGTGATCATGTTGATGGAGATGTCGCGTGGAGGGAAGCTGTTGATCGCATTGTAAGAGAAGAGGTTCTCTTACACTCTCACCCATTCCAAAAAATTTCCATCCTCACCTCGCTCTCATCTCTCATGTGTCCAAGGCCTCTGTCTCCAACATCTCTGACCTAGGCAACCACAAGTCTGCACCCGGTCCATACCCCTGCCACCTCACCAGGTACTGCTTTCCCCTCCCCCATGGTCTCTCGTCCAATATCCACTCAACAAAGTACTCTGTTGACCCGTTTCCTGTTATGATCAGTCCTGGTTTCTCCATCTTTCTGTCTGGGAAAAGATCATCATCATTTTCCACATGGAGCTTCAAGTGTGATACATGATACATTGGGTAAGCTCCACTCATTCCCAGCAGTTGTAGCTTGTGTGTTGACAAACTTGGAAAGGCCTCCATCACCTCGTACGGACTGTCCCACCAAGGCATGAATTTTGCCACCCTCCCACTTTTCTTTTGCATATATTCCCTCCTGTGATGCGCCGTCTCCAACATAACCTGGTCCTCAACCTTGAATTCCGGGTCAACTGATCGATCTTTGTTTGCATGATGTGCTTGGGATATTTTTGCAGCTAGGAGACAATCTTTTGCAGCCTCTACCTCCTTGTTGACATTCTCAACCAGACTCCGAGCGTGCGCTGCTTCTTCTGGTTCTGTTGTCCCCTCCTCAACCCCTGTCCCTGCCAGAGGTGGAAACACTTGTGGCAACCTCCCCATTTTTAGCACAAAAGGGGAGACCTGTGTTGATGCATTCACAGTATTCATAATATCGAAATGCACTTTGGGCAAAGCTTTCACCCAACCCTTCTGGCTGCATTCAACATGGAAGCACAGGCACTGGACCACCATCTTGTTTGTCCACTCTGATGAACCATCTGTTTCTGGGTGATATGCCATCGACAGCCTGTGTTTTACTCCTGCTAGTTTCATAAGTGCTTTCCAAAATTTTGAGATGAACAGTTTATCATGATCACTGATAATTTCTAAAGGGCACCCATTTTCACAGTACCACTGGTTGAAAAACAGCACAGCAAAATCTTCTGCAGTCATGTCTGTTCTGCATGGTGCTATCTGGATGTCCACCCCAAGCCTGTCCGTCATTGTCACAATTGCATCAAAACTGTCGTCGTCTGGCAACGGTCCAATGAAGTCGATTGCTACCAAATTGAACCTCTTATCTGGAATTGGCAGTGGGTGTAGTGGTCCCGGAACCTTTGCAGTAGTTGATTTGTTGTGCTGGCAAGGTCTGCATCTGGGGATGTACGCATTTATCAGGTCTTTCCTCATATTTGGCCAATAAAATTCATTTTTCAAAGATGCATACAATTTCTCGCCTCCGAAATGTCCAAGATGGTCATGAGCAAGCCTGAACATTTGCTCGCACAAGTTTTTGTATTTTGGAATAACTAACTGTGTTCCTATGAACAGCAGGCTGTTTTTTAGTGCAATTCCCAGTTTCAGGTCCAGCACTCCCCTTTTGATGTCGTTCAAGATTGACAAACACCAGCTATCTCACATGTATCCTTTTCATATCCTTGAGAATAGCTTCAGGTCGGATCCTATCTCAAAAACCACACTGACCGCTGTCTGCATCTCCTCTCCCTTGGTTAGTCGCGACAGCACATTGGCAACCGTGTTGTCTTCCCCTCTGATATATGTGATCATGTATTCATATTGCATACTTTGTTTAGTTTCCTGTAGTCATTCACCCATCTCGGCAGTACCATGGGATCTGCCTTTGGAATGATGAAAGAAGGGGACACATACTGTGACAATGATGGCCGAATTCGCATGCTGCTCAATTAGGGTCTTCCACCCTTCTCAATATTTTCGTGGACAGGAATATGCTCATCCCACTGAGATCAGTGCTCCTGCCTTCACTTCAATGTGGTGGTATATGTCTGTGGGCAGGTCTTTTGCATGAGGGATATCCGTTGGGAACCGGTCAGCAAACCGCTCCTTGTATGTGCTGTCTAATTTCTCCAGAATTTTCAGCCCTGCAAGTTGTTTGATGCATGTTCTTATTGCTGCAATAGCGCAAGGTGGGGATGAGGTGTGCACCTCAAAATCAAATCGTGCTGGGTTTTTGTCAAAAATGCATTGTAGTTCTTCATGTACTTTCTTATGTGCACTCCTAATTTTATGTTGTCCACTTTGATTGCTTTTGCCTCCGCCCTGCGGCATTCCTGAGGTGTAATATGTTCAGGAGGTGGCTCCACCTTTGGGGGGTTAAGCAGGTCATATTGTGCTTCCTTCACAATTGCCATCCTCAGCTCAGTGTCCACAATAATCTTGTTCTTTGATAAGAAATCTAGTCCCAGGATGACATCTGTGTAGAGGTTTGGGCAAATAATGGCATTGACAACTTTTGATTTCCATGAGGAATCTGGCAACTGGAGGTGTAATTTACAATACTCTGATAAGCTAGCATCCAAATTTCTATGCACATTTACAAAGGCACCCATAACTGGAAAAGGCTGGAATAATTTGCAGCATACAAGACCCAAAATGTCCATGATTTCAGATGAAATCAGCACTGGAGGGGAACCATGATCAATTAGCGCATGTATTGGGGTTGGGGCACATGTCAAGGGGCCATCAATACAACAGTCCCACCACAGGTGTGACAGCAATGATAATGGCATAGACACATACTCATCGCCTTCATCCCCATCCATACCAAAGTCTTTGTCACTGCTCTCTCCAAAAACTGCAGCCACTACGGTCAGCAGGTTCCCTTCATAAGTGGCCTTGGCTTTCAGCGCTGCTGCAAGAGTGACGTTCTTACAAGCCTTGGGGGTAGGTCTGCCGTTGGTTCCAAGTGGGCATTCTGGCGAGTAGTGCCCTGCATAAAACAATCTGCAATGGAAACAACCTTGGTGAGCCTTCAGAAGATCATGTTCTGACTGTGTAAGCTTAGCAGTGAAAGGTTGGACAGTGTTCGTTGTGCTGGTGAGCACTCCAGGAGTTTTTGCTGCATTTCTGCCAGCATTCACGGCTGCAGTTGTTGTGTTCATGCTCACCGCTGAAACTGTGCCTCGCGCTCCTGAGTTCTTTGCATTGTTGCATGCTGCCACCATCGCAATCTTCACCCATTCTTCTTGCTTGTTGTGATTCTCCATATCTAGGAGATGTACTCGCTGAATCCACACTTCTAGGTCTGTGATGGCATCTAGGGTGCCATGCATGTTGTTTGCATTGTAAGAGTTCTTCAGCATTGGCGAGAGTCGTGGGACAAAATGTGCATGAAGGCAGTCTTCAGGGATGTGGTAGTCTGATTTCACAATGCCAAGCTCAGTGTTTGCTTCGCGGGTAGCTTCAGTTCAGGTGAGGAAAGCCTGCGTGCTTTGCATCATGATCTGTGTCGCAATCAGGTCGTCCTTCCAATTTGCAGGGAGGAACTTTGTCTTGAACTCAATCATGAACTCCACAAAGGAAAGTTCGATGAGTCGGTCATGATGTGTGGAGACTGTTAGGGCGACACCCACTATCTGCTAGCTAAGACCATGCAGGTTCTCTCTACAAGAAGGGGGTGGGATCTGCGCGCATGATTGGAGA
This sequence comes from Tricholoma matsutake, assembly GCA_026075535.2. Classification (NCBI taxonomy): domain Eukaryota; kingdom Fungi; phylum Basidiomycota; class Agaricomycetes; order Agaricales; family Tricholomataceae; genus Tricholoma; species Tricholoma matsutake. The sequence continues at coordinate 9,480,857 of AP026540.1, read as the reverse complement.
ACTGATGGTTTTGATGTGAGGGGTTATTAATAGGTGAGTTTGTTGAGATAGGCTGTTCACACCACAAGCATAGGTGGAATACCTAAGAGAATACAACTGGGGTCCCCTAGGCATATATTTAGGGTTTTTATACTATGTTACATATATTGTACATTGTTGTTACTAATGCACTCATACATGCACATACATATTGATGTGTGTGAAATAAAATTCTCACGCTATCAAAGTGTAGCATCATTTGGCATCATTTGGTGTAATGTAGCATAATTGACATAATAAAATAAAAATGAAATTTTATTAGGTAATGGGGTGGTTTCCTAACATTACCCCCCTTTTATGCCTTGACTTCCAGGTGAGAAAATATTGTGTCTGTCCCCTCTGTGAAATTTTGGTAAGGCCAGAATCTCATCCCCTCATACACCATTCTCGCAATGCGACGCGGAGCATTTGGATTACATTTAAAGAATTGGGTGATCATGTTATGCACTCGCTTACAATTCTCTTCAGGCTCCCATGAATTATTTTTGTAGGTATAGTTTTTCCACTTTACTAAGAACTCCAATTTGTTCCGTTGAAGACATGAGTCTAGAATTTCTTCAACTATGTATTCTGGAGCACCTTCTATTATTATCGAAGGTTGCAGAGTAGTTTGTTGGCCAGGAATAGTGGGTGGGCAGTAAGGGTGTAGGCGGGATACGTTAATCTCGGGATCAATCTTGAATGATTGGGGTAATTTTAGCACTACCACATCAGGCGAGATCACTTTAGAGATCGCATATGGGCCAACTTGTTTCTCCATAAGTTTCCTCAAAGGTCATGGAATATTCAGGTCCTTGGTACTTAGCCACACCAAGTCACCAACTTTGTACTCTGGAGCGCATGCTCAAGTACAATCTGCGTGTCGCATCATGTCATCATGTGCTTTCTTCAATGCTGCCTCTGCTTCCTCTTGTACCTTTTGCATCTTAGATACAAAGTCTTCTACCAACTGTACTTTGACTTCCCTTCTGCGTTCTACTCCCATGCAAGGATGATATCCATAATTCGCAAAAAAGGGTGACATATGAGTAGCCGAATGGAATTTGTTATTGTGGGAAAATTCAGCAATTGCCAGCCATTTGGGCTAGTCAGTTTGTCGGTAGTTGACAAACATATGTAGGTACTGCTCCAATTCCTGGTTCATTCTCTCTGTCTGCCCATCAGTCTGTGGGTGATATGCCATAGATAGTTTAGTGTGAATTCCCAATATGTTGTTCAGTTCTCACATAAACACAGAAGCAAATTGTGGTCCACAATCAGAGATAATGGTATCGGGTAACCCATGTAACTGCCATACCTGATTTAGATAGAGGTGTGCCAAGCCCAATGATGAGGTTTCTGTAGTAGTAGTAATAATATGGACCTCCTTTGTGAAGCAGTCGCATACTATGAATATTGCATGCATCATACCCTTGAGCCTCGGGTAATCCAGTAATAAAATCCACAGATATATCTCGCCATGGCACTTTAGGTATAGGGTTCGGCATTAATTTTCCTGCAGGTTTCTCTGGAAATTTCTTCCCCCTCATGCATGTATCACATCCATCCACATACCCCAACACATACTTCAAAATTCCGGGCCACCAATAATTTCTCATTACTAATTCCAACGTCTTCCATCTTCCTGGGTGTCTGGCAGTCGGCGTATTATGATGTAACTGGACAATCTCCCTTTGCAAATCCTGATCCTTTGGTACATACACTTTTCCTTGAAACAACACCAACCCTTGTTCCTCAGCCCATTCATCTCCTTTAATATTACCTTTCTTCTCTCCCTTCAGAGCTTTCACGGCTTCCACTACTTCATTGTCCATTTCTGAACATTGTCTAATTTTAGACAACATTTCTGTTTCTGAGCTATCTATTAATAGATGCCCTTGACACATAGTGCAAATGCAAAAGTATTCGGGTTTGAGTAAGGTAACATTCTTATTGTCCTCCTCCACCCCCCTTTTATGATCAATATGTCTGGATAATGCATCTGCTTTCCTCATTAAGCTTCCCACTTTGTGGACCAAGTGAAAATTGAAATGCAATAGGAATAGTGCCCAATGTGCTTGCTGACAATTAAGCTTTTTAGCGGACATGAAGTATTGCAGATTTTGATGATCTGTCCAGATCTCAATCTGATGCGTACATCCCTCCAAATAATGCCTCCATCCCTCCAACACTCGTATTATCCCCAACATCTCTTTGTCATGCACATCATAATTCCTCTCCACATCATTCAACCATTGGGACAAATATGCACAAGGATGCCATTTGTCATCTTTGCACAGCATTGATAATACCGCTCCAGTAGCAAAATCGGATGCATCTGATTCCACTCATAAAGGGCATGTGAAATCTACCAGGGCTAATATTGGTCCCTCCACAAACTTCCTCTTCAACTCCTCAAATGCTGTCTGCTGCTGCTCTCCACACCTCCACACTACTCCCTTTTGCCTAAGGTTATGTAAGGGTGCAGCAATTTTAGAAAAATTGTGCACAAAGCGACGATAATAATTTGCGAGTCCCAAGAAGGCTTGAACCTCCTTGACATGGGTGGGCACAGGCCAATCTGTGATCACCTGTACCTTGATCAGATCCATTTTGATCCCATCAGGGCCGATCAATAATCCTAGGAACTCAATCTCACTTGCCCCAAACACACATTTCTCCGGTTTCAAAAATAGATCATTCTCCGCTAACCTCCGTAGCACCTCCTGCACTATTGCCTCATGATTCTCTTCATCCTCTGTGAATATCAGAATGTCATCAATGAATATTATTACCACACCTTTGTCTATTATGTCCTTGAAAATGTTGTTCATCATATTTTGGAAGGTTGGGGGACTATTAGTCATCCTGAAAAACATGACAAGTGGCTCGAAGGATCCTTGACGCATGGCAAATGCGGCCTTCCACTCATCTCCTTTCTTTATTTGTACATTGTTGTATCCCCATCGTAAATCCAATTTTGTAAAGACCTTGGCTTTTCCCACCTTGTCAATTATTTCTGAGATCAACGGCAGGGGGTACACATTCTTCACTGTCCACTCATTCAGATACCTATAATCTGTACACATCCTCTTCCTTTGGTCTTTCTTTGGCACAAAGAATATTGGTGACATCTGCAGTGATTTTGAAGGTCGTATGTATCCTTTGCACAATTGCTCCTTCAGGAACGCATCCACTTCTTCTTGTTCCATCAGAGATAATGGATATACCTTCAACTTCTTCAGCACAAACCCTGGCTTCATCTTGATTGCATGCCCATGGCTTCCGCACCAGCATTTGCTCAGACTCCTTCTTCTGGAACACTGACAGATATTCATGATATACTTTTGGCACCCACTCCTCCACTGGCTTCTCCACCTTCACAATATTCTTGTCCCATGACTGTCCTCCACAAATTGCTCTAAAGGTTTGCTTCTGCTCTTCTTTCTTGATCATGACCGGAACTTCCTCATTTGGCATTTCCTCATCCTCCACTTCCTCCATCGTAACAGAATACTTCCTCAGACGTTCTTTCTCTTTCTTTTTTCTTTTCTCCTTCTTCATCTTCCTCCCATACACATTACATTCCTTAGGACAATAAGTCATTTGTACTTTCCCAGTTTTCCAATCAATTTCAGGATTATGCTTCTGTAACCACAGACATCCTATTATTAGATTGATTTTCCCAAGATCGCACACTTCGAATACGGCTCGCTCCTGATGCTCCTGATACTTTAGTACCATAGTCACCTCCTCCTTGATAGTTCCTCCATGATTGACTGTTCCGTCAATATTGTACACCATTATAGGTTGCACCAGCTTGCGTGTGTTAATACCATTTCCGGTAATTAAGGACCAATTAATGAATAATCCTGTAGCACCACTATCAAGCAATGCTTCCACATCAATTGCTGCATGCGTGTCCACTGTCTTCAGTCCCACAGTCAAGGTGATTTTGGTTTCTATTCACGCAGAGCAAATAAAGAATTTAGGGGTTTTCGGAAATGGCACATGACAATTTTCTTTGTCATGTGATTGACAACAATTGTACTCCTCCTCGATTTCCTTTTCTGATTTACTCTGGGTTTCCTCAGATACTAATACATTGTAACGATTCTGGGTCACCAATGGGGAAACCTTCACTGGGACTCTTCCACAAAATTCTTCTGCCTGCCTTCCTCTGGCTTCACTTCCTCGATTGTAGCTTCCCTAATCTTTCTTTTCTGCCTACAATTCCTAGAAATGTGTCCTAACTGCCCACAGTTAAAACATTTAAGTGGGGCTTGTCTCCCCGCTTGATCAACCTCCATTGCCTCTGCTGGTGCTGCTGACTCTGTAACTATAGGTGTCACTGCCATGGCTGGTGGCTGTGCCCTCGGAGCTTGCGCCTGAGGCACCTTTCCTTTCTCGGACTTTCCTCCTGATGACTTTCCAAATTTACTACTTCCGTGCATCAACTTTGACTCTGCCTGTTCCTGCTGATATTGCTGGTCAAGGCGCATTGCCCAATTATACCACTCATCCAAATTCTCTGGCATAGAAGGTAGTCAGTAGATAGACTTGAATAAAGAGGGATTTAATCCTGCTTTCAAAAACTCTACCAACGTGGCTTCTCCCATATCCGTTTGCAAAGCTTCTGCTTTGAACTGCAAAATAAATTCATCTGCCATTAGGGAACCTTGGCACATGGTCTTTAATTTAGCATTGGCTGTTGCCTTTGGATTAGGGTCTCCAAACTGTGCCTCCAATCTCTCCAGAAATTCCTTGAAGGTTGCAAATGGTTTATTTCCCACAGCAATTTGATTAATAGCCTCGTTTCTCCAGAACTGTGCTTTCCCCCCCTGAATGTATGAGAATCCTAGACTCAGCTGTACGAAACTCTGGCTTCCTCCCATGGATGTACAATACTATAGAGCTAATGAAGGATTTTGTATTCTCCATAGTACCATCAAAGATTTGCAGGGGCACGTACTTAAGTAAGCACGCTTTTCCATTTCCGGAGTTCTCTGCTGTCTCATCCTCCTGCGACATCCACTCCAATCTCCACCATCTCATCATCTCTTTCTCCTGTCGTCTCTGGCTGTACTTCCACTTGTCTGGGCTGTGATGCTGCCAACACTGACACTAATTGCGACATTTGCACCATAAGCACATCAACTTTCGCCTCTAGCACTGGTGTGGGAACAGAATTAGGGCCAGGATTAGAAGTTGAGGGTTTGGACATAATGGTAAAATCTGTGATGAATCACTTCTTTGACAAACTCAAGATTTGTTCTTCGAGACCTCTCCAAACATTTATGGGTCACATGATCATTCATCAATTGTTCGTCAGGCACCTAATTTGACACTTTGGATCAATAACCCTTCCAACAGTGCCTGATCTTGGGGATAACACTGAATTTGGCTTGTAACTAAAATAGTCATCCGAATAGAGTGATGTAAATCATAACTAAACCAGATCCAATCGGTTGTCTGGTTGCAGCTGTCCTAATGACGAGTGCTGCCTCTCGATCACTGGCAGTTGCAATGTAAGGTGAGGCCTGGCGTCGGCTTATGAAAGAAAAGGTAAATTATGTATATACAAGTACTTCCGGCTCGTGCTGAAAGGATGAGTAATCAGATGTGGCACAGTGAAACAATGACATATGCGCAAGTAAGAGAAGGCGCACTGATATGGGTAGTTGTGTTCTTCTGTTAGAGCGACACCCACTATCTGCTAGCTAAGACCATGCGGGTTCTCTCTACAAGAAGGGGGTGGGATCCGCATGCATGATTGGGGAACTGATGGTTTTGATGTGAGGGGTTATTAATAGGTGAGTTTGTTGAGATAGGCCATTCACACCACAAGCATAGGTGGAATACCTAAGAGAACACAACTGGGGTCCCCTAGGTGTATATTTAGGATTTTTATACTATGTTACATATATTGTACATTGTTGTTACTGACACCATGTACATATTGATGCATGCAAAATAAAATTCTCATGCTATCAAAGTGTAGCATCATTTGACATCATTTGGCGTAATGTAGCGTAATTCGACATAATAAAATAAAAATGAAAATTTATTAGATAATGGGGTGGTTTCCTAACAGAGACCCATGCTTGCACAGTGGAGGATTCAAAATTGTAGATGATGCTGAGTACTCGCTCGTCTTCTGGGGTTTTCTTGTTCTGAAAAAAATGTCAGCAGGCATTTTTGAACACACATATCACTGCGATTGTGATGTGTCCTGCTGATAAAACTGGTGCGTGGCTTCCTTTGCTACCATTAACAACAGTGGGAGCATACTGAATGTTGTCCATCCTATTACTGTGGAACGTATGTGTGTGATATTCTTTGGAGTCAGATGAGCCTGAAGAGGAATCTGTCGTGGACGGGGCGGGGGCATTAGCTGATCCTGCAGGGTTCAATCCTGGAACAGGCGAGCTGGGAGGTGTCATGAGGGGACTTGAACCAGGTAAATCCAGAGCACCAGTGCATGTCTGGCTGCGGGTCGCAACGGAGTTACCGGTAGGCAAGGGGATATGAGTGGACGTAGATTGAGACAGGATGGATAGGCAAAGATGTCAAGTAGACTCTTCCAGTATGCAGATTTGCTCAAGGCTTATATACCCCTCATGAGGTGACTATATATGCCCTCACCGATGACGTGTGGTCCTGGTGATCTAGTGACATTGCTTATCCAGAGATTTTCTTTCTGGTATGTGTTCTGAGTGACAGCTGTCTAAGCAGAAGTAGCTGACGGGGGTAATGCGGTGCCCAAAAGGTGATATCGCGGCCTTCTTTTTGCTGGATAAGGTCAGGTGTCTAACCAGACAACTCGCTTGTCACAAAAAAAAAGTGGAAGGGAGTATATGCTCCCAACACTCAAGAGGACAAGCTGTGATGAATGTGGTGTCGCTTCAAGGAAGAATACTCTACAATACAAGTTGTTTGTGTATCTAATGAACTATGTCATGTGATTAGTGTGTAATATATCATGTGATCACGTTGATGGAGATGTCGCATGGAGGGAAGCTGTTGATCGCATTGTAAGAGAAGAGGTTCTCTTACACATGCCCAGATCAAACCATCTTCCCCCACCAAATTTAATGGCATGCTGATAGGTCCACCTTGTTTGTTCAAGCTCAGAGAACACATCTATGATCATTGTCGAAGCTCTATGAGTCTCTATGGACCTCTACAAACCTCTACAAACCCCTCTACAAACCTCTACAAAGTCACAAAAATGCTTCAAAATTCTTCACAACACTTCAAAATTCTTTGCATGCCTTTGGCCACCATAATACAATTCCCCTGACCTTTGGACACACATTCCACACTTGCTACACATTGCCACATCACATTCTGAGCACACCAGACATGAGGAGACAAGACATTTCACTTTTTAGGACACATTGCAGTGTTTTTGACATTTCCATGATATATTGGAACAATAGGACAAGTACCTTTGATATATTATGCTTCTACACATTTCCCCTCACATCATTTCTCATTTATTTTGTGATTTGGATGCTTCTTTATTGTCTTATTCCTTGCCTCATGGGAGTCTCATGGCCTTATTTCCTTTTTTAGTACTATTTCCCAAAAACTTATATAGTCTATAGTCTTGTACTACTATACAACAACACAAAGGAATATATTGTTGCATCAGTCCCTCATATATCGTATTAGTCTGACTCAGGAGTTTCCCTCTTGAGTTCCAGCACCTCATCTTACCTCTAAAGTTCTGTGAATTGTCGTGAACTTCTTCAAAATCCATTGTACCATCTCTAAACTCTCTCCTATCATCTCAATCATCTCTTGTCACCTTTGACTCCCATCACCATTTTGTACTATCCACACCCTATTCTTGTCACTATCCTCGAAAATCTTCGAAACAACTTCACACACACTCAAAATTCTTCAGACTTCTTCGCAAGCTTTTGCAGTACTTCGTACAGCATCACATCACATCGCATTCATGCTCATTGCTGATGGCGATACTTAGTACCACCTCGTGTGGGTGTTGCCCTAACATGAGGGTGACAGGGTTGTATGTTCTGCAAGTTTGCAACCCCTGCTATGTGTAGTGAGGAAAGTCATGATGGATGGCAACCAAGACAGTTTGATGTGAACTGTTGACAGTTTCAATAAATGCCATGTTTGAAATCAAAAAAAAGTGTGAGCCTATCCCTGATATAGAGATAGACAAGCACTCACTAGGGAAATGCATGGGTTTTACCTGTGGGCTTCCCATGCTTTTATTTTCTAATTTATTCAATGAGTTTTGCATGAAAAATCATGAAGAAATGATTTTCTGGAAGCTTTTTGTTGGCTCTCTGTGATCCAATACATAAAATAATATTTGGGTGACATCTCTCATGTGACAAGGCTAAAAATATATTATTTTGTCCATTGTATCACAAGCACCCATTGAATAGCTATCAGAAAATCATGTTTTCATGATTTTTCATGCAAAACTTGTTGAATAAATTAGGAAATAAAAGCATGGAAAACCCATGCATTTCCCTAGCACTAACAAGAGAATGAAAGAATACTAAGACTCACTTCTGATCACACCAGATGATAAGCCATGGTAGTATTCTAATGACTACAGCTAGAATAGTGTAAGTGGCAGTTTAAGGTCAAGAAGAGATAAGACCGAGAAATGAAGTGTGTGATAAGTGTATAAACAGGTCATAATAAATGGTGCTGTAAGCCAGGCTCAGCAGAGTAGAAAAAGTTTCACAAATAGTCAAAAAATTTAAATACCTTGCAGGGGGATAAGCCAGAAACATATTTCTACTCTTGTTCAATCTTCACAAAATCATTCACTGCCTCCTGTGAAAGCCCTTTCTTGGCCTGCCAAGGACAACCAAAAAACCATCCTATCTCAATATCATATCATTCTTCAATGATCCATAAGTGTCTACTGATTCAATACCATCCTGGTATTTTCATTCCGATGAATCGCCAGAATCCTAGTTGCATTTAGCTGGCTCTAGTTCTTTAGGACTGAGAGACATTCTGGAATTGCAAATGGCGAAAACATGTGTTTGACATCGATCTCGGCGGGTAAGCTGATAGGAAAATTCGGACCACAGTCTATGAGGCCCTAAAGATCATTTGGACCATAGGAGTTAGCACGACAAGGCACGGGTGTCGCCTGGTGAGATTGTCTTGTACATGACTGATAGTCTTGGAGCATTTATTTCGCAGTGAGGAGCCTCAAGGCTACATCGAGAATAATTATGTCGAACACAGGCCAATTGGGGGAAGGCTGCGCGATCTGGATACACATCCTCGAGTGGGATATGGATGAGCGCATCCAGTGCGTCGCTTAGTTCATCGTAGTTGGAGCAATAGGTTCCTCCTGCCGATAGAAACCCGTCCTCTTCTTCATGCATTGGAATTCTATGGGCCACCAGCCGAAGGGCCAGGTCTGAAGATCTGAAGAATGACATCAAAGCAAACGAAAGGCGCTCCCATAAATCATTTAGGCACCGACGCTTAGTTCTCCACATCACAGAGTTGTTTGCTCCAATGCTGTTCAGGAGAATCGCCATGTACAGCCAATGCCAGCACTTCGCGTAAGCAATGTGCGTCGCAATGTTATTTTCGTCCATAAGGAGGCCAGTGTCTAGTAAACGTAGGCCGACATGACTTGTCATTGTCTCGCTTCGTTACGCCTCTCCCTCCCGAAGGTCGCATCACCAGAGTCAGTGCCAAGGCCACAACGCACAGAACCTCTGTGGGGGGGGGGGGGGGCAAAAAGCGTAGAATCTCGTAGTCTGTAGAATCCAATTGACAACCATGAGCTGGCGATAGAAACCGAGACAAGAGAAGTCTTACATAGCGTGCGAAAGTGTTGATTTTTTTTCACAGCCTAGAGCAACTGGCAGGACGATCAACTTTCCTCTCTCCTTTCGTGCCGCAGCTTCTGTACACATACCTCCATCTCATTGTAGTCATCAGTCAAATTATGCCTCCCCGTGGAAACAATGAAGGACTAGACTTCACTCCAATCCTTACCCATTATCTCTTTTTATTCACTTCGATTCTTGCAGTGGTGAGTTCTGCCTTCGTAACACATTCATTTCCATCTCATTGGTCAATTAACAGCTAGCATGGTTCATTGCATTCATCGGACAAGCCGTCGCGACTGCCCGTTGTAAGTACCCCTCTTGAAACCTCCTTTTCGTATCGACTTGGGTTTTCCAACAGTCGGTAACGGCCCCGTTGGCGTCCTATGGTTTGCTATATTCCTACAAATGTTTCTTATCCTCGGCGTCCTGTATACACTTGCGAGCGACTCAATAGGCATGCACCGCTTCCAAATATCAATATTTGGAGCCATCGCAATCGTCTTCGCCGTCATAGGTGTCAATCAAGGTATCTTTTCTGGAGCTGCTTCTTTGGACGCTATGGCAGCCGGCTGGCTCATTCTCGCCATCGTCAACGTCCTCTGGGTACTCTATTTCACCTCCGAGGAAGATTCGCTCACCCTCTACCTCTTCAATTCCATGGGCACAGGGGGTCTCACCCCTCCACGCCGCCGCAGGACTCGTAATGCAAGCAACAATTTGACCTCTGGTAATGGATATGCAAATAACTACGCCGCAGGCGGCGGTATCGGCAACGATCCTTACGAACCTAAGTTGGGCAGTGGTGTTGGGAGCGGCGCTTTTGGCGGTGGTGTTGGGATTAGAAGCCAGAATAGCTTCAACGCGGGAAGTCTAGATGGGGGTATAAACAGAGGCGGAACAGGAGCCGGTAGCATCCACAACACCCCTCCGGGAGGAGGAGCTGCGTCAATAGGAGGAGCCGATAACAATGCACCTACCTCCCCGCTGATGGCAGGTATTGGAGCAGGAGGGTCTGTAGGCGCTCCCTCGGATCCCAGTCCACAATCAGAAATATATCCCTACAAAGCAAAAGCACTTTATGCTTGTAAGTTGTCACTCATATTTTTATCTGCGTGCGAGATGTTCATAGCTTGCTTGACTAGATTCTGCTTCCCCTGATGATCCAAACGAGATATCCTTCAGCAAAGGAGAAATTCTTGATATTGCTGACAAGCAAGGAAAGTGGTGGCAGGCAAAGAAAGCAGACGGAACAGTAGGAAGTAAGTCCTCGACATATAACAACCCATCTTCATCGGATCTTAATTTTACGTTCAGTTGCACCTTCAAACTATCTACAAATCATTTGAGGCTGTACATGAATTTCGGATTTGACAATGTTATTTACGACAGTTAATGCATAAGGTCACGTCTATCTGTACAGACCATTAGGGCCATTTTCCCGTCTCTACTCTGGATAATACACTGGATGTTGTATAACTTCGTCGTGTATTTTTGTCCCGCCTTCTCTACGTACTTGTTGTGTCATCTCGCTCTGCCCATATCCTCCTATTTTTCGAGTCGTCATTCCCCTCTCAAATCTTGGGCTACAGACACTCTGACTAACGTTTGCGACTACAAAAACGCATATTATACATGTATGTTTGTTGTACGATGCTTAAGTATTTGATTTCACTTGCATAAATAAAATCTACCTATCTTCAGCGTCGCCGTCCACCAGCAGCTCCACTTCCCAACACGACAAGCCTTCTATTGCCACGTTTCTTCCGACCACCACCAGCGTTTCGATCCAGCTCGTGCCACGCTTCATCCATATCCCACTCGTCCACCTCCCGTGGTTGAGGTGTAGGCTGCCTCGCATGGCTCGCAGGAGTCGAATGCAACGCCGATGCAAAGCTACGTGCACCCCATGCTCCAGCCATTTGTGGCCGAACAGGTTCATTGGGCAACGGCGCGTGATCCTCGGCTGGAGAGTCAGGGACCAACGGCGACGAGGGAAAAAAGACCTCATCTCTCGTTACGACGGTCCTCATCCCTTTCTCCCGTTCCTGCTCTTCTGCCCTCGCGCGCGCACGGTCGTCCTTGCGTCCCTTCTCTTTCCTCCGTGAAGTCCGCAACTTCAACCCCCCCTCAAAGTTCTTCAACCCCTCTGCACCTACGACACCTTCCAGATCCGCCTCAATGAAAACTACGTCTGCGCCTTCCGGTATATGTCCCAGATACTTGCACCTTTTACGTAGATCGTCATTGACGGTGCTTTCAGAGAAAGACTCTACACGGATCGTTATAGTGTCGGGGAAGGATGGGTAGCTATGGAAATGCGAGAGCAGGATCTTGATGTCGAGTGGGTGAAGAAAGATGGGTAGCCCCGATGCAGCCTGGTAATAGTAGTATGTCGAGGTCGAAGGGGGTGGAGGATTGACATTGCGGCGATGCTTAGGCAGGTTGCGAGCCTGCGCAGGTATAGATCTCAGTGTATCGCCCGATTCAGGAGGGATATTGGAAATGATAGTTCCCCCAGACTTGAGAGCAAGAAACTCTTCAGGTACCTCGGAAGGTGGTAGCTGTGGATTCCCGTCCGCATTACGACGTCCTTCATGGAAGGCGAAACGCTCCTCGAGTTCGCGTTGATCTCGCAATGCCTTATCAATCTTTTCCTTGAGAGATGACGAATCCAGCGTGAAAACCTTCGCCAGCTGATTTTTGACCTTCTGCTCCGCGCCATCCACGAACGAGATTCCAAGATCGTCATTCATACTCGACAAAACTCGGCGTTCGGTCGCTAGTTCGTCGAGATCCCTAGAAAGGTCGGAGTTAAGGTAAGCCGGCGTGGCGAGCATAAACTTGGCAAAACTGAAGACATCTGGAAGGAAGTGAAAGGGTGCTTGGTGTGGGGGAAGGACATCCGAAGGCCAAGACTTTGAGCGCGGTAGGGCTAGAGTGGTAATCTGAGGTCGCTGCATCAGTCGCATACGCATCGTGGAACCGGTATGAAGTGCTGTTCGACCGTCGTCGTCTATATGTGACGATGACGACGATGATACAGGTGCACTTGTATCATCGTCTTCATAAATAGGTCCATCATCCCACTTGACACTCTTGAGCTGCTTCTCATTAACGGAGTCGAAACAGATGGGGCATCGTGCCCATTTGTTGTCTGACATCCCGAGATAATGAAGTATACAAGGAAAGCAGTATACCTACAGTAACGGATGTCAGTAACGGTGCAACGAAACACTTATCGGATACGACTAACATGACCGCATTTCGTCATGCGTGGTGCGGTGGGTGACGACAAACAGATTGGGCATATGGTATTACTCTCATCTTGAAAAGAAAGGTCCCTGCTTGATGCAGCAGACGCCAGCGCTGAAGAACGAGGAATGATGACCTGCAAAATATCATTCCACTGGAAGAAACTGCTTTGTGTGAATCACTTATTTTGGTTGGGTTCAATTGATACGCACATGTCCGGATCTGCGAAATGCACAGTATAATCGCCCGTTGGATTCATAACAAAGCGGTACTGCGCATTGACGAATCCTACAGATCGTTGGATCGATAATCGCCCAATCCGTTACGCGAGAATGGCTACGTACGTTCCTTGTTCCATACACCCTGCTGCGCTCCAGTCTTCCTGCTCCTCCTTGGCAAGTTTGTTAATGGTCGAGTCTGCCTCGGAGGAAGAGTGAAATTGAGCAGGTAGTTCAGGGATTGACTAGAAGCCATCTTGGCAGGGCGTTTCGGGGTAGGATGAACCTGGACGACTGGAATGCTCGTCATTAGTGATTAGAATCGAATGAGAACCGAATAGTGAGACAGTAAAGTAGTGGAAGCCTCCCAGTGGGAAGCGGGCCTCCACTGATTCGGACAGAGGGTAAATGACTCAAAGGCACGTGCGCGCTTTACATAATATTAAAATATACTGCCATTGCCAACACTTGATGGGAACATTTCTGTTGATTTGGATCCAATGCCAGTTTCTTCAACACACCGACTCCGCCGCCACGCCGGAAAACGACACCTGAGACTCCAAACGAGCCATTGCACCTCGACGGTAGACATTGTTTGTGCCCTAGGTAAGTTTTGTGTTTCTTGTTTCTCTCAACCAACTAACTGTTTTCATTAGTTTTAGGTCATAAACATGTTGCAACGACGGCCCCACACCCCATGCCCAACCACGACAACGGATACCAGCGTACGACGACAAAATCAAGTGCCAGGGCCCCACATCGACCAGAAACAGCCCAGCACCCGCCCCAGCACCCCACAACGACGACGGACGACCCAGCAGCTAACGACCATAACAACGAGCACAACGAGCACAACGAGGACTACCACGGCGAAAACGGAGGGGGACGACATTGACCATGCACGGGGGACCTATCGCCGATGACGTACCCGGGGACAAAGCAGCACCTAGCACCACTGCGACCCGCTGCTTGCAGGGTGGACGGATGGTGCTACAGGCACGCGGGAGGTGGCAGAGACGCCAGGGACAGAACAGACGAGAACGCGCGAGCGGTTTTATTTTCATATAATTAAGTTCACGGCCCCTCCCTTACGACACGGGAAGGGCCCAATTTTTATTAGTTAGAACACCCCTCGCGGGAGGACCCAACATAATACACCGCCAAACGTCTAAAAACTGAGTACAGTCATACACCGGTCAGTGGGACAGTTGACCTTTTCTCCTTCCTCACCCTCTATACTACCTTGGAGTTGATGTATATATGTATGCATATTGTGTATCTATGCATGGGTGGTCCCTTGTCCTGAAATAATATGTATTCATGAATGTAGACCTATAATACTGGTCAAAAACACAGAAAACAAGGTATTCCAGAACCAGGGCATCATTTTTTCCTGTAATCTTTTTAGATTCACATTCTACTATCAAATTAAAAAGACCTTAGAGTCACAGGTGGTAGATCGATGTGCTTGACCTATCGTCCTGTAGAGGCCTTTCGGAGTTGTCACATCATACATTCCAAAAGTGGACGTGATCAGATCTGGTCAGATCTAACTCCAAATCAAAAGGCACATGCAGCAGCTTTACAACCGAGAATTTGAGAAGGAACCAGGCGAGACAAAAAGGGGCCTTCACAAGATCTGCGAGCAGGTAGAGGAGGAGTGCTGGAAGGCAGAGAAGGTCAGAATAAATATATCAAAGACAAGCTTATCATGCTATGCCCGGAGTGGCAGAACACAGGCCCAGTTCAATGCAGAAAAAAGCTGGGTCACCAAAGAAGAAGCAGAAGTTATCATTGAATATGCAATACAAGTTGCAAACCAAGGACACAGGTTAGTACTACGGAGATTAGAGGAACATGCAAATGAGATCCTACAAGCATGATTGGGTGCAGATTTTGAAGGAACTGGGTGTCGTGTTTTGTTGAGAAGCACTCTGACCACCTCTCATCTTATTGGTGTCATCCCCTGGAACATTCACGAGCACACGCAGGAAATCCACACACAAAAGAAGCATACTTCAATCTACTGGAAGGGGCAATCATCGGAGAGGAGGACGAGGAACCAGTTTCACCCAAGCTTATGTTTGCTCCAGATGAGACTGGTGTTCAGCAGGGACTTGGGACGTGGCAACGCATCATAGGGCCTAAAGGAAAGAAGGTACAGCATCAGCAAAGAAGTGGAGATAGGGAGAACATTACTGTTATTGTAACCATCTGCGCTTATGGTACTTCTTTGCCACCGGCTGTGATCTTCAAAGGGGAGTTGTTTCAGACAACTTGGAGGCAAAACAATCCTTTGAACATGTCATGAGTGTTTTGCATGCACCCTTCACAAGAGAAACTTACAATCTTCAGACTGGGACATTCTTCCAAGGGCTACATAGATGGGGAGATTGGTGTCAAATGGATAAAACAATTTGACCAGCAAACATGTGCCAAGGCCGTGGATGGGCACAACTTACACTATACACATGGATTCCTCAAGTATGCATGGAAACACCGCATACATGTTTTATGTTATCCATCACATTCAACTCACATCTATCAAGGTCTTGATGTGGTAATCTTCAGTGTCTTGAAGCAATGGTGGACTGAAGCTCGAGATGAGTACAAACACCAACGTGGCCATAAAGTGGACAAGACAAACTTCCTGTCAGTATACACTCAGGCTCATACACAGGCACTGTCAAAGGAAAACATCATCACAGCCTTTTGGAAAACAGGTATTGTTCCATTAGACAGGAATGTCGTCACAGATGAGATGCTGGCACCCAGCACCACATCGTCAAGCAGAGGTTTCCTTCCAATCCAACAAGTGAGTCCTGTGCGAGTCATGGAGGATCTGATACACCGACAGCTTGCATGAGAAGCAGCCATATCACAGAATGACACAGAGGAAACAGGCTCACATCTGTTGGACTGTGTGGTGCCACCACAAATTTTGACACCTGTTCATGCTGCAATCGATACATTAGCATCTACGTCTGCTGCATTTCTTACCCCCCAATTCCAGAGTAAAGCCTCCTTGTTTCACACCATACATGGTTTCACCACTAAAACGTTGCCGAGAACCTATTCTTGATGATGAACCACAGACTGAGCGAGAAGTTGCTCTTATACAAGCATTGAGAGAAGCAGACGAAAGGGATGCATGGTGGAAGTGAGTGATGATCAGCATGCAGGCAACAGCTGTGTTGCAAGGGATGTACATAGCAAAAGTCCAGGGGTATCTTGAGGAGCATGAAACAAGAGCAGCAAAGAAAAAATCTGGGAATCAACTGTTCGGTGATGGATATGGCAAGCTGCTGACTGGAGATGATTTCTACAACTCAAGTCTGGAGATCGAGGAGCAAGCAAAACAAAAATCAGAAGAAAAATCAGAAAGAGCAAGGATGCGAGAGGAGCATGCAATGGTCATGGCTCAGTGGAAGAACAATGAGGTAGTAAGGAAGACTCGTAACAATGCAGTATGGAAGTCCCATCAAGATGCTGTCAAAGCATGGGAAGCCGAGCATGACCTTACCAAAGAGGAGAGAAGAAAACCACGATGGACAAAACCAAGGCAGGGTTTACTTGAGAAACCAGTTCCAAGACCAAAGAAGCCAGACGATGAAAGTGAATCAGATGAGGAGCCTAACGACGATGAAGACAATGTGATTGATGGTGATTGATAAGATCAATGCTTGCCTGATTTGGTGTTATCTCTTGTGATGTGACCTGTCCCACTGACCAGTTTTTCACTGATGGACAAGATTTCTACTGATTTGCAGATCCTAAGCTAAACATCACCTATAGTACATAAATATTGACCTGTAATAGATACATACAAGCCATACACTACTGTCTGTCATGCATGATTTGTCAAATTGTCACATGGGTTACATTCCGAGTCTGATTTAATTTCACTGTCCCACTGACCGGTGTATAACTGTACAGTGCTTTGCATAATAAACTGGAGTGATCACGATGAAATTTCTTGTTTGTAGCAACCAAACATGGCTCATGTAATGCAACATCTGTGACCCATCATGCTGATTCAATCATAATCTAGTATGGCTCCTCAGATCTCCCAGCAACTGTGGGAGTGGATGGTCATCTGGCAGTATGAAGAGCACAAGAAGGCAGCTGAAATTGCACTCCTTGCTGGCTGTGCTGAAAGTACCATTTATTGATGTGAATGAGTGACACTGACAGGTTCTATTTTAGGTGAAGACAAAGCTAACCAAACAAGAAAATTTGTGGTGATTGCTCTGGTTTATTATGCAAAGCACTATCACATTTTCAAATCCTGCCAAAGGCACATTTACGGAAAGTAATGAGATTACAATTTTTTTTTGTGAATCCCAAAAAGGAAAATTATGACATATCTCACTTGAACTGTGACTTTCCATCTGTCCCTTCAATCAATGTTGGACAATGACATAAGGGCTCTACAAGACAATATTTCAAAGATAATATCAGATAAGCCCACCTGTAAGATGCAATCATTCATGTCCTGAGTCCATCTTAGCAATCACTGCAGTAGCAAAATGGTTCCATTCAACACCACAACTAGAAGAAAAATGGTGGAAAGAGCAAGAACAGAGGCAAAAATGGAAGGCTCTCAAGAAAGCTAGAAAGCAGGTCAACGCAGCAAAGACAACCTTGAACACCCATGATTCTGATGGTAGTGATGGTAACAAGTTGGATCTTACAGGCGACCCCTCAGACACTGACAGTGATTCTTCTGGTCAGCCCATGATGAAGAAAGCAAGGTCTCTGCCTGAAATCACAGCTTATATCAATATCAAAACACCAGTGCAGACTGCCAAAACAAAACCCTCTGTTGATGCATGCGGCCCTTTCTTTTTTATGCTTGACAGTCTTGACTCAACTCACGATGAATTTCTGACTACCCTGGCAAAGACTGTTCTACCTGCTGCAAGCATTGGCTCAATCAATCAGCACAAGCTCTTTTGGAAATTGAATGTACCTGCAAACGACAAGCAAAAGCCACTCAGCAACACTTCTGGATTCTGTGCAATGACAACCAAACTCCAAGAACTGCTCATGAAGAACAAGGATACAATGATCACTCTCACACTACCACCCCTGCTATGAGTTGCTTTGCAGGTCAGTACTAGCTGTAGATCTTGAGCAGTATCCTGACTGTGTTTCTTCAGCCTGGAGACACTGTCAGATATGGTTTGGATGGGGAAATGGAAGAGTTTGCCCTTGAAGTGCATATACATGGCAGAAGATGGCAGGTGTTGGGAGTTGAATGATATAAGGTTGCAGGTTTGGGCAATCCATTTGGTGCGCATATATCTGTATTTCCCCCAAACTAAGGCACTAATTGTTTTGTTGCCATCGTTAGGCACAAAACATGGCTACCCTGAGTGAGCCGCTGACAAGCATTCATTTTTCTGAATTGCAAAGGATTAGAGCACCTGTGGCATCAAATGGGACTGTTGTGACTGCCGCTGATGGTCTTGCTGCCATTCCACCTGCACCTTTCCATGGCTACCCTCCCTATCCACTGTACTATGGACATCCTTACAGATTCAGCCATTTCATGCAACACCAACCACCTGCTCAGGCTCCTGTCAATGATTTCCATGCAACTCACCCACATGCTCCTCGTCCTCAAACACCAGCTACACACCATGATAACCCTGCTTCCATTCCATCCTCACTGGTCAAGATTGCCTTGCCACGCCCTGTCTCACTGGATCAATTTTGTGAAGCTTATGAGATTGATGATGAAGATAAGGCCAGGTTGTTCAAGCTCAAATTTCAGCCTGGGGACTGTCATGTTATCTGACTTGAACGTGAAGATTGGCATGGACATGGGGGTTTTTCTTGGCTTTCCTGGGATGACTTTTTACAGAAGCACAAGCAGTTTGTTCACAATGTAAAGAGTGGTGTGTGGGTGCCAGCTGTTTCTTAGCTTACTGCTTGCATCAGACAGTTTTTTTTATTGATGACCTTCTATTACATACATCCAATATGTTACTGCCACTCTACTATCACTGTTATCCATTCCACATGTAACTGGCATGAGAAAACCATGCCTTTTCCATTTCCCTTGTCACACAGCTGCATGTCTCCAATAGAGCACCTTCTGGATTATCATTAGCATGGATTTCATAGCCATGGCATCATAAGAATGCTTTCACTGGACACAACCACAGTAAGTATGTAATGCATTAGAATGGAAGTTGAAAAGTCATACGGGTGCTGAAGGACTCTTCAATGGGGTTCAAATCAGGGGAGTAGGATGGTAGATAAAGAAGAAGACATTGCATCAGCTACTCCAAGGCCCAAACATTGATGGCTGATCCGTCATACCAGCAGCATTGACAAGATCGACTATTGCAAGGTTATGATGGATCCGGCAGTTGTCAAGGACAAGTATGCTGTGATTCCCAGGGTACACATTCATTCTGGGTATCTGTAGAAGTATTAGATGGGATCTAACAGTTCAGAACAAAGTAAAAATGACTGTACAACCTGTTCTGCAACAAAATCATAGAATTCTAATGAGTTGAATGAACCTAAGATGGCCCAGCATGCCCCATATCCATCACTTGTAATTGCAGCAAGGAGTGAATATCTGTCACCACAGACAAAGTTGTCAATAAAATCTGCTCGTTCTCCCTAGTGTTGCCTTGACCAACTTGGGGCATTTTTGTATTCTTAAAATAGCTTGACGCAATGCACTCGGCCTGCTTAGTGTTGAGAGAGGACCCATCAACTTTTGGGGCTCCCCATGTATGTAAATATTTTCAGAATTCTATATAATTTATTGGAATTGATATTGCCTTTGACTCATTTTTTGCAAGTCAAAGGCAATATCAATTCCAATAAATTGTGTAAAATTCTGAAAATATTTACATAGGTAGGGAGCCCCAAAAGTCAATTGGTCCTCTCTCAACACTAAGCAGGCTGAGTGCATTGTGTTATTTTAAAAATACAAAAATGCCCCAAGTTGGTCAAGGCAACACTAGTTCTCCCTGCATTGATCAGCCATAGGCTGAGCCCATAGCACTGCGAAATATCATGGTTGTTTTTGCTCATCTTGTCTAGAAAGATAAACTCATTGCCCTGTCCTGCAGAATGCTCCCTAACAGTGGCCAGAAAGTCTGCCCAAAGCTCTTCATCTCTTTCAAAGGCAATCTTTTGCATGTGAGCATCTTTGAGGTTACTTTGCAGTGCAGAACGTGATATGACAATGTCATGTTGTATAGCAAGCCACCAAATGAGCTCATCAAGGTATACATCAGCCTCATTGTTGTAGACCTCTTTGATGACTGTCATTACAGTGTGGATGATGCAACAAGGGCATCCAATTAGTGGAGACTGAGGTTTATTGACTAAATGATGCTCAGAAAAGATCTTTCTCCATCGGTAGCCACTAGCATAAGACACACTGAGACTCTCAAAGATCATATCCTCTTCCCAGCCTAGTTCCCAGAGTCATAGAGCACATTCCTTGAGATCTGGGCTGATTTGATGGTTGACCATGATGGTGTAAAGATCATGTGAAATTGAAAACATGATGATTTTCCTTTTTGGGATTCACAAAAAAATAACTGTAATCTCATTACTTTCCAGAAGCACTGTAAATCCATGTTACAGAGACTCAGAAGCCAGCCACAACACAGCTGAATCTTCACATCCTGCCTCACCTGCAGACCACATAGTAGAACATGAAATCTGCATAGCTGGAGGCCTGTACACCATGTCATGTCTCATCAATCTGTCAGATCAGCTCCAGCTCGGGACCACCAATTGGATCACGACCTTCAATTTCATGTTTAAAATGTTGAATGACTTTGATATTCTATTCTACAGGCCAGCTGTATCTCACTGGGACCACACTCATGAATCTAACTGCTTCACACCCATTATTTCCTATGTGAAGTACATCAGGTTTCACACCAGTGAGCTGATGCTTGAGCACTTCCTGACTGGCTAGTTGAAAAGCAATGTCTCGACTTGGGGCAAGATGATTCAAAAAGATAGAGCAGAACCTAAAGATGGCATTAAAGCACTCAAATATCTCTATTGCAACACTGACAAGAGGTCCAAAATGAAGGATATCTGCTCATAAGTGTGCAAGAAGATGGAGTTTTAGTTTTGATGTCATTTTTGAAGGATCAATCATTGCAAATAAGTCAAGTACATTTGCAGCAGTGCCAGCAGCAACTTCAACATTGGCCTACAAATTGTGATTAGTGAATATGAACACAATATTGTGCATTGAATGTACACATACAAGATACTCCTCGATATTATGTATTTCTGGCACCCACAAGAATGCAGCAAGTTCTCCCACTGCTTTTGTGAGGAGGTACTGCTTTTCATTTACAAGATTGTAGACATGAAACACATTAACTTGTGCAATGGTTTTAAACTGCTGTCCAATTAGTGAATTAGCATGTTGCATAATGTAATTAGCATGGATGGCATGAATGGAATGCCCAGATCATTCAGTCAATTGTAAATGAAATAGAATTGTGTAAAGGATCTCCACAGGAGTATTGATAGCAGGATCAAACCTGTCAGATAATACACAAAGGTTATAAATGACTATGTGTTACACTGGTGAATTTAGTGTTTAAAGGTCCAGTCTGTAGGACCAAAAAAAAGACCAAAACTGAACTGAACTGGACTGATTAGGACTGGACCAGTGGTCTATTTATGGACCAGTCTTTTTCAGTCCAGTTGCTGGTCTTTTGTTTTGAAAAATATAGTAGGACCAATGAAAAACTGGTTAAAACTGGTTGTGACTGGTCTTTCATTACAACATATGTTGGACCTTACTCCCACACATATTTACTTCATTTTCAGTCCCTGGATCATCAAAAGCGGTCAAGAATTGGTTGAGATATGACCAAAAACATTTTTGTATGAGTATTTTGTTGTATCAGCACAACTTTGATTGCATTGCTTATTACCTGAGCTATAATTTTTTTTGTACAGCTATATGACATCATAAAAGTAACAACAACACACCTAATCATCTGTACCATGGGATTTTATTCATATAACAGCCCAAATGAGTGCAACTACAAACTACAAATTACAAACTACAAACTGCAACTTGAATGCATGTCCTTTTGGTTTTGGCCATATCTCAGTCAAATCTTGACGGAATTGCTTAAATGTTGGATTGGTCTATGGAGCATTACAATCTCTATCCACGAATATAATATATATGAGGTAATGGTCATATTTGTTGAGATACATATGGGTTATTTGGCACAATAAATTTTACAACAAAAGACCAGTCCGAACAAGTCTTTTTTCGGTCCATGGACCGATTAGGACCAGTTCTAAAGGGTCCGGTTGCAGTCCTCCAATATCTGGGTCAGTCCTAAACCAGTTGCAGTTGCCAGTTGCCCCATTTGGAAGTCAAAAACCGGACTGGACTGGACCTTTAAACACTAGGTGAATTACTTGCCATCCAATGTCAAAAATGGATTATAGATATCAATTTCATTCTCATGCACCCAGGTGAGCAGTTCAGCTTGGATATCAGCTGTAGTTTGTTCAGGGTGGTCCTTGTGCAACACTTGGGTGCATGCTACAAGGTCATCAGTCCAGAATTGGATGTAACTGTCTTTAACACCATTCTTAGTCTGCTGATTCTGTACATTTTGGGAGACACCCAGCAGGCCAGTTTAACCTAGGATTTGACATCGGCAAGGATACCTTCAGCAGAGTGAGCAATGCCAGGCTGAATAGATTGATTCAGTATGTTTCAATAAGAGTAACAATATCCTGCTCACCTTGAAGAGACTGTGAAACCCCATATCAGTTTCTTTATCTTTTTGCGGCCTGCCAACCAAACATTTCCTGCAGGGATGGTTTCCATTGCCACTGATGTGGCTGCAGATCTCACTCTGTGCAGGGTTATCCTGGGCCACAGTTGTGCAGATCTTGAACTGCATTTGCTGTCCTGACATTGATGATACTCAACCCAGGAAAACCACCAAACAGCCGATGAGGCAATCGATGATATTTGCGACGAGTCAGAGGAAGGGTGCAATGCATTCCAAATGTTCATGGTCCAACCTATGGGAAGATAACTAGTTGGTACTAGTCGTGAAGGTAGTGCTATATGAGACGAAGGTGTTTGGTGCGGTCCGATCGAGTATCGATCGATATCAAGGACAATCAATGAGATCGATGGCAGACAAGGTTTATCGTCGATGGTCGAAGTGCAAATTCCAAGGACCTTTCGATAGGTCAATAGTATATGAAGACTATAGCCAATGGCTAGGGAGTGTTGGAATGGTTGCTAGTGCTAACGATCAGAGGATCGTAGGAAGATCGAGGATGATGATGGTCACAGAGGTTTCTCGTCGATTGAGAAAGCTCATAGAAGTTTAGATTGTTTTAGAGGATAGATCTGATTCTTAGAACTTAATACGAGATGATAGGTGAAGATGATTTCTTTTGTTTCCAAGTAGATACTACAGAGTTTTATATGTTTTAAAGAAACTTCCTAAAATGGAATGAGAAACATGTGTAGAACATGAGGCAAAAGATATGAGTTAAGGCACAAGGCCAAAAAGGAGACTGGAATAAGAACAAGAAAGATATATATCATATGATGAAAGAGTAATAAAGGGTATAGAACTAAAAGGGGACTGTCCTTTGTGTATAAACCATGCTAAGTCTCGCAATAATCCATCCAGCGGGTTCTGTACGCGATAGGGAGTTGGAACGAGGCTGACCTACTATCAGCAGGTTTGAGCACAAGATGGAGTACTCCCTGGCACATGGTATTCCACCATTTAGATAATGAATGCGGCACCCGATGTTGCTCACAGTCTCTCGATATCGATTGATAACGCTCGACGATGATCGACAATGATGCTCGACCGTGTTTGATATGATATCGTGCTTGGTAGACTTGGTTGGGAGTGGTCGTGCTGCTTCTGGGACCTCATGCGAGTTATCTGATGTGATTAGAATGTGGTCGAAATGGTGAATCGGCCTTTGAGCCGAGGAGACAACCTATCAATGTCCCATGATGAACCTTAACAGGCTTCCATGGGTTGACCTATTGGAAAATCGTGAAAATAATACCTTAGTCCCATAACTATGTTTCAATGACCCAAACTCACTTGAGCACCTGTTTGATACCATGAAACTGCTCAGGAATACTAGCAACTGGCAAGGTTGAGACAAAGTGCATATGGAACTCTTGCTGAAGAAGCTTTTGTGGTAAATCTTGATGGCTTACATAGGTGTTCCAGTGCTTATTCCAATTCTTTGATCAGGGTTGGGCATACATGCCGGGCATCCAGATTCAATGGCTTGAACTGCTAATTGTGAGTGGACTTGACAAAGTGAGTGACAACAACTCACCATTCCATGCTGGAACCAGTTTTGAGTCTATCAAATCTAAAAAGTTATCCTGTAAGTCTGACACCCTTACTAGAATTACTTTGCTGTCAATAATATTGGTGACAAACTGTGTAGATAAATTTGATCAACATTTCAGATCAAACGTGGGAATGGGCAAAAACTCCACACCTGATCATCAAGAACAACAGTGAAGGTGTCTGCTAGGGCAAGGCAGGGGTTACCCCTGGGTATCAAATCTCATACCCTTACCCCTACCCCTGAACACCCTACCCTTAGGGGTAAGGGTATGGAAACATATAAGGTGTAAGCATGCTTACCAAACATTGTACATATTTGGTGACCTGTCAATGAACACTCCATATACTGACATCACAGAATGACACTTACTTCAGACCCCCATCATTCCCCCCCCCCCCCCCCCCCATCTTCCCCGTGTACACATATCCCTTGTATTCCGATACCCTTATCTTGCCAAATAGACTCTGGTCCTATTTCTGTTGCTGTCTGTCTTGAGGTTTACGCCATGTACGCTTACATTTTTTTTGAAATATCAACCAGATTTTTGCTGCCAAACTGAAAATGCTGTCATCAGTTATTGCTGTGCTGTCATCAGTAATCACTGCTACCGCTGTCACTTTACACTGTCATTGCACTGCCAAACTGTCCGACCCTACTGTTACTGCTGCTCCATTTCATTCCTCATCACATCTGCAAGGCAGTGTCGTCTCTGCTCCATCTACACTGAATCCATGCCATGCAAGAAATGTTGTGGGCCAACCACAAGGTATTTCGTCAATGCCCGCCTTACCTGTAGTCCTGGAATTGAGCTCGCCGTTAACCCCTCCCCCCTGCTTCGCTAAGAACTGTGCATAGAGTGACTGAATTGTCTCCTGGATCTTCCAATTCTACCTCATCTGCATCCTCTTTACCTGTCCATTTACCAATATGCCCCTCAGCAATGTCCGTGTCTACCTTGTTAAATGCATGTGTCGAACAAAGCTTGCCCTCAAAGCCACCCATTCTACATGCTGGAGAGATTTCCCCTGCAGTTATGTGTGATTTTGAATGCGGTTGCAAGACTTATTTTGACCACAAGCATGTTGACGAGAAAGATCAAGTACGAAAGATCCTGGGTTGCTTCTGTGACGACCACATTTGAGATTGGATCCATGGTGATTGGGACCGCCTCCTAGGGCTTGATTTCAGTGATTTCATGGGCGACATGCACAAGAACTATCTGGATCCAGATTGGGAAGATAACATTTGCCATTCTATATTAGCTGCAATGTTGCGAGATGAGGGCATCTTTTGGGATTGGTTTTCCAGTCTCCAATCCCAAAATGCTCTATTGCATGACACCACTTCTTACTTCTCTGATAGGAACCTCTGTGACAAGCTTGAAGCATCCTTACCCTCAGAGCTGGCTCGCCGTTGCAGTGATGAGAAGGTCGACAAGGAGCTGGACCTTTGCAAATAGACCCAAGAAGTTAAGTGGATTGACGAGGGAAGGTGTGCGGACCTCAAGCGTCAGATGCACATCACGGAGGCATACTACAACAAGCGTCAGCATCAGTTGATGTCATCCAATGCCCCACCCAGGTCTGCTGCCACTGGTCAGTACAACTCTGGCCAAAACTCCTCGCAAAACATGATGTCATCCTCCACCGCCAAGCTGTACCTTCCAAAGTTGACAACCGCTGAAATTGCTGAACTGAATGTGAAGAAGGGTTGCAGGAAATGCCACCATTTTAATGTCGACCACATTTCTAATAACTGCCCCTACAATTTCCTGCTGGTCACAACATACATGGGATTGGTCAACCATAATGACCCTCAGGCACCAGCAACAATCCCTCTCGCAATTTCCCTGACCACGGGCAACATGTCGAACATGCCCGCAAACATGGGTGCCCCCAACACAAAGAAAATGCCTGCACACCCAGTCGCAGCAATTGGTTCATGGGCAGATGAACCTGCCGCTGGGTTCTCTGTGGTGGAATCGTCCACTCTCAGTGATGGGTCTGAGTCTGACCCTGATACCTCTCTCGAGGTGAGTCCACCTCTTCACACATGTCACCTCTGGTGGAAGGGCCATATTGACAGCCCCGCTATCACATCGCCACCTGCTGTTAACTGTTTGCTGGACTGTGGCTCACATCCAGTAATTTACACTCCCCCACCTATTCCAATCGGACTCTCTGGAATCCAGTTATTCTGACCGGATTCCACTGGAATCCAATTATTCTGACTGGATTCCACTGGAGTCCGATTATTCCGACTGGATTCCACTGGAGACCGATTATTCCAACCAGATACCACTGGAGTCCGATTATTCCGACTGGATTCCACTGGAGACCGATTATTCCAACCGGATACCACTGGAGTCCAGTTATTCCAACTGGATTCCAGTTATTCCAGACTCCAAGTTATGCATGTTTAGTTTAATTAACTTACAGTATACAACAGTAGAAAGTCAAGTCAAGTCAAACTTCGAGTTCTGAAGTTCCTCAGTTGCCTACAAAATTAATTTGTGCAGAGCAAGGATTGAACTCAAGGCCTCATGATAAAGTAATCATGTGATAAACCAAACACCGTGCTCAACCAGTTGAGCCACAGGAGAATTATTAACTAGCTATTATAAAGTTTATTTCTGACACTCAAACTCACAACTTCATTTTCTCGAAGTAGATAATTAAGATCAAATTTTTTTAATTTAAGCCCATCCCTCACAGGGGATGATTTGATTATATATATACATAAAACTAACCCCTTGCATTCAGTGCGAGGGGGGAGGTAAAAACATCAAGAAAAAAAAAACCCTCCCCCACAGACAAAATGGGGGAGGGGGAGGTGTAATAATATTAAGTAATTAAAACTACAAAAAAACCCTCCCCACATGAAATGCAGGGGAGGGGGAGGGGACGTGACCCCGCTGTGCTAGGTGAGTTGTCTGTCATTCCACCCATGATCCACCCCACGAGCAGTTGCTCGTGAGGCTGGGGGCAGGTGGTGTGTCATCGTCTCCTATCTGGGCGCCTAGGCATCATTCCACCCACGTTCCACCCCACGAGCAGTTGCTTGTGAGGCTGGGGGTGGGTGGCTTGTCATTGTTGTTGTTCCACCCATGTTTCACCCCACGAGCAGTTGCTCATGAGGCTGGGGGCGGGTGGTGTGTCGTTGTCTCCTATCTGGGCACCTAGGCATCGTTCCACCCACGTTCCACCCCACAAGCAGTTGCTCGTGAGGCTGGGGGTGGGTGGCTTGTTGTTGTTTGTTGCCGTTGTCCTCCATTTGGATTTCTGTCTTTTTTTTTTTTTGGGGGGGGGGAGGGGTTTGGGCATGTCAGTGCGACGTGGCGCATGTACGGGTGTTGGTGGGTGCTTACTAGGCAGGTAGGGGTCTCCTGGCATCCCTCTGCACCCACCTAGCCTGTGTCGACAGCCTCACATCCCATTTGAAAGGGGAGGAGGGGATTGGGTGGCTGTGGGCATGCGTTGCACATTTTTTGTTGCAGCAGGTCGTCCCCAGTAGTATATAGCCTAAAAAGCAATAAATTACAATTACTTGTTTGATAAAAAGAAAAAGAAAAAAGAAAAAACTTATCTATGGCCCAAACAACAATTGCCGTTGTTTGGGCCCGCGTTCTGTCCAGTTGGCTCATTTGAAGGTGGTGGTGATGGAGGCAGTGGGCGTGGGAATGGTGGTGGCGGGTGCGCACACAGTGGTGGTGGTAGAGTGGAGAGAAGGAGGAGGCGGCATTGACGACGTGGTGGTGGTTATGAGCTGGCAGTCACATGTCACGTGTCATGCAATATGCATGTTTGCATATTCCATTAATGGCTGTAACTACGCACCTTGGTTGGGTAATAAAAGTATTAGATGTATTTGGGTGAACAATTACTTGGTAGCTCAGTGGTTAAGCATGCTGTTATGTGTGCAGACCCAAGGTCAAGTGTTCAACTCTTGTTGCACGTCGAAATTTTATTTGGGAAAGCACATGCATTCCAGTTATTCCAGTTATGCTCATTGCCGTGCATCCGGTTGATCCGAGTGTTCAAGGTAAAAATGAGTCCGGGTAGATTCTGGGGATTCCAGAGGTAAAATTGACCCTCCAGTCCGATCGGAATTATGAATTGTGAGAAAAATATATGTAAATGGAATTCCCTGGAATTCCAGAAATTCCGATCGGAATGGGCATTCCGACTGGAATCCAACCAGAATAGGTGGAGGAGTGTAATGTACTCCTCACATCTCATGCTCATCCTACCAGAACTAGCAGACCACCTTGGTCTACACCACTGCTGTCTGCATTGCCCCAAAACTGTTGATGTTGCTGTTGATCCATCCACATCCCGAAAGCCAACCATGTTGACTGAATATGTGAAGTTTTCTGTTTCATCTCTTGATGCTCAATGGACATCACGCATAGTACATGCCCTGGTTGCACCAGGCCTCTGCACCTCTGTTATTCTTGGACTGCCCTGGTTAGAAAAGAACGATATTATTGCTGACTTCGGTGCACAAACCTGTATTGATAAAAAGATGAAATATGACTTGTTGAACCCTCTGCTGCCTGTTGTCCCTAAGCAACTGAAGCTTCAATTGAAGGAATTGATGAAACAACTGCAAAATGATCGTAAGGCTATGTTAATGGAACTGAAATTTGTATTGGCATTGAGATTAAAGATGATGCGTTTTGAAGAAGTGACAGCAGTAGACGTGGTTGCAGCCATAAATATGTGGATTGAACAGTTATCAGGGCTGGCAGAGCTAATGCACTGAGAGGACATGTTAAAGGCAGAATTCAAAGACATTTTTGAACCAATACCACATGTAGATGAACTACTGATGGATGTTCTGGCTCATATTAAATTAAAAGAAGTGGGACAGTCAATTAAAACACGGTCATATCAATGTTCTTGAAAGTATCGAGAGGCATGGCACATGTTGCTACAGAAACACCTCGATGCTGGAAGAATACGACCGTCAAGTTCGTCATCCTCATCCCCAGCATTCATCATTCCAAAAGCAGATGCTATGGTCCTACCACGTTGGGCAAATACAATCAGGGACTCACATCCACTTGCCCATGTTGATGATATCCTCAGTGACTGCACCAAGGGTAAAATTTGGGCAACCATCAATATGTCCGACAGTTTCTTCCAAACCCGGATGCACCCTGATGATATCCATTTGACTGCAGTGTCTACGCCGTTTGGTCTTTATGAATGGTTGGTAATGCCAATGGGGTTACGAAATGCACCGTCTATTCATCAACGCCATGTTGTCTCAGCACTGCACGAGTACATTGGAAAATTTTGCCATGTGTATCTTGATGATATCGTTGTGTGGTCAAGCTCCCTAGCGGAGCATGATCGTAATGTGCGAAAGATCTTGGAGGCACTGTGCAAAGCAAAGCTCTACTGCAATCCAAAGAAAACCCATCTATACTGCACAGAGATTGATTTCCTCAGCCACCACATCTCTGAGAGAGGCATTGAGGCTGACAACCAAAAGGTGGAGAAGATCCTGGCTTGGCCATGGCCAAAGTCTGCTACCAAAGTGTGTCAGTTCCTGCAGTTAGTGAGGTACTTAGCAGTTTGTTTGCCGAACCTCGCAGACTAGTGTTCAAGGGTCCAGTCCATGAGACCGGAAAAAGACCAGACCCTTAACCAAACTTAACTGCAAAAGACCGAACCATCGGTCTTGGTTCACCCCATATTGGGGTTGGTTCGGTTGTCGGTTGATCACTTTTGTAAACTCATGAGAACCAATGTAAGACCGGTTGAAACCGGTCTTAATCGGTCTTTTAGACATGTTTATACTACTAGATATATAGCATAAGTTGAGTATAAAATACAGAAATAAGTATCCAAAAGTATATAAAAGAACAAAAATAAATACTACTATTACTATTTATGGTATATATACATAAAGTGGAACAAGCCCGGGGGAAAAACAGTCGTTTGGTGAGTGCTTATATACCCTGTGGCCATGCACAGACCATGTGGTCACGTTTGTTCACCCAAAACAAATGTGGCACTACTTCCCAGATGACTTCCCACAACCACAACAACAACACCAACAATGCTGTTTCCATGAAAATGACCACAACAACCGAATGAACACAGAGTAGATGGCCCAAATGACAAACAAGGGTTGTTTGGGCCCTAGGGTACATTGTTTTATAGTTGATTCTTTTCTTTTACTAACTAACTAACTAACTAAAAGTTTTTTCTTCTTTTTTAGGTACTTTTCATTTTGATAATGAAATCGCCCACCCACCGAATGACGCCTTTGCCGCCACTGTGAGCCGCTGCTTGCAGGCTGGCATTGAGCTGCTTCTGGACCACAACAACCATGCCCAACACCGCCGCTGCGAGCCTCTGCTTGCAGGGTGGCAACAGGCCCTTTCCTGGATGACAATGAATAGCGGGACAACAAGGACAACAAATCAGGGGGACGAGGACAAATCAGGGGGGACAATCAGGGGGCTCTGCTGCAGACTGCCCAAATGATGCTAGTCGTCGTTTGGGCTGTCGAGTATGTTTTTTTTTGTTTAATCTTATTTCTTTTACTAACAATTATTTTCCTAGTTTCTTATCTTTTGCTAACGACATCGCCTAGCCACCACACAACGCACCTGGGCCCTCACCATACACCACCCATGACCTATGTCCTCACAGGGTGGCAACGGGTACCGCCACTTCCAGACAGCAACAGCAACGGCAGCCAGGGACAACAGCCGACACCACGTCACAGCACCACCAACCCACCTACGAGCCACTGCTCGTAGGGGGTAATGGAGGTGCCGATGATGAACAACAACGCACACAGGGAGGGGCTGACGAATGACAGGGAGCAGAAAATGGACGACAATGAGAACAGGGGAGGGGGCAACACGCGATGGCGATGGGGAGGAGATGACAAACAACAACCACTCTCAACCCCCCACCCTCACTACAAATGCAAGATGGTGGGGCTATTTTATTATTATCTTGTTCTTCTTTGTTTTCTTTCAGTTTTTTAGCAACATCGCTGCAAGCAACTGCTCGCAGGGTGTAAATATAATTAGTTTATCTACAATATATTATAATTTAGTTAGACTCATAAAAACAGCACCAGTCTTTTGGGGTCAACCGAACCAAATAGGACTGGTCCTATTCAGTTTGGTTGCGGTCCATCTAATCTTGGCATCGATTTGGACTGGTTTTGGTCTCTGGTTGACCCCCTTGGGGGTCAAAAAACCGGACTGAACCGGACCCTTAAACACTAATAAGGGTTGCCAAGGGTATGGGAGGGTTTGTCAAGGGTACAAGGGTTTGGCACAAAATCAACATATTTAGAGCAAAATTCATTTGAAAAGTGTTGATAACTATTGTATTTACTATTAATATCACATATTAATACCTCTTATTAACATATGAAAGCCATTATCATGTTGGACAATCTCAAAATCTGAATTTAATTGATGAAAATCTTGAATATGAGTCTTTGTAGCTAAAAAAATCAGATGATATTCTTACATAAGCATACCCCTGGCATACCCCTGTACCCTTAGTAAGGGTACAGGGGTATACAAGGGTATGAACTTCCAAACCCCTACCCTTACCCCTCATACCCTTAGCCCAAAAACACAAGGGTATACCCCTGCCTTGCCTTAGTGTCTGCAAAAACATTTTTATTGGTGTCCTCCAGCCACCACACTGGAATAACAAAATTGCTGGTCTTGAGATGAGCAAGTTCATCAATATAATAATGGCAGCTGCCCACATCATACATCAGGCTTAGCATATGTCAATCAACGTCTTGCCACCATTTTTGCACATGGTAAACTTCAGAGATGATCCCACCTGGCAGAATCACTGTGTAAGGGGACTAGGGGACTCAGGGGGGTGCCCTGTGTGTTTCTCCTATTTTTTACATTTGTCCTATATTTTCCCTCACTTTATTTCCTTCTATTCTTCATTTTCTATGATTTTTCCTTATTTTATTACTAATTTCCCTTTCTATCACATTTGTGCATGTTGACAGTTTATATTTAGAGGCAGAGTACCCCTTCCGACATCTACCCCTTGGTATGATGTCATTTGGCGGCCTTGATCTGCCTATTTCTGCCTATTTCTATTTTTAGACTATTATTTGATTTTTGCAATCTTCACATATACTGGGCATTGGCAAAGGGGTCCTTAGAGTTTTCTCTTTGGATTTCCTTTTGCTAGGTGCGCCTCCACTCCCTGTAATATGTACCATAAGTTTAACTTCGGATTTCCCTTTGCTAGTCCATTAATTAAGTGGCTTCTAAGGTTGCCCTTATACACTGGATAGCAATGAATATGATTGTATACTGACAAATTGGCCCAATCCTGTAAATGAGAGGTATTAAGATTTGCGCACAAAAATGGCTGCACCACTCACCATAGTGACAAGAGTGTGTGGGTCATTCATGGAGTAAATGTTGCCTTTAGGAGACTTGTATTGAGTGGTTGGTACCCCACATGATTTCCAGAGGGAGGTCTGAACCTGTTGAAGATGGTGTAAAGATGGGACATCATGAGCACCTGCTTCCCAGAGTATCCAGAGGAACACGTTCATTAGCAAATTTGAAACTTGCATCCTGGGAAGATTGTTGAGTATATTGAGAAGAAACATCTTCAAGGGAATGAAAACATTGTTAATTGGTATATAGGTTTTGATCAATCAACGGCTTACCATCTTAGAGTCATATGGTGACCATCCATTGATGGCCTTGGGCTGTTGTGCATGACCTTGCACCTTTTCTTCAAGTATATTGGCTACATCTGGTGCATCCAGATCTGATCCAAAAATATCAGTGTCTTCATAAATCTGGTGCAAGTGAAACAACAGACAAGCATTCTGTAGCAACATGTTCAATATATCATCTTGTTCTAGTTCCTCTAACAGTAGTTCACTGTCATTTGGGTCTTCTTCTGGTAAATAATCTGCACCGCGCCAGAGATTGAAGTTATTAGCATCTCTCTCCAGACATCTCCTCTCATTGACAGCAGCAGCTGCATGATCAATTCCAGCATTGAAGTGTTCATTGTACAATGCATGATTGTCCCACATGTCTTGTTCTTCTGTACTCAGAACTTGTGTCAGCGCTGTAACTGCAGCCGGTGCCACTGTTGGGCATAACATGACAAAGTCCATCCCCTGTTCCATCTAGGGACTACCATGGATGGACCCGGGTCCATCCAGGTGAATATCCATGGATGATGTACTAAAGTCCATGGATATGGGTGGCATCCATGGATCATCTCCATATGAATACTACTATTTTTTATGCTCTCAAATGCTCTAATATATGTACCATAGTCTATTAAAATGGTTTAGCAAGGTCAATTACCTGTTGGAGTGCCTTGCTGGCACACATAGTGTTGCCACTAGCTAAGCTACTTGTTTTCAATAATCTGGCTATAGCATCACAAATAAAACAGGTAAATGTCTCAAAATATTTGACATGGTAGAGGACCTCAAAAGCTGGAGGGCCTTCTGCAAACATTGGTTGATCCCATCAGTTATTGGTAAGCAATTTTAATTTAGCCACTTGCCATGAGCCAATGGCCAATAGAACTTCTATATCTCAATGTTATGAGTCCTTAATGAAGTTAAGACTTGTTCTTCAAGCTGTAAGGGGACTAAGGGGGTGCCCTGTGTGTTTTTCCTATTTTTTATGTTCGTCCCATATTTTTCCCCACCTCATTTCCTTCTATTCTTCATTTTCTATGATTTTTCCGGATTTTATTACTAATTTTCCCTTGCTATCATGTTTGTATATGTTGACACTTTTATATTTAGAGGCGGAGTACCCCTTCCGACACATACCCCTTGGTATGATGTCATTCGGCGGCCTTGATCCGCCTATCTCCGCCTTTTTCTATTTTTAGGTTATATTTGATTTTTGTCGTCTTCACATATACTGGGCATCAGCAAGGGGATCCTTAGAGTTTTCTCTTCGGATTTCCCTTTGCTAGGTGCGCCCCCAATGCCTGTATTATGTAGTATAATTTTAACTTCGGATTTCCCTTTGCTAGAGGCTTAGGTTGCCCTTATAGTAGAAAACTCTCCCCTAAGGCCCGAAAATCGCGAACGCGCTGCCCAAAATAGGCAGGTACGGACTGGACGACGCTTCCCAAAGCTCCACAGAGTCCCTACACACCGTTCCAGATACTCTCGCCTTTATTGCGCCGCCATTTTCGCCAAACGCGCTCCCTAGCGACATGGACGCATCAGAACGCTTCGACGCGCTTGAAAGCGATGTTTCCGGAATGCGCGCGCAAATCGACTCGCTTAAATCTACGATTGAAAACTTCGTTAGGACCCTCCAGGCTAACCCTACGACTAATAGTTCCCCCTTCACGACTCCAAGCGCACCCAACAACGATGTTTTGCCAAACGCGTCCACTGTGGAACGTGCCCAGATCAAACCGTCCCCCCCCGCCGAATTTAATGGTGCACGTGCGCAGGGACGTGCATTCCTTAATTCCTGTGAGTTATACATTAGTCTCCAGTCGCATCAATTCGTCGATGAGGCTGCAAAAATTTATTGGGCCTTCACATACATGAAATCTGAACGCGCCTATCTCTATGTGGACCGTATCCTACGTCAAACTAAAGAACTCGGTTCTCTACCTTTCTCCACTTGGGGTGACTTTCGAGCTGAGTTCGTACGCCACTTCTGCCCCCTCAATGAACGCCACCGAGCAGTGACACGACTTGAGTCATCCACTTACCACCAGGGACGTCGATCCGTGGACGACTATATCGATGAGTTCAAGGATTTGGTGGACATGGCAGGGTATGGGAGTGGGTTACCAGTGGTGGTGAAGTTCCGACGGGGGCTCAACCGAGAAATTCAGGACCAGATTGCACAGATGTTGGAAGGGCGCCCAGCGGACGATGATATCCTTGCTTGGTATGAAGCTGCTTCACTCTGTGACGAGAACCGACTCACAAATGTGGCGTTTAATGCTGCATTCCGTGCTCCAACTACCACTCATACACCCTACACCTTCAATCGAAGCCTCCCCCGCCCTAACCCCATTCCTGCTCGTCAAACTCCCACACCAGCCGTCAATATCCCAGTACCAATGGATGTTGATGCAGCCCGCAGCCGTGCACGTAAGTTGGATCTCTGCTACCGTTGTGGGGAACCTGGACACAGGGCTGGAGCGTGTCCCCATCGTCAGGATATCCGCATGCTCACCCCCGAGGGACGAGACGAACTCCTGCAAGATCTGTTGGCACTTGTAGATGTTGAGGAAGCGAAGGATCAAGTTGCAGAGGAGGTTAAGCTGGAAGTTGTAGAGGAGCAGGATTTTCCTATTCGCAGCGAGTGAATCGTACGCCCTCACTGCCTGTCCATAACCGCTTTGAAGTCTTGTCAGTTGAATCCCTGGAGAATGAATCCATTTCTGTGACTGCTCCCCTCTCTGACCCTTCGAAGTTGGCTAAAGACGTACCTGCTCTCCCCATCTCTCCTTCTACTCCACGTCCCAAAATTAAATCATGGGAGCGTAAACTACCACGCAAGTATATTGTGGCATCCACTCCCTCTGCACATTCCTTAAACCTAGCCATCGAACTGCAGACGACCGACACTGGACAGATACTCGGTGTTTCTGCGCTCCTGGACTCTGGTGCGACTGGTCTCTTCATCGATTCCCATCTGGTACAACAACATCGTCTAAATACTCGCTCACTCTCACGTCCGATACCTGTATATAACGTGGATGGATCCCCAAATGAAGCTGGTGCCATCCGAGAGGTTGCAGACCTGGTTCTCCGTTACAAAGATCATAGTGAGCGTGCCCTTTTTGCTGTCACTCAATTAGGAAAGCAAAAGGCGATTTTGGGATATCCATGGCTTCGAGACCATAACCCAGAGGTCGACTGGCGCACCGGGGAGGTTACCATGAGCCGATGTCCATCCCGCTGTCGGACGTGTTTCACAGAAGCCAGGCAAGAACGTCGTGGACAGAAGGCGGCAATACGACGAACTCAGAAGTGTCGTGCTGGACCCCTGCCTATACCTGAAGTGGAATTGGAAGGGGTTCCTGATCTAATGCCGGACTCGGATGATGATGATGAGGACCCAGAGGAAGTGGAGGAGGGTGATCGGATCTTCTACACTGCGATTCGCTCGTCGCATGAGGTGTGTGCCACATCGAACATATCCCAACGCCTCGCCGAGGCCTTCCACAAAAACAACGCTGCTAAATCCTCTACTAACTCCTTACTCCCTCATCTCCATGAGTTTGAAGACGTGTTCTCCAAGGAGTCATTCGACTCTCTTCCTGCGCGTAAGCCATGGGATCACGCGATCGAACTCACCCCCGGCGCAACCCCTTCATCCTGCAAGGTCTATCCTCTCTCTCCGGAGGAACAACGGCAGCTTGACCAGTTCATCGACGAGCACCTGGCCTCTGGACGTATTCGACCATCGAAGTCACCCATGGCCTCTCCCTTTTTCTTTGTCAAGAAGAAGGATGGCTCACTTCGACCAGTTCAAGACTACAGAAGACTCAACAACATCACGGTCAAAAATCGCTACCCACTACCCCTCATCTCCGAACTCGTAAACCAGCTCCGTGGAGCCCGATACTTCACCAAGCTCGATGTCCGTTGGGGCTATAATAATGTGAGGATAAAGGAGGGAGATGAGTGGAAGGCAGCCTTTCGTACCAACCGTGGTCTTTTTGAACCGCTTGTCATGTTCTTTGGCCTTACTAATAGCCCTGCCACCTTTCAGACCATGATGAACGACATCTTCCATGACCTCATCCTCGAAGGCGTTGTCTGCATCTATCTCGACGACATCCTCATCTTCACTCGCACGGTTGAAGAGCACCGTCGCATCACGCGCCTCGTCCTAGAGCGACTTCGACGGTACAAACTCTACCTTCGTCAGGACAAATGCGAGTTCGAAAGGACCAAGATCGAGTACCTCGGCCTGATTATCTCGGAGGGTCAAGTGGAGATGGATCCTATCAAGGTAAATGGGGTCACAGCTTGGCCTACGCCCACGAACAAGAAGGAGGTGCAGTCTTTCCTGGGCTTCATCAATTTTTATCGGCGTTTTATCAAGGATTTCTCACATCATGCACGACCGCTGTTCGACTTGACAGGAAAGGAGGCATGGAGGTGGGATAATGCACAACAGGAGGCGTTCGAAAAGCTTAAGGAGATGGTCACTTCCGCTCCGATCCTTACCTTTGCTGACGATTCGCGTCCTTTTCGTGTAGAAGCCGACAGTTCTGACTTTGCGACGGGCGCTGTGTTGTCTCAGCAGTCTCCGGAGGACCAGAAGTGGCATCCTGTTGCGTTCTACTCCAAAAGCCTTAGTGCTGTAGAGAGAAACTACGAGATCCATGACAAGGAGATGTTGGCGATAATGCGTGCGCTTGAGGAGTGGCGACACTTCCTCGAGGGTGCCCAACACAAGGTGGAAATTTGGACGGATCACAAGAACCTCGAGTACTTCATGACGGCCAAGAAATTGAACCGTCGTCAAGCTCGTTGGTCCCTGTATCTATCTAGATTTGACTTCTCCTTGCACCACCGTCCGGGTCGCAGCATGGGGAAGACCGATGCCCTATCCCGACGTGCAGACCATGGGGATGGCAGCGGTGACAACCAAAACATTGTGCTGTTGCAGCCAGACCTGTTCACCATTCGGGCACTGGAAGGCATCGTACCCCAGGGCGAGGAGCGGGACATTCTACGTGACATTCGTCGCGCAAACCGTAGCGGTTTACATGAGGATGTTGTCGCCCGAGCTGTTAAAGAACTGAGGAAGGGATCGACCCTTTCCTTACGTGCGGCAGAGTGGGCTGAAAAGGAGGACTTGTTGTATTTCAGGGATCGCATCTATGTTCCCAATGACCCAGACCTTCGCCGGCGCATCATATCCCAACACCATGACTCACAGATTGCTGGCCACCCCGGACGCTGGAAGACCTTGGAGCTCACCTCACGGAACTATTGGTGGCCACAAATGTCACGGCTCATTGGTCAGTATTGTCGCACTTGTGACCTTTGCTTACGCACCAAGGTCCCTCGTCGCAAGCCTATTGGTGAGCTACACCCTCTTCCTGTTCCAGAGAGTCGTTGGGATGTCGTCAGCGTCGACTTTGTGGTGGAATTGCCAGAGTCAAACGGGTTTGATGCGGTGATGTGCACAGTTGACTCAGTGGGAAAACGCGCTCACTTCATTCCCACTCACACCACTGTCAGTGCCCTAGGTGCCGCTCGACTCTACCTCCACCACGTGTGGAAGTTACATGGACTTCCTGGTGCCTTCCTCTCGGATCGTGGCCCTCAGTTCATGGCAGAGTTCACTCGTGAGCTGTACCGACTTCTGGGGATCAAACTCCTCGCTTCAACTGCTTATCACCCACAAACTGATGGCCAGACGGAGCGAGTCAACCAGGAACTGGAGCAGTACATCCGCCTCTTTGTCAATGAACGCCAGGACGATTGGGATGATCTCCTTCCTTTGGCCGAGTTCGGATACAACAACCATGTCCATGCTTCCACTCAACAGACCCCTTTCCTCTTAGACACTGGACGACATCCACGCATGGGATTTGAACCTCGCCAAACTCCCTCACACATCGAGACAGTGAATGAGTTCACAGAACGCATGAGGGATAGCTTGGAGGAGGCAAGGGCAGCCTTAGCAAAGGCGAAGGACGACATGGCGCGATTTTACAACCAGCGCCACTCCCCAACCCCTCAGTACAAGGTTGGTGATCGAGTTTATCTTGACTCCAGTGACATCTCCACTACACGTCCATCCAAGAAACTCGCTCATCGCTTCTTGGGACCTTTCCCCATTGTCAAGTGCGTTGGAACACATGCCTATCGTCTACGCCTCCCAGCCTCCATGTCCAGACTCCATCCCGTCTTCCATGTCGTCAAATTGCTTCCAGCTCCCCCAGATCCGTTCCCGGGGCGCCATTCACACCCACCACCACCACCTACAGTGATCGAGGGAGAACCCCAATATGAAGTCGAGTCAATCTTGGACAGCCGTTTGCGTCGAGGAAAACTCCAGTATTTGGTACATTGGAAGGGTTATGGGTATGAGGAGAACTCATGGGTCGAAGAGTCTGACGTAAATGCCCCTCGGTTAATCAAGGAATTCCACCGACGGCACACTGCTGCACCGCGTCGCATTCAAGTCACGGACTTTGGTCGTATACGATTTCGAATGCATCGGGGCGATGCATCTTAGAGAGGGGGTGATGTAAGGGGACTAAGGGGGTGCCCTGTGTGTTTTTCCTATTTTTTATGTTCGTCCCATATTTTTCCCCACCTCATTTCCTTCTATTCTTCATTTTCTATGATTTTTCCGGATTTTATTACTAATTTTCCCTTGCTATCATGTTTGTATATGTTGACACTTTTATATTTAGAGGCGGAGTACCCCTTCCGACACATACCCCTTGGTATGATGTCATTCGGCGGCCTTGATCCGCCTATCTCCGCCTTTTTCTATTTTTAGGTTATATTTGATTTTTGTCGTCTTCACATATACTGGGCATCAGCAAGGGGATCCTTAGAGTTTTCTCTTCGGATTTCCCTTTGCTAGGTGCGCCCCCAATGCCTGTATTATGTAGTATAATTTTAACTTCGGATTTCCCTTTGCTAGAGGCTTAGGTTGCCCTTATACAAGCCTGGAATCAATGAAAAATTCAGTGTGACCATTTTTCCATGTCTGTTTTCCCCATGGTCAGTAATTTTCAGCAACCATTACAAAAATTACTGACTTTACTAACCATGGGAGTCAAAAATTTATAGTGATGTTATACATCATTCTAACCAGTTTTTTGAGCTCAGTTCAAAAATGACAATGAGAGAGTCATGTGACTTACCATAAATGAAATATAGTGATGTTATATACCATTCTAACCAGGATTTTGAGCTGAGTTTGAAAATGACATCTGCATAGTGATGTGTTCATATACAGTTTAATAATATAATAAAATAACATAAGAACTAATACTTGCCAGAATTGGCCCTCACCCCCAAGTATATAACATGACTATATTCCATGAATGGTAAATCACATCACTATGTAGATGTCATTTTCAAACTCAGCTCAAAATCCTGGTTAGAATGGTATACAACATCACTATATTCCATTTATGGTCAGTCACATGACTCTCCCAATGTCATTTTTTAACTCAGCTCAAAAAACTGATCAGAATGGTATATAACATCACTATATTCCATTTATGGTAAGTCACATGACTCTCCCAATGTCATTTTTGAACTCTCCTCAACAAACTGATCAGAATGGTATATATAACATCACTATATTCCATTTATGGTAAGTCACATGACTCTCCTGATGTCATTTTTGAACTCAGCTCAAAAAATTGATCAGAATGGTATATAACATCACTATATTCCATATATGGATGGTTCCATCACTATGTACCATTTTGAAACTCAGCTCAAAAAACTGGTTAGAATGATGTATAACATCACTATAAATTTTTGACTCCCATGGTTAGTAAAGTCAGTAATTTTTGTAATGGTTGCTGAAAATTATTGACCATGGGGAAAACAGACATGGAAAAATGGTCACACTGAATTTTTCATTGATTCCAGTTTTGAAGAATGAGTCTCAACTCCGTTAAGGACTTGTAAACCTACCAAAAAAAAGTGAAGAGAAAAGGGCCAGGAATGAGTGGAATAGCATATGGGAGCACGACACTAGCCAAGGCTGTGGCACATGTTGATCAACTGTGGGAGACGGTGATTGGGTGGTGATTGGCATGAGAACTGGTGGTAGGGTTTTGATGCAATCAAGTCTAGGAATAGTGAGGCAGACACAGGATGCCTCACTATTCTTAGGCTTGTATTGTGGGAAGGTCAGGTGCTGGTGGTGGTTGCATGCAGATCCCTAGTGGCGATATCGATCATCAGTGGTGTGGCAATGGTTGTGTTGACCACCAACACACCATGT
This sequence comes from Tricholoma matsutake, assembly GCA_026075535.2. Taxonomy (NCBI): domain Eukaryota; kingdom Fungi; phylum Basidiomycota; class Agaricomycetes; order Agaricales; family Tricholomataceae; genus Tricholoma; species Tricholoma matsutake. The sequence continues at coordinate 9,439,152 of AP026540.1, read as the reverse complement.
GAAGGGTCTCGGTAATCAACGGGTCAGCAATTCTAATACCGTAGTAACCGTGCAGAACCCATGACCTGAACACCACAGATTTTACCGTACCCATACCCATGTCATTCCTTACCAAGACTATATTACTCATTTATTTAAATTTAATAGTAACCATCCATTCATCCATGGATATCACCCATGCAATATCCATATCCATATCCATCCATCCATATATCGTATCCACGGATGGTCATCCAGATGATGGCCATCCATGGTAGTCCCTAGTTCCATCATGTTCTCTTCTTCCATTGCTTGTTCTCCAGCTGTTTGAATCAATTCCCTGTCACACTGGGCACGAATGGACTGGGTGTGTGCATCTGATTTCAAATGGTAAGCCAAACTCTCTTTCTGGATCCACCCGCTGTTATGACGGCCATGCAACACTTCACAGGCCTTGCACCAAATCATTTTGCCATCATCTGATGATTCTACAACTGAGGAGGTTCTCATTGCAGATGTTCTAGATTATAAACTGCAGAAAACTCACAGTCAGGTAAAGCTGTCTTCAACTTTTGCCCTTTGACCATTTCTTGATTGTCCACTCCCAAATGTGCAGGTCCAAGTCATATTGAGTCATGTCGAGCCCAGCAAATTGAAGCCGGCATTTATGATCATTTATATTTTATATATGGCTAGGCCATCTTGAAGTGCAATCAGGAAAACTGAGCTTTTATTTTAATATAACTATGCATGTAGTAGGTTACAGGGATTTGGCACAGCAGGAATGAACACTGATATTATTTTGTAGTATAATATATAGCAAATGAACTGGAAACATTAATAATCCTTCAATGCAGAAAAGCAATTACTGGAAGGTTATCACAAGAAATGATGTGGGTCAAACTTGCCTTAATCTGGAGTAGCTGAATTGATCATCCTCCTTTGAAACCATGAAGAACATGGTGAGGCATAATAAACTCAATAAGGCCAATGGAGGACCAGTAAAAGCACTCTGACACCAAGTCAGGTACAAGGCGAGTGGACACCAAGTCCGAGGCAAACTAGACACCAAGTCTACTAATGTAGGAACAAACAAGCGGTCTCGATCAGAGACATAACACCCAGGCAAGGGAGGAGGTAATGAGGATAGTCAGCCGCTGCTTGCAAAGATCTTGCACAGCTTGAAGGAGAAATGGCTCATCACAGGGATGAGTCATTTGGAGGACACACAACATCATGTCCACAGTGAAGTGTGTAAGTGATCAACAAACCAAAAACCAGGAAAGAAAGAAGGAAGACAGAGGAAGGAAGGACTCAGTATCACTCAGACCCAATCACTGTCATGGTGGTGAAAAGTGCAAAATTTCTTACAAGTCCATCTTCCGAGGTCCATGCTGGCAGCAACTCAAACAAGCTCAAACTTTATGCACTTACATACTATATTTTTTTCATCATCCTGTTGTCGTTGACCATCACGTCAATCTCATAAAATGTCAACCCCAAGCAAATTTCAATCAGAATATCATACAGTGAGTACCTATTAATTCAGCTTTTGGGCATTCCATTTGTTCCAGGGTGCAACATCGTACATTCCCCTTACGACTCATTCTAGCAATGGGCTGTTTCCTGTTTCAAGTCATGTAAGCCGCCCTCTGCAAGTTAGGAGGCTTGCATTTTGACTTATCTCCTCTCTTCCATCCCAGGTGTGACATTGTATGTTTCCCCTCAACAATTTGCCCTATGTGATGAGTCGTTTCTCTATTATACAAGATGTGTGCCTTCATACAGCTGGATGCTGTTTATGTCCATTGACCTTCCAGTGTAAGGGGACTAGGGGGTGCCCCATGTGTTTCTCCTATTTTTTTTATGTTTGTCCTATATTTTTCCTCACTTCATTTCCCCCTATTCTTTATTTTCTATGATTTTTCCTTATTTTATTACTAATTTCCCTTTCTATCACATTTGTGCATGTTGACAGTTTTATGTTTAGAGGCAGAGTACCCTTTCCGACATCTACCCCTTGGTGTGATGTCATTTGGTGGCCTTGATCTGCCTATCTCTGCCTATTCTATTGTTAGGCTATTATTTGATTTTTGCAATCTTCATATATACTGGGCATTGGCAAAGGGGTCCTTAGAGTTTTCTCTTTGGATTTCCCTTTGCTAGGTGCACCTCCACTCCCTGTAATATGTACCATAATTTCAACTTCGGATTTCCCTTTGCTAGTCCACTAATTAAGTGGCTTCTAGCGGTGAAGGGGAACAGAGTAGAAGTAAGATCCTAAGAAAGAAATCAAATTTGTTAATAGAAAAAAGAAATCAATAGAAATACAAACATACCCAACGACGGCTAAGGGCCTCATCATGTCCTTTCAGCTATGTGTGAAGCTTTTGAGGTCAGCACTGAGGGTGTCGAGGGTGGGTGGGTGGACAGAGTGGTTGTGGAAGCCACATAGAGGCATTGTGGGTCATTGGTGTTCGTGGGAACCATTTGGCAAAGTGGTGCCACTTTGTTTTTTTGGCAGCACACATGACCAAAGGTCCATGCGCAGCCACAGGCTATATAAACCCTCACCATATGAATACTTTTTCCCCAGGCTTGTCCCATTCATTACATAGTGGGATAAATATTAATATTAATACTATCTACATTAGTTTATTTTCTTGTAGACACTGTAATTTTGAGTAGATATGTAATATTATATATACTGTTTGAAGACCAGCTGCAACCAATTGCAACCGGTTTTTGATCAGTTTCTGAATATTTTTGAAGTCAAGGCAACTGGCAACCCAACCGACTCCATTTTGGAGCAACCACAACTGATGGTCCAGTTGCGATCAGTTGGGTTGGGTTGGGTTGCAGTTTTTTTTCTGGTCCTATGGACCAGACCTTTAAACACTAGTGGGCACGTTAGGCGGCATGTCATTATTGGGTGCCCTTGGAGTCATAATGGGGGGAATGTTGGTTGTGGAGCTAGTCTGAAGGGTTCTGACAAAGTTTTTGATCATAGATTTAAGGGAATCAATTTGCACACATATTCCAGTAACGTTGCTTTCAAGCACGTCGAGGCACTCTGATGCCTCCATGGTGCTAGGAGGCATGTTAGGTAAAAATAAGTGATTACTTAAGGTGGGGAAGTCTGGAATGGTGTGTAGAGAGTCATTCGAGCTCTGGGAGGTGTTGTCTACTCCATCCCTGCCTATTTTGGCAGTGTGTTCACAATTCTGAGCCTTAGGAGAGAGTTTTCTACTATAAGGGCAACCTTAGAGGCCACTTAATTAGTGGACTAGCAAAGGGAAATCTGAAGTTAAAATTATGGTACATATTACAGGGAGTGGAGGCACACCTAGCAAAGCAAAATCCAAAGAGAAAACTCTAATGACCCCTTTTCCAATGCCCAGTATATGTGAAGATTGCAAAAATCAAATAATAGCCTAAAAATAGAAAAGGCAGAGATAGGCAGATCAAGGCCACCAAATGACATCACACCAAGGGGTAGATGTCGGAAAGGGTACTCTGCCTCTAAATATAAAACTGTCAACATGCACAAATGTGATAGAAAGGGAAATTAGTAATAAAATAAGGAGAAATCATAGAAAATGAAGAATATGAGGAAATGAAGTGAGGAAAAATATAGGACAAACATAAAAAATAGGAGAAACACACAGGGCACCCCCTAGTCCCCTTACAGCAGGTGCTATTACCAATGATGGTCGGTACATCATGACTAGTCCTAGTTGCAAGACCATCTTTGAACTGCCTCTGGGTGGCTCTTTCTATGCTCATGGAGATGATGATCCCCTGCAGTGACCACAGCCATTTGTCAGCCAGTATTGCCACATAATATGTGTGCCTCACCATCTCCCAGACAATGATCTGGAATGCATCATGTGGTTCATTCCAGCAATTAATGATTTTGACCCTGATAATAGAGTGCTTAGTGGCATTGGAAAGCTCAATCGCAGTATTTTTGTTACATTGTGTTTCTTCTCACAATGTCTCATTGAACAGGTCCAGCATTCCAAGTTCCAAGACCAGAGATTAGCCATGCAGCTGGCTGAAGTTCTCAGTACTTTGTTACACTATCTTGAGTGCATCTCTATGAGCTTCTTCACCATGCATCTTGGTGTGCGTGAACTGCAGAGGGCTTACCTGGAGCTTATGGTGCTGCTGAATTTTGAGGAACATCACTGTGGCAGATCTGACTTGTCAAATATTGTCTCACATAACATTATGGGAGCCTTCACATATGACCTTGCTGTCTGTGATCTACTTTACTGGGCAGGGGTACCAGTATGGCTCATTAGACCACATCATGAACTTCACTCTATTTGTATTAAATCACTCCAGTTATTAATGAAGGCAACCAATCTCATACCACTTGATCCATCAACTTGTCCCTCATATCCTTCGATCTACTGGGGACCAGGAGATGTTGTGGATAAGTATAATGCAATATGGAGCAATATCCTAAAGTATCCCAATCCATTTGGCTCTGAACATGCAAAGCCCCTCCAAAGACCACTGCCCATTGCTGTGCCTTTCCAACCTGAAAGTCAAGCCCAGTGTTTCACCTCATGTAAGTTCTGTATTTGGATAGTTGTTTTCTGCTAACCCCCAGTTGCCAGATAGCAAAAGGCCACAAAAAAAGCAGATGGCTAGGTCTGATGGACAAGAAAAATTCCAAGATCCCTCACATCCAATCTTTCCACCCGCAATCCTGAGCTGGAATGTGCACTTGAAGAATTCAATATCACAACTGCCCAGTTCACATCTGAAATGGTCAATCCTACAGACCTAGGCTACATCTTCCCTGTTCGTCCATACACAGACTGTCAAACATCACAAAACTTATTTCTGGGCTTGGTTAAAGTATCGCGATGCCTTGATTTATCATGTAAGCTCAAGGGAATTCACTGCCTCCCCAATCCCTACATTAGTCTGGCATGAAGTTCTCTCATATGAACAATCTCACAAGAGAAACAATAACCCTTCAACCCAGTCAAAAACAATGAGAAGTAGCCAACTGCAAGCAAATGCAGTGGATATACTCCAGAATTGCATAAATGCAGATGGTGTTATGCTTGTTGGATTAGAAGTGGGAGAAGCCAAATGGAATGGGAAGGTGGTTCAGACTTTGAGTGATGCAGCCACTGATGCTATACAGGAGGAAATTCTTTGGGAGCTATCTGAGCTCAACTTCCATTTTGAGCTGCTGGCACTTCACTCACGAGCTACAACATGTCCCGAACACGATCCTCAAGCTCTTATATCACACTGTTTCTCTGGTGGGAGCTCACCATCTCTCCTGAGTCTCCTCATTGCTGATCTAGGCACTGCAAATTATGGGCTTGCATCTGTTGACTGAGAAGAGAGGGCATTATATTTACATGTGCTGAAACAACTCATGATAACCTGACATGAAGTACCACCAATCATCAAGGTGGAAAAATATAGATGGGTGGAGAATGACATCCAGGAGCTCGAAAATACAATCACATGCTTCTATGTCAAGACTTTTGACAGCTACTTCCATCAGCGTCCCATTGTACCTTGTCATCTGTTGCATGTAGCGTCATTGTACCATATTCCGGATCCTCCAAAGATCACTGTCCTGAATCCATGCCCAAATATGTTCTACAATGTTTCTGTGCTTTCCCTGCTGATATAGATTATGTAATGGTGAGCCTCGCACCTTTCTATGTTGTTGTGTGTATTGTGACCATCCAGCAGATTGACAGAATATATATGTTCCTGTTGCCCTTAATATTGAGTCACCATGATGCGACAAATTATTTGAGTTTATTTCACAGGACTTCTCTCACCTTCTGAACTTTTTCTTGCTCGCTTTCTTTTGCTGAACAATATATATATTACAGGAAACTTTCCAAATCCGGTGCTGTGGAGTCATTTTTTTTGACTCTTGATGAGTCACCAGAATTCAGAGTCAGCTATAGTACATATTTAATCAGATTCTGACCCTTCCCTCTCTTGCTTCATTTCTAATGTCTTCCCCAGCTCCCACCAACATGGGGCCTATTGATCCAACTCTTCAACAGCTGCTGCCAAGCTCTCAGACCTGCCATCCACTTCAGAGGAAAGGTGCCTTTCATATTGAGCCTCTCACAGCAGAGGAACAAGCCTTAGAAGATGCCATGAACCAGTCAAGCTCACCACCACCAGTTATACTTGGGAAATGAAGATGTGAAGATGTGCCAAATGATGGTGGTGACTCTGAATCAGAAGGGGACAACAATGACCACAATGCTTCCACCTTACAACCCCGATCATCACAGCCTTCTGTCAGCAATGTAGTGGCCTCAACTCAATGGTATGCCATGAAGAAGAAGCTGTGTCCAGAGCAGTGCAATGAACTGGACATCTTCTTATTAGTAAGTTTTATTATGACCATATCTTTCAGATGTACATCTAAACATTAGCCAGGACACAGCCCTTGAGTGGCAGGCTAAATTATTTGCATGTGTACTCACATTAGAGAGCAAACTCAACACTATCCGATCAGCTGCTCCACCATATCAGTTGTAAGTTGAAGGTGCGTCAATGATATAATTGTATCAATGCCTCCTTTAATTCTTTTCTATAGATCAATATTAATAACTATGGTGTAGCTGTCATGCTTTCTGTTAACATCAGTACTTATAAAGGAGACATTCTGTGCAACCATGTTCCAGTGTGTATTCCAGTTAGTGTATGATCCTCTGGATTTATTCCTGACAGAAGACTTATGTTTCTCTCTAATATAGATTAAGGACAGCATTGTGAACAACACAGATATTTTTACTCTTGCACAGGTTATTGTCCATGGCATGCCCTGTCACACAATGGTTCAACTCTGCACTCACATTGCACTCAAGGTGGGTTTCATCTTATTCTTGACCTCAAGACTGCCTGCTAAATTATTCCAGTGAGTGGTTTACATTGAATGTAGCAGTAGTGAAAAGTACTGGAACTGGATCAATATGTGCCTTGAATTCATTTGTTCAAAAGCAGGGTCCTCAACCTCAAAGACATCAAAGTACATCTGAGTCATATGATCCTTATTTATTACAAACTTATGCCTGTGCAGAGCATTTAATGAAATTCTCAAGATTGATCATGCCAAATTGGGTGTGGGAGAGGAGTATGTGATTGGGGATGCCATTGCTGATGAATGGCAGCAGCATGTTGATGATGTAGTTTTGGGGACGGCAGATGCAGTGTAATCACAATATAACAAGTGCTCATTTTATGAATGCATTATAGCCAACTTTCATGCATGTGAGTTCTGGTATAAGATGTGATTGTTTTTGTAAACAATGTCATTCAAGAAGACCAATCAAGAGCTGAAATCCTGCACAACATGTGTGTTCAGTACAACATCACATCTATTATTACAATAGCACCTCTATTAGTATTGGTGCTGTCTGCTCATCACAGTCAAATAATAGCAGCTTTATTGTGAGTGCACATGTAGAAACAACCATTTGTAATTTACTGACAATGGACTAAGAACAGTGATGGACACTACACCATGTTTTGCATCAAGGGTGTCCAGGTTATCACAACATCAGGGTCACCAGAGAATCAATTACAAAATGTAGGGGTAGTGTAATTAATTGTGTAGTAGTAGTCATGCAGTAACAATGTATGCAATGGTCAATTACACAACACAGATTGCCTGTAAAGCATGAATGGCTGAGCAAGTTAAAACCATCAGAAGATTGCAGTTAACTTCATTTACTAAGGTACAATAAATTGCACAGAGCAACCCATTAAATAACAAGGACTACATCTGTACACATGAATGACTGAACTATCAAACCACATGGATAGAGTGTTGGAGATGAGGCACTGCCAACATTGACTATGGTTATGGTGTCCAAATCCCAGAGTCAAACTGTTGTTGACATTTACTTCATGCTGTCACCACATTCCAAAAGTACATCAACTTCATGTGAATTTCACAGACCGTGCATGTTTTATACAAATGGTGGTGTAGTAGGCTTTGGCCAAAAAATCTTGGGTTTGGCCTGATTTTTGGTCTGAACAAATTTCTTGTCCCATGCATGTAGGCCTCATGCATACAAATTAATGGATGGCTCAGTGGCATGTATAGTAATATATGTATATCATTGGGCATCTTGGGTGGCAGTCATAGGTTTGAACCGCTCAATGTGTAAGTATTTATATTTTTCTACATTGAGGCTCGAGCTTGTGATAGTAATGACCTGTTCACAAAATCATTCATATGTGTGATAACTAATAAACAGAATGCCATTCAATAGTTTGAACATTCCTAAGAATATTACTGTGAATTGAGCTCAAGCATTTGATGGTGGTGCAAGCAGACATTTCAAATTTCATTCAATGGCATAGGAATCACCAGCCCAAATCCCTCCCCTCTCTTATCCCTTCTTCTGGTCATCCCTACAGCATGCCACTGTCTGAAGAGCTGTTTGACTCAGATGATGAACCACCCAAAATCTGGCACAAGAGTGACTGGATTGGTTCAGGCAAGAAATACCTGTCTGGCAAATTCATGAAGTTGATGATTTTTTTTGTTTCTTTGCTGGTTTTTCTTGGATTTTTAGATTACTACAGCACCATTTATTATGACCTGTTTATACACTTATGGAAGGAAGCTGAAGCTTCCAACACTAGTATATTTTGGGGGAGGAAACTAAGATATCATACAAAGTAATCAAGGTGTAGACTATATACTACTGGAATAACATGTGATAAAGGGTTCAGATGTAGATAAGGGATGCTGATGTAAGAGACACTCTTACACTCTCTCATACTCCAAAAAAAATGACCGGGGGCAGGGGGGGGGGGGGCAGAAAAATCAACAAGTTGCAGGCACACTTTACACGTTGGTGAAAACATTGAGTTGCCTGGGAACTGATGATGGCTAGTGACAGGTTTTGATGAGGACAGTCGATGACAAGAGCAGATGATGAGAGCAGGTGATGACAAGGGCAGATGATGAGGGCAGGTGATGACAAGGGCAGGCAATGACAAGGGCAAGCATTGACAAGAATGGGGGGGTGACATGGACGGTGATAATACTCAACCTGGAAACCCAAACAAAACCCACAAATAGGTCTCGGATGGTATAACACGAGTTAGAGGAAGGGTGCAAGGCAGTACTAAATATCACCACTGTTAACCAGGAGTAGGCAAATGAGGCGCAAAGTTGTGTGAAGTGATGTGAAACACTACAAAGTGTTTTGCAAATATGTTCAAAGAAGTTCGCAGTGATGCGAAGTAGTTTCAAGATGTTAGGATGGTAAAGACGATGTCAAATGATGAGGGTGAAGGACAATGATGATAGACAATGGTGATGAAATGCGATAGTTTTGAGGTTTCAATACGAAGTTCAAAGAAGTTTGTGCCAATTCACAGAACTTAGCGCTAAGATGAAAGATTTGGACTCAAGTTTGAACTCTTAAGTCAGACGATATATGAGAGGTGAAGATGATCTCTTTCCTCCTGTTCCAGGTAGCTAGTATATGTTTTGAAGAGATAGTACTTAAAAGGAAATAGAACATGAGGACTACATGAGGCAAGATATAGAACTTTCCAAATCAGAAAATAAATGAGAAATGATGAGAAGGGAAATGTGTAGAGTCACAATATATCAAAGGTACTTGTCTTATTGATCCAATATATCATTGAAATGTCAAAACACTGCAATTGCATCCTAAAAGCACATTGTTGTATCTCCTCATGTCTGGTGGTGCTCGATATGTGATGCACTAGCTTGTGCAAGGTGTGCTGCATGTGTCTGAAGGGCAGTGCAATAAGTATACAGTGGCTGAAGGTATTTGAGGTGCTGTGAAGTTGTTTGAAGTGCTGCAAAATAGTTTTGGAGTAGTTTCACACAGTTCATAGACGTTTCGCAGGGCTCATAGAGGTTCATACACATTTGTAGCGATTTGGAGTGTCGTTCTGGATGTGTCAGAGCATGTTAAAGTGCTTCCAGAGCTTGAAGCACAATGTGTACCTATCAACGGGGCTGGTGACATGGATGGGGCTGGTGATGTGGACGGGGCTGCTGACATGGATGGGGCTGCTGACGTGGATAGGGCTGGAAACGAGAGACAACTCATTCCAATGAATGTGCATGCTCATCATCGGGGTCGAGAGGAGGGGCTGCAAACTCGACTGGGCAGTTTGTATTGTCATTCTTATGGTCCTGGTAGCTGGTTTAGACTGTTGTTGGGCATAGGTGTGTAATGCCATAGACCTCCATTGCATGTCAATTCCAGCCAGTTCTACTGTGCTTGTGGTGTTGGTGGTCTTGGAGCCGGGGGCGAGGTCGATGTCAAGTGATGATGGGAGGTAGTCGTCCACAGTGACGTCAGGGCTTGTTATGAGAGGGACAGTGGCTGTGAGACAGGGCCAGGGGTGGATGGTGAAACAATTCATCTAGGGCCAAGCTGGGGACTGCTGGGGCAGATGTGCAGTGAGAGGGGGACAGGGGTTGAACAGGGAGCTTCCATGGATGTGGATGGCATTGTCAGTGGCATAGGACAGGGGGGGTGGAGAAACAGCGTGTTTCCAGCCATACTGGGGAGAACTGGGTGGTTGGGGTGCACTCTAGGGGTGTTCTGCCAGGTCTAGGTGCGTGCTCAGCCATTTTTGAGTTGTAGTTTGTGTTCCAGAGGGGGGGCTGAGCAGGGGATTTGACCATCATCAACAAACACATTGTTGATGACATGGTGATTCACATGGACACATGAGGCATCGAGGTGGGCTTGGGGCACATAACAGGGGCAAGGGGTCTAGCAGGGGGTAACAGGGTGGTGTGGGACATTTCCTGGACCCATTGGGAGCAGTGGGGATGGCAGAGTTGTTCCATTGAATCTCAAAGGGGGTGGTACAAGAGATGGGGGAGGTAAAACAGCAGCAGGGGGGGTTTCAGACACATCAGCAGCAGTGAAAGATGGGGGGGACAGCAAAAGGGCACATTTCTGGGTGTTCTGGTGTGAGCTGGGGGGTTGGGACAGGCTGTGGGGGTGTTCTGGAGGGTCTACATCTGTGCTTTGTCATTTTCCAGCTATGGCCCATGGTCCAGAGTGGGGCAGAGCAGGGCATTTGGCCATTGTTGATGGACACGTTGACAATGACATGGCGGTGAGATGGGGTGGTTCTGGGTGCAGAATGGGGGGCTGAGGATCAAGCTGGGGTGAATGGGGTGCTGTTGTAGGCTTCCTGGACCATCGTCGAGAAGGGTGAGGCTGGTGAGGTGGTTTCGTTGAGTACATGGCATGTTTTGATGAGCACAGCTGCTCGTTGTCGCATGGTTCTGTTTGCAGGGTTGCAGACTGTTGTTGTGGGCTGTTGACTGTCTGGGTACCTGTCTCTGAGGTGCTAGAGGTGGTCTGGGTGCCAGAGGGGCCCAAGCCATCGTTTCTGGGGTGGCTGCAGCTGGTGTTGTTGCTGTTGTTGATGACGATGTGGTGCTGGCAGTGGGAGGCTCAGGGTGTGACAGGGGGGGCTGGGAACTCAGCTGTGGGGCTGTGAGTGGAGTCGGCAGTGTGTGGCGTCATTTTTGAGGTGTTTGGGACTGGTTTGGGGCAAGGGAAGGGGTGGTGGTGGTAGTTGACAACAACATTGGCGTCGTTGATGGCATTGTCAACATGGCTGATGGGGGCTGTGCAGGTGTCATCAACAGTGTTGTGGCAGATGGCAGGGGTGGCAGTGGAGTGCTGAGGTGCATGGAGGGGTTCAGAGACATGTCTGGGGATTCTGTGGAGGTGCTGGCACTCTTGTGTGCTGGCCATGGCTCATCATTCAGTGCCATTTGTATGGTGGCATCGGCAGTGCTGGTAAGGTAGACAACTTTCATAAGTGACCAATGTCACATGCTGTTACTTCTGTGCGACAATCATGGTCAGATTAGGAAGTTTTACCTTGGAGACACTGCGGGATGCTCTTTCTGCAACTGCAAAGAAAAATTGGAAAATTGGTGACCAACATTTTGTTATAATAGTTGTTTATTGTATCTCCACAATCTTATGACGAAGGAGTAAAAAATGACTGAGAAATAAGAGAAACAAATTTGGTGGTTATCTCTGATCACTGATCGCAGCATGCGATCAGATGAAAGAACCAAGAAATGAGTGTTGAAATGTCGCATGTCATCTGAGAAACAAAGTCGACAAGTGAAACAGGTTTAATTCAACACATAAACTATGTTAAATGATTCCCTTCTTTCTCAACTCCTCCATGATGTTCATAGGAACTACACAGTGACCCTTGTACACTCTTGCTGCCCACGCAGCTTGTCTCCCATTCAGTCCATGCATGTATGAATTCATGAATTGATGAGAACGATTAGCAAATTGATGCATGGATTTTAAGGGAATGGATTCCAATGCAGCAAGCATATTTTTCTCCAGTACATCTTCTCGCAATGATTCTGTATTTAAATGGTAGATCCGCTTTGCATAACCCCAACATTGCTCAATAAAATTGAGCTCACAGTGGAACTTTGGTAAGAAGAACAGCTTGAAGCTGCATGCCTTGCAGATCGACTCTAGGATTGCCTTGACATTGACAAAATCTGGTTCATTGTAGAGAACTTGGCAGCAGCAACAGTTGATGGCAGGAGGTAAGCATTTAAAATTTTTGCATTTGGCATGAACCTTGGACATGTCCCCATAGCCTCGTTCTTCCAGTATTTTGACCATTCCTTTAAAGACCCCAGCGCATTCATGCTCCTCAGGGAAATAAAGTGGCTGTGGTGTGCCATCTTTGAAATGAGCATCACCCATCCGAATTTTTGTTTTTTTGGCCGTGCCATCGCACTTGTGCACAATTTTGAGAGTAAGTGGATCTCGAAGTGACACCTCAATGCTCCAGTTCTTACCAACTTTGGGTGTGTTCTTAGGCATTTTTCGGGCTGACAATGCATCCTCCTCACGCTTGAGGTGAGTTGACGCATTGTCATAAATCAGGACATGATCATACTCAGGATAGAACTCCATGAGAATGTCCATGGCTTCTTGGACTGTCCTCATTGGTAAAATAGCCTTCCCGATTTTTTTCTGGCTTCAGAATTCTTCGGGCTGTCCTTGTTCTATCAGGAGATCAAAGCCACCCAAAGTCCAGGGAAATGAAGTCGGCCACCATCATTGAAACACCTTCCCCTTTTGTGTATGGCTTTGCAGGCGCGTCCTTGTGATACCAGACCTTGCGCCACCAATCATGAGCATAAAAAATAGATTCATCATGGAACCACATGATGGTTTGATGCCCCCATGGTCTTGGCCCAAACTCAGGTAGGTTGTCTTCATCCCAGCTAAACATGAGGTGCTCAATGTTTCGCCACTGTGGTAAAAAACCTGCTCCCAGTAGAAGACAACATCCTTGTGCTCATGCCCATCAACATATTGGCCCTTTTTTGGTGCTTCATATCAGTAACCCAGCACCTTTAGGTAACGCTGAGCCATCTGCATGGAAATCTTTCTATCAATGCTGTGCTGTGACCTAACATCTTCCGAATTGATGAAATCACAAAGCTTTTTGCTGGAGATTTCATTGCCAATTGATAGAAGGTAAATGTTAATCTTGTTTGTCAGATCCTCGTTGACAAGCATCGTCTTGTTCCAGTCTCCATAAGGATTCAAAGGAAGCATTGTGCAGTCCTTTATATACTGCCTGGTGAGTTTGTGCAGCTGCTGCACACAATGCAGTTCTCTTGACAATGACACTGCGGCCTGACACAATGATGCAGCCCAGCTGTTGTAGGTGCAAGATTGCTTGTTCACATAGGAATTTAGCATCGTTTGCATGCCTTCTAGCCATGTGCAAACAAATATGTTGAGCTCTGGATTGACATGTCCGGGACCCTTTTTTCGAGGGGGATGGAGAATTTTTCTGAGATTTTGGAGTGCTGCTTGAGCCTGTGTCTGTATTGGGGCTTCGCGTTCCTTTCCTGCTCATGTTTCCTCAATGTTTGGACCTGTAGAATTATGTCCAAGCCCTCTGGTTTCTCTGCTTGAGTCTGGTCCTCCTGTGGTATCTGTAAATCCTTCAGGTTGGTTTTCTGTAGGTCTGGAGTCAGTGCATGGGGTATTCTCTCCTTGGGACTGTTCATGAGGGTTAGATGGATGGTTATCTGTCCTGAGGAACAGTCTCTCTGTGAAGTCCTGCAACACGTCACCTTCATCACCACTTCCATCTTCACTGCCGTCCTCAGAATCATCATCCGAATCCACATCCTCGGCAAGTTCTGGCATTTCGGGATCATCCATCAAGTCCTCAGGGTCGGGTTCAGTGAAAACATTGCAATAGATTGCCATTCTGTTGGAGCAGTTTGGGCCCAGAGGGTTCCTTTTGGGACCTGGACTCGAAATTTGCTTTGCATGTCACCGAAAGGTGGTTGGCCCGTCTTTTCGTGGTTTTCTTCCGGATTTTTGTGTATTGCAATATTCTGACAGACACAAGGTAGGTTTATGCAAGGATAAAATTTGGTTTTCTCACCTCCTTGTTTTCTTTGGTGGATCTTCCTTTCAGGTTGTCAAGTTTCTGCTTTTTGTTGGGATGTGTGCTACCATTCCTAGTAAAGTTTTCTAGCCTGCTGGTTGTAGATCTCTTTTTTCGTGTACTTATATTGTACATTGTATTGATCACGTAATTAATGCGTGGGAACATCTCACCGGGATCGATAACGATTTGTAAACCTTATCCTTGACAATCAACGGTGAGGTCTAAGCACTGCGAAAGCAATCTACGAAACAGATTGCTCCCTATATTCACTCTAACCCTCATCCCGAGTACAACTAGACATCATGGTGTAAGTTTTCAGTTCTTTACGTGGTCCATGTCCTGATCACCGTCGTCGACCGCACAGTAACTTTACAGTAGGCAAGTAAATTGATAGGCTTAGAGTGACAGAACTAACGGGTTATGATTCGTCAGATCAAGTACGCTCCCTTATGGACCGGCCAACAAACATCCGTAACATGAGTGTTATCGCTCACGGCAAGCATTCCTATCTCTCCTCCTAAAATGCTGATTGCGAGACTATTTATCCTCAGTCGATCACGGAAAATCCACTCTCACAGATTCGCTTGTCTCCAAAGCTGGGATTATTGCGAATTCAAAGGCTGGAGACATGCGGTTTACCGATACAAGGGAGGACGAGAAAGAGCGTGGTATCACGATCAAGTCGACGGCCATCTCCATGTACTTCGAAGTAGACAAGGAAGACTTACCCGCCATTAAGCAAAAAACCGAAGGTACGCAAGACAATAGCCTAATTTTTTGTGTTTAGCTAAGCTGTTTCACAGGCAATGAATTCTTGATCAACTTGATCGATTCACCTGGGCACGTTGACTTCTCATCAGAAGTAACCGCCGCTCTCCGAGTGACCGATGGTGCACTTGTTGTCGTGGATTGTGTCGAAGGTGTTTGTGTACAGACAGAAACCGTCCTCAGACAGGCGCTCGGCGAGCGTATCAAGCCCGTTGTTATCATCAACAAGGTTGACCGGGCGCTGCTCGAACTTCAGGTGGATAAGGAATCCCTTTTCCAATCTTTCCAGCGCACCATCGAGAACGTCAACGTCATCGTTTCAACTTACCATGACGCCGCCCTCGGTGACGTTCAAGTATACCCTGATAAGGGAACCGTCGCATTTGGCTCTGGTTTACATGGATGGTGTTTCACTCTTCGCCAATTCGCGGCTCGTTACGCGAAGAAGTTCGGTGTGGACAAAGACAAAATGATGGCGAAATTGTGGGGGGACAACTATTTCAACCCGAGTACGAAAAAATGGACGACGAACGGCACAGATGCAAACGGCAAACAACTAGAACGTGCTTTCAACCAGTTTGTGTTGGATCCCATTTTCAAGATCTTTGATGCTATTATGAATTTCAAGAAGGACCAGATCACCTCCATGCTCGAAAAGCTGGACATCAAACTCGCTTCCGATGAGCGTGATTTTGAAGGCAAGCAACTTCTTAAGGTTGTGATGCGCAAGTTCCTTCCCGCCGGCGATTCTCTTCTGGAGATGATAGTCATCAACCTTCCCTCCCCTGCAACTGCCCAGCGCTACCGTGTCGAAACCCTTTACGAAGGTCCCATGGACGACGAGTCGGCCATCAGTATCAGAGATTGTGATCCTAAAGGTCCCTTGGTTCTCTACGTCTCCAAGATGGTGCCCACATCTGATAAGGGTCGATTCTACGCTTTCGGCCGTGTTTTCTCTGGCACAGTACGGGCTGGCCCCAAGATCCGCATTCAGGGACCCAATTACCTGCCTGGAAAGAAGGAAGACTTGTTCGTCAAGTCAATCCAACGAACCGTTTTGATGATGGGTCGTTACATTGAGCCTATCGAAGACTGCCCAGCCGGTAACATTGTCGGATTGGTCGGTATTGATCAGTTCCTGCTAAAGAGCGGAACCCTGACGACATCAGAAACGGCCCATAACATGAGGGTTATGAGGTTCTCTGTCTCGCCCGTCGTGCAGGTTGCAGTCGAAGTGAAGAATGCTGCTGATTTGCCTAAACTCGTTGAGGGTCTCAAGCGTCTCTCAAAGTCCGACCCCTGTGTGCAAGCTTGGATTTCCGAGACTGGAGAGCATATTGTTGCTGGTGCTGGTGAACTTCATTTGGAGATCTGCTTGAAAGTACGTATCCTATGTATAAAATCTGTGTTTTGTATGCTGACCCTTTACGTCAGGATCTCCAAGAAGATCACGCTGGTGTTCCTCTTAAGATTTCTGACCCTGTGGTGCCATACCGCGAGACGGTCAAGGCAGAATCATCTATAGTCGCCCTATCGAAATCTCAAAACAAGCACAACCGTCTCTACGTGAAGGCGATGCCCATCGACGAGGAGTTGACGAAAGCAATAGAAGGTGGTAAAATCAGCGCTCGTGATGATTTCAAGGCTCGGGCACGTATCCTTGCTGACGAGTATGGTTGGGACGTTACGGATGCCAGGAAGATTTGGGCCTTCGGTCCGGATACAACAGGACCGAACTTGTTGGTTGATGTTACCAAGGGGGTCCAGTATCTGAATGAAATCAAGGATTCCTGCATTGCCGCGCTCCAATGGGCAACGAAGGAAGGTGTTTGTGCCGAAGAGAACATGAGAGGTGTCCGATTCAACGTCCTTGATGTTACGGTAAGCTTGTTCCGTGCACGTCATCGTCGCATGTTTTTTTTTCAACTGCCATTCGTCTAGCTGCACGCCGATGCTATCCATCGTGGCGGAGGCCAAATTATCCCGACGATGCGTCGGGCATGTTACGCGGCTTGCTTGCTAGCCTCACCAACTCTTCAGGAACCTATCTTCCTTGGTTGGTTCCTGATTTATCTCCGCTTATGTGACCTGCTAACTATTTTATCTCAGTCGAGATTCAATGCCCTGAAAATGCCATCGGGGGGATCTACAGTGTGCTGAACAAGCGCCGTGGACAAGTTTTCAGTGAAGAACAGCGGCCCGGAACGCCGATGTTCACTGTGAAGGCTTATCTCCCTGTCAACGAGTCCTTCGGCTTTAACGGTGAATTGCGTTCTCACACCGCCGGCCAGGCCTTCCCTCAGAGTGTGTTCGATCATTGGGAAGTCATGAATGGATGTGCGTAACCACAATGTGTTTGGAAACTATATAACTTACCGTAGCGGTTTGTAGCTCCCCTTGAGAAGGGCAGCAAGCTTGAGGAGCTTGTGATAAAGCTTCGTGTTCGCAAGGGACTGAAGGTATCTTGCTCCTGTTTTTGGTTTGCACATGAACACTATTGACGAGATGATATAGCCCGAAATTCCACCTCTTGACACATATTACGATAAGCTTTAAAGGATCCCATCGATGTCTGCAGGATTACGAGTGTTGAATGCCATTACTAGTTCACTTCGCATGTTGTATTTTCAAATCAACGCTCTGCTTATCTATGAGCATTGCAGTTCCGCTAAGCGACCGTGGGAAAGAAATGATATAACTTGAAGTTGGTGGCAGAGCAGAGTTTTGTATTTCTCGCTTGTAATAACACCCTCGGTTGACTGTTAAAACGAAATACACTCGCTTTTCTCGTCTCCTCCCTCTATAACTATCTATTATTTCCCTTTTAAAGCTCATTTTCCCTCTTGCACCTCCACTAACAACTGCCTCGTTCACCAAACCACATGTCGTCTTCTCTTTCTGGCCTGTCGGCTTCTGTTACACGCATTCTTTTCCTTACTGGCTTTCCAAAGGAGTTAAAGACAAAAGACATCCAATCAGCATTCTCTGAGTATGAAGGCATCAATGGTGGCTTCAAGATTAAATGGAGGGACGATACTAGTCTCTTGATCGTTTTTCAAGATCCATCCGTAGGTGCGTACGTCAAAAACCTATAGCAATTTGGAGTAGTCCTAATGAGCCCCATTTCTTTTTGATAGCCAAACGCGCATATCTGCACACTGTTGCATTCCCGCCGCCCATCCTCGGAACTTCAGGCTCACCAGTCACTATCCGACCATATGACGGGCCTGATGCCCAATCCGTCATCCAGACTGTTAATTCTCGAGGACAACATGCCTCGAACCCCTCACGCTCGCATAATGCCCGCGCCAGTTCCCTTTCCGTTCCCAGTACCCGCAGCATTTCAAGCTCGTCAGTCCCCAACAATCCCGTTAGCAATTACCGCAATAGTCAAGCGAATAACGGGCAGAATATCGCCATTCCCGAACACCAGGATGCAGACGGTCGAGAGCCATCCCCGACTCTCCCTTCCCTTCCTTCTCATCCCACTCTTAATTATCTTATCAGCTCTTCACTCGGCGAGGCCGTTGCGGGAGGGAACAATAGCCCCCCTTCGGACCCTGCCATTCTGTCCAGTAGCTTGCAATCCGACGGTGTTGGTGGTCCTAGAATTGGAGACCCAGGGAAGAGGATGCTGGGTGCTGCGCTGGGTGTCAGGCATCCCGGTCTGGGACCTAGGATGCTTAATGGTGGCAGTGGAAGCCCCGGCACTAGCCCCTCCCAAGGGGGTGGTGTTGATCAGGCGATGCGCGAGGTACAGAGAGCTATGGGGGGTTTGGTTGTTGCTGAGTGAAATACGTGTCTGGTGGCCGATCGTAGTTGATAGTTGGCGTGTTTTTTTATAGCTGAGGGTGCGTTTCATTATGTTCTTAATCTTCGGAGAGCGAGGAGGACTTGGGTAGCCTGGTCACTTGGGTGCTCTGTCACACTAATACGCTTCATTCGATGTGATACATTCATAGTGTATTCAATCTCTTTGTCAATGAGGTCTTGCGCTTGAACTCTGTTCTTGCGCTCGTATCATATATATATAATATGTTGTCCTACTCTGATGAGCGGATGCAGTTATGACTAGATGGGACGCTAGCGCTGATGTCCTCCTCTTTGCGATGCTGACTTATTTGCACATGTTTTGGTGATTGGGCAAGTTGACCTCTGCGCTCATGATCATCAGACATGACAGGTTTGAGATTCTTATACAATCAACTCATGTTTAACTAAAACACAAACTTATTAGCCCCTCCAAGTTCGCTCCCTGATACCGATATCGGAGTTTCTGCTTTTAACAGCACGACAGTCGTTGAAGCAGCGTATAAACAGATAAAAGGAGAGATACAACTGTTGGAAGCGGGGATCAGAGTATGGAAAACGCGTTACAACACGTTAAGTATCATCGCGCGACTGCCTCCTGAAATACTTTCCACAATCTTCAAATGCATCGCCGCCGCTTCCCAACAATGGATTGCGAGCTATAATTATAGGACGAGGTGGATCAATGTAACCCACGTATGCTCTTATTGGCGACGCGTGGCCTTGGAGGATCCTAGTCTCTGGACGAACATCCCCTTCTCACACCCTCGATGGGCTAAAGAAATGCTGGAACGTTCCAAAGGGGCTTCATTGACCATCGTGGCCGATCTCTATGCAAAAAATTCTTCCCATATGGAGTTGGTCCGGTCAGCCTTGACCAGGATTTCTCGAATCCAGAAGCTGTCCCTTACTCAGAATAGCAACGAAAATTTATTGGAGACAACTCTGTGGGGGTTGGTCGAGCCCGCCCCTCGCCTTGAAAGCCTCAAGGTGTCTTTCAATGACATAAACTCTGTACATAGGCTTCCCCTGCGCATCTTCTCTGGAGAAGCTCCTCGTTTACGCGAGCTTGATCTTCGTGATTGTGCGCTGACTTGGGATGCGCCTTTCCTACGCGGTTTAACATCGCTAAAAATGTCTTCTATTCCTCTGAAGGCGAGACCTTCGATGAGCCACATCCTCGCTGCTCTCAGAAATATGCCCAACCTCAGCACCCTTGTCCTTCGTAACATCCTTCCTGAGAGTTCCCTGGATGCAGCCACCGGCAAGCTCAGCCCTGGACTCGTTGCTCGGCTTCCCCAGCTCACTCATCTATGTATTGAATCCGATGTTCCGGAGGGTGCATTTCTGTTAGACCACCTCATCTATCCGTTGACCGTATCCATCACTCTTGTCGGCACAATCAAATACGAATCGGCAAATGGGGCAGAAGCATCATGCAAAGTTCCGGTTCTACGCAGCTTCTGCAAAGTGCTTGGTACATCCCAACCTGTTCGGTGCCTTAGCGCACATCACGTCTCATATTCGAGCTGTGTTCAGTTGAAAACATACGACACTCCAGGGACATGTCTCCATCCACCAAGGAATCCAAAAGTGGACTTCACCCTGAAGTTTGGACAAAAGTACGAACCGACCTCCATCAAGTCCTGCAGTGATATACATCAGGCTCTCTGGACATCAATTCCCATGAAAGACTTGGAATCGTTACAAGTGATCGATTACAACAGATCTGAAGAGTGGTCACATATATTCACCATTTTAGCACCAACAAAATTAAAAAACCTCAGAGTGGTTGGCGGTACCATTCCTTTTCTCCGGGCCCTCTCTCCAGATGCGCCGGCGCCACAGACGGGGCGAGCTAAGCGACGGATCCCGCTGAAACTGCCATGTCTTCGCGAGCTCGCAATTGAAAGTTGGATCTTTGATGAAATGACGGATGATGGCATATCATGCCTCAAATTGCTGAAGATTTGCTTGGAAGACAGACGCAAGCGTCGGGCTGCGATTAAGGAGCTTTTCCTGAACGATTGCGGTCATATCACTAGTGACGATGTCAAGAGTCTAAGGGAAATTGTGAAGAATGTAGATTGGGATGGATGCGAGAACTTCTCTGAGTCTGGATGCGAATGTGGACTACCTTTTTGCGACGGAGATGATTGTGAAGACAATTCAGATTATGACTTTGTCCTTGGGCTGCCATGGTAAATACATTTGTATGTTGGACATCCGACTCGCGTTCCAGTTACCGTAAATATACCCAACATGACAATTTCGACACAAGGTAGCGCCAAGTTCCACCCGAGGCCGTCAAATCGCGTCGTAGGAGTTTCAGTTCACAGCAAAAAGTATGCTGTTTCTGTATTCCTATCTGAAAGAAGTCAACGCAACCCTTGACATACAGCAGATCCCGTTCATAGCCGGTCGACGTGACCATATGTCGTACAACTTGAAGACCATCATAGCCACAGTGAGTAAACGTATATGTACACGGAGATCGCGAATGACATGGTTCCAGTCGTGACTCGTGAGAGATGCCGTGCATTATCGAGAAAATCATCGCCATGAAGATGGGGATAATTAACTTAGTGTCAAACGTGTTTTCCGATCGCGATCACAAGGTTGTGCGCGTGTAGCCTAATCGACGGTGTCCACGGTGCTTGTCAAGTGTGCTTTACTTGTACGTTGCCTTCTGGGCCTTTTACATGCCGAAACCAGGCCAACCACTGCCAGCCACTGGCATACGAATGGGGCCCACGGCCTTCTGATCTTCCTGATATCCACTGCGTTGGCATTTCTCCGGGTTTGGGCCATTCTGCCATTGGTGCTGTATATAGCGCCGCCCAGATGTTCACCACGATGACACCAACATTCTCTGTGGCCATCACCTGCATGCCGTACCTGGTTTCCATTGTTCTGACGCCTCCACCATGGCAGCGCATAATAACCCTAATCTTCCAAGCCTTATGTGTGTCGCCACAGCATGAGCATACCCGGTGCAGATAAAAGGGCCCCTTCTCATCTGATCTTCGTCCCCCGCCGGCGTTAACATCTTGACCCCTCTCTTTGGTATTCCCAAGTGGCTCCATACGGGTCCCTATTCCTCCGTGCTATAAACGTCGTGCGACATATCTAACTGCCCAAACAATGCCAGCTCCCGTCGATATTCCGACGTTTTACAACAGGGGTCCCGATTCCGTTTCTCACCCTCAAGCGGATAGCACCAGGTTTCACCCGACCAACTCCCTTACAATGCAGAGTTCAAGTAGCCTTCTCAAACACAATCTTCCCTCAACTTCTATCGCTTCATCTGCTCAACCCATCTACGAAACCTTTCCCATGTCTTATGATATGGTTGCGTCGCAGGTACGTTATCCAGCTCAACCAGGTCATCATAAGGTTGATCAGTTCTAGAACACACAGTATACTGAGCGGCAACAATGGGATGATACAGACTATCGCTTTGCTCCTCCGATATCCTCCGCACGTTCTTCTATCGATTGCACTCTACCGAGGCCGAGTGATCCCGAGCTTTCTTGGGCCGGTACTCACGCACGGCGATATGATTGTTACGGACAAGAGTCCCCGCAGTCAAGTTTCAACAGTCATAATGAACATGTGCCACTCTTCTGTTTCCAGCCCCACATGAACAATCGCAGTCGTCCCACACACCAAGCTCCTTTCTCATCATCTGTAACTACATCATCCAAACTGTATCAAAGATCGCTCCC
Organism: Tricholoma matsutake; assembly: GCA_026075535.2. Classification (NCBI taxonomy): domain Eukaryota; kingdom Fungi; phylum Basidiomycota; class Agaricomycetes; order Agaricales; family Tricholomataceae; genus Tricholoma; species Tricholoma matsutake. The sequence continues at coordinate 9,416,368 of AP026540.1, read as the reverse complement.
ACAAATCAGCACTGTATCACCCTATGCATCGTCAGATTCATCATCATCATCATCTTCTCCTTTGTCTACCCCCGAAATCACCATTCGCACTCCTATAACTGTACATCAGCCACGCCCTTCCCGACGCATACCTATCGTCTCGCTTTCTGAACTTGCATCAGCATGCGATGTCTCTATGTCATCTACCCGGGAGGATGCGATCTATCAGAAGCCATCCCGAGAACTTTTGTCGCCCTTGACAACTAACATATCCGCCAATTACACACCGCCATATTCCCCTATACATTCTTTATTTTCAGATGCGTATACTGCGCCGACTCATTTATTCAAGGATTCGGAAGAGGTCGTTATATGTTCTTGTGGTTGTATGGGGTCGTATACAATAACACAGAACTTGTAATTGCAAACGTATAATAGTTTATAGACTGTGCATAATCAAACTTGGCGTGTAAAAAAATGAAACAGTAACAGTGGACCAAATCGAGAACTGGTAAGGTAGTGGAAGTAGAGTAGCGCAGAGTGAATTAACGATGAGCGGAATCAAGTTGTCCAGGTATCCAGAGTGGCTTATGGATCAAATGAAAGGAGGTTGCGGCAGAATGTGATTATCCAAGAAAAGATTCTAGGTTCCAACATGAATCATGGAAAAAACGGGCGGCGAAGGAAATCAAATGGGTGAAAATGAAACACATACCGTCATTCCTTTCGACAGAGGGCTGATGTAGGTGTTAATGTTGGACTCGCAGGCCCTTTCGAATCAGATCTCACTGCCCACGTAAACTGCTCGCAGGCAATTGAGCCGTACATGATGTGTCACGAATCATTCATAAACTGCCAGATGTCTGATCTCGAAGCTGGTTTAAGACCGCGTATTGTTTAATATCTTCCGTTTGGAAATGAGCGACTGTACGGATAAAATGTTGACTAGCAGAGTTTGAGAGCCATTTACGGAAGTCACCAGCTTCGCCAGGGGTTATGTCCGGTTGCCTGTTCTCCATGTCGGGCTGATAAAGGTTGCTTTGACCTTGAGAATTCTTCGAGAAGAGACGATCAGAATAGAATCGGGATCGTTCCTTCATGTATGCGCTGTATGTCCCACTGCATTGTTCGACTCCATTTGGGGGTGATATGCTCTTGTCGATAAGGTTATAGAACTCGATGCGCTCCTCTTCAGTCAAAGATCGATGTTCATCCACAGACACGACGGGATCCATTTCGCCTCTCTCCGAAGGCAGATAAACGCCGTAGTCATTCCAAAGATCAAGGTCAAGGTCAAGGTCGGGAAAGTCAGGCAAATGCTCAGAGAGCGAATCAGACATCGGGTCTTCATCAAGCATTGGCGTATCCGGGATCTCCTCAGGGAAGGTGAAATCAGGAACAGGCGATACAGGTGGATTATAGCTTTGATGTCGATTATTTTCGTCCTCAGCACCAGACGACGGAAGGACTTCAGAAAAACCAGTTCTCCTACGTGTTTTACCGAGTATCTGTGAACGGCAATTCGTTCGGCGTCCTGTTCCTGCCGATATTTTTGCCGAGGCCAAGCGTTTTGCAGATCTGACACCTAGTTCCTGCGGCAGTTGAGAGGGAGTAGCTGGGTTAGACCTCCCGGAACCGCCATCGGTGACTTCTTGTGCATCTTCTGTTTTATCTTCTCCGCGTTTCACGCATTCTTCGTGTTGTTCCGTCTTAGGCTGAATTTGCGATTGTAAGTCGCCCAAGAGCGAGAATACCGCGGGGGAAAAAAATGACGCACCTCAACAGGTACCTTCCTTGCATTTAAGGACAGCGCCCACGTCAAATTGTTGTGTTTGTCCTCTTTAGCAACCCGCAAGCCTGCGAACATGCATACGGTCAACAGCACTCATAATCAACTGCATGGTGAGAAAAATAGACCTCTCGAATGGAAGTAATCATAAATGTGTCTCCTGTCAACTTTATATCGTTCCTGCAAGTCTTTTCGAATAGCAAACGTCGGCATTTTGGCTCCGGGTGTGATGAGCACATCCATCTCAGCGACAAGTTTAGGATCTAGGCGTAGGGCAAGGCGCTCCGGATTCACTCTTCGCGTTTTATAGGTATCTTCTGTGTATTTCGCGTGCTTTGAGGGATATGCAATCACATCGTCGAGCAGTTCAGAGTCTCGAGTTCGCTTCCTGACACCAGATGAACGCCGTCCATAAGAAGATCCAGAATTTAAGGAAGTAGAATTAGTTATGTCGCTCGGGGGTTTCGCCATGTTGTAAAACAAGAAAGTTATTCTAGTTCATCTCTGTAAATCTGCTACTTACAAATAACAGTCAATAAACAGAACGCGCTCTACAAACACATTCATCATGTGACAAATTCTAAAAATACAGACTGGGAGCAAATACAACTGCAAATGGTTAGGCGACGTTGGTACAGCCAGGAATGATACTCACTGTCGCGTTTTACTTTGTTTTGTGATTCTTCCATCTTCTTAAATAGCTCAGAGTCACCGATCACACGGGCTGCATCTCTGACTTCCCTACAAGTCTCGTCCAAGCGCGTGATAACTCGAACGATCGTACCTTCTGCAACGTCTGTTAATGCTGTGATTTGTTCAAACGGCTGTGTATATCCGAAGTATTAGCACGCCAACGCATATCATGAGCAAAAACTCGCACCATGCCCTTGGCCCACTCATACACCACTTCTGCAAGTCCAAAATTGAGTCCAGAACGGAAGCTTTCTACTGCCACCTTGTACATATCTTGTGTCATAGAAACACGATCGCTGATGGTCAGAATCGCATCACGACCTGTTTCCAGCTTGGGCGATAGAAGAGGCTCCACGTCCGTTTTTTCTTGAAACACAAAACAAGACAATAAAGCGACAACCTCCTCCGGGTCGTAGTTGGCCAAAGTATTCTCGAGGATGAGCTCTGTAAGCACGAGTTCGTTCGCAGAGTTAATCTAATGTTACAGGTTTAAGTATGGCGTACGCCAAAGAAAAGCAAGCTTACCTCACAAGCTACCCGACCTTTTAACAGGACTGTTGAGTTCTCATCAATAAACTTCAGGCTCTTTAGAACTTCTATTCGTTGTTCATAATCCGGAATGAGTTCCAAGTTCTGGTCAGAGATTGCCATCTTTAGGTTGGCGATGTTTGCTCGTAGCACTTTCTCCCCATGGACTGTCAAGTACTAGAATGATCTTAGCACCCGCTAAACCTTAACGTATGGTTATAACATACGTGGTCATCAAAATCGTCGCACTGAGTGCAGTTCCGGCTTTCTAATTGCTTCGTGAGGATATTCCTCGTGCGAAGAAGTTCCTGGAAATCGAAACCGCGCATCCGACCCCAATCATTTTCGGGAATTACTTTGGCTATTATCCACTCATCCACGAACGACTGTAAGACTTTGATAGCAGCGTTCATGCGCGATATAAGACGCTGTTGCACAATGGCATCAACTTCAACCTACGGGATAATGGTTCAGATTCAGAAGCTAATTCCCAAAGGGACAACCGACCTTGACCGTTTTGCTTGTCACATATATTATACTCGTCATGGGCACCCGTCGTAATTCATAGGTACAATTGTTTACCGCCAGGGATTCTGACATGGGAGGCCAGCGAGGTGGTATGGCCTGGGGGTCAACGTCTTTATTTATATTAGCATTGGGTAGCACGTGAGGATGGAACTGAATCACCGTGCTCCCCATGATCTGTTTCATTATCCACCAAAGCAAGAATGAAGAACACTTTCACATCCTCAAAACGTCCCGAGTCGAGTGTTTGCACTGGTGCAGGTTTCAGAAGTATCGCCGCAGTATTCAGCCTGAAATGCTTGACATATGGTCAGAATCGCACGACGAATCGAACGGAGGATGGTATACCCCGTCGCGCAAAATAACCACCCGGCCGTTTGAAAGAGACTTAGCCCCTTGGGGATGACCGAGCGCCATTGTCAAAAGCTTTTCATTCAGAGCCAAGATCTCAAATGATTCGTCGTAGAAGGCATTGATATCAGACAAGCAGAGGTCACACTTCAGTTTTGGAAGAGCGGAAAGCATTTTCTCTCCCTGTAGAAGTATTAAATCTCCGGATGGTTTGTCACCGGTCTGGTGCACTCACTTCCGCAACTTGCTTTTGCTGGTCAGGCAGCAGCCGCTGAGACGCATTCTCAGAGAAGCTTCGTTTAATCATCTCCTCTACCCTGAGGGCCTCCACACGAAGCAGATTCAGAATCATGTTGTAGGTCAGTCGGAACTGTGATAAGAGCTTTCCAGGGGTGCCGAGCATCATGGTGTGTAGCGCTGTTTGCTGTGGATTTCTTGAATGAGTAAAACGAACTTCCACTGCGTGGTCACATCGTACCTCTGGCAATGAGTCATTCGCTACAATGATAACTGTTCCCGTCGGGTCCAAACCACGACGGCCTGCCCGACCTGCCATCTGCGTATATTCCCCGGGTAGGATATCGCGGAAGTTTCGCCCGTCATGCTTTCGGATATTAGAGAAAACTACGCATTTCGCAGGCATGTTGACCCCCTATGCGTCTGTCAGATCATACAGAAAGGGACAACCGTGCAGGTGCACGGACCATAGCGAAGGTCTCTGTCGCAAAGAGAATTTTTACAAGACCTCGTGCGAAGAAGATTTCAACGAGCTGTTCTAAGACTTCAGATATATGCTCAGTGACACTACATTGCACAGACCTCTTTGACGAGCGGTAACAATCCACCATGGTGCACACCAATTCCACGAGAAAGCAAATCACGCATCCGGCCAATTTGTGGCAGCTTTTTGTCTGAGCCTGTTGATCCCCAATCAAAAATCCTGCAAGTGACACGATGAAGGACAACAACCTTTGAGCCTTGACAGTGCCTTCTCGACTGCAACATGTACCTCGCTTTTCTCCAAAGCAGTTGAGAAATCGGCGTTCGTCAACGTTGCCGCATTCTCTTCGCAGCGTTTCTTAGAAAAGGTGAAAACCACGACCGGAAGTAATGCCTTCTTTCGAAGATGGCCTAACAGATGAACATATAAATTCTTATCTGTTGCTGTGTGAATCGTTCGTGGAGATCCCCCGCCGTAACCCCCTCTAGCTGGAGGTGTTACCCCACGACCACCACGAGCACCGCCTCGCTGTTGTCCTCGTTGAACTTGAGCAGCGCCTCGAGCTCCCACCCGTTGAACAGGAGGCAATCCCGCGGCCTCCCGCTCCTTGTCCTGCTTCCGTCGGAGTGCCTCTCCTGCGTCTTTGTACCTTATTTACCACAATGTCAAGAACCAGAAAAATATTGTAAAGAAATGTAATGTGTTTACAGACCCTTGAGCCAAGAAATTTCGCCTCGCGTCGACGATTTTGTATAATTCTCGTCCAGCATATAGAAAATGTTCCAGTGGCACAGGTCGTTGCGCTGTTGAAATAACATAAATATCTTTCTTTTTCGTTCGCCTGCGATTTCGTCAAAAAAGAGTATACCATAGTAGAATAGGGACCTACTGACCCGACCCAATCAGCGAACTCCTTGGTGTTCGGTACGGTAGCTGACAATAGAATGATGTTCACATGGTCCGGAAGCATAATAATAACTTCCTCCCATACAACACCCCGCTGGTTCCTTATCAGCGATGAATGCCAAGTGTAACCGAGTGCATACCTCCGCATCGTTCACGTAATGAACCTCGTCGAAAACAACAAATTCAACATCCCGAATCAAATCTGCACCCTTGTATAGCATGCTTCGTAGAATCTCCGTCGTCATGATGAGGCAGCTGGCTTCCGGATTAATTTGCACATCTCCGGTGAGGATTCCTACAGACGACGAAGAAAAGGTTTGCTTGAAATCTCGGAATTTTTGATTCGAAAGGGCTTTAATTGGGGAAGTGTATATGGCACTGAGTATGCAATTATAAATTGCAAGGGACATCAGGACCAGAAAACACAAAAATACCGCGTCATATGCTTTTCCGCCAGAGCGATGGCATACTCCGCTACAACAGTCTTCCCGGCTGATGTATGCGCAGCAACAAAAACGGAATCTCCCATCTCTAGGTGATAAACTGCTTGCTTCTGGAAGGTGTCCAATTCAAAAGGATACTATTTCTGGTTTAAGTCGTCAACTTCAAACAAAGGAAAGGAATGATTGAACCTTGTGTGCCATCTCTGGGACGAGCTCATGGAAATTGGACAGTGGGGTATTGACATCTATGACATGGGCCCAATCACGTTTCTGAACATTAGCACGTCTCAATCGCCGACTCGGCTGCAACACTTTGGTAGGCTTCAGATGCGTAATCTGAAATAATTAAGGATAGCAGTGATGATTCCTTGTCATCGAATAAATGCGCACTGTTGTGGGTAGAAGCTCATCGATCTCAGAAGAAGCCTGTATAAATGGAGCGTTGTTCTCCTCAGGATTTCTTTGGATATCAATATGCTGGATGGACATAAAATTTAAATACAGGACGGAAAACCGAACACCGACAGAGAAGTACCGAATGATCTGTTGGTCCTGGAGTTTGAAGTTCATCGAGAGCAAGGAGATCGTCGACTCCCACATCTTCTTCCCCCGGAAAACGCAAGCCACGGCTAAACCCAGGCGGTGCTATCCTCAGACCTTTTGCCTTTGATCCAGACGCAATTCCATTCGAAGATTCTACTATCGGATCCTCAAGGCCTCCCGGCCAGAAAGGGACGTTGCCGGGTTTTCCACGAACGAAAGACTTGGTAGGTGCGGGCACACGATCCAGGGATGTTGAGGTAAGGCCGCTGGGAGGAGGATGATTGGGTGTCTGCGATATAAAATAATTGTCAGCACATGGCAGGTAATTGGATCCCCAGCTGCTACTTCAGCATAACCGACGACTCGCCCATCTAGACCAGCACGAACGAACGACAACCTCGTGGGCGGTGGTGATGGTTTAAACTTTAATAGCGACGGGATTGATACATTATTCTCCCAATGACTGGAGTAACGGCATCAGCACGCGGGAGTATTTCAACGAGAACGATCGCACACTTGATAAGATGGCAGCCAGTGATTGGGGAGACTGTTACGAGGGAGGAGCAGTTTTTCTTCTATTTCTTGATGGACCTGTTCAGGAGATGGCAATCCTGCAAGGTTTAGATCTTCAAGGAGCTTATGTGCATCGTCAGGGTTTGGATGGAGGATCTTGTGGATGAGGTCCTTATGTTTCGAGGTATCCATATGAGAAGGTGTCACAGCCACACCGACCCACTTACGTCTTATGCCTGATCATCAATGTTTGAACTGATTTTTTTAGGGATGGTCTATCTGCTTGTCCTTCGGCAAGGCGAAACAAGCATTCTGGGTATGCTTTGAACTCCCATCATGGCTCTCTGGAACTTCACCATCGACGATGCAAGTCCTTATCTGTCCTACAGTCCTTTTGGTGAGTAACCTGCCCTCTTCTTGATTGTTCATGGCACTGATGCATTCCGTGTAAAGTTGATGGCACCAACGGTTGGAAGACCTGGTATTCCCAGTCCCAGTTCAACACCGTCCCAGACGAAGTCGGTCGAGGAAATTCTTACCATATCGCCCCTCAAATTAATGCGAACGTCTCTTTCCGCTTTTATGGCAAGTTCTAGTCCGGCTACATAATGATATTGTTGCTCAAACTGTCGTAGGATCAGGCATATCTCTATCTGGCAGCGCCAACAATACCTTTAATATTATTGTGGATAACATCCTACGTGCTTCTGTGAATGGCACTTCGACATCACTCATTTATTCAGATTATAACTTTACAGAGGGATCACATGATAGTGAGTGCAAGTTCTACCCTTCTCGTCCTTTCGTCAGTGGTCCAATTTTCGCACTAGTGACACTAAGCGTCCTCCCTTCAAATTCCAACACCTCCCTAAGTTTTGATTCCGTAATTGTATCTTCTCCACTTGGAAGCGAGTAAATCACCCAATACCTGTTGATGGTCCCCCGCAACTGATTTCTCGAACAGCCAGAATCCACCATCACCCCGCTTTTATGATAACTCTGACACAGCCTCCCTTTTCTACTCGGGCGCTTGGTCGATTAATAACGTCAATGGTGTCCCTAACTCCACGATATCCGCCCCATTCCATGTAACTACCGAAAGTGGTGCGAGTGCTTCGCTGTCGTTCACAGGTGGAATAGCAGTAGTGGTAAGAGGAATGATGGGTTCGGAAAACGGTTTGTACTCTGTGGTGAGTCGTTCATCCGTTTCCGGCCCTGTCCAGGAACCTGATTTGTCATTCGGCAGTCCTTAGATGGGTCAACGAGTATATTTAATGGAACTTCCCTATGGAGTGTTCCAGATGCTTTGTTGTTTTTTCGTGCAGGTTTAGATCCTGGTGCAACGCACGAGATTAACATCACCAACATCAGTGCAGGCACCAGGCTCTGCTTAAATTCGATGATGGTGTTTCAAAATGAGTCAAAAGTTACTGCGATACCTAGTTCGCTCCCGACGCCGTAAGTGAAATGAATATTGTCATAATCAACAGGGTTCATGCATCCTTACTCTCAGTGCAAAACCGTCGAACTCTGTCAATCTTGGAATTATCATTGGTCCTATTGCAGGTCTGCTGATTATTGCCATTGCTGTTGCTTATATCTTCTATCGTCGCCAAAGTATCAAACCTTCGACGCCTACGCTTATTCCCTTCATAGAAGGCAGGAGTGGTGTAGGGGAAGATCCATCACTCACTAGCGCTCGGCCTCCATTTTGGGCCAATTCCGAAACGCTATTAAGCCCAGTTGGATCGTCTAGTGGACTCTCATCGCTCAGCGAGGCCAGTTTGAAGAAACAACATCTCCTGATGGGCCGGCATGGACAGTCCACCATGTCTTTAGTCAAGATGACGCGTTTGAACACGGCCTTGGCTGATGACAACGGGCTTCACGCAGATGTCCGCATCAGCCCTTCCGGCGAAACAACATTCTCTAATACCGTACCCATTTCTCCTCACCGGAAGCCGCTTCCGACGATACCCGTGCCGTCGTACAACGCTGCTTTGCAAGCATCGGAATTGGCTTCGGAGGGAATCAAGAGTTTGGAGGATATACTTGGCAGATCTAGACATGTCAGACGAAAGACACAAGAAACCGCGATAACTGCGCCTCCGCAGTATGAGCGATAAGATTCCCCCTCATAATTCTATTCACAACTAAATATCAAGTATTTGTATTCCGTCTGGTATGTGTCGATACATTTACGACATCTTTTCCCGAAATTCACTCTTTTGGTGTATTTAATTATTATGTACAAGTGCTTGTCCATGTACTACCCCTATTACACTCCTTTCATAGTTCTTAATCATACAAGCGACAGGTTGAACCTGATTGGTCGATACTGTTCAGTCTATTTGCCGATAGCACCTATGTGAAGATGCGGTCGATTCTAAGTAGTGGGACGAGACAAAACGTTCTGGTCTAGTCTAAGACATGAGTGTACTGGATCGAAATATGAAGTTATAATGTAATAATCTGTGCGAGGTAGTATGTAGTATCATATATAAAATATGAGGCGTGACTCAGCCTGAGTAACAGAACGATAACAATGACAGTCAGTTTTGCTTCTTGCGAGCATAGAGGCTCTGTAGTCGGATGTACTGAGGTAAGGAAGCTTCCATCATTTCTCTTTCCGCATTCCTTTGAAGTTCGTCGACAACGGCCTCCGGCACCCCACCTCTAAGGAGGAGAGGTCTGCCTGAACGCAGAAATGCCTAGTTTACGTCATTGAGTTTGTCACCATGCACGGAAAACAAAACTATAAAAACCGACCAAGATATCGCCCCGCATGGTCTCGCCTATTCGCATTTGGGCTTCATCACCGTGGACCCACGGTGACACAGGCATCCAGTAGTCTTGACACACAACGTCTTCAAATGCAGGGTGGTTGGTTACCCAGGACTTTATGTTTGACGCAGCATCCACGGTACCCCCAGCATTTCTTACAGAAACCCGTGCAAAAGCCAACCAACGGGGAAACCAAGGAGAACTTAGTTGGTCCGTTCCCGCCTGAATTTGATTACGATTTCCGTCGTATCCATGAAAGTCCCACTCCACCATTAGGATCATCCCCCCGGGCCGGAGGACTCGACTGACTTGATCTATTAGCGCTGCGTAGTCTTTAATCTAAGATATCGAAATGACTGTGTATGCCATATATAACTTTGCATGAAAAGATGGGAACTTACGCCAGATGATATCAGTCGTGCATGTACCACATTAAAATCTCCGTAAAAATGCTCAAGGCCAAGGTTGATGTCGTCTACTTCACTCCTAAATTGCATCATGGTAAAAATCAGCGATAGGGCAAGAAAGAGCGTCGAACCTGCAATTCTGAGGCATGGACCTGAAAAGCAAGCGTTAGTAAGACAGTTAATTTGAGGTCTCGGAACAAGGCATACGGCGATTGCATGGGAATGAGATCGACCGCGACAGCGCTGCAATGTGGAAAGTCGTGCGCTACGTCGAGAATCCTGAAACAATCATAAATAAATATCATGATTTCCTGCCAGTGCCAGTGAGTGACTTGACAAGGGGTCTCACCAGCTTCCGCTGCCACAGCCAAGGTCCAAACACGCCTTGCTTTCTCCCGGAACGTCGTCTGCCATTATTTCGTGCATTGGTGGTGGATATGGATCACCCATTACCTCCTTGAACATTTCATGTTGTTGTTCTTGATGTAAAACGTTTACAATGCTTGCCAAGCTATGTAAGCAATGAGTTGACGCACCTAAACGATGCAACTCCTCGTCGTCGGCAGCAAGACCATATACTTCAGAGTAGTTATTGACACCTCGTCCGAACTCTTGCCTAACAGCCTGGGATAGAATCGAACTTGTTATCGACCAGACAGACGGTGCAGGTGAACCAGAACGCATTGAAGCATCGTAAGATGTAGTATATGAATCTACGCTAGGGGCTGGACTGAATGGAGGCAAAGACACGACAGACTCTGCATCGCTGTCAGTATCCAGCCAGTCCGAGTCCATTGGCGTGACGTTTTGACGTCGACGTGAGTCTCGACACGTAAAACGAAAAACAAACCTTTTATGTATTCCTATAGTCATCGAGTCTTCCGTATATACGGCGGACATGGTCTGACCTCCCGGCCCCATGCGGCAAAGATAGATCTCGTTCCTAATGAAAGCTCAACCTGAAATAGCACGTGCACATCCGACCTCTACAATTCTCTGAACCAGGGCCATGATATCGATATTTAGAAGCGCGCACATTAAACAGGTACTAGCGACTGCAGTGACTCTTGTACATCGATGCCCAATCGGGGGGAAAGCCTCGTCGTCGGATTTCCTACTGAACCCCGAGCGCCGGGCTCGGATGATAGTTAAATGCAGAATGAAGGAATGGATATGAATTTTCCCCCCGCTCCTTTCCGCATTCATCGAATTATGATCACGGCTTGCCCGGTCTTCCATCAAAGCGCCGGCTGTCTCCTTCCAGTGTGGTGGCAAACGGATGCAGCGCTCATTGGCCCGAGCCTGAGATGTTCTACTACTAGCAAACTCACCTGATCACTACTGCCGAAATCAAATGCTAATAAGGATATATTTCTTTTGGCAGCTGTCATCGTTGTCCTCAAGTCTTCGCGACGCCGGGTGGAAATGGAAGAATTGCTGTTTGGCGAACCGAGTATAGTATAGCTACTGCGTCACTTACCCCACGAAGATTCGGAAGAATTTACGCCCAAAATCACATTGGTCGCCATGATTGCTATTATCGGTCACTTTGTCATCTTCAGACTTCGCCGTCAACGCGTCCTCATTCTTCCCTGTAGACATTTACGACAAAATGTTCCGAAGCTGTTCGCTTTCCACATCCGTGCTGTCGACCAAATGTCTCTCGTTCTTCTTGATAAGAGTCTGACACCTACCTCTGAGCCTTTTTAATCTCAGCTTATTGCTCTTCGATCCTTGTGTGGATATGTTCTAGCATTCTATAACAGTCTATAACTACCCCCAGATGGAGAGAATATTGTTTAGCCAACTGATGCGCCAACAACACTATAATTCTCATGTTGTCCGACGGAACCACTCGTGCGGCGGAATAATCCGTCTCCATCATGATCGGCCACCTTCTGTTTTCGCCCCACCGCGTCGACGGCATTCTTTCCTGTACACCTCTACGACAAAATTCCCCGGAGCCGTTCGCTTGCCACATCATTGATCTTCTTCTTTCGTATCGTGTGTACTTGGATTGGCTATTACGTCCAAATACGTCCCGTTATTCTCGACTAGAGCCATTACAGCCAGTGAGTTCAAGGAAGTCTTTCTAGTACTGATATTCATTGGCCCCGTTTGGAATATTTTTAGCTCTGCAATTCTCTCACCTCAGCTTCGACTTCTGAATTCAGAGATATGCATTTCCAGCAATCGCAAGTAGCATGCGGCGTCGAACGTGGGGTGGGGGAGTAAGTACCGAATTTTCGGACGGATAAACACTGGCGGAATATCAGTAATTTTTCTCACCCACTCTTACGCCAGCCCTGCATGCCTTCCTTGCTAAGTACAAATATATGAAGCCGTTTGCCTGCTTATCAATATGGATGGGTCGATATGCCGGAAATATAACGGGTCAATATAAATTCTGTTATTCCATTTGTCCATGGCAACTAACCAAAGGACTGATATGATTCTGAGACGAGCTACCACATGAGCCCTATGATATGCTACTCCATTGTTCTCGATATGTACGTCATAATCATGGGGTCCTCGATTAGCAATGAAGAACAGATGGCGTTCAAACGATGTACACTTTTAGCAAGCAGGAATATATTAGTGAGAATTGAGTCTGTATCAGCGTTTCTTCAACGCGGCGAATCGCCTCGTAAGCGCCTCAAAGTCGTTCTCGTTAATAGGTTCGGGTGCAGATGGCGAGGCCGTCGAGCCTTTCAGTGAATTAGTTTGTGACGAGGGGTTCCCATTCTTGGAATCTTGTGGATTTCCGTCGATCGGCGGAGTAGTAGTGGGTTTAGCAGCGAATTCATTTATCTCCTTCTCATCATTTGATTGGCTGGTACTCTTTTCTGCATTCGTAACGGGCTCCTGTACCTAAGATTCACAGATAACACAATGGTCATGAATGTCACGAGTGAACGCTTTGCGGGACTAACCTTAAACCCGCCATCTGGGCCGTCATCTTGACCACTTTTCCTAGTCGCGGCCCATTCAACATTGTATGCCCTGGCGATCTCGGTTAGATATGCATCCACCAGTTCAGGTGATGGCGTGCTCATATCAAGTTTCCTGACCACCTTGACAGGGTACAAATATAGAAGTTAGGGAGGTAAAATCTTAGAAAAGGCATGCTTACACGGTCGCTGACACAACCATCACGGTTTTCCATGACTGCAAGTGAGAATTCGCGTCCGTATTTGTGCATGAGGAGATCTCGGAGAACATGAAGCTCTAGCGAGTAGCGTTATACCAGGTATATACGGCTGACAAACAGGAATTCACCTTTGAGCTCTGTCCGCGGAGCAGCATGTATGATACTACACACCCCTTCGCTGATACCTTTTTAAGACGCGACCACGATAAGAGAAAACCACAATATAACGATTGTGTTTGCGCACCTGGATCTGGCTCCGGGCCACTAATGTCTTTGCTGAGATATTGAACGCGACGACATAAAACAAGTCTAGAACATACTTTTGGTCAAGTAAACCGAACCTTGCCAGTAAAAGCTCGCAGTATAGCTCTAGAAGCTCCAACAGCTCCACATGGATATCTTCATTGATAACTAGCATCCGACGAGCGTGAGTGCCTCACGGCAATCCGAATATCTGGCAACGCAGGGTATTTGCATACTTGCTTCGACCTTGACTCTGGCAGTTTCTACCTTGCTTCGTTCCAATAGAGTAGCGATGTCTCGCCGAGTAGCCTTAGCCTGTGCTTCCTTCTTTTGCTGAAGAATCCGCAGACGTTGGATAGATAGCCTAGTGCATAGGTCAACTTCAGTCTTGCTTCAGTCATCCTTGATCTCAGATAGTAGGTACCGAAGTTGAACCTGAGAGTTGATAAAATATATTTCAACATTGCTCTAGATCGTCATATCACGTACCTTGGATTTAGCAGCGTTCCACGGCATTTACTTTGACCAGAGAAATAGATTATTAAACACCCGTTTCTTGATCTTTAACCACCATCCGATCGTGGGAATTCGGTGCCCCCACTATGACTGCGCTTTATTCTACCTAACACCTCCTCACTAATCATTGTCGGGCCTCTCTCATGGCTCGAGCCGTCATCCTTTATAAACTACCCCTTCATTTTATCTTATCGGAGTTCATCGCGACAATTTGCGTGGTGGACCCCACATGCTCTCGCTGGTGGCAGGAATGCCCTGCTATCCATCTTACTCTCAATGTGACTCAGGCACCATTTTTGAGGCCTCGGTGTACTGCCACCAGCTCTGCTTAGCGCAGACCTTGGCCTTGTGTCAAGGGCACAATCCGTTGTCGATTGGGTAGAGACCTACAACCTTTGGGGAGGAAGACCAATAGTGGAAGGTTGCCAATGGCTGATCATAGGACTGTCCCTGCATAGCCCACACCCTATTGGGAGAGCGTTGGCATACTTGACTTGGGACTTCATCGGCAAGGGGTGGACCATGGATGTATATACTGTGGGAGGAATAGATTGGGAACAAGGGGGAGTATCAGTTGAGGGGGATGGGGGGTGGAACTGCAGAGTAAAGGCAAGGGTCATTTGTTTAACCATGATCATTTTTTCTTTTCCAAGTTAAGCCTTCCTGTGATTGATCCCATGTTTGTACACCAACTATGCAGCTCGCTGACAGCTGGAAGCCTTGGCACTCATGTGGGCTTGGGAAGTATAGAATACTGTAGTGGGAGGAAGTGCAGCAGCCAGTCCTGCAAGCCTGAGAGGGTGTGGTAGCAGTTCGGGCGCTTGTTGATGAGGAGGGTTCTTTAGGTGTAGCCTACTTCCGGGGGATTGTGTTTGGGTGCCCTTTTAAAAAAGGAATAAATCCTTAATCTAAATTAAAAAAAACACTGTGATGGTAGTCACTTTATTTGTTTGTTTAACTTTGGTCATGAGGTGTCAAAACATAATGTGAATGCTTCGCTCTTCAGAATGAATGTTGGGTCGTATCATAAAGCCATGGATGCCATTTTTCCCCCTTCCACATTCCTTGACGACTCCTGTTTTAGCATCCTGTATAAAATCCCTTGTAGCCAATCTTCCACCATGCCTTCACCATCACCTCAACTTCATGTCTATAGTGACAGGACCAGCAGAATCAGGGCCAGACATCACCTGGTGGCAGTCAGTGATGCAAGCTCCAGACTCGACCGAGTATATGTAGTGTCATTACTAGTGAAGTCAATAGATATCTATTGGATATCTACAACAAAGACTTCTTGGCCTCTACTCTGGTCCTCATCATGGTCCCGATGATGCCCTAGATCAATATCTTGCCACCACTATTCCTGAACCAGACCAAATTTCTACCTACCAACTTCCACATGTACCCCAATCAGTGCCCAAAGGCCATCCTCTCTACAATGCCCTACAGCCTGCATTTTCAATTATCTCTCATCTATACACGTCCCTGCTCCCTGGAGAAGCCTTCCCAGGTCCAAAGCTCAATGAAGCTCTTCAAAAAGAGCTTGATGCTGACCATGTCATCACCACAACCATGCTTTTCATGGATATCCTCTTTCCTGATGAGTGCCTTCCATTTAAACTTGACAACACCTTCTTTGCAAAGATGGGACAGCCATTTCTGACTGCCAAAGGTGTTGTAGTGAGTCAGGGGAGGTGTAGCTTAGCTCAACGATCCACAATGACACGACTAACATATATTATGGGGGGTTGACAGTTTAAGCTTACTAACTAATTAGTAATCCACTGGTTTTTATAGGAACCAGCAGCATTGTAAAATAATAGATACAAATGTTCCAGCCTGGGGGGGCCAGGATCACTACACTCTCCCCCTTTAGCTTCATCCCTGGGTGAAGCTAACAAAAGGGAAGAAGACCTTGAGCATTGATGCACAAGGAAATTGGAATTGAGACTGAGTAACTCTCTGGAAACTCAGGAAAGGATAACCACCTGGCCTGGCCAGGGGTAATCACACGAAACTTGAAAGGGAAAGGCTGAGTAACCTCCGAGGAACTCAGCAAGAGAAAATATGAAAGGATGAAACAAAGTAATGCTCAGGGAACTTTGTTGGGAACATCCCACTTGACCCTGCAAGTGGTCAGGACCCTGGCAGTTCTGTGGCAAATGCGTGAACGTGTTTGATTGTTGTAGTGTGACATGTGACAAAAGTCACATGTTCCAACTCGACGCATGTTCGTTGCCTCGGTCCTGTTGTCCTACTAACAAAGATTTTGACTTTGTTTTAGGTATAACACTCGGACTCGAACAGTATATGCATACAGTGTCTCTATGGCGCCATATCGACACTTCAAAATGATGATACCGCATTTGTTGGTGCAAGCGTGGGAGGTTTGAGGATACAGCCACTTGGGGGCCATATGTTGGATCCTGACTTGGACGTGTTGGGTCGAGCATAACAGGTGAGACATTTACCTGTAGATATGGGGACAGTGCCTGTGGGACTGTCCATTGTTCACTGACATTTTCCATTCTAGAACAACGTGTATCATTGCTCTGGCCAGGTTCAGCACCATCAGGACAATGATGATGCACATCCATGGGAAATCACCCGTGGATTGATGATACGGCCAACTGGGGGCCATAGTAAGGTTCAATACACGTTTTTGAATGTATTTTGTCTTGGAAACAAGGTGAGTACCTTGTTTGGTCCATGGGGGGTGGTGCCATCTGTGTCACTCATCTTTTACTGATGAGTTCTTTTACAGAAAAGTAGGCTTCATCGTTCTGATGAAGCTTGGGGCCATCAACATGATGACAAGGCAATCCCTTGTGGGATCATAGAGGGATTGAGAACATGGCCGTTGGGGGTCCATGAAGGATGTTGTTACGCATTTTTGAGCACGTAGGTCTTGAGGTAACAGATGAGCTCATCATCTGTGGGGTTGGGGACAGTGCTGTGGGCACTGTCCAACATTCACTGATGTTTTTACTTACAGGACAACATACATTGTTGTCCTTCAGGTCTGGGTCTTGATGCGACTGCATCGAGCATGCTGTGTCTTGGTTTTCTGAACTCAGCTCCACTTCCTCAACAGCAACGAGTCTCAAAACTCTTTTTTCCTTCTCATTGAACTGGCGACCTCTATCATCGGTATTTACAACATCCAGGGCCTTGGAAGAAGCCCAGTTTCCAACAGACTCACTGATGGCCTGTGTAGGGCCATCTTGTTCTAACACAAGGTCCTGCAGCCATTAAATACAGTGTTCATCTATTCAATGCACTGTCTCCATCAACAGTTCCAAATGATGTGCAACATTGTTCAGCTGGGCTGGGCCCAGGCATCCAACCTTTTGGTCGACAGTAAGGCAAGGCAGGGGTAGGGGTATACCCTTGTGTTTTTGGGCTAAGGGTATGAGGGGTAAGGGTAGGGGTTTGGAAGTTCATACCCTTGCATACCCCTGTACCCTTACTAAGGGTGCAGGGGTATGCCAGGGGTATGCTTATGTAAGAATATCATTTGATTTTTTCAGCTACAAAGACTCATATTCAAGATTTTCATCAATTAAATTTAGATTTTGGGATTGTCCAACATGATAATGGCTTTCATATGTTAATAAGAGGTATTAATATGTGATATTAATAGTAAATACAATAGTTATCAACACTTTTCAAATGAATTCTGCCCTAAATATGTTGATTTTGTGCCAAACCCTTGTACCCTTGACAAACCCTCCCATACCCTTGGCAACCCTTATGTGTTTCCATACCCTTACCCCTAAGGGTAGGGTGTTCAGGGGTAGGGGTAAGGGTATGAGATTTGACACCCAGGGGTAACCCCTGCCTTGCCCTAGTCGACAGAATTAACAGTGTGGGTGACGCCGTGTGTACCTCGTTCAACAGCGAGGGATGGTCTTGTCTTAACCTCGTGTGAGCCAGCCCCATGTGATTCCTGGTTCCTATTTACCAACACCTTCAAAGGTTTATTGGCCAGTTCTCATTGACGTCTATCGTCAACGAGATTGCCTCCATCTTGTCTCTCACAACTTCGAAGTAGCTGGGGAGCATGTTCACTGTATGCTTGTTTTTCAACGAGCAACAGGGACAGACTGGCCATAGCCTCAGCTCGGGTTGCAATCTGTTTTGTAAAACAGTTTGCAAGGTTTTCCACCTCTGGATGATGTTGTCGAGAGTCAGGGTTAATCATTTTTCTATAATGACTAACTAGATCACTCATTGCTTGAACAAAGTCATCAATGAGTTTTTCATTCAACTGGGGCTGATTATGACCATTGTGAGCATCGTAAGGATACATGGTCGAGTGACCATCCAAGATAGATATAGTTTTTTCATGGCCTAGCACAGAGCAAGGTCATGACATGGCATGATGCACGGATGCATCTGGCTCTCGTTTCAGGGGATTCGGGCACAATAGGCTCAAAGAGGGATTATCTGGTGCCCAGAGGGCATCAGATCACTTCTGTGCATTGCTGGGGTGGTGCCAGTGTGGGGATTCAGGGTCGATGTTGATGGAGTGATAACGATTGCGATAACGATCAGAGTAAAGCATAGCAAGTAAAATATACGACTTTTTAATGTCAAAAAAAGTGTAGTGAGTCAGGGGAGGTGTAGCTTAGCTCAATGATCCACAATGACATGACTAACGTATATTATGGGGGGTTGACAGTTTAAGCTTACTCACTAATTAGTAATCCACTGGTTTTTATAGGAACCAGCAGCATTGTAAAATAATAGATACAAATGTTCCAGCCTGGGGGGGCCAGGATCACTACAGGTGTTCAGAAGCCCATTTGGGATGCTGGAAGATGGGGAATGAAGGATTATACTGAGGAGGCAGTATAAGGATGCTGGGGCATCCAACACTAAGGTAACACAAGGTAAAGTGGAATGGGTTATATTGTTGATGGTACAAGATAAGGATACAAGACGAGGCCCATAATGTATATATATGTCCATGGAGGAGATCAGGTGATCACATATATTAGTAAGTATTAGGTAAGAGTACTCCTACACTCACCCATGTTTTGAAAAAATTGTTACACATCATGGGTCTTTAGCCATTCGGTGTATGCTTCTGTGTCTGCAAGTTTGCGCCGAGGGAGCCAGAGGTCAGATTCTGGACTGTAGCCGAGCCAACGGACAAGGTACTGCTTTCCACGTCCTCGGGTTCTCTGGTCGATGATTTTATCAATGAAATATTCCATTTCGCCTTCCGTGGTCACAATTGGCCCAGGTCTTTCAAGTGTTCTGCCTGGAAAAAGCTCAGGGTCATTTTCAATGTGTGGGCGCAAGAGCGATGAGTGGAATGTCCAGTGGATTTTGGAGTATTTGGGAAGGTGGAGTGTGTAGGTGGATGAGTCTGGATAGGCTTTGAGAACCTTGAAAGGGCCATCATACCTAGGCATGAACTTGGCCACCCAGCCATTCTTAGCCTGCATATAACCCCAGCATCGGTCAGCGGTCGCCAGCAGAATGCGATCTCCGATGTTGAATTCTCGGTCTGGTGAGCGATCTTTGTTGGCTTGACATGCTTGACTGATCTTAGCTGCCGTCAGCGAGTCCTGAGTGTCTAGGAGGTCCTCTGCTAGTTGGGTGATAACGCAGTGTGCCTCATCGTCTCCATTGGAAGAAGGGGGTGTCATTGGTGTGGCATTCTCATTGGGCACTGAGGGTGTGGCATTTGCTTCAGGGATCAAGGGTATGGGTGGGGTGATCATGTCATCACGTTGTTCACTGGGGGAAGTGGGGTTGGGTTGGGTCTGTGTGTCATGGGTGCATGTGCTCTCATCCAGGCATTGTGTATTGCTGGTGGTCGCTGTTCCTGGTGTTGTTGAGGTGGGGGTTATTTCACGTGTTGGCACTTTGAGGTTGAGGAGTGGTGGAATGAGACAAGGAGAATGTGCTGATTTAAGCATAAATGGTGTGAAGCCTGTGGACGCGTTGATAGTATTCATTATGTCAAAATGAACTTTTGGGAGTGCCTTTGACCATCCAGTTTGGTTCTGCTCAACATGAAATCTAAGTGCCTGGATCACTGTTTTGTTTGACCGTTCCGAGGACCCATCTGTTTGAGGATGGAAGGCCGTCGACATTTTGTGTTTGATACCTGATAGTTTCATCAGTGCTTTCCAGAAACAGGAGATGAATAGTTTGTTGCGGTCGGTAATCAGTTCAGAGGGACATCCATTCTCACAGAACCACTGGTCAAAGAATACAGTCGTGAACTCTTCCACAGTCATGTTGGTGTTACATGCAGCTAGTTGGATATCAGCACCTAGTCTGTCAGTCATCGTTACTATGCAATTGAAACTGTTGTCTTTGGGTAGTGGTCCAATGAAGTTGATGGCTACTGAGTCGAAGCATTTGTTTGGTATGGGTAATGGATGGAGTGGTCCTGCTGGTTTGGAGGTTAGGTTTTTGTTCCATTGGCATTCTGTACAAGATGGGACATAAGCATTGATCAGATCTTGACACATGTTAGGCCAGTAAAAGTCATTTCTGAGTGTGGCATAAGACTTTTCTGTGCCAAAATGACCAAGGTTGTCATGTGCCAGTCGGAAGAGGTTTTCATGGAGGTCCTTGTATTTTGGAATGATTAGCCTATTACCAATGAATATCATTCTGTTTCAGGATAAAACATTCAGTTTCTTGTCGCTGATGCCATGGGAAAGGTCGTGTGTAAGTGCCTTACACCATGGGTCGATGTGATAGCCCTCCTTGATGTCATGCACGAGGGATGGATCAGTTCAGATCTCAAAAATGCTTGCAATCACAGAAGAGTTATGGTCCACTGAGTCTGGCAGTCATGACAGGGCATTGGTGACACAGTTGTCATCTCCATTCATGTATTGAATTGTACAGTTGTACTGTGACATATATTCCATCCATCTAGCCTGCCATTTCGATAATTCCTTTTGGATCTCAAAGTTCTGTAAAGTCTGATGGTCAGTGTAAATGGTACAGTGGGATCCGAGGAGATCAATGTGCCACTTTTTCAGTGCACATATGATTGCAAGCATTTCTTGTTTGTGCATGGGATAGTGGAGTTCAGCTCCATGTAGCTGTCAGCTTTCGAAGGCGACTGGCCAAGCTGTTTTCCAGGTGGGTCCAAACAATAACACAGTGCCAGTCCTTTTCTGACTTGCATCACAGGTGATGAAAATTTTATTGTCACCAGCGTTCTGGTGGTCAATGGTCATTAAACAGTCACGTGAGACTACTAGAGCTTTGATGGATTCGAACACATGATGGTGTTTGGACGTCAAGGTGGGAAGACTTTATTGCATTCCTTGTGGGTGAGCAGTGTTAGTACAGTTGTATGTTCAGCCAGTGCGGGGAGGAAAGCCGAAATGTATTGCACAAGACCAAGGAATTGACAGACTTCTTTTGCTGTTTTTGGTGTTGGCCAGTTGAGAATCTGTTCAACTTTTGATCCATCTGCTTTGATGCCACGTTGTGATATTGTGTGCCCGAGGAAGTTGGTCTCTGTGTTGAATAATGTGGATTTCTTTGATGAACAGTAGAGGTGTGCATTTTGGAGGGCTTCTAGTACAAGGGTGATGTTACATTCATGTTCTTCAACTGTTTGAGACCAGATAATAATGTCATTGAGATAGACATGACAGATACATCCAATGAGATCTCTCAATGCCAAGGTGACACATCGTTGATGTGTGGCGGGGGAGTTACGAAGGCCCATAGGCATTACTACCCATTCCCAAAGTCCAAAAGGGGTCAGGGTAGCCATATATTTGACGTGATCAGGATGTACCAGGGTCTGGAAGAATGAGTTAGTCATGTCGATTTTACCCCATATCTTTCCCTTGGCACAATCTGCGAGGATGTCATCGATATGAGGGAGTGGGTAGTTGTCAGGGATTGTTGCATGGTTTAAGATTCAGTAGTCGTTTACCCAGCATGGTAAAACAGTTGGATCAGCCTTTGGTACAATGAAGGATGGTGAGGTGTATTGTGAAGATGAGGGTCTGATATGCCCTGCTGCATAGTGTTGGTCTATGAGGGTCTTCCAACCATCACGGTATTTGTGCAGACATGAGTATGTGTGTGCAGTAGAAATTGTGACACCTGGCTTGACTTTGATGTGGTGGTATACATCTCATGGTAGGTCCCAAACATGAGGGATATCTGTCAGAAAATGGTCTGGAAATTTGTTTTTCATTTTGCTGTCAAGTTTTGCAAGTTGAGTTTGAGCGGCTAGTTGCTGTATGCAGGTAGTGACTAGGCCTAGAATGTCAGGACCTCTGGCGGAGTGTTTTTCCATGTTGAATTTATCAGGGTGTTTCTTGAAATGTTGTGATAGCTCACAGTGTACTAGCCTTTGAAATTCTTGAACATGTTCATGGCTAGTTTTGAGTAGCCACATCAGGAAAAAGACTTTTGGACTCAGAATACTCCCAGGGTTCTCAGGGTACCTGGCTCTTCCCAGGGCTTCTCAAAGTATCTCAAGGGAACACAGGGTACCTCAGAAACACATATGGTTTTTTAGTAAACACCATGAGTATCTACCACAGTAATTGATCTATATTTCTACTTACACAAATCAAAACCTCCATAATATAAGCCTCTCGACTCACTGGGCCATTTGAACGACATGTAACTAGATTAGAATCAAATATAGGATCATCAGAAACAAAGCAGAACTCACCATGTTCTGCCAGACCCAAATTGTAACATCTGCAAAGCAAAAACTTCAAAATGCAGAAGAACGGATTGACTTAGGCCTCTCGTCTCACTGGGCCCTTCAAACGACATGTAATTAGATTAGAATCAAATATAAGATCATGAAAAACGAAGCAGAACTCACTGAGTTCTGCCATACCTATGTTGTAACCCCTACAAAGAAAAACTTCGAAATGCAAAAGAACAGATTGCCGCAGGCCTCTCGTCTCACTGGGACCTTCAAATGACATGTAAATAGATTAGAATCAAATATAGGATCATGAGAAACAAAGCACAACTCAACGAGTTCTACCATACCCAAATTGTAACCCCTGCAAAGTGAAAACATCGAAATGCAAAAGAACGAATTGGCGTAGGCCTCTCGTCTCACTGGGCCCTTTAAGCGACATGTAAATAGATTAGAATCAAATGTAAGATCATGAAAAACGAAGCAGAACTCATTGAGTTCTGCGTACCCAAATTGTAACCCCTGCAAAGTGAAAACTTTGAAATGCGAAAGAACGAATTGACGTAGGCCTCTCGTCTCACTGGGCCCTTTGAACGACATGTAAATAGATTAGAATCAAATATAAGATCATGAAAAACAAAGCAAAACTCACTGAGTTCTGCCATACCTAGTATGTTGTAACCCCTACAAAGTGAAAATGTCGAAATGCGAAAGAACAAATTGACGTAGGCCTCTCATCTCATTTGGCACTTCAAACTACATGTAAATAAATTAGAATCAAATATAAGATCATGAAAAATGAAGCAGAACTCACCAAGTTCTGCCATATTCATGTTGTAGCCACTTTGAAATGAAAACATCAACATACAAAAGGACAGCATATCATAGGCCTCTGTGCTCTGAATGACATGAATATCAGATTAGAAAAGATCACAAAGCAGTGTTGGAGCAGACTATATACACTGCACAGGGGAAGAGACTACACGTTCCTTACAACCTACCTGGGGTTTAGTTAGACTTACAGCTAGGGTTAGCAGAGGTAAGAACACTGTATTCCTACTACGGTACAGGTTCTCCTTATATACATAATATTAAGGATGTCACATGACTCGGGAATGTGTTTACCGCATGTATGCGCAGTAAGCGCAGTAACATGCGTATGCTGCATGTATTGCCTCATGTATACATGTGTATGCCACATGTATTGCCTCATGTATACAGCATGCATCAGGGATTAATTTCAACACCCCCCCTCAAACTGTACAGCGCTCTAAGCAGCTAAGTTTGAATCTCGAAAGTAATTCCGAGAGAGTCTCTAAATTTCCTGAATAGGACGGCGCCAAGGTTCTTTGTGAACATGTCAGCCGGATTATCACTTCCAGGAATGAAAACGACTGTGACTTTGTCATTTTCTATGCATTCGCGGGTGTAGTGGTAGTGAATGTCTATATGTTTGGTCCTTCTTTCCTGAACTGGATTTGATCCAATAAAGATGGATCCTTGATTATCAGCGCAGATTGGTACGCGCTTTAGTGTATATCCAAGTTCCTGGAATAAGGACTCTATCCACACTATCTGCCGACAAGTGTCGGAGAGAGCCATGTATTCGGCTTCTGTGGATGACAGTGCTACAGTTTTTTGTAAACGGGACTGCCAGCACACAATGCCACTTGCCAGAGTAGCAAAGTAACCCGTTGTAGATCGGCGCTTGACTGTGTCAGCTGCCCAATCAGAATCTGTGAAGGCCTGTAGCCCCTCGGATTTCTCTCCATCATAGACCATACTGTACTTCTGGGTTCCCACCAGATAGCGCATTATGTACATCGCTTTGTCTAGATGTTCTTGGCTAGGATTAGCCGAGAATTGCGACATCTTGATTACCGCGTAAGCGATATCAGGTCGCGTTCCGAGCATCAGATACAATAAAGATCCGATCACAGACTGATATTTTGATCTAAGCGCCGCGTTTGGCGTCGCTGTGTTCTCCGACGGTTTGTAGCCAGTCGGGAGCGGAGTGGGGGCAATCTTGGCATTTGTCATCTCGAACCTCTCAAGCACTTTGGCGAGATATTCTGTTTGATCGAGTTTGACTTTTGTAGCGGTCTGGGTGACGCGCATGCCTAAGAATTCCGTGACTTTTTCAGTACTACGGCACTCCCAATGCTTCAGGCAAGCATTCTTCTTTTCATCCACAAGTTTCTTGTTCTTGCCCATGAACAAGCCATCATCAACATAGACTAGCGCAATAACGATGCTGCCTGTCTTAGGATCCTTGTGTATGAAGATGCTGGCATCGGAGCTGGCGCGCACGAACCCAATGGTGCGCATAAATGCCTCTAGCTCTCTCCACCATGCTAGTGAAGCCTGTTTAAGGCCATACAATGCTCGGCGTAAGCGCATTACTTTGCGCTCTTTACCCTCGAGTCTGAAACCCTCGGGTTGATCCATATAGATCTCCTCATCAAGTTTGCCGTATAAAAATGCGGTTTTTACATCTAGACCGGTCATATACATGCCTTCTAGAGACGCAAGGGCAAACATGAGGCGTACGGTCTCGTAGCGGACTACTGGTGAGAAAATCTCATCAAAGTCAACGCCTTCGACTTGTGAAAAGCCTTTGGCCACGAGTCTGGCTCGTTTTCTTCCGTCCGATTTCACAGAGAAAACCCATCTATTTTTGATCGTTTTCCGATCATGTGGAAGATCGACGATGTCATAGACTTGTCGCTTGCGAAGAGCCTCTAACTCTTCACGACAAGCTTGTTTCCACTCAAGTTGCTGCTGCCGGGGTAGGCGCGCAATATCGCGAAATTGGTTTGGAACTAGGCTTTTTCCGCTTGATGGTGTGACTGCTTTTGACAACAGCCAGCGGATAAGCTCATCTCCACCTTCCTTGGTTATCTTTTTAATATAACCTGCTTCGTCCGGTTCCCCCATTGGGTGATCATGTTCTTGATTATTGGAATCGGGCACACTCTCGTGGGGTGCCGAACTCGGTCCAGCAACCGGTTCTTGCTGTTGAGGTCGTGGTCGTGTTCGGTTATGATCCGAATCTTGACCCACAGACTTCTTCCAATATCGATCACGCGCAATGTCTCTCTCTATGTCAGAGGGGAGTCGCTGTTCTCCATAGGTATTGCCGGGACGGTTTGGGATTTTCCTCTGCCTGCCTGATCGACGGGGCAATTGCTGCCATTCCTGTTGATCTTCACGTCTTGGACGAAAGTCCTCAGTGTTAACTGGAGGCGGCGGAGGAGGAGCGTTAGTCGCATCGTCATGCGCCTTTTGCTCGCTTGGTAAATCATCATCATCTTCTGATGATGGAGGAAGGGGTGGATTTTGTGGCGGTATAGGGTCATCGCCATCCGTTCCAGATGAGTGGTCGTCATCTTCTGGTTCTGGTGGAAAATCACCAAGGTCTGTCTTGGCAGGAGTTTTAGCTCCGGGACAGCATGGGAACATCGTTTCATCAAATAGTGCCGTAGCACCAATGAATATTGCGCCGTTTCGTCGCATGAAACGATATGCTTTAATGCCATCTTCTACTCCAAGGTACGTCATTAGCTCCGATCGAGGAGACAATGTTGTTGGACGTTTTTCTTTTGGTAGATAGACATAAGCACCGCAACCGAAGACCTTCAGATTGTTTAGATCTGGGCGGACCTTTGTCAGGTCCTCAAAAGGTGTCAGCCATTTCAGGCGCCTTATTGGGGTTCGGTTGTATAAATGTGTTGCATGTTCTATGCAAAATTCCCACCATGATTGTGGTAGACAAGCGGTGAATCGCAGGGTTTGCGACTTTTCCATTATTGTCCTTATGGCGCGCTCTGCGCGCCCGTTCTGTTGATGAACGTGGGGTGCAGACATCTCTATTTTGATGCCTAAATCCTTGAGCTGTTTTTGTAGCTCACGATCCTTGAACTCCCCCCCTGGATCAACACGCCAGCGCTTGATTGTAGCGCCATATTGGGTCTTAGCCATTGCTAGAAATTGTCTAATCGCTGCAGCAGCGTCAGATTTCTTTCTGAGACATTGGACCCAAATATGTGACGTTTTGTCATCCAGAAATACAATGAAGTATTTATGTTTGTGGTACGATAGTACCGGGAGTTCCTTTAGGTCGGAATGTATTAATTCAAAGGATTTGTCAGCTCGTGAGTCTGACTCGGGAAAAGATTTTGAGGTCATTTTCCCTTCTGCACACCCTGGACATATAATTTTGTCTTTAGGAATAATTAAATTCCTTGGGAATTTTATGGTGCTTTTAGGCATTTTCCCTAGCGCCTCTTTGGATGGGTGTCCAAGTCGCCTATGCCAAGTCAAGTAGTCAGCGACATAAATGGTCGCGACATTAACCTTTTTGGTGCTCAATATATGAGTCCGAGCCCAATAGATCGTGTCATTCCTCCTTAGAGGGACACAATGCATGATTGGGTTTCCATGCTCGATGAATGAAATGTATGCGGAGGAACCACGCACATCACTTCCGTCTTGTAAAAAGACCCCCATTGACATCAATCGAGTATTAATGTCGGGTATGTAGTAGACGGGGTATAGTCGCGTTTCACGCGTCTCTGACTTCCCATTACATACTACCTGGTGTCTAATGAAGACTGCTCCTTTTCCTACTATATGAGTAGTACCAGTGGCCGTTTGGACCAAGGTAGAGTCCTTTCTCGGTAAAGGCTCGTAAGAAGCGAAATCTTTCATTTCACCAGTGAAGTGTTTTGATGCGCCTGAATCCATGATCCAGTCGGCACCTTTCTTACAATCTCCCTTTGCACACATAGCACATATATTAAGATCTACATAATTCCATGATACATTTAATAGCGGTAAAATTTCACATGAAAAGTTCGCTGTATTCATAGGAATTTTAATCTTAGTGCTTGTGGCCGGGAAAAGGACTGACCTGTCATCATACGCCCCTGTGTCAAGGGGTTCATCGACGAGCATTTCGTCAACGGCTTTCCACACTTCCTCGTCAGTTACTGGAGGTTCGGATCCGAGGGAGACGGTATCGTCTTCTACCTCCTCGATCGTAGCCTCGGTTTCTGGCTCTATCCTCCTTCTCTTACCTTCTCGCACCGTAAGGTGCTCTTCCAGCGGTCGCAGGTTTTTCGCGCTGCGCGGAAGTTGCATGCGCTCGAGGGTGTCTCGAGCTTGCTGGTATTCGGTGTAAACCGAGCGAGAAGAGGAGGCCGCGCCCGTATATGCCTGTGCAGGCGGTCGGCGGCGAGGATCCCTTGTGGGAGTGTGTTCGCGTCGCTCGATGCGCTGTATGAGCGGCATCGGCGGTATGATGGTGCCATTACCATTTATGGTGGTAAAGGCATTGGAGGCGAGGTGGGTATGTTTCTCTTTTGGCTTCTCCTCCTTAGTCTTTCTGTCCCCACGTCGTCCACGTTTTCGGGACGAGTCTCCGTTGCTGTTTTGCCCTTCTTTGGGCTGCCATTTGGGGTTTCCCCCCTTGCGCTTAACAGCGGAAAGTTTGTTGGCCTGAGGCTGGCCAGCGGGCTTTCCAACTGCTGTGCGCCTTGAGGCTTCAGCAACAATGGAGTCCTTGACATGTTTAAATGTCAAGGCGCTAGTGGCGGTCGTGTTAAGGACCGTTGCAGACAATGAGTCGTACTCGCGCGGCATCGCAGCAAGTAGAATCATCGCCTGTACTAGCTCGGGGATGGCGACGTTAGCAGCCGTGAGGCGCTCAAATTTGTCAGCCATTCTCGCAATCTCCGGTGCGGGGTTCGCAGCCGGGATCTTGATTGCTATTGCGGACCTAAAGTCCGAAAAGACTTGGGAGGGGCCATCCACACCATAATCGGTGCGAATGAGAACCCACACCTCCTCAGCAGTGTCCTTTGTGTTGGCACGCTGCCGAATGGAGGGGGCCAGGCAGAGCACTAGGCTACCAATAGCCTGGTCGTTTTTGTTGCTCCAGGTCTGGAGCTTGGCATTAGCGTCCGCTACCAAGGTAGCGTTCGTCGCCGTCAAGGGAGGCGCCGGGGGCGGTTTTTGCTCCGCCCCGCTAGTTATTTGCCAGAGGCCCTGAGATCTGAGCCACGCCTTCATCGAGTCGGCCCACTGAATGTAATTTGAGCCATCGAAGGTTTGAACGAGTTTTTCAAGAGTGGAAGACATGATGTTGTGGTGGCAGCTGTTAAAAGCGCTCAATCAGTCTTTTACTCAATGAAACACGTTAAACGTTCTCAGGAAAAAACACTCCTTCAGAGTGATTAACCCTAGTGATCCTAGGTTTTATATGCAGCTCGCAGGGAGCGCAATGCAGCTCACGAAGAGCGCAAGGTTATAATTTGGAGACAATGAAGTCAACGTCGTTCGCAGCTAATTAAAGCGCGTTCGCGACGTGCCCAGCAGGGCCCATAACCTGTTGGAGCAGACTATATACACTGCACAGGGGAAGAGACTACACGTTCCTTACAACCTACCTGGGGTTTAGTTAGACTTACAGCTAGGGTTAGCAGAGGTAAGAACACTGTATTCCTACTACGGTACAGGTTCTCCTTATATACATAATATTAAGGATGTCACATGACTCGGGAATGTGTTTACCGCATGTATGCGCAGTAAGCGCAGTAACATGCGTATGCTGCATGTATTGCCTCATGTATACATGTGTATGCCACATGTATTGCCTCATGTATACAGCATGCATCAGGGATTAATTTCAACAAGCAGAACTCATCAACTTGTTACAACTTTACAAGTTGTAGGTCATGGTGTCATTTAGAATGGACTCAGATTTAGTGTGCACTGGCAAGTGAGGTGAAATCTCAAACATTTTATATAGAACTATTCTAGATTAAACACGAGAGCAAAGCACCAAACACAGGGAAAGTGTTGTGTCGGTAAGAGGGGTGGGAAACAACTTGGTCGGCCAAATTGTTTCCCATGAATCTTGGCATTTTTGAAGAACTCCATGCCTATGGACGAGGAGATTGCGGTCCTTGTTCATTACCTCAAGTTCCAACAGGTAGGGATCTGCATGGGTTTGGCATACCCATGAGGGAACAACACCAACAACACCAACAACACTAACGACAATGACAACGCTTGCAGCAAGAACAACAATACCACAGCAATAGCAACCCCAACAATGGTGCATTGGATGGTGCTCGGGGGTGTCACTCCCTCCTCATAAGTTTTATTTGTTTTATTCTTCGCTTTTACACTAAATCTACTGGTTTTACAGGCTAACACTCATGACACCACCTAACACAACGACATGAACACACCAGCTGCCACGTCACACCAACTGCCCCACAAGGGACTGCGACGCCAGATAACGGGAGGAGCCCACTGGCAGGGAGCCAAATGGCAATGCAGGGGAAATACTCAGGAGGTGATACCTCTCGAGCTGTTCCTATGTTCTTTTTTTGTTTTGTTTCTCAATCTTCTTTTTTACTGATTTTGTTCATCTTACTTCTGTAGGCCACACCATAGGGTGGTGACATGTCCCCCACACCTCACAATCTGCCACATAAGCCAGGGAGCCAAAAACAACATCAAGGGACTTCAACAACACCAAGGCCACACCTCCAGCATCCCAACCTGCCACGTCAACACCACAAATGAAGAGCACCAACGACACAATGGGAGGACTGAAGACAGCAAAGACAAAGACGAAGATGAAGGCAAAGATGGCAAAGACAAACACAAAGGCAAAGACGGTGAACAAGGCCAAGGCCAAGGACAAAGACAAGGACAGGGATGAGGATGGCAGCAATGATGCGGGTCCTGGGCCCTCTGGTATGTTTTTCATTTCTTCTTTTTTATTATTTTACTAATCTTATGTTGGTTTTAGTTACTACAAGGTGGGAGGGTGTGCCTCCCAAGCTAAACTTATCTTCTTTTCTTCTTTTTTGTCCTCATCTTTTGTTACTTACAACTTCTATGAACAGAGTGCAATGGAGCAGAGAGCAAAACAGTGGTGATGCGCGTCAATGACCAAGGGCCAACTAGCAGCACAGGAACACAGGGCTGCCAACCACAACAACAGAATGACGAGACCGGGGCCACCGAGGCACAGGAGCACAAATGACTGGGAATACCAACAATGACAGTGACTCAGCACCAACAAGGTCCAGCCAACAACAAAACCACTGGGAAGCCCTAACGATATGCGGAGAGCCACGACACAAAGGCGACAACTAAGGTGATGAAACCCTGAGTTGCAGCAATGCCTCCAAGATCTGGTATGTTTTCTTTTTCTTTATTCTTTTGTTGATTTGTTTTTTTTACTAATATTATCTTTATTCTAGTAACTACAGGCTACAAAATGGCGTGAATGGGCACAAACCAACACCAGGCAACACTTGGAAGGAACCTGGACCATTTGCTCATCCATGAGTGAAGGCAGTGGTAGTGGAGTAATTTACCAATTTTGTGTTTATACATTCCATAAATAATATTATCATTGTCGACCATCAAAGCTGCTAAAGCTGACAAGGCTGAGAGGATAAGGAAAATTGAGCCATCTGAAAGGCGCTCCTTATGGCTTTTGATGATATTTGTGTGACCTTGAGATGCCTTCAGATACCCTGGCAACCCCACTCAACCTCAACACTTGTTCCTCTGAGTCCCTGGGAGAACTTTTGAGCTTTGGAGCCTTGAAAGCTCTGGGAGCATCTGGGAGCAACCCAAAGTCTCTGAAGGTGTCCTGGGACACAAGTCATTTTTCCTGATGCATAGTTCATGATGTCGATGCATGGCAGGTGAAATTTCTAATGGGGCATGGTTGAGGGTGGGGTCAGGGGGGTGTAACAGGTCAAAGCCAGTTTCCTTAGCGATAACAGTTCTAAGTTCAGCATCAACCACAATTTTGTTCTTCACCAAGAAGTTGAGCCCGAGAATGAGATCTGTCTGGAGGTGGGGACAAATGATGGCATTTAAAGTGCGTGATTTCCACACTGCATCTTGTGATAATACATTCAGTCTACAATACTCAGTTAAAGCGATGGGTCAGGGCTTTGATTGTCCAGTGACGAAGGCTGCAGAAACTGCAAAGGGCTTAAAGAGATTGCAATGGACAAGGCCATACAGTTTGACCATGTCTTTAGATATCAGTACTGGTGAAGCACCGTGATCTATCAGTGCTCTGATTGGGGACGGTGCGCACATGAATGGGGCATCAATACAACAGTCCCACCAGAGGTGGTCTGGTAGGTCTGGAAGAAGGGGTGCGGTAGGAGAAGGAACATACTCATTAAATTTGTCAGAGTCAACAAAATCTTCTTCAATGTAGTCCTCGTCAAGTCCAGTGTCAAAAATTGCGGCAACCATTGCCACACGTTTTCTCGAAGATGGCCTTGGCCCGTAAGGCATGGGCAGTGGTGACTTTCTTGCAGGCAACTAGAGTGGGATGTTCACTGTGGGAGAAATGGCCCGCATAAAAAGTGCAGCACTTATAACAACCTTGATGGAGGTCCAACAGGTCTTTCTCGGGCTGTGTGAGCTTGGGCAGGGCAATGAAAGCGATGAGTGGGGTGGAGCCACTCGAGCCGGCAGTAGGGTTGGTCTTGGTTGTGCTGACGGTGTTGACATTGGACAGGGTATATGCACTTCGATTCGATGACTGGAGTTTGGCAGCAGTTTTGGCAGTGTGAGCCATGCTCATGGATATCTGCTTTTGATGAGTAGTGCATTGGACATCAAGGATGACAATCCGGTGGATCCAGGCTTTGATGTCTTCCACTGCATCCAATTCCTTCTTGGAGGCACGATAAGCAAGGTGGAGAGCAGGGTTAAGATGGGCGATGAGGTGGGCCTGGAAGTGTTCATTGGGGATATGTTGTAAGGAATCTGTGGCTTTGAGTTTGTTGTTCACCTTGCGGATAAAGATAGACCACTTGTAGAAATCGCAGTCACCTTGTGGAGCAATAAGCTCCTGAATGAGTTCATCTTCCCAGTCTGTAGGGAGCCATTTATGCTTGACTTCGAGCATGAATTCTGCGAATGAGAGGGTGAGGAGGCAGTCACTATCAGACTCGATCCAGGACTGCATGAATTCCAACTTGAAGGAATAGATAATGTGCCCAACCTGGTCTTCGGCGGGGATTTCTTTGTACCTGAAGAAGCATTTGCAGGTGTAGTTGAACTTGCAAAGATTGGTAACCAAGATAGATCCAGCTGAGAGAAGGGGCAGTTGGTTGGGGGTGGCTTGCAAGACGGTGGCGGGCACATATGACATATTGGCTATAACAGGGTCGATGGGAGCCATGGCATGCAAGAAGTTCAAGGGGATAATATCCGAGTCAGATGAGTAGGAGCGTTGTCAGCGTGGACAGGCAGGGATGACAGGTATGGGTGACAGGTTCAGACTGGACAATGGTGAAGGCGATGCTGTCAAAGGTGGTAATGGTGATGATGGTGGAGACAGTGGGGGTGGTGGGGAGTGAGCAGGGTAATCCAGTATGATTTGAGGGGGCTTTTGGTATTCTGTGATGGGTGAGGTTTATAAACAAAGCCCCAGCAGTGTTTCCATGTATCCCTGAAGAAGGCTTGTGCTTCCTTTTAATGAAAGGTGAACGAGGTGGGTTGAAGCTCTGAAGTGTGACTGTGTGATATGGTTACGTCGATAAGATAGGGTAGTGCTCACTTGATGTTGTATCTATAGATTGTCCTTGGCGGAAGTGTGGTGTGTCCCCTTTTGGGATTGAATTGGAAGTTGAGCAGCAAGATAAGCTGGCATGAGGGAGATAATGCTGAGATAGGCAGTCAGGGAAAGGGGCAAGTGGACAGTCCATTCAACTTTAAAAAAAAGTATAAGGATGCTGGGGCATCCAACACGAAGGTAACACAAGGTAAAGTGGAATGGGTTATATTGTTGATGGTACAAGATAAGGATACAAGACGAGGCCCATAATGTATATATATGTCCGTGGAGGAGATCAGGTGATCATGTATATTAGTAAGTATTAGGTAAGAGTACTCTTACAGGCAGTTGCTGAGTGGTTGAACAATATTACTTCCACTATGGAATTTACAACAAAACATACCAGCTGTTGCATCTGGATGTACCATAATTGTAACAGAGCACCAGTTGGGAGCACCATCATCAGGAAACCTGACCTCATCCTCGTTGACAAATCTTATGATAAACTTCTTGAGACAGAGAAAACCCACTCTGATTGGTGTTTCATCCATGCAATTTGTGAATCACACCCATATTCAGATCCAACAATCATATAACTGATTCAACCAGTACCAGATCCTACATGATGTTTGGGTGCCAAGCCAATTGATGCTATGTTGTTGCTCTAGCCTTCACAGGTGACCATACTGTGGTGACCCGGGGCTTGACCCCATGTTTGTACATATTATAATTACTTGCTATTGGCCTGACTGGTCCCTATATAGGGACCAGTCCTCTATTTACATAATTATCTTTTTACTACCACAACCATTATATGAAATATATACGTTATTTGTGTTCTTTTGGTGTGTGATATAAGGAGATCCCCCTCGGCTCACTACACATTTTTGAACACTAAAACTCGTATAGAGTTTCGCTCAACATTGCCCTATCAGCGATCATCATCACCATGACCCTGAACTTCTCCCGCGAAGGGTGAAAATTCCCAATGCGATCAGTGACGGAAGCAAATCCATTGCTAGGACCCAACTCAAGCACCCAGCACTCAAATCAACATTTTTTTTATCGCTTTTTGCCCATTGCTATGACCAAAATTTTTTGTTCCCTACTGCTAAAGACCAATATCGACCCCAACAGCCATGGCTTCGACAGCCAGGGCAAGAACCAGAAATAAGACCAAACCTGCTTCGTTGCAGGTCATGCAAAGTATGTCCCATCCTTTGCTGACAAGCTTGGATTTGCAATGGCACACCCCAAAAGGTTTGAGCATACCCCAACCACTCGAGGCACATACAGGCACCTTGAGAAATTTACTATCTCCAACAAGACAGACAGTGAACCTTGAAGTGCATATATCCACTATGAGAACAATCAATTCCTCTGCGCTCAGACTTCACACAGCCTGGGCGACGGTCGAGGACACTGATGACAGCAACCTCAACTTGAAGAAATCTAACTCATCAAAAAGTAGTCGATGAAGTGCTCGGTCAACCCCCGGACCTAATCCGGGGTTACAAGGACTCTCACCTCTGGATGAACTAACTCCAGAGCCCCTGAATAACTGGGTCACCCCCGGTAATGATATCGATCTTCCCCAACAGAGTCTGGAGTATACTACACCCAGACTATTCTCTGCCCAATGGCCAGAGTTAGCCCCATCGGTGCCGCCAATGCCGATGGATGAACATGAACAACTACATTGATGTGAAGGGAAGAAACCTCTCAAGAAACCTAGGGAGGATGAGTTGGATGAAGAGTTCAGAGCTTTGCATTTTGCTCAGCTCACTACCGATATCCTTGGCCATGCCAGGGATGCATGGGACTTCGAACCTGTTAAGTTGGAAATCCAACTTAAAGATCTGGCATTTGCCTATGCCAGACAATGTTCCCATAGGTCTGTATCCAGGCCTACTACTCCTTGTCCAGCCAAATGTGTGGAGCACCAACCATCCCCTTCCCAGGAGTGTGTTAACCCATGTCCAACCACACCGGAAACACCGGTCAAGGTACCTTTGAAGAAGAAGGTATATTACATTGACAACAATAAGTTAGTCCTCCAGAGGATACATGATGGCAATATCCGGGATGGACAACCCACATCGATTCCTGATCAAGGGATTTGTTTTGACAAGGATGGTAATCCTTGGGATAAGAACAACAAGAACTCTCGCCACGAGAAGCGAGAGAAAGCCCCACCAGGAGGGTCCAAAAAGCCTGCGCAGAGTCATGCAGGCAGGGACAGGCCACCAGATGGCAACGGTTCTGGTGTGTCTGGTAATCCACCATACTTAGGCAGATTTGGGACATGCAGACCGTTCTTACCACTAGTGGTAGGAACTTCAGTCAAGACAGAGACTTTGCTGTCAATCTGTCTGTGGATCTTCATATGAATGTCCCTCAAGTATTTTGAGGGTTGAAGGGAACCTTTTCCTTGATAGGAATCAGGACAGGAAGATACAGAATATCTAGACGAGGATCATCTAGATGAATGCTGTGCCTGGCTACCTTGTCTGTGGTGAGATGAGGTCCTATTAGAAATCTCTTCCTCACTTGGAAAAGAGTGTTTGGTGCTTTTGTTACTCGATGTGCTATATGATGAGTCAGTGCTACTTCATCTCCATCGTCCAAAGGCTTCAAACGATGGCTGAATGCCCTCCTTCATTGGCTCAAGGTGAACAAAGTCTGTGGTCCAGATTTGGACTCAGACTGTATTGAGTATACGGTGATGTTCCTTGAGAACACCGCCTTGACTTGGTTTGAGGACAGTGTTGATGGTGCATACCATCAACGATCGGCCTGGACTTTCAAGGAAGTCATAACCGGCCTATACGACCGGTTTGTGCATGAGAATGCAACCCATGACACGACTGACAAATTTTGGCATGTCGATTATAATGCCGAAGAAGGCATTATGGGCTACTACCACAAACTGGAGCGCTATGCTACTGGAATGATCCAGGCACCCGATCCTTTCACCTTCAAGACCCAGTTGGTGACTGGGTTGCCCAACAACATCATATCCTTTGTACTGGACAAAGGATGCTCTGCTGTGACTAGCTCAGTGGGAGATATTTTGCACTATGCCTGTCAGGCAGAGGAAATTGGAAAAATGAGAAAATGCTTCAACGAAAAGAAGTGTATCTTGGATTCCATGAAGTCAAAGACATCCTCTTTGACTAAAGCTTCCAAAATGAAGGATCCTTCTCCTGAAAGATCTAATGAATGATTGCAAGATTGTTATGATAAACACGATAAAAATTATCGTGATAACTCTAAACTGTCCAGTTCAAAATATCCAGACAAAGACCACCAAAGCTACAGTGATTGAGATCGCCGTTACAATGAGTGTCGTGATACACGACATCATTTTTCTGGAAGCAAACCTTCCAGGTCTAATGGAAACAAACCAGACAGGAAGTCTGGTGAAAGCAAGGTGCCCACTTGCTACAGCTGTGGAGGCCCTTATTACTAAGTGCCCAAAGTATGGGCAATGAAGACCAATGGTGAAAATGTATGCCGCTAGAGAAGAATCAGTCTCCTCAACTGATCGACATGCTACTCATAGTAGTAGCAAAGAATGTGACGAGCATGGTCCAAGCCCTAAAAAGAGCTTGGACTCTTGATCAGCAACGAAAGAAAGATTTGCCGCTGCACACAGCAACTCAGAGGGCAATTCTTCCTCTGAGTATGGTTTGGCCTTATCTGAGGAGATCCCTTATGGATCGCAGTACAGCTCTGAGGGCAAACTGTATAACATCAAGTCTGACACTGGGCGTATTCCCAGTGATGATTCAGGAACTGAACACTTTGGTGCAATCAGAGAAATTCTCTCGGAGTATGACTCCGATAGCTGCCCATCTGGCCAGTCAGTGTCTGACTCTGAGGAAGACTCAGAGAGTGAGATGGAGAATAAACCTCCATCATTTTCTGAATGGCTTGGCATCATGATGGACAGCCTTTTCAAGAACAGGCCATGCTTTAAAGGCGTGACTACTTTGAGGAAATCCTTGAAGAAAATTAAATGTCCTCCTCAGACTGAGGAGGATAACAAATGCTTCATTGCGAAGATGATGCTTCACAATCTTGAAGCCTACGTACTGCTCGATTCCGGCTGTACAACAGATTCCATCTCGCCAGAATTTGCTATGTCAGCAAATTTAAAGGCTCATGAGTTGGAAGAACCTGTGCCTTTGCAATTAGGCACTGTGGGCAGCCGTTCAAAGATAAACTTTGGACTCTTCACCAATTTTGAGATTAGTGGAGTGGAAAACACCCACTACTTTGATGTTGTTAACATCGATAGGTATGATGCCATTCTGGGAACCATGTTTATGAGAAAACATGGTATAGTCCTAGACTTTGAATGTGATGAAGTATGCATTAAGGGAAAGCACCTCGATACAGTAATCGAGGGCCCTAACACCTTCATGCAAGCCAGACGGCATGCTATGCGGCCTCAACCTCCAAAGGATGAGTGACTCCATAGTGGGCACCCAACCGCTAAAAAAGTAAAAGACCCGGACAAGGTTATCCCAAGTTCTACACAGGCCCAGCCTCCCTCTGTGAAGTGGAGGAAGGCGGAAATCAAGGAAGTGGATGATGTTGAGGAACATTGTCCTTCAGGCTTGAGAATATCGGACCCCATGTTGCTGGGGCCTGATGTAACGAAACTTGTTTATACTTACTTGTACCCCTGGTACATTCCTTATTTGGTACTGGATTAGTATTAGGTAATGGACTTTCTTACACTGCTACCATACCTACAGCAATACCATTTGGTCAAGCTCTGGGTGTCTGTAGTGAGTAAGACTGCATAAAGGACTGAACCTTTACATTTTTTTGAGCTATACCAGCTATACTTGCTTTACCAGCTTTATCATCTATCCCCACACTCCCTCCACATCAACTTCTTTTACCCCATCTCAAAGAGCAACAATGGCAGAAGCACAACGGACCCCTTCGGCAATGGGATATACCCCGTTAACAAGATTAGGGACACCGGGAGGATTGGGTTCAGTAATGAACCCTACCACTGCCCCAAAGTTGGCAACACGAACTGCCACATCACCACCAACAGAAGACTCTGGCCACTTGAGTGATACCCGCTCGATTTAAACCATGAATCATATACCCAAACACGATATGACCCCTTTGTCGGCATCACAGATACCCATTCCAGTGACACCGAAGGGGAAGAACCCTGCATTTGTGAACATCAATACTGGAAGGGAGAGACGAGTGCTAGGAGCCTCGACCCCCAATTTTATACCCCATCCCTCCAGGGCTTCGGCATCATCTAACAATACCATAACCCTTACTTATGGAAAGTATACCCCAGATCCACGAGATGATCGTAGCAGTCAGATGGCCACACCGGACGTCTCAACAGATTCATCTCCTAGCCGAGAGTGGGAGACAGTAGATAGTATGAACGAGACCCCTGCATCGACCGACGACAAAGGAGATGAGTTCAAAGATGCCTTGCAGACCTTACAAGAAGGTATCAAGGCTGGTATATGGACACACGGTGTGACTAGCACACGACATAGACTAGCCTTATCTCAGACAGCAGCTAGAAATATTCAGGCAATCATTAATGTATTGGGCCAGGAACTGGATAAGGATGAGTACACCGCAGTGTACATGGCCATACTCGAATCCTTAGCCAGAGCATACCGCGATTGGAAAACAACATCGCGAGCCAGTACGCCAGTATTGAGAGTGGAGGGGCATCCAACTAGGGATGCCATCCCCATCCCACAACCTGAGTCTGAGAATGTATGAGAGCGAGACTTGCCACCTCATATGGCCAGACCTCTCAATGATCCAGTATTAACTCAAGCCGTCGATCAAATCAACACGCCTCACCAATATGACGAGTCGACAGAAGATTTTGGTAGACGAAGAGCGGCTGCCCAAAGGGTAACCGCCGCGAGCATCATTGCACCACAGCCCGAGGGGTCATCATCTTATGAAACAAACCCTTTACCTACAATAATGGTCCCAGTATCTACAGGCTGGCAGGGCACAGTGATGATACTCAACCCGGAAACCCAAACAAAACCCACAAAATGGCTTCAGATGGTATAACACAAGTCAGAGGAAGGTTGTGAGGCCCTCTAGATGTCACCTGTCAGACTGACCGTCAAATAGTCATAAAACAACTGCTTGTCGAAGCAGTTTGAGGCTAAAAGAATGTGTTTCGAGACTTTGCGATGATTTTCGAGGTGTTGCAATGATTTTTGGGGTGTCGCGATATTTTTCAAAGAAGTTCCGAGGAATTTCGAGTGCGCAAATATGTTCGGATGCAAGATCGGGGGACTAGACAAGTAGTAAAAGTGACAAAAAGGTTAATCGAGGGAAGCAAGAGCGAAAATAGCATAATGCGAGGAATTTTGAGGAATTTTGAGGAAGTTTAGCATAAAACACCAAACTTCAGACTGAATAAGACTAAACTGTACTCTCAAATCACTGTGATCTGGGAGGAAGATGACGACTTTCTTGTTTTTCTTTGTATCTAGTACATCTTTTTATATAAAATAAAGAAAGTACCTAAAAAGGCTAGAGAACATGAGGCAAACATGTGGAAAACTCGAGGCAAAAGACAATATAAGTATATCAGAACAATAAAGTGAGCCTAGAAAGGGTGAATATAACACATGATGAAGAAATAATAAGAAAGAATAGCTAAAACCGGACTGTCCTTGTTATAAATTGAATAGAAGATTGGAAACTGCTTCAAGCGGATTGTATGCGTGCACATGCAGTCGAAATGTGTTCGATATACTCGATATAGTGTCCCATGTGTCCAGCATGCGTCCGAAGATCATTTGAATAGGAAATACTGTGTCCAACGATGTTTTTCGAAGTTTTTCGAAGATTCTTCTGACTTTGTTCGTGGCCCGATATTGGTGCGATATTGTTCGACAATGGTAGGGGATATGTCTAGCATGTGTGTGATGACCATTGGGATAGTGATATAGTGTCCGATGTTGATTTTCGATGTTCGATGATCTTCGATCACGTTCGATATGATGCTTGCGATGCTTGACAATGTTCGATCACATTCAATACGATGCTCACAATGCTCGACAATGTTCGACAATGCTCGACAATGTTCAATATGATGCTCGATGATGTTCGATTGCGTTTGATACAATGCT
Organism: Tricholoma matsutake; assembly: GCA_026075535.2. Lineage (NCBI taxonomy): Eukaryota > Fungi > Basidiomycota > Agaricomycetes > Agaricales > Tricholomataceae > Tricholoma > Tricholoma matsutake. The sequence continues at coordinate 9,375,833 of AP026540.1, read as the reverse complement.
CGTGCTGTTCAATCGCATTTGATATGATGCTCACGCTGTTCAATCGCATTCGATACGATGCTCGTGCTCAGTAGACTTGGTCGGGAGTGGTTGTGCTGCTTCTGGGACCTCGTGTGAGTTATCCGATGTGATTAGAATGTGGTCGAAATGGTGAATCGGCCTTTGAGCCAAGGAGACAACCTATCAACAGTTCCTGACGATAGTGTATCAATTGCTAACCTATACCCGCCGCCCAACCATATCCCCTTACTAGATCAATGGGAAGACCATGTCAGCTTTCAATGGCTATGCAATGCTGCCATCACCGAAAGTGGTCAATCTCACATCGATGACCAAGGTGTCCGATTCATAGGACACCGGCCTGTTGGCCATATTTATTATTTCACTGGCCAAGTGGGTGGAGGACATGATCCCGATGGAAGTGATGGTAGTAGTGATGGTGGTAACAACAGCCATCGCGATAACCCTCAGCCACCTAACTGGCCATGGTGTAACTCGCACACCCCCCCACATAATGGGCATAACAACCCACCACCAGGCCCTCCAGGAGGACCAGGTGGAAATGGCAGTGGCGGAGGTGGAGGCAATGGTGGTGGAGGACCTCCAAGTAATGGAGGTAATGGTTTCCCCCCACCCAATAATAATTGAGGAGTGAGCTGTAGGTTTACAATGCCACCCCCAGCTCCACCTTGAGGAAGCACCCACAGAATACATGAAGCTGCTGAGAATCACAGAAACTCAATGCACGAGAGACTGTACGAACTCATACAGCAGCATCTCACTGTGAGACTGGTGATCCCACCAGGCGCAAAGACCAGGAAGACGGACATGAGCTCTGTCGGCAAGTACATCGGAGGTAGGGACTACCATGGATGCATCATATCTGGATGAACATCCATGGATTACGTAAACTTATGGATATATATGGATATGGATGTGAGGTCATGGATATCCACGGATGTGTGGATGTTGCTCATTTGCTACCTGCTGCCAAGGTTGTCCAAATAGCAATATACACAGATAGGGGTCTAACCACAAGTTTTGTAAAGGATTTCTCAAGCTACAGGTACAGGTGGTGACATTCAGGTGGCTTTTCTGTGGCATATTGTGACGTCATTGTCACATAGACTGATGTTGCCTCCCTCCAACTCTAGGCTATAGCACGGGTTATGGGTATGGGTATCCTTCAACCCCACTGACATACTCCTCTACATGCCAAGCACAGTCATGGCCAATGGACAGAAAATGGGCCCAAACGCTGATGTATGGCCTTTGGGGGTAAGTTTTTTCTTTCTTTTTCTTCTTTTTACTAACTACTTCGATTTCATTTTTAGGTTATAAGCATATTGTAACAATGGGACCCCATTACACCACCATACTCACAGGGTGGTGGATGGCAGGGTGACGACCAACTGGCAACCAATGCCCAATGATGAGGAACAGCAAAAAACGAGGGGATGACCCAACACACACCAGTACCAGCACCCCAACGATGAGGGACGATGGGAATGGGGCGGGGAGGGTGACGGCAACAACAAGGGAATGGGGACAACACCACCAATGCAAGCACTGCCCATCGACAAAAACGATGATGAGCAACCCAGCACCTGCCCCCAGTCCTGCGAGCAACTGCTTGTAGGGTGGATCGCAGGTGTTGGTAGCCAACAATGAGGGATGACAGACGTAAGGGCAGGATGATGGGGCCAGGGAACAATGGCAGAAAAAGGGCCCAGGAGACATTGTCAATGTCTCCTGGGCTGTAGGTATGTTTTTTTCTTTGTCCTTTCATTTTATCATTACTGACTAAAAGTTTTCGTTACTAATGAGTGACTACGATGGGAGAGGGAGTGGGCCACAGGGTGGCATGTGAGGAAAAGGGCCCGACAATGGCAACGATGACAGGCATGGCATGGCAAACAACACACCACCCACCCCCAGCCTCACGAGCAACTGCTTGTGGGGTGGATTGTGGGTGGAATAATGAGGAGGAGGGCTGAACAAAAAAAAGGCCCAAGAGACGTCGTCGACGTCTCTTGGGCCACAGGTATGTTTTTTTTTCTCTTGTTTCATTTTCATTTTACTAACGAATGTTTTAGGTACTATTTTAACTATTGACAACCACGAGGACAATGAGACAACGAGGATGAGTACAACAGACACTGCACCCACCCCCATGCCTACAGGCTACTGCTCGTAGGGTGGATCGCAGACAACAGAATCACCAGGACCACCCAATGAGGACAGAATGTGATGACATGGAGGGAGACAAGGAAGATGAGGACAATGAGGACCACAATGAGGAGGGGACAATGGTGGGGAGGGGACAATGGTGGGGAGGGGACAATGGTGGGGAGGGGACAATGGTGGGGAGGGGACAATGGTGGGGAGAGGACAATGAGGAGGGGACAATGGGGAGAGGATGACAACGACAGGGGATGACCAGCACCCACCACCACTGTTGCGAGCCCCTGCTCGTGAGGTGGATCCCGGGTGCTCAACCACAAACCAACAACAATGAGAGGGGGAACAAAACAGGGGCCAACAACATGGAGATGGGGACAGGGGACAGAGGAGGAGGACGCACAACAACGACAAAAATGACAGAACGGGGAGCAATTAGGCAGGGACGATGGGGGGCCCAAGAGATGTCGACAACATCTCTTGGGCCACAAGTTTATTAGTTTTTGTCCTCTCTTTTTTATTTCACTAACTAATGTTGCATGAAGTCATGACCGCCACCTCCCTCCTGGGGAGGTGACAATTAAATTAGTTAGTTTAGATAATATAATATATATTTGGTATGAGACCCATGTGGGAATGAAAAGCTGTGATGCTGCACTGCCTTGTGGCTTGTGCGGTGTGCCACTCAAATTCCAATTCAAACTCCACCTATCAATGTGCAGTGAGTTGTTTTCCGAACGACGTGGCCTTCCTCACTCACCAACATTGTGATACCACACACAAATGCCTCGGAGGCCTGCTGCCCCTAGTGTTCCTGCTGCTGTTGCTCCACCTACTGCCCCTGCTCTGGTTCAAGTAGACTCTGACAGTGATAGCAGTCAACCTGGGCCTGCCATTCTTATCTCTCCTGTCAAGGCTCGGGCTGCGAAGCAAGGGATTGCAAACAAGAGTGATAAGGATGTATGGAGCTTGCCAGATAATGACATTATTGGTGAGTGGTTGTTTCCCCCAAAAGAATAGAGCTGATTTGTGCATATTTAGAGGCTTCAAAAGCTACCTGGCGCTCATCTGTCTATGATCACTTTGATATCACCCTACGTCGTGAGATGGATGCTAGGGGTAGACCCAAGATGTTATCCTTTGTATTTAGTTGTAAGGTTGACCCTGCCCATCATCCTGCCAATATTCGTGCTCAAATGTCCACTGGCCATGGAATGAAAAATATCCAAGATGGTGTCAAGGCATGTGATAAGCGTGTAGGCACTGTTACCGACACTACTACTACAGTTGAATCTACTGGCCAGCCCTATTCGGCAGCAGCCCATTGTACCCTGATTGCTATGCAGTGTGCCAAAAACCACTGCCCTTTTAATTCTGTCTTGGATGAAGATTATCAGGCAGAGGTGGAGATGCTCCATCCTGGAACCATTCTCCCTGGTCCTCTGACAGTCTCACATGATATCAAATCTATCTATGCCAAAATGTCAAAGAATGTCTGGAATTATTTCATGGTGACATATATTCTATTTCAATGCAACTGTTACCATATTAATAAATATATGACTAGGCTCTTAACTCCACCATTCATTTGGTCTTGGATGGGTGGACAGCACCCATTGTTGCATCTTTTCTGGGAATTGTTGTTGTGTAGTATTCAGATGGTATCATCCATTGTGCTATTCTTGAATTTATACAGTTAGTGTCCCTTGTAGCTCAAAATGTATTCTGTCTGACTAATTTTAGGTTAACTCAAAAACATGATGGAGTATATCTTGCCACAGTTGTTGCCAATTGTTTGAAACAGTTTGGACTTGAGGAACTGGTTTGCTTCTTATTTTCCTTTTTCTTTTTTAATCCAAGCTAATGCAAATTAAATTTTAGCTTCTTTCCCTTTGTATGGATAATGCTAGTAATAATGATGGACTGGCAAGATATCTTCCTATCCTCATTCCATCCTTTCGTGGAATGGCTGCTCGTGGTCGGTGCTTTCCACATATTATTAATCTTTTGGCAAAGGTACATTTCAATACAATCATTTTCTCATGGCACTAATAAATTTTCAGATTTTTATATCTTTCTTCTTTTGACTGCCAAAGAAGAAACAAGCTGCTACTGTCCACAGTGAGTTTAACACTATTTATTCAATTTGTTGGAGAAGAGAAATAACCCATAGTTTCAGCTGCTGTTGAATCTGATGATGTCTCTGATGATGAGCTTGCTGTGGAAGAGGAAGGTGTTGCAACTGATGCTGCTGCTGTGCCAGATGATGGTAGGGATGCTCATGATTCAGCTGTTGTCAGAACTACTCGTGATAAGGCCATTGAGAAAATGAGAGCTAAGGGTGTAGAGATTGATGAAGAGGAGAACAAAATGGCACTTCAGCTTTTCCCCCGAGTATGCATAACATTTTTGTGTCATAATTGACTTGTATGACTTTAATTTTGTGTATTAGGTTGCTGGTCTTGCTCAACGTGTTCATGACAGTTCAACACTGAAGGAGAGGTTTGACACTCTTGTTTCAAATGACAAGGACCTTCCTGGAGACAAGACAGCACTTGATCGCTGTGTTCCTACTCAATGGAATTCAGATCTCACATGCTTAGATGCTCACCTATACTTCAGAAGTCCTGTTGAACAACTCACTGGGGCTGCTGTCAATAAGCTACAAGCTTACTGACTTTCAGAAGAGCAGTGGAATCTTGCTGAGACACTAAGTGCCATACTTGAGGTTATAATACTTGCCTTTCATAAGCAAATAACTGATTTTAATTTTGTGACAGATTTTTGAAGAACCAACAAAACTGTTTTCACAATCTCAGGTTCCTCTTATTGCAGATGTCTTACCTATGCTGGATTCCATTGAACAATCAATGACCCTTGTTTGTGATGATGAAGACATGGAGTTGCCAAATGTTGTCCGTGTTGCAGCTCAAGCAGTCCTTCTTCTGATTGACAAATACTACTGTCTCATGAAGGACTGTGAGCTATACACAATTGCTATAGGTTAGAACTTTTTTTTTTTCTCTGGTCTAGGCTAATATTACTCAGTCATGTGCCCTGACAAGAAACTCAAGTGGTTCAAGGATCATGGCCGCTCTGCTGCACAGATCTGAGATATCAAGAAGTTGGTTGTCACTCATTGGAATGAAACTTACAAGGGAGATGAAGAACCTCCCCCAGCCACTGAAGCTTCTCGAAGAGGCAAGGTAAGTGACTCCATTGTGACTCTGAGTTTAAATAACAATGCTTTTATTTTAGATGAAGTCAAAGTGGGTTAGAACACAGGACCTTGATGATTCTCAAGACCCCGACACAATCAGTACATATTTGACTGACCCAGTTATCAAGTCTTCTGCTGTTAAAGAGGCTGGGGGAGTTATGAAGTATTGGGATCGAGCTACTCAGCATCGTCCTTGGGTGTCAAAGATGGGACTTGACTTTTGCTCTGCACCAGGTGACTTTCACTGTTTTTATTTTTATCTTTACTAAACCTTTTGTATAGCATCTTCTGTTGATGCAGAGCATGCATTTTCTGTTGGGAGGCTTGAGGTTAACCATCTTCAGCATAACACTAGTCCACAAACATTCAAGGCTCAGGTTGCCATTGGATCCTGGGCAAGAACTCCATTGTACCCAGGACTTTCAGAGACCATCAAGATTGTTGAGAAGCAGATGTGAGGTGAGAATAGGACAAGGGCAGGTGAGAAAGAAGCTGAGACAGATGATGAAGAGGACTCAGATGAAGAAGCCAGATTTTTTTTGTGATATTGAATTTGTAACAGTTGCCATGGTATTTGTTTTTTTGCATTTCTGATGACCAGCTCTTATGCTTTTGTATATGCAATATTCATTTGTCTTTTATATATTTAAAATTTCTGAAAATTTTTGTGCATATTATACCAGTAAGGGTGTTTAAAGAGAGAAAAATAAATTCTTAATTTTGTGCAATATTTGATAAGAAAATCTCAAAATACTATACCACATTGGTGTAGCTCTATATAAAATGATCTTTAGGCTATTTTCAAGGAATAAATAAATAAATCCCAACAATAAATTATATAGTCCAATACACAAGTCTTGTAAGCACCCACTCAAATATTTTCATGATTTTACATGCCCAATTGAATCAGTGACATTCAATTTCTCTTGGTAATGTCCAAAAATGCATTGAAACACTAAATTTGCCTTTTCCTCAGTGATAGGTACTTCAAACACATAACTATTAGTTGTATACTAGTAGTTACACATCAACAGTGCATATTACAACAACCTTTTGGCAAAAAGTTCACTTATCAGTTTTGTGGATGATGTGGATAATCCATGGATATCATCCATATCCACAAGAATTTATCCACCATCCATGGTAGTCCCGATTTGGAGGAGCCAAGTTTAGTGACTTGGAGAACTGGCTTGCCAACCTGGTGGTATTGTTTGAAGCTGAACAATACGGAAATGCAGATCGAGATAGGGAATGCATCTTACACATTCCCCAATTCCTCGACGATGAAGCAAAGAAGTGGTTTAACTGCCACGTATTGCATGTTCGAAGGACCCAACTAATGTGGTCATTCGAGGAAGTTGTGATCGGGCTGTATGATCGCTTCATACATCCCTCTACAATGCAAGATGTGTGTGCTGCATTCTTTGCGGCCCACTACACCGAGGATAAAGGCATACAAGGGTTCTATGACACCCTTGTTGACTATGCCCAAAACATGGCAGTGTATCCAGATGCATACCAAATCGTTGAGACATTCCTTTGCAGTATACCTGCCTACATACACAAGTGTATGATTAAGGATGGCTTATCACCCAAAGTCAACACTATTGATGACTTTGTGGCTGAAGCCAAGAAACATGAGGCAGCGAAGAAGACACTGGATTACTATAACAAGATGACCCCGCACTCAAATCCTGCTCAGAAGGCCTCAACTGTCAAAGCCAACCTTGAAAAAGGTGGGCATGACCCTCGTACAGAAACCATGGCCAAGGGAAAACACTAAAGACATCAGTGAGAACTGACGGTTGTTTGTCAAACTGAAGGAACATCACAACAAGGGGGCACCCATGGCGCACCAACACAGATTTTGTAACAATGCGAAACCACCCCATACAGGGCACCCAGGTCTGGGCCCACAGGCCAAATCCTCGAGATGCTTCAGATGTGGAGGTCTCGGGCACTGGGCTGACAAGTGCGAGGAAAACAAGAAAGACCAAGTACGGGCAGCTCACATGGAGAAACCCAAGGACCTCCAGAATGGTATTGAGGAGCTAGCGGACGACGGCAACTCATCAGCTCATGACTCCCATGCCAGCCACAACGCTAACCTCGCCGATGATGAGGAGTATGTAGAAATGGATGTCTATGAGCAAAACAGCTTCTATGAACGAGAGACTGAAACTGAGTTCATCGCTCCCATGTTCGATGTAGGAGACCATCGCAGTGACACGATGGCCACACTGACAAATGAAGGAACCACGACTCGAGAGATTAGGTTGAGGAAAGCCCATGTAAAGACATCCAAGACAGCCCGTCCACATCCAATAATTACCCAGGAGGACAAAGAATGTTTAGCAACATTCATGTCCATAGGGGGATTTAAGGCCTGGACTTTGTGGGATTCAGGGAGCACTACCACTGGGATCATGCCCACCTTCGCACAGGTGGCTGAGATCACGGTCTTTCCACTCTCGAACCCACACATTACAATTGGGAATGGTGGGTAGCCACTCCACCATAAACTTTGGTACGGAAACCCTGGTCACAGCACCAGGGGTAAATAGCACCATCTACATGGACATTGCAAATTTCGACTGCTATGACATGATAATTGGGACACCGTTTATGCGAGCTAATCAAGTACATCTCGATTTCAAGCATAACCAGGTAATAGTCAACAGGGTAGCGATCCCTGCCATGAAAGTTGAGTTAGCTGATACAGACAGGCATCTACATCGGTATCGTGCAACAGACAAAAAGAAAAATTGACTACATGGACACCCACGATGACCCACCATCGAGGAGGTCCCAGACAAAGAGGGAGGGCAAGGATTACCATCCTTGCCCAAAGGATTGCAGGCAATCCTCCTAACCGAGGAAGAGTATAAAAATACCCTTGAAGGAGGGGGGAATAGTATCCCACCACCAGAAACGGGAAAAAAAACTGATGAAAAGGGGCCAACAATGACAAAAGCCACTGTTGGAAACCTGCCATCGACAAAAAACAGTTTGAGAAATGGCAAGAAAGTAGAGTATGATGACCATAACATACAACACCGCCAGCCAACAGGGCACGCTAACCCTGATGTGCAGTACTGTCAACCCACATCATTGAAGACCAAGGTCGAGGACCTGGTAACAAATGATGAAGAGGAAGAACTGCTACGAAAAGAGCAGGCATCATACGCCGGCTCCAGACCATCCAGAAACAGACCAATACCCAAGCCCCAATTCGAGTGGGCACATGATCCACGTATGCCACCAGAATGGAACAAGGTTGTAGCCGCAATGAGGGAGTACGAGGGAACCTGGTGATGATTCTCAACCTGGGAAAACCACCAAAACAGCCAATGAGGCAACCGATGATATTTGCGATGAGTCAGAGGAAGGGTGCGATGCATTCCAAATGTTTGTGGTCCAACCTATGGGAAGATAACTAGTTGGTACTAGTCATGAAAGTAGTGCTATAGGAGATGAAGGTGTTTGGCACGGTCCGATTGAGTATCGATCAATATCGAGGATGATCGATGAGATCGACGGTGAACGATGTTGATCATTGATGGTCAATGTGTGAATTCTGAGGACCTTTTGATAGGTTGATAGTATATGAAGACTATAGCCGATGGCTAGGAAGTGTTGGAATGGTTGCTAGTGCTAACGATCAGAGGATCGAAGGAAGATCAAGGACGAGGATGGTTGCAGAGGTTTCTCGTCGATCGAGAAAACTTGTAGAAGTTTAGATTGTTTTAGAGGATAGATCTGATTCTTAGAACTTAATACGAGATGATAGGTGAAGATGATTTCTTCTATTTCCAAGTAGATACTACAGAGTTTTATATGTTTTAAAAGAAACTTCCTAAAATGGTATAAGAAACATGTGTAGAACATGAGGCAAAAGATATGAGTTAAGGCACAAGGCCAAAAAGGAGACTGTAATCCGAACAAGAAAGAGATATATCATATGATAAAAGAGTAATAAAGGGAAAGAACTAAAAGAGACTGTCCTTTGCGTATAAACCATGCTAAGTCTCGCAATAATCCATCCAGTGGGTTCTGTACGCGATAGGGACTTGGAACGAGGCTGACCTACTATCAGCAGGTTTGAGCACGAGTTGGAATACATCCTAGCATATGGCCTTCCACCATTTAGATAATGAAGGCGGTGCCCGATGTCGCTTGTAGTCTCTCAATATCAATCGATGATGCTCGATGATGGTTGACGGTCGATGATGTTTGATCGCGGTTGCGGTTTGTTCAAAGTTGATCGGGGATGTTCGATGGTTGTTTAGAGGGATCTTAGGGGCTTTTGAGGTAGTCCTAAGGTTGTGCGATGTGGTCTCTTGGTACGACCAATGTCACTGGTGATGTTTCAACGCGGTCGATATGATATCGCGATCGATAGACTGGGTTGCACTGCGTCTGGGACATTGTAGGAGTTAGCTGATGTGATTAGAATATGGTTGAAATGGTGAATCAGCCTTTGAGCCAAGGAGACAACCTATCACTGGAGTCACCAAACTCAGGGCTTGTACTGCAATGCAGCTGAAGATGAGATTTCGGAACCAGAGGACTTTCATCACCCAGGATACACGAGTAGCATACACGTGGATCAGGTGAAAGCTCAGACAGTTACAAGACTACCACTTGGGAAAGAGGACTAGAACCTCAAAAAACTATGAGCGAGATTTGAGAAGCCCCAATCCATAACCTCCAAACTGAACATGCCTGAAGGTCCACCTGAACCTGCAGTCGACAAAGGCAAGCAGAAGGATACTCGGGAGCCACCTCCTCCCGACCAATACTCCCATCTATGTGATCATTGGCACGACAATTACGCCGATATCATGGATGGAGTTCGAGAGGTACTACCACCCTGGCAAGAGGTGAACCATGAGATTCACCTAATTGATGAGAGCAAACGGTACCACTATCACCTACCACGATGCCCAAATTCACTTAGAGATGAATTCTACACAAAAGTGAATAGATATGCTAATTCTGGGTGGTGGGAACCCAAGTCAGTGTCCCAAGCAGCACCAATGTTGTGCGTAAGAAAGAAAGACAACTGCCTATGAACGGTTATCGATGCATGCCAATGTAACGAAAACATGGTGAAGGACGTAACACCCTTACCAGACCAGGAAGTGATATGAGAGGACGTAGCACGAGGAAAGATACAATCAAAAATTGACCTTTCAGACGCATACAACCAAGTCCACGTATGTGCAGAGGATGTGGATAAAACCGCATTCGCAACAATTATGGGCACATATGTTAGCCACATCATGCAACAAGGGGACTGTAATGCACCAGCCACCTTCCAACGGCTCATGACATCAATATTTCATGACATCCTTGGGCGTTATGTGCATGTCTACCTCGACGATATATTCGTGTTCTCGAATTTGACCGAAGAACACGAGTGTCATTTGAAGGAGGTGTTTGACTGTCTAAGGTCCAACACCCTATACCTCAAGTGGTCCAAGTGTGATCTTTACTCCAAGAGTGTAGATTGCCTGGGTCATGTCATTGACAACAAGGGGATCCACCCTGATACGGGCAAACTAGCCTGCATCGTAGACTGGAGAACCCCCCATGATTACAATGACATTCAATGGTTTGTAGGCCTGGTTAACTACGTGGCAAACTTCTTGCCTGATATCACCACCTATACTGGACTGCTCATGGCCATGATGCAGAATGGCCCACCGTTCCACTGGCGTCCACTCCATCAACAGTGCTTTGACATGATTAAGTGTATCTGCCAGAAAACACCAATTATACATCCCATAGACCCCGAATTGGCTGAACCAATATGGCTCATATGTGATGCATCGAAAACTGGTGTTGGGACAATGTATGGACAAGGACCGACATGGCAACAATGTCGGCCTGCAGGATTCATGTCAAAGAAATTCACAACAGCGCAGCAGAATTATGCTGTCCATGAATTAGAAACCCTGGCAATCCTCAAATCACTCCAACGTTGGGAGGATAAGCTCGTCAGGTATAAGATCAATGTAATTACGGATCATAAAGCCCTCGAGTTCTTCAAGATGCAGTCAGACATGTCCCATCGTCAATGATGATGGATAGACTACATGTCTTGATTCGATTTCGACATCACTTATGTCAAAGGTGATCTCAACAAAGTAGCAGATTGCCTATCCCGATACTATGAGAATGACACCGCAACCGACGTATATGAGCCCCACGAGTATGTATGCGCTGACGCATGTATAGACCCTGAAGGGGACGATCTACTGGGACCTAGGTTCCAAGAAATAATTGGCCAAACGATTGAGCTACGAGCAATATGGGCCAGTGAGTGCAGGCAAAGCCAGCGTATACAGGACTGTATCCACGAGCACAACCTCGAGGCACAACTCATGGAGGAATCTGACGTCGGGGACCATATGATCCCAGACCAAGAATCTGTCAATGAGCCCAATGAGAGTATTACATTGGGGGACTCACTATTCCAGCACTACCCAAATAAAAAGCCAGAGTACCTGGAGGATAACCACTTCCTCCAGGCAGTCAAGGCAGGTTATGCCCATGACAAGTTCTTCAAACTAATCAAGGAGAAGCCATGAGACTATGACAGCTTCTCCCTACGTGAAGGACTCATCTGGACAATGAACCCACATGGCAATCCAGTGGTGTGTATGCCACAGGACTGTGGCATCCTAACCCAACTGATTGACCAAGCACACAACGTGCTGGGTCACTATGGTGCCCAACATACCACCGAGTACCTTCAATGATGGTACTGGTGGCCACGGATGGGAAAGGACCTCCGCGAATTTTGTGAATCATGTGAGGCTTGCACCCATGTGAAGGGTTCGACAAAGAAACCAATGGGTAAATTGCACCCATTAACCATCCCCACGAAACCTTGGGATTCGATAGGAATGGACTTTATAGGCCCCTTCCCCGAATCCAAGGGATTTAATTACCTGTGGGTAATCATATGCAGGATGCCGAGTATGGTACACCTCATCCCAGTACATATGAAAATGATGGCGATGGATCTCTCTTGGATATACCGCAGAGAGATTGTTCACCTGCATGGGCTTCCCAGCTCGATCGTAAGTGATCGAGACTCAAAGTTCACATCGAAGTGGTGGAGGGAACTCCATAGGATATTAGGTGCTAAGCTCCTAATGTCTACATCGTTCCATCCCCAAACTGATGGCCAAACGGAACACGCAAATCATAATGTCGGCGAGATCTTTCAAACCATAGTACGGCACGACCAGAAGGACTGGGTAGACTGGGTCAACATGACAGAATTTGCCATCAACACCAGCGTGTTGGAAACAACCAAGTATGCACCCTTTGAACTCAATGGAGGGTATATGCCCTCCATGATCAAAGAACTACGCTCTGATGAGGTCATCCCCAAAGGCATAAAAGCCTTTGTGGGCCAAGCCTTGCAGAATTTAGCTGAAGCCCATGACTCAATCATCGAGGCAAGGGTCTTCCAGACTCAAAACACTAATACACGTCAAAGAAAGGAACCCACAATATCGCCAGGCGATCTCGTGTACCTCTCCACAAAGAATCTGAACCTACCCAAGGGCAGGGCGAGGAAACTCTGCCCTAAGTATGTAGGTCCCTACAAAGTTGCAAAAGCCGACTTGAGCAACTCGACGTACACGCTAGAGCTGCCAGCGGCACTACAGGAATGAAGAATTGTTCCTAGATATTACATAACTCTGTTAAGGCCATACATAGCATCGTCAGATGCTCTGTTCCCTAACCGAGCCCACCCAGAGCCATACAATTTTGGCGTGGCTGACGACCATGAGTGGTTCATCAACGAAATCCTAGGGCATCATTGGGAAAAAGGAACCAAGCTCAAGAACCTCAAGTTTGAGGTCCATTGGAGCTTGGGAGACACAATGTGGGAGTCCTACAAGACCTGTAAGGACTTGGAGGCACTCGACCGTTACCTGGAGGTGCATGGTGTCCAACACCCTGCACAACTAGCCAGGAGAAGGTAATCCGCAGTGGGCATGAGCTTGGAGTCATGACCGCTAATGGACTAATGGTGGCAGTGTCGTGATACAACTATACACAACAAAACTTAAACTCAAAATTAGCGTTAACAATCACGTGCAAGTTGAAACCTGAAAAACTTTGAACTTCAAATCCCATGCCTACACTTCACACACTTTCCGCCACCTTACCAAAAACACCACAACTCAACACCACCAACATGTCTTGTGAATACTACAGCAACATCTCCGGGGCTTCTACCCATGGGAACCCTCAAAACTCGACCCCTGGAACAAGCTCTGGAAGGGGGGGAAGGGCATATCAGGTGCCACAACCACCCACCCAGCAGCATTTCAATGAACAGCAGCCACCAACCCTCCCCAATTTCGGACAGGGATTCATAACTTATGCGAATCCCCCAATGGTGGGAGGGTTTGGAAACACCTCACTGCCTCCCTACTACACTGGAGGATATGCACAGGGACCCACGTACGCGCTGCTCGGTGGGCCCCAGAATCAACCAATCCCATCTACGGGGTGGGGCAAACCCAGCCTGATCACACTGCCCCTACAACTTACACATTCCGAGCCTAGTCAACAACACGATGAGGTAATGGATGTGGACGACCCTGCCCCACCTCAGCGAAGCCAGGCACGTCAAGGACGTGCTAGGCATTCAAGGAGAGACAAAGCTTGCCGACCTCCCCAACCTAGTCGCCAGGGAGGGTCTATTCGACCCACCCAGACAAAAGGAAAAGGCAAGACACGGGCAATGGAGGAGGAGTTAGTTGAGCAGGAACAGGAAGAACATGTCAAGCAGCTGGACAAGCTACTCCATCAGCTTGACAGAGCTGATGTAGACCCCAGTCTTGCCAACTTCCTAGAGGGAGACAGTCTCATGCAAGTAGTCATTGGGCGACTACTTGACATGATCGACAGCCTCTGGGACAAACTCGAGAAGGCGAAGCGGGCACAACGAGACGCAGAAACACACCTCATATGAGCCACACACAAACACCCCGCATCCCCCCATTGTGACAATGTAGACGACACCGTTCATCAACAGAAACATAAATGCAGCATCGACGATGGCGGGGTATCGACCACCCAACCATCTGAAGTGCTCGAACCAGCATGAGAGGCCCATCCTCGCCCACAACAAGTACAAGAGCCTCTGGAATCTGCTCCTGAAGCCACACTGCACGAGCCCCACGTCGAGGAGGCACCTAAGGAGGATGAGGCTACTGAACCTCCTCCCCCAAAGGCCTCGACTAGGAAACTTAGACAAGGGGAGGGACAAGTTCCAGTACCCACCACGTACGTCATGCCTACTGCTCTTCCCCATGCGCCCACTCCTCCCATCGATACATCACCAGAGCAACCCCTCCTGTCGGAGACAATCGATGACTCAGTCAACAATGACAAGTGGAGGCAGGACTTGTGGGACCTGATAGAGGGCGAGACTAAGCAGCAGGTAGAACAACGGCTCGCTCATAACCACAAGATTAAGAAAGAGCACGATAAGAAACTGAAGAATAAGGGAAAGAACGTCGAGGAGGAGATCTGCTGACATCATTGATACAACATGTCACGACCAGGGCAGGTGCCGGACAGCCTAGGGGTGGTGACAGTCGGCCAGTTTCCAGAATGTAACAATGCGTTCCATGGAATGCTGGCCCGGTACTTTTACCACTCCCCCTCCTCAAATTGTGTCCTCACAGGGAACATGGCAGCGAGGGCAGCTCAGGCAGAAATGGACAGCGTGATGTCGTACACCCCTGAGGACAACTGTCAGCTGTACTACGTGGCGAGGCATGGCCTCCCCATGAATCCCCAGGAAGTGCACGACCTTGCAGCCCTCATCACCAACTCCCACGAACTCACCATCAATTGTGCAGAGGGCTTCCTACTGTTAGGCAAACTACGACGGCTGGCATCCCTCTGCTCGCATTGTCGACGGGACCGAGCAATGCTAACAGCACTGGAGGATGACTACTGCCCCTCCCACATAACTCCTCCCTTTGTGAAGGGTCACCCCGTCTGGGCTCACGAATGCATCCCCCATGACACGTCATCATCATCATGGACTCTCACTGGCCCTCACCGCAACAATCCAGGTCTGGCTGCCCCCAACGCTGACCAACCGTTCATGCTGGCTGACTGGGCATGATACATATTGTATCATGGATGCCCCGGGACCCCCAACCAATTCATTGGTGTGGCCTTTAACTACGCCCTCCAGGTTCACTACCGCAGCATCTTCGGGTTCCAACTGGCGTGGGCACTGTGCCCCACATCCACCTCTGGTCGGGCATCATTCATCCGCCACTTTGCTGGCATCGTCACGGTACCTGATTATCTCACAGACTCAGTGACGCAGGCCCCCTCCATCAAACCCTTCATTTCCCCTCCCAGGTCAGTCACCCTAATATGGTGATAGGTTGTCCCCTCAGCTCAAAGGCCGAT
This sequence comes from Tricholoma matsutake, assembly GCA_026075535.2. Classification (NCBI taxonomy): domain Eukaryota; kingdom Fungi; phylum Basidiomycota; class Agaricomycetes; order Agaricales; family Tricholomataceae; genus Tricholoma; species Tricholoma matsutake. The sequence continues at coordinate 9,359,962 of AP026540.1, read as the reverse complement.
TCACCATTTCGGCCACATTCTAATCACATCAGATAACTCACATGAGGTCCCAGAAGCAGTGCAACCACTCCCGACCAAGTCTACCAAGCGCGATATCGTATCGAATGTGGTCGAGCATCGTCGAACGCGATCGACCATCATATCGAATGTGATCGAACATCATCGAGCATCGTCGAACATCGTTGAACATTGTTGAACGTGGTCGAGCATCGTCAAACATCGTTGAACATTGTTGAACGTGGTCGAGCATCGTCAAACGTGGTCGAGCATCGTCAAACGTGGTCGAGCATCATCAAACGTGGTCGAGCATCGTCAAACGTGGTCGAGCATCGTCAAATGTGGTCGAGCATCGTCAAACGTGGTCGAGCATCGTCAAACGCGATCGAGCATCATATCAAACACGATCAAACATCATATCAAACGCGATCAAACATCGTTGAACATTGTTGAATGCAGTCGAGCATCGTCAAATGTGGTCAAGCATCGTCAAACATTGTCAAGCATTGTCAAGTGTCATCGATCAATATTGAGAGACTGTGAGCGACATCGGGCGCCGCATTTGTTATCTATATGGTGGAATACCATGCGGCAGGAAGTATTCCAACTCGTGCTCAAACCTGCTGATAGTAGGTCAGCCTCATTCCAAGTCCCTATCGCGCACAGAACCCGCTGGATGCATTATTGCGAGACTTAGCACAGTTTATACACAAAGGACAGTCCCCTTTTAGTTCTATACCCTTTATTACTCTTTCATCATATGATATATATCTTTCTTGTTTGGATTCCAGTCTCCTTTTTGGCCTTGTGCCTTAACTCATATCTTTTGCCTCATGTTCTACACATGTTCTCTAGCCTTTTTAGGTACTTTCTTTATTTTATATAAAAAGATGTACTAGATACAAAGAAATACAAGAAAGTCGTCGTCTTCCTCCCAGATAACAGTGATTTGAGAGTACAGTTTAGTCTTATTCAGTCCAAAGTTTGGTGTTTTATGCTAAACTTCCTCAAAATTCCTCGAAATTTCTTGCATTATGCTATTTTCGCTCTCGCTTCCCTTGATTAGCCTTTTCTTCACTTCTGCTACTCGTCTAGTCCCCCGATCTTGTGTCCGAACATATCTGCGCACTCAAAATTCCTCGAAACTTCTTCGAAAAATATCGCAACATCTCGAAAAGCATCGCAACCCCTCACAAATCATTGCAAGTCCTCGAAACACATTCTTTTAGCCTCGAACTGCTTCAACAAGCAGTTGTTTCATGACTATTTGATGGTCGGTCTGACAGGTGACATCTAGAAGGCCTCGCATCCTTCCTCTGACTCATGTTATACCATCCGAAGCCATTTTGTGGGTTTTGTTTGGGTTTCCGGGTTGAGCATCATCAATGGATGGACTTTGGAGAGCGTCGGGGCCCTGAACTCACCGCCGATGAAGTCCTGGCTACCCTGGCCACCAACCACATTCCTCTCACCTGGGTGGACCATGCCTATACCTATGGCCTCCACTACCTCAACCATCACTACAACCACTCCCCCAAAGCCAAGGCAAACTACCAGGACGTGGACAATGAACACATCCACTGGTTGGGTGTGCATGGCCTGCCCCCAGCCATTCCTGAGTGGGATGGGTGGTATACCCCAACAGTGGAGGATGTGGGTCAAATCCAACATGCTGTGAACCACCGAGGAGGACCGCGACCACTACTGCCTCGATGACAGCCGCGACTGGTTACTAGTGGGGGAAGGCCCCCACATCAACCAACTCTTTGCCCGACGTGCTGCCGATGACCCTATTGTGGAGTGGGAGCCCTCAGCACGACCTACGACCAAGGATGAGGAAATGGGAGAACCAACTGCAGGCCCAACCACCTCCACCGAGGTACTGCCATCCGCAGAGGAGATGGACCTAGATGAAGAGAACAGCCACCTGCCCCTGTCACAACCACACTCACCATCATCCCTTTCTGCATCGCGCCCCACTACCTAACTTGCTGCCTTCACCACTGCCAACATACAGAGGACTGATATGGTTGGGTCCTAATGGCCCACCCATGGTTCTTATCTCTTATTATATGGACAATTACCTACAATCGTTCCTTTACTTTTCTCACTCTCCTTTACTTTACTTAGATTACACCAAGCAATCTCAAAAGGGGGCATGTAACAAAACTTGTTTATACTTACTTGTACCCCCAGTACATTCCTTATTTGGTACTGGATTAGTATTAGGTAACGGACTTTCTTACACTGCTACCATACCTACAGCAATACCATTTGGTCAAGCTCTGGGTGTCTGTAGTGAGTAAGACTGCATAAAGGACTGAACCTTTACACCTGATGAGGAGCCTGAAAGTGATAACAAGGACGAATTGGAAGAGTTCATCCAAGAATTCACTCAGGATCAATTTCCCGAGGGCCCTAAATTTGAACCTTTTGGGTTTGACCCTTCCATTCCTGTGGTGCTACCGCCAGAACAAGTTGATGACCTAAATGACATTCTCTTTGCCATATGCAAAGACTTGGCCTCCAAAGCCAACGCAAAAGGTCCTCTCTCCAAGAAAGACCTTCTACATCTTCAAGAAGAGTGGAAACAATCTTGTCAGGATATCCTCAGCAGAGTACCTGACAAACTACCTCCCCTTAGGGAGATAAACCATCACATCCCACTAGTGGAAGAAAAGAAGAAGTACAATGACAATCTTCCAAAGTGTCCAGACTTGATGAGGAAACCCCTCTCCGAGAAGATAGTGAAACACTGCAAAGCAGGGTGGTGGCACCCTGCTCGAGCAGAGCAAGCTGCTCCAATGCTAGTGGTGCCAAAGAAATCAGGAGCAATTCGCACTGTGATTAATGCAGTGAAGAGGAATGCAAATACAGTGAAAGATGTTACACCGTTTCCTGATCAAGACATGATTCGTCTTGATGTTGCTCGAGCTACATATCACTCGAAGATAGATCTCTCAGATGCTTATGAGCAAGTCTGAGTGGAACCAGAGGACATCTGGAAAACCGCCTTTTCAATGGTTCAAGGCATATATGAAAGCCTGGTTATGCAACAAGGCGACTGCAACACACCATCAACCTTTCGAAGGTTGATGAATTTAATCTTCTGAGATTACATCGGAATATTCATCCATGCATACTTGGACGATATCTTCGTGTTTAGTAACATGATTGAGGAACACCAGAAACATCTGGAGCTTGTATTCAACAAACTATGTGAGCATGCTCTGTACCTTTGTGCAGAGAAGTGTGAACTCTATGCTGAAAAGGTAGAGTGCCTAGGTCATATGATTGATGAGCACTGGCTGCATGCAGACAGCGACAAGATGGCCTGTGTATGAGACTGGAAGACACCTCGTAACTATCATGAAATCCAGAGATTCTTGGGACTTGTGCAATATCTGGCTCATTTCTTGCCAGATATCAGTGCTTATACTAGTCCACTCTCTGCAATGACTAAAAATGGTGCCTCATTCCTATGGTGGCTGTTACATGATCACTGCTTCCAGATGATTAAGGACATCTGTTGCACAACACTAGTGCTGAATCTGATCAACCCAGAGTCACCTGAGCCAATCTGGGTGATCTGTGATGCCTCAGTCTTTGGGACTGGCACGATGTATGGTCAAGGACCTGAGTGGCAAACTTGCTGCCCTGCAGGTTTCTTGTCCAAGAAATTCTCAGACGCTCAAAGAAACTACCATACCTTTGAGCACAAAACCATAGCCATACTTGAGGCCCTCCTCAAGTGGGAAGACAAACTGATCAGTAGATGGATCCATGTCATCACCAATCACAAAGCGCTGGAATTCTTCCAGACCCAGCGCAGACTTTCTGCTAGGCAGATGCAGTGGATGGAGTACCTATTGCGTTTTGACTTTGACATTAGATATGTCAAAGGGAAACTAAACAAAGTAGTGGATGCTCTGTCCCGCTACTACCAATTTGACTCTTGGGATGATGCCCCATTAGTCCAACACTACGTCTTCGCAGATGTATGACTCAATCCTGACCACGAGGACCTCCTGTGGGATTGACACCTTGAATTGAAAAATCGAGTAATTGAGACTCGCTCCGCCACTGCTCAGCAGAAGCGAGTTGGTGAACAGCTTAAGGCTCTTTGAGAACTTATCAAAGAACAGGATGTAGCTGCAGCCAGATTGACTGCAAATACTGAAGGGGTGGATCTGTCTTCTTCTGGACAGCCACAATCAGAGGAAAACCCTTCGATTTATGCATCTCAGGTTAAGGGACCTGATCTTCATGTCCATATGTCAGAGTTGGATCCTCTGAATGATGACATCCAGAAAGGATACGTCAATGACCAAGTTTTCAAGAAGGTTCTTGAAAAACCAGAGGACCACCTGGATTTCAGCATCCAGAACAACTTCATCTGGAGGAAGAACCGAGGTGGTGAGGACGTCTTGTGCATCCCCACCTCCACTTCCAAAGGTACGACCCTACATGGTCATATAATTGAGCAGGCCCACAATATTGTGGGACATTTTGGGCCACTCAAAACTTCGGAGTACATCCGACATTGGTATTGGTGGCCTTGACTTCAGTGTGAAGTCGAGAAATACTGTGATGCTTGCAAGTGCTGTATATGCTCGAAAGGAGAATACCATTCCCCGCAAGGCAAATTGCACTCGCTCCCAACTCCCTTGAGACCATGGGAGTCCATTGGTATGGACTTTATCAGACCCTTTCCAGAGTCCAAAGGGTTTGATTACCTCTGGGTAATTATTTGCTGCCTGTTGTTGATGGTCCACTTAATACCAGTGAACATGACAATGACAGCTTCTGAACTATCTCCCACATTTGTAAAGGAGATTGTAAGATTACATGGGCTACCTGGCTCGATCGTTTGTGATCGAGACTCCAAATTCATGTCCAAATGGTGGCATGAAGTGCACTGTATCTTGGACGTCAAGATACTCATGTCCACTTCATTCCATCCTCAAACAGATGGAATTACAGAACATGCAAATTGATCAGTCGCTCAGATACTGTGAGCATTCATTGCATCCAATCAAAAAGATTGGGTCAAGTTCATAGCTTTGGTAGAGTTTGTGATAAACTCTACAATTAACAGGGCAACAGGGATGGCCCCATTCAAGATCAACTATGGCTTCTTGCCTCGTATGATGGAAGAACTTCCTTCCACAGAACATATTCCTCCTGGTGTGCGCACTTTTGCAATGAATGCACTGTGAAACATGGCAGTGGCCCATGATAGCATCATCACTGAAAGAGTGTTTCAGCAGCACTATGCTAATAAACATCGGCACAAAGAGCCTGATATCAAACAAGGAGACTTTGTCTACTTGTCCACATAAAACCTTGCGCTACTGAAAGGGCACACAAGTAAACTATTGCCTAAATTCATAGGACCATACAAGGTCCTACAAGCCTATCCTGAGATGTCCAACTATGAGTTGGACCTTCCAAAAGAACTTAAATGCCAGCATTTACACCAGCGTTTCCATGTCAGCCTTTCGAGGCCCCACCATCCCAACGACGACACCCTGTTTCCTAACAGGCATTACCTGGATGCATATGACTTCGGTGCACCTGACGACACCGAATGGTACGTCGAAGAAATTACAGCCCACAAATGGTGTGGCCATACTGTCCAATTTGAAGTTAAGTGGAGTCTGGGTGACACCACTTGGGAACCATTGGCGAACTGCAACAACCTTGCAGCTCTTGATGCTTACTTGGTGCTTATGGGTGCCAAGGATTGGCAGTGTCTGCCAAGACGCGCAGCTGGCACTGCGGGTCAACATACTTAAATGACTTGGTGAATTCCAGGTCACGTTGGGCATGTGATGTGCCAATGTGTTTTCAATCTCTGCTGCTGTATATTACAACGCGTGGAGTTCCAATTTTTTTTTCTCTCCTCATCGCTTGGTCTATACCATGGCGAGCTTACCACCAGACAAAGACGACCCCATGGGGGACATCAACAAAAACAAGCAACCTCACCGTATGCGCGAGACCGACCCAGTGGCCGGTCTCAAAGGGGGAAGGAGAAGCAGAGAGGGCTTGAGCCTACAGGCTCAAGCAGTAACCACACTTGGATCCAATGCTCGCCAAGCCCTGGGGAGATGGAAGAAGTCATCTGTTCTAGCAGACGTTCTGCTAGAGAAGACCAAAACTGATGAGCTGGTGTTGGCGCCAGTTCCTCCACCGACAAAGACTGGAGAATCGATGGTGAAGGCATTGTCCTTCACCGGGGCACTTGCAATATTTGCAAGAGCTATGCTTTACATGTGTATGACCATGTGTATGACCATGATAAACAATATTTCAATGCAAAGGATCGTCGAGATGCCAACATTAACTTTGGCATCTTAGCCAGAGCCGAACATGCATATGATGAATACGAGAAAGACATCTATGCCCTCCAGGAGACCATCCGGAACCTGGAGAGTAAAAATGAGCATCTGAAAGAGGAGCTTGAAGGCTGATCCTCCAAACAAGCTTATACTCATGAGCCATCCCCTTACCCAGGGTAACTCCTATGCAAGAGCCATTTCCTGGCCTGCTCCACCTTCTGCTCCCCACCCCATCGTTCCCGACAAGGATGTTAACATGAACAAGGTCTACCCACCTCTTCCCAACCTTCCTCCACCGAGGTATATTTCCTCGATGCCTGACACTCCCAGGACGGTGAACTGGCGAGCGGCTCCCAAGCCGTGTGGCCTAGTCCCGACCTCCATTCCTCAGAACACTGAGGAATTCGATGCTTGGTCCCGGTTGGCCCATACCTCTGGGAATTACCCCATGCTAGAACGAATGCATGAGTATATGTGCTTCGTTAACAACACTCCTGCAAGGGCTCGAATGCCCCTGATGAGCTATGCCCTTGCCCACTGGAGGTTACCCAGTTGGCTCCCCGTTGAGATGCAGTTGGCACAAGGATTGCACTGACTCAATGATCCAAATTGCCTGGAGCAACCCTCACTCCTGGACTCCGCAGAAACGTGGGCACAGTTCATGCACCGACATCTGTACCAGTGGAGACACCACCCTGGTACCCTGTTAGACAAACAGAGGGTCTCGCTCCCTCATGTCAGGGGGCAACTCCTGCTTCATCAACAGATCCCTTCAGGACTATCCCCTGAGGTCAAAATTCTCTTGTACCTTTGTATTGCTGAGGTAATTGATACGCCAGGCTTGTACTGACAGATTTGAGAGCAGGAACACCTCGCTCTGCCCCCCATGCACCATCGGCAACCTTTGCCGATAACCAACAATCAAGTCTCCTTAGAGGATGTCATAAGACACCTCACCTCTATGGGAGTCTCAGATGAGGAAGTCCAAGAAGGATATCACTATGCCATTGGCTGGCTTACAGCTACGGCCACTGCCAACTCCTCCCGTTTGGAAGAGCCTACTATTGCTGCAACTTCCCAACTCTCATTCAGAGGACACCCCTCTGATGACTGAACCCCGGTGGTGGATCGCTGGGACTAACAACGTGGCTCTTCAGGAGCCATGACGGAAAAGGAAATGAGATTCTACTGTCCCCACCAGGGGGAGCTCCTTCTCATTCAGGGCGACCCTGCCCTGAATTCTTGACTTCCACTGCCCCGTCCTCTGGATTCTCCAGTGAACTCTCTGCTTCCATGCATGCGAGCTTTCCTCGTGTGGACAACCCCAACCAGGGTTGGTTCAGCGATGTCCCCCTCGTCAAGAAGGCAACTCAAGGCAAGAAGAAGGCCTTGAAGAGGGAATGGTGTATCGCTACCAGAATACCCCCTAATGGGCCCAAGAAGCCCATTAGTTCCAAACCCATTGTCGCGACTACCAAGACATGAAAGACTAGAGACTCAGACAACAACAGTGACACCACCAACTCTGTCTCCGACTCCAACAGTGAAACACTCACCATCGAGAAAACACACTTTCCTTCTGTCCCTTTTGATGAAGGGCAGATGACTGACACCTCTGCTCTGGGGAATTCCCCAGAGACACCTATCTCCCAACTGCCCTCATCGGTTTCCAACCACAAGAGCCAACTTCTCTCCTCAGTGCCTGACAACAAGCATGAGATACCTGTTACCACCCTTGAGGAGGTCCGCCTCCTGATGGTGGATCTCAATATCCCTGAATCCTTGGCGACCCACAACGAGTCCCACATATCCTCATTGGATCTCGACAAGACCCATAACCCCGACGACCCTCTTGAATGAGGTCATCACATTTTTTAATAAACCAATCTGACTGCATCATTGCACCCCCAATGATACCCATATATTTGATGATACTCTTCGAGGTCGTTTTCTTACTCAAAACATTATGCTTCTCCCCTGGATGAAGCCTAAGGGGGAGGGTGTGGTGACCCGGGGCTTGACCCTGTGTTTGTACATATTATAATTACTTGCTATTGGCCTGACTGGTCCCTATATAGGGACCAGTCCTCTATTTACATAATTATCTTTTCACTACCACAACCATTACACGAAATATATACGTTATTTGTGTTCTTTTGGTGTGTGATATAAGGAGATCCCCCTTGACTCACTACACATACACTCTCCCTTACTCTTACTGATCATGATGGACAAGTTCACCTTTGCAATTTCCCTTTGTGGAATGGTGGAAGAGTGCATGTCAAGCTGTTGTTTAAAGTCATTGCCTTCCTCATGTTTGGAGATGATTCTGATATTGGACTTGATCCAAATATGAAGATCAACTCTACTACTGAGGAGTGAAACAGATCACATTAGCTAACAAGGCATTCTCAGTTGTGAAGATGATCTACAATTTGGATTCCCTTGTTGGTTGTGCAACTAAAGTTTGGGTTGTGAAAGAGAGTAATAAATCCTACACACTGAAGGATTCCTGGATCCAACTCCATCATGCACAGTCTGAAGCCAGCATCCTGGTGCTGATGCACAGTTATGATGTCATCAAAGGATGTGTATCCTTGTTGTTCTGTAGTGAGGATGTGCAGATTAATGGTCAAAGGGACTGCACAGATAGTGTTGCCACTGGTTCAGCCGAGGTTTTTCAATAAAATGGCTATAGCATACCAGATAAATTTTCTAAATTCACTAGGATATTTGAGCATATGGATGGGCCCATAAGCCGAGGGGTCTTCTGCCAACATTATCTGATCGGATCCCCTGTTCCTGACTTATTTACTCGGCTTTGATTTCAAGCCGAGCCATCAAGCCGAATTTTGTTTATTAAATAACTCAGGGACAATTGATTGGTTCAACTAATGTTGGCAAATAACCCCTTGGCTTATGGGCCCATCCATGTGCTCAAATAACCTGGTGAATTTAGGAAATTTATCTGGCATGTTATAGCCCTTTTATTGAAAAACCTCGGCTGAGCCAGTGGCAACACTATGCACAGAGAATTACCAAAAAGATTTACATGCAGTGTTGCCTTGACTGACTTGGGGCATTTTTGTATTTTTAAAATAACTTGATACAATGCACTCAGCCTGCTTAGTGTTGAGAGAGGACCCATTGACTTTTGGGGCTCCCTATATATAAAAATATTTTCAGAATTTTATACAATTTATGGGAATTGATATTGCCTTTGACTCATTTTTGCTGGTTGACTTGCAAAAAATGAGTCAAAGGCAATATCAATTCCAATAAATTGTATAGAATTCTGAAAATATTATTAGCATGCTGACCTGAGATGACCTGGTTTGGGGGACCCCCTGAGCGCAGCGAGGGAGGGGAGGGTCATCGAATAGTCAATGGGTCCTCTCTCAACACTAAGCAGGCTGAGTGCATTATGTCAAGTTATTTTAAAAATACAAAAGTCAGTCTGTAAGGGGACTAAGGGGTGCCCCATGTGTTTCTCCTATTTTTTATGTTTGTCCCATATTTTTCCTCACTTTATTTCCTTCTATTCTTCATTTTCTATGATTTTTCCTTATTTTATTACTAATTTTCCTTTCTATCACATTTGTGCATGTTGACAGTTTTATATTTAGAGGCAGAGTACCCTTTCTGACATCTACCCCTTGGTATGATGTCATTTGGTGGCCTTGATCTGCCTATCTCCACCTTTTCTATTTTTAGATTATTATTTGATTTTTGCAGTCTTCACATATACTGGGCATTGGCAAAGGGGTCCTTAGAGTTTTCTCTTCAGATTTCTCTTTGCTAGTCCATTAATTAAGTGACCTCTAAGGTTGCCCTTATAGTAGAAAACTCTCTCCTAAGGCCCAAAATCATGAACACACTGCCCAAGATAGGCAGGTACAGAGTGGACGACACTTCCCAAAGCTCCATAGACTCCTTACACACCGTTCCTGACAGTCCCACCTTCAGTGCAGCACCATTTTTGCTTAATGTGCCCCCTAGCACCATGGACGCATCAGAACACCTCGATGTGCTTGAAAGTGATGTTACCGGAATACATGCGCAAATTGATTCACTTAAATCTATGATTGAAAACTTTGTCAGAACCCTTCAGACTAGCTCCACAACCAATGTTCCCCCCATTGCAACTCCAAGCGCACCCAATAACAATGCACTGCCTAATGCACCCACTAAGGAGCACGCCCAGATCAAACCCCCCCACCGAATTTAATGGTGTGCATGTGCAGGGGCATGCATTGTGAGTTGTACATCAGTCTCTAGTCACATCAATTCATCGACGATGCTGCAAAAATTTATTGGGCCTTCACATACATGAAATCTGAACACACCTATCTCTACATGGACCATATTCTGTGCCAAACCAAAGAGCTTGGTTCTCTACCTTTCTCCACTTGGGTTGACTTTCAAGCAGAGTTCATACACCACTTTTGCCCCCTCAACAAGCGCCACCAAGCAGTGACATGGCTTGAGTCATCCTCTTACCATCAGACATGTCAATCCATGGATGATTATATCAATGAGTTTAAGGATTTGGTGGACATGGCAGGATATGGGAGTGGGCTACCAGTTGTGGTGAAGTTCCGATGGGGCCTCAATTGAGAGATTCAGGACCAGATTGCACAGATGTTGGAAGGGCGCCCAGCAGACAATGACATCTATGCTTGGTATGAAGCTGCTTCACTCTGTGATGAGAACCAACTCACAAATGCAGTGTTTAACACTGCATTCCATGCTCCAACTACCACTCATGCACCCTACACCTTCAATTGAACCCTCCCCCAGCGTAACCCCATTCCTGTCCATCAGACTCTCACACCAGCCATCAATGTCCCAGTACCAATGGATGTTGATGCAACCTGTAGCCGTGTGCATAGGTTGGATCTCTGCTACCACTGTGGAGAAACTGGGCACATGGCCAGAGCGTGTCCCCATCATCAGGATATCTGCATGCTCACCCCTGAGGGGTGAGATGAACTCCTCCAGGACCTGTTGGCACTTGTAGATCTCGAGGAAGTGAAGGATCAGGTTGCAGAGGAGATCAAGTCAGAAGTTGTAGAGGAGCAGGATTTTTCTATTCGCAGCAAGTGAATCATACACCCTCATTGCTGGTCCATAACCACTTTGAAGTTTTGTCAGTTGAATCCCTGGAGAATGAATCTAATTCCATGACTGTTCCCTCTCTGACCCTTCAAAGTTGGCTGAAGATGTACCTGCTCTTCCTATCTCTCCCTCTGCCCCACATCCCAAAATTAAATCATGGGAGTGCAAACTATCATGCAAATATATAGTTGCATCCACTCCCTCTACACATTCCTTGAACCTAGCAATCAAACTACAGACTACTGACACTGGACAGATAATTGGTGTCTCTGCGCTCCTGGACTCTGGTGCAACTGGTCTCTTCATTGATGCCCATCTTGCACGACAACATCGCCTGAATACTTGCTCACTCTTGTGTCCAATACCTGTTTATAATGTGGATGGGTCCCCAAGTAAAGCTGGTGCCATCCAAGAGGTTGTAGATCTGGTCCTCCGTTACAAAGACATGTTTCCTCTCCCTGTTGGCGTTCAGGAACTGATTTGAAGATTTCTTCATCAGATACATCCATTGCAACAATCTCATGCTCAGGCTTGGGGTTGAGTTACTTGTCAATATCCATCCAATTGGCCCTTGGTAAGACCCCTCTCTTCTCCAGTTCTGCTAACAAGTCAACAACGTTGTTCTCAGTACAGGTGGTGGGATCTAGAGGGGCCGGTGAACAGAGGGAAGCGATGGGATTCTGAGAATGTTGAAAAATGGTTCAATCATATTTTTTTGGCACCCATGCCCACTATCCCTTCCTACTCAGCTAAATGTACATTATTTAATCAAAATTTTATGTAGATAGCCATATATAGTGTGCTAATTTACAATGAGCATCCATATATGGAACTTTTGTGATCGATTCCATGTCCACCTATGGGTTATGGTCCACCAAATAGTATGGATTATGGGATATGGGAGAGTTCGGTCCTTTTGGCAGGGAACCGACTCGGTGGACATGAGAAAGTATGGGTTATGGGAGGTTATGGGTTATCACAGGTATGGGTCAAGACAGAGACAGCTGTAGTCTATACTTCAAGTTCTTAGTTTCCTCCCCCAAAATATACTAAGTTCCTTATACCAAGAACTATAAGGAACTTAGTATATTTTGGGGGAGGAAACTAAGATACAGTACAAGTACTCGAAGTATAGACTATATACCAGTGGAATAACATGTGATACTGGATGCATGTGATAATGGCTTGCTGATGTAAGAGGACCCTCTTACAAATGTGTCTTCCAAAAACACAAAATCTGGGAGGTCATTTTCCCTTTCTAATTCTAAACAATGCAAACTGTTTTTAAATTCCAACCATCTCTTATTGGTCACATCCTTCTGTTCCTTACCTTGCCAATATTGATTGCTTACCAAGCCTAGATCTCATCTAAAGACTAGAGGTTTGCCAAGGGGGTGTCAGGACCCAAAATTCATATATCCACTCATTTTTTTAAGCCACCTCTCAGACCCCCCTCCTGCCATATTGGGTATTATATGGTATGTTGTGCTTACTAATTTGATGTCAACCAATTTGCTAATTTTACTAAATTATTGTGAAGCAGTGAACCACTCTCCTTGACCTAAAATTGCAGTCATGATCTGTTCACATACATTCTACAAACATTATTGGAGTAGAATAATGCATCTACTGACTCTCACTCAGCCAAGTACTCAAGTAGGTATTCTTCAAGTGGGAACAAGTGTCAAGGGCTAAGGCTGAGTGAGCATTCCTTCTGAGTCTCCTCAACCTCAAGGTCTTGAACCTCATCAGCTTCTGTGGAGGTATGTAAGTGGGCTAGGTTGTGATTATTTTCTACCTCATTTCTACCACCATGAGTTCTTCCATGTATATGGACCCATGAACCCCATACTCTGAGTAATTGAAATTATTATCAATTATTATACCTACCTACACATTGCTTGTGTCACAAGCTGCTTGAGGGCCAGTGGTCTGTGAGGGGCTTTGTCTGCCTTGGAATTACCCTGAGGACAGAAGTCCAGACAAGCATAGAACTGCATCAACTTTGCAATTGCACAATCCTTGTTATGAGTTCAATATTAATGCTGTGTTGTCAAGCCATCAGTGTGGAGTTTATAAGGGCAACCTCAGCCTCTAGCAAAGGGAAATCCAAAGTTAAAATTATACTACATATTACAGGGATTGGAGGTGCACCTAGCAAAGGGAAATCCGAAGAGAAAACTCTAAGGACCCCTTTGCCAATGCCCAGTATATGTGAAGACCACAAATAATAATCTAAAAATAGAAAAGGTGATAGGCAGATCAAGGCCACCGAATGACATCATACCAAGGGGTAGATGTTGGAAGGGGTGCTCTGCCTCTAAATATAAACTGTCAACATGCACAAATGTGATAGAAAGGGAAATTAGTAATAAACCAAGGAAAAATCATAGAAAATGAAGAATAGAAGGAAATGAAGTGAGGAAAAATATAGGACAAACATAAAAAATAGGAGAAACACACAGGGCACCCCCCCGAGTCCCCCCCTAGTCCCCTTACAGAGTTGAGTTTGCCATCAAAGTTCAATGGTTTTGCCCTTCATCTTTGTCTAGGTGCTTCAAAGGTGTATGACATTGTAGTTTTACTTTCTTTACATGCTATACCACTCAATTGACACTTATATAATTTGAAGTCAATTTTTTTTTAACAACCTACCTGATACCCACGTGATGTCTAGCATTTGGGTGCTGACACCCCTTTGAGGTTTGCAATTTCATGCTTTGCCTGGCACCATGTTTACAAATGGTCACAACTCCAGATCCTGCAGAAAGTCATCCATTATTCAACATAGTTAGCGCAGCAGGATAAAAAAAAACAGTTAGAAGTGACAATAAGTTTTACTGTTAAAGTGAATCAAACACTGGACATGCATGTCCATCCAGAGGTTTTCCATCCACTGGGTATCAACAGACATCCATGAAAGCTGGGCTTGTGATGGTCATGATAAATTATACAAGATCAGCTTTCCCATGTGGGCAGTAGCTGATGATGCCACAGGAAAATGGTAAACTTGAAAATGCAACAGAAGTACAGGTGTGACAACTAACAATGTCCATGGGTTCCAGGACCCCAAGAGTGGTTGTGGGAATGAGGATCAATTGCCTTATTAGGGTGTGACACAGGTATGGGTAACACCATTGTTAGGGCGACACCCACTATCTGCTAGCTAAGACCATGTGGGTTCTCTCTACAAGAAGGGGGCAGGATCCATGCACGTGATGGGGAATTGATGGTTTTGATGTGAGGGGTTATTAATAGGTAAGTTTGTTGAGATAGGCCTTTCACACCAAAAACGTAGGTGGAATACCTAAGAGAACACAACTAGGGTCCCCTAGGCATATATTCAGGGTTTATATACTATGTTACATATATTGTACATTGTTGTTACCGATGCGCGCATACAGGCGCATACATAGTGATGCGTGCGAAATAATATTCTCACACTATCAAAGTGTAGCGTCATTTGGTGTAATGTAGTGTAATTCGACATAATAAAATGAAAATGAAATTTTATTAGGTAATGGGGCTGTTTCCTAACATTACCCCCCTTTTATGCCTCAACTTCCAGGCGAGAAAATATTATGTTTGTCCCCTCTGTGAAATGTTGGTAAGGCCGGAATTTCATCCCCTCATACACCATTCTCGCAATGCGACGCAGAGCATTCGGATTATGTTTAAAGAATTGGGTGATCGCGTTATGCGCTCACTTACAATTCTCTTCGGGTTCCCATGAATTATTTTTGTCGGTATAGTTTTTCCACTTTATTAAGAACTCCAATTTGTTCTGTCGAAGATGTGAGTCTAGAATTTCTTCAACTATGTATTCTGGAGCACCTTCTACTATTATCGGAGGTTGCGGAGTAGTTTGTTGGCCAGGAATAGTGGGCGGACGGTAAGGGCATAAGCAGGATACATTAATCTCGGGATCAATCTTAAATGATCGGGGTAATTTTAGCACTACCACATTAGGTGAGATCACTTTAGAGATTGCATATGGGCCAACTTGTTTCTCCGTAAGTTTCTTCGAAGGTTGTGGAATATTCAGGTCCTTGGTACTTAGCCATACCAAGTCACTAACTTTGTACTCTGGAGCGCGTGCTCGAGTACGATCCGCGTGTCGCATCATGTCATCATGTGCTTTCTTCAATGCCGCCTCTGCTTCCTCTTGTACTCTTTGCATCTTAGATACAAAATCTTCTACCGACTGTACTTTGACTTCCCTTCTGGGTTCTACTCCCATGCGAGGATGATATCCATAATTCGCGAAAAAGGGTGTCATATGAGTAGCCGAATGGAATTTATTATTGTGGGAAAATTCGGCAATTGCCAACCATTCGGGCCAGTCAGTTTGTCGGTAGTTGACAAACATACGTAGGTACTGCTCCAACTCCTGATTCATTCTCTCTGTCTGCCCATCAGTCTGCGGGTGATATGCTGTAGATAATTTAGTTTGAATTCCTAATATGTTGTTTAGTTCTCGCATAAATGCAGAAGCAAATTGTGGTCCGCGATCGGAGATAACGGTATCAGGTAACCCATGTAACCGCCATACCTGATTTAGATAGAGGTGCGCCAAGCCCAATGATGAGGTTTCTGTAGTAGTAGGAATAATATGGACCTCCTTTGTAAAGCGGTCGCATACTACGAATATTGCATCATACCCTTGAGCCTCGGGTAATCCAGTAATAAAATCCACAGATATATCTCACCACGGTGCTTTAGGTATAGGGTTCGGCATTAATTTTCCTGCAGGTTTCTCTGGAAATTTCTTCCCCCTCATGCACGTATCACATCCATCCACATACCCCAACACATACTTCGAAATTCCAGGCCACCAATAATTTCTCATTACTAATTCCAACGTCTTCCATCTTCCTGGGTGTCCGGCAATCGGCGTATTGTGATGTAACCGGACAATCTCCCTTTGCAAATCCTGATCCTTCGGTACATACACTTTTCCTCAGAACAACACTAACCCTTGTTCCTCAGCCCATTCGTCTCCTTTGATATTACCTTTCTTCTCTCCCTTCAGAGCTTTCACAGCTTCCACTACTTCATCGTCCATTTCCGAGCATTGTCTAATTTTAGACAACATTTCCGTTTCCGAGCTATCTATTAATAGATGCCCTTGACGCATAGCGCAAATGCGAAAGTATTCGGGTTTGAGTAAGGTAACATTTTTATTGTCCTCCTCCACCCCCCTTTTATGATCAATACGTCTGGATAAGGCATCTGCTTTCCTCATTAAGCTTCCCGCTTTATAGACCAAGTGAAAGTTGAAACGTGATAGGAATAGTGCCCAATGCGCTTGCCAGCGATTAAGCTTTTTAGCGGACATGAAGTATTGCAGATTTTGATGATCCGTCCAGATCTCAATTTGATGCGTACATCCCTCCAAATAATGCCTCCATGCCTCCAATGCTCGTATTATCCCCAACATCTCTTTGTCATGCACATCATAATTCCTCTCCACATCATTCAACCCTTTTGACAAGTATGCACAAGGATGCCATTTGTCATCTTTGCACAGCATTGATAATACTGCTCCAGTAGCAAAATCGGATGCATCAGATTCCACTCGTAAAGGGCGTGTGAAATCTACTGGGGCTAATATTGGTCCCTCCACAAACTTCCTCTTCAACTCCTCAAATGCTGTCTGCTGCTGCTCTCCCCACCTCCACACTACTCCCTTTCGCGTAAGGTTATGTAAGGGTGCGGCAATTTTAGAAAAATTGTGCACAAAGCGACAATAATAATTTGTGAGTCCCAAGAAGGCTTGAACCTCCTTGACACGGGTGGGCGCAGGCCAATCTGTGATTGCCTGTACCTTGATCGGATCCATTTTGATCCCGTCAGGGCCGATCAATAATCCTAGGAACTCGATCTCGCTTGCCCCAAACACACACTTCTTTGGTTTCAAAAATAGATCATTCTCCGCCAACCTCCATAACACCTCCTGCACTATCGCCTCATGATTCTCTTCATCCTCCGTGAATATCAGAATGTCATCAATAAATATTATTACCACGCCTTTGTCTATTATGTCCTTGAAAATGTCGTTCATCATATTTTGAAAGGTCGGGGGACTATTAGTCATCCCAAAAAAATGACAAGCGGCTCGAAGGATCCTCAACGCGTGGCAAATGCAGCCTTCCACTCATCTCCTTTCTTTATTCGTACATTGTTGTATCCCCATCGTAAATCCAATTTTGTAAAGACCTTGGCTTTTCCCACCTTATCAATTATTTCTGAGATCAACGGCAGGGGGTACGCATTCTTCACTGTCCACTCATTCAGATACCTATAATCGGTACACATCCTCTTCCTTTGGTCTTTTTTGGGCACGAAGAATATTGGTGACGTCTGCGGTGATTTCGAAGGTCGTATGTATCCTTTGCGCAATTGCTCCTTCAGGAATGCATCCACTTCTTCTTGTTCCATCGGAGATAACGGATATACCTTCGACTTCTTCAGCACAAACCCTGGCTTCATCTCAATCGCATGATCCCATGGCTTCCGCACCGGCATTCGCTCAGACTCCTTCTTTTGGAACACTGACAAATGTTTATGATACACCTTTGGCACCCATTCCTCCACTGGCTTCTCCACCTTCACGATATTCTTGTCCTACGACTGTCCTCCACGAACTGCTCTAAAGGTTTGCTTCTGCTCTTCTTTCTCAATCATGATCGGAACTTCCCCATTTGGCATTTCCTCATCCTCCACTTCCTCCATCGTAACAGAATACTTCCTCGGACGTTCTTTCTCTTTCTTTCTCTTTTTTTCTTTCTTCATCTTCCTCCCATACACATTACATTCCTTAGGACAACGAGTCATTTGTACTTTCCCAGTTTTCCAATCAATTTCGGGATTATGCTTCCATAACCACGGACATCCTATTATTAGATTGGTTTTCCCAAGATCGCACACTTCGAATATGGCTCGCTCCTGATGCTCCTGATACTTTAGTACCATAGTCACCTCCTCCTTGATAGTTCCTCCACGATTGACTGTTCTGTCAATATTGTACACCATTATAGGTTGCGCCAGCTTGCGTGTGTTAATACCGTTTCCGGTAATTAAGGATCGATTAATAAATAATCCTGTAGCACCACTGTCAAGCAACGCTTCCACATCAATAGCTGCATGTGTGTCCACTGTCTTCAATCCCACAGTCAAGGTGATTTCGGGTTCTATTCACGCAGAGCAAATAAAGAATTTAGGGGCTTTCGGAAATGACATGTGACAATTTTCTTTGTTGCGTGATTCGCAACAGTTGTACTCCTCCTCGATTTCCTTTTCTGATTTACTCTGGGTTTCCTCGGATACTAATACATTGTAACGATTCTGGGTCACCAATGGGGAAACCTTCACTGGGACTCTTCCACAAAATTCTCCTGCTTGCCTTCCTCCTGCTTCACTTCCTCGATTGTAGCTCCCCTGATCTTTCTCTTCTGCTTGCAATACTTAGAAATGTGTCCTAACTGCCCACAGTTAAAACATTTAAGTGGGGCTCGTCTCCCCACTTGATCAACCTCCATTGCCTCTGCTGGTGCTGCTGACTCCGTAACTATAGGTGTCACTGCCATGGCCAGTGGCTGTGCCCTCGGAGCTTGCGCCTGAGGCACCTTTCCTTTCTCGGACTTTCCTCCTGATGACTTTCCAAATTTACTACTCCCGTACATCAATTTTGACTCCGCCTGTTCCTGCTGATATTGCCGGTCAAGGCGCATTGCCCAATTATACCACTCATCCAACTTCTCTGGCATAGAAGGTAGTCGGTAGATAGACTTGAATAAAGAGGGATTTAATCCTGCTTTCAAAAACTCTACCAATGCGGCTTCTCCCATGTCCGTTTGCGAAGCTTCTGCTTTGAACTGCAAAATAAATTCATCCGCCATTAAGGAACCTTGGCGCATAGTCTTTAATTTAGCATTAGCTGTCGCCTTTGGATTAGGGTCTCCAAACTGTGCCTCCAATCTCTCCAGAAATTCCTTGAAGGTTGCAAAAGGTTTATTTCCCACGGCAATTTGATTAATAGCCTCATTTCTCCAGAACTGTGCTTTCCCCCCCTGAATGTATGAGAGAGCAAACATAATCCTAGACTTGGCTGTACGAAACTCGGGCTTCCTCCCATGGATGTACAATACTATAGAGCTGATGAAGGATTTTGTATTCTCCATGGTACCGTCAAAGATTTGTGGGGGCGTGTACTTAGGTAAGCGCGCTTTTCCATTTCTGGATTTCTCCACCGTCTCATCCTCCTGCGATATCCACTCCACCATCTCCTCCATCTCATCATCTCTTTCTCCTGTCATCTCTGGCTGTACTTCCGCTTGTCTGGGCTGTGATGCTGCCAATACTGACACTAATTGCGACATTTGCGCTGTGAGCGCATCAATTTTCACCTCTAGTGCTGGTATGGGAACAGGATTAGGACCGGGATTAGAAGTTGAAGGTTCGGACATAATTGTAGAATCTGTGATGAATCACTTCTTCAACAAATTCAAAATTTTACTTCGAGACCTCTCCAAACGTCTACGGGTCACGTGATAAGGTTCGTCGAGGTTCGTCAATGGTTCGTCGTTCGTCGGGCGCCTATTTTGACACTTCGGATCAACAACCCTTCCAACAGTGCCTGATCTCGGAGATATCACTGAATTCGGCTTGTAACTAAAATAGTCGTCCGAATAGAGTAATGTAAATTGTAACTAAACCAGATCCGATCAGTTGTCTGGTTGCAGCTGTCCTAATGATGAGCGCTGCCTCTCGATCACTGGCAGTCGCAATGTAAGGCGAGGCCTGGCGTCGGCTTACAAAAGAAAAGGTAGATTACATATATACAAGTACTTCCGGCTCGTGCCAAAAGGATGAGTAATCGGATGTGGCGTGGTGAAACAATGACGTATGCGCAAGTAAGAGAAGGTGCACTGATATGGGAAGTTGTGTTCTTCTGTTAGGGTGACACCCACTATCTGCTAGCTAAGACCGTGTGGGTTCTCTCTACAAGAAGGGGGCAGGATCCGCGCGCGTGATGGGGAATTGATGGTTTTGATGCGAGGGGTTATTAATAGGTAAGTTTGTTGAGATAGGCCTTTTACACCGAAAACGTAGGTGGAATACCTAAGAGAACACAACTAGGGTCCCCTAGGCATATATTTAGGGTTTATATACTATGTTACATATATTGTACATTGTTGTTACTGATGCGTGCGTACAGGCGCATACATAGTGATGCGTGTGAAATAATATTCTCACGCTATCAAAGTGTAGTGTCATTTGGTGTAATGTAGTGTAATTCGACATAATAAAATGAAAATGAAATTTTATTAGGTAATGGGGCTGTTTCCTAACAACCATGGATATCTAGTCACAGGTACGGTTCCGGATTGCCATACCCACGCAACACTATACCCATTTCCACAGTGTTACAGGTATGCCAGTACCGGGATTCTGGTCATGTGAGTCTGTTGATATGCTGATCGTAGGTTACACTTTTGTCTACAACAATGTATGCAGCCTATCCAATGCCCCTCCCTCGCCTCAAAAGTGAGATGGAGGTCTCTGCTTCTCTGGTGCCAGCCCCTCCCTCACTTCAAGAGTGAGACGGAGGGGGTACTATCATGGCCCAAACAACGTCTATTGTCATTTGGGCCCTAGGTATTTTTATATATATTTCAATCTTGTTTCTTTCTAACCAACTTATTTGATCTTTAGGTTCTAATAGCGAGACAACACCGTTGACAGCACCCCACCACCACCACTGCTGCAAGCCTCTGCTTGCAGGGTGGATAACAACAGGGATGGAACCGGTGACATGTCGGATGACAAGCAGAGAGGGGGCACCGACAACAATGATGGGCACAAACAGCACCCCCAACTGCCGCCATGAGCAACTGCTCGTGGGGTGGAAACAGGGTGCAACAAGGATGGGGATGATGAGAAGGGGGAGCAGGCACAATGACAACAATGACGATGGCCACCACCACCCCCAACACCACCATAGCACCCCCAACCGCTGATAGGTCGTCTCCTCAGCTCAAGGACCGATTCACCACTTTAGCATCATCGGCTAACTCCTACGATGTCCCAGACGCAGTGCAACCCAGTCTATCGATCGCGATATCATATTGACCGCATCAAAACATCACCAGCAACATTGATCATATCAAGAGCCCACATCGCACAACCTTAGGACTACCCCGAAAGCCCCTAAGATCCCTCGACATGACCATCAAACATCCCCAATCAACTTCGAACAGCCGCGACCGTGATCGACCATCGTTGAGCATCATCGATCAATATCGAAACACTACAAGTGACATCGGGCACCACATTTGTTATCTATGTGGTGGAGTACCATGCACCAGGAATGATTCCAACTCGTGCCCAAACCTGCTGATAGTAGGTTAGCCTCGTTCCAAGTCCCAATTGCGCACAGAACCTGCTGGACAAATTACTGCGAGACTTAGTGCAATTTCTACACAAAGGACAGTCCTGTAAGGGGACTAGGGGGGTGCCCTGTGTGTTTTTCCTATTTTTTATGTTCGTCCTATATTTTTCCCCACCTCATTTCCTTCTATTCTTCATTTTCTATGATTTTTCCGGATTTTATTACTAATTTTCCCTTGCTATCATGTTTGTACATGTTGACACTTTTATATTTAGAGGCGGAGTACCCCTTCCGACACATACCCCTTGGTATGATGTCATTCGGCGGCCTTGATCCACCTATCTCCGCCTTTTTCTATTTTTAGGTTATATTTGATTTTTGTCGTCTTCACATATACTGGGCATCAGCAAGGGGATCCTTAGAGTTTTCTCTTTGGATTTCCCTTTGCTAGAGGCTTAGGTTGCCCTTATAAGTCCCCTTTCAGTTCCATACGCTATATTACTCTTTCATCATATGATATATATCTTTCTTGTTTGGATTCCAGTCTCCTTTTTGACCTTGTGCCTTAACTTATATCTTTTGCCTCATGTTCTACACATGTTTCTTATTCCATTTTAGGAAGTTTCTTTAAAAACATATAAAACTCTGTAGTATCTACTTGGAAATACAAGAAATCGTCTTCACATATCGTCTCGTATACAGTTCTAAGCATCTGATCAACTTTCTAAAACGATCTAAGTCTCTACGGGTTTTCTCAATCGACGAGAAACCTCTGCAATCATCGCATCCTCGATCCTCCCTCAATACTCTCATCATTAGCTCTAGCAACCCTTCCAACACTTCATAGCCATTTGCTGCACCCTTCATATACTATCGACCTATCGAAAGGTCCCCAGAATTCACATATCGACCATCGATGATAAACTCATTTGCTGTCGATCTCATCGATCGCCCTCGATATCGATCGATACTCAATCAGACTGCGCCAAACGCCTTCGTCTCTCATAACACTACCTTCACGACTAGTACCAACTGGTCATCTTTCCATTGGTTGGGCCACAAACATTCGGAACGACTTGCAACCTTCCTCTGACTCATCACAAATATCATTGATTGCCTCATCGGCAGTTTAGGTGGTTTTCCCGGGTTGAGTATCATCACCGCTGCCATGAGCAACTGCTCATGGGGTGGAAATGGGGTGCAATGAGGATGGGGACGACAAGAAGGCACCCCCCCCTCTCACTGCAAATGCAAGCAGGGGGGATTTTTTGTTCTGTTCTCAGTGATGGCAGGCCCCCCCCTCACTCCAAACGTGAGAGGGGGGCATTCTTATTATGTTTATATATTAGTTTAATGTAATTATATTATTGAAATATGTAGTTGAGTCAAAACCCAACAGTGACCCGGGATAAACACCGCACCCCTACCTATGTGGGTATGGTGTTTGTGGGTACAGGTACAGCTGCAAGTGTAATAGTACTACCATTGACGAGAAGGACATGGTCAACATAAGGCCATGAAATGTTGACTTCCTTGCCTTTCTGGTCATTTGGGGTCAGAAGCTGCATCACAGTGTGACATGGGATTTATTGTATTTAATTTTATATTGTAATATGCAATAATGGTGGAAGGGAGGCCATGTTCAAATCATTCAAGTTTGACCACATATTGGATGCCTTTCCAGAGATGTCTGGAAGTGTTTGCAGACATGGATTTTGCTTCAAACATTACTGGCCAAAATACTGATTGCCTAGTGACATGTTAGGTAGTACAAATCTAGTCTGTCTAAGTAAATATACTAATAATTCTGGGAGCAAAGCAACTGGTGGGATCTGGGGATACAGAACCTCTGGTCTACATTGGATACATCTCCTCAGATTTCCATCAATGTCAAAACTGGGGGTGAGCTGAGAGAATGACTGTGGAAACCTGAGCTGGGCTACTCCCTGTTTCTCTGTGTTGCCTGACAACTGAAAAAGAATGAAAAAGAATGAATCTGAAAAAGCGAAGTGGATATCTTGATGTCAGAAGGACCAGTGGATGGGAGACAAAACAGCAAGCAACAATGAGCCATAAGAGAAAGGCAACGAGAGATCACATGATCTCAACTCTACCATGCAAAACATCAGTACACTACACTCATGCCTTGTCCATCTACCTCCACAGCCAAGCTGCCCTGAAGACCTCAGAATATTGTTCATCCTCCAACGCATCTTCAAACACAAAATCTGGGAGGGGGGTCATGTCCCCTTTCTAGTTCTGAGTGCAAAATGCAAACTGTTTTTAAATTCCAACCATCTCTCATTCATCACATCCTTACCTTGCCGATATTGATTGCGTACCAAAGATCTCTAAAGACTCATCTGAAGACTTAGACTAGAGGGTTGCAATTTCATGCTTCACCTGGCACCGCATTTACAAGTAGTTACAACTCCAGATCCTGCAGAAAGTCATCCATTATTCAACATGGTTAGTGCAGCAGGATTAAAAAAACAGTTATCAAGTAGAAATGACAATAAGTTTTACCATTAAAGTGAATCGAACACTGGACATGCATGTCCGTCCAGAGGTTTTCTGTCCACTGGGTATCAACAGACATCCATGAACACTGGTAAATTATACAAGATTGGCTTTCCCATGTAGGCAGTAGTTGATGATGCCATGGGAACCCAGAAAATGGTAAACTTGAAAATGCAACGGAAGTACAGGTGTGACAACTAAAAATGACCATGGGTTCCAGGACCGCAAGAGTGGTTGTGAGAATGAGGATCAATTGCCTTATGTTGACCATGTCCTTCTCATCAATGGTAGGTACTCTTAATAAAGAAGTTGAATATATAATTGCTATGGTAGTTAGAATTACTAGTATGAATGTCCCTAAATTAGGAATGTTGTATGTCAATGGAAGCCATCATTAATGTGAGGGAGAATGAGTGGAATGGAAGCCATTTGATATAATGATGGGAATGGTGGGGGCACTGTATGGTAGGTTGGAACCCTTTCACCACATCATGTGCAGAGGACTTGATGAGTGCCATTGCAGAAGTTGCCTTTTTTGAGTGGGAGATTATTCTCAGTAAAAAAAGATTTTCTGGGAAGTCATGTGATTGTCAGACTATAGTCATGTAAATGTCAAAAAAACGACAAACTCTTGACTATTACCTGACTATTTGTTTTGACTATTACCTGACTATTTGTTGTTTTTTTGACATTTACATGACTATAGCCTGACAGTTGCGTGACTACAGGAAAATCCTTTTTTACTGAGGATTATTGTTGTTGAAAGTGAATGTAGCAGTTGAAATATGGACAGAGGAAGACGAAGGTTGCTGTGATACACTATGTACAGAGTCAACCTGCCATGATGAGAGAGAGATAAGAATGAAGACTCGGACACATTGTTATCTGTGACATGACAAGTGATGCCATTACCATTGATGAGAAGGACATGGTCAACATAAGGCATAGGGTGTGACACGGGTAACCCGCGGGTACATTTTTTTGTACCTGAAAACTGTCTATCGATATGACTTTCTGTTAACTTTCTGCGTGTCTGAGCTCTGACAAAGCCGAGTTGCCGTTCCAGCCGCATTGATTGTTTTGTGTTTTTGTTTTGATGACTGCCGGTGACCCTCGGTGACCGTGCCTCGGTAAGCTCCGTGTGCCATGTGGCCAGATCCCACGTCCATGATCGACCGATCTGAAACCTCTTGACTAGTACTGATCATTGAAATCGCTACTTCTCGATTTCCCTCGCTCAGCTCCGACCCGATTTTGACTGGGGAGGCCCTGAGGTACTAGACACTATCGAGAAGTCGAGCTACACATGACTGTCTCACCGCTTCCCATGTTCTCCTCAATGAACTTGAACACTCATGCTGAGAATATTGAACGCATTTTCCTTTGTCCAAGACCATATGCGCAGTTGTCTGGACAGCTTCTCCTTCTCCCACTCCTTCCCTATCCCAAACCTTTAAAACCTCTTCCTTCAGAGATATGGACCGAAATTTTTGCATACGTGTTGCAGGATGACGATACCGCGTTTGCATCTCCTCTTTTGAGGGTGTGCAAAGCATTCAAGGTTCGTGAATTGCCTAATTACCCTATGGATCCTTACCATTCGATCAATCATATGTCAACAGGAAACTGCTTTGCCACTGATCTACTCCCATGTTCAGATCTCTGGTATTCCTAGACTGGAAAAATTCTACGCACATCTACATTCGGCAGAGCAGAAGTGGGACTCCATCCGCAGGATACCGTACTCAGCACCAGGTAGATGGGTACAGATCCTTGACCTCTCAAGCTTGGATTTCGTCGACCAGTCACAGGCTTTGAGACTGGATTCGCTTCTTACTGGACTTTTCCCACTACTTCCGTTCCTTTCTCGGTTATCAATGAACCCATCATTCATCTTGAGCCATAGGGCAATGACGGCCTTTACTGAGCGAGAGACCTCTAGCAATGCAAATATCCGTATTTTGGAAGGGATTAGCTATGTCCCTACCCGTGCTTCAGGAGTAGGACAAGATCCCCTTGTGCGCCTTTTGGGTGTTTGCGTGAACCTAGAGGCGCTGGAGGTCATTTGCGAAGGACCACATCTTTCCGAACTAGAATTCGCGTCTGACGATGCTCTTTCCACCATCTCAGAATTATCGTCATCGCTAAATCTACCAAAACTTCACACCCTAATACTACTACGCATGCATACCTCTCGGCTCATGATGTCTTTACTGTGCTCTGCACTTCCATCCCTACGAAAAATAACGCTCACGCCTTATGACGACATTCCATACCCCGCTTCGCTTGCATCACAATTCATCGCCGTTCATGGAAAGTCCCTGCGATCTCTTCTTCTATTCACACCGGAATCTTGGCCCACAAGACTTCATCCTTCTCCTTCCACTCTCTTGGATACATCTCCTAACTTACGTCATCTTTCACTTGAAAATCCGCTTCCTGAACTCAGATGTTCAGATGTTCATCCCCTGCAAATCCTCTCTATACCACGTCCAAACCCCCGCTTCTGGAGTGTATTTGTCAGGCTCCTTCCGCGACTTCCTAACTTCTGTGTTCTGCGAACTAGAGACGTTCGGTGGCTCAGAAAAGGAATGAATTCCCAAGCACAAGAAGCCGGAGTTCAAGGTGAAATGCTAGAGTGGAAGAAGCGTCTTGGCAGATGGAGAATTCGTCTTCTTGATGCAGACTGGAATGAGAATGTGTGAATATTGCTATCATTGGGGAGGGGTACGGGAAGCGGTTGTTATCTGTTCTAAGTACTTACCATAGCTATGCAGGAAGCGCTCATTTTGTATGTGGGTCCCATTCCTGACGGTTTTCCCCGGATCATAATTCCCATGTGGAGAGTGTTCACTTGATAGCAAGGTCTCCGCATCCGAAGTCAGATGAGTCATTTAAATCCACCTTCTGCCTATCGCACGGCTTTTACAGTTTGAGCTGCTCATTCTGATGTCAAGCATAATTCCCTTTACCTTACTCACAGCCTTTACTTCGTCGGCTTATGGAGGAAATCCAGTTGCCGTTGTGTTCCTGGACCGAAGTCTCCCAACCGATACCCTAGCGGGAATTGCACGCAATTTCAACCAGCCGATGACGACTTTCCTGTTCCCAACGCCACTGGTGTCCAAAAGCGACACAGTGGCTGCTTTTGGGGTACGTTGGTTTACCCCTAACCTGGAAACTCCATTATGCGGCCATGCAACACTTGCTGCAGCGAAAGCTGTTTTTGAAAGACCCAACCTTGTGCCCGGAGTGGTTGATACCATCGAATTGCACACTGTGAAGGGCGAGGTCGTTAGTGCTCGCAAGGTGGAGGAGGGGTTTATAGAAATCCAACTTCCAGCTGCCACCGTCGAAGAAGTCTCCCTTGACCAGAAAACTAGGTACTCGGAGATACTCGCCAAGGCATTTGGAAGACAGGTCGTCGTCAATTACGTTGGCAAAGGCGGGAGAGGCTTCGAATATTGTAAATGAGAAAGATACGCGTTTACTGTGTTATCTGATATCTATGTCGTCAGATCTACTTGTTGAACTCGATGAAAAAGAGAACCTTGAAGCATGCCAGATCAATGCAGATCCCCTGGTACATTCCCCCTTCAGCTATTTCATCACACGCACTCTCACAATCGTTGCTTGCTTACTTAGCGTGATACTGGATTTACGATAAATGTAATAACGACTGCCTCGACTACCGGAAACGAGCTTTTTGTTTCTCGTATGTTTGCTCCAGGGATCGTTCCAGGTGATGAAGACCACGTATGTGGATCTGCCCATTGTTTAATGGCCCCATATTGGTACAAGAAGCGAGGCATCCCTGGAGGACAAGAGACCAAAGCAAAACAAGTCAGTCCGAGAGGTGGTGACCTGAAGGTGATTTGGGAGGCAGATATGAATATTGTGCGATTGATAGGGGAGGTGGTGGTTTTGGGCAAGGGGGAACTGTGCCATTACTCGTAGACGGTACTGCTACTTATGCATAATCACTATTCTATAGAGACCGCGACGATGCCAATCGATTAGCTCTAGAAGTGTCAGATTCTTACATAATTGTTCAACAGTGCGATCGCGTTTAGCGATTGACTCACAACTGAATGCTCCAGAGTTCAACTCGGCAATTATTCCTGCAGCACAAAGACGTTGAACAAGGTCGGCTTTGGTCCCTAGAAACTCGGATATCATGATACCATCGACTTATGACAAAAGGTAATCCACAATGCAACTGCTTTGACGGAGCCGAGGAGCCTGGTGGCCATTCCTGGACCCACCACAACATGCCACTGTGGGCGGGGTCCACATTGTCCTGCCATGTATAAACAGGGAATCAGATCGCCTACTTACCCCATAATTTTTATTGCAGCTGCAATATCTCCTTTCTTGACCTCATTACGCAAATGGCAACACTCCAGCTCTTATGGGATCATCGTCGCACATACGATCTATGGTCTTGGAACATGGGAAATACTCACCAAACGGCACGAATCATCAAATGCATAAGAAATCGTGTTTATACCGCTCACATTGGCCCGAGGGGTATGGAGGCGACTGAAGCTATCATCGTCAAAGCTGCATTCGGCCCCGACGAGATGATCCTTCTAAATAGGGAAGCCGAGTTCTATTCGAACGAGTTACGGCACCTACAAGGGACTGTGGTGCCGAAATGCTTTGGCTTTTTCCGAGGGAAAGTTGATGGCGTTGACCTCGGATGCCTGCTACTGGAATATTGCTCCGGACGGGCACCAGTATGGAACATGCTAGAGTTCAAGTTCGTAATTGTGTCTTGATCCCGATCATATCACTTTACTCATTCACGATATAGCCGATGCATAATGTTATCAGTTTGTAAAATCCATCAGGCTGGCATTATCCACGGAGATTTGCTTGACGGACACCATTTTGTAAAGATGGGAGACGGTATACGCGTTATAGATTTTTCCTCCGCCGTCCGGCACCGGTGCCGCAACGGGATTCCTAGATTGATAGGCGGAAGAGGAAACGATGCCGAAGGGCAATGCGCGGAATTGGTCAACATGGAGAAAACGTTTGGATTCAGGAGCGATGTTACGGATTGTGGGAGACGCGTCCAAAGATTCTGGTCGTGATCATTTTACTTTTTTTATGGCGTCCTCCAATTTTATAGGTAGATACTTTCTTGAATTGGATACCTTTTGAGATGTAATTGTACGATAGTAGGGATAGGATAAGTAGGATTAGGGTGATCGCGGGAAACCCCACTAACACTCGTCTAACCATTACAATGAATGCAAAGCTTCTCTTCTCTACAATCGATGTCACGCGTCAAGCTTTTTACCACTCGTCCCTTTCCTATGCAATCGTAAATCTCAGGCCCATTGTGCCAGGACGTGAGCGACTGATTTCTAGAGGGGTGTCAACCACTGAGCGAAAACATTTCAGATGTACTTGTCATTCCAACGAGGCCTGTTCCACGACTTACAGATCTGAATGGTGCTCTTTGACTTGTAATATGGCAAAATGCAGTCGAACCTCACCTTGGATCAGAATCTGAACTTTCCTCCTTAATTGGTTCTGTTCAACGTGTCGGAACCGTAATCGAACGAGCCTATGGCGCAGATGGTTTGACAATCGCATGCCAGGTTCTCAATTTCATTGTGCAGCTACTTACAAATGAAATGAACACGTCAATTCGCAGGATGGAAAGGCTGCAGGCCAGAGTGTTCCTCACGTTCACTTTCACGTCCTTCCACGCAAATCAAAAGGGGATCGTTTCTCCGACGAGAACGATGCGATATATCCTGCTCTAGAACGCAGTGAGGGAGCTTTGTCATCTGAGTTACAGACGATAACACTCCGGCAAAACACTGATGTCCAGCCACTTAGAGTCGATGCTGATGAGCACAGACCTCCACGTTCAATGGACGAAATGGAGAAGGAAGTAGAATGGTTAAGACACTTCTTTCATTAGGCAAGACTTATGAGTATAGGCCGTGATTAATTACTACTCCCAGCTGCAGGGTAAAATCTAACCAAGGATCAGGATGTGAACGGACTAGTAGAAACACATCCATTCCATCTCACAACTATGCCACGATCGAACAAACCTTGCCATGCATAAGCCAGACGTGGGTGTGAGATGATAACGCGCCACTCGCCATACAAAACGACGTTTCGAAGAGCGGGTAATGAGCTTTTCAAAATCTCGAAATGTTGTTCGAGATGAGAGCAGAGCTCTCCTTCGTCCCGAAGGAGC
Source organism: Tricholoma matsutake (assembly GCA_026075535.2). Taxonomy (NCBI): domain Eukaryota; kingdom Fungi; phylum Basidiomycota; class Agaricomycetes; order Agaricales; family Tricholomataceae; genus Tricholoma; species Tricholoma matsutake. The sequence continues at coordinate 9,329,364 of AP026540.1, read as the reverse complement.
ATATTAACCGCAGCATGAAGACCCACGGTAGCGATTGATTCATGAGGATTACGAATTTCAGGGGGTGCGGTGAAGAAGAGATGATAGTTTACTTCGGTGAGATTGGGGCAAGCCAGTATGCAGGGTGTGATAACATCGTTCAGCATAAATTGGACATGTCTCCCGAATTCAGCCAATTGGATCTGGGATCCGAATGCCTCCCAGATACCGTCTAAGCCTCTGCCAATCATGGGTGAATCTAAGACGACCCTGATTAACGCCGGAAGGGCCCAAGATCGAACCTGTCGAAGGAACAGATCATTGCCCGTGTGTAAGCGAAGCGTCTGTAATTTTCGGAGGCAAAGAGGCTCTGACTCCGGATTCATACGAATACGGCTGCAGCCGACAACACCGCCAACAGAAAGGTACTGAAGATTGGGGGCGTTGAGAAGAACAGAGCCTAATGAGTTAATGCCGCCAGTTCTTTCAGCTCCGTCATGGAGCCACCAATCAAGACGGCGTAACGAAAGAAAGGAAAGATGTTCCGCATCAAAACTAAAGTCCAGATCTTCTGAAACTGCCCAACGCGGTCGAACAAGGGTCTCGAGATTTGCGCATGATCTAAGGATTTCGACAGATGGCAGTACAGCGTTGCATGATTTCGTAACGGTGCTTGAATACGGAAGTACCACTCGTCGAACCTACGTGCGCAGCAATTATGAAAAGAAAAAATCAAGCGAACGATGGTATGTCGTACCCATATTCCTACGTCTGCCCCTTGATCGAAGACGTTTTTGAGGGCGTGCAACGCACCCTGCGGAAGCTTCAGGTCCTGGTACAAGAACTCGGTTGATAAGTGTTTCCATTGCCGACAAACTAGCGAAAGAGCGCTTTTGACTCTTGTAGTAGAGTCGGAAGTATCTGAAATGGGGGTGGGCTGGAATGGGACATATGTCGGTGTAGAAGGGTTGCAACTCCCATCAGGAGTGGTCACCCAACGGAAGACCTCCAACCAGATTTCTGATGGCAATTGTAGCTGAGGCATGGTAAATTATCGTCCAATTTGCAGTAACTCAGAGTTGGTCGTCATCTCCCGCAGGCACGCGGAACGGCCGGTTTTTGCAGAAAGCACTGACCCTTGTTGGATGTTGATATCTTCGAGGCCGACCGAACCTCAGGCTGTTAGAACTCTGAAATCTCCGACAGATGCCAGCGCGTGCACAAATCAGCTGCAGGATCCGGGCCTGTTCGGAGAGAAAGCGAGGCTCGTGCACCCAAAGCTGGGCCTGAGGTACTAGTAGACACTATCGAGAAGTCGAGCTACACATGACTGTCTCACCACTTCATATTCTGGTCCTTTCCACGGACTTGCGATCTTGTTTCACATACGTAATCACAACGTAATCAACTCGGATAACATTGTCGTTCGACGTTCAAAACTTGCAAATTTCTTTTTGCATCAATTATATGTCTACCGTACTGCAATTTGGCGTGTGGAATGATTAGCTATTGCTATCACTGCACAGAGCCGAAACCTGGAATGCAATTCCCGGCAATGCTGGCGGATCCGCTTCGTATGTAACAGATCTTGGCGGCAATACATTCACCCGTGCACGGTCGCGTCATAACCGATGTTTTGCCCTGGAACGTGTTAAAAGTCTGAAAATATATTCTGAATCACGACAATGTTGTGGAGTAGAGGTGGTCAAACTTACAGATACTAACGTGGAATTAGCTTGCATAGCTTCCAACAGGATGAATAAGTCATCTTGTATCAGAAAAGATGTCTACACACCTTCAGTTACGTGATGCCACCAAGTCGCATTCAATGGATCATTCGCCGTCCAGTTCGCTATCTGACCACCATAGGTTTCACGGGTGTTATATTCGTATGAATAAACGGGGCCATTCTGAATCTGGGGGTCAAGACTGGGGTATGTGGAGACATCACTTTTCCATCTGTAACAACGTATGTCATGACCAATATACGCGGCGTAGAAGAGTACCAACGTGTGTGCATCCATAATTTCAAACGTCTGCGGAGAGTCACCCATTAATGTCCGTCAAGCAGCTTGTATACGAGGAAGGCTGTACCGCTGAATCCACTTCATACACTCGAAAGCCAGAATTCAAATTGGTCAAGGGGGTGATGGACGGTCCAATCTACAAAGGCTCTGATGAGCTTCAGGCGATAACGCTAAGTCAGTAAGATGCATCTACCCAACAGAACGCTTGCGCAGTACTTGCATCGATGATTGTGGCATTATTTTTGTAGAAGATCTATAATACAAGTTGCAAAATCATAAGACACGCCTGTAAACCCTACGTACAGATAGCTGATCTTCATGCGTGCTTGATGACACAGGTTCAGTTGGTGAAGCAAATGGTGAGTACGCTGTATAGCTAGCTCACTGGCCAAAAAATATGTCTGTAATATAATCAGAAAACGAAGGGATTTGTGGAAGCCCAGATGCGTACGTGCTATCACATGTGGCGAGAAGCGGTCAACACTATCAGTAATCCACTGTGAGCTAAAGTCGTCGGTCAGCTACAAACACATACATTTGATAGACTGCAAAGACATCAGGCCTTGCAATCAACCACTAAAACGGAAGAAATGCTCACATAAATTGGTAGGATTAGGAAGGGCGTTAGTACCATCCCAGCCACTGAGTACATGACCCACGATCCACACTAAAAGGTGGTCAGCAAAAGAGTTTCGCATCATGGAATGAGAGGACCTCTGTCTCCTGCGTCTTCAGCATCCTGTAGTTGATCCGTTAAGAATCGCAACATCCCAGACGTGTCCGGGTTGGTCACGTTGATATAATTGAAATAATTTGCTCTAAATTCGATCACTTCGTCAGTCTGAAATTAATTACTGGTGCTGTACATACCTATACCCTAACACTCTTTGGGTAAGTATCTAGAATTGGACAATTCATCAACTTAAACTTACACATATCCGTATTAAGAGTAATAATACGAAGTCCGTCCATGCGCTTTACCATGTACGCAGCATAATGCGACCTTGCCAACTGGACCGCAGCTTCGGGAAGCCACGCTTCGTGTTGCCAAAGAGAAGCGACATGATTATAGTTCCTAACCCAGAATATCTAGTTTCATCGGAGGTCTAAATGCGCCATACTCACCAGCTGAACTGCTGGGCAAGAGTCCCACCAATTGAATAAGGGGCATCCTGCGCCCTGCGATAATTTACTGAGTCAGAACCAACAGAGTAAAGCAAAGGCACACTGATTATAAGTGTCGTGATTCCCCAACGCTGTGTAGACTGGTCCACTTCCTAACATGCGCTTAAAGAGACCATACACAATCGTCTAGAGTAGAAAGATCAACACCAAAACGGTTGATGTCGATTGCTGATCCAGAATTACTTCTGTATATTCTACATATTCCCTGCGTACGAGAGCAGGTCTATTGTACAATCAAAGAGGAAGGCAGGTACATACCTTGATAATTGATATTCAGGGTCATGAGAAACCAGATCGCCAGTGTATACCGTCCACGCAAAGCTCGTCCCGTTTGTTCCTGTCACAGCCGGAATGGCTTGCAACGCAGACAGGGCAAGATCCATAGGGGTGTCACTGAGGATTATCATGTATGAGCATGATGGAAATATCCAACAACTGGACAAAACATCGTACCAGCGATAAGATCCATATCTGGACGCCGGAAACAACGGTGAATTAGGGTGGAGCGAATTGAAATTATTTTGGCGGCAACAGAGCGACGTTGTACAATTGGCCTCTGACCCTGTTGCATACCCTGCAACAAACGCCAAAAAATTGAGTAGAATGTTCAGAATGATGGTGGAGCGTACTAGCAACGAACTTGGATCAAGGTGAAAGTCTGACATATGCAGTACTTTGAGCCTCTTGCCGCTGGCGCGTTTCGGTGGTGGAAGTCGGCTTGGTTTCGGCTTCGAGAACCATCCAGTCAAGTTCAGGGGAGATGTTGGAGGGACGGCGCAGGAGTGGAGAAAATTCTGACAAAAAGCCTGCAGGCAATACAGTTCGGGTGAATGTTGGGAATGTGTTGATTACCTACCTGACCATCGTAGCCACCCACATCGGCGTTCGCAATGACTTGTGTAATCACGGTGCCAACACCTAGCCTACCATAGGTTGCCTGACATGTGGAAGAAGGGTTAGAAAACCCGCAAAAAAGCACGACCACCAGATCGGGACCTCGCTCAGGAGCCGCAAGAGAGATGAACTTTAAGATCTCAAGCAGGGCTTGGCACTGAGCGCATGTGTTGTTTGTGAATACAGGGTTATTGGTGATCGATTTCACTTGCGCCAAAGCTTGGTCAAACAACCTAGTAGAGGAAGCCTTAGGAGGCAACGGGTGAGGGTCTGTATTATTCTGTGGGATAGCGTCCGGGTTCGTCAAAGAAAACGGGTACGTAGTGTGCTTGTTTTTTTACGTCAGGACCTAAACATGAGCACGTAAATCAGAGCACGCAACAGTAACAGGGTCAGAAACAATAGGTTGGGGTTGGGCAGATGTGGCAGTTGGTTTATTGTAGTAATTGCTGAATGCTGACGTCGGAAACGCGCCAGGAGCAGTGAAATTCCCCGGAGATATCAAGGTAGCGAATACCACTGAAACGTGCCACGAGGCACATGCAAGGAGCCAACGCATGAGGACGCCCTCTCACGATTGCTAGGCCAAGTGGCTTTATATGAAAACAGGGCCTGGCAAAAGGAAGCGCGTCGGAAGACAACGTTGACGTTAAGGGCTTATCATGATCTATCAACCGCAACAGCGTAGGCGGAGTCATAAGATTGTATGGATTCCATGGCCAGCATGCCTTGTAGGTATACTTTTTTTGATTCTGTTGAGCTATTTGAAGACAAGTTGATTAACTTATGGTAGCAATTGTAAATGCACCATCGCACGTGGGTTTCGCACGCATGTGGTCTACGCCGGGGCAATGTGGCATCTCACGCCCAGGTGTTCAGCCCGGCAACGTGCCAGAACCATCGCGTTGAAGATATAAATATATGAACATGAATAGGTGTCATTGAAAGAGTAATGACGCAATTAAGGCCAACAAGAGTCAGACGTTACTAATGGAACAGAGGACAGAGGCAAATGAAAGTTCAACGGGAAGGTAACAGGGATGGGAACGCAATTCTGGCATCGAGCGTGGGAGGAAGAATGAGGCAGACAGATGTATTCGGATATGGCATCGCAGAACATCAGCGGCAAGATGAGGTGTGTGTTGAGTTAGGTTGTCAGCAAAGGAGCTCGACGAGGGAAGACACCAACCGTCCCCGTCCTGCCGAGTTCGGTGGAGGTTTTTTGTAAAAGGTAGGAGTGGTATACCCATGCTCTTCTACTATATACCCGAATTGCTTTAGACATCTTCCTTCCCCGTCTTCTCTTTGCCCATTTTAGCTGACTTGGCGCGGGAATTCTCATCCGCCACCCTTTTTGACTCTTGCCAAAGCAGGAAAGTATAGTCGTATAACGAGCGAGAATATAAGACGAATGGATCGGCAGCTTCGTCGGCAGGCTGGGACGGGGAAGTCATCGAGAGCTGGCGGGCGTACAGTTAATTGTTATGAGCGAGTCTGACATGCATGAGTGGGACCTGTTTGGTAAAGGAACTTGGATATAAATACTTTTTGAGGCCAGCTGTAAGATGGCCAAATGACACCGGTGGTTCAATGCTCAGAAGAAATCCAGGAGCCTGCTCTGAGACAGTGCTTATATGATGGACTGCGGGTGTCAAACTGAGGAGTTCTGGGGTCAGAGGGTGTATTCCGTTCGTACATGGTAACGGCAAGATGCCGAATGATCACTTGTGGAGCAAAATTATGGTGCTTACAAGGTCAAATGTCTTGTGAACATGTAGGTTTCTCTCAAGAGACAATAGAAAGTCTGAAGCTGTTGAACTGACACAGCAGAACGATATAACACCCTGGAATCCAACCGCTCAAAAAAACTAAACAAACCAAGTAAAGTAACTCTGGCGCTGACCTGACGTCATATAGGTAATCATTCCAGCCAAAACATCTCTATCTACCGTTTATTATACATACATCTAGAACGAGCGTATAAGCATCTTCAAACCAAAAAGTTACAGTCCTTTGTTTCCAAGAAATACTATCGCGAGGGTCGATGCCGTGTTGATGGTGAATGGCGCGGTAGAACGTCCTCCGTCGCTCGAACATCGAGGACAGTCCGGAGGTTGTGATACTTTTGCAAATCAACGGCTTCCGAACGTGCAACACCCGCCGAATCATTAGGTAGCCAGATAATTGGTTGGGGTGCAATAAGTTCTGGCGCATACAAAATATCCGCCACGTCCTCAGCATGGTCAGTAAATGATAGTGGGGGAAGATGAGGAGGTGCATCTGGGTGAGTCCGTGCAGCGCGTTCTGTCGCTGTCAGGTCATCCAATGTTTCAGTTTCTGCAACCAAGTGTCACTAAATGATTTTTGTACGAAGAGAGAAACAGCATACGTAGTGGCACAGGGCCTTGGTGTGTGGACGGCATGACGCCTAATGTCACACTCATCATATCCAACACAGAGGCCATTGAATTTCGTCTCTGTGCGCTCCGGGCACTACTTATGTGACTTATTCCTTCCTCATCAATGGTACGGCGACTTGTCTTCGCAGTGATTTCAAACGTCCGAAGAGACTCTCGAGTGATAGGACTGAGAGAATCCCGGCCAGGAAGCCTTGTCTTCCACGTTGCGTAAGCTTCTACGAAGAAAATGACTCCAATACCTGTGCCCACAAGTATGCCACCTTCGATCCAAAACCTTCGACTAAGGAAGATCAGACCAAGAATGATAGGCTGGAGGGACAACAGCGTGCCAAATCGTTTGAGGAGCCATATCTGAAGTAAGCCTCCTGTCTGTGAATGGGTTCGAGCATATACATAACCGACGAGGTACCGGTGTGCTGCAATTGACTATCAAGGCATACTCTACAATAGAACGAATCACGCTCACCAATTAGTGTGAAGAAGAGCAAGATAGTCACAGCTGGCCCAACAAGAGGAAATACAAGAACACATGCGGAAGCAAAGACGATACCCAATACACACGCTCCAGTAGCAAACGAGGGGTTATACGTTCGTGGGTATACAGCTATGGAAATTCTGGGTCAGGCAAAGAGCATTCGACGAAAACTAAGCCTACCTCGGAATCGTTGTCGAGGAGTGAGGGCCTGTCGCTCGGCTTGAAGAACACGCCACAGTCGAACTGGCTGAAGTAAAAGAAGACCAGGGGAAATGATTGTGAGAGCGACAACAATTGACAAAGCTAAAACGCCCATGTAAACAGATCCGTCGGCGATGGATTTTGATATTCCAGATTGAACGCTAAATGCATGCATAGAGTGCAGGAGTGCACCAACTGTAATAAGCCAAAGAGAGGCAATAGTTAGGATATAGAATGTCGTTTTGAAGATGAGGAGTTGGTTTGCTGAAATAGAAATGGAACCATGCACAGTGACAACCCCTATATAATAAGTAATGAGCAGCGGGAAATTCATTTTTTTTTTGACTCACAGTTGACGATGATCAATGTTATGATTATGAAAAGAATGGCAGCGATAGCAGGAGCAAAGACGCTTGCAATCCCTGTCGCCAAGCGATCACTTTGGAGGAGAGATCCTAAGAATGGCAAATAGTGAGCGACGTCCGGCGCCGTTGACAGTGCTAACCCTGAGGCAGCAGTCACTGTTGAACTATCAGACAAAACGGAGAACCTTCGGAAGAATCACGACTTACGCCCCGCTGCAAGCATAACCAGCACCACCCCAACGACAGCCCACAAAACAGCGGAGTCCATCCAGCTCCGCTCGGTCTGAAGTACGTCCCACCTGATATCCTCCTTGGCCCTGCCCTCGATCAACTGGATACCAGGAATGAACCTCAGCCCCCGACCAACCATCAACCACCCCTTAATTCTGGCCCCATCAGCGATATCGTTGTAACTCTCCCGTTGAGCATCGGCAATCTCAGCATTGATTGCTTTCAACCTCGATCGCCACTGTGTGATATCTTCATAGACATGTCCAAGATCGTCAAAATTAAGTCCATCCAGGGGTCTGACAAACGGTTGGGAAGGCTGCAGCCGCAGGTGTGGTGGCGGAAGAAAGTCAGGATTATGGTAGTGATCTTTTCTCAATGGGAAGGTTTCACGTCTAGAAGCAGTGACAGGCTCTTGCTTTGGTCTTCTCCTGAACGATGAGGGCCCTGCATTAGGAGTACCGTTGTGGGCGCTGTCGAGATCCGAAGGTGTTTCCTTGATTAAATCCACCCACTCCTCGTCTAAACCATTGGGTTCTGACTCATTTCCCATGTCTTGTTCGTCGGCTTCGTCCAGATTATACAGATTAATTCCATAGTTTGGCCCGAATCGTCTCGGATCCGGTATCGAGAACATACCGCTATCGACCGGAGAACGAGGTCCGAGCTGGCCTGACTTTTCAACAATAACATGACTTCCCACCGGCAATCGACCGTCAGCAACAGAGTTTCGGTTCACCTCCATAAAATTGCTCCCAATTACGCTAGAATTGGTGCTAGCGTGTTGGCTAAGGCCAGAATCTGCAAATCTACCCCCACTGACGCCTTTGACATTACGAAGTTTGTAGTACTGGGAAGGTGCGACGAATGATGTCGGGGCTAGTGAAGAGGCAGCAAAAGCCGGATTCACAGTGCGTCTACCACCCCTCTGCAAGAAATCGTTAAGGACCATTCAATTCCGGGATGAAACGCAATGAAACGCACCCGAGAACCAGGAACAAGGGGAAGAGGGCGACTGATGTACGGGCGACTAGGGTCCTTGGGTGGAGGTAGAGGGGGTTCGAAATCGGCAATGGATGGGTCGGGAGTAGTCATGCGGAATGAACTTATATACCTGGCTTCAGCGATCTCAAGATTTTCCAGTATCTCATCTCGTTCTTCGATGAGCAGAGCAAGTGCCTGTGTATCTCTAACGTAGGTTTCAGTTCACTGATATTGCGACTGGCGAGCAATCACACTTACCCGATAGAGAAGAGACTTTGGATATTGACACTGAGACTGGCCTCTTCCTGATAATTAAGAGGTTGCTCTTCAGATTTCCTATTCTGCACTCGGCCATTCCTTGTCTGAGTGTTGTTCCTCCTATCCCGAACTTCCATAGAATAGCCTAGACCGATCTTAAGAATATAGTCTTTCATTTGCTTCTCTCCCCATCCCACAAAGCCAGGTGCCCGGTTGGCACTTAACCATCCCAGCTCTTGCCCTACACATCGGACATCAACAAATGATCTGCGATACGCCACCATATTGTTGAGCTCTCTGAGAATCTTCCACAAGGCAGGTAACAGCCCAAGCATCAAAGTAAGTACCGTTAATACGATAACCCTCACACGCGCATGATGTGGATCGCTTATAGCGCGGATGTGGTTCAAGTTTGAAGTGGAAACGCCTGCTTGATCAAATGTCCGAAGAAGACGTATGAGGCTAAGATCTTGAAGCGTCGAGTAAACGCCACCAAAAGTAGCCTGGGACCCGGTCTGCGCGATACAAGGTAAAGAAACAAGATAAAGAGGTAGGGCGCTTGCTATGCCTAGGATTGACCATCCAAGCACAACGGTATAAGCAATCCAGAGCGTGCGCTGATTGAGCTGTTCGTCCGAAGGGAAAAGTTTTGCCCCGTCAACGGCCAAAGGTCCTGTGATGGGGACATCATGGGGAACACTGGGTACTAATGGGACTTGAGGAAAGAGAAACGCAAAAGGGGAAGAACTTAAAGGTTTTGGACGAAGGCTAACAGAGGGTATTCAAGTGGTCCTAGGAACAAACTCTGAGAATAACTCACTGTTGTTGGACGAACCACTCCCTCGGGCTATATATTTGCCGAAAACGCGGCCTGACAATGACAAAAACGAGCTAAATGGCAAAAGTTATCAAGTAGTCCGAAGGGAGCGACTCACACAACGTACCCAGCACACGAAACCAAGCGCACTCGACACAACAAGGGAAGCGAGTACTCCTTCGGAAGCGGCGTCTAATCCATCTCCGATACAGATAGGCTTTGAGTTGACGTCCAACATATTCGACAATGATGAGAGTTGTGTGGTCGAGACTGCAGCAGAGAGTGGACTTGAATGGTCAGATACTGATCTAACGACATGTTGAATTTTTGACCCGTGCGTCACAATTGGGAACAGATGGTCCGACTTTTCAACAAGGTCTGCACGACCTGAATCGTCGGCAGTGAGTGTGTTTAACAAAGAGATTGGGTCTACGCCATTGATTTCTGAGAAAGAAAGGATTGTGGATTCAGCAGAAGGCATTGGGGCGGTCATTGAACTCCACCACCACCGGTCATTGGGTCGTTGCATTCGTATTGTCATTAGTGAGTATGTTGTGATGGAGATTGTTCCAGGAGATAAGAAGAGCCGTCGTTCCAAAAAAAACAAGGTGGCCTGCCTCGAGCTTGCTCAAGTTTTGATTTTCGCACAACGCTACTGGCCTAAAATGGCAACTCGGTGGTTGTAACTTGGTTCTTCCGAACGCGATACTACGAGAAGCTCATGAAATGAGCACAGTGGCTTAAAGCTATTATGGTACTCCCCAAGGTTTCTCCTCATTCCCACAATGGCATTATCTTGAATGGGCAGCTTTGTGAGAGATCTTGCGAGGCAACAGCAGCAGAACGACGCGACGTGTCGGGTGCACGTGACTAAGAAATAACCAATTCCAGGGTTGCTGGCAATTGCAAGTTGCTGGTTTACTCGCCTTCTCATGGCGAGCGCTTTAAAACAGGTTAGCTCTCCGTATGTTTCTACCTTTCGTTGGTTTTTAATGTGGAAATAGGTCACTGCGGCAGGGTCATCGACGCTGCAACATGCTCAGACCGCTGCGTTGCTTACTCTTCTCAATCTCAACCATCCTATAGATGCGTCCACCAATGCCCTACCTGCATCAAAGCAGCCTGGATCAGAATTCAGATCGTCAACACCAGCTGGTCCACCAGTTTGGAAGATTTTAGTTCTTGACCAGCAGACAAAGGATGTTCTGGCAACCGTGCTACGCGTACAAGATCTACGAGACGTTGGTGTAACATTGCATGTGTGAGCTTTATGTAGCTATGACTTGTTATGCTTCAACGTCTCAATACCTTTCCCTCAGACAGCTACATTCTCTTCGTCCACCACTTCCCGATGTCCCCGCAGTCTACTTCGTCTCCCCTACTCTTGCTAACATTCGACGAATAGCAGAAGATCTCCAAAAGTCCCTCTACGAGTCATTCCATCTCAACTTCGTTGAACCACTACCCCGTGCTCTTCTCGAAGAACTCGCCGCATCCGTCGCACAAGATGGCACAGGTGAACTCGTTGAACAAGTTCGTCTTTTACGTCCATCTCAGACTATTACTTCTCATTTGGAATAGGTTCTCGACCAATATCTCTCCTTCATCGCGCCTTCCCCGTCGCTGTTTTCTCTACTACCCCCACCTCCTTCGACTGCTTCGCCCTCAGCTGCTCCTCAACCGGACTCCCCCGCTTCTCATTCCACATATACCATCCTGAACTCTCCATCATCTACTGAGCAACAGATCGAAGCAGAAATCGAACTTGTCGCAAGTGGGCTATTTAGCGCGATCGCCACCATGGGTTGGTAATTCTTCTCGCTTTTCCATTCTTCTACTAACATCAACATCGACAGGACATGTTCCATTCATACGTGCCCCGCGAGGAAATGCTGCAGAGATGGTCGCAAAGAAACTAGAAACTAAAATTCGTGATGCGATCCTTTCAGCTACGCGTGGACCTCCCTCTTCTTCGTCCTCGCTCTTTGCCCAAGACGCCACAGGACTATCGAACCTGCAACGCCCACGTACGCATGATGCTCCCCAACTAACAAGACCTTACTAATACATATGTAGTTTTGCTCATCCTCGACCGCAATGTGGATCTCGTGTCCGTTCTGTCACACGGATGGACGTATCAGGCCCTTGTCTCTGACTGCCTAGACATCAAACTGAACCGTGTCGTCGTTGCCCAGCAGGGGCAGCCAAAACGATCCTATGACCTTGATTCCAGAGACTTCTTCTGGGCACGAAACGCCGCCAACCCCTTCCCACAAGTGGCAGAGGAAATTGATGCAGAGTTGAACAAGTACAAACAAGATGCCGCGGAAATCACAAGAAGTACGGGCGTTAGTGACGTGAATGACATTTCTCAATTGTGGGACTGCGTTATAATTCATTCTTAGTGACGGTACACTGACAATAATCATCGTTGTATCAGGGATCTCTCGACGAACGCCTCCCATCTGAAGATGGCAATCACACAGTTGCCAGAGCTGACTGCGAAAAAGGCGACACTCGATACGCATATGAACATCGCCACTGCGCTTCTGGAGCACATTAAAAATCGTGGACTGGATGAGCTGTTTAGCACCGAGGAAGCTATCAGCAAGCAGGTTAGCACCTTTCACCCCCCCTTTCCACCCTCAAATAACTTTTCAGCGTCCCTTCAGACCGTAGCTACCATTCTAGAGATACTTCGTGCACCACGGTCAGAGGGCAATTTCACCCCCCTGGACAAGCTGCGCCTCGTCCTTGTGTTTTACCTCTCTTCCCCAGACAATGTCATTAGCAGAGATGATATCAATGAACTAGAAAAAGAGCTGAAAGTAGCAGGCGCAGACATCGCTGCGTTCGAGTATGTGCGGCGCACGAGGGAAATCACGCGAATGACGACGTCTAGCAGTGCTGCCGGCACCGGGCATTCGACGCCGAATATGGGCGCAGGCCAAGGAGGGGAACTGTTCAAAGGATTCAGTGCTTTGGGTAACAGGGTGCGTGGTTCTTGTTGATTCTCATTTTTCCTCATTCTAGACTTATTTTTTCAGCTAACGGGTCGTTTGAAAGAGGGCGGCCTCGAAAATCTCATATCGGGCGTTAAGAACTTCCTCCCAACTAATAAACTCCTACCGGTCACACGACTAACTGAGGCGTTGATGGATTCGTCGGCTGGATCTAACCAGGCACTGCAAGAAACGGACGATTACATATTCCTTGACCCTCGTGCACCGAGGAACGTGAACATTGGCCTGCCAGGTGTGCCTGGGAGCAGTGGTATGAGCAAAGGGAGGAGGATGGCGTTTGTGGAAGGCATGGTGTTCATCGTTGGGGGCGCTGGGTATGTTGAGTATGGCAATTTAGAGGAATGGGCAGGGAAGACAGGGAAGAGGGTGACATATGGAGGAACGGAGATCGTTGATCCCGGCAGCTTTGTGAAGGTTCTTGAGGGCCTAGGACGAGGTGCGACGATCTGAATTAATTACACGTTTGGTTGTCTCATTAAGGTCTCGTTAAGGTAGTTGAATACAATAGATTATGAGCTACATCTCATACTACTTTGATCTCAAGGAAAGCTGCTTCACTTTTTCTTCTGCATGGAAAGAATTTGCACAATACGGATGCTACGGCAAGATCAGGAAGGTATCCAGGAGAAAATAACACACCACTCACAAAATGTTAACCATGTCGAGCTGCAAGCTGATCGATTCCTTCATAGGGTCAGCCTTCAAACTGCCCTGTTCAGCTAAACGGGCATTTCGCAAGATTTTTTGCGTACTGATGTCAAAAGAAAGATAATCAGTTAAAACAACACGAGATCGTTCCATAAACTGACTCATAAAGTACAAAACCGCCAAACACAGCCAAGCCACCATAAAGCGAGATGGCTTCAGAGATTGCAAGACCGCGTAAGCCAAGTGGGAGAGCCATTGGTGCAAGCGAGCTTAAAGCTACAACGGTAACACCAGCAAGAAGTGGACCACCCAAGTGGAGGTATTTATCGGTGCTATAATTCTCATCATATCAGTTGAAACATCTAAACTGGGAATTACGTGCTCACGTCGCTGTGGCGCCAACATAGGATATGGAACCCACTACACCGCAGGTGTAGAGTGCAGCTCGGGAAAGGATGGCAGGGTTAAGGAAGAAGAGAGGGCTAAGGGTCGCCGCTTGACACGCATTGAATGCCTTCAAGATGGATAATGTTAGCTGTCGTATATATCTTGGAGTCAGAATGACATACCAGCCAGAAGAAGTGCTTCTGTACTGTCCTTTCAGGTGGTGTATAGAAAACACCCATCATAGAACCAATACTGCCAGCAAGACTGACTCCAAGTACCACCCCTGGTTCTCAAGTGTTAACCTCTGTGCCGAGTTTAAGGGAACAAAGGACGAACATGGATTGGCTGCCATGATACGGAATGCATAGCCCGACTTGAATATGGACCGGGCTGCCAGTGCAGTAAGGGCAAGACCACCGCCAGTGTACTGAAAGCTGCTATTAAGGTAAGATCTCTCAGCGAAAGAAAGAGCATCTCGGGTCTCCCGATTGAAAATGGCGTCCACGACAAAGACCGCACCAGCAACCCCGGCCTATATAACTTTGGTGAGTAGCGTGCAGAAGAAATGGGGGATGTACATACAGCAGTCATACCTAGCCTCTTCCATGAGATACCCTGAGCTTCTTGGATCATTGGTCTTTCTGCCATATAAGAGCGGGAGCCCTTTGCATATGTCGCAGGTGACCAAAAGCTAGGACGTTTGTGAAGAGATTGCAAAAGACCATTGTAGCGTAGGCCAGTGAATTCTCTTATTTGAACAGTCGATGGTCGTAGAATACTTCGGGAAAGCAGCGCAGAGACGCCAACTCGAATCATTGCAGCGCCAAAATTCAAGTTTTAATTCATTGCGTCATTTAATTTTCTCGGCTATGTAGTTAAAATGGCTTTGTCAAATACATCCAAACATAGATCTACATCCAAAAAACAGATAATTACATAATACAATTTATTTTGATGTCGCTCGATAAACCAGTCGACGCCCTGCTGGATCACGGATCAACGAAGGAATCCTCGTAACATCAATCACAGCGACTTGACGACACTCTAATGCCAGAGCAATGCGGTTTATGCTCCCGTGCGTCTGCCAGTCAATTTCAAACACGCCGGGTTTCTCAAACCCTGCGTACCACGACCATTTCTTCTCTTTCGTCTGTAGGTGATAATTATGCATCAAATCGCCCACATCATCGAACTGACTCACCTCACTGCTATAAATGTGTAGCCAACCATCGCCACTTCCCGTTGCCAGCCAATAACCGTCAGGGCTAAATGATAGCGTGTATACAGGACGCCTGTGGTCGCAAAATATCTTCAAGCACTCTCCCGTTACCGAATCCCATAGACGGGCCGTTCTATCAAACGACGATCTGCAAACAACCTTCATACCAAAGCCACAGAAAGATGCAAATATCCTCACGTTGCTACCATGGGGTGCTTGTTGAGAGAGCTATTCGGACACCAGCCTACTGTGGTAACAGAGTGCCTATGCCCCTCTAACACAACCACGGCATCGGAAGCCACCAGCCCTGGAATGGACTCCGCAGAATTGTAGACGCTTTCGACGTTCCATATACGAGCCGTCATATCATCTGAACACGTCGCTATCCGTGTTCCATCAGCGTTGCATCGGATCTGGTTAATCTCGTCACCATGCCCTCTGTATTTCATTCGTCGATGAAGTTAGTACTGCCGGAATATGGACGCCACACAACGTACGTGAATGTTTTGATAGGGTCATCCACGTCTATCCGCATAACATGTATGACCTGATCGGCTCCGCACGTTGCGAAAGTGGTGTCGTTCAGCCAATCAACATCCAGGCAGCAATCTGTGAGAGAGATCTGAGCATATTGCATACGTATGAGAACGATGGTTCATAACAGGTTCATAATCACTTGTATGACAACGATATTGCTTATGTAGCCGTTTTCCCTTGACATCCCAGACGCAGGCTGTGCCATCGAGGCTGGCAGTAAGAAGCCAACGACCGGACTTGGAAAACCGCGTGGTGAAAATGGGGCCCTTCTCAATGGCAAAAAAACGAACAATCAGAAGTCCGTGACATGGAGAAGACAATCATATTTACCGAGTGCTGAGGATTGGAAAAGTAAAGTCCACCTGAAGCCGAACAGATTCGGAGGACGGCATCGTAGGAGCCAACGGCCAAAAGAGAACCATCGGCGTTCCAGTGCAATGACGTCAAATCACCCTGCTCAGGTCTTGCAAAGTAGTCTATCACTAGGGGAGGCCCAGGCTGTTCAGCAAAACGAGAGGGTTCAGCAGGTGGGTTCGGCAGATTCCATATGTTGACAATAGCATCCTTTGACCTGAAAAGATTGTACTCATCCACAATGCCAAGCGATGCTGAAACATATGTAGAGCATACCCTGTCGCCAGCATTCCAGGCTTCACGGGATTGAACGCGCACACAAACACCTGCGCTTTCATGAGTAAGTCTATCAACATCTCAGGAGATCTGTACCTCGGATTTATGGGCTCCAAGAAGAAGAATAGTCTTAGGATTTGTGAGACTATCAGCGGCACCTTGAGGACGAGGTTTCAGTCTAGCGGTTCTCTTAAGTATCAGTTCCGGCGTTGTCATCCGTGGTCTGTCGGGTTCTACGGAGCTGACTTTCATTCTCGACGCTATACGTTATTGGTGATATAAGGGATAATATATAAGAGTATTCTTGAAATCATACACTCAGAGGAAGAATCAATATCCATGTCCTCTTGATCTCGTTTTGCACGCTTTTCTGTAGGTCCCTCGACTGCGACAGGAGACGACTTCCGTTTGCCGTTAAGTTCGATGATGGGCCCATTTACCTTCGGCTCCACGACGCTGATCGGGATATGAGGTGTTGGGGGAAGCTGCGTGAGTTTCTTCGGGGGTTCCAGGGAGCAGACGTGAGGTTCAAGTAACGAGAAACCGCTTTTGCAGTTAGAAGTGAGAGCATCGCCTTTCCAATGTGATTCGACTTCGAGGTAAAGGAGGGATTTGCTGAGGAGTTCAACAAGTTCACCACGAGGTATATGTTTCGATAGGTAAGGTGATCGTTCAAGGTGACCTTCCATACGAATCGCAAAGGCAGAATGGGTGAAACCTGGTAACTTGCTATTAACAAGTTAAGAAGCTAATGAAAGACATCGAAGTCATACCAGAGTCCTGTAGATAGGCATATATGAGACAGTTTATCTCATCCGCCGAGATACGAATTGAATCTGCCATTATGACAGAGCTAAAACGGCGAGAAGGAAGTGAGTAAGTATCGGTGACAAGGGGACTTCAACGCAAGAAAGCTAAATTTGCACATGTTTGGCGCCTGCCGATTTGGACCTTGTGATCGACATGGACCGCACTCCGGTTCATTATCCAAGCATTCTGCTTCCTTCTACCCGATGCAAGGCGAGTGGGATATTGAAATGGCTAACGACGACGACGAAGTTTCCTTGGTACACGACAATGAAACACCTTCTGGCCACAGTGAAGGTGCTACCATTCAAGACATCCTTAGTGGTGGGCGCAATCGACTTCCGATCGTGCTCGGCTCACACTTTGATAGCGCTTTTCACAATGCAATCAGCAGGCAGTCCCCATCGTGATGATAGAAATTCTCGCACAGTTGGTCTAACAGGAATAAGCCTCCAAGACTTGAATCGTCTCTTGGGTCGGAGTCGTGCTTATGGCGGCGACGACGACGAGGCTGAAGACGATGACGATGACCTGGACGAATATTCTAATTCCTTTCGTCAGGCTGCCCATAAGTGGTTCTCAGAAGTCACTGAACCCCAAGAAGCCGGTGTAGAGCTTTTAAAGAGTGGAGACTTCGGTCGAGTCGCAGACAAATTGCGGTCACGGAGAAGTGACGTTAACGTCGCAAAGTTGTTTTACAAACGATCAATGCGACCTAAGCCTGACTCGTACAAGGAGACTTATTCCAGCGTGCGTATATTTGGTGCAACCCAGTCGATATCACAATATTAACACTTCGTGAAGAATCTCATACCCAATTCCAATGGTACCGCAGTCGCATCTTACGATGCTAACATCTACACCGGGCAATATTCTGCAGGTAACGATAATCAATAGTGACTTAATTTCCATATTTCATTTGTGGCACACTATCCAGACTCCTCGTTTTACTATACCTGCTCTCAAGGTATGTGTGACCCTGCAATGCACCAAAAGTTGTCCGATTATCTGGATTGTAGACTTCCGCTTGCATGTCTTCGATACGACCGCGACTCCGGCACCGAACGCTCGTCAAGGACTTCGTCGACTAGCCATGTACTCTTCGGATGCAGGCCTGAAAACTAATATGAAGGTCATGAAAACCATTCAGGGCAATCCAGGTAGATGGACTATTACAGATGCCAATCTCTCCCCAGATAACCAAAGGTTGGGGATGTTTTTCTTCATCATCAGCTCGTCTTAGTATTGCCATCACAGAATGATTTATTCTTCGATAGTAGGTGATCTAAGAGTGTACAGAGAGATGCAGATCTTTATCATGTGACAGACTCCAACTGTCTTTATGACAAGCACTCTAGACGACGATCCGGTACAAACACCCATACCATTTGCTGACCCCCCAAGCCGATCCACAAACGGATGGGACTATGGAGAGAATTTCGGTATCTGGAGTTGCCGGTTTTCCGCTGACGGCAATGAAGTAGTCGCTGGAGGTAGCGGGAAGATCTTTGGTAAGTCGTGCGTAACGTTAATCGCACAGCTGGTTTGACCCGCGATATAGTTTATGATCTCCTTGCAAATAGGAGGACGGTTAAAATCTCTGCACATAATGATGATGTTAACAGTTGCTGTTGGGCTGACACAGCCTCAGGAAATGTGCTCGTCAGTGCTTCTGATGATACTTTTCTCAAGGTTTGGTTCGTATCGTACCATTTAAGAAGATCGATGTTTTCTAAGTACTGCTCTAGGGACCGTCGGTCGCTTGGCGCCTCCCAAAAACCTTCTGGTGTCCTTATTGGGCATACGGAGGGTATAACGTACGTGTCGGCAAAAGGGGATGGTCGCTACATCATTTCAAATGGGAAAGATCAAGCGTTGCGGCTTTGGGATCTGCGTAAAATGCGCACCAGTTACGAATTTGAGGAAGTTGAATCCAGACATTATGGCGTTCATAACTTCGATTATAGGTTTGCGGCCGCGCCTCGACCGATGTACCCGAGGCTAACTTTGTGAAAGATATCCCCATTACCCCAGGCCGAAATACAATGCCCACCCGCAGGACTGCAGTGTTATGACATACAGGGGTCACTCTGTTTTGCGAACGCTTATTCGTTGTCATTTTAGTCCAACGGAGACTACTGGTGCTCAGTATCTCTATTCCGGATCGGCCGATGGGAAAATACATGTTATTATCTTTGTTAAGGCCTGTAAAATTCATTATGCTCATTATATTTCTTTTAGATTTGGTCCCTTGATGGTAGAGTGGTTCAAGTCTTAGACAGATCAAAGACCTTGCCCATATCTTTCGACCCTTCGGGACCTGAGCCAGAATCGACCTCTGGTGTGCGTACGAACGTATGTGTGCGAGACGTTAGTTGGCATGCACAGGTGAGGATATAATACATCATCCTTTTTTCTGTTTTCATGTTGTTTTTGCTATATCAGGAACCTGTGATCATGAGCGCTGGATGGGAAAATGGTCGTGGAGGGAGTGTAGTTGCAAGGCACGAGTGGAAGGGCTTGTCCAAAATGTCTGGCGCTGTGGAGGACTGGGTTGAAAAGAATACAGAAGAACAGAAGGAGTCGCGTGCTAGGAGAAGTCCTCTTAGACGTTCTAGACGCCTGCGCAACCGCATTCCTGGGGCTTTTGAGGGTGAAGAAGAAGATTAGATGGATAATTTTTGTGTATTATACTTACCTGGAGTTGCTTGTCACATGTATACCGTCAGCCTGCACACGAGCGTCTACTTACTCCTTCAACCATCATGACTAGCGCTCAGACGAATGGTTTCCCTCCCGGATATTTCGTCATCAAGTCTGTAGCCACTGATCGTCTGCTGGATGTAGCTCAAGATGACATCGAAGATGGTACCGAGATCATCCTCTGGCCAGAGAGAGAGACGTCTCTGGTTGAAAGTTCGTGGAATTTCAATTACATATGAAATATCACTTCAATCTAGTCATAATCATCTCTTGTATATCAGCTCGCAGGATCCCTGAAGCCAACAACCAGGCTTGTTTCGCTCTCATCAGTAAAATAACAAACGTCTGGTGCTAATATTCAATCTCTTGAAGGTGTTCTTCATTGATACCTCTGGAGCACTGTGTTCTCGCTCATCCGGGCATGCTATTGATATCGAAGGTGATACTACGCAACTCATCAGCTCAAAACGTTGTTTAGACCCTCTCTGTAGGGGAACGTTTAGTACTTCGACATAGAAAACCAGTATCATACCCATTCCCGAACTCATACTCTCATCCGGTGCCTACCTTTTCATATTCACCCGACACCGGGGAAATCTCGGTTCACTTTACCTGCGACCCCGCATACCCTTCTTCAGGCACAGGAGCATCAGATGCGTGGAAGATCAAGTCGTATATCTTGATTTCCATTCCATTGCGAAAGCCGAGAACGATCATCGATGACGCCTCCGAGTTCTTCTCCTCCGCCTTTTCAACACCGCTATCATTGTTTTCAGGGATAGCCCCAGTGCCTCAAGCTAAGCCGGAAGAGGTGTTTAGTGGAACTATTGATTTAGATGAGAATGAAGTTGTTGATGAAGAGCGTGGCGATGAAGGAGAAGTCGATGATTCATATGAACCTGGCAGGAAGGTGCGAATGCTGGCTATCATCCGTAAGCAAGAAAGCGACAAGACCCTTGGTGAGAAGGCTAGGGTACGTAGACAATGGAAAGTAATCTCTCTACGCAGGCATGATGCTCGGACGAATGGATGAAAGCGGCGATGAAGGTGAATTGTGCACGTGTAAATTATCTTGTAAATCTCATACTAGCGTGGACATTGTGATGGAGTCAAAACCAACATCCGACACGATAACGTCGATAAGGATTCCGTTAAAGGATGTCAATTCCCAACCATCCAGCAGTGACTTCTTCCAGTTTTGCTCTCCTGTTTGTCATAAACCTGGCCTGATATGGTGAAATTATCTCTGCTCGCTGGATTGGTGCTGTGCGAGCAGTTATTCGTATGCAAGGGTACCCAAACGCCGCTCGCGGGCGAACAGCTCGTCGACCCAACATGGCGTGAAAAGTATGGCGAACAGCACGACCACGTTTTCTCTGGACCTCTCTCGTTCTCCCACTTGCCATATGCTCTCTGTCTGCAGGATGAAGCGACCATGTTTGACATCGCGATCTTGGGTATGCCTTTTGATACTGCTGTTTCTTATAGGACTGGGTGCGACTTCTTGTCAACTCTCAAAGACATCTAAACGTCATATTCTCGCAGAGCGCGATTTGGCCCTTACGCCATTCGCTCCGGAAGTAGAAGGCAGCGTCCAAACAATGGCTATACCATGTTTTGGGGAAACAACCCATACGAAGCTAACGTCCTTGACTGTGGAGATGTGAGATCTATCTTGCCCACAGGAAAGTTTCGCAGCCTTACAGATTTGTTTCTATAGGTTCCGGTCAGCCCATATGATAATGCGCTTGCAGTCGATCAGATAGAGGTTGCATATTCCACCCTCTTGCGACGGCCGATGGCACGCGGAGGCGAGAAATACATAACCCGGTCACTGTCAGTGGATGATACTGAACACCCACGTATCATCAGGTTAATGCTTCTCAGTATCATACATGACTTTCTATCTGACCCTTAATGTTCCAGCCTTGGAGGCGATCACACCATTGTAGGCGTCCCCGTCCACCATTGCATCTCTTCCTCCCTTTGTCTGATGAGGTGGAGGGATTCCTTGTTAATGTCATTAAATTTAGGTGTGGCCAATTCTTCGCTCCCTAAAGAAGACATACGGCCCAATCTCAGTTATTCACTTCGATGCACATCTGGTATGTCGGCGACAGCACATGTACTTTTGTGTGTAACCTGCACGTTAGGACACATGGCGTCCAGGTCGTTATTTCCTTCAAAGCACAGAACAATCTCATGTGACCCATGGAACGTTCTTCCACCTTGCTTATGAAGAGGGCTTGCTGTCGAATCACAGTATCCATGCGGGGATCCGATGCAAGTTGGGGGTATATATACGAGAACAATGAATATTGAGATGTTTTTGATGTACCTTATTCCAGGGAGCAGAGGATCTGGACCACGATCGTTCTGTGGGCTTCCAACTGATTTCTACAGATGACATCGACGACTTTGGAATACCCGAAATCATTCGTCGAATCAGGCAGCGAGTTGGAGATACTCCAGTGTATTTAAGGCAAGTTTCGCTCAACCTTCGTTTAAAAAGTTATTCTTATCTAGACATTTCAGTCTTGACATCGACGTAATAGGTGCGTATGGGAATACTACAGAATCCATTATACCACCGCTGAATGCAGGATAGACCCTGGTCTCGCACCTGCTAGTAAGCAACATTTGAATTGCCACCTGAGACGCTTCCCCACCACATTTTTGTAGCTGGAACTCCTGAAGCGGGGGGTTGGACTACTCGAGAGCTCAAACGCATCATCCGAGGGCTTGCAGGATTAAACTTTGTGTTCGTCATTGTAATTTTACTTGACTATGCAGCGGGGCTGACCATCCGGCAATTAGCGGTGCCGACATTGTTGAAGTTGCCCCTGCTTATGATAATGGTGTGTTGGTTTGGTTTGCAGTTGATTCCAGGATGTTAATTATCCGTATATAGCCGAAATAACAGGGATTGCAGCTGCCGATCTTGTGCATGAGATGTTGTCTCTGTTTCTCGCTGAGAAGGCTCCCACTTCGTGGCATGGTGGTCTGCTCAAAGATGAATTATGACTGACGGGGGACAGCTGATAAGACTGAGCATGTTGAGAGATTACAAGTACTTGTTCGATCAAGGGTTAGTGTAACTATGACTTCCAAACCTCTATGTTGAAGAAATTTCCTACTATGAAGGATTGAACATGAAATCGTACATATAGTTGATCTCCTATACGGCCCATGGTCACATTCAGTACACTTCTACGACGTGAGTATTATGATAAAGATGGACTAATGTCGCCAGACGACAAATTCACGTTCCGTGTGGAGGCACAGCTTGGATCTGTACCCATGCTAGGCCGCTCTACTACAATTGCATCTACTGATCCTTACACCGTAGACACACTGCTGGTCATGCAAGGTAAACAAGGTCCAGGAAGCCGGCGAATTACTTATTTTTGGCATGACCATCATCCGGCCTCACGACAGGCGACCTACACGTTCACGCTGTTCACATAGAGTACCGCGATATATGCTAAATGCATCAAGACTCCGTGTGAGCAACATATATGTGAGTGAAGTAGATAGATAGAGATAAGCTGTCCAATGATGGTCGACCTAAAGATAGCGAAGTCCCTCAGTGCTTTCCCCAGGCACCTCGAGGATTTGAAGTTCCGACTTCGTATATAGGAGGTGAATCATCCATATCGTTCTGCACAGACAACTGCGCTTGTGGTCTAGGACCCTTGACAGGACTTGTGTGAGGAGGGGAAACGTAGCCGGTGTTAGTAATAATTGGTGGCGGCGAAGTCCGCAGTTGACCTGGTGGAACAAAGTAGGAAGCGCCGGGCTCGGGCAGTGGGGGGACGGAATTCTCGCCATGACCACTGCCACCTAATGTATAACTGCGGTCAAGATGAGTTGTGGGTTGTGTAGGGTAATATGGCGTGCTATTTTGTACATAGCCAGCTGTCGGCATAGGTGGGCTTGCATGGAAACCATAGCTGTGGTCTACATTATAAGGTGTTGCGGATTGTATCTGTGAAGTGTTGAAAGGGTCGAATTGTGAATAGCTCGTCGGTTGCTGAGAGTGGGAAGCAGCAGCGTTATGATCTTGCAAAGGGCGAATGAGCATAAATGTAGGAAAATCTGAAAGTTCTTACATGATGTCCCTCCTGCGGTGTGGCCGAAACCTTCAGGACTGCCGTAACGATCAGGGCCATATCGTTGTGGTACCGTCGAGTTAAACTGGCTGGCAGAAGCGGAAGACACTGACTGCGCATATTGGGACTGCGCGTAGCCACTGGCCTGCCTCTGGGGGTGCGGAGTGTTAGACTGCACGTAGGCCGCAGCCGCATAGCCACTGCCCTGTGGAGTAGGTTGCTGAGGTGCAGGTGGATAGGTGGAGGTAGGATGGTCGATGTGGGTTGGCGAATAGTATTCGTCCATGGCACGAGTACCGGCAGGCGCTTGGACATATCCTCCACCGGAGTATCCGCCTGTATGAGCAGGTTGTCCTCCGTAAGCGCCATGACTGTCATCCCGGTATGAGTTCTCGAGATATACGTTGTCACCTTCTACCCGTGCAGCCAGGGGCTGGATCTCGTCAAACGCTGGCAAGCCTCCCTCTACTATTTTCTGCTTCTTTTTCCTTTCTGCCTCAGCCTTCACAGCATCTAAACGCAACTGCTCTCCGTCGCTGGGACCAGACTCCGACCCATCGTTTTTATCCCAGCCACTTCTTGGTTTACGTTTGGAAATGCAACATCTGCCGAGTGTGAAGAAACATCCGCTGAAGAACAGTAAGATCCAAGCAGCCAAGGTCAACCATACGGCGTTTCCAATTTGCGCAGTCCCTACGGCATTAATGCGAGCCTTTGCAGCAAAGAAAAGCGCGATGTCGAAAATGAATGCAAGCAAAGCGACTGCGGCGGCGAACCCCGATACACAGGTGCTGCAGCATGCCATTGACATTTCACGCACATGAGCCAGAAGTCCAAAAACCGCAGATCCTGCTGCAAGACCAAGAGCGACGATGTGCAATACAAGAGCATAAGTGAGCCATTTCACTGCCACTTGGGGGATTGCTACGGGAAGCTTGTTGCCTACCAAGGCATTTATGTCTACGTGTCACAGTTTAAGAACATGACGATCAATGAAAATGATTAAGTACTGACCTAGTTGATATCCAACGGAGGGACGGGAACATGTAGTCCCGTTCGACAACTCCAAGCAGTACCCAAGCGTCCCGAATATAATGGATCCATTGATTCCTTGGACCGATATGTTCGCCTTTAAGAAATAGACAGATTTGATGTACGGCACACAAAAAGATACAATAGCGAGCAAGATGGTTGCTACTAATGTAACAAGGAAACCAGGAGTAGCGGGGCGAATGAATCCCATTTTGCAGACTCAAAGCCTCAAGTTCAAGGGGTTAGGGGGTCCAAATTGAACGTTCGGAATGAGACTGAGGGAGTTAAAGAAAGAGAAAGTGATACACGTAAATTGTAGATGACGAAGGGTCGACTGAGCGCTGAGCGCTAAGCAGCTAGGTAGTATACGACCAGGGGCTGGTGGCAGTGATCGTTTGGTTACTGCACTGCTTTTTCGATTCACCTGACAACTTACTGCCACAAGCACTCCATAAGCGCAGTGCTAAGTCGATCCCTGAGAAACGTCAGAGTTCGCCCTTGTACTATTGAGATGTTGGTGGCACCGTGTAGTGTAGCCTTTCTCGGAGAATTGCACCAGCAGTTGACGCTGCGTTGCATATTACACTGAACGTGAGGCCTGAAACATGAGTCGTGACAAGGTAAGATGTACAAGAAACACAGTCAGCGGCAGCATCGACTCTATAGTATGCCGGCACCATCCGGCGCGCTAGTCTCTGATATCGACATCGTGACGATGCATTTCATAATAGTAAACCATGGCCGTTGCAGCGTGAAGCGATTAACCACACTTAGTGGAAAGCTAGGAGAGTCGCTTGGGCAGGTTTCATCGAGTCGCTATCTGGTGAGCTGCCTTATGCAGAAATGGCTGAAACACAACTGACCCCATCGTTGCTTCAGACCACACTACGCAACACTGTCTGATCATCATCATCAATGCACTGCAGATAATCCCAAACGCCTCGAGCCTCTGTTCCCAGGTACTTATAAATAAGGAGCTTTGCATTCATTGCTCCATCACACTCGTTACCTCGCCTTTCGATTGACTTCGACAGGAAGAATGGCTTCACGGTCCCAGAGAATGTTCGTTGGTGCTGCGGGGTTAATTTTTGCGGTAGTTGGTTTTTTTCTGGTGAGTGATTTAACGACACTTGTTATTTAGTTGTATACATAGTCCTCAGATGCTGTGATATGCAGAGCATTCTTGCAATTGCACTAGCCATTGTTGTCCCAGTGCAACGCTTAGAGCCTCCCGTTGAACACGCATCACCTCGTGCTGTAAAGCTTCTATCCAACAAACGTAGTTCCAATTCATCAGCGTCTCCATCGTCAATGCCATCTACCCCAAGGAGCACCGATCGTGATAATCATCCCAAGGTTTCTATGGCTTTCCATGTCCGTTTGGAATCTTCTCCATTTCGGCAAGGACGATTAGTTCATGCTGAAGAGTCTCCGTCTAAAAGTAGACCAACGGAGAACTCGCTCCTCCAAGACAATTCCACTTCACCGCCCACCTCGTGCGAAATTTCTTGTGCTTCTGAGAACTGTCAGGGATTCAGACTTCGCAGATTGAAGCCGACTTGGGGTGGAAAGTTACTGGACAGTCACCTGATCATGCAACGAAGTCTTTCTTCTCCCTTCCTTACCAGCGCAGTGGATCCTCCGTCGTTGATTAAGCGGGAACCTTCCTCTGTGCTAGTAACGAAGAAATCATCAAAGAACCTTCATCGAATTTCCAGTGTTTCAAGTGGGTTAGGTAAGTTTTGAATGTCATTCATAAGTTGCGACGGTGTTCGGACGTCATTGTACTTTTTAGGCCTCAAGAGTCGTCGCTTGGAGAAGAAAAAATTACCGCCATTACGGACCCAACCTTACGAAGCGCCATACTTCTTCCCCTCTCCCATGCTTGTAGGGAAGACTTCCAGTGGTTCAAAGTTTTATACGCTACCAACAGCAGTCGACTTCGCCCGTACAGTACAGTAAGATAATAATCATATAATAGTAATTATAGATAAGATAAGATAAATTGGCATTCCCACGGATGTATATGAACCTGTTCCTCGAAGTTTACGGTTAAATTTGCAGGGTGCGATGGCTGATGCTCCAATAATATCGACTACCCAAGAACTCCCACCGCTTGAGAGTCCAGGATCCCCTTCAGGACTCCCAGCGGCTCTTTCGGAGGCTAGACCACTCCAGGCTCATCTGTCATCGCCCCCTCCAGATACTAGTAGTACCAGTCATCCCCTTTCTTATTTACCTACAACTACAGAATCTCTTCTTCCCTCACCCACTCTGGCCATGAAGCCTAGGACACCCAAACCTCCTACACCACGGCCGCCAACGAGCGACTCACCTGTCGGCTCTTCTGCTGCACAGGCTTCTCCGGAAATGAATCGTGCATTGAATGTGACGGATGCGTTGAGCTACCTCGACGCAGTCAAGGTTCAATTTAACGAAAAACCCGAAGTGTACAATCGGTTTTTGGACATCATGAAGGATTTTAAGAGTCAAGTGTGAGCTTTGCTTTGTTCAAACAATTATCGCCTCGTTTTGTGCTCTAACTTGTTGCACAATCTCTCCAGAATTGATACCCCCGGTGTCATCCAACGAGTATCCCGGTTGTTTCACGGAAATGCACCACTCATTCAAGGGTTTAACACGTTTCTTCCATTGGGATATCGGATCGACGTGTCTGCAGATCCTTTGGATGATATGATCACCGTAACGACACCTTCTGGGACCACGACCCAAAGCACAACCGCGACCACTACCACTACTCTTCCTCGACTTGCCAGAGATGGGCCTGGTCCACCGAGCCACACAAACACCCCAGCATTTCCAGGTCCACCACCTATCCTTCCAGCTTTCGGACCCGACTCCTTGTCGCGCTCCCATACTCCTCATACTGTCCTTCTTCATGGACAGCAACCACCTTTTGATCCACCTTTTGATCCTAGTTTCCAAAATCCACAAACAACTGCAGCCGCGTCCGTCTTAGGAAATCTAAACAACAACAGAAACCCTGTGGAGAGGCAACCTCCAGGAGAATTCAATCATGCCATACACTACCTCAACAAGATAAAAGCCCGATATGCTGACGATGCCAACACCTACAAACAATTTCTTGACATTTTGCAAACATACCAGAAGGAGCAGAGGCATCTCCATGACGTCAGTAGTTACATCATCTTTGTGCTGTTGTATTCTGACATCATTATATCGCGCAGTCCCAAGTGTATGTGCAAGTTCAGCATCTGTTCAAAGATGCCCCGGACCTGTTGATCGAGTTTAAAGACTTCCTTCCCGACGCTGCTTCCACGGGCGCTGGACAAAGTGGGCTACCCATTCTGCCACAACCACCTGGGGTTGCCGAGCCGTCTTCCGTACCTTGGGGTCAGCCTGAACCCTCGAACTCCAGTCCAGCGGAGAAATCCACCAAGAAGGCTGCTCAACCACTTAAACGGAAAAAACGCATCCCAGAGAAGGAAGCCACGCCTGTCCCCCCGGTGAAAGCTGCTCCTAGCAGGGTAAGTCTTTTTCGCTCATGACTTCAATGGAAATACGTTGATTACGCCTCTGATAGGCTAAAAAGGTAAAACATAATCATAAACGCGACTCTGGCTCGCCATCTTTCTCGCAAGTAGAACAGCCCATCTCTCCTCAACCTCTTCAGATGCACATTCACTCTACAAATTCTGCTCCTCCTCCCGCGCCTTTCCAGCATCCTCACTCATTACAGCCGCAGGGCTCCTCTTATGGTATTGCGCAATTGGGGAGCACATCGGCTGATAAGCTGCTGTTTTTCGATAGGGCAAAGAAAGCTTTGGAGAGCCGGGAGATGTACGAGGATTTTTTGAAATTGTTGAGTCTATTCTCCAAGGAGATCATCGATATCAAGACACTCATCGAAAGAACGCATGTATTTCTCGGCGATGGCGATCTTCTGGCGGAATTCAAGGAGTTGATTGGTTGGGATGAGAGACGAGACAACCCAGAGAATGGCCCCCCCGGAAGTATTCGGACAGGCCCTCCCGAAGCTTTGTCTGCGTTACCCGCAGATGACGGCGAGGGACCTAGCTATCGGAAACTACCTGACAGTGTAAGTTCTCTTCAGATTTTGGTTCAGAGAATTATAACCTCACTGTCCCCAGGAAATACGGCTGGCTTGCTCTGGTCGTGATGAGCTTTGCCGTTCAGTACTCAATGACGAGTGGGTATCGCATCCGACTTGGGCTTCGGAAGAGGCTGGGTTTGTAGCACACAAGAAGAATTCGTTCGAGGAAGCCCTTCATAAAAGCGAAGAAGAAAGATTTGAGTACCAGGTGCATATAGAAGGTCTGGTCAGGACGATCGCTTTGCTAGAGCCGCTGTATGTTCGCCTCGAGGATATGGCCGACGAGGAGAGGGCGTTGTTGAAGCTGAAACCTGACCTTGGAGGTCCAAGCAAGTCGATATATCATCGGATTATCAAGAAAGTCTATGGGAGGGATGGGGGCCTTGAGGTGCTCCAAGCCCTGCAGGAGTGTCCGAGCGTGGCCATTCCCGTAGTGCTGTCGCGTCTGAAACAGAAGGACGAGGAGTGGCGGCGGGCACAACGCGAATGGAGCCGAACTTGGAGGGAAGTCGATTCGAAAAACTTTTACAAGTCGCTGGACCACCAGGGGATCAGCTTTAAGGCAAACGACAAGAAAAACATCACTGCGAAACATTTTGTGGCGGACATCGAACTTATCAAAAGTGAACAGGCGGAGGCGTTGGAGCAGGCAGGAAAACCATCCTTCACCCAGGGCTCGGTGCAGCACCAGCTCGAATACGCGTTTCATGACACCTCTGTGTTGCTCGATTCTCTCAAAATGGTATACTCCTTCCTTGATCGGTCCCAGGCTCAGTATAGCTCCCGCGAACGACGGAGTGTCGAGACCTTTTTACGTGAGTTCATCCCTCTGCTCTGCATGTACCCGGCGGCGGAATTCAACGCAGCGTGCGGACCACTGGAGGGCGCGCATGAGGACGACGTGGGTCTCGATCTTAATGGGATTTTTGAGGACCCTCGAAGTGGTAGGTGGTCTGCCGGGAGTGCACATTCGATCCACTCTGGTGGAATAGCTCCGAATGATCTACGGAGAAAACTTTTGCGCGCTGCCCAAGAAAGGATGAACGTAAAGGGTTCACATTCCTATCCTGTGTCTCGAGATGTGTCTCCGTCAGCTGATCATCGTTCAACGATCGTATCACGAGTTGAAGATGTCATTGATACACCTAAAGATATCTGGATTAGAGAAACCGGAGCCGACGCCTATGTGGAAAGCCCCTTTACAGATAAAGCACGGCCATTTTTTGCAAATACCACGTTTTATACGCTGTTGCGTTTACTACAGGTACAGTGTTTAAGCGATTTCTCCGTCATAATTAACTGAATATCCGGGGTTCAAGTTGTTATATTCCCGTCTGCTTATGTGTAAGCAAATAGGTTTGCAGCATGCTGCGCAGAAGCATGCAACACTGCTTGCCAACCGTGTAGCTGTGGAACTTGGACTAGATGAACCGAATGGCCCCGCTGCAGTGCTCGCGCAGACGATGGAAGTCCTAGGCGATCGTGGGGCATGCGATGACACAAATGTGGTGTACATGTATCTTCTAAACG
This sequence comes from Tricholoma matsutake, assembly GCA_026075535.2. Classification (NCBI taxonomy): domain Eukaryota; kingdom Fungi; phylum Basidiomycota; class Agaricomycetes; order Agaricales; family Tricholomataceae; genus Tricholoma; species Tricholoma matsutake. Next base: position 9,298,807 of record AP026540.1, on the reverse strand, counting down.
CATGCGAGAAGTTGTTCGACAACGATTTAGACCAAGCAACGTTCGAGGAGCACATGAGGTGGTTTTTCGGGAACAAGGTGGGTATACAAATTCATTTCATCACATGGGATTGACATGAAACGCTATTAATAGGCGTATCAATTATTCACACTAGACAAACTTATTACGGCTCTCGTGAAGCAGGCGAGTTGTTAGATCAAATGTTGTCAGTTAGCTCATGTTTAATGGCAGGTTCAAACAATTCTTGCCGACAATCGGTGTCAAGAACTGTGGAGACTACTGCAGAGTGCGCAGAATTCTGAAATAATTACCAAGCAGGATATCATCAGATATCGTCGAGAAGCTGAACAACATGTTGGGCCAGACGATCATCTATATCGAGTTCAATGGGTGAGTAATATATTTAGATCAAGTTTAGTTGTGTAACGCTTTGACAGGTCTGTGATCTAAAATGTATTCACGTTTATCTGGTCGGGATGGACGATCCGAGTATGGATACAGATGGTTCGGTGGTGGGACGATGGAGGGGTTATGTGGACACATATGTGCTAAGTTATCCAACGGAATGGATGCCTGCACCGAAGAAAGGACGGAGTGCAGTATTCCTGCGAAGGTAAGGTGTAATAAAGATATCGTGATTCACACCATTACGACGTTTGTGATATTTATAGGACGATGGAGGAGAGCACAGCCTCGTCAAGAAGCAAACACATGGGAGTGCGTATCAGTGTACCTTGGTACAAGCTTGTGTATGAACGTGATACGGAGGATATAATATGGCAGAGTCGAAGTAGGGAAGAGGAAGGGATGATGAGGGAGAGGTCGCAAGGACGAGAGGAGGAGCGACGGAAGAGATTAGAAATAATGTTTGGATAATATATTAATAGACCGTATACATAGTTATCTTTAGAATATTTTTTTGTTAATATTAGTTTGTTGTCGGAGCTTGTATAGAGTTGCTTGCTCTCAATTCTCTTTCTTCTTCTTAACTCTCATCTTCGAGACATCGTCTGCCATCGTCATTGCATCGTCGTCCAGCGATTCACTCATTGAACATCCCGTTAATATTCCTCGGTTCGGTCTTAGATTTCTCCGTCTGCAATCCCATCAATTTCGCATGGCCAAGATTCTTGGCATCATCCTAATAGTGACAGCCAAGTAATTATGCCACATCCTCCAGGGGAATCTCCTCATCACACACGACGTCGACATCCTTACTTCCAAACCTACCCCTCTTCCGCTCTTCTGTCTATTCTAGGCACCATTGCGGCCTCATCATCTAATGTCAATGCGAGCCCTGCTCCTCCCCAATTTTTATGCCCCTCGTTCAACCCAAATCAGACCCCTATAGCATCCATTGATCCTCGCGACTTGCCCATCCTCGCCAGGGTCGTTTCAGACCAATCTGATACACTCCCAGGTGTTACTCGAAGTATACCTGACAGATATGACCGGGGTAGTGATGGGATGTGGCGTAGAGTGGATAAGTACACCTTGTACGGATCAACTGTTTGTCCCGTATGCTTTTCTTTCATGTTGGAGAATGTCATCTTAAGACTTATGTTTACAGAATTGCGACCAGATACCCTCGGGTATCACTGCCGTGGATGATGAGATTCAAGGCGTTAGCTCTTCCGCAGTGGGAACTTCATCATCGTCCTCTCCCAGTCCAAGCTACGATATTCGCAACTCTCTACCCCCAGGCTGGAAACAGCCATCTAATTCTAGTGCTAGTCGTACTACCCTTATCCTCGTTCTGTCGCTTGTGCTCGCCTTTGTGATCTGCTTTGTGATCATCAGCCTCGTCTTCTGGCGCAAGAGCAAGCATCGAAAGCACGGACAAGGCGACGTTGAGAAGAAACCTCATAGACGACGCCGAGATATACTGGCAGATGAAGATAGGGAACGCATGGTTCAGAAAGAAATCAAAACCAAGCAAAAAATTCTGACTCGAGCGACGGCTCGGTGGAAAGCAAACATCCGTTATACAGCTCGTCAAAGGAGAGGCAAACGTATAGTGTCAGCCAGTCGAATCCCTTCCCACAACTCCTCCACAACTTTAGATCAATCCGAATCCAGATCGTCTTCTCCAGGGCCTTCCTCTTCTAGGCCCCTATCTCGCCGCTCGTCCATGGCGTCCCTCCATTCCGACCCCCCCATGGACGCTGCCACCGACACCGATCCCGCTTCTGGACAACAGGAACCGATTCATCCTTCCCTTGCTTCTTCTCCCGCATTATCGCACCGTCTTCCTCGTACTTCTCCACCTGCATACCACCAACGTGTATCAATACCCCAAAATTCTACATCGATTGCAGATGTTTTTGCGGATGTCCTACCCTCGTCGTCTTCTCTCCCAGGCGGTTCATCTGAACCCATCGATGCAAGTCTTGACACAGACTTGCATCTTCCACCCATCCACGCAGCTCATGTTGCAACCGACGACAAATCAATGCTTGCTCGTTTAGCCGCGTCAGCTAGTTCTCCACCCACCTCCGAGGTTACTACTGAAACTTCATCATTAACAAACCAAATATCTGCACCTGTCTGGCGAGATGAGGAGTTTGAAGATTTCCCATGTGATCCTAGTGGATCTTCATCATTTCATATATCCATGTCGCCTGCGCCGATTCCGCTGTTTCCGCCACCTCCATCCAAGGAGAAGATGGCTTCAGCAGTCTTTTACGACTATCCCTATCCATACTCATTTGAAGATATCACTCTGGAACCGGGGCTAGATGGACCGGAGGCAGGTCCATCTGCCCCGCCTTTTGACGATCCGTCAAGCGCATCGCTTACTAACAGTATCGGACTCGCGCCTTCTGCGCCTCCTCTTATGGATACAGACTATTATGTGGAGTTTCACGCAAGCGCACCTCTTCATGATTGGAGACTGGACGATGATCCGCCTCCATTACATGATGGTGTGGGACAGGAGGACAACCATAATACGGAAATTTGCATGATACCCCCAGGTAGTCACCCACAGGCTGATGTTGTCTCTGATTTGGAAACCTGTGTCGAGGGACCTGTCTCCAGTGACAGGACGCCTCCATGTTATCATTCATAATATTTAGTGGACCTCGTCTGATGATTTCTTGTTTTGGAATACAGCTCTTTCTGATTATCATTTGTACAAGAGGACGTAAAGCAAGCATTTATAAGATATTCATCACTTTACCAGTCTGAGTGTCCTCTGGGATAAATATGTCTTGCATGCAATCTTGAAAGAACAAGGCAGAGCATCTCTCTGCTTGCCATTATCATAGACCACGGGAGGTCCAATATCCAGTCAAATTGCATGACTCATGGTAAGCATCTGAGGAATTCATACGAGTCTACCACTCAACAGGAGTTTCTCCCACACACAGGCTATCTTTGTATTCCCTTTGCATATTCACAGTCTGGTCATTCGACCATCAATTTGCACTGAAGCTCAAGTTGCTGAACAATTCTCCATATGTAGCTTCGGATATGGACTGGTAAGATGCCAAGAGCGCTGCGCGTGAGATAAGATCGTTGTCACTAGAGAGTATTCGCAACTGATATATTACCTTATAGGATTCAAATGAGAATGGGTGCTCGACTATATGGTCTCAAAGCAGGTCGTCAAATCAAGTGCATCGAAGTTCAGTGGCCATGTTATTTCTTCACCTCCGATTCGCCGCTTTCTTTGTCTCCTGCCTCGCGGTCCTTTTGGTATTTTTCTCCCATATCAGCATAGCATGTGTAATCTTAGTTCAAGACTACGGAATCCGCAGCCTGTAAACGCACGACGCTAGTCGCTAAGATCTTTTGTCGTACCCTCCCGATTTCATGTCATGTCCTGATATTGTCGACGCAGCTGAGAAGAATGTGATATCCATACTCACATCATTTGCATCTACCACGAGAGTCGGAAGGATCAGACCGCCTGTCCGTAATGATGCTGCGCGATAATGCGCAAATGAATCGTATGACCCTTGAAGAAGGCTATGAGAGTCATTTTGAGGGGGTGGAGGTTATTTTCGCTCCGGGAATATCCTGAATCGCTGACACAGCCAAGTTATTGGTTACAAGCTACCCGCGGGTCAAAATTTGCCTTGGTCCTCATGTGAATGGTGTTACTTTGTATCGCTTTTCAATCGGAAGTTTTCGAGCACCCAACGCAAGAGGTGGATCTATTGCTACATGGAGTACAGGGTTGGATCAAGGATGTCACTTGTGGGCATTGAATATTGACCCCTGCTTCATCAGTATCGCCCCACTCATATTCACGGCTGGGCGGGTGTGCAGATCAAGGAAGCGCAGAGACCAACAGAGCAGCATCATAACTGGTAAGACGCTTCATCCAAGAGCCATTATAAATTTGTGCATGACTTACACCGGTCCCGGTCCTTCGACATTTGCTGATGTGAGTGGTAGCCCGTAAATTTGCAACTCCGACTGTTAGCATTAGCCACCTTGTAGGGGACAACTGTACGTACGTACGTTTACCCATAGAGAGCTTGAGAGCAGGCAAAACAGTGTGTGGCGATAAAAATGATAAATTCCCACTACTTTAGTAGCGGGTTTTACTTGAGTTTTACTGTCCAGAAAACGTCAGACTCAAGACGCCTGATTTGCATGTGTACGTAATCGGTCACAAACTGTGACTACCTCTACTGGGTATAAATAGATGCAAATATCAGAAAAAGAACTAAAAATCAGAGGAATTGTTAGCTCATTCTGCAACTGTTTGCTGTTCATGAAAAAACAACTATGGACTGAGGATTCTTCATTCATGTCTTTCTTGTGTTACCAGTAGTATATATACCTTAGAAATAAGCTAAACAACAAACTTGCAATGCCAGTTCGAGATTTTGTTCAGAGGTAAGCTACACGTGACAGTACTTAATCCTAATCTGATGACTATTTTTAGCCGATCACTCCAAATTTTTGCGATATTCTTGCCTTTGCTAGCGGAATACCTTAACTTCGCAGTCGATAATGGGAAAATCGCAGAAAAAACGTTCTATGCGTCGCCATAATCCTATGCGAGTGCCAGATTCCCATCTACCCCATGGTCTAGCGTCGGCATCTTCAACTTCCTCGAAAAACCCGGAGGTTCTACCAATCATACAGAAGGTCGCTCTAGAACATCTTGAGTCTACATCTATCTAATAATTCTATGCAAGATGGAGAGCACAGATCCTGCTGAGCGCAAGTGGGCATGTGTCGCTGTTTCTAATCTTATTCAAAATGATCCTTCGACTCGACGATTACTGCAAGGAAAGAACGTCGTTGGCGCGTTGATTACACGACTCACTGATACTGAGGAAGAAGTTGTAGTGGAGGCTGCTGGTGCTCTCCGGTATGTTCTGTGCATAGTCAGCGTATCGTGTGATCTGTTCTCATTGTCGCAGAAACTTGTGTATCGATGGAGGCTATGACATTTGTGCCGAAATGTATAACAAAAATATTCTCACTCCATTAAAAACATTTGTACCGAAGGTATTGCCGTTGATCTCTTTTCAATGGCTCACGCACGAAATTCCTGCCACAGATCTCTGCAACATTGTCCCAGTATCTGGAAACATTTAAATCAGCGCCAGAGGGTCCACAGAAACTGGTTTATGAGTTTTCGGATAATGTTATTACAACGCTATGGTGCCTCTCGTGAGTCTCTCGCTCTCATGTCTGCGTCATGTTGTTTATCAGTTATAGGGAGACTTCAAATAAGGCACTGAATGCCATTAACGAGATCCATCTTATCCCTTTCTTGATGTCGTTCCTGGCATCCCGGGATAAACTACCGTTTGCGCCGGTCACCTCTGCTGGTCTGTCTATCCCAGCAACCCTCATTGTTTCTGGAGGACTAAAGCTGAATTATCCTAGCACAGTGTCTCTATGTCCTGACAGATGACAATTATCCAGCTATTACTGACATCAGGGCTTATGCTAGCTACATTACATGTTTACTTGACATCGTTCGACCAAGCGAAGTGTCGAATGGAAAAGGAAAAGAACCATCCAATCAGCGGTCGGTTATGTTGGGTGTTCTTGTGGCAGGTGCGTTTGCAGTGTGGTCGTCCTGCTTGGTTGCTGCAAATATGGCTTCACAGGTATCTTACGCAACATTTCTCCCATACCTCCTTTGTCCCCGGCGTCATCTATTGACATCGACAAAGATATCGTCTTGCCGTTGCTTCGGCCAGTCATAACATCCATCTCTCTCCTTGACATCTCCAATTATACCCAACAGTTGGTGGCACAAGAAGTACTCTTTAGCTAATCATCCGGGCAATTTGCTGATTGTTATCTTTCCATAGAATTCAGAGCCCAAGATCGAAAGGTTATCCGTGAAAAATATGCCCGAATCTGGTCATAAATCTGAGTCGGAAATAGAACTCGAACATCTGGAGGACAATCTGAGAACTGTCCAATTGGCCCTGGAAATACTAACAGGCCTATGTGCCACACTTCCTGACCCTGAATTTGAGGCGGCCGCAGAGGAAGGCGACGATGGTGTGACTGACGATGGTGAGGTTCTGAGTTTACCCTTGACTTGATTGCCTACAATTCGAGGTTAGATGCTGATTTGGATCTGCCTGCGGTCGATGTTGACATGGATAAAGACATCAGGGTGGTGGACGCACCGACAGCTCCATCCTTACCCTCCTTAGTCTCACCATTGGTCGCCTTGATCTACCCCACGTCTTTGTCTTTCCCTCCCTTAGCCGCACCCTCGCTACATCCTCCGATCACCTCGGCCCTTAGTGCCATTCATGTCAGTGCACTTGAATGTCTGAGCAATATTTTTCTTTCATTATCCAGAAGTCCGAACCCCAGTATCACTGCTGACAGTGTCGGCGGGCTCAAAATATGGAACGACATCTGGTCAGCTTTGGCAGCCGTAGGAACAGAGGGCGGGCTTGGTCAAGAGCGGAGACAAGAGATATGGGAAGTTGCTGTCGGCGTTTTGTGGGGGGTGGGAAGCATCTGGAAGGGCTCTCTAGTGGGTCATGGCTGTGGTACTTTTCTCCTACATTTGTTGACGATTCTGTTGTTGCAGATTCCTCAGGCAGATCAAATCGACATCTTGATACGTCTATGCGATGCTGCCTCTGATCCAAAGATCCAGGTCAAATGCATCGGAACTATGGAGTGCCTCGCGCAAAACCCCAATTCCATCGAGAGTACCAAAGTCAGTATCAACGCATTCATGTACATACCAAACTTATCTACTACGACTAGGTTATATCAAACTACTTGCTCTCCATGCTCCCTGCACAACCGTCCGCATCTCGTGTTGCAACAGAACCACTTATACAGTCCGTCTCCGCTATTATTGATATATACTCTGACGAGAATATGCCCTACGACATCAACTTCCGAGAAGGTGGATACCTAGAGAGACTACGGTCTAGTGTAGATGGTGTGAAAAAAGCCGTAAAAGCGATTGACAGGCGAACTGAAGGAGGCCGAGCCCTTAGACTGAGAGGGGAGGAGGTTCGAGATAATCTGGCGGCTTTCATACAGTATCGAAAACAGTTGGGACCGTAATAATCTTGTATATAAGTCGGTCCTGTTGCAAACGCTAATACAGCGAAATTTACTACTTCTAATTGACTTCTAATTTGTTGCATTTGCCATTGGCCATCATGTAGCGCGATCGTTTCAAGGTCGTGAAACACTCAGATGGACCTTTTTTCTCGTATAGACTACAGAAAATCGCATCTACCAAAAAGATCTGTACCCATTCCGATCACGACATCCTCTCGATGTAATAATATTTAATCTATAAAATATCATCAAGGGGGATTTGTATCTCAGTCTTCTCGGACAACAGAAAAATGCTAAAGGGGTGTCATGTAGGCCTCAAACTACTCCGAAATTTGACTTTCTTACCTTCTGACTATCAAAGCCATCTAGTCCAGCAGCAACCCGCGTGCCAGCTATGATCCCACTCCAGTCTAGGGTATCGAAAACGGCTTTTCCTTCTTGCTTGTGACTCGTATGGATCGCGCGGGCAGTCAGAAGGTGTTGGTGTGCTGTATCAACCACTGGCATTGGAGCATTGAGCTCTGCAGTCAGGCGACGGATGTGACTATAATACGCAGATCAGCACAATCACCAGAAATAAACAAATGCCAGGGTAAGACTTGCGTTGCATCTTTAATGCCACCATTGATAGCAAAACCGACAGTGCCATCGTATTTGTCATGTAGCATTTTGTCAGAGTAAGCAACAGTGCTGAAAATTAGCTGAGAATGTCCTTTGTAACATGAACTGGAAGGGAAAATGCGTACCCTGGGGCAGGCAAAATTTCTGGATGCAAGTGGATCATTTAGTGTGGAATTGAGATATTAAGTGGACAAGTATTTGCCTCGGACCAGGCTGTGTACATTCTCTGCGTCAATTCCTGCCTTCTCTGCAAGAGTGTAAGCTTCGGCCAAGATCTCCAAAGTGCCCAGTATCATCGAGTTTCCAAGGAGCTTAAATGTTGGCGCTACATAACAACCTTTCAATTGGCATCGATACGAAGATGAATTAATCATCACCCTTTTCGATATTCTGGCCCAGATCTATTACTTTCCTGCCAATAGCAGGGACGAGCAAATATGCCAGCTCCTTCTTAGAGCGATAGTCTCCGCTCATGATGATAAGCAATTGCGCTTTGTCTGCTATGGCGGGAGCCCCAAAGACAGGGCTTGTGACAAGGTGCGCGTGTGGAAGTGACGATACCAGCGCGTCCAGTTCTCCTGATGTTTGGATTACGCAAGACTTAGAAAATATAGCTATACATAAACTGACCCGCGAAAGATGGGTATATCTAAAAGAGAAGTTATGTATTAGATTAGATTACCTGGATAAGATATGACAGACGGACCGTGCTGGTTTCGACGAAGATTTTGTGTCGAACGATTGATGTGTTCTAAAGTGACTTCAACCTCAGATATAAACGTAACGGTGTTGTTGAGTACCCCGATAGCTGATTTGAACTTCTCGTAGATGGATTTCACTACGGCATCGCTGCTGAGGCTGGTGATGATGACATCACACTCCCGAGCGATCTGCTCGGGATCGTTCGCGATGCGAACTTTATCGGATCCGACGGTCTCGACAAGCTTTTCTGATTTATCGACAGACCTATTCCAGACAAGTAAAGGCGGTGAGCCGCTGACGTGGGATGCTTGATACTTTGCGAGGTTACGAGCGATCAAAAAACCCATGGCACCCAATCCTACAAAGCCTATCTGAGGATGAGTACTAGGTGTAGATGGTCTGGAGTAAGGAACAGCATCATGGAGAGCAGGACGCAAGAGTTCAGCCATTCAAGTATTGGAGGCGGAACTCCTACGATTCTCAGGTTTATCTATGGCCGCGTGAGCGGGGATCAAAATCAAGGATCTCTGGTAGCTGATCCCAAATCAGGAAGTAATCAGGCACGTGCCTAGACACCGAAGGACCACTTAGGCCAGCGCAAATGCTGCGTTCGTGCTCCTAACTCTTTTATCGCAGCAAGTCCCTGGTAACTCAAGGGAATGGCCAACCAACAGCAATACCATGCATATCTTCAGAACAAGGGGACTCTCACAGAGGGTCAATCCATTTCTGTGAACAAGTTTACCGTCCAGGTCGAGCGTTATCTCTCCCAAGGCAGGTTTTCGGTCGTAGAAATCTTGCATTCTCTTAATATCACATAGGTGGTTTCTCCCACGTATACCTCGTGAGGACAGCGACACCGGTTTACAATACTACGCGTCATGTCCTTAAAAGGATTGCAGTTGCAAGCGAGGAAATGCTGACTGAGGTCAACAAAGAAGTCGAAATAATGGTGCGTTAACTCCGTCATAAATTGAATGTTACTTATACTCTTTCTCAGAGATGCCTCAAAGGCCATCCTAATATTGTCCATCTTATTGATGCAGCATCGCACAAAATGCCTAGCGGCGGGTATGAAGTTTTCATACTGATGGAGTTCTGCCCAGGTGAGCCTCCTCTATACTGCAAAGATCAGTGCCCTTCTGATGTTCACAAGGTGGCGGAATAATTGATATGATGAATCGTCGTCTCCGCGAACGACTTACCGAGGCTGAAATCTTACAGATATTTGCGGACGTCTGTGAAGGTGTAGCGCGGATGCATAATTCTCGACCACCACTTTTGCATCGTGATCTCAAAGTTGAAAACATCCTCCAATCATCCGCGACCTCCTACAAACTGTGTGATTTTGGTTCTGCAACAACTGTGGCAAAACCGCCGGCCAACATGCATGATATACGTGCGTTGGAGGCAGACTTGAACAGGCACACTACCTTGCAATACAGAGCGCCGGAGATGGTCGATCTGTATTTGAGGAGACCAGTAGATGAAAAAAGCGATGTCTGGGCACTCGGAGTCTTGCTGTACAAGTTGTGCTACTACACAACCCCCTTTGAGGAACACGGCCCCTTGGCCATAATCAACGTTCAGTATCGGATTCCACCGTATCCAGTTTACTCGAACCAGATGAATCAGTTGATTGGTGCGTGCCCCCTGGTTCTACTTATTTTGATTGCGCTGATCAAGTTTTTGCGATCAGCAACCATGCTTCAAGAGCATGGCAGCCGTCGGCCAAGCGTTTTTGAATTACTCACACAAGTCCATCTTCTTCGTGGAACCAAAGCACGCATTCAATATACGATACCTATAGCCCAACCTTTTTCTCCTAGACATCAGACACAACTTAAGCCGTCTCCTTCACCGAACCACATTGAAAACTTAGTTTCTTCTCAAGTGACACAACCGATCGTGTCCAACTTCCGAAAACCAGACCCGATATCGAGTACCTCATTGGCGTCTAAAACTCAGCTTCGTGCGCGTGACAAGGCCGCTGATGATCTACCCCTCATGCGTAGAGGGAGGCCAACAAGTTCGAAGGGATACGTGTCAGGTCCCAAGCATGACACTCTGCAGAAACCTTCAGCCATTCAAACGGCGAATTTCGAAGCGGCAAAGCCATGGACAGAAGAAGGGTTTGTCTCGGACGACGAGCGAGCATGGAAGGCCGCCATTGCCAACACAATGGCTCCTCGAAAGGATGAGGTTGATGACGTTTGGAAAATCGGTGTAACCGATTTCTCGAGGACAGGAGAAATGAAAGAAAAGATACCAGGTTTCGTTGATGATTTTGCGGAGAAGCTCTGGGAATCATTTGAAGACAAACCTGATTTACCCTCCCAAATTAAGACAAACCCACATATGAACAGGAGAGCCACTGTTACGTCTACAAGGACATTCGCGCGACCGTCATCCGGGAAGGGAAAGGATGCATTTGAAGGCTTGGGTTTTGAGTTGTCGTCAGACAGACGTGCTCCTACCCTCGGTGAAGCCAGAAAACTCAGAACTGGACTGGCCACCCTCAGCACACGCCCAAATGGGTCTGAAGATAAAGTTGATGCCAACTTGCCGCAACTTACTCCACCTCGACAACCGCATTTATCATCCTCCCCATTACAAACCCAGCTCTTGTCCTCTGCACCTCAACCTCCATCGTCAGCGTCCGGCATGTCTTGGAGAACATCCCCACAGCCTAGTACAAGACCCAGCTCGTCAGTTCAGGCCGAAAGTCTCCCGGCTGAAACGCGATTCCCATCGCTTGAGGTTCTAGACGCAACGTTTGCAACAAGGTCTGAGCAAGCAAGTCGAACCAACAAATCCCAAATTCAGCAAGCACCGGGCACTCCTGCATTACCGCCACGTAATAACAGGCTCGGTCGCTCTGTACAAGGGACGTCTGGGCTGCTGATGAAATCCGCTGTGCAATCTCGTGGCTCGAATGGTGTGAGATCGGTGCAGGTAACGGGGATTGCTATGCGCGAGCTTCGACCAGATACAAATGATCGTCGAGGTGGTCCGAGTGAAGGGCGTGCCGACGGGCCTAGCCGCATTGAATCACAGCCGTCCATCCAAAGTAATCTAAAAAGACCTTCCTTGACACGTAAACACCGGAGCTCCATTATAATCAAGCATGCGCCCCCCAACACAATTGAAGACACTGGTCCTACTTCGCCACTTTCGTCGCTTACATTTGAAAACCTTGCCTCACGTTCTCCTCGCTTGCCAACAGGATCCAAAGACTGGTTGACAGGCGAAGATGATCTTCTAGATGCCTCTTCCACTTCAGTGCTCGTCCCCGCACCTCCTACAGAGACAGTCGTATTTCGCGAATCTCCTAGCAAACGGGCGTCTGTGATACAAAGGTCCACTGTACCGATACAAGATGCTATCTTCCCACAGCATGACCATACCCCATCACGCCAGCATACCCCATCACCCCCTGCGCCTGCGGCCTCTAATATCTCTCCAACGATTTCGAGATTTACTCGTACCTTTCCTCCCATCGAGACAACGGACCAATCACCTGCCGCCCAGGATCGGACTCCAGTCGCGACACATAAGGCCCGAAAGCCGGTTGATCCCGAATCGTCGTCGAGTGCAGATGAGGGCCCAGAGGATACCGGTGGATTCAAACGAACGCCTGTCAAAGCTTCACCGGGCATAGGCAAGCCGAAGAGAAAGGGCCGTCAGAGCTCCGTTCATGACCTAGTGGACTTATGGGGTGGAGGTGTTGGACACAAAGACAATGACCGGGAGACTCTCGCACCCCGAACAACTAAAGACTTGGCGACCTCTTCGCAAGGTCACAAAGCACCTGCAGCTTCATCGTTGTCCTCGGCGAAGTCTAATCCTAATCCACAGACCCCGATGTTGACACCACTTGCACCAAGTAGTGATCCACGTCGTTCTCCAGGTGCCACACCGTCCGCAACTTCGCGCTCTCGGCCTCAATCTATGATCATTTTTCCTTCCAAGTCCACAGACGCTTATCCTGCGTTGTCTGCCGGTCATACTTCTGTATCTGCTTCCCTGGCACCACCCTCTCCTCTAAACCAGAGAACCAGCATACGCCGAACGTCAATTTCCGATATGGTGCAACGGTATGAAGGTATAAGCGGGAAAAGAAAGTCTACAGGAGGAACTGCACCATCGCCTAATGTATCGAGGTCGGTTGCGAAAGCTGGATCCCTGATGACGGAGAACGGTCTGCATCCCAAGGGACAGAAACAGAAAGATGAAGTGGGCTTACTGCCGCCTGTTTCGAAGGACGCTGATTATCGCTGGCGTTCGAGCAGTCCGAGTAATGAAATTCAAAAGTCGCCCAGCCTGTCGAAGACATCTCCTATCACTCCACCTTCCCCTCTGCCATATGATGCCGTTCGCGGAGGTTCGGAAGAAGCTATATCTTGTGCACCGAAGTTGTCTTCCAGTCGAGAGATATCCAAGCCTGTGTTCACTTCTAGTAGCAAACCTGTAGAGGATCCTTCATCCCGTTTGGTGGATGAACGTTCTTCATCTCCAGAACGCCCGTATCAAGGTGTGGGGAAGCTCATAGATCAGTGGCAACGCAAGACAGCGGAGGCTAGTGCTACACGAACCCCTATTGGTAGAGGTCGAGGTAGCTCTGCAGGAACACGCGGATTCACTCCAGGTCCCCAATAATGTCGGGAATATATATCCATTGCATCTGGACTAATAAATACACTAGTAATCACCCGAGCGATGCGTGATCAGCCAGCCCACTGCAATAAGCGAAGACGGCAGTCATAGGTTACGACAGCTATGGAATACTGGAATACAGTAATGATGTGGACTTCTCCACGCCTGCGTGGCTCATATTGAGAAGCTAATTCGAGTTGGGATTATCCGTGACAAGGAATGGATCTAGTTCTGATGCTTCCGATGTTTTCCGACGTGCGGAGCCCAACAGTACTCTTGCTGCGTTTTGACCTGCTCCTGGTAGCCAAGCAGCTTCCTCTCGGTCGTATCTGTTTCCATGAACGCGCTCTGTGTTACCTGAGAGGCCCAGCTCCAAAGCAACTGCATCAGCACGCGCGAGATTAGACTCCGCGGGATGAATAACAATGGCGTCTGGTTTTGATCTGGAGCGTGGACGAGCTGCGAGGATATGTGTCCTCTCAAGGAGGGTTTCTTGTGAGTCTGTGAGATGGCTGCATGCCCGTTGAGCTGCGACAGCTAGAAGAGAATTTGAAGGCTGGTTTGGACGTACTCCATATCTGTTCGAGAGTAACACACAAGTTCAATGAAGAATTGGGATGTTGCGAGGGTAGTAACCTAAAGTGATATAAATAGTAAACCTACGAGCAGAAAGAAAAGACTAGAGCCCACAATTACAAGTATCAGGCTATATTTAATGGTCAGTTCCATCGCCTGATCTCGGTCATTTTGGCGCTCACCCAATGTGGAAAGTCATTGCAATCAGCATATAATTTCTGGGTACTGGAACATCCAGATCATATTGTATACTGTGGAAGCTGTTGCTCACAGTCTCAACAAGATGGCCAACCAATAGAGCACTGCCTCCCAAGCTACCCTTTGCCATCGTGAACACCGGGCGAATGGATGCCAATGCTTCTCCAGCAATCGTGATATACATCTGACAATGACATGACATGAAGTGTCAGAGCGCTGGTAACCTAGTTGAATACTGACAGTGGCACTGCGCATGCATACCTTTCTGCGACACATATACATGTTGTAAAGAACGAAGCAATTAGGAAAGTGGCGAACGAGTGTAGACGAATTGAAGGAATAAGGACATATTCTCCTCGGAAAGACCAGTGTAAACCAGGTGCCCAGTTATCTGGCTCCATTTCGAAAGTCTGAGCGAGGATCAAGCGAGGATGAACGGGTTCAAAGACGACAACAGTGATAGTACTGCTTACAAGCTTGCAGTATTTGAGATGCTATGCCAACTGAGCTCCAGTGGTATGTTTATATAGGTGAAAGATTATCTGAGTCACTGTATACTACAAGCCGGGCTTGCCAAGGGTACTGTCCAGAATATACCCGTCTTGTCCGTCAGACTTCAAATCTCTACATAAAATAACATAAAAAGTGCCTCTCTTCTCTAATCCTCTCTCACTGATCAACTACTTCGAAACTCCGATGCCTTCTGTTCTCGCCACTCACAGCTTGACTTATACTCACACGAACTAGATGTAGCAAGTGAACAAACAATCCCAACAATAATCAATGAGAGGCACTGACAAACATCTCCCGGATTCATTCACAGAGACCCCACGAGGGTTTCTGTGGCCATACCACCACTCCAACGCGTGCGCAACATATTCATTCAGCAGGGTATCATCATAAGCAAAAGTCTTGGTTCCGATGACTGGCATATCATCGGGAGTAAGGTCCTTGTCAGACCTGTTGTCGTTTCCTTCGCCATTGGACACGATCAATGAACTGTTGTGATCTATTCGCTGAGGTGAGCTGCCTGCTCCGCTGAAACTAATGTCCTGACCTATCAGTAAAGTGTTATCTTCGGGTAACGCTGGTAGTGAAACTCCAGGAAAGTGTCTCTGAGAATCCGCAAGAAATGTCTCTATGCGACTGGAAGTCTTACCCTGGCTCATTCCTGCCGAGACGGCACCAAGCCCCACGTCTTGCGATGAGCCACAACGTTGATCGGATAGACTGGCCTCTATGGCCCTAGCAAGGTCCAAATCTTCCTGAGTTAGTATGGGTTCTTGCGCCTTTACTTCTCCCTTGTTCTTGTGTTTCTGTTTAGGAGAGCCAGGTCGCGAACGATAGATAATCTCCAAACTTGGATCAACCTCGCAAACGCCCAGTTGCTGTACCAGGTCCGTCCATGCTCTGGCGAGGTCATCTAAGCAAACCATATGAAATGATTCGGTTTCAGCAATAAGCCCCGCCTGGACGAGGAATTTCGTGGAGAAGACCTCAGAAGATTTAAGTTTCAGACGCTTCCACAGATAATCAAAATCGAATGCAGGAGAAGACGAGATAAGATCCTTCAGAAGACGATAGTACAACATCAGCTGTATTCGTGAAGGGAGGGTATCTTCATGCGATGGAAGATAATTACTCCGCCTTGTCTTCGCGTCCCTTAGCTGAAGTGTATACCGAGGGTGTTTGTGCGAAGAACTCGATGTATCCAATGACGGCATGCAGGGGCAGTCTAGTTCTGCTAGCCCGTTGTTCGATGTACTAGGAAAAAATTCGGTGATGCGCTGTTGGGATGGGGAAGGCGTTCTTCGGGTTTTTTGCAACTCGGGTGTTCCATGACACGAAGAAGGAGACGAACATTTAGTCTCCGTAGATTGCAACAACGATTGCGGTATCCGCGCTATCTCGTCCTGAAAGAACAATACATACTTAGGGACTTCGAGGGCAGAAATATACATACTATAATCCCAACGACTACTTGGTCTTGTATAACTCCAAAAACAGGCATCTCACGCTTAATTTCAAGGATAGTAAGACATGGCCAACGATCAGATCTTTGATGCTCACAGTCAATCCATCCTTCATCATACATTTCAAACTTGCCAGCATATTTACAAGCCTAAGGAAGCATACTCAGCTTGGACTACACGAGCAAAAAAAATGCACGACTCACCGCAGTGCCCACCGCTCCTCATCGGACGTAATTTCCACTGGTAATTCTTCAAAGCGGATTTCTCGCTCTAGTTTTTTGTGAATAGCCTGCTGGGCCCAAATTAAACATTGCATGACTCGCAACGCTTGTACTGACTTTCCCTTGCTTGGTAATATGATCGTTCTTCATGACAATAGATTGGTTGACAGATATCTCTTTTCCTTGAGCAGAGACAAATGACGTTGGGCGGGATGCTATTGGTCTGGACCGCCTCTGACGTAGGCCATAGTCGAATTGGACTTCACACCTTCCACAATTAGTTCTAGCATATATCTTTCACTTAAGATAGATACAGACGAACCAAGCCAATGAAGCCAAGTCTGTGACAGAAAGAAATCCACCCCGTCGAAATCGTTGATAGGGACTCGGTTGCTTGCTACTAATTACGGACTCCGACGTGCCTTCTGGCGGTTCCGGAGATGGTTCTACTGCGACTATGATGTCTGGGCCTCCTTTAGGGTTGTGAGGGATCAAGCCAGCATCGATTTGCTTGAAGTCATTTTCAGTGAACTCGGAAAAGTCAAAGGAAGAGAATTCGTCATCAGAGCCTGACATTCTAGTGAGTTGTGTCCGAGAAACCGTCGAATATGGAATGGTGTTGAATATAGCTCTAGAGAGACAACGAGTTTGAAGAACGACGCGTACAATGTTGAACATTTAAACGCGTGACAACTTGAGTCATTTGATCCTGTCACTGACTTCTAGTCACGGTGGTTACTTAAGTTGCCACATTCGTCTATGATCGATATCTGACGCGCTTGAATTGCCCGCATGGTGTACAACCTTCAATGGCATATCCGCCTACATCTTGTCATCCAATATTCCGCTAGTATCGCTTTGAGGCTTGGACCTTCTCGAGGGACTCTACATGCATTTCAACAGGATTCGCCTCTCCTATGTAATAGCGGATCTTGACAAATATCCACACAGAATTTTGCTCTATAATAGCCGTGGAAATCGCTGTAAATTCCTGTCTCCTCGATTAGTATTGGTCATGGGTGCGATGCCAGTTCCTGGCTGCTGGCTTCTTTGTGGCACGTAAGCTTTGCTATCGCGAGGGAAAGATATTTATACAACATTTGCTATATGTAGCTGCTATCTCTGTTTTTCCCCCCACTCCACTGAGTGACTCGAGAACATGGGCCAAAGCTCATCAACAGCATCGTCTGCAGGATTTTCCTCGGATACACTGGATCCTAATGAGCTGTACAAGAAATCTCCACCCGCCTTCGGGCATGCTATTGCCAAATACTTCGCCTTCGATGCGGAGTACCTCAATTTCAATCACGGTACGAATGTACTATGATATTCAGATGGGACATATCATTAATTTTCGATAATATGTAGGGGCATTCGGCTCAGTGCCCTTACCAGTTTCAGCTGCTGCACGGAAGCTGTCGAAGTCGATTGAGGCGAACCCAGACCACTTCTTCCACACCTCATACCTGTCGCTCCTTCCCGATGTACGCCGGCAACTAGCCGAGATGATTGGCGCAGATACTGACGAGTGTGTTTTGGTGTCAAACGCGACCACGGGCATTAATGTTGTGTTGCGAAACTTCAGATGGGAAAAAGAAGACATTATCGTGACATGTAAGCTCCTGCCTTCAGGCTTGCGTCAACAACTAACACGGGATTAAATCAGTAAACACGACATATCGCTCTGTTGAGAGGACCACGCAGTATCTCAGTGATATCGCTCCACACCCCACCGTCTATAATTTTACCGTAAATTTTCCAACCACTCCCGCAGCGATCATTGTCAGCTTTCGGGAGTTTCTCCGTGCTCTTCCCAGGATTAGAGGGAACAAAGTTGTCGCCGTCATTGACAGCATCATCTCGGCTCCAGGTGTCCTGATGCCCTGGCAAGAAATGGTCAACGTATGCAAGGAGGAGAGCGTGTGGAGTGTCATTGATGCAGCTCATTCTATTGGTCAAGAGCCAGATATCAATCTGAGTGAGGCCAAGCCCGATTTTTGGGTTTCTGTGAGATCATATCTCTACTGTTTGCTTTCCTGAAGTGGACTGAGAAGACTGACACCCGTTTATAGAACTGCCACAAATGGCTTTATAGCATGCGTGGTTGCGCGGTATTATATGTTCCAAAGCGGTAAGTATCTTCTTGCAGCTGATTGTACTCAGATGATGAATGTAATGTAAACAACAGTAACCAGCACATTGTCATATCGTCAATCCCGACAGCTCACTGGTACATCTCCCCCGCTGATAGGAAAGATCACAACTTTGTTACTCAGTTCCAATGTGGGACATTGGATGTTAATTGGAATTGTATTGTGAACTGATCGATAACCAGGGACTGGAACCGTCGACGCCGTAGCCTATCTCTCCGTTCTGGCAGGTAACTGGTTCATCTGCATAAAATTATACATACCGTTGATGGATGAATATCAGCCCTCGAATTCAGAAACTGGATTGGCGGCGAAGCCAGCATAAACGAATACTGCCACAGGACAACTCTGGAAGGTGGTAAACGCCTTGTCGATGTTCTCGGTACTCGATTATTGGACCCTGAAGGAGATATGACTGCCAACATGGTGCGCCGCACGCGTTTCATTTCTTCCTTTGTCCTAGCAATAACATCTATGTAGGTCAATGTAGAGCTTCCCATGCCTTCCCATATCGAATACACGCAGGAGCTTGAACAAAGAATCTCGCTCAAACTTCTAGAAGGGCACAATATGTCTTCAAAGCTTTACTATCATAATGGTGCTTGGTGGATACGATGCTGTTCTCAAGTGTGGACTGAGGTGCGTACAAGGGAATCTAGAGTCTGAAATTATAGTTTGGTGAAACTAATTGTGCTATGCTATAGGTGGAAGATTTTCAGAAACTGGGGAAAGCGTGGCTGGCTGTGATTGCAGAGATATCACAAGAGTTTGAAGCCAAGTGATCATGGGAAGGTAGGGTTGGTTCATGGAACTACATGCGGATTCATTTGGCCGATATTGTCAGCACGTATGACGGAAATCATTGCTTGTAAAGGACTCAGATACCGATGAAAGCATCGTGGACAGGTCAAGTGTTGATCGGTATAAAAACCAAATCGAGGAAATCCGCTTACATGTCATAAGTTCTAAATTAGAAAGCGGTTTTGTCTCAGAGCACGCGCACGCTCAGTTAGGCCATGAGAACATGCCCAGAACTATTTGTCTGACAGTCTAACCGACCCCGTTGCCAGCGAACGCCGAAATTTCCCGCTACTTTATTAGCGGGTTTCGTCGTGTCAATCGCACATTTGAGATCGAATAGTGGGTTTTAATAAATATCGTACGTGTCTTTGGTGGGAATCGAAACTCATACTACAGTCTGGCAAATCTGCTGAAATTGGCCAACTCTACTGTGCTATATCTTTCATTAGTGGAGGGTGTGCAAGAATTGGACATGTTATGCTAAAGATTCAGGTACACATTATATACCAGACGCGTCGAATTTATTTGTCGTTGTACAGAGCGTGCGGCCTCTGCAGATATACTGTACACCAGATACTAGACCCTCAAATAGGTGGATTACTATATATGGTAAGTCTATCATAAGTAGTTGCTCGACGTATTGGCCGTTAGTACAACTCCGGATCCACTAGTGGCCATCCTCAAATTATTGCCAAGCCATTGCACGGAATGCGTTCATTCTGGGCTGCATTCCAAGTCTGAGGCTCATTGTGCTTCGGAGGAATATGAACCAGTGAAGGTGGTGGCTCAGGGCTGGCACCATACTAAAATTGTAAATTAGGCCATATGCCGTATAAGTGATTCAAGGCAGTAGGACCCTCACCGGGACAGATCTTGACGACGACGAGTTTCAAACTTTCACTGTTTTCCATGTCGTCGCGCTTATCGTCAACGTTGCGTCACCTCAACTAGACTCTCCCCCACATCTCCCTGTATTTATTTCTAGTAAGATTAATATGTTCTATATCTTCTTTATCTGTGTATGTTGACTCTTTCCCCGAAGCCAATGGTGGTGTCCCACCTAGCGCGCAACATGTTCAAGCCGAGAATACCCCAGGCCCAGCCAAGCCACATCTAGCCACTGCCACCACTGCCCTTGTGGTGAGGGTGGCGTGCCACGACTGTGTCCGCTGACAACGACGAACTGTACGTGGGATCATGTATGAACAAGTGATCGCGCGGTTGAAAGACAGAATGGGGAAGGCCAGATGGGGACTGCGATTGTGTAAGGAAGTTTCTGCGGCCCGGGTTTGAAGTGATGACACTGATGAGTTCTCCTTCGCTCATATAGCTCAGCAGTGGACATATGGCGTCGTGTGTATCTCTATGTAGTACATATATTGTTGTGTTCTACAGGCCTCTCAGACTGAAAAATCTGGTTTTACAACCTATGTATGCTGATACCCAGGGACTTCAGTCTTCACTCTATACTCTAAGATGGCTTGCCAGGCTACTTCATGAAATTTGCCATGAAGTCATCTGTCCCATGTCCCAGTGAGGGTCCTACTGCAGGTGTTCGTATAAGTACTTGTACACTAGTCGTGACACGGATCTAGACTCGTAACCACTCCTTCGTACACGCTTGCTCATGTACAGTTGCGGACAAACAAAACCAACAAAATTATACGATTTATTGACACCCCAAGAGGCCCATAAATAGTCCGGAAACCATCGGAATAGTTAGGAATTGACTTGATCTAACGATTGGTACGAGCCGATTCCCCAAAAGTGAAGATTCTTCCGAAGAAAGGTCCAAATTTTTGGCGGGGGCCGAAACAAATCGATAAAATATCGAAAATTTCATTTTTGAACAGATCTCGATGAGTACTGTCCGATTCCACCGAAAAAAAGTAAGATAATCTTTTCCTCACCCCGCAAAATAATTCCTAGTATGCCGCCCAAACCCAGAGGCCGCCCTCCAAAAAAGCGTCGCAATCTCACAGGACTCCAAAATAGCTCTTCGAAACAGCCCAGCGTTTCCTCGAAGAATGCCCGAAAGAGGTTATTCAGCGTTTCATAAACCGATTGTGGCGGTTTATGAGTGCTTACCGTAAGGGTTTGACAGGCGCTGCCGCTGCGTGGGCAGTGCGCAAGCAAAAGCAGCATCGTGCCATCAACCAGACGGTCATGATGGCCATCGATGTCTTGAACCCAGCAAACCTAGTTGCTGGGGTTGCCGAGTCCTAGGTTCTGAGATTTACCCTAACTTTCGAAAAAAATTGCTCGAAATTTTGGCGCGGCCGAAACCCCGTGGGAATAAGACAAAAACACCATTTTTGAGCTCCTTTTGCACATCCGATTTCAAATCCGTTGTCAGATTTCCGCCAAAAAATCTGGTTTCCAAGATAAATAATTTGTTGGCTTTAGTTGTCCGCAAATGTACTAGGATCACCGGTCTAACAAGGATCAACTTTTCCGGCTCGTCCGCTACCAAGAAATTGATCAACCTCGGGTTCCGCTCCGTCATCCTCGGTTGTTAGGAGTTCATGTGGCTGCCACTGTGGCAGTTAGTCTGCTCATTCATTTTCGACAAGGCAGGCAATCATGAGAGGCCGGACTTTGTGGTGAGATTCTGTGCCTGACACCCGACAGAACTCTTATCGATTTCTTATATATATATATATATTACTTATAACCCGACTACAAACTTCGCGCCTTTCTTAGGCGCAACATCTCGATTTTCTAAATTCTTACACGACAGCTACTTTTTTCAAGCAGAGCAACGTTGGAGATGAATGTTGGCTATCTACTACTAGTAGTACAACCTTCAATTACACTTAAAATCGCTTACTTATCTCGCTCTTTGCCTTTTGCAGTATGGGTTTTGGAATATTGAATACAACCTATCCTACGAAAGTTCTTGGAGTGTCTGCTCGCTCGGGGTCGATGAGTCTTACAAGGCGGAGAAGGGGTTTCGCCAAGAGGACCTACTTTCTGGTCATCCAAAACATGCGAGTAGTCCAGATCCCTCAACCTGACAGCTAGCGTACCCGAAGCTACCCGAGGCAAATCGCTTCATGGTTAACGTTCATCGCTGAGGTCGTTGAATGCCATTAACTATGCAGCAACCTAGCAAAGTTCATGATTTCCCTTACAAACTTCTCCATCTAAGCTTCTCCATCCTAGTATGATCAAGAGTAATATGTTGTTTTCGAGGGCTGGCAAGTGATTTCACCTTGGTCATTGATAGCTTCCCGAACGTGATGGTCAATCGATCTTCCAAATATCAGGCGGGGGGCCAGGCCTCTCGCAAGCTCACATGTTTTCATCCAATGCCATGAATTCTTTCGAGGTGCTTTGACAATCCACGGCTTCCGACAGCGCCGGTTGGATATCAAACCTACTTGACTTCACTTTGGTGTCTAAAAGTAATGGAAATGGGAAAAGTTCCGACGCCGAGGTAACCGAAGGGATGATGAATCTGTCTATCATAAACGAATTCAAGTCGTACAAGTTGAAGCGTAACCAGGGTTCATACACGTGGCCAGCTCGGGTTACGGCTGACAGTGACACAAGGAACTTGACTCGACTGGCTTACGCGACAGATTTCTCGTGATCGACGGCTCGATCGGGTTCAGAATCAAAGTTTGAATATTTGAAAGTGGTCTCATTCCGATTATAGTCGCTTTATAAAACATAACCCTCATTCCATGTTTACCTTTCATCTTTTGGCTTTGCCCGGGCGCTCTATGCAATCCTCGACAGAAATTCCTGTACCTTCTCGACCAGCCTTCGCCACGCTAACCTGAGCGTCGGAGCATGCTTTTCTGCGCTACTCCTCTTAGTCAATACTACTTTCTAAACGTCAACGCTCCTATGCCACAGATGCCTCACAACGATGACCGCACGAATACGAGGAATAATGATGCAACGCCCCTCACAGTCCATCAAATCTCTTTGTTGGTTGCTTTATCAGCTACAGTACTCAGCTCATTGGGGTTTGGATTGGTACATTTAATATATGTACATGTCATGAAAGACGATTCTTATATATTTTTGCAGAGTATATTTGTTATGTGGTTTGGATGGTTGGTGCCATCTACGATACCCACACCAGTTTCAGTGACTCGTGTGACCATGACAAGTGCTCTCCGTACTCGCCGACGAAGGTTGGTGCCATTATAATCTCCGGTGGGCAGTTTGACACCCAGTTCGACGTTCCAGAGTCCCAAATCTTCCCGAGACCCAAAGCCCTCTCGAGGTTGATCCGGCACTTCATTATCCCAACCATGTTTGTTCCCCTCATCCTGCGCTCTCGTACACCACATCCGAGTCTCTATCACAGGATATCTGTGTTGCTGAACGGGTGCTTGTGGCAGGAGAGTCATTAGCGCAATCTCGGGCCCAACTGCCGTCACCCGTGGATGAAAGCTCACGGTCATCATCTTATACTCTCGTATCCAATCCTATTCACGTTCAGATGAACGTAGATACAGGCGACGAGCCCATTGTTGAATCGGATTCATCTTCTCGGCGATCCCTTTCACAGCGACTGCCCAAGATGAAGAATCCATTCGCCGGAAAAGCACGTCGCCGGTCTGCCAACGCTGAAACATTTTCACAAAATCCTCCAACAGGTATATAGTATTTCACATAATTAACGATGCCATCTCATCTTTCACTTTTTAAAGATTCCAATGGTGGCAAGGCTGCCAAAAGACCGAGGATTAATTTTGGAGTAGTACATTCAACGACACGCACACTAGACGAGGCAGAACCAGACCCTCCATCACCAAAATCTTCTCGTCTCCCCTTTGGCCGCCGGAATTCGAAGCTCACCGCGGCTGTTCCCTCGACGTTGGCAGTGTCTTCTGATTCAGTTCCATCAGCATCAACTTCCTGCTTCTCGCGTAAAAAGCACCGTCGCTCATCTACTGTTGCCCCTATTCCGCGCACCCTACCATATGAAGCACCGTATTTTGCCGCGCCCCCAATACCATTGGATGCGACTTATTTGCTGCATTCGAAGCATCCGTCTTCTGGAAATTATATGGGTCTTAGATCTGGCCCAAGTTCTGCTTCTGAGGAACAGGAAAATGATTATCCTTCTCCAGCGCAGGGTATGCTTGGTCACAGGCGATCAGAATCCACCCAAAAACGACGATCCGTTAGCGACAATCTGACAACTCGTCGTCGAACTGTACAATAGTTATCTTATCTTGTCAGTCCCTGCGTTTATCTGGTTGAGTGATAGGAGCTGATAGGCTTTGTTTCAGACAGCATTTATAAATTAAGGTGAATTACATTGTACTTTTATACACACGCATAACATATTATGGATGAATTTCAATTCTCATGTCCGATCACGTGGAGTTCGTAATATAATATTACTTTAAATATTTATACTAAACTATGGCGACGCACAAAACGCTAACCATGTCGAATTCTACACGTAAGTGCATATCGGCGTTGCTGGTCATTGATATGCAATACGACTTCGTGCATGGTTCACTTGCTGTACCTGATGCAACATCTGTCATCGACGAGATTAATTCTCTACTCGCTCTCCCATTCACGATTAAGATCGCTACCAAAGATTTCCATCCCGCCGATCATGTCTCATTTGCGGTAGTGCACGATAAACCCCCCTTTTCCAAAATAATTGTCTATCCGCCAGGAGAGACTGAGAATAGACCACTCGAACAAGTGCTCTGGCCGGTGCACTGCGTCGCTTCCACACCCGGTTCAGAATTCGTACAAGGTCTTCATCTCGAAGCCTTCGACGCTGTAGTACACAAAGGCATACACCGTGAGATCGAAACCTACTCTGGATTCCGCGATCCATGGCACCTGACTACGACGGAGCTTCCATCGCTTCTTGAAGCTCAAGAGGTAACAGATGTCGTCGTAGTCGGCGTGGCCGGTGATTATTGCGTAAAATATACTGCCCTAGACGCAGTAGATTTTGGCTATAGTACTTGGGTGGTGCGGGATGCAATTAGGGACGTTTTCAACACGGAGACGCATTGGGAAGAAATGAGGGAAAGGGGCATACACATAGTAAAAAATATGACAGAGGTCCAGAGTATGTTGAGGGGTTAGGGGTCCAAACTAGGAAGCCAAAGTAGAAGCTTTACGTCATTATGGTGGCTATGTCGATGTTTGTGTTAAACCATATGTCAGTGCAACAAAATTTTGCGCTCGACGTAACGGTGTTTCGCCAATTGGAATGTAAGATAAGTTTCGCTCATATTTGCTATAGCTAATCTTCATTCATACTGACTAACTTTGTACTTTGGCGTGGTATACTTCAGCCTCACAGTGCCATAAGGGGTTCAAAGGAGGTTCAAAGGAGGTTCAAAGGAGGTTATTCCGTCATATCTAAATTTAAACCTACAGATCCTCGATCACGAAAAGGTATAAAGTCCCTTCGTATTCTCCTTGATTCTCCAAAATAACTTCCCTGCATCACTCATTACTTGACTTATCGAAATACTACATTGACAATGTCCATCATCGTGGAACAACCTCTTCCCATAACATTTCTGATCTTATCTCGAGTCTCTACCTATGCTCATTGTGTTGAAGTGAGTTGCGCTACAACTCCGCTGGAACATTGCTCATTAACCCACCACAGAGCGCAGTGGCAACATTCGTCTTCTGGGCTTGTCCGTCTTTATGCCCGGGAATGCCCCCTCGACAAATACTGAAAAAGCGAAGAACAATTTTGTGCCGCACCATCAGTGTACATTCTCTTGATTCTTCGTCAACTCTCGTTGAAGAGCTTGCAGCAATCCAAAACAACGCAACTGTCAGTTTGGATGATCAACGTAAGCCTGGTCAACTTACTCATCGTAATCACCTCTAATCTTGCTACTCCTTGCAGCCAATCCTTCGACACGCCAAAAATTAGGGAATGCATTGGTCAAGTTCTCCGCCCCAATTATGGCACCTAGTCACTCGATACGGCCATTTGCCCGACGAATGTCACTGCCTGCAAGACGACTTTCTGAATCTTTTGCAACTGCTGTGGCAACCCCTTTCCGCACCCACACATGCGATATTGATCCCCCCTCTTATTTCACTACTACTGTCGAACCCTCTACACTCTCTCCGGAAGACCCAATTATTCAGGAAGTTCCGGCCATCGAAAGAGAGAATGCGCCTGAGGCGGTTGTTTGTATTGTGCAGGAGAAAGAAACTGCAGTTCTGCTGGTCAAAAGAACAAACAAGATCAAGCGTGTTACAAGAAAAATGAAGTCTCTTCTGCATTTCCGACAACGCTCGACATCTCTGCTTAGCACGTAAACTAGTCACGGACCATATACCCAACTTCTTGTGCTGGATACCCATCATTGGACTTTCACAATTCATGGACAATATTTCTGTATTAATAGTTTCTCATTTCATGTATTATGTATCTGTATAACCAAATTTCAAGATCCATCGCTTATTATTCTGTCAAACCATCGTGATTCAGGAGTGCTAGAATCGCATTCACAGTCGAGTTATCGTTTCCCGCATCTAATATGACTCCCTTTTCCACGCATCGTTCCAGTTGGACATCCAGGAGACGACTTTATGATAAAGCTATTTGTTATGCAGTCAAAACCAGGGTATGTGGATGCTCACCGTAGTTGATTAACAAGAATCCCAATACGTGGCCATGCTTTCAATTTGATCTGGGTGTCTTTGCTGACAATACTAATCCCACCAGCAACATGATTGACAGACACATGCCCACCGAATAATAGGAGAGCATATAAAGGAACCTGTTGTTGTAAGGCGGTTAAAGTCACACAATTCGCTGGTATATAGCAAACAAACCTCTGTAGCATCTCTTAGAAACACCTTGGTCGACATATACTTGTGGAAGTACACCAGAAACGAGGATTTCCATGCGGCTGTATCAAATAAAACACTAGCAGGATGGAGAAACACCCTTCCCTCGCGCAGGTCAAATATCTTGAACTCGCGCGCGGTATTTTCGCGCTGGACTGTCCCTGCTTGAACCTTGTCGAACTTTATGGCGGATCTAGGAAGATGGACACGAGCGACACGAGGCCAGAGACCTCCGAGAATGACAGCCTTCAACAAATTCGTGTTGTTGCTATTGGCGTTGAGATATGGGGTAGAGGGAGTGGAAGAAAGTGGTATGAAGCCAAGATCGGCCAGTGATAAAATGAAATCATTTCTAAGAGTGGTGATTTCACGTATTGTTGATAACGAAATGAAGTTCTGTAGAACAGCATCAGCAGTGGTCGTTATAATACATATTCTTCTCACTTCTTCACAGAACGTTTTAATTGCATTATGGGGTTTGCCTTCAGAACGTAGGAGCGCACATGCGTCATAAGCCTTGAGGTCTGTCAAGAGATCACTTGCAGCATTAGAAAAGCGGCTCCTTGCTCTATAAAACAGGTTTCGGTGAATTGTATGTGCTAATTCCTGTTTGCGCTTACCGTGCCGCCTCGTCTCGTTTATCCATGGGGCTGAGAAATAAAGGCTTGGACGATAAAGTTGCTGCGATTGTCAGCACTGGACCCAGGCATCGAAATAGAGTTCCAAGGATAAGAATCTAGCCGAAGAGGTTTTAGCATATCGGATCGAGGGCTTGATTTTCAAGATCAAACCTTCGCGAGTCGAAGGTCGATAGGCAGCATCGCCTGTACAGTATGTCAGCAAAGTTACGGAAGACGACCCGGATTGCATACCATATGCCTTCCTAGAGGAGTGAGCTTCCCTCCTTCGTCTACCGCACCAAGCTCTTCTAGAATGGACCATGCTTTCTCCATGGCTGCTGTCTTCGGAGGGTCGATAGCCCGAGTCAGATATTGCTAAGATGCATGTTGGTCTTCGGAAATGTCAACAACAACCAGACGTCACCTTCACATCTTCATCTTGCCGCATTACTTTGATGGTCAAGGAGATACTTTCCAGAGGAACACGCAGAATCTCTGGAACAGGATACCTGCCCATATTACTCTCCTGTTTCCGAGTGTACAGTTTGTAACAAATGCCGGGCTGCGTCCGACCTGCCCTACCCCTTCTTTGTCGAGCTGCAGCTTCAGTAATCCATGTCTCCATTAACCGTGAGAGGCCGGTATCTGGATCATACTGGTTTTCTTTGACCTTCCCTGAATCGACGACATAGAAAATATCATTAATGGTGATAGATGTCTAAAGATAGAATCCTAGCTTTGTTGATGTGATAGAACAAAGTGACATACCTCTGCGACATTTGTTGCAACAATGATTTTCCAATTTAATGTCTGGGCGAATACGAGTCGTTGCTCATCATTCGAAAGATTGCCGTGAAGTGGTAAGATGTCTGCTTGTTTACCAGCCAAATAACTACGCATCATATCGATACATTGGCGAATTTCTTGAACACCTGGCAGAAATATTAATATGCCGCCACGTTTATCGGCTGTAGACACAATGTAATCCACAACGGATGCTATAAGCTAAACAGGCATTAGAAGAACTTAAAAAGAATGATAATCCACAGCTGGGATTCACCTGGAAATCCACACGATCTGCACGGACAACGTTATGAATCGCAGTTATACTTGGATCATCGAGCCCTTGGGCCTTCAGATCGTCACGGAAGGCTTGCTGCCCAACCTCATCCTCCTTCTTGCTCGGTTTTGCCCTCCGAGGTTGGTAGCCAATCACAGGCATGATGTCTTCCAAGTATCTAAGTACATGACAAATTTCAGCAAAATAGTGAAACAAGAAAGAAGTGCAAACCACTTACTTGTCAACTACGGAGTGTGAAACCCCAGGGATTGTCACAACCGGGGCGCCATCGAAATACTTCACGAAGGTCTCATGATTTATTGTCGCGGACATGAGAATGACCTTCAGATCACGATGCCTCTTTAACAGTTCCTTTAGCTCAAGTAACAAGAAATCTCCATCAACAGAGCGTTCATGAACCTAAAACGAGTCTTCAGTAATAAAATTTGTGTTGGGCCGAAACAAATACCTCATCTACCACGATGTGAGAAACTCCATGAAGCATATCTCCAGAGCCGAGACGTCGCAACACCACGCCGGTGGTGCAGAACAGCAGCTTCGTCCTGCTGTTTTGTTTACTCTCACCTCGGATTGCATATCCCACCGAACCATCATCAACTCGTTCAGCTGAAACTCGAGCAGCAACTGATGTGGCTGAAATTCTCCGTGGCTGGGTTATAATGATAGATGCCTCTGACGCGCGACCTGATAATATCAAAGAATCCAAGATGAATTGGGGGACTCCAGAAATTGTCAGTCTCAATGGAGTGTTTATTGCCGGGCAATTTTACATACGTTGCGTGGTCTTCCCACTTCCTAAAAATGGGGCATCAATCAACTAAAAACGCGGACCAGAAACATGGCCCTAACCCGTTTCTCCAACGACAATTAGCACTCTATTATTTTGAAGTTGCTGCAGAAATGCCTCTTTTGCTTTGAAGGCTGGGAGTCTTTGTCGTGTTGCTAACATTTCTGTGTACTTCTCATACTATTCTGTCATCAGTTGCTTTAGCGAACAGCTGTATAGCTTACTTCATCGCTCTGGCACATGGCCTCGAAGTCATGTCTGATCTGGTTGCTATCGCGATCATCAGGACGTAGACGTCCACGACGGCGCCCAACCGATCGGTCATTCGAGACAGAGAGGTTATCATTGGAATTTGCTTTTGGGTATGCTTGTGGGTTAGGAACGAAATGCCTGAGAACCATTGACATGGCAGGGGGTCCATAATCTTCTATGATTGCCCATTCAGCTTCCAGGCATCTCATAACTGCCATGCAGAAACCTTCATCAGGCTCCATGAAGGAGTTCGATTTCATGGCTAGCAAAATCCGTGATAAGAGGTGGAGACGAATGTAAGGCGGAGCCGTCGTTGACGTGATGTACATAGGCGCATAACTAGATCGAGGGTAATGTTCGAGAGAAGAAACCAGTATGTGAATTTGAATTGGAGCACTGAACAGCGATATTACAAGTTGTGTTGAGTCGACAAAAGATGCCCCCAGTGCGTCGACTTCGTCCGTGTTGATAATATACGGATCTGAATTAGCAACCTTTACAGAAGAATCTTCGCCGATTAACCTTTTGCCGAGTGCCACGAGAAGAGAGTCCCATGTGAGTAACTTTGAGTTGGCTGTACAATCCTTGACGACGTGGACGGGCCAGCCAGCCTCTTTGACAGCTTTGTCTTCGATCCAGCGTCTCTTCAAGTCATCTGTGCCAGAGTGCGCCGAGATGATGAAGGGGTCGGAAGAGTTGATAGAAGGGAGGAATCGCTGAGGTAGATCGCATTCGGGAACATTAAGAATTAGATACTCTAACGCTGCATCTAATGAAGACAAGGAGCCTAGAAGATTGGATGCCAAAGGAGAGGGTTGCGACAAAAAAGTGACTGCGTCGCGAGCTTGTGCTTCGGCAAAGCCGAGATGTACTAGTTGCTGTGTGACTTTCAATCCATCTTCTTCAGAAAATAGAGAAGATGCTATGCCGGCTGCCTCTGGATACAAAGAAATTGCCTGTCGTTACAAGTCAAAAACGATGTTCGAAGTGGGCTTTTGAGATACAGTACAACACCTTTTTGATGACGTCCTCAACAAACTCCCTCAATGGTGTCGCCATTTTCACTTCGGGAGTTTGAGAAAACTCGTACGAGATGAGACCACTTGTCTTAGCACCAGCACTCTCTTGTTTGCGAGCGGCTTTGGCTTGTCGCTCGTTTACCTCTTGTCGAGCAGCAAACGGATCGGCGTCGTACATCCATTTCATGTGCTGTGGAGCATTCTTATGCTCTGCAGCTAATTCATTCCAGTAGTCTCGGGGGCCTGGAGGAAGAACTCGATTGAGTTGCAAGCTATTACAGAACTATCCAGGTGTACAGATTCAGGTGCTTTGATTCGGTTAAATCAATATAAAACATTCGTACGAACACGATACAAGGCGTAAGTGGCTCCCCAGTGGCGTGCTTCCAATGCAGTTGGACTAAGACGTGGAGGATGTGGTTCTAGGCGGACAGTTTCTTTCTGAGAAGTACTTTTGTTCAGTTTGCTCAGCGTGACGACAAACGACCAGCCATCGGAGTTTTTGCGCTAAAACATTGATCATGAATATAGTATGAAAGATAGCAGACAGAAACGTACAGTATCGACGGTAGGCTTCTCCCAGCCGGACTTTTGGCACCTAGCACAGATATATCAATCAGCCCTCGGGACTATGGCCACATGATAGAACTTTGTGTTGCCTCTACAACATCAAGGCTGGACCTGGTGATTGTGCAGGCACGAAGCAGACTATCGAGACTCAAAAGACATGTATCACCTCTCATGCAGCAAGCTCAAAGGATATTTGGAGCCGGGAGGAAATAACGATTTTTCGCCATCAGGAATGGAAGTAACCAACGAATTGGTGGACTTGGAAGAGTTTCCCGCGTTTCCGGACTTGACGATACCTTTTCTAGGCGGCATCTGTAGGTGTCTCCAATCCAAGCCTGAAAGATTATATAGACCGTCGTTACGTAATCCCGTGCAGCTCTTCAGCTTCCCATTCTTTCCCTGTATGGCCGACATTGACCTTTACAACCTTGAATTTCTTTCCTTGGTTGCGAAGATTACCCAGGAAATTGACAACCATACAGGTGCCAATGACAAGACTCTGGCTGAATTCGTCATCGCTTTGCATGATCAAGCCAACAAGAGCCGCTCAGCATTCCAGGAGAAGTTGAAGGAAGTTGGGGCTAACTTTCCGGACTCTTTTGTCGATAATGTCGACCGTCTTATCCTTAGCATGCACCCCAAATACAAGAAAGAGCGTGTGTCAGCTACCACGAACGGGAAAGCCAAAGTGGCTGATGAAGTGCTGAGCGAACAGGAGCGACAAAAACGCTTGTTTCCAGGTCTTGCCATCCAGAACAAGGATGTTCCTTCCGCAGTCTCGGATGACGTATTTTTGGAGGAGCTTGGAGATCTAGTTGCTGGTAGGAAGTCAAGGCCACGAGAGCCGGAGGATGAGGAGCGGTCGATCAAGCGACAACGACGAGATCACTCACACTCACCTGGAAGACATAGCTCAAGTCCTGCTAGAGGCAGACGATACAGCGATAGGGGGTATAACCACACCGCTGGTAGAAATGGCGGAGGGAGGACAACATTGGATGATAAGCCAATATTGTTCAAAATCTATGACGGAAGGATCTCCGGATTGAGGGATTTTGGAGCATTTGTGACCCTGGAAGGTGTTACGGGGAGAGTAGAAGGTTCGTCTTCTTAGCTCACGCCACGGAAATCACTTGACACTTTTGCAGGCATGGTCCATGTATCAAACATCCAATCGGGTGCTCGTGCGAACTCTGCCTCTGACTTACTTAGCAGAGGACAGCTCATCAAGGTGAAAGTTATGAGTGTTGCTGGTAGCCGCGTTGGTCTGTCTATGAAAGACGTAGACCAAGCATCCGGACGTGATCTTACCCCTCATCTGCGGATAAAATCAGAAGCAGAAATGGAAGAAGAGCGCGCACGCACGACACGAGCTTCCTCTGGTGCCAATGCCATGCCGCTTCGCTCCCAAGACGTCCCTGTGCGGTCAGCTAAGCGATTGACGTCCCCTGAGCGGTGGGAAATTAAACAGCTCATATCATCTGGCGCAATTGACGCCTCCGAATATCCTGAATTGGACGAGGACTTCCATAATCCTATGGCCCATGCAGAAGTGGAGGAAGAACTTGATGTTGAGATCAGAGAAGAGGAGCCACCATTCTTGGCTGGACAGACGAAGCGGACACTCGATTTGAGCCCGGTCAAGATCGTGAAAGCTCCGGACGGTTCGCTGAATAGGTCTGCTCTTGCAGGAGCTTCTCTAGCCAAAGAACGGCGTGAGTTGCGCCAACAAGAGGCGAACGAACAGGTCGATTCCGAAGCTCGTGACTTCAGTCAACCGTGGCTTGACCCCATGTCGAAGGAAGGTGACAGGATGTTTGCTCAGGACCTACGAGGGAATCTAAAGGGGCAGAAGGCGGGGGAGGTTCCAAAATGGAGGGAGCAAAGCTTCAACAAGGCAACCACATTCGGTGAAATCACTAATCTGAGTATCCAGGACCAACGGAAGAGTTTGCCTATATACAAACTTCGGGATGCTTTGTTAAAAGCAATTGGAGAGGTGAGCTTTCTTGTCCGATTTCGCTGCTGATCAGTGATTAACGCCTCATTTCAGCACCAAGTGCTTATTGTAGTTGGTGATACTGGCTCTGGCAAAACAACACAGATGGTGCAGTATCTTGCCGAAGCTGGATACACTGACAGAGGTCGCATTGGTTGTACTCAGCCCCGTCGTGTTGCTGCTATGTCTGTAGCGAAGCGTGTCTCAGAAGAAGTTGGATGTCGGCTGGGCCAAGAAGTTGGTTACACAATACGATTCGAGGACTGCACAAGTCCAGAGACAAGAATCAAGTACATGACGGACGGTATGCTGCAGCGGGAGTGTCTAATTGATCCGCTGTGTAGCTCGTATTCAGTCGTCATGTTGGACGAGGCTCATGAGCGTACCATCGCTACAGATGTCTTGTTTGGCCTGATGAAGAGTGAGTATTTCTTTCTGTTCTGATTTTAAAAGCCAACTGACGCTCGCATATAGAGGCGGTTAAACGTCGTCCGGATCTCAAATTAATTGTTACCTCAGCTACCCTTGATGCTGAGAAATTCTCCAAGTATTTCTTTGGGTGTCCTATATTCACAATCCCCGGTCGAACATATCCGGTCGAAATACTATATACTAAGGAACCTGAATCCGACTACTTGGATGCATCTCTTATCACTGTCATGCAGATCCATCTTTCCGAACCCCCGGGCGACATCCTTCTGTTCCTTACGGGACAGGAAGAAATTGACACTGCTTGTGAGATCCTTTTCGAGCGCATGAAGGCCCTAGGTCCCAAGGTTCCAGAACTCATTATTCTACCCATCTACTCCGCCCTCCCTTCCGAAGTGCAGTCCAGGGTATTTGAGCCCACTCCGCCTGGTGCCCGAAAGGTCGTTATTGCCACTAACGTGGCGGAAACCAGTCTTACGATTCCCGGTATCTACTATGTCATTGATCCTGGATTTTCGAAACAGAATGCTTTCGATCCCAGGCTCGGCATGGACTCCCTCGTGGTCATGCCCATTTCTCAGGCTCAGGCACGGCAGCGTTCTGGACGTGCTGGCCGTACGGGCCCAGGAAAATGCTACCGGCTTTACACAGAAGCGGCATACCGAAACGAGATGCTTCCGAGCTCTATCCCTGACATCCAACGAACGAATCTTTCGTCGACGATACTGCAGTTGAAGGCGATGGGCATCAACGATCTTCTTAGCTTCGACTTCATGGATCCGCCCCCCGCACAAACCATGCTGACGGCGCTTGAGTCGCTATATGCTCTTTCAGCATTAGATGATGAGGGTCTTTTAACAAGGTTGGGTCGTAAAATGGCTGACTTTCCCATGGAGCCGCCGCTGGCAAAGATGTTGATTGCATCTGTTGAGTTGGGTTGCTCGGAAGAGATTCTCTCCATCGTAGCAATGCTTTCAGTGCAAAGCGTTTTCTATCGGCCGAAGGAGAAACAAGGCCAAGCAGATTCTAAGAAAGCAAAATTCCATCAACCCGAAGGGGATCATCTCACTCTGCTGACAGTCTATAATGGATGGAAAGCCGGAAACTTCTCGAATCCATGGTGTTACGAAAATTTCATACAAGCAAGAAGCATGAGGAGAGCACAGGATGTCAGGAAACAATTATTGGGCATTATGGATCGGTATGCTATCACACAACCCTATTTGTTGCTTCTCTGGCTCACGCATTCGACAGATATAAGCACGATATTCTTTCGGCAGGGAAAGATTACAACCGTGTGCGGAAGTCCATTTGCTCAGGGTTTTTCCGGAATGCTGCCAAAAAGGACCCGCAGGAGGGGTATAAAACGCTCGTCGAGGGGACACCGGTGTACATCCATCCTTCTTCTGCGCTGTTCAACAGGAATCCAGAGTGGCTGGTGTACCATGAGTTGGTGCTCACCACCAGGGAATACTGTCATAACGTGACTGCCATCGAGCCGAAGTGGCTCGTAGAGGTTGCACCACAATTCTTTAAAGTCGCCGATGCAAACAAAATCAGTAAACGCAAGCGGCAAGAAAAGATTGAACCATTGTATAACAAGTACGAGAAACCGGACGAGTGGCGGTTGTCGAAAGTCAAGAGAAGCGCACGTTCGGTAAGTAACTATTCACCTGTGTTCCCTCGTCGTTAGCTCACTATTCGCTTAGAGTCAAACGTTTGGTTAGAATATATTTACGATGTATTTGCGGCATTTTGTCCTCTCTGTATTGTTAGACATCACACATCGCACATATGCTAATTCAATAATGAGAATGAATCACAACAAGTCCTTCAACGAAAGTTAGATGGGCTCGGACGCATGAACCAGACTTACCCATGATATCATCCTACAAACCTGAGTGCATCCGCACTAACGTAGTACTTCGCAACCTCTCCAGGCTTTGTAGGAGGCGCATCGGAATCTGGGACGAGCATGAATGTCTGCGAAAAAACGCGAGGATGTCCATCGATAGTTCGTGACGGAGTGCTCGGTGGATTGCCCGCGGGGCCTCGCCCGTGAGTAACATTTCCAGAGACCGTAATCAGGAGAGAAGGCGGTTGAGTGCCTAGACGCGTAGATGAGTGTGTACCCCCTGTTAGAGCGAAATGACAAGGTGTACCTGGAATGGGGTGACAATCGAAAGATTGCACTTCATGCTTTGTGATTGGCATATTTTCTATGAGCTGCCTGAGACCGTCTGCACCCTGGAATGGTTTCCCGTTCCACGTTAAGGACGATGATGGGCGATAAAATTGAGGAAGGTCGTCTAGACGCGTGTTTGAGTCATATGCTGTGTAGTATATGCGGGTAAAGTGATCCGCTGCTCGAGTTGCAAGCTCAATGCTGGAGATATATCAATGGGTGATGACATACTATAAGATGATGAACGGACTCGCTGGGCGTAAGAGCAACGGGCGCGGTCATTACAGCGGAACGGGGGTTGTTGTATGTAAAGCTGTGACAATTCCGCGCCGGATCACGTTTTGGGCTAAATCTGGGCTTCACCAGGCCTCACGACGGCTTCGGCAAGCCTATTGTCACAACCAGGAGGATTATGGCTGAACACCAAATTCGCGTCCTTTCTTTCAACTGCTGGTTTGTTTCTCCTTCAAGGTTTTCTATGCTCTACTCACACTAGTACTGCAAGGGGGCTCAAGTACGTATCCAAAAAACGCAAGGAGCGAATTGACGGTATCGCGCATGAGCTTGCAAACTCCAATGTTGATATCATTGCTTTGCAAGAAGTATGGGTGTTTGCCGACTACGAAAACATACAGGAACGAGTCTCAAAGCAACTCCCCCATTCCAAGTTCTTCTACAGGTAATTGTAGCTGTGTTACACTTCCCCTTCTGCTACGGCTGAAGAGCAACATAATAGTGGTGCTCTTGGAGCAGGGCTTGCTATATTTTCAAGGTTCCCCATAATATCTACTTCTATACATTCGTATTCTCTTAATGGCGCACCTTTGGATGTTATTGCTGGTGACTGGTTTGTTGGCAAGGCTGCTGCTAGCGTAGTCATCCTGCATCCCACTCTCGGCCATGTTCAGGTTTTCAATACGCACGTATGTAACATCTTGAGGCCTGTGTTTCTCTCATTAACTCGTGAGCTAGCTGTTTGCGAAAGGAGGCGAAGATGGTCTTGAGCACCACAGGGCTCACCGCCTAGTGAACGCATGGGAGCTAGCCAAACTTGCACGGCAAGCAGCTGAACTAGGTCATTATGTCATCGTGGTGAGTTTCACCTCGAATTCTCCCGGTCTCTGCTCATTTTCCGAGGAAGGCTGGTGATCTGAATAGCATCCCGGCCACGCTCCCCATATCCGTCATACACGAACACGCTGCTCTCTCAGACTCATGGCTTGTCACGCACCCTACCGGAGGCACGTCGATATCCGCCACAACCCCACTTGACGCCATCCTGAACTATGGCGTAACGGCTGACTCGCCCCTAAACACGTACTCCGCCGGAAAACACCTCGATGCCCACGCATCACGATTTCTGGGCAAGCGGCTGGACTACATCCTGTATAGGCAACCCCACAGGCGGAATGAGAAACCCTCTGTCATCAGGGCTTCAGAGTGCAAAGTCGTAATGACAAGCAAAGTTCCTGGATGTGACTTTTCCTTCTCTGACCATTTCGGCGTCGAAGCTACACTAGTAATAGAGGCAGCTGATGAGGACGAATCCACATCCGTCTGGCGCTCATCCACACCCCCTGGTCCGTTGTCAGCGCTGCCTCATTCCGAACTGTCAAGCGCTTCAACAGCTACAGTCATACAGGCACTGACAACCTGTTACCGATTTTCACGACAACGTGCCCGAAAGGAGCTCTCTTTATTTGGCTTCTGCCTCTTCCTTCTTTCCATCCTTACAGTTTGCACCGCCTGGTTTCCGCGTACATCGCTGTACCCAGTATTAAACCTGCTAACCATCTTCTTTGCATGGTATGCAACAACCATGTTGTATGAAGGCTTCCTCTATGGCAATTGGGAATGCAACGCTCTCATGAACGTAATTGAAGAGTTGGAAATATATCAAAAGGGTTTAGAGATTCAGTTTCAGGGATCCAGGAGGAACTCTGGTGGATATTGAACTACATTTGAACTATTTATTCATACATGTGCTTCAGCGTTATATAATAAAAAATGCATGTTCCGTCACACAAGTCATAGCAGTCAGCACGACAAATAGATAAGTGATAATACCATAGTCAATATTGAGGGGTCTTGTAGAGTAGTGTCTGATTGGCTGGACCAGATTGGGACCAGTTCTCTACCAATGACGCAATATCTGGATGACTGGTGTTGGTACGCCGTAAAGACGGTGAAGGGGGTGGAGAAGTCATTTTTGACAACGGTTGAACTGCTGGGAGACGTATGTGGTCCGGACCAGTACGTCTAGATTCAAAAGGAGATGGTTTGCAATGATGTAGCCCTCCAACAGGAACAACTAGGGAGACTGCAGATCGAATACGACGGAGCCCCGATGCTAGCTGTGAAGCGCCTGTATCCGAGGGCGAGGTAACGGAGGTGGGCGAAGAGGTGGGCGAAGTGGGTCTATCGACTACAGCGCTGTCCTTTCTATCTCTTCTTTCATTCTTCCGCTCTTGCGCCTCCTCGTGCGGCGAAGGAAAAGACGGGACGAGAGGCCACTTCCGTGACCGTCCCCAACTGGGATACTCCTTCCGACTCTGCTCCTTGTCGGACTCTGAACTGTCTCTAGCCCCTAGTTCATCGTTAACGCCTTCCATACCACTCTTCGTTTTTACACCATCACCACCGACAACTGTAGCATTTTCGTTCTCGATTTCTTGCTCGAGTTCGAGCTCCGCGCGAGCATTCAGAAGTTGTGGTGAACTGCTGCGAACTTGAGGAAGGACATTTCGGACAAAGTCCCGCATAGATCCGAAGGCACGACGCGTCGAGGAGAGAAAAGGATATGTATGGAAGACGTGGATCTGAATGGGTTGTTAGCACGAGACAGTGATCAGACAAAACTCCGAACGTACGGCATCTTCATATAGCTCGTACCGCACTTCGACGCCTGCCATTGACGCCTTGTGGGCTAGTAGAGTTATCTCGTCTCGAAGGACTTCAGCATCTCCTGCTTGTATTAATAATGGCGGAAGTCCCTTGAAATCTCCGAAAAGAGGGCTCGCGTAAGGGTGTGTGATATACTCTTCCATACGTTCACCCAAGTACAGGGCGATAGGATTCAGTTGATCATCTTGAGCCGGAAACGGGACAACGTCAAAAGATGCATTGGAATCCCATGATTCACAGCTCATGGTCAAATCTTCCATTTGCAATCAATGACGACATTGA
The DNA here is from genome assembly GCA_026075535.2 of Tricholoma matsutake. Lineage (NCBI taxonomy): Eukaryota > Fungi > Basidiomycota > Agaricomycetes > Agaricales > Tricholomataceae > Tricholoma > Tricholoma matsutake. Next base: position 9,259,436 of record AP026540.1, on the reverse strand, counting down.
ATGTGAAACTATGAAGCGACTCACCAACCCAAGGGGACATGAGAATTGCGCCAGATGGCATGGGATAGTTGTTATCTCTCAGGTACATTAGTAACGCGAGGCACAAGCCACCCCCAGCACTGTCACCAGAAAGAAGGATGTTTTCTGGTGGAATATGAAGATCTTCCACCAATCTAAGGTAACCAGACACAGTATCATGCAGAGGGCCAGGAAATCGTGTCTCTGGGGCCAAGCGATAGTCAAGCGCTGTCAACAGAGGTTCATCAGTTACAAGGTGAGCGCCTGGCAATGCAACGCACCAAAGACGCGGGCATCAGTATATTTGGACAATGGAATAGAGATTAATCGTTGTGCAGCCGCGCTTGATAGTGAGTATGCACCTGAGCTCAAAGTAAGTGAAGATGATATGATGAAGAGACGATCCTATGCACCGCCATGAAGATAAAGTATGACTTGTTCTTTCGTTTTTACGCCTGGGTTGTCATCAGGAGATTGTTCGGGCCGAGTGGCTCTCCACTCCGATTGCAACCTCTGCCAAGTCTTCTTACCGACCACCCATTCTCCAGAAAGTTCACGAGAACCAGTCTCGGCAACATCGAACTCTGAAAGGATACCCCGAAGTTGACGTTGCCTTACCCGGAAGGTGACGGGCGTCACAAGGGCGTCAGAAGGAAGGGGCACTAATCCGCCAATGCTCATGAGCATTCGGATAGTAGTCTGGAAAAAAAAAAATCAGGGGGTGCAGGGGATTATGTGACACATACGACTCACAATGTCGACCAAAGTACTGTGGCGTCCAGCACCACGCATAAGACTAGAAACGATGGTCATTTCGATGCCCCATGACTTTTTCCGCGGGCCCCACACATGATGTGAGAGTACGTCGCCGGTAACTTCGGTTGCTGTACCAAACAATGAAAACTCGGATGAGAGAAAAGTAGAGTACTAACCTTTAGAAACAACGACAACGCCATACTTCCATATATCCCATATCCTGAGGGGACGGCGTGGTTGAATCTTCAGTTTTGGATTGACCCGAGCCGACGGTGGAGTGATTCCGGGGGTTGCGAAGTGATGAAGACATTGCTCCGGGAGGTCGATAGAGACTTGAGTGTCTTCAATGAGAGAGCGATGAAAGATAGAAGACATATGAGAGAAGGAATGAAACAGAGAAAGATGTGGAGAAGATCCGGGGAAGAGGAGAGACAAGCTCAAAGTCTGGTCCTTCCATTTTCAGAATATTACGCGACCTTGGGTAAACACGTGTTATTCATGTGGCTGTGCTGCCGCCTGCATTACAAATCTAATTGGTCAATAATCATTCCCACGACTAACCACCTCTTTTACTGTCGGTCGTAGTAATATAGTGTGTTCCTGCATAACAACTTTAGCTTCAGATTCAACATATCTCGACTATTATCAACCTACAAATTGCGCTGTCATGCTTCCACGCTGGTCACATAGTGGGGGATAGTCCTGAACAATCCCTTGCGCGACGAGATTATTTAGCTAGATTGGTTATTAATACATTTCCTGTGTGTATTATTAAATAGCCTGCCCGACTTACCGCTAGCAAATATTTGCTCTCCCCGACTCTATCCAAATATCGCCGACAGAAAGGCAGTGTGCCGAAGTTTTTAGTAATGGATTTCAACAGTGACTTTGCGGATGTTAGTCTGACGACAGGACCATTAGTAAACCTCGCGTCGTCAAAGAAATGAGCCACGAACCGGAGAGGGACATGAGGCGCGTCAACGATCTTTGCATAATGTGAGCAGTCTCCCTAACCGTCATTCAGCACAATGCAGAAGCTCCGTATAATGGCATCTTACACTCTCGACTATCCGACCTCTACCTGTTGATCCAAAAGTCTCGATTGCAAAGTATTCCCCTTCCTCCATCTTTGTTTGGTCATCGTTCTTAACCAAGAGCACTGATTTTCCACCGTGGATACGGTAAGGATTGATAGAATGGCCGCTGAGATTTTCTATCGGCTTGACTGGAAAGAAAGTCAGCGAAAATGTTCAGCAGGACAAAAGCGAGGTCTCGAACCAGGTAAAATTTTGCCTCCGACTTCAACTTCATATGACTCCATGGTCTCCTGTATATAGCCCGCCAGTTCACCGAGTCGGACATCAATGCCTGCTTCCTAAATATGGTTTTCGCGTCTGACAATGCTTCAGAATGTTGAATTTGCTCACCCTGACTCCTGTATCGGTAGCAGCTTTTACAGCTTCAATGAGTTTTTCGTATGCAGGATCAAACGTGAGCGTGAATGCAGAGTCCAATATCCGGCCTTTCACATGCACCCCAATGTCCACCTTCAGGACATCTCCATTTTTCAACACTAAAATCAAGTTCAGTCACCATCCCAACAGAGACACTCTCCCGATAACGTACCATTCGTATCTCCAGCATTCGGAGTGTAGTGTGCTGCACAATTATTCAAACTGAGGCCCGTAGGGAAACCAATTCCAGACTCCAAACCGTTCTCCTCTACCAACGCTCGCGTACCATCTTCAATGTTCTCCGCAATCTGTGTCATGGTCATTCCAGGCCGAATGTATTTCCGTGCATGCTTTCGGACGAGCCGATGTACCTCCGCCCCTCTCCTGATATTTTGGTACGTCGTTTCAGGATCTTCGTTCGCCAACTTCTCCTCGTAGCGCTTTTCTTCCGACGTTGTCCTCCATGCATTACTAGACCACGTAATTTAATAATAAAACGGACTGTTAGGCCAAGGATACGCACTCGTCTTTGTAAGGTTGGATCTCGCCCTCTGGATAGATCCCGTCCGGAAAGAATTTCGACAAGCCAATCCGAGGAGGGTCGCTCTGCTCGAACTTCTTCTTCTTTGATTTCTTCTTCTTCTTCTTTTTCTTCCCCTCGCCTAGATACATTATGTCTGAGCGAGAGGATAATTTGAATATGAATCAATTGCAACTTGCCGGCACCCGCAGCCTCTCCGCCAACCTCATCTTCCCCATCTTCGTTGTCTTCTACGTCGAAGGCCAAGTGGTCTTCAGTTCTATTTACATCGACCTCTGACTTTTTGTCCACGCTCGACGTCATGCTTGTATGGAGTATAGGTTGAATGTGTGGTGATAGTTTATGTATAGGTACGTGGGAACATTCAAGTTCTACGTACATGAAAGCAGTGAATTCACGATACTTCCTCCAATATCTTCGATATCCAGATTTCAGTGATTCATAACCTGACTTTGCCCTGGGTCGTGTTCGCTTACAGGTGTTCGGCCGCCCAACTACCGTTCTCCACGTCGTCTCGGATAGGAAGGTTCAAGCAGACTTGGCTGGCCGTGCATCTTGTCTTAACGTTTGGAAGGACCATAATTCAAAGTATGGCCCGAACACTGTTGGTGTACACGTTGACTTTCTGGCATACCACGTGGATCCTCTCGGCATACCGGAAGATAAAGTTACGCCTCGTTAGACGGAGCGTTCTTGATCGTACTTCCAACAACCGGTGCGATACACTTTTTTGCCCTCATTCAATCACATAAAGTTACTCCCTGATGGTCAATTAGACTGAAATGAATCAGGATGCAGATCATCCAGTGGAGCTTTAATAAAGACTGCTGAAGTTTATCTCGAGATTTTCATTATGCATTGAATAAGTCAAACCCTGACGCGCGCACCATTTGATCGATGTCGCATGTAAGCCCCCTTTTGTGACAATTCTCCACTGGGTTAGCTGCTGTGTACTGCGAATGAGTCGGCATCGGACAGCATTCTTCTGATGTTACGCTATCTCTATGCAGATTCTTCGACTGCGTGGCAAGGTTATCAAGGATCTAGAGAAGTCTCCTGTCAGGGTCCAAGTCCTGGGTAACCGATCTACGTTACTAGACGCTTCTTGTCGGCTTCGCGATCGCTATCAAGGAGTCTGATTATATCTACTTGGACATTTCATCTCAAGGAGGGTAGCGAATACGAGCGACACAAACCTCCTTTTGTCGATGTTACGCATAGAGAGGCTCATATAACGGCGGATTCCCGGCTGTTCCGAGTTGGCATCGTCAAGTGTCCAGTGAAGTGGCTCATCAGGACTAGGAGTCCGGATTGGAGAATTCCGCCACTCGGGCTTCGGTCGTCAGACTTTTGTTCAATGGGTTTTCCTTGATATATAGGCGCGGGAATGTCTCCAAGCATCGACGATCCTGTCCTTCTAACGCAACACTGAGCGAGTTACTGGACACGAATTACCAGATGCGTATGATCATTTATCAACCAGAACGAATAAACACAAGAGAATATCGATGTCGATTGAATATAAGTAAAAATATGTCGATGCAAGGGACTAGGCTAAATGCACACAACTCGATATGCGAAATGCGAAGAATGCGAAACGATGCGAGTAGAAAACGTCGTCATGCAGCAAGGACGATAACAGAAAAAAATCAACAACAAAAGAAACGTAGACTCTATGTGCCCGAAAAACATACAACAAATGGCGCTGGGTCGAGTGGCTGAAAATCACTTGCGGTGATTGGAGACTGCTGGAAAAGGCAGCAGGAGAATGCAAGTGTGCTTATGAATGTGGGGATGCAGAAATAAGCTAGAATGAGATGGTTGGGGTGGTGCCACCGTGAGAGTGTATAGCAGCGCCTGAGACCAATGACAAGGTAGGTAGGTAGGTCGTGAAGAGCAAGTGGGGTGTTCGTTGTTGTGATAAGTAGAGGCGATCACCTCTTCTGCAGAAAGGCCGCATTCCCCTGGGCACGATCGCATTTTTGGGTAATACGACACGCGGCCTCTACCGCGCGCTCCACTAGCGCACGCGAAGGGGACGTGGCCGGTGTATAATCGAGTAAATCTTGCAGATAAAAGGACTGAATGAGCATCACACGAAACGAAACGAAACGAAACACACCTCGATACAGGAGAACATACCGCATAATCCGCTGTGTTGGCAGAATCGCCAGATCGCGGACTGATGATCTCCTTTTCGGGGTCCCACTCGGACTCGAAGGTGAGGGCGACTGTTCCTTTGCCTTTCTGCGACTCAGGAACGCAGACGGCGTCACAGGTGAAGTCATCGGCGTCATACCGATGCTATTCAAACTCGGCACGCTGATCCTCCACGTGCTAACCGACCTCTTCAAGGGGCTCTTCCCATTTCCATCAGCAGCCTGATCATCCGAAAGCCCCACAAACGCCATCTTATTCCCCTTTCTCTTCGGCGTGCCTGCCTGTCCCTCAAACCATACTCCGACAACACCGCACCACGCGACAAAGGCGCTCTCCAAGCCGTGCTCGACCGCAAGGAATGCAGCTGCGACGCCCCATGCACTTGGGTCCTCTTCCATGTGCTGTAAGAGTGCCTGGCTAATGGAGGCGAGCTCTTCTATGTAACGCAGCATGAGAGCGGGTGGGGCGGTGGCTGTCTCGTTGGCGAGGAGTGATTGGATAGAAGTGAGGTAGTGTCGTTCTGTGCGGACGAGCTCGCGGCAAGTGAGGAGTGCGCGACGCGCGGCATGCCATGTGGCAGAAGGTGTGGTCGCACTGCGTGTAGCGGGTCTAGAGGCGGGAAGAGGATTGTGTGTGGGGAATGAAGGAAGGGAGGAGGTGTATGGTATTTTTGACACGCCTGGGTCCTCGGTGGGTAGCAGGGCCTGTGAGGAATCACTCATGCCGGGAGCAGCTCCTCTGTCTGCTTCCCAGACATCCCACTCTTCGTCGAGATCCAAATCTTGGTCGGTGACCTCGCGCTTCATTCTCATGCGCTCAAACTCCTTTACCAAGACTTCGTCGGTTATACCTTCGTCAGTTATAGCCATGGCTAGTGTCCATCTCCTTTTTGGGGAGGTTGGGGCTGCGAAGTTGGGATTCTCGCCGCCAACAATAGATGACGTCGAACCGAGGCCATGGTACGATGATGGCGGTGGACGAGAAGTGTCAAGTGGTTCGAGGGAGAATTTTGCACGTTTGGGGCAAGTGGCGTTGGGAGACGGAATCTTTTTTTTACAATTCAACGTTAGACTAGAAAATGGGCAGATGTACGTACGACATTGACATGCTTCGATATCACTAGATCAGCACGTGTAGTATGACCACATTCACTTGCAGTGACACCTCTGCTAGGGGTCCAGGGGGTTCTTACGTCGTCATCGTTAAAGTGTTTAGAAGAACGAAAGCTAAAGCGAGGTGTAATCATGAGAGATGACGCGCGTTTCATCGTAGTGGATGACGGCGATATGGTATAGCCGGGTGAAGGCGAGGATGTGGTTGGCGACGAAGACGAGGAAGATGAGACCCAAGAAAAAGGATTTGGAATTGACATTGACAAGGAAGGTCGATGAAGATTCACAAAGGTTGATGATGAGGGAAGTGGAGGGAGTGGTTTTGTGAAACGAGAATCATGAGGGGGAGAGAATGATCGGCGAGAGGACATGGAAAGATAATAAACATTGCAAGGCTGTCTTATTAAAAGGTTGACTCGCTGTCCGTATCGGGTTTGCATCCAATGTCTTGTTCCATCCTTCCTTCCGCTAATCTCCTGTCTGTTCTTCATCCTTTGCTCCATTCAATCCTGCGTATTGATAAACTACCGCGTGACGAACTACGACATTATATCCCTCTTCACCCCAGTTCCTCTCTTCCGACTCTCTCCACAGTTCCGCGCCCTACTTATATACATCCACCGCCCCGCGGATTAACCGCACGCCACCCTTACTCGGTTCTCGGTTCTGTCTCACTCATACCATATGGCTTGCATCATCCTTCTCTTCGTCTCTCGGCGTCCTTTGTCCACCATTTATACAATTCTTCTTTTACATCCGCAAGGTCTTGCTCAACCAAGTTTGAGACGTCGATTGCACGGTCGGCATCTCTGATCCGCAGTTAATGACGCACATACTGACGTCATCCACGCCAATATCGTTGATAACAAATACACATCAACATCTTAACACACACACACACACACACACATATGCCACCAGAATTCTTAACATCCGTCCTTTCCAGATACTCGTCTCCAACAACTTCATCTCGCCCTTTGGTCACTCTCACTTTCGCTCAATCTCTAGATGCTAAAATCGCAGGTCAAAATGGTAAACAGATCATCCTCAGCGGCCACGAAAGCATGGTCATGACACACTGGTACGCTTATCCTTCATTCAACACACACACACGCGCCATTCATCAATCCACAGGATGCGCACAATGCATGATGCTATCCTCGTAGGAATAGGTACAGCTCTAAATGACGATCCACAACTCAATGGTCCGTCTCATTTACAAAAAAAACGAACATCTTCTCACTTCCAACCCTAGTACGTCACCTACCCCCTGCACCCGATTCTACACGACACCACCTTCCCAGACCCATCATCCTTGATTCTCACCTCCGTCTCCCCACAACATGCAAGCTTCTCACAAACTACCGACTCCGCCAGGGTAGGCGTCCGTGGGTCCTCTCTTCATCTTTTGCCGCTGAACAAGACCCGACGTGGCATACTCGCCTCCAAGCGCTCCAGGACGCAGGCGCCCGAGTTATCCAGATCTCCCATCCTCTTCCTTCATCCGTTGACCAACATCATCATCTCCCCATCCCTGCCATCCTTTCGACGCTTCATGCACTAGGCATACAGAGTATGATGGTTGAAGGCGGCGCTCAGGTCATCCGTTCGTTTTTTGAAGAGTCCTCCGTCATAGATACTATTATCGTCACCGTCGCTCCAACATTTGTGGGAGCCAACGGATTGGGTTACGGTGTTGTTTCGTTGGGAATGGTGTGTGTTTTTTTATATTTTGTATATGACAATAACGCTTCTTTTGGTATTCAGTACCCAGGCTTTCGGCATACCAGAACAGAAATGCAGGGAAGAGACGCCGTGGTTGTCATGGCCGCCACTCGTGGTTTATAGAATGGAGTTGAGTGGACAACAACAATAATTATTATGCCCAACGTTACAAATACATACACAAAGCACGTTGTACTTAGATACAAATACTTATTCTTCTTCAGAGGTATTGTCGTCATAGAGCAGCACATATTCCATGTTCTGCGCAGCACTCTCGACCGACGCATCATGACCCCGACTTGCTTCCCACAGCCGAGCATCCTCATCTTCTGAAAACAGCGCGCTGACAAGCGATATAGATGACGTATCTGACATATCGTCCTCGGACAATGCATCACTCTGGCTACGTAATTTGGAAAACATTGTCACAGACGATCCTGCAGCCGCATGGCTGCGAGTCGGCGAAGTGGAGTGGGAAGGAGGGACATTAGGCATGATGATCGATGATGAGGCCAGAGATTGGTCTGATGGGTCACGCGTAGCTTCAATTACGCTTATCCTGGGAATATTTCTGTTAATAGAAAAGAAAAAAAAAAGGGGGATCCCACGCACACTACCCACATCGCATGGCCAAATAATTGACCCTGGTCATCCCGTAAGCGCCAAAATCCAATGTGCCTACCCGGTGCGTCTGGTGCCTTGACATGAGAATTAGTATACCATTACTTGGAAACGCAGAAAAATCACCAGACCTTCAACTCTCCAGTCCACAGATCAACCTCCGATCCAGCCTTGACCACCCCCACCTTCATGCTTGATGGAGAACCCTCTTTCAACAGCGGAGTCCCGCCAAGAAACACCAGTTCAGTGGCCTCTGGCCAATCTCTTTCACCATCATTCATCATCCGCCAACATTTGACAAACTCAGCCCCAGGCGGAAAGTTCTGACCGTCAGGAACCGTAATATCCGCCACAAAATCTGCTGCCAATTCTTGCTGCACTTCAGCATCGCTAGGAGCCTCTCGTTCGTCTACGGAGGTCGCAACTGAAGAGGACCCCTGGCTCGTTGCCGAACGATAGTCGTCGAGTAGCGCCGCGAGCGAACGGTTCGCGGAAGAAACCATTACTAGTTCAGATGGTTCTGGTACATTTACACTTGCTGGCCTATTCAGAAGGGCCTCGTACCCCAAAGGAGATTGGAATGGCGTGTCTCCATCCGACGGTGTATGAATATTGTTTCCGTTGACAACTTGTTGTCCTTCCTCATAAAATGGCTTGGGCGCAGCTGGCTGTTCCTGGATGAGATGGTCCAATTCATGCGACGAAGGGACCCAGGCTCCACGAGACATTGTATCCAACGGTGACCTCGCAGCCTCTTGTGCACTCATTGTCCGGTTATTCATCGGGGACACGTACGTAGGTTCAGAGATTGGTTTCCAGGCAGGAGTAACAGGACGGCTGGGGGGATCAAAAAGTTCCACGGAATTGCGCGCCCATGACTGAACGAATGCAGAAGCGACCACGGTATCATTGGTAGGAGGTATAAAAGGAGAGCCATGGTTGACAGACGGAGAGGCAGGGTGGTCGGGATCCGAATAACCTGTAGGGTTCATCGGAATACCTAACGGACTGAAAGATTGCCCTGCATAAGGATTGTATATGGAATGCTTCCAGCCGAAGTCAGGGGATGGTGGATTCAGCTGCGAGATGGGAACAAACTCAGAGGAGTTGTAGATATTCCTGTTTTCATAATCAGCAGCGCGCTGAGGTGTACTCGCCAGGAGTGAAGAGCTTCTTTCATGGTTAATGTGGAACTTAGGAATCACTGTCCCGACCGACTTTATCTTCAAAAGTGGATGTCTATCAGGATGTACGGCAATAGGGTGAGCTTCACATCCTTCACACAGATCAAAATCAGGGCAATCAGGATGCATGCACTGGAGAAGGGAACGTCAGACCCGGCGACGGTGAGAAGCAATCAGCTTACCTTGAATCGAACGCCGATGATCGGGTTATTGCAGGCTATTGAACATATATATCAGCTAGAGAACAATGGAAGCAGTGAAACTGAAACTACCGTCGCATGTGGCATTGTGGTGATGAAGATGAGTGGAATCACGTTGCTGTTTCAAATGTCAACTATGAATTGTGACGGATCGAAATATTGACCGACAATGTAATCATCCACGTTTGAGAGTTTGACAAATGAATGTCCGGGGTGTTGTTCTTGCGTTATACTGAAATGGGTAATCGAGTTTGGTTGAACAGGTAACAAACAACTTCCTACATACCTAAAGCACGAACTACAAGTGTCGAAATCTGGGCATGTAGCACATTTCTAGCAGTAGATCAGTTGCAGTCACGACGAAGGAAAGAGGTTAGTTACTGACATATCTACAACCTTGAATCCTCGAATCACACAGGTTACATCTCGCTGCATGAACAACTTGATCAGTTGCTGGAGCTGGAGCCGGAGCCGGAGCCGAGGCGTGGTTGGTATCGTATGCAGGGCCCCTATGAGGGCGGTCGATGGTGTGCACAACGACGCGGCCAGGCTCGGTGATCTCGAAGAATTCGTGGAAGGGATTGTGACGTTCAGCGGAGCCCGTTGAGATACACGACGTGCAAAGATCATAATCTAGACAAAGGACGCAATTAATGTTGGCATGGATCTGAAGACTTCTCACGTACCAGGACAGTCCAGGCATTTGTGTCGCACACCTTCAATCACCTTGTCGCACCTGTCACAAAGGACACCACGATGAATAGGGGGCCGTGGGGGTGGCGTCGTTATTAGGATTGGGCCCGGCGAAGGAGGATGCGGAATAACAGTTGAAGGAGGAGGATGCAGGATAGGAGGCTGCACTGGAGACCAGAACGGATTATCGGAACCAAAAGGGAGTGGCGGTATGAACGGCTGGACCGGCGTAACATATGGATCAGACGGATGCAGAACGGCGGGTGGCATCGGCTGCATCCAGGCAGGGGTGGGGTGTAGGATCGAAGAAGGCCACTGGTATGGGACTGAAGGAGCCAGCGACCTCGAATTCCGCGTGATTTCCTTTATGAAGTGAGAGCCCATGGAAGACATGCAAAACCCGGATTTGCCAGACATATAACACTCGAAACACTTCGAAAGTTTAAGCCATAACCTAGGGGTGAGAAACATCGAACTCACCAAGATCGTACGACAATTCTCACAAGTGAACTGGCGCAGTTCTGTCACATCATTCTGGCATGAGACACATAACACGGGACAAAACCAGGGTTTAATAGGAGGAGTTGGAGGAACCGTCGAATTGGGTTGCGTATTCTGTGAATTAGATTTGGGCTGAGATCCAAATGTCTTGGTCAAAATATCATCGAGTTTCCGCTGGAAATCGGAGATGAGGTCCCGAACTTCAGTCTTTCCTTGGGCAATAGAGCAGCAAGATGTCATGCTTCGTGTGTCCGTGGTTGGCTGAGCCGGGGCGTGCTGACTTTGTGGGAACGGTAGTAAAAAGGGATTATTGTAATGGTTTACGGGGGCTGTTTCAACACTCGCTGGGTCTTGAGCAAACGCACGGGGCGGCGTAAACAACACAGGAGGGGGGGGGATGTGAGACAACGAGATAGGGCGAAGAGGCGATTGAGCGCCACCGGCGCCTATAAACGGCAAACCGGTACTGCCTTGGGTAGACCAGTTGCTCACCAACGGTTGAGCAGGCCGAGTCTCTGATACAGTACATGGAGTCTTGTGTTGATTCACATCCAAAACAGAAAACCGGAGAAGAGCATTTGTCCAAGTGCGATTGTTGTGTTGCTGAATACACCTTTCATAGTCCTCGGCGGTATGGATTTCTTGACCTATTAGTATTCGAGATGATTGAGAAGCATCTGGAGAGAAGAGAAGCATTGAAAGATAGCAATTGCTGCTTGAAGGGAAGAAACGATAAAGCTAAGAAAGGTTGTCAGACAAATAGAGTCGGTAGCTTAGCAGTAGGGAACGTACTTGATTACAGAGTTGGTCGAAGGAAGGAAAAGAGTTGTCAGGAAAAGTAAATTTGCGAATTTCTCTGTGGTAGGTAGCTTTGACGGTGAACATTGCGAATGCACAACTTGGAGGAGAACGAGGAGACTACCAAGCGCAGTTGGAGTATTATAACCGATTCCTTACGTAATCATCATGTTTGCTGACCCATCCTGAGCGCTGTGCCATGTTTCAGGCCTCGGAAGCGCAGCCATGTTCAGTGGCATACACCTAGTTTTACCTATGTTATGGGCCGAACTCTTGGCGCAGATACGGCTATCACAGAATTCCAACAGCCTTTTGAGTTACTGAACGCGATTAAATTTACTTATTCCTCAGGTGTGGAGCAAGTTTACCGGAACTAATACGACCTTCCATTTACCCAGGCAACGAAAGTGAACATGTAGGCATCTAACACTGGCACACGGTGATTAAGCGACGCAGTGTTAATGCTGCACAACCCATTCAGGCAGGAACGACTTCGGTAATCGAAGCCCAGCCCCTGAAACATGTTAGTCCTGTCATAAATTATACATAGCAGTGACTAACCTCGTCGCGTTCACTCTCTTGACCTTTAAGCCAGCTAGTTCCACCATCTCGTGCAATTGAGGCAGGGTCCGCTCAAAAGCTGAAGAAAAAACGCGTTCACGCAAAAGTAGGAATACGATACATGATATTTTCACCCACCGTTGCTCAAAGCAGTTAGGCATACATTTACCTGATGCTGAAGACGGCTCGTATCACCGAAATCAACAGGGATGAATGGAGGTGATTGTATCGGTTCGTAGACATTCTTGTTGGTCCTCGTGAGTGACTGCTCGAGGGAAGGGCCGCTCGACGATACAGTGCCAGCTTGAATGATGGTATCGATGATCAAAAGGCAGCTCTAAACAACTTCAGTTACCAACGTCTTTCAGGAAAATGGATAGAACTTACATCCTTGTTCAAAACGTCGTGGATATGTCTGAGCATCTTGGCACCTGCAAAAATGTATGCGATCAACTTTGAAAACTGTGCAATGCTTTTTGGCACACACCGTTCTCGGTGCTCCAGTCATGCAAAACTAGTACGTTTGTGAGATATAACTCGTAACGCATTTGAAAATACCCCACCTCGTTGCATAATAAAGAGATATTTTCCCTTGCGCTGTTGCGGCTTGAAGAAATCTTGTGCTTCAAATTGAACTCGGTCCGATAAACCCTTTGATTTTATGTAGGATTCTGCTGCTTCCCTTGTCTCAGGAAGATCCTGAACAATGAACTTCTTGATTTCAGGATATCTGAGGCGATGTTTATTTTTAGTAGTCAAAACTGGTCTCCCTATGACATACTTGACAGCGAGAGAGCAGCAAAGGGTTCCTTGTCCGCCACCGACGTCTACAATGGCGTCTTTGCCTCTGGCGATGTCGACCCATGGGAAGTCTGCGGCCACACCTGGATCGGACGTAGGGCCGACTGCGCCTAGTCTGAAAAAAAAAAAGAGGGGGCATCAGCGATTGCCTGCTTTAGGATATATGCTGTTGCCGTACGCGAGCCCAAATTTGATGGCTTCCTCAGGGTCTTTCGTGAGCCATCCATCCGTCCCAAAGAAAGACACATCAGTCTTGTATGACAGCTGAAAGGCAGTATGGACAGGATCGCTGCTTTTCTTGAATTCGGGGTCTGGATGATTGAGCATTTCAGGGAACGCAACAGTGACCTTGTTGAACAGGTTATTCCTAACTCGATACGTTAGAATACAGTTTCTCAGGGACCAGAATTGAAAAGCACATGTATGTCGCAAGATGGTAGCCTGGTTGATCAATCTTGATCAGGTTACTGAGGCGGTTATTTGCAAAATATCCTGGCTTGGGTTCACGGAACCAGCCTTGGGACATCAAGAGCCTTATAACACGTTCTACGACGCTCATTAACAACCGACTTTGAGGCATTTCATGGGAACTTGAAGCGAACCGAGCTTTTCTCTTTCTACGCCAGTCTTGTCAGCGATCTCTTGAATGGTTAGGCCATCTTCGGAATCGCCAAGGACAGTTGCAAGCCCGATGTCACCAGCAAGTCGAACACTGGCGCCTTCGATGGCCATGAACGTATTCGCGGCAAGTGCATCGTACGGAGATTGAATAAGAGATTTGAGAAGTCCCTATTACAGTGGCATCTGAAGTCATAAGGTGTCCATGAAGCAGAAATCGAATGGATCGGACCAGACTGGCCACAGCAACCCTGCGAGCTTCATACATCACCGGGGTAGGGATATAGGTTATTTCATCGATAGGGTGCCGTTTGGAGGTGTTCAAAGATGGCTCAGGTAGATTCTGAGCAATCAATTCAGCCTTGAACGCATCGATAGCGCTGTTGAGAGTTTTCTGAAGACTAGTAATTTCGGAAAGAGACATTTCGGAGGAGACACAGTGCAACAATGGGTATTTATCAAAGAAACGAAGCCATGTTGCGTCTCGAGGCTCATGATCCTGTGGTAGTGGGAAGTAATGACCCGAAAAATCGGTGGCATCTGATAGTGAAGGAACTAAGCCATATCGCGACGAGTTTGTTGACGGGGACCTATGTCAGGGTAGGATAGACCATGAGGAAAGAGAATGCCATTCGCTGATATGGCATGTCTAAATTTAGTCTGCTTGGCGATTGTACGTTACTTTCTGACAAGTCAACTCCAGGATTACAGAACTTCTGATTGCGCTGTCTTTCGACCCTTGCAACTTGACCACGCCCCTCCTTGTATTAAAAGCCAGCCTGTTATGCCCTCATTCAACCCACTGGTATACCATCATGGGTGTCTACGATACTGTTATCGGTTAGTCCCCTTCTCTACCATTGCATTTCTTTCGCTGAGCGCTTTCTTTCAGGTGTTATGTTAATTGGCTTGTTCTGTCTGTGTCCTTTCATACTCTCTTAATCGTTATCTCATTTGCCCAGTTAACACCTACCTCTATGGCCTTGTGACATACCAGTTCCTCGTTTACAAATCCACAAGTAGGTCTTTTATGCCATCCTCGAGTCTTCCACTATTAATATTCTCCTGTTTCATAGAATTCAATGACCCTATGTGGATCAAGTATAAGCGTCTTGTTTTTATGACTTCCGAATTAACTCATGTTCTTATCATTAGGACTGTTGTCGCGGTCCTGTTCTTCGTCGACACTATACATAGTGCTGTGTGAGTCTTGTCTCGCGTTCTTCACCCTTTGGTGTTGACAATGACTTGCACAGTGCTGTGTACGCAGGCTGGGAGATGTGGTATGTTAATGTTGCTTCGCCTTCTCTTAGAATCATTTTTGATGGACAATTGTTCAGTGTCACAAACTACGACAATCCCGCCAGTCTTGCCTGTATGTCCGACCAAATAGCCATATTTTCCGTTCCTCATCCTATGTTGCAGATGTCAGCTGGACCATTCCCTTCACGGCGTGCGCGACCTCGGTTGCCTCCATCTTCACCCAATATTTTCTTGGACATCGGTACGGTCTTGCAGGAGTCCTTTTTAGTTGGTAACTCACTCTAAAGAAACAGTGTTTACCTTTTAACTAAGAGCAAGCCTCTGGTTGGTGTGATTGGCATGCTCAGTCTCCTGGGGTTCATTTTCGGTCTCTATGCTGGCATTCGGTCTGGCATTATTCACGAGTAGGTCCATTTCATGATTTTCCATAGATTTATACAAGTTGATTTGTCCTAGAATCGCTCATTTTGCCATTTTGAAGCCTTTCGTGATATGCTGGCTTGGATTCCAGACAAGTGCTGATCTTCTCATCACATGTTTGTTGTTGATGCATTTTCTTGTCATAGTCTAATTTTACTCTCGTAGGTTCTTTGACATTTGTTCTCAGTCGCTCGCGAACTGGCTTCCACAAGACTGACACAATCATTAATCGATTGATCCGAGGTGCCATCCAGACGGGTCTATTCGCGTCAATGTTTGCGCTGGCGGACCTTTTCTCCTTCGTGCTGCATGGTAACACCAATCTGTATGCAATGTTTGCGTTTCCCATCGGAAGGATATATACCAACGTGAGTTCGAAATTAAAAAATTAGAAGGTTAATGATGCCAATGCCACGAAGATAGACATTGTTGGATACTCTTAATTCTCGAAAGGAGTTCAAGAACATGAGTTCTACGGTGGATGTTGAGAGCCACGTTAGCTTTCCTTCTCTTCAGTACTTCATTCGCTATTGACCAATATTGTTGCAGGCCTTTCGCATGCAGTCTCAGAGTCAGACAATAGGAGGGCACATGCTGCACTCTATCCAGGTCAAGAAGGAGACAGTGTCCGACGGTACGGAAAGTGGTGCAGAAAGCCAGTCTGTTGATGCTAAGTATATAGGTGATGAAGTTTATACCCCCAAGGTGGTTTAGAACCCAGAATATTTATGGAGCGGGACATCAAGTGGCCACCAACTTTTGACAGTGGCCAAATCGGATCTGGTATTTTTTAAAGTTTTACATACCAATTTTTGCCCAAATTTTAGCAGTACAGTAATAGTCTTCTGCACCAAGAAAAATAAAATCACTGCTAAACAAGATTTTGATGTTAGAGTAAATCTTGCGGTCTGTTCTGCCAGTGACATGACCTATGGCTATTTTATGATATACATTTTATGGCGAGATTCCACCTGGTTGCCAAGCTAGGAGAGAGCAGGCTAAAAATAGCATTTCTCACTTGTCTGCACCAATTAATTTCTACAAGTATGAGACATCATCTAACCACAAATTTTTTGGTATCAAAATATCTGTAATCTCGTAGAGATTCACTAAAGGAGAAAACACAGGGGAAGGAAAGAGCAGAAGAGATCTATTGAGACTCTAGAGTAGGGAATGATGATGATGGTGGTGGTAATGATCCCAGGTTGTAAGGATGGTTGTGGCTGAAGTATGAGGCCTTAAATAAGGAACATCCTTACACTCTCCCCTCCCATCAAAAATGAAAACCGGTGAAGAAGAGAAAGAAATTATATGTATAAGGTGTGCGAGCATGGGTGCATTAAAAACCCCTTGGGGAAAAGCTACTGGTTGGCATGTGAAGGTGAAAGAGCTACATATGTTAAACCCTATCCTTTTGAGCCAACCAAATGTTGAGGGCCTTGCAATTGTTGAGTTTGCGTCCTGGTAGCCAGCAGTCTTCTTCCAGTCCATAGCCATGCCAACGTATGAGATACTGAACCCCTCGCCCATGTTTTTGCTCATCCAGAATCTTATCGGTAATATATTCCTCGTGACAATTGATGGTGATGGGCGGGGGCATCTCAAGTTCTTGTCCCGAGAACAGGATCTTGTCATTTTCAATGAAAGGCAGCACCTGTGAGGTGTGAAATGTTGGGAAGGTGTTAGGATGGTTTGGCATATCAACAGTGATGGTTGAAATCTCAGGTGCCATGTCCATTACTTGGAATGGTCCATCATAGCGAGGCATGAATTTTGCAACCTGGTGTTTGTCCTTTGCCTTATATTCTTTACATCAGTGTAACATCAATAGTACAACTCTGGCACCCTTTTCAAAAGGAAAATTGTTAGAGCAGTGTTCATTAGCAGAAAGAGCTTGAGAGATCTTAGCCTGAAGTAAGTTGTCTTGTGCTTCCATAATGTCTGTCTGCAGTTTCTCAATGACATCAAGGGCGCAGATGTCCTTGATAGTGCCATCAGGCAATGAGATAAGAGGAGGAATGATTCTGGGGCTTCGTCCCATGTGCAATTGGAAAGGTGAAAAACCTGTTGAAGCATTAATCGAGTTCATAATGTCAAAACGTACACGAGGGAGCACCCGTTGCCATCCTGTCTGGTTATGTTTGACATGATAGCGCAGGCACTGATTTATTGTTTTGTTTGATCGTTCACTACCACCATCAGATTGAGGATGATAAGTGGTGGACATCTTGAATTTTACACCTGTTAGCTTATGCAGGGTTTGCCAAAATTTTGAAAGAAAAAGTTTATCATGATCTGAGATGATCTCCAAAGGGAGGCCATTCTCACAGTACCATTCATGAAAGAAAATGACTGCTAGGTCATCTGCACTGATATCCATGCATGTGGGGATGATCCGGATATCACTGTTTAGCCAATCTGTGAAGGAGACAATGCAATTGAACCCCTTGTCCTCTGGTAATGGGCTGATGAAGTCCATTGCGATGGAATCCCCATGTTGGTCTGGAATGGGAAGTGGATGTAATGGCCCCATCGGTTTCTTTGTCATTGGTTTGTTGTGCTGACAATCTGCACACACAGGCACATATGCATTTTCCAAATTGCAGCGCATGTTCAGCCAGTAGAAGGAGTCACGGAGTGATCTGTATGACTTTGAGAATCTGAAATGGCCTAGGACATTGTGAGCCAAATGGAATAGCAATTCACATACATTTTGTAGCCGGGGAATGATCAATCGATCCCCAGCATATAACAATCTGTTGAGTTCCTTCACCCCATGTGGGAGGAAGGGAGCATTCTTCAAATGTTTACACCATGGGTCCTCCAAATAGCTGGCTCAAATTGATGACAACAGCTCATCATCTACTGCTATGGAGAGTGTAGCTGCGATTGGCAGGGACACCAATGCAATCGTAACAGGGTCTGCTAAGATGTGTGCACAAGCAAATGAAGTGTCATCGCTGCTGTAGATGAGTGTGATTGGATCTAAATTGTTGGGTGGGTATGGTTCAGAAGCAGATGCCTTGGCATTGAATGAAGTTCTGGATAATGCATCGGTGGCACAATTATCCTCTCCCTTCACATAGATGATCTTGCAGTTGTATTGTGACATAAATTCCATCCATCATGCCTGATGACGGCTGAGGTCCTGTTGCGTGTCAAAGTTCTCAAGAGTTTTGTGATCAGTGTAAATGAAAAATGGTACACCTATAAGATCTGAGTGCCACTTCTGGAGTGCCTGGATGATCACCAGCATTTCTTTTTTGTGGACAGGGTAGTTGACTTCAGCATTTTTGAAAGTCATAGAGTTGAATGCAATGGGTCATGCCGTCTCCCAGTCCTTCCCAAACAAAAGGATGGCTCCCGATTGATAGTCGCTTGCATCAGTGGTGACAAAAATCTTGTGCTCTGGCATAAGGTCAAAGTCGATTGTGGTAAGGCAATCCCGACCAATGACAGCCTTCTTGATTTCATCAAACATGAGTTGGTGGATGTGAGTCCAAGGTGGAAAGGTCTTGTTACACTCTTTTGTCATTAACTCGGAGAGGATATGGGTGTGGTTGGTGATGTGAGGTAGAAAATGTGTGACGTAGTGCACCAGTCCACAGAATTGATGCACTTCCTTGGCATTTTGAGGCCAGGGCCAGTTTATGATGTGTTCCATTTTCTTCGAATCTGCTTCAATACCCTGAGCAGAGATGTGGTGTCCAAGGAAATCAACCTCTGTCAAGAACAGGTGCGTCTTCTTCAGGTTGCAATATAATCCTGCATCCTGCATAGTGTTTAAAGGTCCGGTCCTACGAACCAAAAAAAGACCGAAACCGGACTGAACTGAACCGAAGTCTGGTTCATCAGGTGGCTATTTATAGGACCGGTCTTTCGCAGTCCAGTTGCCAGTCTTTTGCTTTGAAAAATATCATTGAACCGATGAAAACTGATCCGAACCGGTTTCAACCGGTTTATAGGTCACGTGCACTATACCCCCTGATTCCCACACATAATGGCTTCAATTTCGCTCCCTGGACCATCAAAAACGGTTGAGAACTGAGAGAGATATGACAAAATACATTTTGATGTGAGTGTTTTGATGTCATTTGAGCAGCTGTGACTATACTGTTTATACCTTGTGCTACAAAAATGTTGGGCACAATTGGACATTATCCAAGGCAAAGGAATAACATACATAAACATCTATACCATGTGTATTTGATTCATTTAACAGCCCTAACAAGTTGTAACTACAAACTACAAACTACAACATGGAATACAATGTACTTTTGTTTCAATCATATCTCTGTCAGATCTTGATGAAATCTCTTAAAAGTTAGACCAGTCACCAGGAAATTACAATATCCAACTGCTTGTGTAATGGTGAAATGGTCCAATTAATTGTTGTTGAGAAATATATGGGTTATATTGGTACAACAAATTTTACAACAAAAAGTCGGTTCGAACTGGTTTTTTTTGGTCCATGGACTGATATGGACCGGTCCTATGCGGTCCGGTTGCAGTTCAGTAATATCTGGGTCAGTCTTGGACCGGTTGCGGTTGCGGTTGTCCCATTTAGACATAAAAAACTGGACTGAACCGGACTTGTAAATGCTAATCCTGCACCGCTTTCAGAATTGTCCGAACATTTGCACAATGTTCAGACAGCGAGTTGGACCAGATGATGATATTGTCAAGATATATGTGACAGATCTTCCCAATCCATGGTCGTAATGTGGCCGTGACTCAGCGCTGATGGATTGCAGGTGCGTTCTTAAGACCCATGGGCATTATGGTCCACTCAAAAAGGCCAAATGGTGTTGATACAGCAGTAAGAGGGATGTCTGCTGGGTGCGTGTGTGTCTGGACTGTTAGTCATATCAATAGTACCCCAAAACTTGCCTTTTGTGCAATCATTCAGAATATCATCAATCTGAAGGATGGGATGCAAGTCAGAGATGGTATTCTTATTTAGTTGTTGGTAATCATTAACCCAGTGTGGCAGAACAGTAGGGTCTGATTTTGGAATGATGAAAGCAATGAGGTGAAGAAGATGGTTGAATACGACCACTTTCAAGATGCTCCTGAATCAGGGTTTTCCAGGCCTCCCAAAATTTGTGTGGGCATACATATGTACGTGTCTTAATTGTGAGTTCTGCATTTTTCAGTTTTATACATGCTGTTACATTCTGCAGCAGTTTATCAACATGCAGCAGTGGTTCGAAAACACTTTTAAATTCTGCAAGTAAATTGGACTCAAGGTTCTTAACTTTTTCATGGAATGCTAGGATCTCAATGTGATCCTTTATCATTCCTGCAATATGCAATGGTTTTATGGGTTCGGGTACATGCTTGCCATCTTTCAGATGTTGTTTGCAAACCTTCACAAGTTCAGGTAGCATTTTCCTCACCTCCTCTTTTGTATCTCGTATGGCACGCTTTTCCTGCTTTGCATCAAGTATTTTTCTATCAGGTCTTCGAGGAGGGGGATTCATTAAATCATAGTCCATTTCTTTGTCTATAGTGGTACAAGTCTTGAAGTCTGCGACAATGTGATTTACAGTAAGGAATGGCAGTCCAAGCAATAAGGGGACACATAAACCAGGCATAACAATGGCTTTAACAGTCCAAGAGATCCATGCAGATCCAGGTGCATAAGGGGAAAGTTTAACATACTCATGCAAGTGACTCTCTGATGAGGAAGAATTATTAAGTGCAACAGAAATGGGTAAGGGGTTGTGCAAATGATAATGACATAAGCCCAATTGATCAGCCAAAATGGTGTCGATGAGAACAACATGCGCCCCACAATCAAGCATCCTGTTCACTGAAATAGGATTGTCAGTGCAAGGGCACACTATCGAGCACATCCAATGGAGATGAGACACAGTAAGCAGGGCACTCACATCTTCTTTGGTTTCTGAGCCAGAACCAAGGACTGCAGATGGCATGATAGCTCCAATGATCAATGAGACATCGTTCTCATCACTGACCTCTTCAATGTGGGCAGACGAGGTGACTGCACCTACAGGTTTACTTCCACTTGTGCTGGTGTTGGTTCATTTCTGACTAAGTAGGAGTTCCTCCAAAAGTTCCTTGTAGTTGCAGCCATCGGGGAAATTGTTCAGACAGTCAGGTGCATGGTGGCTCTGATATCCTCGACAGCATTTTAAACAGCCTTGATGTTTGAACAAGAGTGAACATTCATTTTCTGTGAGATGTGGTGGTTTGGTGCAAGTGGATGATGAAGCCATTGATGAGGAGGTGGATGCATGAGGTTTAGATGTCGAGGTGACATTCTGAACCTGGGAGTATTTGCTGAGTGCCTGACACTTTGGTGCTTGCTGCAAGTCCTCTGCTGCTTCGAGGTAACATTTCATGTCATGTGCATGTTCTTCAGCCAGTTTACAAAGTTCAGAGATCCAGGATGCAAGGCGAGCTTCAGCCATCTTTTCTCCTGCATTGTTTGCAGCCACATCAACAATGGCTTTAACATTGCGGTTCTTGGCACAGATATGGAGGTCGGTGTTGAGAAGTGTTTTGAGTTGGATGCGGAGAGCATCATCAGGAAAGTGGTAAGCAGTCCCTCACAGAATAATGTTCGAGTGGCGAATGTCATTTACCCATTTTGGGAAAGAGTCTGATACCCTGAGGTGAGCATTACAGATGCGAGCATGCAGCTCGTCATCCCATCCGCTTGGGAGGAATTCCTTACAAAACTCTTTCATGAAGTCCATAAATGCGAGAGTGGTGAGAGTCTGATGATGTGTTGCGACCCAGTCATGAGCCCGCATGTCTTTCAAACCTGGTAAGATTGCAGACACGCAATTGACCACCTCTAGTTTCTTGTTTGCAGAGAAGAAATCTTTGCATACCATCTCCCATTGGTGCATGACCAACGGTGAGATCTCTCCAGGCATTAAGAGTGGGATGCATTTTGGTTCTGGATGCAGGACATTGGCGGGCGTGTTTGAAGACATTTTATGAATGGGAACAGTATGGATGGTATATGAATGGGATGAGGACGAGTCAGAATCACTGCCGTCTAGTGTTTCAAGGTCCAGTCTACAGGACTGAAAAATACCATAGGACCAAACTGGACCGAACCTCGGTCTGTTCTTTTTTTGGTTGCGGTTGCCCACATTTAGGGTTGTTATGGTTGCCGGTTGCCTCATTTTGTAAATATTTGAAAACCATTTGAAAACTGGTTGCAATCAGTTGCAACCGGTCTTCACACAGTAGTATATACTCATGGAAAAGTATCTACATTACAAGAAAATACAACTAATATATACTATTATACAACTAATATATACTATTATACAACTAATATATACTATTAATACTACTGATACTAAATACATGGTATAGGAATTAGCCATGGGAAGGAAAAGCACTCATTTCATGAGTGCTTATATACCCCATGGCTGTGCACTGACCATTTTGTTGTGCTTGTGCCCCGAAAAAAGAAAGTGGCACCACTTGCCAAACAATTCCCATGACCACCAACAACCCACAACACCACTTCCTCTCTCTCCACTTCCTCTCACTGCCAACAGTACCCACTGCCTACCTTAGAAACACCATGCCTCAACCACAAAGTGGGCCCAAATGATGAGCTAGTCATCATTTGGGCCCCAGATATGTTTTTTATTGTTCATTTCATCTTTTTTTCTACTAACAATACATTTCTTTTTGTTTAGTTTTTTGCATCCCGAGCCCTGCCCCACACCCCTCCCAACGCTGTACTGATGCCAATGCCAGCCGACAGGATAGCAATAATGTCGCAAAGTAAGCCCAAATGACACTAGTTAGTGTTGTTTGGGCTGTAGGGTATGTTTTTTATGATTTATTTCCTGTGTTTACTAACTAACTAACTATTATTTCTTCTTTTTAGGTTCTTGCTTGTTCACAATGACACCTACCTGTGCCCTACGCCACTGCCATGAGCCTCTGCTCATGGGGCTGCAATGTTGGACAACAACACCAGGATGCATCACACAGTGCCATGTCAACACAACAAATGATGGCGAAAATGGGGAGGATGGTGACAAATGACAGGGAGGGGATGACAAACAAGGGCGACAAATGGCAATGCAAGGGTGACAAACGATAACACAGAGACAACAATGCGAGGACAGCAGATGACAACGCAAGGACAACAAATGACAATGCTGGGGTGAAGTGAATGCAGGGTACAATGAACAATGAGGCCGACAACAACAAATACCAGGGGACGATGTATGATGCCCCACTCTCGCTACAAATGCGAGACAGTGGGGGCTTTCTATGTTTTTTTTTTTTTTCAGGTCTTTTTTTCTTTTTTCTTTCTATTAGCAACTGCCCCCACCACTGCGAGCACCTGCTCACAGGGTGATGTAATTAGTTTCAATAAGTATATAATAAAATTTATTTATACTGTAAAAATAGTAGTAAAACTGGTCAAAACTGGTCTTTTTGGGGCAACTGAACTGAATAGGACCAGTCCTATTCAGTTCAGTTGTGGTTCTCCAAGTTTGGGCAATGGTTTGGACCGGTTGCAGTCCATGGTTGCCCTCTTGGGGGTCGAAAAACCAGACCAAACTGGACCTTAAAACACTACTGCCATCTTTGGAGGGAGTGGGTGTATGTGCATTGTTTACAGGTTTGCTAGGTCCTTGTTCAGTGATACAATGAGATGATGAGGCCAAAAAGGCAGCACAAGGTTTGGACAGGGGATGTTCAACACTCGGAGTCAGCGATGGCAAGGGGCTGGACAGTGGGCTCTGAGCACTCATGAGAGTGTCAGCAACAGCGTGCAGTTGCTTGCACGTAATTGGCAGGATGGGCAACAGCAACGATCAAAGATCAAACTTGAAATGAATCTGCAGGGTCAGCAACAGCAATGATCAAAACCAGTGATGAGCTGGCAGTGAATTCTCTTGATGCAGCATTCAAAAAAAAAGTGTAATCTCATAGAGATTCACTAAAGGAGAAAACACAGGGGAAGGAACAAGCAGAAGAGATCTATTGAGGAGACTCTAGAGTAGGGAATGATGATGGTGGTGGTGGTAATGATCCCAGGTTGTAAGGATGGTTGTGGCTGAAGTATGTGTCCCCTTTTGTGCTTGTCGACGAGCTTCTCAATGTGGTATTCTTCCAGACCATCATGTAAGAGATTCTCTCTTACAACCATGCAATACACGGACAGCCTGCTGACTAAGGTTCATGATCACATTGATGAATCATGATCACGTGTAGATAGTTCAATACTTGTAATCAATAGTGATACCTTTTACCTTACATCTTGAATCCAGACTAATTTCCAGTTTACTTGTGTTCCCCCCCACCCCCTCAGTGTTTGAAGAATGAACTTCATTCCACTTTTTTTTTTTAAACTCGAGACTAGTCCTATTGGTAACTACGTGAGAACTAAGTAATGCACAGGAAACACAACGACGCCAAAATCACCCCACCAGGAACAATTCACGAATTCACGAGGAACCACTGGTCAGAAGCACTTCTAAGGAGTAAACACACGACCTCACTTGACTAGGGAAGGGATAGCCTGAAAAAGACAGAGTACACGATGGATTATTGACTCAAAAAGAAGTTGCCCAATCGAGAAGTGCCTGCCCCAATGAAACGGTAGGGGGAGGGGACCACGCCGGTGACATACATTCGACAAATGTCATCGACAAATGTGTACTCCACACGTCCACATAAATTTGAGGATCCTCAGGCTGGAACTGTCCTGACCCTTGTTTTTGCTTCCCCATTATCATTGCATTGATTTGAACCTGGGTTATCAAATCTTCACAAGCTGTCTCAACACCTGTCCATTCTGAGAACTCTGATGATGCGTAGTCACTCGCAATGCAGGGTGTCGCCACCTTCTTCGCCATTGCCTGTATTGACACCGTCCCCACCACATACACCCAGCCATACACCGTCCCCACCACATACACCTGCTTGCACACCATCCCCACCGCATACACCCAGTCAAACATTGTCCCCACTGCATACACTGCCTCGCACATCATCGCCAAAGCATACACTGCCTCGCACAACACCAGAATCAAAAACCTCATCATCAGCGCCCACCCCTGCACGAAACTCTACAAGTTCCCGCACAAATGCACACACAGTTTATAACCTGTCAGATTCTGATTCCAACAGCTACAGTCTGATTCGACCCATGGCACCTTTTATCAAACCTTTATATGCACCTGCAGAGGTTAGGCAGGGATCCGCAAACAGTGTGCCATTGCTCACACCCAGGAGATTGAGTATACAAATCTTATGTGGTTTCAAAACGGCTTGTCATCGTTACTTTGCCAGCAAGGGGATCGAAGCAGCAGATCAAGTTGGGAAGATCATCTACAACTTTGAAGCACTGTCTGTGCAATCATGGATTGCGGCGGATGAGGATAGGCTTTTACTTTTGACTTTCAAACAGTTTATGAGTGAGTTTAAGCTCAAATTTCTCGCCAGATCTTGGGAAGATGAACTCATCCAGGATCAGATTGCCTTACAAGGGAACACACCTTTCTTAACATGGGTGAACAAGATCTGAAACGCTAACGACGAGCTCAATGTCGCACAGTCTGCTTACTACATTGTCCCCACTCAGTTCCGAAGACATCTGGTACCTAGATTGAATGTCACATTGAAGAGAATGTATAATGGTAACAACACTATTCCCGCGGGTGGCACCATCGGTATCCTCGACGCTATTGTGGATTTAGAAGACTGGATGGAACATGTTCACAATTTGGAGGAAGATTTGAACATGCAACATGGACAATGGGTTACAGAGATGGCTAAGAAGGCGAGGGTTCCTACAGCTACAGGAACAACAACTACTACCTCCATATTGATGAACACAATGAACACTGCTGTGCCACCACCGTTGCCTCACCTTACCGAAGACAAAAAGGCACTGCTGACTGTTCACAGGGGATGCTACAAGTGTAGGGTTTTCTATGCAGGACACATGTCTAGGGACTGCCCGGTTTTCTGCACCAGCTTGGAGGCTTGCAAGGCAGTTACCGTTGAGAACGCAGCTAAGGCAAAGGCAACCTTCGAGTGGATGAATGGCAGCACATCAGCTTTGACCTCCATCACTCGCATCACAGCTGTTTTTGAAGAGAGTGATGAGGAGGATTTTTTCGACATGGAAATGACAGGAATCAAGGGAGATGAGTGCGTATCACCCACCTTTGATTTTCCTAAACACTTGAAGTGGACGTGCTGTGTCAATGCACCTTTCCCTTGTACTCCTACCCCTGTCGAAGCTCTCATTGACCATGGTTGCCCCCCAGTTATGATTTCGAATGATCTCATGGAGATCCTCAGCCTGGTTCCAAGAAAGCTGCATAAATCAATGACTGTATTGGGTGGATTTCATCTAAATGGGAAGGAAAAAGCGGACTCTGGTTTGGTATTGTCACATTATTGTAAATTACACGTCCAATCGACAGACTCTGTATGGAAATCTTGTGTCATGAACACTATTATTTGCCCAGAACTGCACACCAACCTCATCTTGGGATTGGACTTCCTCGTAAGGAACCAGATCGTGGTGGACGCTGCATTGCATACTGCAATTGCAAAGGAATCTGGGTTTGATCTGCTAAATCCTCCAGATGTGAGGGCGAACAGGAAAGAAGTGCCACAATCGCCTTGGCAGAGAAGGAGAGACGAGAATGTGCAGCACAATAAAGATCAGCAGGAAATGTGTGCCTTTCGATGATCCGTACACAGCAAATTGCAAGCGCGTTTCGATGAGGACCCAGAGAGGTTTGATTTTTCAGCCCACACATTGGAGGGACCATCCATAGTGGCCACGATCCAAGCATGTATCACACAGCTGGCAACGTTAGCGCAATTGGAGCACTTGGACAAGTCCTTCAAGGAAAAATATCAGAAGTGTTTTCCGGTGGATATACCACATGTTTGCGACTTACCTACCAACGTATACCACAACATCGAACTGCTCCCTGGGGCTCCCGTTTCAGTGGCTAGGTCTTACGGCTGCCCGAGGAAATACTGGATGGGATGGAAGACCCTGATTGAACAGCACCTTGTGGCAGGGAGGATTCGACCTTCCTGCTCTCCATATGCATCCCCATCATTTATTATCCCAAAAGTGGACAGCACCATGCTCCCAAGATGGGTTAACGATTACTGCCACTTGAACTGCCTGACGGTCCCAGACAATTACACACTGCCACGGATTGATGACATCTTGGCGGATTGCGCAAAGGGTAAAATATGGGGCAAGATAGATATGACCAACTCATTTTTTCAGACGTTGGTTAACCCTGAACATGTCAAATACACTGTGACGTTAACACCTTTTGGACTTTGGGAATGGGTTGTGATGCCCATGGGGATGAGAAACTCACCTGCGACACACCAACAGCGGGTGACACTGGCGTTACGTGAACTCATTGGGAAAATATGCCACATTTATCTGGACAACATTATCATTTGGTCATTGTCATTGGAGGACCATAAGAAGAACATAGCAACAGTGTTGAATGCACTCACTACAGCACAATTATACTGTTCAGTTAAAAAGTCCACACTGTTCACATCGCAGATTGACTTCTTGGGCCACCACATATCACAAGATGGCATTGAGGCGGACATGGCAAAAGTGAAGCAAATCCTACACTGGCCCACGCCAAAGAGCACCAAACACGTACAACAATTCCTGGGTCTCATGAGGTACATAGCACATTTCTTACCATCACTTGCGGAACATACCTCGATTTTGATGCCCCTGACACGCAAAGAATGCAATGGGAATTTTCCAGCGTGGACAAACACACACCAGTACACCTTTGATTCAATCAAGAGGCTTGTAGTGAGCAGGGATTGCCTCACGACTGTCGACCATGAACAACCAGGAGATAACAAAATTTTTGTTACGTGTGATGCTAGTAAATGAAGAATGGGAGCAGTCCTCTCGTTTGGACCAACTTGGGAGACGGCAAGACCCGTAGCCTTTGAAAGCAGGCAATTGAACAGCGCAGAGCGGAATTATCCTGTGCACAAGCAAGAAATGTTGGCAATATTGCGAGTGATGTGGAAATGGCGCATCAACTTGTTGGGTTCACATGTTCACATCTACACCAACCACAAGACCCTACAGAATTTTGACTATCAGCGAGATCTATCCCAGCGACAGGCTAGATGGATGGAGTATCTCTCACAATACGAGTACACAATCACTTACATCAAGGGAGAGCAGAACACAGTGGCAGATGTGTTGTCTAGATTGCCAGACGCGGTGGACGCAGATCGTCCTATTGTCAAATTGGCTGCAGTGTTCTCCATAGGAAGCAACCCAAAGTTGATTAGGAGAATTAAGAGAGGATACCGGGAAGACACCTGGTGCAGAGGGATCATCGAGGACTTGCAAAAGGGACTGATTGATGAGAAACTACTAATTTCTATGCAGGATGGATTACTTTTCATGGGAAAGCGATTGATTATTCCCCACTACAAGCAGTTGCGGGAGGAGCTGTTCCAGCTGGCTCATGACAACCTGGGGCATTTTGGAGTGAACAAATCTTATGCCAGCCTACGCAATGATTTTTACTGGCCGAACATGAGGAAAAATTTGATAGAAGGATATGTACCTTCATGTGTGCAATGTCAACAAAACAAAGGGAGGACAACTCATCCTGCGGGACCCCTGCATCCTCTACCAGTACCAGACAACCATTTCGAATCCATGGCCATAGATTTCATGGGGCCATTGCCAGCAGATGAGGGATACAACATGATTGTGACGATGACGGATAGGCTGGGAGCTGATTTCCAGCTGGCTCCATGCAAAAACAACATGACGGTGGAGGAGTTTGCGGTGGTGTTCTTCAACCAATGGTATTGCAAGAATGGTTGTCCCTTGGAGATTATTAGCGACCGTGATAAAGTTTTTGTTTCAAAGTTTTGGAAGTCCTTGATGAAGCTGATGGGCATCAAGCACAAAATGTCAACGGCCTACCACCCAGAGACAGACAGCGCATCGGAAAGAACCAATAAAACAATGGTCCAGGCATTGCATTACCACGTGGGTCGAAATCAGCTGGGCTGGGTAAAGGCCTTACCAAAGGTGTGCTTTGACATGATGAACACACCGAATGCATCCACGGGGCTTTCTGGCTTCATACTAAAAATGGGGAGAGCTCCAAGGGTTGTTCCACCTTTCACACATGTCCTGCCTACAGATAATGAGGGCGAGGGCATCGATGCGGATGATGTTGCAGTGGCCGAGTTGATCAAAAGAATGGAGTTGCTGATGGCAGAGGCTCGAGACTCCCTACTGGCAGCAAAGGTCTCACAGGCTCACCAGGCAAACAAATATAGAGGAAATGACCCTGGCTATGAGGTGGGACAAAAGGTTATGCTGGCAACAGGACACCGTCGACGTGAATACATGCAAAAAAAGGAAGGACGGGTGGCGAAGTTTATGCCTAGATTTGATGGACCATATGAAGTCACCCAAGCATTTCCAGAGACATCAGACTACATGCTGGCATTACCGAACTCATCAAAAGCCTTCCCCACATTTCACAGTTCTCACCTTCGCTATAAGGGCAACCTAAGCCTCTAGCAAAGGGAAATCCGAAGTTAAAATTATACTACATAATACAGGCATTGGGGGCGCACCTAGCAAAGGGAAATCCGAAGAGAAAACTCTAAGGATCCCCTTGCTGATGCCCAGTATATGTGAAGACGACAAAAATCAAATATAACCTAAAAATAGAAAAAGGCGGAGATAGGCGGATCAAGGCCGCCGAATGACATCATACCAAGGGGTATGTGTCGGAAGGGGTACTCCGCCTCTAAATATAAAAGTGTCAACATATACAAACATGATAGCAAGGGAAAATTAGTAATAAAATCCGGAAAAATCATAGAAAATGAAGAATAGAAGGAAATGAGGTGGGGAAAAATATGGGACGAACATAAAAAATAGGAAAAACACACAGGGCACCCCCTTAGTCCCCTTACATCACCCCCTCTCTAAGATGCATCGCCCCGATGCATTCGAAATCGTATACGACCAAAGTCCGTGACTTGAATGCGACGCGGTGCAGCAGTGTGCCGTCGGTGGAATTCCTTGATTAACCGAGGGGCATTTACGTCAGACTCTTCGACCCATGAGTTCTCCTCATACCCATAACCCTTCCAATGTACCAAATACTGGAGTTTTCCTCGACGCAAACGGCTGTCCAAGATTGACTCGACTTCATATTGGGGTTCTCCCTCGATCACTGTAGGTGGTGGTGGTGGGTGTGAATGGCGCCCCGGGAACGGATCTGGGGGAGCTGGAAGCAATTTGACGACATGGAAGACGGGATGGAGTCTGGACATGGAGGCTGGGAGGCGTAGACGATAGGCATGTGTTCCAACGCACTTGACAATGGGGAAAGGTCCCAAGAAGCGATGAGCGAGTTTCTTGGATGGACGTGTAGTGGAGATGTCACTGGAGTCAAGATAAACTCGATCACCAACCTTGTACTGAGGGGTTGGGGAGTGGCGCTGGTTGTAAAATCGCGCCATGTCGTCCTTCGCCTTTGCTAAGGCTGCCCTTGCCTCCTCCAAGCTATCCCTCATGCGTTCTGTGAACTCATTCACTGTCTCGATGTGTGAGGGAGTTTGGCGAGGTTCAAATCCCATGCGTGGATGTCGTCCAGTGTCTAAGAGGAAAGGGGTCTGTTGAGTGGAAGCATGGACATGGTTGTTGTATCCGAACTCGGCCAAAGGAAGGAGATCATCCCAATCGTCCTGGCGTTCATTGACAAAGAGGCGGATGTACTGCTCCAGTTCCTGGTTGACTCGCTCCGTCTGGCCATCAGTTTGTGGGTGATAAGCAGTTGAAGCGAGGAGTTTGATCCCCAGGAGTCGGTACAGCTCACGAGTGAACTCTGCCATGAACTGAGGGCCACGATCCGAGAGGAAGGCACCAGGAAGTCCATGTAACTTCCACACGTGGTGGAGGTAGAGTCGAGCGGCACCTAGGGCACTGACAGTGGTGTGAGTGGGAATGAAGTGAGCGCGTTTTCCCACTGAGTCAACTGTGCACATCACCGCATCAAACCCGTTTGACTCTGGCAATTCCACCACAAAGTCGACGCTGACGACATCCCAACGACTCTCTGGAACAGGAAGAGGGTGTAGCTCACCAATAGGCTTGCGACGAGGGACCTTGGTGCGTAAGCAAAGGTCACAAGTGCGACAATACTGACCAATGAGCCGTGACATTTGTGGCCACCAATAGTTCCGCGAGGTGAGCTCCAAGGTCTTCCAGCGTCCGGGGTGGCCAGCAATCTGTGAGTCATGGTGTTGGGATATGATGCGCCGGCGAAGGTCTGGGTCATTGGGAACATAGATGCGATCCCTGAAATACAACAAGTCCTCCTTTTCAGCCCACTCTGCCGCACGTAAGGAAAGGGTCGATCCCTTCCTCAGTTCTTTAACAGCTCGGGCGACAACATCCTCATGTAAACCGCTACGGTTTGCGCGACGAATGTCACGTAGAATGTCCCGCTCCTCGCCCTGGGGTACGATGCCTTCCAGTGCCCGAATGGTGAACAGGTCTGGCTGCAACAGCACAATGTTTTGGTTGTCACCGCTGCCATCCCCATGGTCTGCACGTCGGGATAGGGCATCGGTCTTCCCCATGCTGCGACCCGGACGGTGGTGCAAGGAGAAGTCAAATCTAGATAGATACAGGGACCAACGAGCTTGACGACGGTTCAATTTCTTGGCCGTCATGAAGTACTCGAGGTTCTTGTGATCCGTCCAAATTTCCACCTTGTGTTGGGCACCCTCGAGGAAGTGTCGCCACTCCTCAAGCGCACGCATTATCGCCAACATCTCCTTGTCATGGATCTCGTAGTTTCTCTCTACAGCACTAAGGCTTTTGGAGTAGAACGCAACAGGATGCCACTTCTGGTCCTCCGGAGACTGCTGAGACAACACAGCGCCCGTCGCAAAGTCAGAACTGTCGGCTTCTACACGAAAAGGACGCGAATCGTCAGCAAAGGTAAGGATCGGAGCGGAAGTGACCATCTCCTTAAGCTTTTCGAACGCCTCCTGTTGTGCATTATCCCACCTCCATGCCTCCTTTCCTGTCAAGTCGAACAGCGGTCGTGCATGATGTGAGAAATCCTTGATAAAACGCCGATAAAAATTGATGAAGCCCAGGAAAGACTGCACCTCCTTCTTGTTCGTGGGCGTAGGCCAAGCTGTGACCCCATTTACCTTGATAGGATCCATCTCCACTTGACCCTCCGAGATAATCAGGCCGAGGTACTCGATCTTGGTCCTTTCGAACTCGCATTTGTCCTGACGAAGGTAGAGTTTGTACCGTCGAAGTCGCTCTAGGACGAGGCGCGTGATGCGACGGTGCTCTTCAACCGTGCGAGTGAAGATGAGGATGTCGTCGAGATAGATGCAGACAACGCCTTCGAGGATGAGGTCATGGAAGATGTCGTTCATCATGGTCTGAAAGGTGGCAGGGCTATTAGTAAGGCCAAAGAACATGACAAGCGGTTCAAAAAGACCACGGTTGGTACGAAAGGCTGCCTTCCACTCATCTCCCTCCTTTATCCTCACATTATTATAGCCCCAACGGACATCGAGCTTGGTGAAGTATCGGGCTCCACGGAGCTGGTTTACGAGTTCGGAGATGAGGGGTAGTGGGTAGCGATTTTTGACCGTGATGTTGTTGAGTCTTCTGTAGTCTTGAACTGGTCGAAGTGAGCCATCCTTCTTCTTGACAAAGAAAAAGGGAGAGGCCATGGGTGACTTCGATGGTCGAATACGTCCAGAGGCCAGGTGCTCGTCGATGAACTGGTCAAGCTGCCGTTGTTCCTCCGGAGAGAGAGGATAGACCTTGCAGGATGAAGGGGTTGCGCCGGGGGTGAGTTCGATCGCGTGATCCCATGGCTTACGCGCAGGAAGAGAGTCGAATGACTCCTTGGAGAACACGTCTTCAAACTCATGGAGATGAGGGAGTAAGGAGTTAGTAGAGGATTTAGCAGCGTTGTTTTTGTGGAAGGCCTCGGCGAGGCGTTGGGATATGTTCGATGTGGCACACACCTCATGCGACGAGCGAATCGCAGTGTAGAAGATCCGATCACCCTCCTCCACTTCCTCTGGGTCCTCATCATCATCATCCGAGTCCGGCATTAGATCAGGAACCCCTTCCAATTCCACTTCAGGTATAGGCAGGGGTCCAGCACGACACTTCTGAGTTCGTCGTATTGCCGCCTTCTGTCCACGACGTTCTTGCCTGGCTTCTGTGAAACACGTCCGACAGCGGGATGGACATCGGCTCATGGTAACCTCCCCGGTGCGCCAGTCGACCTCTGGGTTATGGTCTCGAAGCCATGGATATCCCAAAATCGCCTTTTGCTTTCCTAATTGAGTGACAGCAAAAAGGGCACGCTCACTATGATCTTTGTAACGGAGAACCAGGTCTGCAACCTCTCGGATGGCACCAGCTTCATTTGGGGATCCATCCACGTTATATACAGGTATCGGACGTGAGAGTGAGCGAGTATTTAGACGATGTTGTTGTACCAGATGGGAATCGATGAAGAGACCAGTCGCACCAGAGTCCAGGAGCGCAGAAACACCGAGTATCTGTCCAGTGTCGGTCGTCTGCAGTTCGATGGCTAGGTTTAAGGAATGTGCAGAGGGAGTGGATGCCACAATATACTTGCGTGGTAGTTTACGCTCCCATGATTTAATTTTGGGACGTGGAGTAGAAGGAGAGATGGGGAGAGCAGGTACGTCTTTAGCCAACTTCGAAGGGTCAGAGAGGGGAGCAGTCACAGAAATGGATTCATTCTCCAGGGATTCAACTGACAAGACTTCAAAGCGGTTATGGACAGGCAGTGAGGGCGTACGATTCACTCGCTGCGAATAGGAAAATCCTGCTCCTCTACAACTTCCAGCTTAACCTCCTCTGCAACTTGATCCTTCGCTTCCTCAACATCTACAAGTGCCAACAGATCTTGCAGGAGTTCGTCTCGTCCCTCGGGGGTGAGCATGCGGATATCCTGACGATGGGGACACGCTCCAGCCCTGTGTCCAGGTTCCCCACAACGGTAGCAGAGATCCAACTTACGTGCACGGCTGCGGGCTGCATCAACATCCATTGGTACTGGGATATTGACGGCTGGTGTGGGAGTTTGACGAGCAGGAATGGGGTTAGGGCGGGGGAGGCTTCGATTGAAGGTGTAGGGTGTATGAGTGGTAGTTGGAGCACGGAATGCAGCATTAAACGCCGCATTTGTGAGTCGGTTCTCGTCACAGAGTGAAGCAGCTTCATACCAAGCAAGGATATCATCGTCCGCTGGGCGCCCTTCCAACATCTGTGCAATCTGGTCCTGAATTTCTCGGTTGAGCCCCCGTCGGAACTTCACCACCACTGGTAACCCACTCCCATACCCTGCCATGTCCACCAAATCCTTGAACTCGTCGATATAGTCGTCCACGGATCGACGTCCCTGGTGGTAAGTGGATGACTCAAGTCGTGTCACTGCTCGGTGGCGTTCATTGAGGGGGCAGAAGTGGCGTACGAACTCAGCTCGAAAGTCACCCCAAGTGGAGAAAGGTAGAGAACCGAGTTCTTTAGTTTGACGTAGGATACGGTCCACATAGAGATAGGCGCGTTCAGATTTCATGTATGTGAAGGCCCAATAAATTTTTGCAGCCTCATCGACGAATTGATGCGACTGGAGACTAATGTATAACTCACAGGAATTAAGGAATGCACGTCCCTGCGCACGTGCACCATTAAATTCGGCGGGGGGGGACGGTTTGATCTGGGCACGTTCCACAGTGGACGCGTTTGGCAAAACATCGTTGTTGGGTGCGCTTGGAGTCGTGAAGGGGGAACTATTAGTCGTAGGGTTAGCCTGGAGGGTCCTAACGAAGTTTTCAATCGTAGATTTAAGCGAGTCGATTTGCGCGCGCATTCCGGAAACATCGCTTTCAAGCGCGTCGAAGCGTTCTGATGCGTCCATGTCGCTAGGGAGCGCGTTTGGCGAAAATGGCGGCGCAATAAAGGCGAGAGTATCTGGAACGGTGTGTAGGGACTCTGTGGAGCTTTGGGAAGCGTCGTCCAGTCCGTACCTGCCTATTTTGGGCAGCGCGTTCGCGATTTTCGGGCCTTAGGGGAGAGTTTTCTACTATAAGGGCAACCTAAGCCTCTAGCAAAGGGAAATCCGAAGTTAAAATTATACTACATAATACAGGCATTGGGGGCGCACCTAGCAAAGGGAAATCCGAAGAGAAAACTCTAAGGATCCCCTTGCTGATGCCCAGTATATGTGAAGACGACAAAAATCAAATATAACCTAAAAATAGAAAAAGGCGGAGATAGGCGGATCAAGGCCGCCGAATGACATCATACCAAGGGGTATGTGTCGGAAGGGGTACTCCGCCTCTAAATATAAAAGTGTCAACATATACAAACATGATAGCAAGGGAAAATTAGTAATAAAATCCGGAAAAATCATAGAAAATGAAGAATAGAAGGAAATGAGGTGGGGAAAAATATGGGACGAACATAAAAAATAGGAAAAACACACAGGGCACCCCCTTAGTCCCCTTACATTCGCCTGTTCTTAGAAAATGACGATGTATTATACCCTGGACACGCACTGGCAAGGCCAGGTCCTATTGTTACACAAGATGGATCTACAGAGTACTTCATCGAATGAATCGTTAACAATCAGCCAAGGGGGAGAGGGAGACAGTATTTGGTGAGGTGGCAGGGTTATGACGAAGAGCATGATCTGTGGTTGCCATGGAGTGAATTATTGGAGACGGAGGCACTGGCAAAGTACAAAGAGAGGAATTGAGAGGGGATGGCAAGGAGAAAGCTGGAGGGGAATTTTTTTGTTGAGGACAATGGCGAGTGTAAGAGATTCTCTCTTACAACTGTGCAATACATGGACAGCCTGCTGACTAAGGTTCACAATCATGTTGATGAATCACGATCACGTGTAGATAGTTCAATACTTGTAATTGATAGCGATACCTTTTACCTTACATCTTGAATCCAGACTAATTTCCAGTTTACTTGTGTTTCCCCCCACCCCCTCAGTGTTTGAAGAACAAACTTCATTCCACATCATTGGTCATAACCAGGCCAGGCCATTCCATTTCACAAGAAGGGAAAAGCTCAGCATCGTTTTTGTTGTGTTGCTTCAGTAAGAAAGCATGGAAGGTAGGAAACACATTTGGGGAGTTTGGCAATAGTAGAGTGTATGATGAAGTCTCTGGAAACACTTTTGTAACAGAGTATGGTCTGTCAAATCGTGGAAAAAATTTTGCCACTCTAGACTTGTCCCCCGCTTTAAATTCTCGACAGCGGTGAAGGGTTGCAAGCATGACCTTGTCACCCACTAGGTATGCATCTTCACATCCTCGTGATTTGTTTGCAAAGAATGCTTGCATAATTTTTGCGCCAATCAAAGCATCCTTTGCTTCGTTGACATTGCATTCAATTTGTGATATTATCGTGCGTGCAGCAGTTTCTTCTGGAGTGTCATCACACACTATTCCAGGTATCAAAGGCAGAATAACCCATGGGCTTTGCCCCATTCAGATTTGGAATCCAGAGAATCCCATTGATCCATTTACCAAGTTCATCATGTGGAACTGGATAATAGGTAATGCTTGTACCCAACCCTTCTGGTTGCGTTCGACATGAAAGTGCATGCATTGGTTCAGAGTCTTGTTGGTGCGTTCACTCACACCATCAGTCTGAGGGTGGTATGACGTGGACATTTTCAGATGTACTCCAGTCAATGAGTGTAGTGCTTTCCAGAATTTTGACATGAACAATTTATCACAGTCAGATATCAGTTCCAGTGGTAGTCCGTTCTCACAGTACCATTTGTTGAAAAATATCAGTGCCAACTTTGGTGCCATGATATCTGTTCGCGTTGGGATGAGACGGATATCAGAGCCTAGTCTATCCATTATCGTCAGGATGCAATCGAATCCTTCATCTTCAGGGAGTAGTCCCACGAAGTCCAGGCATACAGAATCGCCATGCTTCTCAAGGATAGGTAATGGATGCAGTGGTCCTTTGGCTTTTGACATGCCACTTTTGTTACACTGGCACTCGGAGCATGCTGGTATGTATGCGTTCTCAAGGTCCCTTCACATGTTGGGCCAATAGTAACAATTTCTGATGCTCGCATAAGACTTGTCTGCACCAAAGTGTCCCAGCAAGTCATGTGCCAGGCAGAACAGATCCTCGCGCAGCTGGCCATATCTGGGGACTACTAGTTGGTCTCCTAAGTACCACAGTTCATTAACCATGTGGACATCAGGCATGCTACTGGTCACTTCGCTCAATTCTTTACAGAAGTCATCATGTTTGTATCCTTCTCGAACATCATTTAGGAAGGACTCATCAGAGCATATACTGAGGATTGCATTGCAAGAGTTAGGTTGGTCACCCCAATTGTCCCATTGTAGAGGTGTGTCAGCTACATCGATGTCCTCAGCCGTGTCATCAAAAGTATCCTCAGGAAGGCGGGAGAGAGTGTCAGCCACTGTGTTGTCCTCTCCACAGATGTAGTATATGGACATGTCAAATTGGGAGAGGTGTTCCATCCACCATGCTTGTTGTCATGACAGATCTTTCTGTGTATCAAAATTTTACAGAGTTTGGTGGTCTGTATACATGATAAATTGGGACCCAAGTAGGTCTGAGCACCATTTCTTTAGTGCACGAGCATTTCTTTCTCATGGACTGGGTAGTTCTTTTGTGCATCCTTCAGTTGCATCAAGTTGAATGCCACTGGCTGGGCAGTCTCCCAAGTTGGGCCCCAGCTAAGTACAGCGCCAGTCCTCCAGTCACTTGCATCACAAGTCATGAAGATCTTATTCTGGCCAGGAAGCGTATGATCAATGACCATCAAGTGTTCTTGGCTAATGACAAGTGCTTTTATAGCTTCAAAAGTGGTTTGGTGCACATTTGACCAAGAGGGGAAATTCTTTTTGTTTTCTTTTTTGTAGTCAAAGGTGTGAGGACTGATGTGTGGTCTGCCAGGCGAGGTAGAAAAGCAGCAATGTATCGTACAGGACCTAAGAAGCTATGGACATCGCTCGTAGACTTTGGTACTGGCCAATTCAATATTTTGTCCACCTTTGAAGAACAAGCTTCGATCCCTTGTTGGGAGATGCAGTGTCCCAGGAAGATCAATTTGCTCAAATAGAATTTTGATTTCTTTGGGTTGCAGTACAGCTGAGCCTTGCGAAGCGCTGTCATAATTTGTTCAATGTGTTTTGTGTGTTCTTCTACAGAGTTCGACCAGATAATAATATCATTCAAATAGATGTGAGTGAATATCCCTAGGAAGTGTCTGAGTGCAGCCATCACCCATCATTGATGTACCGGTGGTGCATTTTGAAGACC
This sequence comes from Tricholoma matsutake, assembly GCA_026075535.2. Lineage (NCBI taxonomy): Eukaryota > Fungi > Basidiomycota > Agaricomycetes > Agaricales > Tricholomataceae > Tricholoma > Tricholoma matsutake. Next base: position 9,220,570 of record AP026540.1, on the reverse strand, counting down.
TTGTGGCATTACTGTCCATTCGTATAGTCTGAGTGGAGTTGTCACTGTGGTCAATCCTATGCTTTCTGGGTCCATCTTAGTATGGAAGAAACTGTCCATCATGTCTAGTTTGCTCCAGATTTTGCCATGCCCAGCATCAGCAAGGATGTTGTCTATACGTGGAAGCAGGTGAGAGTCCATGACAGTGTTGGCATTCAGCTGTTGATAGTCATTCACCCAGCGAGGCAAATCTGTCAGGTCCGCCTTTGGAACCAAGAAAGCAGGAGAGGCATGAGCAGAAGAGGATGGACAGATGTGACCCACGTCTAAGTGTCATTGAATAAGTATGCTCCATGCCTCACGGAATTTACATGGGCAGGAGTAACTCCTTGTGGTAATCATTTTCCCAGCATCTTTCAAGCTGATTTTGCATAGCACTTCATTTGGCATTTCATCAACGTGCGGAATTGGCTTGAAAACATCAGAGTAATCATTTTTGATCCTTGAGCCGAGCTTCTGTAGCTGTTCTTCAGCTGCGAGTTGCTCAATGCATACTTGTATTGCAGCTATGATGTCAATTCCAATAACTTTTTCACAGTGCACGTCGACCCAAGGTTGCCACAACTTGCAAACAGTTTTAAGTTCTGTAATAAGTAGTTTACGGTTGGCTCTAACGGTTGCAATCACATCACGAATTTTTATTTTTACTGCAGGTATTACATGTGGAGTAGGGTGTAGAAGGTCGAAGTTGCAGCTGGAATCTATTGCAGTATTGTTATGGGTGTTGACAACAATGTTATTATGTGAAAGGAATGGAAGTCCCAGAATGACTGGATGGCAAAGCTTCGGCGCAATGAGCATGCGGACAGTACAAGTGGAACACAAGTTGTTTCGATCATGCAGTTTAAGTTTGACCCAATGGGTGAGAGAGACGTTGGCAGAGCCAGAAGATTGGTCAAAGAATGCACCAGAGACAGGGAATGGGCAGGGAAGCAGGCAAATAGGCAAGCACAGACAATAAGCTAGTTCTGCTTCAATCAAAACTGCAGGGGAGCCATGGTCAATTAGCACAGAAATTTCAACATGAGAGAGAGCAGCAGAATCGAGGCTGTCTACAGTGCACTTCCATACAAGGTGTGGCATAAAGAAAGAAACATGGGTGCTTACCGAGTCATTTGAGTCTTGAGAGAGATCACTATCACCCCTGTCAAGGATAGAGCTGTCATTTGGCGATACACTGAAGCAATAGGATACGTCGACCAAGCTTGAGCACTTCAGGCTTCTAGCTGCATCCTCAGTGTCTTGCTTGCGAGCATTTCTATCTTCGATGAGCTTTTGGTCAAGCTTCGTTAAGGTATCCATGAAAGACTGTAGCTTTTCCTCAGACTTGAGTGCATCTGAGGCTGCTTTCGCAACCATGGCTGCAGCGGCAGCGTCTGGGTCCACAATAGCATTACCGAGCTCTTCATCTTCATCATCAGAGGACTCATGGTTGTCCTTCCATCGATCAAATGCAGCAGTGAGTTCAGTGGAGATGTTCGATTCAATCTGAGTGCGTAGTTGGGCAGGAGAAAGGTGGTATTGAGATCCTTTTAGCAGCAGGTTATCACAGCACATCGAGTCAATGAATTCAGAGAAAGGTGTTTTGTTTTGTTTTGTTGAGCGAACTTTTCAGGCCAAGTCCTGCTGCCATCGCTTTGGCAACCAACAGGAGCATACTTTGATCATGAAGTCGGTGAATGAGAGCCCTGACAGGAGTTCCTGCTGAGACTGGTACCAATCCAAGAACATGGGATCTTCGAAAGAGTAGACAATGTGGTCCACAAATCCTGCAGCATCAAGGCCATCTTTGTTGTGAAGATATCCACGTGTGTGATGCTCGAATCAGTGAAGTAGTTCAGGTGTCATCATCCCAGCCGAGATCATAGGTCATTTACCATTGTTCAGGCTCAGTACAGCAACAGAGGAGGCAAGAGACATGTTCATTATCAAAGGGATGATTTGGTAGTCATCAGAAGATTCAGAAGAGGATCGTCTGCATCTGGGTGCAATGGAGGAGGCAGGGAATGTGGTGCCATTTGTTACAACAGGGGCAGGAGGTGCAGGGGTGCTTGTATGCACATTGTTTGCTACAACAGAGGCAGGAGGTGCAGTGGCGACTATATGTGCGTCGAATGTGACGACGGAGGCAGCGGGTGTATGATCGGATATATGCACGTTGTTTGCTACAATGGAGGCAAGAGTTGGCATTAAAGAAAATGCATCTGTGATGGTGTCAGGTGCTAAGGCATTCCATGCCCTACTACATGTAGTAAGCAGGATCTGGACTGTAGGCTTCCAAGACAGCATTATGCTGTTGTTATAATGGAGTTTGTAAGCTCCAAAGAAGTTACACATCATTGTTTAGATTTTTAAAAAAAGTGGAAGCCTAGCCCATAGTTGGGCTAGGAAACACTAGAGAGGGAGGAGAAAAGGGACAGAAAAGAGGAACTCACTACTAATCACACGATATAACAAGACAACGACATGTTATTAGAAGTGAGGAGTAATACAAAAGCAGATTTCTAGGGAAGCGAGAAGGGGGAAAGGAAGAATGGGGAAATGTCCTTTTTCAGTAGTAAATAAGGTATTCAAGAAAGATGTCTACAAACAGGTGTCAATGATAATGTAAGTAGATGTGTACAAACAGGCGTCAATGATAACGTAAGCCAGGCTTACACATGTGGGCTCCAGATGTGCTATTGGCAAGCTCTTTTGCACCATTACTAACCTTTAAAGGACCTCTAATGTCCATGTCTATTCTGGCACAAAAAGCAATTGTATGAATGATTACATTTCATTTGGTGCACATGACTGATCATGGTGCAGAAGACCGTCTATTACTGTATTTAGCATCAGAAATCAAGGGAAATTTTCATTTGTACCCTTTTACACTACCACAGAGATGAGTCACATTTTGTGACATACCTTCCATATGTGGATGAATCTGTCACACATGGCCAATCTCATACGACCAATATTTATAACTTTATCGATTTTGAGAAATAGATCAATTTCTCTAGCCAATCAATAGCTCTCATCAAAAGGAGCACTTTGGGCTAAAGGGATAAGAAAAAAACAAAATTTTACAGGCACAGTATACAAAAGTAGTGGTCATAGAACTCGCTTACAAATTTTCATTACAACAAATTGAAATGCTACCAAACTCTTGGTACAGTATATATGCGTTTGGTCGGCTCGTACGAGTTGATAAGTACTACTCGTTTTGATCCTTTCTTATTGACGCTTGCATGGAACGATGGCCAGGATGGACCATCTGACTTTCTACTCCTGCCATATCACTTTGATCGCTTAGTATATGCGGCTGAACTGCATGGCTGGGACAGCGTGAAAGGTTCTCTGACCTATGACAGACTGAAATCTGTGTGCCGAACCACATTGACTAGCTATGTCAATCAGGAAAATACATCTAGAGCTCTGAAGGTGCGTTTAACCGCAATAGCATTGCATCTTTTTTCGCTATAAATATCTGCTTCTCAGATTCGCCTCGTATTATCGAAAACTGGGGTTTTTACAGTGGATATTTTGCCCACTATCAGCTTAGCATCAGATCCTACAGCCATATCGCTGTTTAGCCCCACTTCAGATAACGACCCGCCAGAAACTGTCCCTATTCTGACTATCCATATCGACAATCAACCCACACCAACGTCTATATTTACTTCAACCAAGACCACAGAACGGACGGTGTATAACGATGCACGCGCTCGGATTGGCTTACCTCTTGGTCCCAGTTCTGCATTGGCGGAATCAGATGTCTTGCTGTACAACCCGGACTACCTTATCACTGAAACGTCCATTTTCAATGTCGCGTTTTACCGTTCATCTTCTTGGGTAACCCCACCTGTGAGCACAGGTTGTCTACCTGGAGTTTTCCGGCGGTGGCTACTAGAGCAAGGTCGTATTCGCGAGGCGGACAGACACTCGCTGACGAAAGACAACGTCAAGGAAGGTGAATGGGTTCTATTATTTAATGGTGTACAAGGTTGTAGGTTGGGTAGAATTGCGTGCGGAAATTTCAAAACAGCATAGAGCACACTATGATCTACGTACATGTAACATTACATAGGATACTTTTGATACTTTTGAATGTTTACAGCATTGGCCTCTGCATCGACATTCATCGCGTCATCGTCGACGTCGAAAATTCCATCGTCCATCTCCCCTAGAATGTAATCTACCATGTAGCTGTCCTGTATCAATTTATCCATCCTCGACAGGTGTCTTTCCGTGTACGGGATAAGCGCATCAACGAGTTCTTTTAAAGCCATGTCATTTGGCCTAGTGTCCTTCCTCTCAACGATGCCATCGTCCGCGAAAGCTGCCTCTTCCGATTCGTCCTTAAATGCTTTCATCACCGCATCGGCCGACATTTGCTTCATGACTGCGTACAGCACTCTTTGAGCCACTCGACTTGTCTTCGCACTCGTATTCCAGTCCCTCACATAGCGAAGCAACTTCACCAGGTCAGATCCTCCGAGGGTTCGAACGACCTCGTCCACAGAAGGAAGTCCGGTGATAGAGTTATCGCCCGTGTCGACAGATTGTACATCCCGGAACAGGTTCAGTAGCCTTCCAGGCTGCTCCATAGCCAGAGCCAGATGTATTGCCTTTTGATAGTCGTTGAGGGAGATGTAATTCAAGAGGTCCTGCTCTCTGCGTTGATGTCAATAATACAGTAGATACCCTGTCATGGTTTGCTTACTTCAGCACCATTTCAGTTCTCTTCAACTCCTTTTCCTCTTCCTGTTCTTCAGTGCAATCCTCCCAGAACGTCACAACCGAATCAGCAGCGCCAGAAACAATTGTGCTCTCATCTGTGCTGACAGCAAGGGCCCAAACCTACATCGTATTAGACCGCGGAGACAGGTGCCATGACACAATCTTACCTTGTCCTCGTGGTTGTCCATGGTCGCTACGCATTCCTCCTCCCGGATAGTCCACAGCTTCACTAAACCATCCGACGCAGAGCTCACCAGCTGCATGCCCATATTAATAAAGTCCACCCGTAGAACAGAATTCGTGTGCCCCTCAAATGTCTTCAAACAAGAAAAGTCATCCAAATTCCATAACTTCACGGTCTTGTCGCCACTTCCCGTTGCCAGTACGCGTTCTGTCCGTCCAAACCGCACAGCCCATACCCCTCGCTTATGTCCTTTGCAAGTTCCTGTCAATTTGAGCTCGCCGCGTGCTGTCTTGCCACTGGTCCCTGCGACATATTCAATTGCATAGATCTTTGCTGTTCGATCTTGGGACCCTGAGACAAGTAACTTGTCGTTCGGGGCGACGTCAAGCGCATTGATGTCTTTCTCGTGGGCCTTTTGAGTTGTTAAGCTTTTGCAACGTATGACCTCGCCATCATCCCCTCGCCATACAGACGGGACGCCTGTCAAGTCCCACATTTTAATTGTCCGATCTTGACTGCCAGTAAACAAGAATTTGGGGTATATTTCGTGGTCATCGGTAGTTTTTCTGCTCAAGGCAATTGCACCGATGCTTTCTGCGTGTCCTTCACAGATGCCAACACAGCCGTATCCCCATTCAGCAGTTTTCTCATCTGGATCGGAGGCAAAAGGAGCCCATAACCTAGCTGAACGATCCTTGCCACCACTGGCAAGAATGCGACCGTCACCGCCTCGGTCTAGTGCCAAAACTATGTCCGTGTGGCCTTCGAGCAAGCGCGCATCAAGCGAACTCGTGGAATATACTCGTATCAGCGAAGAATTGGTCGCGAGGGCAAGATGAGAATCATGCTGCACAACTTTATTGGGCGAGGTTGTTCTATTCGGTGACAGAAAAGTTGCATCAACGATTTCATCATTGTAACCGATCAACTGTCGCGTCAGCGACTTAGTTGAAAGCGAATGAAAAACGATATTTTGGTCTGCATGTATCGAGACAATGGTAGAGTTAGATGACAAATACCTAGCAATCTAAAGTCAAAACAACGGAAATAGAGAGTATAAATGAAACGCACAGCACATCGAGTATTTGCCGTTGCGTTTCCTGGTCGTCAGAAACATTGTTCCGTTCTTTGCCAAGAGTGAAGAGGACTTTGCCGTCATTACCGTCCCATACCTTCACAATACCCTTCTCACCACCTGTATAAAAGCAAATCCCGGAGGCAACAATATCCTCGTCAGGGAGAAGCAGGCCCAAAGCCTCTACTCTTTCGAGAACCGGAATTGTCTTTATGAGGACAGGAGCAGATGGCTTGCCCTTTCCTTTGCCTTTGCCACTCGACTTTGACGACTGTTCTTTTGAGGGTAGATTCCAAATCAAGACAACCGAATCCCTCCCGCCACTGATGAGCCATCTACCATCGCGAGATACGTCAAGGCCACGCGGAACAGATACATGACCCTCGAGCACGACTTCAGGCTTGCCACCATGATGAGCGCTTGAGGAAGATGATAGGTCGAAAATCCTAATACGAGTGTCCACAGAAGCGGTGATCAGGTGCATTGTCTGTTCTTGGCTAATAGAGGAGCGGTCTTGGGGGTAGTTAAACGTCAATGCGCTTACAACCCCTCCGTGACCCTTGAAGACATGTGTGACGTAGCCTTGACGGATATTCCAAACTTTTACCACTCCATCAGCAGATCCAGAGGCAAGATACGTTGAACTGGGATCGGTTTTACACACATGGACGGGAGCGTCGTGCGCCCGAGAAATGACACGACTAGGTTGAACCGGTGGCCGTAGTGGGGATGAAGAATGCGGGATATCAAAAATGCGAAGGGAAAGCGAAGCCGTGAAAGTTATGAGGTGAGTAGACGATAGAGATATGCACATTGCGTTAATGAGTTGAGTGTCCTACAAACCGCTAGGTTACCATTATAAAAATGTAGAGACTGATAGAACTCACCCCAGCAAAGTGACATATTGTAGCTCCAGTCGAAACATGTGTCAAGAGCACATCCGCCGAAACGGTAGTGGCAATTTTACTTCCATCTGTCGTGATTGCGACAGGCCCAGACGTATATAGTGGAGCGATAGAGCGTGTATTCTTGAAGCTTTGCAAAGATTAGCGTCAATAGTGAGGAACTTGGAACAGCACACACGCAGTTTTAAGTTTTGGTCGACTGGTAGGAACGGCCATGCCTATGAGTCCATGTTTGGGCTTATTTAGCAGGAAAGTATTTATTATAAGCAATGTACATAAAATATTTAATTAATCCTCTCGGATGAATGTAATGTACATACTTACGATGAGAATTCTAGCTTCAATCATTAGACGATCGAGAAAGTACAACCCTCAACACCTCTTCAGCTTTGCATCTTCTCTTTTCCTCATTGTCTGCTGCTCTTTCTGCTTCTCGCCGTTTTCTGCCCTCATTCTCCATCATGCTTTCAGCTGTTCGAAGAGCAGCACGCATCCTGGATGCCTCTGCTTGCGCGTGAGCTAACTGTTCGGACAGCCGAAGAGACAGTGAAACAGCCTCTGCGGATTGACATCGCAGGCTTGCAATTTCGCTCTGCATACGATTGATGATGTCATCTGAGCCGTCTCGCAAGGATGAAAATGGAGGAAGGGAGAAGGGTTGCGTTAAGTTGGAGGATGTAAAAGAACTAAGCCCCACTAGGGAATTCCGTCGATCAAGCGGGTGTATCATCTCCTCCTCACTCTCATACTCTTCTTCCGAGGCACGGATAATATCGTGTACTTCTTCGTATTCCAGCTTGTCATCGTCAAAGTCATCGTCGGCCCGGGATGTATCGTGTACACGACAAGGTGAGACTTCCGCTCCCTCCCTTCCGTCCAATTCATCCCTGCTTCCATCTTCCTCTTCAAGTTCGTCGGGCTCAGATGGGAGTGGAAATTTCCGCGGCCTGCCACGCTTCTTCGGAGGGTGTGATAATGTATCAGCTGCGTCCTTGTTCGGCCGGCCGCGTTTGCGAGGTCGTTTTGTGCCCGGAGGTGCCGCCAGGTTGACCGTCCAATATGATCCAAAACCCGGGTCGGTGACTGGTCTTGGCTGTCGTTCGAATAAACGATTGAGAGATAAGTGGTGGCGAACAGATTGCTAAACCAGGGCAAGCTGAGATTAGGAATCTAGAGTATCACAAAAACAAATCACCTTCCACGTCGAGCCGGCCGTCTTATAGTAGGAGTACTTTTCTTCCATTGCAGCGTATATTTCTCGAATTGTAAGACGCTTCTGAGGGCTTCCAAGGATGGCACAGCGAAGGATAACAGGAAGCGTGTGTTGGGGTCGTCCGTCAGTATCAGACAAACAAGCTAGGCTGTCTGGGCAGTCAAGATGGAATTCGTGGTTTTTTCGAGGAAGATCCTCCCCTGATTCTGTAATGACATTTTCGCTCGTATCTGAAGCAGGGCACGACGCCGGTGAGGAAGGTATCCTGCTTGTTGAGGCATTACGTTCTGTGTTCAAGACAAGTCTAGGGGATATTCAGCCTCGATACGCTTGCGATTCCAACATTGAGGAGACGTACTTGATTGTCAGTCGTCTACCATCCTCGGGGTTCAGGATATTACGAAGACTAGACATTGTACGTGCTGGAACAACGGTGGAACAGAACATCGTTTATACTATATTACCTAACGACGCGATCGACCATTGTCATCCATTTTGGTAAGTTAGGCACGTCGTCGCGAACTCATGAACAAGTGTCTATTTTTTTGTGAACAAGCACGCAACATCCATTACAGAGATCATACGATATATATATATGTAATAATCAAAAACGTCCGAAATCGAAGGAGTAGTTCATATCTGGAGCGCGGACTTGAGTCCATTCATGAACTGTTTCGTTGATTCCTCTGTTGGGAGGTGATGACACATGGTTGATCCTGGAACCTAGAGGGTTATGAGTCGTGGAGCGACTATCTCCATCAGAACGCGGCCACCATTCGTAACCAGGCAAGAAAGACGTGGATGGTTCAACACCGGGGACATGGAAGCCAAACATTTGCGCCATGATTCGCGTACCCAAAGCCTGGGGCCCATTCTCGGCTTCATTGTGGGCTTGCGCATTTTTCAGGACTTCCTGGGGTCCACCTTTCTCGTGGCCAAACGCATCATCAGCTTGTCGTTTATACCTCGCTGGGTCTTGGAGCTGAGGTGACAAGATATCGTCCATCTTCACACCATTCAATAAGTCCCAAGCACGACTTGCACTGGGCCACACCATCTGGTGGGATATCAGTTACACTACCTGCTAAATGCAATCCGACTCGCACCTCCATGTCTTTCAGAGCAGCCATACATTGCTGGAACCCAACGGAAGCCTGGACATTGGAGGGTCGGAGTGTCACTAAGATGCATGTCAGCTCGAAAATGACAAGGAAAGATACGAACAACCAACACGTCAATACGTGCATTACCCTGCAGACAAAATCAATATCAAAAAAGTGCACACTACACAAGTTTCCCTTACGCAGCCGCAAGAATGAACGACGTGAGGAACGGTGAGCTCCGCTTCAGCGTGAAGTGTTCACAATACGTAGTCACTATCTAACGCTCAGAGATGAATCACTTTAAGAAATACATAGACCACTTACCAATTGCACTGATGTGACCAGCAGCTCCTTGTGCCAGATCAAATGCCTTCAATTCGAAGGTGTTGCGAGAGGTAAACTCAGCACTGATGGATGTGAGACGGCGAATGATTACAGATACTAGAAATGACTTTACCCTTTCCAATTCGGAATGCTAGATCAATCAGATCGTTTAGTTTCATGTGAACATGTGTGTTCACAAACGTACAATGCTCGATTGAGAATGAGAACAGTGCCCCAGTATCTGATGTGAAGAAAAAGTATATGCGGAGGGGGTACTTGTCGTCTGCTTGTCGTTTCGTAACGTAGTTCCTCGGGCAAGCGAATGAACCATTGATCCAGACGAGCTTCCAGGTCCGCTGACAAACTTCTCCTGGATACATTGGGAGTTGGTCGAACAGGATACAGCTTGGTGATAATAGCGCCGCAGATCATCGCTAGTTTATAAAATGTCATTTACGGTTCGTCAAAATCGAGGCATATAGATAACCTACATAGACTTGCCAGTGCACGGAAGTTACTTGTGATTCGCCCAGGCGCAGAAGGATAAGAAACGTCGAAGTTGTTACTGGATGGCGGTGGCCAAGGGATATTATCCTCTTCCTGTATAATGCGTCAAAAGGATGCCGAGGGGAAAGCGGGACTCCATACCAGGTCTACAGCTGGAAGAGGGGTGTCGAAGTCCTCGTCTTTAATGAGCACCGGGCGTCCTGAAATCAGAATGAAGCGCGTTTGTGATGTGGGATCATCACTATGAACTTACCCATATAGACGGCTCCATACCTGTAAACTAACTCAGAGATGGCCTCCATATGTGCGAACTACATACCTGTCAGCGAGACAACAAGCCCACCAAATCTGACGGCGATGCTGATTCTCCTCCGGCAAGAAAAGATCACGGCCGTGTATCTTCCAACTCGAGGAGTCACAATTTAATCCTAGATCCATTGCCTGGACGAAAAGTGAGTTTGGTGTCCACAATACCCGGCCTAGAAGACTGACCATGCGTACAGCCATCCCTGTACGAGCTCGTGAGTTTGGTATCCTCAGGAAGATGATGTACCCACCGATGAAGATCCAACCTTGCTCCATGGACCCTATTACCCAGGTGAGATACATTTTTGAGCCTTGATAAAACCAAGCCTACCAATTCCAAATTCGCGATGTCCCAAGAGAAGCAAGGACTGTACTGTAGATGGTCGAGATTGATGTAATATCCTGGCTATAATAACTGGTTATTCTCTGCAAGAGTATGAGATACAGGAGTTAACAACATAAGATTGTTCTTGCGCTGTTCAAGTAGTCACATCCAGCTCCCCACATTTCTCCTCTGGGAGGAGGTGGCGTCCCGTCTTCACAGAACCTGGCAGCGATAGCAAAGATCGAGAAAAGTAACAAAGGAGTGACTTCCTGCGATGCTTCGGGTCGAGGGGTGCTTGCCTCTGGAGACAGACCTGTGTGACTACTTTACGTTAGTGTAAATCGAATCCGGCTTCATATGTCAAAGCTATAGAGCCATAAAGCCATGTACTCACTGACGTTTCCTGAAGGAAGAATAAGACATCATAAAATGCACATTTTGAGAACACGTTACCTGGAATTGTACTCGGCCAGAAAACGGCATTTGTGGATGACAGGAAAAGCTGGGTGTACATAGGTGAAGTAAAGGTCCAGAAGAAGATCTTGAACATGAATTGGAGGAAGCGGTACAACGGGATCCTGTGGAGGCAAATCGTGACAACCCTGGGAAGCAGGCCATATCCTTGCCATCGGTAATTTCCTGGAAAATATAGGTGGGACTAAAATCAAGAACGGCATAAAGATAACAGACCATATGCCACCCTCATGGCGATCATCGGTACGAACACTCCTACCAAGTAAGTGTAAGCCGCTGGCTTTACCATGAAATCGAATCTGCTCTCATATAAGCACAGTTCGGAACATTATGAAAGAAAAAAATTGACCTCTCGATGTTCATCCAGTGACAATTCTCCCAGAGCTTCAGCTGCGCCCTTGCATTGATCTTCCTCCTCTGTCCCAGCAGAGAAAGTTCTAGCATTAGCTTTGTACGCTATCCGGAAGGAGATTCGTACCTGCTTCCAAAGTATACATATCCTTCCAGTCAGGTTGTGGTGGCGAATCACCAGCCATGAGGTTGAGACGTCTTCTCCTTGTTATACGTGCCTCAGTGTCACAAGCTTGTGATGAGGCGGCAAGGTGTTTCGAAAGCTGGTCTTGCCATTCCTTCGTAGGTACTACAGAAAGACCGTGATCTTAACTCAATTCTGTCAATTTGAAAGCTGTAGGGAAATGAATACTGAAAAGCTTGCCTTGGCTAGAAGACACAATTTCTCGAGAGACTCTTGATTGCCTGCGGGAGCGAGTTGAATCACCCGTTGCGCTGCTCTTCAGTATGGAAGCAAAAAAGTCCTCCTTCGTTGCTCCCTCAGGCTGGCTCCGGCGACCAGAAGGACCCTAGAAATCTTCCGGTGAGCAAATAAATAGATATAGGGTGGATGAATTGAATGACATATGGTCCCATGTCGACCCTATGAATGATCTCGCGAGCAAGGTCATCTTGTCGTAAATCGGAAACCAAGGTCTGGACTCGTGGATCGGAACACTGTATTATTGCTCCTAGCAACGCCTCGACCTGATGCCACCTTTGTTCAATGGCATGAATATATCCCTTCGGCGGACCTCGTTTGTGACTTGGTCCTGAATGCTGTGGTTAGAAATCTTGCTAGAGAGCATCACATAATCTCGAAGAAGTACCTAGAAATGTACAAGCTTGCAAATGACGTGAGAGATGAAAGAGAACGTTGCTCAAGAAAAGGGATTACCAACCTGCTCCGGTCAATGAACAACTTTTACATGGTGCCACATCACCATTTGGACGCTCACACTTGCTCTTGGACTTCCGGCATTGATCGCATGCTGCACGAAAATGTGGTTAAAACAAGGAGGACATTCGTTAAATACTCAAAGCTGACCCCTGCTGCTCCTTTTTCTGTTAGATGTAGGAGCTTCGTGGTTGCCCTCATCATCCGATGGGTCAGAATAACGCCAGTCCATGTTGGAAAGATGCAGAGCAAAACTAACTATCTTGTATTTAAGACATTCACGTGACGACGGAATGGTTTTTAAGATTAAGACATAGACGCGACTTCGCGACCAGCGTCGGAGCACATTTGTCAGCTCCACATCTTCTCGGTAAGAGCTATCCCGGTGATCCGATATTTGTTACTCGTTTCGAGACCGCCGTTTCCCCATCTCCATCTTTATTTAAGAGGACTAAACGAAAGCGGCAGGAGTATGAAAGAGTCCATCGTTTTCGCGAGTTGTGCTGTCTGTACATCCCACAAGTTCGCTTCTGTAGCAAGATCCAAGTTGGAGACTGACCTTGGAAACTGTCTCTGCCCATCCATCTATCTGCCAAGCTTGCTCACGTTGCTCTTTGCGTGCTTCCAAGTTTCTGCCAGACATTATTCGAACATGACAAACCAAGATGGTGTCAAACTCACGAGTATTGCCACATATGATGCACTTGGTGTAGTCGGCCGACTTGTGAGAACCATGCACCCACGGGTGCCACATACTTCCGGCGGGCCTCAATACCTCTCCGCCTGTACAGGTTGTTGTTATCAATGACCACCAAGAATACATGAAGGCATCACACCATGCACTTTCCCACTCTAAGAGTGTGCCAGGCTGAAGATGATAAGATCTCAGCTCGAATATCCCTCCTTGAGAATGAGGGGGAGCTGTTGGCAAGAAGGCAAATTCTTGATTTAGTTGAGAAGTGCGAGAAACAAGGAATGGGAGCATTGCTTGATAAGCTGTGTAATGCTTTTCAAGTCGTCAGGGTGAACTCTGCCAAATTATGGCAAATGGGCACCTTAGATGACGATCTCATCGCTCGAATCGTCTTGTCCAGTCCGCCATAGTTCTCATACTCCAGTATGTGAACGAAGGTGTCTTGTTCCCCAACAATTGTTTCCCAGTTACCAGTGAGTTTCACGTGTAACGTAGGGTCCTCTTTGAGACCAATGTAATATCTCTCTCTGAAAAGTAAAGAGCGTTATAGTTTCAGGAACTCTCCATTAACGAACGCACGCTGCCTTCTTGTACTCCTCTGCTTTGTCGGGTTTGACATGATGCACTGTGAAAATCGCTTGAGGTGCGGTGTTTACCATCTTGACAAATGGAGCTTACTCTCGAAATCATGGACATACTTTCCTCGACCGACTATTCGAGAATGCTGCAGAACATCTAATTCGCCTGCCTTCTTTGCTTCCGGAGATCCATGCAATAAGGACTACACAGTCAGTACAAACAGTCAAAGTGCGTCATACAAAGTGGAGGATAATACATTACCTGGACTGAGATGAACCTTCTTGACGACTGAGTAAGAATAGGTGATAACCTCCTTAGACCAAGTAAGGCCGACATGGCAGGACGAAAGAACGTTTATGTTGCCTCGGAAACACTCAGAATTTGCTCAGAATAACTTCCCTCGGGCCCCAACGACTCGGACCTTCTCAGATGATGTAATCGACATATTTGGGCAACTACCGGCACCCTTCATTAGTCAAGTTATAACAAATCCCACAACGTCCCAAACATCGTCCCGTATGATGATCTTATACGGGATCCCCGCAACCACACTTCGAAGATACACCACGGTTTATCCATGGTTTTGCTCAGGCGCGCTCTTACAGAGTGTGCACTTCTTTCAAGGTTCATAGGCCACATCTGAACGTGGCATTCTCGAAGGAAAATAGAGGCATCTGAATAGGGTGATTGAACTTCAGAATTCATGCACACAAGATCTTGATGCGAGGCGACCTTTTGACGAACTGTGTAAGCCCAGGACTCAGGGTCATGACATGACATACCCAACGACCTCCAGCCGCGGCCTCAAATATGGATGCCCGTAATATCTCCTCCGTCGCTAGTTCAACGAGAAAAACAAATTCGATGCGTGTCCACTCGGAAGGCGGTGGTAACAACAAATCCAAAGAAATTGTATCCCCTTCCCTCGCCTCTGACATAAATGCGCATATCATTCAATGAGATATGGGGGGCCGTTCGATCATACCTTGGAAACTGCAGAAGGCAGTGTCAGGACGTCCATCGACTGCGTGAGATGGCGGATAATTGAGATAGTGGTCTCTGCGTGCTTGGCCCATCAACTTCGCGTTGGCCGCTTCGTGGGCTAGGATGTTGTGATCTGTTCGTGTCCAGGGCTTCACTGCATCCGATAGTAGGTCAATCGATGTTTCCAATAGACAAACTGAACCAATGCACGGCGCGCGAGACACATGAACAGGATCTAGCTGTTGTTCGATATTGACATATGGCAAACTCCCTGAGGGTAAACACGGAGTGTTTTGACACTCCGTAATCGACTCCAGAATTTCGAATGCCCTTATCTGTGCACGATCGACAGTGGCGGTAACTTCAACACAAGCCATCAACGTACAATGTGTCGCTTGTTCCTTTCATTCCCTTCAAGCCCCACAGTGAAGGGTTGGCCGCCACCAAGTTCGACACCCTGATCGAACCATGTTTCGGTGAACGTGTTGCTCAGAATTGAAAAATAGTTGTCAGCCATTTTGAGTTCCTCGTCCGTTGCATTCATGAAATGCAACAGGTCCAAGAACTCTACAGCTCGGAGTTGAGGTATCATGGCTCCATGGCCAAGCCAGGCAAAGGATGTGTGTATGTTCGAACCAGCGCGGATAGTCCGCAAGTCGCTGGACAATTTTTCGTGCGGCGGAAGGAGATGAATTCCCGTGTTTAGCCTGGATACCTGACGGTGGAGCGCGATTATGATTTCAGGCCAGACCAGATAATCATCGTCCTTCAGAACGAACAGTCAATGGTAGAGGTCGAGAGATGAAAAAAAAAACCTGGATGAAACAATACTGCGTAGTAGCCCGCGCACACGCAAGGAAGCGAGCATAGAAATACAGATTTGAAGGAGAGTTGTAGACTTTCAGTTTTCCACTGTTGCATTGAGATTTTGCTAAATCCTACAAGCCCAGAGAAGTTACTTTCAATTGTAACAAAGACTAGGTGAAAGTAGACTTTTTCTGTCAGCTCTTGAGGGCTATTGTTCCATACTAAGACTGTAGCGATCGTGTCTTCGAGTGATTTGTCGCATAACATATTGACAATTCGCACCACGTTGGAAAGACGCGACCAATTGAGAATTATTGCTGTTGTGTTAGGAATTGGTGCCGTAGGCGGACGGATGGAGAGTCGTAACGTAACCGTATCATAATCTGAGAGATAGGACGGTGGTAACGAAGAATCTATTTGTTCTTGTTCCCGGTGTAGGATACCAAAGAGCTTGATAACGATAGCAAATGTGACAACTGCGAATGCAGAGAGAGAGTATTTGACGCAAAACACTTTGGAGTCATGCCACATTGTATGGGTGTGAAATGATCAAGTACTTGACACAAAACACTGCAGGCAGTCGTGCATTATTTATATGGGCGAAGTCATTAAGTACAAATTTGAGAAATCTAATCCATTCTGCCTTTCAGTGTACGCGTAACAACCTTGTCCTTTGTGCTGCGTCGGGCCAGTTTCAATGAAAGGATTGACTAAACCTATAATGAACTCACATTACGTGGACAATACACCCCCAGCCAGAGTACGCGTCCCGATCTACAGCATTCATGATGGTTTGGGAAATTGTCTCAAACAGATCTTCTGGCTCCAAGTCAGGTTCCCAGAGTCCTTCAGCGACACCATACAGCTTAGCGCTGGCAGTTCCCGCCACCACGAAATCCTTGGCGAAGTTTAAGCATCCGATAAGGTCTGCTGCCGCAATGAAGGGCTTTACGCCTCCAGACGGCGTTTTGGATAGACCTGCCATCACTGGCTCGATGAAATATGGACCGAATCGGTGTTCGTAGAGGGTTGATGAGACTAGGTAAGCGAAAGTTTCGGGCTCGATATCTCGCTCTTCTTTGATGGTGTACATGTTGACTCGGAAACGAAATCGCTCCCGTCTGGTTCATTGCATTAAAAAACGGTTATCAACTTTACAGTGACGTACAGTGTCGTGACGTCTGTTGCGAGACCTGGCAATCCAAGGTAGATACGATCTGTTACGGGGAATATCTTGGTTGAAGAGCTCAAGGTTGGTATCAGAAATATTTCTACAGAAAGCACACACCTTTTGAAAGTTGGAAGAAATCCCTAACGCCTGGTTGCCTAGACGCAAGTCAGAAGCGATGGCTACGCAATCCTTCCCCACCATGGCTACGACGGAGCCACCGTTGTATTCCATGATCGACTACGAATATAATTCAGAAGTTGTGCCAATTAAAACTTTGGAGCTGACCATGCTGGGCGTGTATGGGGGCTGGGTATGTTGTTGTAGAGATGGATATTACGCGTACAGAGACTTAGAGAAAGTGACGCGTCGTTCATGTCACGCGATCACATTAGTCACCGGCGCCTTCCAGGGCATACTAACTTAAGTATGGAGGAATGAAGTTGCTTTCATCACATTGTCCACCTCTGCGACAACTTTTGTCCGTTCAGCTTACACGCAAGGTCTCTACCGGTCTCGATCTTCGGACCCATGCCAAGGTATCAGCATCCAGTCCCGCCAATAAAGCAATAATCACTCATTTCCTTAGGCCAGGATTGCTGCAATCGACGTTAAAACTTCCGTTTCTCCTTCTTTGCTGGACTCGTTCAATCGACGGCATGATTATCTTCGTATTTCGCTGACAGAGAGATGTAACCTAAGGTGTCAGTAGTACTTTATTAACTTTGAAGTATCACCATTCAGATTCCCACCAGGCTTCTACTGCATGCCCAGCGATGGTGTCGAGCTCTCCCCAGATGGAAAACTTTTGACCAACGAAGAAATAATACGTGTGGCAACTTTATTTGTCAAGAGTGGTGTCACCAAGATCCGTTTAACAGGTGGAGAGCCTACCGTGCGGAAGGGTATCGCTGAGATTATCAGTAAGTTTCGATTCATCGAATGCCTACTCAAACGTTCATGTTCCACTTATTCCACAGGCAGTCTGAATGGGCTCCGACAATTTGGACTGCGATCTATTGCTATGACCAGCAACGGACTTTCTCTCCATCGTCGTCTACCGCAGCTTGTCGAGAACGGCTTGTCCCACCTAAATCTGAGGTACTGCCTCCCTTTGGATTATTCTTTTCTCATCTGATCTAATTTAGTCTTGACACCCTGGATCCTTTCAAGTTCGAGCTCATAACAAGGCGCAGAGGTCATGAGGCTACTTTAAAAGCCCTGGATGTCGCTCTGTCTTCGTCTCTGCAATCCGTCAAATTGAATGTCGTCGTGATCAAAGGATTGAATGATTCTGAGATATATGACTTTGTCGAAATGACTAGGGACAAAGCCCTCTCCGTCCGTTTCATCGAATTCATGCCTTTTACCGGTAAGTCTTCGCTCGATCTTGTCACCCCTGATGTCATGTCTATGAGTAGGAAACAAATGGGACAAGGGGAAAATGGTTCCCTCTTCCCAGCTCTTGGAGCGCCTTGCAACTCTTCATTCAAATCTACAGCGCGCTCCAGACGAACTAAATGACACGGCGCGCTCGTGGAAAATTCCGGGTTATCGCGGAAGCTTCGGTTTCATAAGTAGTATGTCCGACCACTTTTGCTCGTCGTGTAATCGTCTTCGCATCACAGCGGATGGCCAGATAAAAGTCCGTCGAATCCTGTGTCGCTGAAATTATCCTGATCTTCCTTAGGTCTGTTTATTTGATGCCAAAGAAGTATCCCTACGAGATGAGTTGCGTCGGGGCGCCTCAGATGCAGAGCTATTGCATATGATCGGTCGCGCGGTGTCTGTCAAACAGGAAAAACATGCTGGCATGGAGGACATCGACGTCGTAACGAATAGGCCCATGATATTGATAGGCGGTTGAGTGCTCTTTCCTCGTAGAGATATTGTCTGTCGGTGATGTCTTGAATCTAATGCTTGACCCGGTCCCTTCATAGGTGACGCATACAGTGAACCTTTCAGGCAACGTTGCACCCCAATGGGGATCGACAGAACCAGAACCTCGCTCCTTTCTTCCTCTTTTCCTTCCCGATCACCTCCCTTGCATGGGTTGCGACTTTTCAGCAGTTCTGTTGCTGACAGCGGCAACACTCTGTCCCTAACGCATATTGATACGCATGGTCGCGCATCTATGGTTGACGTTGCCAATAAACTATCGTCGAAACGTACAGCGACAGCTGTAGGGCGCATCTATATCCCTCTTATTGCGTATGAGCTTGTTACCACCAGCTATCCAAGCGATTCGCACCCCGAGCCAGCCAATGACGAAGTTCGAGCGAAAGCAAGAGCTCGCAACAAAGGAGACGCATTGACAGTTGCGCAGCTGGCAGCAATCATGGGTTCAAAGAGGACAGCCGATTTGATTCCTTTGTGTCATCCCCTTAACCTGACAAATGTCACTGTTACACTGACACCGGAAGCGCCCAACGGACCATCTGGCCGACACAGCATTATATGTTTTGCGACTGTGTCTTCGGAAGGAAAGACCGGTGTTGAGATGGAGGCACTAACAGCTGTCTCCGTTGGTTTGCTTACCGTCTGGGATATGCTCAAAGCGGTGGCTGGAAAGGAAATGGAAATTAGTGGAATCCTAGTTTCTCACAAGGCAGGTGGTCGCAGTGGCGACTTTCGTAGAAACATCAGTCCACCGTAGAATGGGCATTTGCTGCGAAGTATGATTTTTGCGCATATCGGACTTCTCCCGCAGGGCATGGTTGTCAGACGATCCTTTCCTAAGTTCAAGCTTAGATAAAGAGTGCGCTATGACAAAGAAGACTGAGAGTCACTAGCTACATAACAAATTAGTTCGCAGCAGGGAAGGCAGTTACTCCTTCAAGTGAAACCCTCGCTGTCCAATTTCGATGCTTCCAGAAGCGTTTCGACTACCTGCCATGCGGATTCCTGTGTGCGCCGAAAGCGAGCCATCGTCATGCCAGTTGCACAATATTTATCACTTATTTCCTCCTCTCGCCGGGCACCAACTTCTTTGTCGACTCGATCCCAATGTGTAGTCGTAACACAAATTTTCCGTCCCACATTGTTTCCGCAGTATTGTTCGAACATTCCTTCGCTTGTAAAAGGAGGTTCTGTCATCCTCTTACCCGTAATGTTGTGCAAATAGAGGACTCCCGTGACATTTTGTTCCGCTGGAACACGACTAGTTTGCAGAATGTGTAAGGATTTATACGATTGCTGCAATTTAGAGGCGCATAAGTCTTACGTCTGTATCCACTTTTGTATTTGTTTTCCGACATTCCGCCATGTATTTCCCTCTTCATGCAAACCTGGAGTATCAACGAAGAATACTTTCTTGCCTCCCTTAGGGTAAGGGCAAGAGACGAACTGCACATCCTTCGTGCTGAGGTCAAGGGTATGACCAACTTTACCAGCAGGTTTTCCGGCTGCCATCTCAATGAACTGCAATCGAATCAATCTCGAACTTTAGCATCGCAGGGATGTTCCAACATACACTACTTTTGCCTGCCCCAGAAGGGCCAATTACTCTGCATTATATCTGATTTTAGGTAGACGTGCTAATACACGAGGAGTATGAACTCACAAAATAATGATGTCTTGGCCCTCCATCTCGACCTGCGTGGGTCCCACAAGTAATTCTTTAACAAACTGCATTGGACGAAACATTTCGAGAGGACGTTGCAAAAACGAAGTTCTAAGCTGTAGGTAAGTGGGCACCGTCGACTGCCACAGGATGCCATATCAATCGACATCGATCTGGAAGCACGACCTGCACGAGGCTTTGAACCTCACTATCCGATCTAGATTCCATGCATCGAATCATCGATTTCGCAATCATGCGGTCAAGCCACTATATACAATCGCGATTTTCGGGTCTGGCTATTACGCTGCGATAATTTTGGGTTCTCTAATTGCAAGGAAATGAATGGCATTTGTTGGTCAAAACACATCGGGAGTAACCAGCTCTCAGGTCAGCTGGAAACTCTGCCGAATGGTTTCAGCGAAGTGACTGAAATTAAATATTTCAGGACTTTCGGCCACCCGAAATATCTGGGTATTGGAAATTCCCGATCAGTCCTGCCATCCCATATAATAGCTCAACCAAGGAGCAAAATAAAATTAAGGATAATATATTATGCCTATTCTCTAAAACCAGGCCATATACACTGAGAAATTGCTGAGAAATGAGTCGAACAAGTATTAATGACACGAGTCACACTCGTGACTGGGTGACACCCACTTAGCTGCTAGCCATACTGTGTGGGTTCTCTGTACAAGAATGCATGAAGGGCTGTGCACGTGATGCAGGGTTTGGAAGGTTAAAAATAGAACAGTTGGTTGAGGAAGGTGGTTCACCAATAATGGGTGGAATACCTAAGAGAACACAACTAGAGTTCCCAGGTGTATATTTGGTTTATATACTATGTTACACCTTATTGTTACTGATATTGCAAGTGCGCACACATGTGAAATGAAATTCTCATGCCTTGCACTTATATGCCTCTAGTATTACATATTCTGATGTGAGAAATTGATGAGAAATAAAGGAAAGAAATTATTATGTAATGTGGCTGGTTCCTAACACATCAGAGGTAATAGGTGTCACAAGAGGATCCATATGGCAAGGATGCACCAGAAAATAGGATAGTGTGAGCCTATCTCCTATGTGGAGATAGGCAAGCACTATGAAGAAGGAAAGAAGGAATATATGACTTATGTCACACAGAAAGATAAGACAAGGTGTAGTATTCTAGTTACTAGAGCTAGCATAGTACAAATTGTAGTTTGTCATCAGAAGTCAAGAAGTAGTCCTTATGGTAGTGAGAAGTAAGCATGCAAACAAGTCATAACAATGATGGTAGGCTTACACCCTCCCACACTTAGAAAAGGCCAAGGGTGTTAGTGAAGAAATAATAATGAAAAAAGGCAAGTATAGAAAAACAAGGGAAAAAAAGAAATGCTAAAAATCATCATCAACCTCACGATGGGTGCATTAAAAATCCAGTGGGAAAAGCTACTGTGTGCCCCTAATCCCTATGAGCTAAACCAGCTATCAAGTGCCTCGCAGTCTTCGAGCTCATGTTGTGGCAGCCACTGGTCATCTTCTGGGCCAAAACTGTCCCACTGCACAAGGTATTGATGTCCCTGTCCCCTTTTCTTCTCGTCAATGATTTTTTTGATTGTGTATTCTTTGACACCATTCGAGGTGACAATTGGGCCTGGTCATGCCAGTTCTGCTGATTAAGGCATGACTCAGGTACAGGTAACACCGTGTGTTTCTGCTTATGGGTATGCTCGGGTATGGGTATGGGTTTGGATTTCCATACCCGAGGCAAAACCATACCCATACCCACGGTGTTATGGGTATCATGGTACCGGTCCAATGGTCACATGTTTTATCAAATGACTTTGTTGATCAACATCAACAACAACAACAATGGCTCAACAACGATGACAACTGCTACCAACATGCCCCCCTTGTTCTAAATGCGAGTGGGGGGTGTTTTTTCTACTAGACAATGACAACACACCCCCCTCATTCTAAATATGAGTGGGGGGTGTTTTTTCTACTAGGCAACGACGACAACAACTACTACCAACATGCCCCCCTCATTCTAAATGCGAGTGGGGGGTGTTTTTTCTACTAGACAACGATGACATGCCCCCCTCATTCTAAATATGAGTGGGGGGTGTTTTTTCTACTAGGCAACAACGATGACAACTACTACTAACATGCCCCCCTCATTCTAAATGTGAGTGGAGGGTGTTTTTTCTACTAGACAACAATGACACACCCCCCTCGTTCTAAATGCGAGTGGGGGGTGTTTTTTCTACTAAGTAACAACAACGACAATGGCCCCCTCTCATCAACAATGGCCCCCTCTAGTCGACAACAGCCCCCTCTAGTCAACAATGGCTGCAGTATCACCACCACCACCCCCTCTCACTCACAAATGTGAGTCGGGGGTGTTTCTGGGTTCGTTTCACTCGGGAGCACCACCACATCATGACTACCACCCCCTCTCGCTTGCAAACGTGAGGTGGGGGTGGTTATTGGTCTGTTTCTCTTGCAATGGCCACCACGTCATGACTACCACCCCATCTTGCTTGCAAATGCAAGGTGGGGGTGGTTCTTGGTCTGTTTCTCTTGCAATGGCCACCACATCATGACTACCACCCCATCTCGCTTGCAAACACAAGGTGGGGGTGGTTCTTGGTCTGTTTCTCTTGCAATGGCCACCACATCACCTCCACCACCCCCCCTCGCTCGCAATTGTGAGTTGGGGGTAATTCCCCATTGTATTTAGATATATTTAGAATTATTATAAATTATTACTGTCATACTCATTGAAACCCACAGGGTACCCATGGGTTTTGACCAAAACCCCCCCATACCCACAGTAAAACCACACCCGTAACTGTAACAGGTACAGTGTTCACAGGTATGGGTACAGGTACCTGAAATTATACCTGGGGGTTACCTGAGTCACGCCCTACTTGTGATGGGAATAGGGTAGGATCGTTTGCATGGTAGCATTTTAGGATGGACATGTGGAAGGTTGGAAAAATGTCTGGAGAGTTAGGCAGATCTAGGGTGTAGGCAGAGAAGTCTGGGAACGCTTCTGTTACACGGTGAGGTCCATCAAATCTTGGGAAAAACTTAGCAACACAGTTTTTGTCCCCTGCCTTCGATTCCTGTCTATGGTGAAGTGTGGACAACATCACCTTGTCCCCAACATTGAAGACATCTTCAGTGCCTCACTCTTTATTTGCATAAAATGCCTGAGCAATTTTTGCAGTTAGCAGAGAGTCCTTTGCATCTGCTTCATCAGCCAGAATTTGACTGAACAAGCTGCATGCATCAATCTCTGCTGTAGATGCAAGAGTGCTGGGCACGAGTGGGGGTAGTATGCGTGGTGAATGTCCCATTTGTAGTTGGAACCCAGAATATCCTGTAGATGCATTTACGGTGTTCATGATGTTGAAATGAATTAATGGTAGTGCCTGAACCCATCCTTTTTGGTTTTGCTCCACATGGAAATAAACACATTGGTTGAGTATTTTGTTTGTGTGCTCACTGCTCCCATCCGTCTGTGGGTGATACACCATTGACATCTTCAGATGAACTCCTGTCAGCACATGCAAAGCCTTCCAGAATTTCAACACAAAAAATTTATCACGGTCAGAGATCAGTTCACTTGGTAGTCCATTCTTGCAATACCATTCAGCAAAGAAAACTCAGGCAAGTTTCTGAGCTGTGATGTCTGTATGCATGGCTATGATTTGCACATCAGAACCCAGATGATCGGTTATAGTTAGAATGCAGTTGAAACCCTCATCTTCCAGTAATGGGCCAATGGAGTCCAGACAGACAGAGTCACCACGAGCATCTGGCACTGGCAGCAGGTGCAGGGGACCCTTTGGCTTAGAGGTTCATCCCTTGTTGTGCTGACATTCAGAGCAAGAGGGAATGTAAGCACTTTCCAAGTCTCGGCACATGTTGGGCCAGTAGTATGAGTCTCGGATGGCTGCATATGATTTATCACTGCCAAAATGTCCTAGTATGTCATGGGCAAGCTGGAAGAGATCCTCTCGAAGTGTACCATAATGTGGGATTACCAGGTGGTCACCAATATACCACAGTTTGTTCACATAGTGTATATCAGAGATGCTGCAGTCAACAGTAGAAAGCTTTTTGCAGAACTCATTGGAGTCGTATCCCTTCTGAACATCATGTAGAAATGAACTGTCTGCAGAGATGTTGAGCACCACATTCACAGTTGAGTGTTTGAGCCAGTGATCCCATCGGAGTGGCAGATCAGTGACCTCAATATCAGCACAATCATTTGTGTCAGGAATTTTGGTTGGCAAGCGTGAAAGTGCATCAGCCACCATGTTGTCCTCCCCTTGGATGTAAACAATTGTCATGTCAAATTGTGACATGTGTTCCATCCAGTGTGCTTGTCTGTGGGACAGGTCTTTCTGGGTCTTGAAGTTTTCCAGAGTGTGATGGTCAGTATAGACCAGAATCGGCAGATCAGAGCACCATTTTTTTAACGCACGTACAATGGCTAGTAGCTCTTTCTCATGTACAGGGTAGTGCTTTTGTGCATCCTTCAGCTGCATTGAGTCAAATGCCATGGGTCTTGCAGTTTCCCATGTTTTCCCCCAACTGAGGATGGCACCCATGTGGAAATCACTAGCATCGCAAGTCACAAAGATTTTGTTGTTTCCTGGATTTGCATGGTCGATGACCATCAGGCATTCACATCCAACTACCAGTGCTTTGATTGCATCAAAAGTATGCTGGTGTTCTTTACTCCACATCGGGAATTTCTTTCCACATTCCTTTGTCATCAAGGGTGTGAGGATAGACATGTGATCTGCTAAGTTTGGCAAGAAAGCTGCGATTATCATATGAGTCCCAGAAAACTCCAAACATCTGAGCTGTTCTTTGGCATGGGCCACTGCAGGACCTTCTCCACTTTTGATGAGCAGGCCTCAATTCCTTCGCAGGATATGCGGTGACCCAAGAATTCTAATTCTGTCAGGAAGAATTTTGATTTCTTTGGGTTACAGTATAGTCGGTATTTATGCAGGGCATTCATAATCAGTTTGATATGCTGAATATGTTCCTCAAGTGTACTAGACCAGATGATTATGTTGTTGAGGTAAATGTGGCAGATGCGTCCCAGGAACAGGCATAGAGCATCCATTACACAGTGTTGGTGTACAGGGGGCACATTGTGGAGTCCTTGTGGCATCACTAGCCACTCATATAAGCCAAGCAGGGTAGTCACAGCCATAAGATGCACACTTTCAGGATCCATTTCCATGTGGAAAAAACTGTCCACCATATCAATTTTGCTCCAGATTTTCCCTCTCCCCATGTCTGCTAATATGTCATCAACATGGGGTAACGGGTGGCAATCCATCACTGTATTTGCATTCAGTTGTTGGTAGTCATTTACCCAGCAAGGTAACACTGCAGAGTCCACCTTTGGGATGAGGAAGGCAGGTGAGGCATGTGCAGAGGCAGAGGGTTGAATGCAGCCCACTTCCAGATGCTTGTTAATCAAGGTATTCCAAGCCTCCCAGAACTTCTGAGGGCACGAATATGAATGTGTGCTTATTGTTTTTGAGGCATCTTTCAGCATGATTTTGCAACGCATGGTATCCAGCATCTCGTTGACATGTGGGATGGGTTCAAAAACATCAGCATAGTGACTCTTAACGTCACTTGCCAATTTCTCAAGTTGTTCTTTTGCTGCAAGTTGTTCCACCTGAACATGGATTGCTGCTACAATATTGGGTGGAGTGATAATTTTGCATGACACATCCACAATTGGTTTCTGCATTGTGCATACAGTTCATAATTCTTCCAACAGCAATCTTTGCTTCTGAACATTAGAAGCAATTACTTCATGCAGCCTTAAGGGAGGTGTGCATTGTAGAGGTGCGACAGGGTGCAGCAAATTGAAACCATTGATTGTTAATGCAGACTTGCTGCATACATTCACTGTGATGTTATTATGATACATGAATGGCAGCCCAAGAATAATTTGGTGACATAATTTTGGGGCAACAAGAGCGCATACAGTTTGTGCAGAATAGAGATTATCAGGATCATGAAGCTTTAGTTTGACCCAATGGGTCAGTGAAATTATAGATGATGCAGAAGATTCACCAAAGAATACACTGGAGACAGGATGTTCTTGTGGAAGTGAAGTTTCAGGTGGGAAGCAAGTTCTTGAGCAATCAGAACTATGTGCAAGCTATGATCAATTAATGCTTTCACATGTATGCGGTCATGCAAAGAATCCTCGGCAGCGCAGTGCCATATGAGGTGTGGGATGAAGAAAGGAACACTGCTTACAGAGTCATTTGAGTCACACAATAGATCACCATCCTCCCCCATCAAGACGTTATGCTTGTTTGTGGGCTGGCCAATTGATGCCATGGGGTATGCAGTCATGCCCATGACAGCTGCCACTGGTAAGGGTGGAGCTGGAGCAGAAGGAGCAGGAGGGGTGAAGTGTGTGATAGATGCCACAGGCAGCATCACTTCATTGTTAGGAATAGGCAGTGCAGTTAAACCAAGGCATTGGCGTGCAGTGTTGACACACTCAATGTACCCCTCACGACCTGGAAATTCACAAGCGTGTCCACTTGAAACATAGAAGTTACAGCATTTCTTGCAACCATTGTGCACCACGAGGTAACAATGTTCACATTCAGTTAACTTAGGGGGTCTACCCAGAGAGGTGGTGGAAGATGCAGACGTGGTGTTGGATTTAGCAGAAGTGGTTGATGGAGCCGACTGTCCTTGTGAATGAACAGTGGGGGCACAACACATTGGGTCAGATAAGCCTACAGTGGAGCTGGAGCATTTGAGTTTTCAAAAAGCATCTTCTGCCTCCTTTTGATGTGAGGCAGATTCTTCGTGGACCTTATCATCCAACTTGATGAGCAGTTGGACAAAAGTTTCCAGGTGGTGTTCAGCTTTGCATGCAGCTGCCTCTGTGACCGTGGCCATGTTGCCATCTTCTGGAGCAGTGTTCTTGTCATCAGATTCAGAGTCAGAGTCATGCTTTTCTTTGTGATGATCATAAGCATTGAGAGAGATTTGCTTCAATCTGGGTGCATAATTGAGGGGGTGAAAGGTGATATTTTGTGCTTTTCAGAAGGAGGTTATCATGACAAATGGTGGTAGAGAAATCCTGGAAAGCTGTCGAGCCCTGTTTGGTGTTGTGGACTTTGCGAGCTAAGTCTTTTTCCCAACCAGCAGCCAACCATCATGTGCAGATTTTTGCCATGAACTCAGTGAAAGAGAGAGCTTCATAGTAGCTCTGTGAAGTTTGGAACCAGTCACTGAACAATGGGTTTTCGAAAGCATAGGCTATATGCATGACATATTCTGATTTCTGCAAGTTGTCTTTGTTGGCAAGGTAACCGCAAGCGAAGTGTTTGAGATGATGCAAGAGTTCCGCTGTTATCATGCCCACAGTCACAGTCAGTTGTTTCCCATTATTGGGCATGAGGATGGCAAGGCCATTGTTGGACATGGTGAGTTGTCGAGTGTATGCATTGTAAAAAGAGTCATTGTCGAACAATGATGATCAAGAGCATGTACAGTGATTTCCTTGCAAAGGAGGTGGAAGTTCACTGTGAACTCGTGATGCTACAGAGCGCAGTGGTGAAAATGGTGTGTGTGTGAGGGCAGGAAGGGGTGAGGACACCAGTGAGGGTGTATGCATGTTCTCAGGAGAGTGCAGTGTGGGTTGGCAACCTCTGCTATGCATTGTAAGTGAGGTTGCAACAGATGGCAACTGAGACAGTTTGATAAGAACTGTTGACAGTTTTAATAACACCATTGTTGATATCAAAAAAAAAGTGTGAGCCTATCTCCTATGTGGAGATAGGCAAGCACTATGAAGAAGGAAAGAAGGAATATACGACTTACTTCTGATCACACAGAAAGATAAGACAAGGTGTAGTATTCCAGTTACTAGAGCTAGCATAGTACAAATTGTAGTTCGTCGTCAGAAGTCAAGAAGTAGTCCTTATGGTAGTGAGAAGTAAGCATGCAAACAAGTCATAACAATGATGGTAGGCTTACAGATAGGTTGATTGAGTTCAAATTATCGATACAGCTATATAGAGAGTATTTTACATTGTTCAGTTGATGCTCTGATGTGACAGTGCATATATAGATATTGATATGGAATATCTGAGTCATGTACAATGGCACACCAGATTGTGAATGAGTGTTGGAGTAGGGTGTGTGGGCACCTACTCCAGGTAGTCATGTGACCACATAGTCAGTAGACAGTCACACATGTACACAGACACAACACTATCACTAGCATGGCATTGGATGCCTTCACTATAGGAGACTTACATCTCCATCTTGATGATGAGAGCATGATTCAACTTGCTCACCACTGCCTTGTTTTAGTCTTGTCACTTCTGCTTTTGTCTTGCATGCCATGTCACAATGGGTATTTTTGCATTTAGCTCTGCTTCTCATTTTATCGTCTCTTGTCTCTTGTCCCTGCACCCAGAACCTAGTCCACAGAACCACAGAGCCACAGTCCATCAGTTTGCCAGTACACCAGTAACACAGAACCCAGCACCAGTCTCACAGTTTTTCTCTCAGTTCCTACACTCAGCAATGCCAGGTCCAGGACAGGGCAAACGAAGCAATAAGAAAAAGTGGTGCAAGAATGCACACCTCAATGTGAATATAGCAGCTGTAAACATTATAATGTCAGCATCGAACACAGCAGCAAGGACAGATACACCTGCAATGTTACTGCCTAGCAATGCTGCTACCACAGACATGTACACAAACAAAATGGCACCCAGTACCAGTCCATGTACAGCTTTACAACACACTACAGCAATGGCTACAATATCTACTACAGCTGATGCAGCCACAAATGACACAAATGACACCGGCGCCACAATGCACATTGACACAGCCACTGCCACATCATCAACATATGACAATGACACACAACGATACCCATATACTTACAATGAAGTACAAGAACTACTGGACAAAGGAAAACTGGAAGGATGGAGAGAAGGTATGGATGA
Organism: Tricholoma matsutake; assembly: GCA_026075535.2. Classification (NCBI taxonomy): domain Eukaryota; kingdom Fungi; phylum Basidiomycota; class Agaricomycetes; order Agaricales; family Tricholomataceae; genus Tricholoma; species Tricholoma matsutake. The sequence goes on along the minus strand of AP026540.1, from coordinate 9,191,351 downwards.
AGGATACAGGATGGGTAAGGAGAAAGGAGTCGAGGATGAGAGAGAGGAATGCAAGAAGAGTCTACTAAAGAGGTGCAAGCTAGGAACACAGAATGGGAAGGACGAGGAACAAAAAAGTGGCTCACAAAAGGACATGGCGCTGGGCTCTGCCTATTGATGGCAGCCCATGTGTGTGCACTCTTCTGTGGCATGGTCTCCTGGAGGAGGCTGAGACCCAGACTGATGATGTCACCACCACCAGTGCCAACACCCAAATGACACCTGCCCCTGCCACTGTTGACATTAGCACCCAGGCAACCCCCACTACTGACACAATAGGCTCCCAGACCAACAACACCCCTGAACATTGGTGTGTTGCCCCCCAAACAGAACCACCTGACAATGAAAGCCCCATCCCAGTGAAAAACACAGAGACAACACTCTGCATCTACCTCAGTGCCCCCAGTACCAAAGAGATGCCTACCCAAACAAAGAATGAACCTCACCCAGCTCCCATTGCCCCCAGAATGCCCCCCCATTCCACTATTGCACCCATAGCAACCCCACAACCCCCCATCGATGCTACCACACCCTGTCACCAACACCTGCCATCCACATCGACTCCTGCACCCAGACCAAGGATACCACCACCCTCGCTGATGTCAACACTCAGACAACCAATGCCAGCACCCAGGCAATGTACAGGCCTGAATGGAGAATGGCCACAGTGCAGACAGAGCCCCTAGATGAGGAACAGCCACATACATCAAAATATGTTGAAGCCTCGATGAATGTGACTCTCCCCATCATCTTGAACCAGCCTGAACTCCAGAGTTCCCACTCTTTCCTTCTGCATGACGAGATGCTCAAACCTCCACTAATGGATCCTGCTGTCACCCAAGCATCCCCAGTGTCGACAACAGCACAGTCCCCCACATGTTTCAACTGGGCTGAAGATGCTGAATCAATACCCATTGTCCCTCAGTTGCCACCACCATGAGATCTTTTGGTGCTATGTTCTAATATCTCCTGACCTTTTGACTCCATACAAAGGCAAACTCCTTGTCATAATCAAGTGAGGAACCCCCCAATCCATCATCAGCAAAAGTGTTGCTTCTATACCTGGCTAGGTAAGGTCATAAAAAGTCCACCTGATCCATTTGGTCCGCAGATGAAGTTTTGCAACAGCTTGGGAACAAAATTAAAGAAACCTACGCTGATGTCTTCAAGCTGATTCCACATGTCAATGAAATGCCAAATGAAATTGTGTGTAAGATTAACTTAAAAGACGCAAGCAAAACAATTACCATGAGAAGTTACTCATGTCCATGTAAATTCCGAGAGGCTTGGGGCATCTTAATACAACAACACTTAGATGCTGGACAAATTCAGCCTTCCTCCTCTGCCCATGCATCCCCTGTGTTTCTGGTACCTAAAGCCAATGCCTCTGATTTACCCCACTGGGTCAACGATTTCCACCAATTGAATGGCAATACTGTGACAAATTCACATCCACTGCCATGTGTAGACAACATTCTGGTGGATGTTGGATGAGGCAAAATCTGGAGCAAACTTGATATGACAGATAGCTTCTTCATACAAAAATGGACCCTGATAGTATCAGTCTGACCGCAGTAACAACACCCCTCAGATTGTATGAATGGACAGTAATGCCTCAGGGTCTTTGGAACACTCCTCCTGTTCACCAGCGCCAGGTGACGAATGCCTTGTGATGCTACCTTGGAATATTTGCCCATATATACTTAGATGATATCATTATCTGGTCCAACTCACTTAAGGAACATGTGAAACATATTGAATTGATCATGAGTGCACTACGTGAATCCTGTCTTTACTGCAACCAAAAAAAATCACAATTCTATCTGATGGAATTGATGTTCCTGGGCCACCAAATCTCTCAGGCTGGGATTGAGGCATGCTCATCCAAGGTCAAGAAAATTCTGAACTGGCCAGTTCCCAAGTCAATGACTGATGTCTGCAGTTTCCTGGAACTTGTATGATACATCACCGCCTTCTTGCCACACCTAGCTGATCATACTGTGATCTTGACTCCCTTGACTACAAAGGATTGTGAAAAGAATTTCCCACTCTGGGGAGTTGAACACCAAGTGTCTTTTGATGCCATAAAGGCATTCATCGTGAGCTGGGAGTGCTTGACAGTTATTGACCACACTGTGCCCAGAAACAACAAAATTTTCATGACTTGTGATGCAAGCAATTGGAGGATGGGCGCTGTCTTGAGTTGGGGCCCTTCTTGGGAGTCAGCTTGACCCATGGCTCTTGATTCTATGCAACTGAAAGATGCACAAAAAAATTATCCTGTCCACGAAAAAGAAATCCTGGCTATCGTACATGCCTTGAAAAAATGGTGATCAGATCTGCTCAGTTCCCAATTCTATGTGTACATGGATCACCGTACACTGGAGAATTTTGATACTCAAAAAGACCTGTCGAGGAGGCAGGCTAGGTGGATGGAACACCTGTTGCAGTTCAATACAAATATTTATTATATTCATGGTGAGGATAACACCATTGCCAACACATTATCTCACCTTTCTGCAGAAATGGCAGATGAGCAAATTAAAGACATTGATGTCGCAGACTCCCCACTGGGTTGGGAGCACTGGAAAACCCAACCAAGCTGTGGCGCAGTCCTTGCAATTTCCACAGATGAGTCATTTCTGGCAGATGTCCATGAAGGATATAAGCATGATGATTTTTGCCAAAAATTATCATCAGTTAGCTCCAGGATGTCCAATGTCCGTTTAATAGATGACCTATGGTACTTGGGTGACCATCTCATGATTCCCAGATATGGCACACTCTGCAAGGATCTCTTTTGACTAGCCCATGACTCTCTTGGCCATTTTGGTGTGGATAAATCTTATGCTAGCATACGACACTGCTACTACTGGCCCAATATGCACAGGGACTTGGAAGTAGCATATGTACCTGCCTGCATGGAATGCCAATGCAACAAAAGTGGCACATCAAAAGCAAAGGGTCCTCTCCACCCACTACCAATCCCTGAGTCATGAGGGGATTCTGTATGCCTGGACTTCGTCAGTCCTCTGCCTGAGGATAATGGATACAACTGCATTTTGATGTTAATGGACAGACTGGGATCAGATGTACGTCTGATCCTGACAAGAACTGACATCATGGCACCAAAGCTTGCACTCATATTCTTCAATGAATGGTATTGCGAAAACAGTTTACTGCTTGAGCTCATCTCCAACAGAGACAAGCTGTTTATTTCCAAATTTTGGAAGGCATTGCATGCCCTGACCGGCGTACACCTGAAGATGTCCACCACTTATCATCCTCAAACTGATGGTGCAAGCGAACATACAAACAAAACCCTAAACCAATGTGTTTGCTTCCATGTTGAGCATAATCAGAAAGAATGGGTACAAGCCTTGCCTATCATTCACTTCAATATCATGAACTCTGTGAATCCTTCAACAGGTTTCTCTGGGTTCAAATCCACATGGGGTGCAGCCCATCATCATGTATCATCCCCCCCTTAGTGCCTGGCACACCTTCAGAAGAAACTTCTGAAGAAATTGTGGCATGGGCAATAATCACACAAATTGAGGAAGACATCACCGAGGCAAAGGATGCCCCAGTGGGCACAAAAATTATGCAGGCATTTTTTGCAAATAAATCATGAGGGCCAGAGGATGTATACCTTGTAGGCAACAAAGTCATGTTGGCTACACTACATTGCCATCGAGAGTTTAAGGCAGGTGACAAATCCAGAGTTGCAAAAAATTTTCCTCAGTGGGATGGACCCTACTCTGTAACCAAGGTGTTTTCTGAAACATCTTCGTACACCTTACATCTCCCAAATTCCCTTACCATGCTCCCTACCTACCATGCCTCCTTGTTAAAATGGCACATCAAGAATGATGAGGACCTGTTCCCTTCCAGTGGACTCGAGTGACCTGACCCAGTCATAACTAACAACAACTTGGAGGAATACCACATCGAGAAAATTGTGGACAAGCAAAAAAGGGGATGGGGCTATCAATACCTCATATGTTGGTCTGGATACTCAGAAGGTGATGACCTATGGCTACTGCAACATGAACTGGAAGACTGTGAAGCACTTGACTGTTGGAAGGCTCATAGGGCAGAGGAAACATGGTAGCTTTTTCCCACTGGGTTTTTTAATGTCACATTGCCTTCTTCTGCGACACGTGATGAGCCTGGACACATGAAGACAAAGGGAAGCCAGGCAAAACTCAACAGAATGGACTCTGTCAGCGCTACATCAATTGCTTATGCTGCACTTCAGGTATGACATTCCTTTGAAGCAACTTGATCTAATCTGTCTGGTCAGCTCCATTGGTGCCTCTCTTGTGGTGAGGACTGGCAGCTTGATAATGGGAACTTTAACCACAAAAAGTTCTATTCTATGATTGCAGTGCTCTTCAATGATAACAATGCCAACAACACTTTGGAGAGTGGGGAAGTGAGCTGGGCTGAAGATACGATGAGGTGGTGGAATGAGTAAGTGTTTTCTTCATCTTATTCTTGCTGCTTGACATCCATTATATACAGAAAGGTTTTTGGGAAAAGCTCAAAGAATGCTGTAAAGGAAGAAGATCAGGTCCCAAATGATTTCAAGGTTGCCATGGCTCAATGATGAGCACACAAGGAAAAAAGAAAGCCCTTGTTATCAAGCTACCAAACCCCTCCACACCCTGCCAGCACAGTTATTCACCTTCCAAATTACTGTCATCACCTCATCACCATAACAACACACCCTCATCACCTGCCCCTGGTTTACATCATACTGATGCTTGTCATTCTCAGTCTCAATCCCATCATTCTGATTCTCATGGCCTGGATTCTCGTTGCTCTCATTCTCAGTCTTGCTCTAGGATTCTTGTGGCTCTTGCTCTTGCTCTAGGATTCTTGTGGCTCTTGCTCTTGCTCTTGTTCTCGTTGCTCGTTGCTCTCATTCTCATTGCTCTCGCTCTCATTCTCATTGCTCTCGCTCTCATTCTCATTGCTCTCGCTCTCATTCTCATTGCTCTCGCTCTCATTCTCATTGCTCTCGCTCTCATTCTCATTGCTCTCGCTCTCATTCTCATTGCTCTCGCTCTCATTCTCATTGCTCTCGCTCTCATTCTCATTGCTCTTGTTCTCATTTTCATTGCTCTTGCTCTCATTCTCATTGCTCTTGTTCTTGTTCTTGTCGCTCTTGCTCTTGTTCTCATCACTCTCAGCCTCATTCTCGTCACTCTCAGTCTCCTCATGCTCAGTCTCGTCAATCTCATCATCATCATCTCTCAACTGGCCATAGTTCTCCATCTCTTCCCCCCGATCCCATCTCATCTTGCAGTATCTCCAACCCCCCCCAAAACAAGTGCTCTGCTATGGATCCAATTGCATCTATCTTGTCAATGAAAATGTGAGTGGTATGTCATTGTTTTGTGGGTGTACTGTTGAGGGAGTTTTCCAGGCTTGCCATGGTACCTTTTCCTCACTTACTGCTTACCTTTCAAATCTTGACCACGGTTTCTACTGATGTCTTTTGTTCAAGGGTTATCATTGTAACACATGTTCTCTCACATGTATTTGTATTACTGCTTGTATTAATAACCATCATGTCAAACCAATTCAGAAGATTGTATACAACTTGAGCAACCTTAGTTAGTGAAGTAGACCTTTTGTTGAATACCTGGTTATACTAAGATTAGTAAACCTTACCATGTTGTCCAATATGATATCACTTTGCATGACCATCAAATTTTTTCATGGTATACCTATATATGTTGTTAGAGTATTACCAGGTAAGGTGGTGTCACATCTAGGTAGCCAGTTGTTCTACAGGCATCCTGATAGCCACAATGATGTCTATTCCTGCTATGCATTCACATCTAGCATCTATTAACAGCCGACAAGCTGAGCAAATCATTTTCAATTCTGTGACAAACAGTTTGTGGTATCTTTCAATATTGTTGATTCTATCATGCAATTTGAGCTTCACCCAGTGTGTCAGCACAATGGTGGAAGAGTCTGATTTGTTATTGAAAAATGTGCCAGAAACAGGAATTGCATAAGGTAATGGGCAGACTGTTAGGCATTGATGAGAGACCAAGGCACTTTCAATTAAAACTGCTGGAGAGCCATGGTCAATTAAGGCAGAGACATGGAGACAAGAAGGAACAGAAACATTGTGGCTGTCCACAGCACATTTCCACACAAGATATGGACTTAAGAAGGGAACATGCAAGCTCACCAAATTGTTTGAGTCATGGGACAGGTCACTGTCACCACCACTTAGGATTAAGCTTTCATTTGGTGGGTAGATGGATCCAACAGGGTAGGTAGACATCCCTAAAACTGCTGTGACAGGAAGAGCAGGTGGGGTGGTGCTTGGTTGAGGTGGCGCAGCATTGATGGCACCCACACCCATTGTCATTTCATCGCAAGGTATTGCGAGGGTAGGTAACATCATATATTTGCAGGCATCGTTCACAGTTATCATCAAACATTCAACATATCCTTTGCCCGCAGAGAACTTGCAAGCATGGCCATTGGGCATATAGAACCCTCAGCATTTCTTGCACCCATTGTATGTTTCCAGGTACTTTCTTTCATGATTGGTTAGCTTCGGAGGGCAAGAAATGGAAGTAGAGGCAGGAGCATAGGAATTCCCAGCAGCTTGGTTGCAAGAGTAAGGGGCACGACGAGTGCTGTCAGAGAGGCCAACCATGGAGCTGGACTGTTTTAAGCTTCTAGCTGCCTCGAAGCATCCTGTTTGCATGCATTCCTATCCTCAACCAGCTTCTGATCGAGCTTTGTCAAGGTGTCTACAAAAGACTGAAGCCTTGCCTCAGCCCTAAGTGTGTCTGGGACAATCCTCGCAGTGACAGCAGCATCAGCATCTAAGTTGTTATCATCATTGTTAATTTCATCATCGGATAAGTTGTGATTATCTTTATATCAGTCAAAAGCAGCTGCAAGTTCAGGGGAAATATTGGATTTCATCTGCATGCAAAGTTGAGAAGGTGAGAGATGGAATTGTGATCCTTTAAGTAGAAGGTTATCCTGATGTAAGGAGTCTATGAATTCAGAGAAAGGAGTCTTGTTTTGCTTTGTGGAGCAAACTTTTTGAGCAAGCTCTTGTTGCCAATGCTTGGGTAACCAGCAAGCTCAGACTTTAATCATGAGTTCATTGAAGGAGAGTGTGGACAGGAGCTCCTGTTGGGATTGGTACCAATCAGAGAATAAGGCATCAACAATGTGATCAACGAAATTTTTTGGCTCAAGTCCATCCTTATTCTGGAGATACCCATGTGCATGGTGTTCAAATTGGTGCAGAAGTTCAGGCATCATGGTCCCTGCAGAGACCATTGGCCATTCTCCATTGTTCATGCTTAAGATCATGGTAGTGGTAGCTGAAGACATTGTCATTGCCAGCAGAATCACACAGTAGTCATCTGAAGAAGATGATCCTCGTTTACGGCGAGTCTTTTGTGGGGATATATGAGGAGGTGGCAATATGGATATGTGTGACCCGTTTGAGCTAGGTGACAACAGTGTGGAAGGAGTGGATATATGTGAATTGTTTGAACTGATTGGTGTCAGAGGAGATGAAGGTGCGGCGTAAGCTGCTAAGCAGCATCAAAGTTTGTAGTGACAGGCATGTCAACAGGATGGAATGCGGTGTTGGCAGCATTAGATACAAGAGCATTTGTCCTTGCCCTACTATGAGTAGTAAGGGGGATATGGACTGAAGGTGTTCAAGACAGGATTTTACTGTCGTGTAAATTTATTGCTTAGTACACAACTAAATAATTACGCAGTGTTTTGGCGTTGTTAAAAAAAAAGTGGAAACCTATCCCTTTTATAGGGGATAGGAAACACTGAAAGGAAGGGAGGGGGTCAGAGTACTCACTGCCAATTATGCAAGATAACAAGCCAACAAGGTGTAATTAGAAGCAAGAGATGTTACAACAAGCAGAGTATTAGGGTAACAGAAAGTGGGGGAAAGGAAGAATGGAGATAAGCCATATACATCATAGTTGATAAGGTCCGAATACAAATAGATATCAAGTGTTATGTAAGCCCATGCTTACAAAGACCTTGAAAAAAATTAGAAAACACTAATGACACATCTAGCAAGCACACACTAATCATCTCACATACATGAAGAAGTAGAGGGCTGTGAAGGAGTCCTGAGTCCCAATTGTCAGGGTCAAAACTGTTGTTAGGGTAGAAAAAGGTAGGAAAGTCCCACCCTGTTACTGGGGCAGAGCCATCCTGGAGTTTTTTCATGAACCTGACAATCAATGAGTATTCTCCAAGTCAGTACAATGGCAAATACACCTACTCCTCTGGGTTAGCATCAAATTGGCTCAGATACTTCACGGGGCAAAGAAGGTGTGCAAGAATGGGGTGATTGAAGCCTTGTGCATGAGACTTTCTAGCTTTGATGCCAATTGGTGGGAGTAGCACACTGTCTGGTTGATCGACTGTGACATACTTGAGTCCACAGGTCAATAGACTTCAAATATCATTTGATCAAGCACTGCTAACAGCTGCATTTAGCTATTTGGACAAATTGAGTGGATGTATGCACTTGAAGTGGGACAACAATGATAGTCACTTACCTCCCCCGCAAGCTTGTCTACCAGTTCCAGTTGCTTCACCATCTTGCGCATAACATCATGGAATCCAGATTTGTGCATCAGGGCATTATAGTGGTAGAGTGTCTGTTCATTACTCTTCATGAACCTTGGGAGAAGTTTTAGCAGTCAGGTATGTTGAGAGACTGAGATTTTGCTTATGCTGCATACACATCTTTGTTGTCAAAATGATTAGCCTCCAACTTCAGCCCAGCCTTGAGTACGGCTGTAAAATCAGCAAACATATTTTCATATTGGGCAGTCCACCAAGCAAAATGTTTGTAGGAGTCCACTGGTGTTATCCTATTTCCATGGTAGTAGCAAGCCAGATTGTTCAAACTTCGATCAACATACTGGCACTTTTTGCAGGATCTGCTCAGGTGTTCAAACAGATCATTCTTGCATTTCTTGGACTGATGTTTGGGAGATCCTCAATGATTGGAAGAGGGGGAGACAGAAGAGAAGGAGGAGGAGGAGGTGGACATGATAGTTTGAGATGAAGAGAAAGGCAAAGGTTGTTATCAAGAATTGTCCTAAATTGCTGTGGCATGGGAGTCACATGCATGATGTGTCCAGCACGTCCAGTTGCACCCACTTGCACCTTGCAAATTGGGTTCATGCCATGAACATTTTTTAGGTCTTTATTGTGATGGTTGTCTGCACAGGCCAGAGGGATTTCAAGAACACCCAAGGACTAACAAAACACTGCAATACTTGCTGGCTCACTCTTCAGAACACAACAAAATCACTCAACAAATGAAATGAAGTCTTAAAAATGGCAAAACGGAGGCATAAAGCAGAAGAATACCATCTAGAACAACAGCCTGAGGTTGTTTACTTCTGAAATGTTCTCATTGATTTTTTCCTGACTCAGAATTCTCCACTAGGAGTCTCAACTTCAAGATCTTGACTCTATGGACATTGATACCATGGCTATCAATAAAAATGTGGATCAATACCCATGTAACCCACACTGTGAAATTGCCCCAACTATGTCTGGCCATCAATGCAGGTTTCCCACTCATTTTCAAGACTATCTACCATCACTCTCATCACTTCCACACATGCCTCAACGTCATCACAGTCCTCCACCAGTTTTTCATTCACCTACTCCATCTCCATAGTCACCTCTCCAGCCCAAGGAAAATCCTGAACCTACAATTTATGAGACAGAGGCCAACGAGTTTGGCATGTATCACATGTACACCAGTTATCCAACATGTGATCCTGACAATGAGCAAGATCTTGATGATCTTTGTGATTCCCCTGGTTTTGCAATTGCACCACAGCCACAAACGAAGCACTGGTGGAGTGGTTTGGGCCAGATTGGTTGCGCGACGAGAGATCTTATTTACACACCCTTTTTAAACTCAACAATTTTTAGATTGATGGACTGGTTTTACAGTGGCTCAAACATGAAGTCTGTGGCTCAATTAGATGCCCTGGTCAACAATGTGATACTAGCTGATGATTTTGATGTCACACATCTGATGAATTTCACTGCGACTTGTGAGCTAGAGTGTCTCGATGTGGATGACCCACAGTCTTCAACATTTGCCGAAGAAAATGGTTGGAAGCAAGCTTCAGTCAAGATCAGATCCTGCTGAATGAGTCAGAAATGTCTCCAAGGATCATGCACAAGAGTTCAAAGTCAAACTTCAAAGGTGTTTATCACAGAAGCCTATTAGAAGTCATCAAGACTGCATTTCAAGACATAACTGTGAAATCCTTCCACTACACACCTTTTCAGCTCTGGTGGAAACCAACACCCAATAGTGCACCAGAGCACATTATCACAGAACTCTACAACTCAGACACTTTTCTGGAGGAACATGAAAAAATTCAGACACAGCCGCATGAACCAGGGTGCAAACTCAAAACTTGTATTGCTGCGATTATGCTATGGTCAGACTCCACACATCTTGCTAACTTTGGAATCACATCACTTTGGCCAATTTATTGGTTTTTTGGGAACCAATCAAAGTACTCCCATTCAAAACCAATGAGCTTTGCAGCTCATCATACGTACATCCCCTCAGTTTGTTTACTATTTTTCAAGTTTGTGTAGTTTTTTTAATGCAAACAAATTCTAGCTCCCCAATACCATTCAGGATATCTATACACAGATCTTCCATGGAATGACAGCCTCCAAGGAGACACTCATGCACCTCAAGCGTGAACTCATGCATGCCATCTGGGAGTTACTTCTTGACCCTGAGTTTATGCATGCATACGAACATGGAATTGTAGTTGAATGTGCTGATGGCATCCTGCAACATCTCTTTCCACATTTCTTCACATATTCGGCTGATTATCCAGAAAAGTATGCCAACATAACCTTGATTTCAATTCAAGTTGCTAGAGAACTGCACAGGTTTCACCTGCAGGTTTCCCACACTTTTATTTCCTAATTTATTCAATGAGTTTTGCATGAAAACTCATGAAAAAATGATTTTCTGATAGCTATTCAATGGACAAAATAATTTATTTTCGACCTTGTCACATGACAGATGTCACCCAAATATTGTTTTATGTGTTGGATCACAAAGAGCCAACAAAAAGCTTCCAGAAAATCTTTTTTTCATGATTTTCCATGCAAAACTCATTGAATAAATTAGGAAATAAAAGCATGGGAAACCCATGCAGTTCCCTACTTGAAGTTGCTAACCACTCTCGTAGAGTCCTGCTGGCTACCATTTGATACCTGGCAATCTGCCCCTGTCCATGTTGTTTGGTTAAAAAGAATGATATTGGTGCACTTGGTATGACAGTTGATATGCAGCGACAACAACATGTGCACATTGATGACAGCAAGAGACAATGCAATGTTGATATGGCTCACTCATGGATATTTGAGAAGGGTTGTGGAATATCTAGTACATATGTGTGTAAGAGTTCCTCTTACATCAGCAATCCATTATCACATGTTATTCCACTGGTATATAGTCTATACTTCAAGTATTGTACTGTATCTTAGTTTCCTCCCCTGAAATATACTAAGTTACTTACATGTCCTAGTCCCCTTGAGTCCCGAGTGTTGGAAGCTCTGGCTTCCTTCCACTTTTTTTTTGTAACGAACTTACTATCCACACTCTACTCACACTCTACTCTCTCACATGCTCATTTTCTGAAACCTTGCCAATCCTGAAATCATGCAATGCTCTATTTTTTCACACCAGCTTCTCTTGACGACAATGCAATGCCAACTCTCTCTTGCCCTCTGTCTGACTTGTTCCGTCCCTCCTCTAGCCCCCGCTGTGTCCCAAAATTCTACTTGTTCAGTCAACATCGTTTCCTCTCAATGCTGAATCTCTCATTTTTGTCCCCAACTCCCCCTACCTCTTATTCCCCTCCCCATTTGACCTCATGTTTCTCACCCTGCCTGAACTCGTTCCACTCCTCATTCTAATTTCTGTTCCTCTCATGACCCCTGCCAGGCTCGTACGATGTTGTTGGCTTCAAAGTCTCTGCCTCCATTGTTTGATCTCAACTTAGGCAATGTTCCAGCTTCCCCCCTCATTGTTCCGTTCTATCCTGGCAGGAGCCTCGTATTTTAGGAGGTACAACTGACTGGTCGGTGATGATGCTCAACCCAGAAACCCAAACAAAACCTAATAAATGGCTTTGTATAGTATAACACAAGTCAGAGGAAGGATGCGAGGCCCTCTAGATGTCACCTGTCAGACCGACCATCAAATAGTCCTAAAACAACTGCTTGTCAAAGCAGTTCAAAGCTAAAAGAATGTGTTTCAAGGACTTTTGAGGATTTTCGAGGAGTTGTGATATTTTTCGAGACATTGCAATGGTTTTCGAGATGTTGCAATATTTTTCAAGGTTTGTTCAAAGAAGTTTCGAGGAATTTCAAGTGCACAAATATGTTCAGATGCAAGATCGGGGGACTAGACAAGTAGTAGAAGCAAAGCAAAGGCAGATCGAGGGAAATGAGAGCAAAAATAGCGTAATGTGAGGAATTTTGAGGAATTTTGAGGAAGTTTAGCATAAAACACCAAACTTTGGACTGAATAAGACTAAACTGAACTCTCAAATCACTGTAATCTGGGAGGAAGACAATGACTTTCTTGTTTTTCTTTGTATCTAGTACATCTTTTTATATAAAATAAAGAAACTACCTGAAAAGGCTAGAGAACATGAGGCAAACATGTGGAAAACTTGAGGCAAAAGACAATAGAAGTATATCAGAACAATAAAGCAAGACTAGAAAGGGTGAATATAACACATGATGAAGAAATAATAAGAAAGAATAGCTAAAAGCAGACTGTCCTTGTTATAAATTGAATAAAACATCAGAAACTGCTTTGAGTGGATTGTATGCATGCACATGTGGTTGAAATGTGTTCAATATACTCAAGATAGTGTCCCATGTGTCCAGCATGCATCCAAAAATTGTTTGAATAGGAAATACTGTGTCCAAAGATGTTTTTCGAGGTTCGAGGTTTTTCAAAGATTTTTGAAGTTTCTTCAGACTTTGTTTGTGGCCCGAAATTGGTGCGATATTGTTCAACAATGGTAGGGGATACATCTGGCATGTGTGCGATGACCATTTGGATAGCAATATAGTGTCCAATGTTGATTTTCGATGTTCGATGATTTTTGAAGTCTTTCGAGGAAATATCAGACTTGTTCAAAGGCCAATATCACTGCAATATTGCTCGAGACTGGTTCGGAACTCATCGATGATGTTCCAAGTGTATATCCTGAGCTGTACAAAGGTTGGGGGAATTGTATTATGGCAGCCAAAGGCATACAAAGAATTTTGAGGTGTTGCAAAGAATTTTGAAGCATTCTTGTGACTTTGTAGAGGTTCATAGAGGTTTGTAGGGCTTTGGAGGGGTTTGTAGAGCTTTGACAATGATCGTAGATGTGTTTTCCAAGCTTGAATGACAAGGTGGACCTATCATTGGTCAAGAGCTTCTCACCGCATTCCCCACAATCTTTTTTACTGTCATTTGCTCTGTATAAATTGCCAAATTGGCATCAAAATCATGACCCACCAAATCCATGCTGTATAACATATGCATTATAGAGGGCTTATCATCTGTTGACAGGGGGGCCTTGCTCCTCTTGTTTCGTCACTGTTAGTTCCAGTTCAAACTGGCAAAAGCCTGGCCAAACCTTCAGACATGACATCCTCTCAAGGAGGCAGTACTATATTCCTTTCACCCTCAAGAACATCAACTACTACCACCACCACTTCTAATAGCAGCTCTACCACCAGTACAATCACCAGTACTACCTCTAGTACCAGTGTTAGCACAACTTCAACTTCCACTACAATGTCTTTGACCTCTTTGTCTTTGAGCACCATGTCCACACCCTCTACAACCACCCCCCCACCCTCGTCTTCAACTGTCACATCTGTAACTACCACTGCCTCAACCACTTCTTCTCCCCAGCTAGGCACCATACAGACCTCTGTGCCTAGCACCTCCAAAGCCATCAGCACCAGTACACTTGTAGGGATCATTGGAGGAATTGTCACTGGCATTGATCACTGTTACCAACATCATCGACTACTACTGCAACCATGTCACTAGCAATTCTCAAAACAGCCAGCCACAGCTCAGAATCAACAGCACACACTTGCAGGCCCTTCCACAGCAGCCTGACCAAGCCCCAGTTCCCTGTTCCACCCCCTACCCACTGCCAGCACCACATCATCACCAACAATGGTGGCAACTCCTGGTGCAACCACCTCTGTGATGACTAGTAGGGCAACAACTAGCTGCCAGAGGACCACTACCACCTTGTATACCAAGTGCCAGGCCCTAAATGATGTACATAAATGGTCTATAGCCCAACAAACGATGTTATGCGAGGATGAGCAAATGTGCTTGTCAAAAACATGTCGTTTACTTGAAGGAATGACTCTGCTCACCCCAGGACTTGAAACAAAAGCCCAGAACACCTCCCACATCACCCTGTTGCCCCCATCTTGCCCTCTTGACCCTCGTTGAACACCCCAAAATGTACAGCATGACTGCCACGTCACCGTCAACATGTTTGTTAACGATGGCCCAACCCCCTGCTCTGCCCGACTCGGGACCACTACTGGCAGCTCCAGAACAACAACAAAAACCCAAGCCACTCCCAATACCACAGAAATGGCAATGCAAACCTTTGACCCACACCCCGGCACTCCCCTCAATGCTGCCACGTCACCCCTAATGATGCCTGCACAGTCCCTAGCAACATCGACAACAACATTGACAACCACCACCAGCACCTCGTCCCCTGCCACAATCCTGCTCCCAACAGCCAGAAAATAACAGCGCACACTGCCGACTCAGTCTACAGCACCCCTAGAGACTCCCCAGCCCCTCCTCTCGTGTCCTGAGCCCCCCCTTGCCACCGCCATGTCACTGCCAACAACAGTGGCCACTCCTGCTGTAAACACCTGCAAAATGACAACTACAGCCATGTCAGATGCCCAGCTGACCACCAACACCTCAGTGATTGATATGCTAGCTGAAAACAATGTACAGAGACCATCTACAGCCCAGCCAATTGATTTGCAAGATGACGAGCATGTGTGCTCATCAGAACGCATCGTCTACTCCATGGATGAGCCCTGCAGGCTTGGTCAACCCAAACGATGACCTGCAAAACCCTCAACACCTCCCAGCATCCCCCATCTCATCCCACAGACTCCCATCAAAATCATCAAACCACCTGGCAAAACTACCATGTCATATTCAATGACCCCTGCTCCCCCTCTCAGAACAAAACCTGGCACCCAAAAATCAATGGCACATGCTCCCTGGACCATCGGTGCTCCCCCAGCTTGTTCCTGTAACCCCTGTTCAACACCCTGAGCCCCCCACTGCCCCTACTATGTCACAGACAATGATGCCAACATCCCCCTGCATTTCCACATCATCTATGCCCCCACCTACATTGTCTACATACAGGGAAGCTCCCCATTTGCCTCCTGCATCCCGGTATGGGCCCGTATACCCCAGTTCATCCTAGCACAGCCCTAAACCAGCCATTTCACCACCTCCTGTGCATTTTGACTGGGCAGAAGATGTGGAACCCCTCCTCTGCTACTTCATGTTTTAACATTTTCCTATGCCATCACTGCTGCCCATGGTATTCCTGCCTCATCTGCACCCAACCAAATCTGCCCTGGGAACCCTGCCTTGCCCCCCATCCTGCCCCTGACACTCGCCACATCACACACAATGACCCCAGTTCCCCTCTCTGACCCCTCTCGTCAGGAGATCAGATCGAAAGTCTCCCAGCTCACACTCAGCTTGGCTACATTCTTCAAGCATGCAGGAATCACAGTCATCACCTAGTTCTGACAACACCTGACTCCATGACTCAGTGTTCTTACAGACACATAAAGTTATGTTTGGTTACACCCTGTCAATGCTAGCAAGCCATTTACACTGTCCCCACAAGTTGCTTGTTAACCTTGCCATGCTGACCACATGGACCACGCCCTCCCCCCCCTCTGTCACCTGCCTGTCAGCATCCTTGTCCTTGCCCATTTCTGTCATACACCAGTCCTTGTCAACACCTGTCCCCACCTTCATCAACACCAGTCCTTGTCAATGCCTGCCATGTTCAATGCCCACTTTCATCATCAGTCCACTACCAGGCAACTCAATGTTTTCACCGACATGTAAAGTGTGCCTATGACTTGTTGATACAAGCCCCCCCCCCAGTCATTTTTTTTGGAGTATGGGAGAGTGTAAAAATTCCTCTTACATCAGCAATCCATTATTACATGCATCCATTATCACATGTTATTCCACTGGTATATAGTCTATACTTCGAGTATTGTACTGTATCTTAGTTTCCTCCCCCAAAATATACTAAGTTCCTTACATGTCCTAGTCCCCTTGAGTCCTGAGTGTTGGAAGCTCCAGCTTCCTTCCAATGTGGAGAACATTCTCAAGCCAACATCGATGATTCCTACTCGAGTGAGTTATTATAAATGTTTATATATGTGTATCTCATGGTAGTATATAATCAGGTGCATTCTCCATGCAATTATCAAAATTCGGGTTTGAGTTCCACTCAATGTTTGTTCCAGACTTGCTCCATGAGTTTGAACTTGGGGTTTGGAAAGCTGTCTTTACCCATCTTATATGTATTCTGTATGCAGCTGGTGGTGATCATATGCAAACTCTCAATAAGCGGTATGTTTCTTTCTTATATAGGTCGAATCACTCTTATCCATGGGATTTGGATCTAGATATCAACAGGTTCCAACATTTGGTAGGGGAACTATTCATCAGTTCAGCAACAACACATCTGCAATGAAGAAACTTGCAGCATGAGACTTTGAAGATCTGCTTCAGGTGATGTTTAGCAAGCTCTTCATTTGACAGACCATACTAATGGTGATCGGTAGTGTGCATTGCCTGTTTTCAAAGAATTGCTCCCTACTCCACATAACAAAATCATAATGGACCTATTGTTCACGTTGTGTACATGGCATGCATTTGCCAAACTTTGCCTGCATACAGAATCCACCCTTCAGTTTCTGGAAGAATCTACAAAAGCACTTGGACAGGCACTGCACTACGTTGGCACAAAGACATGTAGTGCTTTTTGCACTCAAGAACTACCCCGAGAAGGGGCTGCTAGAGGTTGGCGCCAAGCTGCAGCAGTGGCCAAAGGAAAGTCACAGGGAAAAGGTAAAAAGTGAGAGGGCCCATTGCCAAAGATTTTCAACATGTGTACATTCAAACTTCATGCACTTGGTGACTATGTAGCATCAATCTGGCTTTTTGGGACAACCAACAATTACTCAACTCAAGTCATAAGTTTTATTAATTGACAAAGATCCAAAACATTTTGATTTTCAACACACAGGGTGAACTTGAGCATCAATGGGTAAAATGGTTTATGCCCACACTAACAAACTCAAGACTTTCACCTCTCAAATTACAAAACATCAATGCTATGAATGCATTCTTTGAAGAATCCATCAGTGCAGTCAGGACATACATAACCATCCAGATTTCAATCTTGCATCTTGCATCCCCACCGCTTCATCCTCTCTCTCTGTTGCTTCATCATCTCATAGTCACATGCCAGACACTACGAAATCCCCAGTGCTGGCATTTGAGGACAAGGAGGCTCTCCCTTTGACTTCTCCAGCGGATCACCACCACTTGTCAAATTCTTGTTGTTACCCAGAGAATGTGATTGAGTGGTTAACCAAGAATGCAGGTGATCCTGCACTTAGCATACATTTTTTGAGTTGATTCAGCATCAAGTTATGAATATTCTGATTAGAATTTTTTGCCTAATCTTAGAGACCATCTGTTATCTCATCTACTGGGCCACATATTTGACGGCGACAAGCATATCTACTCAGATGAGGAGTGCAGCACCATTCATTTCATCAATAATTGTATCTATCACTACAAAGTAATTTGGATCAATTACACTACAAATGATATTCGGCATTCTCAGGATTCTATTAATCCCCAATATCATGATGCTATCCCATGAAGATGATGGGGAAGCCAGTGAAATCCATCCAAACTGGTATGGTCGCATGATTGGGATCTTCCACACTGAGGTATGGCATGTTGGACCATTATCCTCATTAAGTGACCCAAAACGCATGGATTTTCTCTGGGTACAATGGTTTGGCCAAGATCTTTCTCATCATGCAGGTTGGGAGGCATGTCATCTGCATTGCATAGGATTTGTGGAAGGACAAGGAGCATTTGGCTTCCTTGACCCTGCAGATGTCATTCAAGGGGTTCATATGATTCCAGCTTTTGCTTACGGTACTACTTCTGAATTTCTTGGCCCATCTATTGCACAACAACAATGCAAAAATGACAAAGATTGGGTGTACTATTATGTCTCTATGTGAGTGGGATTGTCATTTTCATATCTTCTACTCTATTTATTTGTGTCAAAGGTTTGTGGATCGTGATATGGTAATGCATTTCTGTGGTGGCAGTGTCAGTCACAAAGCAACACAGAGTGCAAATTCAGTACTACTTGGACCTTCCGATGAGATGGCTGAGAATTTACAAAAACTCACTGATACCCATGACAGGGGCTCAGAAAGCATGCCCATGGAAACAGACTCAGAGTCAGATGACCATGAAAGTGAGGAAGAGGATTACAGCTACAGTCCAGCAGGTCTCAATGATGTCAATTCAGAAGAGGAGGACAATGAGGGAGTGGAAGATGATGGAAATCTGGGTCCAGAAGACAGTGAAGAGGGCTGGGATGATGATGATGTGGATGTGACTGGATTTTCTGAATTGTGATACTAGATGGTTAAATGATTGAGATTTGGATTGGTGTTCCAATCTAATATAACCTTTCAAAGTAGCACCAAACTTTGCTTAAGCTTAGATGGTCGTGATCAAGTTGCAAGCTACCTTGCAGTTGCAACAAAAAGTTTGATAAGGTATACAAGAATTTTACCAGTTAGTTCCAGTCTATCCCTATTGATCTACATCTTAATCCTACTATACCTGGCTAGCTCATATTTTGGACAGAATACCTAGTTGCGACAAAATTGGATGTACAATACCTGGCTGCAGAAAGGTAGCCAATCACAATCCAAGGTATGCCAATATTTGTGGGAAAATATATGGTTCACCTGGCGATACCCAGTCTGTGCACTTTTGCTGATGATTCATTCACTCGATGAGGTTGACCGGTGTGGACCACAGGACCTATTGTCACCCACAGGCATCCCTTGGGACTAGGCTCAGGCAAACTGGCTATATCCATTCCAAGTCCTGTATCTCATGAGCCCCCCCCAAAAACTTGATTGGAACAGTGACCCTCGACTGGCAGATCTGAGTAGAGTGCTTCGAGCTTTGGGATGGGCACCTTGTTGAGTCTTCATTATTTTTTTATCACCCATAGAATTTTTCCAGTTATATTGTTTATATTATTCCTATACCTATTGTTCTGCTTTCAGCTTTTTTTGTTTTGGCGATGAGGACATCGCCTTTTTTTGGAGGTGTGCAGATGGAGTAGGGTGTGTGGGCACCTGACTCCAGGTAGTCACGTGACCACATAGTTAGACAGTCACGCTGTACATTGTACACAGCAATTGGATGCCTTCGCTATAGGAGACTTACATCTCCAGTGTCGTCGCTGATATATGCTGAGGAGCTGACCCAGGCCAAAAAGCCATTAAACAAGCCAGACGTAGCTAGAATATACCAAACGCGGATGAATATAACTTAGGATTGAATTATATCGACCCCTGCCTTCAAGTTAACTACCGGCTGACTAGACTCGTTTTAGTATGTGGGGCTTATGTAACTAAAGCGTTAAGCGACTCATTCACGTCTCTACTTTCTGGAGTTCAACATCGACACCGAGAAGAGGCTCTCATAGAAGCTTACCTTGCTCAGTCTCTTGAACATAAAAAGCGAACGAATACGCCTCCCGAGCGGGATACGCATTTCCTGGATCTGATCGAGTGTTTTCCGAATTTGCTCTCGAACCGCCTCAGATTGGGCGTCTAACTCTTGTACAAGAAGAGGATTGTTCTGTATTCGAGCCTCTTCTTGCAGCTTCCGGACCGCATCATTGTGGAGGGAAACCAAGTTTCTAAGCTCTTCGTAGAGCGTGATGCCTGCCTTGGTCTCACTCAAACGCTTGTGGAAGTCAACCAATTCCTCTTGTAGGAGGAGAGGAGATCTGTTTGGGCTTCGGATGATTTCGTCGACGATATTCCAAGCAGATTGAGATGTTCCGTAAAAGCGCACGGCAGTGGAGTTTTTCTCCAACATCGCTTTCCAGTATTCCTCCTTCAGCTCCATCTCTCGCCGTGCTCCAGTGTCTTCTTTGACTTTATTCCACATTGTCGTCGCAAGAATTACCTTATGCATCGCTTCGTCGCCACATAAATTCGCGAATACGTGTAAATTCTTCTGTGGCGCTCCAGCCATACGATTGTCAGAGATTCGATGCATGTATATAATCCCTGCAAGTTTGATCTGCCGTTTGTAACTGGGATGCTATAATCAAAAGATGAACCATTAGAAGAGTAGTTGGCCGCACGTTTTTTCTAGCCATTCAGCAATCATTCGCAGAACTTCCGTATCTGACATGGTGGAATCGTCAAAACCTGGTGTATCCACAAACACGATGGGCTTTCCAGCGGTCGGATGTGACGTTCTTACAGCCTGAACATGTGCTGTGCATGATTCTAGTGTGTTTCCTACAGTTCTCCCTCCCAGTCCAGTTGCAAGATCGATAAACTGCGGGCGACTGTGAGGACGTGAAGAAATCGCGAGTGAATCATTCTTACTGTGCTTTTTCCAACTCCAGTGGGCCCCATAACACTGCAATATTCAATACGAATGACTGAGTTTTGGAATCACATTAGAAGAAAGAATTACGAACGCGATAATAATGTCATTGCGAGAGACATTATTCACGCTCACTTTAACGGTTTGGTTCATTTCAGAGCAGAGCTTCAAGTTCCGGGGGGTCGGGGGGTTATACGTATCCCTTTTCTACGTCATGTGGACCAAGTCCGATGTGCTGTATACGCGTGCCAAGAGGTCTGGTTGAAACGAGGGTCGTTATCAATGTTGCCATCTGGCATGCAATTGTAACACTCGAGGCAAACCATTTCAAAACCGTTTTTGATCGGACCATCGATCTGGATCTGGTTCGTGGGTACCGGTCTACGAAATAGCAAGGCGCATACAGCAGTGAAGAGCATTGCTAACACATGTCAATGTATTATCAAATTTGGATCCCCTGCTGGCCGGGGAGTCACCCCTAAAGAACATTTCGAATGGGCCTGCGTAAATTCTTCAAGAACCTGTTCGCCCGCCGAGTGAAGATCGATGAAATCGTTAGTGAGGACATCATCATTGTGTACGTGTCACGTTTTCGATGCGTTCATATATTAATTTGTGTTCGCCCGTCAACTTCAGCGTGATAGGGCCTACAGGGGCGGGAAAAAGTTCTGTGAGTTTCTTGGGCCAACGGATGACGAAAAATCTTTAATCTAGTTAGTTTATCAATATTGCGACAAACGGCAACCAGGTGTCGATCAATCATGGCCTGGAGTCATGCACTGGAGAAGTGCAAGGTGTCAAATGCACGTACCCTGGGGATGAACGCGGCCGAAGCGTCGTCTTCGTTGATACTCCTGCCTTCAATCATAACACGAAGCCTGTAGCTGAAATTGGAAAGGAAATTATGACATGGATGTCGAAAACGTGAGCGACTCCGAGTCTTGGAAATAAATGAAGCCAAACACTAATTTCTAAAAGCTATGACCGAAAAAATCAGGTCGCAGGTATCCTGTACCTACATCGAATATCCGATGTACGACTGACAGAGTCGCCTTATGCACATCTTATGATGTTTCAAAAATCATGGGAAGGATATGTGTTACCACAGAGAGTTCTTCTTGCGACAACAATGTGGGGTCAAGTCGACCCTCCGACAGCCCATCACCGTGAGGAGAAAATTCGTGATGTTTGGGGGACGATGATTGCGCTTGGATCTGGTATGACCCGCTTTGACCACACCACAGAGTCTGCTTGGAAAATAGTCGACCTACTACTGGGGACAAGTACTCGCGATCGACTTTAGTCGTCATCTCGAAGCCGCTGAGTTGTGTCGATAACTTGTAACATTGCATTATCTCAGTTTATGACCATCGGGCAGCTTGAGCGTAGTGGATTATGTACTATTACGAATGATGCAACCAATGCTATTCGAAAGGAGTGACGGTCACGATGACAGTTAACAAAACGAAATTATTATTGAGAGGATGGATGTCTGATCTACAGACAGGACAAGATCAACTGTGCAAAGAATTGGATCACATATGTGAGTAATTCAAACGGTTAAAACTCACCGAGACTTGTTCCCCGTTAAACCTATAGGAGTCCAAACTAAGCGAAGCAGGCGTTTGCCCAAGGGTAGTTTCAACCTTTGCATCTCGTTCATCGTGCTGTTTAGCTGCTGTCGTACGGTTTCGTATTCGGCTTTTAAAGCTTGCAGAATCCTCTGATTCTGTTCAGTCTCGTGCCTCTTGGTCTCTGCGCGAATTTGCTGAAGGATATGCTGCTGCTTTTTGACGAGAACCTCGAGATCCGTGTACAATTCCCGACCGGCGGTTGTTTCAGGGAGCTGTTTTTCGAGGTCAACCATCTCGCTCTGAAGCAGGACAGCCTGACGCTGAGTCGTGAAGTGCTCTACTATGTCCCATGCCGAATCTAATGTGCCATGGTAGCGAGCAGTCGCGGAACCTTGGTCGATCATCGCCTTCCAGTATTTCCCTCTCAATTCTTTTTCTCTTTGGGTTCCTACGTCTTCATCAACCTCGTCCCACATTGTCGTTACTAGAATAATATTCTCCAGAGCCTTTTTGCCACACAGCTCCCTAAACATGCGTAAATTTTTGAGCGGCGTTCCTGCCATCCGATTGTCAGAAATCCGGTGAAAGTACAAAATGCCAGCTAAAGTGATTTTGCTTTGATAACTAAATGACAATAATGAAGTTTGAATTTGTACCAGACGACACAGACTCACGTTTTAGTCAACCAATCAGCAAGCATTTCCAAAATTTCCACATCTGTCTTATTGGTGTCGTCAAAACCAGGCGTATCGACAAAGACAATGTCGAAATCGGTCCTTTCGAACGAATCGACAAAATCTAGCTTGACCATATTAATCTCAGTAGTGCAGGACTGCAATGCGTGGCCAACGCCAACGTCACTTCTTGTCGCAGTACCAATGAACTGAGACGCATAAGTAACAACAATGGCTGACCCAGATTGACCTCACCGAGCTTTTACCAGATCCTGTTGGACCCATGATCCTTGTTTACATCGTCTTGAGTCATACTCATTGGATATGTGTCTGGGACTTACGCAATGATGACTTGATCTTCCGACAGATCTTCGACTGCCAAAGAAACGCTGGTTGTCGCTGATTGACCAGGCTTAGCGAATTTTTGCTTCGAAAGAGTAAGTTCGTCGAAGGGTCGCTTGAGTTTACAGATCATAAGTGAGAATCACACTGAAGTTCAATGGATCATTTTACGGTGAAGATGTTGCGAATGAAATTCTTCTTTTTCCCGAAGACGAATGAAGTGTCGGGTGGTGGTGAAGCCATCAAGCCCTGGTCTGGGGTTGCCTCTGGGGTCTCTCGACTGTTTCTGTAGAAAGTCAAGCTGCGTGCTTTGTTGAACGTAGACGACGCCTACAAATCAGGCTTCTCAGCAACGGCCATTTCTTCAGAAGTATGTGTCTGGAACTTCAATGGGTACCTGAGAACGTTCTAAGGTAATCCTTTCTTCCAGATGCACAAGATGACACTTACGGAGCCGATTCATATTTTATTGAGTCTTTTTGTTTTCCATCAAGAGTAGAAGTATCCGCTTGAGCAGAGGCCTCACTCGAGGGCATGGAGATGGTGGGGTATCTGAAATATTTAAGTCACGTAGTCCAGATAACCGATGATATGTACAAGACTAACTCATGCTTCCTTGGGTGTTTCCCTTCATTATTATCCGGAGTGAGAGTATCCACCAGCGCAGAGGCTTCGGTTGCAGGCTTAGATTTTGACGTGTGTCTGTGAAACATATAAGCCATGTAGTCCAGATAATCGACAAAACATGCTTCGTTTTCCGTTCCCCTTCGGAAGTGAGGGTATCTGACCGTCTAACAACTTCAGTTGAGGACTCAAATATTGTGGCATTTTTGCTGCTGTGAAACATCTAAGTCAGTGTTCCGGAGGATCGATGATACGCACAAAGTTGGCCCATAGTTACTGGCGTTTTCGCGTTGTTTTCCGGGAGAAATTTCTCGCCTGGTGTGCATATTTAAACTTTTTATTTTTCAAATGACCTCGATACGTACCGTGGCGACCCACGCTCCACACGGTCTTCATGTTTCCCTTCGTGAGTGGTTGAACCACCTCGCCCAGATTGATCAATCGTGGCGTCCGAATCTTTGCTATGAAACACATCTGGGCTCGTTACTCCACATAGCTTGCATGGTACGTACAACTGCACTACTAGATCGTCACGTTCTCTTTCAGGAATGGAGCGATTCGGTCCTAAATGGAGATTACTCGTGCGATCTGTACCGTTTCTGCAGAACATATATAAGATGTTTAGTTACCCCCAGGAATCTAAGAGAACGTGCTTGACTATCGCGGGATCTTCAGGGGAAATCCGACGTTCGGCAGTGACTGTCGATGAATGGGAGGTGGCAGAGTGCGGCTGGGCGATATTAGCAACATCCCACCTTGGTCGACATTCTAAGGAATTCTGAGCGTCAAAACAAACGAGTGCTACGCACGACTTATTGATCTGGTCTTGCGTGGTATCAAACAAGTCCTCTTGGGTTTTAGAGCTGACGCTGCCCAATAACGAAAAGTGCTTCCTGTGCCGGGCTCTTCAACAGGCAAGTCACTAAAATTGAAGTGGCACGGACCGCATGAAGTTTGTCATGGTTATATGTTTGCGTGGCTGTTGAGATTCTAGCTGAGGAGATTTCCTATCGGTAGTGGCAAGTCAGGTTGGTCTTGAAGATATCAACAAAACAGAAGAGCGCGTACGAGTGACTCATCGCGTTCTACAAAGTGATTCGGGTATTGGTGAGGGTAATCACGATAAACAAGAAAGGCTAAATCGTTGAACGGAATGTGGCAGCAGCCTCGTGTTTAATCGATATCGATCAAAGGACGGCTCAGCCCACGCGTTTAGGATAGTATACCATAATTGGCTGAGCCTCGCAGCAACCACGGTGTACTACGGCACGATATCCAACAGAACGTGGTTCCCAATGTGAGATCTTACGTATAATGCTCAAAAGTCTCCCTGATACATTTTCCCAGTGACGCGTCGAACTCCTTACATTTTTCAGGCTCTTCAATCTTGAAAGGAATATCGAGTTTCTATTCTTGTAAGTTCCAAGTAGCATCGCAGAGAATCTCGGTGGCAATCGATTAATCGGCGAGGACATCTGTCATGGAAAACATGGCCCGAGATATTGCTACGGGGGTCAGCTGAAGTGAAGAACACAACGTGTATGCATTACATCCGATCACGTGTATGTGACAGCCCGCAGCCAAGCGTCTATGTATGTCACCAAAGACGCCGAGTTCGACGATGTAACACACGAGGTTCTAAGTTAGCATGATATTTACTTCAGGTTGTCCTTTCAGGCTCTTCCGAGTCATCCACATTATCGATTATGCCGTCACCCTCGATACACACGCAATCTCCAAGTACAGACACTTCACCTCGCGTCCCTTCAAAGTCGCAATCATCGACATGTCGGGCCACGGACTCGGTCTCCCTTACAGATATGCCCTCAGTCGGCATCACCTCAGATGATCCTCTTCCTGGGGTGTCGGGCAAAGATGTGATTATAGCGTAAGTGCACGTTGAATTTCAGAAAGAAAGATAGATATCGATTTCGATTTCGAGCAGTGTAACGGGCGCAACTGGATCTGGAAAAAGCTCGGTAAATACGCCCATTTTCCCCCTCCTCAGCTAATCGTTGGAAACAGTTTATAAATCTTGCAATAGGACAAGATCGTGCTGTCGTGGGACACAAATTGCGCTCATGCACTTCCAAAGTTCAGGCTTTCAGTGTTCCTCATCCAATGGACAGCAGTCGCAAAGTTGTTTTCGTTGATACTCCCGGCTTCGATGACACCAACACAAAGGATACCGACATCTTACAGGCCATCGCCGACTGGCTGGAAAAAACGTGAATAATCTTCTGAACACTAAGTTGGCCTTTCTGACAGTTTTGTTATACTTCAGTTATAAGCGCGGTATCGTTTTGAATGGCCTCCTATTCCTTCATCGCATCACAGATAATAGAATGGCCGGAACCCCTCTAAAAAATCTCCACATGTTTCAGAGGCTGTGTGGCGTCAATGCGCTGCGCAATGTAATACTCGTTACAACCATGTGGAGTGAAGTTGATGACGCGGCGACTGCGTTATCCCGTGAAGAGGAGCTTCGGACTAATTATTGGAAACCGATGGTCAGCGCTGGATCCCGAATCTTGCGCTTTGATTACAACCATGAATCCGTTTGGGCAATTGTAGATCACTTGAACGGCACACCGCTCCCAGTACAATTGCAGGTGGAACTGGTCGACGAGGGTAAATCACTTGTCTATACTTCAGCTGGTTCCGCTCTGTTTCAATGGTTTGAAAACGTTATCAGCCAGCTCCGAGACACTGTAACTAAACTCGAAGCACGCTTGCGAGGAAGACCAGGTGCAGGCTACGGAAACATCGCCAAGGAGACTGCCACAGTTAAACATCGACTCGAAGAGGTGACGAATCAGAGAGATAAGTTAAATAACCCGACCGAGATGCTGTACCCAATCTCTCCAGAACCGATGCCACTTCAATCGCGCTTCGGTCTTCACAAATCGGAATCACTGTGGTCAATCACCAGGATACCATCTGCGGCCGACAATAACGACCTCCCTGAACCTCATTATTCAGGGAAACTAGTGGCCACTATCTCAGCTCTGAGGCACGCTCGGGACATCGCCAACGGGACTACACTTGCTCCTCTCAAGGGCGCCGTTGGTTTGGCATTAACCATCGCAGAATCAGTTGAGGTATATTCCTATGTCTGAACCTCTGATTGCGATTGATTGCTTCGAAGGGCATGAGAAGAAACGATGTTGCGCTTTTCTCTTTGACTCAAACGGCCGCTCGGTTTGTCGTCGGTATTACGGATAACATCCAAAGTGGAAACGTACCTGATGACACCAAACAGATTGTAGATGATCTTATCGCGTATGCTTCACTTGGCGGTTTTACGCTTTCATCTCGTTAACACCCCAGCTTGCTCCAGGGAACTTAAAGCAGTTGACGGCCTCATAAAAAGAAGACGTTCCCAGCGAAGAAGAGCGAGTGCCTACATACACCAAGCAGGTGATGCTAATCTCATCGCAGCATGTAGTGAGCGCATCAATAATGCTTGCCATCTTTTTGAGGTTTCTTCCCATCACATCGGTTTCCTTTACATTCTCGTTGACTGACATTTCAGATGAGCTGTGCAATTCGCACTCGCCAGGCCATTGATCGGTTAGGCGCTGAGATTGCAGCTCGAGCCAATTCCTCGCCACCTCCTCATTGTTCTTGTGGTATGACTGTCGATTGCAGGCATATTCAACAAGGCTGATATATTTGGCTTTCAGGTTCTACTCATTCATAGTTGAGCGAAACGACAAGAGTGGTCGACGCTTTTACGCATTGCTGTGATTGAATTCCCTGACTGCGATGGTGCTTGCCATTGGTAGCGACGAGGGGCCGTTCAGGTTATTCCTGAGACAGTTTTGGTCGGACAAACGTACCCCCGAGTGTTTGACCGCTGGTGTTCTCACATTCAGTATTCCCTGTTCGATGAACATCGCTGGCTTGGCTCCACGCCTATCAACCTGGATTATTGTCTGCATTAATCCATACTTATTATTTGTATGAACCGAGGGGGTGAAAGAGCGAGACAAGGTTTGCACTATGACTACTCAGACTATGATCACCCTTGAATAGTGGGGGTCAAAAGAATCAGCGTCGAAGTTTTCACGAACAGGAGTCGATGTTATGTAATTTTATCATAAGAAATCAGAAAGTTGAACGTTGAGTCGTCACTCAAGTCGTTGAACCGAACCGCCCTCGGAATCTGCGCCTTGGATCGCCGTTGAATCGGTATGTTTGACCGCTACTATTAATGATGCCAAATACCGGGATATGTCTCTTTCAACAAGTCGGGCATCTTCAACACCCTAAGGCGGTTCACAGATGTTATCAGCAACTCGAGAGCGCGGGGAGAAGGTTATCATACATTATGTAGTCTGACAATCGTCGGTATGCTCGAAAGGTTCCATGGTTCACCACGGAAAATATTCGAAGGGGATTTCCACCTGCCAGTAAAATAAACATTAGTCATTCACAGTTCTGTTGAACGGACAGTACTAGTTCCTCACTCTGTCTTGTCACCGACGTAAACTATCAATGCTGAAGGGCCATCAGATGTTTCGAATGTCTTCTGCACCTGCTCTTGGACATCTCGACAGTCCTACAGTAATAAATCAGCATGGCAATCGATAGGGAAGGATATCCTTTAAGCACAGGACACCACAATTTTCCATCAACTACACTAGAGTAGAAGATCACGAATTGTTCTGGAACACACGCCAGCGAGTGTGGTTCTCCAACATGTTCAGCAATACGTAGAGGCATGTTCAGCGATTGTAGATTTGCGGCAACTCTTTGTTTGTTTAGTAAATTTAAAGCGCCAAATTATCTAAACAGAAAAGCAGGTGCAGCACAGGAACGAGGTTGCATTTTGAAGCCTATCGCGCGATTAAAACCCTGCGCCTGAATGGATAATTTTTTGTAAAGCACTGAATCATTGGAAGTGTGTAACATAAGGTATCATGAAGTCCGAAACATGAGGCAGCAAAAGTCTACTAGCAGCCCAAAAGCGAAATATCATTCAGTAGCCACTGGAGCCCGGGTAGGAGCCAGACGAAGAACCACCATAAGGACTGCTTGGGCTAGACGTTGCTGCTGCCATGCTGTAAGACATGAAAGTCGCCGGGCTGGAAGCATAGGTATTGTAACTGCTGCTGTTACCAGGCATCAAGGACCACGTAGACTTGCACTACCCCAAGAATATAAGGACAGATTTCAAGCATCAGTGGCGAATACAATCACCTTGCCAAGACAAGCTGAAAGACCAGTCTCAAGGACTTTCTGCGTTTCTGTGGCGGTCGCTGTTGATAGGTAAGTCGTTGTTTGAATATAGGTTTTGTTCTCGACCATCGTGGACGTAACGGTGTTCATGACCGTTTTGGTCTAAAATATGAAGTTAATTCCATGCCGTTCTCGATTCGCCTGGATGAGAGATATAGAAGCTCACATTGTCCATAGTTTGGGTCTGCACCCAAATCGAAGTAATGGTCGTAGGTGCAACCTTCGTGACAGTATCTGTCATAGTGACATGATCTGTCATTGTCTGAGTCTGGGTAGCAGTCTGAACCAAAGTCATCTTGTCTGTGACCGTTGCAGTCTGCGTCTGCAAGACAGTTTGTGTCTAGAATTTGAATCAGGATATGAAAAAGTAGAGGGACCATGCATCGAGCTTTACTTTATCAATGACTTGTGTGCTGACCCAGACACTTGTATAGGTCGTCGGCTGAACAATGGTACTCAGTTCAGTGCTAGTGACAAAGTTCGTCTGAGTCTCTTTAAGGGTCTTGGTAGCGGTATCTGTCTGTGTGTCGGTCTGTGTGTAAATGTTCGTTTGGGTTTGGGTCTCGGTGGCAGTGAGAGTGTGCTCCATTGTCTGGGTCTTGTTGATGACCTCGGTAGACACCCAAATTCGGGTCGTAGGCATGACCTCAATGGACGTGAGGACGGAAGTTTGGGTTACTTTCTGGACGCTGGTGACGAACATGGTGGCGGTCTCATGCATCGTGATGGTGGTTGGTACGGTCTGGGTCTAGACTCATGACAGCAGGTGACAGAGGAGCAATGTAGTAAGAACAAGCGACTTACCATGGTCATTGTAACTGTATTCTGCTCGGTCATTGTCACGGTGTAACCGTAGTTGTTGCACGAATTACTGGGGAGAATGTGATGAGGACGCGAGGACAACGATTATGCTACGTACATGTGGTTGATAATAGTTGTCGCGTAGCAACCCTCTCCCTGCGTATTATACTGTGGAGAGAAATATAAGAGACTAGAACTAGTTAAGTAGACAAGACGGGATACCCAAGACTCAGGCTGACAATGACCGTCCGAAGACTTTGTGTAACCATACCCACAGTCCAAGCTTTTATAGCCTCCGCTCTTGTAAGACTCATACGGCATCTGCTGATAAAAGCTTGTTGAAGACGAAGGTGGAGGGGTGTGCTGGGATGGAGGGGCTGCAGAGATCGAGGAGAGTGAGCTGGTCCCTGAAGACACATTGGGCGCAGAGCTGCTCCCCGAACTCGAGCTAGACGGCTGCGCGGTTGCAGAAGACCCCAGGTCCGACATCATTGAGAGTCCAATAACCACCTGAGCAGTAGCTACGTTGACAAGGGTAAGACCGAAGAAGATTGACTTCATAATGAATGAAAGTGGGCTGCGTGGTGCTGTAATATAAATGCCGAAATTGAAGTGGAAGACGAATTAGCGGTCTACGCTGGTGTGGGCACTGTCTAGCAGCAAATAGTAATTATGGCACGTCGAGTGGAAGAGACAAGGGCTCTGGGAGCAAGGTTGGTCATACACGAGGGAGCGAGAAGGTGAGGAAACTCACCGGAGAAAGAGAACGAAATGAAATGACAGTAAGTCGAGGAGAACGAAAAGAAACGAAACGAACGAAAAGAGATGGGCAAGAGAGAGAAAGAAAGCCCGGGCAGTTCGTTCTTATCCCATCGGCTGACCCATCGCAACCGATGACAGGCCTTTGATATCAACACTTCGTCTCCATGGATGGATGCATACATATATTACTCTGGTCATCATTGTCTATCTATAACACTCTACGATAGATCAATATTCCATTTACGATAGATCGATACTCATCTTATGTACTATTAGATCGGGAGGACAACCTTGGTGACGATAGCGACAGTGGCACCCCCGACGACCACGCCCTCCGACCAAAATCACCATGCACATCCAACAGTATCTTGAGAGCATTCCGTGAGCGAATCTTCTCCAAGTCCGTTGGTTGCGAGGTAAGCGCCATCTCAACCTGACGAGGTTTCTCATCCCACGGATACTTGTGGCTCTAGATCAGAATTCGCACATCGTTTGAGTAAAAATAACTTACGGGAAACTGCAGAAAAAAACCCAATAATCCTAACCAATCTGGGTATACAGCGACAAAATCACCACGACTTACGAATTTCTTCAAAGTTTCATAGCCTGCAAAACTACTTCAACATGGGCTCATTTGAATTGGCCACAGATAATCACCAAGAAGAGTGAAACCAAATTGTGGACTGCTCCTCAGCACCCTGGCAAGGCCACCTTTGAACAAGGCACGGAACCCCTCTTCTCGATCTATTACCGTTAATCAACATGCTACACATAACGAAGAAAAAAAAAATCAATCTCACATATTTTAACGAAGGCGTCCTGTAAGCCCCTGTAATGTGTTTGTCCTTTTCTTGCTTCAACCTGTAGTCTGGTCTTTACGACATCTAGTAACATATGTATAGTATGTCAGCGTGCCGCAGCTAACTAATAGTCTATTAGCTTCTGAACCTGCTGGTGTTGTAAGGTATGCCGCGGGCATTCCACTGATAGAAGAGAAAGATAAAATAACAGTCAATGTTGGAAATAACAACGCACGCTATGGCGGCCGATCCTAAGGTCTCCAGGAATGATAGCTGCTTGCCATTGTACCCTTCATGGAAAACATCCTTCTTCAGGTGTGAATATGCAGGGAAGTAGATAGCAGAGAAGGGAATATCGCGAAGCAAACAAGCACTGGCACCCCTGTAGAGTCCAAGGACGCCCAACTGTCGGATGATGTGCACCGCGCCCTTTGACACAGCACCTTCTACTTTGGCCGCCTCACCTTGGATCTGCAGGCGGATTTTTCTGAGGGGATGGGGTTCGTAACCATTATTTCACGAGTAGCATGGGACATACACAATCTCTAAAGGATTTGTAAAAACCTATTGGCTGGTTTAGCATAGGATCAACAAGAAAGCACCTCTCACGAACCACTTGACAGCCACCAGCCATACCACCAGCAAGTAACTCCCACCCAAGCGTTATTCGTCCTGTTTCAGGATCCATCGCTGCAGCTCGAATTATGTCGTTGACCGTGAGTTTAATTGCTTTTTCAGGAGCCACACCCTGTGTAGAAACTTTTCAGGCCTACAGAGGTAAGACCACCGCAACACCTACAATAAGCTGAGGGCCAAGACCACGGTAGAATCCTAGGAAGCCCTCATTCCGAAAGATTTTCCGCGCACAGTCTATGCTATTTTGGTACAAAAGTTGGCCAACAACCGTACTTCGCTGATTTTGCATCCTGAAACCAAGATTAAGTCCAGCACAAGTGGAACCCTGTTAGCCTACCGAGTCTATGAAAGAAATATTCTTGTAGCTTAGCTCTAGCCGACTTGTCAGGACTCCAAGGCTCACCTTGACTGTCAAAAGGTCGGCAGGTCTGGTTTAATGAGAATATTTGGTTACTTACCCATATCAATAGGATACACAATAGTTGCACCAAAGGCTCCCGCAACACCTGTAAATGAAAAATGAGCTTGATAAATAGTCATTGAATTGAATTCACATACCGCCTTGAACAAAACTATATGCAGAACGCAAGAAGCCTTGGAGAAACGAAGAGGCGCTTGAAGCCTGCGTTTCGAACTCGTCATGAGGAGCCATCCACCGAGGATCCAAAAGTTGTGCGAAATCAATCAGAGCTAATCTTTGAGATGCGACACCTCGGCCAGCAAAGTGAAAGATTATTGATGCTTCCATCGGAGTGAATAAAGAGTACCGGGAGCTCGAAGCCGAATGATTAAGAAAATCTGATTGGTCAATGCGCCCGTCCTTGCTGTTCGCTGTTGCTTCCCGTATAATCCTATTCATGCCCATTAAAGTAAGATGGAAAAGAAATTTGAAAACTTCGTATTGAACAGACCGTTCCACCATATCCATCTCTGAGGAACACGAGAGTCAATGCATCGAAAAAGAATATAGGATTTACTGACGTCGTATAACATTATGGAACGCGATAACTTCGGAATAAGTGATGCGTTGTCCAGGGCTCAGTGTACATAGAGTGGGGAGTCGTTCTATAACTGCTTCTGAAAGTTTATGGCCAGCAATTTCCTAGGAAGGCAGAAGGTGAGAAAAATGAACAGAACGACTGAAGAAGAACTTGCTAGAATTATGCGTTTGAATTGCTCTGGACGGATGAACCCATCCTGATCCGCGTCTAGATACTTGAAAGCTTGACGAAGGCGCTCGCCCTGCAAACCCTTCATAAGCTGTGTAAACTCGTTATCTGGACAACATCAGTACCCGAAGATCTGGTGAGAAAGGGTTGAGGAGACAGACATCCTAGAACGTGTGTTCCATTCTTTTTGCCGAGGTATAATTTGACCCAGTCGCTGGAAGGTATATGAGTTGCCACCATCAGCATCAGGCTTCGGAAGTTGCTTGCCAGTCAAAATCAAAAGGAATGG
The DNA here is from genome assembly GCA_026075535.2 of Tricholoma matsutake. Classification (NCBI taxonomy): domain Eukaryota; kingdom Fungi; phylum Basidiomycota; class Agaricomycetes; order Agaricales; family Tricholomataceae; genus Tricholoma; species Tricholoma matsutake. The sequence continues at coordinate 9,157,510 of AP026540.1, read as the reverse complement.
CATCAGGTCCAATGTTGGCGCTGAACACACTTTTGAACTCGTCATACGTGATGAAACCGGAATTATCCCTAACAATGGAGAACGTAAGTCACTCGACATGAGAGGTGGGCAAACGGCATACACGTCAAAATACTGGAAAGCCATCCAGTAATCGGCGTCAGGCCTCTTCAAAAGTGTCTGGAACACCGTAAAGTCGGTCCATGACAGTAGACCGCGTCGCGAGGCATCTGCTACACGAAAAAGGATAGCAAACTGGGCACGTCCAATCTTCGACAAGTCCTCCTTTGGTGCAATGGCGTTCACAAAGCTATCGGGGTCAAGAAACCTTCGAACAGGCATTAGGGATGTCGCGAAAGCCGATATCTTGCACACCCACTTCTCGCCATTGACCACTTTCGCATTCGTGTCAAAAATTCGCCTCCACCGCTTCAGTTCGCGTTCCGGGATATCCAAAGCCGTCCGGACACCCTTGATAGCAGAGGCGGTCAAAGATGGTTGACCATCGGAATCACAGTGAGCGTTTGTGACGACACGATTCCACGACATGTCAATTGTGCCAAACGTCTAGATGGGTATGAAAGAGATGATGGGTATGCTCTACAAGAGAGTGGAATATGTTGCAAATTCAACCGAACTAGGTGGATTCTACGTTACCGAAATTTTAGTTGCCAACTTGAACGTTAAGTAAAAAAATGTTACATAAATAAAACTTAACCGGAACCAGTTATTCCGATGGCTGTGCAGCAGCATTACTTTGATACTTACATGATGGCACGGACGAACTTGTGGCAGAAAGTTTTTAATCTGTCAAACACACCAAGTTACTTCTAGTTCTGAGCGAAAGCCACTACAGGAGGAAGTCGGAAGCTTATGCAATACATATTCTTGTTCGGGGCCACAGAACGGACTAAATAGAAGTTGACATCATCTGTTAAGACAGATCCTAGCTTCGCCGCCACCCTCTGAAAGTGGCGATTCAGCTAAGCCAAGTAAATTGCGGAGCACATACGTTGGAAATATCAGCTTTCGCCTTGCTCGGTTCAAGTTCTCGGGTGAAGCAATAACAATGAACTATCGGCATGACATCGTAGATCTGACGAAGGTCACAAATGCCATCTGGAGCTAAAATCCCCCTGAATGCGTCCAAGAATTGGATGGCAGAATCAGGCAAGTTCATGACAAAAGCAGAAATTCGGTTCCGAGGCATTGCAGTTTCCAATGCACATCCCGTAGCAATTATCTTCGATCCAGTGTGTGAACCTGGCTTCTTCGATTTCCGACGCACTTCACCCTCAGTAATGGGAGCAAAGGGATCTTCGAATGCTCGACGGGCAATAGAACGAATGAAGTCACGACCATCCTCACAAAAGACGCGGACAAGGTCGTTGACCTAGCGAGCATCAGAAATGCCAACTACCAATTACGCAGGCGACCTACTTTGTTATTCTGAACGTTAACCGACAGGTATTTGGTGCTGTTCGGATTAAGGTCGTTCGCAAATACTGCACAACCTTTCTTGGCGGCTGGTATTGCAAAAGGGCCGACGCCGGCAAAGACATCTGCAATTACATCTTGGGGATCGAACATTTGCACCAATCGGTCATGTTCAGTATGCAACCTTGAATTCCAGTATACCAGGGAAAAGTCAAAAGTGAAACGACAATCTGACTCATGCTGAACATATTGTCAGAACAGGACGAGAATGAAAGCGGATTCACTGACGTGCTCTACGACATAGTTGGGTTCACCAGCAATGAGTTCCATCTCAAAGAAGCGAAACTGGCTGTGGATGGTATCCAGCTTATTGACAACTGTCTTGATTCTTTTGTTTTTCTGTCGTGCAGTCAAAAACCAGCATCGAAACAGTAATTCACCTCTTACATCCAGAATAAGCTGCCCAATGACGTGTTTGTAAGGCAAGTATTCATCATTGAGATTTAAATGAGCTGCATCCCTGCCTGTGAGAAAATATGCGGTTAACATATTATTGTAATTACCGATGTGTCCTGTCGCCGCAAAACCAGTAGGAGAGCCATCTCGAAGCTCCTCCGGAAGAAGGGTCTGAAGAATCTCGTCTGAACAGTAGAGAAATCTTGAGGAAATAGATAGAGAGACGATAATGAGATTACCTGCAGTCCAATAGTCGTAATCCAGATTGATGGTATGCATAACGAGGCCATTGGATTGAAGTTTCAGAAAGCTCAATGCCTCTGGCGTAAGCTCAGCTGACTTGCAGTCCGGTCAGCCCAGTAGTCCGTCTAGCTTCCATGCCATACCTTCTTTTGAGACTCTGAGCAAGATCAGCCGACTTCCAACAGGGTCTGATGGATCAACGACCACACTTCGCACTTTCGGTAGATCCATTATAGACCTTGGAAGAGACTTCTTGTTAGAGAAAACCTCAAGGAATGTGATTTCTAATACCTTTTTAACGGATCAGCTTTCAGCAGGATACCTGTTTGGGCAGCAGGGACCTTTGCCGCAAGAACGTCCAAGGACTTGCGGAAGGCAGATTTATCGAGAGTTCCTTTAGAGCCGCTATATATCGGGGGAGATGCATCCAAGAATGCTCTCTGGGACATCTTACGGGTGGTGAAGAGTTTCGTGGACGTGTTCAGACCTCTAAGAAGCATTCGACCAAATTATCACTCTGAGTCACAACCAAGCGTGATCACTCTCAGACTTTCTACATACTTCATGCCGAGTAAAGAGGTCCTGCGACATGTCGTTGATGTTCATTGCCATCCAACAGATGCACCGCTAATATCGCATTCTTCAATGGAGAGTCTTGATATTACCATCTGCGCGATGTCTACTATGGCCTCAGACCAACAACGTGTGCGCGACTTGGCGATGGCCTATCCAACAAAGGTCATCCCCTGCTTTGGTCAGTCCATTCACTCATTTAATGCCACCCATCTTCCCTTCCGTAAATTTGCCAACATGCTAAACTACTCGGCAGGACATCATCCATGGTTCTCACATCTTATATCAACGCAGGCTGCGTTGTCGAAAGATGATCATTACAGAAGTCTTTTCCTTGGCACATCTCCTGCAAAGCCCGAACATGTCCAAGCATATCAGAGGCTTCTTAATTCACTTCCTGAACCCACTCCTCTAAGTGACGTTTTGATGAAGCTTCGTCGTAACTTTGAAGACTTACATCAAGCCATGCTCGGGGAAGTGGGACTGGATCGTTCGTTTCGTGTGCCTTTTGATTATTTCGCTTCTCCGCGGCAGCTGACACCATTTGTCATTCCTTTGGACCATCAACTTGCCATTCTTGAGGCACAGCTTGATTTAGCTGTTGAACTTGGTCGGAACGTCAGTTTTCACAGTGTCAGATCTCAATTGTGCACGGCGGAACTTCTCCAGAAAATGCAGCAGAAGTATCATGATGGGTGGTCCCGCATTAATGTTGATATCCACAGCTGTGGACTGAGTCCCGAGACATGGCGCGATATTGAGGCTTGTCATACTCACAATTGTGTTTTTGAAGTATAATACTCATGAACCTGATAGAAGAAGCACCGGAATGTGTTTCTCTCACTCTCCACTGTTATAAATGGTCGTTCCTCTAATCACAAGGCTCTCATCGCCATATGTTCGCCTGACCGAATCCTTGTGGAGTCTGACTTCAACGATGTCGACAAGTGTTCTGAACGAACGTGGGATATGATACAATCCATAGCGGCAGTAAAAGGATGGCATATAGAAGAAGAATGGATGGATAATCTTGAAGAGACCGACTGGGGAGCGGTTCGAAAATTGGAAGAGAATTGGTGTGCCTTCAGACGCAGTCGCACAGCTTTAACAGAAGTTCTGCTGCAATGATGAAAATTGACACAATCCAAGTATAGGTCGCCTATGCTCCATACCATCTTGGAAGTTGGTCAGCGTTGACAGCTAAGTTTAGAGTTCGTGCCCATGTCGTTCCCTCTCGAGAACCAGCTGGATAAATGTGGTGAAGGTGGACCATAGCTGCACTAGCGCCAGACATAGGATATAATTATGATCACACAAACGCCAACGACCAAGCCCATAATAATGGAGTCTCTTCGCCGCCGTGATTTGATCATCGACACCAAATTATTGACTCCAGGCATGGTATCTGCTGGGTCATTAGTTACAAGCAGGAAAGGAAAACAGGGGAGGTCCCACTCAGAACGTTCGCCATCCGGGTATTAATACCAGCCAAAGAGGTTCGCTGTCGTGAAAACTCTGAGCGAGTTTCATATGCTTGACTGGAAAACAAAGTTGGCGATAGCCGGGACCGACATGCGAAAATAGAGGTTACTCACTTCAAGATATCATCCGTCATTCGATGAGAGCTATCGATCCTACCCCGTTCTGCGAGTAGGGAATCCGTGGCAGAAGACTTGTATGTACTAATTGTCTTTAGAACAGGAGACAAGTCGTATGGTCATCTCTACGTACTCGATATCGTTTCGGACACCACTGAGGAGGTTGGCCTGATCTAACGCATTTTGAACGCTAGTCTGAGAGTCCATAAATTTCAATGGCTCTTCGAGACAAAACTTGAAAGCTTGACGCACCTTCGTTCGCTTCAATTCGCGTGCATTATCATGGAATAGCTCTCTATGTCGTTGAATGGCTCTCAGCATTGATGTGGATACGACGTCAGGAGCGTTGCTCAGTGTAGATAATTGTTCGTTGGTCTCCTCTAGCTAGCGGACAAGTGAATACACAAGTGGATACGCGTTAACCTATAAATAAGCCTTGGGATTGCTTGCCTTTTCTAGGAGTTCATCCAACTCTATCTCAAGGTCTTTCCACCGTTCGCTTGACCCTGCGGCCTCCAGATCCTGTGTTGGTCGTGAAATTGTCGACATCATTTGGGAGTAAGAGGTAAGCTTAGTGTCGAAGAGGTTCTCCAACGTCCGACATTGTCTGTGAAGTTGGTCGTAATTAGACATATATTGGCAAAGATGCTTCGCGCCTGAAGCGAGTCAAACGCAGTTGACACTTCAATTTGAAATACCGCTCGGCAGTTAGCGACTTTCTCACTTCAAGTAATTCCAAAAAGGAAAGACTGGTTAGGATCACTGCAGCTGTCAGGGACCGAAGTTGGGAGGATGATTCTGAGCTCAATGTTGAGTGCAGATAGGATTAATCCTTTCTAACACTTAAAGTAATTCTGTAATTCAATCCAATCTCATCCCATTCCGATCATATATAATCACATGTACAGTAGTTATATCATAATTGAAGGTTGTCACGGCGTAAGGCATCTACAAAGTCGGTGAAGGGAGTTTTGTTCTGCTTGGTGGAATGGACCTTGCATGCAAGGTCTTGTTGCCACCTCTTTGGGAGCCAATGTTCATGAACTTTGGACATGAATTCAGCAAATGTGAGGGAGAAGAGAATCTCCTGTTGGGATTGGTACCAGTTGGAGAATAGAGGGTCCTTGAATGAGTATACAATATGTTCAACAAACTTTTTGGCCTCAAGTCCATCCTTGTTGTGAAGGTAACTGCAGGCATGATGTTCAAAGTGGTGAAGAAGCTCTGGGGTCATGCTGCCAGTGGAGATCATGGGCTGTTTCCCATTGTTCATAGTGTTTTAAGGTTAGGTTAGGTTTGATTTTTTGACCCTACAATGGGTAGACCATAACCATAACTGGTCTAGGACCAACCCAGATATTGGGAGGACCTAACTGGACTGACTAAGACTGGTCTTTTTTGGTTAATGGACTGGTTAAGACCAGTTTTTTGCCATGAAATTTGTCATACTATACAACCTGAAGGGATTGCAATACCACCTCTCCCCCAACTCCAAACTCAGATTGAGTCCAACATCTCCCCCAAGCTCACTGTGTCCTTCGATTGTTGGAAGGATAACCACACTTCCTCCTCCAATGAGTCAGAAAAGGAGAATGACCCCCCAGATGATGATGAGGCTGCTGCCACCCTGAAAGTGGCATCTGATGCCTTGAAGTCAAAAGGGAGACTCTAGTCATTCATTGATACACTTAGTGTTTGCAGGTCCAGTCCATAGGACTGAAAAAAAGACCGAAACTGGACTGAATTGGACTGGAAAAGACTGGACCATAGGTCTATTTATGGACCAGTCTTTTGCAGTCCAGTTGCTGATCTTTCATTTTGAAAAATTTAGTAGGACTGATGAAAAACCAGTTTAAACTGGTTGCAACCAGTCTTTTGTCCCAATGTGTACTTGACCTTACTCCCACATATATTTACTTCATTTTCAGTCCCTGGCTCATCAAAAACAATTAAGAATTGGTTGAGATATGGCCAAAAACATTTTTGTATGAGTATTTTGTACAACTTTGATTGCATTGCTTATTACCTGAGCTATGTTTTTGTACAGCTATATAACATCATAAACATAGCAACAACACACCTAACCATCTGTACCACGTTGTTTTATTGATTTAACAGCCCAAATGAGTTGTGACTACAAACTACAAATTACAAACTACAAACCACAACTTGAATGCATGTCCTTTCAGTTTTAGCCATATCTCAGTCAAATCTTGGCAGAATTCCTTAAAAGTTGAACCGAATCATGGGGAATTACAATATCTATCCATCAGTATAATATATTTAAGGTATTTGCTACAATTATTGAGATACATATGGGTTATTTCCTATGAAATATTTTATGACAAAAGACTGGTCCAAACCAGTCTTTTTTCAGTCCATGGACTGAATAGGACCAGTCCTAAATGGTTCAGTTGCAGTCCCCCAAAGTCTGGGTTGGTCCTAGACCAGTTGTGGTTAACAGTTGCCCCATTTGGAAGTCAAAAACTGGACTAGACTGGACCTTTGAACACTAGATACACTCACTAGACTTGACCAGAAGCTCATTGAGGACAGGAGCAGTCGCCACCTTGAGGCAGAGGAAGCAACTGTTAAGAACTGATCCTGAAGGTATGTCAGAATCCGATTGGACCCTGCAGGTGATGATAGCAGAAGGTTGTTGGGTCGTGGTGGATTCTGCGGAGGGGAAACGGAAAGGACTTGGCTTCAGCTTGTAAGAAGCTGCACCCTTCACCTCGTCTGGTGTCCTAATTTAAAGATGAAGGTTTGGAGGTAGAAGCGGGGAAGTGTGGGTAAATGCGGGAAGGAGTATGGAGGGACTTGGGTTAAGTTCAGATGAGATTAGAACTTTCAGAGGGAGACTAGAGGTCGAGCCAAATGGAGTTCAGACTCTTAGAGAACTGAGGTAGGAGTAGAAGGAGATTTAGATTGGCAGGTTAAAGTCGAGTCTATGTCGATTAGGGTGTAGCATGGGTATGGGTAAACCCACAGTAAATGGCCCACAGGTTGGACAGGTATGGGTACGGTTGCTGAAATGCCAGACCTGTGACATACCGTACCCGTTTTGGTGGTGTGACGGGTATTGATGGGTTGCTTGAGTCGCCAGATCCGGCAGTTGCCAAACTACTGATCGACTTCAGATTTCCAGTTCCTCTTCACCCATGGGCGTCACCCATTGTAATAGTAAGTTTTTTGTTTCTTTCAACTAACTAAATGTGCTCTTTTCTAGGGTACAGTGTCAGCTCAACAACAGTAAGTTGTTTATTTCTTTCAATCAACTAACTGTTTCTTTTTTCTAAAGGTTCTATCTATGTTGTAACAATGAGACGGCACCAAGACAGCACACCCACGCCTAGGACGATGACTCAGGATGGGACCGGGAGAACCCACCATTGCGAGCCCCTGCTCGCAGGGTGGATGAGTTATGAAGGAAGCAACAACAAATGGCCCAGCACCTGCCCTAGCCCTGTGAGCCACTGCTCATGGGGTGGGTCACAGGTGCTAGCAGCCAACAACAAGGGACAATGGGAAGGGGAACAACAAACAATGAATGGGAGATGGGGATGCAAGGGAGGAAGGGAGGAGAACAACGATGACGATGATGAACCATGCAGGGCAGAGGATGATGATGAGGATGACAAATGATGAGCGACAAACCACCACCACCACCACCACAGCACCCCCATCTGCCACCGAGAACGACTGCTTGCGGGGTGGAAATGGGGAGCAATGAGATGGGATGACAACACCAGGAGACAGGGACAGAGAGGGGGACAAACGATGAGGACCACAAGGGCAACGAGGACTGCAAGAACGACTAGGACAACAACTACCAGGCCAAGCCCAGGGCAGTGACCAGATGACAATGATGGGGAGGGCAGGGATGACAACGACAATGTGGAGGACAGGGATGACAACGACAACTCTCGAAGTGGGACAAACAACAAACGGCGGGGGGAAATGCAACCAGGACCAGGGCAGGGGCAAGATGACAATGATGGGGAGGACAGGGACAACAACAACGACCATTGAAGCGGGACAAGCAGTGAATGGGGAGGAAAAATGAGCCAAGGTGAACAACCAGGAGTGGAGGGCAGGGAACCACCACCACCACTGCTGTGAGGGGGGTGCTAATGGATGGGGCACCAGGGATAACAGGGACAGGGACGAGAGACAGGGCCCCTCCCTCACACTTTTGTGGGGGAAGTTTTTTTTATTTCTACCATTAATTATTTTAGTGGCTCCTCCCTTGTGTGAGGAGGTTAGTTAGCTCAATAAATTTCCTCAATGCTTGTATTGCTCTCAGGCCTTATTCAATAATAACAAAATTAAGCTTAGGTATTGTATACAGATTGTAGTTAAGCTATATAAGGGTTATACAATACAAATGCACTATGGTTAGCAATCTAGAACATCAAATAGAAGGCAAAAACAGAGTCAAAACCACGGTGTATATACATGGTGTTGCACCTGTGGTGTTTCATGACAGACTGTGGTAAAAACCTGTAACCACGGTTGCGGTGTTAGAACGGGTGCGGTGTTGGCGGGTGCGGGTATGGTGTGTGAAATGTTACCTGCAGTGTGACCCATGCTACACCCTAATGTCGATATACGAACTGAGGAATACAAGGCGAAACTAACTAAGCTTAAATACTGTAGTCCAGAATAAAGGTGGAACAGGAACAAAGACTGTGGCAGTGTCTCAACTGCGTAGATAAATTACCTAATGGGAGCTGCACAGGAATCCATGGTCAAATTTGCAATAGAGATGGCAGCCTTGGGAAGGCAGCTGTGGGTGCTGTACAAGGTGGCCTGGTGCACAGCAGTGTGGGCAGTGCAAGGCGGCCAGGAATGAAAGTGGGAGGAGTAGACAAATGTTGGGTTCGACATGCGGAAAAGGGTCAGATGGATGCAGGTTCCGATCGGGTGAGGAACAGTTCTTGACAGCAGCCAAGAACCTAAAGTGCCCTAGCTCTGCTGTTGGCCTCACCAAAAGTGCAAGGTGTGCCCCAAACACCCGCATCAACCATACCTCATGCTCAGTAAAAAAGATACATCAGGTTTGGTAATGTGACGGTTGTGTGAAGTCTGGACAACATTGTTTATTTGTCAAGTAGCCTGACTCGAGCAGACTATACTCGACCACTCGCGCTCAATGAATGTTTGAAATTCAAAGCCACACAGCCTCAGGCCAGGGCCATGTGGTGTGGAATTCGCATGTGGTTTATCTTCGCATTCGCGACTCAAGGTCATTCAAACTCCACCACCAATGTCATAAGTTGGTTAAGTTGTTCGACTTCAACCACTTTCCTCTTACCACCAGCGGCACACCCAACTACCGGGAGTATGTAAATTTGCCTTCTTCTCTATTTTATAACTCACCACTAGTCCAAATGGGATGTGAAGAGTATTCCCTACATGACGTGGCCCAATGCAATCATTGTTTGGGCCCGCAGTAAGTTTTTTTCTTTTATTCTTCTCCTGATCAACTTATCAATCTCTTTGTTTTTTTTTTTTCAGGTTCTCAACTACTGGTAATGACGGACATGACACAGCCCAAACAACTGACGTAATCATCATTTATGCCTGTGGTAAGTTTTTTCTTCTTTCTTGTTCTGATCAACTAACTGATCTCTTTTCTTTTTAGGTTCTAAACTACTGGTAATGATAGTTGTCGACCCTAACTATGACTGCACAAACCCCTTCCTCCTTGTTAAAATGGGATGTGAGGCTTTTGGTTATCGACAGGAGGTGGAAAAGGAGGATAAGAGGTGGAAGAGGGTGCCGGGAGACCTGTGGAGAGGAATACCTGCCAGGTGAGTACCCTACTACCCCCATAAATGCGCTACATCACACTAACCCACACAGACCCCCCAAAGCAGACAACAACAATAGAAACGAGCACCCTAGCCCCATGACAACGATGGGACAACCCAGCACCCACCCCCATGCTTGTGAGCCACTGCTCATGGGGTGGTTCATGGGTGTTAGCAACCTCATACGACGAGGACAAGGGGCCCACAGCACCGCCAAATGACATGGCACTCGCCACCATGCCTACGAGCAGCTACTCGTATGGTGGTTTGTGGGTGCAGACGATGGGGGGTGGTGACACGGCAAGGGAACGAGAGGGAGGGGACAACCACCATGCCTGCAAGCCACTGCTCGCAGGGTGGATCACGAGCCCATCAGCCAACAATGGCATCGACACCCAACCATGCCGCCGAGTGACCCCCCAACATGCTGCTGTACCCTAATATGTTGTTCTACTTGTTGCCCTGACTTATGTTAATTTATTACTTTCTCCTGTGCTACCATGTTTTCACAACACCAATATGAATACTCAATGACATTTACGTGAATTCTGCCTGACCAATGCAGGACTATTAAGGATTACTCAATACGACAATAACCAAACTATTGCATGACTTTCACCATACTAACACTTGACTTTGACCTGACCAAACCAATCAGAACTTGATGCTTCTTCTGACTGAACCTGACTAAGTATTGACTGGCTTGGTCAGGTGTTAGTCCAAAAACACAGACTTTTAGTCTTATATTCGTACAACCTGACTAGACCCGACTTAGTATGACCAAAACAATACATTTACGTGACCAATTTTTTTTACTGAGCCTCATGAACCACTGCTCTCCCCACTGGCACCTCTTCTTCCCATCCTCCTAAGTTTACTGACCATGAACATAAATATCTGGAGATGGATAGTGGATGTGAAAAGTGCTGCAGTTTCTACCTTCCTGATGGCCATGCTTGTGACTTCCTGGTTTGTGAGGGATACATCGAGAGAACAATGACCACTGTAAACAAAGCCCGTAAATGCATCAAATTGCCCACATTGCCAATTCCCGCTGATGAAAGTTCCATCTCTGTCACTGCTGTATCCAACTCTAGCTTTTCATACTCTAATGCCCCTCAACCTTCTCTTTGTCCTCCTCCCTTGCCTGTCACCATTGTCCTTGGAATGTCTCCCTACCCCATGGCTGCCATCTGCCCACCAATGAGTTGCCAATCTTAGGGGGTGGTGACAGCAACCTTTCATGAGACTCCAATGACTCAGTAAGTGATAATGTCCCCTTCATTCTGCCCCACCTTCTCTGGCATTGCACTGTCAATAGCCTTGATCTTGATCCTTCCCACCTTTCCTGCATCCATACCCTTGCACTATTTGACTATGGTTCTCCTGCAGTTCTGATCAATGCTTCACTTGTTGCTAAATTACATCTGAAGAAATGTCCTTTACCAAATCCTTTCCCTGTATCCACTGTGATCTTTGAGTCTACTGTGAATGTTCCCTGCCCTGATGACCAAATTTGCCTGACTGAATGGGTGAAACTTAAACTGCATGACCAAAATAATGTCTATTCCACACATACTGTACAGGCTCTTGTTGCTCCTAGCCTTTGCCACCTGATCATTCTTGGACTTCCTTTCATGCACCATAATGATATTACTGTTAACATACAAAATGGTTCAGCCCTCGATAATTATGCTCTTTTTGACCTCCTGCACCCTACTCCACCCACTTTACCTGTCCCTAAATTGAAACTAAAAGAGACTATTGCCATTAATGTAGAAAACCATAAATGCTTGATGGATGAATTACACACTGTATGCACACACATTAGACCTCTGGTGGATGCAAGATGTGAGAAGGTGTCTGAATTCAACCTGCTCACTGCAGTTCATGAATGCATCAAACAGCTGTCAGCCCAAGAAAAGCTTGCTAAATTGAATGATGATGTGAAAGAGACTTATGGCAATGTTTTTTGACCAATCCCTCATGTAGACGACATGCCGGATACTGTCCATTGTAAAATTTCCCTAAAAGTTTCCTCTTGTGTGATTATGACCTGTACCTACTCTGTAAGAGGATCAATCATCTTACAAGAACAACTACTTACAACAGCTACATTACTATACACAATGGTCACATCTCACATGTGACCATGTAGGTCATGTGTACATACACATGTAGATTGATGACTAGTATTTAGATTATTCCCTCTTGAATAGATACCATGTTCCTCACAATGCGTGCGCACTCTGAGTGTCAGAAGATCTTACTCCCTTCCACTTTTTTTTGTGATGGGCATGATTCTCATGCAGTGGCACAACTCCGCATGACACCTTGGGAGAGAAGATTACTTGATAATAATACCTCACTGTTTTCCTGCGACCTTGCCAAGCCACCACCTCACTCCACAACCCCTGCATTTTCAAAAACTCACGTGTATATCACACTACTGCATATAGTCACCTCCTGGGAGTTGCATCACTGCATATAGTCACCACTGTATAAAAACCCTATCAAAAACACTAAGGGACCAAAACCAACCTCTTCCCCCTCTCTCTTGTACCACCAGCATAAATTGACATCTCCCATGTTTCATACCTTGAAAACACCCTGTCTTGCATACTGTCCACTCGTACGACCTTGACCACGCATAGTCGTGCATGCCCTAGTCCAAACACCTTGATCCCCACTCCATCCTTGATCCCTGCCCATCCAGAACCCTTGCACCCAGCCCCACCTCGACCCCTGCACCATCCAGTCCCCTGTCAGATGCTCCTCCATCTCCATGTCCCAGCCATACACCCAGCCCTGTCTCAAATACGGACTCATCAGATTCCAAAGATAACCATGCATACATCCCAGTTAGAATGGAAAATATTCAATATGTGCCCGTGACCGGTGAGGGTGGCAAAGGCAGCCACACCCCAGTGTTGACCATGGGACGTATCACAATTGCCACGGTTCACATCTTTGAAAACTCCTGCTGATGTTTCTTCCAACACAAGAAGGTTGAGGCAAATGATTGCATTGCAGCTATCATCTACAACTTTGAGTCCTCAGCTGTCCAGTCTTGGGTAAACATTCATCATGATTGACTTCTGACCTTAACTTTTCCGAATTTCATCCTCAAATTCAAGAAGAAATTCTTACTGTGTAATTGGCAAGACGACTTGGTGGCAACTCAAATCGCCATGCAAGGGCCGCTCAACCTTTTACCTTGGACAGAAGTGACACGAGAGGCCAACACAGAGCTTGGCATAGCTGGATTGCCATATCACATTGAGGAGGACAAGCTGCAAGCACACTTTGTTCCGCGCCTCTGCCCTGCACTGAAGATTTTGTACGATGTGAATAACACACATGGAGACTTGGACAAGATCATGGATTTTGATGCCTGGATTGAAAGAGTACACCTTTTAGATGTTGAGCTGAACAATAAATGATATGAGTGGGTCAAGGCTATGAAAGTTACTGTGGCCCCAAAGACTGGAACCCAACATTCAGCATCCACAAACAACAACAACAATGGAAGCAAAGACACAGCTGCAACTCCAGCCACAACTTCTGCCAATGCATCTACATCTATCGCTAAGCTTACAACAGTCGAACATGATTTATTAAAAGCTCACCATGGATGTTTCTGTGGCAGGCAGTTCTACATCAACCACTATTCGGTGGACTGCCCTCTGGGAAAGAACGGCCATCCTACACCTAAAGCTTGCAAGAAAGTCATGATCATGGAGGTGCTGAAGGCCAAGGCTGCATATGAAAAGATGGAAAATACTGGTTTGGCTGTAGTGGCCATTTCTGCAGAGGATGGCAACGGCAGTTTCAAAATGGCAGAGGACAAAGCTACTGAGTACATACCTCAACCTTTTTCACTGCCATCCCACCTATAGTGGGAGTGTTGCATTGATGTGTCTCTTACTTGTGCTCCAATGCCACTTCAAGCACTTATTGACCACAGTTCACCTGCAGGGCTGATTTCCTCTAGTCTCGTTGAGATATTGGGGTTAGCACAATGAAAGCTGTACAAGCCTTTCTCAGTTACAGGAGCTTTTGAACACCAGGGAGAGAATTCAGACACTAGCATAGACTTAACAGAATATTGTAAACTACACCTTCAGTCAACAGATACTGTATGGAAATTGAGAAGTTTAAACATGATTATTTGCCCCAACCTGCATACCAACATGATCCTCAGATTGGATTTTCTATCAAGAAACAGAATTGTAGTGGACGCGGAATTAAGAATGGCCATTGCTAAAGAAACCAGTTTTGACCTACTGAACTCTATGGCTGAACCCTTGACCAGTCCTTCAAACCCCACACCAGCGGCAGGTTGCAAAACAACAGTGGAGTAGGGTGAGTGGTCACCTACTCCAGGTAGTCATGTGACCTTGTTGATAGAGTCACGTAGTCACATTGTCATAGTCAAGCATTGCTATTCCATTGCCTGAGCGAGGACCGCCTCTGGCCTGTCCATCTTGGTGATGAGAGCGAGATTCAACTCTCTTTAAAGCCTCTGAGTCTTGTGTTTTGAGTGCCACATCACTGGGCTTTCACTTTTTGGTCTAATTCATGTTCTGAGTCTTGTCTTGCATTCCTGAGCTTTACTTTGTATCTCGTGTCTATTGTCTTGTGTTTTGAGTATCTTAGCTTGTGTCTTTGAGTTCTGAGCCCACAGTATACACTTAGCTCAACCCCAGTCTCGTCATTACCCCACTTGCCAACATTCCAGGCCCAGGACAAGGCAAACGAGCCCTGTGACAAGAAAAGGTGGCTCAACAACACCAGGGAAACAGCAGCTATACATGCTATATCAGCAACAGCAGCATCTACCCCCCCTGACGCAACAACGTCAACTGCAGAAACTGCCATGGCATCACCAACGTCACCTAGCGATGCCCACAAGTTACAACTCCACTTACAAATGAAATGGCACCACCAACTGGCTCATATACAGCTACAAAATCTACTACAACAATGGCTACGGCAACTGTTACAGCAAACACAGCTGTCAACAATGCAACCAACACGACATGCATTGACACAGCCACTGCCACATCATCAGACAATGCAACGATGCAACGACAACCGTTTAACTATACACATAAAGAAGTCCAAGTTCTCTTGGATGAAGCTCGATGCAAAGGATGGGAAGAAGGGAGGAAATTTGGATATGGAGATGGGTTTGAAGATGGGCTAGAGGATGGCAAGGAATACTTGGAGGATGTGAAGTTGCAGAGTTATAGAGAAGGAAGGGATGAAGGGTACAAGCAAGCAACATGGAGGAATGAGGAAGTAGAAGTCCAGAAGTATGAGGAGGGCAGATCTGAAGGGATAGGGAAAGGACTACAAGCAGGGGAGCACAACAAACAACAGAAGTGGCTAGCTGAAGGCCATGGCCCTGGACTTTGCATCTCAAAGGAGGCCCATACTTGTGAGTTGTGGCAAGGCACTGTCCTCCTTGATGACGCCAAAGTCCAAACTGACCCCAAAATGACCACTTGGATCAACGCTAGCACCCAGGTAGCACCCATGACCAACAAAATAGCTGCACAGACCAATGATGCCCCCAAACATTGGTGTGCCACCCTTAAAATGGAGCTGCCCGACGTAGAAGACCCAATCTCACTGAATAATGTGTGGATGGCGCTCTATGTTGAGTTCCCCCACTGCCAATGTTGACACCCAGACAACCACAAATAGCCCCATCATTGTTGATGCCAGCACCCAAACAACATACATGCCTGAATGGAGAATGGCCATGGTGCAGTCAGACCCCCTGGATGATGATCAGCCCCATTTATCAAAAGACATTGAAACCTCAACAAAACCCAGCCCCACCATCATCATAGACCCCCAGCTCAAGTCCCAAGCCTCCCATTCTGCCCTCCTGCATGATGAGTTGGTCGAAACCCCAGAACAAAAGATTACACCTGCCCCACCACTTGTACCTGAACCCAGCCAACGTTTTGACTGGGCAGAGGATGCTGAGTCATTACCAATTGTCTCTCAGTCGCCACCACCATGAGACCTTTCAGCACTATGTTCTAATACCTCCCGACCTTTCGACTCTATACAAAGGCAAACCTGCCATCGTAATCAAGCGAGGAACCCCCCAATCCATTCATTCACTCGACGAGGTCGACCGGTGTGGACTGCAGGTCCTATCATCACTCGCAAACATCCTTTTGGACTGGGCCCAGGTAAACTGACCATTCCAAGTCCTGTATTTCAAGAGCCCCCCCCAAAATTTGATTGGGACAGTGACCCTCAACTGGCAGATTTGAATAGGGTGCTTTGAGCTTTGGGATGGGCACCATGTTGAGTTGTCTTTTATTTTATTTTTTATATCACACATAGAATTTTTTACTGCACTGGTTTTATTATTCATATACCTATTGTTTCCTTTTCTTTTCCTTTTCTTTCCTTCTTTTTCAGAGGCGATGGGGACATCACCATCTTGGAGAGGGGCAGATGGAGTAGGGTGAGTGGTCACCTACTCCGGGTAGTCACATGTCCTTGTTGATAGAGTCATGTAGTCACATTGTCATAGCTATTCCATCACATTCCATTGCCTGAGCAAGGACCATCTCTGGCATGTCCAACAGAATGAAAAGGATGGGCATGCAAAGACATGAACACTATGTGTGCAAACCCACAACAAACTACAATGCTTGTTTGACAAGAACCCAGATCAATTCAACATAAACTTACATACAACAGGACCACCATGTGTAATTGTGGCTATCAAAATGCAGATAAAAGAACTGGCTTCAATAAAGATCTTGAACATGTTAGATGGTAAATTTAAGGCCAAATATGCTGACTGTTTTCCGATGGATATCCCACATGCTACAGAGCTGCCTTCCGATGTCTATCACCACATCAAGATTAAACCTGGGTCACCAATTTTGGTGGGCCAAGCATACTCCTGTCCACAAAAATACCGAGATGGTTGGAAGATGCTAATTGAACAGCATTCAAAAGCCGAATGGATCAGGCTGTCCTCATTGCCATACGCCTCTCCATCATTCATCATCCCAAAGCCTGATCCCACTGTACTCCCATGATGGGTTAACAATTACTGAAAACTCAATAAGGTAATGGTACCAGACACTTACCTGCTACCACGTATCGATGACATATTGGTGGATTGCACCAAAGGAAGAATTTGGGGGAAAATAGACATGACAAATTCATTTTTTCAGACACTGGTGCACCCAGACCACATTAAATACACAGTGATGCTAACCCCCTTTGGCCTCTGGGAATGGGTGGTAATGCCAATGGGCTTGCAAAATTCACTGGCAACACACCAAAGGTGGGTCACACTGGCGCTCGCAGTGCTAATTGGGAAAATATGCCATATATCTCGACAATATTATCATCTGGTCCAACTCACTGGTGGATCACCAAACAAATGTAGTGTCAGTTCTGCAAGCATTGTGGGACACCCAACTATACTGCTCGACAAAGAAATCAACATTGTTTGCAACAGAAATAGACTTCCTGGGTCACCGTATCTCAGAAAAGGGGATTGAAGCTGATGGATCAAAAATTGAATGCATTCTAAACTGGAAGGCTCCGGAAACAGCAAAGCAAGTATGACATTTCTTGGGCCTAGTCAGGTACATCAGCAGCTTCTTACTTGCACTAGCAGAACACATGTCCGCATTGACACCTTTGACCAAAAAGGAGTGTAACTGAAACTTCCCACTATGGACAGCTGAACACCAGCACACGTTCGAAGTGATTAAAGGTTTGGTACTCAGCTCAGATTGTCTGAGGACCATCAACCACCATAACCCTGGAAAGAACAACATCTACATGACATGCAATGCAAGCAAATGTCACACTGGAGCTGTACTATCTTTTGGGGAAGCGGCATGCCCTGTGGCCTTTGAGAGTAGACAACTGAAAGGAGCAGAGCTACACTACCCAGTACATGAACAAGAACTGCTAAGCATCATGTGTGCACTCACAAAATGGAGGGTGGACCTCCTTGGCTCCTGAATACAGATCTACACAGATCATAAAATGTTACAAAATTTCATCTCACAGGACGACTATAAGGGCAACCTCAACCTCTAGCAAAGGGAAATCTGAAGTTAAAATTATACTACATATTACAGGGATTGGGGGTGCACCTAGCAAAGGGAAATCTGAAGAGAAAACTCTAAGGATCCCTTTGCCAATGCCCAGTATATGTGAAGACTGCAAAAATCAAATAATAATCTAAAAATAGAAAAGGTGGAGATAAGCAGATCAAGGCCACTGAATGACATCATACCAAGGGGTAGATGTCGGAAGGGGTGCTCCACCTCTAAATATAAAACTGTCAACATGCACAAATGTGATAGAAAGGGAAATTAGTAATAAAATCCAGAAAAATCATAGAAAATGAAGAATAGAAGGAAATGAAGTGAGGAAAAATATAGGACAAACATAAAAAATAGGAGAAACACACAGGGCACCCCCCCGAGTCCCCCCTAGTCCCCTTACATCACCCCCTCTCTAAGATGCATTGCCCCGATGCATTCAAAATCACATACGACCAAAGTCAGTGACTTGAATGCGATGCGGTGCAGCAGTGTGCTGTCGGTGGAATTCCTTGACTAACCGAGGGGCATTCACATTGGACTCTTTGACCCATGAGTTCTCCTCATACCCATAACCCTTCCAATGCACCAAGTACTGGAGTTTTCCTCGATGCAACTGGCTGTCCAAGATTGACTCAACTTTGTACTGGGGTTCTCCCTCGATCACTGTAGGCAGTGGTGGTGGACATGAATGGCGTCCCAGGAGTGGATCTGGGGGAGCTGGAAGGAGTTTGACAACATGGAAGACTGGGTGGAGTCTGGACATGGAGGCTGGGAGGCATAGACAATAGGCATGCATTCCAACACACTTGACAATGGGGATGTAAAGAATCAATCCTAGATAAGAATAGACTCAGTCGATGTATAATTGACTATATATGAGCGAATAGTACCTAGATAAGAATAGACTACGGTACTATTAGTAATCTTGTATGTAAGGTTCTATGGAACGTTACTCACCTCAGTCGATGTATAATTGACTGAGGTGTCTAACTAATATTGTGGGGTATATATACTAGAAGTCATAAAGGTAACCAAAGAGTGAGTATAAAGGGTACATGCCAAAGGACTTGTTGATAATGCCGACATGCCATAAAGGGATGTCGGTGATGGGATCAAATGAACGCATCATCGGATATGACGATACCCATTCACGGTGTATATCTCAACACTCCTCCTCACCGGGAACACTCCTCCTCACCGGGAACACTCCTCCTCACCGGGAACACTCCTCCTCACCGGGAACACTCCTCCTCACCGGGAACACTCCTCCTCACATGGAATCGAATTAGCATAGGCCTAAGAATGAGCGCAAATATGTGAATTGTTTGACGTCCAGTGCTTTTGTGAATAAATCCACAACATTATCCTTGGTATTGACATATTGTAGCTGTAAGGCGCCGGACTGAACTTGTTCGCGAAGGAAATGGTATTTGATATCGACATGTTTGACCCTTGAGTGAAGCAAAGGGTCCTCAGATAGTGTCTTGGTGGCCGTGTTATCGCAAAGAATGGTCATGGGGGAGGACTGTGGGTATCCTATAGCATTGAGTAGTGCACGTATCCAGATACATTCCTTTGCAGTCTCAAATGCAGTGACGTATTCCGCTTCGCAGGAGGATACTGCAACAACTTTTTGTTTCCTGGCAGTCCAAGAAAGGGCTCTGGATCCGAGGTTGCAAGTATACCCTCCAACGCTTCAACGCGTATCAAGGCAATTGGCCCAGTCAGAGTCGCTGAATGCATGAAGGGAAATAGGATTGTCTCCACCCAGGTAGAGTTTAAGATCATGGGTCCCCTTTAAATATCGCACTAGTTGTGTTGCCGCACTCCAGTGTTCAAAAGAATAACTGTCAAGGTATTGGGATAATTGTTGTACAGCGTATGAGATGTTGGGATGTGTGGAAATGGCTAGGTAAAGAAGACATCCGATGAGGGAATGGTAGGGTAATTTGTTGAGTTGTGACAGATTGTCTGTGGACATATTCTGCCGGTTCACACGCCGTAATTTGATACCGGGCTCAAGGGGGGCGGAAACCAGGGTTGCGTCTCGTTGGCCAAATTGGTCAACAATTTTATCAATGAGGGCAGTTTGAGAAAGCGCAACCATGCACAGATGTCGATCCCAGGTAACTGCAATACCAACAATGAAGCGGGTGGTGCCGAGCTTGGAGATTGTCCACACTTCGTGCATTTGATTTTTGAAGTGTTTGTTCTCATCCTTGGAGTTGGCAATAGACAAGTAATCGTCGACATGTACTGCAGCAATAATAATACCTGTATCTGATTTCCTGTAATAAATGCAAGACTCACAAGTAAGGCATGTAAACCCCCAGGTAATCATTTGAGCATTATGGGTTTGGTTCCATATCCGTCCACTCTGTTTCATGCCATATAACCCATGCTGAAGCTGCCAGACCCAGTCTTCATGGCCTGACTCTTCAAAACCTTCAGGTTGTTGCATGTACTGAACCTCTTTGTCGGGGAGTATCCCATAGAGGAAGGCGGTTTTGATGTCGATCTGTTGGGCATCCCATCCCAGAGAAGCGGCTATGTGAAGCAAGATCCACCAAGATTCCATGGGTGCAGTAGGTGAGGTCGTCTTTGTATAGTCCCTACCATAAATTTGTTTGAAGCCTCAAAAAATGAGTCGAACTTTCCACCTCACAGCGTGACCACTTTCATCACATTTGATATGGAAAACTGGTCGGCCCCTACAAATCCATTTACCTTGAGGTACATCACCCCTAGGAATAAGTTTATAAACTCCCATGTCCTTTAGGGATTTCAATTCATCCATATATCCTGGCCATCACTCTGCATCCCCTGAATTCTTTGCCTCTTCCCAAGTTTTGGGTTCATCCTCAAATTGGAGCGACTCGGGATCAAAATCTGTCATCTCCAAAATTAAGGCCTGGAGTTGATGCACCTGATCGCCCAGATCAAGATTGTTGAATGATTGACGTACGTCATCAATGATGTCACGATCATGATCGACAGTCGAATTGGGTATATGATTGGGATTTCCTGATCGGGCAGCAATAGTGGCAGCTCTGCATCCACGGCAGGCTTCTTTAACTTGGGTGGCACTGTTTTGAGATTCTTGAACAGCTGCTGTAGTTCTAGTGGTGGTTGGTCCACCATTTGGATGTTTCTCAGTGGGGATAGGTATGTGGGATGAGTGATGTGGGAGGGTGGGAGTAAATGTGTCTTGTTTGTCTCCGATGGGTCATCCAACTCAGCAGTGTCCGGTGGGTGGAATGATTCATTGTCCTCATTGTTGTTTGTGGGTAAGAGGGTGAAAGTGGGTTCATCCCGAGTAGGTTCCTCAATGGTGTCTTCCGAGGGTAGTGGGGTGGGTGGGATATGTCCATCATGGCTTTCAAGGAAGCAGACATGATAAGAACTGTGGACTTTCCTTGTGGCCCGATTATAGCATTGGTAAGATTTGGACTTTGGGTCATATTTCATAAGTATGCATTCAATTGATTGTTCAAAAATCTTTGGATTATCCTTCTTTGGGATGAGAACAAAAGCACGGCAACCGATCTCATGCATGTATGAATAATCAGGCTTGCGTTCATGCCAGAGTTCCCAAGGCATGCACCCTTGAAGTGATCGTGTGGTGGTTTTGGCATGTAAATGAGAGGCCACTAGGTAAAATTTGTCCCAAAGGTAAGCCGGTAAACCTGAATAAATTCGCATAGTGCAAGCCTTAGCCATAAGGGTACAATACATGTGTTTGATGTGCCCAATATGGGCTGAAGTGTACGGGGCTGTAAATCGTTGTTCTGTTCCCTGTGTTTTAAGCCAAGCTTCCATCTCATGAGATTTTAATTCTCTGTTGTCTGTGATGTAGATTTTGACTTTAAGTCCTGTTTCATTTTCCCGGGCTAATTCCCAAGCTTTTAGTTCAGGGAACAAGTTGTCTTTGTTACGAAGTGGTATTGACCACAGAAAAGATGTATAATCATCGACGATATCCATAACATAAGAATTTCCGGTACAAGATTTGACTCCATGTGGACCCGATGATAGGTTGTCTCCTCGGCTCAAGGACCGATTCACCACTTTAACATCATTCTAATCACATCAGCTAACTCCTACGAGGTCCCAGACGCAGTGCGACCCAGTCTATTGATCGCGATATCATATCGACTGCGTCGACACATCACCAGCGACATTGATCGTACCAAGAGACCACATCGCACAACCTTAGGACTACCTCGAAAGCCCCTAAGATCCCTCTAACTGGCCATTGAACATCCCTGATCATCTTCAAACAAACTGCGACCGTGATTGAACATCGTCGACCGTCGTCAACCATGGTCGAGCATTATCAATCAATATCGAGAGACTACGAGCGACATCGGGCACCACCTTCATTATCTGAATGGTGGAACACCATGCGCCAGGAAGGATTCCAACTCGTGCCCAAACCTGCTGATAGTAGGTCAGCCTCGTTCCAAGTCCCTATCGTGCACAGAACCCACTGGATGAATTATTGTGAGACTTGGCGCAATTTATACACAAAGGACAGTCCCCTTTCAGTTCCATACCCTATATTACTCTTTCATCATATGATATATATCTTTCTTGTTCGGATTCCAGTCTCCTTTTTGGCCTTGTGCCTTAACTCATATCTTTTGCCTCATGTTCTACACATGTTTCTCATTCCATTTTAGGAAGTTTCTTTAAAACATATAAAACTCTGTAGTATCTACTTGGAAATAAAAGAAATCATCTTCACCTATCATCTCGTATACAGTTCTAAGCATCCGATCAACTTTCTAAAACAATCTAAGTCTCTACGGGTTTTCTCAATTGACGAGAAACCTCTGCGATCATCGCATCCTCAATCCTCCTTCAATCCTCTCATCATTAGCACTAGCAACCCTTCCAACACTTCATAGCCATTTGCCATACCCTTTGTATACTATCGACCTATCGAAATGTCTCCAGAATTCACACATTGACCATCGACGATAAACTCGTTTGCTATCAATCTCATTGATTGTCCTCGATATCGATTGATACTTGATTGGACTGCGCCAAACACCTTCGGTTCCTATAGCACTACCTTCACAACTAGTACCAACTAGTTAAACTTCTCATCGGTTGGACCACAAACATTTGGAACGACTTGCACCCTTCCTCGGACTTGTCACAAATATCATTGATTGCCTCATCGGCAGTTTTGGTGGTTTTCCTGGGTTGAGTATCATTACCGATAAATCCACCCAAACATTTTCCAACTTCCGCATCGCCTTATGACCAATCCCCTCCTCATGCTTCTTTGGAACCGGTGTCTATGTCTGTTTGCCAAGAACACAAGATTCACATTTGGGTGGTCTAGATGTGGAGACGATGGGCGCACCTGTGAGTGTACCCTTTTTGGCCATATCCCAAAGGGATTGATAGTTTGCGTGGCCAAGATGGTGGTGCCAAGTTTCTAGATCAGGGGACTTGTGGACAGTGAATGCATGGTCAGCAGCGGCTAAGTGCAGGTTGAGTGAATATAGTTTCTTGTTGGGAAGTAGGGTTCCATGGGCAATAAGTGCTCTGGTGGATTTATCCGTGACCCAGCACGAGGAATTATTGAAATGCACCACAGCATTTGAGTCGTCGGTGAGGGAACTGACCGAGATAAGTTGGACTGCCACATTTGGGATGTAGAGCGCATTATGTAATATGATTGATGTGCCTTGAGCTATGTGTAGTCTTATGTCGCCGACTCCTATAGCGATAATGGAGGATCCCCCAACACCTTTCACAGGGCAGGGCGAGATTGGATGAAGGGTAAGGAAGTCAGCCTTGTCTGGTGAGATGTGGACTGTTGCGCCTGTATAATAATAAAAGGGAAATTGATAAGGGAAACCTGGGAGCATTGAGTTTGGTTAAGTGGTTCAACAGTGAATGCACCTTCCCCAGGGGTTGAGATGTTGCAGGTCCAGTCAACGGTTGTGGTCGCCTTCTCCTCAATTACAAGCCAACCCTCATATTCCACCTCCTCAATTGACGCTGTGGGAAGCGGGTCACTAGCGAGTCCAGCAAACGTGATATAAGTGTTGGGTTGGGACTTTGCAGGTTCAGAATCCACCATAACCGTGAAGGCGTGTCCGTTAACATCTTTCACAGTAATTGGGACCCTTGGATTAGAGTTGTATGAATTATTGACCTTCTTCCCTTTGTCCTGAGCTGCTCTCCGCACTGCCACAGACTCTTCAATCGTCTTCCCAGCCATTCCTCCCCCTGCCTTAATGCAGTATTCAGTTGAATGTCCCATTTTCTTGCAAATGGGATTCCCACAAACGAGTCCATTGACAGCTTTGTTGATTTAACACATGCAGTGAGAGCCACGGATGATTGGGAGTCCGTGCATTGGTTGTTCTCGAGAAGGGATTGTTCATTTTCCAAAAATAAGCAGATATCCTCTGATGTGTAAGGGGATTCCTTCGTGGAGGCGGCGATGTCACGAGAAATGATGGAATGTGCATGAGGCAAATTGTCGCTGAGGGAGTTCAAAAGAGCAATACAGCAAAGGAGGTCGGGGTTAATATTCCCCATAGCAAACATGCGATCAATGAGAGCGCAAATTTTGTTGGCCGTTTTGGGAAGGGGGGTCTCGGTGGTGCACTGAATTGTGAGTGCCTGTTGTAATAATTGGACTTGACAAACTGGGCCCTCATTCTGGTGTCATTTATGGAGTGCCTCCCAATTTACAGCCGTATCCTTTTCCATGTCTATAAAAGGGCATTCGGATGGAATGATGCTGGATGCAAGAAATGCATATGCGAGATGGGAGTTGGCCTTCCAGTCAATTAACACACGAGTTTTGGAAGTAGCGGGTGCAGTGATTGTGCCAGTAACATATTCGTAGAGACCATTTAGTGAAAGGGCAATGGTAATTTCCTCGCACCATTCTTTGTAGTTTGATTTAAGTTTGTTGAGTTTCTCGCTGGAATATTGAACCGAGAGTTTGATCAGAGCAACTGAGGGAGGGCTAGATTCCATCATGTTGGGTATAGACATAGAGAGAAAATTGAGGTTCAAGGAGCAAGAGACCGTCTACTAGGGGTTGAATGCACAAAGGGCAATCCGTGATCCGAAACAGGATAGTGATCAGAATTTTGATCAAAAATATGACATAGAGTAAAATGTTGAGTGGCTAGGAGATTGTCTACCATCACTTAAAAGTGATGGGAGTGGCCCATAACCTGTAGAGAATCAATCCTAGATAAGAATAGACTCAGTTGATGTATAATTGACTATATATGAGCGAATAGTACCTAGATAAGAATAGACTACAGTACTATTAGTAATCTTGTATGTAAGGTTCTATGGAACATTACTCACCTCAGTCAATATTGTCAAGAACCATTCCTCGCCCGATCAGAACCTGCATCTATCTGACCCTTTCCCACACATCAAACATGACTTTTGTCTACGCCTCCCAATTTCATTCCTGGCCACCTTGCACTGCCCACACTGCTGTGCATCAGGCTGCCCTGTACAGCATCCACGGCTGCCTTTCCAAGGCTGCCATCTCTATTGCAAATTCGACTATGGATTCCTGTGCGGCTCCCGCTAGATAATTTATCTATGCAGTCAAGACACTGCTGCAGTCTTTGTTCCTGTTCTGCATTATTCCGGACTACAGTATTTGAGCTTAGTTAGTTTCGCCTTGTATTCCTCAGTTCGTATATCGACATAGACTCGACTTTAATCTGCCAATCCAAACCTCCTTCTACTCCAACCTCAGTACTCTAAGAGTCTGAACTCTGTTCGACTCAACCTCCAGTCTCCCTCTGAAGTTCTAACCTCATCTGAACTTAACCTAAGTCCCTCCGTACTCCTTCCCACATTTTCCCGCACTTTCCCGTTCCTACCTCCAAACCTCCAACTTGAAATTAGGACACCAGATGAGGTGAAGGGTGCAGCTTCTTACAAGCTGAAGCCAAGTCCTTTCTGTTTCCCCTCCCACCAAATCCACAACGACCTGACAACCTTCCATAAGTAACACCCACAGTGTCTGATCGGATTCCGATGAACCTTCCAGGATCAGTTTTTAACAGATGTATAATTGACTGAGGTGTCTAACTAATATTGTGGGGTATATATACTAGAAGTCATAAAGGTAACCAAAGAGCGAGTATAAAGGGTACGTGCCAAAGGACTTGTTGATAATGCCGACATGCCATAAAGGGATGTCGGTGATGGGATCAAATGAACGCATCATCAGATATGATGATACCCATTCACAGTGTATATCTCAACAGGGGAAAGGTCCCAGGAAGCGATGAGTAGTGTTTGAAGGTCTGGTCTATAGGACCAAAAAAAAGACCGAAACTGGACTGAACTGGACCGATTAGGACCAGACCAACGGTCTATTTATGGACCAGTCTTTTGCAGTCCAGTTGCAGGTCTTTCATTTTGAAAAATAATGTAGGACCGCAAAAAGACCGGTTTAAACCTGTTGCAACTGGTTAAATGTCACGTGCGTTACATGACCATGTAAACATGATTATTACCTTTAATTTGACTGTTGGTTCATCAAAAACGGTCAAAAGTTGAGAAAGATATGACCAAATTCATTTTGGTACAAGTCTTTTTTTTGTTCAACTTGTATCAGAATCACTTTGATTCTAACTCACTCATATTTTGATCATTTTGCTTCATTATATTTTTTGGATATGGAGATTTTATGTAGGTAAATAAGCTCACCATCCATCAATGTAAGATATGCCTCACATAACTTATGGTTGTCACATTCCATTTTGCCCATATCTTTAGCAGATGTAATTCAGTTTCAGTCATCGCTACATCAAATCTTCATTAAATCTCTTAAAAATTGGCTCAAAAGCCAGGTATTTACAAGATCTATCATGATCCTTTCTGTTGGAGCAGACTATATACGCTGCACAGGGGAAGAGACAACACGTTCCTTACAACCTACCTGGGGTTTAGTTAGACTTACAGCTAGGGTTAGCAGAGGTAAGAACACTGTATTCCTACTACGGTACAGGTTCTCCTTATATACATAATATTAAGGATGTCACATGACTCGGGAATGTGTTTACCACATGTATGCGCAGTAAGCGCAGTAACATGTGTATGCTGCATGTATCGCCTCATGTATACATGTGTATGTTGCATGTATTGCCTCATGTATACAGCATGCATCAGGGATTAATTTCAACACCCCCCCTCAAACTGTACAGCGCTCTAAGCAGCTAAGTTTGAATCTCGAAAGTAATTCCGAGAGAGTCTCTAAATTTCCTGAATAGGATGGCGCCAAGGTTCTTTGTGAACATGTCAGCCGGATTATCACTTCCAGGAATGAAAACGACTGTGACTTTGTCATTTTCTATGCATTCGCGGGTGTAGTGGTAGCGAATGTCTATATGTTTGGTCCTTCTTTCCTGAACTGGATTTGATCCAATAAAGATGGATCCTTGATTATCAGCGCAGATTGGTACGCGCTTCAGTGTATATCCAAGTTCCTGGAATAAGGACTCTATCCACACTATCTGCCGACAAGTGTCGGAGAGAGCCATGTATTCGGCTTCTGTGGATGACAGTGCTACAGTTTTTTGTAAATGGGACTGCCAGCACACAATGCCACTCACCAGAGTAGCAAAGTAACCCGTTGTAGATCGGCGCTTGACTGTGTCAGCTGCCCAATCAGAATCTGTGAAGGCCTGTAGCCCCTCGGATTTCTCTCCATCATAGACTATACTGTACTTCTGGGTTCCCACCAGATAGCGCATTATGTACATCGCTTTGTCTAGATGTTCTTGGCTAGGATTAGCCGAGAATTGCGACATCTTGATTACCGCGTAAGCGATATCAGGTCACGTTCCGAGCATCAGATACAATAAAGATCCAATCACAGACTGATATTTTGATCTAAGCGCCGCGTTTGGCATCGCTGTGTTCTCCGACGGTTTGTAGCCAGTCGGGAGTGGAGTGGGGGCAATCTTGGCATTTGTCATCTCGAACCTCTCAAGCACTTTGGCGAGATATTCTGTTTGATCGAGTTTGACTTTTGCAGCGGTCTGGGTGACGCGCATGCCTAAGAATTCCGTGACTTTTTCAGTACTACGGCACTCCCAATGCTTCAGGCAAGCATTCTTCTTTTCATCCACAAGTTTCTTGTTTTTGCCCATGAACAAGCCATCATCAACATAGACTAGCGCAATAATGATGCTGCCTGTCTTAGGATCCTTGTGTATGAAGATGCCGGCATCGGAGCTGGCGCGCACAAACCCAATGGTGCGCATAAATGCCTCTAGCTCTTTCCACCATGCTAGTGAAGCCTGTTTAAGGCCATACAATGCTCGGCGTAAGCGCATTGCTTTGCGCTCTTTACCCTTGGGTTGATCCATACAGATCTCCTCATCAAGTTTGTCGTATAAAAATGCGGTTTTTACATCTAGGCCGGTCATATACATGCCTTCTAGAGACGCAAGGGCAAACATGAGGCGTACGGTCTCGTAGTGGACTACTGGTGAGAAAATCTCATCAAAGTCAACGCCTTCGACTTGTGAAAAGCCTTTGGCCACGAGTCTGGCTCGTTTTCTTCCGTCCGATTTCACGGAGAAAACCCATCTATTTTTGATCGTTTTTCGATCATGTGGAAGATCGACGATGTCATAGACTTGTCGCTTGCGAAGAGCCTCTAACTCTTCACGACAAGCCTGTTTCCACTCAAGTTGCTGCTGCCGGGGTAGGCGCGCAATATCGCGAAATTGGTTTGGAACTAGGCTTTTCCCGCTTGATGGTGTGACTGCTTTTGACAACAGCCAGCGGATAAGCTCATCTCCACCTTCCTTGGTTATCTTTTTAATATAACCTGCTTCGTCCAGTTCCCCCATTGGGTGATCATGTTCTTGATTATTGGAATCGGGCACACTCTCGTGGGGTGCCGAACTCGGTCCAGCAACCGGTTCTTGCTGTTGAGGTCGTGGTCATGTTCGGTTATGATCTGAATCTTGACCCACAGACTTCTTCCAATATCGATCACGCGCAATGTCTCTCTCTATGTCAGAGGGGAGTCGCTGTTCTCCATAGGTATTGCCAGGACGGTTTGGGATTTTCCTCTGCCTGCCTGATCGATGGGGCAATTGCTGCCATTCCTGTTGATCTTCACGTCTTGGACGAAAGTCCTCAGTGCTAACTGGAGGCGGCGGAGGAGGAGCGTTAGTCGCATCGTCATGCGCCTTTTGCTCGCTTGGTAAATCATCATCATCATCTTCTGATGATGGAGGAAGGGGCGGATTTTGTGGCGGTATAGGGTCATTGCCATCCGTTCCAGATGAGTGGTCGTCATCTTCTGGTTCTGGTGGAAAATCACCAAGGTCTGTCTTGGCAGGAGTTTTAGCTCCGGGACAGCATGGGAACATTGTTTCATCAAATAGTGCCATAGCACCAATGAATATTGCGCCATTTCATCGCATGAAACGATATGCTTTAATGCCATCTTCTACTCCAAGGTACATCATTAGCTCCAATCGAGGAGACAATGTTGTTGGACATTTTTCCTTTGGTAGATAGACATAAGCACCGCAACCGAAGACCTTCAGATTGTTTAGATCTGGGCGGACCTTTGTCAGGTCCTCAAAAGGTGTCAGCCATTTCAGGCGCCTTATTGGGGTTTGGTTGTATAAATGTGTTGCATGTTCTATGCAAAATTCCCACCATGATTGTGGTAGACAAGCGGTGAATCGCAGGGTTTGCGACTTTTCCATTATTGTCCTTATAGCGCGCTCTGCGCGCCCGTTCTGTTGATGAACGTGGGGTGCAGACATCTCTATTTTGATGCCTAAATCCTTGAGCTGTTTTTGTAGCTCACGATCCTTGAACTCCCCCCCTGGATCGACATGCCAGCGCTTGATTGTAGCACCATATTGGGTCTTAGCAATTGCTAGAAATTGTCTAATCGCTGCAGCAGCGTCAGATTTCTTTCTGAGACATTGGACCCAAATATGTGACGTTTTGTCATCCAGAAATACAATGAAGTATTTATGTTTGTGGTACGATAGTACTGGGAGTTCCTTTAGGTCAGAATGTATTAATTCAAAGGATTTGTCAGCTCGTGAGTCTGACTCGGGAAAAGATTTTGAGGTCATTTTCCCTTCTGCACACCCTGGACATATAATTTTGTCTTTAGGAATAATTAAGTTCCTTGGGAATTGTATGGTGCTTTTAGGCATTTTCCCTAGCGCCTCTTTGGATGGGTGTCCAAGTCGCCTATGCCAAGTCAAGTAGTCAGCGACATAAATGGTCGCAACATTAACCTTTTTGGTGCTCAATATATGAGTCCAAGCCCAATAGATCGTGTCATTCCTCCTTAGAGGGACACAATGCATGATTGGGTTTCCATGCTCGATGAATGAAATGTATGCGGAGGAACCACGCACATCACTTCTGTCTTGTAAAAAGACCCCCATTGACATCAATCGAGTATTAATGTCGGGTATGTAGTAGATGGGGTATAGCCGCGTTTCACGCGTCTCTGACTTCCCATTACATACTACCTGGTGTCTAATGAAGACTGCTCCTTTTCCTACTATATGAGTAGTACCAGTGGGCGTTTGGACCAAGGTAGAGTCCTTTCTCGGTAAAGGCTCGTAAGAAGCGAAATCTTTCATTTCACCAGTGAAGTGTTTTGATGCGCCTGAATCTATGATCCAGTCGGCACCTTTCTTACAATCTCCCTTTGCACACATAGCACATATATTAAGATCTACATAATTCCATGATACATTTAATAGCGGTAAAATTTCACATGAAAAGTTCTCTGTATTCATAGGAATTTTAATCTTAGTGCTTGTGGCAGGGAAAAGGACTGACCTGTCATCATATGCCCCTGTATCAAGGGGTTCATCGACGAGCATTTCGTCGACGGCTTTCCACACTTCCTCGTCAGTTACTGGAGGTTCGGATCCGAGGGAGACGGTATCATCTTCTACCTCCTCGATCGTTGCCTCGGTTTCTGGCTCTATCCTCCTTCTCTTACCTTCTCGCACCGTAAGGTGCTCTTCCAGCGGTCGCAGGTTTTTCGCGCTGCGCGGAAGTTGCATGTGCTCGAGGGTGTCTCGAGCTTGCTGGTATTTGGTGTAAACCGAGCGAGAAGAGGAGGCCGCGCCCGTGTATGCCTGTGCAGGCGGTCGGCGGCGAGGATCCCTTGTGGGAGTGTGTTCGCGTCGCTCGATGCGCTGTATGAGTGGCATCGGCGGTATGATGGTGCCATTACCATTTATGGTGGTAAAGGCGTTGGAGGCGAGGTGGGTATGTTTCTCTTTTGGCTTCTCCTCCTTAGTCTTTCTGTCCCCACGTCGTCCATGTTTTCGGGACGAGTCTCCATTGCTGTTTTGCCCTTCTTTGGGCTGCCATTTGGGGTTTCCCCCCTTGCGCTTAACAGCGGAAAGTTTGTTGGCCTGAGGCTGGCCAGCGGGCTTTCCAACTGCTGTGCGCCTTGAGGCTTCAGCAACAATGGAGTCCTTGACATGTTTAAATGTCAAGGCGCTAGTGGCGGTCGTGTTAAGGACCATTGCAGACAATGAGTCGTACTCGCGCGGCATCGCAGCAAGTAAAATCATCGCCTGTACTAGCTCAGGGATGGCGACGTTAGCAGCCGTGAGGCACTCAAATTTGTCAGCCATTCTTGCAATCTCTGGTGCGGGGTTTGCAGCTGGGATTTTGATTGCTATTGCGGACCTAAAGTCCGCAAAGACTTGGGAGGGGCCGTCCACACCATAATCGGTGCGGATGAGATCCCACACCTCCTCAGCAGTGTCCTTTGTGTTGGCACGCTGCCGAATGGAGGGGGCCAGGCAGAGCACTAGGCTACCAATAGCCTGGTCATTTTTGTTGCTCCAGGTCTGGAGCTTGGCATTAGCGTCCGCTACCAAGGTAGCGTTCGTCGCCATCAAAGGAGGCGCCGGGGGCGGTTTTTGCTCCGCCCCGCTAGTTATTTGCCAGGGGCCCTGAGATCTGAGCCACGCCTTCATTGAGTCGGCCCATAGAATGTAGTTTGATCCGTCGAAAGTTTGAACGAGTTTCTCAAGAGTTGAAGACATGATTTTGTGGTGGCAGCTGTTAAAAGTGCTCAATCAGTCTCTTTACTCAATAAAACACGTTTAACGTTCTCAGGAGAAAACACTCCTTCAGAGTGGTTAACCCTAGTCAACCTAGGTTTTATATGCAGCTCGCAGGGAGCGCAATGCAGCTCACGAAGAGCGCAAGGTTATAATTTGGAGACGATGAAGTCAACGTCGTTCGCAGCTAATTAAAGCGCGTTCACGACGTGCCCAGCAGGGCCCATAACCTGTTGGAGCAGACTATATACGCTGCACAGGGGAAGAGACAACACGTTCCTTACAACCTACCTGGGGTTTAGTTAGACTTACAGCTAGGGTTAGCAGAGGTAAGAACACTGTATTCCTACTATGGTACAGGTTCTCCTTATATACATAATATTAAGGATGTCACATGACTCGGGAATGTGTTTACCGCATGTATGCGCAGTAAGCGCAGTAACATGCGTATGCTGCATGTATCGCCTCATGTATACATGTGTATGTTGCATGTATTGCCTCATGTATACAGCATGCATCAGGGATTAATTTCAACACTTTCAAGGTTCTGAGTATTGATTGTTGAGATACAGATGGCTTATATTAGCATGACAAATTTTACATTAAAAAACTGGTCCGAACCAGTCTTTTTCTGGTCCATTAACCGAAAAAGACTGGTCCTAGGTGGTCCGGTTCAGTCCCCCAATATCTGGGTCAGTCCTGGACCGGTTGCGGTTGCGGTTGCCCCATTTGGAAGTCAAAAAACCAGACTGGACCGGACTTTCGAACACTAGCGATGAGTGAGTTTCTTGGATGGACACATAGTAGAGATGTCACTGGAGTCAAGATAAACTTGATCACCAACCTTGTACTGAGGGGTCGGAGAATGGCATTGGTTGTAAAAGCACGCCATGTCATCCTTTGCCTTTGCCTCCTCCAAGCTATCCTGCATGTGTTCTGTGAACTCATTCACTGTCTCAATGTGTGAGGGAGTCTGGCGAGGTTCAAATCCCATGCGTGGATGTCATCCAGTGTCTAAGAGGAAAGGGGTCTGTTGAGTGGAAGCATGGACATGGTTGTTGTATCCAAACTTGGCCAAGGGGAGAAGATCATCCCAATTGTCCTGGTGCTCATTGACGAAGATGCGGATGTACTGCTCCAGTTCCTGGTTGACTCACTCAGTCTGGCCATCAGTTTGTGGGTGATAGGCAGTCGAAGCAAGGAGTTTGATCCTCAGAAGTCAGTACAGCTCGCGAGTGAACTCTGCCATGAACTGAGGGCCACGGTCAGAGAGGAAAGCGCCAGGAAGTCCATGTAATTTCCACACATGGTAGAGATAGAGTCAGGCAGCACCCAGGGCACTGACAGTGGTGTGAGTGGGAATGAAGTGAGCGTGTTTTTCCACTGAATCAACTGTGCACATCACCACATCAAACCCATTTGACTCTGGCAACTCCACCACAAAGTCTACACTGACAACATCCCAATGACTCTCTGGAACAGGAAGAGGGTGTAGCTTGCCAATGGGTTTGCGATGAGGAATCTTGGTGCGTAAGCAAAGGTCACAAGTACGACAATACTGACCAATGAGTTGTGACATTTGTGGCCACCAATAATTCTGTGAGGTGAGCTCCAAGGTCTTCCAGCATCCAGGATGACCAGCAATCTGTGAGTCATGGTGTTGGGATATGATGTGCCGGCAAAGGTCTGGGTCATTGGGGATGTAGATGCAATCCCTGAAATACAACAAGTCCTCCTTTTCAGCCCACTCTGCCGCACACAAGGAAAGGGTTGATCCCTTCCTCAGTTCTTTAACAGCTCAGGCAACAACATCCTCATGTAAACTGCTACGATTTGTGCCACAAATGTCACATAGGATGTCCTGCTCCTCACCCTGGGGTATGATGCCTTCCAGTGCCTGAATGGTGAACAGGTCTGGCTGCAACAACACAATGTTTTGATTGTCATCGCTGCCATCCCCATGGTCTGCACATTGGGCATTGGTCTTCCCCATGCTGCAACCTGGACAGTGGTGCAAGGAGAAGTCGAATCTGGATAGATACAGGGACCAACACGCTTGACAATGGTTCAATTTCTTGGCCGTCATAAAGTACTTGAGATTCTTGTGATCCGTCCAAATTTCCACCTTGTGTTGGGCACCCTCAAGGAAGTGTCACCACTCCTCAAGCACATGCATTATCACCAACATCTCCTTGTCATGGATCTCGTAGTTTTGCTCTACAGCACTAAGGCTTTTGGAGTAGAACACAACAGGATGCCACTTCTGGTCCTCCAGAGACTGCTGAGACAATACGGTGCCCATCACAAAGTCAGAACTGTCAGCTTCTACATGAAAAGGGCGTGAATCATCAGCAAAAGTAGGAATGGGAGTGGAAGTGACCATCTCCTTAAGCTTTTCAAATGCCTCCTGTTGTGCATTATCCCACCTCCATGCCTCCTTTCCTGTCAAGCCAAACAGTGGTTGTGCATGATGTGAGAAATCCTTGATAAAACACCGATATAAATTGATGAAGCCCAGGAAAGACTGCACCTCTTTCTTGTTTGTGGGCATTGGCCAAGCTGTGACCCCATTCACCTTGATAGGATCCATCTCCACCTGACCCTCTGAGATAATCAGGCCGAGGTACTTGATCTTGGTCTTCTCAAACTCACACTTGTCCTGACAAAGGTAGAGTTTGTACTGTCAAAGGCTAAAGCTGTTCTAGGATGAGGTGCATGATGCGACAGTGCTCTTCAACCATGCGAGTGAAGATGAGGATGTCGTCAAGATAGATACAAACAATGCCTTTGAGGATGAGGTCATGGAAGATGTCATTCATCATGGTCTGAAAGGTGGCAGGACTATTAGTAAGGCCAAAGAACATGACAAGTGGTTCAAAAAGACCATGGTTGGTATGAAAGGCTGCCTTCCACTCATCTCCCTCCTTTATCCTCACATTATTGTAGCCCTAATGGACATTGAGCTTGGTGAAGTATTGGGCTCCATGGAGTTGGTTCACAAGTTCAGAGATGAGAGGTAATGGGTAGCAATTTTTGACCGTGATGTCATTGAGCCTTCTGTAGTCTTGAACTGGTCGAAGTGAGCCATCCTTCTTCTTGACAAAGAAAAAGGGAGAGGCCATGGGTGACTTCGATGGTCGAATACATCCAGAGGCCAGGTGCTCATCAATGAACTGGTCAAGCTGTCGCTGTTCTTCAGGAGAGATTGCAGGATGAAGGGGTTGCACCGGGGGTGAGTTTGATTACATGGTCCCATGGCTTGCATGCAGGGAGAGAGTCAAATGATTCCTTGGAGAACACGTCCCTGAACTCATGAAGATGAGGAAGCAAGGAATCAGTAGAGGATTTAGCAGCATTGTTTTTGTGGAAGGCCTCAGCGAGGCATTGGGATATGTTCGATGTAGCACACACCTTGTGCGATGGATGAATTGCAGTGTAGAAGATCCGATCATCTTCCTCCACTTCCTCTGGCTCCTCCTCATTATCATCTGAGTCTGGCATCAGATCAGGAACCCCTTCTAACTCCACTTCAGGTATAGGCAGGGGTCTGGCATGACACCTCTGAGTATGTCGTATTGAGGCCCTTTGTCCACAACATTCTTGTCTGGCTTCCATGAAACAAGTGCGACAGCAGGATGGACACCAGCTCATTGTAACCTCCCCGGTATGCCAGTTGACCTCTGGGTTATGGTCTCGAAGCCATGGGTAGCCCAAAATCACTTTCTGCTTTCCCAATTGAGTGACAGCAAAAAGGGCACACTCACTATGATCTTTGTAATGGAGGACCAGGTCTACAACCTCTCAAATGGCACCAGCTTCATTTGGGGACCCATCCACATTATAAACAGGTATCAGACACGAGAGTGAGCGAGTGTTCAGGTGATGTTGTTGTGCAAGATGGGAATTGATGAAGAGACCGGTCACACCAGAGTCCAGGAGCACAGAGACACTGAGTATCTGTCCAGTGTTGGTAGTCTGTAGTTCGATTGCTAGGTTCAAGGAATGTGTAGAGGGAGTGGATGCAACAATATATTTGCATGGTAGTTTGCGCTCCCATGATTTAATTTTGGGGTGTGGAGCAGAGGGAGAAATGGGAAGAGCAGGTACATCTTCAGCCAACTTCAAAGAGTCAGAGAGGGGAACAGTCATGGAAATAGATTCATTCTCCAGGGATTCAACTGACAAAACTTCAAAGTGGTTATGGACAGGCAGTGAGGGTGTACAATTCACTTGCTGCAAATAGAAAATCCTGCTCCTCTACAACTTCTGACTTGATCTCTTCTGCACCCTGATCCTTTGCTTCCTCAACATCTACAAGCACCAACAGGTCTTGGAGGAGTTCATCTTGTCCCTTGGGGGTGAGCATGTGGATATCCTGACGATGGGGACATGCTCCGGCCCTGTGCCCAGTTTCTCCACAGCAGTAGCAGAGATCCAACCTATGCGCATGGCTGTGGGCCGCATCAACATCCATTGGTACTGGGACATTGATGGCTGGTGTGGGAGTCTGATGGACAGAAATGGGGTTATGGTGGGGAAGGGTTCAATTGAAGGTGTAGGGTGCATGAGTGGTAGTTGGAGCACAGAATGCAGCATTAAACGCCACATTTGTGAGTCAGTTCTCATCACAGAGTGAAGCAGCTTCATACCAAACATAGATATCATCGTCTGCTGGGCACCCTTCCAACATCTGTGCAATCTGGTCCTGAATTTCTTAATTGAGGCCCCATCTGAACTTCACCACCACTGGTAGCCCACTCCCATATCCTGCCATGTCCACCAAATCCTTAAACTCGTCAATATAATCATCCATGGATTGACGTGCCTGATGGTAAGAGGATGACTTGAGCCATGTCACTGCTTGGTGGTGCTCATTGAGGGGAAAGTGGCATACAAACTCTGCTCAAAAGTCACCCCAAGTGGAGAAAGGTAGAGAACCGAGCTCTTTAGTTTGGCGCAGAATATGGTCCACGTAGAGATAGGCGTGTTCAGATTTCATGTATGTGAAGGCCCAATAAATTCTTGCAGCCTCATCAATGAATTGATGTGACTGGAGACTTATGTACAACTCACAGGAATTAAGGAATGCATGCCCCTGCATATGCACACCATTAAATTCAGCGGGGGGAGATGGTTTGATCTGGGTGCGCTTCTTAGTGGGCGCATTAGGCAGCGCGTCATTGTTGGGCATGCTTGGAGTTGCAATGGGGGGAATATTGGTTGTAGAGTTAGTCTGGAGGGTCCTGACAAAGTTTTCAATTGTAGATTTAAGTGAATTGATTTGCGCACATATTCTGGTAACATCGCTTTCAAGCGGGTCGAGGCACTCTGATGTGTCCATGTCGCTAGGGGGTGTGTTTGGTGAAAATGGCAGTGCACTAAAGGCAGGACTGTTGGGAACGGTGTGTAGGGAGTCTGTGGAGCTTTGAGAAGCATCATCCACTCTGTACCTGCCTATCTTGGGCAGCGCATTTGGGATTTCAGGCCTTAGGAGAGAGTTTTCTACTATAAGGGCAACCTCAACCTCTAGCAAAGGGAAATCTGAAGAGAAAACTCTAAGGATCCCTTTGCCAATGCCCAGTATATGTGAAGACTGCAAAAATCAAATAATAATCTAAAAATAGAAAAGGTGGAGATAGGCAGATCAAGGCCGCTGAATGACATCATACTAAGGGGTAGATGTTGGAAGGGGTGCTCCACCTCTAAATATAAAACTGTCAACATGCACAAATGTGATAGAAAGGGAAATTAGTAATAAAATCCAGAAAAATCATAGAAAATGAAGAATAGAAGGAAATGAAGTGAGGAAAAATATATGTAGGACAAATGTAAAAAATAGGAGAAACACACAGGGCACCCCCCCGAGTCCCCCCTAGTCCCCTTACAATGACCTATCCTTGTGCCAAGTTTGTTGGATGGAATATTTATCGCAATATGAATATCAGATCACTTACATTAGAGGAGAAGACAACACGGTAGCAGATGCCTTGTCACGAATACCAGAGGCAAAGGAAGAAACAATGCATGTAAACACAATTTTCCAAATTGAGAATGGTCTGAAGGTTTTCTCCCATTTGCATAAGGAATATAGAAAAGACAGTTGGTGTTTGTCAATCTTGGATGATCTCAAATGGGGGGTGATAGACCCAAAACTTGACATCGTGCTGAAAAATGGATTACTTTTCATTGGGACGCATCTCATTATTCCTAAATACCGCAATCTATGAGAGCAGTTGTATAAACTGGCACACAACCACCTGGGGTATTTTGGAGGAGACTGTAAGCCTGGGCTTACTCATCTATTGATGACTGTTGACATATCGACACCAAACTTCACTATCTTATAAAGACACATCTAAAAGACACTTTAGATACTTCCTTTTTCCCCACTTCCACTCTTGTTACAGTGACTCCATGTATCTCTAATTGCTGTCCCTCATATATATTCCAATCCTACTTCTGTTCTTGATCAATCCTGAGTGTTGCTCTCCTCTAAAGGAGGTAAGCTTCCACTTTTTTTGAAGCATCGATCGAAAAAGTACACCCTGCCAACTGTCCTTACTGCCTCACAGCCCCCATCTGTCCACTCTTTGTTTAATCAAACTGTCTCGCAAACTCTCCATCCTGATTCCCATGTGAGAGTCTGCACGTTTGGGACGCACCACGTCATCTGCTCCTAGCACCCCCGCCATATGTCCAGATGCTTCATCGTTAGGAACCACTTCTGCTCCTTCTCTTTCCCCCGTACCTGGTTCTCCATTGATGCCTCTGGTAGACGATAACTCGCCAAACACGCATACACCGAATCTTTCTCCTCTGCATACACCCCAGATTGTCCCTCCCATTCTGATCCAAGGATCCCCTGCTGCTTCCGACTCTGCATCTTCATCTGACTTTGAATCCCCTGCACTGTATTAATGACTTCCCATGTCCTACACACCGAATCAAATAGCGGCCGTCGAGCATGCACACCAGTCGAAATTGCTGGTACTAACTGCGGGCAAGATTGATGCTCAGGTTATGTGGGATTTTAAAGGATGCTGCATGAATTACTTTACTGAAAAAGAAATCAAGGACACTGATCAAGTTTGTAAGATTCTGGGGGCCTTCTGAGACCCTTGCATTTGGACCTGGGTTGGTGGTGACCGCAACAGGATTCAAGCACTGTCCTTCACAGACTTTATGGCTGAACTGCGCAGTAACTACTTAGATCCTGATTGGGTCCCCATCATCCATCGCTGCATTCTCTCTGCTGCTATGAAACCAAATGAGTCCTTCTGGGACTGGTTCTCTTACATTCAATCACTCAATGCTATCATCGCTAAGACCCCTTCATTTTTTTTGGATTCTGCCCTACATGATAAGCTGGAAGCTAGGTTGGACCCTGAGCTCACCCGGCATTGCACAGCAGGCAATCTTAGCGCTGCACTGAAATTACAACCTTGGGCATTAGAAG
The DNA here is from genome assembly GCA_026075535.2 of Tricholoma matsutake. NCBI lineage: Eukaryota > Fungi > Basidiomycota > Agaricomycetes > Agaricales > Tricholomataceae > Tricholoma > Tricholoma matsutake. The sequence continues at coordinate 9,117,724 of AP026540.1, read as the reverse complement.
TCAAACACATAGATGAAAACTGCCAGACAGACCTGAAGCGAGCTTGAGAGGAGGCTGAATTGGTCTTCAATTGTTGCGAGGATTCTAGCAAGCGACGTTGGCAAAATGCAAATGCAAATGTTTTGTCCAGCTGCAATAACATTTCCACCAATGAGACAGTTAACGCCGTCAACAACACCATTTGCCGCTTAGCTGCTCTCACCACCAAAGAGCATGAGATGCTCAATGCAAACAATGGCTGTCGTAAATGTCGACGTTTGAATGTCAATCATATCTCCACTACCTGTCCTTACAGATTCCCTGACGCTACAACTTACGTTGGTCTGATCGATCACTTAACTGCCCCACTGCTCACCCCCATAACCTCAATGACCATGAACAGTAATGCAACACCTACTACAGCAGTGAACACAATGAAAGCAAAAGCAGCAACACAACCGGTAGCTGCTCTAGGCTTGTGGGCAGATGAAACTGCCGCAAGTTTTCCATCATCGTCTTCCATCCTCAGGAATGCAGCCAGCGAAGACAAAGATGAAAGCTTTGAGGTGAGTGCCCACTTCCGTACATGTCATCTGTGGTGGCAAGGGGCCATTACAGGCCCTGCTGTTGTCAATCCAATTACCGTCTCCATGTTGCTCGACAGCAGTGCTCACGTTGTGCTCATCCACACAGACTTAGTGGATCGACTGGGGTTACATCGCCGCCCTCTGCCTGTACCTGAAATAATTGATGTCGCCTTGCCAAACACTGCAGAAAATATGAAGACTACCCTTACAGAATGGGTTAAACTGTGTGTATATTCACTAGATGGACTATGGACTGCAAAAACTGTTAGAGCACTTGTCTCCCTGCAATTATGTACTTCTGTAATCCTCAGATTACCATTTCTAAAGCATAACAATATCGTAACTGATCATGCCACACGTACTTGTATAGATAAAAATAAAGATTACAACTTAATGAACCCCCGACCATTGCCTGCATTGAAACAAAACAAACCAAAGCTGAAAGACCAACTGAAACAAACCAGAAATGACCGGAAATTACTACTGGCAGAACTGAAGTACATACTAAGTCAACACTTGCAACACATGACCTTCGAAACGTTGAAACCGATAGATGTTGTGGGAGCAATCCATGCATGGGTTGAAACATTGACACACATTGTGGCACTGATGCAACATGAAGACAACTTAAAGGAAGAATTCCGTGACATTTTTGAACCTATACCACATGCAGACCAACTGCCAACTGACGTTCAAGTGTGTATTAAACTTAAAAATGCTGAACAAGTTATTAAAACTAGGACTTACCAATGCCCTCAAAAATTCCATGAGGCCTGGGGAATCCTAATTCAGAAACATCTCAATGCAGGACACATTCAGCTGTCATCTTCACCTTACGCATCTCCAGCATTTATCATACCAAAGGCAGACAGATCGGTGCTTCCACAATGGGTGAATGACTACAGACAGCTAAATACAAATACCATCATGGACACACATCCACTACCACAGGTCGATGATATCTTGGCAGACTGCGTGAAGGGATCAATCTGGTCAACAATTGATATGACAGACAGTTTCTTTCAAACCAGGATGCATCCAGACAACATCCCACTGACTGCAGTTACTACACCATTTGGATGATATGAATGGCTTGTCATGCCTATGGGCCTGCGGAACGCACTGGCAATCCATCAACAAAGGGTATCAATTGCCTTGTGAGAATACATCGGCAAAATATGCCACGTTTACCTTGACAACATCGTAATCTGGTCTAACAGCATCGAGGAGCATCACCGTAACATCAGGTTAATTTTTACAGCACTGAGAGCAGCACAGCTCTATTGCAATCCCAAGAAAATGAAACTATACTGCACGCAAATTAATTTCCTAGGTCATACCATATCACAAAAAGGTATTGAGGCCGATTCCAAAAAGGCTGACAGAATTCTATCCTGGCCTCGTCCATGCTCTGCTATGGACATTAGAAGGTCTTTAGGTTTAGTCCGCTATTTGGCTACATTCCTACCGAACCTTGCCATGCACACAGCAATACTGACACCTTTAACAACAAAAGAAGCTAACCATAACTTTCCACCTTGGATGTTGGAACATCAATTTGCATTCGAAGCGATTAAAGCAATCGTGGTGAGTCATGACTGTCTAACAACTATTGACCACGATGATCCAGATCAATGGATATTTGTAACAATGGATGCTAGCGAACATTGCTCAGGTGCAGTACTGTCCTTTTGGAAAGAGCTGGGAAACAGCAAGACCAGTAGCCTTTGACTTTATGACATTCAAGGGCGCAGAACTCAACTACCCCGTTCACAAAAAAGAGATGCTCGCAATCATACATGCCTTACGGAAATGGTGTGCAGACCTTCTGGGAAGTGCGTTCACAATTTTTACTGACCACAGAACGCTCAAGAACTTCGAGACACAACCAGACCTGTCATGACGACAAGCGCAATGGATGGAGTTTATGTCTCAATTCAATGCTAAAATTGTATATGTGAAAGGTGAGGACAACACCGTGGCAGACGCACTGTCCAGGTTACCTGTGATGATCGCCATGGACAGTGCCACCACTATCGAATTGGCTCACAGGCTGTACAATTTCTGTGCTGATGATGAAACCGTGTCAGTAAATGCAGTACTGCCTGTTACAACTGACTGCCCACTTGGTTGTGCACATGCACTAGCGGAAACAGACATTGCAACAACGCAAGCCATTACAGCTGTCCTGTCCATCTCACATGACTCACAGTTGTACAATGCGATTGTTGCGGGCTACAAGGTCGACAGCTGGTGCAAAAGATTGCTGGAGGCAGCTCCAGGGATGCCAAATGTACACGAAAAAGATAACCTGATGTTCATCGGAGATCGTTTAGTGATCCCTGCAGTGGGTTCAATCCAGGAAATGCTCTTCCAACTTGCTCACAACATGTTGGGTCATTTCAGATTTGAAAAATCCTATGGATCACTATGCAACTCATACTACTGGCCTAATATGCATAAAGATCTGGAAGGAGCATATGTACTGAGCTGCACTGAATGCCAATGAAACAAAAGCAGGACAACCCAACTGACAGGACCCTTGCATCCACTGCCCATACCAGATCAATGAGGAGATTCTGTAGCCATGGATTTCGTGGGCCCACTGCCAGAAGATGACGGTTTTAACTGCATTCTAATGATGACTGACCATATAGGCTTGGATATTCAAATAATACCAATGCATACAAATATCACAGCCGAAGACTTGGCAAGTATATTTTTTGATCGCTGGTATTGTGAAAATGGACTGCCGATGTATATCGTAACAGACAGGGACAAATTGTTCCTTTCCAAATTCTGGAAAGCTTTGCATAAGTTAACAGGGGTTAAACTGAAGATGTCTATGGCCTATCACCCTCAGACAGATGGCCCTTTCGAATGGACAAATAAAACAATAAACCAAGCACTACACTATCATGTGGCAAGAACTCAAAAAGGTTGGGCACGCGTGTTGCCCCGGGTACGTTTCGATCTTATGAACACAATGAACAAATCTACTGGATTCTCACTGTTTCAATGCGAATGAGCCATAGCCCACAGCTAGTACCTCCACTCATCATGCCTGTCATAACCGAGACACTGGAAGAAGACAGGGCCAATGAACTAATCGCGCGACTCCATTTAGATGTCCAAGAAGCACAAGACAACTTGCTCAAGGCAAAAATAGCACAAGCGGCATATGCAAATTTGACATGTGGACAAGAGCCTGACTTGGATATCAGAGATAAGGTCTAACAGGAGACAACAATATACAGCAAAGGGAGAAAAACGGGTGGCAAAATTCATGCCTTGTTATGATGGCCTGTTTGTGATTACAGATATTGACCCAGCAAAATCTACGGTAACATTGGACTTGCTGGAATCATAAAAAATGTATCCAAAGTTCCACACCTCTGAAGTTTTCTGGCACAATAAAAACAATGGTGAGTTATTCCCATCTTGAGAGCTAACACGACCAGGGGGGGTAGTCACAGAAGATGGACAAAAAGAATTTTTTGTGGAGAAAATCATGGACAGGCGAAAATGTGGAAGAGGCATGCAATACCTCATACATTGGCTCAGTTACAGACAAGAAGAAGACAAATGGCTCACGGGATCAGAGCTTGCGGACAACACGGTTATAAGGGCAACCTAAGCCTCTAGCAAGGGAAATCCAAAGTTAAAATTATACTACATAATACAGGCATTGGGGGCGCACCTAGCAAGGGAAATCCGAAGAGAAAACTCTAAGGATCCCCTTGCTGATGCCCAGTATATGTGAAGACGACAAAAATCAAATATAACCTAAAAATAGAAAAAGGCGGAGATAGGCGGATCAAGGCCACCGAATGACATCATACCAAGGGGTATGTGTCGGAAGGGGTACTCCACCTCTAAATATAAAAGTGTCAACATATACAAACATGATAGCAAGGGAAAATTAGTAATAAAATCCGGAAAAATCATAGAAAATGAAGAATAGAAGGAAATGAGGTGGGGAAAAATATGGGACGAACATAAAAAATAGGAAAAACACACAGGGCACCCCTTAGTCCCCTTACATCACCCCCTCTCTAAGATGCATCGCCCCGATGCATTCGAAATCGTATACGACCAAAGTCCATGACTTGAATGCGACGCGGTGCAGCAGTGTGCCGTCGGTGGAATTCCTTGATTAACCGAGGGGCATTTACGTCAGACTCTTCGACCCATGAGTTCTCCTCATACCCATAACCCTTCCAATGTACCAAATACTGGAGTTTTCCTCGACGCAAATGGCTGTCCAAGATTGACTCGACTTCATATTGGGGTTCTCCCTCGATCACTGTAGGTGGTGGTGGTGGGTGTGAATGGCGTCCCGGGAACGGATCTGGGGGAGCTGGAAGCAATTTGACGACATGGAAGACGGGATGGAGTCTGGACATGGAGGCTGGGAGGCGTAGACGATAGGCATGTGTTCCAACGCACTTGACAATGGGGAAAGGTCCCAAGAAGCGATGAGCGAGTTTCTTGGATGGACGTGTAGTGGAGATGTCACTGGAGTCAAGATAAACTCGATCACCAACCTTGTACTGAGGGGTTGGGGAGTGGCGCTGGTTGTAAAATCGCGCCATGTTGTCCTTCGCCTTTGCTAAGGCTGCCCTTGCCTCCTCCAAGCTATCCCTCATGCGTTCTGTGAACTCATTCACTGTCTCGATGTGTGAGGGAGTTTGGCGAGGTTCAAATCCCATGCGTGGATGTCATCCAGTGTCTAAGAGGAAAGGGGTCTGTTGAGTGGAAGCATGGACATGGTTGTTGTATCCGAACTCGGCCAAAGGAAGGAGATCATCCCAATCGTCCTGGCATTCATTGACAAAGAGGCGGATGTACTGCTCCAGTTCCTGGTTGACTCGCTCCGTCTGGCCATCAGTTTGTGGGTGATAAGCAGTTGAAGCGAGGAGTTTGATCCCCAGGAGTCGGTACAGCTCACGAGTGAACTCTGCCATGAACTGAGGGCCACGATCCGAGAGGAAGGCACCAGGAAGTCCATGTAACTTCCACACGTGGTGGAGGTAGAGTCGAGCGGCACCTAGGGCACTGACAGTGGTGTGAGTGGGGATGAAGTGAGCACATTTTCCCACTGAGTCAACTGTGCACATCACCGCATCAAACCCGTTTGACTCTGGCAATTCCACCACAAAGTCGACGCTGACGACATCCCAACGACTCTCTGGAACAGGAAGAGGGTGTAGCTCACCAATAGGCTTGCGACGAGGGACCTTGGTGCATAAGCAAAGGTCACAAGTGTGACAATACTGACCAATGAGCCGTGACATTTGTGGCCACCAATAGTTCCATGAGGTGAGCTCCAAGGTCTTCCAGCGTCCGGGGTGGCCAGCAATCTGTGAGTCATGGTGTTGGGATATGATGCGCCGGCGAAGGTCTGGGTCATTGGGAACATAGATGCGATCCCTGAAATACAACAAGTCCTCCTTTTCAGCCCACTCTGCCGCACGTAAGGAAAGGGTCGATCCCTTCCTCAGTTCTTTAACAGCTCAGGCGACAACATCCTCATGTAAACCGCTACGGTTTGCGCGACGAATGTCACGTAGAATGTCCCGCTCCTCGCCCTGGGGTACGATGCCTTCCAGTGCCCGAATGGTGAACAGGTCTGGCTGCAACAGCACAATGTTTTGGTTGTCACCGCTGCCATCCCCATGGTCTGCACGTCGGGATAGGGCATCGGTCTTCCCCATGCTGCGACCCGGACAGTGGTGCAAGGAGAAGTCGAATCTAGATAGATACAGGGACCAACGAGCTTGACGACGGTTCAATTTCTTGGCCGTCATGAAGTACTCGAGGTTCTTGTGATCCGTCCAAATTTCCACCTTGTGTTGGGCACCCTCGAGGAAGTGTCGCCACTCCTCAAGCGCACGCATTATCGCCAACATCTCCTTGTCATGGATCTCGTAGTTTCTCTCTACAGCACTAAGGCTTTTGGAGTAGAACGCAACAGGATGCCACTTCTGGTCCTCCGGAGACTGCTGAGACAACACAGCGCCCGTCGCAAAGTCAGAACTGTCAGCTTCTACACGAAAAGGATGCGAATCGTCAGCAAAGGTAAGGATCGGAGCGGAAGTGACCATCTCCTTAAGCTTTTCGAACGCCTCCTGTTGTGCATTATCCCACCTCCATGCCTCCTTTCCTGTCAAGTCGAACAGCGGTCGTGCATGATGTGAGAAATCCTTGATAAAACGCCGATAAAAATTGATGAAGCCCAGGAAAGACTGCACCTCCTTCTTGTTCGTGGGCGTAGGCCAAGCTGTGACCCCATTTACCTTGATAGGATCCATCTCCACTTGACCCTCCGAGATAATCAGGCCGAGGTACTCGATCTTGGTCCTTTCGAACTCGCATTTGTCCTGACGAAGGTAGAGTTTGTACCGTCGAAGTCGCTCTAGGACGAGGCGCGTGATGCGACGGTGCTCTTCAACCGTGCGAGTGAAGATGAGGATGTCGTCGAGATAGATGCAGACAACGCCTTCGAGGATGAGGTCATGGAAGATGTCGTTCATCATGGTCTGAAAGGTCGCAGGGCTATTAGTAAGGCCAAAGAACATGACAAGCGGTTCAAAAAGACCACGGTTGGTACGAAAGGCTGCCTTCCACTCATCTCCCTCCTTTATCCTCACATTATTATAGCCCCAACGGACATCGAGCTTGGTGAAGTATCGGGCTCCACGGAGCTGGTTTACGAGTTCAGAGATGAGGGGTAGTGGGTAGCGATTTTTGACCGTGATGTTGTTGAGTCTTCTGTAGTCTTGAACTGGTCGAAGTGAGCCATCCTTCTTCTTGACAAAGAAAAAGGGAGAGGCCATGGGTGACTTTGATGGTCGAATACGTCCAGAGGCCAGGTGCTCGTCGATGAACTGGTCAAGCTGCCGTTGTTCCTCCGGAGAGAGAGGATAGACCTTGCAGGATGAAGGGGTTGCGCCGGGGGTGAGTTCGATCGCGTGATCCCATGGCTTACGCGCAGGAAGAGAGTCGAATGACTCCTTGGAGAACACGTCTTCAAACTCACGGAGATGAGGGAGTAAGGAGTTAGTAGAGGATTTAGCAGCGTTGTTTTTGTGGAAGGCCTCGGCGAGGCGTTGGGATATGTTCGATGTGGCACACACCTCATGCGACGAGCGAATCGCAGTGTAGAAGATCCGATCACCCTCCTCCACTTCCTCTGGGTCCTCATCATCATCATCCGAGTCCGGCATTAGATCAGGAACCCCTTCCAATTCCACTTCAGGTATAGGCAGGGGTCCAGCACAACACTTCTGAGTTCGTCGTATTGCCGCCTTCTGTCCACGACGTTCTTGCCTGGCTTCTGTGAAACACGTCCGACAGTGGGATGGACATCGGCTCATGGTAACCTCCCCGGTGTGCCAGTCGACCTCTGGGTTATGGTCTCGAAGCCATGGATATCCCAAAATCGCCTTTTGCTTTCCTAATTGAGTGACAGCAAAAAGGGCACGCTCACTATGATCTTTGTAATGGAGAACCAGGTCTGCAACCTCTCGGATGGCACCAGCTTCATTTGGGGATCCATCCACGTTATATACAGGTATCGGACGTGAGAGTGAGCGAGTATTTAGATGATGTTGTTGTACCAGATGGGAATCGATGAAGAGACCAGTCGCACCAGAGTCCAGGAGTGCAGAAACACCGAGTATCTGTCCAGTGTCGGTCGTCTGCAGTTCGATGGCTAGGTTTAAGGAATGTGCAGAGGGAGTGGATGCCACAATATACTTGCGTGGTAGTTTACGCTCCCATGATTTAATTTTGGGACGTGGAGTAGAAGGAGAGATGGGGAGAGCAGGTACGTCTTTAGCCAACTTTGAAGGGTCAGAGAGGGGAGCGGTCACAGAAATGGATTCATTCTCCAGGGATTCAACTGACAAGACTTCAAAGCGGTTATGGACAGGCAGTGAGGGCGTACGATTCACTCGCTGCGAATAGGAAAATCCTGCTCCTCTACAACTTCCAGCTTAACCTCCTCTGCAACTTGATCCTTCGCTTCCTCAACATCTACAAGTGCCAACAGATCTTGCAGGAGTTCGTCTCGTCCCTTGGGGGTGAGCATGCGGATATCCTGACGATGGGGACACGCTCCAGCCCTGTGTCCAGGTTCCCCACAACGGTAGCAGAGATCCAACTTACGTGCACGGCTGCGGGCTGCATCAACATCCATTGGTACTGGGATATTGACGGCTGGTGTGGGAGTTTGATGAGCAGGAATGGGGTTAGGGCGGGGGAGGCTTCAATTGAAGGTGTAGGGTGTATGAGTGGTAGTTGGAGCACGGAACGCAGCATTAAACGCCGCATTTGTGAGTCGGTTCTCGTCACAGAGTGAAGCAGCTTCATACCAAGCAAGGATATCATCGTCCGCTGGGCGCCCTTCCAACATCTGTGCAATCTGGTCCTGAATTTCTCGGTTGAGCCCCCGTCGGAACTTCACCACCACTGGTAACCCACTCCCATACCCTGCCATGTCCACCAAATCCTTGAACTCATCGATATAGTCGTCCACGGATCGACGTCCCTGGTGGTAAGTGGATGACTCAAGTCATGTCACTGCTCGGTGGCGTTCATTGAGGGGGCAGAAGTGGCGTACGAACTCAGCTCGAAAGTCACCCCAAGTGGAGAAAGGTAGAGAACCGAGTTCTTTAGTTTGACGTAGGATACGGTCCACATAGAGATAGGCGCGTTCAGATTTCATGTATGTGAAGGCCCAATAAATTTTTGCAGCCTCATCGACGAATTGATGCGACTGGAGACTAATGTATAACTCACAGGAATTAAGGAATGCACGTCCCTGCGCACGTGCACCATTAAATTCGGCGGGGGGGGACGGTTTGATCTGGGCACGTTCCTTAGTGGACACGTTTGGCAAAACATCGTTGTTGGGTGCGCTTGGAGTCGTGAAGGGGAAACTATTAGTCGTAGGGTTAGCCTGGAGGGTCCTAACGAAGTTTTCAATCGTAGATTTAAGCGAGTCGATTTGCGCGCGCATTCCGGAAACGTCGCTTTCAAGCGCGTCGAAGCGTTCTGATGCGTCCATGTTGCTAGGGAGCGCGTTTGGCGAAAATGGCGGCGCAATAAAGGCGAGAGTATCTGGAACGGTGTGTAGGGACTCTGTGGAGCTTTGGGAAGTGTCGTCCAGTCCGTACCTGCCTATTTTGGGCAGCGCGTTCGCGATTTTCGGGCCTTAGGGGAGAGTTTTCTACTATAAGGGCAACCTAAGCCTCTAGCAAGGGAAATCCGAAGTTAAAATTATACTACATAATACAGGCATTGGGGGCGCACCTAGCAAGGGAAATCCGAAGAGAAAACTCTAAGGATCCCCTTGCTGATGCCCAGTATATGTGAAGACGACAAAAATCAAATATAACCTAAAAATAGAAAAAGGCGGAGATAGGCGGATCAAGGCCGCCGAATGACATCATACCAAGGGGTATGTGTCGGAAGGGGTACTCCGCCTCTAAATATAAAAGTGTCAACATATACAAACATGATAGCAAGGGAAAATTAGTAATAAAATCCGGAAAAATCATAGAAAATGAAGAATAGAAGGAAATGAGGTGGGGAAAAATATGGGACGAACATAAAAAATAGGAAAAACACACAGAGCACCCCCTTAGTCCCCTTACAACGGTGCTCAACAAATGGCTGGCAGGAAATGGTTGAGGGTTTACTTTCCCCTTCTTCATTCCCCTGCCACTGGTAGCTTTTCCCTATGGGGTTTTTGATGCACCCCGTGAGCAGTTTTTACCTAGCTTACTTACTTCCTCTTTCTGGTTGAATGGCTGGCGGTGAATTTTTCAGAGGGGGGAGGAGTGTAAGCCTGGGCTTACTCATCTATTGATGACTGTTGACATATTGATGAGTATTGACACTGAACTTCGCTATCTTATAAAGACACAACTAAAAGACACTTTAGATACTTCCTTTTTCCCCACTTCCACTCTCATTACAGTGACTCCGTGTATCTCTAATTGCTGTCCCTCATATATATTCCAATCCTACTTCTGTTCTTGATCAATCCTGAGTGTTGCTCTCCTCTAAAGGAGGTAAGCTTCCAGAGACAAGTCCTACGGAGCATTGCAAGATGAATTCTACTGGCTGAATATGTTCAAGGATCTCATGAACACATATATACCCAGGTGCATTGACTGCCAGAGGAACAAAGGATCAACTGCCAAAAGACCAGGGCCGCTACACCCACTACCAGTTCCAGATAAGTGTTTTGAATCAGTTGCAATTGACTTCATTGGCCCCTTGCCTATGGATGATGGATTTGACACAATTGTCACTATGACTGATTGCTTGGGAGTGGATATCCAAATAGTGGCATGCACAGCTGAAATGTCAGCAGAAGAGTTTGCAGGCATTTTCTTCAATACCTGGTACTGCAAAAATGGATGCCCAATAGAAATCATAAGTGACTGTGATAAAATATTTGTCTCAAGGTTTTGGAAGGCATTAATGCGGCTTACAAGAATTAAGCATGAGCTGTCAACATCTTACCACCCTGAAATGGATGGCACGTTGGAGAGAACAAACAAGACACTGGTACAGTGCCTCCAATACCACATTGAGCAAAACCAAAAGGGATGGGCTAAAGCTCTGCCTAAAGTACATTTTGACATCATGAATACAATAAACACTTCCACACAGGTCTCCCCATTCATATTGAAAACTGGAAGATCACCGCACTTACTACCTCCATTGGTTGGAATGGAGATAACAGGGGGAAACATTGAGGAGAAGAAAATGACATGGGCCTTAGAAGTTATTGAAGAGATCAACAGAGAGGTGGAGGCAGCAAAGGATTGCCTGTTGGCCACAAAGAGTTCACAGGCACACCATGCAAACAAAGACAGAGATGTTGACCCAGAATTCAAGGTTGGAGATCAAGTGATGCTAGAGACGAAACATTGATGGCAAGAATACATGCAAGCAAAGAGTGGGAGGGTAGCAAAATTCATGCTGAGGTGGGACAGACCATATAAGGTGCTTGAGGTGTACCCTACCTCATCAACATACAAAATCGCCTTACCACCACCATCGATGCAATACCCTACCTTCCATCTTTTGCACTTGAAGAGACATGTCAAAAATGATGATGCACAATTCCTGGGGCGACAGTTGCAAAAACTGGGCCCAGTGGTTTCTGCGGAAGGATATGAGGAGTACTTGATCGACCAGATTTTGGATGAGAGGCCACAAGGGAGGAGTAGGCAATACCTCATCCACTGGCAAGGCTATGGAGTCGAGGCGGATTCATGGGTGGCAAGGTCAGAGCTACTGGAGATGGAATCAAGGGTGGAATGAGATGCAAATTTTTGGGAACCGGTGAGAGTGTAAGAGGATCAATCATCTTACAACAACAACTACTTACAACAGCTACATTACTATACACAATGGTACATGTCTCACATGTGACCACATAGGTCATGTGTACATACACACATAGATTGATGACTAGTATTTAGAATATTTCCTCTTGAATAGATACCACGTTCCTCACAATGTGTGTGCACTCTGAGTGTCGGGAGATCTTACTCCCTTCCATACTCATGCCCATGTAAATATAAGGAGGCATGGAGCATTCTCATCCAACAACACCTGGATATGGGATGGATCCAGCCTTCATCTTCTACACATGCATCTCCCGCTTTTCTCATGCCCAAAGCTGATAAATTGGTGTTGCCTCATTGGGTAAACAACTACCTTCAGCTGAATAGCAACACGGTGACAGACAGCTACCCACTGCCACATGTTGATGATATTCTTGCTGATGCTGGCCATGGTAAGATATGGAGCAAAATAGACATGACAGACAGTTTTTTTCATATGAAGATGGATCTGGGAAGCATCCATCTTACAGCTGTCACCACTTCCCCTCAGATTATATGAATGGACTGTGATGCCACAGGGACTATGTAATGCACCATCGGTGCATCAGCGTTGCATGACAATGGCTCTACAAAAATTCATCAGATGGATCTGTCATATTTACCTTGACGACATTATCATTTGGTCTGATAACCTCAAGGAACACAAGAAACATATCAAGATCATTATGGACACACTCACTTCTGCTAGGCTATACTGCAACCCAAAAAAATCTTCTTTCTTCCTGACTGAACTGGTGTTTCTGGGCCATAGGATTTCCACAGAGGGCATAAAAGTGTGCTCCTCAAAGGCAAAAAAAATCCTAAACTGGCCAACACCTAAGACCGCCACTAAGGTTTGATGATTCCTATGGCTTGTTTGATATCTGGCTGCATTCCTGCTGAACTTGGCTGACCAGACCCATATCCTGACCCCTCTTACTATGAAAGAATGTGAAAAGAACTTCCCTTTCTGGACCAATGAATTCCAACACACATTTGACACCACAAAAGCACTGATAGCCAGCTGAGATTGCCTTATGGTGATCGACCATGTCAACCAATAACAAAATTTTCATCCTCTGTGATGCCAGTGACTATCATACTGGTGCTGTCCTCAGCTGGGGCCCAATCTGGGAATTGGCCCAACCAGTTGCTTATGGCTTGGCACCGCTTAAAGATGCTCAGAAAAATTATCCTGTCCATGAAAAGGAGATGCTGGCCATAGTGCATGTGCTCAAGAAATGGAGGTCTGACCTCCTGGGTTCATGCTTCACTGTCTACATGGATCACCGCACCTTGGAAAACTTGAGACACAAAAGGATCTATCTCAATGAAAAGCTTGCTGGATGGAACATCTATCACAGTTTGACATGACAATTACATAGATTCATGGTGAAGACAATACTGTTGCAGATGCTCTATCACATATGCCCACCTTAAACAAACAGTTTGATTCAAGTGTGCAGGATGACCTTGAGACCTGTGCTATGACTGGGTCTTTTAATGCTATACTATCTATATCTGCCGACAAAAAACTCTTACATGAGATCCATGAAGGATACAAACTAGATGACTTCTGCAAGAAGTTGTCTTCCACAGAAGAGAGCATGCCCAGTATCCAATTTATCAATGATCTATGGTACGTCAGTGATCACCTGATCATCCCCCACTATGGCTCTCTTCACAAGGACTTATTCCAACTGGCCCATGACACCCTGGGTCACTTTGGTGCCAATATATCTTATGCAGCCCTGTGCAAGAGCTACTACTGGCCTAATATGTGGCAAGACTTGGAGTCTGTGTACATACCTGGCTGTTCTGAATGCCAACGAAACAAAGGGCTGACTTCAAGGGCCAAAGGGCCATTACATCCCCTACCTATACCTGATGAATGAGGAGACTTGGTTTGTCTTGATTTTATTGGACCATTGGCTGAGGATGAGGGCCACAACTGCATCCTGACCATAACGGATTGACTGGGGTCAGATGTGTGTCTGATCCCTATGTGAACCGATATCTCTGCTCCCAAGCTTGCACTCCTGTTCTTCAATGAGTGGTATTGCAAAAATGGGCTACCTCTCAAATTGATTTCAGATAGATACAAGTAGTTTGTCTCAAAATTCTGGAAAGCACTCCACATGTTGACTGGTGTCCACCTGAAAATGTCAATGGCTTACCACCCTCAGACCAATGGTGCAAGCGAACGAACTAATAAGACCTTGAATCAGTGCATCCATTTCCATGTGGAGTATAATCAAAGAGGTTGGGTTTGTGCACTACCCATCATCTGCTTCAACATTATGAACTCTATTAATGCCTTGATGGGTTTTTCTGGATTCCAACTGAGAATGGGATGCACCCCCCATATCATTCCTCCTATCATACCTTTGTCTGTTGCAGAGCCCCCGAATGAGGAGGTGATGGCAAGAAGCATCATGTCTCAACTGGAGAATGACATGAACAAGGCAAAAGACAATCTACTTGCATCTAAGGTTTCCCAAAGTTTCCACACTAACAAAGGATGTGGAGCTGAAGAGGTGTACACTGTGGGTGACAAGGTTATGTTGTCCACCTTACACTGACAGGAAGAATATAAAGCAGGAAACAAGAAATGTGCAGCAAAATTTTTTCCTCGCTGGGATGGACCTTTCATGGTGATGTGCACATTCCTTGAAACATTGACATACACTATCCATCTGCTGAATACCCCTGACATGTTCCCTACCTTCCACTCATCCCTTCTGAAATGCTACATTGAAAACAATGCAGAGCTCTTCCCCTCTCATGAACATGCTCGACCTGGACTGATTGTCACTTCTGATGGAATTGAGGAGTACAGGATCGAGAAAATTGTCAACAAACAAAGGATGGGACATGGGTTTCAATACTTGGTTTGATGGGCTGGACATTCCATGTCTGATGACCTATGGTTACCACAATGTGAACTCAAAGACAGTGCTGCGCTGGAGCTTGTAAGGTAGAGGGAACGCAGTAGCTTTTTCCCACTGGGTTTTTTAATGCACCCATTGTTTTTTTTTGTTGATGTGGTGAATTTTCTTTTTTTGGGTTTTTCCTTTGTATTGCTACTTGCTACTGATGACACTCTTCCCCCTCAGCTTACATTTTAAAGGGTGGGAGGGTGTAAGCCTCATGAATTATGCATTCTTTGTGCTTGTTTACTCTCAGCTATCTCCATTTGATATTTAGATTGCCTCATGTACACTTTCCCTTCTTCCTTCCCTTCCCCCCCCCTTCTTCCTTCCCTTCCCCCCCCCTTCTTCTTCTTCTCCTCTCATTATTATCATACTACACTGTTGTCCTATCATTCTCCTGTGTGGATTGACTGTGAGTATTCACTTTGATCCCTGTCCTCCCAATATAGAGTAGTCCATCCCTGATGACCAGGAATGGACTTCCACAATGTCCAGCAATGTCCATCAATAAGCCTCAGATACTCAACCTAGCTCTAATAACTTTCCTTCACCCTCAAAATCAATTGATCGAGAACCTAGACCTTCTTCAGAATGCTATTTTACAGTGATCTTAGGTTTTACTTTTAAGAGAAAATTTTATGACAACCAGTAATTAGAGAAATCCCAATGTGTTACAGTTTGTTACTCATTAGCCACGTGATGTGGTTGGATGTGCATGAGCCCACCTTGAGAGAGTATGAAGCAGCTAGCAACACTGGTAGATCTATATTTCATTATGATTATTTTTTCTCATGACTTACGTCCTATCTGCGAATCCGAAGTGATCATGCGGCGGCAGATTGAGAAGGCTTACTAAGACCTCGATTTGTGTCTGTTACGTTAAAGGGAAGCACGTGCGGCTTTACATCATTCTCGCGACCCAAATAAGAGGAGGACGCGGGATCGAGAGGAGGAAAGGAACGAACGAACACCTTGTCTGCCTACGGGAGGCCAACACTGGCACCATCGACTGCATTCACTGCTTATAAGCACCAAAACGTTGATCAATTCGGACTAACTTAGGAAACAGTCCATGCCCATGGCTGGTTGCCACGGTCTTTCCCCAATAGATATCCGTCCGTGACAGATATAAAGTTCGACAACACACATGAGGTTAACGTTAATGAGAAATCTTACCAAAATCTTACTATGTGTGCGACTATATGTACGAGTAATTTGAATGCAAGACAGCTTAGCGATTAAGAAAGTAAGGCTACGTTTACTTAATATTAAGCCCTTTGTAAGTACTTCTCCAATCCATATAACTGCCGCACAGAATAAAGGTAAAATTTCCCACTTGATGGTACCGACTGGTGAATTCGAAAAGAGAAGATAATGCGGCCGATTCCCCGAATCCCCGAACACGATCACACATGTACAGAAGCCCTCTCCATGCAGTTCGAAACTTACGTAACAGCCAGTTTCTTGTTTTCTGGCTTCACCTAAGGTTGGGCGCCAAGGAAACAGGCGATAAATTATATTTTCTACAGAGGATGTAGGATGTCTCCTCACCGGCCTCACCCCTTGCCTCTTCTCGACAATGCCCTTTGTTGATGTCCCACAAACATTCGGTGCACTACTCCTAGGTGGCCTCTTCGCTGCTGTGTATGCCCAGTCTTTTTGTAATCTAGAGGTCTGACTTTGACGACACTCCACAGTTTATCTGGAGCCGTAGCCGTGCAGGTCGTAGTCTACTTCAAATTATATCCTATGGATCCGTCCTCCTTGAAGGTTTTGGTATGCTTGGCTTTATCATCCCATCTATTAATTTCAGTCAATAATGTATGCATAAATATAGGTCCTGGCAAGCTGGTAGGTGACGACGAATAGTATGGAGAAGGGTGACGATTTGATGATGATTAGGTTCCTCGATATATGTCATACGTCATTCATCTGGGCAGCACTATTTCAGTACCTCATCTTCCATTTTGGGGACGTGGAAAGGATAGACTTCATCACTTGGTGCGCATTCGACTTACAGCCAGGTTTTCACAATTTCATTACTGTTCCTTCCACTGTTTCAGGAATCTTGCGGTGCGGTCCATATACTAGACTAGCAAGAAGATCATTTATCTAATAATCTGCCAGTTGACAATAGCATTTACCGTATGTCCACGTCTCTGTGGTTCTGGCGATTTCGAACACCCTTTACTTACCAGTTGTCCCTAAACAGGCCGTGCTTACGTTCCTCGTACACTGGTCCGTCATTCTGAGATCTATTCGTCTCCTATGATCTGACCCGGTATATGTTCTTGATAGCTTCCTTGCACACCGTATCTGGCGATGTGGGTCTCGTTAGCCACCCAAGTTGCCCATGGACTGATTGATGTTGCTTTCTCGGGATCCTTCAGTGAGCCACCGTAACTGGTTTCTCGTTATCCCCATCGTATGCGTTCATTTTGTATTCCACGGTAGAAAAATGCTAACTACCTGATGGATCCAGATTGTATTAGCAATCCTTCGACTTGGTATGTCTATCCCTCGATGTCGAAGACTGATTCTCCTTTGACTGTGTTCATCTGACAGTCTCAGCCACCTGTATGTTCTTTGCTAATCAATGTCCGTGAAGTAATTTTGAAGCTCGTAACGGTTGGTTGTTTCTTCATCAGCCACAACAGGGGAGATGTCAGTGGTTCGCGTTCACGGATTGGGATCAAAACTAAATGTCATGTTACAGGATCAGGCTACATTCATTCTCTGTGTTCAGGGCTCAATTCCGAGTAAGTCCTCTAGCATTGGTCCTCGGTTTCCCATTCGGCTGTCGCCGCAATGTTGATCTCTCATGCCTATGCTCCTAATTCATATCTGTTAAGGAAGATGGTCCGCTGACCTGCTCATTTTCTAGTGGCTATTCACTCTAGGCCTAGCGTTGTCATCTACAATTGATATCGTCATTACTGCATCACTGTTCTTCCTACTGCATGGAAGTCGAACGGGTACAAATCGGTATGTATTCAGAATCTCTAATCGGGCGTTTATTAACCCTCCGCCCGTCACGCCGCAGCCTGAATGCTGTAATTGACTCTCTGATTAAATATACATTTGAGACTGGATCCCT
Source organism: Tricholoma matsutake (assembly GCA_026075535.2). Classification (NCBI taxonomy): domain Eukaryota; kingdom Fungi; phylum Basidiomycota; class Agaricomycetes; order Agaricales; family Tricholomataceae; genus Tricholoma; species Tricholoma matsutake. The sequence continues at coordinate 9,099,717 of AP026540.1, read as the reverse complement.
GACGAGGTATGCGGTCTCATAGTTTCTGTACAGGATGACTTGTGTTTGCTAATAAACTTTCTAGCGCAGGAACGATCGTCACCATGGTCTGCGTGCGTGGCATCCATTCTGGTCTACTCAATCCGGAAGCACGTTGCTCATCATAATTCGCAGTGGCTAACGATGAGCGACAGCCTCGTCTTCATGGGCCTTCATTTTGTGATATCCAAACGTTTGTCACCACTCGCTACTGTCGAGTAATGGATACGACTGATGTTCACATAGTATATGCGAATTCTCTTTTAGTAACGTAAGGCACCATTCATCGCAAAGTTGTAAAACAGGAGATCAACCATTACTAGGTTGAACACCCGACAAATCCTTCGTCGCACGCAGTCCTCCTCACGCAATGGCAGGATGTTTCAGCCCATGGTCCACCTCAGCGAGCGGCGGTTAAACAGTCCCTCCGAAACCTATAGTCGTGATGTGCGCAAATTTCCGTGTGTCGTTAGCTCACACGAACTCACACGCATCCCTGTTCTTCTCATCAGATCCCCTTTGACAAGTATACCTCCACACGGAAGGTGGGGCTTGCGATTTGAATCATTTTCTTTTCTGTCGGCTAATCACTGGTTGTCCCCAGCTGGAAGTCAATGTTGTCAAAAGTGTGGAACACGCTGTCGAGTCTGTAAAAGATTGAAGAAAATCGTTTCCGTATCTCGGACGCATGTATGTTCTCGTTGTTCCTGTGTAATTTATCGGCATCTAGTTTGATGCGTGTAAGTAAAAGAGCAAAAAATTACGGGCAGTGCCCGGAGAAAATTGGAAAATTTTGAAACCTGACGTCCGTAGCCTGATGGAATTACTCCGAGCATGTACTATAGCGTACGAGGAGCCTATACGGAGAGCTACGGAGACGCAACGAAAGATTGGCGTCTTCCTAAATCAGACTTCGATTTAGAAGATCTATGTAGCCAAGCACATTCCTTAATATAAATCACCCCAAAATTCGTCACGGTCTCACGTAGTACGTATAGTTGCACGCATGGTCGACGTCCTGATCAGGAATGCCGTACGTAACAGTGTCAGTGGCTGTCAGCACTGACATCAACTTGTAAATGGGGTAAATTCGCCTGAACTGTCAGAAACTTTGACCAATCAGTTACTAACAAGGGTCAAGAGTTTCAAAATATTTTGTAAACTGCCTGGGAATCTACGAGGAGGATACGGTTCTGCTTCGGAATTGAAATACACATTGACTAACATATATTGAATCGGTCTACAACATAAAATAAAGGTAAGATGAAGTGGTAGTGTTAGCAGAAAGAAGCCGAGTCGACAAGTGCCAAAAACAGGGAGTTTCTGTTGAGAATGCTCATTATCACACCGTGAGCGTACACGATCACGCATCTGATGCGTGTACTATTTATAGCTTATCTCTTTGATGCGTCGTTTCGTAAGTCCCTTTGTGCTGTTTATTCCTTTCATTCTTTGTGTAGCTGGCCTCACATATATATAGAGTAGACAGTCAACCGTTCACCTCAGTCACTTATACAGAGACTGAGGTGAGCACGTTTGTTATTACTCAATTATGGATCATTACTTACTGTACCTATAGTTAAACTCTGATTATGCTAGGTACAGTACTTGTATTACTAGAGTCACTTATACAGAGACTGAGTTAAACTCTGATTATGCTAGGATTGATTTTCTATAGGTTATGGGCCAATCTCGTTGTTAGAAACAACGATAGAAAACTTCCTAGCCACTCGACGTTTTATGTCATCTGGTGCCTCTTCTTTTGATTGATCATCTCGATCACTCTTGCCATCCCGGATCACAGACTTTACTTTGTGCACAAACCCGATAATTCTGGCGTGTGTGCTCCTTTGTTGCTGCTACACATCTTCCTGCCACTCCACATTAGCCTGTCATGGTCGAGTCAACTACAGCTTCTGATCCTACTGCCCCATCCATCCCACTCATCAAATTATCTATCCAGTATGTCAGCGAGAAGCTCAATAAACTCAAATCTAATTACAAAGAATGGTGCAAAGAAATCACCATTGCTCTCACTCTCAATGGTCTCTATGACTATGTCACTGGTGATATCACTCAACCACCCTCATCCGATTACCATGCCCTCACAAATTGGAAAGCCAACTCCAGTTTAGCCTATGCCTTTCTAGTGTCCAGTGTTGCTCCCTCTGAGCATCTGTTTATTGATATGTTGAAGGGTCCTAATATTAATTGGAAGGCCCTCCAGGATCGACATCAGAAAGAAGGACCAGTTCAACAGGTACCACTATTACAGCAGGCCCTATCCATTCAGTGCATGAAGGACACCCCCCTCCCTGAGACCGCTGAAGAAATCTGCACCCTTATTTTTTATTTTATTTTTATTTTCCCATTTATTCTCCATTGTGGTGAACCATATGTAAGAGACTAAACATACATTTGAATGCAATCCTATCTGATCCTTTCCCAATGAGTCTTCTTTGTCATCTGCTTGGAGAGACTAGCTGGTAGCCCTCGAAGTGCCAATGGCGCTGAATTAAGTGGTGTTGTGTTGTGAGTCGGAGGGGTGTCCCTTAAGGTCACACAGGAGCTAAACACGAATAACATATATTATCGTGTGTACTCGAGGTGGTAGTAAAAGGTCGATTATGTAAATAGAAGGCTGGTCCCTTTATAGGGGCCAGCCAGGTCAATAGCAAAGAAATATAATATATACAAATGTGGGGTCAAGCCCCGGGTCACCACACCCTCCCCCTTAGGCTTTGTCCAGGGGAGAAGCATAATGTTTTGAGTAAATAGATGATCTCAAAGAGAGCATCGTCTGGTATGTGGGTATCATCGGGGTACAACAAAAGCAATCAATTCATTCGTTTATTAAAAAATGCAATGACCTTATTTAGTAGGGTCATCGGGGATGTGGGTATCGTCGAGACTCAATGATGATATGTTGGACTCGTCGAGGGTCGACGAGGATTTGGGGAGGTTGGCGTCAACTAACATATGTCTAACTTTGTCTGGGGTGGTAGGTACAGGTACTTTGCACTCATAATTGGGTGCAGAGGAAAGTAGGGTCATTTCGTTGTTCAATGCCAATGAAGACAATTTGGATATGGGGGTCTCTGGGGAGTTCCCCAGAGCAGAGGTGTCCATCGTCTGCCCTTCATCAAGAGGGAAACGGTCCTTCTCAATGGTGAACATCTCATCATCCGATGAAGAGACAGAGTCAGTGGAATCACCGTTGTCATCAGGGTCTCTAACTTTTTGCGGCTTGGTAGACACGACTGGAGTGAGTTTGCTAATGGGCTTCTTGTGCCCATTCGGAGGGATGTTGGCGGCAACTCTCCTCGCTCTCTTCAAGGCCTTCTTCTGGCCTTGAGGATGAGGGGGGATCTGGACCATCCTGAGGTCGGATCATTCTCCAGGGAATATTCCTCTGGAGGAGTTGGATGCCAGCCAGACTGGTAAGAAGGCCTGGCGCTGGCAGGAGGTTGGCTGTCCACGTGAGAGGTGCTTGTGTGCAGAGATGCAGATATTCCAGCAGAGAATCTGGAGGACCGGGCAGTGGAAGTCATTGATTCAGGGCGGGGTCACCCTGAATGAGAGGGAGCTCCGCCCCTGGTGGGAGCAGTGGATTCTCTTTTTCTTTTTCTTTGTGGCTCTCAAAGGGCCACGTCATTAGGCCCGGCAATCCACCACCGGGGTTCAGACATGAGAGGAGCGTCCTCTGAACGGGTATTGGAATGTTGCTGCAGATGTCTTACGACATTGGCAGCGGTAGAAGACTCTTCTGAATGGGAGGAGTTGGCAGTAGCCATTGCTATAAGCCAGCCAATGGCATAGTAAGAACCTTCTCGGACTTCCTCATCCAAGACTCCCATGGTAGCGAGGTGTCATACAACATCCTCAAAGGAAGTTGGGTTGGTGCTGATCGGCATGGGCTGCCGACAGTGCATGGGGGACAGTGGGAGGTGTTTGCACTCTCAAATCTGTTGGTACAGTCCCAGCGTGGCTAGTACCTCCGCAATATGAAGGTAGAGAATTAGTTTAGCTTCAGGGGATAGCCCTGAAGGAATCTGTTGATGAAGCAGGAGTTGTCCCCTGACGTGTGGGAGGGAGACCCTCTATTTGTCCATCAGGGTACCAGGGTGGGATCGCCACTGGTACAGGTGTTGGTGCATGAACTGCGCCCATGTTTCAGCAGAGTCCAGGAGTGAGGGTTGCTCCAGGCAAGTAGGGTCGTTGAGTCAGCGTAATCCTCGCGCCGACTGCATCTGAACAGGGAGCCAACTGGGTAATCTCCAGTGGGCAAGGGCATAGGTCATCAGGGGTGTTTGAGCCCCTGAAGCAGTATCATTGACAAACTGCATGTACTCACGCATTCATTCCAACATTGGGTAGTTCCCAGAGGTGTGGGCCATCCAGGACCAGTTATCAAATTCCTCAGTGTTCTGAGGTATGGACATAGGAACTTGGCCATGCAGCTTGGGAGCTGGTCTCCAGTTCACTGTCCTGGGAACATCAGGGCCCAAGAATGTATATCTCAGGGGTGGAAGGCTGGGAAGAGGTGGGTAGACCTCATTCATACTCGTTGGGGACGACGGGGCAGGGAGCAGGGGGTGGTGCAGGCTGAGAGGCTGCACTGGCATACGAACTACCCTGGGGCCTCTCAGGGTGAGGAGAGGGTTCACGAGTATGGGCTCATTTGGACAAATGTCCATTGAGCTGCTCATGCAGGCGCTCATTCTCATCTTCCAGGTTCCGGATGGTCTCCTGGAGGGCAGCAATATCTTTTTTGTATTCATTATAAACACGTTCGGCTCTGGCGAGAGCGCCAGAGTTAATACCCGAATCTCGACGATCTTTCACGTCGAAATATTCATCATTGTGGTCATACATGTGGGTGTACACATGTAAAGCATAGCTCTTGCAAGTGTCACAAGTGCCTCAGTGAAGGACGATGCCTTCACCATCAATCCTCCAATTTCCAGCAGTGGAAAAGCTGGTGCCCACACCAGCTCACTGGTTTTGTTCTTCTCTAGCAGAACGTCTGCTAGTGCTGATGGCTTCTTCGATCTTGCCAGGGCTTGGCGAGCAATGGTGTTGAGGGTTGCTGCTTGAGCCAGTGGGCTTGAGCTCTTTCTGCTTCTCCTTCCCCCTTCGAGACCGGCCACTAGGGCCCATCTCCCGCATCTGGCTAGGTCTGTCATTGTGATCGTCCCCCATGGGGTCATCTTTGTCTGGTGGAAAACTCGCCATGGTAGCATACCAAGTGATGAAGAGAAAAATAATTGAAACTCCACACGATGTAAAGTTGTGGAGTTTGAAATCTGTCAGGCAAGTTACACCCCCAATGTGACTTGGAAACTTCCAAGTCCTTAAGTCTGTTGATGCGCAGGAGTTCCTGCGCATTTGGGCAATTCTTGCCAGTCTCTGGCACCCATCAGTGCCAGATAAGCGTCTAGGGCTGCAAGATTGTTGCAGTTCGCTAAAGGTTCCCAAGTGGTGTCTCCCAGACTCCACTTAACTTCAAACTGGATGGTACAGCCCCACCACTTGTGTGCCGTGATCTCTTCAATGTACCATTCGGTGTCATCTGGGGCACCGAAGTCATATGCATCAGGATAATGCCTGTTGGGAAACAATACGTCATCATTTGGATGGTGAGGCCTTAGTAGGCTCACATGGAAACGCTGGTGTATATGCCGGTGTTTAAGTTCTGTAGGAAGATCCAACACATAGTTGGATTTCTCAGGGAAAGCTTGTAGGACCTTGTAGGGTCCTACAAATTTAGGTAGCAGTTTACTTGCGCATCCCTTTGGTAATGCAAGGTTCTTTGTGGAGAGGTAAACAAGGTCTCCTTGTTTGACATTGGGCTCCTCACGCCGATGCTTGTTTGCATAGTGTCATTGAAAGACTCTTTCAGCGATGATACTATCATGGGCCATGGCCATGTTTCGCAGTGCATTCATTGCGAAAGTATGCACTCCAGGAGGAATGTGTTCTGTAGAAGGAAGCTCTTGCATCATACGAGGCAAGAATCCATAGTTGATTTCAAATGGGGCCACCCCCGTTGCTCTGTTAATGGTAGAGTTTATGGCAAACTCTATAAGTGAAAGGAACTTTACCCAATCTTTCTGATTGGATGCAACAAAAGCTCGGAGAATCTGAGCAATCAAATGATTTGTGTGTTCCGTTATTCCATCCATCTGAGGATGGAATGAAGTGGACATAAGTAATTTGATGTCCAAGATACAGTGGATTTCATGCCACCATTTGGACGTGAATTTAGAGTCTCAATCGCAAACAATCAAGCCAGGTAGCCCATGCAAATGGACAATCTCCTTTACAAAGATGGGAGATAGTTGTGATGCAGTCATCGTCATGTTCACCGGGATTAGGTGAACCATTGAAGACAGACGACAGATGATTACCCAAAGGTAGTCAAATCCTTTGGACTCTGGGAAGGGTCTGATGAAATCCATCCCAATTGACTCCCATGGCCTCATGGGTGTTGGTAATGAGTGCAGCTTGCCTTGAGGGGAGCGGTATTCCCCCTTTGAGCAGATGCAAGGTTTGCATGAATCACAGTATTTCTCAACTTTGTATTGAAGTCAAGGCCACCAATACCAACGTCAGATGTATTCCAATGTCTTCAGAGGACCGAAATGCCCTACTAAGGTGTGGGCTTGTTCGATGATACAACCATGTAAGGTCGTACCCTTGGAAGTAGAGGTGGGGATGCAAAGGACCTCTTCGCCCCCTCTGTTCTTTCTCCAAATGAAATCGTCCCAGATCTGGAAGTCTGGGTGGTTCTTTGGATTTTCAAAAACCTTCTTGAAATGTTTGTTGTTGATGTATCCCTTTCGGATATCGTCGTTCAGAGGGTCTAACTCTGACATGTGAATTTGCAGGTAAGGCCCTTTAGCCTGAGAGGTGTAAATCGAAGGATCATCCTGTGATTGGTTGGTTATTGAAGAAGGCGTGGTTGCTTCTTCCGCACTCACAGTCATTATGGCTGCAGCTGCCTCACACTCTTTGACTCGTTCTCGAAGAGCTTTGAGTTGTTCCCTAACTCATTTCTGCTGGGAAGCAGCAGAACAAGTTTCAATTACTTAGTGTTTAAAGGTCCGGTCCTACAAACTGGAAAAAGACCAAAACCGGACTGAACTGAACTGAAGTCTGGTTTGTCAGGTGGCTATTTATGAGGTCTTTTGCAGTCCAGTTGCCAGTCTTTTGGTTTGAAAAATATCATTGAACCAATGAAAACCGATCCGAACCGGTTTCAACCAGTTTATAGGTCACATGCACTATACCCCCTGATTTCCACACATAATGGCTTCAATTTCGCTCCCTGGACCATCAAAAACGGTTGAGAACTGAGAGAGATATGACAAAATACATTTTGATGTGAGTATTTTGATGTCATTTGAGCAGCTGTGACTGTACTGTTTATACCTTGTGCTACAAAAATGTTGGGCACAATTGGACATTATCCAAGGCAAAGGAATAACATACATAAACATCTATACCATGTGTATTTGATTCATTTAACAGCCCTAACAAGTTGTAACTACAAACTACAAACTACAACATGGAATACAATGTACTTTTGTTTTGGTCATATCTCTGTCAGATCTTAATGAAATCTCTTAAAAGTTAAACCAGTCACCGGGGAGTTACAATATCCAACTGCTTGTGTAATGGTGAGATGGTCCAGTTAATAGCTGTTGAGAAATATATGGGTTATATTGGTACAACAAATTTTACAACAACAAAAAGTCGGTTCGAACTGGTTTTTTTCGGTCCATGGACTGATATGGACCAGTCCTATGCGGTCCGGTTGCAGTTCAGGAATATATGGGTCAGTCTTGGATCAGTTGCGGTTGCAGTTGCCCCATTTAGACATAAAAAACTGGACTGAACCGGACCTGTAAATGCTACAATTACTCAATTTTTGATTTTGAGATGTCGATCCCACAGGAGATCCTCGTGGTTGGGATTGAGATGTATGTCTGCAAAGATGTAGTGCTGGACTAATGGAGCATCATCCCAAGAGTCAAATTGGTAGTAGTGGGACAGAGCGTCCGCTACTTTGTTCAATTTGCCTTTGACATAATGAATGTCAAAGTCGAAACATGACAGATATTCCATCCATTGTGTTTGCCTAGCAGACAGTCGGTGTTGAGTTTGGAAGAACTCAAGTGCCTGGTGATTGGTGACAACATGAATGCGTCTACCGATCAGTTTGTCTTCCCACTTGAGGAGTGTTTCAAGTATTGCAATCGTTTCATGCTCAAAGGTACGGTAGTTCCTTTGAGCGTCTGAGAATTTCTTGGACAGGAACCCAGCAGGGCAACAAGTCTGCCACTCAGGCCCCTGACCATACATTGCTCCAGTCCCAAAGACTGAGGCATCACAGATCACCCATATTGGCTCAGGTGAATCTGGGTCGATTGGCTTCAGCACGGGCGTCGTGCAACAGATGTGTTTAATCATCTGGAAGCAATGATCGTGCAATGGTCGCCATAAAAAGGCTTGACCGTTTTTAGTCATTGCTGAAAGCGGACTAGTGAAAGCACTTATATCTGGCAGGAAATGTGCCAGATATTGCACGAGTCCCAGAAAATGCTGGACTTTGTGATAATTACAAGGAGTTTTCCACTCTCGTATATGGGCCATTTTGTTGCTATCTGCATGTAGGCCATGCTCATCAATCATGTGACCAAGACACTCTACCTTTTCAGCGTAGAGTTCACATATCTCTGCACGGAGGTACAGAGAATGCTTGCATAGTTTGTTAAACATGAGCTCCAGATGCTTCTGGTGTTCTTCAATCGTGTCACTGAACACAAAGATATCGTCCAGGTAGGCATGGACCAAGATTCCGATGTAATCTCGGAATATAGAGTTCATCAACCTTTGGAAGGTTGAGGGTGCATTGCAGTCACCTTGTTGCATAACAAGACTTTTGTAGACGCCTTGAACCATCGAGAAGGCAGTTTTCCAGATGTCTTCTGGGGCAACTCGGACTTGCTCATAGGCATCTGAGAGGTCTATTTTTGAGTGGTACTTAGCTCGAGCGACATCAAGATGAATCAAGTCTTGATCAGGAAATGGTGTAACATCTTTCACCGTGTTAGCATTACATTTCACTGTGTTGATCACAGTGCAAAGTTTCCCAGTTTTCTTGGGAACTACTAGCATCGGAGCGGCTTGCTCCACGCGGGCAGGATGCCACCAGCCTGCTTTGCAGTACTTGGCTATTTTCTCAGTGAGGGGTTTCCTCATTGAGTCGGGACATTTTGGAAGATAGTAGTTATACTTCTTCTCCTCATCCACCAATGGGATGTGGTGGTTTATGTCCCTTAAAGGAGGTAGTTTGTCAGGGACTCCATTGAGGATGTCCTGACAAGATTGTTTCCACTCCTCCCGGAGGCATGGAAGGTCCTTTTTTGAAAGGGGTCCTTTGCTTTTAGCTTTATCAGCGAGATCTTCGCAAATTGCGAAGAGTACATTGTTCAGGTCATCGACCTGATCTGGCAGAAGTACTGCAGGGATAGAGGGGTCAAATATGGGAGGTTCAAAATTGGGTCCATCAGGGAATCTATCCTGAGTGAATTCCTGGACGATCTCTTCTAGATCGTCTCCTTCATTGCTCATGGGTTCCTCTTTGGGTCCTAAAAGAATGGGGTCCAAAGGTCTCAGTGTAGATCGACGATGTTTGTCAACATTGTCTACTTCTTCCATTTCAACATTCCTATGTCTAACAGATGGAGGTTGCACCTTTGTGGAACTTGGACCAGGCTTGTCTGGGTCCTTCTTCTTTCATGTGGCCAGGTGGCAGCTCTCATGTCACTCATCCTTGGGAGGTTGAGGATGCATAGCATGCCAACAGGCTTGCTTGAAAGTGTTAGGGCCCTCGATAATGGTATTGAGGTGTTTGCCCTTGATGCATACTTCATCACATTTGAAGTCTAGAACTATACTGTGTTTTCTCATGAACACGGTGCCTAGAATGGCATCATATCTATCAATGTTAACAACATCGAAATAATGGGTGTTTTTTATTTCACCAATTTCAAAATCAGTGAATAGTCCAAAGTTGATCTTCGAACAGCTTCCAACAGTGCCTAATTGCAAGGGCACCGGTTCTTCCAACTTGTGGGCTTTAAGATTCACTGACATGGCGAACTCTGGGGAAATTGAATCAGATGTGCAGCCTGAATTGAGGAGTACGAAAGCTTCAAGTCCATGAAGCTTCATTTTTGCCACAAAGCACCTGTTGTCCTTCTCAGAGCGAGGAGGACGGGTTATTTTCTTTGAGGATTTCCTCAAAGTGGTCACACCTCTGAAGTGCAGCTTGTTTCTGAATAGGTCATCTATCATGATGCCTAATCTTTCAGAAAATGACAGAGGATTTCTCTCTGTCTCGTCCTCAGAGTCTTCCTCTGAGTCAGATATCGACTGGGCAGATGGGCAACTGTCAGAGTCATACTCCAAAAAGATTTCTCAGATCACACCAAAGTGCTCTGATCCAGAATATTCACTGGCGTCACACCCAGTGTCAGACTCCCAGTTGCACAGTTCACCTTCTGAACTGTACTGAGAACTGTCAGGATTCGGCAGACCCATACTCAGAGCGAGAGTTATCCTCTGAGTCGCTGTATGCTGCGGCGAGTCTCTCATTCATCGCAGAATGTGAATCTGAGTCCCAGGTAGGACTTGAATGGTGCTCACCGCTCGGTTGAGCATGGGAGGTTTGGGGATCAGTCATAGACGCTGGTCCTTCTCGAGCGGCATACATCTTAGCTGATGGTTTGGGCTGTCCGTACTTAGGGCAGCCCTTATCTGTGGAGTAGTGTGGACCTCCACAGCTGTAACAATTTGGGGTCTTCTTGTCATCAGACTTTTTGTCTGATTTGGATTTGGAGTGTCTGGATGGTTTCCCTCCAGACGCGTGATGTCAAGTATCACGACGATCTTTGTTATGGCAATCACTATTGCTGTGACTTCAAAGCTCCTTGGTAAGATACTTTGACCCCGGATATTTAGAGCTATCACAATAGTTCCTATTGTGTTTTTGAGAATGATTTCAGGATTGTTCATGAGACCATTCGGGAGAAGAGTCTTTTGTTTTAGAAGTTTTAGTCGAAGAGGATGTGCTCTTTGACTTGGTGGAATCTATTATACACTTCTTTTTGTTGAAGCATTTTCTCATCTTACCAATTTCCTCCGCCTGGCAGGCAAAGTGTAGGATATCTTGCACTGAGCTTGTCTCAGCGGAACATCCTTTGTCTAGTACAAAGGATATGATGCTTGTGGGCAACCTGGTCACCAATTGCATTTTGAACGTAAATGGATTGGGTGCCTGTATCATCCTGGTAGCATAGCGCTCCAGTTTGTGGTAATAGCCCATAATGCCCTCATTGGCATTATACTTGACATGCCAGAATTTGTTGGTCGCATCATGGGTTGCATTTTCATGCACAAACCGGTTGTATAGGCCGGTGATGACTTCCTTGAAAGTCCAGGCAGATCGTTGATGGTATGCACCGTCAACGCTATCTTCAAACCAAGTGAGGGCGGTGTTCTCAAGGAACATTGCCGTATATTCAATGCGGTCTGAGTCCAATTCAGGGCTGCACACCTTGTTCACCTTTAACCACTGAAGAAGGGCATTCATCCATCTTTCAAAGGCTTCGGTGTTGGGTAATCTGCCGTACTTCAATGGATTGGGAACTCTGGGATTGTTCTTGCCTCCAGTGGCAGGAATCTCTGTCAAGACAGAGACCTTGTTGTCGATCTGTCTATGTATCTTGGTATGAATGTCCCTCAAATATTTTGAGGGACGGCAAGAGCCTTTATCTTGATAAGAATCGGGATAGGAAGATGTAGATTAGTAAGGGCTACTTGGTTCTCGTGGGGTACCAGAATGTCCAGACAGGGTATGTCTGGAAGAAGTGCATGTTTGCGCTCCTCATTGGGGATTCAACGAGTTTCTGTGACGCCTCTTCCTGGAATCGGGAAGAATTTTTGGTACTTTTGTTGCTCGACCTTGCTATACATCGAGTCGCTATCACTTCCATTACCATCATCCCCAGACCCATCTCCATCTGGTGGTCCTCCATGCTCTGTGCAGGCCATCTGGAATTTACAGATGGTGGGCTCTCTCACTTTTGATGGCAAGATGAAGGGTCATCCTTATCCCAAGGTTGACCATCTTTGTCGAAACAGATCCCCTGATCAGGGATCGAGGTGGGATGTCCGTCCTGGATATCGCCATCGTGTATCCTTTGAAGGACAATCCTGTTGTTGTTGATATAGTGTACCTTCTTTTTAGAAGGTACTTCACAAGATAACTTGGGGGTCTGTAGACATGGGAACCACATCTGTGGGTGGAAGGATTTTCTTGTTCCACTGGGTTGGTGGAACGAGGTTGGACAGGGTTGGTATCCCGTTCCATTGCTGTGGAATGAGGTATAGTAGGGTTGATTATTTCCCTATGGGCAAAGTGACTGTTGTAACTTAATGCCAGATCTTTAAGTTGGTTTTCCAACTTAATTGGTTCAAAATCTCTTGCATTCATGCAACGAGTAAACATATCTGTTGCGATCTGAGCAAAATGCTCAGCTCCAAATTCATCGTCCAATTCATCCTTTTGAGGTTTGGCCTCAAGGGGTTTTTTCTCTAGGCATCAGCGCAGCCGATTGTCAGTGTTCATCAGTGTTGCAGGTGCCGATACTGTTAAATCTGGCCATACAGCAGGGAATAATCCAGGTGTTTCGTACATCTGGCTGTTGCGGGGAAGATCGATACCACTACCAGGGGTAATCTGGTTGTTGTTGGGCTCTGGGGTCAATTCATCTAGAGGAGAAAGCTTCTGCAAGCCAGGAGGAGGTCCTGGATTGGAATGAGTGTCTCGTCAAATGTTGTTTGATGAGAAAGATTTACTGGATTCAGGGTTGCTGTCATTGGCATCCTCGATGGTGGGCCATCGATGGCTGAGGGCAGAGGAATCAAGATTTCTTGAAGTGGCTGTATGTGCTTCGAGGGTCTGAAAGTCCCTAGTAGGAGAAACATTGTTTCTTGAGGTGCTTGTATGCACCTCAAGTGGATGGGATCCAGTCAAATCTTTCGGAGCACGCCAAGGAGAATCTGACCCTGATGGCGATGGATGAGATTTACCTTGTGCGTCCTGCTTGGGAGCAGGCTTCAGCTTGTTCTTGGTCTTGGCCCTGGTCAAAACCATGGTCTCGTTCTTGAGGTACAATCTTCAGCAATGGAGAAACAGAATTTCGGTCATAGCAGCGGGCAAAAAGCAAAGAGTCGAGTGCAAAGAAACTTGATTCGGGTCCTAGCGACAGATATGCTTCCATCACTGATCACATTGAGAATTTTCTCCCTTCATGGGAGAAGTTCAGGGTCGTGTTGATGACGATCGCTGATGGGGTGATGTCGAGCTTAACTCTATATGAGTTTGAGTGTTTAAAAAACTGTTGTGAGTCGGAGGGGTGTCCCTTAAGATCACACAGGAGCTAAACACGAATAACGTATATTATCGTGTGTACTCGAGGTGGTAGTAAAAGGTCGATTATGTAAATAGAAGGCTGGTCCCTTTATAGGGGCCAGCCAGGTCAATAGCAAAGAAATATAATATATATGAATGCGGGGTCAAGCCCCCATTGGACTGTGACACATATGTTGTGTCTCTTCTTCATGGTTTCGATGACTTCATGAAAGGCATTGAATATGTAATGACCTGCAGTGGGTTTTATCAGTTGCATGGCTAGGATAGAAGCTTGATTGTCAATGTATAATATGGCCGACTGTATACCCCACTCCTTGGATATTAGCTTGGTGCCCAGTAATGCACCCACTCCCTCCCCTTCATATACTGTGTGTTGTCCTACAACATTACTCACTTTTTGCGAGCAAAGAATAGGATCTCGGGAGCCGAGCAAAGCAGAGCTTATGTCTGAGGATTCCAACCCAGCTTATGGACTTGAATTGCTCGACGACTTGAACTCAAATTCCCCAACCATTATCCTGATGATCCATATCCACTCAATGACATTCACGATGCAGCAAAATTTGTACTAGCAGGCTCTAACACATCGAACTCAGTAATCCACCAATCGACTTCCTCATCGCACTCGACATCGAATGTCGGAAATACAGTCACCTTGTCACCCGGAACTATTACGATTAAAACCGAAGATCTAAACGCAATGTTTGAACGATTTGCTAGCACCATCGCTATGCATATCGCAGGTACTAAAAATCCTCGTGCTAATTTGGCAGACAGACAGGCACATATCGATGCACTTCTTTGCATATTTTGCAGTTTATCGGGACATTTTATTCCTGACTGTATGGTTTGTCAGTCATACTTGAATGAAGGGAAGTGTAAGAGAAACGCAGAAGGAAAGATCGTACTTCCAAATGGACAATTCACCCCTTGAAGTATCCCTGGCAGGTTTATCAAGGAACGCATTGACGAATGGTGGAAACGCAACCCAGATGCAACCCCAGCAGCCACACTTTTATTTAGCATTGCACCATCAGCACTTTTGACTTCGACTAATTCAACCTCGGCTGCGATCAATTGATAACAGAGTCTGACGCTGTTTCTACATCGGGATCAGAAATGAAAGGCATTTATCATAATTCAACATTGACAGCTGACTCCAAAGGTAGAATAGCGGCTCTCGAGCAAGAGATATTCATGCTTTGAAGTGGTCGACCATTTTTGTGTCCAAACAAAGAGGTTTGAAATTTGGTTCTGGCCATGACAACCCCTGTCCCTGCATCGTTGACGTCTACTGCTCCAGTCCCAGCACCCTTGACATCTTCATCAACAATGGTCAACCCTTTGACTTCAACTATGGCTCCAACATCAGCATCGACATCGACTTCTCCCGCATCGACCACTTCGCCATCGACTACCATACCCCCAATGCAAACCTTGGTACACCCATATGCATCAGTCAGGGAGAATGCCTATTTGCCACCACACGAAAGGAACTTCGCTGGTGCGTCAAAGGGTAAAGAAAAAGACGGACCATCGTATGCAACACAGGCACCAGTACAGAACAAGAAAATCGCGCTTGATGAAGATGCCGATCATCACACTTACATCGGAAGAACTACTCTCGCTTTCACCTGAGGTTTGAACAAAATGGAGAGAACAGGTCACACCGAAATGAGTCCCACAATCCAGAAACAACGCAACAAACATGTTTAGTCCTGACATGATTATCGTGCCTGACCCATACGAGACCTATATTAGCAGTCTCTGACCCAGTGAAATCCCTCAGCCTTTTGTCATCGCTAAAGAAACTTCCAGTTATTATGGATGTCCATGGTAACAACCAGGTAGAAAGTGTCATCGATCCCAGTTCCTCGATCATATCAATAGCTGAAGATGTCTGTCACAAACTCGGTCTGGCATACCAAATCATTAGAAAGTCAACTCAATCTCTTAGAAAGCCTACAAAGAAACAAGTACAACATATGTGTGATACAAGAACCCTACATTGACTTCAACAGAAAAATCTGGACCAATTGCAACTGGACAACAGTATACCCCAACACACATCAGGAACACCCAGACAGAACAAGGTCAGTAATACTCGTCAATGCTAACTTACTCACAGATGCATGGAAACCAATCAACATTGAACACCCAGACATCACGGCAATAGAGATTCAAGGTCAGTTTGGCACACTATGCATCATCAATATTTACATTGACTGTAACAATATCAATACACTGACACATGTATCTGCCTACATGTGAGATTGAGAGAGACAACAACACACAGCAGGTCCACTACACACCATATGGTTGGGGGATTTCAACCGTCACCACCCACTATGGGATGAAGCTTGAAATGCACACCTCTTCACAACTCAGAACCTTGACCTTACACAACCACTGCTGAATATGCTGGGACATTACAACATGAAGATGGCCCTACCCCCACAAATTCCGACTCTGCAATTGCACAGCACAGGAAACCACACCAGACTCGACAATGTATTCTGCATGGAAAACCTTGCCAATGCAATCATCAAGTGCAACACAGAAGATGTGGCAAGGCCAGTGAAAACAGACCACTACCCAATCATCATGCAAATCAACATATACACACCGAAGATAGCATGGAAACCAAGGCATAACTTCAGGAAGGCTGATTGGCCGGAACTAGTAAAAATGTTAAAAGCTAACCTCACTAACATTCCCCTGCCCACAGAAATAGATAACATACAAGACTTCGACAAAAGGTTAAAAACCCTGAATGAGAAGATACAAGATGCCATCAAGAAACATGTCAAGCTAACAACACCATGCCCATATTCAAAGAGATGGTGGACTCCAGAACTCGCAGACAAAAAGAAGAAAATGCAACAACTTGGAGGGCAGTCAAAATATCACCGCCAAAACACCCAACATCCGATACACGAGGAGTACCGACAGCAATGCAATCAGTATTCAGAGGCGATATGAAAAGCAAAGGCTGAACACTGGATAGACTGGCTAGAGGGACTGGATGGGTCCAACATCTGGGATGCAAGCAGACTGGTGATGACACCCGTGATGGATGCAGGAACAATGAGGATCCTGATCCTCCAAATCAAAGACCCAGCGACAAAACAGGTGACAAGAGAAGAAGCGGATAACGAGGGCAAAGGCAAGCTATTCTACAAAACATTCTTCCCACCGCCAAACCCTACAACGCTGCCAATCCCACAAGATTACCAGTACCCACCACCACGTTGGACGTTCACAAACATCTCAGATGAACAGATACATTGTGCTATCAAGAAGATGAAACCATACAAAGCTAGCAGAAGCGGCACCATTCCAAATTCAGTCCTCATACACACTAGAGAAGAAAGAGGCATGCAGTGCTTATGATCACAGGGGCGATGAAGACCACGGGAACTGATATAGCAGAAGTCATGGTGAACCTCATACCATTCAGTCTACTAGTCAACAAATACCATCAGTGAGCAGCCACCAGACTCGCAACTCTAGCCCCATCACACCCCCTCCACAAACCAGTGATAAACATGGTGAAAAAACTAGTGAAACACCACCCCACTCTGCTACATGACCTCATGCACAGATACAAGATCCAGCCACAGAACATGGAAACCATCAAGGCTGTATGCTTTGACACGAGATGGACACCAAAGGTGGCAATCAAGATCGCAAACAATGAGGACAAAGTGATTGCGAACATAAACCAAGACAGCCCAGATGTCAAAGTATTCATGGACGGTTCAGGGATGGATGGTAAGAGGGGCGCAGCAGCTATCTTATACAGATATGGGAGGGCAAAGTCAGAGCTGCAATACAAGCTAGGCATGATTCGTGTCGAATATCCCAATGTGTAGCTGTTCTCCCACTAATTTGTCCATGTCCAATATGCTCCACTTGCAATCATCTTCTGAGCCGGGATAGAGTTTATGTACTGCTGTTTGAAATTTGTTGAACGATGTGCTGGGCTGATACTCTGGAAGCAATTCCCAGAGTTCGGAAGAGTCGATGTTGAGGTAGCGACAAGCGTGCTTCTTCATTAGATTCAATTCAGTAACGCCGCAGGTCGGGAATAATAGTTCAAGCTCTTCGAAGTATCGTCAGAGCTCTTGAGGCTGAGTCGGGTCGAATTTTGGAGCGGTTGAGTGCCCGTGAGCTGGCATTGCGGTTTGGGTAGTCATGAATGCGATGACTCTAGGGGTAGGGGTTAAGACTTGGGTGATGGATGGTAGAGGTGTCGAAGTTGTTGGAAGGATGAATGAAGAGGTTGATGATGATGATGACAAAGTAGATGACAATGTGGAAGGCGATGATATAGGTGAAGGAAATAGTCTACGGTGAGTAGATTCTGCTTCGGAAACAAGAATTAGAATGTCTCCCGATTGTTCGAGAGATTCGAAGGCGTTGCGAGTATCGATACAAAGGTTTTGGCCTAAGCCGAGGAAGTCAAGGTTGGTCCAACGATGAAATGATTCAGAAACCCTTGTGGTGGGTTCCAAAAATGATGATACTCAACCCAGGAAAACCACCTAAACTGCTGATGAGGCAATTGATGATATTTGTGACAAGTCTGAGGAAGGGTGTGAGTCATTCTGAATGTTCATGATCCAACCAATGGGAAGATAACTAGTTGGTACTAGTTGTGAAGGTAGTGCTATAGGAACCGAAGGTGTTTGCCATGGTCCGATCGAGTATCGATCAATATCAAGGAAGATCAATGAGATTGACGGTGAACGAGTTCTATTGTCAATGGTCAACGTGTGAATTCCGAGGACCTTTTGATAGGTCGATAGTATATGAAGGGTATAGCAAATGTCTATGAAGTGTTGAACTGGTTACTAGTGCTAGTGACAAGAGGATCAAAGGAGGATCAAGGATGCGATGATCACAGAGGTTTCTCGTCGATTGAGAAAACTTGTAGAGACTTAGATTGTTTTAGAAGGTTGATCAGATGCTTAGAACTGTATATGAGACGATAGGTGAAGACGATTTCTTTCTTTCCCAGTAGATACTACAGAGTTTTATATGTTTTAAAGAAACTTCCTAAAATGGAATGAGAAACATGGGTAGAACATGAGGCAAAAGATATGAGTTAAGGCACAAGGCCAAAAAGGAGACTGGAATCTGAACAAGAAAGATATATATCATATGATGAAAGAGTAATAAAGGGTATAGAACTAAAAGGGGACTGTCCTTTGTGTATAAATCGCACTAAGTCTTGCAATAATTTGTCCAGCGGGTTCTGTGCACGATAGGGACTTGGAATGAGGCTGACCTACTATCAGCAGGTTTGGGCATGAGTTGGAATCCTTCATGGCGCATGGTATTCCACCATATAGATAACAAATGTGGTGCCCGATGTCGCTCATAGTCTCTCAATATCGATCAATGATGCTTGATGATGGTCGATGATGGTCGACGATGTTCGATTGCAGTCGCAGTTTGTTTGAAGATGATTGGGGATGTTCGATGGTCATTTAGAAGGGGTCTTAGGGGCTTTTGATGTAGTCCTAAGGTTGTGCGATGTGGTCTCTTGGTACGATGGACACCCCAGAGGTGCCCTATAGCCTAGGCGAGGGAATCCGCTCGTATAGCAATGCTTGACTATGACAATGTGACTACGTGACTCTACCAACATGGTCACATGACTACCTGGAGTAGCTGACCACTCACCCTACTCCATCTGCCCCTCTCCAAGATGGCGATGTCCCCGTTGCCTCTGAAAAGGAAGGAAAGGAAAGGAAAAGAAAAGAAAACAATAGGTATATGAATAATAAAACCAGTGCAGTAAAAAATTCTATGTGTGATATAAAAAATAAAATAAAAGACAACTCAACATGGTGCCCATCCCAAAGCTCGAAGCACCCTATTCAAATCTGCCAGTCGAGGGTCACTATCCCAATCAAGTTTCGGGGGGGGCTCTTGAAATACAGGACTTGGAATGGTTGGTTTACCTGGGCCCAGTCCAAAAGGATGTTTGCAAGTGATGATAGGACCTGCAGTCCACACCGGTCGACCTCGTCGAGTGAATAAATGGATTGGGGGGTTCCTCACTTGATTACGATGGCGGGTTTGCCTTTGTATAGAGTCAAAAGGTCGGGGGGTATTAGAACGTAGTGCTGAAAGGTCTTGTGGTGGTGGCAACTGAGAGACAATGGGTAATGACTCAGCATCCTCAGCCGAGTCAAAATGTGCAGTGGGTGGTGGTGATGGCGTTCGCGACGGTTGTAGTGTGGCCTCTCATGGCAGTTGCAGGTCATTAACAGGGGGCAACTCAGGATGTGCTACAGGTAGTGGTAGTTCAAGCATATCATCATGCAGAAGAGCAGAGCATGAGCCTTGTAGCTCAGGATCAGGGTCTGTGGGCAGTGATTTCGACAGGCATGGTTGTTCATCATTGGGGGGTGCTGTCTGTGGTGTAGCCATTCTCCCTTCGGGGTTTCACGTTGTTTGGGTGCTGGTATCAACGATGGTGGGGCTGGTTGAGGTCGTCTGAGTGCTGGCGTCGACAGTGGTGATGACGTTGGTGTCAGTTTGGGTGGTAGAGTCAGTGCGAGCTGCCAGTGTCATGTTCTGCAACTTCAGGGGGGGTTCGACTCCCTCCGTGCTCAATTTTGGAACAGCTGGGCTTCCACTAGTCTGTGGGGTTGTCTCGCTGGTACTGGGCATGGTCTGGGCACTGGAGTTGATACGGATGGTGGGTGTCAATGACGGGGGCTGGTGGGGGAAATGAGAGGGTCTGGGGGTTAGTCCCATCGTCGCCATGGTGTTTTTTCATAGCCATTGGTATTTGTCTGTCATAGGTAGTGAAGCGGCGCATTTTTGGGCATGCTGGGGCAAGCTGGGGGTCTGGGACAGGGCTTGGGGGTGTTCTGAGGGTTCCAGTAGTTTGTTTTGTCGTTTCTGAGCTGTGGGACGTGGTCCAGAATGTGGTATATAAGGGGATTCAGCCATCGTTGGCCATTGCGCTGGGTAGTTCAGGGGTTTTGACGGGGGTCTGGGGCACAAGCAGGGGGGAGCAGGGTGATGTGGGGCAGCTCCTGGATCGATTTGTCGAGCAAACGGTGTGTTTTGACAGGCAGGTTTGGTCCTTATTGTACGACTATGTTTTCTGGACAGTAGAGTGTCTCTGTGTGCTGTTTACGGCCTGGTTAGCCGTCTCTAAGGTGGGGGCAGCCATTTGGGTGCTAGTTGTTGCCAAAGTTGTCATTTTTTGGCTGTTTGGTTTGGGTGTCATTGCTGCTGTTGACAGTGACGTGGCGGTGGCAGAAGGAGGGTTCTGGCGGGTAACGAGAGCTGGGTAGGGTTCATTCTCCATTTGGCTAGCCGTTTCATTAGTACTGGGTGTGATTTGGGTGCAGATGTCATTGGTAGCAACTGTTTGGGCGATTTTTGAGGGCTGGGGGTCTTCAAAGGCAGGCAGCTCCGTTTGCAGGGCGGTACAGTGACGTTCAGGGGGGGCGTTGGTCTGCACAGTCGTTTTGTTGGTCATGGGAGCTGCCTGGGTGCTAGTGTCAGTCCAAGTGGTCGTTTTGGGGTCAGTCTGGACTTGAGCCTCATCCAGGAGGACGGCACCTCTCCATAACTCACGGGTGTGGGCCTCCTTTGAGATACAAAGCCCTTCCCCATGGCCTGCCAACTTCTCCCCTTCGTCAAGACCATCCTTCCTTCCTAACCTATATCCAGCATTCTTCCCCTTTTCCCACATCTTCTGTCCATTCTCGAGTATTTTCTCCTTCCCCATCTTTAGTCCTTCTTCTACACCTTCTTCCCATCCATCGAGTCGAGCTTCGTCCAAGAGTATTTGGACATCTTTGTGCATGTAGGTAAATGGTGGTGGTTGTATTGTTGCATTGTCTGATGACATGGCAGTGGCTGTGCAGACGCACATCGCATCATTGGTGTCGATTGTGGCTGCAGCTGTGTCTGCAGTAGTGGATGCTGTTGCTGTTGTAATAGTGCATGTAGTGGCTGCATTTTTTGTGTTATCGCGCCATTTCTTCTTCTGGCTTCGTTTGCCTTGTCCTGGACCTGGCATACTAACAAGTGGAGTGGTGATGAGGTAAATGGATGCTGGGGGCTCAAAACTCAAATAACCAAGCTAAGGTGCTCAAAGATGCAAGATAGTAGACACAAGATGCAAAATAAAGCTCAAGACACAAGACGAGATGTGAACTAGACTGAAAAAATGAAGCCAAGCCTAGCAGAGTGATGTGGCAGTCAAAACACGAGACCAGGAAGCTTAGAGTGAGCCAAATCTCAATCTCATCACCAAGATGGACACCCCAGAGGTGCCCTATAGCCTAGGCGAGGGAATCTGCTCGTATAGCAATGCTTGACTATGACAATGTGACTATGTGACTCTACCAACATGGTCACATGACTACCTGGAGTAGGTGACCACTCACCCTACTCCAATGATTGATGTTGCTGGTGATGTTTCGATGCAGTCGATATGATATCGTGATCAATAGACTGGGTTGTGCTGCATCTCGGACCTCGTAGGAGTTAGCCGATGTGATTAGAATGTGTTTAGAATGACATATCGGCCTTTGAGCCGAGGAGACAACCTATCACCGCTGATGGTATTGAAGAGTACACAATCAAAAAGATCATTGACAAGCAAAAGAGAGGCTGAGGGCATCAATACCTTGTCCACTGGAATGGTTTCAGTCCAGAAGATGATCGATGGCTACCGCAATGGGAACTTGAGGACTGTGAAGTGCTGGATAGATGGCTCACATGTATGGGATAGGGACATGCAGTAGCTTTTTCCACTGGGTTTTTGACACACCTGTCGTGAGGTTGATGATGATTTACATTTTATTTTTCAATTTTTTTGAAAGAAATTTCTTGTTTATTTCTCATTTGTTGCTTGTGCACTCTGACTTGTAACACCCATGCCTTTTTCTAAGGGTGGGAGGGTGTAAGCCTATTGTGATGACTTATTTACATACTTACATTATAGACTTCCCACAATCATTATTATTCTTCTTAACCACGAACTACGACTTATATTACACTAGCTAGTAACTGGAATACTACACTGTATCTTATCACTCTGTGTGATCAGAAGTGAGTCTTAGTATTATCTCCTTTCTTTATAGTGCTTGTTTATCCCCACATTGGGGATAGACTCACAAAAGTGCTGTATCCACAGCCATCACAGCTGTCTCTTGATGGTCAATACAGCATAAATCTGTACTGTCAAGGCAAGGCTCAAGTTCCTGATGCGTACAGGTACCATACTATCCCTGGTGCTGGGTTTGAACACAGGTAGGTGTTGAACAGTCAATATTTCTACCACTTCCCATCCACTTCAGCACTCAGTATTCTCAGGATAAGTAGTTACTGTAACTATCAAGCAATGTATAAATTTTATTTTGCAGAAGAGAGCCACATCATTGAGGTATTTTAGTTTTGAAGGTCCAGATTTGCATTAATGTGGAAAAAACAGTGTCTAGATAGTTTTTATGAATTGACAACCGCTAGCATACAGGATAGAGCATTTGCATGTTGAGCATGACAATCTCTTGAAGTAGAGATTGAAATGTGTATGCATTTGGGTCTCATGATAAGTATTGAACTGCAGAGCTGAGATTGAATTCGGCATGTCAGGAACTGTGACTGATGTGACTGAAAGCCTTATACCCTCAAACTGGTATCACATTGCCAATCACACAGTTGGTTATACTCATGTTTTTACTACAAGAAAGTCTAGATAAGAAGCATATATATTGTTGAAATTAACCCTGAGATACATGCTGCATACATGAGGCAATACATGCTGAATACATGAGGCAATACATGCTGAATACATGAGGCAATACATGCCGCATACACATGTTACTGCACTTACTGTGCATACATGTGGTAAACACATTCCCAAGTCATGTGACATCCTTATTATTATGTATATAAGGAGAGCCTGTACCGTAGTAGGAATATGGTGTTCTTACCTCTGCTAACCCTAGTTGTAAGTCTTACTAAACCCCAGGTAGGTTGTAAGGAACTTGTTGTCTCTTCTGCTGTGCAGCGTATATAGTCTGCTCCAACAGGTTATGGGCCCTGCTGGACATGTCGCGAATGCACCTTAACTGGCTGTGAACAACGTTGACATCATAGTCTCCAAATTATAACCTTGCACTCTTCGTGAGCTGCATTGTGCTCCTTGTGAGCTGCACTTAAAACCTAGGTTGACTAGGGTTACACACTCTGAAGGAGTGCTTTTTCCCGAGATTGTTAAGATGTGTTTTTTTGAGTAAAAAGACTGATTGAGCACTTTTCCCAGCTGCCATCAAAGATCATGTCTTCAACTCTTGAGAAACTCATACAAACTTTCGATGGATCAAATTACATTCAATGGGCTGACTCAATGAAGGCGTGGCTCAGGTCTCAAGGCCTATGGCAGATAACTAGCAGGGCGGAAGTCAAACCGCCTCTGGCGCCTCTTTTGACGGCAATGAATGCTACTCTCATAGTGGATGCTACTGCCAAGCTCCAGACCTGGAGCAACAAAAATGACCAGGCAATTGGTAGCCTAGTGCTCTGCCTGGCCCCCTCCATTCGGCAGCATGCCAACACCAAGGACACTGCTGAGGAGGTGTGGGACCTCATTCGCACCAATTATGGTGCTGATGGCCCTCCCAAGTCTTTGCAGACTTTAGATCTGCAATAGCAATCAAAATCCTGGCTGTGAACCCAGTGCCAGAGATTGCTAAAATGGCTGACAAGTTCGAGTGCCTCACAGCTGCCAATGTCGCCATCCCCAAACTAGTACAGGCGATGATCCTACTTGCTGCAATGCCATGCGAGTATAATTCATTATCCACCACAGTCCTTAACATGACTGCTACTAGTGCCCTGACATTCAAACACGTCAAGGACTCCATTGTTGCTGAAGCCTCTAGGTGCATGGCAGCTGGAAAGCCCACCGGCCCGCCTCAGGCCAATAAGCTTTCTGCTGTCAAGCACAAAGGGGGAAACCCCAAATGGCAGCCCAAAGAAGGGCAAGACAACAATGGAGAGTCATCCCGAAAGCATGGACGATGCAGAAACAAAAAGACTAAGGAGGATAAGCCCAAAGAGAAGCATACCCACCTTGCCTCCAGTGCCTTTACCACCATAAATGGTAATGGCACCATCATACTGCCAATGCCACTCATTCAGTGCATCGAACAGCATGACCACACTCCCACAAGGGACCCTCTCTGCCGACCGCCTGCACAGGCATATACAGGCACGGCCTCTACCTCTCATTCAGTTTGCGCCAAATATCAGCAAGCTCGAGACACCCTCAAGCAAATGCAACTTCCATGCAGCGCAAAAAATCTGCAACCGCTGGAAGAGCACCTGATGGTGTGAGAAGGGAAGAGAAGGAGGATCGAACTGGAAGAACTGGAAGAACCTAGGATCATGGAGGTCAAAGACAATACTGTCTCCCTCGGATCAGAGCCTCCAGTTTCTGATTAAGAAGTGTGGAAAGCCATCGATGAGATGCTTGTCAATGAACCACTTGAAACAGGAGGATATGATGACAGGTCAGTCCTTTTCCCTGCCGCAAGCACAAAGATTAATATTCCAATGATTACAGTGAACTTTTCATGTGAAATCTTACTGCTATCAAATGTATCATGGAACTATTTAGATTTTAATATATGTGTTATGTGTGCAAATGGAAATTGTAAGAAAGGTGCCGACTGGATCATGGATTCAGGTGCATCAAAGCACTTCACTGGTGAAATGAAAGATTTTGCTTCTTATGAGCCTTTACCAAGAAAGGACTCTACCTTGGTTCAAACAGCCACAGGTACTACTCATATAGTAGGAAAAGGAGCAGTCTTCATTAGACATCAGGTAGTATGTCATGGGAAGTCAGAGACACGTGAAACACAATTATACCCCGTCTGCTACATACCTGACTGTAGTACTCGACTACTGTCAATGGGCATCTTTTTACAAGATGGAAGTGATGTGCATGGTTCCTCTGCACACATTTCATTTTTCGAGAAAGGAAACCCAATAATGGATTGTGTCCCTCTTAGGAGATGCGACACAATCTATTGGGCTCAGACTCATATATTGAACACCAAGAGGATCAATGTCGTGACCATGTATGTCACTGACTACTTGACTTGGCATAGGCGACTTGGACACCCATCCAAAGAGGCACTAGGGAAAATGCCTAACAGCACCATAAAATTCCCAAGGAATTTAATTATTCCTAAAGACAAAATTATATGTCCAGGGTGCACTGAAGGGAAAATGATGTCAAAATCTTTTCCCAAATCAAATTCATGCACAGAGAAATCCTTTGAATTAATACATTCCGATCAAAAGGAACTCCCAGTACTATCATACCACAAACATAAATACTTCATTGTATTTCTAGATGACAAAATGTCACATATCTGGGTCCAGTGCCTTAGAAAGAAGTCTGATGCTGCTGTGGCGATTAGACAATTTCAGGCAATGGCTTTGACCTAGTATGGCGCTACAATCAAGCGCTGGCATGTTGATCCAGGGGGGGAGTTCAAAGATCGTGAGCTACAAGATACGCTCAAGAATTTTGGCATCAAAATAGAGATGTCCGCACCCCACATTCACCAACAGAATGGGCGTGCAGAGTGTGCCATAGGAACAATAATGGAAAAGTTGCAAACCCTGCAATTTACTGCTTGTCTACCACAATCATGGTGGGAATTTTGCATTGAACATGCAACACACCTATACAACCGAACCCCAATAAGGCGCCTGAAATGGCTGACACCTTTTGAGGACCTGAATAAAGTCTGCCCAGATCTAAATGATCTGAAGGTCTTTGGTTGCGGTGCTTATGTCTATCTACCCAAGGAGAAATGTCCAACCACATTAGCTCCTTGATCAGAGTTAATGATGTACCTTGGATTAGAAGATGGCATTAAAGCATACCATTTCATGTGACTTAGTGGTGCAATATTCATTGGTGCTATGGCACTATTTGATGAAATGTTGTTCCCATGCTGTCCCAGAGCTAAAACTCCTGCCAAGACAGACCTTGGTGATTTTCCACCTCCAGAACCAGAAGATGACGACCACCCATCTGAAATGGATGGCGATGATTCTATACCACCACAAAATCTGCCCCTTCCTCCGTCATCAGAAAAAGATGATGATGATGTACCAAGCAAGCAAAAGGTGCATGACAATGCGACTGATGCTCCTCCTCCGCCACCTCCAGTAACTACTGAGGACTTTTGTCCAAGGCGTGATGATCAACAGGAATGGCAGCAATTGCCCCATCAATCAGGCAGGCAGAGGAACATCCCAGACTGTCCTGGCAATACCTATGGAGAGAAGCGACTCCCCTCTGACATAGGGAGAGACATTGCACATGATCGATATTGGAAGAGATCTGTGGGTCAAGATTTAGATCATAACCGAACATGACCATGATCTCAACAGCAAGAACTGGTTGCTGGACCGAGTTCGGCACCCCACAAGAGTGTGCCCAATTCCAATAATCAAGAACATGATCACCCAATGGGGGAACCGGACAAAGCAGGTTATATTAAAAAGATAACCAAGGAAGGTGGAGATAAGCTTATTTGCTGGCTGTTGTCAAAAGCAGTCACACCATCAAGTGAAAAAAGCCAAGTTCCAAACCAATTTTGCGATATTGCGTGCCTACCACGGCAGCAGCAACTTGAGTGGAAACAGGCTTGTCATGAAGAATTAGAGGCTCTTCACAAGTGACAAGTCTATGACATTGTCGATCTTCCACATGATCAAAAAACAATCAAAAATAGATGGGTTTTCTCCGTGAAATTGGACAGAAGAAAACGAGCCAGACTCATGGCCAAAGGCTTTTCACAAGTCGAAGGTGTTGACTTTGATGAGATTTTCTCACCAGTAGTCCACTACAAGACCGTACGCCTCATGTTTGCACTTGCATCTCTAGAAGGCATGTATATGACCAGTCTAGATGTAAAAACCGCATTTTTATATGGCAAACTAGATGAGGAGATCTATATGGATCAAGCTGAGGGTTTCAGACTTGAGGGAAAAGAGCGCAAAGTAATGTGCTTATGCTGAGCATTGTATGGCCTTAAACAGGCCTCACTAGCATGGTGGAAAGAGCTAGAGACATTTATGTGCACCATCGGGTTCGTGCACGCCAGCTCCGATGCCGGCATTTTCATACACAAGGATCCTAAGACAGGCAGCATTGTTATTGCACTGGTCTATGTTGATGTTGGCTTGTTCATGGGGAAGAACAAGAAACTTGTGGATGAAAAGAAGAATGCTTGTCTGAAGCATTGGGAGTGCCATAGTACTGAAAAGGTCATGGAATTCTTAGGCATGCGCATCACCCAGACTGCAAATAAAGTCAAACTTGATCAAACCAAATATCTCGCCAAAGTGCTCGAGAGGTTCGAGATGACAAATGCCAAAGTTGCCCCCACTCTGCTCCCAACTGGTTACAAACCATTGGAAAACACAGCGACACCAAACATGGCGCTTAGATCAAAATATCAGTCTGTGATCGGATCTTTATTGTATCTGATGCCCAGAACACGACCTGATATTGCTTACATGGTAATCAAGATGTCACAATTCTCAGCTAATCCTAGCCAAGAACATCTAGACAAAGTGATGTACATCATGCACCATCTGGTGGGAACCCAGAAATATAATATTGTCTACAATGGAGAGAAATCCGAAGGGCTACAGGCCTTCACAGATTCTGATTGGGCAGCTGACACTGTCAAGCGCCAATCTACAATGGGTTACTTTGCTACTCTAGTGAGTGGCATTGTGTGCTGGCAGTCCCATTTACAAAAAACTGTAGCACTGTCATCCACAGAAGCCGAATATATGGCTCTTGTTGGCAGATAGCATGGATAGAGTCCTTATTCCAGGAACTTGGATATATACTGAAGTGCATACCAATCTGCACTGATAATCAGTGATCCTCTTTATCAGATCAAATCCAGAAGGACCAAACATATAGACATTTGCTACCACTATACCCCAGCCCCTTCAGTGTATTTGGACCATTACAAATGGACCAACTAATGGTGGCTTTAAGCTGTTTGAAATGGTCCAGCTAATCTGGGCCCATGGATTATAACAGACCATAGTAGATAAGTGGGCTCATGTGGTAGATATAAGGTCATGGAAATAGGATGGGCTTATGGGTGATATGAGTACTGCTATAGGCCATTTGTCATGAATGGGCCCATGGGTCAAGTCAATACTGCAGTGGACCATATGATGGATAGGCCCATGGGTCATGTCAACACTATAGTGGAACATATGATGGATGGGCCCATGGGTTATATATATTAATACTGCAGTGGACCATATGATGAATGGGCCCATGGGTCAAAGGAAGACACACAAGGGTCTCCACAAGGTCACATGTATTGGTGCATGGCATCCTTCAAAGGTTATGTTCTCT
Organism: Tricholoma matsutake; assembly: GCA_026075535.2. NCBI lineage: Eukaryota > Fungi > Basidiomycota > Agaricomycetes > Agaricales > Tricholomataceae > Tricholoma > Tricholoma matsutake. Next base: position 9,070,732 of record AP026540.1, on the reverse strand, counting down.
GTTGGGCATGCTGGTCAAAATATGTTGAAGTGCTAGCTCCACATCATTACATCAGAAGATAACCATACAAAAGTTCATTTGTCACCCAGTATGATATTGTATCATGAAATAAAATTGGAAATACAAATCATTCAGACTGGCACAGATGAGAAAGTCTTGGTCACTGTCGTCCACTCAGGCGATCTCATCCTCATCCTCTCATGAACATTATCCCTCATATATTGGGCAATACATACCTGGTTCCCATTAATCTCTGAAATTCCATGTCGGATTACCTTTCCCAGCAGGAAAACCATTGTTCCCAAAGGATAATCCAGCTCCAATCCAAGGTTCTTGAGTTTCAACCAAGCTCCCTTTTCATAATCTCCGATGGTCATTAAACAGTCGTACCATGGGCCTTGGGAATTGTTGTCCTGATGCATAGGGGTGATCCAATTACTGATCAAACCATATCCTGAGAAAGGTGTCGTCCACAGCTGTAAAACCTCTAGCACCTCCTCACCATCCTTTACCATGTCCGGAGAATCTCCCACCTTCTTCAGCACCCCCCGACCAATCTCATACAGTTCAGGATGAACAATGCTGAGCAAGGCACCCATCAGTGCGAACGATTCTGAAGTTTCTTTCAGCCATCCAAGTGTGTTCAGGTTCTCTGATCTTGCCTTCAAGGTCTTTGAAATCTCGGGCTTGAATTTAGGAGTCTAGAACAATCAGAAGATAGAATTAAAGGCCCTGAAATATAAAAACCTTCAACTTACATTGTGTGCTTGCTGGAACCAAGCTGGCGAGAGATTGATATTGCCAGGATAAGGCTGACATTTTCCAGGAGATTTATAATATTGAGGATCTGAACGCCATTTTGTGCGAGTCGGATTCAGAGTAAGGGATCCTCTGAGAGATTGATCCATCTTCAGTGCAGCCTCCCAAAGAATTCTCTACAAGCCAAGTGATAATCGAATGAATCAGAGGGGGGTATTATTATATCAACAAGTTCTCACCTGTCTTTCAGGGCTCAGGATGCCAGGCAGGAACCAAAGTAGGATCCGTTCATGCATGTCTAGGACAATGGTCGGCTGGGTAAGTAGTCTCTGTCCACCATAACGGCTTGTCATGATCAAGGAATCCTCCTTGGAGTCATTCCAACCAGTCAGTCTCTTCGATAACATGTTTGAGTCATATCTTTGCACATCAAGATCATTGAATTTCACTGAAATCATTTAGCCAGAAATTTCAAATTGACAAAATCTAAATATTACTTCTATTGCAATAAGCATCAGCTGCCATTGTTGCCATTTGTTCACAGTCAACTGTGAGTTGAACTGATAGTGAAAGTGGAGGAAGTGGGCCAGGATTCTCTTGGTTATAGATTGGCCAAATTGCCTTCATCTTTGCGAGATCGGGAACGTTCTGATTCTCATGGAGCTTCCTTGAAATCACCCACCAAAATCGGGCTTGGAGGTAGTCTGAAACAGTGTCGGTCAAGAAGAAAGGCGAGTTAGATGGTAATGACATGTTGAATCTGATGAATCTGACATAGACAACAGATTGTATTTATATAAATCAGAGGGGCCTTTATCTACTGATCACTCAAATCAATCTGATATCTGACATTCCAATTGTCAAGAATGTCCAGTGAAATGAAATGTCGCTGCGATTGTTGTCCATCCCGATCCTGATCCCGATTGATGTTATCTTTCATCTATGAACATCATCTGAACATCATCAGTGACTTTGATCTCCGATACCGATAAGCGATCAATGATAGATGTTGATTTCTCTAATCATTCTCATCAATATCTATCATTACTCCCAACAATGAGTGCTCCGAAAGTAACATGCCAGGCAGTTGTTGATTATCTCTGCTCCCGGGCTAGAGCAGCGACACTTGAAGCTAAACAGCCTCATCGTCAGTCGGGTCTCAATGAGTATTATCATATTTGGAAAGCCAGGATGAAGCAAGAACTTGTAAGTTGCATTACTCCTACATAACTACATTTTTATCCAGTGTTAGGGGATTCTGGAAATTATACTTGGATGGATGATCCTTGAGAACAAGTTCCTTTATCTCACCCCTTTTCAAAAAAGACTGCACTCCTTGGTCATGGATGTATCAAGTTCAGACATCGGCACATTCAAGGGAAGCCTTTCGTTGCTCAGGGAGGCTACTACCAACATCGACTTGACAAGGATTGTGGAACCATACCTCGATCCTTGGTGGATCATCAGTACTCCCATGGTCATCAATCCAGACCTTTTCCCAGATGTACTGAGATTCCGGAACGTGGTATGTAGCACTACATCTCATTATTAGATACTAGAATGATAATATTTTTTATTGATAACAGGTGGGGCCAGGTGTCAATGAAATTGCCCCTTCCTTCCGATCAAGGGTTTTGCTTGATGTCAGCCAAAGTCAGCAGGACTCGTTGCTGGCATTGGGAATGGTACATGTGGCTGTGGGAGAGCTCTTGATAGAAAGGGAAGATCTTGTAGATGATGAGGAGGTCTCCGATGTGGAATGTCCAGTCCGACTTACCTTGCCTTTAACCCGGTGATCAAAAGTAGATAATGGAGTCTTGATGATTGGAAGTCTGCTTATGGCTATGCAACTTATGTAACAATCAACATTGGATATATTTACTTGAAACTTGAGAGATGGTCAAATCACCAACCATGAGCATCAACTGGAATGTATTGCCAGCATTTATCCATGAAGGTGTCATTGATTTCCCCTTTTCGAACAATGCCAAAGCACAGGAATTCATGGATCTTCTCTGCTCATGGAGTTTGTTCATGGCAGCAATCAGTCCCAATAGTAATCATTCAACGCAGCATAAATTGCAATATCTGCAAATGATTAGAGAAGAATTGGTAAGTGAACCAATGGGAACTGTCATTTCATTCGGTTTTCTAAAATCGGACAGGCTGCGGGTCGACAATTCCTGGGGAAATGTTATCTGAAGAGTTTCCACATTATAGTTCCAGAAGTTTATAAGCAAATGCATCATATTGTCAAGGCAGAAGAAGAGCTCCTTGGACTCCTTGAAAAGATTAGAGGATTGCATTCTAATTACTTACAAGAACATCCCACCACTAGTGGCCAGAAAAGACAGCCCTGGTTCTCAATATCTTTGAACAACCAGTGGGGTATGAGTCTGGAGCAAGCACTTCAGGCACATAGAGAATTTGTGAGTGATCCTCTTCATCTTGGATTTAATTTTAAATGTAACTGGACAATGCTCATTGTGATCATCTTAGAACATCACTGGTGATGAAACCACCAGGCAACACCATCCTATACTTCCAAGGGAACTCCTACCTGCTATGATGGCAGGATATCGAAACATGTTGGAGAGTCAAACAAGAGTGGCTAGTATTTGGGCAGCTATACAGGATGATTTGAGATAATGGAGAGAGGCTTACCTATGGAATTATATATTGGATAATCATTATTTACATTTGGACCATGAAAGATATTCAAATGTATGTGAAACAATTACAACAATATAAAACCACCCTGCAAAATGAAAGTGAGATCAATCCGACAAAATGACCTGACAAAATGGCCAGATAAGTATTCGGGTCATCTACTGTCAGGTCATCTGGTGTCGGGTCATCTGGTGTTGGGTCATTTTGTCAGGTCATTTTGTCGGAATACTTATCTGGCCATTTCGCTGGGTCATTTTGTCAGGTCATTTCATCGGGTTATCTAGTGTCAGGTCAGGACACTTATGTACTACTACTCTAATCAATATTCACCCCCAATCTAATAAATGACTTCCTTGCTGTATCAGCAAAATCCTCCCACATCGCCTCCTGTTGTGCAGCATAGATCTTATGTCCATGAGAGTAATCAGCCTCTTTTCTCTTCCTCCACTCTGCTGCCCGATGATTGAAGTATGCTGTTGTCCATTTCATCTCATACCGAACAAGGGTGTTTTCCTCCATCGCTCATTCAAATGCTGCTTTTGCTCTCAGCCAGTTCACCTGGTGAACTACATATATATCTTTAGTTTTACACATCAGTCAATCTTTCATCCACTCACATTCTTTCATATAATTAGATGACAAACTGTCACCCTCGACATCCATATACCAGAACCATGGCAATGAATCATGCTTCCATCCAGACTCCTTTGGGTTTATCAATGTAGTACTCGTCTTTAGATGGCTCTGATCAAGGATTTGGAATCGATCTAGCATTTCTTTTGAAGCTCCCGATGACACCAGGGCTTCCCTACCAGCCTGATAGTTTTGAGCATAGAGTCGTAAGGCCTGGTCGGTAGAGTGAATACCATCCCAAGATTTCGTTTTTCCTGTTTTAAGTCCCTTGCGTCGGATCTTCGTAATGAACAAGAAAGCTTTCTTTCCCAGCATGAGCCTGATCCCTTTGAGGTTGTTGTTGCACTGCCCACTCCGAAGTTCTGTCTCAAGCTTTGCCAGCTCCACCAGCCCTCTCTCTCTGATTGCTTTGGCGGTCAGAGATGATGGCAATGCAATGACGGAAGTCTCAGGCCTGTTCCCCGATCCTACATCATTGAATGGGTTGGATGAAACAGGGCAAGAGATTAGATCAATCTCACCATCGTCATCAGTGATGAAGACTTTGGAGGGTTCATAGGAGGAACTGATATTTTCCGATGATGAGTCAGGTCAGAGAAAGTGATTTGCTTTCCTCTGATGATCCAAGATTCTTGTGAGAAGCTGACTTCGTTTCTTAGTAATTTTGATTTGCTTGGTCGTTGTCGGGACACCACCAACCTGTCTCAGATAACTTTGTAATGACAGCCTATCCCAAGAAAGGAGTGAAAATGCTGACAATAGCTTTACTAAACACTTACTGAGACTCTTGAATTGAGATCCCTTCCAAAAGGAATTCCACTGAAGAGACTTTGCCTGAAGGCTGTTCTTGGCTCAATTGTAACTGCATCTCGGCTTTACCTGGGGCTGATTCAGGTAATGCTTGAGTTCAGGAGATTGGAAATAAGAAATGAAGAGGACAGTACCTTGTTTGCATTTCAGGGCATAGTAATCCATACTCTTGACATTTTCATCCCTATTTTGTTGCGCCGTCATCTCACCCTCTCTCCAAGCTTCTAAATCTGCTGGTGCTGCTGACTCAGTCAGTTTCTTATAGGATTCTTCCGACCCCTTCAACAAATTCATTGCCCATTTCATCTTCCAAACCAATGATGATTCTACATTGAGTAACACAGTCAATATTCAGTGTAGGGGAAGGATGATGAGACATTTACTCATGCCGATTAGCTTTTTCCAGTTCGAGTGATTCATGTGGTCATCCAGAATTTCATTCCGATGGGCCATAGTCGCACTCTTGGCACTTCGGGATGTTTCGTTCAAGACAGCCCACAAAGTTTCCACAATTTCACCATCAATTACACCACTCTCTGGCACATATGCCAATGTATATCTAGGAAGGCAATCATCAATGTGTCCTACCACATGAAAGTCCCCGATCACTCCTGTGATCCTAAGACCTTCTGGGATAGACAGAAAGGGTGACTGATTCACTTGGAGGCGAAAGTTGATTATCCACTGACAAAAGATGTCATATACGAGTAGCGATCGATTGATCCCCTTCATCGTCTTGCTGTTCAGGGCTTTACAAATTACATAGTCGATCTTTTTCTGCCTGTAAATTCAGATGAAAGGGCTTGTAAATTGAGGATTCGTGATGGGAAGAGACTTACTGCTCTCCTTTTTGAAAGTCAATGGTGGCCTTGGGTTGAAAAAATCCATGCCGAAGACAAACCACCAATCCGATACCAGTTGCATCATAGCCAGCAACATTGACATTCCAATCAGCTTTGAACCCATTGCATGTACAGGGAGGCTGCTTGAATTCCCTGGCTATCTTGAGGTGAGCTTTATAATCCGAGCTCTCTGTCATAAAGCTCTGGCCATTTGTCAGTGGCACATCATCCTCGGGTCGTTTCTGATGTTGATGAGAAGCTGTAAAATTCCCATCAATGGCAAAAGACTGAGTATAAACCCATCTAAGATATCTTTAGTGTTTATCGGGGACTTGGTGTAAAAGTAGTGCTTGCTGTTCTTCATCATTCTTCCAATCTTCGGGCAAATTAATCCCAACCTGTGGACAGGCGGGGCAAAGGACAGTGAGATCCCCGAGTCCTGGACTTTCAACATTATGCCCAAATCCATGCCACTTCAGATGTTTGAGGTTCCGGAATTGCCTTGTACATCGGAGAAGTTCCTGATATCGGTCCTGGCAGATTACATGAGTATCAGTGTTGTGATGATCAGTATTTCAATTGGTGGGATGGAGCTTACTGGAATAGTTTCAGGAAAGCATGTGGAGGTAAATCTCCTCAGCTTCTGGTAGTAATGCCAAGCAGAGGATTTGCACTCCTGGTTTTCGGCAAGGAAGGAATCTAGACCTTCAAATGTGAACAAGGTCTTGACTTGCTTGAAGGAAGTGCAGATCAAGGGCCTGTATATCATCAGGTATGTGTCCAGGGCACCTGCACCATTGGATCGGAAGATGGTGGATACCATTGCTATGAATGATGACTAGTACATTCTTTGCATAGGTAGTTTTATCCCTAACATCTCTCTCCAGCAACGATCCATTGTCTTCCAATTCCATTTGAGAGAAAGGAACTGAGCCGAACTCGAGGTCATCATCATCATCCAATAACTCAGATGGGAGATCAGGAAGGCCAAACAGCCGTTCATCCTCACCCTCTTCTTGGTGGGAGTCATCACTGGGGTTTGAGGGGCATAGCTTCCCACCATGACCGAAGTGAAGGGTAAGACCAGCCTGTAGAAGGATGGAATCTTTGAAGTACTCATTTTCCCAGTGTTGAATCTTGTGAAAGGGGTTGTTCTGATGAGCCTTCTGACAACAGTCCTTGCAAAACATCAGACATCCAAGACAGTCCAAACAACGCCAGTCTCCCGATGACCCACAGCTTTTGCAAAGCATCTCGATCGGAGGCGCCTCGGATGAGAGAATACGTGCTAAATAGAACTTCCTTTTATGCAGGTAATCCCTCATGTAGTCATTTTGTGACTGAATACAAAAGGTCAAAAAGGTATCGAGGGCCAAATGGGTAAGGCTCTCACCTTAGACTTTGGAAGTTGGAGGGGTTCTAAGAGCACATTGTCAAAGTTAATATTTTGTTCATCTTCAACTGAAACCGAGGGAGTCAATCCTTTGATAGGTTTGGAAGGGGACTTGGATGGGGACATGGAGGAGTGTGAATTTTGCTTGCTAACTTTTGTCTTCTTCACCAGGCCTCGAGCTGTGTAATGGCTGGTAGTGCTGATAATTAGAGTGTCACCACTGGCTATATTTCTGAGATTAGGATTGAATTTTTTGATAGGCATGAGATGTTGGTTGCTTGTGTGAACTGCTGACTAACCATCAATCATCAGATGCGAGGGTCCCAGGGCAATTCAGACCTGCCGGTGGTGCCGAAGAAATTCATTCACTCATAGCTCTTAATGGATCACTTCGTGATTATCGATATCGACTGATTGATAGATGCCTATGATAGTATTTCGAGAGCATTCCAATGAAATGTCCAAATCATCACCATGGTTCCTCCCCATCAGCAAAATTCCTCACAGCAAGAGCTTTTTGCTCAAATTGCTCAGCAACTTGTTGTTCTGATCGTCAACATTGTCATTCCTGAAACCTTGAAGATTATACAGCAGTATTATTTCAAGGAGCCATGTTACACATCAATTCTCACAGGGCAGGCTTGGGTCAATGAACTACTCCATGGTCATCTGAAGCGCATTCGCACAGCTCTTGGAATGAATAAGCAAGTTTTCAGGGCTCTTGTGTCTGAATTACGAGGGATGGGCCATGGGGATTCCAAGTACATCACTCTTGAAGAGCAGCTTGCTATTTTTCTATATTGTTGTGTCACTGGTCTTCCTATCCGCCATCTTGAGGAAAGGTTTCAACATGCTCCCGAGACGATATCTGTGTAAAAAATTCATTTATTTCTGCTATCATCATTTTGGACTCATAGGTTCACAGATACTTCCGTAAAATGGCTTGTATCTTTGCATTTGCTCCTTTCAATTCCAAATACATAAAACAAATATCCCCCAACGATCCACCTTCATCAAGACTTTTCAACAATCCGAAATTATGGCCTTTTCTCCGATCTGCCCTTGGGGCAATCGATGGTAGCCACATCCATGCCACTGCTCGTGCTGAGTATCATGAAGTGTGGTGCAACCGGAAGGGCTTCATATCACAGAACTGCTTGTTCAGTTGTTCATTCGATCTTCTTTTCACATATGTCCTTACCGGATGGGAGGGCTCTGCATCAGATGCCCAAGTTTATGAAAGTGTGATCTCTGATGATCTAATTGTACCTGAGGGATTGTATCTCCTTGCCGATGCAGGCTTCCCACATTGCAAGGAGCTTCTTGTTCCCTACCGCAGCATCCGTTATCATCTTGCTGAATGGGGGCATGCCTCATTATGGTATGTTTGTGTTTTTCAGTATAAGGCATGCCTAAATTCATGAAATGTCCAGACCACAAAATAAGGAGGAGCTTTTCAACTTGCGTCACGCTCAGGCAAGAAATGTAATCGAGTGCATTTTTGGAGTTCTCAAGAAGCGCTTTCGCATACTTTTGATTGGCCCAGAATATGACATGACAATCCAAGCACAAATTCCGGCAGCATTGTGTGCTATACATAATTTTATTTGCATTCATGATCATCACAAAGAAGAACTTGCAAGTGAAGAATACCCAAACCAAGGTGGCCACACTGGTGATGGCTTTGTGCGACAAGCCAGCAATGTAGAAGACAACAACCCAAATGGGGCGGTTGTGGGTCGGCGAAATGAGATTGCACAGTCAATGTGGAATAAGTATCAGGCGATTTTGCGAGAACGCGAGGCCAGTGATGACGTTGATGAATTTTTGTACAATACAGATGTAGAGTAATACAGTGTACAGTACAGTTAGTGTACAAAAATTTAGGATACAGCTGGCTTCAAGATTGTTTGGAGAGCATAACGCAATGTATTTTCCTGCTGCACATCAGACATGGCTATGAGACTACCGGCAGCATTTGGATTATTGCTATAATAGAATGAAAGAGCACCTTGTTCATTATCATCAATATGGTCTGCATTTTTGATCAGCTCCATTGCCAACTTGATTCGCTGCACATCCGATTGAAACAGGCTTTGTTGCATAGTCATATTAAGATTGTTGATGGCCCCAGTTGCTCCAATGAGAGCAGAGATGCTTGTATTGGTCTTCGTCGATGTCGTTGCACTTGATTGTGGCTTTGAAGCAGTTTTGGATGGTGGCCGATCGGGCATGTGATCATCCCCTGATGCCCGTTTGTGTTTTCCCGATGACTTTGATTTCACTGAGGGCATGCTAGGAGCTGATGCCGGGGTAGGGGGATGTGAGGATGCTGACGTAGGGGGATGCAAAGATGCTGAAGCAGGGGGCTGTGAGAATGCTGACATAAGGGGATGTGAAGGGGGCTGTGAGAATGCCAAAGCAAGAGGGGCTGAGGATGGAGTCGTTGTCGGGACTGATAGGATAGAGAGTGAAGATGAGGCTGTTGCAGGTAGTTGGCCTAGTAAAGGACATGACAACGTTGATGGGAGGGCTGGATCAACAACATCCATGAAAGTCAAGCCATCTTGTGTGGCAGGAAAGATGATCCTGGCTGAAGACGAAGGGGCAGCATGCCCAGTCTCATTAACCTCACCATTCCCATCAATCAAGAGGTTGGGAGGGGCTTGGGCAGTGCCCCTGTGTGCAAATTGACCTTTTGCAATAGATTTCTCCATGATCACTTGCATTTTTGCATATTGTGGAAATGATGCATTGAGGAGCTGATGACAGTACCTTTTCTGTGATTTGAAGGTTAGATACATATGAAAATAACAATATAATAGGAACGTACCCATTCCTTCCCTAAATTCTTCTCAAAATCCTTGTAATGTTGAAGCTTGGCACTCATTTGTGCCCAGATACCTGATCCAGCAGGCATTGCACCCATTCCCGACCTTCCATAGTAATCCTCAACCACCCTGTACATATCTTTATACTAGTAGAATGGTAAAATGGAGGAAAAGGATGTAGAATGATTATATCATGCACCATAGTAAACTTGGCTTTGATGGCAGCTATTGTTCACGGAGAATGTGGGTGCTTGGTGTCAAGATGCAGTTTAGCTGCTGTCCAGACAACTGGCTTGAAGTTCCCTGGAGAGCTGGCTTCAGAACGGTGGTTGTACAAGAAAGCAATGAGGTCTTCAATTTCTTGATCTGACCACTTCTTCACTTGACTCTTCACTGCTTCGGATGTTGTGGCATCATCAGCATTGATGGAGGGGAGCACATCCATAAGGATAGGGAGACAGATCTGTACAGCAGCAGCTGTGTAGTGAAGAATGTGTTGATGTAGATTATCAATTGGCATATAATTGAAACCTAGAGACATCGCGGGAGGGAGGTGGAGAACGAAGTCTTTCGGCACCCGCCGGCAGGTTACCCTCTGTAAAAAAGGAAATTTCTCAGTCACGTGATAGTTAGGTGCAAGTCAACAAAGTCAGGTAAATGTTAAAAAACTGGTCAAAATGTCAGGTCAAAGAATGCAAAGCTAGTAGTAGTATTCAAGTAGTATTGAAGAAGATGGTAGGGAGATTTAATGGCTATCACGTGACTACACAATCATGACGTATCAAGTCTATCACACAAATGACATTTGTACAATATTCTAACTCCATAAGTTCTGAATACATTGTTAGACTTTAAGGTTTTAACTCAAAAACTCCAAGTTTTGCTTTGTTCAGAACATAAGTAGATGGTGATGTACGAACCGCAATTTACATTAGATCAGAAACTTCTAACCATGAAACAACCAATGACACTTGTTCCTCATGATCTCATCTTATCTTTGAAGAATGTATATTATGGGGATTTATGATTTAGACAGTGCTTTTTTTCTTATGCCTTTTTACAACCAAACTATCTAGAAGTGATGCCAACTGACTCGAATATATAACTTCATACTAGGTGACAAAAAGAAAGTTGACAAGTGGTTTGATTAAACTGAAAGATTGGTCTCCAAATGATCACTGATATGATTTCTGAGTATTTCTGAGCATTCCTTGGAGCATATTGGTCAATATGTGTGATCAGTGACTGGACTCATACAATTAGGGGCTTTTCAAGACTCAGGATTGATGGATTAATTAATGATCAACAATGATCGACAATGATCAAAATTGATCGACCATGATCGACCATGATCGACAATGATTGGTATAATTGATTCCATAATGAAATGATTTCCCCTGCATCCTGATTTGTACTTGTTTCAATACCACAACACCAAAAATACACTTATCCACCATCACATCACATACATTACATCACTATACGCTATGCCAGCTGAAGCCCATGTTCCTCCTGAACTCGTCCACTTTAAGCTGACAGGGGAAGATGTGGAAATCCTAGAAGCCAGAAAGGAACAATGGCAAGAGGGAGATCATTCACAGCAGAACAGAATTGGTCAGAAAGTTTATGACGAAATGAAGAAAAAGAATCCCCACTGGTCTAGGGAAGATAAGGAGTTGAGGAAGAAGGTCAGTTCATGAATTGGAAAGTATTTTGCAATGCCTTTGAACAGGGCATTTTTAAACAGGGTGTATATGCTTGGTTCCATACATATGGAAGAACTAGAGAATTGTCTGAGAAATTTAAGGGGATCAAGAAATGGACGGGTAGAAGGGTTCTCGGCATTCAGGCAAAAGGGGAGTTAAAGGAAACGATTCAAGGAAAAACAGGTGGATGGGTAGAAGATACTTCATGCAAGGCGGACAATCAAAAGGCATTTGGCACATACCAGAAGGAGTTGAGTAACCTTTGGGGGAAGACATCGGAAGCAGAGAAAAGGAAGATGGAGGACCTGGCCGATATATGGAATCGAATGGGTCCCCCAGCTGAGGAGCAAGCAAGGTAGGTCATTCACATTGAATATTGGTATTATCAATACTAATGCAGAACAGGAATGCAAAACAGGCTCATAAGCATGTGAAGTCCTTCTGCAAGCAAATGAAAAAGTCTTGTGGAATGGACTGTTTGGTATTAACATGCCACAAGGAAGTGAATGGAGTACTTGTCACGAACACGTTAAGTCTGTTCACTGTCTGAATTTGTTTCTGCCAGTTAAACCTTTTTCTTTGTAGGCATGAATTTATGGGAGATCTTGGAGGGAAGTCTTTCTTCCAAGCAAACAAAGATTGGGATACCAAGCCAATCATGGGGCTTCTAAACATGCATGCAAAGGAGATGTATTGTAAATGGATAATTTCTCATCGGAAAGATTCAAAATAATTGTCTTTTGTTAGCTGCAGCTGAAGAAGCAAAGTTCCAAGTTCCTATTGGAACCTCAAGTCAAAAACCATATGTTCAGTTGGATATGGATGCCAACGGGAATCCATTGCTTCCTGAGCCGACTGACTGGCTGAGCAAAGGGATGGATAAGAAAGCATTAATCAGGTCATATGTCGGGTCAGCATATCGTGAGTGGGTCAGCAATCATTCATTCATTCTCATCCCGGATGACTTGTCAGGTCTGGCTTGCAGTAATGAACATGCAATCCCTCCTTGGATGTCGTTCATTGAAGATGCAGATAAGTACTTTGGGGCGGATCAGGTTCCTGATGGTTTCAAGCTTATGGATCCATCGAGGATGAAGGACCACCAGATCAAGGAGATTTTGACATTTTGGTACTCTAATCAGGAAAGCGATGGTTTTGGTTTCAAATTCTATCAGGACAAAAAATTGAAGGGAAAGAAGAGATCAAGAGATGATTCCAATTCCAATTCCAATTCCAATGCTGATTCCGATGCCAAAACACCAAGCTGCCCAAGCCGCCCAAGGACCAAGAAGAGTGAGAGGGAGGGTAAAGGCAAGGAAAAGAGGGTGGAGAAGCCTGAGGAAAGGTGGACTGACCATATTGTTCCAGATTCAAGAAGGCGTAAATGGAGGGCTCCCACATTAAATGAGGTTGAGGAATCGGGTGAAGTGTTTGATTTCACATTGGTCGATCAGATGGAGTCATCGGAAGAGGAAGATGTAATGCAGTCCGGACAACCAAAGGGCGGGCCAAGCAAGACACCAATTCCGATCACAGGAAATTCCAGAAATAGCAAGATGCATCCAGTTAGGAAATGGCAGAAGCTCAGCCTGGCGACGGAACTTGTTCGAAAGAGTACAATGCAACCTTTAAGCAAACAGACTGGTAGGGCCGTGGATGCTGGGAAGAGTGCCAACACTGCGACAAATGAGTATGAGATTCATGGGGGGGATCAGCAAGAACCAGAGATGATGCAGAAAGGAAAGGTGATGAAATCGAGGTTGGCTGAGAAGATAAAGGAACCACCAAAGAAGAAGCCAAAAGTTTCTATCAATGTACCTGCTCATTCACAGTCATTGGGTAAGCTTGGTCTATTTTGTCCAAGATGATGAATAATTGAAATGTCCTGCAGTTTTGAAGCCCCCTCAAAGGCGGTCTACTCGAAACACAACTGAAAAACCAGTACCAATAAGTGAGCAGCCTAATTTAAAGATAATTCCAAAGAAGGCAGAGATGAAGAAACAAAAGGGAAGGAAAATGTAAACGTAGAATAGTATCCAGACAAGCATAGTGGTCTTTGTTTGGAATTTTCGAGCATTCACTATAGACAAACGACCCGACAAAATGACCTGACAAAACAACTCAACAAAATGACCCGACAAAATGACCCGACAAAATGACCCGACAAAATGGCCCAACAAAATGACCCGACAAAATGACCCGACAAAATGGCCCAACAAAATGACCTGACAAAATGACCCAACAGTAAATGACCCGACCAAATGACCCAACACAATGACCCAACACAATGACCCAACACAATGACCCAACACAATGACCTGACCAAAGCGAGCCGACACTAGATGACCCGACAAACGACCCAACAAAATGACCTGACAAAATGACCCGACAAAATGACCCGACAAAATGACCCGACAAAATGACCCGACAAAATGACCCGACAAAATGACCCGACAAAATGACCCGACAAAATGACCCGACAAAATGACCCAACAAAATGACCCGACAAAATGACCCGACAAAATGACCCAACAAAATGACCTGACAAAATGACCCAACAAAATGACCTGACAAAATGACCCGATGCAATGACCCAACACAATGCCCTGACCAAAGCGAGCCGACACTAGATGACCCAACACCAGATGACCCGACAAACGACCCAACAAAATGACCCGACATGATCTCAAGAAATGACCTGACAAAATGACCCGACACCAGATGACCCTACAGTAGATGACCCGACCAGATGATCCAACAAAACGACCCGACAAAATGACCCAACAAAATGACCCAACCAAAGCGACCCCACCCTAGATGACCCGACACCAGATGACCCGACAAATGACCCAGCAAAATGATCACCTGGCCAAGTAACCTGAGGATGTGACAAAATGACCTGACTAAAGGACCCGACAAATTGACCAAATAAGTATTGTGACCCAGCAATAGATGACCCAACACAAGATGACCTGACACTAGATGACCCGACAAAATGTCAGGTCATTTTGTCAGGTCATGTTGTCGGTTCATTGTGTCGGGTCATTGGGTCATTTTGTTGGGTCATTTCTTGAGATCATGTCGGGTCATTTTGTCGGGTCATGTTGTCAGGTCATTTTGTTGGATCATCTGGGAGGGTCATCTACTGTCGGGTCATCTGGTGTCGGGTCATTTTGTCAGGTCATCATGTCGGGTCATTTTGTTGGGTCGTTTGTCGGGTCATCTGGTGTTGGGTCATCTAGTGTCGGCTCGCTTTGGTCAGGGCATTGTGTTGGGTCATTGCATCGGGTCATTTTGTCAGGTCATTTTGTTGGGTCATTTTGTCAGGTCATTTTGTTGGGTCATTTTGTCAGGTCATTTTGTCGGGTCATTTTGTCGGGTCATTTTGTCGGGTCATTTTGTCAGGTCATTTTGTCGGGTCATTTTGTCGGGTCATTTTGTCGGGTCGCTTTGGTTGGGTCATTGTGTCGGGTCAATGGCTTCAGAAGTGGTAGCCCCGGAGGTTGCATTGAATACCATGCCAGAGGTTGAGAATGTAGATGAGAGTGATGGCACAATAACAAAGGAACAGGAGGCTGAAAGACCTAGGATGGTCATGCCCAGGATAATGGAATCTCTGGTGTCAGGAATGGAAGATGAATATGATAGAGATTCTTTTGCCATGGTAATCGATGAATCTGATGAAGAATTGGACAGGGATCATCAGTATAACTGGGAAACATTACTGTAGTGTTAAAATGATTATTGTCAACAGCTTTGGTAAGATAGGCGTTCATAGATTACTGCATGCAAACTAGTACATAACTAAGGTGACAAAATGATGACCAGAGAAAATGACCCAACAAAATGACCCAACAAAATGACCCAACAACATGACCCGACAAAACCGACCTGACATTAGATAACCCAACACTGGATGGCCTGCGCCAAAGCTGCATGGGATGGTCCCACAACAGGTCGTTCTTCCTCCATTGCAGCATCAGAGGTTCGATGATACTGACTGGAAGGATTCAGACTTGGTGTAATCCTGAGTTTGTTCAGCTGTAACATGCTGGGCTGAATAATGTCGTTGAAGACTCTTGAACTCCTCAGAGTGATAACGGGTGATGTGAAATCATTAGGGGGATAAGGGGAGGGATATGGGACAATGTTCATAGAATGTGAGGGATAGGGTGATGATGAAAAGTGGGATGGTGGCATGCTGAGACTCTCCATGGCACCTCCATCCTCAGGTGTTCGGTGGTCGGAGGGCGTTGTAGGTTGGGACATGACTTTGGTCAATGTTTGCCGATGCTGTTCCAGGAGTGCAGTATGGGAATTGTGGTTGCTGATAAGCACCCTTTGGCTCATTTCCATTGCTACCATCATCTCCTTCATCTTCCTCATCTCCTCTCGCATCTCTGTGACCTCCTTAGTCAGTCGGTTATTCTCCCATTGAAGCTGTTGCACCATCGCCATTTCTCCCTCAACACTCACCTCACCATTGTTGACAACTCGGACAGCCTCACTGACCTGTTCCCCTTTCCGATTTACGAAGTAAAGGTACTCCGATGGTACCTGCCCCAATGGATGCACTGTTACCACCCCTGGACTCCCTCGGCAAGTCTCTCCACCATCCAACATGGCTTTGTCCTCATCCGTCTTCCTGGATTTTGACTTGGATTGACTTCTTGGCTTTGCTTTTCCTTTTGCCTTTGGTGTTGCCACTGCTGCCCTTGTTGTTTTGAAGTCGTCCCTCTCTTTGGTGTCACTGGTGGCTTTGGCATCAATCCCCTGCTTGCGGTTGATGAAGCCTTAGCTGCCTCAGGTGGCCTTGAAGTGCTTCGGGTCCTGGTTGATCAGCATAGGCTTGGGTTCGATGGGGAGGGTTCCAACATGTTTTCATCACCCAATGCAGGTGTTGTTGGGGTTGCTCTTGATGACCTGTGTCTTTCCTTCCTTCGTCACTGTCACTTTCCCTCTTGTCTGCCACTCCCCAACAACCTTTGTACACTTCTGCTTGCAACCTCGACATGACAAACAAGCGGTGTTGCCCACATACACGCATCTCACCTCCAGCTTCACACACCTTGCACAAGCCTCCGTGTTGCCCAAATTTGGCGGATGCATGGTCTCTGTTCCAGGCTTCATGCTTGATTTTGACGTTGTTGCCTTGGGTTGTGATCTTCTTGAGGGTTGTGATGACCCCTCCACAGGCTCATCGACCTCCTCCGAATCCACATCCATCGCCTCTGCTGTATCCTTCTGCTTTCCTTTAACATCCACCTTCTTCATCTTGCTCTGCCCTCTCTCTCCTGCTTCTTCCAACCAGGCCTCTTCCTTTATCTCATCAGAAGAGTCATTCACATACTCACTGCTTTTGATACGAGTCTGTGAATGGCTCCTCCGTCCCATGGGAGTCATTTTCAAAAGCTGGTATTGTGTTGATGGATCCACTGTCATTCTGGCCAAAGGAATGCTACGATGACTTGAAGCCGGGTCAGTTGAAGTGGGCGGTGGGGGAATAATTTGCAACATTTCATCCCTCGAACGAATCTGGATGTTGCCTGGGATGACAATTGGATTTATTATAGAGGCAGCTACTCCATTCCGAACTGCACGAGGTACTATATGTGATTCAATATGTAGATAATTCAAGCTAAACTGAGTGAAACCTACCTGGTGTCTGATGCCCTTCTGAAAACCACTCCCGAGTACTGCTGCCCTCCTCTGAAAGCATCGGGTGGTACCACAACAAGGGGTCATCCCACTTTATCTTGCCAAAGTCGACTTCCATTCCTTGAGTATCAGCTCGGTCAAGCTGCAAAGCCGCGCTGATGAGCAGACGAGATGGGACAAAGTCATATCTGCCATCTCCCTCACATTCTGGTACATCTTGAGCACCCGATGAAGTAGTGTACTAGGAAGTACAGTTAGAAACTCATTGACAGGTAAATTGAGTTAACGTACAATCCAACTCTTCAATTTTTCCTCATTTACTGTATAGCCTCGGCCATGTTGTAGAAGAACAATCTCCAGCTTGCACTCGTCGATCCATACCAACAACTGTTGCCCGATGAGGGTATTCAATCCCTGATTTGATAGAAATGATACATTATAGGATGAAATTTGGATAGTTAACAGACATACTGGTGAGTTTGGAAGTTCTTGAAGGAGTAGTAAAAGATCTTCATCACCTCTGAAGATGGCCTTTGTGACGGATCGATGGAGATGTGGTTGAATGGAAGGGAGGATGTCGTTGATGTAAGATTCAGCAACTTGATTGTAGGAAGGCATTTGCAGAGTTGATATCCGAAGCTGAAGGGCAAAGTATTGTTAATTGATTGAGTGAACAATGTTGAAGTACTGGATCAGTATTGTTTGCGAGAATCCGATCGGAACCACATGGTAAGTCAATTGATTGATTGAGAACTTGTGTACTAAAACAATTCGAACATCCCCGAAACCAATATTCCAATGCCAAAGATCAAGGTAAGTGAATTGTAATACTAATTTAGTTGTAGTTACATTGTTTTCAGGTGGTCCTGAAATCAAAACAACCTGCTCCCTCTATGCCGGACTACCAACCCTCATCCAGACTGACAAAGCATTGAAAGTTGGACTTATCTTTGGATGGCAGTACATCTGCTGTCCCCAACCCCAACACAGCTCCACTAACTCTTTCTACTGCTGAAATCAAGCCTCCGATGGTTCATTCTGGATTTCAGCCATCTTCAAAACTGAGAACTTGTCCAAAACTGAGCAGATTGATGGTCGCCAGTACCTCCACCCTCCCTGAAACACTGGCACCTCCTCAGGTTCCAATAGCCATGATGAGACTGCCAGCTATCCATCCCCAATTTCAAGATGGTTCTGTGGGGGGACTCATTCTGTCTTCCCAATGCTGGCACCCACACTTCCACTTGGTGGATATGTCGAGGAGGGTGATGATAGACATGTGAGGTTCAAGAGTCTACTGGAGGAGGGAACCCCACTCCACATATGACAGGTGACTATAAACAAGCACCGGATGGAAGGAATTATGGAAGGAAATGTTAAGTTGGATTCGCTACTTCCACTGCCATTACTGCTGTTGCCGCCCCCGCCTCTTCCTCTCAGGACAAGGCCTGTATTCATTCCTCACCCACCAACACCCCCAATTGTCACCATCCCAAAAACTCTGTCATCTCCAGCCTCCGACCCCATCGACTTTGCTTCTACACCTGACTATGACATCGGAACGACAATATGCAGCGAGGAACAGCCATCCCCAAAATGGCCACGATCTCATACACTGCCTTCTCCGACCTCTGAAGACAATTGATCACCCAAACCAGAAACTGAGGAAGAGGAGCAGGTGGACCAGCTGGGGGATGATGGTGGCAATGAATCGGATGAGGTGGAGTTTGTGGAGGAGGAGAATCTGCAGGAGACGGTGGGGATAGTGGAAGTGGATGACATCATGCTGGGATCTGGGAAAGCGGTGAAGGGAAAGGGGAGAGCAGTAGAGGATCGGGGGGAAGGAATGATTGAAGAGTCGGCGGCTTCAGTCTGCTCCTTCCTCTTGTGGCCTGGCATCGAGGAGTTGATGAAGGATTTGGGTTTGGAAAGTGGAAGTGGAGAGGCAATAAGAGGCATTGAGGTAAGGACAACAGCAAAGGAAAAGCAGGCCATCCTGCTCTCCAGGTTGTTGGAAGCAGAGTTATATCTTGCAGCTGGTGTTGAACAACTGCATGATTGCCTCAAGACATATGTAGCTAACAATTCAAAATTTGAGTTGTAGTTTACATTATTTTAATGAATGCCAATATTGGGATGTAAGCTTGAAGCAGGAATGAGTACATCAGAGTGAATTATATTATCACTGACACTAACACTACTTAAATATATTAGGCTGGAACAGTCCAACAAAAGTATAGAAAAGTGGAAATATACTGATGTTCTGATCTGATGTTCCCACATTGATGAACCAATTCCAATGGTACTAACCTCAATGAAATTCCAACACAATGGACTTACATCAATGGAACAATCTTCTCCTGATGTACCTACCCTGATGGTTCAATCCTGACATTCTTACCCCGATGGACCAATCAAGATCTACTCACCGAGATAGTTCAATCCAGCCACAAGTAGAGGACAAATAAATATTCAAGGTCTACTATGAATCTATGATGCTGATATGTAATATGGGCATTTGCTACTATGTAGTCTCTTGGAAGGCTAAGATGTAGCAATGGTAAGAGCCTCATCTCATTGTCTAATACACTGCTAACATGACCTACATGGGCCTACCATAACATTCATAGTCTACTGCTTCAATATGTCCTATAGGCCCACCCATCAGCCATGGTCTGCTCCAATGCTAACATATCACATAGGCCCACCCATTATACATGATCCATACCAGTCCCAAAATTACACTTGGGCCCACCCCATCATCCATGGTCTACTGCTAAGTCCTCATGTCTTATAAGCCCACCCATCATCTATGGTCTATTCCAATACTAACATATCCCATGGGCCCACCCATCACATGTGGTATAAAGCTCTACTCATTTCACCCATGAGCCCATTCTATTTAAATGAACTTATACCTGCCAGATGAGCCCACACATCTTCTATGGTCTATTACAGTCTATGGGCCCACATTAGCTGGACCATTAAATACGGCCTAAAGCCACCATTAGTTAGTCCATATATAATGGTCTAAAGTCACTGAGAGTTGTGTATACCCACGAATGCATAGAAAATGACAAAGTCACAGTCGTTTTCATTCCTAGAAGTGATAATCCGGCTGACATGTTCACAAAGAACCTTGGCACCATCCTATTCAGGAAATTTAGAGACTCTCTCGGAATTACTTTCAAGATTCAAACTTAGCTGCTTAGAGCACTGTACAGTTTGAGGGGGGGTGTTGAAATTACCCCTGAGATACATGCTGCATACATGAGGCAATACATGCAGCATACACATGTTACTGCACTTACTGTGCATACATGTGGTAAACACATTCCTGAGTCATGTGACATCCTTAATATTATGTATATAAGGAGAACCTGTTTCTTACCTCTGCTAACCCTAGCTGTAAGTCTTACTAAACCCCAGGTAGGTTGTAAGGAACTTGTTGTCTCTTCTGCTGTGCAGCATATATAGTCTGCTCCAACATATATACTCTCAAAAAAGCCAAAGACCAGTAGTCATCAAGAACCACAATTCCAAGACACACTTTCAAAATTTGTTCAAACACCTACCCAATGATAGTAACCAGACGGCATCATGTAACTGTCAGTGTATGGCACAGTGTGCAGCCCATGGGCAATCATTGATTCTTTGACCCCAAGGATGCCACCAACATCAGCTTTACATGCTTCAAACAGATATTTTAGCAAGACCCAGGGCAGCAAGTAAGTGACTCGTGTACCTTCAACTACCCATGATTCTGATGTTAGCTTGTGGGGGGGCAATCTCAGGTAAAGCTGTGGTCAGACTTAAGTAAACAAACATCAGTAACCCATCATTTTGAGTGAAGCAGACCATTTTCATGCAGTTCTCAAGCAAATCTTGTAGTTTTTTCTATATATATGACTTCTATGATATCCAAACTAACATTGTGCATACCCCTTATGTTCTGTATTGTGGTATCTCTACTGTAAGAGCCAGAGAGAAGATTCCAGTCAAAAATGTGAAATTATCACAATCTCCCTATTTTACAGTTTTATTAAATCCTACACCATCCCTACCACTTCTCAACACCTTCAGAGTCACTTAATGGTTGGTTTGCCTTCACAGGGACCCATAATTTATTGTTGAACTGCTCAGTTAGGTGCTCATGGTTTAAAACAACTATAATACAAGTCAATTCAAGGAGGTTCATGAAATAAAAAATATGACCTAGGGTCAAATTTTTTATTTCAACCATCTAGGCTGGACTAACCCTCCTATGTAATCAGGCACATATCTATATAAAGAGATATGACATCATCAATGCTGGTGCTTCCCTCTTGCTTGCCCAGATGCCTCGCAAGCTGCACAAAGCCATTTCCATGGTTTTATCTCCAGCTCAACACAACTGAGGTGATACTATATAATAAGGTGAGTGATATAAGCCACAAATATAACAAGAAAAAGGTCAATTACCCATTCAGCCTAGCTCCTTACACTTAATAATTGCATTTGACAGCAACTTCAAAGAATCAACCACCTCTCCACAGAGGCATCCATTCAAGGTACTGAGTACGTGTTTTCTCAGGACCCGTTTTCACTTGGATCACCCAGTTTTTTCAACAATTGCAGCATTCTCAGTGCTGGCAGAAACAGTTCCCTCAATTACTCAGATATCCTGTTGAGTTGGGCATATCATTGTCAGTGCCAGTCCATTCAGTAGGTGGTCCCTGCAAGGTTTCAGGATCCTTATTTCCCTGCACACCTTTGTAAGTAATTGCTCTTCACAAGGTTTTGATAACACTCAGGTGTCAATGGCCTGTGCAGGAGCCAATTGATGGCTCTGAATTGATCCTGAATGGCTGATTGTTGACAGAACTGCAGGTGCTTTTAGTCCTTTAAAATAGTTGAACAGGTTTGCATTCTTCTTCCTCTTATCCTTGTCACACTTTTCTTGAGCATTTTTACATTCTTCTTCCTCCTATCCTTGTCACACTTTTCTTGAGCATTCCCGCAGGCATCACTCTTCTGATGGTGTTTTTCAAGATTGTTTAGCCCTGCACTTCCACATTTCACTTGTGTTCCACAATCTGGACAAACAGCATAACCATCCACTTTGAGGACAGCAAGCTGCATCCAATGTTAATGCTAGTTCAAAGTAAAACCAGTATTGTGCTGCCTACCTTCTTTTCAGGCTCCATATTGCATGGAAATTGGGATTGTCAAATTTTTTCCACCTTGCAAATTGGTTGATCTGGCCCAATCACTATTGTATTTTAATTAAATTAGGGGCTTTTTTTACTGCTAAAGGACTTTGTTCATTTCTTATAGCTATGTACAACATCTGAGTAGTCATTATAGCCTTCAAAATTGTGTTCCACAACCTGTATATGGAGAGGTCCAAAAATAATTTTGGGGGCCTTCGGCCAGGACTAACTAACCAGGTACCTGTCCAGGATTCTGATTCCCAAACCCCCTTGAGTCAATTGGTAGTATAAATCCATTCTACAACCTCCTCAAAGTTGGAAATAGTGATTTAGTGACACATAGTCCATAAGATATTTTATTTTACCTATAGACTGACATCGGATGTGTTACAGAAGTGATTGGGAGGGATTCTTGACCTCGATGCAAGAGGGAACCAGGATTGCAAAAATTGCCTGGGGTAGGCAAATTTTTTAACAGGTGGCAGCCTGACCCCCCCCCACCTACCCCCCAAAAAAGGAAATGTCAAGCCAAAAAAGGAAGTCTCACAAAAAAACACAAGCAAATTTTATTGGAACTAAGAATTAGTAAGAAAAGACATCATTTTTTGGGTCGCTCTATTGACGTTGATGCTTAGTGGGTCAAACATGGTTCGAACAATGCCAATTTTGAGGTGCCACATCAAAGTTGAGGCAATCCAGATGGAACTATGAATGGCCAACTTGTCAATTGCACATCAGAGAGCGACGGAAAGCAAGAACAACATACCCATGCACCCTTTATACCCGCATTGGACAGCAACATTAGACATATTTAGGCCCTTTATTCTTTTAAAGAGCACTTTACACATCTGAAATAGTTGAAAGCTTTAAAAGCCTACTTTTGTCTTCATCATTGAACCACTGGTGCCAATGTAAATGTTGTGTTTTGATACCAGCACATCGGAGTGAGCCAAAAAAAATCATTTTATTGCATTCAGAATGTGCAAGATGTTCGAAGTTGAAGCTACATCAATGAAGTCACTAATGTGTTGCATTTGGGGCTAAAAATAGTAAAAAATTTAAGCCCTTCAGGTGAGACCCCCCCCCCTACCTCAGGTCATGGAACAACAGCCCAGTTCCCCCTTGCCTCGACGCACATTGGACTAGGGACTACCATGGATATGTATATGGATTGATCGATATGGATATGGATATTTCATGGGTGATATCCGTGGATGAATGGATGGTTACTATTAAATTTAAATAAATGAGTAGTATTATATTAATATAGTCTTGGTAAGGAATGACATGGGTACGAGTACGGTAAAATCCATGGGTTCAGGTCACGGGTTCTGCATGGTTACTACGGTATTAGAATTGCTGACCCATTGATTACTGAGACCACGGTGTGTTGGCGGTCAACACAACCATTGCGGACCATTGCTGCACCACTGATGATCAATATCGCCACTAGGGATCTGCATGCAACCACCACCACCACCACCATCAACACCGCCCACCACCACCTCTTCCTTCTGACCCCAACCACCTCCAACCACCATCAACAGCCGCCAACACCATTCTGCTCCATCAACAGGCCGCTGAGCCAATGGCAAACCACATGGCTGCAAGAGTGCCACATCACATGTGTATTTGGACATCGACAACTGTCGACTCATGTTGAGGGGCCTCGGGCCCCTCAATGCTATGTAAACTAAGTATTTTTATTGTTGTTTTCATTCTTTTTCAAGTACTAATTGGTTTTTTCTATTGTTTTTAGGTTTTCTACTACTTTTTATGCCCACCCCTCCTCCCTGTCCAAATGGGATGTGAGGGGCTCGTACACACAAAGTGGGCACGAGAAATGCCCCAGAACAAAGACTGATGACTGGGAGGCGATGAGGACGAGGGAAACCAAACAAAAAAAGGCCCAAGAGACGTCATCGACGTCTCTTGGGCCACAGGTGTGTTTTTTCTTTTCTCATTTCATTTTCATTTTACTAACAAACCTTTTAGGTACTAATGCCGCCACCGTGAGCATCTGCTCGCAGGGTGGATCCCTACAAGACGACACCCATGCCCATGAGCAGCTGCTTGCGGGGTTGGGACCCCTCCTGTGTTGCCAGGAACAGGGGGCACAACTGTCGCTCCCTGGCCTACCTTGATGGGCCCACAACGACACCACCATGAGCATCTGCTCGCGGGGTGGATCCCTATCCCAGCCCCGATGTCTTCAGCTCCTGTGCTCGAAGACGCTCGCCATTACAGGTCTTCCCAGACGCATCAGCTGTTACATGGCGCCACCACCACCGGAGCACCCCCAACCACCGCTGTGAGCAACTGCTCATGGGGTGGGAATGGGGAGCAATGGGGATGGGGACAACAGGGAGAAGGATGGCAATGGGGGAGGACAAACAACAGGGAGGGGGATGGCAGAGATGACAACAACAGTGGGGAGGTGGATGGCAGAGAAGACGACAACAGGGAGGGGGATGACAACAGGGAGGAGGAGGAGGACAACAGGGAGGAGGAGGAGGAGGACAAAGATGGGACGAGGACAGGATGATACCAAGCCCCCCCACCAACGATGGATGACCCAGCACCTGTACCTGCCACTGTGAGCAACTGCTTGCAGGGTGGACCACAGGTGCTACATACGACACTGGCTGCCACCACCCCCCTCACTCGCTTTTAAGCGAGTGGGGGGTTCTCTTGTTTTATTCTAGTACATGCCGACTACTGCTGCCTCCTCCCTCGCTCCAATAGTGAGGGGGGTTCTTTTGTTTCTTTCTTGTCAACACCAGCTGCCACCACCCCCTCCCTTGCTCCAACAGTGAAGGGGGGAATTCTTGTGTTTCACTCTAGTAACAGTCTAGTTTGTTTTGTTCTAGTTGATTTATTATAAGTATATATGTATTGTACATAGTATATACAGTCTATACTATAATAAATGGTGCTGCTCAAAAACTGTGCAGTGTGGGGTAACTGCAGGGTTTGAGCAAAATTCAAATGCATGAATTCTGTTGGTAACCTTGTGATAAACACGGCACCTGTACCTGGGCCGTAGAGATACGGTGTTCATGGGTTTTGGTATGACAAAATATACTCAGGGTTTACCCGTTTACATGGTACACCTTAAATATAGATATTCAAACTCCGCTTATCAAGGCTATCCAAAGCTGTTGAACGACATCTGGCAGCCGTTTTGTGGTTGTTTCCCCCCATCACTTCCCTCTGTAGTGCTAAACAATGCGCTGGGGACGTTTTCCAGCTGCTAGAAGAGTTCCTAGTGCTCAATTGAGTGCTGAGACATCTACTGAGGACTCAGATACAGACTCTACAACTCCTGCTGTCCTTATCTCTCCTGTAAAGGCTCATGCTGCGAAAAAGACTATTGTGGGCAAGACAGATGCTGAGGTATGGTCCCTATCTGATAGTGAGATTATCAGTACATGTCAATTCTCATGCCAGTACTATGATGGAACTCATGAACATTGTCTTGCTTTTTCAGAGGCTTCCAAGTCTACCTGGCATTCCAAGGTTTATGATCACTTTAATATCACTCTCCGTCGTGAGGTGGATGACTATCAGAAGCCCAAAAAGCTGGTCTTTGTGTTCACATGCAATGTGGACCCCACTAATCATACTCTTCATGTTTGTCCTCGCATGTCTATTGGTCATGGAATGAAGAATCTCCAGGAGGGTGTACGGTCTTGTGATAAGCGTCTAGGTGTTGCTGCTGGTGCAGTTTCTGTTCAACCAGCTGGTGAGCCATATACACCTGCAGGCCACTGCACCTTGATTGCTCTACAATGTGCCAAAAACCATCATCCTTTCAATTTGGTTTTGGATGACGACTACCAGGCAGAGGTAGAGATGCTCTGACCCAGAATGATTATCCCTTCTCCTCAAACGGTTTCTCGTGATATTAAAGCTATGTATGCTGAGATGTCAAAACATGTCCGAAATTATTTTATGGTCTGTCATTTATATATTTGTATGGTATTATTATTGCTCAACCGTAATATTTGAAGGCTCTCAATAGCACTATCCATCTTGTACTTGATGGGTGGACAGCTCCAATAGTTGCATCATTTCTTGGACTTGTTGTTGTCTGGTTTGATGAGGGAGTTATTCATTGTGCTGTACTGGAATTTATAAGGTTGGCACTAAATTTTGTTATAAGAATTCGCTGCTTCAATGCATTATCCATCTCAGATTAACTCAAAAACATGATGGACAATATCTTGCTGAGGTTACTGCCAGCTGTCTACAGCAATTTGGGCTTGACAAATTTGTTTGTTACTAACTTATCTCTTGTTTCATGCAATCTGAGCCTCTTATAGCTACTTTCACTTTGCATGGACAATGCAGGAAACAATGATGCATTGGCCAGATATCTTCCAACACTTATCCCATCCTTTCGGGGGACGGCAGCTCATGGATGCTGTTTTCCACATATTATTAATCTCTTGGCTAAAGTATGTGTTACTGAAATTTTACACTATTCTTGACTCAACAAGCATTCAGATATTTATATCCTTCTTTTTTCAGCAGCCTAAAAAGAAGGTTAAGGACTCTGAAGCTGCCAATGGTATGTTAAAATCTGATGTGTAAATCACTGTTCAGGATTTAAAATCCCATACAGTTGCTGCTATTGCTGATGATAATGACTCTGATGATGAACTTGCTGTTCATGAGGAAGGCATTGAGGATGATTCAGCTGCTGTGCCTGATGATGGTAGAGATATCCATGATACTGCCATTGTCAAGACTACTCGTGGCCAGGCAATTGAAATGATGAGGAAAAAGGGTATTTCAATTGATCCTTTGGAGAAAAAGATGTCACTGCAACTTTTTCCATGTGTAAGGATATTTATTTCACAACATTCAATTTTAATTTAGGAAATCCCAGGTTGCTGGCCTTGCACGGCGTGTTCATGACAGTTCAACACTAAAGGAGAAGTTTGATATACTTGTTACAAATGACAAGGATCTGTCTGGTAACAAGGACACACTTGATCGCCGGGTTCCTACCCAATGGAATTCAGATCTCACTTGCCTAGATGCTCACCTCTACTTTAGAAGTCCAGTTGAACAGCTCACAGGTGCAGCCATCAACAAACTCCAGGCTTACCGGCTTTCAGAAGACCAGTGGGATCTTGCAGAAACACTTAGTGCAGTACTTGAGGTCACTTGTCTGATATTTGACAATGCAGACAATTAATTATCTCTAATAGGTCTTTGATGGGCCCACAAAGCTATTTTCACAGTCTCAGGTTCTCACTTATAGCAGATGTCATACCTATGCTGGACTCTATTGAGCAGTCCATGACACTAGTCCATGATGACAAGGAATCGGAACTTCCCAATGTTGTCTGTGTTGCTGCACAAGCTACTCTACTCTTAATCAACAAATACTACACTCTCATGAAGGACTGCAAACTGTACATCATTGCAATTGGCAAGTGTAGTATTTTTTTATGCATTTGTATGCTGACAATATGCAGTCATGTGTCCTGACAAGAAACTAAAATGGTTTAAAGACCATGGTCGGACAGCAGCACAAATACGAGATATCAAGAAGATGGTTATTGAGCATTGGGATGAAACATACAAGGGAGAGAACTTAGAGGAATTACCTCCTGCCCCTACTCATCATAGGAGCAAGGTGAGATTTAATTTATGCTGCGAAGTCTTAGACTTACTGTATTTGCTTTTCAGGCCAAGTCCAAGTGGGTTGTTGCAACAGAACCTGAGGAGAATCAAGATCCAGATACTATTGCTACTTATCTGGTTGATCCTGTCATCCAGCTGTCAATTATCAAGGAGGCTGGAGGAATCATGAAGTACTGGCATCAAGCCATTGAGCAGCGACCTTGGTTAGCAAGGATGGGGCTTGATTTTTGCTCAGCACCAGGTAAGTGTAATAATTCTCATTTTTGCTTCTACTCTGACACTCTTTTAGCATCATCAGTGGATGCTGAATGTGCATTCTCAGTTGGAAGGCTTGAGATCAATCACCTTCAGCATAACACCAGCCCACAGACCTTCAAGGCTCAAGTTGCAGTTGGATCTTGGGCCAAAACTCCACTCTATCCAGGACTTTCAGAAACCATTAAGATTGTTCAGAAGCAAATGGGAAGTGAAGAGCAGGTGGGACCTCAGAAAGAAGTTGATGAGACTGAGTTGGAAGATGAGGTAGAAGAGACAGATGATGAATCCAGGTTTTGGAGAACTTGAATTGTAATTGTACAAATTCCTATGGTATTTCAGATGTATTTGGAAGGTTTCAAAGTAATATTTATTGGTGTAAAACCATTTCTTGATTAAAAGAAGCAGTCTTAAGTACAAATTTTACTCAGTATAATAAATAACATCATGTGTGCCAACTAGTGCTGCCATGACTTCAAATCAGACTTTTTAATTGCTGTATATCTTTGTAAGTACATCATTGTAGAACATAAACTAATTGATGTGGGGTACATATTTATTGCTGCTATTGACCAATCCAAAAATTACATAAATTGGATTACTACATCTTGAGTTATTGACCAACTAAAATTCTGACTTTTTTATATACAAAAAGTCAGAATTTTAGTTGGTCAAT
Source organism: Tricholoma matsutake (assembly GCA_026075535.2). NCBI lineage: Eukaryota > Fungi > Basidiomycota > Agaricomycetes > Agaricales > Tricholomataceae > Tricholoma > Tricholoma matsutake. The sequence goes on along the minus strand of AP026540.1, from coordinate 9,041,649 downwards.
AACTCAAGATGTAGTGATTTATGTAATTTTTGGATTGGTCAATAGCAGCAATAAATATGTACCCCACATCAATTAGTTTATGTTCTACAATGATGTACTTACAGAGATATACAGCAATCAAAAAAGTCTGACTTGAAGACATAGGCCCTCATGGCAACACTAGTGCCAACTGCCAACAAGGCACTCCAGCAGGTAATTGACCTTGCTAAACCATTTTAATAGACCATGGTACATATATTAGAGCATTTGAGAGCATAAAAAATAGTAGTATTCATATGGATACCCATGGATGATCCATGGATCCACCCATATCCATGGACTTTAGTACATCATCCATGGATATTCACCCGGATGGACCTGGGTCCATCCACAGTAGTCCCTACATGATTTGGACGCATCAATCACTGAATTTGAACTCCGCTATTGTGTCTGTTGCATCTCAAAAGTAGGCAACCTCATGACCCATTTTGTGGCTTCCTCACTCACAATAGTATCTTATGTCATTAGTAAAGTCTACTTCATTTCTTCCTGGCTACAAGTTCTTCGTGCTGGAATTTTTAATTTCTTTCTTATTGCTTCTCTAGGCCTCAAAAAATGATGTATTTCTGCTCTTATTCAACAACAAAGTCAAATTTAAAAAATCGGCCACGAAGAAGTTGTAGAGAATAGGGTTGCCAAAGTTCAGTCCCAAACCGATGCAAAGAACCGGAACCGACAGAACCAAACCAACAGTTCTGTTCAGTTTGGGTTCAGTCTGGCCACTGGACTGAACGGTTCTGGTTCTCGGTTCTGGACTTGGAGTAGACAGGGGAACCAGGTTTGGACTGGTTCGAACCGAACTTTCATGGGGGGAGAGGCACATTGACATTATTAATATGATATGATATGATGTGCCCTGACTTGATGTGTACTCGGCCGGAAATAATTTTTTCCAAGTCAATATATTTTTTTCTGCTCTCGCTTCATGCCATGCCTGACTCTGATGCACCAGCACTAAATGACGATGGCACACTCAAGGACGCAATGGAGATTGAATGGCTCAACTTTCTGAGTGATGAGAGCCGCCCTGCTACTCGCTGTTACAATTTTCCTTGTAACTCATGGAACCCAATGCACCTGACAATCCCCTCCAGACAGGAGGCACCCCTTGATTCATGCCTAGGGCATGTCCTTGACATCAGACACACACACGATGCATGCCGACTGCATGCATTCGATCCCCTTCCCGTGGAAGGCACCCTTGACGCATGGTGACTCCATGCACCCAAACCCACTCCTACACATGCTGTGATATGACAGCCTCCTGACATAAGGTCCGTGACATCAGATGCCTCATGCTAGGCATGAGGCTTATCTGTTATTGTTTCCTGACATGCTGCGCTGCAGCACTCCGTGACATCAGACACCTCATGCAAGGCATGAGGCCTATTGTTTCTATTATTACTTGATACACATCTACCTTTCCGATTGGACGATAAGGACCTCCCTTCTGGTATAAGTACTGCGACTTGTAGTAGGGATGTCCTTAGTTTAGATCTAGGCAATTAACAGCCTTAACTTGCAACTCGTGAACTTACTCGAAACCACTAAGGAAGCCCCTTAGTGCGTGAACCTGAATGACTCTATGCAGAAGCCCTGCTAGAGTGCACTACCCATCTTACGTCGGATGCTCCGAGTAAGACTAGTGCCAAACGACTTGTTGAGGAAGCACCTCGTCAAACAACATCGACTAGATCGAGTGGTTGAGGCTTCGCCCTTAACATAAGATCTAAACTATCTGCTAGCCCACCTACCTAGGTGTAGGCAATACGTCTCGATACACACCACAGCGACCTGGGTCTAGACAAACCCCAGACCGACCACCAAGAGAAGCAGAACCACAGTCAGGTTCATCTTGGTACCGATACAACGGAAGACTAGTCCGTTACTCAACCCCAGCACAGCGTTGGTTCTATGGATCAACCGACAGACAACGAGGAGATTTCCTCACCGACGAAGACTTTGAACAACCACACACACCCCCACCCGAAACATCCACCCACTTCTTAACAGATGAAACAGACGACCTCTATAACAAGATGTCCGAACCCGCAACCGCACCAACGATGTCCGTGAAGGACATTCGAATCCGATCACCCACAGACTTCTCAGGAGAGTGGACCAAGACTGCCAAGTTCCTGCAGGAGATAGACCTGTACTTGCGAATCAATGATCAGGTCTATGACATGAACGACAAGAAGATCATCTTCACGCTGTCCTTCATGAATGGAGGGACAGCAGCTGCCTGGGCGCAGGCATTCGTCAACCAACACCAGTCCGAGGGACTCAGTGAATACGCAGACTTCCGACAGAAGGTCCTAGAGGCCTTCTCACCGATCGACGACGCCGGAACGGCAAAGACAGAGATTAAGAATCTCAAACAAGGTTCAGGGAACCTTGAAGAATATGTGGCGAACTTCCGCATCCTGAAAGACAGGACAGGAATCACAGAAGATGCAGCCATGATTGAGTACTTCATGGACAGACTGCATCCCAAACTACTGAAGAGGGTACACACAATGGAGACAGTGCCCAACACGCTCAAAGGCTGGATAAAGGCAGCTTCGAAATATGAAGGCCAATGGAAATGGGCCATGGCAATCCTGGGGAAGACCAGGCAAAACCAGATGACAAAAGAAATGATGAAGAAAGGACAGCCCTCTCTCGACATCAACCGACTGACAAACCAAGAATGCGTGGAACACCTCCGAAAGGGATTGTGTTTCATCTGCCACCAACTGGGACACCGATCGTCTGACCACAGGGATGGAAAGAACCCCACTCAGATGGGGTCAGCACCTCCTCCCTACTGAAACTGCTTCACCCAGAAGAAGACTGGGGTGGACACCTACCAGAAGATCCGCACGATGCTGGATGAACTAGACGAAGAAGAAAAGGAACAAGCCCTCAACCTCATGGAGGAATCCGGTTTTTAGAACAGTGGCCTGATACGACGCCAGTCACCGCTGTAGTCTCCCTAGGGTCTGTACTCTTAGCTACCATGAATAGACAATCTATGCACCTGTCTATTCGGGTAGCTGAGTCAGACAATGGGAAAGACGTCACAACGAACGCGCTCCTCAACTCTGGAGCAGGAGGAGTCTTTATCGACTCAAACTTCGTCGAACAAGAAGGGATCAGAATGTATCCCTTAGGCCACACCATCCGGGCCACGAATGTAGACGGGACCCTGAACAAGCAGGGAACGATCACCAGATGCATGAAAGGAAGACTCCACATCAATGGAAGGAGCTACCCGATAGAATACCTAGTTGCCGGACTAGGCAAAGAATCAGTAATCCTGGGCCTGCCATGGCTGCAGGAGATAAACCCGATCATCGATTGGAAGAAGGGAACCTTTGAGTTCTGGGATGAAGAATGACGGGCTCAGATCAAACAAATCTTGGAGAAGACAAGAAGAGCTGAACGGGCCCTCCCGAACACCCTAAACCTTCCTAGGGTAGATGCTGAAGGGGAGGCGCCAAATGACAGAATGGCTCAAATTCGACACATCATGGCCAAAACAAGAAAAAGACTCTCTGAAGAGAAGGAGAGAAACCTTGCCCGAGCACGACTAGCCATGGCAAAGACAAGAGAAAGGCTTTCAGAGAGGAAAGCAAAAGAACTAAATTCTGTCCAGATAGCCATCGCAAAGACCAGGAGCAGCAACACCCCTAAACAAGCCAGAGGCCTTGAAGCAGCACGACGTGCTGTTGCCAAGACCCGAGAAAACCAGAAGAAGAAACAACTGGAAAAGGGCAAAAACAAAGAATGCGACAGGGCACAACAAATTGTGCAAAAGATGAAGGAATTGCTAACCTCCACAGGGGAGGGAAGCACCGGCAAAAGGAACGTGAAGACAACACTACAAAACAGGATAAACTACCCTCGACAACAGACTACCCCAACCCATGATCATAGGACTCCAGATCATGGTACCATCAACGCTGAAATACCTATGCCCAGGGAGACCCCCCCTCAGGTAAAGGTCGAAGAGGTACCCAACGAAGAACTACTGGCAGACACAGGCATGGACATATGGATGACAAACCAGACCCCCAAACAAGACACAATCGAGGATGACTTGGTGTTGATCACATACGTGCGAGGCGAACCGGTCATTGGCCTATTCGGACCAGACATAGAACTGCCCCTGACAGAGGAACATCAAGAGCCGACACACAGATACATCCAAAAAATGAACACGATCAGCAGGCTCACGAAAGGCAAGGGCTCCCCATGGTACCTACTCAACTCAGACATATGGATCAGAGCAAAGACATCCATATCCCAACAACTAGCGCACAAGCAAGAGGAGGGAAAGGAGACTAGCCAATGGACCCTAGACGATTTACTGCCACCGGAATACCAGAAGTACAGACAGGTATTCGAGAAGGCCGCATCAGAACAATTCCCGGAATCAAGACCATGGGATCACGCAATCGACCTGAAGGAAGGCTTTGTACCAAAGGATTGCAAAGTCTACCCATTGACACCGAAAGAACAAGAGAAACTCAATGAGTTTCTAGATGAAAACCTGGAGAAAGGATACATCTGACCATCGAAATCACCCATGGCATCCCGATTCTTCTTTGTGTCGAAGAAGGACTCCGACGCTCTACGACCTTGCCAAGACTATCGCTATCTGAACGAAGGAACGATCCAGAACAACTACCCCCTGCCACTGATCGGAGACCTCTTGGACAAGCTGAAGGGAGTGAAATTTTTCACAAAACTTGATATTTGATGGGGATATCATAACGTATGGATAAAGAAAGGAGACGAGTGGAAGGCAGCATTCAAGACTAACTGAGGGCTATTCGAGCCAATGGTGATGTTCTTTGGGCTGTGCAACTCACCGGCAACATTCCAGGCCATGATGAACGATCTCTTCCGAGATATGCTAGATGAAGGATGGCTTGTCATCTATATGGACGACATCTTGATCTTCTCGAAGATGGAAGAAGAACACCGGATAAGGACCGAAAGGGTCCTTGAACGACTATGACAATGCAATCTCTACCTGAAAGTAGAGAAGTGCAAATTCAGTGTACAGGAAGTCGAGTTCTTGGGCATGATCGTCAGACCCAATGAACTTGCAATGGACAACACGAAACTGGCTGGGATCAAGGACTGGCCCACGCCAAGGATAGTGAAGGACGTGAGATCCTTCCTAGGATTCGGAAACTTCTATCGACGATTCATCGGACACTTTGTGGATCTGGCCAGACCGCTGAACGACTTGACGAAGAAGAACCAGAAATTCGAATGGACGAACAACTGCCAGCAGTCGTTCAATGCGCTAAAAAGGAAATTCAATGAAACCCCAGTACTGCTGATGCCAGACGCAACGAAACCATTTGTGGTAGAATCTGATGCCTCAAAATTTGCGACAGGCACAGTACTCAGACAACAGGACACCAACGGAGACTGGCACCCATGCGGATACATCTCGCATTCTTTCAACGAAGTGGAAAGAAATTACGAGATATACGACCGAGAACTATTGGGAGTGATCCGAGCGCTAGAAACATGGAGACACTACCTACAGGGGACGCCGTTCCCTGTGATGGTATTATCCAATCACAAGAACCTGACGTACTTCCGTCCGCCACAGAAACTAAACTGACGACAGGCTAGATGGGCCATCTACCTGTCACAATTCGACCTGAAGCTACAACATGTACCGGGATCACAGATGGTACAATCTGATGCCCTATCAAGGAGAGCAGATCACATAGCCAAAGAAGACACCGATAATGAGGACAAGACCATCCTCGCTGATGAACTGTTTGTCAAAACGATCGACACTGAGCTCCAGGGAGCCCTGGTCTCAGCAATAATGAAGGACGACCTCGTAAATGACGCTTTATGAGCCCTGAAAAACAATGGAACTCCCCCAATCAAGTCTGCATTGGAGGACTGGAAATTCGAAGACAGCCTGCTCTTTTTCAAAGACAGATGCTACGTGCCACAGGATGAAACCCTCCGCTGAGTGATCATACAAAAATACCATGATAGCATCACGACAGGACACCCTGGACAATGGCAGATGATCGAACTGATCCGATGAGACTACTGGTGGCCAGGAATGGCCAACTTCATCAAAAAGTACGTCGAAGGCTGCGCAAAATGCCAGCAAATGAAAGTGAATACACACCCAACACCGCCGACACCGATATCATCTGACGCCAGCAGACCATTCGAGCTGGTAACGACAGATTTTATCACAGACTTGCCCGTGATAAACGGATTTGACTCAATCATGGTCATGGTAGACCATGGTCTTACGAAGGGGGTAATTTTTATCCCTTGCGCAAAGACGATCGACGCACTTGGCGCCGCAGACCTTTACCTGCGCCATGTGTACACCAGATTTGGACTCCCCGGAAGAATCATCTCAGACAGAGACCCTCGATTCGCATCCAAACTCTTCCGAGAACTCGGACAACTGCTCGGAATCAAGCTATCCATGAGCACCGCCTATCACCCCCAGACCGACGGAGAAACGGAGCAAGTAAACCAAGAGCTAGAGGTTTACCTCTGCATGTTCTGTTCGAACAAACCCGAAGATTGAAAGTGTTATCTCCCAACAGCAGAATTTGCGCATAACCAGAAGATGCACTCCGCAGTAAAACATTCGCCATTTTACTTGATGATGGGATATCAGCCATGCGCTATCCCCACCCCTTACGAAAAGACGAATGTGCTGGCCGCCAAACAGAGAATCCAAGAGCTCCTCTCTGCGAGAAGGGAAGCTCTTGCCGCACACGAACTAGCCAGACAGGCTATGGCTGCCCAAACGAAAGGGCAATATGAACCATTCAAGGTTGGAGAACAAGTATGGCTTGACTCCAAGAACCTGAAGATTGGCTACCCAACGAGAAAACTGGTGCCAAAATGAGAAGGGCCCTTCATGATTGAAGATGCCTTGTCGAGAACAACATACCGATTGAAACTGCCACTGAGATGGAAGATCCACCCGGTATTCCATGCGGCTTTACTCACGTGATACCATGAAAATGACACTCATGGACGGAACTTCCTGACTCCACCACCCAACCTCGTGGAAGGAGAAAACAAATACGAAGTGGAAGTGATCATCGCACACAAGAAGCACGGCAAGACACACCATTACCTCGTGAAATGGGTTGACTACCCGACCTCCGAAAACACATGGGAACCCGAATCGAACTTAAAGCATGCCCCTGAGATCCTGATGGCATATAAGAAGAGGTACCATCTCTGACGAGAACCCAAGAAACCCCCCACTATCTAAACCAAATGACACCCCTGATACCCCCTAAACGATGATTGACCCACTGAATGTTGATGCCCTTCACGTTCACTCCCACCCCCACCCCCTTTTGATAAAGAATGAATACGAGAAGAACATGGCGACTGGACGACGAGTCATTGACCAGTCACCAAGAACAAACAGACTGCCGGGGCAACCCTCTTGGGAATGCCCGCATGGAATCACATTCTGGATAAACAGAGACAACTGGATAAAGAGAATATCCTCGACTTGCCCAACATGCTGCCTCTATGCGCGAAGGAGCACGAAAATGGATTTGACCTGGGTAAAAGCACAATTTGAGGAGTGGTGCTTTGAAGAAGAGTTAGACGGCGGAGACTATCTCCCCGAACAATTTGTTGTCGACTGCGATGGTCTGACCCCAGGCAGGAGACCACTAGTGGGGATTGGCCCACTACTGTGGAATGACCTTCAGTGGAACACCCACTATGATGAAGAAAGCAGATTGGAGCTGGCAAGGCAGCTCTTATTTGGACGACATGGAGAACTGGGGACGTTGCTGTGTTCCAGCCAACACCCCCATACACTGACACCCCAGACCACTGAGCACAACTAGGTGCAAACTGATCGTCCGCAAAGATGTTAAACTACTGACCGTCCGCAAAGACGTTAAACTAGCAATCATCCACAAAGATGTAAAACTACAGTGATTACCCTTGATACTGTGCAAACCCTACACACCCCTCCCCCTTCTGACGACACCACCGACTCTTTGACACCACTGCTAAAGGCAGTATAAAACGAAAAGAACCTGATCACGGTCCAAGCTTGGACATGAACGATTCCTCCATCGTACCCCTTGACCCCGACCTACCCACATAACCAGACCACGCCCGATCAGACCATGAAGGAGAGACAAAGATTTAGGTCGAAGTGTGGAACTTTCGACCATAGTGGGGGGGTAATGTTACAATTTTCCTTGTAACTCATGGAACCCGACACACCCGACGATCCCCTCCAGACAGGAGGCACCCCTTGATTCATGCCTAGGGCATGTCCTTGACATCAGACACACACACGACGCATGCCGACTGCATCCATTCGATCCCCTTCCTGTGGAAGGCACCCTTGACACATGGTGACTCCATGCACCCAAAACCACTCCCACACATGCTGTGATATGACAGCCTCCTGACATGAGGTCCATGATGTCGGACTCTCACAATTGACATGCTGCACCGCAGCATGTCCTTGACATCGGATCTGTGACATTGGACGCCTCATGCTAGGCATGAGGCCTATTGTTTCTATTATTACTTGATACACATCTACCTTTCTGATTGGATGATAAGGACCTCCCTTCTGGTATAAGTACTGCGACTTGTAGTAGGGATGTCCTTAGTTTAGATCTAGGCAATTAACAGCCTTAACTTGCAACTCGCAAACTTACTCAAAACCACTAAGGAAGCCCCTTAGTGCGTGAACCTGAACGACTCTACGCAGAAGCCCTGCTAGAGTGCACTACCCATCTTACGTCGGACACTCCGAGTAAGACTAGTGCCGAACGACTCATCGAGGAAGCACCTCGTTGAACCACATCGACTAGATCGAGTGGTTGAGGCTTCGCCCTTAACACTTGCAAGCACAAAAGATCTGACAGCTCGGCTCAACAGACATCAGATACCGAGGATGATCTTCTCCCAGGATTGAAGAACAAAGCCCCAGCAAGAAAAGTCAGCGGCAAACGAGTCCCAAAGCTATCTGACAGGGCAGGTGCAGGTGCCGCATTCCAATCGCCCAAAAGCCGCAAATTCTTTCAATCAAAATTTATTTGTGCGTTTACATTCCATATCTCCTATTCACGACCATTCATCTCTAATTTCATCTGTGTAGTCGGTGAGAAAAGTGAACTCGTTCATCTTATCTGCTAACTGCTCAGCTGATCTTGCTTATCTCAGAACCCACTAATGCCGCAAAGTTCAAGCCTGAACGAAAATGTGCGAACTCTGCCCCTCCATCCCCAGAAAAGGGTTCTGTTGCAAAGGTAGCTACTTCCACTTCAAAACCCCGCCGCCCTACAACGAGTCTGACAGCCAAAAGGAAGTTGGTAACAAAGTTGATGAGGCTGAGGATGAAGTGGCGGAGGATCCACTGGAAAAATATGAGAAGATGAAGGAAGAGATTCAGTGCAAACGTATGGTAAGTTGCATGGCCTTTCTGTCAACCTCTTCACTTACAAGTATTCTTAGCCACCACGAAAGCACTTCCATCGAGGAGAAGATCCATGTACACAAGACTTACATGTAATGTTTACACCAGGCGAAATCCAGGACAAGGCAACGGGTAAAGTTGAAAAGGGCCATTTCTGCAAGGCCTGCATGTACGTCCTCGCGTTTATCGTGTTTTATTGCACTCATGCTCAGGCTAGAGAGCAGGACCTGGACCCAATTAAGTGGTGGGGGGTATGTACACTTCTTTTCGTGAGACAGACAGTTACTAAATGACCTCTCAGTATCATTCGAAGCAGTACCCTACCCTATCACAAATTGCACACGATTATCTGGCCATCCAAGGCTCATCTGTGGCCTCAGAAAGATCTTTTTTGAGTAGTGGCATCACAGATACTCTGCACCGAAATGGTATGGATCCATTCCTGTTTGGGAGGGTGCAGATCCTCAAACATGCCTACAAATCTCACTTTATTGATGCTCATACTGATGTTGATGCCCATGAAGTAGTAGAACCGATCAAAATTTGATAGATAGGTGTTACCATAGATTTTTTATTTTATTTTAAATCTTCCAGTTCACCCAGTTCAAACCGAGAACTGAACTGGACAGAACTGTACAGAACCGGTTCTATCCAGTTCTGTTCAGTCCTCAGTTCGGTCCAGGAAATTTTCTCAAAGTTCAGTTCAGTGTTCAGCAAAAAGTGCGAAGAACCAGACTGAACTGAACTTCGGCCACCCTAGTAGAGAATAAAAAATGTGAGAACTTTCTCTGCTATGACAAGCTGTGAAAGTTGCTGTGTAATGCAAAAAATTGATGCTTCAGCAAAACCATCATTTTGTGACCAAGCCAAATAATTGGCAAATAGCGGGGATTGCCCTCCCATAGCTTGGGTTTGCCATCGTTCAGGCTTACCGATCACTGTGCTGGGTGTCTAATAACGTTATTAGCCATGGCAATTGCCGTGCTCACAACAACATTTGTCTCTCTGGGTTGTACTTCTGCTTGTCATACTACCTTGTTTTACATGCAAATAGTACAACAATAATATGGTGTTTCTGTCTTTTCAAAAAATTATTTGGGCTTCTATGGGCTGAGGAAATTGATCTGCTGTTATTAGCCTGACAGTGGCACTGCCACAAGTTATCTGCCATAGGGGTCAGTTATTAGCCATCCACCCAATATTATTGGTTTCCACTCTGATCCACAGCTGTATCTTCCAAACAAGCACTCTTAGTTCATTTCAGATGTCTTCCATTTAATATCCCCTGCTGTAATTTAAAAATGAGACAAGACTTTGCTTAGGATCATGTCTTTCTTGGTCACTCCTCAATATTAATCTGCACACCTATATTTTGCTATGAATCTACTATCAAACTACTGGAAGATATTCCACAGGTATCAGGGAGGTTTCAAGCAACTTGTAGTGCAGTATACCCAGCAGTCAGTGACCTTCTAGGCAGTTGTCACATCCCCAGGTTTCAGATTCTCAGCTGTGGGCTAAATACACATGAAAAGGTTAGACTCAGGTACTTCACATGTCCATGTACTGTAGATTTCAATTATACTCATATTATTCTATGAGGACCTGGTCCATTTGTTTAGCAAAAATACCTGTTGTTTGCTTATTCACTACCAACAGCACCAAAAGACATTTTGAAAAGGATTAATAGTAGTTGTGAAGAATCCTAAGTCCAGTTGCAGTTTTTTTGATTAGTAGAAAATGGCTGCAGACTTTTGTGGAAGGAGCCAGCAATTCTTTTAATTTTTAGTTCTTTTTCCGATATTTGCATCTATTTATACCCAGCAGAGTGATCGGAAAACCATCGTTCAAGCTCGTGAGCTTCTCGATGCAACCGCGACAGTGTGCATGGACATGGGAGCCATTCTGCTTTTCAAAGTTAGAAAGTGATCCCAGATAGGCCCCTTCAAAGGAGGCATTGGTGTTAGGTACTATAGAGGCTCCATAAAAAATTCATTGCGCAATCACCTATATTATTTTAGTCATATTCAATGAGTCATTGTTTCTAAGACTTAATTAAGCCTTACTATTGTCCTCGATCGATACTAAAGTACTAACCCTTAGTCTTAGAATCATATTAAGCCTTAGGTCACTGGGAGGTTTTTGAGCAGAATTTCGAGAGATTTACTAAATTTCTGTGCCTTCCCATCGCTAGCATCTGGGGCTCGGTTGGCGATGTTGTAATACAAAAAGTGGGAAAAGCCGCATCCGACCCTTAGCAATTAATTTACAATACGATCTACTGGCTGCAGTACTAGTAGAGTTTTTAAAAACTGTTAACATGGTCTCTAGGCCTATAAGTTTCTAACAGTTAATAACCGGTTAATAAAAATTAAGTGTTAACTATTATGGTATTTTTCACAGAAGTTAACCCTAATGCAACCCTAATGTTCCACAAACATCGCGATATCTACGAGGATCTTTCGATTGACATGCGAGACCCCGACGACTGGAATGTTGGGATACTGAGATCGTTCGATTATCCTCTGGACATAACAGCGCTAGCCACAGAGCCCATATCCAGGCTCCTTGCCGTAGGTACGCCCCCTTTATTGTCGCTCACTACATGCCGACCTACATCCTATCTCAGGTACTGCTGGGGGATTTATCTACGTTTTTGGAGGTCCTGGAGTTGAAACGAGGCTAAAACTTCCTGAACCAGTAGGAGTCAAGTTTCTTCACTTCGCAACCTCATCCTTTAAACTCGTCTGCATGGGTATGTCTATCAAGCTGTGGAACGGTAGTGCTACTCAGGTTCATACATGATATCGTAGACGCCAATAGCCTGCTACACGTTTGGGATTTATCCAGTTACGGTCGACCCAAGTTCCTAATCTCAGCCAGATTTGACCTGACGAAGTTAGACTCTTAATCAAGCCAATGTTCTAATATGACGCGCTGATCATTTTGCTCTTGCCTCTAGCTTTCTTACGCTGTCGCCTTCTCATGACCATGTACGTGTTAAACCTTTGCCGCAGGTGCATTTAGGTCAATACCACTTTCACCAGCTCTTCGTCTCCTTGAATTCTGGAGAAATTAGGACTTATGACTTGGCCTGCCTGCGGAAGTCCCCTTATACCATTCCTAATCTGTGGAAACTTCATGAGAGGGAGATCGTTGCGAGCGGAGCGCCTGATATGTCGACTCCTGAGTCGTAATACGCGTTTCCGTCTTCTTTCATATTTCCCTTTACATAACTGAATTTTAGGTGCACGATCGTAGAAACTGTGGGACACCCCAGAAATCTGACCTTATTGTTTATCGCATACTCTGGTATGAGGCGGAAACTTCTGCCCTTCAACTGCTGATACATGGTCTTCTAGGTGGTGTAATCTTGTCAGATCTTGTGCGTTCCTAAGCAACTCATGTAAAACCGGAAGCTTTACTCTCTACAGACGAAATCCAACACGGTCGGGGCTTTCGAACTAGTTCTGCCTCCTGGGGCGCCGGGGGGTTTGGGGTATGGAGACTGCGTAAGATTCCCTTCATTCAAGGAATTCTTTTAATAGTCAACTTGTCCAGGACCTCTTGAGACATCGCAAACCTCCTGTTACTGCCATCGCCATTCATCCTACTGGTCATTTCTTCGTTGTTGGTCACGCCGATGGTTCCTTAGCATTCTGGGCAGTTTTAGACCACGAGCAGCCACTTCTTGTCAGGACGCTGGACGAGATTGACGTAAACGTGGTGAACCCAGAAACACTTAGCGAACACATGTCTCGGGCTAGTAAAGGTTCCTTGCAAACCGATCGAGAACCGATATTCAAATTATCATGGAGTGCCTTGGCAGGAACTTCGGATCCCAGAGGCGGCGAGACTACGCTCACTATATTTGGAGGTCTTCACACGAACCAGGCAACTGGAATAACTGTTTACTTGTTCCCGGCTTTCAATCCTCGGGAATCGATGTCTAGTGATCAACAACTTCTTCCTCCGCACATGCGAACGGCAATGCAAGAGTCACTTAATCATTCAAAGACTTTCTTTTACTACACGCGTGGAATTGTCCAGGATTATTTGCTTGTCCCTAGAGAGAGCCCCCATTTTGCTGGGACTTCAGACCCTATAGCAATCTTGTTACTGACCGAGGGTACCGGAGCTTCACGTGTTGTCGAGGCATTTCAATTCCCCCCACCTGAATTTTCTATCCCACTAGACGCCGAGGATGACGACGTTGATTCGCAGGAAAACAAAAAAGATCCTGTGGACACTGTATGCGATGATCTGGAGTCTACACTGAGATCGTTACAAGTAAGCGATGAACCCAAACGTTTACAGCTTCCATCCGCTCTTATGAATGGTACCACTGGATTGTTGAACGGGCAACTCCTGAAAGTTGAAACAGATACATATCAAACGCTGGTGGATAGGAATACCAATCATGTTCTTTATTTGCCGCTCGAAGGCGGCTTAGCATGGGCCGACGATACTAAGAAGACTGAGCTGAAGTTATCCAAGGTACGTCATTGGTGCATTCACGGTATCCACTTGTCACCTTCGTCTTTCTTCCAGCATCAACCTCATCGTTTAGCCATCACGTACAACCTTGATTTGACTATTCGGTTTTATGATATCAGCGCTCAGTTGTTAGATGGCTTGAAGCCGACGCCCATCAAAAACAACTTTCCTAACTCATTGCCTCCTCTTACCATTGATCTTAAACTTCTTTTTATGGATCCTTTTGTGTCAAGACGGACATCACCAACTATCCTTGATTGCGCCCGCATTGACTCTGTGTCCCTTGCACAAGAATCGCAAGACGTTGTCGTGACTCTGCAGACAGGACAGGTTGTAGTCTATCGGCTGTCAAGCCATCAAATGGCTAAGTCTTCTAGGGGAGTCTCAAATGAACTGTTACTGCTTCTGGAACACGTCCCAGTGCAACCCGGAGACCGATTTTCTCCCTACTTTATGCTAACGCCGGGTGCAGGACGTGTGGAGGCTTGCGCAATATCCGATCTCGGTGAGCTTGTACCCTCTCTAGTCCTGAGTTGTTTATAATTAACCATAGGATTCCTGGCTGCGGCATATTCTGATGGGTCGTTATATGTTGTGGACATGAGGGGCCCACACATAATTCTACGGCAGTCTCAAAATACAACCAAGAAAAACAGGCGCTCAGTTGGCCTTCACTTGAGCCGTTCAGAGTCATCACTTCATATCAGGTCCTTGGTTTGGACTGTGAGTTCACTTGAAGAAGGTTGTTACCTCAGATACTTTCCCTCGGTATATCCCTTACAGATTCTTGTTGTCAGACAGCCACTCGCGCGTTCGACTTATCGCGCTGTATACCTCTGGTTTTTGTGAAATCTACACCATCATTCAGTCTGACAGCTTCGCGTCGTGGACGTGTGAGGGGCCTATCTCAGCAGAAGGAGTAGCACATCCGCTGCCCCAGGGTAGTTTTGTTATAGATTGCAAATCGGGCAACAAATGGAAGGCGAACAGAGCGGGACTAAATCAATCCACACGATCCACGACCCCGCGTTGTGCCTTCGTGACGTGTGGTCTCAAAGGCGCTAAATGTTTTGCCAACATAACGGGGGAGAAAATTGCTAGAACAGACTGGGGAAGCAAAATAGGTGCAATCCAGGGTGCTCAGATAATTGAGAGACTAGGTAAGTGGTCAATACATTGAACTTTTATTCCAGCAGAATTTGACACGATGAAAGGATCACATGCATTGGTTGTTTTTACAGACATCCACTATGCAGTGGTTTATTCTCTTCCTCATCTTGAGCTTATCCATACATTGAGTCTCCCTGCGGTTACATCAATGTGTGTCTTAAATAATTCTGACAATTGTTGTGTATATAACCATTCCGAAGGGCTTTAACTATGGACGAATCTGGTGATTTTTTGGCTTGGATTCCACACTCACCGTCCGGAATAATGCACCAAGCAACCTATGGGACGCTGTTCGATATTCGTCGAGCGTCCGGACTACCTGATATAGATTTTTTGTGCACAAAACCCGACGTTTCACCTCAACCCCAACCCGTGTCAATGGGGCCGCCCTCTCTCCTCGGTTCCTGGTTCCCGTTCAGCCAGTCTATGACAGGCGATCAGCTGGATACCATGCGTGTGTGATCCTGCATTTCATGTTGTCATTTTATCTTTACTGATCACGGCGTTAGTTGGGGGACCCAATAGGCCTGTTCCGAAATCAGAGCGACAACCTCAAAGTAGTACTGGCACAAGTAATGTAGCAGCTGCTGCTGCGGCCGCAGTGACGCAAAGTACCAATTTATACAATCGTCTGGCAGCAACATTGAATGAACGCGGGTACGTTTTCTCATTGTCCTGATTGTACGAGTGCTCAGCTGTGTGGCTGTAGACAAGCACTCGGCGACCTGGAAGACCAGTTCAATGCACTAGAAGAAGGCAGCAAGAGTATGGTAGCGCAGGTGATGATTGATTTCATGATTCTTTACCCTTCTGTTTGACATCGTTAACAGGCAAAACGTCTTGCAACCCAATACAGTGCGAAGCAGACAGCAAAGTCATGGTTTGGATGATGACGGGTAGATTCCGCAAACAGTGGTCAACTTCATCGTTAGGATGGCACTGAGAACATTCACCTCACCTTCTCACCGCCATCATAAAAAGATCGACACGGAATAGGGGAGCACAATGTAAATGTGTGAATCACAGATCGCCAAAGCGGAAAGATTTGTCATCATGCTCTGCAGCATCCGTACCGTTTGTTAGATACTCGTCGGGTTGGGCCATGGCTACGCCTGGCATGAACGAGTCCTCACTTCATGGACTTTTTTTCTTTAGTCTGCATTTATTTTCTTTTGATGCAAGGCCATATGGCAGATAATATATACCGAGTTGTGGTATAAAACCTACTAACCAGCTTCAAATAATGTACTTGAAAATCACACAGCATGGTGCTACCATCTAATAGCTACAGGTGAGTACCAATATAATGTAAAGTGAAGCAAAGTGGCACAGAACAAAATAAAGAAGGTGATGCATGAATTAGGATATCAAGCAAGTAACAAGTAATGAAGCAACTTTGAAATATGTACAGATGTAATGACGTTACTCTTATTTACACTTATTTACTATCGGCCTCGGACTATATCCTCGGCCGTACGGACAGACGGACTATAGAATGGCGACTGGTCATACTTGTAGTAGTAATCACTAAGCTTTTGGTGAGTGTCGAGAAGGCCAGTCTTGATCCTTGGAGGTGTTGAAAGTGGGAGATCACGGTAGATCTGTTGGATGTGCTCCTGGAGGCCCCTGAAAATCGCATGTGTCGACGACAGCATGGGCTGCTTAGACCTTGCATACCCCTGTACCCTTACTAAGGGTACAGGGGTATGCCACTTACTCTTACCATCATCATCGTCTTTAGGGCTGCGCACTGTCCGTATTACGGCCACGGCCGTACAACACACGGTAGTTTGACGGATACGGTAGACCGTACACCGTCCGTATATCTAACACCCATAACCTCTGACGGTACGGTACGGGTACCAATACGGCCGTATTACGGTTGACGGAAATATAATAATACACAAAATTGAATATAACATTCCAGTACTATGCAGCGACAGGAGTTTGTTGTTTGCAATGGTCCAGAGTGTTTTATACATTGGAATTTTTATTCAGATAGTGTGAGGGATGATACAAATGTTCTTATTGAGATAAGTACAACTAACTGCCCTCGCACGCAGCGAGGGAAGGGGCTACGAAAATAATGAATGACAGAAAACAAAAAAAGCTCCCGCGAAAAACGCGAGTTATTCGCCCTGGCCGTCTGGTAGCCGTCCATCCCCCCTCCCTGTTGCTCCCCGTTTCCACCCCGCAAGCAGTTGCCCGCGGCGGTGGTTGGGGGTGCTGTGGTGGTGGTGGTGGTGGTTCTCGTCCTCATCCTCCCCGTCCTCCTCATTGTTGTGTTCACCCGCCGTCTCCGTCGCTGTCGGGTACTCTCTCTGTCTCCGTCCCATCCCAGCCGTCGTGGGGTCCGTTGCGCCACTCGTTCTGGCCCTGCCACCCTGGTCGTCCCTGGTCATCCCCTCGTCGTTGTTCGGTTTCCTTTTGCTTGCGTCGCCGTGGTCATAATCCACAGCAAAAGTAGTCCACCCTGCGAGCAGTAGCTCGCAGCGGTGGGGACGGGTGCTGGGTCTGGGTTGTTGTCGTGCTCATCCCTGTCGTTCCCATCATCGTCGTCCTCTTCGTTGTTGTTGTCGTGATTTAGTCGTCGGCATCCTTCGTCTTCATGCCCTTCTGCAGTCTCCTACGCCCAAATGACGAGGCAGTCCTCAGCCAGCGGGTGGAGGTGCGTTGGTTGTCGTTGTAGTGTCGTTGTTAGATAAAACCTGTAGATAATAACGATAGAAGTTAGTTGAATGAAGAAAATGAGAGAGGAGACATAAAAAACACTTACCCGGGGTGGTCGTATTCCCACCATTTGTTCGTTCGGTGGTGGTGGTAGCCCTGCATCGTCATCGTCGTTGTCTTACTGACAAGGCGAGCTCGCCGTTGTCGTCATCGTTGGGCTTATCTTCGTTGACTGTTTGGTCATTGTGTGATCGAAACCTAAATAAATTTGTCAGCATTTCTATTTTTGGCTGAGTGCTTATAGAAAGCGCCGTATAACCGTATGCACGGCCGTAACGGCCGTCTTTTGACGGTCAATACGGCATAAATCCATACCGTACACTGTACCGTCAAGGCAAGTCTCAAGGTCCTGACGGTACGGGTACCGTAACCGTCAGTGTACGGCACGGTGCGCAGCCCTAATCGTCTTACGATAGAGCTCTATTTCTCTTTCATAAAACCATCTGCTTTGCCTGTTTAGATTCTGGTCTCAGTGAAGTATGTGTTCTCCTACACGCATACTTACACTTTTTTTAAAACTTTGCAAAGACAAGGTTTGCTGATATCATTGATTGCTGAAGCAGAACTAGCCATTGTCGAACAGGTCTTTAGACCGTGCTGTCCAAGCTGCTGATCATGCGCAAACAAGCGCTAGCCACTCCAAATGCCCAGCAGGGCCCGTCGTCACCGTCTTTGCCGCTGCTGACACCATCTGATAGATGTTCTGAGTCACCACCTGGTGGCAATGATCCGGAATTGCGAGCCGAGATGCCTGAAGCTTGAAGTGCCGCCAAACATGCATATAGGTGGTGAATCATCTGCTGTTGCTGCAAACGCGCATACAGCCAGCAGTTCTTCGACCCTGTGAGAAAACCCTCGTGTGCCTATGCCTGAACCTTCTGACAACTCCGATAGCTCCAACAAAAGCTCCGAAAGTTCTGAAAGTGACTCTGATTCTTCTTCCTCGCATATACACAGCTGTTTTTTGATACCTGCAGGAAAATGTCTCCTAGCACTGTGTCAGAATGTATTCACGTGGAACTGAAGAGGATCCCGCTTTTGACACCTGGAGTGCTGTCTCCTATGGTAATGCGCCAATGGGAGATGGCGTGCACAGATTTTTTCAGGGCTAATAAAAAGATAACGTTGGAGGAACGAGTTGCTGCAATTTTACCTGAACTAAAGGATATGTGTGCGAGGGACTAAGTTGCAACACATGGCGATAGACTTGTGGAGATGACTTTCGCAAACTTCATGAAAGAAATGCAAAAAGAATTCTTACCCGATGGGTGGGACGACAAACTGCATGCAAAAATTCGAAACACTCGATTGAAAACTTCCAATTCCTTCCCTACATGGGTTAATGATATCCGACACTTGAATATCATGCTACAAAATACTGAGTACTATTTCTTGGACACCAATCTCCGTCTACAGTTGGACAGCCTTTTGGATGCTGACTTGCGGAGTCGTTGCAAGAACTGGAGTATCAAAGAAATCGTGGATAAGGTGACAAAGATGATGCTGCAACAAACAGATGAAGCAAGGTTGGCATGTTGGATTTCTGAGGTCCGAAAACTAGCAGAGGAACACGCTAACAACACAAAGCAGTATCTAGAAGCAGCGGAGGACCTTCAGCGTGGGCCAAAGAGGCAAGCACTTGCAAACCCTGCGCGGAATGCTAACACCATTGGAGGCTACAAGCCGTGGGGTTCATCATCGTCTACTACTGGCACTGCAAGTGGATTGTCTAGCAGAAAGCCACCACACCTGATGGAAAACGAATGCTTGTTGCTCTTCAAACACCAAGGATGTTTGAAATGCCACCATGGTTACCAAAGTCATCAGGCACCAGATTGTCCCAATGATTTTCTGGATGGTCGAAACTACAAAGAAGTTACCAAAGAGGGCTGCTAAGCCAAAAGAAACAATCAAGTGTGCCCACAGGAAGCAAGCCAGTTGGAGCAGTGATGGGGAGTACATTGCAAATTGAGGAGTTGGATGAGAACAATAATTCCTTTGTGGCTGGGGCAGTGATGCCTTCATCTGTATTGGGTGCCAGTTCTGAATCTGATGAGGAGGTGAGTCTGCTGACAGTGCCCCACCTACACTGGTCATGCACCTTAATCAGACCAGGAGCTGACAAACCAGTGACAGTGAATAGTATGCTGGACTCCGGTGCACACATTGTCCTCATCAATAATGCGTTGGTCAAGAAATTAGGAATTTGTCGTTTTCATTTGCACAAGCCCTTACCGATCTCTGTCGCACTGAACAACTCTTCATTGTCTGAAAGCCAACTGTATGAATATGTTAAAATCACTCCTTACTCTGTTGATTCTGCATGGACATTCAAGACTGTTAAAGCTGTAATTACTCCGAACTTATGTGTACCTATTCTATTTGGATTGCCGTTTCTCACTGTAAACCATATTGTAGCAGACTTTGAAAGTAGAAATGCAATTGATAAATGTACTGGCTATGATCTGCTACAACCTCCTGCACCAAAAGCACAGAAAAAATGGGTTTCACTGCAAGTTACCATTGCTCGAACCAAGTCAAACAAAAAATTGATGTTGCTGGAACTAGTAAAGTTTGCAAGCGATGTTTGGCAGAAGGGAAGATGGTCCTGGAAGTAGTTATGCCTATAAATGTGGCAGGGATGATCAAAGACCGGATTGAGTTGTTGAACTTCAAACAAATGATACAGGAGATCAAATGTAATACCTTGATGGAATTTGCCAATGTTTTTCAACCCCTTCCTCACGCTGACAAACTTCCTGGGGACGTGACTGCTAAGATCAAGCTGAAAAGTGCAGAACAGACCATCAAGACTCTTGCCTATGCTTGTCTGTGGAAGTTCAGAGAAGCATGGAAGACATTGATTCAGCAACACCTGGATGCGGGGAGGATCAGGGCTTCTTCCTCACCACATGCATCACCTGCATTCATAATTCCAAAGGCGGATGCATCCATGCTGCTGAGGTGGGTTAACAACTACAGACAACTTAACAAGAACACAATCACGGACTCACACCCTTTGCCACGCATCAATGACATATTGAACAATTGCACAAAAGGTAAAATATGGGGAACCATTAACATGACAAATAGCTTTTTTCAGATGCCCATGGAACCTGATCATATCGGCTTGACCACTGTTTCCACACCGTTTGGACTGTTTGAGTGGTTGGTTATGCCAATGGGTTTGAAAAACGCACCTGCTATCCACCAATGGCATGTGTCAACTGCATTGCAAGAATGGATTGGAAAGATTTGTCACATCTACCTAGATGACATTGTGATTTGGTTGTCAACACTTGCAGAACATCAAGAAAATGTGCATACCATCCTGAAAGCATTATGTGCTGCAGGGCTATACTGCAACCCTCGGAAAACACAATTATTTCAAATGGAAATTGACTTTCTAGGACACCATGTGTCCATGCAGGGAATTGAGGTGGACTCAACAAAGACAGATCATATTACGAAATGGCTGCAGCCATGAAATGCCAAGGAAGTATGGGAGTTTTTGGGCCTTGTTCGATATGTCTCAGTGTTTTTGCTGCATATTACTGAACACATGCAGATCCTGACAGGTCTAACTACAAAGCAATGCAACAAAAACTTCCCGGAATGGGAGGAGAAGTACCAGACTGCATTTGACTGCATCAAAAAGGCGGTGGTTGGCAGGGAATGCCTGACTACTATTGATTTTGCACTGATGCTGGCACACAAAATTTTTGTGACTACAGATGCTAGTGATTATCAGTTGGGGGTGGTCCTATCCTTTGGGAAAAATTGGGAAAATGCACGACCAGTTGCTTTTGACTCAATGATGTTCAAGGGGGCCGAGTTGAATTACCCAGTGCATGAAAAGGAAATGCTGGCGATCATTTGTGCACTTCAAAAATGGCGTGCAGACCTTATCAGGGTACCTTTCACAATTTGTACTGATCATAAGACCTTAGAGAATTTTGACTGCCAGAGGGACCTAAGCTGGCGCCAGGCTTGTTGGATGGAGTTTATGTCTCAGTATGATTGTAAAATTGTGTACATCAAGGGAGACAACAATTGTGTGGTGGACACCTTGTCACGTACATTGTTCAAACTCGACTTGGAAACATCAATTCCCTATCCTCCTGACAACTGCAAGCCAGTCGCCGTCATCATGGGGGCTGCTGACAACTGCTTCAAATGTGCTAAGGTACTGGCTGACCCAATGACATCACCCGCAGATAAATTAGTAGTGGCACCTACCTTGACAATCTCAATGGACTCTGAAATGCTGGACAGCATAAGGAACAGATATGCAGAAGACCCTTGGAGCGCAAGATTGCTGGTGGCAGCATTCCTACTGCATGGTGTTTGGAAGGAGGAAGGTTTGCTTTATGCGGGAGACTCATTAATTATCCTGAGAAACACATCCATGTGTGAGTCGCTTTTTCACCTTGCTCATGATGTTCTAGGACACTTTGGATTCATGAAATCATACAGCTCACTACGGGATTCATTCTACTGGCCAAACATGCGGTGAGATTTGGAACTCGCCTATGTGCAAGGTTGTGCTGATTGTCAACAGAACAAGCCTACGACAAAAAGGCTGATGGGGCCCTTGCACCCCTTACCAATACCAGACCAATGCGGTGACTCTGTTGCGATAGACTTCATCGGGCCCTTGCCTGAGGATGATGGATGCAATTGCATTCTTACATTCATGGACAGGTTGAACAGCGACATCTGAATCATTGCTACGCAGATGAATATCACTGCTGAGGACATGGTGGTTATTTTCTTCAATGAATGGTATTGTGAAAATGGGTTGCTGAAGGAAATTGGTTTGGATCGGGACAAACTGTTTATCTCAAAATTTTGGGAAGCATTGCACAAAATCATGGGGGTCAAACTAAAAATGTCTTCGGCATATCATCTGCAAATGGATGGAGCGAGTGAAAGATCTAACAAGACTATCAACCAATGTCTACATTTCCATGTGGAGTAAAATCAGCGCAGGTGGCAGAGGGCCCTCCCTCGGGTGCGTTTCAATATGATGAATACTATTAACGGTTCAACAGGATTTTCACCCTTTCAACTAAGAATGGGCTGGAGCCCCCGCATGATCCCTCCTCTTATTCAGTCTTTTGAAGGTGTTGTAGATGACATTCATGCATCAGAGGTGATTGAGCATTTATGAATGGACATCATGGAGGCACAGGACAACATGCTGAGGGCTAAGATTTCCCAAGCACTTTCTGCTGATGTCCATTGTTCTGACAAATTTCCTTTCAAAAAGGGTCATTGGGTCGTGCTATCGACCCTGCATAGATGTCAGGACTACAAGGCAAAAGATGAAAAATGGGTTGCAAAATTTATGCCGCGATATGATGGACCGTACATGGTGACACAGACAGCGCCAAAAAGTTCAACAATTACAGTAGATATGCCGAATAACCCAAATACCTTCCCAACTTTCCATGCATCCCAAGTGTTACCTTTTAAAGAAAACGACTCAACTAGTGTTGCCATGGCTCGAGCCACGTTTTTTGCTATCTTGGGAAATAAATTACATAAAATCACTAAAATATTTGAGGAGCTAGAGCCCATCAAAAGCCGAGGGGTCTCCTGCCAACTCTAAGCGATCGGAGAAACAGTTCCTGAGATATTATGGTGGCTTTGAAATAGCTCTGGCTTGATGGGATCTAGCTCCTCAAATATTTTATTGATTTTACATAATTTATTTCCCAAGATAGCAAAAAACGTGGCTTGAGCCATGGCAACACTAGACTCAACTTTGTTTCTGGAATGAGAACTTGAACAACCAGGACCAGTGATGCTGAATGGGGTCGATGAGTACTACGTGGAGCATATTTTGGAGGAGTGTAAGCGGGGATGGGGGATTCAATACCTAGTGCAATGGTGCAGTTATGGACCCAAAGAAGACTGATGGCTACCAGGACAAGAACTGCAGGATTGTGAGGCACTTGACATTTGGACAGCTGGAAAGGAAAAAGTTGCAGTACATAGTTTTCCTTCACCGGCCAAGCGGTAGCTTTTTCCCGAGGGGTTTTTGATGCACCCATGCTTGCGGCCCTTTTTACCTTACCTTTCTTTCAGAGGGGATTTTTATTTTTGAGGGGGGGGGGAGGGTGTAATGATGTTCCTCTTATTTACACTTATTTACTATTGGCCTCGGACTATATCCTCAGCTGTACAGACAGATGGACACTTACTCTTACCATCATTGTCTTATGATAGAGCTCTATTTCTCTTTCATAAAACCATCTGCTTTGCCTGTTTAGATTCTGGTCTCAGTGAAGTATGTGTTCTCCTACATGCATACTTACAACAGAGTGAGAGCTTCATAACAAATACTGTGTACCACTAGGCATAAATTGCAATGTTTGCCTGCTTTCCAATGCATCAGTTTGTGATGCATAATGAAACCCTTCTGCATATGTGTAATTAGAGAAAAACAAAGCTGTCTAGAGGACATAAATGAGACAAGTTAGTATCAGGGACACAAGGAATGATGAAAACAGACATACATTGCATTCTTGATAGGCTAGGAGATGATCAATGATCAATGAGGAATGAGGGAGCTGAAGATGTCGATGAATCTTATGTTGACGTGCATTGTTGATCAATGTCCAGCAACTCCCGGTCCTAACAATGTTGCGTTGAATTTGTGTTAGAATTGTAGTAAGTGAATTAAAGCCAGTAACTTCTCATATGTATAGATAATATGCCAGTGTATTTCTATTTTTATATTTACATCCATTACATGTTTCTCAAGTCTCCTCTTCAAGCCCTGGCCCAAGCCTGAGCCAAGCTGAGCCAAGCCTGAGCCCACTACCAAGGCCCGGCTCACAATATATCAAAGCCCGAGCCTGCTCAAGCTGAGCCTAAGCCCTGGCTTTTGAGCCAACCCAGGCCCTGCACATCACTATTCATAGTGCAAGATTGATTATCTCTACAGGTAATTGTTACCTCTGGATCTATACATATATCCTTGTAGACTTGTAACCATGTCTGTTGCGACATTGTTAGTACCAAACTGTTGTAGACAGACTGGTAAAACTGAGTTTGAATTCATGATAGTGAGCGAGCTAGGCCACATGAAATCATGTGTATTGAACCTGCCCTCAACACAATCACATCTAGTAGTACTCTATCTCAGTCGACAAAGATATTGAGCTCTACACTGTCACCAATTTCTCAATGAACCCCGATGATATCCCTGCTTATATAGAAAGAGAGCAGTCTGCAAGCTTACCTAGCCTTTTCTCGCCTTCTAGATGTGCCAACTTTTACCTCACACTCCAGTCTATGCCTGGTACTGCTGTCCCTGGAATACTCTCAGCAATCAGGCAACTTGACAATGATGACATACTTCATCTCACTCATCTCCTCATTGCCCCTGAAAGGCTCCCCTCACACCAATTTCTGGAACTTCTTTCATGATCAGAGTAGGCAAAAAGATATGTTCAGGTGTATCTACATCATGGCCCATGGGATTAAGGTTTTCATCATTGGATCTATTAAATAGGATGGTTGAGGAGCTAGTACTAGCTCTTGTATGGTTGGTTTGAGAAGATTTCGCTGAAGTAGGCAAAGAACATGTCAGGCTTGCAAAAAATCCATCATATGAGACTGGAGTGTATTGCAGGGGAGTTTGAGGAGATCTTTGAAGCAAAAAAGGACTGGACAAGTGACTGGAGACTAGCACTGGAAGAAAAAGAAAGTGATGACAGCAAGTTGAAGAAAGCATCATAACTTGAGCTTGCACTAAGTTCGATGTCATGTTGCCTTTCATGTGCACGTGTGAGAATATCAACTGAAAGTGTGGGTGCATGTTTTGGGAAGGTAATACATGTGTTGACTTGTGGATGAGTTTCTGCACCATTTGAAGACTCATTCCATGTGTAAGAGAACTGTTTCTCTTACAACGCACATACACATGATCACAACTATTACTTACATCATCTACATGGTCACATGACTATCATGTGTGATTGCCTTAGATACACGACCCATTTGTCATAGTAGAGTAATCTTCCTTGAATCGATACTACATTCCTCACAACTTGGTTCCTTTGAGTGTTGGGAGAGCACTCTCCCTTCCACTTTTTTTTTGTGATGAGCATAATTCACTTAAGAAGAAGTGACATCCACACCGACACCTTCTCCCGCGTTATCTCCCGTATTACCCCCGGCGTTATCTCTGCATTACCCACAACTTCTGTTTAAACTCATGCCATGCCCACTGCCTGTTCAAATCTCCAGATAACCTACATCACTAGCGAGCCCCGCATCATTGTATCTTGTGCATACAGTCACCCTCAATTCCATATATATATACGACACACCCCAGCCTAGCCTTTTCGCAATAGGTCACACCCAGTCCTTGCCTGCCCCCACAGCCTCACAACCTGTCTCACAAACCGTCTACACATATCCCTCTCACCACTCGAAGCAAGAGGTGTCGACTTCCATCACCACAGATGTCCTCTAGTCCTTTGACAACACCGCCAGGCTCACTCGACCTCGCCCAGACACCCCTTGCCTCTGCACCCAGCACCCCACGTCCTGATCCCCCTGACTCATCATCCAACTCCTCAGACTCTGACAACGTCCTAAATTCCCCAATGGACAACACTCCCTATGCCCCACCCATGGTCACCGGCGGAAAGGGCAGCCATGCTCCTGTGTTATCAGCCGGGCATTTCACGATTGCAGCGGTACGTGTTTTCGAGAACGCGTGTCGAAGATTCTTTCAGAACAAGAAAATAGCTGAAGATGAGTGCATGGTGAATGTGATTTACAACTTCAAAGGATCCTCGGTTCAATCCTGGGTCAACATGCACCACGATTGCCTGCTTCTTCTCACATTTCCCGTGTTCATGCTTGAGTTCAAAAAGAAGTTCTTGCCAACGAACTGGCAAGACAACTTGGTAGCTACACAAATCTCTGTGCAGAGCTCACAAACCTTCCTTTCATGGACAGAAGCAGTGCATGAGGCTAATGCAGAACTAGGAATTGCCAGCTCTGATTATCACATTGCGGAAGACAAGTTACGATCTCATTTTGTCCCGTGTCTCTCAGTTGTGCTCAAGGCGTCGTACGATGCAAACAACACCCACGGCACCCTTGATAACACTGCAGATCTGGAGGTGTGGATCCAATGAGTCCACCTTCTCGATGTAGAGAACCTCAACAAGTGCGAAGAATGGGTCAAGATTGCGCAGGTGGCCATACGAATGAACACAAAGGCTTCACGCATCGCGACTGGAGCAGGTAATGCCGCCACATTGTCCAATACCACAGCCAATCCCACCATCCTCGCAAACTCCACGAACACCAACCAAGCGTTCACCGCTAAGCTTACTACGGCTGAACATGACCTCCTGAAAGCTCACCATGGTTGTTTCCGTTGCAGATTATTTTATGCCAGTCACTTTGCTGGAGATTGCCCCCTCGGAAGCAAAGGAAGACCCACTCCAGAAGCTTGCAAGAACGTCACACTGGCCGAGGCTCTCAAAGCTAAAATCGTGTTCGAGGTGGCTGGAGCGACGGTAGTTGCAGGGGTTTTCAAGATGGAAAGTGATGATAGCTTTGAGATGTCCGAAGACGAAGCTTCAGAGTACGTGAACATCCCACTCTCCTTGCCATCACATTTGTGGTGGGACTGCTGTCTTGACGCACCCATGACCTGTGCTCCTACACCGATGCGAGCTCTTATTGACCATGGATGCCCACCAGTGCTGATTTCATCTGAGGTCATAGATGTGATGGGACTCATTCGCCGCAAACTTTTCAAGCCTTTTCCTGTAATCGGTGCCTTCGTGGGTGGAGATAAGAACTTGGACAGAATACTGTAAATTACACCTGCAATCCCCAGATGCATCATGGAAATCAAGAGTCGTTAATGCAATTATTTGTCCAAACCTTTGTGCCAATCTTATCTTAGGGCTGGATTTCCTAGCAAAGAACAAAATCATTGTCAACGTGCACCTATGGACGGCCAGTATGACCTATTGAACCCCCCAGTTATAAAACTGCCTATAGCACACCTGTCAGCTCAAGAGAAGAGAAGACGACAAGCAAAATCTATTCAAGATGGACGCGCTGTTGCTCAAAATGCACGTAAAAACCTACATGAAGAGCTACACTGTCAGTTTGCAGAGAACCCTGAGCAATTCAATTTTGATGTGCACTCATCACAACCTCCTTGCATAATCGCCACTATCAGAAACAGAATTGAACAACTGGCCATGCAAACTATTCTGGGAAAGCTAGACGAAACTTTCAAGACGCATTTTGCAGACCGTTTCCTGGTAGACATCCTGCATGCCAAAGACTTGTCGATGGACATGTACCATCATATCGATGTAAAACCTGGCATCCCAATTTCAGTAGGGCATGCATACTCCTGCCCCAGGAAGTACAGGGAAGGCTGGAAAATGTTAATTGAGCAACATGTTAAAGCAGGATGGATACGACCTTTGTCATCACCGTACGCCTCCCCATCTTTCATCATTCCTAAAGCGGATAGTGCTGTTCTGCCACAATGGGTTAATGATTACAGAAAACTGAACAAAGTAACAACTCTGGATAACTACCCCTTGCCTCGAATTGATGACATCTTGGCTGACTGCACCAAGGGAAAGATCTGGGGTAAAATCAACATGACAAACTCTTTTTTTCAAACGCTGGTACACCCCGACCATGTTAAGTACACCACTACACTCACCCCCTTTGGACTTTGGGAGTGGGTAGTTATGCCCATGGGATTGAGGAACTCACCAGCAACTCATCAACAACACATTACACTAGTGCTATCTGACCTCATCGGGAGGATTTGCCATGTGTATCTTGATGATATAATCATTTGGTCGTTGTCATTGGCAGAGCACAAGGAAAACATAGCAGCAGTTTTGGAAGCACTACAAAGGGCTCAACTATACTGCTCGACAAAGAAGTCAGCCCTATTCACAACGGATATAAATTTTTTAGGACACCATATCTCCGCTAAAGGCCTTGAGGCGGATGGGTCCAAAGTCGAGCACGTATTGAACTGGCGAGCACCAACATCTGCTAAGCAGGTTTGACAGTTCCTTGGCCTGGTCTGGTATATCAGTGTATTCTTTCTGGCTCTCGCTGAGCACACAGCAATCCTCACACCATTGACGAAGAAAGAGTGCAACAAGGTTTTCCCCGTATGGGGCAAAGATCATCAGAAGGCGTTCGAGGCTATCAAAAATCTTGTTCTCGGGCGAGACTGCTTGACTACGATCAACCACCACAAACCAGGAGCAAATAAAAAAAATTTACATGTGACGCAAGTAAGCGGTGCACAGAGGCAGTACTGTCTTTTGGAGAGAGTTGGGAAAGCACATGACCAGTCGCATTCAAGAGTTGCCAACTAAAAGGAGCGGAACTACACTATCCGGTTCATGAACAGGAGATGCTTAGCATCATGCGTGCATTGACAAAATGGAGGGTAGATTTGTTGGGTATGCACATCAACATTTACACAGATCACAAGACTATCGAAAATTTTGACGGTCAGAGGGATTTGTCGCTATGACAAGTCCGCTGGATGGAGTACTTGTCACAGTATGAATATACCATCAATTACATCAAAGGAGAGGACAACACAGTGGCAGATGCATTATCAAGGCTACCAGAACCAGTCACAGTCCCTACCAATGTCAATGCAGTATTCGAGATCGAGTTGAACCCTAGGCTTTTTGCACGAATTAGGAAAGGCTACAAAAAAGACAAGTGGTGCGTGTCCATTTTTGAGGACATCAAATGCAGTGTGGTTGACGCAAAATTTGATTTCGCGCTGAAGAACGGGTTGCTATTTATCAGTAACCGATTAATCATCCCAAAATACAAGGACGTCTGGGAACAATTGTTTAGGTTGGCGCACGACCAACTAGGCCATTTTGGAGGAGAGAAATCCTACGCGTCGCTCAGGAATGACTTTTATTGGCCAAATATGAGGTGCGATCTAATTACAGCGTACATCCCAGGTTGTGGACCATGCCAACGTAATAAATCCACGACTTCTAAAGTACCAGGTCCACTACACCCACTTCCAGTTCCAGACAAAAGGTTCGACTCTGTGGCTATCGACTTCATAGGACTGCTACCTTCTGATGACGGCTTTGATGCGATCGTGACAATGATGGATAGGCTGGGAGCGGATATTCAGATCACTCCGTGCAATTCAGACATGACCGCTGATGAATTCACATTGATTTTCTTTGACCGGTGGTACTGCAAAAATGGCTGTCCCCTTGAAATCATTAGTGACTGCGACAAGCTGTTCATCTTGAAATTCTGGAAGAAACTCATGAAGCTGAGTGGCATCAAGCTCAAGATGTCAACTTTGTATCACCCTGAAACAGATGGCTCATCAGAAAGATCTAACAAAATGGTCGTACAATGTCTGCATTACCATGTCAAGAGGAACCAGAAAGGATGGGCAAAGGCTTTGCCTAAGGTTCGCTTTGACATTATGAATACCATCAACACATTGACACAGGTTTCTCCATTCATTCTGAAGACAGGGTGGTCCCCACGTGTGTTGCTGCCCATTGGTGCGACGCCTGATGATGACCATGTTGCAGATGAAGGGGAGACGGCCCGAGCAATAGAACTAATGGAACGGATTAACAACGAAGTTGAAGGAGCTAAGGACTGCCTACTGGGTGCCAAGGTCTTGCAGGCACACCACGCCAACAAGGATTGGGCAAGAGAACCCAAGTTCAAAGTGGGAGAGAAAGTGATGATGAAAACTGCGCACCATTGGAGAGAGTATATGCAAAAGAAAAGTGGGAGGGTGGTGAAGTTCATGCCACATTGGGATGGACCATACGAAATCTTGGAGGCCTTCCTGGAGTCGTCAACATATAGACTTGCACTACCCCTCCCGGCGTCCCAATACATGAAATTCCACGTCTCGCTGCTTAAAGAACATCTCGAAAATGATGATTCGTTATTTCTGGGGAGGACGATGGAGCAGCCAGGGCCTATTGTAACGGCAGAGGGGACGACCGAGTTCTTTGTGGAAAGGATCACCGATGAACAGCCGCGCGGGAGGGGAAAGCAGTACCTTGTCTGGTGGAAAGGTTATGGGCCGGATTCTGATCTGTGGCTGCCACGATCGGAGATGCTAGAGATGGAGGCATTGGAAGATTGGGAGAAGAGAGGAGGAGCATAGAATTTTTTGAAACGCGTGAGAGTGTAAGAGAACTGTTTCTCTTACAACACGCATACATGTGATCACAACTATTACTTACATCATCTACATGGTCACATGACTATCATGTGCAATTGCCTTAGATACACGACCCATTTGTCATAGTAGAGTAATCTTCCTTTCAATACTACATTCCTCACAACTTGGTTCCTTTGAGTGTTGGGAGAGCACTCTCCCTTCCACCACACCATAATAACAGGAAGATATGGCGTGTTCATTGCATCCAAGTCCTTGCAAACGTGATCGTGTTGAGGGCAGGTTCAATACATGTGATTTCATGTGGCTTAGCCCATGCACCATCATGAATTCAAACTCAGTTTCACCAGTCTGTCTACAACAGTTGCTTGCCTCACATGTCCATGACAGACAAGGTTACCAGTCTAATATCCTTGCCTTCAAACTCAAATACAATTAGATCTGGAATTTATGAAAATGAGTATGTGTATTGAAGGCACTGATTGCATTCATTCTTCACACAAAAGGCATGAATCTTCTTTGTAATTCTGAATCCAGTCTGTTGTTGATACATAAGGATTTGTGCCAGCAGACAAAACATATGAATAAATAGAGTGGCATGATGGGATGTCCCTCACTACAAATAAGCTGAGAAGACACCATCTCTGTAGATGCTTTAAACATGTACTCTAATAGCCTGACCACAGATGTATATCTGCCCCAGCATAGGCCAGCTAATTGCAAATTGTTGAAAGCAATTCTAAATGTGTCTCTAACAGATTCTAATGAAGTTTGATTATAAGAGTGATCATTAAATCCATCACAGATCTCTTCTAGCAAGTCACAATTCATACTATAAAAGGATTGACAATTTAGGGACTACCATGGATGGACCCAGGTCCATCCAGGTGAATATCCATGGATGATGTACTAAAGTCCATGGATATGGGTGGCATCCATGGATCATCCATGGGTATCCATATGATTACTACTATTTTTTATGCTCTCAAATGCTCTAATATATGTACCATAGTCTATTAAAATGGTTTAGCAAGGTCAATTACCTGTTGGAGTGCCTTGTTGGCACACATAGTGTTGCCACTAGCTAAGCCACTTGTTTTCAACAATCTGGCTATAGCATTGCAAATAAAATAGGTAAATGTCTCAAAATATTTGACATGGTAGAGGACCTCAAAAGCTGGAGGGTCTTCTGCAAACATTGGTTGATCCCATCAGTTATTGGTAAGCAATTTTAATTTAGCCACTTGCCATGAGCCAATGACCAATAGAACTTCCATATCTCAATGTTATGAGTCCTTAGCAAAGTTAAGACTAGTTCTTCAAACCCAGAATTGATGAAAAATTCAGTGTGACCATTTTTCCATGTCTGTTTTCCCCATGGTCAGTAATTTTCAGCAACTGTTACAAAAATTACTGACTTTACCCATGGGAGTCAAAAATTTATAGTGATGTCATACATCATTCTAACCAGTTTTTTTGAGCTGAGTTCAAAAATGATATTGGGAGAGTCATGTGACTTACCATAAATGGAATATAGTGATGTTTTTTGAGCTGAGTTCAAAAATGACATTGGGAGAGTCATGTGACTTACCATAAATGGAATATAGCATATCTGTTAAATAATCTTAGGAATGGTGTTTATGAGAAAGCACAGTATCGTGCTAGATTTTGATAAGAATGAAATCAGACATAAGAAAGAAGTGCTCCCGGCATTATGGGAGAGCCCAGATGTGTACCTATTGGTATGCAGGCAAGCCATGAGGTTTCAGGAAGATGGACAGGGGATAAAAGAACCTGTCAAGAAGGTGGGGATGCCAAAAGGCACCAATAAATGACTGGAATGTGGCAAGAATGCCACACCTAGGATCAAAAAACCACCAGATAAGAAGCATATACTGATCATCAAGGAGGAGATCGATGAGGATGAACATCAATCTGGCAAAGGACTTCCTTTACCATTTCCAGTTTTGTTGGGACCTGGAGATGACATCATGATAGATGATGTCAAAAGGATGGTTGAACAGGCAGCTACCTTTGACAGTAGTATGAAGGATCTGAAGCAATTGTTAGACGAGATGAAGGAAGTGAACAAAATCATCCATGAATTTTTGAGGTGTTTGGCAGTGGCAGTGCTAGTGTTGCCATGGCTCGAGCTATGGCAACACTATACGGGATAGGTTTCCACATGTTTCAGTCTCCTTGAGTGTTGAAAACTTCGGCTTCCTTCCAATTACATAGTGATGGGACCATCCATATATGGAATATAGTGATGTTATATACCATTCTGATCGGTTTTTTGAGCTGAGTTCAAAAATGACATCAGGAGAGTCATGTGATCATGATATAAATAGTGATGTTATATACCATTCTGATCAGTTTCTTGAGCTGAGTTCAAAAATGGCATTGAGAGAGTCATGTGACTTACCATAAATGTTATATACCATTCTGATCAGTTTTAGCGGAGTTCAAAAATGACATTGGGAGAGAGTCATGTGACTTACCATAAATGTTATATACCATTCTGATCAGTTTCTTGTACTGAGTTAAAAAATGACAATGAGAGAGTCATGTGACTTACCATAAATGGAATATAGTGATGTTATATACCATTCTAACCAGGATTTTGAAAATGACATCTACATAGTGATGTGGTTTACCATCCATGGAATATAGTCATGGGGGTAAGGGCCAATTCTGGCAAGTATGAGTCCTTATGTTATTTTATTTTATTATATAGCATATCTGTTAAATCTAAATCTAATAGTGATTCTATATTTAGATTTAACAGATATGCCCAAATAAGCCAAATATAAATATAAAAATTATTAGCCAATAATACTTTCCCATAAATATAGAATCACTATTAGATTTAGACATCATATCTATCAATGTTCACTATATCAAAATAGTGTTTCACATCTACGTGCCCATATTTTATGCATGCTTTCATGCCATAATTTATTTTTACTTGACTTCCCCTTGTCCCCAACTGCACTGGGACTTGTTCAGTCAATTTGTAGACTTTTAGGTCTGTGACGCATACTAACTCTGGTCACTGGTGATACTGCATCTGTGGTACACAGCCATACTGGTCTGTCCAGTACTTTGCTGGACTTCCTTATCTTAGTCAACAATCTTTCATCTACTATCTTCTTTACCTTTGGTGGGGGTAATTCCTCCCCTGTTCTTAAGGCTGCGATCAGCACCTTTGGTTCATAGATGATTTTATCATGTTCATCAGAGTCAGAAAATTCTGATGACTCTTCATCATTATCTCCCCATCCTCCTTCTTCATCTGTATCATCATCAAATGTGATGTCTTCATCACTATCCAATACTTCTACCAATAGAGGGAAGTCCTCTTCCTCTGATGACAAGTCATTCGTCTCCTCAAACTCCCAACTATCTCTGTTGACAAGATTCTCCTTGTCTAATTCCATTCAGAGTGCATAGATGTGTGCTCCCCTTCTATCATCATCATCACTCTCTTCTTGGGGATCGAGGTCATCAAATTCAAATTCCTCTCCCTCAGAGCTATACTGTGAACCCTCATAAGGTTCATCTTCTTCGACTTCCCCTTCTCTGGGAAGGTCCTCCTCTTCTTCTTTTTCCTCGGAGAGGTCTTCCTCTCCATCCCCATCCTCTTGGATGACTTCTCATCTGAGTGGACATACCTTTGCCTTTCTTCTCAGATGGACATTTCTTGTCTTTGGTCATGTGGCCAAGTTCCCCACAATTGAAACATTTCTTCACTCCCGAAGAAATATTCCTTCTAGCAGTTCCCATTGTTTTATCGGGTTCTTTCGCTTTTGATGTAGAAGGTTCCATTCTTGTTGGCTGGTCTGGCTTGCTCCATACCCTTTGGTACATCTCCTTCTGTTGGCCATTACTTCCCGATGTGCTTCATTGGTTGTCCTGTCGTTCAACAGGCTTTTGATATTTGTTATTGCCATATGGTTCTCACATGGCATTCTCTCTAGCGGTGTATTTCATTGCTCTTATCATCCTTTGTTTGTTCCAATAACAGGACATCTGTACAGTGATTTCTTCCACCTTTCTTGCATGGTGGAGTATGGATTCCATCTTGGAATACTCTGGTGTCACGTCTCTACTGAGCAAATGCTCAAAGATTTTCCTCAGAAGCCTCATTACATAGTGCTTCTTGAACGTATACCTATCGGGTGGTCTCACCATCCAATCTGCATATCTAGTCAGTTGATGGTAGAATGCCATGACTCCTTTGTTTGGGGCATATGTTGCGCTCCAGAAGTTATCCATTTACCCCTAAGGCAGAGTTGTGTATAAAATGGTCGTACAGCCCAGTTATTACCATTGTGAACCATGCTTCTTGTCGATGGTCCATGCCATCAATATTGTCATTATACCATGTCAAGGCAGTCCCTTGAAGGAATACGGTCATGCATACTGCGCGTTCTGAGTCCATTTCTGGTCCGCAGAAGCGGTTTATGTGAAACCACCTGAGGAGGCTTACTAGCCACCTCTTGAAAACCTCGGTGTCCTCTTTGCCTTCATACACCTTAGGCTCTGGTACCTTTGGTGGTTTTGTTTGATTATGGTTGACCCTTTGGCCAACCTGTCTTTCTATCAGGTTTCGATACTTGTCATGTATCACCCTTAGATGTTTCTTAGGTTGAGGTGCTCCTCTACCTTTATATGCCTCTAGTTCCAAGGTTGATGCCCATATATATGGGGTATTATAGGACAATGTCCAAGGTGTGTCCCTCAGTTCTGTGCTATATCCAAACGGATGGGGTTGCCTCCCTTCTGCATCTTCTTCTTTGTCAGTGGGCAGTCCACTTCCACCATCACTGCTATCCAATGGATCCCCATTGTTCCCGCCTCTACCTCGACCTCCTGGTCCATTCCCAGGTGGTCTCTTGGGTGGTTCTCCTCCAGATCCCTCTCTTTTAACAGTCTCACCT
This sequence comes from Tricholoma matsutake, assembly GCA_026075535.2. Taxonomy (NCBI): domain Eukaryota; kingdom Fungi; phylum Basidiomycota; class Agaricomycetes; order Agaricales; family Tricholomataceae; genus Tricholoma; species Tricholoma matsutake. Next base: position 9,005,576 of record AP026540.1, on the reverse strand, counting down.
CTCTTACCTGCCTGATCCTTCCAGTCCTTACCACTAACTGGTGGTATACTCTCCCTCTTGAGCTGTTGCTCAGGTCTAGTATCCATGGGTCAAAAATGATCCCTTGGTCCAGCACCGAGGTTTGTCCCGTCTCCTTTATTTGTGAGATATGGATCCTCTGGTGGACGACTCGCTCCCCAACTTCATCTTTTCCATTTCCAAAGTAGGAATTCCCACTCAATGACGATGTCGCTGCATTGTTTGCTACTCGTGGCAGATTCCTTAATCTTCTGACGGCATTCTGTTGTTGTTCCTCTGATTCAATCGATTCACCTGGTTGGCATGGCAATTCCAGGCTTGCTTCCACCTTCTTCAACATATCTGGTGTTGAAGGTGATGATTCCACTTTCATCTCGGAATGTTTCATTGTTCCGAATGACATGTTGCCTGCTCTAGCCAGGTCCACCTCTGCCACTGTGAGGAAAACCTTCCAATCATGAGGCTTGAAACCCTTCGGAGGTAGCATCCTCTGAGCCTTGTCAAGCAGTGTTCCTTCATTCCCCACATTGGTAATACCCCCGGCTAACCAGCAAAGGCACTTGTTCCATTTGTCCTGGCTAAATCCTGGACCTGGGCCCTTCTCTTGAATGAGCGCCATGGTATCATGCCATGCGCCCATCTCATGATCCACCATGTCCCCAAGTCCTCATGCTGCATTTCTTATTGATATAAGTCCAGGTGGTCCACCATCTGGCAGTACCTCAGTCATAATCAACAGAAAATTATCATCCCGCAGTATGCCCCCCCTCCTATTTCCAGAGATTCCACCCATTCTGGGGTCAAGAAGTTTGGTGTCGAGGTATTTGCCTCAGGAAACAGCAATACAAGGTGTTTTCTGTCCCTTGCATGCTCTATTGGTAGCTCTGATGTGGCAGCATCAGGCATCTTTTTCTCCGTTTCCTCTGTCGCTTGCTGGGGGCTATCAGGAGTGTCAGCTCTGTCACCCCTGGCTCCTTGCTTTCTTTGCCTTTTCAGCATTTTGTGTTGTTGGGCACATGTCATCGCCATATGCTAAACTGGAAATTCTATTTTAGAATTTCCTCTAGTAGATTACACTGGGTATCCCCAGTATATCAAAAATAGTAAAGTCTATTCAAAAAAGTGTAAGGGTGTGGTAGTAGTTGCTTACTTAGCCACCCAACAACAATATAACAATGTGTAGTATTCTTGATATAGTGGTTGTGTAAGACTTGGGAGATCCTGGTACTAGCCAGTTGGCTATGTATATCCAGGGTCTCCCATATTACATAAGCTCACCTACCCATTTGGGTAGTGGCCCTCTACAGCAGATATGTATTGCACCAGGCCCAAAAATCTGCATCCGTCGCTTGCAGACTTGGGAACTGGCCAATTCAAAAATTTATCCACTTTTGATGAGCAGGCCTCGATCCCCTGCTGGGAGATGCAATGCCCAAGGAAAACCAGTTCCATCAAGTAGAACTTTGATTTGTTTGGGTTGCAGTACAGTCGGGCTTTCTGCAGAGCATCCATCACCAGTTTGATATGTCTGGTGTGCTCTTCAAGGGAGTTGGATCAGATAATAATGTCATCTAAGTAGATATGTGCAAATATTCCAAGCAAGAGCCGTAATGCAGTGGTCACCCATTGCTGGTGGACCGGGGGTGCATTTTGGAGACCCTGTGGCATGACTGTCCACTCATATAGGCCCAGTGGTGTCATAACCGCAGTCAGAGTGATGCTATCAGGGTCCATCTTCATGTGGAAGAAGCTGTCAGTCATGTCCAGTTTACTCCATATTTTGCCTTGTCCAGCATCCGCCAAGATATCATCCACACGTGGCAGAGGGTGCGAGTCAGTCACAGTGTTGCTGTTAAGTTGACAGTAATTGTTAACCCAACGAGGCAGGTCAGTTGTATCCACCTTTGGAACCAGGAAGGCAGGCAATGCATGTGTTGAGGAAGAAGGCCAGATGTGTCCAGCATCCAGATGTTGTTGTATCAAGGTACTCCAAGCCTCCCAAAATTTTTGTGGGCAGGAGTAGCTTCTTGTTGTGATAGTTTTGCTTGCATCCTTCAGATTGATCTTACAAAGTACCGAACTCGGCATTTCATCCATGTGAGGGATTGGTTTGAAAATGTCTGCATATGATTCTTTGATATCCGATTCAAGCTTTTCCAGCTGTTCCTCAGCCATGAGTTGTTCCACATGGACCTGGATTGCAGCGACCACATCAACTCCATTGACGTGCTCACATCTTGCATTGATTAACATTTGGCAAGATATGCAGACATTTTTCAGTTCTTTGACCAACAGTTTATGGTTGGCCTTTACTTTAGCAAGCATCTCACATAGTTTAATTCTTGGTTTTGGAGCTACCTGTGCTACAGGGTGTGGTAGGTCAAAGTGGCAGTTCATATCTATAGTGGTGCCATCACGGGCATTAACGACAATATTGTTGTGTGAAAGGAAAGGTAGATCCACAATTGGGTGACAAAGACCAGGTGTAAGGGGACTAAGGGGGTGCCCTGTGTGTTTTTCCTATTTTTTATGTTCGTCCCATATTTTTCCCCACCTCATTTCCTTCTATTCTTCATTTTCTATGATTTTTCCGGATTTTATTACTAATTTTCCCTTGCTATCATGTTTGTATATGTTGACACTTTTATATTTAGAGGCGGAGTACCCCTTCCGACACATACCCCTTGGTATGATGTCATTCGGCGGCCTTGATCCACCTATCTCCGCCTTTTTCTATTTTTAGGTTATATTTGATTTTTGTCGTCTTCACATATACTGGGCATCAGCAAGGGGATCCTTAGAGTTTTCTCTTCGGATTTCCCTTTGCTAGGTGCGCCCCCAATGCCTGTATTATGTAGTATAATTTTAACTTCGGATTTCCCTTTGCTAGAGGCTTAGGTTGCCCTTATACCAGGTACAATGAGAGTGCGGACAGTATGAGCAGAATACCAGTTATTACAGTCATGCAGTTTAAGTTTTACCCAGTGGGTAAGTGAGACATGAGGAGATCAAGACAAATCATTGAAGGATGCACCAGAGACAGGAAACAGTACTGGCAGCAAGTGAACAGGGAGGCAAAGCCAGGTAACCAGGGCTTGATCGATCAGAACTGCAGGTGAACCATGGTCAATTAATGCAGAAACAGGGACACAAGATAGGCAAAAAGGATCAACACTCTCCACAGTGCAATTCCATATCAGGTGTGGTAAGAAGAAAGAGACATGTGCACTTACTGAGTCATTTGAATTGCAAGACAAGTCACTATCCCCTCCACCCAAGATTGAACTCTCATTCGGTGGGCATACTGAAGCGATAGGATAGGTTGACATGCCAAGTACAGCAGCGACAGGGAGAGCGGGAGGGGTAGCAGTGGGTTGGGGGTGAGCAGAGTTGTACATGTTGTTCAAAGAGGATACATTGACAGCATTGACAGACATGGTCAGCTCGTCTCAGGGAATGGCAAGGGTAAGTAACTTGATGCATTTGCAGGCTTCATTCACAGTAGCCATGGATCACTCAATGTATCCTTCGCCTACAGGGAACTCGCAAGGGTGTCCTTCCGGCATGTAGAACCCTCGGCACTTCTTACATCCGTTGTAGGTTTCCAGGTACTTCCTCTCATGATTGGTCAACTTCGGGGGGGCAAGAAGTCAATGACAAAAAGGTCTGTAAATGGGTGTTTGAGGTGGGTTGTCCATGAGAGTATGGTGCCCATCGAGGGCCATCAGAAAGCCCAATGGTAGAGCTTGACCATTTAAGGCTTCTTGCCACCTCTTCAGTGTCACATTCATGGGCACTCCTGTCCTCGATCAGCTTCTGGTCAAGCTTTGTCAAGGTGTCGACAAAGGACTGCAGTCTGGCCTCTGCTTTCAGTGTGTCCAAGGTGGCTCTCATGATGGCAGCAGCAGCAGCAGTGTCCAGATCAGCAGGAGTCTCGTTTTCTTTCTTGGAATCACTATTAGAGGAGTTGTGGTTGTCTTTCCAATGATCGAAGGCGGCAGCAAGCTCAGGGGAGATGTTTGATTTGATTTGCATGCATAACTGTGAAGGAGAGAGGTGAAATTGAGAGCCTTTAAGTAGGAGGTTATCTTGACATAAGGAGTCAATGAAGTCTGAGAAGGGAGTCTTGTTTTGTTTAGTTGATCAGACTTCATGGGTGAGGTCCTGTTGCCAGCACTTTGGTAGCCAGTGAGCGCGTACCTCAACCATGAACTCAGTGAAGGAGATGACTGACAAGAGGTCTTGTTGTGACTGGTACCAGTCAGAGAATAGCGGGTCCTCAAAGGAGTACATGATGTGGTTGACAAACTTCCCAGGATTGAGACTGTCTTTGTTCTGAAGGTAACCATGCACGTGGTGCTCAAATTGGTGAAGGAGTTTGGGTGTCATGGTTCCTGCAGAGATCATGGGGAATTTGCCATTGTTAAGGCTCAGGACAGCATTGGGTGTCATGGAGGACATGCTCATTGTTAAAGGGATGGTGTGATAGTCATCTGAAGAAGATGAGGATTTTCATTTGTGGCAATGTCTAGCTTGTGGAGGGCTGTGAGGAGATGTGGAAGTGGGAGGAGTGGATATATGCACGTCATTTGAGTTGACGGGCATAGGAGTGGTTATATGCACATTGTTCATGTTGACAGGTGTGGGTGCAGGCAGGGACATGGTATGAGCAGTGTCAGGCATGTGCACATCGTTTGTGGGGACAGGCATGGGATGGACTAAAGGTGCAGCAGTAGCAGCATCAAGAGGGCTCGGTGCATTCACCCTCGCCTTACTACAAGTAGTAAGGGGGATATCGACAGAGGGTTTACGAGACAGTGTTCTACTGTCATTGTTACGTAGACTGTGTCAGCATGGTAATTATATGGTGTTGTCAATGTCAAAGAAAAAGTGGAAACCTATCCCATAATTGGGGAACAGGAAACACTGGGGGGAAGAGAGGAGGAGGAGAAGATCTAGAACTCACTGCTAATCATGTGAATGACAGGATAATGACATGTAATTAGGAGTAAGGGATAATACAAGGCAGAATCTAAGGCAAGCGAGATGGGGAAAAGGAAGAATGGGGAAAATCCATATACATCGCAGTTAAATAAGGGAACACAAAGAGTCGTGTCCAAACAGGTGTCAATGGTGTTATGTAAGCCAGGCTTACAACATGTTAGAAATGTAGTATATTTTGGGGGAGGAAACTAAGCTACAGTACAAGTACTCAAAGTATAGAATATATACTACTGGAATAACATGTGATAACTGTGATGCATGTGATAATGGTTAGCTGATGTAAGAGGCACTCTTACAGTAATGCCTTACAACAATTGATTATGACCTCATGGCTGATCACAAAATCTTTGTGACCACAGATGCGAGTGATTACCAATCTGGGGCTATACTCTCCTTTGGAAAGGAGTGGGAGACGGCACAGCTGGTGGCTGGAAACCTATCCCTTAATTGGGGAAACACTAGAAGGCTAGAATAGAGAAAAAGATTAATATAACACTCACGTCTAATCACCAGTGTGACAGGACAATGACCTGGTATTAGAGTAAATGAGAATACAAGGATAAGCGGAGTATATGGGGGAAAGGAAGAATGGGGAATTATGATATGACGCGTGTTAATAAGGTGAGTTTCGAGTCTGGTACAAATAAGAGTGAATGATGTGTCCATAAGCCGGGCTTACACCCTCCCACCATTAGAAAAGTGTCTGGGTATAAAAGAAAAGCAAGGGAGAGAAGAAAAATAAAAAATAAAAAATGAGAAAATAATTTCAACCCATCATCAACAAAACGATGGGTGCATCAAAAAACCCTGAGAGAAAAAGCTACTGCATCTGACCCTCTGCCCTACAAGATTGCCAAATGTCTAGTGCCTTGCAATTGACCAGCTCACGTTGAGGAAGCCAAAAATTGTCGCTTTCTGAGTAGCCGGCCCACCACACGAGGTATTGATAACTGCGGCCTCTTCTTCTTTTGTCAACAATTTTCTCAATGTGATACTCTTCCATCCTGTCTTTGGTAAGTACCGGTCCTGGTCGATCGTGTTCTCGGGAAGGGAATAGAGTTGTGTCATTTTCGATGTGTCATTTTAGGAGTGAAGCATGGAATGTTGTGAATGTGGCAGGGGAGTTAGGCAAATGCAAGGTGTATGAGGATGTGTCTGGAAATGCTTTTGTGACTGCATAAGGTCCATCCCATCGTGGGAAAAACTTTGCAACGTGAGATTTATCCCCCACCTTGAAGTTGCACCAGTGATGAACAGTTGCTAGCATAACTTTGTCACCAATATTGTAAATGTCCTTGTGTCCCCAAGACTTATTTGTGTCAAAAGCCTGGAGCACTTTAGCACCTAGTAAAGCATCCTTGGCATCAGCAACGTCAGCTTCAATTTGGGAGATGATTTGTTGCGCAGCTATCTCTTCAGACTCAGGCTCCCCGGCAATCCCAGGAACCAAAGGTGGAATAATGTGAGGGCTCCAACCCATGCAAATTTGGAACCCCGAGTATCCAGTGGATGCGTTAATAGAGTTCATCATATTGAAGTGGATGATTGGTAACGCGTGTACCCAACCTTTCTGGTTACATTCCACATGGAAGCATATACACTGGTTCAATGTTTTGTTTGTCTGTTCGCTAGCACCGTCGGTTTGTGGATGGTAAGCTGTAGACATTTTAAGATGCACGCCTGTCAAGCTGTGCAGCACAGCCCAGAATTTAGAAATGAAAAGTTTATCTCGGTCTGTGATCAGCTCTAACGGCAAACCGTTCTCACAGTACCACTCATTGAAGAATATCAACGCCAAGTCTGGCGCAGAGATGTTCGTCCGAGTGGGAATCAAGTGTATATCCAAACCGAGATGGTCTGTTACAGTTAGGACACAATCAAAGCCATTATCTTCTGGCAAGGGGCCTACAAAGTCCAGACAGACAGAATCTCCCCTCTTCTCAGGGACCGAGAGTGGGTGAAGTGGCCCTTTTGGTTTGGAGGTAGAACTCTTGTTATGTTGGCATTCAGCACAAGCAGGGATGTACACATTTTCTAAATCCCTGTGCATGTTCAGCCAGTAGTAACAATTACAAATACTTGCATAAGATTTGTCTGCTCTGAAGTGCCCAAGGGCATCATGAGCAAGTCTGAAAAGATCCTCGCGTAGTGTGCCTTGGCATGGGATTATCAGTCAATCCCCAATATACCAAAGGTCATTCTTGAAACAAATGCCAGGGATACTTTCATCTGCAATTGATAATTTCTGGCAAAATTTGTCATTTTTGTAGCCCAAGTGCATGTCCCACAAAAAAGATTCATCAGCGGAGATTGTGAGGATGGTGTTGCATGAGCTGCCAATGGCTAACCAGTTATCCCAGTGTAAAGGTGTGTCTGAAATGTCCACCTCTTCCGAGTCAACCTCAGTTGGGTCGTCAGGCAGATGCAAAAGTGTGTCTGCCACTGTGTTGTCTTCACCATGGATGTAGTGGATATTCATGTCAAACTGTGAAAGGTGCTCCATCCAACGAGCTTGTCATCTTGACAAATCTTTCTGAGTGTCGAAATTCTCAAGTGTACAATGATCCATGTAAACAACAAAATGCGAGCCCAACAAGTCAGACCACCATTTTTTAAGGGCTCAAACTATGGCCAGCATCTCTTTTTTGTGTACAGGGTAGTTCTTCTGTGTGTCCTTGAGTTGCATGGAGTTGAAGGCAACTGGTCTGGCACTTTCCCAAGTAAGTCCCCAGCTTAGTACAGCTCCAGTGCATTTATCGTTAGCATCACAGGTGACAAAGATTTTATTGTCTGCAGGATTCATGTGGTCGATAACAGTGAGGCATTCCCTGCTAACTACCAGACCTTTTATAGCCTCAAAGGCAAACTGGTGTTCAGGGGTCCAGGCAGGGAAGAGCTTCTCGCAATCCTTCATTGTCAAGGGCGTCAGGGCAGACATGTGTTCCGCTAGGTTAGGCAGGAAAGTGGCAATGTAACAGACTAACCCAAGGAAACTCTGAACATCGCTCACGGATTTGGGTACCAGCCAATTCAAGACTTTGTTGACTTTTGAAGAACAAGCCTTGATACCTTCTTGTGAGATGTGGTGTCCGAGGAATATCAATTCCGGCAGATAGAATTTCAACTTTTTCGGGTTGCAGTACAGTCGGTCTTTGTGTAATGCACTCATAACCAAGTGGATGTGTTCCGTGTGCTGGGCTAACATCTCCAAGTAGATTACTATATCATCAAGGTAGATATGACAAAAAGACCCAAGAATGGTCGAAGGCAAGCAGTAACACGCTGCTGATGAACAGGCAGGGAATTGCGCAAACCTTGGGGTATTACAACCCACTCATAGAGTCCTAACGGTGTTGTTACAGTGGTTAGGTGGATACTTTCAGGATCCATCTTCATGTGGAAAAAGCTGTCCATCATATCAAGTTTGCTCCAAATCTTGCCTTGACCAGCGTCCGCTAGGATATTGTTGATGTGTGGCAAAGGATGTGAGTCAGTCACAGTATTGGAGTTCAGCTGATGGTAGTTGTTAACCCAGCGAGGAAGAACAGTGTTGTTGGCTTTAGGGACCAAAAAGGCAGGTGAAGCATGCGATGATGAGGACAGATGTATGTGTCCAGCTTCCAAATGTTTCTGGATCAACATTCCCCATGCTTTGCGGAATTTATGCAGGCACAAGTAGTTCTGAGTGCTAATAGTTTTATTCGCATCTTTCAATTTAATTTTGCATAGTACTGTATCGGGCATTTCATTTACATGTGGGATAGGCTTGAAAACATCAGAATAATCATTGTGAATTCCTTGGTTAAGCTTCTCAAGTTGTTCCACCATGGCCAACTGTTCAATACAGCCACGGACAACAGCTATTATGTCTATGCCATTAACAGGCTTGCAGGAAGTATCAATCAACAGTCGACACATGTTGCACATCTCTTTGAGTTCATTCAATAACAATTTTTGGTTGCAAACATTTGTAGTAATCACTTCTCATAGTTTAATAATATGTTTAGGTACAGGTGGGGCTACAGGGTGCAGAAGGTCGAATTTTGATGTCATATCAATTGCAGAACCGTCGTGGACATTCACAGTGATGTTATTATGGTACAGGAAAGGAAGTCCGAGGATGATGGGATGACACAAGCCAGGCACTACGAGAGCACGAATGGTACATGCAGAATACAAATTATTACAGTCATGCAATTTGAGTTTTACCCAATGTGTTAAAGAAATTTGAGGAGTTGTGTTTGTGCCATTGAAGAAGGCACCAGAAACTGGGAACTGCTGTTGGAGTTGATGAATAGGTAGTTGCAGACATGCAATGAGGTGTTGATCAATCAAAACTGGACCAGATCTGTGGTCAAGTAAGGCTTCAACAGGTACCCGAGAGAAAATGGAAGGGTCACAGCTCTCAATTGCACATTTCCACACAAGGTGGGGTAAAAAGAAAGGTATTTGTTTGCTCCCCGAGTCATTGGAGTCGCGAGACAGATCACTATCACCCCCACCTAGAATTGATGACTCATTGAGTGGGCAAATAGACGCGATGGGGTAAGCAGACATACTCAGCATGGCTGCGACGGGCAGCACAGGAGGAGACATGCTTGAAACTTGGGAAGACAAGGAGGCAATGGAGGCAATGGACAACACATGTTTGTCCCGAGGCACTGGCAACAGAGGTAACTTGATATGTTTCCTCACGTCATTTATGGAAGCCATAGTACGTTCTACATAACTTTCTCCAGATGGGAATTCGCAAGGGTGACCTTCAGGTAGGTAAAACCTGCGACATTTCTTACATCCGCTGTGGGTCTTGAGGTACAGTTGCTCATGGTCTGTCAATTTTGGAGGACATGAGGTCGACAAAGAAGATGATGCTGTTTGTGTGCAAGATGAGTTAGAAGTTTGGGTGTGAGCATGAGAGGGATGGCGGGAAGAATCTGATGTAATCATGCTGATTACTAATTGTTGTATTGTGTTGTCTATTGCTTGTCACATATACTGACATCTACTTACTCTCTTCTTCCTTCCTTCTTCTCCCCATATCTATTCTCCCACTCTCCCTATTGTACTCCTCCCATATCTGCTTTCCTCCTATATTATCTGGTCCTATTCAAAAAAAAAGTGTAATTGTACCCAATTTTTAATGCACCCGACGAGCAGTTTTTATGATACCTTGGTATATTTTTTTAGTTACCTGAGAATTTTTCAGAGGGGGGGAGGGTGTAATCATGCTGATTACTAATTGTTGTATTGTGTTGTCTATCGCTCATCACATATACTGATGTCTACTTACTCTCTTCTTCCTTCCTTCTTCTCCCCATATCTATTCTCCCACTCTCCCTATTGTACTCCTCCTGTATCTGCTTTCCTCCTATATTATCTGGTCCTATTCTGCCTTGGTGTCTCTGAGTGAATCTTACCTCTTATTGGGTACAATTACATCTGATAGGCCAACTGCAGAACTTGAGTATTTCAGGCTGCGAGCTGCATCCTCAGCATCGCATCAATGAGCATTCTGATCTTCGATCAATTTTTGGTCGAGCTTTATGAGAGTGTCAACAAAAGATTGTAATCTAGACTCAGCCTTAAGTGCAGATAGAAGTGCTTTAGCTGCAGCCAAAGCAGCCTCGTCATCGCTCTCATCCACAGTGTCGTTCTCTTTGTCTGACTTGTCATCAGAGGATTGATGGTTATCTTTCCAACGGTCAAATGCAGAAGCGAGCTCTGGAGAAATGTTGGATTCGATTTGTGTGCAAAGTTGGGAAGGACTCCAAAGGAGACAGATGGTACTGAGAGTTTTTAAGCAGGAGGTTATTGCACCGCAAGGCATCAACAAATTCTGAGAATGGAGTTTTGTTTTGCTTAGTAGATCAGACTTTTTGAGTGAGGTCTTGTTGCCATCGTTTGGGGAGCCAGCGTGCATGAACTTTAGCCATAAATTTGAGGGATGAAAGGGGTGATAAAAGTTCCTGCTGAGACTGGTACCAGTCGGAGAACAGTGGGTCCTCAAAAGAATAAATGATATGATCAACATAGCTCTTAGCGTTGAGTCTGTCTTTATTTAGCAAATATCCACGTGTGTGGTGTTCAAATCTATGCAAGAGTTCAGGAGTCATCGCACCCACAGAGATCATGGGTCATTTGCCATTATTGAGGCTCAATACAGCGGTAGTGCTAGCGGAAGACATTCTGGTCATCAGGGATATAACGTGGTATTTGTTGTTGGAGGAGGAGGAGGGACTTCTTTTGCAAAGTGGTTTTGGAGATGGGGAAGGTGATGCAGTAGGACTGGATATAGGAGGCAAAGAGAGAGGACTGGAGAGAGGCGAGTCATTCCTGGGACTAGGTGCTGAAACGGCAATTGCAGCTTGTTCAGCAGGCGGGGTAGAAGAGGTAGGTATATGCGTGTCAATTGGATCGACAGCTGTGGTTGAGTTCATATAAGATAGAGGTCATTAGGAACCAACACCCTTATGTAAGCAGGTTAGGGTTAGGGTTAGTGGCCAAATATGGGTGGATCAAATTTCAACGAAATACATATGTACCGATGAGCTTAGCAACCCAGCATTGTGTGAAGTATTATCTATGAAAACTATGATAGAATAATTATATGGCCCTGCAAGAAGTAGAATTAGCCTTTTTCCCTGCAACTTCTGCCAAAATGCTGGCTGGGAGGACACGATGACCATGATATTTCCGATTTGCCCAGATTGCATCAGCGCCTGTTAATCCTTTCGAGTACGCATCTATAAATTGTGCAGATCGGTTGGCATAACTGTAGTTTAAAATTAGTGTGTGCAGTGAATCAGAAAAAAATCACAAACCGTCGGATTGGTAAAAGAGGAATGTCATCGAGACATTCAAGGATGCGTTTCTGCATTTCATCAACATTTGATGGCCGTGTCCCAAAGCCTCGATAACAGAATTTGACAGCTCCCCAGTACTGTTCAATGAAATTCAGTTCACAGTGATATTTTGGATAAAAATCACAAATGTGCCCCCGTGAAGTCACAAGCTCTTCTAGCTGAGACCTCTGGTTAGTGAAATCAGGTTGATTAAATAAAAGTCAGCGACAACAGCAGTCAACTTTGCCAGTCTCGCATTTAAAACCTTCACATTGAGCAAGAAAATTCCCAGATTGAGGCCATAGCCCGCGCTCTCATAGAATTTGCTCCATTCCCTTAAAATAACCAGGATATTGTGGATGGTCATCATCAAAGTAAAAATCTTGTACTATTCCATCAGCAAGAGTGGTTGGCTGCATGCGAGGGCCACCCTTATGGTGTGTCCATCCATCATTTGGATTCTTGGGCATCTTGCGGGCAGAAAGCGCATCGGGTGCTCGCTTTTGGTGGCTCGGAGCATTATCAAACAAAAACAGACTGGTTGCAAATCCACGAGTTCTCTCCTCAAAGATGTCGATTGCCTTGTCAACCTGGGCAAGGAGATCGTCTGCATCAAAATAACCATCATGATTTTTTCCAGCCTTGAATACAACACGAGCATCCCTGTCAACTTGAATTTGAGAAAAGACAATCTGATCAAATGATAAGATAACGCACTCTGTTCCATCCACACTCATCAAACGCCCCCATTCTGAAGTTAAGAAGTCTGATATCATGATCGATGTTCCTTCCCCTTTCCTCTCCGGGGCTGCCTTCTGACTTTCGTGAATCCATCTTGTCTTCCTCTCATCGTTTGCATAGAAGGTTGATTCATCATGGGTCACAGGAATAAGTCGGAAACAGCCATTGATATCAGGTGAATGGAATCCAAGTGGTTTGGTTTCAACTCCATTATTATCCCAGGTATACATCCGAGGTGCATAACAAGTGAGAAATCGCATCACAAATTGTTGACGATAGGCCACGACATCCTCCCTCTCATGACCATCAATATACATCCCATTCTTCTTGCGGGAATAACACCATCAAAACTTTTTCAGCCACTCTCATCCAGTTTGTTCAGAGACTTTTTGCTTCTTGATGCCAGCCGCTTCCAACCATTCCTGTATTTCTGGACTGGCAACAATTTCAACGACATCCAATACCTTGATGAAATTATCCTTGGCATGCTCTGCCAGCTTCAATTGTATCTCCATGGAAATGTCCTCAATACTGGAATGGGTGCCTTTATACCGGTGCAGGGGAAGTTTTCTGTGATTGATAAACCTGTGTATCCACTGCCGAATCATTCATGCATGATAAGCGCCATGTCCTTGCAACTTCAACACAACCAATGAAGCTTGTCTCCAAGAATATGACACCTCTGGATCAAGATAGAGGTTCAAAGTTCCAACCATGGCAGTGACTCGGGCCCGCAGGACAACATCCACCTTCTTGTTTTTGCTTTTCACTGTTAGCTTGCAACTGCTCAGCATAGTGCAGGGAAGTTTTTGTAATTCAATTGATTCAGTGCTTGATCTGTTGGTGTCTCTTCACTCCGATCATGAGGAATTTTCCCATCCCGCAAGTCTTTCAACATCTGGTCCACAACACCCCTGCAGCGCTGCCTTTCCTTGACAGCATCATCATTTTCACTGCCTTCGGAAGTTGTTGGCATATCCGACCCGACCATTGTTCCTGATTGGGACTCACAGTTCGAGTCGGCCTCTGATTTGTCCCAAGCTGCAGACTTCATCAATCCCTCCATGCTGATTGGCTGAATTTCTCCCTCTGATGCTGATGATTCTTCAGATTCTTCATGGAGATTCAACAGATCTGGATCTGGTGTGCCACATGCTGTTGTTTCACGCGAGGCAGACGGCATTTGATGCAGCCAGTCTTTCATGGAGCGAAACCCTTTGGCTGCAAGCTCACAGCCTTGTTGTCGATACCACTGCTTTGTCCTATCCGAGTTCCTGTCATATACTTTTGGTCTCTTCCTGCCCCTTTCCTTTTCCCTCTCTGCAGTGACAGTAATGTTATGTGCCCTTTGCAGGGTTGATGTAAAATGTTCCAATGTGGTAATTTCCTGAATCTCGTCACTTTGTTCATCACCATCATCCTCTGATCCAGATTCTGAAATGTCATCCTTGTCATCAATCATTGCAGCCCCTCTAAGAGCACCAATGATGTCGAGAAGCTCCAGATTGCTGGTGATGTCATTGCATTGGCATGAGGATGCTTCGGGACCGATTGGATGCGTGTGCAGCAGCAAGTGTATGGAATCATGATCTTCCACCTCTTCCACAGTTGTATTAGTGACCAATTTCTGCCCTTTACAGAGGTTTTCAGCTCGAGCATGATTTGCATGGGTTTTTCTTGGCATTTTCTTCCAAATATTGCTCTTCCTCTTGCTGGCTATACATCACATGATTGGCTTAGTCAGTGGCCAAATCCATGATCATACAATCGTTCAGTTTCGCCAAAATGCTCAGTTCAATGTAAAAACACATTTGAGAACTTGAAAAAAAATGAAAATGAAAACTGTTACTACATTAGATACACTAAGAAAATTAATGTTCTGACTGCTAGGACTTCTTCCTTAACATACAATGCACCATTCCCAGGGTTTAGAATATTTTTATGTGGTGGTGGTCATCAGCAGTAGTGGTCGTTGTTCTTGCTTACATAAGGGTGTCAGTTCCTAACGACCTCTATCTTATGCAGTGTCAGCAGCGTTTATACTGGAGGAGTTTGTGCCATTCATTTTCCTTGCCTTACTACATGTTGTAAGGGAGGCATTGACAGAAGGCTGGCAAGACAGGATGCGGATCGAGCAGTGTTTTGTCATCTATTTGGACAATGTTAACGCAGCAAACCACGCATTGTTGTCAATGTCAAAAAAAAAAAAAAGTGGAAACCTATCCCTTAATTGGGGATAGGTAACACTAGAAGGCTAGAATAGAAAAAAAGATTAATATAACACTCACATCTAATCACCAGTGTGACAGGACAATGATGTGGTATTAGAGTAAATGAGAATACAAGGATAAGTGGAGTATATGGGGGAAAGGAAGAATGGGGAATTATGATATGATGCATGTTAATAAGGTGAGTTTTGAGTCTGGTACAAATAAGAGTAAATGATGTGTATGTAAGCTGGGCTTACAGTGGCATTTGATTCAATGACCTTCAAAGGAGCAGAATTGAACTACCCTGTCCACGAGAATGAGATGCTCGCAATCATCCATGCTCTCCAAAAGTGGCATGCTGATCTGGTGGGTGTTCCGTTTGTCATTTACACTGATCACAAAACTCTGGAAAACTTCAATGCACAACAAGACCTTAGCAGGCAGCAGGCTCAATGGATAGAATTTATGTCACAGTACAACTGCAAGATCGTCTATGTTAAAGGGGCTGATAATGGTGCAGCTGATGTGTTATCCTGAACCTCTTTCAATGCCAAATTGTCAGCATCTTGCCCTTACCCCCCTGACAACTTCAGTGCAGTGGCCCTTATTTATCTGGATGACTCTTCATTTACATTCTGACAAAACCTGGAACAATGTCTCTCCCACCCACTGCCATTGCTGCAACATTTTCAATTTCTTTGGATGAAGAATTTTTATCTTCCATCTGTTCAGGTTATGCAGATGACCCTTGGTGTAACACCTGAAGGATGCTCTCTTCCTCCCACATGGGATCGAGGTTGATGAATTGTTGTATGCCAGAACTTGATTGATTGTTCCCTGGAATTCAAAGGTACATGAATCCATTTTTCATTTGGCTCATGATGTTCTAGGCCACTTCAGCTTCTCAAAATTGTATGGTTCCTTACAAGGATTGTTCTACAGTCTACTGGCCTAACATGTGATGAGATTTGGAAAATGTGTATGTACCAGCATGTGCAGATTGCCAATGTAACAAACCCACCACGAAAAAAGCTTTAGGACCATTGCATCCTCTCCCCATCCTGGATCAACATGGTGACTCTGTCGCAATGGACTTCATTGGACCATTGCCAGAGGACAAGGGTTTTAACTGCATTGTGTCTTTTACTGATCATTTAAACAGTGATGTAAGAATCATCCCAACATGTACTGACATCAGCGCTGAAGACTTGGCAGTCATATTCTTTGATGAATGGTACTGCAAGAACAGACTCCCATTGGAGATTATTTCAGACTGTGATAAGCTGTTCCTTTCGAAATTTTGGCAGATATTACATAAACTGACCAGTGTTAAACTGAAGATGTCCACAGCATATCATCCCCAATTGGATGGCACTAGTGAGTGTTCAAACAAAACTATCAATCAATGTCTCTGGTATCATGTTGAATGCAATTGAACTGGTTTGCAGTGAGCCCTACCACATTGATAGGTCCACTTCATGGATAGAGCTCTGAAACTGATCCCACACACCACAGAGACCTTGTATAAAGCTCCCACAATACTCCAAACTCTTACAGACACCTACAAATGTTACAAAACTTCTACGAAGTTTTTCGTAAAACATCAAACAATTTTGGACTACTTCATAGCACTTTGAACACACTCAGCCGATGTATCCCTATCTTCAGACACTCATGTTGCATCCCTGTACCTTTTGGCAATGCATGGTAAGCTTATCGAACATGGGATGAGACCAAAACATACATTTTAGGATGTAATGAGGTGTTTGGCAAGACTTAGGTGATTTATTGGAACAATAAAAACAAGTGTTTCTTTGGATATATTAAGATTTCAGCTGTGTTCTTTCATATCATTTCTCATTTCCTTGG
The DNA here is from genome assembly GCA_026075535.2 of Tricholoma matsutake. Taxonomy (NCBI): domain Eukaryota; kingdom Fungi; phylum Basidiomycota; class Agaricomycetes; order Agaricales; family Tricholomataceae; genus Tricholoma; species Tricholoma matsutake. The sequence goes on along the minus strand of AP026540.1, from coordinate 8,988,892 downwards.
TGATACAGGTTTATTCTTTTAGCCTTATATCTTGCCTCATGTTCTCCTCATGTTTTATTTCCTTTTTAGTACTATCTCTCCAAAACTTATATAACCGTCTACTAGCTACCTAGAACAGCAGGAAATATATCATCTTCACATCTCACTCTTCTGATTTAAGAGTTTCTCTCTCTTGAGTCCAAGTCTTCTCATCTTACTTCCGAAGTTTAGTGGTTTTCCACAAACTTCATCAAAACTATTGTTTTCTCCTTGAAACTATTGTCCTTCGTCTGTCATCTATCGAACCTCATTATTGTCCATCTATATCATTCTTCGACAATATCCATATCCCTCCAAAAACATTACAAAACTATTTTGGACTTCTTCGCAACTCTTCAGAGATCTTCATAAAACTTTGTACACCTTCAAACCTCTTTCAACATCGTTCATCAACATTTGGTTTATTGTGGTGATATTTAGTACCACCTCTCAGCCTTCCTCTAACTCATGTTATACTATCTGAGACCTATTTGTGGGTTTTGTTTGGGTTTCCAGGTCGAGTAACATCAATGTGTGTATTTTGATATCATGAATTCCATCAATGCTTCCACTGGTTTTTCTTTCCACTTTTCAATTGTGTATGGGCTGGAGCCCCCATGTGATTCCCCCACTCATATGAGTCATATCATCTCTGGATGGAGCATTGGAAGACATCTGTGCTATCAACATTATTGAACAACTTCAAGCAGATGTGAAGGAAGCTCAGGATAACTAAGATCTCACAAGCTCTTTCCATGAATGAGCACCGATCTAATGAATTTCCTTTCAAAAAGGGTAGCAGAGTGGTCTTGTCAAACTTGCACCAATGCAGGGAATACAAGGCAAAGGACAAACACCAAGTAGCAAAATTTATGCCTCGATATGATGGGCCATATCAAGTTACCGATGTAGCACCAGAAATTTCAATGATCACCATAGACATGCCTAATTACCCTAACACATTCCCTACCTTCCATACATCTCAGGCTCTTCCTTTCATTGAAAATGACAAAGAGCTTTTCCCAGACTGTGAACTGGAATCACCACCTCCCCTCATCGTGGACTACCATGAGGAATACACCATTGACAAGATCCTCAATGAATGAAAACATGGTCGAGGGTAGTGTTTTAAGGTCCAGTTCGGTCTGGTTTTTTGCCCCCAAAAGGGGCAACCATGGACTGCAACTGGTCCAAATGGTCACCCAATTTGGAAGGACCACAACTGAACTGATTAGGACCAGTCCTAATTGGTTTGGTTGCCCTCAAAAAACCAGTTGCCACCAGTTTTTCCAGCACTTTTCGATATGTAATTTAATTTATATATTAAATACAACTATTTACATTCACCCTGCGAGCAGGTGCTCACAGCAGTGAGGGGTTATTCAGATTAAAAAAAAAAAAGACAAAAAGACAAAAAGTAAAGGAGAAACGACTCCATGCTCACATTGGTGGGGTCATACTGTAATCATTCCCCGTGTTCGTCATTCTCCTGCATTTGTGAATGTTGTTGTTGTTGTCCTGCATTGGTGTTGATGTTGATGTTGTCGTTGTCATCCCACATTCGTTGTCCCACATTCATTGTCCTGTGTTCTTGTTGTCCCCCCATTCTTCCTTGTGGTTCCCATCATGCCTGCTGTCTGATACCCCCATTCCATCATCGTCAGCACCACCATCTCCCCCTATGAGCAGTGGCTCGTAGGTGGGGTGGTGGTTCTGTGATGTGGCGTTGGCGTTGGCGCTGGTGCTGGTGGTGGTGCCATTGTTGTCAGCAGCCACTTTTGTTGGTGTTGCCAGTCGTCGTTGAGTGCAGTTGTTGTTGTGTCGGCCAGAAATGAAACCCATTCCCACCCTGCGAGCAGAGGCTTGCAGCAGTGGCATGGGGGTATGTGGAAGGGAGAATGGTAACGGTAAGATACTAAAAAAAAATCAAATGAGTTAGTAGAAGAAAAGAAAACAATGAAGATACAAATATATCTGTGGGCCCAAACGATGCCAGTCCATCATTTGGGCCCTTGTGTGTCCTTTCTGTTGTGGTGCGGGGTTTTTGAGGTTGGCGCTGTGGGTGTTGTGGGTGGGTGGAGAGAGAGTGGTGGTGGAAGCAGCATTGTGGTTCATTGGCAGTCGTGGGAATTAATTGGCAAGTGGTGCCACTTTCTTTTTTCGGGGCGCAAGCATGACCAAATGGTCTGTGCACAGCCATGGGGTATATAAACACTCATTTCTTTGAATGCTTTTTCCCCCGGGCTTGTCCCATTGTCCATTCCTCGACATATTATCTAGTATAAATAGTAAATACTATTAATTTAGTACATATTAGTTGTATTTTTGTTGTAAAGTAGATACATTTATATGAGTATATAATACTGTAAGAAGACCAGTTACAATTGGTTGCAACTGGTCTTTGAACGGTTTTCAAATATTTTTAAAATGAGGCAACTGGCAACTGGAATGACCCCAAATATGGGCAATTACAACCAAAAAAAAGACCAGACCGAGGTTTGGTCCAGTTTGGTCCTATGGTTATTTTCGGTCCTATAGACTGGACCTTGAAACACTAGTCGAGGGCTACAGTACCTCATCCATTGGCATGGCTATGGACCTGAGGAAAACTGATGGCTGCCAGGACACAAACTCGAAGACTGCAAAGCACTCAACATTTGGTTGGCTCGAAAGGAGAAGGTTTCCACTAGGTAGATCTTTCCCCTTCACACACCAACCAGTAGCTTTTCCCCATGTGGGCTTTTGATGCACCCATGATCATGCACCTTATATGTTACACTTTCTTTGGGCCTTCAGGATTTTGCTTTATTTTTGACAGAGGGGGAGGGTGTAAGGATGTCTCTTGTTGTTACTTATTTACCAAAGGCCTCATATCAGACTCACTCATCCTTACAACACTTTACTGATAACCACCACCATCAGTATTAGTCCATACTCTAGAGTCTCAACAAGCTATCTCTGTTGTTCATTCTTTCACTGTGCCTTTTGTTTAGTGAATCTCTCCAAGATTAGAAGGATCTCCTTTTTGTCAGAGGCAAAGACCTGAGGACAATCATGGAAGTGAAGATTGCATGAGACTAGGAAGTCCTGAAGTTTCCAGGGATTTGCTCTGTTGAAAGTGTCAGGCTCCTGGTCTTTAATCTTTGGGTGCTTGATTCTGCCAGAGGGTTTGGAGACTATCTGAGAGGTTGAAGAGAGCATCAAGGAACCTATCTCCTGGGTCAGGATTTCCACCATCGGGAGGTTGAGGATCAGCAGGGTTGTCAGGATCAGGGTCATCCCCGGGGCCATCAGGTCCACCAGGAAGTCTGTCCTCTTTACCTGGACCTTCCTTGTCAAGTGGAGTCATATTCTGAGGGGTCTCCAGAGGCTGAGACATGAGGTTTGCACTGATGGAGGGTGCTCCAGAACCAATTTGTCAGAAAATGTTGGATGGTCTGGTTGATGCACCAAAGGTTGAAGCATGGAAGTATAGATCAAAGGATTACTGATAACCCCAGTACCATGCCTGCACGGTGGGAGTTTCCTGTAGTTTGTTGAGTCTGTGATTCAGTGGGAGTCATAGAAGATGGGATGAATTTGATGAGAGAAGTATGAGTTTGTAAATACTGTTAAGTTCTGAGTTGAACAAAAGAAGTCGTCAGATTTCTGGTCATACCTGGTCAGTAAAAGTTGAAAAATAAGAGAGGACAGAAGCAGGGAAGGAAACCCAATGGGATTCTGGGGCAGAGTCCACTTGATGTGATGCACCAAGTGTGAGGGGAACAGAAATCAACTTGTAAGAAGTTGCACCCTTCTCCTCATCAAGTGTCCTAATTTCAAGACAAGGGTTAAGAGGAAGATAACAGGTCTGGTGGTTTTCCAGGGAGAACAAGGTAAAGTTTGAGGTAGACTTAAAAGGGATTTGAAGGCATTTAACTTGGTTGGAATTAAGGTGGGTGACTTTGTTGATTTACAAACTGCCTGATACAAGATGAAAGTAGCTAGCTTAAATACTAAGGATTGGAGGCAATTGGAGTTTCCAAGGCTGTGATAATTAGCAAACCAGCCTCCAAGACAAATATCCTGAAACTGTTTCATCAAATTGGAAATGAGAGAATTTCATCTCTAGGTGGTGCTGCTGATAGGAGGTGGGCTGTGTGGAAAAGAGTTGGAACTCCTAACACTCAAGAGATGAAACAATGTAAAGTAAATGAGAGTATGAATTCAAGATGATAAAAGGTCTTAGTTTTCATTGTACACTAATAAACTGTAGTCATGTGATTGTGTATGTCAAGTAAAGTGAAGGCGCGAGAAGAGAAGGGGGAATATGGTGTGTAAGAGGTACTCTTACACCCTCTGTTGTTCTCAAAATTTTGTTTCTCTCTCTAGGCTTCATTCTCAAAGGCTTCTAGTGCTGCCATTTCCAGCAGTTCCCTTCATGGTAACCAAAGATTGAAATATTCTGTGTTTCCCTCTGGGGTAATGATGGGGCCGGGTGTCATTTGTGTTCATCCAGGGTAGTCATCATTGTCATTTGTGAGAAAAGGCTGTAGTTGTGATACATGGAAATTGAGGTGTGCTTTCAATGTCAGCGGTAGTTGCAGATGATAAGTGGATTCCTCAGGGAAAGATTGCATGATTTCATACAGTCCATCATATCTTGGCATGAATTTTGCAACTCTTCCATCCTTAGCCTGCATGTACTTGCATTGTTGATGGGCTGTTGCCAGTAAGACTTTGTCGCCAACGTGATATTCTGGTTCTTTATTTCAATCTCTGTTCACAAAATGCGCCTGTGTGACTTTTGATGTCAGGAGATTGTCCTTTGCCACCAACATGAAAGATTCCATGTTGTTGATGAATTCTGCTGCAAGTATTTGAGCAGTCACATTGTCTTCATTTGCATGGCTCACACTGTTCAGTAAAAAACAACGGTATATCTGTTCAGCGGATTTCTGCAAAATGATGATAGATCCATCAGTAGCAGATTGGGCCCATGTCAGGAAAGACTCATGTGGGCCCAGGGTGTGATGCATCCGTGTGGGCCCAGTATACAGCTTCACTGAAGAATTCTCGGCGGCAGCAACATCTGAATCATGGCACCGGCTAGCACGGTGTTACCACATATACATGGGCCCATGCAATGTGTGTGATACTGCACAATCATATTGGCCCACCACTGGTTTTCTTATAGACATCAGCCTATACGGACATATCGTTGGTGCTGGTTCCCGGTGCCGATGATCATTGTAGGTTTGGTAGGAAAAAGTGCAGCAGCAGGTCAGCAGGTATCGGCGGTTGGATGCATACAGCATCGGGTCACAGCAGATACGGTTGGATGCATGCGGTGCCAGGACATGCCACACTAGCCAATTGTTTTAGACACCGATGTGATGTCCTGCTATAGATTATGGTTAGATATAAATGAATGTCCCAATGTTGGGGCCAGAATCTGGAGGTATGAGTGCACAATTTTACTGACTTGACAGAGGGTGTAGTTAAGAGTTTGAACTGCTTACCACATATACATGGGCCCATGTGATGATTCCATTTGACAGGGAACGATCGTATTGGCCCACCACTGGTTTTCCTATAGACATCGGCCCATACGGACTTATCATTGGTGCTTGTTCCTGGCGCCAATGATTATTTTGTCCATTGATTACTTAATCGTCCAAACATTCTGTATCTACAACTGCATTGAAGTTATGATATCCCGCTATACAAACCTCGAATCCATGCCTCGCTGGCCATATAAACCTGACCCTGTTACTGCTGGTGAATTTGCTACTGCATTGAATCAAATAGAAGTCGAGCATCAGAGGAACACCGATTTCCTAGAGAACCCTCACCCTACAGTCAAACCTACTGAGTTCCATGAGCAGGCCATTGCTGCTCAACAGGTAGCTCATGATCTCAGCATTCGAGAGAGTACTACGGGACTACTACCAGCATGGAATGATCTAGCACATGGGCAGGAAGTGCTGTTGTATGGAACGTCACGTCTCTGTGCTGCAATCACTGCATGGATCCTTGCAGTAGATAATGATGAAGACTACAAAGAGTCACGGTTGGGGTGGGTGTCTGGCCTATTTTTCAAGACTGTAAGTGAACATATTGTGATTGCCAATTATCTGATCACCAATACCAACTTAGAAGGAATTCTTGATGGCCACTGGAATTTATGCCTCTATGGGTGGCAGTGCTCCATACACTCCCCCGCTCATCATGGAAACCATAAAGATGGTACAGGATGGGACTTTGTGGTGCTCGGAACGCAATGATCCTGAGGGCAAAGATTTTCTGGAACTAGAATACATTCCAGCGATACAAAGGTACTTGAAGGTTGATGCTGATGACCCCACCCGTATTGTCGATAGCTATATCAATTCTTGGTGGAGTAAACAGAACGATCCGGAGAACTACGACTCATACCCATTTGCTCCACATGACTTCCTGGTGGTTCATCGGCCACAGGTGAGTAACATGTTGTTGTCCTTTAATTTATCTTAAGTTTCATCAGATCCAGTTCACCTGGCAAGACCTACGGCCGGTCCCATATGCCGCCGGTGACCTCGCCAAAATACAATTAATGATGAAGATCTTCGATGACCTGCATTCAACATGGAAAAGGATGACTGAGACGGTCCGAGAAAATGATGCCCAACTTCAGAAGGACAGGAAATTGTTGGCTTACTGGGAGGATGTGTGGAATCAGGTTAGGGAGCACCTTGACACTTAACAAGTCATCTATGTAGGAAAAGATAAACATTGTAGTGACCAGCGCCGGTAGTGATAAAGTCACTTGTGGCGATAAGCATCCAAGGTCAAGAGCTAAGTGAATGACCAGTGCCGGTTATTGTAGAACCCCATGAGCTATGAAAATGTGTATGGGTCCATCCTAAAATAATACAGGGAAATGGGCCCATACGAATGATATGCTCGATGGAATGATCGGGTGGGCCCATGACAGTAAAAGGAAAACAGTATGGGCCCACACAACTATAGCGTACAGGACTTGAATTACTGCTGTTATTACAAATCATAAAGAATATATCCTAAAACAGTACATTGTAGTGACCGGCGCCGGTAGGGATATACACAGGCACGTAACAGAAGAGAACAATCATTAGTCGAAGACAGTAGTAATGTGCAATGAGAGTAGACATAGATTAATCCTGACACTGGCTGGAAAGCAACTGTCGCTTGTGTGGCAGTCAGCTATTTCCAAACTGTATCTCTCAGCGCCAGAAAAGGTAAAGGCGGCACTGGTCACCCACATAGCTCTTAAAAGACTTGTATACTAATTGCAGCCGCTGTGCACTACAATATGGATAACAAATGCAGGAATGGTGACATGCTGTATGCTGTAGGAATGTGGGAGGATAAGGATATATGCAAAATCAGTACATTGCAGTGACCGGCACCAGTAGTGATAAAGTCACTGGTGGCGATAAGCATCCAAGTCAAGAGCAAAGCGAATGACCAGTGCAGAATATATGCTAAAACAGTACATTGGAGTGACGGGTGCCAGAGAAGACAATGTTGTGCCAATCATTCCCATAGCTCTTAGACTTGTACACTAATTGCCGCCGGTGGTCACTGATAACGAAAAGCAATGACATGCTGTAAAAGTAAGAAACTATTGACCAATGGGTATCACAAACACTGCCGGTGTAATTTTACATTGGAAACATCGACAGTAGCTTTGTGAGTATGACCTAGGTAACATGTTAGTATGCTGTGTAGAACAGTCCCATAGTAACCTCTACATGGTACCATTGTCATTTACATTGCCATGTTGCCATGTTTCCTCACTGCCTACAGTGCCTATATAATCCTGGAGATGCTTGTTCATAATTTTACATCGCTCTACAAACCATCATGCCTAGATGACACACTTGCACCATCATTGGAAGAATCACCCAGATGACTGTCGTTCGCTCCCAGACATCGTGGGGACCCAGGGATTGCCTTGTACCAGTTCAGCAAAGTCCTCAGTCAACTCCAAGGCATAAGAAGGCCAAGATAAGTGCACCAGTGTCAGGATCAGCGACTACATCCAACACCAATATAACATCTCTGATGTCCGATGAACCAATTGAGCATCATGCTCTAAATTTCATTGCAGATCTTGATCCCTCCTCTTCAAAGGTGACTTATTATGGCTACCACATTTACTATGCTAATATTACCCTCAGACACCTCAAGATTACATCGAAGAATGGTTGCCTAAAAAGGCCATGTATTTGGAAGCACTACTATCCAATGAAGTACCCGATTGCATGAAATGCAATTTGTGTGGGGATGATGCTGCTACCTGGCGATGCCGAGACTGTCTTTTCAATCCCATGTTCTGTACTGACTGCTGCCGTGATAACCATGCTTCTAACCCATTTCACTGCATCGACCACTGGACAGGTTCCTATTTTGAACCAGCTTGGTTGTTCCAAGTCGGGTTAGTTTTACATCTCGGTCACAATGGTGCATCCTGCCCAAGTTACTTTCACCCATCAGTGCCAGATGTGGTTGGACAAGAGGCTGACAATTATGAAGATGATTTGGATGATGCAACAGAAGGTGATGGAACCAACAACATCATCAAGGAGATGAAAAGGTTTACCAGTGTTTATGACCTTGGTCCCACAACTTTCCCAACGCCGATGGATTGTCACAAATTGACAGTAATCGATGTTTCTGGTGTACATCGTATGTGGGTCAAGTGGTGTAATTGCCCTAATTCCTGTCAAGAGCAGGAAAATCACTTGTTGCAATCAGGGCTTTTCCTGGTCAGCTACAAAAATATCAAGACCACGTTCACATTTAAAGTCCTCGATGATGCGCGATTGTCCAATCTGGAATGTAAATCTTCAGCCTATCAATACTACCAGAAGCTCCGGTGCATGACTTCACCCTTATTTCCTAGTGCCATGGAGGTATGATTGATATACTACAGTTGTCAATATCTCTGACATCGGTACTTGAGGATCGATACAGGGAGCTTCTCAGGGCAAGCCAGCTATGGTGAATGTTGAAACATTTGAAGTGGAGAGGCCACTGGGGAGAATCACAGTCCAGTGCTGGCGGCTCATCGGCGGCTGCAATGCATGGTGCGACTGACATCCCAACATTCTGTGCTGCATGTCCTCAGCCTGGTGTCAATCTGCCGGAAAATTGGACTGAGGATCCTGACCAGTAAGTCAAATCGCATGAATTGGAATGTATTTAATGTAATCTTACCTCAGAATGGCATACACTCGGACTTTTGTCATGGATGGAAACTTCACCGCTGTTCATCAGAAGCATGAAAATGCTCACTGTGATATTAAGCTCAGTCATGGTGATTTTTTCATGACCGAGCCGAATCGCTACAAAGCACACCTTGCCATTGCTAAGGAAGTCACAGAGGTAAGATATTTGAAAGACTTTCAGCGTATTTACTAACTCCAAATTAGAAACTGATCTGCAATGAGCATCATGCTGTAAATGACCACTTCATCAAATACAAGGGTCTTGATGTAACCGGTGTCAGTGCAACTGCTTGTGGCCGTCATGGTTGCTTCTGCCCCAGTGCAGTGGTTGACTTCCAAAAAGGGGAACGGTGAGATATCTTCACATTTTGAGAGACATTGTGTAATGTTTTCTAGACAAGCAAACATGGACTATTCTTTATCTGAAGCCTTGAAAAACACTAATATCACCAGACTCAAGAAAATCATTTTGATTTATGATATAATGTGCCAGTATTGGAAGAGGCTCAGACTTCGGATGGAGGAGAGTCAGTATATCCAGCTACCACTCGGCATCGCCATTCTGCATGGTATTGGTCTTTTCCATGTTGGTGGCCACGTCTGGCAATGTTTCTCACGCTTTTCACCGAGTTTCATTCCCAGCGTGGATGGAGAAATCCTTGAATCATTGTGGTCAGTGTTGAATGAAATCTCACCTAGTACCCAAAATGCTACCATTTCTGGATGGATTGAAACCTTGGATGATCATATGGGGGATTCCAACTTCAAAAAAATGCAGGACATAGGTGAATACATGTTTGTACCTTGTGCCAGATTGACTTGGAACCAGATGTAGTGGTTACCACCGCCCGCTGATTCAGAGCCGCTGTGGCAGGTGAGGAGGAAAGTCAGGTGGACCTATTGCAGTACATGGCAAACTCAGACCCTGAGGAGATTGCAACCTGGAAAGAATTGGAAAAACACTCTCAGGCAACACGTCTAACCGATCCAGAAGCAATGGACATCTATGATATAAACCCTGGTCAGGTAGTGGTCACACAAAGCGACCTTCAAATGAACCTTCTAGAGGATGAAGATGAAACCGGTGATGGAAAGGGTGAAACCACCTGGGTTGCTCTTGGTCTCAAACTTGAGGAAGCCCAGTGCATATCCAGCCATTGCAAAATATTCCTATGCTAACTAGTATCAGACTGGCTCTTCGGACCTTTATACATCAACAGTGTTCAGTGTTGTCCAAGGCCGATAAGCTGAAGATTGCAACAAAATGGCAAAACCTTGATACCAGAGTGGATTCCTTCATTGCTAAATCAGAACAATTTGTGAACAATGACACATTGGATACACTGCAAAAGCTTAATGACTCACCACCGAGACCAGTACTCCCATCACAAGCTCCCGATTACCAGACTAACTCGGATGACGATGATCAAAGCAACCCGTTTATTACAAGGCCCCCGGTAGCAGCAGTCCATACCGCTGAAACACGCCCATTACCTCTTCCCTCTACATTTGGCTTTCCACAAATTACTCAGCTTGGTTTGGATTCCCTCGCCGAGAAAGAGTTGAGATTGAGGGAAGGACAAGCAAACGATGAGCTCCAGGGTGTTAGAATGGCCCTCGGTGAGAAATCTTTCTTATTCAGAAAGAATTTGCATCTTGCCACCTCCAAGAACAAAAAGGGAAGGGCTTGGTCAAAGGTGCATGCTATTAGCCACCGGGTTCAAGCACATCATCAGGTATACAATGCTGCGAGGGCTGCAATGGTATCATTGGGATGTTCACCTGAGATGCAGTCCAAGTATCAGGTATTGTGCCAGGACGAACTCAAGATTTCAACTGCCACAGTGAGGGGTGGTACCGGCAATGCTGAGGGTGGAAGCCGGAGACAGGATGAACCATTGCCATGGTTTTGGACCATTAATGTCCAAGCCAATGTCGAGGCAAGCGAAATGATGAAAGAATGTAAGTACACCTCAATTCACTTTAATGAGCGACTTCACTATTATTTAGTCTACAGGGTGCACTGGTTATGGGCGAATGCCAAACATGATAGATGGTTGGAGGAGTTATCAATTACTAGTCATGAAATGGCTTGGATCCCACATTATTTTCTTCACAGAGCAGAGGTCTGGGTTAACTGCTTGGAGACTCAGACCTTGCCAGGAGCTGTGGCATATACCAAACGTCAGGCGGTGAACTGGAAAAGGATGGCCACTTCCTCCATGCGTATTTTCAAAGCCATACATCCATGGGTAGGAAATGTCTGGGGTTGTGAGTAGCCAGGTAATTGGAAGGATGCCGTGTTTGGCAGCCTACACTAGACTTATGTTTACAGGAAAGACAGGATCAAATTATCTTCATTGGATGGAAGTAGGAACCATAAGTTACTACAATTAAAAGAACTGGAAGTTACTATACCTTCATTGCATGGAAGTAGGCACGAAGGTTAAGGAATAAAAAATAAGTAATATATAAGAAAAAGATTGACCATGCAAGTAAAAGGCCACATCAAGTGTAGTGTGTGATTTGGGAAGGCCGCATCAGGCATAGTCACATAATAGGAAAATACTGCATCAATAGGATAATGTCGGCGCTGCTGGATGTGGATGGAAGGGTAATAAAGATGTATGGTGCCATTGCCAGGATGCATATCGCCAGTGTGTTGTTGTCATATTCACCTGTGGCTGTGCCGGTGGTGAGGGTGATTGTGTCGGCGATGTGTGTAGCTGTGCCGGTGCCGTGGGAGTGTGTTGGTAGCGTGGGGTGGTCGTAACTCACTGTAACACATACATTGGTATATCAGGTGTTGGTGAGTTGGTGATGCACCATAGGTGGCTATGCTGTCACCGGTGGCTGTGTTGGTGATGTGTGTGGTGTGCCGGCGCAGTGGAAGTGTGTAATGGTGGCATAGGTAAATTAGCTCGTTGTTTGTGATATTCGACCATACTTGCTGCATGTACCCTGCCACCAACATTGTAATTGCGGCCCCACTGACAACACATCCATCTATCGGCGAATGGCTTGAATGGCTTGATTGGAGCCATGACTGAAGACAACAAATGATGGTTTACTAATCTTACCTTTTTTTTATAAAATTCTAAATAATTGGTGGACCACCCAGCTAATAATACTCCACTACTCGCTGTTCTGCTCAGGGACATTGTGATATATTAAGGTGTGGCAAGAGGATTAAAGGTGTACTGAGCGAAGTCGTGGGTATATTAGGGTATATTGAGGCTGAAATATGACCTGTAAATAGTCCTCAGGGACAGTCTGATGCAATATCAAGGTACCTAATGTATTTGCCAGCACAACCTGTCTACTGCGTCCACATTGACTATCATGTCTGCCGAGGATGCTGATCAAAGCGGGGAAGACTTTGGCAGCTGTCCTTCAAGTTCTAGCTCAGATGATGGAAATCAGACCGACGAGCATGCGGAATTTCAACCAGTTGCCCATAAGTGGTCACCAGCAGAACTGAATGTGCTACAGCAATGAGTGGACGACTGGAAGACATCGAAAAACTGCAAAGTGCAACAACTGACCTTACAAGGTGCCATGACGGACTTATTTAATTTACCTGTTAAACCTCCAATGGATGGCCTGCAGGAAGTGAGCAATAAGCCCTTGATGTATATTCTGCTCTTTGACAAACATGATTATCAGCGTATTAGAGCTTGGTACAGACAAAATGCTCGCAAACCACCGAAGGCGGTGGTCAGCAAGGTCCCTCCATGGTGCAAAGTAATTATCCACCTGTATGGGTCAAAATAGAGGCAGTGATTGGATGGGAGGCTCCAGAACTGGAGAAAGGATGACCAGACTGGATGGCTGAATATTTGCGGCAATATGTGAAGGTCAACAAAAGAATCTCCAATGATTCAAAGGAAAACGCAAAGATTGAGGCACTTCGGCAACAATGGATGAATACTGGCCCACCGTCGGCTGTTCAGCAAAAGTACATGTATCACCCGTAATTCAGTAACTTGGCTGAATTGATCTTAGGGATGCCGAGAAAATGCTCACAAAGTGTATGAATGAATTTCAAAATTCGATGTACCTTGAACTTGGGGTTTGAATGGTTGTGTTGGGTGGATGGGTAAATCCAGCGGGCAAGAGGAAGTGGAGCGTGTATGTCCATTCACCTGGCATTTAACAGTGACTAATGAAGAATTTGTAGGTTTGAAACAAATAGCTTTCTAGGCAACAATAAGCCAAATTTCATCACCGATGAACCTGGGTGGCATGAAAAGCCTATTGCAGACATGTTTGAGGCATACATCAAGGAATATCTCACCGCCGATGAAGAGGAGAAATCAGTGATATGACCTGCTGGTGGGGCAAAGCCTAAACAAATCCTGGAGACTGGAGTGAAGGGACAGCCACTGCTACCAGCAAACTGTCTTATCTGCCACAGCAACAATGCCCAGTTTTTGAATTACCAAAAACAAGTTTTATGGGCATACATTGAAAGGATGTACAGTGAGTGAACCATTTTTGATTAATGAAGATACTGATCCCTGGCAAGATTTAGCTGCAAGGAGAACCTCTGGTCATGTCCCATGGCTTGATATTCACACACGGCAATCCAAATTTATCAACCAGGTGGACTATATGCCTCTGCAGAAAGGAGGAAAGAGCTGCGCAACTTCCTTGGCACCGGGGAGATCACAAGCATCGACTGCAGCGCCAGAAGACTCAGATGAATCACTGGATGAGGAGTTTGTATTATTGCAGGAACCATCGAAAATGCATAAACATGATATCGAGGCATGTTTTACCCATTGGATGGGAAGGCAGGAAGAAGGAAAGATTGGTTTTGAATTCACAAATGTCCTTAATTCATGGGAGGGAACACTTTGGCCAGCAGTTCGATTACAAGAACTTACAGACTTGGATGACACGGAGACCAAAGGAATGACAGCAGCTCCACGCAATCCGCCGAAGCGCAAACGAACCAAAAAGAAAACAAAAGGCAAACGGCCCAAGGCCACCACACAGTAACCCAAAAGTGAGAGTGCACCAGTACCAAAACAACAAAAGAAAAAGCAGCAAGCCGCTGGGTTAGCTCCACTGCTACTGGAAAACCTGATGCCGCTGGAATGGGACCTTTGGGTTGATCCCATGCTCCAGAAGGCGCTCATTCCACCTGGCCGATACATAACAGCGGAGGATCACAATATTCCGGCGATGATGGGTTTGACAACCGGTCCTACAGGAGTTGACATGACAGAGCCTACCTATGCTAGCTATCTTGCAGATTTGGAGCGTGGGGGTCATTTAATGAACGGTCCGGTTCCTGCATGGATGGAACATGGTAGTATCCATGATTCCACTGCACCTGCCCTCCCACTGGCCATTCGGCAAGGTCAAAATTCTCACCAGAACATGACACTAGCTTCATTACTGATGGATACCATCCCCGAGGCAACATCAGTTGCTTCAACCGATAGTGTAATCCCTGACCACAGAAAGCATTGGATGAAAACACAATCAAGATCCCGTGCTTGCAACACCGATGAAGTGACTACAACACAGGATGCTGGAATGAGTACACCAGCGGAAGGAGGGAAGGGAAAGTTGAAAAGAGCATGGTCAAATAACCACAGATCCCGCGCTTGCAACACTGATGAAGTGACTACAACACAGGATGCTGGAATGAGTACACCAGCAGAAGGAAGCAAGGGAAAGCTGAAAAGAGCACGGTCGAATGACCACAATAGTTGTGGCTGGCGGTGATAGGTCCACCTCGCGCTATAAGGTCTGTAACCACTCACAGCAGTTCCGCATCAATCTCCCACGACACTCGGAACCCCTTGAATGCCTTCA
Organism: Tricholoma matsutake; assembly: GCA_026075535.2. Taxonomy (NCBI): domain Eukaryota; kingdom Fungi; phylum Basidiomycota; class Agaricomycetes; order Agaricales; family Tricholomataceae; genus Tricholoma; species Tricholoma matsutake. Next base: position 8,973,812 of record AP026540.1, on the reverse strand, counting down.
AGCCTCGCAAAACGCTCCTGAACAGGCTTCGAGTGGCCTCGTGCTACCTCAATCCCCCTCGATCCCCCTCAAACAATATAGGAACACTTTGAATGTGCTCGGCCGCCGTCATCATGGCCTCTGGCACTCTTACTACATGCCGATGAGTCATAGCAAGGTTGACCAAGCTATTCAGCCACCAACTGAGCACACGTGAGACAACTAAGGACACAATGAGGCGAATTTCAAATGTTTAGATGGTTTGTAATGACATAGGACGAGTACATTTTGCACATATCAGGACTCCAGAAATTTAATTCTTATCTTTTATTGTTTTACTCAGTGATAGAGGTTTATCTTTTATCCTAGACTTCACCTCATGTAGGCCTCATGTTCTCCTTCCCCTTTTTGGTAGTACCTCTTCAGAACTTATTTAAACTTGTAATAGTTACTCACTTGAAAAGCAAGAGAAGAGATCGTCTTACTTCACTATAGTCTGATTTAAGAGTTCAGCTCTTGAGTCCAAGCCTCTCGTCTAGCCCGAAGTTCTGCAAATCGTTGTGAACTTCCTTGAAACTTCATATTAGCCCTCGAACCCTTCATCCATTGTATATCGTTATTGCCCCTCATCACTATCATCGCCGCCCCACTCACATATTCCTTCTACACACTTCATAAAACCATCTATACCATTCCCAATTACCTTGAACGTCTCCTCTACCCCTCAAACCTTATCGATCTCCCTCGAACTTACATTGAGAGATCTCGCGCCCCTTTGAGCATTCTCAAAACCCTTCATACCCACTCAGACGTCTTACACATCCATCAGGTTGAATTCGGTGACTTTTAGTACCACCTCGCACCCTTCCTCTAATTTGTGTTATACCATCCAAGGCCATTTTGGTAGGTTTTGTTTGGGTTTCCGGGTCGAGCATATCAGCGGCCTAAAAAATTAAAGCCCAGCAACACTGATGTCAAAGTGATGAATGTGACAATGGATCCCGGCCTCCGTCCAAAGCCAAGACCAAAAGCTCATGGAGATGCATCCACTGACCCCCAGGATACGTTTGACTTAAGACACCAACATGCACAATAAACCATGCCTTTGGATATCACCGCGGTCAGCGGATAGTTTTTTTTTGGCACTGCCATGGATGCAATACATTCAATAGATCCCTTATATATTTCATCTACTAAAGAAATAACCATGCATATATTCTTCAAACTATGTGCCCCTAAGTGCCAGTGCATTATCATTGCCGTTGTCACTACTATCACCGGTCCCTACAAAGTACTGTTTGTGTATAGATTCTTTCATGAGAAGGGCCCATAGACATTTCCTTAGGTCATGTACAGTGACCATCGCTGATCATGGCACCAGTCATTTGCTTAGCTCTGAACTTGTATGCTTATTGCCCCTGGTAACATTATCTCGGGCGCCAACTTTATGTTTTCTGGTGCCGAGACATCCTGTTAGGAAATAGCTGACTGCCACACAAGCGACAGTTGCTGTCTGGCCAGTGTCAGGATTAATCTACGTCTACTCTCATTGCACATTACTACTGTCTTTGACTAATGATTGTTCTCTTCTGTGTATATCCCTACCAGCGCCGGTCACTACAATGTACTGTTTTAGGATATATTCTTTATGATTTGTAATAACAGCAGTAATTCAAGTCCTGTACGCTATAGTTGTGTGGGCCCATACTGTTTTCCTTTTACTGTCATGGGCCCACCCGATCATTCCATCGAGCATATCATTCGTATGGGCCCATTTCCCTGTATTATTTTAGGATGGACCCATACACATTTTCGTAGCTCATGGGGTTCTACAATAACTGGGGCTGGTCATTCACTTAGCTCTTGACCTTGGATGCTTATCGCCACAAGTGACTTTATCACTACCGGCGCCGGTCACTACAATGTTTATCTTTTCCTGCATAGATGTCTTGTTAAGTGTCAAGGTGCTCCCTAACCTGATTCCACACATCCTCCCAGTAAGCCAACAATTTCCTGTCCTTCTGAAGTTGGGCATCATTTTCTTGGACCGTTGACTTTATCACTACCAGCGCCGGTCACCTTTTCACTCCTGGCACCAGTCACTACAATGTACTGATTTTGCATATATCCTTATCCTCCCACATTCCTACAGCATACAGCATGTCACCATTCCTTTGTTTGTTATCCATGTTCTAGTGCACACTGGCCGCGATTAGCATACAAGTCTTTTAAGAACTATGTGCATGACTGGCGCCCACTTTATCTTTTCCTAAATAGACGACTGAAAACAGTATGGGCCCCCACAACTATAGCGTACAGGACTTGAATTACTGCTGCTATTACAATACAAATCTTTTAAGAGCTATGTGAATCGCCTGTGCTGACTCTATGTTTTCTGGTGCCGAGAGATGCACTGAAGTTGTGTGGGCCCATACTGTTTTCCTTTTACTGTCATGGGCCCACCTGATCATTCCATCGGGCATATCATTCATATGGGCCCATTTCCCTGCATTATGTTAGGATGGGCCCATACACATTTTCTTAGCTCATACAGTAACTGGCGCCAGTCATTCGCTTAGCTCCACTGTTACGCTTATGGCCGCCGGCGACTTTATCACTACCAGCGTCGGTCACTTCAATGTACATTTGTTGTATCTATCCTTGTAGCCTCCTTCCACATTCCTACAGCATGATGAATTCAATATATACCTTATACTCCATCTATTAATGAAGCAACTATGCATATATTGATCAAAATATATACACAAATAGGCATAGTATAAAAAATATTGTTAATTTTTATCCAATGTAGAATTATGCCGGGGGTGTTGATGTTTTTGGAATTGAGACAGTGGTATCAGGTGGGAGGGGGGACATTTGTGCAGTGTATGTTGATGTTGGATCTGGGGAGGTAGAAGTTGCAGTTGCGTTGGTGAAAGAACTGGTGTCAGGGATCACCGATGTAGCTGTGGTCATAATAATGGGAACAGTCAACGGTGGGGAGCAAATGGATTCACGCAAATGGGCTGGATTGATGAACATTGATGACTTTGGGAGATGGATCGTCAACGGCGCCGTGGCATCTGCATTCTGTGGATCTTCGTCTTCTGATTCCTCCTCGGAGCTTCCCTCGTTCTCCAATTTGGCCAGCCACTTGTTCATCGCCGCCAATTGACCACGCAACATGAAAACCTCCTGCTTCATCTTCTCCAACTCCATCCCATTCCTCAACCCCCTCATCTCAGCCTCCAGCACCGGAATGCTCACCAGCACCTTTTCTCTCAACTCACCCATCTCAGCCTCCAATGCCGGAATGCTCACTGTCATCTTTTCCTTCAATGTGTTCAAAACTTCCATGTATCCACACAACATGAGGCTTTCCTTATCCAATTTCCCTTGATTTTCTGCCAAGACCGATATGAGCATGCAGAGGTCTTGGAGCTCCCGTTGTAAACCACCGATGGTGGGCATGTGATTGGGATGGGTGACACGACCTGGTGGTGGTGGCACAGGAAGTGTGGTGTCAATGGATTGGGGGATCGTGAGGCTTGTTGACGGGACAGGCTCTGGGGTTGGTATATGGTCAGAGATGCATGAAGTTGAGGGGACAGGGGCTGGCATGATGGGGATGTACTCATCTGACTCACCGGCGGTGTCTGCTGCCCAGTGTTTTCTCTTTGGTGCCGTTCTCGGTCATTCACTTTCCTCTGCCTTCACCTTTTTCTTCCCAACGACCTTTTTTCTCCCCTTGAGCTCCCCTGCCACTATCAATTCATCCCACTGTGCTGTACGTGATGCTGTATATGAGCATTTCATCTTGCCCTTGTGGCACGTCATGCAAGCAATCTGGATGCCCATCATTCGGCAGGTTGTCAAGCCCCTCAAACTGCAGGTGTCGCACAGAGCAGTGGGCCGTTCCACAATGGACCTCCATATATCGTCTTCAGGTAGAGCAGGAGTGGCTGTCATGATTGGCAGGTTGGCATGGATGAATGGTGGCTCTTTTGTGATGTTGCTGTCCTCCGTTTCAGGCGGCACCAGCTGTGGCGACACCTTTCGGCGTTTCGACTGAGGTGGAGCCAGGTGTTCTACAACCTTCTTTTCCTTGCCCTTGCCCTTGCCCTTTCTCTGGGCTCTTGCAGCCGCTTCTGTTTGGTTGGTCTGAGCCTCCGGCGTCACAGTGGTAGAACAGGTGCAGACACAGCGACGAGTGATTCAGCTGCAGAACCGGGAGCAACGATGGGTGGCATAGCTGTGGTGGGGATTTGGAGCATAATGTGCATGGCCAGGAGAGTGCTGCTTGGCGCAGTGACGGGCAAAGGTTGATGAATATATATGCTCTGGTTGATGGATTCCCAAGGTGCTGGGCCAGACTTATCCCACTGATGGAGTACTTTGAACACATGTTTGAGGAACGGCGTCATCGCCGCTTCCTTCGCCAACACCTTTTGCCTATAATCCAACTTCAAAGCCTTCTTAGAAAGATTCATAAGACATAATAAAAATCATGCACCAACTTGCCCAACATGGATTTCGAATCCACAGTCATCCGAGTACCATCCAAAAATGTATTGAGGGCGCGCTCCATGGATTCAGTGTGCTGAGAAGACATGATAAAACTCTTTGTACTTAGGGTGGATGCAGTTGATAGCATCAATAAATGCAATGTCAGTTTCAACTTCCGTATTCAAAATCCATGTGACCGCGTTTGTTGATCAATTTTCGTGTCTTATGGAATATTCAGGCAGCTCATCAGTAAACTTGCCAAATTTGCCACCAACAAGTATGCCCACTCTGGACCTTGATGCCTTGGATATTCCTGGTAGTCCTGATTCACCAGCGGTGGATATAGATAATCTGGACCTGGCCACTTTTCATATTCCTGAACATCCTGATTCACCGGCGGTGGATGGTACTCTTCATTTCTCCATACCATGTTCATCGATACATTCCTCATTTGCTTTTGATATTTCTGAAGCGGCTGCAGATATTATCCATTTGGCAACCCCACCCACTGAAAATTCCCAATCTTTTGACTTGGATGCATTTCACATTCCTGGTAGTCCCAACTCACCCACAGCGAGCACCATTCATTTGACATCATCACCGCCACACCATGACCTAGATCTCTTTCATATTCCTGACTCGCCGGCCGCCAATGCATTTTATATTCCTGGTAGTCCTGACTCGCCGGTGGCGATCAGCACTGTTCATTTGACATTATTGCCAGCACACCATGACCAAGACATGTTTCATATTCCTGACTCACCGGCCGCCGATGCATTTTATATTCCTGGTAGTCCTGAGCTGGTGGTGAGCACCACTGCTCATTTGACATTATTGCCAGCACACCATGACCTAGACATATTTCATATTCCTGACTCACCGGCCACCGATGCGTTTTATATTCCTGGTAGTCCTGAGCCGGTGGCGAGCACCACTGTTCATTTGACACTATCGCCAGCACACCATGACCTAGACATGCATATTCCTGACCCACCGGCCGCCGATGTGTTTTATATTACTGGTAGTCCTGAGTCGCCAGTGGCAAGCACCACTGCTCATTTGACATCATCCCTGGCCCACAATGACATGAACATGTTTCATATTCCTGACTCGCCAGGCACAGATTGTTCTGGAGTTGATTTTGGAGCCCCAATGGTGCTACATACCCATACCATTGACCCAGACACTTTTTATATTCCTGGCAGTCCTAATCATTTGGCAACACCGCCATCACAATTACAAATGGTGGACACTCTTGAGATCCCTGCCAGTGTTGACATGCCAGATGCAGACAGTGCACACTTCTGGTTTACTGAGGTGACTGAAGGTAGTGACATGGAGCTCGATGTCTCTATGGCCTATATCGAACCTGTGCTGGATCATGTCACCCCAACATTGTTCTTGCCTGGATCTTCTCATAGTTCAATATTGACACAGAGAGATTCAGATGAGGTCCATTCCCCCCTGGCTCTCCCCAAAATGTTCCTCAGTGCACCGTCCGCCTTTCGTTACCCAGCTGCATTCATCCAGTATTCCCAGGTTGTACTCCATCGACACCGGCATCATCCCAGCAGGCCCCCCAAGTAAGTCCTGAACTTTGGCCGGGAGCTGCTGAATAATGATTGTAGGAGATTTTGACTTATTCTGACACTGTTGAACACAGCTACCGCAAGGCTGTCAAGACGGTGAAGTCCAACATTGCAGTAAACCATGCCCTTCACCGGCAGCTCGCCACCCTTGATGAGGCAATGTGCCAGATGGCCCAATTAATGCAGCAGAAGTGCAGGACAATGATGAATTCTTTACCAAGGACATCGTAAAATTATCACTAGCAACTTCTTTTGTTTTGCTTAATGTATATGTCAACCGTGCTAGCCAGCACCATTTTTCGGCAATTACAATCTTTTCAGTAATTACCGGCGGCAAGAATTGTTGCCCGTGAAGGGTAGACCATATTTTTCTAGCAATTACTGGCGGCGATTGTTGCTGCTGGTGCTATAATTCTATTCACTGGGCCCGCACGGATCAAGCAATTACCACCGGTAATAATCATCGCCGGTGCCATGTAGTAAAATGGTGACTGTGCTAGCCGGCGCCATGAGTCAGATGTTACTGCCACCGAGAATCTTTCAGCAATTACCACTGGGAAGAATCATCACCGGCAGTGAATCTGTATACTGGGCCCACATGGATGCATCACACCCTCGGCCCACACAAGTCTTTCCTGCTATGGGCCCAATCCGCTACTGACGGATCTATCGTCGTTTTGCAGAAATCTGCTGGACGGATGTATTGTGGATTTCTACTGAATAGGCTGCATGGCTTGGGTCAGGAGTAGGAATAGTGATGAAAGGTGGAAGTAGCCATGGTGAATGTCCTGTCTTCAGGATGAACAGCGAGAATCTGGTGGATGCATTAAGGGTATTCATAATGTGAAAACATACCCATGGAAGTGCTTTTACCCATCCTCGCTGGTTATGTTCAACATGGTAATGTAGGGCTTGGATTACTGTTTTGTTTGACCATTCTGATGAGCTATCTGTTTGTGGGTGGTAGGCGGTTGACATTTTATGGTTGATGCCGGTGAGTTTCATTAGTGCTTTCCAGAATTTTGAGATGAAATGTTTGTTGCAGTCCATTAAAATCTCCAGTGGACAACCATTTTCACAATACCACCGATTGAAAAACAGTGCTGCAAATTCTTCTGCAGTCATCGTTGTTTTGCATGGGCTGATCTGAATGTCAGTGCCTAATCAGTCTGTCATGGTGACAATGGAATCAAAGCCGTCGTCAGTTGGCAGGGGGCCAATGAAATCCATGGCCACCAATTTGAAGTGGTGGTCTGGAACAGGAAGTGGGTGCAGTGGGCCAGTTGGTTTGCTTGTCAGGGATTTGTTTCACTGGCAAGAGGGGCAAGAGGGGATGTAGCCATAGATGAGGTTCTTTCACATGTTTGGCCAGTAGACATCTTCTCAGATTGCTGCATATGACTTGTCAGCGCTGAAGTGTCCAAGGTTATCATGTGCCAGCTGGAAAAGATGCTCGCAGAGGTTTTTGTACTTTGGTATGATTAATCATGATCTGATGAACAGGAGGCCATGTTGCAATGTAATTTGTAGCTTTTTGTCAATAACACCACATTTGAGGTCATCCAGGATCCCTGCACACCAGGTGCATATGATAACCCTTCTTTATCCATCTGATCAATCTGGGGTCAGAGTTGATTGTGAAGATGGGTGCAACAGAAATGTTGGTTGGGGGATCATCAGTGGTTTCTGGTAGTTGTGACAATGTGTCTGCAACAGTGTTTCAATCCCCATTGATGTAGGTGATTGTGTAATCGTACTGTGATAGGTATTCCATCCATCAAGCCTGCTGTTGTGACAGGTCTCTTTGGAAATCAAAATTCTGTAAGGTCTTGTGGTCGGTGTATATGTGAATGTGGGTATCCAGCAGGTCTATGTGCCACTTTTGCAGTGCGCGCATTATTGAAAGCATTTCTTGTCCATGAATGGGGTAGTTTCACTTGGCTCCATTGAGTTGTCAACTTTCAAATGCAACTGGGTGTGCACTCTCCCATGTGGCAGTACTGCACCTGTACAATGTTTGCTAATGTCACAGGTTACAAAGATTTCATTTTCACCCAGGTTTTCATAATCAATGGTGGTTAGGCAGTCCCTACTGACCAGACATTTGATAGCTTCAAATGCATATTGGTGTACATTGGTCCATTCAGGAGAAATGGTGTTACACTCCTTCTTTGTGAGCAGAGTGAGGATGGTCATGTGTTCTGCAAGGGAGGGGAGGAATGCACAGATGTAATGCACCAGGCCCAAAAATTGCCAGGCATGCTTTGCGCTCTTTGGCACAGGCCAATTTAGGATGTGGGTTACTTTTGAGGAGTCTGCTTCAATGCCGCAATTTGAGATGTGATGGCCCAAGAAGTTGACTTCAGTTGAGAATAGCATTGACTTTTTCAGGGAACAATAAAGATTAGCATCTCTCAGTGCTTGCAAGATGGCTGTGACATTCCTCTTGTGCTCTTCTACTGACGATGACCATATAATGATGTTGTCCAGGTAAACATGGCAGATGTGGCCAATGAGGTCCTTCAGTGTGAGTGTCACATGGCATTGATGTGTTGCTGGTGAGTTTTTCATACCCATTGGCATGATGACCCATTCCCAGAGACCGAAGGGGGTCAGGTTTGCAGTGTATTTGACGTGGTCCAGGTGCATGAGCATTTGGAAAAAGGAATTTGTCATATTTATCTTTCCCCAGATCTTTCTTTTTGCACAGTTTGCCAGAATATCATCAATTCATGGCAAAGGGCAGTTGTCAGGAATTGTCAGGCGGTTGAGGTGTTGGTAGTCATTTACCAAGTGCAGGAGGGCAGTGGGGTCAGTTTTTGGAATGATGAACAATGGTGAAGCATATGGCAATGATGATGGGCAAATCCATCCAGCAGCAAGGTGCTGCTCGATCAGTGTTTTCCACCTAGCATGGTATTTCCATGGGCAACCATAAGCTCAGGCAACAGAAACAGGTGCCCCTGGTTGCAGTTCAATGCAGTGGTATACATCCATTGGCAAGTCGCATACGTGTGGGATGTCAGTAGGAAAATGGTCTTTGTATTTTGTTTTAAATGAACCATTGAGGTGCAGTAATTCTGCCATTGTTGCAAGTTCTGTGATCCACATTTGCACTGCTGCAATAATGCATGTAGGTCCCATGGTGTGTGCATCCATGTCAAAACACTTGGGATTCTTGTCAAAAAACATTTTCAGTTCAAGATGTATGAGGTTCCTCAACTTCCAGCATTGCTCTTGGCCCATCCTCAGAAGGCACCGCTGTTCTCTATGCAGTTGGTAGGGCGACACCAATGGGTGCTTTTTATTCAGGGTAGGATCAGGCGGGTTGAGTAGGTCATAGCCAGTGCTTTTCTCAATGACGGTGCACAGATTTGCATCAACTACAATCTTATTTTTGGAGAGGAAATTGAGTCCAAGGATGAGGTCTGTGTGTAGTTGTGGGCAAATGATGGCATTGATTGCTTTGGACTTCCATATAGTGTTGGGCAATTGAATATGTAGTCTACAGTATTGTGATAGTATCAATTTAGAGTCCGGACCTCTCTTTTCTTTCATGAATGCACCGGAAGTGGCTTGAATAATGGTTTTGCAATGAGTCCCAAAATCTTGACCAGTTCACTAGAAATCAGTACTGTGGAAGATCCATGGTCAATAAGTGCAGAGATGGGAGTCAGGGCACAGGTTAAAGGAGCATTGATGCAACAAGTCCATCACAGGTGTTCAGGGAAAGAAAAAGGGTGGGGCACATACTCATCACCTTCACCTTGTTCTTCACAGTCATCAAAGTAGTCTTCATTGTCACTTTCTTTGAAGATGGCAGCAATGACAGTTGTGGCTTGTTTCTTTTCAAAAGCTGCTTTTGCTTTGGTGGTGTTCTCTGGGGTGACATTTCTGCAGGCCTCCAATGTGCATTGAGTGACTTTGCAGTTGGGCAAGATGTGACCGGCATAGAAGCTTCAGCATTTGAAGCAGCCAAGGTGCATCAAAAGCAGGGACTTCTCCTCATCAGTGAGGCAATGGAGGGGGTGGAGCTGTAAGCATTGCTGGTGGAGGCAGTTGTCATCGTGGACATAGCAGGGGTTGCAGGTATGGTTCTGGGCTTCTTTGCTTCAGTGACCCATTGTGAACGGCAAGTATCTAGGTCTTATTCTAGGAGGTGAACTCACTCCTGCCACTCTTCCAAGGTGGCAATGGCATCCAGCATTCCAACAGTCACACCAGGGGGGATTCCATTGTTGCCATTGTACAAGTGTTTGAGGGCAGGGGAAAGATGTGGGACAAGGTGTTTGCAAAGCTCTGTAGGAGTGATGTAGTATGTGGAGCTGGCAGCATGTAGTTCATCGTTGGCATTATGGACTTTGTTGACCCAAGTGAGGAATGGGGTCAAGGATTGGAAAGCAATCTGATCTTGGATGAGCTCGTCTTCCCATGAACACACCAGAAATTTGAGTTTGAATTTGGTCATAAATGCTTTGAATGACAATGCAGAGAGATGGTGGACATGCCAAAGGCAGTCCTTGCTCAGGCGATGCAGTGGATGGCTAACAAGCTCTTGATCCTGTGACTATGACATGCATGACTAGTCTACTGACTAAGTCACGTGACTACCCACCAGGCCCACTACTCCATATGCCCCTCTCCAAGATGGCGACATCCCTGTCATGGCATCACCTTGTAACCCTATCTGCAATGCTTTCTCCTTCTCCCTGCTCTTCTGGTGCTTCTTCTTTGTAAAAGAACCCTTGCTTCTCATCAGTTGTCCCAAATTCCATTGTCCCACCATCATGGTTATTGGCATCATTCATCCACCTCTGTTGTCTCGCGTCATTTGATCTTCGCAGTTTTTCTACCATTTCTGCTTCCTGCTTCAGCTGTTCCACCTCCTTTTCCTGTACCTTCATCATAAATTCCTTCTGTTGTTCTGCCAACTCTGTGCCATCTTGAGGTGTAAACTCATGTAGCCGACGAGCGCTAAACTCTCCATTGAGCAGTGCTCCATCTAGTGTTTCCAGTCTGTAGGAGTTAGATAGATGCTCGATGACTCGCTGTGGGTGTGACCACCTGATAGCTTTTTGTCTGTGCTTAGTGTGTTCTCCAGATCACTGCAATAGACTTGGACAAGCTGTCCATGATGGAACATGACTTCACCAGCCTTAGATTTGAGGATTTTGCAATTGAACCAGGCCTTACAGCATATTGCATGGTGTACAGCCTCTGAGTACTCGTTGAGTCTTTGCTGTGTGACATATGCCATGTGGATGTCAACATCGGTTGGTGGTAGGAACATGGTGCTTAGTTCAAGGGGTGTGTTTGGTGTGTTAACAACCATTCCGAGCAGAAGCTCTTTCAGTGAGAACTTTAATGCTGGCAGTATTCGCCAGTTGAGGATATGGATTGCCTGCTTGAAGTGATCTGGCCAGTTCTGTGGTAGCCTTTCTGGTGTTGTTTCCTGCCAGCCATCTTCACCTAAGTCAGGAGCACATAGTCGAGCCAGTATGTAGATGAGTAGCTTGTTAGTCCCTTCTATGAGACCATTCACCCAGGGAGAGTACGCCACTACAACATGGGTCTTGGTGCCCCATTTTGAACAGTAATCTTTCACTTCGTGGCCAGTGAAGTGAGTGCCACCATCTGACATGAAGGTTTCTGGGGGCACAAAATTGTGAAAGATGTCAGTTAGTGACTTAACTGTCATTTTCGCACTCCCTTTCAATTTGAACCTGTGACCCCACATATGTTGCAAGGCTGTGTCTAAGTAGAGGCCTACCATTTGGAATCCTTCTTTACCCTCTGGTAGGGAGAGATAGTCACCCACCAGTAGTTTGAAGGGGTGTCATTGTGTGATTGGGTTTAGCACAGAGAGAAGGTGTGCCCCTCCAAACCCTTTGCACCGTGCACACATAGTTATGGCCTTTATGATGGATTTGTCCAGTTTTGGGCTGTGTATTCTGTCGAGTAAGCTTATTTTGATGCTGTCACAATGGAAAGGTGTGTTGGCCACATGTTCCTGTCTTGCTAGCTCTACAGCTTCCACCTTTGTTACACACTCACATTTTGGTCGTGCTCAAACACCTGTACCCCCACCGATAAACTACAGTTTCCCATCTATGATGGCATAATTGAGTGCCCGATGGCATGCACGCATGCATTCACAGATGCGAGTCCCTTGGTCAAGTTTGAGCAATGCATCGATCACCTGTGCAAAAACTGGCTCATCCTGGAATTGGTTTCGAAGTGCTGTTTGTTGATCTGAGATCTCCACTTGGAAGACGTCGTTGACCAACTTTGTGGTTTTGTGGATGTCTGGACTGACACTCCATTTGCTGCCATCACTATGGTTTTTGGGTATTCCTTTGTACTGAGGACTGAGGCCATCTGCTATGTTTATTACACTGGGTATGTGTCGTACACCCTGTAATTTACCCTCCCCCACCTATTCCAATCGGAGTCCAGTCATTCCGGTTGGAGTCCAGTTATTCCGGTTGGAGTCCAGTTATTCCAGTTGGAGTCCAGTTATTCCGATTGGAGTCCAGTTATTCCAGTCGGAGTCCAGTTATTCCGATTGGAGTCCAGTTATTCTGATTGGAGTCCAGTTATTCCGATTGGAGTCCAGTTATTCTGATTGGAGTCCAGTTATTCCGATTGGAGTCCAGTTATTCCGATTGGAGTCCAGTTATTCTGGTCAGAGTCCAGTTATTCCAGTTATTCCAACCAGATTCTGGTTACTCCAGATGCTCAACTTAGAGTATATACCCTAATGGATAGTCAAATTTCAAGTCTTAAGTTGTCAAAGTGCCTACAAAATATATTTTTGCAGAGTAAGGATTGAACTCAAGACATCTTGATTAGAGTGATCACATGACAAACCCAACATGTGTGCTTAATTAGTTGAGCCACAGGAGAATTATCAGTTAGTAATATAAGGTTTATTCATGACACTCAAACTCACAACTCTAATTTTTTTCGAAGTAGTTAAGATCAAAAATTTTTAATTAACCACATCCCTCACATTGAATGTGAGGGAGTGGGGATGATTGTGATTACATACATAAACAAAAAATCCTCCCTCTCACAAGATGCGAGAGGGAGTTTTATTTATATACATAAAAAGCTAACCCCTCACATTCAGCACGAGAGGGGAGGTAAAAACATGAGAAAAAAATCCCTCCCCCATGCAAAATGGGGGAGGGGGGGCACAATACTAATAAATAATTAAAAGTACAAAAAACCCCTCCCCACGCAAAGTGTGGGGGAGGGGGAGGGGACGCGACCCCGCTGTGCTAGGTGTGTTGTCTGTCATTCCACCCACAATCCACCCCACAAGCAGTTGCTCATGAGGCTGGGGGTGGGTGGCTTGTCATCGTTGTCATTCCACCTGCGATCCACCCCATGAGCAGTTGCTTGTGAGGCTGGGGGTGGGTGGCTTGTCATCATTGTTGTTCCACCTGCGATCCACCCCACGAGCAGTTGCTCGTGAGGCTGGGGGCAGGTGGTGTGTCGTTGTCATCTCCTGTCCCTGCGCCTGGGCATCATTCCACCCATGATCCACCCCACAAGCAGTTGCTCATGAGGCTGGGGGTGGGTGGCTTGTCATTGTTTGTCACTGTTGTCCCCTGTTTGGATTTCTGTTTTTTTCTTTTTTTTTGGGGGGGGGGGGAGAGGGGGGGGGGGGTTTGGGTGTGTCAGTGCAACGTGGCATGAGTACAGAGGTTGATGGGTGCTTACTAGGCAGGTACCCCCCTTTTGGGGTCTCCTGGCATCCCTCTGCACCCTCCTAGCCCATGTCGACAGCCTCACATCCCATTTGAATGGGGAGGAGGGGATCGGGTGGGCATGGGCGTGGGTTGCACATTTTTCATCATGGCAGGTCGTCCCCAGTAGTATACAACCTAAAAAGCAATAAATTACAATTAGTTGATTGATAAAAAGAAAAAAGAAAAAAGAAAAAAGAAAAAAACTTATCTATGGCCCAAACAATGTTGCCATCATTTGGGCCCGTGTTCCATCCAGTCGGCTCATTTGAAGGTGGTGGTGATGGTGGCAGTGGGTGTGGGAATGGTGGTGGCAGGTGTGCACCCAGTGGTGGTGGTAGAGTGGAGAGGAGGAGGAGGCAGCATTGACGACAGTGGTGGTGGTGGTTGTGAGCTGGCAGTCACGTGTCATGTGTCATGCATGTATGCATACTTATTAATTATTCAGCTATGGTTAACTACACACCTTGGTTTGGTCATAAAAGTATTAAATGTATGTAGAGAAATGATTACCTGGTAGCTCAGTGGTTAAGCACACTGTGATATGCAGACCCAAGGTCGAGGGTTCAATTCTTGTTGGGTGTCGAACTTTTATTTGGGGAAGCACATGCATTCTGGTTATTCTAGTTAGTCCAGTTATTCCAGTTATTCCAGTTGTGATGAGTCTGGTCAGATTCCAGGGATTCCAGGTGTAAATTGGATCCTTATTCCGACTGGAATTGTGCTGCATAGGGAAAACTACATACAAAAAGAATTCCACGAGATTCCAGAAATTCCAGCCGGACAAACCGGAATCCAACCAGAATAGGTGGGGGAGTGTAAAGTACTCTGTACACCCACGATATTGTGTGCGAGAACTCCATCTTGCCAATGTGTGTGTGTTGCGTTGAGGTTGTCATTGAGAAGAATGTCATGCAGGGCTTGACAGTCTGTCTCTATTTTGACTGGAAAGCCCCACAGGATGTCTGCAAACTTGTCAAAGCAGAATTTTAGTGCTGCAAACTCAAAAAGGAAATGGTTTATACTTCTCTTTGGACACTGAGGTGTGTTTGGATGCATATCCCAAGGGATGTCACTTCATCACCTTCTTACCTCCCAGTAGTGTGCTTGCGACTTTTTGGGTGAGAATGCCAGCAAATGCATCTTTTGAGCCGTCTGTTGTGAGAATGAATGGTGTGCCATCAAAATGGGGTGCATGGAGCACTGGTTCTGAGATTACCTTTGTCTTCAAAGCCAGGAATGCCTTTATGTGTTCCTCCTTCCAGATGTCTCCAATTTTGTAGTTACGCATGATTCATTGGTAAGTTTGTTTCCCAATGCCTTTCGGAACATCAACGGCATGCAATATGTCATGGAGGGGCTTTTTGAGTATAGAGTATCCTTTGATGAGGTTATGGAAGTATCCAGCAAGTCCCAAGAATCCTTCAAGGTGCAATGCATCCTGTGGTTGGCTCCAGTTGATGATTGCTGTAAGCTTTGACATGTCCAGGCTGATGCCGTTTGGCCCAACTGTTGCTCCAGCAAACACGGCCTCTGTCATGAAGAGTTGGAGCTTGCTTGGCAATAGTGAGAGCTTTTCCTGATGCACGTGTCCTAGTAGTTTCCATACTTTTCGTATACCTTCCTCAAAAGTGTCAGATGCTGAGCCACCGTCATCGACAAAAAGCTTGATTATGCCATCTGCCATGAGGTCATGCAAACATTGTCCTGTGAGCTGAGCAAATTCCAACAAGCCTCCTGTGACACCAAATGGAAGATGCAGGTACTTAAAATATCCCCATCCTTCTACATAGAACATAATGTATGGCTGAGAGTCTGGGTCTATGGCAATAGCATAAAAGCCAGCTCTGAAGTCAAAAACATGTATGTACCCATGACCTGAAAGTCATTGCTGCTTTGCTTGTATATCCCCTTGTGGCATGAGAGCTATTTGGGTGACTTTGTTGATTTTCCTGAAATCTTGACAGATTCGCCACTTAGTACCCAAAGCTGTGTCATTGTTATCAACTGGTGCAGGACGTGGTGGTAGGCCCGGTACACTGGGCATGCCTTGTTTGATGCATTGATCATTCAGTAGGTGTTTCAGTTCATCCATTGGTAGGCCTAGTCCATCATGAGTCTTTTCTGCTAGAACTGTAGGCGCAACTGCTCAGACATCTCGGGGGTGGATGGGTTCAATTATTCCCACAGCCAGCATTTCCTTGACCTTGCCATGTACATACACTTTCTGAGGTGGGTTTAATGAGTGCTGGCCTATTTTTGTATGGAATGTGGCATCCTCTGGAATGTCTAGCTTGTATACTGCTCCAGGTACTGTGTTGACTTCGCTTATCACTAGGGAAAAGCAGTTGGCAAACTCCTTTACGAGGTCAAGCATTTCATGATGCTGTGCTGGTGTTACATCGGAACCGATATGGATTTCCCTTGTCTGCTACAATGTTCAGGTTCCACATCATTCTTCTGAAGGTTTTTAGGAAGTCCTTGGGCTGAATGGTCCTGCTGAGTTCACTGCTGAATGGTTCTACATGTGCCATTGCTTTCACTATATGAGGGTTTGGGGCTGTTGAGGGTGGCTGAGGTGTTGCTACTCTTGTGGGTGGTGGGACAGTAGGAAATACGGGGGATTGTGATATGATTTCTGTCATAGTTAGTGGCAGTGTCGATATAGGAATGCTGAATGTTGGGAAAGAAGGTGCGAACTCGATGTCAGATTTGGTAGTTTGTAGGGAAGAATCCAATGATATGGTGGTTGAGACAGATGGTTGGTGTGCTGCAAAGCAACCATTTACTCATGGTTGGGTTAGCCAGTGGTTGCTTGTCATGCCTAAGCACTGGGGCAACATGTAATGCACGGGGATTACATGCGACGCAGGGAGGCGAAATACTGAAATACAGCTCAAAGATCTCAAACACAAGACTCAGAGCTCAGACACAAGCACAGCAGATGACAATACAGAGAGGTACAAATCCACTCTTATCACCAAGATGGACACGCCAGAGGTGGTCCTCGCTTAGGCGATGCAGTGGATGGCTAACAAGCTCTTGATCCCGTGACTATGACATGCATGACTAGTCTACTGACTAAGTCACATGACTACCCGCCAGGCCCACTACTCCAATGGTCTTCCTCAGCAAGGACCCAGGACTTTAGCAGACTTGAAGTTATAAAGGATTTTGCCAACCTGGTCATCAGCAGTGATCTCTTTGTTTGCAAAGTAACAGCAACATGCTGTTTCAAAAGTGCAGAGCACAGGGATCGTCAGGCTACCAGGAGAAAGAATGGGTGCAGTGTTCAGAGAGCTTTGTTGGACTTCAGCAAGGGCATACAGGGGGTCAACGATTGGGGCCATGGGGTGCTGGTGCTGGGAAGGCTCAGGGTACTCGTTGTCAGAATTGTTGCTGTGTCAAGAACAGGGTATCTGTGCAGGTGGTATGGTGTTATTAAGGAGGGTAGGAGTGGCTGGTGGGCTGGACAAAGGTGGTGATGTGAGCAGTGATGAGGGGCATGTATGTGCATAATCAGTGTGTTGCTGTTGCATATGACTGCGAGTCGTTAATGGTGTTGGTGATGAGGGTTGGCAAGACAGTTTGTAGGGTTTGGTGTCATCTCTCAATAGCTCAGGTGGTCATTCAATAGCTCAGGTGGGTGGGGTGCCAAGGCAGGCAGTGGGAAGAATGTGCCGACTGCATGTCAATTTATATAGTCAGGTAAGGTGGGTCATATTGGAGCATGTTTGCAAGAAAATGTGTCTGAATACGTCAGGGTTTGGCACAGCAGAGATAAAAACCATGTCAGAGCTGTCTGTGGTCCTGGGCTTCTGAGGGTTTTTGCTGAGATGTCTGTGACAGCATGGGTGCCATTAATGCAATATGGAAAGGCGGTGTCGCCATTTGGGACTGGTGTGAACAATATCACTGTCTCTGAAAGGTGGGAGTGAGGTCACTGTTTAGCGGAGCTAGGTCGCCTGTTCCAGTTCCATGCAAAGGTTTGTCTAGCACACCATGCTTCAGCCAATATCAAGTTTAAAAAAAGTGGAAAAGAGCCAGAACTTCTAACACTCAAGAGATGAAATGATGTAAACTAGATGAGAGTATGAATTCAAGATGACAAAAGATCTTAGTTTTCATCGTACAATAATAAACTGTAGTCACGTGACCATGTATGTCAAGTAAAGTGAAGGCACGAGAAGTGTGTAGATGGGGGAATGTGGTGCATAAGAGGTACTCTTACACTGTGATGCAAGGCAGCCAGAAAAGGTGGCAGAAAATGATTGGGAATCTGGTTGGAGGAATTGGTCTTGACAGTAACCCTGTCAAGATTGCTTCCAAAGGCCAAACCCAACAGAATGCCTTCTGACCCAATACTGCCCAAATTGTTGTACAAAACCCATGGGTTAAACACCAAGGGTTCAAAGTAATGAAAACATCGGAGTTTGCAGGGGATAATATATTTCTTTTATTTTTAACAGCTAGAAATTATATGTTCTTGCATAATGTTACATGTGAATATTAATGCTAAGCATATGAAGAATGTCTGATAAAGATTGAGTTCAATGACTGATTAGAAGCAGGACATTTTTATTGGTAGCGCTATTACACCTAGACTAAAACCCTTGTGCTTCCCTAGACTCACTGGATTTCCAGAATACCTATGATCATTGATGACCTACTCCCCAAAAACTGGGTGATCAATTCAAATGTCCTCAAATGGATGAATGGTGATGAAGTGGCTGCATTTGTGAAGACTCTGGAGCAGATGTTTGAGTCTGACTTTGAAATGGCCATTGTCAAACGTCTTGGTTATGTTGTGGGCCCAATGTGGGCCTGAAGCCTGTTACCAAGGAAGGGAAGACTGCTGAGCCATCTGCCACTGTGCAAAGTAATCAGACAGGCACTGCTGCTCTTGACAAGCTCTCGATTGGAATCTTCAACAGCACTTTTAGTTTTTAACAGTTTTTAACAGTTTTTAACAGTTTTTAACAAGTTATTAACTCTGGTGTTACTGTTATTAACACCTGTTAAAAATGTGTTAGTAACTCGGTTACTAACCACCTGATCTTCCCACAAACCCAGTCTTATAATAGTGGGTGATCTGGTGCCTCACCCACTATTATGAGGCTCGTTTCCGTAAAACCCCAACACCGGCATTATTTCCCTCCCCAAGCACCGTTTAATCTTCACCAAGGCCAGCATACACACTATGCTCACATAAGCATAGCTCCGGGGATGTGCGGGACAACTTCCCGCCACTGTTCCCACCCCGATCACTGTCCGATCACGTCTCCCACGGTTGATCAACATGCATCACAGCTTCGGCTACCGTCGTGCTCATCATCCCCGACGATGAGCATGCCTTACCACTCATTCCTGACCACTTTCCCTCGCTTTTTTTGGTATATAGTACTTCTGTATGTATATATAGTGATTATCAACATCTATTTTCGCATTTTCACCTATGTCTAAGCATGCAATCAACATTCTCCTTGAACAAGGGATAAGCAGGGGTCTCTTCTTGCTATTGAGGGGTTCTACTACATATACAGGACTCTAAAATGATTTATTTAGCTCAATACATGACTGGGCAAGGCTGTACAGGGGTGGGGAAGAAGGGAAGTATGGAGGAGTGAGAGGAGTGTGAGACAGTGTACCATCTACTGGGCTTGCACACCCTCTAGAACCAAAGAAGTATATGTAGAGGGGTGGAGGGATGTATGTAGAGGTAGGGAGTGATGTAGGGAGTGATTGTAACAAGGGGCTCATTGTCAATGCACCTGTATGGAGAGGGGAGAGAGGTTGTTACTTACCTGCAATCCTAGGACTTCCCTGACAAAATGTGCATTGGAATATGGTATAACAGTCCTAATAAACGACCTGATAGACCCCTTAGAGGCCCTGCAGTTATTGGTAGAGACATAAAACAGTACATGCATCCAGGAGAAGGTATGCTTACCTTGTGAGATCCGTGGCACCAAAGCGTTCGCTTTCTTCGATTCCTAGGCCTGATAGTAAAATAGAATGAGGGTTAGTAAAGGTTAAGGCAGGGGGATAAGGTCCTGACTCGCCAGGACATGGGTTCACCATCAGGAGAGGAGACTTTTGCTCACCTTGCATCACACACCTCACCTGCTGTCAAAACCTCCTCCTATATATCTATAGTAGTCCTGTGCCCCTCGTTTATTGCCTACAAGAGATCCATATAGTCAATACTTCACTCTACAGGGTAGGAACTTCACATACTCACCTAATCTCTTTGTTGCACCATGCCAGCTCATAAAACTCACTAATTGTTCTATAGACATACATACCAAGTTACTGTTGGTAGAATTACACCATAGAATGGTCCTCAAGTCTGCAAAAAAAGAGATGGAGGGTCAATGTAGTGAGTTGGAATGCAGTTACTCACCTACAGCCTGCAGGACTTCTAGTATCTGTATATAGTGCAGAAGTAATGGTACCATAATAAAGTAAGACAGGTTCTCTCAGGTTGGAGACCATCCAGATAGGAGTTGAGGCCATAGGATACACCAGAGTGTGTGTTCAACCAAGTAGTCCCGAAAAGGCAATAAACCGAAGATAGCTCAACAGAGACTTGGCACACTGCTAATCAGAGGGCAGGAGCAGATAGAGGAAGATAAGCTGCATAGGGTGCAAAAAGACCAAAGGGAATCCATGGAGGCATGGGTGAGATACACGCAAAACAATACATTCTGGAGTGTTTGATGCATTGAGACGCTTCCGATCATCGACGTCATGCTCTCCCCGATCATACCATTCATAAACACTTTCTTGAGCACTCTGCCTCCACTCCTCGATGGATTCGCTCCGGACTTTGATTTTTACGCAATTTTTATCCGCACCTGGCTCAGGGATTTGGTAGAGATTTCAGGGGTCCTGAAATAATGCCGGTGTTGGGGTTTTACGGAAACGAGCCTCATAATAGTGGGTGAGGCACCGGATCACCCACTATTATAAGACTGGGTTTGTGGGAAGATCAGGTGTTACTAACACACTTTGCAGCGTTTACATAAGTAACAACTCTCGATAAGGAAATACATTACGTAGATTATAAATAAAGCTAGAAATGCACTGGCACTATTAGCATCTGGTATCTCTTCCATTTGCTTGAGTAGACACGCCCCTAATCTTCCCTAACCAACTGCGCTTCGATGGTTTTCCAGACTGACCCGTCATCATCTGTGAAACGGCCCGAGGACTGTTCGTAACGTCAGCTATCAAAGGTGACGATCGTGCAGAGTTGACGACGGGTCGCTTCGGA
Organism: Tricholoma matsutake; assembly: GCA_026075535.2. NCBI lineage: Eukaryota > Fungi > Basidiomycota > Agaricomycetes > Agaricales > Tricholomataceae > Tricholoma > Tricholoma matsutake. The sequence goes on along the minus strand of AP026540.1, from coordinate 8,952,708 downwards.
GAGGGTAGCGGTACCGTTGGACGAGCGCTGTGACGCACTGGAGTGAAACCTGTTTGGAAAACCCTTCTTACTCGAGGGGCCTCATTCTCCGGCCCACGGCTCGGAAGACTATCTGCTGTGAAACCCTGTGGAGGCACACTCTCACAATTCTCGAAATCATCCGGTGCTGGGCGCTTCTTGCCAAAGGTAATTGCAGATGGCGTAACATCAGGTGGTGCCGCTGACGCAACACGCCTTTCAGGTGTGCGAGCCTTGAAAACTGGAGGTAGGGATGGGACACTCCGTTCGGGCGTCTTGGGCCAGGATAATGAGGAAGGACCTGAGGCTATGCGGTGTGATGGAGCTCGAATAATGGAGGATGGAGGTTGTGTGGGAATGGAAGACACTGGAGGCACATCTGAGGTTGCTAAGGGAGCACGAGGGGCGTCATAGCTGGGAGTAGGAGAGGCCTCTGTAGGGGGGGCCTTGTCATTCGGCACGCTGGGCTCTGGTCTTGATACGGCGGCTTTGGCAGCAGCAAGCTTTGATTGTAGATTTTGCACCTTACGAGTAAGTGATTCCACCCTCGATGCAAGTTTCTTGTTCTCCTTCAACATCCTGCAATCAAATGTCAGTTACGTTCAGGAGATCTATGATCTGCGAACATACTCAAGTGCACGGTCATCGTTTTCTTCGATTTCCACGCATTTGACCCTCAATAGCTCCTCCATCTCATTGTTACGCTCTTCAAGTTCAGAGATTGCGTTTGTAAGATTTGGTTGCGACCGAAGGAGGGTGAGTTCTCGTTGGAGATCTGCCATCTCGCGTTTGTGTTGTGCACCTCGCAGACTGAGATTGACCTCAGCAGCTTTGGCTGACTTTTCAGAACGAGCCAAATCCGCCTGCGTTCGCTCGAGATCGTGTGTTAGTGACTCGATCTTACGTTCGCTATACCCAGATATTTGAGCACGCCCTACACAATCGAGAAGAAGATGATGGACCTATCTTGCGCTTGGCTTTCCAAAAATCGACGAAGCGAGATAGAACGTTGCAACTCAGCTTCAACAGTAGTAATCTCTTCCTGAAGAGACAGTTTCTCCTCCCGTAATGTTTCCAGGTCAACCCTTGATTGTTCAAGCTGACTTTTGGCGATAGACATTTCTCGATGATGCTGGCCCAGCAAGTATAATTCTTTTTGGTGGGATTCTTTCACTGCAGAGAGCTGTTCCGAAGATTCTTGCAGCTTTTGGGCAAGTCGGCTGGTTTCTTGAAGAGCATCATCCAATTGACCGGACTGTTCGTCGAAGCGTGATTGGAGGTCAGCTAACTTGCCTTCGAGTTCCTGGCGAACGTCAAGCGACCGGTCCGTTAGGCTAGCAATGTGGGTGTCGTGACTCTGCCGAATTTGAGCAAGTTCATTCAATGCGTTATCATATAGAGTCTGCAGCTCCTCTCGAGATTTTTGTGCATTTTGTGCATTGGTCAATGCAACATCCAGCTCACTGTGGAGGCGAGACACTTCGGCTAAGGTTTTTTTCTGAACTTGGTCTGTCTCCTGCTTTTCATGAAGGGTTTGACGTAAACTCTCGGATGCATTTGCAAGAAGTCGTTCCAACTCTTGCTTCGTTTCAGAGGCATCGAGGAGCGCCCGATGATGTTCTGTCTCTGCAGCTGCATAGCGAGTTTGCAACTCCTTCAGTACAGTCGATGTCTCAACAAGACGTAATTGAACAGCTTCAAGCTCTTCAGCATGTCTTGCTTTGACATTAGCCAGCTCGTTTTCAGGGCTGCCGTCAACGTGAGCCTTGTCCAACGATTTTCGCAATCGTTCTTGCGTTTGCGTAAGCTCGTCGATAACGGATTGGTGCACGACTTCAGCACTGGAAATTTCATTCTGAAGAGCGATTATATTTGCCTCCAACTGTAATATGCGTGCTGAGAAATCTATGGCGTCGTTGGAGGCTTGATCCTCGGTCTCGAGTTGTTTCCTGAGGGAAGCTGTCTTTGTACGTTCTTCCAGAAGATCATCCTGCACATTCTTCAGCTCATGGTTTAGATGACCGTCACCTTGCTGCAAAGTATGAATCCGAGTGCGAGCGTTGTGAAGTGCGATATGCGATACCGCAAGAGCGACCATTGATTGCTGCGCGTTCTCGTCGGAAGACCGAAGAGCGTCGAGTAGCATGCAATTTTGATCTAGAATTTCTTCATGGACAGCGTCCAGTCGATCAACCTCCTCCTCTGCTTTGCTTGTACGGTTGTCGAGTTGGCTGGATGTATTCCTTGAACGACTGACGGTTTCGAAAACGACGGCCACCAAGGCAGCAGCAACCTTATCACTCTCCTCCATTCGCATCTCCATGTCTACCTCCATTCGATCGAGCCGCGCGAGTGCTTCATCTCTGGCTTCCCGTGCATCAGCGCAATCCTCCACCATCGCGTCTTTCTGCGCTGCCATCATTTCCAACTCTGTCGTCATCTCTCCGAGTCTTTCCTCCTGTAGCCGCAGATTAGTTTCTAAGCGCTTGATGTCGTGTTGATGAATGCCGATTTGCTCTGTTCTCCGAATTACGCGCATCTCGAGCTCTCCTATCTGGTCTCGAAGTAAGCGGGTTGCCTCGTTTGAGGACATAGACGATAGTTGGTGGGACTGGAGACTACTGTAGCGGTGCTCAGCATTTGCAAGTTCTTCCTGTGCAACGCGTAAGTCGGTCGAGAGGTTCGTAATCTGAAGAGCCAGTGAGTCCCGCTCTGATTCAACGTCCTCGAGAGCCTTGGAGATGTTGGCCAAGTGCATCTCTGATTGTTCGAAACTGTCGCGAGTCTCCCGGAGGGTGCATTTGACTTCCCCGACTTCTTCCTCCAACTCAACTGCGCGCTTTTGGCTGCTTTTCAATCTTTCTTCGACTTCAGTACGAGAATGACAGATGTCGAAAACCCGACGTTCCAAATGATCCAACTGTGACCCCAGATGTTCAACGACAACTGCGGACGCCGTGGCAGCAAGGACCAGTCGCTCGATATAATTCCTATCTTTTGCAAGGATAGCTCCTGATCGTGGCGCTACTACTGCAGTAATTTGGCCACGAAGCGCGTCGATTTCAGCTTTTAGCTGGGTAATGGTCTTTGCGGCTTCTGCTTCGTCGCCAAAGCCTGATGGTGGAGAAGCAGTAAGCTTGGCCTTTAGAGCGTCGATGGCAAACTTCGACTCTGACTCCAAGAAATGCATATCTCTTTGGAAGTTGTCTCGCTCTTCACGAAGCCGTTCAACTGCCACCAACAGGCGCTCGATGTGGGAATACCCCTCGTGCAGCATTGGCGGAAGTTGCTTGGTACTTGCATCGATACTAGCCATATCCGCGTTGAGAGCGTTCCTAGAGATAGAACGTGAACATTCAGAATATTGGACAGCTGACTCACCTACCACTGAGTATCGCGTTGCTTTAGCGCTCCGCTTAGCCTGGAAATTTCATCCCGGGCATGCTCAAGCTCTTCCAGGGCGTCCTCTTTCTCCTTGGCAAGTTCAACTTGTCTATCTTCGTATTCAGACCTTCGTTTCCTTTCGTGCTTGAATCTCTCTTCAGCCTTCTCCAGTTTCTCCCTCAACTTGAGCGAGTCCTGTGTGTCTCCCAGCAATTTCTCCAACATCATAATCTTCGCTTCATCCTCTTCAACGCGCTTCATCAACTCTTCTTCCCTGCTTCCATTGTCCTGCTGTCCCATCCAATACTGCAACTCGTCCTCCTTCTGTTCCAAAGAGGACCTTAACTCGGCTAGCTCCCTTGTAGCCTTCTTCTCGACTGCCTCTTTCTCATTTCCAACCCTCATAAGATCGCTCTGTGCTTGGGAGAGGCTTTGCTTTGCCGTCCAGAGATCTTTTTCCTTCTGCGACAACAGCTCACGAACCTCATGCACTTCCTGTTGCAGCGACGTGATTCGGAATCCGGACAACGATGATGACCGGGGACGCGGACCGGTCCGTTGTTCGGGAACAGACGGAGGACTACTCAACTGTTGTAAATTCACCTCGAGCTCCCGGACACGAGCTTCGAGTGTACTTTTATCTCGTTCGAGTTTGGCTCTGCGAGCGCTATGGCTGTCTGATGTATGTGATAGTGACTCAAGGTTAGCCTGAAGATCCCGTGCATCCAATTCCTTCAGTTTGATCTTCTCCTGTGCAGCAGCGAGGGCTTGGGCCGCGTTTTGTGACACTAATTTCTCGTTGCGCAGTTCTTCCGAGCGGTGGGTCAGATCAGATTCGAGTTGTAGGACACGGTTGGTTTCGCGGGACAGCTGGAGGACAGTTTACATCAGGACAGAAAAGTTTGGCATTTTCACAAACCTTGTGTAGGGCATCGTTCAAGGTAGACTGAAGTTCATCCAATTCAGCGGTTTGCTTCATGAGTTTCATCTGCTGCGCTGAAATTTGGCTCTCTAAAACCTAAGTAAGGCACAGAAATTTCATTATGGAAAAGCTCTATCAACCTTTGCTAGATAGTTTGTCCTTGAAAATTCTTGTTTCTTCGGATTCATCATCGATTCCAATGTTCCAGACAGACATGGGTGCAAGAGAAGTGATGCGTGAGAATAAAATTAAACACTCGCGTATTGACACATGATCGTGTTGATCACGTGGATATGTAAGGCTACACCTTTAAATTTTGCATTGTGCAAAGCGCATCTATCGATATCATCTGCTAGCAACAGAAACTGATAGACAGCTCAGCATGACAAGTTGTACAACATGCATAGTCGGAACAATCCGTGCAAGTGGAGCCTAGGACTGGAATCGATTATTGGTTAGAGCCTAAAATGGAAGTGAGGAGGTATATTCGCTGGTGATGGCTGCGATTAGATATGATGACGTCACTGTGCTGAAGCGGCGGTGCTGTTTACAGCAAATGAAATAAATCATGTGAAGCACTGGGATCGCTATAAAACTCGTCTGTCGTCCTCTTCACCTCTCTCTAGCTAACCATGACCACCAATGGTAATAACGAACCTTTCTCCGTCTCTGGACCTCCATCCAGGGTCACTCTTTCCCTAGGTCATCTTCCTAAAAAGAAAGATATCAAGGCTCCTTGGCCAAGGACTCCAACCAGAGTGACTCTTATCTCATTCTTCTCTCTAACATTTCTACTTACTCCCTTTTTAACCTTTAGGTTGACCCCAACAACCCCCCTTGGCCTGCGTACCGAGGTTATCATGAGTATTCTTTTGCGCACGCTACTATGCAATCTAGACTTCCTACCATTCTCGGCAAAGCAATCGAAGATACCACTCGTACCCTTAATGAGGCTTCTTCAGAAGAAAGAGTCGTCGATCTTGTTGCGTGTATCGAGCGCATGGGCGAGCTTATGACTGATCTCAGCGGGAACGCCAAGTTGCGGCCCATCATCGATGATAACGAGGCAGACGTCGCCCTTTGGAACAAGGAGATTGCCAAATTCTTCCAAGGTGTCCATAATAAGAACCGGACCCGTTGCCCATATTAAGATTTTTTTTTATCCATAGGCAAAGACTTCATGAATGCGCCTTGGTTATTCGCAGAAGCATACAAGTACCGTCGTCTTCATGAGTGTTTCAGCGTCAGTAAGTTTTGGAGCGATTACGATGTCTTCTACCGCCAAAAGGTACCCTCATCACATGCCTGCCTAGTCCCATTCACTCACTATAGTCCTTTTAAAGTGTGATACCTTTTCCCGCTCTTCCGACGCTGTTTTCGAGTTATCCATGCGTTTTGCGGATCCGTTCAAAATTTCAGACGATCTTTCCGCAAAAGATAAACTCGAAGCCGAGCGTCTCATGTTCTTGGAGCTAACCCAAGGTCTGTTAACTGTCCTTCCTATCATCGTTTCTCATCGTCAAGCGAACCAGTATGCCTCTGGGGAAACTCCACCGATCTTTCTCTCTTGATTAATATGACGGAGGAGCAAATCAAGTCTCTTCAATCGACTGGTGGTGACCACCTCGCTGCTACCGAAAAGAATATTCTAGGCAACCATCTCAACGGCCTGTGGGATACTGTGAAGCAACTCCGTGAAAAGACCGGTGGAAGGGTTGACTTTGTCCTCGATAATGCTGGCTTCGAACTATATTGCGACTGTGTCTATGGTGAGCTCGCTCATTGGAGAAGTCCGACAACGTAGTGACCGAACTTCCATAGCGGACTTCCTACTCCAGAGCGGGCTGGCTACTCAGATCCGTTTCCACGGAAAACGGTATCCTTGGTTTGTCTCGGATGTGACGAAGAAGGACTGGGAATGGCTTCTGAACACCATGGTATATGGTCAACTTTTCCCAAAAGCCTCTGATATCGAACTGGAGTCGCTCAGAAGGCTCGGGACTCGCTGGAAGGTTCGTTTCACCTCTTTGATCTCTATTGATATCGAGCCATAACTCGCCCTCAGCAATACGAGAAAGATGGCAAATGGGTGTACGAACAACACCCTTTCTGGTGCACAGGTTACACCTTCTGGGAGCTGCCGTCTGAGGCCCCCGATCTCTTCCTCCACCTCTCACGCTCCGACCTCGTGTACTTCAAGGGTGATCTTAATCACCGAAAATTGACATACGACTGCGCAGCGCCGGCTAGCACCCCGTTCGACGTGGCCATTGGACCGATGGCAAGCACGGCTGGTGCACCCAAGATGGCGAGTTTGAGAACAATCAAGAGTGATGTCGTCGTCGGGTTGGGAGACGATGGTGATACCATTGCGGAAAAGTTGGATAACACAGAACCTGGTTGGAAGATCAGCGGAAAATACGTGAGTACAGTTGCTCTCTTCAGCCTGGATTGGATACTGATACGTTTTATTGCATTCCCTAAGGCTGTCGTGCTTCTTTCAGAAGGACGTCCTGGAGAGAAAGTACGCTTCACCTAGAGTTCGATGAATAGGTGCAACCCTTCAACGGAAGACAGATTATCTACCTGGGCCGTAAAATTCCCTGCCCAACCGAGTCGTGTGAAAAAAATTGTTATCGTTATGTCATCAGTTACTTAGATCATCATTTTATATGGACCTTTGTATTAGAATTACAATGAGTATATGTTGGGCAGTGACCCAACTACATGGAACTGGATTCTGCTTGGTCGGCCGTGGCTATCAAGGCATTCGATTTCGCGCTGGAGGCACAGACTTCGGATAGAACACAGCGACGGACAGCGCTAACAACATCGGGACAAACAGCATCAGCTGAAATTTGTGTTGAAAATTATGCATACGGTCTCAGTAAAGCGACCGAAACTCATTTTAGGTGAGTTTAGAGCTATTGGAAAGGTCCACATCTCAGTTGAGTCGACGTCACAAACTCGGAAACTATTGTTTTTCGCGATCTGATCACAACGAAATGTACCTAAATCACGATGAACAAGAAACCATGAGCATCGAGGCATCTGTGTACTTGCTATTAAAGGGTCTTCGCTCCGCATGGTGATTTGGAAGACTAAGCATGAAAGACGGGAAGTATGCTGAAGTATGATCACTTGGCTGTGTTGGCGACTTCTGATTCCCAAGGCTTATGCGCTTATGTAGCGAGATATCGAACAAGAGCGTTGGTAGAATGCTTCGATGAGACGGTTGATCAGAATTCGAGAGTTTTCACTTTGCGCGTACATTGCGACAAGTAACTGTGGTTCTAGACTACAGCCTACCTCAGCCTGGCACTGCAGTGCTATTATTAACTCGTTATTATAGCCAGGCAAAAGCATGGCAACTAACATGTACAGAATGGACAATGACAACATGTACACCAATACACGCTGGCCAAAGCCTGTGGAAACGAGATCCTATCGATACATACGATAACTGCTCCCGGCTTGATTTATAATTTATATACATTGGCTGTATGTTGTATGTATACCAAGCTTGGGCGGCCAAACTCGCCCACCTATGCCAAACATGCGGTTGGAAGCAACTTCGCAGAGTTGCACTGTCAAGGCTCAGCATGAGCAGTCGCTATATTGCTGGATGTGTGCTTTCTCGTATAGGAGACATACTCCCGGGCCCGTATAGTCACGCGAATTGAATGTTCTCAAATGTGAATTCCCACTCCACTCCAGCACACTAAGTATGTTTTGATCTGGCGATGACCGCTATCTATTCTCGTTATCTGTGAGTAAATATTAATTGTATCGCATGGCATTGCCACTCATCAATCCTTGTATACCAGCATCTAGAATGTTACCAAATGCGTCAATCTTGTGGTCATCCTCCTCGAATAGGAGACGCCCAGTTAATCTCCGATCTACTGAAAATTGTAGATCTGGGTATTCGGTTGCTAGCACACGTCTGTTCCTCGTGCTGAAGCATGTATCATACCATATGCTTCTCTATTTGTGCTTCTGCCCGGATCGTAACGAATGATGGACTTCCGAAGAGAACCCATCTTGAAGAACATATAAAAGCAGGCATCTATGTGAATTTCAAGACAGGAGCTCGTCTTCCTTCACGTCCAGATGTTCACGACTTCCTTGCTTACCGTGTTACTCTTATGCTCAGTCGTCTCGACTAATGCGGTCGTTATTCATGACTCCCCCGTCAGGTTGCCACTCACGAGACGCCTGAATGTGACCAGCCTAGGCAACTTAGTGTTGCATGATCAGGCTAGAGCCAAAGCCCTGAGAGCACGAGCCGGAGCGTCGGCTGGTGTCTCATTCTCCACCGCCATTGTCGGGAACGAACCAGTGGATAACCAAGCTGTCACCTATGTCGCGGCTATTGGAGTTGGCACCCCTCCGACGACCTGTGAGTACTCTGGCGATAAAATGTGTTGACTTCCTAACTGTCCCTTCCAGATCAGTTGATCGTCGACACAGGAAGGTCCGAACCATTGTTAACTCTGTGTGCATTTTCATAACGTTGAGGTTAGCTCCAATACATGGGTCGGAGCTTCCCAAGCCTACGCCAGGACAAGCTCTAGTGTGGCTACTAATCAGGCCGTGGTATGCTCACTTTTTTCTTTTTCTAGGATAAGTACTTACTCCTCTAGTCTGTAACATACGGCTCCGGATCTTTCTCAGGTCAGTTTGTCGGCGTTTTCCTACTTCGCCTTTATTCATGCTGTCCTAGGCAATGAATTTTTGGACACTGTTACAATCACATCGCAGTTAGTCATTCACAGTCAATCCATCGGTGTTGCTACCACAGTATGCATCGTTGCCTGTTCCTCTGCACTGATATCCTGACATTTTGTATTCCTAGTCGACTGGATTTTCAGGGGTCGATGGGATTATAGGGTGAGTTTCTGGTTATCTTCTTTGGTAATTTCCACTGATGGATCTACGTAGAATTGGCCCAGTCGACCTCACCTATGGTATCTCGAAAATATGCTTCTGCGGGTGTCATTGATTAATTTTCTCTTCAGGGACTCTTACCAACCAGCCGAATACCGCCATTCCTACAGTCACGGATAATCTGTTTTCACAGAACATTATAAGCGCAAACGAGATCGGCATCTCCTTCGAACCCACGACTCAACCCCAGGTTCTGAATGGTGAATTAACTTGGGGTCAGTTCTGAGAAATCCTCATAATGTCGGATACTCATAGATATCCCTATCAGGTGGTACGGATAGTTCCAAGTACACTGGAGCGATCAGTTACACGTGAGCGACTTCTGAATGGCTCATACAATACTTTTTCTCACCGCAAAGCAGGCCAGTCACGTCTACCTACCCTGCCAGTTACTACTGGGGAATTCAGCAGACAATCACTTATGGGACCTCAACCTCGATCTTGACAACCACGGCTGGCATTGTAGATACTGGTACGTTCTGTGATATCTCCATTCGGTGGGAACTGTCATATCATCTCGCGCAGGTACCACTTTGGTGCTGATCGCCTCGGATGCCTACAATCGTTATGTTACTGCCACCGGAGCTGTTCTGGACAACGCGACAGGACTTCTGCGAATCACCAGTGCGCAATATGCAAACCTGCAAAGTCTGTTCTTCCACATCAATGGCGTAAATATTCCAATCCCTTTCGTGTGTAAGATAACTGACGACTTGCGTTTTGTATCACTCCAGGTGACCTACGAGCTTACTGCGAATGCCCAACTTTGGCCACGTTCACTCAATACCCTTATCGGAGGCACGAGTGGCAGTATTTATCTCATCGTCGCAAATCTTGGAACACCCACTGGGCAAGGACTTGACTTTATCAATGGTTATGCGTTCCTTGAACGCTTCTATTCTGTATTTGACACTGCAGGGCATCGTGTTGGCTTAGCCACCACACCCTATACTTACGCCACGACGAATTAAATTCATGCAACGAGTTCAGCATTGAAATACCATGACGCGAATAAATGACATATCCATTAGCTAACGGTCTACAAAGTTGATAAGCGGAGATGATACAACGAATTAGAAGGAGAAATGATAGCAGACTGAGAATGACTACATCCGAAAATCTCAATCAAGATCGTCATTCCAACTCCCAGGCAAGTTATTCCTAGGGTCGCTTACTCGGCCAGACGCAGATGGATCTGAGTTTGACCGGTGGTGTCCAGAAGATGACCCAGGAGCACCGGTGGAGGAGGTCCCGTTCCTCGCTCCCCAACCAGCGAAAAGAGAATGGAAGATACCATCCTGGCGTGGTCCGTCTTGAGAACTAGGACGCTGAGAGCGGGAAGGTCGCGTGGGGTGGCCTCGCGATCCGGTTGTGTCAGGACCCGGGCTCGCCGGAGGTGGATGATGGTCGGGTTGAGGTACCAAGGCATATCTACATGACGAATGTACAAGCAAGTTAGAGATGTTGATGATAAGCTACGGACCTGCAAACAGGACATGTCCCGCTGGATTTAAGCCATGGGAGGATGCAAGGTTCATGGAAAGGATGTTTGCAAGGTAGAGTTACGACCACTTGCTCGTCGGGATCGTCAGTTTCAAGCTTGAACTGGTCCTTGCAAACGGCGCAATCTTTGTCCAACGTGGGGGCTGTAATCTATATGAGCGAGCAAGATTGTGGAGATGTTTACAGTGTGGCCTACATCCCATCTCCAAGACCTCTCGTGGTAGCTGGGTAATGACCTCTTCTGTTGCGGGAACGGGCCTATGTGCGTTGGAGTTTTCCATCAGTTGAGTTATGATATGGTCCAAGGCTATTTGGCCATGTAAGCAGTGAAGCATTTATCAGATAGGTTATTTTGCCTTCTTGATTGAACACATAGTCTCCCATTCGACCATCCGATAGATCTCCTATTCCTCTTCCAAATATGTCATTCGAGGGATCCCTTTGACCAAGCAGAGCCATCAGATATTGCGCCATAACGGGTCCTGTAATTGTAGGACCATCCTCGGGACCTGCACCTCTCCGAATGAATCTATCAGTATGATAAGTTGGCACCATGATCACGAAACGGTATTGCTCTCACTCGGACATTGTGGGGGGACGGCCTAGACTACCTAGATCGGAATCATACATCCTGCTAGGTCGTTGACCAGAGCCTGTCCGCATTTGGAACGTGAATCTATTTGCCTGCATTGATCACCTCAGTACTGGATGGTGTGTATTCGCTGATAGAAACGCACTGGGATCGGGTTATCAGGGTTGAAACGGACTGTCTGAGGTGTTCTGTCTGCTATTCCACGATCCATTAAACTCTGCAAGGTGACTGCAACAGTAATTGAGTAGGTAATCAGCGCAACTTCCAGGAGAATCCGCACGTAAGAATGCATCGATGCCTGGTGGCAATCCATCTTCGCCAAAGTCCACATTTCCAGAATGAGCAAAGTCCCGCGGGTCATCTGCAGGATCTTCCATCTGTACATGAGAGGTCAGCGATGTCCAGGGATTTCACCAATTGAAGTACAACCTTCTCAACGAAGCTCCCACGACATGAAGCACAAACAGGATCGGGCATCTGAGAATTTGTCGGCATACTATAGGTGGTGGTAGAGGTATACATTTAAGCGCACCATCAGTGGCCTCATCTCTGCCTGACACTACATTGGGCATAAGAGATACAGGAGAGGTGAATGTATGAGGAAGACAAACGGACTTGGTGGCAGAACCAAAGGGGTTCTCTGGAAGACATTTCAGTGGAAACAGAGAAGAACTGGATGAACTGAGGAAATGAGACGAAAGGAAGTCCGAACTTGTTCTCGGTAAACACTGATATGACGACAGACGACACGCTTACCTAACATGGCAGTGTTCCAAGGTGTTCCACAACATACTGGTAAGTAAGTGTTTATTTTCAAACGGTCTTCTTGTGATGTTGTTGGTTCCCTATTATACGAGTGCAGTTATTCTGCTGCACATGAGATCGTTTGCTAGATTTACTGATTCAAATATGATTCGCTCTACGCCTTGAGCTGATCGGCTTTTTTTGTAGAATCAATTGTACACATTGTCGGTGATCAGTGCTCATTGTTATATTGTCGGGATCACAGCTCGGACTGTATATGATTCAAAGGGAATGGTGTGGCACACTTTTATATGTGCGCAGTGCAGCGCTCAGCTTACTAACTGTCTTAGGTCTTTCTATCGATGTCAGAAGGCTATGAAGGCTCAGCATTAATCACTTTGCTGCCATCAGGCTTGATGGTGATTGCTATCCTCTATGACCTTGTTACGCCTTGCGTCTCGTATCCTTCCGATCAGTCATTTCGTCATCTCGGTGCTCCGTTCCGGAACTTTTTGACGCTCGAAGATGTAATGAATCCATCGGAGAGCGAGGTGAGATGTTCTAAATCGAAGCCACGAATCTTAAGTGTCCTTGCTTTCATTGCATCAGCCAGTTGGCTAGGTTGCTTTGTTTATGGCGTTTATTTGGAAAACACCGAGTATGCGTTCAAGTGTTTGATCTCATCATGCGCATGGGTGCGAATTTTTCATGACCTCTCTGTAGCCTGAGGACTGATTTGCGACAGGGTTATGTTTCACTCTTGATGGCCGTACGGCCTCCTTCAACCCCACCCTATATTCTGATGCTCTTCGCATTTTTTCATCTTCTACCTGCGACGGCCAAGTTCACGTTTGATGCTATTGATCATCGTGGAATTACCGTGTTTAATATATTGCGTATTGCTGTTCCGGCACTTTTCTTGTGGGTCGCCGGAACACTTCCTCTACAGGAAGTTCGATGTGCTCCAAATATCGCTCGGTCGAAAGATGCAAGTTTTCTCTTCCTATTGGGGGTGCCATTAATAGGTACTTGTAGGTACCGTCTGCTGCACTTTCCTGTCCGGAGGATGATGTCACTCTCTGGTCTTGGTTTACATTCTCTTTTGTTGAACCAATTTTTGAACTGGCGAAGACAAGAACTTTGAACGACACTGATGTATGGACCTTGTCGCCATACTTTCGGCATAAAATCATATTTAACAAGTGCCTAGAATATCGTAACCTGTGCGATCACATGTTTTTCGAAGTTTGTCCATAAACTCATTGTTCTCTCCTTGTAGATACCCCACGCATTCACTACTTCGTTTCCTTTTGGTATCAAATTCTCTTGACCTAGTACTTGACGTCATTCTTGAGTTATGGAGCGCCGTTGTCGGTGAGATGTTCGCAGTATCTTGTTCCCATCCTGTTAACCGTTTTTATGTTTCAGGTTTTGTCCCAGCATATGCTCTCAAGGAGATCTTATCTGCACTTATCAATGACGACGCTGAGGCCAAGCGTACAGCATATTTCTGGGCACTAGTCACGTTTATCGCCCATCTTTCTTTTGCGCAAGTTGATCTTTTCCAGAGTTGGCACACAAGGAGGTGTTACGAACGAACTCGTGGCCAGCTATTTTGTTCTATCCATTACAAGTCTCTCAAGCGTCAGGACGTAAGCGGGGGGATCGGACAGGAAGAGGATGAGCACACCAGCGCAGATCTTGGGAAAATTGTTAATCTCATGCAGTCAGTAATATTTTCCGATGAAACTTCTGACTCAATACCTCTTGATTTCCACTTAGAGGTGACTCCTATGCTGTTTCTCAGAGATTTTGGGAGTTTTCGGGTATCATTACGTCGCCAGTTCGCCTCGGAATTGCTTTTACATTTCTATATCAGTATGTGATACAGTCGATGGCTTCTCGCACTTACGTTCTCAGATAGTCTCTCAGAGTTCTTGGATGGAGTGCTCTGTCAGGTGTTGCCGTCATTCTATTTGCCTATGTTCTCAACTATCCTTTGGCAAAATATAATATATCTGTGAGTGCATGTCGCTTACGCTAACGGAGATTTTAGTAACACAAGTTCAGATCACGAGATCCTCATGGAAAGCAAAGGATAGTAGGATGAATTCCGTGAATGAACTGCTGCAAAATATTCGATTCTTGAAGTTCTATGGATGGGGTATCATCGCCTGTTTTCTTTTACTGTCCCGATCTCTGTAATTGATGCCATAAAATTTTCAGAATATTACTGGGCGGACAAAGTTCAAGGAGCCAGAGAGTCTGAACTGAAGTGGCGCGTGAAGGAGAATATTGTGGACACATTGATCTCGTTTATATGGTTAAGACTCTCTCCACACTGATCATTGACTCTTGCTGAATCTCGAACAAGGACATGGATACCATCAGCAACTGCGCTTACTTCATTTTTTTGTTATACATTGATAGCTAAAGAACGGCTCACCGTATCCAAGGCCTTCACGTCTATTGCCCTCTTCTCGCAACTTCAAGAGCCGATGACAGCCCTTCCTGGTCAATTCTTCGCAATGTTACACGGTAAGCTTGCATATGGAGCAACCCAATCTGCTTACTTATCTTGCGTAGCGTACGTTTCAATGCAACGCATTGAGGAATTTCTCAGTGAGAGCGAAGTTCCCAATTGGGCTTCTTCATTGATGGCATCGTATGACGATCGACGCACTGACGAAATTGGATTTGCTGCAGCCACGTTTCAGTGGCCATCACTCCCAAAGTCACCATCGCGTTTTGAGCTAGGACCATTGGACATCACCTTCCCAAAAGGTAAATTGACACTTGTCACCGGGGCCACTGGATCTGGTAAAAGCGCTCTCCTTGCCGCGCTATTGGGAGGTCAGTCATCCATCGTACCCTTAGGTTGTTTACATAGAGATTTTAGAGATGCACTGTACATCTGGAGAGGTACTGATCAA
Source organism: Tricholoma matsutake (assembly GCA_026075535.2). Classification (NCBI taxonomy): domain Eukaryota; kingdom Fungi; phylum Basidiomycota; class Agaricomycetes; order Agaricales; family Tricholomataceae; genus Tricholoma; species Tricholoma matsutake. Next base: position 8,937,662 of record AP026540.1, on the reverse strand, counting down.
CAAAATGTGCCACAATGTTGCCTACTGTGGCCAAACCCCTTGTACGTGCCCATGCATCTCTTATCCAGAACATGCTTCTTATCATTGATGCTACAGGGTTGGAACACGCCACAATTCGAGATAATATCGTGTTCGGGTGTGCCTATGGCTTTGATAAATCGCGTTATGAGGCGGTTCTTGACGCTTGTGCCCTTGTCCGAGACTTTGACATACTTGACGCCGGAGACCTCACAGGTTGTTGTTTTTTTTCCCCGGACATCACAATTTCTGAATCAGCCACTTGGCAGAAATTGGAGAAAAGGGTATCACATTGTCGGGGGGACAACGAGCGAGGGTTGCTCTTGCGCGTGCGATATATTCTGAAGCTGAGGTATCACACCTCTGATGAACACCGTATTGAAGCTAACGTATCTTTTCAACAGTGCATCCTTCTTGATGACCCGTGAGTGTAGGTTGATGCGAGTAATGGGCAACATCTGACTAGTATCGTGGCTAGATTGGCGGCAGTCGATATGCACACAGCTCAGCATCTCGTATCGAAATGTTTGGCTGGCGATCTAGTTCAAGGTCGTATAGTTATTCTCGTAACTCATCACGTCAGCCTTTGCCTCCCAAAGGCTTCTTATCTCGTCGAACTTTCCCGTGGCAAGGTGTTGCGACATGGGTCTATTCAAGAGCTTCAAAACTTGAATCTTCTGCAAACTGTAGTTGAAAGAGAGGACGCTCCGATCACTCATCAGGATTCACCTCGAATACCATACAACGAGGCCGATGTTCTGAACAACTCAAAATCACGATCATCAGGCCACCCTGTTAGCGGCAACGGCAAACTCGTCGAGGCAGAGTCCCGTGCAGAGGGCAGAGTCTCGCTGCAGACATATGCCACGTATGTTCGTGCTGCGGGACTTATCTCCTGGGTGTTGACGATCACACTGATGGTGCTTATCCGATTCATTAACATCGGGAATCAAGTCTTCTTAGCACGTTGGGGTGAGGCGTACGAAGAGGGATACTCTCTTGGCTTTCTCACCCTGGCCTTTTCTTACCCTTGGACTGGGTTTCCTTCCCCAGATATTGATGTGAAGCCGTGGCTCATGGTTTATCTGTACATTTCCCTGGCCGGAGCATTTTCAGTGCTATTTTACCTTGGCCTTGGATACTATGCCAGTTTACAAGCGTCTCGTTCGCTCTTCAGCACCTTTCTTCGACGACTCACAAGAGCGCCTGCAAGGTTCTTTGATATAACTCCCATTGGACGGATTTTGAACCGGTTTACGGCGGATATGGGTACAATTGATGGGGCGCTTCAAAATTCTGCGCGCAACTGCCTGTCTGGTATGCTAAATTTCGTGGCGTCATTCACCGTCATTCTGGTGGTGGTGCCAATGTTTGCTCCATTTGCATTGTTCATTGCTTGGCTGTACATCCGGCTAGCACCCCCATATATTCAAGCTTCCAGGGACCTTCGAAGACTCGAGTCTGTCTCGTTGTCTCCAGCTTTTGCCGGCTATGATGAACTGTTACGAGGCATATCTCATATTCGAGCTTTTGGCATGGAAGATAGATACCAGAACGGCTTTTACGCAAAGGTCTGTGTGGAATAGTATTCTATCTGACCTCCTTACATAAATCTATCCTAGGTAGATAAATTCCAGTCTTTTGACCATGTTTATGTCAGTTCATCTCCATCTTCTATACCATTCTACGGCTGTTTCAACCTGTGATACTACAGTGGCTTGTGAATGGATGGCTTCGATGGAGATACGATTGTAAGTGCGTAACTGCTCGTCATTCCAAACTAGCTAAACCATTTGACAGGTCTCGGATCCGTCATTGTGTTTACAGCCACTATGTTTGCTTTATGGCAGGGAGTAACGAATGGTTCTGCGGCAATAGTGATAGTTCAAGCTGGTAGCTTTGCCGAAGCTAGTCGCCAGCTCGTCAGGTCAGCATGGCATAGTGCCCTGTTACACTCTATGTCGCTGACGTAAATTCAGGGTTGCAGCTCAGTTAGAACTAGACTTCAACAGTATAGAACGGGTTGTCGAATATTTTGACGTGCCCCAGGAAGCTCCTGCTATCATCGAGGAAAGCAGGCCACCTGCGTTTTGGCCATCGAATAATGGAGAACTGCACGTGGAAAACTTGGTTATACAGTATGCCCCTCATCTTGCGCCTGTGCTTCGGAATATTTCTTTCACAGTGAAAAAGTCGGAGAAGATCGGCGTGGTATGTGATTCTTTGTATTTTGAATGGCTCTTGTTGACGGCCTGCGTAGGTAGGGAGAACAGGATCGGGTGAGGATGTATTTACAGCCCTAGCCCTGCTGTAAGCTGATCTATCCGTCAGGGAAATCAACTTTGGCGCTCTCGCTTCTTCGAATGATTGAACCAAGTAACGGAAAGATAATGTGTGTGTCAACATTCCATCACGAGTCAGTCACTCAAGAGCTCTTCATAGCATCGATGGCATAGACATATCTACATTAGGTCTTGAAGACCTTAGAACCCGCATCGTAAGTCTAGCTACCTCATGTTACTTTTCTTCTGAGATGTATTTGTCCGAAATAGACTATCATCAGTCAAGATGTCTCACTGTTTTCGGGCACTGTTAAGAGTAACATCGATCCCCTGGACGAACATTCCATAGACGAGTGTCAGGACGTATTGAGCCGGTGCCACCTGACCACGTTGCTACGACACACGTTTGATGCTAAGGAAAATGCCCTCGATATCCCGATTTCCAAAGATTCCTTGAGTGCAGGGGAGAAGCAATTAGTTGCCATCGCTCGAGCGATCCTGAGAAGGACGAACATCATAATCATGGATGAGGCGACATCCCAAATTGACTCATATCTTGACGACCAGGTTAGTGAGGCTTAGTCGCCCTAGTGCCAACTAATAATTCCTGTATCATGAAACGTTAGATACAGACGACAATCCGAGAAGAATTTTCGGACGCCATTGTCATCACTATTGCGCACCGCCTCAAAACAATCATGGACTACGACAGAATTCTGGTGTTGGACGATGGCGAGATGATAGAGTTTGACACGCCGAGAGTATTGCTGAACATACCACAAGGGGCATTTAGAGAGATGTGTCGCAAAAGCGCCGACTGGCCAGCCCCGCAATCGACTTCAGAATCAGAATAAGCTGTCAATGCACGTGATCATTATAGAAATATAACGCGTTTTGGTAGTACGCGTCCAACATTGCAGAACTCCGTTTCTTCGCTGGCCGCAGAAACTACACGTCAATGTGGACATCAACCCTTGTTTTGATTCATATCCTTGTAGTACATTCACATCCTCTTATGGAAACCTTGACACCGTACATACCTCGAGACTTGGAAGGGCTTCTTGGCGGCGATGCTCTTCTCCCAGCCCAAAATACTGTGACTACGATAGAAACGAGTTTCGATGCTGGGACAACCAGTCGTATATTGGGCGGGATCGTGACTAGCGAAACAAAGTCTTCGAAAACGACGTCAACGATCGTGATAGGAACTACACACTCGATTATAGGAACACTGCCCATCGCCACTATGTACATGGAATCAAGAACAACGTCTCCCAGCTCAACAAGTGCAAGTGCAAGTGCAAGCCCAAGCCCAAGCCCAAGCCCAGCGACTCCCTCATTCTCGGTAGGAGATACAGGGGAGGCCGCACGTATGCCGCCAGGCGAAGCGGCAGAGTGGAGAGTTATTGGGCTTGTGGTCATCTGCATAGGCTTCGTTGCGACTGCTATCCTCTCCGTCGTCTTTTTCGATTCTTGGTGGGGCTTCCTGCGCGATTTGACATGCGGGAAAAGAAGGCGCGAGGGCGTCGAAGACATGGTGCCAGATTGGGAAAAGAGAAGCTGGGAGTTCAAGCTGGCTAGTGAGGATGGTCATCGATATCCAACACTGTCATCTCTGGAGTGTATCGCCAAAGAACGTGCTGAAGGAGACCTAGATAAATCTGCAGTCTACCCGATGGATTCTCAGACCAGATCATATCCAGAGTTGATGTCCCCCAGACTGCCCTACTTGTCCGACTGCGATTCACATCCCCTCGAACCTTTTTTCCGCCGCCCAAGCACGAGACAAATGACCTCACCTCAAGCCAGCGTCCCAACACCACATGATCGATGAATAGCTATTCGACATTCCTTCGTTGTTTCTCAACATCGAGCGACTGTCAGAACACAACTATGTACTCTTCTTCCTTGACTCAACCTTTGTTAGCGCCTTTAATCATTAGTGTATCTCTAGCCCACATACCATTCATTATCCAGCCAATTACATCTACTCCTTTTCATTAGAAGGAAATTTCTCCTGCAAGACATCAGACACCAGGAGCCCGGCTACTGCAACACCGCACACTCCTAGGGAGAAAGCTAGACGGGTCCGGGCAGGAAGCGCTGTGAGAATAAAAGTTATTGCTGAAATGCTAGTTCCTGTCATAGCAGCTTGCCTGCATAGGATTGAGCAAGAGTTCTATTGTTGACTGGGTTATTGGATTGTTGCGTTGTGGCCTTCAAACTTTCCGTTGGTATCATTCTAATTTTTGACGTTCGATGAGGTTGTTTTGTCCAGTTTGGTCGTCAGAAGACTCGGAACAATTTGATATGAAGATTTATGTAAGTTCTCCGATTTCATGTTTACAGGTCTGGTATGCAATCGCCACGGCTCATTCTGCCTCGTACTTAAGGATATGTTCAGATTGAACACCTTGGGACCGTATCTTCCGTCAGTGTGGACGCGGGAGGATGCACTCTGACTATATCCAACTCGGGACCTGTCTTAGGAGATTGTCATGTCGGTGACTCCATTGCAGTAAACGGTGCATGCTTGACAGTTACAGAGTTTGAGAAAGACGGAGGTTGGTTCAAGGTGTGGTTGGCCAATGAGACTCTTCAACGAACTGATTTTGGTAAGACACGTTCTTCCTTGGTGAATCCAATTAATAGTCCTACAGGTGAACGGAAAGTGGGAGACCAGCTCAACCTAGAGCGTGCTATGGGGGCTCATGTCAGGTTTGGAGGGCACTTTGTCCAGGTATGATCCGAGCGGCTTCTGGTTGGCGTTTCTGGCTGACAGTGGGTGGCAGGCTCACGTGGATACAACAGCGACAATCGTTGAGTGCTCGACCGATGGCGAATCTCTTCGGTTGAAGTTCCAACTTGGAGAAGCATCACCCTCTAGACCTTCCCTCCTGCCCTACCTAATCCCCAAAGGATACGTGACAATCGATGGAGCGTCACTTACGCTGACGGATGTGGACGACACACAGAGATCATTCGATGTGATGCTAATCCAACACACGCAACAGAAAATTACACTGAGCAGAAAGAAGGTTGGGGAAAAGGTGAATATTGAGGTTGACATGGTAGGAAAGTATGTAGAGAAGAGTGTTGTAGCAGCGCTTGGTGGTAGTGGAGGACAGGATATCCGAAACTTGGTAGAAAAGGTAGTTGAGGAAGTGCTTGCAAAGAAAGGGATCTTGTAGGAATGCCACCGTGTTTGATTGAGCTTGCAATAAACTTGAATTCAGTTTTCCGTATTCTCATGTTGGACGTATGATGGCAGCAGCATCCAGGCCAAAGGTTCGTTGAATGTTCTCGTCTTATCCTATTGCAGTTGATATTCTCTGAAGGTCACCGTAAAACTTGCGTATGATAATGGAACGCCATCGTCACGACCGCCTTCACGACCTCCTTCACGAACAACTCTTTCAAGACCACCGTCTCCTCTAAAGTCTCGTGTCTCGCCAGCACCAACCTCCTTTCGCCCAAAAGCAAAAGTTAACAGTAGTGCAACACCCATATCTACCAGAAAGCCTCCCGCAGCCACCTGGTCCAAATATTCAAGCTCTCCGAGTAATACTGCACCGGCCAGTGCCAGTGTCACTCCTAGACCTGCTTCTCCTACGAAACCACCTCCTCGCGTTCGTGATGGCACGCTCTCTCCAACTTTCCAACCCAGAGCTGGACCCACTGTCAAATCAACTCTGCGTCCGAGGTCTTCTCCAGCCCCTCCAGAACTTCTTCGCCCCTCTTTGACGTCCGGGTCTTCTGATGCAAACCGGTTTAATCCAGACAAAAGGGTTCGCAATGGTAGTATGTCTCTACACCATGCAATGTCCTTTTCGTCCTTGCACGGCTCAAATTCCTCTTCCGTCGGGTCATACTCCCCTCCACTAACTCCGACCGAGCCTATGAATTACTCAGAGCATGAAAGAAGTCATTCCCCCTCAATCCGTATAAAGTCCAAGGTTTCTGAAATGGTTAAAGCCGCAGGCACCTCCCTTTCGCCCCCTTCCAGCTTCCCGTCACATCCTACCACGTGCGTAGCAAAACATCGAGCGCGTATTCCTTCTGTATCCTCCAATGCATCTTTTCAACATAGCCCACCCTCTCAACCTCCAGTATTCTACCCCATAACCACTGCCACCCCTGCTGCTAACCCACATAGGTTCGCTACCCCCCGTCCTAGTCCTCGCAAACCAGTCCACCTTCCTCAGTCCTCCTCCCTGCCCCGTGATGACGTGTGTGTAGACTACGGCCGGCGTAACGGTTTCGCAAAAGTTGATCCCGCGAACATACCTTTGCCTGCTAATTCTCCTCCCGCATCTGCGGTTTCCTTTTCATCCCGCTCGTCCGTATCACAATCCTCCCCAGACTCGGTGGACAGTAGTGACGACCACACTCACGACATCGAACAGCTTCGATCTACACTTGACACACTCATTCGCTATAACGAGATGGAGGATGACTTGTCCGGTCAAGACCGAGGATCGGAAAACCACCTGATCGGTTCACACCGCACAGTTGAGGCAGAAGCCAAGTCAATAAGAAAGGTTCATGTGCTTTCGTTATTCCCTCAGGAATCCAACTGACCTTGATTCAGATCGCAGACTTGGAGATCACAAATCGTTCCCTACTCGCTATCAATGCATCACTTGAAACAACCAAACATCGGCAGGCAAAAGAAATCTGGGAGCTGCGTCGCAAGCTGCGGGAGTCACGCCTCATTCTTCCGCCGCGAGCTTACCAGGCTGTCAAGTCATCAACGGACCACCATGACACCACTGACGAAGATGACAATGCGGATGGCGAGGAAGAGGACGAGGATGGTTCAAAGGACGGAGATCAAGTGTATAAACGAATCAAAGTGATGTTGGAAGGACTTCTTGATTCAGGTCGGAGAGCTCTAGAGACAACAACGGCAGACTTCTCCCAAGGAGCGAAAGGTGTGGCGAAGGTTCTCAACCCTGAAGAAGTGCGCACGTGGCGGGATTCCAGTGGTGGCACACCAGACCATGAAACTGAGATAGAACAAGAGGATGTGAATACTATCCATCAGGGGATACCCTCTTTCTCGCCTCATGCTGTATCTCCGGATAGTGAGAATCTTGAATCGGAGGATGAAGTTGAAGCTATGGTGCTTTCAAGCAATGTTTCATCACGCAGTCCTCCTGCTCTGCCTATTCTTATCACAGAATCACTTTGATGCATTTTTAAACGTCCAACAGTTCTTCCTCAATACCCTGCATACATTTATCATTCATTAGCACAGCTGTTCAGTCGCAATCATCACTACATTTCTAATCCATTTATCGTCCTTCGTATCGATGGTGCTACTATATGCTCTAAAGTATAGAATTCAGATTCCTTCCTGGGTAGCAGCTCACTCATTATCCGCCATCATTTGCGCCCGTCTCGCCAGCTGTTTACAAAGACGGACAGTTAGATAGATGAACAATATGTAAAAGAATACACTTACTGCAGCTGATAGATCCAATTGTCCAACCGCAGGACGGGCCGCAGACGCCGTTGTTGCGTTAGGTTTAGTTGCAGCAGGTATCGGTGGCTTGCCCGAAGCCTTTGGAGGAGCGGGAGGAGCAGGCTTGGCACCAACCGGAGGTTTCGGTTTAGTGGCAAGCGGTGGTCCTGGAGGCTTGATATCGAGCGAGCTGGAAGGTCGAGAAACTGGAGCAGAGGCGGCAGATGCAGTTGGGGTCTTCTTCCACGGCGTAGCGGATCCATTCGAGGGACCCATGCCGGGAAATACGGCGACCGGTTTACTTGAAGCGTCGGCTGATATAGAGCTAACCAAAGACTTCGGTGCAGCTGGAGCTGCAGGTCGCCTCGGCGGAGGGGGAGGTGATGGTGCAGGTGCTGCTTTAGGTGGCACAAGTTCAAGATAATTGTTGGGTGCCCAACCCTCGTTGCCATCCTTTTTCACTAACCACCAACCATTGTCATCCTTCTCCACGAGCTCCACCACATCGTCCTTCTGTAAAGACATCTCTCCTTCTTGACCTTCGAAGGTAAACTTCGCACGATACATTGGTATATCAGGTTGTGGTGGGGGTGGGGGCGGTGGTGGGGGAGCAATGTTGCGTGGAGGTGCTGGTGGCGGCCGTTGTCCTGCGCTTGAAGAGGGAGTCAGTGGTTGCTTGACGATAGGTGTGTGATTGGCCACTGGGGCGGGCATAGCAGCAGCTGGTGTTGACTGGCCAGGAAGTGGTCTCGCAGTTGGCTTGAGTTTAGATACAGCTTTCGGCTTCTATAGATGTAAAGTTAGGTGATAACAAAAACTGAACTGGGTAACTTTACGTACATCGGAAGGTCCTCCTGCACGTAAAAGTTTACCTTGTGTGATAGGACGCACAATACCGGGCTTCCTTTTAGCAGGAGGACGCGAAAGACTACCAGGCGGCTCCCCAGATGCAACAGAAACCGAATGACTCTTGTAAACACCGTCTTTGGTAATCCTTTCATCCTTGATAAATTTGATCTGGGCTTTCTTGTCTCTCTTCTTAGCGTACTCCATCCTTTTGAGATTATGCGTCAGCCAAAATCGACAGAACTTAAGTCACTTGCGCACGTTGGACTAATGAAAAGGTTGATGCTAGCTTGCGTCAATTGCAAAAGATGAGTGGCAAGTTCAGTCTTGAAGTAGCAGCTAAAAACAGGGTCGCCTTCCTCCGACACACTCCCATTTAGAGTCTAAGGGATTGGGTGAGCAGGGAAGGTCGAAGGTAAAGAAAAGGGACTAACCATCCAATCATCCCTGAGAGTAGACATTCCAATAGTTTTGATAGTCGCCAAAGGTATCTTTCTTTCGAGACTCATCTGCGGAACTCCATCTTTGCTGGTTGCAATCACGATGTGCACAGCTTTCTTGGTCTGCAGGACATGGGTGAGTAGACCGAGGGCGGAAGGGAGAGACAAACTGACTACGACGATAAATCGTGGACTTGGCTTGCTCGACCGACCAAGCTTAGACACTAGAAGTTGGATTCTTCCACTGAACGCAACAGGCTCCTCTTTGAGAGGATCAGTATGGAAGGGAGATAGCAAATTGAAAGCTCTAACCTCCGATACCACAAGCAGATGCCAGCTCTTCTCCAAGAACACTTTTTCCATTGACATCAAGATAATCACCTATGAAACGACGGTAACTGAGCAGGCTGAAACGCCGTCGCTCTTTCCTGCCAGCGAGAATCTGATGACCGTAGTCACGAATTTGGGCATATGCAAGTCCTTCTTTATTGTTTTTCCAGAACCGTTGTATACGCCGGGCACATTCGTGCTTGTATCGCATGTAGTTCCGCCAAGCACGCTGGATTCGCGCTGCCATATTGTGCCAATATCGGTCACGCATTGTTTCCAATGCAAAGAGCTGTGATGGAGAAATAATGCACCGCAACCTTGGCACCAAACAAAAAACATACCGTTTCCGGATTCTTTATGAAGGCTTTCGTGACTCCCATTTGCCACTCATCCTTCGCAATACCAGTATCTTTGAGAATCTGTTGACATCCAGATCTTGCATCTCCGTCCCAGATGTATTCTCCCGCGTAGGATGTTTTTGGGGACAGAAGATAGAAGCGTTCGACCATTTTTTCAAATGTATTTCGATAAGCGAACCCAGCTCGACGAACCCGGATATTTTCTTGCAGGCCGAGATATTTGATCTGGTGCAAAATTGCCTTCACGTCGTACTCGGATGAACTTCGGTTCTGATTTGGTTTGATGGTACGAATATATGACGGCCGAGCTTTCATGAGATTATCAACGAGCGCAGTTGCAGACGACTGAAAGATGACAGTCAACCTCCCCAGCATCTACATGTTACATGAAAGCAGCACATACTTTGATTCGATCACCTGCAGTTGGAGGTCGCTTCTTGCTGTTCGGATCTGGACGATCGGGAAACAATGTCTGTAAAAATCGGTTTCCGCTGCCTGCGATCAAATCCAACAAATCTTTGACAAGCAAGTCCTTATTCTTGTCTGTCATACCAGCAACATTGTACATCACGTCGCCGGCATAATGTTTGACAAGAAATTGGGCGCCACGGGCCTCAAAGTGAGGATTAGATGCAAGGGCCGCGGTTCGTTGGATGAAGCTACTATCTGCCGCGGAAGGATCTGCATGGGCAGTTGCACAAGCATCATTCAAAGCAGCGAAAATCCCTGGCGGACGACGTTCTTCAATCAGATCGCAGACGATCTTATTGTTGAAATATGTGATTGGTGTCCATTGTATCTGTTCTCGAACATACTCTTCTTGTTCGGTCTTCAAAGTGAGTTCGATAAAGATTTGCTGTAGTTTCTCGTTGACATAGTTAATGCAAAGTTGTTCGAATGAGTTGTCCTGAATTATTTGCCAGATCGTGAGCATCAGATTTTGAGAAATTTTGATAGACTAACTTCGAATATTTCGAATCCGAAGATATCCTAAACAGAATCACAGTTATTACTTTGGATTGCAGATTCGAACATGACACACCAAGATTCCAACAATATGAGCACTGGCAGCACGGGGTTTCATAGAGACATTAATCCTGGAAACAATCCACTCGAATAGGTTGTTATAAATGGCCTTCGCCAGTGCATCTCTTACTGATGTTGCCTGAGAAGGGTTGAGTGGAACATCATAGACAGAGCCCCGGCGTCCTCCTCGTTGGGTTTCCACGATTTTTGATGTCAGAACTTTCTGGACAAGGGCAGACTCCACCTCCATGAGATAAGCAACGAAGTCGGTGACGTCGGTATCGGCTATTGTGGAGTTCCCATCCTCCCGTTCAGCGAATTGTACATTTCCTAGCCAAAGGATGACAGAAAGCATCCTGAATATCTCCGTTTGCTCTTCTTGGCTGAGACCAATCACACCCATAGCTTTCTGGCAACAGTTGAAGAAGGAAACCGTGATTTTGCAAAGCTCTTACTATTGTATCGTGATAATCCTTGGCATCATCTATATCTGAAACTTCCAAACAATTACTGGCACTTGTATAGACATATGCCTCTGGGCCTTGCAGGCCAAACATTTCTGTAATGGAGTAAGAATAGACATAAGCCTATATAAACGAGAAACTCACCACGTTGGGCATCGGATGCGGCTTTCGTGAACTGGTAGAAAATATGGAAATCACGTTCACTCTCTATTTGACCAACCACACGGCCCTTTTCCAGAAGGTAATTAGTTATTTGAGCCCCAACAGGCTCGCCATGAGAATTAAACATGATCTCGAGATACTTCCCCTGGAACTGGGTAAGTAGCTTTCCCAGTAAACAGGAAGCTCTAACGTACATGACGACTAGAGTTATTGTTGCGAAGAGTCTTAGCGCACCCAAAACTCTCGAGAAGCGGATTTGTGGCCAGAACCATTTCCTTGATCTCCTGAATACTGCTATCTTGACCACCGGAGACCGCGGCGATGTATTGCATGATCCTTTTCGCGGCCTCAGTTTTCCCAGCGCCCGATTCTCCAGATATTATAACACATTGATTTTCATGATAGGCATTCATGTTGTAATATGCACTTTCAGCGATGCCGAAAACATGGGGAGGCACTTCAAGTCTATTCTTCCCTCGATATCTTTGAACGATGTCTTCGGTGTAGATACCGAGGTCTGTTGCGGTAGGTTAAGATCAGGTTCATGTAGTCCTACAAAAGGCTCACCGCGGAAAGGATTAACAGAGATCAAGACGGCTCCGATATAGGTGTATATCTCCGCGTTAGTCCATCTTTTTTGGAGGTTGTCGTTAATACTTTCATTGCTGATGGTAGTCAGCAATGTCATATCAGATACTCCAACGTGCTTCTTCTTGAAACCTTCCTTCCAATCAGCCTATGTGCACCAATCGTAAATTCGTGGCAGGATCGCAGCAGATATTCGGTACCTTGGCAACTTTGCGCTGTGCGCCCGCTTTCTGGGTGACCCTCTTCCCTGCCTTCTTCGATGGCGCCTGATCTCGATGTGAGAGATAGGGGGAGAGAGAGATCGGGAGGCTTACCATGTTATGATTCGACGCGAACGAGCAGCGGTGTACTAATGGCACAGGGAATGGTTTGAATAGGATATTATAGCTATAAGGATGTTCGGCTTTCGCCGGCTAAGGTACAGAACTTCGGGTACACTGCCACTGGATATCTAAATCAACAGCACTTTCAATGTTTCCACAGTTGGACGCAGTATAGCTTCGTCCACCACCACCTGTCCGTTCATAATCTTTGTAAGGCTTTGAAATAGACCTGCTTCCTTGGCCTCCTTGCAAAGTCTCTTACGCAATCCTTCATCAGCGCTCATAATAATGTTTCTTGCGCAAATAATGCCTCGATGAACGAGGCCGGGATGACTCTCGTTCTCTGCAATATCTGCGTGATTGGTGTTAGTGTCGTGGCTTTGAGCAGCTAAAGGATCGATGAGCTGTGCGAGGATGGGTAAAACTCTGCGCCGTTCCAATTGCAGAGTGACAAGAGCTTGACAGGCGCCAGGAGCCGTAGTCAACGTTGCAAGTGCACCAGCAGCCGCTAGTCTTGTAGGCAAATCATCAGCATCCGACAGGGCGAGGATAATTTGCAACTTTGATTTGACGCTACTGAGATTATGCGCACCCCCACCCCCGTATTTTTCGAACACTGCATCAGATCCCACGATAAGGTTGCATAGGAGTTCCATCGCCGCTCTGCGGACCAGGGTGTGCTCTTCTAAGAGTAGAAACTCGATCTTTGCTAACAAGCCTTCAGCCTGGGCGATACGAGAAGCTACCTCGGTACTTTGGGACGAAAGATTCGTCAATGCCATCATGGATTCAAACCGTTGCAATAGTGTCGATGATGCGTGCTGAAGCATCGAAGAGAGTGGCCATACCACATCATACATTACTCCCTCGTTAGGTCCGAAGACCTGAACTGGCGATGAAGTGATTGCCAACTTGGCTAGCGCCTGAACCGCGTCAAGATAGGCGGCATCCAGTGTGAAAACATGAGTAGAAGAATTGGACGATGCCGCTGAGGTCGCATGTCTGAGGACCGTGATAAGAACCTTTGCGCCGCCGCTTTGAAGGATAATGCCTCGATTTTCTTTATCTTCTATAATACTAAGCAGGGCCTTGCCGACATTGACTCTAATTGCGGAGCTGTCCGTACGAACAGCTGTTGAAAAGATTTCCAATACACCTGCCTCTATCAAACGTCGCACTCTTGCCCTAACATGTTCGTCGTCATCAAAGGCAACCGAAGATGACCTTGCGGGATCGTTTCCAACCTGTGCCATCAGTCGAAGTTTCTCGAACTGTGCTTGTTCTTCGGTAAGGCGGGGACGGTAGGCGCAAATGTTCACAATGATGACGAGGATACCGAACACAACTGCAGAGTCTGTCGGTGCGATAGTGGACATGATTTTTCGTGTAGGAAGAAGAGAGAAGAGTTTCCGGAGGAACTTTGCGTCGCGAGAAAGAGTATCTTTGATGGTAGGATCGACACTGAGATATGCAAGGCCCTCAATAGCATCCGCACTCGAGGTTATGTCGCTGCTAGAGACTATGATCTCTTTCATGGCAGCCGCGAGGCTTGTGTCCTGGCTCTTCCCAGCCTGGAACTGTGCCCCTGCTGACACTTCTGGAGTATCAACGGCCGATCCTTTCGCTAATTTGATGAGAGCATTAATTGCCCCAGCACGTACACGCGTATCCCCAGAGGTACGCGACATGTATTCCAGCCACTTGGATGATTGTGATGTCAGAATTGTTCGGCATTCTTTATGTCCGTATGCCTGTGCCAGCACTTGCGCTACACTGAGAGACAGCTGGACTGATGGATCAAGGTCAACACTGTCCATGATAGCTTCAAGGACGCCATCCTGTTGGAAAATGGAAGAAGCAGACTCCCAATCAACATGAAAGAGAGCAGTCAAGAAGGAGACACCAGCGAGAAGTGTACTCTCCTCAGGGTCCGACAGCCGTGATACAGTCAAAGGCCCGAAATACCGCACCAGTGTTTCAGTGGCTGGGTCAGGTAGCTTTCCTTTGACAGACAATGAATTTCGAACTCCTTGGCAAAATGAGGAAAGAGTCAGGTAAGCCTTGGAGCGAGCAGAAGGGGGGTTCGCTGGTAAAAAACCAGAGATCAAATAGGAAAGTTCTTTTGGCAATAAAGGATTGGAGTCTCGCGTTTTCTGCAGCAGCTTTTCCCATGACGGTATATCATCCGTAATATCCATGACTTTGGTTTCCTCAGTGAAGCCTTTTGTCATGAACCTTGGTAGTTACGGCGATCGCAATGACTCGGATGGTGAACTGAAGTTACTGAACTCAATCTGAACTTGATATTTTGACACTTCCTCACATGCGCCCTGAAGCCCTATGGCTCACCTATGCTCCCCCGAACGACCTCAATCATCCGAGATGAGCTATCAAGTTGTCTCCTCACAGCCCGACTTTGATACCAGGGAGTCGACGATTCAGCCTCGCGATGTGGTCCTCATCAGACTGCCAAATGGTGATGTGCGGGGCATCAAGATCGACAAAGACACGTATGTGTTTTAACAGACGGAATATGTTGCTGACCTGAAAAAGGACTATAACCATCGGAAAACCCGGGTCATTTCATGCAAATGAGTTGATCCACCAACGCTACGGATTGACATACGAAATCGTCGACAAAAAGCTGGAGGTTGTTCCTCCTCGTACTATGCAGGAAATCGGTGCGAACCTTGGGAACTCTTCCAAATTGTTCCATACTTGCCTTCTAATCTCCTTTCTTCTGTGTGCGCAGAGGACACTGATGCCACTAACGAGCTGATTAACGACGGGGAATTTGTGCAACCTCTCACGTTTGTGGATATTCAGGCACTGAAAGAGTCAGGAGTTCATGCGTCGGTAAGTCTTATCGGCCCTTCCTCTGCATACAATGAATGGCGCTGGCAGGATATCATCAAGAAGCAAATAGAACAACATGCGAATTACTCTTTGAAAACAGAATACAGCAAAGAGAAATACAAGAAAAGGAAAGAAGAAAAGTAAGGCTGTATTTTTGTCTCGGAGACTTTTTGTTTGACCTCTTTCGCAGATATTCAAAATCATTCACTACGATCGAACCGACGTTATTTAATGTTTGCGAATATTGGTTCAATAAAGATCAAAATCGCATACGGGATATTCGTGCAGATACCCTGAGTCAGATGTTGAATCTTGCGAATATAAGATCGGGAGGGAGATATATAGCAGTGGATGATGCTTCTGGCTTGGTAGTTTCCGGAATCCTTGAACGCATGGGAGGTATGTATGATTATGGTAAAATTCGATGGTACGTCACTGTCAGCTCACGTCGATAACATAGGAGAAGGAAGATTGATAACCATTTGTGACACTGATTCGCCTCCTGCCTACCCTGTCATGTCAAATATGAACTTCAAACCCAGTATTGTTTCTGGAGTTCTCGCGTCCCTAAACTGGGCAACTTCAGATGAAGATTATACACCATGTAGGTTCTTGCTTCTTTTTGGGAGCTGTCAAGTTGATCCTTGGTCAGTAATACCCCCCTCCGACTTACCAGCAGACCAGATAAAGTCAGACAGACAAAAATCACGCTTAAATAAACGAAAAGCAGTCTCTGATCTGCTGACGAATACCCGGAATGACCTTTTCGCGGGAGAATTTGAGGCGTCCGTTTCTTGCTGCCGGTTTTTCTTTCATGCAGATATTCACCTATCGTGTTACAGCTTAGTCCTCGCAAGTGAGTATGACCCTTACTCGATCATTGATAAGTTGCTGCCATATCTGGGCGGATCTGCGTCAATAGTCGTTCAAAGTCCCCATGTACAAGTGTGTTTTATTTCCGGTACATCTTGACGGAATGTTGAGCGGTACTCCGTAGATTTTGGCCGACTTGCAAAACAAAATGCGAGCGCTTCCGCAGTACCTTTGTCCAACTGTGACTGAGGCCTGGTTGCGGCGATATCAAGTATTCATTTTAAATCTTGTTGCTATTCTCAACTGACGTTCACCAGATCCTACCTGGTCGCACTCATCCGATGATGAGCATGTCTGGTTCAGGAGGGTTTATCCTTCACGCAACGAAGGTGTATGTGTTGGAAACAACGACTTTACTCACAGAGGAACTGATGGACTGACTGCTGGTATCACCAGATATGATGACCCGCATGCGTCTGCCATCACGCTTCGCCGACCAAAACCCAAGAAAGCTACTCCACTTCACTTGACTTCTCCACCTTCCGAGATGCCTGGGAGTGATGCCTCTATGGACGTTCCAGATACAGTAACATAGGAGGAGATAAGTATACAAATTAATCCGGACAAGAGTCCTCGATAATTTACGTAACATCGCCGCGCGGTGTAAGAGACGTCATGTCTTTGTAGATTCTGGGAATAAAGCTGAAAAGACCTGTAGTTAGAATTGTCAATGGTATTAGCGGGACGAGCTCAAAACGGAGCCAGACCTCGTCGGCGACCGTATATGCGATGTGCTGGTTGAGCCGTCGATTTTGTAGCACCGCAAACATTCTGCGTGCCCCACGTCGTGCATTAGATCGCCCAATCATGTTTGCTGCCAAATCTGGGCAGAATGTGAGTTGCGACAGAGACGACTGTAGATCTTGTCATACCAGGTACCAGGGAAGAAAGCTTTCGATTGGCCTCATCACGAGTCCGAATCTTCTCTTCAGAAGTTCGAGGCATAGCTGAAGTCCTAAGCTTACCTCCTGGCCAGAGCTGGTCACGGAATATCTTGATAAACGGCAGAATCCGAGCTTCGTCGAGTAATGTTCTGACATTTTCTCGAATTTTACTATGCACATTATTATAATTTAAAATGCAAAGAAATAAAGCATGGACTGACCGTTCAATTGTGTCTCCAAGAACCTGTTGCAGAATTATTACTATGGCTTGACGTCGCAACCAGTTATTTTTCTTATCGAGCTCAAACATAGCCAATACAAAGTCACAGATTGGCGAAGAAAAGGTAGAAGAACTCGTCTCGCCTTCCAGAGGTTTCAAATCGCCAGACAGCTGCATAAATGCAGCCTCAGGTGAACTCTTCCCAGATGCATTCAATGCCTGGGCAACAAGATCTTCATCATTGATCCCCGAGCCAACAATACCAGCAAATTCAGCAGCATGTCGAGTCAACCGTTGAATCATGACGTCCAGCATCGAGGGTCCAAAAAACATATCATCGATGCTCTCAGCGACAGAGCGGTACATGGTGCGAACTAAGTCCGTTCCAGAAAATGTCGTGGCTTTAGAGGTTGCTTTGGAGTCAGAAGCAACGAAGGGAGACTCGCGTGAAAGGAACAAGCGGAGCTCGCCGCTTTCGCAGACAATGGGTATAGAAACCACACTCTATCCAAAAGATCAGGGAGGGCGTCGAGGGAGGAAGTCGTGAACTCACTTGCAAATATTTCTCCAAAGCAACTCTTCGCGTGTCCAGAAAGGTCCCAGAAAGCGCTCCAACCAGCCGCTTGCCAGGAAAATCTAGATTTCTAACCAGTCCATAACGTTCCCGCAGCTTAGTATGCATATTGAGAAACTCGTTATATCGCCTTGCAACAACCCACCCCGAGGCAAAACAACCATCCGGTGCAAGTTGTTGTACTTCAATGAGGTAACGAACCACAGATTTACCGTCCTCGTCTCCAACAGTGGAGTTAACGATGGAAACTCTGGTGCGGTCTGGTAGCAGGCGATTGGCAGCCTCTTGCTGCTCGTATTGTAGTTTTTGGAACGTTAATTCTCGCAGATCTCTATTCATAGAAGATCTCGATTTCATGAGAAGCTTGAATTCCTGTGTGTCACCCGTTAACTCGGCTTTCTTTATCAGATTACCCAACATCATATCCTGGGCCTGAAGATTTGCGATGTTATCCCCAAGACGAGCTATTTCGTACGAAAGCTGGAGGTCACCAGGTGCAGCAAGCTGGTATGATCCATTATCACCACCAGAATCATCAGGTGCAACATCATCTATGTCATCCTGGGCGATGTCTTCGTCGTTATCATTGAAGACTGCGCGCCGCTTGCCACTGGAGGAAGCACGAGTTGCGTCCAACGGTCGTATTGAACTCTCTTCTGCCCTACTCGGCTCTTGATCCAAAGCAATGATGTCCGTGAGCGCTGCCTTGATTGCTTCCATTCGCTTTTCCTCCTCTCTCTGAAGTTGATCTTCGGGGTCGTCGAATAAAGGAGCTCGAGATGTCTCTGTAGAAGATTCAGCCACAGGGGACATCAAGACCTCTATGTTAGTTGGAAGTACTCGCGCAGCTGCCGCTATGTTACTGTGAGTTGAACGACGAGAAGAAGAGCTGACAGTGCGTTCCATGCCAGGAGCTGGAATGGGATCTACAAGAGGCAAGCTCTGCTGGGAACGACCATGATTTAGCCAGGAGGGAGATGTATGTCCCGTCGGTGGGGTTGATGGCCCGTGTACATTAGATGATGAATATGGCTCGGGTGGCGACGCTTTCCGGCTTGTAAAATCTGTATCCCCTATGGCACGAAACCATAACTCCGACCTCCCAAAGTCGTCGAAATCTTGCTCCATTTCTCGTTCGACTTGCCTTTGCGCCAACATGACGCTTCGGCGCACTTTCCGCTGGGCTGCAGGCGAAGGTGGCGACTGGCTTTGGGTGAAGGCACGGATCACGTCAATGTGCTTCTTCGATATAGACGAGAGTGTGGGATGGGGAGTTGGACCGGAAAAGTATAGGTCGTTAATCATTGATATATCCTCCTTGACTGTAGCTAGGGTAGTGCGATCTTGCATTGGCTCCTCTTCGTCATCAGACGAAGCAGAGTCAATCGCCTCCAAGGGATTCTTGAAACTTTCCACGGTTAGCCAAAACTGGACGAGCATAGACCGGTGACGACGATCCATGAATTCCATGAAGTATGAAAGCGAGCTGGGATTACTGAGGACATCACGAAGAACTAAACCTGACTTGGAACCCGCATCTTGGTATGTTGATGGCTTCCACACATATGACTGAATGAGTTTCGGAAGAAAGATACATGCTTACCGAATCCTCGCCACCCAATGTAACAATCCTTTGCTCGACCTTACGCTTTGCAGTATAAAGCCTATCAAGGAACGCGACGACATCTTCAGTTTTTTCCCCGTTTATCCATTCTTCCTTCTCGTGATTTGCTGTATAGACGTGTTGTCAGAGTTGCTCTGATAAACATACAACCCAAGTGTTACCAAGCAATAATCTTGTCCTTCTGATTTCCCCAACCACATCATTCTTCAACCTTCGTGCATCTAATAGGGAGGAACATCGGTTGATGCTCCGAACAAACGATTCGAACTGACGAATGTCGGTGCGAATAGTGATCAACTCAGTAGTAGTAGGTGCCGAGGTTACGGTGGATAATCGAGCTTGAGATCGAGGAGATTGGGCCTGTAGAACGTTTCGTACTTTGGTAATTAACTTTCTGCCTTAGGTTAGCGTTCGGGCCACACCCCTGCCTAGATAACTCACTGCTGGTGAATTGCGGCGCCCGCCTTGCAGGAGAATTCAACATGATGTTTATATATTTTGTAGCTGACATACCACTTGGTCGATGGCTCGATTGCAGAAGTCAGGATCAGAAACCATATCCATAAGAGGCTGCAACACAACGCAGACCAACACCTCTCGGACGACCAGTCTGAAAGCCTTGCTGTTAGATTCTTTCTCTGGCAAAACGTGGGAGAGCGCTTTCTCGACCAATTGCCGAAGATGAATTTGTTCAGTCTGTTGGGTAAACGTAGTGGACAAATTTTCAATGGCCGGGTGTAATCTTCCTACTACTCCTTTGATCGCATATCGACTTGCTAATAGCATGTCAAGTTCTTCCGATTGCGTTAATTTACGCTCTAAACCAGCGCCACGAAGTGCAATCTCGGACTGGCGGAATTGCTCAATGTGAGCTGTGATCTTGGGAAGGATGCGTTTTACAAGGAGTGCGGAAATATCAATACCAGCAGCCCTATCAAGAAGTTTCGCAAGTGAATCGTGGAGCCCCGACGAGACAGCCATAGGGAATGAAGGTGAAGGCGACAATTCTTTGTACCAAGTCAGAACGAAATCTCGCACAATCATGATGAGCATGTCGTTCAGAGCAGCAGAAAGATGGGGCGCGTCGGGAAATAAAGGCGGAAACGACTGAGGTGTGTTGTGTGACCACTGAGTACGTGTCAAGACAGCCTGCCATGCAGCAGGGGTTGAAAACGCGAGAGGGTTTGCAGCAAGGTGGAGATCATTCTGTGGTGATGAGCGCTTATCCAGGAAGTGTCCCACAAGAACATTTAAGAACAAGAACAGGAGAGCGAGTGGGAGAAACAGGAAAGGAGAGATGAGGAAGAGAAGGAAGGGAGAGGACACGATACGAAAGATGACAATGGCTAGGACGGCGACGGCGACACCAAGAACCATAGAATAAATCATGGTTGGCAAGATCCATCGCGGGAACACGTGAAGTTCACGACCACTGCCATTCAACGCGGCGATGGCCTCGACTTCACGATCTTCACCACGAAATACATCTGTCTCAACTGTGGAAAGCTTTATTTGTGGTGCCATTGCGGCCTGTATTGCTGTAGGTTTACTTTCGCGGTTTTCCGCCTCAAGTCTCGACACTTTGAACTTGGACTCAATTCTCTTTTCTTAGGTGACTATTTCCAATCCAGCCGAGGTCGCCAAAACGCGTCTGCAACTACAGGGAGAGCTTGCAAAGGGGGGAGGTATCAAAATTTACAACAATCCTCTCGATGTGTTCAGGAAGACATGGAGAAATGAAGGGTTGCGAGGAATTCAACGGGGTCTCGGTCCTGCAGTAAGTCACCTAACGCTTTGGATTTAGACGCTTGTTTGATTTTGGTTACAGTATGCATATCAAGTAAGACACTGCTGTACTATATGTTTTGCGTGCTTAACGCATTTTTTTTAAGTTCCTCTTAAATGGGTCTCGTCTCGGTGAGTATTTTCTTGATCAACGTGTTGAGAGACGAGAATCGATAGCCGACAGGATTTTATGAACCGTTCAGACGCAACTTGAATAAATTCCTCGGCCGTTCAGCCGAAGAGCAGATTACGTTCACGTCTATCATAGCGGGAGCCACCAGCGGAGCAGTGGGAGGTAGGTACATGTTACCATGCAGTTGCGCAATTTCTTGATCATCCACTATGCCAGCTTCTATCGGAAATCCATTATTTCTGATCAAGGCTCGTATGCAGGTTGGTGACCATACTACACGTATGAGCAACAGTGCTTAATCCCGATTCCGTAGGCCTACTCTCCTGCACTCCCAGTGGGAGCACAACATTACTATAAAAATTCTTTTGACGCCCTTTCCACCATCTTCCGGGCAGAACGATTCCGCGGTCTTGTGCGCGGAATCGATGCTGCTATATTACGGACATCAATGGGTTCTTCGGTATGTATATATTGCTAACAAGGTTTGTTTGCTGAATTATGGCCAGGTGCAACTTCCTAGCTACAATTTTACCAAGAATCAACTCGTCAAGCATGATATCCTTCCAGCAAATAGTCCTTGGACCTTCCTCGCTAGTAGTTCTGTGTCCGGGATGTGTGTTGTATGTAAAATTCTTGAGTTCTGATCTTTAACTCTGTATGTGTTGACATTGTCCTAAAGTGTCTAGTCATGCAACCTGCGGACACAGTCAGTCTACTCTTCCATGAGTTGTCATTTTTAGTATGCTTATTGATGAACTACCGTCCAGGCGTTGACACGGATGTACAACCAGCCTACGATCCGGGGTCCCGACGGCAGGCTGACGGGCGCACTTTATAAGAATCCGTTAGACTGTTTATGGAAAACCTTCAAGACAGAGGGCATGTACGGCTGGTACAAAGGTAAACCCAGATATAGTTGAACATGCCGGACACGAGGTTTGATTAATCATTGCTCCACAGGCTCTACTGCGCACTTCCTGCGGATAGCTCCTCATACGTAAGGGTTTTCAATGGAAAATTGTCTAGACTAATAGATGATCTTCTAGGATAATCACGTTAACCGCGTACGACATCATCATCGGCTTGTATAAGAACATTCGAAATAGTGATGCAAACCTTGATGATTAGACGGTGTCATTAGACAGCAAAGAGGTCCGTCGATCGGATGAGTACCTTTCGTAACGTGCATACCAAATCATAGTGATAATCTATTGACTAATTGAGCAAATGAATGTGGGTATATTATATGATGTGGGAATTATCCGCAAATAGTTGGGTATTGCCTATTAGTCGGATTCTGGGGTATCCATCCGTTGGCCAAGCCAGCTTGATACGTCCACTCGTCCGCATTTTCGGCCTTCCACGTCCACTGGATCCAGCCCTGAGCCTTCTCATATGTGATGGTCTGAGCTTCCCAGAACTGCCTCAAGAACGTCTTGTAACTTGCAGTAAATGTCGATGCGCTTCCAGTCAGCCCAGTGCAACTCCCGACCCGAGTGGAGCCTGGGTAGCTGCCATCGTATCTCGAACCAACGAAACGACCGTTCAGATACTTCGCACAATCATTAGCAGCGGGCGTCCATTCTCCGACGATGAGCCATAAGTCGAAAGAGGATAGCGATGAGGCCAAGTTGCAGGCAGTCGATATATGCTGTCCATGTGTCATTTGGTTGTCCTGGATTCAAGCACAGTAAGTGAGTTGACCGCAAGGCCAGAAACCGATCATACAGCAACGGAAAACATTTGGTAGATGTGGGTGTCCATAGCCACCCCTTCCCAACCAGGGTATGTCATGAAGCCGTTCCAATAACTGAGCGGTTGGAACGCATCGTGGAGTAAGACCACTGTGTTACTTTGTTGCGAGGTGCCGTAAGGGTAGCTAAACGCAACGATCAGATGCGGCTGAGACTTTAAGGGGAACATGGTCTACCGAATGTTCCCATAGCTGTCGTACCAGTACTACACACAGAAAGGATGAGTGGGACAGCGAGATATAGTTTGCGCGACGAACTTGTCTTATGACTGGAAGCATGTTACCACCAACGTAACCCGCTGGCCTTGACAGTCAAGTCAGAACAAAATGAAGAACAAAATCAGGTGGTCCCGTACTCATTCAGAGGGGCAATGGTCGGTACAACGGAAGTGGAATCCTTGAACATGGCTGCAATTTGCTTAATGATGGCATTGGTTCGGTTAATGTTAGTTTGGTTGTTTTGCCATTGACTACAAGACATGTAAACATGAACTGCCGATTGATTGATTGTGAAGGAAACCTACGGAGACGGCATTCTCTGCCCAGAGTTATCGAATCTGCATATGGTCAGACACCATCGAAACATGTCAGGTTCATCCGCACCCATTCTGACTTCCTGGAGCACCTACAGGAAACCTCTGTTATGATGTACGAGGACTATACGCTTACATACGTACCATGGAGATCCACTACAAGCTTAAGGCCATGTGCAGATGCCCAGGTGGCGGCTTTCGTCAAATATGGAAGTTGGCCTTGGATAAATGGTTCTCCTCCACTGACGTCAAATGCCCAGTACCCGATGGGCAACCGCACATGATTGAGCCTGTTGACTGTAAAGATTGTGTAACTCTAGATATAAAGCGCATATACCCCGCCGCAGCAATAGCAATGAAATCTGCTTCCGTGATCCAAGTATTCCAGTGGTTTTGAAGTGTGTTCAAGGCAGTGTTGTAGTTTTGATACTGACCAAACGTCCATTCGTCGACAATGCGCGAATCGCCCGTGTTATCGAACAAGGAAGGCGTGATCCATGGCTAAAAAATGCCAATGAGGGCTGAACACGACGAGATATGGACGGGGACATTAACTTCAAGAACAAGCCAACCACCCAAATTTACACCTCTGACTTTCTGGGAGCCATACGGGAATCCAGGAGTCACAGCGAAGACTGGGATGAGTGCTGAGAGACCAAGCACTGTAGTGACGACGGTGTGGAGAAAAGTCATGGTTAGAGAGGATCAGGCTGGTTCTGCAATCCTTTAAACATTCATGATGCGGAACTATATAAAACTTCTGTTATGATTCATTGATGCCATGTGCCTCTAGCGCGAGGCTAGTAACTGGCAAATAGTGTTGGAAATACGATGCTCCGGTAATGTCAAGCTGTTCAACCCATGCGAATCTCCCATACGTGTATCCTCCTGGGAAAGAGGCCTTCCGGGATATATAATTGACCGTAAAAATAATAAGAATGTACGCTGTAGGAGCTGCGCGACAGACCATCATGTGAGCGGAACAATTACTGATTGTGTTACCTGGAGTATACTTATTTAGAAGGCTGCTTGGAAGTAATACATTCATGGATGCATTACGCATATAGAGCGACTATAGGGCGTACCAAGAACACACGCCACAGAAGCTATAGGAGGAGTTGGTCGTACTCTGACCCAGCTAAGCCAAACCTTATGAGCCGACGTGCCGACGTCCGCATGGACCCTGCTTTGACCCTGATTTGAGGTCAACTGACCGAACAAGGATCAGGGTTGCGTTTCATACCGCGTGCGAGCTGTCCATCATCATCATGCATGCTTATATATTTTCCCGTTGTCTCGAGCACAGCGTTGGGCGCATTGGCAAATCTAATTAAGATGCCCCGTGACAGATGCCAGACCACCGTTCAACGTTCATTCTTCTGTCACATAGTCATATTACATAGATGGCTGGCGAGGCACGCAGGGTAAATCGGTATCATTGTTAGAATTTGCCGCGAAAATATAACATCCAGCTGAGGTGTAGCATAACGCCTGCGCTTTTCGAAATAAGTTATCTCTGCTCGGTCAAGCTTGCATCGGCAACAAATCGGTGGCAATAGGGCGATGTTCTGAAACGTACAGCTGATGATATCGAAGGCAGCGCACAGACAGAGCACAGCTGAGCGCTGAGCCCTCGCAACTTTTCCCGACTGCGTATCCCGGCAAGTACCGTCAATGATATAATCCAAGCAACCATCTTCATCGCAACCCATAATCTCTCATGTCTATCGATAACCTTCGGAAACGATACCAGGCGGCTGGTCAAGACCACGTCTTCAAACTCTCGTCCCATCTTTCCGATGCAGAACAAGCATCTCTCATTGCCCAACTTGAATCGCTCGACATCAAACGCGTTAATCGCATTTACCAGAAGGCCGTCGGTTCCTCTAAACACACTGAAGGCGAAGCAATAGAACCTCTGCCTGCAGGAGCATCGGAGTCGGCAGGTACTTCTGAAAGGGACGAGGAATGGCGTCGCATTGGTCTGACAGCCATTGCACGAGGCGAAGTCGGCGTGCTCTTAATGGCTGGTGGGCAGGGTACAAGGCTCGGGAGTAGTGCGCCCAAGGGCTGCTATGACATCGGCTTACCTTCCCACAAGTCTCTTTTCCAATACCAAGCAGAACGTATTGCCAGGTTGCAAACTGTTGCCGAAGAAGAGATTGGTAAACCCAGTGGATCCGTTATCATTCCTTGGTATGTTATGACCAGCGGTCCGACTCGCCGGGACACGGAGGAATTCTTTGTCAAGAATTCGTATTTTGGGCTGGATCCCAAAAATGTAATATTCTTCGAGCAGGGTAAGGAGAGCACATTTGGAATACATTCAGTACTCATTGTACAACTAGGCACATTGCCATGTCTTTCAACGGACGGAAAAGTGTTGCTAGAGACTCCGTATCGCGTTGCTGTCGCACCTGACGGTAATGGGGGACTTTATGCCGCCACACGGTCTCCCCTATCGCCTCACGACAAGACGCACACGGTGCTCTCGGATTTGGCCAAGCGAAATATCCTTTACGTGCATGCTTACTGCGTCGACAACTGCCTCGTGCGCGTCGCAGATCCCGTTTTTCTTGGCTACAGTATACAGAAGCAAGCGGACTGTGCTGCCAAGGTTGTGCCAAAAACGCATCCAACAGAATCCGTTGGCGTTGTGGCGTGTCGTGGATCAAAATTCAGCGTTGTCGAGTACTCCGAGATCTCGAAGGAGCAGTCGGAGAGGCGTGATCCTGATACCGGCGACCTGACATTCCGAGCTGGGAACATCGCGAACCACTTCTATACCACAGCATTCCTCAATCAAGTGGAGAGATTTGAGGAAGAACTTGCTTACCACATTGCACATAAAAAGATCCCCTATGTCGACCTGGAGACCGGTGAGCTTGTCAAACCAAGCAAGCCCAACGGAATGAAGCTCGAAATGTTTGTATTCGATGTATTCCCATTTACCGAACGTTTCGCGGTTCTGGAGGTTGCAAGGAACGAGGAGTTCAGCCCGCTGAAAAATGCCCCTGGCACTGGATCTGATGATCCTCAAACGAGTCGTCGCGATTTGATCGCGCAGCACAAGCGTTTTTTGGAGAGGGCTGGAGCAACGGTTAAGGAGGGTGTAGAGATTGAGATTTCCCCTCTTGTGAGCTATGCGGGAGAGGGATTCGACCGTTTCAAAGGCAAAACCTTTACGAGGTCTGGATTTGTTGAGCAGATCGAAGAACTGGACGTTTTAGCATAGATTACCCTCTTTTATTTCCCTGCTGCCTTGGACTCCTTCCTCATCATGGACTTATCGTCACGGACGTCTAATCGCATTATGTTTTACGAGGACGAGAAGGCAGTATGATTCCATTCCCAGATTAAATACACCACTTCAATGTCAACCTCCGGCTGAACTGTCTACGGGCATCTTCGACCCGCGAGGCCCTTTCCTTTCTAGTTCTTCTCGGAGAGAGGCAAACAGACGTTGTGTCCTTTCTGCATTTGGCTTTTGAACCTGAATTAGTGAGAAGCATAAGGAGAGGAAGCAAAGGTATGACCGCACCTCTTTGCAGCATGCAATCAACTTGTCAATTAGTCTAGTCTGCCCGTTCTGTGCTTCCTCTAAATCCTTCCGGAGGTGATGGTTCTGTGGAGATTAAATATATCCAGCTTGGGGGACATCGAATATAGTGAGAGCATATTCATACCTCTTCCTCCTGCTTATCTGCACGGGCTTTCTCCCCCTCAGCTAGTTGTTTTTGCTCTGCGGCTCGTGCTCTAGACAGTAGAACCTCTAGTTCTTTGGACCGAATTACGCATTCAAAATGCCGCTCTCTAAGCTCATATTGACGCAGCACATCTTTCAACCGCTCTCGAACACTGGAAATTTTCAGCAGGAGTTCTGAGGAGTACAATAATTGACGTACACCCCATCAAATATCTCTTCTAACGTTCGTTTGGCTCTATTTCTCATGTCAGCGAGAGCAAGAAAGCAAAATCACCAATATTAATTAATATCGCACTCTCGTGGATCATCAGTCCAGTTCTTCTTCAGCTTCTCGCGCCGAGGTTCAACCTGTTCGTCCTATCAACGTCGTCAGCTCTAGAACACATATGATTTACTTATACCACCTACCCACCCATGGGAACCGGGTCCATCCGTCAAGTCCATCATTTCCACGGCAAGAATCTCATCGCCATCCTCCATTCCAGCTTCTTCTGGTGTTTGATCCGCCTCCACATTTCTTCCATTATGTGTGAACACAAACTGCATCGTTGAACTCGAAGCTGATGACCCCGACTGGGTACTCGCAGCGTCAGACTTCATGGATCCATTCATTTGTGTTCCACCTCCTTCACTATTTGCATTCCCTTTCTTCCCCCCCGGCCTTTCCATTCTATCTGTCCATGCATTGAATAACCGAGATAGCTTAGTTTTGCGCGAGATTTTGAAGAACAGTTCCGCTCGGTAACGACAGACGACCTTGACGACGATGTCAGGCATTTCACGATACTTGAGGTCCTGTATTTTCGCCTTATCTACACGCTTCGCTAGGTCGTTCTTCATCTGCAAGAGCTGTCATTGGCTTCTTAAGTACTCAGGCCGGCCTGGTATAAGTCGACAGTTACCTCGTCCTGTGCATCCTCTACGCTTTGCGCTAACCGCTTTCCGTCCTCCTGTTCTGCTGTTAGAAGCACAACGCTGTCCTCATCAGATGACTTACCCTCAATCTCTTGTTATCCTGCAAGATTAAGTTGGGATTCGTCATGAATAGAATGTAGATTTTGATCAACGCACTTTCTGCAATTCACGAGCAAGGTTTTCCATCTTAGTCTTGTTCTGATTGGCTTTAGTGAGTTGACTTTTCGCTTTTATGAAACTGAGGTCTGTTGAGAAGGACGAAACTTGTAATGAGTTTACCTGCATCCTTGTCCTTCATGAGCTTTTGCTTCTCTTTTGCATGATCACGCTCCACCCGCTTGAATTCTGCAAACTATAAGCCACTTAGTTGCGAGAGGGGATATAAAGAATGAGAAGTGGGATGTTTACCAACTCAATGTATTTTGCATGAATGGCATTCTCCTCCATACCCCTAACGGACTTCTGGGCTTCTTCAGCTGGAGAAGCCGCTGTCAACTTCAGGGGAGCAGGTGAGACTGAAATTGCGTATACCATATCTTCTCTCTTCCTCTTCTTCGAGGACCTCCTCCTCTTCAAGAGCAGCAATTCTGTTCTTCAGACTTTCATACATTGTGGCCGGGTCAACTGGAGCGTCATTCTTCTTCTTGCCTTTTTGTGGATGATGATGACCATTGACTCCGGGAGTATGGTTGTGTGGTATGTTTGATCGATTGCCGACGTAAGGTGGATATGCAGCATTATTGTGATTTGGAGGTGCAGGCGGAGCGGAAGCAGGAGCAGGAGGAGTAGGACCTACAGGTGGAGGTTTTGCAAGCCTTGTCGACGCGTTCTGAGAGTTGTTTGGAATAACTCCGTTCATCGCTGGGATTGACGACGTTCTTACTGAAAGTTGAATCTGAAATATGAGGAGAGGCGTGACAATCCCGTTTCGGAAAAGAAACCCGTTGGGAATTCCAAATTGCACCCCGCTCACTCAGTTTTCTATCGTGTTGGTATATCCTCATGTAGTATTTCTCAAGGACTGGTACATGCACGCAGAAAAATAAGAGAATTACCACCATTCAATATACCCAGCAGAAAAAGCGTACAAAACACATCGGATTTTCAGTTGCTAAGCTTCTAGTTGTACTTAAGTACGCCGAGTTGAAGTCGATGTTCACACAGAGTGACTGTGATGTGTGACGGTTTCTCGATAACGTGACAGGACGCGTTCAACAAGTTCAGTTGGACTTGAAGCTTGAGTACTTGAGTACTTATGCGTTCTCTCGGTGAGACCTTGTTCTTTTACAGTTATACTCTCACTTAGCTTTTGCTTAGACTCATCACCTTCAAGCTCGCCAATCCGGAAACGACAACGACTCTCCTCTCCCACTTACGATGAACAAGTTGCCGATCTCAGGCAGGAGGATCTCGAAGCATTTGACGCGTTAGAGGCTCAGCTTTCACAGTGCTCTCAATCTCCCAAGAAGAACTACCAGAATGAATGGCCGAATTCCTTAGCTCAGAGGGTGCAGGATGCTCTGAATCACAATTCCTCCCAGAATAATATACTTGGATCTGACGGTAAAATGAAGAATCTCCCGTCTACATCTGGAGCTACGTTAAGGCCTACGGATGACCCAGACAACCCCTTCACCACTGGAATCGCGACTGCCAAAATAAATAGCACGAATTTCTCGACCCCTTTCGATGTAAGTTTTACGAGTGCATCCAATATCCCTAAAGTCACCCAAATCCTACACGACTACGAGCCCTCTCCTTCACCTGAAGAGTCTCCCAAATCACAATCCTTCGACTCCTGGTTTGAGCCTGCATCTGTAATTCCTCCGGTCGCGTTTCTACCTGCTTCATCTAGCATAAAAGAACCTGCAGCTTTGACAAGCGGTTTCATGAAGGCCTCCAACAAAGGGTGGATTGCCCCATCAAGCGCTGCACTTGCGAAAGCACAAGCAAAGATGAAGGACATTTGGGATCCTGCCAATCCAGAACCTGTGGACACGAGTTCAAGTCATACCTCTGCATCCAACGTGGATGACTCAGAGAATGCCTTTATGATGGCTTCAAACCTGCCTTCCTCTCCTCGACGGCTAGCATTAAGAGCAGTCGAGAATTCCCTTAATTCTCCATCTACTCCATCTCCCTTAGGTTTCTCGCGCCCTTCGGCTACAACCAAGCACATGTTTTCTTCCCCTGTTGTAGGTCAGGTTGCAAAATCTACCAAGCCGAAGCCTTTCAAACCACCTCTGCTAACGCAGAAACCAACGGATAATCGCGGCACCAGTTCGCCTCTTAATCCTGCCAGCCAACTTTCTAGCCTTCCTGCTTTTACAACCGCAGGTTCACGACATCCTCTTGCATCAGCACCTATTACTCTCGCTGCAACGAAGAGTGATGTAATTGCGAGGCCTACTGGTCCTACCCCGTTCACTACCCCTGCACGCATAGTCCAACGCGGTGGTGTTGGCCTGAAAAAGGACAGGCCGTCACCATTTGTTACTCCTTTCAAACCGGGGATGAAGCCAGGACAAACTGGTCATTCACAACTTGAGCAAACCGTCAAGGATATTGCCACACCCGCGAGACTGAAGAAGGCCAAAGAGAAGCCCAGCAGTAACGGGAAAGCGAAAGAAATAAGCAGTATAGGAATGTTTGACCTCAGTACGCATTGTTTTTTACAATGGCCTCAACTTTTAATGACGTTTGGGTCCTCTAGCGATACCTCCGAACAGAACAAGTTTAGCGTCATTTGGTTTACAGCCTCAACAATATAATACCAATGAGATAGAATCAATGGGGATGTTAGTATTTCCTTTTCATTCCTTTGGCGACGATGATTCCGTGACTTACTTGGTCTCTTCCAGAGATGTGGCGGGTCTGTCGCAGGTCACTCCGGTCGCTGCGCTATATTACTCTTTCCATACTGCAACCGCAACCCCACTCTTCCCAACACCATCCTCAAATACGACTGTTCTACTGGGACCTGCAGCGGCTCTGAAACAGCTTCTAGATTGCGGATGTTCACTTGCGACGAAGCCATGGGTTGACAATCACTGGTGTCTCATTCTGTGGAAACTGGCTGGCATGGTCGCACTTGACCCGGAACGCGAAAGTGATCCAACGCAGAAACGATGGTGCTGGTCAGCAGTCATGCGTCAACTGTTTTACAGGTAAATCGCGAGTCTGTTGTTACAGTGTTGATGTGTAGCTAACTATGCAGATACGAGCGCGAGTTGCAAGGAGGCATCCGCCCCCCACTTCGTGTGATAGCGACACAAGATGCCCCTGCATCTTACCCTATAGTGTTATGCATCTCAGGTATCACTTGGTCAGAAGCGGGCTTGACGGATGATGGCATGCCTATTACGCCCTATCCCGAATTGGAAGTGACGGATGGATGGTACAGGCTGCGGGCGCAAGTTGATGCACCTCTGGCAAGAGCCATTCGGCGAGGCGTCATTCGAATTGGCAGGAAAATCGGCGTTGCTGGTGCTAAGGTTCGTTTACTGTTGTGTGACCTTGCACCTGGGTATAACGCATTGCAGTTATCATCAGAACGGAAGGACCCTTCGGAGGTGCTGGAAGCGTACAACTCGACGAAGCTCGTTATATTTGGCAATTCGTCTCACATGGCCCCATGGCACGCAAAGCTTGGATTTCAAAAGGGCCCTTGTATCTCGACGTTACACAGCTTGACGGCTGACGGAGGAGTCGTATCTGCGATGGACTTGGTTGTGATCAAGGTAAGCACGACCTGCATCTATCCTCAGAAAGACCATTGCATCGTCTTGATAGGCACACCCGATTGCGTTCTTCGAATTTATGGAGGATAAAGATGGAAAACGACATCGTGAAGGGCCTCTGAACGAAAGCGAAGAAAGCTTAATCAATGAACAGTGGAAGGTTTGTTGGAGAATTCCGCTTTCGGTCAGCTGGTGTTGATCTAAGGTGTCGGTAGAGGCGGCGGGAAGTCGAAGAGGCCAAGTTGCGCTTAGAACTTGATAAGAAGCTGCATAGATACGAGGGATATATTGATAGACTGCAGAGACGAGCGGGTGCCCAGTTCAGGCCTGGCGAAGACGGTTGGCAAATCATCTTCTCTCCTGCACAAAACTGACATATCTTTGTAAGAAGATTTTCCGCCAGACCACATCGAGAGCCTCTACGACGAACTCGAAGATCCAGCAGATGCAGGACGAGTATTGGCGAATCTGACTCCCGCTGAGGCTGGTTGGCTTGCGCGTTACATGTTTGATTCGATCGAAAAGGAAAGAGCTAGGGCTGGAGATGAGATCGAATCCGAACTCAAGGTTATTCCTTTCTCTACGCCTATGTGTGGCGCATATAATTCTTGTCATATAGAATCTTTGCCCTCCTCGCGAAGTGCGCTGCTTCCGGGTGTTAATTGTTCAAGACAGTCGTACTCTTAGACGACCTGCTCATCGCAAGGCACAGTTGACCGTGTGGGATGTTCTTCAATTGACACCATCTGAAGGACATGCAGCGGGTACGTTCGAGACGGGGCAAAGGTATTTAGTATGTTCAACCTTCTACTTTGCTCTCCAGCATGTGGTTACTGATATTGGGTAAACAAGGTGACGAACTTAATGCCCACCCAGCCTAGCGCTTGGATGGGCTGTGAACCAGGTTCCGAGGTATACATGAGCACGAGGAGAGACTCACGATGGATAACAATCAAATCCAAGTGACTAAGCTGTGTTAAATGGCTCAATGCAATGGTAATGGACTAGAGTAGATACATAAAGATAAAGCAAGTTGAGGTGGGGATAATGATGAGCAAGAAGTTAGTTCTAGTACTATGCTCCTGCAACACTATATTTACTAAACACGTCCTCCCATGCTCCAGTATCCTCGTGACCCATACAAACGACGGTCGCTTTACTACCTGACTGTGGACCAAATACACGGGCTGCCACTCGGCGAATATCTTCCGCTTTGAGTTCATCGATTTTGTTGGTCATTTCTGAGACGGGGACTTTGCGTCCGTGAACAAGAACCTATGTATCAATTTGGGTCATTCATTGCGGGCGCAAAAAGAGCAAAGGCATGGATGCATACCTGTCGACCGAGATCCTCGACTTCTACCGCTCTACTTTCTAAAGCCATCATGAGACTAGACTTGAGCTGATTCTTGGCGCGACTGAGCTCCGTTTCAGGTAAGGGAGTGTACAGCAGTAGGCTTAGCTGATGCACCAAATGAGGCATGATTTGGCCAGGAGTATTACCACCCCGTAGACCAGAAGAAGCGGGAACGAAGGATGCGAATAGCCCAAACAAGGAGGAATCCGTATAGATATGATGGAAAGATGCGCAATGGTCTATTTGAGGGAAGTGATTCAGGATGTGAGTGTAAAGACGAGAATACATCCCTTTTCCAGGCCCACCTGCGGAGGAATGGTTAGATTATACCAACGGAGAGATAGGGAGCGTAAACAAACCGGCAGAGAAGCTCCCTCCTCCACCTAGGAGGACTTGCATCGTTGCTAGCGCATATATATCGTCGTCATGAATTCCAACACCTTCGAAGGCAATATAAAGGTGGTTGAATTCAGCGGACTTGTCGGGTATAAATTGGTGGCCACCGGTATAAGTTGAGCCGGAAGGAACTGGAGGGTCCACAGGGGAAGTAATGGGATTAGGGAAGAGATATGACGCCGCACGTGTCAGCGATTTGGCGATGGAAGGTGAGGATGGCGAGAGAAGATGTGGGGGTATTTGCTGTGGAGGTGTGCGAGCTTGCTGCGATGGCGAGAAGAGGGACGGTGAAGGTTGGAGCGAAGCGAAATGCTTGTCAGCCAACTCCACCAATTCTTCATGTGGCATACCGGCTCCCGCGATGACCATTCTTTCAGGTCGATACCAGTCTTGCATTGACCGTCGCAATATTTTCTCGTCTATGAGATATATCTGGTCTTCTGGACATAAGAGTGGATTTCCCAGACCAGTTCGGCCATAGGCGACACTGTGCACAACTTCTGGGAGGATCATGTCTGGTTTGGAGGTGATTTCACGAAGTTCATAGTGAGCTGCATCACGCTGCATTTCTATTTCTTCTGGTAGAAATGAGGGGTTCAGGACAGTATCTGCGATCAAGGACACAGCTAAAGGTGTCGATTGGTGGAAATGC
Source organism: Tricholoma matsutake (assembly GCA_026075535.2). Taxonomy (NCBI): domain Eukaryota; kingdom Fungi; phylum Basidiomycota; class Agaricomycetes; order Agaricales; family Tricholomataceae; genus Tricholoma; species Tricholoma matsutake. The sequence continues at coordinate 8,903,356 of AP026540.1, read as the reverse complement.
GATGACTGATACATGATAGATTCTCTCGAGGAAGAGCACATTATTTGACCTCCGAGGGAATGTATCGCTGTTGACATTTCTGTATCTGTTCGAGCTGCAGTGCTCTACAGTCGATTCTGAGTAATACTTTCTGTCTCAGAGAATACGTGGTAGCACTGACCTTAAATGCCATCCGGTCAAGGAAATGACTGACACCTGACGATTGGGGCGACTCATAGCGAGAGCCAGCATCGATGTATAGGCCGACGGAGGAGAAATGCCCAGGAGTTGATTCAGTTGCAACTCGGATCTTGTTTGGAAGAGTTGTAATTTGTACGAGAGATGGTGAAGAATTTAGAGGGCGTCTGAAAGTCTTTGATATGGGCTGCCCAACATTCTGCCCGATGAGCCGCCCCTGTCGAACCAGTGAGCTCGCCTTTCGCATGACCGTGACCGCCAATCTCAAGGGTTATTATTTAAATTTATTATATAAATTTCACGCAGCCTGAACCACGTGATGACGGTACATCCACAGCCACAACTGCGTCCGCGGTTCGACCATAGGCTATGGCGCAGAAAACCCTTCTTGGGACCTACTGTAATGGCTAACCTGTCCGACCCAACTTGCGCTCTCAACCCTGGCTATTACGGTCCCGTTACTGCAACTTTAGACTGGTGTGAGGTTGGCATACTTCTCAAAATCTACTATCGTGATGCCCATCACTCATCTAGGCCAATTATCAATTCTCTCACTATGTCGCAGAAATGGCGAATAGCTTCTCCAATGTGTTCCAGATTACCTTGGCAATCTTCGGCGCGCTTCAGGCTGCACGTCAGTCTTTACCATTCAGATATATCTTTGGTTATGCTGTATTTAATCCCCCTTTCTTCTTGAATATCTTTATAATCATTTCGTAGGGAATCGCACTGGTCGGCGTGGGAAGTTTTGCCTTTCATGCAACCTTACTTTTTCAAGCACAATTGGCTGACGAATTGCCTATGATATACGTTGGCTCCATGAGCTTGTGGCTCTTATTCGACGATCGACCTGGATTCAGTTGGCATTCACGCACCAAATATCTTGCAGCTATCTCTGTCCTTTTAGATCTTATCTTCACATTGACATAGTGAGCCATTCTTTGTAAACTCTGTGTTACAAGTTACTTAATTGCCAAGTTTTTATAACCGCAATCCCATCTATCATCAAATCGTTTTTGCAACCATCGTATGGATCGTAGGGTTCCGCGTTACATACTTACTCCAGTGGTCCGAACATTCGTTGCGTATTCCCGACAAGAAAAAGTCCATCATTGGCAAGCTGTTTGGTAGGGGTGCTGGAATGTTTGCACTGGGCTTCTTCATCTGGAACATGGATAACATATATTGTGACACGCTTACACACTGGAAGGTGTTTATTGGCTGGCCACGCGCCTTCCTTCTTGAGGGTATGCTTATCTACGATCTTCCGATCCTTTTTCGTTGATTGAATGTTCATCATTCAGGACATTCTTGGTGGCATGTATTGACTGTAAGCATATTATAATCAGCTGGTATTTGGTATTGATCGTGCGTAGGGAGCCGGAACATACTATATGTTCATTGGGATTCAATGTGCGTACTTTCCTTTCCTTTCATTGTGATTCGGTAGCTGAACCCGTCTCCAGACTTGTAAGTTGACATGTGATACAGTCGTCTTCAAGCTCACCTTGTCATTTCAATTCAGCACTTTGTGCGCCAAGGATGACCAACGAAATTATACCCTAGGTTACAAGCTTGGCCTACCCCATGTCACGCACATTCAAAAACATTAGCAGTAGTTAACGAGCCTTGCGTCCCAGATGTTGCTTGTAACCTAATCAGTAGAACAAACATCTAGAACGAAAAAGTACACGTATATCATGTTATGCGCAAATAATTTTCATTCACATATGACTTCTCCCACTGCCCACTTTCTGAAATCTAACACATTCAATCCTCCAGCATTGAAATTCTCTGCGCTCTCAACGATACCCCTTTCTTGAGCCCAATTGTGAAGGACTTCCCGAACAGTCCTCCCAGTTGATTCACCAGAGAACATTATGAATGGCTGGTCATACAGCGCCGTATCGTCCTTCTCTCCTGGAGGAGGGCTGATGCAGCGCGTTTCAAGTCCAACCATTTGTCGGGCGAGCGATCGTTCCAGCCGTTCCAAGTCCGTTCGGAATGCTTCCAATGCCATGAGGTCGTCCAATCTACGCGATTTCAGAGTGAGAAGAGCAAGGGAACCAATGCGGCCCTGCGAGGGAAGGCTGACGGAACCGTGATTATAAGATGCAAGCCTGAGTCCCACTCCAGCTCGCACTTGTGGCGGGTTTTCGACCAGCGTCACCGCCCTTCGTAGAGAGATTTTCTCGCCAACCTTGGCTATCAAGTCGCGAATTGAGGATCCTACAGTGGCGGAAGTGGCAGAGTGTGGATGACGTTGGGATATTAACGGCGCGTCATTTAACATATCCAGAGAACATGTTTGGAACGCCGTATCAGACCCGACCGGGTCAGAAATGAAAGCTGCGGTATGGGCAATATCGGCAGCTAATCGTCCGAACAGCTCGTTTCTCCCTACGTAGTCTGTCTCGCAGTTGAGCTCGATCATCGCCCCACGAACTCCGCCTTGGCCGAACCCCAGCTGTGGTCCAACCCCGTGTGACAGAATACAGTTGCTAATGAGACCTTCTCCAGCGAACCTTCCGTCCACTTTAGCAGCTTTCTTTGCCCCAGAGATTGCCAGATCTTTTTGTAGCCATTGCAACGCAAGGTCAAGATCGTTGTTAGTGGCAATGAGTGCCTCTCGAGCTTTGGTAATCGAGACCTCCGTGAGTTTCCTTATTTCGGCGACAAGTTTCAAGTGCGGTTTCGGTTTCGGTGGAGTGGAATAAACTCGTCTAGAGGAAGAAAACGCGACCGTGTATCGTATATTCCTCAGCATGCTGATTTGCAGAAGTGAAGAGCGTGACCGTGACGGATTTGAAAAATATCATCGACGCGTTTCATGGCAAGCGATGGACTCATCTAAACGCTGCCATCCCTTCGCGACGAGCAGACTGACACTTCAAAATGAATGGCTTCAAGTTACCTCAGGACATTTCACAAGACTTGCTCCTTATCAGCGATCTTATTGGTGTATCAAGCGATGTCCCACCGCTCAGCCCTCGAATTTCAATAGAGGTCCAACCAGATGATAGCGTCGACAGTTCAGACACCGAGATTGCCAGTGAGGACGAAATTCAAGCGGATCTTATTCCGGTCAACCACGAAGGCGAACTGCAAGGTCTCCAAACAATGCATGTCCCTATGTTTCCCCTCCTCTATTCCGCTTACCAGTTGTACAGTCCCGTCTCAGATTCTAGTTCGGAGTCAGAGTCGGGATCTAGTGTGAATGACGACGATGCGAAATCTATCTCTAACCATGACCTTGATGAGGACGACGAGTCAGGCCCTACTGGAGTTGATTTCCAAACTAAAAATGAAATCAACGAGACAGACGTTATCATTCCAGATATTTCTGAGGTTGGCCCAGAGGAAATTCTGGAGAAAGTAGGCGAAATCATGAGCGTCATGGTAAATTTGGTTATCGTAAGAGGTGAACCTTCCGAGCGTGCCAATAAAGGATCTGAGCAAGCCCTTGATTCGGATACTCTCCTCGTATTTGAAGATAGAAAGGTCATGGGATATGTAAGAATCGTACAGTCATGTTGCGGAACATTGCTAAAAGAAATGAATATACAGATCTATGAAACTTTTGGCCCGACTTCCCAACCCTTGTATCAAGTCAAGTTCAGCAACGGCTACCCCCTCGATCCCGAAAAGATGCGAATAGCCCGGAAAGTTTTCCATGTACCGAAACGAAGTCACTTTGTCTTTCTCAGTCAAATCAAGCAAATGAAAGGCAGCGATGCAAGCAATGTTCACGATGAAGAACCTGCCGAGCATGAGCTGGAATTCTCAGATGATGAAGCCGAGGCTGCGTTCAAAAGCATCCTCAAGAGAAAGTACGTATACAGCGTGCTTTGCATTCTCAACACTTAAGTATGTTTCAGACGAAGTAACTCTCGAGCCCAATCCGTTGTCTTATCTAGGCAGCCAACACCAAGTCCATCCCAAATGCGTGACCAGGACTTGGTTGACGACGTTATTCTGAAGGGAAATGCCTACGATGAGCATGGCCCATACGACCTAGATTTTAGCACCGGGCCTTCACGCCCTCCTCCAGCCCCTTACGACGATCCTTACGCTGATGAGTACCCACTGACCACTTCAAAGCTATCAACATCATCAGAGTTGACCAGTGATCCGAGCCCTAGTCGCAACCAGCATCACACTTCTGCCCATGGAGCAAGGCAAGATCGTGGAGATGCTCGGGGTCACAGTAGTGGCCGAGGTCGAGTTCGGGGGCGAGTCCGAGAACACGATAGACGTGGAAATGGTAGACACAAATGGGCGGCTTCAGCTCATAGTCCTCAACAAAACAGCAGCACCAGTGAGACAAGCTGGAATGGTGGACCAATCGCCAGGTCACCAACTGGTGCTTCCTATGATCTCCACATTCCTCGCCCTCTGTCCCCTACCTCGCTTGCTATTGCACATGCAACGGGACAATTACCTGATGGCTCAATTATTTCCATGCCGCATACACATGCTACTCCTGAAGCGTGGGGCTACCAAAATCCCCGATTTCACCAAGGAGCGCCATTTCACTTCAACCCGCAAGGCCCATCCCCCTTCGTCCAACCACACATTAATCCACGGTTTGCATCTGCTTTTGGCTTGCACATGAACACGAACATGCGTTTGATGCAGCCCCAACAATACGATCCATACGAGGAGAGTAACATGCACTCTGTTTCATTGCAGCAAACCTCCAACTGTGCAGATGAGTGGGCAGTCCCAACTGGAGCACCTGACGAAAAAGTTGTAAACAAAGATGGTGTCTAGTCACCGCACAGAGATCCTGTTAGTATTGACTTCTGCGCCTTGTGGTAATTGGGCTGTACCTTGTGCATGTCGTCCTCTATCACTTTGCTGTGTCGAACTGAGGCGGAATTTTTTGACTTTCACGATCCTTTGAAAGCGCATTGTGATATGTATTAGTGACGGTCAAACATGACGATTCAAAGGCGATTCAACATCAAATTTCAACTCCCTTTGATTAGATAAGTAAATAAATTTAATCAAGCCCATTTCCCCCGGGTATCCTTTCTGAACATCCACAATGATTGAAGCCATCACCACACCCCAATGCACATGCGACGCCCTCAGCACATACGCTCGAGGGCCAGACACTCTGGAGCCTGAGTCTCTGGTCTGGTATATGGAACGATGGCCTTGGGCCTTGTGCTGGACCTGCCATGCTTATTTAGCCAGTTATTTAGCAAAGAGTTTTCAGGGCATCTCCCCTCCTGTTCTAGTCAACTTTTAATGATGAATAAACTCGGAAAAGAGATATTATGGTATCGGTATTAGTATCATGCAGGTAACTTTCAAGGTACTCAGTAATGGTTGTAACTACAGCTCTCAGTCCTTTTCCCCTTTTCTCTTCACAAAAAATCAAAGGGCCTTCTGGCTGGTGAGATTTACATATAGAAAAACTGCACTGCTGTAGCATGTGTGTTCTCCAGTCCTCAATGGCATTCTCAAGCCGACGAGCACATCAAGTGCGCAGCTATAATTAGATTTGGCCTTTAGCCGAGCATCAGCTCATCAAGTAAATTGGGCTGGTCCGTAAATTATCAGGTCGTTTAAGTACACCGGGAGGCAATTCTATCAACCCCAAGTTAAGAAATCTGCTCTTGGTGCGCGAGGTAATAAAATAGAACCCCCACATAAAAGAGAGTTAACCTTGATGCGACTTGTAGCAGGTTAACCCGAACTTGACAATTTTCAGCCTGGGGTTAAAGCGTCGGCGGCTACGATCTGTTCGGTGATATCAATTGATATGATTATTTGAATCAGCAGGCATGATGCAATCAACAATGTAAATTCTCATGACTACATAATAACAAACAGGTTGTAAAGGTAAATGGATGAGAATTGGTATACAATCGACTCTGGCCTAAACAATACTCGTGACAACCCATAACCTCAATGGGGTTGATGCAAACCTGCAGTACCAACCCATGTGGGTTTCTGTACCCATACCCATACCCACCCATACCCACAAGCATGGGTATGGGTTTTATTTTTATTTTTATTTTTATTTTTATTTTTTGGTGGAAGCATTTTTCCCACAATGTGTGGGAGGCTTTGAGACACTAGAATTCCATTTCTGGAAGACCATCCTGCTTAATATGGGGATGACAATGTTACTGCTCTCGCCGCCTGCTTAGGGGTTCCAAGGAATTTGAACCTCAGAGTAGGGTTACCAGGGAGGAAATGCATTTTATGCACACTGTATGATTACAGTAGTGTGGGACTCATCACATTGGATAATACCCACTAAAACCCCCCAGTGGCTGAACAGGGGTGGGATTCGAACTCGAGACCTCCTGCCTATTGTCAGTTGGTCACAGGGCCTAGGCCGAGTACGATGATTGCCACTACACCATCGTGCCCCTATGGGTATGGGTTTTATGTGGGTGTGGGTACAGGTAGAGGTCAAGTGACCTGTGGGTTATGTCACTTACCCATGATGTGCACTAATCATGCAAGCATTGCAAAGAATCAGACCAAGATGGTGGTGCACTGGGATCAGATTTACCCAAACTTGTGGAAGGAAGCCGGAGCTTCCAACACTCAAGAGAACCAAGACATGTAAGGAACTTAGTATATTTTGAAGGGGGGAAACTAAGCTATTGTACAAAGTAATCAAGGTGTAGACTATATACTACTGGAATAACATGTGATAAAGGGTGCGGATGTAGATAAGGGATGCTGATGTAAGAGACACTCTTACACTCTCTCATACTCCAAAAAATTTGATTGGGCAGGGGGGACTACAACTTAAGTAAGAACAGACCAGCAGACTTTACATGTTGGTGAAAACATTGAGTTGCCTAGTAGGGGAGTTATGGTGATGGTGGGTGTGGGGGGTCTTGGTGTCGACATTGAGTCCTGACAAAGATGGTGGGGATGACAATGATGGTGGGCATTGATGAGGGCAGTGGGCATTGACAGTGTTTGACAGGGGGTGCAGGGGTGCAAGTCATCAGGAAAATCTGATGCTGACTTATTATGCTTAATGCTTCTTAAAGTCAAAATTAAGCAGAATTAAGCAGAATTAAGCAAATGGCTGTTAAGGAGATCTTGCTTAGAATAAGTAGGGTCATTTCCTGAATTAAGCAAAATTTGCTTAATTTATCCTTATATTGCTGCTTAAACTGCTTTTCTGCAAGTATCAGCTCTCAGGGGGCTGCCTAGCCATGTCAATAAGGAGATTAAGAAGACATTTAAGGAGACATTTGAATCATAAAAATATATATATTTGGCTATTGAAATAGAGTATACTACATACATACATCATCACCGCTAACTAACCCTCCTCACACAAGATGCGAGGGGGGTGGGCATACAACATAGATAAAAAAATGATGCAGATCCTGTTGTCAGCACGTCGTGGTGGCCCCTGCTGTCTCTGTCTTGCTCTCCTCACGTTGTCCCTGTCCCCAGCCTTGTTTCGTCATCCTTGTTGCTGTCCCATCCCCGTCATTGTCATCCCATTCCTGTTCCCCACGAGCAGTGGCTTGTGGAGGTGGTGCAGGGCGGTGGTGGTGGTTTTCTGTAGATACAGCAACAGTAAAACCTAGAAGTTAAAGAGTTGATAAGTTGAATGAAAAAAAAAGAAGCGAACATGGAAAAAAATTACCTGGAGCTCAAACAACGATAGACGTTGTTTGTGCCCTTCATCACCCTTCCCCCGCCGCCTGCACCTATTTGCGTCCCTGTTGTTGGGTTGTCCGTTGTTGGCATCCTCGTTGTGGGTGCTAGCCCTCCTGGTCATTGTCATCGCTGGTCCCGGCTGCCCCCCCATGGAAGTGGTGGGGGGGCAGGTGGGGCCAGTAGTCGTTGTCATAGTCAAAATCACAGGTTTGTACCTAAAAATATTTGTTAGCAAGAAAATGAAATGGGAAAAGAACAGAAAAGATACCTATAGCCCAAGAGACATTGATGACATCACTTGGGCCCTTTTTTGTTCTCCCTCATTGTCATCTCCCCATCTTCTCCATCTGTCCAGGCTGCTCCCTGTTTCCACCCCGTGAGCACTTGCTTTCGGCATTGGTTGGGGGTGCTGTGGTGGTCGTGGTGGTGTGGTTTTGCTGTTCATGTCTTCTCGTCATTGTTCATCAGGCGTGGGTGCTTCTTTTTTTCATTGTCATTATAATACTGTTAGAACCTATAAATTATTATATGTTAGTTGAAGCCTAAAAAAAAAAGCAGGAAAAGGAAAACATCGTCTGTGCCTGTTTTGTGTGCGATGCAGCCCATTTCCGTCATTTGCTGGCGAGGTGGCAGCTATGGGTGCATTGGGTGTGGATGTTTACAAACTGGTGGTGGTAGTGGAGGGAGGAGAGAGGGAGGACAGCAGCAATGGCATCGGCAGCATCAACAGGTGGTGATGACCTGGCAGACATGGTTGATGACGACGTGTTGTGGTTGCATGACGAACACGTGAATTTCCATTTTCGGAAAATGCCAAGGGACTTGGAAGAAATTTCGAACATAAGTCAAGCAGTCCTTAGGGCCTTAAGGACTTACAAGCTTCTTACAGCCTTTATTTGCTGAAATGTCACTTATCTGCTTAATAGATTATATCTGCTTGACTGGTCATCAATTTTAAGGAGAAAATTGTACTTATTTTCCTTAATAAGGCTTAATTTCCTTAATTGGACTCTAAGCTAAATAAGCTAAATAAGTCGACCTTTGATTTTGCTGATGAAGACTAGTGAGCAGTAATGAGCAGGGCATGGTGACGAGGGCAGGGGACAGTGGGTGAGAACAGAGGGCAGGGAACAGTGGAGATGGCAGGGGTAATGGTGACATGATCGGCATTGGTGGCAATGATGGTAGGTATTGATAAAGGTGGGTGTTGAAGGAGAGAGGGGCAGTTGAACGAGTCAGGGGGGGTGAGGGGGGGTAGAGCCTGTCATTCTGGTCCCATTCTGAGAGGGGCAGGTGTTGATAGGTCCACCTCATCGTTCAAGCTTGGAAAGCACATCTACGATCGTTGTCAAAGCTCTATAAAGTTCTACAGACCTCTCCGAAGCTCTACGAACCTATACAAACCTCTCCGAAGCTCTACAAACCTCTCCAAACCTCTACAAAGTCATGAGAATGCTTCAAAATCCTTCGCAACACTGATGATGCTCAACCCGGAAACCCAAACAAAACCCACAAAATGGCTTCAGATGGTATAATACGAGTCAGAGGAAGGATGCGAGGCCCTCTAGATGTCACCTGTCAGACCAACCATCAAATAGTCATGAAACAACTGCTTGTCGAAGCAGTTCGAGGCTAAAAGAATGTGTTTCGAGGACTTGCGATAATGTTTGAGGGGTTGCAATGATTTTCGAGATGTCGCGATATTTTTTGAAGAAGTCTTGAGGAATTTCGAGTGTGCAGATATGTTCGGATGCAAGATTGGGGACTAGACGAGTAGTAGAAGTGAAGAAAAGGCTAATCAAGGGAAGCGAGAGTGAAAATAGCGTAATGCAAGGAATTTTGAGGAATTTTGAGGAAGTTTAGCGTAAAACACCAAACTTCGGACTGAATAAGACTAAACTGTACTCTCAAATCACTGTGATCTGGGAGGAAGACGATGACTTTCTTGTTTTTCTTTGTATCTAGTACATCTTTTTATATAAAATAAAGAAAGTACCTAAAAAGGCTAGAGAACATGAGGCAAACATGTGGAAAACTCGAGGCAAAAGACAATATAAGTATATCAGAACAATAAAGCGAGCCTAGAAGGGGTGAATATAACACATGATGAAGAAATAATAAGAAAGAATAGCTAAAACTGGACTGTCCTTGTTATAAATTGAATAAAAGATCGGAAACTGCTTCGAGTGGATTGTATGCGTGCACATGCGGTCAAAATGTGTTCAATATACTCTATATAGTGTCCCATGTGTCCAGCATGCGTCCAAAGATCATTTGAACAGGAAATACTGTGTCCGACAATGTTTTTTGAGGTTCGATGTTTTTCGAAGATTCTTTGGACTTTGTTCGTGGCCCGATATTGGTGCAATATTGTTTGACAATGGTAGGGAATACGTCTGGCATGTGTGCAATGATTATTCGGATGGCGATATAGTGTCCAATGTCAATTTGCCATGTTCAATGATTTTCGAAGTCAGTCGAGGAAATATTGGACTTGTTCGAAGGCCAATATCGCTGCGATATTGCTTGATACTGGTTCGGAACTTGTCGATGATGCTCCAAGCATATATCCTGAGCTGTCCGAAGGTCAGGGGAGTTGTACTATAGTGGCCAAAGGCATACAAAGAATTTTGAGTTGTCGCGAAGAGTTTCGAAGCATTGCGAAGGATTTCGAAGCATTCTCGTGACTTTGTAGAGCTTTGTAGAGCTTCGGAGAGGTCTGTAAAACTTTATAGAGCTTTGACAACGATTGTAGATGTGCTTTCCGAGCTTGAACGACAAGGTGGACCTATCAACGCTTCAAAACTCTTCGCGACACCTCGAAATTCTTCGTATGCCTTCGGCCGCCATAGTACAACTCCCCCGACCTTCAGACAGCTCAGGATATACATGTGGAGCATCGTCGATGAGTTCCGAACCAGTATCGAGCAATATCGCAACGATATTGGCCTTCGAACAAGTCCAATATTTCCTCGACTAGTGTTGCCATGGCTCAGCCGCGTTTTTTGCTACTTTGGGAAATAAAATAGCTAAAATTCCGAAAATATTTGAGGACCTAGATCACATGATAAGCCGAGGGGTCCTCTGCCAACTCTAAGCGATCTGACCACTGGTTCCCATGTTATTTAAGCGGCTTGGATGGTGGCTTGCTAAGCCGCATTTTAAGCTGCTTACATAACGTGGGAACCGGTGGTCGGATCGCTTAGAGTTGGCAGAGGACCCCTCGGCTTATCATGTGATCTAGGTCCTCAAATATTTTCAGAATTTTAGCTATTTTATTTCCCAAAGTAGCAAAAAAATGCGGCTGAGCTGTGGCAACACTATCCTCGACCGACTTCGAAAATCATCGAACATCGCAAATTGACATCGGACACTATATCGCCATCCGAATAATCATCGCACACATACCAGATGTATTCCCTACCATTGTCGAACAATATCGCACCGATATCGGGCCACGAACGAAGTCCGAAGAAACTTTGAAAATCTTCGAAAAACATCGAACCTCGAAAAACATCATTGGACACAGTATTTCCTATTCGAATGATCTTCGGATGCATACTGGACACATGGGACACTATATCGAGTATATCGAACACATTTCGACTGCATGTGCACGCATACAATCCACTCGAAGCAGTTTCCGATCTTTTATTCAATTTATAACAAGGACAGTCCAGTTTTAGCTATTCTTTCTTATTATTTCTTCATCATGTGTTATATTCACCCCTTCTAGGCTCGCTTTATTGTTCTGATATACTTATATTGTCTTTTGCCTCGAGTTTTCCACATGTTTGCCTCATGTTCTCTAGCCTTTTTAGGTACTTTCTTTATTTTATATAAAAAGATGTACTAGATATGTACAAAGAAAAACAAGAAAAGTCATTGCCTTCCTCCCAGATCACAGTGATTTGAGAGTTTGGTTTAGTCTTATTCAGTCCAAAGTTTGGTGTTTTATGCTAAACTTCCTCGAAATTCCTCGCATTACGCTATTTTCGCTCTCGCTTCCCTCGATTAGCCTTTTCTTCACTTCTACTACTCGTCTAGTCCCCCGATCTTGCATCCGATCATATCTGCGCACTCGAAATTCCTCGAGACTTCTTCAAAAAATATTGCGACATCTCAAAAAGCATTGCGACATCTCAAAAATCATCGCAGCACCTTGAAAATCATCGCAAGTCCTCGAAACACATTCTTTTAGCCTCAAACTGCTTCGACAAGCAGTCCTTCTATGGCTATTTGATGATCGGTCTGACAGGTGACATCTAGAAGGCCTCGCATCCTTCCTCTGACTTGTGTTATACCATCCAAAGCCTTTTTGTGGGTTTTGTTTGGGTTTCCAGGTTGAGCATCATCAGCATGGGGGAACTGGGGTTGTTACATGCAATGTGGCAAGCACTTGGGGCAAGACAGGCTGTGAGACAGGCTGGGGAGCAATGTAGGCAAGCAGGCATTGGAGGCAGTGGTACAGGGCTTGAAAGGCTGTGCAACAAGAGATGGGGGGGAGGGCATAAACAGCAGCAGGGGGGATTCAGACATGCTGGCAGTCCCAAAAGATGGGGGGGAAGCCAACGAGAGGGGAGTAGGTCCTGGCATCAGTGAAGATGTGGCAGAAGTGGAATACACAGGTGTCGTGGTGGGCTCGTTGAGCAAAACAGGGGCAAGGGGGGCAAGCATGGGGGGACAGGGTGGTGGCCATTGTCCACAATGTTGGCATCTGTGTGGGCATCGCCAGTGGCGATGTGGCAGGTGATGGTGGCAGCAGGGGTTTGGTAATGATGTGGATGGGACTCTTTCACTGAACGATGTGGGGGCACAAGAGAACAGGGTACTGCAATGAGATGAGTCAGTTCCAGTTGTTGTTGCCAAAATGAGAGGGGCATGGCTAATTAAGGGGGCCACAGGCTGAAAACAACGATGACCTAAATGTGTTGCCACCAGAGGAGTGGGGGTGCATGAGTGCCAGGGGCAGGAGCAGGACCAGATTAGACCAGAAAGTCTGCTAACAAGCTGACTTCCTGGGGGGCAACAAGCATGCTACCTCGAACAATGCCACATGGCACCAAACGAGTCCATGGGTAGGTGAAATAAAAGAGTGGGAGGAGGGGGGCAGGAATGAGACAAGGGAGTAAGCAAGGATGGGGACAGTGAGGTAGCAGTGGGTAAATAAGGTACAGTGGGAAGAGGCAGCACCAGCAAAACGAGGAGTTCACCATGTTGTTCGACACAACACAAGGGGTGCAGGCATTGCAAGGGTGGAACAGGGGCAATGAAGATGAAAATGACAGCAAACAATGCCAGACAGTGCCACATGACTCCTGGGAAGGGTGAATGAACCAACAGGGCAGGGCAGATGAGAGAGAGACAAGACAGAGGCTAGAGCTAGAGGAAGAGAAAACAAGAGTGGGCATTGCATTGTTGTTAAGTGATGGTGTGAAAAAATTGACCATTGCAGTGATTTCAGGGTCAGTGTGGTTTCAGGGAAAAGAATGTGAGAGTAGAGTGTTGATAGTAAGTTTGTTACAAAAAAAAAGTGGAAGGAAGCCGGAGCTTCCAACACTCAAGAGAACCAAGACATGTAAGGAACTTAGTATATTTCAAAGGGGGGAAACTAAGCTATTGTACAAAGTAATCAAGGTGTAGACTATATACTACTGGAATAACATGTGATACAGGATGTGGATGTAGATAAGGGATGCTGATGTAAGAGACACTCTTACAACTTGTGGCTCAAGCAGCCAATAATCTCAGCTTGGCTTAAAGAGGAGGAGAAGTGGCAAGCCCATTTGGGCTGTCAAGACCGATTCCTCCAACTGGACTTCCAATCGTTTTCCACCATCTTTTATGGCTGCCTTGCATCACAGCTCACCTCCCATCAGCAGCACTGCCTGGAGATGAACTTCCTTTATTTCCAATTTGATGAAACAGTTTCAAGTTATTTGTCTTGGAGCCTGGTTTGGAAATTATCACAGCCTCAGAAACTCCGACCACCTCCAATTCCTAGTATTTAAGCTAGCTACTTTCATCTTGTATTAGACAGTTTGTAAATCAACAAAGTCACCCAACTTAATTCCAACCAAGTTAAACATCTCCAATCCTCTTCTAAGTCTACCTTGAACTTTACCTTGTTCTCCCTGGAAAACCTCCAGATCTCTTATCTCTCTCCTAACCCTTGTCTTGAGATTAGGACACTTGACAAGGAGAAGGGTGCAAATTCTTACAAGTTGAAGCCAAGTCCTTTCTGTTCCCCTCACACTTGGTGTGTCACATCAAGTGGACTCTGCCCCAGAATCCCTCTGGGTTTGCTTTCCTGTTTTTGGTCTTCCCTTCTCCCTTTGACAGATATTGACCAGGTTTGACTGGAATTCTGACAACTTCCTTTCTCCAGCTCAGAACTTAACATGGGCCAAGGTGGAGAGCAAGGGGCAGGCAGGCAGGTCAAAGTAGGTGAAGCAGACCGAGCACACAGAGGTTCACAAGTTATGGGTTGCAAAGGCCATGGCTGATAATGTTCCTGTTGTTAGGGTGACACCCACTATTCGCTAGCTAAGACTGTGTGGGTTCTCTCTACAAGAAGGGGGTGGGATCTGCATGCATGATGCGGAAATTGATGGTTCTGATGTGATGGGTTATTAATAGAATGATTGGTTGAGAAAGGCAATTTCACACCACAAGTGTAGGTGGAATACCTAAGAGAACACAACTGGGGTCCCCTAGGTATGTATTTGAAGGTTATATACTATGTTACATATATTGTAAGATAGTCATCATTCATACTCAACAAGATCATGTGCTTTGGTCAGATGTAGTTGAAAGCTGGCATTTGAGGCCAACACACAAAGTTTCAAAAAAAATGGCGCCCGAGGAAAGTTTTATTGATTAATTTTAAAAAACAACTGTTGAAGCAAAATATTGATAGAAAGAAAAGAGAAGGAGGATCAGTGTTCCCAAAGTTGGCGATCAGCCAGAAATCAGTCACAATCAAAATCTCAACATTTGAGACAAAACTTTATATTGCTCACACAACACTTGCTGGCTGCACCCGATATTTCTCAGGCATCTTAATGACATGGGACCAGAGATTCCCTCAGGGCCAGATTTTGCAAAAAGGTCACCAAAAGGTTTTTACAGAGAGTATGAATGACGACTATCTTACATTGTTGCTACTGACATGTGCATACATGCACATATACATTGATGCATGCAAAATAAAATTCTCATGCCCTGCACATGCAGTGTCATGTAGCATCATTCAGTGTAATGTAGTGTAATTTGACATAATAAGATAAAAATGAAAATTTATTAGGTAATGGGGCTGTTTCCTAACACCTGTGAACATGGAGATTAGTGTTTGCAGGTCCAGTCCATAGGACCAAAAAAAAGACCAAAACTGGACCGAATTGGACTGGAAAAGACCAGACCAGAGGTCTATTTATAGACTGGTCTTTTGCAGTCCAGTTGCTGGTCTTTTGCTTTGAAAAATATAGTAGGAGCAATGAAAACCAGCTTAAACTGGTTGCAACTGGTCTTTTGTCCCAACGTGTATTTGACCTTACTCCCACACATATTTACTTCATTTTCAGTCCCTGGATCATCAAAAACAGTTAAGAATTGGTTGAGATATGACCAAAAACACTTTTGTATGAGTATTTTGTACAACTTTCATTGCATTGCTTATTACCTGAGCTATAGTTTTTTTGTACAGCTATATAACATCATAAAAAACATAGCAACAACACACCTAACCATCTGTACCATGTGATCTTATTGATTTAACAGCCAAAATGAGTTGTGACTACAAACTACAAATTACAAACTACAAACCACAACTTGAATGCATGTCTTTTTGGTTTTAACCATATCTCAATCAAATCTTGGGGGAATTCCTTAAAAGTTGAACCAGTCTACAGGGAATTACAATATCTATCCATCAGTATAATATATGTAAGGTATTAGTTATAACTATTGAGATACATATGGGTTATTTCTCATGAAAAAAATTATGACAAAAGACCAGTCCAAACCAGTCTTTTTTCGGTCCATGGACTGAATGGGACCAGTCCTGAATGGTCTGGTTGTGGTCCCCTAGAGTTCAGGTCAGTCCTAGACCAGTTGTGGTTGATGGTTGCCCCATTTGGAAGTCAAAAACTGGACTGGACTGGACCTTTAAACACTAATGGAGATCCTATGGCAGAAGTAGACATGCTTTGCTGACCTGGTTTGGGTTCCTGGAGATGAGAGGCTGAACCTGAGGGAAGGATTGCTGACAGCATTCAAGAAACATTGTGGGCTGAAGGAGTGGAGGAGCAGGATTTCCTGATCTGGCCGATGTGAAAAAAAAGTGGGCATGAATCTGCAAGCTGAGCATGAAGCACAAATATCGCTTGAAGGACATCTTCAACATGGATAAGACAGGGCTCTTCTATGCATGAGTGTTGCATTGAATCCATGACTCAATCCTTACTTTTATGCAGGATGCTGCCTGACTGTGGACTTATAGACAAGTGCTGTAGTGAGTCTGGGGGATCTCTTAGGGATCACACAAGAGTGAACATGAATAATGTATATATCTATTATCATGTACTTGAGGTGATAGTGTAAAAAGGTCCTTATATAATATAGAAGACTGGCCCTATATAGGGACCAGTCAGGTTAATAGCAAGAGATTATAATACATATGTACATGGGGTAAAACCCCAGGTCACCACACTCTCCCCATTAAGCTTCAACCAGGGGAGAAGCACAATATTTTAAGTAAAAAGATGACCTCTTTAAGAGGTTCATTGGGTGTATGGTTATCATTGGAGTGTGATGAGGGTATTCAGTTTAGTTTTGTGTATTATTATCTATTATTTTAAAAATGTGATGACCTTAAATGGGTCAGTCGTCAGGGATGTGGGTATTGTTGTTCAACAAGAAGATGTGGGTTTTGTTGAGGTATGACAGATAAGTGGAGATGTTGGTATCTATCAAACACATATGGTCTATCGAACGCATACGGTCTATCAAATGCATATGGTCTATTGAATGCATACAGTGTATCAAATGATATGGGTTTGGTGGATGCCGTCGAATGTTCTCATAGTATGTATAACATGTGCTAGTATCAAATGAATACACTTCTACAATTCTTGCTTGTGATACACTATGAAGAATGTTAATATACAGATCAGAGATACCGTTGGACATGGTACTCGGCATCGGCATCAGCATAGATATATGGCATCGGCATCAGGCTAATGGTCTTGGTATAGATGTGCATAGGAAACTGTATGGCCTAGCTATAGGCAATGATACAATGATTTTCTATGTAGTGCAGACCTACCAAATGGGATCAGCTTGCCAACCCAATTGGTGTTGGTCAATGCTGCCGATGCCGCCTAAGGAAATTTCCTGATGCCGAAGGTTATATAGTGACATGTATGATAAATGCCTCAATTAGCAATCATTCATTTGTTGTATGCAGACCTATAAAATGGGTCAGCACTGGCACTGGCAGAAATTAAAAATTTACCAACATCGGCAGCAGCAGACACATAATACAGACCTTCATGAAATCAGAGATCGGCATCAGAATTGAGCATGGCACTGGCACTGGGATTAGATTGGGCAGAAAATGTTTGGTGTTCCAGAAGCACCAACAATTATTACTACATGTTCATGTATAGAATATGTAAATGAAATAAATGAGCATCATCCATCATCTGTAGTGTCCATATCATCAGAGCCATGCAACCAAGTGTCATCAACATAATCAAAGTCTGCATGAGTATAGATGGGCAGCATGATGCGAGAAGGAGTGGGGTGCTCTATCTGGGAGGTGCTGGGGGACTCATCACTAAAATTGTGCTCTGAGTCAGAATCTGCACCGGCATCATTGGCATTGGCATTGGATTCACCCCGAGGTCCAGTAGAATCTGTCTCTGATGATGAGAGAAAAACATCCACTGCATCAGATGCAGTGGCAAAAGCTGATAGGGGATTTGAGGGTGGAGATGAAGAGGTAGAATCATCGAGGTAGAAGTCAGCAGCATCAATGCTGGTTGGAGAACCCGTAGGGGCAGATGATGAATCAGAACCATATGCCATGGCTGCCTGAAGGGCGGTATGCTGATCAGCATCATTTGCTACATCATCTTCACCTTGCCAAACCATGAGTGCCTCGGCATTGGCAGTGGCAGTTGGGACGGGATCGGTAGTGGGAACGGGGATGGAATCAGAATTGGCATCGGCAGCAGAGAGATCGGCATTGGCAACGGGGACTGAAGCAATGGGAGTGGGGACAGGAACAACGGGAGCAGTCCCAGCATTGGACACATCAGATTCAGCATCTGAAAAATATAGGCCAGCATCGTGACCAGTAACCATGGGTGGTTGACTGTAGGCAGAGACAACTGTTGGGAGACTTGGTGCATCTGACCACTCCTTCTTTTGCTGCGCGCCATCAGGTAGAGACCCTGCATACCCAGAATGCTGTGCCTTTCCCTTGCCCTTGGTTGCCTGATTGATTGCTAAAACCTCATTCTCTGCAATATCAACGCCCCAGGTCCACTTGTAGGAGGTTGGGGGAAGGGCCTTCAGGCGCTCAAGTTCAGCCTGTGCATGTGCAGATACCAGTTCTGATTGTCTTCTTACAGCCGACTGTCTCCCAGCATGTCCACAGTTGTTTTTTGATGCCACTGCTGCTGCTGCTGTTGTTAACTTGCATGGTTTGGACTGAAGCTCCTTGAGCAGGGTTAGCTCATGAAGCCGTTGGAACCCTGCTGCTTGCCTGACATTCACATTCATCGCAGCCTCTGCTGATGATTTTCAGCCATCTATGAAGTCCCACATCCCGCGTGCTTCATTGAACAAATCCCCAATGAGAGACTGCAGGTCAATGCAAGATTGGCAGTCGGCTCGGCCATTGGCAGCATTGTCTGCTGGCTGGCTATTGGTGGGCAGTGAGCTGGTGATCACAGGGGCAGGGATATACTGCCGATAGCTATCGAGGCACTTATCCAGGGTGTCACTGGCAAAAATTTGCCCTGGTGCCGGTTCACTATTGTGGCTCCACCAATCACATACATATGAATCCACCAGATGGCTAGGACCATCGCTGGCAACACCATCATCCAACAAGGCCAAGAGAGATGGATGGAATCCAAGGGGTAGGTGGTCCAAATTCACATCGGCGAGACTGTTGGCCAAGGACCGAAGAAGGATCGGCACATCCATCATAAGGCTGATGGAGGTGCCGATGCCGATCCAAGACATGACATAAATCTGTCATACTTGTCAGTGATGTATACTTACTTCCTTTAGGAAAGATCTCAACATACAAGCTCGGCATAGAGAATTTTTTGCATCCAACATTGTTTTACAAAGTTTGCCTGGTCTAACTCCAACAAAACTCAACAGAATCGGGACTCTGCATACCAAATGATCTCTTGTGTCCGCATTTGGAGTTGCCCTTTTGGGCCCAATTGCAAAGAAAAAGGGTTGAAGATTGAGAGACTTTTGTTCAACATGGTCGTGGTTGGTGATCAAGATAATTGTGTTTACATCATGTTTACATAATACATGTGGCCCTTTTCAGTCACAGAGGGGAGATATAATCAGCATTTGTTGATCTAAATGCATTGTCAGCCCTCAATGCTAATTCATACCATGAAGCGTGCTGGCGATTAGCATAGGCTAGCAGACCAGGAAGGGTATTCTCGGACTGTGAGGCTGACTGCCACTGTTGGCTGTGATAGATGAAATACCGCACAGTCCACTGCATTTCATATGTGACCAGTAGAAATTCCTCCCTCCATTGATTTCTCTGAGCCCGTGAACGAAGCCAATGTACTCGCCTGACTATGAAAATCGTTAGTACAATGAATACAGATGGCTACAAAATATATTTACATTCCCAGAATTGGCTGGCATCAGCATTGGCATTGGCATCAGCATTGGCCATGAGACCAGTACAAATGTGGGAATTATGCCAAATCCAGGACAGACGAACAGAGGTGGAACCAGGTACATTCAGATTCAAAGTAGCTGTGCTGGCATTGAGGTCATCCTTGGATAACTGCTGAAACATACTCAATGTGTCATCATCTCAATCCAGTGCCAGCATTTGGCTATGGCATTTGGGCATGCAAGCTAATTTTGTTAACCAACTCATGGACAACAGCTCATGACCGGGTGCAAACTCCATTTTGTGGCGCAGCTCGAATGATGTGTGAATATTGAAAGAATTTGTCAGCAATGAGCTCCTGCAGCTGGTGCAGCAGTTGGTTTGCCTGGATTTTGCAGAGGTTAATCTCTACATCTGCAAGATTGCCATTAGAGGGGAGATATACTTGTTGCTCCTCAACTGCAATAGCATGTGTGTGGGCTGGGAGATCTGACAGGCCCAATGCCACAGCACTTTCATCATCCAGGTCACCGGGGGTATCAAATTCGCCTTCATTATCATGGGTAATCCATGAGGGAGCAATGTCATGATTGGCAAAGTTGGCAGCATTTTGTAACTGCATTAAGGTTACCATGTGAGATGTGAGAGTGTCTCTCTCCCATTCAACAGCTTGCGTGTCAGAAATGTGAGGTGATTTACCAAGTCAACGGACTTTGTCTCATAATTCAATCCTGGTGACGATCAATGATGGGTTGTGATTGGTGGTAGGCAGTACAACTCACTGCATTTGTTCAAAAAGAATAGCAAAATCAATCCACTCCTTGACTGTGGATTGAACCAGTGCCAATGCCGAAGTTAAGGCCGATCCCATCCCTGCTGCCATTCCTGTCCCCGCTGCCGATCCTGTCCCCGCTGCCTCTGCCGTTTCTGATACGTGAGTGGCATACATATCCATTACCCTGATATCTGTGAGCCTCTGGGATTCTGCTGCCCTCACTTCATCCTCCCATCATTTGATTGCCAGTTGGCCGAATGCTGCCATTAGTTCACCATGGTATTGGCCAAGTTGTGTAGAGTTCTCAAAGGCTTCCCGAAATTTTGAGCAGAGTGTGACTGTCATGCCAAGCATTTTCTTGTGATTTGAATCTGTAGCATGATCATTAAGCATTTCTGCCCGATGTGGCAAGGTCGCTGTTCTGACCATCGGGGAAATGGAATTCAGTGATGCCCACAGAGACTCAAGTATTTCTCCTGCTACAATGCCAGACCCTGGAATAAAAGATGGAGCATAGCAAGAAAAGCATTCATCCTTGTGGCCATGAACATGCAAAAGCCCAATGGCCTGGTCAATGGTCAAGCCGGCTGGAAGATGGGCACCAATACATTCCCGAAGGTGGATAATGTACTAGCAGACAATGTTGTAAATGAGCATGACTCCCTGTTGAGGGTCAACTCTGGTGGTCTTCAGTGCTTGAAGGAAAGCAAAGTTGACATTCTTTTGCTGTTCTCCATGAAACAGGTCTACCAATGCATTGGGCACATAACATCCATGCTGTGCACATGCAATGGCTGCTACTCCAGTCCTGTCACATGCCTTCGATGCCAGAAAAGCATTCACAACAGCTAGGAATTTATTTTCACAAGGAGCCTTCTGAAAACCCAAATACAAATCAGACCAGCTTTGGGGGCGGCATTGGGAATGGCATTGGCCACCACCAAGGGAAGGTACCTACCGTTAATCATTCTATGGCGGCTTGGAGAAACAGCTCATATTCAGCCTGATTTGGGGCCATCCCACCTCCATCCCATAGCCATATATCAGTATCGGAGTTTTTCTGCTGAACATGATCAGCTTTGAAATTGCCATCGGCCACAAATATGCATTTAAAAACAAATCTGAAATCCATAGTATCATTTTAGATGCCACTGCACCGACATATTTTGACACTCACCGGTTCACATCGTCCTTCCAATTTTCTGGTATATTAATGCCTACTTGAGGACAGGCTGGACAGAAATTGGCAAGTGATCCTGGTTCAGGATTCAAAGGATCTCTTTGATTGTGTCCATACCCTGCCCACTTCAATCTTTTCATCCAATGCCATAAGTGGGACATGCGCCAAAGCTCATGGTAGAGATTGACCACTTTGGCAGGCCTCATCGGCAATGTTACACACCAAATCAGCTAATAAAACTGATAGGCTGATGCCTTTAATTCCAGATTACAGAGCCAAAAATGGTCTAGGACCTGCATGGTGAACAGAGTCCATATGTTGGTGAAGCTTGTGGGTAGTAAGTTACTGGTTACCAGGTCCAAAGGAATTCAGTGTTCCCCCTGACACTGGCAGGTAACCATCACTAAGTGATGTATTCCATTTGTATGGACCACACAAATATAACTGTTGTTCAAGGCATCAGCAGTTGGGATGGCATCAGCAGTGGGCATGGCATCGGCAGCTGGGACAGCATCGGCAGTTTGATTAGGATTAGGCAAATATGGTTGAAACCCATGGATGTCGTCATCGGCATGCTCAACTTCAGATTTGTCATTGCCATCAAAGAAGTCTTGAAAACTGTTCTCAGCATCAATATTCCCCTTCCCTTGATGCCAAAGGGCATCAAGGTGATTAAAAAATGCTGAGTCAGCCCCAGTTTCATCTTTGGCCCAGTTGTTGGCCTGAGACTCATTATATCTGTCCGAGGTTGAGTCAGGTGAAGAGGGCCGATGCTGCTGCCATTGCTGATCGTTTGCCTGCCAATTGGCTGACTCTTGCTCTGCTTTATCCTTCACATCTTCAAATGTCTCCAGATATTTCATTTGGAAGTTCAGAGCATTGCAAATTGGCTGATCCATCTGGTGCTGGACTAAAATGTATGTGCTGACCTCCCATAGCTCAGCCTGGCAGAAGTGCGTGTCGGTCCAGCATTCAAAGCGATGGAAGGGATTTTGCCTGTGGGTTACATGCATGCATGTGCAGCAAAGCATGCTTCCCAGTGAACAATCAACACATCACCAAATTGCCCATTTATTGAATGGACAGTCGTTGCAAACTTGTTTGTCAACTGACCATGCCTGCTGAGTGAGGGATGCTTGCAGCAATTCATCTACTTGTCCCACAAACTCCAGTACATAGTCTCGCTGTCTCTGTTATTTGTATATGAGCCTCGCTCCATAAGCAATCAGTGTCAGAAACTAACCATGCCAATGTGTGGCCAAGTCAGCTTGGTGGCCACCTGAGGTTCTTGCATGTCCCATTCTGGAGCAACATTGGGATTATCCTGTATAACAGAATTTGATTGACCCAGTTCTTCCACTGCAGTCAGGGGGACCTTGATGTGCTTTGTTTTTGGTCCATGTTTCATGTTGACCTCAACTTCTACATGTAACAGTATCGACTGCATCGTCATTGTCCTCATGCAGGGGGGCATTCTTCTTTGATCTTCTCTTTTGCTTGTAAGGAACTCTTGTTAGGCTCATGATGATTTGGGGTGAGTCACAACAACACCCAATTATTGATGGGGCTATTGTACTATCGACCTTGTGTGATCCTTGTGTTGATGATATGTTTTATGTCAATGACAAGAATGATTCTTTCCTTCACATCAGTCCCCCCCAATGCCACCTGAGCCATCAGAGAACCCGTGGTTGAGACAGTACTGGAAGGGAAGCAGATATACGGTTGAAGAGCGGAAGATCATTGAGCCTTATAAAGTTGCATTCCGATTGCAGGAATCGAAAGCTGGCCGATTGCAAATACTCAAGTGCAACATTCTCCCAGCAATATTCAACTACTGGGCATCAATTGACAGGGCCCCTATGGATGAGGAGGAGAGTTGCATTCATGCCAAGGTAAACTCACAAGCATGTGAAGGTTGTATTATTGATCACATCGCCAGGAACTAACAACCTGGCTTTCCAACAACTGGCGAATGACCAAAGGCCTCTCATGGAAGTTGAATGACTTCAAAGTAAAGCGGTTGGAAGTCATTTGGAGCTTGTACCGGGACTGAGTTTTCCAACAGATCGCAAACCTATTAGGTGTTGAGGACACCACCACAAGTACACCAGGATGGTTCCAAGCACGACTGCCAGCTATCAAGCATGTTTTTGACACCATGAATGCAGAGGAGAAAGCCATCCTTGAAGTCGAACAGGAGAAAATTATGCGGGAAGGATATCCTGAGCAGATGAAGTGAGTGTAAGTTGAAGCCAATGCCATTGCCGTTGCTGTTGCCAGACATGATGAACATTTCACAGTCTAGCAGACAAATACCTCCTTAAACGTGTGGTGGAGAATGCACAACAACAGTGGCTGGAAATGGGGGTGTTGTCTGTGACATTTACAGCCTATACTGCACCTAATGGTTTGATGGTTGTTGACACATGAGTCCCCAAATCATTTACTGCCAATGTGATGCCGATGCCGATGCTGACTCCAGTCACAAAATGTTGCCTCTCTGATAGCCACCCCTGCACAATCGTTTCTGGACACATATCATGATCAAGTCACTGAACTGAAGCGAAACTTTATGAGTTATATCAAGTTTTTATGCCCATCACACCTTGCTTCAAGGTCAGCAATGCAACATAACACAACACTAACCCAATTAACAATGACTAACGATGGCTTCCCGATCCTTCCCACATCATGGAAAGGATCACAATTCAAGAAAAAAGAGCTGGAAGAATGGTTTATGCTGTATGTTGGCCAGCATTACAGTATGTTGACTTCCTATTCCACAAACCATTACTTATCTCCTGCAGAACTAGCAAACAATGGTCATAGTCGCCATATCCCATTCAAAGCAATTGCAGATCGGCATCATAGAAGACTTCTTTGACCATGTTCTGCAGCGACAAATAGTGCAGGGCCCTGAAAGAGCATTCCGGTTCAAAGCGATCAAAGCCATGGATGGGAGTGTGGCTCCTGCACACTATCCAAATGATTTGAATAACCATTCACCCTCCCGACACATTTCCAAATGCAGGGTCCAAAGAAATGATGATCCTGATCCTCATAGCGGCACCGAGCTGTGGGCCATTGCCGATGCCAAACTGCCTTCTGCAAACTGCAGGGGCCGAAGAAATGACGATGCTGATGCTGATCCTCAACCCAGCACCAAACTGGAGGCCGTTGCTGCTGCCAAACCGCCTGCTGCATCAAGAGGCAGAAAAGTTGTCAAAGGCAAACCCAAGCGCAAGGAAGCTCGCTGAATATCAACAGCAGGACAGACCCCAAATTCTGATACAACTGAATCACAATATGTCCAAGTGGATCAAATGACAATGGACAGCCTCTGCATGGTTGGTGTCACTCAACCACAGCCAATTAATGGTCCTAGTGACGGTGAACCAGAATATCTCGTTCCTCGACACATTTACATGTGATACATCACACCTGGATCAGCCGGAAACGCCATTGTAAATGATCCCCCATGCCCAATTGATCCATTTCTGTTGGATATACCTCAAGAGAGCTCACAATGCCCTAAGGCTCGACCACTTTTAGGGGGAAATCGGATGGAGCATCCTATTGCAAGGGCAAGGGCTTTAGCAGCATTAGTGGGATCGGGAACAGCAACAGTGGCATCGGCAATGGCAACACCAATATTGGCAATGGCAACAGTGGCATCGGCAATGGCAGCACAAATATTGGCAATGGCAACTGTAAGATCAGCAACGGCAATACTAATATTGGCAGCGGCACCAGTAGGATTGGCAACGGCAACACCAATATTGGCAATGACAACAGTATGATCAGCAATGGCAACAGTACGATCGGCAATGGCAACATCAGGATTGGCAGCAAATCCATCCTCGGCATGAGCACGACCTATCCGAAGGACAGCTGATGACCTTGCACAGCAGGAAGCCATTTCAACCCAGGCTGTTGGGAGGAGACAGAGAATTAAAAAAGTGAAATTTGCAGAGTAGATTTACAAATAAAACACTATGTAATGTGAAAAAAAAAAATAGTCCAACTTTTATGTACATGCCAAATAACATCTATTCTTTTCTGCCTTGCTTTGTCTCCCCTCTGTCCTCAGATTTTCCTGCTCTCTTCCTTGGGTTTGGCTGAGGGGTGGTACTTCTGGAACGTAGTCCAGATGGACCAGGGGTCAGCCCACGTGGGGATTGGTGCAGCTGTGCAGGGGGAGGGGAGGGCTGGGGTGAGGTGATTACATCGACTGCCAATGCTGGTGGGGTAAGTGCCGATGCCAGGGTGGCAGGCTCGGGCTCAGTGAGCGACGTTGGGGGGAAGAGGAGAGGGAGTGGTGGGGCCATTGATGTTGTGGGCTGTACCATGTCTTGAGAATCCTGTGGTGTGGCGGGAATAATCTGGATGGGGGGGGTGCCAGCCAAGGATGCTTCCCCCGCCACCTCTTCAGGCACAGCCAGTCCCTCCTCACCATGCTCAGGCTCAGTGTTACCCTCGACAAATCCCTCCTCCTCAACCAGTTCTGCCATCTGTTCATCTTTGTTGCCAGCAGCGGCAACAGGAGTGGGAGCAGGAGTGGGAGTGGGAGTGGGAGTGGGAGCAGGACCAGGAGGAGGACCGGGAGTGGGAGCGGCATCGCCTTCCTCGGCATCTGTCATTTCTTCCCAATCTGCCTCTGCCCTCCTGCTTGGAGTCCTCTCGAGGCGAACCACCTGCCCAGCCATGTAACCATTGTACAATGTAATGGGCTGTGCGCCAGCCTGCAACCCAAGGTATCCTTCAATGTCATTCACCCTGTTTTGAAGCAAGTTGACCATCTCCCAGAGTTCTCGTACATGGAGTCGGGACTCTTGGAATGACTCTTCATTCCACCGTGCATGCTTGTACATGTCTTCCTCCAGTTGGTATAGACGTCCAGTGAAGGTGGCGTAGTCACCGGCAGAGGGGTAGGGAGTCAGGGCAGGGAGGGCAGTTGGCTCAGGCTCGGGATTGGCCATGTCGATATCCTCTTCCACAGCTATGGGTATACGTGTTAGTGGTTTTATGTGTCATGATATGGAAGAACTAACCTTTTGACTTTCCTTTTTGGCTTGCAGTGAACCGCCTAGATGATTCCTCTCCACTGTCTTCACTGGAAAATCACGCCTTCTTTGCTTTTCTTCTTGCCGATCCTTTTGCTTTCTTGGTTCTCGGCACTCGATCCACATCCTCTGGATTGCACCAAACTTTCCCTTTCCCACAGAAGTAGCAGGCCATTTTCCCATTCACCTGCTCCCAACACTCACACCTAAGCCTGACACATTGTGCACACAGCATCGTTTGCAAACTCCCTTGCTGGGGTGCTCCTTGTGCCGCCTTTGCTGTGTTGTGCTGCTTCCGCTCCATCCTGGGATTGGCACTGGCATTGCTGTCCATCTCCTCATCAAAATCCTCATCCGATCCCCTGCTACTCTGCACCTCTCATGGCCTGGGTCTCACTGTGATTGCTGGCAGCATTGGTTGCTGGGCTGGGGCTGGAAGTCTGGATCCTGATGCTTCTGGTTGGGCCCACATCTTGGCCAGTGCTGGTGCTGCTTCTATCCTTGTTGGTGTCAGCGTTACTGCTGCCATTGCTGCTGCCACTCCTCATGCCTTTGCCACTGCTGCTCTTCCTTTCTTTGCCGCTGCCGTCCCTGTCTTTGCTGCTGCTGTCCCCACTTTCTTGGCTGGTGCCATTCCCATTCCTGCTGCCGGTGCCGTTCCCATTCCCGCTGCCGTTCTCATTCCCGCTGCCGTTCCCATTCCCGCTGCCATTCTCATTCCTGCTGCCGTTCCCATTCCCACTGCTGTTCTCATTCCCACTGCTGTTCCCATTCCCGCTGCCATTCCCATTCCTGCTGCAGTGGCCGTTCCACCTGCCCTTGCTGTTCCACCTGCCATCGCCACTGCCGTTGGTCCAGCCAATGTGGACACAGGTCCTGTTATGCCCTTTTTCTCGTCGAAGGTCTTCATTGCCCTCAGTTGACCTTCAATAAACTTCTGGTCCCCTGTCCTGTCTGACTTTGACCATGCTACCACAAATCCCCACAAAAAGGCATCAGCCCAGAAGACAGCCTGCACATCCTCTGTGAGAACCTCTCTTTGCCAGGCAAATAATGTTTTCTACAATTTGTAAGTGCATCGTTGATCTGATAGCATGCCAATCCACTCACAAGGGCCGATTTTCTTTCCTTCATCATGGCCTTGATACTTTGGTCCTGAAGTCCATTGCGGATGGATTGCTTGATCTCGCTGATCTGGCTGAGCACTTGTTGGTGTGTAACGTTCATGGTTGATGAGTCGGCTGCAGCAGCGGGGTCGATGTTGAGATGAAAAAGAGTGAAACACTGAAAGTCAACAATCACGTGTTGTTGATCAATATACAATCAATATATACAAACAAATAATGTCCTGATTAAATGGCATCACTTGTTATCATCTATGTTATCTATACCATGAGCAATCAGCAAACCGACACTTATATTCCTGATGGATATGTCATTATCTGAGGTGACAATGGGCAGCACTATCTAGTGCCCCATTTTATGATTCCAGCTACCCACCAGGCAATGGAGGCCTATTGCAAGAAGGTTGAATTCAATGTACACATGGCACATGGGGGGGTAAGATTTCCTTCTTTTCAAAGTCTCGTTGCCACCAGCCTAGCCGTCTTGGCCTGATGCCATCCTTGGGCCAATGTCATCCTGTTGGCCGATGCTGTGTCTTAGCTGATGCTGTGTCTTAGCTGATGCCATGTCTTGGCTGATGCTGTGTCTTGTTTGCCTTGTCTATCCTCTCACTAATGACTTTGCCGTCTGGAAACATGACTGATACACCATACTACTACGCATTGGCCTGCAACCAGCTAATGCTACCTGCTGATCCAGTAAGTGCCTTGTCCTCATTTGTATGACTGTTAGTTCATTCTGTTGCAGAAATTGACAGACAGGGAGCTGTTGAGCTGCCATGCTGAAGTGAAAGCCCTGCAAAACAACCTTGGCACCTCATACAAGGATGCCAGTCATCGTCTCTACATGGCCAAGGTTGAGAAGCTGGAACAGCAAGATGTCACATTGAAGACATTTGCGACCTTGAAGGAAAGGATGGAATATAATCTGAAATCATTCGAACGCAGGTTCTCAGACATTCAAATGAGATCATTGTCCCAGGACGACAACATGGCCGATCCCGCAATTAGCTAGTACCGACATTGTTATTTTAGCTAGGATGAACACTGCTGTTTTGTTGATTTTGTTCATTCATACTGCCTGCACCCATTGTGCATCTGGTTTGCTAATGCCCATTGCTGATGCTCTTGATATATAGATTTCCACCCCAAAGTGTCTGTCTGCTGCTGCTGATGTTGATGTTGATGTAGATTTCTGTGCCGATGTGTCTGCTGATGCTGATGCCGATGGCTGTGACTATTTCATCAATGGTATTAGATTCTTACTGCACATCTATGCCGATGCCGTTGCCATTGCCATTGCTGTTGCTGATGCCGAATACCATGTCCAATGCTATCTCATAGGTCACCAATCTGTCTATTAACATTCTTCATAGTGTATCACAAGCAAGAATTGTAAAAGACCCGTTTGGTAGGTCTGCACTACATAGAATGAATTATTGCATCATCACCCATAGCTAGGCCATACAGTCTCCTATGCACATCTATACCAAGCATTGTAATTCACTATAGTACATGCAGCTAGGTCATACTGTTATGGTGAAGTGGTGCCTGATGCCGATGCCATACTTCTATGCCGATGCCGATGCCGTTGCCGATGCCACTGCCAAGTACCATGTATGCTATCTCTGATCTGTATATTATTAACATTCTTCATAGCGTATCACAAGCAAGAATTGTAAAAGTGTATTCATTTGATAGTACATGTTATACATACTATGAGAGTGTTCGATGGCGTCCACCGAACCTGTATCATTCAATACACTGTATGCGTTCAATAGACCGTATTATTCGGTACAGTGTAGCTTACCTATGTGCAAACATTTTCCAGGGTGGAAGAAATAGGCAGCTCACACTTGTACTTGGGCATGGAGGAAAGAAGAGTTGTCTCATTGTGTGAGGGTGACAAGGGGACTTGGGAGATCATCTCTGGGGAGTTTCCCAGAGCCAAGTTGTCAGTGATCTGTCCTTCACTGAGAGGAACAGATCCAAAGTGGGTCTTATCAATGATGAAGATATCACCATCAGAACCAGAGATAGAGTCAGTGCAATCACTGTTGTCCTCTGGGTCTCTTTTCTTTGGTGACTTGGTAGGTGCAATGGGTTCATAGCAACTAATGGGCTTTTGTGCCTATCAGGAGGAATGCTGGCAGACAACAGTGATATGCCTCTCTCCGTTCAAGGCTTTCTTCTGACCTTGAGTCACTTTGATGACAGGAGGGAGTCCAGATCATTCCTGGGCTGGATCAATCTCAAGGGGATACTCCCTTTGAGGGTGTGACTTTCCAGCCAGACATATGAGAGAGTCTGGCACTGGCAGAAGGTTGGGTATCCACACAAGAAGTGCTCACATGCATGGAAGCAGAAAGTCCACTTGAAAATCCCTCAGACAAGGTGTTGTAATATGGAGGTTCTATAAGGGCAACCTTAGCCTCTAGCAAAGGGGAATCATATTACTACATAGTACAGGCAATTCAGGCACACCTAGCAAAGGGGAATCTGAAGAGAAAACTCTAAGGAACCCTTTGCCAATGTCCAGTATATGTGAAGATAGGCAAAATCAAATAGTAGTATAAAAATAGAAAAAGCAGAGATAAGTGCACAGATTAATGTAGATTGATCACAGATCATGGGAAACATCGGAAGGGGACTCTGCCTCTAAATACAAAGTGTCAACATGCACACACAAGCCAAAAAAGGGAGAATAAATAATAAAATAAGGGAAAATCATTGAAAATGTGAAATAGAAGGAACTAAGACCAGGAAAAATGTGGGACAAACACAGGAAACTAGAGAAACACCTAGGGCACCCTCCAGTCCCCTTACATCACCCCACTTCTAGGATGCATCACCCAGATGCATTCAAAATTGCATACGACCAAAGTCAGTGACTTGAATGCGATGTGGTGCAGCAGTGTGCCATCGGTAGAATTCCTTGGCTAACCAAGGGGCATTCATATTGGACTCCTTGACCCATGAGTTCTCCTCATACCCATAACCCTTCCAGTGCACCAAATACTGGAGTTTTCCTCAATGCAACCGGCTGTCCAAGATTGACTCAACTTCATACTGGGGTTCTCCCTCAATCACTGTAGGTGGTGGTGGTGGATGTGAATGGCATTCTTGGAATGGATCTGGGGGAGGTGGAAGGAGTTTGATGACATGGAAGACTGGGTGGAGTCTGGACATGGAGGCTGGGAGGCGCAGATGATAGGCATGTGTTCCAACACACTTGACAATGGGGAAAGGTCCCAGGAAGCGATGGGTGAGTTTCTTGGATGGATGTGTGGTGGAGATGTCACTGGAGTCAAGATAAACTCGATCACCAATCTTGTACTAAGGGGCCAGAGAATGGCATTGATTGTAAAAGCATGCCATGTCATCCTTCACCTTCACTAAGGCTGCCTTTGCCTCCTCCAAGCCATCCCTCATGTGTTCTGTGAACTCATTCACCATCTCAATGTGTGAGGGAGTTTGGCGAGGTTTGAATCCCATGCATGGATGCTGTCCAGTGTCTAAGAGGAAAGGGGTCTGTTGAGTGGAAGCATGGATGTGGTTGTTGTATTCAAACTTGGCCAAGAGGAGAAGATTATCCCAATTGTCCTGGTGCTCATTGATGAAGATGTGGATGTACTGCTCCAGTTCCTGGTTGACTTGCTCAGTCTGGCCATCAGTTTGTGGGTGATAGGTGGTTGAAGCAAGGAGTTTGATCCCCAGAAGTCAGTACAGCTTGTGAGTGAACTCTCCCACAAACTGAGGGCCATGGTCAGAAAGGAAAGCACCAGGAAGTCCATGTAATTTCCACACATGGTGGAGATAGAGTTGGGCAGCACCCAGGGCACTGACAGTGGTGTGAGTGGGAATGAAGCAAGTGTGTCTCCCACTGAATCAACTATGCAGATCACTGCATCAAACCCATTCAGCTCTGGCAACTCCACCACAAAGTCAATACTGACAACATCCCAATGACTCTCTGGAACAGGAAGAGGGTGTAGCTCACCAATGGGTTTGCGACAAGGAATCTTGGTCTGTAAGCAAAGGTCACAAGTACGACAATACTGACCAATGAGCTGTGACATTTGTGGCCACCAATAATTCTGTGAGGTGAGCTCCAATGTTAAGGGCGAAGCCTCAACCACTCGATCTAGTTGATGTCGTTCGACAAGGTGCTTCCTCAACGAGTCGTTCGGCACTAGTCTTACTCAGAGTGTCTGACGTAAGATAGGTAGTGCACTCTAGCAGGGCTTCTGCATAGAGTCGTTCAGGTTCACGCACTAAGGGGCTTCCTTAGTGGTTTCGAGTAAGTTTGCAAGTTGCAAGTTAAGGCTGTTAATTGCCTAGATCTAAACTAAGGACATCCCTACTACAAGTTGCAGTACTTATACTAGAAGGGAGGTCCTTATCGTCCAATCGGAAAGGTAGATGCATATCAAGTAATAATAGAAACAATAGGCCTCATGCCTTGCATGAGGCGTCCGATGTCACGGAGTGCTGCGGTGCAGCATGTCGATTGTGAGAGTCCGACGTCATGGACCTCATGTCAGGGGGCTGTCATATCACAGCATGTGTGGGAGTGGGTTCGGGTGCATGGAGTCACCATGTGTCAAGGGTGCCTTCCACGGGAAGGGGATTGAATGCATGCAGTCGGCATGCATTGTGTGTGTGTCTGATGTCAAGGACATGCCCTAGGCATGAATCAAGGGGTGCCTCCTGTCTGGAGGGGATCGTCGGGTGCGTCGGGTTCCATGAGTTACAAGGAAAATTGTAACATTACCCCCCTGCTATGGTCGAAAGTTCCACACTTCGACCTAAATCTTCATCTCTCCTTTGTGGTCTGATCGGGCATGGTCTGGTTATGTGGGTAGGTCAGGGTCAAGGGGTACAATGGAGGAATAATTCATGTCCAAACTCGGACCATGATCGGGTTCTTCTGGTTCGTGCTGCCCTAGGTAGCGGTGTCAAGGAGTCAGTAGTATCGTTGAAAGGGAGGCATTGCAGGATGGCAAATTCAACGTCTGTAATCGGGGGTTTGGGTTCTGTTCAGAAGATGGCGTAGAGGCAGAATGCGAAGGTTAGGGCTGCCGCTGCAGCCAGGGTCATGCCAACGACAATGGCAAGGATCGTAATCCCTGTGAGCATGGGTCTGTCTTGTCATGCCATTGTCTTGAGCTCTTCCTTTTAAATCCTTCCATATGGCTCCCCTGTCATGTTTCCTATCGCGTCGTCATCAAAATCATCGTATCTGGAGTTAAAGAAGAGCCGCTGTCTGTGTTCAGCTTCTCTTTGATCGGTCTCTCGATCTTTCCGAGGTTTCTCTGGGCAGTTCATCCTATAGTGTCCAGGGCCTTGCTGTTTGCAATGCTTGCAAGTATATCGTGGGCAAATCAGGCCAAAATGGCCTATCTCTTGGCAGATGAAACATCTGGCATGTCTCATGTGTGGGGGAGACCAAGGCGGTTGGGTGGTTTTTGGTTTGGGTTTGGGGGTGGTCAAATCAATTATTTCGGGTGCCCTAGGCATGATCTTCGGGTTCTTCGTAGAACGGGAGGAGCCTCCAGAGGGAGCTCGTCGTTTGTCTCTGTCGCTCTGCTCGCTGAATGGCGAGAGCGAGATTGGTAGTCGTCTGTGTCAACCTAAAGGGGTGTGAGGTCTCTCCTCAGCTGTTCTCAGTCTGTCTGACCGTGGTGCAATCATTTCCTGGATTGTTTGCTCGATTCCCAGGGCGTCTGCATCATTCATTGCTTCTTCTAGATTTCGTTCCATCTGTTTGATAGTGCTCGCATAGTAGAAGCACATCCTGGCTAGATGGTATTTTGGTGGATCATGGGCGAGGTGAACGCGAAGGGCATCAGCATTCAATCGGTTTTGTAGATATTCTTGGGTGAATTGTCGTTCGGCAGGCATATTGGGGAGTGTCGTTGTGGGAAGAGAGGGGGGTTTTTGGGTTTCCATCAGAGGTGGTACCTCTTCTTATATGCCGTCAGGATCTCAGGGGCATTCTTTAGGTTTGATTCGGGTTCCCATGTGTTTTCGGATGTTGGGTAGTCAACCCATTTCACGAGGTAACGGCGTGTCTTGCCATGCTTTTTGTGTGCGATGATTGCTTCCACCTCGTATTCGTTTTCTCCTTCCACAAGGTCAGGTGGTGGAGTCAGGAAGTTTTGCCCATGAGTGTCGTTCTCATGGTATTGTGTGAGTAAAGCTGCATGGAATACTGGGTGGATCTTCCATCCCGGCAGCAGTTTCAATCAGTATGTTGTTCTCGACAAGGCATCTTCAATCATGAAGGGCCCTTCTTGGTTTGGCGCCAGTTTTCTCATTGGGTAGCCAATCTTCAGGTTCTTGGAGTCAAGCCATACTTGTTCTCCAACCTTGAACGGTTCGTATTGCCCTTTCGTTCGGGCGGCCATAGCCTGTCTGGCTAGTTTGTGTGCGGCAAGAGCTTCCCTTCTCACAGAGAGAAGTTCTTGGATTCTTTGTTCGGCGGCCGGCACATTCGTCTTTTCGTATGGGGTGGGGATAGCGCGTGGTTGATATCCCATCATCAAGTAAAATGGCGAATGTTTTACTGCAGAGTGCGTCTTCTGATTATGCGCAAATTCTGCCATTGGGAGATAATGCTCCCAATCTTCTGGTTTGTTTGAACAGAACATGCGGAGGTAAACCTCTAGTTCTTGGTTTACTTGCTCCATTTCTCTGTTGTTCTGGGGGTGATAGGCAGTGCTCATGGATAGCTTGATTCCAAGCAGTCGTCTGAGTTCTTGGAAGAGTTTGGACACGAATCGAGGGTCTCTGTCTGAGATGATTCTTCCGGGGAGTCCAAATCTTGTGTACACATGGCACAGGTAGAGGTCTGCAGCGCCAAGTGCATCGATCGTCTTCGCGCAAGGGATAAAAATTACCCCCTTCATAAGACCATGGTCTACCACAACCATGATTGAGTCAAATCCGTTTATTATGGGCAGGTCCGTAATAAAATCTGTTGTTACCAGCTCAAATGGTCTGCTGGCATCGGATGAAATCGGTGTTGGGGGTGGGGTCATCGGGTGGGTGTTGATCTTCATTTGCTGGCACTTTGCGCAGCCTTCAACATATTTCTTTATGAAGTTGGCCATTCCTGGCCACCAGTAGTCTCGTCAGATCAGTTCAATTGTTTGCCATTGTCCAGGGTGTCCTGTCGTGATGCTATCATGGTATTTCCATATGATTGCTCAGCGGAGGGTTTCGTCCTGTGGCACATAGCATCTGTCTTTGAAAAAGAGCAGGCCGTCTTTGAATTTCCAGTCCTCCAATGCAGACTTGATTGGGGGAGTTCCGTTGTTCTTCAGGGCTCATAAAGCTTCATTTACGAGGTCGTCCTTCATTATTGCTGAGACCAGGGCTCCCTGGAGCTCAGTGTCGATTGTTTTGATGAACAGTTCGTCAGCAAGGATGGTCTTGTCCTCATTATCAGTGTCTTCTTTGGCTATGTGATCTGCTCTCCTCGATAGGGCGTCAGATTGTACCATCTGTGATCCTGGTATGTGTTGTAGCTTCAGGTCGAATTGTGACAAGTAAATGGCCCATCTAGCCTGTCGTCGGTTTAGTTTCTGTGGCTGATGGAAGTACGTCAGGTTCTTGTGATCGGACAGTACCGTCACAGGGAATGGTGTCCCCTGTAGGTAGTGTCTCCATGTTTCTAGCGCTCAGATCACTCCCAGTAGTTCCCTGTCATATATCTCGTAATTTCTTTTGGCTTCATTGAAAGAATGTGAGATATAGCTGCATGGGTGCCAGTCTCCATTGGTGTCCTGTTGTCTGAGTACTGCGCCTGTCGCAAATTTCGAGGCGTCAGATTCCACCACAAATGGTTTCATTGCGTCTGGCATCAGCAGTACTGGGGCTTTGTTGAATTTCCTTTTTAGCGCATCGAACGATTGCTGGCAGTCGTTCGTCCATTCAAATTTCTGGTTCTTCTTCGTCAAATCATTCAGCGGTCTGGCCAGATCCACGAAGTGTCCGATGAATTGTCGATAGAAGTTTCCAAATCCTAAAAAGGATCTTACATCCTTCACTGTCCTTGGCGTGGGCCAGTCCTTGATCCCAGCCAGTTTCGTGTTGTCCATTGCAAGTTCGTTGGGTCTGACGATCATACCCAAGAACTCGACTTCCTGTACATTGAATTTGCATTTCTCTATTTTCAGGTAGAGATTGCATTGTCATAGTCGTTCGAGGACCCTTTCAGTCCTTATCCGGTGTTCTTCTTCCGTTTTCGAGAAGATCAGGATGTCGTCCATATAGATGATGAGCCATCCTTCATCTAGCATATCTCGGAAGAGATCATTCATCATCACCTGGAATGTTGCCAGTGAGTTGCACAGCCCAAAGAACATCACCATTGGCTCGAATAGCCCTCAGTTAGTCTTGAATGCTGCCTTCCACTCATCTCCTTTCTTTATCTGTACGTTGTGATATCCCCATCGAATATCAAGTTTCATGAAAAATCTCGCTCCCTTCAGCTTGTCCAAAAGGTCTCTGATCAGTGGCAGGGGCTAGTTGTTCCAGATTGTTCCTTCATTCAGATAGCGATAGTCTTGGCAAGGTCGTAGAGCATCAGAGTCCTTCTTCAACACGAAGAAGAATGGGGATGCCATGGGTGATTTTGACGGTCGGATGTATCCTTTCTCCAGGTTTTCATCTAGAAACTCATTGAGTTTCTCTTGTTCTTTCGGCGTCAATGGGTAGACTTTGCAATCCTTCGGTACAAAGCCTTCCTTCAGGTCAATCGCATGATCCCACGGTCTTGATTCCGGGAATCGTTCAGATGCGGCTTTCTCAAATACCTGTCTGTACTTCTGGTATTCTGGTGGCAGTAAGTCGTCCAGGGTCCATTGGCTAGTCTCCTTACCCTCCTCTTGCTTGTGTGCTAGTCATTGGGATATGGATGTCTTTGCTCTGATCCATATGTCCGAGTTGAGTAGGTACCATGGGGAGCCCTTGCCTTTCGTGAGTCTGCTGATCATGTTCATTTTTCAGATGTATCTGTGTGTTGGCTCTCGATGTTCCTCCATCAGGGGCAGTTCTATATCTGGTCCAAATAGGCCAATGACCGGTTCGCCTCGCACGTATGCAATCAACACCGAGTCATCCTCGATTGTGTCTCGTTTGGGGGTCTGGTTTGTCATTCGTATGTCCATGCCTGTGTCTGCCAGTAGTTCTTCGTCGGGTACCTCTTCGATCTTTACTTGAGGTGGAGTCTCCCTGGGCATAGGTATTCCGGTGTTGTTAGTACCATAACCTGGGGTTCCATGATCGCGTATTGGGGTAGCCTCCTGATGAGGGTCTTTTGTCCTATTTCGTAATGCCATTTTTGAGTGTCATTTGCTGGTGCTTTCCTCCCCTGTGGAGGTCAGCAGTTCCTTCATCTTTTGCACGATTTGTCATGCTCTGTCGCATTCATTGTTTTTACCCTTTTCCAGTTGCTTCTTCTTCTGGTTCTCTCGGGTTTTGGTGACAGCACGTCGTGCTGCTTCAAGGTTTCTGGTTTCTTTAGGAGTGTTGCTGCTCCTGGTCTTTGCGATAGCTATCTGGGCAAGTTTAGTTCTTTGGCTTTCTTTTCGGAAAGCCTTTCCTTCGTTTTTGCCATGGCTAGTTGTGCTCGGGCAAGGTTTCTCTCCTTCTCTTTGGAGAGTCTTTTTCTTGTTTTTGCCACAGCCAATCTGGCTCGGGCAAGATTTCTCTCCCTTTCTTCGGAGAGTCTTTCTCTGGTTTTTGTCATGGCCACTTTGGCTTGGGCAAGGATCCTCTCTTTTTCTTCAGAGAGCCTTTGTCTTGTTTTGGCCACAATGCATCGAATTCATGCCAGTTTGTTGTTGGGTGCTTCCCTTTCAGTGTCGACCCTGGGGAGCTTTAGGGTGTTTGGGAGGGCTCGTTCAGCTCTTCTTGTCTTCTCCAAGATCCGTTGGATTTGAGCCCATCGTTCTTCGTCTCGGAACTCAAGAGTTCCTTTCTTCCAATTGATAATCGGGTTCACCTCCCGCAGCCACGACAGGCCCAGGATCACCGATTCATTGCCTAGTCCAGCGACTAGGTATTCCATTGGGTAGCTTTGTCCATTGATGTGGAGTCTCCCTTTCATGTATCTCGTGATCGTTCCCTGTCTGTTCAGGGTTCCATCTACGTTCATGGCCCAGATGGTGTGGCCTAAGGGATATGTCCTGATCCCTTCTCATTCGACAAATTTTGAGTCAATAAAGACTCCTCCTGCTCCAGAGTCGAGGAGCGCGTTCATTGCGACGTCTTTCCCATTGTCTGACTCAGCTACCCAAATAGACAGGTGCATAGATTGTCTATTCATGGTAGCCAAGAGTACAGACCCTAGGGAGACTACAGCGGTGACTGGCATCGTATCAGGCCGCTGTTCTAAAAACCCAATTCCTCCATGAGTTTGAGGGCTCGTTCCTTTTCTTCTTCATCTAGTTCATCTAGCATCGTGCAGATCTTTTGGTAGGTGTCCACCCCAGTCTTCTTCTGGGTGAAGTGGTTTTGGTAGGGAGGGGGCGCTGACCCCGTCTGAGTGGGGTTCTTTCCATCCCTGTGGTCGGACGATCGGTGTCCTGGTTGGTGGCAGATGAAACACAATCCCTTTCGGAGGTGTTCCACGTGTTCTTGGTTCATCAGTCGGTTGATGTCGAGAGAGGGCTGTTCTTTCTTCGTCGTTTCTTTTGTCATCTGGTTTTGCCTGGTCTTCCCCAGGATTGCCATGGCCCGTTTCCATTGGCCTTCATATTTCGAAGCTGCCTTTATCCAGCCTTTGAGCATGTTGGGCACTGTCTCCATTGTGTGTACCCTCTTTAGTAATTCGGGATGCAGTCCATCCATGAAGTACTCGATCATGGCTGCATCTTCTGTGATTCCTGTCCTGTCTTTCAGGATGCAGAAGTTCGCCACATATTCTTCAAGGTTCCCTGAACCTTGCTTGAGATTCTTGATCTCTGTCTTTGCCATTCTGGCGTCATCGATCGGCAAGAAGGCCTCTAAGACCTTCTGTCAGAAGTCTGCATATTCACCGAGTCCCTCGGACTGGTGTTGGTTGACGAATGCCTGTGCCCAGGCAGCTGCTGTCCCTCCATTCATGAAGGACAGCGTGAAGATAATCTTCTTGTCATTTGTCTCATAGACCTGGTCGTTGATTCGCAGGTATAGGTCTATCTCCTGTGGGAACTGGGCGGTCTTGGTCCGCTCTCCTGAGAGGTCTGTTGGTGATCAGATTCGAATGTCCTTCACGGACATCATTGGTGTGGTTGCGGGTTCGGACATCTCGTTATAGAGGTCGTCAGTTTCGTCTGTTAAGAAGTGGGTGGATGTTTCGGATGGGGGTGCATGCGGTTGTTCAAAGTCTTTGTCGGTGAGGAAATCTCCTCGTTGTCTGTCAGTTGATCTGTAGAACCAACACTGTGCTGGGGTCGAGTACTGGACTAGTCTTCCATTGTATCGGTACCAAGATGAACCTAGCTGTGGTTCCGCTTCTCTTGGTGGTCAGTCTGGGGTTTGTCTAGACCCGGGTCGCTGTGGTGTGTATCAAGACATATTGCCTACACCTAGGTAGGTGGGCTAGCAGATAGTTTAGATCTTATGTTAAGGGCAAAGCCTCAACCACTCGATCTAGTCGATGTCGTTCGACGAGGTGCTTCCTCGACGAGTCGTTCGGCACTAGTCTTACTTGGAGCGTCTGATGTAAGATAGGTAGTGCACTCTAGCAGGGCTTCTGCATAGAGTCGTTCAGGTTCACACACTAAGGGGCTTCCTTAGTGGTTTCGAGTAAGTTTGCAAGTTGCAAGTTAAGGCTGTTAATTGCCTAGATCTAAACTAAGGACATCCCTACTACAAGTTGCAGTACTTATACTAGAAGGGAGGTCCTTATTGTCCAATCGGAAAGGTAGATGCGTATCAAGTAATAATAGAAACAATAGGCCTCATGCCTAGCATGAGGCATACAATGTCATGGACCTCATGTCAGGGGGCTGTCATATCACAGCATGTGTGGGAGTGGGTTCGGGTGCATGGAGTCACCATGCATCAAGGGTGCCTTCCACGGGAAGGGGATCGAATGCATGCAGTCAGCATGCGTTGTGTGTGTGTCTGATGTCAAGGACATGCCCTAGGCATGAATCAAGGGGTGCCTCCTGTCTGGAGGGGATCGTCGGATGTGTCAGGTTCCATGAGTTACAAGGAAAATTGTAACATCCAAGGTCTTCCAGTGTCCAGGATGACTGGCAATCTGTGAGTCATGGTGTTGGGATATGATGTCCTGGCAAAAAATCTGGGTCATTGGGGACATAGATGTGATCCCTGAAATACAACAAGTCCTCCCTTTCAGCACACTCTGCCGCACACAAGGAAAGGGTGGATCCCTTCCTCAGTTCTTTAACAGCTCAGGCAACAACATCCTCATGTAAACCGCTACAGTTTGTGTGATGAATGTTGTGTAGGATGTCCCACTCCTTGCCCTGGGGTGTGATGCCTTCCAATGCCCGGATGGTGAACAGGTCTGGCTGCAACAACACAATGTCTTGATTGTCATCGCTGCCATCCCCATGGTCTGCACATTGGGAGAGGGCATTGGTCTTCCCCATGATGGTGGTGCAAGGAGAAGTCAAATCTGGATAGATACAGGGACCAATGAGCTTGATGATGATTCAATTTCTTGGCTGTCATAAAGTACTTGATATTCTTGTGATCTGTCCAAATTTCCACCTTGTGTTGGGCACCCTCAAGGAAGTGTCACCATTCCTTGAGTGTGCACATTATCGCCAACATCTCCTTGTCATGGATCTCATAGTTTCGCTCTATAGCACTAAGGCTTTTGGAGTAGAACACAACAGGATGCCACCTCTGGTCCTCTGGAGACTGCTGAGACAACACAGCACCCATTGCAAAGTCAGAACTGTTGGCCTCTACATGAAAAGGGCATGAATCATCAGCAAAGGTAAGAATGGGAGTGGAAGTGACCATCTCCTTAAGCTTTTCGAATTCCTCCTGTTGTGCATTATCCTGCCTCCATGCCTCCTTTTCTGTCAAGTCAAACAGTGGTCGTGCATGATATGAGAAATCCTTGATAAAATGCCGATAGAAATTGATGAAGCCCAGGAAAGACTGCACCTCTTCTTGTTTGCCAAGCTGTGACCCCATTCACCTTGATAGGATCCATCTCCACCTGACCCTCTGAGATAATCAGGCTGAGGTACTCAATCTTGGTCTTCTCAAACTCACACTTGTCCTGAGAAAGGTAGAGTTTGTACTGTCAAAGTTGTTCTAGGATGAGGTGCATGATGCGACGGTGCTCTTCAACTGTGCGAGTGAAGATGAGGATATCATTGAGATAGATACAAACAATGCCTTTGAGGATGAAGATGTTGTTCATCATGGTCTGAAAGGTGGCAGGACTATTAGTAAGGCCAAAGAACATGATGAGTGGTTCAAAAAGACCACAGTTGGTACAAAAGGCTGCCTTCCACTCATCTCCCTCCTTTATCCTCATGTTATTGTAACCCCAATGGACATCAAGCTTGGTAAAGTATTGGGCTCCATGGAGCTGGTTCACAAGTTTGGAGATGAGAGGTAATGGGTAGCAGTTTTTGACCATGATGTTGTTGAGCCTTCTGTAGTCTTGAACTGGTTGAAGTGAGCCATCCTTCTTCTTGGCAAAGAAAAAGGGAGAGGCCATGGGTGACTTTGATGGTTGAACATGTCCAGAGGCCAGGTGCTCATTGATGAACTGGTCAAGCTGTTGCTGTTCTTCAGGAGAGAGAGGATAGACCTTGCAGGATGAAGGGGTTGCACTGGGGTGAGTTTGATCACGTGATCCCATGGCTTGCATGCAGGGAGAGAGTCAAATGATTCCTTGGAGAACATGTCCCCAAACTCATGGAGATAAGGAAGCAAGGAATCAGTAGAGGATTTAGCAGCATTGTTTTGGTGGAAGGCCTCAGCGAGGTGTTGGGATATGTTCGATGTAGCACACACCTCATGCGATGGACAAATCACAGTGTAGAAGATCTGATCACCTTCCTCCACTTCCTCTGGCTCCTCATCATCATCATCTGAGTCTGGCATTAGATCAGGAACCCCCTCTAGCTCCACCTCAGGCACAGGCAGGGGTCTGGCACGACACTTCCAAGTGCGTTGTACTGAGTCCCTTTGTCCATGGTGTTCTTGTCTGGCTTCTGTGAAACAAGTGCGACAGCAGGATAGACCCCAGCTCATTGTAACCTCCTCAGTATGCCAGTTGACCTCTGGGTTATGGTCTCAAAGCCATGGATAGCCCAAAATCACCTTCTGCTTCCCTAACTGAGTGACAGCAAAAAGTGTACGCTCACTATGATCTTTGTAATGGAGGACCAGGTCCACAACCTCTCGGATGGCACCAGCTTTGTTTGGGGACCCATCCAGATTATAAACAGGTATCAGACACAAGAATGAGCGAATATTCAGGTGATGTTGTTGTGTGAGATGGGCATCAATGAAGAGACCAGTTGCACCAGAGTCCAGGAGTGCAGAGACACCGAGTATCTGTCCAGTGTCAGTAGTCTGTAGTTCGATTGCTAGATTCTGTAGAGGGAGTGGATGCAATGATATATTTGCATGGTAGTTTGCGCTCCCATGATTTAATTCTGGGGCATGGGGCAGAAGGAGAGATAGGAAGAGCAGGTACATCTTCAGCCAACTTTGAAGGGTCAGAGAGGGGAACAGTCATGGAATTAGATTCATCCTCTGGGAATTCAACTGACAAAACTTCAAACTGGTTATAGACAGGCAGCAAGGGCATATGATTCACTCGTTGCAAATAGAAAAATCCTGCTCCTCTACAACTTCTGACTTGATCTCCTCTGCAACCTGGTCCTTCACTTCCTCGACATCTACAAGCGCCAACAGGTCCTGGAGGAGTTCATCTCACCCCTCAGGGGTGAGCATGCAAATATCCTGATGATGGGGACATGCTCTGGCCATGTGTCCAGTTTCCCCACAGTGGTAGCAGAGATCCAACCTATGTGCATGGCTATGGGCTGCATCAACATCCATTGGTACTGGGACATTGACAGCTGGTGTGGAGTCTGAAGGACAGGAATGGGGTTACACTGGGGAAGGGTTCAATTGAAGGTTTAGGGCACATGAGTGGTAGTTGGAGCATGGAATGTGTTGGATTATATAATCTGTCACTCCTTAATCAGTGCTTAACAGACCATAGTTTGCACACACACACAAGTGATGTGATAGTTGTAGCAATCCGTGTCTGGTTATATGGTATCCTTGTTCTGTTGAACCCTATAAGACCTGATAGCTCAGTTGGTCAGTTCTCATCACAGAGTGAAGCAGCTTCATACCAAGCGTAGATATCATCGTCTGCCAGGCACCATTCCAACATCTGTGAAATCTGGTCCTGAACCACTTGATTGAGGCCCCATTGGAACTTCACCACAACTGGTAGCCCACTCCCATATTGTGCCATGTCCACCAAATCCTTAAACTCATCGATATAATCGTCCACAGATCGATGTGCTGATGGTAAGAGGATGACTCAAGCCATGTCACTGCTCAGTGGTGCTTGTTGAGGGGAAAGAAGTGGCATACAAACTCTGCTCAAAAGTCACCCCAAGTGGAGAAAGGTAGAGAACCAAGCTCTTTAGTTTGGCGCAGAATATGGTCCATGTAGAGATAGGCACATTCAGATTTCATGTATGGGAAGGCCCAATAAATTTTTGCAGCATCATTGACAAATTGATGCGACCGGAGACTGATGTACAACTCACAGGAATTAAGGAATGCATGCCCCTGTGCACGTGCACCATTAAATTTGGTGGGGGGGGGGGGGATGGTTTGATCTGGGCGTGCTCCTTAGTGGGCATGTTAGGCAATGTGTTGTTATTGGGCATGCTTGGAGTCACAATGGGGGGGAACATTGGTTGTGGAGCTAGTCTGAAGGGTTCTGACAAAGTTTTCAATCATAGATTTAAGCGAATCAATTTGCATGCGCATTCCAGTAATGTCGCTTTCAAGCGCATCAAGGTGTTCTGATGCGTCCATGGCACTAGGGGGCGCATTAAGAAAAAATGGTGGCACACTGAAGGCAGGACTGTTGGGAACGGTGTGTAGGGAGTCTATGGAGCTTTGGGAAGCCTCATCCACTCTGTACCTGCCTATCTTGGGCAGCGGGTTCACAATTTTGGGCCTTAGGAGAGAGTTTTCTACTATAAGGGCAACCTTAGAGGCCACTTAATTAATGGACTAGCAAAGGGAAATCCAAAGTTAAAATTATAGTACATATTACAGGGATTGGAGGCGCACCTATCCAAGGGAAACCTGAAGAGAAAACTCTAAGGACCCCTTTGCCAATGCCCAGTGTATGTGAAGACTGCAAAAATCAAATAATAATGAGGTCTTTACACTCCCCCCCCCAATCTGATTGGACTCCACTTGGACACTCGGACAGTCCTAGGACTGTCCGAGTACTGTCTGAGGACTTTGCTCAGACTTTGCTCGGACTTCTTTGGCTGAAAGTCCTGCCAAACTAAATGTCCAGTCTGAGCTGAGTCTGAGTTGGGTCCTCGGACTGTCCGAGCGTCTGAGCAGAGTCCAAGTGGACCAGCACTCGTACAGTCCTAGGACTGTCCGAGTTGCTTATATAATTGACTGAAAAATCAGTGGCTACCGCAGGGATTGAACCCTTGTGGTCACATGATAAAGTGCAATTAAGTCAGCAATATAACAGTTAGACTAAAGTATC
This sequence comes from Tricholoma matsutake, assembly GCA_026075535.2. NCBI lineage: Eukaryota > Fungi > Basidiomycota > Agaricomycetes > Agaricales > Tricholomataceae > Tricholoma > Tricholoma matsutake. The sequence continues at coordinate 8,858,732 of AP026540.1, read as the reverse complement.
ATTACAGATAAGTAGTTATATCTCTCTATGTACCGCCCTGGCTGTGATGACAAATCAACACAGCCACATCATCAACAACGCTGGCAACGGCGCCGCCTCCTCCTTACCTCCTACCCCAATAACCAACAACGGGAATGAGCCCAAACAATGGCATTGTCGTTTGGGCTCACTTGTAAGTCTTTTTTTACATGATTTTTGTTGTTTTGTTTAACTAACTGAATTTTCCTTGATGATAGGTTCTATCTATGTTATAACGATGCCACAGCCTCAAAACCATGACAACAGCTGACACAGCCACCACCCTAGGACCCAGAACCACCACCGCAAGCAACTGCTTGCGGGGTGGGAATGGGTACAACTGCCAAATGGCAAGAGAATGGCAATGCCGACTTGGCCAAATGGAACAACAACACAATGAGGCGACTAGAGACAACTGGGACTGGGAGATGGAATGACGAGGGGATGAGTGGGAAACAACAAAAGGAAGGCAAAGCAAACGAAGAAAAGGCCCAAGAGACGTCGCTTGACGTCTCTTGGGCCGTTGGTAAGTTTTTTTTCTTGTTTTTGTTACTAACAAACTTTTTTAGGTATTATCTAGTACTGCTGATGACAACGACAACGACAACGGCAAGCACTCAGAACCACTGCCGTGAGCAGCTGCTCGCAGGGTGGGAATGGGTGCAACTTTGAAATGACAAGAATGGCTACTCATGCCCACCACGCAGGACACACCACCTGCCTCCAGCCTCACGAGCAACTGCTCATGGGGTGGATGGTGGGTGGAATGACAACAATGGCAGGGAACGACGACAGCACCCACTCCAGCCCTATGAGCCACTGCTTGTAGGGTGGACGACAGGTGGAACAACGACAATTAGGGGAGACCCAAGAGATGTCAACATCTCTTGGGTCCTAGGTAAGTTTTTTTTTCTTTTCTCATTTCATTTTTTGATCCTAACTAACCTTTTATAGGTACAAACTACTACTGGCGATGACAATGACAATGACACCACCACCACCACTGCTGCGAGCCCCTGCTTGCAGGGTGGAAGGTGAGGGGGAAGAGACGAGGGGGAAGGAGACAAGAGGGAAGGGAGACAAGAGGGAAGGGAGACGACGACGAGAGTGGGGACACCCACAATGACACCCCACCCCACGCCTATGAGCACCTGCTTGTGGGGTGGTTTGGGGGGGAGAAGAATGGGGACAGGAGAGTGAGACGGCCAGGGGACGACCCAGGGAGAGATGAACGCCGCCATGAGCAACTGCTCATGGTGGGTGTTTTTAATTTATTTTTATAATTGATAGTTATGGCCCCCTCCCCTCAAGCTTGTGAGGGGAGGGCTTAGTATTATACATATTAATTACCCATATTAATTACCCCTCACACAGATGCGAGGGGGTCAATTTAATAATCTATTCATGATATATAACAAATTAGATTTCAGTGATAAATAGATATAATGTATGTAACTTTAGATGACTACTTGGCTTAAGTGGTAGAGTGTTCATGTTTTGTTGTCATGTGATTGCTAGTCCAGAAGGCTGTTGGTTCAATTCCCGCTGTGCACACATCATTTTGTGAGACTTATAAGACTTTCTCTAAGACTGGAACTCAGACTTTACTTGGTCAGTACTTTAAAAGGTGTAAATAAATGCACAATTGATGTTGTCTGAGCAAAGTCTGAGTGCAGTCCTCAGACTTGACTCAGACAACTCGGACAGTCCGAGTGTCCAAGCAGAGTCCAAGCAGAGTCCGAGTGAAGTCCTCGGACAGTCTGAGTGTCCGAGTGTGTCTGAGTGGAGTCCACTCGGACTGGGGGGGGAGTGTAAAGTACTGATAATAACCTAAAAATAGAAAAGGCAGAGATAGGCAGATCAAGGCTGCCGAATAACATCATACCAAGGGGTAGATGTTGGAAAGGGTACTCCGCCTCTAAATATAAAACTGTCAACATGCACAAATGTGATAGAAAGGGAAATTAGTAATAAAATAAGGAAAAATCATAGAAAATGAAGAATAGAAGGAAATGAAGTGAGGAAAAATATAGGACAAATGTAAAAAATAGGCAAAACACATGGGGCACCCCCTAGTCCCCTTACAGAAGGCCTGTGATAGGACTGGAGTAGTGGCCATTGCATGTGGATGGCATGGCTGTTATGCATCCAAACACATTGGTAGACTTGTTTCAGGGAGAACAGCAAAAGAATGCCCACTTTGCTTTCCTTCAAGCACTGAAGACCACCAGGGTTGACCCTCAGCAGGGAGTCATGCTCATTTACAACATTGTCTGCCAGTATATTATCCACATTCTGGAGCATATTGTTGCACATCTTTCAGCTGGCTTGACCATTGACCAGGCCATTGGGCTTTTCCATGTTCATAGCCACAAGGATGAATGCTTTTTTTGCTATGCTCCAACTTTTATTCTAGGGTCTGGCATTGTAGCAGGAGAAATACTTGAGTCTCTGTGGTCATCACTGAATTCCATTTCCCCGACAGTCAGAACAGTGACCTTGCCACATCAGGCAGAAATGCTTGATGATCATGCTACAGATCTAAATCACAAGAAAATGCTCAGCATAACAGTTACACTGTGCTAAAAATATCAAGAAGCCCTTAAGATTTCCACACAACCAGCAAGCACCACATGGAACTGATGGCAACATTCAGCCAAGTTCCAACAGGCAATTGAAAGATTGGAAGATGAAGTGATGTCAGCAGAATCACTAAGGCTAGCAGATGTAAAGGTAATGGATATGTATGCCACTCAGGGATTGGGATCAGGACTGGGAATGGAATTGGCCTCTTCCTTGGCATCAACATTGGTTCAATCTGTGGTTGAGGAGTGGATTGATTTCACTATCATTTTTGAACAAATGCAGTGAGTCATACTGCTTACCAGACCACATGTATCACAACTCATCATTGATGTGCACAAGGATTGAATTATGAGACAAAGTCTGTCAACTTGGTAAATTCCTGCAGGTTTCTGAACACACAGTCTGTTGAATGGAAAAGAGAAGCTCTCGCATCCCACATGGTAACCTTAATACATGTACAAAATGCTGCTGACATTGCCAATCATGAGACTGCTCCCTTGTAAGGGGACTAGGGGGGACTTGGGGGGTGACCTGTGTGTTTCTCCTATTTTTTACATTTGTCCTATATTTTCCTTCACTTTATTTCCTTCTATTCTTCATTTTCTATGATTTTTCCTTATTTTATTACTAATTTCCCTTTTTATCACATTTGTGCATGTTGACAGTTTTATATTTAGAGGCAGAGTACCCCTTCCAACATCTACCCCTTGGTATGATGTCATTCAGCGGCCTTGATCTGCCTATTTCCACCTTTTTCTATTTTTGGACTATTATTTGATTTTTGCAATCTTCACATATACTGGGCATTGGCAAAGGGGTCCTTAGAGTTTTCTCTTCAGATTTCCCTTTGCTAGTCCATTAATTAAGTGGCTTCTAAGGTTGCCCTTATATTCCTCACATATCACCCATGACAACAAAGCTGAATTTGACAACTCAGATGACCTAGACCCTTCTGACAAAGACACTCCTGTGGCATCAGGCCCTTCACATTGTCCAGCTGACATCACAAATGATATTCCAGTTGAGGAGCAACAAGTATACCTCCCATGTAATGGAGATCTTGCTGATGTGGAGATTTCCCTCTGCAAGGACCAGGCAAGCCGACTGCTGCATCAGCTGCAGGAGCTCATTGTCAACAAATTGTTTCAATATTCACACATCATCCAAGCAGCACTGAGAAAGGGAGTTCCTACCCAAGCATGAGCTGTCGTCAAGGAGTTGGTTAACAAAATTACCTTGCATGCCTAAATGTATAACCATTGCTGAAGCTGATTGCTGGCACTGGACTATGTGTAAGAGAGTCTCTCTTACAACATGTCCCAATTCCATCACAATCCTATCAGTATCGCAATCACCTGCATATCATGTGTTATTCTTATTATCGTATGATCACATTGTATTAGTTTCACTCTCTTTTGAATCCATACTATGTTCATTTCATTTGCATGTCCTCTGAGTGTTGGAAGCCCATCCTTCCTTCCACTTTTTTTTTTGAAACAGACGTGACCGCAGGGCGATCAGTCCAGTCACCCATTCCTGTGAAATACCTAATCTGGAAACCCACCCGCCTGTCAACTGCTTCTTGCACAACTCCGCCGCATAACTCCACACTGAGATACGTCACCACCTAGTACCACAACAACATATGACGCACGGTGACCCACTCGAACACCAAATATAAACCTCAATGTGGAAAAATGACACAAGGAACCACACTATCACCTTCTACGTGTAACTGCCAGAAACCCCTACAAACTGTCTCGAAAACCCTCGACGAGTTGGCCGCTCACCACTCGCAGCTGCACACGCCTTGCCCAGTGTCCCTCCTTGTCCTCATCCTTTACACAGACCTCCCTTCCCCCTCTCACGCCCTCCCCACCACCCGCGCATACAGTCACCCACTCTGTTCCACATCCCACATCCTCCTGCTCGTCTGACTCTGAACCAGAAACCATCCTGTCCTGCCTGCCCTGCATGTCACCAGAAATCCCTTATGCACCTGCCATGGTACAACAGCAGTCCGCGAGCCATGCCCCTGTCCTATCTGCCAGCTGCATAACCATTGCGGCTATGCACATGTTCGAGAATGCCTGCCGCCATTATTTCCAGCACAAAGCGGTGGCAGAGAATGACCACGTCATGGCCATCATCTACAACTTTGAAAGCTCCTCAGTCCAGTCTTGGGTCAATGCCAACCATGCCCATCTCACGGCCCTCACCTTCCCACTCTTCATGATCGAATTCAAGAAGAAATTCCTCCCCCGTAATTGGCAAGATGATCTAATCTCGACGCAAATTGCAATGGAGGGTCTAGTCCCATTCCTGACCTGGACTGAAATGGTACGGGAGGCTAACTCGGAGCTTGGACTTGCAAAATCAGACTATCATATCGAAGAGGATAAGCTACATGCCCACTTTGTTCCAAGACTCTCCCCTGCACTGAAAACTTCGTACGACGCCCACAACACCCACCAAGATCTTGACAAAATTATGGATCTTGACACCTGGATTGAATGCGTGCACTTGCTTGATGTCGAACTGGCAAACAAATGGGCTGAATGGCTCAAAATCATGATGGAAAGAGGCAGAAATCCAGGACAACACAGTAAAACGACCACCAAAGCACCGACTTCTACATTCCCAACCCCTTCCTCATCCACAACCCCCTCCACCTCACAACCATTGGCAAAGACCTTCACACCCAAACTCACACAAGCCGAGAAGTCACTCTTGGAGGAGCATCTGGGTTGTTTCCACTGCAGAGTCTTCTACGCAGGTCACTTTGGACCCGACTGTACCCTCACCCCAGATGAACGCCCAAGTCACAAAGCATGTAAAAATGTGATGCTCGCCAATGTGCTGAAAGCCAAAGCAGCATTCGAGAAGAAACAAGGAACCACCATCATGGCGGCGGTTTTTGATGATGATAGCAATGAAGGAGATTTCATCCTGGGTGATGACGAAACTGATGAGTACGTGGGCCATAACCTTTCATTTCCTAGCCACCTTTGGTGGAATTGCTGTATTGATGCCCCAGCTACATGCACCCCCACTCTGATCCGCGCCCTCATTGACCATGGTTCTACTCCAGTGCTGATTTCATCTGAATTTGCTGATATCATGTGCCTGCCACGCCTCAAGCTTTTCAAATCTCTCTCAGTCTTGGGCACCTTGGTAGAAAGAAAGAAAACTTTGGACTCTATCACTGTTTTAGATGAATATTGTAAACTACACCTGCAATCCCCAGACTCTACATGGAAATCCCGTGTTGTTAATGCCGTGATCTGTCCAAACTTGCACACAAACATTATTTTAGGCCTCGATTTCTTGGCGAAAAACAAGGTAGTTGTCGACGCAGAACTATGTATGGCCATAGCAAAAGAAAGTAACTACAACCTTCTCAATCCACCATGCATTACCCTGTGTAAACCAATACCCTCTCCACACCAGCGCCACCAGGCTGAAGTGAAAGCAATCAAATTGGGTCAAGAACAGGCACAAAAACTCCGGCGCCGGGTTCATTGTGAATTGATGGCAGTCTTCAAAGAGAATCCAAAACACTTCAGCCTGGAAGAATACACGATGGAATCCCCTGACATCGTAGCGTCCATCTGAGCTCAGATAGAACAACTGGCAGGAGAGAAGATCCTCAAATCACTTGATGCGAAATGTAAGAAATTGTTCAAAGATTGTTTCCCTACAGATATCCCACATGCAGCAAAGTTACCTACAGATGTATACCACCACATAGAAATCAAACCTGGCTGACCTATCTCCGTGGGCCAGGCATACTCTTGCCCACAAAAGTACCGAGAAGGGTGGAAAACCCTAATCGATCAGCATGTGGCAGCCAGATGAATTCGACCATCTTCATCACCATACGCTTCACCATCATTCATTATCCCCAAAGCTGACCCTACCGTACTTCCAAGATGGGTGAACAGCTACAGAAAACTAAACAACATGACCATACCAGACAACTATCCACTTCCGCGGATTGACGACATTCTTGCTGATTGCTCCTGAGGGAAGATCTGGGGCAAAATCGATATGACCAACTCTTTTTTTCAGACGTTGGTACATCCTGACCACATCAAATACATGGCAACACTCACCCCATTTGGGTTATGGGAATGGGTAGTGATGCCAATGGGACTACGAAATTCACCCGCAACACATCAACGCTGTGTTACTCTTGCACTCTCGGATCTCATAGGTAAAATTTGCCATGTATACTTGGACGACATCATCATTTGGTCGTCGTCACTAGCAGAACATCGCACAAATGTCACGCGTGTATTGGAAGCCCTTCGAGTGGCTCAACTTTATTGCTCGCTCAAGAAATCCAAATTATTTGCAACGGAAATTGACTTCCTTGGCCACCACATATCGGTGTGGGGAATCGAGGCAGACGGTTCCAAAGTAGAACAAATTGTGAACTGGCCATCACCCACATCCGTGAAACAGGTTCGACAATTCCTAGGACTCGTTTGTTACATCAGCATATTCCCAGCCCTCGCCAAACACACGTCCATCCTGACACCCTTAATGAAAAAGGAATGTAACAAAAGTTTTCCTGCATGGAGTTCCCATCACCAGCATGCCTTCGATGCCATCAAAGGTCTGGTGCTAGGCTGAGACTGCCTCACCTCTATCAACCACCAAAATCCAGGAAACAACAAAATCTACGTCACTTGCAATGCCAGTAAACGTCAAATGGGAGCCATACTTTCGTTCGGCAAAACATGGGAAACCTCCAGACCTGTGGCCTTCGAGAGCTGACAACTTAAGGGTGTGGAGATTCACTACCCAGTTCAGTACAAATACTCCATAACTTACATAAGGGGAGAAGACAATACAGTAGCCGATGCACTATCACGGATGCCTGTATCAGATGCAGAACCCTTAACCATCGCCACAATGTTCTCCATCGAAAATGACCCCACTCTTTACATGAAGATTCGAAAGGGCTACGCCGAGGACACCTGGTGTATGGGAATCATGGATGACCTCAAATGAGGAGTTATTGACAAGAAACTCGACATTAATCTACAAAATGGCCTACTGTTCATGGGCTCACGCCTCATCATCCCAAAGTACCTGGACCTCCACGAATCTCTCTACTGGCTTGCACACGACCATCTTGGTCATTTTGGTGGGGAGAAATTGTATGCTTCCTTGCGGGATGAATTTTATTGGCCAAACATGAGAAAGGACCTCCTGTCCACATATGTTCCTTCGTGCACAAACTGCCAACGAAACAAATTGTGAACCCACAAGACTCCCAGCCCTCTGCATCCACTCCCCATCCCTGACCGCCATTTTGACTCAGTGGCAATCAACTTCATTGGACCGCTGCCTTTAGATGATGGGTGCAATGAAATCATCACAATGACCGATCGTCTGGGAGCAGATATACAGCTTGCTGCGGCCATGAACACTATCACAGCTGAAGAATTCGCGAACATCTTCTTCGACAAATGGTACTGCGAGAATGGGTGCCCAGTTGAAATTATCAGCGACCGCGACAAACTGTTCATTTCTAAGTTCTGGAAAGCATTGATGAAGCTGACTGGAATTAAACACAAATTATCGACATCGTATCATCCCGAAACAGATGGCTCATCAGAACAAACAAACAAAACGGTGGTACAGTGCCTTAGATATCACGTCAAACGCAACCAGAAGGGTTGGGCACGTTCACTACCAAAAGTACATTTTGATATGATGAATACCGTCAATGCGTCTACCAGCTACTCGCCTTTCGTACTGAAGACTGGTCATTCTCCTCGCTTACTACCCCCTCTCCTTAATTATCCCACAACATCTCCACCTGCACCCAACGATGATACTGCTACTACGGAATCGGCAAAAGAGCTTCTAGAAGTAATTGAAAACAACATTTGAGGTGCCTGGGACGCCATGCTGGCGGCAAAGATATCCCAAGCTCACCATGCCAACAAAGACCGTAACCCAGAACCTGAGCTCGCAGTGGGAGATTGGGTGATGTTGACAACAGCCCGCAGACGAAGGGAATACATGCAAGCAAAGGACGGCCGCGTAGCAAAGTTCATGCCAAGATGGGATGGACTGTTCAAAAATTTAGAGGCCTATCCAGAATCCTCAACCTACAAACTCGACTTCCCCAAATTGGCGAAACAATATCCCATGTTCCATGTTTCTCAACTACAACCCCATCAAAGGAACGACATGACACTTCCCATCATGAGAACTTGAACGCCTGGGACTGATCATCACCGGAGGTGGGTCAACAGAATACTTCATCGAGGACATCATTGACGAGAGACCGCGAGGTCGGGGAAAACAATACCTCATCTGCTGGCGTGGCTATGGGCCTGAATCAGATCTTTGGTTGCCGTGCTCTGAACTGTTGGACACGGAAGCACTTGCAAAATGGGCATCAGCACGTGGAGAGTGGTAGGAATTTTTTGGAGAATGAGAGAGTGTAAGAGAGTCTCTCTTACAACATGTCCCAATTCCATCACAATCCTATCAGTACTGCGATCACCTGCATATCACATGTTATTCTTATTATTATCGTACGATCACATTGTATTAGTTTCACTCTCTCTTGAATCCATACTACGTTCATTTCATTTGCATGTCCTCTGAGTGTTGGAAGCCCATCCTTCCTTCCACTATGTTTCAGCAGTTAACCAAGGATGACCTCAACACCAGTACAGCTATTCTGAAACTGAATGTATCAGGTTCCACTAATCATTGTCTGTCCTGGATTTGGCATAATGCCCATATTTAGACTGGTGTTATTACTGGGGATGAGGGTGGTGCCAATTCCAGTGCCAGTGCTGATGCTGGCTGACTCTGGGAATGTAAATGTATTTTGTGGCCATTCATTTTGATTGCACTAACATTTTTCATAGTCAGGCAAGTACATTGGCTTCGATCATGGGCTCAGAGAAATAGATAGAGGGAGGAATTTCTACTGGTCACATATGAAATGCAGTGGACTAGGCGGTATTTCATTTATCACAGCCAATGGTGGCAGTCAGCCTCCTGCTCTGAGAATACCCTTCCTGGCCCCTTAGCCTATGCTAATCATCAGCAGGCTATATGACACAGATTAGCATTGAGGGTTGACAATGCATTTAGATCAACAAATGTCAATTATATCTCCCCTCTATGACCCAAAATCTCCTGTATTATGTAAACTAAATTATCTTGATCACTAACCACAATCACTATGTCAAACAAAAGTCTCTCAATCTTCAACCCTTTCTCTTTGTGATTGGGGCCAAAAGGTCCACTCCAAATGCATACACAGGAGATTATCTGGTATGTGGAGTCCCAATTCCAGCAGGGTTTGTTGGAGATTGACCAGATGGGTTTCATAAAACAACAATGGATGCAAAGAATTCTCTATTCTGAGCTTATAAGATGAGATCTTTCCCAAAGGAAGTAAGTAATATGTCACTGAAAGATATTACAGATGTATGTCATGTCTTGGGTCAGCATTGCCACCACCATTGGCCTTGTGATTGCTGATCCTGCTTTGGTCCTTGGCTGACAGTCTGGCTTATGTCAATTTGGATCACCTACCCCTCAGATTCCATCCTTCTCTCTTGGCTGTGTTTGATGATGGTGTCACCATGGAGAGTCTGAGCTGCCAAGTGCATTCATATGCATGTGATTGATGGAGACACAATAGGGAACTGGCACCAGGAGGGATTTTTAGCATCAACACCCTGGATGAGTGCCTCGATAGCTATCAGCAATATATCCCTGCTCCTGTTATTGCCAACTTGCCACCCACCAATAGCCAGCCAGCAAAAGATGCTACCAATGATTGCCAATTTCACCAGATGCTGGCAGGATGATATATAATCACCTGTAGTTACCATTTATAGCTGATACATGTACAACTGTCAATTAGAGGACAGATTGATATATCAAAACAACTCTAGTTACTGATCCATTCTGTGCCCCACTGGATGTCTCCTATGATGACAAGCAAGCTGCTGGTCGTTGGCCCATCGGTGATTTGCCTGCCCTCTGGGTAATTATAGATTGTTATCTAGATCTGTATTCAAGCCTCCAAGGATATGCTTCTTATATTGATGCTTGATTGATGGGCCTTCTATTCTACCTATTCTCGGGTTTGACAGGCCCACAATATTTCCAGATGTCTTCACTTTGTGATGTATTCCATTCATATGTTTGATTCCTGTCAGATATGTCTTACTTCTGAATGTTTTGTGATATTATTTTTGCAGAAATAAAATATTTTAATAATTAACCTGTAGTGAAGGTTCATTCACAACACTATGTAGCAGTTCATATGCCTTGACCCATACATCCCTCCAGTGAGCAAGCATTGACTGATGGATATCCACCTGACGAAGAGCATATGCAGCTTGCCCATCCTGATTACCATTAGCATGGCTCCATGCATCATTGGCCCTTCTCTTCCATGCCTTGATCTCCCACATGAATGATTCCTGGACCCATCACATCTCTTCCTCCAGCAAAAGACATTCCTCATGCCAGCGAGGGGCCCTTGCACAAGCTTTGCACCATTCCAAATGGAGTGCTAAACACCCAATCAACATCACAATATGAGATGGACCACTTATGGACATACCTTCTTGCATTCCTGTGCTGCTATCCCCAACCCCTGTAGTTTACCAAATCCAGGACATTGTGTGTCGTCCCTCGCTCACTCCCTCGGCCTGAGCTGCAGTCATAATATGGACATCATTGTCAAGGAGAGGACGCAGAGTCTCCTCCCATGTTGTCTCCAAAAGCATGGGTGCCTGGTTTGTGAGTGCTGCCCGGGCTCAATGATACCCCCCAACACTGATCTTGAGTTGCTTGTTAACACCCTGGATTAATGAAATGCTACATGTCACCATCCTTTGGCCACAGGCATGGTGATCCTTTGACTTGTATAGCTGGGACGACAGAAGCAGCAGATGTCAAATGTCAGCAAGGAGATCCAGCGCTTGGGAGTAGCGCAGCCGCCACTCATATTTAAGCAAACATCTGTTGTTACAAATAGAGACCACCTGCAATGGGAGCATAAGTTTGATGTCCTGGGCTTCAACCAGTTCTCCACCCCCCTGGTTGACTTGAAAAAATGAGTCAAGGGCAATATCAATTCCAATAAAATTTATAAAATTCTCAAAATATTTACATGGATGCATGACCCCAAAAGTCGATGGGTCCTCTCTCAACGCTAAGTGGTCCAGGCACATGGTATCAAGTTATTCTCAATATACAAAAATGCCAAAAGTCGGTCAAGGCAACACTACATGCAAGGCTGCCACACCAGGCATGTAGAGCACCTGTATCTCGCACCATGCATCGATTCAGCATCACAGAATATTCTTTTGCTCAATTATCTTGGCACGCTGTTACGATTTGTTATCTGGACCTGCAAGACTGGGCACTTCATTTTTCTGTTCGACTCGACTCACTTTCGATGGGAGACACCTTGACGCATGGTGACTCCATGCACCCAAATCCACTCCCACACACACTGTGGTACGACAACCCCTTTACATGAGGTCTGTGACGTCGGACCCTCACGATCGACATCGGATCCTTGACATCAGACACCTCATGCGAGGCATGAGGCCTATTGTTTCTATTGTTCTTGTCTATATTTACCTGATAAGCATCTCACTTTCTGATTGGACGATAGATAGTCCTGGAACAGTATATAAGCTGTAGCTACACTCTGTGTATTCTCCAGCTTGACCTAATTCAAATAATGGTCTTAGACTCAACCAGAACACTCAACAGCTTAGGAAGCCCCTAGCTGTGATAACTCAAACTCGACAGTTGGAAAGCCTCCAACTGTGATACATGAACCGACGGTCTACTCAGAAAGCCTCTGAGTAAGGATAGCCATGTCGACTTAGGAAGCACCAAGTCCCAAACAGAACCCGGTACAGTAAGAAAGCCTCTTACTGCAAGAACCAACACAGTTGGAAAGCCTCCAACTGCAACATATGAAGACTAGGCTGAGTTGAGACCTATAGTCTTAACAAAAGGTCAAGCTGATCTACGAAGTCCACCTACCTAGGTGCAGACACAACGTCTTTTAGACAATGCCCAGACAGACCTCCAACCGGAGCATCATCATCAGGAAGAACCCTGTGGTATAGATACCAGGGTCGACTAGTATGATACTCAGAACCAGCACAGAAGTGGTTCTCAAGGAGAACCAGTGACGAAGAACCCCAATACCTCGACGAAGAGAATTTTAGATCCTTCAATAAAGAAGAAACCCCAGAACGAGATCCATTCTCCCTATCCAACGACAATGCCAACATGTCTACTGAACCCACCGCATCTACCAAGGAGATTAGAATCCGAACCCCCTCTGACTTCACAGGGGACTGAACGAGAACTGCAAAGTTCTTACAAGAAGTAAAACTCTATTTGAGAGTGAACCACGGAATCTATGACACCGATGAAAAGAAAATCATCTTCGCGTTGTCATTTATGAACAGAGGAACCGCTGCACCCTGGGCACTGACATGGGCAGAGAAGGAAGACCTAGGAACATGGTCGACCTTCGAAGTGGCGCTCAAAATGGCATTCACACCGATTGACAAAGCTGGCAGAGCCAGGACAGACATGAAAACATTGAAGCAGAGACAGGACCTGGAGGACTACATAGCGCAGTTCCGAATCCTGCGAGAGAAGGCGGGAATCAATGATGACACCACCCTCATCGAGCTCTTCATGGATGGGCTGAACCCAAGACTCCTCGAGAGAGTCTTTAACATGGAAACAATCCCCACCATGTTAGAAGGGATGATCAATGCTGCCTCCAAGTATGACGGACAATGGAGAAGAGCAAGAGCCATAGCTGGGAAGGCACAAGAGGCCTTAGCAAGGAAGCTGCCCAACTCCAAATCAAAGGAAGGCCCGCTCAAGATCAACCAACTCTCCAACACAGAGAGGATTGAGCACATGAAGAAGGGATTATGCTTCGTGTGCCACCAACCAGGACACAGAGCAACCGAACATAAGAAAGGGGAGACAAGGACCGAGGACCGGCCTTTCCCAAAGAACAAAGGCAGAGAAGCCTACTCAAAGATCCAAGCGATCATGAAAGAACTCGACGAAGAAGGAAAGGAGAAAGCTCTTGCCTTAATAGGGGACGAGGGTTTTTAAAGAGGTGGCCTGCCTCGATGCCAGGTACCACTGAACTCTCTGTCTGCTCTGTATTACTAGCCACTTTGAAGAATCAATCTATGCATTTAGATATCAAAGTGCTAGGAGCAGGCAGAGGGAAAGCCGTCGAAACTGAAGCCCTACTCGACTCAGGAGCAGGAGGAATATTCATGAGCCACGAATTCGCAAAAAGCGGCGGATTCGAACTACACCCCCTGGAAAGGACAATCAGGGTCAAGAACGTAGATGGAACCCCAAACAAGAAAGGGGAGATCTCCCACTACACCAAAGGATTCTTAACAATCAACGGAAGATCATTCCCGACAACCTTCCTCATTGCAGGATTAGGGAAAGAATCAGTTATCCTGGGTCTGCCATGGCTCAGAAGAATCAACCCAGTGATCGACTGGAGAATTGGAACCTTCCAATTCCGAACAACCAACTGAACCCACCCAGAACTCTCATTTGGGAAAGGGAAAACCCTCATTGGAAGGGTACGAATGGAGAAATCTGACGACAAACCTCTGGCTTGGCGCCGGAGAACAGTCAAAGAAGAAGGGAAGCCCTTCAAAGAAATGACAAGAGAGGAGAAACAGGCATGGGCCCAAAGGATGGTCGCCCAAGCAAAAGAAAAGATGGGCCTCAAGACAAAGGCAAAGGAAGAAGAGCGACTTACATGGCGCCACGCAGCCGCTAAAGAACTAGAGAAGCTCGCCCTCAAAAAGAAATTGGCAAGTGAGGAACGACTAGCACAATGCCAAAGAATTGCCGCTAAAGCAAAAGAAATAGGAGAGGCACTCCGAACTAAACGGGAAGGGGGCAAGACACCCACCAAAACAAGAAGAGCGACAATTGAAGAAGTGGAAGATGAAGAGATTGCAGTCACGACTCTTCAAGATGCGGAGACCATTGGGCCACAAGATGAAGAAGACACTGGGAAGGAAAACCCAGCACTGGAAAACCACAAACAGGCAAAGGAACAGGCAACAGAACAACTGGAAGGGACACCCGAACAAGGGATTGCAGACAATGAACTACTAGTCGCCTACATCCGAGGAGAACCCGTCATCAGAATATTCGAACTGGCTAAAACACCATTGACAGAGGAGTACGACGAACCAAGATATGGGTACTCCCAATCAACGAAGACAATCTCTCAGATCGTAAAGGCAAAGGGATCACCACGATATGCTTATGGACAAAATATCTGGATCAGGGCAAAAACATCGGTCTCACAACACCTGACACACAAGAAGGAAGGAGACCCTGAACAAAAGACCCTCGACGAACTACTCCCTGAACAGTACAGGGAATACCAACGGATATTCAAAAAGGAAGCATTGGAAAGATTCCCAGAATCAAGACCCTGGGATCATGCGATCGAGCTGAAAACGGACTTCTTGGTGAAGGATTGCAGGGTTTACCCATTGTCACTGGCAGAACAAAAGAAACTCGATGAGTTTCTCAATGAAAGCCTACAGAAAGGATACATCCGACCATCGAAATCACCCATGGCATCGCCATTCTTCTTCGTTGCAAAGAAGGACTTGGATGCGCTACAGCCCTGCCAAGATTACAGGTACTTGAACAATGGAACGATCAAGAACACCTACCCATTGCCGCTGGTAGGGGACCTGTTGGACAAACTGAGAGGGGCAAAATGGTTTACGAAATTGGACATCCGATGGGGATATCACAACGTCAGGATCAAGGATGGAGATCAATGGAAGGCAGCCTTCAAAACAAATCGGGGGCTGTTCGAACCAACGGTGATGTTCTTTGGATTATGCAACTCACCGGCGACTTTCCAGGCAATGATGAACGAGATATTCCGCGACATGATCGGAGAAGGATGGCTCGTGATTTACATGGATGACATCCTGATATTCTCTAAGGATCAGAACGAACACCAGGAAAGGACAAAGAGAGTACTGCAAAGACTGGTGGAAAACAACCTATACCTGAAGCCGGAGAAGTGCAAGTTCGATGTCCACGAAGTGGAATTCTTGGGTCTAATCATCCGACCCAATGAAATTGCCATGGACAACACGAAACTGGCAGGTATACAGGATTGGCCTACCCCGACGAACGTAAAAGCAGTCAGATCCTTCCTGGGATTTGGGAATTTCTACAGGAAGTTTATTGGACATTTCACGGAGACAAGCAGACCGCTTAATGAGCTGACAAAGAAGGACAAAATGTTCAACTGGACAACCGAATGCGAACAGGCCTTTCAGACGCTGAAAAGGAAATTCGCAGAAGCACCGGTACTGCTGATGCCAGACCCGACAAAGCCATTCATGATCAAATCAGATGCCTCAAAACACGCGACAGGAGGAGTGCTGAGACAAAGGGATACAAATGGAGACTGGCATCCATGCAAATACATATCGCATGCACTGACACCAACGGAACGGAACTACGAGATATATGACAGGGAACTTCTGGCAATAGTACGATCACTGGAAACTTGGAGACACTACCTGCTGGGTTCAGAACACCTGGTAGTAATCCTCTCGGATCACAAGAACCTAACGTACTTCCGGACGGCACAGAAACTGAACAGACGACAGGCAAGATGGAGCTTATTCCTATTGGAATTTGACTTGCAACTCATCCATGTGCCTGGATCTCAGATGGTACAGAGCGATGCACTATCACGGAGAGCGGACCATATACCGGAAGAAGACAACGATAATGAAGATGTCACAATGCTGCCAGAAACAGTATTTGTGAAATTCATTGACACAGAAATGCATGATCTACTTGCGGGTAGTATCATGAAAGACGATCTGGTAAAAAGTGCAATCGAGGCACTAAAGACAAAAGGAACACCGCCGATCAAATCGGCATTGGAAGATTGGAAAATAGAAGACAGCCTTCTATTCTTCCGAGACAGGTGCTACATCCCGGACAACAGAGATCTACAGAAGAAGCTGGTGCAAAAATACCATGAAGGAGTAACCAGCGGACACCCAGGACAATGGCAGACAACTGAAATGGTTAGGAGAGACTACTGGTGGCCAGGAATGATGATGTACATCAAAAACTACGTCGCTGGATGTGCAACATGCCAGCAAATGAAGGTCAACACCCACCTGACAACACCGCCTCTACAACCGATTAAATCCAAAGCAACAAGACCATTCGTGATGGTGACGACAGATTTCATAACCGACCTACCGGAGTCCGATGGTTATGATACACTCATGGTCATGGTAGACCATGGGCTTACGAAGGGGGTAATTTTTATCCCTTGCAGGAAAACTGTGGATGCACTGGGAGCGGCCACCCTCTACCTAGACAATGTCTACAAACGATTTGGCCTCCCAGACAAGATCATCTCTGACAGAGACCCACAATTTGCCTCGCAGCTGTTCCAGGAGCTAGGAAGATTGCTCAGAATCAAGCTAGCGATGAGTACGGCATACCACCCCCAGACCGATGGAGAGACAGAATGGGTGAACCAAGAAGTAGAAGTGTACCTGCAGATCTTCTGCTCAAACAACCAGGAGAATTGAAAACACCTCCTCCCAACCACGGAATTCACGCACAACCAGAGGACACACTCAGTACAGAGGAACTCCCCATTCTACCTCATGATGGGCTATGAGCCCAAGGCGATCCCCCTCCCCTACCTAAAGACAAACATACCGGCCATAGAAAAGCGACTTGTCGCACTGCAACGGGCCCGAGACGAAGCAAAGGCAACACACGAGTTAGCCAGACAGATGATGGCGGAAAAGATGACAAGACACTTCACCCCATTCAAAGAAGGAGACAGAGTGTGGCTAGAGGCAAAGAACCTCAGAATGACTCATGCAACAAAGAAGCTCGCATTGAAAAGAGAAGGACCATTCACCATTGAGCCCACTCTCCTACCAACTGAAGTTGCCAGAACAGTGGAAAATACACCCGGTGTTCCACGCGGCACTCCTTTCCCCGTATAAAGAAACCAAGACACATGGACCGAACTTCCCAGAACCACCGCCCAACCTGATAGAAGGCGAATCAGAGTATGAAGTGGAAGCGATCATCGGACACAAGAAGAAAGGAAAGACCATGCACTTCCTAGTGAAGTGGGTCAGATACTCGACCTCGGAGAACTCGTGGGAGCCCGAGGGAAACCTGAAACATGCCAAGACAATCCTAGGGGCATATAAACAGCGACGACAGCTGTAGAACCCCCAAGACCAAGACACCCACCAAACTAACCACAGAAAACTCCCCACCTATCCATGGCAGAACAGACACCCATAATACCCCCCAAACGACGATTCACCAAACAATTCTTATGAAACCCAGCAAATGCCAAAACCCTCCACACCCACCTCGCCCATGACCCCTCAAAATACCACCTTGCAAGAATGTGTTTCTACTACCAAAGCACGATTGATCGAATGAAATGCAACCTGGAAGAAGCGATGAACAACGCTGACACCCTCGGAATTGAACAAGTGATCCAAGACATGGCTATGCCATGGTCAGACAGACAGAAGGCAGTTGAAAGAAACCCTCACACCCCCATAGATCAAAACAGACAACGACTGACCTCACCCTCGCCTTACAATGGGCGGAAAAACAAAAACAAACCACGAACCGCCTCTGGAAACACCTCCCCCTCTACGAGCAACCAGACGACCCAACCTTTAGAGATCATCAACCTCACGACACCCAAACCTGAACCACGGTTGACCCAGCCACCTTGGTCCCCTCCCCACATGAGGAATGCCAGATGCTTCATCTGCCACCAGATCGGGCACTTCGGCCTGATCTGCCAAAAACATATCTGCAAGCACTGCAAGCAATGAGGCCCCGGACATTACAGCCCCGACTGCCCAATGAGGCAGCAGAAAGAACGAGAGGAAGAGCAGAGGCGATGGGATTTCCTTGAATCGGGGTACGATAATTTTGACGATGACACGATGGGAAATATGACCAGAGAACCATGCGGGAGAACCTAGGGGGGAGCAGATAGTAATTTGAAGTCAGTGACTTCGAAGATAGAAGGGAGGTGATGTTACGATTTGTTATCTGGACCCGCAAGACCGGGCACTTCATTTTTCTGTTCAACTTGACTCACTTTCGACGGGAGACACCTTGACGCATGGTGACTCCATGCACCCAAATCCACTCCCACACACACTGTGGTACGACAACCCCTTTACATGAGGTCTGTGACGTCGGACCCTCACGATCGACATCGGATCCTTGACATCAGACACCTCATGCGAGGCATGAGGCCTATTGTTTCTATTGTTCTTGTCTATATTTACCTGATAAGCATCTCACTTTCTGATTGGATGATAGATAGTCCTGGAACAGTATATAAGCTGTAGCTACACTCTGTGTATTCTCCAGCTTGACCTAATTCAAATAATGGTCTTAGACTCAACCAGAACACTCAACAGCTTAGGAAGCCCCTAGCTGTGATAACTCAAACTCGACAGTTGGAAAGCCTCCAACTGTGATACATGAACCGACGGTCTACTCAGAAAGCCTCTGAGTAAGGATAGCCGTGTCGACTTAGGAAGCACCAAGTCCCGAACAGAACCCGATACAGTAAGAAAGCCTCTTACTGCAAGAACCGACACAGTTGGAAAGCCTCCAACTGCAACATATGAAGACTAGGCTGAGTTGAGACCTATAGTCTTAACACACGCTGTAGGTTGGTGGAGTGTGGACCTAGCTGACTCCAGTTGTAGCGCAGGTGGGTTCTGGATAAGAGATATGTATCCAATTGTGTAGTAGACAATACAGTGTATGACTCACTGTTGGGTTTCTAGTTCGATACCTTGTGTTACAAGCATGCCTGGTGTGATGTTGTTGTGGACGACAATAGACTGGCCGCTTGCAAGCTCTGCTTTATCCTCCTCTGCAAGTTGAAGCCATACTTGATGTTCCAAAATAGCTGTGTACCAAAAAGTGAGTAACAATAGGAAATACAAATGAACAACTTACTAGCTAATTTGGCATGAAATGGGTTAGGCTTGGTGTTGTCCAGCTCCCATGCCTTGATGCAGGTAGTCACTCCTTTGTACTTGCCGCAGGTAATGCCACATTGAATTCTTTGAATGCCAGGAGATGCTCATCCCATGCAGGAACCACTTCCTTGACCTTGCGCAAGAACGTAACTGCTAAAAAGATAATCATTATCAGTAACTTGAACATGCAAATAGAAGTTGACCCACACATTGATGACACTTTCTGCCAATTGTAGTCGCCAAAGTGATCATCTAAGGTATCCCAGCAAGATCCCAGACCCATTTCCTTTGTACTGTTAGCCACAGCATTAGTCACTGCCCATCCTTGTTCAGGTGGCTCTCCATCTGTTTGTCCAACATTGGGGGTAAAGTTAAGGGAAAAGGATGCCTGGCAGAGAAGCATGTGGATGGCGAGATGGAACTTTGGAATGATGTAGGTAATGAAGAGAGTCCAGAAGATCGTGGTGAGGAAGATAGGGTAGGCCAGAAGTCACTTCTCAATATTATGAGCCCACTGACAAGAGATGTCATATGAAACGAGGATGTGATCTGGAGGATTGTGTTGGAGAGTAGACAAGAAGAAATAGTCCATGTTGATATATCTACCATTGTTATACATCACAAATGGCCTCGCTATGACCAAGACAAGGACACGTACTGCTCACCTTTCTGCAGATCCCCGATGGCCACAGGACACTTCATGTTGTGTTGAATACAGTCAACTGCACCAACCCCACTTACTGCTGTACCTTTACCTCCACACATACTTGCTGATTTCAGTGCATCATGATTGTTGCAGGTGCTCACGTCATTGGAGATCTTATTGTTAAAATCCTTGAGATGTTGCTTAAATTTTCTTTCGTCGACAACATACATGAACCCATGATTGAGTCCGGGATCATGTTCCAGAGTAGATACATTCAGGTGTTTGAGGTGAAAGTTGGTGTCGATCCCAAGGAACAGTGTGTATAACCACCTGCACAATTGTAAGTAATCAATCACATCTGATAAACAATATCTTACCGCCGATTGTCAGGCACATCCTTCCAGTCAGGTGGCAAGTTTTTTCCAGGCTGCAGTGATGATGCTCAACCCAGAAACCCAAACAAAACCTATAAAATGGTTTCAAATGATATAACATGGGTCAGAGGAAGGGTGCGAGGTGGTACTAAATATCGCCATTGGCAATGAGCATGAATGCAATGTGATGTGATGCTGTACAAAGTACTGTGAAAGCTTGCAAAGAAGTTCGAAGAATTTTGAGTGTGTGCAAAGAAGTCCAAAGAACTTCAAGGGTGTACAAAGTTGTTTCAAAGAATTTTGAGGGTGTGTGAAGTTGTTTCACAGATTTTCGAGGATAGTGACAAGAATAGGGTGTGGATAGTATGAAATGGCAATAGGAGTCAAAGGTGACAAGAGATGATTGAGATGATAGGAGAGAGTTTAGAGATGGTACAACAAATTTCAAAGAAGTTCGCAATGATTTGCAGAGCTTTAGAGCTAAGATGAGGTGCTGGAACTCAAGAGGGAAACTCCTGAGTCAGACTAATACAATATATGAGGGACTGATGCAACAATATATCCTATTTTTGTTGTATAGTAGTACAAGACTATATAAGTTTGGGGGAAATAGTACTAAAAAGGAAATAAGGCCATGAGGCTCCCATGAGGCAAGGAATAAGACAATAAAGAAGTATCCAAATCACAAAATAAATGAGAAATGATGTGAGGGAAAACATTTAGAAGCATAATATATCAAAGGTACTTGTCCTCTTGTTCCAATATATCATGGAAATGTCGAAAACACTGCAATGTGTCCTAAAAAGCGAAATGTCTTGTCTCCTCATGTCTGGTGTGCTCAGA
Organism: Tricholoma matsutake; assembly: GCA_026075535.2. NCBI lineage: Eukaryota > Fungi > Basidiomycota > Agaricomycetes > Agaricales > Tricholomataceae > Tricholoma > Tricholoma matsutake. The sequence goes on along the minus strand of AP026540.1, from coordinate 8,837,115 downwards.
ATGTGATGTGGCAATGTGTAGCAAGTGTGGAATGTGTGTCCAAAGGTTGGGGGAATTGTATTACGGTGGCTGAAGGCATACAAAGAATTTCAAGGCGCTGCAAAGATTTTCGAAGTATTGCGAAGAATTTCGAAGAATTTTCATGACTTTGTAGAGGTTCATAGAGCTTCAGAGGGGTTCATATGGGTTTGTAGAGCTTTGTAGAGGTCCGTAGAGACTCATAGAGCTTTGACAACAATCGTAGATGTGTTCTCCGAGCTTGAACGACAAGGTGGACCTATCATCCTCCCCCTGACTAAAATACTGACTGTCCCAGTCAGTCGATCGAACTGCAAAGGTAAATTGAATTAAATCGAAATGAAGCAATGTGAAATGAGGTGTCAAAGCTAAAAATGAAAGCTGTCGAGGCTAATCAAAGAATGTTGACCTGATCAAATGTTGAGAAAATGAAGTTGAAAGGAATATCGGCATAGGGGAATGAGTGTAGGGCATATTTGATGGATATTGAGGTCGAGATCGAGATGAGTGAAGGCCTATATGGGCGCATAGAAGCAAAAGCTGTTGAAGCTATTTTGAAGAATGTTGAGCATAGTGAAGATGTGTTCAATAAATAGAACGAAGTCGAAATAAAAAAGATGAGAAAGGAAATAGGTGAATTTGATCAATGTCGACAATGCTAACCATGATCGCAATAATTGGGTCGAGGGACTGGTCAAATAGAAATCGAAAGAGAAATCGAGGGATTGAAAACAACATCAGGGAAAACCTTGTTGGCGATGGATGCAATAGAAATTTCAGGGATGAGGGGTACACGAGTTTTGAGATGAGGACTATGGATATACAATGGATAGGGAACTTCAAGCGCTATATTGGACTTTGAGGGCAAATCCAAACATGAAGACGGTGATGAAATATATGAGGGCAAAGGCGATATCAAAATAGATGATGAAGTGGACAATGGCACAGACGACAAGATTGAGGACAAAAATATCAGGAGTGGCGAACAGAAAGTCAAGGTCAAAGTGGGCAATGATGGGGACAAATACAACAAAAATATCGGAGGCATGATCGAGCTACATTGCGGAGGTGAAAATGGTGTTGGAGGGCGAGTTGAAGTCAAAAATGGTAATTCGAATATTTTGCGTTCTTTGGATGATGTCAAAACTGTCAAAGCTGATACAATTGGTGTGATAGGCAGAGGCAAATTTGTCAAAGATGAAACTGGTGCAGACAATGTGATGGACAAAGGTGAAGCTGGCGAGACCAATGATGGCAAAGTCGATACTAATGAAACAGGTAGAGCAGAGTCGATTGAACTCAAAGCTGATGAAGCTGCAACTATAGGAGTGGACTGGACTGGAACTATCAAAGGCGAAGACAATGAAACCGGCATGGACATGTGCGATGAAGCTGGAACTATGTGATGAAGACTGGGAGGCATGATATGACAATTTCAAAGTGTGAAAATTTCTTGTTCAAGCGCAAGCTCTTTTTTGAGAACTAGTTTGCATTCAAGTGCTGCAATACGAGCTTCTATGTTGTCCAAAATGTGCGAGCTGTGATGCGTACCATCAAATGTTTGGTTCAATGTGGTCGAAGGTGCTATATCAGTGAAGAATGAGGTTGGGACAGAAATTTCGGACACTGTTCTGGTTGGATGCAAAGCTGTGAAAACCGATGTGAAGTTTGATGTGAAATGTTCAAGAATGTGCAAAGCATCTTTGGAGTTGATTGATGTGCTAGACTGCAATGAATTTGAGGTCGAGATCAATTGCTGGGAAATGGAGTATGAGTTCGAGCATGCTATAACAAGTTTCACAGCATCATGGATGTTGTTCAGAGTGTATGGGTCATCGGGATAATGATCTGGGAACTTAAGTTTGAGACGATGTGCAATTTGAGTCCATAAATCTGTTTGAAAGCCTTGAACAAAAGCTCAACTTTGTTTGGCTTCCGAAAGTCTGTGTTTCAAGCGAAGAAAATTCATAACGTTGTAGAATGTCATATAATAAACTCCTAGATAGTTTGAGTCGAAAATACCGATCCAAAGCTGTTCGCAAATGAGTGTGTCCATGTCCGAAATGCTGTATTTGTGTTCATCTTCTGATCCAGGATAGAACTTGTGTACTGCGATGCAAAATGCATTAAACAAGGTGCCAGGCTGGTACTCTGGAAGCGATTCCCAGAGTTTGCAAGAATTGATGTCAACATATCTGCAGGCATGCTTCTTCTTTAGGTCCTGATCTGTAATACTGCAAGTCAGGAAGAGAAATTCAAGCTCTTCGAAATATTTTCGGAGTTCTCTGGGCTGTTTCAGATCGAATTTCGGAGAGGTCAAATGACCACGAGCTGGTATAAAGGATGTTGACATGTTCAAAGTAGATTTTGGGGGCTGCAAAGTCGAAATTTGTGCGATATCAGGTTTCGTGTGTTTCGAAGTCAAAGACTGTAGCAAAATAGTAAATGCAAAGGGCAAAAGAGTGCAAAATGATATCATCGATGGTCAAGATACTGTATGAAGACCTCCTGGTTGTTCAGGAGGGTTGGAGGCACTATGAGTTCAATGCGAAATTGAAATCATCAAGCCCCCTTAGGTGAAATAAGTGGTAGAAAGGGGGGAAGATTTGACGATGAGTCAATTCTGCTTCGGAAACTGGGATTAAGATATCTCCCGATTGTTTGAGAGATTCGAAGGCATGGTGAGTATCGATTTGAAGGTTTTAGCTGTGGTTTGTCAAAGTCAAAGAATTCGAAATGGTGCAGACAATGAAATGATTTAGAAACCCCTTGCTGTGGGCTCCAAAATGATGATGCTCAACCCAGAAACACAAACAAAACCTATAAAATGGTTTCAAATGATATAACATGGGTCAGAGGAAGGGTGCGAGGTGGTACTAAATATCGCCGTCAGCAATGAGCGTGAATGCAATGTGATGTGATGCTGTATGAAGTACTGTGAAAGCTTGCAAAGAAGTTCAAAGAATTTCAAGTGTGTGCAAAGAAGTCCGAAGAATTTTGAGGGTGTGCAAAGTTGTTTTGAAGATTTTCAAGGATAGTGACAAGAATAGGGTGTGGATAGTACAAAATGGCAATGGGAGTCAAAGGTGACAAGAGATGATTGAGATGATAGGAGAGAGTTTAGAGATGGTACGATGAATTTCAAAGAAGTTTGCGACAATTCACAGAACTTTAGAGCTAAGACAAGGTGCTGGAACTCAAGAGGGAAACTCCTGAGTCAGACTAATACAATATATGAGGGACTGATGCAACAATATATCCTATTTTTGTTGTATAGTAGTACAAGACTATATAAGTTTGGGGGAAATAGTACTAAAAAGGAAATAAGGCCATGAGGCTCCCATGAGGCAAGGAATAAGACAATAAAGAAGTATCCAAGTTGTTCCAATATATCATGGAAATGTTGTAAACACTGCAATGTGTCCTAAAAAGCGAAATGTCTTGTCTCCTCATGTCTGGTGTGCTTGGAATGCAATGTGGCAATGTGTAGCAAGTGTGGAATGTGTGTCCAAAGGTTGGGGGAATTGTATTATGGCAGCTGAAGGCATACAAAGAATTTCAAGGCATTGCAAAGATTTTCGAAGTATTGCGAAGAATTTCAAAGAATTTTTGTGACTTTGTAGAGGTTCGTAGAACTTCAGAGGGGTTCATATGGGTTCGTAGAGCTTTGTAGAGGTCTGTAGAGACTCATAGAGCTTCAACAACAATCGTAGATGTGTTCTCTGAGCTTGAACAACAAGGTGGACCTATCAGCAGACAGGCAGGGCAAAGCACAGCACATTCACCCTCCTTTGTACCCCTGACACCCAATGGGTCATGACCACAACCCATATGTTTGAGAAGCCAGACATGCTGCTATTCCCTGATAATCCTCAAAAACAAGTGATAGCGGTCCTGTAATGACGGTCAGTTGGATGAAAGCACAAGGCATTTGAAAGTACAAATGGGAGGTGGGTTACTCCCAGTATTGTTAGTCTGTCATGCAATGGAGTGGTAAAATTCAAACACTGAGACTTTTGACATGAAGCTCAACATTTGGAAGTGCTTTAGGACATGAAAGGTGGCAGCAGTCTTTGGCTCCAAGACAGTGGCTGGAAAGAGCCCAGCATGGAGTAGCTGGATGTATTGGTCCTGCGCGTGCTCATGGTCGCAGAAAACCAGTGAGACAAAATGGATGGTGGTGGTGTCAAGGACCACAAAATTGTTTTTCGTGGTGAGGGCAGGATTCATGCATCGGGTTCCAATCATGTGCCCAAGTTGAATCTGGAGACCCAGCATACTCAGAGTAGTTGTCTTGAAAAATGACCTGTTCCATTCCTATGGAGATGCCATGAGCAGCGTGATAAGACAACCACCAAAAAATGTACCTGGACTCAATGAAACGGACATGCAAGGTGGTTGTCAAGTGTGCAGGTATGACAAAACATCTGAGTATCATGACAATTGATGCATCAGATGTAACCTCGATGTTCATGACAGGATGGGCAAGGCTCATTGGGGTTACTGCAGCCCTCATGTCAGAGAAGCTCTTGAACGAAGACATCAATCTCAGGTATTTATGCCAAAAGGGGGTTGTCCTACAATGGATTAGTTCCTGTGAAGAAAATGGTGCTGATGTTCTTACCCCCAACAATCCCCTCTTGTGTTTAACCTGCTCATCACGTACAGTGCTGACATAGCCAGGCTCCAGCATCCTCTTAGTGTGGTCGATGTCATCTTCTTCATCATCACTATATACCATGATGTCATGGCCTAGGGACATCGGTTCATCCGGTCTCCAGAGGATGGGTTCATAAGGTGTGTGAGCCGGCTGTTTCTGAGGTGATGCCAGCACCTCCTAGTGAGTGTTGCTGGTAGAGAGGCCATGCAAGGCTAGCTGTATATGGGTATTGTTGAAATTAATTACCAATATTGTTGCATGTGCATATTCTCCCACATTAATTACCAATATTGATACATGTTTCATATGCATATTCCTCTGGAGTCATGTGATATCCTTACTATTATGTATATAAGGAGAACCTGTATTGTAGTAGGAATATAGTGTTCTTACCTCTGCTAACCCCTAGCTGTATGTCTAACTAAACCCCAGGTAGGTTGTAAGGAACGTGTTGTCTCTTCCCCTGTGCAGCATATATAGTGTGCTCCAACAGGTTATGGGCCCTGCTGGGCACGTCGCGAACATGCCTTAATTGGCTGCAAACAACGTTGACTTCATCATCTCCAAATTATAACCTTGCGCTCTTTGTGAGCTGCATCGCGCTCCCTGCAAGCTGCACTTAAAACCTAGGTTGACTAGGGTTAACCACTCTGAAGGAGTGTTTTTTCCTGAGATTGTGAAACATGTTTTCTTGGATAAAAGACTGATTGAGCGCTTTTACCAGCTGCCACCACAGAATCATGTCTTCAACCCTTGAAAAACTCATACAAACTTTCGATGGCTCAAATTACATTCAATGGGCCGACTCCATGAAGGCGTGGCTCAGGTCTCAGGGCCTCTGGCAGATAACTAGCGGGGCAGAAATCAAACTGCCTCTGGTGCCTCCTTTGACGGCGACAAACGCTACTCTCATAGCGGATGCTACTACCAAGCTCCAGACCTGGAGCAACAAAAATGACCAGGCTATTGGTAGCCTAGTGCTCCACCTGGCCCCCTCCATTTGGCAGTGTGCCAACACAAAGGACACTGCTGAGGAGGTGTGGGACCTCATTCGCACCGATTATGGTGTTGATGGCCCCTCCCAAGTCTTTGCAGACTTTAGGTCTGCAATAGCAATCAAAATTCCGGCTGTGAATCCCACACCAGAGATTGCTAAGATGGCTGACAAGTTCGAGCGCCTCACGGCTGCCAACATTGCCATCCCCGAACTAGTTCAGGCAATGATCCTACTTGCTGCGATGCCACGCGAGTACGATTCTTTGTCTGCCACGGTCCTTAACACAACTGCTACTAGTGCCTTGACATTTAAACATGTCAAGGACTCCATTGTTGCTGAAGCCTCAAGGCGCATGGCAGTAGGAAAGCCCGCTGGCCAGCCTCAGGCCAACAAACTTTCTGCTGTCAAACACAAAGGGGGAACAAATGGCAGCCCAAAGAAGGGCAAAACAACAATGGAGATTTGTCCCAAAAATGTGGACGATGCGGGGACAAAAAGACTAAGGAGGAAAAGCCTAAAGAGAAACATATCCACCTTGCCTCCAGTGCCTTTACCACCATAAATGGTAATGGCACCATCATACCGCCGATGCTGCTCATTCAGCGCATCGAAAAGCGCGACCACACTCCCACAAGGGATCCTCACCGCCAACCGCCTGCACAGGCATATACAGGTGCGGCCTCTACCTCTCATTCGGTTTACGCCAAATATCAGCAAGCTCGAGACACCCTTGAGCAAATGCATCTTCTGTGCAGCACAAAAAATTTGCGACCGCTGGAAGAGCACCTAACGGTGCGAGAAGGTAAGAGGAGGAGGATCGAACCAGAACCGAGGATCATGGAGGTAGAAGACGACATTGTCTCTCTTGGATTGGAACCTCCGGTTTCTGATGAGGAAGTATGGAAAGCCATCGACGAGATGCTCGTTGATGAACCGCTTGAAACAGGAGGATATGATGACAGGTCAGTCCTTTTCCCTGCCACAAGCACTAAGATTAATATTCCAATGATTACAGCAAACTTTTCATGTGAAATTTTACCGCTATTAAATGTATCATGGAACTATTTAGATCTTAATATATGTGTTATGTGTCCAAATGGAAATTGTAAGAAAGGTGCTGACTGGATCATGGATTCAGGCGCATCAAAACACTTCACTGGTGAAATGAAAGATTTTGCTTCTTACAAACCTTTACTGAGAAAGGACTCTACCTTGGTTCAAACAGCCACAGGTACTACTCATATAGTAGGAAAAGGAGCAGTCTTCATTAGACATCAGGTAGTATGTCATGGGAAGTCAGAGATGCATGAAACACGATTATACCCCATCTACTACATACCTGACATTAATACTCGATTAATGTCAATGGGCATCTTCTTACAAGACAGAAGTGATGTGCGTGGTTCCTCCACACACATTTCATTTATCGAGAAAGGAAACCCAATTATGCATTGTGTCCCTCTTAGGAGAAGTGACATGATTTATTGGGCTCAGACTCATATAATGAGCACCAAAAAGGTCAATGTCGTGACCATATATGTCGCTGACTACTTGACTTGGCATAGGCGACTTGGACACCCATCCAAAGAGGCGCTAGGGAAAATGCCTAATAGCACCATCAAATTCCTGAGGAATTTAATTATTCCTAAAGACAAAATTATATGTCCAGGGTGTGCTGAAGGGAAAATGACATCAAAATCTTTTCCCAAATCAAATTCACGTGCAGAGAAACCCTTTGAATTAATACATTCTGATCTAAAGGAACTCCCAGTACTATCGTACCACAAACATAAATACTTTATTGTATTTCTGGATGACAAGATGTCACATATCTGGGTCCAGTGCCTTAGAAAGAAGTCTGACGCTGCTGCAGCGATTAGACAATTTCAGGCAATGGCTTTGACCCAGTATGGCGCTACAATCAAGTGCTGGTGTGTTGATCCAGGGGGGGAGTTCAAAGATCGTGAGCTACAAAATACGCTCAAGGATTTTGGCATCAAAATAGAGATGTCTGCACCCCACGTTCACCAACAGAACGGGCGCGCAGAGTGCACCATAAGGACAATAATGGAAAAGTCACAAACCCTGCGATTTACTGCTTGTCTACCACAATCATGGTGGGAATTTTGCATTGAACATGCAACACACATATACAACCGAACCCCAATAAGGTGCCTGACATGGCTGACACCTTTTGAGGACCTGATGAAGGTCTGCCCAGATCTAAACAATCTGAAGGTCAAGGTCTTCGGTTGCGGTGCTTACGTCTATCTACCCAAGGAGAAACATCCAACCACATTAACTCCTCAATCGGAGTTAATGATGTACCTTGGATTAGAAGATGGCATTAAAGCATACCGTTTCATGCAACTTAATGGCACAATATTCATTGGTGCTATGGCACTATTTGATGAAATGTTGTTCCCATGCTGTCCCGGAGCTAAAACTCCTGCCAAGACAGACCTTGGTAATTTTCCACCTCCAGAACCAGAAGATGACGACCACTCATCTGGAATGGATGGCGATGATTCTATACTGCCACAAAATCTGCCCCTTCCTCCATCATCAGAAAATGATGATGATGATGTACCAAGCAAGCAAAAGGTGCATGATGATGCAACTGATGCTCCTCCTCTGCCGCCTCCAGTAACCACTGAGGACTTTTGTCCAAGACGTGAAGATCAACAGGAATGGCAGCAATTGCCCCATCAATCAGGCAGGCAGAGGAACATCCCAAACCGTCCCGGCAATACCCATGGAGAGAAGCAACTCCCCTCTGACATAGAGAGAGACATTGCACGTGATCAATATTGGAAGAGATCTGTGGGTCAAGATTCGGATCATAACCAAACATGACCATGATCTCAACAGCAAGAACCGGTTGCTGGACCGAGTTTGGCACCCCACGAGAGTGTGCCCGATTCCAATAATCAAGAACATGATCACCCAATGGGGGAACTGGACAAAGCAGGTTATATTCAAAAGATAACCAAGGAAGGTGGAGATAAGCTTATTCGCTGGCTGTTGTCAAAAGCAGTCACACCATCAAGCAAAATAAGCCAAGTTCCAAACCAATTTCGCGATATTGTGCACCTACCATGGCAGCAGCAACTTGAGTGGAAACAGGCTTGTCATGAAGAATTAGAGGCTCTTCGCAAGCGACACGTCTATGACATCGTCGATCTTCCACATGATCAAAAAACGATCAAAAATAGATGGGTTTTCTCCATGAAATTGGACAGAAGAAAATGAGCCAGACTTGTGGCGAAAGGCTTTTCACAAGTCAAAGGTGTTGACTTTGATGAGATTTTCTCACCAGTAGTCCGCTACGAGACTGTACGCCTCATGTTTGCACTTGCATCTCTAGAAGGCATGTATATGACCGGTCTAGATGTAAAAACCGCATTTTTATACGGCAAACTAGAAGAGGAGATCTATATGGATCAACCCGAGGGTTTCAGATTTGAGGGAAAAGAGTGCAAAGTAATGCGCTTACGCCAAGCATTGTATGGCCTTAAACAGGCCTCACTAGCATGGTGGAAAGAGCTAGAGGCATTTATGTGCACCATTGGGTTTGTGCGCGCCAGCTCCAATGCCAGCATTTTCATACACAAGGATCCTAAGACAGGCAGCATTGTTATTGCGCTGGTCTATGTTGATGATGGCTTGTTCATGGGGAAGAACAAGAAACTTGTGGATGAAAAGAAGAATGCTTGTCTGAAGCATTGGGAGTGCCATAGTACTGAAAAAGTCATGGAATTCTTAGGCATGTGCATCACCCAGACTGCAAGCAAAGTCAAACTTGATCAAACTGAATATCTCGCCAAAGTGCTTGAGAGGTTCAAGATGACGAATGCCAAAGCTGCCCCCACTCCACTCCCGACTGGTTACAAACCATCGGAAAACACAGCAATGCAAAATGCGGCACTTAGATCAAATATCAGTCTGTGATCGGATCTTTATTGTATCTGATGCTCAGAATGCGATCTGATATCACTTACATGGTAATCAGGATGTCGCAATTCTCAGCTAATCCTAGCCAAGAACATCTAGACAAAGTGATGTACATCATGCGCTATCTGGTGGGAACCCAGAAATATAACATAGTCTACGATGGAGAGAAATCCAAAGGGCTACAGGCCTTCACAGACTCTGATTGGGCAGCTGACACTGTCAAGCGCTGATCTACAATGGGTTACTTTGCTACTCTAGTGAGTGGCATTGTGTGCTGGCAGTCCCATTTACAAAAAACTGTAGCACTGTCATCCACAGAAGCTGAATATATGGCTCTCTCCAACACTTGTCGACAGATAGTGTGGATAGAGTCCTTATTCCAGGAACTTGGATATATACTGAAGCGCGTACCAATCTGCACTGATAATCAGGGATCCATCTTTATTGGATCAAATCCAGTTCAGGAAAGAAGGACCAAACATATAGACATTCGCTACCACTATACCCACGAATGCATAGAAAATGACAAAGTCACAGTCGTTTTCATTCCTGGAAGTGATAATCCGGCTGACATGTTCACAAAGAACCTTGGTGCCATTCTATTCAGGAAATTTAGAGACTCTCTCGGAATTACTTTCGAGGTTCAAACTTAGCTGCTTAGAGCGCTTTACAGTTTGAGGGGGGGTGTTGAAATTAATTACCAATATTGTTGCATGTGCATATTCTCCCACATTAATTACCAATATTGATACATGTTTCATATGCATATTCCTCTGGAGTCATGTGATATCCTTACTATTATGTATATAAGGAGAACCTGTACTGTAGTAGGAATATAGTGTTCTTACCTCTGCTAACCCCTAGCTGTAAGTCTAACTAAACCCCAGGTAGGTTGTAAAGAACGTGTTGTCTCTTCCCCTGTGCAGTGTATATAGTCTGCTCCAACAGGTATGAGTTTGGATGATATTAGCAGGCCGACTCAAAGATGTTGCAGATTCATTGTCACTATCGATGTACTCAGTTATCTTGTCTTGCCGCTTTGGGGGCATAATTTTAGCTGGGAGTAAATTGAGGGGTGAGATGCCTTACAAGTCTTTCAAATCCAAGTGTGTTTTGACTCTCCATCTTGATTCTTTGCAATGAGGCTTGAAGGTGGATGTGCCAACAACAGGAGTGCAGATCCAGGGCAAATTTCAAACTGAGATCACCAGGAATCCAGGATCCATGGGAAAAATTGTGCAACACTCAATGAAGACTATGCAGATTTCAAAATGACCATGGATCCATGGGCAGAATCATAACAAGGCTGGATGAAAAATGGTCGCATTGTATCCAAGTGTACATCTGATTTGGTCAATGACATCACCTGACCACACATCAAATCAAATATGATACATGCAGGCTATGCATCTTGTATTCTTTAGTTACATAGATACAATTATTCTAACTCGTAATTTAAGGTACAAGGACAGAAATAATATATGTGTGGAATACTACACCGCATCCCAGTGTCCTGACCTTCTACATATGCGATCAGACTCTCACTTGCACGCGAATATTCTTCCTCTCCCAAATTTAGTTGTGGGACTTCAGGTTCCTGGTTTTTCAACATAAGTAAATGGTAGAGGAGAGGGCAGAGAACCGTGACCTACCCACCATCGAGCTGCATCCCATTTTTTTGATCATTACTTCATCCTCCCAATTTGACAATTCAGGCACCTGAAGAGTACTCCATTGAGCTAAGTTCCTGAGCTCCTTCCTGATGGCCTACACTCAGAGACCATGTAAGTGAACATTTCAACATGAGATTGTAAAACTTACTGCTTTTGTGTGCAATGTGGCCCACTCATGGTAGTTGGGATCATCATGAAAGACTGGGTCACAGAATTCATCAATTGGATAGTGATCTAACCATATGATGATAAGGGTATTGAAGAACTGATCAAGCTTGTCTTGTTCTTCAGCTTGAACGTAATATGGCCTAAGGGTTTTGAGAAAGGCGGTTTTGCCCATTTGACTGATGCTGGCAGTTTGGGGCATCTGGATAGATCTGATCGATCATGGTGATGTTATAATAGCCAAACATTGTTACTTACCGAGTGAAACTTATGTAGTTTTGAGAGAAAGCCAAGTTGCAATCAGGGTTTTTTCAAAGAGTGCAGTGAAAATTTAGAAAGGGCCGGGTGAATCAAAGAGCCTACTGTACAGTACCACGTAACAGTTATGCACGGTCAGTCTTAGCCAGTAGGTTGACTTTTTGGGTCCATCAGATCTCTGCTCTGAACTTCTGAGTGTTGTTCAGACATGAATATATTCCAGATACTGAGGTGGAAACAGGTTTATTGACCAAATAAAATGCACATTTGAAGGTCTCCAATCACTGGTAAGATATTCTACCAAGGGTGTAGCATGTAATATGCATTTCCTGAGTAAAGGTCAGACAAAGGTCTTATGGGCTGTAAATAGTCATCGAAACTCATTAGTCCTCATACCTTCATGGGGCGCCCTTGTCTGTACCACACTTCTGAGCAACAATGCACTGCCAATAGGGCCAAAGGCAGCAGACACTATCAAAGGTATGATTTGTGCATCTAAAAAGCCAGTGACTTGTAATTAAATTGAAACCTGGGCCCATAGGAACAAATCTGAACTTCAACATATATGGCGATTGAAATACCACGAGAGGACTTTGAATGGGTAAGTTTACCAAAGTCTCGACTATGTATACCTCATTCCAGTATGCCTATTTTAGAGTGGTTCTTGGCAACGAGATTGTATCTGCAATATCCATGGACCATGAACTTTTGCTGGAACAAAGGTATGCATTCAATTTCTCCATGGTGACCCATATAGACCCAAGGGGCTATGATAGACATCTCGCTGATTGGTGTGAGAGGGTCACACAACTGTCCCTCAAGTTTGACACCCTTGTCAACACCCATCCTGCAAAATATGTGGAGGCCCTCTTGTCTGCTTATCATGTGTCCTCCCATAACAAGGGCATTCTACATGATGCAGTGCTTACTCTATCAAGATACCAAAAATCTATTCAATGGTATGAGGACAAGATCTTACAGTTGGCAGGGGTGGGTTCAGAATGGAGGGAAGTGGACCAGTTGTATAACAGGGTGCACGAGGTTGTACATTGGACTGAGGAGATATTATGTTTGGCAACAGTTGATCCTGGAGGGCTGGTTGTATTGCATGCTGCGAAACAGCTAATGTTTCAAGTAGTCAAGACAAGTTCTTAATTCATACATTCTGGGCATCAAAGCAAGATATAGCGACAGCAATACATGACTACTAAAGGAGGCAGCTATTCTACATACAATGCAAATGCGGTCCCCTCAATCCTTCAGTAGCAACTTGACGGTATCCAGGCTCAACGCAGTCTGTAGAGCACTGAGCACCACCTCCAGGGTTGAGTACTTCTTGCATACCGAACACTTGATGCTGGTAACAAATGAATTGGCAAGTGCCTGGAGAGGAGATAGTTTATGACCCATTTGTGGTGGGGATATAAAGAATAAGGAAACTCACCGAATCACAAAAAACACCTACACTCATCCTGGCAGTAATGATGTAGAATGTCTCTTTCACGAGGTTCACTGTATTATGCTCTGAACACACGCCACAGGAAAAAGATATGGTCCCATCATCATTGGTGGCAGTGGAACTGACGAGACCGGTGGTGCCACCAGAGTTGCTGGAACTTGAAGGAGGATGCAGGGCTGATGTGCGAGGCTAAGCATATATCATCAGTGAGAAAATTATATTGGACTTACACCCTGTGACAACTTTGACCCCCATCTCACACAAGTGTGAGATCAGGTGCTGTGCCTCTGCTGATTGCTAGTGTTTAAAGGTCCGGTTGGGTGGACTGAAAAAATGACAGCAACCCAACCCAACCAAATGCAACCGGACCGTCAGTTGCAGTTGCCCTCTTTTGAGGTCAGTTCGGTTGCCAGTTGCCTTACTTTCTAAAATGTTTGAAAACCATTATAAAACCAGTTGCAATCAGTTGCAACTGGTCTTTTATAGTATATATATATTATCCTACATATGTACGTATATAGATAATAAGAAAAAAGAACTAATAAAAGTAATAATTATTACTACTTATCTATATTTATGTGCGGTGGGACGAGCCCGGGGGAAAAAGCAGTCGTTTGGTGGGTGCTTATATACCCCGTGGCTGCGCATGGACCATGTGGTCATATTTGTGCGCCCAAAAACAAAAGTGGTACCACTTACCAGACAACTTCCCACAACCACAACCACAACAAATGAACGCCGCATCATCACCACTTCACCCCACCACCTTCACCACTGTCAACCAGCAAACGAGCAAACGCAAAGAAGGTGGCCCAAATGATGCTAGTCAGTCGTTTGGGCCATATGGTATGTTTCCTTTATTAATGCAATGATTTTACTAACTGTTTTCTTTTCAGTTTATTTAGTGTTTTAAGGTCTGGTTAAGTCCGGTTTTTTATGTCTAAATGGGGCAACCACAACCACAACCGGTCCAAGACCAATCCATATATTGATGGACCGAAAAAAACTGGTCCAAACCGGTTTTTTGTCGTAAAATTTGTCATGCTAATACAACCTATCCGTTTCTCCATAAATATTACCTGGACAGTATAATCGTTATATACTCACTTGGACATTGTGATTCCCCTGTGATTGGTCCAACTTTTAAGAGATTTTATCAAGATCCGACTGAGATATGACCAAAACAATATTAAATGTTGTAGTTTGTAGTTGTAGTTTGTAGTTTGTTGTATGTAGTTACAACTTGTCAGGGCTGTTAAATGAATCAAATGCACATGGTACAAATGTTTATGTATGTTATTCCTTTGCCTTGGATAATGTCCAATTGTGTCAAATATTCTTGTAGCACAAGGTATAAGCAGTACAATCACAACTACTCAAATCATGACAAAATACTCACATCAAAATGTATTTGGTCATATCTCTCTCAGTTCTTAACCGTTTTTGATGATCCAGGGAGCGAAATTAATGCCATTATGTGTGGAAGTGCGGGGGTATAGCTCACGTAACGTATGGACCGGTTGCAATCAGTTTAAACCAGTTTTCATTGGTTCAATGATATTCTTCAAAGTGAAAGACTGGCAACTGGACTACAAAAGACCGGACCTATAAATAGCCCCTTGGTGAACCGGACTTCAGTTTGGTTTGGTTTGGTTTCGGTCTTTTTCCGGTTCATAGAACCGGACCTTTAAACACTAAGTTTATTTGCCTTTTGATAATGACACCTACCACTAATGGACCCAATGCTGCTGTTGCGAGCCACTGCTCGCAAGGTGGCAGCGGGTTGTGTTTCTAGCCACGGCTGATGCCACATCACACCACCAACAGGACAATACCAACAGGACAGCCAATGCCAACCCTAGCCAATGAGTATGAGGTGGCACTGGCACCACCACCCCGCATGCAAATTGGGCCATAGGGTATGTATTTTATGATTGATTTCTTACTACTTCTGCTAACTAACTTTTCTTCCTTCTTTTTAGGTTCTTACTTGTTGATAACGACGTTGCCCACCCACCTCTTGAAGAGACACCCCCAACCCCCCTCTGTACCCTGCCCATGCTCTGCTGCCACTGTGAGCATCTGCTCACAGGGTCGCAACAGGCGCTGTTTCTGGATGACAACAACACCCAGATGCCATGTCACACAGCAAACGATGGGACAATGAATGGCAGGGGACAATGACAAGGGGGGAGCGCAACACTGCGACAATGACAATGCCAACGCCATGGACAGGGATGGCAAACAGTAACGAATGATGAACCACAGTGATGACAAACAGTGGAGATGGGGAATCCCAGGGAATGACAAACAGTGGGGAACACCAGGGATGATGAATAGCAGAGACAGCAAACGACAGGTACAATGAAGATGAACAGTGCAAATGGCGGGACCAATGGTGGCACCCCTCACCCTCACTTCAAACGCGAGATGGTGGGGCAGTCTTTTATTTCTTTTTTTCTTCTTTATTTCTTTTTTCATCTCTGACCTACACCGCTGCGAGCACCTGCTCGCAGGGTGTCAATGCATCAATTTTAATTAATATACATAATTAATTTACTTCGTAAGAATATTTTACAGCTGAAAGACCGGTTGAGACCGGGTACCCAACCGACCTCAACTGGTTAAAATCAGTTGGGGTATGACAACTGGACCGACTTGAACTGGTTGTACATGGTTCGGTCCAGTTTCCCAGAATTGATGGTGCAGTCCCAACCGGTTGCGGTTGCGGTTGCACCTGATCAAGGTCTGAAAACCAGACCGAACCGGACCTTAAAACACTACTGATTGCACAGGATTGGGAGCAGACTTTGTAGAAACTTGTTGAGCAGAATGGACCATGTGGAAGAGGAAAAGTGACCGATCAATTGACGATGAGGTTGAGTTACCAGAGTGTGTGGTGTGTGATGATATACTATATACTCAGAAACTGTACAGTCACTACCAGTTGCTACCATGTCACAAGTTGCCATCACTGCACGACAACTTTAAACTTTTGGACCTTACCTACCATGTGACCTGGCTCTTGTTTACTGGGTAACCTTTATCAGGAATATCAGATTCAGGGTACATTCTAGATTTGGAAAGTTACTCATAGCCGGTTTCTTGTTCTAATGGTTACTATGTCAGGGATATTAATGGCGCCACATTTCTGGGCAACCGAGGAACAACTTATGTTTCTGTGCAAAGTCAGCTGCACAAATTTCTGGAAAAGCAAAAACAGAAGAAACTAGCCTTGTTTTGGCCTGCTCTGCACCATGATTGGTTTGCTCGATGGCTGGCAAATAATCCTGATATTCCGCTTCCTGTCAACAAGGAAGAATTAGATACTTATCAGAAGGAGGAAAGTGAAATCATTACTTGGCAAAAAAAGGTAAATGACCTGTCACATGAAGCTTATCAGTAACTGAAGTTTATCAGCACCTCAAGGACTGGTTAATAATAATAACACTAGTAAGAAGTTGCGTAACAAACATCCATTGTCCAAACCATTCCAAATCCAAATGAAGCAACACCGTCAACCCCAATACCTTGAAATCTATTCCCATCAATACTACAATGAGTGTGTCCGCGATAAGGTCCAGGCTAGTGTTTAAGGGTCCAGTCCAGTTCGGTTTTTTGACCCAAAAACATAAAGACTGAAACCTACACCAGTCCAGGACCAACCCAGATACTGCTAAAACTGAACTGGACCACCTAGGACCGGTCCTTTCCAGTTAAAAGACCAAAAAAGACTGGTTAAGACTGGTTCAGACCGATGTTTTGTTGTGAAATTTGTCATATTAATATAACCCATATGTATTTTAGCAAATATCACCCGGTCCTTATAACCACTGTACAGATGGATATACATTGTAATTCCCCATCATTTGGTCTAACTTTCAAGACATTTCATCAAGATTTGACTTGGCTATGATCAATATAAAAATACATCTACTGAATGACTTGTGTTGAACACCAAGAAATGTAATGTGACAACTATAAATTATGTGATGCATAGCATGCATTGACAAATGTGGGAGTATTATTATACATGTTAGTCCTATGATCATTAATAGAATCAAGCAAATGATCAACATATGAGTAAGATGAAATGAAAATCAATCTGATACAACAAAATACTCATACAAAAATAGATTTGGTTATATCTTGCTCAATTCTTGACCATTTTTTATGAACCAGAGGTCTAATTTGCTGGATTTCATGTGGGAACATGGTCCAATATATGTTCCCACAATAAAACTGGTCCTAACTGGTTTAGACCAGTTTTCTTCAGTTTTACAACATTTTTCAAAATGGAAAGACTGCTAACTGAACTGCAAAAGACTGGTCCATAAATAGACCACTGGTCCAGTCTTTTCCAGTCCAATTCAGTCCAATTTCAGTCTTTTTTTCGGTCCTATAGACTAGACCCTTCAACACTAGTCCAGGCTGAAATCAAGGATAAGGGGCTTACTCAGAAGGAAGTGCTTACTACCATCAAGTGTCTTACTGCAGAAGCATTTGAAGCCAAATTGACAGAATTGAAGGAGACAATATATGCCAAAGCGGCTGCCATGAAGAGTACACAGAAATTAGACCAGCATCAATCAGAAGAAGCACACACACCGGAAAGTTACGCTGCATACATACAAGACTAAACTGATGTATTACGATCTGTGAACTGACTCGTGAATGCTTACAGGGCCATCACAGTCCTACCCAATGTGTTGGACCAATTCTTTGAAGAACTGGCTGTCCAAACTGGGTGGGTATTCACTGTTTTGGCAGGAGGCCCTGAACCAATCAATGGGGGCAAGATCAGAATGCCTGGGTACATAACTTTCCTCACAATGGTTGAGGTCTCGTATGTGAACTTCCCTGATCTAGGTATGACTGCAGCAAAAACAATGTGGGCCTTTCTTTTGGAACAGCCCACCCTTCTTTCCAAGCTAGCTTCCTGAAACCATTTGCAGCATTTGTTAAACAGGCTTTTTGTGAGTCCTCCCTTTGTTTCTGTTGGATTTGGGGTCTGAAAATGTAACACCAGCGTCAAATATCTGTGCAAGTCATGCCATCATCCTCAAGTCCAACAATACAGATGACCTGCCAACAACAGTGGCCAACATGGCGGCACTCTTGAGCACTGTTGACACATCCTCACCTTCCCTAACAGTACCACCTGACATGGCTAGTCTCTCTGGAGCTAACCCTTTCGATTCCACACTCTCATCCTTGCCAGAGGATCCCTTTCTTTCTGCTTTGCTGGATCCATCTGCAGATGATTTAATTGATCCACTTTTGTGAAGCATGTTTAATCCTGCAGATGCAACATCATCCATACACAACTGCCCAGGAACTCACCCTTCTATCACTGAAGCCCTGCCTTTGCCATATCCACACATGGAAGATGTAATCTCTCCAATGCTCTCACCTTTGACACACCCCTCAGGCACCCCTCTAACCCCCCCACCAAAGTCACCTTCAACCCTCCCCTCAAGCACCTCTCCACCTGCAATGGTCCTGCATTCATCCAATGCCCTGCTGCTACATCTCATTCTACCTCTACTATAGCCGCCATTCCAGGTGGTATGCTAATCACTGATCAACACTTGTCTTCGATACCTTTGGCCATCACTCATTCCTCCTCTGGCACTGGGATTGATCAATCAGCTGGTGACACCTCATGCACTCCATTATTGCAGGAGTGCTCAACATTGAACACGGTCACCGTTCCAAAGAAACGTTCTGCGAAAGCAACTGCACCTTTGACAGAAGTTGTGGCAAGTGAAAGTGGAAGGGGTCAGCATTAGCACAAGGCACCAGCAACAAAGGAGATAGTGCCTCTCACAGACGTATCATGGAAAACCCCAGAGTGGCTGCAACTTGTGTATGAGTTTGTTATGGATAAAGCCGCTGGACCAGCTTGGAATCTTTGTGTGACCACTTGGTTTGCATTTGAAGGGATGTTCTCTGTGTATGAAATCACATCTGTGAGTACAATTGCTGCCGACTTCATATTCCGGTATCGAAGTTAATCCAACCTGTTTATTCGAGGCTTCCCAAAAGCAAACACTGACCCAAAGTTCTTTCTCAGTGGCTGCTCACAAGACAGTATTCTGATCTCCCAGAAATATCTGATGCAACCACGTTTGGATGGGAGTGGTTGACCTGGTGGAATGCTTTGCAACTGGCATGGAGGAAAGTGTGCACTCATAGCACTCTAGCTGTCCCCAAATGCCCATCAACCAGCAATATCTGATTATTACTTAAGGGCGGCCCCAATGGCTTACTCATGGTCTTAATTGGCCTGAAGTTCTGGTGATTGGCAGGTGGCAATGGCAACCTATGGATGCGGGCGGTCGTCGATGTGGCCTCTTGTTTCGTGGATGCGGGTATGGTTTCAACACCAGCAAAGCACTTGGCCTCTAGCGATTCTAGGTAACACTACTATTTGACTGCATTGTTCCTGTACTAACATTGCTTTTCCTTCATTTTGCCAGGGTGGCAAAGAAGAGAAAACTTTGAAGTTCTGTTACCAGCGGTAGGAGTATCCTATATTTTTTGTTTCTTGCATCGCTATAGTACATCATATGTCTTGTTTCTTGTCATTGTCACTACTTTGTTTGTACTGTCAATAAGTCATTTCTTGTCACTGCAGTTTCTTGCAATGTCATATGTTTTGGTTCTTGTGATCATCGCTACACATCTTGTTTCTCGTGATTGTCAATACTTCATCGCTACATTGTTTGTACTGTTGATATGTCACTGTGTTACTTTGTGCCGGGTAAAAACCATTTGATCATGAGAAATCTTTCTGAAGGCTGTCACTATGTTTTCATTTGCAAAGGGCCATGAGAATTAGAACATCGTGGTCACTCTTGATCATAGTTGCTAGGGTTTTGGAAGAGGCAGACATATATTTTGTGTTTTATGTTTTCACAGAAATATAATTGCTCACTATGTTTTCATGAACAATCATTTTGGGGTATGGGTTCCTAATGCTTTCCACATCATTGATCATGCATAACTTATTAATAGCCTCCAATGCCAAGCTGCCACCACTCCACAATCATATTTCAGGAACAGGTGATGGATTGATTGACAGGAAGAACCCCGGATATAAAAGGATTTATTGCAGTGGGGGGCGCAACAATATGGTGAGTGGGAATGCGGCCAATGAGCAAGGGGCCGCCAGAAATGGCACACCACAATCCAAACATCACATGGATTTGTTATATATCATGCAGACCTGTAATTACAGTCCTATATGTACCATGCTATAACCTGTCATTACAGTACTTTGATGTATGAAAACCACCTAATTGCCTGCCAATTTTGCATCAACCTGCAGGCTCTCATTCATGATATGTTTGATGAAGCACACAGTATGCATAACTTCATAAATGGCTGCAAATCATCAGCAGATGCTGCAATCAATGAGGATGTCAGGCAAGTGGCAGGGTTACAATGGCTTCATGTCCCCCACTACCCTTGATGCCACTGCCTTTTACTTTGCCAATTCTACCTCTTCATCTCCACCCACAAATCCTCATAGTGAAACTCACCAAGCATATTACACTGCACTTTCAAGAGGTTCTACTGCTGCAGGCACACTTATATTGACAGGGTTTCATCCCCACAAAATTCAAGGGGGAGCATCTGGAGCACTCTGGCAAGAATTTTGTGAGTTGGAACTGTTGGACTCAATAACAACTTTGCAATTTCATGAAGAGCTTGTAATAGATACTATGATAGCTAGGGCACGGCATGGGTAACCCTCGGGTATATTTTCTTATACCCCTACCCATACCCATGAACACCATACCCGCATGGGTAGGGGTATGGTGTTACCATGGGTTTTTGCGGGTTACCCGTGGTTATTCATGGGTATTGATATGAATATGTATTTTAATAATCTAATTACACTAAATTAATATATAGAAAGTGACCCCCCTCTTGCGTTTGGAGTGAGGGAGAGGGGGTGGTGCCTGTAGTCACTGAGAACAGAATGAGTAACACCCCCCGCTCACATTTGCAGTGAGAGAGGGAGGGGTGCTGCCTGTAGTCATCATTTGATCCCCATTTCCACCCCACGAGCAGTTGCTCATGGCAGCAGTTGGGGGTGCTATTGTGGTGGTGGTCCTCGGGTCCTCCTTCTCATCCTGCCCTCATCATTGTCATTGTCATCCTGCCCTCGTCATCATCATCCTGCTGCCCTTGCCATCATTGTCATTGTCATTGTCATTGTCCTTCATTGCTGTCATCTTGCGTTGCCATCTCCTCCTGGTCATCATCATCATTCCACCTGCTATCCACCCCACGAGCAGTTGCTTGTGAGGCTGGGGGTGGGTGGTGTGCAGTCATGATGTGGCGGCATTGGCATGGGGTCATTCTGTGTGAGCTCCTCATTCCGAGGGAATTCCAACCTAGGAAACGAAAGAAACAAAATAGTTAGTTTATGAGAAAAGAAACGAATGAAAAAAAAAACTTACCGTGGGCCCAAACAACGCAATCACATCGTTTTGGCCCAGGTGATGTGGCACTGTTGGGTGTGTGTCGTTAGCTGTTGTTGTCCATCATTATCAGTAGTTTAGAACCTGAAAAAGAAGAAACATAATCAGTTAGTTTACAAAAACAAGAAATGAAACACAAAAAAACTTACTATAGGCCCAAACGATGATTTGCATCGTTTGGGCCATGTTGTGGCCATTGTGGTTACTTACTCATTGTCCTCGCTCCCCGTTTCCACCCCGCAAGCAGTTGCTCACGGCGGTGGTTGGGGGTGCTATGGTGCTGGTGGTGGTCATGATCGTCATTTAGCATTACATTGTCACTGTTGTGAGTGAATCAACAAAGTCATATGACCACTCACCTGACCAGAATTTCAGCACTGTGATACCCATAAACCCATGGCTATGGGTACAGTTTTTCATGGGTATGGCAATCCCATACCCGTACCCATACCTGTGCATACCCATGACCAGAAACACATGGTGTTACCTGTACCTGTGCTGTGCGCTAATGATAGCAGAACAATGAAACACTTTACTTGCATTTTTTCAGCAAAAAACTGGGGAGAACTACATTCCATCTATGATGCATACAGTTTTATACTGGAACTCTAAAGATCCATACTTAGAATGGACTCATCAGTTCCTGAATTCATAGAAAAATGTAAGAAAACCCAGTGAACATATGATCAATTTTTCTAAGCGTAGCTGATCACCAGAACTACATGGAAGGAAAATGATGTTGCTTTGACAAGGCCTGTGAAAAAAATGAAAACAGCTGATGAAAATCAATTGCAGTTCCCAACTGTGAATGCTAATCTAGGTAATTGGCAGCTAGAAGGGACTCGCTGGTCAAATAACAGCTGTTCTTATGATACTATAGTCACTATCCTTTTCAATGCATGGAGAGAACAACCTACAATCTATTCAGTATCATGGGCTGAAATCAACAATAACTTGATGACAGCACTAATACATGGATTTAACAACCATGCTAACAGACCACCCCCTGGTGATCACCATTTTTCTTTGGAGGATGTACGAGATTACATGAGAAGAGGACTTATTCAAAGGTCTGCTGACTTTGAATTTGGACAGTTCACCAGCATCGCAGCAGTCCTTGGTTATCTTCTAAAACATAACCAAACAGTAACTTTGTCTGTGAGAATGTGCTCTGAAGTAACCCATCCTGCAATGAGAGAAACTAATAATAAATGCTGTTTGGTTACTACACTACCAACTCAAGGCCAAAGTTTGCAAGATCATCTAGATCACTTTGGGCTTTCATTGCCTTCAAGATGTGAAGTCTGTGATCAACCACAACTAAGACGCACCACATTTAAGCACCACCCTCCACTTCTTGCATTTGAATGGCCAGACAATGGGATCCCTGTTTTAGATAATATTATCCACATTGTAGTAGATACCACCAATGTACAGTACATTCTCCAAGGAGTAATACACTACCAGCACAACCATTTTACTGCACACATCAAGCTTTCATCTGGGACCTGGTCCCATGATGGAATAGCCCCAGCATGATCATTAATTTTGCAACAACTGCAGCCACATCTGATGGGAACAGCAATTGTTGCTATTTATAGCTGATCAGACCCCCCCTGACAGAACTCGGATTTGCCATGCACAGCAATGGCCCACTAGCTCAAGTACAGCAAGTGTTCTAATACTAATAGTGCATTCATTGGTTACTATAGTAGGTACATAGATATAGAGTGTTTGATGGCATCCACTGAATCTGTATCACTTGATACAATGTATGCGTTTGATAGGTCGTATCATTCAGTACAGTGTAGCTTACCTATGTGCTTAATCTGCCACTGGCAAAGTTGCTTAATAACTTAATGATCTGAGCCAGCTATGCTTTGTAGTGAAATAGACCTGCATTTCCACCAATTCTGGGGGTTAGCTTACTGTATCTTTCGAAGAGACATGAGTAGGCCACTGACAGCTCAATATTTCGAGCACATATTAGCTATGTTGCAAACTTGCACTTATTGCAGGACCTGCAGTGATGTACATGAAAACTACATGAACAATGGATTCTTATTGATCTACAATGGCCGAGATGCGTCACTGCTGTTCTAGTTGTTCTCATGATCACTCTAGACAGCTGCTGCGCGCGGATTTTTTTTTCAAGCAAAGTTCGCCGCAGGGAGGCGCGTCGATGATGCGCGCGGCGGAGTTTCAAACGCTTACGGCACCGGCAACGCCCGGTAAATTATACTGCGCCACGCGGTAACATTCATGGTGACACAAGCGTCACTGATGGAAATACGTAATGCCCCCTGATTCGAACCATACGTCTTTGTACTTCCAGGTGTTATCGCAGAGTTCCCTCGTTGCCAAATTTCAGGCTGCGCTCATCTTCCTCCTTGTATATTGAGGCTGTTTATTGACTCGGATGCCACGGATTTTGTCTCCGTAACCAGAACAAGGGAAGAGATTTCGCTTGTCGGCGAATCACACAAATGGATGCCAGATACCATGAAACAATACTCGCGCTGGAGATGCATAAAGGTAAAGGGACCTATGGCGCACGCCAGGTGTCTTCTTAATTAACACTTGAAGCTTTAAGCTTGAAATTTTCTGGCGAACAGAGTTGACTGGTGTCATGGCCGCCTTCACTGCCGTTCTTAAGGAGGGAAAGGTCTGTATTTGCGATTTCAAGCTGGTGAATGCGTGATTATGTCGATGCCTTCGTGACCAAATTCATAGGAATATAGACTACGTGTACGGTGTTGGTACCCTTAGATATGTTGTCAGATGCGATAAAGGCGCTCGGCAGCAATAGATGGACATTTTGTCGAGTATAATGCAATGAATCAGCCTCGTCGCATATGTAGAACATCATGGTCCACTACATAGTGGCGTCGTATGGGAAAAAAACTAAGTTTACAATAATAAATTCATAAGGGTGGTGCAGAATAGCGGAAAGCTTCGATTGAAACCCCACACAATCAAACCAAACGCTGACATTGGAAAACTCTGTATCTTTTATTGAACACTCCCGACAGATTATTTCCTTTTCCCCTGAATCCAACTCTAGTCGTAAGAAAGCGCGAGCGCGTTCTCTAGATCATGGAAGGAGCGTCCACTTCCACAAATTCCGGGACGCAAGTTCCTCAAAAACGCGTTCTTCCAGCACGTTCAAGGCGTGGTGGGCCAGGGGTAGGCAATTGTGAAATGGATATCATGATACTGGAAAGACAAAAGCGGAGACGTGCGTTCGACCCACACAACTCATTGCTCTATTATCGGATTAATTGAACTTGCAGTGGAGTATGACCCACTGATTCCTGCCCAGACGAGGTTGTTATTAACGACGAATCCACACACAATCGCAAATTCTTCATCAACGATAAAATTAGGGATGAATATATTTGCAAATGACCGCTATTTCGACCGACCGGAGGTCGTTAAGGCCTATAGAGAACAGCAAGTCATCCAAACGCCTGAATTCGACAAGATTACTGGAAATCCAGCTGCAATGGGCCGCCTCCGACCGAGAAATTCGGAAGACGTGCGTGATTCCAGTACCCTCTCTGCATTCCTACCTTATTGTTTCTTCCTTGGAAACAGGGGACAGTTGACACCTCAGATGCAACATATGAGAAACGGCATCGCAAGTACGAAGCGTTCGAGAAGCGTATACGATTACGAGAGAAGGAAAAGCTCAAACATGAGCAGTACAAACTAAAAGAGCGGATTGATCAACTACGTGCGATGGATGGAGGAGCATTTCTTTCCCTTCCTGCTACTTCCTTCTCACCCGCTCCTGGCCAACATGATAATTCCGAAGACAACCGCTTAGCTCTTCCTGGAGCCCGCAGCGGTGCCGCTGCTCACAATGAAGGTGAGAGGCGACGGAAGGAGATGCTTGATGTTGCCTCTTACCTTGAAGAGCGCTATCGGATTCTATTGCCTCCTGATAGATTCCGAAAGGCTCCAGGCCCAAGCAACAACACGCCTGCCGAGCTTGAAGGAGTTGTTTACGTGGACACGGACAACAACGCAGAATTGGGTGACGAGCTCCTGATGGAAACTGCTCCAAGGGATAGCGAAAAGAAGCAATCTGAGAAACTCAAGTCTAAATTCAAAATTGGTGGGAAGCCTGGAAGGCAGGGAAGGCTATCGACGAAGCGAAAGAAAAGCCTTTCGCTTCTTCGAGCGAACAACGACGAAGTGCCAGAGTTTGTCTCACTAGCTCCTGAGGCCACAGATCATGAACCGACTCCTGTTTTATCGTCTCCATCTCCGCGATCAGAAGCTGCATCGAGACCAACTACGCCCATTTCCAACCCAGATATAGTTGTACTAGAACCCAACAGCCGAGATGTTACACTCGCCCCTCAGGAGGAGAGGGAGGAAAATCCAGATATACCGTTGTCAGCTGCACCGTCGCCATCACCTGTGGTCGTGTCACCCGCGGCTTCCTCTGAATCGCCTGAACCTGCACCCGTACGCCGTGGGCGTAAACGGGTCAAATTGTCTTCTCCACTGCCATCCGCGTCTTCACGCAAAGCTACGAGGGCGACCTCTGTGCCACCTATTGAATCGATACCTGACTTTGCTCCTCAAAGAGTTAGCCAGACCCGGAAACAGAGCCCAAAACACGTATCGTACGCTGGGATTGCAGGCAAGACCGAGCGAACGAGAAGTCTCCTTATGGTTGCTGCCGTTCGTAGCTCAGGGAACACTGCGCGTAAGACAGGACGCCATATTACGGCTTTTGGGGATAAAATCCCCCTCGCAGTCGGAGCTGTGGAAGAATATCCAATTCCGCCTTGGGTGTTGCCAGCTGATAAACTGAAGGAGGTTTAGACAGGATATTATCGTGTTCAATTCTATTTGGCTCTTGCTTGCGAAGAAAATTTCTATGTTGTAATGACAATATTGTTATGTAACATCTACCCTCTCTGAACCGATATTGTCCTCGCCTCACCCAATAAGGATTCGACAATACCTGAAGCTCGCTGTCGGGCGGTAATCGGCACATCACCCCGTTTAGACAACACGAGTTGGATATGTTTCGTGGGGCTCAACTTGTGATGAGAGAGAAGAAAATCGTGGCAAGAGTGAGGTGCAAAGCGAACATAATCACCGTCAGAAGACTTATGCACCCGTTGCCGGTCAACGACAGAGTCTCCCACTTGACGGGGTGAAACGGAGTGCAATCTCGAGGGTATGCCGCCAAAAACGTCATCGAGATCCACGAAATTTGCATCTGGACCCTGGAACTCGGCCGGTTCTGACCAGCCCCCATCCTCTAGCAAGACATCCTCGTCATTCTCCTCCTCGTAACTCTCCTCCTTGTCACTATTCTCCTCGTCACCCGTCACCTCGCCAGGTTGAACAGTACGCATGTGGGTGGGAACGGGCGTTACCCTAGCGGCACCATGACCGGCTGCCATGCCACGCCCTGCCCTCCACTCAACCCCGGCCTTGTCAGAGCTGATCAAGCTATCGCGTTGATATTGCTGACTGCCATATCCAAAATTAGGAGGAGGCGTAGCCCTATCACGGCGATTTTGTCTTAATTTTACATTGTCACTGTCATCAAACTGATGTCGTATGTGCGCGGATCGTCCTTGAGGACCTGCAGATAGTTCTCGTGATGCATGGTGCGTGTCACGTCGTTCAGACGGGTGAAGATGTTGAGATTCACGTGCTAAACGCGCCGCTCGTCTTTGGGCTACAGAATGATCAACACGTTGCTCCGGTATGCCCGCGGTGTCGGAGGAGGGATATGTCTCCTTTAAAGAAATATGTAGTTTATGGGCTAAACGGCTGGCCAGACTATTCGTAGTGCCTTCGTTGAGATATCGCAGATCAGGTTTGTAGGACTTCGTTTGGTCTGCGTAAGGCACCATGTTTTTGGCATGAGGATTTCGAAGAACTTCTTCTCGACTGGCTGAAAGGGTGTCAGACTTGGGTGTTGGGTAACAAGGTTTTAGTTAAGACATACGAATAATGATATCGTCCCATTTACTTGCCATCTTATGACTATTCCGCGCACTTGTACGAGCGACGATGGGGCTGGAGCCAGGTCGGCAGAGCAGTTGCATGCGGGTGGAATTTGAAGGAAGAATTTTTACGTCACCTGACCGCAGTTAACTTGGACGTCGACTCATGCAATGCATGTTATTGTCGGACGACTCATTGTCAACTTCGTTCTAGGTTTGATTTGCTTCATTGCGTATTCCTCTCAAATCTTCATCGTATGGCCATGGTACGGTCGTGCCCTCTCTGTTGAGCTTCTTACTCTCATTGTCCCCTTCAAGTAAGCAGCCTCTTCACAACCCCTTATCTTCTTTCGTTGAAATCGTGCCAGTACTCTAGTTGGCTTGCTACTATTGAACTACTTTCTTTGCGTCGTCACAGATCCTGGACAAGCACCAGCCCATTGGGTTTGTAGTTCTTATCTGGACAAACGCATCCTCTTACGATTGCACCTCTCTTAGAAACCTGATACACATTCTGATGGTTACGAGGTTAAAAAGCTAACTGGGGTTCCTCGTTACTGCCGGGTATGCGAGAAATACAAGCCTCCAAGAGCTCACCATTGTAGGCAATGTAACAGGTGTATACATATTTGACTTACACATGGTAATATTTTGACACAAAATGAAATTGTATAGATGTGTCCTTCGCATGGGTATGTTTCTCCGTGGAATATAACACGAGAACGAAACTAAAATGTTTATTGGTGTAGACCATCATTGCCCATGGGTGAATAACTGTATAGGGCATTTTAATTATGGACACTTCATCCGGTTCCTCTTTTACGTGGACCTTGCGTGTTCCTATCATCTTGCAATGATCACTCGAAGAGTGTTCGACACGATGGGGCATCAATTTTGGGTGTGTTCAAGCCACCGCTGATTACCCACGTACCAAAGACTAACCTTTTGCCAGGATGAACCATCCAGCTTGGAACTAATCTTCATTATTCTCAACTATACCGCCTGTATTCCTGTTCTTCTTGCGGTTGGCGCGTTCAGGTATTCCAGCTTATAATGCTTCACTTCCTGTGCTGAGGTGGCAGTAGCATCTATCATTTTTATAGCTTACTTGGAAACTCCACTACAATTGAAGGTTGGGAGAAAGACAAAGTTGCTACAATGGTTCGTCGAGGTCAGATTCAGGAGGTATCTGTCACCACTTTAAGTTCGTTGTTCAGCACCTTTTCACATTGTTTCGATGTCAGGTCAAGTTTCCATACGTATGTTCGTCAACTTCTCTTCGTTTTTCTCCTGATGTTTTATTCAGGATTTGGGTATAAGGAGAAATATAGAATCAGTCCTCGGCAGAAATCCCCTTCTTTGGTGTTGCCCGACAGTCACTCCTGGTTCTGGTTTAAAATATGAACTTGCAGAAAGTGACGGTAAGTGAATCAACCTGTCAACATTGAAAATACAACATGTGCGACGGCCCAATGGCGGGTGGGATGATGTACGAGACTTTCAGTAGTGTTACGAATAGGACATCGATTCAGTATGCCAGTCCCCGCGGAAGTGATGTGTGCAAGCTTTCTTTGGGTGTTTTTACTTGCTGCATCCCTTATCTCAGTCATTCAAACACTACAATGATATCAAGTGCTGAACTTCTTCTCACAGTCATACATGCTTTGTGGCCTCCACAAAACCCTGCGCACTTATCAGATGCTCCTGACCACGCATTGGCTTTACCAAATTCTCCTTGGACTTACGAAAATGACTCTCTGAATCCGAACCTAGAGCCATCTAATGCACGCCTTCGACGTGCGGCTTCTATGGGGAAGCAGCATAAGCGTCAGGTTATAGACCAAGAGTTTGGAAAGTCGTCCCTACCCCCCTACCATCCTGATTTTAATGACGCAAATGTTACGAATACCTTGGAGGGTGGTGATTCTACCTCAGAGGATAGCGAAGACACTACACCTTTCATCAGGGCAGGGTCCGAGGGTTATGAGGTGCAGTCAGTAGATCGGGAAGATGTGCTGAGACGGTATGTAATGGAACTTGGACAAGAACCAGGACGGTACCATCGTTATATCTCATCTCCAGATAGTGACAGTGATGAGGAACATTTACTACAAGACAGTTGATATAGAGCATGTAATCCACATTATTGCGTATGTACGAGATTGGCATACATTATCATAGACATGTTACATGTTACACTATCTCCAATTGTCGGTTCAACTAGACAGGCAGGTTCAAGACAAAGAATGTGTACCTGAAATTTTTCAGGAAGTTTTGGATAATGCTTCTTCCTCTCGTGCACGACGACAGATATCAGCGGTCAAGTCCAATGTAGGTTTCAGCTTTTTGTAGAGCTCTTTGATCAAGTGCTCATTGTTTTGTGAGCAGGCTGCACGGAAGTGATTGATGACAGGCATAACCTCGCTTTCAAGTTTGGTAATCACCAATTCACGGAGCTTGGGGCGTATATCTTCTATCTCTAATAGTCTGGGGGTTGGATGGCGAAAAGAGTGGAGATTTATGATCTGGTCCGTCAATTGTTGGATTTGCGCAGACTCCTCCTGTTGCCATTCATCAAATTTCTTGAAGTATCCCTCGATCTATTATAGAGCAGGAACGTCTAGAGGATACTTTCCACTGGAAAGGGTCACTGCTTACCCTGGACTTCATTTCATCGCGTTGTCTCTTTTCATCCCTAAGCTTCTCCAGTTTTTCCTCGTTGTGCTGCACTTTTATAAACAACTGAGTAACCAACAAAACCCTTTCACTTAGGTTGTTGCCAACTTCATCAGCCTTGCGAAGCAATGCATCCGCGCGCCCACTTCTCAATGCAGCTTGGCTAGCCTCCCTCTCACGATGTGCATCAAGAAGAGCGGCAATTTTGTCGTTCGGGTCCATTATGTCCATCATATGGGTAAACTTCTTGATGTAGATTTGCTCAGCGACATTTTCGGCAAGACGTTCGAGCTCGATAAATGACTCCTTAATATGTTCCAAAGTCCACGGCTGCCCGTCCTGTGGGTGGAGTGTGTCATTTTCAGGTGGAGGGCTAGGGAGAACTATGCGGCTGCCAAGTTGGAGTTTTCCGATCCAGTCCTTGAGCTGAGCGGTATATTCCATAATTTGATTCTCGTCCACATCTGGGTATGTCTTTCCTGAAACCACAGAGAGATCAGGGAGATCAGCCAGGGCCCCGATGGCAAGCTTCAGCCGATTTGTGATGTCGACTGTATCCTTGTTAAAGGCTGCTCGCGTTTCGTCGAGGATCTTCCTTGTCGCGGGTGAGGCACGAGAGTATTGAGATGAAAGCTGTGTAGTCTTCCAACGGTCTACTGCTGCTTGTGCATTTTCAAGCTGAAGCTGAAGCCTAACCGCATGTTGAATATGCCTTGGTCGGGTCATTCATGATCAGGTCCTGGAAGGTTGGAAAGATAGGTACAACATACCTTATAGTGTTTGAGTAAACTTGAACCCGGGAAGGAGTTTCACGAGAAGCTGAAACAATGGTGGGACTGTTTTCGACTTTGTCTGCGAAGGACGCTGTCCGGATTTTCAATGGGCTGCTCGGAGGATGTGTTTTCTTCAAGGAGGAAGCGGGGAGCGGCAAATGGGAACTAGATGGTTTCCTGCTTGGCAGTGGGATATGACTCGTCTCTGTGACCGTTGACGATGGAACACTCTTCGTGGTTTCACGTTCGTCAAGGTGCGTCATTGCAGAGTTTGCAGTGAGAGCAGTACCTCCAGCGTCCTTAGTACCCCATCCAATGTCCCTGTTGTTTCCCGGTTGAGAGTCTTTCCTACTTCCCTTATTGTCCCTGCTGCTTCCCCATCCATTCCCATCGCTAGTTTCCCACCCATTATCTTTGGTAGTTCCCCATCCATTATCCTGGCTAGTTCCCCAGCCGCTTGTATTGTCCCCCCACCCACTGTTTCCACTGGTCGCCATTTCATTGTTGTCACCGCCCGTAGTACTCCATCCAGAATCACCCCAACCACTCCCTTGTCCATTTCCCCATCCACTGACGCCTTGAGCATCAGTCTTGTCGTGCTGTGATCCTGTTGTATCGGGTGTTGATATGCCTTCATAGGTGGCATTGCCCCAGTCTGACTTGCCTGTATCTCCTGAACCTGCCGATCGAGTGAAGGGGGTGGAAGCAGAGGTGGAGCCTTGACCAGAAGATTCCCAGGTCAAATCTGCTCCTTTCGAAAGCACGCTGGGTGGGTGACCCCACGATGTGTGGGCATCGCCTCCTCCCTTGCCGCCACCGCCTCTACCTCTACCTCTTCCTCTCGCGCTATTGGGATCCTAGAGTAACATACTAGTACATCATTTGAACGCGAGAAAAAAACCCATATAAACTCACATACTTACGCGCCCATTGCCACTTAGGATCTGTGGGATGGATGTACTCACAATCTCTTCGGAAGCATCCACCTCGTATTTCTTTACCATCATCGTCAAAATTCTACATAAAAGATCAATAGGAATCGGACACGATGGAAGGATTCGCCTCACTCTGCAACGCGTTAGTGGCATCTGGTCACGGTGGAATGGTGAACGTCAGGGAAATTATTGGGTCGGACACTAAATTACTACATATCAACTTCTGAGTCGAGGAAAGGTCTGTATATGTAAAATTAGTATATTACAGGTACAAAAAGTGATTTACAACTCCCGCAGTGGGAGAAGAGAAAATTGTAGGTTATACTTCGCTCAACCGCTCAACATAAACCTTCCAGATGAGCCCTCCAGTTTCTCCTACTTCCAGCACATTTGATCCAACCGACAGTTGTACAACCCAATTGCCGTCTTCTTCCTCGTCCTTTATCACAGAGCCATTTAACTTGAGTTGTAACTGCCCAATCTTTTGCTTTTTCTTCTTCTGTGGCATACTCCTGGCTTTGGCTACCGTTGTTTTAATAAGTTTGGCCCGGTTCTTCCCTTTCCCTTTGCCCTTTCGCCTACCATTTTTGGCGGGCGCATCTACATCCATATGTTCC
Source organism: Tricholoma matsutake (assembly GCA_026075535.2). Lineage (NCBI taxonomy): Eukaryota > Fungi > Basidiomycota > Agaricomycetes > Agaricales > Tricholomataceae > Tricholoma > Tricholoma matsutake. The sequence goes on along the minus strand of AP026540.1, from coordinate 8,804,454 downwards.
TCTTCCTGTTCTTGTTTTTCTTCCAGCTCATGGCCCTCCTCTTCACCGCTGCTTTCCTCTTCCTCATCTCCAATAAAAGTGACTTGACCGACATGAACATCCGTTTCTCCAGACCTCAGCCTCATCGCCCAAGTTTTCACACCGTCATGATGATCAAGAATGAAAGTGCGGCCATGGGGTTCTGTTTTCAGTGACATCGATTTCAATTGATGGCTAGGGTGAAGCGAGGAAGGTGCTGGTGAATTTGATGACGAATGGGCTTGTGAGGTCCCAGGTACATTAGAAGAGGATGCAGGGATGATAGGATTAGAAACTGGTGGTATATAGGAAGCGTTGGGATAGTGCGAAAGGGGAAGCGGTTGAGCTGAAGCCGCGACAGAAGGTAGCTTTGCTTGAGTCGCCAGAGGTAAGGGAATTGTAGCAGGAGGTGTCGAAGTCGACGCCGTTGGAAGAGATACAGTGGCAGCCACAGGGGTGGTAGCCGGTGAGACCTTCGTATGGCTAGCAATATTGGCAGGAACTCGAAGAAGTAACGAGGTGGACTGATCGGTGGAAGGTTGATCAATGTGAGGATGGGTGGACGAAGGAGCTACTGGAGGCTTGATTCTGATTTTGCCGTTTGTAGGTCTCATATATTCGGGCAGAGCATATGTAGACGGAAGGTCTGACATTAACACGCGGAAATGATCCTAAAGAAAGTAACAATGAATGACGAAATAACAGGGCAAACCATTAAGTACATACGCGGAGTATTCGTGCATCTTCCCAGATAGGAGTGTGATCTTGATTAAACGACATCGCATTGGAAAAGACTAGTTCAACGTCGGCAGCAAACTCGCCCGAGGTATGATATTCTTTCCTTTTGATGTGTTTCTGCAGTGCGTTACATTGGAAGTAGATCGCAGTATAGACGATACGCACGAAGATGTTTTCCAGGCATTGCGGCCGCTTTATCTCTTGATAATATGTGGGCCAGTCTTTCTTCGAAGGCAATTCCATGAACTCTGTCGAGAGAACCCGTCCTCTGCATATGATATTAACAGCGGTCTGAGTTATGGTAAGAGACAGAACTTACGTCTCATCGGTTTTGTCCACCAACTTCTGTAATCTAGACTTGATAAGACGGGTCAAATTGGGCGCTTTGGCCTTTCCCTTTCCCTCGTCACCCTCGGCATTCTCTCCATCTTCATCCGCAGGAAAGAGCTTGCTGTAGGTCTTGTTGACAAGTTTCTAAAAAAAATTGCACCAGCGATGGCGAGTGAGAAAGAGAATTAAGACAAGTCTATACCTACCAGCAAGTCTTTGGCATCCCTCCATATTTCACTGTCCTTCATGTTGTACTGTTTTGCGTTGTGAAAACATAGTTCGAAATCTGATTTGACTGCTTCGAGCGAGGGGTAAGCACCGTGTTCAAGTTGTTTCTTGATCTCCTCGAGAGCGATAGGACGTTGTATAAGCTTGTAATAGTCGGGATATAAACGTTTGGAGGGCCTCCGCAAGAAATCGAGAGAAAGCGTTCTACCCCTTAATTGAGGTGAAAAGTCAGAATTGGTCCATGCAGAAGCTGCAAAACAAGGCAGGACGCTACTTACTCTTTGTTGACCGCATCCCTCACAGTTTGCCACATTCGGAGTCCCTCTTCCTTCACTACATCCTGCATCGCTGTTCCCCCTTGCTCGCTCGCTTCACCTCCTGATAACATTGGGTCTGATGGGGTCATATCGATGTCGGACGAAGTTCCAGTTATTCCCCTATGACGCTTAGTTCTTGAACCATCAACGTCACTTGCTCCGTGCTCCCTCTTCGACATGTTTCTTCCTCTGTATATGCTATATTGCGCACAGGACTGGGATGGAGACGTAGTGATGAAATTAACGATGAATCTACAATTATTCAAAGTTGCTGAAATGCCACATCACGTGCTTCATACGCGTCAACTTCACGATCGCGACGCGAGTATCAAGTGCATTTAGAGAATAGCGGACCACAGAGTATCATTTACATTACACATATTGGTGAAGAGTCTCTACAGAAAGTCCTTGCATTTATCGTCCATACTTCGTAGGCGGGCGCGTACCCGTGTCCAGAATTTCATGCTTGCATCTTCGCGACTCTGAGTTCTTGCATGCGGTGTCTCGCAGACCGTGAGTGGTTATTGAGTCCTCCTCCGAAAGCCCACGACGCGTCTGCCAACCCATTTGAAGCTTCCCCTTTTACAGAATAGCTGCGTAGGAGACCAGCGCCGCCAGGCTTGTGAGTGTCATGAGTCCTCATATGACACATATAAGACAGATAATAGCGTACATGTTCTGCGAGATACGGGGTTGCATCTACCGCGTACCCATCAATGATGACAACGCTTTGCCCTGGGAGGGCTCGGATATATCTTTTAAGTTCTTCGAGATTCCACACTTGACCTTCCCACGTCTCTGTGTTTGATGGGCAGACCCCGTACTTCGTCTTGTAATGCATATAATTTTTGGCATCTGCTATATCTTCCTGTCGAGCGCGACGCAGGCCAGTTGCGAATCCAAGGCGGTGAAGGATCAGAATAATCCATTTTGAGGGATCCCAATCAGTCAAAGAAGGTCCCGAGCGAAAATCGTGAGGAAACGCATGCTAAGACCTTATTTGTCAGTATTAAATCATGAACAACAATCAGGCTGACGTGCTGGCGCATTACCGTGATACATAAGAAAGGCTTAAAAGATTAGTTGACCAAACTCACAAAGTTATGATTTCCTTCGCCCCCGGTTAATAAAGCTAAGAGCTGTGGTTGGAAATTCATCAAAAGTTCACGACAAAACTGATAGGCCCTGACAAGGTTCCCTCTGGAGGTGTTTTCATCTGAATAGGGCTGTAGACCGTCCCAATGTGCCAGCCTGCACCGGGTGTCAGAGACGTTCAACGTATATATAGAGGCAACTCACGAGTTGACGAGAAAGGTGCAATGCCAAACTTGATGAGAAATCAAATTTAGCTCGGCGACAACACGAAGAACAGACTGGCGAGTTTGGTGATCAGGCCACCCCAGATGAATCCACCCAGCGCATCATTCCACCATCGTGCTAGAGTGGTGGGGATAACAAACCCAAAGCCAAGCGCCAACGAGACTGCGTGACGTAAATGCCGCCATCACTGCTAGCAGGGAGAAAAAAAACACAAACTATAGTATTTATGCTGGAATCTGACGACTATACACAAGTTAGAATACTTATTGCGATCTGCGCTTGATAAGAACCTACCTGCGTCGTTGACCAGGTCTTGGCGGTCAACCAGTTCCATTCGTTCGTACGTTGGCTGGTAAAAAATCCAACCCATGTGAGAGTAGAACAACCCTCGTGTCGCGGCATATCTAGACACGTCAATCAAATGAACGACACTATAAAAGAGGCATAAGTACTCACGGGTCGTGTGCTGGATCGTCGGTAAATCTCTGTTAGTGATGAGATGGCGCATATAGTCCATTCATGAAACGATTAAGTCCTACATGATGAAGCCTGTGCCTGAGGCACCTGGAACGCGAAAAGCAATAGTTTGACGTGTCGTAGGAAAGTCTACTTGATATATAACGCACCACCACTTTCGATCGGGTCAACGACAATTAATTTAGACTAACATTAGCGATATTAACCTTGATAGATCCTTGAAAAGCAGAAGAACCCATAACAGCCAAACCAATGCGGACACCAGTGCAAGCACGAAATGCACGGTGAGAGTACAAACGATGATAGCCGATAGTAATCCTGTCATTTTTTCAACCCGGAAACCTTTATTGACGAGGCATACACACCCCAAACACCCCAACTGCCACAAGACGAAGGTCATGAGGAGCGTTGCGCGTGCCACAGTGGATGGGGGTCTTAAAAACGCGCCAGCAACAGCAGCAAGGTGAACAGAAACGAAGAAAAAGGCATTGCTCCACCAGATCTTTGGCGACTTGGCAGACGAGGTGGAAGACATGATATGATATGGTGGAAGGCTTACTGCGTACGACGCGTCCCAAAGTCGCGACCCCAAAATTCACACGTGGTAATTATAACCCCAATTCGTATTTATTGATCGGAACCAATACTCGTGACATATGACTCCCAACGAGCATCGGCGATTTCTCTTACCTCTCTAACCTTCTGCTCGTCAGTCGTCCAAATTCCCCATTCCCCTTGGCCATCGATCCCCATACCCATGTTGGCTCTCCGATACAGCATACCCCCTTCCACCCAACAAGCCCCGCTGAGGTGCATTTCTTGTAACCCAAGAGGTAAGAGAGCGTCCAGTATCAATCCAACATTACTTGGGTTGATTCTAGATCCAGGAAGGATAGTTAATCCCCACGGCTCGTCTTCTACTAACCGCCTCGTCGTACGATATAACGCTTTCATTGTCTCGAGGGCCTCTGGGACGGACTTGTCTTGGCCGCTGTCACGAAAACAGTGAAGTATATATATTACCCAGTAGCAGACTGTAATACCTTGTCAGGATTCGTGATATACCTCCAATGCTCTCTATATCATGTAGAGCTATTGATATGCAGTGAAGATCATGAGCAATCAAGCATGTTGAGTAGAATGACCTTCATCAGCGTCTCTGGTCATGTCAAATGCGCGATGAAAGCAAACTGGTTCATCGAGGATGTGTTGAAAATGTGGTTGTCCATGGATTGGTCCGGCAAATAGTTACCTTCCAGTGGTAAAGCTTCGTCCACAATTCTGCGAAGACTCTTTAGAAGCAGATAGTATCAACAAAGACTGCTTCCTAACCGCTTCATACGTTCCGTATCCACCCTGCCTTCATTGGTGAGAATTCCAACGACAATCCCACGAACACCATGTTTTTTAAAGATACGGATATCACGTAACATGACATCCAGCTCTTCTTCAGAATAAAGGAAATCTCCAGTCCGAGGACGAATCATAGTCTATGGAAGCAGGAGAACCACATAAAAAAAATCGTTAATTAGATCGCGCACAGTTTGCGAAGGACTAAAAAACCATGATAGGCAGGTCATCGACCGTCTGTTGAACTGCTTTCAAGAGTCCAAGGCTGGGAGTGGTTCCGCCGCCTACACCGAGGTTCGCACATAATTCGAGCCTATCGGCGCCTCCTCTTGCGGCACTAACATTGAGTCAGTGAAATAAACTAAAACTGTACAGGTCGACACGGACTGGACAGCAGATTGAACAGAGTCGACGCAGACTTCGACGATGATTGATGATGGGAGGTCCATCGAGATAGATTGTCACAGTCACGCGTCTTGACATGTTTGCTCCATATGTTCAATGCCCGGTAGTCGGCAAAACTGATTTTCGACTAAATTATCACACGTTCGGGAGACGAGGATAGCCGTGAGGATTTATAGCCGAAAGCGGGCACGCCCTGAAATCAGTGGCGCCCGTAATATGATTGCGCGCGAACTGCTATCTACAAAGTTACATAGAAGAAAACGAAATCATGGGTGCGTCAAAACCTCTGCTCTGTCCCAAAAAACCCACTTGGGGACCAAAAAAGAAAACAGAGTGCGAGGAAAGCTACCATGGGTGAGGGAGGGAGGGTAAGCGCAACTAGAAAGCTACACAAGCACGAGAACTGTGAAAAAGGGAAGCGACACAAAAATGAGGAAAGACTCACCCAACACACGAGAATTGTGGTAAAGGAAGCGACACAGATTCTCGTGCGACAGGCGAGGTAGTAATCAATAGTAAGTGAGACATATGTCGTCATAGCAAGCCTGAGGGTGGCTGACAGAACAACTTGAGTACTATGACGAGAGAGTCACTCATGAGCCTGGAGACTCAAGAGGAATGTGCAGCGGCGCGAGCAAGATGAGGCGCTGCATGAAGGAGGCTATGTTGTCAGGATCCCTCACGGTGATTAGCCTCGTGTAAACAATAGTCACATCGGGAGGAACAAGTTTTCGGATCAACTGGAAACTTTGCCGAAATCTAACGATTCTGTAAAAATTTAGCTGGATTTGAAAACATTACTTGAACTAAGGCTTCAGGTGGGCCTAAATTGTCAATGAAATAATAAGCTTTGATGTTGTCTTGAGGATGTCCGAAATTAGAGCTGAAAGTGGACTTTTCGGACAACATGAAAACAAAAGAGAAAAGACAAGATTCGGTGCTAATTTCAGGGAATCCGGTAGAACAACTTTCAAGGCTTCTGAAATGAGTCACAAAGCGACAAGTTTCAGCATCAGTTTCAGAACTCCTGACATAGCAAATTTCGCCCATAATTTCGAGGGATCTTTAACAGCAGCCGAAGTCAAGAGTTTCGAGAGCACTGAAACTGAGCGTACGATGAACGTAAGCTGGTCGTACGCTGTGGCACTTTACTGCGCAATAAGCGCTTGAGAGACACTCGATACATTTCTACTAAGTACAAAATACTGCTGAAGCCTAGTACGAAATTGGCCCTAGGACATCCAATACTTAATCCTATAAAATATGTCGTCAGATATTGTGTACAGAAGGATTCGCATGCAACCTTACTCGTGATAGAGTTAAAACAACAGCATGATCACATGAGAATGTAAACCGCGCAACATGGGACACCACTGATTCTAGAGGAACCCTGTCTAGTGGACCATCGTCCATCTTGGAGGAATAAAGAGTAGTCGGAAACAAGGGATATCGACAGAACGGGTCATATTTTCCTAGAGGAAGAAGAGCCTGACGCTGAATAAAGAAGTATACCTGGTTGTTGAGAGTATCAATCGTCTGAATACTCCCTGCAATAGGTGTCAGGGAAGAGGATGAAGGGTAGTACAAAACAAGACTGTTGCCAAGATGTGTTGAACATCGCGTGAAATTGACACTGTTGTGCGCAACTGAGTGCTGAGAACTCATTGTATCAGAACTAGAATCCTCGTCCCGATAGTTAGCGGGAGAGAAGAACTTGTCGAAAATGTGCTTAAACTGCCAGATGATTTTGGGACATTCTGGCCTTTTCAACCACCTTCGAAGATTGGCACCTCTCATATGTGATTTCAGGAGAGTACCTTCCAGTGCTCCTACCAAACATTAGGTTTATCAAAAAATGTTCGAAAACTGCAAGAAGAGGACTTACCACCAACGTAATGATTTGTTTTGATTTTCTGCAGTGTACCAATTAAACGCTCAAAAGGAAAACACCACCACGAGATAACAGGCCCAAAGAGTAGAAGGAAATCATACAGATGAAGGGAAGCATGAACATTTGGCCAAAGTTTCTGTTTCTTTGTATGTGGGTGCAGAAGATGCAAACCATCAACCCACTGCTTCATGAGATTGCAATACTTTGTGGCACGGTCAATATTCATTGTATACCGGCAGACAGTTGTGACCGCTTGGAATAGAGCCATTGTATGATCTAAGATGTTGAGGAAATGTGAGCCTTCGGTAGGCATGGAGCCATTCTCATCCCCCCACAACGTAACTAGAGCAATAGGAAGGTAGATGGTGCTTAGAATATGCCACTCGTCAGCCTTAATCGTGCCAGCATTGACCTCGCCATAGTTTATGGGAACAGAGTTGATCCATGATGGTGTAGTGGTCTCCTTGATTACATGTTGGATATGCTGAATGGTTTCAGGTGTAACAGTTTTGGCAATGATATCGCCTGATGTCAGGGGCATAGAAAGACGCTACAAAGGAAAAAATCAGTAATGTTGGAGTTGTGCACATTTGAACTCACCCATTTGATCAGTAACTGAGCAAAGTGATCCTTCGTTTTTGTGGGGACTGGAGGGCTCGGCGGAGATACGATGACCATTGGTAAGTTGAGGGTATAGCAAACAAACTTGAGAGGCTGCAAGTTTTTGCTCAGAAGTTTCATCTTCAACTGGCTTTCGTCAATCGTGTTGTCTGCAATTGTGGTAATTGCCAATGGGAGAGATAAGATTTTGTGAAGGTCAAAGATATGTTGAATCTCCCAGTCATTTTTGACACGGTATTCTTCAGGTGCATCTGAACTGTAATCGGTCCAATGGTAGGAAAATGCAGGAAGGATGGGATCTGGTACTGCTGCTTGCTTGGCACTGAGTCGCAAAACAGAGCGGCAGTGGTAGTGAACAACGCCCTCCAGAATGCAGTGCATACTGTCAATTACTAGCATCCATGTAGGATCCCAGTATGGTAATCTCCAAAATTCTGACCACTGTACACCATACATTTCAAAGATGTGATCTCTATCCTTCAAAGTTTCAGCATCTCGCCAAGCTTCTGCCTGTTGCCGCATTTTTGCAATGTCCCTTGTCTTCCACATGTTGAAGTCTGTGTTGTATAAGTTCTTGTGATCGTATCCACAGCATACAGTGCAGTAGAAGTGAGATCTGTGCCCTGCAGTGCCTGTCACCTTGCGAGCAACTGGCAAATCATTTATTGAGAGAGCAATGGCAACTTCAACAACTTCTCCCTCCAAACAAGAAGCGGTATGAGAAACATGAAACCCCCTTTTCCATCCAATCTCTAACTCGTCAATGATCGGTCAAGTGAAGTGATTGAGCTCTTCAAGGGCAGGTTCATGTGGCCCTGGTATGATAGCTAGATAAATGTTTTCTGGCTTGTAATGAGCGGATGAGGGGAGATTGAGATTGGCCAGAGATATTATTCCAATCGAGTTGTGATTTCCATGCTTCGTTGTACCATTGGGGTTGAAGAAATCAACATGTATAGCAAATACCAAGCAAACTTTGTCTCCCCTGTCGATGAAGAGCTGTCTGGGGATGGGACCTTTGAACGACTTCATGAACTCAGCATGAAATACATTTGTCATATCTTTTGGGGGATCTTTGTGAGAGTAGCCATTGCATCGTCGCAGACCTGCTTACAGATCCATTCAACTTCTGGGTCGGATAGCGATCAAGCAATATAGTCGGCAAAGGATGGCACTACATAGGGTTTTAATGGTCGAAGGCGGTTGCTATGTTCTTCCAACAAGTCTGTACCGCAGATGTATGATCCATCAGGTCCTACAATGTGATTCACACAATGAGTAGGATAGTGCACAGTGGCAGAGATGGGGTCGTAGATTGGTTTGTGGGTGTAGTTACATGATGGACATGTAGTGAGCATAGTTGTCTGACCATCAATATTAAACCTATTAAGAGCAGTTTCCAAGCTTGTTGGAAGCTGCTTCAGGATGCTACATTGATTTTCATCATACACATCCTCACCTTCTGCATTTGTGGTCAATCTAGTACCCAAAGCCATTTGCACCATCATTGTTACTATGTTGATGATGAAATTACAAGGGTTCTTCCTGAGCCCTATAACGACATGACACACAGTGCCCAATAATATCATTGTTTGAGCAATCATATCCAGCTTTTCCACTGGATTTTTGTAAATATGTGCTGAACAAAGGTAAGCTTAACGCAAAGAAATGTCAAAATGAGAGTAACATACCTGCATCAAAAAGGACCGGTGTTGTTTCTGGTGGTGATGGGGGTAATGCTACTCCCAAAAAGCTGATACGAGAGTCTATTGCCCTCAGCATCCCAATTACTTTTGCTCTGTAGTCTTGCACCTCCTTTGCTTGATTCTTCATGGATGCCAAACTTTTTCCGGCAGAATCAACACTCTTTGCGGCGTTTTCTAGCAGCATACAAAGTGTATAATCATCGGGAAGGACATTTTTGTCGAAGGAGAGGGTGGCTCCAATCTTACGAGCTTCAGTCTCTACCGCAACAATAATTTCCTGAGCCTTCCTAGCCCATGCATTGAGAGGTTTTGGCAGCGGGGTATATGCAGAGGGACGAGGGAGGCCAGATCTCGAAAATTCATGAGGAGGAGGCTCTCTGCGACAGGACTCCTCAAGGATTGCTTGGACACTCTTCTGAGCATCATCGAGAGGGATGCCACTCATCCTAGTAGGGATGCTGGGAGCCCTGGACTCATAAAATTCACTGGAAGACGACCACAATTTATTGTCGATGATGGAGGGACCATTGTCGGTCAGAGTTAAAGCAGTCATGAGACTTGGGAGGGACATATTGTCAACTGGGACCTAAGATCTTGCACTTTAAATAAGAGAAAATATAAGTAAAATGAGGTAACTAACCACACTTGTCAGATTTAGGTCATTCATGCCATCGACAAGATCTACAAGACCTGTGTCCAGAGATGCGTCGCTATCCTTCACACTAAGCCCAGTCATACAGTCAACAACAACTGAGTCCTAGCATAATGAATGTCAGTCCATTAGACCAGTCTGAAAAAAGATGAAACCTGCCTGCCACGGCCGGAATTGTTTGATTTCCAGAGTATGCTTCAGCTTGTCCACTTTCTGTACCACATGTCCATTGGGGAACATGGCGCATTCACATAAGTAGGACTGCATCGTCGGAATGGATGGTTATGCAAGAAACTATGCTTGTCAGCATTAAACACCAACAAGCTACTGAAAGGCAGTAAAGTACCAGCAAGATCGTGAATATATAGATGTAAAGAACAAAGAACACGGATGTATCCAGGAGATTACATAGCCTTTAAGTCATCATCATACCTTCCCAATGACGAAAATACAAGGGCAGGCGAGTACAATAAACCTTCAGGTTTCAAGTCTGAGCCATTGTGACCACAGAGGATCAGAGACAGCAACTGCATACTGTAAACAGCATGCAGAGAGAAACCGACCGTAAGGTCTGCACAACATAGACATTGTGCAGGCTGAAGTCGTATCTTCAAGTTATCACATTCAGAACTTGAAGGGTGTCACACATCACGGCGGCTGTGACTACTCAACAAACAGCAGCAACAAAAAAGGGTTCAGATTTCTGATAAAATTGGTAGGTACAACACAAAAACAATATGATGTCCAGTATATACTATATTCAATGATGAGCTAGTGAAGATCAAAATATTCAATGGCACATTCCTCATTTATCTTGGCAATTCGAACAACATTTTTTGTGAACTTGAGGGCATGTCTCCAGTTGCTGGGATTCCTTAGTTCTGCATGTCCTGATCTGCACTCTTTGAGATGCATTTTAAACCACCTTTCACAATCATCGGACCAATATCCCACACAAAGACCCGAGGTTTCCCAAATTGATGGCTTTGGCCACCAAGACACATCTGATGTCTGGCGTCCACCAAACTCACGTTGCCCTGCAAAGATGTGAGTGTTCACCATTGTCATCTTTAATGAATAACCTACCAGTATCAACCCTGTAAACACCACAGATTATATCCATTTCATCCTCCATCAACTGGTCATCCCAGTATCCGGGAGAGGAGCTATTGCCATCCCAAAGGCAAAGACCTTCCTCAAACACACTATTCGAGGGCCCTGTTAGGAAACCACCCCATTACCTAATAAAATTTCATTTTATTTTATTATGTCGAATTACGCTACATGACACCAAATTATGCTACACTTTGATAGCATGAGAATTTTATTTTGCACGCATCAAAATGTACATGCATGTACGAGTGCATTGGTAACAACAATGTACAATATGTGTAACATAGTATATAAACCCTAAATATATGCCTAGGGGACCCCAGTTGTGTTCTCTTAGGTATTCCACCTACGTTTTCAGTGTGAAAGGCCTATCTCAACAAACTCACCTATTAATAACCCCTTGCATCAAAACCATCAATTCCCCATCACGCACACGGATCCCACCCCCTTCTTGTAGAGAGAACCTGCACGGTCTTAGCTAGCAGATAGTGGGTGTCACCCTAACAGAAGAACACAACTTCCCATATCAGTGCGCCTTCTCTTACTTGTGCATACGTCATTGTTTCACCGGGCCACATCCAATTACTCACCCTTTCGGCACGAGCCGGAAGTACTTGTATATATGTAATCTACCTTTTCTTTCATAAGCCGATGCCAGGCCTTGCCTTACATTGCGACTGCCAGTGATCGAGAGGCAGTGTTCGTCATTAGGACAGCTGCAACCAGACAACCGATCGGATCTGGTTTAGTTACAATTTACATTACTCTATTCGGATGACTATTTTAGTTACAAGCTGAATTCAGCGATATCTTCGAGATCAGGCACTGTTGGAAGGGTTATTGATCCGAAGTGTCAAAATAGGTGCCTGACAAATGACGAACGATTGATGAACCTCGACAAACCTTATCACGTGACCCATAAACATTTGGAGAGGTCTCGAAGAAAAAATTTTGAATTTGTCAAAGAAGTGATTCATCACAGATTCTACAATTATGTCTGAACCTTCAACTTCTAATCCTGGTCCTAATCCTGTTCCCATACCAGCACTAGAGGCGAAAATTTATGCGCTCACAGCACAAATGTCACAATTAGTGTCAGTATTGGCAGCATCACAGCCCAGACAAGCGGAAGTACAGCCAGAGATGATAGGAGAAAGAGATGATAAGATGGAGGAGATGGTGGAGTGGATATCGCAGGAGGATGAGATGGTGGAGAAATCCAGAAATGGAAAAGCGCGCTTACCTAAGTATGCACCCCCGCAAATCTTTGGTGGTACCATGGAAAATACAAAATCCTTCATCAGCTCTATAGTATTGTACATCCATGGGAGGAAGCCCGAGTTTTGTACAGCTGAGTCTAGGATTATGTTTGCTCTCTCATACATTCAGGGGGGGAAAGCACAGTTCTGGAGAAATGAGGCTATTAATCAAATTGCCATGGGAAATAAACCATTTGCAACCTTCAAGGAATTTCTGGAGAGATTGGAGGCACAGTTTGGAGACCCTAATCCAAAGGCAACAGCCAATGCTAAATTAAAGACCATGTGCCAAGGTTCCCTAACAGCAGATGAATTTATTTTGCAGTTCAAAGCAGAAGCTTCGCGAACAGACATGGGAGAAGCCATGTTGATAGAGTTTTTGAAAGCAGGATTAAATCCCTCCTTATTCAAGTCTATCTACTGACTACCTTCTATGCCAGAGAAGTTGGATGAGTGGTATAATTGGGCAATGCGCCTTGACCGGCAATATCGGCAGGAACAGGCGGAGTCAAAGTTGATGTACGGAAGTAGTAAATTTGGAAAGTCATCAGGAGGAAAGTCTGAGAAAGGAAAGGTGCCTCAGGTGCAAGCTCCGAGGGCACAGCCACCAGCCATGGCAGTGACACCTATAGTTACAGAGTCAGCAGCACTAGCAGAGGCAATGGAGGTTGATCAAGCAGGGAGATGAGCCCCACTTAAATGTTTTAACTGTGGGCAGTTAGGACACATTTCTAGGAATTGTAGGCAGAAAAGAAAGATTAGGGAAGCTACAATCGAGGAAGTGAAGCCAGAGGAAGGCAAGCAGAAGAATTTTGTGGAAGAGTCCCAGTGAAGGTTTCCCCATTGGTGACCCAGAATCGTTACAATGTATTAGTATCTGAGGAAACCCAGAGTAAATCAGAAAAGGAAATCGAGGAGGAGTACAACTGTTATGAATCACATGACCAAGAAATTGCTGAGCACTATTTCCGAAAACCCCTAAATTCTTTATTTGCTCTGCGCGAATAGAACCAGAAATCACCTTGACTGTGGGATTGAAGACAGTGGACATGCATGCAGCTATTGATGTGGAGGCGTTGCTTGATAGTGGTGCTACAGGAATATTTATTAATCGATCCTTAATTACCAGAAACGGTATTAACACATGCAAGCTGGTGCAACCTATAATGGTGTACAATATTGACGGAACAGTCAATCGTGGAGGAACTATCAAGGAGGAGGTGACTATGGTACTAAAGTATCAGGAGCATCAGGAGCGAGCCGTATTCAAAGTGTGCAATCTTGGGAAAACCAATCTAATAATAGGATGTCCATGGTTACAGAAGCATAATCCCAAAATTGATTGGAAAACTGGGAAAGTACAAATGACTCGTTGTCCTAAGGAATGTAATGTGTATGGGAGGAAGATGAAGAAGGAAAAAAGGAAAAAGAAAGAGAAAGAACGTCTGAGAAAGTATTCTGTTATGATGGAGGAAGTGGAGGATGAGGAAATGCCAAATGGGGAAGTTCCGATCATGATCAAGAAAGAAGAGCAGAAGCAAACCTTTAGAACAATTCATGGAGGACAGTCATGGGACAAGAATATTGTGAAGGTGGAGAAGCCAGTGGAGGAATGGGTGCCAAAAGTGTATCATGAACATCTGTCAGTGTTCCAGAAGAAGGAGTCTGAGCGAATGCCGGTGCGGAAGCCATGGGATCATGCGATTGAGATGAAGCCAGGGTTTGTGCCAAAGAAGTCGAAGGTATATCCGTTATCTCCGATGGAACAAGAAGAAGTGGATGCGTTCCTGAAGGAGCAATTGCGCAAAGGATACATACGACCTTCGAAATCACCGCAGACGTCACCAATATTCTTTGTGCCAAAGAAAGACCAAAGGAAGAGGATGTGTACAGATTATAGGTATTTGAATGAGTGGACAGTGAAGAACACGTACCCCCTGCTGTTGATCTCAGAAATAATTGACAAGGTGGGAAAAGCCAAGGTCTTTACAAAATTGGATTTATGATGGGGATACAACAATGTACGAATAAAGAAAGGAGATGAGTGGAAGGCAGCATTTGCCATGTGTCGAGGATCCTTTGAGCCGCTTGTCATGTTTTTTGGGATGACTAATAGTCCCCCGACCTTTCAAAATATGATGAACGACATTTTCAAGGACGTAATAGACAAAGGCGTGGTAATAATATTTATTGACGACATTCTGATATTCATGGAGGATGAAGAGAATCATGAGGCGATAGTGCAGGAGGTGTTACGGAGGTTGGCGGAGAATGATCTATTTTTGAAACCAGAGAAGTGTGTGTTTGGGGCAAGCGAGATTGAGTTCCTAGGATTATTGATTGGCCCTGATGGGATCAAAATGGATCCAATCAAGGTACAGGCGATCACAGATTGGCCTGCGCCCACCCATGTCAAGGAGGTTCAAGCCTTCTTGGGACTTGCAAATTATTATCGTCACTTTGTGCACAATTTTTCTAAAATTGCCGCACCCTTACATAACCTTATGCGAAAGGGAGTAGTATGGAGGTGGGGAGAGCAGCAGCAGACAGCGTTTGAGGAGTTGAGAAGAAAGTTTGTGGAGGGACCAATATTAGCCCCAGTAGATTTCACACGCCCTTTGCAAGTGGAATCCAATGCATCCGATTTTGCTACTGGAGCCATATTATCAATGCTGTGTGAAGATGACAAATGGCATCCTTGTGCATACTTGTCAAAAGGGTTGAATGATGTGGAGAGGAATTATGATGTGCATGACAAAGAGATGTTGGGGATAATACGAGCATTGGAGGTGTGGAGGGATTATTTGGAGGGATGTATGCATCAGATTGAGATCTGGATGGATCATCAAAATCTGCAATACTTTATGTCCGCTAAAAAGCTTAATCGCAGGCAAGCGCATTGGGCACTATTCCTATCGCGTTTCAACTTTCACTTGGTCCACAAAGTGGGAAGCTTAATGAGGAAAGCAGATGCATTATCCAGACGTATCGATCATAAAAGGGGGGTGGAGGAGGACAATAAAAATGTTACCTTACTCAAACCCAAATACTTTCGCATTTGCGCTATGTGTCAAGGGCATCTATTAATAGATAGCTCAGAAATGGAAATGTTGTCTAAAATTAGACAATGTTCGGAAATGGACGATGAAGTAGTGGAAGCCATGAAAGCTCTGAAGGGAGAGAAGAAAGGTAATATCAAAGGAGATGAATGGGCTGAGGAACAAGGGTTGGTGTTGTTTTGAGGAAAAGTGTATGTACCGAAGGATCAGGATTTGCGAAGGGAGATCGTCCGGTTACATCACAATACGCCGATTGCCAGACACCCAGGAAGATGGAAGACGTTGGAATTAGTAATGAGAAATTATTGGTGGCCCGGAATTTCAAAGTATGTGTTGGGGTTTGTGGATGGATGTGATACGTGCATGAAATTTCCAGAGAAACCTGCAGGAAAATTAATGCCGAACCCTATACCTAAAGTGCCATGGCGAGATATATCTGTGGATTTTATTACCGGATTACCTGAGGCTCAAGGGTACGATGCAATATTCGTAGTATGTGACCACTTTACAAAGGAGGTCCATATTATTCCTACTACTACAGAAACCTCATCATTGGGCTTGGCGCGCCTCTATCTAAATCAGGTATGGCGGTTACATGGGTTACCTGATACCGTTATCTCCGATTGCGGACCACAATTTGCTTCCGCATTTATGCGAGAACTAAACAACATATTGGGAATTCAAACTAAATTATTTATGGCATATCACCTGCAGACTGATGGGCAGACAGAGAGAATGAATCAGGAGTTGGAGCAGTACCTACGTATGTTTGTCAACTACCAACAAACCAACTGGCCCGAATGGTTGGCAATTGCCGAATTTTCCCACAATAACAAATTCCATTTGGCTACTCGTATGTCACCCTTTTTCATGAATTATGGATATCATCTTCGATGGAACAAATTGGAGTTCTTAATAAAGTGGAAAAACTATACCGATGAAAATAATTCATGGGAACCCGAAGAGAATTGTAAGCGAGCACGTAACACAATTGCCCAATTCTTTAAATGTAATCCGAATGCTCCGCGTCGCATTGCGAGAATGGTGTATGAGGGGATGAAATTCCGGCCTTACCAAAATTTCACAGAGGGGACAAACATAATATTTTCTCATCTGGAAGTCAAGGCATAAAAGGGGGGTAATGTTAGGAAACCACCCCATTACGTAATAAAATTCTATTTTATTTTATTATGTCAAATTATGCTACATGACGCCAAATTACGCTACACTTTGATAGCATGAGAATTTTATTTTGCACGCATCAAAATGTATGCGCATGTATGAGTGCGTCGGTAACAACAATGTACAATATGTGTAACATAGTATATAAACCCTAAATATATGCCTAGGGGACCCCAGTTGTGTTCTCTTAGGTATTCCACCTACGTTTTCGGTGTGAAAGGCCTATCTCAACAAACTCACCTATTAATAACCCCTTGCATCAAAACCATTAATTCCCCATCACGCACGCAGATCCCACCCCCTTCTTGTAGAGAGAACCCGCATGGTCTTAGCTAGCAGATAGTGGGTGTCGCCCTAACAGGCCCATAGTATACATCCTCATACCTGACAACCTCCCTTGCCAGATGAGCAACTATACCACCAGCTAGCAAAGCAGCATGGCCACATGCAGATGCAAGGAGACATTTGCAGTGGGACTTGTACACATAGTAATCAAGATCATCAGGTTTATAACCTGCTGGCCGATATCCAAGGCCAGGATAACGTGGGACAAACATGGGCAATGCGATGTTGTGGGGTGTATTGCGGATAAATGTATTGAATGCTATGCCCCTATCAAGTAATTGAGATGCAATTGATACAAGATCGGGGCCCCACTGATGACGGATTATCTCAAGAACTGTAGCAGCACTGGTCAACCCAAGTTCCAGATATGCATCCTCTGCTCTCTGTATTACTCTTGGTCGAATAAAATAATAATGCTTTCCATCAAACATATGTTTGTGAACCCATATTTTCATGGCAACTCATTGAACATCTGAGTGACCTTGTCAAAGATCGTAGAGCTCCAGAGGAATATCAGATAGTTTCCGACTAGCAAGCATATAGCCAAAGAATGAGCAAATGGAGCGTTGATGTGTTTTGGATGGCTCAGCAGTGTTCAGGACAAATTTGTCTTACCAGCAGCCATTACCCAGGAATTCGCAAGCCACAGTCCACTTTGGTGGGTTCCTAGGAGTCACTACCTCACCTATCAGAATGAATCCAAACCGATAATAGATTTTGTCTTCAATGGTGTCCTTGCCAGCGAACTCGAAACTCCCATCATCACCCAAATGGTGTACAGCAAGTACATGGCGCAAGTCTGCATTAGAAGAGTATTCTCCTTCATTATGATCAGGAGCCTCAGGGGCCTCGGGGAGTAATGTCGAAGGAACGTCGGCATCCTTGCCACTAACCTCAGTAATGTTCCCACAGCCCCAATCTTCGTCGTTGTCGTCATTCTTGTCAACAGGTGGAGCATCGGTGGGGTCAAACTCACTGCAAAGATCCCACTTGTTGAAGAACGAATCATATCTACACTGTTTGGGACCATAGTCTTCCCAGATAGACTCATAGTTGGCTCAACCTGCTGGTCTGCGCACACAAAAACCATCGACATTCTCCCAAACATAGACTTTGGCACCTTTCCTTCCTGGCACCATCTGCTGTTTCACATGATTGTCTTGCTGCATGCGATGTTGCTTCTGCTGAAAGGTTTCCTGTGTAGCCTTGATGGTGTTGATTTGTTCTCGATGAGCAAAGAAAGCTGACCAGTCCTTGTTGATTCGCTGACCAGAGTATCTTTCGACTGGAGGAAATATAGTACTAGGATGGATAGTAGAGGTGTAATCATCAGGAGGAAGGGGCATAGAACGATGGGCTGGAGGACGTTGGCGAGAGGAAGAAATTTCACAAAATGTCATGATTGTTGCCTGATCAGGGATCAGCCCCTTGTCTGAAAAAAAACGATGGGGATGCAAGGGGATGTCATCTAGCGCACCCCAGCACAGGTATACAGGCATTCTGGCCTTGCAGAGGATGGACAGGATCCCTTTATATTCACAACTGGATACATCGACAATACCACTGACCCTTTGAAGCGAAGGATCTCCAGCTGCAGAATGTTCTAGGGCTGCGAGCCATTCATGATGAATCCCTGTTTTGCCCAACACCTTTTCATGCCAGTTGTATGACTTTACAACTGATTCTCGATGGTCCATCAGAAGAAACGTAAGCGTAATCGCTGCTATGAGTGGTATAAATGCATCTTGAGACCTTGATGCGATGATCTGTGCACTACAACAGGAGGAGTAAGACAACTCATAGCCAGATCTATGTGGAAAAGCCCATAATCGAAAGAGTTTGGGTAGTGACCCCCAGCAGATATCTAACATTGCATGCAGCAGTGCTCGTAGATTTTGCTCCAAGGCAACCCATGTAGTGATGAGCTCGGGGTCAAGGGACCAAACACCTGGACGATAACGGTGTAGTGGAAATTTCCCATCATTGAAGTTGAGTCGGTCAAACAGCGGATAGTAAAAAGGCTTGTGTTTTGGGATTAACATCAAATATGGGAGGCTGTTCGGGATCCACCCCATGGTGATATTGGATGTAATAGATTCGGGGTCGGGGAAGACATGGGGAGGGATCAAAGGGAAGCTTTCTTGGTCGCCTTTAGCGACAGTGAACACCTTGTTGTCCACGAAGGCATGATGACCCAAACAAAAGGCGTTCATCTAAGGTACATCAAGAACATCACAGATAAAATGCAACGGGAGACATAAACTAGCAGTGACGAACTCGATGCAGGGAGTACCATGAACTTGAAAGCAGTTTGAGATATCAACCGCATAGTAGAAACCAGGCGGACGAAGGCAAGACAGGAAATGAAAAAAACCACTAAGCATTAAACACCTAGTGGCAAAGAAACAAAGACAGCAGGAATTCTGCTTAGCATGAAACACCAAGCGGGATGTAACTTGACAGAAACTTGTTGAACTTCAAGTTGACCATGACATTCAGATGCGACTGGGCGGAGTTTAAAATAACTTGAATTCCCGCTGCAGCATCACTACTCATCGCGCGATCCCAGCTGGTCGAGTCTCAGATCTCAGGCTCAGCGCTCAGCTCTACCATGACTTGCTCGGTGTTTAACACTGAGCAGTCACAAGTCCACTTGGAATCAAACTATTCAGTGTGTAACATTGAGCAGTTGCAACAGATTCTCCTGCCAAACACTGCCAGTAATCCTCACTGCCAATGTCTAACGCTGAGCAGCCTCCAAATCTGTCTCTCTCTCCTTTCCAAACACAGCAAGCTACTACGCAAGTTCTCTCTAGCCATATAGTGGTTTTATTCAGTGTCTTGTGCATACATGCTTGTTGGTGCTTGATTATCTCTCACATGTAGCAAGCAACAAAGGTTCAAAAGCTTCCTCCAACATGCGCAATTCCTCTTCCACATAATGTGGTCTCTTCTTTTCCAGAGCTGCTAGCCATGCTGGATTGTACATCTTGTGTGGAAGGCCCGTCAGAACTTCTGATGTACTCTCCTCTATCCAAATTCTAGGACATGATTTACCTCCCCTGGTGCCACGTATGGCAGGATTCTCTGCAGCATCATCAATATATTCGAGATAATGGGAGATTTCTGTCGCATGCCATGGGCATATCTTCACCAGAAACATGGGTACTGTTCTAGTGTCCAGTTTCCTGGTGCTCTCCTCTTCAGAGGACATTCCTCCTACTGACAAGTGTTCAAGAATTTCATGGAAGTATTCCCATGTCACCAAGTCAACTGCCGCCCCGCTTGTTTTTATTGCGATTACTTGCTGGACTGTTTCAATGCGTTTCTCAAGTTTCTGCACCCTCGTCCAGTAAATAATGCTGATAGAGGGCAGTTAACTTACTCTCTGACATTGTGATCTTGAATTTACTGCTACCGACCGAGCTTTATTGTAGGTTGTGACATGCTGGAGAAGCTGGTCGTCGGTCTCCATTTCACGCGTCTCAAAGGAGAATTGAGGCTGAACCTGTGCCCATGCCTCTCAGGATCTCTTGAGCTGACCCCACAGTTCTCCCATGAGATAATCCTCAGAGACATTGGGAACTTCCCAGCCTCCATCTTGTTCGCGCATCTCAATCACCATGTCGTAAATTTGACGAAGGATTATCTTGTTCCAATGAGACTTTGCCCAGCCCTTGCCAAAATCATGGTCTTGCATGGACCACCCATTCCGTCATTGAAGGCTGCAACGTCATCCTCCGCTGCGGGGTTGTAGGAAGCAAAATCAGATGCGGTGTGGGTTTGATATGTATGCCTCCACACTTCCCATATTGTGCTCTGCAAAATTGATTAGTGGTGCTACCTGCAATTTTATTGGTATCCAATTACCTTCCACCACATGTCAGCTTCTTTCGGCATTGCTGCCTGTTGCGCCCTGATTGCTGCGACTTTTTTTCTTGATTTGGCGCCAGTTTTAGACTGTCCAGACTTTCCATGAGTTCCCATTAAGGTGATTCCTTGAAAGCCCAGTTCTTTCAACACCTCACGGAGTACTACCTTAACCACTTCTGTAGATTGTGAATTGTTGGGATCAAATGAAGCACAGGTTCGGGCATCATGGGATCATTCCCCGTAGACGTTAGGGATGCCGCTGAAGATCCCGCCGCTGCCATGGACATCATCGTCGGAGGGGCTGGTTGCAAAGGAACAATTGCTAGCATTGCACCCTTGCTTTGCAGGACTTTGGTATGACGGCTTCACTCAGCCTGCTTTGCTGGCGATATGTACCGTGGAACACATCTCGGTGCAGTTTGGGGGAAGTTCTCTTGGGATACTGCTGTAGCGTGTCTCTCGGGGGAAGACACCATAGAATCCTGGTGTCTGGAGGTAGAGGCAACCTTTGGATACATATTAGCAATGGGGGTCTGAGCTGGTATGTTCTACCCACTGGTTGTAGGCAGTGTCGCATCGCAATAATCTCATTGTCGCAATTAGACTATAACTTGGTTAACTCCTATCAACCCAAGTCAACAGGAACCCCTACAATTTCTCTTTCAAACTGTATTTGCATCTCAGCCTTTTCCTTTTCCTTTGATGCATAAATAAGAATGTCCATTCCAGGATGGAAGGATATGGTTACCAAGGCTTCGTTTGCATGATGCAGGACTTCAATGGCATTATTGTCTTCTCGAGAGACAGAAGACTTTTCCTTTTCAAATCGTGTCTGTAGTTCAACCTTCTCTTTTTCCTACAATACAAGAATGAACAGATACATTTTAGGATGGAGATTAAAGTTACCAAGGCTTTGTTCACTTGATGCAGGCCTTCAATGTCGCATTCTTTTTGTCGAAGCTTTGAAGTGGAATTTAAGCAATGGAATTTGAGATGACCACCCATCACTCACTTGCTGGAGCTGCTCCCTCAGTACATTGATATTGCTGTCTTGGTTGAGCTACCACTTCGGTTAATTCCTATCAACCAAATTTGCAGGAAGGCTTACAATATCTGTCTGGAGGCATTCCTTCTCCTTGATCTGGGGTAAACCTTGTTCAGTAACCATATTACACATTATGAGAGAATTACCAATGTCTCCTTCACTTCACGAAATGCCTCGATATTGTCCTCGAACTGTAGTATCTGTGCTACCATCTCTTCTTCAGTTTTTGCATTATTATTCTCAGCTTCTGCATGATGTTCCTCAAGCACCTTGAGTTCCTGAGCATGCAATGCCTGAAGTTCCTGGAATTGTTGGTCTTGGATTTGAACTGCCTGTTGTAGATTTTGAATCTGTGCCATAGCTTTCTGGAGTTCTTGTGACACTGCTTGTCTGTGAGCATGGTCCTTTTGTCGCTCGACAGCTATGGCAGTTGCTCTAACTTGCTGGTACTTAGCTATTTCCTGGGCCTGAGAAACAGAGTGCATGGGGACATTGGGAAGAGTAGATAACTTTGCCTACCTCCTTGAGCTGTGCACGTGAAGGCCCCACTACTGTGATCCGTTTTCACATGTCCTGTTCAAGCTCAGCCTTGAGCCTTGTTAATGTTACAGCCCATCATTCTAATACTAGTGTACGTACCTCTTTGCTGCATCGATGGAAACTGGCATCATTCCTGCCCTCACTAGAAAACTGTTCTAAGCCTGAGCTCAGTTCTGGAGTATCTTGCTCTGACTCAGATAGCATAGGGGATGCTGTGTTGGCGGATATCTCACCAGTCCATGCATACTGTCCTGGGATAGGCTGTGAATTGGACATTATAGAGTAAAAATGAGGATGGGTGTTTCTAGTTGCTCAGCACTGGGCTAAGTAAGGGGGAAAATGAAAGACAAGATGAGCCTTAATCAAGAATAAGCAGTTGATTTCCAGGCCAGTGACGAGATGATTCAAGCAGTGTCTACAGCGTAAAACACCGTAGACAAAGAGTTCCAGAATAAAGAGTAAGGATAGGTTGAAGTTTGGCTCCAGGCCAGCAAATAGGTGGATGCACATCATTTGTGCATCACTCATACTAGTATTTGAACTACATACAGGTGGTGGGCGCTGTCGTGAGCTTATTATTCTTTTGTTTTATTATTTGGCAGTCATTCAATTCGGGGCAATGAACAATGTGAACACAGGGAAAATAAGAAACAGGGGTACATATACACTTGATAATGAACAATTAACAGCACAGAAATGAAACAGGAATGAAGTTCAGAAAATGCAGGACTGGTAGTAACTTTTATTGGCCGGTGCCGTTTTTGTATGACTAGCAAAACAAGCAATTATAATTAAAACAAAAAAAACAGCTATACGGGGAATGCTTCTCCACGGTGGAATTCTCCCACAATATTGCACAAATGCTCCGCCATCGATGGTTTCATGATGAGGTTGAATGAGACGACACTTGCACGAGTGATTTGACCCAGAATCCACAGCAGGTCATCTACATGACCCTCTGCAACAGATACACGATGCTGCAGGATACATTGATGGGCGTAGAGTTGCTCTATGGCTTGTCCTTGACCTGAAAATAGAGCTATGATAAATGACAAATTATAACAAATAAGCAACCAAACTTACTGGCAAGTTTCTGTAGCATGCTGCTATCTGAGAGCCCAGAGATATCTGTAAATGTGATCGAATCAAACGAACTGTTGTTGAAGATGTCAGCCCAGAGACAGAACATCAGGACCTGTACACTTACTTAACTGACTCTGGGGTATCAGAATTGTCTTCAGCCTGAGGGTGCAATCTTGCTGGGCTAACAGTGGGACTGCTGGCATGGCTGATGAGCACAAGCACAGTAAACACATACAGAAGGAGGACCCACTTTTGTGGCATGTCGAACAGTTGTAAAGTTTTTCAGGTCAAAGGGCAGTGAAGAAGCGGCAACGGCGCTTATATTGCTAAATCATAAGTGATGGCAAGGTGTCAAACAGATAGCAGCCTTTCTGCCGCCCAGATAAACTAGAGCTAAAGGAGCTGTTTACTAGGTCATCTCGCCCTTGTGCATCTTGGTTAAAAGAAAGCTCTCAAAGGTAAGTTGGTCAAATCACTTACATGAATAAAGAAACAGAGCTTACTATGGTCTCTAGCGATGTGCTAGTGTCTGTATGGGATCAAAATTATCTCAGGGTTGTGTCATGACTCATTTATTTAGCATACATTGCCATTTAGTAAGGTATGTTTTCGGCATTCTTGGGAGCTCAATCATTGGGGACCTAGATTGTGGAGATCTGAATTGGAACAGGGCTGTGATACTGTGGGGTAGAGAAAGAGCGGCCAGGGCTGGGGTTCAACAATCATTTTGTCATTTCATCCCACAAGCCAGCAATCAGTTAGATCTAGTTAGAAACCATCTATCGTACACATGGCTCAAACTCTAAGTGGAGCAATTCCTCTGCCCTTGGACCACTTTGATTTCTCGAGGTAGATGCACCCACTGAGGCCCCTGAAATTGTTGAAGCAAAGGTGTTAGCCTGAGCACTTCTGATCAGTTCCAGACAAGCACAGTAAAGAGAAATACTCACTCTTGTAACACTGAGTCCACCAGATGTAAATCGGATGGTCTTAAGTTTACAACTGAATCTCTGTTTTGTGACACAACTCGCATAATGATGACATCTCCCTGTATACCAAGATAGGGATTGTGAGGTAGGAAGGCATGCCTCTTGAAGAAGATGCGAAAAAGTGTCGATCGTTTTTGCACAACTCGAACATAGACATCATGTACATGACTTTGAAGCATAGCATCGTCTAACACACTTTCAACACAGGCATAATGAGAATCCTGTGGATCAGATGACGAGCAGAGAGTATGAACAGGGATAATCTTTGGGGAGGGGTGTTGCACTGAGTAGAGACGACTGCAAAGAAAGACATTATTGCATGCCTATGTACTGCTTCAGTTACCACCAAACACATTTTCAAATTAATGCTCACTTGGGAAGGACAGAGATATCTTCGTTGGTTTACCATGTTTGAAAAAGTAGGAGTTAAGGCGTTCGTAAAGTGAGATAGAAGGTATGGCACCAGGAAAATGTAACATCTAATATAGGACTTATTGAAAGAGAATAAGCCAACTGTTCTCTATTGTTTACGGAGCCAGGTGGCCTGGATAAGGAAGGGACAGAGATCACTACAAGTGCTCTGTACCATCCAAAGTTCGAGGAGATAATACGTCACAAACATGCAGGGTCCCACAAATGGGTTGCTACCAGCGTGTTTTGAGCCTGAAAGTATCCATGGGAAGTGCGACTAGTACAATAAACAATAAGCAGACAGCTTGTCATCGTAACTTAGAACCCTCAGTGTGGGCTGCATGCCGTGAAACAGTGTGCAGCAAAGCAAAAGGCAAGAACCGGTAGTAAGGCTACACAACGTATATTGTGTAGTCACACTTGGAATCTCTAGAGAGTCAAGGATAGATTGAAAGTGCAGACACGTTCGGGCCCCAGGGGAAGAGGAAGCTATTTGTCAATGTTTGGTTTTAGCATCCACCTAGTACAGCGCCTCTCCTTACTACGATGCTATGATTCTGCTATTCTTTTGTTTCATCCCTGGATTGATGTCCCATGCCTGCCAGAATCGGTGTCTAACGCTGAACCGAGAAATCTGAGGCCTTGTTCTATTCAAGTTTGTTTCACCTGGAGTCTGCTCGGTGTCTAACCCCTACAAGAAATCCATTGACGCCAGGTGACCCAATTCGACATGAACTGACTGAGTGATAAAAAACTGACTCGGAGAGGCGCCTGAGGATTAATGTTGATTAGATGTATCTTTACTTGTGCTGAACAATTTAAGGTGATTGGATGACTAAGCAGCCATCATGGCGGCCTCGGCTATTTGGTGTCAGGGTCTGATGGCAAACATTGCCCACGCGCACTTCCTTGGATACCCGTCGCATCGCGAGATGGCAGCCTACAGTAGCCAGTAGAGAGTAGCAGACTGTCCATCCAGTGTATCCCCTGTTTACTTACAGGGTCCAAATCCTACTGTGCCTTCCAATCCATTGTGAACATCTGATAGGCAGATATGGCTGAACATGACACCTTACACCACTGGTTTGCAGCAATAAGTAGAGATAAGCTCAATTTTGAGTGCTAAGTAACTTATTCCTGGTCAATTTAATGTGGACTGATTCAATTTAGACTCAATTTAAGCTTGATTTAAGGAAACTCAGCTCACCATCAGTTTGATTTAGGGCAACCGAGTTTGATTTAGAGCAGCTGAGCTCGATTTAAGCTTGGGTAACAGTGCCCCCAATCATTTGGCTGATGCATCAACATTATTTTCACATGAATTGGGCGGTATGACAGCCGTTGATCAAATTGTCGAGAACCTGCTCATCTGGGCATGGGTCAAGGCCAGAAGCTGTTTTTTTTGCTAATATTCTCCCCACATGAATTACCTTGTACTAGTTGTAGGTTTTCTGTACAATCCATTGTTTTTCAATACACTTTAAGGCCTACAAGGCTACAAATCCAATTCATACTATACAAAATAAGGAAAACATGGATTATAAAAGAAAAGGGGGACTAGGTACAGCTGCCACTGCCCTCTGGTGTCGAGCAGAATACTATGGACATGTTTCCAAAATGCAATGCAAGGCAATGCAGTGTGGCTGCTCTACCATCAACGTGCCGATGGCACTGCTGATGCGGGTGTTGGCCAAAATAAGCAAGGCACAGCAAATTCTGAATTTAGTTTGATTTAACATTCAGTCCCTTAAATTGATTGGAATATAGCTACATATCTACGTCATTTAGTAACATGATGTCACATGATTTCAAGCTGAACTTCTTGCCTTGGGCACCTCCACGTTGAGTGCATTTGATGTCAGCTAAGATGGCACTCTGCACTTGTCAGAAATTCTGTCAAGTGCCTCCTGAAGGAAAAGCTATTCCCATATGGACTTGGTATAACCGTGCAGCCCAGCTTGAGCCCAGCATAACTTGGAAGAACAAATGACTCAAGAAGAGTGTGATACTCAAAAATCTTGGATTAGAAAGACCAAATAGGCTCGGCTCCAATTCGAAGTGCAAAATTCTGATGTTTGTTAGAATACTGCAGTTCATCTGATAGACTTATAGGAAGGACATAACATAGATTTTGACAACAATATACCGCAGCTGAATTGCCATGGCCCAGCAGGATTGAGTGCCCTTGACACAATAAATTTGTAAGTGTCTTTTCACTTCCTCCAGTTCTGAGTTCTCAGTATTGAGAAGGAGGTATAGTCCTCAGGGCTTGGTGAATGTCTCATGCACTCTATCATTGCAGCACTTTCCTTTTTGAGTCATTTTTAATTTTATATTTAGATCTTATTAGGAGGTATATGAGCTCTTATTCTGCAGATAGGGTACTTTACGTTTGAATTCTTATTGTGTGAACAGGGTAAAGCTTTATGTCTGAAATGTGTGCATATGGTATGTACATTGGGTGATGTATAGGTAGGTTGCAAATAAGGGCCTTTATGTTTGAAAAGGTGTATGAGCTCTTATTGTGCAAACAGGGTACTTTGTGTTTGAAATGTGTGCATATGGTATGTACATTAAGTGTCCTATCAAAAAAACATGTAGGTAGGTTGTGAGAGTGACACATACATGTGCCCATGCCCATGCAAGTCCAGTGAGGAATGCATCATTGAAGAAATCCTCGTCGGCCCTGCCCGTGGGCGATGGTGGCGATGGTGGGATGTGCAGGACTAGGGCAAAAAAGAGGGAGAAAGGGATTGAGAGGAGGGCACCTCATATGATGCCTGCTTTGTTCATAAGCAATCTACAAACAGGAACTGAACACACCACGTAATTTCTGCAGAGCGTTTGTAAGTCTGTGTGCTTTCTAACTGCACACTCAAAAAAAGAATAAAATAGCTGCAGAATAGGGTTAACCTAAATTTGTTCAAACAGTAAACATATCATAGGTTGATTGTATTATTGCATGCCCCCTAAATACAGAACAGATCAAAAACTAGACACACCAGTAATATCTGCATATTTTTTGTATTTTTGCATGCCTCCTAAAAACAAAATGAAGCTTCCTGACACAAAAGGATGCATTGTAATAACTGCAGACATGTTTTTTTAACTGTGGTCCATATAACTGGATAAAGTATGTGCATTGCATTGGGCAAAATTGCATGTAAATCTCCACTTCCTGATGACTGCAACCAAGAATGGACCCTAGGTACAATTTTGCCAATGCATGTAAGAACTATTTTGTTTTTGCAAAAGTGTGTCGTTATTTCATGCTTGATAGGTCTTCATCTGAATGATCTAAGCGCCGAACCTGGAATATGTAAAGTTTGCGATCATTTGGGTACTTTGCTCGATGTAATTTGTTCTCACTTCCT
This sequence comes from Tricholoma matsutake, assembly GCA_026075535.2. Taxonomy (NCBI): domain Eukaryota; kingdom Fungi; phylum Basidiomycota; class Agaricomycetes; order Agaricales; family Tricholomataceae; genus Tricholoma; species Tricholoma matsutake. Next base: position 8,776,128 of record AP026540.1, on the reverse strand, counting down.
CTGAGTGCTTTATTGTTAATGCAGTTTACAGAGTCAGTCTAGCTGGGAGGAGACATTTATGGTTGCTTGCCACCCTTCTCTTCCAGCATGGAGTTTATTAAAGAAAGAAGAAACCAAGGGTGATTTACAAGAGGCCGTTTTCGTGGTGCAAGGGGTTCTAACAGGAATGACATTCCCTCATGTTGAAAAAGTACCTAAGTATGCAAGATGGCATTTGTGTTTTTTAAGGCTTACTGTATGCAGGATGCCGGCTACCAAATATCACTATCTTTGCCAGGGTGTCACTGTTAGTGGATTGAACACCGTGAACTTCAGCAAAGTGATTGCAGCTGTCAACAAAATATATGGAATGTTTGATCAGTTGTTTGCACATGGAGAACTGAACATTTGGACCTTAACCAGTGTAGATGATCTGGCAGTGTATGTTACTATTTTCTGAGCCTTTTCTTCATTTTCACTAGCACTGTCTTTTTGTTACTGATAGGCTTGTTGCAGGCGAGATAGGAAGTGATTCATCATAAGCTTTATTGAATGTGCACATTAAATGAAAAGTTGAAAACAAATAATTAGCCCCAAATTCTCTAAGAAAAGGAAGCAACGCACTGCAATGTCAAGTTCGCCCAAAATGTTAGTTCTGTCCTTCTCCAATCAGTTATTACTTGCTAATTCATGAGTTATGTCACCCCCTGCAAAGAATCTTTGGTCAAATGTCAAACCAGCATCTACTTTGTCACAACTAAAAGAAGAATTGGCTGTTTCTGTTTTGTAAGTTATCATTCATCTTTTTTCCTCTCGAATTACGAATCTGCTCAGAACTGCATTGGATGAAGAAATGCATGAAATCATAAGTCACGGGGACCAATTTACAACAGACTCAGCAATGTAAACATCTATGCATACTGTCATGAGATTGCTAATTTGTTTTTGTTGTACACAAGAAAACTCTTGCCCAAAGTCAGCTTTTCTTTTGTGAACCAGGCAGGAGTAAACTGATTTTCCCATGAATCTGGCAAATAATTACTAGAAGTAAAAAACTGATGGAAGGAGGTGACACTGCACATGGAAAACAGTGAGAGAATTTATCATCACCTGTGATAGGCAGTAGGTTGTGTTTTTTGCACATCGTGACTATGTCTTCAGTTTGGCAACTGTTGAGCAGTCTGGCCATCCCATCGGAGAGTATGATCGGTCGCCACGCAGATGGGGACATATAGTCTGGTTTCCCTGGTTTCTTGAGAATCAGGGTTTCCATGAGCAACCATTCCTGTGGGTAATAATTCAGCGTATTAGTTGCATGGAAGAGTGGAGCTAGATGTGGAATGAGATCTTCTCTGGCATAGATTAATACTGAGTTTGGCACTGTTCCACTCCTGCTTGCTTTGAATGGCTTCAACATCACTTAGCGATGGTTACCTGCCAGTGTCAGGGGGAACACCGAATTCCCTTGGACCTGGTAACCAGTAGCTTACTACCCACAAGCTTCACCAACATATGGACTCTGTTCACCATGCAGGTCCTAGACCATTTTTGGCTCTGTAATCTGGAATTAAAGGCATCAGCCTATCAGTTTTACCAGCTGATTCGGCATGTAACATTGCCGATGAGGCCTGCTGAAGTGGTCATTCTCTACCATGAGCTTCGGCGCATGTCCTGCTTATGGTGTTGGATGAAAAGATTGAAGTGGGCAGGGTATGGACACAATCAAAGAGATCCTTTGAATCCTGAACCAGGATCACTTGCCAATTTCTGTCCAGCCTGTCCTCAAGTAGGCATTAATATACCGGAAAATTGGAAGGACGATGTGAACTGGTGGGTGTCAAAATACCTCGGTGCAGTGGCATCTAAAATGATACTATGGATTTCAGATTTGTTTTTAAACGCATATTTGTGGCTGATGGCAATTTCAAAGCTGATCATGTTCGGCAGAAAAACTCCAATACTGATATATGGCTATGGGATGGAGGTGGGATGGCCCCAAATCAGGCTGAATATGAGCTGTTTCTCCAAGCTGCCATAGAACAATTAATGGTAGGTACCTTCCCTTGGTGGTGGCCAATGCCATTCCCAATGCCACCCCCAAAGCCAGTCTGATTTGTATTTGGGTTTCCAGAAGGCTCCTTGTGAAAATAAATTCCTAGCTGTTGTGAATGCTTTTCTGGCATTGAAGGCATGTGACAGGACTGGAGTAGCAGCCATTGCGTGTGCACGGCATGGATGTTATGTGCCCAATGCATTGGTAGACCTGTTTTGTGGAGAACAGCAAAAGAATGTTGACTTTGCTTTCCTTCAAGTGCTGAAGACCACCAGAGTTGACCCTCAACAGGGAGTCATGCTCATTTACAACATTGTCTGCCAGTACATTATCCACCTTCAGGAACGTATTGGTGCCCATCTTCCAGCTGGCTTGACCATTGACCAGGCCATTGGGCTTTTGCATGTTCATGGCCACAAGGATGAGTGCTTTTTTTGCTATGCTCCATCTTTCATTCCAGGGTCCGGCATTGTAGCAGGAGAAATACTTGAGTCTCTGTAGGCATCACTGAATTCCATTTCCCCAATGGTCAGAACAGTGACCTTGCCACATCGGGCAGAAATGCTTGATGATCATGCTACAGATTCAAATCACAAGAAAATGCTTGGCATGACAGTCACACTCTGCTCAAAATCTTGGGAAGCCCTTGAGAACTCTACACAACTCGGCCAATACCATGGTGAACTAATGGCAGCATTTGGCCAACTGGCAATCGAATGATGGGAGGATGAAGTGAGGCAGCAGAGTCCCAGAGGCTCACAGATATCAGGGTAATGGATATGTATGCCACTCACATATCAGAAATGGCAGAGGCAGTGGGGACAGGAATGGCAGTGGGGATGGGATTGGCCTTAACTTCGGAATTGGCACTGGTTCAATCCATGGTCGAGGAGTGGATTGATTTTGCTATTCTTTTTGAACAAATGCAGTGAGTTGTACTGCCTACCACCAATCACAACCCATCATTGATTGTCACCAGGATTGAATTATGAGACAAAGTCCATCGACTTGGTAAATCACCTCACATTTCTGACACGCAAGCTGTTGAATGGGAGAGAGAAGCTCTCACATCTCACATGGTAACCTTAATGCAATTACAAAATGCTGCCAACATTGCCGATCATGACATTGCTCCCTCATGGATCACCCATGATAATGAAGGCAAATTTGATACCCCCGGTGACCTGGATGATGACAGTGCTGTGGCATCAGGCCTGTCAGATCTCCCAGCCCACACACATGCTATTCCAGTTGAGGAGCAACAAGTATACCTCCCCTCTAATGGCAATCTTGTGGATGTAGAGATTAACCTCCACAAGATCCAGCAAACTGACTGCTGCACCAGCTGCGGGAGCTCATTGCTGACAAATCATTTCAATATTCACGCATCATTCGAGCAGCACCACAAAAGGGAGTTTGCGCCCAGTCATGAGCTGTTGTCCATGAGTTGGTTAACAAAATTAGCTTGCATGCCCAAATGTATAACCATTGCCATAGCTGAATGCTGGCACTGGATTGTGATGATGACACATTGAGTATGTTTCAGCAGTTATCCAAGGATGACCTCAATGCCAGCACAACTATTTTGAATCCAAATGTACCTGGTTCCACCTCTGTTTGTCTGTCCTGGATTTGGCATAATTCCCACATTCGTACTGGTCTCATGGCCGATGCCGATGCCGTTGCCGATGCCGATGCCGGCCGATTCTGGGAATGTAAATATATTTTGTAGCCATCTGTATTCATTGTACTAACAATTTTCATGAGTCAGGTGAGCACATTGGCTTTGTTCATGGGCTCAGAGAAATCGATGGAAGGAGGAATTTCTACTGGTCACATATGAAATGCAGTGGACTGTGCAGTATTTCATCTATCATAGCCAATGGTGGCAGTCAGCCTCACAGTCTGAGAATACCCTTTCTGGTCTGCTACCCTATGCTAATCGCCAGCACGCTTCATGGTATGAATTAGCATTGAGGGCTGACAATGCATTTAGATCAACAAATGCCGATTATATCTCCCTCTGTGACTGAAAAGTGCCACATGTATTATGTAAACATGATGTAAACACAATTATCTTGATCACCAACCACGACCATGTCGAACAAAAGTCTCTCAATCTTCAACCCTTTTTCTTTGCAATCGGGCCCAAAAGGGCAACTCCAAATGCAGACACAAGAGATCATTTGGTACGTGGAGTCCCAATTCCATCGAGTTTTGTTGGAGTTAGACCAGGCAAACATTGTAAAACAATGTTGGATACAAAAAATTCTCTATGCCAAGCTTGTATGTTGAGATCTTTCCTAAAGGAAGTAAGTATACATCACTGACAAGTATGACAGATGTATGTCATGTCTTGGATCAGCATTGGCACCTCCATCGGCCTTATGATGGATGTGCCGATCCTTCTTTGGTCCTTGGCCGACAGTCTCGCCGATGTGAATTTGGACCACCTACCCCTTGGATTCCATCCATCTCTCTTGGCCTCATTGGATGATGGTGTTGCCAGTGACAGTCCTAGCCATCTGGTGGATTCATATGTATGTGATTGGTGGAGCCACAATAGTGAACTGGCACTGGGGCAAAATTTTGCCAGTGACACCCTGGATAAGTGCCTCGTCAGCTATCAGCAGTATATCCCTGCCCCTGTGATCACCAGCTCACTGCCCACCAATAGCCAGCCAGCAGACAATGCTGCCGATGGCTGAGCCGACTGCCGATCTTGCATTGACCTGCAGGCTCTCATTGGGGATTTGTTCAATGAAGCACGTGGGATGTGGGACTTCATAGATGGCTGCGAATTATCAGCCGAGGCTGTGATGAATGCAAATGTCAGGCAAGCAGCAGGGTTCCAATGGCTTCATGAGCTAGCCCTGCTCAAGGAGCTTCAGTCCAAACCACACAAGTTAACAATGGCACCAGCACCAGCAGTGGCATCAAAAAACAACTGTGGACACGCTGAGAGATGGTCGGCTGTAAGAAGACAATTGGAACTGGTATCTGCACATGCACAGGCTGAACTTGAGTGCCTGAAGGCCCTTCCCCCAACCTCCTACAAGTGGACCTGGGGTGTTGATATTGCAGAGAATGAGGTTTTAGCAATCAATCAGGCAACCAAGGGCAAGGGAAAGGCACAGCATTCTGGGTATGCAGGGTCTCTACCTGATGGCACGCAGCAAAAGAAGGAGTGGTCAGATGCACCAAGTCTCCCAACAGTTGTCTCTGCCTACAGTCGACCACCCACGGTCACTGGTCACAATGCTGGCCTATATTTTTCAGATGCTGAATCCAATGTGTCCAATGCTGGGACCGCTCCCATTGTTCCTGTCCCTGCTCCCGTTGCTTCAGTCCCCATTGCCGATGCCGATCTCTCCGCTGCCGACGCCGATTCCGATTCCATCCCTGTTCCCACTACTGATCCCGTCCCCGCTGCCGATGCTGATGCTGAGGCACTCATGGTTTGGCAAGGTGAAGATGATGTAGCAAATGATGCTGATCAGCATACCGCCCTTCAGGCAGCCATGGCATATGGTTCTGATTCATCATCTGCCCCTATGGGTTCCCCAACCAGCATTGATGCTGCTGACTTCTACCTTGATGATTCTACCTCTTCATCTCCACCCTCAAATCCCCTATCAGCTTTTGCCACCGCATCTGATGTGGCAGATGATTTTCTCTCATCATCAGAGATAGATTCTACTGGACCTCAGGGTGAATCCAATGCCGATGCCAATGATGCCAGTGCCAATTCTGACTCAGAGCACAATTTTAGTGATGAGTCCCCCAGCACCTCCCAGATAGAGCACCCCACTCCTTCTCACATCATGCTGCCCATCTATACTCATGCAGACTTTGATTATGTTGATGACACTTGGTTGCATGGCTCTGATGATATGGACACTACGGATGATGGATGATGCTCATTTATTTCATTTACATATTCTATACATGAACATGTAGTAATAATTGTTGGTGCTTCTGGAACACCGAACGTTTTCTGCCCAATCTAATCCCGGTGCTGGTGCCATGCTCAATTCTGATGCCGATCTCTGATTTCATGAAGGTCTGTATTATGTGTCTGCTGCTGCTGATGTCGGTAAATTTTTAATTTCTGCCAGTGCCAGTGCCGACCCATTTCATAGGTCTGCATACAACAAATGAATGATTGCTAATTGAGGCATTTATCATACATGTCACTATATAACCTTCGGCATCAGGAAATTTACTTAGGTGGCATCGGCAGCATTGACCAACACCAATTGGGTTGGCAAGCTGATACTGTTTGGTAGGTCTGCACTACATAGAAAATCATTGTATCATTGCCTATAGCTAGGCCATACAGTTTCCTATGCACATCTATACCAAGACCATTAGCCTGATGCCAATGCCATATATCTATGCCAATGCCAATGCCATTGCCATTGCCGAGTACCGTGTCCAACAGTATCTCTGATCTGTATATTAACATTCTTCATAGTGTATCACAAGCAAGAATTGTAAAAGTGTATTCATTTGATACTAGTACATGTTATACATACTATGAGAGCATTCAACGGCGTCCACCAAACCCATATCATTCAATACACTGTATGTGTTCGATAGACCATATTATTCGGTACATTGTAGCTTACCTATCTGACCAGCATTGGTTGACCATGTGTCTGAAACTCAACATAAAGGGAATCGGGTCAATTAAAATACTTACATGACATGCACAGTCTACAGTTATAGGATTTTACACTACCAAATTAAAGTGGTAAATGTAGATTTATTTTCAAGAAATATGGTAAGACAGAAATATGATCATCCCCAATGTACACACTTGCATTGGGGATGATAAGCAGGGATGAGATTCAGATGCACACTGCATCCCACTCATGCAAATCATAATACCCTCCCTTTCAACTTGTCCAAGTCGAGGCCAGATCGGACTCAGAAGTCACTGGATATCGGCAGTCGGTGGTTAGTCGGTGATGCAAACAAGTTCAAGTTGTTACTACTATGCGGTTATCGATGCTCTAGCCTCTGCTCATTTGAAGTAGCACGCCCGCATGGGTCACAAGCCGTGACTAGTTGACTTGCCACAGTGGCGTTATCATCATCATCCTCTGCCGCTCTTGAGCTCCGAGTCTGATGTTGCTCCTCCACTTGCTTCACCTCAAAGCTTCACGCTGTCTTACAGCGTGGAGATGGTGCCTTCGATATCTGCGAGCTGGATGCTGTCTTACGGTGTCCAGATAATCTACTGTTGCACTCAGGCTGGCTGGCTAGTCCGATTGTTTACATGGTGGCATCAACATTATATTCAAAAGATATCGACAACTCGGAGAACTACTGTAAGTATTCATTGTTATATAATTCTAACTCGATGGAAATCCACACAAGTAGTAGGTCCACAAATGGCCCAGAATGTTCTCAAGGATGGGGTTGTTCGTCTAGATGATATGTTGTCGACGTCACAGAAAATCTGTTGTAAGTTGAAGTTGGAATCTTACCCCAAGGTTCTGGAAGATGAAGGCTACCGACATCAAGCACATACATATTTGAACTGTGGTCTTGATATTCTCCCAGATATGATTAGGAGCTGCAGGATGTTGATCCATCGGCTGTTCCAAGTTTTTCTTCCACACAAAAATTTTGCTTTCACAACCAATGTCACGCGATTTTGCTGCAACAACGGTTGAGACTCCATTTACGTCCGTTGCCTGAGTTGCGTTAGAGTGTCGACCAATGTGATCATGATCTTAACCTACCATGATCGTCTGGATCCAATCGTCTGAATCTATCCCCAGCTGGTCTACTACATCTCCACTCCTTCTATCAAAAATATAGACGACACCATGATCGCTTCCGCTGACTATAACACTGCAGTCTTTGGCAAAGGCAATTTGTTGGGGCCTCATTGATTTCGTAACAGCGACTGGGTAGGTGTGAACTTGAGCTCTGGAATTCAACTGATAAAGTGCGATGCCCTGGGTAGGATCATCGATGCAGAAAACTCCTCTCTTTGAATTGACACCGGTGTCCCTGCTGGAGATGAATGAGGATGTATCAAAAAGATATGATGCAGGACGTACATCATTCCCCCAGTGCTGAGGGTATTCTCCACCTTCCCGTTTTCTCCTCGTAGGGTGTGTCTGCGGAGATCAGATGTAAGAATGACTTGGCGCATAGGGAGGTGCAAACCACTTGCATCTGACTGTCATGCAGGCCAAAGTTAGGATATCTCTGTTTTCTCTGCCCATCTGTCTGAATGCAATTGCTTTCGGGAGGTAGTTACTGATGGTGACAGAGAAGATGATGCGGGGCGTCATTGTTGCATCTATTGTGAACATCTGGACTACAGAGTTTCGGTTGCAGACAGCTAGGTGGTTTGAAGCCGCATTGAATGCCAGTCCAGTAATTTCTCCAGGATTTGCGACCTCCGCACAGTGCATCTCCTCAAACGATAGCTGCTGCATTATGAGACCAATGACCTGAGTGGAAAACGGAGACTCACTGAGGCATCCCTGGTTTTTGATTGCTTCCAGCTAATGAGGTAGCCGTTTTGAGTCCCGTAAACTAACCCATCTTCTGGCTCGTCTTCCCGCCATATCCAGACAAGGGTGGTGGTAGCTCCCCTACGGCCTGCACCAATTGGACTAGCAAGAGTCTTCATTGTTGGCAGATACCACAGCCTTACGCTGTCTGTTCCTATTGGCTACCAGTGTCTAGCTCAGGCTACACTGTGAAGAGTTGTAATCGCATACTCAGCTCCACTTGCAACTTTGCCATCATCTGTTGCACTGATGCATAAAACAGCACCGAGATGGCCTCTCATGACCCCTTGGAGAGTGTATTTGTTGTTTAGAGACTTGGACTTGTGTCCAGCTGAGATTCAGCATTGGGACATCATGATTGGGCTCAATTAAAATCTTGGTGTATCATCTCTTCTTTTAAGCCAGGCCAACAATAAGTCACACTATGCAACCGCTCAATTATTAAGAGACTCGTGAAGACAAAAACCTCCTGGTAACCGGTGATGTTATTGTATATTTCCTTATATGGAAAAATGATAATTATAAGGATGCCGCCCATGCTGCATTGAATTCCATCGTCTTCATGACTACTACACCCATCTCGCCATTTGCAAAATCGGCTCCTCCTCCCAGACCGGTCATTATGCTGCTATCTTCCACTGACCTGGGCATGAACCGAGCTGAGTCCCTGCTAGCACATGAAAATCTGTCCCCCAATTGATCTCTGAATGCATCGTCCAGACGTTCTGTTTTGGCTCCCCGCTTCTATCCTTACAATCACAGAGATCCCACTCCCATTCCTTTCTCTCCTGGTGGGACCATTTGTCCTTTTCCGTCTCACCCTTCTTCTCCATGTGTAGCTACCCCTCATCCTTCTTCTCCCTGCTCAACCTCCCCTATTCCTACTCTCTCCCATACGGCTTCAAGCCCCTTGAGTTCTCCCACACCATCCCCTAGGACCAGTCTATCGCCGCCAGCCTCTGGGGTACTTCGTGTTACTTTTGCACCAGCGATGGCTTCTACCAAAATAAAGATTGAGCGGCCGAAGGGAGCTGGATGGAAAAATCTGCTTGAGCTGGTGAAGTGGGAGCAAGTCTTTCTGGAAGCTGTAAAGGTACATTTTCCACTAGGTGTGTTTGGATCTCCCTAACCACTAGTGAATCAAGCATTTTGCCCGGACTCTTATACAGAAGCATCTTAAGCCATCGGTTTGTTTCATGGACCAGGATCCAGTCTGGGTACAGAAAGTCAGGTCACAGGTATGGTAATCATTCCCGTCATCTTAGGATCTCGTTGATTCAATGTACAGATGGTTTCTAAGTTTCCTGAACTCAACAAATATGAAAACATGTGGCCTGTCGACCATATCCTTATATCCTTACTGAAGTACAAAGCATCTCAAGGCAAGGGTTTGTCAGTGAAGAAGACCATGGATGTGGTACGAGAAACAATCATGGGTGTCACACCTCCCACAACACGGTCCATTGCTGGTCATCGAGGAGATTCCACAGCTAGAACTTAGGGCTGATGACACCCACCTTCACATTGTATGTTAGCATTTCTATCGCCATTTGTGTAGACTGACACCTCCTTGAATAGTTGTAGAATTGTGCTATCACCATTTTTGCAGACTGACACTCCTTTTCTTGAATAGTTGTATAACCATGTAATATAGAAAGAATATAGAAAGCATATGTCTGCTGAAATGAATTGGTCTCGGGATACCAAGTTCCATCTTATCCAAATTATCCAAGTCCGCATTCTCCGTTCAAGCACCACAATGTGCGATGAGCGTATGCTCATCATACACTCCATTTTGGGGTTACTGAAAATCATGATGTCGGCTGGTCTTTCAGGCCACCTGAAATCACAAACAAATCGTTTTGCATCAGGAGTCCCGAAATTGGTACTGGATCTTGTCATTTTGCAACCTATTTCAGTTTGCCTGAAATGTTTTCTTCCAGTTTCCCTCAAATTGAGCTCAAAGCCTTGTTTATCCCTTTTGTTTTAGGGCCACCAGAAATAGTTAGTCTAGTTATTGTTTTGAGAATGTCTGAAACTGGTTCATGAACTCAATATTTTAGTACTGATTTTGGTCCCACCGAAGTCTTTATTTCAATTATTATTTTCAGCATTACTTAAATTTCTACAGAAACTTATGCCTTCGGCAAAGTTTTCAGTCAACCTGAAAACTTGTCCCTCCCGATGTGAGTTTAAACACAACTAATCACATGTTCGGGAGACAAGGATAGCCATGAGGATTTATAGCCAAAAGCGGGCATGCCCTGAAATCAGTGGCGCACCCATAATATGATTGCGCGCAAACTGCTAAATGGCTACTCATAAGGTAGAATTCATCCATAACCAACAAATGTCACATGACCAGCGTGACAATGTCCAAAACAAGAAATTTTTTACAAAATCCATTTCTCCGTAGCACATAGACACTTTATCCAAAAAGTATTTTCAGGGAAATGTTTTACATTAGCTAGTACAGGACATGAGATAGTCAGTTTTATGTAAGAAGACGTAGTGAAATCAATTTAATCAAAATAATGTGTAAACACGTCAATTTCAGCGTGTCACATTGCGAAAAAACCTCATACCTTGCTCGAATGTGCCGGTTGCATGGGGGCTAAGTGGGAGTTATCACTGTCACAGATTGCCAATCTTGCTAAGGGCATGGCCATTGTGTCCTTCCTGAGACTTTGATGGATGACCTTGAGAAAGCACAGCTAACTTGAACAAAAAACTGTGCTTCCTTTGACCTCTTCATATTTTAATCTGTTCATATTACTACTCATCTTATAATGGTCTTAAATTTGTTCATAGTTCCTCATTATATCTCGCAATCATTCCACTTGATCTGTAGATAATCTTACTTTTGGAATTCCAAACCCAGTACATATTAGTATTCTAAACCACTTGGTACACAGCAGCTTAATACATATTATAATAGTTTCCTGAAAGCAGAATTTGAAAAGAGGGGGTGGAACAAGTTCAGCAGCCGTTTTGTGGACTTTTCTCCTGTTATAGATGAGCATGTCACGAAAAAGTAACAGCACGTGACGTTTGTTGGTTATGGATGAATTCTACCTTAAGGAGGAGGGATTGATGTGAAGAGGGGTTGGGAGGGAGGAAGAAGAGGATAGAAAAGAAATGGAGAAGTATGATACAAGAAGAAACGGAGGAGCATGATACAAGTACAAGGAAGTAAGAGGGCCAAAGCATGATACAAGGACAGGAGTAAGAGAGGAAGAAGATAATGGTGAGTGCAATTATGAAGGTGATGGGCAGTGGCTGAAGAGGAGGATGGCCAGTAAGACATGGTGGCGGCATATGTAAATTTGGAAAGCTTCTGAAGACCAACATCCTATTGCTTGAATCATGTAAGGTGGGATACCTGCCTCAGCCAGGGCAGTTGCCCCCCCCAGCACGCATGGAGTGTCCCCCAATATCAGCAGGGAAGTGGCGCCACAGGCAACGGATGAACCAAGACCTAGTAGGGATTGAGCTGTCTTCTTTGAGCCACAGCTCTGGGCGGAAAGGAAAACATTGATCTCGGGCTGTGATGTATGAGGTAAATAGTGATAAAGGATCATCAGATGTGTAGGTCAATTGGATAATGATATTGTTTCCATTGAAGAAACGATCAGCTTTATGTCTTGGCAAGTAGAATTCAAATAAGGTTTGATTAAGCTTGACCGTGTTTTGACAGATGACCTTTCGATAATCTCATAACTTCTTCTGGTCTGGCCAAACCAACTCCCCTAGATGCATGAGGCCATGAAAACCAGTGAGAAGCAAAGAGATGAATAGTTTATCGTCGTAAGTGGACCATCAGGAAAACGTGGAGATACAGATATAACCAGATGGGAATTGCCGAACCCTCCAAGTTTGACAGATGTAAATAATGGGTTACCTATTCATAACAACGGATGCAGGAATTGCAGTGTCTTGGAATGTAGTGCGCTGGCCAGCCAATTCTTTGATCAATTTATCTGCAGCTGTAATGCTGACATTACTCTGAACTGAGGCTCACAATACTTGGAAAGAGTTGCAATGCTTTGGAATATGGTGGAAGGGCCAGCCAATTCTTTCATTAATTTATTTGCAGCTGGAATGCTGACCTTACTCTGAACTGAGGCTCACAATGCTTGGAAAGAGTTGCAATGCTTTGGAATGTAGTGGAAGGGCCAGCCAATTCTTTCATTAGTTTAATTACAGCTGGAATGCTCTGAACTGAGGCTTAGCAATTGACAAGATGATTTACAAAGAACTCAAGAAGTAAAGTCAAACAAAATTTGTTTCAAATACAATAAGTAAATCAGTCAACTTGTCCCCTCCAGTATTGTCCTCTGCTGTCATAGATATAGGGACTACCATGGATGGACCTGGGTCCATCCGGGTGAATATCCATGGATGACATACTAAAGTCCATGGATATGGGTGGCATCCATGGATCATCCATGGGTATCCATATGAATACTACTATTTTTTATGCTCTCAAATGCTCTAATATATGTACCATGGTCTATTAAAATGGTTTAGCAAGGTCAATTACCTGCTGGAGTGCCTTGTTGGCAGTTGGCACTAATGTTGCCATGACTTCAAGTCAGACTTTTTGATTGCTGTATATCTCTGCAAGCACATCATCGTAGGATGTAAACTAATCGACGCAGGGTACATATTTATTACCGCTATCAACAAATCCAAAAATTACATAAATCAGATCACTATATCTTGAGTTATTGACCAACTAAAATTCCAACTTTGTACATCAAAAAGTTGGAATTTTAGTCGGTCAATAACTCAAGATATAGTGATCTGATTTATGTAATTTTTGGATTTGTTGATAGCGGTAATAAATATGTACCCTGCATCAATTAGTTTACATCCTACGATGATGTGCTTGCAGAAATATACAGCAATCAAAAAGTCCGACTTGAAGTCATGGCAACACTAGTTGGCACACATGATGTTATCTATTATACTGAGTAAAATTTGTACTTAAGACTGCTTCTTTTAATCAGGAAATGGTTTTACACCAATAAATATTACTTTGAAATACATCTGAAATACCATAGGAATTTGTACAATTACAATTCAAGTTCTCCAAAACCTGGATTCCTCATCTGTCTCTTCTACCTCATCTTCCAACTCAGTCTCATCAACTTCTTTCTGAGGTCCCACCTGCTCTTCACTTCCCATTTGCTTCTGAACAATCTTAATGGTTTCTGAAAGTCCTGGATAGAGTGGAGTTTTGGCCCAAGATCCAACTGCAACTTGAGCCTTTGTAAGCATACCATGATTGTGATGACTTATTTACCTGCTTACATTATGGACTTCTCACGACTGTTATGGATTATTCTCTTCTTGACCTCGAACCATCACTTACACTATGCTAGCTCTAGTCATTGGAATACCATGCCGTATCTTATCATTCCGTGTGATTAGAAGTAAGTCCTAGTATTCCTTATTTCTTCCTCATAGTGCTTGTCTACTTCCACATAGAAGGTAGGCTCACAGCCTTGAAGGTCTGTGGGCTGGTGTTATGCTGAACATGATTGATCTCAAGCCTTCCAACTGCAAATGCATGTTCAGCATCCACTGATGATGCTAAAAGAGTGTCTGAGTAGAAGCAAAAATGAGAATTATTACACTTACCTGGTGCTGAGCAAAAATCAAGCCCCATCTTTGCTAACTGAGGTCGCTGCTCAATGGCTTGATGCCAGTACTTCATGATTCCTCCAACCTCCTTGATAGTAGGTCACATGACAGTCATTTTCAAACTCGGCATGAAAAGCAGGTCAGAATGGTGTATAATGACACTTTTCAAAAGTTTCCCTTCAACATACTCTAATATGACACTAAATATCCTGCCAGGATATCTTGATGATTCCATATTTCACACACCAATTGGATTTGATCATTTAATAAAAGTGTGAGAATGACAAAAATACAAGAGGTATATCTTGATGATGCCTTAATGGCTTTACTTGATCATTCAAAGAGAGTGCAAGAATGTCAAGAAAAAGCATGTGAAACTCAGATTAAAAAATCTGGTCAAAATTGTATGTACCATCACTATGTTTTATATACAGTGTCACATGACTATGCAAGGGTGATTTTCAAACTCAGCTGAAAAGGGCAGTCAGAATGGTATATAACATCACTATGTTCCATATATGGTAGGTCACATGACTATGCAAGGGTGATTTTCAAACTCGGCTGAAAATTGTGGTCAGAATGGTATATAACATCACTATGTTCTATATATGGTAGGTCACATGATCAGATGGATATCATTTTCAAACTCAGCATAAAAATCCGGTCAGAATGGTATATAACATCACTATGTTCTATATATAGGTCACATCATACAGATGTCATTTTCAAACTCAGCATGAAAATCCGGTTATAACATCACTATGGGAGGGACTGTGAGGGACTGTGAACTAAATTTAATCACTAAGTCACCTGCAAGCTAGGACTTTGCTCGGACTCTGCTCAGATTTTGATCCGACTTTTGTCTTTACAACTCTGAAATTTTTTTTACTAGGACTCTGCTCAGACTATGGTAGAATTCTGCTCGGAGTCCGCGGACAGCTAGGAGTCCGTGCAGAGTCTGTGCAGATTACATGGGGGACAGTAAAGTACTGTCATTCCTTACCAAGACTATACTTGTGCTAGAGGGCCATTGCATTGCATGGCAATTCTGAGTTCTGGGGGCTTTACCTGCTTAGAGCATACACAGCCACTATTGCAGTGGCCAGCTGGCTTTGGCTTGGTTTGTGTAGAATCAGGGCCCCACTTCTGGCCATTCCATTTTGATTGATGTTCACAGGCAAAAAAGGGGAGGGGGGTTACTAAAGGGGCCTGGCAAGATCCAAAATGGATGAGAATCAAAATAGGCCACTTTGGCAATTACTGCACTAATAGATCAGATGAGACATCCAGCCAGCTCAATCGACAATACCTCATCTCAATAAATTGAGAACTCAAAATTTATTTATTTAAATTTAATAGTAATCATCCATTCATCCATGGATATCACCCATGCAATATCCATATCCATATCCATCCATCCATATATCATATCCATGGATGGTCACCTGAATGATGGCCATCCATGGTAGTCCCTACATAGGTATTCAAAAGTTGCCTGCCATAATGACATCAGAGTGGGGGGCAGTAAGATGTGATCCAGTGGATACTCTTGCTGATGCACCTCCTTGCAGGCATAATGTTTGTTCTTCTAAAGAAAGGGAGTCCCTGCCAACACTTGCAGAGGTTTGGTAGAGGGAAGCATAGTACAATGTTCATCCTCTCCAGTGAAAGACCTAGCCCATTTAATTAGATTTTGTAGTGTAGAGAAGTAATGCAGGACTTACCAAAGACTATCAGATCTTGATACCATACAGATATGATAACAAGCATAGATAAATCCATACTCCTTCAGATTTTCATTTGCATGTAGATGGTACTGAGAGCACAAGCCCCGGATCTTGTCCTTATCTTTGTGCAATGGGCTGGTATAATTATCACACAAGTACAGAGAGGTACCAGTGATTCCTAGACGTTCAGCTTCACTATCAAGCAGGAAAGACTCCTATTACAGTTGCTAGTCCTCAGATAATTGTAGTAATAATGCTATTTGTCCAAGTTCAGCTTATGTGCGCATGGTGCTGTCTTTACTGGAAAGTACTTTGCATACTTTGTGAATGCTGCTTGGGCACTCATTCCGTAGTCCACTTTACCTGAGTCCCCTGCTTCAACAGCTTCCCCAATTGTTGCATACCCTGTCTCTGATGTCTGGTACATGGTTGCCTGGTTGAAGTACACCAGGTTTCCTCGACCACATTCATCACCTGCTGTGATAGGCCTGGAGTTTGCAGGAGTTGGTCGCTGCAGACCATCTGTCGCCAGGAACCGAATAGCTGGGGTGCAGTAAGATAGGTAAAAAAACCCTTTGGGAGACCTACCATGAATGTCAATGTTGAAGTGGTATAGGAGAGAGGATGGGTATAGAAGGAGCACCCAGGGTGGGAGCTCAATCACAACCCCTGCCTCCCAGATGACAAGCCAGGACCTCATTGTGTGGTTGAAGTTCACTGAAAACCCCATGAGCAAACTGTCTCTGAAAGAAAGGCGCACTGACTGGCAGGAAGCTCATAGACCAGCAGTGCAGACACCCACTATGTTTTTTCGGTCTGCATGGGGGCCACAGTGTATTTGCACCTGATTTGGGAAGGAGGTGTTTATGCACAGGTTCCAATACACGCCGAAGAGAGGCGCGATGCCCCTCTTTTTGTACCAACTGGAGGATTCATTGAAGTGCTCAGCAACCCCAGGAAAACCCTGCCGCACGACCTGCTCCACCCACCTGCTGTGTGGGCATCAGGGCCAAGTGCTCCAATGAGTCACTTTATCTGAATTATGACGGGCGCCTTCATGAAGATTTCAACTTTTGCAAGGTTGTTTTTGTGGAACACAGTGAGATCTGTGCTCTAAAAACCCGGGGGTGTCAGAAGACCCCCTTGGGCTTCAGGATGGACAGGCTTACCTGTTGGTACTGTCGCTGGTGCCCAATAATACAGGGGAAGTGGGGCCCACAGGGCCCAAGCTTGCACTTCTTCTCAAGTGATTGGTCCATGAGGGCATCACCGAGTAGGGCCTGTATTGCTTTGGAGAGCACTCACCAGCCTGAGAGTGGAGCCACTGGGCTCAAAAGGAGTGGTAGGTGAACATACAGCCATTGGCATCCATGAGGAAGGTCCCCCGCTCTTTTGGAACACTTTCCCTGTGATCAGTGGGGGTTTCCACATGCAAGGGCTCTACTTACCCAGGGGGCACCGGGTAGGGGATGGGGAAGAACACCCACAGTAGCTGCAGGATCTCTCCACTTTCATACAACCCCCTGAGCTCTTCCTGTATTTTTTTTGGCAGGGCCCAACCTTGCCAACCTGATGAAGATGTGGAGCCATGCTGCATTGAGAACTTATCCAAGCACACCGCCTCTCCTTCTCGGAAGGTCCACTCACAAAGCTGGCACATTCTGCCCTCACTCATGCCTGCCTTCTGCTCCTGCTTCTCTCTCTCTGCCCTCAGCCTCTTTGACCCAAGGCCCCTCTTTCTGACCCTTTTGCTCATGGGGGCAGCCACTTCCAGGGGCTGAGTCACCTCGATTGAAGCTGGTGCAGTCTTTCATTGCTTCTTCAGCACCGGAGCAGGTGTTGCAGTGAGCAGCTTGGGGGGCTGCTGGGCTGTGGATGGAGGGGCACATGGTGATCCATAGCTGTCTTGCTCTTAGCAAAGGGGTGAAAGGAGATGAAGGAAGCCTGAGTTGCTCACATCCACAATCCACCAGCATTCCCCATCTCATGCCCATGCTTCTGGATCTCCACCTGGAAAGCCAGGGGATTGGGTTCACTGAGGTCTGAATCATAAATGCAGGGGAGGGCTTCTTTCACTGGCTGCCGGTTTGGAGGCTTGAGCATAGTGGACTCTGAGGCGAAACAGCTGCCTTTTGAAGCTCCTTCATGAAGCAGGGTCCCAAGTTGGAGGCCATAGGATTTAAGTGCAAGGAAATCATCTTTAATCTCAGAGTCACAAGCCTTGATCATGGCTGCACAAGAAAGCAGTTCATTGCAGGCAACATAGTCACTGAGAAGTGTTTGTAGGTGACAGGGTGTGGCATAGAGGAGGGGAGGAGGGCTGTAGGAGATTCAGTGAGGGAAACAGACTCAACTACTGTAGACCTGCACACACCTCATCTGATTTAACAGTAGTGTTCTCTCTGGAGTGGTGTCAAGTGCTTGAGGTGATGCAGTGCTTGTGAAAGGGGGGGATGACGGAGTCAAGACGGAGGATGCTGGCCCTGTGGCAGCATCCTGGCAGAGATGAGAAGATGGTGGTGGTAGTGAGATTCCATCCAAGAGAGGTGGGGAAGATGGTGAGGCCCCCGTGTCATCAAGCTTGGCAATGAGGAGCATGTGTGGTGATTCGGCAGGGGATGGTGTTTGTAGGATAAATGAAAGAAATTGTGTTAAATAAGTGGGTACATTTGACAGGTGATCATGACACAAAACAGTCACAGTTCTTCAAATCAGCAAAAATGTTGCATGATGCTTTGTACCCTCTGGGTCAAATAAG
Organism: Tricholoma matsutake; assembly: GCA_026075535.2. Taxonomy (NCBI): domain Eukaryota; kingdom Fungi; phylum Basidiomycota; class Agaricomycetes; order Agaricales; family Tricholomataceae; genus Tricholoma; species Tricholoma matsutake. Next base: position 8,757,423 of record AP026540.1, on the reverse strand, counting down.
CCAGGTGTAAACCAGGCCATTGTCTGGAAATTTGCATTGGATATCCTTCCGACAGTGAGGCTTTGCTGGTCGAAACCCTCTGAGCAATGCATGAGTGAGACAAGTAAGACAAGTAAGACGGAGCATCAAGCTTCAAGTTCAATACTTGAATGGCCATATATCACATGACACGAGCTCAAAAGTGTGCATGCACACTTTTGCTCAAGGTTACATCATCAAGGTTACATCATCAATCGAGACTCTCAATCCAGAAAAAAATAAACATTCTGAGTTATTTCAGGTCGCTGTGGGCCGAATGACTTTTCACCTCCCTATTTTCAAAGAATCTGTGAATGGTACATGTCAACTGTCTCTAATGTGTCTGAGTCCAAATTCTCCTGCCAGGATTCTGCATCCGAAAGCTCTTCATCAGAGGTCCCTCCTAGCAGTTTGTTTTCTAAATTTGATTATATATACAAGTATCACCCTCCTCCAAGACAACAGACAAAAAGACACAGTGCATCTATACAGGAGGCTAGGGGTTGTCCAAATTGAGACAGCTAAAATAAAATTCAAGCAGAAAAAATGACTTCAGCATGCCAAACTAAGCCCAAGTTAGACAGCGCTCAACCCTTCTCCCCTCAGCTGTACAGGTGGTAGTACCCAGAGGCATAGCCAAATGATCTGTCACCTGGTGGGAGTGCTTGGCCAGTACTGCTAGTACTTGCATCAAATGGTCCTGGATTCTGGTAAACAAACCCATCCTCTGCCAACCATTGCTGGTACTTAGGATCAACATAAGCAGGCATGAAGCCGGGGGTGTAGTCGGGGCCTATTGTATAGTTCACTGCACTGTACACATTTAAAAGAAATGGTGCCTCCCCAGGATTGGAAGGCATTCCTGTGATGTCACCTCGCAAAGTTGTGGCAGGGTCAAATGGAGCCTGCCCACTATCAGAGAATGGCTCTGCACAGCTGTCTGGCTGCTCAGTGGGAACAGCAGCTGTGATGATGCTGGCTGGGAGCATGGGCCCATTGAAGGGACAATGGCTGGGCCTGGTTCATCCCTGCAGTATCCCATGTTCCAAATTCTCTTGTGTGTCATCTCCTCTTCTGGGTCATCCCAAAGAACCCTCAGCTGCTCAGTTAGCACATCTTGCTTGTTCTTCCATTTATCACCACTAAGGTAAGTCAAGGGCTTTCCCCTTTTACTGACCCACTTGTCTCTATCCGTGGACTTACCAGCTGCTTTTGAACTAGCATTTTTCTCGGCAACCTCCTGCAATGCTGAGCAGAGCTTGAGCAGGGGTGAGTGACAGAACATGATCTATGACCCATGCACCTACACAAATAGTGAGAAAGGAGATGCACCCAAAACCCAGGTGTGGCATGAAGAGCTCCTTGTTCAACATCACAGCTGGTGACCTCACAACCTCGGCCACAAAAGCCTTTAGCCCATCGCTCCTGAAGAGCTTGAGGACCTTTCCCTGTCAATAGTTATGCTCAGTCCAACCTCTTCATATGGCATGAACTTCAGCTTACCTCTTCATTGAGCCCATGGATGTAGCCTTGATTGTCAAGCAATTCTTTTGCCTTGCAGGTGGCATGCTCGGTGTTCTTTCCCACTAGCTGCTCCTCTGAGCACCCCGAAGCCTGCTCTTCTGACAGGTCCAGCTTGTAGAAGTGGTGCACATTTTGTCTTGCAAGGCTGTAGATGTTGGTCCATGAAGTCTGGACCTGCTCGGTAACCTGTAGCTAGCATCAATAGCATACCCCAAGTCCTCGGAATTTAGATGCACATGAGTGACCATATCCTTGGGCCAAGACGCGGAATCTGCTTCAACAACTTTGACACTCATGAGCAAAATGCTGGTTAACTGGAGTGCCGGGCACTTACCAAATTTTCTCAACCACTCATACTCCACCTTTGCCCAGCAGAGTGAATCAACTGCACTCTCCTGCCATGCAGCCATGTCCTCAAAGCTGAGGGTCATAATTGTGAGCCCACTGATTCTATTTTTGGCAGTTAACTCAAAGTAGTCCATCATGTCTGAGCCAATCTTTGCCTTCTGAGAGTAGTGGGACCCAGATGCGGCAGTCTTCCCAGTGCTTGCCTTCCTGTATTTGCTCGACCTCTTCTGAGATGACTTGACGTTGGAAGGGCATGAGCCTGCAGACTCTGAGGATGAGGAGGAGCCTCCCTTGATCTGCCTCCACTTCCCTTTTCCACCAACCATCTCCATTGAAAGTGGGGCAACCAGTGTGACTTTGGTTTTGACTCTTAGTAGGGGAAGGGATGAATCTGGAACTGCTGTTGGAAGCGCCAGTTAGAGATGAGTTTGCGCATTGCTCACAAGCCTCACCTCAAGTCAGTGTTATGACTGACATTGCATGGAGGTCTGGAGCTCTGTCATGACATTAGCGCTTCGCCAGCCTGCAGTTAGTATCATGACCAAACTGGTCTAGGGTCAAGGTGGCTAGTGTTGAAGGGTCCAGTCCATAGGACCAAAAAAAAGACTGAAATTGGACTGAATTGGACTGGAAAGACCGGACCAGTGGTCTATTTATGGACCGGTCTTTTGCAGTTCAGTTAGCAGTCTTTCTATTTTGAAAAATGTTGTAAAACTGAAGAAAACTGGTCTAAACCAGTTAGGACTGGTTCTATTGTGGGAACATATATTGGACCATGTTTCCACATAAAATCCGGTGAATTCGACCTCTGGTTCATAAAAAATGGTTAAGAATCGAGCAAGATATAACCAAATCTATTTTTGTACGAGTATTTTGTTGTATCAGATTGATTTTCATTTCATCTTACTCATATGTTGATCATTTGCTTGATTCTACTAATGATCATAGGACTAACATGTATAATAATACTCCCACCATTTGTCAATGCATGCTATGCATCACATAATTTATGGTTGTCACATTACATTTCTTGGTGTTCAGCATAAGTTATTCAGTAGATGTATTTTTATATTGATCATAGCCAAGTCAAATCTTGATGAAATGTCTTAAAAGTTAGACTGAATGACGGGGAATTACAATGTCTATCCATCTATACAGTGGTTATAAGGACTGGGTAATATTTGCTAAGATACATATGGGTTATATTAATATGACAAATTTCATGACAAAACATCAGTCTGAACCAGTCTTAACTGGTCCTTTTTGGTCTTTTAACCAGAAAGGACTGGTCCTAGGTGGTCCAGTTCAGTTCTAGCAGTATCTGGGTCAGTCCTGGACTGGTTTAGGTTGCAGTCTTTATGTTTTTGGGTCAAAAAACCGAACTGGACTGGACCCTTAAACACTAAAGGTGGCAGATCCCTGGAACCCCTGCCACCAGCGTGGCGCAATTTACATTTTAGCCTCGTTTGCCCTTAAGTCAGGACCATGGCTGACCTTGCATATACTGATCAAGCTGCCAGTGGTCTTAGATCTGTAATGATACGGTGAGTACTTGACCAAAGCTTGCAGTGAGAGCAACATGATGCAGAGCTTATTCAATATTGCCATGGTCAAAAAAGCCACTATTCGGTGCGAGGGTCTGATCAGTCAGAAGAGGTGAGTGCTTTTGATCCTTACCTTGCCAGTGGTATCAGTGCAATGCCATTCCAAATCCATCAATTGAATTACTATAAATTGAATCAGCAGGCTTTCACAGAGAGTGAGAGCGAGCTGTAGCACACATGTTTTAACTTTCTTCCTTACATGCTCTTGTGGGAGCCATTCATTGACAGTAAAGTAATCCTATCCTATAAATAGATCATGATTGATCACTCAAGCACTCAAGTACTCACATAGCTGAGTGCTCTCCATCCTGACTCTGCTGAGTCTGATGACTGACCATGTCATGAATCATTGAACCTGGGGCTCGGTGCTGATAGTTGTTCTGTGCCTCTAGCCTAAGAGAAACAACAAAACAATGAATGCGAGTGGTAGGTGCAAAGGGTTTCAGTGACGCCTTGGTTTTAGTATAAATCACAAACAAAGATGTAGTAGTGGGATGGGTATTAAAGGCTGCTCAGCATAATCCACAATGTACGGCGATGTTCCTAGCAATAAATCTCTACCACTATGATGGTGATTTGAGAGAGAGGAAGGGTTTTTAGTTTCTAACTGGGAGAGGTGAAGTTAATCGTTGTATTCTTTTGCTCCCTTATCTACTATAAACAGGGGGGTTTTTATACTATAGATCCTGAATACCTAATATATACTATGGATCACAATATAATCAAAGTTAATAAAAGAAACCTATGTTTAAGGCTAGCCTGCTGTTTTATTATATTGAAGGAAGGACTAGACTGGAAGAAGTGGAATGCGGTCGCAGTAACCTAGATAACATAGATAAGACTTAAAAGTAAATCCAAAATGAAGACCTGTCAACAGTCAGCACCATACCCGAAGGCAGTGTGTGAACTTTTCACTGTATTGAAAATATCGCTGAAGTCACTAAGTCGCTGAATGTTGCTGAATGTTGCTGAATGTTGCTGAAGTAATCAAAACATCGCAGAAGAGTCGCAGGATGCTAGGGGTATATCACAGAATATCGCAGTGTGCTGGATGAAAGGAAGGAACAATGGTTGGCAGGCTAAAAACATAAAAAAAAAACAGATCCATGCCCAGGGCTGTACAAGGTGTATCAGTGCTTAAGCCTTGTCTGGGTATTGAATGACCAGAGGATACTCCTGTGCATAGTTATGTATGCTGGTTTCTGCATCTCATCTCATCAGTCAACTTGAAGCTTGAAGTGATGCTTCATTTATGCAATAAAACTACATTCTGGGTTCTACAGTGCCCTACTTGATATCTTTGGCTAATTTCTTTAGGGCAGACTCTGTCAAGGGAGTAGCGGTGCTAGTAGGAGTCGGTATTACTTCTACATCTCTAGTATCTTCAGCACTTCGAGCATCCTCAATAGCCATTCTCTCACTACCTTGAGACTGACTGGTCTCAGAAGTGCTGTCCTCAGAGATGCATCCAGCAGATGGCTGGACATCAACTTCACTATGTAATACCTCTGACATGGGGAAGACCTGACTTCTCTTCAACGGCCTTTGCAAGCATTGGGGCTTTTTTTTTGTTTCCATGTGGGACACTGATGGGATCAGCGCTGTGGTGGAAGCATGACCAGTAGTTACGGTTTTGTCACAAGTTCAATTCGGACAGGAGGGACATGATAAAATAAAACTGGATTCTGAAGAGTAGACTACAAGTACATAGAGTTTTTATACTGTAGGATAAATAGGGGTTCATAAGTTAAATATAAAACAGGGGTGAAGGCAGTATCATAGCCAAAGAGATAGTGGGCAAGGGGGGTGATGAAATAAATAGGAAAGGGTGACAAGATAAATAGGAAACACTGTCTGTTTGCAGTTGGTTAGGTTTGCATTCATCACATACGCCCTCCAGCAGTTGATGCAGAGAACTGCTCAGTTTACCCCAGCTGTGGTGGGGGCAGAAGACTTCTCCTTAACCACGGCTTCTTTCTTCTTCTTGGAAGCACTTTTTGCGGCTTTGATAGCCTTGAGAATCTCTGGGGACTCGGTGTCCAAAATCAATCACTCATTGTCAATCTCCATCACGTGCACTGTTTTCAACAGCGCCAGTGCATTTTGCGGTGCGTGCCTGTTGTCATTTGTCACTGGGGCAAATCTGAGGGGCCTCAGAAGGATACAGCGAGCCCCATTTCACACGTCGAGCTATGGTGGCATCTTTCCCTTTAAGAAATTGTGTGGCTGCATGCAACAACAAGCACGTGATGGTAGCCTGTTCATGGCTAGAGTATGTGGTTCTGCCATCAGGGTGGAACTTGATGGAAGGGGTGTAGCTAGTAGCATCAGTGGAATTGGGAGGTGCATTTTGTGGGATGCGCCCACCTGTTGACATGCATGCTGAGCGCTGAGTACTTTGTTTCCCGAGTTGGAAAGATTTGTAAGTGGGCACTATTCCTGTTGCCACACATTCCACGGTTTTCTGATTGATCATGCTAAACTGTATTTGGCAGCTGCCGGCTGGACTGTTGAAAAATCAGGCAAATGTTCCATACCCTGCAGGCTCTGCAGTAGTGATGTTCCCATTGCAGATTTTTCCATCATAGTCGATGAAGCCGTGTACATCGCTATCAGTAGTGGTAATCAGATGGTTGGCATTGTCAGGATTAGTGAGGGTGAAGGTCCATTCAGGTGAATGTCGGAGGTTGAGATGGGACATGGCAGAATGGTCAATGATGAGGGACATGGAGCTGAGAGTGAGGGAGGATGTGACATGTCGAAGCAAGTCTGGGGTCTGTGGATGGAAGTGTAGGAGGGGGACCATTTGTATTATCTGGTCCATTAGCACCCATAGTAGCCCCTGGTAGAGACAGGATGATCCTTGGTAGCTCATGGATTTTTTCAATTCCCAATAACTCAAAATATGCTCTAAGTGCATCAAGGTGCTCAATTTGATAATATGGCATCCAGGTGACATCTCCAGACTTCCACCTCATTTTGAAGATGGCATCAGTCCTAGCACCAATGTGCTCTTCAATATGCTCAATGGCCCATTCACCATCAGGGGTGTCCTGGTTTCCTAATTGGGTATCTAAGCACCCCGGAAATAACCAATCATCATTTGGCACATGAATTCTTAACAAGGATGGATGGTATACATCATGCACACCTCTTTGCTTTAGGTGAGTAGGTAACTCAACCCTATAGGAATAATTGCCAAAGTCCTCTAGAATTTTTTAGGGACCAATATATTTAGGTACAAGCTTGCATGCATACCCTTTTGGGAAGGAGATATTTTTAGTTGAAATATAACACAAATCTCCAGTTACAAAGGGGCTCATACAGTGCCATTTGTTGGCATCATGGGTCTGTTTTACTCGTGCAGCTAATATGCTGTCATGCACCTGTATCAAAGCCAGTTTGTGTTGCAGGGCAAAATTCCGGACACCAGGATACTCATTAGGGCCCAAATATTCCTATCATTGTTCTCGGCATGTGCCTGGCATTTAGGAAGAAAGGCGCAAATCCTGTACTTTCAGATTGGGCAGAATTGATGGCAAATTCCACTGCAGGTAATTTTGTGACTCAGTCCCTTTGATCCAGGCCAATACATTGGCGCAACATTTGCATTACTGTTCTATTCGCAAGTACAGTGGAGCCATCCATCTGTGGGTGATAGGCGCTCAACATTTTTAACTTTGTGCTGATTAGTTTGTGTAGGTGCTGCCAGAATTCACTAGTAAACAGCACATCTCTATCACTTATAATGTACTTGGGTAAACCATGTAGCTTATATATATGTTCAAACATGAGTTCAGCAATTTGCCGAGCAACATAATCTGTTCGACTTGGTATAAGATGTACCATTGTGGTCAATAAGTCAATTACGATGGTAATTGAATCAAATGTTCCATCTCTATTTTTAGACTCGGGCAAAGGGCCAATAAAGTTGACTCCAATTGATTCCCATGGTTGCACTGGGATTGGAAGTGGATTCAGCAAGCCATATGGCTTTTGATTGGCCAGCTTGCTCCACTTACAGGTTTGGCAAGTTTCACAGTAGACTCTCATGTCATTTACCATTTCTTTCCACCACATGTGGTCCCAAAGATAATCAAGGGTTTTGTGGGTGCCTAAGTGAGCTAGTAAGGAGTGTGCCTCTGATATTACAATTTCCCGGACATTCTGTCTGTTGACTGTCACTTTTGGTATACACACAAGTTTGTGTCCCTGAGTTTTCAAGTACACTAGCCCGCTCTTAGTCACTTCAAAGTTTTTGAACTCTCTTGGGTGTTCTGCAACATTCTTAAAGAATGAGTCTTCAATATATTTATTTTTTATTGCCTCTAGCAAGTCTATGCCATCCTGCCCTCCAGACACAGCTTTAATAAGTGAGGTTTCCAGGATCGAGCTGTCAAATTCGGCAAACTCATCACCCAGAAAGTCTGTTTGGTTATGTGTGGTCAGGGCGGGTGCCCTTCAATCAGAAGTGGCATTTTGTGCAGACAAAGACATCTGAGTGCCTAACGCGGAGTTTGAGGAACTTTGTGTATCTGTTACATTGCCTCCACTTTCTGCACCATTCTCATTGCATTGTTGTGGCTTATGAGTTGTACCTTCACTTGAAGGTTTTTGGATGTGTGTGTGCCCACTTTCTGCACTATTCTCATCATGTTGTTGTGGTTTAGGTGTGCTACCTTTGCCCTCCTTTTGTACTTGTGGACCCAAGAGGACGAAATGGTCTTTAACGTGTCACACAAATTCTGCCCTAGTTTCTGGACGACCTGTCTCAGCTGGACTAGGGAGTTTATGCATCTGAGGCCACCTTTCAGCCACAGCCTTGAGCCCAGCCAGCAATGGCACGGAAATTCTGTGGACTTCAACATTTACTCAACTATCGCCGTGCTGGGTGTACTCCACTTCGGAATGAACAGTCCCAGGTGCGTCATTTGAGTAGATGCGGCTTAGTGCATCCACTAACACATTTTCCACTCCTGGCACATAGATAACCTCAAAATCGAACTCAGATATCTTGTCTAGCCAGCGCACCTAATGTCCAGTTAGGTCTTTCTAATTCAAAAGGTGAATTAACCCTTTATGGTCTGTTATCCATTTAAAATGTATTCCTTGCAAGATATCTTGATGCGGTAGCATCATCTCGACACCAGCAAACATTTCGATCTCATGGACTGCATAGTTCTGCTGCGCCAAATTTAGCTTAGCTGAGTAGAAAGCTGCTACTCTCATGCCATGCCACTCTTTACCTTGACTGACAAGTCCCGACACGCCTGTAGCACAACCATCAGTCACCATGTAGATGGGATCGGCATCAGCAGCATAATCCAGTGGGACGCAATAGTGACTTCTGCTTGCTGCAATTATTTGTTTTATTTGCTCGAAGGCCCATTGGTGAGTGAAATCCCAGTGAAATGGTACAGTGTCACCAGTTAACACTGTCAACACTACCATAGGCACTCGGACACTGGCAAGATCATCTGCAAGATAACCGACTGAACCCAGAAATCCACGAAGTAAGTCCCAGTTTGTTGGGACTTTCCACGCTAAAACACTGATTATTTTAGCAGGATCCATACGAATTCCATCAGTGTCGATGACATGGCCGAGGACCTTCAGCTCTTTGCACAGAAGCTGAAGCTTCCATTTACTAAGGTAAAATTTCTCTTTGGTTAGAATGTCAATAACAGTCTTAACATGTCTGACATGTTCTCCCAGTGTACTAGAATAAATCATTATGTCATCTAGGTACACATCCATCCAGATGCCGATATACATGGCGAAAATATGATTCATCAGCGCCTGGCATGTAGCAGGCACATTACAATCACCTTGCTGTATGACGAGGCTGACCATAGTTCCATCTGGCATAGTGACAGCCATTTGAGGCACATGCTCAGGAATAATGTGGATCTGCTTGAACACATCTTTCATGTCCATCAATGACCAATGCACTTTACTGGCAATGCAATAGAGGATCCCTTCAATATTTGGCAAAGGTGAGGCCATTTTTTTTGTATTTAGGTTCTCATACGAAAATCATTGACACAATGCAGGAGCAGTGGATTTGTTCCCAGCTTTACAATCAACAACATTGGAGCAGTGCTCGTTACGGTCGACTGTTTCCACTGGCCAGTGTGGAGATATGCATCTTGCTTGGCAATCCACTGTGGCCTTAGCACTTCTGGGCAGCGCGCGGGCTGCCAAGGGTAAACCTTTTCTGCATCAATTAGTGGAATTGTGTGATTGATGGTGCATAGCGGCGGGAGTGGTAAGTCATGCTGAATATGCTCAACACATATTGGCTCAGCATACCTTAACAACTCATCACAAACCCTGTCAAGTTGATCATCGTATGTATTCATTGCCCAAGAGGCAATTCTTGTTACTGACTCTCCCCTTAAAGGTCGAGCCTCAGCACTTCCAACTACTACTGTTGAAGGGTTTAGTCCAATCGTTATTTGGTGCTGGAATAACCAAGGTGTCCCCAGAATTAAATCATAACTGGATATGTTAATAATATCAAAATAATGTTCTTCCTTGATATCTTGGTACTGAAACTGAACTTTTGTTCCAGCATTTACTTTTGATCTGGAACCCTGAACTGCCAATTGTAATGGTAAGGGTTTCGCTAAATTGATTTGTCTCACTCAGAGCTGATCCGCCAAAGTTGTAGACATAAAATCGCCAAGCAATCCTGAGTCGACCAAAGCATGGACACTTTGTCCATTGATCCGTGCGACAACTAAAACTGGTTTTGGAACCACTCATGTTGCATCCCAGGTTATCGCAGTGTTCCATTCAATAGTGGACAGCTGATCTCTGGGGACTTGTACTCCATTTAGCTCAAGCTCGACACTGTCATCTGGCAGCATCAAGTGTGACAATATTACAGCTGACACATTGTGATATATTTGGTTTACAATGTAGGCCCATTCTGGATCTTCGAGGGGTTCCTCAAGCACAAAGAAGAAGTCATCTTCATCCAGGAGTGAGGGGCTTTCTTCATGTGGCTCTACCATACATGGTTTGTTCAATTGCTTATCATACCACTTGAAGATATCAAAGTCGTGATCCTCAAGAAGATATCTGGGCACCTTGGTCTCAACATTTTGCATATAATCCAGAATGAGGTACTGTTTTCAGTTTTTTGGATCTGGTAAGACCTCAAACCATTTTTCAATAATGAAATGATATTCATCCCCTGGGTAGGGGCCTCCTTCCTGCAGCAACAAAGCTGCAGTGTTTGCTAGCATATCTCCATTTACTAGATAGTGGAATCTATCATGCAAGACTGAGGGCGAAGACATGTCTTGCCTCTCGCACTCTTCAGCATACCACTTTGGCAATGTAAACGCTGGTGTATGTAGATGTTCAGTCAAAATAAATGACTCTGTTTGTCATAATGAATCCTTTATCATATAATGACTCTTAGACACCCGTTTCACCTTGAAACGATGTTCTTTCAGCCACCGTCCCCGGTTATGATTGTAAGCAGTAGCATCTCCAGGATATGGCTCAGCTAATGCAAGCATTTCAGCAGCCAATACTGCAAGCACATCCCCAATGGGGGTGTATTCTCATAATACTTTACTTGAGAAGTAAGCAGGCTGCACAATTTTTTGTGTTTTACGCTTCTCACTAATGCATTTATTATACCACTGCAGGATTCTGAACTGTGGTTTAGCCAGAAGGTTAATGCCGATCTCCATCAGCATATGCTCGCCATAGTCAATGATGAACCAAGTATGTTCCCACCTCTCAAAACGGAAGTGGCTCAATGCTTCTTGCTCATCATCTGGTTGATTTATTGGAGTGGGGAATATATGCACTGCGAGTTTTAGTCTACGTGCTAACATCTCAAGATAGACATCACCCATACAGAAGTCATATATTCTGGGGTAATAGTCCCAAGCGTCGGACCTGGGTACTTGTGGAAACAACTTCTCAATAAGTTGATCCACATACCACTGGGGGCAGTTGAACTCAGGATCAAGTAACTGCTCTTTGTTTATCTCAATGCTATACCCTGCTGGGTCATTGAAGGAATTGTGTTGCAGGTCATTAATAAGGTAAACATTTTCCTTCTCTGGTATCTGAACTAGTTCGAAATGACGATCTTCTATTACTGGTTCTTCCAGATCATCCCCTGGGTAAGGCTGCACGCATTGGAGCTGCGCCTCAGCTATAAGCGCTGGCGCATCACCCATAATAGGAAAACTTTCCTCAGAATCCTCAAGGTATGGATCCTTGTTGAAATCAAATGAGACTCTCCACATGGTAGGTCATGCAACTCTTTTGTGGTATCTGCTAGCTTTCGCAACTCATCTACCTCAGCTAGGTTAATCCCAATTTTGTAAGAGGGTAAACCTGGGGCCTTTCCTGATTTGTCAGACTTCATGAAGGCACCCTGCAGGCAATTACATGCTAGGTGACCCAATTCCTTACACTTGAAGCATTTCCCGGCAGCTAACAGCTCATTTCTCTCCTTCTCACTCATTTGGGGTTTTGAAGGTTTAGAACTTTGAGAATTTGACCCAGATGTTCTATTATTAGCTGTATTCAATGACCTCAACTGGTTAGCTCGCCAATTGCTTGGACGAAAGCCCTTCTGCTGAGGCAGCAAATTTTCATGGCTGTTTCTATTGTTAAATGGCCTTCTCTCACGTTTGAAGTTTCGAGTTCTATTTTGGCAGTGCCCTCCATTTTCCAAAGAAAACCTTTGGGAATTATTATTGTCACCATCAGACCATCCCCTTTTGGATGTTCCTTCTCTTTTGGACACTTTGAAGTGTTCTGCAGCTTTGACAACCCTTTTCCAGGATGAGACTTCAGGGTTCAATTTTTCCCACCACAAAGCCTGCCAGATGTCTTGGTTGAGTCCCTTCCATAGATTTAGAACTCGTTGCCATTTGTCACTAATGCCTATCATCATATGCAGCTCTTTGAGTTCATAGACATAGTCATCAACGGACCGGTTACCCTGTGTACAGCTGTCAAGCTTGTCCCAAAGGTCTGACCTAAAGCTTATGGGGAACCAGTAGTCAAATATTCCACTAAAGAATTTTACTAGTGACATTTTGTGCTCTTTTCACACTGCTTTTTGTGTGTAATAATTTTTTGCTTTTTCTTTCAGATAATATGACAGAATGTGTATTCTCCTACTCAAAGGTACGCGCCCATCTACCAGGTAATCCATACTTTCCTTAACAAATTGATGGAATAGTTGTGGGTCCGCTTGACCATTATATTCCTTAGGCAGTCATGGTTTGATTCTAATGGAGCTAGAATGTGATTTATGATGTTTCGGTGCCTTTTCGAGCGCCCACTTCTATTACTTCTTGAATGAGATCTGGTTTGTTTGGAGGATGCTGTTGAGTCATCACCAGAGTCTGAGCTGCTGGGACTCGACAGACTACTAGAGTCTGAGGAATTGCTATGGCTGGAACTGGAGTCAGAGGTGTCTGACGAGCTTGACGAAGATGACGAGGGAGAAGACCCATCACCATCAATAGATCGGCTATCCTCCCGAACTTCATCCAAAACACGACCAAGGTAACTTTTAGCTTCTACCTGGTCTAAAGGCTGCAGCACATCAGCTCGACCTCTCCTAGCTTTGCTAGGCTTGGACTTCTTGCTCAGTCCAGCAAGCCAATCAGCTCCAAGATTGGCCAATGGACCCCAGTCACTAGACTTGTAATCTTTCTTGCGAGCTTTCTCTTTTTCTTTCTTAGACTTAGCTTTCTGCGAGCCAGTTAGTCTCTTTCAGGGCTTTCTGTTTTCATCCCCAGATGGTGCTGAGTCTTTCATTGACACTGGACCAATGTGCTCATCTATAGACTTCTTTTCTTTAGAGGCAGCAGATCCTGCTTCCTCCAACTCAAGCTTCCTTTTCCAACTATAGTATTCATACTGATGTTTTTGCCTGTCAGCATCGAATTCTTCAGGGTCAATGCCAGTATTGCCCAAGTTTCGGGGGTCTGGTCCCTTTCCTTTCACAACAGAGGTACCTTTGACCCGTGAGGAAGCTGTTCCTTCACTGGTTTCTAACATAGCGTTATGTTTCCGGATATGCTCACACCGGAGGCATTTTCCAGCTCATGTTGTGATGACATGAGTTCATCTCATGTCTTTGGCAGATCATCTAGCAATGATGTGCATATCTCCAGTAGACAGCCACATGACACTGATCTGGCCACAAGGCTTCGAGACAACTGACATAAGCCATTGCCCAAAAAAGGTGTTTTATTGGCAAAGATTGCGTACAATTTTTGTGCTGGTAATAATAATTTGTAATCATTTGATGGTGTGGAATATCATCTCATCAGGTGATCTTAGTCGCATCGTGTCAAGACTCATTTAGTCAGGTGACCATATGGATCTGAAGCCTCATGCACGACATTTGTTCTTTGTCTTCTTACATCGACATATCTTCCTCACCTTCTGGTCAATAGGTCCTCTTTACTATCCCAGCTATGCCACCATCAAGGTCTTCTGGACACAAGAGACCCCAAGCATCTGAATCAACTGCATCAAAGTGTCTGCGGGCAAAGGGCTTTGTTCCTGGGGAAGGGGAGAGGAGTGTGAAAGAAGATATTCATCATCTGAAGAAGATAGATATACCTGATGATGCCAGTCAAATTAAAGTGCGTGTTTCTTTGACTATTCTGATTTTATCCTGAACTCTGACATGGTACAACCCAGCTTGCCCTTGAGACACGCCTTCATGTCTTAATGGGTGCCATAACCAACACATCAGTTCCTGAGGCCTCTGATAATCATACCTTAAACACCTTTTCACAATGTTTCACCTCTGCTGGCAAAATAAATGCTTTGCTCAAAGGCAATACCCACAATGCCCGGTTTCAAGCAACAGATAAAGCAGCACTTGATGCAATCATAGAGCTTCGCAGGCGATGCAATGTGGTGCCAGACTCAAATATCACCCTCAATATTGCTCGCATCCCAGAGCATGATCTTCGATTGATCTTTTCGAAGGTTCACTCATTTGGTCTACCAGCATGGTGCCCTGATCTTCTTGGTGGCACACACACTTTGTTGTATAATGGAGCCCTTGAGTCAATCGCTATCTGGACTTTTGAGCAGGCTGCTACTACATTTGCTTACCAACATCTTGCTCCGAATCTTGCTTACCTCCAGAATAGACCTGTCCTCGAGAAATTATATTGCAATTTTATGTGGGGTTATATGAAGAAGCTTGCAGCAAAGGAGGCAAAAAAGAAGGGCAGTGTCTATCGAGGTGTTGAGGAGAACAAAGCATACAAGAACCACCAATTGGTACCGTTTTCAAGTTATTTTTATCTTTCAGACTTGAATCACTAAATTTCACTCTAGCTTACTCTCAAGTGCTGCACTTATCTGAAGGACCATGCCTGGAACCAGCATATCAGGCTTCTAGCTGGTTCATATGAGTGCACATCTGATGATGAGAGGAACCCTGATGGTGGTTTCTTCATTATGAGGAAGCAAGCATGCAATCCCCACATCACTGACTTTCTGCACCACATTGACAATAGCTGCAAAGCAGGGAACCCTCTTTTCCATGGGAGCAGGAGGCGTGAGGAGCCTCGCATCCCACATCCTGAGAATCTCGAGAGCTGAATTTCCGCCCATGTACCTGTGGATTGTCCTTTGGATTGGTTTGATCCTGCCTTTTTCAACGCAATGTCGCTCAGGAATCGTGCTTGCTATGCCACGGCCCCAATTGCACTTCCTCTGAAGAGTGATTGTCTTTTGACTGACTCTGATCCTGATTGGAAGGACATGCCCCGACATGCTTTCATGAAGAAGTATGGGAACCATGTTCAGGCTTTGTATAAGCTTCCGACAGCCACAGAATTGGTGGCCCTTGAAGATGGCGAGGAGGAGGAGGAGGAGGAGGAGGAGGAGGAGGAGGAGGAGGAGGAGGAGGAGAATGAGCAGGGTGAGCAGGAGCAGATGCAAGCTTAAATGGCCTGGGGTCCATCACATCTTGTTGCAACTCACAACTTACATGGTAATAGCATATGTCCTGCAGTAGTTATGATTGCTCTTACTCTATGTTAGTATGCCTTTATGAATATGACTATGTTTTATGAACTTTGTAAGTATGTTGTGGCCTAGGCTGATTGGTGACTAGTCAGGTTGATCATGTTCGCGTTGACCGATTGGCCACAACTCTTGTAAGTATTGTTCTTTCACATTCATGACTTCAGGTAGCCTTCAACTGTCATTTGGGCCCCAGGTAAGCTTTTTTTCTTATTTCTTCATGTTTCTTTTTACTAATCAACTCTATCTTAGGTGTTTTTATGTAACTTATAACAACTCCACCTGAGACACCCCGTGCCCAAACCCCACACCACAACCACAGGAACAAGATGACAGGGGAATGACAAGACAACAAACAATGCCAAACAAAGACAGCAATGGCAAGGTATGCGAATGCCAGGGGAACGGATGCAGATGGGCCCAAATGACATCTATCATTGTTTGTGCCCTGGGTGAGTTTTTGTCATTTCTTTCTTTTTACTAATCTATTGTATTTTTGGCTATCAACATTTTGTAATGACAGACCCACACTGGGACAGGCCAGGACACCCCATGTCACCGCTGCAAGCCTCTGCCCGCAAGGTGTGTAGCAGGGTGATGACAGGCAATGAACGACATTAATGATGACAAGAGGACAATGACAAGAAAACGAGGAGAAAGGGGAAATGAAGATGGGAACAACGATGGGGAGACAACGAGACGACACGGAGGAGGGAAAGAAGAAAAAGGCCCAAGAGACGTCGACGTCTCTTGGGCCATAGGTAAGTTTTTTTGTTTGTTTCTCTTTCTTTTTCTTTTTCTTTTTCTTTTTTACTAACTAAATTGAACTACTGGCAACAGGGATGACAACAATGACAATTGGATGGCACCCGACACCCAGCACCCGCTGCTACCACTGCAAGCAACTGCTCGCAGGGTGGACAGCGGGTGGCATGACAATGAGGACACCCAAGCAACAGCGACAGATGAGCACGCAGGCACAATGACGATGACAGGAGAACAACGAATGACAACGACACCCTTGCCCCTCGCTCTCTATGCGAGGGGAAGGCTCCCTCCCACCTCTACCACCACCACTTCCATGTCCACTCCCACACCACTAAGCACCACCCACAGCTGCAAACCAGCTGATCGGACACAACGTAGGCACCTAGGTATGTTTTTTGTGCTCAATTCTTGTTTTTTACTAGCTAACTAACGGTGTTCTTTCTTTTTTAGGATCTAAACTACAGGTAATGATGAGCAGCAGGGTTTGGATGATGGAGAGGAGTGCCGGGAAACCTGAGAAGCAGGATACCTGCACAGTACACACCTATGCACCCCCGAATCTGTGCTATGTCATGCTAACCCTCCCCAAACTCACCGAAACAGGCATTGTACCAACCCCAGCACCTCACAACCACGACGGACCACCCAGCACCCACTTCTACGCCAGTGTGCAACTGCTCGCTGGGTAGATCATGGGTGCTACGACCCTACGACGGCATTGGACAGCACCAGGATGCCAGCATGACCCACCAGCCACCTCCAGTCTCATGCACAACTCTCAGTGACTTTAGACCAATATATATGGACTAACTAATGGTGGCTTTAAGCTGTGTTTAATGGTCCAGCTAATGTGGGCCCATAGTAAACAATAGACCATAGTAGATAGGTGGGCTCATCTGATGGGTATAAGTTCATGAAAATAGGATGGGCTCATGGGTGATATGAGTACTGCTATAGGCCATTTGTCATGAATGGGCCAATGGGTCATATCAACACTGCAGTGAACTGTATGATGGATGGGCCCATGGGTCATGTCAATACTGCAGTAGACTATATGATGGATGGGCCCATGAGCCATGTCAATACTGCAGTGGACTGTATGATGGATGGGCCCATGGGCCATGTCAATACTAAATGTAGAGTTGGGTCACTTCACATGTTGGCACTTCAAATGTCAGATTGGGTCATTTCAAATGTCAGATTGGGTCACTTCAAATGTGGGGTTGGGTCAATTCAAATGTCAGGTCAGAATGGTTTTGGTGTCGGGTCGGGTCACTTCAACTGTCAGCACTTTAAATGTCAGGTTGGAACATTATACTTGTCAGGTTGGGTCCCTTCACATGTCAGCACTTCAAATGTCAGGTTGGGTCACTTTAACTGTCAGCATTTTAAATGTTGGGTCAGAAAATTATACTTGTTGGATCGGAACAATTTCAATGTTGGGTTGGGTCACTTCAATTGTTGGCACTTCAACTGTCAGGTTGGAACATTGTACTTGTCAGATTGGAACAATTTCAATGTTGGGTCAGGCCACTTCACATGTCAGCACTTCAAATGTCAGGTTGGGTCACTTCAACTGTCAGGTCAGGTCACTTCAACTGTCGGGTCGGGTCACTTCAACTGTCGGCACTTCAACTGTCAGGTTGGAACATTATACTTGTCAGGTTGGGTCACTTCACATGTCAGCACTTCAAATGTCAGATTGGGTCACTTCAAATGTCAGGTTGGGTCATGTTAACTGTCAGCATTTTAAATGTTGGGTCAGAACATTATACTTGTTGGATCGGAACAATTTCAATGTTGGGTCAGGTCACTACACATGTCAGCACTTCAAATGTCAGATCAGGTCACTTCAAATGTCATGTCGGGTCACAACTGTCGGCACTTCAACTGTTGGGTCAGAACATTGTACTTGTCAGGTTGGAACAATGTCAATGTTGGGTCAGGTCACTTCACATGTTGGGTTAGGTCATTATGCATGTCACATTAGGTCACTCCACATATCAGGTCAGGTCATTTCCCATGTTGAATTGGAACACTTTATATGTCAGATTGGGTTACTTCACATGTCAGATTGGGTTCCTCCACATATCAGATTGGGTCATTTCACATGTTGGGTCAGAATACTATATATGTCAGATCAAGTCACTTCCCATGTTGGGTTGAAGCATTTTACTTCTTAGGTGAGGCCACTTCACATGTCAGGTTGGAACACCATACATGTTGGATTTGGTCAGTTCACATGTGACACTCATAGGGAATGGCAGGGGTATACCCAAGGGTGGACCCCCAATGATCTCTATCCACTCATAGTAGTAGAGATCATCAGGGGTACAGCTCTTGTCATGTTACAACAAACATGTAATTTTTTTGAAGCAGAGCCACCATTGGGGTGGAACACTCTTGCCATCAGGTTAGAGCACACCCACATCAGGTCAAAGTAAAGACACTATTTTATTAGAGGTATGTTGCACCGAAAAAATGATTAAAAAAATGACCCAATAGAATGACCTGACACAAAAAAATGACTGAAAGAATGACCTGACAAAATGACCTGACAAAATGACCCGACATGAAAAAATGACCGAAGAAATGACCCGAAAAAACGACCCGAAAAAATGACCAAAAAAATGACCCGGTAAAATGACCCAACACAAAAAAATGACTGAAAAGATGACCCGACAAAATGACCCGAAAAATGACCCGACAAAATGACCCGACAAAAATGACCCGACAAATTTTTTTGGGTCATTTTGTCGGGTCATTTGTCAGGTCATTTTTTCGGGTCATTTTTTCGGTCATTTTTTTTGTGTCGGGTCATTTTATCGGGTCATTTTTTTAATCATTTTTTCGGTGCAACATACCTCTAATAAAATAGTGTCTTTACTTTGACCTGATGTGGGTGTGCTCTAACCTGATGGCAAGAGTGTTCCACCCCAATGGTGGCTCTGCTTCAAAAAAATTACATGTTTGTTGTAACATGACAAGAGCTGTACCCCTGATGATCTCTACTACTATGAGTGGATAGAGATCATTGGGGGCACACCCTTGGGTATACCCCTGCCATTCCCTATGAGTGTCACATGTGAACTGACCAAATCCAACATGTATGGTGTTCCAACCTGACATGTGAAGTGGCCTCACCTAAAAATGACCCGACATGAAAGAAATGACTGAAAAAATGACATGAAAAAATGACCCGACACAAAAGAAATGACCGAAAAAACGACCCGAACAAATGATAAAAATAATGACCTGATAAAATGATAAAAATAATGACCTGATAAAATGATAAAAATAATGACCTGATAAAATGACCCAACACAAAAAAATGACCGAAAAAATGACCCGACAAATGACCCGACAAAATGACCCGAAAAAATTTGGTGGGTCATTCTGGTCGGGTCATTTTGTCAGGTCATTAATGCATTTTTTGGGTCATTTTTTTGGGTCATTTTTTGGGTCATTTCTTTTGTGTTGGGTCATTTTTTCATGTCATTTTTTCGGTCATTTCTTTCATGTCGGGTCATTTTTAGGTGAGGCCACTTCACATGTCAGGTTGGAACACCATACATGTTGGATTTGGTCAGTTCACATGTGACACTCATAGGGAATGGCAGGGGTATACCAGGGGTACACCCCCAGGTGAAGAATGACCCAACACAAAAAAATGACCCAAAAAATGACCTGACAAAACAACCTGACAAAATGACCCGACAAAAATGACCCAACAAATTTCTTTTGGGTCATTTTGTCGGGTCATTTTGTCGGGTCATTTTTTTGGGTCATTTTTTGGGTCATTTTTTTTGTGTCGGGTCATTTTATCAGGTCATTTTTTTTGTCATTTTTTCGGTCATTTTTTCATGTCGGGTCATTTTGTTGGGTCATTTTGTCGGGTCATTTTTTCGGGACAATTCTTTGGTCATCTTTTGTGTCAGGTCATTTTTTCAGGTCATTTTTTCGGGTCAATTCTTTGGTCATTTCTTTTGTGTCAGGTCATTTTTTCATGTCATTTTTTCATGTCATTTTTTCAGTCATTTCTTTCATGTCGGGTCATTTTATCAGGTCATTTTTTTGGGTCAACACTAGCCATTGCATTGGAGGTATGATGCATCACATTTACAATAAAATTGAATTTCAGTACACCTTTTGTCATATTACATCAAACATGTAATTTTATTGGAGCACAGCTACTGTCAGGTCAGAACAAACTGGTCATGGGGTCAGAGCACATCCACATTGGGTCACAACAAACATGCCATTGCATAGGAGGCATGATGCATCTGACATTCAATGACATTGAATTGAAGTATACTTCTTGTTATATTAGGGCACACATGACATGAGATGTTCTGATCTGACATATAAATTATTATTATGTAAGCAATAGACAACACCAAGATAAGAGATCAGATAGATCAGATCAGATCCAGTGTAGCACAGCCTTGGTAGATGGCATATGTCATTGTGATGGGCAATTTGGCTACCTCTGACGTTGTCATAAACATTCTGCACCATGCCATGCTCATCATCTCTGACAATGAGCACACTGTTTCCCTCATTTTATACTCTTTTCCTTGATTCTTTTTTGGTATGCATAACTTACATATGTATTAGAGTGTTATTAAGCAATCTATTCCCATTTTACACACTTTTTCAGTCTGCAGTATGCATCCTATCATTTATTCATACACACTTATTCAACTTATTCTTCTATACTAGCTGCTACAGCTCACTAGTGAGAGTATGTACAGATATGCTGAAGCATTTTAAGTATTATCTATATATCATTAAAGCTATATTTTAATTCACTACCAGTCCTTGAAATTAAGGAAAGTATACACTTCTGCCTCACAGATTTTCAAAATAAATATACCTTCTCAGTCTTTATTCTCTTTTTTGTCTATAATGATTACTCCACAAGCCCAACTACCAGTATATACATATTTCTATCCATCTACTTACAGTTGAGTGGCTGTAGGGTATGCATAAACTCAGCACATGGTACCTTCACTCCTTACTCTCTCACATCTCACTATGTACCCTCTTCCTAAATAATGTATATAGCTAGTATCTTTATCTACCCAACATATAGTAGAGACTTGAAATGGGGAGAAGTGACTCCTTCTTCTTCCCTTATCAGGAGAGGATGTTAGGATGCATACTGCAGGCTGAAAAAAAACATGTAAGATGAAAATAGATTGTTTATTAACACTCTATATATGCATATAAGAGTTATGTACTAAAAAAGAATGAAGGAAAAGAGTGTAGAGTAAGAGGAACAGTGTGCTAATGATGAGCAGGACATGTTACACAATATTGATGGCAATGTCAGCAGTAGCCAAATTGTCCATCACAATGACGTATGCCATCTACCAAGGCTGTGCCTAGCTGGATCTGATCCCTTATCAACATATTATCTATTGATTACATAACAATAATTTGAATATCACAGGTGAACTGTGAGAAGAGTTTACATATTGGGTTGGAACACATTCATATCCCAGATGGCAGGTTTGAAACAATGAGGTGACTCAACCTGACATATAATGTGTTCTGGAGTATTCTGACCCAACATGGAAAGTGACCCAATCAAACAAGGATCTGACCTGACATGCAAAGTCACCCAATCTGACATATAAAGTGATCTGATCTGACAAGTAAATTGTTCTGATCTGACAAGAAAAATATTCCAACCTGACAATAAAATGTTCTGATCCAACAAGTAATTTTTTCGGGTCATTTTCGATTTTACAGCAAACATGAAATTTTATAGGAGCAGACACCATTAGGTCAGAACACTAACCATTGGGTTGGTACACAGAAAAGGATCCAACATGACCAAAAGAATGACCCAATAAAATGAACCAATACGAAAAAAAATGACCCAACATGAAAAAGAAATGACTGAAGAAATGACCCAAAAAAATGACCTGATAAAATGACCCAACATGAAAGAAATGACCCAAAAAATGACATGGAAAAAACAAAAGAAATGACCGAAGAATTGACCTGAAAAAATGACCTGACAAAATGACCCGACATGAAAAAACGACCCGAAAAAGTGATAAAAAAAAATGACCCGAAAAAATGACCCAACAAATGACCCAACAAAATGACCCGAAAAAATTTGTTGGGTCATTTTGTCGGGTCATTTTTGTTGGGTCATTTTGTCGGGTCATTTTTCGGGTCATTTTTTCGGGTCATTTTTTCGGTCATTTTTTTGTGTCGGGTGATTTTATTGGGTCATTTTTTTGGTCGTTTTTTCGGGTCATTTTTTCGGGTCATTTCTTCGGTCATTTTTTCATGTCGGGTCATTTTGTTGGGTCATTTTGTAGGGTCATTTTTTCGGGACAATTCTTCGGTCATCTTTTGTGTCAGGTCATTTTTTCAGGTCATTTTTTCGGGTCATTTCTTCAGTCATTTTTTTGTGTCAGGTCATTTTGTCAGGTCATTTTTCGGGTCATTTTTTCGGGTCAATTCTTCGGTCATTTCTTTTGTGTTGGGTCATTTTATTGGGTTATCTTTTTGGTCATTTTTTCGGGTCATTTTTTCGGTCATTTTTTTTGTGTCGGGTCATTTTATTGGGTCATTGTTTTTTCTTCATTTTTTTGGGTCATTTTTTTGGGTCATTTCTTCAGTCATTTTTTCATGTCGGGTCCTTTTTCGGGTCATTTTTTTGGGACAATTCTTCGGTCATCAGTCACTTCAACTGTTGGCACTTCAACTGTCAGGTCAGAACATGTTCTTGTTGGGTTGGGTCACTTCACATGTCAGCACTTCAAATGTCAGGTCAGGTCACTTCAACTGTCGGGTCGGAACATTGTACTTGTCGGGTCAGAACAATTTCAATGTTGGGTCAGGTCTCTTCACATGTCAGCACTTTAAATGTCAGATCAGGTCACTTCAAATGTCGGGTCAGGTCACTTCAACTGTCAGCACTTCAACTGTTGGGTCAGAACATTGTACTTGTCAGGTCAGAACAATTTCAATGTTGGGTCAGGTCACTTCACATGTCGGCACTTTAAATGTCAGATTGGGTCACTTCAAATGTCGGGTCAGGTCACTTCAACTGTCGGCACTTCAACTGTTGGGTCAGAACATTGTACTGGTCAGGTCGGAACAATTTCAATGTCAGGTTGGGTCACTTCACATGTTGTTGGCACATCAAATGTCAGATCGGGTCACTTCAAATGTCAGGTCGGGTCAATTCAAATGTCGGGTCGGGTTACTTCAACTGTCGGCACCTCAACTGTCAGGTCAGAATGTTGTACTTGTTGAGTCAGAACAATTTCAATGTCAGGTCGGGTCACTTCACATGTTGGCACTTCAAATGTCAGATTGGGTCACTTCAAATGTCAGATTGGGTCACTTCAAATGTCAGATTGGGTCACTTCAAATGTCAGGTCGGGTCATGGTCACTCCAAATGTCATTTTGGGTCACTTCAACCATTGGCACTTCAAATGTTGGGGAACATTATGCTTAGTACAATTTCAATGGTGGCTCAGGTCACTTCACATGTCAGCACTTCAAATGTGTCACTTTAACTGTTGGCAGTTCAAATGTTGGGTCAGAACATTCTGCCTTGTTGGGTTGGAACAATTCACAGTAGGTCATGTCAATATGGCGGTTGGCCATATGATCCCATAACAAACTTGCAGCCTTCATGTAGGTAGCAGATACTTGATGAGGGATTCTTAAATATTCTCTGTGCATTTAGTAGTGATGTATCACCACTGGTGCCTCAGAGCAAACACACCATTGGATTGGAGCATGCCTATTTTCAGATCACAGCAAACATGCCACATTGGATTGGAGGTAAAACATCTGACCCAGGCATTTTTTCCAACCTGACATGCAAAGTGTTTCAACCCAATGTATAAAGTGACCCAATAGTAAAATGTCCTGACCTGACATGTAAAGTGTTCTGACCCCAACATGAGTTTTTTCTGACCTGACAAGCAAAATCTTTTGACCCAACATGTAAAGTGCTGACATTTGAAGTGATCCAATCCAATATTTGAAGTGCCAACATGTGAAGTGACCTGAGGTCCTGACCCAACATTAAAATTGTTCCAGCCCGACACAGCCCCTTCAGTGTATTTGGACCATTACAAATGGACCAACTAATGGTGGCTTTAAGCTGTTTGAAATGGTCCAGCTAATCTGGGCCCATGGATTATAACAGACCATAGTAGATAAGTGGGCTCATGTGGTAGATATAAGGTCATGGAAATAGGATGGGCTTATGGGTGATATGAGTACTGCTATAGGCCATTTGTCATGAATGGGCCCATGGGTCAAGTCAATACTGCAGTGGACCATATGATGGATGGGCCCATGGGTCATGTCAACACTATAGTGGAACATATGATGGATGGGCCCATGGGTCATGTCAACACTGTAGTGGATCATATGATGGATGGGCCCATGGGTTATATATATTAATACTGCAGTGGACCATATGATGAATGGGGCCCATGGGTCAAAGGAAGACACACAAGGGTCTCCGCAAGGTCACATGTATTGGTGCATGGCATCCTTCAAAGGTTATGTTCTCTGTTGGGCATGCTGGTCAAAATATGTTGAAGTGCTAGCTCCACATGATTACATCAGAAGATAACCATACAAAAGTTCATTTGTCACCCAGTATGATATTGTATCATGAAATAAAATTGGAAATACAAATCATTCAGACTGGCACAGATGAGAAAGTCTTGGTCACTGTCGTCCACTCAGGCGATCTCATCCTCATCCTCTCATGAACATTATCCCTCATATATTGGGCAATACATACCCGGTTCCCATTAATCTCTGAAATTCCATGTCGGATTACCTTTCCCAGCAGGAAAACCATTGTTTCCAAAAGATAATCCAGCTCCAATCCAAGGTTCTTGAGTTTCAACCAAGCTCCCTTTTCATAATCTCCGATGGTCATTAAACAGTCGTACCATGGGCCTTGGGAATTGTTGTCCCGATGCATAGGGGTGATGCAATTACTGATCAAACCATATCCTGAGAAAGGTGTTGTCCACAGCCGTAAAACCTCTAGCACCTCCTCACCATCCTTTACCATGTCCGGAGAATCTCCCACCTTCTTCAGCACCCCCCGACCAATCTCATACAGTTCAGGATGAACAATGCTGAGCAAGGCACCCATCAGTGTGAACAATTCCGAAGTTTCTTTCAGCCATCCAAGTGTGTTCAGGTTCTCCGATCTTGCCTTCAAGGTCTTTGAAATCTCGGGCTTGAATTTAGGAGTCTAGAACAATCAGAAGATAGAATTAAAGGCCCTGAAATATAAAAACCTTCAACTTACATTGTGTGCTTGCTGGAACCAAGCTGGCGAGAGATTGATATTGCCAGGATAAGGCTGTCATTTTCCAGGAGATTTATAATATTGAGGATCCGAACGCCATTTTGTGCAAGTCGGATTCAGAGTAAGGGATCCTCTGAGAGATTGATCCATCTTCAGTGCAGCCTCCCAAAGAATTCTCTACAAGCCAAGTGATAGTTGAATGAATCAGAGGGGGGTATTATTATATCAACAAGTTCTCACCTGTCTTTCAGGGCTCAGGATGCCAGGCAGGAACCAAAGTAGGATCTGTTCATGCATGTCTAGGACAATGGTCGGCTGGGTAAGTAGTCTCTGTCCACCATAACAGCTTGTCACGATCAAGGAATCCTCCTTGGAGTCGTTCCGACCAGTCGGTCTCTTCGATAACATGTTTGAGTCATATCTTTACACATCAAGATCATTGAATTTCACTGAAATCATTTAGCCAGAAATTTCAAATTGACAAAATCTAAATATTACTTCTATTGCAATAAGCATCAGCTGCCATTGTTGCCATTTGTTCACAGTCAACTGCGAGTTGAACTGATGATGAAAGTGGAGGAAGTGGGCCAGGATTCTCTTGGTTATAGATCAGCCAAATTGCCTTCATCTTTGCGAGATCAGGAACGTTCTGATTCTCATGGAGCTTCCTTGAAATCACCCACCAAAATTGGGCTTGGAGGTAGTCCGAAACAGTGTTGGTCAAGAAGAAAGGCGAGTTAGATGGTAATGACATGTTGAATCCGATGAATCTGACATAGACAACAGATTGTATTTATATAAATCAGAGGGGCCTTTATCTACTGATCACTCAAATCAATCTGATATCTGACATTCCAATTGTCAAGAATGTCCAGTGAAATGAAATGTCACTGCGATTGTTGTCCATCCCAATCCTGATCCCGATTGATGTTATCTTTCATCTATGAACATCATCTGAACATCATCAGTGACTTTGATCTCCAATACCAATAAGCGATCAATGATAGATGTTGATTTCTCTAATCATTCTCATCAATATCTATCATTACTCCCAACAATGAGTGCTCCGAACATAACATGCCAGGCAGTTGTTGATTATCTCTGCTCCCGGGCTAGAGCAGTGACACTTGAAGCTAAACAGCCTCATCATCAGTCGGGTCTCAATGAGTATTATCATATTTGGAAAGCCAGGATGAAGCAAGAACTTGTAAGTTGCATTACTCCTACATAACTACATTTTTATCCAGTGTTAGGGGATTCTGGAAATTATACTTGGATGGATGATCCTTGAGAACAAGTTCCTTTATCTCACCCCTTTTCAAAAAAGACTGCACTCCTTGGTCATGGATGTATCAAGTTCGGACATTGGCACATTCAAGGGAAGCCTTTCGTCGCTCAAGGAGGCTACTACCGACATCGACTTGACAAGGATTGTGGAACCATACCTCGATGGATCATCAGTACTCCCATGGTCATCAATCCAGACCTTTTCCCAGATGTACCGAGATTCCGGAACGTGGTATGTAGCACTACATCTCATTATTAGATACTAGAATGATAATATTTTTTATTGATAACAGGTGGGGCCAGGTGTCAATGAAATTGCCCCTTCCTTCCAATCAAGGGTTTTGCTTGATGTCAGCCAAAGTCAGCAGGACTTGTTGCTGGCATTGGGAATGGTACATGTGGCTGTGGGAGAGCTCTTGATAGAAAGGGAAGATCTTGTAGATGATGAGGAGGTCTCCGATGTGGAATGTCCAGTCCGACTTACCTTGCCTTTAACCCGGTGATCAAAAGTAGATAATGGAGTCTTGATGATTGGAAGTCTACTTATGGCTATGCAACTTATGTAATGATCAACATTGGATATATTTACTTGAAACTTGAGAGATGGTCAAATAACCAACCATGAGCATCAACTGGAATGTATTGCCAGCGTTTATCCATGAAGGTGTCATTGATTTCCCCTTTTCGAACAACGCCGAAGCACGGGAATTCATGGATCTGCTCTGCTCACAGAGTTTGTTCATGGCAGCAATCAGTCCCGATAGTAATCATTCAACGGAGCATAAATTGCAATATCTGCAAATGATTAGAGAAGAATCGGTAAGTGAACCAATGGGAACTGTCATTTCATTTGGTTTTCTAAAATTGGACAGGCTGCGGGTCGACAATTCCTGGGGAAATGTTATCTGAAGAGTTTCCACATTATAGTTCCAGAAGTTTATAAGCAAATGCATCATATTGTCAAGGCAGAAGAAGAGCTCCTTGGACTCCTTAAAAAGATTAGAGGATTGCATTCTAATTACTTACAAGAACATCCCACCACTAGTGGCCAGAAAAGACAGCCCTGGTTCTCAATATCTTTGAACAACCAGTGGGGTATGAGTCTGGAGCAAGCACTTCAGGCACAAAGAGAATTTGTGAGTGATCCTCTTCATCTTGGATTTAATTTTAAATGTAACTGGACAATGCTCATTGTGATCATCTTAGAACATCACTGGTGATGAAAACACCAGGCAACACCATCCTATACTTCCAAGGGAACTCCTACCTGCTATGATGGCAGGATATCGAAACATGTTGGAGAGTCAAACAAGAGTGGCTAGTATTCAGGCAGCTATACAGGATGATTTGAGATAATGGAGAGAGACTTACCTATGGAATTATATATTGGATCATCATTATTTGCATTTGGACCATGAAAGATATTCGAATGTATGTGAAATGATTACAACAATATAAAACCACCCTGCAAAATGAAAGTGAGATCAATCTGACAAAATGACCCAACAAAATGGCCAGATAAGTATTCCGACCCGACACCAGATGACCTGACAGTAGATGACCTGACCAGATGATCCAACAAAATGACCCAATGCAATGACCCAACAAAATGACCCGACCAAAGCGACCCAACACTAGATGACCTGACACCAGATGACCCGACACCAGATGACCCGACACCAGATGACCCAACAAGATGATCTGACAAAATGACCCAACACAATGACCTGACAAAATGACCCGACAAAATGACCCGACAAAATGACCCGACACCAGATGACCTGACAAACGACCCGACACCAGATGACCTGACAAAATGACCCGACAAAATGACCCGACAAAATGACCCGACAAAATGACCTGACACCAGATGACCCGACCATAGATGACCCGACAAAACAAGTCGTTTATCGGGTCATAGTGTCAGGTCATCTGGTGTTGGCTCATTGTGTCGGGTCGTTTTGTCGGGTCATTTTGTCAGGTCATTTTGTTGGGTCATCGGGTCATTTTGTCAGGTGATCATTTTGTCGGGTCATTTTGTCAGGTCATTGTGTCAGGTTGTTTTGTCGGGTCATTTTGTTGGGTCATTTTGTCGGGTTGTTTATCAGGTCATCTAGTGTCGGGTCATCTAGTGTCGGGTCAGAATACTTATCTGGCCATTTCGCCGGGTCATTTTGTCAGGTCATTTTATTGGGTTATCTAGTGTTGGGTCATCTAGTGTCGGGTCGGGACACTTATGTACTACTACTCTAATCAATATTCACCCCCAATCTAATAAATGACTTCCTTGCTGTATCAGCAAAATCCTCCCACATCACCTCCTGTTGTGCAGCATAGATCTTATGTCCATGAGAGTAATCAGCCACTTTTCTCTTCCTCCACTCTGCTGCCCGATGATTGAAGTATGCTGTTGTCCATTTCATCTCATACTGAACAAGGGTGTTTTCCTCCGTCGCTCGTTCAAATGCTGCTTTTGCTCTCAGCCAGTTCACCTGGTGAACTACATATATATCTTTAGTTTTACACATCAGTCAATCTTTCATCCACTCACATTCTTTCATATAATTAGATGACAAACTGTCACCCTCGACATCCATATACCAGAACCATGGCAATGAATCATGCTTCCATCCAGACTCCTTTGGGTTTATCAATGTAGTACTCGTCTTTAGATGGCTCTGATCAAGGATTTGGAATTGATCTAGCATTTCTTTTGAAGCTCCTGATGACACCAGGGCTTCCCTACCAGCCTGATAGTTTTGAGCATAGAGTCGTAAGGCCTGGTCGGTAGAGTGAATACCATCCCAAGATTTTGTTTTTCCTGTTTTAGGTCCCTTGGGTCGGATCTTCATAATGAACAAGAAAGCTTTCTTTCCCAGCATGAGCCTGATCCCTTTGAGGTTGTCGTTGCACTGCCCACTCCGAAGTTCTGTCTCAAGCTTTGCCAGCTCCACCAGCCCTCTCTCTCTGATTGCTTTGGCGGTCAGAGATGATCGCAATGCAATGACGGAAGTCTCAGGCCTGTTCCCTGATCCCACATCATTGAATGGGTTGGATGAAACAGGGCAAGAGATTAGATCAATCTCACCATCATTGTCAGTGACGAAGACTTTGGAGGGTTCATAGGAGGAACTGATATTTTCCAATGATGAGTCAGGTCAGAGAAAGTGATTTGCTTTCCTCTGATGATCCAAGATTCTTGTGAGAAGCCGACTTCATTTCTTAGTGATTTCGATTTGCTCAGTTGTTGTCGGGACACCACCAACCTGTCTCAGGTAACTTTGTAATGACAGCCTATCCCAAGAAAGGAGTGAAAATGCTGACAATAGCTTTACTAAACGCTTACTGAGACTCTTGAATTGAGATCCCTTTTGAAAGGAATTCCACTGAAGAGACTTTGCCTGAAGGCTGTTCTCAGCTCAATTGTAACTGCATCTTGGCTTTACCTGGGGCTGATCCAGGTAATGCTTGAGTTCAGGGGATTGGAAATAAGAAATGAAGAGGACAGTACCTTGTTTGCATTTCAGGGCATAGTAATCCATACTCTTGACATTTTCATCCCTATTTTGTTGCGCCATCATCTCACCCTCTCTCCAAGCTTCTAAATCTGCTGGTGCCGCTGACTCAGTCAGTTTCTTATAGGATTCTTCTGACCCCTTCAACAAATTCATTGCCCGTTTCATCTTCCAAACCAACGATGATTCTACATTGAATAACACAGTCAATATTCAGTGTAGGGGAAGGATGATGAGACATTTACTCATGCCGATTAGCTTTTTCCAGTTTGAGTGATTCATGTGGTCATCCAGAATTTCAATCCGATGGGCCATAGTCACACTCTTGGCACTTCGGGATGTTTCGTTCAAGACAGCCCACAAAGTTTCCACAATTTTGCCATCAATTACACCACTCCCTGGCACATATGCCAATGTATATCTAGGAAGGCAATCATCAACGTGTCCTACCACATGAAAGTCCCCGATTGCTCCTGTGATCCTAAGACCTTCTGGGATAGACAGAAAGGGTGACTGATTCACTCGAAGGTGAAAGTTGATTATCCACTGACAAAAGATGTCGTATACGAGTAGCGATCGATTGATCCCCTTCATCGTCTTTCTGTTCAGGGCTTTACAAATTGCATAGTCGATGTTTTTCTGCCTGTAAATTCAGATGAAAGGGCTTGTAAATTGAGGATTCGTGATGGGAAGAGACTTACTGCTCTCCTTTTTGAAAGTCAATGGTGGCCTCGGGTTGAAAAAATCCATGCCGAAGACAAACCACCGATCTGATACCAGTTGCATCATAGCCAGCAACATTGACATTCTGATCAGCTTTGAACTTGTTGCATGTACAGGGAGGCTGCTTGAATTCCCTGGCTATCTTGAGGTGAGCTTTATAATCTGAGCTCTCTGTCATAAAGCTCTGGCCATTTGTCAGTGGCACGTCATCCTCGGGTCATTTCTGACATTGATGAGAAGCTGTAAACTTCCCATCAATGGCAAAAGACCGAGTATAAACCCATCTAAAATATCTTTAGTGTTTATCGGGGACTTGGTGTAAAAGTAGTGCTTGCTGTTCTTCATCATTCTTCCAATCTTCGGGCAAATTAATCCCAACCTGTGGACAGGCGGGGCAAAGGACAGCGAGATCCCCAAGTCCTGGACTTTCAACGTTATGCCCAAATCCATGTCACTTCAGATGTTTGAGGTTCCGGAATTGCCTTGTACATCGGAGAAGTTCCCGATATCGGTCCTGGCAGATTACATGAGTATCAGTGTTGTGATGATCAGTATTTCGATTGGTGGGATGGAGCTTACTGGAATAGTTTTGGGAAAGCATGTGGAGGTAAATCTCCTCAGCTTCTGGTAGTAATGCCAAGCAGAGGATTTGCACTCCTGGTTTTTGGCAAGGAAGGAATCTAGACCTTCAAATGTGAACAAGGTCTTGACTTGCTTGAAGGAGGCAGGGAAGAAGTGCAGATCAAGGGCCTGTATATCATCAGGTATGTGTCCAGGGCACCTGCACCATTGGATCGGAAGATGGTGGACACCATTGCTATGAACAATGACTAGTACATTCTTCGCATAGGTAGTTTTATCCCTAACATCTCTCTCCAGCAACAATCCATCGTCTTCCAATTCCATTTGAGAGAAAGGAACTGAGCCGAACTCGAGGTCATCATCATCATCCAATAACTCGGATGGGAGATCAGGAAGGCCGAACAGCCATTCATCCTCACCCTCTTCTTGGTGGGAGTCATCACTGGGGTTTGAGGGGCATAGCTTCCCACCATGACTGAAGTGAAGGGTAAGACCGGCCTGTAGAAGGGTGGAATCTTTGAAGTACTCATTTTCCCAGTGTTGAATCTTGTGAAAGGGGTTGTTCCGATGAGCCTTCTGACAACAGTCCTTGCAAAACATTGGACATCCAAGACAGTCCAAACAACACCAGTCTCCCGATGACCCACAGCTGCTGCAAAGCATCTCGATCGGAGGCGCCTCAGATGAGAGAATATGTGCTAAATAGAACTTCCTTTTATGCAGGTAATCCCTCATGTAGTCATTTTGTGACTGAATCCAAAAGGTCAAAAAGGTATCGAGAGCCAAATGGGCAAGGCTCTCACCTTAGACTTTGGAAGTTGGAGGGGTTCTAAGAGCACATTGTCAAAGTTAATATTTTGTCTATCTTCAACTGAAACCAAGGGAGTCAATCCTTTGATAGGTTTGGAAGGGGACTTGGATGGGGACACAGAGGAGTGTGAATTTTGCTTGCTAACTTTCATCTTCTTCACCAGGCCTCGAGCTGTGTAATGGCTGGTAGTGCTGATACTTAGAGTGTCACCACTGGCTATATTTCTGAGATTAGGATTGAATTTTTTGCTAGGCATGAGATGTTGGTTGCTTGTGTGAACTGCTGACTAACCATCAATCATTGGATGCGAGGGTCCCAGGGCAATTCA
The DNA here is from genome assembly GCA_026075535.2 of Tricholoma matsutake. Lineage (NCBI taxonomy): Eukaryota > Fungi > Basidiomycota > Agaricomycetes > Agaricales > Tricholomataceae > Tricholoma > Tricholoma matsutake. Next base: position 8,724,550 of record AP026540.1, on the reverse strand, counting down.
GACCTGCCAGTGGTGCCGAGGAAATTCATTCACTCATAGCTCTTAATGGATCACTTCATGATTATCGATATCGACTGATCGATAGACACCTATGATAGTATTTTGAGAGCATTCCAACGAAATGTGCAAATCATCACCATGGTTCCTCCCCATCAGCAAAATTCCTCACAGCAAGAGCTTTTTGCTCAAATTGCTCAGCAACTTGTTGTTCTGATCGTCAACATTGTCATTCCTGAAACCTTGAAGATTATACAGCAGTATTATTTCAAGGAGCCATGTTACACGTCAATTCTCACAGGGCAGGCTTGGGTCAATGAACTACTCCATGGTCATCTGAAGCGCATTTGCACAGCTCTTGGAATGAATAAGCAAGTTTTCAGGGCTCTCATGTCTGAATTACAAGGGATGGGCCATGGGGATTCCAAGTACATCACTCTTGAAGAGCAGCTTGCTATTTTTCTATATTGTTGTGTCACTGGTCTTCCTATCCGCCATCTTGAGGAAAGGTTTCAACATGCTCCCGAGATGATATCTGTGTAAAGAATTCATTTATTTCTGCTATCATCATTTTGGACTCATAGGTTCACAGATACTTCTGTAAAATGGCTCGTATCTTTGCATTTGCTCCTTTCAATTCCAAATACATAAAACAAATATCCCCCTATGATCCACCTTCATCAAGACTTTTCAACAATCCGAAATTATGGCCTTTTCTCCAATCTGCCCTTGGGGCAATCGATGGTAGCCACATCCATGCCACTGCTCATGCTGAGTATCATGAAGCATGGTGCAACCGGAAGGGCTTCATATCACAGAACTGCTTGTTCAGTTGTTCGTTTGATCTTCTTTTCACATATGTCCTTACCGGATGGGAGGGCTCTGCATCAGATGCCCGAGTTTATGAAAGTGCGATCTCTGATGATCTGATTGTACCTGAGGGATTGTATCTCCTTGCCAATGCAGGCTTCCCACATTGCAAGGAGCTTCTTGTTCCCTACCGCGGCATCCGTTATCATCTTGCTGAATGGGGGCATGCCTCATTACGGTATGTTTGTGCTTTTCAGTATAAGGCATGCCTAAATTCATGAAATGTCCAGACCACAAAATAAAGAGGAGCTTTTCAACTTGCATCACGCTCAGGCAAGAAATGTAATCGAGCGCATTTTTGGAGTTCTCAAGAAGTGCTTTCGCATACTTTTGATTGGCCCAGAATATGACATGACAATCCAAGCACAAATTCCGGCAGCATTGTGTGCTATACATAATTTTATTCGCATTCATGATCCTCACGAAGAAGAACTTGCAAGTGAAGAATACCCAAACCAAGGTGGCCACACTGGTGATGGCTTTGTGCAACAAGCCAGCAATGTAGAAGACAACAACCCAAATGGGGTGGTTGCGGGTCGGCGAAATGAGATTGCACAGTCAATGTGGAATAGCTATCAGGCAATTTTGCGAGAACACGAGGCCAGTGACGACGTTGATGAATTTTTGTACAATACAGATGTAGAGTAATACAGTGTACAGTACAGTTAGTGTACAAAAATTTAGGATACAGCTGGCTTCAAGATCATTTGGAGAGCATAACGCAATGTATTTTCCCGCTGCACATCAGACATGGCTATGAGACTACCAGCAGCATTTGGATTATTGCTATAATAGAATGAAAGAGCACCTCGTTCATTATCATCAATATGGTCTGCATTTTTGATCAGCTCCATTGCCCAGTACTTTACAGTCCCCCACCTGTCCTAGTGGACTCCGACCGGACTGACCGGAGTCCACTGGAGTCCAAGTGGAGTCCAATTGAACTACACTAAGTCATGTAGAGTTCAATCCCCCATTGGAGTCCAACTGGAGTCCGAGTGGAGTCCAATTGAACTACACTAAGTCATGTAGAGTTCAATCCCCCATTGGAGTCCAACTGGAGTCCGAGTGGAGTCCAATTGAACTACACTAAGTCATGTAGAGTTCAATCCCCCATTGGAGTCCAACTGGAGTCCGAGTGGAGTCCAACTGGAGTCCGAGTGGAGTCCAACTGGAGTCCGAGTGGAGTCCAACTGGAGTCCGAGTGGAGTCCAACTGGAGTCCGAGTGGAGTCCAACTGGAGTCCAAGTGGAGTCCAACTGGAGTCTGAGTGGAGTCCAACTGAAGTCCGAGTGGAGTCCGAGTGGAGTCCAACTGGAGTCCGAGTGGAGTCCAACTGGAGTCCGAGTGGAGTCCAACTGGAGTCCGAGTGGAGTCCAACTGGAGTCTGAGTGGAGTCCAAGTGCAACCAAATGATAAGTCAATTGGATATGAGCTCAAAGGACTTCAGACTTGGTGAATTTCATAAAGTACCCACAAAATAAATTTGTGTACTGCAGGAATTGAACTCAAGACCTCACCATAAGGAATTACATGACAAACCAAACAAGTGTGCTCAACCACTTGAGCCACAGGAGATTTATTGGGGATCAATATAAGGTTTATTTATGACTCAACTTTTCATATTCGTCGAGGAGGCATTTTTCAAACAATTAAGATCAAAAAATTTTGATTAACCACATCCCTCATGTAGGACACGAGGGAGTGGGTATAATATAATAATAAACAAAAAAAAACCCCTCTCACAAGATGTGAGAGGGGGGGCAGAGATAAATTAAAAATAATAAAGACCCCTCCCCACACAAAATGTGGGGGGAGGGGGGGTTGGGGGATGCGGTCTGGGGTGGGTGTCGTTGCCCACCCCTCCTTGCACACATCCGTTGCCGTAGCAGGCCGCACCCGTCATCCACCCTACGAGCAGTTGCTCGTAGGTGTGGGGATGGGTGCCGTGGTCGTCTTATCCCTGGTGTGCCCGCCATCCACCCGACGAGCAGCTGCTCGTCAGCATGGGCTCTCACCACCCATCCACCCTGCGAGCAGAGGCTCGCAGGCGTGGGGTGGGTGTGTTGTCGGCTTTGGGGGGTGCTGGTAGGCGTCGTCATCGTTGACTGCACACACTCGCGATCCACCCTACGAGCAGGGGCTCACAGGTGTGGGGTGGGTGTGTTGTCGGCTTTGGGGGGTGCTGGTAGGCATCATCGTCGTCGTCATCATTGTTGACTGCACACACTCACGATCCACCCTATGACCAGGGGCTTGCAGGCATGGGGTGGGTGTGTTGGCTCGTTTGCGGGTGGTGGTGTCATTACTAGTAGATTATAACCTAGAAAACTAAAAAAACAAGTTAGTTAGTTCATAAAAACAAAAACCAAGTGAAAAAAACTTACATAGGGCCCAAACGATGCGATCGGCGTCGTTTGGGCCCGTGTTGGCTCGTTTGCGAGTGGTGGTGTCATTGCCAGTAGATTATAACCTAGAAAACTAAAAAAACGAGTTAGTTAGTTTATAAAAACAAAAACCAAGCGAAAAAACTTACATAAGGCCCAAATGACGCAGATCACATCATTTGGGCCCGTGTTGGCTTGTTTGCGAGTGGTGGTGTCGTTGCCAGTAGATTATAACCTAGAAAGCTAAAAAAACAGGTTGGTTAGTTTATAAAAACAAAAAGCAAACAAAAAAAAAACTTACCTAGGGCCCAAACGACGCAATCTGCGTCGTTTGGGCCTGCATTCCATCCATTTGGCTCATTTGCGGGTGGTGGTGATGGCGGATTTGGTGTGGGAGCGGTGGCAGTGGGTGTCCACACAGTGGTGGTGGTGGTAGAGAGAGGAGGGAGGGAGGCGGCATCGATGGTGGTGGTGGTGGTGGTGAGTGATGAGCTGGCACATTTGATGATGTGGCTATATGCTTTGTCATACACAGCCGCACACAGTACCTAGCACAAGTAGATGATACCTTAAACAAGGTACTGTGGTGTAACGGTTATATTGTGTGTTATGATTACATAAGCAACCGACAGGGATCTGGGTTCGATTCCTTTCCTTACACACTTTTTGAGCGGAATCCAACTGGACCAGTCTGAGTGGAATCTGGTGTTTGAGTGGATTCCACTCGGAGTCCAGTCAGACTGGACTGGGACTGGACTGGCAACTTTGCAGCAGTTGGCTGGTGACCAGTCCCAGTGGACTCCAGTCAGACTCCAGTTGGACTCCAGTCAGTCCAGTTGGACTCCAGTTGGAGTCCAATGGGAAAGGTGGGGGAGTGTAAAGACCTCCCATTGCCAACTCGATTCGCCGCGCATCCAATTGAAACAGGCTTTGTTGCATAGTCATATTAAGATTGTTGATGGCCCCAGTTGCTCCAACGAGAGCAGAGATGCTTGTATTGGTCTTTGTCAATGTCGTTGCACTTGATTGTGGCTTTGAAGCAGTTTTGGATGGTGGCTGATTGGGCATGGGATCATCCCCTGATGCCCGTTTGCATTTTCCCGATGACTTCGATTTCACTGAGGGCATGCTAGGAGCTGATGCTGGGGTAGGGGGATGTGAGGATGCTGACATAGGGGGATGCAAAGATGCCAAAGCAGGGGGCTGTGAGAATGCTGATGTAAGGGGATGCAAAGGGGGCTGTGAGAATGCCAAAGCAAGAGGGGCTGAGGATGGAGTCATTGTTGGGACTGATAGGATAGAGAGCGAAGATGAGGCTGTTGCAGGTAGTTGGCCTAGTAAAGGACGTGACAATGTTGATGGGAGGGCTGGATCAACAACATCCATGAAAGTCAAGCCGTCTTGTGTGGCAGGAAAGATGATCCTGGCTGAAGACGAAGGGGCAGCATGCCCAGTCTCATTAACCTCACCATTCCCATCAATCAAGAGGTTGGGAGGGGCTTGGCCAGTGCCCTTGTGTGCAAATTGACCTTTCACAATAGATTTCTCCATGATCGCTTGCATTTTCACATATTGTGGAAATGATGCATTGAGGAGCTGACAACAGTACCTTTTCTGTGATTTGAAGGTTAGATACATATGAAAATAACAATATAATAGGAACGTACCCATTCCTTCCCCAAATTCTTCTCAAAATGCTCGTAATGTTGAAGCTCAGCACTCGTTTGTGCCCAGATACCTGATCCAGCAGGCATTGCACCCATTCCCGACCTTCCATAGTAATCCTCAACCACCCTGTACATATCTTTATACTAGTAGAATGGTAAAATGGAGGAAAAGGATGTAGAATGATTATATCACGCACCATAGTAAACTTGGCTTTGATGGCAGCTATTGTTCGTGGAGAATGTGGGTGCTTGGTGTCAAGATGCAGTTTAGCTGCTGTCCAGACAACTGGCTTGAAGTTCCCTGGAGAGCTGGCTTCAGAACGGCGGTTGTACAAGAAAGCAATGAGGTCTTCAATTTCTTGATCTGACCACTTCTTCGCTTGACTCTTCACTGCTTCGGATGTTGTGGCATCATCAGCATTGATGGAGGGGAGCACATCCATAAGGATAGGGAGACAGATCTGTACAGCAGCAGCTGCATAGTGAAGAATGTGTTGATGTAGATTATCAATCAGCATATAATTGAAACCTAGAGACATCACGGGAGGGAGGCGGAGAACGAAGTCTTTTGGCACCCGCCGGCAGGTTACCCTCTGTAAAAAAGGAAATTTCTCAGTCATGTGATAGTTAGGTGCAAGTCAACAAAGTCAGGTAAACATTAAAAAACTGGTCAAAATGTCAGGTCAAAGAATGCAAAGCTAGTAGTAGTAGTAGTAGTAGTATTCAAGTAGTATTGAAGAAGATGGTAGGGAGATTTAGTGGCTATCATGTGACTACACGATCATGATGTATCAAGTCTATCACACAAATGACATTTGTACAATATTCTAACTCCATAAGTTCTGAATACATTGTTAGACATGTTAAGAATTTAAGGTTTTAACTCAAAAACTCCAAGTTTTGCTTTGTTCAGAACATAAGTAGATGGTGATGTATGAACCGCAATTTACATTAGATCAGAAACTTCTAACCATGAAACAACCAATGACACTTGTTCCTCATGATCTCATCTTATCTTTGAAGAATGTATATTATGGGGATTTATGATTTAGACAGTGCTTTTTTTCTTATGCCTTTTTACAACCAAACTATCTAGAAGTGATGCCAACTGACTTGAATATATGACTTCATACTAGGTGACAAAAAGAAAGTTGACAAGTGGTTTGATTAAACTGAAAGATTGGTCTCCAAATGATCACTGATATGATTTCTGAGCATTTCTGAGCATTCCTTGGAGCATATTGGTCAATATGTGTGATCAGTGACTGGACTCATACAATTAGGGGCTTTTCAAGACTCAGGATTGATGGATTAATTAATGATCGACAATGATCGACAATGATCAAAATTGATCAACCATGATCAACCATGATCGACAATGATCGGTATAATTGATTCCATAATGAAATGATTTCCCCTGCATCCTGATTTGTACTTGTTTCAATACCACAACACCAAAAATACACTTATCCACCATCACATCACATACATTACATCACTATACGCTATGCCAGCTGAAGCCCATGTTCCTCCTGAACTCATCCACTTTAAGCCGACAGGGGAAGATGTGGAAATCCTAGAAGCCAGAAAGGAACAATGGCAAGAGGGAGATTGTTTACAGTGGAACAGAATTGGTCAGAAAGTTTATGACGAAATGAAGAAAAAGAATCCCCACTGGTCTAGGGAAGATAAGGAGTTGAGGAAGAAGGTCAGTTCATGAATTGGAAAGTATTTTGCAATGCCTTTGAACAGGGCATTTTTGAACAGGGTGTATATGCTTGGTTCCATACATATGGAAGAACTAGAGAATCGTCTGAGAAATTTAAGGGGATCAAGAAATGGATGAGTAGAAGGGTTCTCGGCGTTCAGGCAAAAGGGGAGTTAAAGGAAACAATTCAAGGAAAAATGGGTGGATGGGTAGAAGATACTTCATGCAAGGCAGACAATCAAAAGGCATTTGGCACATACCAGAAGGAGTTGAGTAACCTTTGGGGGAAGACATCGGAAGCAGAGAAAAGGAAGATGGAGGACCTGGCTGATATATGGAATCGAATGGGTCCCCCAGCTGAGGAGCAAGCAAGGTAGGTCATTCACGTTGAATATTGGTATTATCAATACTAATGCAGAACAGGAATGCAAAACAGGCTCATAAGCATGTGAAGTCCTTCTGCAAGCAAATGAAAAAGTCTTGTGGAAAGGACTGTTTGGTATTAACATGCCACAAGGAAGTGAATGGAGTACTTGTCACGAACGCGTTAAGTCTGTTCGCTGTCTGAATTTGTTTCTGCCAGTTAAACCTTTTTCTTTGTAGGCATGAATTTATGGGAGATCTCAGAGGGAAGTCTTTCTTCCAAGCAAACAAAGATTGGGATACCAAGCCAATCATGGGGCTTCTAAACATGCATGCAAAGGAGATGTATTGTAAATGGATAATTTCTCATCGGAAAGATTCAAAATAATTGTCTTTTGTTAGCTGCAGCTGAAGAAGCAAAGTTCCGAGTTCCTATTGGAACCTCAAGTCAAAAGCCATATGTTCAGTTGGATACGGATGCCAACGGGAATCCATTGCTTCCTGAGCTGACTGACTGGCCGAGCAAAGGGATGGATAAGAAAGCGTTAATCAGGTCATATGTCAGGTCAGCATATCGTGAGTGGGTCGGCAATCATTCGTTCATTCTCATCCTGGATGACTTGTCAGGTCTGGCTTGCAGTAATGAACTTGCAATCCCTCCTTGGATGTCATTCATTGAAGATGCAGATAAGTACTTTGGGGCGGATCAGGTTCCTGATGGTTTCAAGCTTATGGATCCATCGAGGATGAAGGACCACCAGATCAAGGAGATTTTGACATTTTGGTACTCTAATCAGGAAAGCGATGGTTTTGGTTTCAAATTCTATCAGGACAAAAAATTGAAGGGAAAGAAGAGATCAAGAGATGATTCCGATTCTGATTCTGATTCTGATGCTGATTCCAATGCCAAAACACCAAGCTGCCCAAGCTGCCCAAGGACCAAGAAGAGTGAGAGGGAGGGTAAAGGCAAGGAAAAGAGGGTGGAGAAGCCTGAGGAAAGGTGGACTGACCATATTGTTCCAGATTCAAGAAGGCGTAAATGGAGGGCTCCCACATTAAACAAGGTTGAGGAATTGGGTGAAGTGTTTGATTTCACATTGGTCGATCAAATGGAGTCATCAGAAGAGGAAGATGTAATGCAGTCTGGACAACCAAAGGTCGGGCCAAGCAAGACACCAATTCCGATTGCAGGAAATTCCAGAAATAGCAAGATGCATCCAGTTAGGAAACAGCAGAAGCTCAGCCTGGCGATGGAACTTGTTTGAAAGAGTACGATGCGACCTTTAAGCAAACAGACTGGTAGGGCCATGGATGCTGGGAAGAGTGCCAACACTGCAACAAATGAGTATGAGATTCAGGGGGGGGATCAGCAAGAACCAGAGATGATGCAGAAAGGAAAGGTGATGAAATCGAGGTTGGCTGAGAAGATAAAGGAACCACCGAAGAAGAAGCCAAAAGTTTCTATCAATGTGCCTGCTCATTCACAGTCATTGAGTAAGCTTGGTCTATTTTGTCCAAGATGATGAATAATTGAAATGTCCTGCAGTTTTGAAGCCCCCTCAAAGGCAGTCTACTCGAAACACAACTGACAAACCAGTACCAATAAGTGAGCAGTCTAATTTAAAGATAATTCCAAAGAAGGCAGAGATGAAGAAATGAAAGGGAAGGAAAATGTAAAGGTAGAATAGTATCCAGACAAGCATAGTGGTCTTTGTTTGGAATTTTCGAGCATTCACTATAGACAAACAACCTGACAAAATGACCCGACAAAATGACCCGACAAAATGACCCGACAAAATGACCCAACAGTAGATGACCCGACAAAACAACCCGACAAACTGATCACCTGACAAAATGACCCGATGACCTGACAACATGACCCAACAAAATTGACCCGACAGTAGCTGACCCGACACTGGATGGCCTGACAAAATGACCCAACAAAATGACCCAACAAAATGACCCAACAAAATGACCCAACAAAATGACCCGACAAAATGACCCAACAAAATGACCCAACAAAATGACCCGACAAAATGACCCGCCATTAGATGACCTGACAAAATGATCCGATGAAATGACCGGACCCAATGATGACCCAACAAAATGACCCAACAAACTGATCGCCTGGCAAAATGGCCTGATGACCTGACAAAATGACCTGACAAAACCGACCCAACACTAGATAACCTGACACTGGATGGCCCAACAAAATGACCCAACAAAATGATCACCTAGCCAAGTAAGCTGAGGATGTGACAAAATGACCTGACTAAAGGACCCGACAAATTGACCAAATAAGTATTGTGACCCGACAATAGATGACCCGACACTAGATGACCTGACAAAATGTCGGGTCATTTTGTCGGGTCATGTTGTCGGTTCATTGTGTCGGGTCATTTTGTCGGGTCATTTTGTCGGGTCATTTTGTCGGGTCATCGGGTCATTTTGTCGGGTCATCGGGTCATTTTGTCGGGTCATCGGGTCATTTTGTCGGGTCATTTTGTGAGATCATGTCAGGTCATTTTGTCGGGTCATGTTGTCAGGTCATTTTGTCAGGTCGTTTTCTCCAGTCATCATTTTGTCATGTCAGTTATGTACTAGTTTGCATGCAGTAATCCATGAATGCCTATCTTACCAAAGCTGTTGACAATAATCATTTTAACACTACAGTAATGTTTCCCAGTTATACTGACGATCCCTGTCCAATTCTTCATCGGATTCGTCGATTGCCATGGCAAAAGAATCTCTATCATATTCATCTTCCATTCCTGACACCGGAGATTCCATTATCCTGGGCATGACCATCCTAGGTCTCTCGGCCTCCTGTTCCTTTGTTATTGTGCCATCACTCTCATCTACATTCTCAACCTCTGGCATGGTATTCAATGCAACCTCTGGGGCTACCACTTGTGAAGCCATCTCTCATACATCCTGTCCACTCGCCAAAGCTGCATGGGATGGTCCCGCAACAGGTCGTTCTTCCTCCATTGCAGCATCAGAGGTTCGATGATACTGACCAGAAGGATTTGGACTTGGTGTAATCCTGAGTTTGTTCAGCTGTAACATGCTGGGCTGAATAATGTCGTTGAAGACTCTTGAACTCCTCGGAGTGATAACGGGTGATGTGAAATCATTAGGGGGATAAGGGGAGGGATATGGGACAATGTTCATAGAATGTGAGGGATAGGGTGATGATGAAAAGCGGGATGGTGGCATGCTGAGACTCTCCATGGCACCTCCATCCTCAGGTGTTTGGCAGTCAGAGGGCATTGTAGGTTGGGACATGACTTTGGTCAACGTTTGCCGATGCTGTTCCAGGAGTGCAGTATGGGCATTGTGGTTGCTGATAAGCACCCTTTGGCTCATTTCCATTGCTACCATCATCTCCTTCATCTTCCTCATCTCCTCTCGCATCTCTGTGACCTCCTTAGTCAGTCAGTTATTCTCCCATTGAAGCTGTTGCACCATCACCATTTCTCCCTCAACACTCGCCTCACCATTGTTGACAACTCGGACAGCCTCACTGACCTGTTCCCCTTTCCAATTTATGAAGTAAAGGTACTCCAATGGTACCTGCCCCAATGGATGCACTGTTACTACCCCTGGACTCCCTCGGCAAGTCTCTCCACCATCCGACATGGCTTCGTCCTCATCCGTCTTCCTGGATTTCGACTTGGATCGACTTCTTGGCTTTGCTTTTCCTTTTGCCTTTGGTGTCGCCACTGCTGCCCTTGTTGGTTTTGAAGTCATCCCTCTCTTTGGTGTCACTGGTGGCTTTGGCATCGATCCCCTGCTTGGGGTTGATGAAGCCTTAGCTGCCTCAGGTGGCCTTGAAGTGCTTTGGGTCCTGGTTGATTGGCGTAGGCTTGGGTTCGATGGGGAGGGTTCCAACATGTTTTCATCACCCAACGCAGGTGTTGTTGGGGTTGCTCTTGGTTCTGACTTGATGACCTGTGTCTTTCCTTCCTTCGTCACTGTCGCTTTCCCTCTTGTCCACCACTCCCCAACAACCTTTGTACACTTCTGCTTGCGACCTCGACATGACAAACAAGCGGTGTTGCCCGCATACACGCATCTCACCTCCAGCTTCACACACCTTGCACAAGCCTCCGTGTTGCCCAAATTCGGCAGACGCATGGTCTCTGTTCCAGGCTTCATGCTTGATTTTGACGTTGTGGCCTTGGGTTGTAATCTTCTTGAGGGTTGTGATGACCCCTCCACAGGCTGGTCAACCTCCTCCGAATCCACATCCATCGCCTCTGCTGTATCCTTCTGCTTTCCTTTAACATCCACCTTCTTCATCCTGCTCCGCCCTCTCTCTCCTGCTTCTTCCAACCAGGCCTCTTCCTTTATCTCATCAGAAGAGTCATTCACATACTCACTGCTTTTGATACGAGTCTGTGAATGGCTCCTCCATCCCATGGGAGTCATTTTCAAAAGCTGGTATTGTGTTGACAGATCCACTACGATGACTTGAAGCCAGGCCAGTTGAAGTGGGCGGTGGGGGAATAATTTGCAACATTTCATCCCTCGAACGAATCTGGATGTTGTGGGATGATGATTGGATTTATTATAGAGGCAGCTACTCCATTCCGAACTGCACAAGGTACTATATGTGATTCAATATGTAGATAATTCAAGCTAAACTGAGTGAAACCTACCTGGTGTCTGATGCCCTTCTGAAAACCACTCCCGAGTACTGCTGCCCTCCTCTGAAAGCATCGGGTGGTACCACAACAAGGGGTCATCTCGCTTTATCTTGCCAAAGTCGACTTCCATTCCTTGAGTATCAGCTCAGTCAAGCTGCAAGGCCACACTGATGAGCAGACGAGATGGGACAAAGTCATATCTGCCATCTCCCTCACATTCTGGTACATCTTGAGCACCCGATGAAGTAGTGTACTAGGAAGTACAGTTAGAAACTCATTGACAGGTAAATTGAGTTAACGTACAATCCAACTCTTCAATTTTTCCTCATTTACTGTATAGCCTTGGCCATGTTGTAGAAGAACAATCTCCAGCTTGCACTTGTTGATCCATACCAACAACTGTTGCCCAACGAGGGTATTCAATCCCTGATTTGATAGAAATGATATGTTATAGGATGAAATTTGGATAGTTAACAGACATACTGGTGAGTTTGGAAGTTCTTGAAGGAGTAGTAAAAGATCTTCATCACCTCCGAAGATGGCCTTTGTGACGGATCGATGGAGATGTGGTTGAATGGAAGGGAGGATGTTGTTGATGTAAGATTCAGCAACTTGATTGTAGGAAGGCATTTGCAGAGTTGATATCCAAAGCTGAAGGGCAAAGTATTGTTAATTGATTGAGTGAACAATGTTGAAGTACTGGATTGGTATTGTTTGCGAGAATCTGATCGGAACCACATGGTAAGTCAATTGATCAATCGAGAACTTGTGTACTAAAACAATTCGAACATCCCCGAAACCAATATTCCAATGCCAAAGATCAAGGTAAGTGAATTGTAATACTAATTTAGTTGTAATTACATTGTTTTCAGGTGGTCCCGAAATCAAAACAACCTGCTCCCTCTATGCTGGACTACCAACCCTCATCCAGACTGACAAAGCGTCGAAAGTTAGACTTATCTTCAGATGGCAGTACATCTGCTGTCCCCAACCCCAACACAGCTCCGCTAACTCTTTCTACTGCTGAAATCGAGCCTCCGATGGTTCATTCTGGATTTCAGCCATCTTCAAAACTGAGAACTTGTCCAAAACTGAGCAGATCGATGGTCGCCAGTACCTCCACCCTCCCTGAAACACTGGCACCTCCTCAGGTTCCAATAGCCATGATGAGACTGCCAGCTATCCATCCCCAATTTCAAGAGGGTTCTGTGGGGGGACTCATTCCGTCTTCCCAATTCTATGGCATGCCGGCACCCACACTTCCACTTGGTGGATATGTCGAGGAGGGTGATGATAGACATGTGAGGTTCAAGAGTCCACTGGAGGAGGGAACCCCACTCCACATACGACAGGCAACTATAAACAAGCACCGGATGGAAGGAATTATGGAAGGAAATGTTAAGTTGGATTCGCTACTTCCACTGCCGTTACTGCCATTGCCGCCCCTGCCTCTTCCTCTCAGGACAAGGCCTGTATTCATTCCTCACCCACCAACACCCCCAATTGTCACCATCCCAAAAACTCTGTCATCTCCAGCCTCTGACCCCATCGACTTTGCTTCTACACCTGACTATGACGTCGGAATGACAATATGCGGCGAGGAACAGCCATCCCCGAAATGGCCACGATCTCATACACCGCCTTCTCCAACCTCTGAAGACAATTGATCACCCGAACCAGAAACTGAGGAAGAGGAGCAGGTGGACCAGCTGGGGGATGATGGTGGCAATGAATTGGATGAGGTGGAGTTTGTGGAGAAGGAGAATCTGCAGGAGACGGTGGGGATAGTGGAAGTGGATGACATCATGCTGGGATCTGGGAAAGTGGTGAAGGGAAAGAGGAGAGCAGTAGAGGATCGGGGGGAAGGAATGATTGAAGAGTCGGCGGCTTCAGTCTGCTCCTTCCTCTTGCGGCCTGGCATTTGATGAAGGATTTGGGTTTGGAAAGTGGAAGTGGAGAGGCAATAAGAGGCATTGAGGTAAGGACAACAGCAAAGGAAAAGCAGGCCATCCTGCTCTCCAGGTTGTTGGAAGCAGAGTTATATCTTGCAGCTGGTGTTGAACAACTGCATGATTGCCTCAAGACATATGTAGCTAACAATTCAAAATTTGAGTTGTAGTTTACATTATTTTAATGAATGCCAATATTGGGATGTAAGCTTGAAGCAGGAATGAGTACATCAGAGTGAATTATATTATCACTGACACTAACACTACTTAAATATATTCGGCTGGAACAGTCCAACAAAAGTATAGAAAAGTGGAAATATACTGATGTTCTGATCTGATGTTCCCACATTGATGAACCAATTCCAATGGTACTAACCTCAATGAAATTCCAACACAATGGACTTACATCAATGGAACAATCTTCTCCCGATGTACCTACCCTGATGGTTCAATCCCAACATTCTTACCCCGATGGACCAATCAAGATCTACTCACCGAGATGGTTCAATCCTGATGTACTCACCCCGATGGTTCAATCCAGCCACAAGTAGAGGACAAATAAATATTCAAGGTCTACTATGAATCTATGATGCTGATATGTAATATGGGCATTTGCTACCATGTAGTCTCTTGGAAGGCTAAGATGTAGCAATGGTAAGAGCCTCATCTCATTGTCTAATACACTGCTAACATGACCTACATGGGCCTACCATAACATTCATAGTCTACTGCTTCAATATGTCCTATAGGCCCACCCATCAGCCATGGTCTGCTCCAATGCTAACATATCACATAGGCCCACCCATTATACATGATCCATACCAGTCCCAAAATTACACTTGGGCCCACCCCATCATCCATGGTCTACTGCTAAGTCCTCATGTCCTATAAGCCCACCCATCATCTATGGTCTATTCCAATACTAACATATCCCATGGGCCCACCCATCACATGTGGTATAAAGCTCTACTCATTTCACCCATGAGCCCATTCTATTTAAATGAACTTATACCTGCCAGATGAGCCCACACATCTTCTATGGTCTATTACAGTCTATGGGCCCACATTAGCTGGACCATTAAATACGGCCTAAAGCCACCATTAGTTAGTCCATATATAATGGTCTAAAGTCACTGAGAGTTGTGCCCGACAAGTATAATGTTCTGACCCAACATTTGAAGTGACCTGACCTGACATTTGAAGTAACCTGAACCAACATTTGAAGTGCTGACATGTGAAGTAACCCAACCTGACATTGACACTGTTCTGACCCGACAAGTATAATCTTCCAACCCAACAGTTGAAGTGACCTGACCCAATATTGAATTGTTCTGACCCAACAGATATAATGTTCCGATCCAACATTTGAAGTGCCAACAATTGAAGTGACCTGATCCAACATTTGAGGTGACCCAATCCAACATTTGAAGTGCTGACATGTGACGTGACCCAACCCAACATTGAAATTGTTCCGATCCAACAAGTATAATATTCCGACCCGATATTTAAAGTGCCAACAGTTGAAGTGACCTAACCTGACATTTGAAGTGACCCGATCCAACATTTGAAGTGACCCAACTCTACATTTAGTATTGACATGGCCCATGGGCCCATCCATCATACAGTCCACTGCAGTATTGACATAGCTCATGGGCCCATCCATCATATAGTCTACTGCAGTATTGACATGATCCATGGGCCCATCCATTATAGTCTACTGCAGTGTTGATATGACCTATGGGCCCATCCATGACAGATGGCCTATAGCAGTACTCTTATCACCCATGAGCCCATCCTATTTGCATGAGCTTATGCCCACCAGATGAGCCCACTCATTTACTATGGTCTATTATAATTCATGGGCCCACATTAGCTGGATCATTGAAAACAGCTTAAAGCCACCATTAGTTGGTCCATTTGTAATGGACCAAATATACTGAAGGGGCTGTCTCATGAGTGACTGCTCGTGGGGTGGATCATGGCTCAAATGGTGCCAACGATGACAGCACAGCCCAGCACCCGCCCCCACTACTGATGACACAGTGGGCGACTGTGCTCTCTCCATAAATACAGAGGCCACAGGGTCATCCCAACACTCCTGCTCACTCATTTTGACAAACCTAATGCATAGATAATTGTCACTAATTACTTACTCACTAATACATATTCTAATCTATGTTTCTCACAAGTCTGCATTGCAATCGCATCCACCATCATATATGATCATATGATGAGTCACAGCAAAAGTAACACCATGTGATGTAGTTGAGTATGAGTGAGGTCTATCTTAAGACGAATGAGGCTATGCAGTTCTTTGGTACCCTCCCATTGCTGGGAGCCTGTGTGCACACCAATATTACTTTTTTGACTCTCATGTAATTATCATGTTTCCTATCTACGTTTATGGTTGAGTGACCAATTAATGAGCATAACATCCTTCTTCAACCCATATGTGCCAACAGGGATTGTATAGGTAGCAAGGTGGCAAATGATATGCTGTGGTTCAAGAATGTACACAGTGTTTGATAGCTCACAACTGACAGCCTTTGATTGCAGCCTTGAGCAAGGCTCAACTGTGTATGGTGTCTTTCT
The DNA here is from genome assembly GCA_026075535.2 of Tricholoma matsutake. Taxonomy (NCBI): domain Eukaryota; kingdom Fungi; phylum Basidiomycota; class Agaricomycetes; order Agaricales; family Tricholomataceae; genus Tricholoma; species Tricholoma matsutake. The sequence continues at coordinate 8,708,365 of AP026540.1, read as the reverse complement.
TTGCTGAGCTGGTGAGAGTGGACGATGTTGACAAACAAAGAAAAATGTTTGCCAGAGACCTTCAAGGGGAAGTTCCCAAATTTCCTCAATATATCCAGTCTCGATGGTATCTCCACGTGTTGGGATATAGAACTGAATATGGCTGTTTCCTGCATGGCTATTGTTGTGGCTGTATGTTTGATCCTCAAAGACCACTTGGCGAGGCTGTTGAACAGCAGGAGGGATCAGGAGGGTGCTAAGAGCATAAGGTCCACCAGTGAATACTGAATTGTAGTCCCAGCCAATGACTCTCAGATATTGAAGAAGAAGGTCATAGTGCCTTTGATCAAGGGGCTTTCCACTTGCATGAGCAGCAGCAACTTCAGGGCCATTGAGGTTGTGTGTTGGCCGAGCAGTGGGGTGAGTGCTTGGTTGTAAAATCTCAGCCAATTCAGAAACATTGGCTTGGAGGTTGTTATTGTGAAGGAGTGCATCTAAGCGTCCACGATGAGCACTCTGGCGAAGCATTGTCAACTCCATATCCTCTGTTCAAAAAATACTACTTAGTGAAAGTACATTTGAGAAATTGAGGACTTATGAAGGTGACGGTTTGATTTGATTTGCCCATAATCTCCATTCATCCTTTCACCAGGAAATTCACTAAGCAGAGCTAGTGGGCCCCAGAATTTAAGTAGTGCCCCATTGTGCATAGCATAGTGGTGGTTGGGCATTGAGGGAAATACAGCACCAAAAAGGTGCTGCATAGAAGAGCGGTAATTAATGTAGTGGTCCATATAGGCATCCGCTTCAGCATTGCTGACAGAATAGCCTGCAATTATATTTGTTGCACAGACCAATTCACAAAAGTTCTGTAAAAGTTCCTGTTGTACCTCAGTGCCATTCCACCAGAGTGCTGGAATGACAAGAGGAAATATGATGGAGAATAGAATGAGGAGCTCATGAGCTTTTAAGCTTCCATGACTGGCTTCACCAAGATTGGTGGGAGGCCGTTGAACCCAAGTAGGAAGCTGAATATCTGAAATGCATGCTCGAATAATAGCCAGCTCTGTAGGTGTAAAGTGAAATGCACCAGCAATAGACACAGGCACTTCTTTATCTTCATCATAGTCATCAGAAGGAAGAGGCACAGCATTTGAACTGGGAGTAGGAGTAGAACTGGAGGTAAAGGTAGAAATGTTTTCATCATCAACATCCATATTGTCCAAATACTCTGCAAGACCTGAAGTGCTGCTGTGTTGACTTGCACTATCATCTTCAGAGTAATTGGATGAAGTCTCTGCATCTGTGTCATCATCATTAAGTTGAAGGGTTGCCAACAATTTGATTGCAGCCTTAGTTCAACCAATGCCCCACAGAACTCGAAGATGATACTGAAGGATTCCTTCAAGAAAATTGTGCATGAATCCTAGAATGACATATTGAACAGGATCCCCCCAGTAAGAAAGATCATGGAGTGGTGTCCACTGTACACCAGTTTCTTTAGTCATAGCTGTTTTAGCCTTGATGGTCACCAGATTGCACCACTCCTGAGCTTGAGTGTGAACTTCAGTTCCACACCGCAGTTCCCAATGATGGTAATCAAGATCCTGAATGTCATTTTATGGTGACATTTACAGAAGGAACAGAATAGCCCAGCAGCATGAGAAACAAATCCAGACACTTTCCGAATGGCTTGCAAATCTGCAAGCAGTGGAATAAGTTGTGCTGCTACTGCAGTGCCCTGTGGGTTGCGATCTGTAGGTAAGACCTTTCCTGGGAGGTCTAAGTCTAAAATCATCTTCTTGATAGGCTCCAGAACATGTGGTATTGTCCAAATGGTTGGGGCATGTGGAGAGGGAGTCATTCCAATAGTAAATGTGTTTTCACGAAGGAATCTGATGGAGATGGGCAAGTTCAAACAGTATAGGATAATGGCACCACATGATACTACTTTGCCTAAAGATTTGTTAATTTTCATCTACACCCCAAAATTAACAGACATACCTGCAATTTTATTGGTCAAAGGATTAAACCAGTCAATATATAAAGCAAAAACAAGGTGGTAAGGTGATTGAAGAAAAGGGCGCAATGAACTCCAGGCAGGGCTGTCATATATATCATGCATCCATCCAGGATTGAACACCCCTTGAGATTTTGCAAAAGTCTGATACAAATGGTCCTCAATTTGAGAATGAGAGAGTAAAAATATGAGCCATGACTCAAATGACTGAGTGGTATAGAGGCATTCAGGGATCCTCTGCAGGCCACCTGAAGTCTCATGTTGTGTGTATAGATTAGTGTTACAAGGCCTGGACTTTGGAGAGCAACGCCAGTTACATTGTGATGGACCATCATTAGGATATTGCTTGAAGCACTTGGGGCAGCAAATGACCCGCTCAATTGTAGGATCTAGCTGACATCGGGAATATACAGTCCATATATCCAGTGGCATCTTGAGTTCTGTGAGTTCTGAGGTCTTGATATCAGCAGCAGCAAGTGCAAGTTTAATGAGCCTCAGAGTAGTGAGGATGATGAACTTGAACAGGTGCAATAGAATATTGGCAGTATCTCTACTGATTCCAGACTGAAGGGAGAGCCAAGCAACAATGAGACAGCATAGATCAATGACAGGTGTAACAGCTATAATCCAAAGCCTAAATTGTAATTTAGTAAATGTAAAAACAGTGTTTGCATACCTTGTGTAAGATCTACACATTGAGCAGCCTGAGAGTGTGACTCAGCATCAATAATGGTGGACCTCGCTGGAAGTGGATCATCCTGGGGATCATGTTGATCTCGAATTTCATGTTTTCTTCGTATCTGTGAACTGACAAGGTGGCCAGGGACATTTTGGCCATGGGAGTCCAAATATGTCAAGTGAAAACAGACACTACAAGTGCAGACAACTTTGTGAGGCATGGAGAATTGGTGTTGTGGTTATCACTGGCAACAGGAAATCAATGTAATCAACGTGTGAACAACGTGTGAACAACGTGTGAACAAGTTCTGGCATTTTCCACGAGTGACTAATATAATCACGATTTTTGGGGCAATGGCTTACATCAGTTGTCTAACTTGTCTTGGATCAGTGTCATGTGTCTACAGTTGCGGACAAACAAACACGACAATTTTTGGTGACCCAATTTTGGAAGCCGGCACAAACATCCAGAGCCCTCAAAAATCGTCAAAACGTGTAGAATAGAGCCTAACGAGGATAATTCTACGAGCCGATTTCCCTATTTCGAAAAATTTGGGTTAGGTACCTCAAAAATTTGGCCGCCCCCTGAAAAAAATCGGTAAAATCATGGAAAATAGTGCAATCGACTCCTTTTGATTAGCTGCATCCAATCCTGTGATAAATTCGAGGTTACATCAAATTGATCGCCCATAATAAAAAGAATAAACTTCACCAAAAAAGGAAATTTTTACCAGTAACCTATGGAATCAACTTCGTTCCATCTTCCTAAGCTCCTGGAAGTGCCTAGATATTTGACAAGGCATTATAAAGGAGGAAAATAACCTATCATAATTGTCACATGCTTTGGAATAATCATGTGACATTAACAGTAGTTGAAAGTCTGAACTTTGTTTAAGTTACGAAGTGTGTGGTGACAGCCAAACTGATAATAAACTGTGTTTGTGCATAGCCAAATGACTGAGGCGACGACGAAATATCACATATGCTGAGTTGGAAATAAGCCAAAAATAGCTGAATGAAAAGAAATGCCCGAATGCAACTGAACCACCTGAACACCACCACATTCTCGCATCCGGCTGTTTAATGATTATTCTCTGATTTCTCATTGATGTCACAAATATGTACTGCTATGTTTTTATTGTTCTTTCTGCATTTTTGCTTTACCAATCAATCACCAATTTTTCACTGCTCTCATTTAAACCCTTGGCATTCTATGCTGCGTCATTCATGCAATGATTGTGTCAAATAAGATAGAAACCTAAAAGTACCAGGCATGGCTAACAAAATTTACCTGGTACATAATAAGCACTGCAATGTAGATTTACATTCCATTATTTTGAGCATAGGACAACTTCAAAACATTTGCATGTACTAAGTATTAAAGTAATCCTGTGTGACACACAGTTGAACTTCAAACCTAGCTTCAAGTTGAATGTTGATCTCATGCAAGGATCGCACAACTCAAAAAGCTGCCAAACGGAGTTATTAAAAGAGTTCCATCAATTACACATTGATCAAGTTAGGGAATGAACTATTTTTGCTGCTCAAATCCCTCAAAAGGGGTGCAAAATGTTGCGAAATTTTGCTCAAAAAATTTGGCCACCCTAAAATGTCGTGGGAAAAATTTCGGAGATAGGTTTTTTGATGTATTTTGACGAGCTGAATCCAAATCTGAAGTCGGTTTGTCCCAGAAAAATCCCGATCACGAGATATCAAAATTGTCGTGTTTGTTTGTCCGCAACTGTACTGGAGGCCGCATATGCACATCATTGCTAGATGATCTGCCGAAGATATGAGATGAACTCATGTCATCACAACATGAGCTGGAAAATGCCTCCGGTGTCACGCTGGTCTGGAGTCAAACCTTTCTCAGCCTCTTCCAACATGGGATCATCTCGATCCTGCTTAGCTTTAGCACACCTGATAATCCCACCAATCACCTCTTATTAGAGGTGGAGCTACATATGAGGTCCTCCTCTAATAAGAGGGAATTAAATGTGTATGGCCCTCCTCCGATAAACCTTGAATAAATATAGTGTAGACTCCTCCAAGACATCTACGGCATGTGCCGGACATCAGTACCTGCCATCAATGTCATCGGCTACCGTCACCATCGAGGCCATCAATCTCTCCCATCACTGTCGGCTTATGTCCGCCCACGTCGGCTAACGTTGTCACTGTCTCTGACAGCGAGCTCACTATTTCCTTCATTCTGGCCCGTTTCCCTTGGTTTCTTTTGCTTACATTAACTACATGTGTACATAGAATGACTACCTGCCATCCTTTCTACTTTACCTGCCCTGATAAGCCTACTAGAGCACTACCTTCTTGAAGTGAGAATGAGAGATTGTTGTACTTATGCATGAGGCTCTCCCTTGATATCCAGGCCAATAAAATCATGTCAAGGTCTATGTACATGATAGGGATAAGTGCTCTAGCCCATAAGGCAGTGACTACAGTGGGAAAAAAGCGAAAATGTAGGGGAGGAGGAGAGGGTACCCACTGCTGAGCTGGCATGTGGATCAGGACCAAAGGTGTACAGCCAAAAGGGTGTGAGGGTACCATATAGAGTTGTATACCAAGTATAGAGACTAGGGGGCCAGTGGGTGGATGTCAAATTATGTGTTAGTGTGATATCAGAGATGGTGACTCACCAGCTCTCCTGTTCATCCCACTGCATGAATGAGCATCATAAATGCATCATAGAGACCTTACAAACAATGGGGAGAGCCTACCATCAAAGCTACATGGGATAAGATAGTCAAAAAAGCGAACTAGGGGTGGGGAGGAGGAATACTTGCTGCATGAGATCCGTGGCACAAAAGCGTTCACTTTCTTCGTTTTCCAGGTCTATAGGTGAAGTAAATAAAAGGTATGTATGTATAATGGGATGGGACTGAGGTCCTGGCTCACAGGGGCATGGGTTTCCCATCAACAGAACAGAACTTTGCTCATAATTGGTCACACACCTTTCCTATTGTCCAAATCTCCTTCTGAGCAGTTAGGGTAGTCACCTACCCTATATTTATAGCCTACAAGTCAACTATATAGTCAATGCTTCGAGCTACAGAATAGGATCTACACATACTCACCTAATCTCCTTGTTACTCAATGCCAGGTCATAGTACCCATTAGTGGCAATATATACGAACATACCAAGGTACTACAAGTAGAATTAACACCTTGGAATGGTCCATGAGTCTGTACAAGAGGGATGGAGAGTCAATATATTGAAATAGGTTATACTCACTCACCAAAGGCCAGCAGAGCTTCAGCTTCTCAATATGGTACATAAAATAGTGCATAGTAATATATCTTATGAGGTTAACTTGAGCTATAGTCCATCCAGATAGCAGGAGAAGCCATGCCATACACTAGAGAGGTAGGTTGAAGCAAGTGTTCCAAAAAAGGCAATAACTCGAACATAGCTCAACAGTGACACAACGAGCTATTGATCAGCTGAGCCATCAAGCCGAATTTTGTGTATTAAATAACTCAGGGACAATTGATCGGTTCAACTAATTTTGGCAGAAGACCCCTCGGCTTATGGGCTCGTCCATATGCTCAAATATCCTAGTGAATTTAGGAAATTTATCTGGTATGCTATAGCCATTTTATTGAAAAACCTCGGCTGAGCCAGTGGCAACACTAGGACCTCATATGTAGCTCCACCTCTAATAAGAGGTGATTGGTGGGATTATCCAGAAAGTCTGTGTGTTAGAAAGTCCTGTCTGACTGTCCGGCTGTCTGTCTGAATGTCATGTGACTAGTACTACCTGCATGGCTACGCTCGCAAATGTATCGACTCTGGTGCCCAACCTATCGATTATGGGCCTTTTTACCTTTATATATATTGCTAAGCGACTGAGGGATGACATCTTGCTTCCCCAACCTGCTGAAGAACCTGAAGATAATGCACCTGAAATTTTACCACCAAGTGTCACTCGACTTCTTGCCAACAGCTGCGATATCCAAATCGAGGATGTAGATGTGCTTTGGATGGAGCTACAGCACCTAATCTGGGATAAAGAAGACTTTCCAAGGCACGATCTTGCAGGAACCATTCTCAAGTATGGTCATGGCCTCGGATTTGTGCCAGACATGCTTTATCCCCCACAACATTCATGCATTCAGCCAGCGTGCCCTCGCATCAGCAAAGGACTCTGTCTCAAGAAGACTTACTATCAGAAGGTGGTACTCTACACACTGGACCGGGGTGCTGTACCAGCATATGCTGTTAGTCTTTACTGTGAAGGTGCATTACGGTTTCTTTCAATGTCTGTGCAATTATTTTATACCATGCATACGGCAGAGTGTAAAACCAGCTACCACCATAACTACTACATTAAACAAGACTTTCGGTACTATTATGCCCAACAGCCTCCAATTATTGAAGTTGGCGAACACCAATTTGTCGATAGAAAAGTCATCGACCTCTGGATCGATGTGATGGTCATCTCCCACACATCAGCAACCAACTGTAGCTGCCTCTATCACTGTTCATTCTCTCGTCACAGTCTCCCTCCTCCAGACTGGCCCATGGGATTTATGCTCACTACAGAACACATATGGGATGCTTTCGTCATTGCATGTCTCCTCGATGACTGTGGCCGGCTTAATAGTCAACTGATTGGTCCTCAAAAAACTCGGTTCAATAAGGCAATGCAAGCATGAAATCTATGTCTTCGCTTGTATGGTCAGCCAGAGCTGAACCATCGATGCGATAAGTGTACACGGGTGTTCCAAGGAGAAGAGGTGTGGGTTGTGGTGGTAGATGGTGTAACGGTTGGACACCCATGCTGCGTGGTGCACAACTGCTTTGAACCATTACAGAATCAATGCGACCACTATTGCAAGAGTCACGAAAAGATGGAGGGGCAAATTTGTCAGATCAAGGGGTGCACCCAAGTCCAGCAGAAGGACTCCCGTGTGTGCGGTGATCTGCAGCACATTGAGGCAGAGCGTATCCATGTCCAACGTGGCCAAGCACGGTTTCAACTCAAAGAACACCTCGAGAGAGCACGGGTGGCTCATCCGAATGACAGCATAGCTGAACAACAGATATCAGATGACCTTGAGGTGGAGGAGGACATTGAAATTGCGGTCGCCATCCAGAATGATGCCCGCAATGTGGATACTCAGCGGAAGAAGCTGCGAGCACAGTTTGGGCGGAGGAGAACTCATAATGAGGAGCTCATTGTCGCACCCTGTGGCATAGTTCTTGCCCGGCAAACATTTTATGGAGCAGAGGGTGTTAGCAGTGTTGGAGTTGAGTCATTTTGAAACTTGCCCATGAATCCACTCATGTTTTCCTATTCAGAATTTCATGAAGAATGTTTTTCGTACCGGGCCAAAGCCAAAACACATCTTTTTCGACAACAACTGCACGCTCAAGAGGACATTCCAAAATGGTGAGTTCTTTGCTGATATCGGACTCACTGTTGATGTGTTTCATTGGAGTTGCAAACATTCAACTCGAGATATGTTTTGCCAGCAACACTGCAATCCATATTGCTACCCTGAGCTTCAATCTGAAGATGGATCAGGCTGGTATTTCAACTCTTCAATAGCTGAGCAAACAAATGTCTGGATTGGTGGATATCATGCTATCTGTTGGGAGATGGGTGTGGATAAGTTCAATTTCTTTTTGGATGAAATGATCTTGAGGAGGAATGAAGACATCAGGCAGAAGCTTGAACGGGAGAATCGACACCCTCATAATGTTGAGTATTAGGTGTACATGCAAATCACGTTCATCTTTGTGTGGTCGACAGTTCTGACATTGCATTACTATGTTCATGTGTATCACTGCCTAACTTTAACCGACATAAACCCCACTCACCCAAAAACATGAAGATGAGGTGCGCGGTTTTGACCCCACCGTGCACCTACAATTTCGAGCCAGGTTGAGTACTGGGTGTACATGCAAATCACATTGTGTTACATACAAACCGACAATCTAAAATACAAGGCAATCTAAAATACAAACCAAAGAGCTGAGATACAAATCGATATACGAAGGTGGGTTATGTTCGCCATCATTCCAGATACTTGGCACGGGCTGCTAAAAAATGCTTCCATGATCCTTTGTCTGTCCAGCCATAGTCCGCATATTTCATATGAAATTCTCTGGGGGTTCTAATCCATATGTTGTAGTTGTCATAGTATGTCAATTTCTTGAAGGAGAGTCCAGGGAAATATGCACCAAAAGCCACCTTTTTGGAGAGACCTTGGGGTGGTTGCTTGAATGCCTTCGCAATGTCGCAAACATAGTAGTCCTGTGGCCACTTGGGTGTCTCATCCTTGCTCAAGAAAACTGTGTCGACTGAGGGTTGGCGAACATGTCGGGCTTGTCATAGTGGCGACATATACATGTCATCGGTTGAGGCTTCATCATCACTATCCTCCATCTTGATCAAGAGCAGATTCTCCTGCTTGATGTGAATGTTCAACCATGTTCTTCCTCGCCCATTTTCTTCTTCAGAATCGAGGACGAGGACAACTCCAGGAGAATGAGGTAGTGACTGCTTTTGACACTTTGCCAATGGGATAGTGGGGACTGGGAGCTGTGGATTACGAGTCGCGGCTATGTTCTCATCATCAGACGAAATGAGGATGATATCAGGAGAGCGTTGCTTTGTGACGACAGGAGGAGGGACAGCCAAAGATGAAGGAACTCGGGCTTTTTGACCACAGGAGGAGGGGCAGCCAAAGATGAAGGAAAGGTTGGTGAGGAGGGAACTTGGCGCTTTTTGACCACAGGAGGAGGGGCAGCCAAAGATGAAGGAAAGGTTGGTGAGGAGGGAACTCGACGCTTTTTGATGACAGGAGGAGGGGTGGCCAACAATGAAGGAAAGGTCAGCGATAAGGGAACTAAAGACAAAGGGGTGGAGGGGAGTAGATTTGATGCAAGTTTGAGACCACGTTTCTTACTAAGGGCCTCCCTGATATATGACTTTTCACCTGGGAGATTGTCCCGAAAGTGCAGGCTACTCATCCGCCCATGCCTGACAAGGTTCTCGAAGCCTAGACAGTGTTTCACCTCCCGCCATTTGAAGAAAAAATGCCGTTGGTGGATCTCGGCATCGAAAACTTGACCGACTCTGAACCCAACCCATAGATCCTCCGCATCATCATACTTTTGCAGTCAAAGAGTGGCATCACCCTCGGAAATGAGGGCTAGGTCATGGAGGATGGATTCAGTGATTTCGAAGCTTCTAGAACCAGGCGGTAGTGTGAAGTCATATAGAGTGGCATCGCACTCATCTTGAGACCAGGCAAACACTCGTACTACATTCTTCAACTGGGACTCATTCTGTTGCAAAGTTGCTTGATGCATTCGGCGGTCAGCATCGATCCGTTGCAGAGCAGCTTGCTGTTCAGTGAACACAGGAGGGATTTGAACTGCATGGTGTGATGAGCGGGATTGTGGGGTCTCAGAATGAGGCCTTGGGGGAAGCAGTTGGTGACTGGCTGGGGTTGCAGCGGAGGATCAGTCGGCGAGCCCTGAGATGCCGCTGGCTGGGTTCGTAGTAAGGGATCAATAAGCGAGTCTGGAGGCGAGAGATGGTGGTTGATGGCATGATCGGATGAAGGAGTTGGAGTAGCGGAGAGAGGAGTTGGAGTAGAAATAGCAGGGAGAGGAGTAGACATAGCAGGGAGAGAAGTAGTGGCTTTATTGATGTGGTCTTTTCGTGGACATCCGCTGCTAAGTTGACAGTGTGTACGGCACATCCTTCAGGTGCAGTTTTTGGCAGGCAAACACTGTGATTTACAGCCCATGAAGTAGCAATATATTGGTGTATTCTGTATAGTGGGAGGCGGCAAAGTTGGAGGGGGAGATGGAAGTGTGGTTGATGATGTTACTGTCGGTGTTGAAGATGGTGATGGTGTCCGATCAACCCAGCGGAAAAAATGTTGGTGAGAAACTGATCCATGCCCAAACTCACCTTCAGGCCACGAGGTGCAAAGGACATAGCGACGACCGAGGATTCCATTGGCATTTGTCGTGGTAATGGCTGGGGTGAGAACCTGTTTGCAATAGGAACACTTCAATGGGTAACTCATTGTGAGGTATCTGATATGATAGGTCAATTTGGCTAATGGCGGGCAAGGACATTGCGACTCACCGCGACCACTACTGTATGGACGAAGAGGAAGACTTGGTGGCTGTACCAAACTCAACCAAACAGCCGGACAACCGGACAGTCGGACAGCCGGACAGTCGATTCTAAGATACAGACATCCTCGGATTATCAGGTGCTTTAGCACATTTGGATAGGAATCGGACTCTAATATTACTGTTCTTTAGAGATTCTAAACTACGGGACCTTCGTGGCTTAACTGTGACCCACAGTTCTCTGTCTTCCTCTTCTACACCAAAGAGGGGCGACGCGAAGGCACTACGGCCTTCGTCATCATCGTCAGAGGGCATTTCGCCAACTCTGGGGTTTATAGAAGCACTCGCTCCCTCCCGTGCGGTTAGGTCATCCGAGGAATTCCTAACACCGTCAAGAAACGGCGATGGGGATCTCGCCACAACCACATCCGCGAAGGATCTGGCTGCTAAGGCGGAAGGTAAAGGGTGCATCGAGGCACCCCTGACAGACGAACCAGCGTCTGTAGAACGGATCGACTCACCTTGAACACGTCTAGTCGTGCTGCGCAGCTTGTAGGACATTTTCGTGATTCGATAAAAAGTTGTAAGGAATTTGTTGACAATAACAGGGGAGGGTTTCGTCGATAAGCAGTGTTGTCCGGGGTGATCAGCCATAGAGTATCGGAGCGTAAGGACAAAAGCAGAGGTTCTTCAGATAGTTTCTGTACTCGTCAAAATATGTGGCGGAAGCGTGACCAGTAGTTACGGTTTCGTCACAAGTTCAATTCGGACAGGAGGGACGTGATAAAATAAAACTGGATTCTGAAGAGTAGACTACAAGTACGTAGAGTTTTTATACTGTAGGATAAATAGGGGTTCGTAAGTTAAATATAAAACAGGGGTGAAGGCAGTATCGTAGCCAAAGAGATAGTGGGCAAGGGGGGTGATGAAATAAATAGGAAAGGGTGACAAGATAAATAGCAAACACTGCCCGTTTGCAGTTGGTTAGGGTTGCGTTCGTCACAGGCGCCCAAGACCTGGAGTTCATGGATGTCGACCACTGAGGGGTCAACGATCGTGCACCAGAGGACATTGCGGACGCTAACGTTGAGAACGAGAAGATCGCCTTCAATCGGATCTACAAAGTGCTGCTGGCGCGGTGGATGGTGCTTCATTGAAGTAGCCAAGAAGCAAAATGGAGGACTTTTGCCCAACGCAATTGGCTAACTACTTCCCCTTCGTAGTAGTCGATGGCAAGCACCCTTTTTTAGCTTTCGTGATTTCCTGTCTGGTGGGGGCGTCCTTGCAGACACTGCTGGAGTTGTTGGATGCCACCAGGCCCGCGGCAATCCTGGGGTCAGCATTTGATCACGACAATTTCTTCTACATCCTTGATGAAGCTCAGGTTGCCGGCGAACGATACATGGGCGCTTTTGCAGATGTGAGTACCACAGTTCGTCGGCCTGTCCTCCGTCCAATAGTTTGTGCGTGGAGTCGTGTCCGCACCAAAGGGTCTATTACACATCCTGGCTTTTCCCTTGACCTTTTCCAAACCGTCTTGGTGTCGGGCGTAGGCAAAGTTCCGGACCAATGGAATGTAGCTCGCCACACCGGCGACTTCAAGAACTCGGGTACCCAGTTGTCATATATATCTCGATATCTCCCACCATCCTTCCTTCGTTCATCTGGCACTGGCCTTGTCTCTCGGATGTTCGAGTGGTTGCGCGGCCGGTGAGTGATGTTCAATGTAGTGGGCCAAATCTAATCTACGTTGGAAAGTCACCGATTTATCGCCAGGTATCTCGAGGAACTGATAGGCGGAGAGTGGACGACTGCATGCCCAAGTTACCCCCATAAATTACTTGATGCATATGTCCACGCTTACACCGAATACACCCCGATCGATGGTGAGGGCTCACTTTTGGCCACCGAACCTGACGTCAAGCCATCCAAGGTCCAGGGTTTTGCTTGGGAGAAAATTGCTTGAGGTTTGTCCGTTCTCGTACTCGTCGAGTTCGGTTTCCATTGATTATCGCCCAGTGGAAGGATTACTAAAGGAACTATCAAGCTCGATATACAACTTTATAACAAGAGGGAATATCCTATGTGGTACGCGGAACGACAGGACCTCATAGAATTGGGCCTTGCTCGCTTCATGGGTGAAGGACCTGATATCATTGTTGAAGAGCCGTTGGCTCTTATGAGCGTCTTGCGCTATTTTGAAAAAGAAGGGCGCACACCCGACGACTTTATTCGAGATCGCATGCAGGTTAATAAAGGGGTAGCGTTTGAAGAGGCCGTCCTCTTAGCTTGCACTCGTCTCTTTCGACGAGGCGCCCGGTTGGATCAGGTTTTCCGATTCCACGGGGAAACTCCGCCGTGGGCGCGTCAGTCTGCTTCAATTGTGACGCGGGTGAATGGTGACACTCTCAAGGACTTCGATATCCCCAATGGGGACCCTGTTGTGCCATCTAACGACATCGCCTTTATCGCCAATGATCCTGAAGACGTAAAGAAATGGATCAAGTCGATGCACACAGGGTGGTGCCTCCCAGGCCAAAATGCAGGTCCCGACCTCATGGCGTGGGTACGCCTCAGTGATGGGCGATTGCTACTTCTACTCTTCCGGGCCAAATGCTATCTGACTGGCAACTTGGATACCATCGCTGCAGCCGTCTTAGCAAAAGCAATTTGATCATTGATCCCCACCGAAGCTTTCTCATGCTTGGTACGTACAGTGAGTCCACTCCCTTCTTCGCTGATTGTTGGTTACAGACGCGCGCAACCGCCAAGCAAGAGATCAATGATATGCTTGAAGCGATCAACAAGGCAGATGATTGTTTTACTAGAGTGCGGTACAATGTTTTGCGTGTCGTTGCTGCATACCCACTAGACGCAAACTTTGGCTCAATCATTGGCGGTTCAAAATGCATTAAATGAAGACAACCATCCTCTCGCCAGCCTGGAGCATGCGCAATTACTCCTCACTCACTGGATGTGATGCTATGCCTTCGGTGATCTCATCGTTGTCCATGTCTTTGAAGCGGATCCGAAGTGAAGGTGATGCCCAAGATGAAGTTCAACAACACATTTCCAAGTCGAGGAAGACATCAGGGAGAACATCAAGGGGAACATCAGCAAGAACATCAAGGGGAACATCAGCAGGAACGTCGAGGGGAATATCAGTAGGAACGTCGAGGGGAATATCAGTAGGAACGTCGAGGGGAATATCAGTAGGAATGTCGAGGGGAACATCAGCAGGAACAGGTCAAGCAGAAGATATAGGCGAAGATAGAAGAGAGGATAAGAGGACATCGTGGCCAAAACTTAGCACTTAAGCTTGCTGTTATACTTAATGCTGTTATTCTGTATGGTTTTTGTGTACATGGTTGGTACGATTCTTTTGACAAGGTTCGTGATCTTCTGCGTGATGTAAGCAAAATGTAAGCAGATCGGATAGATCGTCGAATCGCCTCTGGAGGTGATTCAATGATTCTGCGATTATTGCCATAATCGCGATCCGTGTCCCGAAAATCATGGACATAATCAGCGGATAATCGCCCTACTTTGATCGCTACTAATATGCACACTAAAGTTCTTCAAGTGAAGGTGGAAGTACGTTGTATAGCTTGAGAATGGGATTTTGAAAGCTTATTGCATTTGCTCTCATCTTATATCATCCTGAAGCAATTCTAACAATGCATCAATTATATATGCTGCACTCTGTGTGATCAGAAGTAAGTCCTAGTATTCCTTCCTTTCTTCTTCTTAGTGCTTGTCTATCTCCACATCAGATAGACTCACACTTTTTTTTTGATAAGATATGGCATAGTATTCCAGTAACTAGAGCTAGCGTAGTACAAGTCGCAGTTCGAGGTCAAGAAGAATAATAACGAAAGTAGCGATAGTCCGTAATCAGCAAGCATACAAATAAGTCATCACAATGCATCGATGGTAGGCTTACATTTAGATATAAGAATTTTTTTCCACCAAGTTCGTTCGGGAGGCACTTTGCCTATCTATTAGCCAATGCCATGGAAGGAATATTTCATCTAGGAGATAGATGAGATTCCTTGTACTGGGCTTAAACTCGAGTGATCCAAAACCGTAGGTGTCATCTCTTTCAAAGCCTTCTCAATCTTCCACCATTCAATAATCGATAGGCCTTTTGTCTCCAATAGCTGCCACAACTCTTGCCTTCTCACTGGATCATCGATATTTTCCAACATCATCTTCAAATCATACGCAGAACACAGTTGCAACCGGTGGAAAAGGGGTATCTTGTGGCCAAGATGGAGACTTTTAAGAAATTCGGCAATAGTCGGTCCTCGTCCGCCATTGGCTTTGGCGTCTTCTCCTTTTGATTCCCGGAGATTTTTATCCAAGTGTGTCCGAGGAGGCGAACGTTCACGAGATGGAGAAGCACTCGACAAAATCTCAATAGGGGAAGCAGCGCGTATCTTGTTGAGCGAACTGCTACCATTATGTCCCCGGGTTTTGCTATATCCTGCGGATATACGCGAGCTTCTGCTAGTAAGACCAGATCGCTTTGAATCATGTTCAGCCAAAGGTGGCTAATGAAGAGCGGTCAGATGCTTCATATGAGCAACGAAAAAAAAAATTACACTTCTGTGCCGAGCTGTACCAGTAGGCAGCTCAGACCGTCCAAAAGAAAGCTGCAGGAGTGAAACGTTGGAACGCTGCTGCTTCCGGTCTTGGCTGTGGAGATTTTCCTGGATGTATTTCTTATCCCCCCCTCTACCCTGTGCAGTTGGTGAGAGAAGATGAAGAAACGCAAGCTGACAACTACATACCCGCATGTTTGTTGGTACAGGTAAACCTCGACCTCGACACTTCACCGTCGATTTAAGACAAACGACACAAGAATCATGGTATGGTTTGCATTTCTGCAACGTCAAAGTAGAATATTAATTTCCTATCCAGCCAAAACCATTACGGATGCAACGTACTTGATGCTTCAGTCGACAAAGCCTAGAATAACATTCCACCACGTAGGGTGAGATGATTTTGGTTCTAATGCTCAGAGAAGCTCACCAACAGCCATCATTGGAAGGACCACCCTTTGGGAGCGCTGCTTGCTTTTTTCTGATCAGAATATCTGGTAAGGATGGGTCTGCAGTGGTCTTCTGATCAACGTCCGCGTGATTATGCTGCTGACAATTTACACCATTGTCATCATCGCTAATCTGGGAAGGGCTGTAGAAGGAAAATGAGTATGTAATGTCATTGACGAATGAAGAACTGGTGTATGACCCTTCACGCCTAGCGGCACGAATGATAGCCTCTGGTGATAACGAGGTACGGACAACTGCAAACCTCCACTTGGCATGATTCATTAAGAAAGATAATAAGAGCGCACAAGGAGCAGGAATTCGAGAAAGCCTTGCAGACTTGCGAGCCCTGTTGGTTTGCCAGTCTGTTGAGGTTGTATCGTCTTGGCTAACAAAATCATCCAAATCCGTGAAAGTATGTTGGTCAATCCTTGACATTTTTGTCTGATCTGTGAGAAGTAAGCTTTCACAGTGGAATCCGATAATTCGAGGACAGTTGCTTGCCAGTGAATGGGACGTTACCTTTGTTACATCATGAATCTGTCACTGTGACAGATCGGAACAGGAAGGTGTGTCGGACTGCGGCATCGAGGCAGAGACCTGCCAAGTGATGACCATGTACAGTTCTCTCAAACAACCATGTCAATACACCCCCCCTCATTCTATCGGTGTGATATTCCCCCTGAAGTAATGTTACATATCTGTGTGTTCATTGACATTGCATGACTCGAAGTTCGAACTTGCTCAATGCTGATGCTTTATACAGTTTCTTACCTCGACCTGCCGGACCTTGCTACTGTGGTCCAAGCGTCACCGGTGCTAGCTAACCTGGCATCAGATCCAGTCTTACACCGGAATCGCCTCAGAGTGATCACACCTTCACGCTTGCAGCATTCTCTGTACGGAGCAGATCAGCATGGTCTAGCTTTCAGACCTACT
Source organism: Tricholoma matsutake (assembly GCA_026075535.2). Lineage (NCBI taxonomy): Eukaryota > Fungi > Basidiomycota > Agaricomycetes > Agaricales > Tricholomataceae > Tricholoma > Tricholoma matsutake. The sequence continues at coordinate 8,691,579 of AP026540.1, read as the reverse complement.
ATCGGGGATTTAGTCCATCGAGGTGTGATTTGCGGTCTGGGCGTTGAGAGAAGGTGGAGAATGGGTCTCTATTTCTATTCACCTAATGTGGGCCATATTTGCACAACAATGATGAACTCACCACTCACATATAACGGTTCTAGTCTGTTATTCAATATGAGAATAGCATGCGGCTCGCGCGTCAACATGCCAGCGATGTAATATCCGTCCAACTCAAACGCCGCTCTGCCTCGCCGAGAGATGTTCTGAACTCGCTGCATTCGGCTGGCGTACTTCCAGATGTCGAGTCATCTTCTCTGAGGTTGTCAAGGTCCCTCCTCCCCGTGATACACCAGTTGAAGTGGTCTTTCCAGCGAGATGCGCTCTCAAGGACAGTTAAAGGCTTTCGGGGTTTCACTGGCAGCATCATTGATTTTGGAGTATGGTTTGAGAGAACGGGAAACAGGTTTATGGAGGAGAACGAGAGAGTGCGACTTGCTGTTTGTCCTGATATAAGTAAGATTATCGCTTTTTACGAGGGACTGGGGAGGTCCGTATGATGCCCTAATTTGTACACAGCTTACTCGAACTATTGGATGTTATTTTGATTCGGAGCAGCGCAACCGCCCCACTGAACTTGAATTCAAAACATTGTACCTTGCATCTTTCCAGCTGACATCGCAAAACAAACTGATATCATCAAGTCGTAGCGTAGGGATTGAGCACGTGGTGTAGAATAGCTGTGGAACGGAAATGCATTTGAGGAAAGTATTGATATCTGGGAAGTAACCAATGGCGAAGGACTGTTGATACAAGTTGGGAAATCATCGGCATTATTGCAGAAGTCGTTTGAGTTCGTTCGAGGCGGAGTGCTTGAGACTATAATTTTTTTTGCGTTCCATAAAGCTTGCAACCTCGTGTGCCATCAATAGTTCGTTCCGATTCAAGAGGATGCGAGGTTGGTGAAAATAGAAGAAATCTGTCAAAAAGAAGAGGGCCTTCATCACATTGTCGATGTCGCCCTTTCCACGTCTACTCTGATCCCATAGACCCCAGATTCTTCGAGACTAGGATTCCTGCCTTCTCTAAAGCCCATTTCCAACGAGTGATATGCAGGTGCAGGAGTTGAGCTTTCACTTTCACCCTCAGGTAATGGCTCCCCATCGTCTCCACCAATGGCGGTACTGAGACTCCCCAAGTCCAGGCCCAGCCCAAAACGAATGTCGTCCATCTCGACCATGTCCTGCTCAGTGTCGAGTCCAATGTCAGGAGGAATGCTCCCAAGGGTACTCAGTAGAACATTAGATCCGACGGTGCCGAGTACTCCACGGCTATACCTACCATAGCCCCCTTTGCTTCTGTGGCCTGGTGGGGTGAAGGGTGAACATTGTTGTTGTGTCATGGACTTGGTCGTGAAAGCCGCAATACCCGTGCCTTCTGAGTGAGACACAGTCTCCGATCCACGCTCGCGAAGATCCAGAATCTGTGAAACATGAGTATATGCGCTCTTACAAAAGACTTCTACTTACAAGACGACAGGCGAGAACAGGACCCATCATGACGCTTAACGGAATGTTAATAGCAGAGATAACTTGACGAGGTCTAGTTAAATAGGGATGTTAACGATATTATATAGCAGCCAATGAATCCACATACTGCAGATAGAATATGCCGTTGACCTAAAATGGTTTGTAAACTTGGAGTAGAGTTAAAGAACAAACCAGCACGAACCAAATTTGCGATGGAAATCAAGATGTAATAAAAGACGCCTAAATGCTAGTGAGTACAAGACTTGACCCAAAGCCAACGAACATACCTTCTCGTAGGAAGGTTTGGATCAGCCGACTATTTGGACCACCGTTGTGTCTACGGATAGTGAAGGCCTTCCAGACCGTCATGGCTGTTACGACGGTATCAAAGAGAAGTGGTGCAATCTTGCAGAAAAGGTGGAGTTACGCATCATAATGGCATCAAAAGGCTACGCACAAAAAATCCTAACAGGTTATTCGCTAATAAACGATGGACATGAAGAGACAAAAGGACTGTCCATACCTAAAAGATGCGCGGAATGAGGTTTGGACATAGGAAAGCAAGGTCCCTTATCCTGATACATAAATTAGCTGAAAATTGGTGCAAGCATAGACCGGCATACAAATGGGGGCCTGGCAAAGGGGAGTACTTTATTGAAGCACCAGTCAATACAAAATATCACTTCAGCGCGTGAAAACTTACAGAGCATCTGGGTAGTGTCAACGTAAAGCTGATAGGCCACCATGCCAGATATTGCAGAAACGAGGAACCACAAGACATAAACGTTGCGATTGAAGAAAGCATAGGTCCGAATTAAGAGTACAGCTAATATATGCGCGAAAATAAAAATTGTGAAATGAAAAGAGTGAAAGGCAGCTCACACTCGGAACCAACTTGATTCCACATAGCAAGAGCGACTGGAACCTAGAGCGTATTTGAATGACCGAATAAAAAGTTGAAATGACTGCAAGCGGACCTTATAAATTTTGTCGCAAGTCTTCTTGGGATGGTCAACAACAAAACAGAATAATAAATATGGGACGACAATGATGACCCAGTAGCTGTGTCAGAAACGATGTAAAGGGGTATACTATACATTGTACATAAGTAGTGATAACTTGCCGGCAGAAAAGGTAAGCCATCTTGACGGGTGTCCAATGGGTCCTCCAGATCTCACAGAAGAGCGTCAGAAAGTATGTACAGATAGCCGAGAGGACAGGGAATTTACGAAGCGATATTCCCTGGCAAGACTGATGATCCAGTCCCATATAACCACGGCATCTATGTAGACGCGTCAAATCACAGAAGAAGAGGAGAGGGAGATCTTTCATACACATGGCTGGTAAATCCGAGGTTGAGTAAGAATTGAAAGGGCGGTGAAGTCAAGACTACGTACCACAAAAGTATGCTTGAGTGACATATATAAAATGTTCCGCGGCAGGATCTGGACCAGGCATGAAGGGATGGACAAGAGGAATAAAGTGTCGAGACGGTGGTCGTCCTAAAACAAGAGGGAAGGAAGAGGGCGATATTATTTCGAGACAGGTCTAAACAGACATTCACCCAACTCTACAAGAAGCAGTCTCTCATCCTTTTCCGGCCATAGGCCGAGAAGAGTCGTTGACAACGCTTTGCTTCCATGCTCCAGTCCGTTGTTAATTTATCTTACCCATCACCTCATAAAGGGCCCCCGCTGGATTCGCCGCGTTAAGATCTAGCACAGACACCCTTGAATCTCCCTTTCGCACGTAATAAAGCGGAGAGGCTCAAGATCGGCACGAGATCGAGAAACAAACTTTTTGATTGGTGGTCACGTGCTGAGGTACCATGGACTCGTCGACCACGCAATACATTCGATTCCGCCGCCCAGAACCCAAGAAACAGACCCCAAATCCCCCCAGGCACACTGGAATTCTTCAAGATCAGCTTCGGAGGTCTGTACTCTATTGTTTTACGCGATTTTGCCTAACATTACAATAACAGGGCTCAACGACGTCCATGGAGTCCAAGCTTCTCCTTCGCCGTACGAGTCATACTACTCGTGCGCGTAGCAGGAGCAATGTACTCCGGTATTGCAGACTGTGACGAAGGTGTGTCTCCATTTCAAACATCTACACCAACCCCGATTGAATGATCGTAGTCTTCAACTTTTGGGAACCCTTGCATTTCTGGGACCGAGGTTATGGATTCCAGACATGGGAGGTATCTCCCCAGTTTGCCATCCGCAGCTGGGCTTATGTACTCCTACATGTTTTGCCTATCCGTATTACCCGTTACGCTTTTGGTGTTGAAAAGGTTCATCGTTGCGACCTAGCCTTATCCACCATTGACTGACCACTTGCCGCCCGGAAGCGGCCGGCCTTTTTTGCTGTTAGAATGCTCTTGGCGCTCACCTGCACACTGGCCGAGGCAAAGTTTTACAGGACTGTTTATGAGAAAATCAACGAGAGAGTGGGCCGCTACCTCTTTTTCATGCTCCTGTTCAGTGCTGGAATATGGCATGCCTCTGTTGGTACGCAACTTACTTACTGTTTGGTATGCTTTAACATAGACAACCCAGCCTTTCTTCCCTCTTCATTCGCCATGTACATGAACATGTTTGCGTTCTCGTATGCACTGGATCCACCAAGTATTAAGAATAACCAGAGGACCATCATGGCGACGTTATGTTTCGCAACAGGAGCTATTGTTGGTTGGCCTTTTGCGTTGGCTTTGGCTATTCCTTTCGTTTTGGAGGAGTTATTCGTATATGGTGCGGACCGAGTCCTTCCCGAAAATCGACCCTCTTGGCTTCTAAAGCGCTGGATGCGCCTTTTGGGCGCCGGAATGTCAGCTTCCCTTCTATTTGTAAGTAAAATATTTTGTCTCAGTCAATGTGATTTTGATCGGTCCTCTAGGTACCTGTTATCGGTCTCGACACCCTTGTGTACGGAAAGGTGACCGTGGTGCCCTGGAATATCGTTCGCTACAATATTTTTGGAGACTCCAAGCGAGGGCCAGATCTCTTTGGAACTTCTCCTTGGAGTTTTTATTTTCTTAACCTCGTTTTGAACTTCAATATCCTTTTCCCATTGTCTCTCCTTGGGCTTCCAGCTCTGGCTGTGACATATGTCGTCGATCGCAAGCGTTTGGGCTTTTTTACACCATCACCCGACCAGAGTTCTCCATTCACCATTCTCGGTCTTCGACTCCTTCCATTCTATCTTTGGCTTGGCATACTTACTTTTCAAGCGCACAAGGAAGAACGTTTCATGTTTCCTGCGTATCCGATGCTTTGTTTTAATGCTGCCGTGACTCTGTATCTTATGCGCGGCTGGCAAGAGGCTGTTTTTATCAAGTTGACAAAGTCTCCTTATCAAGCGAGTATAGTTGTTGACTTGATCGCATATCTACTGATTTCCGTCCATAATTCCAGGCTTCCAGGTCGTCGATATTCCGAAACTCCACACTCTCTGCCATCGTCTGCATGGCTCTCCTCTCAATCTCCCGCATTCTGGCTCTTCGGAATTACTACTACACACCCTTGACGGTGGCTTATTATTTCGAAACGGAGGAACTTCCTCGGTTGCTCAATGCCACAGGACTTCTTCCTATTTACCCTCCGAACACACCTGAGGAAGATATGCCACGTATAGATCTCTCGCCGATTCGTCAGTTCGATCTGAAGCTATGTTGGTCGAAAGAATGGCATAGGTTTCCTGGACACTATCTCATCCCGGATGGTGTAGCTGTCGTATTTGTCAAGAGCGAATTCGACGGACTGTTGCCTGGTCATTTTATGAACCTTTCTTCAGATAGCCGGATTTCGCCGGATGGGTGGTCACGGCCGGGGACAAGACACATTCCTGAAGGAATGAACGACTTGAATCAAGAACAGCGGGCGCACTATGTGAGCCAGTCTTGTAGAAGTTTTCTGATTTTCTGACAGTACTTAGGTTGATATTCGCGAATGCGATTACCTCGTCGACCTGGATTTTCCTCTTCATCCAATCTCTTCACCTCTTGAACCACGGTATGCTGTGGATGAAACAGTATGGGAGCGTGTGTTCTGTGGACCTTTTCTGGATGCCAGGCATTCACGTCTATTCACAAGGGTTTTGTGGGTGCCGGGAGAAGTCTGGCAGAGCTCAAACGAGTTTGGTGATTACTGTCTACTCAAAAACAAGGCACTTGTTAGGGCAAAGGAAATTGACGTCACACGTCGTATACAAGAAGGGAGTTTCTAAGGCGTTTTGTAGAAGTAGGAAGGTTCAGTTCAAAGCTAGACAAGAATAGAAATGATGTTGCTGAGGCTGACAAAGTCATCATCAATTGCATGCAACCAATCTGAACTGTATCCCATCGCTCTACGCTAGGGTCATAAATGGAGGAGGATCACTGTTTTCGCTCGTCTTCGTCGGCTCTCCTAGCACTTTCTTCATTGACGCCTCCTTCACCCGTGTTAAGCCCAAGACATTTACCCACCACACTTACCTCCGGAGATATACCTATACTGCTGGACCTTGTCGATCAGGTAACTAGTTCCAGCCTCTATGAAGATGACCATCGCGCAAGTGGTCTCAGTTTCGAAGCTTGTGTCCGTCCCAGCAATAGTGACTGTACGGTCGGCACATTTGGGCCTACGTCAATCTGTCGGAATTCCTGGATTCCTGACCCATGGTTCTCTACTCCCGGAAATCGCGATACCCTTGGTGGTGTGCGAGGTTCGTTGTCTGGTCTTGCACTTGACTCTCATACTTTGTCCCGTGGACCTGAAGCTGGATGTTCGATTACCGACGACCATTCGCAAATTACTGCTCCAGCGTACCTCTTGTCTTCGAGTATCCGCACTCTAGGGGTGGTTGAGGCACTGCTGGCTCCTGTTTCCGGCGAAGATCGCAAGGGCGAGAACACTGCGTGTCAAGTTGAAGATGAAGGTTCATCTTCGGATAGTTCTGTTCTTGTTCAAAATATCGAGGAGACCTCAGGCTGTTCTTCATCGTATTATGATCTTCGTTACCTGCTGTCTCTGTCAAACACTTTGCCACACCGTTCGCGCCTAATAGTCGGGTCAAGCAGTTCTTGCCTTTCTTCACCTCGATCCGAGTCGTTGAAGGAAGTGTCATTCGAATCACTTCCAGAGTATCTCCGATCTCCCAAAGGGTCTCGTACTTCTCACAGTTCTAAAACGCCAGCCACGTCGCATGAACTCCGGCCTTTCCAACCCAGCTTGCCCCCCAGTTTGGCTTGGTTAGACAAAAGTTCTGTTGAATTGTTGATCGACCAAGAAGGCTTCCGTGCGGTTCAGGCTCGTTTTAGGTTTACAGGATACTCCAATCGGAGCTCTTGGGATGCGCACGGCAACAATCCTGACAATGTCGCACAGTTTAGGCCAATTTCCAGACAGATTTTCAATTTTCACTATGCTGCCTTGGAAGCTCTTCCAGTATTACGACGGATGACTGTCAGCGGAGATGAAACACGGGATTATATTATGCGGCAAGCATCCCTCGGATTGAGAGTCAATGGCGTCTATACTGTGCGGGGTAATGAGGCGCTCTCTTTGCCCGCGACATTCAGCAATGGTGATACTCATGGCAAGCTCCGTTGGAAGTTCGAGTACTTTGTGGAAGATCGCAAAGTAGACGCAACCGGGAAGAAGATTGTTGATGGGGAAAAGACCTTGACGCCTTTGACTTTCTCTTGTTCGCCGTTGCTGCTTCATCCTTTCCAAGGAAAGAGAATAACTATGATACATGTCGTCAAGAAAAGCGTCGCGACCAAATTGATGGCGGAAAAAATGGAACCTCCATTATCTCTTTCCACTCAAACATCCTCACCAGCGCCTAAATGTCGTCGTCAGCCGATGCCCAGTCATTCGTTGGCCAAATTTTCCGTCTGGAACATACATAGGAGAGCAAAATCGTACGTCCCACTACAACTCGAAGAGCATGACGGCCAGCGAAAATCTGGCATCGGCTGTCGTAATCAGCCTAACAGGGCTTCACAGGACATGAATGTACAAAGGATGCTGGATCCCCATGCAAGGTCGATTCGCCATCGCCGAGCCTCATCAGCTGGAGAAATGGATCGCCCTTGCATTGGTGTCACATTACCAAAGAGCAGCGATGTACGGTGTCATGAATCCCCCCCGGCATATCATCCAGCAAGAAATATCATACCACCTTCACATCTCGTGGATCTGTTGGATCAGGAGACCGACTCAGAGAGTATCCCGCTTGCAATTGCCTCTCCTCCGCCCCCGATGAACGTGTCGAGCTTTCAGCCTCTGAAACCTAGTCCGCGTCATCACCATGTACGAGTTTTGAGAGCTTGAAGGGCCATTGTAGCAGACTCAGACCTATGAAACATAAGAATATTCTATTACTATAGCTACCTCTCTGTATGCATAACTAGGCCTTCACAGCGGTGCCGGGTTATTGGATTACAATCAGTCACTAAAGCCGTAGAGAGTACGTCCAGAGAGTATGTCCAGACTCCAGAGAGTATGTCCAGACTCCAGAGAGTATGTCCAGACTCCAGAAGGCTCCGCAGCTAATAGCCTCAGCGTTCCGATGCCGCTTTGCCACTGTAAGTCGATTTGGAAGAGCAAGCGCCTCGCCCTGACAATCATGCTGCTGACAACGGCGTGACCGATGACCGAGTCCAGCAGTCACTCGTTTGCCACCTCTCATCAAGTTCCTAAAGCTATGTCTCCCACCAATATTACTCATCTGTCATCCGCCAGCGATTTGGATGCAATTATTTCGAAATCTAAGGGCAAGCTTACTGTCAGTCTGCTGTAAACACGTCTCACATCTGGCTGACCATGAGCACAGGTTATAGACTTTCACGCAACCTGGTGAGCAGAACAAGTGAGTCGACAATTTCTGAAACTAAGACTTTTCTCTGTAGGTGTGGCCCTTGCCATGCAATCGCGCCGGCTTACGAGTCGCTATCAAAGCAGTACCCGAATGTCAACTTTTTGAAATGCGACGTTGATGTCGCGACAGATGTCGCCTCCAGATACTCAATATCTGCCATGCAAGTCTTCGAGCTTTTCATTGAGCTGACACTGATTTTTATGGTGTAGGCCAACGTTCATTTTTTTGAAGGGAAATGAAAAGGTGGACCAAGTGAGAGGAGCTAACAGAACGTGAGTCCTAATCCTAAATTCAAGTGCTAGACATGTCATTTATCGTGTGGGTTTCTTAGCGCTCTCCAAGATGCTGTTCGCCGACACTCGGCTACGACGTCTTCCGGTGTTTTCTCCGGCAAGGGTCAAACGCTAGGCGGCAAGCAAGCGCCTATCGACCGGGTGGATGTTGGAAATGTGGTCAATCAGGCGACTTCGAAGGTCACAGACCTTTCCCCCCAAGTTAAGATCTTTCTTGGGCTTGCTGGCGCTTATGTCTTGTTTTGGTATCTCAGTTAATCACAGAGGGCTTGGAGGCCATTGTGTAAATCTGTATGAGGGCATAGAATATATATATCAAACTTGACAAATATATCAACCTATGCACTCGAGAGCCAGTTCCATTTGGAAGGAGCAAGCAAAACTTATGTATACCAACATATAGTACACTAAGCATACAACATTGTCCAACGAAACAGTAGCAAATATTCCAGATCCATCACCCGCTAGAAGAGTGAGCTGGGGCCAGGTGATATTCAAGTAAAACTTACTGTACATGGTCACGAAATGGTTACCATCCCATATTCACCCAAGCTTGTCGTGCGGCTTCCTCCTTCGCGGCCTTCTGACTTTTCCCGGAACCGCGACCTTGCTCTACCCCGTTCACTGGTGAGACATTAAACATGCAAGAACTAAGATTAGTAATATGACTTACTGCAACATCTCACAGTCCAGATTGGTTGATGAGCAACACCAGCCTGCTCAGCAAGATATGTCACAGTAACCATTTTTTGAGCCGCGGTTTGATTAACGAGTGCCAAGGTTACCAAATTTGAAACGCCTCCGTTGCGGATGGGACTACCGGGAGCGTATGCAGGCAGGGGTGGAGGGGGGCCAACGGGTGGAGGTGCAAGCCAACTTTGTTGTTGTCCTACGGTGTGAGGAGGGGTAGAAGGCTTCATGCTAACAGGCTCGGCATCTGGATCAATCAATCGAGATATCCATTGTTGTATAGTATGCATTCCATTGCGTATGTGTAATGCACCAATGTAGGTGTAGAAAAACCGGTAGATTTCCTAAGGTACATACCATGAGATTCAGTCTAGAAGGAGATCGATATTGGAGAGGACTGCACCTCTGCGGATGCAATGGAGTCTTTCTCGGAGGGAGCAAAACGCAATTTTTGCCTTAATCCGTAAGCGTTCAGCCATTGTTCTATGTGTTCAACTGTGATGGCTTGAGATCTTCTTTGCTGAGAAAGCCAATGCGTGGGTATGTAGTGTGTTAGCTATGGAAAATAACGTACAGCGATTTCAGGGGCTGATAACATAGGTTTCCTTGAGTAGAAGTGGAAGGTGACGGCAAGGTCAAGAACTCTGGCTCCCAGTTCAGCAAGACGTTCTGTGTCGCCATACTCGTCGTTCATGGGAGCACCACCAAACCTGAGAGATTTGTGTGTGTAGACGTCGAGGAGGAGATCAACATCTCCCTCGATCTTGGGTAGGGGAGGTAGTGAGGCCATGCTGGTGGGGATCAACCAAAATATAAGAAGAGTGCTCCACGATATGAAGCGCTTATGTTGTAGAAAACAATATACGGTCACGTGCGTCTATTCAACTCTACTCGTTCCCCGTCATGTCACCTTTAATCCCAGAAAAATACTTGGATGTACCATCACAGAGACTCTACTATCTCAGTCTTGGTCTTCTTTGCCAGGTAATCATATCCAATTTACTGGCAATTCACTGATTTTCTCTCTATTATAGGCAGTCAAAGTCATCGACTTTACATGGCATCTTGCCTCTGGGGACGAAGGCATTGCAATTTGTAAGAAATGGCTTCTCGTCGATTTTGCTTTCTGCGCAATTCTGTGGCAACTGCGAATACCACGACTCAATTATAGCAAGGCTGTCGTTCTGCTTCAAATCACCTTCCTTTGGTTCTTAGATGGAATTATGTTTGGCGGTGTCAGTCTGAACATGTCTGCGAGGTCTAATAATGCTCCATCATCCCTTTTCTCAAGTACGCAACTAGTATCCTCTCTTTGTCTCGTCTACTCAAATACCCCTGCGTTCAGATAGACCAGACCTTTCTGTTACTCCTGAACCGTTCAATTTCATCGATATCCTCAGTCCTCTTACTCTTGGCTGGCTCTCTTCTACCAACAAAGACGCTCATCTCCTTGGTCAGCACACCGTTCGAATGTCTCCCATCAGTACTGCTCAGCTCAACCATCATGCCCAATCCTTTTGTCTTGCTCCTCCTGACAATTTCGTTTTGATCCCCGTCCTTTTGAACAACACTGATCTATCGGTACTCAGATACTCACTTGCTCCTCTCGGTTCCGATAGGAAAGAAAGTGTCGAATATGTTGATGTAACAGCGAAGGAGTTCAAGATAATTGAACAATCTCGGCTCGAAACACTTCGACATTCTCGACCTCCGCCATCAGTCCCTGGACATTCCGAGGAATATGACGAATACGACGACGACACTGATGATTCAGAACGCCAGTTAGCTCATTCGTCTCTCCAAAAGTCTCAATCTCTCGTTTATATCCGACTCACAAAGCCGGGTACTCTCCGTCTCGAGCGTGTGTTTGATGTCACGAACGTCGACGCACGCTTGCAGTACCCTTCAGCCGTGACCATTGTTCCTTGTCCTCGCGTAGAGTTCGTCGAGGACGATATCACTAAAGATAATGTACGTTGTGCTGGGCAAGATTCGGAATTGGGGTTAATGATCGACATACATGGTGTTCCGCCATTAAGCCTTCGTTGGCTCAAAATGATCAATGGAAAACGGGAGCAGTTCTTGGTCGAAGGCATAGAAGGTGGCCCTGAACGAGAACCCACGCCAAGCTCTGCTCATGGTGTTGATCCAGAAAACAGTGTTGGTCGGGATGGGGCACTGACGCGGAGAACAATGGTACCCCAGAATTTGCAAATCCCTTTGACAATTCCTCTGGATGTCTCGGGCACTTACTTGTACGCTCTGGAGGAAGTGATGGACGCAGTTGGCAATGTGGTCCGCCTTGGCTCTGACCTTGCTATCGCCGACTCTGGATCAACTAGCCAAACTAAAATTACGCGGTCCCTCATGGTATTACGTAGGCCCACCGTTTCATTCAAAAATTGCGGGCCAGGGACACCCACCTCCCTCCTTATTGGATCTGATGTGTCATTGTCAATATCCGCAAACGAAGCGGATACCTTTGACGCGCCCTGGGATATCTCTTTGAAATACAAACCTCCTACAGATGCAGATGGAAACAAGGGAAGCAAGCGTTTCAAGCCTTGGATGAAGACCTTCAAGACTCAGGGTGACAACCAGGAACTCAGTGTTCGTGCCAACGCTCCCGGAGATTATATGATCATTGGAGTGCATGGAAAGGTAGTGCATCATTCTAGTTTTGCAGACGTATTGCTTAAATCATGGTTTTAGCGGTGCTCTGGAGACGTTCTGGCACCGGAGACTTGCAAAGTAGTCGAGAAACCTCTCCCAACTGCAGAGATAGAGTGGAAACGTATCCATGAATGGTGCTATACATTTTATCTGTCAGGTAGCATTGTCTGACCAATTCCCCCGATAGCTCCGGCGATACGGGTGTCTCTGCCACTTTAGTCATGCATGGTACACCTCCTTTCCAGGTATACTATCGTGTGCAGCGAGATAATGAGCCACCACGTGAATCATCAAAGCCCTTTGCTAGTTCACGAGGAGAATTAACGCTCCAACCTGAACGAAGCGGGCATTACATCTTCACCTTTGTCCAAATGAGTGACACTTATTATAAAAAAGTGCAGCTCAACGGTCCGAGTATCGAACAGGTGGTGCATCCCCTTGCGGCAGCTGATTTTGTTACTGGTCACACTGGCAACAAGCGAACGATGAGTAGTTGCGAAGGTGGGATTGTGGGGGTTGATGTCGATTTACGAGTCAGTAACTCTGTCATGGAGCATTCATCTACTGACCATGTTTGTAAACCAGGGAACTGGCCCTTGGAATCTTGAGGTGCAAGTTGTAGGCCCTAGGAGCTCAGAAAACATAGAAATTCAGGGGATCGACACACCTCAAAAAACGTTGGAAATACCGGTCCCGAAATCGGTGGACACGAATGGTGGCACGTTCGAAATTAATATTGGTCAGTGTCGATCTTGTTTGTATTACAGAAACTTGCTGAAGCAGATGACAAGTGAGTGTCGAAGACGCTTACAAATGCAAACGGCCTATATCAGTCCCAGGCATCTTCGTCAATGTAAGAAGGATAAAGGTAGTCACGTATTTTTTTCTCTTCTTCAGCGCATTGACCCAATTCCTTTCTTTTAGCCTACTGCTAGGTTCTACGGTAGCGAAACCAAACGTCACACCACAGTCTTGGAGGAAGGAACTGCTAGCCTTCCGCTACGACTGACGGGCGATGGTGTAAGTATGAAGTTTCTTACAACTGAGTTTGACCTAAAATCATCATAATAGCCATGGCATATTACATATCGTCTTGTTGGAGATGGGAACAAAATGCACACTAAGACTTTGGTTTCTCCTAATGACTATCTTCATGTGACCCAAAAGGGCGTATACGAGATCATCGACGTAGGTTGCTTTCTAGTGTCATACAGCACTGAAGCCACTGATACTCGAAATAGATCGCAGACTCTCAGTGCTCAGGATCAGTTGTTACTGACGGCGCAACATACAAGGTTGATTGGATACCACGACCAGTTGCTAAGCTTTCGCCTCAAACAAAAGCCGTGTTCGAGTCTTATAACGGTTCTAATATTCTACCAAGTGTTTGTGAAGGCACGAATGACCACGTTGACCTTGATCTTATGGGTTGGTCATTTCTGTATTATCATTCATGTCCTGTAACTGAATATAGTCCAGGTCGCCCTCCATTTCAAATCATGTATAATATCGCCCTCAACGGTGGTACGGGTGGAATGAACTTACTAGATCAACCAACATTCAACAGCATACAACCACGCACACGATTCCAGCTGCAAACGTCTCACCCGGGCCGTGTGTATTACGAAGTAAAGCAAATTGGCGATGCGGCATACCCACTTTCGAAGCACAAAAATGCTGTAATTCCTCGCTCCGAACGGCTGTTATTTGAACAGCAAATTTCTATGCGCCCTACAGCTCGCTTCAGCAATCGAAACCGTGTCTCGTATTGTTTGAATGATACGTTCGTTCCTTTGGATTTACTATCAGCAGATGGGACCGTTATATTCGACGGGACCCCCCCATTCACGCTGAAACTGACCATTAAAAACTTGGCAGCAAGTCACATCGATGAGATTATTGTCGACGTTCCAGACTCGAACTGGAAAATTGACCTACCTTCGTACAACTTCAAGTCCATCGGCCCACACTTGGTTACTATCGATTCGGTGCGGGATGCATCGAATTGTGCGCCTGCAGCGTCGGATCCTCTGTTTAGTTCAATCTGGGTTGACGTGGCGGAGACTGCAGCGATTATTCCATTCGATCGCCGTGAACATTTTTGTGTAGGAGAGGTCTCGCAATTCCAACTGGAGGGTATTCCACCATGGAATATTGGGTGTGTAGCCGTATCCTTCTCCACAGTTGTTCTAATATCGCTTTCGCCGCAGTTATCGCATCAATGGCAAGTCCTACACCCAGGAAGCTAAAGTTTCACCCTTCTCCTTGCTTCAAAAACAAGCAGGAGAATTCACAATCACATCCATAGCCCACCAGCAGAAGCTTTGCAAAGCGGCTGTTACGGACCTGCGATTTTCTGTACACCCGCTCCCGTCTGCGCAAGTTGGCCATGGCAAGCGAATCCATCAAGACATCCATGAAGGTACGTCCCTGTATTTTCTTCCTCTCCGATTCCTGAAACTTCGCATCTTAAGGTGACCAAGCTGAGATTATGTTCACATTACTTGGAGAACCACCCTTCACATTCACCTATCAACGCTCGGAACCCATCCCTAAGAAAGGTGGCAAGCCTGGGAGGGTGCTGGAATCGCACACCGTTTCTCGTGTATACTCGAACGAGTATACAATTTATTCAGCATTAGAAGGTAATTTTCTGTGCTTGTATTTTGTTTCCGAAGTGCTGAAAGTATTTAGGAACCTGGACAGTGACGTCGATATCAGATGGTTACTGTCGATATCCTACTGGACACCCAGACCCAAGTCTAGATGATCATCGCCGCTAGTCATATTTTCATTCCTCGTATCATACCCTCAATGTATATTGCCAGCAAAACCATTTCTTGTTTCAATCACATTTGGACGACAAACTACTCTTAAGCTGTCTGTTTATTCTAAACCTGCGCCGAAGAGATGTAGAACCATTTGGAGACTTTGCGGGGATTAGCTAAAACAGGCAATCTGATACTAGAAATCTTACTGGAGGGATCGATGGGAGCGGGATGCTTTCTCGAATCTGGAGGCAGGCTGGTGTAAGACGGATCATCCCTCCTAACAAAACCGGGGGAATTGTGAATGGTAATGTTGCGGCTGTGAAGTTGGGAAATAAGTAAGGCACGTGTAACATCAAAAGATAGCATAAGACGTACATTGAGATGTCATACGATGAAGTCTTCGCAGGAGCCTCGCCGTGGATGAGTCTGCGCCATGCTTCGTGACATTCGTGAATGATCTCAGTAGCATATTTCTTGTTTTTGGCCTCTCCTGAAAAAGCAAAGGTGTTTTCGGGCTTGGCATCGGGAATTTTGTAGATTCTACGAGACCAACGTAAGACCGACACGATCAGAAAGAGGAAAGATTGATGTCACCTGAACCATTCATTGGTTGCCCTGATCAGTCCGGGAAGATGTCGCTCTACATCCTCAATGTCGTTAAGTTTAGAGGCTAGGGGATCTTGTACATCGACGACTATGACTTTCCAGTCGGTCTCGCCTTCATCAATGAGAGCCATGATCCCGAGAACCTTGACTTGCTTGACCTGGCCAACATAACCAACTTGCTCGCCAATCTCGCAGACATCGAGAGGGTCGTTGTCTCCCCTGGCTTTGGTCTCTGCATGGGACGAGGCGGGATCCTCCCAGGTCTACGATGAAAAGTGCTGAGAATGTTATATATATATATATGCTTGTACGTAAATGACGTACTTGTGGGAAAGCGCCATAGTTCCAGATGTATCCATGATGAGGGAAGCAGTTGCGCACATAACGGAGCCTGTTCTTCTTGATATCTTGTTTGATGGGGTTGAAAGGCTCTTCCTTGGAGATTTCCATTTTTGCATTGGTCCACCTAGGGACTTCGACGATCATGTTGAAGATGCCGTTTTGCTGATCAACGTAGAGGGGAACATCATGAAAAGGAGAGATGACTGAACCATGCTGTTCGACGAAGATGCGGTGTTCTTCGAAGTTATCAGTAGGCATGCAAACTAACCGGAAGTGATCGATGAAAAATCACCAAGTGTGTTGGCTGCGCCAATGAGGCGAGGAGTGAATGCTATGAATGGAGAGGTTAGATAGGGATGAAGAGGAAGATGGATGTTAGTGGACGAACAGGAGGGAGGCGAAGCGGCCATTGTAGAGAGAGGTCTGAGGATTCGCAGCTGGTGGGAGAGGCGAGTTGCAACGCTGGTCATTATTAGATGGGTTGGTTGCCTTTTGTAGTCCTTGATTACATATTCCATCATCATCATGTCCTTCCGCCGCGTTTCCTTGGTTTCACGTGTTATATGATCTATACCAATCCACCTTCTGCTAATATGTTTACGTCCTTTGGCTTCTTTCCAAGACTTTTAGAGAATCCACCGTTGAAGTCAAGCCTCAACAACAATCGCTCTACATGCCGCCGCACTTGTCCAATTCCTCCATCAACACCCTTTCCGATTTTGGAGATGTTATACGTGGCGTGATGGGTTAAGCTTGCGTTCATCAGTATTGACTTGGACGCGTCTGTTCCGGCACTGAATGGCTGATGCGATATCGACAACGACAATTGCTCGTAAAATGTCTCTAGCAAACCTTGCAGCAACTAGACATCTTGTCAATTCAAATTCGTCGACCGGGTGCGAGAGGGAACGGACCTCGTTTATCTCCGCGACGACTCCCCACCTTTCTTTTACCATCGCACCAACTTTTTCGTCCCCACCCTTCAAACTACCTTCAAATAAAAGAGCTGGCAGCACGTCTCCACCCCATCGTTCAACCTGGGCGACAAATCGTTCACAAACGTCTAAAATTGTACGGAGCGTTGAAGTCAATGCTGAATTCGTTAGGAGACACCCCGTCACTAGCCGATCAAGATAAGTAGTGTGGATTACACGAAGTGTCGTGAAATCCAGTGGGTCGGACGTGTGTGACTGGGAGGCGAGATTGGTTTGGGCGGAGAGTTTTGGACCTTGGTGTGAATGATCATCTGATTGTGGCAATGGTGACTTCGCAACCGCGCTATCAACACCCACTGGTTTTCTTTGATTCAAGAGTTCCTTGAGTTTCCCAAACTCCACATCAACCACGTCCATCATGATATATCCCAACAATGTGTCCAGGAACCATTGCATATCTCTAACGATGCCCCATCCACAGCGTAATAACATGTGCCTGACCTCTAGATCCTCCACTGTACCGCCCTCTCCGAGACCAGTCCATCGCCGCCGCGCCCGCTGTGCATTAGATAAAGATGTCCAACATCCATGAACACGTGTGTGTGTTTTACGCAGAGCCGATATATAAGCAAAGAGCGCAGCATATGCGCTAAGATCAGCTGGATGGAGGAAAAGGTCGAGAGGCCAAGTGACACCGTAGGTCAAAGTGAGGGGCGTGCCGAGCAAATTGGAGGAAAATAGATGGAGATCTAGTAATCCGGGGGATGTCGTAGATCCAGAGGGAGAGACCGGTTGAGTGAAGGCCGTGGTGGCGAGAGAGGGGAGCAAAGGACGGAGAGGGCCAGAAGGAAGTGAGAAGCGCAGATGAACAAGACTCGGATCATGCTGGGCTGTTGTACCGAGCGAGGCACGAAGAAGGGCAAGATTCAGGTCCTGTTCACGTATCATGGATGTGGGGCCAGATCGTATTGTCAAGCGAGAGAGTTTGAGCCGCTCGATTTCGCGAATTAGCGAAAGACTGAACTCTCCATTACGCATAAGAAAGTAATTTGCTCTGAGTGATTGTCAATGCGGCACAGACTTGGAGAGGGTAAGCTGGAGCATACAGTGAGTCCACAGCGTCTTCGACGTCCGCCTGAGTCAGAACATTTAGCCACAGCCATTCGCTAACGTTTGTCCTAATCTGTGAAATGACAAGGTCGAACGCATGCTGATCTTCCGGTAACACGCGCTCCAATAACGTAGTGTGCATTGATGCTGCACTCCTGGGGAGCTGTTTCTGCCATTTTGCTGCTTTGACGGTCCCAATGGCTCGTCCAATATATGCAATAGAGTCGCGTGACTGTGCAGAGACACACGTCGGCATAGAGCCTTCAAGGAGTGTATATGTGTCAGATGCCAGTGGTTCCACTGGAGACAAGGATCCGTGGACCAGGAAAGCCACGAGCTGGATCCGCCATACGCGTTGCACAGCAATTGAAAGACGCAACAGAATATCCGCTATCCTGTATACACCAGTTTGTGAGCGCGTCAATAACGTGTCGATCAAAGGCCCAGGCTTCCAATGCGTTTCCGACTCCAAGTCTTGAACGAGCGACGCGAGTGCAGCAAGGGGAGCATCCCATTCTGAAAAGATTGCACGGATGGAAGATAACGGCACAAAAGATCCACTGGCAACAAGGATAGGGTCGCGTCTGAGGATTTTGGCCTCCGTTTCAATGACAAGAGACTCGTATTCATCCTTCAGAATGTGATTGAGAGTGGCGCTAAGTGCACAGACATATCGAGAAGGCGAGTGTGAAAGTGCAGCGCATGACGCCTTGATCTTTCGGTATCGAAAAGCGATCAAACCGAGAGATTCTAAACACTGCTGCTCTCCTGGATGAAGGAGAGATGAAAAAGCTGGATGTAGGGCGTGATCTGTCGGAAAGAGGGATGAGGTGTGACCTGCAAGGATGAGAAGAACCTCTGCAATCATTTCGCACAAGATCTTGCTCGTCGCGGTTGAGAAGACGCGGTAAGTCACAACCCGGGCCTGTGACGAATCACTGAAATAAATCCTACATGCATCTTCGTCCTAGGCCTTCCATACAACTTTGACCGGTGACCCTCAGATCCTATGGAGCTCTGCCAAAACTCTCACCATGCCTTCAATATTGACGATGCTTTCTCTGACGGAGATGCGGATGATATAAACTATCAATTCTCTCCAGAAGTCATTCGAGAGGATCTGGTAGGAAAATTCGATGCTGGAGAGATAGAGCTAGCTGAAGATGTCGCCTCAAATACATTTTCGACCATGCAAAACTCCTCTACAATTAACGTGAATGGCGACGGAGGCCCGCAACGTTTTACATCTCCATCGCCTCCGTCAACCCCAGGTTCTCAACAATCTTCTAGTGAATTCTCTCAAGTATCACTCGCTGTGACTGATAAGCACTTGGAGGAAGAGTGTGAAGAGCATACAGTTGACTCACAGACAGACAACCTGTATCCAAATGTCATCATTGATGCCTCCGCAGGACAGCTACATGTGAACCGCATCTCGTTAACCTCCGACCTTAGCAACTCTCGTAAAACTATCGAGCCTGCGTCATCTCAATCTCCAGTACACACGCCTCAAACCGCTCGGTCCACTCAATCTCTTCCAACACCTCCGTCGACTTCACACCCCGTTCGGCAAGACGTCCAAAGTAACACGGCCACCTCTACGCCTGTTCCATCTCGGTCGCCCTCTGCGTCCATAACCGATTCCACGACTTTTCCGTCATCATCATCCGCTCCGCCCTCGTCACAATTACAACCAGTGCCAAAACCTTTTACCCACAGACCGACGCGCTCTACCGGTCCCAGTGCTTTTGAGAAGGTTAGAAGTAAAACTAGACCCAATTTTTTGCCTCCGAAGCCCCGCCAAGAGGACGACAAGCATATGTCTGACTGGAAGTCCATGATGGAACTCAGCCGTACCGCAGGTCAGTTTATATCATTTGAAGGAAACGACCCCTTGCTGACTTCAATTAACAAACAGCGGAAAAAAGACGGAAGGCTCTTCAAGACCGTCGCATCGAACGCGAAAAGCGCATCGAAGAGTCAATCAGCCGCTGGGAGAAAGAAGTAGTCCCTGATTGGAGGGTCGTACACAGAAATCCTGCTCTTCGGAAGCTATGGTGGAAAGGTATTCCAAGTACACTTCGAGCATCCATGTGGGAGCGTGCAGTTGGTAATCCATTGGCATTGAGCAAAGGTAGATGATATTCAGCCAAAAAATGCATTGGTCGCAACTCGGCTACAATCCCTGACATCTTCTCTCCACCCTTACCCTCTAGACCATTATCGCTCTTGCCTCGCCCGTTCGAACAGAGCCCTGTCGTCAGGTTTATTTCCGCAACCTAGTCTCAGGATGATCGAGGAGGATATTTCCAGCACACTTCCATCAATCCATATATTTCACCACGAAACCGGTCCACTCTATCAAGAATTGAAAGACATGCTCTGTGCGTGGGTTGTTTCTCGAAGTGATGAAGGACTGGGTTATGTTCTAGGCGCCGCTAAGATTGCTGCGATGCTTCTGATCACGATGCCAGTCCAACAAGGTTTTGTGGTTATGCGGAACCTTTTGGAAAGGCATTGCATTCGGAGTTTCTTTGGGGGAGAAGAAACGAAGGACGATGTAAAGCGTTTCTTTGGTGTCTTCGGTTACTTTCTCACATCATTTAACAGGTGGAAGCTTATTACAGGTGGAGTTTATGCCAAAATCTTCTCGACGAACCATTGATGTAGAGAGCCTGAAGGATATTTGATACTCTGCTCGCAGATGGAATGCCTAAGAGTGAGGACTCTCGGCAATGTCGATGATTCGTTTCCTTATCTTTCGTGTTTTAAGTTTATTTCAACTTCAAACAACATCAAATCTCGCCAGCTGCTTACCTGCCCGACTGGCTGGTGCCGCTCTTTCTGGATCATCTTCCATTCGAGGCCTGTGCTCGCATTTGGGACGTGATCCTCCTAGAAGGAGATTCTTTTCTTTACCGTGCTGCGCTTGGGATGCTCGCCGTTCTCGAACCGCGCTTATTCTTCCCTGAAGGAAAGGAGTTACTAGAACTGCTCAAGTAAGTGCTAGAAGGTACATACCAGCGACTTGACATTCACCACACCGCATACACTTAAGAGGGGAAAATAAAGCCGCACTACTGGTAGCCCAACGAGAAGGTAGATCGCTTGATGGGGGCAAATATGAGATATATGGGGTAGATGAAGAAACCCTCTGGGATCGTATCGATCATATGGGTGAATGGTGGAAGGAAAGCACATGGACGCGATTGCTACAGCGGGAATTACCAGACCTGTGACAGTTCGAAACAGCAATACGCCACCGATGAGCATGAGGAACGTTATTACGCATGGTGCCGATGTAGGTTATTCCCGAGATCCAAACGTAATGTTGATAATACATGGAAGTCGTGTATGACAGGAAAATATAGATAAAATATTTCAGAAGTCCCCAGAAGTCCCGAAAAAATCCTTTGTACGTATAATGAACATAGTCCAACAAGATTAGTCAATAAGGTATTCATCAGTACAGCTGAGCACAGTGCGCCAGAATTTTTCAACCGTTTCTTTGTCAAACCCATTCTCGTCGTACCCGAGGCTGAGCCACAACTTCCCGACAAATGTATAGCCAAACAGGAGCATACCGCCAGAACGTTGTCGAGACCCAGTCGTAAGAGTGTGAAGTTGGATGTCTGAAAACGAAGAATGTTTGTAAATTCCGTCTAAATTTCCAAGGAGGGAAAGACCAATTAGAGCATTGGAAGGGGGTCGCTCCGACGGCTTTTCAGGGAGGACAGCTGGGGCTCGCCAGACTCCATTTACTTTGTCATCGTCCTCCTTGGCCCATGCTCGGGCTCTTGCGCCCCGCTCCCGAGCCATCTCACGACTGCGAGACACAATCATGGGGTTTTTTGCGGCGTCAGTGCTTTGTATTTTAGCTGAGCGAGCTCTGTGCCAAAATATAGTTGAAGTATCGCATGAGCGAGGGAGGAATCCTGGGAGGATGACATTGAAGTATCCTATGGCAAGATACCAGTACGAATCGTTCAATGCTTCATTGGCCATGATATAAGGTCGTAGGTTCAGAGCCGAGTACATCATTCTGATAACAAAATATGACATTAGTTCCAACAGGGCTACGGGAGGAAGATGAACCAACGTTGGCATTTCCGCACTTCGACCACAACCTTTCACCCATGCAATATTACAAAGAGCAAAAAGAGCACTGGAAATAGAAACCCCCCGAGCCTTACAGTTTTTCAGTATTTTCTTTGTACGTTCCGCGTCGATAGATACAGTCGGGACAATCGTACGACGAGGCGCACCAGACTTCCGAAGGAATGTATGGCCACCCTGGAATATGATGTAAGATCAATTGTAGGCGGCCCAGGCAGTAGAATTAAAGCTTACTATGAGCTTATCTTGACTCCGTTCAAAATCGACCCGACCAATTAATTGACGGAGTTTGCTACCGCCGGGCGGGAGTCTATCCTCCAATGAAATTGGTAACGCAATAGCCTAGGATCACACGTTAGTCTGACATATCCCAATAATGACGAGATCCACTAACAGGATCATCGGCCTTTGCACACCGCGAGTGCCACTCCTTGGATAACAGCATTGCCAGGTCGCTCATCGCTGAAGAACTACCGAGAAGACCAAAGAAGTCGTTTGCAAACTGATGGAGGGCCATTCCATCACCCAGGAAATGTGTGGCGCATATCAAGAAATCATAGTTGTCGATAGTTTCCGTTGGATCTGGGGCCGACAAGGAAGTGGATGACACGACAAGATATGATAGACGGTCGTTCGACAGAGTCCTTGGACCGTTCAGGTATGAATCGATGAGTTCTATATACGCATTTCAGAAAGCGCATTCGTACGGGTAGAAGGATCTCACCATCCTTATCTTGAGCTCGATACTCCAAGTTTAGATCAGCAAGATCCATGGCATGCTCCACAGAGCGAGGTGCCATGTACCTTTCAGAGATGTCAAACCCTGCATGACGCTGATGCGAACAACTTACACGAATCGGACATCATCGTAATTGTGCATTTTGACTGTCGATGCCAGAAGCGGATGACGAAGTCTGAGAATTGTCCAAACTAGACGGACACGCTCCCGATTTACAAGTCGAGTAGGAGCTCGACATCCCAGATGGAGGTACCTGTGAAAACAGGTCAAAGATGGTCCTGCTATGTTATATAGGAGAAGTTCACATGTCATTGACACCGCTTTCTCGAGAGGGCGAGAAGTATGAAAGCTCAGTATCACCCAAAGCACGTTCGAAGGAGTTGGCAGAAATGTCCACAAGAGTTTCCTGGGAGGAGGCGGAACTAATGCACTCCGCACTGGCACACTGGCACTTGAAATCGGCACATTTACCAGTAAGGCCGTCAGTCAGAATGTGGGGAGGCGATTGAGCAACCTGCTGAACAGGCATAACGGAAGATAGGATGAGAGGAGGTGTAGGGGATCCATGGCCGCCTTGAATATTTATCGCAAAATGCGAACAAAACTATACTCGATCACCCAATCGATCTGTTTTTAGATCAAAAGTCCGACAGATCTCGATCCATCATCGGCCTCGACTAATGATGCGGATATGAAAGGGGGTTTAGCATCGGAACTTCTGAAGCAGCTACAGCTGGCATACGTGAAAAAAAAAAACATGAGGCCTCCGGTGCTGCATAAACTGCCGACCCATATGTTATAAGACTTAACTGCGCACTAGGAGAACTATAGACAGCTATGATATATGAAGTCCGACCGGGCCTTGGTAGGCCCTGGTCCACGCTGGTCCACGCTGCCCTTGAATATATATATTAAAAGATAAAAGACTGCAAACACGTGCAATTTTAACAGGCACTGACTCGCACTGACTCCTTTGAGACGGAAGAAAATAGAAGAAAATTTGACATCGACATGATATGATGTCTATATTTATGTACACAGAGATGTACATGCCCCTACATGCCCCTTAAATGTCTAAGAATACTGTCGTCAGGTAAGGTCCGCATACCACCAATTTGTGTAGGTAAATAAATCGTCCGGGAAAACCGGATGTCCACGTAAATTACTTCTGTCCGCATATCCCCAGGTCCATAATTATGTCTATTTCTCCTCTTCATATTTTGGGGGCTTCTCCTCTGTTACAGTGAGCCCCTCTTTGCGGGTTTGCATGGCTTCACTAGTTGCCGATTCAATATCACCCGGCCGGCGCGGAGGAGCCGGCGCAGATTTGACCCAAGTATAAAACCTAGACGAAATTTAGAATGGCAGATAAAAGGTTGAAACGTTGACATGCTTACATAGTACCTCCGAGAATTACGAGAATGGACGTTCCTCGATTCCTGTTATGTAAATAAGATGAACTGTCAGAGTGTGACGATGAAGGACGTACACAGTGAGTATATCTTTGAATATCCAGACCCCGAGAAGAGTTTGAAGCACAGAGCGTGCGGCCTGCGGATATGAAGCGGAGTGAGATGGGAAGCACCCGAGGAGAACGGGACAACACAGACACTCGAAAACATATGAGTGATAGGACTTGTAACTTTGATGCTCAACAGTCCCGCGATACACAGCAAGAAGCCGAATAATCCTGTGATTAATGATCCCCAACAGAAGACTCTACCATCCCAGACGCCACTCCGTATCATGTTGCTTATTAGAACAGTTTCTCCATGGAGAATTACGGCCGGGAGGAGGAAAATAGCAGAGCCCACATTGGTCCACCAAGCCAGTTGAATAGTTGAGTTGTTGCAATGTGGCAGCGAACTCTTGATGAGCACAGCGTGCAGTGCGATGAAAAGAGAGGATAAAACTCCATAGAACAACGATCGCAACGATGGAACAGACGTCGTTGGGATGGACGAGGAGGGAGCAACACCAATGAAAAATCCAACGGTGACAACAGCTGCGGCCGATACAACCTTTATTGAGGGAGAAGTACGGGTGTGAAGCGAGGAAACCAGGATTGTGAGGGGAAGGACAAGGCCTCTTGCAATCTAAAATGTGCTAGATTATTAACAATGCGAATAAGACGAGGTAAGTGGTCACCTGAAAAAATGAAGCTTCTACGTCACGCAAGCATAGGGTATTAAAGACTAGGCCGATGATGTTGACAAGGACCACCGGGATAAGCTTTTTGGCGACTTGGATGTCGAATCGGGGTATCTCTATTTTCTTGGATACAGCGGCAGATGCATGTAGTAGAATGACCGCAATGATAAGTTGCAATAATAGAAAAATGAGAGGCAGATCTGGCGAGTTGCTCAACACCGCTTTGTTCCTGTGTTAGGGGAATATAGTCAGGATTTCAATACGAACGATGTAGTACATACACAAAAACCATCTAAAATCGACATGACCAGCTGAGACAAAACTGAGAAATAAGCATGGCACATACCACAAGGGCAGAGAACATATAAAAGGATACAACCCCAGCGACCTTGAGGGTCATGGCATCGATCGTAAACATTGTGTGAGTAGTAGAAGAGTAGATGTGGGATGAAAGTAGAAGAATATATAGGGGGAATGTGGCCCAACCTGCACATTACTACATATGGAAATAGATCCAATCTATATCCAAAAATAAACTAAAGCAACAATGATA
This sequence comes from Tricholoma matsutake, assembly GCA_026075535.2. Classification (NCBI taxonomy): domain Eukaryota; kingdom Fungi; phylum Basidiomycota; class Agaricomycetes; order Agaricales; family Tricholomataceae; genus Tricholoma; species Tricholoma matsutake. Next base: position 8,666,228 of record AP026540.1, on the reverse strand, counting down.
AACAGGGGCGTCCCTAAGAGTATCATCATGGCCACTGACTCCGTCCACCATACTAACCATTCTGATTTAGAGCGCTCATTGCTCCCAAATTCTTCTAACATTCCTCGTTTCATATGTGATTTCGCACCCATGATGAAGCGTAGATATCTATATGCATCATGCGCATCTCTAGCTGTCATTTCACTCTTTGGTCTCCTCTTCACTATGTGGGCAGAACAACCGACAATTAATCCCACAATTCACGAAAGTCCAAAAGTTAATTCGTCTGTTCTACCAGTCATAGACACTCTAGGACCTGATAATAATTTAATTGGGGCACCTACGTCCGAATTCAGAGGTTTGTTTAATATTCTTTTGATTGTCATTTCTTTCGCTCATTAGTCGTTTAGATAACCTTCGCTCCGACAGGAAATATATCACTTCTTGGGTCTCAGCAGGATGGAGTAAGTTTCCTTCCGTCATGTAAAGTCAATTCCACTCATATATCCCGAAAGCGAATGATGTGATGACCTATGTGAGACACAACTAATGCTTCCCAGTTGTATTCGACATCTCAAGTCTTTGCAGATGAACCTCCTGTATCTTGCCCTAATCACTGATCGAATACCCATTATACCGATGTTCACGCCATCACATATTGGAGACGCCGTACCTCCGATAGATTTCGGTCTCGTGTTTGATGTTCCTCGCCTACGCAAGGTCCTTGGAACCCCAATACTGGAATGGCACGAAGTGAAGGATCGCAAAAGTGATTCTGTTGATGAAATTGGGTGTTGGAACGTCTGGGAAGCTAGTCAAAATCGGGAAGATTATCCTCGCAGGAGTCATGTACCCGAACATATCAAGCTTGGTTTGTCGCGGGATTAATTTAGCTTATGTTAGTTCCTGATTTTTCAAATCACCAGATATATCTTATACCAAAGCTCCATCATGGATCAAAATCATTCCTAACTATGAGCATGACTTGCATAGCTCTTTCTGGTCATTAGCAGCGTTAGCTTTCCCGCAAACTCGCGCAGCAAACCTCGTCCCGCCACGAGAATCACCTGTTCACCATGTATTGTTACCCCCCGATGAGCATGTCCTATGCTACGACTACCTATACTACGTGTGCGCCAACCAGGTGGGTGTTGTTGGATCCTTCGTTTTCTGCTGCTCAGATGAACAATCAGCCATACGAATTTGAGTTCGACTATAGTCCAGCCTGGAGATTTGTTGGCCAGCACATGCGTTGGCACCCAGACCTGCAACAAACTGCAGAACAGTATGTTCGCCGAACTGTCGGCGCACCTGAGGGTCAGCCAATACCGCCAGTATGTTCCCTTCAGACTATCGCATTTGATACTCTAACGACTGTCACAGTGGATTGGAATCCATATGCGTCACGGCGATTTCAAAGCCTGGTGCGGGGAAAATATGACCGACTGCTTCCCTTCGTTCCCCGTGATATCTCGGCGTGTAGAAGAAGTGAAAGCAGAGATTCTGCAACGTAAAGGGATTGTCGTCGATCACGTTATCATGACGAGTGACGAAACTGACCCTACATGGTGGGAAGGTGTGAAGGCACAAGGATGGTTTGCCCTTGATCATTCCAACACAACCAAGCTTCACGGTCCCTGGTCAGTATTCTCGCACCGGTTTCTTTTCTCTTATCTGACATGTGAGCAAATCATAGGTACCCCGTCCTCATTGATGCTGTAATTCAGTCAACCGGTATGGGATTTGTAGGCACCGATAGATCCACAATGTCAGTTCTCGCACGTCGCCGTGTAGAGTCGTGGGTGGACGGTGCAGTGAGGATTGTGAAATGGGGAAAATCTGATGCAGATAATCATTGACTTTGGCATTCTTATGTTTTGTATGGAAGAAACTTTCGGCAGCATCTCATTAATATTGTTAGTATCATCATTCGCGACATAACCTACAATTACCATATCTACTTCCCTGGGACTCGTGCTGTTTCTAACTGGTTTTATTAGACTTGCATACATTGTATCAAAACTTGTTACATCAGTGTTTTCTCTTCTCTGCCTCTCTGGTGCCTCCCTTTCACACTGCTTTCTTTCGCGAAATGTTCCTTGGTCCGCTGTGATGGACGTCTCACACCGCGTTTCATGATCGCCCCGGTCAATGACAATGCGGATGGTATCACGACAATGAGAGCTAAAATCTGACCAAAACGCCACTGAGCTGCAGAATGATCGAGACTTGGATTATTCTTCAGTAGAAGTTCGGTTGAAACTATGAAATAGGTAAAAACCATGGCCTGACAGATGATGATCCCCACCAGCATGGGATCAAGGTCAGAGGACCATCGGCGTCGCCTAGGACGACGTTTGTGGAAGAGTTTGGGAGGGTATGTTAATTCAAGGGCAGGTGAGACAGCAGGCTGCTGGTCATATCTTATATGGAGATTGGAATCTTGTGGATGAGCGATATTTGTCGGGGAAGGGGATTGGAGGGATAACGAGATTGATGGTGACAAGTTTGCAGGTAAATGTGTTGGCAAAATTTCTGATCGGCCAGCTTTTCCATTATCAGCGTCTCTCCGACAATATGACCACACTTCCAGTAGTGTGATCACAGAATACGCTGCCGTTAAGATGGATGTGACTACAAGACCAAGCGACCTACCAGCTCCAAGCGCTGGGACCTCGATCACGAAAAGCATGTATTTCACAAACGAAGAACAGTCAGGCTGACTTCCAAATGTTTTTGCGTTTGTCCTGTCATGATGTGGGATACGCGTTGTGCCTGAATGAACTGTAGCATACCACATGTATAGGGTCAATGCCATGGATAACAGCGTCTGAGCCATGGCGCCAAACTTGACATTGTAATCGAATGAACGTCGACCACCGAGCTTCTTAGGGCTAGCTGCTTTCTGGCGAGAGTAACTAGCCAATGCGACGAATGTTCCAAAGTTTGCCAACCTGAATGACCTCACACATAGGTCAACACCAAGGAAAGATGGTGTCAAACAACTTACCACACTAGATTGGACACCTGGAGGGCTTGGAAGAGCGTCAGCTGCTCTCGAACAGCAATTGCGGCAATGGTGAGTCCAAAGCTCGTCGCTATGAAAGTCCACAAGGCAACAGGTGCATCTGGCCACGATCTATCGACAAGGAGAACTGGGATTAGACTCAGTATTCCGGAAATATTAAATACATAAAACCAATGAAACTGACCAAGTATAAAGGTCTGAAGATAAAAACTGATCCGAACACCCTTTGGTCACATCAATTAGATGCATATAATGAAGGAAACATGATACGCACGACACCGCCGATATCTGGGTTACTGTTGGCGTAGTCAGCACATTCACTCGGGATTCTGATCATGGAGATGCAGAACTGAAGATGACAGAAGGAAGCACTTAAGTAGGGTAATGATGGCTGATGAAGGCTGGGTTGGAGGATGTGAGTTAGTAGACGCCCACACAGCTTCCTGTCCCGTGTCTATGCTTTCACACGTTCCACTGCGTTCACGGGAATGATACTGATATTGGCCCAATCACATTGCAATACAGCATCTGAGCGTCTGGGTTACATCTGATCCAACGGTATAGCACTCCGCAGCTTGACAAGATTCAGCAGCGTCGCATTAGCCGGCATTTGCACTTTATAGGTCGAGCCCAAATTCAGCAGATATCCGTTGATGAAATCGATTTCGGTCGTTTGTCCACGTCGAATGTCGGATAACATCGAAGATATGTTGCCCTTCGTAGCTTTTGCAACACGTAAGACCTCCTGCTCCAACATAGGTCTCTGCAATTCTCGAGGCAGACGTCCGACTGCAACCTCTTGCGGAGCTATGCCTTGTGTGGCAAACTTATCTAACCAATTCTGGGCTTCCGCCTCCATTTGTGCTGCAAACGCGCTAGATGCCTCGTCGCATATCCTTCTCATGATACCGTAGGATGACGAACTGTCGAAAATGTCCCCATTCCGACATCCCATAAGAGCTGTGAGCGGATTGATGACTGCATTGACCACTAGCTTACGACGCATGGTAGTTTGTAAGTCGGAGATTGGCTTCCAAGAAACGTTGAGCGACTCCAAGAGGAGCATTGCTGCAACAGTACTTCGTAGGCTCTTGTATCTGTCAAAAGATGGGTCGTCTGGAGTGGTGATATCAGAAAGACGAGGCGTTCGATCAAGCTTTGGAACTGTGTTGTCAAAAAACCCAGCTTCATAAGCACGTCCCGCGATATCTGGGACAATTCCGAATTCAATAGTACCCTGCCCCGCGTGGACAACATGGGACATGTCCTTTCGGAATGCGCCGTGGGTGTTGGAAGCCAAGATAAAATGCGGTCTCTGCTCGGGATTACGAAAAATTTGGTTGATAAGCATTTCATATACCCCCATCCCATTCTGCAGAAGGACGATGGTACAGTTTTTGGATAAGCGAGGGAGGAGTCGTTGGATAGCAGGTATCGTCCGATGTGCTTTCGTTGTAACGAAAAGAGATTCGATTATTTCAACCTGTTTCGCTCTGCCCATTCCTGTGGGCGGGAGCCGGGAGTCTAAATATTCAAACTGGAAACCACTGGCAGTGCTGAGCAACCCGTCAGTTTCGACTCGGATAATGCCACCATTGGATAACTCTTGTTTTATCAACCTCTCAGTTTTATGGAGGAGGATGATAGAATTAGTTGTCGGGATAGCGCGTCGGAGGTGGTAGGACAAAAGAGAACCAATTGCGCCGACTCCGACAACATGAAAATGCATGACACTGCTGCAGCTTGCAGGCCTTCGAGGTGGACGACGGAAGGGAAGACGGAAAGGCGGAAAGTATATCGAATTGCTCCCGGCGCCTAAAAATAATCCTCGACCTTGCCACAACCTTTATCCTTACATACTAAAGATGGCGGAATCCCCCCATAATCCGCTCAACAGTCTCACTTTCACTTTCACAACCTACAATGTCTGCTATTACACTAAAGAGAACGGCTCAGAAGGTTAGCCCAATTTAATTCAGTGTCTCAAGTCCTTTAAGTAACCGTAAGTATTCCAGATGCCATTGACAGGGTGAGTCAATCATACAAAGATGTGGTCCATGCTCAGGTACCATGATGCAGCTTAGGCCTTTGGAAGGTAGGTCTTGTGATACTTGCGTGAATTTGCACTCATGTTGAAACATAATCTAGATTGAGGGCTCCATTTGTGCCAACGTGAGGTGGTTCAATCTTCGATGTATTCTGCTTTCTTAGGTTTCTCTTTAGGTCGTGTATGAAGCGATCAAGGCGGGATGCAGGCTTCTCGATGGTGCATACGACTACGGTAACGAGAAGGAAGCAGGCGAAGGTGTTCGTCGAGCTATTCAAGATGGCCTTGTCAAAAGAGAGGAGTTATGTGAGTTTTTTATGTTCTTGGAAATGCCACATCTGAAGCCTGCGTAGTTATTACTTCCAAGGCAAGATTCCATTTAAAGACCGTTGCACACTTGTCTAAACATTGCGATATGTATAGCTGTGGAACACATTCCATGCAAAAGAATATGTGAGTGATGCGCTTCTAGTCATTGTATGTTCAGCTCATTGGATGAGGTTGCAGGTCAAACCAATAGCGAAGAAGCAACTTCAAGAGTGGGGTATTAATTACTTTGACTTATACCTCGTTCATTATCCGGTTTCTCTCCAATACGTCGATTCTGCTCATCGCAAACCTTCGGGATGGTACGGTGATGATGGCAAGGTTTACCTCGGTGAGTCGCGAGTGAAAAGCATTATAGGGATACGACGAACATTGATGGGCTACAGAAAATACGCCAATGCAAGAAACGTGGCGTGCTATGGAGGAGTTAGTTGATGACGGCCTTGCCAGAAATATCGGATTGAGGTACCCATGGCTCTTCCCATCCTCGAGGAATGCAGATCGATCTAATATTCATCTTTTTTTGAGTAACTGCGGCCCTGCCATGATTCTTGATGTCCTTCGTTATGCTAGGATTGAGCCCCAAGTCCTGCAAGTCGAGCTGCACCCATACTTGACCCAAGAGCAATTGGTGAACTGGGTCAAGTTGTTCGGAGTAGCGCTGACCGCCTATTCTTCCTTTGGACCGCAGGTAAGTCATGCAAGAATGGTATGGAAAATGTCCTGACGATTAGCTTTAGGGATATATCGAACTTGGTCAATGCAAAGATGTTCCCAGCTTGATGAGCCACAGCACCATTACAACAATTGCCAAGAAACATAACAAGAGTATGTTTCGCAGATTCCGAATTTATTCCAGGTTGACTGTTGGTCGCCTTGCAGCTGCGGCTCAAGTGTTGCTTCGCTGGGCTACTCAACGCGGTATTGCTGTAATCCCGAAAAGTAACAGTGTTCAAAGAAACGTTGAAAATTTGCGATCCGATTTGTTCAATCTGGGTGAAGAAGAGATAAAGACAATCAGTGCCCTGCATAAGGGTTTGAGGGTATGGTTATAATGTTTTGTGATTGTCTTCATGCAATGTGACCGGAGTTTACACAGATCAACGACATAATAATGTATGATCCTCGCCTGTCGATCTTTGCCTGATAGTTGGACTCTGCAGTTGAATGTTCTAAAAACTTTTATGGCAATTGCTGTATAGATTACACAGTCAGACCTAATCAGGTTTTGTACCAGTACAGCGCAGCGGTTTCCGCAGTGTTCGGAGTTTTAAAGATGTTGTATATCTAAGGCGGCTTTGAACGCAAAGTGAAACTTCAGACAATGTCCGTTCATATCAAGCTCATCCAGCGCGAGGGCTTCACGCGTCGTATAGTCTTTCACAGCCGACCGACTTGGCACGCCCTAGCTGCCAAAATCCAGTCTCTTTACGCAATACCTCCCGGTAATGTCTCTGTCGTCTATATTGATGCCGAGAGTGATGAAGTCACTCTCAGTACTCAAGAGGAACTCGACGATTTTTACGAGTCCTCCTACCAACACGGTCAAGTAATCAAGTTCATCGTTCAGGACCTGTCGTCCACCCGTACCCAGACCAAGGCTCTCCCCCAAACCCCTGGTATTAATATTCGAGACACCTTTGGTGGGGAAGGCTTTGATATCGAAGACGATTGGCAGCGCCTCCCACCATTTTCTAGTCTAGGAACACTCTTCGCACCCAGAGATTCCGGTGCAGACAGCCCCCATGCCTTCGTAGAATTGGTTGAGAGCGATGCTGGTACTATTCCTAGTCAGCATGAACCTAATATGGACAGCGAAAGTGACACTACCGTCCAGTCCATCGCCGGTGATCCGTTCCTCGTACCATCGACCAAGGGGAAGGAGAGAGTTATTGCTGACGACGCATCGTCCACCCGTTCAGTAATCGCTGAACATACTCCTACGAAGCCAGCAGTTCACGTATTTGACCACAATTCTTCTGACAAGGACGATATCGTTTCATCATCGTTTAGACTGGATCTGGCCTCCAGTTTGCAGAGCGTTCACAGCCCACCGAACGCTGTTTCCATCGAGAGCACGCCTAAGGTGGCTGCGCAGGATCTTGATGATTTAGAGACTAATGTCGTTAACGATACTCGGTCTGTCCCGAACTCTCCCGGAGATGTAGCGGACCCTCCACTTCCTTCTTTCGAGTCCCCTCCAGCTCCGAACAATCCTTCGCTCTGCAGTGATGTCGCTTCCTTCTTTACCATGCTCACGAATGTGATGAGCGCGCATCCCGAGCTTGCGGAAAGTATCGGCAATATTGTTCATAATACAGCTAATGGCACATATTTGAATGCCCATCGCGATGCCATTTCCCAAGCTGCAGAACAGTTAGCTCAAACGGCTGAAGAAATCCGCAGACGGGCAGATGAAGAAGCGGGTAGGAGGGCCGCTGATGCTTTGGGCGGGATGCTCCAGACTCTGTCGCAGACTTTAGGTACCGGTTCTTTCCAAGCAGCTCCTGCACCCCCACCAGAAGGAGATTCTGCCCGTCCCCCTGCAGAGCAGCAAGAGCAGCCAGCAACAGCAAATTCGACTTCGTTCTGGTACGGTGCCCCTCAACCAAATGCCCGACCATTCCACAACTCGCATGGCAGTCCAGCTCACCACCCTCCTCAACCTCCTTTTTACAATCCCTGGATGCGAGGCCGCCCCCCTTTCGGCCCTCCTCGAGGCGGTTGGAGGCCATGGATGCCCCCACGGCCTCCTGTCCCACCTCCTGGCAAACCACCTCATCACTCTGACTTCGCGCATGAGCATGGACCCCCTCCCCACCCTCCCGCTCCCCCCCCTCCCCCTCCTCCTCAATTCCCAGGCGTTTGGGAACCTGAAGTCTCCATGCCATTGGGATCGACTCCCGTGAACGATTCATCCCGAGCAAAGCCAACCCCTGAGGAGTCGAAAGCTAAAGTAGATGCTGCCAGATTACGTTACAAGGCTGAGAAAGAACGGTACCGCCAAGAACGAGAGGACCGAAAGAAGGACCGAGAGCGTAAAGCACGCACTATCGGCCGGGAGATGTAAGTGTTATGCTCCCTTCTCATGGTCGTCATCGCTCACAACTTTTGTTTAGAAACCAGAACGTCCAAACGCCGACCGCGACTGACCCTCAGCACAGTATGCCTGCTGGGCCGTCGAACAGTACGCCTGCCGCAATTGTCAGCAACGGTAGAGGAGATTATCCTACAATCGAGTTGGTCAGTGTCCATCGACATAATAGTCATATTGGCCACGGATTGTCAGGAAGGCGGAACATGTTTGAGCACAACGACGTGAAGTCTCGTACGTTGAATAGAATCAGCAGAAGGCTAGCGGATGTACGTCAACATTTCATTGATCGACCGAGCACTACTGATTTGTAATAGATGGGGTTTACTGACAATGTCTACCCTGATCTTCCTGGGAAGATTAAAGAGCAGATGCCTCCCAGTGGTGTGGTGTCCAAGGACGCTGAAGATGATATCGTAACAACGTTGCTTGAGGAACTTTTAGCCATGTCGCCAAAGCCACCTGCGCCTTCTGGGTCTAATGCGAAAGACGCGAGGATCCCTGGTGCTTGGCACTGATTATTGGATGGTGTCTATGATTCAACATTGAATTGTGCGGTGCTGTATTTTTGTGATCCTGTGTAATTGTATGCTTGTAACGAAATAAAGAAATCAGGTTTGTAACTTAGTGTCAGGTGTTACCGAGTACACTAAATTCTTAAACTTGACGGTTGCAATGATGGAGTAGATAACAATGTCATTGTTAGGTAGGTACATGTCGCAGCGGTTTATAAGTCACAAATGTAGTATCTGTCTGTATCTTGCTTTTCATACTAGGAAGTTGGAATTGTAGCGAAATCTGAGGCGGCTATCGATCGACGATGTGACAAATGTGAAGGAAACAAGGGTATTGCTCGGACGACCACGTGAGGCTAAGTCCCGACGTCGTGAGCCTCACGTCACGGAGGAGAGGGGCCTCAGTCAACGTGTTCAAGGCAAAAGCCGTACCATTATTTGAAATCTTTACGGCTCGACTTTGATACGACGCGAAAAGCTCCAGGATCCGGAACTTTCAGGGCGCGAATGAGCAAAAACTTTTGCCGATCATTGACTGTAACTCGTTTTCAGGTTGTCGGAATCCAACGTTTCTGCGCACAGGGAATGCCACCACCAATTGCAAGCTCCTTCACTTTCTAATGTCGCAGGTCTGGCTTTGTAGCCGGCGTGGCAGCAGGCTGACCAAATAGGCAGTCCCTTGCTACTCTTCCTTTGTCTGCTCGGAGCGCAACCGAACACAGCTTCCTCACAATGGGGCAAAGGAATTCGACAATCATGGGTTGCGTCTCGGAACTCCCCGCCATTCTGGCTGACTTCTTCAAGAGATCACTGCGTCGAAACCATGGAACGTGGACCAGTGACAAGCCACCAACTCGTTCTCGCCTTATTTAACATCTGGGCTGGATTTACGATTGTCTCTCAACCGTCAAAGGACAACCTGAGCGAGCATTAGCTTAAAAGCCAGCCACTCACCCCATAAGCCCCGTTGGGTATTTCTCCTCCCCCGTACGCTTCGTCATCATTATCCGCCATCATTATCCGCATCTACCGGAGTGTTTTCTCTGTAGTATCATAGCATCTGAGAACTACATCGGGAGCTGGCTTGCTAGGCAGAGAAGAGTTGTGGGCGTCTCTTTGGCTTTGTGGGTGCCTGGGTTTATTTGTGCAAACAACACGCTTTGGCCGGAGGTCTATCGATCTTCTTTCGGTAAAGATTGCACGACTATCGTCGTGTTCCTTGTATTTCTTTTCTCATTTTTTATCCAGCTCTATCCAGGATATAACCAGATTTCACCATTTCTCTCGCTTCATCCTACTTTCTCTGCGCCACGGACGCGTCGTATTACCCTAACATATATTCAAAGGTGGATCATCTGGTTTAGATCCTTTGAACTAATTCAGATATCTATTTAGATGCTGCCCCACACCGGTCTTTCCAACTCAAACAGTCGTAGCAGACGGTTTCGCTCGCGAGTGGCAGCGCCGTCGTCTGCAACTAACCCTGATAACCCAAATTCTTCCCTTCATGCCACGCCTTCCCATGCACATACTCCTTCACAATCCTTCTCGTCTTCCACTTATAGGTCAAACCCGCTTCACGTCGCAGTGACTCGAGAGGCCGTCGCTGGTCCCTCAACCCATCGATCATCCATACCTTCCCTTCCCACATCAAACGTGCCACACCCTGCTTATTCGATTCCTGCCCATATCTTGCATCAGAAATATACTGAGCTAGTCGCTGCCATGCAATATTCCTTGATGAAAGATTGGGTGCCACGTCCTCTGTCTACCCGAGAGGTCGATGAACATCGTCTCGATTGTGCCAGTCGCCTTGTCAGAATTCAAAATTTGGAAGCTCGGCTGCGTCGAATTGCTCCGGCGCGTGACCCACAGGTCGAGCAAGCCCTCATCATGTCCCGAATTGAGTACAGGTTTCGATTTTGGCGTACATTCCGTATGAACGACCTGCCTGCCGAAATAATGTCCAACATATTCCGCTATGTTGCATGGTCATCAACAAATGCAAATGCAGGTGTTAAAGGGCGTTTGTGGCTTACATGGACTTGTAGGCATTGGCGGACAATTGCCCTTGAGGATCCCACCTTGTGGAATGCAATTTGGTTTCGAGACCTTCCCCCGTTTGAGCGATCGTGGGCATGGTTTGATAGAGCTGGTGTAGCCCCGTTAGATATTCGTATCAATGATCAAGATGGATACCATTTCAACGACAAAGATATGGAAGCCCTTCTGACCAAGTTGTTCACCAAAATATCTAACGTACGAATTCTCATCGTCGTTGTCCAAGATTGGGAGCCTGTTTTGGTTGTGCTTGACAGACTTCGCTCCGCAGGCCTTGCCGGCGTCCCACTTGCCATTGAGCGGTTTGAATTGCACCGCACTGGTTCGCCATATATTCAGCTTGGTGAAGGGTATCAGCCCAGTTCATTTCTTCTACCCATTGCCCTTTTTGGTGGTGCGCAGGCATCCCTGCTCACACACCTTTCTCTCAATGGCGTTCATGTTGATTGGCAGCATTCTCCGCTCACCAACCTCACAACATTCGACATTCGGCGGATACCTCTCGAAAGATCACCTGGAATACTTGAGTTTCGAGATCTTCTCAGAAACTCTTCTGCGTTACAGAAGCTTTGCATGGATGGTGCTGGTCCTCAATGGGAACCGGAGGAAGACGCATGCGGGCTTGAGCCTATCGAGCTCCTCGAGCTCAAAATCTTGATCATGTCCGACTTCAGCCTTAATTACGCTTCTTACGTCCTTTCTCACATCACGGCCCCTAATGTGAGGGATCTCACACTAATGAATCTTGTCGGAGAGGATTACACCCCTATGGTCGCCCAAATCACCACTCGTTTCACGGACGTCAGATTACTGACAGTCTATTCCGTGGAATTGTTCGATTCTGCCCAGACTAATCGGACTTTGGTCAAATGGCTGGAATCGATGCCTAGGTTGACCTACCTGCGTATAGCTCAGGTCAAGCAAGTATTCCTTGACGCGTTTCTCCGAGATCCCTACACATTTGAACTTGTGATGGAGCAGGCCTCTTCACCAGGGCAATGTCTTTGTCCGAATATATCTATTCTCGAATGTCAGGCAGTGGATCCGAAAGTGATATACTCTTGGGGAGTTCGCAGAAGGAGCAGGGGCGCTCCCCTGAAGAAGATTTATATCACAAGAGACATTGCAAGCAAAATCAGCCAAGAGGACCAAAAGATGCTCAGTACACTTGCGGGGTTGTTTGTGCTAGAATTCGGAGGAAAGGCACCGGAGGAGGATGAGATACTCAAGTAATCACAAAACATTGCACAACTTGTCATAGGATCGGTTCTACATAGTCGTATAAATATATCAATCATCCTTGCGTGGGAGTTTGCACACGTCTGCGGGTTACCCAAGTGCCATCCATTGAGGGTGGAAAGATGATTTAATTGGGCAACAAAATATTGCTATATGCTTACTCGTGTAGATGTATACTAAATCCAGATATATAAATTTTGGATGTAGCGCGCGCAATGCAGAGTCCGTACACATTTCTCAGGTGGAGCCTTTTTTCCGTTTTCTACCATTAATCGTCATGGCTGATGGCGATGATAAAGGCCCAGGAATTGCAGGAATTGCTCTTGCTTCGTCCATCCTGGAGGTTTCGGCTAGATTTATGCTGCGGTGTATTGACATCACAGCAGGACGGACACTGTTGGCCTTGCCGTTCTTTATGACGGCCGAAGAACCGTTAGCATTAGGTTGGTGTGAAGCTATGTATTAGGGTCACTGAATGTTGGTTAAGAATAGAAGAAAGACCTACACTGAATGGAATGTTTTCGGAATAGCTCGACGAAAGTACCAATTTCTTCCTGGCTGACCACCCGAGGTGGACGAGTGCCAACGAACACAGCGTCCGAATCCTCCTCGTCCATCTCAACGTCTTCGTTGGCAGGCCCCATGCGGTCATCATCACTAATCTCAGGTCGAGCCTTCAAGAGGCCGTCCATGACAGGATCATACAAGCTGCCCAAAGGCGGCATCAGGTAAGCGGGAGAGTCGAAAGTATCGATAGCCTCCTTGCCAGTCCATGGATGAGAACTTTCAACCGGTAGCGTTGTTGCGATTTGTAAGTCAGTGAAAGCAGACCTGCCAAAAATGTCTTGAAATAAGGATCGTCTAGGTGACGGCGAGAATGGGGCAAGTTCCTTTGCCGTCGAACCTTCTTCGACCAGCCTAGCTTCATCGCCAAACAATACAATATTCCAGTCTTGAGTAATGCCGACGAAGGTGTAGGTAGATGGGGCATGTGGACGCTTGTATAACGAGAGATTTCGAAGGCAGAAAGGAAGTGAATGGGTGCTTGAAGGTGAAGATGACATAGTTCGGAAGATCAACACTCTGGTTCTGACTTTCCTTTGTTCAGAATTCTGAGCATCACCAAGAAATACTGCGAAAGAGTTTTCCTGTGGGTGTGCGACTACATGGCCTATTGTCAGAAGTGTTTTATAGTGCCATCGGACTTGTAGTGGCAAATTGTTAACACATCGAGCCAATAATGATATGATCCTGACGTACCACATAGAGCCACAACATCCCAGAGAACTAAATCATGATGACCGACAACCACCAAGTAACGACCTTCTTTGCCTACAAATTGTGCAGAAGTTATCGCCTTGCATTCAGGAGAAGTAAACGTCTGGCACAGGGAGTTCGTGACCGGATCGTAAACAGCGATAAATGGACCGATGGATATAGCTAAAAGGGAGCCATCTGCTGACCACGAAGCTGAACGAGGGATTTCCGACCGAAAGCTAAAAGTCGATCGCGCAACCCAGACTCCTGTTCAGGGATGAGAAGGAACTTATCGCTTCGATATAAAACAAACCTTCCATAGGCCCTGACCGGTCCTTAACCATCCTTAGACCCCAAATCTTTACAAACCCATCTTCTCCCGTCGATGCAAGGCAGATTGAGTGGTGTTCCCGTAGGGACGGGCTAAATGCTAGGCAAGTGACCTTATGAAGTCCATGCGGTCGATCAATCCTGGTGTTCAATATCCAGTAATCAATCTTGTGGTCCCATTGCCATATTTTGAGGTAGCTCTCGCCACGGAAGCTATCGTCTCTGTCCCGACAGTCTACTGAAGCCAACCAATCTCCGGATGATGAAATGCTTGTGTGCTCGATATAAGATGGTTCGAGTGGTCTTTCGTCTCGTCGCGAGATTCTATTTGAAGGAGATACCTCGAGCTCATATATTAACTTGGACGTGAAGGGGGAATAAACCTGCAGCGATGAAGGATGTGATGAAGGAAGGATTAAACTTGAGGTAAGTGTGTGGACGGCGAGAGGGGGGACTGTGCGTGTTGATGTCGATGACTGATTATAAGATATTGCAGGATCTGAAGAAAAAGGTCAACGCAGTGTAATCCAAGCAGCTCAGAACTCCTACCGAGTTTTATTCGGGAATAACTTCTTGAAATTTTAAGCGTTGCAGCACTGACGAACAAGTAAGTTGCATCTGCAAGACCAAGCAGATATTCTTCTTCACCACTTCCCGTTCTAGATATAGAGACTGTGTTAATCGGCGCGCCTACACGTGGTACGAACTCTTTTTGGCCTGTGCGTAATTGCCAAATTACAAGAACAGACTCTTCACCACCGCTCAACAAATACGCGCCGTTTGAGGTGAATGCGATAGATGAGACGGCATGAGCATGCCAGTGCAATGTAGTAGTTTGAGTTTTTTTCTCCACCCCACGTACATTAACAGGCAAGCTCTCGTTGAGACAATACCATATACGAATATTTCCTTTTACATCTCCAGTTGCGAAGTAGTCCTCCGTTGGATGGAATGCCAGACATGTCAGACGTTCTGGGGAGACATACTTGGTGAATCCTAAAGTGAACGATGACGACATAGCAACATAAACTTTATTCCCCGCTGCAGCGATCAGCCATGCACCGCTTGGTGAGAAGGTGAGACCAGTTGGAAAACGAGTCTTCCCTATGGGTTGTATTTCGGCTGGTTTTGTTGCGTTACCAGCAGTTCTGAGGGAGACACGAAGAACAACGGCGTTGGTATCTACTAAAAAAGTTCCTTTCAGGGAGCAATGCGAAATAACACATTAACTCGGGCGTACCTGTGCTACCCATTTTCGTCTTTCTGCTTGACCGTGTGGCTGCAACGAAAACGGAATCCTTGAAATCTGGGTGGGCACATATGTGGTGTATCGGTTGCGTAATGTCGATAACTTTTAAAAGGGTAGCATCTAAAAAATCCCACACCATGAGGCGACCATCCAAGGACCCTGTCACTAATTGGAACGCGTTGTGTGGGTTAAGTGTGGCACATGTAAGCAAAGTGGAAGAAGTTCCATTGTCCTCGGGTGGAGAGAGTATTGAAACTGCACTTCCAGTGGCAACTGAATGAACTTTGACAGACGATCCGACAAGGGAGAAGAAGTAGCTGTAACGCCAACTACTGAGGTGCGAAGAACACGATGTAAGAGATTGCCATACCTTCCATCTTTCGTGAATATTGGGGGAGCCTTGCTGGCGACTGGGTCTGTGAGAGAAGCCCACTCCCAAGCGGAATCCGATGCCAAATCATCCCATGGAGTGTTGGTAGATTGGTGGGCCAGGGATTGATGGAGGTTCTCTTTCCCTTTCCCTTTCCCTTTCCCTTTACGCGATTGCGTCTTTTCTACTGGCTTTTGGTGCGGGTCTGGACTGCGAGGTAAAGGAATATCCTGAGGCTGGCGGGAGGTTGACGCCGCCATCTTCAAGTTCGCAAAACGGATATTTTTGCTCTGGAGAAAAATTTAGGTCCAAACAAGTCATAACACACAGTTTACAAAATACAATATATCGGAGTAATACAGTTGTAAGTCACCCATGGCCAGATTTCCATTCATAACTTATAGCCAACAAGAACTCTCATGGAACGACAAGGTACTTGGCAATCTTCTTCAGACGCAACTTTACGCGCTTCCGATATGCTCTCTCTCATACGCTCCTCTTCTATAAGCTCTGCCTTTGACAACGGTTCTCGTGTAGGGAATAGCCAACCGATCCCGGTCAAAGAACACCAAAGAGACACACGGGCCTGCATATCTCTGCGTTTGTGCAAGTCAGATAAAGAAGGAGATCGGGCTCAACAATTGCTTACGATTTATACCGCTCGATAAGCCGCTCAAATTTTTTCCTGTTTTGTAGCTCTTCTAGCTCCTCATCATCGCTCCATCCGAGCGGAAGTAGCTCTTCTTTCCGATTTCGTATTCGGTCGTCAAGCTCTTCCCACATTGCCTCTTGACAGGCTAAAACGGACTGGTGTGACCGGTAGAGATGCATTGCGAGCGACCTTTCACTCAAAGACTCTAGTTGTTCTAAAGGAAACAAGGAGCGAGGGAGGGCAGCATCGTCATTTTCACTGAGTGACCCATCAAGCATAAATTTCTTGAATGGTAAATGCTTCATGGGTGCAGGGTTAGAGTGTCCATTTGATAGATGAGATTGCATGGAAGAATCGGTTGCTTCATATGCCGAAGAAAAAGAAGCAGACGTTGTTCGTGCACGAACACTGAAAAGGGATGGAGTATTGGAAGATTCTGCGGTGGAGGATGTCGAAGCAGATACGGTTGAAGAGAAAGATAATGAAGCAGATCGGTTCATAGGGTTAGGAAACACAGTGGATGCTCGGGAATCCGAGTGATCTGTGTTGAGTTCAATTACATATTTCGTGACTATCTGTTGTGGTAATGGTTGCAGGGGGGGGAAAGGAGGCATAGGAAAGCTGACGACAGGCCCCAACGTAACTTGCCTGAAGTACGTCGTGAAGTAATTGGGTAAAACAGCTGCTAAAAATGAGTTCAACATGTCTACAAGCATAAATAATGTAAACTCACCCGACGGTTTCGTATTAATAAACCGATGTTCGAAAACAGATTTGTTGAGGGACTCGAGCAACGCATGTTCGTGAAGGGGTTCGTTTTCTGACGATGTGCTTAAAGGATAACCCCTCTGCGATCCATCTGGAAAGTGTGCAGAAGTTGCTCGTTGGGGTCGTGCGCGAAGGGCTGTTGTGAACCAACGAGGAAGTAGAGGAAACATCACGTCTAGCCAGAGAAGAATTATCAACCCGAGTTGATGACAAGACAATGTGTCCCGGTGAACATACCGTCTTCGATTATCTCAACCGATCCGCCTGGCTGAAGGACGCGATTCACCTCCTTCCTAGACCGTGAGACTCGTCCAAACCCATAGAAACCAGCTTACCTCGAACAGAACGCCCCACTGGATAATGTGTTTGTAAGCAAAGCAGTGGTATCTGTCAACGCACACATACTTTGTTCTCTGGAACTCCCTTCGCGATAGCTTGAATATGTACATGGTCGAATTCGTCATCCTCAAAAGGTAGCTTATTCGTCAGACTGAACGGGTAGTATCAGTATCGTATCTGTGTCAGTTCTCTCAGCAGCCCACTGGAAACGCACAAATTGCCATGTACCCATTCTATGCGCTTCGCTACCGAGTCTTCTAGCATCTTGAGTGGTATTTGTATATTCACCAAATCAAAGCCAACCTTGAACCAATCAATATTTTACGAGACTTGACGGACAGAGCTAAGAGTCAGACATACAAATTGGCAGGCCAGCCATTCCTTCGCAGCTTCAATGACCCAAGTCCCTGTCTAGACAACTTTCTAGTCCGCTGGGCGGGAACAAATCGAAGCCTGCACTTACCCCACACCCGAGGTCGAGAGTCCGCTGTGGTGGTCCATCTGGGAAGTTCACAAACGATATTGATCCTCTGAGGTGTTGTGCAAGCGTATTGTCCAAGGCTTCTCTGATTGCACATTCGACGATTTCAGCTTGACATATGGTCGGTCTTACGGGAATAGACTCACATTTCTAAGACTTCTTTGTCATAGGATAAGGGATAAGGAGCCTTTTCACTGTCATACGAATGGTGCCTTTTCCCGTGCTTGTATGAAAACTGACCCTCTTTGTGTCTGGGGTGTCGTTTGGCGTCAAAAGGGGGAGATGAGGAATTCGCTGGCCCCTGAGCCGCGTTAAACATGATGTCAGCTCCGTAGGTTGTACAAGTCGTAGAGAATATAAGTATGCGGTAAGAAGAGGGGAGGGGTAACTAAACCATAGGTCGTTAGCTGAAGTCGTCAACGTTAGAAGTTTGTTGATGCGATCGCGAAACAACATGACTTGAATATCTCTCAGAGACATTGGATGCCTCCCCGTAGAAAACCGACATCTACCCGTCAGAAAAAAGCTGACATTCAGCTCAAGCGCGCTATTAAACGTGGTGACGTCCCTCCTCCTTCAGAATCGAAGAAGCAACATCCTAAGGCACGTAGACGAGGCCCGACTGGAAATTTAATTGGATCATCTACATCGGATCCTGCTATCCAGGCTGCTAGACGATTACAGTCTACGTTTATTACTCTTCCTCCCAATTTTCTGGAGAAGACAAAATTTCTAGCGTCCACTCTTCCTTTGCCCCGCCCGATCCTTCCAGAGGCCGCTGTCTTGGTTGACGCCGTCGATCCGAACACCATTGCCTTGTCTTGTCCTCGCAGGCCAAAATGGCGTTTCGATATGAGTAAAAAAGAAGTTGAACATAACGAAGAAGGCGTCTTTAAGAAATGGCTTGAGGAAACCGATGGTGCGATTCAAAAATGGCGGGATACCAAGCTAAGCAAAGCCAATGATTTTCTGGGTCAGGATCACAGCACCTTAGAATCCTCTACGATGCCTCGATCTCCTACGTTCTTTGAGCGGAATTTAGAGGTGTGGAGGCAATTGTACGTATCGAACGTTGTAACGATCGGCACCTCTCACATCGATCAACTCCAGGTGGCGTGTTACAGAAATTTCCCAGATATTGCTTGTTCTTCTTGACTCTCGCTGCCCCCTTTTACATTTCCCCTCATCCCTCGCTACTTATCTTCTGGGTCATACGGTCATTCTCGTACTCACCAAGGTTGACATTTCTGGTGTTGTACGTGCACAAGCTTGGACGGATTACTTTCGAAAGCGCTATCCACATTTACGCGTGGTCCAAGTTGAGTCGTATGTCGGAAAAGCATCCGACAATCTTCAAGGACGCAAGCTTTACGAGCCCCATCTCCCAATCACTTTCAGGGAGAGGTTGGTCGAAGTGATCAAAGAGGTCCACGCAGAGATGTTACAGCCACCTGACAAAGTTAAGACTAACCAAAAGTGGCTCGAACAGTGGAAACCATCCGTCAAACGAGACATTGATTGGGTAGGTGCTCTGAATGCGGGAGGCTCCGAAGTTGGCGCCGTCGTCAGTGAAACTGTGTGTCTGCGAAGGAGTGAAGAAAAGGAGGAACATGACAGTACACCGCCTAGTGTTCAGGAACCAGAATTTCTTACGATTGGTCTGATCGGTAGGATTCTCTCTAATATTTCGCAGACGAATCTGACAACAGATCTTTTGTTGTTCAGGGCAGCCTAATGTCGGAAAGTCATCATTGCTGAATGCCTTGTTTGGCACAAACAGAGTACGAGCCTCAAAGACACCGGGAAAGGTGAGTCTTCTTTTTCCTTTTGCTCATATCGAGTCACATATCTGCTTTTTCAGACGAAACACTTCCAAACACTGTTTTGGACCCCAGATATCCGACTTGTCGACTGTCCAGGACTCGTCATGCCTAGTTTTGTTCCTATGGAGATGCAGGTATGTATGTGTCGTATTCCATGCAAATTATCTCCAAACCCCCTGCTGAATAGGTTATTTGCGGTATTCTTCCCATCTCTCGTGTCGCTGCCGTCCCTTCATGCATCCACTATACCGCTCAGGTCCTGCCCCTTGAAAGCATCTATGCACTACATCATCCGATCATGTCAGCACCAAAAGTCGAAGATAAACGAACCTGGCGAGAAGGTATGAGGACTGATACGAAGCAGACGCTCTTGACATGGACTGCAATGGATATTCTCGTTGCATTCGCAAATGCAAGGAGCTGGGTCACTGCGAAGGCCGGGAGGCCTGATGTACACCGAGCTGGAAACGCTAGTGCGTAATATCCTCACACTACTGTCACTTTTCTGAGGCACGAGTAGTCCTTAGGGCACTCGCCGAAGGTAAAGTTGGATGGGCATTCTGGCCTCCAGGTACAACCGTTGATGAGGTAGGGATAGGTCAAGAGGCGGGCTCAGGAATATGGATAAAGGGTGGTGATGTGGTAGGTGAGGATACTGGGGAAGAGAGCGAGTCAGATGAGTGGGACAAACACGTTTCTAAAGAGAGTGAAGATGAGCTAGCTACGGGAGATAGCAGTGAGGATGTGACTGTGAGCGGGGTCGGTACATGGTTCGGGGCGCTGGTGTTGGACGATGTCGAGGACGATGAGATGTAGTGTTTTCATCAAGTTTTCATCACTCATTCGACGACCCTAAACCCGCATTGCGACTGGCTTGGAGCCTGATTTGACCACACTTTGAATACTGTAAGGATGTTCCGTAGCATACCTGTTGTTTCGGATGCCGCCATGAGTGTTCTACCCGCTCATGTGACATCACAGAACTATACAAACCACGAGAACCACGATGGACTCGTGGTTTAGCCTGGGTTCTAAACCCGACAATGTGCAGCTTACAGGGACGGAACCACGTCCTACTGAAGATACGGTCAAATTTCCATCGAGATCCTCACTGTGGTATTCATCACCACATGATGTTGTCCTCGCACAGATGCGCGGATTGCCCACTCCTGCCAACAGTACTGATGCTAAGACTGAGAGCCCACTAGCCGACCATCGTCCCCAGACAACAGAGTCTGTCGATGCACCCAGTCCCTCCTCTGTGTCTTACTCTACTGCGAACAACCCAGCTGGCCCAAGAGAAGTACTGCATGATCCCTTCGACGGATCGCCTGTAGGGCTCCTTGTATCGCAAGGGCAACAACAACAACAACAACATGGCGATGTTTCTGGAAATGCTCGCGCGCCGGAAGGTGAGCATAAGGAGGAGGAGCTGTGGCTGCACCTGTCGCGCGTGTTGGATCTGCAGAATCAGGTTGCAAAGATGCATTTGGAAATGGAGTCTGTCGGCCCGAATGACGGAAAGAACAGAACGATGGGCAGAGGTCGTGCGCGAAGAAAAGGAAAGTGGGAAGGGGGAAGCGGTGATCACCCGGACAACGTTGCGGAGGGTATTATGGTGGACAATGGACCAGAAGGTGACGAAGAAGGAGTTGAAGTCGCAGGCGATGAAGAGGGAGAAAGCAAGAAAGCTAGGGAAGCAGAATTTGCGGGCTTAGCTGATCAATTTGAAGGTAGGAATGAATCGATAAATGCAATCATGGAAAGAGTATGTGATTCCTTCTCTCTTTCCTGAGTTCATGCTGATACAGCGATATGATATAGCTAGACCTTCTCTCAAAGGCTCTGACAGAATTTCATGCCCTTCGAGCACCTACAGTCGAGTTCCCAAGAAGCTCGAAGCAAACTACTACATCGACATCGGGCACCACGCCATCAACGATTTATAGCACTCCCTCTCCAAATATCTCGCCCTCTCCGCCGAACGCGGGTACGATTTCTGTCCCATACTTAACATCCCCACTTCCGACCATGCCAACTTCGGGCGGCTCTCTGTCAGCTACCCCATTTTCTTCTGACAGTGTTATTCCCATGTCGCTTTCTCGCACGGACCCGCGATCGTACAGAACAGTGTCACCACTTATCATCAATGCGGTGGAGCCAGCCAGCCAGGCGTACGTGATGGATAGCCCCGCTACGATGGTCGACTGAGTTGGAATCTGAAGCCGTACTTTGAGCAGGAGGTAATTGGAAGTGAGCGGAGCCTTTTGCCTATCAACGCCATGCTCACTCGCTCCTATATCAAACCTTACCTTCGATGGTGTATAGAGCTTGAAATTGAAGT
Source organism: Tricholoma matsutake (assembly GCA_026075535.2). NCBI lineage: Eukaryota > Fungi > Basidiomycota > Agaricomycetes > Agaricales > Tricholomataceae > Tricholoma > Tricholoma matsutake. The sequence goes on along the minus strand of AP026540.1, from coordinate 8,644,325 downwards.
TGGGTATCACCTCGATGTCGACGATACGTCATGATTCTATTCAAAGACCTGCCCAGCTGATGGCCGAATGGTCTCCCCACTTCGGACGCGTGTGATCCTCGAGGCATGGTGTCATTTTATCCCCTAACGTTACGGTAGTGAAATGTTTTGCTGTACATTGCCCATACAAAGACAGTTGCATAACTGAAGTGGAGATTTGCTTCCCGCACAAAGTTAGAAACAGAGTGAATACCAGCTGCGCATTATGAAGCGATCTGAGCGGAGGAATGCGACTTGAACGAGGAGGCAGTGACGAGGACTTGTCCTTTACATCGCCATTACATCATTGAAAAGTTTTGCAACAGCTACTCGTGCTGGTCGTGAGGCTTCCCTCATATATACTCTTTCCCTCTCTTCCTAATTCTCCTAATCCCCCATGCCTGTCGCTAATCGTCCTCTCGACCTTCCACTCATAACCCCAGAACTAAAGTCAATCGCCCCCTACCTCCAACGCGCAGATGAACTCAAGTCTCAGGATCCAATCATGGCCTACTGGTGTGCGTACTACGCTGCACAGGTCGGCATCTCTATCAAAGCCAAAGACAATTCTTCTCGCGATGTGCTCTTCAGTCTTCTCGGCATTCTTGAGCGTCTCAAGAAAGACATAGGTCCTAGCGACGCCATCGATATAGAGGCAGCTAGCTCAGCATATGTGGAGAACTTCGCTTTGAGAGTATTTGCCATGGCAGATAATGAAGACCGTAGCGGCGATGCGAGCAGGTTTGTCCCACCATTTACCACCTATCATGCCTTCTGAACGCGTTACACAGGTCAACAGCCAAGAAGTTTTTGGCTGCTGCCAATTTTCTCGAAGTCCTCAAGACCTTTCCCAAATCTGAAGTGTCAGACTCGGTGCTTGTCGTTTCCTTAACCGCTCACTCTTGGATGCTGAGCTATTTCCTTAGAATGAAGAAAAAATTCGATACGCGAAATGGAAAGCAGCCGATCTTGCCAAAGCTTTTCGTGAAGGCAGGAAGCCCACTCCGGGCCCGGCAGGCCAACCACAAGAACCTATTGTGACACCATCTGCCTCCCCACCACATCCATCCAACGACCTCCGACGCGCTTCACCGCCCCTCACTTCCTCTGCATCACCTCCCCAGATCAAACGCATCGCTCACATCGACATCACACATGCAAGTCCGCCTTCTAACGAATCACAGCCGCAGCTTCAAACACCGCCTCGCTCAACACATCTGGGCGTTGAGGTGCAAGGCCACGCACATCTTGGAAGATGGGGAGGCGAAGGCGAAGCTAGCCCCGGCAGCTGGAGCACAGCCGCAACGCCAGGTACTGCGCAACCTTCCGTTGAATGGGAACAAGTGTCACCAACACGAGCTACAGACGAAGGTGGGGATGTGAAAGGCGGCTACATGCCAGGAAGGGACGGCGGGAGCAGCATCGGAAGTGTCGGAAGCAGTGAAAACGGCGGTGTACACAAGAAGAAGGCTTGGGTAAGCGAAGAACTCGAACCCCACGCCACGAACCAGTATTTCTCGCAGAGGAATGGAGGCATTTCGCATGACAAAGCTGAATCCGTAGGATCGAATGGATCCAAGAAATCTGTACGTTTCACGCCGTCCGTCATAGGTGGGATGTCATCCGATGGCGCAGCACCTCAAATTTCTCCTGTTCAAGACGGGCAAGGTCATCCCGGAGTAGCTCCAGGATGGCATGTGGATCAGTCTATACCAGTGAGCTATGGAAGCCTCCCACCGCATCCACAGTCACAAGACAATGTAGTTGTGGATATGGCTACCTTACCGCCTGGTTTTGTACCCAACAATTCCTCGGATTGGGCAGCGAGCGTACCACCACCATCCCTCATTTCCCCGCCCTCCCCGCCGTATCAACCTTCACATTATGCCCCTTCGCCTCCGCAGCCGCCCTACATTTCTGCCCCGCAACTTGTCCCTAGTCAGCCTTTGCAGAACATCTATGCATCTGCCCCGCCGCTGGAGCTGTCGCCAAGTATAATAGCGAAAGCACAGAAACATTGTCGGTTCGCGATCAGCGCGCTGGATTATGAAGATGCCGCACAAGCGAGGAAGGAGCTCCTAGCAGCGTTGGCTGCGCTGGGCGGTTGATTTCTTTACTGGAGGGGATCCTTGAAATGTAATATTTCCACAAATCATGCTCGTCTTCTCAATACACTTCGCAGAGCTGTAGTCATCGCCCAAGAATCTCTATCATGAATTATTGCAATATAACCATTATGTATAATGTATTGTAGGACACAACCATAGATCGATGAACAGGAATTCAATCAGAGCTGCTCAGCCGCCTTCACCCTTTCCTCCAGCTCTCTGATCTTGTCCTTGACAGAGGAAGCAGATTCCAGTCGAGGACGAAGCTTAGGCCGTGTACCTGTAGAACTCGAAGCTTGTGCATCATCTTCCGAACTTCCACTACAGCTCTGCTCCAAGGGTTGTGCATGGTCAGGCTTATATTTATGAGCCGGTACGATCTGGTTTGAAAGCGATGTTACAAGCTCTGGTGCTGGTGGTAAACAATTTGGCACCGACGGTGGTCTGGGCAATAAACGCGAACCACTGCGGTTGGAGACGGAAGCGAATGCGGAAGAAGCCGTAGAACTAGGCATGGAGTGCTCTTGCGAGGCAGAGGAATAACCATCAGCTGTTCTAGTCAATTTCAGGGCTTCAGGACCAGTCACACTTCTGTTTGGACCACCCCTCTGCAATTCTTGGTTATCCGGGTTGCTCCGCGATGAAGGAGGCGAGGCATTCAATGAACCATGGATGCAATTGCTGTTCATAGACGTCTTAATATGACCATCCCGTGCCCCTTGAGGTCCTTCGTCACATTCGTCTGAAGAAGTGTGATTCACAGATTCCGATTCGATACCGTGAGCTTCTCGTTTCTCCTGCACACGCTGAGCAAATAATGACGGACCACGAGGACGATTAGGCCTCGACAAGCTAATCGGTGGGCGTGCATTAGGACGAAGGTCTGGATAGCCTTCAGGGTTTCTAGTTCGCAGATTCGGCGATTGCTGTCGACTCGAAGGCTTACTACGGGAGCCCTCGCCTCTGTACGCTTGCTCTTTAGGAATTTCGCGAGTAGAGATTCTGTGTGTTAACTGGTGGAGATCTTCCTGTACGGAGGCATAGTATAGGTCGGCGAAGCGAGGGGCATTTTCAAACTCGTCCACCTTAGTCAGAGACAGCGCGTGTTGGACGACCTCGTCAGTGTCATCTTCGTACATGGAAAGGTTGCCTAGTTCATCGTTGGGCTCGAGAGCATCCAAATAATCGTATCTTGAGTTCTCTTCTGTGTATTCCCCATCAAGGTCCAAGTCATCGGAAGAATTCTCTGGTAATTCGTCCTGCAGAGCATCATCTTGTAGATCTCTAGTTGGAAACACAGGACTGTCGTCATTGGCCTCGGCAAGAGATTCCAGAGGCCTTGTAGTCGGACCATAAGAGCCAAAAAGCCCCACAACAACCGGTCGGGAATGGGGGTGGGAGTTACGCTGCAACCGTCCAGGGGCGAGGACTGAAGCAACATCGCATTTGTCAGGGTTAACGTAATTCACTGCGTCATTGCCCAAAGGGAAACTTGGAGGAGGGTCCACTGACAAAAAATTGACTATACGGACAGGTAAGGTGACCTGAACATCTGTGGTTCGTAGTGTACCTGCACTCAGAGTTACCCGAAGCGAGTAATCGACTTCAAGAAGTCGACTCCTTGTGATAGACAAAGTATCTGACTAGGAGGTAGATTAGTTACAGGTCTTGGGGAGACGACAATGGTCTTACTGGTAGCTGGATAAAATGGAAGAACTCCATATGTTCGCCAGGGCGAACGCCCGTCCACCATCCTTTCGCGCTCGCATGTCCTCTTGCCCCACGTTGACCAAGTTCTAAAACTGATTCCGCGACCACTTTCTGAGTCGTGGATGTTTGACAAGCATCAGGATCCATATTGTGGTTATCATTCAAAGCATCCAAGCGAGCATCGGGTTTGAAGACGACAGTAGAACGAACTAGAGTCAACGTCAGACTGTTGATGGCTTTTTTCGTAGTGTTCTTCACGTCGACTTTCACACAGCATTGTTGACCAGCGATCCAGTGTAAGCGATGCAAAAAAGCGGTCAGGGTGACTTTGCCAGTACCTCCCATGAATAAGCGTTTGGAGGTCATCATCCGCAGAGGTTTCATAGCAGGCGCCAATATGACAGCAGGGTTTAGTCGAGGCCATACTTCGCAGTTTCGGTAAAAGTGAGCAATGGACCGTTTTCCAGTGTCAGAGTCTTTAACTTTCATGGATCTGTGATCTTATGATAAGCACCTAACGACTACAAGTAACGTCGAACAACTTACACCATTGCTATGTAGCGAACTGCGACACCTATCTGAGTGTGTAATACACCTTTCGGAACGTCGTGCTCTGTTGACATGGGCAGATGCATTGAAAAGGCCAGGGTGTGCTCTCCTTCTACAGCGGGGGCGAAACCTTCTGCATCGTAAGGATATCCACATAGGCTTCCAGGGGTGGCCGTAATAGTGGAGAGAGGGGCAGAACATTGATAAAATGGATATCGATCATGTTCATTTGATATGCATTCGAAGCCAATAACTCGAACTTTCCCATCCGAGATCATTACTGGTGATTCTTTGTTTGATGGGCTCCGGATTTTGATTTTGATTTGACCTTGCAAGTATCCACCTTGAATACAAGTCTTGCTAACCAAGATGATGTCCAGTTCGACGCGAGCTCGAGATTTCGCTTGCTCAAAAACAGTTCTTTCTTCGCCGTGAAAAGACTGCCCGGAGGCTGGGAGAAGCGCCGCCCCAGATTTCAGACGGGCACTAGAGTTCCCGAGGATAGATTTAAGCTCTGCCGCGTTCCGTCCTGGATTTGCGCCAACGCTAAGAAGGGTTCCGTGACGAGAGAGAGCAACTTCTTCCGTCATCTGAGGCAAATTTGAACCTCCTTCAGGGGAGCGATCATGGTCAAAGGCTATGCGTTGTCCTTGTCGAAATCCGGAGCCTTCCCCGCAGACATCTAGTTCAACCATAGCATCACCCACTTCCGCAAGTAAGAGACCTCTCATCGACGAGGCAGACCTCAGTGTAGGTAATCCTCGGGTTGTTCCAGACAATTCAGACCAATCGCTCGCTACTTTCTTGGATCTGTTTTGGGAATCGGAAGGTAGTACGCCGCGCTGGTGATGAGACGCGTCGCGATTATTATCGACTGTCTCTAGAGAGGGGATTTTGATTCCTAGACCTACTGACATGTCTATATAGACATCTACCGGTCAAAAGTCACCAGCGGGATACGTAAAAGAACCTGAAGTCGATGTTGGTTGATGGAACGACTGAGCGCATCAATTGTTTATACTCATTTGCCCTGCTTCTTGAAATCATAACATGTCAGAAAAGACTGCTCGAACCCATAATCATGTCTCCAACCGTGCCAAACCTCAAGAAAGAAAAGTCGTGTACAAGAGTGTATTGGACAACCCCTTTCGAATCCAGTGGTGCATATTCACACCTAATGATGCTGTGGCTCGCTTTTGATCATGCTGCTCTTAGGCCTTTCGTCCCTATGAACGTCCAGAATTCAATTTTAGCACTCACTCTCGCGATGATGGATGGCATTCCTGACTATCAGCTCAGCCGTGGCAAAGACAATCGCAAGCGGAAAAGAGAACTACAAAAGGGACCAGTGCAAAAGAAAAGGCAGACGGACGAGGAAGCTGTTGGTTCATCCATGGAGATCATCACCGACGAAACTAAGTCGGACCCTGCGAACAATTTACTGCCGTTGTCTTCCACCACAATTGGAATCTCTGCTCTGGAGCCGCCCCCAGTCTTGCAACATCTTGTTGTGGGGATCAATGAAGTGACGAAGCGACTAGAGCACCAGATTCAACAAAGTCGGGTTACTGTCGTGACAACGGCAAAAGATTCCGCAATCCCATCGCAAGGGCCGGATTTGAAAATTATACTTGTTTGCCGCGCCGACATCGATCCTCCATTACTGATCGACCATCTCCCGCACTTAGTCGCGGCCTGTAATTCAACCCAGACTAGTCACACCGTGAAGCTAGTTCCATTACCAAAGGGAGCAGAACCCTCCTTAGCGCAGGCTATCGGATTGCGAAGGGCTGCTGTGGTCGGCATTGATGTGCGTTGATAACCTGAATTATTGGCCTCTTATTTGATTCCTGCACAGGTCGCTTGTCCAGAATTAGGGACGTTAATGACTCTCTTGGATGGTGTCCCAACGCTGGTTGCGGCGTGGATTGCGCCTACTCCTCGCCATCAACTTGTTCCCACGCACATCAAACAAGTCCGTACATCAGCACCCAAAGACATGAGGGCAGCAAAAGAAGCGAAGCAGCGTCGGAAAGAAGCCAAGCATAATATGGAAGGAGAACTGTCAACTACACTGCACGGAAAGCCTGCAGCTATACTTCGAAGACCTATTATGTGGTCTCATAATATGCATACTCCAAGTACTTAATGCCAACTTTTTCCGTGACCGCGATATAACGCGACGCGTAACAATCACATGATTATCACATCTTTGTTCAGCTCTTAAAGATATGTTGATCGCCATTGTGGGCACGCACTGCGCTGGAAAATCAACAGTTGAAGATTACTTTGTTTCTAGGCAAGGCTTCAGGTCTGTTAGGATTATCTCACCGAACAACGCAGGCCCTCAGTCGGACTCTGTCGAGGTGCGAGGCTTCGAGGTCTCTTCAGAAAGCGTCTCAATTCTGTACTTAGGTCCTCATACCGACCTCGGATTCGGATCTCGCTTTGAGTGACCCAACCTTGTCAACTTATGACAGTAATGGTAGCACCCATGACGACGCCCGACTCGCCGATTTTTCCACGAAAATACTACTGTCCTCTGATTCGAGGGTAGTCAAAACTGAAAGATCGCTATGTTTCTCTTCTGCTCAAGATTTTTTGGATTATGCTACAAAACACTGGCAACATAATCTTGTCACAGTTGATCTTCGCACACGACATCTGGTGGAAATGTTTATCAGGCGACCATTTCTCATGGTCCTCAATGTGGATGCGCCAATGTATGAACGTTTCTTGCGATCAAAAAGGTGTGCTTCATGCTGCTTAATACTCCCCGTTGAAAGTTAAGTAACTGTTATAGCAAGTCCCTTGAGGAGTTCGTTCGGGACGACGATCGCGTCGTTTTTGGCATGGAATCAAGTTCTTCAGATTCAATAATAACGCCCTCCTCACTGCAAGATTTGACTGATGTTCGTGTTATCAACTCATTCCATTCCATCTCCGATTTATACGCCCACCTTGATTCCTTGAACCTGCTCGATCCAGAGAACTTGCGGCCTGGATGGGATGCGTACTTCATGGTTCGTTTTTGTCATGTATGGATTGACACTGTTTCATGTATCTTCACAGACATTGGCTTCTCTTGCATCTCAACGATCGAATTGTATGAAACGCCGTGTTGGAGCAGTCCTTGTACGGGACAACCGTGTCCTTTCTACGGGGTAAGGAATTCTTCCTATCAACTAGATCATGTTTTGGTTATACTTAACAGATACAATGGAACCGCTCGTGGTCTGTCAAACTGCAATCAAGGTGGATGCCGTCATTGTAACGGAACTACGTTATCAGTCGGTATCCCATATGAATGCGTGTGCTTGCATGCGGAAGAAAATGCTCTGTTGGAGGCTGGGCGAGAACGGATCGGGCAGAACGCCGTGCTATATTGCAATACGTTGGTAAATTCTGATTATACCTCATCGTTCGGGCTGATACCTCTACCTGCCAGTTGTCCATGTCTAAGGTGCACCGTAAAAATAATCCAGACAGGTGTCAAGACTGTTGTATACAATTTGACCTACAAGGTGTCAGTGGCTATGTTTGAATATCATGTTCTTGTTGCCCCGGGCTTACTCCATATAAAGGGATGACGCCTCTGCTTCGCTTTTCACGCAAGCCGGAGTAGAACTAAGGAAATATAATCCAAACAAAAGAATTCATCTTCCTGTTGGCCACTCATCGGGATTCGGCTTAAATGATCAGGTTCGTTTTTGATTTAGACATGTAGATCTATTGTGTGTGTGACATAGACCGGTGACCGATCCCTAGTACATGAGCAAGCGTCGATGTATAGGGACCGGTAAAGCTGACTTTGAATTGCCATGGTTAATCGAGTTTAAAGCAAGTTTACGCAAGTCCAATGGCGAGAGGTTCTGGACCCGCCGTCGCTACGGTGCATGCACCACGTGCACGTCCTTTGTCTTTTCTACACCGCGTGTGATAAGATGTTCACGCTGAACTACTGCACTGTGTGCGTCGCGAGTCCCGCTGGACTCTTTTCACGCACACATCATGTGCCAAAACCCCTATTCCTAGGAAGGGGGGAGATTCAGAGACATCGCCTGTTTCAGGTCGTCTCTGTTACTCTCTCTCTCCCTCCTAGGTAAGGGCTTTCTCTCTCTAGTCTTACTTCTCGTTTCTCACGTAGCTCACCTCTGTCTCTCTCTCTCTCCCTCCTAGTGATATCTCAGTTTACACGCAGCGTATCGTTTTGTGCTCGAAATTATACATCGTTCCTCACATGTCAGACAACGAACATGCAACCTACTTTGGACAACCAGCAACGCTGGAAAGAACCACTGGGGAAAATGAGGGAGGAGCAACCCAAACCCTCTCTGTTGGATCGTCTGGAAGATCCACCGGTCCTGTTGAACCTGGAGTCCAAATTGGAGGGAACTCAGTACCACCTACCATGACAGATCCCGAGGAAGACCAGTTCCGAGCTAGTCTCGTCTCAAAGATGGACAACCTCATCCGGGATTTCCGGGAAGACAAGACCTCACGAATGGAAACACTCTACCAAATTCTACAAGTATTGTATGAAGCCAATGTCAGTGAATCAGTTCGGAAGGCAACTCTTGAACAATACACCCTCTATGTCGACATCATTGCGTCCAAACAAAAGGGAGCTGTACAACGAGGATTACAAGCCGTCGGGGGAAACGGTCAAGAAGAACCCACAGTCGGAATTGCCGATGTTTCGGTCCTCAATCGGATTGCTCAAGGTGGTGAATCAAACACAGGAGGAGATGCAGAACAATTCTTACGAGAGCTCCGAAGGGACCTTCTCCACAAGCGACGAAGACGAAGCATATCAAGTTCCGCCAGTTCAAAGAGTGATTCAGAAGCCACAGGAGGAGAGGGAGAGTCCAACAAAAGGAAGCGAATTTACCAGTCGCAATTACCGTGGTACACTACCGAAGTTGAGGCACAGGCTAAAGAACTTGACAAGAACAGAAAGCGAACGCGAGATGCACTCGCTACCATTCAAAAGGACCTCGCGTTCGCTGAGCGAGAGATCAGAAGAGCCACTTCGGCTCCCCAGGCATTCCCAGAGTCTGAATGGAGGCATATATTCAAAGGAGAAGCCGTTAACCTTGATGTCATCTTCAGCAGTCTCCACCACATTGCCCCTCCTAAGGAGAATGTGGGACGCGTCGGAAGTACAGAGATCTCTCTTGGAAAGTCAGATCCGGTTTGAAAGGTGCAAACGAGCGGCGACTGGACCGTTGCATGGCATGCCGCCTCCAAAGCAACCTCGTACGTCTTCCCTCATTGAGCCGAGGAGTTACGGCAGTGGGGAGATTACATGGCATCTGAATTCTCTGCCAAGCATGTCAATGCCCATTACAAACTCATTGCCTTCGACAGAGCCATCCGGTCGACAGTGGGAGGTGGACAGTCAATCCTACCAATCGAGAGCAGTTCACCTATCTATACTCCGCATACCTTCTCCCAGATGGAATCCAAGGTGGTTCCAGTAGCCGATTCACAACTGGAGACCAGCGCCCCAAGGGACGGTCAACAGAAGTGTGTCGTCGATTCAACAGCATTGGAGGATGCCGCAGTCCTGCAAACACATGCCGGTACCGTCATATCTGTCTCAAATGCAAACAACCCGGACACAGCCAAGACAGCTGCACTCAGTAGGTCTGATATGGTCTATGGAATGCGTCCAAAATTCCTCAGATACAATGTTTGGGACCATGAGCAAACAGACACCAATGACACAATTCTTTCACCCTACTGTCTGGCCGACTGGACTGAACAAGCTAAACCATTACCCTCAGTACCAGCATACGAACTATCGAACGTTGAAGCAATGAGAACTATAAAGGACCATCCAACTCTTTTCAAAATCGTCACACCAATCAATGTAGACCTCTTCGAGCAAATGCTACTGAACCATCCCAACCAGCCCTTTGTTCACTCCGTTTGTCGAGGTCTGCGAGAAGGTTTCTGGCCATGGGCAAATACACATCATGAAAGCTATCCATCTGTTGTAGATGAATCACTAGGAATGCCACGAGACGCAAAAGAAAAGAACTTTTTACGAACCCAACGAGACCATGAGCGTTCGAAAGGGAGATTCTCAGGCTCTTTTGGTCAAAAACTTTTCCCGGGTATGCATGCTTCGCCAATACATGCAGTTCCTAAACCGCGCTCTGAAAATCTTCGCATGGTCATTAACCAGAGTGCTGGACAATTTGCTCCTAACTCCATGATCAAACGCAAGGACATCAAAGGTTTTCCCCTGGACAACATGAGACACCTGGGGGCAGGGTTACTTGCTCGTCATCGAGCAGAACCTAATCAGTCATACTTAATCTACAAGTCAGACATTGCGGAAGCATACCGATTACTACCAATGCATCCTTTATGGCAAATCAAGCAAATTGTTACAGTGGACAAAGAACGGGATGTCGATCGTAATAATTGCTTTGGGGGACGAGGTTCGGGAGGTGTCTACATCGCTTTTGACGGTTTGGTGACGTGGATAGCCAAAAACAAAAGGACAATTCCGGATCTCTGGACCTACATGGATGACTCATTCGGAATTGATGAGTGTAGAAATAAGCGGTGGTATCATCAATATGGGAAAGATATGCCTGCCAACCAGGTGAAGCTTCTGTCCCTATGGGACGAACTGGGCATCCCACATGAGCCGCACAAACAAGTTTTCGGAGAGAAACTCACCGTCATTGGTATAGAAGTCAATGCGAAGAGCCTAACACTCACGCTTCCCAGCGAAAGCCTAAACAACCTCTTACAAGAACTCCAGCATTTCACAGCCTGGTCCGAAAAGAAAAAGGGCGCTTCATAACCTCTGCGTCGGTGGCAACAGCTGGCTGGTTGGTTGAATTGGAGCTTCAACGTGTTTCCAATGATCCGACCAGCTCTGAACAGCTTCTATCCTAAGATAGCTGGGAAGGACCAACCCTTGATGAAGATTTGGGTCAACAATGCAGTTCGCGATGATCTCTCAACTGGGCGTCAACTCACCTATGCAACTTGTTGGGAATCAGGCTTCTATCCTCTGTTTCTTGGGACGAAGAAGACGCGGACGAGACCGTGTTCTGCGATGCGTGTACGACAGGTCTAGCTTTCTGGTTTCCAGCACACCACGAGGGTTTCTACTGTCCAGTCCCACTTCACCCGGAAAGCGACATTATATTCTATTTTGAAGCATTAGCTGTGGCAGGAGCATTGGACAATCTGTGTACCTCAGCAACGAAATCATCCAAAATCGTTGTATACATCGATAGTATGAACACTGTGAACATCTTCAACTCCTTGCGTTGCCTGCCAGAATTCAACCCTCTTCTTCGTCACTGCGTGGACATCTTCTTGGAAAACGAGTTTGATGTGCGCGTTCTTCACATCCCAGGTGTACAAAATGTAGTAGCAGACGCGATCTCGTGTCGAGAGTTCGACAAGGCTGTAAAGTCAGTGCCAGAACTCCACATATCATCTTTTCAACCCCCACAATTCAGAACGTTGGGGGCAACAAAAAAATGATTACCTCCCATGTTCGTGCCCGGCAACCTCAACGGGAGCCGTGGACGCGAGAGCGCTTAGTCCATGAGCAAGCTATCGCCCTAGGACAAGCAATTGATGTTGGAACCTGGAAGAATTATGGTTCAGCACTCAACTCCTACTTGTCATTCATCCGCATGCACAACATGCCAGTCGAACCAACATCCGATACACTCAGCTTGTACACAGTCTACATGTGCCACCACATCAAACCCAACTCCGTTGACACCTATCTCTCAGGGATTTGCCACCAACTTGAACCGTATTTTCCCAACATTCGCGAAGTCCAAAAGCCCCGTCTTGTCCACCGCACGCTCGAGGGTTGCAAACGACTGCGAGGGACTCCTACGGTCTGCAAGCGGGCCCTCACTATTGCAGACCTCAATACTGTATGTCTGGCACACTCCTCTCATCCTACACATGACGATCTCCTTTTTTGCACGCAACTCTGCATTGGCTTCTTTGCCCTGATGCGATTGGGAGAGCTAACTTGGCCAGATGATAGAGAGCTTCATGATCCCTGTAAACTCACCACACGTAACTCCGTTGCACTCAATGAGTCCACCTTACGATTCTTCTTGCCTGGCCACAAGGCCGACAGATTTTTCTAAGGGAACACAATCATTCTATGTGCCAACCCTTTTCCCTGCAACCCACTAACACTTTTCCATGCCTACCTACACTCCCGTGATTGCCTCTTCCCACTGTCGTCTCCACTCTGGCTCACAGCTAATGGTGCCATGCCAACGAGGAGGTTTTTCATCTCTCGCCTCCATCTTTTCTTCAATAATGACATTGGAGGTCAATCAATGCGTGCAGGAGGTGCCACCTCACTCACTTAGAACGGGGTTGCGCTGCACATCATACAAGGGATTGGACATTGGGCTTCTTCCACTTGGCAAATTTACATTCGCAAGCATCCTGTTCTCCTTCAGGCTATGCTGCATGCCTGACTCGCCCACCTTACTTGTCATGCGTGACGATACACCTCCCCTGAGGTTTTCGCCCACGCTTGGGTTCACGTCTTTGCTTTTTTTTTCTTCTTTTTTTTCTTTTTCGTTTACAGCCGACTGCAAGTTCTAATGTAATTGTATCTTGGTGCGTCACGTTACTTACGTTCCGTTTCTCTCTCTCCTTTCCGTTAGCATTCGTCTGCAAGTCAAAATGTATTTCTATCTTGGTACACCGTTAACACTATTTCAATTGTATTTGTATCCTCGCTCCTCTCATCGCCGACTCATCATCCCACTTTTCTTTTCTTCGTTTTTCTCCACACCTCTACTCCCCTACTTCTTTCAATAGGTCTTAGGTGTACCTCGAGGCCCAAATAAAATTTGACCCTTCTGGCTGACCCAAAAGGGTCGCCGAAGGAGTCGTTTTGCCTATTCTTGTTTACTCCCATCCGTGAGAATTCAGTCCACTGTACCCTCGAGCATTGGTCGAGTTTAAAGCAAGTTTACGCAAGTCCAATGGCGAGAGGTTCTGGACCCGCCATCGCTACGGTGCATGCACCGCATGCACATCCTTTGTCTTTTCTACACTGCGTGTGATAAGATGTTCACGCTGAACTACTGCACTGCGTGCGTCGCGAGTCCCACTGGACTCTTTTCACACACACATCATGTGCCAAAACCCCTATTCCTAGGAAGGGGGGAGATTCAGAGACATCGCCTGTTTCAGGTCGTCTCTGTTACTCTCTCTCTCCCTCCTAGGTAAGGGCTTTCTCTCTCTAGTCTTACTTCTCGTTTCTCACGTAGCTCACCTCTGTCTCTCTCTCTCTCCCTCCTAGTGATATCTCAGTTTACACGCAGCGTATCATTTTGTGCTCCCACCTCTCCCACCACTATTTACTTAGCCTCGGTGTACCTCGAGGCCCAAATAAAATTTGACCCTTCTGGCTGACCCAAAAGGGTCGCCGAAGGAGTCGTTTTGCCTATTCTTGTTTACTCCCGTCCGTGAGAATTCAGTCCACTGTACCCTCGAGCATTGGACGTTGTGATCGAGAGAATATGAATAAGCGTTCTAGAATAGCCTGTTTGAGCAACTGCTAAATCGGGAACTATAGAAATTTTACGACGCGTCGACGCGCATGTGTGCTAAGTCCTGCGATTACCACTCTTACGACTACGTTCACCATGCCCACTACCTCTCAACTAAGCCACGATCAGCAATACTAGTCAAACATAAAATAATCTACACACCATTCTCCGTTGTATCTCCCAAGTAGTTTGCGAAAAACATCCGCAGGCATTGTTTGCACTGTACAAACCTGACACATGAAAGAGGGGCACGATCTTTCCTTGTCGCGGCTGGTTTCAAGAGAGCTCGAGGTCGATCGGGATCATCAGAGTTACCGTGGCTATAATCAGCGAGAGGGATAGTCAAGGCCCATGACTCATAGAATATTACAAACAATCCTTGAGAACCTTCACGTCGACCTACACGCCCTCCTCGCTGCAGCATGTCAACAATATTACTTGGTAGGCCCGCATTGCAGACAATGTCAACATCCGGGAAGTCAACACCCTCAGCCAGAATCAGCTATTATAATTCAGAATCATTAAAAGAGTACCACTCACTATGGATTCTCCTGACGTGGCGCACAATATTTTACAGATGCCATCTGGGTCAGTGAACGCGGCATGAGCCCTCTGAAGATACGTTTCTGACATTCCACTATGATAATGCCGAACGATGCCTTTGCCTCGAAGATCTGCTGGTAGCTGAGCATCCAAGTAGTCCGATATAACTGCAGCCAAGTCGGTGTCATCGAAAAAAATGAGTACGCGGGGCTGAGATCGAAGATCAAACGGCTGCCGTAAAAAGCATTCATAGTTTCTTGGCTCTTCGAGATTAGATATGACGCGATGGGTGGCGTACATCGTGTTTGGCCTATTGGAGGATATGCGGATGGAAATATAGTTTGGTGAAAGAATCTTGCTTTCTCGAAGAGTTGCGGATAGAGCCTGCCAAGGAATTGATCTCGGGAGAATAGCCTTTAGTTCATCTAGCTGAGCCCAAGCCGGTCTAAAAGGTTTGCCGCCGTAGTGACCAAGACCAGCAGTGTGGATGAAGTGAGCCTCGTCGACATGAATCCTTCCAATACGACGTTGAAAGTGCTTATTTCGAAGCAGAATGGCAAGACGAGGCAAGTGTCCTTCTGGGGTCTTGAATAACTGTTCCACAGTTGCAATGATGTGTCGAGCCGTTCCCGCCTCTTTGGACTTGAGATTATGAACATGTTCCTTCGTTCACGGATAAGTGTTTGGACATTATGAACGAAAAAATTGCTGGTACTCACATTCCAGTAGGAATCATCACGCGGGGTATCATCGTTAATCGCAATGGTTGGGATTCCGTACTGTAAATTAAAGTTGTTGGCCTGTAGATATGTATTCAAAACGTGTATCGACGCAACAAAAATAATGTATACACACTTGCGTGACCTGAAGACGTTTAAGTGGAGATATTGTCAAGCAGATCTTCTTCAATCGTGGGTCGTCTAGCAAGAGGTTGAGTGCAATTGGTAAGGTTTTGCCGCTTCCGGTCCCAGCGTCAATCAGAGAGTCATGAGCGTGATATGTTGCCAAGCAGGCTCGGAGCTGAAGTTCTCTTGGGACTTGCGTGCCACCAGCAACTGCATAAGCCAGTAGGCATGCCCTGCTTGCTGTGATTCGATCCTCGTTGCTTAGCGCATTCCAGTACACCAGTGGGAGTCGTTCAGAGTTGATTGTATTTTGAAGAAGCAGTTCAATATCCTCAGCGGAAGAGAGACGGAGCTGATCTAGGTGTTCTTCCAGTGTAGATACAGAAGTGATATCCATTAAACCCAGAGTTAACACGTTGTCAGGATCGACCAGCGCGTCCTCGACGTCGATGTTGTCCGACAAGAGTTCAAAATTATCTGCTGTTCCCGATTTGGAAGTTGCTCAAACAGGCTATTCTAGAACGCTTATTCATATTCTCTCGATCACAACGTTTAACCATGGCAATTCAAAGTCAGCTTTACCGGTCCCTATACATCGACGCTTGCTCATGTACTAGGGATCGGTCACCGGTCTATCTATACATTAGACCCCCAAGGTTTGGAATATAATGGCTACATTGGTACTGATATTCCACTGAGACGCCCTCATGAACGTCATGATTGGATATTGATCATCAGAAGTCGATGTTAGTGACAACCACACAGCATCAGCACTATTTCTCCCGATACTGACATACAGTTCTCTCGCACAGAGCTGAAGCTCTTCATGTGCTTTGTCATGTAGAAAACGCCTGAAGGCCAGAATGACTTCCCAGACTGAGGCATCGTGTGGATGCACACCTTTCATGGCAGCAGTCATTGTTTTGATCAAGCACCGGTATAAACGATGAGAATGCGTGTATGCCGATTCTGAGCCAACAGCACCGTAGCCTCGTCTCGATAAGGCACTTGTAGAATCTGCAGCTTCTAGATTACCCAATAACACTCGAAAGCGTGGCCAGATATCGTCCCATATCCGCCGAAACATGAAGCTTCCAACGTGTGTCACCAATGCTTCAACCAGAGCTGCTGCTGCACTGACGACGAAGGGCTCTTTATCCGAGAGTCGATTCAAAATAAATGGCCACGCGGAATGGATGGAAGGCAGAAGAGCTGATTCTCGCAATACCGGAATTGAAGAGGTTAGCAAGGAGAGGATCGTGCTCCGAATGACTGGCGATCCATGAGTCAAAAAATATAGCGAACGAGAGATGATTTGCTTGGTTAGTGCTTGAATGGGTGTTAGCGGCGGATCAGCATTTGGGCCAGGCTCTTCCGCAAGCGATGTTTCTTCGTTATCAACTTGAGTGCTGGGACTTTTGGCACGGGGCTCTCCCCAGGCCTCGCGAGGAGCAGGGCCGTAGTCGGTCGTGTCATGTTCTCCCGTAGAAAAATCATTCCGGGAAGATAACCAACTGAAGAATTCATCCAGCGATTGAGGAGTAGGGGCCTGGGCAGCTGGTGATGGAGACTCGGAGGGACCAGGACCATCACTCCCTGCATCCTCTGCAATAATGTGGATAACTTCTCCCAGAACTGCCACGAGGCCCTCTACTATTACCTCATACCCATGAAATTCATCGAGCCGGTCAAAGCACTCTTCAACCACATCGCCTGCTCGGTCAACCACGTCTCTTCCGACGAGACGGATCATCAGTGCCAATACCTTGCTGGCATCAACATCGAGCCATCGACGACTGAGACGGCGAGATACAGCGTCGAGGGCATAGTCGAAGTTGGCTAGAAGTAGGTTGGCGGGAGATGCGTATGAGGTAACGACCGTGATGTAATTGAGCGTAGCAAGAGCAGTGGACGATAAATAAGCTACAGGGGAAACGAGAGAATGCAGAACTGGGTACAACGTGTATATGAATAAAGACGCAAACCGAGCTTGCAAGATACCCGCCGAGACTGCGAGGATCTGCAGTTGTAGTGCTTTGTGAAGGATTGGTTGATTGCTTGGTGTATGCTCTTTGACAGGAGAAGCACGCACGATACGGAGGGTTTCATGAATGGGTGAAACCCCTTGCACATGCTGAACGAGTAGATTAGCCCCAGATTCATCATCTGTGCTTTTGTCATCTGGGTTGGGACTGAGTTTTTCTTGACTGCTTGTTTCATCCCATAGTTCCGCTATCCCTTTGGCTAGAGCACGAGCTAGTTTCGTCAGCCGCTTGCTTCTTCGACGGGTCAGTGCATCTCCAGTAAGGCCCTCAGTGAGTGATATTTCGGCGACTCCTTCCAGGAGTCGGCAGGAACACCAGGTCGCTGCAACAGATCTGCTCCCTGTTCCGCTTCGACCGACATCAGCAAACCATTCTGCAGAAAAGAGACAGCCGTCTCCAGTCGCACGGCCCAATGAACGAAACATGCGCTCCAGAGCATCTTGAGTGCATCTTGAGAACACATTCACTAGTGTCACAGCAGGGAATGAAACCCATTGCGGTGCATCGGGGTCATTCTCTAGCATTAATTGGGCTGAAGATGTCTGCGAAACCGTGGCACGTGGTTCAACAAATTCCAGAACTGACAGCAAGCTCCATCCCCATTTTTCGATTCCGCCAGTTGGACCAAGAAGTTTGCTGATCCCACTTGATACCGAAGACAACGCGATATCCGCCTGCTCGTTTGTGATAGCCAGTCTACAAATGGCTTCAACTTGCCCGGCTGCATGCTCCACTTTTGCGTCTGCATGAGTTGGAATCAGTCGCGGTAGAGCTACTAGATTTTCATTCATGCTATGCATTAATGTCTGCATTAGGGAGTGTCGGGCTGCCGATGACGTAAGAAGTGCAGATAGAGACATATGTGCTTCTTTTGCAACAGATGGGAAGCTGGAATTAGAAAGGGAGAGAAGAAACGAAAGCAAAAGTGGTTGAACATGCGGGAGAGACAGAGGAGCAGAGCGAAGGATTGCTGACGAAAAGATGGAGAGAGAATGAAGCGCAGAGGGTGTCGGGTGGGAGACAAGAGGTGTTAATGTGTTTAGGGCAATTAGTAATTGAGAAGACGTCCCTCTTAGCCATGAGGCTGTGCGAAGCGTTGAATAAGGCCTTGTTTCCCGAATCTCAGAATCTATATGTGGCTCGGTGGCTTGCTGGGCCAGGTCCTCGAGGTTGACAACTTGGCGCAGTGCACCTTCTTTTATACAGATATCATCTCCAATTGCTCTCACCACTACTATTTGCATGACTTGCAAAGCGCGTGCCACGATTTCACCGTTGGCCCATCCCTTAGTTCCAGAGATTCCAAGAGAGACCTTCGTCATACAGCTGACGACACCAGGAAGTATAGACGGTATCAAGTCGTCCGCAGCATAGATAATGATGAACACAGAGAGTAGTTCCAGAGACACGCGTTGCAGTGAAAGGCTACGAGACTGCGCCGTCATGAGAAGCGAGTCCAGGGTTTGACCGAGAATTGGAACAAATTTATTTGTCTGTGAATACGTTTGGAAAGTTGCTAGACGATTCGGCGCGCCACGAGAAAGATCTTCTTCAGAAGTCCTTTGACGGAGCAGAGCGTGTAAGCACTGAGCGGCGGCCTGTTTTGTCTCGTCGTCACGTTCCTTTCCTTTACCTTTACCCTCAATCCCTCCGATGACGGCTCCACAAAGCTTGAATATCTGCTCCCAAGTAGCCAACTCGAAATCCCACCACCAATCATCGCATAGAAGACCTAAGATAATAAACAACTTTTCCAAGATCTGATCTGGTATATCCGAGGCAGAATTTCGACGGAGTATCGTGGACAGAGGAAAGAAGGCGTATGATATGAGGGATGGAGTCAACGCAAATCCAGCCGCCTTCGCATCGCGCAGAATTTGAATGAGGTCTGCCAGTAGCTTGGAGACGTTGGAAGTCGATGTCGGGGACAGAAGAGAAGCGCCCAGGAGAGGAACACACACGGGCTTGAGCTGGAATACTCTTGATTAAATAGCGTAGAGTGCTCAGAGACGCAACTCACCCGTTTGAAAAAAATTTCCGACTGATCAGACATTGCGGCGTGGTATGTAAAACTTAGGAAACATCACGTCACGTGAGAATGCTCACCTCGCCCTCGTCTGCATTACTCAGAGTCGGCATGAATGCCAAATCAAATGTCCGATCTTGTGTAGTTTCCCCTTGGTATCGCTCTCCCGTTCAATGGTATGTGTTTACTTCTGATCCCATATACTGTATGAAGCGGGCTTCGTTGTTGTCGTTATCTTC
Source organism: Tricholoma matsutake (assembly GCA_026075535.2). NCBI lineage: Eukaryota > Fungi > Basidiomycota > Agaricomycetes > Agaricales > Tricholomataceae > Tricholoma > Tricholoma matsutake. The sequence continues at coordinate 8,624,667 of AP026540.1, read as the reverse complement.
CCTGACAACAGTATCGCCTAAATCGAATCATCTAATTTATCTATACATATAATATTCCCCCTTGAACACAATCATGACGTTTGAAAAACCAAGAATATTGCTTGTCGACTCGTACGATTCCTTCACATTCAAGTGAGTCGACCCTGTATCCACTGAAAACCCATGCTAAAGGCATCTCAGTCTTGCAGCGCTATGTCGAACAGCCATCCCCCACTGTGTCATCTCCATCATCAAGAACGACGACTATACAATGCAAGAACTGTTGCCCCACCTTGGCTGCTTCTCCGCCGTCGTGATAGGTCCTGGACCAGGTTCTCCTGAAAACGTACAGGACATTGGTATTGTCAGAGATTTATGGACGATGGAAGGTGAGGACCTCCTTCCTATCTTCGGCGTCTGTCTTGGTCTGCAGAGTATGGCAATTGCGTTCGGCGCACATCTCGGGAGGTTACGGGTTGTAAAACATGGCCAGGTATCTGACATTCAACACGACGGAATTGACATCTTCCAGGGAGTACAGACAGTTCATGCTGTCCGGTATCATTCCCTACATGTCACATTACCGAAAGATGGAGACCTACAAGAGCTTGCTTGGGCTGACGACGGTGAAGAAAATGGCCACGTTGTCATGGCTGCTAAGCATCGGTCTCGCCCGTTTTGGGCTGTGCAATATCATCCCGAGTCGGTTTGCACTGAAGGAGGCGGTCTAGACGTTCTGCGAAATTTCTGGCGCCTCGCACGAAACTGGACTTTGGAGCGTGGAAGAACTCTCAGCCCCTGGAATGGGACTGCTAGAGATATGTTCTGCAACCCATGGCCTCACATTCAACCTCACTCTCCTCCTCCTACACTATCACAATTGCAGCCAGCCGTCGTTACAGTCACTCTTGATTTACCCGGGCTATCTGTTGTGACCGCTTGTGAGCGTCTGGGTGTTTTTGACGAGAGCCTCCCATTCGTCCTACTTGACTCTGCCGCGAAGCCTGGCCGCTTTTCCATCATTGGATTGTTACTACCAACTTCACCCCAAATCACACACTACGTTAACGAGCACTTTGTTAACCTCAGAAGGGGCGAAAAGACTGTTCGCGAAGATCTAAAAGCGGGTGACGTATGGTCGTGGCTTGCCACTTTCATGAAGGCACATAAAGCTCAAGGATACCCGGAAATTCCTTTCTGGGGTGGTCTAGTTGGACAACTAAGTTACGAACTTGGCGTCCATTCTTTGCGCGTTCCACTTAACAGGAATGCAGCCATCGATGGAGACCGTCATCCCGATGTCAATCTTGTCTTTGTAGAGAGAAGTGTCGTACTAGATTCGGTAACTGGAAAAGCCTACGTTCAATCCCTCATACCAAAGGACGATAGCTGGCTCACAAGGACAAAAGCCGAATTAATCGCGGCCTCAAGTCAAGCTCAGTGCAGCACAAGTACCAACAAAACAGCTGTGCCACCTGTAGTTACTTTCCCAGTTAAAAGCCGATACATCTCTCGAATAAACGATGCCAAGGAGCACTTATATGCTGGCGAATCTTACGAGATTTGTTTAACTGCTCACACTCGCATATCCGTACCTGTAAACCCCTCCGGCAATGCTTCGTCCTGGGAGCATTACAAGTCGCTACGGCAAAATAATCCAGCTCCTCATTCGGCCTATCTGCGTCTACATCCTACCACTCTGTTATCTTCCTCCCCTGAACGTTTTTTGTCGTTCTCCCGACCACCTAGATCGATTTGCCAATTACGGCCTATCAAAGGAACTGTACGCAAAGCACAAGGAGTGACACGAGCCGTCGCGGAAGAATTATTGGTCGGTTCGGCGAAGGAAGTAGCAGAAAATCTCATGATTGTCGACCTCATTCGGCACGATCTTCATGGCGTTGTAGGCGAGGATGTGCAAGTAAAACAGTTTTGCGGCGTCGAAGAGTACGAAACGGTCTGGCAACTTGTCAGTGTCATCGAGGGAAGGCTTTCTCAAGATTCCACTGCGTTCCATGACCCAGATTATGATGTTGGCTGGGAGGTATTACGCAGAAGCCTCCCTCCTGGTGAGTCACGTCTTTCAGTGTCTGTTTACGCGTGTGACGAAGAAACGAAATTAGGCAGTATGACCGGAGCGCCAAAGAAACGTAGTGTAGAGATCTTACAGACGCTCGAAGACCACGACCGGAGTATTTATTCGGGTGTGTTAGGATACTGGTGTGTCGGAGGTGGGGGCGATTGGGCAGTTACAATCCGTAGCTGTTTCAAATACCAATCGACCCTGTTAAAGGATTCAGTGCGTCCTTCGAGAGAAGAGTGGATTGTTGGCGCTGGAGGGGCAATAACAGCACTATCAGATGCGGAAGCAGAATGGGAGGAAATGATTGTAAAACTACAGAGTGTTCTGCGTTCGTTTGAAATGAAATAGGCTTTTGTATCCCCATTAGGCAACACTTACTAAGAGCGCCGACGCTCACTGGAAGATTGAAGGCAACTGTGCTTATACATATAGACAAGAGGCGTCGTCTTCCACATAACTGAAGTCTCCTGTGATACACGTTGCAACGTGGTGGGGAGTGTAAAATACAACGTATCATGATCATAACATCTCCCAGGTGACTTGCACGCAGTGTGTTCTGCCGCAGTTCATTCACAATTCACATATACCCAGTGAAATTCAGGACAAGCTCAATGTTCAGAATAATACGTCATCTCTGAGTTTAAGGTCGGCGCCTCCTATCCATCCCGCTCTCCAATATGGAGTTGCCACCTCTCCTGCTTCTCCGCCTGGGTGAGCTGCTTCAATCCCCGCTTTCCTCAGGCTTCTTCCAACCTGTTTTGCAGGTACGCCTCGACTAGGAAGCCGTTGACCTCGGTCACATACAGCTTTTGGCCTCAGACAATGCCGCCGAATAGCATGATTCTATCTCCACCTGATATGCTGAATCCGCATCCCTCATACTTCATTTCCGTGAATCTAAATTGCTTCACTCCCTCATCCTATATCACAACAGTGAGGCGTGGGTCATGGGATGGCGATGTGATCGGTGATTTTGAGTAAGTATACTTATATTGATGCCATCAATTGGGATGCATGCTCAGCCACCTTCCCCAAGAATGGGACTGACCACGTCAAAAAAACCAAGTTCAGTGTGCATCCGTGGTAATGAACGTCTTCTGAGCGATGTCCTTGATACAAGCTACCGACCTTTTCGTTTTGTTGGTCTTCTTCTATCTTCACATAGAATCAGGCTGAGAGTCGCTTCATCAGACTTGGACTTGGAAGATTTCGGATCATGCCAAGGCTACGTATCTGTACTGGGATGACAGCGCCCCTGCGGGTGCCCTTACGGTCCATTGTTGCTTTCCTCTGGTATTGAGATACACCAAACTGACCAACTTTCCAGTGCTTTTCCTCGAAAGATAAAATTCCGGGAAATTATTTAGCCCGATTTATGCCGACAACCCGTCTGCGGAAAGCCAGCAGACCAGCGGAAGTCCATCGACTTGAAGTATCCCCGCAAGGTCATGAACTTTTCGATGACATTCTCCTGTCTGCGCTCATTCTTGAGCGGCTGCGTACAACGCCATCGGTGTAACGCGGAAACCAAACGGCTTTTTTTTCTTTGTCGGGTACGACTCACCTTGGTTTTATACAGGACTCATACGGCGGAAGATGCCAGGCTAGAGGTATCAGACGTGTATACATCGCGGCACGTCTCGGACATTTGTACAGTGATAAAGGACATCTTATCTTATCAATACTTAACACTATGCCATGAGGGCAATATGTTTCAACTCGCTGAAGAAAGGCATAAGCATATGTCAAAGGGCAAGGATGGAGGATAATTACGTCTGAACCTGTTGTCCAACCTTCATTGGCATGTACACTGTATCGTCGTCATAGCCTACCCTAACCTGCTCTACCGTGTTAGCCCGTCCGCGGTCCGCCAAACTCGGAATGGGCACAAGATCATAGTCGGAGGAAAGGTGCCAGAAGAAGGTGGATGATATGCGAATGAGTGGGCGATCTGAGTTTTCCACTTTCCGCTCCTCAATAACCTAAAGAACAGATAGTTATGGTGTGGAATGAATGCATAGTATATCATACTAACAGTAAGAGTCTTTTCGTTCACGACCACTTCATGAAAGCCAGCCTTGATCAAACCCCCTGACAAATGCTCGAGTTGCTTCCCGGCTTGTACAAGAAGATAATTTCCTTCTGGAATCTTGACCGGGATGCGTTTGCCTGTGTTGCGGGCCCAGATATGCAATCCAGGATAACGGGACCGACCATGTATGGTCAGGAAGTTGAGATCGGAATGAAACCCGGCAAGGATGGTATCCTTTCTTCCGTACTTGCCAAGATCTGACGCGGTCGGCGCAAGGATATGGGGACTGAAAAGGAATAAAAGGGAAGATCCGGCAAACAATGTTTGAAGGTACACACCCGTATTTTCCAGCATCCCGGAATGTTTCTAAAGGTAATCCAAGGCCAATGGCAATCATTTCTGCAAGATTTGCGACGCTGTCCGATGTTCATGGATATCAGCTTGAAGATAATTTCACCATACAACTTACGCGTTCTTCATGGAAGTTCCCCATTGCTGCATGATGGGAGGCCACCGATCTCGCAAACTTTCTGCCTGAGGGACGACGTTAGGTGCATTGAGGACTGGAAATTGAGTTTCGTAGGGGGGGTTCTCGCTCATCTTCCAGAAGAACCTGCATTTAGGATCCGGAGAATGAGCACTGATATCCAAAGGCCTCTCTGAAGGATCCAGTCGCTCGATGATGCGAAGGCAAGGCTCATCAACGGCACATTTAGGCTTTTCAGTGTTTTCGAGAGTGACTCCTACTTGATAGCTTAAGTCAGGCCGTTCATCCTTCTGCAGGTCAGAAAGGGGCTGATTAAAGTAGTCTTCGAGCAGATCGAGGAATCTGGAATTGTCTTCTTCTGAAACGCGAGAATCGCGCAATACGAGTGCGCCATAAGTTATGAGTGCATCGGCAGCCTGACGGGATGTTATAAAGTTTGAAATGAATAAAGTTACTAACACACGCCTTTTTACACTCGTGAATGACCTCCTGGGAGTCTGGAGGGTTAGACAAAAAGAGATCGAGGTCGATCAGTGGCAGTTCCATAGAAGCCATAGTCACACCTCTGCCTGCAGAGTGGTCGCAGTATCAAGAAGCTGTAAGCCTGTAATACAGAAGCCATGCTGAGCAGCCCATGGGAAAGGCGTGTGCACTGCCACCTCGACTTCTCTTATTCAATCCTATCCAGCAACCCGACTACGACAACCCACTTCCCACCCACTACTATGATTAAAGTAAGAACCCTAAATCTATGTAACGGCATCCTTGACGCCTCTCTTCTAGATCTGGAGCATGAAAAAGAATGAGGACGCGGCTGCGAAGAAGAAGCCAAAGACTAGCGCTGCCCAGATTCGGGTGCAGAAAGGTAGACTAACTAATATGTTCACCTCAAGACTTCGCAAGCTATACGGAACATAGATTTGACTGAATTGGATCTCCCTTCAACAATGAAGACACACTTTCCCGATCCCGCAGATCTCCTTAACTTCTCCCTGACCATTACACCAGACGAAGGTATATCCGCTTGTTTGATATTTACCCACTCGAACGTGTACTCAAGATTTCGTCGTAGGCATGTACAATGGTGGAGCGTTCGTTTTCTCCTTCGCTATCAACACGAACTATCCACATGACCCTCCCAAGGTCAAGTGCACACAAACCGTATGTTATCATCCATCACTCGATTTCACACATTCACGATTTGCTGAAATTTGCTCCATGGCAGATTTACCATCCAAACGTGGATCTTGAGGGCAATGTTTGCTTGAACATCCTCCGAGAAGATTGGAAGCCGGTCCTCAATCTAAATTCGGTGATGGTTGGGCTGCAGTACCTGTTTTTAGAGCCAAACGCGGATGACCCCCTGAACAAAGGTGTGGAGTACCCATTTCTCTTTGTTGTGCGCTTATTCGCGTCTGTTCATCCCACAGAGGCTGCGATTGAGATGAGCAAGAACCGAGACCAGTTCTTGTCCAACGTGAAGTCTTCGATGCGAGGAAGCAGCATCAAAGGCATACATTATGACAATGTCCTAGTGCGATGAATGTATAAGTTTTTTTTGTTGCCGTTCCTCTGTTGTATGTAACCTCCCTCTTCTTTTTCTATCTCCTATATCATAGGACATTCACTACCATCATTGTCATGTCTCAACTCCTACATCCCATCCATCATACAAGTGCGTCTAGTAGATACATAGTAGAGGTAACGTTTTGTTCCTGTGAGCTATCCTTGGATATATATGCTGCAAAATCCACTACTTACGTCGCACAAGAATTAACTTCCTCTGTATGTGGTAAAGGAATATGGGCTAATCAACAATGGGATGTGATAATGCTCCTCGGGTTTCTCAATCACGAAGCTTATCTGAAGAGTGTTTGAACAACTGCGTCGACGTAGAAACGAAGCGAGACAGACCTCAACCCATGGATAAAAAGATAAACGATTAGTGCGTTTGAAATATTCATTCGTTTTGAAGACGATCTTATACGTTTGCCCAGCTTGGAGTTGCGTGCGTTCGTTCCTAGCTTCCTCGGAATTTCTAGGAGGAAGAAGATCCAGACAACGACCGTCCGCATTGGTTATCCTGCTGGTGATAAACAAACAAGCGAACCAACAATTAAAATGTGTTCACCCTACTGCGAGAGGATGAAAAATGTCTGGACCATCCTCGCTCTCGGATACTTCAAGATGTTGTAGACGGACGGCTACTCCTTCTGCAGGTTTTCCTGTGGAAGAGTCGAGAACTGAAAGAATAACGAGTGAGTATGGGATGATGTGAGGTAGCTACCATGACAGGTTATTGGCGATTTGGACATGAAGTTCGAGTTGCAGCCAAGCCAAGTCAGTCAGTGGTCATCATGGTCTTGCATTGACCGGACTTTGAAAAGAAAAACAACCTCAACTATGACTGCAACTCCTCCGCTGGCAAAATATCTCGCATCCACTGGTGTGTATCAAATATTCTTGCCTCTGCCTGCTTTACTTACGATAAGCAAGAGAAAATGACCCGTGACAAGGCTATCAAAAATCTGTCTGTTTTTCTTTCGGATCCATCTCGAGATGTGGTCGCAAAACCCGACATGGACAAGCTGTGGAAGGGAATTTTCTATAGTCTGTTCTGTACCCTTCACTTTGTCCAAGCTTTCTCAAACTCTGAGCAGGCTTCTGGATGTCAGACAAACCATTAGTTCAGCAAGCCCTCGCTACTGAATTAGCCGACTTGGTGTTGATCATTACTATCACGTCTTCGTCACTTGCTTTTCTTCGCGGTTTCTGGGAAACCATTGTGCGTGAATGGAATGGTATCGATCGACTACGGTGTGCTTCAATCATAGTGCTATGCGTTTCCTAATCTGAAGAACTTTTACATTAGGATAGATAAATACTACATGCTCGTTAGAAGATTTGTGAACGCGTCTTTCCGCCTTCTGATGCAGGTGGAGTGGGACAAAAGTGCGTGCGACGAGTATAACAATATTCTTTCGGACACGGGTGGTCCACTGTGGTATGTCCTGTTTTTAATCACCGTGTATCACCCTGACCTTCAGATTCAGCCCATCCGATATTCGTGTCCCTGGTAGCCTAGCGTACCATCTGGCTGATATCTACCTTGAAGAGCTCGAAAAAGCGCTTAGCAACTTCCCCAACCCCCCACCTCCCCCAGCTCCCCTCTACACTTTACTTCGCCCGTTCCTCATCCTAGCTGCACAGACGTCAACGAGTATGACATATAAACGGATTCAATCTGCATTATTCGAACCACTCTTCTTAACACTTTCAAATCCTATAGAAGATCAACCGCGTAGCGCCAAACGTATTCGCTTGATGGATGGTGACACAGACCTATATCCGAATCTTGTTGCGAATGCGTGCTATGAGGACCCAAATGCAGAAGGAAAAATAGGAGGTGCATTGTTGCAGAAAATGTTATTGCGGTCGTTGTTCGAGGTCGCGAGCCAGCCTGAGACACGCGATTCGAATCGGAGAAAGATGTATACGCTGTGGAAAGAAATGAATGAAGGTGATGACGGCGATGACATGGAGAAGTGAGCTCGTGTTCTCTTTTATATTCGTTGCGAGGCTTGCGAGCTGTCATTTGGTGGTCTTTCACTGTATACGACGTTTACTCCACATTAAGCTCCTCCGACTCTTCCTGTAGTAATCGTGTAGCGTGTGATACAAATCAAGGGCTACGATTGAGGGCTAATACATTGGTCTTCGCCGTTGTACAAGATAGTGCTGTATACTATTGCTATGGTATGTGACTATGTCACGCTTCTGTGACTTACGCGAGTCTTCACGATGACGACGTTTTTGAGCGGTACGCGAGTGCCTGCCAGTGCTTATTACCGCCCTGCGACTTACGCTCCTACACAACCCCCGCGGCCGGCAGCAGACGTTAGAGACGACTATGAACGTGCGCCTATTACATCTTGACGTTCTGACATTGGCATGACTGGCGCACAGGATGGTACACCGAAACTGTTCCCAGTAACAGGATGTCGTTGTCACTTCGCTCTGGAATCCACACGGAGATTGCATGGGCTCTCGATCGTTTGTGCCGTTTGTGCCACAACGATCAATTCCTCTTGAAGTCCATCCCAGGACTCATTGACGGATTATTCGAGTGGCCAGAATGGTATGTAGCGGAAGGCTGCAAAACATCCTCTAAAACAGACTTACTCTTCTCTCTTCCTCCCGACCGAACGAGGCAACGTCGGTTTGCTATTGAGTCATTGTTCGTTCTACGGAACACGGCGCTGAACGAACAAAATGCATGGGAGCTGTCCAATCACTCGCATACCATGCCGTTAGTTTTGAACGCACTGCAGGACCTTTCATTTAACCAAGAAGAAAACACAGAATTCATTCTTTATATTATCGACTTCTACCACGTAATAGCACCCAAACTAATAATCACCCCGACAACCCCGTTGAGATCAAACCCATTACCAGTCCTCCAACGATTCGCGTCGCAGTCATCTAATCGATCGTTGATAATCGCATCATTGACCGCCCTCACGCTTACTCTATCAAATCCATCCAATGCGGCCAATATCTCGCCGGACTCCCCGGCCTTGGGAGCATCCATCCGATACCTGCCACTCTTTATTGATAAACCATTAATCGACGCTTGCCTAAACTACTTCTATATGCACATATCTCACATGTCAATGGCGAAAGCTTTCCTCCTTCATCCTGAAATGCCGGGTGTTCTTAGGTTACTCGTCAGCTTCCTTCTGAAGGAACAACAGTCACTCGAAGAAAAGGTCACTTTGGACATCACTGGCAATATTCGTACCGTGTCTTCAGACGCTGTGAGTACTCGTGATCACGAGCTCACTAAAGACGAATTAGACAGCTTGTTGTCAAAACCTGAACCCCAGCGCTGTTATGATTGGTATGCATTCTCATTACTCCTTCCATCCTTCTAATTCATTTGATGAGTAGGATGAAGGCCATGTTTGTGGCCAAAGTGGACGGCGAGCTCACTCAGGTTGACTTCTGGAATCTGTACAAAGACGTTTTCTCGCCATTCCAGGACCAATATCCTCTACTTGTAGCCTCGGACGTCATAAAAAACGTCAATTCTGTATTCCCACAAGCTCAGGCAATGGTCTTACAGGGTCCAGTCCAAAGGTTCATTGTGCGTGGAGTCGATAGGCGGAAGGACCCCATTGCAAATGAACGATTTAAATGCCACTGGGATCGATCTCAATGCTCTGTGCTTGCATTCACTTCTCCTGGCGAGTTGTACGATCATCTCTTGGAACATTTGGTGAAGTTGGAAGCCTCAGGGTCCCCTTGTTTATGGTCTTCGTGCACGGTTACACCCACACCAAAATCTGCTCTCCGCTCCCACCTCTTGACGCATCTTTCAAGCGCTCAACCCGCAGAAAAGCACCCTTCTCAGAGTGATACCATCACGTTGCCCGCAGGGAATTCCCCTTACCCAATGAGCACACCTACCAGTCGTACTCCACCACCGCCTCGCAGTACTGTGATCACATACGAGAGACCCATTGTGGATCCACCATCAAGTGCCTTGACAGCGTTACTCTGCATTCGTATACTATTCAGGACATCTTTTGCTTCGCAAGATGCCGCCCCTCGAGCAGATGCAGATCATTTTGGCTTCCCAGGCATTGTTGAAGAACCAGATGATCAGGATCCAGATTTTATGAATGATGAGCCGGGAGATGATGAACGAGAAGGCGAAAGGCGAGGTCGGAAAGCGTTCGTCAGTGTCAGACGACTTATGGAAGGCGTCAGGATCAGAGATGAGGTTTTGATGGGTTGGATTGCCGAGATGATCGATGCTGGTATCTCTGGCAGTATCTCTGGTACATAGCTGTGGTCGTCAAATGTTAAATACTTCCTGGTGCAATCTAATATTCAAAATTTTGGATTTTTAATGCTGGCGCGCTTGCCTTTTTACTTAACTAAGTTGTTTAGAAATTATCAGACAGGCTTATCTTCAGCCTCACCGTTGGTTTAAATTTCTGTGTCATTAGATTTTTTATGTTACAATCACAAATAATAGCATCACGACTGCTTCAGGTCCTCTGGCAAATTCCTCCACAGGTCCGGCAGGTGGCGTTGTATACGAGCCAGTACTTCCTTGTACTGATTTGCCTGCTTGGAATACTTGATTAGAATTTGAGCCGACTCCACATCCGGCGCGATGTTATCGTTGCCTTTTCCCATGTCTAAGCATGCTACTTTGAGAGCATCATTTAGCCTTCCAAGACGGCACAAGCATTCAAGCCAGGTATTCCAGTTGTGCAAATTGAATTGAAAACGATCATTGAACAGCTTGGCGCAGATGTTCCTAGCCACCTGCCATGCGCCCGCATGGCCACAAGCTTCTAAGATGATGCTGACGCTGAGGTTGTCGAATCTCCCCGTTAAATACATCAGGTCCCATACCCTGTATGAGTCTGCGAAGCAACCAAGGCGCTCATAAGTGTGCATCAGGTGATTCCAGACATCGGCATCTGGGGAGACGGCCGCTTCCAGAGTGAGCAGGTCGTGCGTCCGTCGTGTCGTTAGAAGGAGCTGATTGCTAAGATCTGGCGAAGAGTCTTCCCCCAGATCCTGTAATTGTGTTGCAACCGCACCCAATTGTCGCAGGAAAATCGTGTAAACTTCAGCTGTAATATTGAGACTCGCGCGACGCATATCCTGGATAATGTTGAAATAATCGTTGAGAGACGGGATTCGGATACCGTCACCGAAGACTAATTTGCTAAACGCATTCAACACGATTGCATAACCCTTTTCATCGAGGGATGAACACAGCCCTTGATAAACTTCCAATGCGTCAGAGGGAGTAGGGGATTGACGCATGAGAAGAACGATGATAGAGCTTGCTGCTATGCTGTCTTTCAGAGACATATTACGAGCCCCCATATCAGCCATCAACGACTTTGCCAGAGGGAGATATTTGCTAACGTTCGTCGATGATGCAAGACCACGAAGCAAAGCTTCATAGACATCTGCACTGGGACTATTTGAGAGTCCCACTTCTTCTGCGGCAGGACCTGATGGAGATGGAGATGAAGCAGTCTTGTCCAAGTCATGATACATGGAAAGAGCGTGATCAAGAAAGTTTTCCGAAGGAGTTTTAAGGGTGGATTGACACAAACTTTTGATCAACGAACAGACCGATGCAGTATCTGGAACGACATCGAGTTTTTTCATCTCTTGATAGACCGAAATAGCATCAGAAAGGTTGCCTGATCGTACATTGTTGCTGATAAGCATCGACCAATCGCCAGCAGTAGCTTTTACGTCGAGCTCTTTTTCCATTGTTCGAAGATCATCGATCATCCTAGAATATTGCAGGACAGAAATGGATGTCGCAGTGGATGTAATATCTCCATCTAGCCGCGTCGACCTAAAAAGTTCGATTGCAGCCTTGATCCCTCCCGCTTGCACTGCTTGATATAGCTTCAAGTCTAACTCCGTTGTTTGCTGTTCCTGGGAAGAAGGAATGTTTGGGAACTGCGCGTGATATATGGTCCGGATTTGTTCGGCATAGGCAGTGAAGCCACGGATGGCATAGTTATCGTAAAGGGTGTCATCGATAGCAGGATCATAGGGTAGTCCTTCCTGTTTCATATCATCGATGATGGTAGAAAAAACAATGACGTGAGGAACCTTTTCCTCTCGAGTAGACTTCTCCCAGCGAGCGCGGATGAGAATTTTGAACGTTTCGTTAGTGGGTTGGCACCCAACTCGCCGCATAGAAAGCACAACATTGCGCATGTACTTGAACGATTCTGGAACAATGCAAGCCTTCAAAAACATGTGAAATTGATCAAGGGTGGGTGTTGAACGTTCGGGACGCGAAGGCATGTTATGGAGCCAACGTTGTATGGTGTGAACATTACCATGCTTAATAAGGGCACGGATAATGGTGGTATGGACTTCGATACCGGGTTCTATACCGAAAATGCTGGGCATGTCACAAAGTATCTCATCTATGCGTTGGAGATCTTCTGGCCGCCCAGATGACCCCAGGACCTCAAGCAGGGAAAAGAGCTGTTGTCGGTTGAGAGGAGGAAATACGGTTCGCGATGTCTTCGCTTTCCTAACTTCGGTCGTTAATGCAGGATAATAGGTGTGGATTGCAGAAAGACCATCTTCAGTCTTGAGCTTATTGATAAGCATAGAGCTCAAAGCTAAATGGTCATGGGAGACCGCAGAACTGGCGCGGGCAATGAGCGTCCGAGAGGCATAGTGCGATGCATGAACTAGAGTGCCATTGCGACGGCCAGACAGTCGTATCAGACTACTGCTAAAGGACATTCATGCATTTATGATATACTAGACCACGGAACATGAGCCAACAAATTATATTTGAAGTCGACGACTTACGTTGCCGGCCAAGGACACGTCCAGTTCAATTCTGTAATAAATTTTTCATACGCGGACGTGTCAGAGCCCGTGAGAAACACGTTGATCACGTCCGAGTCACGCCCTGGAGACGCAGTAACTCATCTAACACCATTATGTCCGACAAAATTCGTGAATTCATCGAGGTTCCTCAACAGTTTATCCGCGACGGAAACCAGGTATGTCAGATGTCTCCGGTACTGCGAGGACTCTACAAACAAATTCCTTCCAGTTCCTTACCCGTTGCACCAAACCTTCTCAGCAAGGTTTGTTGTCTCCAGCGGGTTTGCTTGCTCCTTCCTAACGCTTCCAAATCAGAATTCTCTCAGATATGCAAGGCTGTTGCCATTGGTTTCGGCGTTATGGGTTTCATCGGTTATTTCGTGAAGCTTATCCATATACCAATGTGAGTATGTTTTGCGCCCTATGAGAACCGCAGCTCAACCTTGCCACCAGAAATAATATTCTTGTGTATGTGGATTTATTCTTGTACTCTCCAAAATTGTCACTCATTTCTGTTCAGTGGAGGTGCATAGCTTTATGACAGCATCCACTGTGGTTTGAGCGGGAGTGTATCTGCAAAAGTTAATTATATCTATTAAATTTTCTCTCCAACTGGACGAGGGTTCAGACCATCATTGAAGACATCAGAACGCGCAGCCTGTACACTCGAACTATGCAACCAAGCTTTCAAGATACTTACTCGCATCTGCTCGACCATAACAACATACACAAGAGGACCATAATATTTGCCTGCAGACCTGTGGAGTTGAAAAACCCATGCGAATGGCAGTATTCCGGTGCATTCCTTCAAGTCAACAACTGCCTCAAATAATAACATCGCTGCCATCCATCCGGCAAGCAGTCCCAAAGTTTTGGTCGCACGTCCATTCAACAGGAAGGAGCATGCTACGGGTGGTATCCGGTGTTCGACCTAAGTTCCTCCCACCAACAGCAGACCAAATCTCGATGTAGGCTTCGCCAAATCCAGGGCGGATTGGAATTGCGGGTCAAGGACTGGTATGCCATATGGCAAAACAGCAGCGAATTTATCGGGGGCATCCGACGATGGCGCTGGTGAGGATGGTGGAGGCAGGAGTGTTGCAAGTAGAGTTTGCATGCGAGCGAGAGCCTCCGTTGCAATTCGTTTCAAGTCTCCCACTGCAGTTCCAGGTTGTACCTAAGTCTCTGTGAGCAATGAACGATCAAAGACAGCTGCAGTTGAACCTTTTCATTCATTCTCTCGTCTAGGAGATGGCAAAGCTCGATCCCTTTAGCTCCATGGAGGTCAGCGAGCTTCCAAAGAAAAGCGAGGTCGCAGAGTCTCTGCGCGTCACTTGCTTCCCACCCAGCACCAGTTAAAGCGATAACGAAACGATGAAAGGTCGTCCAAACCATGCAGTTCTCCTTGAGTCGATCACGGGAATAGCCTAGTTGTTGAATTGAGCTAGAGAGTGAGAGTAAGGATCGTACAAGCTCTGTAGAGGGGCCCGTAGGCGTTACATGCTCTACGCGAATCAATTCACAATTCATTGCAGTTATTCAAGAAAGCTTAACTGATGAAGGCAGGGTGAATCGGTCGACTTGCAAGATGATGCTCGTCCACAATGCGGGAAATAACAGAATTTCGCCAGCGATCAACAATACGGTCATGAAGCTCCACTACTTTTTCGCGGAACTCTAAAAGTGCTCATTAGAACAAAATGATGTTGAAATGACGATTCTAGTAACCTTTTGCGACAAACTGCTGACAGGCCATCGATGAAATAAATAGAGAAGATGACGATAACTCTTCTGACAGTCGGGCAAGGAAGACAAAACTCTCCACACTCGATGCTGAAAGAAATAAGTTCACGGTACCAATATATGGGAAATGAGACTCACAAAAATCGTCCATCTGCCTTTCGGCAGCTAATTCCAACTTCTGAACGAGACTACCACAAAAGGCATCCGCGTCAGGCGTATATGTTTGAGTCAATTGTTGGAAAAGTACCCTTTTGTCCCAGTTCAACATCATCGAAGTAAAAATCAAATTTCGACCCACCGAGTTTCGTCTCCACCAGCCATGACATGGGCAAGATCGTCCTGAATAGTCCTGGCGCAATTTTCAAGCGTAGCAAGGACGTCATCGAGCAATGTTGTTCGACCAATGATCTGACGCTGTAAAGTGTGTTTGTATTTATGCAAAGAGGCCTCGCCTTGTCCATGAATTGTTTGTGATTGGATCGGAAGTGGTGGCGTCTGAAATAAGAAGTCTATCGGTGAACAATCTGAAATATAGTGAGTGACCTTCATCGACTGGGAAATGAACAGACTCCACATACGTATGCGCCTAGACTTTGAAGGATCACTCAGAGATAGGATTGCTGAGTTAAGGCCGTCTTCGAAGCGCTTCAAGGTATTATCCAGTTTTAGCTTCCATATCCTAACAATACATATCCGGCAGGATTCATCCAAAATATTCATCAAATGGCTTGTTTCCTCCAGCTTCAGTCCCGAGTTCGATATACGTTTCTTCGTCGATGACCTAATACTCCAAATTTCTTTTACGCTCTTCAGGTTGAGAAACCATTGCTCTACGGCAATGTGGAGGGCGGAGCAAGATTGGCGGAACCACTCGTCAAGCTTTTGTGTGAAGGATGAGTGTGGAATGGACGATGATGAAGAGTTAAGATCAACATAGGGTTTGTATGTCCTGAGATTCGGAGGAAGAAGAAGGAACTGTGTGGACGACGGTAGAGTCGTCAGCAATGCCTGTGTAGTCAGACAGAGTTCAGGAGGAAGTTGTTTAGACTGTTCTGGCAATGTAGAACCAGACTGGATATATTCTAAAACGCGTCGTATTAGCGAGGGTTGAGCGTCATCTTCGTATATACTTCGAGTTGCTCTGACAGTGTGTGAAATGGAGTCCAGAGCTGTGTGAATAACGGATTTGACTTCTTCAATAGGTTTCCTGCAGTGTTCTGAAAAAGGATCACTGGAAAAGGGCTGCGCACGTCCGTTTGGTTTATCATTAGTTGACGAAGACGAATTGTTATCATATTTCCACGAGAGTGTATTATGGAGTGATTTCGAGCGCTGTCCGAGTAAAACAGATAGTGTATCACTCAGCGGGCGGGAGTCCAAGAGGTACAGAGTGAGAAGAGTCGCACAAGTACTCTGTAAATCGCTCAGCTGAATCTAGAAAACGCTTCTGACCGACCGTACCTCTAACGTGGCTGTGTATTCTCGCAAAGAAATCGTCGCCTTATGTATGATCTGTGAACGGAACTGGGATACTGCCTCCCATTGTCGCTGGACAAGAGGAAACTGTTCCTGTTACAAACTGAGTTAAAGGATAAAGACAAAGAAAGCCGGATGTGAGTACCAATACGTCTATTCCTTGACGGCTCCACGTCTCCTCTTGATCGTCATCATCTCGAACGAGAGCGCGATGCACAACTCGCGCGAGGAGAAACAACCATGCCGCTGGAAAGTATTTATTCCGCTCGAGCAGTCGCCAAAGATGTTCTGGAGCGTCAAGCAGTAACTTCATATGCGCTGAGAGCAGCTGTAAGGTATGGAGGTGCGTATCTGGACCCAAGGGCAACCGTTGAGTGATTTGAGGCCATAAATTACGAAGTGTTCACCATTACCACCGACTCCAGAAGGTCTGTGAGGTAAAGGAGGCTCCTCTTGAGAGCTCGCAGCGTCCAATATCTCATCTAGAGCCTGTTTTACATGTTGTGACGACCTTGCAATGGAGATGATCGACGTGGACGCCTGAAGGAGGTCCCGATACCGTTCACTGCAGTTATGGGAACCACTCAGTATCTGAATGATCGCCCGACGAAAATGACCTACCCGACCATTACTCGGAGTTCTTCCTGTTTCGCATCCGCATCTGTTCTAAGATACCTTGTTAAGCCACAACAATGTAACGGGAATAGGCACATACCTCAGGCGCTGTTGAATAACCTTCACTTCTGAAATGGTATATGTTGTGAATAATCTATCTGGATCTAAGTTCTCGCCGCGACCCTTCACATCAAACACGTTGGAGAGAGAAATGGAACGAGGAAGATTTCTGGGTCGTTTAGAAGGCAAAGTATCCTGCCTCGCTGAGGGATGAGGGAAGTTGATATCGCCATTTCCTATGACCGGGGCTGAAGAGCTACCAGAAAGCCCTGATGAGCGCCGCGACATTGACTTGTGAAGTAGAACGAAGCTACAACGTCACAGGGATGTATGTACCTTACATAATGACGATTTCATCAAGTCGCCTAAAAAATAAATGCATGTCGTCTACGTACAATATGAGCAAAGGAAAATTAGAGCAGATAAAGACAACAGGTTATGGTATGTACTGGACTTGAAGACGTTGTACAGAAATGTAGCATCAATCCCGGCTTTCCATTCCTTTTGAATCCCCACTGGACTCTCCCTCGCTCACACTCTTCTTCCGTTCGCTCGACGGTGAACTAGTGGAGCCCGTTGCTGCCAACGGGGGTGGCCGAGGAGGATGTGATGGTACAGTATTTGTAGACTGTGAACCTAAAGGTGACGAGGAATGAGCAAGTCGCTGGTCCAGAGCCTTCAACGCCATCGCCCTGATTGAAATTGAGTATCAAAGTCATCTTCTCGCTGATCTCGTTGACATACCTTCTCCTTTCTGCTTCGGCACGAGCACTACCTGGCACTTGCGTGTAGGCGCCGATCTCTACGTCGCCACTCGACGAAGGGATGAGCCGGAACCGCGAAGCTAGGGAAAACACAGAGTTGCCCAATAGTGTTAGGGGGTAGCTTGGGTCGATCGACATTCAGAAGAGAAAACGCATCAGTTCATGAAACTTGCTTACTGCATGAATGGGGGGAACCATGATGTGAGCGAAAACGTTTCACTTCGGTCCCCGTACGAGTCGATCCCACCGACAGAATCACCAGTGTTTTTCTTATAGAATCGCAAATAGATCCATCCAACGAACCAGCCAAACTGAATGATAATCCAAGGACATTGGAAGCCTACGATACACAAGACCGTCGACAGAGTGAGGTAAGCCATTGGTAATGTCTGTGGAAGAGTCCTATGAAACAAGCAGAGAGATGGTTATATGACGACAGACCTTCACTCGAGCTTTAAAAACGCCCAACACCTGAACCTGATGTTCGGGAATGAGTTGTGTGAAGGCGACCAGAATTGCGATCTGGAGAGCCATTTGTCCATGGTACTGCATGCCATAGCTAGAAAATTACATTTAAGACCACGAAAAGCAGAAAACAATGACGACTGACAGGAAAAGATCAGCATTTCTTGTCGCGACGAACTCTATCCAGTTAAACGCGAAAGCAATGATATTTGAAGCCCCCACTGCCACAAGGATAAACTTGATAGTTTCGATGCTTCCCCATAATCTCTCCAAGTATTTCAAAGAGGCAGGAACGAATATCAAAGAAGCGATAAGCTACAATCCATCTGAACATTCAGAAACCGGATACAGAGTGACTCATAGTTGACTTGCCTCGAGAATGGTCGTCTCAACAAAAACGGAGGTTACGAGTGTCCATGGATGAAACAGGCTTGACCCTGGCACGACAGTCATATAGTCTGCTGCGTCCGATTGAAGGCCTTTCCAACACAGCCATCCGTAGAGACCTGAAGAAGCAATGGTCGTTACCGTGAACACGCGTGTGACGGGGGGTATGGACTGAATAATGGCCATGGGTGACGATAGAACAGCCATTGCTGCAAGATGCCAGCCCACAGAGAGTATGAAGCCGAATTGGCTTGAATAGAGGAAAGTGAGCACCAAGGCCTGAGGCTTCAAACCTTCGTATCCTGGCACGTGGACACTTCCTTTTTCAGACGCTCATCTTCGCTCTTAATTTCATGTCAGATTATGACTTGCGCCCTGGCGGCTCCCTCAAGCTGAAAGGTGGGGTAGCGGAGGGCGGCATTGTTAAGAAGTGAGTATATCGATCACATTTCCACTACATATGCCAATCATGCTTCAAGGAAAAAGAAAAAGTCTAAACCCAACCAGGACTTGGTACAGAAAAATGAACGAGAACGAGTGAGAGAGCTCCTGTTACAGGACGAAGACAGCAACAAGATTCATCCCGGAAGCAGTGGACGCAATTCCCCTGCAAGCAATAATTCGTCAAGGAAGACTGAGGCCGAAAAGCGGTTTGAAGAGATGCAGAGGCGAAGGGTATGTCCGTGCACTCCGTCAAAATCACCCATTCTTCTACCAGAAACCGTAGCTCGCGGATCGTGTGGCTAAATTGGCAACCAAGACGCATAAAGATCGTGTCAACGAATTCAACGCTCATCTTGAATCTCTTAGCGAGCACCATGACATTCCCAAGGTAACTCGGAACGATTTCCACTCCTTGCAATCTCTCACCTCTTGTCACATCAGGTCGGACCAGGATGATGTCCTTCTCGTTCAAACCCATACATGCCACTTATCAAGCTATATCCAATATTTGGCTGCTTGTCCTCGATGTCGCGGTGCTGGTCATACAACCAACGGGCAGGATTCCGCCGGGATATTAGTCTGGTTAACTTAAGGGTGCCGCTATTTGTAACATATTTGTCCCACATTGAAATATGATCGTGACCCATTTTGTAACAACCTCCCTTTCCTGCTTTCCTCCTCCTTCAGTCGCGTCCTCTGCGACCAAGATGTCTTATGCTGTAGGAGAGAAAAAGGGCCACGTATGCCCTCCATCTAACGCTACACACCCTTCTGGACGTTGGGAATCCCTGTTTGTGTACTCTTTCATCTGTAAATTCACCAATCTCCGGGAAAAAGTTGAAGGTCTCGAAACACCAATGGAGTAAGTAACGGTGTAGCAATTCTATGTTTAACTGATTCATCTTGGTGTGTGATCGGTGTAGTTTTGAAGAGGCTCTGTTATCACGAGAGCCCAATCAGATCCTCAGTCGAGTTCTTGGGAATTTTGTGCTTAACCTCAAACCACAGACGCGTAACTTGAGGTGGGGGCATGTCTGGACACGTTGCAATGGCCGTGCGGATGTCTGACGATCGTCTATCTGGTGCCAGCATGGATCAAATATCCAGTACTGTGGCAACGGTGCTCTCTGAATACTTCAAGTCTTCTGAGAGGACTATTTTCTGGAACGATGATCTGAAACGGAACGTTGACCCCTTCGAAGGACTAGAAGGTGGTTTTTTTGCGGCTGACTGGGACTTCAAAGTATGTGACGCAGGGTCACGATGCTACTCTCAAAACTGATGCCAGAACCGCTATTGCTGCATATCAGCTCAAAATCTTGCGACAACTAGTGGAATTACAGCTCAGTCATTCTGTGGAGGTAAAACATCTTATCGATCGCGCTTGGGGCGTGTCACAAAATAAGCACAAGAAGAAAGACGCCTCAACTGCACCCCCAGACCCCGCAGATCCAAAGAGTCAGGAGAGGCTTCAACTAATTCCCATCGGCCAAGATTCCCAACGGAAGCGCTTCTGGGTTGCAGATGGTCCGTGCACGCTCATAACATTATTTTCGAGGCCCAACCCCTATTTGCGTGTATTTACGGGGAACCTTTTTTTTCTGTTCTGAAACCCTATCCATCGGTCTTTGCCGCTTGCGTTATCATATCCAACAGAACAGTGCTAACATACTGGTCGGATTTACCAGATTCACCACGCATTTTTGTGTCAACGAACCCATGGAAAATTACTGCCACTTTTCAGACAGTATCCTCAACAAGGGAAGAGTATCTTTCCCTCATCGATGATTTGAAGGCTTCTGCCTCTGGAGAACTCAAGAAGGGCGAGAAGCGATCCAAGTTGGAGCAAGCCCATATTGCCTTGATCACTACCCTGGAAGGTCGCCTAGAAGCTATTGATGCCGAGTTAACCGTGAGTTCATCTTCGAGCACAGACCACAGATTCTCTTCAGCCACACGAGCTATAAATCTCTGTTCGGCGGCGCCATTTGATAATATTACAAAAGCCGGTTTCCCGTTATGCTGACTCATCTTTATGTGACAGAGGGTGCAGAAAGTCAGGAGGAGAATGGAACAACGCCAGCTTCTGTTTGCACAGGCTGAGCTTCGAGAAACGCGAACTCGGCGACAGACTCGGAAACCAGATTATGTTTACAATGATGATTTTGGTAGCGAGGCAAGCTCTTCCAGCTCTTAGAATGCAGCCGTCTCAGTTATTTTTGGAATCAAGGATGATGCCGACGAATATACTTATCGAGAAGAAGACACCCAAGATGATGAATTTGACGACGACGATTTTCTTAATTTTAGGACAGATGTACCTGACAGCACAAGGCACCGTTACACGACATCCTCTACTGCTCGCCGGCGTTCATCTCGTACGGCCGCCAAATTAAACGTGAATGGCAAGCGCGAAGGTTCTTCTGACTCATGGGGTCAGTGGAGAGGCGAGCGACGTTCTTCTCGATTGGGAGCCCCTCCCGAAATTCAGCTGGATTACGAGCCACCGCCGAAGCGGGCTCGTACGGAGGAAAGTATAATGAGTGCGAATACAGCGGATGTACCCTCTCATGCCACGCACGGAACATCTGACGGAGCTGCGAACGGCCTCAAGATTAAAATATCCAGTGCAGCAGCGCTGAAGCCCACGGAAATTGCTATGGAGCAGGTAGCAGGCAAAAAGAGATCAAAATTCTGGGTATATGCAGTTGAACCAATACCTGGAACCGCACAGCCACCTGTAGGGGTTAAAGAGGGATCAAACGATGCGACATCCTCCGATTTTAATGACAACGGCGAAAGTCAGTATTCTCCTTCTTTACATAGGAATGGAAACGGCATGGACTACGACAGGAGTCTAGAAGGCAGTTTGTCTCCGTTAGACTCGACATAGCAGCATTCCGTCCACCGCTATTTTTATCAAGCGCCACGAATAACTTAACATTCTCGTCAAAATCACATTTATTCCACCGATGATACATAGTTTAACATTCGACATTCAGCATATTCAATATCATTTACACATGAAGGTCACTTTGTATTTCGTATAGCTCACGTAGAAACTCTGATAATTGAGTCGACTCGATGAATTTGATACGTGACCTGGGTTACGTACTCCATCTTTCAGTTTGTATCTTCATGCTCTCAAGGTCTGTATCGGCTGTCTTTCCCAAGCAACTATTTCACTCTCATTGCTGTCGACGTCTCTCAACTCATAACACCCCACGTTACCGAAGACGTTTATCCATTCATGCGAATACTATTCCTGCTTCCGTTGACGACATCGCTCTCGTCTCCCTCTTCGACCATCCAAACACTGGTTCAAGAACGACTTCATTTTCTACCACCGGACTCTTCGGTCACCCATCCCTCAGTTATCCGAGGGGGCTGATCTCGCTAGCTGAGGCTACCCTCGTCAGAGCTCAATTGCTGACTGATCGTATTCTGCGGGCTAGAGAGTCTCGGGATGAGTTGCTCAAGGTCGTAAAGAATCTGGACAGGCTTAGTGACATGCTGTGTGCTGTGATAGACCTGTCGGAGCTCGTCCGGAATGCACATCCAGATCAGGCATGGGTTGAGGCTGCTAATCACGCATACGAGACATTATGTGAGTTCATGAATGTATTAAACACTGATGTCGGACTATATGGAGTACGTCAATATATCACAGTCGGTGTTCCCCATTCACGGATTTGTACGTAGGTCCTGAAGACTGTCATGTCTGATCCCTCCATTGTAAAAACTCTCAGTCCCGAAGCCTACAAGACTGCTCTCATCTTCTGGTTTGATTTCGAAAAGTCAGCAATCAACCTGCCTTCAGAAAAGAGGCAAAAATTTGTCTCCTTGTCGTCAGATATCTTGGTTCTCGGCCGGGAGTTCTTAAAAGAAGCTAATTCCGCTCGACCACCTACCGCCGTTAAGCCTTCAGAACTTGCTGGTCTGAAAGATAAGGGAATGGGAGTTAGATTGCGGCTTCAGGCCCATTTCACTCAACGTGATCTTCTTGTTTACCCCGGTTCGCTGCAAGCACAAATGATCATGCGCTCTGTTCCTTCCGAAGAACCCCGGAGGCGCGTATATATTGCTGCGAACTCTAGCACTCAGGAGCAAATCCACATTCTCGAAGAACTGCTGAAAAAAAGAGGGGAACTCGCGCGTTTGGTGGGACGAGAGAGCTATGCGGACATGACACTCGCTGACAAGATGGCTAAATCGCCAGGTCAGTCCTCTTCAACATTGTCACCCTCACCTCCTAACAATGCCCAGGCAACGTACTTTATTTCCTAGACGCACTAATGGAGCATACCCGATCGTCCGCTCAGAAAGCACTGCACACGCTGAGTACACGAAAACAATCGCATCATGGGACCACTTCTCCACCTACTGTTCAGGCATGGGATCGTGACTTTTACTGTCCACCTGATCCTCCTGCACCGCCGATACCCCTACCACAACTCACTCTCGGAACCGTATTTATGGGTCTTTCTAGATTGTTCCAACATTTATATGGCATAAGTCTGCGGCCCGCAGACGCGACGTCAGGCGAGGTCTGGCACCCTGATGTCCATAAACTTGAGGTTGTAGATGAGGAAAAAGGAATCATTGGATGGATATATGCCGATCTGTTTGCCCGACCGGGCAAAGCGAGCGGAGCAGCGCATTATACTGTCCGATGCTCTCGAAGAACGGACGACGACGACGAAGTCGCCGATGGTGTTCCCGAAGGCGCAGAACTGCGCATTCGGGAATCGCAAGAATTTGAGGCTATCAAAAGGCATCGGCTTCCGGGGCAGGACGGCGTCTATCAGCTTCCTTTGGTCGTTTTACTGTGCGAGTTTGCGCGACCAACTCTGACACGGGGCCCTACCGTGCTAGAATGGCATGAAGTTTTGACTTTGTTTCATGAAATGGGTCATGCCATGCACTGTGAGCAATTCATGACAGCAGTTCATCGTCTCGTCTAACCATTCCGTGACAGCCATGATTGGTAGAACAGAATACCAAAACGTTTCAGGCACTCGATGTGCCACTGATTTCGTGGAGCTGCCCTCCATCCTGATGGAGCACTTTTTAAACTCGGTGACGGTATTGTCATTATTTGACATGGATGGAACATCGTCAGGTCGGCAAATAGGAAACCACCACGCCGACCCGTGCAACTCCATCGACACCTATTCCCAGATACTCCTGGCAGCTCTGGATCAGATATACCACTCGCCTAACGTCCTTGATCCGGGCTTCAACTCCACTACTGAACTGGCAAATCTGCACAACACTCGAGGACTGATCCCGTACGTTCCGGGAACGTCCTTCCAGACACAATTCGGGCACCTTTTTGGCTACGGTGCCACCTATTACTCGTACTTGTTTGACCGTGCTATCGCATCACAAGTATGGAGCAAGGTCTTCTCTAAAGACCCGCTCAGCCGCGAAACGGGTGAGAAATATAAGCGTGAGGTCCTGCGCTATGGCGGTGGGAAGGACCCATGGAAAATGGTAAGCACACTGCTTGCTGCTCCTAACTTAGCAAGTGGCGATGCAGAGGCAATGCGAGAAGTAGGGCGGTGGAAGATAGAGGATGAAGTGGGGCTTGCAGGGAGACATTGACTTTTGGGCGAAAATCTGTGAGACGTAGATCTTCAAAACATAGGACTGAAGTACATTTATCTACTGCAGCCATATACAACGGGGATAATGCAATTTCACTAAAGATAGCAGGATACCAAGGTGAAGATGTGCATGAAGACAACATGAAGGTAGCATGATAGCATGATAGCATACACAGATATGACGATGGAACCAGGGGATATAAGAATAATGCAAATGGATGGGAGATATGCGATGACGAGTACAAAGATGCGATGTTTAAGCACAGCATTATCGCCTAAGCAATGCGTCAATGATGGGCAGCCGGATATCGACGATAGAGCGGCCACTCACGAGGCTGCAAGTTCCTCTTCCAATTTCCTGGCTGCTTCCTTCATTTCCATTAGTTGTTTCTCCTTTGCTGCGCGGTCTGCAAGCGTAGTATCAACTACATCACTGTTGGGTTGAGTTAGATCGAGCATCGTCAGATCAAACGAGAAATTTTCGGGATGGAAGACGTCGAAAAAGTTGTCGAGCTTGTCTTCTGAGCCGACTATGTCTTGGAGTGGCGGCGGGGACAAAAAGGACCAGTCAACCTCAGAAGGAGCAGCGGAAACACGTGTAGAAAGATCCGGCAGTACGGGCATGTCGATATTTTGCGTAGGAAGAGGCATGGGAGATATGGTATAAGGATGAAATACGTTCAATGAGAAACCGAGGTCCAGCGGGGGTATATCAAATGGCAAATTTAATTCATGCTTGTCGACGACACCTACCCGTATGGCATTAATACAAGTCCTAGAGAACCATAATATTTACGCACTTTGTCCTTGCAATAGATGTGTAAAATCGTTCGGGTCGAAGCAGCCGGTGAAATCAAATTCACTTGGGTAAACGTCCGGAGGTGTCTCCAATGGAAGGGAGGCCAATGGAGAAACCGACGAAGATCCGGCATATACAGGGGTATCGGGAGAAGCTGTTACAACATACAGGTGAATGATTTGGGAATAGGGAATCAAAACTTTTAACGCTTACAAGCGGCCGGAGAGCTCAGTTGGAAAGTGCTGTCATTGAAGACCGACGCATCGCAAAATTTAACTTCCACTGGAATGGAAGGGTCCAACTCGTCAACGCTGGCTACGTTGGGAAGCTCAAAGTTTTCCTTAAACCAGCCGTCAAATGATGATGCTTCAAGAAGTGCACTTGACATAGGAAGAGGATCAGATACAGCATGCAGCCGGGGACCGACGGAAATTTTTCGAGGACGCTTCGGAGCCCCTTGGACATCTGCGTCAGACAAACGTCGTTTGCGATTGGGAGCAGATGTGAGTGGAGTGCTCGATGGTAGTGATGCAGTGCTCATGTCAGATTCATTAAATTCTTCATGGAATAGTGATGCAGGAGAAGGTAGTCCTGAAAACGCAGGGGACGTAATGTCGAGACTGAACAACATATGAATGAATGCGAAAGCAAAGTAAGAAACATTACATACCGAAGACATTTGTTGGGCCTGTTGACATTGTCGGATGGCTCAGGAGACGAGCCTCGACGCTTGCGGGTGGTAATTGGCTCGTCAAGAACAGGCACCGTATTGTTACTGCAGGAGACGGAGGGAGGGAGATCGAGTTCCGGAGAGCGATCGGGAGAACAATCGGGAGATGGATAGGAAGATATCGCTCTAGACAACTGCACGTTTTTTTCGTCATTCTTCTGCGACAGCATTCGACGATAGGCCTCCCTCGCCTGCACCTTCATCTCTGGCGTCATATCTTTTACAGCTATGTCCAGTTTCAGAGCCAGATCACTTTTTGAAAACTTCTCGGAGTATAAGTCCTTGGCGCGCGTTTCAATCGCGGCGAAGTCCAACTCAATATTTGGATCAAGTGGGCGTTTAGGATCATCCTCAATGAAAAAGCGAGTGGCTGCGTCGACGATCTCGACACGTTTATTCGCGAAGTGCCGTTTACGGAGTGCGTTCCATCCCATCCGTTTCCGAACATCAACAAACCAGGAGTTGATGTCCTTGCGGGTAGATCCCGCAGAGAGAGCAAATTCTTCCCGCTTACGAGGGGATGGATAGGGATTGTGCAAATTCTTGAGGAGCCAGTCGTAGGCAGGCTCAATATAAGCAGGAATAGAGGGTTGTTCACCCGCGTTGTGTAGAGTGGATGTATCAGTGTCAGCAACTGCGAGAGAGGCCGAAGTATTGTTGGTCGAGAATGAAAGTCCCAAGATTGAAGATGCTTCGAAATCCAGAGATGATATCAACTTCTCAGATAGAGTTTCCAGGTCAATGAAGGTCTGAACAAATATTGGAACCCTATGCGCTAGTTCGTGAGCTATCAATATCGTCGACGGGCTCAGAACCTGAGACTCAAACGCTCTTTCCAAGTCTTTAACCAGAGCCAGCCACTGGTCGTTGAAAGCTGTGAGGGAAGATCGATCAACGATGGGATTGAGTAGATCATTTTCAATTTGAGATATCCTGGAAGCAAAGTGGGTGTCGATGTCCAAGGCCATTGAGAGCGGACTGTCAGTTCAGAGCGTGCTCATTGAGCTATTTGGCTTTGTTTGTACTAGAATAGAACAATGGCACTACATTTCAGCCTCCGCATTCAACGTTCAACGTTCAACTTCAAGTCATGATCTCTTCCTCCCCGGGTCCCTGCTCTAATATGTCCTATCATGACACCCTCAAAAACATTCTTACCTTCGCTCAAAATATCAAATACTCAAGCATACTGGGTACTCAGTCCTCTCGACCCTCAGCTGGCAACGATGGCATCATCACCTTGCCCATTCTCCATCTGCCTATACCGGTAGGCATAACACCATCTCTTTTGCATTCTATTGCATGTTCCCCTGCAGCTGCAAGTGCGCTTTCAGCTGCGTTTGTCCGCTCTGCTCTTAAAATCCGCGCTGCACATGAAACTGCTCTTCAAGACATTGCACATCAACTTGGTTCTGACCCTAGTCGCTTGTCTAGTCGAATGAAGGCCGTCAGCTCTTTCTTGGAGAAACAGTACCACGAGCAGCTGCGTGCCGCTGAGCAACTCACCATTGATCAAGCTCAACAACAGCAACAACGATCTGTACAACATGGAAGATCAAGGCCGGTGTTTAATCAGGTCTGTCCTTTCATATACTTTGAAGTCTCTCTCACATCCCATCCAGGAGTTCGTTCCACTATTGGAAAAGTATTTCGAATACAATGCGTATCCATCTGCTCCCGACCGAGTCGCGCTCGCCCGGAAATCTATGATGACATCAAGACAGATAGAAGTTTGGGTGAGCGAGCACAACAACCGTCTCACAATTTCTGATCTGATATACCATTCAGTTCCAAAATCATCGCAATCGTGCCAAAAAGGAAGGAAAGATCTTACGCAAATTGGCCTCAAATCCGCTACCGGCCGAGTTGCCGATTGAATCCTTAGAGCAGAAAATGCCGTTCTTCATGATACCCGAACATGAGCGGAAAGGACGCCTTTCTATAGATATATCAGATCTACAAGGCGATGATTCAGAAGATGAGTTACAGGTTGGTGGTCCTTGCAGTGTTAATATCAATGCTCAAATTTCACTCGCAGGTGTTAGCACAACCCTTTGGGAAAGATGACCATACAGCATTCTCTCTTAATGCGCCATCTCATGCGTTTCCTATGACCTACCCTCCTTCATGCAGTTACGACCCATTACTGTGCAAGGCCAAATTTCCAGCTCCTCTTTGGACCCGCACGCCCGCTACCGCTCGTCCTGAGAAATTACCATTAAACATGGATGATTTCATCACAGAGTTTGCTGCTAAGCTTGTCATACGACATACGTCTTCTAAGAAACAAACCCGAAGGAGTCCAAGCACAGCCGAGAGGCGTCCTTGGTTCTTAGCGACTCATACAATAGCATCCCCTGCTCCCCATCCTGCTTTTATCCGGTCGACAAACCCTCTTCCCATGATGTCAAAACCGCTAACTCCCCTTCCCAGCGTCTCTACTCCCTTATGCCGTCGTCACCCCTTCCGATCCCCTACCCCAGGTTCATCACTCTTATCTTTGATGTCTTCTGTGGAAGGCAACACCTCAACCCGCCGAATGGTAGCTCGTCTACCCAAGCGCACCCCTAGGAATGAAAATATGGCACACTGTGCAGGAAGTCCTGCCACATCGACGGGGTCTCCATCACCGTCAAGTTCTCGCACATCTTCGCTAAGCTCAATCGGTTCATCCAACAGGCGTCCGTCTTCGTCTTCTAGTTCTTCTTCAAGCGACCCTTCTACGCCTCCCAGCTCGCCGACATCACATGATGATACGCAGCTGCCATATGTCTCCGAATCACAATGGGACTTCCAGAGGAGGGGTGGCTTGTTTGGTGATTTTGTGGACCCTGTTTCGCCTGTATCTCAATACGACTTTGATGCCAATACTACTTTCAAACACCCGTTCGACATCGACGTTGGCCATCCTTCCCTCGTGCAGTCCCCATCGGAGGAAACCTGAATTCTTCACAGCATGCAAACGTGTTCCACTACTTTTGCTCCTCGCTATTTGCGCCGCCCGTCCTCTTACGTTCCAGTGAAATTATCCTCGGTGCATCTGCAGAGGCCGTCGTCACTAGCCCTTCCTGTGCTTTATGCTCCGCCTCGGGCCAGGCTTGATATAGCCCTGTGAAGGAGAGATCACCGCGATAGTCTCGACTTTAATTTATGATTGTATGTCCCCTGTTTTGTTCATATTATGTATTTCTATCCATCAAGTTCCTGTTTCGTTACATCAACCATGTATTATAGACCAAGTGCATGAGTAAGACGAACACAGTTAAACGTTATCGATATCTTGACTTCGACAGCTGTTGCGTATGATAGCGTGACAGTATATAAAACGCAACCGGTGAGGGGGTATGAAGACAAGGGTGTATGGGATAGATGCGATGGGAGAAAGAAAGTATGGATACCAAAATAAATGATCATCTCCTTGTGCCAACGATCGAACGGAAATTTAAACTATGTACCTCTGCCTCCAACCGTCGTGTCGCCTCCTGCGTTTCCAACAGTCTTCTCTGCTTTGCAGCCTTGTCTGCCGAAGTCGAGAGTGGCAAAACATTATCCACCGTCAAACCTGAAGTACAGGGGTTCATCACGGGAGGGTAGATTGGTATCCTGCGCGAAGACGTTCAATAATCCAGGGTTTTGAAATTCATCCAAAGGGCGAGTAAATATTGCGGTGAGATAATTGATGGAAAACTCCATTGTAGACCCGACACTGGATCATGAGAGATGGGCGTCGAAAAATCTGCAATAGCAGCTGTGTCAACGGGTGGGTCGGAGAAGAGAATGGAGGAGAAAGCATTAGCATCAAACGAGTTCGATGCAAAGTCAGCAGATGGAGCAGGGGAAGATCTGACAGTTGGAAAGAATTGTCAGTTTCACATGATAGCCCTCAGAAGTGTGGAGGGGGTCACAAAATAGCTCATCATAATTGAAATTATTGGTGGAGATCTCGAGGTCATATGCTTGCAGAATATCTGCCGCCAACAGTACCGCCTATGCAGCACTTTGCAAATCCGGCAAGCAACCGCAACATTCACCAGCGTGTCCCACTCTACCTGCTCTCTTTTTGCCCATCCCAGACTCCATAGTTTCACCGTTAATTAACCATGGATGTCTCCCCGCACCCGCGCATTATCTCTTTGATGCATATCTCCGCACCGACAACAGCTCGCGTCAAACACCAGCGATCGCTCTTCGCGGATAAAGGATGTTTGGAGTGCCAATACCGAGATAAACTACTTGCGGCTGAGAAGATAGCAGTTGATCATCAAGTACTTCGACTACAGCATGCTGCCCCTCATATGAAATCCAAGCCAATGTTCAATCAGGTACGCTAAGTATCTTTATCCTGGGGAGTTGCTCAGCGTATTGTGCAGGAGTTTAATTCTCTGCTCGAAATATTTCGAGTACAACGCGTATCCCTCCGCGCCTGACCGAGTCGTTTTAGCGCGGAAGTCCATGATGATACCAGGGCAAATTGAAGTTCGAGGGAGCAAATTCATGCCATCTTCTCTTCAGGCAGTTTCAAAATCATAGGAATCGGGCGAAGAAAGATGGCAGGCCCTTACGAAGATTAAATTCTGGTCCTCTGCCCCTCAAATTGTCTCTTGAGTCAGTGGAAAAGAAAATGCCCTTCTTCATGATTCCCGAAAATGAGCGAAATGATTCTACAGAATCTTCACACGTGGAGCCAGCGGATGATGCTGAAGAAGAGGTGTGTATCTTCTGAATCTGATTACCCAGTCCCTCGTTCTTAACCATGTCTTATCAGAGTTTTGGGCCAACCCAAAATGAACCTCCTTTTACCTTCAACATGGCTGTTCCATACCCTACTCCCCATCCTCTGTCATGCACCTATGATTCATTCCCCAGAAAACATACGTTTCCTGCCCCCATGTGGACGCGCAAGCCCGCTATCTCTCTTCCTCGTCGTCCCGCAGTTGACTTCGAAGACTTTATGTTGGACTTCGCAGGGAAGCTAGTACTGAGAGAGCCTTTTTCGTAGAAGCACACTGACGAACATCGATAAAACATTCTAGCTACGAAAGATCCTTGGTTTGCGGCTACCCAGACCACCGCTCCTCCTGCTCCTCATCCTGCCATTATTCAATCATCAGCCTCAATTCGTGTTACGAGAATTGCAGATTTGCTTTCTACAATTTCTGCCCCTTCATCACACCTTCGTCCATTCCGCTCTCCCAGCCCAACCTCCCAGCCCATAACGTTGGTGCCCAATATGCCAAATGATAGTAGGAAAGTAGCTAGACTCCCGAAGAGATTGCCCAGGCACGGCAGTATGGCCCACCGTAGTGCAAGCCCTCTCTCATCAGAAGCTTCTCCCTGTAGTTCATCTCGAACTCTTTCCTCAAGTTCTCGTACGCCGTCATTCGGCTCTGATACATCGTCAGACAGACGGCCTTCGTCTTCATCTAGTCATTCGTCATCTTCAAGCACCCTTACCACTCCCGAATTTTTGCCTACGCCATTACCAGGAAATGCCGTTTCTCTGTCTGTCTTGACATCAGGCGTGGGTTTTGTGAATGAACACGGGCTGTTCAGGTTCAGTCTCTCTGACTCGTTTTCGCAACTCCAGTCCCATTTGCATGCGGTAAAATAAACGACAGTTCGGCATTGCCTCCGCAACATTATCCCTGCCTAGTCACCGTCGTCTTTGTCGTCTTGCTATGCTGACAATGGGACAGCGCTTACGACTGGATAACAGTTTCGACTACAATAATTTGTGTGCCATTTTGCAGCAGACCAACCCAGCTCTATATGGAGTTGAATTGACTCCTGCCTCATTACTGGACTACATATGTCTATGATAGTGCATCTTGACGTACGCTGTATACACTGATATCATTATGGATCTTTCGTTTGCAATGAGACCTGACTTTGATTCACGAAGCAAGTTACATAAAAGACGTACAAAATTGGTTACTGTTCGTCGATGGCCGCAACTATCTCGCCTGGAGTAGCCCCAAGGTTTTGCTTTAAAGCAGCTAACGACTAACATGTTCAATCTTTAAATCGTGCGCGTGGAGAGGCCGCTCGTTTGATGTAGTATCATTACAACGTAAAAACGATGTAGCGGTATTCGATAGCATGTAACAAAACATGGACAACAAGGGTAGAGATATAAAGATATATGTAGATGATGGTGAAGGGAAAATAGTCTATGATGGAATTATGGGAACTAGAACAATCTCATCTGACCATAGGGAAGCTCACTTTACTTACGATGCCGCAATTTCCGCTTCCAAGAGCCGTGTTGCTTCCTTCATTTCTAACAGCTTTCGTTGTTTCTCAGCTTTGTCTGTAGTAATCGGAAGTGGCAAGACGCTCTCTCCAGGCAGGCAGGAAGAATAGATGCTCATCATCGAAGGATCGAACATAAAACTGTCATCCTGCGTGAAGAAATTCAGCCCAGGATTTTGAAATTCATCCATAGGTCCGAGTAGATGTTGTGGTGAGATAATTGATGGAAAGTTCCATTGTAGATTCGATGCTGGATTTTGAAAGACAGGTGCTGATAAGTCTGCAATTGCAGCAGTGTCATCGGCTGGGTCGGGGAAGACAATTGACGGGAAAGAATTGAGATCAAAAGGGTTCAATGCAAAGTTTGTAGATGAAGGCATAGGGAGCGAGGGGGGCAGGGGAAGGTCTGACAGTTGGAAAGAACTGTCAGTTTCACGTAACATTGAGGACTGTGGAGGCTTACTTCCTCCCCGAAGATCAGGTGTCGCCACTTCAGGGTCACAAAATAGCTCATCATAATTGAAATCATTGGTGGAGATCTCCAGGGCATATGATGGAATCTGGTTGGACGTTGGTGGCTCCACGGCTGGTGGGACGGTATGGTCTACAGCTGCATGAACGAAAGTCAGCTTTGCACGACTTAGATTGTAATGAAGATTGCATACATCGTTCTACGGAACCAGTTGGCGAGTCGAAAACTTCGTACAGAGCGCCACCGTTGAGGGTGGAATAATCAAAGATATCAACTTCGACGGGCACCGATTCGTCTGGCGCTTCCACAGTGACGGCGTTAGGAATTCCAAAGTTATTATGAAACCAATCATCAATTGCCGATAAAGGCAAGGGATCTGATGCAGAGTGAGGTCGAGGCCAGACGGGGAGATTGCAAGGCCGCTTGGGTGCATGGCAAGTCTCAAGGGCAGCGTCTGATAAGCGCCGCTTGCGATTCGAGATACAAGGGATAGGCAAGGGATTCGACGGGGCGGAAGGAGAGTATCCGTGCGAATCACTGGAAGAAGATGCAGGGGAGAGAAGCCCAATCGTTGTGATGGCGGCACTGCTGGATGGAGCATCAGATCTAAATAAGCATTCGTTAGTATGTCACAATGAAGTAAGGCGTACCTATGGGGTTTGTTAGACTGATCCACAGCCCCGAAGTCGTTCGAATCTGGCGACGGACGGCGACGCTTACTGCTCGTACGTGGGTCTGCAAGGGATTGAACGTCATCTTCTGACAAAGAGGGTGAAGGCGACGATAGAAAAGGCTCTGTGGTGCAATCTGACGAACAAACAGGAGAGGGAGAATAAGATGTCGCCAGGACATCTCGCGTTGAACTTTCAACTTGTTTCTCCTTCTCCGCCTGCCTACGACGCCTCTCATCTTCCCTCGCCTGCGCCTTCATCTCAGGAGTCATGTCCTTCACGGCGAGATCAAGTTTTGCGGCCAACGTGCTTTCGGAGAATTTGTCAGAGTACAAGTCTTTTGCGCGGGTTTCAATTGCTGCGAATTCCAGCTCGACGTTGGGATCCAACGGTCGCTTAGGGTCCTCCTGGACGAAAAATCGTGTAGCTGCGTCGACAATATCAACACGCTTATTTGAGAAATGTGCCCTTCGGAGGGAATTCCAACCCATCCTTTTACGCGCATTTACAAACCAAGCATCGATGACTCTCCGATGAGAGCTTGTTTGAAGCGACATTGCTTCCCGTATCTCCCTTGGCGGGTAAGGATTATGGAGGTGTCCCAATAACCAACGATAGGCTGGTTCGATATACGGCGGACAGGCATTTCGATCCAATGACGCGGAACTAGCGCGTTGCGGAAAGCTGACCGAGAAATTACTGGGGTGATGAGATAAACCTTTGGAAGGACTGCCGGAGTCACAGATTGCTAAATGATCGTCCGATGTACCGTTAATGTCGATGCGTGCAAAGAGGCTCTCCAACTTCATCTCCATCTCGTCAGCACTATTCTGAAATTCGAGGAGATAGTCGCTTAATATTGCAATCCTCGAGGCGACAACACCTCCAAGAGTTCTGGTTTCATCCTTGATGGTTTTGCTTCGAATAGCATGATCTGTATCAGATAAAAGGGTTGACCATGCTTCGCAAAAGACATTTAAAGCAGGTAATCCACGAGTGGCGGCCTGGAGGAGGTCATCCTCAACACAGGATAATCTTTCGCGTATAGAAGGCTCCATGGGCATCAGGATGAAGATATTCACGCTGTGGCAACACGAAGATAATACCAGGAATTTAGTATTTGGACCAAGTTTGTTAGTTGCAATTCATCCATTGTGCTTATATAATATTGAGGTCATGTGACGTCAATATATCTCTCGGGTAGTCCTAACCTTTTTCGCGCAACTCACCACGATTCCAAGATGTTGGATCGTTTCATATTGCAGGACATCTCTAGGATTTCCCAAAGTATGCGATTGTCTAAAACACCGAAACATCGACGACATTCACACGACGATGTTCTCACTCGTTTCCCACCTCAATTAATTCCAAGCGCGACAATCATATACCCTCGGCTCCAGGAAATAGGGTTACCGCATGAACAAGCCGAAGAAATCTCCAATGCGTACCTAAAATCCTGCAATGAACTCCGCTCCATGTGCGATATCTCCCTACGGAACGCAGTTTCCTCGATGGAGGGCCCAGTGACGACAGATACTGTTGCGAACATGATCCAAATGTGGAGTACGGCACATTCCAAGCAGACAGCTGTATGGGCAGAATCTGCTTTTTCCCGCGCCCGTGAGTTCACTGAGAATGCTCCGTCACGAATCATCAAGAAGTCAACTTTCAATCATGTGCGTAATCCTGTACACACGTATAACCTGATTGACCTTTGTACTCAGGAGTATACCCCCCTTCTTGAGAAATATTTTGAATATAATGCTTACCCATCTGCGCCTGATCGCGCTGTTTTGGCAAGAAAGTCAATGATGACACCAAGGCAGATTGAAGTTTGGGTATAGTCTTCATAGCGTCAGTCTAATATAAGGTGCTTACCTAGTTTCAGTTTCAAAACCATCGCAATCGTGCAAAAAAGGAAGGCAGGACTCTGCGCAGATTTTCATCCGATCCTCTTCCACTGGAGTTGTCGCTACAGTCTTTAGAGCAGAAGATGCCCTTCTTTACTGTGCCAGAATCCGAGCGGAAAATGGCCATCGAATCCGACGCATCAGAATCTGAAGCATCAGATGAAGTGGATAAAGTACGTCACTTATTTGTCCTTTGGTTGGCCGCGAACTGATTGTCTGGCCTCAGGCGATCAACCAAAATCCTCTTCCAAATGCCAATACTACTGATCTAGCTATGACCGCCCCTTCTCATGCCTTCCCAACGACTTACCCGCCGTCCTGCCATTATGTTCCCTTCCCATGCAAAAATGGAAAGTCCACATTCCCTGCACCTGTATGGTCCCGCAAACCTGCTACTTCACTCCAGGCTCGCGCAATAGGCGATTTTGATGATTTCGTTGCAGATTTTTCTGCAAAACTTGTGTTAAGAGAGGTTCCTTCCAAAAATGGGGGACGAGGAAACCTTGTCCCAAGTGCCAAAACATTGCGGCCTTGGTTCACTGCAACTCATACCTTCGCACCTCCTGCTCCTCATCCTGCATTCATCCGATCTTATTCTGCCCATGTCACATCCAGCCGATCTAGCCCCATTCCTGCAATCTCTGCGCCATCCTCTCGCCTTCATCCATTCCGCTCACCCAGCCCATATTCACTACCAACTTCACTGATACCTCCTACACAATCCATCCCTGCAGTTCGCAGAAAGGTTGCTCGCCTTTCCAAGCGCTCACCCAATCGTCAAAGCATGGCGCATCGTGGTGTCAGCCCCGCAACATCAGAAGCATCACTCTCGCCATCATCTCGGTCTTGTTCTTCAACCTCCCGTGTATCATCCTTCGGCTCCGACTCTCCAACGAAAAGACGGCCGTCTTCTTCGTCCGGTAGTTCTTCGCCATCTAGCACTCTCACAACTCCAGAGTTATCACCAGCCATGCTACCGGAGCATACCCAGTCGCCAGTCGCGGTGGCTGGCATTGACTTTCAGGATCTGGAAAGCTTATTTGGGGATCCTCTGAATAACGTCTCGCCTGACGCAGGACTTCAACTGAACTTCCCCGCTGAAGACAGTTTAAACGTTCCAGCGTTTACTGAGAAGCAGCCCTTATCGCTTCGGCTCTGAGGTACCGTCACCAGATTCTGTGAGAGAGTGCTCATGACCTCGAATCCATTGTTTCCTAGACATGCTGGACTAACATGTTGACTCGTCGGTTCGAAAATCTACGACATACTCACCATCACTTCTAACCTCCCTCGCCTCTTCCAAATTTATGGCTATGTCTATGATAGTGCATCTTGACATGACTCTTATTATTGACATATCCTTATCATCTATCAACCTGCTCTCTTGATGTTTTCTCATTGCTATAGTCAATTGTACACTTTAGACCAATTTGTATTTATATCCTAAATTTACTGCTGCTTTCTCATTGTTCATATCAATAATGGTCTCCATCCAACACTTAGTTCAATACATAGACATCATCGGTTACCGCAAGTCCGTTAAATCTTTAGTTATGCAAACTTGGAAGCCTAGTAGCGGAAAGGATGTCATTGTTCACTCAGCCATGTCCGAAAAATGTAACTTACCAAGCTCATCAAGCTTGATAGACCACCAGAATTGCCACCGCCAACAAGACCGCCACTCATACTGCCAAGTTTCGACTGCACAATAAGCTTCATGACAGTCATGGCAGCGCCATTGACCGCGTCTTGCTTATTGCCAGAAGACGTTTGCTTGCTGTCAAAGAGTTTGGCGGCCTCTGACATTGCCATACTAATGATCTTTGTCTGAGAACTACTGCTCTGATTGTCATGACCGGAGCTTGTGAACTTCTTGAGTGCCTGGACAAGGGTTATATCATTTTGAAGCAAGATAGATCACGGTCCAACCTACTTCCAGAGCAGCTGCGCCGCCGAGCGCACTGGCGCTCATGCCGCCGCCGCCACCGCCATAGGCCTGGTGGTGGGCATTTGTTACGTGTTCCTCATCTATCGGATCGGTACGCCTTTCCTAAAAAGGCATGGCGAGAAATTGATGTACTGGATGATATACCCATAAGATCGCGCAGCAACTTACCTTGTTATGGTCCAGGAAACTCATAGCAGTCTCGAAAATGGAGGTCTCTCCCGATTCATGATGCTCAGCGCTTTGCCGGACGGCCTCGTGCCGGTCAACTAGAGTGAATGGTGAGATCGGCTGTCAAATGAAGGGTAGATAGATAAGATCGCGCTTACTGTCATGGTCATCACGATAACTAGGTCTAGAGTTGTCCGGAGAGTTGTATTCACGACCGCCCGTCTTATGAGAATCCTGGTCGCTGGCTAGTAACAAGTTAGTGAACTATGAGCGATCGCTGCCGAGTACATATGCAATTGGTCCTACACTGGTGACGATCTGTGTATGCATCTATGCCTTTCTTGGCGAGGTCCATAAATTTATCCTAGGGGTTGTCAGCCAGCATCGTGAGTTTTGTGAGACGGGCAGTACCATGTTGAATGCTGGTTTGGTTCGTTGCAAGAGTTATTGACGATGGGCTGTGTCTTGTCATTCGAGGAACGGTGGAATGATAATCAATTTCTCGGGAAAACCATCGGCCCGGCCGATATAGAACTCCGCGACCAAGTTGAACTATGAACAGAGTTATAATATTATAATACACTAGACAATACATGAGTCCTAGTATGCCTCAAGGATATACTAATAAGTCAGACGAAGGTTCAAACCAATCAAGCCTTTTCCTGTCCAACATTCGTGCCCGACGTCGTTGTCGTCGAAGGGTATGGCGTTCTGAAGCTATGCGCCGCACTCTCGAGCGGTGCACTAGTGGCAGGAATATCCTTCTGAGGAACTGGTGGATTTCCATGCGTATCTATTCCCTCCGTCGCAGCAGTGCCTAAGTAGCCCTGTGCCGCGCTCTTCGCGTTCTCAATATGCGGCTTCACGGCTTCTTGTGCAACAGACAAATATTCTTTCGTCGTTTCCAGAGCAGACGTAGCGCCAGACTGGAGCGAAGAAACGACATCGTTGCCATACGTGCCGTTTGCGCCATTCGCGTGTCCACCGACGCTTTCTGGGAGATACGACTACAACAGAAAGTTAAAGGACTGGTACCAAAATCCGGGACATAAGATTGATTTACCTGAGCAGTGGAGATCGCGCTAGAAGCCATATCCCTCGCCTTGTCAACATAATCTCCGCTAACGGTAGACTTGGCGGCTCCGACGTCATGCTTCCCTTGATCAACAGCGGAATTCAAAGTCTTGCTTGCCTGCTGCTGTAATTGATCTAGAGCAGAGGTATCCCCGGTCAAAGATGTTCCCTTTGACTGCACAATACAATAAGTTCCATGTCGATAGGGTTCAAGAAGTTGTAAAAATTTACCTGGGCTGTGGAAGCGGCATCATGCGCGACGTCTTTGGCGTTGTCTGCGTTTGCCTTGACTTCGCGCCGGGCGATAGACGAAGTGGGAGCTTCCGCCTGGGCTTTGGCGGCGGTGGTTTCGAGACTATGAATAATGTGAGGATATGTGTCGCCCGCCTTATGGAGAGAAAACGTTACCCTCGACCAGTGACGTTGAAGATGTTACCAATATCAGACATGATTATATGCGAATAATTTAATTTTGAGCCATTTGCATTGCATTTATACACTTTCGCGGTGGAGTCAACGTCATAGTCAATGACATCATCGAATTACAGCAATGACGAAACCTTATTCGATTGATCGAAGGTTACAAAAACGAATCAACCGGGGATATGTGCGTTAACATGTGGGGTATTGCGAAAACAACAGCTGAATCAAATTGGTGTGCATAAAAGATGGAGGATGTCATCAGTCCGTTCCAAAGACCTTGCACAAGAAAAAAAACAAAGAATGAGTTGACAATCGACATGATAACGACCAACGGCATTTAACGGTTCTCCTCTTCCCAGGAGCCCATTTTCAAAAAGCGCGCCAATACCTCTTCAGAACCACGCTTGAAAAGCTCGACACCGCGTGCAGGATCCCATACACGCCCGGCCTTCCTCAGAGGAGAACCGATATGCCCATCTGTAGGCGACAACTGGCTGAGGGACGACGCGGGAGACCCCTGCGAAACACCATTTGACGCCTGGCGTACGACAATGGTTGGGGCGCGAGACAACCCGGAAGTGACCTTCGGGGGTGAGCCTATGCCTTTAGTAGTGAAAGGGGATGCTGTTGGTAAGGGAGAGAGATAAGCGGCAGGAGACAGCGACTGCGAAGCACCACCCGACGCTCCAGGATGCGAAGCTGAAGCTGGTTCAGTCTGGACGTTGACGGCGTGCGTGGCGACAGATGGTGGGGCGTTGCTACGACCCGAGGGAGTCCAGTGCCTATTGCTCGACATGCTCGGCCTCCTGTCTGAGTCTGACGACCTGTCCGTCTTAGAATGTATGATGTTGACTTGAACGCTTTCGTCCTTCACGTCAGGAGCAACAGTCTGGACACCAATTGATCTGTACCTTCTCTTCTCTCTGACAGTACCGGTCGCTGATATATTCGATCCACGTCCAGATGACCGCCGCGATACCTTGGCGACTTCCTCGTCGCTGTCGTCCCACAAGCTGCCGTTTTGGGCGTGTTCATCGACACTCTCATCCCCTTCGTCCTCTATGTCTCCATCTCGGCTGCCAGCCTCCGCCTTGTCAACTGAGCTCTTTCTCTTCTCCCAGCTATCCTCATCAAACGCTGGAGCAAGAGGACGGGACCCGGGCGGGCGCACAAGCCTTGATGCATACTTTTGGATGCTCGGTACGGTATCCCAGGCATTAGTATACGACAATGTAAATGGCAAACCGGAAAGGGGAGACAGGGCAGCCACGGTAGTTTTTCTGTCTGGTGTGGTAGGAACTTCAGAGGAGGAAGTTGGACTTTCGGGACTCAGAAACAAAGAAGGTGTTGGAGAATCTGCGAGAGGAAAGACACGTCCAGGCATATGACGAGGTTTTTCTTCCCAGGTAAATACGCTTTTAACCTTGGCTCGGTCCGGGCTTGGCGAGCCGTGGCTACTTTCTCCAGTTACATTCCGGTAATGACCTTGACGGAGCAAGATTTCGGGGATTTCGGCAGGTGGCGGAGCCTGGAAGAAGGCTCCAGAATCAGGAGTAGGAGTGCTACCCTGGAGGAGGGGTTGATCATGTTGTTTGGAGGGAGTTTGATCCCAAACATTCGGAAAATAAGTGTCGGAAGGAAAAGCAGACGGTGTGGGTGTTTCCGTAGGTGGTGGTTCTACAGCCGGATTCCATATGAGCAACGGAGGGGATCGTGGTCGCGGCGGTGGTTCCGAATGACGTTCCTGTAGCTGCTGTTCGGGCTGTAGGTTTTCCGGCTGCTTTTCCTGTTGTTTCTCCGGCTGCTTCCGCTGCTCGTGCGATTCTTCAAGGCATGGCAAGACTTGATTTTGTGGGGACTGGCGACGCGGGAGTGGCTGCGGCGTCGGGGTAGTAGGGAGAGAAATACTCTTGAGTTGCGGACTGGGGGGCAGCTCATTCGGTGCAGGAGTGGAAAAAGTATGCCACCGTGGTGGGGAAGCAGGGTGTGACTGAACGTAGGGGGCGAGGGGCGTGGGTAATTCTTCCCCGCCCGGCAAGTTCTGAAGCATCGGGGGTCTCCTCTTTGATTTTGGCTTTTCTTCCTCTGGTATCGGTATTACCATGTCCTCGGACTTTTTCGGACGCATAAGGTCTACGCGGCCGTGGAGAGGCATGCTTTGATACTCTCCTTCTCCGGATGTGTCGTCAAAAGTGGGGGGAGCCGTCTTCATACCTTCGATGGCCAAGGTTCTGAGTTCCTCGAGGTTTAAAGTGCTTCCAGGTGGAAGAGGAGCTTTCTTGCCCCAGTCCAGAGTTTCATTCCAGGCTGATTCGTAACGTTTCAGCTGAAACACCGGTTCAGAAACGGTGGTTTGAGAACGATAATGCTTGTCATACACGGAGTACCATCGATCAATGAGAGAATTGTAATCATAAGCCTGCTGAGGTGAATCTGAAGGGGAGGAAGACAAATTGGTGAATGGAGCGCGATAGGCAAGTGAGTTCCAAGGCTTATTTGGACCAATGAAATGGATGGCAGATATCTGAGATCCAAATCGCTCATACGCAGGTGCGTATCTGTGCTATCAAATGAATACTAATAACCTTGAGAAAAGGCAAATACTGACGTATATGCGGCTGTCGGAGTGGTATTGTAGATAAAACTAAGCCTATTCCAGTTATCTCCTCGCCATTCGTTAAGAATGCCTTGGTCACCGCCGTCCCAAGAGCCTTTTGATTTGAAAAAGTCCCTGAGCTGGGTAAACTTGTCTTCTCCTGGTGATAAGACCATCACTCCAGAGTTAAAGATATCGGGCCAACCGACATCGGGGACCGCGGAGAATTCATGGGGTAATGTAAAGAGACGAGAGAGAGGTAGAATGGGAAGAACATCGGCATCAAGATATATGATTTTGGAGAACTGAGTCAGACGAAAGACGTGAAATTTTGTAAGGACAGTGTTGAGATCGGGACGGCCTGTGTCGAAATACTATGTTAGTTCAACTTGGTTGCAAATATGACGGGATCAGACGATGATGGTTTCGTAGAATGTATTCCATGAAGACACGTTCGAAGGGGCTTGCGGGGATTGAAGATCCTCTGATAGGGCGGGAATGTGCTCCAAGGGGACGATAATGAACACTAACCAAGTAGTTTCAAACCCTTTCCATCGTCTTGGTCAAGGACCTCGACACCAATAACGAGGTCGAATGCTCTCCTGAGGTGCTTTATGGTGGAAACATCGACAATTTCTGGGGTAACCAAGCAGACGGTTTGAAAGTCAACCTCTGGATCAACAGAAGGAGAAGGATGGATATCTTTGAGAGCAGCAGCGAGGGTAAGAGCACCAGGAAGATAAGAGTCGGATGAAACTAGAGTTACAAAGCCATAAGGAGCTGCCATCAAAGAGTAGAGAAGGAAGTAAAAGTTGAACTCAAGTTTTATTGACTTACGTGATAAACCTAATTGACGTCATTGCTCAACGGCGCCTGCGACGACGACGACGAAGACGGCTATATTCGACTTGGATGTCGTGTCGAGTGTGGTTTCTGCCGCCAACACTCGCTCAGTCCCTTTGTCCTACAATCACTGCCCGCTCTGCTCGTTTCTTTGCTACTCGTGCTCCAGCTCCTCGTTTCGTTCTACGTCGTCGCCATCTGTGGTTCATTCCTTTGGCTGGTGGTCTCACTCTGTTCTTTACGCCGAATACAAACAGTCACTCTTCAGCTATATTCTCTTCGCCCACTCTAATTCCTTGTCCTCCTACTCCTCATATCAATCCCATCATCTTTTCCCCATCAGAATCAAACCTCTCAATATCTGCTCGAATAATTGCCCTCCTTCGTGATAACATATGGGAGTCCATACTCACTGCTACGCGTTTCATACACCTCTTTGTCCTCTTCATCCCTGTCATCGTATCTACTCCCATGCTCCTCGTTGGAAAACCAGAGAAAAAGTATCGCGGTGACAGATGGGGGGCAGTGTGGTGGTACGGCCTCCTCGTTCGCAAGATGGAAGCTGCAGGCCCTACTTTTATCAAAGTACGCGCATATATCTGATCCTTCCCTCATTCCTGACTCTTTCCAGTTGGCTCAATGGGCTGCAACCCGTGCCGATCTCTTTCCCTCTCTGCTTTGTGAACACCTCGGCTCTCTACATTCACAGGGCACACCACACTCTTTCCAACACACAAAACATGTCATCGAGAGGGTTTTTCAGCGCCCCTTTGATCAGGTCTTTGAAGAGTTCGACGAGACAGCCATTGGTACTGGTGCTATTGCCCAAGTATATCGAGCTACGCTCAAAAAAGACCTTATTCCGCCATCCTACCTAGGACCTCGACGCTCGAGAAAGAGGAAAACTCCCGCTGCATCTCTGGCTCCTGTCATTCTCCAACACCCGCCACCATCTGTCCCTACCGCTTCTGTAGCTATCAAGATCCTCCATCCTCAAGTAGCAAAAACGATATCACGCGACTTGGCCATCATGACATTTTTTGCTCATTGCATATCCCTCCTTCCTGGTATGCAATGGATTTCTTTACCCGACGAGGTAAACGTGTTCGGCACCATGATGTCCCAGCAGCTGGACTTGAGAAACGAAGCAGAGAATTTGCTCACCTTTGAACAAAACTTTTCTCATAGGAAAGTCCCGGCGACGTTCCCTAGACCTTTACAAATTTGGTCAACCCAGGATATATTGGTTGAAGAGTATGAGAATGCTTTGCCTCTGGAATATTTCTTGAGGAATGGCGGCGGGCCATATGATGACCAGGTAGCGACCTTTGGGCTTGACGCTTTTCTCGTAAGTTTGAAGCCAATATGATTATTACAATGCTTATGTCCTCTGGAATAGAACATGCTTCTGCTGGACAACTTTGTCCACGCCGACCTGCATCCCGGCAACATAATGATCAAATTCACCAAGCCCTCTTCGACGCGTGTTGTGCTGAAAGACCTCTACAACAACATCTTCCACAACCAGAACAGTGACGAATCCAATGATAACAACCACGAAACAACCTCCCTTCCTCCCGCTCACTTCGACTCCGACAAAATCGTGTCCCGCCTCCGCTCCCTAGTCCATTCACCCGCTGCCTGGTGCGAAGAACTCATTTCCATACACGCAGCAGGGTACATTCCCGAAATCGTGTTCATAGATGCCGGCCTCGTCACTACCCTCGATGCCACCAATCGCAAAAACTTCCTCGACCTCTTCCGCGCCGTCGCCGAATTCGACGGCTACCGCACAGGACAGCTCATGATCGAGCGCTCGCGCTCCCCCGAACTCGCTATAGACACTGAAACATTTGCACTGAAGATGCAGCACCTTGTGCTAAGCGTCAAGCGCAAGACGTTCTCGCTGGGTCAGATCAAGATCTCGGATCTGCTGACGGAGGTACTGAAGGCGGTAAGGGTGCACCACGTCAAGATGGAGGGCGACTTTAT
Source organism: Tricholoma matsutake (assembly GCA_026075535.2). Lineage (NCBI taxonomy): Eukaryota > Fungi > Basidiomycota > Agaricomycetes > Agaricales > Tricholomataceae > Tricholoma > Tricholoma matsutake. The sequence continues at coordinate 8,580,242 of AP026540.1, read as the reverse complement.
CAATACGGTTATTTCGATATTGCTGTTGGAGGGGATTGGGAGAAGGCTGGACCCGAACCTGGATCTGTTTGCGAGTGCGTTACCGATTCTGAGGCAGCTTGGCGGCCAGATGGCCACAAGGGAATCGATGACGAAGGATCTGCCTTCGAGTAATCTTGGGGCGTTGTTGAAGGTATGTTGTTTAGTTCTGGCAGGTACTTCGTGTTGTGCTAATGTTCGGTTCCGTTTCAAAGCTTTGGGTTTGGGTAGAGGCACGTTCGTTTATTTCATCAGCCGTGGTCAATGCAGACGACTTGATCAAATATGACTGGTGAGGGTCTTGGTGTACATTCCCTTGTTCTAATCCTGATCTCTGCTCGCAGGTTCTCCGCAAGTATATGACCCTGCATTATTGACCTAATAGATGTTTCGCGTTTGCACTCATGCTGGAGTGCTTTCGTAGCGTCGTTCTACTCTCCCCGGTGGATGGAATATAGGATGAGAGTCATTCGCCTAATTCCATTGCTGTCAACATGCCTATGATTCGAGATCGAAACTAGGTCATGCAATATCATACATCTGAAGATGTAGAGATATGTGTATTCGACTTTCTAGTACAGGCGCCCCATAGTGGCTGTTTGGAGATGAGCGCGGTTGGGGTGCGAGAAGAATTTTAAAAATTATGGGGTTGTCCTTTTCCTGGATGGCCCTGTAATGCATTTGTGTTTTATTTTGTCTTTAGTACAAGTAGAACACCAAAAAGAAACTACGAAGCTGGACGTTATATGCCAGTCCTGGAATCGAACAAGGCTTCAAGCGAAGGAACTACCGGCCCGAGGAATCGGGAAACCGGCCCGGTTCAGCAAACCAGTGATCAAAGTCCGTGAGGTTGCCGTGAGGCGAAATGTACGGAGATGTCTGATACGGCTCTCACTTTCAATCGTGAGTGCTATAACCAAGATCTATATTGACAATCTATAAAATGGAATTGTAGAGACTATTCGTGGTATCACAGAATTCGGTGGGTTCAAATACTTATTTCCGTTCAGGCACGCGAATCTGACGATCGGGATGTGTAGTTGAAGTCGCGGTGCATACTATCCTGTATGTCCGACAGGTATACCCTGCGGAGCTGTTCATCCGTCGTAAGAAGTATGATACACCCGTCTTCCAATCCCGACATCCTGCTCTCAATGAGTACATCTCTGGAGCTGTGAAAGCTGTCGGAGAAGAACTTAAGCTCGTGAGTATCATTCTTTCAGAGCTTCAGAGCGTGGGTTGCTAATCGTCTTGGAACAGGGCACTGTCGATAAAGTTGTTGTCGTTATCAAAGATAAAGAACAGGTCGCGCTTGAAAGATTTATTTTCTCGGTGGAGAGCATGATCGAAGTCGAGTCCTTCAACAAGGACACGAGGTCTAGTCCAATTCCCTCAGAGAGAACCCAACCCTGATCGTATGTTTTAGTGTTGAGGAGGCCATGTCCGGCGGTTCCCTCGGGCAGTACTTTCGTTCATTCCTCGTTAAGCTCAACATGGTCGAGTCACAACTGGGTCAAATGTACTTGGGCGGTGAGCAGTTAACCATCGAATGTCACGAGCTTCTCTGATAGACCCTATAGATGACGTCTCATTCGCAATCGTACTGGAGCTGAAAGATGGTGCTGCTCCATCAGCTCGAGAAGATGAAGTGTGTTTTGCATCTTTGTTCAAGTCAGACTTTTTGATAGGGATCTTAGGAGCCTCCGCCTTGGATACCTGCAAATACGCCGGATACAACGCCAGGCATATCCGACAAGGCAGAACTTCATATGATTCGAGCGGTGAATACAGGTATAATTAACGTGAGGCAAATTCTTCCACGTGGTGCCTAGTCAGGGTTTCACTAATTTTTTTTGATAATATAGCTCTCCTTAGCTGTACAAGAGTCTGCAGCCAAACTACAACGGCAGAAGGACTCACTTGGGGAAAGCAAGCGAACAGCACCTGTCGAAGCCTCAAAAACGGATCCGGCAGCAGAGGCAAAATCCCAAGCTTGAAGCGATGGCAACACGAATACCAATGATTCGCAATTATCCAAAGTGGACGTGCAGGCCCCGAAACCTCGGTTAAACATCGACACGTATACGTTGGATAACGGGTATAATTCGCTCCCATTCTTCCATTGCCTAGATTCAGAGGTGATGAGATTTTGGCCTCTCCACGATTACAACACGCAAATGTACACCCACCGCCTTGTAGAACTCGATCTGGCCATCTACAAGATTCCCAAGCATCTCCTTCATTTCTGCTTCTTTCGCATACTGAAAGATGGCTTGTTCACGTAGCGTTTCGTCGCTGAAAGCATCTGACGTCTCATGTGCTGTTGTGACGGCATCTTGAAGCTGGTGACGAAGTGAAAATGGAAAAAGAACATAATAAACAACGTTGGATACCTCTTTAATCTTAACATCCAACTTCCGCATTTTCTCAACGCGACTCCTATCGTCGTCAGCACCTCGAATAGCATCAACTCTGTCTTTCAGATATGCGCCCAACCCCAGACCAGTGCTACCAGCATGTCCACTAATAACAGCCGCGAGCCTATCTCGTTCGGAGGTTACACCAGAAAGATAGTCGGAAAGTTCTTCAAAATCGAGTTGTTTCTGGTCTCGAAGCTTGAGAACAGCACGATTTGCATGTGAATAACTAAGAAGAGAATGCAAATGGAGAAGCAAGGGATCGGTCGTGGTTTGGGTCTAATGAGGCGAATGACTAGTTGAAGACCTGATCGGAAAAGGAAAACATACCGTGTGTCGTAAAAGAGCAGAAAACTCCAACAACGTGTTTGAAAAGTGATTCAAAGGATCTGTAATACCTGACTCTAGGAATCCTAGACCCTGGACAGCGACTGCCAGATCGTGGTAATCCGCCGTGAGGTCTTCACCGGATTCAGGGTTGCCGTCTCGTTTAGCCTCAGACCACAAGAAAAATACAGCAGCGCAAAAATACTCACCGCTTGTTCTACTTCTGACACGGTTGTACAGACGGTCAGACACGACCAAACCTTCTTCAAACTTGTCTACACTTTCTCGCATGGACAGAAACCGTTCGTCTGGTTTTCGAACACGGGCAAAGGCATTAAGAAGAGTGTCAGAAATGTTGTCGATGATACCAGGGGATGGCTCTGCTCCTGGAGGATGTGCAGTGTGTTGATGCATATGTACGTGCTAATAGAGCGGTCGTTTTAAGTTCATAAGACAGCAATAGAGCTCCTACCCATTCTGTTGACTCAAAGAAAGCTCGGACAAGGGTACTCCGTTGTAACGTGGGATGTCGCGCGACTCGCTGGAGAAACCTATGAAGACTGTATTTGAACAGTAGTAAGCCCGGAATATCGAATGCAATGACGTTTTGGGCTCACTCAAGTCTTCTTCGTTCCATAAATTCTGGACTGAAGCGGTCCCCAGTGATGTACTCTGTGATTGATAACTCAGGGTTCATTTGTGCACAAGCAGTTGTGAGACGAACCTAATCGGTGTTTGTCGGGCAATGGAGGGACAACACAAGCTGGAAAGTCTCTAACAAGGTTATCCCTAAGAAAGACAAAGTCTTGAAAGCGCCGTCGAGATGAGGGATTTGGGGCAGAGAATATCGGAAGATTTGTCTAGGAATATGTCAAAATAAAAGTTGCGACTGAATGAACAAAGTGACACACTCTAGCTTGCACAAGATATGATACATAGGCATCTTTAGTCTCCGCCATTTCCTTCACTGGATCCTTTACTGAAGTGATGAGGTATCCCTCCCACTTGGGGTCATGAGGCCCTTGACTGTCTTCGGTGCTTTGCCTAAAGCCAGGACCGGTCGGTGGGTACTCATCGATATACACATGTGTTGCAGGAGACTCCCAGGTGACACTATCAAAAACGTCCTCGTCGTCGCCGAGCATAGTGTAGAGGAAGTGCTCGTGATCGTGGTCACTTGCTCAATTGCTCAGTTATTACCTTGCTGCGCCTAGTGAGTAATCCCAATGGGTTCCGGAAGAAACATATCAAAACAACACGGCTTCGTGGCGGCAGTCATGGTCTCCAGCCATTTGCTGGATCTGTTATTTCTCTCTCTTCTGTTCGTTCTCCCCTCCGTTGCATATGAAGTCCCTATCTTTGACACAGGTGGGTCTCGGTTTGAGAAACCTAATCGCGAGTCCTTACGTATTTACCAGATTATTCACGTCAAGTATGCAGTGGCATGTGGGGCAGTCAGTCTACATACATAAACGGTACATGTCGCAGGTGTCAACCGTTCAAGAGAAACTTGTAACATAACATATTTTCATCAGTTAGTTTTGAAGCAAGCTCCCGAGGCCAACTAGCTATGGTGATTTATGAGTGGGAGGATGCGAAGTATCTTGGAAAGGTGACTGACCCCACGGATAACTCTCTGCCCGTGAGTAAATACCAGATACTAGTCGTGTCTTCTATCTGTCTTCTGAGATGTTAACCTCCTAGCAGAGAACGTATGTCTGTACAGCTAGTGCAGTGATACGAGGTTTCTGTACACAAGGCCAGCTCGGTCGTTTCATTTTTGACCTACCCGAAGGGAAGTCTATCAACAGTACTAGTTTCTGGTCTGCCAGATTACAACTTCCTTCAAATAATACGTCACTATCTGCTAGCGGATTCTGGAACAACCCTGCGGGTAATCCCACTCCCACTCCCAGCAATTACACATCACCGTGGCGTCACCGACGTGTAGACACCTTGTCGCATCGCCTATCATCTGTTCATCGTCAATTAAATGACTCTGGTGCCGGTGAGCTATATTACTATACAGCCCCCATCCAGCATCCAGTTAGACAGACTGGGTATTACTGCGTTGGTGAGTGGTTTTGTCCTATTGAATGAATTTCCTCCCCAATAATTACTCCCTAGCCGCTATTCCTGTCACTTCGCAAGCCAATCCACGCGCACCGACGGATGTTCCATTTCATCCATCATATAGTGGCATCGTCCTTTTCAAGAATACTTTTGAGGGAAAACTGCCAGCAACTGATTATCCAAAGGTCCTTGTATGTTTTCAATATTGTCAACTAGTTATTCCCAATTTACGCGTTTCTCAGTTTTACTTCGTGTTGTTCCTACTGTATTCTGCCTTCGCAGCCGGATGGGGCTGGTTATGTTATCGGCATATGCATCAACTCCTGCCCTTACAGGTACGATGCATTATTGATATGTAACACTCACTCTTACGCTGCCCTTTGCAGTACTATCTTTCTGGTCTTGTTGGCCTATTAGTGATTGAGATGGTTGCGAACTGGGGTTAGTGTTCTAGTCCTTGATAAAATTTACACCGCCTTCAAGTTGCTTCAGCTTACTACAGATACCTAAATGCCCATGGAAAGACTGCAGCCTCGACAATTTTCCTAGTAGTTGGTGAGCTTCAAAGAGTTGCACGGTTATTTCTGCTCTCCTAAACCATGTACGACAGTTGCAATCTTAGCTGCCGCGCGGAATTCCATGTCATTTTTCATGTTATTGGTTGTTTCTCTCGGCCTCAGCGTTGTATGCGAATCACTGGGGAGGACAATGCTCAAGTGCCAAATTCTTGCCGGCGCTCACTTCATTTTTGGCAGTAAGCTTCTTCTACTTGTCATACGGGCTCACTTTTTGATGAAAGTCCAGTATTGTACGCTATCGGCATTGTCGAATTGAAAGTTGAATCGACGTCCGCGCTCGTGCTTTTGCTATTTGTGATCCCGCTTGCATTCACATTGAGCGGTTTCCTTTTGTGGATTATGTACTCGTTGAATGGTTTTTATTTCTTTATCTGCCATAAGGTCCAGCGCTCAGAGAGGATTATTTTAGCCACGATCACTTACCTTCGCTCTCGCAAACAGCGTTACAAGGTGAAGATGTTCGAAAGACTCTATTACATCCTCGTAATGGCAGTCATCATCATTGGCATTTTCTTCATTGTGTCTTCAATGTCTTTCTCAGGTCGTCTAGCCGAAGGTCCACACTTTCCTGTGTTCCTTTGCCTTTCACTCATGAGAATATATATAGATTACGCAGCCAAATCTTGGCGTGTTCGATGGTGGCTATTAGACGGCTGGCTTGCCCTGTTATACTTTGTGACTTACGTTTCGATTGCATGGCTTTGGCGACCGACTGCTAACAATAGAAGATATGCATTCTCGTCCTCTCCTCTGAAAGTCATGCTAATCTTTACTTTTATTGTTTACATTAGCGATGTCAGATGAGATCGCTCAAGATGAGGAAGATGCAGAAGACTACGATTTGGAGTCCTTAACTCATAGGACAAGACTAAGAGAGGATGATGATGATGCGACCCTTGTAGACGGCCAACGACGCGGACCAGAATCAATTGCAGATGACCACGTAGTATTTGAGATCGGTGATGAGGACGTAGGAAGTGATGGAGAAGACGCGAGTTTTAAGAGGCATCGTTCGTCCGGGGAAAATCATCATATCAAGGACGGGGAACGTGAAGGATTGATTGGGCAGACAAGAGCCAGAAACGATTGAATAATGCTTTGTTCTATTACATGGTTTGTTGATCAGTATCATATATAATATCAATCCCGAATACGACCGGAGGATACAGAGTACAAACGAGCCGCAATATTCATACTTTGCAACTCCTACATGTGACATCAGGTAGGCATAAAGTCAAATGAAAAGGAAAGCTTGCCTGGAATAGTAATTTGGCTGCATAGGGAATATACAGCTGCGAGCAAGCCGTTTTGTTTTTGCAAGCACGACACTATTTCCGCAAGTATTAATACATTTCATACCATTAGGTTTAGAACACCTACCTCGAAGCTTTGCTTTTTCTGAGGCGCAGTGTAAGACATACACGTAAGATAACAAAGTGGTCATACTTACAAGATTAGCGATGGCCGTTAACCCGCAACTGAAACGTAAAGGTAAGGACATCATGAGAAGAGGAACACGAACTGGTAACTTACATGTCACAAACATGCAGACGATAGGCGTCGCTTGCTTCGAATAGACGCTCTTTCAAGAACCCTGCTATACCATGGGAAATCATACAATCACGTTCCATCTCTCCAAATCGTAGGCCACCATCACGACTCCTACCCTCGACTGGCTGCCTTGTCAAAATCTGGACAGGACCCCTCGCACGAGAATGTATTTTATCATCCACCATGTGTTTAAGTCTTTGATAGTAGGTTGGTCCAAGATAAACTTGAGCTTGAAGCTTCCGTCCAGTATGCCCATGGTACATGACTTCAAGGCCACGCGATTGATAGCCTTTTTGTCTCAGGAATGTCGACACCGACTCAACAGTAAGGTCAGTAAACGGTGTTGCATCTCCCTCGTTTCCAATGAGGGTAGCAACTTTGGACAAAAGGCATTCAACCAAATGACCGATCGTCATACGCGAAGGAATGGCGTGAGGGTTAATGATGATATCCGGGACAATGCCCTCAGCTGTGAAAGGCATGTCTTCCTGGCGATACGTTATGCCGATTGTCCCTTTTTGTCCATGACGAGAGGCAAACTTGTCACCAATTTGGGGTATACGAGTCGATCTAACACGAACTTTCACAAATTTCTGTCCTTCAGAATTGGTAGTAATCAGAACTTGATCGACAATCCCACTCTCCGTGCTCTTCAGCGGCGTTGAAACATCCCTCCGAGTGTGTGTCCTTGTACGCTGGCCGAGCTCTTCGCTGTCCGGAGGTATTGGTGCCGTTTTGCCGATGATGATATCCTCTCCCGCTACGCCAGTACCAGGCGCAATCAGGCCATCATCCTCGAGCTTGTCGTAGGTACCGTGTTTCATCCTAATTGTATTATCCCTGGCAGGCTTTTCGAATTCCTCCAACTGCTGGATACCACTTTTCTTCTCAAGGTCCATATAACTCCGATAATAGATACTTCGGAAAAGACCACGGTCGATGGAGCTTTGGTTCATAATGACAGAGTCTTCTTGGTTGTACCCGCTGTAGCACAGGATGGCTACGATGGCATTCTGACCTGCAGGAAGTTCTCTGAACTTGAGGTACTCCATAGAACGAGTAGTAGCAAGTGGCTTTTGAGGATAATAAAGGATATTGGCCATCGTGTCCATACGAATGAGGAAGTTGGTCAAAAAGATACCCATGGCTTGCTTGCCCATCGCAGACTGATACGTATTTCTGGGTGACTGTGAAGGGAAGTCGTTAATTCACACTAACTGCTGAAGAAGATTGAAAATTGTACCTGATTGTGATCAGGGAAGGGAATGATACTTGCGCAGATCCCAAGAATCATACTAGGATGAATCTCACAATGCGTCCAAGTGTGTGAGTTGATCCCGGCTTTCAACCTCGCTGCTGGATCGAACTCTCCGTCGTTGGCATGAGGGTCAATGCCGCTTTGATGCAACCTGGAATTCTCCAAATCTTCGGGAGTCATCGATATCATGACAGTCTCTTCCTCCTCTGCGTCCAACAACTCAATGATACCGCCCTTCACCAGCTGCTCCCACTTGTATTCTTCTCCGTCATCATTAAAGCCATTATTAAGCCATCTGATGTGCTTCTTTTGTAGCGCTAATTGTTGATTTTCGACGATGAATAACGGTCGACACACGCGTCCAGCATCGGTATACAATCGCAATTCCTTCTCCCGAATATCCCGAACAACCGAGACTTCAGGACTGATATCATCCTTCCGTCGCAACTTCTTGATGGTCTTCACCAGATTCGCAGGATCACGGTGAACGCCCATCCACACACCATTAACAAACACTTTGGTGCAAGGAGTAGAAGAATGTGCGTTCTCCTCAAGAGATTCCAACCCCCATTCTTCCAGAAATTCGATGACGGGCGCAGAATAAGAACCGACAGATATGCAAGCCATGAGAGCTAAATTTTTTACAAGACCACATGCTTGACCCTCAGGTGTCTCTGCTGGGCACACCATCCCCCAATGAGTATTGTGTAGCTGGCGAGGTTTGGCGATCTTGCCCTCACGCCCCAGGGGTGTGTTACACCGACGGAGATGGGACAATGTCGACGCATATGTGTATCGATTCAGGACCTGCGAAACGCCCGCTTTTGATGACATCGACTTCTTCTGGTCACCCCAATTACCAGTGGCGAGAGAATATTTGAGTCCATTCGTGATTGTTTGATGTTTGACAGCCAAAGCGAGGTTGAATTCTTTATGCGTTTCAACGCACTGGATAACGATAGAGCTTTAACATATTCAACAATATCACGACACGACTAACCTTCTGCAGGTAGCGATAAACATCCTTTGTAAGTTTCCGAAACAGCATACGGAAGAGATTAGCAAGAAGAGGTCCAGCCAAATCGAGTCGCTTTTTTCCGAAATGATCACGATCATCCAGCTCTCGGCGTTCCAGTGCTGCGAGCAGCAGTCGATGAATCATGTATCCAAAAAAGTAAGCCTTCTTTGACTCTGAACCCTCAGCCATTGATACATGTGGCAACATTTCTTTCTGAAGGATCTCCTGAGCATATCGAATGCGACGTTCGCGAGAGAGACCTGTGGTCGTGCCACGGTTGCCAATAAAGTCCAACGCAACTTCCCGGTCTTGAATAACAAAACCATCGTCTATGCAAGGCTTCAACATCTCCAGCATTTGTGAGTCTTGCATGTCATAACAAATGTGCTCCAGAATATCTCGGTCAGATATGACACCGAGGCCGCGGAAAACGACCCAGATAGGGATGTCCACTTTGATATAGGGAATCGTGGCCTTCATGACATTACCAAGCTGTTCATGGCAGTCTCAACATAGGATCGAATTATACAACGACAGGGGCTCACCGATCGCTCTTGATTCCTATGGAACATCTTTACTTGAAACTGGCTGATGGTCTTTCCTCCTTTCTCCACCGCACTGCGTATCTCTGCAAGGAAGTTGATGGGCGATGGTTGAGCTTTGGCAAAGACATAAACATGATTTGTGGCCATCCGTTCTTGAGCGATTAACACCTTTTCGGATCCATTGATGATAAAATACCCTCCAGAATCGTAAGGGCACTCATTCAAATCGTACAAATCCTGGTCTTGCAATCCACGAAGAATACAGAACGTCGACCGAAGCATGATAGGCACCTGAAGGTATATTCGGTAACGGCTCATTCTCGAAAAGAAGAATGCTCACCTTCCCAATCCAAACCTTCGTACTGTCATCTGGGTTATCATCATGCTCAGCTTCCCATGCAATGTCACCCGTTCCATCTCCACTGTCTCGTCCTACTAGCACTCTCTTCTTCATCTCGATATACAGAGGTGCAGAATATGTGAGGTTCCTCAACCTCGCCTCCTGGGGAAATACAGGTACGACTGAGCCATCCGCCTCCGTGACAGTCGGTCGGGAAAGATAGATTTGGCCGAACTTAATCTCGTACCGACGAGTCATGTCCGCATCGTGACCAGTATGTTGGTCGGCTTGATCAAGTATGAGGTCCGAGTTTTCATCTACGAGTTCCTGCATCGTATTTTGGACGAATTCATCGAATGAGTCAAGCTGCTGTCTGACTAGCCCTTTCTGGTCAAAGAAGCTGGATATGACAGTCCAACAATCTTCTTGTGTTATTTCCTCGTAGTTCTCGTCATCGTCTTGAATTGCATAGTTCGCCTCATCGTAAGCATCTTGATTAAGGTCGTATTCTGAAGCGCACGAATAACGGAATCAGAGACCAAGCCATAAATACAGCGATGCTTACCTTGACTCATGGTCAGCGTATACAATACAAGGCTTTAAAGATAGGAGTACAGGAAGCGTAGCAGAAGGTTTTTTCACTCCTTCAGATGCCGGTGTTACGACAGGAAGGGCTACACCAGTATCGACGTTGAAGTTGGAACGACGAGTTACGGTTTACCAAGCGTTGTTTGGCATTATTTGAATTGGAAGATTTCGACGATGACATTGTTGCACTTTATTGGTTCTGATTGACTTTTGGAACATTGATAAATAATGTTTAGTAGTTCAGTACTCAGTTTCCGAGTGGCAGCAGTACGAATAGTTCTGTTTGGTCTGGGATCTGCATACTACTACAGTCTCGCCTCTAGCAGCTTGGTCATTTTTCTCTTGGCACTCTCTGCATAACTACCCTGTAATAATTGCGTCAGAGCCTCTGTGCTATTCAAGCTGATGATCTGAAGGTATGGGCTTACCCCGAACAGCACTGTATGGTTCAGATAATGGAATAATTCATAGAGATCTATGCGATGGGTGTATTGATCGACGGGTTCTGACTCCGGTCGATGTGCGTGATAAGTAGTAAAGAAGGAAGGGGGAAAGCCGCCGAAGATTCGTGCGATTGCCAGACTACAATAAAACATAATTTCAGTATGACTGAACAGTTCATGATCAACTCGAAGCAGAAGTTCACTCGGCCTCATTGTGACCATAAAACGACGATGGGTCAAAGATACACGGGAGGTTTGTTAAGCGCTCTACGCCTACATTTCCACTCTGATCGCACTTGATAAGGGTACGCATGCGACTAGTAAATACAAAGTCACTCACCCATAAATCACCGTGAAGGAGAACCGGCTGAATTTGGAGAGGTCCTGTAGAACGAGGGTCAGAGACGAACGTACCGACCCTAGGCCTGAATGAGATTAACCGAGTAGTTTGGGAATGACACTGCAGACAGTATTTCAGAGCCATGATCCAGAAGTGCAGACTTCAAGTGATCAACCCACTGCTTTTGGATCTCTTCACCTCCACTACAAAGCTCATCATAACACCTCTGGTTCGCGAGTTCATCCAACAGTCCGCCTATCATTGCATTGAAGCATTTCTCCCAGCTTGTGAACCACCCATTTTTTAACCGCGTTGCACCACAGTATGTTGGTACATGGAAACCAAACCTCTGAGGACTTTGATGGGCATGTAGCTCAGTCGCTAGCCGTTTAGCTAGTATCTTTCCAGTTTCATCAGTAATCCTACCAAGGTCCTTGTACTCGGAGATGAAGTAAGGCCTATCCCCGTTTCCTATACCGAACACAAGGACATTCGGAGCAAGACCAGGTGCTGCGGACTCAATTGCTTTCAACGACTCCACTTCCCCTACATACTGTTCCTTCTCACGCGATGACCCAGTCTTTGCAAAGTATGTCTTCCCAGATGAAGAATGGATCTTAGGTGGATATCCGGTGAACTCGGAGTCCGGTTCAAGTACATAAAGGTTCTCCAGTAGAATTCGAGGTATACTTGTCTCCATGTGCTGAAGTTGAACGGACAAGTCAAAGAGTGATCATGATGTCATCGGTTGTCGCCCACAATTAAAGGGACATGTGTATGGCAATCCAGTGGGAACCAGTATGTAATTATTCAATTTGTAAAGTAGTGAATGAAGACGAGGATAAAGTAACACAATGAGGGCTGAACCTTCGCTATTTGAAATAAGCAGGCAAGACATCATGAACAGAAGACAACGGGCCGGAGAAACGTTCCAGGAGATCTTTGAAGGAGACGTGATCGCTCGGAGGCGAAGGGTTAACAATGTTGTCTGATTTCAGTTGTTCGATCTGATCACGCAACAGCACTCAAGACTGAAAAGGATTAACAGCATGGCTTCATCACATACCTGTGAACGAGTCACAGTAAAAAGATTCACAGGCAGCTTCTCCAAAACCGCCCCTTGCAACATGCCAACTTGAAATGGAAGTGATATGATTGGTCGGCGCCGATGATTATACCGCAGCACAATTTGCATAATTTCTCGGTAAGTGAACACTAAGTAGAAACGATAAGTCTGATACATGCGATATGAGATAGCGACTAAAGGGGCTGCATACCATCCGGTCCTCCTGCTTCAACATATTTCCCAGCGACCAGCCTATTCACTTCTGGATCGTTCCTTGAAAGGACTTCGACAGCTCGTGCCAAATCACCGACATACACTGGCTGAAAACGGGAGGTTCCTCCTCCGAATACCGGCAGAAAAGGCAAAATTTTCGATAGCTTCGAAAACCTCTGCGAGCTACAGATATATCATTGGAGCGTTATAGAAGCTGCACACGCACATTGAAGAAGTCATCTCGGGGCCCAAAGACTATGCTCGGCCGCAGGATTGTTGCATCTGGGCAGATTTGAAGAACAGACTTTTCCGCCAAGCCTTTCGTCCTTGCGTACGGAATACTGCTGTGAACATCGGCTCCTATGGCGCTAATGTGTATCAACTTAGCGCCAACATCTTTGGCAGCAGTCGCGACGTTCTCGGCACCTCTCCATTGTATGTCCTCAAATGCCTTCTGCGATCCATGCATGACTCCTACGAGAGATACAATGACATTGGCATCTTTGAAGGCAGGTACAAGCGATGCAGGCTTTGTGATATCCAAAGCACAGGGCGGGAGAAGTTTCTCGTCAGGTATGGCGGTTCGCAACGACCTGTCAACGGTTTCAGGATGACGTGAAGACAACTGGACTCGACGTTTCTCCCGCCCAAGAGAACTACTTGCAATTTCACGGGCGATATTAGATCCTACACGGAAATTGGTCCGTCAGAACTTCATGATGGTCAAATATATGTCGTCGATACCTAGAAAACCTGCACCGCAAACAACAATTTTTTGGGTCGTCATAGCAGACCTACGCTATGTTCTGTACTTCATTCACGGAGATAATGAAAAGAGTGTTACCGCTAGACGCTCGAGCTTCCAGGTCGATGAGAGCAAAAAAAGTCCAAGACAGAATGACGTTCAGAGCATGTTTATAGCTGTTTGTAGAAGATAACTACAGCTTCATCGTAAATACTTGTAAAAAAATGAAATTAATCTTCAACACCACCCACCTCCCCAATTACGACCACCCCGTCATCAGTAACTCTCTTTTTGTTGTTATTTCTCTTCGGAGTAGGACGGGTAGCGGATCTTTCCTCATCAACTGCAGAATCATTCACTTCAACATTGGGCCGGGGTGTGGGGGCACGTATTTCAGGAACAGGTCCAGAGAAGTCTTTTCCTGTCATCCGAGAGAGCGTTTCCATGTCTAACAAGTTGCACAACTTTCAGCAAGGTCTTAATGGCAGATACAGGCTAACATACCAACTGGAATGCTGTTCCGCAGACAATAATTGATCCTTGCGGGGTTCTTCTTGTCTTCAGCTTTAAACTTGTTTTTACATGACTTCCGATCGCGACCAGGTAGGACATATGCAATAAGTTCATAGTTCTCGCCGTACTGGGAGAGAGCCTTGAATGAATGGATAGTCATTAAACATCAGATCATCCAACTTTCAGAAATGCACTCACGTCGTAAAAACTTTCAGTCTCTTCTGCACTCCACCGAGAACCACGGAATCGTTTTCCGTAAGAACCAGAATTGACAAACTTGGTGTTATCTGATTCGACGACATGGGTGTAACTTTCCATATCTTCGCCCTCCGCACGATCAACAATCAGAGATTCCTCATCGATGATAGTTTCTCCATTGGGCCCTATGCGAACTTGTACGTTGAATCGACTGGTTGCCAGATCTTGAGAATAGTCAAATCCTCCCCCAGTATCGTCCAAAAGTGCTGCACTGGTGGCAGGATTGGGAGACTTTGAAGGAACAGAACTTGTCGATCCCACTGCCCCACAGTTGGAAGAATCTTGGTTCGTGTCAACTACATCACCTGTCTCATCCTTGCCGTATTTCTTCTGCTCCATGAGCGTTTTCATCCGAGCTCTCTTCTCACGATTCTGCGCTTTCCAGGCTGCATGATTCGTAAGGATCTCTACAGCCTTGCGGCTAACACGTCCTTGACCCGTATCGTCGCAAAGTGAAGCCATGGTAACAACTGTGGGGTCAATCTCCTCCCCAGGGTCAGCATCTGCGTCGAAAGGCGGAAGGGAGGGTGGTCGCGAGTTTCTAGGCCGCGGTGTTCTACTCGAGGCCCTCCGTTTTGGTTTATTGGATGCTTCTTCGTTACTTTCCTCACCGTCTGTTGCTGGTTTCCGCTTTCGCTTCGATCGCTTAGGTGGCTCCCCAGAGGCTTCCTGAGAATCCTTCTGTCGCCTAGTCTGAATGGGAAGGTTAGAGCTATTGATTTGGACCTCTGTGTGGGAATTGACTGATCGATTGTTGACCATCGAGGTAGACGTGGATGTTATGCTTGTGGGAGGTTGAATAACGACCCCAGCATTCGGTGAATTGAATGTCCTATTGTGTACATCATGTCCTTGGGATGGTAATTGTTCCACATGTGAATCAATTGTGCCCGAACGATCCAAAGCAAGGGGCGAAGGTTGCGTGACCGCTGTTGGCAAGGTGAAAGTCGACTGCGATGGACTTGCTCTTGTGTTCACTGAAACCGGCTGATTTAACATAAGACGATGTACACCCTGAGTACGAGGTGATCCACTTGACGCAAGGCTCGGGATAGCGGGTTGATGGTTGCTGCCAAGGGAAGAAGCATGGGTAGAGACATTTACAACTTGGAGAGGAGGGTTTGACACTTCTTGTACATTACTGGGGGTCACACCGTCGGGTGGCTGGCCTAAGGCCGAAGAAATGGCAGCAAGGCTGTTATCACTACCATTGGGGACAATTGAGGATTGACGGATGTCGCCAGGTACAAGGCGAGATCTTGACTTTACGACAGGCTTAAAGATCGGACCACCTTTTTCTGTGAATGTAGGATAAGAAAAGAGAAGACAAGAGGAAGAAAATTGACTGACGGACTCGAGTAGTCATTTGGGAAGATCCAAGTGTGTTGAATTGATTGGCAATGATGGTTTTGAACAACATGGCCAAACTGTCTCTGAGTCTCAGGCTGTGATGCCGACAGTCGACCTGCCTGTAGGACCAGAACCTGGTTGGGAACAGAACGAGGACGAAGATACTCAAAAGACTCCTGCAGAAAGGTAGGCTCGCTATCTCCCTCTTCTTTGATTCTAATCCACTTTTGAAACGTAGTCTCGTCTTACTTCAATCTCTTCGACAGTGTCCGTTATCAGTACTTTACTAGGCATTTCGCGCTTATCATTTTTCTTCCAGCTCGCGAGCGATGGTTGTCATCCATTTTCCCTCGTTTTTCCAGCAAAGTTCGAGGCGGTAAGGCACCTTACGACTCTCCCCCACCCCATACAATTCAGACTCGTGGAAAATGTGACCTCGAAATCGGACCCCACATCTTCCCTGATACCGTGTTCTACGAAGTTCACTATCTCCCTGCTCAATCGCAACCTACGCCACATGCGCTCCAACCTTCCGCTGGCTGGCAATCAACAACTCCATACGGTAGCAACTATGTCTCTAATAATCAACCCTCCCAACCTGCGTCCCCTAGAGAGAGATCATCAGAATTTGACTTGCCCACATCTTCAACGCCGTTGATATCCTCTATTAGCGGCGTCACCACGATTACCCCGCACTTGATCAATCAAGTCAACTTGGCTGCGTCGTCAAATCCGATCCTCGCCAATTTACTTCAGATAGCTGCGGGAGGAACGGCCACTCCAGAGCAACTGAAGACTCTGGGTCTTCTCATACAGTCCCTTGCAAGTTCTGAAAACGCGCAACTTGCATCACAATCGATCTCACAGAACCAACCCAACCAAAGGACTCCAATTATATCTTCTTCAGGAACTCAGATAGCTTCAACTTCTCACTCTCCCGTCAAAGAATTTGACTTGGTCATCGAATTCCGCGAAATGCCATCCGACCGATGGATCTTTCCTCGTGGTCCGGTTGTCTTCGAGAACGTAACGGACAATGACAACGACGTAACCAACCTTACTTATAGTGCACTAATCAAGACTGTCCTTCCATTCGACACTTCAGTTGATAATGGCAATTCAGTCCTCCCAAATCAAGCACCATCTGCCAAGAGCTCTTTACCAACCGAAAAACCTGTTCATGTAGCTACATTTCGTCTCCGGAAGATCCCGTTGGCTACATGGGATACTATTTCGCGATGGGCTGGTGGTGAAGAAAAGATGCAGCGAAGTCAGGAATTTTTTGATTCCCTGGTGAGATAATAAAAACAATCTCACTTGCGCTGCTCATGGACCAAGATTAGGATCGGAAGGATCGGGTGTATCTGGGTCATCGACTCTCACAGGGATCTCTTCTTAGCCAACTTCAGAATGTGAGCTTACATCGCTGCCTTCCTCACACCGTCCTAATGCACCCTGGACAGCTTGTTGCACCCACATTCAATCTAAAGACTCTGAAGTCAGGACCCGTCGGCACAACTCGTACAAAGCGGACAACGACATCGCGGAAGGCTGATTCTTCAGCATCTAAGACACCGGACAATGGCATTAACTTATCCTCCCAATCTTCGAAACGACGGAAGTTATCACGGTCCCAGCATGATTCGGTCCCAACCCAAATACAGTGCATTTCTTGCAAGCAGACTGATGTTCCGCTTATCCTGGGTGGACGTGAGTGCATGTCAACCATATTCATGCTTTACCTGAGTCTTTCTTGAAGGCTATTGCCGTCCCTGCGTTGAAGCTGGCCAAGGAACCAGTACAACTCAACCATCAGGCGTGAGAATCTCTGAATCTGCCGAGGAACGTCAAGATCATTCATCTTCCCAGGCACCTTCACACATTCCTTCTTCCGCTTAACTTCGCAAGTACATCCATCCATCGAGAACAGGTAAAAGATGGCAGTAACATACACAGGATAAAATTGCACGAAGTTTTCCGACTTCTGAGTTTAGGTAAATATCTTTACAGACCAACCAGCCCACCACATCAGCACACCTACTTGCATCATAACAATGACAGATTCTACAGCAACCGCCCACCATTGAATGATAATGCCCAACCAGAAGAAAGGTAATGCCGTCCATCGTATACTCTCGTAAGGAATCATGGGCAACTTGTAATGAGCAGTTGAAGAAATCGCAGCACGGGCTTGCAGAAAGCTGGTGGCTACAGACGTGAGAAAAAATAGAGCCAGTCCCAACCAATGACGACACGAGCGTCTTGGAACTCCTCGAATTGGGTATTTTCGGGCTTCGCCTGTGAACTCGTTGCGATACAATGGTATAATGAGGAAATCCCGCATGTCATCACCGATCGATTTTCCGTACGTCCTCCAAAAGGGAGTAACACTATCCAGCAGAAACGTAAGAGTATCCATACCAAATTCCCAAAATTGTTGGTATTGATCCTTGTAACTCTCCTCTAGTGCAACGATATAGGAGAGCTGGTCGGAACGATCAGATAACTGCCACATAGAAGGAGAGGAAGCGTACTTCAGGATACACAACTGATGTATGTGACAAGGTGTTTTTGTAGTCAGCTTTGACACTTGCATGTAACTTCTGAACGGACTTCAGAGCCTCCCCTGCTTTTGCGGCCCGTTCGGCGATCACACGGTTATGCACTTCGATTTCTGAGAGAGAGCGCACGAGTGAGGCTATGGGATCGTCCAACACACTTTTCGAAATGGACATGTTTGTGTTGTCGTGCGAGAGAAATGCCCGAAAGACTTCTCGTTGGCGGTAAAGACGCCGGTGAATATCATCTACAGCCCTCCATCCCTGATATTTCCGAGTGGCACCTGTAACTGCGGCTGGATCATGGCCAAATGCGTCTATAAGCTCTCGTGGAAGGCCCTTGTGTGATATCCCAAGAGATACCATCGCATTAGACTGTGCTGCTTCGTATTCTCGAACTGAAACAGATATACGGTTTAAAAGTTGGCGAACCCTGTGATTATGTGCCGTCGCTTCTTGGAGAAACCTACTTCATTTCAGAAACCATCGAGGCACTTCAAGGTATACAGGTATTACTCACCGTGTCTTTCGCTCATGTGCCCTTTCGTTATCTGACTCTTGTTGACGGATACTCTCGCCCAGCCTAGAAGGGCGACGAGTCGGCGGAAGCGAAGTCAACCCTCTACGTCGTTGGGGCGCGCGATCGGTGGTACCGTGGCGATATCGATTGGGGGAGGGAGGAGAAATTGTCTCGCTAATATGATCTACTAACCCTGTCGCAGGCATCGGTTGTTTCATTTCTGATTCCACTTTAGGGATGGTTTCCGAAGGTACTTCTGAAACAATGACTTTGATATCGGACCCAGCCTTTGATTCAACACCAGAAAGTTTAGCCCCTCCATATTTGTATCCACTGGGTTCGGAGTGAACTGAGGGATAGTCTTCAGCGGAGGAAGAGATCTCATCCTTGTCATGCGCCAGTTTTTTGGATATTCGCGGTGCAACATCACGAGCTTGGAAACCGGTATTTGCTGGATATATTGCACTCGAGGAAGGTCTGCTGATCATGCTGCTATGCGATGATTCACCGCTCCGAAGAGATTCCACTTCCACAGAGTTTCGTGTCGACTCAACCTGAGGCTCGAAAGTTATTCTGCCTTCTGATGACCGTTGTCTTGCAGATGAAGGATCAGCCGAATAGTGCGACGAGGGGCGCGAAGGGGTAGAAAATAGCTGCGCATTCACGAGTGATGGAGAAATTGATAAGTCGGGAGCAGAGTCGTACACAGCAGAGTCTTCTGGGATTGACTTCATAGAATCGTGACGTAGCTGGGCGTGAATATACTCTTCCATGATCAGGGCAGAAAGATGGCGAGGAGAACGTTCTGGTGGCCGTGTGTTACGCTTGTCCAGGTGCTTCAACCATGTAAAGGGCTCCGCCTTCTCTAAAGAACTCCTGACCACGGATTCTTGCGAACCATACCATCGTGCGACTCTCACGATATTTAGAGAGGACCCTAGGGACAACACACCGTATACGAGATTATACCTCCTCCCAAGCTGCTCGCTGGTGATTTGAGCCTTTCGTAGTGTCTGGGGAGATGCTAACGTCTTAATTCTCGTGATCTTATCTTGTATATTCGTCAGTACATCAGGGAGCCGAGAAGGAGTGGTTGTAGGTGTTACCGGAGTGCGTCTTCTCTTGTTGGTCCACGACGAAACTCAAATGAGGTAGATGTTCCTTCTCCCTTCGTTTCGTAGTCGATAATTTCCATCGCCTTTCCGACTTTTCGTGGCCAGCGAATCCACTCCAATCAAATGTGGTCCCGTTATCCAATGATGCTGGGACTGGATGTGCAGTCGATGCCACTGTTAATGGGCTAAAGTCAACGTCCGAAGATAAACTTGTTTTACGCGGCGAAGTTGAAGGGGGGATCATGGGGTAGATAGGCTGGTTTAACGGAAATTTGACGGAGGACATATTCGAGGTTGCTATCTCAGGTTTCGCGTCCGGGGAATTAGCCAGCGTACGAGCCTCTCGTCGAGCCTTCAACCTCAGCGCACGCTGCACATCCTGTAGAATCCTGGGATCTGCATTGGAGCAATGAGAGCACATTCGAAGGACAGAAACAAATGCCAACCTTCATGAGCTATGTGCTCTGTCAGTTCAGATCATATCATCGAAAGAATGTCACAAAGACTCACATAGATCATACTCGTTAGAAAAGTCATTGGAAAAGGTGCCGAAACCTGAGTTGTCTTCCCGCAGTCGAGCCTCCGCATTCCTTCTGCGTGACGGAGTGACGAAGCTATGGACAGGTGTCCTATGCGGTCGTGTAGTAGTATCCAAAGGCACGTCGGCTGCATCCACCGATCGAACTCGACGTCTGCCATTCATCGGTGAACCGTTTCTGTTCAGACGCAAGGAAGAATTATGTCGACTTGGGGCGCCGCCAGACACAAAAGGAGACGCTTTTCTGGATGCACCAGACGCATGTCCTCGCTGCGAAGGGCTTGTAGCGTCTGCTGGGAAATGAATTAGTGATGGTCTGAAATGTGTCACCGACTCGGATAAATCACTGCCAGAGGTTTCAGCGGATGCTGGGTTGGCCATGCAGCGACTTTCACCTTTGCAACGTGTCGATGCGCCAGCCTGTGCGGGAAAAGTGCACCAGTGTTCTTATGTGAGAGAAAGAAAGCAAGATAGATGGGCGAGTAGAAGTCGCGATCGCCTACTATGATGCCGTCCTGCATGATATCACGTAAGGTTAATGATATATATACTATTAATAATAATAGTATAAGAGGTGCCAATTCTATACATAAGTACTACCTGAACCTGACACGGGCCAGCCCAACACCGGTCGTTTCACTCTCGAGATCAGCATTAAGTAGCAGCGTCGCAAAAATGTCAGAAATGAAGCAAGGCTACAGACAGGCCAAGGTTAGAAACGACGAAGATGCGTAGGCGACTGCGGTCGGTTTCCACGCTCCACCTATCTGTCTGGCTCACCCGTGTAACGTTATCACTTTCTTGCCACGAGTCCTAACTACGTGCTTTGCCAATGTGCCATCGCGCGATTACGCGCACCGTAGAGTGGCCTCGACATCCTTCGTTCTATACAAATATCAGCTCAAACATTTGAACACCTACTTTTCAAGCGCAAAGAAGTGTTATCAGGTGAATTAGAACTATTAGAGAATAAGAATACACTGGATAAAAGCGTCGTGATTTAAGTTTCCAAGACTTCACTGTTCGGACTATTTGAAGACACAGAGTATCCGCACGTTGCGGATTGCGAATTGGAACGACGTATTCCATGACAGGAATGGAGTCCCATTGGAACAGCGGAGCCAAGAAGTTCGATTGAAGATGCGTTGGATTGGATATGACGCTCAGTAGCATCAGTCATCGCCAGTTGAGTGGGTCCGATTCCGTTTGACACGCAGGGCGGAACTTCATAATCAGTTGCCAGGGTGAGGATACATGGGGAACGTGTTCAGATGATCAATGACCAGGGAGCAAATTAACCATCACCAAGTGACACGATAAACAAAACCTGAAGAATACAGGAGAATAATGTACCTGGCACAACTGGCTGTTGTTGTTCTGAAATATAAAGATAGGTTTAGACGTGGATCCGTCCGGCTCCGTTACATCCTTCACAGTGCAAGGGCCATAATGCGTAAATTGACATTGTCTCTGTATGTTCATTCAACTGAAACGTGGAAGTTGTCGGCCAATATAACGCTTTCTATTGATAAGGACACGAGCGAACATGAAAGCGGTGAGGCCGGACAGGGCATACCTAAGAGAAGTTGTCAGCACATCTATCTTCGAATTGGAAAGCAAGCGTACCAGGTGATGACATACGAAAGGTGAGCATTTCTGAGGTCGATAGTAGGAGCACGGCCGATTGGAATGCCTTTGGAGAGCCTAATACCAGCTTCTCCCTCGTGTCCATCTATTTCCCAACGAGCCGTCAGAGATAGAAGTCTGAGACTCGGTACAAGTTACCGAAAATTTGTTCCACGAAGACTGGTTGGACTCCTGCTTGCTCTCCACCTGCGTATTCCGCCATAGCATCAATGTCGGCCCAATACCATATGCCTTCTTCTGGATAATTGTCCGGTGTAAAAGTGTTGCGAGGTTGCGACATTCGAAGCATACCCAGCACCTCGACCTCGCCTTCATCCTGCAGATATGACGAACTAGACGCGTGCTCTTTCGAAACGAATCCACGATCGACCAGAACAGTCGAACCATTGTCACGGATTAGCGGAGTGATCACATGAACACCATGCACGCCTTCCCGAACACGGGGAGCTAAAAGCATCGACCGTGGATGATCCCATTTGCCACTAAGGATGACCTTTCGATAAACGAAATCGGGAATCATGGACATGCTTTATCATGTCGTACTATCAGGAAAGAAATATAAGCTCAGTAACCGAACAGCGTACTTTATTTTTTGGGGTAGCGACAGAGGTTGCAGCTGCAGCTTTTCTTCAAGTTCATCGATCAAAGCAACCTTCCATTGTAGCCGTTGTAATTGCCAAGTTCCCAACGCGAACGTGAAGAAGGGGATGATGCCAATAAACAGCATTGTAGGATTAACCCATGGCTCACGCCTTGGTTTGTATATTGTAGGGACTTCAGTGCTTTTCGAACGAGTTAGTCTAAAGGGTGGTTTTGAGGCAATGAAACAATAAGGCTGTGGAGGGAGCGATATTCGTCTCAGGCTGAGGACAGTCCGAAAGGAAAACATGCGAAGCCGAAATTCGCACGGGCCGATCGCAGCAGCCTCGTCTGGCGTAACCTCCTTATCCACCACAAGGTGACGGGAAGAAATGTACGTTCATTATTGTGCTGTGCTGTGTCCTTGGGTTTTCGAATATTTCTTGTGGTGATGTCTAACAGAGTCTACCCAGGTTTTCCGGAGGTCGGACACAAAACAATTTCGATCTGGAGGACGAGATTCATTATCCTACACGACCCGTTGACAAGGATAAGGCGGAAAATGAACTAGTCGTGAATATCAAGAAAGCTACGAGCCCAGAGGAGACAGCACCAAAGCAGAAACATGTCCGAAGTAAGCTCTGTAATCATGTTTTTGGCCTCAATACTAACCTTTATCTAGAATGCATCGTCTTTACCTGGGATTACCATTCATCTATCTCTTTCTGGAGTGGACTCCGTGTGCAACCTATTCTTGCTGATGAAGTGCAGACATTTAAGGCCCTCATTACTGTGCACAAAGTTCTACAGGAAGGACATCCAATTGTGAGCTGTGGCGCCCGTCAGGATCTTTTCCTACTCCTCATTTGTCAATCTCAGACCATCAAGGAAGCCCACGGCCAAACAGCATGGCTGGAAACTTGTGCGAGGACACTAGGAAACGATGGGCAGCGTGGTGTGTATCGTCATTCCTTTTCATCAATATCTCGCACTTAAGCTGGCATGACAGGCTACGGACCTTTGATCAGAACCTATGTACAATTCATATTGGCCAAACTCAGGTTCCACCGCATAAGGCCCGAATTCAATGGTCTGTTCGAGTATGAAGAGTACGTCACGCTAAAGGGGATAGACGATCCTAATGAAGGGTGTGTGTCATACCGGTGCTGTTTTGTCACAACCGTCTAGTTGATCATCTAGATATGAAACTATATCCGACCTCATGGGCCTGCAGGATCAAATCGAATCATTTCAAAAAATGGTTTTTTCTCATTTCAGACATTCTGCCAATAATGAATGCCGCATTTCGTCGTTAGTTCCTCTTGTCAAAGAGAGTTGGGGTATCTATAGGTTTATCACGAGCATGTTGAGAGCAATGTACCGGAGTATGTTTGCCGATCATGCTTTTTACACGTTTTCTGAAGATATTGTCATTTGGCAGGAACAAATGATTACGATGCACTGGAACCATTGCGACAACGATACATATCTCAGCATTACAACCTCCGCAAATTTTATTATGAATGTTCTAATTTGAAATATCTGACGGGTCTCATTAACGTACCGAAGTTGGGCCCAGTAAGTGTCCCAAGGCTGATCTTGAAAACTCAACTCAACTTCTCTTAGGAGCCTCCAAATCTTACTGATAGTGGTGATGCTCCGGACCTGCCTGCTCGACCCAAAACCGCTACGAAGTCACCTTCTCCTCCCCCTGTTGCTCCATCTCCCAATGTTGCAGAGGTGAATGAACAAGCGCGTATGCTCAAGCAGTATGAAGATCAGCAAGCTGCCCTGAAGGCCGCTCGGGATGCAGAAGAGCGTCGTCGCCAAGAATTGGAACAACAACAACAGCGGGAGTTTGAACAGAGACAGCGAGAGCAGGCTGAAGCTCAGCGACTTGCACAAGAGCAGCTGATGCAACAGCAGATGATGTACACCAACCAAGCAGCTCAGCAGCAAGCGAGTGAACTTGAACGAGAGCTGCTGGCTATGAGAGGCCAGTATGAACGTGATCAAATATTTTTGGAGCAATATGATCACGTACGTTTGTCCCATGCTTTCTTTGGTATCGGACTGATGTATATCGTGGTAGAGGGTGAAAGCGCTGGAAGCGGAGCTAGCTGCTGTCAATGCGCACATCAATTCACAAATGATGTCAAAAGATGAACTGATCAAGCAGCTCCAGGATCAGGTAACTCTTTGGCGGAACAAGTACGAAACTTTGGCCAAACTTTATAGCCAACTCCGCACAGAGCATCTTGACATGCTGTCCAAATTCAAGCAAATGCAATTGAAGGCTAACTCAGCACAGGAAGCTGTTGATCGAATGGAGCGAATGGAAAGGGACTTGAAAACCAAAAACCTGGAGTTGGCAGATATGCTTCGCGAGCGGGACCGAGCGCGATTCGATATCGACCGACAAAAGTCTACTCACAAGGAAGAAGCTGACAGGTTACGGCGCGAGTTGAATTTTGCCAATGAACGTGCTGAGGATTCCTCCCGCGCTAAAAACTCTGAGGTGTCAACGGTCATGAACAAATACAACAGACAATTGTCGGAACTAGAGGACTCGTTACGGGTATGACCGCGACCGCGTTGTTCATTTTTTAATTCTGAGAACCCCCTTTTTACAGGCCAAGCAAATACAGATCGACGATTTACTAAGCAAATTGGACAATGCCAGTGGTGACCTGGAACACCTTAGGGAAGAAAAAGATCAAGAGATACTGATCTTGCAGGAAGGCATGGATAGCACTTTGCAGCAGCTTTCGGAAACGCACCAGGCAAGTCTTCTGATTATCTTCTTTGATCCTACGAGTTCACACGAGCTCTCGTTGTTAGAATCAAGGCATTGTAGACGAAACCACGAACGCCCAGATCGACACTTTAATTTTGGACAACCGGAAGAAATTAAATCAGATCATTGGTCAGAATACCTCTGTGATCGCATTCATCTAGTAGCCTAACTTCCTGCTCAGACTCTATCCTTCAAGCATGCGTACAAAAGGTCGATGATGCCATTTACGACCTGGAGTCTCCAACGCAGGCTGGCAATCTCAACTCAACTCCCGAATATACATTGTCTATGGTTGAGAAAGCGCTTAATAACGCAACCGAGTTTGCAACCATTTACAACTTATATCTCGGTGGAGATGTTGGAGGTGATCATGTCGATGTCATCAAAGCAGCGAACGAATTCGCTCAGTCCCTGGCTGAAGTCTTAATCAGCACTAAAGGTATCACCCGACTGGCGAGTGACGATGACGCATCAGACAAGATAATTGGCGTCGCAAAATCGTCTGGGGATGTCGGTCTTCGCTTTTTCGAAAACCTTCAATCATACAAACTTGACCTATTGCAACCCAGTCAGCGGAAGGAAGTAGCGATGCGAAGCAACAGCCAGGCCCGCATAGCCCTCGTAAAGCTGTCAGAAGTCATCGAGGGTCTAGTTCCCAAGGGTGCGAAGTCCGGTGCCTTGGCCCGCGCTAATGGTGATATCGGTGATATCGTTGAACAAGAGATGTCGAGTGCAGCCCAAGCCATTGAGCTGGCGACCCAGCGACTCCAGGAATTGATGTCCCGTCCAAAGGACTCCTCTCGATTCAGTGCCATTGACCTACAAGTGCACGATTCTATTCTAAATGCAGCGATGTCCATTACAAGTGCAATTTCGCGGCTCATCAAAGCTGCTACAGATTCCCAGCAGGAGATCGTTGCACAGGGAAAGGGTTCCAGCACGACGCAGCAGTTCTACAAACGCAACAACAGATGGACGGAGGGTCTCATTTCTGCAGCCAAAGCCGTTGCTTTCGCCACAAATCTTTTGATAGAGAGTGCGGATGGCGTATTGTCAGGAACCCACTCTCTGGAACAGCTTATCGTTGCTTCTAACGAAGTGGCTGCGGCAACTGCTCAGCTTGTTGCCGCATCCCGCGTCAAGGCCAACTTGATGTCAAAGACCCAAGAGCGTTTGGAAACCGCTGCGAAGGCAGTTACAGGAGCCTGTAAGGCTCTTGTGCGGCAGGTGAAAGCTGTATCTGTGCGTCAGACCGAGGAAGAAGACCTCGACTATAAGAATATGGCGGTTCTAGAGTTCAAGAAACGCGAGATGGAGCAACAAGTTGAGATTTTGAAGTTGGAAAAGGAACTTGGGGCCGCACGTCATCATCTCGGCATGATGAGGCGTGCAGGATACCACACGGATGAAACAGACTAGGATAATGCGTTCAATTTCCCTGCCAGATTTCTCATGTAATATTGTAATTCACGTCGACGTTTTGGCATGATTGGAAGGGTCGGAACTATTAACATAAACTAAGACAGTATCTAACAGCATGAAAACGAATAAAAACAATTAAAGATATGTGCAGCACGATGGACATTTGGATATGACTCAGTCGCTAACGCTCCTAACCGTATCAAAGGACTCCCTAGCAAGATCGAGAAAACTGCCATTCAGTTGCTCTCCTGGACTTTCCCCGTCGGTCTCTCTGTCAGTATCATCATCGATTTCTAGGAAGGAGGGCTTCCTCATAAGGGACTGACGGTGAATCGCCTTCTCCACTGACGCTTTAGCATGCAAGCTTCGACGTATTGGAGGCGAAGGGGATATAACAAGTTTATCCTCCGGCAATGCTTGGGTGACAAGTGATGGTCGAAGCCGTGGTCGAGGTGGGGGTGGCAGACTTGTCATAGCTTGCGGCGGTGAAGATGGAGACTTCAACGAGTTTCGATGCGTACTGGGAACTGCGACGTTGGCTTCTGAAGTAGAGGGACGGACGGCAAGTCGTCGAGGGACAGTAAGTCCTGTTAGAAGAAGTGAATTACTTCTTTGTGTTAAAACGGTTGAGGTTCCAACATGCCACGCCGAAGGCGATGAGGGGCCGGTTGCCACTGACTCGTCACCGTCTGAAGTTGTTGAAGATGCGGAAGTATCGGAAAGACCTCGCATTCGTCTATGAACGCTTGATTCCTCCACACTTGCCTCGACCTTGGCCATCTCGGCTGGTGACATGATTTGTTTTGGCGTATACTCGTGTATCACAGGGCGAGAGCTATCAAGCCCATGATCGGGTGTGTGTTCGTCCCAAAATGAGAAGGAAGTAGTCGGAGATACAGGATTGACAAACGAGGAACTTTGCTCCTGTTCGGAGCGTGCGCTGAAAACAGAAAGGGTATCATCCTGAGCAGTGGAAGGTCGACGGAGATTGGACCCGGAGAATAGTCGTTTTCTACCAGGAATCGGGATGATGCTTGCACTGTCCCTACGATGATCAGTTAGCGATCCGCGATCGCTTCCAGGTGTGGGCGACTGTGAGCCAGAAGTATTGGCGTGACGAACAGGAGGCATAGAAGATTTCGGACTCTTTGCTTGATGTAATGAACGTTGCTTACGAGGTACTTTATCGTTCGTTCGTTCAGGTGGCGGGGTGGCTGGAGTAGAAGCTGGGCTACTTGACGAGCCACGCATCACTAGAGACTGATGTGAAAGTGCCTTCTTGAGGGGACGAGGGGCTATCAATTGGGATTGCGACGCCTTGGAAAATGAATTCCCAAAGTGTTCAGATTCATGTTTAGCGGACGAGGGCGATGTACGCCCCGAAGACCTTTTCTCCTTCAACCGCGGACTATAAGGTTGAGTAAGCAAGATCTCCTTGTTTGAAGACACCGATGAAGCGAATGAGAGAGTGGATGACGACCCAGATGCATCCACAGCTGGTTCAGGATCGTTGTCTTTGGCATTATCATTCACAAGGGGTGGGGGTGGCAGTCCATGCCTGGGAGGCGGGGCACTGGGAGGTGAACCAATTCGGGACATAGATGTTTGACGGCTGATGACACGAGAGGAAGCAGTTGAACGACCAGATATCGGAGAACTGGTGACAGAATTATTGCGAGAGGAACTCAGCTTAGTCTGAACCGATCCTGATAACTGACTGGCGCTAGTGTCGGTCATGCCTCGTGGACGCATAGGTGGCGGCGGATGCGGGGTCGGCAGAGGTTGGCTCAGACGGTTTTTATCAGTGAGAGTGGATGAAGAGCCAGATTTGGATATGGTAGGCTGATGTGTTTGGGTCATGTTGTCCCAAGCTGAGATCAATGATCCTTCAGGAGGACGAATCGACCGTTTGCGATGCAGGCTGCCGACAGATCTCCTACATCCAGAACTCGGTAAGCATTATACAAGTCAAGGAAAGGTACGAACGTGGGTTTAAGGTGTTGAGTTGGGGAGTCAGGCGCCAATGTAGAAGATTGGCTTGAACTTGAGGGCGAAAGTTCACCTCCATGATGAATATTGGAATGTGAGGAGGAGGAAATGCGGTTTAACATAGAGGGGCCTCTATGTTTCGACCCAACCTCGGCAATAGATGAATTGGAATTCCCGGAAAGCCGATTGAGATCAGAAGCGTGGCGTGCAGAGCTTCCGTTGCTAGCAAAGGGATCAACATCAGACAGCGTTAGTAATGACTGAGGAGTGTCCCCTCGTGCATCAACTGGTGTTCGAGAGTCGAGCGAATCGACTTGCGATCGAACAGATGAGACAGACTTGGACGGTGGTCTGTAACGGTACTTGGCTGATCCGTCAGTAGCGGTGGTGGTTTGGACCGGAGGAGGCGACTGTATGGCCAACGACGGGTGCTTTTTGGGCTTGAAGCCTATTGCTGAAGCAATAGAGTTAAAATTGAGACCACTAGGTTTGGGTAGACCATGTCGAGAAGGTTTTTGGGTGGAGTACGGCCTCCCATTCCCAATATTGTGTAATTTGGAAGGTAGAGACCACCAAGCACGGGAAGGGGACTCTTGGCGGGAAGGGAACGTGGAAGACATGAGAGATGATTTGCCGAAAAGAATGTGGGAATTTGAAATGATACAGGGCCCTATGGAAAGAACGTCGTACAACGGAAAAGAGAGTGGTAGGAGCGTACAGGAATCAGCTACTGGGTTCCACCAGACAAGCTGCGACCGGAAGATGTTATCATGCAGTCATCGTCAAAATCAAGGGAAATGCTCTCAAAATGACTACATTTGACGACCCTGTGGCCTCGCGGTCTGACCACGTTTTATAATTACAAATTAGGGCCTGCGATCGCTCGCAGGACTATCTAGATCTGTTGCCCACTGCTACAAGTCCTGTATCTATGAGTTACAGATTCAACGTTCACCCATGTTTGACTGACAACAGCTATCATGATGGCGCCAGGTAACTATACAGTTGCGGACAGCCAAAACCAGCCTTTGGAAAACCCTCAGTTTTGGACAGAACAGAAAATACTCGGAAGCGTCCGAAATTGCAGAAGAATTGCAGAAATGGAGTCATTCAGATATTGACCAGCGGCCGATCATCTTATAGAATTAATATGCTCTATTTGACCCTTTGAAATTCGGCGGGTGCGAGATATGACTTGTGCGGATAGTTCCCGCGCTCGATTTTCGGATCCTGCCAGGTCCTGAAGCTGAAGGTCTGACGTTTCTATTGAAATGCATCAAAAACACACGACAAGCATTATATGTGAGGCCGCAAGAGATCGATTGCACGCAGCGCTATGTACAGACTTGTACAGATCACGATGAACGACATTCGAATTTCGCTATGAGCGGCGAGCACGGAAATTTATGTTTTGTTACATAATTTTGTTACATAATTTCTCCACACTTACATAGGTACACTTACACAGGGGGGAAATTTCTTGCGAGTGAGCATTGTGACTCCAGTACCAGATCAGTACTCGGGTTACACAACGTCATGGGTCCATTTGTTATCATCTCCTTATTTTATTAAGTTCACATGTCGCACCACTGTCGCACCCTGTCGAACTTTGCATGTATGTAATTCTATTTTCATAATCATTGTGCATCTGAGAATAAATCACCCCAACTCTGCCCACACATCTTCCGCGTCTCTATCATGAACCCCTTGGACTGCACGTGGCATATGCGTGAAGGTTTCTTGTCGTTGACTTTTGTCTGGTTGCTGATCAGAGCTAGCGTCGAAAAGCACTGGATTGTGGATTAATGGTCGATTGATCTCTCCATCATCCTCGTCGTCGCTATCCATGTCGATATCCATGAAGCCCACTCGTCGTGCAGCGTTGATATCAATGGGTCTTGGCCGCGAAAATATTGACTGACCGGATCTGTAAACCACAGAGTTCAGAGATCAGACCTGGAGCAGCAAGCACCGATGTAAGAAAGGACCATACTGCCTCATCACTGCTGCTAGCCGCCCAAATTGCAAGACGTTACGAGCGATAAGCAGTAATGTGTCTAACATTTCTTCCTCCTTACTCCCAGTTCCGCATTTAGCAAATGTCAAAACCAGCAGTGTCAAAGCGCAGAATACGGTTAAAACAAGGTCCACCACGTTAAAAGGAGATTTCCAAAATTGCTGAACGCAGCAGTTCAGTCGTAGTCTTTCCAAGAATACGTCACGTACCTTTCCGAAAGCCACAAAACGCACACCAACTTCAAGGATCATCGAGGTATTTATGATGACCTCTAGTATGTAGAAAGGGAGCCCAGGACAGCCTTCTGTGAGGCTCAGAATGATAGTTGTCACTGACAGAGCGGCCATGCCAAGATACAGGCAGATGTACATCCGAGAATGCACGAAACGATTGGCAAGTCCCTTCGTGATTTCGCTACGAGTAAGAGTGTATATAGAGCGTCTAGGCCTGTTGTCATTATGGTCAGATGAATGAATAGATGGAGGTAGGTTGACTGAACCTGCCGTCTTCAACGTCAGCATTGCTATTTAGGGGGGCTGGCTCTCCATTGTTATCATCAGTATAAGGTGGGGTAGACATAATGTAAGGCCGCAAGAAGGACAGCGTCTTACGAGCCAACGCCCGCAGCCTTAGCGGTGGAGTTTAATGTATAGGCTTGTGTCCACGTGACGGTTTGTGTCAAGACTCAACTTGTGACTGGCCTTGGCTTCCTCTCGATCTACCATCCGGGCATCCTTCTCTAACTCCTACTCATAGGATCCAAAAAGCTTAGCAAAAATGGGTGGCGGAGACTTGAATATGAAGAAGTCTTGGCACCCTCTCCTGCTGAAGAATCAGGAGAGGGTCTGGCTTGAGGAAAAGAAAGCCGTGCGTTATCTATCGATCCGTTGAAATAGACCTTCTCACTTACTTCCTCCGTTCCTTAGCTCGAAGAGAAGAAGAAATTGGACCAGTTGCGCAAAGAAAAGGAAGAGGAACGCCAACTGCAAGAACTCCAGCGTCTTCAAGAGGAGCAAACAGGCAAAAAGAGAACTGAAAAACTAGAGTGGATGTACGCTACTCCAGCGACAGGGAACAGCCAGAATCCGAATGATTTGGAAGATTATCTACTCGGAAAAAAGCGGGTGGACAAAATTCTGACGGCTGACGAGAACGCCAAGGTGAGCCTTCATACATACCTCAATCAGACAATGACTGAATTCAACCATTAATATCAGCTCGGCGCGTCTCATAAGAACTTCATTGCCGTTCAAAATGCAAACAACGCCCGTGATATCGCTGCCAAAATTCGTGAAGACCCACTGCTAGCCATCAAACAACAAGAACAGGCGGCGTACCAGGCACTTTTGTCAAATCCTCTACGTTTGCGAGAGATGCAGGAGCGTAATGGCATTAAACTCAAAAAGAGCAAAGAGGAAAAAAAGCGGGAAAAAGAAGAGAGGAAACGAGTTAAACTTGAACGGAAGCATCGGAAGATTAGGAGTTCGAGTCATGATGACCGTCGAGACCGTCGGTCGCCTTCCTACAATGACTATCACACTCGTCGCTCCCCAGTTCCATATGCCCGTCCATCTCGGTCACCAGTTCGATCTAGCTCCTGGTCTGCAAACGGCAAACGTTACGACGATGTGTTGCCACGAAGGGCCGACCGTAGTCGTAGTCCTGAACATTACCGTCGCCGTAGTCGCAGCCCCGTCCGGGACGGCCGTATGCCTCCGGGAAAGCGTGTGTGGCCCAGGTCGGACGAGTCTGATGAGGATTTCGATGGTGGAAGACCAAGACATAAGATTGCTACTTATGCTGCTAACGGAAAGAGGTATCGCAGTCGGAGCCCACAGGACGATAGGGGGTCAGGGACGGGATCCAAACGTTTCCGCGCTAGTCCGCCGCCCCATCGTCATGAACCCTCACAACATGATACGAATTCGGCAGCGAACGATCGCGCTGCCCGCTTAGCGGCCATGTCGTCCAACGCATCCGCTATGTCAGCCGAACGGCAACAACGACTTGCAGCTTTGTTGGAGAAAGAGAAGGCAGAGCTTGCGGCCGAAGAGCAGGCCAGGGCGAAGTCCAAGGGTATGGGAGACTTTCTCAGTCATGAACAGAAGAGAGTGTTTGGCGGATCGGGCGGATTGGAGGACCGAATTAGGAGAGGAAAAGGTGGCATGGTGGTTGATAATGACTGATATACTATATTTTCTCGCCAACTCATCCTCCTTCGAGTTGCATGTAAATTTAGTAGCTCCCTCTTTCCCAGCCATTGGGAAATCTATGGATGTAAGTATGTATTATACAACATTGTAAAAACGACAGTGGTACAAAAGAAAGTCAAGAAACAGCAAGTCCTTTAATCGCTGATCAGCTCTGATACGCTCCAATCTTCAAAACTGCCGTCTGGAAGGTAGCGTCGTATGATAAGTGGGATTTTTCGTTGTGATAGCTCTTTGATGGCAATTTGGAGGGCATCCGTTTCACCGTCTAACGGTACTAGCACTGGTGCATTCATACTGCAAAGAGTTGAATGAGCGACCTCTACGTGGGACAGGACATATCAGACCTAATTTGCAGTGCTCTGGTCCCCAGCACGCGAGCCCGTTCGTATTTTGTGAGATATGGTGTTGTGACTCGCACTTTATTCGGTTGCCGTTCTCCAGCCAGTCCCGCACCTACAGCACCTTCTTCACCAAGGGCCATTTCCTGGTCATGATCCACACCATTTATGCCGTTAACCTGCGCGCCATCTTCACCTGTGGCAACTCCATCCTCACCCGTTTCTCCGAGAGGCATCTCTCCATCTGGTAGGTCGCCCGCCAGAAGGTCATAGTTTGTGTCCTAAAACATTAGAAAATATTGTCTCAGGCGGTTGGAAGAAAAGTAGGAGGCAACAAGGTACACACGAAGGGGTCTTCATTATATCTGCAATAGTAAGCAGTTAAAATTTTCTTATTTGAGAGGTACAAAACAGGTTGTGAGCGTACCCCGGGCCCTCATAATCGAAATCATCCCCTCCACCACCACCGCCATATCCGTCGTCAGACATTTTGAATAACTTTTGGATTAGTTGTCGGAGTTGCGAAGTTGAACAAATTTGTTTGGTCACGACGACTTCTATTTATGAATTTCAACCCTGGCTGGCAACGAAAACGATGCTCGGGACCGAACTTGGACTTTAACGACTCCTTTGAAAACTTTCAAGTCTCCACATCGAAGCAATGAATCTATACTTAACGGGGTGTAACCGCATGGCTACAACATTAAATTATTAATATTCATCAAACAATCCCCATAAAACAGTAGATCCTTGGGTTCTGAGGTTCTCCTGCGCTTCTCGCTCTTCTGATCGTCGCTAAGACCTGAACCTCCCACAAATATGTATCCTATCCCGTTCACTCCGTTTAATTGTCTTCACATCTTCGCACCATATTCGATATGGTGTAGAGCTCAACAGTTGACTTGTGCTCTTGAAATTTAAAACAGTCGTTGGTTGCAGCGGTGGTCATCGGTACGGGACAAGCACCCGACGGACCGAAGAAAAATGCTTCTCTTGACATGACAGGAAGCTAACGAGGATGATAAGATCAGGGCTGGTCAGACGAGACTGACCATCGCCTATCCAAGCTGGCTGGCGTCGGGCGTCGCGAAACGTGGATAATGGCGCATATAGCTGGTTTGTCTATTACCCCGAACCAATGAATATATCCACAATTTCTTGCAGAATATTTGCAGAATAACTAGTATTTCTTTGAAAATATAGATTGCTTGCCGGTCTCCTTGCGACGATTGTGACTTGGTTCTTCCCTCCACATTCACCCTACCTCCCACTGTCCATTTATCCTATCCCTTGATCATGCCACAAAAATCTTCCATGCGCTCCTGGGGTACTCGTTTTGATACTCTTCCAACTTCCCCTCCTGTCTCTCCTCCTCTTTGCGATCCCGCCGTTGGTCCCCAGTCTTCTGCTCTGGACGACCCATCGGATCCCAAACTTACTGAAAAGAAAGAAGATAAAATGCCTCACGAC
Source organism: Tricholoma matsutake (assembly GCA_026075535.2). Classification (NCBI taxonomy): domain Eukaryota; kingdom Fungi; phylum Basidiomycota; class Agaricomycetes; order Agaricales; family Tricholomataceae; genus Tricholoma; species Tricholoma matsutake. The sequence goes on along the minus strand of AP026540.1, from coordinate 8,545,398 downwards.
GCAAGCGTCTTTGTCGGAAGGTCATCTCTCTCTTCTACTTTCTCCCCATTCCTTTCCCTGACATTTACTCTGCAGCCTTCCTTCCGCCATTGATCAGCAGGAGCTAAGCCGACTGCTCTCTGAACACCTGTCCGAACACACAGAGGTAAAGAATATCAAGGTAGTCCGTGACTCCAAAGGTGGCGTTTGCGCGTTCGTTCAATGCGAGGTTCGATAATTTTCTTCTTGCTTTATGTTTTTCAACAATATCCCCATAGCATGCTGCTTCTGCAGCTAAATTGATTCACACCCTTCATTCTAATCCCCCAAAACCATTCTTGGGGCGCACATTGCGCTACGAACCAGCTAGAGCATTCAGGACCCTACTCATTTCTTACCGGTCTGTCCATATACCTTTCTAGAGATGGCTCGACTAACTATTTCCCGTAGTACCCCAGTGCAATACATTCCTTTCAACCGAGAGACCCGGTCCACAGGGAACGACCTTCCTAAGGCTGGTCAAACCGTCGAATTAGATCTCCCTAACGCAATGAGGGTATGGAAGCCAAGGAATTCAAAGTAAATAATTCCGACTCACATACTCTTGCATTCCGTTTAACTCATTCTTACTTTTCAAGATTTGTTTCCCTTCTGTATAACGCTGAGGCAGTCGATGCAGAAAATCACAGTCGTACTAATCAGGCTCTTGCGTCCGAAAATGCCAGCCTATTTTTGCAACCTGTCACGTATGATGCCGAGGCGAGTATTTTATTTTATACTTCTCACGTCGTCCTATGATTTTACTTGCTATTTTGCTGTCCCCATATACCCACCGCCGGTTGAAATACTAATTTCTCGTTTGGTCAGGCAATCCGCAAACTTGCGATGTATTTTGGACGCTTAGAATGTTTCGATACCTATAATTTATCTGACAGGGACGGTATGTAACCTGCCGGGCTTTTGTTCTGTATTGTTTGAGCAAGTCCTGTTTTTGAAGATGCAAGTGATGATATTGAAAAGTGGAAACGCTATCCCTCTCCACATGATTGTCCTCGATCTACTGGTATGGATGTCGGTTGTTGGGAAGTCAAGTGGGATCATCGTGACGATTGCGTCAGTGCACTGATGGTCCGTTTTTTTCCCCCTCCAGGCTCTGGTGGATGTTACTAATCGCATGTAATCAGTCACTTCGTCGTGTCCCGCATCTCACTGTTACCTGGGCTCATCAACCGCCTCCTTTCGGATTTGAGCAACGTTCTCCTTATCCCAATCGTTCTCCTCACTTAACCGCCGTTTCATATCCTCTGCATGTTCAAGATCGTCTACAATCCTTGCGAGGTCAACCCCCATCATCCACCAATCTCTTTTGTTCCATTGAAAGTGATTCGCTCTATACGGGGTCACACACGATCACTGCGGCGGCGGACGGGCTGTCAAAAGAATCTATACCCCCATCTACAAAAACCGAAGATGATAACGACGACGACGACTGGATCGCGCAAACAGCTGGCCATGATATTCATCCAGGGTCTCTGAAAGCTCTAGAAGACCCGACACCTAAAACGGATGAGTGGTCGGAGATGGACTTCCCACCCTTGAGCAAAGTGCAGGGACAGGCCAAGACCGAGCATGGCGTCTGGAGTGAAAAGATAACGTCGATACGGACATCCCCAAGGTCTTAATTCCCTCGCGCGTTGCGAAATTATTCTGATGCTAAGCGTCTGAGTTTAGGTCATCGCCTTCGACAGCATCTCAGCTAGCCTCGCCTCGCGAGGTTTCTTTTGCTACATTAGGAGGGTCGCTCGAGGTGTCTTTCCAACCTCACTGTCAGGTACAGGAACTTGAAATGCCCCCAACTCCAGGATTGGGAATGTCACCAATTACTCCGAAAACGCCTGGATCACTATTCCCGATCACACCTACCGAGGACACCAGTGGATTGCACACTTCTGCTTTCAAGGAATATGATGGCAAGGAGCATGAACCTCACGGCGATTCAGATCGAAATGAAAGGGAGCTCGATCCCACCACTTTGTTTGTTGGAGGTCTGGAGACATTCGGACCTGGTGCATGGGACGAAGCGAAGGTGGAGCGTTTCTTCGCCAGATTCGGTGGGTTGGAAAGTGTCAAAGTTGTACGACCTGGTGGGTTTCATCTACAGAGAATCATTGTTCAGCCAAGCTGAAGCAGTGTTGGTGATATCTACAACAGCAAACTCGCACGCAGCCTTCGCCTTTGTCAAGTTTAATAACACTGAGTCTCCCGCTCGTGCTGTCTTCGAAGAGGTGTGTTATCTCAACGTGTTTGGTATCAGGACTTTGTGTCACATAGTTTCAGCACAATCGCGTTTATGAAGGTCGTGCAATGCGAGTTCAACTTCGCGAGTGCAACCCACCCCGGGGTCCATGGAGACATAGCAGAGGACGCGGACGTTTCCAGCAGCACTTCAATACCCATCGTCGCTTTCCTGACCATTTTGATGGTAAGCCGACCGAAAGGCCGATTTTTCAAGAGGGTCTCAATCGCGCTGCTACCGCTGGGTCCCCTCCTTCTGTTATTCCTCCTGATTCGAGTAACAAAGGAGATGGACCAGAGCAGCCCGCTTATGTAGACAAGAATTCGGCGCAATCGGAGGAGGAAATTAAAAACGATCGTCATGGGCGCAATCAATCCACGGATTCTCAACGCTCGACCCCGGAACCTTCCGCTGCACCAACAAAAACACTTTCGCAGTCTGAAGGTTACCATGAATGGTACGATGAGCCGCTTTCAGCGGCACTCACTCCCCCTCCTTCTTCGTTTAGTTCTTCGACTTCAACCACAATCCCGCCACCTGCGTTGTCTTATCCCATTGGTAGCGGATATTATGTGCCACCGCCATGGTTGCATCCTTATGCACAACAAATGCCGTACCCAATGCCCTACTTTCCGTTTCCTGGGTATCCCGTGGCAGGTCAGCCTGTTCCTCAGGTCTTCACAAGTCTTCCGGCCACGGATACAACTGGGTCAACGACAGCCGTTCAAAATCCTTGGCCTTCGGCAGGCATGTATGGTGTAAGTACCTCCAGCAATCACTCACTCCTCTAGACCTGACATCTGTGAACCTAAGTCATATATACCATACCCCCCGCAGCAGGCAACGCAGCCCGCGAGTACTGCGAATGTGGAATCCCAGCACTTAGATAGCCGGGCGCCTTTGGCACCCACCGGATTTATTCAAAACGAACATGGGACACTTATTGCTGTGTATCAGCCTGAAGCTCTTGATCGATACATGGCGGGCAGGGTCGTCCCCCCAGCTGTGCCTCAGGCTAACTGGCAATCCTTCCCTCCATCACACAGCTATCCTTATCCTGTTCCGCCACCTTTATCGTCTAGACCTTTCCCTTCATCGGCAAATATGGGCTGGTCTACGAATACAGGTCTTATACCTCCTCAAGCCCCTCAGCACGTTCCTCCGCATCTCAATCCACAAAATCCTGCCGTTGCCTTCCGCGGGGCATATAATGACATGGGTGGGCAGGCCAACGGTCCTGGATATAGGCGGCCACCAGTCCGCAGAGATCAGGGTCATACCTACAACCACGGTAGATACTATCAGCCTCGATCTTTTCCTGGTCGCCATCCTCGCGGAAACATGAACAATGCTGGATATGGTCAAAGTGAACGAACACCTCAGAACTCCGGCGATTGGAACCAATGGAGTGCAGGGCGCTGAGGTAAAAGATATACTTCGCATTTTTCACCTTGAGCATGATTTTCGCATTTCTATACCTGTTACTGCATTCGTTTGTTCCGTGGTCTCGGTTACAAACCCGATGACTCATTGCAATTCACTTGTCTTCTATTCATTTCCATGGACTTTTACTATAATTCTACCTGCGGAATTGCCATCGTCCGCCTTTCGTACAACCATCCATCTTCCCCGTGCCTTTCAAGTTCTACTTTGCATTTGTTATCGATATCATATCCTACAACTTTTAGATCACTACTACTCACGTCCGCACGACGTTTACATTCCTTTATTTTTCATACATGTATTACGAGACAAAGTTAACCAGTGCGGATCGTCGATCGGTCCCAGGGAGATGATTGAAACATTAGTCCCTCTACCGAAACCGCAAAGCATGGAATCTAGTCGACGCGATGAATATATGCCGACATGCATTATTCTTGTCGCAAACGAAGAGTTTGAAACAATATAGTTATTGTCACTGGCATCTGGTGTCCTTGCACTACATCGTTCCTGAATCCAAGTCAGATTGTAAAGGAGGTAAACACCCTTTCCATGAAGTATATTGCAACACGATTAACGACAGCTGCAGAAATGCTTTTCTATGAAGTACACACATCAAACTTCTGGCGAAGGAGGATCTGTTGCAGGGATGGCAGGCGTCTTCGAAGGCTGTTGTTTTTTTTCCCCCTGGGATGCTTGCAAGGTTCATTAATAACACAGTTGTCTACCTGTTCGCCTTCGTGATAGCTGGTGCCTTTGGATGTCGCCTGTCGATGTTATGCGGGAGACTTTGGCCATCTGAAACCGTGAACTGAGCCAACATTTTCCGTCCTTCAGATGTTTGACAACTCACCATGCTGGAATGCCACTTTCCTCATCCTCAACGTTCAAATGCATGACAGGGCGCTGAATCACGGAGAGAGTAATGTCCTTCGTTGTGATCGTATTTTGTCCTCGATTACTAGTCTAGATCGTTGAGCTGACAACTTGGGAGATGAGTTTTGACGGCAATGATACACTAGAGAGGAGATTACAACTTGTCACGGTTGAACGTTGATTGTTCACATGGTTTGAGAAAGGAATTTGAAGGTCCAATTTGTTTGTACCCTTGAAGCTTGAAGCTTGACCACTCACGATCACTGTCATTTTTTTTGTCATATCTCAAATCTTGTATGTTGGTGAACTTGGTTTTCCGGACTTTGTGCTTTGCCTTGTCATCAAGTTCAAATCCGCAGCTCTTGCCCACATGTGAAAGTTGAAATGACTGCCTGGGATGCCGCCATGCTGGATTTAAACTGACACTACGCATCCCGCAGATGAAGCAACGTCAAGATCCATTCTCAGACCAGAGATATGGTTGCGCGCAAGCAGAATGCCTTGCTTCGCCGACTTGCTATACTTGAGGACTGGGGCTCTTCGCAATCCTCGCTTACTCTCGCGCAAGACCTGACGACGCAAGCGTTGACTGCACCAGAACAACTAAGGCTTTTTAACCCGATGTCTTGAAGTCCGAGAAAACGGGCGAGTGTTCACTGGCAAAGAAGCGAAATCAGTGCCTTATTTTGCTGTTCATATTTTCCGAGGATGCGGGCTAGTCTTCGGGGTGTTGATCCGACGCGTTCAGGTGGGCCTTTACCGTGGTACGGAACTATCTGGCAACAAAACCATGTAGCTTTCCTGGCTCCACAGACATTCTGTGCAGTGTCATCGAGGGCCACGTTGATCTAAAATTAAATGGACGGCTTGACTCACCCTCTATATTCCATGATCTAGACGACAACGATACGACGCCACCCTACCCAGCCGCATAACTCAAATGGAGTGTGTTCCTATCGTTCTTGTCTGGATCGTACGGCGCGCCGCCAAGACTCAGCCTGTTGGTCAATGAACTGTTCATACCTTGCTCTCAGTGCTTAGAAAAAGTTGCCTCCATTTGCATAATTACTTTGGAATAATCCTCCTGCACTCCGAGTTGGAAGTGGCCAGCGGATCTCGCGACCTATCGGGTGGAAGCCGACCAAAGACCGAGCTTCCTGGACTGTGGCTTCCATTGATAGCAGTGGTCCAGGCCTTGTATCTAGACTGACGATTATCGTGGCCAGCGTTGATGCAGCTTCGAGCCTCAGAGGGATGCACATCGACCTCTTGAAGGCTCAGAGTGTCGTCGATTGAAGCTTGTTGAATGTCCACGCTTGCATCCTCATGATTATGGAGTAATGCAATTGATCAGGCCTCCGTTCAAGAACTGGCGCACGAAAGCAATGCTCTACTCGTGGAAGCGAAATTGAGGGTCCGGATTTTCTTCAGGAATGCCCGAATTGGAACACCCCTGGTCGATTTCTCAGGCCCATTTTCTCTCTCGTTATTGAATGACTCGGACTCTGTCGCGCACCGCCTCGTGCTAGCTCGTGCTCTGGTCTTCTCTTATAGTATACCCTTAAAAGGACGTGGAGCTTGTTTTCCACAACTCTCTTTCCTCACTCCCCACATTCCTTTACTCGTCCTCATCGTCCAGTGACGACGTTGACTCTAAACCTTGTTTACCTACCCAAAAATGCCTATCCGTGGCCCGACGTTCCCTTCTTTCACTCTTGTACTCTCCTCGAAGCGAGATTCGTTCGCTCTCCATGACCATTACTCCACTACCCGTCTCGGAATGCCTGGCCCCTACTTCAGATCGCTGGAGCATGCCCAGGATCTAATGGTAACCCCCAAACTGCAGGTATAATTCTCGCCATGCTCATTCTTGCTTTTTGCAGAAAACCATAGATCATCGTGGACGCGAAAGCGTCGAGTTTGGTGACAATTTCCTTCTGGCATGTGTACCTTCCTTTTTCCCTTTGCCCATGTTTATTGAGGGTGTAGCCTGACGCTCTTGAGAAGGATGAGTCGGATAGAATGGAGTTTGATGGGCAGTCTGAACGTGAGGACATTGAGTCAACGCACGACCAGGCAAATACGGGCCAACACAAAGGAATTGCTTGGTTGTGGGTAGGTCGACCGTTGACATTAGTGGTGTTATATAATTGAACTTGCTGGTGTTTCAGCGTTTCATTTTATTAACGCTGCGAAAGCACCGCGGCCCCAAAGTCGATGTTCAGAATGTCGGCACAGGCATTTAGGCTCTTGGCTTTGTAACTATCTTATGATCCAACGACAGTTCGAACTTAGAAGCTTGAAGTGCTTTGTATCTGTATCTTATGTCTGAAGACTTGTCCGATAGTTTGATCATAAAATGTTGAGAACGCAGTGACTCGGACGACACGGGTTCGTTTTGTTTACCATGTGGGGACAAACATAGTCAAACTTACTCCAAATAAAAAACTGGGGAAAAAGTCCATAGAGTCCATAAGTTGTACAAGTCTTGTACAACACCAACTCTATAGATGAGGGAGTGTGGGTGTTATGGCAGGTGGTCCGCAGATTGTACAAAGGGCTAATGATGGCAAAGTGCAAAAGTGCAACGAATTACACTGGCTCAAATGAGAGGAACTATGCAACGCAGTCACGAAGTAAGGTGGTATGATGTGATGGATGTGCAGTGAGAGGTAGGCATAAAGTGCTGCAATGTCGAATGAACCAAAGTTGGAAGGATAAGTGAACACACGTACGGCATGATTCGGTTTCCGTCGCAAGGGTTCATAAAAGGCATAACGAATGTGCATTGTTGGGTGTCATTCAGGACGTAGGAGAGATCCGGTGTACGAATGGTATTACAGGTGTTACAGCCAAGACGGAGCTACAAGATTGAGAAGTTCTGGGTCAGTTCAGCACAATCAATTGTTAGATGTCAAAGATTGACCTTGGATACAAAGCGAGTGCATAGAGGTCACCGCTTGTCGACAGTGCTCCACGACAACTGCACACTCCCAACTCCGGCTATATAGACTCTGGCACGCAACCGACAGACCTGTTCCAAAGGCAATTAGCTTGATGGAAGGGACATAATTAGGACATACAGTGTCAGCCACCTCCGCAAGGCGGAAATGAACATGCAGATCTCCGTTGGGCATCCTTATTATCTGGCTCACTTCGCCAAAACTCTAATGATAGTAATTAGTCGATAATTAACACAACAACTGACTGAAAGCCTTACCTCACACCAGCGTTTAACTCCTTCAAATTTGCGAAAATCCTTGTGGCCAACACCACTTACTACAAGCTTCCTTTTCTTCTTCTGGCGCGAGCTAAGGGGTGCAAAATTGACCCGAGGCAGAGTCCCACTAGAGGAATAAACCACACGAGCCCGTGTAGAGTTGGGTTGCCTGATAGAGTTTGGTGGGATGTCGTGACAGTCAGCATCTTCCTTTTCATCGTAATTTGAACTGGCCAAACAGGACTTTTGCTTCGGGGACAATGGTAAGCGTACTGTATTGACTTCGTGATCGTCGACAGTGGAACAGGATGTTATGTCTAAACCTGGCAGCGAACGAGCGCGCCTGCTCAACTGATCTGAATCTACAGACCTGTCTTCGGATAATATGGAGCTCGAAGATGCAATTCCAGAGCCAATGCTGAATCCCTTCCCACTGGATCGGTTCAGAGAGCGAATTGAATCCATGAACCTTACTCTAGACGGAGTTAGTGGCAGGTCACAATCTGTTGTAATTGTGGTCGAGTCCCCTGATGACACGCTGGGACGAGAAGGGGTGTAAACCATATCTGATGGCACTACTGAAGTCTGAGGCGTAGACGACCCATGAAAATGGCCCAAGACACTTGGACGCCATTTATGAGATATCCCTGTATCAAAAAGGTCCCTTCTGAATGGACTTTTACCAGTTAGATTGACGGCGGACAGGCTTGAAGACTTGTTGTGTTGTTGTGCTGTGCTCCTGGCCGAGCCAGCGCCAGCACCGTGCTGTGGAGTGCGAGGGAAGAACGATATTCGAGGACGAGAACAACTGCTTTCTGACGACTGCGAAAGGGCAGGAGACGTGGAACAGAAGGAAAGATTGAAAGCGCGGAAAGGGGAGGGTGTCCGAAGAATTTTCGAGGTACGCGGAGATCGCGCCAACATGGGCGTCGAAGGGACCTTGCATTTTATTAGAGTAATGTCACCAAGCTTACACTTTGACATACCTCTGACTCATGAGTTGTATTTAGCGGAATATCATCATCTTCGACGAGGTCATAGCTGTTCAAAGTCAACGCGTCATCCAACACGAGATTGCAATCTGACGTAGTATCGACGCAAGAAGCATTAGGCGGTTGGAGGGGAAGGTGTCCATCGGTCGGTGTTTCGATAGTGTGCGGTTGTGTTTGCTGCTCCTGTATCCATTTGTTGAGCATACTTGAGCGTCTCCGCCGTGGTTGTAGTAGGAGAGGTTGGACGTTGAAAGGATCTTCCTCTGGAGTTGTATAGGGCACATCGTTCATCTTAAGAGACAAAGGACCTGATGTACATCGCGGAAAGGATGAATGTGAAAGACATTTAGAAGATGATGAGGGACACACTTGAGATTCGAATCGTGTCTTTCGACGCGTTGTTGGATACACGGTGACCTGGAAGTAACTAAAGAGAAAATGTTGGGGTTCGTAAGTAGCGCGTTTGTCGTGAATGTCCCTGGGATGAATTCAGGTGGTGGACATGAAAGAAGGAAAGAGAGAGAGAGAGACAAGCGGGTTTGTGTGTTGAAAGACATCAAGCCCTTGCCTTTTTTGGATCTTCAACATAAACGAGGCAATACCTCGGTTCATCCCGATTCAGCAGTCATCACGCTACCCTGAATATTCAACTTTCTACTGGTTCTGAGATGCCTCGCAACACCTGCTCAACACGGCCCACAATACTCTCGAAGAGTTTCGCAGATGGTGTAAGCCTGTATTTCTGCAAAAGGCTGAACGATCCCGGATCCGATACCACTCCCGTAGGCATTTCCATCTCCCCGGCATCTAACAGGGAAACAAGCTCGGTGTCGATAGGAAGGCTCCCCAAAAATTTCAAATTCTCCCTTCGCGCCATCTCTGCTCCTCCGCCGGTCGAAAAAACATTGCTAATCTCTCCACAGCATGGGCAGACATAACCACTCATATTCTCTATTAACCCAACGATCGGGAGGTTTACCGCTCGCGCGAACGATAAGCACTTCATGGCATCCATAAGGGCTACTGCTTGTGGCGTAGTGACAATGATAGCCGACAAACGCGAGTGAACGGGGGCCATGTGTTCAAGTAGGGAAAGATGTTCGTCGGATGTACCTGTAATCACGTCAGATCAACAAGAATCAGCGGCAGTAGTATGCTATTAATGACCTGGCGGAGTATCGATGACTAGATAGTCCAAGTTCCCCCATCGCACATCGCTCAAAAACTGCCGTATCATCCCGTTTTTCTTCGGACCCCTCCAGACGACAGAATCACCCTTGTTTTTCAACAGAAAGCCAACGCTCATGCACGCCAGTCTTGCATCACGCCCATCCGCATAAACAGGAACCCATCCATCACTGCTTTGGTGGACAGACTGTCCATCCAAACCAAGCATGCGCGGAATGGAAGGTCCAGTGAGATCGACATCAAGAATGCCTACTTGTGCTGTAGGAGAAGAAGCATAAATATTGAGCGCTAGTTGAGTTGCGACAGACGATTTCCCAACGCCGCCTTTTCCCGACAGTATTATTATGATATTTTTAATGGACTCGAGTCGTCTTGATACACGGGTTTCTTGTGCCATGTCGGAAGAGTTTCCAGCCTGCATGCAAGAAATTTCATTTGAAAGCCACAGGTATAAATGTCACGGCAAAAATAGCACCGATCGATGGTGACAAATGACCGATCCTGACAAAGACTCGTACGTGTGCGTAGGTTTTTTGTCCACAACATCATCTCGTCCCATTGACTTCCATCATTTGCTCGGCCTCGCGCATGTCCATGACGGATCGGAAAATCTCTTCATCTGATATCTCACCCACGAGCCCCTGTTCTGAGACCGCGTTCAGCAGTTCCTCGAGGTCCATCCGGTTCTTTTTCTGCAAGACAAAACACCAAGCTCTTCCAGCTGATTTAGCGAGTCTGTAAATCTTTTTTAGTTTTTGTGAGATTCTTGAGCTTTCGTAAGACCAGATTTACAGCGGTTTGCATAAATCTTGGCACTGTGAGAAAATTTGTAACGAATTGAAAATTGTAACCCTAGCACATGGTTTAGCAGTGTCCTCCCTTGCACGACGCATATAGCCATCATGGCCATGCCTAAGTGAATGAAAGTTAATCTCATTGTACCTCCAAACCCTGCTCCTGCAGCTCTGCGAACCTGAAGGATCTTGGGTTCAAACCAGGTGAGATTGTTGACCTCAAGGAAGCTGTTTTGGAGTGGGCCGTTCCTGCGTGATGTGTTTTGTTGTCTGTTTGTGTCTCTGTTCCATTTATTGACACTGTAGCTAATGGACATGTTGTAACTGGACTGTAATTTGCTCATTGTAATGCTCTAGAAGTATCCTGCATGTATGAAGTACCCAACAGCGTCTAATGGTGTTACGACTTCCATACACTCCATCAAGTCAAATAGCATCCCATCACCTTCATGCGTAAGTAAATTTCCATGGCGACGAATGAATGCTTTGAGTTTCGAGAAGGCTTCCTGAATGGGATTGAGGTCGGGTGAGTAAGGTGGAAGATACTCGAGACGGACACCTAAAATTCAGAAGTAAGCATATGATTTCCAATGTCAAAGCCATGGTATTACCAAAGTGCTGCGTCAGCTCTAAGATCTCTTCGCCATGATGAATACGAGCATTGTCCATTACGAGGACACTGAGATATCCAGGGAAAGGGGTGCATAGAGGCAGCTGGACAAACAATGAATGAGGTAAAATGTTGCAACAGTGAATACGCACCACAGAGTGCTCCAGATACTCCAAGAATCGAGCTCGCGTCATCGAACCCTCGACAACTGTATTAGACACCATTCCGTCGACTGTCAACGACCCCTCAGCAGAAAATCTCCTCCCATGAACAAACACTCCCTTTTTCACAGCACGAAGACCTTTCATCGATCTTCCACGACGTCTGCCTGAAGTCCGTTCGTCCTTTGAAACTTCGTCAAGAAAGCCAAGCTGTTCAGGTTGGTATTGAGCCATGCACCGGATAAAGTCAGCCCGGACATTCTCATTTCGTTCAAGCGCAATCTTCTTGAGTTTCTTTGTTGATACACGCGCTCGCTCCAGCTCCCGATGGATGGTGGTGTAATGAGCAGAGATGAAGTGGTTCGTTGCCAGAAGGTATTGCAGCTCATCAAGGAACCAGTCTGGACGGTGGCTGATAAGTTGCTTGAGGTATTCAATGTCGTCAAAGTGCAGGTGCCTTGGTCGTCCTCGGACGCCATAGTTGTGCCTCACAACGTCGCCAGTGGTTCGCCATAACAACAGAATGCGATAAAAGGTACGACGAGAGATTCTGAGGCAGTCTAGGATATCTTCAAGAGGTAATAGTGCGCGTTCATGAAGTCTGATAACCGCCAGTTTGACATCGCGAGAGATCTTTCGGTATGGCATGGGTGTAGGGTGACATATAGGTTAGGGTTTGTAAAAATTTGAGATTTGTTTATTTTTTTCAAAAGTGCCAACCTTTATGCAAACAGCTGTAAGCACATCCAGAGGGTTTTTTGACATTAAAAAATAATACGTGATTAGAGTAGATATTCCATAGCGTTCTACTTAGCGTATTCTTAGCTTAGTTTATTCCGGGCACGAAAATACATATCATATTAACTAAATTATGGGCTAGTATGGGTTATGTTTGGCTATGGGTTATGGGATATCAGAGGGTTATGGGATTTTACTGGTAACGGAGTTGGTGCCAGTGGACGCTCAAAATCCATGGATTATTACAGGTTATGGGTTGTCACAAGTATGGTTTAAGACACAGTCGACTATACAACTATTTACAAGCAATGTTTCCTCAGGAGGAGTCAGCATTTCACACTCGGAATACGTTTGTCCATAAATTAACAATCATAATCTAGCGAAAAGTACATGCAGTGCAGTGGAAATCGAAGATAGATGGGAAGGAATTATTCGCTCAAACTTTGAACAAATCTGGCTTCATATTCTGTAGTTGAAAAGGATTATACCCAAGCCCAGGTCAAGAAAGAAATCCTACCATTTTACAGAGCCGGGCGACGAGCCCTGCGAGCTGAATAAGCGTACCCACGCCTTCTAATATCCGCATATGAGTGAATCCAATTTCCTGCCAATCATCCATCAGCATGTCAAACCAAGGAAAGGATTAAAAAACCTTGATGTATTCCAGCTTTGTGTATTCTGGCATCCTTGGTGCGCATTAAACATATTCAGACTTAAACTTAATAAGGCATGTACTCACTCGTCAAAAGTCTTCACAACACGAAAAACAGTCACAACGATATCAATGGCACTGTAACCTTGCTCCCAAAGCTCGTTCAGTTTCTCCATTGCACCGTCGATATCTCCTTTCATACATGACCGGATTGTGGCCTGTACAACGATAGGGTGTGGTTGGTCGCACACCTTGAAAACGTTGTCGCCAGATACAAAGCCGAATCCAGAATGTGTCGATTGAAGGTTATTGATGGCCTGTCGCATGTCTCCTTCTGATGTGAATATGAGGGCGGTAAGACCATCGTCGTTGTACTCAACCTAATCATGGATATCAAAACAATGCAAAATTCCGCATTAACAATGAAACTGCCCTTCTCCATTTCACAGATCTCCAAAAGACGTTTTAGTATTTCTTGATCCCTCAGTTTAGCATATCGGAGAATTGCACAGCGGCTTTGTATCGGTTCAATGATTTTGTTGCTCATGTTGCATGCGAGACAAAACCGCGTAGTGTTAGAAAATATTTCCATCGTACGTCGTAGGGCTTGCTGAGCCCCTCCAGTCATGCTTGCAGTACATTGGCAAAATTGAACATACGCTGAGGATGTCTGTACGATTTACCTATCAGCCTCGTCAAGGATCACGATCTTGTGTCGCCCTGGAGGGAGCGTAACCTTCTTTTGTGCAAAGGCTTTGATCTTGTTCCGGACAACGTCAATACCGCTAAATCTTAATTAGAAATGCACACTGATAACATAAAGAGTTCATACCGCTCATCGGACGCATTCAGTTCCAAAACACCCTCTTTATATGCGTCTCCGAGTAGTTGATGTGCCAGGCAGTGTATACTAGTTGTTTTGCCGATCCCTGGCAATCCCTAGAACCCGGTTAATAGCGTAGAAAACAATGGAATGGCTAGGCGTACGGAGATGATTATATGAGGACAGTTTCCATTCCTAGCAATCACCTTGAGCCGATCAATCGTTTCTGCGTTACCAACCACTTCATCCAGGACATTTGGTCTGTATTTTTCAACCCTGGGGGGCCATGTGACGTGCCTTCAGAGGAGCTCACTGTTCAGCACGCACCATGGTAGTTCGTATGGGATATCCACAGCTCCGTTTGCGAGTTTCGAGGAAGAAGACATTGCCAGAACGCGTCAAGTCACGCGGTGTGACCGCTATCAGTATTCTATGACACCCGTTGTTCGGTCAATGTTGCTTACTTGGCGTCCGTTCCATTTACCATCTAGTGAGTGATTCTGTAGTAGCTTGCATTATTTCTAACTATGCTCGAGTCAAAAGGTACTGCAGATCCAATCACTCATCCACTCAGCACAGTTCATTTCGCTCAACTCCTGCACTACCCGCTCCGAGGCTCGACTTCCGTGAAATATCGGAAAAAATTGTCCAAAAATTGAATAATGCAGTAAATCGCAAAGTACCCATCCCCAGCGGTGCAATACTCGAGATCCCTCGGACGTACACCGAGTATAAACGTTTACTCAACAACTTGAATACGAAGCGAAATATGCGCTCCGTTTTAGGGGGGCAGATACGGCAAACAGCGGGTGAGGAGAACTCATCAGCCAAACAAGCTGTCCTTGAGGAAGCAACAAAGCTTAAGGCGGAGGTGTTGGAGCTAGAGGGGAAACTGTCTGAGGTGGAAAATACTTTATTCAACCTTGCCCTCGCTATCCCCAACGATACGCATCCAGCGTCACCCTTGGGACCTGAAAGTGCTGCTGTTACTCTATCGGTTCATGGCCCAGAATGTGTGCCAGCGAATACAGAACGCGATCATGTGACCATCTGCAAGAAACTTGGTTTGCTTGATTTCGAAAGCGGCTCGACAGTGACGGGTTCATCGTGGTATTATCTACTAAACGAAGCTGCGTTGTTGGAGATGGCCCTGACAAACTACGCCATCTCCATCGCTCTCGAGCATGGTTTCACTCCAGTTATACCTCCGGATGTCGTGCGTTCAGACATTGCCAGTCGATGTGGTTTTCAACCACGCAATAGTTCTGCTGCGCAAATGTATCATGTCACATCATCAGAATCATCGGTCTCTCCAGAACTGGTCCTCTGCGGGACCTCAGAAATTCCTCTGGCCGGTATGTTCGCCAACAAAGTCTTTCCTTCTACGACTTTGCCTCTCAAGGTGGTGGCACTGGGGCACTCGTTTCGCGCAGAAGCAGGCGCGCGAGGGGCTGACACTCGGGGCCTATATCGAGTCCACCAGTTTACAAAAGTGGAATTATTCGCCGCAACAACAAGAGGTGGCAGTGAAGCAATGATGAAAGAAATGATGCAGGTTCAAAAGTCGATCCTCGAGGGTCTGGGCCTTTCCTTCAGGTTAGCTTTGATTCCCGTCTGCGACCTGCTGTTAATTCGCTCATTTTCCAGAGTGCTTGATATGCCGTCTGAGGAACTCGGTGCTAGTGCATACAGGAAATATGACATGGAGGCATGGATGCCCGGACGGGGTAGTTGGGGCGAAGTGTCATCTCTCTCTAACTGTACAGATTATCAAGCCAGACGCCTTCATATACGCTATCGCGTTCAAGTATCAAAACCGTCTTCAACACTGCCATTTGCACACACCCTGAACGGCACGGCAGCCGCTGTTCCTCGACTCATTCTGGCTCTCCTAGAAAATGGTGCTGTTTACAATCAACAAGGTGACCTAATTGGGATTTGTCTGCCAGAAAAATTGAAACCATTTTGGATTGGCCCCGAGCATGGCAGAGGATTTGTCCATTGGGGGACTGTATGAAGTTTATCGTCTGCGCTCGGTGCATTCCGTATTGCCAATAAACATCGCATGTCCTTTGTGGATTTGTCAACATCACATTTGCACTTATGGAAATTTCTGACTAGTGAAGTGATTCTGAAACTTTCAAAATACAGACTCATCCGTGTGCACACATACTGACATAACATTATAGTAAATATTTCCATCCTTTGAAATCAGAAGATATACGCATCGTCAGAGGCTGTCTGGCTTGCGATGGTACATGACTTGTGTCTCGTCACTTTCTTGACAGACCAGTGGCTACTTCGTCAGCAAAGGGATCGGCGAAAGGATCATCTACGGCCTGGTGTTTAGTTGTCCTGGAGCTTGTGGTGTAATCATCTGATCCATCAGACACCTCTAAATGATTCCATCTATCCTTCGTTTTCGAGGAAAACGGCCCTGAGGGATCTTCCTCCTCTTCCGAGGAATCGTAATCGCTGAAGTCTGCAAGTGAACCGCGTCCATCATATGTGAGTGCATCATCGCTGTCGTGATAAGGTCGTGTCGAAGGCCGAAGAGGAGGAGGGAGATCATTTGACGAAGCGCCGAGTGGTCCGAAACTCAACTCCTGTAAATCTGGGTGCAGGGGCGAATTACTCTGCTGTCCTTTCTCCCTGCCTTTTTCGTTTCTGACCCTGTCAAGTGGTGCAAGCTGCAGCCCACTGTTTTCCTGTTCAGAGCTGATTTGAGTGGTAGCGAGCCCGGTAGTAACTGCAACGGCTGCTGACTCGGCGTCTTGAGCCGAAAGTCTATCGTACATCTCAATTGCAGCCATGATGCGCTCGTTTGCCTCGATCAAGGTGCCAATGATCTCCTCGTTCTCAACAACCTAATTTGGGAATAGTGAGTCTCTATCGCATCAGGGAATGCAAGGTTGAAGGAACGTACTTGAATGTATTTAACGACAGCCTTTCTGGCCTGTTTGGCGTTAGTTAAACAATCTTGGACACGATCGTTGGTTTGAAGACTGTCGGTGTCTCGATTGACGAGCTGTAATATACGGGTGCAATTTGTGGAAAAGACTAGCCAAGCGAGAAAAAACTGACTGTAATGGCGTTGACGAGATTGCTCGAAGCGTGAGAGGCGTCCGCGATACTGGTTAAAACCTTGGGCTTTTCCTACTACCGATGGTTAAGCACCTCTTTATCGCGCGAACGGGCTGTGCACCTTCTCAAATGGGAAAAGGGCTCGTTTCGGTTTGTTTCCTTCGGTGCGCTCCTTTCGACGTCTTTCCTCTTCCTCTCTTCGACGTTTTTCGTTCTCCTGTTTCTCTTGTTTGGCTTTCCTTTTCGCTTCTTCCTTTTGTTCTCTCTCTGTCTTTTTCTTGTCTTCAGCCGTGGGTGAGATACCGACCATGTGAGCCACCTCTTGCTGACTGAGCCGTCTGCCTTCACCCCTGCATTGCTTATAGAGTCCAGCGACCAATGTCATCGATGGATCGCCTTTAAATTGGTCCCGCCACGATCCGAGCACAAGCAACAGTTTCTTGTAGACTTTCTTGTCCGTGCTGGGGTCAGACGCGAGGTTCTTGAGTGCATCGGTAAGTTGACTATCTGCGAACGTTGCTGCATCGGAATATAAGTAAGGGCGAGAGAGGACGACCGAAATTGTGTACCCTGGAACCTTTGACCGCAGTTCTCGACAAGAGCTTTCAACAACTGCACAAACCATGAGGGCGCCAACATGAGATTGTGAAGCAATGACACAGACAACCAGAGCACGATATTGTTGATGTGGATTCCCATGCTTGAGTTTCTTCCGTAAGGCTCGCGATGCTTCCGCTGGACTGGAAGGTAGAATCCGTGAGGCCTAGAACTGACTGATAAAAACCACAATACCCTGCAGCCTGAAGGTTGATGGAGTCAACTAATTCCGGTATCCTATAGGTCGAACATCGATTCAGAATGAGAGGCTGCATAAAGAGATTGTTCATACCCATCATAAGCCTCTTCTTCGATGTTACTTGACGTGAGTATATCGACCCAATCTGTGATTGAGGACTACCTGCCCACATAAGTCATGCAAAGTAGTTATAACGAAAGGGACAAACATGAGGTTTCTCGCGGCCAAATGCTTGCCTCGCGAAACTGAGAGCTGACATGGTGGACGACGGAGAGAGGAGCTATGATAAAATGGAGATAATGATCTTGTGATCGACTTCCAATCATTACGTCATTGCATCATACTATATTATCCTATTACTGAAACATACTTTTACTTGACATTACAAACGTTAATGACTGCTTCGTTTACGCGCCTTCTTCCATTCCAGAACCACTACCACCTTCAGGTGCACTTCCATCATGTGGGCGGGCCGGCTGCACATTTTGTGCCTGTGTTGGCACTGGAGGTGGCCTTGGCTGTGCTGCATTATTTTGCATAACCATAGGCTGTGCTCCAAGACCAACAGGGCTTTCCAAGTATAACCGTATTAGGACTGTTTCCAGAGCCGCAACACTTACACTGGGGTATTCAAAACCCCGAGCGTGTTCGCGAATAGAGTTAAAAAGGGTTGCCATGTTTTCCCAACGATCAGGGGACATAGGCGGCTGGGTAGGTAGCGGTGTGAACGGTTGAGAAGGAGGAACATAACCATAAGTTTGAGGAGGGTGATGTGGATACGGCCCTTGTCCTGGTAATGGAGCAAGCATTGACACTGCGGAGCCAAACGTATTGCTAGGCGGTCCTGCAGATGATGGGCCGGCGACGGCATTACCATTCGTACTGCCCATGTCTGTGCTTATAGCAGCGGTGGTATCTTCAGCAGATGAAGCATCTTTTCCTGTCCGATCTTTGTCACGCTGGGCTGCTGCCTTGCGCCCACGACGAGTAAATGGGAGATTGGCAAGGCCGATCTCATGAGAATGCTGCGAGACGTCTGCCAAGAGGAATAAGCATGGCGTCTAGGCTCGGCAATACAGAAACTCACAACATGCACGAACTTCATCCGTATCGTAATAGGTTTTGAAGCTAATGGACGCCGGGCAACCAATTCCTTCGAGCTAGGGATATACGCAGTTAAGCACTTCATAGGTGTAAGTATGAGGATTCAAGATTGCATACCTTCCGACTAGGCACCTTCCTGACTCGCTCTGGGTGCTTTTTGACATATTTCTTTCTTCCACTTCGAGAATGCCTTGCACAAACCAGTTTGGTGTGATCTTTGAATCGGGGTGGGACTGCTTTACTCCCATGAGTGTCTCCCTGTTACTCGATCAGACATTGGAAGACGTCTTGAGCAGACTGTCATGCCTTTACAAACTCTACCATCTGGCGTTCCTCTTCCTGATTGCGCCATTCGTGGAAAGCTTCGAGATTAGGAAAGACGAGTGTGTAGCCATCGTCTGTGTCGCCAGAGCCATAGGGCTGTTTCGTGGAAGAAGGGGACTGGTTCTCGACTTGAGGACCATTCTGTATTTGGGTGGGAAAAGATGAAGTGGATGAATTTGTAGAGGGTTGATTTTGAGCCAGACGAGGAGGTAATGGTTGCTGAAGAGAGAGATCTGCCACTCGGAAATGCTGAAAGCTCATATTGGCGGATAAATTGGGGGATAATTGGCTAGAAGAGGTGATATTTGGAGATATCTTTCGAGAGGGATTCAGCAGGAAATCACGCTTTTTGAGAAGATCCTTGGTAAACTCCAGACCGTGACAGGTCGTCACACTCTCACATTTACCATGACCTCTCTCCGAAATTCTATTCACAGACGCAACCATAAGGAGCGCTCACAGCTCGCTCACCGGTCAAAGCTTGGCGTCTTGGAAAAGCATGCGGACTATGTCAAGCGTGCACAGGACTATCATTCAAAGCAAAATAGGTTAACTCGCCTAAAGCAGAAGGCTGCAGAGAGAAACAAGGATGAGTTCTATTTCTCTATGCGAAATGAAAGGACAAAGGCGAGACCACTGGTCACCCGTAATTCATCCACGGCATTCTAATTCTTTTGTTGTATAAAGGATGGTGTGCATATAAAGGACAGAGGAAATACTGCCCTTCCAACAGACATTGTAAAGGTTCTCAAAACACAAGATGAGAACTATATACGCACGATGCGTGCTGCTGGCCTCAAAGTTTGTTCTTTCTCATATGCCATCCAATTACCCCCTCAACTTTTATTCAGAAAATTGACAAGCTCAAAAGCCGACTGACGTCGCTGGCGGACTTGGTAAAACCTCACGGGATACGTGATAGTGTCGATGATGATTTAAACCACGAGGAGTTCCAGTTATTGAGTGAGGCTGGTATAATATGTAGTTCTAAAACCAAGAAAGGTGGGCGCAAACCAAACCACATTGTTTTTGTCGATAGCGACGAAGGAGGTATGTTGCCCTCCATCAAGACTCGCAGGTTGACAAACCCACCTCAATCACTAGTGCAGAAATACTTGCCTCCTGATGACCATTCCCTTACCGAGGCAGCTCATAACATGGTTGAGGTGGATGAAACAGACCTTGGATGGAAACCCACAGAGAAAGGCAAAAAGTCAATTCAGCGCGTTGCTCACGCTAGCGCGGTTGGTCATGAAGATAATGACAACGTGAAACCGGAGCAAGGTGACAAACGCCGGCTTTTAACAGAACTTGCCGCTCGGTTGGCACGAGACAAACAGTTGCGATATACTGAAAGGGAGCTTGAAATGCAGCGACTGATGATGGGTAAAGGTGGTCGAAAAAAGCTTCGAGGTGCGGAGAAGGTCGAGGGGGACAGTCAGGATGAGGATGAGGATGTGATAGACGCGCGAAAGGGCAAGGTGGGCGTTCAGAGGAGCAAGGTCGATGAGAAAATGTACCGACCACGAGTGTACAAATGGCGGCTGGAAAGAAAGCGTTGATGATATATTCACTGCATCTTATTAATCCGAGAATAATTCTAGCAGTCCGTAAGGTCCGTAAACATATCCTGAGCAACTAAACGACTGTACACGCGCCAAATATCCCCATAACTATCAGGAATGTCACGAGATACATTTGGTCATAAAGAGGTAACGCGCTCCTATATGAACCGTTAGAGGATGGGGTTGACGATGACGAAGAGGTGGATCCGGGAGGTACAGCTGGTGTCGAGCTATAAATCACGCCATTGGCAGTGGCTGCCACTTGGAAGACAGAGCCACCGCCAAACTCGTAGAACTAGATATATATATATGCTTTAGTGTGGTTCTTAACGATTGGCAGGGAGGATTTACATCTACAAGCATGAAATTCGGGGATCTTGAATTGAGCGCAATGCATGCATTTACTTGAGCTCCAAGTGAACCAGGTCCACTAGCGCCATTTGTAATATTCGCCTTGGCTACGTCGGGGGCTGGTTGACCGAGCACAAGCATGTCCAAAAAGTGATTGATGAGGCCCAGCTGTGTCGCTGTATCCTGCGCCTTGGTTCGATTGACTGAACAATCAAATAGATTGGGATCTACTACGTCGAACGCTGTCTCCCACATGTTCGTAAACTCTGCAAAGTCAATGATTAGCTAATAGCGGAGGCAAGGGTGAGAAAGAGAAAACCATCAATTAGATATGAGACAGTCGGGTCAGCGCCATTGTCAAGGAACACAACCAGTCGGTTTCCGCTGCTAATCATACTTCCAAGCGTCGGCCACGCTGACGCAGTCAACGTGGAGGTGGCAGGTGAAAATGACATGGAATCAAC
The DNA here is from genome assembly GCA_026075535.2 of Tricholoma matsutake. Lineage (NCBI taxonomy): Eukaryota > Fungi > Basidiomycota > Agaricomycetes > Agaricales > Tricholomataceae > Tricholoma > Tricholoma matsutake. The sequence continues at coordinate 8,523,941 of AP026540.1, read as the reverse complement.
ACCCGCAGCCTTGAAAACAGTATCGAAGGCAGAAGCCGGGAGATTGTCGATATTCACGATGAGCATGGAGAGAACTTAGCTTTGCGTGAGGACCATAGACAAACTGTTACAAAACCAATTTTACACACCCTCATTAGGATTGGCGTTTAGCCAGGTCTTAACTAGGTATTTGTATTCACGTCAAAAATTGTCTCTAATCTTGCTGCTGAAGCTCACCGGTCGTAAGGTAGGCTTGTAGAGTACCGCCATCAAAAAGCGCCTTTCGAACGGTCATTTAAACGGTTTATGAAGGGAATTTATTCCACTCACGCAAGAAGTATGACAAAGCCTGATCTCGCCAAGTTGTGAATGTGCTTGGACTTGCAGCATACGGATTCCATCGTTCAACTGTTGGGTGACTAATAATATTTCCGAATCAATTGAAATGTTAACGGAATATAACAATAATACTCGCGGTTCTGGTCTTGATTAGCAGCCACTATAGCCCAGGCAAAAGGATAATGTGAGCTGAGAAGTGATAACAAAAGGGTATACAGACAATTGTTGACTCCAATTGCGTAAGAGTCGTGTGCGCCGACGAAGGTTACGTTGCCGAAGCTGCGGCCACACAGTTCAGAATGTCCATTACACACCGTGGCTCGCCGATCCGGAGGAAATGCAGTTGCAGAAAGTAACAACGAACTTAGCACGACCTGCGTGAGATGTTTTGAAAGAAACATCGTAGTATAGGAGAGAGAGCGTGGGCTGTATCAAGCCGTCAGGCATCATGTCGTGGTCATAAAAACACTAAGCTGACCATAATTAGCTGATCAAACTCGGATAAATATATTGGGTAATTTTGACATAGCAATCGCATCTTTCACCACAGCTTACAAGTGCCTCACGTACGTACTATGAATGGCCAAGATGGCGTCGGCGAGCTTGAGGAGGCAGGTTAGCACAGGCTGGAACTTGGCAATTGGATGTGATGTTGAGTATATACTTCCGCGAGGGAAGACGTCGAAAAAAAACAAGTGCATTGTGCATCGACAGATTAGGCTTGAGCTTGATTCCCCATATGGGGTATAAACTTATGTAACGCCGCAGCAATCCAAGCAGCGATTAATTTGTTTATCACGTGCACATGCTTCTTTTTTTATGAAATTTCGACATGTCTGTGAACTACTTACTATCTTCATCACAGCAACATCACTGTCATTGGTCTGGAATCCAACCAAAATCCAATGCTATCAATTCCCAACATGAATTGTGCTTGCTTTTTGAGGCTGTTGAGAATCCCACCGTGATCAGGCGATGACCGATGCATGTGATGTGTGTGCTATTCTTAGGGCACCCCTTAGATGTGCTTGAACAAACATCTCACAGATACCATCCCATTGTTTCTTTATCTGACAGGACTCATATATATACAGTAGATAGTTGCTTGACCACCTCAGTCACTTATAGTCATACAAGGACTAGTGTTGCCACAGCTTAAGCTGACTTAAGCCGAGGTTTTTTGCTATCTTGGGAAATAAATTATGTAAAATTACCAAAATATTTGAGGAGCTAGATCCCATCAAAAGCTGAGGGGTCCTCTGCCAACTCTAAGCCATTCCTGAAATATTTAAACAGCTTTGAAATGGCTCTGAAATGGCTTGGCTTGAGCTGTTTCAAAGCCACTTAGATATCTTGGGAAAGGCTTCTCCAATTGCTTAGAGTTGGCAGAGGACCCCTCAGCTTTTGATGGGATCTAGCTTTGTATGGCCACACTTGTTATATCTGAGTTTGAGTTCAATGTAAAATATTATTTGATAACACATTGCAAATAAGATTTTCCAAGGTTTGGGGGAAGATTCTGGGAAACTGTCAGGTACAGCACATGATGCTCATCACATGACAGGCATGTCATGATGCTTCAAAGTGGAAAGCAAAAATCGCGATCAGAATCTTTGGAGCATGCCCCATTAGTCCCACAAATGGACAGAAAGTCTGAAGGGGAAAATGAGACTACACCAAGGCACACTAGGAGAGAGAATGGGAGGGGTGGGTGGAAAAATGGACAGATGGTGTCTATCAAAGTGAAGGGATGAGGTGGGAAGAAGAGAGAACATGTTTCTTTTTTTTGTCCTTCTTAACCTTCATCGTGCACAGACCTCTCAGGCTAATGACACTAGACATTGAAACATGTTGAAGAGACGTCAAAATCATGTTGTGCTTACAAAGCCTGGACACAACTTTTTTGGCCAAGCTTGCAAGCTCGCGTGGCCTATTGTTGAGTCACCAGCTTTGTATGGCTGCACTCATTATATCTGAGTTTGAGTTCCATGTAGAATATTATTTGATAACGCGTTGCAAATAAGATTTTCCAAGGTTTGAGGGAAGATTCTGGGAAACTGTCAGGTGCAGCACATGATGCTCATCACATGACAGGCGCATCGATGCTTCAAAGTGGAAAGCAAAAATTGCAATCAGAATCTTTGGAGTGTGCCCCGTTAGTCCCACAAATGGACAGAAAGTCTGAAGGGGAAAATGAGACTACACCAAGGCACACTAGGAGAGAGAATGGGAGGAGGGTGGGTGGAAAAATGGACAGATGGTGTCTGTCAAAGTGAAGGGATGAGGCGGGAAGAAGAGAGAATGTTGTAAGATAAGTCCATCGCTTATCTTACTACCTTCCTACTTCCCACCAACGCGCAACCTTTTCTATCACATGTCTTCCCTTTTGGGACCATTACTGATATACACGATCACATGCATAACTGTTGATTTGTGAACGATGTCTTAGTTAGTTCTTCATTCCTCTTTCAATCCATATCAAGTTCCAATTTACATGGTTCACACTCTTAAGTGGTCAAGGCACAAGTGTGCTTTCATTACACTTTTTTTTAAATTCAAACTTGACGAGTATCTTTCCAAAATGCCCTATCAAAAACTTGGAGAAACCAAAACCCCCCATCGTATCTTGATACTGAAGTGCGGAACAAAACGCAACACCACTGAGCTCAAACAACCATTTCACTACCGTATCCGGTGGCTATCTACCCTTTCTGGGCGAGAACCTCAAGAAGTTGCTGTAACCGACTGCTATCTACCCTTTTTGGGCGAGAAGAGGCTGCCGCATCAGAAATTGTGGAAGCCCGGTACTATCAACATCTGCCCCAACCCCAGCGTTATCCCACCTTGCCTATTTAACAGGCCCAGTCAAAGAGCATCGCCCAGATTCACCGCCCATATATGACACAACTATCACCAACAATCTGTCTCGACTTCCCTCACAAGCTGCACCACTCACCACCAGGAGTAGAGTGCATGCCCCTGTACCTCTAAACACACTGTCGTCTCCCCTTTCTTCACTATTGCCATCCCCAGTCCCAACACCAGCCCCTGTGACCACTGCTAAGCAACCGTCACTCAAATGCACCTCCGCATCCGACTCTGAGTCTGACACCCCCAGCACAATGACCACGATGACTTCCACCGTTACCCCCCTGTATGCAGCCACTGAAGTTAAGTAGGCATCACCTTCCTCCGCACCCCTCCTCACCGCCGGATGTCTGACAGTCAAAGCTGTCCGAGAATTCAATACAGCTTGCCATCACTATTTTTCTGTGAAGGACATCCCTGCAGCTGACCACGTTGGGAAGATTATCTACAACTTTGAGTCCTCAGTGGTCCAGTCTTGGATCAATGCAGAAGAAGCTCGATTGCTCACACTCAGCTTCCAGGATTTTCTGATCGCTCTCAAGAAGAAATTCTTACCTCGTTCTTGGGAGGACGAGCTCATACAAGACCAGATCTTGCCTCAGGGCATGACCGAGCTCCTCACTTGGGTCAACAGTGTCCATAATGCAAACGATGAACTTGGCACAGCCAAGTCGCCTTATCACATTCCCGATGATCGTTTCCGACTGCACTTGATTCCTCGTCTCTCTGACGGAATGAAACGGCTTTACAAAGCCAACAACGGCATCACACCTGGAGCCACAAAGGGTACCCTCGACGCCATTACAGATTTCGAGGACTGGATGGAACAGCTTCTTCTTCTAGAGCAGGATTTGCAAGCGAGCCGCGCTGGATGGGTCTCCCACGCTGCAAAAGCTGGCAACATCTTGCGAGACTCGTCAGTGCAAAACATCAGCATCACCACGACCACGTCCCCTGCTCCCCCAAACGTCACCCACACCACACCTCTCAAACTGCTCACTGAAGATGAGAAAACTCTCCTGAGACAGCACCTCAGGTGCTACAAATGTCGCGTTTTTTATGCAGGTCACCTCAGACGGAACTGTACCAACCCCCGGCCCACCCTGGAAGATTGCAAGCGGGTGATGGCAGCGAATGCAGCCAAGGCAAAAGCTGCGTATGACAAGATACAAGCTGCTGCACATGCGGGGTCGACCACCATCGCTGTTAAGACTATAGGTCCTTGACTCAGCCTCGGCTTTGTGTATCGCAGTTGGAGGCTTTCCAACTGTATTGGTATCGCACTAGGAGACTTTCCTAGTGTATCGGGCTTCCTGCCTCCACTTGGGTACTTCCTCAAGTAGTCATGGCTATCCGTACTCAGAGGCTTTCTGAGTAGACCATTCGTTCGTGTATCACAGTTGGAGGCTTTCCAACTGTCGAGTTTGGGTTATCACAGCTAGGGGCTTCCTAAGCTGTTGAGTTTGAGTGTATCACAACTAAGGGACTTCCTTAGTTGTCGAGTGTTCTGGTTGAGTCTAAGACCGTTGGTTGAATTAGGTCAAGCTGGAGAATACACAGAGTGTAGCTACAGCTTATATACTGTTCTAGGACTACCTATCGTCCAATTGGAAAGTGAGATGCTTATCAGGTAAATATAGACAAGAACAATAGAGACAATAGGCCTCATGCCTTGCATGAGGCGTCCGATGTCACAGATCCGATGTCAAGGATCCGATGTCGATTGTGGGGGTCTGATGTCACGGACCTCATGTGAAGGGGTTGTCGTACCATGGTGCATGTGGGAGTGGTTCAGGTGCATGGAGTCATCATGTGTCAGGGCATCTGCCATCGGAGGAGAGTCAAGTTGAATGGAAAAATTAAGGTACCCGGCCTTGCTGGCGTACGTCTGGCCATCGTGGGTTACGATAACGGAAAATCATAACATCACCCTCTCTCTATCTTCGAAGTCACTGACTTCGAATAACATCTTTGTTCCTCCTCCGGGGTCTGGTCGGGTGTGGTCTGGATAGGTGAGTGGGGTGGGGTCAGGGGGTGCAATGGAGGAATAGCTCATGTCCGAACTCGGACCACGATTGGGTTCTTCTGGTTCGTGCTGCCTCAGGCAGTGGTGTCAGCGGGGTGATATTCTCATAGAGAGAAGGGTTCTCCATAGGGTGTTGTAGGATGGAGAATTCGATGTCTGTAATCGGGGGTTCGGGTCTTGGTTGAAAGATTTCGTAAAGGCAGAATGCGAAGGTAAGGGCAGTCGCAACAGCTAGGATCGTGCCAATGACAATGGCAAGAATCTCTATTCCAGTGAGCATGGTTCGTCTCTTTTCTTTTCTAGGGGTGGTCTTCTGTAGTCGGTTCGGTGGGTGTTTTTGGTCTTGGTTTCTACAGCTGTCGTCGCTGTTTATATGCTCCAAGGATTTTCTTGGTGTGTTTCAGGTTTCCCTTGGGCTCCCAGGAGTTCTCCGAGGTTGGGTATCCGACCCACTTCACTAGGAAGTGCATGGTTTTTCCTTTCTTTTTGTGTCCGATGATCGCTTCCACTTCATATTCTGATTCGCCTTCTATCAGGTCGGGTGGTGGTTCTGGGAAGTTCGGTCCGTGTGTCTCGGTTTCTTTGTATGGGGAAAGAAGTGCCGCGTGGAATACCGGGTGTATTTTCCACTGTTCTGGCAACTTCAGTCAGTAGGAGAGTGGGCTCAGGACCTTCTCGATAGAGAATGGTCCTTCTCTTTTCGGTGCGAGCTTCTTTGTTTGATGCGTCGTTCTGAGGTTCTTCGCTTCTAGCCACACTCTGTCTCCTTCTTTGAATGGGGTGAAGTGCCTTGTCGTTCTTTCCGCCATCATTTGTCTGGCCAACTCATGAGTTGCCTTCGCTTTGTCTCGGGCCCATTGCAGTGCAACCATTCATTTTTCTATGGCTGGTATGTTCGTCTTCAGGTAGGGGAGTGGGATCGCCTTGGGCTCGTAGCCCATCATGAGGTAGAACGGGGAGTTCTTCTGTACAGAGTGTGTTCTCTGGTTGTGCATGAACTCCGTGGTTGGGAGAAGGTGTTTCCAATTCTCCTGGTTGTTCGAGCAGAAGATCTGTAAGTAAACTTCCACTTCCTGGTTTACCCATTCTGTCTCCCCGTCGGTCTGGGGGTGGTACGCCGTGCTCATCGCCAGTTTGATTCCGAGCAATCTTCCTAGCTCCTGGAAAAGCTGCGAGGCGAATCTGGGATCTCTATCGGAGATGATCTTGTCTGGGAGGCTGAATCGTTTGTAGACATTGTCTAGGTAGAGGGTGGCTGCTCCCAATGCATCTATCGTTTTCCTGCAAGGGATAAAAATTACCCCTTTGTAAGCCCATGGTCTACCACGACCATGAGTGCATCATAACCGTCGGACTCTGGCAAGTTGGTTATAAAGTCTGTCGTCACCATTGCGAATGGTCTTGTTGCTTCGGATTTGATCGGCTGTAGTGGGGGGTTCATCGGGTGCGTGTTGACCTTCATCTGCTGGCATACTGCACATCCAGCAATGTAGTTCTTGATGTACATCATCATCCCCGGCCACCAGTAGTCTCTCCTGATCATTTTGGTCGTTTGCCATTGTCCCAGGTGTCCGCTGGTTACTCCTTCATGGTATTTTTGCACCAGCTTCTTCCGTAGTTCTCTGTTGTCTGGGACATAGCACCTGTCTTGGAAGAATAGAAGACCATCTTCTATCTTCCAGTCTTCTAATGCCGACCTTATCGGCGGTGTTCCTTTGGTCTTTAGTGCCTCGATTGCGCTCTTTACCAGATCGTCTTTCATGATGCTACCTGCAAGTAGATCATGCATTTCTGTGTCAATGAATTTCACAAATACTGTTTCTGGCAGCATTGTGACGTCTTCATTGTTGTTGTCTTCTTCCGGTATATGGTCTGCTCTCCGTGATAGCGCATCACTCTGTACCATCTGAGATCCAGGTATGTGGATGAGTTGCAAGTCAAATTCCGATAGGAATAAGCTCCATCTTGCCTGTCGTCTGTTCAGTTTCTGTGCTGTCCAGAAGTACATTAGGTTCTTGTGATCCGAGAGGATTACTACCGGGTGTTCAGAACCCAGCAAGTAGTGTCTCCAAGTTTCCAGCAATCGTACTATCGCCAGAAGTTCCCTGTTGTATATCTTGTAGTTCCGTTCTGTTGGTGTCAGTGCATGCGATATGTATCCGCATGGATGCCAGTCTCCATTTGTATCCCTTTGTCTCAGCACTCCTCCTGTCGCATGTTTTGAGGCGTCTGATTCGATCGTGAATGGCTTTGTCGGGTCTGGCATCAGCAGTACCAGTGCTTCTGCGAATTTCCTTTTTAGCGTCTGAAAGGCCTGTTCGCATTCCTTTGTCCAGTCGAACGTCTTGTTCTTCTTCGTCAGTTCATTAAGCGGTCTGCTTGTCTCCGCAAAATGTCCAATAAACTTCCTGTAGAAGTTTCCAAATCCCAGGAAAGATCTGACTGCCTTTACGTTTGTCGGGGTTGGCCAATCCTGTATACCTGCCAGTTTTGTGTTGTCCATGGCAATCTCATTGGGTCGGATGATCAGACCCAAGAATTCCACTTCGTGGACATTGAACTTGCATTTCTCTGGCTTCAGGTATAAATCATTTTCTGCCAGTCATTGCAGTACCCTCTTTGTCCTTTCCTGGTGTTCGTTCTGATCCTTGGAGAATATCAGGATGTCGTCCATGTAAATCATGAGCCATCCTTCTCCAATCATGTCGCGGAATATCTCGTTCATCATTGCCTGGAAGGTCGCCGGTGAGTTGCATAATCCAAAGAACATCACCGTTGGCTCAAACAGCCCCCGATTTGTCTTGAAGGCTGCTTTCCATTGATCTCCATCTTTGATCCTGATGTTGTGATATCCCCATCGGATGTCCAATTTTGTAAACCATTTCACCCCTCTTAGTTTGTCCAACAGGTCTCCTACCAGCGGCAGCGGGTAGGTGTTCTTGATCGTTCCGTTATTCAAGTACCTGTAATCTTGGCAGGGTCGTAGCGCATCCGAGTCCTTCTTCGCAACGAAGAAGAATGGCGACGCCATGGGTGATTTTGATGGTCGGATGTATCCTTTCTGCAGGCTTTCGTCTAGAAACTCATCGAGTTTCTTCTGTTCTGCCGGCGACAATGGGTAAACCCTGCAATCCTTTGCTACAAAGTCCGGTTTTAGTTCAATCGCATGATCCCAGGGTCTTGATTCTGGGAATTGTTCCGATGCTTCCTTTTTGAATATCCGTCGATACTCCTTGTACTGTTCGGGGAGTAGTTCATCTAGGGTCTTCTGTTCGGGGTCTCCTTCCTTCTTGTGTGTCAGGTGTTGAGAGACCGATGTCTTTGCCCTAATCCAGATGTTTTGTCCATAAGCATATCGCGGTGATCCTTTTGCCTTCATGATCTGAGAGATTTTCTTCGTCGTCAGAGAATATCCATATTTTGGCTCGTCATATTCCTCTGTCAGCGGTGTCTTAGCTGGTTCGAATATTCCAATGACGGGTTCTCCTCGGATGTAGGCGACCAGTAGCTCATCGTCTTTGATCTTTGGTTTGGGTGTCTCTTTCGGTTGTTCCGTTGCCTGTTCCGTTGCCTGTTCCATTGCCTGTTCGTGGCCCGGCCGTGCTGGGTTTTCCTTCCCAGTGTCTTCTTCATCTTGTGGCCCAATGGGTTCTGCGTTCTGAAGAGTCGTGATTGCGATCTCTTCATTGTCTATTTCTTCAATCGTCGCCTTTCTTGTCTCGATGGGCATCTTGCTTCCTCTTGGTTCAGCATGGAGGGCTCCCCCCATTGATCTTGCCTTGGCGATGATTCTTCAGCAGTCCATTCGCTGCTCTTTGTTCATTGGTTTCTCTTTCTTCAGGGTAATCTTTTCCCTCTGTTTTGCAACTATTCGGGCCAATGCCAGTTGTCTTTCTTCTTTCTTGGCAGCCAGTTTCTCCAGTTCTCTGGTTGCCACCTTTTTCCATCGTGCTCGTTCTTCCTCGGCAGTCTTCTTCTTGAGGGCAAGCTTTTCTTGATCTCTAGCAATGATGCCTCGGCACCATGCCTGTCGTTCTTCTTTTGTCATGTCAAGGGGGTTCTTCTTATTCTCGGTTCCCCTTTGGCGCCATGACAGGTGTTCGTCATCAGTTTTCTTTGTCAGTACCCTACCGATAAGGGTTCTTCCTTTCCCATATGAGAACTCTGGGTAAGTCTCGTCCTTCGTCCTGAACTGGAAGGTTCCGATCTTCCAGTCGATCACTGGGTTGATTCTTCTGAGCCATGGTAGACCTAGGATGATTGATTCCTTTCCCAGTCCTGCAATCAGGAAGGTTGTTGGGAAAGTCCTTCCGTTGATCGTTAAGAGTCCTCTGGCACAGTGGGAGATTTCCCCTCTCTTGTTTGGGGTTCCGTCCACATTCTTGACTCTGATTACCCTTTCCAGGGGGCGCAATTCGAATCCACTGCTTTCTGCGAATTCATGGCTCATGAATATCCCTCCCGCTCCTGAGTCGAGTAGGGCTTCGGTTTCGATGTCTCTTTCTCTGCCTGTCCCTGCCACTTTGACATCTAAGCGCATAGATTGATTTTTCAAAGTGGCCAGTAGTACAGAGCTAATGGAAAGTTCAGTGGTACCTGGCATTGAGGCAGGCCACCTCTTTAAAAACCCTCATCCTCAATTGCGGTGAGAGCCCTTGTCCTGTCTTCTTCATCGAGGTCCTTTATGATTGCTCAGATTTTTGAGTAGGCCTCTTTGCCTTTCTTCTTTTGGAATGACCAGTTCTCGGTTCTTGTTTCCCCTTTCTTGTGTTTGGTTGCTCTGTGCCCGGGTTGGTGGCACACAAAGCATAGCCCCTTCTTCATGTGTTTGACCCTCTCCTGGTCAGAGAGTCGGTTGATTTCTAGTGGGGTTTCTTTTGGTTTAGAGTTCGCGGGTTTCTTTGCCCAGCTCTCCTGTAATTTCCCAGTTATCACTTTTGCTCTCCTCCATTGTCCATCATATTTGGAGGCAGTGTTGATCATCCCCTCAAGGGTTGTGGGGATCGTTTCCATGTTGAATACTCTTTCAAGGAGCTTGGGGTTTAACCCGTCCATGAAGAGTTTGATCAGGGCAGTATCGTCATTGATCCCTGCCTTTTCTTGCAGGATTCGGAATTGCGCAATGTAATCCTCCAGGTCTTGTCCCTGCTTCAGTGTTTTCATTTTGGTTCTGGCTCTGCCAGCTTCATCGATCGGGGTGAACGCTACTTTGAGCGCCGTTTCGAAGGTTGACCATGTCCCTAGGTCTTCCTTTTCTGCCCATGTCTGTGCCCAGGGCGTGGCGGTTCCTCTGTTCATGAATGACAATGCGAAGATGATTTTCTTTTCATCTGTGTCATAGATTCCGTGATTTACTCTCAGATAGAGTTTCACTTCTTGCAAGAACTTTGCAGTTCTCACTCAGTCCCCTGTGAAGTCAGAGGGGGTTCGGATTCTAATCTCCTTGGTAGATGCGGTGGGTTCGGTAGACATGTTATTGGGGATGTCGTTGTTGGATAAGGAGAATGGGTCTCATTCTGGGGTTTCTTCTTTGCTTGTCGATCTGAAGTCTTCTTCAGTGAGGTATCTTGGTTCCTCGTCTTCTGTTCACTTCGAGAACCACCTTTGTGCTGGTTCTGAGTATCGTACTAGTCGACCTTGGTATCTATACCATGAGGTTCTTCCTGATGTCGATGCTCCTGTCGGAGGTCTGTCTGGGCTTTGTCTGAAAGACGTTGTGTCTGCACCTAGGTAGGTGGACTTCATAGATCAGCTTGACCTTTTGTTAAGACTATAGGTCCTTGACTCAGCCTCGGCTTCATGTATCACAGTTGGAGGCTTTCCAACTGTATTTGTATCGCACTAGGAGACTTTCCTAGTGTATCGGGCTTCCTGCCTCCACTTGGGTACTTCCTCAAGTAGTCATGGCTATCCGTACTCAGAGGCTTTCTGAGTAGACCGTTCATTCGTGTATCACAGTTGGAGGCTTTCCAACTGTCGAGTTTGGGTTATCACAGCTAGGGGCTTCCTAAGCTGTCGAGTTTGAGTGTATCACAACTAAGGGACTTCCTTAGTTGTTGAGTGTTCTGGTTGAGTCTAAGACCGTTGGTTGAATTAGGTCAAGCTGGAGAATACACAGAGTGTAGCTACAGCTTATATACTGTTCTAGGACTACCTATCGTCCAATTGGAAAGTGAGATGCTTATCAGGTAAATATAGACAAGAACAATAGAGACAATAGGCCTCATGCCTCGCATGAGGTGTCCGATGTCATGGATCCGATGTCAAGGATCCGATGTCATGGACCTCATGTGAAGGGGTTGTCGTACCACGGTGCATGTGGGAGTGGTTTGGGTGCATGGAGTCATCATGCATCAGGGTGTCTGCCATCGGAGGAGAGTCAAGTCGAATGGAAAAATTAAGGTACCTGGCCTTGCTGGCATACGTCTGGCCATCGTGGGTTACAATAACAGAAAATCGTAACAGTCGCTGCCATTTTCGAGGCAGACACGGTTTTCGAAGGTAGCAAGAGTAACGGAGACTCAGAAGACTACGTAGATGCTAATGAGGTCGAAGAGTATGTGACTTTGCCTTTTGCCCTTCCTCAACACCTTTGTTGGACATGCTGCGTTGATGCTCCGGCTACCTGTGCTGCTACTCCCGTTAACACACTAATTGACCATGGATCTTTGCCAGTCTTGATTTCTAGTGAACTCGCCGACATATTATGCCTGACTGCAAGACCTCTGTTCAAACCGCTTTCTGTTTCTGGAGCTTTCACTAAGAAGAACGATGCAAGAACCCCGCTCATATTAACTCATTATTGTAGATTATCGATCATGTCTCAAGACTCTCTCTGGCACTCCCGTGTTCTCAATGCAATTATAATCTTTGGAGCATGCCCTGTTAGTCCCACAAATGGACAGAAAGTCTGAAGGGGAAAATGAGACTACACCAAGGCACACTAGGAGAGAGAATGGGAGGAGGGTGGGTGGAAAAATGGACAGATGGTGTCTGTCAAAGTGAAGGGATGAGGCAGGAAGAAGAGAGAATGTGTTTCTTTTTTTGTCCTTCTTAACCTTCATCGCGCACAGACCTCTCAGGCTAATGACACTAGACGTTGAAACACGTTGAAGAGACATCAAAATCATGTTGTGCTTACAAAGCCTGGACACAACTTTTTTGGCCAAGCTTGCAAGCTCACGTGGCCTATTGTTGAGTCACCAGCTTTGTATGGCTGCACTCATTATATCTGAGTTTGAGTTCAATGTAAAATATTATTTGATAATGCGTTGCAAATAAGATTTTCCAAGGTTTGAGGGAAGATTCTGGGAAACTGTCAGGTGCAGCACATGATGCTCATCACATGACAGGCGCATCACGATGCTTCAAAGTGGAAAGCAAAAATTGCGATCAGAATCTTTGGAGTGTGCCCCGTTAGTCCCACAAATGGACAGAAAGCCTGAAGGGGAAAACAAGACTACACCATGAAGGAGCCCAGCTCACAACAGGCGAGTCTCTTTGGACTAGGCACCCCAAACTAGAGCTGAGCGAGGGAACAGATATAATATTTCACAATGCAGGCTCCAGACATTCGGAGTATCGAGAGTAACAGTAAATGAGATATGCTGCGAGTACTAGTAGCACTAACAAGACAACATAGGAAGCGATAATAGTGAGCATATGTGTCCATGGTGGCTTTTAAGCTATGGGCGCGATGAGAATTAGCAGCATTCAAAATGAAGAGAGGGAGAATAGATTCAATATGGCGCCAATACTCAAGAAAGGCATTGGACAGCCGGCATCCCTGTGTCGCCACAATGTTGGGGTCAGTACCCTGCAGAAGAAGCTCTGTGGCACCACCTATGCGGAAAGTGTGCCCTGGCATCTGAGGAAAGCCAGCAGCAACCCACACCATGTTACAATGATCAATGAACCAGGGCTTTGTCATGGGTGCCCAACCCCCATCAGCAGTCTCAAAAGTAAAAAGAGGTGCAGTGTTGGGGACAAGAGAATTGGCAGAGAGATGATGTCTGAGAGCTGACAGTGGACAAGTAACATGAACATGAGCTGTGACTGAAATGTCAGCACCTATTGCCACAGTGGTTTTCATCCACGGAATGTGAAAGGTGGCATGTTCTGTACCATTGTGGACTCAAGAGGTACAGACAGGGAGCACATCATGGGACACATGTTTTGCTGAATTGAAGAGATTCTGACTAGGGATGAGGAGCTCACCCAAGCTGCAGGTTAGATGAGTAAATAATAAGAGATGAGGAAAGAGGGCAGACTTGCCGACAGCATGACCAGAAGGCGACGGATGCCACAGCCCACACTGCCGCATCAAATGCATTGGATAAATCAAGACCTGACTTCAAGGCAACCAGTGCCTCAATGGTCATGGGAGGGTGCTTTGCCCACTTGGAGCTGGGAGGGACAAGCTTTACGAATCCACGGCGGACATGGTGAAGCATGTCCAAACCGTGCCATGCTGCACCATTGACAATGTGCCAATATTGGAGGCCCACCAGCCAATTGTTGAGTGCACTTTCTGAAATGGAACCAGCTGCAGAAGTGGAGAATGCAGAGAGTAAAATTTCCAAAGCTGGCATGCGACTAAGTTCTGGAATGGAGTGTGTGTCGCAGTTATGACGCAGTATTGAGTAAAACAGAGAAGTCCTGCACCATAATTGCTATGGGTGTTCTCATCGAGAGAAAAAAGCATGACTTGGAACAATTTGAGGATGGATGAGGGTGGAAGCTCTGCTTCCAGGGTGGTTTGAAATTTGTCGGAGTGGGGAGTTGTCCAGCGAAGCACACATTTGCTAGCAAGAACATTTGGTCAGTGAGAAGAGGGGACAATGTGGGCATCCTTGCGCATTTGCGGTGTACATACACTGTAAGGGCAACCTTATGATCAGAGTCCTAAGAACTCAATACTTGCAAGGGAAAACCAAAGAGAAAACTCTAAGGAGTCTGGTGCAAGGCCGAAGTATATATATGGAAGGCATGCGACATTCTAAAATACTTGGAGCCCCTTCCATCCTAGCACTAATTCAGATCCAGGGTTGTGTTCCCATTTGGGGAGATGGCCATCAATCAGTGATAGTGTCCGCATCAGGCCATGCTTGGTAAGTGGTGTCCACATCAGGCCATGATTGGTAATGGGCATGCAAAGACATCCTTGATCATTTCTGCAGGTGCAACGGTTTGCACAGGGGTATTGACTGCGAGAATGGTGAGAGTACAATAGGGGCTGATGGATCGACATATTGGAATGTTTGTAGATGGTTGGCACAAAAGGCGCCTCGTTGCGCAAAAGGCACTTTGTTGCGTGAACATTTGCAGGTGTTGTCAAGAACCGTTCCTTGCCCGATTGGAACCTGCATCCGTCTGACCCTTTCCTGCATGTTGAACCTGACTTTTGTCTACGCCTCCCGATTTTGTTCCTGGCTGCCTTGCACTGCCCACACTGCTGTGCACCAGGCTGCCTTGTACAGCATCCATGCCTGCCTTCCCAAGGCTGCCATCTCTATTGCAAATTCAACTATGGATTCCTGTGTGGCTCCTGCTAGATAATTTATCTATGCAGTCAAGACACTGCCGCGGTCTTCATTCCTGTTCCGCATTATTCCAGACTACAGTATTTAAGCTTAGTTAGTTTTGCCTTGTATTCCTCAGTTTGTATATACTGTTAAGAACTGATCCTGGAAGGTTCGTCGGAATCTGATCAGACACTGCAGGTGTTGTTTATGGAAGGTTGTTGGGTCATTGCGGATTCTGCGGGAGGGGAAATGGAAAGGACTTGGCTTCAGCTTGTAAGAAGCTGCGCCCTTCACCTCATCTGGTGTCCTAATTTCAAGTTGAAGGTTTGGAGGTAGGAGCAGGAAAGTGCAGGTAAATGCGGGAAGGAGTATGGAGGGACTTAGATTAAGTTCAGATGAGGTTAGAACTTCAGAGGGAGACTGGAGGTCGAGTCGAATGGAGTTCAGACTCTTAGAGAACTGAGGTTGGGATTGGCAGATTAAAGTATATATGAACTCACACTTCACTTGTCCAATTCCTCTCTATGACCCCTACTGAGACCTGCCAGCGCACAACAAGAAATTCCCAATGCGCTGGTACTATCCCAGGGATCTCTGCAATCCAGTGATCCACCCTTTCCGACCCTTGACCCACCACTACCTTCAGAGTGTCTTCCAGACCCTCAAACATCTTCTGACAAATCGGCTCAGGAGCCCCCTCAATCAGTGCCAATCTCATGTCCACCCGTGCCCCACACCCTTCTGCCAACCTGGAAGGTTTTTGATCAAGAACTCCCCTTGAGTACATAGGGGGCATCAACCAGCCTCAACCCTTTGGGTTGGAAGATCCTGGTCTAGAGGACGGACCCCCCGGCGGACCCAATGACCCTAGTGGTTCTGACAGCCCTGGGGGTGACCCCAATCCCAATGATCCAGAGGATCAACCTCCTGCGGGGGAAAACCCTGACCCAGGGGATAGGTTCATAGATGTCCTTTACAACCTCTCGGAGAGTATCTGCACCCTTCATCAGAATAATGCACCCAAGACCGAGAAAATCAAAGTTCGTGACCCCAACACTTTCAACAGCGCCAATCCAAAGAAACTTAGAGACTTCCTAGTCTCCTGCAATCTTCATTTCTGCGACCGTCCACGCATATTTTCCTCTGATGAGAAAAAGATCATATTCATCCTTTCTTATCTTAAGGGATCAGCTCTCAGTTGGTTTGAGCCTGGTCTGAATGACCCAACAGATTCCACACACTGGATGTGGGACTATGAAGCTTTCCTTGCTGAGCTGGAAAGCAACTTTGGTCCGCACAACCCGGTCGGAGACACAGAAAAAGCTCTCTCTGACTTAGCAATGAAGAAAGGTGGTCGTATCACGAAATATAACATTGACTTCTGGGAATTAGCTTCTAGGGTCAACTGGAATGAAGCAGCCCTTCGCGACCGCTATTTCCGCAGTCTTCCACTTCGGCTTCACATAGAAGTTCTTCAGGGTGGTAAACCCAATACTCTTGCAGAACTGCACTTGAAAGCGCAGGACAGCGACGACATCTACTGGATGCAAGAAGATGAATCCTGTTTCAAAACAAAGAATTCCAGTAATGTCACTAACTCTAGTCAGAAGGACTCTTCCAAGAGCCCTTCCCCATCGACAAACCAAGCCTCTTCAAACTCCGCCCACGGTAACACCTCCAACCAGCAGTCTTCTGTGACAAAGAACACTTCCCGGGACAAGCCCAAGTCGTCCATCTCCAATAAATTGGGGAAGAACAGCAAGCTTGCTGGGGAGGAATGAGAATGTTGCATGAGAGAACGACTTTGTCTCTACTGCGGTGAGGAAGGGCACATAGCAGGAAACTGCCCGAAATCCAAAGCTGCAAAAGCCCATGCATCTGCTGTCGTTCCTGACTCTACGGACTTGGAAAAATAGTCCACAACCCTCAGGATACAGCCATTGGGGCTGGGGGTTGCATTGACCTTACCCATTTGGCTGCCTATGTTCATCTCAATGTGTCTGCTCTTTCTGACCCTGACTCCCTAACCATCCTTTTAACCTTTCCTGACTCTTCTGCTCCTTTCCAAACCCTTATCGACTCTGGCTCCTCCCACTGCTTCCTTGACTCCTCTTTTGTGTTGAATAACCAACTCAGCACAGAATCCATTAACCCGATCAGTTTACAACTCTTTGATGGATCTTGCAACTCCACCATAACTCAGGTCGTCAAACTTCCGGTCACCTTTCCTGCCGGTGAAGTGTTCAATTTGTCATTTTATGTAACTTCGCTCGACTCTTCCTGTTCCACCATACTCGGTCATAACTGGCTGAAGCAATACAATCCATTGATTGACTGGTCTTCAAGCCAACTTGCTTTCCACTCTGCAGATCATAGAGGTCCAGCACCCCTGACATCACCTTTGTCCCCGAACCTTCCAGTAGAAATCCTCGACTCCTCCGCACTTTCCAAACCCCCCATTCCTCCTAAGTTTACACCTCCTGACATCTCCTTCATCAATGCTGCCACTTATGTGCGTGCTAGCAAACTTCCTGGGGCAGTAGCTTTTCAGATGACCTTCGCTCCAGAAGGGTTATCTGCCCACTCCACCCAATCCACTAACTCATCTGACCTTTCCAATATTCCACCCAAGTATCACAAATTTGCTGATGTCTTTAATAAGACTAAAGTGGATACCCTTCCTCCACATCGCCCTTACGACCTCAAGATAGAGACAGAGGACAATGCTCCCCCTCCTCCGGGTTGCATGTATTCCCTCTCTCCCTCTGAATTAGAAGCCTTACGAGTCTTCATTGACAAAAATGTCCACTCAGGTTTCATCTGGCCATCCAAGTCCCCGCATGGCACTCCAATTCTCTTCATCAAGAAGAAGGATGGTAGTCTCCGACTTTGTGTCGATTACTGAGGACTCAACCATCTTACGAAGAAAGACCGCTACCCACTTCCTCTCATTTCCAACCTCCTCGACTCCCCCCGAAAAGCCTGCTTGTTCACCAAGATAGACTTGTGGCACGCTTATCACCTAGTCTGCATCGCTGATGGTGATGAGTGGAAAACTACTTTCCGCACCCGCTACAGATCCTTCGAGTGGTTGGTGGTTCCCTTTGGACTCACTAATGCACCCGCAGCTTTCCAGCGGTTTATGAACGACATCTTCAGTGACATGCTGGATGTTTGTGTCATCATGTACCTTGATGACATCGTAATCTATCCCGATGACAAGTCCCAGCACAGGGCTCACATCAAAGAAGTCCTCCGCCATCTCCGGAAAAATGGACTTTATGCCTCTCCACAGAAATGTGAGTTCCACAAAGACACCGTTGGATATTTAGGTTTCATCCTTTCACCGGATGGACTGTGGATGTCCAAGGATAAAGTCAAAACTGTGCTTGACTGGCCTGAGCCTAGGAAAGTTAAGGATATACAATCCTTCTTAGGCTTTTGCAACTTTTACTGCCGCTTCATTAATGGCTATTCAGACATTGTCATCCCACTCACCTGCTTAACGTGGAAATCCACACCCTGGGACTTCAACAAGAAGTGCCGCGACACTTTTGAAAAGCTCAAACAAGAATTCACTCATGCCCCCGTCTTAATGCAATGGGTACCTGACTCACAGATGGTACTCAAAACCGACGCTTCCAACTATGCCCTAGCGGCTATCCTTTCGGTTTACACTGCGGATGGAGAAATCCATCTGGTCACTTGTCATTCCCACTCTTTTAATCCTGCTGAACTAAATTACGACACCCATGATAAGGAACTCTTGGCCATTTTTGAAGCCTTCAAACACTGGCGGCAGTATTTCGAGGGTTCCACAAACCCAGTTGATGTGGTCACTGACCACAAAAATCTTGAGTACTTCAGCACTACTAAGTTGCTCACCCAGCGCCAGGCCCATTGGTCAGAATACCTTTCCCAGTTCAATCTCATCATCAGCTTCTGCCCTGGAAAATTAGGAGCCAAGCCAGATGCACTCACTAGACATTGGGACATCTACTGCAAAGGGGGAAATAGCGACTTCGCCTCTGTAAACCCAACCAACTTCCAACCTGTATTCACACAGGAACAGCTCACCTCTTCCCTTCGCGCCACCTATTTTGCCACACCCATCCTTCGACAAGCAGTAATAATGGATGTTGAGAAACTTCACCATGACATCTGCACCTCCCTACCCCTTGACCCCTTATCATCCACACATCTTCCGACACCTGTCAACCCCAACTGGACCATATACGAGGCAGGTCTTCTCCGCCACTTCGACCAGATTTATGTTCCGGACATTGCAGATCTTTGCCTCAAGGTCCTTCAGTACAAACACGATCATATCCTCTCTGGCCACTTCGGACAAAACAAAACTCAGGAGCTTGTCCATCAGGAATATGTCTGGCCAAACCTCCACACCTTTGTGCAGGAATTCTGCAAATCCTGTACCACTTGCAAATGATCCAAATCACCTCAACACAAGCCCTATGGGTTTCTAAAGCAACTTCTGGTTCTGGAACGACCTTGGAACTCCATCTCCATGGATTTCATTGAGCAACTACCCGACTCTGATGGTCACACCACTATCTTGGTCATCGTTGACCGTCTCACCAAACAAGGCATCTTCATCCCAACTGTCAATGAAATCACAGCCCAAGAACTAGCCAACCTGTTCATCCTCCACGTCTTCTCCAAGCATGGTGTTCCATCACATGTCACTTGCAACCGGGGATCCGAGTTTGTCTCCCATTTCTTCCGCTCCCTCGGAAAAGCGCTCGACATGCAGATCCACTTCACTTCCAGTTATCACCCACAAGGTGATGGTCAGACAGAATGACTTAATCAGACCTTGGAGCAGTACCTCCGGATCTTCTGCAACTATCAGCAGGATGACTGGTCTCACCTCTTACCCTTGGGCAAATTTGCCTACAACAATGCTCCTTCCGCCTCTACAGGTGTATCCCCTTTCTTTGCCAACAAAGGCTATCACCCGAACATTTCTGTCTTTCCAGAACATGACTTAGCTTCACAGCATGCCCGCGAGTTTGTTGTCGACTTAGACAACCTTCATCAGGAGCTTCAGAAACAGCTTGCGGCCACTCAAGAGTGTTATCAAGGTCCTGCAGACAAACATTGGGCACCCACACCTGACTTCAACATTGGTGACTCTGCCTACATCACTGCGGAAAATATCCGCACCACTCATCCCTCCAAGAAACTTTCTGAAAAGAACCATGGTCCTTTTGAAATCATTGCCCACCCAGGTACTCACTCGGTCACCCTGCGGCTTCTGGATCACATGTGGGCCATCCACCCTGTTTTCCATGTCTCTCAACTAGAGAAACACTCCCTGAACACAATTCCAAATCGGGTACAACCTCCCCCTCCTCCGATCACCATCGACGATGAGCTCAAATATGAGATCGCTGAAGTCCTCGACTCCAAGGTCGACAACCGATGTCGCTGCAAGATTCTCTACCTCATCCGATGGGAAGGTTACCAGGGAACCGACGAAGAGACTTCCTGGCTACCTGTTACGGAACTTGACCATGCCCAAGAACTCCTTGTGGATTTTCACACCCGCTACCCGCAGAAACCCGGTCCATTGTCCACTTAACATATTCACCTTACTCTTTAATGCAGTCAAGGCTCAGAACAAATTTTATTATGAAACAAAAACAAAGTAAAAAGAAAATTTCTGCCCGGTTCTACACCTCCACCTCTGCTTCTCCCTCTCCGTCTTCATCACCCTCTCCCCCAACTTCACCCTCTTCTCCGCCCTCATCCTTCTCTCCACCCTCCTCATCTCCACTCTCACTCTCCTCCTCATCTGCCCACCTTTTCTCCAGATATCTCTGGAAGGCCACCCAGTCATCTCCAGACTTGCAGATCCTGTGTCTTTCCCGCTGGGACTCTCACACCGCCTGCTCCACCTCTTTGTCACCCTCGTCGCTCTCCTCCCTGGCGCTTTCTTCCTCCACCCACTCTGAGTCCAAAGTGTCCCAGATCTCCCCCATCGACTCCCGCACCACAGTGGCCACCTCAGCAAATCCCTTCCTTATCAACTTCATCATTTGTTGCATTACCTCTGGGTTTTCCCTGGTTGCCCCCATCATTCCTGCTGTTTTTGCTGCAGGGGCCTCCTGTCCCTCCCACACTACCTCCTCACACTTATGTTTGATGCGCGTGCAGTTGTCGCACATGCGTCCCCTCACACCCATCTTGAAACAAGCAATCTTCTGATATTTGCATCTAGGCCTCTTATCAGTAAAAGAAGACTGAGAAGGGAAACAACGACACACCTTTTGCAGGGCAAAGCTGCCTGCACCCGCACCAGAACCTCCGACTCCTCCGACCCCACTCATGCCTTTGACTTGGCGACTTTCTTTTTCTTTGGGGACTTGCTCCCCTCAGCCTCATCCTCCAAACCTGCATCCACAGCCGCCCGCTTCTTCTCTGCTCGTCTTGTGGCCACTGCCTCTTTTTTCCACACCTCTGCCTGGCGCGCCTCCTCAGCCTTTGCAGCCTCCTCTGCTGCCTTTTGCACCTCCTGCACCTGGCATTCCTCCTCCCTCGCCGCTTCCTCCAGCTCCTTCATCTCCCTTTCCATCTGCTCCCTCAGTGCCCGCTCCCTCTGTTCGTGTTGGGCCTTCATCGCGGCCATTTTGATCTGCGCAGAGACTGCTGGGGTGGACATTTCTGATAGGTGATGGGAGTAGGAAACGATGTGAAAAATTTTCAACCAATTGCCACATTCGGAAATTCAACCAACTTCCTCATTCGGACTCAAACCATCACATGCCTCGTAGGCTCAGCACTAAGGGGGAAATACTGTCAAGAACCATTCCTCACCCGATCAGAACCCGCATCCGTCTGACCCTTTCCTGCACATCAAACCTGACTTTTGTCTACACCTCCTGATTTCGTTCCTGGCTGCCTTGCACTGCCCACACTGCTGTGCACCAGGCCGCCTTGTACAGCATCCACGGCTGCCTTCCCAAGGCTGCTGTCTCTATTGCAAATTTGACTATGGATTCCTGTGCAGCTCCCGCTAGATAATTTATCTATGCAGTCGAGACACTGCCACAGTCTTCATTCCTGTTCCGCATTATTCCAGACTACAGTATTTAAGCTTAGTTAGTTTTGCCTTGTATTCCTCAGTTCATATATTGACATAGACTTGACTTTAATCTGCCAATCCCAACCTCAGTTCTCTAAGAGTCTGAACTCCATTCGACTCGACCTCCAGTCTCCCTCTGAAGTTCTAACCTCATCTGAACTTAACCTAAGTCCCTCCATACTCCTTCCCGCATTTACCTGCACTTTCCTGCTCCTACCTCCAAACCTTCAACTTGAAATTAGGACACCAGATGAGGTGAAGGGCGCAGCTTCTTACAAGCTGAAGCCAAGTCCTTTCCGTTTCCCCTCCCGCAGAATCCCCAACGACCCAACAACCTTCCATAAACAACACCCGCAGTGTCCAATCAGATTCCGATGAACCTTCCAGGATCAGTTCTTAACAGGTGTGCAGAAACATTTGCAAATGTGCACCAACTATTGTAGGGGCTTGTAAGGTGTTCCCCTTACATCACCCCCCCTTAAGGTGCAGCGTCCTGATGTGCAAAGTTCCATTGGTGTGGATATTGTGGTCGGAATCCCATCTGTCCAAAGGTAATTGTGTTAACATGTTTTGGGGCACTTGGATGAGCCCTGTAGAAGTTCACGATTAGTTTTGCAGCATCGAGATCCTCCTCTGGAATCCATGAATTCTCTTCATGCCCATAACCTCTCCATCTGACCAGATACTGCAACTTCCTACCCTTCATCCTGCTGTCCAGCACCTCATCCACCTCGTACCTCTCCTCTCCTCCTACGATCTTGGGGGGCGGCGGTGGTTTTGTATGGTGACCTTTGATCAGGTCCATTGGCGCGGGCATGAGCTTGACAATGTGGAACACCAGATGTATTTGAGCCATCGATGGTGGCAGTTGGAGGCAATATGCATGCGAGCTGACAGGACAAATGACTGGGTATGGCCCCAGGAAGCGGTGTGCAAATTTCTTCATGGGTCTAGTTGTGCTGATATCCAAAGCATCTAGGAAGACCTTTTCGCTGATTGCGAAAATTGGTGTGGGGATTTGCTGTTGGTTATAGTACCTCGCCATATCATCCTTCAATTTGGCAAGGGTGGCACGAGCCTCATCCAACATCAACTTCATCTGATCCGCAAACTTGTTGACTGCCTCAAGCCTCGAGGGTCGTTGGTTGGGCTCAAAACCCATCCACGGATGTCTGCCAGTGTCAACAAAGAAGGGGGAGTGCTGGGTGGATGAGTGGACATGGTTATTGTATGCAAATTTGCCCAGAGGGAGCAGAGTGTCCCAATCATTTTGGCGCTCATTCACAAAAATGCGGATGTACTGCTCGAGCTCCTGATTGACTCACTTGGTCTGCCCATCGGACTGTGGGTGATACACTGGATGCCGAAATGGTGATCCCCAACAAGCAATACAATTCATGCATGAATTGCACTACAAACTGTGGTCCCCAATCTGAGAGCATCAATTTCGGGAGGCCATGAAGCTTCCACATGTTCTGCAAGTACAATCACATTGATCCCAGCACCATAATGGTGGTGTGAGTGGGTATGAAATGGCTGTGCTTGCTCACCGAGTCTACCACCACCATCATCACATCGAAGCCATGGGAGTCTGGAAGTTTGGTGATGAAATCAACACTTACCACATCCCAGCAATTTTCAGGGATTGGGAGGGGGTGTAGTTTGCCGAAAGGTCGGTGCTTCTGCACCTTCGTGTGAAGACACAGATCACAGGCATTACAGTACTGACCAACAAAGCATGACATGTTTGGCCACCAGTAATTGTGCAAGATGAGTTCGAGTGTTTTCCAGTGCCCCGCATGTCCACCAATCTTGGAGTCATGATGCTGTTCAGCGATTCTGCATTGTAAGTCTGGTATGAGCGGAACATAAATGTGATCACGAAACCTCCATAATCCATCCTCCTCTGTCCACTCTGAGCTTTGCAATGTCTTGCCCTTGGCCCTATCCAACTCCTTCATCGCTAGTACCACCGCATCTTTGCTCTTTCCATCACGAACCCCCTTTCGCACTTCGCGCAAGATATTTCGCTCCACTCCTTCGATCGTCACCCCTTTGAGTGCGTGAATCATGAAGAATTCAGGGCAGAGCAGGGTAGTGTTGCAATTATCATCAGTGCTGTTTGCATGATTGGCTCGTTGCAAAAGCGCATCACATTTACCCATACTCTTTCCAGGACGGTGGTGCATGATGAAGTTGAACTGCAAAAGATAGAGTGACCAGCGAGCTTGTCTGCGATTTAGCTTTTTCACGGTCATGAAGTACTCCAGATTTTTGTGGTCAGTCCAGATCTCTACCTTGTGCTGCGCACCTTCAAGGAAATGCCTCCATTCCTCTAATGATCTCATCACTGCTAGCATCTCCTTGTCATGGATCTCATAATTTCATTTGACTGCATTGAGCGATTTTGAGTAGAACACGATAGGGTGCCATTTGAGATCATCAGCCAATTGCTGCGACAGCACTGAGCTGGTCACATAGTCCAAGTTGTCTGCCTCGATGCAAAATGCTTTGGCATCATCAGTGAAATGGAGAATAGGGGAGGATGTGACCTGATTCTTGATTTTGTCAAAGGCACCTTGTTCTGAAGGTCCCCATTCCCATTTGCACTCCTTCTTTGTGAGCTCAAAGAGGGGTTTTGCATGATGCAAAAAGTCTTCAATGAAGCACCGATAGAAATTGGCAAACCCTAGGAATTGTGCCTCCTTGCACATTGTGGGGGTGGGCCATTTGGTGACTCCCACTACCTTGACGGGATCCATATGAATTTCACCCTCGGATATGATGAGTCCGAGGTACTCGATCATTGTTTGCTTGAACTCGCACTTGTCATGTTGCAGAAACAACTTGTGTGCATGAAGGCGCTCCAGGACAAGGTGCGTAATGCGCCGATGTTCATCGATTGATTTCGTAAAGATGAGGATGTCATCCAGGTAGACACAGACCACTCCTTCCATAATGAGATCCTGAAAAATGTCGTTCATCATCGTTTGGAATGTGGAAGGGGAGTTTGTGAGTCTGAAAAACATCACCAAGGGTTCGAAAAGCCCATGATTTGTGCGAAAAGCAGCTTTCCATTTGTTGCCCCTTTTCATGCGCACATTGTTGTACCCCCATCGCACATCAAGTTTTGTAAAGTATTTCACACCTCGTCATTGATTTACCAGTTCCAAAATCAGTGGTAGCGGATATCAGTTTTTGATCATGAGGGCATTGAGAGCATGATAATCTTGTACAAGATGGGGGATGCCATCAGCAACTTTGAGGGGTGAATGCGGCCAGTGGCTAGGTTCTCCTGAATGAATTTGTCCATCTTGGCCTGTTCGTTGGGTGTGAGGGGGTAGACCTTGCAGCTAGCAGCTTTTGCACCAGGGATGAGTTCGATCGCATGATCCCATACCTTTCAGTCAGGCAAGTGGTCAAACAAAGACTTTGCGAATAGGTCCTCAAACTCGTAGAAGTGCGCAGGGATGGATTCGTGAAAGGACTTTGGTTGCACATTCTTATGGAAGGCCTCTGCTAGCCATTGTGAAATGTTGGTCATGGTGCAAACGAATTCCGCTTCGCAGGGAATGGTAGCGATGAAGATGCAATCTCCCTCTTTGACCGAGTTTTCACTTGAAAGGGGCAGTTCATCATGGTCTTCATCATCGTTATCATTGTTCACCAGTTGCAGAAGGTCCGGGATGTCCTCCATCTCAATGTCAGGGGTAGGCATGGGACCTGCATGACAGGTACGAATGCTAGTGATTTTCCGAAAAGTGCTTCTGCACTCTTTGTTCATCTCATTCTGACAGGTGCGGCAGTGATTTGGGCATCAACTCATTTTGACCTCATTAGTCTGCCAGTCCACCTCAGGATTATGCTTGCAGAGCCAGGTGAGGCTGAGAATAACATCTTGATTGCCGATGCCAGTCACTGCGAATGTCACACGTTCAGAGTGGTCGTGAAAGCATAGTAGGACCTCTACAACTTCTGAGATATCGCCTGCTTCATTCGCTGAGCCATCAACATTGAACACAGGGATGGGTTGGCTGAGCACTTTTGTTGCAAGGTGATTTCGCGCAATGAAATTGGAACTGATGAAAAGGCCGGTGGCGCCACAATCAAGTAGTGCCTTGGTCATGTGCACAGCACCAGTATCAGTGGTTTGCAGCGATACTTTGAGCTTGAATGAGTGGGGGCTCAGGGTCACCACTATGACATAGTGGTTGGGGAGTCGTTTCTCCCATTTAGGGTGCTTACGAAAATGCGAACGAGGATAGGGAGGGGTTAGTATGGCTTGCGCATCATTCGCAGAGAGATTGGTCGATGAAATAGAATTTGATTTGTACCCTTCATCTACTGACAACACTGCAAAACGATTTTTCGTGGACAATGGTGGCGTACTGCTCACTTGTTGTCGCTGCAAAAATCCTCCTTTACTTCTACAACGGGCTCCTCATTCCTCTCGTTTGTGTTGCTCACATCCAGTGCTGCAAATTCCTCCTGTGCAAAATCCTGTCGCTCTTCGCCATCCATGTACTGAATGTCAAACTGTCTTGGGCATTCGGGTTGTGCATGACCGGGTTCTCCACAACAAAAGCAGACGAGCACAGATCCGTCCTTTGGTTTAGTGGGTGTGGAGACACTTTGAGCCAAAGGTGTGTATCACGATGGGGGCAGTTGTGTGCAAAATTGGGGGGAGGGGCCACGCCATGGTGGGAATGAGCTTGCAGAACATGTTCCCTGGCTGCGAGCTGGTTTTGGATTGTGAGGCCATTCACGAAGACATGCAAAAAGCCTCATTTGCAATGTGATTTTCATTGCAGACGATAGTGGCATTGTACCACTGCTTGGGGGTGTTATCCAAAGGTCATCCAATGGTGAGACAGGTGACATGGTCTTGGATCTTCACATTTAGACCTTGTCGGAATTTGAGGACAATATGCAAGCCCTCAAAGTACTGCACTTGCTCTACCAGTTTGTGAAAGTCATCGACATACTTGTCAACAGTTCATGTACCTTGGAAGTACTTCACAGTCTCGAGCTCGGTCCACGAAGATTGGATCTCGTTCTTTGGACAGAACTAGTTTGCGAATTCATCCGCAAAATCGGAGTAGGAGGTGTAGGGGAGTCTTCCACTTAGTTGGTAGTTGCGCATGAGATGATCCACAAACTGTGCAGCTCATCCGCCCTTCATGAATGAGAGGGCCCACATAACCTGCACATGCTTGTCTGCAAATTGATGAGGAGCAAGGGCAAAATAGAGTGCGCACAAATTCAGGAATGCTCGTCCTTGTGAACGATCACCCAAAAAGTCTGTGGGGTTTGCAGGCTTGGGGCAGTAATCTCATGACAATGTTTTGCGATGGATTTTGTGAACTACTGGGCCAGGAGACCCTAGGTCTGTGGGGTTGGAGATGCTCAGAAGCACCTGTGGCTCTTTGCGGTCTGCCTCTCGTTGCACAAATACTGCCATAGTCTGTACAAGGCCTGCAATGCTCGCTTCAATGCGCTGGAGGCAGTCCTCATTGTCCATCTCCATGGGAAGGTTGGTAGTTGTATAAAGGGGCAGAAGAGTCAAGTGGAGGGATGATAGTGAAGCTCTCCAAAGTCGTGAAGCAGGCATGAAAATGTGCGAAATTTTCATAAACTGAGTCACTGGCTGTGGTAACCTACTACCTTCAGTCCACTAAAGAGAGAGTTTTCTTCTGTAAGGGCAACCTTATGATCAGAGTCCTAAGAACTCAATACTCGCAAGGGAAAACCAAAGATTAGATTCAATAACTATTGAACAAGGAAAAGACCCATACCTTGCAAGGGAAAACCAAAGAGAAAACTCCTAATTCAGATCCAGGGTCATGTTCCCATTTGGGGAGATGGCCATTAATCAGTGATAGTGTCCGCATCAGGTCATGCTTGGTAAGTGGTGTCCGCATCAGGCCATGATTGGTAATGGGTGTGCGAAGACTGTTGTGAGTCAGAGGGGGGTCCCTTAAGATCACGCAGGAGCTAAACATGAATAATGTATATTATCGTGTGTACTCGAGGTGGTAGTAAAGGATTGCTTATGTAAAATAGAAGGCTGGTCCCTTTATAGGGGCCAGCCAGGTCAATAGCAAAGGAATATAATATACACAAATGCAGGGTCAAGCCCCGGGTCACCACAAAGACATTCTTGATCATTTCCACAGGGGTATTGACTGTGAGAATGGTGAGAGTACAATAGGGGCTGATGGATCGACATATCGGAATGTTTGTAGATGGTTGGTGCAAAAGGTGCCTCGTTGCGCAAAAGGCACTTTGTTGCACAAACGTTTGTGCATGTGTGGAAATGTTCGCAAATGTGCACCAACCATTGTAGGGGCTCGTAAGGTGTTCCCCTTATATACATGGCCATCAACAGGTAGGGATGCCACACATTGAACATTGAGAGGAGGTGCATTGGCATAGAAGGTGGCAGCCTGCACCGATACATCCACACCCTTGAGAAATGTAGTAAGACAATTGGATTGTGACATAGGAGATGAAGGGAGCGAGAGGGGGAGGGATGGGGATGGGGAGAGAGAATATTTGTGAAGATGGAGGGAGAAAACCACGGGAGATAGGATCTGTGAGGTTGTCAATGGTATTTACATAAATGAGTGTAGTGGAGATGCCCACATCATTGTATACTTCATCAGAGCAGCAAATCAAGAGATTCATCATGAAGTTGGAGCATCTGCCCTTTGAAAAGGTGCCGATAATGCCCTCATTGTCACTCTGGATAAGAATATCCACATTGTGGATACCCATTGCCCTTGTGGCCAGGATAGCGAGTTCGACAGCAACTCCTTCAAGCCATCCAATGTCCCTGCTTGGACCTCTCCATCTGTTGAGTAACTGCCATGTGGCCCATTGAGTACCCCAGAGAAGTCCAATGCCCCATTCCGTGGATGCATCCACCCAGATATTATAATCATGAATGGGACCACCTAGAGCAAGAGATCGTGGAGCATGATTCTGCAAGAGGAGTGTGGACCACCACCAAAGGTCTGTGAGGGCAGAAGAGGTGATCCAGTGGGGAATGTAGTCATTGAGGAAAGAGGTGAGCCATTTGTACAGGTTTGACATATAGGATTGTCCCCGCCGATACAAAAAGGTGATATGGGAGAGTGTACCAATGACACTCTCAGCATGTGCTTTGAGTACCTGTGTATGCTTGCATGCCAAGATGAATAGAGAAAGTTTGCGTAGATTTTTTTGTGCTTGAGTTTGGGAAGAGAGACAGATTTGCTGGGGATGTCCCAGTGGAAGCCCAAGTACATGAACGTGTCAGAAAACTCCTGGCCCTTGGTTTTGTGCCACGGAATTCCCAGTGGAGTTATTAATGATTTGATGGAGACAAGATTGTAGTCATACATATATTTGATGCCATCACTGATGCCATGAAGAAGACCATCAGTCTTGGGAAAGCGGAAGACATTGAAATTGTCAACCCACTTGACTGCTGGAGAGACACCATGATGCTCCCAGATGTCGACAGCAGCATCGGCTACTTCACCCTGGAGACTGGAGGCAGATGTGATGCCAAATGGGACATTGTCATCCATGTAAAAGACCCCATCAAAAAATACAACAAGGTACCACTTGTGATTGGGTTTGACGGGGATTGTGTGATAGGCACTTTCCATGTCCAACATGGCAGCCTGGGTACCTGAAGGAGCAGTGGCCACCTGAGGAAGATTTGAGTCAGATTATGTAGTCATGACTTCGAGAGAGGGAGGAGAGAGTTTGTATGAGCAATAGAGGGTCCCTGATCTCAACGACAGTGTCCTTCAAATGAGTCATGGGTGTGGGCCCGCATCATGCAAATAACTTCCACTGCCAGGATAGAGAAGAGAAATGATTATTAACATTATGAGAATGATAGAGGTCATGTGAAAGGAGATCACGAGCACCCAGGAGAGTTTAGATGTAGTATGGGTGTGGGGAGTGTGAGGAAAGCACATGTGAGATGAGAGAGGAGAGAAATGAGGAGCGCATGACTGATGTAAGATATTATGCATATAGGATATGTATTATGCAGCATGAGAAAGTAAGAAAAGAAATTAGAGAGATGTACAATTTTAGCGACGTCCATTGCTTTGCCCCAGTGCATGGGATAATTGTCTGAGTTGATCTTGTCGTTGATGGAGGATTGAGCTTTCCCTTTGTATGACAGGTGTCAACATATGGGATATTTGGTAGGCTCATCCAGCGTGCCTTCCTTTGTAGCCACCTGCAGAGGTGATGAACGGAATGGTCTGATCTTGAGTTCAAGCTCTTCTCTTGTGAAGGGTCCAGAGAAGCAACCAAGCTGGAGTTCCTCAGCAATGTAAGCATGAATTGTGTCAGCATGAAGGTTGGCACCGGAGAGATTGGGAGGAGTAAAGGTGTGGTTGAGTGGTGCGAGGTTGCTGATGGGAAAACCATGTGTGAGCTTGAATGGGAGTTCTGGGTAGCGAGACAGAAGTTGCGTGCATTTGAGAAAGATTTGAAAATTAAGAGCTGAGTATGGGGTAAGGATCTTAGCATAGTCACGATCATGATCATATGGCAAGGGTTGTTCTATTTGAAGGTCATCGAAGTAGACGTGAGGAGTGGGAAGATTTGAGTCTGCATCAGGGATCGGAGATCACCAATCTCTGTATAATGAGGTCACTGTGAGAGGTGTTTCCAAGGAAATTTTGGGTGTCGTCGACACCTCACAAGCACTTCCATGCACAGGCTCCATGGTCAGTGGAGCCGCACCATGAACAGGCATGTTGGGTGGGGTGATCAGTCTTGCATTGATGTTTAGTAGAATTGAGTTGGAAGGTGATACAGAATGTGATGGAGGGGTTGCTATGGAGGGTGAGCTTCCCATCAAGATACCTTGAGTACATCAGAATGCCCGCTGGTGTCGTGTCTTCATTGCAGTCACTGAATTTGTGGCTGGTATACTTGCAGCATAGGCAGAGAGGAGTGGATCGGGTGACTTCAAATTTGGTATCTCGTTTGCAAAAGGACAACTTGAGGTTGGTGAGCGAGGGACAAAATTTACTATTTTCACGATTGTATGGCTGATATCGAGCCTTAGAGCTGGAAGCGACTTGGGATTCTTGGACTGACAGCTCCCGAGTTGCATTCTGGATGCTAGCTGACATTACCTCCATTTTTATGGCTTTGAGATGTCGCAGATAGCTCTCCTTGTTGAAAACCCAAGGATTGATGGAGTAGTGAGTTTGTTCTACAATGTTGAACAGGAGGATGGCTGAGAAATTAATGTGAAAATCATTGTGTACACATAGGGCATGGCATGGGTATGGGTAACACTGTGTGTTTCCAGTCACAGGTATGCATGGGTATGGGTATGGGTATGGGATTGCCATACCTGGGCAACACCATACCCTTTTCCATGGTGTTATGGGTATGTGTGGGTATGCCGGTACCCAGATTTTGGTCAGGTGAGTGATCATCTGACCTTGTTGATTACTCACAAGACATCTAATTCTAAACTATAGGATGATCCAACCACCACCATGGCACCCCCATCCACTACCATGAGCAACTGCTTGTGGGGTGGAAACGGGGAGCGAGGATGACGAGTAAGCAACCACAATGGCCACAACATGGCCCAAATGACGCAAATCGTCGTTTGGGCCTATAGTAATTTTTTTGTGTTTCATTTCTTGTTTTTTGTAAACTAACTGATTATGTTTCTTCTTTTTCAGGTTCCAAACTACTGATAATGATGGATGATGACAGCTAATGACACACACCCAATGGTGCCACATCACCCAGGCCCAAACGACATGATTGCGTTGTTTGGGCCCACGGTAAGTTTTTTTTGTTCGTTTCTTTTTTCATAAACTAACTATTTTGTTTCTTTCATTTCCTAGGTTGGAATTCCCTCAGAATGAGGAGCTCACATGGAACAACCCCATGCCAACACCGCCACATCACCATGGCACACCACCCACCAGCCTCATGAGCAACTGCTTGTGGGGTGGATAGTGGGTGGAATGACGATGATGACCAGGAGGACCTGAGGACCACCACCATGATAGCACCCCCAACTGCCACCATGAGCAACTGCTTGTGGGGTGGAAACAGGGATTGAATGATGACTACAGGCAGCACCCCCCCCCTCTCTTGCTGCAAATGTGAGCAGGGGGGTTACTCATTCTGTTCTTGGCGACTACAGGCACCACCCCCCCTCCCTTGCTCCAAATGCAAGAGGGGGGTCACTTTCTATATATTAATTTAGTGTAATTAGATTATTAAAATACATATTCATATCAATACCCACGAATAACCACAGGTAACCCACAAAAACCCATGGTAACACCGTACCCCTACCCATGCAGGTACAGTGTTCATGGGTATGGGTAGGGGTATAAGAAAATATACCCGAGGGTTACCCATGCCATGCCCTATGTACGCATAGGAAGAGATAATGTTCTCTCCACCTAGTAGCAACCTCAGTGTCACAATGTGTGTCCAGGAAGATCATGTATCTTTGCCAGGACTCATGCCAATCTGCAATATTGATCTTTGATTCATCTGGAAACTGGGAGAGATCGAGTATATGGCATTTGAGGCCTGCAGCATTGTATACTGTGTTTTGTTTCAAGGAAGTAGCTTCGGTGTGTAATTTCCTAGTGGAATTGGAGGAGAAGAGTGTCAAGGGAATGTGGACTTTGTTCTTTGCTAGGGTAATAATAAAAGGGTGGATGCCATAACTAAAGTCAGTAGAGGAAGGAAGTGCAGGAAGTTCATGCAATGTAGAGAATAAAATCTTGGATGGTAGTGTAGTAGCAGGTGTATTGTTAATAAGGTTCAACACTTGGTTCTGAGAGTTAGGCAAAAACTGAGAGAACATGGATGCAGATTGGATGAGGTTGGAATTATTAGAGAGATCTGAAGGGGGGGGGAGTTGTAGTACAAATAGCACTCATGTGTTCGTCATTTGGAACATTCGACTCACCAGCTTCACACCAGATTTGTAATGTGTCATTGCATGCGATGCAAGTATGATTTTCAGTATTAACTTGAGGTTGGTTGAGATTGTCGATGGCCATGTGGATGTTAGCTGCAGGAGATGTTGTTGATGTTGCAGAAGATCCAGGGAGGATCACAGACTGATCTTTGTTAGTTGCAGCAGGAGGAGGCCCAGTCATTGTCATTGTAGAAGTTTCAAGCGGATCAGGCGAGATCTGAGAATGTTGATGGAAAAATGGACAGATGGCATCTGTCAAAGTGAAGGGATGAGGCGGGAAGAAGAGAGAACGTGTTTCTTCTTTTTGTCCTTCTTAACCTTCATTGCGCACAGACCTCTCAGGCTAATGACACTAGACATAGAAACACGTTGAAGAGACGTCAAAATCACATTGTGCTTACAAAGCCCAGACACAACTTTTTTGGCCAAGCTTGCAAGCTCGCGTGGCCTATTGTTGAGTCACCAGCTCCTCAAATATTTTGGTAATTTTATGTAATTTATTTCCCAAGATAGCAAAAACCTTGGATTAAGTCAGCTTAAGCCATGGCAACACTAACAAGGACTGAGGTGAGTATCAACTCTCATACTTCCCATATAGTTTGCTTACTGTACTGGTAGTGTATTCTCATCTATTCTAGGTTACAGTACACATTGAATACAGTCACTTATACAAGGACTGAGTGTATTCTTACCTATTCTAGGAATCAATTCTCTACAGGTTATGGGTCATTTGCATCATTGAATCAAGGTTAGAGGCTTAGAGCTGCTTGACATTTTTTTTCTGACATCATTTTTGATTGATCAGATTGATCACCCTTTGCCCCAGATCACAGACCCAGTGTTCCCATATTCCATCATGTAGATCTTCTTTGTAGCATAACACATCCCTCCACACCATGTTTCTGCTATATCCAAGCCTGTTAAGAACTGAACTCAAAAAGTAGAAACATCAGGATTCCAGGCGGATCCAGGCAACAGTTGATGGAGGTTGCAAGAAGAAACAGGAAGGAAGAGGGAATCCAGTGGAGTTCCAGGACAGGATCCACTAGGCATGTGAAAGGGGGTCAGAAAGGACTTGGCTTCAACTTATAAGAAGTGGTGCCCTTCTCCTCATCAAGTGTCCTAATTTCAAGACAAGGATACAGGAGGAAGTTATGGTCTCTGGAGGAATTCTGAGAGTGTGAGTTAGAGTTTAGGAGATTTGTAGGTTTCCTGAAGGAGGGTGAGATAGAGATTAAGCAGAGACTTAGAATGAGACTTTGGGTTGACTTGGTTGATTTACAAACTGTCTAATACAAGATGGGAATGGCTAAGTTAAATACTAAGGTCTTGGAAGAAAGCCAGAGCTTCCAACACTCGAGACTCAAAGGAACAGGAACATGTAAGGAACTTAGTATATTTTGGGGGGAGGAAACTAAGATACAGTACACAAGTACTTGAGTATAGACTATATACTAATGGAATAACATGTGATAACTGAGTTGCATGTGATAATGTTGCGATGATGTAAGAGGCACTCTTACACTCTCTCATACTCCCAAAAAAATGACTGGGGGGGGGCAAGGTAAATGTGGTCATGGTAACCAAAAATAACTTTACGTGTTTGCAAGAACACTGAGTCACAGTTGGACAGGTGTGGTGCAGGACAGGGTATTGGCATTGATGGGGCACTGATGAGGATGGGTATTGACAATGGCAGTGGGTGTTTTCAAGGACAGTGGTGACAGTGTGTGGGTGACATGGTGCTGGAGACAGGGACAGTGACATGGTGGAGGCAGCAAGGCATTGATGAGGACAGGTGTTGACAAGGATAGGTGGCAGGGACAGTAGATGAGGACCATGGGTTTTGACCATGACAGTGATGGTGGCCATAGTGGTGACATGGTGGGTAGAGGCAGTCTGGGTCTCATTATAAGGGCAACCTCAGCCTCTAGCAAAGGGAAATCCAAAGTTAAAATTATACTACATATTACAGGGATTGGAGGTGCACCTAGCAAAGGGAAATCCAAAGAGAAAACTCTGAGGACTTCTTGCCAATGCCCAGAACATGTGAAGACTGCAAAACCAAATAATAATCTAAAAATAGAAAAGGCAGAGATAGGCAGATCAATGCTGCCAAATGACATCACACCAAGGGGTAAATGTCAGAAGGGGTGCTCTGCCTCTAAATATAAAACTGTCAACATGCACAAATGTGATAGAAGGGAAAATTAATAATAAAATAAGGAAAAATCATAGAAAATGAAGAATAGGAGGAAATGAAGTAAGGAAAAATATAGGACAAATGGAAAAACACATGGGGCATCCCCTAGTCTGCTTACATCACCCCCTCTCTAAGATGCATTGCCCCGATGCATTCAAAATTGCATACAACCAAAGTCAGTGACTTGAATGTGATGTGGTGTAGCAGTGTGCCGTCGGTGGAATTCCTTGACTAACCAAGGGGCATTCACATTGGACTCTTTGACCCATGAGTTCTCCTCATACCCATAACCCTTCCAGTGCACCAACTGGAGTTTTCCTTGATGCAACCAGCTGTCCAAGATTGATTCGGCTTCATACTGGGGTTCTCCCTCGATCACTGTAGGCAGTGGTGGTGGACATGAATGGTGTCCTGGGAATGGATCTGGGGGAGCTGGAAGGAGTTTGATGACATGGAAGACTGGGTGGAGTCTGGACATGGAGGCTGGGAGGTGTAGATGATAGGCATGCATTCCAACACACTTGACAATGGGGAAAGGTCCCAGGAAGTGATGAGCGAGTTTCTTGGATGGACATGTAGTGGAGATGTCACTGGAGTCAACATACCACACATCCAAAATCCTGCCATACAATGAAAATGACTGCGCCCTTTTCCCTTCATGAGAACTTGCTCAACCTGGCACGATCATCACCAAAGACAGAGTAAAAGAATACTACATGGACAAGATAATTGATGCACACAAATGGGGATGAGGAATGCAATACCTCATTCAATGGCTTGGGTATGGCCCAGAAGAAGATGAATGGCTGGCAGGCTCAGAACTTGTGGACAACATGGCACTCAATGACTGGTTGGCAGGAGCAAGGTGATGGTGTCATGTACTGTTCACTTTAACCATGTCCCTGCCAGCGGTAGCTTTTCCCTATGGGGTTTTTGAGGCACCCGACAAGCAGTTGTATGGTACTTATGTATATTTCTTTTCACTGGTTGACTGCAGATGGCACAGAATTCTTCAGAGTGTAATCCTGATGCTTACTCATCCAATACTCATATTTGCATATCTGTCACTTTCCCATATCTGTCACTTTCCCCATATATATATTTACAGGCTTGAGATCAGATTCCTTCCTTTTTTTCTCCCACTTATGTGTTCACCTCCATTTACTATTGTATCTCACCCTTAGACTCTTGCTCTGCTATATATACTGATCCTATTCTGTGTTGTCAGACTCAGTGAAGCTTAACTCTATCAGAGGTAAGCTTATACTCTTTTTTGATGTTTGATCTTCAATGCTGAAAATCATGATGAAAAAACCACTTAGGATTAAATTCTCAAAAAGGCCTTGAAGGCCATCTGCACCTACCTTCTTTGAGTCTATCCAGCACCTGATATAACCAAAATAAGTTTGTGCAGAGACGATAGTTTGATTTTCCTAAAATTGTCACACTTGGTCATGTGATGTTGGTGGATTATGGCTACCTTATGCATATGCCGATCATTACCTATGGGGTCTGGCAACACCTGCAAAAAAAGTGTGACAGTAAAAGTGGTACTTCTGTTTTGGGAATGTTAGAGTATCAGCCAACATTGTTTTCACCTTCTACATTGCTCATTTGACTAGAATAAGTTGTGTTGACACTGTTTCTGATTTATATCTATGACTCTACAAGGTGGATCTTGTTGTTGCCCTGATCTTGCATAAATCAATGAATTAGTCACCCAGCTTCCTCTACAGGTTCTGGGTATTGTAGAACACTCTACACAGTGTTATATTCTACAGTGGTACATAATTGCACAATCTCTGTATGCAAAGAGTTCTCTTGTTGTCTTTCAGCTAGTGTTAAGAACTGATCCTAGAGGCCGCTTCAGAATCCGACCGGACACTGCGGGTGATGATAGCAGGAGATTGTCAGGTCGATGCGGATTCTGCGGGAGGGGAAACAGAAAGGACTTGGCTTCAGCTTGTAAGAAGCTGCTCCCTTCACCTCGTCTGGTGTCCTAATTTCAAGTCGAGGGTTTAGAGGTAGGAGCGGGAGAGTGCAGGTAAATGCGGGGAGGAGTATGGAGGGACTTAGGTTAAGTTCAGATGAGACTAGAACTTCAGAGGGAGACTAGAGGTTGAGTCGAATGGAGTTCAGACTCTTAGAGGACAGGGGTTGGAGTAGAAGGAGGTTTTAGATTGGCAGGGTAAAGTCAAGTCTATGTCAATATATGAACTGAGGAATACAAGGCGAAACTAACTAAGCTTAAATACTGTAGTCTGGAATAATGCGGAACAGGAACAAAGACTGTGGCAGTGTCTTGACTGCGTAGATAAATTATCTAGCGGGAGCCGCACAGGAATCTGTAGTCAAATTTGCAATAGAGACGGCAGCCTTGGAAAGGCAGCCGTGGATGCTGTACAAGGCGGCCTGGTGCACAGCAGTGTGGGCAGTGCAAGGCGGCTGGGAACAAAATTGGGAGGCATAGGCAAAAGTCATGTTCAACGTGTGGGAAAGGGTCGGATGGATGCGGGTTCCAATCAGGCGAGGAATGGTTCTTGACAGTATTTCCCCCTTAGTGCTGAGCCTACGAGGCACATGAGGGTTTGAGTCTGAATGAGGAAGTTGGTTGAATTTTCCGAATGCAGTAATTGATTGAAAAAATTTTCATGTTCTTTCCTTCTCCCATCAACTATCAATTATGTCCCCTCCAGCAGTATCTGTGCAGATCAAATTGGCTGCAATGAGGGCCCAACACGAACAGAGGGAGCGGGCGATGAAGGAGCAGATGGAATGGGAGATGAAGGAGCTGGAGGAAGCGGCGAGGGAGGAGGAGTGCCAGGTGCAGGAGGCGCAGAAGGCAGCAGAGGAGGCTGCAAAGGCTGAGGAGGTGCGCCAGGCAGAGGCGTGGAAAAAAGAGGTATCGGCCGCAAGACGAGCGGAGAAGAAGCGGGTGGCTGCGGCCGCAGGTTTGGAGGATGAGGCCAAGGGGAGCAAGTCCCCAAAGAAAAAGAAAGTCGCCAAGTCAAAGGCGCGAGTGGGGTCGGAGGGGTCGGAGGGTCCAGTGCGGGTGCAGGCCGCATTGCCTTGCAAAAGGTGCATACTTGTTTCCCTTTTCAGTCTCTTTTTACTGACAAGTGGCCTAGATGCAAATATCAAAAGATCACTTATTTCAAGATGGGTGCGAAGGGATGTGTGTGTGACAACTGCACGCATGTCAAACATAAGTGTGAGGAGGTAGTGTGGGAGGGGCAGGAAGCCCCTGCGGCAAAACCGGCGGGAACGACAGGGGCATCCGGGGATAACCCAGAGGTAATGCAACAGGTGATGAAGGTGATAAGGAAGGGATTCACTGAGGTGGCCAATGCGGTGTGGGAGTCGATGGGGGAGATCTGGGATGCCTTGGACTCCGAGTGGGTGGAGGAAGAGAGTGCCGGCGAGGAGAGCGACGAGGGTGATGAAGAGCTGGAGTGGGTGGTGCGAGAGTCCCAGCGGGAAAGACGTGGGATCCGCAAGTCTGGAGATGACTGGGCAGC
This sequence comes from Tricholoma matsutake, assembly GCA_026075535.2. Classification (NCBI taxonomy): domain Eukaryota; kingdom Fungi; phylum Basidiomycota; class Agaricomycetes; order Agaricales; family Tricholomataceae; genus Tricholoma; species Tricholoma matsutake. The sequence continues at coordinate 8,485,395 of AP026540.1, read as the reverse complement.
CTTCCAGAGGTATCTGGAGAAAAGGCGGGCGGATGACGGGGAGGAGAGTGAGAGTGGAGATGAGAAGGGTGAAGAGAAGGACAAGGGCGGAGATGAGGGTGAAGTTGGGGAAGAGGGTGATGAAGATGGAGAAGCGGATGTAGTATAGGGATCCAGTCAGATCCAAAAACTTTTCAATGAATTTTGTTTCTGAGTTCAGACTGAGTGAATAAGTAACGTGAATAGACTTTAAGCGGGTAATGGTCTGGGTTTCTGCGGGTAGTGGGTGTGAAAATCCGCAAGGAGTTCTTGGGCGTGGTCAAGTTCCATAACAGGTAGCCAGGAGGTCTCTTCATCAGTTCCCTGGTAACCTTCCCATCGGATGAGGTAGAGAATCTTGCAGCAACATTGGTTGTTGACTTTGGAGTCGAGGACTTTGGTGATCTCATATTCGAGCTCATCGTCGATGGTGATTGGAGGAGGTGGAGGTTGTACTCGATTTGGAATTGTGTTCAGGGAGTGTTTCTCTAGTTGAGAGACATGGAAAACAGGGTGAATGGCCCACAGGTGATCTGGGAGCCGCAGGGTGACTGAGTGAGTGCCTGGGCGGGCAATGATTTCAAAGGGGCCATGGTGCTTTTTGGAAAGTTTCTTGGAAGGACGTGTGGTGCGGATATTTTCCGCAGTGATGTAGGCAGAATCACCAATGTTGAAGTCGGGTGCGGGTGCCCGATGTTTGTCCGCAGGACCTTGATAATGCTCTTGAGCGGCCACAAGTTGTTTCCGAAGCTCCTGATGAAGGTCGTCTAAGTCGACGACGAACTCGCGGGCGCGCTGTGAAGCTAAGTCGCATTCTGGACAGATGGAAATGTTCAGGTGATAGCCTTTGTTGGCAAAGAAAGGGGATACACCTGTAGAGGCGGAAGGAGCATTGTTGTAGGCAAATTTGCCCAAGGGTAAGAGGTGAGACCAGTCATCCTGCTGATAGTTGCAGAAGATCCGGAGGTACTGCTCCAAGGTCTGATTAAGTTGTTCTGTCTGACCATCACCTTGCGGGTGATAACCGGAAGTGAAGTGGATCTGCATGTCGAGTGCTTTTCCGAGGGAGCGGAAGAAATGGGAGACAAACTCGGATCCCCAGTCGCAAGTGACGTGCGATGGAATGCCATGCTTGGAGAAGATGTGGAGGACAAACAGGTTGGCTAGTTCTTGGGCTGTGATCTCATTGACAGTTGGGATGAAGATGCCTTGCTTGGTGAGACAGTCAACGATGACCAGGATAGCAGTGTGACCATCGGAGTCGGGTAGTTGTTCAATGAAGTCCATGGAGATGGAGTTCCAAGGTCGTTCCGGAACTGGAAGTTGCTTTAGAAACCCATAGGGCTTGTGTTGAGGTGACTTGGATCATTTGCAAGTGGTACAGGTTTTGCAGAATTCCTGCACAAAGGTGTGGAGGTTTGGCCAAACATATTCCCAGTGGACAAGCTGCTGGGTTTTGTTTTGTCCAAAGTGGCCAGAGAGGATGTGATTGTGTTTGTACTGAAGGACCTTGAGGTGAAGATCTGCGATGTTTGGAACATAAATCCGGTCGAAGTGGTGGAGAAGACCTGCCTCATCTATGGTCCAGTTGGGGTCAACAGGTGTCAGAAGATGTGTGGATGATAAAGGGTCAAGGGGTAGGGAGGTGCAGATGTCATGGTGGAGTTTCTCAACATCCATGATTACTGCTTGTCGAAGAACAGGTGTGGCGAAATAGGCAGTGCAGAGGGAAGAGGTGAGCTGTTCCTGTGTGAATACAGGTCGGAAGTTGGTTGGGTTTACGGAGGCAAAGTTGCTATTTCCCCCTTTGCGGTAGACGTCCCAACGTCTGGTGAGTGCGTCTGGCTTGGCCCCTAGTTTTCTGGGGCGGAAGCAGATGACGAGATTGAATTGGGAAAGGTACTCAGACCAACAGGCCTGGTGGCAGGTGAGCAACTTGGTAGTGCTGAAGTACTCAAGATTTTTGTGATCGGTGACCACATCAACCGGGTTTGCAGAACCCTCGAAATACTGCCGCCAGTGTTTGAAGGCCTCGAAAATGGCCAAGAGTTCCTTATCATGGGTGTCGTAATTTAGTTCAGCGGGATTGAAGGAGCCGGAATAAAAGGCGACCGGATGGATTTCTCCATCCGCAGTGTAAACCAAAAGGATAGCCACTAGTGCATAGTCAGAAGCATCTGTTTCGAGTACCATCTGTGAGTCAGGTACCCATTGCGTTAAGACAGGTGCATGAGTGAATTCTTGTTTGAGCCTTTCAAAGGCATCGCGGCACTTCTTGTTGAAGTCCCAAGGTGCAGATTTCCGCATCAAGCGGGTGAGTGGGATGACAATGTCTGAATAGCTGTTAATGAAGCGGCGGTAAAAGTTGCAAAAGCCTAAGAAGGATTGAATATCCTTAACTTTCCTAGGCTCGGGCCAGTCAAGCATGGTTTTGACTTTATCTTTGGACATCCGCAGTCCATCTGGTGAAAGGATGAACCCTAAATATTCAACAGTGTCTTTGTGGAACTCACATTTGTGTGGAGAGGTGTAAAGTCCATTCTTCCAGAGACGGCGGAGGACTTCTTTGACATGAGCCCCATGCTGGGACTTGTTGTCGGAATAGATTAGGATGTTGTTGAGGTATATGATGACACAAACATCCAGCATGTCACTGAAGATGTCATTCATAAACTGCTGGAAAGCTGTGGGTGCATTAGTGAGCCCAAAGGGGACCACCAACCACTCAAAGGATCCATAGCGGGTGTGGAAAGTAGTTTTCCACTCATCACCATCTGCAATGCAGACTAAGTGGTAAGCGTGCCGCAAGTCTATCTTGGTGAACAAGCGGGCTTTTTGGGGAGAGTCAAGGAGGTCGGAAATGAGAGGAAGGGGATAGCGGTCTTTCTTTGTAAGACAATTGAGTCCTCGGTAGTCGACACAAAGTTGGAGACTACTGTCCTTTTTCTTGACGAAGAGAATCGGAGTGCCATGTGGAGACTTAGATGGGCGAATGAAACCTGAGCAGACGTTTTTATCAATAAAGACTCATAAGGCTTCTAATTCAGAGGGGGAGAGAGAATACATGCGGCCCGGAGGCGGAGGAGTATTGTCTTCTGTCTCTATCTTGAGGTCGTAAGACCGATGCGGAGGAAGGGTATCTGCTTTAGTCTTATTAAAGACATCAGCAAATTCATGATACTTGGGCGGAATATCAGAAAGGTCGGAGGAGTTAGCGGAATGGGCGGATAACCCTTCTGGAGCGAAGGTCAATTGCCCCAGGAAGTTTGCTAGCACATGCATAAGCAGCAGCGTTGATGAAGGAGATGTCGGGAGGTGTAAACTTAGGAGGAATGGGGGGTTTGGAAAGTGTGGAAGAGTCAAGGATTTCTACCAGAAGATTCGGGGACAAAGGTGACGTCAGGGGTGCTGGACCTCTATGATCTGCAGAGCGGAAAGCGAGTTGGCTTGAAGACCAGTCAATCAACGGATTGTATTGCTTCAGCCAGTTATGACCAAGTATGGTGGAACAGGAAGAGTCGAGCAAGGTTACATAAAATGACAAATTGAATACTTCACCGGCAGGGAAGGTGACCGGAAGTTTGACGATCTGAGTTATGGTGGAGTTGCAAGTTCCATCAAAGAGTCGTAAACCGATCGGGTTAATGGATTCCATGCTGAGTTGGTTATTCAACACAAAAGAGGAGTCAAGGAAGCAGTGGGAGGAGCCAGAGTTGATAAGGATTTGGAAAGGGGCAGACAAGTCGGGAAAGGTTAAAAGAATGGTTAGAGAGTCAGGGTTGGAAAGAGCAGACGCGTTGAGACGAACATAGGCAGCCAAGTGGGTAAGGTCAATGCAACCCCCAGCCTGTGGTGACCCGGGGCTTGACCCCGCATTTGTATATATTATATTTCTTTGCTATTGACCTGGCTGGCCCCTATAAAGGGACCAGCCTTCTATTTTACATAAGTGATCCTTTTACTACCACCTCGAGTACACATGACAATATACTTTATTCGTGTTTAGCTCCTGCGTGATCTTAAGGGACCCCCCTCCGACTCACAACAGTTTTTTAAACACCCAAACTCATATAGAGTTAAGCTCGACATCGCCCCATCAGCAATCGTCATCAACACGACCCTGAACTTCTCCTGCGAAGGGAGAAAATTCTCAACACGATCAGCGACGGAAGCATATCCATCGCTAGGACCTGAATCAAGTTTCTTTGCACTTGACTCTTTGCTTTTCACCCACTGCTACGACCAAAATTTTTTCTTTTCTCTCCATTGCTGAAGACTGTACAACAAGACCGACACCATGGCCTACACCAAGGCCAAAACCAAGAACAAACTGAAGCCTGCTCCTAAGCAGGCCACGCAAGGTAACTCTCACCCATCGCCATCAGGCTCGGATTCTCCTTGGCGCATGCCAAGAGATTTAACTGGACCCCATCCACTCGAGGTGCATACAAGCACCTTGAGAAACAACGTTTCCCCTACTAGGGATACCCTCGAAGTGCATACAGCCGCTTCAAGAAACATCAATTCCTCTGCCCTTGGACTACACCATCAACAGGCCACCGTTGAGGACACCGACGACAGTGATCCCGAATCCAGAAAATCTTCCTCATCGAAAAACAGTCAACGAGACTCTCAACCTAACCCAGGACCTCCTCCTGGTTTGCTGAACCTTTCTCCTCTGGATGAATTGACCCCAGAGCCCAACAGCAGCCAGGTTACCCCTGGTAGTGGTATCGATCTTCCCCACAACAACCAGGTGTATGACACACCTGGATTATTTCCTGCCGTGTGGCCGGATTTAACACCATCAGTGCCCGCAACGCCGATGAACACTAACAATCGGCTGCGCCGATGATATGAGAAAAAGCCCCTCGAGAAACCTCGAGAGGATGAATCGGACAAAGAGTTTGGAGCTGAGCACTTTGCTCAGGTCGCGACGGATATGTTTACCCGTTGCATGGATGCAAGAGATTTTGAACCTATTAAGTTGGAAAACCAACTTAAAGATCTGGTGTTGAGTTACGCCAGACACTTTTCCGGTAGGAGTATATTTAACCCTACCATCCCTCATCCCACCACAGTGGAACGAGATCCCAATCCTATCCTACCTCATTCCAGCAACCCTGCGGAACGAGAAGATCCTTCCACACATAGACGTGGTTCCCCACGTCTACAAAACCCCAAGTTATCTCGTGAAGTACCTTCTAAGAAGAAGGTACACTACATCAACAACAACAGGATCGTCCTTCAAAGGATATGCGATGGTGATATCCGGGATGGACATCCCACCTCGATCCCCAACCAGGGGATCCACTTCGACAAAGATGGTCAACCTTGGGATAAGGATGACACTTCATCTCGCCATCAGAAGCGGGACATCCCACCCTCTGGAAATTCCAGACGGCCTGCGCAGAGTCACGCAGGCCATGGAGGACCACCAGGTGGAGATGGATCCGGGGGTGATGATGATGGAAATGATAGCGACTCGACGTATAGCACATCGAGTGACGACAGTACCAATTGTTCTTCCCGGATAGAGGAAGAGGTGTCCCACAGAAACTCATCAGATCATTGACGAGAAACACGGACTCACAATTCTTCCAGACGTACGCCGTCTGGACATTCTGGTACTCAACGAGAGCCAAATAGCCCTTACTGGTCTACATCTTCCCATCCCGATTCTTATCGAGAAAAAGGCTCTTGCCATCCCTCAAAATATTTGAGGGACATCCATACCAAGATACATAGACAGATCAACAACAAGGTCTCTGTCTTGACAGAAATTCCTACCACTGGAGGCAAGAATGGGCCCCGTGTTCCCAATCCATCAAAGTATGGTGGATTACCTGACACCGAAAGCTTTGAAAGATGGCTAAACACCCTTCTTCGGTGGTTGAAGGTGAACAAGATATGCGGCCCTGAGCTGGACTCAGACCGTATTGAATATACAGCGATGTTCCTTGAGAACACCGCCCTCACTTGGTTTGAGGATAGCATTGATGGTGCATACCGCCCATGCTCAATCTGGACTTTCAAAGAAGTCATCACCAGCCTATACGACCGGTTTGTGCATGAAAATGCGATGCATGACGCGACCGATAAATTCTGGCATGTCGAATATAACGCCAAAGAAGGCGTTATGGGCTATTACCACAAACTGGAGCGATATGCTACCAGGATGATACAGGCGCCCGATCCTTTTATGTTCAAAATGCAATTAGTGACCGGGTTGCCCACAAGCATCATCTCCTTTGTACTGGACAAAGGATGCTCCGCTGAGACAAGCTCAGTGCAAGATATTCTACACTTTGCCTGCCAGGCGGAGGAAATAGGTAAAATGAGAAAACGCTTCAATGAAAAGAAGCATATAATGGATTCCACCAAGTCGAAGAGTGCATCCTCTTCGACTAAAAGTTCTAAAACAAAAGACCCTTCACCTGAACAGTCTCATGAACGATCCTGGGATTGTTCCCAAAAACACGATAAGAACTATCGTGACAACTCTAAATATCCGGGTTCGAAGTATCCTGCCAAGGAAGTTCGAAGTCACGGCGATAGTGATCGCTGTAACAAAGATCATTGTGATACTTGACATCGCTCGTCTGGAGGAAAACTATCCAGACATTCTGGATCCAAATCAGACAAAAGGTCTGATGACAAGAAGACCCCGACTTGTTACAGCTGTGGAGGTCCACACTACTCCACAGATAAGGGCTGCCCTAAATACGGACAGCCAAAACCATCGGATAAGATGTATGCTGCTCAGGAAGGATCAGGCTCTACGACTGATCTCCAGACATCCCGTGCTCAACCGAGCAGTGATCACCACTCGAGTCCTACCAGGGACTCGGATTTGCACTCTGCGATGAGTGAACGACTTGCCGCAGCATACAGTGACTCAGAGGACAACACTCCCTCTGAGTATGGGTCTGCATTGTCAGACATGAACCCTAACAGTTCTCAGTACAGTTCAGAAGGTGAACTGTACAACTTGGAATCTGACACTGGAGATAACCCCAGTGAATATTCTGGATCAGAGCACTTTGGTGCAATCCGAGAAATCCTTTCGGAGTATGACTCCAATAGTTGCCCATCCACCCAATCGGTATCCGACTCAGAGGAAGACTCTGAGGACGGGATGGAGATTTCCTTTTCTGAAAGATTAGGCGTCATGATGGACAACCTTTTCAAAAACAAACCGCGCTTTAGAGGCGCGACCACTTTGAGGAAATCCTCAAAGAAAATAACCCGTCCTCCTTGCTCAGAGAAGGACAACCGTTGCTTTGTGGCAAAAATGAGGCTTCATGAACTTGAAGCTTTCATCCTCCTTGATTCAGGCTGCACGTCTGATTCAATCTCACCTGAGTTCGCCATGTTGGTGAACCTTAAAGCCCATGAATTGGAAGAACCGGTGCCATTGCAATTGGGCACTGTTGGAAGCCATTCGAAGATCAACTTCAGACTATTCACCGATTTTGAAATTGGTGAAATCAAAAACACCCACTACTTCAATGTTGTTAACATCGATAGGTATGACGCCATTCTGGGCACCGTGTTCATGAGAAAACACAGTATAGTATTAGACTTTGAACGTGACAAAGTACGCGTCAAGGGCAAACACCTCGATACCATCATCGAGGGCCCTAACACTTTCAAGCAAGCCTGGCAGCATGCTATGCATCCTCAACCTCCCAAGGATGAGTGACTCGACCATGGCCACCCGGCCATGTGAAAGAAAAAAGACCCGGACAAGCCTGGTCCAAGTTCTACAAAAGTGCAACCTCCATCTGTGAGACGTAGGAATGTTGAAATGGAAGAAATAGACGATGTTGACAAACATTGTCCATCGAAGCTGAAACTTTCAGACCCCGTCCTTTTGGGACCTGAAGAGGGACCCCTGAGCGACGAAGAGGACAATCTGGAAGAGATCATCCAGGAATTCACTTGGGATAGATTTCCCGATGGACCCAATTTCGAACCTCCCGGGTTCGATCCCTCTATCCCTGCAGTACTTCCACCAGATCAGGTCGATGACCTGAACAACGTACTCTTTGCAATTTGTGAAGATCTGGCTGATAAAGCTAAAAGTAAAGGACCTCTTTCAAAGAAGGACCTTCCACACCTCCATGAGGAGTGGAAACAATCTTGTCAGGACATCCTTAATGGAGTACCTGACAAACTACCCCCTTTAAGGGAGATAAACCACCATATCCCACTGGTGGATGAGAAGAAGAAGTATAACTACTATCTTCCCAAATGTGCGGACTCCATGAGGAAACCCCTCGCTGAGAAAATATCCAAGTACTGCAAGGCAGGCTGGTGGCGCCCTGCCCGTGTGGAGCAAGCAGCTCCGATGCTAGTAGTTCCCAAGAAAACAGGGAAACTTTGCACTGTGATCAACGCAGTGAAACGTAACGCTAACACGGTGAAAGATGTTACACCATTTCCTGATCAAGACTTGATTCGTCTTGATGTCGCTTGAGCGATGTACCGCTCGAAGATTGACCTCTCGGATGCCTATGAGCAGGTCCGAGTTGCACCAGAAGATGTCTGGAAAACCGCATTCTCGACTGTTCAAGGCATTTATGAGAGTCTTGTTATGCAACAAGGTGACTGCAATGCACCATCAACCTTTCAAAGGTTGATGAACTCCATATTCCGAGACTACATCAGAATATTTGTCCACGCCTACCTGGATGACATTTTCGTGTTCAGTGACATGATCGAAGAACACCAGAAACATCTGGAGCTTGTGTTTAACAAGCTATGCGAGCATTCTCTGTACCTTCGTGCAGAGAAGTGTGAACTCTATGCTGAAAAGGTAGAGTGTCTTGGTCACATGATTGATGAACATGGCCTACATGCTGATAGCGATAAAATGGCGTGTATACGAGAGTGGAGAACTCCTCGTAATTATCATGAAGTCCAGCGTTGTCTGGGACTCGTGCAGTATCTGGCACATTTCCTGCCAGATATAAGTGCTTTCACTAGTCCGCTTTCTGCAATGACTAAAAATGGTCAAGCCTTTTTGTGGCGACTGTTGCACAATCATTGCTTCCAGATGATTAAACACATCTGTTGCACGACACCAGTGCTGAAGCCGATCAACCCAGATTCACCTGAACCAATATGGGTGATCTGTGACGCCTCAGTCTTTGGGACTGGGGCAATGTATGGTCAGGGACCCGAGTGGCAAACTTGCTGCCCTGCTGGGTTCCTGTCCAAGAAATTCTCTGATGCTCAAAGGAACTACTGTACCTTTGAGCATGAAACGATTGCCATACTTGAGGCACTCCTCAAGTGGGAAGACAAACTGATCGGTAGGCGCATTCATGTCATCACCGATCACCAGGCACTTGAGTTTTTCCAAACTCAATGCCGACTGTCTGCTAGGCAAACGCGATGGATGGAATATCTATCGCATTTCAACTTTGACATTCATTATGTCAAAGGCAAATTGAACAAAGTAGCGGACGCTCTGTCCCGCTACTACCAATTCGACTCTTGGGATGATGCTCCTTTAGTCCAACACTACGTCTTCACAGACGTACGTCTCAACCCCAACCATGAGGATCTCCCGTGGGATTGACATCTCAAAATTAAAAATCGAGTAATTGAAACTTGTTCCGCTGCTTCCCAGCAGAAACGAGTTGGTGAACAACTAAAAGCTCTTCGAGAACGAGTCGAAGAGCATGAGGCAGCCGCAGCCATAATGACTGCAAATGCGGAAGCAGTAACCACAACTCCTTCAGACACCAACCAATCACAGGATGATCCTTCGATTTATGCCTCTCAGGCTAAAGGGCCTGATCTGCACATTGACATGTCAGAGTTAGACCCCCTGAACGACGATATCTGCAAGGGATATGTCAACAACAGACATTTCAAGAAGATTCTTGAAAAACCTAAGGACCACCCAAACTTCCAGATTCGGGATGATTTCATTTGGAGAAAGAACAGAGGGGGCAAAGATGTTCTTTGCATCCCCACCTCTACTTCCAAGGGTACAACCTTACATGGTCGTATCATCGAACAAGTCCACACACTGGTAGGGCATTTTGGCCCTCTGAAAACATCGGAATACATCTGACGTTGGTATTGGTGGCCTCAACTTCAATACGAAGTTGAAAAGTACTGTGATTCGTGCGAACCTTGCATCTGCTCGAAGGGGGAATACCGCTCCCCTCGAGGCAAGCTGCACTCATTACCGACACCCATGAGACCATGGGAGTCAATTGGAATGGATTTTATCGGACCCTTCCCAGAGTCCAATGGATTTGACTACCTTTGGGTAATTATATGTTGTCTGTCTTCCATGGTTCACCTTATCCCGGTGAACACAATGATGACAGCATTGCAACTATCTCCCATCTTCGTAAAGGAGATTGTCCATTTGCATGGACTACCTGGCTCAATTGTTTGCGATTGAGACTCTAAATTCACGTCCAAATGGTGGTGTGAAATCCACCATATCTTGGACATAAAGATACTCATGTCCACATCATTCCATCCTCAGATGGACAGAATAACGGAACGTGCAAACCGTTCGATCGCTCAAATCCTCCAAGCGTTTGTTGCGTCCAATCAGAAAGATTGGGTAAAGTTCCTCTCTCTCGTAGAGTTTGCAATAAACTCTACCATTAACAGAGCAACAGGTATGGCCCCGTTTGAAATCAACTACGGATTCTTGCCTCACATGATGCAAGAACTTCCTTCTACAGAACGCATTCCTCCCGGAGTGCATACTTTCGCAATGAATGCACTGCGAAACATGGCGATGGCCCATGATAGCATCATCACTGAAAGAGTCTTTCAGCGGCACTATGCTAACAAGCATCGGCGCGAGGAGCCCGATATCAAACAAGGAGACCTTGTTTACCTTTCCACCAAAAATCTTGTGTTGCCAAAGGGACGCGCAAGTAAGCTGCTACCTAAATTTGTAGGACCCTACAAGGTCCTACAAGCTTTACCCAAAAAATCCAGCTATGTGCTGGATCTTCCCTGCGAGTTGAAATACTGGCGTATACACCAGCGTTTCTACGTGAGCCTACTAAGGCCTCACCACCCTAACGATGACTCGTTGTTTCCCAACAGGTGTTATCCTGACGCATATGACTTCAGTGCCCCAGATGACACCGAATGGTACATCGAAGAAATCACAGCTCACAAGTGGTGTGGCCATACCGTCCAGTTTGAAGTCAAGTGGAGTCTGGGAGACACCACTTGGGAACCTTTAGCGAACTGCAATGATCTTGCAGCTCTAGACTCTTATCTGGCACTGATGGGTGCCAGAGACTGGCAAGAATTGCCAAAACACGCAGGAACTCCTGTGCATCGACGAACTTAGCTACTTCGAAATTTCAAAGTCATTTGGGCATGTAAGTGTCCAGCAGGTTTCAAACTCCACAACTGTACATCACAACGTGCGGAGTTTCAATTTTTTTTTCTTCCTTCATCGCTTGGTGCATTACCATGGTGAGTGTTCCACCTGACAAGGATGACCCCATGGGGGGCGATTTTGATGATAGCAAACCTAGCCAGACATGCGAGACGGGCCCCAGTGGCCGGTCTCGAAGGGGGAAGGAGAAGCAGAGAGAGCTTGAGCCCACCAGCTCGAGCAGCAGCAACACTCGACACCATCGCTCGCCAAGCCCTGGCGAGAAGCCATCAGCGCTAGCAGATGTTCTGCTAGAGAAGAACAAAACTGGCAAGCTGGTGTGGGCACCAGCTCTTCCGCTACCGGAGATTGGAGGATTGACGGTGAAGGCATCATCCTTCACCAAGGCACTTGCAACATCTGCAAGAGCTACGCTTTACACATGTACACCCATGTGTACGACCACAATGATGAATATTTCAACGCGAAGAAGCATCGAGATTCGGAAATTAACTCTGGCGCTCTTGCCAGAGCCAATCGTGTTTATGATGAATACGAAAAAGATATTGCTGCCCTCCAGGATACCATCCGGAACCTGGAGGATGAGAATGAGCACCTGCACGAGCAGCTCGATGGACATTCATTCAAGCGAGCTCGTACTCATGAACCCTCTCCTTACCCCGACAGACCTCAGGGTAATTCATATGCCGGTGCAGCCTCTCGGCCTGCTCCACCTCCTGCTCAGCCTGCTCCACCTCCTGCTCCCCACCCCGTTGTCCCCGACGAGGACGTTAACATGAACGAGGTCTACCCACCTCTTCCTAACCTTCCACCCCCAAGATATACATTCTCGGGCCCTGACGTTCCCAGGACGGCAAACTGGAAACCAGCTCCCAAGCTGCATGGCCAAGTTCCTACGTCCATTCCTCAGAACACTGAGGAATTTGATAGCTGGTCCCGGATGGCCCACACCTCCGGGAACTTCGCAATGTTGGAATGAATGCGCAAGTACATGCGGTTCATCAATGACACTCCTTCAGGGGCTCGAACGCCCCTGATGACTTATGCCCTTGCCCACTGGAGATTACCTGGTTGGCTCCCTGTTCAAATGCAGTTGGCTCAAGGATTACGCCGACTCAATGACCCTACTCACCTGGAGCAACCCTCGCTCCTGGATTCTGCTGAAACATGGGCGCGATTCATGCACTGACACCTGTACCAGTGGTGATCCCACCCTGGTACCATACTGGACGAACAGAGGGTCTCCCTCCCACACGTCAGGGGACAACTCCTGCTTCGTCAACAGATTCCTTCAGGGCTCTCCCCTGAAGCCAAACTACTTCTCTACCTTTGTATTGCGGAGGTACAAGCCACGCCAGGATTGTACCGACAGATTCGAGAGCACGAACGCCTCTCACTGTCCCCCATGCGCTGTCGGCAGCCTATGCCGATCAGCAGCAATACAATTTCCCTCGAGGACGTCATATGACACCTCGCTTCTATGGGAGTCTTGGACGAGGAAGTCCGAGAAGGTTCTCACTATGCCATCGCCTGGCTTACAGCGACAGCTACTGCCAACTCTTCCCATTTGGAAGAGTCTTCTACCGCTGCAGACATCGTAAGACGTCTGCGGCAACATCAAAATACCCATTCAGAGGACGCTCCTCTGATGTCTGAACCCTGGTGGTGGATCGCCGGGCCTAACAATGTGGCCCTTCGAGAGCCACAAAGAAAAAGAAAAAGAGAATCCACTGCTCCCACCAGGGGCAGAGCTCCCTCTCATTCAGGGCGACCTCGCCCTGAATCAATGACTTCCACTGCCCCATCCTCCAGATTCTCTGCTGGACTATCTGCATCTATGCACGCGAGTACCTCTCGCATGGACATCCAACCCCCTGCCAGCACCGGACCTTTGTATCAGTCCAGCTGGCATCCAACTCCTCCAGAGGAATATTCCCTGGAGAACGATCTGACCTCAGGATGGTCCGGATCACCCCTCATTGTCAAGGCGACTCAAGGCCAGAAGAAGGCCTTGAAGAGAGCTAGGAGAGTCACCGCCGGCATCCCTCCTAACGGGCACAAGAAGCCCATTAGCAAATTCACTCCAGTTGCGTCTACCAAGCCGCAAAAAGTTAGAGACACTGAGGACGACGGTGATACCACCGACTCTGTCTCTTCATCCGATGATGAAACATTCACCGTTGATAAGTCCACTGTCGATAAGGACCATTTCCCTCTTGATGAAGGGCAAATGATGGACACCTCGGCTCTGGGGAACTCCCCAGAGACACCCATATCCCAATTGTCTTCGTTGGCATCAAACAATGAAACGACCCTGCTTTCTTCTGCGCCCGATTACGAGTGCGAAGACCCTGTACCCACAACTCCGGAGGAAGTTAGACGTATGATAGTCGACATCAACCTCCCCGATTCCTCGTTGAACCTCAACAAGTCCAACATATCATCGTTGAGCCTCGACGATACCCACATCCCCGATGACCCTACTAAATAAGGTCGTCGCATTTTTTAATAAACAAACGAATTGATTCACCTCGTCGTACCCCGATGATACCCCCATGCCAGACGATACTCTCTTCGAGATTGTCTACTTACTCAAAACATTATGCTTCTCCCCTGGACAAAGCCTAAGGGGGAGGGTGTGGTGACCCGGGGCTTGACCCCGTGTTTGTATATATTATATTTCTTTGCTATTGACCTGGCTGGCCCCTATAAAGGGACCAGCCTTCTATTTTACATAAGCGATCCTTTTACTACCACCTCGAGTACACACGACAATATACGTTATTCATGTTTAGCTCCTGCATGATCTTAAGGGACCCCCCTCCGACTCACAACACAGCCCCAATGGCTGTATCCTGAGGGTTGCGGACTATTTTTCCGAGTCCGTAGTCTCGGGAATGACAGTGGATGCACGGGCTTTTGCAGCTTTGGATTTCGGGCAGTTTCCTGCTATGTGCCCTTCCTCACCGCAGTAGAGACAAAGTCATTCTCTCATGTGATGTTCTCGTTCCTCCCCAGTAAGCTTGCCATTCTTCCCCAACTTATTGGAGATGGATGACTTGGGCTTGTCCCAGGAAGTGTTCTTTGTTGTGGAAGACTGCTGGTTGGAGGTGTTACCGTGGGCGGAGTTTGAAGTGGCTTGGTTTGTCGGTGGGGAAGAGTCCTTCCGACTAGAGTTACTGGAATTCTTTGTTTTGAAATGGGATTCATCCTCCTGCATCCAATAGATATCGTCACAGTCCTGTGCTTTCAAGCACAGTTCTGCAAGGGTGTTGGGTTTACCACCCTGAAGAACTTCTATGCGAAGTCGGAGCGGAAGACTGCGGAAATAGCGGTCACGAAAGGCTGCTTCGTTCCAGTTGACCCTAGAAGCTAATTCCCAGAAGTCAACGTTATATTTCATGATGCGACCACCTTTCTTCATTGCTAGGTCAGAGAGAGCTTTTTCCGCATCTCTGACTGGGTTGTGCAGACCAAAGTTGCTTTCCAGCTTGGCAAGGAAAGCTTCATAGTCCCACATCCAGTGTGCGGAATCTGTCGGGTCATTCAGACCAGGCTCAAACCAACTGAGAGCTGATCCCTTAAGATAAGAAAGGATAAATATGATCTTTTTCTCATCAGAGGAAAATACGTGCGGACGGTCGCAGAAATGAAGATTACACAAGACTAGGAAGTCTCTAAGTTTCTTTGGGTTGGAGCCATCGAAAGTGTTGGGATTGCGAACTTTGATTTTCTCGGTCTTAGGTGCATTGTTTTGTCAGAGGGTGCAGATACTCTCCAAGAGGTTGTAAAGAACATCTATGAACCTATCCCCTGGATCAGGGTTTCCCCCTGCGGGAGGTTGATTGTCAGGATCATTGGGATCGGGGTCACCCCCAGGGCCATCAGGACTGCTAGGGCCATCAGGTCCACTGGGAGGTCCGTCCTCTAGACCACGATCTTCCAACCCATAGGGTTCAGGCTGGTTGATGCCCCCTACGTACTCAAGGGGAGTTCTTGATCGAAAACCTTCTGGGTTGCCGGAAGGTTGTGGGGCATGGGTGGACATGAGATTGGCACTGATTGAGGGGGCTCCTGAGCCAATTTGTCAGAAGATGTTTGAGGGTCTGGAAGACACTCCAAACGTAGTAGCGGGTCGAGGGTCGGAAAGGGTGGATTGCTGGATTGCAGAGATCCCTGGAATAGTACCAGCGCATTGGGAATTTCTTGTTGTGTGCTGGCGGGTCTCAGTAGGGGTCATAGAGAGGAATGGATGAGTGAAGTGTGAGTTCGTATATACTGTTAAGAACTGATCCTAAAGGCCGCTTCAGAATCTGACCGGACACTGTGGGTGATGATAGTGGGAGATTGTCGGGTCGATGCAGATTCTGTGGGAGGGGAAACAGAAAGCACTTGGCTTCAGCTTGTAAGAAGCTGTGCCCTTCACCTCATCTGGTGTCCTAATTTCAAGTCAAGGGTTTAGAGGTAGGAGCGGGAGAGTGCGGGTAAATGCGGGGAGGAGTATGGAGGGACTTAGGTTAAGTTCAGATGAGACTAGAACTTCAGAGGGAGACTAGAGGTTGAGTCGAATGGAGTTCAGACTCTTAGAGGACAGGGGTTGAAGTAGAAGGAGGTTTTAGATTGGCAGGGTAAAGTTGAGTCTATGTCGATATATGAACTGAGGAATACAAGGCGAAACTAACTAAGCTTAAATACTGTAGTCCAGAATAATGCGGAACAGGAACAAAGACTGCGGCAGTGTCTCAACTGCATAGATAAATTATCTAGCAGGAGCCACACAGGAATCCATAGTCAAATTTGCAATAGAGACAGCAGCCTTGGAAAGGCAGCCATGGATGCTGTACAAGGTGGCCTGGTGCACAGCAGTGTGGGCAGTGCAAGGCAGCCAGGAACAAAATCGGGAGGCGTAGGCAAAAGTCATGTTCGACGTGCAGGAAAGGGTCGGATGGATGCGGGTTCTGATCGGGCGAGGAATGGTTCTTGACAGCTAGTCACTAGCCTGAGGTAATACCAAGGTAATACTAGCAGTCAACTTGAAGTTTGAACTAGCTGTGAAATTTCTGCAGCACAACATCAGTAAGTTGCTATTTTGCTGGTGAGGTTTTTGCACTTTTTAGCTTGTGGCCAGCTGAAAAGCTACAAGCTGACAAGATCCAGTACTACGTGACAGTTCTATGTAATAGTAGAGGGTAGAAATCTATCCTGTCAAAAATTCATGGGTATGGTGGTCAACATAGTGGTTTACATAGTAGGAGTTGAAGGCATCAAGTGAGACCTCATACTGAAAGTCTTCAGGAAGGAAACCCAAGCCATACACAGGCAGAAGGTGCATGCCCTGTGCAACACTCTCGAGATGTATAATATCAAGAGTCCATGACCTTCCTTTGTACTCTGGACATACAACCCACATTCCTGTACCCTCATCTGGTTCATCTCACATCAGGAATGAACCAATTCACAAGCGCACAGGGCACACTTTCATCAAGGTAGGCATCATAGTATGAGAAGAAGAGTAACACATGGGCAACCAGCATCCCATGCATCCCTGCCTGTGATTCATCAAGCACAACGAAGACGGTGTCATGGTGAGATCTGTTGTTATACCAAGATGGGTTTGAATGAATGTGTTCATGGTACATTCCACCAGCACCACATAAATCACTTGGTGCATAGAATTGTGCAATGGCCAAATGGTAAATGTGGATCTTCCCATCAAAATGCACGTGTTCTTCCAAGTTGACAGGGTGACTTGCTGCATTGGGGTGACTTGCTGCATTGGGGTGATGTTGGGTGTAGAGGAATTTTTGGAGCACATGTGGGAAGCGGGGTTGATCAAGCCAATGCTTCAAGGATATTTTGGTTCTATTGGATGGATATCATTAGCATGGCTCTGGTGAAACAAGGTATGTCAACATGCCATGCCAGGAGGCAAGTGTTACCGATGACAATGCTCTCGGACCAGAGACAGGCCCCACATCCTTGTCATCTTCCTTGTTTTCCTCATCATTGTGTTCATCATCATTGTTGTCTTCATCATCCTCAACCATGATGTCAATCTTGCTGCCAATGGGGCCAGACAGATGTCCACATTGAGTGCATGCCATGTAGGCCGAAGTCATACCAACCATCATGCCCCATTTTACATAAACTCAGTGTAAAGCAGCCAGCTTATCAAGCCAATTGATGGTGCACACCATCTGTGCAAGTGCCTTATAGCGACTGGAATGTTGCCATGGATTCTTGACAGCAACAATATGTTTTGATTCAGTGATCGAGGAGCAAAGGCCATTAGGAGATCCAAAATTCATGATACCAGTCACATAGTGCAGTAAGGCATGTTGTCGAGGTAGGGAGATGTCAGCCCAAACACCCACTTCAATGAAGACCTTGCGAAGTTGGTGGAGACAATCAAGTTGATACTGAATTTGATTGATATCTGTTGTTGTTATTGCATTTCAGTGAAAAAGGAAGCAGAGCTCCATAAATGAGGCCAGGCATTGAACCATTTTTGGTGGTAAGTGCCCACTAATTGCTGCAAGATACACCTGTAACTTCTGGCTCGATGGAAATGCAAAGGTTCCATTGAATACTGAATCAAATACCTTCATAAGTGCCTCTGAGTCATCACCAGTCCACTGGGAAAAGTTTCAGCCATCTGGGAAGCAACACAATCCAGGACATGCTGGAACAGCAGAAATCCTGATAAAACACTATGAGAACAGTAGTAGATTTTGTCCACACCCCTTACCACTGATCAATGTCTTGGAGGATTTCAAGGGCCCAAGTCTTGCCATACATTACGAAGAGGTATTCATTGACCCATGTGACATAGTGGTCTTTGAATGTGCCCTTAATCAACTGGTGGAGGAGATCAGGTGACAGGAGTTCATGAATGTCCATGCAAGGAAAGTCATGCATGAAAGGCTGTACCAAAAACTGAGTCAGATTCAGAACAGCAAAAGTCAAACATTTGCCTACCACGATGTCACTTCAGATACCAAACTCACTCCAGATGATGTTGGGATGGAAACACTTGATAAGAAAGTCAGTTTTCTCATGAGAGTGGCAGTGAGCAGTAGGATCGTGAAGGTTTTCTGGCCTTGCAGTACATCTACATCTGGTGAATTTTAATATCTTTACAATGAGGAGAATATGGCTTACTTTGGGCACCAATTTTGGACAATTCCAGAAGGCCACACTTGCTCAGGGTAATCAGCAATGTATGGTCCCAATGTGTAAATAGTGTGGTGAAAGTGGCTGTTGGAACAATGGACAACCTCTGGTGTTGTCATTCCATGTTTTAATGGCTCAAAAATGTGGGCCAAAAATGCATGATATAGTTGTCGGCAAAATGTCTGAAATGCTGGTTTATTTCAGTGTCATTTGCTTGCTGCGGCAATAAGCAATAAATTAGATACCATAAAAATTACTTTAACAATGCACATACTTTTTGGTATGGGAAGGAACACAATGGGAAGCAGTGCATTAGCGGCATGCTATGTTGGAGAGATTACCTGGTGACTGGTAAATGGGGTGGTACTCCTGTTGCCCCATACCCACTGTCATGGTTGTTTTGTCACTACCACTACACACTGGAACAAACATGGCACCCTTGGTTGTCTTGTCAATGGCTATTTGATCCTAGAACAACTTGGATCAGTCATGTTCAGAATGGAGTGCATGACAACATACTGCCTGTGCCCAAGCCCAATCTGCAGACATCAAGTTTGACCATATATGGTCACCATTACTTTTGAATTGACGATATGGAACATAATCAATCTTGTCCATGAAATCTGTGGTTGCAAGTTGCTGGCATAGAACAAGACAAGAGTTGCATGTACAGAGCTCACATGTCTCAAGCATCCATTTCAGTGGGTTTGCTGGATGAGGTCCATTGTATCAAAATGTGATCATCTTCCAGGGTGCATTACCAGCTTGGATAGCATCAATCATAGCATACATTTCCTCTGCAGAAGACCACCCTCTCATCTCCACCAGCCTTAATATTGGCAGCCATCCAGAGATCCAGGGCACAATTAATCCTTGATTCTGATGCCTGGAGTTCTGCAAATTGGAAATTTGCAAAGTCAAATGCCAAGCAGTTGTCAAACGGATGCCAAGCATTGTCATTGGTAGCATCAACTGGCAGCAATGGTGGTGGTTTTGTGTGCAAAGGGAGGTAGTTGCCATTCTCATTGCATGGAAGAGCTGGATGTCATCAAGATTCAAGAATGAGTTCCATGAGTTGTGTGAGCATTAAAAACATGTACCACTGAGGTTGGGGTAAAGATGTCTTGTAAACTGCAGCTTGTGATCTGGTTCTGAGGCTGGAGTTATTTTGCAATGGATCACATTCCAATGCTAAGTGTGTCCTGATGCTGATAGAAAGGTTTGGTGACAGATAAGGACACAGGAAGGATTTGTATTGTTTTGAGTCTTGTTCCATTGTGTACAGGAATTGTGATGGCGATGGAAAAAATGGGGAGAAATGACAAACCAAACCACTGGCACACAAACTTGAACAGCACCACATCACATGCTACCATCCCCAAAATTTGAACAACCATGTCACAACATCAAACACTTTCTTCCTTCATTTGCTTGCACCATTATCTGCCTTCCCTCTCTAGTCCATGCCACCAAAGACTTGAGCTTCCCAGAGGAACAAAGCCCAGGCCAAGCACCCACCTGCAGCTTCCATGCAGTTGGTGGCTATTACTGTGGATGCATCAGAACTGCAAGTAATGATAGAAATGAACAAACCTACCACTAAATGCACCCATGCTAATGACACCACTGGCACTGACACTGATGCCGTCCCTGTGAAGAAGAAAGCAAAAGCTGCTCCCCCTCAACATGACACAGCTCCCAAGGCAAAGGTGAACCCAGCTCCCAAGCCTCACAAAACCAAAGCCACTCCCCCTCCATATGACATGGCAGGTCCTGAGGTAAAGGTGAATCTGATTCCCAAGGGTTCCAAAACTCTTCAAGGACAGAAGGGGCACAACAACCATCCTGGATTGGTTGATCAGAAAAGGGCTAAATGTACAAGTGCCCAAGTGCAAGCTGACAAGGAAGCAAAGGTGGAAGCAAAGAGACAATTGGAAGAGCTAGAAGAAGAAAAAAGGAAGCTCTACATGCAGATGGAGATCAATTACGATGAACAGGAGTTGGAACACCAGGTAAATGTGATCCATCGGCTGTCTGATGTTATTGTAACAGATAGGGGTGGTACTGAGAGTAAAGGTGAATACTTTGACATGGATGTTGAAGGGAGTGATAGCGAGGATGTTGATATCAAGCCAAAAGCTGTTGGAAAAAAAAACCTGGTGAGTTGTACTCTGATCGACATGCTCAAGCTGAGTAAACACCTTGTTTCAGAGAAAAACCAAGGATTTGCCAGCAATGATTGCTCCTGCAAAGGCAATGCAAGCTTGTGGGAAGGATGTTGGCAAGAGGTAAGGGCATGTGATCATGGATTACCCAGTTCTGATGTGTGATTCATAAGGTCCAAGGCGGATAAAACTGCATTCAGTCTCATCCCAAATTAGAAGCAACACATGAAATCTATGCAACAGGGTGCTGAGGGACTTAAGCCAGCCCTTGGTGGGCTCAAAGACTCAGATGCAAAGCAGCCAAAATTCCAGGCCACAAAGCCATCGCAAGCAATCCAGTTTGATGGTAAGCGAGACTTTTCACATAAAAATGAGGTAAGTATTACTTGACCTACCAGTGCTTGTTGACCAGATTCTCCACAGAATATTATGATTTCTGAGTCAGAAAGTGACGGTGATCATGATCCTGCAAAGTCCTTGCCAAACCTGTCCTGTCGGCAGCCCAAACATGCCAAACTGGAGCCAAAGCAACAAAAATCACAGGCCTCTGATGTATGTGAAGTTCCACAGCATGAACAACCACCTCGAGCACTCACTGCAAATGCTGTCCAGGTTACAGACCTTCCAGAATTTACCCAGGTCGATTCAAAGTGGAGAAAGGTCTTTATCCCCATGCTCTACAATATGCTTTTTCAGTTGGAAGTGCCATTCAAAGACTTTGTTTTGGGGACCACAAAGAGGTTGATTACACCATCAGGAGGGATGAACCTATTCATTTACTCATGAGATCCAAACATCATCACCCCATGTTGCACTCAACATATCTTTTCCAAGACCTACAATTGTATCAATGAAAAATGGTCGAGTATCAGTGGAGATGCAGTTGGTATGATCAAAAAATACCTCAAGGTTTGTGACTACAATGTAGAAGAGGTCAAGCTTTGTGTAAGAGTTCCTCTTATATCATCACAACAATATCACATGCAACCCAGTTTATCACATGTTATTCTAGTAGTATATAGTCTATACTTTGAATACTTGTACCATATCTTAGTTTCCTCCCCCAAAATACATATACTAAGTTCCTAACATGTTTCTGTTCCTCTGAGTCTCGAGTGTTGGAAGCTCCAGCTTCCTTCCACTTTTTTTTTGTTACAAACTTACTATCCACACTCTCTAATCTCCCACAATGTGTTCTTTTTCCAAAGTTAAACTGGCCCTGAGACTTCCAAAAATGACTGAATTTTTTCTCACCAACAACGGACCTTGACAATGCTGGACTATACCCACTACTCGCTTGCTCTCCCCCTCCCCTTGACTTCTCAGTGCCTCTCCCATCAGCTCTGGATTTTCCCCCTTGACTCATTTGGCATTGCATGGCATCATTCAATGCTGGTTTCTTCTCCTAGCCCACGCCACAACAATACTATTCCCAATTTCAGCCTGCTTGCCCCAAACTCCCCAGAGGTGAGCTGTTTTGTCAGAACCCACCTTGTACACCCCTCCGGCATCTGTGGTGATGCCATCTACACCCCTCGCTCCCTGTTCACCTCCCCAGCACACTCCCCAGCCCCACATCTGGAATGACCCCAGTCCATGGCCACATCGCCACCAGCAATGACAACTACCCTGGAAACAGGGCCTAGGACCACATCTTGCACCCAGGAAGCATCCCCACCCTTGAGATCAGTCACCACACTGTAAACGATGCACCAACACCATCCACAGCCCAGAAAACACCATTATGTGAGGTCGTGCATATGCATTCATCTGAATGCATCATGGACTCAACAGATCCACCCAACCAGCCCCACCATCTACAACGATGACCCATACCACCTCCCACAGCACCCTGTTCTCCCTGCTTGACCACCGTTATGCACCACAAGCCTGCCACGACACCCCACACATCCACCAGACATGCCATCACTGTCGACGTGTTCGTCGACGACAGCTTACTCTACCCCATCCAAGACCACTGCCCACAGCATTGAAATAATGGGATGCCCTACCTGAACCCCCAGACCACCCCCAGGCTCTATCCCATCCACCCAGCTCACCCCAGAAACCCCAGAAATGAGCCGTTTTGCCACTGGCTGCATTTCACACCACCACCATGTCACTGACAATGCTGTCTGCACCCAGGTACACCCCCCATTCAGCACCTACATCCCCATCTCTCCCCACACATCTGCAATCCCCCAGCTCGACCCAGCTCCTGCCCCCATTATGCACTATGAGCCCACCATGACACCTTATGCGTCCATATGGCCTGCCACTCAATGATGGCCCTACCTCCCACTCTGCCCCCCTCTGGACCACGAGCTGCGGCTGAGAAATGATGGAACATGCACCTGGACCCTCCTGTGCACATCCGCAACACATCCCAGCCACCTAGTCCACCCCAGAACTGAGCCTTTTTGCCACCACCTCACCCCACAAACTCCTGTTCCACACAGTGAGGCTACCATGACACCACACGCATCCACCAGATATGCCACATCATCGTCAACGTGTTCATCAATGATGGCCATATCTCCTACACACCCCTGTCATCCCCAGCTCATCCCTGTAAGGGGACTAGGGGGGTGACCTGTGTGTTTTTCCTATTTTTTATGTTTGTCCTATATTTCTCCCCACCTCATTTCCTTCTATTCTTCATTTTCTATGATTTTTCCGGATTTTATTACTAATTTTCCCTTGCTATCATGTTTGTATATGTTGACACTTTTATATTTAGAGGCGGAGTACCCCTTCCGACACATACCCCTTGGTATGATGTCATTCGGCGGCCTTGATCCGCCTATCTCCGCCTTTTTCTATTTTTAGATTATATTTGATTTTTGTCATCTTCACATATACTGGGCATCAGCAAGGGGATCCTTAGAGTTTTCTCTTCGGATTTCCCTTTGCTAGAGGCTTAGGTTGCCCTTATAGTAGAAAACTCTCCCCTAAGGCCCGAAAATCGCAAACGCGCTGCCCAAGATAGGCAGGTACAGACTGGACGACGCTTCCCAAAGCTCCACAGAGTCCCTACACACCGTTCCAGATAATCTCGCCTTTATTACACCGCCATTTTCGCCAAACGCACTCCCTAGCGACATGGACGCATCAGAACACTTCGACGCGCTTGAAAGCGATGTTTCCGGAATGCGCGCGCAAATCGACTCGCTTGAATCTATGATTGAAAACTTTGTTAGGACCCTCCAGGCTAACCCTACGACCAATAGTTCCCCCTTTACAACTCCAAGCGCACCCAACAACGACATTTTGCCAAATGCGTCCACTAAGGAACGTGCCCAGATCAAACCGGCCCCCCCCCCGCCGAATTTAATGGTGCACGTGCGCAGGGATGTGCATTTCTTAATTCCTGTGAGTTATACATTAGTCTCCAGTCGCATCAATTCGTCGATGAGGCTGCAAAAATTTATTGGGCCTTCACATACATGAAATCTGAACATGCCTATCTCTATGTGGACCATATCCTACATCAAACTAAAGAACTCGGTTCTCTACCTTTCTCCACTTGGGGTGACTTTCGAGCTGAGTTTGTACACCACTTCTGCCCCCTCAATGAACGCCACCGAGCAGTGACATGACTTGAGTCATCCGCTTACCACCAGGGACGTCGATCCATGGATGACTATATTGATGAGTTCAAGGATTTGGTGGACATGGCAGGATATGGGAGTGGGTTACCAGTGGTGGTGAAGTTCCGACGGGGACTCAACCGAGAAATTCAGGACCAGATTGCACAGATGTTGGAAGGGCACCCAGCAGACGATGATATCCTTGCTTGGTATGAAGCTGCTTCACTCTGTGATGAGAACCGACTCACAAATGCGGTGTTTAATGCTGCATTCCATGCTCCAACTACCACTCATACGCCCTACACCTTCAATCGAAGCCTCCCCCACTCTAACCCCATTCCTGTTCATCAAACTCCCACACCAGCCGTCAATGTCCCAGTACCAATGGATGTTGATGCAGCCCGCAGCCGTGCACATAAGTTGGATCTCTGCTACCATTGTGGGGAACCTGGACACAGGGCTGGAGCATGTCCCCATCGTCAGGATATCCGCATGCTCACCCCCGAGGGACGAGACAAACTCCTGCAAGATTTGTTGGCGCTTGTAGATGTTGAGGAAGCGAAGGATCAAGTTGCAGAGGAGCAGGATTTTCCTATTCGCAGCGAGTGAATCGTACGCCCTCACTGCCTGTCCATAACCACTTTGAAGTCTTGTCAGTTGAATCCCTGGAGAATGAATCCATTTCTGTGACTGCTCCCCTCTCTGACCCTTCAAAGTTGGCTAAAGACATACCTGCTCTCCCCATCTCTCCTTCTACTCCACGTCCCAAAATTAAATCATGGGAATGTAAACTACCACGCAAGTATATTGTGGCATCCACTCCCTCTGCACATTCCTTAAACCTAGCCATCAAACTGCAGATGACCGACACTGGACAGATACTCAGTGTCTCTGCGCTCCTGGACTCTGGTGCAACTGGTCTCTTCATCAATTCCCATCTGGTACAACAACATCGCCTAAATACTCGCTCGCTCTCACGTCCGATACCTGTATATAATGTGGATGGATCCCCAAATGAAGCTGGTGCCATCCGAGAGGTTGCAGACCTGGTTCTCCGTTACAAAGATCATAGTGAGCGTGCCCTTTTTGCTGTCACTCAATTAGGAAAGCAAAAGGTGATTTTGGGATATCCATGGCTTCGAGACCATAACCCAGAGGTCGACTGGCGTACCGGGGAGGTTACCATGAGCCGATGTCCATACCGCTGTCAGACGTGTTTCACAGAAGCCAGGCAAGAACGTCGTGGACAGAAGGCAGCAATACGACGTACTCAGAAGTGTCATGCTGGACCCCTGCCTATACCTGAAGTGGAATTGGAAGGGGTTCCTGATCTAATGCCGGACTCGGATGATGATGATGAGGACCCAGAGGAAGTGGAGGAGGGTGATCGGATCTTCTACACTGCGATTCGCTCATTGCATGAGGTGTGTGCCACATCAAACATATCCCAATGCCTCGCCGAGGCCTTCCACAAAAACAATGCTGCTAAATCCTCTACTAACTCCTTACTCCCTCATCTCCATGAGTTTGAAGATGTGTTCTCCAAGGAGTCATTCGACTCTCTTCCTGCGCGCAAGCCATGGGATCATGCAATCGAACTCACCCCCAGCGCAACCCCTTCATCCTGCAAGGTCTATCCTCTCCCTCTGGAAGAACAATGGCAGCTTGACCAGTTCATCGACGAGCACCTGGCCTCTGGACGTATTCGACCATCGAAGTCACCCATGACCTCTCCCTTTTTCTTTGTCAAGAAGAAGGATGGCTCACTTCGACCGGTTCAAGACTACAGAAGACTCAACAACATCACGGTCAAAAATCGCTACCCACTACCCCTCATCTCCGAACTTGTAAACCAGCTCCATGGAGCCCGATACTTCACCAAGCTCAATGTCCATTGGGGCTATAATAATGTGAGGATAAAGGAGGGAGATGAGTGGAAGGCAGCCTTTCGTACCAACCGTGGTCTGTTTGAACCGCTTGTCATGTTCTTTGGCCTTACTAATAGCCCTGCCACCTTTCAGACCATGATGAACGACATCTTCCATGACCTCATCCTTGAAGGCGTTGTCTGCATCTATCTTGATGACATCCTCATCTTCACTCGCACGGTTGAAGAGCACCGTCGCATCACGTGCCTCGTCCTAGAGCGACTTCGACGGTACAAACTCTACCTTTGTCAGGACAAATGCGAGTTCGAAAGGACCAAGATCGAGTACCTTGGCCTGATTATCTCAGAGGGTCAAGTGGAGATGGATCCTATCAAGGTAAACGGGGTCACAGCTTGGCTGATGCCCACGAACAAGAAGGAGGTGCAGTCTTTCCTGGGCTTCATCAATTTCTATCGGCGTTTTATCAAGGATTTCTCACATCATGCACGACCACTGTTTGACTTGACAGGAAAGGAGGCATGGAGGTGGGATAATGCACAACAGGAGGCATTCGAAAAGCTTAAGGAGATGGTCACTTCTGCTCCGATCCTTACCTTTGCTGACGATTTTCATCCTTTTTGTGTAGAAGCTGACAGTTCTGACTTTGCGACGGGTGCCGTGTTGTCTCAGCAGTCTCTGGAGGACCAGAAGTGGCATCCTGTTGCGTTCTACTCCAAAAGCCTTAGTGCTGTAGAGCGAAACTACGAGATCAATGACAAGGAGATGTTGGCGATAATGCGTGCACTTGAGGAGTGGCGACACTTCCTCGAGGGTGCCCAACACAAGCTGGAAATTTGGACGGATCACAAGAATCTCGAGTACTTCATGACGGCCAAGAAATTGAACCGTCATCAAGCTCGTTGGTCCCTGTATCTATCTAGATTCGACTTCTCCTTGCACCACCGTCCGGGTTGCAGCATGGGGAAGACCGATGCCCTATCCCGACGTGCAGACCATGGGGATGGCAGCAGTGACAACCAAAACATTGTGCTGTTGCAGCCAGACCTGTTCACCATTTGGGCACTGGAAGGCATCGCACCCCAGGGCGAGGAGCGGGACATCCTACGTGACATTCGTTGCGCAAACCGTAGCGGTTTACATGAGGATGTTGTCGCCCGAGCTGTTAAAGAACTGAGGAAGGGATCGACCCATTCCTTACGTGCGGCAGAGTGGGCTGAAACTCCAAAGTTCTATGAACATGTATGAACCTCGACAAAGTCACAGAAATGTAAGGGCCTAGGGGGGACTTAGAGGGGTGCCCAGCGTGTTTCTCCTATTTTTTATGTTTGTCCTATATTTTTCCTCACTTCATTTCCTTCTATTCTTTATTTTCTATGATGTTTCCTTATTTTATTACTAATTTTCCCTTGCTATCATGTTTGTATATGTTGACACTTTTATATTTAGAGGCAGAGTACCCCTTCCGACACATACCCCTTGGTATGATGTCATTCGGCGGCCTTGATCTGCCTATCTCCACCTTTTTCTATTTTTAGATTATATTTGATTTTTGTCATCTTCACATATACTGGGCATCAGCAAGGGGATCCTTAGAGTTTTCTCTTTGGATTTCCCTTTGCTAGGTGTGTCCCCAATGCCTGTATTATGTAGTATAATTTTAACTTCGGATTTCCCTTTGCTAGAGGCTTAGGTTGCCCTTATAATCCCCCAGCTCCCCATTGTATGCCCAACGTCACAACACGTCACTACAGTGTATCGTCGACGCCCTTCACGCATCCACCAGATATGCCACATCATTGTCAATGTGTTCATCAACAATGGCCATATCTCCTACACACCCCTGTCATCCCCAGCTCATCCCCCAGCTCCCTGTCATATGTCCTAAGTCACAACACATCACTACAGCATATCGTCGACGCCCTTGTTGACGACGGCTGAATTTCCTGCCCCACCCCACTCAGAACCACTACCTGCAGCTCCAATCCTCACTCTGCCCCCCCTCTAGACCACGAGTCGCAGCTGCTAAATGACAGAATGGGCATCTAGACCCATCTGAGCACCCCCACAACATGTCCCAAGCACCCTGTCCACCCCGGGAACATGCTGTTATGCCCAACGCGCTAACACATCATCATCAACACTTCTGTCAATGGCCCCCAAAACTCCTGCTTTGTACCACTTGGGACCACCGTGTCCTCCCTGGCCCACGTCACCCTCATCTTCACCAGCCCCTTCAGCCACATCGAGACTGCCATCACAGCCAACAGCATTGACTACACCCAACTCAGTGACTCAGTGTTCTTGCGGACAAGTAAAGTTACATTGATTGCAACCTTGTCAAGGCTAGTGTCTCCAGGCCTACCTAGTCTTTTTCCCCACCCCATCTTATGACAATGCCTCCATGCCCCCTGTCGATGTTACCAGCACCGTCCACGCCACCAGCACCAGCCCCATTCATGTCACCAGCCATGTCCACCGCCTTGTCCATGCCCATCCATGCCTATCCTTGTCCTTGCCTGTCCTTGCCCTGTCTCATCCTTTGCCTGTCCTCATTCTTACCTGCCCTCACCAATGTCCTGCCCTCACCACTGTCCTGCCCTCACCACTGTCCTGCCCTCACCACTGTCCTGCCCTCACCACTGTCCTGCCCTCACCACTGTCCTGTCCTTGCCACTGTTCCCTGTCCAGGTCCATGGCACCCCCCAGGTCCATATCCACATCCACTGCCCTGTCCAAGTCCACATGCCCATCCATGTCCATGCCCATGTCCCTCGTCAATGCCCCCTGTCCTCGACGCCCACTATCATCACCCACTGTCATCATCAGTCCACTACCAGGCAACTCAATGTTTTCACCAATGTGTAAAGTGTGCCTGTGACTTGTTGATTCAAGCCCCCCCCCCCCCCGGTCATTTTTTTTGAAGTATGAGAGAGTGTAAGAGTTCCTCTTACATCATCACAACAATATCACATACCATACAACCCAGTTTATCACGTGTTATTCTAGTAGTATATAGTCTATACTTCGAATATTTGTACCATATCTTAGTTTTCTCCCCTGAAATATACTAAGTTCTAACATGTTTCTGTTCCTCTGAGTCTTGAGTGTTGGAAGCTCCAGCTTCCTTCCACTTTGGTGTTGATGGGCAAAACAAGTTGATGGGCCAATTTTTCACAAGAAGCCAACACCATAAACATGCCCAGCTGACATGAAACACAAAGACTACATTGTGAGTGTAACCATGACCATCATCAGTCTTTTGTTTGATGAGCATCTTGTTTAGAGACTGGAAGGATGGCTGCGGTTGATCATTATTATTGAGTTGGCACAGAATTACCTTTGATTTGCAAAAGGTGCTGTTGGTGGCGGTGGTCATCCAGTTGGCCTCTTTGCCCTTATCTTGGCAGTGGTACATCACTTTGTCATCCTCTCTGAGTCTCAGTGGACTGAGTCACAACATCATTGTACAGTACAAGTGGGTGGTTTGTGCTTACGTCAATGGCATACAAAAAGATGTGCCTGAGTTTTCCAATAAGTACTCTGCAGAGAGAGTTGCTGGTTACATGAGCAGCTGTTCGAGACTAGGTGATGGTCATTGGACAGAGATCCTGGAGGCTTGCAGTTTCAAAAATCAGGATCCTTGCTCAGAGGACAAATTCGCAGACATCTCACTTCTTGACCAGCAATGCGGCAACCTGTTTGCATTCAGCAGTCCCTTGAAGGGTTAGTCATGTCGAGATGCAACAGGCATGCCCTTATTCATTGGGCTGTTTTAGCCTCATTATACCCCTCGTATTCATGATCTATGCCTGTAGTTACTTTGTCTGATGTAGGTAGTTCGACCTGTCGAGCTTTATGGAGCTTTTTGGTGCTTTTCAAACTTTTTTACACTTTTCAATCACCTGAGACCAGTAGCTTTTTAGAAAATGGGACCTGGCTTGTCCAGCTTTTGACTTTTTGACTTTTTTCCACTTGCACAAGTTCTCACAAGTAAAACTACAAAATACTGATGAATTTCCTGTGAGGAGGCTACATTCTTCTTCTGAGCAAATTTATTTGATTACTTTGCATTCATGGTACATATAGGGCACTGTCAATGACCAGGAGTACTACATCATCATGTTTGCCAGCGCCATCTTGTTGCCATCATGTCTGCCAGCCATGACTTCCTTTTTGGGATATGAAGATACTATAAGGGCAACCTAAGCCTCTAGCAAAGGGAAATCCGAAGTTAAAATTATGCTACATAATACAGGGATTGGGGGCGCACCTAGCAAAGGGAAATCCGAAGAGAAAACTCTAAGGATCCCCTTGCTGATGCCCAGTATATGTGAAGACGACAAAAATCAAATATAATCTAAAAATAGAAAAAGGTGGAGATAGGCGGATCAAGGCCGCCGAATGACATCATACCAAGGGGTATGTGTCGGAAGGGGTACTCCGCCTCTAAATATAAAAGTGTCAACATGTACAAACATGATAGCAAGGGAAAATTAGTAATAAAATCTGGAAAAATCATAGAAAATGAAGAATAGAAGGAAATGAGGTGGGGAAAAAATATGGGATGAACATAAAAAATAGGAAAAACACACAGGGCACCCCCCTAGTCCCCTTACATTACCCCCTCTCTAAGATGCATCGCCCTGATGCATTCGAAATCATATACGACCAAAGTCCATGACTTGAATGTGACGTGGTGCAGCAGTGTGCCGTCGGTGGAATTCCTTGATTAACCGAGGGGCATTTACATCAGACTCTTCGACCCATGAGTTCTCCTCATACCCATAACCCTTCCAATGTACCAAATACTGGAGTTTTCCTCGACGCAAACAGCTGTCCAAGATTGACTCGACTTCATATTGGGGTTCTCCCTCGATCACTGTAGGTGGTGGTGGTGGGTGTGAATGGCATCCCAGGAACAGATCTGGGGGAGCTGGAAGCAATTTGACGACATGGAAGACGGGATGAAGTCTGGACATGGAGGCTGGGAGGCATAGACGATAGGCATGTGTTCCAATGCACTTGACAATGGGGAAAGGTCCCAAGAAGCGATGGGCGAGTTTCTTGGATGGACATGTAGTGGAGATGTCACTGGAGTCAAGATAAACTCGATCACCAACCTTGTACTGAGGGGTTGGGGAGTGGCGCTGGTTGTAAAATCGTGCCATGTCATCCTTTGCCTTTGCTAAGGCTGCCCTTGCCTCCTCCAAGCTATCCCTCATGCGTTCTGTGAACTCATTCACTGTCTCGATGTGTGAGGGAGTTTGGCGAGGTTCAAATCCCATGCATGGATGTCATCCAGTGTCTAAGAGGAAAGGGGTCTGTTGAGTGGAAGCATGGACATGGTTGTTGTACCCGAACTCGGCCAAAGGAAGGAGATCATCCCAATTGTCCTGGCGTTCATTGACAAAGAGGCGGATGTACTGCTCCAGTTCCTGGTTGACTCGCTCTGTCTGGCCATCAGTTTGTGGGTGATAAGCAGTTGAAGCGAGGAGTTTGATCCCCAGGAGTCAGTACAGCTCACGAGTGAACTCTGCCATGAACTGAGGGCCACGATCCGAGAGGAAGGCACCAGGAAGTCCATGTAATTTCCACACATGGTGGAGGTAGAGTCGAGCGGCACCTAGGGCACTGACAGTGGTGTGAGTGGGAATGAAGTGAGCGTGTTTTCCCACTGAGTCAACTGTGCACATCGCCGCATCAAACCCGTTTGACTCTGGCAATTCCACCACAAAGTCGACGCTGACGACATCCCAACGACTCTCTGGAACAGGAAGAGGGTGTAGCTCACCAATAGGCTTGTGACAAGGGACCTTGGTGCATAAGCAAAGGTCACAAGTGTGACAATACTGACCAATGAGCTGTGACATTTGTGGCCACCAATAGTTCCGTGAGGTGAGCTCCAAGGTCTTCCAGCGTCCGGGGTGGCCAGCAATCTGTGAGTCATGGTGTTGGGATATGATGCGCCGGCGAAGGTCTGGGTCATTGGGAACATAGATGCGATCCCTGAAATACAACAAGTCCTCCTTTTCAGCCCACTCTGCCGCATGTAAGGAAAGGGTCAATCCCTTCCTCAGTTCTTTAACAGCTCGGGCGACAACATCCTCATGTAAACTGCTACGGTTTGCACGACAAATGTCACGTAGAATGTCCCACTCCTTGCCCTGGGGTACGATGCCTTCCAGTGCCCAAATGGTGAACAGGTCTGGCTGCAACAGCACAATGTTTTGGTTGTCACCGCTGCCATCCCCATGGTCTGCACGTCGGGATAGGGCATCGGTCTTCCCCATGCTGTGACCCGGATGGTGGTGCAAGGAGAAGTCGAATCTAGATAGATACAGGGACCAACGAGCTTGATGACGGTTCAATTTCTTGGCCGTCATGAAGTACTCGAGGTTCTTGTGATCCGTCCAAATTTCCACCTTGTGTTGGGCACCCTCAAGGAAGTGTCGCCACTCCTCAAGCGCATGCATTATCACCAACATCTCCTTGTCATGGATCTCGTAGTTTCGCTCTACAGCACTAAGGCTTTTGGAGTAGAACGCAACAGGATGCCACTTCTGGTCCTCCGGAGACTGCTGAGACAACACAGCGCCCGTCGCAAAGTCAGAACTGTCGGCTTCTACACGAAAAGGACGCGAATCGTCAGCAAACGTAAGGATTGGAGTGGAAGTGACCATCTCCTTAAGCTTTTCGAACGCCTCCTGTTGTGCATTATCCCACCTCCATGCCTCCTTTCCTGTCAAGTCAAACAGCGGTCGTGCATGATGTGAGAAATCCTTGATAAAACACCGATAAAAATTGATGAAGCCCAGGAAAGACTGCACCTCCTTCTTGTTCGTGGGCATCAGCCAAGCTGTGACCCCGTTTACCTTGATAGGATCCATCTCCACTTGACCCTCCGAGATAATCAGGCCGAGGTACTCGATCTTGGTCCTTTCGAACTTGCATTTGTCCTGACAAAGGTAGAGTTTGTACCGTCGAAGTCGCTCTAGGACGAGGCACGTGATGCGACGGTGCTCTTCAACCGTGCGAGTGAAGATGAGGATGTCGTCGAGATAGATGCAGACAATGCCTTCGAGGATGAGGTCATGGAAGATGTCATTCATCATGGTCTGAAAGGTGGCAGGGCTATTAGTAAGGCCAAAGAACATGACAAGCGGTTCAAAAAGACCACGGTTGGTACGAAAGGCTGCCTTCCACTCATCTCCCTCCTTTATCCTCACATTATTATAGCCCCAACGGACATTGAGCTTGGTGAAGTATCGGGCTCCACGGAGCTGGTTTACAAGTTTGGAGATGAGGGGTAGTGGGTAGCGATTTTTGACCGTGATGTTGTTGAGTCTTCTGTAGTCTTGAACCGGTTGAAGTGAGCCATCCTTCTTCTTGACAAAGAAAAAGGGAGAGGTCATGGGTGACTTCAATGGTCGAATACATCCAGAGGCCAGGTGCTCGTCAATGAACTGGTCAAGCTGCCGTTGTTCCTCTGGAGAGAGAGGATAGACCTTGCAGGATGAAGGGGTTGCGCCGGGGGTGAGTTCGATCACGTGATCCCATGGCTTATGCACAGGAAGAGAGTCGAATGACTCCTTGGAGAACACATCTTCAAACTCATGGAGATGAGGGAGTAAGGAGTTAGTAGAGGATTTAGCAGCATTGTTTTTGTGGAAGGCCTCGGCGAGGCATTGGGATATGTTTGATGTGGCACACACCTCATGCAATGAGCGAATCGCAGTGTAGAAGATCCGATCACCCTCCTCCACTTCCTCTGGGTCCTCATCATCATCATCCGAGTCCGGCATTAGATCAGGAACCCCTTCCAATTCCACTTCAGGTATAGGCAGGGGTCCAGCATGACACTTCTGAGTTCGTCGTATTGCCGCCTTCTGTCCATGATGTTCTTGCCTGGCTTCTGTGAAACACATCCGACAGCGGGATGGACATCGGCTCATGGTAACCTCCCCGGTGCGCCAGTCGACCTCTGGGTTATGGTCTCAAAGCCATGGATATCCCAAAATCGCCTTTTGCTTTCCTAATTGAGTGACAGCAAAAAGGGCACGCTCACTATGATCTTTGTAACGGAGAACCAGGTCTGCAACCTCTCGGATGGCACCAGCTTCATTTGGGGATCCATCCACGTTATATACAGGTATCGGACGTGAGAGTGAGCGAGTATTTAGACGATGTTGTTGTACCAGATGGGAATCGATGAAGAGACCAGTTGCACCAGAGTCCAGGAGTGCAGAGACACCGAGTATCTGTCCAGTGTCGGTCGTCTGCAGTTTGATGGCTAGGTTTAAGGAATGTGCAGAGGGAGTGGATGCCACAATATACTTGCATGGTAGTTTATGCTCCCATGATTTAATTTTGGGACGTGGAGTAGAAGGAGAGATGGGGAGAGCAGGTACGTCTTTAGCCAACTTCGAAGGGTCAGAGAGGGGAGCAGTCACAGAAATGGATTCATTCTCCGGGGATTCAACTGACAAGACTTCAAAGCGGTTATGGACAGGCAGTGAGGGCATACGATTCACTCGCTGCGAATAGGAAAATCCTGCTCCTCTACAACTTCCAGCTTAACCTCCTCTGCAACTTGATCCTTCGCTTCCTCAACATCTACAAGTGCCAACAAATCTTGCAGGAGTTCATCTCGTCCCTCGGGGGTGAGCATGCGGATATCCTGACGATGGGGACATGCTCCAGCCCTGTGTCCAGGTTCCCCATAACGGTAGCAGAGATCCAACTTATGTGCATGGCTGCGGGCTGCATCAACATCCATTGGTACTGGGACATTGACGGCTGGTGTGGGAGTTTGACGAGCAGGAATGGGGTTAGGGCGGGGGAGGCTTTGATTGAAGGTGTAGGGTGTATGAGTGGTAGTTGGAGCACGGAATGCAGCATTAAACGCCGCATTTGTGAGTCAGTTCTCGTCACAGAGTGAAGCAGCTTCATACCAAGCAAGGATATCATCGTCCGCTGGGCGCCCTTCCAACATCTGTGCAATCTGGTCCTGAATTTCTCGGTTGAGCCCCCGTCGGAACTTCACCACCACTGGTAACCCACTCCCATACCCTGCCATGTCCACCAAATCCTTGAACTCATCGATATAGTCGTCCACGGATCGACGTCCCTGGTGGTAAGTGGATGACTCAAGTCATGTCACTGCTCGGTGGCATTCATTGAGGGGGCAGAAGTGGCATACAAACTCAGCTCAAAAGTCACCCCAAGTGGAGAAAGGTAGAGAACCGAGTTCTTTAGTTTGATGTAGGATACGGTCCACATAGAGATAGGCGCGTTCAGATTTCATGTATGTGAAGGCCCAATAAGTTTTTGCAGCCTCATCAACGAATTGATGCGACTGGAGACTAATGTATAACTCACAGGAATTAAGGAATGCACGTCCCTGCACACGTGCACCATTAAATTTGGCGGGGGGGGACAGTTTGATCTGGGCACGTTCCTTAGTGGACGCATTTGGCAAAACGTCGTTGTTGGGTGCGCTTGGAGTCGTGAAGGGGGAACTATTAGTCGTAGGGTTAGCCTGGAGGGTCCTAACGAAGTTTTCAATTGTAGATTTAAGCGAGTCGATTTGCGCGCACATTCCGGAAACGTCGCTTTCAAGCGCGTTGAAGCGTTCTGATGCGTCCATGTCGCTAGGGAGCGCGTTTGGCGAAAATGGCGGCGTGATAAAGGCGAGAGTATCTGGAACGGTGTGTAGGGACTCTGTGGAGCTTTGGGAAGTGTCATCCAGTCCGTACCTGCCTATTTTGGGCAGCGCGTTCGCGATTCTCGGGCCTTAGGGGAGAGTTTTCTACTATAAGGGCAACCTAAGCCTCTAGCAAAGGGAAATCCGAAGTTAAAATTATGCTACATAATACAGGGATTGGGGGCGCACCTAGCAAAGGGAAATCCAAAGAGAAAACTCTAAGGATCCCCTTGCTGATGCCCAGTATATGTGAAGACGACAAAAATCAAATATAACCTAAAAATAGAAAAAGGCGGAGATAGGCGGATCAAGGCCGCCGAATGACATCATACCAAGGGGTATGTGTCGGAAGGGGTACTCCGCCTCTAAATATAAAAGTGTCAACATATACAAACATGATAGCAAGGGAAAATTAGTAATAAAATCTGGAAAAATCATAGAAAATGAAGAATAGAAGGAAATGAGGTGGGGAAAAATATGGGACGAACATAAAAAATAGGAAAAACACACAGGGCACCCCCCTAGTCCCCTTACAGATACTTAGATTTTTGTTCTACCTCCACACAATAGTTTTTGCTGGAGAAAGCATGCAGATTATAACTATGAGAGATCCTACTGGCCCTCCTTGTATCTGATCCTCTGAATACCCCTCCAATGTGTCAATTCCATGTTGCTGATAATTGGAATTGCCTTTCTGATAACAGAATGCGGTCAAGTTTGCACAAGGGGTACTCATCACTAGAATTTGTAAGGGTATGTTGTGATTTCCAGATAAGCCATCTGGGGACCCCTCCCCCCTTCTTACCATATATAGTAATTGTTTCATTATGTAATCATTGTATAAAATATTTCACTAGCACCTACATCGGCTCTTGCTAACCAGAAACTCCGTGTTTAGATATAAATCATTACTGAATTACCAACCAGCTTGGGACATGCCACAGCACTGGTACATGGCAAAAGGAAGTCACTCAACCAACATGTGACCTGATTACTCAGCACCCAGATAAGGAAAAATGTTACACATACTTGGTTTTTCACTGTGTTCTGATTCTCTCTCACTTTGTTGTGCTTAGATTGTGGTGAGAGAAGGTATTTTTATGCATAATGAAGCACATTGATGAGCATAAATCATGATTACAAAACCCAGATAGGGTCGCATGAGGCCCCCCCCCCCTCCCCACATACCGTCTCAGAATCTGCTGGCGAGTACCCCTTGAGTTTGCATGAACATTTTCAGGCTTCCACACTACCATTTTTCCTGAAATAAAATTTGAATGCACCATTTTGAATACTTCTTATTAATTTCTCCGGAACAGATTTTTTTGGAAGGATTCTCAATGTTGAGATCTCTGTGTTCTGAAGGGCCCTCTGGATGAACTAAGCTGTTTAAAAAAAATCCACTCCGGAGACTTTTCTAAGAACATGTTCTCGAGCATTTTTTCTCATACAAACAATACATGAATCCTACTGTGGATCGAGATAAAGACGACTACCGTTCTTCACTGCGAGTGTCGGAGTTTAAATGCAGTGAGCGTTGCGTTGCCTGACCCCATTACCTACTTACGTTCTGCTGAAGCGTTGAGCTGTGATCCCCTTGACGATTAATGACACCGAGATACTAACCGACCGGTTGGATAAGACTCATCACCAAGGTTCAGCAAGCCATTAAATATCACAGCGGCGCAAGCGCCAGTCCCCACTCCTCTTATACAGCAACAGGACAAGGACATTAACGAAGGGCTTCACCAAACTTCACCAAGCTATCATATATGAGCCGGGTTGTTTTAGTGACTGGATGCTCTACAGGCGGTATTGGATTCGCACTGCAAGTATCCTTTAATTATTCCCTTTTGCGCGGGGTCTGATACCAGTAGTGCACAGTTGTGAGGCATTTGCCCGCCAAGGTTGTAAAGTCTACGCCACATCTCGAAGTGTGGATACCATTGGGGATTTTAACGACGCGGGGATTCAAAAACTTGCACTTGATGTAACTAGTGACGATGCCGTCCAGCGTGTCGTTCAGGACATCGCGGAAAGGGAGGGTAGGATAAACGTCCTTGTCAACAATGCAGGCATTTCTTCTCCCGGTATGGCACGTTCTGTAATTTGAATCATATTTTCATTTTGGTCCCTACAGGTCCATTGATCGACCAATCCCTCGAAGACGCCCGGATGATCTTCGATACCAACACATTCGCTGCCCTACGCATGGCCAAGGCAGTGATGCCTCTGATGGCTAAGCGGCGAAGTGGAGTGATCGTCAACATAGGTTCAGTTGTTGGAGAGTTGTTAGTTGTTCATTCATTTGCTTATTATGTGCCATTAAACACTTGGCTTGCAGTGCCACACCTTGGAGTGGCCTCTACTGCGCCTCGAAGGCTGCCCTTCAAAGTATCAGCGAAACTCTATCAATGGAAGGGAAACCTTTCAATATCTCTGTCCTTCATGTCGCGAGTGGCGGAGTCAAGTCGAACATCTCCGTCAACGGAGCAGCACGATTTAGGCTCGCTGACAATACCCTCTACTCCGCTTTTTTACCCAACATCATTCAAAGGATCAATGCTAGTCAGATGAACTCGATGCCAACAGAGAAGTTTGCAAGCAAAGTTGTTTCGAAAGCGCTTGAGACTTATCCTCCTATATACATGACGTTGGGTAGGCATTCTTGGGTGTTCGCGTTGTTCAAGTGGCTTCCGAGGACTTGGGTTTTCTATATCTTATGGAGAGTGTACTCGATGAAGACTTCTTCCAGCTGATGTTTTCATAAGTAGTCGTAGCCCGTCGGAAAGCAGTTTCAACCAAGTAACCATAACTTGAAGTTACTGGGAGCTAATTTTAGTCTCATGTGCACGTGCTGATATGAGTCTACTTGGTGGTAATACTACAACCTACTTATTTCGTCGAACTCTCGTGAGCATGTTGATGTCTGCGATTCCACTGCATGAAGCCTGACGTTCTGGATACTTTCTTACATCGTAAACGATTAGAAGGATACCATCAACATGTCGCAATACCCCGATTACTTGTCACCGAATGGTACACCAACCAAGGTCACAAAGGGACAGAAATCGCGTGCGCGTCGCGAACCCTCGGGGGTGTTCTCGCTCTTCCAGGCACCTCAGATACAACAGTTCAAGGAAGCGTTCCAACTCATCGATCACGATAAGGATGGTTGGATCAATGAAAGTGATCTGAAAGAAATCTTCACTAGTCTTGGTTTGTACCATTCGTTGACTGCGGGTTATAATGTAATAACTGTGCATCAGGGATCACACCCTCCCAGGCAATGATGGATGATCTGTTGAATGCTCGGCCTGGGGGGCATAGCAAAACGCAAGATACTGCGGGGGATAGAGGAATTAATTTTACAATGTTTCTTACGATGATGAGCGAAAAGCTATTCGAGTTTGACACGGAGGGAGAGTTATTGGAGGGATTTGAATCATTTGATGAGAATGACAGTGGTATGGTGAAGGTAGAAGAGATGAGGAAATGGCTTAGTGAGGTTGGTGAACGGATGGATGAACGAGAGGTAAGTTGATTTAAAACAATGATAAGGATGAAACTAAGATTATTATAGATTGAACGGTTTTTGAAGGGAGGGTTTACGGATAGACAAGGAAACTTCAATTATCGGGAGTGGGTCAAGATACTTAGGGTAACTTAGACTTGGCACCGCTGCCAAGATTAGCTTGGCATGCTTGGCTTTGTCTTGTCGATCGGAGTTGGAATTTCCAATAGCTGGCTTGGCAAAGCGATCCGTGGTTTTTAAACAGATTCAAGATGTCTGGTGATTTTCTCTCCAACGACTTCAACAATATCATGACTGCTTCCATCCCTCCGTCTCCAAGGTCCCCTCCTTCAGATAACTTCCCCATTCATAAATGTCTTTGGCTCGAGTGTACTCTTTCTTATTCGGACCCTGAACTTCTTTACAATCATCTCTGCAACGACCACATCGGTAGGAAGAGCACAAATAATCTCTGTCTCACTTGTAAATGGAAGGACTGTGGTACTACTTGTGCAAAACGAGATCATATCACAAGTCATCTCAGAGGTTCGTCCTTATCTTTTCTCCTTTCTAATATTTCGTTTAAAATGTCTCTAGTTCATACTCCTTTGAAACCACACATTTGCGAGGCAATTATTATTTTCAATCACTCTTTTCTTATCCCTTCTTATCTTTCCCTTTAACTAGATCTGCAAAAAGTCTTTCAAGCGTCCTCAAGATCTCAAGAAACACGAGAAAATACATACTGAAGAACATCATCAACAGCACAAACATTCCAAGGCTATAACTGTTGTCGATCCTGCATATGTATCCCGCGTCCGCGGTGACTCGGTGTCTCATCTTCCGGATTCGAAAAGTCTTTCATCCAAGCCTTCATCAAACAGCAGGGATTCTACGGCCCGTGCCAACTCCCATTCTTCCACCGGTTCAGATGGTGTGTACATGACTCTCACTTTTCCAATAGAGTTAACCTTATGGTTTTTCGATCAGGTTCTCACCTCGCGGCGTCCTCATCGCCTTCACCCATTCTCGCACCCCCTCATGTCCCATCCCACGATCTTTTCCTCCACAACCAGTCCTGGGAGACGCTGCGACCTGAAGCTGGCACTGCGTCAGTCCCTACTGGCTCAAAGCGGTCACACGACTACAGCTTTGATGACTTCTTTACCGATATGAAGAAACGACGAGTAAACCCTTCATACGATAATCGTAGGAGCACTTCTCACCCTGTCGTATAGATCTTACTCACGATGCACTTTTAGGGATGGCAGAACGGCTCAATAACATTGTTTATTCTCATAATGGACATGACAGCCATAACACCAACTTCAACCCGCGTTCTGTTTCTGTCGATATACGCACTCCCGAAGAACTTGCTGCTGTAAACGAATTTTTATTGACACTCGGTCGTGATGTGTCAGGGAGCGTTGGACGCCAGTCACAGCCTCAATCAACTCATAACGGGCATTCAGGGCTCTCACCTGATACATATTTTGACGCTGTAAGCCTCACTCAGCTTGGCCTCTCCGGGATGCCCGGAATCCCCGCTCCCAGCGCAGGAAACTATGTGTCTGACAATACCTACACTGGTCATGGCGCCCAGTATACCAGCAACACGTACAACTTGCCAAGATCCACCTCAGTTCATTCCAATCAATATGGAGGCGCATACGCGACCGTGAATGAAAACTACAGCAATACTGAGTATTACCATTCTCCCCACAACAATCATCGTCACTCTGGGAAATATCCGCTTTCGTCTAATTCTTCCTATCCCAGTCATCACCACCATCACCACCATCACCCTACCCCGCCGTTAGAAATCAGCTCTCCTCATTCGACTGTATCAACGCCCGTGAACACTACCCCCCCTCAGTTGCCCCTTTCCATGCCCGAGTCTATCGCTGCTTTCGACTATCTCCACTCCAGGGGTGTCCCTGCCGTTCCGCATCTTGCACGTCCAGAGTATATGCCCAAGTCGATGCGCACAATCGTGCCATTAAAGTCTGTCCCCGGAAGTCAGTCTAATCGCCCAGAGCCTGTGGAGCCAAGGCTTACCCCGCCTGTGTACCGAGGTCCTCCGGCTAAATTGACGCCATCATCCGTTACTTCCTCATCGAAAACTTCTCTTTACCCCCTTTTGACGGCGGGTGACGTACAATACAAACTCCCGCCCATGCAACGGTCTTACCGATCTCCTTCCCCGCCATCGAGAGAGGCAACTCCGAGTTCATCCGACTCATCGCCGGTTTCTCACACGACCGTTCTTCCTAGTCTTC
Organism: Tricholoma matsutake; assembly: GCA_026075535.2. Classification (NCBI taxonomy): domain Eukaryota; kingdom Fungi; phylum Basidiomycota; class Agaricomycetes; order Agaricales; family Tricholomataceae; genus Tricholoma; species Tricholoma matsutake. The sequence goes on along the minus strand of AP026540.1, from coordinate 8,443,666 downwards.
GATCGATCGCAGATAGTGTCCGCTCTCCAGAGTCGGAAGACTTGACTAAGGATATTGCGAGGATTGACCTAGAAAATCGGACAAAAGAGGTTGACCAGGAAGATCGGAAACGGCACGCGGAATTCATTCGCGACTTACTTGTCACGATAAATTCCGAGTTTAGGGATCGCGCGGGTCTTCAGCGGCCTGCACTCGCAAGCGAGACATCGCGCGATGTTGAAATGGCTGTCGCTTGAACGTAATGTATGTCTTGATGGTTTTGTCAATATTGTTCTTCCTATGATGTATGTAGTTGCAACTCTGTGAATTACTCGACATCTATTTTTGTACAACCGATACCAATATGGATCGCGGGTGTAGACGCAGCTACAACTTGGAAGGGTATGGGCGCGAAGAAAATGTCTAGCCCGATGAGCCCAGATTTCACTTCATCAATCCAGGGTGTTATGTACGCTTAAGTGTCAGCTTCAACTTGGGCGCTGGAGCAAGCGCATCATCCTCCTGGGCCGACATAGGCGGACTCGTCGCAAGAGGGGAAGGCACTGCTGCAGGGAAACCGAAAGAAGCATTAGAGGGACCACGGTTGAATCCCAAGTTGGGCAAATTCCCCGTTGTAGGTGGGGGACTAGTCGCTGAACCAGAGGGAGTAGGTGTAACAGGGGCAGTTCCGCTGTTAAACTCCGCCCAACGGGGACACTTTCGGTTTGTTTCTACATGGGGTGTGAGCGCCTTTAGGCAAAATCTGAAACACACTCACTCATATGTCCCATCTGCCCACAGTGCCCACATCGTCTCTGTAATCAGAGTTGTCAGTATACCGGGTTGAGAATTCATAGTACATAAGTGACATACCGTAGTATCTGGCTTAACAGGGCGGTTCAACTGCATGGGTGTTCCACCTTCCTTGACAATCTTAGCATTCTTCCTATGAAGGCGGCGCTCTTGGTTCTTCTTCATCCTAGCGATCTCTTCCTCAAGCCTGTGAAATGTAAAAGGCATTTGAGATATTTGAAGGCTGGACAGAACATACCTCTTCTTTGCTCGCTTGTCTTTGTCAGCATCACCAGTTGGCGCGAGACTGTCGGCAAGAGTGGCTTCCTCTTCAATAGCTTGTCGGCCTCGCACATAAGCGCGGATAACTGCAGGATCACGGATGATTTCCGTTTGCCAATCCCCATCAATCTGTCCATCGAGTTAGTGACAACCATGTCATTTAATGTCGCCATACCAATCGCTTGATGCGCAAAACCCTCCTACTATTTTCTGGCCCAACGCTCATCTCTCGATCGCGGTCTACAGAAGAGCCCCGGCTAAAGGCAGGGGAGGAAGACATGGATGGCCCAGGTACAGTTGGTGATAGGCCTAGAGTATGTGGTAAGATGTCATGGCGAACTGAAGGTTGCCTCTGGGCTTGCTTGACATCCTTGGCATCCTTAATCTCGTCCTCTGCTGTCCACTGCGGCTCATCTTTCCGACTGAGTGAGTCAAATTGAGCCTTCCAAATTCGCTCAATTTCGGACTTGTAAATGAGCTGTTGTTCTGCAACGTTGTATCTATGGGCAGACTTTGGCCTGCTCTCCGCTTCGGCTGATGACCACTAATAAGCTTAGACTCTAAAACTGGGGGAAAGTAGTTACCCATTTTCTGCTCGTAGTCTTCGCCCGCTTTAACAAAAATGTCTTTCATCGATATTCGAATAAAGCTAAATGCTTCCCCGCGACCGGTTGGATCGCCGTCGCCATGCAGCCGCAGCATAGCTTTCGCTTGAGTTGCAAAAAGGAAATTCTTCGTCGTAATCCAGGGAGCTAGCTGTTGTTCAACAGAGAGATTCGATTCGTCACCCTCTGCAACATCTGTCACCTGGCTATATCCTGCATCTTGCAGATGGCGTTGTCCAACTTGCATGCTTTCCGATAAGACTACCTGCTCAGGCCCGACCATCTTTAGCATATCAGCATCGGACGGGATAATCAACCCAGGTTTGAGACGCCAGAAGCCTTGGTGCGGCCCTCGCCTATGGTATTCCATAAATTCCTTAAATCCAGATGTCATCATACATGTAAAATGAAGAATCAGAACAAAAGAGACCTTTAATCTTTGCCTCATCTGCAATTCGTTTTGATCCGGGAAGTATTTCATGAGGCGTGAAATTTTGAGTCGCTCGCCTGGACTTTTCTTCAACAACTTGAACGCGATGATCTGCAAACGAAATTTGATGGTATTCGTAATTTTGCGCGAATGGGGACCAGGGACCTCCGTCACGGGATACGTCTGCCCGATGACAAACAAATTCTTGATCTCTCGCAAATAATATTTCGTATCACCCTTGATTGTATTCCTACAAACATAAGTGTTAGTCTCATCAATGTCATAAATTCATTGGAAGGAAGTAATCGAACCTCACAACTAGGAAGTCTGTGTGGTAAGGCTTATGCCGGAAGAGAGGTGCTCGTATGAGATTGTTGTACGCCGCAGGCATTGTTTGTCCTGGATATACATAGCCAAATTTCATGAACGGAGATTCATCCTGCAGTTCAAGTACAAATGGTACACCAAGATCATACTTGCACAAAAAATCAGTTAATAAGAAGGACTGCAATATCTATATTTACCTTGGGCACATGTTCATCCTTTTCATCCTTCTTACGGTAATAATTGACCAAGGAACTGCCCATGCCAAAGTTAGGGATGATAGGCGGATGCTCTTCCTGCCAATGTGATAAGGACAAGGTGTATTAGGATAACCAATATAAGATACGCACAGAGTATTCCCACAAAACAAAATTGCTGGTGTCACGCAGGCTTAGATCACTCGTTTTACGAAGCCCCTCACCAACATTGCCGCCTTTCCCCAATTTTCTCCCCGCTTTATCTTTCTTCTTTTTGGCGGAACGAACTTTGCTGAATCGTAACTCAATATTTGATGGGAATTGAAGGGCAGGACGATGAAACGATCGAGCTTCTTGTTTTGATAGTCGTGTCTTGTACTGAAGAAAGAGAAAGAAATGACTATCAGACATCGTATTTGTAAACTGGTGGAAACCTCACGAAAGGAAGTTGAAGCTTCTGCGCTGGGTAGGCATGTTCCACTACAAGTTGTCCGAATGTCTGCCGTACACGATGGCGCCCTCCTTCTTTCGCTACCTCGTAGAAATGGTCATTTGAGATATTGAACTTGTCACGAAGAGGCCCGACTTCCGCCCTAAGTCGTTTTCTAGGCCGTACAGTTTCCGCTTCAAAATGATAGCAGTAAGCTAGTGAGCCGGTTTCATACAACGCGACGCACCACTGCGCTCTTCGGGGATTACATCGTCTTCATGGTTGAACTCTAGTTGCGTAAAATCTCGAAATGGCGCACGCGGTCCCCAGATGATGCCTTGAGTCCAGGCCCCAGATTCTAAAACCTTGTTGGCGGGTGTTGTGAGATTACGTTCCAAGGCGGGAGCGTGTCCCGCGGTAGGATCTGGCTCATATACCACCTGATCCTCCCAATTGGAGAGAAGCACTAGGTCGAAAGAGCGATCATGAAGTGGCATATTCACTGGCGCTTCCATTCTGTCAAGCTCCTGCTCTCATGTAAATCATTTGATTCTGAAATTTTGGAGAAGTTCGGAAACACACTTCTAGGGCTCGACGTAGATCGACTTCAACACTTCCAGATGATACCACATCCTCAACCAATTTGTTTTCTACTTGCCGCTTTGTATCACCCACTACAGTGTCTAGGAACCCTTTCGGCACTTCTTTTTTACGGGGGTAGACTGTCTCCACTGCGGAGAGGTTAAAGTGAGCGCAGAAGAGTGAATACCTGCAAAACTTACCATGAAAGGGCCTCTTTGCTAAGCGAGATTTGCGTACGGTATACCCTTTAAACAACTCACTGAAATCCAAAATTTTGTCCTTTTCGAACGCAGGAAATCTCTCATAGACGCTTTTAGGCCTTTCGACGAGTCTCTTGACAACTCGTACACGTCTTTGTTTGACTTGTACGCCATTCGGAGAATACATCTCCTGCTTGACATATGCATCGTCAGGTTCACCCTCTTCTTGCATTTCTCTATCAATCTCTGTCTCCCAGTCTTTTCCTTGATCTAGACCTACGGCATCTTCTTCGTCCCATTTGTCACTGTATACCTGCCCAGAATTCAAAGTAGGAATGCCAGAAATGCCTAGTTGATTCGCTAGGCCCTCGCCCGCCGGTAAAGATAGTCCATCCAAGAGATGATTCAAGGAAAGACCAGTTAAAGCCGATATTGCGTCATTCTCCTCCTGAGTTGACATTGATATATGTAAGTTCGGAATGTCGAACACTATAATACTTGAAGTCGGCGCAGAACAGTCGTGATGTGACGCGTTGTGACTGGAATTGTCACAAAACCTACAAGCTTTTTTTCGTATAATGCTATTATCATGAGTTGTTTTACCAAATCATGAATAGATAAACATCAGCAGCACCTTTTTCCAATCGGACTGCTGTAGTGGACGTGATAATATATGAACTATCCCTCTGAAGTGTCACTTTAGTATAAGGTGAGGGAGTGGTTGTGTCGGAAGAAAGCCGAGTGGTGCAAGTCCCAAAAATTGGGAGTTTCAAAACTTTCGTCACGGATCGTCACGCTGACTCATACAGTCGATTGTATCTCCGCCTCTGCTTGCTTACTCATAGCGACAAACAAAACGCGACGCAGATTGGCGGAGTTTAAAAATCCGATGGGCTCTGTCACGCAAATTCAATTTTTCTTCTGTATCTTCTTCCCTCCCCTTGCTCTAAATGCTATGGAATTTTAGGTGAGGCTTTAATGGCATACATAGATGATATCTTGAAAGTTGTACAGTGTTCCCAGTTCCGCTCAGTGATGCTTAAAGCTGGGACAGTTTTCATCAGATTTTGAGTCCTCCCTCATAATATCAGCAACATTGTGAAGCAAGCCCAATAGAACTTCTTGATTTTTTTTGTGATCTATAATGTAGTAGTATATAGGTAATATATCCTAGCAAAGATCAGCTGTTTTGCTGTGGCAATCCCTTACAAAACTGCAATTTGAAACTCTCTGGTATTTTGACACCCATAACACATGATAGTAATGTATGATGAGAGCATATTTGCAAGTTTGACTGAGCAGATTGAATAGACTCTGATTGGCTCCCTCAGCACAGCTGGGGTTCTCAACCAATCTTCAATTTGCTCCAGCAAAAACTGCAGATATGCTCTAATACAAAATTTAATCATTGGATGACTTCCTGTAGCCAGTGTTGTTACTGACCCGCCAAAACTCAAATGGCTAACCCAGTAATGGGTCAGTGGATCAGTCAATTCAAATATAGAAATATGGTGGGTCAGTAGGGTCAGTAATAGGGGTCAGTCTGGGTGCGATGAGGGCTCAGTTCAGCTGCAGTACCCAAAAATTTTGAGGCATCTTATTATATAGTACTATATATCTTATTTCTCATCTTCTCTGCTTTGATCATGTGTCCCCTGTCCTGGCATTAGGATCACTTCTATAAGGGCAACCATGCAAATTCCTCCCACTTGAAGGTTTACTGTAAATATGACACTAAGTACCATCTTGAGCTGCTGGAATGTGACAAATTTGATGCTGGGACAATTGAGGTGACATGAACAAAGGATGTGCTTCTTCCAGAAGGTGTGTCAAATGTGTTGTAATGCCAATCTTGTCTTATTAAATTGAGTTACTTACAGCAAAAAAAGCAGCTGGAGTTACAATGGGGAAGATTTCAACACTCAACAACCACCTCATAGCATGCCAATTCTGTCCTGAGGAGGTGAAGTGTCATGCTTATGAATGCAAGGGTCTTGACTCAGATCCAGTGAATGACTCAGATCTGGTGAATGACAATCATAACAATGTTCAAATTATTGTGCAGGCCATGGGTATCTCAGCCACAACAACACCCAAGTGCGATGGGCACAAACAAATGTGCTCAATCCAATACCAGTTCTCCCAGTACAACTGGTACTAAACAAGGAAAATTCACTGTTGTATCAGTGAAAGCCCACAGCTTTTCACCCTTGAAACAAATTACCTGGGAGAATCAGTCACTTCAAGCATTTGTCTCTGCAGGGTGGTCCTTCAATTCTATCACCCTGAATTTCAAAAGCTGTTCCACGACTTTGGTCCTGGAGCCTCAGTGCCAACACACCAAAAGTTATCTAACCAGATTCTCATTTGAGTGATGATGAAAATGGGAAACTCTCTCAAAGAGTCAGTAAAGGGAGCATATGTGACAATCCAGGAGGATGGCTGGAAGTTGCTTTCTAAAAAACATCTTGTCATGTTCATGTACACAGCCAAACAACAGGCAGACCTTACCAATGTTTATGACATGATAGCACTCTGGAAGACTGGGCTAAAGTTACTTGATAAAATGAGAGCTGAATGGAAAGCACTCAAGAAGATGGGGATCCAGCCAATTGGGGTTGCCAGTGATGCTGCAGGTGATGGTGGCAAGATGCAGTACTTACTCTTTGGTAGGTTCCACTTTGCTGGGTGATTACTACAAGAGAAATCCAAAGGTAGCAACACTTGTTGATCAGGCTGTCCAGGTCATAAAGTTGTTTAACAATCATTCCTAAGGTAGATCTCATTCAGAATCAACTTGATCACGTGAAATAAGTGACATTCTCCAAATCATAATCAAATCATAATTGCCATTTGGCTAGACAACATTTTGAAAATTGTGGCCCCACAGAAATGTTTCAAAATGTCTTCCCTAAAGATATGTCACTTCACTTTCTCCAAAAGTGGTGAGGCTGAGTCGTCATTGGGCTTGTGAGTATTGAACCTGGCTGCTGTGACCATGTTGTCACATCCAGAAGTTCTTGCTTCGAGAAACTTAATGGCAGCTTCCACAGTCAAGTTTTTCCTATTGTAAACTCATTAGCACCTGGAATACTATGGTTTAAATAACTCTGCAGGAAGGGATTTTTTGATAATGTGCTGTTAAGAAACTTCAGCAGAAGTCTGTTGAAATGTCACCCATTTCACGTGATCAAGTTGGTTCTGAACGAGATCTACCTTACTGTCTGGGAAAGCTCAGAGATAAGCAGCTAATAATGTATGAATGGGCATGGGCACTGATACTGCCCATACTTACTCGCTGGACATCACATTTTTGTTCACTTTCCCAAATCCTGCAAGTGAATAAAGCTATGACCCTAGCTGTAACTTGGCATCGCGAACAGTTTCTCAAATATGTGGGTAGTTCATGGAAGAAGGTTGAGACAGCTGAATGAGTAATGGATTGTGTGTGTGATAACAATTAGAGATTGGCAGGGGTATACCCTTGAAAACCAGGGGTATTGAAGGGTATTGCACTATTTCAGCAATAACAGGCCCAATTTAATAGAACATCTTTTGATATACTGAACAAAAATATAGTTATTAATATTCTCAAGGCTATTCTAAATGGATAATACAGACAACCTATTCTAAAGGGCATTACTGCCCAAGGGTATGAGGGGTATACCCCTGAGGGTATGAAGTAATGAAAACCTTGGAGTAAGTGCAATTGTTCAGTTTTCAAAACCTCAAATACCAGCATTAAATGCAGGATGGGAATTCTGAAGTATACAAAAACAGTGGTAAACCTACCAGCCAGTTCCTGAAGAAATCTTGGGTCCAACAACCCATCAGAAGCATGAATTTTACTACATTTTGATTTTTAGGAAAACAAAAAACCTATACCTTTGACCTTATTCAAGGGTATACCCTTGCTAATCTCTAATAACAATTGGTGGAAGGAACTATGACTGTGTGGCTTATTAATTGTTGTCTCCATCTTGATTGAACTGATTGTGTCTATTAGAGTTAAACTCCACATTGAGCCACTTGCCATCACCGTCAACATCAGAAAAACCACTTTTTGACACAAGCTTTCCCAGGGTTAAAGGCTATTTCCCAGGACCCATCAAGTGCCCTGGAGTACCCTGTGATGCCCCATGATGTCCTGTGATGTCCTGTGCCATATGATATTATACTGTAATTGCACCTCTGAGCATTTCAACAATGTAATTTTTAAATCAATTTTATAACAATCTAAAAGTAGATTATATGACTGTAAGATAATTCATTATCTGACTACATCATCACATCCATGCTATCTTCCATACACATTACCCTTTCCATCACATATTCGGACCATGACTAATATACATGATCATGTGCATGAGTGTTGAATTACCAAACAATGTTGTAGTTAGTTCTCATTCTACCTTCAATCGAGATCAGGTTCCAATTTACTTTGGTTCCCTCTCTTTCTCTCTCTCTAGTGATCAAGGCACAGGTGTGCCTTCGTTACACTTTTTTTTAAATTCAAACTCGACAAAACCTGTGGTGAAGCCTATCCTCAGAGACACCCAGAGATAAACCACCCCACCCCATTTCTCGCAAAAGAAGCACCGTGCGCGACCTGCAAGGATCAAACTGCCAGACTGTTCCAGTATCTATGTCATTTTTTTCTACACCCAGGTGTTATCATTATCTACTCCATCATCTACCCTTTCTGGGCAAGAAGGATAATTGCATCAGAACACCGACCCCATTTTCACCCGCCCCAATCCCCAGAGTAATTGCCCCATATATAACCACCACCCAAAAAAAAAAAGAATACCGCCCAGAATCAATGTCTTGCCATCATGCCACTACCCTGCCAACCTGTCTCGATGTCCCTCACAAAGTGTACCACTCACCACCAGGAGCAGAGTGTGTGCTGTATGCCCACTGAACACATCACTGTCCCCACTCTCTTCATTGACTCCGTCTCCCCCTTTGACACCTGCACACACTGCACACACAGTCCAACCACCACCACTGCCCCGACATACCCCATCCTCAGATTCTGACTCTGATACCCCTCATACCACCTCCACAATGACACCCAGCAATGTTCCCCTGTATGCGGCCACCAAAGTCAAACAAACATCACCTTCCTCTGCACTGCTTCTCTCCGCTGGCCGCTTGACAATTAAAGTTATCCACCAATTTGATACTGCTTGCCATCATTACTTTTCAGTGAAGGATGTAGCTGCTGCTGACCATGTAGGAAAAATCATTTACAACTTTGAGTCCACAGCGGTCCAATCTTGGATCAATGCTGAGGAAGCCTGCCTGGTTGCCCTTAGTTTCCCTGATTTCCTCGTTGCATTCAAGAAGAAATTCCTACCGTGCTCCTGGGAGGACGAACTTGTGCAGGATCAAATCATGACACAATGATTTCCTCTGTCCAAAACACCAATGATGAACTCGGCGCAGCCAAATCCCTGTACCATATTCCCAATGATTGTTTCCGCCTCCATTTGATCCTGCGACTCTCCGAGGGCATGAAACACCTTTATAAAGCTAACAACAGGACAGCGCTGGGTGCAATGCAGGGCATGCTGGATGCTATTACAGACTTCGAGGAGTGGATGGAATGTTTACAGCTCCTTGAGCAAGACTTGCAGGGCCATGCGGGATGGGTTGCCCACACTGCAAAAGTGAGTAATGTGTTACGTGACTCCTCTGTCCCTAACATCGACACTGCTCCCAATGTTCCAACTACCTCATACACCATGCTGCTCAAACCGCTCACTGAAGATGAGAAGACACTCCTCAGGCAACACCTGGGATGCTACAAGTGCTGTGTATTCTACATGGGTCACCTTGGCCAAAACTGTACCAACCCCCATCCAATGCTCGAAGACTGCAAGAAAGTAACAGTGATGTATGCCGCCAAAGCAAAGGCCGCTTACAAAAAGATCCAAGCGGCATCCCAAGTAGCATCCACCACCATCACCGCAATTTTCAAAGCCAATGCTGTTTTCAAAGATAGCAAAAGCAATGGAGATTCAGAGGACTAACGAGGTTGATGAGTACATGCCTTTGCCTTTTGATCTCCCTCAACACCTTTGCTGGACTTGTTGTATTGATGCCCCGCTACCTGTGCTCCCACTCCTGTTGACGCGCTGATTGACCATGGTTCATCCCCAGTCTTGATTTCTAGTCAGCTTGCCGAGATACTGTGCCTCACTGCAAGACCGCTTTTCAAATTCCTGTCTGTTTCTGGAGCTTTCACAAAGAAGAATGACTCAACAACTCCACTTGTCTTAACTCATTATTGTAGACTTTCAATTCAATCCCCGGATGCCCTCTGGCACTCCTGTGTTATCAATGCAATTATCTGTCCAGACCTGCACACCGACTTAATACTTGGACTTGAATTTCTAGTGAAAAATAAAATAGTTGTTGATGCTGAGCTTTGAGCTGTCATTGTGAAAGACTCTGGCTATGACCTACTGAACCCCCCCAATCCCAAGTTACATCATCAAATGGCCAGAAAATCACCAGCAGAATGCCATAAGCTCAAAGCACAACAAATTAAGATGGGACAGAGAAGTGCTCAGAAGAGTCAAATTCTCATCCACATGGAGCTAATGTCTCTGTTTGATTCAAACCCTGAACACTTTGACATGACAGCATTCACAACCAGACCACTGGACATCATCACTACCATCAAAACCCGGATTGCGCAATTAGCAGGGAAAGCCATGTTGCAAAGGCTAGACAAGCAGACAAAGGCAACGTTCACTGACCATTTCCCAGCAGACATTCCTCATGTCAGAGATCTCCCTCGTGATATCTACCACCACATACAACTGCGACCAGGTGCACCTGTCTCAGTCTTGTGTGTGTATGGTTGTCCACAAAAATACCGAGCAGGTTGGAAAACCTTGATTGATTAACATGTGGTGGCTGGGAGGATTTGGCCATCATCATCACCATATGCGTCACCCTCATTCATAATACTGAAATCAGATCCTACCGTCCTACCACAGTGGGTAAATGATTACAGACACTTGAACCGATTAATGGTCCCTGACAATTACCCTCTTCCACGGATCGACGACATCCTGGCGGACTGTGCAAAAGGTAAAATCTGGGGAAAGATAGATATGATGAATTCTTTTTTCCAGACTCTTGTACACCCAGACGATATCAAATACACAGTGACACTCACCCCGTTTGGACTATGGGAATGGGTGGTTATGCCCATGGGCATGCGGAATTCACCGGCAACTCATCAGAGGTGTGTCACTTTGGCACTGAAGGACCTGATTGGAAAGATATGTCACGTATACTTGGACAACATTATCATTTGGTCTAATACACTTGATGAACATAAACAGAATGTGGCTCTGGTCCTAGAGGCATTGCAAAAGGCACAACTGTACTGCTCATTGAAAAAAATCCACATTATTCACCACAGAAATAGACTTCTTGGGACATCATATTTCTGCACGAGGAATTGAGGCAGACCAATCAAAGGTTTTGCGTATCCTCAACTGGCCAGCTCCCAAATCAGCAAAACATGTACAACAGTTCTTGGGCCTTGTCTGTTACATCACATCTTTCCTCCCCACACTCGCTGAATACACCCTGGTCCTGACACCACTTACTCAAAAAGAATGCAATGTGGCATTTCCTACATGGACGTGTGATCATCAGGCAGCATTTGACAACATCAAACGACTTGTCATCAGCAGGGACTGTTTGACAATGATTGACCACAAGAACCCAGGCGACAACAAGATCTTCGTAACTTGCAATGCAAGCAAATGGCAGACAGGGGCCATCCTTTCATTTGGAGCATCATGGGAGACTGCCCAACCAGTAGCCTTTGAAAGCAGACAGATGAACAGCATGGAACACAATTACCTGGTCCACAAGCAGGAGATGTTGGTGATTATGAGAGCATTAAAGAAATGGCAAATGGACTTATTGGGTACACAAATTCACATCTGCACAGACCATAAAATGCTACAGAACTTTGATTTCCAATGGGACCTGTCTCAGAGGCAAGCCCGTTGGATGGAATACCTTTCACAATACGAATACAGCATAACATATATCAATGGTCATAAGAGTACAGTAGCAGATGCATTATCTAGGCTCCTGGACTCAGTTGACAAGTGATCATGGTGTCTGCAATATTCTCTATTCATTCCAACCCAAAAATCATTACCAGGATCAAAAACAGATATCGCGTGGACCCCTGGTGCATGGGAATTCTTGATAACCTGAAGCGAGGCATGGTCGATGCAAAGCTGAACATTGCACTCAAACACAATCTACTCTTCATAGGCAACTGGTTGGTTATCCCGAAATGCAAAAACCTCAGGGAACAACTCTTCCAACTAGCGCATGATAACCTCGGTCACTTCAGAGCAGAAAAGTCTTATGCTAACCTCTGAAACGATTTCTACTGGTCCAATATGAGAAGAGACCTTGCCTGTGGTTATTATGGACTGCCAGAGGAACAAATCATCAACATCCAAAACTGCTGGGCCCCTGCATCCTTTACCTGTACCGGACAAGCACTTTGACTCTGTGGCAATTGATTTCGTCAGGCCATTACCAGTAGATGATGGGTTCGACGCAATAGTAACAATGATGGACTGGTTGGGTGCAGATGTACAGATCGCGGCATGCACCACAGCTATCTCTGCAGAGGATTTTGCCTTCTTGTTTTTTGACAAGTGGTACTGCAAAAATGGGTGTCCCCTAGAAATCATCAGCGACCGCAACAAGATTTTCATCTTAAAATTCTGGAGAGCACTCATGAAGCTCACAGGTATCAATCACAAACTCTCAACAGTGTACCACCCCCAGATGGATGGATCTTCAGAACGGTCAAACAAGACCATTGTACACTGCCTGCACTACCATGTCAAACGGAATCAAAAAGGATGGGCTAAGGCATTACCAAAAGTAAGATTCAACATGATGAACACTCCTAACGGCTCAACAGGAATATCACCCTTTGTGCTCAAGACCAGATGATCACCCCGACTCCTACCACCACTCATCACGACAGCAGTGACCATGAATAAAGAGATTCATGCAACCCATGAGATGGAGGCTCAGGCTTTCATGGAAACAATGGAGGAGGAAACAAATGCGGCAAAAGATAATCTCCTCACAGCAAAAATACAACAAGTGCATTTCACTAACAAGGATTGTCTTCCTGACCCTGCATTCCACATTGGTGATAAAGTTATGCTTGCCACAGCTCATAGATGAAGAGACTATATATGTGCAAAGGATGGATGAGTCGCCAAGTTCATGCCAAGGTTCAAAGGGCCATATGAAGTCACTCATGCACTCCTGAATCCTCAGCATACAGACTTAACTTACCTCCCACAATGAAGGCCCATCCAATCTTTCATGTGGCGCAATTGCATACACATGTACCCAATGATGATGACCTCTTCCCTTGCCATGCACATATTGCACCAAAACCACTGCTTACCAAGGATGGATCGACGGAGTATTTCATCGATAAAATTCTGGACCATCGACCAAGAGGGCCTTGACACCAATTCTTAGTGTGATGGACCGGATATGGCCCAGAACATGATCTCTGGCTACCATGATCTGAACTACTGGAGACAGAAGCACTGGCCTTATACGAAGCCAAGAATGCTTGAACAGCAAGACATCAAGACATCTTCAGTGGACCCATATTTTTTTTCAAGAGGACATATGTGAGTGTAAGATAATTCATTATCTTACTACATCATCACATCCATGCTATCTTCCATACGCATTACCCTTTCCATCACATATTCGGACTATGACTAATATACACAATCACGTGCACAAGTGTTGAATTACCAAACAATGTCATAGTCAGTTCTTGTTCTACCTTCAATTGAGATCAAGTTCCAATTTACTTCAGTTCCCTCTCTTTCTCTCTCTCTAGTGATCAAGGCACAGGTGTGCCTTCATTACAATGACAGCAACTAAATTAAACAAAAAGAGAGAAAAACAAAACAAAACAAAAAAATTACCCCTTTTAAAATACATGTGAGGGGTTGCTAGAATGAAAAAAAAAACTTAAGAATGATGGTGATGCAGCAGGAGATGGAGGTGGGGGATTCAGCAGCTGTGAACTGCACTTCTTCTGTTTTTTGGAGTTTTCTGACAAGCGAGAGGGCTCATGTTTGTCACCAGGGGCCTATGGACGTAGTCAGGCTTCTACCTCGAGGTCTCAGAATGAATGATCAGGACCTACAATGGTTTACAATAGCAAAGTCTAGAATTTGAGCCAATTGCATCTTCCCCCATGTTGGATCCATGCCTCAATTGAACAATATGATGAAAATGAGTGAGGCTATGTACAAAAGATTAAAAATACAAATATTACAAGGTATTGGTGATGAAGGAGCGAATTGCATACATGAATCAACTCTGTGGTTGGAGATGAAATGTTTCTGTAAAGTTGAAGTGGAGCTATACTGATAATTCAGAAGGACAATCATGAAGTGGAAGGGGATTGTCATCCAGAGTTGATTTCTGGGTGGAATCAATCTGGTGACTTGAAAATGTCCAGCTATCGACTGCAATGCAAATGATGCATGAAACCCAGGGATGCGAGGTGGATTTTATGGGCTGCTCATTGACTAGTGTCGATGTTCTGCTTGGTGAAGGCATTGAGGTCTGTACCTCTCTATGTGCAATAAATGATGGTGTCTAATATGGTGAGTGTGCGGGACGTTGTGTATGACATGGCAGATGTGCAGGGCAGTTCAAGGTGTAAAACAGGGTTGTTGGAACAAGCTTGGGGGTGCATGGAGGTGAGGTATGGGAGGGCTCTGTAACCACTGTTAGGGATCCTGGAGCCAGCAGGGCCTTTCCATTGAGCAGCAGATGTGTTCTGATGAATGTGTCTGTTTGCTGGGTGAAAGTCTGACAGACTGTCATTGGACATCTGTTATGGCTTGGGTAGCCATCTCTGAGGTGGTAGTGGCCATCTTAATGGCTCTACTCATCTTTTTGGAGGTGGTCATGACAAATTGAGTGTTCTCTTGAGTGTGAGTGACACATAGTCAAACTCATGAGGGCAACAAAAAGCCAAACCCCATGGGTGCCACTTGAAGTGAAGCTGGCAAAATTGATCAACATCCAGCAACATTTGAGTCTGGAAAGTGGTAGTATTAGTCAGTTCAGTAGAACAAGAAAGAAACTAAGAACCTTACTCAGGCTGAAATTCAAGTTGTAAGAATATGTCGATGCGCCCCCTTCCCACAGGGTGCTCACATGACCATTCATTGTTACTTTGAGTGTGAACTTCATATTTTAATTTAATCATGAGTTTGTTAGTGGAAAAAATGAATCAGTAAGGAAATGACTTGAATGCTCCAGGGTAACCTTGCATCAACTTGAATATGTAACCACCATGATTGAATTAAACTATTATTATTAAATTTGGCAATATGTGCCAGGGCACTCACCTGACTATAGTTCATTCTCATGCTCAAGGAAATAAATACAAGATCATGAGAAATGAGGTGAAACTCACCAAGCTATGTCATACCCCTGCTGTAACCTCCTCTCAGTAAGAACTGCAAAATGCAAAAGAGCAGTGAAGTGTGGGCCTCTTGTCTCATTGGGCCCTTTAAATGACATGTAAATAGATTAGAAATGAATACAAGATCATGAGAAATGAGGTGAAACTCATCAAGCTATGCCATTACCCATGCTGTGACCACCTCTCAGCAAAAACTGCAAAATGCAAAAGAACAGTGAAGCACTGGCCTTTTGTCTTATCATGCCCTTCAAATGACATGTAAACAGATTAGAAATAAATACAAGACCATGAGAAATGAGCTGAAACTTACCAAGTTGAGAAGTGAGAGATGCAAAGTCAAACCCACCTGTAAGAGATGTCTCTCTTACAAGCCTCAAGCTCATGATACCCCCATCATGTTCACTTGTATATCACGTGTAGCTAGGCTTGATTATCACACGATTGGTTGTATTATCTATCACCCCTTGAATCCATACCATTTCCATCTCAGTTTTCCCTCTTCTTGAGTATTGGGAGTCCCTACTCCCTTCCACTTTTTTTTTGAGATCGAACGTGATCCCAGGACAACCCATTGAGATACCCCCCTCTAGATTAATTAATTTAACTCAGAACTTGCCGCCTTATCGCCACCTTGATGTTTTCGATAGCATTCCCTGCTTTCTCCCATACCTGCCCGAATCATAACTTGAGCTATGTCATTATGCCCCCAACACCACACATCACCACCCATTACAGTCAGGGTGGCCATATATAACCTGCAAACCTACAAAAAAAGAGAATGCCTCGCCTATCCCTTACCATCACCGACCACCCACAAAACCAAACTGTCTCGCAAATCATCCACACGCCACCCACTCACAACATGCAGCCGCACACACATTCAACACCAGACCACGTCCCCACCTAGCTCATCCCACAGTTTACCTCCACTCATGCCCTTGCCACCTCCCACACATAGCCACCCCCTTGAACATGACCACATGCATGCCAAACTCCAAGTCCTCTGACTCTGAAGTGAAACCCTTGCCCCGCCCTAGATATTCCAACATGACCCCCGAGACCCCCTACGCACCTGCCATGGTCCACCAACAATCATCCAGCCATGCTCCAGTCTTGTCCACAGGTCGCGTCACCATCGCGGCTGTGCAAGTTTGGGAGAACAACTGTTGCCAATTTTTTCAGCATAAAGCCATCGCTGAGGCAAACCATGTCGAATCTATCATTTACAATTTTGAGGGCTTGAACATACAATCTTGGGTAAACGCCAACCAGGCCCAACTCACCACCCTCACATTTCCAACCTTCCTGCTTGAATTCAAAAAGAAGTTCCTCCCATGCAACTGGCAGGATGACCTCGTATCTACACAAATTCAAATGCAGGGCCTCATCCCATTCCTCTCATGGATGGAAGCCATGCGTGAAGCAAACACTGAACTTGGTATTGCCAAGTCTAACTACCACATCGAGGATGACAGATTACATGCACACTTCATCCCTCGACTCTCCCCTGCCCTAAAGCTCTCATATGATGCAGCCAACACCCACCTTGATCTAGACAAAATCACAGACCTCGACACGTGGATTGAACATGTTCACCTCCTCGACATCAAACTCGAAAACAAATGAACCGAGTGGCTAAACGTTGCCATGGAAACAAACCAAGGAACAACGAAGGCCTGCAATGTACTCCACAACTCCTCAATCATCAACACCATGGCCAATGCCAACACCACCACGACCTCTAGTACCTCAACTCACCCCTCATCGTCCTATAGTGGCCCAGGAATCCCAAAACTCATGCAGGCTAAGTATGACCTTCTCAAGACCCATCGCAGATGTCCGTTGCTGTCTTTTCTACATCGGACACCTTGCCCCAAACTGCATGCTTGGCCCCGACAAACAACCCAGCATAGACGCATGCAAAAACTGCACGCTCGTGAACACCCTCAAAGCCAAAGCTGCATTCAAGAAGAAACAAGCTGGTGCAACAGTGGTGGTGGTTTTTGGAAGCGATAGCGATGACAGTGATGTGGCATTGGATGAGGAGGAAGCCGAAGAGTACGTGCCCCCTAATCTCTCTTTCCCCAGCCACCTTTGGTGGACTTGCTGTGTTGATGCCCCTGCCACATGTTCCTTGACCCCAATTCGCACTCTAATTGACCATGGCTCTACCATAGTGCTGATTTTATCTGATTTCACGGATCTCATGTGCCTCACTCGTCATAAGCTCTTCAAGCCACTTTCAGTTTTGGATGCCTTTGTGAACAAGAAGAAAGAATCAGACGCTACTTCAGTTTGCCCAAACCTTTATACCAAGATCATTTTAGGACTTGACTTCTTAGGGAACTGCATGGGTTTTACCCGCAGGTTTCCCACACTTTTATTTCCTAATTTATTCAATGAGTTTTGCATGAAAAATCATGAAAAAATGATTTTCTGGAAGCTTTTTGTTGGCTCTTTGTGATCTAACACATAAAACAATATTTGTGTGACATCTGTCATGTGACAAGGTCAAAAATAAATTATTTTGTTCCTTGTATCACAAGCATCCATTGAATAGCTATCAGAAAATCATTTTTTCATGAGTTTTCATGCAAAACTCATTGAATAAATGAGGAAATAAAAGCATGGGAAACCCATGGGTAAAACCCGTGCAGTTCCCTATGACTTCTTAGTGAGAAATAAGATCGTTGTTGATGCTGATCTCCAGACTGCAATCATGAAAGACACAAACTACGACCTCCTCAACCCTCAACTGCCCACACCCCCAATACCAAAGCCCTCCCCACACCTGCGACAGAAAGCAGAGAAAGCTGCCATCAAAAATAGCCAAATGGAAACATGCAAACTCCATCTCCTCGTCCATCATGAGTTAATCAACTTATTCAATGAGAACCCATCCCATTTCAATTTTGACGAGTACACTAGTGCTTTGCCAAACATAATCACTGCAATTCATACATGCTGATGATGCTTGACCAGGAAACCCAAACAAAACCCACAAAAAGGCTTCAGATGGTATAACACAGGTTAGAGGAAGGTTGCAAGGTGGTACTAAATATCACCACTGTTACCAAAGGTTAGGGAAATGACTTTAGAGAGGGTCCAATGATGTTCAATGAGGTTAGAGAGTGTATGAAGCACTGCGATAATGTTCGAGGAAAGTTCGAAGAAGTTCAATAATGTTCAAATAAGTTTGAAGAAGTTTGAGGGGCTTATAGAGGATGAGGATGACTTTGACAAAGGCTGAGGATAGACTATAAAGATGTAGAAAGGCCTTGAGAGGGGATAGACAATAGACAATTGTTTTGAGAAGCTAGTATGAGAAGTTTGAAGAAGTTCAGCGTAAAACACTGAACTTCAAGACTAAGTTGAGAGGCTTGGACTCAAGAGAATTGCTCTTAAATCAGACAATTGATGTGAGAGGATGATCTATTCTGTCCTCATAAGTAGCTAGTACAAGGCTATATATGTTTGGAAGAGATGGTACTTAGAAGGAAATAAAACATGAGGAATACATGAGGCAAGATATACAACAATAAAGAACTTTGCAAATCATAAAATAAATGAAAGATGATGAGAGGGGAAACATATAGAGTCATGATTTATTATGGGTACCTGTCCTATTGATCCAATATATCATCAAGACATCAAAGTGCCACAATCACGTCCTAAAATCCCATCATCGTGTCTCCTCGTGTCCAGTGGTGCTCAATATGCGATGCACTAACTCATACCAAGTGTGCTGCATGTGTCTGAAGGGTGGTGCAATAGGCATACAGTGGCCAAAGGTGTTCAAGGTGCTGCAAGGTCATTCGAAGTCGTTCAAAATAGTTCGAAACCATTCAAAGTCATTCAAAATAGCTTCGGAGCAGTTTCATGGAGTTTGTAGGGGATTGGAGTGTGTGGTGATGTGTCAATGCATTTGGAGATGTTCCCAGAGCTTAGATCACAAGGTGGACCTATCAGTGCATTGAACGACTTGTGGTGCAGAAAATCCTACTGACACTCGATGTGAAATACAAAACATCCTTCAAAGACTGTTTCCCTCATGACATACCACACACCACAGACCTCCCAAAAGATGTGTATCATCACATCGAAATCAAGCCAGGATTGCCGATCTCTGTAGGCCATGCTTACTCATGTCCCAGGAAGTACAGGACCAGGTGGAAAACCTTGATTGACCAGCATGTTGCAGCAGGACGAATCCAACCTTCTTCCTCTCTCCATATGCCTCACCTTCATTCATGATACCTAAGACTGACCCCACTGTTCTTCCAAGGTGGGTGAATGACTACTGAAAACTGAACAGCATAACAGTCCCTGACCACTATCCGCTCCCATGCATTGACGACATCCTGGCAGACTGCTCAAAAGGCAAAGTCTGGGGTAATTGTAAAATAGACATGATGAACTCGTTTTTTCAAATGCTGGTACACCCCGACCATGTCAAATACATGGCGACACTGACACCTTTTGGTCTTTGGGAATGGGTCATGATGCCAATGGGACTGTGGAACTCGCCTGCCATGCATCAAAGACACATCACCCTCACTCTTTCAGAGCTCATCGGAAAAATTTGCCATGTCTACTTGGACGACATCATCATCTGGTCCTCTTCCCTTCCTGAACACAAAATCAATGTATCACGCATCTTAGAAGCTCTTAGATCTGCCCAACTATATTGCTCATTGAAGAAATCTCAGCTCTTTTGCACCGAGATCAACTTTCTCAGACACAATGTCTCTGCCCGAGGACTTGAAGCTGACATGGCAGAAACTGAACAAATCATGAACTGGCCAGCCCCAACATCTGCAAAACAGGTGCACCAGTTCCTGGGCATCATTTGTTACATCAGCACATTCCTTCCTGGGCTTGCCAAACATACATCCATCTTGACCCCACTCACCAAAAAAGAATGCAACACAATCTTCCCAATCTGGACTTCAGATCACCAGAGAGCTTTCGAAGCAATAAAAAGACTTGTTCTGAGCTGAGACTGCCTCACATCAATCGAACATCATGCCCCGGGTGACAAAAAGATCTATGTCACCTGCGATGCCAGCAAATGACAAATGGGTGCCATGTTATCATTCGGCAAAACTTGGGAGACAGCTAGACCCATCGCGTTTGAGAGCAGGCAGATGAAAGGTGTGGAACTACACTATCCAGTCCACGAGCAAGAACTACTAAGCATCATGCATGCCCTTGCAAAATGGTGCATGGACCTCCTTTGTATGCATATCTACATATACACAGACCACAAAACACTCCAGAATTTTGATTCACAAAAAGACCTCTCACTGCGACAGGCGAGGTGGATGGAATATCTATCACAATATGAGCATTCCATCACTTACATCAAGGGTGAAGACAATACCATAGCGGACACCCTATCCAGACTCCCAATCAACGAGCCTCCTGAAACCTTACTTGTCACCGCTACCTTCACGATCGAGAATGACCCTTCTTTATTCAACAAGATCCAGAAAGGCTACTCACATGACACGTGGTGCACCAGTATCCTTGATGACTTGAAATGTGGCATCATTGACTCTAAACTGGACATAAAACTTTGGAATGGACTATTATTCATAGGTTCATGACTGGTCATACCAAAATACCTCGACTTATGAGAGAGGCTTTTCTGCCTGGCACATGACCACCTTGGCTATTTTGGTGGAGAGAAGACCTATGTGTCTGTATGAGACGAATTTTACTGCCCAAACATGAGGCATGATCTCCTCACTGCCTACATCCCTGGCTGTGCTTCCTGTCAGCAAAACAAATCACAAACACATTAAACACCTGGCCCACTACACCCCCTCCCAATCCCAGATCAATGTTTCCAGTCTGTTGCGATTGATTTCATCAGTCCACTTCCCTTAGACGACAATTTCAATCAGATCATCACTATGACTGACCACCTGGGTGTGGACATCCAATTGGCACCATGCTCAACGAAAATGACAGCCGAAGATTTTGCAAATATATTCTTCAACAAGTGGTACTGCAAGAATGGCTGCCCCCTTGAAATCATCAGTGACTGAGACAAGCTATTCATCTCCAAGTTTTGGAAAGTACTCATGAAGTTAACTGGAATTAAACACAAGCTTTTGACTGCTTATCACCCTGAGACAGATAGCTCATCGGAACAAACAAACAAGATGGTCATCTAATGTCTGTGGTATCACATTGAATGAAACCAACAAGGATGGGCAAAAGCACTCCCAAAAGTCAAATTCGATATCATGAACACCGTAAATGCCTCTACGGGGTTCTCACCTTTCATCCTGAAAATGGGATGCTCACCACAACTACTCCCACCTCTCCTCAAAGACTTGTCAGATATCAATGACACAGCAGAAGGGCTCAGTGCCCAAACCCTAATTGAATCTATAGAGAACAATGTCTGCAGTGCTCGCAATAGCATGCTTGCCACAAAAATTTCTCAAGTGCACCATGCAAACAAAGATCGACTACCAGAACCCTTGTTCAACATTGGAGATCATGTCATGCTTGCAACAGCGAAACATTGGAGAGAATATATGCAAGCAAAAGATGGCTGCATGGCAAAATTCATGGCAAGATATGATGGCCCATACAAAATACTAGAGGCATACCCTGACAGCTTGACATACAAACTGCTACTACCAACTGCCTCCAAACAAACTCTGTTGTTCCATGTCTCACAACTGTGACCGCATCTGGAAAATGACATGACACTTTTCCCATCCCACAAACTTGAGCAACCTGGACCAATCATCACAGAGCATGGTTCCACAGAATACTTCATAGAGCGTATCCTTGATGAATGACCTTGGGGACATGGAAAGCAATACCTTGTCAGGTGGCTTGGCTATGGCCCTGAATCGGACCTATGGCTACCTCAATCAGAACTGTTGGGCACTGAAGCACTCGCCTCTTGGGAGCATCCGACCCAAGAGGAGTAGCAATTTTTTGGACACTGAGAGAGTGTAAGAGATGTCTCTCTTACAAGCCTTGAGCTCATGATACCCCCATCATGGTCACTTGTATATCATGTGTAGCTAGGCTTGATTATCACACGATTGGTTGTATTATCTATCACCCCTTGAATCCATACCATTTCCATCTCAGTTTTCCCTCTTCTTGATTGTTGGGAGTCCCTACTCCCTTCCACCACCAGGGTGACACAAAGTCAGACCCATTGAGAAGTAAGTTACCAGACTCAAATTCAAGTTGTAAATATAAGTCGATGTGCCCCATGGGGCACAACATTCCCATGGGTTGCTCACATGACCAATCATTGATTTCAACTCATGCTGAGGTTGAACTTCACATTTTAAAATGCACTACCACCACCTCTCCTTCCTCCAACCCATACCACCTCCCACCTCCATCAGCAGCTGCTAATGCCACTCCCACACTGCTCCATCAACAGTAAATGTTAACTGCATGGCTACAAAATTGCCACATCATGCATGTATCTGGACATTGACAGCATCAACAGCCATCTATTTGTGTTGAGGAGCCTGAGGCCCCTCAACACAAAGTAAATTAAGTGTTTTCAATGTTATTTTCTTTCTTTTTCAGAAGCTTTGAGTCTTCTGTGTTGAATAAGCAATTGTACATTAGGTGACACCGACAGTGCTAGTGTTGCCATGGCTCAAGCCGTGGCAACACTAAGGTCCAACACTGACACTGAATATAGTAGTAATGATGTGCCCACAGATTATTAATAGTGGGACATTCTAATTACTGATTATGATTACCGATCAATGCATCAAACGCTTGTATAAATAGTTGTTGTAGATAAACACAATAATAAGTCTGTTTTATAATCATTACCAAGTCCTCACAGTCTCAAGAGGTTATGGGCCCTGAGCTTAACTGAATTTTCACATACACTCACTCTTAACACACCAAGCCACATTTCAAAATGACAGACACATCAAACATGCACACAAACATTTGTTGGATTGAACCCTTGACAGGAGCCAAGAATTATGCCATATGGAAGATCAAAATGATGGACATCTTGATGTAAGAGTTCCTCTTACATCATCACAACAATATCACATGCAACCCAGTTTATCACATGTTATTCTAGTAGTATATAGTCTATACTTCGAATACTTGTACTGTAGCTTAGTTTCCTCCCCCAAAATATACTAAGTTCCTAACATGTTTTTGTTTCTCTGAGTCTTGAGTGTTGGAAGCTCCAGCTTCCTTCCACTTGATGGGACAAGACTTGTGGGAATATGTCGACGGATCGACTATTCGACCATCAGATGAAGTGGCAAAAGTAGCATGGGTAAAGAAGGATAGGATGGTGCTATCTATGATCCGATTAAGGGTTGCCAACAAAATGTTGGTATACGTCGCAAGTTTGACAACGTCGAAGGAAGTGTGGGACACACTAAAGTCATTATTGGAAATGCAAGGGGCACTTGGTATAGTGTCGGCATGACAAAAGCTATTTTGGGCTCAATGTGAAGAATCGACACCCATTGAGGAACACATTAGGACATTGTGTGGCTCCCAGGAGGAGCTGCACAACTTGGGACAGAAAATTGATGGGGAAGAATTTTCTATTATTCTGCTAAGCTCACTTCCCAAAGCCTGGAACAATTATATTGCCTCTATTGACACAACAGCCTTAACGGATGCTCCAAAACTAATCACGCACATCCTTGAACATGATCGACAGATTAACATGTGTAATGCCAACAATACGGCCTTAATAGGCAAGCATGGGAAAAAGAAGTACAATCCCAAGATCACATGCTTCAAATGCAGGGAAAAGGGGCATATAGGCCAGCAATGTAAAAAGAAGTTCAAATCAGGAAAGTGGAAATCAGGAGGGAAGCAGAAGAGCACGACAGAAGCAAATGCGGCGGCTGATGATGAATTCACATTCTATGGGGATGATGGAAAGGATGTGGCACTGGCTGTCTTGCCAGACTCTTGGTTAGCTGATTCGGCATGCACATCTCATATTGCTCAAAGCCAAGAAATTTTTATTGACTACACCCCTACCCCTGGACACCAGATTTCCAGATTCGGAAAGGCACCTGTGCTTGGACAAGGTTCAATATGGCTGGAATGCACCATGGAAGGAAAAATATCTAGAATCACTCTCACATGTGATCCAATTGCAAATGAGGCAGTGTCTGCAACAAGAACTAAGCAGGACTCTTCCTCTTCTACATGGCATTTCAACTCTTCTCAAAGACAGCAATCCACTTAATATTGCAAGTGTTGCTGTTGAGGACATGATAGAGTTTCACAAGCTAGTCACCCATCCTAACTCCCCACTGACTCTATCGAGCCCATCACATCACATACCTAGACCCAGCACTCTCCATCAAGTAACACCACAGATTGCAAGTTCCAGCCACATGAAACATGTTCTCCCACCATCACCTGAAGCAAAGCAAAAGTGAAAAAAGTCTAATGGGACCTTATAGATTTTTGAGCACAATGATGTACAATGTAATTACAAGCAAGAATTACAAAACATGCATGGACTATATGAACAGTATTTGAATGGACAAGAAATTACAAGATGTATGCAAAAACAAGACAAGTAATATACTAAAGATCACATATATGTTCATCATAATATCTCCCCATGGTAAGGTGGTTACATGACAGACAATGATGGAACATCCACAAGAAGTCCTGGGCACTGACACCACAATCCAAGTCCAAGTCCAAAAGAGTCCTAAAATATCCACAAGGTGGGGTAGCACAACAAGTGCCCACAAAGTCAGATGCATGATCATGAGAACCAGCAGCAAGAGAAGAGGAGCATGCAGCACTGGTCAAGGGTGGTGAAAGAAGGCATGTGGTTGGACTCTATGACATCCCTGCATTGACGCTGGAAGGACTACCATTGTTCAGAGTTTGATGACTTGTTGTTGAGGTAGGTGAGGGACTGTGCAAAGTGATGGGATTGTCAGGAGACATACCCACACCAACATGGAGAGAATTATGTGAGTGGGATAGGAGGGGGAAGAGATGGCTGTGAAAGCACAGCTCACTGATCAGGAGATACTTGAGGGGCTGATAGGTCCAGGGTGCAACTGGGGCAGTGTGCTGGGCAAAATATGTGAAGGGTATGTCACCAGCACATCCCTATGCAGGTGACAAACATGACTACAAAGCACTGGAGCAGTATTGATTGCTCCAATAGTGTGAGCTGACTCCTCCATCACTAAACATTTTGGTCTGGGTGAAAAAATGGATGTAACATGCATGCCCTGTCACAATATGGTTGTGTTGATATCTGGCATATTAGGATCCAGTGTTTTACCAGGAATGTTCATGCTCAAAGTGCCTTTTGCAAAAGTGAATATTAGAGGCTTAAGACAATGAAGTGGAAGACCTTACCAGGAGAGCAAGGCTGGTAAACCTGGTTTCCAGTTGACCAGTTGGATTCTCATGACAGTGTGTTAATGAAACTAGTAAAATGGTTAGAGAAAGTGGAAAGTGGAAACATAACAATACTCACCCCAGTAGGTGCAGCAAGC
Source organism: Tricholoma matsutake (assembly GCA_026075535.2). Lineage (NCBI taxonomy): Eukaryota > Fungi > Basidiomycota > Agaricomycetes > Agaricales > Tricholomataceae > Tricholoma > Tricholoma matsutake. Next base: position 8,417,777 of record AP026540.1, on the reverse strand, counting down.
AGCCTTTGTTGGATGACCACAAGCAACAATGGATTGGACACTGTATGGACCTGTTCCAGTGACCTTGAAGATATGACACAGTCGGTCGTGGAAACAATGAGGCTGCTTGAAATTGTGGGTATGAGACAGATTCCACAGGTGATTAGGGCAGAAAAGCTCTCCAGACTCAGTGTGCAGGCTGTGTATTGGGCATCAGTTACACATTTGACAGGTACAAATAGGTGCCTCACTAAGGGATAACTCTCAGAGAGTCAGAGCTAGAGTCAAATGTTGTAATGTTTGACAATTCATTTTGAAGATGCTTTAGTCATCACTGTTAGCAACAAAGGGCTGCAGCACTGAAAGTGGATAGATGGGTATTGGCAACCTGTGCAAGCAAGGTGAAGGAGAGGAAGGTGACAAGGACATCTTACAAATTGTGATGAAGGTGGAACAACCTATTTTATCGAGTTAAGGTCATCAATAATAAAAAATGCCATGAGGATACCGATTTACCATGTAACTTGCATCAAGTATGACCATCCCTCAAGTTAAATGATATGCTGAAAGTGATCCACAAACAGGAGAGCAACCATCAAGATAGCAGGCAGCTTAGCAACATGATAAATGAACACTGAAGAGATGTAAGAGCTGAGGAAGCCATGGATGATCACACTGGAGCTTCTGGATGAGTTGAGAGGGAAGCCGTCGATCATCCATAGAGAAGTGGAAGGGTGGGTGACACCAAGTGCCAGATGTCGAAATGTGATGGTGACAGCACTTCTGTGATGATGTCATTCTGTGGGATGACTTTCTATACATGCCACAGGCATGGGAAACTATCAACAATGCATTGAATTGTTGAAGTGCTGACATGCCTTGCCTCAGTCAAGTTTGTCATTGCCTACAATCTCAACAAGCAAGCATTTGCCTTTTCTTTTCAGCTTAGACTTCTCAGACACTTCCTTAAAAATGACTGCTACAACTGCCTCCTCAAAACCTTCTCCAAAACCAACCTCCCAGACCCCAAAAAACTCATATCAGCAACAGTTTTAGCAAAACTCCTGAAGATTAAAAAAGTAGCTATGAACAGGGAAAAAACTGACTGAAACAAGAACCAAGAACTGCAGCATTCTCAGCATATGGCTGACCCCATCAGATTTCCTGACAATGCTTCTGACCTGTCATCATTAATCATGGTGTCTTCAGAAGCCTCTCAAGTCATGACACCTCATAGGCTGTTTAACAGGTTCTCCCCCAGTTCCTCCCTTCTCTTCTCAAATATCTTCAGCAAAAGGCTTAGAGAAATTGAAACTGATGATTCTTGGGAACAGGCCAAATGGCAACACCATGACATTGCCCAGGAGGTCCAACTTACTCCAGGAGCCACCTAGTTGAAAGTTCTTTGAGGGTGGTGGAAGGTGTAGTTTGTATGTTGAAGACTTATGCTTCAAGGATGTCATAGGGGCTGTCATACCTTGCCATGAATTTAGCTACCCTACCATCTCTTGCCTGCATGTATTCTCAATGTTGTTTTGCAGTCATAAGCATAACCTTGTTGCCTACTTGGAAGGATGGTTCTGAAAGGTGATCCTTGTTGGCATGATGTGCCTGTGAGATCTTCATGGCCAGCAAATTGTCTCATGCTGCCTGTATGTTGCTTTCAATAACCTGTATAAGTGTCTGTGCACTGTGGACATCAGGATTGTTTGGCATCATGTCTTCTTCCATTGTCTCAACATTGTTGTTCAGAAGCAGGGGGAGAAGATGGGGGGAGTGGCCTGTCTTGAGTACAAAGGGGGAGAACCTGGTAGATGTGTTGATAGTATTCATCATATTGAAATGCACTCTTGGTAGTGCATGTGCCCAGCCCTTTTGATTGCATTCAACATGGTAGCAGAGGCACTGTACCACTGTCTTGTTCATTCATTCTGAAGATCTATCTGTTTCTGGGTGGTACACTGTGGAAAGCTTGTGTTTGATTCCTGTTAACTTCATGAGCGCTTTCCAGAGTTTCGAAATGAAAAGCTTGTGGTCCTATGAAATCAATTGCAACTGATTCAAAATAGTTGTCTGGGACAGTGAGGGGGTGCAGAGGTCCCAGGGTCTTGTGTGTTTGAGATTTGTTGCACTGGCACTCAGTGCAGCCAGGTATGTAGGCGGTGAGTAGGTCCTTTCTCATGTTTGGCCAGTAGAATTCATCCCTCAACAAGGCATAGGTCTTTTCACCTCTGAAGTGGCCAAGGAGTCATGGGCGAGTCAGAAAAGTTGTTCATGGATGTCGAGATATTTAGGGATGCTGAGGTAGGAACCAACAATAATAGGCCATTATGCAGTTTGATATCCAATTTGCTGTCAATTGCTTTGTGCTTGATGTCAGTGAGGATGCCACTACACCAAGAATCCTGTGAATATCCTTTCTGTATCTTATTGAATAAGGTGGGGTCATTCTCAATGTTAAATGTGGCTGCAATCATGACAGGTTCTGATGGGGAATTGGGCAGTTGCAAAAGTGTGTCCACCATGGTGTTGTCTTTGCCTTTGATGTAAGTTATTGTATTTTTGTACTGTGATAGGTATTCCATCCACTATGCCTGGCAGAGAGATAGGTCTTTCTGAGAGTCAAAATTTTGGAGTGTTTTATGGTTGGTATAGATGTTGATGTGCATTCTGAGGAGGTCTACCCTCCACTTAGTTAAGGTGCACATGATGCTCAGCAGTTCTTGTTTGTGCACTGGATAATGCAACTTGGGTCCTTTGAATTGCCTGCTTTCAAATGCTATGTGACATGAGGTTTCCCATGTTTCACTGAATGACAAGAGGGCTCCAGTTCAATGTTTGCTGGTATCACAGGTAACAAAGATGGTTGTCAAGCAGTTGCAACCCAGAACCAACCCTTTGATTGCTTCAAATGCATGTTGGTGCTCAGAAGTCCACATTGGAAATTCAGTGTTACATTCTTTCTTTGTTAAAGGTGTAAGGATTGCTGTGTGCTCCACGAGTGAGGGGAGGAAAGTGCTTATGTATTAGACCAGGCCCAGGAACTGTCAAACTTGTTAGGGACAGGCCAGTTCATAATTCATTCCACTTTTGTGCTGTCCACTTCGATGCCTCAGGCTGAGATGTGGTGGCTGAGGAAGTTGATTTCTGTTGTGAAAAGCTGTGATTTCTTTGACAAGCAGTACAGATGTGCCACACATAACACCTCCAGTACCCTGGCTACATTAATTTGATGTTCTGCTGGGGTCGATGACCAGATGATTATGTCATCTAGAAATTTTTCCAATGAGATCTGAGAGAGCCAGAGTGATGTGTCATTGGTGTGTTGCCAGGGAGCTCCTTAATCCCATGGGCATGACTACCCACTCCCACAGCCCAAATAGTGTAAGTGTTGCTGTGTATTTTATGCCCCATGTTCCATGTCTCCCAACTCCAACCACACCATGAAAATGATGCCCATCCTGGGCCAATCATCACCACTCAGGGGTCAACCAAATACTTCATAGATCACATCATCAATGAATGACTGCATGGAGAATACTGTAAGAGACAAATCTCTTACAAGGCATGCTATCAGCTTCCTCATGACACCCGAGTCACGATCACATGTACAGCACGTGTAGTGGTTCTTATTTATTATGCATTGATTGTATTATCTAGCATTACCTCTTGAATCCATACCACATTCCTCTCATTGTCTCTTGTCTTGAGTGTTGGAAGTAGATACTTCCTTCCACTTTTTTTTTGAGATGAATGTGACTACAGGACAATCCCAATGTGGACCATCGTGTCCCCAGCATAACCTTGCTAGAAAATCACCACCTTATCACCACCTTCGACCTCAACCTTATCGGTTGTTGCTTCTCCTGTACCCACCCGAAGTGTACCTCAAGATATGTCATTCTGCCCCTGACACCCAACATCATCGCCATCCAGCCTAGATATAAACTGTGAAAAACAAGAAAAAGAAATGTTCCCCCCATCTTCTGCCATCACCCTCACCCAACCCACACAGAACACAAACTGTCTCGCAAGCCATCCACGCTCTTCCCAATCACTACTTGCAGCCATGCATGCACTCAACACCAGATCATGTCCCTGCCCACGCCCTTCCCACTCACCACTCGCAGCCATGCACACACTCAACACCAGATCACATCCCCACCCAGCTCCTCAAGCAACTTGTCATCACTCACGCCCTTGCCGCCAGCCATGCATATAGTCACCCGCCCATGCTCCAATACAGCCACGCCAACCACAGAGTCCTTGGACTCTGAAATTGAACCTCATACCTCCACTAGAACACACAACATGCCCTCTGACACCCCTTACACAGCGGCCACAGTCCAGCTGCAATCAGCCACCCATACCCCAATTCTATTGGCAGGCCATATCACAATCACAGCTATATGCGTTTGGGAGAATGCTTGCTGCCACTTTTCTCAGCATAAATCTATTGCTGAAAAGGACCGCGTCGAGGCGGTCATCTACAACTTTGAAGGCTCCAACGTTCAATCCTGGGTCAATGCCAATCTTGCACGTCTCACTGCACTCACCTACACCCAGTTCCTCCTCGAATTCAAAAAGAAATTTCTGCCCCATAACTGGCAAGACAACCTCATTGCCATCCAGATCAGCATGCAAGCACTAAACCTGTTCCTCCCTTGGACAGAAGCCATCCGTGAAGCCAATGGTGAGCTTGGGATCACCAAATCCACCTACCACATTGAGGATGACAAGCTTCAGGCTCACTTTGTTCCCAGATTATCCCCTGCCTTGAAATTATCCTATGATGCACACAACACTCATGCGGACCTTGACAACATAACTGATCTCAATATGTGGATCAAACGAGTGCACCTCCTTGATCTTGAGCTTGACAACAAATGTGCAGAATGGCTGAAAATTGCAATGGAAAGCGCACATGTGCCTCAGGCACCTGCAAAGATGTGCAGTATCCTTCATAATTCCTCCACCGTCAACACAGGCACACCCGTGTATACCACTGATGATGCTCAACCCGGAAACCCAAACAAAACCCACAAAATGGCTTTGGATCGTATAACACGAGTCAGAGGAAGGATGTGAGGCCCTCTAGACGTCACCTGTCAGATCGACCATCAAATAGCCATAAAAGGACTGCTTGTTGAAGCAGTTCGAAGCTAAAAGAATGTGTTTTGGGACTTTCAAGGATTTTTGAGGAGTTGCAATATTTTTCGAGATGTTGTGATGATTTTCAAGATGTTGCAATATTTTTCGAGGTGTTGCAATGTTTTTTGAGGTTTTTTTGAAGAAGTTTCTAGGAATTTCAAGTGTGTAAATATGTTTGGACACAAGATCAGGGGACTAGATGAGTAGTAGAAGCAAAGCAAAGGCGAATCAAGGGAAGTGAGAGCGAAAATAGCATAATGCGAGGAATTTTGAGGAAGTTTAGCATAATTGTATCTAGTACATCTTTTTATATAAAATAAAGAAAGTACCTAAAAATGCTAGAGAACATGAGGCAAACATGTCGAAAACTTGAGGCAAAAGACAATAGAAGTATATCAGAACAATAAAGCGAGACTAAAAAGGGTGAATATAACACATGATGAAGAAATAATAAGAAAGAATAGCTAAAAGCAGACTGTCCTTGTTATAAATTGCATAAAACATTGGAAACTGCTTTGAGTGGATTGTATGCGTGCACATGCAGTCGAAATGTTTTCAATATACTTGGGATAGTGTCCCATGTGTCCAGCATGCATCCGAAGATTGTTCAAATAGGAAATACTGTGTCTGAAGATGTTTTTCGAGGTTTGAGGTTTTTCAAAGATTTTCGAAGTTTCTTTGGACTTTGTTCGTGGCCTGCAATTGGTGCGATATTGTTTGACAATGGTAGGGGATACATCTGGCATGTGTGCAATGACCATTTGGATAGCGATATAGTGTCTGATGTCAATTTTCATATGTTAGATGATTTTCAAAGTCAGTCGAGGAAATATCGGACTTGTTCAAAGGCTGATATTGCTGCGATATTGCTTGAAACTGGTTCGGAACTCATCAACAATGTTTCAAGTGTATATCCTGAGCTGTACGAAGGTTGGAGGAATTGTATTATGGTGGCTGAAGGCATACAAAGAATTTCGAGGTGTTGCAAATATTTTCGAAGCATTTTCATGACTTTGTAGAGCTTCATAGAGCTTCATATGGGTTCGTATGGGTTCGTAGAGCTTTGTAGAGGTCTGTAGAGACTCATAGAGCTTCGACAATGATCATAGATGTGTTTTCCAAGCTTGAATGACAAGGTGGACCTATCACCGCCCCCATTCCCTCCTCCTCCACCAACAAGACCAGCACTCCTAAACTCACACAGGCTGAATACAACCTCCTGAAAGCACACCATGGCTGTTTCAGATGCCATCTCTTCTATATTGGCCACATTGCCCCAAACTGCACTCTTGGACCAGATGACCGCCCAACCCCAGAGGCGATCAAGAACTGTACGCTCACATATGCCCTCAAAGCCAAGGCCACATTCAAGAAGAAACAAGTGTCCACAATGGTCGCTGCAGTTTTTGAGGCTGACAATGATGACAGTGATGTTACCATGGGTGACAACAAAGCTGAAGAGTATGTACTCCCAAATCTTTCCCTTCTTGACCACCTTTGGTGGACTTGCTGTATTGATGCACCCACAACCTGTGCTCCTACCCCCGTGCGAGCTCTCATTGACCATGGCTCCCACCAGTGCTGATTTCATCTGAACTCGCCGACATCATGTGCCTCCCACGCTGCAAAATTTTCAAACCCCTTTCTATTTCGGGCATCCTCATAGAAAATAACAAGAGTTCGGACACTGCCTGTGTTTTAGATGAATACTGTAAATTACACCTACAATCGCAAGATGCCTCATGGAAATCCTGCATAGTCAATGCCATCATTTGCCCAAAGCTCCATACCAACCTCATTTTAGGACTCGAGTTCTTAGCAAAAAACAAAATCATCGTTGATGCTGAATTACGAACTGCAGTAGCAAAAGAAACAAACTATGACGTTCTGAATCCTTCTATTACTGTCCCTCATAGCCCTCAACCATCACCCCATCAATGTAGATGTACAGAAGCATCACAGATCAAAGATGGGCAGAAGAAAACTTGCAACCTTCAACAGTTAGTACATTGCAAACTCATAAACTTGTTTGAGGAGAACCCACAATGCTTCAACTTTGATGCACACACCACAGTGTCACCAAATCTCATCGCATCTATATGCACATGCATCGAACAACTAGCGGCACAGAAAATTCTCCTCAAACTTGATGTGAAATACAAAGTTTCCTTTAAAGATCATTTCCCTAGTGACATCCCACACACAGATGACCTCCCAAAAGATGTTTACCACCACATAGAGATTAAACCAGGTGTCCCAGTCTTGGTGGGCCATGCATACTCATGTCCCAGGAAATACAGAGAAGGCTGGAAGATGCTGATACAGCAACATTCAGCTGCAGGTCAGATCTGCCCATCATCCTCACCCTACACATCACTATCTTTCATCATTCCTAAAGCAGATCCCACTGTCCTCCCCAGATGGGTAAATGACTACTGTAGACTCAACAGTGTAACAGTCCTGGACCATTATCCCCTCCCCCGAATCGATGACATTCTCGCCAACTGCTCAAAAGGAAAAATTTGGGGGAAAATTGACATGACTAACTCCTTTTTCCAAACTCTTGTCCATCCTGACCACATAAAGTACACTGCAACATTGACACCATTTGGACTATGGGAATGGGTTGTCATGCCCATGGGGCTGAGAAACTCCCCTGTGACACACCAACAGCGAGTGACATTAGCGCTAGTGGACCTCATCGGCAAAATTTGTCACATATATTTAGATGACATCATCATTTGGTCGTCATCCCTCGCTGAGCACAAGGCGAACATCACATGAGTATTAGAAGCACTTTGCACTGCACACCTATATTGCTCCCTGAAAAAGTCACACCTGTTCACAACAGAAATTGATTTCCTCGAACACCACATTTCAGCCCAAGGCATCAAAGCAGATACCTCTAAAGTAGAACGTATCATGAATTGGCCAACACTGACATCCACAAAGCAAGTACACCAATTCCTGGGCATTGTCCATTACATTAGCGTGTTCTTACCAAGTCTGGCAGAGCATACCTCCATCCTGACGCCTCTCACCAAGAAAGAATGCAACAGTAATTTCCCAACATGGACACAAGAACACCAGCAGGCATTCGAAGTGATCAAGGGCCTTGTACTCAGCAGAGACTGCCTCACCTCAATTGACCACCAGAACCCAGGCAACAATAAAATCTTCATCACCTGTGATGCAAGCAAAAGGTGCACTGGCGCTGTCTTAGCCTTTGGAGAAACTTGGGAAACAGCGAGACCAGTGGTGTTCAACAGCAAACAACTGAAAGGGCTGGAACTTCACTATCCCATACATGAGCAGGAACTGCTGAGCATCATGTGTGCGCTTGCCAAATGGTGTACAGATCTTTTAGAAACACACATCTACATATATACCGACCACAAAACTCTCCAAAACTTCGACTCACAGAAGGACCTCTCACTGTGACAAGCCCGATGGATGGAATACCTCTCACAATATGAACATTCGATCACCTACATCAAAGGCAAAGACAACACAGTTGTGGATGCGCTATCACAACTACCCATAGATGTAGACAAACCCATCCATTCGAGCAACCTTCACAATTGAGAATGACCTGAAATTATTCACAAAGATTCACCAAGGGTACGAGCATGACACCTGGTGTACAGTGATCCTGGATGATTTGAAGCAGAGCATGCTCGATATCAAGCTGAGCAATGGACTACTGTTTGTGGGCTTGCGACTGATAGTACCCAAACATCTAGACCTCCGAGTGAACCTTTTCCGACTCGTGCATGATCACCTCAGACATTTCAGGGGTGAGAAGACATACACATCACTATGGAATGAATTCTATTGGCCAAATATGAGACGAGACCTCCTCAACGCATATGTCCCTGCTTGCGCAGAATGTCAGCACAACAAATCTTGAACACATAAAACACCAGGCCCATTGCACCCCCTCCCCATCCCTGACCATTTTGAATCTGTCACCATCAATTTCATCAGACCGCTCCCATTAGACAACAATTTTGATCAAATCGTAACCATGACAGACCGCCTGGGCACGGACGTACAACTCACACCATGCAAAACAACAACAAAGGCCAAAGAGTTTATGAACATATTCTTCACCACCTGGTACTGCAAAAACAGATGCCCACTGGAGATCATCAGTGACCGCGACAAATTATTCATCTCGAAATTCTGGAGGGCACTCATGAAACTCACTGGCATAAAGCACAAGCTCTCCATGGCATACCACCCCAAGACTGACGGTGCATCAGAACATATGAACAAGATGGTTGTTCAATGCCTCCATTATCATGTAGAACACAACCAGCGAGGGTGGGCAAAAGCACTGCCAAAAGTGTGCTTCGATATCATGAACACTGTTAATGCTTCCACAGGATTCTCACCTTTTGTCCTCAAAACCGGCCGATCACCACGATTACTCCCACCTCTGCTTGGCAACAAACATAACACAGATGAAAATGCAGAAGAACAAGATGCTCATAAATTGATCGAAGCAATAGAAAACAATGTTCTCGCTGCGAAGGACAGCTCACTCACAGCCAAGATATCTCAGGCACATCATGCAAACAAAGACCGGGCACCAGAGCCATGTTTCCAAGTGGGTGACCGCGTCATGCTCACAACAGCAAAATGAAGACGAGAATTCATGCAAGCCAAAGATGGGCAGTTGCTAAATTCATGGTGAGACAGGACGGCCCCTACGAGATCATTGAAGTGTACCCCGAATCGTCTACTTACAAGCTTCTACTCCCACCCTCATCAAAGCAAATACCTCTTTTCCACGTCTCTCAATTACAACCACACCACAAAAACAATGTGACACTTTTCCCTTCCCGTGAACTCAAACACCCTGGCCCCATCATCACAAAAGATGGATCAAGCGAATACTTTATTGAGCGCATTATGGATGAATGACCACAGGGACGAGGAAAACAATACCTCATATGTTGGCTTGGATATGGACCAGAGTCAGATCTCTGGCTCACTCATTCTGAATTGTTGGAAATGGTGGCACTGAAATCTTGGGAAAATTCAGCCCTGGGAATGTAGCAATTTTTTAGTCACTGGGGGAGTGTAAGAGATGAATCTCTTACAAGGCATGCTATCAGCTTCCTCACAACACCCGAGTCATGATCACATGTACAGCACGTGTAGTGGTTCTTATTTATTATGCATTGATTGTATTATCAAGCAATACCTCTTGAATCCATACCACATTCCTCTTATTGTCTCTTGTCTTGAGTGTTGGAAGTAGATACTTCCTTCCAAATACCTGGTGCAGTGGCTTGGCTATGGACCAGAATAAGATGTCTGGATACCTCAATCAGAGCTATTAGATATGGAAGTGCTGGCCTCCTGGGAAATGACAACTCTGGATCCCTGAGAATTTTTTGGACATTGAGGGAGTGTAAGAGAGTCTCTCTTACCTTCAATCACCTTCCACCTTCCTACATATCATGAATCATGGTCACCCATATGTTATGTGTAACAAAGTTCATTATGATTGTTTGTATTGTATCTTATCTCTTAATTTTATACTATGTTCATCTCATTTCCTGCCCTTATGAGTGTTGGAAGTCACTACTTCCTTCCAATACCACATGTATTCACACAGTAATTAACTCCAACACTTTGTCTGCCATCCTCAAGCCATCCTAGCCTATAAATCCTACAAAAACTTTATTCTACTCAAGTAGATCACTCCTCTTGCTTAGGTGGCCCACTTTCCACCCCAGCACAGTAAGTGCAGAAGTGAGCAGTTTTGGAGCAGTTGAGTCTTGGCAGAAGGTGCATGTTTGACACTGTATTTTCTTTTTTTTGCCGGGGTAGTTGACCACATGCTAATGTCCAGTATATCTACTAGAATTATGCTCTGAATAACACATTCCTTTTTTTTTTTTTTTTTTTTGGTGGAACGCTTGGGCCCGAACCTCCGGTCAACTCCGACAACTGACAAGGTCAGCATGGGAGGACATGCTGAGTTAGGGAAATCATTGCTGAAGACCCAAAAATATCACCTAGGGGAAATACCTTTATGTACGCTACCATGTGCCAGCAGTGTTGGACTTGCCATCTCAAAGATTATAGGATAGGGCCATGGCCCTAAACTATTATCTATTCCATGTTGGAGCAGACTATATACGCTGCACAGGGGAAGAGACAACACGTTCCTTACAACCTACCTGGGGTTTAGTTAGACTTACAGCTAGGGTTAGCAGAGGTAAGAACACCGTATTCCTACTACGGTACAGGTTCTCCTTATATACATAATATTAAGGATGTCACATGACTCGGGAATGTGTTTACCACATGTATGCGCAGTAAGCGCAGTAACATGCGTATGCTGCATGTATTGCCTCATGTATACATGTGTATGCTGCATGTATTGCCTCATGTATACAGCATGCATCAGGGATTAATTTCAACACCCCCCCTCAAACTGTACAGCGCTCTAAGCAGCTAAGTTTGAATCTCAAAAGTAATTCCGAGAGAGTCTCTAAATTTCCTGAATAGGACGGCGCCAAGGTTCTTTGTGAACATGTCAGCCGGATTATCGCTTCCAGGAATGAAAACGACTGTGACTTTGTCATTTTCTATGCATTCGCGGGTGTAGTGGTAGCGAATGTCTATATGTTTGGTCCTTCTTTCCTGAACTGGATTTGATCCAATAAAGATGGATCCTTGATTATCAGTGCAGATTGGTACGCGCTTCAGTGTATATCCAAGTTCCTGGAATAAGGACTCTATCCACACTATCTGCCGACAAGTGTCGGAGAGAGCCATGTATTCGGCTTCTGTGGATGACAGTGCTACAGTTTTTTGTAAACGGGACTGCCAGCACACAATGCCACTCGCCAGAGTAGCAAAGTAACCCGTTGTAGATCGGCGCTTGACTGTGTCAGCTGCCCAATCAGAATCTGTGAAGGCCTGTAGCCCCTCGGATTTCTCTCCATCATAGACCATACTGTACTTCTGGGTTCCCACCAGATAGCGCATTATGTACATTGCTTTGTCTAGATGTTCTTGGCTAGGATTAGCTGAGAATTGCGACATCTTGATTACCACGTAAGCGATATCAGGTCGCGTTCCGAGCATCAGATACAATAAAGATCCGATCACAGACTGATATTTTGATCTAAGCGCCGCGTTTGGCATCGCTGTGTTCTCCGACGGTTTGTAGCCAGTCGGGAGCGGAGTGGGGGCAATCTTGGCATTTGTCATCTCGAACCTCTCAAGCACTTTGGCGAGATATTCTGTTTGATCGAGTTTGACTTTTGCAGCGGTCTGGGTGACGTGCATGCCTAAGAATTCCATGACTTTTTCAGTACTACGGCACTCCCAATGCTTCAGGCAAGCATTCTTCTTTTCATCCACAAGTTTCTTGTTCTTGCCCATGAACAAGCCATCATCAACATAGACTAGCGCAATAACGATGCTGCCTGTCTTAGGATCCTTGTGTATGAAGATGCCGGCATCGGAGCTGGCGCGCACGAACCCAATGGTGCGCATAAATGCCTCTAGCTCTCTCCACCATGCTAGTGAAGCCTGTTTAAGGCCATACAATGCTCGGCGTAAGCGCATTACTTTGCGCTCTTTACCCTCGGGTTGATCCATATAGATCTCCTCATCAAGTTTGCCGTATAAAAATGCGGTTTTTACATCTAGACCGGTCATATACATGCCTTCTAGAGACGCAAGGGCAAACATGAGGCGTACGGTCTCGTAGCGGACTACTGGTGAGAAAATCTCATCAAAGTCAACACCTTCGACTTGTGAAAAGCCTTTGGCCACGAGTCTGGCTCGTTTTCTTCCGTCCGATTTCACAGAGAAAACCCATCTATTTTTGATCGTTTTTCGATCATGTGGAAGATCGACGATGTCATAGACTTGTCGCTTGCGAAGAGCCTCTAACTCTTCACGACAAGCCTGTTTCCACTCAAGTTGCTGCTGCCGGGGTAGGCGCGCAATATCGCGAAATTGGTTTGGAACTAGGCTTTTTCCGCTTGATGGTGTGACTGCTTTTGACAACAGCCAGCGGATAAGCTCATCTCCACCTTCCTTGGTTATCTTTTTAATATAACCTGCTTCGTCCGGTTCCCCCATTGGGTGATCATGTTCTTGATTATTGGAATCGGGCACACTCTCGTGGGGTGCCGAACTCGGTCCAGCAACCGGTTCTTGCTGTTGAGGTCGTGGTCGTGTTCGGTTATGATCTGAATCTTGACCCACAGACTTCTTCCAATATCGATCACGCGCAATGTCTCTCTCTATGTCAGAGGGGAGTCGCTGTTCTCCATAGGTATTGCCGGGACGGTTTGGGATTTTCCTCTGCCTGCCTGATCGACGGGGCAATTGCTGCCATTCCTGTTGATCTTCACGTCTTGGACGAAAGTCCTCAGTGCTAACTGGAGGTGGCGGAGGAGGAGCATTAGTCGCATTGTCATGCGCCTTTTGCTCGCTTGGTAAATCATCATCATCATCTTCTAATGATGGAGGAAGGGGCAGATTTTGTGGCGGTATAGGGTCATCGCCATCCGTTCCAGATGAGTGGTCGTCATCTTCTGGTTCTGGTGGAAAATCACCAAGGTCTGTCTTGGCAGGAGTTTTAGCTCCGGGACAGCATGGGAACATCGTTTCATCAAATAGTGCCGTAGCACCAATGAATATTGCGCCGTTTCATCGCATGAAATGATATGCTTTAATGCCATCTTCTACTCCAAGGTACGTCATTAACTCCGATCGAGGAGACAATGTTGTTGGACGTTTTTCCTTTGGTAGATAGACATAAGCACCGCAACCGAAGACCTTCAGATTGTTTAGATCTGGGCGGACCTTTGTCAGGTCCTCAAAAGGTGTCAGCCATTTCAGGCGCCTTATTGGGGTTCGGTTGTATAAATGTGTTGCATGTTCTATGCAAAATTCCCACCATGATTGTGGTAGACAAGCGGTGAATCGCAGGGTTTGCGACTTTTCCATTATTGTCCTTATAGCGCGCTCTGCGCGCCCATTCTGTTGATGAACGTGGGGTGCAGACATCTCTATTTTGATGCCTAAATCCTTGAGCTGTTTTTGTAGCTCACGATCCTTGAACTCCCCCCCTGGATCGACACGCCAGCGCTTGATTGTAGCGCCATATTGGGTCTTAGCCATCGCTTGAAATTGTCTAATCGCTGCAGCAGCGTCAGATTTCTTTCTAAGGCATTGGACCCAAATATGTGACGTTTTGTCATCCAGAAATACAATGAAGTATTTATGTTTGTGGTACGATAGTACTGGGAGTTCCTTTAGGTTGGAATGTATTAATTCAAAGGATTTGTCAGCTCGTGAGTCTGACTCGGGAAAAGATTTTGAGGTCATTTTCCCCTCTGCACACCCTGGACATATAATTTTGTCTTTAGGAATAATTAAATTCCTTGGGAATTTTATGGTGCTTTTAGGCATTTTCCCTAGCGCCTCTTTGGATGGGTGTCCAAGTCGCCTATGCCAAGTCAAGTAGTCAGCGACATAAATGGTTGCGACATTAACCTTTTTGGTGCTCAATATATGAGTCCGAGCCCAATAGATCGTGTCATTCCTCCTTAGAGGGACACAATGCATGATTGGGTTTCCATGCTCGATGAATGAAATGTATGCGGAGGAACCACGCACATCACTTCCGTCTTGTAAAAAGACCCCCATTGACATCAATCGAGTATTAATGTCGGGTATGTAGTAGACGGGGTATAGTCGTGTTTCACGTGTCTCTGACTTCCCATTACATACTACCTGGTGCCTAATGAAGACTGCTCCTTTTCCTACTATATGAGTAGTACCAGTGGCCGTTTGGACCAAGGTAGAGTCCTTTCTCGGTAAAGGCTCGTAAGAAGCGAAATCTTTCATTTCACCAGTGAAGTGTTTTGATGCGCCTGAATCCATGATCCAGTCGGCACCTTTCTTACAATCTCCCTTTGCACACATAGCACATATATTAAGATCTACATAATTCCATGATACATTTAATAGCGGTAAAATTTCACATGAAAAGTTCGCTGTATTCATAGGAATTTTAATCTTAGTGCTTGTGGCAGGGAAAAGGACTGACCTGTCATCATATGCCCCTGTGTCAAGGGGTTCATCGACGAGCATTTTGTCGACGGCTTTCCACACTTCCTCGTCAGTTACTGGAGGTTCGGATCCAAGGGAGACAGTATCGTCTTCTACCTCCTCGATCGTTGCCTCGGTTTCTGGCTCTATCCTCCTTCTCTTACCTTCTCGCACCGTAATGTGCTCTTCCAGCAGTCGCAGGTTTTTTGCGCTGCGCGGAAGTTGCATGCGCTCGAGGGTGTCTCGAGCTTGCTGGTATTCGGTGTAAACCGAGCGAGAAGAGGAGGCCGCGCCCATGTATGCCTGTGCAGGCGGTCGGCGGCGAGGATCCCTTGTGGGAGTGTGTTCACGTCGCTCGATGCGCTGTATGAGTGGCATCGGCGGTATGATGGTGCCATTACCATTTATGGTGGTAAAGGCGTTGGAGGCGAGGTGGGTATGTTTCTCCTTTGGCTTCTCCTCCTTAGTCTTTCTGTCCCCACGTCGTCCACGTTTTCGGGATGAGTCTCCGTTGCTGTTTTGCCCTTCTTTGGGCTGCCATTTGGGGTTTCCCCCCTTGCGCTTAACAGCGGAAAGTTTGTTGGCCTGAGGCTGGCCAGCGGGCTTTCCAACTGCTGTGCGCCTTGAGGCTTCAGCAACAATGGAGTCCTTGACATGTTTAAATGTCAAGGCGCTAGTGGCGGTCGTGTTAAGGACCGTTGCAGACAATGAGTCGTACTCGCGCGGCATCGCAGCAAGTAGAATCATCGCCTGTACTAGCTCGGGGATGGCGACGTTAGCAGCCATGAGGCACTCAAATTTGTCAGCCATTCTTGCAATCTCCGGTGCGGGGTTCGCAGCCGGGATTTTGATTGCTATTGCGGACCTAAAGTCCGCGAAGACTTGGGAGGGGCCGTCCACACCATAATCGGTGCGGATGAGATCCCACACCTCCTCAGCAGTGTCCTTTGTGTTGGCACGCTGCCGAATGGAGGGGGCCAGGCGGAGCACTAGGCTACCAATAGCCTGGTCGTTTTTGTTGCTCCAGGTCTGGAGCTTGGCATTAGCATCCGCTACCAAGGTAGCGTTCGTCGCCGTCAAGGGAGGCGCCGGGGGCGGTTTTTGCTCCGCCCCGCTAGTTATTTGTTAGAGGCCCTGAGACCTGAGCCACGCCTTCATTGAGTCGGCCCATAAGATGTAATTTGATCCGTCGAAAGTTTGAACGAGTTTTTCAAGAGTTGAAGACATGATTCTTGGTGGCAGCTGTTAAAAGCGCTCAATCAGTCTTTTTACTCAATAAAACACGTTTAACGTTCTCAGGAGAAAACACTCCTTCAGAGTGGTTAACCCTAGTCAACCTAGGTTTTATGTGCAGCTCGCAGGGAGCGCAATGCAGCTCACGAAGAGCGCAAGGTTATATTTGGAGACGATGAAGTCAACGTCGTTCGCAGCTAATTAAAGCGCGTTCGCGACGTGCCCAGCAGGGCCCATAACCTGTTGGAGCAGACTATATACGCTGCACAGGGGAAGAGACAACACGTTCCTTACAACCTACCTGGGGTTTAGTTAGACTTACAGCTAGGGTTAGCAGAGGTAAGAACACCGTATTCCTACTACGGTACAGGTTCTCCTTATATACATAATATTAAGGATGTCACATGACTCGGGAATGTGTTTACCACATGTATGCGCAGTAAGCGCAGTAACATGCGTATGCTGCATGTATTGCCTCATGTATACATGTGTATGCTGCATGTATTGCCTCATGTATACAGCATGCATCAGGGATTAATTTCAACATTCCACCCCAGAGGGCGGCGAGATGAAATACCAACTAAAACCCCTTGCTGCCAGATCCAGTTATTTGGCAGACTGTCTTCATCCTTTAGGACTCCACTCCAGGTTTGGAGTATAATTCCCTGTGTCAGAGCACTTCTGTCTTGCAGCTTCCTGTTTGTGGACAGGATGTCTAAGTGTAGTCGTCAGTTTACTTGTGCTACCCATCTATTGTGGATCTCATCTGGTGAGTGGAACTTGTCTGGAACCCCTTCAAATTTAATGACTTTTTCACATCGTAGTCTCCATATCAGGTGCGCTGACTCAGTTACAAGGATCTCAAAAAGGTGGTTCTTGCCATGGAGCTTCTTGCCCTTTTCATTTTTGAAGTCTGCTAGTATGCAACCTAGGATGGTTCCGAAACATATTTCTGGCCAGGATTCTTCATGTCTTAACCATAGGTTTTTTGCTAAATTCCAGATGATACTAATGGCGTTTGAATTGGGACATTCAATGGTGATGTGTTCCATTGATTCACACTCTCCATATAGTATGCATCTGTCACGGTGTTCCATGTTAGGGATTCTACTCCAAAAACTGCCTATTTTATAGGCGTTATGTAAACTTTTCCAGAGGTAGTTTCTGATTTGTTTTGAGAGGTCACGTTTATGGATTGCTGACCATATTTTATCAGGTGTTGGTGTTTCACCTGTTAGATCTTGGACAGCGTAAGTCATAGTTGCCAGTTGTATCTCTGTTTGTCATCTAGACTTGTTTGCTAGTTTCCATTTGGTGATACCTTGGTATAGGGAGCATTGGGTGCCATTCTTTAGCTTCATCCCTGCCAAGGTCCATTTATGGTCAGTACTAATGTCAATTTCATTGCATTGTGGCTTCTCAAGTGCAGCTTTTGCAAAGTGTTGGGCAGTTGCTTTCTTATCTGCTGGGGTCGTTGTAGACCATTGTTGGAGCTTGGTTGGGGCTGATTGTTGGTGGAGGTTGGAGACAAGGGATTTGTATAGGCTCTTGTTGTTGGTGTGTGCCCAATCAGAGTCCTCATTTCTTGCGAGGTTGATGGTAATCTCTGATAGGATTGTTTTTTGCTGTATGTATATTTTTAGTGGGAGATGTGGAGGGGTTGATTGGAGAGCGCATATTAGAGCACCTAATTCACCACAGGTTGGGGATGTCATGTTTTCTGGCATTTTGATGGAGCCTTGATATTCATCTGGCATTTGTAGGAGGAACCCTCCCCCATTTTCATAGTCACCATCTTGGTTTATATGGCTGCAACCTGCTGAGATAAGGAGAGAGGCAGGTTGTTGGGGGTCAGGAGCAATAACCTGGGGGGGGGCTATTGGATATGCTGGCATTGGGTGCATTGGGAGTGGTAAAGAGAAGATATGGAAGCTGTCTTCGTAGGGGCCACATGAGGTTGAGTATGCAAAGAATGTAAGCTCAGATTTTTTCTTGATTGCTTCTGTTAGCAAGTCGGGGGAGGGGTTTTCAGGTGGAGCCAAGGCATCTCTATTCAGAGGGTGGTCCGGGTTCCATTTTGGGTGGAGGTGATTTAGAATTTGTATGGCATGTTTCCAGCAATTGTTGGGGTGAGCACATCCAAGGTGTATCCCATCTTCTATGCATTTTGAACAGTTGCAGAATTGTGAGTCTGCATGACCAGACATATCATGGTTGGCAATTTTTTGTAGTTGTCCCACTGTTGTAACTTTATGATGTGTGCGAAGGCAATTAGCAGCATGGGTATTGTTTTGTTTACTTATTATCTCATCAGCTCCAATGTGGAACCAAACAGGGAATGCGTCTAGTGTTTTGCTTGCATAGAATAGGGCTTCAAGGTTTAGGTTGTATTTTCTTGCAGCTTTGGTGATCCATTGGAGTGACTGAGGCAAGCTATGGAGTCGTGGTGTCCAGGTTTGTGCAAAAACATTAACCCTTGCTTCTTCACGGACAATGGGAGATTTCTGTGCAAAGTGGTTAAACAGGGCATGTGCAAAAAAGGCCCAAGGTGGAAGTTTAGCTGTCAGAGCTAGGAGATCACATAGCCAGGTGAGTTCTATGGCATCATTGCGTTGTGCTAAATTGAGGACTTGTTTCCCTCCTTTGTCTATAGGAGCATACATTGTCTCAATGCTGATGGGAGGTTTTCCTTCACCGTCCCAGATAAAAGCTTTGATTTTCTGTTCAAGTTTTTGTTCAATGATTTTCAGCATACCTTGTGCTTTTGTAAGGTATTGGGTCATGCTGCCAATTGTCCATTGTATTATAGTTTTTCTCCCATCAACCGATTGGTGGTTTTTTTCCCATCTTCCTAAATATTCGTCGATCTTTTCTAGGATTGGGGACCAGATGGTATTTTCATCTACATTATTTCCTAGCCAGGCTCCTAGGATTCTTATGGCAGTGCCATCTTTTGCAATTTGGAGGTTTGCTGGTAGGGGAGGTCCAGGAGGATGGTTGGGATTAAGTATGTGTGTGTTGTATAAGTTTTCACGGTAGTTGTGTGAGCCAATTGGGATTATTTCTGTCTTAGTTGTATTGAACTTGGCACTGGATGCAGTACACCATTTATGTAAAATGGATTGGAGGGAGGTGTAGTCATCATCTTTTGTCAGATAGACAGTGGTGTCATCTGCAAACATGGAGACTACAGTGCGGTATTCCATGCCTGGGGCTTGGAAGCCTTGGAGATTAGATTTACGTAGTGCTTCTGCTAGGGGTTCAATTGCAAGGTTGAAGAGGAGGCATGATAGTGGGTCTCCTTGTCTTACCCCTCTAGTAACTCGGAAAGGGGGGCTTCAAATTCCATTGATGATTACTACTGTTTCAGCATGGGCATATAAGGATTGAACGGTGTTGATGAAATGAGGGGGGAGGTTACAGTGGGATAGGACTTTCCACACATAGTCATGTGCAATCTTGTCGTAGGCTTTTTCTTGGTCAAGTGCTATAATTGCCCCATTGAGGTTCTCTACTTCAGCATAGTTAAGGATCATCTGTGTAAGTCTTATTTGGTCTGTAATACTTTGGCCTTGTATGAAACCTGCTTGGTTTGGATGAATTATATTGGGTGCAGTTTTGGCTAGTCGTAAAGATAAGATCTTGGTGAAGATTTTGTAGTCCCCATTTAGGAGGGTTATGGGGCAATAATTCTCAATTTTGTGGTGGTCTTTCTTTTTGTATAATGGGCATAGCCACCCATCTGAAAATCCAGATTCAGGATCAACTCTGTGGATTTCAATGTCATTGAAGACAATAGTGAGGCACTTTATGATGTCAAGGGGATTCGTTTCTTGTCCATCTGTGTGGGTTTTTGCAGTTTCATTTACCCATTTCCAGAATTCATATGGGAGGCCATCAATACCTGTTGCTTTATTGTTTGGTAGCATTTTTAGGACCATCGCAATTTCATCACTGGTGATTGGCTGGTTAAGGAAGTCATGCTGGTCAGTTGTCAGTCTTGCATTAACATTACTAAGGATTTCCTTGGTTGCAGCAGTGCACTGGGGCTCCACTGCTAAGTCAGCTGATTGGAGATTTTCATAGAAAGTTTTTTGCTAGGTTGGCCATCTTTTTAGATTGTGCCTCATATATAGGTTGGTTGTCTGGGGAGTTTAGGGTTTGAAGTTCAAGAATGGTATCTCTTGGTTTTTTTTCTTTTACACTACAAGCCCAACATTTGCTGGCAGCATTTTCATCCTCATATCACATTTTGGCTGCTAAATTATCCCATACAGATTGGTGGAGGTTGCACTCTTCCTGGTTTATCCTCTCTTGCAGAGTGGCATGTAATAGACATTTTTCTTCTGTGTCAAGAGATGGGTCTCTTAGGGAGCTTTTCATCTTATCACGCATTTTCTGGATCTCAATTTTTGCTTGGGAAATTGCCTTTTTGGCAAAGGCTTTACAAGTAGTACGGGCTTTATCCTTAAAGTCTTTGAAAATAGTTTGGGGGTTTTCCAATGCTGTGCGGTTGTTAGTATTTTCTTCCAGAGATTTGTGTAGGTCTACACCAAGGGATATCATTTCTCTTGTTAGGTTTTTGTCTTTCAGAATGAAGAGTGGGAGTGTCCATCTACCTTTCCCTATATCGGGCATGCGGTTATTGGAGATTCTTGCTGATATTAGCTGGTGGTCTGTCATGATTCCTGGGGCGGAGATGTCCCAGTCATTGCTGAATGGTATTAGGGCATTACGCAGATAGATTCTGTCGATTTGGGAGCTGCTACCACCTTGTGCAGGGGATTGGGAATAGGTGAAGGTAATATTATCAGGGTTTGCTGTAAGAGTAACTCTGTGACTCTTACCAATTCTTACTAATATACACGATCACATGCTATTCTCCTTCCTATATAAACTAGAAACAGTGTACTTGTTCCTTATCTCATAACTTCCACAATATACTCCGTTCTACTTTAGTCTTGGGCAACCTTAGTGTTGAATGCTATAGCATTCTTCCACTTTTTTTTAAAGTTGAACGTACCATATCATTCTTCCTTTTCAATCATCCCACAAGTAACATCAGGACCCGCCGTGACAACAACCTCGCTACACTGAACAGTCCTGTCCACCCCGCCACGACACACAATCACACTGCTAAGTGAAACGCCCACCAGAAACAACGCTTGACTATTGAACCAGATTCGCTGGATTCCTTGTTAACGCCGGCGCTTATCAGTGCCATCTTATCAGACATCAATCTTCTGATCTTTGTCCCACCCCGCCAATCCTTCATTAAAAGAAGCCAAAGCCTTCTTTTCACCACACATTGCCAAACACCCTGTCGTTTATAAACACGAACTGCCACGTCCCTGTAAAGAACACCCTGCGATTCACACGATT
Source organism: Tricholoma matsutake (assembly GCA_026075535.2). Taxonomy (NCBI): domain Eukaryota; kingdom Fungi; phylum Basidiomycota; class Agaricomycetes; order Agaricales; family Tricholomataceae; genus Tricholoma; species Tricholoma matsutake. The sequence continues at coordinate 8,395,934 of AP026540.1, read as the reverse complement.
CATGCTGGATCCATTTGAACCTACACCTCCATCCTCACCAGCACCGTCATCCTCACCGTTACCACCCTTAACACCCTCACCCACAGCTCAGCATCCTACTCATATCCGTCGAGCCCGCGCATACTCGTCAGACTTTAAATTTTTACATGCTGTGTGATTTGAGCCATTCAGCGTATGCTTCCGTATCTGCAAGTTCGCACCGAGGGAGCCAGAGGTCTGCTTCTGGTCCATATCCAAGCCACCGCACTAAGAATTGTTTCCCGCGACCACAAGCACATTGGTCGATGATCTTATCGATGAAGTACTCGATTTCTCCATCTGCGGTCACGATCGGGCCAGGCTTTTCTACCGTTCTAGATGGGAAGAGTTCGGCGTCATTTTCAACATATGTGTGCAATAGTGATGAGTGGAAGGTGCAGTGTATTTTCGAATATTCTGGGAGTCGAAGAGTGTATGTTGATGAGTCCGGGAACGCATTGACCACTTTGAAGGGCCCATCGAAATGCGGCATGAATTTGGCGACTCTACCATCCTTGGCCTGCATATACTCTCGTCGTCGGTGAGCGGTTGCTAGCAACACGCGGTCCCCCACTTCAAAGGTTGGGTTGGGTGAGCGATCTTTGTTTGCTTGACAGGCTTGACTTATCTTTGCTGCAGTGAGCGAATCCTGGGCATCGAGAAGGTCATCTGCCAGTTGTCAGATCACAGTTTGTACCTGCTCTTCCCCATCGCAGGTGGCTGGAGTAGGGGGTGATTCGTTAGATGGGGTCATCGCGCTATCCGTTGCATTATCCATATATGAGTCATCCATCCCGTTTATGGCGTTTTTGATGCCAGACTCGGGGGACGTATTTTCTGAGGTGGAGGCAGTGTCAGAGGGTTTGGTGTCTATTAGGTTAACCAGAGGTGGAATCAGGCATGGTGAATGGGCCGATTTGAGCATGAATGGGGTGTATCCCATCAACACGTTTATTGTATTCATTATGTCAAAATGGACTTTTGGTAATGCTTTAGCCCATCCCGATTGGTTTCATTCTATGTGGAACCTGAGCGCTTGGATGACCGTTTTGTTAGATCTCTCAGAGGAACCATCCGTCTGTGGATGGAATGCAGTCAACATTTTGTGTTTAATTCCTGATAATTTCATCAAGGCTTTCCAAAACTGTGAGACAAATAGTTTATCATGGTCGGTGATGAGCTCCTACGGACAGCCATTTTCACTGAACCAGCAGTCCCAAAAGATGCTTGCAAAATCTTCGGCCATCATGTTCATATTACACGGCGCGATCTGAATGTCAGCGCCCAGCCTGTCCGTCATGGTTACGATGCAGTCGAAACCATCATCCTTTGGTAAGGGACCAATGAAGTCGATAGCTACCAAATCAAAATGCTTGTCAGGTACTGGCACCAGATGGAGAGGGCCAGCAGGTTTTGTAGTCCGGTTCTTGTTTCGCTGGCAGTCAGTGCAGGAGGGAACGTATGCTTCAATGAGATGTTTACGCATGTTCAGCCAGTAGAATTCGTTCCTAAGGCTGGCGTATGACTTTTCTGCACCAAAATGTCCAAGGTTATCATGGGCGAGTCGGAAAAGGTTTTCTCGCAGACTTTTGTGTTTGGGAATGATTAGCCTATTGCCAATAAAAATGAGTCCATTTCATGATGAAATACGGAGTTTGTTGTCAGTGAAACCTCGTGCAAGGTCGTGGGCAAGTGCCTTGCACCAAGGGTCAGCTCGGTACTTTTCTTTTATCTCTTGTACCAGCGACGGGTCCGATTTGATTTCAAAGATACTCGCGATGATGCTGTCCCCCTTATCTACGGTATCGGGTAAGCGTGAGAGTGCATCCGTGATGCAGTTATCATCCCCGCTGATGTAGTGTATGGAGCAGTCATATTGTGACATGTATTCCATCCATCGTGCTTGACATTTTGACAGTTCTTTTTGGAGTTCAAAGTTTCGTAAGGTCTGGTGGTCTGTGTAGATTGTGAAGTGGGAACCTAGGAGGTCTATGCACCACTTCTTCAGTGCTTGGATAATTGCTAACATTTCCTGTTCATGGACAGGGTAGTGCAATTCAGTGCCGTGCAATTGTTGGCTTTCGAAGGCTACCGGTCTAGCTGCCTCCCAAGTAGGGCCAAATGACAAAACAGCGCCTGTTCTTCTCTGGCTAGCATCGCAGGTAACAAAAATTTTGTTGTCGCCTGGGTTGTGGTGATCAATCGTCGTCAGACAGTCTCGCGAAACCACGAGAGCCTTGATGGATTGGAAGGCATCGTGATGTTCCGTTGACCAGGGCGGGAAGATGGTGTTGCATTCTTTGTGGGTGAGCGGTGTGAGTACTGAGGTGTGCTTGGCTAGCAATGGCAGGAAGGTGGATATGTAATGAACCAATCCGAGGAATTGACGTACTTCTTTTGCTGTCCGAGGGGTTGGCCAATTTAATATATGTTCGACCTTTGATCCATCCGCTTCAATGCCACGTTGCAAGATGGAATGTCCCAGAAATTTCAGTTCAGTCATAAACAGTGTTGACTTTTTCGAGGAACAGTAGAGGTGTGTGGCCCTCAATGCTTCTAATACCAGGGCAACGTTCTTTTCATGTTCTTCTATGGACTGGGAATGTCATCTAAGTAGACATGGCAGATGTGGCCAATGAGGTCTCTTAGGGCCAAGGTTACTTGGTGCTGATGTGTCGCAGGGGAATTTCGGAGGCCCATGGGCATCACTACCCATTCCCATAAGCCGAAAGGTGTGAGCGTTGCAGTGAATTTGATGTGGTCGGGGTGTACGAGTGTCTGGAAAAAGGAATTTGTCATATCGATCTTTCCCCAGATCTTTCCTTTGGCACAATTGGCGAGGATGTCATCTATTCAAGGCAGGGGGTAGTTTTCAGGCACGGTTGCATGGTTTAACATGCAGTAATCATTAACCCAGCGAGGTAATACTGAGGTGTCGGCTTTTGGTATGATGAATGACGGTGAGGTGTACTGTAAGGAAGATGGTCTGATACAACCTGCTGCATAGTGTTGGTGTATAAGTGTTTTCCATCCCTCACGATATTTTTGAGGGCATGAGTAAGCTCAAGTGGTAGAAACCGCAATTCCAGGTTTTACTTCAATGTGGTGATAGACATTTGTTGGTAGGTCGCGTACATGTGGTATGTCTGTCGGAAAACGGTCCATAAATTTATTCTTAAATTTGAGGTCTAGTTTGTTGAGCCATGCTTGACTGGCCAACTGGCTAATGCATGTCTTAAGGAGACCAATGGTGTTTGGGTTACTGACGGTGTAATTGTCCATGTTAAATTTTTCCGGGCATTCATCAAAATGCTGTAGTAGTTCACAGTGGACTAACTTGCGTAGTTCACATACACGCTCATGACTGGCTCTCATTAGTCTTTGATCTCATCTGTGCCTCACAGCTGGAGAGATGGTGATGGGTACGCGGTTGAGGGTTGTGTCAGGCAGATGGAGCAGATCGAAACTGCTTTCCTTTGTGATGACCGTTCGGAGCTCAGCGTCGACGACAATCTTGTTCCTCACTAAGAAATCAAGTCCGAGGATGATATCAGTTTGGAGGTTGGGGCAAATGATTGCATTCAGGGTACATGATTTCCAGGCTGCGTTGGGTGATAGTACATTCAATCTACAATATTCATCTAACAGAACGGGTTGGGCTTTCGGTTGACCAGATACAAATGCTGTGGAGACTGCAAAAGGTTTGAAAAGCTTGCGACAGACAAGGCCATAAAGTTCGATGGTATCTTCAGATATCAGTACTGGAGGAGCACCATGGTCGATCAGTGCTCGAATTGGTGAAGGGGCGCAAGTGAAAGGGGCGTCAATGATACAGTCCCACCACAGGTGTTCGGGTAGTGGGGCAAGGTCAGGAGGGGGTACATACTCGTCAAATTCATCGGAATCAACAAAATCTTCTTCAACAAAATCTTTGTCCAGGCTAGTGTCAAGGACTGCCGCCACCAAAGGAGCAGTAGTCCTCTCGAAGGCCGCTTTTGCCTTCAGGGCATAGGCAGTAGTGACTTTCTTGCAGGCTTCTAGAGATGGGCGTTCAGCGGTGCAGGTACGAGAGAAATGTCCAGCGTAGAATACGTGACACTTGTAGCAACCTTGGTGAAGGTCGAGGAGATCTTTTTCGGGCTGGGTTAGCTTGGGCAAGGCAACAAACCCAACAACTGGGCTTGCCGCGTTTGAGCTGAAAGCTGTCGTTGACAATGTGGAAGCTGCGGTCAAAGTAGGATTGGTGTATGCATTTCGGGTCGAGGAATTGGAGAGTCTGACTGCTGATTTGGCAGCCTGGGCCATGCTGGTGGAGATCTGTTTCTGGTGAGTGGCAAGCTGGACGTCAAGTATAATGATGTGATGGATCCACGCCTCGATGTCTTCAATGGCATCCAACTCATTCTTGGCAGCGCGGTATGCAAGACGGAGGGCGGGGTTCAGGTGGGCGACGAGGTGGGCACGGAAGCGCGTGTTGGGGATGTGTTGCAGGGAATTGGTGGCCTCCAGTTCGTTGTTGGCCTTGCGTACAGAGATAGACCACTCATAGAATTCATGGTTGCCCTGAGGTGCGATGAGCTCTTGGATGAGCTTGTCCTCCCAGTCACTCAGAAGCCACTTGCATTTGACCTTGAGCATGAATTCTGCAAATGATAAGGCAACCAAATGGGCACTGTCTGATTCGATCCACGACTGCAAGAACTCTGATTCAAAGGAGTAGATGATATGTGCCACTTGGTCGTCGCAAGGGATTTCCTTGTACGCGAAGAACCTTTTGCAGGCATAGTCAAATTTGCGGAGATTGGCGACAGTGATAGAGCTGGCAGACAAAAGGGGCGGTTGGTTTGTAGAGTTCTGTAGGACGCTGGCAGGTGCATATGGCATGTTGGCTATAACGGGGTCTACAGGAGCCATGGTGATTAACGGTCTAGGCGGTGTGTAATCCGAGTCCGTGTAAGAGTAACTCTGTGACTCTTACCAATTCTTACTAATATACACGATCACATGCTATTCTCCTTCCTATATAAACTAGAAACAGTGTACTTGTTCCTTATCTCGTAACTTCCACAATATACTCCGTTCTACTTTAGTCTTGGGCAACCTTAGTGTTGAATGCTATAGCATTCTTCCATTTGCTTGACGCCAGCCATCATGGAGGTCAAGGTTTGATTTGAGCACTGAGAAGGAGTCTGTTATATTTTTACTGTCATATCTGGAGGGGAGCCTGTCAAGGGCATCTTCTACAAAATTGAAGTCACCTAGCAGAATATCTGGGGGAGGAATTAGAGGATCTCTCAGTTTGGACACAATGTCAGACCAGAATTGTTGGTTCTCATTCACAGATTGGGGGCGTAAATAACTAAGATGTGAATTTCCATGCTTCAGTGCCATGGGATTGATACTAGCATGGCACGGCCTGGGATGAGTACATATTTCTTAATGTTGTGGACATTAGCAATATTTTTGTTTAGCACAATTGCTACACCACCCAAGATGGTGTGTTGCGGATCAATGGAAGAAATGATGTGAAGTCTTTGTTTGAATAGATTATTAAGGCTCATTTCTGCAATGGGGGTGAGATGAGTTTCTTGGAGGGCTAGAATACCAATTTTCTCTGTTTGGACAAGTTGGTTAACATGGTTCCATTTGTCAATGCTGCTGTGCCAGTGTCCTCTCATATCTAGCGAGGCTAATTTTAGTGAAGCTTTTGTCCTTTTGTGGAATGTTTGGGGAAGTTGCTCCTGGTGAGGGAGTTGGGACAGACGGTGTCTCCGTCATCTAGACTGATGTGGTCTGTTATTAGCTTGTGGGGCTAAGGAGTTTGTTCCTGAATCCCTTGGGGTAATTCCGGGAGGAGCGGTGTGCTCATTCTGTGGGGGGGCATCAGTCTGAGGAGTATGAGAGGCACTCACCTGGGAGATGTCTGGGTTCCCAGCTTGACCATCATCAGGGTGATGGGTGACAGCTTCCTGAACCCCTCTGGACAAAACTGGGTTGGGGTTCGGGCCATACAATCCTCCCATGTGATTTTCTGTATTATTAGCAGTTGAACAATTACATACCCATTTTTACAACCTTGATTACAGGATGTGCAAAATCTCGTTTGCGTCAAAGGACTCTGTCGTGAAGGAGAGCAGTTAGTAGGGGTGAGGCATTACTTACTGATCCTTAGGACTTCAGCTTCTCAGCACGGCTCGTCCGTTGACCTTAATAGGTCGCCGTTTACTTGTTTGTACCCAGGGACTTTCCTGTCCCGTTAGCAAGCTAATGACCAGTAAATGTGGGCCCCCCAGCAGTACCATGATTAACAACTATTCCTTCTATTTCTTTAGCAAGGTGCCAATTCCCTCACAAAAAGGCAGTTGTTGCAATAAGGTGATCAAGCTCATGTATTGGAAACTGTATGACATAAAGGTGATAGTACGGAAAGTTTTAACAAAAGTATATATTATTTATGGGATCTTATTTACGACCCCTTCCACGCCTTCCTCTGGCAGGGGTGGTCATAGGATTTGCAGTTCAAACAAAATAATTGGTTGTCAAAATGGCGGGCAGCACTGTAGCCATGGCAGTAGTGCCCATAGCAGAGTCTGTAGCAGAGCCATGCCAGAGTCCGGCATTCCCCTTAGTGGTCACGTGACATTGTAGATAGAGATGCGTGGGTGCAGATAGGAATTCATCTTTGCTTGTCCGCGTCCTTTCCGACTCGCATCTAGTAGTAGACGTGAGCCCTGTCCGAACTGTCTCGTCTAGTAGTAGACAAGACCCTGAGAGACCGCATGACTCCATCTGGTGACAACTGGGAATTTGAACTTGACGCACACAGCTGACCACTTTCATTTCCACAAGTCGCTCCTTCTCATCTCATTTATCTCAGTTACCATCCTTTTCAGCTCAACATCGCCCTCTGATTGCTCGCCCACATTCGTTATTGTCTACATCCATGACACCCAATCGCATCCCTGCAACATGCACCCATCTATGCACCTTGTGTTGTGCATCCTGCTCCGCCTTGTGGTGAGCCTCGCATCCGCAACACTGGCTAAACCTGTATGACGCGACCCTAGAGGCAGATTTCTGCCTGCCACTTTGATGACTGTGCCGAGTGAAGCACCATCCCTAACTACCTCGTACATATTCCCATTGTTACCCAACCTCGCAACCAGCCCAACTCCCACCTTCAAGTATATACTACCACCTGTACCCCCGTCTACACCTCAGCTCTCTACAACCCCACCCGACGACAACGACTTCATGCCTGAGAATGTCAAACCATTCTGGGGCAACGATGAACATCCAGAGGAGAGCCCTCAGGACTTCCTAAAAGCAATGCAATGCTGGGGCCTCAACAAAACCAATGCCATGGACACACAGAAGCTGGAGAACTTCGGGCTCAACCTGAAATCAAATGCCGCAGCAGAACAATGGTTCAACAACCTACCTACCACCAACATCGACACCTGGGATCACCTCGTCAGTGCATTCAAGAGGAAGTGGCTGAGCAAAGCGCCCACCGTGAAGACCGTCAAGGAGAAGCAGGTGGCGCTAGAGCAAACCATGATTAGCGAAGAAGAGGTGGGGAAACAAGTGGTGACAAACAGAGTAGAAGAACTCGCGCACATTGTATGGGCTGACAAGATAGAGCGTCTCGCAGCCGCAATCCCAGACGCCAATGGTTTGTTGGTCAACTCCATTTGCAGATCAATGCCAAAGGTCCTACAGAAGGTAACAGGATCAGGGCACACCACCTGGGCATCATTCTGCAATGCTGTATGTGCAGCTACAGTCACCCAGATCGCCGAGGCAAAAGAGGAAGAGAAGGAAGCACAGGAGTTACGAGAGCAGGTAAAGAAGTTACAGGAACTACACAAGATGTCTGCGCGAGACATCACAAATGCACTCCAACAGCTCACCCTCAACGCACCACCCCCCATTCCCCGATTCCCAATGCTCTGAACACAACCACCCAGCACCCCGAACTATTCCCCTGCACCAATGCTCAACGCGAACAACCAGGCCCCATGCACCACCTACCAAACACCGAACCAACCAACATACCAGCAGAACAGAACCTCTGCCAAGCGCATGAACAATGTCATAAGGCTCGCACTCCCCATCCACCCAAACACCCCAGCCGGCTGGCCTTTGTACGAGGCCCAGATCACGAAGTGGCACACTGAATACGCCAGACAGCGAGCGAGCAAGACACGGCCGTACCCGCTCTCACCCGGAACCACGCCTGTCGCATCAGGAGAGTGCTGGAGGTGTGGCTTGCCAGGACACATGGGCCCCAGCTGCGACAGCTCCACACCGGTCCCAAGATCTGAAAGTCGCTGGAGATCCATCACTGCATCTATCAAACGCAGCTGCCCACCAAATGTAACAAGAAATGTCAATCTCATCAACGAGATCAGTCCATGGGCATCAAGGGAAGAGTACGACCAGCAAGTGATCGCCAACTACTTAGCAAGTCAGGGAAAAGGACCGGGGTTGTCAGCATAGAACAAGAGGTCCCGCTGACGACCCAAGGAAATGAGCATGATAGCAGAGGAACAGTCCTTGGGTGTGAGAAGGCATCATCCAAGGACAATGAAATGCCGGCGAGCGCAAGGTTTACCGTAGAGAAGGAAGACAAACTCTTACTTACAGATGCAAATAGTAAACCAGACACCACCATGTACACTGCCCAAGCAGAATCTCATATTGTTGATCTGTATTGCATGGAGAGCAACGACGACGAAACAAGAACCACACCGTTCCAATACATGGTCAAATTACATGGACCACGAGGAGAAATCGTGAGGCTAAATAGCACATTCGATGATGGAGCAATGGTAAATGCCGTTGATCTCCGGACATTCCAAACTGTCAAGCACCGCCTCGAAACGCTGGGGAAGTCAAATCGTATCATGCGTATGGTGGATGGTAGGCTGGTACCATCTGCTGGAACATGGACAGGAAGTGTCACAGCAGCAGACGTCTCGCATCGAGGTACCTTTGAAGTCTTCAATAGCAGTGGGGCTTGGTCAGTGCTGTTTGGGAAACCCCTCCTGAAGAAGTTCAAAGTGGTGCACGATTATGACCTGGACATCATAAGGATCCCCAAGGATGGCAACTGGGTCATGCTACAGAACCAGCACAAGTCAGAAGGAAGAACCCAGTCACTGTTTCCAGCAAATGGTAATTCCAGTAATAACCAGTGCATAACTCCAAGGGGGATCTCTGCGCATCCCCCCCAAGAACACGAGAGTCATCAAGAAACCAGAACCGAGCATCCAGAGGCACAGGACAGGCACATACACCAGAATCTTGCAACACCACAAACTCAACACCCACTCATGCAGGATGGAAACAAGAGACGTGCAAAAGTGGAATGTGCCCAGTGGCAAGTAGCCAACAGCTTGCACGAAAGGAGGTCTCGGGCAGAATGCGCATCAGCAAAGCGCAAGAGATTAGGGAAATCACTACAGAAAGATAAACAACTAACTGCCCAGCTTTCATCCTCCACTGAAATACCTCTTACTAATAATATACCCAACAGCCCAGACCCCAAACCAAGCGAAGGCAACATATGGAACATCGGCTCAGAAGAACATGACATCAATACTGGCACAGAGCAAAAAATACTTTCTGGGGACCGAGACAAAGCGGTGTTCACCCGGTCATCAGATCCATTTAAAGTTGAGCGTGTGAACGCAGTGCTCTCAGAACTAACTATAGGTGATGATTTAACTGAAAAACAATGCATAAGCATCGATAACCTACTCCGCGAGTTCGCTGACTGCTTTGCACTATCCATGAGTGAGGTAACGGTAGTAGCAGGAGCCACACACAAACTACACATACCCAACGGCACAACATTTAAAAAGAAGGTAAATCAACGTCCTCTCAGTGGCCCTCAAAAGGAATACTTCAATGGTGTGCTCGACAAAATGCTAGAGGCAGGTATAATTGCCCCAATCAGCCACAGTGCAGTCAAGTGTTGTGGTGCAACTACCTTGGCAAAGAAAGCACATGAAGGCATAGGTCTAAACTTAGAAGAACTGCAACACCGGATCAATGATGAATGCATCACCACCAGAATACCTTCAGCCTTCAAAAACCTCCCACTGAGAAATTCTGAAGGGCCAGACACGGTACCAGAAGAAACACAAACTAAGTGGCGAGTGTGCCAGGACTTTGCTGAACTGAACAAAGTAACACAGGTACCACCTATGCCCCAAGGAGACATACGGGCCAAGCAACAGCGCCTGAGTGGCCACCAATGGGTAAATACATTCGACTTTGCAGCAGGATTCTACGCTTGTGAAATCAGCCCAAAGGACCAACCATACGTATGCTTCTATGTGGAAGGAAGGGGGTACTTCTGTTACAAGTGCATGCCCTTCGGATTAACAGGTGCGCCCTCTACCTTTGCAGAAATGACAGCTCAAGCACTTGGCAACCTCGTAGGTATACTTTTTGAACTGTTTGTAGACGATGGTGGAATGGCCGGAGATGATTTTGAAGAAACATTGGCCAACATTTGAACATTGCTAACCAGAGTAAGAAAAAAAGGGCTCTCTCTATCAGCAGCCAAGTCAAAATTCTTCATGACTGAAGCCACCTTTGCGGGAGCAAGAGTGTGACCAACAGGTATAAAACCAGACTTGACAAAACTAACAGCCATTGTAGACTGGAAATGGCCCACAGATCTACAGAATCTAGTGGCATTTACAGGACTTACAGGTTATTTTAGATCGCTAATCAAAGGCTATGCAGCCTTGGCCCAACCCCTCACCAACCTAGCCAGAGGCCTCGACCTTCCAAAGGGAAAGGGTAAAGCAGCATATCGATGCGCCATGAAAGGGCACTTGCTGGCAGGCCTATGGAAGGAAGAACATGAAAAAGCCTTCCTGGGACTGAAAATTGCCTTAACCAATGAATCAGTTTTGAAAGGACCAAAATTCGATGGAACACCCTTCATTGTTACCACGGATGGTTGCAAATATGGTTTTGCAGGCATGCTGTCACAAAGACATACTACGGTCTTGCCAAATGAAAAGGACATCACACATATACATCCAGTCGCATTTGGCAGTAAATGAACATCTGAGACAGAAGAGAAGTACAAACCATACTTACTAGAATTTGCTGCACTGAAGTTCTCTTTAGACAAATTCTCCGACCTTATATGGGGCTACCCAGTGGAACTAGAAACAGACTGTCAGGCACTCAGAGACCACCTGCTAAATGACAAACTCAACTCCACCCATGCTCATTGGAGGGACGGCATGTTAGCCCACCAAATCATGGACGTACGACACCGACCTGGCTGCCTAAACCCCGTAGCAGATGGTATCAGCAGGAAATATGTGAACCTACCCAAGGAAGAAAATGATGGTCACACATGGACAGTAAGTGAAGATTGGGAAGCACAAACGGGCATTCAGAACGACATATTCCAAATTGAGTCACCACTCATTTATGACGCTCTCAAAACCCGGTTCGCTAATGAAAAAGTATTCCTAAATGTTATAGAGGCGCTGGCTGAACTAGATCATGGGAGGAGTATTAAGGAATGGAAGAAAGCTAAGCACTGGGCAGAAGGGTACGTAATCCAAGACGGTAAGCTTTGGAGGATTGGCAACACCAAATCTACATGGGTGAAACCACGAGTAGAATGTGTACCACAATCAGAGGCAGTCACACTAGCATGGGAGGTACACCGGAGCCAAGGACATTTCCACTGAGATAATGTGAAGATTGCACTAATGGACAAGATAGCCAGCCCACATCTAGACCAATCCATCACCAAGGCAATCATGGATTGTGGTAAGTGCAAAGGACATGGCCCGAAACACTTACATTCACTACTAGAGCCCATAACGTGGCAACACCCATTTGAACTGCTTGTGGGAGACACACTGTCAATGCTGAAAGGAAAAGGGGGTTTCACAAAAATTGCATTATATGCAGACGTCTACTCGCAACATGTTTGGGCAGATAAACTCAAGATGGCTGCAACAGCTGCAACCACATGCAGAACATTCAACAACATTTGTACCACGTTCACAGCACCTGAAGCCCTCATGGTTGATGGAGGACCTGAGTTTGACAACAATGCTGTTCGTGAAGCATGCGCCACACATAAGGTTGAGTTGCGGATCGTCCCAGGATATTCCCCCTGGATCAATGGCCTCATAGAAGGGATGAACGCAAAATTGTTGGGGAGATTGAAGAGGCTATGCTCACCCGATCTAGGGGAAGACGAATGCAATGCAAAGGACCTACCAGCTTCATGGCCTGACCACCTTGAGGAAGCCATTGAATCCCTTAATAATTGCATACTGCCAAATCTCAAATTCTCACCAAATGAACTTCTTCTAGGCATCGTGATCAACACAAAGCACACTCCAGTGGACCGAGCAGAACAGGAAGTGTCAACTGGTGAAGTGGGGGTCCAGATGGCATACATGGAACAGCAGCAATTAGATGGGTATGAGCACATATTATCTCATGCCCATAAACGGAAGCTGGTGTTCGACAGGAGACTATTAGCCCAAGCTCCAAGAGAGGTCATATTCAAAGCAGGACAACTCGTACAGGTATACAGGAGTGACCTGGACTTCACATTTAAGGTAGAAAGGAAGATGGAGCCTAGGTGGTCAGCACCATGCTGAGTAACAAGCAGGGACCACAATTCTTACAAGTTGGAGACTCTCGAAGGATTACCTATTAGCAACAGGTTCTCCTCCAGGTGACTACAAAGGTTCATTCCACGTAGCGGCACAGCGCTACACGAAGTACAAGCAGAGATTGAAAAGCTGCGGAGTAAGCAGAAAGCCAAAGAAGACATTGTGCAAGGGGTAGAAGGAAGACAGGTGATCGACGATGATAGCAATACAGATTGGGAGGATATAGAGCACGGAGCAGAGCAGGAACCATCAACCCTGAGCTGAGTTCAGCAATGGCCCTGGCTGCTGACTAACACCAATCATTTTAAGCCCAACTCCCTATATATTAGAGGCCCTAGATCACTTCAACCACCTCGCCCAACCCACACTCAGTCTAATGAACGCAAGAGCCTTGAATAACGGATGGTTTTCTGGATATACCCTATTCTTCATTGTCATGGTGTTCCTCAGCCCTTTCATCCTAACATCAAAACAACTACAACTGGACCCTGAATACGACGATATCGAACTGGGGGAGTTACCCAGTTTTGTCAACCCAGAGCTAGTTCAAGAACGACTTGCTATCCCAATACCACCCGACATCGACTTCCTGCCGGCTGCTCATTTACAGCCTTCACAAGATGCACACCCAGTAACCCTGACCGATCCAAGAGCCAACTACAATGATGGACAAGGTCCCAGAAGGTACCTGTGGCCCTAAACACCATTTCTACGTTGGGCCTTTAGGGGGAGTGATTGTCATGGACATGCCTCCTGGGGTACATGGGCCAAGGTGAGGGTAAGGCATTGGTGCCTTGTACATACATAATTCTCTCTTCCTTCCCTGAGTTGAGATCGCAATGAGGGTGTTGCTATTTGGAGGGGGGGCACATGTAGCCATGGCAGTAGTGCCCATAGCAGAGTCCGTAGCAGAGCCATGCCAGAGTCCAGCATTCCCCTTAGTGGTCATGTGACATTGTAGATAGAGATGCATGGGTGCAGATAGGAATTCATCTTTGCTTGTCTGCATCCTTTCTGACTCGCGTCTAGTAGTAGACGCGAGCCCTGTCTGAACTGTCTCGTCTAGTAGTAGACGAGACCCTGAGAGACCACACGACTCCAGTGCCCATGCCGTAGTCGAGAGAGTTAAAATGGAGGTTTCTGATTAGATCAGTCCAGGCATGGAAGTTGTCGAAGGATAGGTGAGGGGGGTCATCACAGTAGATGTTCCAGATTGTGCAGAGATCGTCAGGGGAAATGGTGATTTTTAGGCTTGAGATGCATATGGAGCGGAGGACTTTGATGGCCACCTCTGCATCAGGATTAGGGAGCCTGCTGTGAATAAAGGAGGAAATGTCTGGGTTTGAGGTTATCATGGAGCGAACGAGGGCTGCGACCAGCACGTTGCTCTCAGGAGCATTTGGGTAAGTTAGGTTTTCGATGGTGCAGATGTAAGAGGGTAAGGCTTGTTGGAAGGGGGTGAAGAAAATGGTGAGCTCAGTGGTTGAGCAGACTGCGAGCTGGGTGAGAGCATCTACGACATCCTGGGAGAGGCCCATAATGAGAAAGTACCAGGGGGAGGCGAGACATTCCCCATTGTCAAACTTGTTTGATGGGGGGCTAACGATTACATCTTTGGGGGATCGAGGAGCGATAATGTTGGAAATAAGAGAGAGGATCCTCTCTATGATGCCCTGGGCATTTTCCCCATAGTGAGCGCGCCATGGGCGGGCCCAGATTTTCAGGCCAGGCTTGGGAGACCAGTGGAAGACTAGCTCATCTGACACATTGTGCCATATGGGGCAGCAGATTTGTGGTGTGGGGAAGCCATCGGAGGGGGGGGCAGTGATCCGGAGACCATTATCGAGTGTCATGGTACCGTTACATATTTTGCCCTGTAAGGTAAAGGGGGGATGGGAATGGGGAGGCTGGTGTTCAATTGTTCGGGGGATCCTCGCAGGGGGGGATGAGGAGTCGTCCTTTGGTGGGGTCAGATTAGAGAAATTGGAAGTGCAGGAGAAACTTACTTGAGGGGCATCACTCAGTTCGTTAGCTGAGTGGCTATCAGCTGTCGAGGAGGCGGAGGCACCCTGCTTGTCTTTGGCTGCTTTCTCGACTCGGGCATCTGAGTGGCTTCCAGAATGGCCATGTTTATTGGGGCCAGAGTCGGTGTTCATAAACTCAGAGGGAGGCATGGGAAGGTTCGTGTGAAGTGTTGTGGAGATTGTTGCAGATAGAAGGAAGAGGCTGGGGGCCACGGTTGTGGATTGGGGAGTTTTTGTACTAGATGAGGTCACTGGGTCGTCAGGTGCTGAGAATGCATGTTGTGATGCTAAAGATGAGGGTGATCCCTTTGAGCATTGGAGTGTGTTGATTGTGGCGTTTCTTGGGCGATGTGTGCACATTAGGGCTGGCTATGTCAGGGGGTGGCACTTGTCCCTTTGTTCAAAGGTTTGTCATTGGTGGGGGGATTGTTTGTGCTCTTGGCTCAGTTAACGAGTGGCTGGGCAACTCTCAAGATTCTGGAGAGGCTTATGGCGAAATGGGGGCTGTCAAAGCGGGTCTTAGAGCACATTGGTGCATTCAAGGTTGAAAAACATCTCTGTTTGGTGGTAGAGAGACATCCGGCGACGCAGAGTAATAGCGCCACCATACTTCGTATATGGTAGTACGAGTTCAAGACCACCCCCCCTGAATAACACATTCCTCACAATGGTGTACAAGTATTTGGGCACGTGACCATGTCACCAACCATTGTCACACGATATCACCGTTACCTACTTGGGCCAAATATCTACAAACTTCGGCCGAACTCAAATTATTGTGCAATGGACCAAGGTCTGCAGGAAGATTTGGAGGTACTGACCACCATCTCCAACGTAGCATCCATTTTTACGCAGGCTTCAGGACTTCCGAAAAGCAGTCTCGACCTCTGGAGAAGAAACTGTATTTCGCAAATTTCCAAACAAGGCGAGCAGCTGGATCGCTTCAGTCGAGTAATTATAATGCTGATATGGATGTGGCTCCAGATTCTGCAAGTCCATTTGTATGACGCGCTACGCACATCTCATTTCTATATTCTTCAGAGACCTCCACCAATTGGCACAGAACATTCTGAGCCCCGATTCGCCGTTTCATCCTTCACATGCTCAGTCGGAGAGATTCACGGACACGACAATTTATTCACCGCCATCTGAGGGGTCACAACTCAAGAAACGCAAAAGGGACGTTAATGGAGCTGACATTATATCATCACCACCACACATTGCCCCAATTACGAATGACCTTCAGTCCGCAAGACTTCTCAATCATATGCTGGCTAACAAACACATGTCACAACGCGTCCACCAAATTGTGAAGAGTGAATGCGAACAACTAATCACGATGGTTGTGCGTGGTGAAGGTCTTTGAAGCGGCTCAGCAGTTATTCACGTTGTGTATAGGATGAAGTGAAATTGTGGGTTACCTTGACGATGCCAAAGTAACTTCTAAATTATTCCGCATTTTCCGCGAGCTAAGCACCTTGTGATAGGATCGAAGAGTGAGTTGTTGTTGTCCTTCACATTATTCCTCTAACGTACTAGAACGCAGTGGCGACAATTTCGGTATTTTCGCTTGTTCTATGGGTTGGTACAAAACTGATTAAGCATCAGGAGTACAAATCCAGGAAGGTCTGTCTTCCTCAATATCGTCCGTCAAAATTTGCAATTTTTTTTTTTGCTCGTAGAGGTTCTAGCAGAACTGCATCGTGCTCAAGAAAGCGCGTACAATTTGCGTGATACTGCTCGCCAAGATTACCTTGCTAGGGCTAAGATATGTTCTAAAATCGTCAAATATCCCAATATCGAAGATTACGCAGTATGTACTATACTTCTCATTGTTATAAGGGCCACAGAAGCTATGTCTGTAACAGATTGCGTTGAAAGAACATGACGAGAAGCAATTCTATCTCGCCCGCCAGCATATATTCGACATCCGAAACCTGTATGCTATCATTACCGATCTCATACACAAAAACATTTCCAAGGTTAGTGACAAGATTGGCTGTCAGTGGTAGCGTGCTCACAACACTTGTCCACAGATCCGTGCTCCAAAGGCAAATAATAGTGTTGGATTATACTAGATTCCATAATCCTTCGCCATCGTCGCTAAATTAAAATTGTTAAATCCGACTGGTGCAGTACTGATCAGCTTCTGGGGATTTCAGTGGAACTTGAGTGGACCTCCTTGACATCGGTTTGGCCCTGGTGAACGGAGTAATTGAGGTGGTCTATATCCCTCTGCAAGCCCGTCCATTGCAGTAGCCATGAGTATTAAAAGCAAGTATGATATGATGCGGAGTGACCCGAACGTCGAGATACACGTGCCTTGCAGCTCGTCGCTTATATAAGTAGAAAAGTTGCGCGATACCGTAACTTCTATGTAGCTGTTGATTTATCATCCAATGATATTGATGACGAGGCTGTTGACGTGGACAACCAGAATCTACCAGAACTTTTGCCGGAGCGCTGACGCGGCGGTCTACCGGCATGGGATACCTAGGATAAAAGAGCGATCTTCTAGATGCCTCTAATAACCCACTCATGTCGACTATGGTACTTCCTCAAGGGTGAGCAGTTGTATCTCCTAATTCACAAGTTTTCTCACCTAGTCTCAGCTTCGGTTATGTTGGTGCTGGTCTGCTATCCACAGTAGTTCTTCTTGTGGGGCAGAGTATCACAGTCGGCAGATACAGAAAACGAGCTGGTATCAAGTATCCTCAGTGTAACTATATGCTCTTGTCAATATCCCCCCGTATCTTACCCTGCATTTTCGTAGTATATGCAGAACAAGCGCAAGTAGAGGCTTCCAACGATGCGCTCCTCTTTAACTGTGCTCAGCGTGCGTAAACGAGCAACCAGTTTCCGCAACCCATACAAGCTGATAGTACTCTTAGGCACACATCAAAATGCACTGGAAAACATTCCTATCGTCTATGTTTTGTCCGTGCAACCAAGTTTTAATTGCGACTCATACTCATCGGTTTCTCAGGACTTTCTTGACGAGTATAAAGTATCCCATTATTGCCGGTTCGTTTTGTGGGTTCTGGTCTCTCTCTCGTGCCTCATATACCCGTGGGTACTTGACCGGCGATCCATCCAAGGTCTGTCACTTCATTTTTTCGGGAGTCCGATACATCGAACTTGACACATCTTTATACAGCGAGGAACTTTGCTGTATCGTCTTGGTGCATATTCCATGTTAGGTAAGTGTCTCTAAATTACGTTCAATGGCGATTTATCATTCTATCAAGGTCTGTTGGGATGTTCGGTGTATGTTGTCGGTGATTTGATTGCTGCTGGTCTTTGAACAATTGTTGCTACGGATTGGACAAATTTAAATCGACCTTTGAATACCCTCTTTAGATGCATATGATCAGTCGTATTGGCATGCTTAGCATTGAAATCAACTGAGTTTCACTACATCACTATCCTACTTAATGTTGCAAAAAAAATTATTTCGACCACTTCCCATACATATCTCCCTCGGATATGCCGGATTATATAGCTTTGGACTACCCACTATGCCCCAATTTCCCGTTTCCTTTTTATTTGACTTAGTTGATCTAAAGGTTGCTTAGTTGTCATCTAATATCTAATACGTGGTCCGAACATATTCGGTGACCCAGAGTTGCAAAGCACGTGATCACGCTCCAAACGATGACCTAGCATTGTAGCAAGGAGTTCTTAGGATTGGGGATGAAAAAGTGGCGGAGAGTATTCAGAGACGCTTATTGTAATGACTTGTGTCCAAGATCTAAGTGATCGGGGATTGGAACACCCATTTTCAAAGTTTTGCAACACTAGGTGACTTTGCAACCTAGGGCCATGATAGTGTGATGTATCATGGCCCTTTATAACTGTCTCCGTCTCATCCACTCAACTACTTCGAGGTGTATCGACAACTTCATAATTTAGTCCTCTTCTATGCATATTTACGATGCCCAAAGCCTCATCCAGACCCTCCTTTCCAACATCTTGCACCGATTTTGCACTTCCTCCATCGTCTAGCCCAGTTGCATCGACTTCAGCGCTTACCCTTGACGATCCCAACGTGCTGCTGCAACGATTTCGTCGGCCAAGTTTGCTAGCATGTAAGACTGGCTATGTCTCTGAAAGCCGGTTGCATAGTCCTCTCGCATCATCTTTCACCCTGCACTCTAGAAGGCGAAGCCATGGTATGATGACAGAGGAATCAGAGAGTGACAAGGAGAGGGTCCTAACCGACAACTCTCCTGAAAGTTCAGAAAACTCTACACCCCCTCTGCATGCTCCGGCGAAGAGAGATGAACAGGTGGTTGCCAAGACTATCAGACGGCCCTCGACGCCGCCGCGCAAGTTATCATCTGCAAGCATGGATGTTCAAGAAATACAGATCTCACCAAAGCCCGCTCGTCGCCTCTCGTTCCCTGTACGTAAATTCATATATCATCGAGTTGTACCTGATTGTTATACTACCGCAACATAGCTAAGACAACCCCGCATATTGAATCTTCTAGCTGAATCAAGGCCCGAGGAAAATGAAGTCAAGTCTGAAGCCGCCTTTCAACGTCTCATCTCATCCTCAAGTGGCCTGCCAACACAACCTCGCACTCCACGAGTAGCCGCCGATCGTGGTCGATATCCTGAAGAGGCAGGACAAGAGGAAGAACCGCAGCGAGAAGATACACCTAGTGATGACGAGGACGAAGCTGACGACACTCCGTTCGCCTTTTCTGCCTCAGGCGGTTCCCAACCGATATCCATCCAAAACCCACGCACACCTGCCGCTAGTTTGAATGGCGATGATCTTTACATGAGTATCTCGGAAAGCTCAAGCTTTGGAACTGTCGCAATGGATGTTGACTTGGTCAGTAGTGGTTTGGTAGTGAATCCGACGAGTGTTCATGATACACAGCCGCCAGGGTCTCCTGCGACAATGTCGACTCATTGGCGATACACGCCACCACCTACGACAAGCGCTGTGCGTTCCAATAAGCGTAAACGTACGTGGTGATATTTATTCCACATAACTCACTTAGAAAGCATTGTTTTAGTTGACGATCGTTTTGACCCTTACCCATCTGCAAAACGTCGCGCGGTATCACCATCCCTGTCATCCTTTCTCCGGGATACTCAAGCCAACATCGGGTCCCCTATGAACGTTCGAAACAATCGACTTCCTATATCAATTCCAATCAGTATTCCAGGCTCCGCTGTTAGTTCAGCAGCGTCTTCTCCGACGATAGGAGGCTCCTATTCAGGTTCATTCCCAAGGCCAGTTAGCATAACCTCCAGTCCCACATTAAGACCAGCGGTAATTTTGGCCAGTCCAATCTTAAGACCCGTTCCTCGGGCTGGCTTAGGCATTCGAAGGGGAGAGGGTGATGATAGAGAGATAGAGGGTGCTGGAGAAGCCGTTGGTGGGTTAACGCTAGCAGGATAAACGGTGTTGTGTAAAACTCAAACAAAGTACTGCCTCCATCTGTCAAACCTGTGTATATTGACTAGCTTTCCCCCTTCGAGGTCCTTCTCCAGGTCGGGTTTGCTGATTGTATATATGCTGTAATACTACCCTGATCGACTGCTCAAATTTTGTATTGTGCATCGCTTTAAATTCTAGACGTATTCCCTCTTAAATTGATTTGAAATATATGTATATCAATTCTTTTGTATGTCGCTTGGAAGTCGTGGTTGGGTTTTATCATTGTGCACTCGCATTGAACGTGTTATACACTTCGCCAGGCTCGGTTTTTTCCTAAAGTAACATAACCCGGGTGTTGCCACGTGAATTCCGCACTCTACCACTTAATAAGACTCTTTCCGAAGCTAGCCTCTCGTTTGTTCTAGCCATGACCACGGCCCACAAACTTACAAAGAAGCAAAAGAAGGCACTTGTATTTCGGGAGCGCAAGACAGGTAAAAGGAAGGACCATAATGTCTCTCTTATGGATGCGGATGATAGCAATGACGTGCCTGCCATGGAAGACCAAGATATGGTTGATGCACAGGATGGTTCATCGGAAGTGGAAATGGAAGAGAGGAGGGAGAATGTGGGGTCGCATGAGGCCGGTAAAGAGAAGGCGAAGCCCAGGGACGAGCAAACGGGGCAAAAGCCAAAAAAAAGGCAACGAGAAAGAGAGGAAATTACGGAGCAAAGTGAACGGAAAGCAAAGCGGGCGAAAATTTTGGACGATGTGGGGAAGACTGATGAAAAGAAAGTAACTAAAACGCAGCGGTTTCTTCTGTTTGTCGGTATGCCGCTGTCGATCAAGGCTTAAGATCTCTGAGCTCACATATAGCAAAAGGAAACCTCAAATATACAACCCCGCTCCAGGCGATACAAGCTCATTTTGGGGCCTGCGGTACGTAGTCTTTATTTCTCAGTTGTTGATACCGATCTCGGTTTCTCAGACCCGCCTCCTGCAATTCGTCTTTTGACGCCGAAATCAGTGGCTGGGAAACCTAGTCGTAAATCGAAAGGATGTGCCTTTCTGGAATTTAGCCATCGTAACGCCCTCCAGCAAGCCCTGAAACTTCACCAATCCGAGCTGGATGGCCGAATGATCAATGTCGAACTAACAGCAGGCGGAGGTGGGAGAAATGAGAATAGGTTAGAAAAACTACGACAGCGTAACAAGGATTTGCTTGTGCAGAGGGTACGTGTTCATTGGGGAGCAAACTATCGATGCCATATTCATACGTTAACCAGAAATTTCACACCGAGAAAGAAAAACCAGATGCTACACCGACTTTTCCAGACAAGCCTCAAAGGTACTCGACCACGTCAGGAATAGACCAAGGACCTGTGGCACACCGAACATGGACAGTTGGAGACAGCCTTGAAGGAGAAACTCACCGAGGAGGTAAGAAACATGCAAGGGTTCGCCAAATTAAAAGGAAAACATGGGGGACAGGTGTCAACGCCATTCCTGTTAGCTGAATTTGTAGTCTCCTATGAATTACTATGCATTTGCAATAAACATAACGATCATAAGTGCAAGCGTCCTGATAATTGAACGTGGGCCTGCCCACTCATCCCGAAACAAGAATGAAGATTAAGAACTATAATATATATCAGATGCAAACTGAATTGAAAGATGGCTAAAACTCACAAAGACGATGAGAACCCCAAAGACTTTGAGCATCAGCCATCGGTTGCTCGAGATGCTCGCATAATATTTCAGTAATTCCCGCTGTGCCCCGCTCACATTCGACGCTATGTCCAAGGTATCTGCATCAATGCGCTGTACAGTCTCCCTCTGCTCCGCAACCATGTTGGCAAGCTGAGTAAATATCTGACCGAGCTCTCCAATGGTCGCCTCTATAGATTCTATTGCTGTTGAACGTGACTGAATATAAGAGTCCTGGAGATTTCTGTTGAATGACAAAGTATTGGACGAGCAAAAACTAACGAACCTGTTGCTCAACCATCTGCATCTGCATAAAAGCCCCCTGTGACCCCAAACCCTCTTCGGCTGAGCCGAGGTCCAATGCCAAAACGTCACCGTTTCGCGGGGCCCGCGCTTTCCCCTTAGGGTCGAAACGACTGGGACTGCCATCACCCATGGGGTCACTTCGTTGGGAGTTATAGAGCACCGAATCTGGAAAGACAAAAGAGCACTCAGCAACGATTGAGTGAAATCATATCAAGGTTGGACGGACTAGAAGGCGCTTGATTGGCTGCAGATGCAGCCGAGTACATGAAATGTTCCGTGCGGTCTTTGGATTCCTTCATGTTCTGACGAGAAACATGAGAAACATCGACATACACGAGTTCTTCCACTCACCTGTGTCCGTACCTCCAGTACATCCTTGAAGGTCATGCTCGTTGTGGCCAACTTACTCTGCAACAACATAACGACATTGTGGTTGTGCTCTTCTATCTGTTTACCCTCCACCGACTTGGAGGAGCCCTGTGCATTCCTTTGTTTGACGTAGGATTGCAGTGCAGCAATCTGCTTGTTGATATGCGCAATGTCTTGTTTGATGATAAACGTCAATTCCTTGACCCATGAAATTCAGATGGCCATCCGTAGAGGCAGACTATAAACGTGAAACATACACTGATCTCCACGGGTCTATCGTCGAACAGTGTTTTCCGTTTCGCAACTATAGGGCCATTAGCCTAAAGTTGAACATATCGCAAGGAAAAGTACTAGCGTTGTGCGAGTTTGGCCAGTTTGATGGTAGTCGAGCTGATGTCTTTGCCAATGGCAGATGCCATACGAGAAAACTCGCTCTTTGTTCCCTGCTTGGCGCTGGTGTGGAGTAATCTCTGCTTTGTCTCTGAGCCTCGAGCAGGAATGGAGGACCTGCTCCGTATAGAGTGGACACAAGCTCTGAATTCGTTTGTGCGATCTTGTATTGGCATTTTGGGAGGTGATTGTGGTATATGTTACAGACTTGCGAACCAAAGAATTATTACTGCTAGGATAGCAGTTTCGGAGTAAGTACTTTCAGGGGAGATCTAAGTATGTTGGTAGTACCAAAGTAATTCTGGTAACGTGGCACACGTGATTCAATGCTCCAACGCTTCGCTTACGTAAGAATTGTTGCTCTTGCAGCCCTGCAGGTGCAGCAGGCTGCATGGGGCTGCATGCAAAAATCGTATACTTGGGGAAGGCTCCTGTATTTTCTTTTCGAACCCCTCAATACCTGATCCCTGCCCTCGTCCTGAGATCTCATCCTTCTCAACCCATTCGTCAGGCCCTTCACCTTCGTTCATTCAGTTCTATGTTTGCTTCCAAAGGACAGCCATCTCAGAACTCTAAAGTACTAGTTTTTGGTGCTGGAAACTTTGGATCATGCCTTGCATCGCATCTGGGCGACTCACGACACGAAGTCTATATGTGGGCTCGCGATGAAATTATCGTGAAGCACTTTAACATTCATCACCGAAATCCAATGTACCTTCGAGATCATCAGTTTCCTACGAACATAACCGCTGTTGGGCCAGATCTGCCCAGCAAGGAGTTCATGGACGGAATGGACGTTCTCTTGTTCGCTATACCGACCCAATTTCTCAGGTACTTGCGATGTCGTTCGAAGTACAGCTCAATTTCAGATACCTTAATATTAACAGACGGAACCTTCAAATTCTGCACTCTAGGCTTGATACTAAGAACATGCCACTCTTGATTTTTGTCAATAAAGGTATTGAAGTTGGGACACATGCGTTGACGTTGGAGATAATTGCCGATACGTGTGGCCCTGATGTTGCTAAAGCAGCGACTTTCATTGTATGTCTTTTTTCCCATCACCATTACGATGACATCGGAAGTGACTTATTCAGTCAGGTCCTTCGTTCGCGAAAGAAAGTATGATATCATGCACACCAGCTTCCTGCTGACATTGACTATGTTTCTCAGTTGTCGAAAGACAGCCAACATCGGTATCAGTTGCTTCTTTCACGGAAGTGGAAGCCAACAAGGCTGCAGCACTCTTCCACCAACCTCATTTTCGTTGGTGAGCATACACTTCGAAGACAGCAGAATATCGACTGACAGATATCTCAGCTACACCGGTGGAGATCCCATAGGTATTGAACTATCAGGGGCTCTAAAGAACGTATACGCCATTGCTGCCGGCATGTCTGATGGTCTTGGGTTTGAAAATAACACAAGGGCCAGTGAGTACATTCAGACGATTGCATGTCATATTTCTCTCAAATGGCCTACATAGTGATAATCACCCGAGGGCTGGCTGAGATGACTTGCATTGGAACAGCCTTTGGAGCATCGCCATTGACATTTTTAGGCCTAGCGGGCGTCGGAGACCTATTCCTTACGTGCAGTTCTTCCAACAGCCGCAATTATACTGTCGGTTACCGGCTAGGGAGAGGCGAGTCCTTGGACGAGATTACCAAGACGTTGGGGAGTGTTGCGGAAGGCATTTCTACTACAAACGGTGTCAAGACTATTATCGATGAATTGGGAGTCTCCGCACCCATTGCAAGCAGTGTAAGTGGACAGTCCTCTCACTTGCTTGCAGACTGC
This sequence comes from Tricholoma matsutake, assembly GCA_026075535.2. Classification (NCBI taxonomy): domain Eukaryota; kingdom Fungi; phylum Basidiomycota; class Agaricomycetes; order Agaricales; family Tricholomataceae; genus Tricholoma; species Tricholoma matsutake. The sequence goes on along the minus strand of AP026540.1, from coordinate 8,371,244 downwards.
TGAAGTGTAGGGGTCCACAGGTATATGACGTCCTGTACAACGGTGGGTATACCAGTCTAATGGTTAACGTTGTTGTGATTAAATTTGAGCAGGAAAGGATACGCATGTAGCAGTGCGAGAATTGATGGAGCTGCCACCATCCAGGGAACTCGAATTACCTCCAACGGCAGGAAGGCCTGCACGCGAACTGATACGGAAGTTGGGATTAGAGAGTGCACAACAGCAGATTAATTACATAAATAATGGTTGCTAACACGATATGTATGTAACGACGCGTAGAATCTAGAGTCACGTTGTATAAACACGTGCAACTGGCTGACACGAAATCTAAACCACGCAAGTTTTTTTTCTCAACTTTCCGACTGTTCCGGTTTCAGTAAATCGTACTTGCCTTTTCTCGGTTCTCTCTTTTTTTCCTTGGTCCGCGGTTTATTCCTTGCTCTCATATCTCCACACTTCCCTCTCGAACTAAATGATATCTGCTCTGTGGAAAGCTTGCGCTGAGGGTGACCTCGAAAATGTGCATCAGTTATTGAAGGATGCCTCTCCGCTCGATATCGAAATCAAAGGTAAGCACATAGCAAAATGTCTTAATCTTACCTTCCGATCTTAACGAAAATCATTTTGCACAACCAACTCGATTCACGTTCTGTCTGTCTTTCTTGACAGATCATAATGGCGTTACCCCGCTCATCGAGGCAATTAGGAACGGGCATGTCGAGGTTGTAAGGGCCCTTTTAGACAAAGGTAATATGGCATTTCCTACTTTTTAAGTTCAATTCTTATGCAATTGCTAGGTGCCGATCCTATGAATTCTTCCAGTCATGGCCTACCTGAGCAATATACGTCCGACCCTTCTGTCCTGGAATTACTCAATCGTGCACGTCCACGAGCAATCTCTAATGGCATGCCTTCTCAAGACCCTGGCTATGGTCACGACCCCAACGATGACTTGGACAAATATCATGGATCTTCACCTCCTGTTCCTTACCCTTATTATCCCAGCATTAATTCAGCACCTCCCTCAATGACTGAAGGTGGCGTTTACTATCCACCCCCTCCGCAAGCAACAGCTGAAAATCCTGGAGCTGGTGGCACGGGCGGACTGGGCAATTTGCCCCCCCCAGAAGTCGCAAGGTTCATCCCTTGCAGATATTTTCCCGCTTGTCGCTACGGATCATCCTGTCTCTTTGCACATCCACAGGCACCTTACTTTCAGGGATCGCTTCCTCCTCCAGCTCAATACGGGCCCCCTTATGATCCGATGAGTGCTCAACCCTATGCACCAAGCTACTATCCCATTCCCCCGTCCTCATTTCCGTCCCAAAATGGTGTGCATCATATGGCACCCCTATCACCTCCTCCCTTCGGCACTCATCTGGCGCATAGGCATTCGCCTTCTGAAGTCGTACCACCAGTACCAACGCACTTCGGCGCCAATGGTATTACTCCTCCTTCTACTTACCCTCCAATGTCTCCATCTACCTATTCGCACCCAGGGCAGGCTCCCATTCCTATGTCAACACCACCTCTTCCGGCCCTTCAACAGCAACCTGTCATGCCTCCTCAGTCAGCTATGTATAATCCAGCCACCTCACCGGCTCCCGTATTTATACAACCAGACACCGCTAATCAATATTCTACACCCCCTCAGCCTACAGTCACACCTATTAGCTTTCCAGCCGTAAATGGCGATTCCAACCTTCCAAACCTGCAAACTAATTCATATGTACCTGGTTCCACACAGCCACATCGCGACGGGGGTCACGGCCGTCGTGGATCTGCCCGCCGAGGCTCGTTTGCTGGCCGAAAACCCCCATGTTTGTTCTTCCCTGCTGGGAGATGCAAGAATGGGTATGCGTCCTGAAGGTCTGTTAAGCACTGTCAATATACTGATAATAGTTTGATAGTGATGATTGTCGTTTTCCGCATGTCATGCCCGAAGGATCAGGACCTCATCATGGGCCTCACCCTCCTGGCAGGGGTGGTATACGACCGCGCAACGGAAATAGTAACGGATATGCTACAATCAACGAAAAGTTTGCTGGTATGACTGTCCGTGAAGTATGACTTCGTGCATATTTTGTTTTTACTTCTTTAACCCTTGAAATGTTAAGGATTCACCTCGGCGGCAAAATGTTGCTGAAAATTCTAGTCGCTCACATTCAACGGACCCTGGACGTCCGCGATATTCGCAAGGAGCCAAGAATAATCATGCGGTAAATGGCGTTCGAGTAGACAAGAAGCCTTACACGGTTAAACAACGAGTTCCTAACGCGGACGAATTTCCTGTGCTGGCCGGGTCCACTACCCCTCCAACTCGAAGCCCAGGGCTGAATGGGACAATATTGAATGGGAACGGGCACGGTGCTCCGACTGCTGCACAAGTACTACAGGCGCCACCTCCGGTTCGCAAGGATTGCCCCAAGGAGTCCAGTACTCGGGGTACAACTCCTGATCCAGTCAAATCGACCGTGGCAAAGGTATGGTCAACTTATGAATGACCAAACGCTCTTAACAAATTCATGCAGGATACCAAGCCAGAAAACCGGGCACTTGATGTTTCTACAGCTTCCGATCAGTTAACCACGAAACTTCCTGTATCCTTCGCTGCAATAGCAACTGCGGCACCTGACATCTCGAAGGAAATTACTCTTTCGGCCTAAAACGCAACGACATCTAGATCGCCTTCGATGCATGCTTTTCTCGCTTTGTTTTCGGGTGTCCGTTTACAGTCGCTTTTCATTGTCAATGCACTTTCATCATACATCTTCTACCAATTCAACCAACATCTTGCATAAAATTTGTTTTTTCGGTGTCAGACTTTTCTTGCAGATATTTGCACAAATCTATACTTGCTTTCTCTACATATTTCTTATTGGGTTCTTTTGCGACTATTCTATAACATATTGTTATGTTCTTTCACCCCTCTGTCAGCTCTATGACATTGACCAAGTATGCATGTTCCGTATCTCGACCCCCACCTCAGCCACCACTTCACCAATTCTATAAACCTCAGTTTGATTTCCTTGCAAAGTGGCAAGGGTGGCTTCCACATCATCGAGTGCCACAATGAGGACTAATCCAATACCATTGTTGAATGTGCGTGCCATTTCAAGAGGCTCTACTCTGCCGTTCCGCATCAGGAATTTGAACACTGGAGGAAGCGTCCACGTTGAGGCATCGATATAACAACCGAGGTTTTGCGGCAGAACCCTGGGTATATTATCGATGAAGCCTCCACCAGTGATATGAGCCATGCCTTTGATAAGACCAGCTTGTGCGACGGGAAGCACTTGGGACACGTATATTCTCGTAGGTTCTAAAAGAGCATGGCCTAACGTCACTTCGTGATTCCAGGGACAACGCGAAGTGTAGTCGTAACCCGAAAGCGATATAATTTTGCGAACGAGAGATAAACCATTTGAGTGTAGGCCAGAAGACGATATCCCTAGGAGAACGTCCCCGATAGCAATATTAGCACTGGGAAGGATGCGCTCCCGTTCGACTGCGCCGACGGCAAACCCCACCAGGTCATAGTCACCTACGATGAATTGGAGTGTTGTACAATGAAAAATGCAAAATATCCAGAAGCGTACCATCGCTGTACATCCCTGGCATCTCCGCCGTTTCTCCACCTATCAGGGCACAGCCAGCTTGGCGACAACCTTCGGCGATGCCCTTCACCACTTGGGATGCCATATGGACATCTAGTCGACTGCATCCGTAGTAGTCCAAAAAGTACAAAGGTTCCGCTCCCTGGACAAGTAAATCATTCACCGACATGGCGACGAGGTCGATGCCTAATTGTCAATGTAAACCTAACCAGTGAGCGTACTACATAGTATCGATTGACTGACCTACGAAGTCATGAATTCCAACATCCATAGCTACTCGCAGTTTTGTTCCAACGCCATCGGTCCCACTAACAAGAACAGGATCTTTGTAGCCGGTCGCTTTGAGATCAAAAATGCCGCCAAACCCTCCAATCTCAGCATCGGCCCCGCGTCTACGAGTGGAGCGCACGTATGGCTTAATGATCTCAACGAGCTTGTTTCCAGCATCAACCGATACACCTGATTGTGCATATGTCAAGCCGGCAGTTTTGGAATCGCTCAACGCCCTGGAAGCCATTGTCGATTTGGTGGGAAATGCAGAGAAAGGAACAAGGAATGCACATACCGATAAGCAATGTCTCGCCTGTAAGTCTTTCCTTTAAATGAGATGGTACTAACACCTGCGTAAGCTGCGCGCACAGCGTCGGGCAAGTTGGACGCGTATGACGTGACAACCAAAACTCGTCCGCCAGAAGTCATGATGTCACTCCCAGATTGCGTTGTTCCCGCATGAAATACGACCACATCTTGCCAATCGGCAGCGTAGTCAGGTCAAAGCGACGTGCAATAGACATATAACACACTTGATGGTACTTCGCCGAATTCTATGCGCTTGCCTTTCGAATAGTTTCCTGGATAACCTTCAGAAGCAAGGACCACGGAAACAGCGTAGCCATCCCGGGCAGCCAATTTCACTGAGTCTAGATGGTGTTCTGCGCAAGCCTTACATAGACTCAGCGATCAATCTTGTTAGATGACGATTAAACAGGCTCACAACGAGAACAGTAACTAGATCAACATCTTCCCGGAGCAACATCATGAGCGCTTCTGTTTCCGGGTCTCCAAACCTCACATTATATTCAAGAACTTTCGGACCATCGTGTGTCATTATAAAACCAGTGAACAACATTCCTACGAATGGGAATCCTAAAATGTTGTTAATGACAGGGACAATGAAAGTTGAAATGCACAACCCACCTTCCTTTCGCATACCATCAATTGTTGGCCTCAGAACTTTCCTTACAATTTGATCTATCACTGCGGGAGACGCAATAGGGGCGGGAGCATAGGCACCCATGCCGCCGGTGTTCAGTCCGACGTCACCATCACCGATACGCTTATGATCCTGAGCCGCAGGTAGAGGAACGATCGTGTATCCGTCAGAAAAAGCCAACACAGATATTTCAGGTCCTGTGAGTAGTTCTTCAATCACTACTTCATTCCCTGTAAGAATTCATATAAATATTCCATAACTAAGCTAAAGGGCGATCCTTGCCTGCTTCACCAAATGCATTGGCCACCATGATCTTATTGAGGCCGGAGATGGTCTCTTCCATGGTTTCGGGTATTAGAACACCTTTTCCACCAGCAAGACCGCTAGCTTTCAAGACCACCTTATGGTCACATGATTTCACGTATTGAATGGCCTCCTCGACTTGATGGGATCTGAATACTTGAAACTTGGCGGTCGGAATGGAATGTCGCGCCATGAAAGCCTTCGCGAAGGCTTTCGATCCCTCCATCCGTGCTGCCAGAGCACTGGGACCAAAGACAGATATTCCCACTGGAAGTGAGATGCAGTGAAACTCCAGATTAAACGGCGAATCAAGTGATACCTTTGCGAAAATGGGCTTCAACTCCGTCTACTAAGGGCTGTTCCGGCCCTGGAACAACGAGGGAGACCTTTTCACCGATGAGCTGCCTATAGGACTAGAAGATCCACAATTTGTACCTCATTTTTTACGGCGAATTCGACTAAACGAGGGAAATCCGACATTGACAAGTCCACATTGGATGTTTTACGTTCCTGGGCTGTTCCCCCGTTTCCTGGACAGACATATATGTGGTCCAAAAGTTGAGACCGAGAAAGCTTCCATGCTAGAGCGTGTTCTCTTCCTCCGCTGCCTAACAGTAGAATTCGAATAGACATGTTGGACAATCAAAGATGGCGATTGATAACAAATATGCGATCGCTCTGGAAACCAGCAAGACTCAGCTTATGTAGCCTATTTATTAAGTTATTGCCGTTACACTTATAATCGTGCTGTGTTGCATGTACTGAGAAAGGACGAGTTGTGCATCTTGGCAGTGGGCATTGCGGCATTGGTCACAACCTGAACGGGAACACGTGGGGGCTAAATACCGAAGACTGGACGTAACGTCCATCTTACATCCTGCGCTCGGTATCCCTTTGGAGAGGCTGTTGAAACTTCCTATAGAAATCAGAATGGACGATGTTCGTACTCCAATTTATGCAGCAGAGCCGTATCAAGAGGCAAGTCTAGCTGACTCGAGGAGTTGTTCGATCACTTAAACTTCCTCTATAGTCACAGGGAAGAGAGTCCCCGAATGCCCCAGATGCGTTGGTGGCCTTCTACAAGGACATGGAACAAAAAGAGATTGTGCAGCGTAAATTGTCGAAGCGCAAATCAAATTCTATATGGTCTCGCAAGTCGGTCAAGCGATCGACGGCACCTGCCGCTTCACCTACCCAAAAGCCACAGTCACAAATTAACCTCCTTAGCGAGGCGGAGGACGAGAGGAAAAGAGGAGATGAGGAAAGGGAGATGGAAAGACTAGAGGAACAGAAGGACACGGTCCCTCAAGCATTAAACTCGCCACGGTCAATAATACCCGATACTGCGAAGGATTTACCAGCGTGGTATAACAAAGAAACCTCGTCGTCCCTGCCGGGATTCAAGCAGAAGTATAATATACACAATCCTGTCGGTCCCCGTTGGTATAAGAACCATCATCTCATTCCCCCCTCACTTGTTAAGCCTGCGACACGACCACCTTCTGTCTTTTCACCTTCCTTTCCTCCTATGGCAAGTTCGACGTTGCAAGACCGCCCTGAGGATTTGACTCGCCTGCCAGGACCTAGTAGGACCCCTTCAAACTCGCCTTTACCAACCCCTAACTCCTCGCAAACACGCGTCGAAGACGCTGGGATCAAACCGAGATCTCGAAAAACTTCTCAGACCGCACACGACAATGTTGATCTTTTGGATGTTACCGACCCATGGGGTACAAACTGGCATCATCATTCGCCATACGATATCGGCCTCAGCAATGGCCCAATTTCAGTTGATGCTCAGGATGTGAGTTTCATAGCCAAGATCCTAACTGCGAAGTTATTCATACTGGATAGGCATTGCAAGCTCGTACAAGACGTTCCAGTATAACCACCGCGCAGAGCCGACAGAAAACCGTTATTCCATCACCATTGTCCCAGTCCACTTCTGCTGTTCATCTCCATGACCTTGACGTGGGTATCCACATACCCCGTAAACTTAACAAACGTCGCATGCCTACTCTTGGTAATATTTTTGCAGGCCAAGCTCAGCAATCTCAGCGTACTGCTGTCTCTTTACCTGTTACTCCAGTCGAGCAGACGACCGTCCTTTCCTATCCTCCGTCTTCCTCCGTCATCCCTAAACCCAAGCGACACTCTGTGGCACTTATCGATCCGCCTTCGCAAAATAATGGCATGATGTCAAAGAAAGATAAAAGGGGCAGTGCACTCGGCCGTTTAATGAAGAAATTTAGCATCCTGAGGAAACCGATAGCAGACCAATGGCGAAGTGGGAGAGACAGCGACTGGCAGTCTGTTAACACTGGCGATGCAGCAACCGATGTGGCTCAACAGTGCCTCGTAACGGGACAACAGCCCTCCGCCGAAAAGGATCAACCTGACACGACGAAGCGTATTCCTCCGCCGTCATTAGCACCAACGAAGAGCAGTGAAGCCGTTCCAGAGGCGGATCGTTCTTCGTCCATCTCCCTGGAAACCCCATTTTCAATCGGTAGACTTACTATTGCCAACCCTGATGTTCTAGGCTCGAGTGATAATACTCCAACTCAAGGTGCACTCCCTCTTCTCCCAGATAAGCCAGAACGATGTAGACCCAGCGTACAGACAGTCCCAGACAGTAGTGGTCCTGTTGACTCCGATTTCCAAGTTCCTATCTCAGGCTCAGGCCCGCGACGAACAAGCATCAGCTCCTCTATATTAACATCGGAGGCTCAGCCACCTGTGGTTCCTGAAAAAACCCTCCAAACTTCCTTGCCACCGATATCGGGCAGCAGAGAACGGGGGTCATCAGAGGCACCTGCCACAACCATGTCTAACAGTTCGTTGACGCCTTCCGCGTCAGATCTGTTGTTACCTATGCCTCCTCAGAAACCCAAGGTTGTTTCAACAAATTCTATTCGTTCATACAGTCACGTTAAGCAGTCGTCGAAGGGGGACGTGCAGTCACCAGAAAGCAGATCGAGAGCCCCTTCGTCCTCAGTCGTTGACCTTCCCTTGAAGCCAGGGCTATCACCCGGACACAATCCCTCCGACAGATCTGCTTACAATTCACCTCTTTCACACCCTCGGTCGACCTCTCCATCTCCTTCAGTTTCATTTCCCGCCATGGAAGCTGCTCATCCACGATATCCATCAGACTATTCGCCATTGTCGGCCGTGTCCATGCTGGCCAACCCACCCACACCTTGTACTGCTGACATGTCAATACCTCCGAGTCCGGAACCCTTACCATCTCCCTTACCACCAACAGTGTCCCAAGATCGAAAACGTTCTTCTCGTGAACCGTCGCCCCCCAGTCACATGGTCCGGCAGACAGAAACTTTCAAGCTCGTCAGGAGCTCGTCAAACAATGTATATGCGTCTAGTGAGACGATTGTTGCAGGAGGGCAACAATGGGAGGTTGTAGAATCGTCATCAAAAGGCCGAACATTATCCAAATCAAACGATCGGGAAACAGGTAGTCGACGAGACCAGAGGCGGGAAGGAAGACACGCAACGGATGAAGCGGAGGAGCGCCATCAAGCTCGTAATCATCGAAGCTACAAGTCACCACCTGACGAGCATACTGTGTTCAATTCCTTAACAGCAGTCTTGGACAGCTCAAATGAACGTCCAGGAATATCGAGAAATGACCGCAAGAAGGAAGATGGTGGTCGACTGTCAGAACGTAAACGATCGCCAAATAATCTTGACGTGAACAAACCTCAGCCACCACCACCACCACCTACCCCCGGCGCTCCTCCCGCTCGCCCGCTTGAGCGGCAACCTTCAACTTCTGCTCGCCCAACTTCTGAGCTTCCCTCAGCTGCTGAGATGAATGCGCTCAGGGCAAAAGAGGCTTGGGATCTGGAACGCCTTTGGAAAGCCCGTAGCGTGTATGGAAATGAGTCCCACGAGTTCAGCGCTTCCACTGTTCCACTAACAGTCAAAGACGAAAAGGGTGCGCAAGCCGCTATCCATGGCTCGAGCCACACTGCCTTTGTTGTACAAAACCCTTTCCAAACCCAACCTTCGCACATATACCACTCAATGCCAACTACTCCACCACCAATTCTATATCCTTCATTTATACCATCCTCGTCGCAGCCGTCTTCATCATCTCATGGCCAGTCCAGCAAGTATTTACTGCAGAATTTTGCCCCCAAAACTGCATCGCCAGCATCGCGTCCCCCACTTACTAATCCTCTTCCTGAACCTCCGCGAGCATCTAGTTATGAACCGGCCCAACTATTATTCTAGATACCAGTGAATGTTAGCATTTGAAGCATACGGATGTTCAGCTTTTGTGGAACAACTCTCTTTGCACGCACACACTCCTCTACGTTTTCTGGGCGTTATTATTCATCGGACATCTAGTTATACCCTACACTCAACCTATATTTGCAAAATACTCACTTTGATCCTCGTTTGTTGTGGTACTCGTTATATATTAACATGAAGCTGGTGATAAAGATGAAAATGATGTATCAGCGACTCGGAGAATCTCCAGGGTACTGGGGAAATTGTGGTTCGGGATAATCGTCCCAGACTGTATCACCATCTAGAAAACGCCGCAGACGTTGAACCTGCGAAGTAAGATACATGACAATAATTTGCATTTTGAGGTCAAGCCTGAGTTTCAAGATTTCTTGACAGGTTTTAAGAGCCTGTGTCCGAGTACTGATGAACATATTGCCATGGAAGCCCAGGTCCTTTAATCCATCGATTAATTCGCCGAACTCAGAGCACCAAGCTAGCACACCCAACTGGTAGAGTATGACATTCAGTGACGCCCTGGAATCATAGCATAATCGTGACATACTTGCCCATACTGCTTATATCTTCCATAGAGGACATTGGGTGCACAGTGAAGAGCAAATCCAAAAGCCTCATTCTGTTGAATGACTTCAGGATCTGGCTCGTACGTTGAAACTGGTTGTGGAGGGAGTTGCTATTTGTGGCATACATAAGGTGTTTATATAAGAAACAACCTGAGTGGCTCACCTGGTTCTTGGCTGGGGCATCTTGAAACCATTGATAATTGGAATAGTCCATCTCCCCACCGGCATCTACGACATCCATTCGTTTTCCGCTGTAATCCATGTTAGATGAATGTACCCGCGATGGGCCCTCGGAAGACGCAGAGACCGATCAAATAAGGGCCAATAAAAAGGCGCAGAGAGGGAACACAGCTGCAGCTGGTTGGATTATCCAAGAAAAGCTCAAGCGTGAAAGATGTCCGGCGTCCGTTGAACTCTTGGGATGACGCACTGCTAGGAAATATACTACCAGTGAACGAGAGTTGTACACGTTAGCTATCGACCAGCATAACAAGATTGGAAATATACCTGTGAAAATGACGCTTTACGTTGATGGAAGCTGAAGACCTGTCGAGGAAGGGACTCGCAGATGGAGACGTGAATTGTTGAAGTACCGAGGATGGTGTATTATGTATATGAACTTGATAAATGAGAAGTAGACTTGATGAAATGGGAATAGGAGGTCAAAGCTGAGATATGGGGCTGGAAGTGTGAAAAGCGACTCTAGCAGTCTAAGAAGAGTGACGTTGATTTCCCTCCTACGTCTCGAGCACGAAGTGCTTTGTCAATGGGCGACTGAAAAGTCGGGAAGTATTCAAGACGTGTGGTCTCGCTTTGTAAGGTTTCGTGAAAGATTGAATTGGATCTGGAACACTCAGATGTCGGTGTTGCGAATGGAATGGTCACTTTATAGGTTGCGGTGATCGTCGGGAGAAGGTGGCAAGCGAAACGTGCCTAGTAAGTATCCGAGTTCGTGAAAAAATCCGAGCTGAATTCCCGTCTGAATCTCTACAATAACCTCCGGGAATAGATCGTCCAATGAACACGTATAGTGTGCGGCAATGAAGAGGCGACTGGATGGAGGAAAGATACCCTAACAATGAAGTTGGCTCTTGTACTGACTCGGATTTGAGCAGAGCGATGGACTCAGAAGGCAGTCGTAATATGCACTGGCAGGATGATTTTCTCGTTAGACAATACAGATCGTACGCCTTTCGAAACGGGCAAAGCAGAACTTACGAGAGGAGTGAGATAAAACAGGACCGAAAGCAGCGAGGGTTTGGACGTCAGTGTCTGGTAGATTTTGGCTCGCAAAGAGTGACGAGCAGAGCAATAAGGGATCGACCACACAAAGGCTAAGTAAGATACTCGAGCTCACTGAGCCTAAAGGTCGAAATTCGGTCGGCCTCGTGTCAGTTATCGATCGGATCATGCGTTTTCTCTCAAACTCTCATATATTCGAGGCAGAAATATTTATTTATGTTACAAAAAAGAAGATCGTACACATAAAGTAGTAGTACAAATTTCAGTCACCAAAAATGACATATCCACAAGCAGCCTAGTCTACATCGATGAGATTCTCTGTGTCTTGACGTCTACCTAGGGGCCAGACAGCGTTGAGGCGAATTGCAGATAAAGCCCGAGCCAAGGGAATTTGACCACCGATCGAGCCTCCGAAGCACAAAGCCCAAAACAGCAGTGATGTGAACTTATGATCGAGATAAGCATAGGCAGTTTGATGTTCGTCGAAAGGATACTGGATTCCGATTGTTCTGACCCAAGAACTGGAGCCGACCTGCGTTACGTCGTGAAAACCTCTTCCTGCAATACCGCTTACCCCACCATCGCCTCCGTCACACCACAACACCATTGATCCCATTTCTTCAGCACGCTGCTTGGCTTGGCTCCACATGGCGGACCCAACAGATACATCCCATGTCCGAGCCGGGGCCAGAATTAGTGCTGGTCTAGAGTCGAGCTCTTTAAATTGGGAAGGGTGGGCGAAATCGAGACAGATAGACGCAGTCAACGCTATAGGGCGGGTAAAATTTGGTCCTGGTGCCCATTCTGTTTTGTTTACATCCTTTGGATGAATCAAGTCAAGTGTAAATATAGTGGGAGGAATCGTGGAATGTGACAAGGAAAACGATTCTGCAACTGCAAAGTACAGATGAGCGACAGCCCTTGGAGCCAAACGAAGACGACATACCTGGGACGAGATGGCGCTTATAATACTCAAGATGGGGAGATGCAGATGATTGCGAAACAATGGCCATACCAGTACGTTTCGAGTATTTTCTCAGTGGATTGGCTGGCGTAGAAAAGGTCTCTTCAAAGGAGACAGCGACGTGTGCACCTGGGATTGCCGTCCTTATTCTAGCAAGACCTTCCTCCTTCTCGGCTTCAGAGTTAAAAGTGACGGCTCCCTCTGGCCAGAGGAGGAGTCTTGCTGAGCTTCTCAACTTTTGACTCTCGGCAATGTAGTCGTCCAGAGTGAGAGTATAGTGTTTATAACGATAAAACGGGGGTAAGACGCACGCAACACTAAGTGGAGTTGTATCCGATGGTACAACAGCTAAAGGGATGTTGCTGAGAACGAAAGAAGGTATGGTAAGTGTCACCAGCAGAGCAGCAAGAAGGAAGATGCTGCTCGTATGGGACAACAGAGCAGATCGCCGAGAAGCATCATCGGGGTGTGGTATCGAAGGCTCTTCATCCTTGTCTTCTGAGCCAATATACCACACCCCGACGGCCTGGGAGCACACGACTGCCCAGGCAGCCACAACCCAGTCACTGCCTGCAGAGCCAACCAACGGAACCATCCAACTATAAAGGCTCATTCCCTCGGCAGGGCTCCATGCAGAAAGTCGACCAAGGGGACTCAGATACGACACACCGATCCACAAGGTGGTCCAAGCTGCGGGAAAGAACGTAGTTCGGGACCATGGCGAAGGCAGCTGCTCATGCAACCTTGTATCGATGTACACCACGCTAAGAGTTAGGATTGATGTTATCGCAGACACTGAAAATAGCACAAGCAACGACATGCCCGGGCTTGAAAGGGCATGTAGAGATGCTGTCAACCTTGAAAAAAAACCGGCTGTAGAGAGAGAAAGAAATAACAGCCCGGCATATTTAAAAGCATGTTTGTTTGGGAGGAATATTTTGAAGTATACTAAAACTGTCGAAAGGGTCAGTATGATGGGAACACTGGATGGAGTTGGAAGAAGGGCAAAGAAAGCCCAGAATGCTGAGATGGAAATGAAGATGAGGTTGGGGTAGCCGAAGCTACGATCAAAGACAAGAGTACGAAGACTGGGAATGACTATCATGGAAGGCTGCGGGTGGTTATCAACAGAAACACTGACATATATACTTTTTAGAAGCGGGCGCTTAATTTACTAGGCTAGAGTTTCGGAGTTTTGGGGGCAAAAGGCTAGATTTTGGTTGTGAAGTCTCCCGACAAAAATTTTCAGACATCCAGATCCATGTGTCTCAACAGGATCTGATATTGATAGGACATATAGATCTTATATCCAGACAAGAACTGTTGGTGTACTGGTAGTCAGTGTTGAGAAACACACCGTGAGCGCCGTATTGCGGCAGAGTCGGCACGTTTGACCACATGGCACAGTAGGATTCACGTATTGTTTGTATGAGAAAATGGGCTTACCGATTGTCTAATAACGTTATTAGCCACGGCAATTGCCGGGCATATAATAACTTTCATCTCCCTTAGATGTAGCTCTGTCTGTATTGCTTCATTGTGTTGCATGTGAGTAGTACAGTAGTAACATGATCTCTATGTCTTTTCAAATAAGCATTTTGGCTGCTGTGAGCTGAGAAAACTGAGGTAATATTGGGCAGCAGTAGCACTGCCACAAGTTATCTGCCAGTTATTAGCCATTAATGTTATTGCTCCATACTCTGGATTCAGTTGTATCCTCCAAAAAATACTATAATTCATTTCCAATGTCTTTATTTCATGTTGAGAGACACACCGTGAATGGCGCGTTACCCAATGCGGAAGAGTCGGCTGCGCCGATTGATGCGTGCGCTATCTTTAGCACACCCCCTTTGATATGCGTGTGACAAACACACTTAGGTTACCTTTCTTATCTCTTCTCTTTGTCCGTCTGAACTTATATATTAGTAGATAGATGGTCTGCCACCTCAGTCTCTAATACAAGGACTGAGGTGAGTACGATCTTAGGTTTCACATTATCATGTATCGCTAACTGTACCTTAGTTTAATCTTGTTTACACTAGCGATTCTCTACATTTCAATATCCCCTGTTGATCCCCTGCTGTAATCCAAAGATGACATTAAACTGTGCTCAAAGATATGTCTTGTTCTGGTACCCCTCAATGATTTGCACACTTTTATTTTTTACTATAACAAGTGCTGGAAAGGGGGCCACAGCTACCAGGAAGGTCCCAAGCAACTTGTGGTATAGTATACCCACTGCTAGGTGCATAGTAATTAAATGTAACTACAGAATTCTAGGCAATTGCTAGCTTCTCCATGCATAAACTCCAACCATAGCCTGAATATTTCTGAGAAGACTAGGCTTAGACTTTGCCTGTACCATACATTGCAATATGCATATATTTCTAAGAGAACTGATCCACTTGTTCAGCAAAAGTACTTGTTACTGACTTATTATCCATACTCAGGGGCACAGAAAAAGCCATTCTTAGTTCATGGGTGGCCAATTGTGAAGAATTCCCCACCCAATTCATGTATTTCTAAAGATACAACTCATGAGGAAAAGGATCTATCAATTCTTTCTGATTTTTACTTCTTTTTTTGCTATTTGCCTCTGTTGATACCCAGGTCCCAGTAGAGTGATTGGAAAACCAAAAAATGCTTGAGAACATGTTCTTAAAAAAGTCTCTGGAGTAGATTTTTTTTAAACAGCTTAGTTCATCCAGAGGGCCCTTCAGAACATGAAGATCTTGACATTGAGGATCCTTCCAAAAAATCTGTTCTGGAGAAATTAATGAGAAGTATTCAAAATGGTGCCTTCAAATTTTATTTCAGGAAAAATGGTGGTGTGGAAGCCTCAAAATGTTCATGCAAACTTGACTGCATTCTGTTATTCCAGAAAGGCAATTCCAGCATGGAATTGACACATTGGAGGGGTATTCAGAGGATCAGATACAAGGAGGTCCAGTAGAATCTCTCATAGCTATAATCTGCATGCTTTCTCCAGCAAAAACTGTTGGAGCAGACTATATACGCTGCACAGGGGAAGAGACTACATGTTCCTTACAACCTACCTGGGGTTTAGTTAAACTTACAGCTAGGGTTGGCAGAGGTAAGAACACTATATTCCTACTATGGTACAGGTTCTCCTTATATACATAATAATAAGGATATCACATGACTCCAGAGGAATATGCATATAAAACATGTAACAATATTGGTAATTAATGTGGGAGAATATGCATATGCAACATGTAACAATATTGGTAATTAATGTGGGAGAATATGCACATGCAACAATATTGGTAATTAATTTCAACACCCCCCCTCAAACTGTACAGTGCTCTAAGCAGCTAAGTTTGAACCTCGAAAGTAATTCTGAGAGAGTCTCTAAATTTCCTGAATAGGATGGCGCCAAGGTTCTTTGTGAACATGTCAGCTGGATTATCACTACCAGGAATGAAAATGACTGTGACTTTGTCATTTTCTATGCATTCGTGGGTATAGTGGTAGTGAATGTCTATATGTTTGGTCCTTCTTTCCTGAACTGGATTTGATCCAATAAAGATGGATCCCTGATTATCAGCGCAGATTGGTATGCACTTCAGTATATATCCAAGTTCCTGGAATAAGGACTCTATCCATGCTATCTGCCGACAAGTGTCGGAGAGAGCCATATATTTGGCTTCTGTGGATGACAGTGCTACAGTTTTTTGTAAACAGGACTGCCAGCACACAATGCCACTTGCTAGAGTAGCAAAGTAACCCATTGTAGATTGGCACTTGATAGTGTCAGCTGCCCAATCAGAGTCTGTGAAGGCCTGTAGCCCTTTGGATTTCTCTCCATCGTAGACAATGTTATATTTCTGGGTTCCCACCAGATAGCACATGATGTACATCACTTTATCTAGATGTTCTTGGCTAGGATTAGCCGAGAATTGCGACATCTTGATTACCGCATAAGCGATATCAGGTCGCGTTCCGAGCATCAGATACAATAAAGATCTGATCACAGACTGATATTTTGATCTAAGCGCCATGTTTGGTGTTGCTGTGTTTTCCGATGGTTTGTAACCAGTTGGGAGCGGAGTGGGGGCAACTTTGGCATTTGTCATCTCGAACCTCTCGAGCACTTTGGCAAGATATTCAGTTTGATCGAGTTTGACTTTATTTGTGGTCTGGGTGATGCGCATGCCTAAGAATTCCGTGACTTTTTCAGTACTATGGCACTCCCAATGCTTTAGACAAGCATTCTTCTTTTCATCCACAAGTTTCTTGTTCTTCCCCATGAACAAGCTATCATCAACATAGACCAGTGCAATAACAATGCTGCCTGTCTTAGGATCCTTGTGTATGAAAATGCCAGGTGCGCATAAATGCCTCTAGCTCTTTCCACCATGCTAATGAGGCCTGCTTAAGGCCATACAATGCTCGGTGTAAGTGCATTACTTTGCGCTCTTTTCCCTTGAGTCTGAAACCCTTGGGTTGATCCATATAGATCTCCTCATCTAGTTTGCCGTATAAAAATGCGGTTTTTACATCTAGACCAGTCATATACATGCCTTCTAGAGATGCAAGTGCAAACATGAGGCATACGGTCTCGTAGTGGACTACTGGTGAGAAAATCTCATCAAAGTCAACACCTTCGACTTGTGAAAAGCCTTTGGCCATGAGCCTGGCTCATTTTCTTCCATCCGATTTCACAGAGAAAACCCATCTATTTTTGATCATTTTTTGATCATGTGGAAGATCGACAATGTCATAGACTTGTTGCTTGTGAAGAGCCTCTAATTCTTCACGACAAGCCTGTTTCCACTCAAGTTGATGCTGCTGTGGTAGGCACGCAATATCGCAAAATTGGTTTGGAACTTGGCTTATTTCGCTTGATGGTGTGACTGCTTTTGACAACAGCCAGTGAATAAGCTTATCTCCACCTTCCTTGGTTATCTTTTATAACCTGCTTCGTCCAGTTCCCCCATTGGGTGATCATGTTCTTGATTATTGGAATTGGGCACACTCTCATGGGGTGCCGAACTCGGTCCAGCAACCGGTTCTTGCTGTCGAGATTGTGGTCCTGTTTGGTTATGATCTGAATCTTGACCCACAGATCTCTTCCAATATCGATCATGTGCAATGTCTCTCTATATGTCAGAGGGGAGTCACTTCTCTCCATAGGTATTGCCAGGATGGTTTGGGATGTTCCTCTGCCTGCCTGATCGATGGGGCAATTGCTGCCATTCCTGTTGATCATCACGTCTTGGATGAAAGTCCTCAGTGGTTACTGGAGGCGGCAGAGGAGGAGCGTCAGTTGCATCATCATGCACCTTTTGCTCACTTGGTACATCATCATCATCTTTTTCTGATGACGGAGGAAGGGGCAGATTTTGTGGTGGTATAGAATCATTGCCATCCATTCCAGATGAGTGGTTGTTATCTTCTGGTTCTGGAGGTGGAAAATCACCAAGGTCTGTCTTGGCAGGAGTTTTAGCTCCGGGACAGCATGGGAACAATGTTTCATCAAATAGTGCCATAGCACCAATAAATATTGCACCACTAAGTCGCATGAAATGGTATGCTTTAATGCCATCTTCTAATCCTAGGTACATCATTAACTCTGATCGAGGAGCTAATGTGGTTGGACGTTTCTCCTTGGGTAGATAGATGTAAGCACCGCAACCAAAGACCTTCAGATTGTTTAGATCTGGGCGGACTTTATTCAGGTCCTCAAAAGGTGTCAGCCATTTCAGGCGCCTTATTGGGGTTTGGTTGTATAGGTGTGTTGCATGTTCAATGCAAAATTCCCACCATGATTGTGGTAGACAAGTGGTAAATTGCAGGCTTTGTGACTTTTCCATTATTGTCCTTATGGCGCGCTCTGTGCGCCCATTCTGTTGGTGAATGTGGGGTGCGGACATCTCTATTTTGATGCCAAAATTCTTGAGCATATTTTGTAGCTCATGATCTTTGAACTCTTCCCCTGGATCAACATGCCAGCACTTGATTGTAGCGCCATACTGGGTCAAAGCCATTGCCTGGAATTGTCTAATCACTGCAGCAGCATCAGACTTCTTTCTAAGGCACTGGACCCAGATATGTGATGTTTTGTCGTCCAGAAATACAATAAAGTATTTATGTTTGTGGTACGATAGTACTGGGAGTTCCTTTAGATCGGAATGTATTAATTCAAAGGATTTCTCTGCATGTGAATTTGATTTGGGAAAAGATTTTGATGTCATTTTCCCTTCAGCACACCCTGGACATATAATTTTGTCTTTAGGAATAATTAAATTCCTTGGGAATTTTATGGTGCTGTTAGGCATTTTCCCTAGTGCCTTTTTGGATGGGTGTCCAAGTCGCCTATGCCAAGTCAAGTAGTCAGCGACATACATGGTTGCGACATTGATCCTCTTGGTGCTCAATATATGAGTCCGAGCCCAATAGATCATGTCGCATCTCCTAAGAGGGACACAATCCATTATTGGGTTTCCTTTCTCAAAAAATAAAATGTGTGCAGAGGAACCACACACATCACTTCCATCTTGTAAAAAGACACCCATTGACAGTAATCGAGTATTACAGTCGGGTATGTAGCAGACAAGGTATAATCGTGTTTCACGCGTCTCTGACTTCCCATGACATACTACCTGATGTCTAATGAAGACTGCTTTTTTTCCTACTATATGAGTAGTACCTGTGGCTGTTTGAACCAAGGTAGAGTCCTTTCTTGGTAAAGGCTCGTAAGAAGCGAAATCTTTCATTTCACCAGTGAAGTGCTTTGATGCACCTGAATCCATGATCCAGTTGGCACCTTTCTTACAATTTCCATTTGCACACATAACACATATATTAAGATCTAAATAGTTCCATGATACATTTAATAGCGGTAAGATTTCACATGAAAAGTTCGCTGTAATCATTGGAATATTAATCTTTGTGCTTGCAGCAGGGAAAGGACTGACCTGTCATCATATCCTCCTGTTTCAAGCAGTTCATCGATGAGCATCTTGTTGACGGCTTTCCACACTTCTTCATCAGAAACTGGAGGCTCTGATCTGAGGGAGACAGTATTGTCTTCGACCTCCATGATCCTAGGTTCTGGTTCGATCCTCCTTCTCTTACCTTCTTGCACCGTCAGGTGCTCTTCCAGTGGTCGCAGATTTTTTGCGCTGTGTGGAAGTTGCATTTGCTTGAGGGTGTCTTGAGCTTGCTGATATTTGGTGTAAACTGAATGAGAGGTAGAGGCTGTGCCTGTATATGCCTGTGCAGGCGGTCGGCGGTGAGGGTCCCTTGTGGGAGTGTGGTCACGCTTTTCAATGCGCTGAATGAGCAGCATCAGTGGTATGATGGTGCTATTACCATTTATAGTGGTAAAGGCACTGGAGGCAAGGTGGGTATGCTTCTCTTTGGGCTTATCCTCCTTAGTCTTCTTGTCCCCGCGTTGTCCATGCTTTTGGGATGACTCTCCATTGTTGTTTTGCCCTTCTTTGGGCTGCCATTTGGGGTTTCCCCCTTTGCGCTTGACAGTGGAAAGCTTATTGGCCTGAGGCAGGCCGGTGATCTTTCCAACTGCCATGTGCCTAGAGGCTTCAGCGACAATGGAGTCCTTGACATGTTTAAATGTCAAGGCACTAGTAGCGGTCATGTTAAGGACTGTGGCAGATAATGAATCATATTCGCGTGACATTGCAGCAAGTAGGATCATTGCCTGTACTAGTTTGGGGATGGCAACATTGGCAGCCATGAGGTGCTCGAACTTGTCAGCCATCTTAGCAATCTCTGGCACAGGATTTGCAGCCAGGATTTTGATCGCTATTGTGGACCTGAAGTCTGCAAAGACTTGGGAGGGGCCATCAACACCATAATCGGTGTGAATGAGGTCCCACACCTCCTCAGCAGTGTCCTTGGTGTTGGCACACTGCCGAATGGAGGGGGCCAGGCAGAGCACTAGGCTACCAATGGCCTGGTCATTTTTGTTGCTCCAAGTCTGGAGCTTGGCAGTAGCATCCGCTATGAGAGTAGCGTTCATCACCATCAAAGGAGGCATCGGAGGCGGTTTGATTTCTGCCCCGCTAGTTATTTGCCAGAGGCCCTGAGACCTGAGCCACACCTTCATTGAGTTGGCCCATTGAATGTAATTGGACCCGTCGAAAGTTTGTATGAGTTTTTCAAGAGTTGAAGACATGATCTGTGGTGGCAGCTGTTAAAAGCGCTCAATCAGTCTTTTACTCAATAAAACACATTTTAACGATCTCAGGAGAAAACACTCCTTCAGAGTGTGTAACCCTAGTCAACCTAGGTTTTAAGTGCAGCTCACAAAGAGCGCAAGGTTATAATTTGGAGACTATGAAGTCAACGTCGTTCACAGCCAGTTAAGGCGCATTCGCAATGTGCCCAGCAGGGCCCATAACCTGTTGGAGCAGACTATATATGCTGCACAGGGGAAGAGACTACATGTTCCTTACAACCTACCTGGGGTTTAGTTAGACTTACAGCTAGGGTTAGCAGAGGTAAGAACACTATATTCCTACTATGGTACAGGTTCTCCTTATATACATAATAATAAGGATATCACATGACTCCAGAGGAATATGCATATGAAACATGTAACAATATTGGTAATTAATGTGGGAGAATATGCATATGCAACATGTAACAATATTGGTAATTAATGTGGGAGAATATGCACATGCAACAATATTGGTAATTAATTTCAACAAAACTATCATGTGGAGGTAGAACAAAAACCTAAGTATCTTCATGTCCCAAAAAGGAAGCCATGGCTGGCAGACGTGATGGCAAACACATAGTACTCCTGGTCATTGGCAGTGCACCTATATGTACCATGAATGCAAAGTAATCAAATAAATTTGCTCACAAGAGGAATGTAGCCTCCTTCACAGGAAATTGTGCTGCAGAAATTTCATGGCTAGTTCAAACTTCAAGTTGACTGCTAGTATTACCTTGGGCTAGTGACCAGCTGAAAGACAACAAGAGAACTCTTTGAATACAGAGATTGTGCAATTATGCACACCCAACTGTAGAAAATAATACTGTATGTTCTACAATGCCCAGAACTTGTAGAGAAAGTTGGGTGACTAATTCATTGATTTATGCAAGATCAGGGCAACAACAACAAGATCAGCCTTGTAGAGTCATAGATATGAATCAGAAGCAGTGTCAACACAACTTATTCTAGTCAAATGAACAATGTAGAAGGTGAAAACAATGTTGGCCAATACTCTAACATTCCCAAAATGGAAGTGACCACTTTAAGGCTCCAACTGTATTATTGTAAGCACACACTTTGTATGAGAATGCACTTCACTAAGACTGTTGATCAGAATATAAACAAGCAAAAGAGGTGGTTTTTATAAGAAAAGAGCTCTATCGATAAGTGTGATGATGATGGTAAGTGTTTGAGATGATGCTGTATCTTATATGGCTGAGGATGTAATCTGAGGCCAACAGTAAATAAGTATAAATAAGGTAACATCGTTACACCCTCCCCTGCCCTCGAAAATAAAAAATCTCCCTTTGAAAGAAAAAAATAGATAAAAAGGGCACGATCATGGGTGTGTTAAAAACCCCTTGGGGAAAAGCTACTGGTTGGCCAGTGAAGGAAAGCTACCTACTGCAACATTCCCCTTCCCAGCCAACCAAATGTCAAGGGCTTCACAATCTTGAACCTCCCATCCTGGCAGCCAACAATTTTCTTCTGGGCCATAACCGCACCAGCATACCAGATATTGAGTCCCTCTTCCCTGCTTGCATTCATCCAAGATGCGATCTACATAGTACTCGGCTTCTCCTTCCAGTATGACAGGCTCCGGCTGTTCAAGTTTCTGTGTTGGAAATAATTCTTTATCATTTTCTTTGAAGGGTAACACCTGAGAGGTGTGGAAGGTTGGGAATGTGTTCGGATTGTTAGGCATGTCGACCATGATTGTCGATACCTCTGGTGCGGTCTGTGTAACCATGTATGGCCCATCATAGCGAGGCATAAACTTTGTGACCCATTTTTTGCCCTTTGCCTTGTAGTCTTGGCATCTGTGTAGTGTTGATAACATGACACAATGACCTTTTTCAAAAGGGAAATCATTAGATCGATGCACATTAGCAGAGAGGGCTTGAGAAATCTTAGCCCATAGCATGTTGTCCTGGGCCTCCTTAACATCCAGCTGCAACTGCTCAATTACTTCAGATGCTTGTATGTCCTCCACTGCACCGCTAGGCAAACATAGCAGTGGAGGGATCACACATGGGCTGCAGCCTATTCGCAGCTGAAATGGTGAAAAGCCTGTTGACCCATTAACAGTGTTCATTATATTGAAATGTACCTGGGGGAGTGCCCTTTGCCATCCATGCTGATTACGCTCCACATGGAAATGAAGACATTGGTTAATTGTCTGGTTTGACCTTTCACTTGCTCCATCTGTTTGTGGATAATACACTGATGACATCTTCAGTTTGACGCCCATGATCTTGTGCAAGGCCTCCCAAAATTTTGAAATAAAAAGTTTATCTTGGTCTGAAACAATTTCTAATGGTAAGCCATTTTCACAGTACCATTCATTGAAGAATATGACTGCCATCTGCTCAGCTGTGATGTCCGTCCGAGTTGCCACAATCTGGATATCACTGTTCAGCCTGTCAGTGAGAGTAACAATGCAATTGCACCCATCGTCTTCAGGTAAAGGGCTGATAAAATCCATAGCAACCGAATCCCTATGCTGATCAGGTATCGGTAATGGGTGCAAGGGCCTGATAGGTTTTTTTGTTGTTGATTTGTTTCGTTGGCAGTCAAGCTGGGCACATATGCAAGCTCCAAATCTCGCTGCATATTTGGCCAGTAGAAGGAGTCCCACAGCAAGCCATATGATTTCATGAAGCCAAAATGCCCTAAAACATCGTGAGCCAAATGAAAAAGTGATTCACACACGGAGGAATTTCTTGGGACAATTAGTTGGTCTCCTGTATAGAGGAGGCTGTCCTCTTTTCACACTCCATGTGGTAGGAATGTGGCCACAAGTAGTCTCGTGCACCACAGATCCTCCATATAACCTGAACATATGCTCTCCACAATTTCCAAGTCTGCCAAAATCGTAAGTGCTGGTGCTACTGCCAGTGTTTGTGAGGGAGCCATACTAGGGTCTGTCAGGACCTGTGCACACATGAATGGGTTGTTCACAGTGCCTGCGATCATGGCTACTGGCTCGGAGTTGTCAGGGGGATAAGGAATCAATGTCGTCAGGTTGGGGTCGAAGGAAGTGTGTGACAGTGCATCCACCATGCAGTTGTCATCTCCCTTGATGTATACAATCTTATAGTCATATTGAGACATAAACTCCATCCAACGAGCCTGCCATCGGCCAAGGTCTCATTGGCAATCAAAGTTCTCTAATGTTTTATGCTCAGTGTAAATTATGAATGGCACTCTGATGAGGTCTGCACACCACTTCTGTAATGCATGAATGATTGCCAGCATCTCCTTTTCATGAACTGGGTAGTTTGGTTCAGCTCCCTTGAAGGTCATTGAGTCAAAAGTGACAGGACATGCAGTCTGCCATGTTTCACCAAAGGACAGTACAGCCCCCAATTGATAATCACTTGCATCAGTTGTCACAAAGATACTACAAGTGGGCATCAGAGAAAAGTTGATTGTTGTCAGACATTCCCTACTGACAACTGCCTCCTTGATACAGTTAAAGGCAATTTGATGTTTTTCCTCCCACCTTGGGAAGGACTTGCTGCACTCTTTTAATGTCAGTTCTGTGAGGACTCATGTGTGTTCAGTGGTGTGAGGTAGAAAAGATGACACATATCGGATGAGACCCAAAAACTGCCAAACTTCTTTGGCAGATTGTGGCTGTGGCCACATTGTGATACGGTCCATTTTTCTCGAGTCTGCCTCGATTCCTTGTGTTGACACATGGTGTCCCAGGAAATTGATCTCCATCTGAAAGAGGTGAGTTTTTTGTGGGTTGCAGTAAAGTCTGGCCACTCACAATTCCTTCAGGATGGTGCACACATTTCTCTTGTGCTCTGCCAGTGTGTTTGACCAGATTGCGATGTTGTCTAGATAGATGTGACAAATCTTCCCAATCCACTCTTGCAACACTGTTGTCATGCAATGCTGATGGATTGCTGGAGCATTTTTCAACCCCATCGGCATAACCATCCACTTGAATAACCCAAAAGGAGTGGAAACTGCCATTAAGGGAATGTCGGCAGGTTCCATGGGTGTTTGAAAAAAACTGTTTGTCATGTTGATTGTTCCCCAGATCTTACCCTTCGCGCAATCATTTAGGATGTTGTCGATTTGTGGCAAAGGGTGTGAGTCCATGACAGTATTCTTGTTTAGTTGTCTGTAGTCGTTGACCCACCTTGGTAGGACCGAGGCATCTGCTTTTGGGATTATGAAAGCCAGAGACGCATGAGGGGAAGAAGAAGGCCTTATTTGGCCCATGTCCAAGTGTTGTTGGATCAATGTTTTCCACAACTCATGAAATTTCCAGGGGCAAGCATAGGTATGTGTTTTGATCGTGTGTTCCGTGTTTTTCAACTTAATTTTTGCTGTTACAACCCTTGGTAGTTTGTCAATGTGAGGTAAAGTTTGGAACACATCTGCAAAACTTGCAACCATTTTTGTCTCCATTTCTTGTACAGCTTGTTTGCAGTTTAGGATTTCAATCTGTTCTTTGATCATGCTCGCTACATCCAGTGCCTTCACCATTTCAGGGACCATTTTTCCGTCTGCCAGCCACTGTTTGCAAACATTGACCAGTTCTAGCAACATCCTCTTCTTCTTGGATTTAGTTTGAGCGATGGTTTCTCGCAGTGTAACACAACATTTTTGTACCCTAGGTGGTGGTGGTCGCAGTAAATCGTAGATATTGAGAGACTATGAGCAATGTTACAATTTTCCTTGTAACTCATGAGACCTGACCGACCCGACGTACCCGACGATCCCCTCCAGACAGGAGGCACCCCCTGATTCATGCTTAGAGCATGTCCTTGACACCAGACACACACACGACGCATGCCGACAACATGCATTTGATCCTCTTCCTGCAGAAAGTACCCTTGATGCATGGTGACTCCATGCACCTGAACCCATTCCCACACATGCTGTGATACGACAGCCCCTTGACATGAGGTCTGTGACATCGGACTCTCACGATCGACATGCTGCGCCACAGCATGTCCTTGACATCAGATCCTTGACATCAGATCCATGACATCGGACGCCTCATGCTAGGCATGAGGCTTATTGTTTCTATTCTTACTTGATACACATCTATCTTTCCGATTGGATGATAAGGACCTCCCTTGTAGTATAAGTACTGCAACTCGTAGTAGGGATGTCCTTAGTTTAGATCTAGGCAATCTACAGCTTTAACTTGTGAACTTGTGAACTTACTCGAAACCACTAAGGAAGCCCCTTAGTGCGTGAACCTGAACAACTCTATGCAGAAGGCCTGCTAGAGTGCACTATCCATCTTACATTGGACGCTCTGAGTAAGACTAGTGCTGAACGACTTGTCAAGGAAGCACCTCATCAAACGACATCGACTAGATCAAGTGGTTAAGGCTTCGCCCTTAACAAGCAACATCGGGTGCCGTATTCATTATCTAAATGGTGGAATACCATGCACCAGGAAGTATTCCAACTTGTGCTCAAACCTGCTGATAATAGGTCAGCCTCGTTCCAAGTCCCTATCATGTACAGAACCTGCTGGACAGATTATTGCGAGACTTAGCGCAGTTTATACACAAAGGACAGTCCCTTTTTAGTTCTATACCCTTTATTACTCTTTCATCATATGATATATCTCTTTCTTGTTCGGATTCCAGTCTCCTTTTTGGCCTCATGCCTTAACTCATATCTTTTGCCTCATGTTCTACACATGTTTCTTATACCATTTTAGGAAGTTTCTTTTAAAACATATAAAACTCTGTAGTATCTACTTGGAAATAACAAGAAATTGTCTTCACATATCGCCTCGTACAGAGTTCTAAGAATCTGATCTATTCTCTAAAACAATCTAAGCTTCTACGAGTTTTCTTGATCGATGAGAAACCTCTGCAATCATCTTCATCCTCGATCCTCTTTTGACCTTCTTATCGTTATCACTAGTAACTATCCTGACACTTCCTAGCCATCAGCTAAAGCCTTCGTATACTATTGACCTATCAAAAGGTCCTCAGAATTCACACATCGACCATTGACAATAAACATCAACCATCGACAATAAACATCGTTCACCATCAATATCATTGATCATCCTCGATATCGATCGATACCCCATCAGACCACACCAAACACCTTCCTCTCTTATAGAACTACCTTTACGACTAGTACCAACTAGTTGTCTTCCCATAGGTTGGACCACAAACATTCAGAATGTCTCGCACCCCTCCTCTGACTCGTGCAAATATCATCGGTTGCCTCATCGGCTGTTTTGGTGGTTTTCCTGGGTTGAGTATCATCAACGGTCCATTACTGAGTCCCCTTTATCTCTAATTCTCTTTGTTATACACAATACATATATATATATACAGTACATACTTTCATTACCACCTCAGTCACTTGTACAGAGACTGAGGTGAGCGCAGTTTATACCACTTACTTATATGCCTATACTTACTGTACCTGTTAGACAATCTTATTTGTACTAGGTACAGTATACATGAATAGAGTCACTTGTACAGAGACTGAGATGATCTTATTTGTACTAGGATCACTTTTCCACACCACTTACCACCCACAGACCGATGGTGGGAGCAAACCAACCAACAAAACGCTGAACCAAAGCATTCACTACCATGTAGAGTGAAACCAGAAAGGTTGGATCTGTGCCTTACCCCTCTTCCAGTTCAACATTATGAACACAGTAAACATGTCAACTGGATTCTCTGGTTTTCAACTGTGAATGGGCCGCTCACCTCAAATTTTGCCACCTATTGTACCAGCAACTCTGTTGAGACCACCAACAGAGGAAATTGGTGCATGTGTAGTGATCAGTGAAGTACTGGCAAACGAGGCAGAAGCCAAGGATGCCCTACTGACTTCAAAGATTTTACAAGCCTTCTGGGCCAGCAAAAATCAAGGGAGAGAAGATGTATTCAATGTAGGAGATCAGGTTATGCTTTCGACATTGCACCAGAGGCAAGAATACAAGGCTGGGGACAAAGAATGTGTTGCTAAGTTTTTCCCCCAATTTGATGGGCCTCATTCTGTCACCAAAGCATTCCCTGAAGCCTCTGCTTATACCCTAGATTTGCT
This sequence comes from Tricholoma matsutake, assembly GCA_026075535.2. Taxonomy (NCBI): domain Eukaryota; kingdom Fungi; phylum Basidiomycota; class Agaricomycetes; order Agaricales; family Tricholomataceae; genus Tricholoma; species Tricholoma matsutake. Next base: position 8,343,799 of record AP026540.1, on the reverse strand, counting down.
GAATTCTCCCAACGTGTTCCCCACCTTCCACATGTCAATCTTGAAATGCTATCATGCAAATGATCCAACACTTTTCCCCTCTCATGAACATGCACACCCAGGACTGATCATCATAGCAGAAGGCATTGAGGAATATGCTGTTGAGAAGATTGTGGACAAACAAAAATGTGGATGGGGTTTCCAATATCTCATACAATGGGTTGGCTTTGGTTCCAGTGGCAATTTGTGGCTCCCCCAGCAAGAACTCGAGGATTGTGTAGCTCTGGATAAATGGTTGTCACATATGATATAGGGACACATGGTAGGTTGGCTTTGGTTCCAGTGGCAATTTGTGGCTCCCCCGGTGAGAACTTGAGGATTGTGAAGCTTTGGATAAATAGTTGTCGTGTATGGTATAGGGACACATGGTAGCTTTTTCCCACTGGGTTTTGATGCACTCTGCATGAGGTTGATGTCGAGATTGAATTTCCTTTTTTTTGTCATCTTAATATTTTGGACAAATTGCTGATTAGTGGTACCCTCTCTTTTCTTAAAGGATGGGAGGGTGTAAGCATAGCTTACATCACACAACTGTTATGATGTATTTGCATACTTACATATCACACCTTTTTCCATCTCTTCACAACTTACTTGCTTCACCTTACCACCACCTCATATCACAATAAGCTAGCTCTATATTCTTGGAATACTACACTGTGTCTTGTTACATCTTGCATGATTAGAAGTGAGTGCTAGTATCCTATCATCTCTCCACCCTCCCTCTTTCTAGTGCTTGTCTGTCTCCATATAGGGGACAGCCTCGCATGTGGTTGCCCTCATTTTGGGTCAGTGTGGTTGCTGGTTGCCTCATTTTGGAAATATTTGAAAACTGTTCAAAGACCAGTTGCAATTGGTTGCAACTGGTCTTTTCACAGTATATAGAAAGGACATGGATAGTAATAAAAAAGTACTAATATAAGTACTAATTATAACTATTTATACTATTGTACTAGTATTTACATGCAGAGGGAGAAGCCTGGGGAGAAAAAGTAGTCTTTTGGTGGGTGCTTATATACCCTGTGGCTGTGCATGGACCATGTGGTCACATTTGTGTTCCAAAAAACAAAAGTGGCACCATTTGCCTGACAACTTCCCATGACCACCACAATAACATCAACAACACTGCATCATTACTCTGTCTGCACCAATGACCACACAAACCAAGAAACACAATGCAGGCAGCCCAAACAATGCCAGTCCCTTGTTTGGGCAGGGTCATTTATCATTACTTCTACTAAATGTTTTTTACTTTCTTTTGGTTCTATTCTTTTGTTACCAACACATAAATGATGCCAATGGGAACAATGCCACCAACACCAACAGGGGCAACACACTGCCCTCTCCATGCCCCACCACTCCATTGACACACATGCCACCCATCTTGGAACCTCGCCACTACAAACAAACAAACACAAAGTGCCCAAACAACAACTAGCATTGTTTGGGCCCCCAGTATGTTTTTTACTATTAAAGTCTAGACACTGTCTAGACTTCTCAGTGCTTGGACTAATTTTAGATGGCTTCATACAGTTGAACCTCTCATAACCCATACCTCTGATAACCCATAACCTACCCCATAGCTTGAGCCATCCACCAACTTGGTTTACAGGGAATTGCATACCATAACCCATAGGTCCACAGTAACCCATACTCCATACCCCTCCATAGCCAAAACCCATAGGTTTTACCTACCATATTAGGCTTAGTCCCCTATTCACCAATTTCCTCAGTAATTTGCCATCACAGTCATTCATGAAAAATGAATTTTAGTGTAGTCTAAAGAATAGGGTTGTGATCGGTGCCACCAACCACTATATAGCTTGAAAATAAACTTTTACATTGAATGTATGGCTTGTAAACCACTCAAAGTTCTAAAGAAGGGTCTTGCTAAGTTTACAGAACCAATCAAGACTCGTAAAAAGGAACTCAGTGCAAAGCTAGCTAGGACAGAAACCATTTCATCATCAGACAAACACTGGTTGGACAATGATGCAAACACTGTTGATGAGCAACATGTTCACGACACCCTGGAATCTAGCCTCAGACTATGAGCAAGGGCTTGAGCAGTTGAACGAAGATGGAAAGGCAATTGTAAAGAAGCTGAGGGAGTGGGCAGGTGACTTGGTAAAGGTTGCTGGGAACAAACAAAAACATCCAAGTTTTTCTTGTCCAAGAAAGGTGCACCATTCACATTTAAAAAGGTTCCACATATGAGAAAGAACCTAAACCACCTAGGAAAAAATCCCAGTCAGATACACCAGCTGCTGCTGTTTTTATGAAGAAGGAAAATGCTACATTGGCTCAGCACATAGAGATCCTTGACTGGCACAACAAAATGGTCAAAACCAGTCAAAAACTGCTCAGTATTTTGATACAATCTACCCAAACCTCAAAATCAAACAGCCATTGGTTTCATCATGGATCAAAGAAGAGGCTAAATGGTGTGAGCTTTGGGGACAGTCAAACCATCAAAGTAATAGAACAGCCAAATGAGCTTGACAGACTGAGTATCCTGAGGTCTCCAGGATGATGTACTTATGGGTTATGAAGGCCATGAGTGATGGGATTCTGCTAACTGGAGAGGTTCTTCACCAGAAATGGAACCAGTTTGCAGATTTGGTTCATGTTCTGGAAGATGAAAGACTGGGTTTGAGCAATGGTTGGTTGGCACAATTTGAGGAGAGAAATAGCTTGAAGGAAATGAAGCGACACAGGGAATAAGACTCCAACTGTTTAGTAACCATATACCCACCAGAGGTCATATATACAGTTACAGTTGGATAAACAGTTTAACTATCTATATATGTATAATAAACAGTATATATACATGATATATATAGTTATGTTTTCCTATTTTCTCCATGCTTCCACTGTAATTCTTTTGGTGGCTCCATGTCAAATAACCCACTCCATATCCAAGTCTTAGTGAGGAGAGCCATGGTAATAGTCCTCTCCTTCAATGAGCTTCATAGGTTACCACAGATGTGACGTGATTTGGAGAAAACCCGTTTGACGGCAACACTAGTTGCAGGGATCATGAGGTAGTCCCTCGCCATTTGTGCAATAACCGGAAACTTAACCGCATGCACCTGACCAGGTTGTTCAATTACAAAACAAAACCGATGAAGAACAACAAACCTTCCACCACAAAAGTGGATTCAACAATATATCTTCTGCTGATCGTTCACAACCCTGATCTCCTGGTGCTGCCTCAAAGTTGAAATACCGGGTTAATTCATCATCGAGAGCTTCACGTGGGGTCCACTTTGAGATTGTTGCAGTCATGGCAACAGCTGGCCACTGGAATGAGCAAGCGCTCGCGAGGAAGGAGGGAGTTTTTGTGACTGGCTTCGAAACCAGTTTAGGAATAGCAAGGACTAGTGGCGGTTCCGGCTGTGTTTCGAGGTAGGACTCAGCAACAAATTTGAATATAACCTCAGCCTTTCTGATAGCCTGCTGAGCACCATGTTCATCATCAGATTCACTGGTGGTGGTGAACCAATAGCTATGGAGACATGGGTGGAGGACTGTATGATGACAGGTTAGCAAAATCGGACAGGGCGAGAAAAGGAAATCATGTACTTGTCCTGATAACGTATGAATGGTGTGTTTTTGCTGGACCCGACTACTTTTTAAGCTTTTCCAGACTGCATTCGGCGGCATTTTGTATGTTGAATGAGGATTCCATGGAGCTTGCAACTGCTTCCAGATGTTTTTCCATCTTGTGGTATAGTGGTAGGACAAACGAGATGGTCGGAACTTTGCTATTTGACATCTGTAATGTCACCTCTGTAAACGGCTGGAATTGTGGTCAATGATGAATGCTGAACTGCAAAAGCATTGCGTGTCATACCTCCAAAATATCTGCAATCTTCCCCAATGTCTCCCACTCATTCTCACTCAACAGAAGCGCACGAAGTCCTGGCATTTTGAAAACCCAATCGTCAATTGCCTGCAAATACAAAATATTGAGCATCTACAACTTGAAGAAACAAAATGACCCAACCTCTCGGAGGATCTGGGCTCGGCATATCATTGCATGAGTGTAGTTCCAGCATGTGCGAATGTTCCTGACAACAGCTAACCCTTCCTGCCTATCCTTACACTCTGAATTCCTTCTCAAGTATTTCTCAATTGCGCATTTATGAAACTTTCGCCGGCATTGGGGAGTTGAAACAATCTTAATTGTGATTTGATGTAGCTGGCCAAGGGATGAAGTGAAGTATATCTTGGGAACAGGCAGTAGGCTTACCTTTGCCAATGGACTTGCCATTGCTTTCAGCTTCTCCTCTTCCTCCAGGATGATGTTCTCGTCTTCATCTTCATCCATTTCCTTCAGAAATTGTTCTTCGTCTAGCTCGCGTTGTTCAGGGTCTGTATCAATGTCAAGATGCAAGGGTTGTTCTTTGTTAAGCGCATAATAATCAATGTCATCAGGGTCATCGGCCTCTCCAAGTGCAGCAAGAATAGTTTGCACGACAAGGTTGATGACGTGACATACACAGCGAATATGCAAATTCAGTGATTCCAGGATTCCATATTTAGCAAGGTGAATGCGAGTGACGGTCTGGATGATCACATTGTTGACAGAGGCATTGTCAGTGGAAATGCTAATGCAGTGCAGATATCAGTGGGTCAGGACCAGGAACAGCATGTCATGTGAGCCATTGAAACACATATCTTGTCAAAGCAACCCATTTTGCATGCACCATCAACAAATGCCTTCCCACCATACAAACCCTCGTGTTCTTTGTCTTCTAACAGTTTGAAATCGATTACTTGTTCAATGATTTCCCAGTCTTCATTGATGAAGCAAGCAACAGTGCATGCAAATGTATACACCATTTGGGGTGTTGTCCAGGTATCTGTCGCATAGGCGATTTTTGATTTGACTGCCTGAGTGAGAGATCGTATGGTAAGCAAGATCATCATGTTTGAGCAAAGAGTATTCACCGCAAATTCATGAACAACCTTCCCATGCAGCTCATTGAAGATATGTGCTAGTTGATTGTGAACAGTAGTATCCGATGGTAACTCATAGTTGACCTTGAGGTATTTGAAAAGCATCTGGAGGGTCGGTGCTTTGCCAGTTGTCCAAGGTAGGCTTTCATCCAGTATCCATGCCGAGAAAATTCATTGATAGGTTGTCTCCTCAGCTCAAAGGCCGATTCACCATTTCGACCACATTCTAATCACATTGGATAACTCACACGAGGTCCCAGAAGCAGCACGACCACTCCCGACCAAGTCTACCGAGCGTGAGCATCATATCAAACATGATCGAACATCATTGAGCATCGTCGAACGCGGTCGAGCATTGTATTGAACGTGATTGAACATCGTCGAGCATCGCGAGCATGATATTGAACGTGGTCGAGCATCATTGAACATCGTCGAGCATTGTATCGAACATCGTCGAGCATCATATCAAACACGATCGAACATCATCGAACATCGAAAATCGACATCGGACACTATATCGCTATCCCAATGGTCATCACACACATGCCAGACGTATCCCCTACCATTGTCGAACAATATCGCACCAATATCGGGCCACGAATGAAGTCAGAAGAATCTTCGAAAATCTTCGAAAAACATCGAACCTCGAAAAACATTGTTGGACACAATATTTCCTATTCAAATGATCTTCGGACGCATGCTGGACACATGGGACACTATATCGAGTATATTGAACACATTTCGACTGCATGTGCACGCATACAATCCACTCAAAGCAGTTTCTGATCTTTTATTCAATTTATAACAAGGACAGTCCAGTTTTAGCTATTCTTTCTTATTATTTCTTCATCATGTGTTATATTCACCCCTTCTAGGCTCACTTTATTGTTCTGATATACTTATATTGTCTTTTGCCTCAAGTTTTCCACATGTTTGCCTCATGTTCTCTAGCCTTTTTAGGTACTTTCTTTATTTTATATAAAAAGATGTACTAGATACAAAGAAAAACAAGAAAGTCGTCATCTTCCTCCCAGATCACAGTGATTTGAGAGTACAGTTTAGTCTTATTCAGTCTGAAGTCTGGTGTTTTATGCTAAACTTCCTCGAAATTTCTCGAAATTCCTCGCATTATGCTATTTTCACTCTCACTTCCCTCAATTAGCCTTTTCGTCACTTCTACTACTCGTCTAGTCCCCTGATCTTGCGTCTGAACATATCTGTGCTGATAGGTCATCTCCTTGGCTCAAGGACTGATTCACCACTTTAGCATCATTCTAATCACATCGGCTAACTCCTACGACGTCCCAGACACAGCGCGACCCAGTCTATCGATCGCGATATCATATCGACCGCGTCGAAACATCACCAGCGACATCAATCGTATCAAGAGCCCACATCGCACAACCTTAGGACTACCCCAAAAGCCCCTAAGATCCCTCGACACGACCATCGAACATCCCCGATCAACTTCGAACAGCTGCGACTGCGATCAAGCATCGTCGACCATCATCGACCATCGTCGAGCATCATCGATCAATATCGAGACACTATGAGCAACATCGGGCACCACATTTGTTATCTATATGGTGGAGTACCATGTTCCAGGAAGGATTCCGACTCGTGCCCAAACCTGCTGATAGTAGGTTAGCCTCGTTCCAAGTCCCAATCGTGCACAGAACCCACTGGACGAATTACTGCAAGACTTAGTGCCATTTCTACACAAAGGACAGTCCCCTTTCAGTTCCATACCCTATATTACTCTTTCATCATATGATATATATCTTTCTTGTTCAGATTCCAGTCTCCTTTTTGGCCTTGTGCCTTAACTCATATCTTTTGCCTCATGTTCTACACATGTTTCTTATTCCATTTTAGGAAGTTTCTTTAAAACATATAAAACTCTGTAGTATCTACTTGGAAATACAAGAAATTGTCTTCACATATCGTCTCGTATACAGTTCTAAGCATCCGATCAACTTTCTAAAACAATCTAAGTCTCTACGGGTTTTCTCGATCGATGAGAAACCTCTGTGATCGTTGCGTCCTCGATCCTCCCTCGATCCTCTTGTCATTAGCTCTAGCAACCCTTCCAACACTTCACAGCCATTTGCCATACTCTTCGTATACTTTTGACCTATCGAAAGGTCCGTGGAATTCACACATCAATCATCGACGATAAACTTGTTTGCCATCGATCTCATCGATCACCCTCAATATCAATTGATACTTGATCGGACTGCGCCAAACACCTTCATCTCTCATAGCACTACCTTCACGACTAGTACCAACTGGTCATCTTCCCATCAGTTGGGCCACAAACATTCAGAACGACTCACAACCTTCCTCTGACTCGTTGCAAATATCATTGATTGCCTCATCGGCAGTTTAGGTGGTTTTCCCAGGTTGAGTATCATCAGTGCACTCGAAATTCCTCGAAACCTCTTCGAAAAATATTGCGACATCTCGAAAAGCATTGCGACATCTCGAAAATCATTGCAAAGTCTTGCAAATCATTGCAACCCCTCGAAAATCATTGCAAAGTCTCGAAACACATTCTTTTAGCCTTGAACTGCTTTGACAAGCAGTTGTTTTATGACTATTTGACGGTCGGTCTGACAGGTGACATCTACAGGGCCTCACAACCTTCCTCTGACTCGTGTTATACCATCTGAAGCCATTTTGTGGGTTTTGTTTGGGTTTCCGGGTTGAGCATCATCATCATAGAAACCCCTTATATGTTGTCACAATTGCTGGATTCAATTCACCTTCCTTCAGGTACGCTTCCATTATCTCAGCGCTTTGGGTGAGATTCATTTGCTCCTTGCTCATTGGCTGATTTTTTTCCTCGTTGGCCTCCTTCATTCCTTTACAATTGCTTATGTGCCCAGCAAGATTTTGCATCTTTGGCAGCTTGGGTTCCATATCAAAACTGATATCTTTTCCACTAACTGTCCTTTGGACGCTCTGGGTGCTGTAGCCGGTAAGCTTAAGCTTAACCTTTGACAACAGGATGATGTAATGCACCATGCACAGAAGCAACACTTAAACTCCCATCATTTATTACCTGTCCTGTCCTCTACTGGAGTGGGCTCATGGAAATGCTGCATACTGGCATTGGATGGGCCACAACGTGCAGCTTTGGACTGCTCCCTCGCCTCAACATTCCTCAGCACATTTCTCCCATCTGACTCATCCCCGGAATCTATATCTCCAGGATTACCGATCTGGGTGCCAACGGTGTGCGATGACACATTTTTCCTGTCAAGCTTCTTTCGGGGTGGCTGGGCTTGAGACCGATCATCCAGATCGTGCTTTCATTTCTGTTCCTTTTTTTCTTGCCATCAGACTCTTTAGCACGGCGGTGTCAGATATGATATTCAAGAGCCACTCACGAGCTTGTGACCATATTCAGTCTTGCATAACATTTCCTCCCCATCACTTCCATATATTGCTTCTGGTGCCTCACCATCCAATTCATCACTTTTTTTGGGTGGCTTGTATGTTTTATCATCTGCATCACTGCCATCCACATCGCTGCCATCCACATCATGTTCCTTAGCCTTCTTCAAGATCAGGATGTCATCAGATGGTGAATGGACGAAGTGACCGCGTGCTTCCAGTTCATCAGCAGATAGTAAAAATCCATTCTCGACTGCGTCCCCATCTGGCTTCGACAAATCCTTTGGAATGGTGACACTCAAACTAGGGCGTGAATTGCTGCGTGATTCTGTGGTCCAAAGGGGTTAGATTCATATCTGTTTCATCATTTACATGTGATGGTGACCTTTTTGTGCTTTAGTCTCAGTGGTCTTAAAATAGGCATCAATGCCCTGTGCTCGGTCACTTGCACATCACTTCCACTTGATGTTGTCAGGAATAATATTACTGGGGTCAGGGTTGTCCTGGGTGTGATGGTGTGCCATGGGGGATTCAATTTTTGTGGAGAAGATTGGTAGATGGGGTTCAACCAACTTTTTTTTTGCATGCTTCTTTCAATGCTCATGGCTTCATCATTATTATGTGTGAACAACCATATAACTATCTAGCTACCATTTAACTACTGTATAACCATGTTTTACTGTCCTGGTCTATATGGAAACAGTTACAGTTATGGTATAAACTGTGTAATACAGTTATATACATGAAACAGTTGGAGCCTTTATAGACTCTCTGTGCCCCTCTTTGGCCCCTGGTGCCTTTGTGCCCCCCATATCCTCATCCTATGGGTCTTGCCCTTACAGATACAAGCTTTGTGATATCTTTAACATGGATGAAACAGGCCTTTTCTATGGGTACTTACCTATTTCCCTATTTCCAACTCCAGTCATAGTGTGGCACCAGACAGAGGCTTGTCAGACCATAAACAATCAGGAGTTAAAGGCAAGAAGATCAGGTTGACATACACATTCACATCAAATGCTGTTGTGTCCAAGAAACTCCTGCCTCTTGTCATTGGTAAAGCAGCATGGCTACAAGCTTTCAACAAGAAGACTGGTACTCAGTTGGGATTTCACTACTGAAACAATGTGAAGGCTTGGATGACCTCCCAAATCCATCAAGACTGGATTCAGCAATGGGATCATGAGCTCCAAGAAAAGAATCAAAAAATACTTCTCCTTCAAGATAACTTTTCTGGCCATATTGTTCCCAATGGCCTCTAAAACATTTGAGTTGAAAACTTCCAACCAAACCTCACTGCACACATCCAACCAAAAGACCAAGGCATCATCTGATGTTTCAAAGCCCACTACCATGCAAGATTCATCCAACGAGCTGTTGATCATTACGATGAGGGTATAACACCTTCTGAAATCTATGCCATCAATCAGCTGCAAGCAATGCAAATCATGGATGCTGTATGGCACAACAACAATCTGAAACTGCTGGTGCAAGTAGTGGTTTAAGGTCCAGTTTGGTTTGGTTTTTAGCCCAAAATCTGAGGAACCAAAACTGCAACTGGTCCATAGTTTCTCCAAATCTTGCCAAAACCAAACCAAACTGCATATAACTGGTTCATGTAGCCAGTGGGGCATGAACCGGACTGGTTATAACCAGTCAATAACTGGACTATAGAGTAATTAGTACACAAGGTGTGGATTTCTCATTTCTGTAATAATTCGTTGAGAACTGACTACCTGATTGCAGGAAAAACCTGCAAGGGAGGTCACCATGAGGTGCGGGTTTTCCCATGATGATATACCCCATGCTTCAGGGCACCATGAGGTGCGGGTTTCTCATTTCTGTAATAATTTGTTGAAAAGATACAAAATTATTACAGAAATAAGAAACCTGCGCTTCATGGTGCCCTGAGGTGTGGGATATATCATCATGGGAAAGGAACCTGCGCTTTTTTCTTCCCATAATCAGGTAGACTGATGGTTTGGTTCAAAACCAGTGTTAACCAGTTTTGCTATTTAAACACCTCACTTTTTGCTCTTTTCATTCAGGTATGCCCCATCTTTTTATTTACTATGGTGCCGATCACTTGCACACCACTACTTTTGTGCAACCACCAATCTGGCTGCCCAAAAAAAAAAAAACTTTACAAAAACTTTAGCCCTAAAAAACACAGTCAGGAACTATTTTTAAGCACATTTGAGGTTGAGTAAATAGTGTGAAAATTTTGATGTGGATTGAGTACTGCTGTGCCCATCTATGGCCAAATAACCTTGCAAATGCCAGAAACAGGTATAATGAACTTGAAAAAATAATTGGATTTTGTTATTCACACCATAGTTCATCATGAAATTTCTCTTCCAGTTTTTGGGATATCAGTATTATGTCAATACAACCTCTTCAAAACACATATAAGAGTGTTTATACAAGAGGGATAAGAACTACCCCTTTTTTTGCGAGCTGTAGAGGTAAAAATGTAACCACCCGCCAAACTGAAGTCTGCTCGAGAAATTATCTCACTCAATTTTGAAGCTAATAAGAAACCCTCAATACAACATCTTATCACTAAAAGGAGTGTTTCTACAAGAGGAATAAGAAAATGGTTGTTTTTTGGAGGACCAGAAAAGTTTGTACAAAAGTAGCAGTGTGTAAGTGATCAGCACCATAGATATGTACATAGTTATACTGTTGTATATAGTTATATATTTGTTATGTTCTAACTTAGGGACCATAAGTCTAGTTGAGAACTGGTCTAAACCGGTCCTCAACAGTCCTAGTAAGTGTTGACAAGAATGAAAACCAAGGACCAGACTGCTTCAAGAAGTGGTCAAACCAGGACCAAAAGTCCAGTTACATTGGTTAAGGTCTGGTTCAGTTCCTGGTCTTTTTTCAGTCTGTTGGACCGGACTTTAAGCACCAGGCGCAAGGCAGGAATCTTACCAGAAGTGGATTCGGCTTTATCTCATAGAGTTCAACTGGAAGGAAGCCAGAGCTTCCAACACTCAATACTCATGGGCACAGAAACATGTAAGGAACTTAGTATATCTTGAGGGGGGAAACTAAGATACAGTACAAGTACTTGAAGTATGGACTATATACTACTGGAATAACATGTGATAATACTGAAGCATGTGATAATGGTGTGATGATGTAAGAGGCACTCTTACACTCTCTCATACTCCAAAAAAATGATAGGTGGGGGGGGGCAGGTGGCAAGGTAAATGTGGTCAGATTAACCAAAAATAACTTTACGTGTTCGCAAGAACACTGAGTCATAAGTGCATTGACAATGCTGGGTGTTGATGAGGACTGGTAAGGATGAGGATGGGTGTGGACAAGGGCATGGACAGGGCTGGTGATGTGAACAGGGCTGGTGACAGGAACGGGGCTGGTGAATGGGGCTAGTGATGGGAATGGGGCTGGTGAATGGGGCTGGTGATGGGAACGGAGCTGGTGAATGGGGCTAGTGACAGGAACAGGGCTGGCGACAGGAAGTTATCAGTATCAAATGAGGTGAGGGACAGGGTGGACTCGGAAATAACAAGTGGATGACCTCAAACAATGCCTTAAAGCACTGAAGCAGTTGACACAGCTTTGACTGCACATGGTCTACCCATCGAAGAAGGGCAGGGATGTGACAGACATGTGGTCAGGGTAACTTTACGTGCTCCAAGGAACACTGAGTCACCATTGTTGGCAGACATGTCAACAGCAGGGATTGATGAGGGCGGGCAAGGACAATGGGGAGGATGGGTAAGGACAATGGGGAGGATGGGTAAGGACAATGGGGAGGATGGGTAAGGACAATGGGGAGGATGGGTAAGGACAATGGGGAGGATGGGTAAGGACAATGGGGAGGATGGGTAAGGACAATGGGGAGGATGGGTAAGGACAATGGGGAGGATGGGTAAGGACAATGGGGAGGATGGGTCATGGGTGTCAACAAGGGTGGACAACCAATGAAAGTGTGGGTGCATAGGTGCATACCGGGCATGGGAGCTGGTGAAACAGTGTGTCGATGTTCAAACTGGGGCAGATGGGCTCAGATTGCAAGCAGGGGTGTGGGGGGAGAGATGGGGATGCTGTGGATGGTGTTGTAAGTGTCCTGTGCAGTGGCTGACAGTGCCACCTTGCTATTATGGGTGGCACAGGGTCGAGGGGATGAGTGGACATGTACGGCGTCATGGTGGTCCCATTGAGCAAAATGGGGGCAAGGGGGGAAAGCATGGTGGAACAGGGTGGTGATTTCATCTGATGTGGCAGACCCAAGGACTACACCGGTGATGAGAAGGGGCCAAAGGAGAAGGTATGGTGCAGGAGGTTCAGTTGTCAATCCCGATGATGCAGCTGAGCTGGTAGACATGTGAGGCATCGAGATAGGCTCATAATGCATAAGGGGGTAGGGGTGTCAAGCAGGGGAGTAAGCCATTGTTGATGAATGTGTCAACACTGATGTGGCAGATCTGGTGGATGTGTGAGGTGTCCTGGTGGGCTCAGTGTGCAGAATGGAGATCCGTGGCACAAGCTGGGGAGAGCAAGGGATACAGCTGTCATAGATGAATGCATCGATGATGCCGTGGCAGTTGAGTTGGACACATGGGGCATAGTGGCAAACTCCTGGTGCATAACAGGGGAAATGGGGGCAAGCAGGGGGCAATGGGGTGGTGTGGGGGCTCCTGGGTCATTGTTGGAGATGGTGGGGCTGGCAGAGTTGTGTCATCAAGTGGGCAATGTGTTCCCATGAACACATGGGCGCATATGCCTGCGACTGGTTTTGCTGGGTTGTGGACATTCATAGTACATTGCTTGGGGCTTGGTGAGTGTTCTCTGGGGAGGTTCCCATCATCTGGGCACTGGATATGGCCCTAGACACTGTTTCAGAGGTGGTTGTAGCAGGTGTTGTGGCCATTGGCGGCTGTGACATGGCAGCGGGACAGAGGCATTCAGGGCTCAAGAGGAGGGGCTGGGGAATAGGCTGGGGTGTAGGGGCTGGGGAATAGGCTGGGGTGTAGGGGCTGGGGAATAGGCTGGGGTGTAGGGGATCAGTCTGGAAGCCAGCGCCTTCGTTTGGAAGGTGCTGGTGGTAGTTTTGGAGCAGGGGACGGAGGATTTGTGGTGGTCATTGTTGATGGGACTGATGCGACCATTGCTAGGAATGATGTGGCAGGTTCAATGGGTGTGTGAGGCATAATGGGGGTGTCTAGAGTTGGGTGGGGGCTGTCATTGGCCTGTGTACGGTGTTGGGTGGGGCAGAGTGGGGGTTTTGGGAGTTATTGACAGATGCAACGACGGTGATGTGGCAGTTGTGCAGGGTGGAATGGGGGCTGGGGCATGAGATGGGGAGCTGGGGAGTCTGAGTAGGGCTGTATGTCAGCTAGGCAGGGTGTGGCATCGTTTTCAAGGTGTTTGGGACTGGTTTGGGGCAAGGGAAAGGGTGGTGGTGGTGGATGACAACGATGTTGGCATCATTGAAGACAATGTCGACACCAACCACATCGACTTCAAATCTGCCAGCAAATTGCCATGCACTCACTGCCATTGAGAAACAATGAGGGCAGCCTTTGTGTCTCCTCCACCCAAGGAAAAGACAATCAGACCTGCAAGGGAAATGATGAAGAATGTGCAAGGCTCTAGTGCTGGGGCAGGAAGCGGAGAGTTTCACGTGTACAAAGCAAGTCAGCGGCGAGAGTATGAACATCTCAAACTTCTAGAAGAGGCTTCCCAAAATGAAGTTATTGATGCTGAGTTTGAACACAAATGATGAGAAGCGGAGGAGTTGGCCAGTGCAAAAACCTCAAAAAACAGAGCAAAATGGCAAAAGAATAAGAAAAGATCAAAGGCTAAGGGGTCTACCGGGGAAGGTGGCTCTGAACCTGATGCAGGGCAAGTGGGCATTGTGTTGTTGTCAACTGATGGTGTTGGTGTGAAAAAAATGACCATTGCAGTAATTTCAGGGTCAGCATGGTTTCAGGGAAAAGAACATGTGTGAGAGAGTAGAGTGTGGATAGTAAGTTCATTACAAAAAAAAGTGGAAGGAAGCTGGAGCTTCCAACACTCAAGACTCATGGGCACAGAAACATGTAAAGGAACTTAGTATATTTCAAGGGGGGAAACTAAGATACAGTACAAGTACTCAAAGTATGGACTATATACTACTGGAATAACATGTGATAATACTGAAGCATGTGATAATGGTGTGATGATGTAAGAGGCACTCTTACATCAACCTTCAATCCCAGTCTCTGCTCTTCTCAATGATCCTGTCTCTGGAATAGTTGTTCATGCAGAAAAGCAAGTTGAGGTTGCACTCAATGATCTGGTTGCCATGGGAGCACTTCAGACAAAAAACCAAATTCTGAGTTCTCAATTTATTGAGACAAGGTATTGTCATTCAAGCTTGCTGAATGTCTCATCCAATCTATTAGTGCAGTATTTGCCAAAGTAACCTATTTTTATCCCCTTTGCAAAGTACTCCATTTAACCTCCACCCCTTTTGCACCCATGAACATCATTGGAAAGTATTGAGGAGATGCTGTCATGCGCCAGCCCTGTCCAAAGTCTCAATGCTCCTCAAGGTTGCCAATTAGCTCTCAAACAGGTTTGCATCATAGGGAGAATTGCCCAATGGCTTTTTTGATAACAAGATGGCTTGCTAAAAAGAGTTAGGTTGAGCCACAGTGTAAGTTTGGCAGGGTACCTGGGGAGAAACAAGAATGACTTCTTGAAGGTTGCCCATGACTTCAAATATGTATGGCTCCAGTGAGTCAAGTTCAATGAAAACATCCATTCCTACAGATGCAACAGGACCACACCTGAAGTCCTGTTGGTAAACAGCTTGAGCAAGTAAGTGCAAGCATGCCTGTTTAGCAGTAGCATTAGCCAACTTGCAGTCATTATCCATTGCGCAGAGTGGTGGGAGTATGAAATCAAGGTTGGATTGAAAGAGGGGCTCAGGCCTCCTAAAGATATACTTATATGAAAGAATGGAAAAGTGGATACAGGTCTAGATGTTAAATATGGGGCTAATCTTGGCTGTAACAATTTGTGTCTACAACCATCTGCTTTGACCACTTCGCTTGAATCACATTTTAGAGTCACCCTCCTTTGATTGCATTCCAATGGGGAGGTGAGCCCCCCCCTTCTCAACACTAGCCTCCAGATAAGCTGTAGTGGTATTGCAAAAGAGTATCTCCTTAGAGGTGTAGTCTACTATGCAAACCAACACTTTACTGCCCACTTCCTCGACTCAAATGGTAGCAGCTGGCATCATGATGGAATGGCCAGGAGGGCCCTGATTCTACAAAGGCCTAGCCAATGCCAGCTGGCAACTGCAATTGTGGCTGTGTATGGTCTAAGCAGATAGAGCTTCCAGCCCTCTACAGAACTCAGAATCACCATGCAATGCAATGGCCCTCTAGCACAAGTGGACATTGAATCTCTTCTCAATCCAGCTGGTGAATTGTCTTGACAGACATATCGGACCAAGAAATCTATCAGGCAGTTATCAACTCAATTTCAGCACATGAAAACATTGAGATAAACAGCGGAGATGATGTCAACAAGGAAGATATACCCATCATGCCTCGCCCAACTCGGTGTGAGGTTCTCAATGCAGTGTTGACCATCACCAGATACATCCTGGACTTAAACAATCCCATTGCCCATAAGCTTGAAGCAATTCTGGGCTCATTTAATAGGCAACTCTGTCTTGAAGAGTCTAAGAGGATGAAGGAAACAGTTTTGACTGATTTTTTCCAAAGATAATATTAGGGATCTGCACAGGTAACCCCCAGGTATTTCGTGCTGTACCTGCACCTGTACCCGTGACAGGTTTTACCCATAAACCCACAGGTCTTAGGTACAAAATGCACCAAAAATCAAGCAAAACGGTCAAGAATTGAGTGAGTTGTGATAAAAACAATCCTGTCTAGATTGTTTTTATCACAACTCACTCAATTCTTGACTGTTTTGCTTGATTTTTGGTGCGTCTTGTAGCTCACAGGTAGGACTATTGCGACCCATACCCATAACCCATATGGGTACACGCGTGCAGATCCCTAGATAATATCATTCAATTTCATACACACATCCATTAGTAACATAATTTAGCATGAGCCTGTAGCTGTGATTTTTTCTACAATTTTTTACAATTTTTTTACAATTTTTCAAGTCCATTTTTAGCATACCTCAACCCCTCATGACCCATAGCCTGGGCCATCCACGGAGGGGGTTATGAGGGGTTCAACTGTACCTCAGTCCCTCAGAGGTGGTCAGATTAATTAAGGAACAGGAAATGTCCCTGAGAAGCCTGTCATCAGTTCAGCAATGTTGTTGACTTGCAAAGTTTTCGGTCTATATGAACAAATATTTCTTACTGAGTATACAAGAAAGCTGAAGTTCAGATGTGTTCTCATCAGACTCATGCATGCTTCAAAACCACTGTCGGAAACAATGTGCTTGTAGATAGCAGATCTCTCCAGTAGCAATCACCCAGGCCAGTTCCTGGTTCATACCTCTGAGGCCTCATCAATAATGTTCTCATCCAATTCTCATCTCCCTCTTAAGCTTTCAAATGTAGCTGCGACTTAGGGTTAGCCTATACTTACTTATGTAAGGTAGTCGGGATCACAAAGTAGGCTGATCTTAAGGTACTAGATGCCGTCGCAGGCGCAGGCACAAACCTTGCTTGCCATTGTCAGGCTGCTGAATATGGGTTGAAGATGAGATAGGGCAGTGAATGCCTTATGCACAATATCAGGGATAAAGTGCTTTTGTTTCTGCTCGTAGCAATTTATGTGGTGTTGATAAATACTTCTACATGTGTAGTCTACATACTTGGCTCCTGAATGTGTGGGCCACTGCTGTTGCATCTGAAGTGAGGTGATTGTAGGCTGATTCTATATGAAATTGTGATTCAAGGTGCCAAGGGTTGTAGAGCTTACTTACTTGTGCATGAGGTATTCTACTAGTCCTCTGTTCCGCTCCTCAATATTGACAGTGGCCCCTTGTGCCTGCACTTTGAGTACCAGCACTTCTCCGACAACAGGTCTCACAAAAGGAGCCAGGTTTGTAATACAACAGTTACATGTGGCACAAATGTCATCCTGTGGCTGGAAGAAGAAATGAAAGGTGTCACTGCCAGGGAAGAGAGCCACTGTTTCTGCATAGTACAGCAAGACTCCTTCTTCAGCATGCTCATACAACCACACATCAATATGCAAATCTTCAACTGCGACAACTGCTGAAGGCCCAACTTCCAGGGGAACTGGCACCAGCTCAGTTTTTGAAGATTGAGTACCGAACAACAGTCCTTAAAACATCATTGACACAGGCTGGGACATTGTTGTATGTGTTGTTGGTAGTAAGCAATCAAAGCAGACTCACTGGCCACGCAGTCAACACCTTAGCATGTTGGAGGGATACAGTGGTGAACATGCCTGACATGATGCAGGGATGGAGGACAGAGCAGTTTCATAGATAGGAAACAGGGGGGCAGTCTCATCCAAAGGGGCCATGCTGCTTCCATAGAGTACAATGTGAAGATCCGCTGCCACTGGCCCCTATTCAGTGCAGCCAGAAAGGAACTCGTGTGGCATTACACTATTACACACAATCGTTTACAGACAAGTGGCGCTCAGGTCTCAGAAAGTGGTGCACAATCCTATTTACATATGATATTCTCTCTGCCAATGTAACCATCAGTTATGGATTATACTTCGAGGTTTGTTTTCACAGGTGGAAGATAGCCTATGCGTACCCCAAGTGTCAGGAATGTAAACTTTCAATGGAAATATGAGGCGGGTAGTTGGGACTCTGTTAATACAATTGGAGAATGGTCACAAATGGGTGACACTCCTATACAAGCTAATAGTACACTGAAACCCTGGGGCTAGGCCTCATCGAGACTGCTTTTGTTGGCTTTCTGCTTGGGATTTTTAACCCCTGAAACACTGGTGGCAGTTTTGGCCTTCTTGGTGGGTGGCAGTTCAATGTCTTCAATAAGGTGTTTGCTGGCAGTAACAGCAAGAGCCCCAATGGGCACAAAGACAGGGGGCAAGGTGTTGTCCGTTCTGCCTGTAGATGCAGCTGCTGAGCTGGCCAATGCTACGGTGCCTGACAGCACACCCCAGGCTTCTTGAGAAGGAGTCAGTAGGCAGATATGGTGACACGCAAGTTTGGAAGCATCTAACCTTCCAGCTCATCAGGTGTCACAGTCACTTGGGCCCTTAGTGGAGGTACATCTTTATTTATTTTGATGGAGCCAGACAGTTCTGTCAAATTTTTTTTGGGTGAATGTTAAGTTTTGTCAAAGGCGAACATGGTGCTAACCTTTGGAGAGGGGCACACCCGGTGCCAGAGATACTGGTCCAGCCCTGACATCACAGGGTACAGGTTTCTTGTTGGTGTGTCACAGAATAAGCACTTGCTGTGGGATCACCAAAAAGGAGTTGTAGTTTTCTCTCTTGATGTGAAAGTGCTTCAGGGTAAAGTGCACCTCAACCAATGCACCCTGGAGGGCGTCGTTGGCATCTGTACATTCCACAAACTTGTGATCCTTGTCATAGACAGGCAATGGCATAAATTGATGTGAACGAATGAGGAGACTGTGTTCTTCTCAGTGCTCGGGGGGAGATGGCCATCTGAGGGTTTCCTCGTCTATCTCACCTTCTGCAATGTAATTAGCAAGCACACAGTCCTGCATGCAAAGGCTAACCTTCTTCAGTACTTGTCCCAGTGACAGATGCTGAAGCGGGAGTGACAATGTGCATGGCCTGTGTACAAAGAACAGGGTTAGCAGCAATGCAAGAGGTTTAAACAGGTAGTCTTTTACTCCATGGAGGCACAGCAAAGTGCGCTGTATTGTCTTGTACAGTAGCACCCACAAAAAACCAATCATCCTTGGTTGCTGTGATGCTGCCCTGTACTGCCAGCATTGTTTGATGAAAATGGTCGAAGTCTTCTCCCAAGCCAGGGATTTGAGGACGTGTCAAGACAAAAGTGTTCTTGGTGTCCTGTAATGGTTTCAGAAATTTGTCATTGTAGTTTGCAACTGGCCCACAGCAAAGACGGTTGTCGATCAGTCTGGCTACCATGACACAAATAGCATCTGCCCCATTGTCTTGCCTGACAAGGACATGGCTGGTGCCAAGCCTTTTTCAGCCAACTTGAGCAAAAAAAACAGGGTTGGCAACATATGATGGCAACACTAGGAGGCCGGTATGAAGAGAAGGGATGTTGAGCATCAATAGTCACAATCCACTGTGGTTTTTTCTCAGACCCTATAACTGGCAGGTGCCAAGAAAGTTAAGAAAAGGGCATGAAGAAGGTTTGTGAAGTGTTGCAAGTGTCTCACCCTGTCTGCTTGGAGCTGCCTGAGCAAAAACCCAAAAAATTTTATTCTCCTGTGCTGTTCCACACACCTACCAGGCAAGAACAGGAGCTGGATGATTGAAAAAAGAGACTCCATTGCTCTGATCCACTGCGCGGATCCACCCCCTCTCTCTGAGACTGGCCTTGTCGCAAGGTGCGCAGTCGACAAAAGAGGGGTTTGCAAGGGGCACCCGCAATAAGAACAGGTAGGAGACTAGACATGGCTGAGCTGCTTGATTGAAAAAAAAAACTCGCATATAAAACTTTTGGGGCTTGAGACTCTTTGAAAAACCTGCTCTAGTTTCAATAGATGTACTTGATAGGTAATAAGTCTTAACCTCAATTTCGGGCTGCATTGCTGAACCACTGCAAAGTCTTGGTGTACAGCACACAGAGAAGAGGGATGCACACTGCTTGCTGTTGTTATTTACAGATAGGGATGTCAAGCTGGTTCCAGGCGAGCACAGTGCAAATGAGCTGAACTTTACACTGCCCCACATAGTCCTGGAGGAATCCAGTAGGACTCACCAGGAAGCCAGTGGGACTTACCAGGATTCCTGATATGTTACCAAATGTCCAACCATAATGGAAAGTCAATTTGATATCTTACGAGTTCAAGTGCCTCAACTTCAGAAATTTCACAATGTGCCCACAAAACAGATTCAAGACCTCATAATGAGGAATCACATGACAAACCAGACAAGTGTGCTCAACCAGTTGAGCCACAGGAGAATTATTTGTTATCCATATAAAGTTTATTTATGACTCAAACTCAAGCATGTAATCTCTCTCAAAGTCACTATTAAGATCAAATAATTTTAATCAACTACATCCCTCGCGTCTAACGCGAGGGATACAATACAATTAACTACATAAAAAAAGCCCTCCCATGCACCTTGTGCAAGGGAGAGCCCTAAAAATATTTACAGATAAAACTAAATCCCCTCGCGTTCGAATTATGAATAAATAAAGAAAATCCCCTTGCCATTGTCAAATGCAGGCGAGGGGGAGGGCATTAATATGAATGAAAAAAATGAAAAAAAACCCTCCCCATGCAAAATGCAGGGGAGGGGGTGGCCTGGTGGTGTCTCGTCGTGGGGTGGGCGCATGGGTCCCACTCCCTGTCCTCGTCCCCATCCCTGTCCCTGTCCCTGTCTCCCCGTCATCCCCATTCCAATGGTTCCCCATTTCCACCCCACGAGCAGTGGCTCATGGGGCTGGAGGTGGGTGGTGTGTCATTGGCCCTGTTGTTGTTGTCCGTCATGGTTGGTGGCCGTGCTTCGCATTCTGGGGGTTCTGGTGCTGGTAGGCGGTGGCGTCATTGTTGTCATTGACTGCACACACTCACAATCCACCCTATGAGCAGAGGCTCGCAGGCATGGGGTGTGTTGGGTTGTCTCGTGTCCAGCTGTCATTACCAGTAGAGTAGAATGTAAGAGTTCCTCTTACATCATCACAACAATATCACATGCGACCCAGTTTATCACATGTTATTCTAGTAGTATATAGTCTATACTTTGAATACTTGTACTGTATTCTAGATTCCCCCCTTGAAATATATTAAGTTCCTTATAGTTTCTCAGTCCCTGAGTGTTGGAAGCTTCGGCTTCCTTCCACTTTTTTTTATAACGAACTTACTATCAACACTCTACACTCTCACACACGTTCTTTTCCCCAAAATCACCCCAACCCTGAAATTTCCAAAAACGTTCTATGTTTTTCTCACCGGACACACCCCCTGAACTAGGAACTACTCTCGTTTATACACTGCCTATACCCCATATCGATCCCGCCCATCTCGCTCAGCTCCAAACACTTGAAATGACCCAGAACGCCCATTACCAACCGCACATAACTCCACCGCCATCAACATTGGCAACAACCACACCACAACTGGTTTTGCAGCGTGGACCCCCTCTACAAAGTGCTCGAGAGTGACGCCACTGGTTTCTAAACCAATCCAATGCCCTCTAGGTGACTGCCTGACCCGACTTGGAACCTACCACCCTGGAGGATGACCACCTGGCTGTAGACGATGCACGAACACCGTTGACAGCCCAGAAAATGCAGTTATGCTATGTCGTACGGATGCGTCCTCTGAACACGTCGTATACTTGATGAAACCACCCAGGCAGTCCCACCAGCTACAACAACAACAACCTATACCATTCCCCACACACCCCTGCTTGCCGCCAGTTGCCCCCCCAGCTCATTCCCCAGCCCCCTTCTGTGTACCCCGAGCCTACACAATCCGCCGTGTTAACGTCAATGCATTCATCATTGTCAACCATACATACTGCTCTGGACCACTCTAGAGCACAGACAGAACTGAGCCGTTTCACCACCATGTACATCCTACACCCCAGCCACATCACTGATGACATCGTCGACACCTTTTGACACCCCCGTTCACTGCCTATGCCCTCGTTTCCACCTGTACCCCCCAATCACGCTCTTCATGGACCTACCACTCTTGCTCACCGCCCATCTGCCCCAGCCTGCCCCAATTCAATGCTATGAACATCGAGCAACCAGACCACTCATGGAACAGGCCCCTAAGCACCACAGAAACGGTGTCTAGCACTGCGTCGAGCACACATACGAGTCCACCACCCTGGAGGCCCACCACATAGCTGAAAACAACTCAGCAACACTGTTGACAGCCCAGAAAACACTGCTGTGTCCATTCTCGCCCTTGAGCTCACCATCGCGAGTCTGAGGTTCTCACTTGTTTTCATGCTCACCATACCCACTCCAACTCTCCTTCTACCTCTGAAGAATGGCCCGACGCTGATTTCGATTTCCCAGACGGTGTCCCTATCCATACTCTGTTTGACAAGGATGACAAGGACGAGGATTGGGATATACAGATGGACTTTGCCAAGACCACAGGCCCAAAGATAACGAAGACAATGACAACGATGAAGGGGTCTCCACCATTAAAGCCGCCACTTTCCCAATATCGATATCTAAGAGCCCCCAATCTGCCATTGACGAAGACTTTGAGGATGGGTTTGCCCTGCCCTTAGACTTGACTCAGCTTTTGCTCGCCCCTTTGTCACTTAATCACCGCTCATCAAAGATTTCACCCACGATGCAATACTCTCTCAAGTGTCACACCTTCTACTACCTTTTCTTCTACTTCATCATCCAGCAATTCCACCTCGTCCTCAACATCTATGAGTTCCATGACTTTGTCAAGCTCGTTAGGCTCATCCTCACTCCCTAGAGTGCTCCTCATCCCCTCCTCTCGCATCCCGAGCCCCCCTGTTTGTCTGCCACATCACCACCAACAACGATGGCAAACCCAACTCCAACACCCCAGAAATGGCATCTAGGGCCTCGTCTAGCACACAGACTAAACCCACCAGCCTGTGGAACCACCAACTAGCTGTAGACAACACAATGACACCATTGACAGCCCAAGAAAAACACCATTATGCGAAGTCATATGGACGCATTCCTCTGAACGCGTTGTGTACTTGGCGAAACCACCCAGGAGCCCCCCAGCACACCACCCCGTTACCTCCTGATTACCCCCATTACACACCTCGAACGACCCTGCCCTCCCCATCTTCGACGACAGCCAGCACCTCTTCACCCTACCGACGACACTGTCTGCACCAGCAAGCACACCCCATTCATGCCATAGATCCAGTTCATGCCCCCACCCACCCTGGCTCACGTCTAAGCCCCCGTTCCACACCTCGAACCACCATTCCCCATGGCAATATCATCATCAATACCCCCTGCCACGTCGTCATGAACACTGTCCATGCCCTGGAACACTCATTGTACACCCACCTTTGTCAATGCCAACCCACTGTCCTGGTCAACGCCCACTGTCCTCATTGACACCCACTGTCCTCATCAATGTCCACTGTCCTTGTCAATGCCCACTGTCCTTGTCAATGCCCACTGTCCTTGCCAATGCCCACTGTCCTCATCAACGCCCCCTGTCCTCGATGCCCACCATCATCACCCACTGTCATCATCAGTCCACTACCAGGCAACTCAATGTTTTCACCAATGTGTAAAGTGTGCCTGCAACTGGTTGATTCAAGGCCCCCCCAGTCAATTTTTTTGGAGTATGAGAGAGTGTAAGAGTTCCTCTTACATCATCACAACAATATCACATGTGACCCAGTTTATCACATGTTATTCTAGTAGTATATAGTCTATACTTTGAATACTTGTACTGTATTCTAGATTCCCCCCTCGAAATATATTAAGTTCCTTATAGTTTCTCGGTCCCTGAGTGTTGGAAGCTTCGGCTTCTTTCCATAGAACCTATAAAACAAAAGAAACGAGTTAGTTAGTTTATAAAAACAAAAAAAATAAATTACGTAGGGCCCAAACAACATGATCTGCGTTGTTTGGGCCCATGTTCCATCCAGTCGGCTTGTTTGCGGGTGGTGGCATCATTACCAGTAGATTATAACCTAGAAAACTAAAGAAACAGGTTAGTTAGTTTATAAAAACAAAAAGCAAACAAAAAAAAACTTATGTAGGGCCCAAATGACACGATCTGCGTCATTTGGGCCCGCATTCCATCCAGTCTGCTCGTTTGTTCCTTCTGTCCTTGTTGTTTGTGTGTTGGGTCTTGCCACCCTGCTGCTCTTGTTGTTTGCATCTCCTCATCTCCATCTTTGTGGTCCTCATCGTTGCTCCCCATTTCCACCCTGCGAGCAGCTGCTCATGGTGGTGGAGGGTGCAGTGGCGGCGGCAGGTCACATCATACAATGAGAAACTATAAAAATTCAAAAGAAAACTAATATTAATCAAAAAAGAATGAAACAAACAAAACAAAAAACTTACCTGGGGCCCAAATGATGTACATCATCGTTTGGGCCTGTTTCCTGTGCATTGTGGTGTGTTCGTTGTTGGCTAGAGGGGCAGCAGTTGGTAACAGCATGGTGGTGGTGGTGGTGAGAGAAAGGAGGGAGGGAGGGAGGTGGAGGGGGCATTGTTGACGGTGGTGGTGGTGGTTGAATGATGAGCTGGCAACATTGATGACGCGGCTGTATGCTTTGTCATACACAGCCACTCAATGTGGTACTTAGATCAACTTATGTTGTATATTAGAATGGCACTATGGTCTAATGGTATATTGCACCTGTTTAATTCAACCCTGAGGTCCTGGGTTCAATCCTCAAAGGTTTCCTTTTTAATAGTAAGGACTCCTGGTTAAATCCCAGTAGAGTCCCCAGGATTCCTGGTGAGTCCTAGTGAGTCCTGGTGAGTCCTGATGAGTCCTACAGAGTCCTGGTTACTCTTATAGAGTCCTACAGGATTCCTGGTCAGTCCCCCCAGATTCCTGAGAGTCCAAGTCCTGGGGAATTCCTGGGATAGTACCAGGAAGAGCCTGATTTACCAGGAATATACCAGGACTGAACCAGGAATCCCACTGGAGAAAAAACAGCCAGGAATGCAACATTTGGTGAGCAATGGCTGTGGCAGGGATAACCAGGATTCCTCTAGGAATATGTGGGGCAGTGTAAAGATCTCCAAATGAGACACAATCAGTTTGAGAACATGTGGCAGGGCAGCCACAGTGTGTGGAAGAATACATTCCATACATCCCACACAGTCTCCACATAGCTTAGAATTGTTACAGAGTAGTGACAACTTGGACCATGTCTGCTCCTGTTACTGATGAGGAAATCGAGGGAGTGCTGCAGTCCATGATGAACAAAATGGTATTCGCCATTTGCAACGCAGTCAGCAAGCCTGAGTTACCTTCCTCATGCAAAAGAACAAAAAAGGTGTTGGCAAATGCAATCAACAGAGTGCACAAAACAAGCACTGATGAATGTGCTTCCATCAAACTGCAAGTGAAAAGTGCCAGTCCTGACAGCTGGGAGGAATGTGCATTTACACCTTTCAGAGGATCATGCACAGGCTGGCAAGCCATCCCAGACAAAGGTGGAAGGATTTCTCAAGGCGCCATCTGTCACCACAATCAATGAATGCAGCAGCAAATATATTGAAGGGATGTCCAACAATGCACTGTGCCAAGTTGTATGCTTCATCTGTGCATGGGAGCTGTTTGAAGGGGAAGTATCGCCGTGGGCTGTCACAGAGCTGCCCAACTCCACTCTGTTGATGCCCACGGAGAGGCACATGGCACACAAACTGACTGCAGGTTTATTGCTTCACACAGCTGCAATAGACAAGCAAGGCTGGGGACACATGTGCAAGGAATGTGAGTGTCATCTGGAGGCGGCAAAACAACCCCCATTGGCACTTGCAAACAGACTGTGGGTTGGCGAAGTCCCATTTGAACTGGCCATCTTGATGCTGCCAGAACAGATCCTGATTGCAAGATATTTTCCAGCAGCCTGTATTGTCAAGATGTTTCCTAAGAAAAAAGGAGCATGCTTCTGGGATAAGAAGATGATGAACAGTGGTCTGCGAGGGAATATTTCCATGTACAAGCTTAACATCGACGACCTTGGTGATATGGTATCAGGCACCATGATGCCTCCACCATCACAGATACTCGCTGTGACAATTGGCATCACTTTTGTGGGGCCCACTGGTGTCCAAGAGTGCACTTTGCCAGATTTTTTCCAGGTGCGCAGACAAAGGGTCTTGGACGCTCTGCGATGGTTGAAGTGTCACAACCCTTTGTATGCAAACATCGAGATTGCACAGGAGAGGCTAGAACAGCTGCCACTGGATGGTGTCCCACAAGAGTTGTTGGCTGTCGTGAAGGTGTCTGATGACAGCGGTCTCCTGGCTTCTGAACATGCATCATATGTTCCCGAAAATGACAAAGACTGTCCAGAGTATATCTTGGCTGCTGGAGCTTCAGGTCTATGGGTTTTGGAGACAAACTGCTAGGCACTAACCAGGGCATGGTTTCACACACACAGGAGTGATGGACCTTCAATCTAACGATGAGTTACAGCCCAACATGCATGCTGGTGAGTGTCTCACCTCTCAGGCAGCACCTGCCATGACACAGCAGGTAGAACCAATGATTATACTCTTTCAGGCCATGGGTGTCATCAACATTGCAGGCGTTGACATCCCAGCTAGCAATATTCTTGCACACGCGCTTTTGAATGTTGTTTACACCTACCCCTGATTCTACTGTTCAGAGGAGCAGTGCCTTCATGAATGAATATGCCCGACTGGACCCTGTGACAGGTGAACAGTCAGACGGAGGGCCTAGCAACCTTAATCATTTGCTGGGGGCTTTTCCGGTCTTGTTTCCATATGGTAAAGGTGGATTAGAGGTCACCCGCAGCCCGACAGTCCCTTATGAGAAGCACGTGCAATGGGCATTGTAATATGCAGACCACAGGTTTAGGAAGGACTTGCATTTTATTTTTCGACTGTTCGGTGTCATAAAAAAGTGGCAGGTATGTCGGTCTGCTGCTTTACAAATCAGCTGTTCCAGCTTTCGGTTGCTTGAACCGGTGATGATACTCAACCCGGAAACCCAAACAAAACCCACAAAATGGCTTCAGATGGTATAACACAAGTCAGAGGAAGGTTGCGAGGCCCTCTAGATGTCACCTGTCAGACTGACTGTCAAATAGTCATAAAACAACTGCTTGTCAAAGCAGTTCAAGGCTAAAAGAATGTGTTTCGAGACTTTGCGATGATTTTCGAGACTTTGTGATGATTTTCGAGATGTTGTGATGCTTTTCGAGATGTTGCGATATTTTTCGAAGAGGTTTCGAGGAATTTCGAGTGCGCAGATATGTTCGGATGCAAGATCAGGGGACTAGATGAGTAGTAGAAGTGATGAAAAGGCTAATCGAGGGAAGCGAGAGCAAAAATAGCATAATGCGAGGAATTTTGAGGAATTTTGAGGAAGTTTAGCGTAAAACACCAAACTTCGGACTGAATAAGACTAAACTGTACTCTCAAATTACTGTGATCTGGGAGGAAGACGACGACTTTCTTGTTTTTCTTTGTATCTAGTACATCTTTTTATATAAAATAAAGAAAGTACCTAAAAAGGCTAGAGAACATGAGGCAAACATGTGGAAAACTCAAGGCAAAAGACAATATAAGTATATCAGAACAATAAAGCAAGCCTAGAAGGGGTGAATATAACACATGATGAAGAAATAATAAGAAAGAATAGCTAAAACCGGACTGTCCTTGTTATAAATTGAATAAAAGATTGGAAACTGCTTCGAGCAGATTGTATGCATGCACATGCAGTCAAAATGTGTTTGATATATGCGATATAGTGTCCCATATGTCCAGCATGCATCCGAAGATTGTTCGAACAGGAAATACTGTGTCCGACAATGTTTTTCGAGGTTCGATGTTTTTCGAAGATTTTCGAAGTTTCTTCGGACTTTGTTCGTGGCCCGATATTGGTGCGGTATTGTTCGACGATGGTAGGGGATATGTCTGGCATGTGTGCGATGAGTATTCAGATAGCAATATGGTGTCCGATGTCAATTTGCGATGTTTGATGATTTTTGAAGTCGGTCGAGGAAATATCGGACTTGTTTGAAGGCCGATATCGCTGCGATATTGCTCGATACTGGTTCGAAACCCATCGACGATGCTCCAAGTGTATATCCTGAGCTGTCTGAAGGTCGGGGAAGTTGTACTATGGCAGCCAAAGGCATACAAAGAATTTTGAGGTGTCGTGAAGAGTTTCAAAGCGTTGCGAAGAATTTCAAAGCATTTTTGTGACCTTGTAGAGGTTCGTAGAGGTTCGTAGAACTTCAGAGGGGCTCATATGGGTTTGTAGAGCTTTGACGACAATCGTAGATGTGATTTTCTGAGCTTGAATGACAAGGTGGACCTATCACCGGTCATTGCAAAACTGACCAGCACAGATCTGAAGCAAGCGAGCACAGAAAAAACATGAAGGGTACCATTCTCCAATCCTGGAGTAAGGGCATTAAGGTCCCAACTGACCACTGTTTGTTCTAACGTGATGGGTACTGATGAGTCTCACACCCAAATACAGTCAAAGATATGGTCAACAACTGTAGTGAGGGGCCCTCCATCTCTGTGGGTGACCATAAACCCTTTGGACACACATGACCCAGTTGCACAGGTCTTTGCAGGGCACAAGATTGACATGGATGCATTTGCCATGACAGATGGCCCAGATGCTACAGAGCGAGCTATCACAATCGCAGCAGACCCATTTGCAGCAGCCCAGTTTTTTCACTTTACAATTAAGCTAGTATTGAAGATGCTCTTTGGGATCTCTGCTGGAACACCTCACCAAAAGATCAGCCAAAATGACAGAATTTTTGGAAAGATTGGTGCTTACATAGGCACAGTGGAAGCACAGGGATGAGGCACACTTCATCTACACATGATCTTATGGATAGACGGGGCACCATCTGCTTCAGAAATGAAGAAAGCCTTGACCTCAGAAAAGTTTAGACTGCATGTCGAAGTGTTTATCAAAGTGACTATTTGTGCTGACCTGAATGGAATGGGAGCTGCAGGCATGCTGAAAATTGAGGGAAAAAAAGGGCTTACATATGCAAGACCTGTCAACCCACTCACAGCAAATGCAGAACAAACATTGAAGCAGACCGAGCAACATTTGGCCTGGGCAGTCCAACTTCACCAGTGTAGTGTAGACAACTGTTTGATAGTGAAGGATGGGCAGCAACAGTGCAAGAGATGGGCGCCATTCCCAATTGCCATGAACGATTGGATCAACGCCACAGGCCAGTGGGGGCCTAGATGTTCATATGGGTATTTGAGGACTTATCCTTTTATATTTCAAACTACACCACTAAAAAACAGACAAAATCCTCAAACACCTCAGTGCTGTTAGCAACTTGGTTAGCATATCATGTGAGAGAAGAAAAGCACAACACCGATTGTGTAGACATGAACAAGAAGCTTATCCAGTGATGCATGAATACCCTAACCCGCCAGCAAAAATTCAACGCTCTGGAAGTTGAAAGTTATTTGATGGGCTGGGGTGGCTTCCTATCGCACAATTATGTATCCATCTATTGGGACACAATCCTTCGAGCAGTGAAAAGAGTGTTCACAAACTTGCAACCATCAAGGTAGCACCTTCTGCAACCTTGTGGAAAGAGATCTCACATTGCTTTCAGGTTCTACGTCGCTGAGAGCCCAACAATGGGAGGAGAGTCTACAGACAGTGAAGCAGTGAGTGCTTTGCTCAACATGTCAGTTAATAACTGATGGCCAGTCCAATAGGGGGATAATGTCCAGGTATCACTCATTGGGGAGAAGCTGGTGTTGCAGGATCAGCTTAGGGATTATGCTGACCATGGAGACAGGCTGGCTACCTCCTCTTTCCTAGAGTTTATGCTGAACACATATGAAGGGGAGACACCACCTGCTCATGAAGTAGAGACTGAGCAGGGTCCAAGGAGGGGCAGGAGGCCAAACCTGAGGATCCCCTATGCATCCAGCAGTGGGCACGAGGACCGCTGTCATATTGTCCAGTCCCAGGGTCATGAGATGTTGCCCAATTTCATTGGTAGATGGTTTCCAAGAAAGGACCACATGGAAGAGCAGGAGCTTTACACCGCAAGCATGTTAGTGCTGCTGCAACCATGGGGCAGGCTTCATCACTTGAAAAGCAACACTGAGACTTTTGATGAAGCATTCGCACAGTTCAAGTCCTTGGCAAACCTCCAGACACTGTCTGTGATAGACAACATTCAGTATTACTATGAAACCTCTGACCGTGCAAGCGAGAGATGAGGAGGCCACAGCACAGATCACAGCAACATGGGTGGCAAGGAAGAATTGAGAAGTGAAAGAGGAAAATGAGGACAAAACAAACATTGTAGGCATCAAATTTTCAGAAGCCAATGTTCAACTTGCACAGAACAGGTTGTGGGACAAACATGACACCCGCTATGCAGATGTGGCCATGCTGATAGCTGAAGATGTCAGAATTTTTTCAAGCAACACCTTCAGCACTGCATTTAAGGCTGCAGCACAGCATGCAACTGTGGATGAGCTGACAGTCCACCATCAATGGGAGGAGACACTGCAAAATATAATGAGGACTACCCGCTAGGGCACGGCACGGGTAACCCTCGGGTATATTTTCTTATACCCCTACCCATACCCATGAACACCGTACCTGCATGGGTAGGGGTACGGTGTTACCATGGGTTTTTGCGGGTTACCCATGGTTATTCATGGGTATTGATATTTTTCATTATATTTGATAGGAAAAGATGTTTGCATCTTCTCATGGGGGGTAAACCCACAAGTCATGTCACCCTGACTCGCGGGTTTTCCCGCAATATGTCATCAAAAAGTACCCCTGCATTTTTACTGTTATTTTTCATGATATTTGATAGAAATTTGCTGAAAAAGATGTTCGCATCTCATCACAGGGGGTAAACCTGCGAGTCAGGTCACCATGACTCACAGGTTTTTCCTGTGATATGTCATTAAAAAGTCGAAATCTCAACACAGATGATCACTCACCTGACCAAAATCCAGGTAACAGCATACCCGCACATACCCGCAACACCGTGGAAAAGGGTACAGTGTTGCCCAGGTATGGCAATCCCATACCCATACCCGTACCCATGCTGTGCCCTACTACCCACCCGTTGACCACATCAGCAACCAATGAGGAACACACCGCTGGTTTCCTGGCAGTTGCAGAGGCTTGTGCCAAGGTTCAGCTGCTGGCAGAACCACCTGTACAAGAGAGAGCAGGTTTGAACATGCTGAAACCTGACCAGAGACAAGCGCACAACATCATCATTTGCCATCTAGATGCCCATTTAGCTGGCCAACAGCCTACCCAATTACTGATGCTCGTCCAAGGTGCAGGGGGGACCAGGAAGACAACATTGATAGAGGAGGTTACAAAGACTTTTGTGGAATGCAACACAGGGGGAATGTTGGCAAAAATGGGCATGACAGGCATGGCAGCAAGTTTAATTTGGGTGTTACACTTCACACGTGGGCACACAGCTAGCAAAAAGGCACATGACAACAGGCAGGTTCACATCAGGGGGAAATGGTACCTGATAATAGAGGAACACTCCATGCTAACAAAAGAGGTTTTTGTGTTCCTTTCAGAGGTTCTGGGAAATGAGCAAAATGACAGCCCAGGGGTGAGCGCCACTACACCATTCGGAGGGATGCACATCATTTTGTTGGGAGACTTTTACCAATTCCCACCTGTTGGCAACCCAAGTGGAGCTCTGTACTGCACACAACACAAGTCCCAATGGCAGCAGGTCAGGCGGAACCTGTTTGAGCAATTCACTGTGGTGGTTGATCTCTGAGAGCAGATCTGGGTGAAAGATGCACATTGGGTGTCACTGTTGGCAAGGCAGAGAGAGGGCGAATGTACAGTAGACAATGTGGCTGAGGTAAGGAAGTTGGTGTTGACCAACAAGGAATGTGAAGGGCCAGACTTCAGCATGTTGCCATGGTCAGCGGCAGTCTTAGGGCAAGGCAGGGGTTACCCCTGGGTGTCAAATCTCATACCCCTACCCCTGAACACCCTACCCTTAGGAGTAAGGGTATGGAAACATATAAGGGTTGCCAAGGGTATGTTATGGGAAGGTTTGTCAAGGGTACAAGGGTTTGGCACAAAATCAACATATTCAGAGCAAAATATATCTGATAAGTGTTGATAACTATTGTATTTACTATTAATATCACATATTAATACCTCTTATTAACATATGAAAGCCATTATCATGTTGGACAATCCCAAAACCTGAATTTAATTGATGAAAATCTTGAATATGTGTAGTGAGTCGAGGGGGATCTCCTTATATCACACACCAAAAGAACACAAATAACATATATATTTCGTGTATTGGTAGTGGTAAAAAAGATTGCATATGTAAATAGAAGGCTGGTCCCTTTATAGGGGCCAGCCAGGTCAACAGCAAGGAAATATAATATATACAAATGCGGGGTCAAGCCCCGGGTCACCACACCCTCCCCCTTAGGCTTTGTCCAGGGGAGAAGCATAATGTTTTGAGTAAATAGACGATCTTGAAGAGAGCATTGTCTGGTATGTGGGTATCGTCAGGGTACGATGAAAAGAATCAATTCATTCATTTATTAAAAAATGCGATGACCTCATTTAGTAGGGTCGTCGGGGATGTGGGTATTGTCAAGACTCAACGATGATATGTGGGACTCGTCGAGGGTGGACGAGGATTCGGGGAGGTTGGCATCAACTAACATATGCCTAACTTCCTCCAGGGTGGTAGGTACAGGTACTTCGCACTCATAATCGGGCACGGAGGGAAGTATGGTCATTTTGTTGGTCGATGCCAATGAAGATAATTGGGATATGGGGGTCTCTGGGGTGTTCCCCAGAGCAGAGGCATCCGTTGTCTGCCCTTCATCTAGAGGGAAACGGTCCTTGTCGATGGTGAACATTTCATTGTCGGATGAATAGATGGAGTTAGTGGAATCACTGTTGTCGTCAGGGTCTCTAATTTTTTGTGGCTTGGTAGACGTGACGGGAGTGAATTTGCTAATGGGCTTCTTGTGCCCATCCAGAGGGATGCCGGCAGTGACTCTCCTCACTCTCTTCAAGGCCTTCTTCTGGCCTTGAGTGGCCTTGACGATGAGGGGAGACCCGGACCATCCTGAGGTCGGATCGTTCTCCAGGGGATATACCTCTGGAGGAGATGGATGCCAGCCGGACAGGTAAGAAGGCCCGGTGTGGGCAGGAGGTTGGTTGTCCATGCAAGAGGTGCTCGCATGCAGAGATGCAGATAGTCCAGCAGAGAATCCAGAGGACTGGGCAGTGGAAGTCATTGATTCAGGGCGGGGTCACCCTGAATGAGAGGGAGCTCCGCCCCTGGTGGGAGCGGTGGAATCTCTTTTTCTTTTTCTTTGTGGCTCTCAAAGGGCCACATCATTAGGCCCGGCGATCCACCACCAGGGTTCAGACATCAGAGGAGCGTCCTCTGAATGGGTATTGGAATGTTGCCGCAGACATCTTACAATATCAGCAGCGGTGGAAGACTCTTCCAAATGGGAGGAGTTGGCAGTAGCCATCGCTGTAAGCCAGCCGATGGCATAGTGAGAACCTTCTCAGACTTCCTCGTCCGAGACTCCCATGGTAGCGAGGTGTCATACAATGTCCTCGAGGGAAGTTGAATTGGTGCTGATCGGCATGGGCTGCCAACGGCGCATGGGGGACAGTGGGAGGTGTTCGTGCTCTCGAATCTGTTGGTACAGTCCCGGCATGGCTAGTACCTCTGCAGTACGAAGGTAGAGAAGTAGTTTAGCTTCAGGGGATAGCCCTGAAGGAATCTGGTTGATGAAGCAGGAGTTGTCCCCTGACATGTGGGAGGGAGACCCTCTGTTTGTCCATCAGGGTACCAGGGTGGGATCACCACTGGTACAGGTGTCGGTGCATGAACTGCGCCCATGTTTCGGCCACATAGGTAAACTACACTGTACCAAATAATACGGTCTATCAAATGCATACAGTGTACCAAATGATACGGGTTCGGTGGACACTGTCGAATGCTCTCATAGTATGTATAACATGTACTAGTATCAAATGAATACACTTTTACAATTCTTGCTTGTGATACACTATGAAGAATGTTAATAATATACAGATCAGAGATAGCATACATGGTACTCGGCAATGGCATTGGCATTGGCATTGGCATCAGCATTGGCATAGAGGTACGGCATTGGCATCAGGCACCACTTCACCATAACAGTACAACCTAGCTGCATGTACTATAGTGAATTACAATGCTTGGTATAGATGTGCATAGGAGACTGTATGGCCTAGCTATGGGCAATGATGCAATAATTCATTCTATGTAGTGCCGACCTACCAAACAGGTATTTTACAATTCTTGCTTGTACCTATGAGATAGCGTTGGACACGGTATTCGGCATCAGCATAGATGTGCAGTAAGAATCTAATACCATTGATGAAATAGTCACAGCCATCGGCATCGGCAGACACATCAGCACAGAAATCAACATCGACGTCAACATCGGCAGCAGCAGACAGACACTTTGGGGTGGAAATCTATATATCAAGAGCATCGGCAATGGGCATTAGCAAACCAGATGCACGATGGGCGCAGGCAGTATGAATGAATCAACAAAATCAACAAAACAGCAGTGTTCATCCTAGCTAAAATAACAATGTCGGTACTAGCTAATTGTGAGAACTGGCAGGATTGGCCATGTTGTCGTCATGGGACAATGATCTCATTCAAATGTCTGAGAACCTGTGTTCGAATGATTTCAGATTATATTCCATCCTTTCCTTCAAGGTCGCATATGTCTTCAATGTGACATCTTGCTGTTCCAGCTTCTCAACCTCGGCCATGTAGAGACGATGACTGGCATCCTTGTATGAGGTGCCAAGGTTGTTTTGCAGGGCTTTCACTTCGGCATGGCAGCTCAACAGCTCCCTGTCTGTCAATTTCTGCAACAGGATGAACTAACAGTCATACAAATGAGGACAAGGCACTTACTGGATCAGCAGGTAGCATTAGCTGGTTGCGGGCCAATGCATAGTAGTACAGTTTATCAGTCATGTTTCCAGACTGCAAAGTCATCAGTGAGAGGATAGATGAGGCAAACAAGACATGGCATCAGCCAAGAAACGGCATTGGCCAAGACACGGCATCAGCTAAGACACGGCATCAGCTAAAACATGGCATCGGCCAACAGGACAACATTGGCCCAAGGATGGCATCAGGCCAAGATGGCTATGCTGGCGGCAATGAGACTGAAAAGAAGGAAATCTTACCCCCCCATGTGCCATATGTACATTGAATTCAACCTTCTTGCAATAGGCCTCCATTGCCTGGTGGGTAGCTGGAATCATAAAATGGGGCACTAGATAGTGCTGCCCATTGTCACCTTGGATAACGACATATCCATCAGGAATATAAGTGTCAGTTTGCTGATTGCTTATGGCATAGATAACACAGATGATAACAAGTGATACCGTTTAATCAGGACATTATTTGTTTGTATATATTGTATATCGATCAACAACACGTGATTGTTGATTTTCAGTGTTTCACTCTTTTTCATCTCAACATCAACCCCGCTGCTGCAGCCGACTCATCAACCATGAACATTACATGCCAACAAGTGCTCGGCCAGATCAGCGAGATCGAGCAATCCATCCGCAATGGCCTTCGGGACCAAAGTATCAAGGCCGTGATGAAGGAAAGAAAATCAGCCCTTGTGAGTGGATTGACATACTATCAGATCAACGATGCACTTACCAATTGTAGAAAACGTTATTTGCCTGGCAAAGAGAGGTTCTCACAGAGGATGTGCAGGCCGTCTTCTGGGCCAATGCCTTTTTGTGGGGATTTGTGGTAGCATGGTCAAAGTCAGACAGGACAGGGGACCAGAAGTTTATTGAAGGTCAACTGAGGGCAATGAAGACCTTCAACAAGAAAAAGGGCATAACAGGTCCTGTGTCCACATTGGCTGGACCAACGGCAGCGGCGACAGCAGTTGGAATGGCAAGGGAGGGCAGAACGGCCACGGCAGTGGGAAAGGGAATGGCAGCAGGAATGGCAGCAGGAACAGCAGCAGGAACAGCAGCAGGAATGGCACCGGCCAAGAAAGTGGGGACAGCAGCGGCAAAGACAGGGATGGCAGCAGCAGAGAAAGGAAGAGCAGCAGTGGCAAAGGCATGAGGAGTGGCAGTGGCAATGGCAGCAGCAACACCGACACCAACAAGGATAGAAGCGGCACTGGCACCGGCCAAGATGCAGGCCCAACCAGAAGCATCAGGATCCAGACTTCCAGCCCCAGCCCAGCGACCAATGCTGCCAGCAATCACAGTGAGACCCAGGCCGCGAGAGGTGCAGAGTAGCAGGGGATCGGAGGAGGATTTTGATGAGGAGATGGAGAGCGATGCCGGTGCCAATCCCAGGATGGAGCAGAAGCGGCACAACACAGCAAGGGCAGCACGAGGAGCACCCCAGCGAGGGTGTTTGCGAATGACGCCATGTGCACGATGTGTCAGGCTTAGGCATGAGTGTTGGGAGCAGGTGAATGGGAAAACGGCCTGCTACTTCTGTGGGAAAGGGAAAATTTGGTGCGATCCAGAGGACGTGGATCGAGTGCCGAGAACCAAGAAAGCAAAAGGATCGGCAAGAAGAAAAGCAAAGAAGGCACGATTTTCCAGTGAAGACAGTGGAGAGGAATCGTCTAGGCGGTTCACTGCAAGCCAAAAAGGAAAATCCAAAGGTTAGTTCTTCCATATCATGACACATAAAACCACTAACATGTATACCCATAGCTGTGGAAGAGGATATCGACATGGCCGATCCTGAGCCCGAGCCAACTGCCCTCCCTGCCCTGACTCCCTACCCCTCTGCCGGTGACTATGCCACCTTCACTGGACGTCTAAACCAACTGGAGGAAGACATGTACAAGCATGCATGGTGGAATGAAGAGTCATTCCTAGAGTCCTGACTCCACGTACAAGAACTCTGGGAGACGGTCGACTTGCTTCAAAACAGGGTGAACAACATTGAAGGATACTTTGGGTTGCAGGCTGGTGCACAGCCCATTACATTGTACAACAGTTACATGGCTGGGCAGGTGGTTCGCCTCGAGAGGACTCCAAGCAGGAGGGCAGAGGCGGATTGGGAAGAAATGACAGATGCCAAGGAAGGAAATGCCGCTCCCGCTCCTGCTCCTGTTCCTGCTCCCACCCCTGCTCCTGCTCCTGCTCCCACTCCTGCTGCCACTCCCACTCCCGCTCCTGCTCCTGCCCCAACTCCTGCCCCAACTCCTGCTCCCACTCCCGTTGCCGCTCCCGATGCCGCTCCCGATGCCGCTCCTGATGCCGCTGCCAGCGACAAAGACAAACAGATGGCAGAACTGGTTGAGGAGGGGGGATTTGTCGAGGGTAACAATGAGCCTGAGCATGGTGAGGAGGGACTGGCTGTGCTGGAAGAGGTGGTGGGGGAAGCATCCTTGGCTGGCGCCCCCCCCCATCCAAATTATTCTGGCCACACCACAGGATTCTCAAGAAATGGTACAGCCCACAACATCAATGGCCCCACCACTCCCTCTCCTCTTCCCCCCAATGTCGCTCGCCGAGCCTGAGGCTGCCGCCCCGGCATCGGCAGTCAATGTAATCACCTCACCCCGGCCCTCCCCTCCCCCTGCACAGCTGTGCCGATCCCCACGTGGGATGACCCCTGGTCCATCTGGACTATGTTCCAGAAGTACCACCCCTCAGCTGAACCCAAGGAAGAGAGCAGGAAAATCTGAGGACAGAGGGGAGATGAAGCGAGGCAGAAAAGAATAGATGTGATTCGGCATGTACATAAAAGTTGGACTATCTTTTTTTTCACATTACATAGTGTTTTATTTGTAAATCTACGCGGCAAATTTCACTTTTTTAATTCTCTGTCTCCTCCCAACAGCCTGGGTTGAAATGGCTTCCTGCTGTGCAAGGTCATCGGCTGTCCTTCGGATAGGTCGTGCTCGTGCGGAGGATGGATTTGCTGCTGATCCTGATGTTGCCATTGCCAATCATACTTTTGCCGTTGCCGATGTTGGTGTTTCCATTGCCAATCCTACTGGTGCCGTTGCCAATATTGGTGTTGCCGTTGCCAATCCTAGTGGTGCCGTTGCTGATATTGGTGTTGCCATTCCCGATCTTATAGTTGCCGTTGCCGATATTGGTGCTGCCATTGCCAATTGTGCTGTTGCCGTTGCTGATATTAGTGTTGCCGTTGCTGATATTAGTGTTACCGTTGCCGATCCTAGTGGTGCCATTGCCAATATTGGTGTTGCCATTCCCAATATTGATGTTCCCATTGCCGATATTGGTGTTGCCATTGCCCATGCCACTGTTGCCATTCCAGATCCCACTAATGCTGCTAAAGCCCTTGCCCTTGCAATAGGACACTCTGTCCAATTTCCCCCTGAAAGTGGTCAAGGCTTAGGGCGTTGTGAGTTCTCTTGAGGTATATCCAACAGAAATGGATCAATTGGGCATGGGGGATCATTTACAATGGCATTTCCAGCTGATCCAGGCATGAGGTATCTCATGTAAATTTGTCGAGGAACGAGATATTCTGGTTCACCGTCACTAGGACCATTAATTGGCTGTGGTTGAGTGACACCAACCATGCAGAGGCTGTCCATTGTCATTTGATCCACTTGGACATATTGTGATTCAGTTGTATCAGAATTTGGGGTCTGTCCTGCAGTTGATATTTGGTGAGCTTCCTTGTGCTTGGGTTTGCCTTTGACAACTTTTCTTCCTCTTGATGCAGCAGGTGGTTCAGCAGCGGCAACCGCCTCCAGTTCAGTGCTGGGTTGAGGATCGGCATCAGCATTGTCATTTCTTTGGCCCCTGTGGTTTGCAGACAGCGGTTCAGCATCAGCATCAGCATCAGCAACGGCCCCAAGCTTGGTGCCGCTCTGAGGATCGGGATTGTCATTTCTATGGCCCCTGCATTTGGAAATGTGTCAGGAGGGTGAAGGGTTATTCAAATCATTCAGATAGTGTGCAGGAGCCACACTCCCATCCATGGCTTTGATTGCTTTGAACCAGAATGCTCTTTCAGGGCCCTGCACTATTTGTCGCTGCAGAACATGGTCAAAGAAGTCTTCTATGATACTCTTGTGCATGTTCTGTGGGTCTCTGATTTTGAACCTAGCTGGGAGATATTCTGCACTGACAAATGATGATGTCCGATCTGCAATTGCTTTGAATGGGATATGGCGACTACGACCATTGTTTGCTAGTTCTGCAGGAGATGAGTAACAGTTTGTGGAATAGGAAGTCAACATACTGTAATGCTGGCCAACATACAACATAAACCATTCTTCCAGCTCTTTTTTCTTGAATTGTGATCCTTTCCATGATGTGGGAAGGATCGGGAAGCAGTCCTTTATCTGCTCGGGATATCCTTCCTGCATCATTTTCTCCTGTTCAACTTCAAGGATGGCTTTCTCCTCTGCATTCATGGTGTCAAAAACATGCTTGATAGCTGGCAGTCATGCTTGGAACCATCCTGGTGTACTTGTGGTGGCATCCTCAACACCTAACAGGTTTGCGATCTGTTGGAAAACTCGGTCCTGGTACAAGCTCCAAATGACTTCCGACCGCTTTTCTTTGAAGTGGTTTGATTTCCGTGAGAGGCCTTTGGTCATTCGCCAGTTGTTGGAAAGCCAGGTTGTTAGTTCCTGGCAATGTGATCAATAATACAACCTTCACATGCTTGTGAGTTTACCTTGGCACGAATGCGACTCTCCTCCTCATCCACAGGGGCCCTGTCAATTGACGCCCAGTAGTTGAATATTGCTGGGAGGATGTCACACTTGAGTATTTGCAATCGGCCAGCTTTCGATTCCTGCGATTGGAATGCAACTTTATAAGGCTCAATGATCTTCCACTCTTCAACCGTATATGTTGTGAGTCGGAGGGGGGTCCCTTAAGATCACGCAGGAGCTAAACACAAATAACGTATATTATCATGTGTACTCGAGGTGGTAGTAAAGGATTGCTTATGTAAAATAGAAGGCTGGTCCCTTTATAGGGGCCAGCCAGGTCAATAGCAAAGAAATATAATATATACAAATGCGGGGTCAAGCCCTGGGTCACCACACCCTCCCCCTTAGGCTTCGTCCAGGGGAGAAGCATAATGTTTTGAGTAAGTAGACGATCTCGAAGAGACTATCATCTGGCATGTGGGTATCATCAGGGTACGACGAGGTGAATCAATTCATTTGTTTATTAAAAAACGCGACAACCTTATTTAGTAGGGTCGTCGGGGATGTGGGTATCGTCGAGGTTCGACAAGGAATCAGGGAGGTTGACGTCGACTATCATACATCTAACTTCCTCCGGAGTTGTGGGTATGGGGTCTTTGCGCTCATAATCGGGCGCGGAAGGAAGCAGGGTCGTTTCGTTGTTTGATGCCAACGAAGACAGTTGGGATATGGGTGTCTCTGGGGAGTTCCCCAGAGCCGAGGTGTCCGTCATTTGCCCTTCATCAAGAGGGAAATGGTCCTTATCAACGGTGGACTTATCGACGGTGAATGTTTCATCATCGGATGAAGAGAAGGAGTCGGTGGTATCACCGTCGTCCTCAGTGTCTCTAACTTTTCGCGGCTTGGTAGACGCGACTGGAGTGAATTTGCTAACGGGCTTCTTGTGCCCATTAGGAGGGATGCCGGCAGTGACTCTCCTAGCTCTCTTCAAGGCCTTCTTCTGGCCTTGAGTCGCCTTGACAATGAGGGGGGATCCAGACCATCCTGAGTTTGGATCGTTCTCCAGGGAATATTCCTCTGGAGGAGTTGGATGCCAGCTGGACAGATACAAAGGTCTGGCGCTGGCAGGGGGTTGGATGTCCATGCGAGAGGTGCTCGCGTGCATAGATGCAGATAGTCCAGCGGAGAATCCGGAGGATGGGGCAGTGGAAGTCATTGATTCAGGGCGAGGTCGCCCTGAATGAGAGGGAGCTCTGCCCCTAGTGGTGGATTCTCTTTTTCTTTTTCTTCGTGGCTCTCGAAGGGCCACATTGTTAGGCCCGGCGATCCACCACCAGGGTTCAGACATCAGAGGAGCGTCCTCTGAACAGGTATTTTGATGTTGCCGCAGACGTCTTACGATGTCTGCAGTGGTAGAAGACTCTTCCGAATGGGAAGAGCTGGCAGTAGCCGTCGCTGTAAGCCAGCCGATGGCATAGTGAGAACCTTCTCAGACTTCCTCATCCAAGACTCCCATAGAAGCGAGGTGCTGTACAACATCCTCGAGGGAAATTGTATTGCTGCTGATTGGCATGGGCTGCCGACGGCGCATGGAGGACAGTGAGAGGCGTTCACGCTCTCGAATCTGTCGGTACAATCCTGGCGTGGCTAGTACCTCCACAATATGAAGGTAGAGAAGTAGTTTGGCTTCAGGGGAGAGCCCTGAAGGAATCTGTTGACGAAGCAGGAGTTGTCCCCTGACGTGTGGGAGGGAGACCCTCTGTTCGTCCAGTAGGGTACCAGGGAGGAATCGCCACTGGTACAGGTGTCGGTGCATGAATTGCGCCCACGTTTCAGCAGAATCCAGGAGCGAGGGTTGCTCCAGGCGAGTAGGGTCATTGAGTCGGCGTAATCCTTGAGCCGACTGCATTTGAACAGGGAGCCAACCGGGTAATCTCCAGTGGGCAAGGGCATAAGTCATCAGGGGCATTCGAGCCCCTGAAGGAGTGTCATTGATGAACCGCATGTACTCGCGCATTCATTCCAACATTGCGAAGTTCCCGGAGGTGTGGGCCATCCGGGACCAGCTATCGGACAATCTCCTTCATGAAGATGGGAGATAGTTGCAATGCTGTCATCGTCATGTTCACTGGGATAAGGTGAACCATGGAAGACAGACGACATATAATTACCCAAAGGTAGTCAAATCCATCAGACTCTGGGAAGGGTCCAATAAAATCCATTCCAATTGACTCCCATGGTCTCATGGGTGTTGGTAATGAGTGCAGCTTGCCTCGAGGAGAGCGGTATTCCCCCTTCGAGTGGACGCAAGGTTTGCACGAATCACAGTACTTTTCGACTTTGTATTGAAGTCGAGGCCACCAATACCAACGTCGGATGTATTCTGATGTTTTCAGAGGGCTGAAATGCCCTACCACTGCGTGGGCTTGTTCAATGATACGACCATGTAAGGTCATACCCTTGGAAGTAGAGGTGGGGATGCAAAGAACATCTTTGCCTCCTCTGTTCTTTCTCCAAATGAAATCATCCCGAATCTGGAAGTACGGGTGGTCCTTAGGTTTTTCAAGAACCTTCTTGAAATGTTGGTCGTTGACATATCCCTTGCGGATATCGTTGTTCAGGGGGTCTAACTCTGACATGTGAATGTGCAGGTCAGGCCCTTTAGCCTGAGAGGCATAAATTGAAGGATCATCCTGTGATTGGTTGGTGTCTGAAGGAGTTGTGGTTACTTCTTCCGCATTTGCAGTCATTATGGCTGTGGCTGCCTCATGCTCTTCGACTCGTTCCCGAAGAGCTTTTAGTTGTTCACCAACTCGTTTCTGCTGGGAAGCAGCGGAATGAGTTTCAATTACTCGATTTTTGATTTCGAGATGTCGGGAGATCCTTGTGGTTGGGGTCGAGACATACGTCTGCAAAGACGTAGTGTTGGACTAAAGGAGCATCATCCCAAGAGTCAAATTTGTAGTAGCGGGACAGAGCGTCCGCTACTTTGTCTCATTTGCCTTTGACATAACGAATGTCAAAGTCAAAACGCGATAGATATTCCATCCATCGTGTTTGCCTAGCAGACAGTCGGTGTTGAGTTTGGAAAAACTCAAGTGCCTGGTGATTGGTGATGACATGAATGGGCCTCCCAATCAGTTTGTCTTCCCACTTGAGGAGTGCCTCAAGTATGGCAATCGTCTCATGCTCAAAGGTACGGTAGTTCCTTTGAGCATCGGAGAATTTCTTGGACAGGAACCCAGCAGGGCGGCAAGTTTGCCACTCGGGTCCCTGACCATACATTGCCCCAGTCCCAAAGACTGAGGTGTCACAGATCACCCATATTGGTTCAGGTGAATCTGGGTCGATCGGCTTCAGCACTGGTGTCATGCAACAGATGTGTTTAATCATCTGGAAGCAATGATCATGCAATGGTCGCCACAAAAAGGCTTGGCCATTTTTAGTCATCGCAGAAAGCGGACTAGTGAAGGCACTTATACCTGGCAGGAAATGTGCCAGATACTGCACAAGTCCCAGAAAATGCTGGACTTCGTGATAATTACGAGGAGTTTTCCACTCTCGTATACGCGCCATTTTATCGCTATCAGCATGTAGGCCGTGTTCGTCAATCATGTGACCGAGACACTCTACCTTTTCAGCATAGAGTTCACACTTCTCTGCACGAAGGTACAGAGAATGCTCGCATAGCTTGTCAAACACGAGCTCCAGATGTTTCTGGTGTTCTTCGATCGTGTCACTGAACACGAAAATGTCATCCAGGTAGGCGTGGACAAATATTCCGATGTAGTCTTGGAATATGGAGTTCATCAACCTTTGAAAGGTTGATGGTGCATTGCAGTCGCCTTGTTGCATAACAAGACTCTCATAAACGCCTTGAACAGTCAAGAATGCGGTTTTCCAGACGTCTTCTGGCGCAACTCGGACCTGCTCATAGGCATCCGAGAGGTCAATCTTCGAGCGGTACTTCGCTCGAGCGACATCAAGACGAATCAAGTCTTGATCAGGAAACGGTGTAACATCTTTCACTGTGTTAGCGTTACGTTTCACTGCATTGATCACAGTGCAAAGTTTCCCTGTTTTCTTGGGAACTACTAGCATCGGAGCTGCTTGCTCCACGCAGGCAGGGCACCACCAGCCTGCCTTGCAGTACTTGGATATTTTCTCGGCGAGGGGTTTCCTCATTGAGTCCAGACATTTGGGAAGATAGTAGTTATACTTCTTCTTCTCATCCACCAGTGGGATATGGTGGTTTATCTCCCTTAAAGGAGGTAGTTTGTCAGGTACTCCATTAA
Source organism: Tricholoma matsutake (assembly GCA_026075535.2). Classification (NCBI taxonomy): domain Eukaryota; kingdom Fungi; phylum Basidiomycota; class Agaricomycetes; order Agaricales; family Tricholomataceae; genus Tricholoma; species Tricholoma matsutake. Next base: position 8,299,559 of record AP026540.1, on the reverse strand, counting down.
GGATGTCCTGACAAGATTGTTTCCACTCCTCACGGAGGTGTGGAAGGTCCTTCTTTGAAAGAGGTCCTTTACTTTTAGCTTTATCAGCCAGATCTTCGCAAATTGCAAAGAGTACGTCGTTCAGGTCATCGACCTGATCTGGCGGAAGTACCGCAGGGATAGAGGGATCGAACCCGGGAGGTTCGAAATTGGGTCCATTGGGAAATCTATCCCGAGTGAATTCCTGGATGATCTCTTCCAGATCGTCCTCTTCGTCACTCAGGGGTCCCTCTTTGGGTCCCAAAAGGACGGGGTCCAAAAGTTTCAGCTTCGATGGACGATGTTTGTCAACATCGTCTATTTCTTCCATTTCAACATTCCTATGTCTCACAGACAGAGGTTGCACTTTCGTAGAACTTGGACCAGGCTTGTCTGGGTCTTTTTTCTTTCGCGTGGCTGGGTGGCCGCAGTCGAGTCACTCATCCTTGGGAGGTTGAGGATGCATAGCATGCCGCCGGGCTTGCTTGAAAGTGTTAGGGCCCTTGATGATGGTATCGAGGTGTTTGCCCTTGACGCGTACTTTGTCACGTTCAAAGTCTAATACTATACCGTGTTTTCTCATGAACACGGTGCCCAGAATGGCGTCATACCTGTCGATGTTAACAACATCGAAGTAGTGGGTGTTTTTGATTTCACCGATTTCAAAATTGGTGAATAGTCCAAAGTTGATCTTCGAACGGCTTCCAACGGTGCCCAATTGCAATGGCACCGGTTCTTCCAATTCGTGGGCTTTAAGGTTCACCGACATGGCGAACTCAGGTGAGATTGAATCAGACGTGCAGCCTGAATCAAGGAGGATGAAAGCTTCAAGTTCATGAAGCCTCATTTTTGCCACGAAGCAACGGTTGTCCTTCTCTGAGCGAGGAGGACGGGTTATTTTCTTTGAGGATTTCCTCAAAGTGGTCACGCCTCTAAAGCGCAGTTTGTTTTTGAAAATGTTGTCCATCATGACGCCTAATCTTTCAGAAAATGACGGAGATTTCTTCTCCGTCTCGTCCTCAGAGTCTTCCTCTGAGTCGGATACCGATTGGGCGGATGGGCAACTATCGGAGTCATACTCCGAAAGGATTTCTCGGATCGCACCAAAGTGCTCTGATCCAGAATATTCACTGGGGTTATCTCCAGTGTCAGATTCCAAGTTGTACAGTTCACCTTCTGAACTGTACTGAGAACCATCAGGGTTCATGTCTGATAACACAGACCCATACGCAGAGGGAGTGTTGTCCTCTGAGTCGCTGTATGCTGTGGCGAGTTGTTCACTCGTCGCAGAGTGCGAATCCGAGTCCCTGGTAGGACTCGAGTGGTGATCACCGCTCGGTTGAGCACGGGATGTCTGGAGATCAGTTGTAGAGCCTGATCCTTCCCGAGTGGCATACATCTTAGCCGATGGTTTTGGCTGTCTGTATTTAGGGCAGCCCTTATCTGTGGAGTAGTGTGGACCTCCACAGCTGTAACAAGTTGGGGTCTTCTTGTCATCAGACCTTTTGTCTGATTTGGATCTGGAATGTCTGGATGGTTTTCCTCCAGACGAGCGATGTCGAGTATCACGACGATCTTTGTTATGGCGATTGCTGTCGCCGTGACTTCGAACTTCCTTGGTAGGATACTTCGAACCCAGATATTTAGAGTTGTCACAATAGTTCTTATCGTGTTTTTGGGAACGATCTCGGGATCATTCATCAGACTGTTCAGGTGAAGGGTCTTTTGTTTTCGAACTTTTAGTCAAAGAGGATGTGCTCTTCGACTTGGTGGAATCGATTATATGCTTCTTTTCATTGAAGCGTTTTCTCATTTTACCTATTTCCTCCGCCTGGCAGGCGAAGTGTAGAATATCTTGCACTGAGCTTGTCTCAGCGGAGCATCCTTTGTCCAGTACAAAGGAGATGATGCTTGTGGGCAACCCGGTCACTAATTGCGTTTTGAACGTAAAAGGATCGGGCGCCTGTATCATCCTGGTAGCATATCGCTCCAGTTTGTGGTAATAGCCCATAATGCCTTCTTCGGCGTTATATTCAATGTGCCAGAATTTATTGGTCGCGTCCTGCATCGCATTTTCATGCACAAACCAGTCGTATAGGCTGGTGATGACTTCTTTGAAAGTCCAGATTGAGTGTGGGCGGTATGCACCGTCAACGCTATCCTCAAACCAAGTGAGGGCGGTGTTCTCAAGGAACATTGCCGTATATTCAATATGGTCTGAGTCCAGCTCAGGGCCGCATACCTTGTTCACCTTCAACCACCGAAGAAGGGCATTTAGCCATCTTTCAAAGCTTTCGGTGTCAGGTAATCCACCGTACTTTGACGGATTGGGAACATGGGGACCGTTCTTGCCTCCAGTGGTAGGAATTTCTGTCAAATCTGTCTATGTATCTGTTGTCGATCTGTCTATGTATCTTGGTATGGATGTCCCTCAAATATTTTGAGGGACGGCGAGAGCCTTTTTCTTGATAAGAATCGGGATGGGAAGATGTAGACCAGTAAGGGCTATTTGGCTCTCGTTGGGTACCAGAATGTCCAGATGGTGTACGTCTGGAAGAATTGTGAGTCTGTGTTTCTCATCAATGATTCAATGAGTTTCTGCTTCTGCGGGATGCCTCTTCCTCTATCCGGGAAGAATAATTGGTACTATCGTCGCTCGATGTGCTATACATCGAGTCACTATCACTTTCATTATCATCACCCCCAGATCCATCTCCATCTGGTGGTCCTCCATGGCCTGCGTGACCCTGTGCAGGCCGTCTGGAATTTCCAGAGGGTGGGATGTCCCACTTCTGATGGCGAGATCAAGTGTCATCCTTATCCCAAGGTTGACCATCTTTGTTGAAGTGGATCCCCTGGTCGGGGATCAAGGTGGGATGTCCATCCTGGATATCGCCATCATGTATCCTTTGAAGGACGATCCTGTTGTTGTTGATGTAGTGTACCTTCTTCTTAGAAGGTACTTCATGAGATAACTTGGGGTTTTGTAGACGTGGGGAACCATGTCTATGTGCAGAAGGATCTTCTCATTCCACAGGGTTGGTGGAACGAGGTAGGATAGGATCAGGATCTCGTTCCGCTGTGGCGGGACGAGGGATGGTAGGGTTAAATATACTCCTACCGGAAAAGTGTCTGGCGTAACTCAATGCCAGATCTTTAAGTTGGTTTTCCAACTTAATAGGTTCAAAATCTCTTGCATCCATGCAATGGGTAAACATATCCGTCACGATCTGAGTGAAGTGCTTAGCTCCAAACTCTTTGTCCAATTCATCCTCTTGAGGTTTCTCAAGGGGCTTTTTCTCTTCTCGTCGGCGCAGCCGATCATTAGTGTTCATCGGCGTTGCAGGCGCTGATGGTGTTAAATCCGGCCACATGGCAGGAAATAATCCAGGTGTATTGTACACCTGGTTGTTGCGGGGAAGATCAATACCACTACTGGGGGTAACCCGGTTGTTGTTGGGCTCTGGGGTCAAGGTCAATTCATCCAGAGGAGAAAGGTTCAGCAAACTGGGAGGAGGTCCTGGGTTAGGTTGAGAGTCTCATTGACTGTTTTTCGACGAGGAAGATTTTCTGGATTTGGGATCACTGTTGTCGGCATCCTCAACAGTGGCCCGTTGATGGTGTAGTCCGAGGGCAGAGGAATTGATGTTTCTCGAAGCAGCTGTATGTGCTTCGAGGGTATCCCTAGTAGGGGAAACATTGTTTCTTGAGGTGCTTGTATGCGCCTCAAGTGGATGGGGTCCAGTTAAATCTCTCGGCGCGCGCCAAGGAGAATCTGAGCCTGATGGCGTTGGATGAGAGTTACCTTGCGCGGCCTGCTTAGGAGCAGGCTTCAGTTTGTTCTTGGTTTTGGCCTTGGTGTAGGCCATGGTGTCGGTCTTGTTGTACAGTCTTCAGCAATGGAGAGAAAAGAAAAATTTTCAGTCGTAGCAGCGGGCGAAAAGCAAAGAGTCAAGTGCAAAAGAAACTTGATTCAGGTCCTAGCGACGGATATGCTTCTGATCGCGTTGAGAATTTTCGCCCTTCGCGGGAGAAGTTCAGGGTCATGTTGATGACGATCGCTGATGGGGCGATGTCGAGCTTAACTCTATACGAGTTTGGGTGTTTAAAAAACTGTTGTGAGTTGGAGGGGGGTCCCTTAAGATCACGCAGGAGCTAAACACGAATAACATATATTATCATGTGTACTCGAGGTGGTAGTAAAGGATTGCTTATGTAAAATAGAAGGCTGGTCCCTTTATAGGGGCCAGCCAGGTCAATAGCAAAGAAATATAATATATACAAATGTGGGGTCAAGCCCCAGGTCACCACAGTATATCTGCTTCCCTTCCGGTACTGTCTCAACTGCGGGTTCTCTGATGGCTCAGGTGGCATTGGGGGGGACTGATGTGAAGGAAAGAATCATTCTTGTCATTGACATAAAACATATCATCGACATGAGGATCACACAAGGATCACACAAGGATCACACAAGGTCGATAGTACAATACCCCCATCAATAATTGGGTGTCATTGTGACTCACCCCAAATCATCATGAGCCTAACAAGAGTTCCTTACAAGCAAAAGAGAAGATCAAAGAAGAATGCCCCCCTGCATGAGGACAATGATGATGCAGTTGATACTGTTACACATGTAGAAGTTGAGGTCAACACAAAACATGGACCAAAAACAAAGCGCATCAAGGTCCCCCTGACTGCAGTGGAAGAACTGGGTCAATCAAATTCTGTTATACAGGATAATCCCAATGTTGCTCCAGAATGGGACATGCAAGAACCTCAGGTGGCCGCCAAGCTGACTTGGCCACACATCGGCATGGTTAGTTTCTGACACTGATTGCTTATGGAACGAGGCTCATATACAAATAATAGAGACAGCGAGACTATGTACTGGAGTTTGTGGGACAAGTAGATGAATTGCTGCAAGCATCCCTCGCTTGGCAGGCATGGTCGGTTGACAAACAAGTTTGCAACCACTGTCCATTCAATAAATGGGCAATTTGGCGATGTGTTGATTGTTTACTGGGAAGCACGCTTTGCTGCACATGCATGTGTGTAACCCACAGGCAAAATCCCTTCCATTGCATTGAATGCTGGATCGGCACGCACTTCCGCCGGGCTGAGCTATGGGAGGTCGGCACATACATTTTAGTCCAGCACCAGATGGATCAGCCAATTTGCAACGCTCTGAACTTCCAATTGAAATATCTGGAGACATTTGAAGACGTGAAGGATAAAGCAGAGCAAGAGTCGGCCAATTGGCAGGCAAATGATCAGCAATGGCACCAGCACTGGCAGCGGCACCAGCCCTCTTCACCTGACTCAACCTCGAACACCTATAATGAGTCTCAGGCTGACAACTGGGCCAAAGATGAAACTGGGGCTGACTCAGCATTTTTTAATCACCTTGATGCCCTTTGGTGTCAAGGGAAGGGGAATATTGATGTTGAGAACAGTTTCCAAGACTTCTTTGATGGCAATGACGAATCTGAAGTTGAGCATGCTGATGACGACCTCCATGGGTTTCAACCATATTTGCCTGATCCTAATCAAACTGCCAATGCCGTCCCAGCTGCCAATGCCGTACCTCCTGCCGATGCTGTACCTCCTGCCGATGCTGTACCTCCTGCCGATGCTGTACCTCCTGCCGATGCTGTACCTCCTGCCGATGCTGTACCTCCTGCCGATGCTGTACCTCCTGCCGACGCCATCCCAACTGCTGATGCCCTGAACAACAGTTATATTTGTGTGGTCCATACAAATGGAATACATCACTTAGCGATGGTTACCTGCCAGTGTCAGGGGGAACACTGAATTCCCTTGGACCTGGTAACCAGTAACTTACTACCCACAAGCTTCACCAACATACGGACTCTGTTCACCGTGCAGGTCCTAGACCATTTTTGGCTCTGTAATCTGGAATTAAAGGCATTGGCCTATCAGTTTTACCAGCTGATTCGGCATGTAACATTGCCAATGAGGCCTGCCAAAGTGGTCAATCTCCACCATGAGCTTCGGCGCATGTCCCACTTATGGCGTTGGATGAAAAGATTGAAGTGGGCAGGGTATGGACACAATCAAAGAGATCCTTTGAATCCTGAACCAGGATCACTTGCCAATTTCTGTCCAGCCTGTCCTCAAGTAGGCATTAATATACCAGAAAATTGGAAGGACGATGCGAACCGGTGGGTGTCAAAATACCTTGGTGCAGTGGCATCTAAAATGATACTATGGATTTCAGATTTTTTTTTAAACACATATTTGTGGCCAATGGGAATTTCAAAGCTGATCATGTTCAGCAGAAAAACTCCGATACTGATATATGGGTATGGGATGGAGGTGGGATGGCCCCAAATCGGGCTGAATATGAGCTGTTTCTCCAAGCTGCCATAGAATGATTAACGGTAGGTACCTTCCCTTGGTGGTGGCCAATGCCGTTCCCAATGCCACCCCCAAAGCCGGTCTGATTTGTATTTGGGTTTCCAGAAGGCTCCTTGCAAAAATAAATTCCTAGCTGTTGTGAATGCTTTTCTGGTGTCGAAGGCATGTGACAGGACTGGAGTAGCAGCCATCGCATGTGCACGGTGGCATGGATGTTATGTGCCCAATGCATTGGTAGACCTGTTTCGTGGAGAACAGCAAAAGAATGTCAACTTTGCTTTCCTTCAAGCACTGAAGACCACCAGAGTTGACCCTCAACAGGGAGTCATGCTCATTTACGACATTGTCTGCCAGTACATTATCCACCTTTGGGAATGTATTGGTGCCCATCTTCCAGCTGGCTTGACCATTGACCAGGCCATTGGGCTTTTGCATGTTCATGGCCACAAGGATGAATGCTTTTTTTGCTATGCTCCATCTTTCATTCCAGGGTCTGGCATTGTAGCAGGAGAAATACTTGAGTCTCTGTGGGCATCACTGAATTCCATTTCTCCGACGGTCAGAACAGCAACCTTGCCACATCAGGCAGAAATGCTTGATGATCATGCTACAGATTCAAATCACAAGAAGATGCTTGGCATGACAGTCACACTCTGCTCAAAATCTCGGGAAGCCCTTGAGAACTCTACACAACTCAGCCAATACCATGGTGAACTAACAGCAGCATTTGGCCAACTGGCAATCGAACGATGGGAGGATGAAGTGAGGGCAGCAGAATCCCGGAGGCTCACAGATATCAGGGTAATGGATATGTATGCCACTCACATGTCAGAAATGGCAGAGGCAGTGGGGACGGGATCGGCCTTAACTTCGGCATCGGCACTGGTTCAATCCACAGTCGAGGAGTGGATTGATTTTGCTATTCTTTTTGAACAAATGCAGTGAGTTGTACTGCCTACCACCAATCACAACCCATCATTGATCATCACCAGGATTGAAGTACGAGACAAAGTCCGTCGACTTGGTAAATCACCTCACATTTCTGACATGCAAGCTGTTGAACGGGAGAGAGAAGCTCTCACATCTCACATGGTAATCTTAACGCAGTTACAAAATGCTGCCAACATTGCTGACCATGACATTGCTCCCTCATGGATCACCCATGATAATGAAGGGGAATTTGATACCCCCAGTGACCTGGATGATGACAGTGCTGTGGCATCGGGCCTGTCAGATCTCCCAGCCCACACACATGCTATTCCAGTTGAGGAGCAACAAGTATACCTCCCCTCTAATGGCAATCTTGTGGATGTAGAGATTAACCTCCGCAAGATCCAGGCAAACCGACTGCTGCACCAGCTGCAGGAGCTCATTGCCAACAAATCATTTCAATATTTACACATCATTCGAGCGGCACCACGAAAGGGAGTTCACACCCAGTCATGAGCTGTTGTCCATGAGTTGGTTAACAAAATTAGCTTGCATGCCCAAATGTATAACCATTGCCATAGCTGAATGCTGGCACTGGATTGTGATGATGACACATTGAGTATGTTTCAGCATTTATCCAAGGATGACCTCAATGCCAGCACAGCTATTTTGAATCCGAATGTACCTGGTTCCACCTCTGTTCATCTGTCCTGGATTTGGCATAATTCCCACATTCATACTGGTCTCATGGCCGATGCCGATGCTGTTCCTGTTCCCGATGCCATTGCCGATGCCGGCCAATTCTGGGAATGTAAATATATTTTGTAGCCATCCGTATTCATTGTACTAACAATTTTCATAGTCAGGCGAGTACATTGGCTTTGTTCACGGGCTCAGAGAAATCGATGGAGGGATGAATTTCTACTGGTCACATATGAAATGCAGTGGACTGTGCGGTATTTCATCTATCACAGCCAACGGTGGCAGTCAGCCTCACAGTCCAAGAATACCCTTCCTGGTCCGCTAGCCTATGCTAATCGCCAGCATGCTTCATGGTATGAATTAGCATTGAGGGCTGACAATGCATTTAGATCAACAAATGCCAATTATATCTCCCCTCTCTGACTGAAAAGGGCCACATGTATTATGTAAACATGATGTAAACATGATTATCTTGATCACCAACCACGACCATGTCGAACAAAAGTCTCTCAATCTTCAACCCTTTTTCTTTGCAATCAGGCCCAAAAGGGCAACTCCAAATGTGGACACAAGAGATCATTTGGTATGCAGAGTCCCAATTCCATCAAGTTTTGTTGGAGTTAGACCAGGCAAACTTTGTAAAACAATGTTGGATGCAAAAAATTCTCTATGCCGAGCTTGTATGTTGAGATCTTTCCTAAAGGAAGTAAGTATACATCACTGACAAGTATGACAGATGTATGTCATGTCTTGGATCGGCATTGGCACCTCCATCGGCCTTCTGATGGATGTGCTGATCCTTCTTTGGTCCTTGGCTGACAGTCTCGCTGATGTGAATTTGGACCACCTACCCCTTGGATTCCATCCATCTCTCTTGGCCTCGCTGGATGATGGTGTTGCCAGCGACGGTCCTAGCCATCTGGTGGATTCATATATATGTGATTGGTGGAGCCACAATAGTGAACTGGCACTGGGGCAAATTTTCGCCAGTGACACCCTGGATAAGTGCCTCAATAGCTATCAGCAGTATATCCCTGCCCCTGTGATCATCAGCTCACCACTCACCAATAGCCAGCCAGCAGACAATGCTGCCGATGGCCGAGCCGACTGCCGATCTTGCATCAACCTGCAGGCTCTCATTGGGGATTTGTTCAATGAAGCATGCGGGATGCGGGACTTCATAGATGGCTGCGAACCATCAGCAGAGGCTGCAATGAATGCAAATGTCAGGCAATCAGCAGGGTTCCAACGGCTTCCTGAGCTAACCCTGCTCAAGGAGCTTCAGTCATAACCACATAAGTTAACAACGGCAGCAGCAGCAGCATCAAAAAACAACCGTGGACACGCTGGGAGACAGTCGGCCATAAGAAGACAATCAGAACTGGTATCTGCACATGCACAGGCTGAACTTGAGTGCCTGAAGGCCCTTCCCCCAACCTCCTACAAGTGGACCTGGGGCATTGATATTGCAGAGAATGAGGTTTTAGCAATCAATCAGGCAACCAAGGGCAAGGGAAAGGCAGCATTCTGGGTACGCAGGGTCTCTACCTGATGGCACGCAGCAAAAGAAGGAGTGGTCAGATGCACCAAGTCTCCCAACAGTTGTCTCTGCCTACAGTCGACCACCCACGGTTACTGGTCACGATGCTGGCCTATATTTTTCAGACGCTGAATCCGATGTGTCCAATGCTGGGACTGCTCCTGTTGTTCCTGTCCCCGCTCCCATTGCTTCAGTCCCCATTGCCAATGCCGATCTCTCTGCTGCCGACGCCAATTCTGATTCCGTCCCCATTCCCACTACCGATCCCGTCCCCACTGCCGCTGCCGATGCCGAGGCACTCATGGTTTGGCAAGGTGAAGATGGTGTAGCAAATGATGCTGATCAGCATACCGCCCTTCAGGCAGCCATGGCATATGGTTCTGATTCATCATCTGCCCCTATGGGTTCCCCAACTGGCATTGATGCTGCTGACTTCTACCTCGATGATTCTACCTCTTCATCTCCACCCTCAAATCCCCTATCAGCTTTTGCCACCATGTCTGATGCAGCGGATGTTTTTCTCTCATCATCAGAGACAGATTCTACTGGACCTCGGGGTGAATCCAATGCCAATGCCAATGATGCCGGTGCCGATTCTGACAATTTTGGTGATGAATCCCCCAGCACCTCCCAGATAGAGCACCCCACTCCTTCTCGCATCACACTGCCCATCTATACTCATGCAGACTTTGATTATGTTGATGACACTTGGTTGCGTGGCTCTGATGATATGGACACTACAGATGATGGATGATGCTCATTTATTTCATTTACATATTCTATACATGAACATGTAGTAATAATTGTTGGAACACCAAACATTTTCTGCCCAATCCCTAATCCCGGTGCCGGTGCCGTGCTCAATTCTGATGCCGATCATATAAGGGCAACCTAAGCCTCTAGCAAAGGGAAATCCGAAGTTAAAATTATGCTACATAATACAGGGATTGGGGGCGCACCTAGCAAAGGGAAATCCGAAGAGAAAACTCTAAGGATCCCCTTGCTGATGCCCAGTATATGTGAAGACAACAAAAATCAAATATAACCTAAAAATAGAAAAAGGCGGAGATAGGCGGATCAAGGCCGCCGAATGACATCATACCAAGGGGTATGTGTCGGAAGGGGTACTCCGCCTCTAAATATAAAAGTGTCAACATATACAAACATGATAGCAAGGGAAAATTAGTAATAAAATCCGGAAAAATCATAGAAAATGAAGAATAGAAGGAAATGAGGTGGGGAAAAATATGGGACGAACATAAAAAATAGGAAAAACACACAGGGCACCCCCCTAGTCCCCTTACATTACCCCCTCTCTAAGATGCATCGCCCCGATGCATTCGAAATCGTATACAACCAAAGTCCGTGACTTGAATGCGACGCGGTGCAGCAGTGTGCCGTCGGTGGAATTCCTTGATTAACCGAGGGGCATTTACGTCAGACTCTTCGACCCATGAGTTCTCCTCATACCCATAACCCTTCCAATGTACCAAATACTGGAGTTTTCCTCGACGCAAACGGCTGTCCAAGATTGACTCAACTTCATATTGGGGTTCTCCCTCGATCACTGTAGGTGGTGGTGGTGGGTGTGAATGGCGTCCCGGGAACGGATCTGGGGGAGCTGGAAGCAATTTGACGACATGGAAGACGGGATGGAGTCTGGACATGGAGGCTGGGAGGCGTAGACGATAGGCATGTGTTCCAACGCACTTGACAATGGGGAAAGGTCCCAAGAAGCGATGAACGAGTTTCTTGGATGGACGTGTAGTGGAGATGTCACTGGAGTCAAGATAAACTCGATCACCAACCTTGTACTGAGGGGTTGGGGAGTGGCGTTGGTTGTAAAATCGCGCCATGTTGTCCTTCGCCTTTGCTAAGGCTGCCCTTGCCTCCTCCAAGCTATCCCTCATGCGTTCTGTGAACTCATTCACTGTCTCGATGTGTGAGGGAGTTTGGCGAGGTTCAAATCCCATGCGTGGATGTCATCCAGTGTCTAAGAGGAAAGGGGTCTGTTGAGTGGAAGCATGGACATGGTTGTTGTACCCAAACTCAGCCAAAGGAAGGAGATCATCCCAATCGTCCTGGCGTTCATTGACAAAGAGGCGGATGTACTGCTCCAGTTCCTGGTTGACTCGCTCCGTCTGGCCATCAGTTTGTGGGTGATAAGCAGTTGAAGTGAGGAGTTTGATCCCTAGGAGTCGGTACAGCTCACGAGTGAACTCTGCCATGAACTGAGGGCCACGATCCGAGAGGAAGGCACCAGGAAGTCCATGTAATTTCCACACGTGGTGGAGGTAGAGTCGAGCGGCACCTAGGGCACTGACAGTGGTGTGAGTGGGAATGAAGTGAGCGTGTTTTCCCACTGAGTCAACTGTGCACATCACCGCATCAAACCCGTTTGACTCTGGCAATTCCACCACAAAGTCGATGCTGACGACATCCCAACGACTCTCTGGAACAGGAAGAGGGTGTAGCTCACCAATAGGCTTGCGACGAGGGACCTTGGTGCGTAAGCAAAGGTCACAAGTGCGACAATACTGACCAATGAGCCGTGACATTTGTGGCCACCAATAGTTCCGTGAGGTGAGCTCCAAGGTCTTCCAGCGTCCGGGGTGGCCAGCAATCTGTGAGTCATGGTGTTGGGATATGATGCGCCGGCAAAGGTCTGGGTCATTGGGAACATAGATGTGATCCCTGAAATACAACAAGTCCTCCTTTTCAGCCCACTCTGCCACACATAAGGAAAGGGTCGATCCCTTCCTCAGTTCTTTAACAGCTTGGGCGACAACATCCTCATGTAAACCGCTACGGTTTGTGCAACGAATGTCACGTAGGATGTCCCACTCCTCGCCCTGGGGTACGATGCCTTCCAGTGCCCGAATGGTGAACAGGTCTGGCTGCAACAGCACAATGTTTTGGTTGTCACTGCTGCCATCCCCATGGTCTGCACGTCGGGATAGGGCATCGGTCTTCCCCATGCTGCAACCTGGATGGTGGTGCAAGGAGAAGTCGAATCTAGATAGATACAGGGACCAACGAGCTTGACGACGGTTCAATTTCTTGGCCGTCATGAAGTACTCGAGGTTCTTGTGATCCGTCCAAATTTCCACCTTGTGTTGGGCACCCTCGAGGAAGTGTCGCCACTCCTCAAGCACACGCATTATCGCCAACATCTCCTTGTCATGGATCTCGTAGTTTCTCTCTACAGCACTAAGGCTTTTGGAGTAGAATGCAACAGGATGCCACTTCTGGTCCTCCGGAGACTGCTGAGACAACACAGCGCCCATCGCAAAGTCAGAACTGTTAGCTTCTACATGAAAAGGACGTGAATCGTCAGCAAAGGTAAGGATCGGAGCGGAAGTGACCATGTCCTTAAGCTTTTCGAATGCCTCCTGTTGTGCATTATCCCACCTCCATGCCTCCTTTCCTGTCAAGTCAAACAGCGGTCGTGCATGATGTGAGAAATCCTTGATAAAACGCCGATAAAAATTGATGAAGCCCAGGAAAGACTGCACCTCTTTCTTGTTCGTGGGCATCAGCCAAGCTGTGACCCCGTTTACCTTGATAGGATCCATCTCCACTTGACCCTCCGAGATAATCAGGCTGAGGTACTCAATCTTGGTCCTTTCGAACTCGCATTTGTCCTGACAAAGGTAGAGTTTGTACCGTCGAAGTCGCTCTAGGACGAGGCGCGTGATGCGACGGTGCTCTTCAACCGTGTGAGTGAAGATGAGGATGTCGTCGAGATAGATGCAGACAACGCCTTCAAGGATGAGGTCATGGAAGATGTCGTTCATCATGGTCTGAAAGGTGGCAGGGCTATTAGTAAGGCCAAAGAACATGACAAGCGGTTCAAAAAGACCACGGTTGGTACAAAAGGCTGCCTTCCACTCATCTCCCTCCTTTATCCTCACATTATTATAGCCCCAACAGACATCGAGCTTGGTGAAGTATTGGGCTCCATGGAGCTGGTTTACGAGTTCGGAGATGAGGGGTAGTGGGTAGCGATTTTTGACCGTGATGTTGTTGAGTCTTCTGTAGTCTTGAACCGGTCGAAGTGAGCCATCCTTCTTCTTGACAAAGAAAAAGGGAGAGGCCATGGGTGACTTCGATGGTTGAATACGTCCAGAGGCCAGGTGCTCGTCGATGAACTGGTCAAGCTGCCGTTGTTCTTCCGGAGAGAGAGGATAGACCTTGCAGGATGAAGGGGTTGCGCCGGGGGTGAGTTCGATCACGTGATCCCATGGCTTACATGCAGGAAGAGAGTCGAATGACTCCTTGGAGAACATGTCTTCAAACTCATGGAGATGAGGGAGTAAGGAGTTAGTAGAGGATTTAGCAGCGTTGTTTTTGTGGAAGGCCTCGGCGAGGCATTGGGATATGTTCGATGTAGCACACACCTCATGCGATGAGTGAATCGCAGTGTAGAAGATCCGATCACCCTCCTCCACTTCCTCTGGGTCCTCATCATCATCATCCGAGTCCGGCATTAGATCAGGAACCCCTTCCAATTCCACTTCTGGTATAGGCAGGGGTCCAGCACGACACTTCTGAGTTCGTCGTATTGCTGCCTTCTGTCCATGACGTTCTTGCCTGGCTTCTGTGAAACACGTCCAACAGCGGGATGGACATCGGCTCATGGTAACCTCCCCGGTGCGCCAGTCGACCTCCGGGTTATGGTCTCGAAGCCATGGATATCCCAAAATCGCCTTTTGCTTTCCTAATTGAGTGACAGCAAAAAGGGCACGCTCACTATGATCTTTGTAACGGAGAACCAGGTCTGCAACCTCTCGGATGGCACCAGCTTCATTTGGGGATCCATCCATGTTATATACAGGTATTGGACGTGAGAGTGAGCGAGTATTTAGACGATGTTGTTGTACCAGATGGGAATCGATGAAGAGACCAGTCGCACCAGAGTCCAGGAGCGCAGAGACACCGAGTATCTGTCCAGTGTCGGTTGTCTGCAGTTCAATGGCTAGGTTTAAGGAATGTGCAGAGGGAGTGGATGCCACAATATACTTGCATGGTAGTTTACGCTCCCATGATTTAATTTTGGGACGTGGAGTAGAAGGAGAGATGGGGAGAGCAGGTACGTCTTTAGCCAACTTTGAAGGGTCAGAGAGGGGAGCAGTCACAGAAATGGATTCATTCTCCGGGGATTCAACTGACAAGACTTCAAAGCGGTTATGGACAGGCAGTGAGGGCGTACAATTCACTCGCTGCGAATAGGAAAATCCTGCTCCTCTACAACTTCCAGCTTAACCTCCTCTGCAACTTGATCCTTCACTTCCTCAACATCTACAAGTGCCAACAAATCTTGCAGGAGTTCATCTCGTCCCTCGGGGGTGAGCATGCGGATATCCTGACGATGGGGACACGCTCCAGCCCTGTGTCCAGGTTCCCCACAATGGTAGCAGAGATCCAACTTACATGCACGGCTGCGGGCTGCATCAACATCCATTGGTACCGGGACATTGACGGCTGGTGTGGGAGTTTGACAAACAGGAATGGGGTTAGGGCGGGGAAGGCTTCGATTGAAGGTGTAGGGTGTATGAGTGGTAGTTGGAGCATGGAATGCAGCATTAAATGCCACATTTGTGAGTCGGTTCTCGTCACAGAGTGAAGCAGCTTCATACCAAGCAAGGATATCATCGTCCGCTGGGCGCCCTTCCAACATCTGTGCAATCTGGTCCTGAATTTCTCGGTTGAGCCCCCGTCGGAACTTCACCACCACTGGTAACCCACTCCCATATCCTGCCATGTCCACCAAATCCTTGAACTCATCAATATAGTCGTCCACGGATCGACGTCCCTGGTGGTAAGCGGATGACTCAAGTCGTGTCACTGCTCGGTGGCGTTCATTGAGGGGGCAGAAGTGGCGTATGAACTCAGCTCGAAAGTCACCCCAAGTGGAGAAAGGTAGAGAACCGAGTTCCTTAGTTTGACGTAGGATACAGTCCACATAGAGATAGGCACGTTCAGATTTCATGTATGTGAAGGCCCAATAAATTTTTGCAGCCTCATCGACGAATTGATGCAACTGGAGACTAATGTATAACTCACAGGAATTAAGGAATGCACGTCCCTGCGCACGTGCACCATTAAATTCGGCGGGGGGGGACGGTTTGATCTGGGCACGTTCCTTAGTGGACGCATTTGGCAAAATGTCGTTGTTGGGTGCGCTTGGAGTCGTAAAGGGGGAACTATTGGTCGTAGGGTTAGCCTGGAGGGTCCTAACGAAGTTTTCAATCGTAGATTTAAGCGAGTCGATTTGTGCGCGCATTCCGGAAACGTTGCTTTCAAGCGTGTCGAAGCGTTCTGATGCGTCCATGTCGCTAGGGAGCGCGTTTGGCGAAAATGGCGGCGTAATAAAGGCGAGAGTATCTGGAACGGTGTGTAGGGACTCTGTGGAGCTTTGGGAAGCGTCGTCCAGTCCGTACCTGCCTATCTTGGGCAGCGCGTTCGCGATTAGGGGAGAGTTTTCTACTATAAGGGCAACCTAAGCCTCTAGCAAAGGGAAATCCGAAGTTAAAATTATGCTACATAATACAGGGATTGGGGGTGCACCTAGCAAAGGGAAATCCGAAGAGAAAACTCTAAGGATCCCCTTGCTGATGCCCAGTATATGTGAAGACGACAAAAATCAAATATAACCTAAAAATAGAAAAAGGCGGAGATAGGCGGATCAAGGCTGCCGAATGACATCATACCAAGGGGTATGTGTCGGAAGGGGTACTCCGCCTCTAAATATAAAAGTGTCAACATATACAAACATGATAGCAAGGGAAAATTAGTAATAAAATCCGGAAAAATCATAGAAAATGAAGAATAGAAGGAAATGAGGTGGGGAAAAATATGGGA
The DNA here is from genome assembly GCA_026075535.2 of Tricholoma matsutake. Classification (NCBI taxonomy): domain Eukaryota; kingdom Fungi; phylum Basidiomycota; class Agaricomycetes; order Agaricales; family Tricholomataceae; genus Tricholoma; species Tricholoma matsutake. The sequence goes on along the minus strand of AP026540.1, from coordinate 8,283,127 downwards.
CGAACATAAAAAATAGGAAAAACACACAGGGCACCCCCCTAGTCCCCTTACAGATCACTGATTTCATGAAGGTCTGTATTACGCGTCTGCTGCTGCCGATGTCGGTAAATTTTTACTTTCTGCCAGTGCCAGTGCCGACCCATTTCATAGGTCTGCATACAACAAATGAATAATTGCTAATTGAGGCATTTATCATACATGTCACTATATAACCTTCGGCATCAGGAAATTTCCTTAGGCGGCATTGGCAGCATTGACCAACACCAATCGGGTGGGCAAGCTGATCCTGTTTGGTAGGTCTGCACTACATAGAAAATCAGTATCATTGCCTATAGCTAGGCCATACAGTTTCCTATGCACATCTATCCATTAGCCTGATGCTGATGCCGTATATCTATGCTGATGCTGTTGCCATTGCCATTGCTGTTGCCGAGTGCCGTGTCCAACGCTATCTCTGATCTGTATATTAACATTCTTCATAGTGTATCACAAGCAAGAATTGTAAAAGTGTATTCATTTGATACTAGTACATGTTATACATACTATGAGAGTGTTCGATGGCATCCACCGAACCTGTATCATTCAGTACACTGTATGCATTCAATAGACCGTATTATTCAGTACATTGTAGCTTACCTATCTGTTTCGGCAGAGTCCAGGAGCAAGGGTTGCTCCAGGCGAGTAGGGTCGTCGAGTCGGCGTAATCCACATCTGAACAGGGAGCCAACCGGGTAATCTCCAGTGGGCAAGGGCATAGGTCATCAGGGGCTTCGAGCCCCTGGAGCAGTATCATTGACAAACTGCATGTACTCGTGCATTCGTTCCAACATTGGGTAGTTCCCAGAGGTGTGGGCCATCCAGGACCAGTTATCAAATTCCTCAGTGTTCTGAGGAATGGACATAGGAACTTGGCCACGCAGCTTGGGAGCTGGTCTCCAGTTTGCCATCCTGGGAACATCAGGGCCTGAGAATGTATATCTTGGGGTTGGAAGGTTGGGAAGAGGTGGGTATACCTTGTTCATATTGAAGTCCTCATCAGGGATGACAGGGCACGGAGCATGAGGTGGTGCAGGCCGAGAGGCTGCACCAGCATATGAAGTACCCTGGGGCCTCTCAGGATGAGGAGAGGGTTCACGAGTACAAGCTCATTTGGGCGAATGTCCATCAAGCTGCTCATGCAGGTGCTCATTCTCATCCTCCAGGTTCTGGATGGTCTCCTGGAGGGCAGCAATATCTTTTTCATATTTGTTATAAACACGTTCGGCTCTGGTGAGAGCACCAGAGTTAATACCCAAATCTCGATGATCTCTCACGTCGAAATATTCATCATCGTGGTCATACATGTGGGTGTACACATGTAAAGCATAGCTCTTGCAAGTGTTGCAAGTGCCTCGGTGAAGGACGATGCCTTCACCGTCAATCCTCCAATTTCCGACAGTGGAAGAGCTGGTGCCCACACCAGCTCGCCAGTTTTGTTCTTCTCTAGCAGAACGTCTGCTAGAGCTGATTGCTTCTTCAATCTCACCAGGGCTTGGCGAGCGATGGTGTTGGATGTTGCTGCTCGAGCCAGTGGGCTCGAGCTCTCTCTCCTTCCCCCTTTGAGACTGGCCACTAGGGCCCATCTCACGTGCACGGCTAGGTCTGTCATCATGATCACCCCCCATGGGGTTGTCTTTGTCTGGAGGGAAACTCGCCATGGTAATCATACCAAGCGATGAAGAAGAAAAAACAATTCAAACTCAGCACAAAGTAAAGTTGTGGAGTGTGAAATCCATTGGGCAAGTTGCAACGTGACTTGGAAATTTCCAAGTTGTTATGCCCATTGATGCGCAGGAGTTCCTGCACATTTGGGCAATTCTTGCCAGTCTCTGGCACCCATTAGTGCCAGATAAGCATCTAGGGCTGCAAGATCATTGCAGTTCGCTAAAGGTTCCCAAGTGGTGTCTCCCAGACTCCACTTAACTTCAAACTGGACGGTACGGCCACACCACTTGTGTGCCGTGATCTCTTTGACGTACCATTCAGTGTCATCTGGGGCACTGAAGTCATATGTGTCGGGATAACGCCTGTTGGGAAACAATGTGTCATCATTAGGATGGTGAGGCCTTAGTAGGCTCACATGGAAACGCTGGTGTATATGCCAGCGTTTCAGTTCTGTAGGAAGATCCAACACATAGTTGGATGTATCGGGGAAGGCTTGTAGGACCTTGTACGGTCCTACAAATTTAGGCAATAGTTTACTAGTGCGCCCTTTTAGTAGTACTAGGTTTTTTGTGGACAAGTAGACAAAATCTCCTTGTTTGATATCAGGCTCCTCGTGCCAATGTTTATTAGCGTAGTGTCACTGAAACACTCTTTCAGTGATGATGCTATCATGGGCCACTGCCATGTTTCGCAGGGCATTCATTGTGAACGTACACACTCCAGGAGGAACATGTTCTGTAGAAGGAAGTTCTTGCATCATACAAGGCAAGAATCCATAGTTGATTTCAAACAGGGCCATCCCCATTGCCCTGTTAATGGTAGAGTTTATGGCAAACTCTACAAGAGAGAGGAATTTTACCCAATCTTTTTGATTGGACGCAACAAACGCTCGGAGAATCTGAGCGATCGAACGATTTGTGCATTCCGTTATTCCATCTGTCTGAGGATGGAATGAAGAGGACATAAGTATCTTGACATCCAAGATACGGTGGATTTCATGCCACCATTTGGATGTGAATTTAGAGTCTCGATCACAAATGATCGAGCCAGGTAGTCCATGCAAACAGACAATCTCCTTCACAAAGATGGGAGATAGTTGTGATGCAGTCGTTGTTGTGTTCACTGGTACTAGGTGAACCATGGAAGACAGACAACAGATGATCACCCAAAGGTAGTCAAATCCCTTGGACTCTGGGAAGGGTCTGATAAAGTCCATCCCAATGGACTCCCATGGTCTCAAGGGAGTGGGGAGCGAGTGCAATTTGCCTCGCAGGGAACGGTATTCACCTTTCGAGTGTATACAATGCTCGCAAGAATCACAGTATTTCTCGACTTCACACTGAAGTTGAGGCCACCAATACCAATGTCGGATGTACTCCGAAGTTTTGACTGGCCCGAAATGTCCCACAATACTGTGGGCCTGCTCAATTATATGACCATGCAGGGTCGTACCTTTGGAAGTGGAGGTAGGGATGCACAAGACGTCCTCACCACCTCAGTTCTTCCTCCAGATGAAACCACTCTGGATGCTGAAATCTGGGTGGTCTCCTGGACTTTCAAGAATCTTCTTGAAAACTTGGTCCTTGACGTATCCTTTCTGGATGTCATCATTCAGAGGATCCAACTCTGACATATGGACACAAAAATCAGGTCCCTTAATCAGAGATGCGTAAATCAAGGGGTTTTCCTCTGATTGTGGCTGTCCAGAAGAAGATGGACCTGCACCTTCAGTATTCGCAGTCATTCTGGCTGCAGCTACATCCCACTCTTCAATAAGTTCCCAAAGAGCTCTAAGCTGTTCACCAACTTGCTTCTGCTGAGCAGCAGTGGAGCAAGTCTCAATTACTCGATTCTTTAATTTGAGATGTCGATCCCACGGGAGGTCCTCGTGGTTAGGATCGAGGTGCATGTCTGTGAAGACATAGTGTTGGACTAATGGGGTGTCGTCCCAAGAGTCAAATTGTTAGTAGCGGGACAGAGTGTCCACTACTTTGTTTAGTTTCCCTTTGACATATCTAATGTTAAAGTCGAAACGCAATAGGTATTCCATCCACTGTGTCTGCCTAGCAGAAAGTCTGCACTGGGTCTGGAAGAATTCCAGCGCTTGGTGATTGGTGACAACGTGGATCCATCTACCGATCAGTTTGTCTTCCCACTTGAGGAGGGCCTCAAGTATAGCAATGGTTTCATGCTCAAAGGTACGGTAGTTCCTTTGAGCACCTGAGAATTTCTTGGACAAGAAACCTGCTGGGTGGCAAGTTTGCCACTCAGGTCCTTGACCATACATCGCACCAGTCCCAAAGACTGAGGCATCACAGATCACCCAGATTGGCTCAGGCGACTTTGGGTCGATTGGCTTAAGCACCGGTGTTGTGCAACAGATGTCCTTAATCATCTGGAAGCAGTGATTGTGTAACGGCCACCATAGAAACGAGGCGCTGTTTTTAGTCATCGCAGAGAGCGGACTAGTATAAGCACTGATATCTGGCAAGAAATGAGCCAGATATTGCACAAGTCCCAAGAATCTCTGGACTTCGTGATAGTTATGAGGTGTCTTCCACTCTCGTACATGGGCCATCTTGTTGCTGTCTGCGTGCAGCCCATGCTCATCAATCATATGACCTAGGCACTCTACCTTTTCAGCGTAGAGCTTGCACTTCTCTGCACGAAGGTACAGAGCATGCTCACGTAGTTTGTTGAATGCCAAGTCTTCGCATATTGCGAAGAGAACGTTGTTCAAGTCATCGACTTGCTCTGGCGGTAGCACCGCAGGAATGGAAGGGTCAAACCCAAAAGGTTCAAATTTAGGGCCCTCGGGAAATCGATCCCGAGTGAATTCTCGGATGAACTCTTCTAATTCATCCTTGTTATAACTTTCAGGCTTCTTGTCAGGCCCCAGCAATATGGGGTCCGATACCCTCAAGCCTGAATGACGATGTTGAGCCTCAACATCGTCCACTTCCTCGATTTCCGCCTTCCTCTGTTTCACAGAGGGAGGCTGGGCCTGTGTAGAACTTGGGACAACTTTGTCTGGGTCTTTTACTTTTTTAGCGGTCGGGTGCCCGCTATGGAGTCACTCATCCTTTGGAGGTTGAGGCCGCATAGCATGCCATCTGGCTTGCATGAAGGTGTTAGGGCCCTTGATTACTGTATCGAGGCACTTTCCTTTAACGCGTACTTCATCGCATTCAAAGTCTAGGACTATACTGTGCTTCCTCATAAACACGGTTCCCAGAATGGCATCATACCTATCGATGTTAACTACATCGAAATAGTGGGTATTTACCACTCCACCGATCTCAAAATCAGTGAAGAGTCCAAAGTTTATCTTCGAATGGCTGCCCACAGTGCCCAATTGCAAAGGCACAGGTTCTTCCAATTCATGAGCCTTCAAGTTTGCTGACATAGCGAATTCTGGCAAGATGGAATCGGTTGTACAGCTGGAATCAAGCAGTACGTAGGCTTCAAGATTGTGAAGCATCATCTTCGCAACGAAGCATTTGTTATCCTCCCCAGTCTGAGGAAGATGTTTAATCTTCTTCGAGGATTTCCTCAAAGTAGTTGCGCCTTTAAAGCATGGCTTGTTCTTGAAAAGGCTGTCCATCATGATGCCAAGCCATTCAGAGAATGACAGATGTTTATTCTCCATCTCACTCTCTGAGTCTTCCTCAGAGTCAGACACTGACTGGGCAGACGGGCAGCTATCGGAGTCATACTCCGAGAGAATTTCTCTGATCACACCAAAGCATTCAGTTCCTGAATCATCACAGGGAATACGCCCAGTGTCAGACTCGGTTGTTATACAGCTTGCCTTCAGAGCTGTACTGTGATCCGTAAGGGATCTCCTCAGATAAGGCTGAACCATACTCCGAGGAAGAAATGCCTTCTGAGTCGCTGTGTGTGGCAGTGAATCTCTCTTTCGTTGCTGATCGAGAGTCCAAGCTCTTTTAGGGCTTGGACCGTGCTCATCACAATCTTTGCTACTACTATGAGTAGCAGGTCAATCATTTGATTCTTCTCTAGTGGCGTACATTTTTGCCGCTGGTCTTTGTTGCCCATACTTTGGGCACTTAGGATCTGTGGAGTAATGAGGGCCTCCACAGTTGTAGCAAGTGGGAGCCTTGCTTTCACCAGACTTCTTGTCTGGTTTGTTTCCATTAGACCTGGAAGGTTTGCTCCAGGGGAATGATGTCATGTATCATGATGCTCCTTGTAACAGCAATCTTGATTGCTGTAGCTCTGGTGGTCTCTGTCAGGATATTTTGAACTGGACAGTTTAGAGTTATCATGTTTAATGTAATGTTCTTGCGACTGTCCATTAGATCTTTCAGGAGAAGGATCCTTTGTTTTTGGAGCTTTAGTCGAAGAGGATGTCTTCGACTTTGTGGATTCCATGATACACTTCTTTTCATTGAAGCGTTTTCTCATTTTTCCAATTTCCTCCACCTGACAGGCGTAGTGCAAAATATCTCCCACTGAGCTAGTCTCAGCAGAGCATCCTTTGTCCAGTACAAACGATATGATGTTGTTGGGCAACCCAGTCACCAACTGGGTCTTGAAGGTGAAAGGATCTGGTGCCTGGATCATTCTGGTCGCATAGCGCTCCAGTTTGTGGTAGTAACCCATAACGCCTTCTTCGGCATTATAATTGATGTGCCAAAATTTGTCGGTCGCATCATGGGTTGCATTCTCATGCACGAACCAGTTGTATAAGCCGGTTATGACCTCCTTGAAAGTCCAGGCAGCTCATTGACAGTATGCACCGTCAACACTGTCCTCAAACCAAGTCAAGGTGGTGTTCTCAAGGAACATTGCCGTATACTCAATACGGTCTGAGTCCAGATCTGGACCACATACTTTGTTCACCTTCAGCCAACAAAGGAGGGCGTTCAGCCATCGTTCAAAGCCTTTGGTGTCTGGTAATCCACCATACTTAGGCAGATTTGGGACACGTGGACCATTCTTACCACTAGTGGTAGGAACTTCAGTCAAGACAGAGACTTTGCTGTCGATCTGTCTGTAGATCTTCATATGAATGTCCCTCAAGTATTTTGAGGGTTGAAGGGAACCTTTTCCTCGATAGGAATCAGGATGGGAAGATACAGAATATCTAGACAAGGATCAACTAGATGAATGCTGTGCCTGGCTACCTCATCTGTAATGAGACAAGGTCTTATTAGCAATCTCTTCCTCACTTGGGGAAGAGTGTTTGCTGTTTCTGTTACTCGAGGTGCTATATGACGAGTCAGTACTACTTTCATCTCCATCGTCACCAGAACCGTCGCCATCTGGTGGCCCATTCTTGCCTGCGTGACTCTGCACAGGATTTTTGGACCCTCCTGGTGGGGCTTTCTCTTGCTTATCATGGTGAGAGTTTTTGCTGTTCTTATCCCAAGGATTACCATCCTTGTCAAAACAAATCCCTTGATCAGGAATTGATGTGGGTTGTCCATCCTGGATATTGCCATCGTGTATCCTCTGGAGGACTAACTTATTGTTGTCAATGTAATGTACCTTCTTTTTGGAAGGTACCTCGACTGGTGTTACCGGCATGGTTGGACATGGGTTAACACATTCCTGGGAAGGGGACAGTTGCTGCTCCACATGTTTGGCTGTACAAGGAGTAGAAGGTCTGGATACAGACCTACGGGAACATTGTCTGGCATAAGCAAATGCCAGATCTTTAAGTTGGGTTTCCAACTTAACAGGTTCAAAGTCCCGGGCATCCCTGGCACAGCCAAGGATATCGGTAGCGAGCTGAGCAAAATGCCAAGCTCTGAACTCTTCATCCGACTCATCCTCTCTAGGTTTCTTGAGAGGTTTCTTCTCTTCACGCCGACGTAGTCTTTCATGTTTGTCCATCAGCATCGGCAGCACCGACGGGGCTAACTCTGGCCATTGGGCAGAGAATAGTCTGGGTGTAGTATACTCCAGACATTGTTGGGGAAGATCGATATAATTACCGGGGGTGACCCGGTTATTCAGGGACTCTGGAGTTAGTTCATCCAGAGGTGAGAGTCCTTGTAACCCCAGATTAGGTCCGGGGGTTGACTGGGCGCTTCATCGACTACTTTTCGATGAGTTAGATTTCTTCGAGTCAAGGTCACTGTCGTCCTCGACCGTCACCTGGGCTGTGTGAAGTCTGAGCACAGAGGAATTGATTGCTCTCGTAGTGGATATATGCGCTTCGAGATTCACTGCCTGTATTGTAGGAGACAGTAAATTTCTCGAGGTGCCTGTATGCGCCTCGAGTGGTTGGGGTATGCTCAAATTTTGCATGACCTGCAACGAAGCAGGTTTGGTCTTATTTCTGGTTCTTGCCCTGGCTGTCGAAGCCATGGCTGATGGGGTTGATATCAGTCTTTAGCAGTAGGGAACAAAAATTTTCGGTCGTAGCAGCGGGCAAAAAGCAATAAAAAGAAAACATTGATTCGGGTGCTGGGTGCTTGAGCCGGGTCCTAGCAATGGATTTGCTTCCATCACTGATCGCATTGGGGAATTTTCACCCTTTGCGGGAGAAGTTCAGGGTCGTGGTGATGACAATTGCTGATGGGGTGATGTCGAGTGAAACTCTATATGAGTTTTGGTGTTCAAAAAAGTGTAGTGAGTCGAGGGGGATCTCCTTATATCACACACCAAAAGAACACAAATAATGTATATATTTCATGTATTGGGAGTGGTAAAAAAGATTACTTATGTAAATAGAAGGCTGGTCCCTTTATAGGGGCCAGCCAGGTCAACAGCAATGAAATATAATATATACAAATGCGGGGTCAAGCCCCGGGTCACCACAATATGATCACAAATGATCTGCCGGCACATCAATACATTACATATACAATTGCACCCAAAATACCAATCAGCAGCATGCCCCATCAAAGAGCCACCAAGAAGGTGTCAAAAATCATGATAAAGAATCAATGGAAACCTTTGACTGCTCTGGTTAGATACATATAACCTTATCTGACCTTTCTGATATTGTCTTCATTAAATTAACGCACTGTAAAGATCATGTCCCATATTGTCCTATTGATATCCCAGAAGAAGTTGAGTGATATGTCCAAGATAACCTCAAATTTACCCCAACACAGGTAAGTAATTATCATCGGGTCTTGTCCGCAAAATCTTCACATCATACAATAAGCTCTGGACTGAGATTCTGAAGAAACATCCAAAGCCATCCTTCACACATAAATCCATCTATCAATTGTGGTAACAATTGTCCAGCCATACCTGGAAAAGGGATGAGGATGAAGTTCAGTCAGCACATCTGCTTCTCGAAGAGTTTAAAATATCATCACTGGATCACCTGTACACCGTTGAACCGATACCCATTGAAGAGGATGAGGGCATCACAGTTATTGTGTTTGTGCTACCTGAAATTCTTTGCTAATGGGGAGGGTGTCTTCTTGAACTACAGTTAGATTCTGCATATGAGTCATCATATTTCATTTGCAAAAAATTTAGGTTATTACAGATTAGAAATTATTGGAGATATGTTGTGAGTCGGAGGGGGGTCCCTTAAGATCACGCAGGAGCTAAACACGAATAACGTATATTATTGTGTGTACTCGAGGTGGTAGTAAAAGGATCGATTATGTAAAATAGAAGGCTGGTCCCTTTATAGGGGCCAGCCAGGTCAATAGCAAAGAAATATAATATATACAAATGCGGGGTCAAGCCCCAGGTCACCACACCCTCCCCCTTAGGCTTCGTCCAGGGGAGAAGCATAATGTTTTGAGTAAGTAGACGATCTCGAAGAGAGTATTGTCTGGCATGTGGGTATCGTCGGGGTACAACGAGGTGAATCAATTCGTTTGTTTATTAAAAAATGCAATGACCTTATTTAGTAGGGTCATCGGGGATGTGGGTATTGTCGAGGCTCAACGATGATATGTTGGACTCATCGAGGTTCGATGAGGAATCGGGGAGGTTGACGTCGACTATCATACGTCTAACTTCCTCCAGAGTTGTGGGTATGGGGTCTTCCCGCTCGTAATCGGGTGCAGAAGAAAGCAGGGTCATTTCGTTGTTTGATGCCAACAAAGACAATTGGGATATGGGTGTCTCTGGGGAGTTTCCCAGAGCCGAGGTGTCCGTCGTTTGCCCTTCATCAAGAGGGAAACGGTCCTTATCGATGGTGGACTTATCGACGGTGAATGTTTCATCGTCAGATGAGTCGGTGGTATCACCGTTGTCCTCAGTGTCTCTAACTTTTTGCGGCTTGGTAGATGCGACTGGAGTGAATTTGCTAACGGGCTTCTTGTGCCCGTTAGGAGGGATGCTGGCGGCGACTCTCCTAGCTCTCTTCAAGGCCTTCTTCTGGCCTTGAGTCACCTTGACAATGAGGGGGGATCCAGACCATCCTGAGGTTGGATCGTTCTCCAGGGAATATTCCTCTGGAGGAGTTGGACGCCAGCCGGACAGATACGAAGGTCCAGCGCTGGCAGGGGGTTGGATGTCCACGCGAGAGGTGCTCGCGTGCATAGATGCAGATAGTCCAGCAGAGAATCCGGAGGACAGGGCAGTGGAAGTCATTGATTCAGGGCGAGGTCACCCTGAATGAGAGGGAGCTCTGCCCCTGGTGGGAGCGGTGGATTCTCTTTTTCTTTTTCTTCGTGGCTCTCGAAGGGCCACGTTGTTAGGCCCGGCGATCCACCACCGGGGTTCAGACATCAGAGGAGCATCCTCTGAACAGGTATTTTGATGTTGCCGCAGACGTCTTACGATGTCTGCAGTGGTAGAAGACTCTTCCGAATGGGAAGAGTTGGCAGTAGCCATCGCTGTAAGCCAGCCGATGGCATAGTGAGAACCTTCTCAGACTTCCTCGTCCAAGACTCCCATAGAAGCGAGGTGTCGTACGACATCCTCGAGGGAAATTGTATTGCTGCTGATCAGCATGGGCTGCCGACAGTGCACGGGGGACAGTGAGAGGCGTTCACACTCTCGAATCTGTCGGTACAATCCCGGCATGGCTAGTACCTCCGCAATACAAAGGTAGAGAAGTAGTTTGGCTTCAGGGGAGAGCCCTGAAGGAATCTGTTGACAAAGCAGGAGTTGTCCCCTGATGTGTGGGAGGGAGACCCTCTGTTCTTCCAGTAGGGTACCAGGGTGGAATCACCAGTGGTACAGGTGTCGGTGCATGAATTGCACCCACGTTTCAGCAGAATCCAGGAGCGAGGGTTGCTCCAGGCAAGTAGGGTCATTGAGTCGGCGTAATCCTCGAGCCGACTGCATTTGAACAGGGAGCCAACCGGGTAATCTCCAGTGGGCAAGGGCATAAGTCATCAGGGGCAGTCGAGCCCCTGAAGGAGTGTCACTGACGAACCGCATGTACTCGCGCATTCGTTCCAACATTGCGAAGTTCCCAGAGGTGTGGGCCATCCAGGACCAGCTATCAAATTCCTCAGTGTTCTGAGGAATGGACGTAGGAACTTGGCCATGCAGCTTGGGAGCTGGTTTCCAGTTTGCCGTCCTGGGAATGTCAGGGCCCGAGAATGTATACCTCGGGGGTGGAAGGTTAGGAATAGGTGGGTAGGCCTCATTCATGTTAACGTCCTCATCGGGGACGATGGGGCGGGGAGCAGGAGGTGGAGCAGGCCGAGAGGCTGCACCGGCATATGAATTACCCTGAGGTCTGTCAGGGTAAGGAGAGGGTTCACGAGTACAAGCTTGCTTGGACAAATGTCCATCGAGCTGCTCATGCAGGTGCTCATTCTCATCCTCCAGGTTCCAGATGGTATCCTGGAGGGCAGCAATATCTTTTTCGTATTCATCATAAACACAATTGGCTCTGGCGAGAGCACCAGAGTTAATTTCTGAATCTCGACGCTTCTTCACGTTGAAATATTCATCATTGTGGTTGTACACGTGGGTGTACACATGTAAAGTGTAGCTCTTGCAGATGTCGCAAGTGCCTCAGTGAAGGACGATGCCTTCACCGTCAATCCTCCAATCTCCGGTAGCAGAAGAGCTGGTGCCCACACCAGCTCGCCGGTTTTGTTCTTCTCTAGCAGAACATCTGCTAGCGCTGATGGCTTCTTCGATCTCGCCAGGGCTTGGCGAGCGATGGTGTCGAGTGTTGCTGCTGCTCGAGCCAGTGGGCTCGAGCTCTCTCTGCTTCTCCTTCCCCCTTCGAGACCGGCCACTGGGGCCCATCTTGTGCATCTGGCTAGGTTCTTTGTCGTCAAAATCGCCCCTCATGGGGTTGTCCTTGTCTGGTGGAATACTCGCCATGGTAATGTACCAAGCGATGAAGGAAGAAAAAAAAAATTGAAACTCCATGTGTTGTGATGTACAGTTGCAGAGTTTGTACACGCCCAACGTGACTTCGAAATTTCGACTTCGAAATTTTGAAGTAGCTAAGTTTGTCCACGCACAGGAGTTCCTGCACGTTTTGGCAATTCTTGCCAGTCTCTGGCACCCATCAGTGCCAGATAAGCGTCTAGAGCTGCAAGATCGTTGCAGTTCACTAAAGGTTCCCAAGTGGTGTCTCCCAGACTCCACTTGACTTCAAACTGGATGGTACGGCCACACCACTTGTGAGCCGTGATTTCTTCGATGTACCATTCGGTGTCATCTGGGGCACCAAAGTCATATGTGTCAGGATAATGCCTGTTGGGAAACAATGAGTCATCGTTAGGGTGGTGAGGCCTTAGTAGGCTCACGTGGAAACACTGGTGTATACGCCGGCGTTTCAACTCGCTGGGAAGATCCAGCACATAGCTGGATTTTTCGGGTAAAGCTTGTAGGACCTTGTAGGGTCCTACAAATTTAGGTAGCAGCTTACTTGCGTGTCCCTTTGGCAATGCAAGATTTTTGGTGGAAAGGTAAACAAGGTCTCCTTGTTTGATATCGGGCTCCTCGCGCCGATGCTTGTTAGCATAGTGCCGCTGAAAGACTCTTTCAGCGATGATGCTATCATGGGCCATCGCCATGTTTCACAGTGCATTCATTGCGAAAGTATGCAATCCGGGAGGAATGTGTTCTGTAGAAGGAAGTTCTTGCATCATGCGAGGCAAGAATCTGTAGTTGATTTCAAATGGGGCCATACCTGTTGCTCTGTTAATGGTAGAGTTTATTGCAAACTCTACGAGAGAGAGGAACTTTACCCAATCTTTCTGATTGGATGCAACAAACGCTCGGAGGATTTGAGCAATTGAACGGTTTGCGCGTTCCATTATTCCATCTGTCTGAGGATGGAATGATGTGGACATGAGTATCTTTACATCCAAGATACGGTGGATTTCACGCCACCATTTGGACATGAATTTAGAGTCTCAATTGCAAATGATCGAGCCAGGTAGTCCATGCAAATGGACAATCTCCTTCATGAAGATGGGAGATAGTTGCGATGCTGTCATCGTCGTGTTCACCGGGATAAGGTGAACCATGGAAGACAGACGACATATAATTACCCAAAGGTAGTCAAATCCATCGGACTCTGGGAAGGGTCTGATAAAATCCATTCCAATTGACTCCCATGGTCTCATGGGTGTCGGTAATGAGTGCAGCTTGCCTCGAGGAGAGCGGTATTCCCCCTTCGAGTGGACGCAAGGTTCGCACGAATCACAGTACTTTTCGACTTTGTATTGAAGTCGAGGCCACCAATACCAACGTCGGATGTATTCTGATGTTTTCAGAGGGCTGAAATGCCCTACCACTGCGTGGGCTTGTTCGATGATACGACCATGTAAGGTCATACCCTTGGAAGTAGAGGTGGGGACGCAAAGAACATCTTTGCCTCCTCTGTTCTTTCTCCAAATGAAATCATCCCAAATCTGGAAGTATGGGTGGTCCTTAGGTTTTTCAAGAACCTTCTTGAAATGTTGGTCATTGACATATCCCTTGCGGATATCATCGTTCAGGGGGTCTAACTCTGACATGTGAATGTGCAGGTCAGGCCCTTTAGCCTGAGAGGCATAAATTGACGGATCATCCTGCGATTGGTTGGTGTCTGAAGGAGTTGTGGTTACTTCTTCCGCATTTGCAGTCATTATGGCTGTGGCTGCCTCATGCTCTTCGACTCGTTCCCGAAGAGCTTTTAGTTGTTCACCAACTCATTTCTGCTGGGAAGCAGCGGAACGAGTTTCAATTACTCCATTTTTGATTTCGAGATGTCGATCCCACGGGAGATCCTCGTGGTTGGGGTTGAGACGTACATCTGCGAAGACGTAGTGTTGGACTAAAGGAGCATCATCCCAAGAGTCAAATTGGTAGTAGCGGGACAGAGCGTCCGCTACTTTGTTCAATTTGCCTTTGACATAACAAATGTCAAAGTCAAAACGCGATAGATATTCCATCCATCGCATTTGCCTAGCAGACAGTCAGTGTTGAGTTTGGAAAAACTCAAGTGCCTGGTGATTGGTGATGACATGAATGTGCCTCCCAATCAGTTTGTCTTCCCACTTGAGGAGTGCCTCAAGTATGGCAATCGTCTCATGCTCAAAGGTACAGTAGTTCCTTTGAGCGTCGGAGAATTTCTTGGACAGGAACCCAGCATGGCAGCAAGTTTGCCACTCAGGTCCCTGACCATACATTGCCCCAGTCCCAAAGACTGAGGTGTCACAGATCACCCATATTGGTTCAGGTGAATCTGGGTCGATCAGCTTCAGCACTGGTGTCATGCAACAGATGTGTTTAATCATCTGGAAGCAATGATCGTGCAACGGTTGCCACAAAAAGGCTTGGCCGTTTTTAGTCATCGCAGAAAGCGGACTAGTGAAAGCACTTATATCTGGCAGGAAATGTGCCAGATACTGCACGAGTCCCAGAAAACACTGGACTTCATGATAATTATGAGGAGTTTTCCACTCTCGTATACGCACCATTTTATTGCTATCAGCATGTAGGCCGTGTTCGTCAATCATGTGACCAAGACACTCTACCTTTTCAGCATAGAGTTCACACTTCTCTGCATGAAGGTACAGAGAATGCTCGCATAGTTTGTTAAACACGAGCTCCAGATGTTTCTGGTGTTCCTCAATCATGTCACTGAACACGAAAATGTCGTCCAGGTAGGCATGGACAAATATTCTGATGTAGTCCCGGAATATGGAGTTCATCAACCTTTGAAAGGTTGATGGTGCATTGCAGTCGCCTTGTTGCATAACAAGACTCTCGTAAATGCCTTGAACAGTCGAGAATGCAGTTTTCCAGACGTCTTCTGGCGCAACTCGGACCTGCTCATAGGCATCCGAGAGGTCAATCTTCGAGTGGTACTTCGCTCGAGCAACATCAAGATGAATCAAGTCTTGATCAGGAAACAGTGTAACATCTTTCACCGTGTTAGCGTTACGTTTCACTGCGTTGATCACAGTGCGAAGTTTCCCTGTTTTCTTGGGAACTACTAGCATCGGAGCTGCTTGCTCCACGTGGGCAGGGTGCCACAAGCCTGCCTTGCAGTACTTGGATATTTTCTTGGTGAGGGGTTTCCTCATCAAGTCCAGACATTTGGGAAGATAGTAGTTATACTTTTTCTTCTCATCCACCAGTGGGATTTGGTGGTTTATCTCCCTTAAAGGAGGTAGTTTGTCAGGTACTCCATTAAGGACGTCCTGACAAGATTGTTTCCACTCCTCACGGAGGCGTGGAAGGTCCTTCTTTGAAAGAGGTCCTTTACTTTTAGCTTTATCAGCCAGATCTTCGCAAATTGCAAAGAGTACATCGTTCAGGTCATCGACCTGATCTGGTGGAAGTACCGCAGGGATAGAGGGATCGAACCTGGGAGGCTTGAAATTGGGTCCATCGGGAAATCTATCCCGAGTGAATTCCTGGACGATCTCTTCCAGATTGTCCTCTTCATCGCTCAGGGGTCCCTCTTTGGGTCCCAAAAGGACGGGGTCTGAAAGTTTCAGTTTTGATGAACGATGTTTGTCAACATCGTCTATTTCTTCCATTTCAACATTCCTACGTCTAACAGATGGAGGTTGCACTTTTGTAGAACTCGGACCAGGCTTGTCCAGGTGGCCACGGTCGAGTCACTCATCCTTGGGAGGTTGAGGACGCATAGCCTGCCGCCGGGCTTGCTTGAAAGTGTTAGGGCCCTCGATGATGGTATCAAGGTGTTTGCCCTTGACGCGTACTTCGTCACGTTCGAAGTCTAATACAATACCGTGTTTTCTCATGAACATGGTGCCCAGAATGGCATCATACCTATCAATGTTAACAACATCGAAGTAGTGGGTGTTTTTGATTTCACCGATTTCAAAATCGGTGAATAGTCCAAAGTTGATCTTCGAATGGCTTCCAATGGTGCCCAATTGCAATGGCACCGGTTCTTCCAATTCATGGGCTTTAAGGTTCGCCGACATGGCAAACTCAGGTGAGATTCAATCAGACGTGCAGCCTGAATCAAGGAGGACGAAAGCTTCATGTTCATGAAGCCTCATTTTCGCCACGAAGCAATGGTTGTCCTTCTCTGAGCGAGGAGGACGGGTTATTTTCTTTGAGGATTTCCTCAAAGTGGTCGCGCCTCTAAAGCGCGGTTTGTTTTTGAAAAGGTTGTCCATCATGACGCCTAATCTTTCAGAAAATGACGGAGATTTCTTCTCCGTCTCATCCTCAGAGTCTTCCTCTGAGTCGGATACCGATTGGGTGGATGGGCAACTATCGGAGTCATACTCCGAAAGGATTTCTCAGATCGCACCAAAGTGCTCTGATCCAGAATATTCACTGGGGTTATCTCCAGTGTCAGATTCCAAGTTGTACAGTTCACCTTCTGAACTGTACTGAGAACTGTCAGGGTTCATGTCTGATAACACAGACCCATACGCAGAGGGAGTGTTGTCCTCTGAGTTGCTGTATGCTGCGGCGAGTTGTTCACTCATTGCAGAGTGTGAATCCGAGTCCCTGGTAGGACTCAAGTGGTGATCACCGCTCAGTTGAGCACGGGATGTCTGGAGATCAGTCGTAGAGCCTGATCCTTCCCGAGTGGCGTACATCTTAGCCGATGGTTTTGGCTGTCCATATTTAGGGCAGCCCTTATCTGTGGAGTAGTGTGGACCTCCACAGCTGTAACAAGTCGGGGTCTTCTTGTCATCAGACCTTTTGTCTGATTTGGATCCAGAATGTCTGGATGGTTTTCCTCCAGATGAGCGATGTCGAGTATCACAATGATCTTTGTTACAGCGATTGCTATCGCCGTGACTTCAAACTTCCTTGGCAGGATACTTTGAACCCGGATATTTAGAGTTGTCACGATAGTTCTTATTGTGTTTTTGGGAACGATCTCAGGATCGTTCATGAGACCATTCAGGTGAAGGGTCTTTTGTTTTAGAACTTTTAGTCGAAGAGGATGCGCTCTTCGACTTGGTGGAATCCATTATACGCTTCTTTTCATTGAAGCATTTTCTCATTTTACCTATTTCTTCCACCTGGCAGGTGAAGTGTAGAATATCTTGCACTGAGCTTGTCTCAGCAGAGCCTCCTTTTTCCAGTACAAAGGAGATGATGCTTGTGGGCAACCCAGTCACTAATTGCATTTTGAACGTAAAAGGATCGGGTGCCTGTATCATCCTGGTAGCATATCGCTCCAGTTTGTGGTAATAGCCCATAACGCCTTCTTCGGCGTTATATTCGACGTGCCAGAATTTATCGGTCGCGTCGTGCGTCGCATTTTCATGCACAAACCGGTCGTATAGGCTGGTGATGACTTCTTTGAAAGTCCAGATTGAGCATGGGCGGTATGCACCGTCAATGCTATCCTCAAACCAAGTGAGGGCGGTGTTCTCAAGGAACATCACTGTATATTCAATACAGTCTGAGTCCAGCTCAGGGCCGCATATCTTGTTCACCTTCAACCACTGAAGAAGGGCATTTAGCCATCTTTCAAAGCTTTCGGTGTCAGGTAATCCGCTGTACTTTGACAGATTGGGAACACGGGGCCCGTTCTTGCCTCCAGTGGTAGGAATTTCTGTCAAGACAGAGACCTTGTTGTCGATCTGTCTATGTATCTTGGTATGGATGTCCCTCAAATATTTTGAGGGATGGCGAGAGCCTTTTTCTCAATAAGAATCGGGATGGGAAGATGTAGACCAGTAAGGGCTACTTGGCTCTCCTTGGGTACCAGAATGTCCAGACGGCGTACATCTGGAAGAATTGTGAGTCTGCATTTCTTGTCGATGATTCGACAAGTTTCTGCGGGATGCCTCTTCCTCTATCCGGGAAGAATAATTGGTACTGTCATCGCTCAATGTGCTATACGTCGAGTCGCTATCACTTCCATCATCATCACCCCTGGATCCATCTCCATCTGGTGGTCCTCCATGGCCTGCATGACTCTGCGCAGGCCGTCTGGAATTTCCAGAGGGTGGGATGTCCCGCTTCTGAAGGCGAGATGAAGTGTCATCCTTATCCCAAGGTTGACCATCTTTGTCAAAGCAGATCCCCTGGTCGGGGATCGAGGTGGGATGTCTGTCCCAGATATCACCATCGCATATCCTTTGAAAGATGATCCTGTTGTTGTTGATGTAGTGTACCTTCTTCTTAGAAGGTACTTCATGAGATAACTCGGGGTTTTGTAGACGTGGGGAACCACATCTATGTGTGGAAGGATCTTCTTGTTCCACAGGGTTGGTGGACCGAGGTAGGATAGGATTGGGATCTCGTTCCGCTGTGGCGGGACGAGGGATGGTAGGGTTAAATATACTCCTACCGGAAAAGTGTCTGGCGTAACTCAACGCCAGATCTTTAAGTTGGTTTTCCAACTTAATAGGTTCAAAATCTCTTGCATCCATGCAATGGGTAAACATATCCGTCGCAATCTGAGCGAAGTGCTCAGCTCCAAACTCTTCGTCCGATTCATCCTCTCGAGGTTTCTTGAGGGGCTTTTTCTCTTCTCGTTGGCGCAGCAGATCGTTAGTGTTCATCGGCGTTGTGGGCACTGATGGTGTTAAATCCAGCCACACGGCAGGAAATAATCCAGGTGTATCATACACCTGGTTGTTGCGGGGAAGATCGATACCACTACCGGGGGTAACTTGGTTGTTGTTGAGCTCTGGGGTCAAGGTCAATTCATCCAGAGGAGAAAGGTTCAGCAAACCGGGAGGAGGTCCTGGGTTAGGTTGAGAGTCTCGTCGACTGTTTTTCGACGAGGAAGATTTTCTGGATTCGGGGTCACTGTCGTCGGCATCCTCAATGGTGGCCCATTGATGGTGTAGTCCGAGGGCAGAGGAATTGATGTTTCTCAAAGCGGCTGTATGCACTTCGAGGGTATCCCTAGTAGGGGAAACATTGTTTCTCGAGGTGCTTGTATGCGCCTCAAGTGGATGGGGTCCAGTTAAATCTCTCGGCATGCACCAAGGAGAATCTGAGCCTGATGGCGACGGATGAGAGTTACCTTGCGTGGCCTGCTTAGGAGCAGGCTTCAGTTTGTTCTTGGTTTTGGCCTTGGTGTAGGCCATGGTGTCAGTCTTGTTGTACAGTCTTCAGCAATGGAGAGAAAAGAAAAAATTTTGGTCATAGCAGCGGGCAAAAAGCAAAGAGTCGAGTGCAAAAGAAACTTGATTCAGGTCCTAGCGACGGATATGCTTCTGTCGCTGATTGCACTGAGAATTTTCTCCCTTCGTGGGAGAAGTTCAGGGTCGTGTTGATGATGATCGCTGATGGGGCGATGTCGAGCTTAACTCTATATGAGTTTGGGTGTTTAAAAAACTGTTGTAAGTCGGAGGGGGGTCCCCTAAGATCACGCAGGAGCTAAACACGAATAACATATATTATTGTGTGTACTCGAGGTGGTAGTAAAAGGATCAATTATGTAAAATAGAAGGCTGGTCCCTTTATAGGGGCCAGCCAGGTCAATAGCAAAGAAATATAATATATACAAATGCAGGGTCAAGCCCCGGGTCACCACAAGACTTGCCTTTCAGTGACATCATCCAAGAGCCTAGCTACATGTTCCATAGCAGCTCTAAACGAATTGTCTAGGTGGGGTGTTGGGGTTGCCCCATGACTGGTGTGCAGATGTCCACTTGTGTTCATAACCTTGCAATGTTATAGTCAATAGTTTGATTTCAGCAATCCAGACATAGTCCACCTATATGTTGCAAGCCAGAAGAAGCTCTGAAGCTTTGCAATGGCGAACCAGGATCTATCATTTGAGTCACAGGCCAGAAGAAGCTCTGAAGCTCTGCAACATAGATCAAGGTGTCAAGTTGGAGTGGGGGGTTGATGGTAAAGAAAGTACCTTGGGCATGACGAAAGCGACACTGAATCCACCATTGTGGAAAAGATTGTTCGCTGCCAGTGAGAATGGTGGTTACTCCTGTGTATGTTGTGTATGAGTGGAGAAGGGAGGCGCATTAGGGTGGGCATTGACACCCAGTAGGAAGTCCGTCATTTACCTAAGATTTTTATCTATTTAGTTAGTTTGAGTCGTTAGAAATCAATCACAACAAAAATGTTGAATATACCATGCATCCTGTCAATTGAGATAGATTACATACATTTTTCATTTATTGTATCTATGAAAATAGATGTAAATCGACTGTATTTTAGATTATTATTGATTTTGATAGATTTGCTTAGATCACAGCTTTTTTTTGTTGTAATAGATATAAATCTATTCATTCTATTGCCTATGATTACTGACAATTGCAAAAGCCATCTATTCCAATTGACTAGCCCTTCGATTCTTCTCGACTCCATCATCCAAACCCAAAGAAAAAACATAAGTCTGTTGTTGCAATGAGTCCGAGTCTGTGAAAGCAAGCATAAGTCCGTGAAAGCAAGCATAAGTCCATGAAAGCAAGCATGAGTCCATGAGCAAGAGCAAGGTGAGTCCGCGAGTGAGCATGAGTCCATGAGCAAGGGCAACTTGAAGTCCATAATAGCGACCCAAAAAGAAAAACATGTGA
Organism: Tricholoma matsutake; assembly: GCA_026075535.2. Lineage (NCBI taxonomy): Eukaryota > Fungi > Basidiomycota > Agaricomycetes > Agaricales > Tricholomataceae > Tricholoma > Tricholoma matsutake. The sequence goes on along the minus strand of AP026540.1, from coordinate 8,262,569 downwards.
AAGCGAGATGAGTCCATGAGCGAGGTCAGTCCGTGAAAGCGAGCTGGCGAGAAAAACGTGCGAAGGTGATGTGGTGCAAGTGAAACCAAAGCCAGAGGCCCGAAATGAATTAGGCTACAAGAAGTCAATCAGTAGATTATTAAAACATCGCGCGAGTACATACCCTTTTTCTTCTTTCCTTCGTTACGGGCCTTCCTCTGATGATGGGGCAATGTCGGTTAGTTTTTCTCAACGTGTAGAACAAATTGGATGTACCTGCAGGGAAGCGGCCTGTTTCCACTGCTGGTATAGACACAAAGCAATGAGTAAACCTGAAAAAAAGAAGCAACAACACGTAACCATTATCTCTTCTTCTGGTAGGCCAAGCCAATATGCTTTGAATTTGTCCTCCGTCCCGCCTTCATGACTCTTGAGCCAATCTTGCCGACATAAATTCCTAATGGCACTGTCAGAGAAACATTGTATAAAGAAAGAACCCGTACTTGTCACTAATGGAATCGCTAACGACTGCAGGTGCAGCTAGCTTCCGTTTTTTGGGAGCCGGTCCATCCACTAATTGAGGCAGCCCCTCGGTGAGTGACGTGGCCGCTGGCGGGGCTGATGTCAACAGGAGGATTTCCCCGACTGTTGCTTGTGCGGGCACGCTGTCCTCATGTGCTCCTGTTGTCATCCATGCCAGTGCCTCATCCACGTGTGCGTCCATTGCGATTGGCGGTACAGTGTGCAAATCTGGCTCGGAGGTAGGGGATTGTATTGTTGCTTCTGGACAATCTGTAGGCATGCCTGTTCGGTTGTCTGCACTTTCGTCCGCATCGTCATCCCTTCAAACAGTGTTCACATAAGATTTGTGTCAGATGTAAGTAAAACATACTGGAGTGGGTCCACAATGTTCAAAGCTGCCATTGGATGTGATGGTGATGACGAGTTCATCTGCAAATGTAACTATAATCAGGGTCTCTTTAACGTGAGGAAAGAAAAGCCTACCGTGATGTCCTCATGTGAGATCACATCGGACGGATCCGGCGTCATCTTGAGCTCGTTGTCTGACGGATCTGGCGTGATTGTGAAGAGGTTTGCGTTGTCCAGGGCCTCTTTCTTCACTTTCACAGCACCATCAGGAACGAGATGGTTTCTTACCCAGGAGGGGTAATTTTTCGACATCCAGTGTTTAAGTTTCCAGTTGTCATCACACAGTCGCAAGTAATGGAACCTGGGGTCATTTAGCATCACTGAATCTACAAACCTTACTGCAAGACTGTCCGCTTCACTCCAAACCATCGGTGCGAGGCCATGTTTCCCGAGAGTTGTCCAAAGACTTCATATCTTCTGCCCTTGCTGCATTATCAATGCCTTCGACATGGGGATACCATCCTCTGTTTCAAGATAGATGTGCACAGTATTTGGCTCAAGTGAATCACAGTCATCGTTGGGCATTTCTTTCTCTGGTCGACCACGTTTCTTTGTTTTTTTTGCATTCCCATTCGTTGCCCCTCATTGCGCTCTCTCGTGAACATTCCATGAGCTTTTAGTCCAGAACTTGACATCATCAAAGTCATGCTGATCAAGTGGCAATGGAGGATCCTTCGTTGAGGGAAGATGTGACCAAGTCTGGTTGCTTGAGCAGACAGCCTGAGGCAAGGTCATAGGCACACAAGTCAATTTGTTGTTGATTTCCCTGTTGGAAACAGCTGTAAGTTGGAAAAAAAAGAATCATACGAGAACTCACTCTATCGCCTGCAATCGCGATTGCAAGCGAATGACTTCCTCTTCCACTGAGCGCTTCAAACCCTCCAGTTGAGTCTTCTCATTTGTGACACGTGCCAAAGTCAGTTCTAACTGCATATATGCAGCATTACCTGAGGTGGTAAGATCCCATTCACTAGCCTGGCGTATGATATTGAGGATATTGTGATGAGTGAGATGTGTAGATGAGGGATCCTGGCAATATGTGGGTGAGTGCCACATGGTTCAACAATCAGGAATGTTTACTTGTGGGGAAATAGTTTTCGATCCCAGGCCTGTTGGCCCTGAGATCGATCGCTGATTTTGGTTGCTGGCATCCACAGGGAACGTCCAATTGGAGTGTTGCAAGGTTGGGTCAATCGTACCGAAGCCAGTGGAAACATTGAAATTCATTGGATGTGTTGGAGGAAAGGAAGAAGGCAAGAGGATTTGGACGAAGTAAATAAACAAAGTCTACTTACCACTATGACCACCGTCCAACACACCAATACAGATTTTCTCACCGCCATTTGTAATGCGAACCTGGAAACACTCATCGAAAGTGGCAATCTGCAGCTCTTACAAGCCTTACAAGAACTCATGCAGCTGCGGTAACCACAATCAGCCGTTTTGGTATTGATTTTACACTACTCACCACTTCCACAGTTCCTCAAGTGCACAGAAACAAATGATCGAGTTTTTTTCTCCTGGCTCTACTGTTGACATCAACACGCTGTTTGGGCCTGTTCTCGGGACCCATATCTCTCCTGGTGGCAACCATCTGATCTATCGCGTGAACACTCCTTCGATGGTATCAGTAAGTGTTCAAGTTACAATAATTAATGACTTTTTGAACTTCTCACTCCAAGAGTCAACAAAATTCTGTGCACGATGGTTCTTTTTCATGGGATGACACTACACTTGTAGATATTGACACGAAAAAATAGCACTATTCTATCATTGCATCTGTCTCGTCGTCTTCCTCTTCTTCAAACAAACCTTCTGTATTGTATTTTGCGAGTTCAATGAATGGGTGCCTTAACAATGCAAACTTTTGTGTGTTGACAAGCTTCCCATCTGGCATGACCTTCAGATCAGGAAACATCAAGACGACTGACTTGATGGATGTGATGGGAATCACTCTGATCGCTTCCTGGCCTTCCAACGCATTGCAAAGGTAAACAGTTTGGCTTGATTGGGATAGGAGAGTTGCATCGGGGAAAGAGAACAGGTTGACGACAGCGAGGGGATATTCCAGGTCATCAAACTGTAGGTAGATGTAATATGAGATGTTTGCAATACACATTTTACCACCATAATCGATCTACAATAATTTTCAGAGAATGTTTACAGAAGAATAAATGATTGGGACTCACCTCGATGCAAGATGTTCGGCAAAGGGAAGACTTACTGTTTGACTCAGACCAGATTGATCGTGCCCATTGTCCATTTGGCAATTGCAGCCGTGCCCAACGAACAATTGCATTTGGCCAAGATGATTGGTTTGGCCATCCTTCACGCTGCCAGTATTCCATCAATGCATCATACTCGAGCTGTGCCATGGGCCTTGTAGTGTTGTCACGTCGTGGTAGAAATGCATAGCCACCTGGAAAGCTATGTGCATAGATCGACAGGGTACGTGCACCATAATTAGTGTCGAGCTTTGGGTACATTGCCATCAACGAGTTGACTTGAGCGCGAATCACACCACGTTCTTCAAGGTTGCAGTAGGGATCTTTGTCTTGGCAAATTTCTTTGCCTAGATTTCCGATAGCAGTTTCCATTGTCCACTGTGCATAACAGGCAAGTGGACCTGCACGGACAGTTTCAGGGGCAATGTGAGTGAGGAGATGGATGCTGTGACAAACAAAATGAATATGAGATTCCTTGCGTTGGTAGTAAAGTGCCTCGAAATCCCTGACAAACTCCTTGAGAACTCTATTGCCATTCCAAAGATCCTGTGGAGTGATAATAGGATGCTGAAGTACTTGAATCCCAGAAACCAATTTGCAGTAGTTTCCCCAGTATGGCTGAGGAAGGATATGTCGAAGTAGCACAGGCCCAAGTCCATAGATATATAACTGAAATTCCCAAGCTTTGTACCCAGAATTGATCTTTTCAGCTGGATTGCAAGGTGCGCGCCCAAATGAGGAGGGAATAAATGGTCTCGCCAGGTCAATTGAGTCACCATGAGCCTTCCAGATTTTTTGTCCCTTGAGAACGGCCCAATCCCAGGTGGAGATTTTGTCAGGCAGATAGCATTTGATTGTGCCTTGCCAAAGTCCCAAAAGTAGATCGGGATCATTGAGAACAGAAAGGTGCATCAGATCCATGGTAAAGATGCCAGGAACACCAAGCATGATAAGCCCAGAAAAGAGTGTGGGCTTGCAAAGACCTGTTGCCTTACGACGCTCTTTGTACTGATTAGGGTTTTCAGCTGAAAGCAAGTACCGGAGGTTCCTTTTATAGGTTATGCTGATGTTCTGTCGAAAATTGTGCAGATCTTTGAATGTAACATCATTGTGAGTGCATCCTGGTATCGCATATCCTTCTGGTTTGGACATGACTGGGAAATAATGTGGGTCACCTTCTCGATGCCGACCAATGATTGCGCAGTAGACTCGGCACCCTTGTTTGCCACATGGCCAACAAAACCTGACATGGAAGCGGAACCAGGGCTATCAGCGGATGCTATGATGACGATGGGAATGGATCGCAGTATCTCCAATCTAGACACATCAAATATTTTGAGGCCTTCGCGTTGTATAGCAGCAACATGATAGAGTGAGGGAAATAGGTAAGAGTCAATATCTCGTGGTTTATTGGGACCGGGGACAAAGCTGCCTGGTATGACAAAAGATTTTGTGTAACGTAGTCCAGGGCGAAAATTATGGATAATCCAGATGAACATCCAGCAGTCAGAGGCTTTGTCCTGATACAGCTGCGCACCATCAATGGAAAGCTGTAATGCGATGTCATCTTTGGTGAATCGACCAGAAGCCCAAGCTTGCAAGAGGTCGTACGAGCACACTGTGTCGTCATAGTACTCCATTTGGCCATCATGTGTCCGGAGGTATTCCGAGATCTCTGTGAGCCTCTTCTCGAGATAGTGCATCTCTGCAGCTGTTTGAGGTGATCCATAGAATGCTTGAAGTACTGGACTGATCAGAATTGTTGTAAACTGTCGTCGAGGCCTTCCATTTGCATCGTAACGAGGAGCACTGCAGTATGGACATGCATCGAGACTGGAGTATGCGCCTGTGAAAGCAGCGCAACTAGAAGGACACATATCGTGTTTTATAGGTACGACACTAGCAATTTCCTTGAGAGTCCGTTTGGCCTGATCAAATGACAAGAATTCGTCGCCAGGGTAGGCTGCCATGTCGACCTTTCGTATGGTTTCGTAGTGATTGCGAGATGTATCTGTCGAGTAAATAAAGTGGCGCAGTGCCTTCACTAGATGTGTATCCGACATGTCCAGAGCGCCATGTGCCAATTCTGGGTCCCTGAGCCGATCAATATCCTCAGGAGCCATTCCGCTTTCCTCAAGAGTTGCATTCTTCAAAGCTTGTATGTTCGTCATTGTGACCTGGAGGGCAGGTATATATATTCCAGTATCTGGTTCCCCTTCTTCGAGATCCAACGCGGCTGGCTGAAAAGAACCTAGATTGGAAGCAGTGCCGGGTCCAGACTCTTGAGAACCACTGGGGTGGTGATCAGGAATGTATCCACCCTCTGGATCGTGATCAGAAGCGCTGCCAGGCGGTATTGGATTATTGATCTCATTAACACCAGGGCTGGAGGCGCCTTGGTCTTCATCCGAATTCTGAGATAAGATTAGAAATGACCAAAATTGAAAATAGGTTGATGAACTTCTGGCGGTGTAAGCTTTTGTTGTTTGGGAGCCGCCGGAGCATTCTCGTCAGTAGCTTGGGGCGGTTTCGAGGTCGCCGGCACATTTTTCGATTTGGAATGTTGGATGAAATCCTGGAATTCTCGTTCAGCACGTTTTTCAGTGTAGATGTTGTGTGGAGTGCATCTCTTCTGTTTTGAGGTCATTGTGCGAAGTCAGGCAACTGCTCAGGTATATCAAGTCAAAATGAGTCTATTACGTGGAGAATTGTGTCGACCGACGCAACCCTTGAACGATAGTAATCAACGTCGATAGATTACAATAGATATAGTAGCTACAAATAGATAAAAATCTTAGGTAAACGACGGACTTCCTACTGGGATATTGACAGGTGGGATCACGAAGTTGAACCAGCTTGCCAAAACAATCAACAAGGTACCCATTACAAATTGTTTGTCTCTGTATGTGAATCATGTGATGCGTCACAATGTGCTGGGTGAATTGCATTTACATTTTAAACTCCGATGATAGCATGAAGGAGTGGTAGTCGTAATTATCTCACTCTACACCACTTTCTGACAGTACTTTGTATGAGAAAAAATAGTAAGAATGTTAGTCTAATGAAAGTCTACGGAGTGGATTTTTAAAATTTGAGATTGTTCTTTGAGTACTGCTTGCTTACATATGATATCTCAAGATGAGAAGCTTTTGAGAAAAATCTGCTCCGAAGAAATTAATCAGAAGGATAAAAAATGGTCGTCCCCATATTTTTTATAGAATATAAAGTGTTGTGGAAGCTAAAAAAATGAAGAAGGCCATCTACCATAATTTATGACCAAAAAAGGAAACATAATGTGTTTAGGTGGACACGACTTTTACCCTACCTGCTTTATCCAACACTTGACATTGAAAACCATGGCCCTCGCACCTCTCCAACAGCTGTATTGAAAACAGAGCTGAAAAGCAGCATGCACGAGCTGATGACAATGCTCGCAAACTGCACAACAACGAGAGGTATAACATCATATTAACATGTCATCAGTACCACTGGCCATAGCGTCTCCGGTCAACCAACATGATGTCACCGAGGAAACGGCAATGGATTGGGAGGCAGAGGATGTCGAGGATGCTGACATGGAAGATTGATAATAGTATTGATTTGGCAAATACTCAAGCTTACGACACATTCCTTTGATTCCGTTGATACTAATATTCTTACAGTAATTCTTAATACTCTTACTTACTCAATTCTACATACACAAGTGATTTGGGACCAGAATGGCTTATGTAGATAAAGATCGGACGCGCTTGGGACGCGCTAAGTGCAGATCAGTGATCAGGACATGACTTCCAAAAACAGCAATACCATTTTTTCTGTCACACTTTGTTTGGTGGGATTGCCGGACCCCATTTACTGATCGTAAGCGATAACAAACTTTGTGCACGTTGACAGACCACATGACGCAACGAACAAACCCAAAAAAGAGGGGCTGGCGAAAAGGATAGGACGGAAAAATAAACCATGCCTAGGTGACGACGCTACGGAACACGTAGATCACAACGCCACGAACCGCCTAGATCACAACGCTACGGCGCCATGACTCAAGCGGACGACAATCTCGAGAGGCCAGCTGAGACTAAGGCATCATCTGTTTGCACATGTTGAAAAAATGCATGAAACATTAATTGTCTGGTGGAGAGACCTTGCACAATGCAAGCAAGGTAATATCAGTACTTCATCGTGCTTGTTCCTATCAGTGTTGGATTCTTCAATTACATGAATGAAGGTCTTCTGCAGGACCGTATGACACGCGCATTCCTAGCACGTGGTAGCGAGGACGATGGAAAGATAACACAAGGTATTGTAATTCGTGTCTTGTCAAGACTCAACGCCACAAACCCGGCCCAATGTTAGGATAAGGTCTGTTTTGGATAATAGGTCCCTGGTGGGTCATCGGGTGTCGTGTTTTTCCCCCTTCAGGTATACTCCAGTTGTTAAGTTCGATTTCGACATTGTGGCCTCATCAGGTTGAGTGGTAAAGATACTTTCAGCTCCTGTTTCTGGCAAAGCTCGCATTTAAACCCGCTTGTTTTCGGAGCTCCCGCATGAGTGAAAAGCTCATCCTTGTCATCAGTACAACGTGCATCAACATGGTCCTTCCGAACCCCACAGATTATTTGCAGCGTTGTTTTAAACCTGGATTACTACGGTGGTACACCGAGTCGAGGGGCGATAGGAAAGTTCGTGAACGCCCCTAGTGCACGAAGTCAGTCAAACTTATTGGATATCCCCTGCACATGCGATGCTACCAATGATTAGCAGTCATCAGCCATGGATTCTTACTCACCTAACTTCTCAGCTCTTTGCATTGTCAGTGGCTCTTAAGTACATCACTGGGGGTATACCTTTCGCTATGCAATGACGCACCTATGGCAACACTAGACATCCTTGTTTCACCTGTAGTCATATCCATTATCAGCCCTATCACCCTCCCCAGCCATGCCATGAGAAAGAGGATTGCATGGACCATGATGGTTGGAGTATGAGCGGAGGGTTATTGACCTAGCAGAGGATCCAAACAAGGAGGAACTAACAAGCGACCGAAACCCACACAGTAATCGCTCCTGAACTCGTGTACGTACTGTGCTCTTTCGTACGTCTGTAGGGGAATCATGCCTGGATTGTATGCAGAGTGATGATAGGCCAATGTGTGAAGTGACACCGTGATTACAACGAGATCGCTTCAATAACGGCACTGCAAGATTATACATATTTTGCCCGTCAGCCTAGGCTAGAGTCGGTCTACAAACGCGGTTCCGATTACTCGCTTACAGGCTCCGCGAATGGATCATCAGTTTGAGGCATCATAGGACCCCCAATTAGAACGTCTGTTTCCTCCATCTGGGACAGGTCGTGCGAGCTCTCAAGTCCTAGACCGTCGGGACCAAGACCGGACATGTCAAGCGCAACAATGCCGTCCTTGTCCCCGAGAGCCACCCCAACGTCAAGATCCGCCATGTCCGTATCCAAAGGGTTAAGAGAGGCGTCGAGTGTATCGCCAGGGCGATCAATGTTGAGTTCAGATGATGTCTGCAAGGACATGGAAAGTTGGGGCTGTGGAGATGGCGGTTTCGATGAAATCTCGTCTTGTATTGTAGTCGTGTCTGTGACATCTGGCTGAGATGCTGGGGGAATAACAGAGACAAGCTCTGCCTCGTCTTGATCCATCTCTTCGTCACCTTCACCAGCTTCTGCTTCGTCGGGTAGAGGCGCAAGGGATTCTTCAACTTCATCCTCATTATCACTAAATTGCTATGGACGGAATCGATTGAGTCATGTTGCCTGCCTCAACACGAGATGTGGGTACCTGAGGCGCGTCCGTTTTTGTCCATCCGAATACTTCGAACTTGTAGCCAGGAATCAATTGCTTTGTCCAATGTTGTGTACGACGCGCAGCTTCTGTACTCATTGCAGTAACCCCAATTTTGCGTCGAGTAGCCATAATCAATAAATCTGCTTCGTTTTGTGTTCAAACTTGAGCAGCGAAGGAAATGACAGATCCATTTACGTAATTACGATTTACATAAATAAAATCCACACTACAAACGAAATCAGGAAACTTCTTCGGCCCAGCGCAACACATCTTCTGGACCCATCTCTGTTGCAATCTTCTGTTGGAACCAAGATTGAGATACAGGGTCACCGAAGTTTAACACACTGACTGTAGGGTTCCGTACATTAGCATCCATAGAGCCTGCAGCGATCTGAAGATTGGTGAGCGGATGAGCACATTGGTAGGGCGCAGACAAACATCCTGTATTACTGTAGAGTGATTGGGGACACTGCTTGAGTCGGATAGCAGTGCTTGAACTGATGCACGTAGTTCTGCAAGTTTTGACTCTAAGGTATCACATTTTCTGGATGGGCTGAAACTCAGGCCGAGGAACAGATGGACATAAGGTACGTATTCACGCGTGGACTGTTTCTGTTTCGCTCTTTCGAAGTTCCAGCTGTCGTTTCATCATTTGTTCGAGGTTGCCTCTCGCCGAAAGACGGGAAGAAGTATCAATCAGATGAAGAGATGTACGGCTAAATAGCTTGCCTGCACTGGTCGCAAATCATTTGCCGCAGCCATCAGATTTTGACTCAAGACAGTGATCCACTCGACATGTCGCTGCCAATCCGGGGGAGTTGAAGAGTCCGTTGGAGGAGGGGCAAGGAGAGATGATATCAGGGAGGAATAGGTGACCAGGAGTGAGCGTAAAACGGAAAGAAGCGCAGGACGACGATCTGGATCAAGTTGTTGTGACTGAACATAAGAAGAAAAAAGGTACGCACCTGCACTGGGATCAGAGGGATATAACTGATTGCCGCCTACTTCTGCAAGAGATGGAATTTTTTCTTTGACCTAGATGTCTGAACATATTAGAATAATGGGATGTGTTTCAAGAAGTTTGCGCACAAACCACCTATCACCAAAGACGTCATAATAGGGCTCTGGCTCGTCGAGAATCCAATCTACGCGAGGTTTCTCGAGCTGAACGAGAGGCCAGTCTGGGACGTCGGTTTGGTCTGCTAGTACCTCGTGTTGGTTGACTTCGGAGGGATTTGAAGTGCGTTGATGTAGAATTTCGAGCAGGTTTAGGTTATGTGATGTGTACTTGGTATAATGAGAAGGAGGAGAAGGGAAAGGATTTCTTAATTCTGCTTCTTCCTCGTCCATGTTGAGTTGGAATAGATATGTTTATGTTTTGCTTACGTCAGAATAAAGATCCGGTGATCGATCGAGATGATCATTGTAGATGTGGAGAAGTTTTGAATTTGGAATTATCTGCGACTGGTCGCAAAGTCTGATACCCCCTCTTGCTCCTCCCGCCACTGCTATATAAACAGTTTAGCACTATGATGGTTCTATTACCCCTCTCTCAATGTCCGAATTTACTTCTCCTCTTTCTGCTGCTCTTCCTCCCATTCCGGACAACCAATCTATTCCTCAGTTCTTCCTTGATCTCCGGTCTCCTTACCAACCATTGAGACCTGATAACGTCCCTTGGTTAATTAACGATTACACTGGTCAAGCCGTCGGTCACTATGAGGTCAGCTTCCATTTTCACGTCCATCAAATTCATCCATATGAATATCTCGAAAAAAGCTCTCTAGGCGTACAAATGCAATTGCTAAAGCGTTGACACTCAGTTGGGACATGAGTTGGTTGTCAAATTCCCATATCTATTCTCAACGCTCACCTTCACTTTCCAGAGGAGGGTGATGTCGGTGCGAACTTTGTCCGGTATTGCGTCACATGAACTAATTCTCCTTATTAGCCTGTATTTTTAGCCCCAATTGCACAAGTAACATGCTTTATCTCTCAGTCCGTCGCACCTTCTGATGGTTGACGAATCACCATAGATTATCCCATTGCTATATGGGCTATCCACAGACTAGGAGGCGTTATCACGTACCAACTTATGTTCCCAGTCTTAATTCGTTACTGACATGCGCTTCAGGCCTGCGAATCCTGGCTATATGGTTGACGAACTGTTGCATCAACTCCAGATATCCAAGGCTTCGCTGCTGATTATTCATCCCGCTTTTTTGGACATCGCACGGTTAGCAGCACGGGGAGCCGGCATCTCAGATGACCGCATTGTCTTGATTGAAAAACCTACTCGCCCTGTTCCGGGTCACACGTCACTCGAAGATCTCCTCGAGCTTGGAACAAGCACGGTTGTCAAATTCTCCGAACGGCAATTCGGACCTGGTGAAGCCAAGACCGCCCTAGCGTTTCTATCATTTTCCAGTGGAACGACAGGTATAATTGCAGTTCCATTGATACAACTGTCTGACTGAGTACCTTTCAGGAAAGCCAAAAGTTCGTCCGCTTTCGTACATAGGATGCCTTGGACTGATCTCTCATTCCTACAGGCTGTCTCGATATCTCATTTTTCTGTTATATCAAATGTCATCCAAATGGCTACTCATTTTAGGATAACGGACCCGCTCTGTAAAGATAAAATGATGGTACCTGGCGATGTTGGTGTCGCTGGTAAGAATCTTGTTGAAATTTCTCCATTTCATGCCAGTTGATCAATTGATAGTTCTCCCATTCTTTCGTACGTCTCGTTCCATCCAAGTCCACATCTTTCGAAGCTCATCCGGATTTAAATTCAACAGATATTTATGGTTTGGTTGTCAATGTATGTGTTCTTGTCGTCATGCACTTTAGATTTCTGATATTCTGCAAATAGCTGCACTTCCTACTTTTCTGTGGGGTCAGCCTTGTCATCAGCTATCTGTTTCCCGCGAGGCTGATAAGTGATTTGCAGATGTCGATTGTTGTGATTCCGAAGTTTGTCCTCTCTTCATTTTTGGAAAGCATAGTTCGCTACCGAATTACACACTTGTGGTATGTCGTGATGAATTTCTGGCTGTTAAGGCTGTTAAGGGTTTGCTAGCATCGTCCCACCTCAAGTTGTTTTGCTGTGCAAGGTACTTAGTTGCTTCTATATGTGACTGATCTGGACAACTACTGAACATTCTTTAGGATCCATCAGTCAAGAAGTATGACTTCAGTCATGTCAAATTTTGCATATCTGGTGCAGCTCCTCTTAGTGGAGAGTTCATGCAGCAGTTGCAGAAGGTAATCCCCAATGCATCCATTGGCCAAGGATATGGTCGGTACAATTGCCATTTGTCTTGCTATTCTTTTCATTGAACACTTGCTTCTTACAGGGCTTACAGAGACGTGTGCCTCCGTTGCGATGATACCACCAACACAAAGAGTTGGAACAGTGGGTAGCGCCGGTCAGCTTATACCAGGTATCGTTGCGCGAGTGGTCAAACCGGATGGTTCCCTGGCTTCCGAGGGCGAACAGGGCGAGTTGGTCGTAACAGGTCCCTCAATGTCTTTAGGATACTTCAACAACGAAGCGGCGTATGACCTTCTTCTGAGCGACTCGATTTGATCACTGATATGAGCTCATCAGAACCAAAGAGACATTCGTAGATGGCTGGGTCCGCACAGGGGACGAAGTGATCATCAGGAATATGGAAGTTTTCGTGGTGGATCGTCTTAAGGTTGACCGACAATTTTTCAAGCTCGAGCAACACGCTCTGATGGCCCATTTCAGGAGATCATCAAGGTCCGAGGGTTCCAAGTGGCACCAGCAGAACTGGAAGGCCATCTACTCATGCACCCAGACGTAGCGGATGCATGTGTGGTCAGCGTTCCGAATGAATATAGTGGAGAGCTTCCCATGGCATACATCGTCATCCGCGACAAGGCGTTGCAGCGGATTGCTGGCGACAAGACAGCTGCCCTGAGGCTGAAGGCTGTCCTTGTTAAAGTGACCGCCTTTTGTCACTTTGTAGAATTGTCACTTACCAACACAAATTGTCCAGCACGTCGCCGAGGCAAAAGTACCATATAAACATCTAAAGGGCGGGATAGAATTTATTGATGCCATACCCAAGAATCCATCAGGGAAAATGGTGAGGTTTTTGTAATACAGACTGTCTTCTTCGTTGATAACCTTATTTAGCTTCGTCGAGTATTGAGAGAACAGGCTCTGAGAACAGTGGAAAAACAACCGCGTGCAAGACTGTAGATAGAGGCTGATACTATTTTTGGTGGATCTATCATACATGACATAGTTTGGCGTTGTTTGAAACAAGTTTGAAACGGAATTTTCTTCAACTTGAAAACTTGTAACATAACTTCGGAAGAGGATGGTACGACGGATAGCATCCCAGGTACATCAGCAAGTCTCGCGTCTGATGCGCGCAGACTACATCAAAAAGCAGCCTGCCTGGTTTCAAGCCGTTCTCGATTACCCTCCGCTTCCTCTTCCACCCAAGGCCCCTCCTTCACGTACCGCATATGATCAACATCCTTCCCAGCCATCTTCAACAACTAAACTTCGACCTCGTGACCCTCGACCACTACCTATATACTATATTGAGGATGACATACGTCGGCAATTCTTCCGTGACCACCCGTTCGAGGCATTCCGCCCGACGACCTTAGCTGAGGGCGGTGGCATCGAGGCACCGCATCCGATACGGGGTACAGCCTGGACGCGTCTAAGACAACGAGGGAGGAATCCCTCATCCGAAGAGCATGTCTGCCTTTCTATCTATGTATGAGCTCTAGCTAACAGAAAGATTCAAGTGCCATCCAGTTTGCACTAAATTTATATCAGTACCATTCGACACCTATTTCTCAGGCTTATGCGCAAGCCGTTGCTCAATTTCGTTCCCTTCGCGCTGAACATCACGTTTCCACCAAATTCGCAGCCATGGAGGCTGAGCATCTTGGTGCTGTCTTTGGTCACGGGGAAATTGGGCATTCCTTTGAGAAGGAGAAAAAAGGCCTTGCCTCTTTTGAGAGGCGAGAGGAACTAGACGAAGGTGCAATGACTGCGCGTAAGCGATGGAAGGCAGTAGTCAAAAAACACCATGGGAGCAAGCAGTGGACAGAGGGTCAGGAATACGTTAGGCTTTGGAAAGAGGGAGTTCGACCGAATTATGCGCCAATGTTGACGCAGCCGGTCGCTGCTGAACCTACACCGGAACAGATTGCAGACAGCCCAGACTTTATGCAGACTATACCTGCACGCGCGCCACCTGCGAAGAGTTGAGTTCAGACTTTTCTTCAGATCAGTGCGCGCTAGGAGAACATAAATGATGATTGAATAATACAGTCCAATATCTATGTCGTATTCACCACCCGCGACTGCGCTGCCTGCGCGGCATTCATCCCCATCCATGTTTTCTCCACCAGACCTAGTAGTTTTTGCATATCGGAACTCCAATCATTCATAACGTCTTCTGCCGTTCGTTTATTTCTGAAGTTCACGACTCCAGCAGGTCTATCAATTCGCGCCCAAATCGTCCCTGATACAACGAGCCGAGCAAGGGTTTCTTCCGTTTGCTTTAATGTGAGATCGAGCAGGGCAGTTAATCGAGGTAGAGTGATGCGTGTGTAATATTCGGCAATGACGCGAATATTCTGTATGGGAGAGAAGAGTGAGCTTGAGCATCCTTGTTGCAACAGTCCAACCCACATGCTCAATCACACGCGTGTGAAGATCCTCCCATCTCTTGGCGACGGTGAAAACGGGCGTCTTTCGTAGGAACTCTCCATATATTGTCTCGATCCCTGGCCACCTCATCAGCTCGCGCGTGGTAAAGCATTTCACAAGATTACTATCGACGAGTCAGTTAGCGGAGTTTTGTCTGAAGCAGTCTGACGTACTAATGAAGTTCCAATTTCGCCAAGGCGGTGTCTGCAAACAGGTGATGTAACATATCAGACTGTTCATTGTTGTGTGGTGCAAGCACCACGTAATAGACGATATGCTCTAGGGCCTGAAATGCCCATGAGGACATACAATGAAGGAAAGACGAGATGCCTACTGCTCTGCCCTTATCGTCTACGTCTTCTTTGATGGAGGGTGTCTCCCATACTTTGTAGTAGTACTTTGCAACATCCAGGTATGAACTTTGATGCAGAGCGTGTTGAATCAACAGATCGTAGTATTTCAGTTTGAGATCCTAAAAGTAGACCGGTCACGAATTCGCGCTTTTCAAGTCAGTTGGAGGTGAATGCACCTCATTGTCCTTGTCCTTGAGAAACTCTTCATTCACTTTTCTGCCTCCCACTCGAACCTTTACCCATTCTGCTTCGCCTCCGCCAGTGGTGTCTTTGCCATCTTTCTGTCTTGCAACGGCGATCAGCAGCCTCATCTGCTCCAGAATAAACTCCGTTTTCTCTCGACGCTCCATCGACGAGTATGTCTCGACTTGTAGATCTGAAAGAAGGTCAGATGCAGTCTGAAGTGATTCTTTACGAGCAGCCGGCGTTGCTGTCGACGAGGTCGATAGAGTTTCATGGTAGTGGGAAAGTAGTAGGGTGACGCGGGCCCGAGGTGTTTCGAGGAAAATCTGAAAATGTGACGCCTTCAGCGACACGAATATCCACAGCAGAAATATAATAGAAGCACCTTTCCTTCTGTAACATCCCGTAATGTTTCCACCAACTTGAGCCAGTTTTCGATGCCATCTTTCTGCTTTATTTCTTCAAGCCAACTCATTGACAACTCTACGATTGCCTGAACCGCAGCCTTCAGTTGACCGTGTTTCTTGCTCAGTGTCGAGATGCTAGAGTTGAGGAGCACGAGATCTCTTGCGTCGTAACAATGCTGCAGAGCTCTTTTCACGAGCCGGGTTGTCGAAGCCAAATCAGCAGCCTGTTATAGTATGGAAAACTAAGTATTAGACAGCACAGGAGAGAAGAACCCACATTTCTAGTTTGCTTTTCGAGCGCAAAAATCTTGTCAAGTGCATCCTGCAATTGGCCAGACTGGGATGATTGTCAATCGGGTGTCTTGTGTAATTTTGCAAGCTATACCTTTGCTACAGACTCTGCAACGGGTAAGAGGGCATCGACTTCGACTGTAAAATCTCTCTCTTGCTTCTTGTTGTCAGCCATGATATAAGACCACGACGCAGAGTGAACGTTAGTGAAGTGACGCGTCGCGTTGTTGTTGTTCCTTGTTTGCTTCAGAGACTCTTGCTGCTTTTGGATCCAGGTCGCGACTGTCACTTCAGGTGGAGGAACTGTAAGGTCGTCGTGTTCGTGCGTATCGTGAGGGATATCATATGTAGCCTATTTTAAGTAGCAGTATATGTAGGTAAGCATACGGGGCTATAATGGTGAGAGTGATTATTGACGGACATGAAGAGCGTCCAAAGAAACGTCTGATGCCGGAGGCACGGAATCCGAAGATGTGGGCTTTAGTGGTTCTGAAATCTCTGGTCGCCGCCATTGAAAGTGAGCCACCGCCATAGTCGTATCAAGAAGTCTTGAAGGAATAGATAAAGGATAGTGAATAAAGAATCTGTATGCAAAAGAGAGAAAACCGAAGATAGATGGTATATAAAGAAGAGCCTTCAGATGTTGATGTTGATGAGCTGGCGATTGTGAAAAGGTTGTCGGAGTCAGTATGGCTTGGACGGCCTTGGTTATACCAAGCTCGTCTATTTTGGCTTCAACTGCTACGGAGGCGGTCGGCGGACTTGCATCGACACCTTGGTCTACAAGGGTGGTCAATGCTTCAACGCCGATGTCGAGGGTGGCTGGCCTGGCATCGACGGATGCTGAGAGCAGTGTTGGCTTAGATTCTACTGATTGGTCGACGAGGATTCGAAGAGGTGAGAACTGGACAGAAGCATCAGCGGTGCTAGGGAACACATGTACACTTTGATCAGCGGTCGATACGATCGCCTCAACACTCTTGTCCCGAGTTTCCCGCGGCGCGGGTTTATGTGACTCCAAGCTGAGCTCCTTCTCGGAGACACGAATACTTTGAAGATGTGGAAGATATTCTGCGACCTTTTGCCATTTTCTCGCGTGGGCTTCTATAAACCCAGGTCGGTTCTTTTCTTGGAAATATTTCAGCGACTCTAGACGAGGGGTCATGTGGCTGAGAAACGTGGCAACTTGCAGCCCGTCATCAATCCAGGAATGACCAACATGAAGGCGTAAGAGTGATCGCGAGGATGTTTGACGGGAACTGAGAATCTCTGGAGTTCCATGCGCATCAATGACAACCGCAAGGGTATGCAGCCGCGGACATTTGGTTATGAGATGGGCGACAGAGTTCAGGGTGATCTTTGGTGCACTTGTCGCTGGAGGGAAACGAGCCAGAGGGCACAGTTTCGCGGTCTCCAGACGAGGGCATGCATTTGCCAAGTATTCGATATCTGACGCAATGAAGACGACAGATTCGGGGAGGTCAATCTCTAGGCGAATAAGGTTCGGCAGATATGTCAAATGCTCGAACGAGAGACGACCAGTTGGTGGCTCCGCTCTAGATGTAGAACGGACGAGGTCATTGAATCGAGAAGATCCCGTGGCTGTGATTCGCAGCGACTCCAACGAGTCACTGAATCGATCACAGATCATGTCAGACAGCTCATACCAATCTGCCCTTTGAGGGGGATCTTCAATGATGAGCTCCAGCTGAGTTAATGAGCTCGTAATGTGCTTCACGAACACGGCGATGTTGGATACATCACCAGTCAAAACAAGTTTTCGCATTGGCGCAAAAAATCCCTTCGACGGCAGACTCTCTTCCGTCAACCGCAGGAGCGACTTGCGTATTTCTGAAAAGTCAACATCATCCTCGGAGAAAACACCACTGTCGGTGGAACCCACTGAACTAGGGGTGGAATCTCCAGAGCGCGGCCGCAATTCATCGAAGAAGCCCTCAACAGCAATCGCCGATCTGCCCGTAAGATCAAGCTGCAAATTTTTGAGGTAGGGCAACGAAGCAAGCCACCGCCCAATTTCAGGAGAGAGTGCTCCTGGAGCTACCAGGACAATTTTCTCCAACATGTCCTGGCGACCGAGCAATTCGGTGAAAGCGTCAGGCAGGCTCGTTGGTGAGCTGAACGAGAAAGAGGCGAGTTTCGTACGGCTGGACATGTCGGCGAGGAACGCGTTTAGCTGGGGGATCTTTGTGCCGATTTCTAAATTAACGACTCGGAGGTCTGGGCTCAAAAACATGGCGCAGCGATCAAGGCCAGCTGATGTCTGCGCTTTCCAATGCACCTCTCTTAGACGAGGAAGGATGTATGTGCGTGGACGACTGTCTTCAAGTACTTGTAAAATGGAGGCAGGGACGTTGTTGGCGCCCTCGTTGTAAGTGATCTGGCGCACGCGGTCACTGTATTGCAGAACAACTGTCCAGTCGTCCTCGGAGGGCGTGTTGGCCTGGAAGAAAATTCATTCGAGGTCGATCCGCTTAGCATAGACAAAGATTACAAGAGGATACGTACGAAACCCATTCCCGGCTTACGAGCTTTCTTCAGCGTATGCCCCGGAAATAAACCAATTATAGGAATCAGAGAATCCAACTCTCTCCATAAAACGCTAAGTGCGGGCTCGCAAAACGCTCGGCAAGTACGTGCGAGCCTCGATAGAGTACGCTTGCCATTTGGTGATTCGAGGATAGCTTCGAAGAGCTTCTTCGTTGCTTCGGAGTCGCGGAGGATGGTGGGAGGCATCTCTCGTTCGTAGACAGCGGAGGGATGATACAAGGAATTTTGTTTCTTCTTATGTTTGCTTTTGAGATTAGCACTGCTGCTGGGAGAGCTACCAAAACTGCGCAAGCCTTTGCGTATGCTCGGTCTGTGGCGGAGAGAATTCAGGGAGGATAGAACAGTGTCCAGTAAAGAAGCATAGTCTACGTCACGATGGTAGCCGGATACTTAACCAAACTGCGGAGAGAACACGCTATAGTAGGGTGGCCAAACACGCATAGAAGGGCAATCCGGTTTGAAGAGGATCAATTCCATGTCAAGGACTGGAACACGGTCCGTGCAACATTATAGCCTCCAGACACGCATGTTTCCTAATACTGTGTGTTAGAACATAGGCTCAAACACGCAATTCGCTGCTTTTTGCGTGATTAGATGTCCAGAGGAATGGCTGAAATGAAACACAGTCGTCTCGATCATGCTTGACAGAGGAGGAATCCGTGTGGCTTCCGAGCCACATCTGCACCATACTTTTCGGTGATAAAAGCGATAGTGTAACCACGCGGAGTTCACGTGTACCACATCGTGCTTCACTGGACGTAGTGGCCGTCCATAGAACTTTCTGGCATGAAATCTATTCGTAGACGGGACGTAAAACAACGCAGACGATGATCGTAAACGCACACATTGTTCAAGGACACCACAATTAACAACGTCAAAGTTCCGCTCTACAGCTCGCCAACCTCCCACGGTATAGGCTCTCCTTCCCAATCGTCCTCTCCATCCGTGTCCCTCCACGCGTCTTCCTCACCACCGCGCCTCCCGTCATCCTCCCCAACATCCCAGATCTCCCCTCCTTTGACCGGATCATAGTTGCCTACCCTCCTACCATATAACAACCTTTTCACCACGCTTTCCGTCTGTGAATCTGTCTTGGATGACTCTAGTGCCAGTACTTGTCGGAGTTTGTCTGGAAGATCGACCTCGAACTGGCCACCTTGCTCGGCATCGGTTTCGACGACCAGAGATGACAAATAACCACGAGGTGCAGCCCGACCCAAAATAGGATCCGAGTCATAATCGAGGTCGTCCTCTCCACCTGCGGCGTTTGGGCCACGTTCAAATCGTGGCTGTGTACGATTGACTATTTTTACACTGGTATTGAAATCGTCTGACGCGTCGTCCTCGCCGTCCTCCAACTCGTCCTGCTTATTGATAACCTTTGGTTTCTTTCGTGTAGTGGTGTTTGGCTTAGACTTCTTATTGGCTTGCTTGGTGTAGTACGCGTAGGAATCGGGTCCTGGCGGTGACGGAGGCAAAAGAGATGGACCCTTTGTCGGTGGTTCATTTGACATATCTCCTACTTCATATTCCGCGTCAGTATCGGGCTGTGAGCGTTTGGTAGATGTGCGCATTTCAGACGGGGTGGTGATTGAGGCAGTAGTCTTAGTGGATTTCTGTGCTTGAATTGTTGGAATATGTTTCGTAGACCGCTTCCCATTCGTCGTGACCTTTGCCTTGATCCTGGTTCCGCTGTTCTCATCGAGGTCCCAATCCAACTCCTCGTCGCTGTGCAAGGAGCTTGATCTTGCTCCAAAGAGACCTTGGGATATGCTCTTGGTCGATGTTAATGAGTTATTTCGAGGACGAGTCTTGGTATCGTCGAACAAGAGCTTGAAAGTTTTAGTACCTGCAGCAGGTGCCTTCATGGGTGAATCAGTTACAAAAGAAAGATTCATTTCGTCGTCGTCATCGTCATTGCTGGATGACTCTGGAAGTAAGGATAATGTAGACTGAGATCCAACACGTCGGCGCTTGTCTTTGTTCGGAGAAGGGGATACGGGTTCTCCTCGAAGGCGTTTTCGGGCTCTGGAGATGGCATGTGCTGGGGATGGAGTCGGTAGAAGCGAAGAGGAGGGTAGTTTAGGAACATGAGTGGCTGAGGTTGGCTGTGAGGACTGAGTATCGGATTTAGATTTTGCCTTGAGTGGACTTGCGAATGGATTAGAACTGGATTTTGAGGACAGAACGGGGACCTCCTTCTGCTTTCCCTTGTTCTTCTGTGGAGAGAAAGGATTAAAAGAAGACAAGGGTGCGGTTGTTTCTAATATTCGTGGATTTGAGCGTAGAAGTTGTGGGACGCGTGATGAGGCGCGTTCCTTTGGTGGAGTAGAAGGTGGATCTGAGGTAGAAGTAGATGGAAATGGCGCAGACTTTGAAAGTTTCTTGTATAGCCTGTACTTGTCGGCTAGATAGAGAAATGAGAAGAATGAGAAATGAAGATGATAGGAAGACAATACCGATGTTAGGATGTAATTTTATATCTTGAACTGTTGGATCGCGATGATTCTGGGCTTTGAATGAACGTTCCCAAGACTTGATTTCAGCTTTAACCGTTGACAATGAATCCATGAAAGAGATGTCACGAGATAGTCACATGTAAGTATCACGTCAACAAGACCAAACAACAAGTTGAACAAGTTAACCGATAATAATTCTCCAATCTTCTGTTCATAACGATGAGTAAACCTCGAAACAGTCTTCTTCGTCTTTTCGATCCTCTCGCTTCTCCTCGTCGTAATGCTCCTTCTCCTGATTCTGACAAGGAGAATTCTTCTTTCTCTTTCTTTGGTTTTCCTAACCATCCATGCCCTGTCAAACTCACTCATCGTCTCGTAGACGTCGGGGATATTACAGTCCAAGAAAATTCAATCCATCTCCTTCTAGATGATGATGACCAGAATCTTCCTTTCAATAACGATGAGAACAATTCAGCTACGCCACGCTCCACGAATATTCTTTCTCCTAATCCTCGCACTCCTCTCATTGAACTCCCAATAGAACGCGAAATTACACCTCTGGCTCGGTCTAAAACATACAAACGCTCCCCTCTTCTGCCATCCGACCAGCCTCATGTTATATCTCCTTCTCACAACATCCTTTCCGTTATCAATGAGGTCAACTCATCAGGCACCTCCTTTGCAAGCCCTAGTCCTAGATCTCGCGTTCTACCTCTTCCACGATGTTCAAATGACTCAACTGAAGACATTCTACCTAATGACCCTGTTGCACCCCAAATTTTAGTCACTCTAGCTGACTCCCTGCGCAATTCTGTTGTTACCCTCAACCTCGAGACCCCTCCTGGCCCTCTTCTAACGGACGCCACCCATCCTTTCGAAAGTACTCCGCCATCCCCTACTTCTGAAGACTCTTCGCTACCCCTCCCGACACTGAGGCACATTCTGCCAAATACATCCTCACACGACGCGAATCGCCATTCCATTGACCTTCATCACTCCTTCCAACTGCATCTCCAGTCGGAAGAAACAAGCTTTGACCTGTTAAATGATAGAGTTTCGTTTTTTGCTACAGGCAGTGACGCCGAATCATTTTTCGGTGACGATAGTTTCGATATGGCGACTGAAGAGCATAATATGGAAAAGGCGTTGGAAAAAATAAAAGCAGAAGAAAAGGTTGTCAAGGGCAAAACGCCATCCCCAGCAAAACAATCGTCTCCTGCAGTGCATCGGGACTCCCCTGTTGCTATTCGTATGTATTATTTTTCGGGATTCTTTTTATTTGTCTGACAGTATAGCTTCAGAAGGACACTTAAATCCACCACTTGAGTCCAAGAAGGTCTCTTTTGATGCAGCGTCTCCTGGTTCTGCCCGAAAATTCTTCCCGAAACGGCTTAGTCTTCCATCAACTCCCAGCCGTAAGTTGTGCTCTTCAGACCTCCGACATGTACTATCGCTGACTTTTTTCTTCTAGCTAAAATGACTTTACCAGGAACTGTGTCACCCGCATCGCCTGACTCTCCCTCGGCCATACCCGTCTCCGTTGCCCCTCCCCCTCGAGTTGAGCCAAAGTTACCTCGCCTGTCCCTGTATACTCCCCGACCATCGGTCCGTGGCGCGTCTTCCAAACCCCCTCCCGCGGTCCCAGCATTGAAGATTGTTAAACGTGCGAAACGATTTGATCACGAAAAATCGAGCTCATCGGGCAGCGCGCGTTCTTCTGTCTCGTCGGTTCCCGAACCAGTTGAACTTCCAGCAGCAGCAGCAGCATCTCTTGCATTAACAGGACAGAGATTTGGCTCTGTACCATCTACTACAGACCTCCAAATCGGGAAGGAGAGCTCTAGTACTTCTTTCGGTGCTGCACGCGTCGCGGGACAAGGTCAAGCCTCAGCCCCTGCCATTACTCTCATACGTCAAACAGGCACAGGACCTCGACGCGTTCCCATTACTAAAGGACAAGCGAGTACAGTTTATGGCACAGGTGTTTCTGGAACTCAAAGGGCACCTCCTGCTGTCCGAATAAATGGTCCGAAGCGAGTTCCTATAGTAGCTGCAACAAAAGTCAGTGCCACAGTACCCACGCAGGTCAAGGCTCCTGCCGCCTGCGGCCTTAAACCGCTTGCAAGGGGTGGAGGTGGGTCCACGTCGGCACTGCCGAGGCTCGTTGGGGCTGGCCACTCCAGATTGCCTTCGTCCAGTTCCAGCAAAATGAAAGCGGTTGGAATGGATGATGCAAATGGGAACATTGGGGGAAGAAGCTTGGGAGTTCGCCGAATAATGTTCGGCGGCAAGTAATGGATTGCACAGACAGTACTTTCATTTTACATCCACATCCATAGCATTATACATACCACACATACGCAAGTCAAGTCCCGTAAAAATGAATAAATAAATCATCAAACGTTGAACTAATCAGTTTGATTAGATCGGATTATGACACAAAGAACTCATGTAGCCAGTTTTTTACTGGGCCACCAACTCGGCACCGCGTGGTATCAGCTGCTTCCAGGTGAATCGGCGAGTTTGGGCGTCTACTTATACTTTCCCAATCTACGCCTTCTCGACCTTCTTGACATGAAATCTTCTTGGGATCAACTTCTTACTACTGTCGTTCCCGACCAAACGCTTTCCTTTTCTAGGCCAAAGTTTCCCAACGTCATGACTTCGCAGAGCACGAAATTCAGCTCTAGTACTAACGAGCAAGGGGGCTTCAAATCCTCAGCGACTTTCTTTTCCAAGTTGTTATCCCCATCCGTCTCAAAAGAGGCACCTATCACTTCAAAGAATCACTGGCAATCACGTTACACTCATGCCCATGCGACACTTAAAATTAAAGGAGTTTCACCGACATTATACGATGATCCAGCGTTCTCACCTGACCCTCATGCCAATCCTTTCTTTGCGACGAGTCACGATGCGTGGATTTCTTCACCTATGGTTGGTCATCCCACCTTGAAGAAGGATGCCCAGAGGCCTCCACATGTGGTAATCCCACCCGACAGTAGGGATTCTGGAGAGTTCCGTCTCATACAACCCCCCAACTCTCCCATGTCTGATGATGACCCTCCCACGAATGCCTTGCCCTCACCTTCTTCCCACCGCAACCTAGGTGCACCCAAGGCTACCGTTACCACTGCCATTCGGTCGCCATCTGTTCCGTCGTCAACTCAATCGCATTCGGCTTCACATCCCGGACACACTTCTAGATTTGATGAGCGATCGCGTTTACCTATAGAAAAGTCTGAGAAAAAGAGAAACCCTTTGAAATCAGTCTCGTTGTCAACTAGCTCACATCCTGCTTCACAGACCAGTGACGTGTCGAGATCTGACCAGCGTTCACATTTACCTGGGGAGAACTCTGAGAAAAATAAAAACCCTTTGGCATCGGTCTCGTCCTCAACTAACTCACAGTCTGCTTCACATACCAGTAACGTTTCAGGATCTGACGAACATTCGCGTCTACCTGGGGAGAAACCTGATAAAAAGAAAAAACCCCTGACTTTGGTTTCGTCGTCAACTCACTCACATTCGACCTCACAGACCAGCAACATCTCCAGATCTGACGAGCGATCGCAGGCATCTAAAGAGAAATCTGAGAAAAAGAGAAATCCTCTGGGCATGTTCTGGCGTAAAATACCACCAGCTTCGCCAACCGGCCAGTTTGAATCGAAGCACGGTAACGAACCTCCTCCTTCCTACGAAACAATATTTTCCGACTCTCCTTCGTCCGTGACCTCCATATCTACAGAAGCAAGGACCCAGTCATCAACCGACGCATCATCCCTTTCAACTCAGTCTACGATGCTATCTGCAGATACTCAGTCGCCCTCAGCATCCCTTCGCCCTACGGTTCTAAAGCATCGCAATCGCAAGAATAAGCTGGATCGGATTGACGAACTGGATGAGACCAACCCTCTGGGTATTCCAGTTCATCACGGAGGTCCTTACGAAGCCATTCCGAAATTGGTTCAATCCCAGAGCCAACGAGATAGCCCTTACAATGTTGGAAGCCAATATTCTGTCAGCGTCTCGATGCCTTATTCATATCTATTATCACTGACTCTTTGTGGTGTGATGAGATCTCTGCTGGTTCCGCCCAAAGTAATTCTTCCAAGGTAGTGCATGGTCTGCGTCAATGTCCGTCTTTCTGAGCTCTATCTTAACAGCATATGGTGTCGTCGACTCTATACACTCCATCAAGTATATCGCTGAATCTGTCGCCGGGGCAGATTCTGCCACGCAATCTTGACGATTATTACAATCCTTATGTTCAGTCCAGCAGCGTCATTGGTACTCCTGTGCCCCCGCCACCATCTGACAGTCATCACCGCTCTATTCCCTCTCGTAAATTCGACCCTCAGGAGCGTTGGGATCGGTCACAGCAACAGCAACGTTGGCAAGAGAAATTACCCGGTGCTTCCGTCTCTCAGTATCCTGGATCTCCGTATACGCGTCACATTGACATAGCAACTTCTGATGACTTTGCTCCGCCATCAGCAGCGACCGTACCTGGACCACTGATCGGAGAGTACCAGAATATGCCTTCCAGGGTCCCATTAAGGGAAGGACATAATTATCATTCACCCCGAGATTTCAATCCTCCCAATCCGGCGCCACCTCCGCCTCCTGTACTGTTACCAGCTGGTGGACATGGGCGCTATAATCAGGGGAACATAGTCCATCCATCAAGAGAGGAGCATCCTCATGATCTGCAACGTGGTCGTCATCCTCCAACACCAGCACCACCTCCGCCTGCCCCGTTACCAGCTAGCGAGCATGAGCGTTACAACCAGAACAATTTAGTCCATTTATCAAGAGAAGGATCTAATCGTCATTTCCAGCACAATCTTCATCCCCCTGTACCAGCGCCACCAACACAATTACTAGCTGGTAGATATGAACACTACAACCAAAGCAACACAGTCTATCCATCACGAGAAGAATATAATTATGATCTCCAGCATCAATCTCATCCTACCATACCAGTACCGCCTCCGCCTCCAGCACATGAAGGGCATGAACGCTACAATCAGGGCAGTATGAGGCATCCATCAAGAGAGGGACATTTTGATGGCTCTCAACATGATCTTCTTCCTCCCGGCATATCAGCACCAATGCCGTCTTACCCACAGGCACATTTTCCAGCAGGTGGTCACGAACGCTACAACCAGAACGATATAGTCCATCCATCAAACCCAGAACTGATACCTCGTGTGGATATAGCACCTCCGACGCCTGCTGGACAATCACGACAATTAGCACGAGATCGCGATACGCAAAGTTCACGGACCTTGATAAGTGATGGTAGCACATTCAATTCACGAAGTGGGGCCATGCCGCAACCACCACGCCATCATCTCCCGAAGAAATTGATAATGCCTGCTCCCCTACAACGTTCGCTGCCAGTGTCGCCGAGAGATCAGACTCACCTCCTTCCATCGCAGCACCATTTAAGCCAGCAACAGCACTTTTCTTCCAGGCCCCCTTCCCCGCCTTCGTCCTTGCAACCTTCTTCTAATAGTGCAATGTCACGAGCACAGGAGATTCCGATGTCACAAGGTCGCAAGCTACGGAAGAAAAACAGCGTTAATGGATTTCCGCCATCATCAGTGCATGAGAGGCAGGTTTCATTTTCGGCGAAAGTGGGCCACTTGGAGCCTCAACCACCTGCCCCTGCTTCTGTCCCTCCCAAGCCGACAACAGTCAGAAGACTTCTAAGCAAGAGAAGAACCGACCTCTGAGACTTAAAGCTTTGATCCCCTGTCGATCTATTATACTGACAAGCTGTCATCTTCCGATACGCTAAATAGACATTCCATAAAATATACTATACCACTTCATGATTATTTTCAAGCCCAGGGTATGATAGACATGATAGACTGTACTGACAAAATCACTGACCGCATGCATATATACTTGACGCATTCCCGAGCCAGCTCCTTCAATTTCTCGATGGAACAACGACCTGACTACGACGTACTACTACACGTGTTCGAACTTCGATAACGGCGGTGTCGTTGACAACTCGTTGACAACGTTTCGACGCATGGGAGCGACTATATGGCGCAGAGAAGGGCAACTTAAACGACTCTGACCATTGGTGAACACTAGTGCATCGCGAAGATGGAACTTCATTGGAAGGGCTGTATGGGTGTTCGGCATTGGTGTGACGAGACTTAAACCATTGGCAGAATTCATCTAGCCGCGCGTTGAGTCCTCTTGGGGCATGCTCGACTCCATGTTTCGCGCAACCCTCTTTGTGATGACCTTGTTGGGCGCGACGCAGACTATGATCATCCAAGCATCAAGCCAACGAATGAACTTGCGCGGTCAAGATTAATCAAACGGGTGATTGCCAAGTACATTAATCGTAAGTGAACAGAGACGATCCGCAAAGAAACGGATTCTTGTGGTGTACCTTCTGAAGATCACGAATGGAAAACACTTAGTGGTAGTAGGAAAATGGCACACCTGCAGTGTGAATCAGGACTTTGTATTAAAGAAAACTCAATCAGGAAGGATACAACACCGAGAACCCATTGCATCGAAATACAAGACGAACACAATTACAATCAATAATGGAGGCGGAACATAAATTGGAAGCTATACTGTTTTGTGTCAGGGTCCCAGTGGGACCAATTCCAATAACCAGCATCATCCGCCTCGTCCTCGATTTCACGAGCAGGAATGCGGAATGCAATTGTTTCGTACGGCTCTGCGGCAACCTAAAATGAAAGTCAACAAACCATTCGGGACAGGGAAGGAGTCACGTACGATGAGGTACTGATAGGTTTTGTTTGGGGGTTCCCTCTTTTGCTCCCAAGCACTCATGAAGCGGCGCCGAGGCTGAACGTCCGCCTTTATTTGTGGAAGGTGTACTTGTACCATCATACCCTCTTTACCGGTGTCTATATCCCGTACTTTGGTGACTCTGTAACCAGGTCGGCCAATCTTGAGAAACACCTTGCGTTGAACATTGCTTTGAGCAGGGGCGATCATTAGCTGGGAGTCTTTCGCATCGCGAGCCGCTCGACGGGCAAGATTGGTTTGATGTTTTTTGCCTTGCGTATGAGCAAGGTAGGAACCTTCGTTGGTGTGAAGCGTGAGACAGAGACGACATTCGAGTGATCCAAGGTGATTGCGAAGGATATAAGGGTCCTGAGATGCGGTATCATTTGGACTTGTTCTAGCAAACATTTAGAAAAAACTCACCTTTGCGAGGTCTATCGTCTCGAGAGCAAGCTTTCGTAGGCGTTCGCGTCTGTCGACATTGGTCTCAGAAGCCCCCGCAACACCTCCACCTCCGAATTTCGATCCAACTCGATTCTGTTACGCGGGCGTGAGCTGAGGCATATCAAGAAGAAGTTGGACGACAAACCTGGAAATCTGGAGAGAACAAGCGTCAGTGCTGTGTCAACGTTCAGAAGGTAAGCTAACGTACCCATGGTGTTCGCAAGCAAGAAAATCAATTTCGAATAATAAAGTACGTAAGGATATCTCGATCAAATTTTATTTTTGTCGCAAAGTTTTCTGTGAAGCAACGCTACAACTGGAAGTCGCTGGAACGTTCATTGTCTATGCTTTTCTCTCATGGCCGCTCATAAACGTGCACTTGAGGACACTTCTTCTACACAGAAGCTCAAGAAGAGTAAAATCTCAAAAAATGAAGCTGGCAAGAACCTGCAGTCAGCAACTACGACAGAAGAGGTTGACTTCCCTCGCGGCGGTGGGACGTCTTTCACGCCTCTTGAAGTAAAAACGATCAGAGCAGAGGCTGTCAAAGAAGCCAATGAAGAACTATTTCATGTATGTCTTATTAAAATGTGATAGCGCACTACCCAAATCTTACAAGTGGTGCAGGTCGAGCCCAAAAATACCAAGAAGAGGAAACGCAAGTCTGAAGTACATACCTCAGGTGGTAGCGCTGCTGCGGAAACAGGGGACAGAATTCGAATCGAGCATCTCAATTATAAGGTGCGGAAGCTGGTAATGGTTTGCCTCATCATCTAAACGACTGTAGCGAATAAATATAGGCATGAAGATCCTCGGCCAAATCGTATCTATTCAACCTCTGGCACTTATTGTTTCCCTGCCCAATCAACTTTTCGCACATGTCCCTATCACGAACATTTCATCTCAACTGACAGAGTTGCTCGAACAAGAGGGCGAGGAGTCAGAAGAGGAAGACGAAGAAGGACAGCCGCGGAAATCCCGCGTTCCAACGTTATTCGAGATATTCCAAGAAGGACAATACATCCGAGCCGTGGTGAGTGCCGTGCACGCTCACGGCTCGACTGACATTACCGGGATCGTCAAATCCCGTGACGAAGTGGTAAAAGCTAGTCGAAGAGTAGAGCTGAGTCTTGTACCAGAGAGAGTTAACTCCGGTGTTCAGAAGTCAGACTTAAGTGCAGATTTTGCAAGTACATTTTCCCAACAATCATGTGCTTTTACTAATATCTCAACCATCAATTGTAGACATTGACGGCAGCAGTGAAAAGCGTGGAAGACCATGGATACATACTGGAGCTTGGGGTCCCGAAAGTTTCTGGTTTCTTATCATTTGCAGACGCGAAGCTAGGATCGGGGGACAGCAGGTTGTTTGTGGGACAACTGTTAGAAATTACTGTAACGAAGGTTTCAAGCAATGGCCGTATCTGCAATGTCACTGCAGATGTTAAAAAGTTCTGTTCCTCTTCAGTGGGTACATAACATTTTCTGTCGTTACACTCGCTCACTCGTCGTCAAGCTCTCAGAGGTCACAAATGTTACATCTATTCTTCCAGGGGCTCTGGTCCAATCATTGGTCACCGCCGTCAGCCCTCATGGACTCAACCTACAAGTGCTAGGATTTTTTGATGGCACAGTGGACCAATTGCATTTAACGCGACCCCCATCCGAGTACAAAGTTGGGAAAAAGGTGAAGGGTCGAGTGTTATACGATTTCTCATCGACTCCTCCAAGATTCGCATTGGCTCTCGCGGACCATGTCATCGCACTTCGTTCAAGGCGTATCAAGGCACAAAATGAATCAGAAGACCAAACTTTGCAAGCTATATATCCCGTTGGGAAGATAGTCGAAGAGGCTAAAGTTGTCAGGCTGGAAGCGGAAAGAGGGATCTTGGTTGAAATTGAGCCGGGCTTTGAGGGCTTCGTTCACGTTTGTCAAACACTATCTTTGCTCTATCTTATGTGGCTAAGGTCTGTGTCCTAGATATCTCACGTGTCGGATGATCATGTTCCTTCCCTTTCTTCCTCTGGTCCATGGAAAATTGGTTCTGTTCATCGGGCTCGTGTGACTGGTTATTTTCTTTTCGACGGGCTTTTACAGTTGTCCCTGAAACCTTCTGTGCTCGAACAAAAATTTTTGAAGGTCGGCGACGTCGAAGTTGGCGAGGTCGTTAAAGGAACAATCAAGAAGCTCACTGAAGCTGGATTGTTTGTTTCGATGTCCGGAAACATCGACGGTGTCGTTTGGCCAAATCATTATGCGGATATCTCCTTAAAACAGCCAGCAAAGCGTTTCAAACCTGGAGCAAACATCAGGTGTCGGGTATGGCTTACTGCATAGTCTGGAAGCTTATTGATCGTTGAAATGTGTGTGCTAGGTCCTAGTGGTGGATACTGACCGTAATCGAATTTCTTTGACTGCGAAGAAGACCCTTGTAGATTCGACACTGCCCATTTTGTCAGAATTTGAGGAGGTTAAAGTTGGAATTGTCACATATGCTGTTGTCTTTAGGATTCATGAAAAGCACCTCATGGTTGAATTTTACAACAACTTGAAAGCCTCCGTGCCAGCCAAGGAAATCATGTACGTGTTTGAAAATCTAGGGTTAGGTATATCTGACCATTCATCAGTGAAACTCCCTCTGATAAACTGGCTGACTTGTTCCCAGTGGGAAAGGTTGTCAAAGTTCGCATACTAGCGGTCGATACGGAGCATCGACGCATAGTAGCCAGTATTCGGCAGGCTGCCCCTAACGCGAAGCTCACTGTAACGGACATTGGTGGAGTAGAAATTGGGAACATAGTGAATGGCACAGTGTCTGAGGTTCACAAGGACAACTTAGTGCTTGAGCTCAAGCCGACCGGAGCTCGAGCCCTGATGTCCTTGAAAAACCTTGCAAACCACCGCGGTGTGTCGATGGCTCAACTTCGAACTAGCTTGCAAGCAGGGGATGCGCTCAGTGAACTCGTCGTCGTGACACGCAATCCCGACAAGGGTTATGTCATTGTTGCCAATGCACCTAAAGTGAAGGGTGCATTGCAATCCAAGAGTTCGATAACAATTGACTCGGTGGCACCGGGCCAGATTGTCGGAGGCCGCGTCATTCGACACACTCGTCACGGCGCCTTGGTCAAGATAACTGCCCATATTACCGGAACCTTACACCCTACGGATGCTTCAGACGATTACGAAGCAGGACATCCTTTTCCTGCAATCGACTCAGTGTTGAAGGCAGCCATTATTGAAGTTGATCAAGCAAAAAAGCAACTAGTCTTGTCAACGCGCCGCTCAAAGATGTATCCTGAGGAAGTTAAACCAATCACCGACCGTGAAATCCGGGATCTACATGACTTGGTAGCAGGTGAAACCGTCCGTGGTTTTATCAAAAGTGTCGCAGAGCATGGATTATTTGTCACTCTTGGACGGAATATTGACGCTCGCGTCCAAATCCGAGAGCTGTTCGATGATGTGAGTCTCATGTTCTTCTCCGCACACTAGTTTAACCATATACCATTCAGTACGTTAAAGACTGGAAAGCGCGGTTTACGACCAATCAGATTGTGAAAGGTCGCATCCTTAGGTAAGGTTATATATGCAGTATTTCCCCTCTAGCTGACGCACCTACTTAGTGTGAACCCTGAGACGAAACAAGTTGAAATGTCATTCCGGACAGGCGTGTTGAAACCATCTGAAGCTCTGTCTGCTGGTGACCTCCAAATCGGTCAAAAGATAGACGGAGTTGTCAAGCGGATAGAGAATTATGGTCTTTTTATTCAAATCGATGGATCTAAACTAAGTGGACTCTGTCATAAATCTCAGGTCTGTGCATTCCTGGTTATTCGACACCTTACGTTAACCATCACTTGTAGCTTACTGACAATACGGATGCTGATGTTGCGTTAGCTCTCCGTGGGTTTCGGGAGGGTGATCACGTCAAGGCCGCCATCCTGAATATCGAAAAGAAGAAAATATCTTTCAGTCTTAAACCCTCTCTCTTCACCGAAGAAGACTTTGACGTCCACGATGACGAGGCAACTTCCCCTGCGTCAGAATCAGAGGCCCTTGGAGTGATTGACGATACCCTAGAGATGTCTGAACACGGTGTCGAAGAAGACGACGTCGTTAAAGTCGACAGTGAGAGTGATGATGATGATGTTATGCAGGTCGATCTTTCTAGCCACGGTCAGTTTCATGGGCCATCTCGTTCTCAGGATGCGACAACTGCCACTCCTGCTATCCCTTCTACTATCCCTTCTCTCACGCTTTCTGGCGGTTTCCATTGGTCGGGAAATGAACCTGAGCAAGATCAATCGGTTGGCTCTGCCCCGTCAGAGGACGACGAAAGTGATACTGAAGGTCAGCCCAGCAAAAAGAAGAAACGTAGAAGGAAGGAAATAGAGCACGACCTTACGGCTGATATGCAAACGAAGACCCCAGAGTCCAACGCGGACTTCGAGCGTGTACTCCTGGGATCTCCAAACTCATCGTATCTTTGGATTCAGTACATGTCATTCCAGTTGCAGCTTTCAGAGGTGGAAAAAGCTCGAGAAATAGCTCGAAGGGCTATACGGACAATCAATTTCCGCGAAGAACAAGAGAGGTTAAATGTTTGGATTGCACTTCTGAACTTGGAAAACGTCTATGGTACTGACGAGACCATCGAGACGGTTTTCAAGGAAGCATCTCGGGCTAACGACTCGAAAACCGTATACCTTCGCCTTGCCTCCATCTTCAGTCAGACGGACAAGCACGAGGTTTGTAATTCACTGTTACTGCCCTCGCGTTTGATAAATGATCATTTTGGTTTTCCAGAAAGCTGAAGAGCAGTACAAGCGTACGGCCAAGAAGTTTGGTCAAAGCTCTAAAGTCTGGACTCTATTTGGGGAATATTTTTTGCGGAGAGGCGATCTGGAAGAGGCCAGGAAATTGATTCCTCGCAGCTTGCAGAGCCTCGATAAACGTAAACGTGAGTGGGTTTCTCGTAACTTGGTTTCACTTTATTGAGCCATCGATATTTTATAGACTTGAAAACTATTTCTCGTTTCGCTCAACTGGAATACAAATCCGGTGAACCAGAACGAGGCAAGACCATATTCGAAGGCATCGTAGATTCACACCCAAAGCGATGGGATTTGTGGTCAATATACATGGACATGGAAGCTGGTCAACGGGACATACAGAGTTTACGGTATGTACCCCCCCAGCCCTCCTTTTAGTTCTGCTCTCAATTCATTTGGACAGAAATTTGTTTGATCGGGTTCTAGCCCTCAAGATGACAAGCCACAAAGCAAAGTGAGATTATCTAGCTTTGGTTGCTCACGAAATTCTAATCTATGGTAGATTCTTCTTCAAGAAATGGCTTGAATTGGAACGTAAAATCGGAGACGAAGATGGGGCTTCTATAGTCAAGCAAAAGGCGGTTGAATGGACACAACGGGCAAATACGTCGTAGAAACGTCATCACAGCTACCAGCTGCTCGTAAAGAAATCAATATATATAGTAGAACAACGAAAGAAAGCCAGGGACAGCACGAGGTGACTAAATTAGAATATGAC
Source organism: Tricholoma matsutake (assembly GCA_026075535.2). NCBI lineage: Eukaryota > Fungi > Basidiomycota > Agaricomycetes > Agaricales > Tricholomataceae > Tricholoma > Tricholoma matsutake. Next base: position 8,228,862 of record AP026540.1, on the reverse strand, counting down.
AGGAATCCAAGCGAATGTGAGTGGTCAATGATTCAACAGTAAAAGCGAAGTAGCATAGCAGGGTATATGCAAAAATACACATAGATGAGGAAGAACGAAAAAGAGTGTCACGATCGTGGTGATCTTGTTCTCTCCGACGCGAGAGGTTTCGACTCAAAATCACTGAGCGGCCGTCGATTGCTCAAAGAGCTGGCAAGTTGCCTTTCCCAATCGTCCAATTCGCTCGATAGATGTTCGAATGCCATAGCGTTCTCTAGACTCGATCGTGCAGACATACCAGACATTGGACGACCCTGTCCAAACGAGGGCTGTTCTACCTCAAGCAGAAGGCCAATTTTGTGAGATAACTGCTCGTTTTCACGTCTGAGAGACGTGTTGTCGTTGCTGAGTTTTTCGAGCAGCGTTTCCTCATCACCACCGCGTGCGATAGCTAGAGAAGATTGCAAACGCTCAACGTCGTGCTGCAACTCCTCAATCTGACTTAGTCTGTCGTCTGACTCTCTTTGAGAAGCAACGAGGTTGTCCCGGAGGAGGACAAGATCCTTCTCGAGGTAATCAAGACGCACTCGCATCTCCTTGTTCTCGGTCAGAAGACGTTGCGATTGCTTTTGTGCGTCCGCTAGTCGTCCGCGCAAAGCGTCGTCCTCCGAGGGGGTGGTGCGGCCATTGACGTTGCGACTTCTACCTTCTAAAGACTTACCGATGAGAGCGTCCAAATCGGCCTGAAGTGCCGTATTTGTGTTCTTCTGTTTATTCAACTCGTCTCGCATCTTTCGCATCATTTTTTCGGTACCCCTGGAAAAAAAAAAGAAAAAAAAAAGAACGACTTGAGTCCAGACGAAGCAAGCGATATTGCAAATACTTACTTGACGCAGTGGACCGCCAAATGATAGTCTTCCTCCATTTGCTGCATCCTTGCTTTGTAGCTGCGCTCTATCTCCTCGAGTTTATGTTCAGCTTCAGCAACACGACCTTCTGCCTCCGCATCCTCATTGTGAGACTGGCTTTGGTTGGTACGCAATTCATCAAGTTCAGTGGAAAGCTGCGTCGCCTGAGCTTCCACATCCCGCTTCCGGCGTAGAGCTTGAGCGAGCTCTCGTTCCGCGGTCTCAAGGAGTCGTGTGCGTTCAGCAAGCTTACTCTCCAGCTCAGCGACGCTGCTGCCAGGTGAACGACGACCAGCTCCGGAGGAAGATCCAAAGTCATCCTCATCGACACCAATACCGTTCTCCGCTAGGTAATTCCGCAACATGGATAGCTTTATAACAGCGTCGGAAGCTTCCTTGGACTTTTCGTGAAATGCGGATTCTTTCTGGGCTACCTCTTTGCGAAGCTTGCCACTGTCAGCCACGGCATTCGATAGCTGAGCACGTAGCCCAACGACTTGTGAATGAAGAGAAGAGTGATCATTCTCCCGTTCTCTGAGACGTTCCCGTTCTTCTGCCAGCTTTGTCTGAGACTCCTCCAAACGCAACCCAGCGTCTCTCACCATCAGCCGGAGCGACTGAGCTTCGGCCTCCACCACCTGGATCTTCTCGGCATGTCCCTGGGCGGCGCGGTCCTCATCAGCCTTAAGAAGCCGATGTGAGTCCATAAGCTGTCCTAAGCTCCCAGTCGTAAACGCCCTGAGAGCATCCGCCTCTTCACGAGATTTCGCCCATGAATTCTCAACGTCCGTCACCCTGGCCCGCACAGAGTCTGCTTCCGCTGATCGCGTCTCAAGCTCACCACGAAGCTCCGCAAGTTCAGCCTCTTGCCTACTAATCTGCTGAGTCGCACGTTGATATTGAAGATCGACTTCCTGGGCACGTAAAGAGGCTGCTTCGAGCGCAATCCGGGCTTGATCGAGCCCACGTACATGCTGCTCCCGCGAATGCAAAAGCTCGTCCACCTGTGCACGGAGATTGACTCCATCCGCCTCCCGTTGGTCCAGAAGAGACGTTTGCGTCAATAGTCTTTCAGCGTTCTCTTGAAGCCGGAGACCCAGGGTTTCATGCTGGTTTTGGAGTTCATGATGTTTCTGCGTAGTCCGATCATGTGATTCCTCGAGGAATTCCACACGTTTGGTAGCATCTGCTGCACGAGCCTCGGCCTGCTCGTAAAGAGTAGTCTGCAGAGCAAGGGAATCGCTGAGTTCTCCGATCTTCCGGTCTTGCGCCCAGCGCTCCGTCATGAGCGCAGACATGTGTTTTTCCACCTCCGCGACTCGCTCACTTTCCAAACGACGAACCTCCGAGTGGTTTGAATTTTCCATCGCAGTGAGTTTGGCACGATAATACGCAGCCTCTTGCGTGGCGGTGGTTTTAATCCGTTCCGCCTCCGCAACACGTTCCGAAACCTGCTTCGCTTGCTCCACAATAGCGGTCTACTAGGAATTGAGTATAAACCAAAACGAGGCTTAATTGAGATAACCAACCTGAATCTGAGCCTTGAACTGCTTAAACTTTAGCGCCAGTTCCGTTGTCTGCCCCTCTCCAACTTCTGAGATGTCATCTCTATCCACGAAAATATACCCTGCCCTCGACGCCTTTCCCAATCCCTCCCTCGTCCAAGCCAGCTGCTTCTTCACACTTTCCAGCTCCACCTCCTTGGCCTTCAAGTCCCTCAATAAATCCGCTGTCACATTTCCCACCGACCCGTTCCCAGTCCGTGATGCTGGCCTAACGACACCGTTGACAGCTGACGACCCAGACGGGTTGTAAAATGCGTCTGTAGGAGTCTTGGTTCGCTCACGGTCGCCCGCTGGGGACGAACGCCCATTGACACCATTGACGGCAGCCATCGTCACTCCAACCAAGTTGGGTTGCTGGCCTTCGCCGTTCGGAGACATGGCACGATTCACAACACTGAACTGGCCGGGGCTTTTCGCTCGTGCAGGCTGTCCTTGGTCTGGAGAGACTGTCCGTTCTCTTGTATACGACTCTGACGTCCTGGAATCCACATTGTCGTCTATAATAATGTCGTCGTCCTCCCTCTTGGGCCGCAAAGGTGTCTTACCCTTGCCATTTGAGAAGACAGCACCATTAACAGGTTTCGTTGACCTCGCGCTTGCTGGCGACATGGCCCGCCGCGGATCCTCAGTTTCCGAGTTGGGGACTGGGGTGGGTGACATAGCGCGGCCATTGACAGTAGGATTCGGCGCGGACGTGGCATGAGGGGCCGGGTGTGAACTACCCGATGACCGCCGAGACAAACTTACATTGGAAGTATGAGCAGGCTGAGGCGGAGGGTCTTTCGGAGAAGGATACTTGATATGCTCTGATAAGGGTAAGCTGGGGGTGGATGAAACAATGGCATACAAGGACGCACTGGTGTCTAGCACGTGGACGAGAGTGGGATCATCAGTCTTGGTAGGGGTAAAAGATTCGCCTCCAAGGACGAAAACTCTGGTTCCGACCGATGCCATCGCATGTCCAGAGCGTCCCGTCGGAGAAGGGCCCATATTCTGGAACATGTACCAGCGCTGGTCTGGTGATTGTGCGTCGCATCAAGTCGGTTGACAAGACGTGTGATCTGGGTACTTACTTGATATCCTGAATGCAGAGAGATCATTCAAGTCTTTGCCATCGACACCCCTGCCACCAAAGATGTAAATGACATCATCGATAATGGCTGCTGCATGACCTTCCCGAGGAGAAGGAATAAAACCGATGCACTGTAGTTCTGACCACTGCCTCGTCTGAAGATCAAACGACCACGTGTCGTTGTAGTGATATTGGCCATCAGTTCCACCAAATCTTGAAGGGGTGATGTGAACAACAACTAGGAACAAAAATTCCCAAAAAGGAACATACATAATGATCCTGTCTCCCAAAGTTATACAAATATGGCCGGTTCTCCGTGCAGGCATTTCCTCAGTGGCAGGTTGTAAAAGATCCCATACTGCCTTTGTCCGGACTGCACGCGATGAGCATTGGAACATGGGAAAGGAGAAAGAGCTTACGAGAATTGAGATCAAAGCTCCAAACATCATTCAAGAATTCACCATCAACCTGACCCCCGAAAACAATAAATTTAGATCCCGCCATAGTGACCGCATGGCCATAACGGCCTACAGGGCCAGGGCCATGAACGGACACGCGTGTCCACTCCCGGGATACTTTGGAAGCTGATGAATAAGTGGGAAAACGATAGTAAAGTAATAGGCATACCCAGATTCAACAAGTAGAGACCATCATCCTGCTTCTCTTTCAACTTTGGATCTGTCTTTGTATCGCCACCCCATACAATGAGGACATTGCTGACGAGAGCACTTGCATGACCGACTCGGGGAGACGGAATCTCACCGCCGGTTTGGAGGAGGATGGCCGAGTTATCGCGGGTAGAAAATACATAAAGATCGTTGCAGGCTACTTCGCGCACCAGACCACCAAAGAGATAGAGGTCACCTGCAGCAGTTGCAGTTGACGGAAGAGAATGGCCATAGCGTGGAAAGGGAGAAGGAGAAGGAGAGGTGGGGGTAACGACACTAGGATTATTAGAGACAATGGGGGGTAGGAGAACGAGGCGGCGTGCAGTCCATGGATAAGCAGGGCGCTGTTGAGTTTGTGGTTGTGTAGGTTGACCTAATTGCTGTTGCTGTTGCTGTTGCTGTTGCTGTTGCTGTTGTTGTTGCTGTTGCTGCTGTTGTTGTTGTTGTGGAGGGGGAGGAGAAGGGCCAGGACTAGTACCACGATTGTTCTGTGGTCGTTGCTGAGGTAGTTGTGGAGAAGAAGAATGAGCAGAACCCCTTGGCGCACTTGAAGAAACAAGATAATAAGCAAGAGAGATATTTTAAAGGAAATGAAATGACTAACGGATCAATGGCAATGTCACTCCGTACAACAGGTGGCTGGGTGTCCTTTGTTGTATTTACGGCAACTTGAGGTAAGGGAGTATGAGTTACGGTGACATTAGGCTGAGGCTGCAGTTTCTTTTTCCAAAAGGACATTCGTTTAGAGGAGGAACGAAGGATGGGAGGAGGGGGCAAGTCGGAAGGATGAAAGGGGGAAACAGAAGATTTGGGGTGATTGTTCCCAATCGTTGCAAATGTTAGAGCAGGCCGGCCTTGGCGGTTTGCAGTCATGTTCTCTAGTATACCATCACTCAAACTTTGCTTATGTTTACACTTGTGTACTCTACATGTTCCAGGTAATCACAAGTCTCTCGTCATCCTGTGAATTGTGGTCGCGCTTGCGATGCATCATCATCCGTTCACGTGTCGGATAAAGGCGCAGACAGTCTTGGGAATTAAAGATTTAGACGATTTAAAATAAACCATACATCGCCTTATACCTTGGAAGCCACATATGAAGATGGGCGTTCTTGAGAGAAGATAAATTAGTAATAACGAACAACAACCAAGACTGTCGGACATACTGTTCTGGAGCGGTGACTTTACCGAGGTTGAGAGCAGCTTGGAATTGATCAGGAGTCGTGGATACTGATGAAAGAAATAAGTATAGAAAGTTGAGCAAGAAATATCAGAAAAGTACAATCTTGAATAGCTGGTTGAGAGGGAAGAATGGAAGGAAGGGAAGGAGCCATTGTCCTGTCTGATGACTCATGGACGTTCCCATCCTTCGCTGGTGGTCTCGCTCTCAGTCCTGCCTTCTCTCTCGCCCTCCCTCTCCTACTCTTTCATCTCTCAATGAAGCATTACATGAACCTTTGCTTCCTACTCCCACCCTCCTACCTTCTGCTCTAGATACTCTACGCTCAGTCTCAAATCGCAGCCACTATCCCTCTCCTTCCATCGTTGCAGAATCTTCTACACAGTTCGCTTCTTGGTGGTGGTCTCAGTCGAATAACAAGGAAAATGTACATGCATTTCTTGATACCCCCGACTCTCCACAACATAATATCCCCAAGAAGTGTCCGTAAACCTTTATCGTTATCTCCATCCACTCCTATTTTTTCTTCACAGACCGCTCAACCAAGAACCCTGTTGTCTTCTGTCATGGTCTTCTTGGCTTCGATTCTGTCACCATAGGTCCCTCCATAGCTCCTTTCCAAGTGGCTCACTGGCGTGGCATCAAGGAAGTCCTTGAAGCAAACGGCACAGAGGTCCTCGTCACCCGCGTCCCTGCAACTAGCAGTCCCGTAGACAGAGCCCTCGTTCTTGAACAAAAAATCTCTCAAGTCTATCCAGGCAGAAATGTTCACCTCATAGGTGTGCCCACAATTCATCCTTCTTTCCTCCTTCTCACACTTGCTAGGACACAGCATGGTACGCAGTTTAATTTCCCTTCTTATATACTCAATCAACAACTCGATAGGGTGGTCTTGACTGCCGCTACCTCACAACACATCTAACCCACCGTAAATTCAACGTTCTCTCCATTACCACTATTGCCACTCCCCACCGCGGTTCCTCTTTTGCCGACCACTTCCTTTCTACCTTCGGCCCCACCCGTATGCCCTCTGTCCTCTCCCTACTCGACCTCCTACCCAACGGTGGCGGAGACGGAAAAGCCTTTGAATCCCTCACCGTGGAGAGCATGCGCAAGTTCAATGAGAAAACACCCGATGTCGAGGGTGTCAAGTACTTTAGCTGGGGTGCAGTATACGAACCCGGATTGATCGACACCTGGAAGTACGTGATTTTGCTTCTGGCTGCACACATTCACCAATAAATGTCTAGATGGCCACATTCCGTCATATCGGAAAAGGAAGGCCCGAATGACGGTCTGGTCTCTGTCGAGTCCTCGAAATGGGTTCGTTCTCCCAGTTATATTCGTGCTATGATTTATATCTTGTAACAGGGCACTTACCTCGGCACCCTATCTGACGTGAACCATCTCGATCTAGTAGGGTGGACCAACACCGCACGATATAAGTGGGCCGAAATAATGGGCAAGGAGATCAAATTCCGTCCTGCAACTTTTTATCTTGGCATCGTCGATATGCTTGCGGGTGAGGTGGAGGATGTGCAGGATGAGCGGAAAGAGGGCGAAGTGCAAGAGGCATTGAGGGATGCCCGTGGAAAGCGCCGGGAACAAGAGCAGATAGAAGGAGGACCGGTAGGTCTTGCACAGGCCGGGAAGCCAGACGAGAAGACTAAGAGCTGACTCGGCCTTGTGTTTCTTGAGCATGCGAGGCGCCTCAGGTACATATTTCTTGCCTATACCAGTGCTTGACGCGTCAGCCCTCCGATAGCGCCACAATCCCAAGCAGCAACCTAATTGCGCACTCATACCACTAGCAATAATTCTTAATCTTCCACGATTAGATACTTATGAGCATCTAATGTCCTACTACCGAATGGTATAATCACAGCCCGCCGCTCTTACGTAAAGGGCGCGTATTTCTATGTCACTTCAAGTTGTTGATAAGTAGGAACGATGATCTGCCAGTGGTGCTCTTCTGCTCAGTCAACTTTGATGTCGATCTTACTAGCGTGCTTGACTGTATATGACTAGCCGTCCTGTCTATGGCTTGCTTGCTTCTTGGTCATAATCCAACTGCTCTGCAGCGGATTTGTCGACTCGGTCACCTGCTCGCCCAGGCCATGCAACCACCTGCAACCACTGTTCCCGTTCCGTATCAAGGCAATCTGGAGCCCAAGACGGAACAATATATTATTGCGTCCCATTTCACGTGATGTAAACTGCAGCTCCGCAAGCGGCAAGAGTACCTTTCATCCAACAAATTGTTGACGTATACTAACTAGATCGCCATCATGACAGAACCATTTCTGCATAAATTATCGTCCAGCAAGACATTTGAAGGAGAACTGATCAAGTACAAGTTCAAGGTACGGTGCGATAAGATCGTCTGTTTCGTAGTACGAGCGTCGCCCCCAGGCGCTAACCTAATTCCACAATAAAAGTCAGCAGCGCTTGGAGGTCTTGACGCGCAGTTCAACCTCTTTCTACCGCCGAACGCTTTAAAGGGCAAAGTCCCTCTTCTCGTGTACCTTTCTGGCTTGACATGCACTGAAGACAATGCGTACGTACTACGTTTTCGCTAAACTTCTGACATCATAACGACGTAATTCAGCGCGCAGAAGGGTAGTTTCCTAAGTGATGCCTCCTCCCAGGGTATTGCTATTCTCTTCCCCGACACCTCTCCTCGCGGTGCAGGTATCGAAGGAGAAGATGCCGACTGGGATTTTGGCACTGGCGCTGGGTTCTATCTGAATGCCACAAATATCAAATACTCGAAGCACTACAATATGGCCACGCATGTTACATTGGAGCTTCCACACGTTATCGAGGTTGCTGGTCTCCCTATCGTACATGTTTTCCGTCTAGTATATTGCCGCACATTGTGCTGACATTTCCTGGAACGGGTAGGATTTAAAACGACAATCAATCTTTGGTCATAGTATGGGTGGCCATGGCGCTCTTTCATTATATCTCGCTTCAAAGACCAATCAATATCGATCGGCTTCTGCCTTTTCACCCATATCAAACCCTACGAAATGCCCGTGGGGAGAAAAGGCGTTTAATGGGTATCTCCAGAACGGCGTAGAAGAAGCGAAAGAACTGTATGATGCCACAGAGCTCATCGCCAAACACAAGGACCCAGTTCATATTCTGATCGACTACGTAAACCTCCTTCTGGTTTACTACTACCTCTGCAAGATGATTGACTTGTTCACAGGGCACGGCAGATACTTATTACCAACAGGGTCAACTCCTTCCAGAAAATTTCTCGAAAGCTGCTCGTGATGCAGGTCACGATGAATTTCAGGTGCGAGTTCGGAGCCACGAGGGTTACGACCACAGCTACTATTTCGTACGATGTCAATTTCGCCTCCTTCGTGGCCTGGCTGACTTGTTTTGTCAGATATCGACTTTTGCATCGGACCATATTCATTGTGAGTGGTGGTTTTATTGTGTCCATTGTCACTAATGATTATACTAGTCCATGCCAACTTTTTGAAAGCCTGAATACAGGCAGACTCTGACATAATGCAACACGCTCGGTAACGGGTCTTCTACAAGGCTGATCACACAAAGACAGAAATGCAAAGCGGAGGGAGTGAGCAGACGGCTGCTAGACAAGTCCTATGTCGTGTCGTCCAGTGTAGTGTCAATTCGGCGTTCATATAGAGCTTCAAGTTCTTCCAACTCAGAGTTGATCCATCGGCTATGCAAGGCTGAACACGCGGTCGCACGTAGTAAGTGATCGTGAACAAGAAGGGAGTCGACCAATGCTTTAGCTAAATGCAAGGAAAGTGTCATACTTCCAGCATGCGCTGAAGAACGAGTCACGGACCATCTGGTAAATCAACCCAGAGATAGGGCTGGAATATTGGCTTGCACCCGACGATTCGGGCTTTCAGTCTGGATTCGATGTGCAGATACGATTTCGACAACTGCGAGTCTGCGAGGCTGCGCGATTCCCGTATGTGGCTGAACCAGTCTGAAGAGGCACGGGCTGCTGGTTCATAGTCAAAGGGGTGAGATCCGCTTGAGAAAAGAAGCCGAATGGATAAACGATGTCAGCGAATGCTCCGGGGATACAACGTGTGACAAGCCATGAGGACGGATCACATACGATAACATGATGTATAGAATGACGCCGGCGCTCCAGCAATCGGATGGCATACTGGACACCTCATGAAGCTTCCGCATAGAAGAATACAATTAAAAGTTTACCCCACATATCCCAGATGTTTGTGATCCAGAGCTAGCACGCCTTCTGGCGGCAAGTACGAAACAGTTCCACAGACGTTGAAGGTTTCTTGATAGGCGTTCGGTCGAGCCAGACCGAAATCGGCGATGACAATACGAGGATAGGGTCCCGGAGAGTACAACAGGATGTTTTCCGGCTAAAATAATATTAATCCGCGGGACTAGGACCAAGCTTGATAACTTGCCTTCAAGTCTTCCAAAGTCACAGCCAGTCGATCAAATTTGTTCGACGTCAAAAAAGATCTGGATCTGATGGCGTACCGCGATGTGATATCATGTTGTCGTGTAGGTATTTCAGACCTTTGAGCAACTGGAACATCATGTATTTTGCTTCAGCCTCGCACAAACGATTTTCTGCTCCCGGATGATCCGTGATATATGTAAAGAGGTCGCCGCCGGTGCAGAGCTGGAGAAATATATGACTAGACGCGCTGGATGTGAGCAGCCTCAGAGATGTGGCACGAAAGTACAAACATAAATTTGTTGTTCTCTTCAGTATCATATATCTGGTTGATGTTTGGCTGAAAGAAAATAAATTAGGTCGGGCGAGTTGGGCAGTGCTACCTACTGACGTGGCGAAGTGTCATCAAGATTCTGACTTCTTTCATAACTTGTCCCACCTCATGCTCCCTCTTGGTTCTTATGCTTTTGCAAGCGACTTGCCGATGCCTTACCGGGTCAAGAGCTACATGCACTGTAGCGAAAGAACCGGTGCCAAGGCACTGTGAAGTAACAATGTATCCTCCTATGCGCTTGCTGGACGTCAGAAGCCCTAGTCGAATGGTGGACACCAATCAGAGCGAGATACTATACCTTCTGAGCTGGGTGCAATGGCTGGGTAGGGTCAAAAATAGTCAGCTTATCGCAGTGTTCTCTCCAGATATGCACACAGGTGAATGCTTTTAATACTCTAGCGATCAGAGTCATCATCGGCGACGTATACAGGCCTTCACAGACCTAGAGAATTGGGAAGTTCAAGTACATCGCCGTCCATCAGAATGATATTTGTTTTTCTTATCCGTTGACCATTGATATAGATCCCGTTCCTGGAAAGATCCTGACAACATTGAGCTGAGGTATAGGAATGAAAGGACGGTCAGGTAGACGATCAGGTCTACCTGACAAGAGATGATAGCACCACCACTAGGAGAGCGAACGCTGCTTGACTGTTAATAAAGCACAATGCAATGGGGGTGATCTCATGACATGACTCACGCATACAGTTTGCAATGCACACCCGATATCAGAGTGTCTGTGACGAGATAGGAGCTATAGCATATATTGGAACATGATGTTGGAATCGATAGAACGTCATATCAGATTCGTACCATCGCTCCGGATCTCTCCCTACAGTCACCGGTTTACTGATACTCAACACCACTGCTATGATGGGGGTCTTATTGGCAAAGAAATTCGACGGTTAGAATAGTACTATATGGTACCTTCTTTACGGCCGTCGCGTACAGTGACAAGTTTCGCGCAAATACTGGAGGTATTGTCACTGCGGATCGTTGATTCAGGGATGGACGCGAAGTCCTGGCCGAGAGGTGCGCTGACAACGGTGGTTCGACGCATGCCAATTCTTGGTCCATGAAGGGAAGGCATTCCGCATATAGCTAAGGATACACGCAGCTAGCGGCGACAACGACCAAGTTAGCAAAACTGTTTGCATATATTTATCGTACAAAAATACATGAAGCTCAGACTATAGATCATAACCTTTCCCACTACGCTGCTTCACTCTCTTCATTTTCTTATGCCTCTTTCCATCCACTGGAATTCCCTCCGGACGGCGTCTGGATAGCAGCGTCCCGTCGTCGGCTACGATATTTTGATGTGGGAACATAGTAGACCGTGAATAGGCCTCCCCTGTACGATTAGAACCCTGTATGACAGGCCGTGTCGCACCGGTGTTACTTTCGAAGAATGCGTAATCAAAAGCCTGTGATTTTGCTCCACGTCCAAGTGCCGGTAGGCCATTTTCTTCGCTACGTAGCTCGGGAATATTTGGTGGAACGAATGTATCTGCATTTTTACCGACACGAGTAACAGGAGCCCGCTTTTTGCCGGTAGCCCGTAACAGAGATTTCTGGTGCGTCTCCTCATTGAAACGAGTCTCAGAAATTCCAGGAGGCGGGTGGCAAAACAGAAGTTTTCCGTTAACGTAATCCTTCAAGACATAGCGTGCTGACCGAGCCTCATCCGGATTGCCTTGTCCTGAGCGCATATATCCCCTGGCAACTGAGATAGTGGGTAAGTCGTCAACATGTCTAAAGGTCCACTTACTAGCGTATGCAATCAGAAAGTTCTCCGCTGTCATCTGCCCATTTCCGCCCTCTTCAGCTCCTTGCACTTTCACTGTCAGACCATAAGTCGCTTCCAGAACATCTTTTGGTATCCGTTTCACGACCAATGCGGTGGGGCCTGTATGTTCTCGCAATTGATCAATTGGCAAAACTCCGTCACAAACCAAGTCTGCCTTCGTTGTGGCGAACTGTGGAAACACAAGGCCTGGGCAATCACATAGAGTAATAGTATCGGTAAAATGAATCGTTTGAAAATGCTTGGTTTTTCCTGGTGTGGAAGAAACGCTGACTTTCTTTTCACCTAGAAGGGAATTTATCGTGCTTGACTTCCCAACATTAGGGTATCCAACCAAACCCACAACAAGCCTCGAAGGTGGGGCACCAGACGAGTCAGAGAATTCTACCAAAAGAACGTTGGTTGAAAGGCTTGAAGTATGGGAGGGATTGAACCTACCAGACAGGTCTGGCGCCTTCTCTAAGAACAGTTTCTCCAATTCTTGAACGGACAAAATTTTCGCTCTATGATTCTGTGGATCTTCTTCAGCGGAGAAATATGAATCTTCATGATCCGATGCCATCGAATCGGAATCAGGATCCTCTGTTGATGCAACATCTTCATCATGACATGAAGCGGACTGCGGTGAGGACCATATGGCGACAAACCTTCGGTGATATCTGTTTGAAGTTCTTCCCCATCGACCAATCTCACCTGCGTTGCCGCTTCCTCAGACAACAGTTGTATCTCCGCCCCAGCAGCCTCTCGTCTCGCTTCTTGTAATGCCACTGCATTAGCGGCAGAATAAAAGGCATAATGAATGCCCTGGGAATCGAAATAGTCCGCCCATGAAGATCTATGGATCGGAAATAAGCTTTAACACTACGTCTTCGGCAACCGAACTTACCTCTGTTTGGTCGTTAGAAGATCTGCCTTGTTAATTAGCAGAAGATTGATCCTTTTTCTATTTCCATTTCCAGTTCCTTCTTCACCCTCCACGCCTTCAATATCTCGCACATATCTTTCCAAATCTTCACAGCGAAAACGTAATGGGTTACGTGCGTCAACGATTTGAACAACAATATGAGAGCGTTCAAGCACACGCCACAGTTGACGCCATACTTCCAGATTCTTTTCGAACGGAGTGAGAAGCAGTTTGTCTTCATCTTGAAGCCTAAAGGTATTAAGATCGACTTTCGCGATAATAAGCTGACGACGTACGTAGCCAATCCACGACGCCAGTCCAAAAAAGCTGCCTTTTCCTGCTTATCAAGCTCCAGCGAAGTCATAGATTTTGTCCACGGAGGTCTCCTTGGAACTCTTAGTTTTTTTTTGTTCTCGACATGTTTCTCGACAGTGCTCTTTTCGTCTTGTTCACTTAAGAGATAAGGATTCTGAGTCGATCCGGCAGCTTGCTGTATTATTTTGACGTTTCTCCGTTCTTGGTATTGAAGTTCAGCAGTGGTTAGACGCGGCATCAAAAGATATAATAACCTGCTGTAAAATCGGTCCCTGCTAGTTGTGCAGTATTGAGAAATTCATCTAGATCTCGTTCCTGCGTGACAGATTTAAGACGATCGGTTGATGGGATATCCGCTGCAAACTATATAGGTCATTAGATATTTATGAGGAACGTTAAGTCTGAGGATTCTTACAAGGCCCGATCCTGGCGTTTTACGAGCGTCTTTAACTTGCTTATTGATAATAGCACGTCCCAGGCCACTATCCTTGGCTTTAGGTGGCTAAGTCAGAACGGTAACTCAGACCGAGATGCAGTCCAGGGTGACGAGATAGGCTCACCATGATGCAGGTATGATTAGTAGAAAGATACTTAGATATAAGCTAAGATTACGTGATATATCTTTTCATGATTCCTCACACAATATTCTCCTTGTACAGGACTTATCTTCGCCAAGTAAATCAGCTGCCGCTGCTCTACCTTCGGTCGGTCTTAACTTTCCTTCGCAGTAAGCTTGACCCGATTTCTTTTGAAGGCAGTTTTTCAGGATAAAGGCCGCGGATGATTTTCACTCTATCCTGCGATCGACCAAGGAGACTGTATCTAAACACAAACTCAAGCGCGTATCCCGGGTGCGATTTTATGTAGCAGTAGTGATTGCCTTGATAATTAAATATGTGCACCAGGATTTGCGCAAGATCACAGAAGCAAATTCTGGATCTAGCAAGGCATTCGCCCATGTATTGGATCTCGCATATGGTCGGAAAGGAAAGCTAAAGTGGGAAATAATGGAGGTCAGTCCCTGAATCTGAATTTCTCGTCCTACACAGGCTTGATACCTGAGTTTGTTTCCATTAAGCCGTTGCTTTCTGATCCGAATGCACCCCTTCCACCCCGAATTATTCATTCAGTCGAGAAATCGCGTCCTCCAGTATATTCGCCGGAAATGAAAGTTATTCTTACCTCTGGTTTCTCTCGTACTACCAAGCCGTTAAGCCTGAAATCACTTGATTTTCCCACTTCCCTTCCCATCCGCGCCAATCCAGCGTCAGATGATGCACGACTTTTAGGTCCCTTGAGTAAGCGGCGAGAGGTCAATATCCGCTGGCGTTACTTCGTAAACGAGTGCAAGAAAGTTTATCCACCATTGCAAGTCGTTGTAAATGATCCGTCGCGCGGGGTCCACGAGGGTGTCAAGGACGCGGACCTTCTTCGTGTAGGCATCCGAGGGTTTGGAATGCAAGGCTGTGGAGTCTTCGAAGATATCTCATCAGTTGCAGGGCCGCTGAACATGTCAAAGTCTCTTACCAGAAAAGAAAGACGGAATGTCAACATGGTTCCTGAACCAGCCTCCTCTCATTCGACTCGACATCCCTCACGATGGTTACGGAGACGCTATCAAGAGCTTTTAGGACGCGTGCCAATTCTTACGTATTCTTTAGGAACGAACTCTTCGGGGAGTTATTCTATTTCTCTACCGCGCGGTGCTCTCGCACCCTCCTTATATCTAATGGCCCCACGTTTCCCCGAATTGAAATCTATAGAGGATCGAGAATGGCTCGCATTGGCTCGTGGAAATGATGGTCGAGGGCCAAAGCACTTAAAATAAAGAGTAATCTAACTAATTTACACTGTCCAACTCCATACCGTGCAAATCTATCACATACATGCTATAATTACGGTCGGTAGCTTTTGCGACTCCAGCGTCACCTTCAGCGATATTAACCCCACATTGAAGTCTCAGCATTGATTGATATTCATCTAAAGTGAAGGTAGGTTGTTGTCGAATGGCCTGCAGCATGTCCTGTAATACGTCGAGATCATTGGGTGCAGTTATGCGGAAATTCACAACATACTGGTGCTGCGATGAAGAAGAGGGAATAGTACTGTTTCGCTCGCTCGAAATTTGTGCCCTCTTGATCGCTTGTCAGCGTCTTGATGCTTTGTTGAAGGGCCAACACATTTCGCATAATTTTTTTAATGCCGAAGGAAGTGGGCAGGACTAGATGTCGAGCATTTGATATCAACATCTGTTCCATCATATAACTAAGCCCCGCAAAAACGAAGCTTGAATCAAAATAAGTCAACACTCTGATGGGATGGAAAGATGATACATACTCTCGTTCCCTCTTTGGAAGGCTGGTGGAAAAGACATCATCACAATGTACAAGTTCCCCATTAAGGTCGACAATATGGGAATCCGGTTCCCCAGCTTCACTATCTATGGCATAATTTCCCTATTCATTTTCAATTGAATGAAACCAACTAAGTATAAAGCTGAAATCTCACATGACGCATGGAGGAATTCAGATAAAACATCGTCCGACACCGAATGTCGATCCGTATAGTATCTAAAATCAAGCCACAGAGCTGGTCGTAGGTTTTCAGGAGAGCTTGGAATCGACTGTGTGGCGGATAAATATAAGAATACAGATATTGTGTAGCATGTAGTGCACTGACAGGGCCATCTCCCGGGAGAGAGGAAGTTTCAAAACATCCTGGGACAAGGGTAATGTGACATATGGCGTATAAGGCGTTGAACCGGATAGAGGCTCAAGGTTTTGAGGTGACATTGGTGAAAGGGAATCCTCCGGTTTGGCTTTGAGAGCATTGAGTTCAGCAGCAAACCATGACTGGGATCAAAAACTTAAAAGGTGAACCAACGAACAGACATGTGGAAAACCTTACAACGCTACGATACAGGCTAGCCAAAGCAGCAAGATTGCGGATAGAGGGAATTAGGTCCGTTTGCGTTATGGCTTTTGTGCCAAGAAGCTCCAGCTCTAGATCTGTCTCTCGACGGCAAAACCTCTGCTGTTCCGATGTGTCCTGATTCTACTGCAATATTAGTGAAAATGGCTACGAAATCTCGCCTACGTACACATGCCAAAATCTCCGATAAGCAACTATGGAGCTCAGATCTTTGAGCCCACTGTGCTGGAAGGGCTAACTGAGCCTCAAGTTTCGACTCTTCCGTCCTTTTCAAAGCAGCAAGGTCTTGGAATCGATCACTGCACCGTTGGTAGAATTGAATGATGACACCAAGTATTAACCGAGAGTAATTCTCTCGGTGGAACGGGCTGGTAAGTAGCATGGCACACAACGAATTTATCAATGCCATAAGGTGTGTACTAGCCTGGACGTGAAATACGTGAAATACAAGATAGGATGTAAATCAGAAACACGCTACCTTTACAAGGGGTTCTGGGGAAAGGCGACTGGATGACGGATCGGACTGGAACGCTTCCGCACCTGAAATGAAATATAATATATTACAGCCACTATCAACGATAAGTCACAGACAACATACCAGATACGGCATGATGGAAAAGATCAGACACTTTTTCCTCCAATTGTGGAAGATAGAATTTTAGGACGAACTCATCTAGGACGGCACTTGTCGTCCGTGCGGATTCTACACCAAAGGGGAGGACTTCGGTAATACGTTCCAGAAATGCCAAGGTCGGCTGGAACAGGACGCTGACGTGGAAAGCATCCGGTCGTACAAGCAGTCGATGATGTTGATCTGTCCCCAGCATACGATCATCAGTCCCGACGCCTGTTAATGTAGCCTGTATGGCATCGCTAGAGGATCCGGCTACAAGCCCAGGCATGGTATCATGGAGGACCCGTGTCAAACCATCCTCGTGGGGTCTAAGAGTCTTGTTTACAAGTTTCATATCCGTGTCAGCAAAGCGAAAGACAGCCTAGAAGGCGGCGCGTGAGCCTGCATGGAGTAGAACACTAGAAAGCCTCACTTTGCCTTTATCCCGAGCATATTTTCCCTCTCGCAAGATCTCATTGATCGATGAGATAGGATTCCTACCCGTTATGGAGCCTTGTTGCTCGTCCGTAAGATAATCATGGATGAGACTACGGACCTATAAACCCTCAAGATCGACATCATAGAGAAGTATAAATAGAACTGACCTCCATCTGCACCAAATGCCACAATTCGGCCAGAGGGAAAAGAGAGCCTGGTTTAGTCCCAGAAGAGTCCTTGAAGTCCCGTCTCTAGCAAAGTGATATGTCCTCTCGGCCAATTACGAAGAACGGCGGTAAGCTTACTGATCCTACTCTGTTGGTAACTTCGTACACAACTCGAAGGCCTTGCGCAACAGCATCCAGTTTTGAATATAGTGTCCAAAACAAATCCTTCAGAATTTCATGATCAACTCGTTTCGATGACGATTCCAGAGCTGCGAGTCTCAAGCAAGAGGCATTCAAGGTAGGGCCCTTTATCGTACTTCGTTGTTCAATTGACGAGTCATTTGAAGAGAAGAAATAAACACCCTCTGATCTTCCCATGGCCCCGTTAAGGGCAAACATTGATCCTTGTCGGCCATATTCAGCCCGTTCTTCTACTTCATCTAGTGTTGTTTCTACCATAGTGAATATTTCGCTTGGCAACCTTTGTGCCACTGTGTCCAATGCATTACCCAGTTTACCAAGAACGGCCAGCGATTCGATGAGGGTCTCCATGTAGGAGAACGAATCAGCTTCAGGATTAAGGGGGACAGCATTAGTCAGAGCCGTGGACGAAACAGTGGATGGGTGGCCATTATTGCGGAAGCCAACGTCACTCAAATCATGCGGAGGGTCGTTGGGCCGAGTTGCCAGGTCGTTCAGAAAACGTGTTTGACGAGTTGGACGGGAGCTTGTGGAGATTAGTGATGGCTCATAAGGAAGGAAACGCTTTGGACCCTGGCCATCGTCGAACTCGACCTTTGAGACTAATCTGCTGTTAGCCTTTGAAAAAAACCCTGAAGGATATTGAATTGACTCACAGGTTTGTTGGTTGGGGATGTAAGCTGACCACCGCACATCACACCAAAAGGATTTGAGGTAAAGATGGTTCTGAAGCTCGTCGATGAGAATATCTCGTAAAGCCTAAGATCTGTATAAGCAAATAAACGATGATAGTTCGGCAAAGGAAAACATACTGTTTCTTGTCCGTTCAAGTAGCTTCGCAAGTCTGCAACAGCTCCAACTTCAAGCATATCCGAACTGTTAATCATCTTCAAGCTCCGTACGAGAAGCACAGCAGCTTGCAAAAGCCTCTTTTCGGACATCAGGGTTTCCAGTAGGTCTGGTACGGATTTCAAGTGTTCTCTGCAGTGAGGCACATCATGAACTGAAAACGTCGAAAAGGCTTGAGGAAGAGCCTACATCTGATCCAGAAGACGTAGCATTTCTTCTAGAGTCTGACCTCTGGACCAGAGCTGTACGAGGTCAGCTCGCTTGTTACCCAACGCATCCTTAGCTTCGAGAAGATTTGTCCGTGCGCTATTTATCTGTGATTGCGTTTCTCCCAGATGTGTTAGGAGGGTAGCCTGGTGCGGTAGAGATGCAGCAAATGCTTGATAATGTTCTAAAATGAGTTTCTCCATGTTGTAAGTGGTCTATTCATAGTGACTGCAAGAAGTGACCCTATTAAAGGGAGGAACGCACTGTCGACGGATCCTTTCAATGCCTTGCCAAGCATGTCCTCTGTTGTCCGAAAGGAATCCATATCTTTCCCATGTGAAGAGTCGTCCAATAATTGAAGGGCCAAGTCAACATTATTAAACTGAAGTTCAGGAGGAGGATTATCACTCTGAAGGGTGATGTGGACAATTAACCTCACATCTGGATCGATGACGAAGTCCCATTCGTCCTTGACTTGATCTAATATAGCTGATGAAGCAGTCAGCACATAAGTCGAGGGTGACTGTAATGCGAAAGCCATGATACTAGACTATGATGCTCACCATCGATATCACCAGCTCGAGCTTTACCGTTGGTTCGTCTGCCAGGAACCTTGTCCCGTATTCTTTGTTGCCTTGCCTTCTCAGCCTGTAGCTCGTTTTGCCGTTCTATCTCGTATTCCACGTCCTCGCTTTCGTTCGTCATTGCCCGCCGCCGCGAACCAGCTGATTGGAATGCAGACATCGCCGAAATCAAGGAAGCAGGGGTGGTCTGTTCACTGCCATTAGAAGATACACTCTGCAGTCGTTGAGGTTTTGGTCGTGACTTTGAGGGTGTGGATGTATCTGTGTTGGTTGAAGAACCACCCCGTGGTCTCTGTGTCGAGGAAACGTCAGAGTGTGTAGTACTAACACTGTCTCTGTAAGAAGCAGGCAGATGGTCGGAAACGGAATAGCCGGACGTGCGACTCCTCAACTCAGATCGCTGAGGACGCAAAGGACCAGCAGACGACGGATTTGAGGTAGCAGTTGTAGATCTGAAAGCATCACTGCCAGGAGTTGTGGGGCGTTCAGGATGACGCGAGTTCTGAAGAGGCCTTGTTGAGGAGGTAGATGGGGGAGAATACGGAGATGGAACAGAGATACTTATTCCATTGGTGCGTGAAGGGGAACGACGGCGAGTAGGAAACAACGGTGCTCGAGACATGATAGTCTCTGGTTATCCCCAAAATGTATTACGTAATTAATTCTATCCAGTAATACTTAGTATTATACTAGTAACTTAATAATTATAAGTTCTTGCGAGATCCCGCTACAAGTGATAAATAACAAGAAATACACAGAAAGCTAAATGTGTAATGGCTAGATAATAAATTAAGTCCAGACAGGAAAGATGACGCGTAGACGCGTCGCCTGGCAAGAACCACACATGTCTAACGCCCCTTAGTGAACCTACAACCACGCGGACAACCATGACAAGCGATGTATTAAGCGTTGCTGCAATGCAGCAGCACGAGATGCGGAGACAGGAGTAGTTATGGCACGCAGAATTTATGCGCGGTATGCTCGGGGTGTCACCTACCGCCTCTTGGTCCGTGTCATTTGAATGAGAGATGGGGCGAGAATCTTGGGAATATCTATGTCAATCAATTGCTCGGTGTAAGGCTAAGCTGAGCTCAACGCTGTGACAAAGACAACGAGTCGCGACAACAAACATGCACGCACGTGCCAATATTTGTTCATGTGATCTGTTTTTTTAGCGAGCTTTGAGACCATTTCTTCTTTTCGACTACTTAGGCTTGTCGCGTCTCCAACGCGTCAACATGAGTGAACTCTACACTCCAGAAAACTCACCCCTCCCGCATATAGCCTCTCCCACCCAACCATCATCATCCTCAGATACACGACGTTTTGTTATCCAGCCCCCCTTACTCACACCTGTCCAGAAGAATACCTATAAAATGGCGTTAGATACCTCTCTCAAGCCTAGAGATGAGTTAAAAGTAGATGAAGTCATCGGCGAATACAGCGTCGGCGGCATATTATATTACTTCGCTCGCTATGATGGAGGCATTGCTCATAAGGTTGTTTCCCATTTCTGTCACTTGATAAGGACGTTCTGACGCGTCCTACAGTACCCTTCACATTCATTTTTGCAGAGGTTTGATGGGCTTGTGGAAAAATATAGTACGCGTTTCACCAACGTTCACGTTCACGTTCTCCGCTCACTGCTTATTTGAACCTCGAAGAACGAAAGAAGGATGAGGGAACTTTGCAACCATTCGACCCTTCTGCGAGCTATGTGCATCCCCTTTCTCGCATTACAATGATTATCAACTTTAGCAAACGCTACGGCACGTCTGTCAGTGTTTCTTCCGCTCGCAGCGTATCTTCTGTCGAAGTAGTCCCAGACTCTCAAGAGGAGGACGAATCCCAGGATAGTGACAGCGTCGATAGCGAAGACGATGACAACGATGATGCGTACGACGAAACCGATATGCTAGCAGCTCCGCGAAGAAGTGGAAGATCAACAAAATACAACCAAGTCCTTCCCTTCAGTCCAAAGAAGACTAGGTCTAGGCGGATTTTAATCATCGACTCCGATCAACAGCATACGGATAGCGATAGCTCAGAAGTCCGTCGTCCCAGTCGGCCCACAACTCGGTCAAAGAGAGCAGTCAAAGTCAATCTCGATGCGAAAACATACTCGGATGACCTAGAATCGGAGGCCGAAACTAGCGACGATTATGATTCTCGCCAACTATCAAAACCTAAGGGTAAAAAGCCCAAGAAGGTCGTCCGCCCCAAAGCTGCCCGACCTGCGTATGGCCATTTTCGCTCCATTGCTGATCTGGATTACGACTATTCTGATGATGAAAGCATGCCTATCGGAGAACATCGCGATATATGCGAGAAATGTCATACAGGTCCTGCTCACAAACTGATCGAGGCACTAAAGAAGAAATCGAAGAGGAGCAAGAAGAAGAAGAGAAAGACCTCGGACGCTGAATTCGAGGAGTCCGACGACGAGAACGAAAGGCTTACTGCACTCGGCGGATGGGTTCGATGGTGGGTTACCATTTATCCTCCTGTGCCCCGCTGAATATTCTTCTGCACAGCCTCAGATGTCCTGTTGTAGCTCATTGGCGCTGTCTGGCAAGCACTCAGCGAGATGAGATCCTCAAAGCTGCCAGAGACAAAGACCGAGAGGAATGGCAGCGTTCACAGACAGAAACTGCCCAAGATCCAAGCGAGGCGCCAGCCAAACGACCTGGTTTGGATATAAATCAAACAACGGAGTTTATCTGTGGTGCGAATTTGAAGGCTTTGAGATTATGTTGTCACTGCCCCTGACGTTCAAACGTATAGGTGGTTGCATGAAAGGAGGCGTATGCATGGGGTGCATGGAAATTGCCCTTGAGCCAGATGCTGCTACTTCTAAGCATGCTGAAGAGAAAGCTTCTGGCGAGGACCAGGCCGGCGATGTTATCATGTCAGATAGTGTTCAGGATATCCCAGTCAAGTCGAAACCAGTGAACGAGAATTCTCAGCCAGATGGGGCCCTTCTTTTCCGGTGCCTCGCTTGCAAACGTGTTGCGCACTATCAACATTTGCCTCCACCGCCAACTGTGTCTTCTGAAGCCAATCTGGATGACGTAGTTGAACATTATGCAAAAACATGGTTGTGTGCCGATTGCTCATCGTACAGAGACGGTGTCGATAGAATAATCGCTTGGCGCCCGTATCCTCCGAATGCTGTTGAGCCCCGGCGCCCACAGGATGAAGTTCCGAATTACAAGAGTTCTTTGCCAAGGGAGTACCTCGTCAAATGGCTGGACCGGAGCTTCAGACGTGTGCAATGGGTGCCTCACATGTGGCTTCTTTCGACCCATCAGGCCAAGTTGAAGAACTTTTTGACAGGGGGGTCCAAAGTCGAACTACTTAAAGCCATAGAAGAAGAGAAAGACGCTGCTGCTGCTACTCCACTCTTCGAGATTGGCGAGGAATCAAGGGCATCTTCTACCAAGCCTGGGATCGCGACTCCATTTTCATCCTTAGAAGCGATCCCTGAAGCCGAACGGCGAATCCCCTCAGCCTGGAAGACGGTAGATCGTGTCCTCGATGTGCAGCTGTGGCATCCCAAGCTGGAGACCAGGCGTAAGACTAGCAACCAAAAAGGCAAAATGAAAGTCAACGTGATCATGAGCGACGATGATGCAGAAGACAATATAGAGAGCGAACGCAAACTTGCATTTGAGGTCGGCGAGCAGCCCAACGTAGATCTCATGGAGTCGATCTCAGACTGGGAAGTAAGGACAGGGGAGATTTTTAGCTTGAATAATATTTCACAGGTGGTCTGGGCATTCATTAAGTGGAATGACCTTGGCTACGACGAAGGTAGGCAAGCCAATGCTTATCGTGCTCTCCTATTGACTTGGATTGCAGCTACTTGGGATTCCCCGCCACGACCTGAGGAAGCGGGCTATCAATCATTCCAGCATGCTCTGAAGCGATTTATCGAGTCACGCGATGTTATAGTTCCTAAAAAGTCTAAGGACTGGTTCCTGGCCTTTGACAAGCGATCAAAAGATGGATCTCGAAAATATCTGTTGAAAGATGCGTCAGATCTGGATTTGGGTCAAAGTCCAGACCTCAAACTTATGCCATTTCAGGTATGTTCGCAATAGCTTAGTTTGTAGCAGGTGTAATCTTAAATTTCAGGTCGATGGGTTCAACTGGCTCTTTCATAACTGGTGGATTCACCAGCATTGCATCCTTGCTGACGAGATGGGCCTGGTATGTTGTTCGATTCCAGGCTTAATATCTTCCCAAACATTCACCACTTGGATAGGGAAAGACGGTGCAGATAGCTACTTTCCTCGGCCATATGGTCTCTAAACTTGGCGCTTTTCCGGCTCTTGTCGTTGTTCCTAATTCGACCATTATGAATTGGGTACGAGAGTTTGAGCGGTGGGCGCCAAATCTCCGTGTTGTGCCTTTTTATGGCGAAGCAAAGGCACGCGATGTGATCAAGAGATTCGAGTTAAATCATGACAGCAAGCCGCGTAACGGGACAGGCGCGAAGTATCATGTCCTAATTACAACCTATGACTCTTTGCTAAACCCAAAAGATTTCACTCCTGTATTCAAGAATCAACCGCGCTGGGAGGCGAGGATAGACTTCTTATTCATCCTGACCCTGCTGACATTTAGCTTAGGTTTTGGTAATTGATGAAGGCCAACGATGTAAGCTTCGATCTCCAGTCTATGCAAAGCGTCTGATATATCCTTGGGTTCAGTGAAAAGCGATAGAAGCCTCCTCTTCAAGAGATTGAATGAGCTGAATAGTATTCACCGGATAATCATGACAGGGGTAAGAAGCGACGTGTGCGCCTTTGTTTTATATCCTGCTAATTCTTTTCGTAGACACCCTTAAATAATAACATTCGAGAACTTTTCAATCTCATGAATTTTCTGGACCCGAACGAGTGGAATGATTTGGAAGCTCTGGAGAAAGAACATGAAGAACTGACCGAAGACCTTGTGAAGCAATTACATAACCGACTGCGACCATACTTTTTACGACGTCTCAAAAGCGAAGTGCTCCAGCTGCCTCCGAAAGTACGTTTTCCCCAGACCTTGCTACTCGCATACCTTATCTGTGACTCTTTGCAGAACGAGGTTATTGTACCTCTGTCCATGGCACCTCTTCAGAAGCAAGTTTATCGATCCATCCTAAGTATGTGTCTTGGCATCGACGTTCTACCTAACCGACGCTGAAAACTATGAAGGCCACAACGCGGAACTTCTCAATCGTTTGACGCAACCATCAGGCTCCAAGACCAACGGAACAGTCAGCAAAAGTGGAATTAATAATATTCTCATGCACTTACGCAAGTGCGTACGCCAATTATCATGCCTCCTTTTCTCTAATTCGGCTTTAGATGTCTACAACATCCATACCTTTATGCTGAGGACATTGAACCCCACGGACTGTCCGATCAAGAGACTCACGAGAAGCTTATAGATGGTAGCACCAAACTGCGTCTATTAAAGTTGTTACTTCCGAAGCTCAAGGCTCGGGGGCATCGAGTTCTTCTCTTCAGTCAGGTCATTATTATTATTTCTTGTGTTACGTGGATCTGCAACTGCATGCATTAGTTTGTCATCGCTCTGAATGTCATCGAGGATTTCCTCACAGGGGAAGGACATAAGTACCTCCGTCTGGTGCGTTATTTTAAGCCTGGAATGCTCTTTCCTGCTGCTTATAACTTGTTAAGGATGGAAATACCAAAGGTAGCGAACGACAGAAGGGTATGGACGAATTCAACAAACCCGGATCAGATGTATTCATTTATCTGTTGACGACTCGCGCCGGTGTATGTTTCGTTGTCTATACAAATTCCTAACTCAAACACGCTGATCTCATACTGTGTAGGGCGTAGGCATCAATCTTTTTGTATGGCCTTTTCGCTTTACATGGTTAGCCCAGAGTTAATCGATTTTCTCAGAGTGCAGACACTGTCATAATATATGACCCTGATTTCAACCCTCACCAGGTTCGTCCTTGATGACGTTTATTTTTTTGGATAACTTATTCTCTCCCCGCAGGATTTGCAGGTCAATATATATCTCAACTAATATATGTAATGCTAAACCTTTCATACAGGCTATAGCTCGGGCGTATAGATTTGGACAGCAGAAAACTTGCCTTGTTTTCAAGCTCATGGTGAAAGACTCCGCTGAAGGTAAGTCATAAATGCGAGTCCTTTGCTATAGACTAATCATGCTCTGTATTCCAGAACGCATTGTTCAAGTAGGAAAGAAGAAGCTGGTGCTGGACCACCTTATTGTCCAAAAAATGGACGATGAAGAGTCAGGTGGAGCAAATGTTCAATCTATTTTGACTTTTGGCGCACAGGCGCTTTTCGACGCAGATAACAGCACGCGGGATATCATCTGTAAGCCGATTACCCTGCCTAGTCATAACAGACTGACATCAAATTGTTGAAAATAAGATACAGACAATGATATCGACAAGCTAATTGAGAGGACGGAAAAGGAGGGGGAGCAAGAAGAGCAAAAGAAGGACGGGGCGTTGTCATTCTCGTTTGCAAAGATTTGGGAGGCCGACAAAGACTCTCTGGCCGAGGTCGAAGATCAGGATCAAGGCGATTCTTGGGCACAAACACTTGAAAAAATCACGACCGAGAGGGAGAAATTTCAGAAACAAGAAACTGCTCTTTCAGGACGAGGAGTTCGTCGTCGCGCGACTATTGCCAAGGTTGTCCAACTCTGCACTTGATGTTTCCGTTACTGATATGCGTGGGTGATTTAGCCAAATGCTTATGTGGATGGAACGCCGGTAAAGCAAAAGACAGTATCAAGGCCCCGTTCGGTTTCGAGCCGTTCAAATGGTTCAGTATTTTCTGAGTCTGATATAGATTCCAATGATGGCAGTGGTGCTACAAGCGAAGAGCCCGAAGATGGATCATTCCAACTGCCACAACGAAAACTACAGGCTAAACCCACACCCCCGCATATATCGGAGGATGGCAGTGGGCGACCGGCCAACAGCACACACTCGTCCATTTTAAATGGCACTAAGGGCGACCTCCATTACTGCAGCTTGTGTGCGACTACACATGCCGATGGTCCCGGCGAATGTTTCATGACCGATCGATCCGAACACCTTGCTGAATTTCGGGTGATGCTGCTACTGCATGCTGATGACGAGCCTTTGGAACAAAGGGTAACATTCTTCTCCTGCTTTGTTTTCAATTATCTTATTTTACATTTTAATTATGCTTAGAAAGCGGCCATCGCTGCTATCGATGCAACCCTTTACGCACGGGGCCATGTTCATCTCATTGAAGGCCAGCCTCTCCATATTATAACAAAAACCCCGAGCCCGCCAATCAACACCGTTCCCGCAGCGGTTCGCACCAAGCGGGCCAACGAGGAACTGAACGCTGTTACGACTGCTGCACATCGAGAGGCAGTGCAGAACCGGACAGGCGTCCCAGACTTGTCTCATCCTCAGTCATCTGTTATGCACTCCACAGGAAGGGGTCAACTCGTTGCAGGTAGTTCAAAGCGCCCCGCATCTCCTCTGCCTGATCGGGAACGAAAGAAGAAGAAGTCTGTCATGTCGACTTCGCCTTGTTTAGTCTGCGGACATTCGGCCCATAGTGTCGAAGACTGCCCAGTGGTGGCAGAAGGGCCTCATAGGTCCGCGTCATTTTCTGATCTTCTAAACCTTGACTGATGTTCATTATGAAGTGTCTCGAATCAAATCATACGACTAGAACATAACATGGATCTTGGATCGGTTAGAACGGTGGAAGCACTGCGAAAAATACTTTCAAAGCAATCGAAGAAGAATGGAACGGATGCTGATCCTTGAATTTAGATTACCTACTCTACCGCAATGAGATGTACTTTACATATAATACTTATTGGAGTGATGGCTCAGTCCATTTTCCCACGTTGTCCTCGAGACAAGTTATACTCCGCTCACTTTGCTACATATAATGAATCGGTTTAGTACTTATGTATACCAGCCAAACCACCAGTTCCTCCTTTACATCTCTCAAGCGCGCTCGCGACGAGAAGCGATTTCCCCCCTTGCCTAAACTCACAAGCGAACTCATTCTTCAAGTTTACACACACATCTCACTGCGACGACTATCTGACAATGGACCCGAGGAGTACGGGGATAACGAACGACTCATAGAGTTGGGCAAGGCGGTTTTAGATGCCTTGACAACGTTTGTTCTATTCAACAAACGACCAATGTTGAAGGTAACGGATATACGTGTACGTCTTTGCTTGCCATCGCTCAGTCACCTCAGAAGTCATCTGTGAAATAGTACCAACGAAGTCAAACATTCTCTGATGAGAGGGTCGAGGAATGGGTGACGGCGTATGGGATGAGACAGAGACTTCGTTGTCATCCCGATCTTTTTGCAGCTCTCAATACTTCAAAGGTACTAATTTCTTCCGTGATCCGCTCTGTTCCATCGCCGTGACCGTCCGCCAGGAAGCTCGTTCTATCTTCTACTCTTACGTTGGTGGTATCTACGTCGAACATGGACCTGACACTGTCCGGGAGTGGATAACTCAACTACTGAGAGCAGAAGAGGAAGGCTTTCTTGAATCATCAGAGCCCGCACCTCGTCAGCGTCTGGAGACACCACCCCCGAAGAAAATCAAGAGTGAAGAATTTTCTCCAACCATCTTTGTTGGGGCACAACCACCTCGATCACCCCCGCCAAAGTTCATACATTCACCGCCCCCTCATCAAGCACCACCGGTGATTCCTAATCCTTTGGCACCAGCTCAGCCCAGCCTACCGTTTTTGCCATTGTTCAATCAAACGGCAGCTCAGCGGCGGGTTATGGTAGAATATCCCGCCGAATTCATCGGGCCACCACACGCAGGTAGATGGACAGTGCGATGTATTGGTAAGGGAGAATATTGATGTGCATTGGTCATTTCTTACATTGTAGCGCAGTGAATGGGATTCAGAAGGGGGTAGGATCTGGGAGTAGTAAGCAGGTTGCAAAGGAGGAGGCTGCGAGACAAGCATATTACGCGATGGGATGGACTTGATACTTAGTATATCATTACTTGGGTATCTTAAGCCAGAGTTGTTTGTAAGCTGCTGACAGATCAATGGTCACGTGAATCGAAAATTGGCGAAGGAATGTCTCGTCGTCGTTTACGACGACTTGCAGGACTTTTGCAACAATGGCCACTCATCATGTCGCAAACTTGAATTCATCTACTGCTTTCGGTCAACATAATCATATTGATCTTACTCTTGAAGACGAAGATGCTGTAGATGAACTCAATCCTTTACATAGAGGTGCAAAACGCGCTCGTACAGATTCTTCCTTGCGCTCTCAACCTCACCCTTCTTCATTCACCCCTTATCATCCCATGCCTGCACAAGGCGCTCCTTTCATTCATAACACTCCTAGCTATCTTTCTGATTCCTTTCCTCGCCAAACCCTGTATCGACCTCCTTTCGTTCCACCCGCTTATCCTCACCCCCAACCTTCACTTTCAAGAAACTCTTCATTTTCAGCCCCATCTTCTTCCCACAGTCCTTCATCTGGATCAACAGGCCATGTAATAGACCTTACAGGGTCTCCGTCACCCCCTCCTTCTACAGACACCCCACCAGCATCAACTCTACCAGAACTTTCTCCAAAAACCCCAGTTTGCATCGGAAAGCTCACCGTTACTGCCCTCGTACTTTATCCCGTTCAATATCTCCTTCCACGGAGTCTAAATGGCGAACCTGAGTGGGCGCCTGTAAGGCTACAACACGAGCATAACCCCCTCAAACATGACTCGGAGACTATACACATTCAAGTTCCCCATACAAGGGCTCAGAACGGTGAGATCATCGCTGGAGAGGCCTTTGGGGTTGTGGAGCAGAAAGTTGCGACTTCGTTAGGCCCCATGCTCGGCAAGGGTTTGATTCGGCTTGATGCCAAAGTGCGAAAAGGGCCACCAAATGTATACTTTTTTTTTCTTTCTCGTCTACTGTTATGCAAGTCATTCATGTCCCTAATTCGCAGCATCCGATTCTTTCCCTCCAGATGCTTGTTTACACTCCCAAAGGAAACATACCCGTTGTCGGAGACTATCTCCACCAGTGTGGCCTTCTTCTGGATCATCCTTCAGCACCCTATGATATTCACCGTCTCACCAACTATCATTATCATAATCCCCACAATCCACCTCCCGGTGGTTTCAATCAAGCAATATTTGTCAACAACCGGCTGGGACAAAGCTCTCCCTTGAACAATACGCGCTGGAGTACCCCCGCAATGACAGGAAAGAGTGTTGAAGTTCAGAGGAGTCAAGTGGACGAACTGTTCAAGAGTTTGAAGGATGGCGATGAACTAGTCGAAACTGAACCTAGTCCGTGTCATTTCATCTGGAGATTCTTTATAACCTTATACATTGATCTTTTAGGCCCTGACGTTGCGACCAAGCTCTATCCCCATCAGAAAAAGGCATTGACATTCTTGCTAGAGCGAGAGCGCGAGCATCTTGGACCAGATGGCATATTTTCCACCCTGTGGCAATTGCGCCAAAACCCACTATCTCATAAAAAGTCATGGTTCCACATTGTGACGCAGAAGGAAGTTTTTGATGAACCACGGGAAGCCAAGGGTGCAATTTTGGCCGATGATGTACGTTGTCGTTTGCTGGATCAGGTTTCTTTACTCAACTATGGTTACAGATGGGGCTTGGCAAGACCATAGCCTGCGTGTCTCTCATTGCTGCAACACTCACATCAGCGCAAACATTTGCTGCTTCTCCCCAGGATACTCCCTCTCCGCCGTCACCGAGCATTGATTCTTTAGATGCCTCTCATTTTGCTGGAAGTGTGTGGCATATGCCTATTCCAGAAGGTGGCTCGTCTCAGAAAGCTAAGGCCAAAGCCGCGAAAACTCATGAAAAACAGGAGGCAGTGTATGCCCGGGCTTCTCGAATCAAAACAAGGAGTAGGGCCACTCTCATAGTATGCCCTCTTTCTACCGTCTCTAATTGGGAAGACCAGTTCCGAGAACACTGGAGAGGGGAGGTGTCTGTGTTTGGTGGAAGTGGAGGAATATGTCTGCCATCAACCCCATCCCAGTCTCTGTCGAATATCTCATTCAATGCAAAGGATACCCAACCTACCCGAGTTCGTCAAGGCACTCCTCTTAGGGTGTACGTCTACCACGGCAATGCCCGTAGGCCCGATCCTACTTTTTTAGCGGACTTTGATGCGGTCATAACTACTTATGCAACACTTGCATCCGAATTTTCCAAACAGAACAGAAGTGCTACAAACGCTGACGATGATGACGATGACGGTAACAGCAGCGAAGGCGCAGGGGGTGTGGACGTCGACGAGCATGGGAATCAAGTCTTGCGATTGCCGAAAACGAAGAAAGGAGGTCTTAAAAGGAAGAAAACAAGTATCCTGTCAAGCAACGGCACGCCTGAAACAACTAGCCCCCTCCAAAGTATACACTGGTTTAGGGTCATTCTTGATGAAGCCCAGTAAGTAACAGCGGAGTAGCGGTATTCTGATCTTGCTCACTTCACTGCGATGTAGTTCCATAAAGGAAACTGGAACCGTTGGTAGCCGCGCGTCCTGCGATTTGATGGCTGATCGACGGCTATGCCTGACCGGCACACCAGTGCAGAACAAACTTGACGATGTGTTTGCCCTAATCAAATTCCTACGTCTGGAGCCGTTTGACGATAAAAATGTCTGGACGGAATTCATTGGGAGTCCCGTGAAGTTTGGACAGGCCTTGGGTGTTGCCCGACTTCAGACTATCATGAAGTGCATCACGCTTCGTCGAACTAAAGAGACCAAAACCAATGATGGCAGGAAGATACTGGCCTTGCCTCCCCGCCGTGATGAATTAAGGTATCTCAAATTCGACACGGAGGAGCAAGCGATTTATGATCAGTTTTTCAATGAATCCAAGGCTGAGTTTAACGAGATGTCGGATAAGAACGAGGTTATGAAGAACTACGTGGGTATTCTGCAGAAAATTCTCCGACTTCGTCAAATTTGTGACCATTTCGAGCTGGTGCAAGGTAAAGGGGTCAATCAAGAAAGTCTTTCTCAGGACCCCACTGCTTCTTACGAGGACATTGTTGCCGATATATGGAAAGAAGGAATTAATGCCAGCCGTGCAGCCGCTGTGTTCGCTATCCTTCGCGAATCAGCTACCACCCAATGCGTCGAGTGTGGGGGAGAGCTTTGCGTATCTGCTGACCCTGGGCAAGACGCTATGATGATGGATGGGTCGTCTGCACCCAAGCGTGGAAGGAAGACGAAAGGTACTTCACGTGGTTCTACTCGCGCCAGTAGCCCTTCCATGCCTCGTCCAATTCTCACGCGATGTCAGCATCTATTTTGCATTGAGTGTTACCGCAACACCATTTGTCCTGGATGGCCGAACGTCCATCCCGACACACGACGATGTTGTTCGGCCTGTCAGACTGCGCTCTGTCCCTCCGATGCGGTCGAGATCAAAGTGGAGGCTCCTTACGATGCCGCACCCAAGAAGAGAGCACAAAAACAGGAGAGGCGACGTCAGGGCTGCTCTATGGAGAATTTTCATCCTTCTACCAAGGTCAAGGCTCTTCTTGGTGATCTGATCATATTTTCGAGGGCAAATCCATATTCAGCGAACTATGACCCTTCGTCTATTGAAGTCCAGGTGATTGATGATCAGGGAAACCAAATGGATGATGGGGTTGTGAAAACTGTGGTTTTGTAAGTCTCAGGATTATTCAACTGGTCGATCGTGAATTTAACCTTCTTTCGTTAGCTCACAGTGGACCACTATGCTTGACAAGTAGGTTTCTTTCTGTCTCAATAATCACCACATCTCACATATGTTAGAATTGAGGATGCGCTGGACGTCGCTGGAATCAGGTTTGATCGATTGGATGGCACGATGAAACGTGACGAGCGGACGAAGGCTATGGATGCCTTGAAACATGACCCAAGCTGCGAGGTCCTCCTTGTTAGCTTGAAAGCTGGAGGGGTTGGACTGAATCTTACTGCCGCCCAGCGAGTCTATCTAATGGATCCTTACTGGTACCAATTATTTCCGAGGCTAGGCGTGCTGCATTTCGCTAACACATTCCCATAGGAATCCAGCAGTCGAAAACCAAGCTGTCGATCGCATTGTCCGTCGTCTTTTTGCTTCACATTTGGCAGAACCCGGCTAATTAGATTTCTAATAGCATCGTCTGGGGCAAACGCGGCCTGTCACAACTGTAAAGCTAATAATCGAAAATTCTATAGAGGCCCGACTTCTAGAAGTACAGAGGAAGAAGACTGAATTGGCTAACATGACTCTTGGTCAGAATTTCAGCAAATCGGATATGTTACAACGCAGGATGGAAGAGCTTAATCAATTGTTTGGTTCATGACGTAGTTATCATAGAATAGTTATAGTTTTTGACCTCATTATCATGATGCTTTAATTACATTCACGCTAGACGGCAGGAAAGAACACAGAAGGTACCATTTACATGAAGGCGGGAAAACGAACGAACGACCTAGAAAGCGAAATGTGCAGCATTCTTGCGAGAACCAAAGAGATATACTGAAACTGACGTCAGGGGCAGAAAAGTTTCAACAAAGTGGAACTAGCCCACCGATAACCTGACTGACAAACAATCCAATGGTCACTCCGGCAGCCACCGAGATCATCCGTAGAGCCAAGGAGAATCCACTTGAATATTGCTCAGCCGAACTATGGTACGTCTGACTTAAGCCACCTCCTTGAGCAATGCCGGACTAGAAAAATGTGAGATGCAGTGTGTTGTCCCGTATCTTGCGATTGACGCACAGGTACGAGGAATAGGACTCCAGTGACCATAGACGTAAACGCTGTGCCACGTACCAGTCGGGAATAGACATTGCCAAGCGAGCCGATAACAAAAGCGCCAGCTGCAGAAACGATATCAGTGCGTCCAGGAAGAATTACGCTCGCCGCTCTGTTTGCAGCATATGAACAACAGGAGAAGAAGACCATGACCAAGAGTTGAATATTCCACGCTTGCAAATTGGCAAGGGAAGAACAGAGGGAGTAGATTGGGACCAGAATAAAGACCGTCCACCACGGCAAAGGATTCCTATACCACGGCCAAAAGTCATCACGTAGGCAACCTTGGCATCAAGGTAAATGCTGTATAGAATTGTTGGATTGATCTTACCCCTGTTCACGTGCCCAGCCGTAGATGAAGACACGACCGGTCGAGCGAGGACACCATTGATTGGTACAAAGGGTGTGGATCCATTGACCATTAAGAAGGTGCCATGAGTATACGTCATGTTCTGGGGCTGGCCCCGATAGAATGTATGCCGAGCTCGACGGTCGACCACGAAGTAAAAATCAGACCCGATGGAAAGGCCGAATCCCTGGTCGATATTAACGTCCGATTTATGTATCATGGAATCGGTTCACCAGAAACAGGGTATAGATTATCGCATACACAATTCTCACCGACCCGCAGAAGATATTTCTGGACATCAATTCAAGGGCGCTGATCACTGGATGAAATTGAGGATATACATGTCAAAGAATGTTCGCAACTCACAGATAGTGAACCCTGGTAGGATGACCACCACCCCAGCAGAAGAGACTGCGCTGTAACAAAACAAATAGCCAGGGATATTGCTTAAACCTCGAGCCACGAACGCCACAACTATAGACACAGAGATTCTTGACAAAATAAGGGATTTTAAAAAGCTTCTGACGCTGAACCTACTCGTAAACATTGGCATACATCGCGCTTTTGTGCGCAGCATTCAAGCCAAGGTATTGGAGGACACTTGCAATAGTCCCACTGATCCACATATCAATGACGGATCCACCGAACGCGAGGACGCATATGATAGAAGCACAGACGAAAGCCAGGGCGCATCTAAAGATAAGCGAATATATGGGAGGAGTTTGCAAGAGTTGTCTAAGAGCATCGGTCCCAGCTTCTGCTCCCATTTTGCCGTGCAGTACCTCACGGTAGATCATATGGACCCGGTGCAAAGAAGTCAAAGCGATGCGGCCAGTAGCGCGAATAAAGTGTGTCCGCGTCGACTTTGAGTTCCCGTTCCGGATCGTAACAATAATGATGTTTGGAATATGAACAAATTCTTCCGCGTCGATGTACTCAGACGCAGGTGCGAAAGACGCGAAACAGTGTACTGACCTGCTTGAGCATCCAGAATGTCTGAAGCAGCAGCCAATTGCGATTCAATCCTATGAGAAGGTGCACCAAAGGACAGTAAGGCTTTTGCGAGTTTCAAGATGAACATCCTTCTATCGGTCGCAGAGTCTTAAGAGCCGAGTTAGGGCTCTTGTACCTTGGCCCACGTCTAATAGTCGAGCACGAACCTTCATCATTCCGAACAATCCCTGACGATGCTTTTGGCGCAAATAGAGAACGAATTCTAAACTTGCCCAAAGGTTGTTTCTCCACAGGTCGCATATATCGATAGCAGACTTGTACTTCTCGTTTGATGGAGTGTCTGATGTGGACGAGCTTGAAAACTCTGTTTGAAGGCTACTCGCAAAAGAGCCGTGAGGGTTGGAGTTAGCTGCCCGTTCTATGCTCTTGAGGGGTATTTCGAATAGAAAAACGTTCGATTTCCCAGAGTTAGGTTCTTCAGGCAGGTCGTCGGACGGTATCATAAGTCGGCGATGACTCGATGAAAGCGAGAGGTGAACTTACGGAATTAACTAACTGTAACCCAAAGGTATAGTAATTAAATTATTAACAACTCACATCAGTACACAATCAATATTATATAATATAGACAAGAACAGAATAATACAAGCTACACAATACAGGGAAAAAGAAAACATCCTTTACCAGATCTGAGGTGCCGGCGCTGGCGGCATGTAGTCGTCGGGTAATAAGAAGGCATTCATGCCGTTTTGCGAGAAAGAATTTCCACCTAGACTCTGATCTGAAATCCAAACAGGCAATTGCTCGTTAGCTGTCGCCTCAAATCCTCGCCATATGTTATCAGCATCCGTAGCAGAATGGTACTGCTGGTAATGGTGCTGAGCGTGAGGCTGTTGATGTTGAAGAGAAACCGTGGCAACAGCTACGTGGCTACTAGACATTTGATTCTCAGGGGAGCCGGGGAAACCAGCGTCGTACTGGGGTGAAAAGGGCTCTGAATGCCTTTGGTGTGGGGCTGAATTGTTCCCACTCGAATGGTCAATAGCCATCGCCAGAGACTGGGGACCTTCACGGTTTGCCCTCGGAGAGCGAGACATAGATCCCGCCTTTCGCTTTGTCGATCTTTTCAACATTAACTGGAGGGTCAATGCGTATCGCTTGCCCGGAACTGAGAACGTGATCAGGGTTGAGGTTCGAGGAAGAGCTCGGACGACGCACTGTTAGACATAAGATTGGCCAGTCGTTCCACTTGATTCCTGATCTCCAGTGTATTGCATTCGTCTGGGCTGAAGCATAATCAGAGCTTGCACCAGTATTTATCAAACACATATCTCACAAAAGTCGAGCCAGCCGCAATAAGAAGGAGGCAGCGAAGGTAGCAGTGGCATGAGTGTAATGAACAGCTGAGATAAAGGGGATGAGTACGCGCTGGGATTACAAAACATCGCTTTAATACCGTATTTCATTCCTTCTCTATACGCGGGGGAGTTAACAGTGATATCCAACCCCTGCCTAGCAACATGTATAGATCTGAGTGCTAGCTGGCGCTGGACAAGTGGCATTTTTTGAACGTCGTCAGGACCATTGATACCCCTCAACGCAGTGGCTTTGTGGAAGAGCTCAGCGTGCAGATGCTGGATCTGCAGACTCTGCCGATAAAATGCTGGCCTACAATGAGTTGTAACATAAGAACTTTAGAGGTCGTCTCACCAGCATCTTCATACTTCTGGGAAAACGCGTGGTCCCAGGTAGCATACCAGTTGCCAAATTCTTCATCCGCCTCGCGAAGCCTTACAAAATGTTCATCTTTGACAGGTCCCTCCATTGGAGAAAGTGCATTGTTGACCCTTTCGCGAATGGCCATGAGTTCGACGGTTGATACAAGGCGCATGTCATCTTCAATTGCCAAGGGATGCTGAAGAAGCAATCGGCACTCCCGGATGCTCTCGTCATCTTTAAGAACTGCAGGCCGCCCAGTACCATAGGACATTCTATGAAGAAGAGAAGCGTTCATCGGTACCACGATAGTTGAAACGGAATTGAAACAACTTCACGCACTGATGCTCAAAAAGATATAAACAGAACCAAGTACGAGAAGCGATTACAAGGTTACGATCAAGAACAGGATCAGTCTTGTTGGATTTGATTCGCCTAAGTAATTTTGGCCAAGCTTTATGCATAGCTATAGCAAACAGTTACACTTTGTAGAACGGTAAGAAATGAACGATGAACTTGCACAACTCCATGGCCATACGAACAGCATGACCTCCACTGAGCCAACCGTTATCAGACCAACCAGAGACCAGTACTAGCATATACATAAGCTTCAGCAGAGATACCCGAATAAAACAACGTACTCATTGCCTGAACTGCTTCGTTGCTCATGACAGGAGCAAAGAGCGTGGCACATGAGATTGCTTGAACGTCTTCAAAAATTCTGTTGTACGTTTCGCTACCTTGGTCTGCAACTATTAGTCGCCAAGGCCAACGACTTCGCATTAAACTTACCCCCACCATCCCGAACCCGTGCCGCGACCATGCATACACAATCAACAGCAAAAGGAGAGCGTTCGTGCAAGGCGGCGAATGTATCAGTATTGGAATCAAATACAGGCCTTCGGTTACAATTTGTTTGATATTTAAAATCATGGATCCAACAGGATTATTACTCACAGAAATGTAGAACATCCGCGGTAAAATCTAGAGAACAAAAAGCTTGAATAAGATGCACTAAAGAAGACGGAACAATCTAACATGTTAAACAGTTCGCGCGCTTCAGCTTCAGATATGATATTCTTTGTAACCACTAAAATAACCATTATGAAAATCAAAACCGAAGTCAATGGCGAAAAACATACCGTCAGGAAATATTAAACTGCGAGGAAGCTTGTGACGGATTTTCCTTCGTTTGGAAGGTCTCGACTGTCTGTCAGGAGACGGTGTCCGTGCTCGACTGTGTGATTCACTGCTGTCACCGTTTTCCTGATTTCGAAAGTTAGACACTAAAATCCTCATACGATTTGATGCGAGCCTACTTTGGCAGCTCTCTCGATAGCAACATCAGCTAGCCCCCGGAGCACTTCCCATGGAGCCACAAGGCCGGAAGCAGGTAGTTCACCATTGTCATCCTCATCGAGATCAGATGAATCGGCACTGGTAACGTTCGAAGACGAGGGCGCCTGTCTCTTGGAGCTTGATGGGACATTTCTCGACAAAGGGCGGGAACCCTCTACTGCTTGATAGCGAAGCGATGAGACATTGCCTTGTTGTGCAGGAGGCCCCATTGTCGATATGCTTGAAAAAGGAGGTAAAATATGACTTGGAGCAGAAGTGGCATGACCATAGGATTGCGCGTTTGAGGCATAGTTATTGTAAGATGGTGGGGGATGAAACTCCCCAGACTGAGATGCTTGGCCTGTTGGAGGCATGGACGAACCCGGGTATGCAGTGATAGGTATAGTAGCACGAGGTTGTCGTGGAGGCGCCGTCGCCTGTCCATGTGACACAGAAAATGTGTTAGAGCCCCCGGATGGTGAAGGATGTATATCATTAATGTGTGGATGACTAGTAGTCGGCGTTGACAAGGAGGGCGAGCTCATGCTCGGCGACTGCTGGTGGAAAGAGGGAGGATATATAGACGGCGATCGAGCAACGAATGACCCTGCCCGAAGATGTGATATAAGTTCCGACAGGTTGTTCGAGATTGTGGCCTGGGTGTGACGAATATCGGCGACATGAGCTTCGAGGCTACGGATCCTTCTAGTGTAAGTGTCAGCAATGGAGAGAGAATATGCAACAAGTTGATTACTCCAAACCAGCCTCTCCGGTGAGAGTTGCTTCTCTTGAGGGTTTCTCAAACAAGCACTCGAGGTTTGTGTTTCGACAACGTTTACAAGGAGGGTTATCAGCTCCCTCACACCTCATTTTCTGCTTTCTGCATGCATTCTGACGCACTAGTTGAAGGTTGTGTGAATAAAACAGGATCTATGACTCACACAGGCACCTATGATGAGAGAGACATCCACTTTAAGTAGGGAATTCGAGAAACGGCAGGACAGTCAAGGCTTACGAGGGACTCTATTCAACGTCTTGACTGCTGGCTTGATATCGGTCCGCTTCTCGCCCTCATCCTCTTGCTTCTTTATCGTTGGGCCAGAGTGACTTGGATCCATCTGTACCTGTAGTTTGCGCGAAAGATTGATTGAGGACAGATTAGAGTGAAGGAGAGTGAGAGGGTCGCGGGGTCTCGTGTGCGGATTAGGCAAAAGACTCAGACTTCCAAACAACGGTAACGTTAACGTTCTAGCAATCAGAACTTGAAGTTGACACACATCCACTATCCCGAACTCCAACCGAATAGATTGATTGACACCATTCCATGGATGCCGCTGAATAAATTATATATACATGCAACAATGGCTCATGAGCCGAAACGGTGACGCCTAAACGCTCCCTCCACATCTGCTACCGTGTACTCCAGGGATATCCCACTATCCTTGTAACATTGCAATATTCGTTTCGAAAAGAGTTCCGTAATTCTCAACAACTCCTCTTCGCATGACTTCCAGACTCCAACCATGACTGTGCCGGGAGGAATACCACCACTGTCTTCTGTCGTCGCCTTCTCGGAAGCTTCTGCAAAATGCTTTGTGACACGCACAAACAAGGCATCGACATGTTTGCGTATATCCTTCGCCCCATATTCTTTCAAGGTCTTCCTAAGGGCTGACTTGTTATAGATGTTGTTATTTGCGATTTCGCTAGGAGCAGTAGTCTTCAATAGGCGCTCAACTCCCTCGAAATAATCCTGATGGATAATGAGACTTTTGTGAAGGAATTCTTTTTGTCACACATACGATGATTCTCCCGAAAGGTCGTCGAATGACAAGCTTGACGTATGCCGCAAGGTTCTCGTCGTATATTGCTTCTGCCTGTCTGGAGAAGACACCCATCGAGCTTACATCCATTTGAGATGTCTCTGCAACAAAATGGTGCATGTTTTCTTTTTGTGGCCGTAAGTCAAGGATAGAACAGCAAAGGTAGACTGCACACCGATCAGAATAACATGATAGTTCAATTGGCCTTTATCCTCCCCTTCTCCATCCATTTTTGCCATTTGTTTTAATGAGTCGAAAATGGTGTTGACAATCTTCTCATATGCGGCATCCACGTTGGTGCGTATTTCAAGGCCATCGGCGCCAATAAGTTGATTCTCGACATGTCCAATATAAGTGGGGAAGTATTTGACAAAATGAGCGACGCCTTGCCGCTTCTTGCTACTCAATTTGGTTTGTTCAATATCCTTTATTTGTTCATTCTAAGATTATGGAAGATCAATGGTGATGTCTTAGGACCATGAGAAAACACATACGACATGACGATCAAAGCTACTCTTCAGACGGATGTGCTGTTTCCCTAAAAGACTGAGAAGAAACTCATTACCTCTTTCCTCCGCATCAGCCAAAAAGCGCTCCAAGCAAGCGGTAACTCCAATGATTTCCCTAAAATAACTCCCGAGGTCAGAAACATAATTTCAAGGTACTGGTATACTTACATCTTATCTTTCGCTAGAGCAACATCAAGCCACATCTTCAATTCAGCCGGTAGAAAACCATATATAAGGTCCATAGCACCGCGAACAAGTTTGACTGTAGATTGACTGAGGCCAGCAGCCCGTGCCGCTTGCCTTCTAAAATAGTTGTCAAGACCCATGTAATCAGCGAAAGTAAGCGCTGCATTATTGATCTGCAGAAAGTGTGCAATGAATTCATCTTCAGAGTAGATTGCGGGCGCCAACTGTTCCAGGACAGAACCAAATGCCTGGAAAATAGTTGGACGTTAATATAATGGGAAGGTCAACTCAGCTCACCTCTGAGACTCGCAAATTACCATCAGACGTTTTATCTTTATCCCTCTGTCGCCCTTCAATAGGTGATCGTATGATAGTTCCCGCACGACGGATTCCTGATGTGCTTTTGGAAACGTTGGTCGTAGACGCTGAATTGAAACCTTTCAGTGCGAATGAGGTAATATCGTTTGGCTAGCAGAGCAATACCACGAACTGTACTCTTGGGCATCTTCCGGTACCTTCTTGATGAGATTGGCATACACAGAGAACATTTTTTTCATTTGTATGCTATGGAGCTCACTGGCAGCAGAGAAATAAGCCTGTGTATGATCTTCAATGGAGTTGTTCCGACGTGTTAAGTTACACGCAATACGCACTGCGCAGAGCTTTGCGTAGATGCTCTCATCCATTTCCTTCATATAGATTATCAACCCTGCATAACGTCCTAAATAGGACTCCATTTCTTGATGTTGTACCATGACTGGTCGGGCTCGTCCATTTGCAGCTAAAATCCCACCATTATCACCCAATAACATTGCTGACTGGATTTCTTCAGTAAAATCATCATCAGCAATTGAGACTGCTTACTTGCGCAGTGAACATAATGGAGAGGAAGTCAAATAATCGTTTGCAAAACTGGGAGTTATGCGTTCGATACTCCTGTAACCTTTCCATTGTAGCCCCCATATCTACGATTGAAGTCGATCAGAGCGAAAGGGTCAGGATCATTAGCTACTTACCTGTATCTCGACCTGCTTGCAGGGCTTTGTAAAGTTCTACAGCAGCTTCCTCGAGTTTTTGCATGCTGCGAGGATTTTCGAGTGATTCTTTATTGAGTGTGAGCAAAGCCTCTTGATCAACATTCACGGTTTCCTAACAGAGAGAATTAGCAACTGGGTTAAATGAATATCAAAGGCAGCACAAGAAGATTTTCCAGCTCAGTCAATAAGGCTCTTTGATTCTGAGTCTGGACCTGTAAGCCCCGATTCTGGGATTGAATATAAAGAATATCATCGCTGACAGTCTGTCGCAGTATTGGTGAGATGCACAGCGAAGCATGGATGAAGTTGAATCATTACATTGAGATGTATCTTGTAAGAGGAAACAAGGCTATCCATACTGTCTAGTTCCGATATAGCCTCGTCCATGTATTTCAATACGACGCCTATTCGATCATCGAATTCAATGAATGAGTGGATATTCGCCTGCGCAATATCTTAAGATTGATTGCCAAAATGCTTTTTATATCCATACCTTTTCAAGAGCCATCAACTCGTTCAACAATCGAGCCTCGATCAGATCAGCTGTAGCTCTCGACGGCTTCCTTCCGATAACATTATCGCTAGCCCATTCGTACCCCTCAATCATATCCTCCACATTCGACATCGTTGCCAAACTGTGCTCATCATCTCCCTCATTATCAGATTGAGCCCCCGCCTCGCCCGTAATTAGCCTGTCGAGTGTTGCTTGGTTCGCTGAATCATAAAAGGATATACGTACATTCTGATCTCGACGAGGAACGTCATCAGAAGTTTGAGGGGCAACTTGTCCTCGTTTGCGGCTTGGGTTAAGGGGCTTTGGCGAAGGGAGATGTTGCGAGATGGGTACTTCGGGAGGGTTGATTACGTTCTCCTCAAACACAGGCATTCCTTTATGGGTTGTTGTGGATAGATTAGATAGCTGATGACTGTCCCTGGTATGAACAGCTGCAGGCGGCGGTTGTACTGTGATAGAGGCTGGCCTAGGCTGAGCTGCTGATGAATTGTCTACATGGACCGAAGACAAAGAATGCTTGTAATTCGAGGTCGCAGGAGAGCTGGGTCGTGATGAGGCTCCAAGCCGTAAGTGCGAAAACGGCGTGGGAGATGGATGGCTGTGAGATCCAGGTTCCCTTGTCTTTTGAGGTGGCGTCCTAGAACGTAACGTCTGAGAAGGACGCCCAACTACCTCGGGAGGAAACGCAGAGGGTGACGGAGTTCTTGCGGCACGGCGTACGTGCACTTCTTTCCTTCCGACTATTCCCAGTAGTGAAAGATCAGGGAAATTCAGAATGACGAGTGACATTAGCTACCTAATCCGTCATCAGGATCTGACAGGCCGTCCAAGTGCAAAGGAGCGACAGGAGTGAGGATACGGAACAGTCGAACCAAAGCCTCCAAAAAAGTGGACTGATCCGCTTCATTTTCAGTCTGCCACCGGTATGTCCTTGACAAGGTGATATTGAAAGCCAACGACTGGAAGTACTCAGTCGTACACACACCGGCAGCAGAACAATGTGGGAACATACATCCACCACCTGTATAGCTCGAAGTTCCGCAAGTCTCCATGTTTTTCCGACAGAGAATGTGCCATTCGTATTTAATTTGGACTTGTGGATGAATCCAGTTCCATTGCTAGCCTCTACAACAAAGATATCGGAAATCAAACACAGAAAGCAGTCTGATTGAATACATACGAGAGAGGAGTATGTAACGCGGTTTTCTTCCGCCGCCTTCAGGCCCCGCATCTTCCCAAACCTTGACATGTGAGATGTATGATTCTTCGAGGTTGCCAGTTGCATTTCGCCTTGAGAAAACGGAAGAAATGATCCTTTGCGTTTGGTCAGCCATCGAGTAATATTTTAATCAATGGGCGAGTGGGCGTGGGGACGTTCACGTTCACGTCCTTTCGTGACGAGATCACGATCGTCACTTGTTTTGTCAAAGAACTGAAACGATTTGAGGATGGCAACTTGTATACATACAAATATCTTAGAGTCTCAGGCCTCAGCGCTCAGCGCTCAGCGCCTCAGCACGGCTTTGAAGGTACACCAAGTAAAAAACAATACCGGTAATTGCCGAAGACAATTGGCCTTGTATACTTACTTATAAGGTGGATATAAGGTGGTCAGAATCTCTACTTATGGAAGTTGGACCCATTCAACATATTTTGGTCTCCTTTGACGACCCCGAAGCGCTAGGCGCTGTCTTCTTACGCTCCTTTCCCTTTTCATTACGACTTACCCTTATTTAATCTATGATGTCTCGTCTTCGACTTATGAACTCCACCGTGACGATCCAAACTCCACTCCATCTACTCGCTCACGTTGCGCTCGACTTGCCGGAGAAATACAATGGCGCTGGAACGCCTCTACAGGATTTTTCTCAGCAGACAGGCCCTGCAACATATCCCATACCTCCATCTCCCACCCAAAGTCTACATATTCCTTGCGGATATCCTGCTTTCACGCATGACGATCCAAGACCTCTCCGACGCTCTAGTACTTCGAACAGCCTTCACGCAGACTCATCATCATCTTCATCAAGCCACGTTGTGAGAATTTCCAAGAAACGCACACGAAAAACCACACGTCCTTTGCAAACGGCCAAGGCGGATCTGAAGGCGAGACGAAGGGAATGCATGGAACGTGCTTTGAGAATAAAGTCTCTTGAGAATTCTCCTGTCAATGATCGACAATTGCATGTCCTGCGCATGGTATATGATGAAATAACCATGTATCCATCTGAGGCTTGGATGGTTCTGATTGCAATTGTCATCAACAGGTGTGTATGCTCGTCGGCAATCGCGCCCATAAGATTTAATAGCTTCATCTTCTAAACTTCTTCCAGAGCTTTTAAACAAGTCAAAAATTGGTTTTCAAATGAACGACAGAAACAAAAAGTTGGCGAGGTCGTCTCAATCCGCACGGACACCGGGGAAAAGTTACGTTTGCGTGCTCAGGCTTTGCAGCTGTGCCAAGATTGGTCAGACAGCTTCTTTGAGGAGGTGATAATGGTTCACCACTTCAAGGTTCTTCGTTGCATTCGTTGGAAAGAGATGCAACTCACAGCAGGGTCGGCGTCAAGGTTATACTGATATCGATATATAAAACTCGCTGCATCGCTATCTCGCTGCCATACAGTGTATCGTGGATGGACCCGGTGCTCATAATGATTACTACTATTATACTTAACTTACTAACTACTACTTATTTACTATCATTCATATCAAGGACCTATTATGTTAATATGCATAGAACAATACTAGATTTCTTTCTCCCATGCAGCTACAGGTTTCAATTGCCACTACAAATCTCAACAAGCTTCGTGTATTGTGTCTGGCGTAGTATCACGAAAACTCCAGCCCTGCAGCGACATGCTTAACCTCCCCGTTCCGAAACACCCGATATCGGCTGCCCCTCCAAACCACC
The DNA here is from genome assembly GCA_026075535.2 of Tricholoma matsutake. Lineage (NCBI taxonomy): Eukaryota > Fungi > Basidiomycota > Agaricomycetes > Agaricales > Tricholomataceae > Tricholoma > Tricholoma matsutake. Next base: position 8,184,524 of record AP026540.1, on the reverse strand, counting down.
TCATCACCAAAAATTGCCAACAAAAATATCGGAAGGGCCAACGCTTCACGAGCAGCCCAGGCAGCAATGAACTCCCACCGAACCAGAGTCGGCAAACTGTGTCCAGCAAGGGAAGCGTATATATCCATATCAACGTATAACAGAAAGGAGAAGTGTAGGATGAGCGTGATCCATGGGGGTATACCGAACAAATAATTCAACGAGGTGCATGCAATAGTGCAGAGCACGAATGCTTCGGTGAAAGGCTCCAAGAGAGTCGCAGTCAACACCATATGTTTTCGAACACGGATCCAGCGTACGCGGCGCCAAACATAGTCTGACAACGTCATGTTTCCTACCACGTTGCATGCAACGTCGCAAGACAGATCATGGCGAGTACCCAATTCATGCCACAGCGCGCTTGCAATCATATTATCTTCGGCAAGAAATTGGCCGAACATACGAAGACCGGAATCAGAGGCTTGGCGGGCACCACCATCTTTCGATACGGCTGGCTTCAAGGATCCAGTAAGCCGCTCGACATCTGAGCGTCGGTATAGATTTGATTTGCCCACAACGCAAGATTCTATCGCCACTGTGTTGATGGCAAGGTACATTTTGGCGTGATTCGTGTTCAAAAAGGCTTCTTCAAGCTTTGAGCCTATCCTGGACTCAGTGGCAAAAGCGAATGGAACGTGGTGCACAAGAGAAATCTTCTTCCGCAATTCCGAAACTTCTGGTATTGGAGGTCCAAGAAGTGCATCGACTGAGCGTGAAAGCGTTCCTGGATGGACCATAACATTGGAGTCAAGAACCCACAAAATGTCGTTTGCAGCTTCGCGATAAGAACGGACGAGATTATTCACTTTAGGGTTCACCCCCACAATCTCTTCCCCTGACAGAGCAGCAAGGTTGGTAATGAACGATACTGAAGCAACGTCTCACCTACCGATAATTATTCTTGTATTGACACTCGGATACTTTAGCATCAGATCTCTCACAATAGGGAGTGCCTGGTCATCATTATCTGCCACCGAGAAAATCATTTCGAAATTGGGATATTCTTGAGTAAATGTGGATTCAAGATTCTCATAAAGGTTAGTATCCAATCCTTTTAGAGGACGGAGAATTGACACCCCAGGCGGAGATATCCCAGTAACAAGAGAAGGTTGGGGATGTAGTCGATATCGCCTGCGTCTGTACAAGACAGGTCAGACGGGGGGTCCAGGAGGAAAATAGTGATCGTACGCGACGTAGCACCCCAAAAGCCCGAGACACCATATGATAACATACCATACAACGCCTATCAGGGCCAGCATAGCATCACGTCTGTTCTCCAAACGGAAGGATTGCATATTTCCACTTTATTAGTGGCTTTTAGACCACGAACAAGTACGAGATCCAATTGATGCTCACGCGTTGACACTTAGCTGTGATGGATTTCATAATTATGTAATAATAATATTTGTGCTATCGGCCGGACCACATCTTCGCTGACTACATATATACAGCTGGTATCTCACTAATAGTACCGTATTCCAATATGCAACGAGTGAAGCAGTTAGCCGCTCATCTCACGAGCCCTCCAGTAGGAGTTGCAGCATTGCAACGCGAACTTCCAGATGATGTCGTCATCACAATGGCCATCCGCTCTCCTCTGTGCAAAGCGAAAAAAGGTGGCTTTAAGGATACTAGGTATGCTTGTTATTGGACACGGAATATAGTTTTCTCATGCGCCTTTGCCAGAACCGACGAATTGATGTTGGAGATCTACAAAGTAGGTATCAACTCAGTCCTATATTCTGAGTGCGTTCACACCATGCAGCAAGCCATTGCTCGTTCTCGCATAGACCCCGGACTGGTGGGGGACATTTGCATTGGCACGGTCCTCACGCCCGATGCAATGTACCCTGCACGATCAGCAGCGCTCGCTGCTGGATTCCCCGAGTCTGTTCCTGTTCAAGTCGTCAATAGATTCTGTTCTAGTGGCCTTATGGCTGTGACAATCATCGCCAATGAAATTCGTAGCGGGCAAATTGAAATTGGTCTGGCAATTGGTGTAGAGAGTATGTCTCAAAAGTAATTACTTTTCTTCCAATATTTATCTTGCCATTTCCGTTACAACTCACTTCTCTCTAGTCCGGATAATGGGGCTCCACCTCAAAGCGAATTGATTTCTTCCAATCCTGCCTCCGCGGACTGTCAGGGACCTATGGGGTGGACCAGTGAGAACGTCGCAGCTGATTTCAACATCTCCCGAGAGGAACAAGATGCTTTTGCGGCAAGATCCTTTCAACGGGCAGAGCACGCACAGAAATCAGGCCATTTTTCTCAGGAGATAGTCCCATTCACTGTTTTCCAGAAAGATCCCTTGACCGGGGAGCGTAAGCAAGTATCGGTAACGGAGGACGACGGAATTAGACATGGCACAACGAAGGAAGCGCTGCAGAAGATCAGGTCTGCATTTCCACAATGGGGTAACGGAACCACAACTGGCGGCAATGCTAGCCAAATTACGGATGGCGCTGCTGCTATTCTATTGATGACGAGACAGAAGGCAACAGAACTGGGTTTGACAATTCTAGGGAAGCATGTGACTACAGCGGTTGCTGGTATGTCTCTCGTTCCTTTTTCATTGTTCAATTGGCATATTTTTTCTAGGCGTGCCTCCGCGTGTCATGGGAATTGGTCCTGTTTTTGCTATTCCGATGGCTCTAAAACACTGTGGGCTTAATTTGGATGACGTCGACCTATTCGAAGTCAGTTTTTCTTCTCTCATTTTTTTGTACCGTGCCCCAATAATATATGTCGCAGATTAACGAGGCATTTGCTTCTCAGTGTGTTTATATTGAGAAGGCACTTGGATTATCAAGGTGTGCACAAGTCTTTCTACTATAGAATAATCATGTATGCATATCTTTCCAGTGAAAAGGTGAGAAGAACAGAAGTGCTACTTACACGAGACTTCATCGATCAATAACAGATCAACGTCAATGGCGGTGCTATTGCGTTTGGGCATCCTTTAGATGAGTCGATACACAGTGTTATCTCACCTTTTTGCTGACATTGCTTGTGATATACGTTGCACAGGCGCCCGACAGGTGGTGACGGGAATTCACGAGCTTGCTCGCAGAGATAAGAAGGTCAATGACGAATGTTCGCTTTCATAGCAGACGTTGAAGTTTTTTTCGGCTATAGATCCTGCTTACATCTATGTGCATTGGGACGGGAATGGGTGCTGCGAGTATTTTTGTAAAGTAGCAAACATACCATTGTGGGAATGACTTGGCTAATAATAGCAACAAAGAGACCCATATATGAAACGCATCACAACGAGACCGTCAGGCTTTTTTCCCCCTTCTTCCACCATTATTCCAGTCTTTGTGGCTCACACCTTCGTCTCTCGTTAAAAATTTCTTCCCAGGTCGGTCAGCATTATGGCTGCGAACTACAACTCGATAGGCAGTAATCAGTCACCTTATGGCTCTGGTGATCCCTACTACAACGAATCTTCTGGTTACATCACTCCTCATCCCGCCAAGAAGCGCACCAGCAATTGGATCAAGATTGGTATCCCAGTTCTCGTTCTGGTCATTATCGGTGCCGTTGTGGGGGGTGTCCTTGGTAGTCGGAGTAAGTCGCAGAACAATGTTCGGACAAGTAGTGCAGGTGGAGCGGCGGCGGCTAGCTCTGCAGCCAGTGTCAAGCTCAGTATTGGTCGTTTTGCGACCGCTACGAATAGTGAATATATGATTCCGATCTATCCTTCTACTGTAAGCGATTATTCTTTGAAGAGGCGACGTGGGGCTCAGAAATAATCGTGCAGACGAACACAGCAGCCTTTACATCACCCACATTTCTCTCTTCCACAAACCCTCAGCTTTCTTGGCCCCAGGATCCATTTCAACCGAGCAATTCAAACGTGCTTACCGTACGACCCGACCGTCCTCGTCTCATCGCTCCTGCGTACAAATGGCAGGCATTGCCTGAACTGATCAAGAATGATCCGTATCTCCAGGGATGGAATGATACGATTTTCGGGAATGCTACAAATTACTATTCTCAGCCACCCGTTCCATACGCTATGGATGGCAGCAGTGGCATATTAGACGTTGCTCGTCAGACCAAGATGAGGATCAAGGCATTTGCTTATGTCTATCGCATGACCAATGACACGAAGTGGGTTGATCGAGCATGGGCAGAAATTCAGGTGCGTTGTTTCTCCAACTGCCGCATGGGTCATTTTTAATTTAATTCGTAGAACGTTGCCGGTAATGGAACAACGTCCTGGGGACCAAATGTGGACAGGTGGAACTCTGCCCATTTCCTTGATACCGCCGAACTCTCCGCAGCCTATGCTATAGCATACGACTGGTTATACGCCATCTTGACGCCGTCACAGAAAAGTCAAATACTAACCACCTTGATCCAATATGGTTTACAACCTGGCCTTGCGGCTCTCAATGATGTCAATATTGGCTGGTGGAGTAAAAATGGTACAGATGGCAACTGGAACTGTGTTTGTAATGGGGGCTTGACGCTGGCGTCCCTTGCCATACTCGGTGACGATACTAGTGGTATTCCACAACAGATCCTTAGCAAGACGGTCGACAACGCTAAGCAGAATTGTGCGTTTGGCCCGAGTGATGATGGAACTTGGGCTGAAACTGCCAATTATTGGTATTTTGGTACTACTGGACACGCTGAAATGACGTCTTCCCTTATTACTGCTACGGGGTCCGACTATGGCCTACTCAATACGAACTCGAATTTCTTCAAAACAGGATTCTACCACATGTATGTTGCAGGTTCCACGTCACTTTTCAATTATGGCGACCACGGCCCCAACAAGTTTTCCACAACGGCCAACGCGATGATGTTCTATGCTGAACAGTACAATAAACCATCATATCTATTATTCCAGCGTGAACAATATGATGCGGCGGAGCCATGGAGTATGTTTTGGTACGATCCAAGGGTTTCAGGAGCATTTTGGAATGGCCTACCTCTCGATATGTTTTTCGATAACCCGTTGGACCAGTGGGCATCGATGAGAAGCAGTTGGACGGATAGCAATGCATTGTATCTTGCGGTCAAGGCGGGAATGGATATAAACCATCAGACCCACAACGACCTCGATGTGGGTGACTTCGTACTTGACGCCCTTGGAACACGTTGGGCGGGCGAGCTGGGTTCAGGCGATTACAATTCGCCTGGTTATTTCATCAGCGACGCTCAAAACTCTGACCGCTGGAAGTACTACCGGAAGATGACGGAAGGACAAAATACTCTCTTGATCAACCAAACGAATCAGATTGTCACAGGAACATGTTCAATCACACATCAGTCTTCCGGAACTACGCAAGGTTCCAGCACGGTTTTTACTGTTTCAAAGGATTCTACGGCGTACTGGGTCGTTGATATGACCGCGATGTACTCGGGAGCGTGAGTTTCGTTTACTGTATCGTGCAAGTTGATGTGAAGCTGATCATTCGATTGTAGGTCGTCTGTTAAGCGTGGCGTCCGTTTGCTGAATGCACGACGACAGGTGCTTATTCAGGATGAAATAAACTCTCAAAACCCGGTTCAGTGGCGCATGCATACGAATGCCTCTGTTACCGTTTCTGGCCCTTCCGCCACATTGAAGCTTGACGGCCAGACGATGCAAGTGTCGATGGTTTCTCCTCCGTCTGGTGCCCAGTTCTCGACATCCGAAGCTGTGAGATTTAGCACGGATCCCACGCCTCCTATCCCCGATCAGCTGAACCCAGGTGTCACGGTATTGATTATTAGCCTTCCGGCTGGCCAATATAATCTTCAAGTTCTATTCAACCCGCAATGGAGTGGAATGTCCGCGGCTGACTTTGTAACACCACCAACGGTCGCGCTGGATAATTGGTCTCTCACCAGCCATAATTGATACCCTTCACATACAACGGTGGAATGCGTAGGACAGACTATGATATTAGTTTCTTGAATTCGAGTAATGAACCCTGGACTATACGTAGCTGGTATAGTGGTAGTTTTGTAGAATCTATTTTGTGCCTGGCGACGCTTGCCATCGCAACCTTGTGGAGTTTGTTTGTTCTTTGACTTGTCACTTGTATACTCTTTTTCCCGTCCCTCTTAGAGGCTGAGCTTTTCCACTACGACCTAGTGCTAGCTCTCTTTGTCGTATATGTAAGTCGTGCCTACGATTTTGGGCTTGGAGATTTTCATGAGAATAGGTTTATCCAGCCTCGCGCCATGTCTATCAGAAATTCAAGACCAGGGAATCTTACCATCACTCTCGTTATTTACGTCGCTCTTTTCCTTGCCCTCTCCGTCTACTCGGATGCCAAAGATGTTCACTTTCAGCGTCGTGACCACGGGAACCTCAAGCGCTTGATAAAAAAGCGTTCTTTCCTTCTGGTTCCTGTTATTGATGCTGGTTCAGCCTCACCTATTTCTGCTTCTGCTAGCACTACTACGTCTGACAGTTCTTCCACCTCGACAACGCAGTCGACCACCTCAGCAACTTCTTTGGCTTCCGAAACGAGCACGTCGTCTTCCGTCAGTCACTGTCGCTTTCTGAATACCAGCACCTAACGTTTCCGCAGATGTCCAGTCTAACTTCAACTACAGTGTCAAGCTCCAGCAGCACTACCCAAACCTCGACATCAACGTCAGCTACATCTATACGTTCCACCACATTTAGCTCCTTCACAAGCCAGCCACTTGGCGTCTCTTCTGCCGTCGATACTGTATCAACACCGGCTCCCAAATCGACAGTAACGCAGATTGAGTCTGTTTCTTCTGTTTCTTCCTCTTCCTCTTCCTCCATCCCGTCGACTCAATCTGGTGCGTCGAAAACAAAGAGCACCACTTTAATGGTAGTGATCATTATCGCATCATGTGTTGCTGGTATTACCATCCTTTGGACTGTGTTCCGCAAATGGAAGTTTGGGCGGTCGTCCAAATTCGATGAGCGTCTCCAGCCCATTGACTGGGATCCTACCAATGCTGAAGATGCTGGCCAGCGCCGCTCCAGCACGGGCGCATCGTCATTCCAGTCAGGCGCAGTTCATGGTGGCAACCCTACGGGAGGCGGTGGTGGTGGTTATGGTTCTGATCACGGTCATTCCTATGGCCTCCCTGACCACGACTTTACGGCTGGTCCCGCCATTCTTGCACCCGTTGGTGGATATGCTGATCTTGCACGTGGGCCAAGCCCGCAACCTCCGATGCACCAACTTACTCGCGGTCCTAGCTCGCATCGTCCCGTGTACGACGTTGGAGTCCCTCTGCATCATCAGGCTGGTTATAGTGCTGAGGGTGGGTCAAGGTTCTGAATGGTAGGTATGACAATAAAAAGCATTAGCTACGTTCATGCATACATACCTTCCGCTCTGAGCTTAGCTTATGCGGACCCCACATTCTTTCACACTCATACCCTACTTTGATGCTGCTGTATTCCCTTTAGTACGGCATTCCTATATGATTTTCTCTCCAATAAAAGACATCTTCCTAGCAAGAAGTCATTTACAGTATACTCTTTTTACATGGCTCCCTTTAAGCTATACATGGGACCCTTTTCTCGAGGCAATTAACGTCGAACATGTAGAGTACTCCATTGCCTGTCCTGTACATTGTCATTCAGCACTAGCGTCACTCGTGAGATCTACCAAACCAGACTCATACAAGACATGCATAACTGCGACTAGATTCCCCATTGCATACTCTCCCAGGCTTTGTACATGATGGCGGCGATTAGTGCGAATAGTAGTACGTACGCCCACCAATCCCCGGCATACTTTATGATGAATGGTCTAGATTGGGTGTCATCTGTTGTGGAAGGTGTATCATTAACGAGCAGCGCGCGCTCAAATATCCCTTCTAATCCTGTAGGTTTCTCGGGTGCGAAGAAGCGCTGAGGACGCAACCATGAACCGTCATCCGGCTGCTTAGCAGAGACCTGTTTGTGTTGCTCAGATAATGTATCGGTCGGTGTCCAGTCCATGGCATCGACATCTACTTCTTTATTGACAGCTGGTGGAAGCGGAGATGAAAGTGAAGGCAAGCCAAATATCGGATTCGCGGGTGTGATTATTGGGTTCGCGGAAAGAGACAAAGCAGAGAGAAACTCAGGGTCTGCCGTCGATGGTGGGTGAAACGCGGGCCTGTCTAAACGTGATATGGACGTCGGAGTCACAGAACGGGAGGGAGCTTTGTGAGAGTTTGTGTTCAAAAGGCGAATGACAGGCGGGTGCTGTAGTCGAAGGATCGTGCACGACATCGCGAAAGTCTAGATCCACTGTTGAGAAACATGACTCGGCATAATAAGAATATAAACACGTACTATTAGTTCTAACACCAGAGACAGGAAGAAGTACAACCGACTACTCCGAGATACGGAAACGGAGAGGAGTAAGTAATCAAAATTTGGTTGGTACCATGCTAATGTCAACAGCAACGAGGTCACTCCGCGAGAGAACCATGCTGTAATCTGCAGCTTCTAAGGGCAAAGTTAATGCATCAATGGTCACGGCTCACGGCTCAGGAAGAAGACATACAATATATTTACTTTTTCCTCGGACGCGAATGACACGACCTTGCTTCTGTGCCCTCCGAAAAGATGAATAGGTAGGATCCCACACGGTCCACAGTAATGATGTCAGCACAATAATGGGGAGAAATGGCTGGATGAATGTCAATTTCCACCTAGGCCGATAACCCAGTGCACCTGGAAGACCGTAAGAAGCGGAGACATGCTAGAATTCAGAAATTCACCGAAAGAATTCACCAACAACGCCAGGGAAAAAGTCGCGGCCCAAAGGATTCCGCGTAACCTCCACAAAATGATTTCCAGGTCGATTTTTTCCTTTACTTGAGGGGTATCAGACACACGTCTTAGTCTTCCTTTGCTCTCTTGCAACCACCGACCCAAAGCATTCGTTCTAGCCATGTGGTCCTTTTTCCTGATTTCATCTTCAACAGCTGGAAGACATGCATCGCACACGGGTGGATACCGTAAGTGGAGCGATTCTTGATAGTTCGGGAGCATTTCAAGGCGGCGAGCATATTCTGGGTCCTGCGAGAATGCACTTGTAATTTGAGACTTCGTTGACGCCGAAGTCTAGTACACACACATTGGGGGATGGGAGATAGTTCGATAAAAGATTTACAAGCAGCATTTGATTTGTCTGACATGTATGGCAAAATGGGCCTTTACCATACAGAGTTGGCAAGCGGTCTTTGCTGGGGGAAGCTGCACGTATTTGACGGGTAAGTATAAAAGTATATCAGGCCGTACCGGGAAATACCCACCGCGTTTTGAGAATGACTTGAGGTTCAACGACGCGTCGTACATGGCTGGATCATCGGAAAGGATATTACCGTCTTCATCAAAGCGATTCCAGCATCCACATATAGGACAACAGAAATTCTGTGAGTCTCTTGGTGAGATCGACTGTTGGCAGAAAAAGCAAGCGACATTGATATGTCGGCGGAAAAGGACAGGCATTGTTCGAGACAAGGTCCAGAACTTGTCACGTTGCTAAGTATCAGCTATAATTACATAATAAGTGACTTATCCCCATGTCCACCGTTATCTCTGCAAGCAGAGGCCAGGTCGTTCTCCAACCAGCCTATTTCACCTCTTCGATCTTTATCAAGGCCCTCCGTGACGATATTAACACACTGATATCAACCTACTATGAGCAATACAAGAACACTCAGCCAGCTCGACCATTTTCGCTCTTCAAAGCTCTCTGGTCTTCCCAAGGATGGAAGTGGATGCATTTCATGGTATTTGATCACAGGGCGCGTGAATCCTTTCTAAATGGCACGCTACGGTTGTTTCTTGGTGCGTCTTTATGGAGTCATGTTCATTTTATCTACTCACTATTGTCGGCGACGCAGAACGTACGGTAGAGAGTGAGGCTCCCCACACCCGTGCCGTCGCGTTGTTTGGATTCTACACTTTCTACTTCACTCAACCTTCTGGAGCAGCTCCTGCTCTTCATCGCATCGCCCATATCCCCATACCACTAGGTGCCAGATAATCTGTCATCGAGGAAAACACTTGTCTTGCTGATCATTCCTAAGACCAGTATGCATCCCTCAAAGCACTTCCAAGTTCTCTCATCGGAAACTATCTGCTACCTCTACAGCCCGTTGTTTTTCATATCCTATCAACATTAGTAACTGATGGTGTATTCTTCCTGGTTCCTTCCACGCACCTTCACGCTTTGAATCCACGAGACCTACCACGTGAAGTATTTGTCGACGAAGAAACTGTCATGCTAGTAGACCCTGCGGCTCCCAAAAAAAAAGGTCGACCCACTAGACTGGATAAGGCGAAAAAGGTGAAAGCTTCGCTCCACAATCTTGAAAGGCGGCTGGAAGATCCTTCTTGTCAAATATCTACAGCTGCTATTCCTCTGGGCCTGGCCTGCCCGTCAGAAGCAAACGATACTGTGAAAACACAGGTAGAAGCGACACATGTGCAATATCTGAATTCGAAATCGCAACTGCTCAGTAGGATTGATTTCCGGGCACAATCTGGCGGGCCATCGGAACGGTATACATTCTTCCAACAAGCAAATCAGTTTGTTCTTGACAGACTCAAGGCAACGGAAGAATTGCTGGCGTCTGATGGGGTTTCATTAAATGATCCTAATGCAGTCCTTGCAAGGGTCGAACGTGCCGTTAAAGAGTTCATTGAAGCAGAAGAAGACGGACAAGGACAAGGAGGGGGCCTTCTTAGCCTTCTTGAGGGTGCGGCATGATTCACGAGTGAGTGATCATTACCATTAGACGAGGGTGGTAGGGTCACTAAGCTACAGCTAGTGTTGGTCCGCAATGTCCTCGATACCTATCCGGTTTTAAAAATATCTTGATGAGATGTAATCGATGATTTGTTGGATTACGGACTCGTACTAAATATGAACTTTTCACGATGTTTTCAAACAGTGAACTGCAAATTCAATACAGGTGCTAGATGCGGTGAAATCATCTGTTGCTTCCCCGCAAATATGCTAACAGTATTGGCACAAATCCCCCAGTCGGCCCTGTACTTAAAATGACCTGATATTTCACCCATAAAGGCATGGCGGCCAAGGATGTCGCTTCGATGTTGGAATGTAAGTCATTGATTGCAGATTTCTAATTAATCAAATATTGCTGACGTAATCGTCTGTTCATACTCAAGTATATGCACCCTCCCCGACGTCCAACGTTGACCTGACTAATGGCTTACTCTGGCCCTAATGCTCCGAGACGTTATTATGCTAAGAATGGCACGTCTTCAACGACCAGTTTGCTCCGCTCCACCATCTCAAGAAGCACAAGTAATGGAATTACTGGCAGAATTCTGTCTGTCGCTCCATCCATTTCAGATAAGGCAGGTTTTTGCTATTTTTGTATTGTTGTCATTTTCTGTCGTGGATTTTCGACGATGTCTTTACCTTGACTAACGTCGTCGTGATAGTTTTCACTTTCGCCTGATCCAAAAGCTTGGGGTTCGGAACTTTCTCCCAATCATCCTGAGAGCGATGACTACCTGCACAATCCTGACCCTCGACGAGACCGCAAGAATGACACTGGCGGCGACGTTTTCACTTTCAGAGGCTTGACAAACCTTGGTTGCATCGTCCTTCTCGGCACCTCACTGGTAACTTTGTTGTGCGATTCTGATGTGTTCTCTATCCCTATTCGCTGTCCTGACCCTTGCGCAAGTGCTGGATATCCCCTCATATCACATTTCACTTCTCGACCACTCTCAACGCTCGGCGGTTTCAACATTGGTGGAATCAATGCTACTGGACAGGCGCGTAAACCATCATGGTAGTAATAGTATTTTAAGCTGGTGCCGTGTAGATTCCTAGCATGAGTGGAAATTGTGGTTTGATTGACTTAGACACTCCGCAAAGCGCATACACGAAGACATCTTACCATGACCCAACACTCAAGCTTCAACTGGTGTTCAGTGACGAATTCAATACGGACGGCCGGACCTTTTATCCTGGAGATGATCCATACTGGGAAGCAGTAGACCTTCATTACTGGGCGGTGAGATTTTTTAGGCGACAGAACGTCACGGTGCACTTATCACCCTTACCCAAGACAAATAATGTGGAGTGGTACGATCCGGCTGCCATTATGACAAGGAATGGTGCACTCGAAGTTACATTATCACGGAAGGAAACGCATGGGCTACACTACGAGGGGGGGATGATGATGTCATGGAACAAGTTTTGCTTCACGGGCGGCCTGGTGGAGACTTCTGTGACACTTCCTGGCACTAATAACGTCGTAGGATTATGGCCCGCCATCTGGACCCTGGGTAATCTGGGCGAGTTTTCTTTGGTAACATGATAACCAACCCCGGCTCAACCGTGTCGATAGGTCGTGCGGGATATGGTGCCAGCCTGGATGGGACGGTAAGCAGAATAGACACACCATAACGCCTTTTTTCATCTCAATATATGTTAGTGGCCGTACACATATGATTCCTGTGATGTGGGTACGGCGCCTAATCAAACGTTCAATGGACAACCTCAATCGGCTACCATCGACGGGGACCCTAATTCAGGAGGAGCTCTTTCCTTCCTTCCCGGCCAACGGCTGTCCAGGTGTACATGTCCGGGCGAATCTCATCCCGGTCCCCTACACGCAGATGGAACCTATATTGGTCGTTCTGCTCCGGAGATTGATGTATTTGAAGCACAGGTATGATCTATCAGACATGCGACCTGGTCACGCCTATCATACACTTTGGTAGGTGACTGGAAACCCTCTCACTGGCCAAGTATCTCAGTCTGCGCAATGGGCTGTAAGTTACGCTTCTTGGATGCCCTGATTAGATAAGTCTTTCAACATCTCCACAGCCATTCAACAAACAATACGAATGGTTCAATACGACACAGAATATAGTCATTGTCGATCCTCAAATTACTGTGTTAAATTCCTATGTGGGAGGAGCGTTCCAGCAAGCGACGTCCGGGGTAACCGAGACCAGTCAGTTATACATTACCGGGGCTCGATACACCAGTTTTATTCTTTTTAGACCAAGATTGCTACGAACTTCAAACTGCTTGTTTCTCTGCGTATGGTTTTGAATACAAATCCGGTGGGTGCATCTTTTGAAGGCCTTTCGAGTTTGCCTATGACCATTTACAATTTACTCAGGTTTCGACAACGCCGTTTGTTGTTTTCCTTTCAAGTTTATCTATGTCCGATTTATGAACGTACTAGTACATCTCCTGGATTTCTGAGGGCAAGCTTACTTGGACGCTTAATCAAGCAGGTATGGCTGCCGACGAGAGAGTCCAGATATCCTCCAGACCTATTCCTCAGGAGCCACTCGTATTCCCTGTCACTTTGCCGACGATATATATGCTTGCTGACACGATCCGCAGTATATCATCATTAACCTTGGAATGTCCACGAATTTTGGAGATGTTGATCTTGCACATCTGACATTTCCTACAATATTGCGCGTTGACTGGATTAGAGTTTACCAACCCCAGGACGCTATCAATATCGGATGCGATCCTAAGGAATTTCCTACGCAAACATACATAAATAAGTATGAAAGTACCACTGTTATTTCGGATTTTCTGAAAATTTCGTGACAGATATATCCGAGCGTATACTGATGCCAATCTGACAACCTGGCGGGACGACTTTCGGCAGCCTTTTCCGAAGAACCGGTTTTTGGGCCAGTGTTGACCCGTGCGCCAAGATTCATGTTGAATCCAGATGTCCTTATTATCTTCGTTGACCCCAAAGCGCCGCGCGTCTGCACTGTCCACAATCACCGAGGGTACATGAACATTCGGTGGTTTTTTTTTTCTGGATTGTTAATACGTCCCCAACCACATCACGTGGCTAAAGAGTAACAAACCGTAACACATTGGTTCATAAGTGTTTCTCTCAAAAGTAAAACCCAAGATCGCTGCAAAATTGCTTTCTGAAGGAGGTCTAGGTGCTCGATCAATTGATTTTAAAGGTGGAGGAAAGTTATTAAAGCTATGTTGAGTGTCTGAGCCTTATTTACGGACATTGCCGGACATCTACTTCTTCACAATCGAGGGATCGGTAACCTGACTGAGCTGGCCGTCAGGCCTTCAAAGCTTCAGGCCTCAAAAGCCAAACTTTGTCCGGAAAGGGATCAGGGGTATACCGAGATAAGTCGGGGTCCTGGTAACCTCTTAGAAAAGTCATTTTCAGTTTTATATTAACACCACAGATGGTGATTTGTCACAGTTTGTCACTCTTTAGCCATGTGATGTAGTTACTAGGTAAGTACAGTATTTTTATAACGATGATGATGAATAGTCAGAGTTAGAAAGTAGCTGTAACTTGCCTAATATGCGTTCCAATGTAAGAATTCCTCCGGCAGTCAATCGTGGGACAGCCAACTCTTCATCTGCTTCAGTCACGCTGGTTGTAGCTTTGCTTTTCTCAATCAGCATTTTAGCATCACGGAGAACCTTCTCCAAATGACGATGCTCGTAATATAGCCATTTGATTTCCGACTCTAGCCCGCCTAACGGCATCTCCAGTGCACGACGAACAAAGCCTCGAGAGAGAACGTAAGCCTTCTCGTTATACAGTCGACTGCAATGAGAGGAAGTAATGTGAGCGCTCAGTTGATAAAGCATAATTTATCACCTGTTAACAATACCCTCCTCAGTCCCTCTTAACTTGTCGTATGCAGGCTCGCAAAACCACCTGGGATCGGAGTCAGAAGGGAAAAAAAGGTCAATGTACGACGTGTCAAAAACCCACGGCTCTTTTACCAGAACAAGGCCCTGGATCGATACGAAAGCCTGTAGTAGAGACGACCGCGCTGCGCCCCACGTCTCATTTCTGTCTCCCGCCCAGGTACCTAGAATAGACAGGCAAACTTTGCCCTCTTCATACAAGTTACTGCAAACATGGAATTAATGAGGTACGTGTTACGTGTGGCTGTCTTCAGCTTACGGATTTACTACGACATTGTAAGCTTGCGGAAAGGTAGGATAATTGTTATTCATACCTCGTCCATTCCCATTGGTCCAACTGTGGAAATGTGCTATAGGAGGGCTTTGAGGGAAATTCGAATCGAGCATCCAGTCAATCACGAATGGGGCGTCCTCGTAAGGCGTGTTTGCAGGCCCAAGAATGAGGCATCTCAAAAGATCAGCACGATCTTCATATGCCCGAACGATGATCGAGTCTTAAACAGGCAGTGAATAATTAGGCATCGGATAAACAGCATCCAACCTTGTACAAACCTGGAAGACTGCTGGAAAGAACCCGATACTCCTTGGTAAGGCGGCCTAAGAACGACTTTGACGGTTGCGAGGGGACTGAAGAGAAATATGCATGATCACGAGGCGCGCAGGGAAGAATATCAAACCGCTTCCAGGCAAGTTCGTACTTCGCGTTATCTCCAAGTGGATGTGGGATAACGTGTGGCATGCTGAAGGGCGCAGATTCTGATGAAGTTGGAGACGCTGGGCCATCATGAACAACCTCATCAGCCCACCCTACAGTGTCTATACCCGTATCGTCATTCATAATGACATCATCGTCAAATTCCTCCCATTCGCTACCATTGGCTTCTGGTTGCCACACACCGTTTTCATCCATGGACCATATCTGATCTTCGTCTTCGGCATACGATGCATGGATATCCATGGGATCCCCCCATAGATCATCTTCAATTTGTTCGATGCCGTCATACAATTTTGTCAAACGTTCCAATGGATATACCTGCAGTGTGGAATCAGGATGAGTTATTTCAACTGTTCCGTCAAGATTCAGCTGGTTAGATGATGAGAGTGAGAGAACCATCAGTGTCAAACCTAACGATGGACAGAGAATACATACACCAGTCACTTCACCAAACCATGAAAGACAACCACTTCCTGGTACAGGGAGGCTGAGTTGGGTTCCTCTAATTCTGTCTGATTCAGACCTTCCAGCAATATTGCCTCCAATTTCAGACATTTCCTTTCTCCATCCAATCAACTGACCATCGACAATGGGACATTCACGGACCCAGGCCTCTAACTCTCCAATCCTGGGAACCGAAGGCTTCTGGAAACCATTTGTGGTACCCTCTCGATGAATAAAAACAAAATCGCCTCGACGAACGCCTAATCCTTCCGAAGCTGACTGAGGAATTACCGCAGCCAAATCAGATGTACCATGGGGGTCAAGTTCTAGAACAGAGACAAGCTCTACTACACCAGTATCCGGAAGAAGTACTGCGGCAGTACGCTCTGCAGCGTTAACACACTGAACGATAGCTGGCCGTTTCTCGCTTTCTCTTTTCCACACCACATGGTCGCCTGGCCTGTATGGACGGTTAATTTGAAAGCAGTTATTTTCGTCTGCACTGACCAGCAGTCATATTCGTCAGGATTCAAATATGGTATAACTTCTGTGGACGCCAGTGTCTCATGAACACCATCTTGCCAAAGGACATCCAGAGTGGTTTCGGTCTCCGTCACTATGAACGTTTGCACAGTGATAACATCAGCGTTATCACCCAGTTGGCTGTGTCTCGTGCTGGGAAGTTCTGTAGTATCTTTCGGGCGAATACGATCACCGACGCGCATTTGCAGTTCCGACCGACCGCGGATAAGCGTTATCTTCGCAATATCCTCACCAAACCAAAATCGTTGGGGACGCGTTTTCGTTTCAGCTATCGAGGATTCAAGCTAAGAAGAACAGTAAGAAAGTCCTTCAGATATAAGTAAACTACTCACAGATTGATTAACAGCTAACCAGACGACTGCATAAACAGTGTGTTTCACGGCAATGACCGTGTCGACTCCACTAGGACGGTTGGTCCCCAGGAGAAACCCAAATAGATTATAGACACCATGAGACTGAGGCGGAAGAATATCCTGTCGGTTGGATCAATTGTAAAGAAACGATGATAAGTGAAAGCAAAACCAACTGACAGTGCCCTTCTCACCCACAGCGAGGCGAGAGCTAAGTTCAGGAAGCCGGATGAGTTGACCTGTAGCAACTTCTATGACTGATTCGTCGAACAACTAAAGATGTACCGTGAGCTGGGTTCGACATGTCAGAAATCATCCACACCTCTATCACCTGGGAAATTATGAACAAGGATTTTACGGCTGTGGAACAACTCACATACCTGACCTATCCAATCATCGTACACTACATAATCACCAATTTCTGCTTCACCCCTATCCTCTAATTCGTCTAGCGTCTTCCATCCTCCAATAGGTTCACCACTAATCACATGCTCAATCCGTCCCTTAACTCGAGCATTGATGACCACGCCAGAACGCACGTCGTCAACACTCCGCTTGCAGAAGTCTCCTGGTGGGATAGTGCGATCAATGAGCCTTAATTCAGACTCAGGTAGGATCTCTCGCTCTCCGCCATCCCCAAGAAATGACACGCCGACTTCTCCTGGCTGGAGCTGTCGCATCATGAGATCCGAGAGGGGGGGCAGGGGAGGTACATCCTCAGCATCGTGCCAACATCTCTGTTTGTTATCAGTAAGTAAAACCATCTTGTATTCGAGCCTCGTGCGTGCATACCAAGACTATGCCAAATGAGTTTGGCGACGTGATCCGTTGGACAAGATCCTGTTGATAAAACTAGAGAAAGGGGATTATTTAGTCATACGAGGTTGTGATGGAGTATAGCAACCTTGGTTGAGGTACGATTGTGGTCACTTGGGGTCATCTGAAGGAAGTGGAACTTGAAGAGAAAAGACCCGGAGTGTGGATACTTATAAATCACGGAAACCAACGGTGTTCCACGTAATAATCGAGGTATTGGGTGTTGTTCCACCACAATTGACTTTGCAATTGGGCGTCTTTGTGGTGAAGCAAACTTGATTACCGAAGAAAAATTTGCTTACCTGTCCGCTGAAGCGCTGAAGCCTGAAACTGTCACGTTGAGAATCAAGATGACACTGGCATACTCTCAGAATCTTCTATCACTACAAGCTCTGCCGGTCGAACTCCTGGTAGACATATTCTCATCGTTGGATTGTATCGCTATCTTGACCTGCAAGCAGGTGAGCACGACATAGCCGAGTGTTGATCGAATTCACCAGTGTTTTTTTTTGCAGGTTTGCAGATTGTTCAATGGCTTGATCGCCTCTACGGCCACCCTGCAGTTGATCATAGAGCTACATGCAGCAGGTCAGGAGAACGGGCCCAGCAATCCCGAAGTCAGCCCGGCAGATCGACTTGACGCTTTAAGAAAACGCGAAGCGGCTTGGGATAAATTACAGTGGTCAAAAGAGGAACGCATGCCAATGCTCAACGGCACTCTTTGGGAGTTATATGGTGGTGTCTTCGCTCAAAGTGATGGTCTAGATTCTATCAAATTTCGCCGCTTGCCTTCAATATATCGCTCCATTGATGAGGCTGAGTGGACCATTGGTGATTTTGGTCATCCTCTCCGTGACTTTGGTATGGACCCAGCGCAAGACCTTCTTGTCTTGGTGGAAAGTCATCGATGGTTAGCTTTCTCTAGTGAGGCCCAAGTAACTCTTACAATTTTTTTTAAACTTTTAGGTCTTATAATCCGGATCGTTCATATCACCTTCACTTGCGAACCATGTCTACAGGTGGTCCGCATCCTAAGGCACCCGATCCGCCAATTATTTCTTATCCTCAGACAAATCAACACAGTCAATTATCTATACAAATATCGGCGCAGCATCTTGGCATCTTATTCAGTTCTGCTCAACCTGGAGAAAATGAGCTTATCATTTGGGAGTGGATGTCGGGCAAGATTGAAGTTGTAAGTATCCAGAACACATTCAGTGAAAACGCAACGCCTTGACAAACCTTGTTTATGAGGCCTTAATCAGTGATGACTTTCAGTCTTTCGCCTTCTTGACTGAACGGCATATAATAATAGCACTGTTGACCATGCCTGATCTCTACGATAACCTTGAGCCGAGTTTAATTGTGTTGGATTTCAAAGCGGAATCTAATGAAAGACAGGCTGTAGAAGAGGCAGAGCATGTCTATTCTTTTCGCTATCCTCCCCTCAAAGCTACTGCAAATCCGATCAAATTCGAAATTCGAACCGATCCAAGTCCTTCGTGGGTACCCGATCATGGTCTGAAAGTTCCTTTCTATATAGCCAAATACAATAGAGTCTATGTCATTTCCCTCTGGCTCTTGGTCCACGACCGCCTACGCTATGTCACACTCTTGGTACCATTGGCAACCTTCTTATCGTGCATGGATGGATCCCCATCCCGTCATACAGCCAAAGAGTTCCAATGGTTTGATTGGGGCCCTCAAGGAAGCCGTATGCTCATGACACATATACCGTCCGATGTTTGGGTCTGCTATATCTACGGATCGAAATATGTCACCCTTCGCAAGGACAAGAAAGGGTTCGTTGTCGATGTCTATGATTTTAATCAGCGAGCTTTATCCCGAGCCCTGAAAAAAGGCCACGAAACAGACGACGAAATCTATGCGATAGATCCCAGTACTTTGGAGGACGGCGAGATCTTCGGAGACGGAATTGAGACGTCACTGCCGTACCGATTACGGACGCTTCCATTGAATCTGAGATCTATCGCGCACGTTGCTGTTTTGTGCAGTGAAGATAGTCTGATTATCCTTGATGTGGGTTTTCTTAGCAACGTTGTATTGCTGTTATGCTAATGCGGCCGTGCGGGCGTCAAGTCCCATATCAATAGCAGGGAATACCGAATACTGACGTTTTAGAAGATGGTGCTGCGTATAGTAAAGGGCAGCCAATGGCAGATGGGACGCTTATGTAGTAGAGGGATATGAGCCATTCGGTGTAATAGAGAGGCTTCAATAGCAATAAGTGCTTGTTGATGAGTGATCGGGCAATCTAATCAGATAGCTATTTAGAATTTGGGCGTCCCTACAGCTTTCTCAACGCCTTATAACTGCCATGTCTCATTCCTCCCCTTCATTTCTCTGCCCTCTCTCCATGATTCCTCACAGTGCATGCTCTCGCTCTCTAGTCGCTAATGCTCTCAATGCAAAACGTTCACAAACATTCAGAGCATTCTATGCTGTCTGTATCTCCCTATATACTTCCCTTTTTCTCTCTTCTGACTATACCAGACAATCCGCAGCCTTCGACAACCTCCTATTGAGCCAGATGAAATACCTACCTCGGATAATGTACGTTCCAGTCTCCAGCTCCCTACATCGTCACTCATAATATTTTCTAGGACTTCATCTTGTCTATTTTACGTGCCAATCCATCTTTGCGAGATACTAGATCTTACCTCGCTTCATTTGGACCTCGCCCGCAGCCTACACCACCCATAATTCCTGCTGATATTACAATACATCCTCCCCCAACAACCCGTCAAACCCCCAAGCCGATTCCAGAACAAAAACCGAGTCTCATCCTTCATTCAATTCTAAATCCTGTGATTAGGCGAACGGCCCTCGTCAAGGTGCAAGGCCCCTTCACAGATGTCCAATTGGACAGCATAACTCGAGGTCTGGTCTATCTAGAAAAGCTTGGGCTCGTAAGCGTTGTCGTTGTTGAGAACGATGACTTAGCCCGAGGTGATCAAGATGAAAGAGCCGCCATGATCGAGGAGACAATGCGTGTTGTAAAAAGCCTCGAAAAACATGGTTCGCGTGCTCGTCCTGTTCTCGGTTCAATCGTCCGGCTCGGACCCAAGCCTGGAGATGAATCAGCCACTCTATCAAGCAAGATCTCCCCTCCAGAATCCCATACATTTCCATCTGACCTTGTTCCCATTCGCTCTGCATTGCGGTCAGGAGAAATTCCAGTCATCGCTCCGTTTGCGCTTGATTCCTTCTGTCGTTCTATCCGTATAGATTCGAATGATGTCATTGCTGGCTTAGCTCGTGGAATGGGGGAGGCTTCCGCCCAAGATTATCACAAACGTGGTCTCCAAGATGGATACGAGTTGTCGGAGGACGTAGATCTAACCCCACTTCGTCTTATGATCATTAATCGCGAAGGGGGAGTTCCATCATATGCCCGCTCTGGTTACCCGCATCTTCTTATCAACCTTGAATCGGAATATGACTTTATTCACAACACGTTTCAAGGTCCATGGCGTCATAGCAATCCAACAGCGCTCTCAAATCTTTCCCTCGCTCGTACCTGCCTCACATACATGCCGCCGACCTCCTCTGCAATTATGGTTTCCCACAGGTCTTCAAGTTCGCTGATCGGAAATTTAATCACGAACAAGCCCGCTGTGAGCTCGAGTTTGCCTTACGCACTGCTGCAGGGGAATCGCAAGCTCACACTCAACACGCCTACATTATTACGACACGGTCTGCCCGTACAAGTTCTTCGATCTACTGCAGATATTGACAAGGCAAAGCTAAATGCCCTTCTAGAGCAGTCCTTTGGGAAAACGTTGGATGATGTATCGTTCTATCGGCGGTTGGAGCAAACTCTTGATTTTATCATCGTTGCCGGCGATTACGCTGGTGCGGCAATCGTTACGAAGGAGTTTTGTTCTAGGTCATCCACGCCTATCACTTACCTTGATAAGTTTGCCGTGTTGCCGAGTCATCAGGGTGATGGCACAGTCGACTTCTTATGGGTCGCACTTCATGATGAGACATACGGACTTGGCCACCCATTTTCTGCCAATCCTAATGGTGGAAAGGAGGGCAAGGGTGAAGGCCAAGATTTGGTGTGGCGTAGCCGGTCAAACAATCCCGTGAATAAATGGTACTTTGAGCGTAGCTCTGGTCATGTCAGGATGGATTCGTGGGTTCTATTCTGGTGTGATGCCGAGAAGCGTCTTAGGATCGAAGAAGGCCGCAAGGGCAGCTCCGGATTGTCGTATTTGGAAACATGGGAAGAAGGCCGTCTTGCGAGTTGGGCGGAGACAGTGACAAAAATCCCATCTAGCTGGAAATAATTACATGGAAAATAGAGCGACTTAACGCGCGTGCGGTTAAACGGCTCTCTCTGATGAGTTTTCGCTACGTCGTACGTTTTTACAGTCATAAATTTTGTCACCCCGTACCAGACTGCAGGTAGTAAGTAGAAGCTGACTTCAAGGTTACTCCAGCGTCGCAAGAACGTTTTCCCAACGAACTCTGGCCACGTGCCTGCTTTGGATTTATAACTCTTATTCTATATCACTGTTACAATGTAGTTCTTGGTTTTTTCCCGTGGTATCGTGATCGCAGCGATCTAGTTTTCAAAAGAATCTATTCATCAGATGTCTAGAAGCCTCAACCCCAAGCTACAACAGTGATGCATGAGAATGTATCACGAAGAAGATAGTTTCACTTACGAAAGTGGCCGCATTTGCCGGGAAAGCCTGAAGATCGAAAGTTTGAGAAATACGTCGGACAACAAAGATGTAGAAAGGATTGTCAATACTAACCCGTGCCATTGCGGGTCCGAACCCTTTCCACAGCGCGTGAAGGCCATCCTGAGCTATCGTTTTTCGCGCACAGTCCAGTATTCCTGAGTACGTACCCGAGGGTGCGGATTGAATTCTTGATTTCAGGACCTGAAGAGGGACCAAATCAATTTAATGATGAAAGAGAAAAGTTCACAGCGTACGTCTGGCGGAATGGCCAATGTCCACATGGCAACGCCTGCTGTGCCACCTGCCAAAATAACGGCGCCAAGATTCAGGTCAGCTGGTGAAGATCCAACCGGTGTCAACGATTTTTTCGTCACTTCATATGCTGCAAAGTATCTAGTATCTCGATTAGTGTTTCTTCATCCCACTGTTTGTTCACTGTTAACCCACAAGACTTACGCGGCACTGCCAGGACCGTCACGAGCAAGTGTGGCTGCTGTTCCACGAAAGATGCTACGTATGCCACCTTCCTTGTACAAATGTCGCATTACATCTAACACACCCCTGTATTTCTGATCTGAGCCTCCTTGTCCTTGAATCTAACTCCGTATATCAACGAACGCGGAACGATGAATATGAATTTAAACTTACTTGGAGTAAGACTTTCGCCCTTTCGACTGGAGCCATGACAAGAGTAGTTGGAACAGCAGACAAAAATCCAGCTGCTGCCAGCTCTGCTGTAGACAGAGCTTGACTACTCCGTTTCGGTGTCAAAGTCAAGATGAGTTGTTTGGCTGCGTCATAAGCCTGAAGTTTCGACCAGATCTTAGATGTTTATGTGCTTAGACAAAGCAGGGATACCTACCCAAAAGGATACCGCGAAAATAGGTGTTACACCCACAAGAGGCGGGACCATACCACGGTACATACTATCGGAATCCTTTAGCCCGAGGATAATACCAATTCCTGCTGAGAAAGGCGCACCCCATAATTCCATCCCGTGCCAACGTCTTTTTCACGACATCCAGCGCCCCAGAGTAAACACCAGGGGCAGCAGTTTGTATCCTCGTCTTGGTCAAGTCAAACGGATGCCCTGCCGGTATTGGTGATGACCATTCGTAAACTGGTATTATGAGTGGACGAACCAACGAGCACGGCGCAAACGCCACCAAAACCACCAGCAATGAAAGACTTGGCGGATTCAGCCGCAGATCCACGGATCTCGTCACTTACTGGTGCCTCGCTCTGAGGAAAGTTTGTTAAGACATGCACATCGACACGAAAAAGCATACGTACCATGGTGTTCAGAGAGAACACTGAGTAGTATGAGCCTCAAGGCCAGGAGGAAGAAACGACAGGGCTTTAATTTACACTGGTATTCAAATTAATCGTCTTTAGAATGTTTTTATAGTAGTCTAATCGGGCAGCGTGATGATCCGGTGATCTTTCCCTTCCTGGTTGCTGAAACCAGCTGTTCCCGTGCGAGCGATCCGCACATCCCAGACTTGTAGACTTCAAGCCTGCTATTTTGTCCTATCCTGCATTTCACATCCACGGTCCACTATTCATCATTCACGATTAGAAGAGTCCGGCCATGCGTCACGTGGTCGTTCGGCCCGCGACGGGAAGCGGAAGGCCGACGTGTCAAACATCGACGTGGTAGAAAGTGTTTGCATATGCATGGTGCCTGAAACAGCACAATATATCTAAGTATGGAGTTTGTATAGGTGAACGACTCTAGATCTATATTACAAGATGGGCTTAGGCCGACCGTAACTTGAACAGTAAAGAAACAAAGTAATCATTAGTGATTCGTGAATAGCAGGGGATATGCAAAACCCTGGGTATGTGTCAAGGGTAGATGAGGGTACCCGGGTGAGAGACTGCAAGGTGTTCAGTAGCCATGGCCACCACAGATTTAGCCGAATCAACAGATCAGTATGCCCAGCCGCAACCCTAGTTATGGTGATCATGAAAAGCATATTTTACATATTACAATACTTACGACTTCCACTCTAGTATGTCAACGTCTATACCTGACGTCTATATTTCTACGGTTCGTCGTCCTGTCCAAACCCACCGACAGGCTCATACGTAGCCTCCGTAGTGTCTCTCCTCCATATGAGCCTCACACCATAGAAAAAGAGGCAAATTGACGCAAATCCAAGCAGGCCCACTCCTGCTGGGGCTCCATATGCAATCCACCATGGCGGATAATATGGCATCAACAACCGGTCAATCTGTATGACCCCACCTCCATTGCCTGTTGTCGACCGGCCCCAAGAACGCACACGAGCCCAGTCTGCACGGCCATTCGTACCTCTGGCACCTTTGATCCCGACGACGTACTCATTCACGTCCCCTTCTTCGCTGCGCTGGAAGACGACATCGCCGTATGCTGCCGCCGAAGAGCGCAGCGTCGAATATGTTGCAGAGTTGTCGAGGGGCAGAGGACGGTTGTTATATAGAGCTCCGCCGGCGAGAATAGACAACCCTGATCTTGAAGGTGGTAATGGGATGAGATGTTGGGAAACAATAGAGCGGAGGGCTTCGGTGTCGGCGTATAGTTGGGGTAAATTGAGATCTTTAAATGCATCATCTGTCGGGCATAACAAGGTCCAGCCTGAACCTGAGAGACCTTGATCGGCCCACGGCGAGCCTTCAGGAGGGTCAGTTCCGTTTAGTACCCATTCAAATCCAGCTTTAACAGTCATTGAAGTCATGGTACTGCCCTTGGCGGCTTTGACTAGCTTTCCAACAGTGAGCTGAACTGACCGCGGAATAAGAATGTCTGAAAGCTCATGGAGAACACCCGTCTGTGTAAGATGATTTCGGGGGTAGAGTTCCGCTTTCATCCCATCCCAACCACCGCTGGATCTGACAAACACAGTCCCGTTCTTCATCCGATCAACCTGAAGATCAGTGCCTTCCAACGTCGCGAACGTGCGCTGCGATCCATCACGCAGCGATTGCGAATACTCTATTGTATTCAAAGCGTGATGCAGCAGAACGTTCTCTAAATCGGCTTTCGATGATGCAGAGAGAAGATGTGCACTGACAAGCATGCCAAGACGTTTAAAAGCAGAATTATGAGGAATCAGAAGAGACGTTCGGGGCGTTGTCTTCAAAATTTCGGCCTGAGGGGTCGAGAAGACCGCCGCGAGGAAGGAAGAAAGATCTAGAAAGGGTAACGCTGTTTGTAAAGGATCGGAAGGAGGTACGAGCGGTCGCGACACAAAATATACAAGAATATTCTTGATCTCGACTAGCAGGCAAGATCGGCGCAAGCAACAAATGAGATCAAAGCCAACTTACTGGGCTCTCCAATGATACCCGCACCTCCGAATCTGATAGACTTGCCAGACGTCTTGTTCTCGTCGGAGCTAGCCTGGACCCCCAACACCTGCCGCCCACCACCAAGACCCTGTTCTTCCAGCGCTGTTTCCAAGAGCATCCCATGTTCCAACTTCTCTTCAGTCCACTTTCCTGGTATAAAATGGTATTGCAGTAGCTTCCTCATTTCGTCGCTTCCTTTTCCTGGAAGTTCTCCGTCTCCCCATATAGAAAAGACATCATCCTTAGGTGCAAGGATTGTGTATTTCGCTTCGGTGTCATTGATGAGCGAGACAAGATCTACGGAATGCAGTAACGAAACAAAGGTAGTACAGTTGAGAGCAAGAAGATATTTTTCTGCTGTCAATTGAAGGGCGCCGGGGGGAATAAGAAGCGAGTCGACCAGATGTAGGACACCGTTGGAAGCATAGATGTCAGATTGAACGAGCTTGGCAGTTGAAATCATAGTCTTGTCAGGGGAAACTACGATTTCTAGTGTGGTGCCGTCAATAGTTGTCACTTGTCACGTAATGAGAACAGGAAACGGGACACAGTATAACGAATCTCACAGTTCTTTGCGGAACTAAAGGAATCGGAATATTTGACCTTCTTCTCGACGGCGTGCATGTTTAGGATACGGTTGAGATCATCAGTGGCATATTCGCTTTCCAGGTAGAGACGTTCATAAGGATCGAGGGCATCCCAGGCAGAATTGATAGGGAGGAAGACCGTAAGTTCAGTGCTGCTGTTGAGAAGATTTATTATGTCCGGTGTGAGTATATCGTGAAAGTAAGAAACAAGAGAATTTTGTGAAACAACAGTGGCTGGATATAGAACAAACATGATGAGAAAGAAGTGGAAAATGAGAATGCCACTGACTGACCCAAATCGGGAGGGGGATCTAGGACGTCTGCAATGCCGAGCAAAACACCATTTCCAGCATCAGTCTGGCCTTTGATGATTTGACTGCCGCCGTTCCCGAACGCGTCGACTCCTACCCAGGTGCTTTCTTCGCGTGCCGCAACGCGTAAGCGTTGTGGCTCACCTCCAAGAGTGCCGCCAGGTGTTGGTATCCATGGAGGGTGCTTTCGAGAAGGTGGTTGAAGAGAAGTATGAGGGAAGAGCAAGGTTCTGTGTGTTTGTATGTCTTGCTCTGTAGGAAGAGAGGGAAGAGAATAATTGAAGAGGTGGTAGAACAACTGCTGGCGCAACAGTTCCTGTACGTTGTCGTTGTAGTTCTCTTGTTGTAAAAGGGTTTGCCAGAGAGCGTTTGTTGAGGAATGACGTTTAATTGCGTCGTTTGTAGGAGCGAAGAGAGTGCTTCCATTAAGCCTGTTGAGAGTAGGAATCAAACGAGCTCGTTGGAGAAGAGTAAGGAGAGAAGTATAATCTGGATCATCATTTAGAGCATCTACGAGAGTTCTTGTAGATGACGGCGACCAAGAGACCTGTGAAGGAGCGACGAATGGAAGGAAGATGAGAGCGACAGGCCAGAGGCGCATAGTTGTTGGAGAGAGGATAACCAAAGACACATGGTGTCCTATTAATAGCCGATGCTCCATCTTCTTCACTCATACTGCGCCTATCCTTCTGCTCATCTCCTTCATCTCCTACTTCCATCTTACTCCGTCTTGGTTTGTTTCCTCTTCTTCTAATGCAATCTCATTATAATGACCATAGCCTTCAGCTCTATCCTTCTGCTAATGCTATCATCATTCTTCATGCTTCCTCTCTCCAACTTCTTCGCGTCCTTGCTTTCTCAGAGGCTTTTCCTAATGCAGAAGATAGCATATCTTCTGTATCTCTAGATCCGGGAATGAAGCTCGTGAGTACACCATCTATTCACCCCTAGTCTTCTAATATCTTCCAAATACAGATAGTTGCCGCCGTCAACTCTCGGCTTGCTGTTTGGTGTGTGCAGCAAGATACCTGGCGCATCCATTCAACCCTCATATTGCCTCAAACACACACAATAACTGCAGTCGACTGCAAATCCGGTAGTTTCAAAATTCATCTCCTTTAAACCTATTCCTCACTCTATCTAAACAGGTCTCCTCGCAGTTGGCAGTCGCATGGGTCTCTCTGTATACACTCTGATCCTCGAAAACGACCTTCCCACCTGGTCACAGAAATGGACTGTCTCGTACGTGCATATTCTCCGGTAATTGTTCCGCTGTTGTCCTAATAAACTCTTCAGCGTCACTACTCCCTTCCTCGTCCGTTTTGCCCCTTCGCTCATGTATATCGCTACTCTTGCAAAGGTGCGCGTCGTGGCCTCTGCCCCTTTCAGATTGCTGATATATAACATATAGCAAGACAACGCTATCAGATTGTATTCCACTACCTCAGGCCGACTGACGCAAATGATACCCCATCCTCGTCCTGTAGTCGACTTTTCCTGGCGCCATTCTCAAGCGTCTAGCCGGTTGGTACTCATCTCCCCTGGCATACCCTAAATAGCTTTCTTATCTCCTCTCTCAGTGCCGACTCCATTCTGCACACTGTCACAAAGGACTCCGTGTTGCGCATTTTCCTTCCAGTCTTAGATGCTCCCCAACTTCTTCAACTTCATGCATCTTTAGATCTCTTTTCTTCTCTCCCTTTCCACATCGCCTCCGGTCACCTCGAATCCTCATATTCTGCCGTTTTCTGGATGGACAGGGAGGTGCTCGGCAACACGCTCAACTATATTTTAAGTACGCGCTCGAAGGACCAAGACGCACAGAGCAGAAGAATTGCAGAAATAAAACAAGAGGGCTGGGATTTGTTTCTTCGCGTTCTCGGGGACGGCTCAATTGTCGTCACAGCCGTTGCTGTGAGTACTCTGCTCTCTCTGTATGCTTGTCTCAAACGAAGAGCCTAGAATATAGACCGTAGGCCTCCAACACTTCTTAAACAATTCACCATCCAGCAGCTACTTCCCTCATCGCTTCCTAGATTACCCGCCCTCCTTTATCTTTTGCCCCACAAAGATCCCTCAATGATAACTCTAGCCATGTCATCGCCACTAACAACATTCAACCTGTCCCCCCTGTCGTTCTTTGATGCGCAATCCGATGGCTTTCGTTTATCTGCAATGTCCATCGAGAGAGTGCTAGAGGAAGAATCAGACATTGTACGGCTTGTGAGGACGCCTGATGGGCGGGGGCTTGGGGTTATGCGCGCTGATGGTGGCGGTGAGGCCTGGAGAGCCGTGGACCATGGTTCAAGATTGGTTAGGTCGGATCGCTGGAAGTCAGCGGATCATGTTGTTGTCCTGGAAGGTGGTAAGGTTTTGTTGATTTTCTTCTCATCTGCAAATCGTTGATGAATATAAAGGGCGAACGTTTGCAACGTACTCCGCGGCAAATAATCTTGTAACACTTCATTCGACGCCTGCCAAGAGTATATCTGTGCCGGCATTGAACTACCTCTTTTCTATGCCGTCTAAAGACAAACACGAATCCATCTTTGGCATCACTCTTGACTTCTCTGTCATCGAACTACGCACCAGTGACAGTCACCTTCCCTCCTCCACGCTTACCCTCCACTCCCAAAGCTGCCTACCACAGCTCAGCCCTGCTTGTGCCATCAAGATGATTTTACCAGTTGATCCAATGGCCTGGGGCCTTAGTTCTCAGTGGACTCAACACGATGTCCTATTGAGTGTGTCCGAGAATGGGGAGCTGGATTTCTGGGTTCCAGAGGAGAGTGGCTGGAGGTGTACGGGCAAGGTAAAGACAGGGCGGGCGGGAATCAGGAAAGCTAGTTGTAGCTCTGCTAAGAAAACTGCTTTGAGCGAGTGAGCCACTGATATTTTTGGGACTTTTACTGATACTACGCTCCTTTCGTTTTAAGTTGTATCAGGGCCAGATGGCGATGAACTGACGATCTGGGATTCGCAGGAGTCAGAGTTTGCAACCGGACTAGAGTACTGCGGGACGTTCAGGTTCGTGAATTCCGATTCCATACTTTTTTGAACCGACCTTTCGCTTTAGTGAGTCAATCCGCGATCTCGACTGGACCTCGACTCCAGACGCCCAGTCCATTTTAGCCGTGGGTTTCTTGCACCATGTAGCCCTCCTATGCCAACAACGAATGACTTACTTTGACGAAGGCCCTGGATGGGCACTTTGCATGAAAGTGGATATCGGAAAGTAAGTTCTTTGTAATGTCATGTATATATATTCAAATCAACCTTCCATGTTGATAGCTTCATACCCTACCCAATCAATGACTCGATCTGGCTCACGAATGGATCACTTCTCATCGCTGCTGGGCATCAAATATTTCTTTATGGCGCTCCCTTACCGTCAACGAAGGAAGTCTTGCAGCCAGAGACTCTATTTGAGTATGTTGCGAGACAGAATGGATCGTTGGAAGATTACCATCCACAGATGCTCCTTCAGTGTCTGCTGTGGGGTTGGTGGTTCAACACATCTATTTAGCCTCAACTAAGCCGAGCCTTTATAGAAAAAGTCGAGTTGGTCAAAGAAATCATTGTTAACTTAGCGCGGGACATTGAAATGCATGGCAGAGAAAGACGAAGGGTCGACTGGACGTCCATCCCCATCGAGAGGTTCTTGAGGAAAGATCAGGGCGTTCCATCCGTCCGTCAAAATCCTATGAGAGGATTGATGTGATATTCATCGTCAGAAATGTAGGCCTTTGTTCAGAGAAAGCGATACACAATGCTATTCAACGGTCTGGAGCAAAAAGACGAGTGAGTACTCTTGCAAACCAGTTTGGGCGGTTAACGCATCTGTCTCAAGGTCTGACGAAGCAGTTTTCTCTCGCCCACTTGTCACTCGTCTGATCGAAGCCCTCGAAGCGTCCCCCCTTCCCCATCTAACCCCCAACGAACAGGCTCACCTGTTGGTCCTCATACAGACCACGTTAGAGGTACGTCGACTTGTAGTGAGAACGAATACTTAGAGTCACACTTGTTTCTAGATTGACGAGCAACGCCGTGCCCTCGACTCGAATGGCCTACGCTATCTAATTTCCATGCGATCATTTTATATTCTAAACGACCGCGCGTCGGCACCTAGCAGCCCAGAAAGTAATAATACTCTTCCGAGGAGAACTGGCCGCAGAGAACGTATTCGCTATCGAGACATGATATGGGCGTTTTATAGTGAGAGCCAAGAACTGTTGTTGAATGCGTCCACTGCAGCCTGCAATGGTAAAATGTGTTGGTCTGACGCAAGAGCTTTGGGTGTTCCTGTATGGCTTACCTCCATCGAGATGATGGTTCGTCTTCCTTACATACTTCTTGCCCCGACTAACGTTTTCTGCTATGAATTTCAATAGAAAGCGCAGATAGAAGTCATTGCGCGGAATGAATACATGGCAGGTGACAACCGTGATCCAACCGCATGTTCATTGTTGTACTTCGCTTTGGGCAAGGTGAAACTTGTTCATGGGCTGTGGAGACAAGCAGCATGGCATAAGGAGCAGGCAGTCATGCTTAACTTCTTGTCACATGATTTTACGGTGGCGCGATGGCGCACGGCAGCATTCAAGAATGCATATGCTTTGCTAAGCAAACAACGATTCGGTGAGTCTGGTCTGCCACAACAAGTCGATAGCGAACTCAGAACGTTGCCAACGTAACAGAGTATGCTGCCGCTTTCTTTCTGCTCGGAGGTGCTCTGAAAGATGCAGTTAATGTTTGCATCAAGCAACTAGGAGACTTCCAACTTGCTGTTGCGCTAGCCCGCGTCGTCGAACAAAGTAATGAAGGGCCCATCCTACTCGAGATCTTGCAAAATACTGTTCTACCCATCGCATTTAAGGATGGCAACCGGTGGTTGGGAAGTTGGGCATTTTGGTTACTCAACCGCCGTGATTTAGCTGTCAGGATCCTGCTGGTATGATTTCCTGCTTTCTCCTTCGTTACTAGGGCGTCTTCTAAGCCGTCCATCAGACGCCTCTTCAGGATATTGCTGACGCTATAAATGTCCAAGTGACAGAGATTGGGGAGCCTCATTATGATGACCCTGGTCTTGCGCTCTTGTTCTCTCAGCTGCGCTCTAAAACCCTGCAGACAGCTAAAGGAACAAGCGAGATCTCGGGACGTGCAGAGTTCAATTTTGTCTTGCAAATGGCTCGCGTGTTCTGCCGAATGGGTGTGTGTATTCGATTTGAAGCATTGAACGTTCTGTTGAAACTTCTTCACAGGTTGCCATGTTTTGGCCCTGGATCTTGTGCAATCTTGGTCATTTGATCGGCCCTCGATAAAGGTTCATGACACATCAGACAGTACACTTAACGAGCGTAAGAAGTCCCCGCCTCCTAGTCCAACAATTTCCCGTCGGTCCATGTTTTATCCTGCAAGCCGCCGAAGATCCTCCATCTTGATCGATATGCACATTCCTTCTCTCTCACCTACAAGATCTACCTCTCCTAGCACGTTGGCAGGGCCTATGCCTCCAGTGATGGAGGGACAGGTCAAAGAGGAAGGCGACTTTGCTGCCAGAAAGATTGGTCTGGGCCACTTGATGAAATCTGCGAAACAAGATGTTGCAGTACCTGAGTTTGATATGAATTCTTTTTTCTAGTCCGACATGCACAACAACCAGTGATCAATGACAATGGCACTGAAAAATCGTGTTTCGACAAAATTATATTCTTTACATTCTGCGAGGGTTCCGGATGATGACGTGGATATGCTATGTCGTGCATGAATTACTGTTGAACTTCGACCTCTCGTTTCTTGAGTACCAAATCTTTGCCTACTACTCGTTTCCATACATCTTGAACGTCTTCCACGACTGTCTCGAAGTGCGAGGTTGCATCATAGGAGCGAGTGATGAAAATGTTGTCTGCTTCGCCGGATGTCGTCGGCACATACAAAGGCGAGACGGAGACAAATCTGAAGAGGATCAACATAATGTCACCACAGAAGGCTACCTGAACACTCACTTTTCGTGAATAGGACCCAAGAGGTTTAGGCCAGGTGCGATCTCCAGTTCTGGTTTATCGGTCTCGACTATGGTACTAACAATTGCGACATAAATGTCCTTCGCGCAGACGTGGTGAGTTGATGAGACCATGGCAATGTAAATATCTATGATTTCTCAATCAACCAAGGCATGAATGTACAGAAGTTGAATCTGACCGTTCCGTCTATTAACCTGATTTTGAGGAACGATAATTTGCACACTATCGCTGTCATCTGTTCCGGGAATAGGGTGTTTGAGGAAACAGATAGCTCTGACAACCTTCTCTTCCTCAACGACCCTAATTTTTCCACCTTCTGTTGTCTGTCCAGCACCAAAGTAGCTGGGATCTCCAATGACCTGTTTCCCTTTGACGGTCTCCCCGCCACTCCGCACGCCGACGAACTTGCCATCCTTGTCCGTGACAATTTCATCTATTGGCTTATCTAGCATGTAAGTCCCACCATAGATAGCACTAAGACGAGCAAATGATTGTGGCAGTTCTCCCAGTCCGTAATCCGGGTAGATGTATGGTGACTTTCCGCCATATCGCGCCATCGATGAAGTGTACAGGATAATGCGATCATACGTTGGACGGGCAGATTTTGTGATGTAACTGCAGACGACTGAAGGGTGAAGTCTTTTCACGGATTGATCACTCACTCATCGTCTAGGTACAGAGCCATGGCATGACCGATAAAGTCCTGAGTACCAGGTTCCAGTCCAAATTTCTCATATACAGTCTTCATCCTGTCCTTGTCAAGATCGATACCTGAACAGACGGGTTGATTATACTGCTGAGAATTGGAAAGATAAGTCACCTTGATGAGTGGCAGGGTCATCATCCCTCCATCCCTGAAGAAATTCAAAGAACTTCTTTGCCCTTCTCTTCTCAAAGAGACCCATGAGCGGGCTCTTAACTGCCTCCATTTCAGTACTGGGTACTTTGGATATCTTCCCATCACGGTAGACAAAGCTACCCGCGATCTGCTTGAATTCCATGTATCGAGTGACATCGGTGTGGACAAGGATCTTTGTGAGTTCTCCAGAAGCAATGATGAATTTCGGGATCAGATCAACAGCATAGTCACGGTCTCGACCAAGCTCAGAAGGAGGTGGTTGATCAGGTCGAAATTTGCGGTACAACTAGCTAGGGATGAGAAGTGTGGTAGCGCATGGCTTCTATAAATACAGACCTGTGTCAGATTAAGACTGGCGCTGTCCCCGCCGTAGTAATCGTTTCGATCCATGTGAAGGACCTTCTTCCGCTCGACAGACAGTAGACCTGAGAGGATACATTCGGTTAAGCCAGTACCGAGAACGATGACCTAGAAATATATAGCATCAGAGCAGTGAAAGATACAGGAGATCGTACATCGTATTCTTCATCCATGGTAAGCGTTTGTTCGAGTTGTTGGATCCAAAGAACGTTGTTGAACTTCGCATCATTCCGTAGTCACGTGCAATAGGGGTATTACAACCATCAAGCTAGTTGTAAGTAATTCTTCTTAGAGGGATTATTACTGCCATGTATGTATGTACATTATAACGTTGACAGGAAGAATCACAGTAAAATTATACGGACTTCAAAGCAGAAATTTTGACCACATCCTATGCGTCAGTTTCCCTGCCACGTTTGCTGGGGCTCGCGACCGCTTCATCCTCTGCATCATGTTTTCGCTTTGGTTGATTGATATTCGACGAAGTGGCCCACGCAGGCCTAGCCTGCTGGGATCGAATAACAGATGTTTCTTTCTGTTCATTGTTTTTCCGAGCTCGGATTTTCCTTGCAAGTCTTTCAATCTCTAAAACAGGAGTATTGTAACAGGTCAGTTCAAAACATAGATTAGTGACATACGTCGTTCATATCGGCGGTAGTATTCGGTCCAAGATTTTGCAGACCTTTGAGGAAACTGGACGCAAGGTCTAAAAGCCAGAACTCACAAACCGAAGTAAAACATACGCGTTCGCTGTATGGTTGCCATCTCTCTTTGGCCGAAGCTTCGTAAAACGCTGAGAAATCAGCCACGTAATTTGCAGTAACATAAAGATCCGCGTCAGTAAATGGGCCACCCTTGGAGCCCATCTCACTTTCAGAGAAGGATTGAATAGAGGCGTCATCGTCATCCTCAGATTCTTCTTCCGCCACATCCTCCTCGTTGTCATCTTCATCCTCCTCAGAACTAGACTCGCGATACGTAGGTCTTCGCCGCGTCGGAATCTGTTCTTCGTCTGACTTTGGATCGTCGTAGTTGTCGTCACCTCTGGCTGCAGCAAGAATTTTGTCTGGAAGGTCATGGTGATTCGACCAGTAAGATCCCCACGACTGAGGAGTGTGATGAGGTGCCTGGAACAGCGAGATAGAGGTGAGAGACTGCATAAAATGCACAATATAGTAGCCAACCTTCTCGGCCAGTTGAGCACAAAGATCATTCCTGTTCAACGTAGGGTCATATTTAAGACGCCATGAAATGAACTTCAAGAAAAATTCCCTGTCCTCAGGCGTGTATTTGTTTCCTCGGCCCTGGGGGATAATTGTGGTAGGCGGACTTGGAGAACGCGAGGGAGGTTCTGGAACCTTGAGTTCGGCGTTTGGAGCTGGCAAACGGTCGTCGTACGTCGGCTCAGGCGCAGTGAGACTGTTGATAGTACTCCGTCGACCTTTCTGCGCTGATTGTTCTATTGGCTTTACTGGCTTGGAAGAAACACGCGTGGGTAACACTGGGGAGTGCTCAGTCTTAAGGTTCGCTGTAGAAGAATTTTTGATGGTCTGCAGTGCGATCCCTGGTGAGTTTAAGTAAACATGAATCCAGTTGTCCAGCCGATCCTTGTGTTCCAGATAGTAATCCTTCCAGAGACTGGCGGAATGGCCATTCTTCTATGTAGTCCGGGTAAGACGCGTCAATAATACGCGACGACAAGCTTACTTACGCCGTGTAGACTGTTTAACGCGTCCTTGTAAGACTCTTTCTTGCTTCTGCTATCTAACAAGGCTTGGAGAAGAATTTTCTCGTCGGCGGCCTCTACGGGAGCGGACATTGCAAAGGCATCTTGGATGATCTGCTGGGAGATAAACGGCATATTGAAGCTGCCGATTGGGACATTTCCACCAGGAAATGGTTGAACGGGGATCTGATTGGAACCATTTGGCCAGATTGAAGGGTTAAACTGCTGGTGTTGTTGTTGATGTTGTTGCGACTGCTGGCGTTGTGGTTGCTGGTAAGGCTGAGGTTGATGATGATGCAAGTGAAGAGAATTGGAACGCATAGGAGCGGACCATTGAGGTTGAGGCAACGTATGAGGTTGTTGTTGTGGGATGTGCTGCTGGTGGAAATCGTTTGGATATTGGTTGACGTTTGGGAATTCAGGATAGCTAGAAGCATAACTGGGCTGGTGATAGCCATTCATCTGATGAGGAATAGATGGATTCATGAAAGCTGGCACAGTCGACTGGCCAAGTTGTTATGCTACCCACGTGATGACATTGAAGGCCCTTGGTCCCTCATCATGTCCGTTACTCGACTCTCTCGTTTCCCTGCTCAGGCTGCTCTGCGTGCTCATGCCTTTTCCACGTCAATACCACGGGCTTCCTTGAGTTTAGTCGCACTTGAGAAGGCGGACCAGATCTCAGCCGAATGGAAAGGTACCAGTGCAACTGGAGGTACTACCAAGAATTTTATTGGGGGTCAGTTCCTTGAAAGTAAGTCCTCTCAATGGTTTGAGATACTTGACCCAGTAAGTTCTCTCATATGTGCATCTCTCTCTCCATAACGCTTGCGTTCTCCAGTCCACCCAAACCTTGCTTTCGCGTGTCCCACAGACGACCAGCAATGAATTCGAACAAGCAGTTGACGCCGCATCAATCGCATTCAAGTCATGGAGTCGCACGAGCGTTCTTCACCGGCAACGTTTCGTCCTCGAGTACATGAATCCGATATAGTTAATACCTAGCTCTGACATCTCTGCCTTCCTAGGCTTCAACGCTTGATACGCGAAAATGCAGATGCAATTGCCAATAGCATCGTTTTAGAGCAAGGAAAAACTATTGGAGGTCTGCTTCATTCAATCCCACCATGAACTGAATTCCAGCATCAAGTAGATGCACATGGCGACCTACTCCGCGGCCTTCAAGTGGTTGAAACATCGATTGGCATCACATCCACTCTTTTGGGTGACAAGATTGAGGGTATACTGAGGTATTCTACATGCGAGACCCATTCTCGGCTCACGCCTGTGCCCCAGTGAGCAAGGACATGGATACCGAGGTTAGAAGACTTCCGCTTGGCGTTTGTGCCAGCGTAGCTCCCTTCAACTTTCCTGCGTATGGCTTCGGAATATTTCATGAGATGTACACCATGCTTACAGGACGTAGAATGATCCCGTTATGGACGATACCCATGGCAGCCGTCACCGGGAATACCCTCATCCTCAAACCTTCTGAGCGAGATCCAGGTGCAGCTATGATGATTGCAGAACTGTGCCAACGCGCCGGTAAATTCGTTCAACATACCTGATAGGTAGGTATCTGATTCCTCTTCTCCAGGTTTACCGCCTGGCGTCCTCAATGTTGTTCATGGTGCTGTGCCCACCGTGAACGCGATTTGTGATCATCCTCAAATCAAAGCTATCAGCTTTGTGGGAGGTGATCGGGCTGGAAAGCATATCTACGAACGGTAAGTTGGACAATGTGATTCTTTTCAACCCCGTGATCATGTTGGAGGACAGTGGAACGCAGAACGGCAAACGTGTCCAGGTTGGAAAGTTGCCTCTCTGCTGGCACATCTCTTATATCAAACATCTAGGCTAATCTGGGAGCAAAAAACCATGCAGTAATTATGCCCGACGGTGGGTCGTCAAAGCTTGCAATCCCAAGGCTTCCTTTGACACCTCTTTGACCAGCTAATAAAAACCTTGCGCTGAACTCCATCGTGGGTGCTGCTTTTGGAGGTTTATTATATTTTCCACCCATGCCTTTGGTTACTAAAATATTATATGCAGCGGCGGGGCAACGTTGCATGGCAATATCAGTTGGTGAGCAGACCACGGAGCTACTTTTCTGTCAACTTGGTCAACCCCAGTGAAAGCTGTCCTTGTTGGAGAATCCCAATCTTGGCTTCCTGAACTCGTTGGCCGTGCGCAGAAGTTAAAGGCCAACGGTGGCTTCGAAACAGGCGCTGATTTGTTCGTTACCAGTTTAGCATCCAGTGTGATTTGCTGACAAGTTATCAGAGGTCCACTAATTTCCCCTGCTGCAAAAGAGAGGGTATCTGCCTTGATTGCATCTGCTGAAAAAGATGGCGGCAAGATTATTCTCGACGGCCGAGGACTTCAGGTTCCGGGATACCCAGATGGTAATTTTGTTGGGCCCACAGTCATTGAGGCCGGAACTGAGATGACATGCTATAAGTATGTAGTTTTATCGACGCACATTTTGTGCCTGTTGCTCATTTTGATGCAGGGAAGAAATCTTTGGACCAGTTTTGGTCGTTCTCAAGGCTGAGACGCTTGATGACGCCATTGAAGTAATCAACAACAACAAATATGGTAACGGCACTGCAATCTTTACGCAATCTGGGGCTACTGCACGTAAATTTGAGAGCGATGTGAACATTGGTCAAATAGGTATTAATGTACCCATTCCCGTGCCATTGCCTATGTTT
The DNA here is from genome assembly GCA_026075535.2 of Tricholoma matsutake. Lineage (NCBI taxonomy): Eukaryota > Fungi > Basidiomycota > Agaricomycetes > Agaricales > Tricholomataceae > Tricholoma > Tricholoma matsutake. The sequence goes on along the minus strand of AP026540.1, from coordinate 8,146,335 downwards.
GCCTGGAGCGGCAACAAAGTGAGCAATAGGCGAATACACTTTTTTACGCAAGTCACTGAATAGGATTTTCAGGGAAGCTTCCTTGGCGACATCGCTTTTTATGGCAAGAGGTGAGATTGTTATGTTGTAGAAAATGGATGAAACACGTCTTAATCTCATGTTCATCAGTGGGCTCAACTTCTACACTCAGAATAAGGTATTTGTCCTGACATAGCCATGTTAAATAATCATCCATACCCTTTCCTAGACTACGACAAGCCTATGGCGTGCTGAAGACGCTATAGATACTCGTGCTGCAGTGAACATGCCAACTCACCGTTAGGCTTCCTCGCATTGCACGGGATCTCGTGCGTAGCTCTTTACTGGAAATAAATGCTTGGACATTAACACTGGGAGGGATGTACTAGTGCAGAATGGTATAAATTTGCCTTCCCGATTTACTTGGAAAACACTTGGTCTAGGAATTCATTCGAGAGTAGCGTGCACTGTTTAAACACCTGCTCAAAACTATTCTGTAACAAATGCAACAGGATCGAATCGCATCAGCAAGCGGAAGTGAAGCAACGCACAATTCCGCCATAGTAAGGATCTGGTATAGACCTGCCATCTAGATACGAGCCCCATAAACGCACATCGGCAGTTGCGTTGCTGGGCTTCTTGCGTAGCAAGTCACGTAGATTGCTCTCATCGGCAGCGAGAATGTGCGTGAACCGTGTAAAATCCAAGGCGGAAATTTGTCGAGCTGTGCATGAAATAGGAACGCCATGCTGAGGAATGCGTGGTTCATTCAGAGTGTCTCTTTAGCTTGAAGAGATTCCAACCTTTTTACAGGTAGATACAGTTCTAGTGTGGGCACGGATTCAAGTTGTGATGATCCCATAACATATCTATCATTTGTGAGTCTTACCGGTCATCTGGATCTTCGCCCTCGTGATATCCAGCAGTGCCACAACTATCCACGATGATATCTAGACCGCGTTTTGATGCAACGTCCCTCAATACGGCCTCACCCATGGGCGATCGACAAATGTTTCCTGGGAGACCAGCATAAGCAACCAATATGGAGACGACCACAGTTACTTATAATACCTAAACAAACGACGAGGACTCTTATCGAGGAAGGGTTGGAATCTGCCATATAGATTGCGCGATGGCTCTGACTATGGTTGCACCTACCATTAGTCACTGTAAGGGTAGCAGCCACCAATCACATCTCGAGCCTAATATAGAAACTTCAACCCATTTCCAACCCATTTCCCGCTGCCAGAAGCATAAAATAGACGGATCCAGGAACAGACAATTCTCTTGTTGAATAATGTGTATGATAGCTTCCTTGAGTGAGAGACGGCGCCCAATCTGCCATTTGGTGAAGATTCTTGTGCTGTAGATGCTAGAGAATATCGATATCTACCTTCATGACCATTTTATCGTTGATCCTTTACATAGGCTATCTACACACTATTCATTGATGTGCAGTGGATGTACAGCGGTACATTCTTCGTTACATGTTGGAGACACCAAGTTATGTAAGTACAGTAGATAAGATAAGATTGCTTTCTTTCCTCTTTTTTTTGGTTAATTTTAATTATTTTAATTAGTTTATTATTGCGACTTTGTGTTTAGTACGTGTACCGCAAGATCTTCCAAAGATGCCCTCCCCCCCGATATCAGTTTACTTGACCACTATTGCATCCCAACCAGCTCTCAGACAGCGACAAGGTTGGTAAACTCTGAACCTCAGCAAACTGTTTTAATATCTTGTTAATAACTGCCGTATTAAGAATACTTGTTGCGTATCCTCCAAGCCAAGAAAATACCCTTCACGTCTTACGATCTTGCTTCGGATGAATCAGCAAAAAGACTTTGGAAGAGAAAAGCTCCATCAGGTAATGACGCACAGTAGTCTGGCTTCATGCGGTGGCCAAACCTAAAGAGCGTAGACCAACAGCAGCTCCCAGGGATCCTCGTGGGCGGTCGATTCCCTGGTGTATGTTTCTTCTCAGAGCTTGTATCCTACAGAACTAAACGACCGGATTCGCAACAGTCATTTTCTGATTTGTGAGTTTTCCGGGTATCCGCGAAGCCTTCGCCAATTTCTAGTGCGAGTCAGCGAGGACGCAGTGGAATCTGATGAGCTAGATATTTTCCTGCGCCTGAATGAATCGTATAATATGGATGAAGACCATCCGACACCACCCGCGCAACCGGTTGGGGTTCCAGGCGCAGCCTCTCCCTTGCAGATGACGCCTGATCATCTCAAGTCCAAGATATTTGCGCAATCTCCATCCCCATTGAAAGGAAAGGGCTCCAGCATTCCGGCAAATAAGCGTAAAGACGAGTTTGATGTTAGCTCTGAACTAGAAGGCTACGGGCTCCAAGGTGTCAAAGTAACAGAGGACGAGCTCAGAGATTTGGTGGCGGAACTGGGACTTGATGGGGATGATGCGGGGGACTTGGTCAGAGGACTGAGCAGCAGCGCTCAAAAGGACAAGGCAGAAAGGGGAGATAATTCACATCCCGAGAGTAACTTAGCACGGGACGCGAAGACCGAAGGGTGAACGCAGAGTTCTCAGGGTAACTAGTTCGACACCCAAGAGTAGCGTTCCTGCCTCCAAAGGAGAAGCAAAACTAGACCGCCTACACAATGTCTCCAGCAACAAAAAGGGATTAAAACTTCGATGTTGCCATCTCATGTCAATATCGACAAGAACGATTCATAAACGATGGACGACTGGTGTCCGTTGAGTTGAATTAGAAAGCTACAGCAAAATGTTAATTATACAATTGGTCTACAAGGCTCGTGCATCCATCGTTGGTTGTACCGAAGGGGAATGTTAATGACTCATGACTCGGAGCCCGACAATCCCTGATAGGATCTGGATCGTCGTCGTCGAAGTGGATCTGATTTGATGTTGGCTGACGTTATGATGCTCGTCGAGGCCACCTTTTTGACTCCCTGCGTAAGTGTTATTATGTGCCAAGAAAAACAAGCGTGCACCTTCACTAGTTTCCCGCTGGTGCTTCTGCTCGACTTAATTCTCCGTCTTTTCGTGGAAGGTTTCTCGTCGCTTTCCGGACTAGACGGGCGAGAACGGGGGAATGGTGGTCCGTTTGGTGAATATTCATCTGCAGGGCTGTCAACAGTATTATCGAAGCTCTGCCGCATTATAATGGGCAATATGCATGCGCCCAATATTAGCAAAATGATTGCAAGAAATGTTACAGCAGATAGTGATGCGAATATGATTGGGAAACGGGATACGAGACCACTGTAAAATACTTGAGACATAGTTCTGTCTTGATGCATTTAAGACTCACCGGATGCCATGATGAACGACAAGACCTCGGACTGACGAGGATACGATGCTTATTTCACGACCTTCACCTTTCCCCAGGCTGGTCCAACGGTCATGTCGTCCAATTTCAACAATTGCAACAACACTCGACGTTCCCGGGAGGAAAGACGACAACATTGGTACGGTAAGACTGAGAGTGCTCGGCGTGTTGCGAAAAAATGAGCGTTTGGCCGGAACCGCGATGGTCTGCAGTCGTTATTAACAAAAAATAACTTGTACGGCGATCATGACTCACGGGGCGTCGAACAGAAGTTAAAGTTTTATTTGAAGGGGTGGTCAAGGTCAATGAAGTCATAAAGTTCCCGAGAGCATAATTCGATTCGGTGGCAGGTATGGTCAGACGTAGGGAGATGTCATATTTTTGTTGAGAAACTAGGGTTGGTAGCAATACAGAGGCATATGGTGACACTCCATCACTGCCCGTTTGTTCAACTGTCTAGTGGTTGAAAGATAAAGAAAAAACACACCCAAACTGCAGATGGATGGGAGTCTCCCAGTCAACTCCAACGCTCCTCCAAACTACAAAACCCGAGAAGACAGACAAGAGGATGATAAGAGGTATGAACAGAACACAAATGAGGACAGGAATTATCTGAGGGGCATAGGGTCGGAGAGTTGCAACTGTAGTGGAAGAGAGCGAAACTAGAAGGCGGAGAGGGACATGAACAATGGTCGATATCATTTGAAAGGATCCATGGTCGTTACGAGTTTCTGCGTCCCGGTGGCGGTCGATGTTGCGCGACACATCCATGGCTTCAAACAGACTTACAATGTGCATCGATATTGAATTATATAATACGTTCTGTTCATGGCCTCCAACATCAGAGATCTCATAGGTCTTCATCCATTCTCAGACGAGTTGTCCAGATATATTGCTTCACTCGCAGCAATCGTCTCTGCACCAGGCGCTACAATTCCTCGGGTTAAATCGTACCCAGATGCTGTTTATCTAAATTATTTTACACTTGGTCTAAGTCTTCTCTTCGTCCCATTGCCTGGGTACGCCCCAGCGACTGGGATAGAACTCTCTCAGTTGAACGACAGCCGACTGGTTTTGGACAGCATCAATCTATATAACATCCCTCCACACAATGCCAAGCAGTCGTCGTCACGTCCATCCGAGATGGCGTTTTCGACATATCCATGCCTGCCCCTTGAGCTGGCCATCACGCCAGAAATCAAAGATGCGACTTTGACGCGTCCTTCAAAGATGGAAATTAGGTCGGAATCGACTGGAAAAGACTTTGTTTCCTGTCTAGGGGAGCCCAATCGTAAAGACGGAGGCGCAGGGCCATCATCAGGATCTATTGGGATATGGTGCGAATGGTCACAAGATGGAGTAATGGTAGAGTTTGGAGGTGATGAAGCGAGAGGGCCCCAGGCTTGGGAGAGAGGGAAGGATGCGATCTGGAAAGTGATTACATTGTTCTCTGTTCCTCCACAATGAACGAAGCAATTATCGTAACGTGGAGCTTGACGTACCGACTACTGGGCATCGACTGCGGGTATAAATATATTATTTAAATCCTTATGTACATGTGATCAGGTTCGCCAGAAACTGAGGCCACCGAAGTGGTCCCATCATTTGATAGACGAGGAGCGGAGAGGCTAAAATAAGAAACAAGTAATACTTTTAAACTATGGTGCACAAGGCCTAGTCACCGCTACTTTTGTACAACGGAAATAGTGTTGAGATCTACACCGTGAATACGCGCCGTAGGCACCCCCTTTGATGCGCTATTTATATTCCCCTTTGATGCGCTATTTATATTACACTTTATGATGCGTATCTCCCCTTGTCTCTTTCTCCCTTTATGTCTTGGTCTTTATCATTTCCCCATTGTTAGTATTATAGTATATATACTTACCTACATAGATTAGGCACCTTAGTCCATTGTACACTAACTGACTGTGTATCACTTAGGTTGTATCTCTACAGGTTATGGGCCACTCTTGTCACCTTTAAGTGACGATAGAAATCCTTCCTAGCAAATTAACGATCACGGGATCATCTCGTTTGATCGACGCTCGATGAATTTTTGTTGATCTTATCTTATCTCAACGCATTCTGGTTTACCGGCGCGTTTCCATCTCTTTGTTGCCTCGCGCACTTACTTTTCTCCTCTCATCGAACTCTGTTTACCTTGAGAGCTGCTACTATGCCTGAATTCTCGGATCCAAACCCTCCTGAATTGAACCCCCCATCTATTTCCCTCATCCAACTCTCCTCACACTATACTGGGGTAAAGCTCGACAAACTCCAGTCCAACTACAAAGAATGGTGTGAGGACATTGAGCTCACTCTAACTGGAGAGCTAATTCTTGCCTCGCCTATGCTGTCATCGCATCCGGAGTGGCATCTTACGAATGTCCCTTCCTGGATTCTTCAAAGACTGCACAGGAGAACTGGGAGGCTCTTCGAGCCCGTCACCAGAAGGAAGGGACAGTCAGGCAAGTTGCTTTATTACAGGAGGCACTCTCCATACAATGCATGACTGACATGCCCTTACCCGAAACAGTGGAAAAGATTTGTATGCTCATTGAACGGGCGTTTGCCATGGGGAGTATCACTCCTGATCTCCTATGCTGCATTGTGCTCCTTAACTCCCTCAGTACAAATTTCCCTCATGTGCGTTCCATTATCTCCTGTAATATAGCGGCGTCGATGGTTTCTGCACCTTACACCTTGAAGGATATTCACCTTGTTGGAGCAGACTATATACGCTGCACAGGGGAAGAGACAACACATTCCTTACAACCTACCTGGGGTTTAGTTAGACTTACAGCTAGGGGTTAGCAGAGGTAAGAACACTATATTCCTACTACAGTACAGGTTCTCCTTATATACATAATAGTAAGGATATCACATGACTCCAGAGGAATATGCATATGAAACATGTATCAATATTGGTAATTAATGTGGGAGAATATGCACATGCAACAATATTGGTAATTAATTTCAACACCCCCCCTCAAACTGTAAAGCGCTCTAAGCAGCTAAGTTTGAACCTCAAAAGTAATTCCAAGAGAGTCTCTAAATTTCCTGAATAGAATGGTGCCAAGGTTCTTTGTGAACATGTCAGCCGGATTATCACTTCCAGGAATGAAAACGACTGTGACTTTGTCATTTTCTATGCATTCGCGGGTGTAGTGGTAGCGAATGTCTATGTGTTTAGTCCTCCTTTCCTGAACTGGATTTGATCCGATAAAGATGGATCCCTGATTATCAGCACAGATTGGTATGCACTTCAGTATATATCCAAGTTCCTGGAATAAGGACTCTATCCACACTATCTGTCAACAAGTGTTGGAGAGAGCCATATATTCGGCTTCTGTGGATGACAGTGCTACAGTTTTTTGTAAATGGGACTGCCAGCACACAATGCCACTTGCTAGAGTAGCAAAGTAACCGGTTGTAGATTGGCGTTTGACAGTGTCAGCTGCCCAATCAGAATCTGTGAAGGCCTGTAGCCCTTCAGATTTCTCTCCATCATAGACTATGTTATATTTCTGGGTTCCCACCAGATAGCGCATGATGTACATCGCTTTGTCTAGATGTTCTTGGCTAGGATTAGCTGAGAATTGCGACATCCTGATTACTGCATAAGCGATATCAGGTCATGTTCCGAGCATCAGATACAATAAAGATCCGATCACAGACTGATATTTTGATCTAAGTGCTGCGTTTGGCGTCGCTGTGTTTTCTGACAGTTTGTAACCAGTCGGGAGCAGAGTGGGGGCAGCTTTGGCATTTGTCATCTCGAACCTCTCGAGCACTTTGGCAAGATATTCAGTTTGATCGAGTTTGACTTTGCTTGCAGTCTGGGTGATGTGCATGCCTGAGAATTCCATGACTTTTTCAGTACTACGGCACTCCCAATGCTTCAGACAAGCATTCTTCTCTTCATCCACAAGTTTCTTGTTCTTCCCCATGAACAAGCCATCATCAACATAGACCAGCGCAATAACAATGCTGCCTGTCTTAGGATCCTTGTGTATGAAAATGCCAGCATCAGAGCTGGCGCGCACAAATCCAATGGTGCACATAAATGCCTCTAGCTCTTTCCACCATGCTAGTGAGGCCTGTTTAAGGCCATACAATGCTTGGTGTAAGCGCATTACTTTGCGCTCTTTTCCCTCAAGTCTGAAACCCTCGGGTTGATCCATATAGATCTCCTCTTCTAGTTTGCCGTATAAAAATGCGGTTTTTACATCTAGACCGGTCATATACATGCCTTCTAGAGATGCAAGTGCAAACATGAGGTGTATGGTCTTGTAGTGGACTACTGGTGAGAAAATCTCATCAAAGTCAACACCTTCGACTTGTGAAAAGCCTTTCGCCACAAGTCTGGCTCATTTTCTTTTGTCTGATTTCACGGAGAAAACCCATCTATTTTTGATCATTTTTCGATCATGTAGAAGATCGATGATGTCATAGACTTGTCATTTGCGAAGAGCTTCTAATTCTTCACGACAAGCCTGTTTCCACTCAAGTTGCTGCTGCCGTGGTAGGCACACAATATCGCGAAATTGGTTTGGAACTTGGCTTATTTCGCTTGATGGTGTGACTGCTTTTGACAACAGCCAGCGAATAAGCTTATCTCCACCTTCCTTGGTTATCTTTTGAATATAACCTGCTTCATCCAGTTCCCCCATTGGGTGATCATGTTCTTGATTATTGGAATCGTGCACACTCTCATGGGGTGCCGAACTCAGTCCAGCAACCGGTTCTTGCTGTTGAGATCATGGTCGTGTTCGGTTATGATCCAAATCTTGACCCACAGATCTCTTCCAATATCGATCATGCGCAATGTCTCTCTCTATGTCAGAGGGGAGTCACTTTTCTCCATAGGTATTGCCAGGATGGTTTGGGATGTTCCTCTGCCTGCCTGATCGATGGGGCAATTGCTGCTATTCCTGTTGATCTTCACGTCTTGGATGAAAGTCCTCAGTGGTTACTGGAGGTGGCAGAGGAGGAGCGTCAGTTGCATCATCATGCGCCTTTTGGTCGCTTGGTACATCATCATCATCATCATTTTCTGATGATGGAGGAAGGGGCGGATTTTGTGGCGGTATAGAATCATCGCCATCCATTCCAGATGAGTGGTCGTCATCTTCTGGTTCTGGAGGTGGAAAATTACCAAGGTCTGTCTTGGCAGGAGTTTTAGCTCCGGGACAGCATGGGAACAACGTTTCATCAAATAGTGCCATAGCACCAATGAATATTGTGCCATTAAGTTGCATGAAACAGTATGCTTTAATGCCATCTTCTAATCCAAGGTACATCATTAACTTCGATCAAGGAGCTAATGTGGTTGGACGTTTCTCCTTGGGTAGATAGACGTAAGCACTGCAACCGAAGACCTTCAGATTGTTTAGATCTGGGCGGACCTTCGTCAGGTCCTCAAAAGGTGTCAGCCATTTCAGGTGCCTTATTGGGGTTCGGTTGTATAGGTGTGTTGCATGTTCAATGCAAAATTCCCACCATGATTGTGGTAGACAAGCGGTAAATCGCAGGGTTTGCAACTTTTCCATTATTGTCCTTATGGCACGCTCTGCGTGCCCGTTCTGTTGGTGAACGTGGGGTGCAGACATCTCTATTTTGATGCCAAAATCCTTGAGTGTATTTTGTAGCTCATGATCTTTGAACTTCCCCCCTGGATCAACATGCCAGCGCTTGATTGTAGCACCATACTGGGTCAAAGCCATTGCCTGAAATTGTCTAATTGCTGCAGCAGTGTCAGACTTCTTTCTAAGGCACTGGACCCAGATATGTGATGTCTTGTTATCCAGAAATACAATAAAGTATTTATGTTTGTGGTACGATAGTACTGGGAGTTCCTTTAGATCAGAATGTATTAATTCAAAGGGTTTCTCTGCGCATGAATTTGATTCGGGAAAAGATTTTGATGTCATTTTCCCTTCAGCGCACCCTGGACATATAATTTTGTCTTTAGGAATAATTAAATTCCTCAGGAATTTGATGGTGCTATTAGGCATTTTCCCTAGCGCCTCTTTGGATGGGTGTCCAAGTCACCTATGCCAAGTCAAGTAGTCAGCGACGTATATGGTCGCGACATTGACCTTTTTGGTGCTCATTATATGAGTCTGAGCCCAATAAATTGTGTCACTTCTCCTAAGAGGGACACAATGCATAATTGGGTTTCCTTTCTCAATAAATGAAATGTGTGTGGAGGAACCATGCACATCACTTCCGTCTTGTAAGAAGATGCCCATTGACATTAATCGAGTATTAATGTCGGGTATGTAGTAGACGGGGTATAATTGCATTTCACGCGTCTCTGACTTCCCGTGACATACTACCTGATGTCTAATGAAGACTGCTCCTTTTCCTACTATATGAGTAGTACCTGTGGCTGTTTGAACCAAGGTAGAGTCCTTTCTCAGTAAAGGCTCGTAAGAAGTGAAATCTTTCATTTCACCAGTGAAGTGTTTTGATGCGCCTGAATCCATGATACAGTCGGCACCTTTCTTACAATTTCCATTTGCACACATAACACATATATTAAGATCTAAATAGTTCCATGATACATTTAATAGCGGTAAAATTTCACATGAAAAGTTTGCTGTAATCATTGGAATACTAATTGAGGGAAGCGAGAGTGAAAATAGCATAATGTGAGGAATTCAAGGAATTTTGAGGAATTTTGAGGAAGTTTAGCATAAAACACCAAACTTTGGACTGAATAAGACTAAACCAAACTCTCAAATCACTGTGATCTGGGAGGAAGACAACGACTTTCTTGTTTTTCTTTGTATCTAGCACATCTTTTTATATAAAATAAAGAAAGTACCTAAAAAGGCTAGAGAACATGAGGCAAACATGTGGAAAACTCGAGGCAAAAGACAATATAAGTATATCAGAACAATAAAGCGAGCCTAGAAGGGGTGAATATAACACATGATGAAGAAATAATAAGAAAGAATAGCTCAAACTGGACTGTCCTTGTTATAAATTGAATAAAAGATCGGAAACTGCTTCGAGCAGATTGTATGCATACACATGCAGTCGAAATGTGTTCGATATACTTGATATAGTGTCCCATGTGTCCAGCATGCGTCCGAAGATTGTTCGAACAGGAAATACTGTGTCCAACAATGTTTTTCGAGGTTCGATGTTTTTTGAAGATTTTTGAAGATTCTTCGGACTTCGTTCGTGGCCCGATATCAGTGCGATATTGTTCAACAATGGTAGGGGATACATCTGGCATGTGTGCGATGATTATTCGGATAGTGATATAGTGTCCGATGTCAATTTGCAATGTTCGATGATTTTCGAAGTTGGTTGAGGAAATATCGGACTTGTTCGAAAGCTGATATCGCTGCGATATTGCTCGATACTGGTTCAGAACTCATCGACAATGTTCCAAGTGTATATCCTGAGCTGTACAAAGGTCGGGGGAATTGTACTATGGCGGCCAAAGGCATATGAAGAATTTCGAGGTGTTGCAAAGAGTTTTGAAGTGTTGCAAAGGATTTTGAAGCATTCTTGTGACTTTGTAGAGGTTTGTAGAGCTTCAGAGGGGTTCGTATGGGTTCATATAGCTTTGTAGAGGTCTGTAGAATTTTGGAGAGCTTCGACAATGATTGTAGATGTGTTTTCCGAGCTTGAACAACAAGGTGGACCTATCAGCGGTAGATGTCCCAACATCTTGTGAGCGCGTCTGGCTTGGCCCCTCATTTTCCGGGGCAAAAGCAGATAATGAGATTGAACCCTGAGAGGTACTCGGACCATCTGGCCTGACGGCAGGTGAGCAATTTAGTAGTGCTGAAGTACTCCAGATTTTTGTGGTCCGTGACCACATCGATCGGGTTTGTGGAACCCTCAACATATTGCCACCAATGCTTGAATGCTTCGAAGATAGCCAGAAGTTCCTTGTCATGTGTATTGTAATTTAGTTCAGCGGGATTAAAGGAGCAGGAATGGAAGGTGATTGGATGGATTTCCCCATCCACAGTGTAAACCGAAAGGATAGCCACGAGGGCATAGTTGGAAGCGTCGGTTTCGAGTACCATTTGGGAGTCAGGTACCCATTGAGTTAAGACGGGGTGTGAGTGTATTCTTATTTGAGCTTTTCAAAAGTGTTGCGGCACTTCTTGTTGAAGTCCCAGGGTGCAGATTTCTGCATCAAGCGGGTGAGTGGAATGACAATGTCGGAGTAGCTGTTGATGAAACAGTGGTAAAAATTGCAGAAGCCTAAGAAGGATTGTATATCCTTGACTTTCCTAGGCTCGGGCCAGTTGAGCACGGTTTTGACTTTATCCTCTGACATCCATAGTCCATCCAGTGAAAGGATGAAACCTAGATATTCAACAGTGTCTTTGTGGAACTCACATTTCTGCGGTGAAGCATAAAGTCCATTCTTCCGGAGTCTCCGAAGAACTTCCTTGATGTGAGCTCCATGCTGCGACTTGTCATCAGAATAGATTAGGATGTCGTCGAGGTAGACAATGACACAGACATCCAGCATGTCGCTGAAGATGTCATTCATAAAACGCTGGAATGCTGCGGGTGCATTAGTGAGTCTGAATGGAACTACCAACCACTCAAAGGATCTATAGCGGGTGTGGAAAGTAGTTTTCCATTTGTCGCCATCCGCATGCAGACTAGGTGATAAGCGTGCCACAAGTCTATCTTGGTAAACAAGTGGGCTTTTCAGGGGGAGTCAAGGAGGTCGGAAATGAGCAGAAGTCGGTAGCGGTCCTTCTTCATAAGATGGTTGAGGCCTCGGTAGTCGGCGCAAAGTCGTAGGCTGCTGTCTTTATTCTTGACAAAGAGAATAGGAGCACCATGCGGGGATTTAGAGGGGCAAATGAAACCTGAGCAGACATTTTCGTCAATGAAGACTCATAAGGCTTCTAATTCAGAGGGAGAGAGGGAACACATGCAACCCGGAGGAGGGGGAGCATTGTCCTCCGTCTCTATCTTGAGGTCGTAAGGGCGATGTGGAGGAAGGGTGTCTGCCTTAGTCTTATTAAAGACATCAGCGAATTCATGATACTCAGTGGGAATGTCAGACAAATCTGGCGGGAGTGAAGATTGAGCAGAGCAGGTGGATAACCCCTCTGGAGCGAAAGTCATCTGGAAAGCTACTGCCCCAGGGAGTTTGCTAGCGCGCGCATACGTGGCAGCATTGATGAACAAAATGTTGGGAGGAGAAAACTTAGGTGGAATGGGGGGTTCTAAAGGTGCGGGTGAACTGCGGGTATCTACCGGAAGGTTCGGAGACAAAGGTGATGTCTGGGGTGCTGGACCTCTTTGATCTGCAGAGCAGAAAGTGATTTGGCTTAAAGACCAGTCAATCAACAGATTGTATTGCTTCAGCCAGTTATGACCAAGTACGGCAGAACAGGAAGAGTCTAGTGAGGTTACATAAAATGACAGATTGAACGCTTCACTGGTAGGGAAGGTGACCGGAAGTTGGACGACTTGAGTTATGGTGGAGTTGCAAGATCCATCAAAGAGCTGTACTCCAATTGGTTTAATGGATTTTGTGCTGAGTTGGTTATCCAACATGAAGGAGGAATCGAGAAAGCAATGGGAGGAACCAGAATCAATAAGAGTTTGGACTGGAGCAGATTTTTCAGGAATGGTTAAAAAGAGTAGTCAGGGAGTCAGGGTCGGAAAGAGTGGACACGTTGAGACAAACATAGGCAGCCAAGTGGGTAAGGTCAACACAACCCCCAGCCCCAATGGCTGTTTCCTGAGGGTTGCAGACTATTTTTCTGAGTCCGTAGTGTCAGGAACAACAGCAGATGCATGGGCTTTTGCAGCTTTGGATTTCGGGCAGTTTCCTGCTATGTGCCCTTCCTCACCGCAGTAGAGACAAAGTCATTCTCTCATGCGACGTTCTCGTTCCTCCCCAGTAAGCTTGCCATTCTTCCCCAACTTATCAGAGATGGACAACTTGGGCTTGTCCCGGGGAGTGTTCTTTGTTGCGGAAGACTGCTGGTTGGAGGTGTTACCATGGGCGGAGTTCGAAGAGGTTTGGTTTGTTGATGGGGAAGGACTTTTGGAAGTGTCCTTCCGACTAGAGTTAGTGACATTACTGGAATTCTTTGTTTCAAAATGGGATTCATCTTCTTGCATCCAGTAGATGTCGTCGCTAGTGCTTTAAGGTCCAGTCCATAGGAGCAGAAAATAACCGCAAACTGGACTGAACTTTCACTGATCATAACCGGACTTTTGGTTACAGTTTTCAAAAGTTCAAGACATTGCAGTTGGAGTTTTGGCAGATCATGTGACTGCTCTAGACCATCCAAAACCGGTGATCACTGATTGGAACTGGAGTTTTGGATCATGTTGCCAAGGTAGGTGATTACCAGTGATTGTTTACATTATTTTCTCACACACACTTCTACCCTCAACAATGTTGCCTCCCTTGTCCCACCTCCACCACCTCGTCAACCCTCTACAGCCACCACTCCCACCAACTAAGAGGACCACAAGCAACAAAATGGGCCCCAATGACGTCTATTGTCATTTGGGTCCTAGGTATGTTTTTTCTTCCTTTGTTTCATGTTTTTATCAAATGACTAACTTTGTTTTGTTCATCTTTTAGGAACTTTACTACTACTGCCAACCTAAGCATGCTGACACGATGCACCCACCTGGTAAGCACCATCCAACCACTCCACCCATGCCATGTCACTGACTCCCCCTAACACCTCTGACAATCCACCCACCCCAATCTAGTAAAACTCAACAGCAATGCACATGGCTGCAATTGTGCCATGTCACACTGCAACACAGGCCCGAATGACAGCAACTGTTGTTTGGGCCCTTGGTATGTTTTATTCCCCGCTCATTTCTTGTTTACATCAACTAACTATTACTTTTCTTTGATTACTACCTGATGAAGATGATGACCACAACGAACTACTACCAGAGCACCCTCCACTGCCGCTGCGAGCCCTCTATGCTTGTGGGGTGGATATGAAGTTCACAGCAACACGGAGAATGCCCAATGATTCCAATGCCGGTGCCAATGTCAATGATCATGGACAATGACAGGAATAGGCCAGGACAGCAGAAATGACAAATGCAGGAGACGATGGACACATGTGATGGGGATCGAAGAACACAGGGAATGACAAACACAAGCAATGATGGGGGGAAAACAATGGACACACAACGAAGTGGGGTGGGGGATGACAAACATGCAACAATGGGGGCAGGGGGGATGACAAACGTGCTATGACACAGCACCTGCCTCTAGCCTCACAAGCCACTGCTCATGGGGGGAGACTGCAGATGCTTTTCTTTCTTTTGTTTTTGTTTTTGTTTTACTCCAGCCCCATCCCCACGAGCCTCTGTCCTTGTGGGGTGGATATTTTTATTTTTTCTTAACTATACATACATTACGACATAGCCAGTAGGTCCCATAACTGGTCCTGACCAGTGTTGAACTAGTTAGGACTGGGTTCGGTGTAGGACTGGTCAGAACCAGTCAATAAACTGCACACAAACTGCAATAAACCGGTTTATTGCAGTGTTTTGGAGTATATAGAAAAATGTATAACTGGTTCAGTCTGCAGTTTTGGCACGAAAGAGAAAAAAACTGGACCAAACCAGACCTTAAAGCGCTAGTCATCACTGTGCTGCACTTTCAAGCACAGTTCTGCAAGAGTATTGGGTTTACCACCCTGGAGAACTTCTATGCGAAGTCAGAGCGGAAGACCACGGAAATAGCGGTCACAAAGGGCTGCATCATTCCAATTGACCCTAGAAGCTAATTCCCAGAAGTCAACATTATACTTTGTGATTCGACCACCTTTCTTCATTGCTAAGTCGGAGAGAGCTTTTTCCACATCTCCGACCGGGTCGTGTGGGCCAAAGTTGCTTTCCAGCTCAGCAAGGAAAGCTTCATAGTCCCACATCCAGTGTGCTGAATCTGTCAGGTCATTAAGACCAGGCTCAAACCAACTGAGAGCTGATCCCTTAAGATAAGAAAGGATGAATATGATCTTTTTCTCATCAGAGGAAAATACATGTGGGCAGTCACAGAAATGCAGATTACAGGAGACTAGGAGTAGGAAGTCCCTAAGTTTCTTTGGATTGGCACCGTCGAAAGTGTCAGAGTCGCGAACTTTGATTTTTTCAGTCTTGGGTGTGTTATTCTGATGAAGGGTGTGGATACTCTCTGAGAGGTTGTAAAGGACATCTATGAACCTATCCCCTGGATCAGGGTTTTCCACCACGGGAGGTTGATCATCTGGATCATTGGGATTGGGGTCACCTCCAGGGCTGTCAGGACCACTAGGGTTGTTGGGTCTGCTGGGGGGTCCATCCTCTAGACCAGGATCTTCCAACCCGAAGTGTTCAGGCTGGTTGATGCTCCCTATGTACTCAAGGGGAGTTCTTGATTGAAAACCTTCCAGGTTGCCGGAAGGGTGCAGGGCACAGGTGGACATGAGATTGGCACTGATTGAAGGGGCTCCTGAGCCGATTTGTCAGAAGATGTTTGAGGGTCTGGAAGACACTCCGAAAGTAGTGGCAGGTTGAGGGTTGGGAAGGATAGATCACTGAATTGCAGAGATCCCAGGAATAGTACCGGCACGTTGAGAATTTCTGGTTGTGCGCTGGCAGGTCTTGGTAGGGGTCATAGAGAGGAATGAGACGAGTGAAGTGTGAGTTCATATATACTGTTAAGAACTGATCCTAAGAGGCACATCGGAATCCGATTGGACCCTGTGGGTGATGATAACAGAAGGTTGTCGGGTCATGGCAGATTCTGCAGAGGAGAAAATGGAAAGGACTTGGCTTCAGCTTGTAAGAAGCTGCACCCTTCACCTCATCTGGTGTCCTAATTTCAAGACAAAGGTTTGGAGGTAGAAGCGGGGAAGTGCAGGTAAACGTGGGAAGGAGTATGGAGGGACTTGGGTTAAGTTCAGATGAGATTAGAACTTCAGAGGGAGACTAGAGGTTGAGTTGAATGGAGTTCAGACTCTGGAAAGAACTGAGGTAGGAGTAGAAGGAGATTTAGATTGGCAGGTTTAAAGTCGAGTCTATGTCGATATATGAACTGAGGAATACAAGGCAAAACTAACTAAGCTTAAATACTGTAGTCCAGAATAAAGGTGGAACAGAAACGAAGACTGTGGCAGTGTCTCAACTGCATAGATAAATTACCTAGCGGGAGCTGCACAGGAATCTGTAGTCAAATTTGCAATAGAGACGGCAGCCTTGGGAAGGCAGCTGTGGGTGCTATACAAGGCAGCCGGGAATGAAAGCGGGAGGAGTAGACGAATGTCGGGTTTGACATGCGTAAAAGGGTCAGATGGATGTGGGTTCCAATCAGGCGAGGAATAGTTCTTGACAAGTACCAGCCATCTGGAGCTCATAGGATGTAAGTACCACATCCTACACCATCCAGCTTGATCCCCAGCCCCTCATTCCACACCCTGAACTCAGCACTGCTGCCATGAGATCTGTGAGGCAGCCTGCACCTCACACCTCACACCTCTAGAACAATGGCCAATGCCATCTAGACAATGGCCACCATCCTTGTCAACACCCACCGTCCTTGTCAATGCCCACCATCCTCGTCAACACCCACCATCCTCATCAATGCCCACTGTCCTCGTCAACACCCACTGTCCTTGTCAATGCCCACTGTCCTTGTCAATGCCCACTGTCCTTGTCAATGCCCACTGTCCTTGTCAATGCCCACTGTCCTTGTCAATGCCCACTGTCCTTGTCAATGCCCACTGTCCTTGTCAATGCCCACTGTCCTTGTCAATGCCCACTGTCCTTGTCAATGCCCACTGTCCTTGTCAATGCCCACTGTCCTTGTCAATGCCCACTGTCCTTGTCAATGCCCACTGTCCTTGTCAATGCCCACTGTCCTTGTCAATGCCCACTGTCCTTGTCAATGCCCACTGTCCTTGTCAATGCCCACTGTCCTTGTCAATGCCCACTGTCCTTGTCAATGCCCACTGTCCTTGTCAATGCCCACTGTCCTTGTCAATGCCCACTGTCCTTGTCAATGCCCACTGTCCTTGTCAATGCCCACTGTCCTTGTCAATGCCCACTGTCCTTGTCAACGCCCCCTGTCCTTGATGCCCACCATCATCACCCACTGTCATCATCAGTCCACTACCAGGCAACTCAATGTTTTCACCAATGTGTAAAGTGTGCCTGTGACTTGTTGATTCAAGCCCCCCCCTGGTCATTTTTTTGGAGTATGAGAGAGTGTAAGAGTTCCTCTTACATCATCACAACAATATCACATGCAACCCAGTTTATCACATGTTATTCTAGTAGTATATAGTCTATACTTCGAATACTTGCACTGTAGCTTAGTTTCCTCCCCTGAAATATACTAAGTTCCTAACATATTTCTGTTCTTCTGAGTCTCGAGTGTTGGAAGCTCCAGCTTCCTTCCACATGGTCAGTGTTGATGCTTGGTTTCAAGTTGATCTTGGGGAATAAAATGTGAGAGGGATGCAGAATTTGTACATCAACAATGGTATGGACACACTTCACAATGCGTGAATGTTGAAAATCAAAATTCAACATGTCTCTTCACATGCATTGGAAAGAGCAGGCTTCTGGCCATGCCAATTGAATCAGACTACAGTGAAGGACACTAGGTGAATTTTAGACATCCACTCATAATTTTAAGCCATTGTGGAAACCATAAAATGACTGCGAGATCAAATTTGTTCATGTTTATCAAATTTTTGGCATCAAGCTTTATGCAAAGCTCTGTACATTAGGTGTCAATACTTAATTCAAGCTGTATGATACATAAGTTGTGTATAATATATTCAGCAGGATTAGGAATACCAAATGTGAAATCAGGCAGCCATATCAGTGATGGAGCATCAATTGGATGGGGCCAGGCCAACCAAGAGGCAGACAAGGGGTGGAGTAGGGTGTGTGGGCACCTACTCCAGTAGTCATGTGACCACATAGTCAGTAGAGAGTCACACCTGTACATAGACACACTTAGGCTATCACTAGAGCATCCACCACTCTGCTATAGGAGATGGATCCACCATCTCCATATTGGTGATGAGAGTGAGCTTTGACACACTCACCACTGCTTAGTTTTCCCTCGTTGCTTTTGCTTTAATTTAATTTTTTTGTCTCATGCGCCACATCAAAACACGTAAATTCACATTTAGCTTTGCTTTCTAGTCATTGCTCTTGAGTCTTCAGTCCTAGCACCTATTTGTAGTCCCAGAACCCCAGTCTATCAGTCCCTCAGCACTCCAGAACCCAGCACCAGTCTATAAGCTCCCTCAGCTCTTTTTGTTGTCTTTTACACTCAGTATGACAGGACCTGGACAATGGAAGCATTCCCAAAAGAAGAAATGGCACAAGAATGCATCTAATTCAAGCATGAATATAGCGGTTGTAAACACTGTACTAATGGCATTGAGCACAGATGCTCCAAATGGGAGAGCCACCACGTCAAAATTCTTGTCACCTAATGACAAGACCACCATAACACTGCTTGCAAATGAAATGGCACCCACTACTGCTTCATACACCACACCACTACCTATTACAGCAGAAACTACACTGGACACAGCTACAATCAACACAGACAATGCCAGCAATGCAACGTGCATCAACACACACACAGCCGCATCATCACCAATTGACTCAGCACCTGACACAAGCTCATTTACATACAGCCACGAGGAGGTACAACAACTATTGGAAGATGTGAAACTTGATGGGTATCAAGAAGGGTTCGAGGAAGGACACAGAACTGGGAAGAAAACAGGGCACAAAGAAGGAAGAGTGGAAGGTTATGATGAGGGATATGAGGAAGGAAGTAAAAAGTTGATGGAAAGCTACAGGGATAGATACAAAGCATGACAGAAACTGGACCAAGAGAAGGCAGAACAAGCACACAAGAAGGGACTACTAGAAGGCCACGAGCTCAGAACACAGAATGGGAAGGATGAGGAATGATGAAAGTGGCTCACAGAAGGGCATGGTGCTGGGCTCTGCCTCTCTATGGCAGCCCATGCATGTGCACTCTTCCATGGCACGGTGATGATACTCAACCTGGGAAAACCACCAAAACAGCCAATGAGGCAACTGATGATATTTGCATGAGTCAGAGGAAGGGTGCGAGACATTCCGAATGTTTGTGGTCCAACCTATGGGAAGATAACTAGTTGGTACTAGTCATGAAGGTAGTGCTATAGGAGATGAAGGTGTTTGGTGCAGTCCGATTGAGTATCAATCAATATTGAGGACGATCAACAAGATCAACGGCAAACAATGTTTATTGTCGATGGTCAATGTGTGAATTCTGAGGACCTTTTGATAGGTCGATAGTATATGAAGGCTATAACCGATGGCTATGAAGTGGCTAACAATGACAGGGTCGAAAGAGGATTGAGGGCGAGGATGATTGCAGAGGTTTCTCGTCAATTGAGAAAACTCATAGAAGCTTCAATTGTTTAGAGGATAGATCTGATTCTTAGAACTTTATACAAGACAATAGGTGAAGACAATTTCTTGTTATTTGCAAGTAGATACTACAGAGTTTTTTATGTTTTAAAAGAAACTTCCTAAAATGGTATAAGAAACATGTGTGGAACATGAGGCAAAAGATATGAGTTAAGGCATGAGGCCAAAAAGGAGACCAGAATCCAAACAAGAAAGAGATATATCATATGATGAAAGAGTAATAAAGGGAAAGAACTAAAAAGAGACTGTCCTTTGTGTATAAACCATGCTAAGTCTCGCAATAATCCATCCAGCGGGTTCTGTACGCAATAGGGACTTGGAACAAGGCTGACCTACTATCAGCAGGTTTGAGCACAAGTTGGAATACTTCATGGCACATGGTATTCCACCATTAGATAACGAATGCGGCCCCCAATGTCACTCGTAGTCTCTCGATATCGATTGATAATGCTCAATGATGGTCGACAATGTTTGATTGCGGTCGCAGTTGTTTGAAGTTGATCAGGGATGTTCAATGTTTGTTTGGAGGGATCTTAGGGGCTTTCAAGGTAGTCCTAAGGTTGTGCAATGTGGTTTCTCAGTACGATCGATGTCGCTGGTGATGTTTTGACATGGTCAATATGATATCACAATCGATAGACTGGGTCGCTGCGTCTGGGACATTGTAGGAGTTAGCTGATGTGATTAGAATGTGGTTGAAATGGTGAATCAGCCTTTGAGCTGAGGAGACAACCTATCAGCAGTTCTCCTGGAGGAGGCTAAGACCCAGACCAACAACATCACCACTACCAGTGCCAACACCCAAATGACACCTGCCCCTGTCACTGTCAATGCTACCACCCAGATCACCCCCACACCTGACAAAACAACTGAGTCACCTGACAGCAAAGGCCCCACCTCCATGAAAAATGTGGATACAGCGCCTCATGTCGACTTTGGCACCCAAGCCACCCCCCATACCACTGAAACAGCCATGTAAACCTTTGACACACATTCCAGCACTCCCCTCGATGCTGCCATGCCATCCTTGACAATGCCTACACAGCCACCATCAACATTGCCAACAACGTTGACAACCACCAACACTTCCTCATTCCCTGCCTTAAACCAGCCCCCAGCACCTCAAAAACAATGGAATATGCTACCAGGTCAATTCAGTCCACTACTACAGCCTCCACTAGGGACTACCATGGATGGACCCAGGTCCATCTGGGTGAATATCCATGGATGATGTACTGAAGTCCATGGATATGGGTGGATCCATGGATCATCCATGGGTATCCATATGAATACTACTATTTTTTATGCTCTCAAATGCTCTAATATATGTACCATGGTCTATTAAAATGTTTTTGCAAGGTCAATTACCTGCTGGAGTGCCTTGTTGGCAGTTGGCACTAGTGTTGCCATGAGGGCCCATGTCTTCAAGTCAGACTTTTTTGATTGCTGTATGTCTCTGTAAGTACATCATTGTAGAACATAAACTAATTGATGTGGGGTACATATTTATCACTGCTATTGACCAATCCAAAAATTACATAAATCAGATTACTACATCTTGAGTTATTGACCAACTAAAATTCTGACTTTTTGTATATAAAAAGTCAGAATTTTAGTCGGTCAATAACTCAAGATGTAGTAATCCGATTTACATAATTTTTGGATTTGTTGATAGCAGCAATAAATATGTACCCTGCGTTGATTTGTTTACATCCTACAATGATGTGCTTGCAGAGATATACAGCAATCAAAAAGTCCGACTTGAAGTCATGGCAACACTAGTTGGCACACATGATGTTATCTATTATACTGAGTAAAGTTTGTACTTAAGACTGCTTCTTTTAATCAGAAAATGGTTTTACACCAATAAATATTACTTTGAAATACATCTGAAATACCATAGGAATTTGTATAATTACAATTCAAGTTCTCCAAAACCTGGATTCCTCATCTGTCTCTTCTACCTCATCTTCCAACTCAGTCTCATCAATTTCTTTCTGAGGTCCC
This sequence comes from Tricholoma matsutake, assembly GCA_026075535.2. NCBI lineage: Eukaryota > Fungi > Basidiomycota > Agaricomycetes > Agaricales > Tricholomataceae > Tricholoma > Tricholoma matsutake. The sequence goes on along the minus strand of AP026540.1, from coordinate 8,124,513 downwards.
ACCTGCTCTTCACTTCCCATTTGCTTCTGAACAATCTTAATAGTTTCTGAAAGTCCTGAATAGAGTGGAGTTTTGGCCCAAGATCCAACTGCAACTTGAGCCTTGAAGGTCTGTGGGCTGGTGTTATGCTGAAGGTGATTGATCTCAAGCCTTCCAACTGTGAATGCATGTTCAGCATCCACTGATGATGCTAAAAGAGTGTCTGAGTAGAAGCAAAAATAAGAATTATTACACTTACCTGGTGCTGAGCAAAAATCAAGCCCCATCTTTGCTAACCGAGGTCGCTGCTCAATGGCTTGATGCCAGTACTTCATGATTCCTCCAACCTCCTTGATAGTAGGTCACATGACAGTCATTTTCAAACTCAGTATGAAAAGCAGGTCAGAATGGTGTATAACAACACTTTTCAAAAGTTTCCCTTCAACATACTCTAATATGACACTAAATATCCTGCCAGGATATCTTGATGATTCCATATTTCACACACCAATTGGATTTGATCATTCAATAAAAGTGTGAGAATGACAAAAATACAAGAGGTATATCTTGATGATGCCTTAATGGCTTTACTTGATCATTCAAAGAGAGCAAGAATGTCAAGAAAAAGCATGTGAAACTCAGATTAAAAAATCTGGTCAAAATTGTATGTACCATCACTATGTTTTATATACAGTGTCACATGACTATGCAAGGGTGATTTTCAAACTCAGCTGAAAATTGTGGTCAGAATGGTATATAACATCACTATGTTCCATATATGGTAGGTCACATGACTATGCAAGGGTGATTTTCAAACTCGGCTGAAAATTGCAGTCAGAATGGTATATAACATCACTATGTTCTATATGGTAGGTCACATGATCAGATGGATATCATTTTCAAACTCAGCATAAAAATCTGGTCAGAATGGTATATAACATCACTATGTTCTACATATAGGTCACATCATACAGATGTCATTTTCGAACTCAGCACAAAAAGTTATAACATCACTATGTGAGGGACTGAACTAAATTTAATCACTAAGTCACCTGCAAGCTAGGACTTTGCTCAGACTCTGCTCAGATTTTGATCCGACTTTTGTCTTTACAACTCTGAAAATCTTTTTACTAGGACTCTGGGCAGAGTCCAAGGACTGTCCGCAGACTCCATGCAGACAGCTAGGACTCTGCTCAGACTCTGGTAGGATTCTGCTCAGAGTCTGCGGACAGCTAGGAGTCCATGTGAAGTCTGTGCGGATTACGTGGGGGACAGTAAAGTACTGTCATTCCTTACCAAGACTATACTTGTGCTAGAGGGCCATTGTGTTGCATGGCAATTCCGAGTTCTGTAGGGGGCTGGGGGCTTTACCCACTTAGAGCATACACAGCCACTATTGCAGTGGCCAGCTGGCTTTGGCTTGGTTTTTGTAGAATCAGGGCCCCACTTCTGGCCATTCCATTCCGACTGATGTTCATGGGCAAAAAAGGGGAGGGGGGTTACTAAAGGGACCTCGCAAGATCCGAAATGGATGAGAATCAAAATAGGCCACTTCGGCAATTACCACACTAATAGATCAGATGAGACATCCAGCCAGCTCAATCGACAATACCTCATCTCAATAAATTCAGAACTCGGAATTCCTCATTTATTTAAATTTAATAGTAACCATCCATTCATCCATGGATGTCACCCATGAAATATCCATATCCATATCCATCCATCCATATGTCATATCCATGGATGGTCACCTGGATGATGGCCATCCATGGTAGTCCCTAGCCTCCACAGCCCCCTCTCTTGAGCCCTGAACCCCACTGTTATGCCGCCACGTCACTGTCAACAATGGTGCCCACTCTGGCTATGACCACCTTTGAGATGACTACTAGGTTTTGACTAGCACCCAGATGGCTGCTGACACTCCGGAGACCATTAATGAGGTGATAAACAATGTGGATCAACTTTCTACAGCCCAGCAAGCCAATTTGCAAGACGATGAGCAAACACATTTGTCAAAATGCATTGTCTACTCAACGGAATGACTCTGTTCCCCCCTGAGCCCCAAACAAAGGTCCAGGAAGCTGTCTACAGCCCCCAGCTCACTCCAACTTGATCCCCAGCCCCTCGTTCTGCACCCTGAGCCCACCGCTGCTGCTACATCACCCCCAATGCTGCCTACACCTCGCATAGCTGCCACGTCACCAACAATATTGTCTACACCTGGGGACATCCCCTGTTCGTCACCTATGGCTTGTCCACTGCCCAAGCACCCCAGGAAACATGCCGCTTTGCTACCTACAACAGACAAACACCAACAGCTACAAAAGAACAATGCGACAATGAAGCTACCACCCTCTGAACCCTGCCATTCCCCTTCCCAATCCCAAAAATGAACCACACCCCCCATCTCACCCCAGCTCAGCCCTCAATGAGCCATTTTGCCACCTCCCACATGTTTCGACTGGGCTGACAATGCAGCATCATTACCTACTGCCCCCACCCTGCCATGAGACATCTCTGGTCTAAAGACAGGATGTCCACAGCCTTTCAGGACCCTACAATGATGAACAAGATGACAATGAGCCCCCCCACAAATTTTTTCGTCTTGCAAAATCTTTTGCTCAGCTATGCCTTCTCTTATTTTGCCTCAGTCTTTTATCACTTGATGACATCCCACTGGTATAGGACCAGGAAGACCTGTCATTACTATTCCTGTTGGAGTAGCACCTGTACCTGCTGCTCCTGTTTCAAAACTTGACTGGGACAGTGACCCCCGACTGTCAGACCTGAGTCGTGCACTTCAAGCTTTGGGATGGGCACCCCCCTGTTGAGTATTTCATTATTATTTTTAATATATCAATCATAGAATTTTCCTGGTTACACTGTTTATATTATTTCTATACCTATTGTTTGTTTCTCTTTCTTTTGATGACGATGAGGACATCGCCTTTTTTGGAGGTGGGCAGATGGAGTAGGGTGTGTGGCACCTACTCCAGTAGTCATGTGACCACATAATTAGTAGAGTGGTTGGTTCAGCAAAACCTAGCGAGATAAAAAATTCAACCCTAGGTATTCCATTAAATTTTTGGAACCCCCTGGAGACAGCAGATCCATCTCCTATAGCAGAGTGGTGGATGCTCTAGTGATAGCCTAAGTGTGTCTATGTAGAGGTGTGACTCCCACATGATTCAGGCATGCTTTTATATAATGTAATTATGATGTCATTCGATCAACAGCACAGGTGCTCTCCTCCCCACAAGGACTGACAAGCATCGCAAACCCAATTTTGGGGTGCTTGTTCAAGGTCCACACACACGAGATGATACTAATGCTGAAGATAAGCATTTTACTTCATTTATGTTAATAAAAACTTACCCATTTTGATTTGCAGCCCATTTGTTTGCAGGGTATGACATTGTCAGATTGTGGGTCAGCAGTTTCCCCACAAACACAGGTATGAAGATCACCAATTGCGAATGTAAGATGTACATCTCAGATGCATGACTCACATTTTATCTGCTGCATCCAGCAAATGATGGAGCTTCCCCTCAAACAGGGCCTCACCAACTCCTCTCTTGTCAATGAAGTATCTGACAAAATGCATGATGCCTTCCATTCCTCTCTCTCCACAATGAACCATTCCTTCCATGTCTTCCTCGCCTCCCCATCGCAAGGCATCCTTCAAAAACAAATTGAGGGTATCTTCCCATAGATCATCGCCATTCTTGGTGGTTCCCACGAGCAAGCATGGGTCATGATGGAACACCGTGAGCCTATCTTGTGATGAAGCAATTGGAACACTATCAGGTAGGTTTTTCACAATCTTCTGAATTCTGTTCAGTAATTTGCTTTCTTTGGGCCCAGAAACAACTGCTGATGGTAATGCAGTAGACGCACATTCACCTGGAACTGGCAGACTGCATATCAAGGGGATAGGCTGTACAGTTGATGCAATGATTCACCAATGAATGCCAGCCTGGGGCATAGAAACCCATCCAAGGTTCCATTCTTGAGTCTGTTTTTTTTTCTTGTTGCTTCTTTGCTATAGTATTTTGGCAGTTTTGGGAGTTCCAATGTGTTTTGTGCATGTTCTGGATCCTGGCAGTCCCAACTTTGATCTTCTCGTGACAATCTGGACATTCTGCACATCCATTTGCATTGATCTGGGATGTATCCTCATTTTAGTATGATTTTACTTTGTCTCAGAACTGATACAATGTTATTTTAGACTTACCTCTTCCGTGGATGCCATTTCGTGTCAAGATGGACCACAAATAAATTTTTCCAGCTTGTACAAATCACGTGGATCAGTTAGGGGTAATATTGGTAATAAATTTCACTCTTGATAGGGGCACAATGGTGTAGTGGCAACCATCATACTCGGCCTAGGCCCTGTGACCAACTGACAATAGGCAGGAGGTCTCGAGTTCGAATCCCGCCCCTGTTCAGCCACTGGGGGGTTTTAGTGGGTATTATCCAATGTGATGAGTCCCACACTACTGTAATCATACAGTGTGCATAAAATGCATTTCCTCCCTGGTAACCCTACTCTGAGGTTCAAATTCCTTGGAACCCCTAAGCAGGCGGCGAGAGCAGTAACATTGTCATCCCCATATTAAGCAGGATGGTCTTCCAGAAATGGAATTCTAGTGTCTCAAAGCCTCCCACACATTGTGGGAAAAATGCTTCCACCAAAAAAAAAAAAAAAAAAAAAAAATTCACTCTTGATTCACATTTTTTGTGTCCTTTAGAGTAGTATATAATTGAAATTCCATCATCATTAGTGCTCAAACGGGCCTCAGAGAGCAAAAATCCATTTTTTTTTTCGAGCCTCTGCAACCAACCAACCGGGGTCCGGTCCGGCATTCTGATCCCGGAACCCCCTTGGAGGCAGAACAAAATCATAACCATTGTATGGCAGGTGATTTGGGCCCAATTTTTGGCCTTAGCACCAGTGCCCTACAACTGACCTAACCTTCCAAAAGCTTGATGTCAAAAGAAAATTTAGTGGGTCCTTCGGACACCCCACACCTGATGTGCCAGATTCGGGTGCCGATACCCCCTTGAGTAGATCTACATCTTGAAATTTGTCGGCTGACTGCAATGCTAGTTATATTTTTTTTCGAGCTTCGCTCAGGAGTCATTTAGAATGATATCTAGGTTCCTACGGAAAGTCATCCAATAGGCCAATAATATTCAAATTCGCAGATTGACTATTGGCTTTAGAAAAAAAATGAGAATTACAAAACTTTCTCCGTTAGTGTGAAAACGAGTGGTATCCTACTACAATTTCATATCCGTCTGCCTAGTGCTGAAGATTGACAAGTAGGGACATGTGTGAGCTACATAACACATCAATGTCGGTGATATCTTTAACGTGGTCCATCTGCAAGATAATAAGACCTTGCCACTGTAGCAAAGTAAACACCCACAGTAATCGTAAACGAGGCGGGCCTTGATATCCTCTCCTCCAGGCCCTGTGAACTTGACATGCCTCACATATCTCCGCTTGCCATCGATCGCTTCTGAAATCCCCCAAGTCTTGGGAGGAAACTGAACTTAACAGAGGCATGACAATAAAATCTGTGAAGTGCACCTGATCTGCAGTCCATGTCGTTCCACTCTTTGGTGTGTTGCTCTTGGCATAGGACTGAACGAGTCCATGCGTGATCGTGTCATTAGTCCAGTGCTCCTTCAAAAACGGGTCCTCGAGCTCCTCCGAGTCGACTTTGATTCGCCTGGACTTTCCAATGACAGGGCCGAACACATGATCCTCGTTGGGTCTTTCTGTCCAAGTCAGGATTCTGATTTCCGTGGTCCCAGGTATACCGCCTGTCAGCGTTTGGTCAATGTCGATATGCTCAATACCAGCGTCATCCTTGTAATGCTTGATCGCAAGAGTAAGAGTAGCAAGACCAATCGCCTTTCGCTTCCACCACGGCACTCCTTGCAATGCGAGAATATCCTCAGTATTATCACTAAGGGTCTTGTTCTGAGTAGTATTTTCAGTTACTGGAAACCGATTGGAAACCTAAGGGGATGTCACGCACCATAACGAACGTCCCGGTGATGTCCAGGGTAGTTAAAGACTCGGGGACAGCCATACTGAAGGTATGTAATAGTGGTTGTCAGGTATAGTCTCCGGTAGCTGATAAGTCGATCTGATTGATATAAGTCTGCTCCAACTTAAGAGTGGGGGTCCCATCGGTTCTTATCGGCCGAAATAGGGCTGCGCACCGTCCGTACGGCCGTACAACGCACGGTAGTTTGACGGATACGGCGGACCAGAAAGTTTCGGCTTTGGAGAACCCGGATGTCCGTCCGTCCATCCATCCGTCACTTTGCATTCCACTACAATAATATGGAAATTATCTTCTAATTGTACACAAGTACATTGTGCATTATATATGGAACCCCTTGGGTGGTCTACAGCCTTGCAGCAGCCACTGCCATCAATGGCAAGTATGTAATTATTAGGGATGCCGAAGTTCGGTTCAGAACCTAGGTTCGAACCTCGAACGCCTGAACCGGACCTGCGGTTCTGGTTCAGTCCGGTTCTGGTTCTGTCTTTCACCAGTAGGTTCGGTCACAGGTTCGGGGCCTCCAGGATCTATATGAACTCGGTTCGAACGCGTTCGAACCGAGAACGTACACTATGAATGACACGGGGTTTTCAAGCCGTAAATGTCCAAGTTGGGATTGAAAGTAATATACATTTGATTTCACGTTCATTTTCTATCATTTTCTCATAAGGGTACAGGTTCTCCGGTGAAGCCAAAGGGATTTGTGATGTCATTCATCCATGCTTCAGTCCGTGGGCATGTTGAACAAGAGCGTGCAAGCCGCAGCCCGCGCCAATTTTCTTGATTACATCAACAGTCCTTTGGAGATCGGTGAACATGTTCTGGTTAAGTGGTGGGGGGTATGTTATCTGATACTTCGAAATACAGCCAATGTCTTACCGTCATTTATAGCATCACCAGACACAGTTTCCAACACTAGCTCGCATTGCTCGTGATTATCTTGCTATTCAAGGTTCCTCGGTCCTGTCCGAGCGCGCATTCTCATCAGGTGGATTGACGGATACAAAGGCTCGAAACCAGCTCAAACCGGATACCTTCGAAGCATTGCAGATCCTGAAGTGCTGTTACCAGGACAGGCTTATCGTCGCAGAAGATGAAGCTGCTGCGCATGATCAAACGTGGGTACCGATGGAGGTTGATGATGAATTGTGATCTCATATTCTACCTACTCCTGAACTGTGTACATATCTGCATGATCTATTCTCTGCTCACCCGCTTCTGTTCTTGTTGCTCAAATTCATATGTGAGATTTTTTTTTTTTGCTAACTAGGTTCTACGGTTTGAACCTTGTTCGAACCTGAACCGAACCTGCCAAACTCAGTTCTCTCGGTTCTGGTTCGTGGTTCTGGCTACCCCCTCCTTGCTGCCTGGTTCTGGTTCGCGGTTCGGAGAAATAGCTCAGAGAACCGGACCGAACCGAACTTCGGCATCCCTAGTAATTATCAACTTAGCTAATTTTCACCCGATACAGTAGAGGAATTATAAGATGTATATTCCATGCAAATCTCAGGTAGTTTTCATAGTAAGATGCATATATTTTCATCAAGAACGAAGTGAGTGAAAATGTGTATGTAGTCCATGTCGGCGGATTTTGAAATCACGTGATGAACAACATTCACCAAAAACTCTAGCATAGCTCTGCGTGGGGGTCATATTCAATAATATTCACCGCAGTAAGTGTGGTTGTATCATTATGTGACCCATATTGTAATTTTGTAGCACAGAAAACTTAATTATTTCTATGAGGCAGATGGATGGACGGACAGACATCTGGATTCTCCAATCCCAAAATGTCCTCCGGTGGACCGTATACTAAATACGGCCATATTACGGTTGATGGAAATATAATAATAAGTATACAAAATTGAATATAATGTTCCAGTATTATATATTATAGTAAACAATGCAGCGACAGGAATCTGTCATTTGTGATGGTCCGGAGTGTTTTTAGCATAGATTGGAACTTTTGTTTATTTGATAACATAACTAACCGCCCTCGCACGCAGCGAGGGAGGGACTACAAAAATAATGAATGGGAGAAAACAAAAAAAGGCCTCCCTTGCGAAAAACACGAGTTATTTGCCCTGCTCATTTCCCCTCACCATTTTTTGTTCATCCCCCTTCGTTCATTGTCCATGTCCTCCACATCGTTGCCTAGTCCCTGTCCTAATCTTGGTGGTCATTGGCCTTGTCATTTTTGTGGCCCTTGTGGCCCTGTGTCATGACCATCCCCATCATCTGTTGCGCCGCTTGTTCTGGCCCTGCCACCCTGGTCATCCCTGGTCATCCCCTCATTGTTGTTCAGTTTCCTTTTCCTTCTGTTGTTGTCATCGTCATCCATAGCAACCGTAGTCCACCCTGCGAGGGGACGGGTGCTGGGTCTGGGTCATTGTTGTGCTCCTCCCAGTCTTTCCTGGTCCTCGTTCTTCCCATCGTTCCTGTCATTGTGATCCTCTTTGTTTGTCATTGTCATTCCTTTTGTCATACTTTAGTCATCAGCATCCTTCATCTTCATGGGGTAGCCCTTCTGCAGTCTCCTATGACCAAACAAGAGGCGGTCCTCAGCCAGTGGGTGGAGGTATGGTGCATTGGTTGTTGTTGTAGTGTCATTGTTAGATAAAACCTGTAGATAATGAAAATAGTTTGTTGAATAAAGGAAACAAGAAGGGAGACATTAAAAAAATACTTACCTTGGGCCTCATACCCTCATCCCGTCCCCATTGTCATATTCCCACCATTCGTTCATCCATGGTGGTGGCTGTGTGGTCCCCTCAGCATTGTCATTGTCATTGTCTTACTAACAAGGTGAGCTCACCATTGTTGTCATTGGGCTTGCCAACCAAATTTTCAGCATCATGACTTCTATTTTTGGGACTCAGTACTCATAAGTGGAAAGTGCCATATCCACAGCCATGATAGCCATCTTTTGATGGTCAATACAGCATAAATCCGTACTGTACACTGTACCATCAAGGCAAGGCTTAAGGTCCTGACAGTACGGGTACCGTAACCATCAGTGTATGGCACAGTGTGCAGCCCTAGGCCAAAAGTTACAGTGGAACTACCCACATGATGTCATGTCCCTCAAAATTATGACCACCATACGTACATGTTTGTGAAGTTAGGTAACCAAACATCCAAAAAAAAGAGTTCTCGGTACTACACATCGGGATGAACAGGTTTTCAGGTCAACTGAAAATCTTGCTGAAAACAATAGTTTTGGTCACATTGCTGAAATTACTAATTTCAGGTGTACTGAAACTAGGAAAAACCTAATTTCAGTATTGTAACCGAAATGATTGTTTTCAGCAGAATTTTCAGTTGATATGAAAACCTGCTGCTCCCGATGTGCTAGCTGTCATTGTAAGTCCATCCAATCTAGCCAAACATGCATCCTCCTCCCTGAGATCATATGAAGGATGATTACTAAGCAATGAGTCCTCAAAATCTCTTAGAAAATGGATGTAAGAATGCTCCTACAAATGATTACTAATACAAATGGTCACCTGACCACTTGGTGACCTATGTACACACTATCTAGTATGGGCTTTTTGTCTTATCCTAGTACCTCCACAATATACCTCATTCCACTTTAGTTCTGCATGTCCTTTAGTGTTGGATGCCCCTGCATCCTTCCACTTTTTTTTAAAGTTGAACGAACCACTCATGCTCTCCCCCCTTGTTTGTCTGGTTCACTCATCACAGTGTTATCCTTTTTTTTGAAACACACCCTCCTGCCCAAATATGAACCCCATGCCCATCTACCATCCAGCACACAATCCCACCCTGTTACTGTCTTGCTAACACATGCATCACCTGTTATCAAACATACATCTCCTTATCACTGCCAGATCTTCTTATTGCTCCATTGCACTTCTTGAGCTTTGACCTGCCCCGCTGATCCTTCATTAAAAGAAAGCCCAACCTTCAGATCTTGCACACAGTAGCAAACATCGCCTACCTTATATACCAAAGAAAATGCCTGTAAGAAACAGTGTCCCCATTCACCTGTATGGCCACGTCCCCAACTGAGACATTCTGGCTTACCACAATGTTACCCCTCCATCATCACTGCTACTGCCTCTGACACTGTCACCTGCTTCTGACTGTGCCCCATCACCACCCATCATGGCCGATGTGGCAGAGAGAATGGTTTACCTGAGGTACATTGACGTTCGCGTGGTACAAGGTAAGCTGATGGGGTTAGAGGGATAAGCCACAGGACAAATGAGCTGTTGGCTCATTGGTTGGGAATGGGTGAGTAACAACACTAGGAGATGTGATCAACAAACAATTGGAAACACAATCGACAAGATCACATGGAAAAAATGTCAAAAATGCATGGACAATGATTCTGTCATCGAAATCGAGTAGAATGAGGAGAGATTACCCTTGCACCATGTAAATAGAGAAGTATGAATGTCAAACTTGGAAACTTGGGCCTGAGGGGCCATAAACTTGAAAACTAGAGGACTTATCTTAATACTACACCTTGTTGTGTAGAGGACTTGTGGGACTTCGAGGGACTTGAGGGAAAACTTAAGGGGGGAATGTAGAAGTGCGAGTAAAGTTCGATGCTCCATTTGACAGGTGGCTCCATTTGACAGGTGGGATGGCACCTTTATACAATTGGGTGCAGAAAATAACAAACAACCCCATCACACCCGTTCTCTTGCATTGACAGGGCCAAACAATGTGAAAGCTAAATTAATTAACAAGAAAAGATGATAGCTCAAAAGGTAATAAAGATGTTGTTGTGTCCATGTGGTGAGTGGTCTTAGAGTGGAATCATCAAGCCCTCATCTAGGGGTTTCACCAGCTGGGGATGACTCAGGGATTGGTTCATTGTTGAGGCTCTCTATTTGCAGGACGTGACTTGTGCCCCCCACAAGTGCAGAGAGCACTCAGACAGGACCTCTTGACCCTACCATCCAGTCATTAGACCCTTTGATTACAGATGTTGACAAGCCAGAAAAGGAAATATCGGATCAAATGCCAAGATGAGTTACAAATAAATCAAAGAAATGCCAAATGCAAGGTTAATTAAAAACCCAGAACTGTTCCCTCCTGTTGACAGTAGCATTGTTGGGGTGAAGCCCGAGGGAGGATCACCAATGTGTCATGTATTTGATGCATTGCAAGGAAAAGAAGAGAGCTAGAAAGTAAAAATAGAATAAAGATTATCAGTGACCCAAATGCCAAGAAAATAGAAAAAGGGTAGGGGTTAACAAGTGGGCCTCATTACCCACACTGACCATCCTTGTGTCTGCCAAGCTCACACATACTCATCTGATTCTGATTCTATAAGGGCAACCTTAGAGGCCACTTAATTAGTGGACTAGCAAAGGGAAATCCAAAGTTAAAATTATGGTAAATATTACATGGAGTGGAGGTGCACATAGCAAAAAGAAATCCAAAGAGAAAACTCTAAGGACCCCTTTGCCAATGCCCAGTATATATGAAGATTGCAAAAATCAAATAATAGCCTAAAAATAGAAAAGGCAGAAATAGGCAGATCAAGGCCACTGAATGACATCATACCAAGGGGTAGATGTTGGAAAGGGTACTCTGCTTCTAAATATAAAACTGTCAACATGCACAAATGTGATAGAAAGGGAAATTAGTAATAAAATAAGGAAAAAACATAGAAAATGAAGAATAGGAGGAAATGAAGTGAGGAAAAATATAGGACAAACATAAAAAATAGGAGAAACACACGGGGCACCCCCTAGTTCCCTTTGTTGAAATTAATCCTAGTGATGCATGCTGTATACATGAGGCAATACATGCAGCATACGCATGTTACTGCGCTTACTGCGCATACATGCGGTAAACACATTCCTGAGTCATGTGACGTCCTTATTATTATGTATATAAGGAGAACCTGTACCATAGTAGGAATACAGTGTTCTTACCTCTGCTAACCCTAGCTGTAAGTCTAAGTAAACCCCAGGTAGGTTGTAAGGAATGTGTTGTCTCTTCCACTGTGCAGCGTATATAGTCTGCTCCAACAGGTTATGGGCCCTGCTGGGCATGTCGCGAACACACCTTAATTGGCTGCGAACGACGTTGACTTCATCGTCTCCAAATTATAACCTTGCGCTCTTCATGAGCTGCACATAAAACCTAGGTTGACTAGGGTTAACCACTCTGAAGGAGTGTTTTCTCCTGAGAACGTTAAACGTGTTTTATTGAGTAAAAAGACTGATTGAGCGCTTTTAACAGCTGCCACCACAGAATCATGTCTTCAACTCTTGAGAAACTCGTTCAAACTTTCGACGGATCAAATTACATTCAATGGGCTGACTCAATGAAGGCGTGGCTCAGGTCTCAGGGCCTCTGGCAAATAACTAGTGGGGCAGAGCAAAAACCACCCCCGGCGCCTCCCTTGACGGCGATGAACGCTACTTTGGTAGCGGATGCTAATGCCAAGCTCCAGACCTGGAGCAACAAAAATGACCAGGCCATTGGTAGCCTAGTGCTCCGCCTGGCCCCCTCCATTCGGCAGTGTGCCAACTCAAAGGACACTGCTGAGGAGGTGTGGGATCTCATCTGCACCGATTATGGTGTGGATGGCCCCTCCCAAGTCTTTGCGGACTTTAGGTCCGCAATAGCGATCAAGATCCCGGCTGCAAACCCCGCACCGGAGATTGCTAGAATGGCAGACAAATTTGAGCGCCTTACGGCTGCTAACGTTGCCATCCCCGAGCTAGTGCAAGCAATGATTCTACTTGCTGCGATGCCACACGAGTATGATTCCTTGTCCGCAACGGTCCTTAACACGACCGCTACTAGCGCCTTGACATTTAAACATGTCAAGGACTCCATTGTCGCTGAAGCCTCAAGGTGCACAGCAGTAGGAAAGCCCGCTGGCCAGCCTTAGGCCAACAAACTTTCTGCTGTTAAGCGCAAAGGGGGAAACCCCAAATGGCAGCCCAAAGAAGGGCAAAACAGCAACGGAGACTTGTCCCGAAAGCGTGGACGACGTGGGGACAGAAAGACTAAGGAGGAGAAGCCGAAGGATAAACATACCCACCTCGCCTCCAAAGCCTATACCACCATAAATGGTAATGGCACCATCATACCGCCGATGCCACTTATACAGCGCATCGAAAGACGCGAACACACTCCCACAAGGGATCCTCGCCGCCGACCGCCTGCACAGGCATATACGGGCACGGCCTCTACCTCTTGTTTGGTTTATGCTGAATATCAGCAAGCTTGAGACACCCTCGAGCAAATGCAACTTCTGCGCAGCGCGAAAAATCTGCGACCGCTGGAAGAGCACCTGACGGTGCGAGAAGGAAAGAGAAGAAGGATAGAACCAGAACCCGAGTCTAGGATCGAGGAGGTAGAAGACAATACCGTCTCCCTCGGATCTGAACCTCCGGTGTCTGATGAGGAAGTGTGGAAAGCCATCGACGAAATGCTCATCGATGAACCCCTTGATACAGGGGCATATGATGACAGGTCAGTCCTTTTCCCTGCCACAAGCACTAAGATTAATATTCCTATGAATACAGCGAACTTTTCATGTGAAATTTTACCGCTATTAAATGTATCATGGAATTATTTAGATCTTAATATATGTGCTATGTGTGCAAAGGGAGATTGTAAGAAAGGTGCCGACTGGATCATGGATTCAGGCGCATCAAAACACTTCACTGGTGAAATAAAAGATTTCGCTTCTTATGAGCCTTTACCGAGAAAGGACTCTACCTTGGTCCAAATGGCCACTGGTACTACTCATATAGTAGGAAAAGGAGCAGTCTTCATTAAACACCAGGTAGTATGTCACGGGAAGTCAGAGACGTGTGAAACATGGTTATTCCCTGTCTACTACATACCCGACATTAATACTCGATTGATGTCAATGGGGGTCTTTTTACAAGACGGAAGTGATGTGCGTGGTTCCTCTGCACACATTTCATTTATCGAGCATGGAAACCCAATCATGCATTGTGTCCCTCTAAGGAAGAACGACACGATCTATTGGGCTCGGACTCATATATTGAGCACCAAAAAGGTTAATGTCGCGACCATTTATGTCGCTGACTACTTGACTTGGCATAGGCGACTTGGACACCCATCCAAAGAGGCGCTAGGGAAAATGCCTAAAAGCACCATAAAATTCCCAAGGAATTTAATTATTCCTAAAGACAAAATTATATATCCAGGGTGTGCAGAAGGGAAAATGACCTCAAAATCTTTTCCCGAGTCAGACTCACGAGCTGACAAATCCTTTGAATTAATACATTCCGACCTAAAGGAACTCCCGGTACTATCGTACCACAAACATAAATACTTCATTGTATTTCTGGATGACAAAACATCACATATTTGGGTCCAATGTCTCAGAAAGAAATCTGACGCTGCTGCAGCGATTAGACAATTTCAAGCGATGGCTAAAACCCAATATGGCGCTACAATCAAGCGCTGGCGTGTCGATCCAGGGGGGGAGTTCAAGGATCGTGAGCTACAAAAACAGCTCAAGGATTTAGGCATCAAAATAGAGATGTCTGCACCCCACGTTCATCAACAGAATGGGCGCGCAGAGCGCACCATAAGGACAATAATGGAAAAGTCGCAAACCTTGCGATTCACCGCTTGTCTACCACAATCATGGTGGGAATTTTGCATAGAACATGCAACACATTTATACAACCGAACCCCAATAAGGCACCTGAAATGGCTGACACCTTTTGAGGACCTGACAAAGGTCCGCCCAGATCTAAACAATCTGAAGGTCTTTGGTTGCGGTGCTTATGTCTATCTACCAAAGGAAAAACGTCCAACAACATTATCTCCTCGATCGGAGTTAATGACGTACCTTGGAGTAGAAGATGGCATTAAAGCATATCGTTTCATGCGACAAAATGGCGCAATATTCATTGGTGCCATGGCACTATTTGATGAAACGATGTTCCCATGCTGTCCCGGAGCTAAAACTCCTGCCAAGACAGACCTTGGTAATTTTCCACCTCCAGAACCAGAAGATGATGACCACTCATCTGGAACGGATGGCGATGACCCTATACCGCCACAAAATCCGCCCCTTCCTCCATCATTAGAAGATGATGATGATGATTTACCAAGCGAGCAAAAGGCGCATGACGATGCGACTAACGCTCCTCCTCCACCGCCTCCAGTTAACACTGAGGACTTTTGTCCAAGACGTGAAGATCAACAGGAATGGCAGCAATTGCCCCATCGATCAGGCAGGCAGAGGAAAATCCCAAACCGTCCCGGCAATACCTATGGAGAACAGCGACTCCCCTCTGACATAGAGAGAGACATTGCGCGTGATCGATATTGGAAGAAGTCTGTGGGTCAAGATTCGGATCATAACCAAACACGACCATGACCTCAACAGCAAGAACCGGTTGCTGGACTGAGTTCGGCACCCCACGAGAGTGTGCCCGATTCCAATAATCAAGAACATGATTACCCAATGGGGGAACCGGACGAAGCAGGTTATATTAAAAAGATAACCAAGGAAGGTGGAGATGAGCTTATCCGCTGGCTGTTATCAAAAGCAGTCACACCATCAAGCGGAAAAAGCCTAGTTCCAAACCAATTTCGCGATATTGCGCGCCTACCCCGGCAGCAGCAACTTGAGTGGAAACAGGCTTGTCGTGAAGAGTTAGAGGCTCTTCGCAAGCGACAAGTCTATGATATTGTCGATCTTCCACATGATCAGAAAACAATCAAAAATAGATGGGTTTTCTCCGTGAAATCGGACGGAAGAAAATGAGCCAGACTCGTGGCCAAAGGCTTTTCACAAGTCGAAGGCATTGACTTTGATGAGATTTTCTCACCAGTAGTCCGCTACGAGACCATACACCTCATGTTTGCCCTTGCGTCTCTAGAAGGCATGTATATGACTGGTCTAGATGTAAAAACCGCATTTTTATATGGCAAACTTGATGAGGAGATCTATATGGATCAACCCGAGGGTTTCAGACTCGAGGGTAAAGAGCGCAAAGTAATGTGCTTACGCCGAGCATTGTATGGCCTTAAACAGGCTTCACTAGCATGGTGGAAAGAGCTAGAGGCATTTATGTGCACCATTGGGTTTGTGTGCGCCAGCTCCGATGCCGGCATCTTCATACACAAGGATCCTAAGACAGGCAGCATCATTATTGCGCTAGTCTATGTTGACGATGGCTTGTTCATGGGCAAGAACAAGAAACTTGTGGATGAAAAGAAGAATGCTTGCCTGAAGCATTGGGAGTGCCGTAGTACTGAAAAAGTCACGGAATTCTTAGGCATGCGCATCACCCAGACCGCTACAAAAGTCAAACTCGATCAAACAGAATATCTCGCCAAAGTGCTCGAGAGGTTCGAGATGACAAATGCCAAAGTTGCCCCCACTCCGCTCCCGACTGGCTACAAACCGTCGGAGAACACAGCGACGCCAAACGCGGCGCTTAGATCGAAATATCAGTCTGTGATCGGATCTTTATTGTATCTGATGCTCGGAATGCGACCTGATATCGCTTACACGGTAATCAAGATGTCGCAATTCTTGGCTAATCCTAGCCAAGAACATCTAGACAAAGCAATGTACATAATGCGCTATCTGGTGGGAACCCAGAAGTACAGTATAGTCTACGATGGAGAGAAATCCGAGGGGCTGCAGGCCTTCACAGATTCTGATTGGGCAGCTGACACTGTCAAGCGCCGATCTACAACGGGTTACTTTGCTACTCTAGCGAGTGGCATTGTGTGCTGGCAGTCCCGTTTACAAAAAACTGTAGCACTGTCATCCACAGAAGCCGAATATATGGCTCTCTCCAACACTTGTCAGCAGATAGTGTGGATAGAGTCCTTATTCCAGGAACTTGGATATACACTGAAGTGCATACCAATCTGCGCTGATAATCAGGGATCCATCTTTATTGGATCAAATCCAGTTCAGGAAAGAAGGACCAAACATATAGACATTCACTACCACTACACCCGCGAATGCATAGAAAATGACAAAGTCACAGTCGTTTTCATTCCTGGAAGTGATAATCCGGCTGACATGTTCACAAAGAACCTTGGCGCCGTCCTATTCAGGATATTTAGAGACTCTCTCAGAATTACTTTCGAGATTCAAACTTAGCTGCTTAGAGCGCTGTACAGTTTGAGGGGGGGTGTTGAAATTAATCCTAGTGATGCATGCTGTATACATGAGGCAATACATGCAGCATATGCATGTTACTGCGCTTACTGCGCATACATGCGGTAAACACATTCCTGAGTCATGTGATGTCCTTATTATTATGTATATAAGGAGAACCTGTACCGTAGTAGGAATACAGTGTTCTTACCTCTGCTAACCCTAGCTGTAAGTCTAAGTAAACCCCAGGTAGGTTGTAAGGAATGTGTTGTCTCTTCCACTGTGCAGCGTATATAGTCTGCTCCAACACCCTTAAATTACCCCCTCTTTAAGATGCATTGCCCTGATGCATTCGAAATTGCATATGACCAAAGTCAGTGACTTGAATGTGACATGGTGCAGCAGCGTGCCATCGGTGGAATTCCTTGACTAACTGAGGGGTGTTCACATTGGACTCCTTGGCCCATGAGTTCTCCTCATACCCATAACCCTTCCAGTGCACCAAATACTGGAGTTTTCCTCGACGCAACTGGCTGTCCAAGATTGACTTGACTTTGTACTGGGGTTCTCCCTTGATCACTGTAGGCGGTGGTGGTGGATGTGAATGGTGTCCTGGGAATGGATCTGGGGGAGCTGGAAGGAGTTTGATGACATGGAAGACTGGGTGGAGTTGGGACATGGAGGCTGGGATAGGCATGTGTTGATAGGTCCACTAGCCAGTACAAGCTCTGAAATCGATTTTGTGGATTCACAGATAGTCAACACACAGCCACAAACATTTTACATCCATTTTCGGCATCTTTCAAACCTTTTTTGACTATTTTGCAAGCTTCTGATCAAATTTTGGACATTTCAAAGATTTTGCATTTTTAGTTTCTACTTCGCACACTTCTGCATGGACCCTGATACTTTGCATGCTTTCCCTCACTTTCCCATTATGTAATCGACTTTTACAACCCACATTTCAGCTATATTCACATGGCACACATCACCTCAAGGTGCATCACACAATATTTTGCGATTTTAGTGATTTTTAGAACAAAAGGACAGTCTGTATTTTGATTTATTGTCTCACACACTCCCTAGACTCATGTTTATTGTTCCATATCAGTTATCACTTCATCCCTGAAGTCCACATGTTTTCCATCTCCTCATGTTTCTCTCATGTTTCCTTTCCCCTTTTAGCTACATTTCCTTCTAACATATAAAGCCTTGTATTATCTACAATTAATAACAAGGGAAGCATCCCCCAAGTATAGTATTAGTAGAGAGCTAAAGACTCTCTTCTCATCATTTGAGTCACAAGTTTTAGTCTGAAAATTCTTCAGATTTTGTCAAAACTCATTCATCCTCATTTGACCTCTCAATATTATTGTCATCCTCTCGTATTCATCATCATTCACCTCTTGCATCGTTTATCAACCTTTCCATCACTCACCAATATCTTCAAAGTTCATTTCACAATCCCTAAAATTATCGCAACATCTCGAAACTACTTCGCACATCACAAAATTTGTTCAGATCATCTAGTTTGTTATGACTGGAGATCAGTGAAAGTTTAGAACAAATCGCAACCTTCCTCCGACTTGTGTTATACTGAATAGGACCCTTTTAGGTGTTTTGTTTGGGTTTCCAGGTTGAGTACCATCAGTGTTCCAACATACTTGACAATGGGGAAAGGTCCCAGGAAGCAATGGGTGAGTTTCTTGGACAGATGTGTGGTGGAGATGTCACTGGAGTCAAGATAAACTCGATCACCAATCTTGTACTGAGCGGCTGGAGAATGGCATTGAGTGTAAAAGCACACCATGTCGTTCTTCGCCTTCACTAAAGCTGCCTTTGCCTCCTCCAAGTTATCCCTCATGTGTTCTGTGAACTCATTCACCATCTCAATGTGTGAGGGAGTTTGGCAAGGTTTGAATCCTATGTGTGGATGCCATCCAGTGTCTAAGAGGAAAGAGGTCTGTTGAGTGGAAGCATGGATGTGATTGTTGTATCTAAACTTGGCCAAGGGGAGAAGATTGTCCCAATTGTCCTGGCACACATTGACAAAGATGTGGATGTACTGCTCCAGTTCCTGGTTGACTTGCTCAGTCTGGTTTGTGGGTGATAAGCAGTTGAAGCAAGGAGTTTGATCCCCAGAAGTTGGTACAGCTTGCGAGTGAACTCTGCCACAAACTGAGAGCCACAGTCAGAAAGGAAAGTGCCAGGAAGTCCATGTAATTTCCACACATGGTGGAGATAGAGTTGGGCGGCACCCAGGGTGCTGACAGTGGTGTGAGTGGGAATGAAGTGAGCGTGTTTCCCCACTGAATCAACTGTGCACATCACTGCATCAAACCCATTCAACTCTGGCAACTCCACCACAAAGTCGACACTGACAACATCCCAACGACTCTCTGGAACAGGAAGAGGGTGTAGCTTGCCAATGGGTTTGCAACGAGGAATCTTGGTGCATAAGGAAAGGTCACAAGTATGACAATACTGACCAATGAGCCATGACATTTGTGGCCACCAATAATTCCATGAGGTGAGCTCCAAGGTCTTCCAGTGTCCAGGATGACCAGCAATCTGTGAGTCATGGTGTTGGGATATGATGTGCCAGCAAAGGTCTGGGTCATTGGGGACATAGATGTGATCCCTGAAATACAACAAGTCCTCCATTTCAGCCCACTCTGCCACATGCAAGGAAAGGGTGGATCCCTTCCTCAGTTCTTTAACAGCTTGTACAACAACATCCTCATGTAAACTGCTATGGTTTGCATGACAAATGTCACATAGGATGTCCTGCTCCTTGCCCTGGGGTGTGATGCCTTCCAATGCCCAGATGGTGAACAGGTCTGGCTGCAACAACACAATGTCTTGATTGTCATTGCTGCTATCCCCGTGGTCTGCATGTCGGGAGAGGGCATCAGTCTTCCCCATGTTGTGACCTGGATGGTGGTGCAAGGAGAAGTTGAATCTGGATAGATACAGGGACCAATGAGCTTGATGATGGTTCAATTTCTTGGCCATCATAAAGTACTTGAGATTCTTGTGATCCATCCAAATTTCCACTTTGTGTTGGGCACCCTTGAGGAAGTGTTGCCATTCCTCGAGCACGCGCATTATCACCAACATCTCCTTGTCATGGATCTTGTAGTTTTGCTTCACAGCACTAAGGCTTTTGGAGTAGAGCACAACAGGATGCCACTTCTGGTCCTCCGGAGACTGCTGAGACAACATGGTGCCCATTGCAAAGTCAGAACTGTCAGCTTCTACATGAAAAGGGCATAAATTGTCAGCAAAGGTAAGAATGGGAGTGGAGGTGACCATCTCCTTAAGCTTTTTGAACCCCTCCTGTTGTGCATTATCCCACCTCCATGCCTCCTTGCCTGTCAAGTCAAACAGTGGTCATGCATGATGTGAGAAATCCTTGATAAAACACTGATAGAAATTGATGAAGCCCAGGAAAGACTGCACCTCTTTCTTGTTCGTGGGCATCAGCCAAGCCATGACCCCATTCACCTTGATAGGATCCATCTCCACCTGACCCTCTGAGATAATCAGGCCGAGGTACTCGATCTTGGTCTTCTCAAACTCACACTTGTCATGACAAAGGTCCCACAAACAAGAAAGAGGTGCAGTCTTTCCTGGGCTTCATCAATTTCTATCAGTGTTTTATCAAGGATTTCTCACATCATGCATGACCACTGTTTGACTTGACAGGCAAGGAGGCATGGAGGTGGGATAATGCACAACAGGAGGGGTTCAAAAAGCTTAAGGAGATGGTCACCTCCACTCCCATTCTTACCTTTGCTGACAATTTATGCCCTTTTCATGTAGAAGCTGACAGTTCTGACTTTGCAATGGGCACCATGTTGTCTCAGCAGTCTCCGGAGGACCAGAAGTGGCATCCTGTTGTGCTCTACTCCAAAAGCCTTAGTGCTGTGAAGCAAAACTACAAGATCCATGACAAGGAGATGTTGGTGATAATGCGCGTGCTCGAGGAATGGCAACACTTCCTCAAGGGTGCCCAACACAAAGTGGAAATTTGGATGGATCACAAGAATCTCAAGTACTTTATGATGGCCAAGAAATTGAACCATCATCAAGCTCATTGGTCCCTGTATCTATCCAGATTCAACTTCTCCTTGCACCACCATCCAGGTCACAACATGGGGAAGACTGATGCCCTCTCCCGACATGCAGACCACGGGGATAGCAGCAATGACAATCAAGACATTGTGTTGTTGCAGCCAGACCTGTTCACCATCTGGGCATTGGAAGGCATCACACCCCAGGGCAAGGAGCAGGACATCCTATGTGACATTTGTCATGCAAACCATAGCAGTTTACATGAGGATGTTGTTGTACAAGCTGTTAAAGAACTGAGGAAGGGATCCACCCTTTCCTTGCATGTGGCAGAGTGGGCTGAAATGGAGGACTTGTTGTATTTCAGGGATCACATCTATGTCCCCAATGACCCAGACCTTTGCTGGCACATCATATCCCAACACCATGACTCACAGATTGCTGGTCATCCTGGACACTGGAAGACCTTGGAGCTCACCTCATGGAATTATTGGTGGCCACAAATGTCATGGCTCATTGGTCAGTATTGTCATACTTGTGACCTTTCCTTATGCACCAAGATTCCTCGTTGCAAACCCATTGGCAAGCTACACCCTCTTCCTGTTCCAGAGAGTCGTTGGGATGTTGTCAGTGTCGACTTTGTGGTGGAGTTGCCAGAGTTGAATGGGTTTGATGCAGTGATGTGCACAGTTGATTCAGTGGGGAAACACACTCACTTCATTCCCACTCACACCACTGTCAGCACCCTGGGTGCCGCCCAACTCTATCTCCACCATGTGTGGAAATTACATGGACTTCCTGGCACTTTCCTTTCTGACTGTGGCTCTCAGTTTGTGGCAGAGTTCACTCGCAAGCTGTACCAACTTCTGGGGATCAAACTCCTTGCTTCAACTGCTTATCACCCACAAACCAGACTGAGCAAGTCAACCAGGAACTGGAGCAGTACATCCACATCTTTGTCAATGTGTGCCAGGACAATTGGGACAATCTTCTCCCCTTGGCCAAGTTTAGATACAACAATCACATCCATGCTTCCACTCAACAGACCTCT
The DNA here is from genome assembly GCA_026075535.2 of Tricholoma matsutake. NCBI lineage: Eukaryota > Fungi > Basidiomycota > Agaricomycetes > Agaricales > Tricholomataceae > Tricholoma > Tricholoma matsutake. The sequence continues at coordinate 8,102,219 of AP026540.1, read as the reverse complement.
TTCCTCTTAGACACTGGATGGCATCCACACATAGGATTCAAACCTTGCCAAACTCCCTCACACATTGAGATGGTGAATGAGTTCACAGAACACATGAGGGATAACTTGGAGGAGGCAAAGGCAGCTTTAGTGAAGGCGAAGAACGACATGGTGTGCTTTTACACTCAATGCCATTCTCCAGCCGCTCAGTACAAGATTGGTGATCGAGTTTATCTTGACTCCAGTGACATCTCCACCACACATCTGTCCAAGAAACTCACCCATTGCTTCCTGGGACCTTTCCCCATTGTCAAGTATGTTGGAACACTGATGGTACTCAACCTGGAAACCCAAACAAAACACCTAAAAGGGTCCTATTCAGTATAACACAAGTCGGAGGAAGGTTGCGATTTGTTCTAAACTTTCACTGATCTCCAGTCATAACAAACTAGATGATCTGAACAAATTTTGTGATGTGCGAAGTAGTTTCGAGATGTTGCGATAATTTTAGGGATTGTGAAATGAACTTTGAAGATATTGGTGAGTGATGGAAAGGTTGATAAACGATGCAAGAGGTGAATGATGATGAATACGAGAGGATGACAATAATATTGAGAGGTCAAATGAGGATGAATGAGTTTTGACAAAATCTGAAGAATTTTCAGACTAAAACTTGTGACTCAAATGATGAGAAGAGAGTCTTTAGCTCTCTACTAATACTATACTTGGGGGATGCTTCCCTTGTTATTAATTGTAGATAATACAAGGCTTTATATGTTAGAAGGAAATGTAGCTAAAAGGGGAAAGGAAACATGAGAGAAACATGAGGAGATGGAAAACATGTGGACTTCAGGGATGAAGTGATAACTGATATGGAACAATAAACATGAGTCTAGGGAGTGTGTGAGACAATAAATCAAAATACAGACTGTCCTTTTGTTCTAAAAATCACTAAAATCGCAAAATATTGTGTGATGCACCTTGAGGTGATGTGTGCCATGTGAATATAGCTGAAATGTGGGTTGTAAAAGTCGATTACATAATGGGAAAGTGAGGGAAAGCATGCAAAGTATCAGGGTCCATGCAGAAGTGTGCGAAGTAGAAACTAAAAATGCAAAATCTTTGAAATGTCCAAAATTTGATCAGAAGCTTGCAAAATAGTCAAAAAAGGTTTGAAAGATGCCGAAAATGGATGTAAAATGTTTGTGGCTGTGTGTTGACTATCTGTGAATCCACAAAATCGATTTCAGAGCTTGTACTGGCTAGTGGACCTATCAACACATGCCTATCCCAGCCTCCATGTCCCAACTCCACCCAGTCTTCCATGTCATCAAACTCCTTTCAGCTCCGCCAGATCCATTCCCAGGACACCATTCACATCCACCACCACCGCCTACAGTGATCAAGGGAGAACCCCAGTACAAAGTCAAGTCAATCTTGGACAGCCAGTTGCGTCGAGGAAAACTCCAGTATTTGGTGCACTGGAAGGGTTATGGGTATGAGGAGAACTCATGGGCCAAGGAGTCCAATGTGAACACCCCTCAGTTAGTCAAGGAATTCCACCGATGGCACGCTGCTGCACCATGTCGCATTCAAGTCACTGACTTTGGTCATATGCAATTTCGAATGCATCAGGGCAATGCATCTTAAAGAGGGGGTAATTTAAGGGAACTAGGGGGTGCCCCGTGTGTTTCTCCTATTTTTTATGTTTGTCCTATATTTTTCCTCACTTCATTTCCTCCTATTCTTCATTTTCTATGATTTTTCCTTATTTTATTACTAATTTCCCTTTCTATCACATTTGTGCATGTTGACAGTTTTATATTTAGAAGCAGAGTACCCTTTCCAACATCTACCCCTTGGTATGATGTCATTCAGTGGCCTTGATCTGCCTATTTCTGCCTTTTCTATTTTTAGGCTATTATTTGATTTTTGCAATCTTCACATATACTGGGCATTGGCAAAGGGGTCCTTAGAGTTTTCTCTTCAGATTTCCCTTTGCTATGTGCACCTCCACTCCATGTAATATGTACCATAATTTTAACTTTGGATTTCCCTTTGCTAGTCCACTAATTAAGTGGCCTCTAAGGTTGCCCTTATAAAAATCTTGGTACTTAGATGTGGAGGGAGACTCCTTGTATGACAAATTCATGATGGAATGTAAGATTTTGTGTTTTGCCCATGATTCACCAAATCATTGTTACCTAGTTTACTGGGTTAACTGGCTTTGTTCACACCAAAACTTTACCTGGTCAAAAGAGGAGGTTCTGCTAGTATGGCATGAGATGGAGTGGGCAGTTTCCTTCTTTTGATATCAGGCTAACCAATGGAGCAGCTGCAAGCCCAACTCTCAGTCACTTGGACACCTGGCCTATGCTTTAAGAATGGAATCAATGTGGAACAGATTGGGCAGCTGGGCTGAGGTGGCATTTAATGAACTCAAATGAAAACATTCCAATCCCCATGAAGAGAACAATAAGGAGTAACAGTATTCCTATGTATCAATTATTGCAACAGCAGTACCTCATGGAGCAAATACATTCATGGTCCATTCTGCAGAGAAGTTGAAGTCTGCTTCCCCAACTGCTTTATCAATAGTGCTTAAAGGCCTGGTTCATCGAACTGGAAAAAGACTGAGACCAAACCAAACCAGAACCAGTCCTGTAGGACTATCGGTTCCAGTTTTGCACCTTAACAAGGCAGTCTGGTCCATGGTCCTGCTTATCACATACACTTGCTAGAACTGTTAAAGACCAGTTCAAACTAGTGAAGGAGGTCCTCCCCAGGGTCTGATTAGGTGCAAATAGATATATGTATTATAACTATTAAAAATATAAACATAATTAAAAAACACTGCATAGTGGGGGACACCTGAGCAAGAATAAGTGGAAAGCAAGCAGTTTAAATACCCCAGGGAGGGCACAGACCATTTGTTGTTGTTTGTGTGTTTCTAATGCAAAGTGGTGCACTTTTCTGGCATTGTTTACTAAGTTCTCATGGTCTCACTTCATCAATGTCCCTCAACAACAACTTGATGATGACTTCCTCGCACACAACTGGGACATATTTATGCCCCAGGTAACTATCTTTTTTCATTGTTTCTTTACAACTAATCTTTTATATGTTTTTTAGGTTTTAACTTTGTGATAGTGACCCACCTGCCTCCAGCCTCACGAGTGACTGCTCGTGGGTGGATTGCCGGTGCTTGCTGAGTGGGACAGGACAACAAACAATGGGTGGGGACAACAATGGACAGGGACAACAAATGACAGGCATAGGGGGGACAAGTGATGCTAGGTATGTGCTGTGTCACTCCAGCGCTGCCATGCCACTAACGACCCCCTCTCAAAAAGCTAACGATGACCAACAACCAAGCACCTGCCTCCAGCCTCACAAGCCACTGCTCATGGGGTGGATTGTGGGCACTGACTGCTTACAACGATGAACAATGGGTCCCCATGCCATGACACACAGAGATGGTGATGATGCCATGAGCATGGGTGATGCCAACACCAATGGACAATATCAGTGCCAGCGCCAACAGAAGATGCAATGCCAACAACAATGGACAATGCAAATGCCAATGCCAATGGTCAACACCAATGCCAATGAACAATACCAATGCCAACAGATGTCGCCAATGCCACAGCCCATGACACCAGACAATGCAACACCAGTGCTCCGAACAACAACAATGGCCACAACAGGGACAACAACCACAACAGCAGCAATGGGGACAACAACAACAACAATAGCAACAGCCCCCTCCCTCGCTCAAAACGCGAGATGGAGGGGGCCATTATCTTTCTTTTTGTACTAATGAGCCATCCCCCCACATCCAGCCTCATGAGCTGCTGCTTGCAGCTTGTGGGGTGGATTTCTTTTCATTTTTATTTCATTATTGTAATTGAATTTACTACATATAAGTACAGTAGTAGTATGTAGTCTGCAGAGACCAGTCCCAACCAGTCAGAACAGGTTGGGACTGCAGTCCAGTTCAGGACTGGTCAGAACTGGTTTGCAAACCATTCAGGACCAGTCTAACTGGTTTGTGGTGGTTTGGTCCATGGTTCCATAGAAAATATGAATATACAAGACCGGTTCAGTTCCTGGTTTGACCCCAGGAGGGCAAAAAACTGGGACCGGACTGGACTTTCAAGCACTATTTATCATGATGCCAGATTGATGCAAATCTGGATTTGGAATCATGACCAGATCCTAGGTGGCCAGTTAACTCATCAGCTCTGATGACAGTCCTGGCATGGTTCCAGCAACAGGTGAAGCAGTCAAAAGAAAGAGAACTCCTCATCTTAACACCTGAGTTACTCTGCTTGGAACCAGTTGTACTAACCTGGACTTGGAATCATGACTGGATACTGGGTGGCTGGTTAACTTGCCTGCTCCTGGCATGGTTTTGGCCAACAGGTGAAGCTGTCAAAAGAAAGAGAACTGCTCATCTTACACCTGTTACTCTGGTTGGAACCACTTGTACTGAACCAGATTCTGTACTCCAAAGATACTGTACATCTACTTGTTACTGGTAGTAGGTGCTTGCTAATCCTGCTATTCTATATTCAAGACTATTCAATGTCTCTTCTACATGTTCAGCATCCTCTTGCTCAGCCATTATAGGATCCATCACTGCCCTTAGTTTCATCCTACCTCTAGTAATATTGTAGACTTGTACTTCATATTCCATAAGTCTGACTCCAAGGCAAGAGGGACAGCTTCCTAATTTGTGACTGGTGCAACCCGCTGCTCCACAGTACAAAAGTCATCAGGAATTTAACCTTAGAGGTCTAGAGGATGAGATGGTACATACAGTCTGATGCAACTTATAGGCTTTCATTACTGCCTTGATGCTATCATCATCTGATTCTCCTACTTTCCAAGGATAATGAGGCAAAAATGATTGAGTTCCCCATCTCTGGATAACCCCCTGGCTGTTAATTTAACATGTTTGGCCAATTGCCAGTATACCATCTCAGGGTCTTTCCCTGTTCCATGAATGACAATCCAGCAAAAGATGTCCAGCACTTTGGCCGATAAATTGTTGACAAGAAGTCACCCCATAATAGCTAAATCAGCCCTCTTGTAAGTCCATTGAGCATTGCTTCCCTATTCAAATAGCAAGGAACATCTGCTTACCAATTCACTTTGCAACTCTTTCAGTGTCTGTGCCTTCTCCTGTTCAGTTGCAGTACCAGCAGCATCACAGATTACTGATACTTGGTATTCAGCTCTTGATACAAGGAAATTTACAATCAGTTTGGATTCCTGTGGTGAAGGAAACATAGCCCAAATATGTTGATAGAATTGCAGTAGAGTTTGCTAGTCAATCAGTATTGTCATGGTAGGAACAAAGATGTAATAAATACACTAAAATACATCATCCAAACTGCTGTCACCAGTGTCACCACCCAACTCCAGTACCTGGGGAATTGTTCCTCCATCTGTGAGGGTAGCATTGATTGCTGAATCCTTGACTAAATGATTCAGTTCAGGCTACATCAGATGTTCAAGTAGTTGGCAGTTGAACTGCAGCAGCTGGTTGGAGTATTGCATATTCATTTCAATCTGCTCAATGGCAGATGAGGCAGGTAGATGGTATGGGAGGTATTTGGGAGCCTAGTCCACAAGTTATCACCATCCCGATGAGTCCATGACAAACATTCTGAGCAGTGGACTTATAGCAAGCTCAAAATTAGTCATACCCTCCTCCCATAAATGTGGCTCTTTCTTCCAGGGGTCAGTCCACCATGGATTCCAAAGACTGTCAGTAATCTGCAACAGATTGGAGGGAAGACAGGAATATGGCAGTTCCAGAAACCTGTTAACATCCTCCATCCATTCCATTGACTGGAGCCGGTCCAAGCAACAAGCTGAAACAGATTGGAAAAAGGGGAATATATAGGTATATCCCCTTGACCATTTACTCCCAAATAGGGAAATGCACAGGTTTTACCCATGGGTTTCCCACACTTTTATTTCCTGATTTATCCAATGAGTTCTGCATGAAAAATCATGAAAAAATGATTTTCTGGAAGTGTTTTGTTGGCTCTTTGTGATCCAGCACATAAAGCAATATTTGGGTAGCATTTCCCATGTGTCAAGGATGCAAATATATTATTTTGTCCATGGTGTCACAAGCACCCAATGAATAGCTACCAGAAAATCATTTTTTCATGATTTTTCATGCAAAACTCATTGAACAAATTAGGAAATAAAAGCGTGGGAAACCCACAGGTAAAACCTGTGCATTTCCCTACTCCCAAATCCACATCTCGGCAGGCTCCTTTAACAATTACTAAAGAAATGTAACAGTACAGTATCTTAGGAGTTATACTTACTAAGGCAAGGCAGGGGTAGGGGTATACCCTTGTGTTTTTGGGCTAAGGGTATGAGGGGTAAGGGTAGGGGTTTGGAAGTTCATACCCTTGCATACCCCTGTACCCTTACTAAGGGTACAGGGGTATGCCAGGGGTATGCTTTTGTAAGAATATCATTTGATTTTTTCAGCTACAAAGACTCATATTCAAGATTTTCATCAATTAAATTCAGATTTTGGGATTGTCCAACATGATAATGGCTTTCATATGTTAATAAGAGGTATTAATATGTGATATTAATAGTAAATACAATAGTTATCAACACTTTTCAAATGATTTTTGCTCTAAATATGTTGATTTTGTGCCAAACCCTTGTACCCTTGACAAACCCTCCCATACCCTTGGCAACCCTTATATGTTTCCATACCCTTACCCCTAAGGGTAGGGTGTTCAGGGGTAGGGGTAAGGGTATGAGATTTGACACCCAGGGGGAACCCCTGCCTTGCCCTAATACTTACTAGTTCTCTCACAATCCCCATGTGCCATATCTCCAAATACATTGCATCTAGCTTACCAGTCGCCTTCCTCCTTTGAAGTTCTTGAACAGCAGCATGGAGTTGAGAGACCATGGAGTACAGCACCATCTGATAATTGACAGCTAGATCACTTGGTGCAGTAGGAGCCATGTTGAAGTGGCAGCAAGTACAACATATGCAAATGAGGGTTGCAGTGGAGGTCAATACATACCAGCAGATATCAGATCATGTGACCATATGTCAATTGCTGCCTCAGTGTTTCATTCAGTCTAGGAGCATGTTTTCGGGTACCAGAGGTATTCTCAGTTACCAGCTTATCCTACCTGAACCTGTCACCATCTCTGATTAGAGACCTATGGCTCAATAAGTGACACCCTCAGACTTGTCAATTATACCTACATGTTCTGGCCAAACATATATGTCCCTGGAATATAAATACTCTCACTGGGTTATAGTCTAGATTCGGAACACAAGGTGTGAGTAGTGTTTAAAGGTCCAGTCCGGTCCGGTTTTTGACTTCCAAATGGGGCAACCGGCAACCGCAACCGGTCTAGGACCAACCCAGATATTGGAGGACCGCAACCAGACCCTTTAGGACTGGTCCTAATTGGTCCATGGACCAAAAAAAGACTGGTTTGGACCGGTCTTTTGCCGTAAAATTTATCATGCCAAATAACCCATATGTATCTCAACAAATATAACCATTACCTCTTATATATTATATTCATGGATAGATATTGTAATGCTCCATAGACCAATCCAACATTTAAGCAATTCTGTCAAGATTTGACTGAGATATGGCCAAAACCCAAAGGACATGTATTCAAGTTGCAGTTTGTAGTTTGTAATTTGTAGTTTGTAATTGCACTCATTTGGGCTGTTATATGAATAAAATCCCATGGTACAGATGATTAGGTGTGTTGTTGTTACTTTTATGATGTCATATAGCTGTACAAAAAAAATTATAGCTCAGGTAATAAGCAATGCAATCAAAGTTGTTCTGATACAACAAAATACTTGTACAAAAATGTTTTTGGTCATATCTCAACCAATTCTTGACCGTTTTTGATGGTCCAGGGATTGAAAATGAAGTAAATATGTGTGGGAGTAAGGTCCAATATATGTTGGGATGAAAGACCAGTTGCAACCAGTTTTAACCAGTTTTTCATCGGTCCTACTATATTTTTCAAAACAAAAGACCAGCAACTGGACTGAAAAAGACTGGTCCATAAATAGACCACTGGTCTGGGGTCCAGTTCAGTTCAGTTTTAGTCTTTTTTTGGTCCTACAGACTGGACCTTTAAACACTAGGTGTGAGTGCTGTGGGAACCCTCTTACCCTGCACCATCATTACATAATATGGTTGAACTTCAAGTCTGCCACTATGTCTGCTAAAGAGAACAATCTGAAAGCTTTCAACTACACAATGATGATGGCTGATCATGTGCAGCACCATTTGATGGTTATTGCAGTGGACATCTGAAGCCACTCAATCTGGCAACCCAATTGCCAGTTTCATTGCTGACAGATTTAGATATACTTGCCCAGGAGGCTGCTATTGCCTTTGACAATTGAGGCATGTCAATTCCTTGTGTTTGATGATTTCTAATTTCATTTTCAAAGTAAATATCTCATAGGATGTGGTCCATTATGCTGATTACTTGAAGTCCCATCCTTCCAGCAAAAATGTGTCAGATTTTGGACCCTTGCATCATTGTGGATGCCAACCTTATTCTCTCCTGGTATCTTCCAGGAGCCCTGTCTGCTCACTGCCAAGTAAATACTTCTGTTTTTCATTCTACTGGTTGAGCTAAGATCATTTTTAGAGACAGATTTGGCATTCCCTCCTTCAACTAGGGCTCAGCTTCAGAGGTAGTATTACTAAAAAGAAAAATACACACTGGAGATCCAATCCATCCTATTTCAAAGCATCTGGTCAATGTGAACCAGAGCCTGGAAACCTGGATTTTTCTCTCTGCTGGTTTCAACAGGGTCATTATGTGAGCACTTAATCCAAGGTAGCCTGGTTGGATGCTGATGCATTTCAGAAACCTGGACAACTTCCTGAGATTTCCAAGTGCCTTAAACCCTCAAACATCTCTGAAAATGTCATGCAGTGTGGATGGTTGAGATGAAGGCTGGATCAGCTGTCATGGGGGCCTTGCTCAGCATTATCCACCCTGAACTTTTTGATGCTGGGATAGCTGCTTTCAAGGCCCTTACCAAAGATCCAACCCAGGTGACAGAACACTCAGCCATCATAGATCTGCTGCAGGCTTGGACAAGCCCATACACAGCTTACTCTGTCATTTCTAACAGGATGACTGAGAATCACAGGGATGTGCATGCAAGACCAGAATCATATGATTTGCTGTCAACCCTCGGCCATTATGATGGAGGAGAGCTTGAACTGCCAGGTATTGGGATAACATTGGAATATCCCCTTGGGACTTTGGTTGGCATTTGTGGCAAGGTTCTGAGGCATGGGGTTCCTGAGGTGAATGGGAGCAGGGTGTGTATTGCAAGGGATATTGTACATGAAAGGCTGAAGATACCTGCTCCTTCATGGATGTCTGTAGTTAGATACCCATAGCTGGAGTGTTAGCCATAGACAATGAATTAATTATTCAGACTAGTCAGCTTAATTTGCACTTGATGGCTCTAGTGTTTTAAGGTTCGGTTCGGTCTGGTTTTTTGACCCCTAAGAGGGTTAACTGGGACTGTAACTGGTCCAGACTGTTACCTCAAGTTGTATGGACCATAACCAAACCGATGAGGACTGGTCCTCATCAGTTTGGTTATCTAGTTCAGACCAGTTTCAACTGGTTTTTCCAGCTAAATAAGTTCTACTATATAGTAAATAAAACTATTTACAATCACACCCTGTGAGCAGGTGCTCGCAGCAGTGTGGTATTGCTAAGAGAATAGAAAAAGAAAAGAAAAGAGTTAGAAAAAAAAAACCCACCATCCTGTGTTAGTAGCAAGGGTGGGGACTGCCATTGTGTCATCCCATCCATTTGTTGTCCCCATGGTTTGTCCCCACAGTTTGTCCCCATGATTTGTTGTCCCAGAGGTTTGTTGTCCCTGCAGTTCATTGCCCCTGCCATTTGTTGTCCCTGTGTCATCCCCGCTGTTTGTTGTCCCTGTCATCCCCACTGTTTGTCATCCCCGTTGTCCCTGCCATTTGTTGTCCCCATGGTTGGTTGTCACCACCCTTTGTCGCCCATGTTCATTGTCACCACCCTTTGTCGCCCATGTTCATTGTCCCCACCGGTTGCTGTCCCTGTGGTTTGCTGTCCCCCATGTTTGTTGTCCCACCCTACATCGTTAGTTGTTCATGGTCCTAGGTTCCATCATTGCCAGCCCCTCCATATCCCCCTAAGAGCAGTGGCTTGCAGATGGGGGTGGGGGTGCTGCATGACATGGCATCAGCCATGGTCATCACTGTCCAGGAAAGGGCCCGTTGCCACCCTGCAAGCAGAGGCTCACAGCGGCAGCATAGGGTGCTGGCATCGGCTGTGGTCATCATAGTCCAGAAACAGGCCCTTTGAGCAGAAGCTCACAGTGGCAGTGCAGGGCTTCATGGGGTACCTGTTTGGCTGGCTTGTGGGTGTCATTTGGCAGGCAGGCAATGTCATTATCAAGATACAGGAACCTAAAGATGAAGAAAAACATTTAGTTAGTAAAAGAAATCAACTAACAAAAACATACCTGAGGGCCCCAATGACATTAGTTCATTGTTCAAGCCTCCTGTTTTGTGTTTGTTGGTTTGTGCGGTCATGGGTGCAGACAGAGTGGTGGTGCATGTTGAAAAAAGGTCAGGGGGCAGATGAGACTCATGAGAGAAGAAGGGGAGGATGAGTTGGCAGAAAGAATGTGTACATGCATCATCGATCACTCATTCCGGCAATTGCCAGATAGTAATCGATGCAGTGAGCACATTGTTTTCAACAACCCTGAGGCCTCCTCTACTACTGCCAATGGTAAAAATACTGTTGAGACATGTGGGGGAGTATTGTATTAATTCACTACAGCTTAAATTTCATTTTTATGTGAAGTATTCAATATAATGACAATATTCAATTGAGAAAACATTGTTGAGGCAAATGAATTACAGAACTTGAGTCAATGAAGTCCTCGAATCTATGCATTTTAGTTCATTTTTAAGCTTCCAAATTAATTTCTAACAGGTATCAGGCTCACAAATGGCAAAACTGTGAGAAATAACAACTTGCCATTTTCACTCTGATATCTATTCTATATGCTGGGGAAATCTAGAGCTGCATGGCTTTTTAAATTGGACTCATTGGAACATAAGTTATTGCTGTAAAACTATCAAAATTGACACTTGCCCTGTTACTCACTTTCTTTCCTTTCAAATAAGATTTTGACTGTTGGGAGGTAAAGTTTGGAGCATAAATGTCATTTACTACATGTTTACAGGCCCCTATTCATTTGTGGTGCTCGACGTGCAGCAAAGTAACATCTGTGTGCCCAGCATCATATTTTCCAGCAATTGCCGTACTGATGCACAAGACTTCACAAATGGTGCCACTTTTATTTTGGGAGCACAAACATGACCACATGGTCCATGCGCATCCACAGGGTATATAAATCTGCTCAAAATTATGACTTTTCCCCTGGGTGTGTCCCACTGTACTGCAATTCAAATTATAATCATGTATATAATAATTATATTACTTGTTTTTCTTTGACTGGTATTGAAATTATATAGAACAAGTAGATATGGTAAGAAGACCAGTTCTAACCAGTTTTGACCAGTATTTAATCAGTTTTCAATCATTTCAAAAACAAGGTAACCATTAACCGGACTGATCTTAAATTTGAGTAACCGTAACAGAAAAATGGACCAGTTTTTTTTTGGTCCTATGGACCAAACCTTAGAACACTAGATGGCTCCATCTGTCTGGACTACTATCATGGGCATTATTAGTCAGGTCCAGGCCTGCAGAAGTTTCCCTATGTATCAGCATACAGTTAGAATTGTGCAGCCTAATCTACCTATGCCAGCATGTGAATCCAGATCCATTGCAGGTTGTCATTTTGAGTCCAGTCCTTGGCTACAGCTGATTCTGCATATAAACTCACTGGTGCTCTACCCTCTACTCCCTGACCCCAGTTCCTGCTACCAACCAACATAACAACCCAATGGGAAACTGTGCCAGTGCTCTACCTTCTACTCCCTGACCCCAGTTCCTGTTACCGGCCAATATAACAACCCAATCAGGAATACACTGGTGCTACTCCCTGACCCCAATTCCTGCTACCAGCCAACATAACAACCCAATGGGAAACTGCACTGGTGCTCTACCCTCTACTCCCTGACCCCAGGTCATGTTACTGGCCAACATAACAACCTAATCAGAAACTGCACTAATGCTCTACCCTCTACTCTCTGACTCTGGGTCATGTTACTGGCCAACATAACAACCCAATTGGAGATGCACTGGTGCTCTACCCTCTACTCCCTGATCCAGGTTCCTTTTACTGGCCAACATAATAACCCAGTTATATTACCAACCAATGCTGGCTCTGACATAGCTACATGCTGGTAGGTTCATGATATAACTGCTACCCAATCTGGCTCCTATGTAAACCAAATAGTGTCTGATTCGCCAGTCCCTACTATGGTGGGCTGAGCTAACAGAGTTGGATCCTGTTCCTGGCCTATGGGCCCATGCATTCCTATTGAGCAAACTTACCTATATGGGCCCACATGGGCTGGCCATGCTTAATGGGTTATGTCACCATGGGCTAGTCCATACTTTATGGGTCAAAGGTACTATCATATGTGAAACTCAACCCTGCATTGTGCCACATCATGATCAGATCCACACCTACAAACATGCTCAACCACATTGGTATTCATCTCCGAGACCCTTCCAACCATTGATCCTTCCCATTGAAGCTGTTGATCCCCCTTGACAATGTGTAAGAGTATCTCTTACCTAATACACGTGATCACCTGACATACCCTTTATAACCATTATCAACCACACATTGTATCCTCATCTCGTACCATGAACAATATATTCCATTCCACTTTAGTTCTGTGTTACCTTAGTGTTGGATGCCCTGTCATCCTTCCACTTTTTTTTAAAGTCGAGCAAACTACCTTACCATTTCCCCTACCCAAGTAGCCATTCATTACTAGCCACTTATCACAGTATCAGCAACACCAAACTGAACTTCCCAGCACCTCCCCTCCTGCCCTGACAATTAAACTACCTACAACCCTGAACCCCCCCACCATATTGTGACTATTCAATCTCGACAGAAATGACACACCAGCGGACCATGTAACCCCCTTTGGAAACCCATCAGCCTATCACACTTTGTAACTTCTATCTGCCCCACCTGCCCATCATTAAAAAGAAGCAACACCTTCTTTCAACGAATACCCTGCCAAACATCGTCCTTGATATAAACCTCATCTCATTGTAATCCCAGACAGATTCACCCCACCTCATCATGCCCAACTAGACATACTGGAGCACGATATTACCCTGCCGTCCTCACCACTGCCACCCCTGACCCCATCCCCACAAACAAGTCCCCAACACACAAACCTCATGCGCACACGCTGCCCTCACTTGTATTCCTCTGACTCTGACACTGTTCCCTGCATGCCCTCTTGTACCATGAGACCTGTTGACCCATATATTGCCACCCTGCCTTACGCCCCTGCTACCATCTCACAAGCTTCAATGAACCAACCACCTTTGTTATCAGCAGGCTCCCTTACTGTCACCAACCTCCACAAATTTGACTATGCCTGCAAGCAATTCTTTGCATACAAGGAAATTCCCCCCGATGAACAAGTCGGACATATTGTATACTCTTTTGAGTTGGAATTCATGCAGTCTTGGATCAAATCTGATAGTAACCGTCTCACCAGCCTCAGCCTTGCAGAATTCATGCTCAAAATCAAATGGAAATGGCTTGTGATTGACTGGGAGGATGAACTAATCCAGGAACTCATCGCCCATCAAGGGGAGCACAAGTTCTATGAATGGTCCATCTCTATCCACAAGGCCAACAACAAGCTCAAAGTGGCCAACTCATTACAGCACATCCCCAAAGAACATTTCCACACCCACCTCGTTGCACACCTGAACCCTGCCCTTCATGTTGCTTACTGTGCTGCTAAGAAGGAACTCGATGCCATCGAGGACATTGAAGCATGGATTCACTGCATTATTATCCTTGACGTACAGCTCGCCACTCATCAGAAGCAAATCACATCCAGCATAGCTCAAGCTGCAAAGACTGCAGTGAAACTTAATCAATCGTCTCAGGGCTCTAATTATCCCCAGACCTCAAACCCCACTACTACAACGAACACCTTGTCCTCTAACACCACCAGCCCCATGGCACAGTTCATCGGCTTCATGGCACTTCCCAAGCTTACCCAACCCAAGAAAGACCTCCTCGACCAGCACCAATAAGGCATGACTCGGGTACGGGTAACACTCTGTGTTTCCACTTATGGGTACACATGGGTACAGGTACGGGTTTGGATTTCCATACCCGAGGCAAAACCGCACCCTTACCCATGGTTTTATGGGTTTAGTCAGTAGAATACCTGAGGTCCGATCATCGGGTCATGTGCCACTTTTCCCACCACCACTCTCTGCCTCCACACCTCTGGGTGACAACCAACACCTCTGGACAACAATAATGGCCCCCTCTCATCAACAACAGCCCCCTCTAGTTGACAACGGCTGCAGCATCACTGCCACCACCCCCCTCACTCGCAAACATGAGTCGGGGGTGTTTCTGGGTTCGTTTCACTTGGGAGTGCCGCCACATCATGACTACCACCCCCTCTCGCTTGCAAACACAAGGTGGGGGTGAGTCTTGGTCTGTTTCTATCACAATGGCTGCAACATCACCTCCACCACCCCTCGCTTGCAAATGCGAGGTGGGGGTAGTTCTCTGGTCATTTCACTTGGGAGTGCCACCACATCATGACTACCACCCCCTCTCACTCGCAAATGTGAGTTGGGGGTGGTTCTTCATCTGTTTCTCTCACAATGGCTGCCACGTCATGACTACCACCCCCTCTCACTCGCAAATGCGAGTTGGGGGTGGTTCTTCATCTGTTTCTCTCACAATGGCTGCCACGTCATGACTACCACCCCCTCTTGCTCGCAAACGTCAATGAGTACATCAAACCTTTCCCTATTTCCCCATTCCCCAAACACCTTTGGTGGAATTGCTGCATTGACACCCCTTTCACCTGTGCACCATCCCTGATAAAAGTGCTGATTGATCATGGTGCATCCCCAGTTCTGATCTCTGAAGACACGGTCAAACTTTATGGACTCATTCCTTGCAAATTATTCAAGCCTATTCACTGTATCCGCTGCATTTGTCACTGGCCAACTGAAACCTCATCCTGTTCTGTTAACTGAATATTGTAGACTGGACTTAATTTTGCCTGATGCATGCTGGAAATCTCACACATTGAACACCATCATTTGTCCCAACTTTCAGACCAACATCATTCTTGGCCTCAACTTTCTCATTAAGAACAACATTGTAGTTGATGCAGAATTACGTACCGCTATAGCAAAAGAGGCTGCCTTTGATCTTCTAAACCCACCTGAAGTCTCTCAACCTGCTCACTGTCCACCTGTGTTGCCAGCCATTTGCCATAGGCATGAAGCTCGTCTAATCAAAGAAAGTCATGAAAAACTGCACAACCTCTGTAAACTCATCCATTGTGAATTACTACCACGCTTTGAGGAACAACCCACTAAGTTCAACATGCAAACCTGCACAATAGGTGACCTCGACATTGTAGGCCTAATTAAGAAATGTATCAAACAACTAGCATGCTTGCACAAATTAGACCAACAATACAAAGAGAAATACAACAACTGTTTCCCCACCAACATCCCACATGTTCAGGACCTCCCCACCAACATTTATCACCACATCAAAGTCAAGCCAGGAGTCTCCATCTCCACAGCCAGAGCATACTCCTGCCCACACAAATACCATGACAGGTGGAAAACCCTGATAGAACAACATTATGCTGCAGGATGAATCAGGCCTTTGTGTTTGCAGTACACCTCCCCATCCTTCATAATACCCAAGGCAGACTTCACCATTCTACCATGCTGGGTAAATGATTACTGGAATCTGAACCATGCAACAGTCCCTGACAACTACCTGTTACCACGCATTGACAATATCCTGGCCGACTGTGCTAAAGGCAAGATCTGGGGCAAGATCGACATCACAAATTCCTTCTTTCAAATGCTCGTATATCCTGACCATATCAAGTACATGGCTACCTTGACACTGTTTGGATTATGGGAGTGGGTAGTAATGCCCATGGGCCTCCGGAAATTGCCAGCAACACACCAACAACGTGTGACGATGGCACTGAAAGACTTGATAGGACACGTCTGTCATGTCTATTTGGACAATATAATCATCTGGTCCCAATCACTCGCAGAACATGAACAAAATGTATCCCTCATACTTGAAGCTCTGCACATGGCACACTTGTACTGTTCGCCCAAAAAGTCCAGCCTTTTCAACACTGAACTGAACTTCCTGGGTCACACAATCTCTCAACATGGCATTGAGGCGGACAGCTCAAAAGTCAAACACATCTTAAATTGGCCCACCCCCACTTCAGCAAAAGAAGTGTGGTGTTTCCTTGGACTAGTGCAATACATTTCCACATTCCTGCCTGCCCTAGCAGAACACACATCCCTGCTAACACCACTGACCTGTAAGGAATGTAACTTGGTTTTCCCAGCATGGACATCAGAACATCATCATGCTTTTGAGTCAATCAAAGCTTTAGTAGTCTCTCACGATTGCCTGACCACAATCAACCACCACAACCCTGGCACTAGCAAAATTTTTGTCACAGGTGACACATTACAATGAAGGATGGGTGCCGTCTTATCCTTTGGCCCAACATGGGAGAGTGCGAGACCTGTTGCCTTTGAGAGTCGACAACTACATGGTGCAGAGCTGCATTACCCCATCCACAAACAGGAGATGTTATCGATCATTCCTGCACTCAAGAAATGGCAAAGTGACCTCTTAGGCTCACATTTCATGGTCTACACCAATCACCACACCCTCCAGAACTTTGAGATACAGAAAGAACTATCAAAACGACAAGCGCGTTGGATGGAGTATATGTCCCAATATGACTGGAACATTAACTACATCAGTGGGGAAGACAATTGCGTAGCAGATGCCTTGTCAAGGCTGCCAAACACTGTAGATAATCCATCCAGTATCATTGCAGGCATTTTGGAGATATGCTCTGACCCTTCCTTTGTACAAGATATAAAATATGGATATCGCATTGACCCCTGGTGCAAAGCGCTCGCTTCTGACCTTGCCCGTGGAATGGCAGATCACAAACTAGACATCACCTCCAGAAATGGGCTGAGCTTCATTGGCCAAAGACTGATCATACCGAAGCATAAGGACCTGAGAGAATCCCTCTTCCACCTTGCACACGACAATCTCAGTCATTTTGGCAGTGAGAAGTCATACAACACCTTATGAATCAATTTCTACTGGCCCAACATGTGCAGGGATCTTGTCAACACCTATGTACCCTCTTGCATAGACTGCCAACACAACAAAAACTGAACAGCAAAACCTGCGGGTCCCCTTCATCCCTTACCTGTACCTGACAAAAGATTCAACTCAGTCGCAATCAACTTTGTAGGACCACTTCCAAAAGATGATGGGTTTAACACAATTGTGACCATAACCGACAGACTTGGCACCAATATCCAAATAGCCCCTTGCAACACAAACATGACAGCTGAAGAATTCATGACTATCTTTTTCGATAAGTGGTTCTGTGAAAATGGCTGCCCCCTTGAATTGATAACTGACTGCAACAAACTCTTCATTTCCTGCTTCTGGAAAGCCTTGATGAACCTGTCCGGTATCAAACACAAAATGTCGATGGCCTACCACCCCCAGATGGATGGCACATCAGAATGCTCGAACAAAACTGTGGTCCAGGCTTTAAGATTTCATGTAGAACACAATCAAACAGGCTGGGTCAAGGCCCTGCCCAAAGTACGATTTGACATTATGAACACAATTAATGCGTCTACTGGCTACACACCATTTATGCTCAAATCAGCACACTCCCCACACCTCATCCCCCCCTCGTTGCGACAGAAGACTCAGCACCGCCCATGAACCCATCCGCAACACCTACACCCACAAACATCAATACAGAAACCTGCATGCCTACTTTGGATGGAGAAGATACAGCGCAAGCAGTGATCAATCAATTGACAGATGACATCCTGGATGCTAAAGACTCACTGACTAGTCTTTGAAGGTCCAGTCAGGTTGCAGTCGCAGCCCCTTTTGGCTGCAACCACAACCACAACTGGTTGTCTCACTTACAAAATCCCACCAACCGCAACCGCAACCGCAACCGCAACCGCAGCCAACCGGTTGGTGACCAGTTGTTGTCAGCTTGCAACTGGTTCCAACTGTTAGGGCAACACCCACTATCTGCTAGCTAAGACCATGTGGGTTCTCTCTACAAGAAGGGGGCGGGATCCATGCTCATGATGGGGGAATTGATGGTTTTGATATGAGGGGTTATTAATAGGTAAGTTTGTTGACAAAGGCCTTTCACACCGAAAGCATAGGTGGAATACCTAAGAGAACACAACTGTGGTCCCCTAGGCATATATTTAGGGTTTATATACTATGTTACACATATTGTACATTGTTGTTACTGATGCACTCGTACATGTGTGTACATTTTGATGCATGCGAAATAAAATTCTCATGCTATCAAAGTGTAGCGTCATTTGGTGTCATGTAGCGTAATTTGACATAATAAAATAAAATGAAATTTTATTAGGTAATGGGGTGGTTTCGTAACATTACCCCCCTTTTATGCCTCGACTTCCAGGTGAGAAAATATTATGTTTGTCCCCTCTGTGAAATTTTGGTAAGGCCAGAATTTCATCCCCTCATACACCATTCTCGCAATGCGACGCGGAGCATTCGGATTATGTTTAAAGAATTGGGCAATTGCGTTACGCACTCGCTTACAATTCTCTTCAGGTTCCCACGAATTATTTTCATCGGTATAGTTTTTCCACTTTATTAAGAACTCCAATTTGTTCTGTCGAAGACGTGAGTCTAGAATTTCTTCAACTATGTATTCTGGAGCACCTTCTACTATTATCAGAGGTTGCGGAGTAGTTTGTTGGCCAGGAATAGTGGGCAGGCGGTAAGGGCATAGGTGGGATACATTAATCTTGGGATCAATCTTGAATGATCGGGGTAATTTTAGCACTACCGCATTAGGTGAGATCACTTTAGAGATCGCATATGGGCCAACTTGTTTCTCCGTAAGTTTCTTCGAAGGTTGTGGAATATTCAGGTCCTTGGTACTTAGCCATACCAAGTCACCAACTTTGTACTCTGGAGCGCGTGCTCAAGTACGATCCATGTGTCGCATCATGTCATCACATGCTTTCTTCAATGCCGACTCTGCTTCCTCTTGTACCTTTTGCATCTTAGATACAAAATCTTCTACCAACTGTACTTTGACTTCCCTTCTGGGTTCTACTCCCATGCGAGGATGATATCCATAATTCACGAAAAAGGGTGACATACAAGTAGCCGAATGAAATTTGTTATTGTGGGAAAATTCGGCAATTGCCAACCATTCGGGCCAGTCAGTTTGTTGGTAGTTGACAAACATACGTAGGTACTGCTCCAACTCCTGATTCATTCTCTCTGTCTGCCCATCAGTCTGCGGGTGATATGCCGTAGATAATTTAGTTTGAATTCCCAATATGTTGTTTAGTTCTCGCATAAATGCAGAAGCAAATTGTGGTCTGCGATCGGAGATAACGGTATCGGGTAACCCATGTAACCGCCATACCTGATTTAGATAGAGGCACGCCAAGCCCAATGATGAGGTTTCTGTAGTAGTAGGAATAATATGGACCTCCTTTGTAAAGCGGTCGCATACTACGAATATTGCATCGTACCCTTGAGCCTCGGGTAATCCGGTAATAAAATCCACAGATATATCTTGCCACGGCGCTTTAGGTATAGGGTTCAGCATTAATTTTCCTGCAGGTTTCTCTGGAAATTTCTTCCCCCTCATGCACATATCACATCCATCCACATACCCCAACATATACTTCGAAATTCCGGGCCACCAATAATTTCTCATTACTAATTCCAACGTCTTCCATCTTCCTGGGTGTCTGGCAATCGGCGTATTGTGATGTAACCGGATGATCTCCCTTTGCAAATCCTGATCCTTCAGTACTAATTCCAACGTCTTCCATCTTCCTGGGTGTCTGGCAATCGGCATATTGTGATGTAACCAGACAATCTCCCTTTGCAAATCCATACACTTTTCCTTGAAACAACACCAACCCTTGTTCCTCAGCCCATTCATCTCCTTTGATATTACCTTTCTTCTCTCCCTTCAGAGCTTTCATGGCTTCCACTACTTCATCGTCCATTTCCAAACATTGTCTAATTTTAGACAACATTTTTGTTTCTGAGCTATCTATTAATAGATGCCCTTGACGCATAGTGCAAATGCAAAAGTATTTGGGTTTGAGTAAGGTAACATTTTTATTGTCCTCCTCCACCCCCCTTTTATGATTGATACATCTGGATAATGCATCTGCTTTCCTCATTAAGCTTCCTGCTTTGTGGACCAAGTGAAAGTTGAAATGCAATAGGAATAGTGCCCAATGCGCTTGCCTGCAATTAAGCTTTTTAGCAGACATTGTTAAGAACTGATCCTAGAGGCCGCTTCAGAATCCGACTGGACACTGTGGGTGATGATAGCAGGAGATTGTCGGGTCGATGCAGATTCTGCGGGAGGGGGAACGGAAAGGACTTGGCTTCAGCTTGTAAGAAGCTGCGCCCTTCACCTCGTCTGGTGTCCTAATTTCAAGTCAAGGGTTTAGAGGTAGGAGCGGGAAAGTGCAGGTAAATGCGGGGAGGAGTATGGAGGGCCTTAGTTTGAGTTCAGATGAGACTAGACCTTCGGAGGGAGACTAGAGGTTGAGTCGAATGTAGTTCAGACTCTTAGAGGACAGGGGTTGGAGTAGAAGGAGGTTTTAGATTGGCAGGGTAAAGTCGAGTCTATGTCGATATATGAACTGAGGAATACAAGGCAAAACTAGCTAAACTTAAATACTAGAGTCCGGAATAAAAGCGGGACAGAAACGGGAACTGCGGCAGTGTCTCGACTGCATAGATAAATTACCTAGCAGAGGCCGCACAGGAATCCATAGTTGAATTTGCAAAACTAGACGGCAGCCTTGGGAAGGCAGCCGTGGATGCTGTACAAGGTGGCCTGGTGCATAGCAGTGTGGGCAGTGCAAGGCGGCCAGGAATGAAATCGGAAGGTGTAGACAAAAGTCGGGTTCAAGGTGTGGAAAAGGATCGGACGGGTGCGGGTTCCGATCGGGCGAGGAACGGTTCTTGACAGTATTTCCCCCTTAGTGCCAAGCCTACGAGGCACATGAGAGTTTGAGTCCGAATGAGGAAGTTGGTTGAAAATTCCGAATGCGGCAATTGGTTGAAAAATTTTTGTTGACTTTCTTCCCCCATCACCTATACATAATGTCGCCCCCAGCCGGTTCTGCTCAACTCAAGCTGGCCACAATGAAGGCTCAGTATGAACAGAGGGAGCGGGAGATGAAGGAGCAGATGGAACAGGAGGTGAGGGAGCTGGAGGAGGTAGCAAGGGAGGAGGAACATTGGGCGCAGGAGGCGCAGAAGGCAGCAGAGGAGGCTGCAAAGGCCGAGGAGGCGCGCCAGGCAGCGGTGCAGAGGAAGGAGGCATCGGCCGCAAAATGAGTGGAGAAAAAGTGGGCGGCCGCGGGTCTGGAGGATGAGGCAGAGGGGAGCAAGTCCCCGAAGAAGAAAAAAGTTGTCAAGTCGAAGGCGCAAATGGAATTGGAAGAATCGGAGGGTCTGGTGTGGGTGCAGGCCGCATTGCCCTGCAAAAGGTGCATAACCATTTTCTTTCTCAGTGTTCTCTTACTGACAAGTACCCCAGATGCAAATATCAAAAGGTTTCGTGTTTCAAGATGGGTGTGAAGGGATGCGTGTGCGACAACTGCATGCACGTCAAACATAAGTGCAAGGAGGTAGTGTGGGAGGGGCAGGAAGCCCCTGCGGCAAAAATGGCGGGAATGATGGGGCCGACCAGGGAAAACCCAGAGGTGATGCAACAGGTGATGAAGGTGATAAGGAAGGGCTTCGCTGAGGTGGCCACTGCAGTGCGGGAGTCGATGGGGGAGATCTGGGATGCCTTGGACCCCGAGTGGGTGGAGGAAGAGAGTGCCGGCAAGGAGAGCAACGAGGATGACGAAGAGGTGGAGCAGGCAGTGCAAGAGTCCTGGCGGGAAAGACTCGGGATCCGAAAGTCGGGAGATGACTGGGAGGCCTTCCAGAGATATCTGGAGAAAAGGCGAGCGGATGACGAGGAGGAGAGCAAGAGTGGAGATGAGGAGGGTGGAGAGAAGGGTGGAGAAGAGGGCGAGGTTGGGGGAGAGGGTGATGAAGACAGAGAGGGAGAAGCAGAAGTAGTGTAGGGATCCGGTCGGATCCAATAAAATCTTTTTTTTCAATGAATTTTGTTTCTGAGTACAAACCGAGTGAATAAGCAACATGAATAGCTTTTAAGTGGGTAATGGACCGGGTTTTTGCGGGTAGCGGGTGTGAAAATCCGCAAGGAGTTCTTGGGCATGCTCAAGTTCCATAACAGATAGCCAGGAGGTCTCTTCATTGGTTCCCTGGTATCCTTCCCATCGGACGAGGTAGAGAATTTTGCAGCGACGTCGGTTGTCAACTTTGGAGTCCAGGACTTCAGTGATTTCATATTCGAGCTCGTCGTCGATGGTGATCGGAGGAGGTGGAGGTTGCACTCAATTTGGAATTGTGTTCAGGGAGTGTTCCTCTAGTTGAGAGACATGGAAAACAGGGTGAATGGCCCGCATGTGATCCAGGAGCCGCAGGGTGACTGAGTGAGTGCCTGGGCAGGCAATGATTTCGAAGGGCCCATGGTGCTTTTCGGAAAGTTTCTTGGAGGGACGAGTGGTGCGGATATTTTCCGCAGTGATGTAGGCACAGTCACCAATGTTGAAGTTGGGTGCGGGTGCCCGATGTCTGTCTGCAGGACCTTGATAACGCTCTTGAGTGGCCGCAAGCTGTTTCTGAAGCTCCTGATGAAGGTCGTCTAAGTCGATGACAAACTCATGGGCATGCTGTGAAGCTAAGTTGCGTTCTGGAAAAACGGAAATGTTTGGGTGATAGCCTTTGTTGGCACATAAAGGGGATACACCTGTAGAGGCGGAAGGAGCATTGTTGTAGGCAAATTCACCCAAGGGTAAGAGGTGAGACCAGTTGTCCTGCTGATAGTTGCAGAAGATCCGGAGGTACTGCTCCAGGGTCTGATTAAGTCATTCTGTCTGACCATCACCTTGCAGGTGATAACCAGAAGTGAAATGGATCCGCATGTCAAGCACTTTTCCGAGGGAGCAGAAGAAATGGGAGACAAACTCAGATCCCCGGTCACAAGTGACATGCGATGGAATGCCATGCTTGGAGAAGACGTGGAGGACAAACAGGTTGGCTAGTTCTTGGGCTGTGATTTCATTGACAGTTGGGATGAAGATGCCTTGCTTGGTGAGGTGGTCAACGATGACCAGGATAGCGGAGTGACCGTTGGAGTCGAGTAGTTGTTCAATGAAGTCCATGGAGATGGAGTTCCAAGGTTGTTCCGGAACTGGAAGTTGCTTTAGGAACCCATAGGGCTTGTGTCGGGGTGATTTGGATCGTTTGCAAGTGGTACAGGATTTGCAGAATTCTTGTACAAAGGTGCGGAGGTTTGGCCAGACATATTCCCGGTGGACAAGCTGCTGGGTTTTGTTTTGTCCAAAGTGGCCAGAGAGGATGTGATTGTGTTTGTACTGAAGGACTTTGAGGCAAAGATCCGCAATGTTCAGAACATAAATCCGGTCGAAGTGGCAGAGAAGACCTGCCTCGTCTATGGTCCAGTTGGGGTCGGTAGGTGTCAGAAGATGTGCGGATGAAAAGGGGTCAAGGGGTAGGGAGGTGCAGATGTCGTGGTGAAGTTTCTCAACATCCATGATTACTGCCTGTCAAAGGATGGGTGTGGCAAAGTAGGTGGTGCAGAGGGAAGAGGTGAGCTGTTCCTGTGTGAATACAGGTTGGAAGTTGGTTGGGTTTATGGAGGCGAAGTCGCTATTTCCCCCTTTGCAGTAGATGTCCCAATGTCTAGTGAGTGCATCTGGCTTGGCCCCTAGTTTCCTGGGGCGGAAGTGGATGATGAGATTGAACTGGGAAAGGTACTCAGACCAACGGGCCTGGTGGCGGGTGAGCAACTTGGTAGTGCTGAAGTACTCAAGATTTTTGTGGTCGGTGACCACATCAACCGGGTTTGCAGAACCCTCGAAGTACTGCCTCCAGTGTTTGAAGGCTTCGAAAATGGCCAAGAGTTCCTTGTCATGTGTGTCGTAATTTAGTTCAGCGGGATTGAAGGAGTGGGAATGAAAAGTGACTGGATGGATTTCTCCATCCGCAGTGTAAACCGAAAGGATAGCAGCTAGGGCATAGTCGGAAGCGTCGGTTTCAAGTACCATTTGTGAGTCGGGTACCCATTGAGTTAAGATGGGTGCATGAGTGAATTCTTGTTTGAGCCTTTCAAAGGCATCGCGGCACTTCTTGTTGAAGTCCCAAGGTGCAGATTTCCACGTCAAGCGGGTGAGTGGGATGACAATGTCTGAATAGCCATTAATGAAGCGGCGGTAAAAGTTGCAAAAGCCTAAGAAGGATTGTATATCCTTAATTTTCCTAGGCTTGGGCCAGTCAAGCATGGTTTTGACTTTATCCTCGGACATCCGCAGTCCATCTGGTGAAAGGATGAAACCCAAATATTTGACGGTGTCTTTGTGGAACTCACATTTCTGTGGAGAGGCGTAAAGTCCATTTTTCCGGAGACGACGGAGGACTTCTTTGATGTGAGCCCCATGCTGGGACTTGTCATCGGAATAGATTAGGATGTTGTTGAGGTATATGATGACACAAACATCCAGCATGTTGCTGAAGATGTTGTTCATAACCCGCTGGAAAGCTGCGGGTGCATTAGTGAGCCCAAAGGGGACCACCAACCACTCGAAGGATCTGTAGCGGGTGCGGAAAGTAGTTTTCCACTCATCACCATCAGCGATGTGGACTAGGTGATAAGCGTGCCGCATGTCTATTTTGGTGAACAAGCGGGCTTTGCGGGGAGAGTCAAGTAGGTCGGAAATGAGAGGAAGTGGGTAGCAGTCTTTCTTTGTAAGATGGTTAAGTCCTCGGTAGTCGACACAAAGTCGGAGACTACCATCCTTCTTCTTGACAAAGAGAATAGGGGCGCCATGCGGCGACTTGGATGGGCGGATGAAACCTGAGCAGACGTTTTCATCAATAAAGACTCGTAAGGCTTCTAATTCAGAGGGGGAGAGAGAATACATTCAGCCCGGAGGCAGAGGAGTATTGTCTTCTGTCTCTATCTTGAGGTCGTAAGACTGATGCGGAGGAAGGGTATCCACTTTAGTCTTATTAAAGACATCAGGGAATTCATGATACTCAGGCGGAATCTCGGAAAGGTCAGAAGAGTTAGCGGAATGGGCGGAGCGGGCGGATAACCCTTCTGGAGCGAAGGTCATCTGAAAAGCTACTGCCCCAGGAAGTTTGCTAGCATGCGCATAAGCGGCAGCGTTGATGAACGAGATGTCAGGAGGTGTAAACTTAGGAGGAATGGGGGATTCAGAAAATGCAGAAGAGTTGAGGATTTCTACTGGAAGATTCAGGGACAAAGGTGATGTCAGGGGTGCTGGACCTCTATGATTTGCAGAGCGGAAAGCAAGTTGGCTTGAAGACCAGTCAATCAACGGATTGTATTGCTTCAGCCAGTTATGACCGAGTACGGCAGAACAGGAAGAGTCAAGCGAGGTTACATAAAATGACAAATTGAATACTTCACCGGCAGGGAAGGTGACCAGAAGTTTGACAATCTGAGTTATGGTGGAGTTGCAAGTTCCATCAAAGAGTCGTAAACCGATCAGGTTAATGGATTCCGTGCTGAGTTGGTTATTCAACACGAAAGAGGAGTCAAGGAAGCAGTGGGAGGAGCCAGAGTTGATAAGGGTTTGGAAAGGGGCGGAAGATTTGGGGAAGGTTAAAAGAATGGTTAAGGAGTCAGGGTTGGAAAGTTGAGACAAATGTAGGCAGCCAAGTGGGTAAGGTCAATGCAACCCCCAGCCCCAATGGCTGTATCCTGAGGGTTGCGGACTATTTTTCCGAGTCCGTAGTCTCGGGAACGACAGTGGATGCACGGGCTTTTGCGGCTTTGGATTTCAGGCAGTTTCCTGCTATGTGCCCTTCCTCACCGCAGTAGAGACAAAGTTGTTCTCTCATGCGACGTTCTCGTTCCTCCCCAGTAAGCTTGCCATTCTTCCCCAACTTATCGGAGATGGACAACTTGGGCTTGTCCTGGGAAGTGTTCTTTGTCGCAGAAGACTGCTGGTTGGAGGTGTTACCATGGGTGGAGTTTGAAGATGCTTGGTTTGTCGATGGGGAAGGGCTTTTTGAAGAGTCCTTCCGACTAGAGTTAGTGATGTTACTGGAATTCTTTGTTTCAAAATGGGATTTGTCTTCTTGCATCCAGTAGATGTTGTCGCTGTCCTGCGCTTTCAAGCGCAGTTCTGCAAGAGTATTGGGTTTACCACCCCGGAGAACTTCTATGCGAAGCCGGAGCGGAAGACCGTGGAAATAGCGGTCGCGAAGGGCTGCTTCATTCCAGTTGACCCTAGAAGCTAATTCCCAGAAGTCAACGTTATATTTCGTGATACGACCACCTTTCTTCATTGCTAAATCAGAGAGAGCTTTTTCCACATCTCCGACCGGGTCATGCGGACCGAAGTTGCTTTCCAGCTCGGCGAGGAAGGCTTTGTAGTCCCACATCCAGTGTGCGGAATCTGTTGGGTCATTCAGACCAGGCTCAAACCAACTGAGAGCTGATCCCTTAAGATAAGAAAGGATGAATATGATCTTTTTCTCATCAGAGGAAAATACGTGCGGATGGTCATGGAAATGAAGATTGCAGGAGACTAAGAAGTCTCTAAGTTTCTTTGGATTGGCACCATCGAAAGTGTCGGGGTCACGAACTTTGATTTTTTCGGTCTTGGGTGTGTTATTCTGATGAAGGGTGTGGATACTCTCCGAGAGGTTGTAAAGGACATCTATGAACCTATCCCCTGGGTCAGGGTTTTCCCCCGCGGGAGGTTGATCCTCAGGATTATTGGGATCGGGGTCACCCCCAGGGCCGTCAGGACCACTAGGGTCATCAAGTCCGCCGGGGGGTCCGTCCTCTAGACCAGGATCTTCCAACCCAAAGGGTTCAGGTTGGTTGATGCCTCCTACATACTCAGGGGGAGTTCTTGATTGAAAACCTTCTGGGTTGCCGGAAGGTTGCGGGGCATGGGCGGACATGAGGTTGGCACTGATTGAGGGAGCTCCTGAGCCGATTTGTTGAAAGATGTTTGAGGGTCTGGAAGACACTCCAAAAGTAGTGGTGGGTTGAGGGTCGGAAAGGGTGGATCGCTGGATTGCAGAGATCCCTGGAATAGTACCAGCGCATTGGGAGTTTCTTGTTGTGTGCTGGCGGGTCTCGGTAGGGGTCATAGAGAGGAAATGGATGAGTGAAGTGTGAGTTCGTATATACTGTTAAGAACTGATCCTAGAGGCCGCTTCGGAATCCGACCAGACACTGCGGGTGATGATAGCAGGAGATTGTCTGGTCGATGCGGATTCTGTGGGAGGGGGAACAGAAAGGACCTGGCTTCAGCTTGTAACAAGCTGCGCTCTTCACCTCGTCTGGTGTCCTAATTTCAAGTCAAGGGTTTAGAGGTAGGAGCAGGAAAGTGCAGGTAAATGCGGGGAGGAGTACGGAGGGCCTTAGGTTGAGTTCAGATGAGACTAGAACTTCGGAGGGAGACTAGAGGTTGAGTCAAATGTAGTTCAGACTCTTAGAGGACAGGGGTTGGAGTAGAAGGAGGTTTTAGATTGGCAGGGTAAAGTCGAGTCTATGTCGATATACGAACTGAGGAATACAAGGCGAAACTAGCTAAACTTAAATACCAGAGTCCAGAATAAAAGCGGGACAGAAATGGGAACTGCGGCTGCATAGATAAATTACCTAGCGGAGGCCGCACAGGAATCCGTAGTCGAATTTGCAAAACTAGACAGCAGCCTTGGGAAGGCAGCCATGGATGCTGTACAAGGTGGCCTGGTGCACAGCAGTGTGGGCAGTGCAAGGCGGCCAGGAATGAAATTGGAAGGTGTAGACAAAAGTCGGGTTCAAGGTGCGGAAAAGGATCGGACGGGTGCGGGTTCTGATCAGGCGAGGAACAGTTCTTGACAGACATAAAGTATTGCAGATTTTGATGATCTGTCCAGATCTCAATCTGATGCATACATCCCTCCAAATAATGCCTCCACACCTCCAATGCTCGTATTATCCCCAACATCTCTTTGTCATGGACATCATAATTCCTCTCCACATCATTCAACCCTTTTGACAAGTATGCACAAGGATGCCATTTGTCATCTTTGCACAACATTGATAATACTGCTCCAGTAGCAAAATTGGATGCATCGGATTCCACTCGCAAAGGGTGTGTGAAATCTACTGGGGCTAATATTGGTCCCTCCACAAACTTCCTCTTCAACTCCTCAAACGCTGTCTGCTGCTGCTCTCCCCACCTCTATACTACTCCCTTTCACGTAAGGTTATGTAAGGGTGCGGCAATTTTAGAAAAATTCTGCACAAAGCAACAATAATAATTTGTGAGTCCCAAGAAGGCTTGAACCTCCTTGACACAGGTGGGTGCAGGCCAATCTGTGATCGCCTGTACCTTGATCGGATCCATTTTGATCCCATCAGGGCCAATCAATAATCCTAGGAACTCAATCTCGCTTGCCCCAAACACACACCTTTCTGGTTTCAAAAATAGATCATTTTCCGCCAACCCCCATAGCACCTCCTGCACTATCGCCTCATGATTCTCTTCATCCTCCGTGAATATCAGAAAGTCGTCAATAAATATTATTACCACGCCTTTGTCTATTACGTCCTTGACAATGTCGTTCATCATATTTTGAAAGGTCAGGGGACTATTAGTCATCCCAAAAAACATGACAAGCAGCTCGAAGGATCCTCGACGCGTGGCAAATGCTGCCTTCCACTCATCTCCTTTCTTTATTTGTACATTGTTGTATCCCCATCATAAATCCAATTTTGTAAAGACCTTGGCTTTTCCCACCTTGTCAATTATTTCTGAGATCAATGGCAGGGGGTACGCATTCTTCACTGTCCACTCATTCAAATACCTATAATCTGTACACATCCTCTTCCTTTGGTCTTTCTTTGGCACAAAGAATATTGGTGACATCTGCGGTGATTTCGAAGGTCGTATGTATCCTTTGCACAATTGCTCCTTCAGGAACGCATCCACTTCTTCTTGTTCCATCAGAGATAACGGATATACCTTTGACTTCTTCGGCACAAACCCTGGCTTCATCTCAATCGCATGATCCCATGGCTTCCACACCGGCATTCACTCAGACTCCTTCTTCTGGAACACTGACAGATGTTCATGATACACTTTTGGCACCCATTCCTCCACTGGCTTCTCCACCTTCACGATATTCTTGTCCCATGACTGTCCTCCACAAATTGTTCTAAAGGTTTGCTTCTGCTCTTCTTTCTCAATCATGATTGGAACTTCCCCATTTGGCATTTCCTCATCCTCCACTTCCTCCATCAGAACAGAATAATGTTCTTTCTCTTTCTTTTTCCTTTTTTCCTTCTTCATCTTCCTCCCATACACATTACATTCCTTAGGACAACGAGTCATTTGTACTTTCCCAGTTTTCCAATCAATTTCGGGATTATGCTTCCGTAACCATGGACATCCTATTATTAGATTGGTTTTCCCAAGATCGCACACTTTGAATACAGCTCGCTCCTGATGCTCCTGATACTTTAGTACCATAGTCACCTCCTCCTTGATAGTTCCTCCATGATTGACTATTCTGTCAATATTGTACACCATTATAGGTTGCACCAGCTTGCATGTGTTAATACCGTTTCCAGTAATTAAGGATCAATTAATAAATAATCCTGTAGCACCACTATCAAGCAACACTTCCACATCAATAGCTGCATGCATGTCCACTGTCTTCAATCCCACAGTCAAGGTGATTTCTGGTTCTATTCGCGCAGAGTGAATAAAGAATTTAGGGGTTTTCAGAAATAGTGCTCGGCAATTTTCTTGGTCACGTGATTTGTAGCAGTTGTACTCCTCCTCAATTTCCTTTTCTGATTTACTCTGGGTTTCCTTGGATACTAATACATTGTAATGATTCTGGGTCACCAATGGGGAAACCTTCACTGGGACTCTTCCACAAAATTCTTCTGCTTGCCTTCCTCCGGCTTCACTTCCTCGATTGTAGCTTCCCTAATCTTTCTTTTCTGCCTAAAATTCCTAGAAATGTGTCCTAACTGCCCACAGTTAAAACATTTAAGTGGGGCTCGTCTCCCTGCTTGATCAACCTCCATTGCCTCTGCTGGTGCTGCTGACTCCGTAACTATAGGTGTCACTGCCATGGCCGGTGGCTGTGCCCTCGGAGCTTGCACCTGAGGTGCCTTTCCTTTCTTGGACTTTCCTCCTGATGACTTTCCAAATTTACTACTTCCATATATCAACTTTGACTCTGCCTGTTCCTGCTGATATTGCCGGTCAAGGCACATTGCCCAATTATACCACTCGTCCAACTTCTCTGGCATAGAAGGTAGTTGGTAGATAGACTTGAATAAGGAGGGATTTAATCCTGCTTTCAAAAACTCTACCAACGCGGCTTCTCCCATGTCCATTTGCGAAGCTTCTGCTTTGAACTGCAAAATAAATTCATCTGCCGTTAAGGAACCTTGGCGCATGGTCTTTAATTTAGCATTGGCTGTTGCCTTCGGATTAGGGTCTCCAAACTGTGCCTCCAATCTCTCCAGAAATTCCTTGAAGGTTGCAAATGGTTTATTTCCTGCGGCAATTTGATTAATAGCCTCGTTTCTCCAGAACTGTGCTTTCCCCCCCTGAATGTATGAGAGAGCAAACATAATCCTAGACTTGGCTGTATGAAACTCTGGCTTCCTCCCATGGATGTACAATACTATAGAACTGATGAAGGATTTTGTATTCTCCATGGTACCGTCAAAGATTTGCGGGGGCGCGTACTTAGGTAAGCGTGCTTTTCCATTTCCAGATTTCTCTGCTGTCTCATCCTCCTGCAATATCCACTCCACCATCTCCTCCATCTCATCATCTCTTTCTCCTATTGTCTCTGGCTGTACTTCTGCTTGTCTGGGCTGTGATGCTGCCAATACTGACACTAATTGCGACATTTGCGCTGTGAGCACATCAATTTTCACCTCTAGTGCTGGTATGGGAACAGGATTAGGACCGGGATTAGAAGTTGAAGGTTCAGACATAATTGTAGAATCTGTGATGAATCACTTCTTCGACAAATTCAAAAATTTTTCTTCGAAACCTCTCCAAACGTTTACGGGTCACATGATAAGGTTCATCAATTGTTCGTCATTTGTCAGGCGCCTATTTTGACACTTCAGATCAATAACCCTTCCAACAGTGCCTGATCTCAGAGATATCGCTGAATTTGGCTTGTAACTAAAATAGTCATCCGAATAGAGTAATGTAAATCGTAACTAAACCAGATCTGATCAGTTGTCTGGTTGCAGCTGTCCTAATAATGAGCGCTGCCTCTCGATCACTGGCAGTCGCAATGTAAGGCAAGGCCTGGCATCGGCTTATGAAAGAAAATGTAGATTACATATATACAAGTACTTCCAGCTCATGCCAAAAGGGTGAGTAATCGGATGTGGCACGGTGAAACAATGACGTATGCGCAAGTAAGAGAAGGCGCCCTGATATGGGAAGTTGTGTTCTTCTGTTAGGGCGACACCCACTATCTGCTAGCTAAGACCGTGTGGGTTCTCTCTACAAGAAGGGGGCGGGATCCACACTTGTGATGGGGGAATTGATGGTTTTGATGTGAGGGGTTATTAATAGGTAAGTTTGTTGACAAAGGCCTTTCACACCGAAAGCGTAGGTGGAATACCTGAGAGAACACAACTGGGGTCCCCTAGGCATATATTTAGGGTTTATATACTATGTTACACATGTTGTACATTGTTGTTACTGATGCACTCGTACATGCACGTACATTTTGATGCATGCAAAATAAAATTCTCATGCTATCAAAGTGTAGCGTCATTTGGCGTCATGTAGCGTAATTTGACATAATAAAATAAAATGAAATTTTATTAGGTAATGGGGTGGTTTCCTAACACCAACCAGTCACAACCATACATATGTACATTAATTTGTAAATAATAATATGTATTAATAAAACTAATAATAAAATAGCAAGAACCTTCCCCCTGCTCGCATTGGGAGTGAGAGAGGGGGGGAGGTAGCTGTAGTCATGTAGAAAAGATCAAGAACCCCCCCCTGCTCGCGTTTGGAGCAAGAGAGGGGGGTGGGGGGCCACCATCATCATTATTGGGGTTGGCGGTGGGTGTTGGTGACGTGGCAGCAGTGCCACATCATCATCATTGTTGTTGGGGTTGGTGATGTTGCAGTGGTGCCACATTGTTGTCATCAGGTTGGCATGGCGGCCTGTCATACCCCCATTGTCATTCCTCTTGGTCAGCACCCCCATCTCCCCCTGTGAGCAGTGGCTGGGTGGTGGTGCTGGAAACATAATAGAGACCCCTCCATCTCGCATTTGGAGCGAGGGAGGGGGGTGTTGCCATAGAAAAAGAACATGCCCCTCCATCTCACGTTTGGAGCGAGAGAGGGCATGTCGCATCTAGGTGGGGTGGGTTAGCTGTGACGTTGATAGGTTGTCTCCTCGGCTCAAAGGCCAATTCATCATTACAACCACACTCTAATCACATCAGCCAACTCCCACGAGGTCCCAGAAGCAGCACGACCACTCCCGACCAAATCTATTGATCGCAATATCATATCGACCGCATCGAAACATCACCAGCGACATCGATCATACTGAGAAACCACATCGCACAACCTTAGGACTACCTCGAAAGCCCCTAAGATCCCTCTGAACAAACATCAAACATCCCCGATCAACTTTGAACAACCGCGACCACAATTGAACATTGTTGACCGTTCTCAACCATTGTCGAGCATTATCGATCGATATCGAGAAACTACGAGTGACATCAGGTGCCGCATTTGTTATCTAAATGGTGAAATACCATGCACCAGGGAGTATTCCAACTCGTGCTCAAACCTGCTGATAATAGGTCAGCCTCATTCCAAGTCCCTATCATGTACAGAACCCACTGGACGGATTATTGCAAGACTTAGCATGGTTTATACACAAAGTGTTAAGACTATAGGTCTTTAACTCAGCCTCGGCTTCGTGTGTTACAGTTGGAGGCTTTCCAACTGTCTCGTATTGCACTAGGAGACTTCCCTAGTGTATCGGGCTTCCTGCCTTCACTTGGGTACTTCCTCAAGTTGTCATGGCTTTCTGTACTCAGAGGCTTTCTTAGTAGACCGTCGGTTCATGTATCACAGTTGGAGGCTTTCCAACTGTCGAGTTTGGGTTATCACAGCTAGGGGCTTCCTAAGCTGTCGAGTTCGAGTGTATTACAACTAAGGGACTTCCTTAGTTGTCGAGTGTTCTGGTTGAGTCTAAGACCGTTGGTTGAATTAGGTCAAGCTGAGGAATACAGACAGTATTACTACAGCTTATATATGGTTTGAGGATGTCTATTGTCCAATCGGAATGTAAGATCGTTATCAAGTATAAACAGAAAGAACAATAGAAAAGACAGGCCTCATGCCTTGCATGAGGCATCCGATGCCACGGAGTGCTGTGGTGCAGCATGTCAGAGAACAATAAGAGATAAGCCTCATGTGTAGCATGAGGTGTCCGATGTCACGGATCCGATGTCATGGACCTCATGTAAAGGGGTTGTCGTACCACGGTGCATGTGGGAGTGGGTTTGGGTGCATGGAGTCACCATGCATCAAGGCATCTTCCATCGGAGGTGAGTCGAGTCGAATGGAAAAATTAAAGTACCCAGCCTTGCCGGTGTACGTCTGGTCATTGTGGGTTATGATAACAGAAAATCGTAACATCACCCTCTCTCTATCTTCAAAGTCACTGACTTCGAATAACATCTTCGTTCCTCCTCCGGGGTCTGGTTGGATGTGGTCTGGATAGGTGAATGGGCTGGGGTCGAGGGGTGCGATGGAGGAATAACTCATGTCCGAACTCGGACCATGATTGGGTTCTTCTGGTTCGTGCTGCCTCAGGCAGTGGTGTCAGCGGGGTGGTATTCTCGTAGAGAGATGGGTTCTCCATAGGGCATTGTAGGATGGAGAATTTGATGTCTGTAATCGGGGGTTTGGGTCTTGGTCAAAAGATTGTGTAAAGGCAGAATGCGAAGGTAAGGGCTGTCGCAACAGCTAGGATCATGCCAATGACAATGGTGAGAATCTCTATTCCAGTGAGCATGGTTCGTCTTTTTCTTTTCTAGGGGTGGTCCTTCTGTAGTCAGTTCAGTGGGTGTTTTTGGTCTTGGTTTCTACAGCTGTCGTCGCTGTTTATATGCCCCTAGGATTGTCTTGGCATGTTTCAGGTTTCCCTCAGGTTCCCAGGAGTTCTCTGAGGTTGGGTATCCGACCCACTTCAATAAGAAGTGCATGGTCCTTCCTTTCTTCTTATGTCCGATGATTGCTTCCACTTCATACTCCAATTTGCCTTCTATCAGGTCGGGCGGTGGTTCTGGGAAGTTCAGTCCATGAGTTTTGGTTTCTTTATATGGGGAAAGGAGCACCGCGTGGAACACCGGGTGTATCTTCCACTGTTCTGGCAGCTTCAGTCGGTAGGAGAGTGGGCTCAGGACCTTCTCGATAGAGAATGGTCCTTCTCTTTTTGGTGCGAGTTTCTTTGTTTGGTGCGTCGTTCTGAGGTTTTTCGCTTCTAGCCACACTCTGTCTCCTTCTTTGAACGGGGTGAAGTGCCTTGTCGTTCTTTCCGCCATCATTTGTCTGGCCAGCTCGTGAGTTGCCTTCGCTTCATCTCGGGCCCGTTGCAGTGCAACTATTCGTTTTTCTATGGCCGGTATGTTCGTCTTCAGGTAGGGGAGAGGGATCGCCTTGGGCTCATAGCCCATCATGAGGTAGAATGGGGAGTTCTTCTGTACGGAGTGCGTTCTCTGGTTGTGCGTGAACTCCGCAGTTGGGAGGAGGTGCTTCCAATTCTCCTGGTTGTTTGAGCAGAAGATCCGCAAGTATACTTCCACTTCTTGGTTCACCCGCTCTGTCTCCCCGTCAGTCTGGGGGTGGTACGCCGTGCTCATCGCCAGCTTGATTCCGAGCAGTCTTCCTAGCTCCTGGAAAAGCTGCAAAGCAAATCTGGGATCCCTGTCGGAGATGATCTTGTCTGGGAGGCCAAATCATTTGTAGACATTGTCTAGATAGAGGGTGGCCGCTCCCAATGCATCCACAGTTTTCCTGCAAGGGATAAAAATTACCCCCTTCGTAAGCCCATGGTCTACCATGACCATGAGTGCATCATAACCATCGGACTCTGGTAGGTCGGTTATGAAATCTGTTGTCACCATCGCGAATGGTCTTGTCGCTTTGGATTTGATAGGTTGTAGCGGGGGGTTCATTGGGTGCGTGTTGACCTTCATCTGCTGGCATACTGCACATCCAGCAACGTAGTTTTTGATGTACATCATCATCCCCGGCCACCAGTAGTCTCTCCTGATCGTTTCGGTTGTTTGCCATTGTCCCGGGTGTCCACTGGTTACTCCTTTGTGGTATTTTTGCACCAGCTTCTTCCATAGTTCTCCGTTGTCTGGGACGTAGCACCTGTCTTGGAAGAATAGAAGGCCGTCTTCTATCTTCCAGTCTTCTAATGCTGACTTTATCAGTGGTGTTCCTTTGGTCTTTAGCGCCTCGATTGCGCTCTTTACCAGATCATCTTTCATGATACTCCCTGCGAGTAGGTCATGCATTTCGGTGTCAATGAATTTCACAAATACTGTTTCCGGCAGCATTGTGACATCTTCATTATCGTTGTCCTCTTCCGGTATGTGATCCGCTCTCTGTGACAACGCATCGCTCTGCACCATCTGTGATCCAGGCACATGGATGATCTGCAAGTCGAATTCCGATAGGAATAAGCTCCATCTTGCCTGTCGCCTGTTCAGTTTCTGTGCCATTCGGAAGTACGTCAAGTTTTTGTGATCCGACAGGATTACCACTGGGTGTTCTGAACCCATCAGGTAGTGTCTCCAGGTTTCTAGCGATCGTATTATCGCTAGTAGCTCCCTGTCGTAGATCTCGTAGTTCCGTTCCGTTGGTGTTAGCACATGCGATATATATCCGCATGGGTGCCAGTCCCCATTCGTGTCCCTTTGTCTCAGCACTCCTCCTGTCGCATGTTTTGAGGCGTCTGATTCGATCATGAATGGCTTTGTTGGGTCTGGCATCAGCAGTACCGGGGCTTCTGCAAATTTCCTTTTCAGCATTTGAAAGGCCTGTTCACATTCCTTTGTCCAGTCAAACATCTTGTTCTTCTTCGTCAGTTCATTAAGCGGTCTGCTTGTCTCCGCAAAATGTCCGATAAACTTCCTGTAGAAGTTTCCAAATCCCAGGAAAGATCTGACTGCCTTTACATTTGTCAGGGTTGGCCAATCCTGTATACCTGCCAGTTTCGTGCTGTCCATGGCAATTTTGTTGGGTCAGATGATCAGACCCAAGAATTCCACTTCGTGGACATCGAACTTGCATTTCTCCGGCTTCAGGTATAAGTCGTTTTCTGCCAGTCTTTGCAGTACCCTCTTTGTCCTTTCCTGGTGTTTGTTCTGATCCTTGGAGAATATCAGGATGTCGTCCATGTAAATCACGAGCCATCCTTCTCCGATCATGTCGCGGAATATCTCGTTCATCATCGCCTGGAAGGTCGCTGGTGAGTTGCATAATCCAAAGAACATCACCATTGGCTCAAACAGCCCCCGATTTGTCTTGAAGGCTGCTTTCCATTGATCTCCATCTTTGATCCTGACATTGTGATATCCCCATCGGATGTCCAATTTCGTAAACCATTTCACCCCTCTTAGTTTGTCCAACAGGTCTCCTACCAGCAGCAGCAGGTAGGTGTTCTTGATTGTTCCATTATTCAAGTACCTGTAATCTTGGCAGGGTCATAGCGTGTCCAAGTCCTTCTTTGCAACGAAGAAGAATGGCGATGCCATGGGCAATTTCGATGGTTGGATGTATCCTTTCTGCAGGCTTTCGTCAAGAAACTCATCGAGTTTCTTCTGTTCTGCTGGTGACAATGGGTAAACCCTGCAATCCTTCGCTACAAAGTCCGGTTTCAGTTTGATCGCATGATCCCAGGCTCTTGATTCTGGGAATCGTTCCGATGCTTCCTTTTCAAATATCCGTCGGTACTCCCTGTACTGTTTGGGGAGTAGTTCATCTAGGGTCTTCTGTTTGGGGTCTCCTTCCTTCTTGTGTGTCAGGTGTTGAGAGACCGATGTCTTTGCCCTAATCCAGATGTTTTGTCCATAAGCATATTGCAGTGATCCTTTTGCCTTCATGATCCGAGAGATTTTCTTTGTTGTCTGAGAATATCCGTATCTTGGCTCGTCATATTCCTCTGTCAGCGGTGTCCTAGCTGGTTCGAATATTCCAATGATGGGTTCTCCTCAGATGTAGGTGACTAGTAGCTCGTCGTCTTTGATCTTTAGTTTGGGTGTCTCTTTCGGTTGTTCCATTGCCTGTTCCGTTGCCTGTTCATGGTTTGCCTGTGCTGGGTTTTCCTTCCCAGTGTCTTCTTCGTCTTGCAGCCCAATGGGTTCCGCGTTCTGAAGAGTCATGATCGCGATCTCTTCATCGTCTATTTCTTCAATTGTCGCCTTTCTTGTCTCAACAGGCATCTTGTTTCTCCTTGGTTCAGCATGGAGGGCTCCCCCCATTAATCTTGCCTTGGCGACGATTCTTTGGCAATCCGCTCGCCGTTCTTTGTTCGTTGGTTTCTCTTTCTTTGGGGTAAGCATTTCCCTTAGTTTTGCGACTATTTGGGCCAATGCCAGTCGTCCTTCTTCTTTTCTGGCGGCCAGTCTCTCCAGTTCTCTGGTGGCCACCTTTTTCCATCATGCTCATTCTTCCTTGGCAGTCTTCTTCTTGAGGGCGAGCTTTTCTTGTTCTTTGGCGACAATCTTTCGGCACCATGCCTGTTGCTCTTCTTTCATCATGTCGAAGGGGTCCTTCTTCTTTTCGGTTCCCCTCTGGCACCATGATAGGTACCCTTCATTGGGTTTCTCGGTTCACACCCTTCCGATAAGGGTTCTTCCTTTCCCATATGAGAACTCTGGGTAAGTCTTGTCCTTCATCCTGAACTGGAAGGTTCCGATCTTCCAGTTGATCACTGGGTTGATTCTTCTGAGCCATGGCAGACCTAGGATGATTGATTCCTTTCCCAGTCCTGCAATCAGGAAGGTCATTGGGAAAGTCCTTCCATTGATCGTTAAGAGTCCTCTGGCACAGTGGGAGATTTCCCCTCTCTTGTTTGGGGTTCCATCCACATTCTTGACTCTGATTACCCTTTCCAGGGGGCACAATTCGAATCCACTGCTTTCTGCGAATTCATGGCTCATGAATATCCCTCCCGCTCCTGAGTCGAGTAGGGCTTCGGTTTCGATGTCTTTTCCTCTGCCTGTCCCTGCCACTTTGACATCTAAGTGCATAGATTGATTTTTCAAAGTGGCTAGTAGTACAGAGCAGACGGAAAGTTCAGTGGTACCTGGCATCGAGGCAGGCCACCTCTTTAAAAACCCTCATCCTCAATTGTGGCGAGAGCTTCTTTCTTTTCTTCTTCGTCTAGTTCTCCTATGATTGCTTGGATCCTAGAGTAGGCTTCTTTTCCTTTATTCTTTGGGGATGGCCGGTCCTCGGTCCTCTTTTCCCCTTTCTTGTGTTCAGTTGCTCTGTGTCCGGGCTGGTGGCACACAAAGCACAATCCTTTCTTCATATGTTCAATCCTCTCCTGGTAGGACAGGCGGTTGATCTCGAGTGGGGTTTCCTTTGCCTTAGAGGCCGGGAGCTTCCTTGTAAAAGCCTCCTGCAGCCTCCCTGTTATGGCTTTTGCTCTCCTCCACTGTCCATCATACTTGGAGGCGGCGTTGATCATTCCTTCCAAGGTTGTTGGGATCGTTTCCATGTTGAAGACTCTTTCGAGGAGCTTGGGGTTCAACCCATTCATAAAGAGTTCAATGAGGGCAGTGTCGTCGTTGATTCCCGCCTTCTCTCGCAGGATTTGGAACTGCGCAATGTAGTCCTCCAGGTCCTGTCCCTGTTTCAATGTCTTCATCTCGGTTCTGGCCCTGCCAGCTTTGTCGATTGGCATGAACACTGTCTTGAGCGTTGATTCAAAGGCTGACCAAGTTCCTAGGTCCTCTCTTTCTGCCCATGTCTGTGCCCAGGGCGCAGCGGTTCCTCCATTCATGAAGGACAATGCAAAGATGATTTTCTTCTCGTCGGTGTCGTAGATTCCATGGTTCACTCTCAAATAGAGTTTCACTTCTTGTAAGAACTTCGCAGTTCTAGTTTGGTCCCCTGTGAAGTCGGAGGGGGTTTGTATCCTGATCTCCTTGGTCGATGCGGTCAGTTCGGTGGACATGTTGGCGTTGTCGTTGGATAAGGAGAATGGGTCTCATTCTGGAGTTTCTTCTGTATCGAGGGATCTAAAGTCCTCTTCGTCGAGGTATCGGGGTTCTTTGTCACTGGTTCTCTTTGAGAACCACTTCTGTGCTGGTTCTGAGTATCGTACTAGTCGACCCTGGTATCTATACCATGGGGTTCTTCCTGATGATGATGCTCCGGTTGGAGGTCTGTCTGGGCTTTGTCTGAAAGATGTTGTGTCTGCACCTAGGTAGGTGGACTTTGTAGATCAGCTTGACCTTTTGTTAAGACTATAGGTCTTTAACTCAGCCTCGGCTTCGTGTGTTACAGTTGGAGGCTTTCCAACTGTCTCGTATCACACTAGGAGACTTTCCTAGTGTATCGGGCTTCCTGCCTTCACTTGGGTACTTCCTCAAGTTGTCACGGCTTTCTGTACTCAGAGGCTTTCTGAGTAGACCATCGGTTCGTGTATCAGTTGGAGGCTTTCCAACTGTCGAGTTCGGGTTATCACAGCTAGGGGCTTCCTAAGCTGTCGAGTTCAAGTGTATCACAACTAAGGGACTTCCTTAGTTGTCGAGTGTTCTGGTTGAGTCTAAGACTGTTGGTTGAATTAGGTCAAGCTGAGGAATACAGACAGTATTACTACAGCTTATATATGGTTTGAGGATGTCTATTGTCCAATCAGAATGTAAGATCGTTATCAAGTATAAATAGAAAGAACAATAGAAAAGACAGGCCTCATGCCTTGCATGAGGCGTCCGATGCCATGGAGTGCTGCAGCGCAGCATGTCAGAGAACAATAAGAGATAAGCCTCATGCATAGCATGAGGCATCCAATATCACGGATCCGATGTCAAGGATCCGATGTCATGGACCTCATGTAAAGGGGTTGTCATACCACGGTGCATGTGGGAGTGGGTTCGGGTGCATGGAGTCACCATGCATCAAGGCATCTTCCGTCAGAGGTGAGTTGAGTCAAATGGAAAAATTAAAGTACCCAGCCTTGCCGGCGTATGTCTGGTCGTTGTGGGTTACGATAACAGAAAATTGTAACACAAAGGACAGTCCCTTTTTAGTTCTATACCCTTTATTACTCCTTCATCATATGATATATCTCTTTCTTGTTCAGATTCCAGTCTCCTTTTTGGCCTCAGTGTCTTAACTCATATCTTTTGCCACATGTTCTACACATGTTTCTTATACCATTTTAGGAAGTTTCTTTTAAAACATATAAAACTCTGTAGTATCTACTTGGAAATGACAAGAAATTGTCTTCACATACTGCCTCGTATAAAGTTCTAAGAATCCGATCTATCCTCTAAAACAATCTAAGCTTCTACGAGTTTTCTTGATCGACGGGAAACCTCTGTGATCATCCTCGTCCTCAATCCTCTTTCAACCCTCTTATCGTTAGCACTAGTAACCATCCTGACACTTCCTAGCCATCAGCTATAGCCTTCGTATACTATCGACCTATCAAAAGGTCCTCAGAATTCACACATCGACCATCGACGATAAACATCATTTGCCGTCAATATCATTGATCGTCCTCGATATCAATCGATACTCCATCAGACCATGCCAAACACCTTCCTCTCTTATAGAACTACCTTTACAACTAGTACCAACTAGTTGTCTTCCCATAGGTTGGACCACAAACATTCGGAACATCTCGCACCCTTCCTCTGACTCATGCAAATATCATTGGTTGCCTCATTGGCTGTTTTGGTGGTTTTCCCGAGTTGAGTATCATCAATGTGGCATGGAGGTGGGTGTGGCTGGGGGGGCTTACCTGGCAGGTATCCCCCTGCTGGGGTCTCCTGGTGTCCCTCCCCATCCTCCTGACTGATTGGCACTCCTCACATCCCATTTCGATGGGGAGGAGGAGGTAGAGTGGGTGGGTGTGGTTTGTATGCATTGGCGCATGTTGTTACCAAAGAATTTCAACCTAAAAACATAGAAATAAAGTTAGTAAACATAAAGATATACAAAATAAAACTTACTGTGGGCCCAAACGATGATAACGTCGTTTGGGCCCATGTTGTTTGTGGCCATTGTTGTTGTTGTCATGAGAAGTGAACGATGACACATACAAACAAATGTGTTGCATTGCTGTTTACTTGCACCACATATATTCAAACATATACAAATGGCCCAAACATATATAAACCCTTGCCCATCCGTCATTCCTTGGGCATGCCCCAAATTTGTTATGGAGTAAGTAAATTACATAGAAAATAAAATAAAAATTGTACTATCTAAGATTGAGTAGCGAGGTAAGGCCACCCAGTTGCGACCGGTTGTGACCGGTTCCAATTGGTTGGACTTGCGGGCCTGAGCCTACCAACTGCAACCACAACTGTTGACAATGAGGCCCAACTGCAACTGGAAAGACCAGTTGCTTGCGGTTGGGTCCAGTTGAGTTCCGGTTGGGTCCAGTTGAGTTCCGGTTTTTTTTCAGTTGCAGCAACTGGACCCTCAAAGACTATCACTGATGGCGGCAAAGATAAGCCAAGCCCTCCAAGCAAACAAAGACCATGCACCTGACCTGACATTTGAAGTGGGCAACCACATATTACTTGCAACAGCCCACAGACATTGGGAATACATGCAAGTGAAAGATGGCCAGGTGGCAAAGTTTATGCCCAGATTCGATGGGCCTTTCAAAGTAACCCAAGTGTACCCTGACTCTTCCACATACACACTACTACTCCCCAAAGCAACAAAAATCCACTGCACCTTCCATTCCTCCTTGCTTTGCCCATTCATAGAGAATGACCCCAACCTATCCTCATCACGCACACTGGAATGTCCAGGACCAATAGTAATGGCCAAGGGCAAAACAGAATATTTCATTGACCAAATTGTGGACCAGCAAACTTGTGGCCATGGAAAACAGTTCCTTGTCAGGTGGCTAGAATATGGTCCAGAGGCTGATTTGTGGCTACCAAAATGAGAGGTCGCAGAGACAGAAGTGTATGCAAACTGGCTCAAAATGGCACCGTAAGCAATTTTTAATACATGGGAGAGTGTAAGAGTATCTCTTACCTAATACATGTGATCACCTGACATACCCTTTATAACCATTATCAACCACACATTGTATCCTCATCTCATACCACAAACAATATATTCCATTCCACTTTAGTTCTGTGTTACCTTAGTGTTGGATGCCCTGTCATCCTTCCACAATGCCCAAATTTTTTTCTCACCCTGCATGGCTTGTCAAGATACCCATCATCATTCTTGCACCTTGAAGGTGTGAGATAGCACTTCTTGGGCACAAGATAATCCATGTTCAGCTGGCTTTCAAAAGTCCAGAGATTTTTATGAGGCCCATGGGCATCATAAGTTAGTTACTGTTGAGCAGTATTCTCAAGCAGTACTTGAGATAGTAGTGTGCCACTCAGATGCTCACATCTTGACCCTCAGCAACCCAGATGAGAACTGAGAAATCTAGATACACAAAGTAAGACTTGTGTAACTGGAGAGGCTTTAACCAGCAATTTTCCACTGCTCATCAAGAGATGAGCATATAGTGACACTGCTGGGCATGCCCCCCAGCAAAAGCCAAGTCTGAAGGTGAAGGAAAATGACTGACACAAAGTCAAGGTCATTGAGAGAGAGCAGAGAACTGAGATGAAGACAACTAACCAATGCAGAGTCAAAGTTATCAAAAATCAGCAGAGAGCTGCGTGTCAACCAGACACACAGATACCAAGTAAAGAGGAGACAACCAAAGATAGTCATTGGGATGGAGTTGGATCCTGGCAGACAATAAAACTTGATGATAGACATTATTTGGATGCCTTGATAGCAAATAATTGAGATGTACATTGGCCAGATGCACATCACTCTGATGTGAGAATGGCTGAGTGTAGTTATAATGACCTCACTGCCAAGCAAGGAGATGACAATGCAGATAGCATTGTCAATGAACAAGAACCATGTGGTGACCATTTTCAAATAGAGAACAGATGCATGCAACAAGACAATACATGCCACAATGAGAGATCTAATACCTTGCCCATGGTGTGAGGTAGAGAGAAAGACAAGATGACCACAAAAGACATAGAGTCAAGGTTGTCAAGACTGAGCAGAAAACTGTGGGCCACCAGGCCCCACAGAAATAGATGGGATAACAATGACAGAGAGGTTGTTGTTTGAGGCAAGCAGCCATGAAAGTCCCCAGACAAAGCATTGTCTGTACCAGAGAGAAAGAGACAATCAGAAATGATCATCCAGTACCCAACCAGAAGGATGTCATTTCACATCATTCGGAGCTCCAAGAAATGCAGAGTCAATGAGACAATATGCTCATCGACAAGGAGAACAGAGTATCATGTTCAGGAAACCCAAGACATGGTGCACTGGTCAATAGCCACAATGAGTTAGCATCGAGGCTAAGAAAATGCATGAAGAAAACAAACATACTGGCAGCATACAATTGCACCATGAAGCTACAGGAAAATGACAAGAACTGTCATTTGCAACAAAGAAAGAGAGATGTGGGTCAGTGTGATACATATCCTGTTGAAGACCTAAAGACCTCAGCAGAGAATCAAGGCAGAGGGGGAGAAACTAATGTAGAAAAGGACAGACATCCAGTAACATCCATCAGCCATTGAAAAAATGGAATAGATGTGTACCCAAGTGATACAGGTCAAATCAAACATTGAACACTTCAGCCATGAGTCAAGACAGAGCAGAGCAGCCAGCCATGATGGGAGAATGAGACTCAGAGCTTGTTTATGTCGAGGTGATGGACTCAATGTGGTTGCATCAAGTACCAGACCTGAAGAACAATGAATTTCATTGTTCTATGGATAAAAACATCAGTAAATGTCAGACAGTGCCTCTTGCACTGTCCCCACACATACAGGGGATAAATTCACC
This sequence comes from Tricholoma matsutake, assembly GCA_026075535.2. Classification (NCBI taxonomy): domain Eukaryota; kingdom Fungi; phylum Basidiomycota; class Agaricomycetes; order Agaricales; family Tricholomataceae; genus Tricholoma; species Tricholoma matsutake. Next base: position 8,057,567 of record AP026540.1, on the reverse strand, counting down.
TGTAGCCTGAGCCCCAACGTGTCACCAAGCACATTACAATCCACCCTACACCTGCCACATGCCATGATATGCAACACACATGCATGCTATGAATATCTCCATGAAGTTAAATCAATGGAGGTATTCTAGTTGGTTAACAACAAGAATTATGAACAATGCATGTCACTTGCAGGGCTGAGTGATACCTGTGTCCTCATCAACATGGACTTGGAGTTCCATGTTGAAGTTCATTTGGAGACTTGAGAGCATCAACAATGGATGCCGAGTGTGGTAACTGACATCTGGCATCACTTGCAGGTTGAGTGGTACTGATGTTCTCATTACTGAGTCACCAGGGTGTGACTCAGTTTTTTTTTTTAAATTTTACCTTGTACTTGCAAGGTTTCTTTTCTTCTTGTTACCTTCACCCATGGGTGAAGCTAAAGGGGGAGAATGCAGTGATCCCCACCAAACCTGGGGGGGACATGTTTGCACTTATTATATCTCAATGTAGCTGGTTTCCTGAACTTTACACTGCCCCACATAGTCCTGGAGGAATCCTGGTAGTCCTACCAGGAAGACCAGGAATCCTCCAGGAATCCAGTAGGACTCACCAGGACTCACCAGGAATCCAGTGGGACTTACCAGGATTCCTGGTATGTTACCAAACATCCAACCATAATGGAAAGTCAATTTGATATCTTACGAGTTCAAGTGCCTCAACTTCAGAAATTTCACAATGTGCCCACAAAACAGATCTGTGCAAAGCAGGAATTGAACTCAAGACCTCATGATGAGGAATCACACGACAAACCAGACAAGTGTGCTCAACCAGTTGAGCCACAGGAGAATTATTTGTTATCCATATAAAGTTTATTTATGACTCAAACTCAAACTCAAGCATGTAATCTCTCTCAAAGTCACTATTAAGATCAATAATTTTAATCAACTACATCCCTTGCATCAAATGCGAGGGGAGGGCGACAATTATGAATAAATAAAGAAAATCCCCTCGCCGTTGTAAAATGTGGGCGAGGGGGAGGGCATTAATATGAAAGAAAAAAAATGAAAAAAAACCCTCCCCATGCAAAATGCGGGGGAGGGGGCGGCCTGGTGGTGTCTCGTCATGGTGTGGGCGCATGGGTCCCGCTCCCCGTCCTTGTCCCCATCCCTGTCCCTGTCCCCGTCTCCCCATTGTCCCCATCCCAATGGTTCCCTGTTTCTGCCCCACAAGCAGTTGCTCATGGCGGCAGATTGGGGTGCTGCTGTGGTGGTGGCCATCATCGCCATTCCACCCACAATCCACCCCATGAGCAGTGGCTCATGGGGCTGGAGGCGGGTGGTGTGTCGTTGGCCCTGTTGTCATCGTCCATCGTGGTTGGTGGCCGTGCTTTGCATTCTCAGGGTTCTGGTGCTGGTAGGTGGTGGTGTTGTTGTTGTGCACACTCACGATCCACCCTATGAGCAGAGGCTTGCAGGCATGGGGTGGGTGTGTTGGGTTGTCTCATGTCTGGCTGTCGTTACCAGTAGAGTAGAACCTATAAAACAAAAGAAATGAGTTAGTTTATAAAAACAAAAAGCAAACAAAAAAAAAATTACATAGGGCCCATCCAGTCAGCTCATTTGTGGGTGGTGGCATCGTTACCAGTAGATTATAACCTAGAAAACTAGAGAAACAGGTTAGTTAGTTTATAAAAACAAAAAGCAAACGAAAAAAAAACTTATGTAGGGCCCATCCAGTCAGCTCATTTGTGGGTGGTGGTGTCATTACCAGTAGATAGCTGGTTTCCTGAACTTTACACTGCCCCACATAGTCCTGGAGGAATCCTGGTAGTCCTACCAGGAAGACCAGGATTCCTCCAGGAATACGTGGGGCAGTGTAAAGAGCTCCTGCTTTCTATAAAAATTGGTTCCTTCCTAATTAGTAGAGTAGCTTAAACCCTGTAATTTACCCTCCCCCACCTATTCCGGTCGGAGTCCAGTTATTCCAGTTGGAGTCCAGTTATTCTGGTTGGAGTCCAGTTATTCTGGTTGGAGTCCAATTATTCTGGTTGGAGTCCAGTTATTCTGATTGGAGTCCAGTTATTCCGGTCAGAGTCCAGTTATTCTGGTCAGAGTCCAGTTATTCTGATTGGAGTCCAGTTATTCCGGTCAGAGTCCAGTTATTCTGGTTATTCCGACCAGATTCTGGTTACTCCAGATCCTCAACTTAGAGTATATACTCTAATGGATAGTCAAATTTCAAGTCTTAAGTTGTCAAAGTGCCTACAAAATATATTTGTGCAGAGTAAGGATTGAACTCAAGATATCTTGATTAGAGTGATCACATGACAAACCAAACATGTGTGCTTAACCAGTTGAGCCACAGGAGAATTATTAGATAGTAATATAATGTTTATTCATGACACTCTAATTTTTTTCGGAGTAGTGAAAGATCAAATTTTTTTAATTAACCACATCCCTCACATTGAATGCGAGGGAGTGGGGATGATTGTGATTACATAGATAAACAAAAAATCCTCCCTCTCACAAGATGCAAGAGGGAGTTTTATTTATATACATAAAAAGCTAACCCCTCGTGCTGAACACGAGGGGGGAGGTAAAAACATGAAGAAAAAAATCCCTCCCCCATGCAAAACAGGGGAGGGGGGGCACAATACTAATAAATAATTAAAAGTACAAAAAAAATCCCTCCCCACACTTCGTGTGGGGGAGGGGGAGGGGGAGGGGATGCGACCCCACCATTGTCTGTCCTTCCACCCATGATCCACCCCACAAGCAGTTGCTCATGAGGCTAGGGGTGGGTGGCTTGTCATCGTTGTCGTTCCACCCGCGATCCACCCCACGAGCAGTTGCTCATGAGGCTGGGGGCAGGTGGTGTGTCGTTGTTGTCTCCTGTCCCTGCACCTGGGCGTCATTCCACCCACGATCCACCCCACGAGCAGTTGCTCGTGAGGCTGGGGGTGGGTGGCTTGTTGTCCCCTGTCTGGATTTCTGTTTTTTTTTCTTTCTTTTTTTTTGGGGGGGGGGGGGGTTTGGGCACATCAGTGTGACATGGCATGAGTACAGAAGTTGGTGGGTGCTTACTAGGCAGGTACCCCCCTTCCGGGGTCTCCTGGCATCCCTCTGCACCCTCCTAGCCCGTGTCGACAGCCTCACATCCCATTTGAATGGGGAGGAGGGGATCGGGTGGGCGTGGGCATGGGTTGCGCGTTTTTCATTGTGGCAGGTCATCCCCAGTAGTATACAACCTAAAAAGCAATACATTACAATTAGTTAGTTTATAAAAACAAAAAGCAAATGAAAAAAACTCACATAGGGCCCAAACGACGCGATCTGCGTCGTTTGGGCCTGCATTGGCTCGTTTGTGAGTGGTGGCATCATTGCCAGTAGATTATAACCTAGAAAGCTAAAAAAAAGGTTAGTTAGTTTATAAAAACAAAAAGCAAACAAAAAAAACCTTACTTAGGGCCGAAACAACGCAATCTGCATCGTTTGGGCCTGTGTTCTGTCCAATCACGTTGTTTGGGCCCATGTTATGTCTGGCAGTCGAGTAGAACCTATAAAACAAACGAAACAAGTTAGTTAGTATGAAAAACAAGAAGCAAACAAAAAAAAACATACTTAGGCCCCAAACAACGTGATCTACGTCATTTGGGCCCACGTTCCGTCCAGTCGGCTCGTTTGAAGGTGGTGGTGATGGTGGCATTGGGCGTGGGAATGGTGGTGGTGGGTGCGCATGCAGTGGTGGTGGTAGAGTGGAGAGGAGGAGGTGGCATTGGCGACAGTGGTGGTGGTGGCAGTCACGTGTCACATGTCATGTGTATGCATACTTATTAATTATTCCGTTAATGGCTGTGATTAACTATGTACCTTGGTTGAGTAATAAAAGTATTTAATGTATGCCCAAGAATAATTGCTTGGTAGCTCAGTGGTTAAGTGTGCTGTTACATATGCAGACCCAAGGTCGAGTGTTCAATTCTTGATGTGTGTTGAACTTTTATTTGGGAAAGCACGTGCATTCCGGTTATTCCAGTTAGTCCAGTTATTCCGGTTGTGATGAGTCCGGTCAGATTCCAGGGATTCCGGCTGTAAATTGGATCCTTATTCCGACTGGAATTGTGCTGCATAGGGAAAACTACATACAAAAAAAATTCCACCGGATTCCAGAAATTCCGGAAATTCTGGCCGGACGAACCGGAATCCAACCGGAATAGGTGGGGGAGTGTAAAGTACTCCTTAAACCAGACACACACTCACAATATATGTTATTTGTCCTATAACTAGTAACCAGCCTACTGAGGCAATGACCTAGAACTGCCTCATCATAACTGAAATGAGGGAATTTCATAGGCTGTGCTCCAGACAGGAGGTAAGCAGTGCTGCAAGGCAGCCAAAAAAATTGGCAGAAATGATTGGAAATCCAGACAGAGAAATCAGGTCTTGACAGTATCTCCCCCTTAGTGCTGAGCCTATGAGGCATGTGAAAGTTTGAGTCTGAATCAGGAAGTTTGTTGATCCATTGGAATTTTAAGGTTATCTTCCAACCACCACCATCATCATGTCTGCTCCATCACTAACCACTGCTGAGAGACTCACTGCCTTCAAGGCATGACAAGAGCAACTGCTCTTAGAGGAGCAACACCTGGAGGAGGATGCAAGAAGGGAAGAGGAGGAGCATAAGGTGGCAGAGGAGGCAGCCAGGGTAGAGGCAGCCAAATTGGAGGCAGAGAAAAAGGCAGCGGAGGAGGAGTGGAAGAAAGCAGCTGCCACCAAGAGAGTGGAAAAGAAGCAGAAGGCTGGGGAGGCAGAGGGGAGTGGGACTCCCCAGAAAAAGAAGTCAAAGGGGAAGGCACATGTGGATGCCACAGAACCTGAGGTTCCAATGTGGGTGCAGGCAACAATTTCCTGCAAAAGGTGAGTCCTCTTTTCCTTGTTGTGTGCATAGCTGGCCACCCTTAGATGTATGAGTCAAAAGTTGTTGTGCTTCTGGATGGGGTCCTGGGGATGCGCATGCAAGGCCTGCACCAAGGCAAAGCACAGGTGCAAGGAGGTGGTGTGGGAGGGGCAGGAAGCCCCTCCAAGGGAAATCATTGGGGTCTAGGGAGGAGATGGTAGAGTTGATAATGGAGCTAGGGGGAGTGGTAAAGGGGATGAAGAGGGAGCTGTGGGAACTGTGGGAGCTGCGAGAACTCCAGGATGCAATAGTGGATATCTGGGATGCAGTGGATCCCAAGTGGGAAGTGGAGTCCAAGGAGGAGGAGGAGGAGGATGAGTTTAGTGTGGGAGAGGCTCAGAGGGAGCTGCAAGGGTTGGGGGAGGAAATGTAGGGTGAGGAAGGTGAGGGTGAGGGCAAGTAGGGATCCGGTCAGGATCCAAAAACTTTTTCTTTTATAGATTTGTTTGTTTTTTGAAAGAAGTTTTGAATTGGTTCAAGGGAATATTAAATGGGAAGTGGTCTGGGTTTTTCTGGATAATGAGTGTGGAAGTCTGCAATGAGTTCCTGGGCATGATCAAGTTCTGTGGCTGGAAGCCAAGAAGTTTCTTCATCAGTTCCTTGGTCGCCTTTCCACTGCACAAAGTAGAGTAACTTGCACCATCAACGGTTGTCAATTTTGGAGTCCAGGATTTCTGAAATCACATACTCCAGTTCATTGTCTATAGTGACCAGAGGAGGTGGAGGTTGGATACAATTAGGAATTGGGGTTGTGTGTAAGTGTCTGTCTTTAACATAGGTCTAGTCTCCAATTTTGAGGTCAGGAGTGGGAGCTTGGCATTTGTCCACAGGACTTCTGTGCTTCTTTGAGTTGTTTCTGGAGTTCCTGGTGGAGGTTGCCAAGGTTGACCACAAAACGGCAAGCATGTTGTAAAGCTAGCTCATGTTCCAGGAAAACAGTGATGTTCAGGTGATAACCTTTGTTGGCAAAGAAGGGTGGAACCCTGGTGGAAGCCAAAGGTGCATTGTTGTAAGCAAATTCCCCTAAGAGGAAGGGTTGGGATCAGTTGTCCTGCTGGTAGTTGCAGGAGATCTGCAAGTACTGTTTGAGGGTCTGGTTGAGGTGTTCAGTCTGTCCATTGCCTTCTGGGTGATAACCTGAAGTGAAGTGGATCTTTATGTCCAGGGCTTGTCCAAGAGAGTGGAAAAAGTGGGAAATGAACTCAGAACCCCAGTTGCAGGTGATGTGAGATGGAACTCCATGCTTAGAGAAGACATGCATGACAAACAGAATATCCTTGGTTGTCAATCGATAATTCAATGAAGTGCAATGGGTGTGACTCCTTTGCAACTTTCAAGATGTCTGGGTCTTCATGTTTGCCTGGCAGTACTTTACACTCCCCCCCAAGTCCAAGCAGACTCCGCTCGGACACACTCGGACACTCGGACTGTCCTCAGACTTCACTCGGACTCTGCTCAGACACTCGGACTGTCCTAGGACTGTCCGAGTTGTCCGAGTAAAAGTCCGAGGACTGCACTCGGACTTTGCTCAGACAACATCAATTGTGCATTTACTTACACCTTTAAAGTACTGTCCAAGTTCCAGACTTACAGAAATTCTTATAAGTCTCACAAAATGATGTGTGCACAGCAGGAATTGAACCAACAGACTTCTGGACTAGCAATCACATGATGACCAAACATGCACACTCTACCACTTAAGCCAAGTAGTCATTTAAAGTCACATACATTATATCTATTTATTACTGAAATCTAATTTTTATATATATCATGAATAGATTATTAAATTGACCCCCTCGCATCTGTGAGAGGGGTAATTAATATGTGTAATACTAGGCCCTCCCCTCACAAGCTCGAGGGGAGGGAGCCGTAACTATCAATAATAAAAATAAATTAAAAACACCCACCATGAGCAACTGTTGCTCATGGCGGCATTCGTCTATCCCCGCGTCGTCTCCCTTCCCTCTCATCTCCCTTCCCTCTCGTCTCCCTTCCCCCTCGTCTCTTCACCCTCACCTTCCACCCTGTGAGCAGGGGCTCACAGCAGTGGTGGTGGTGGTGTCCCCCCATCATCATCATCACCAGTAGTAGTTTGTACCTAAAAAAATTGGTTAGCATCAAAAAATGAAATGAGAAAAGGAAAAAAAAAACTTACCTAGGACCCAAGAGACATTGACGTCCCTTGGGCCTTTTTTGTCTCCCTGTTGGTACCTGCACTCTCGCACCCCCCATCCACCCCATGAGCAGTTGCCTGCAGCGGTTATGGGGGGTGCTGGCTGTTGTTGGGGTCTCCCCTAATTGTCATTGTTCCACCCATCGTCCACCCTACGAGCAGTGGCTCGTAGGGCTGGGGCAGGTGGTGTCGTCATTAGCAGCTGCTCTCCCCCATGTGAGCAGTTGCTCACACTGGCGGGGGCGGGTGCTGGGTCGTGGTCTCGTCGTTGTTCCTCGTTTGGTGGTTTTGGGGTCATTGTGCTGCTACAGTATAGATATAACCTATAATTAATGAAAAAATGTGTTAGCTTAAAGAAAACATGAGAAAAGAAAAAAGAAAAAACTCGCCTGGGGCCCAAACAATGATAGAGTTGTTTGGGCCCATTTCATCGTGTGCTGGCATGGGGCCTGTGGCTGTGGGGTGTTCAGGGGGCAGTGGCGGCAGCAGGACATGGGAGGGAGGTGTCATCATTGAGTGGTGGTGGTGGTGGTGGTTGGTGATGATCAATGATGAGCTGGCATCATCATTGGTGATGCGGCTGTGTTGATTTGTCATCACAGCCAGGGCGGTACATAGAGAGATAAAACTATCTACCTGTAATGATACTTTAGTCTAACGGTTATATTGTTGCCTTAAATGTACTTTATCATGTGACTACAAGGGTTCAATCCCTGTGGTAGCCACTGATTTTTCAGTCAATTATATAAGCAACTCAGACAGTCCAAGGATTCAGCTCGGACTCAGCTCAGACTGGACATCTAGTTTGGCAGGACTTTCAACCAAAGAAGTCCAAGCAAAGTCTGAGCAAAGTCCTCAGACAGTCCAAGTATAGTCCAAGTGTCTGAGCGGACTCTGCTCGGATTGGGGGGGGGAGTGTAAAGACCTCTTTGCCTGGCAGCAACTTGTTGACATGTTGCTCAAGAGGATCCTGCAAGGCAATAGGCAGTAGTGATTGTCAAGGGTTTTGAAACCTGTGCAGGTATTGGCAAGGGTAAGCCACAGGTATGGGTATGGGCACAAAATTTGTGACCCTTGAGAAACCCATACCCATAGCACAAGTTGGCAGGTTTCATCGGGATTTATTTTAACATTTAGAACTACATTTAATATCCTCATTATACTAATTACAAGGCAGGGGCATGCCTGATAGTAGGCAGAGGATGGGCAGTGTTTATATACTTATGCTAATTGTGTATATTTGTTCATCATAAACAGAATGTGACACAGCATGCACATGTTTGTTGAATAAACATGTCAACATAAACAGTCACATGATTCTGTTTATTGCATACAAACATGTGCAACTTGTAAGAACTATATAACTATGGCACATTTGAATGTGTCCCCCCCATCTGGTTAAAAGTCATGTAGTATAAATAGTTATGTATAGTAAAAGGTCTATAATAGAGTAGTGACACACCTCCCTCACTGCTGCTGCGAGCATCTGCTCGCAGGGTGTGTAATACTAACAATGCAACTTACAACAACCCAGTGCCCCTCACCGCCGCTGCAAGCATCTGCTCACAGGGTGGATAGGGGGTGCTCAACAAATGGTGATGAACAAATGAAGTACGGCATACCCATGCACATTACCCACATTGGGATGTAATTCAATAGTAGATAGCATGTAGTTATATTTCTCATATTATGACACACCCCCCACACAGGTTTTGCGACCCATCATACCCACTGTACCCTTGACCCTTACCCACCCTTACCCTTACCCTTCATTCATGGGTACGGGTATGCATGGGTAAGGATACGGGTCAGATTTTTTTACCCCAGGGTTACCCAGGTCATTCACTAATAGGCAGAGGCATCACAACTGGTGTGCTAGCTGGGGGTGTCACATTTAAGGGTCTATCGTCTGTCTCAGTGATGCCCAACTCATAATCTGCAAATGGCATAACTCCAGTAAAATTAGTTGAGACTACTTCAGCACTGTTCATTACAACTAGTGCTGTTCCAGCCCAGCTTGGCCTGAAAGCTGCGGCTTTGGCTTGGCTTGAGGTTGGCTTTCTTGAACATCAGGCCATGGCTTTTGTATGTAAAATGTTCAAATTTTGCCCACAGGTCCATTGGTTATAAAGTTATACAAAAAGCTAATTAGAACAATACAAGTCTTCTTGTCCAATAAACAGCCCCAGACTGTGTTCACTCAGGGTAACTACGAGCCACCAATGTACAAAGAAACAATTTGAATTAAATTTAAACTCGCCTAAATGCGAGAGAGGAGGTGGAATTAAATACATGTCCACCAAAAAATTGTGACCACATGTTGCATGTTTCCCACTCACCAGTAATGGTAGGGGTGGATGCTGGGCCATTCATTGTTGATGCTGGGGTGTCATTGTCGTCATCCTCATTGTCCCTGTCATTGTCCTCTTCCCCATTGTCTAGGCCTCATCATCCTCTCCCTCATCCCCATCATTGTTCTCTTCCCTGATGTCAATGTCGCCGTCTGGTCCTGGTCCTGGTCATCCCATCATCATCGTCACTGATGCCATCATCCTCTGCTACCCACCAGTGTCCTTCAAGTTGTCCTTGTCTTGTTGGCGTCCTTTTATTTGGCCCCTGTCATCCCCATTTTCGTTGGTCTTGTTGTCATGTCATCGTTGTCTCCCCTCATTGTCCTCTCCCTCTTCCTGGTTCCCCTTGTTCCCAACTACTTCCTCGTTGTTGGCCATTTTATTGTTGCTCCCCATTCCTACAAGTAGTGACTCACGGATGGTGGCAGTTGGGGTTGGTGGTGGTGGCATCATTAGGTGTGGGCTTGTTTTGTCATCATCGTGTTGTTGCAACACCGTTAGATCCCCTAGATTAATGAAAACATATGTTAGTTAAGCAAAAAACAAGAAACGAACATGGAAAAAATTACCTGGCCCAAATGTCATTTGGCCGCATTTTGTGCACACTGTGTGATGTGACCCATTTGTGTCATTTGCTGGTGTAGCCATGGGTGTTGTGTGATGGAACTTGTATTTGGTTACTAGTTAAAGAATAAGCAAAGAATGACAAAAAGCTTATCATACACAATGCCATCATTGTGCATTTGCCGCCAACATGAGCGATGTTTGTCAAACACAGCCACCTAGGATATGGATGGAGTTTGCTGCCAAATCAAGTTGAAGGAGTAGGTAGTTGAATATATGGTAGGGGCATAAGCAATGCAGCTGATGTGCATGGTGGATTACTCAAGGATGGTTCAGCAACGATCAAGAAATGTACTTCAATCAACGATCGATTAAATTGCCATATTGAAATAATTTTCTCATCACCAAAAATTTTGCTCAAGCCCACCAAGAAGCCATGGCTTAGCAGCTTGGCTTTGGCTTTTCGGAACCCCAAGCCAGGCCAAAGCTGTCATGAAGCCATCTTCACAGCCTGGCTTGGCTTGGCCTATTTGGGCTTGGCTTGGCCCAGCTCACAGCTCCAGGCTGGGCCAAGCACAGCACTAATTACAACACACTTCAGGGTAACTTGTTCTTGATGGTGCTGCTGCAGGTCCAGAGAAAGTGATAGTAACTCTTCATGCAAAATAGTAACAGAAGGCACTTTCATTATGTGGTTATATACATCATCGACAATCTTTGGATCCTGTATAGGGATGACCATGTGATATGATGGCTCCTTGCTTTTCAAAGCACTTGGCTGGTTATCTGGCTTGTTGGTTATGGTAGGTGCAAAGCACACTTCAGGAATATTAGAGTAGGGGTGAACTGGAGAATCATTGATAGGCTCATTCTTGTGCTTGACAGGGGGTGAAGGCTGGTGCTCATTATTACATTCTGGCTGAGTTTTGGTTGTTTTAGTTGGTGCACTTTCTTCATTTGACATAGTGGGTGGTGGATATTGGAGGATCTCAATGCCATCAAGCACCTGCTTCTTTTGAAGTGCCATCAATTCTCTTTCCAGTGTGTTGATGTGTTCCTTTGTTAACTGCAGAGTTGAAATGGTTGGCATGGTATTCAGAAGTTGCCAATGCAGTGACAGATTGGAGCTGCAGGGACTGGTTGAGGCACGATGTTGTAAATGAGCTGTGAATTTGTATTTGATGAAAGTCTTCTGGTGGCAGTCTGAGGCTATCCTAGACCCCAGTTTGCAAATTATCACAATGTCAGAAGCAGTGTGTCATCATCTTGGTTTTCAGTATGACCTCCGAATTTGGCTACATATGCAATTGGCCAATGGCAAAGTAGATGAATCGCTTGGACTCACATGCAATGTCTCAGCATGCATTGGAGAAATCATTGTCTATATTCAGGTGCATGTTATCTGCTCCACAGCATATAACATTCTACTTGATCAACCCTTCAACATCTTAATGTGTTCCATAGTGCACAACTTTGTGAACAAAGCACAAACTATAACTATTCAAGACCCTGGTACTAGCACTATTTCTACTGTTCCTAAAAAACCTAGGGGTGGACTGCAACACTATTTACCATCTGCTATGATGGCACATCTAGCTGTTGAAGTCAAGCAACAAGGAAATTTGTGCAGCACTTCAAGGATTTGATTGATGACCAAGGAGAAGCCACAATCATTGTAACATTTGATTCTGATACCCACTCTTATGAGATCTCTGCTTATGCACCTATTCCCCTTTCTGATTTGATTCCATCCACCGCTATAATGTCCCAACTCTATTTATCTCAGTGTACCAACATACCTATGCCAGCACTTTTCAATTCTATCAACTCTATGGTATTTATTCCTGCTGACACTACTAACTCCAACATTGTACAAACTACATTTAAGGCACAACCAATGATCATAACTTGAAAGGGTGTTGTGACAAAGAAGAAGTACAAACCCATTGCAAAGAAGCTGAAATCAGTTATCACATCTCTTCCAAGCAAGTTCTGCATTGAACACAATATTATTGGCAACCCACTTGCTGCAATACCAACACTGATACAAAACCCTCCACGATTCACACTGATTTGGCACTATACTGAAGAGCATATGATCACACTACAGATGCACCATGGTGACTTCTTGCTACCCAAAGAGATGAATCTTTTGCACCATTTAATGTCCTTGCAGAATGAAGCATTCATGTGGAGCAACCTCAAGCGAGGCAGCTTTAAGACCAAATTCTTCCCCCCCTGTTGAAATACCCATTATACCTCACACATCTTGGATCAAGCACAACATCCCAATCCCACCAGGCATCTACAATGAAGTCTGCAGTATTATGTGCAAGAAGATTGAGTCAGGTGTCTATGAGCACTCAAATTTGGCTTACACAAGAGGCAAAGCAATATTTTGCCTAAGAGAATATGTTGAGAATAATGAGAGAAAAAGACACTTTTTCACTAGGGAACAGTAAAAGGAACCATCAGTAAAAATATGTTATTTTCCCACAATTTTCTCCTTTTGGTTGTTGCTGAAGAATAACTAACCTGTTTCCAGGAGAAAAACCTGAGAAACTTAAGGAGAAAAAGGTTATTTCCCCATACATTCCCACTTTTTTCTCTATGAAAAAATATCTAATCTGTTGCTAGGAGAAAATATTGTGAAAATCAGGAGAAAAAATGTTATTTTCACCAAAAATAGAGAAAATGTTGAAAAAAAGAGATATTTCCCCTCTATTTTCACCTGATTTTCTCTCAGGAATAGATAAGTTATTTTAGTTGAGTAAGAACAAAGAGAAAAGTGTGGGAAAATGACACATTTTCACTGATGGTTCCTTTTATTTTTCCCAAGGGAAAAAGTGTCTTTTTCTCTTATTATTCTCAGCATATTCTCCAGGCTAATATATTGCTCTGCCTCTTGTGTTATTGTTTGTGATGGTTCTGTACTCTTAAGAAGGACACAGCATTGTCCACAGCCTCAAACTGCTTAACCGCATCATGATCAAACATTCCAGCATTACCCCTCTCTCTGAGCACTGTGCAGCAGATCTGTATGTCAGCTACAATGAGTGCTTAATTAAAGAGTCATCACATAACCTCACAACTTTCCAAATTCCCTATGGCACTATGTGACTTGTCACCCTACCAATGGGATGGACAAACTCAGTCCCTATTTTCCATGATGATGTCTGCCACATTCTCCAGCCTGAAATCCCAACCTATACCATACCATACATCAATGACATTCCAGTCAAAAGCCCTTTGACATGCTACATATTACCTGACAGTTCATGCAAAACCCTAGCCACTAACCTTGGAATTCAGTGCTTCATGTGGGAGCACTTCCAGAACATAAATTGCATAGTCCAGCACATGAAATATAGTGGTAGTACATTTTCAGGCACAAAATCCATGTTATGCATCAAGAACTTCATCATCATCAGCAATTATTGCACTCCAGATGGAAGGAAACCAGATTGTGGCAAAGTCAATATTATTCACAATTGGGGTCCATGCCATACCCTCTCTGAAGTAAGTACACACATTCATTGGTACAGTTGGCCTAATGCACATTTACATTTACAACTATGCACATTGCATTAATGCACTTAACAAACTTATGCATAAATATATTTCCTTCAAATGGGGCCCAGAACAGGCAGCTGCACAATATGACATCAAACAAGCCATACTAAATTGCCCCACATTAAAATCCATCAACTATACATCAGATTTCCCTGTCATACTTGCTGTCAACACTTTGAAAATAGCAGTCAGCTTTTACCTTTGCCAGCAAGATCCAGCAAACACTAAGAAATGCTCTTATAACAGATTCAGCTCAATTATGCTCAATCACACCTGTTAGTGTCCCTTTCTTAGCCATGTCCCAGAGCAATTGATAATTGGCATAACCAAGGCAATGATGCCATGTTTTGAGGTTGAGAGGTTTATGGACTGTAAAGGCATGGCCAGCAGTTGTGGAATGAAGGTTGAGTGTGTAGAGTTTCTTGGAAAGCCTAGACCCTCGTGCAATGAGCTCCCAGGATGATTTGTACATAATCCAGCATGTATAATTGTTGAAATGTGCTACAGCATTTGAGTTGTTCTCCAATGTACCCATGGATATAAGTCGGGCTGCCACATTTGGAATGTATAGGGCATTACATAAGGTTATGATGTGCCCCAAGCAATCCTCAATTTTCCAATGGCCATGACATAAGAATCTCCAACCCCTTTTATGGGGTGAGGCAGCATGGACATAAGGTGAGGAAGTCAGATTTGTCAGGGGAAAGGTGGACTGTCACTCCCATGTCAACGATAAATGGGTGATCTATGACAGATAGATCAGAGTGAGAGGCTTGGTTGAGGGGTGTTATGGAAAATGCATCCTCAGTGGGAGCTGTCATATTGTTCATCCAGTCTATGGTAGAGGTTGCCTCCTCCTCAATGGCTACCCAACCCTCATACTCTATTTTGTCAATGGTGGCAGTGGGGAGCAGATCACTGGCAATGCCAGCGAAGGCAGGGTTGTCATTATTAGGTGGTGACATGTCAGCAGAATTAAACATGACCGTGAAGGCCTTGCCATTAGTGTCCATCATTGTAACTGGGACCCTTGAACCAGGGTTGTGGTGTGTGTTGGGTTTCCTGCCATTCTCTGAGCAGTGATCAATTCAAGGGATTTACACACCATACCTCCCCCTGCCTTGATGCAATATTCAATAGTGTGTTCCAGCTTCTTGCAAGTAGGGTTCATGCAAATTGGTGCATTCAGAGACCTGGCGGGTTTTGTTTGGGAAGAGAGGGCCACAGGGGGTCATAAATTGTTATGACGACTGTTCTTGAGAAGGGATTGCTCATTTTCAAGGAATAATGTCCTTTGACATGTAAGGGGATTTTGTCATAGAGGCAGCAATATCTTGTGATATGATGGAGTGCTCATGAGGAGAATGGTCCCCTAGTGAGTTAAGTAGAGCAATACATTTGAGTAAATGTCCCCCATGGCAAAGGCTTGGTTGATAAAAGCACAGATCTTATTGGCAGTCTCAGGAAGGGGGGTTTTGGTTGTGCATTGGACGGTTAATGCCTGTTGTAACAACTGACCTGATGGACTGGACCCTCAGATTGGTGACACTCGTGAAGTGTTTCCTAGTTGACAGTGGAACTTTTGGACATGTCAATAAAAGGATGCTCCAAAGATGCAATACTGGATGCAATGAATGCAAAGGCTAGACAAGAGTTGGCCTTCCAGTTAGTGATAGTGCATGTCTCTGAAGTGAGGGGTTCAGCAATGCCACCCATAACGTAGTCATAAAGACCATTTAGTGAAAGGGCAATTGTAATTTCTTTGCACCACTCTTTGTAGTTAGATTTCAGTTTGTCCAGCTTCTCACCAGAGTATTGTACAGAGAGTTTGATCAAAGAGATCAAGGGGGAGTCCAAGTTGACAGTCATGGCATCTGTTAAGTTCTGAGCTGAACAAAGGAAGTCATCAGATTTCTGATCATACCCAGATGGTAGAAGTCGATAAGGGAAGGATCAAACAGGGGAGGGAACCCAATGGGATTCTGGGGCAAGGTTTGCTTGATGTGCCATACCAAGTGTGGGGAACAGAAAGGACTTGGCTTCAACTTATAAGAAGTTGCACCCTTCTCCTCATCAAGTGTCCTAATTTCAAGACAAGGGTAAGGAGGATGATCAGAGGTCCGGAGATTTTCCAGAGAGGATGAGCTAAAGTTTGAGATGGACTTGAGAGAATATTGGGAGTGTAACTGGGTTGGAATTAAGTGGGTAACTTTGTTGATTTACAAACTGTCTGATACAAGACAAAAGTAGCTAGCTTAAATACTAAGGGCCAGAGGTGATCAGAGTTTCTGAGGCTGTGATAATTTCCAAACCGGCCTCCAAGGCAAATATCCTGAAACTGTTTCATTGAATTGGAAATAAGAGAATTTCATCTCTAGGCAGTGCTGCTGATAGGAGGTGGGCTGTGATGCAAGGCAGCTGGGAAAGGTGGCAGAAAACAATCAGAATTCCGGTCAGGGAATCGGTCTTGACAGCATCAATAGGGCATGATACAGGTAACCCCCAGGTATATTTTGTGATACCCACACCCATACCCATCAACACCATACTCCTATGGTTAAGGGTGTGGTATTACCTGTTTTGGTGGGTTACCCATCGTTATTCATGGGTTTTGACATAAATATGTATCTTAATAATCTAAGTACACTAAATTAATCACATTAAGCTAATATATAGAACAATAAACCCCCCCACTTGCATTTGCAGCAAGAGAGGGGGGGGTGCTGCCTGGAGTCACCAAGAACAGAACAAGAAACCCCCCTGCTCATGTTTGCAGCGAGAGGGGGGGGGGACAGTGGCCATAGTTGCCCAGAACAAAACCAGTTGCTCCCCATTTCCACCCCATGAGCAGTTGCTCATGGCAGCGGTTGGGGGTGCTGTTGTGGTGGTGGTCCTCATGTCCTTGTCATTGTCATTGTCATTCCACCCACAATCCACCTCACGAGCAGTTGCAGGTGGTGTGTCATCCATTGGTTGTTGCTTGCCTGGTGTTGTCATCATTTGTTGTTGTTCTCCCTCCCCACCACTCCTCATTGCTGGTGCTGCCCATTGTCATCCCACCCACAATCCACCCCACGAGCAGTTGCTCATGAGGCTGGGGGGCAGGGTGTGTCACTTCTTGTTTGTCATTGGTCCCATCCCTGTTGTTATCCACCTTGCAAGCAGAGGCTCATAGGGAACCACAAGGGTTTTAGCCTAAGTGTAATAGCCAAATTTCTGCTACCAATAAAAATGTCCTGCTTCTAATCAGTTGTTGAGCTCAAAATCTTTATCAGACATTCTTCATATGCTTAGCATTAATATTCACATGTAATATTATGCAAGAACATATAATTTCTAGATGTTAAAAATAAAATAAATATATTATCCCCTGCAAACTCCAAGGTTTTCATTACTTTGAACCCTTGGTGTTTAACTGATGGATTTTGTACAACACTTTGGGCAGCATTGGTTCAAAGGGCATTCTGTTGGGTTTGGCCTTTGGAAGCAATCTTGACAGGGCTACTACCTATCCTTTTTCTTAATGCATTAAAACATTTGCTGCTGAATTTGAACTCATAATTTACAAAATCATTTTAAAGTTCTCAAAACCCTTGAAAACCCTTGTGCTTCCCTAGAGGCTTGCAACGGTGGTGGGGTGGTGTTGTTGATGGTGTTGTCTCATTGTTATAGCACTATTAGAACCTAAAAGCCAAATAAAAACATTAGTTAGTTAGAAAAAAACAAGAACGAAAGATAGAAAAAAATACCTAGGGCCCAAACGACAATAGATGTCATTTGGGCTGTGATGTGGCCATTATGGTTGCTTACTAGTCTGGTGGTGGTCATGAATCGTCCTATAGTTTAAAATTAGAGGTGTTGTGAGTGAATCAACAAGGTCAGATGATCACTCACCTGACCAAAATCCCAGCACTGGCATACCCGCACATAACTGTAACACCATGGAAATGGGTACAGTATTGCCCAGGTATGGCAACTTACAATCCATACCCATAACCATGCATACCCATAACCATATTATCATGGGTTTACTTATACCCGTGTCATGCCTTAAGCATCGATGAGTGTCTATAGGATGAAGGAGGACAATGATAGAGAAACAACAAAGCCCGTTAGGGGTTGATTAGACAAAGGGAGGGATCTGATCTGCGATGGGACATTGGTCTGGGCATTGGGACAGATGAGTGGCTAGGAAATTTCCTGTCGTTACCTAGAGGGAATGAGAGTGGCCCATAACCTGTAGAAAATTGATCCTAGAATATACAAGATAAACTACATCAGTAAATTGGGTGTTGGTATCTACCAGTACAGACTAGTCTTGCCGTGGCTCTGGCTCAGAACTGGCTGGAGCCAGCTAAGCTAGTATGGTATGAACAACACAAAAATTGTTGTTGAATTTGGGCTCGACATTCAAAAATTGATAAAGAAGTTTTTTCATTGCATTTTTAGGATTACCAAGTGTCACTTCATGTAGTAATAATTGAACAGAAACATGTATATTCTGAGATTATACACAATAATTACATGAAAATGAAAAGAAAGCCAAAAAAGGCAAAAAAGCATATGATGTGCATCTGCTCGCTGTCATCTTCCTTTGCCATCTCATCCCTTTGCCTCCATCATCTCCCCCTGCCATTGTTGTCTCTTGTTGTCTCCCTTTCTCACAGGTAGTGACATGGCTGTTAGCACCCATGCCACCCTGCGAGTGAATGCTTGCAGTGGTGGGGGGGGGGCAGGGCTGTCATCACTCCCCTTGTCTCCTCCTCCCACTGTCATCACTCACCACTCACCCACCCAACAAGCTGGGGTTTGCAGTGTGGTGGTGTCGCCCCCGTTCCCCTTCATCATCACGTCATTCCACCCACCATCCATCCCATGAGCAGTTGTTTGTGAGGTTAGAGGCAGGTGGATGGGTTGTTCGTGGGGGTGCAGTCGTGGTGGTGCCCGCCATGGTGGAGCAGTGGCAGCGGCTCCTTGTGGTCATTGTTGTCATGGTTCCCCACCTCTCTCACCTGGATTTCCCCTGCCCTCTCTGCCTTTGTCTCCCCATCCCTCTGTCATCCACAAACTCCCTTATCCCATATCCACCCCACGAGCAGTTGCTCGCAGCGGTGGTGGGGGGTGCTTGTTGTGGTGTGAGGCAGAGGCGGAGTGGGTATTGCTGGTGCTCCCTCAGTCTCATTACTCCTCCCCGCCATCTTCCTTGCTGGCAGTTCCTCCCATCCACCCTGCAAGCAGCTGCTCGCAACAGTGGGAGGGGTGGTTGGCCCATTGTCTTCTCCCCATCTGCCAGCATCTCTCCTTTGTTGTTACCATTCCACCCACTAAGCACCCCATGAGCAGTTGCTCATGAGGCTGGGGGCAGGTGGTGTGTCATCTGTGTCATTGTGGCATCTTGAAGATCGTGGTCCTGGTTGCTTTTCAGTGTTTGTGGTCCTTCTCTCATGAGGCCTGTACCTCTATAGCACCCCCCATTCCACCCCATGAGCAGTCACTCATAGCAGTGGCAGGGTGTGCAGTCATTGTTGGTGCTGTTCCACCTAGGGAAATGCACAGGTTTTACCCATGGGTTTCCCATGCTTTTATTTCCCAATTTATTCAATGAGTTTTGCATGAAAAATCATGAAAAAATGAGTTTCTAGTGGCTATTCATTGGGTGCTTGTGATACCATAGACAAAATAATATATTTGCATCCTTGAGACATGAGAAATGTCACCCAAATATTGTTTTATGTGTTGGATCACAAAGAGCCAACAAAACAGTTACAGAAAATCATTTTTTCATGATTTTTCATGCAAAACTCATTGAATAAATTAGGAAATAAAAGCATGGGAAGCCCCCAGGTGGTGGGTGGTTATGAGGAGCTGGGGTCAGTGCCACACCTGCTTTGGTGGGTTTGTTAGCATGTCAGGGCACAGATTTGGGGGGTGCATAGGTGTGCACCATGCAGGTATCCTGCTTCTCGGGTCTCCAAGCTCTCCTCTCTGTCATCCTAACCCTGCTAAACAGGTCCCATTTGAATGGGGAGGATGCCAGTGGCATGGTCGTGGCCTGTTGGTGGTTGGCCTGCACTGCTACCTGTAGTTTAGATCCTAAAAGGAAAGAAAACAAATAGTTAGCTAGTGAAAAACAATAATTGAGTAAAAAAAACATGCCTAGGACCCAAACAACGATTGCATTGTTTGGGCCTGCATTGCATCACCCACCCCGTCCCCTTCACCCTCTTGTCCATAATTAACACCTATCATGTCCCATT
Organism: Tricholoma matsutake; assembly: GCA_026075535.2. NCBI lineage: Eukaryota > Fungi > Basidiomycota > Agaricomycetes > Agaricales > Tricholomataceae > Tricholoma > Tricholoma matsutake. The sequence continues at coordinate 8,037,713 of AP026540.1, read as the reverse complement.
TGGATGGGGAGGAGCGGGTAGTGCCATGGTCACTCGGTGTGGGACATACCTTGTTGGCACGTGTCATTGGCAGTAGAATAGCTCCTAAGTAATGAAGAAATACATTTAGTCAGTTGATAAAAAGAAGAAGCAAGCAAAAACAAACTTACCTAGGCTACAAATGATGCAATCATAGTTTGGCATTGATGTTCCTCATTTGCAGTAGAACAGCTCCTAAACAATAAAAGCACATTTCGTGAGTTGATAAAAACAAGAAATGAACCATAGAAAACTTACCTAAGGCCCGAACAATGCAATCGTTATTTGGGCCAATGGTGGTGGTAGAAAGGGAAGGAGGATTTGGCAGCAACACATTGTTGATTAACACGCATCACTTGGGTGGCTATAGCTGGCTTAGAGCCACCAGCTTAGCCAAGTCGAGCCATGTTGTACCAGCTATGAAGTCACCAATAGCTGAGTTGCACTGCTTACCTAAACCGGCTCGCAGCTAGCCAAGCCGTGGCAACACTAGTACAGACTGGTGCAGATCACTTGGCTAACTCGCTTAGCTATGATCCATTTCTCTGATGTACATGTACAGTAAGCAATATGTTATTCATAGCTGAAATAAATGTACTCATCTCAGTCCTTGTATAAGCAACTGAGGTGTCTAGACTATCAGTCAAGGTATATATATGAGTATCTAAACAATCAGTTCATTCAAAAAGGGTATTGTCAAACATGCACATCAAAGGGATGCACTAAATATAGTCCACACATCATGTGTGCTGGAACAACTGCATCAAATGATGCAATGATGTTTTTACTCACAGTGTGATTCTCAACAGGGATCACATCAAGGGCTGCCAATGCATTTCTCCCAAGATGATCTTCTTGCAATGATTCCAGATTTAATCGTGTTAAATGTATGATTCACCATCTCCCTATTTTACTTCTATTCTACTGCTATTCCATGTCCTATCACTTATAGTTACACTCATGGGCACTTAGAGTAGTTTCCACCTTGTGTTTATCACTGTTTGTTTCACAGTATGTAGACTCAGAGTCTGGAGTTTTACACTCTTCAGTTGCTTACTCTGGACTCCAGGTACTGTACTCCTTATTGTCTCATCTAATATATTAGTTGCTCACTCTGGACTCCAGCTGTTCAGTCTATCTGAGTCTCCCTTTACAGTTGCTAGGTTAAACTGCACTAAAGGCAACCTCAGACTTTAGCAAATCGATAGAGTCACTTAGCATAGCCCCAGCACTGTTCTATGAAATTGAGCTCGCAGTGAAACTTTGGCAAGAAAATGACCTGAAAACTGCGAGCCTCACCATATGCAGCTCCAAGAATAGTGTCGACATCCTGGAAATCCGGTTGGTTGAAAAGAAGTTGGCAGCAGCAGCAGTCCAATGCAGGTGGGGTGCATTTGAAGTTTTTGCACTCAGCATGTAACTTTTGTGCACAGCCATGCTCTTCTAAAATTACTGCCATACCTTTGAACACACCAGCACGTTCATGGCCTTCAGGGAGGTACAGAGGCTGCACTGTCCCATCTGTCAACATGCTATCTTGCATGCTTATAATCTCCGCTCAACTCCCATGCAACCGGTGCATTCAGAGAAAGCCATGAGGTTTTTCCGAGATGCAACACACTGAAATTGATGTATTTACATGTTATTTTGATCAAATTGATTTCACTAAGGTAGAGCAAATTCATAGTCATCCAATGTCACGTGTTTGGTCAGATAACTCAAAATTACAATGAAATGTGAGCATAGAAAACTTTTGAGAACAGTAATAAAAATTCTGATTCCCACAAAAGTTTTATATGTTAGATTAGAGACTTTTGAATCAGATAGATTTATTTTAGAGTGCTGTAAGGAAGTGGAGATTCCACAAGAGTTGTGCAAGAGGTTCAATGTGCACATGATGCTTGATGTAGAAAGGATTGGAACTTGTTGCAAAATCTCCACTTCCTCACAGCACTCTAAAATAAATCTATCTGATTCAAAAGCTTCTAATCTAACATATAAAACTTTTGTGGGAAGCAGAATTTTTATTACTGTTCTCAAAAGTTTTCTATGCTCACATTTCATTGTAATTTTGAGTTATCTGACCAAACATGTGACATTGGATGACTATGGATTTTCTCTACCTTATGTGTTCTTACATAAAACTTACTATCTCATATTCTGTACTAGCTAATTTAAGATCACAAAAATGGATTTCTTCTCCCACATACATTTTGCAAAATCTGGTGATCAGATCAGTCAGAATTGGAAAAGTGTGACGAGATGCAGTCTTGTATGTGCAACATACACAAGATATGTCAGATCCTCATTGCAGATATGTCACCACTCGCATAGATATGTACACTCACATACAAGATACATGCACTCACATACAAGATACATGCACTCGCATACAAGATAGATACACTCAAATGAGGCTTGCATGCAAGATACGTGTACTTGCGCAGCATAAGACACATCTAGTGACCTGCACAAGATAACATTGTTTGCTTCAATGGGACATCTGCTTAGGCACTCCTGTCTATATAGTGCACAAGATATGTTGTTTGCTGTTTTATCTTCTATGGACCACAATCAGAGGAAACACTTTGTTGCGCAAGCTGCATGTCTTGTCATCAATGCTGCTGTAGCTGCATCTGTTGCTTTTGCCACACCACTCTTTGACAAACACTGTACCATACCTCTGCCTTGTCAGGTGCTGCTTGGGTTGCTGAATTATTAAATAGTCACCCTGAGTGCATTCACTGTGAGCTTGGTGTCCATAAACATGTCTTTCAGATCCTCATTGCATACCTCCAAATCATTGGAGTATCACACTCTCAGAATGTTCTCCTTGAAGAACAGCTGGCAATATTCTTGTATAAATGTGTTACAGGACTTTCAACTCGACATGTAGGTGAAAGGTTTCAACATTCAAATGATACAATTTCCAAGTATGTTCCCTCCTTTTGGCTAGAGATTTATTTTAACCTTGCCTTTAGATATTTCATGAAGATGCTACACATTTTTTCATCTAAACCTTTATATTCTAACTTTGTCCAGCTGCCAAAAATCAATGACCCCATTTCCCCATATATCCTCGACAACCCAAAGTTTCACCCATACTTCAATGATGCTATTGGCGCAATTGATGGAACACATTTTGACTGCTCTGGTACAGCAGAGCAACATGCTATTGCTTGTGACTGCAAAGGGTGTGTAACCCAGAACTGTCTTGCTGCATGCAATTTCAATCACAGATTTGTTTATATCTTCAGTGGCTGGGAGGGATCTGTTTCAGATTCAACTATGTTCAATGATGCCCATATCACTGATATGAGAATTCCTCCTGGTAGGTACTATCTGGCAGATGCAGGCTTCCCTATCTGCCTTGCACTTCTCATACCTTTTTGGGGGGTACATTATCATCTTGCTGAATGGGCGCATGCTGAGCTTTGGTATGCTGTAATTTTTAAGTATAGTCTTTTGTGCCTAAGCTTACAGTTATATGCTTATAGCCCAGCTACTGCACCAGAGTTATTCAACCTTCGCCATGCATCAGCTTGTAATATTGTTGAGCAAATGTTTGGTATCCTCAAAAATTGTTTCAGGATTTTGTGATCCAGCCCTGATGTTGACATGAACATACAGGCACTCATCCCACCAGCACTCACAGCAATCCATAACTTCATTCGCGAATATGACAATGAGGAAATCAATGACTATATTACAGATGATATAGAAGATCCACAACCAGGAGGACGCGAAGGAGAGTTGGCAACAGGGCCTGCAAGAAGAAACAAGAAGCAAGAAGCAGATCAGAGGAAGGAAAACATCACTCAGCAAATGTGGATCCAATATCAGCGGGAGCTCACACATAGGGATTTGACATGATCCTTTGTAGTATAGTCAGAATCATATTGAAATGTATAGTGTAGTTTTCATACAACAATCATGCTTGAGGAAAGCCAAGCTCAATGAGATGCTTCTGAACCCACACCCAGTGGAGCGTGTCATGCTTTAGTGATATATATGCATCAGCGGCACCTGTATTTTCCTGGAAAAGATCAATAAGTGTGACAAGCTGTTCATCACACAAATTGCCCTCCTTCTCCTGGATGAGATCCATGGCTTTAGACCACCGCTCTGGTGATGTATCAGCACACATTCGATCTGCTTGCCCAAGAGTACTGTTAAGAACTGATCCTAGAGGGTTTGTCAGAATCCAATCGGACACTGCGGGTGTTGTTTACAGAAGGTTGTTGGGTCATTGCAGATTCTGCAGGAGGGGAAACGGAAAGGACTTGGCTTCAGCTTGTAAGAAGCTGTGCCCTTCACCTCATCTGGTGTCCTAATTTCAAGTTGGAGGTTTGGAGGTAGGAGCGGGAAAGTGCAGGTAAATGCAGGAAGGAGTACGGAGGGGCTTAGGTTAAGTTCAGATGAGGTTAGAACTTCAGAGGGAGACTGGAGGTCAAGTCAAATGGAGTTCAGACTCTTAGAGAACTGAGGTTGGAGTAGAAGGAGGTTTGGATTGGCAGATTAAAGTTGAGTCTATGTCGATATATGAACTGAGGAATACAAGGTGAAACTAACTAAGCTTAAATACTGTAGTCCAGAATAATGTGGAACAGGAATGAAGACTGCAGCAGTGTCTCGACTGCATAGATAAATTACCTAGCGGGAGCTGCACAGGAATCCGTAGTCGAATTTGCAATAGAGATGGCAGCCTTGGGAAGGCAGCTGTGGATGCTGTACAAGGCAGCCTGGTGGGCAGTGCAAGGCGGCCCGGAACAAAATCAGGAGGCATAGACAAAAATCAAGTTTGACGTGTGGGAAAGGGTCAGATAGATGCGGGTTCCAATTAGGCAAGGAACAGTTCTTGACAGTATTTCCCCCTTAGTGCCAAGCCTATGAGGCACATGAGGGTTTGAGTCCAAATGAGGAAGTTGGTTGAATTTCTGAATGCGGCAATTGGTTGAAAATTTTTCATGTCGTTTCCTACTCCCATCACGTATCAGAAATGTCCACCTCAGCAGTCTCCACACAGATCAAAATGGCTGCAATGAAGGCCCAACACGAACAGAGGGAGCGGGCACTGAGGGAGCAGATGGAAAGGGAGATGAAGGAGCTAGAGGAAGTGGCAAGGGAGGAGGAACGCTGGGCACAGGAGGAGCAAAAGGCAGCAGAGGAGGCTGCAAAGGTTGAGGAGGCACACCAGGCAGAGGTGCGGAAAAAAGAGGCAGCGGCTGCAAGACGAGCACAGAAGAAGCGGGCAGCTGTGGATGCGGGTTTGGAAGATGAGGCTGAGGGGAGCAAGTCCCCAAAGAAAAAGAAAGTTGCCAAGTTGAAGGCGCGAGTGGGGTCGGAGGAGTCAGAGGGTCCGGTGCGGGTGCAAACCGCGTTGCCCTGCAAAAGGTGCATACTTGTTTCCCTTCCCAGTCTCCTTTTACTGATAAGTGGCCTAGATGCAAATATCAAAAGATTGCTTGTTTCAAGATGGGTGCAAAGGGACACATGTGCAACAACTGCATGCGCATCAAACATAAGTGCGAGGAGGTAGTGTGGGAGGGGCAGGAAGCCCCTGCAGCAAAAACGGCGGGAATGACAGGGGCAACCAGGGATAACCCAGAGGTAATGCAACAGATGATGAAGTTGATAAGGAAGGGATTCGCTGAGGTGGCCAATGTGGTGCGGGAGTCGATGGGGGAGATCCGGGATGCTTTGGACCCAGAGTGGGTGGAGGAAGAAAGCACTGGGGAGGAGAGTGATGAGGGTGATGAAGAGGTGGAGTGGGCAGTGCAAGAGTCCCGGCGGGAAAGACATGGGATCCGCAAGTCTGGAGATGACTGGGAGGCCTTCCAGAGATATCTGGAGAAAAGGCAGGCGGATGACAAGGAGGAGAGTGAGAGTGGAGATGAGGAGGGTGGAGAGAAGGACGAGGGTGGAGAAGAGGGCGAGGTTGGGGGAGAGGGTGACAAAGACGGAGAGGGAGAAGCAGAGGTGGTGTAGGGATCCAGTCGGATCCAAAAAAAATCTTTTTTCAATAAAGTTTGTTTCTGAGTTCAGACTGAGTGAATAAGTAACGTGAATAGTCTTTAAGCGGGTAATGGTCCGGGTTTCTGCAGGTAGTGGGTGTGAAAATCCGCAAGGAGTTCTTGGGCATGGTCAAGTTCTGTAACAGGTAGCCAGGAGGTCTCTTCATCGGTTCCCTGGTAACCTTCCCATCAGACGAGGTAGAGAATCTTGCAGCAACGTCGGTTGTCAACTTTGGAGTCGAGGACTTTGGGAATCTCATATTTGAGCTCGTCGTCAATGGTGATCGGAGGAGGTGGAGGTTGTACTCGATTTGGAATTGTGTTTGGGGAGTGCTTCTCTAGTTGAGAGACATGGAAAACAGGGTGAATGGCCCGCATGTGATCCAGGAGCCACAGGGTGACTGAGTGAGTGCCCGGGCAAGCGATGATTTTGAAGGGGCCATGGTTCTTTTTGGAAAGTTTCTTGGAAGGACACGTGGTGCAGATATTTTCCGCAGTGACGTAGGCAGAGTCACCAATGTTGAAGTCGGGTGCAGGTGCCCGATGTTTGTCTGCAGGACCTTGATAATGCTCTTGAGCGGCCGCAAGCTGTTTCCAAAGCTCCTGATGAAGGTCATCTAAGTCGATGACAAACTCGTGGGCGCGCTGTGAAGCTAAGTCACATTCTGGAAAGATGGAAATGTTTGGGTGATAGCCTTTGTTGGCAAAGAAAGGGGATATGCCTGTAGAGGCAGAAGGAGCATTGTTGTAAGCAAATTTGCCCAAGGGTAAGAGGTGAGACCAGTCGTCCTGCTGATAGTTGCAGAAGATCCGGAGGTACTGCTCCAAGGTCTGATTAAGTCATTCTGTCTGACCATCACCTTGCAGGTGATAACTGGAAGTGAAGTGGATCCGCATGTCGAGCACTTTTCTGAGGGAGCAGAAGAAATGGGAGACAAACTCAGATCCCCAGTCGCAAGTGACGTGCGATGGAACGCCATGCTTGGAGAAGATGTGGAGGACGAACAGGTTGGCTAGTTCTTGGGCTGTGATTTCATTGACAGTTGGGATGAAGATGCCTTGTTTGGTGAGACAGTCAACGATGACCAGGATAGCAGTGTGACCATCGGAGTCGGGTGATTGCTCAATGAAATCCATGGAGATGGAGTTCCAAGGTTGTTCTGGAACCGGAAGTTGCTTTAGAAACCCATAGGGCTTGTGTTGAGGTGATTTGGATCGTTTGCAAGTGGTACAGGATTTGCAGAATTCCTGCACAAAGGTGCGGAGGTTTGGCCAGTCATATTCCCGGCAGACAAGCTGCTGGGTTTTGTTTTGTCCGAAGTGGCCAGAGAGGATGTGATCGTGTTTGTACTGAAGGACCTTGAGGCAAAGATCCGCGACGTCTGGAACATAAATCAAGTCAAAGTGGCAGAGAAGACCTGCCTCATCTATGGTCCAGTTGGGGTCAACAGGTGTCAGAAGATGTGCGGATGATAAGGGGTCAAGGGGTAGGGAGGTGCAGATGTCATGGTGAAGTCTCTCAACATCCATGATTACTGCTTGTCGAAGGATGGGTGTGGCGAAATAGGTGGCGTGAAGGGAAGAGGTGAGCTGTTCCTGTGTGAATACAGGTTGGAAGTTGGTTGGGTTTACGTAGGCAAAGTCGCTATTTCCCCCTTTGCGGTAGATGTCCCAACATCTAGTGAGCACGTCTGGCTTGGCCCCTAATTTTCCAGGGCGGAAGCGGATGACAAGATTGAACTGGGAAAGGTACTCAGACCAACGGGCCTGGCGGCGGGTGAGCAACTTGGTAGTGCTGAAGTACTCAAGATTTTTGTGGTCGGTGACCACATCAACCGGGTTTGTGGAACCCTTGAAATACTGCCACCAGTGTTTGAAGGCTTCGAAAATGGCCAAGAGTTCCTTATCATGAGTGTCGTGATTTAGTTCAGCAGGATTGAAGGAGCATGAATGAAAAGTGACCGGATGGATTTCTCCATCCACAGTGTAAACTGAAAGGATAGCCACTAAGGCATAGTCGGAAGCATCGGTTTCGAGTACCATCTGTGAGTCAGGTACCCATTGCATTAAGACGGGAGTGTGGGTGAATTCTTGTTTGAGCTTTTCAAAAGTGTCGCGGCACTTCTTGTTGAAGTCCCAGGGTGCAGATTTCCGCGTCAAGCGGGTGAGTGGGATGACAATGTCTGAGTAGCCATTAATGAAGCGGCGGTAAAAGTTGCAAAAGCCTAAGAAGGATTGAATATCCTTAATTTCCTAGGCTTGGGCCAGTCAAGCACAGTTTTGACTTTATCCTCAGACATCTGCAGTCCATCCGGTGAAAGGATGAAACCTAAATATTCGACGGTGTCTTTGTGGAACTCACATTTCTGTGGAGAGGCGTAAAGTCCATTTTTCCGGAGATGGCAGAGGACTTCTTTGATGTGAGCCCCGTGCTGGGACTTGTCATCGGAATAGATCAGGATGTCGTCGAGGTATATGATGACACAAACATCCAGCATGTCACTGAAGATGTCGTTCATAAACTGCTGTAAAGCTGCGGGTGCATTAGTGAGTCCAAAGGGAACCACCAACAACTCGAAGGATCCATAGCGGGTGTGGAAAGTAGTTTTCCACTCATCACCATCAGCGATGCGGACTAGGTGATAAGCATGCTGCAAGTCTATCTTGGTGAATAAGCAAGCTTTGCGGGGAGAGTCAAGTAGGTTGGAGATGAGAGGAAGTGGGTAGTGGTCTTTCTTCATAAGACGGTTAAGTCCTTGGTAGTCGACACAAAGTCAGAGACTACCGTCCTTCTTCTTGACAAAGAGAATCGGAGCGCCATGCGGAGACTTGGATGGCCAGATGAAACCTGAGCAGACATTTTCGTCAATAAAGACTCGTAAGGCTTCTAATTCAGAGGGGGAGAGAGAATACATTCAGCCCGGAGGCAGAGGAGTATTGTCTTCTGTCTCTATCTTGAGGTCATAAGACCGATGCAGAGGAAGGGTATCTGCTTTAGTCTTATTAAAGATATCAGTGAATTTGTGATACTCGGGTGGAATATTGGAGAGGTCAGATGAGTTAGCAGATTGGGCAGAGCAGGCAGATAACCCTTCTGGAGCGAAGGTCATCTGAAAAGCTACTGCCCCAGGAAGTTTGCTAGCACATGCATAAGCGGCAGCGTTGATGAAGGAGATGTTGGGGGGTGTAATTTTAGGAGGAATAGGGGTTTCGGAAAGTGTGGAGGAGTCAAGGATTTCTACTGGAAGATTTGGGGACAAAGGTGACATCAGGGGTGCTGGATCTCTATGATCTGCAGAGCAGAAACCAAGTTGGCTTGAAGACCAGTCAATCAACGGATTGTATTGCTTCAGCCAGTTATGACCGAGTACGGCAGAACAGGAAGAGTCGAGTGAGGTTACATAAAATGACAAATTGAACACTTCACCGGCAGGGAAGGTGACTGGAAGTTTGATGACCTGAGTTATGGTGGAGTTGCAAGATCCATCAAAGAGTCATAAACCGATCAGGTTAATGGATTCTGTGCTGAGTTGGTTATTCAACATGAAAGAGGAGTCAAGGAAGCAGTGGGAGGATCCAGAGTCGATAAGGGTTCGGAAAGGGGCAGAAGAGTTGGGAAAGGTTAAAAGAATGGTTAGGGACTCAGGGTCGGAAAGAGCAGACACATTGAGACGAACGTAGGCAGCCAAGTGGGTAAGGTCAATGCAACCCCCAGCCCCAATGGCTGTATCCTGAGGGTTGTGGACTATTTTTCCGAGTCCGTAGTCTCGGGAACAACAGTGGATGCCTGGGCTTTTGCGGCTTTGGATTTTGGGCAGTTTCCTGCTACGTGCCCTTCCTCACTGCAGTAGAGACAAAGTCATTCTCTCATGCGACGTTCTTGTTCCTCCCCAGTAAGCTTGCCATTCTTCCCCAACTTATCAGAGATGGACAACTTGGGCTTGTCCTGGGAAGTGTTCTTTGTTGTGGAAGACTGCTGGTTGGAGGTGTTACCGCGGGCAGACTTTGAAGAGGCTTGGTTTGTCGACAGGGAAGGGCTTTTGGAAGAGTCCTTCCAACTAGAGTTAGTGATGTTACTGGAATTCTTTGTTTCGAAACAGGATTCGTCTTCTTGCATCCAGTACATGTCATCACTGTCCTGTGCTTTCAAGCGCAGTTCTGCAAGAGTATTGGGTTTACCACCCCAGAGAACTTCTATGCGAAGCTGGAGCGGAAGACCGCGGAAATAGCGGTCACGAAGGGCTGCTTCATTCCAGTTGACCCTAGAAGCTAATTCCCAGAAGTCAACATTATATTTCGTGATATGACCACCTTTCTTCATTGCTAAGTCAGAGAGAGCTTTTTCCATGTCTCCAACCGGGTTGTGCGGACCGAAGTTGCTTTCCAGCTCGGCGAGGAAAGCATCATAGTCCCACATCCAGTGTGCGGAATCTGTTGGGTCATTAAGACCAGGCTCAAACCAACTGAGAGCTGATCCCTTAAGATAAGAAAGGATGAATATGATCTTTTTCTCATCAGAGGAAAATATGTGCGGACGGTCATGGAAATGAAGATTGCAGGAGACTAGGGAGTCTTTAAGTTTCTTTGGATTGGCGCCATCGAAAGTGTTGGGGTCGCAAACTTTGATTTTCTCGGTCTTGGGTGTGTTATTCTGATGAAGGGTGCGGATACTCTCCGAGAGGTTGTAAAGGACATCTATGAACCTATCCCCTGGGTCAGGGTGTTCCCCTGCGGGAGGTTGATCCTCAGGATCATTGGGATCGGGGTGACCCCCAGGGCCGTCAGGACCACTAGGGTTGTCGGGTCCACCGGGGGGTCCATCCTCTAGACCAGGATCTTCCAACCCAAAGGGTTCAGGCTGGTTGATGGCCCCTACGTACTCAAGGGGAGTTCTTGATCAAAAACCTTTTGGGTTGCCGGAAGGTTGCAGGGCACAGGTGGACATGAGATTGGCACTGATTGATGGGGCTCCTGAGCCGATTTGTTGGAAGATGTTTGAGGGTCTGGAAGACACTCCAAAAGTAGTGGCGGGTCAAGGGTCAGAAAGGGTGGATCGCTGGATTGCAGAGATCCCTGGAATAGTACCGGCGCGTTGGGAATTTCTTGTTGTGCGCTGGTGGGTCTCGGTAGGGGTCATAGAGAGGAAATGGACGAGTGAAGTGTGAGTTCATATATACTGTTAAGAACTGATCCTAGAGGGTTCGTCGGAATCCAATCGGACACTGCAGGTGTTGTTTACAGAAGGTTGTTGGGTCGTTGCGGATTCTGCAGGAGGGGAAACGGAAAGGACTTGGCTTCAGCTTGTAAGAAGCTGTGCCTTTCACCTCGTCTGGTGTCCTAATTTCAAGTTGGAGGTTTGGAGGTAGGAGCGGGAAAGTGCGGGTAAACGCAGGAAGGAGTACGGAGGGACTTAGGTTAAGTTCAGATGAGGTTAGAACTTCAGAGGGAGACTGGAGGTCAAGTCAAATGGAGTTCAGACTCTTAGAGAACTGAGGTTGGAGTAGAAGGAGGTTTGGATTGGCAGATTAAAGTTGAGTCTATGTCGATATATGAACTGAGAAATACAAGGCGAAACTAACTAAGCTTAAATACTGTAGTCCAGAATAATGCGGAACAGGAATGAAGACTGCGGCAGTGTCTCGACTGCGTAGATAAATTATCTAGTGGGAGCCACACAGGAATCCGTAGTCAAATTTGCAATAGAGATGGCAGCCTTGGGAAGGCAGCTGTGGATGCTGTACAAGGTGGCCTGGTGCACAGCAGTGTGGGCAGTGCAAGGCGGCCGGGAACAAAATTGGGAGGCATGGACAAAAATCAGGTTCGATGTGTGGGAAAGGGTCAGACGGATGCGGGTTCTGATCAGGCGAGGAACGGTTCTTGACAAGTATGCTCTATAGTATTATTAAATGTAACTAGGGTCTCCTTGATTCCATTTAGTGCAACTGCACCAGAGAGAGGCATTGTTGTGCAAGCCCTTTTGGTCTCTGAATGGAGCTCGAGCACAGACTGTTTGCACTTGGAGGATGTAGATGTCAACATAGCAGATGTAGATGTGGCGTATGTGGATGCCACAGATGGTGTCAGACACTGGGGAGATGAGGGTGGTGGAGGCTGCAGTGACAAGGGTGGTAGACCAGGATCACCATCATCCATGGCATTTACTGGGGGAGTAGCCAGGCAACCAGTATCCATTTGATCAGATCCCTCAGTTTCAGGTGGTTGTTGGTCTACTGACATCATACTAGCAGTACCCCTGGATTGTTGTGATGGATGAAAGGCATAGCTACCATTTCTGAGGCTGGGCATAAGTGGAGCCATGAGATCGTACAGCACAAAACTCTTGTGTGCATAAGACTTCGCACCCAGGTGTTTCTAGCCAGTAATCACAATCAGAATGCTTGATCAATGAAGGGTAACTTCCTGGGTAAGGCATACTTCTGTATACACATCCCAAGCACATTTCTCATTTACACCAATATTCATCCCACATTCAGCATCCCATGAAAACCCTGAGAGGCCCTTCAGAGTGGCAACCATGTTGTAAGCAGATCGTAACTAGATGCAACAGTTAGTCCAGAAATCAAATAACTGAGACAATCATGTACCTGTGCATACTTGGACTGGCATGCTTTCACTGTCTTCACACCCCCCTTCTTGCGATATGGTACCAGGTGTTTGACAGCATCATTCCAGATGACGGCTCTAACTTGAAAGTTACCACCATCGGCCTGCTTATCTTTGTTATCACAGAGAAATAGGATCAGAAGCTCCTCCTCTTGCTTGGTCCAGGAGCACTGGGCACCCGGATCTCCGAGCACATCAGCAGCAGAATCACCAGTGGGATCGACATCTGGGATTGATGGGCTCTTCGACGAGAGGCGGGTTTCGTGCATGATAAGGAACGTTGACTGTAGATGGTCACACCCATGTCACAATCTCGGCATTGCTCGGCTGCCTTGAGCTTATGTGAGTATTTTCTGAATTTCCATTGCCGAACATGCTCTAAATAAGTTATTAAGTAAGTTAGTAAGTTAGTAAAACATTTCCCTGAAAACGCTTTTCGGATAAAGTGTCTGTGTGCTACGGAGAAATTGATTTTGTAACAAATTCCTTGTTATGGAGATTGTCACGCTGGTGATGTGACGTTCGTTGGTTATGGATGAATTCTACCTTACACGCATCAACCCTGGTCACTAGCCATGGAGGTCGGCTCAGGCTCTATGTCAACGTTGCATCCGGTCGAAATCCTTGCATCTTCAGGCGATGTGAAGCCCATGCTGGAAAGAGGCTTTCGACCTGAAGAGTATCAGTTCGACTCCGAAGCAACAGCTCCTCGTCATCATCACGATGCATGGCGTTCCTGCAAACGATTTGCGTCTAGATATCCTGGATTCTACAGCAGGCTTACCCGGATCTCGGTGTATTGGAATGGTCCCAGGCCCAAAGTTGAACTCCCAGGTTCGTGATTGCCTTGCACCCCCGCAATGATGTGTATTTGAGTGTTCCAAGAACCTTACCCTCTCTTGAACGTCGACTTGAAGATTCGAGGGCGAGATGTGGTTTTACGTCTCGAATCAAGTCTGATCAGACTGACCCGACCGTTGACGAGTCCCTGGCTTCTCCTTGTTCTTGGGGCAGTGTACATTATAGGATTTGCATTTTTCTCGCGCGCACAATCCTTCCTTGTACCTGGGTCCTCATCAATCGGTTGTACTACGGTATTCTGGATGGCCAATGATGGTTGTAGCCTCGACGGAGAGCTCTGTGGACCATTTACCAACTTTACTTTTGACTTCCGATGTCCCGCACAGTGTAAAAGCGTCACGCTGCAGAATCCTCGAACGGTCGGAAATGAACAAGTGGTGTTCGAGCCTCTTATCGTGGGTGGGGGTGACGTGAATCGAACATATCGAGGAGACACTTTTATATGTGCTGCTGCCACTCAAGCGTGCGTGGCTTTCATTCAGAAGGACGTGCAGTGATCACTCACTGCCATGCCTCTACTGCAGCGGTTTAATTCGCAACTCCAAAGGAGGATGTGGTTCACTAGAGCTGATTGGGAATTTCACGAATTTCCTCCCGATGACTGCAAATGGACTTCAATCTATTGGTTTCCCGACAGTATTCCCCCTCTCGTTCAGATTTCTTCAATCAATCCCTCTAAGCCATTGCGAAGATCGCCGTGATGATGCACTTACAGTCAACATCCTCGTCACTTGGTTTCTCTTTGTCATTCTCAGGCCCAAGCCCATCATTCTCTACTGGTGCATTGTCTCCATCGGATATTGGCACGTCGCCCTATTTTCACAACTGCGAAGTTCTCCCCCACCTCTCGATGTTGCATTTGGCACATTTTTGCCAGCTCTCTTTATTGCCTACGCATTCTGGCGACTGGCGTTCCGTTTCACTTTGCCGGCATTCGCTAAAGCTCCCGTGGAAGCAGCGGTCTGGTACCTTGCGCCTTTTTGGGCTGGAGTGCTTACCAACCTAACAACTGATAAGATTCCCATTAGTCGCCTCACGGCTTCTGACCTCACGAAACGATCAGATGCCATCACTGCGCTTGCTATCATCATTGTTATTGTAGCGATTATGGTAACGAACCAAATCCGAGTCATTCGTAAAACTGGCTGGCTTCCATATTATGCTGGATGGTACATCCTTGGAGGTTTGGTCACGCTAGTGATATCACAATTACCGGGCCTACAGCTACGATTGCACCATTACATTATATCAATGGTACTCATGCCTGGAACTGGATTTCCCACAAGATGGTCTGCCATCTATCAAGGCTTTTTACTAGGGATGTTCTTGAATGGCGCTGCTGCCTTCGGATTCGACTCGATCTTACAGACATCTGCTGACGTGCGTCCTGTTATAATGCATGCTGTTTGTGTTAAGTTATGATATTTTACACCTACACAGCTTCGCCAAGATGGTCCACTCGGGTCGCCATTACCGACCTTTTTGACAAATTCGACAACGTACAATACCTCTGTCCCTTTCGCGAATCAGACCATTGCGTGGGATGTACTCGCTGCTGGTTGGGATGGTTTTGCCCTCATAGTGGATGATGTAGAAAGATACGTGGGAGCTGCACTCAACTTTTCTCTCGCCGCCTTCAACCCTTCAACACCCCACTTCTTCAGGTTGGCTGTAAGTGCCTTCAAGGTTATATTGTACGCTTGTCTCATCTGGGAATAGTTTACATCAGGAGGCACGGCGGGGGATTTCACAATGCCTGCAATATTATGGCCGAATAGGACATGGGTAGATCCGCTCCCGGGACCTTCGTGAAAATCATCGTTGGGCTTGATCAACACCTACCATACTGTTTTTGCGATGTACAAGCAATCTGCAAATGGCCTTGCTAGTAGAACCGGAACTTGGCGTATAATAGGCAGAAACTCGAATAGTTGTACATGTCTAACCTAGGAATATTTTCAGCTGGATAAGAATGTGGTGTCGGCGACCATTCCAAAGAGGACCTACACTCCCTCGTACCCATGAGCGCGCGTCGATGTGTTAGACTCAGGTCAACTGTCTGGGTCACGCACATCGCTAATAATTGAGCCAATACCATCGTAGGCTGTTGCAAATTTTTTTGTATCTCCACAATGGCTCCTTCACAATGGCTCCTTCAAATCTCTTGATGTAAGAGATCCAAGGTAGCCTACAACGTCAACTTCAAGTCTTTGTTGCCCTTATCTTTTTATATTGCGTTGATGTAAAGGACGATGGCAGACAACGAATTCACCTAGTGTTGCAAATTTTATCACAGCGTGCTACTTAACACAAATAGAAAGATAACTATCTATTATGCATAAATACATCTGATCCAGAAGCCTTGAGGCTGTGGCTGGAGTTGTTTTACGAGGCCATTTTGCAACACTAGGTGACTGTGCAACACCCGTGATAGTACTTGGCGGAAAGACATTTATTTATATCTATTTACACCCAAGCCATGAAGTCGCCTACTCCCGCAGGTGCAATCAAATAAGTATGTCTTCGTCTTCGACCTCATCTGCGAGATTAACATTCATCAAGCCACATCGTGCGCCCAATTGATAAATAATCGCTCAGTAACTTGAAATAATTCTGTTGCGCAGACTTTACACAATCGCCGAGTCTAGATAGATGGTTCTGTAACGTCTGCACGCCACCCAACAATGGACATGTCGAATTCATGAATACCAGCACGGCCCAACGCCACGAACTGCACTCTGTAGATCACACCCGCAATGTTGCGGAATCTGAGATGTGGTGGAACCCGCTAGCTCAGGATGCAGCTGCCTGGAATACCCCAATCGCAGAAGATCCGCCGTTAACCATAAAGGAGATGAAAATGAGAGAAAATCGGATGCATGTAGATCACGTTCAAGATA
Organism: Tricholoma matsutake; assembly: GCA_026075535.2. Taxonomy (NCBI): domain Eukaryota; kingdom Fungi; phylum Basidiomycota; class Agaricomycetes; order Agaricales; family Tricholomataceae; genus Tricholoma; species Tricholoma matsutake. The sequence goes on along the minus strand of AP026540.1, from coordinate 8,021,296 downwards.
TGGTTCCATTTTGGATCCGAGGGGTCGAGGCGGCAGAGAAAGGGGAGGTGCTGAGGCTTGAACATTTCCTAGAAACGTTGCAAGAGGCGTCAGATGCATGGCAGCGCTGTAATTCCGAGAATCCCTGGCTGCACGCGAATTCCGATCAAGGTTGGGGGGAGGAGGGCTGGGGTAGATGGGACAATGTCAAGGCAGATGCGTGGGACATAAAGTCGACGTCGTCGGCGATTGGATCGAGAATCAGATCTGATTCGAATTCTCAGGTGAGACAGAAAAGCGGAAGGCAGCGCGGACAAATGAAATTACGAAGGGATCGGAACATCAATTATAGAGAAAAGGAGTCATTTACCAATGCCTTCGACTTTGTGGAATATATTGCAAGGCAGCGATCAGCGGACGAGGAACAAAAACGACAGATGCACATTTTTTTCGATGTGTGTCAAATTGCTGGATCCCCAAATTCATGGCTCACAGATATTTTCCAGATGCCCACTCACGAGAAAGTTAAGAAAATTGACGAGGTTGTTCGGTGCTTACATGAGCAGTGAATGGTGAGCCCCCTTTTTTGCGGCAGCGATGAATAGTTCGAGGTCCTTCTAGAATCGACCCAACTAATAGTGGGTGACTTCCTGTAAGGATCTAGAAAAATCTACTATCCCTGGTGGGTTTGAAAGTGGGTAGGTGTTTGAAAACTCGATATTAGTTCTTGTTCCCTTGCACTTGGGATCTCGGTATTCTCGGAATAGGTCGCAGCACATATCAGTATATCAGTATGGCCGTAAATTTTGTTTCGAGCAAATCGTCCGAGTTTTGGTGAAATTACAGGAATAGTAAGAGAAAATTCTGCTGATTGTGAGGAAACAGTGTCGGAAATATTTCTATGGGTCACGATCTCTGGATTTTTTTTATACCCATAATCCTTGTATAGAAAACAAGCTCTGTACCAAATTTTATGGGTGGCTCTAGCCTGTTCGACGGAGAATTTGAAATGAGCATGGTGAGCGGAGTTTGAAGCATGCACTCAGAATACAAGAGATGGCACAGTTTAATTAGTCTCTATCAACTTAAGGACAGTTCCCCTCCACAGATCCCACTCACCGAAACCTGCCCTCTATCCACACTGTCTCTAAATTTCATGTCAACAAGCTACCCTTTGAAGCAGTAATTTACACTCCCCCATGTGTCTGCACAGGATGAGCAGATTCCACACAGATTCCAAGTGAGTCCGTGGAATGAGCAGATTCTGAGTGGAGTCCCCCATATAGTCTGCACAGACTCAGTTTGTGCAGTCTCCATACAGTCCAAGTTGAAACAAAAGCACTCCTGTACTTCTGTACACTCAGAGGGCGAACAAGATAAACAGAAGGTTGGTATGAATTCAAGATGAAAAAGCTAGGAAATTACATCGTACAATAATCAACATGTTGCACGTGATGCATGACACCAATAATAATAGAATAAGAGAATAATAGAATAAGGCATACAAAGAAGTACTGGTAAGAGATGATTCTCTTACACTCACATATTCCCTCTTGAAAAACTAAATGTGTTCTTGTTGCCATTTTGCAACTACAGGATTCTGGCCAACCAGCCAAATTTGAGACACTACCAACCACACGACAAAAGTGCCGGCACCTCTGCTGATCACCGCCACTGTCACCATCAAACACTGATACTGACTCATCCACCAACAAAAGTACACCAACCATCACAATTAACCATCCCAACTACTGGGCCACACCACCTGTCGCTCAAACCAAAATGTCATCCTCCACACAACCCCTTGCCGAAGTGAAGGTCACAAAGATGAAGGAATGCCCAATGCTCACCGCCGGAAAAATCACCCCTCTCATCATGCAAATGTGGACCCTCGCATGCAAACACTACAAGAAGCATGGTGGGAAGACAGACAACGAAATTGTCAGCTACGTCGCCGAGGGCATGTTTGAACCTCGCCTTGTGGCATGGTACCAAGCCGACCAAACTCGGATTGATGCCCTCTCCCTGGATGGATACCTTGGTGAGCTCTCCCAACTCATCTTGGAGAAGAACTGGGCCCACAACATCCTCAAAACCATCCTCTCCTCATTGCAAGGCGACCAGGTCTTCATTGACTGGAAAATCGAGATTGAGAACCTGAACACCATCCTCGCCACCTCTGCACCGGCCAAGGCCCTGACCAAGGCCAAACTCAAAAACCAACTCCAATCCAACCTCCACCCTGACTTGAGACTCAACATCAGTCTCGAGCCCATCCTGGCCACTGAACTTGCCCCCTGGGCCCTCGAGGTAAAGGAACATGATGACCGCATGCATGCAGAAGATGCACGCACCCAAAAACTCATTGACACCTCCACCGCTGCACATGCCACACACCGTGGTGAGAAGAAAGACCTACTTTCTTGACTCACTGACCCACTGGCGAAGAGAAACTCTCCCTCTGCTGGCCCCAGCAAAACAAAACAGGTTGAAAAGAAATGCCTCTCTGCCCTCACACTCAAAGAATGGGCAATCCTCGAAAAACATGCTGGCTGCACATGATGCCAGAAATTGTATGCTGGCCACAAGAACCCTGACTGTCCCATGAAGGCAGACAACACCTGGCCTGACACCGAGACATACATTACACTCACAGCGCCGGCAGCAGCAACAAAGGCGGCAGTGGAGGACAACAAAACCAACTTGTACATCCCTCCCCCTGCTGATGTCCCCTTTACTGTATCACACCTATTTCCTACCCTCTATGCTACTGGCCCCCTCATCACCAAATTCCCCATTAAAATCTATCCACTGATGGACATTGGTTGCCCCTGCACAGTGATTAGCCTTGAACTCTGCGAGCATCTCAGCCTCTGACGTTATCCTCTCCCAAAAAAGGAAAATAACATGTCATCATTGACCCAGCAGAAAATCAACTGTGAGGAGTATGTCAGGAGTAACAAAAGTAAATAAGGGATTATCATTCCCCATTATATTACGAATGCCATTTCTTTCATCAGAACAGATCGTGATTGATACCCATGAGTGAACTGCCATTGACAAACACTCCAGTTTTGACCTCCTAAATCCACCCTCTCGAACACCCCAGCCCCAGGGCAAACAATGGGTTACACCTCCACCAACACCGAAGAAAATTCGGACTCCAAAACCACCTACACTGGAAAACTCTGGAGCACCAGCACTTGCTGGATGCCTTCTCCCCAGACCCATCATGGCTGCCATGTGAGACCGCATTGAAGGCTTAGCATTCCAAGAACTCCTCAAAGAGAGGGATGTGAAAATGAAACTCAAATTTGCAGACCGCTTCCCACTTCGTCTCCCTGATAGCACCAAAGATATTCCTGGCCACATGTTCCACCACATCTGACTCAAAGACCCCACCAAGGTCAACAATGGCAAAGGATGTGCAGCTCCCAAGAAATACCAAGAACCTTGGAAGAGACTGCTGGATGACCTCAAGGCTGGCCGCATTCAGCCATCCTCCTCAGAATTCGCCTCACCAGCATTCTGCATGCTGAAATACATTGCCGGGGTGCCTGACTTAACAGTTGACCCTTGGTGGGTGAATGACTACTGAGCACTCAACAGTAACACTGTACAAGACGCCTTCCCCTTACCCCACATAGACGATATACTTGCCGACTGCAGGAAGGGAAAAATATTTGGCAAGATGGACATGACAAACTCCTTCTTCCAGACACAAGTACACCCAAACGACATTCACCTCACCACCGTAAGAACACTGTGGGGACTTTATGAGTGGACCATCATGCCACAGGGTGGATGCAATGCTCCGGCCACACATCAGTGCCAAATGACTGATGCACTACGAGAACTCATCGGCAAGGTTTGCCATGTGTATCTTGATGATATCATCATATGGTCACAAACTCTGGAGGAACACAAACGAAACTGCACCACTGTTCTTGAAGCCCTCTGAAAAGCCAGTATCTACTGCAATCAGGTGAAATCCAACCTCTTCACCACCGAATTATGTTTCCTCGGTCATGTCATCTCGGGGACAGGTATCAAACCTGACCCCTGCAAAACTGACCAAATTGCATCTTGGCCACAACCAACGACTGCCACTAATGTCAGGGGGTTCCTGGGACTCACCAGATACATTGCCACTTTCCTTCTGGCACTCGCTGAATATACAAGTGTACTCACACCGCTCACCACCAAGGAATGTGACTGAGAATTCCCCCCATGGACCACAGAACACCAGGCCACCTTTGAACACATCAAAGACCTGGTTCTCGGCGCCAACTGTCTCACTGTAATTAATTACAAAGACAAGGCATCAAACATCTATGTCACCACTGATGCCAGCGACTGCCAAACTGGCACCGTGTTGAGTTTTGGTGCAACTTGGGAAACTGTGAGACCAGTTGCCTATGACTCCTACCAACTCAATGATGCCGAGAAGAATTACCCTGTTCACGAGAAGGAACTCCTTGCTATTGTCAAGGCATTTAAGAAATGGAGATTCCACCTCCTCGGTGCCCATTTTGAGGTCTTCACCGACCACCAAACACTCAAATACTTCCAATCACAGAAGGAGATGTTGAGATGACAAATGAGATGGTCAATGTACATTGCCGATGTCGACTACAACATTACCTACATCCATGGCAAAGAAAACACCGCTGCAGATGCACTATCCTGCATGCCTGATGTCACACCAGATGCATGCCTCACTGCCTGTGTGATCACATACACACGCAATGCACCGGCTACACATGCCACTGGCATACTAAACATTGCTGCAGACCAGTCACTTCTCGATGCCATCATCACCGGCTATGAGACTGATTCCTTTGCCAAACAACTTATGAAGGATATTGACATGAGGAGCATCAAAGGGGCAACCCTCACCAATCAACTCCTCTATGTCAGCCACCAACTTGTGATCCCACAAGATCTCAAGGTATGCAAACTACTCTACAACCTGGCACATGATACCTTGGGACATTTTGGCTTTGACAAAAGCTACGAATCACTCTGTGGCTCTTATTACTGGCCAAACATGCGCCGGGACTTGGAAAATGCATACATCCCATCATGCACCGAGTGCCAGCGAAACAAAAACCGGACCACAAAACCCACCGGTCACTACCAGTACCTGATGACCGCTTCGACACCGTGGCCCTGGATTTCATTGGCCCACTACCAGAGGAGAATGGAAAGGACACCATCCTGACCCTGACAGACCTCCTCAGTGCTGACATACATATCGTCAGCATTCACTCCTCATATACCACTGCCCAGGTCGCCATTGTCACAAGAGGCAAAGCAATATTTTGCCTAAGAGAATATGTTGAGAATAATGAGAGAAAAAGACACTTTTTCACTAGGGAAAAATAAAAGGAACCATCAGTAAAAATATGTTATTTTCCCACACTTTTCTCCTTTTGGTTGTTGCTAAAAAATAACTAACCTGTTTCCAGGAGAAAAACCTGAGAAACTTAGAGAGAAAAATATCTAATCTGTTGCTAGGAGAAAATATTGTGAAAATCAGGAGAAAAAAAGTTCTTTTCACCAAAAATAGAGAAAATGTTGAAAAAAAGAGATATTTCCCCTCTATTTTCACCTGATTTTCTCTCAGGAATAGATAAGTTATTTTAGTTGAGTAAGAACAAAGAGAAAAGTGTGGGAAAATGATATATTTTCACTGATGGTTCCTTTTATTTTTCCCAAGGGAAAAAGTGTCTTTTTCTCTTATTATTCTCAGCATATTCTCCAGGCTAATATATTGCTCTGCCTCTTGTGTGTGCTCTTTGACGAATGGTACTGTGAAAATGGCCTCATGCTACACTTCATCTCTGACAGAGATGCATGTTTCACCACCGACCTTTGGACTGCACTCCACAAGCTCACCGGCGTTAAACTAAAAATGTCCACATCCTATCACCCTGAAACTGATGGCAGCAGTGAATGGACAAACAAAACTGTGAACCAAGCCATTTGGTACCATGTTGACAACAACCAGAAGGGCTGGTAGCTAAACTCCCCCATGTACGGTTTGCCGTCATGAACACCATGAATGCATCAACTGGCTTCTCTGGTTTCCAACTCAAAACTGGCCGATCTCCATGCATCATCCTGCCTATTGTGCCCCTCACCGAAAATGCCACCGCTGAGCAGATCACTGCACACAACATCATTACATGTGTCCACCTCGATGTTCAGGAAGCACAGGACAATCTCCTTGCTGCCAAAATTTACCAGGCATATCACCCCAACGAGCACCGGGCACTGGAGGATGTCTATGAGGTTGGTGACCTTGTCATGCTCTCCACCGAAAATCGCCACCACAATTACAAATGCAAAGGCAAAACACAAGTTGCCAAATTCATGCTGTGACACGATGGCCCCTACATGGTCACACATACCTTCCCTGAATGCTCCAAATACACTCTCTAACTTCCCAACAACCCCAACACCTTCCCTGGGTTCCATGCACACCTACTAAAACGATATGTCCCCAATGACCCACTCCTCTTCCCTGACCGGGAGCCAGCTCGGCCAATGCCAATTGTCACTGAAGATGGCACCGAGGAGTGGTACATTGACAGAATTGTGGATGCATGCTGACACAGCAGGGGTGTACAATACCTTGTCCGTTATGAAGGATACAGGAAAGAACACGACGAGTGGCGCCCCGGCTCTGAAATGGCTGACACTGATGCCCTTGACCAGTGGGAAGATGAAAATGGGATGGAGGTCTGAGACCCACACAATTTTTTCAAGTGGGGAGGAGTGTAAGTCTGGCCCCACAGACTCATGACATTACGACAAGTTAATTTACCTACACCACCGTTACACACTTCCACGGCGCCGGCACACCACACACATCGCTGACACAACCACCCTCGCTGCCGACACAGCCACCGGCAATAGCACAGCCACCTATGGCGCATAAACAACTCATTACACACTTCCATGGTGCTGGCACACTACACACATCACCGACACAACCACCCTCGCCACCGACACAACCACCGGTGATAGCACAGCCACCTACGGCGCATAAACAACTTATTACACACTTCCACGGCACTGGCACACCACACACATCACTGACACAACCACCCTCACTGCCAACACAGCCACCGGTGATAGCATAGCCACCTACAGTGCATAAATGACTCACCAACACCAGATATACCAATGTCTGTGTTACAGTGAGTTATGGCCACCCTACGCTGCCAACACACTCCCATGGCGCTGACACAGCCACACACATTGCTGACACAATCACCCTCGCCGCCAGCACAGCCACCAGCAAATACGACAATAACAACTGGTGACATGCATCCTGGCAACAGCACCATACATCCTTATTACCCTTCTATCCACATCCAGCAGTGCCAACATTATCCTATTGATGCAGTACCTTCCTATTTTGTGACTACGCCTGATGTGGCCTTCCCAAATCACACACTACACTTGATGCGGCCTTTTACTTACATGGTCAATCTTTTTCTTATATATTACTTATTTTTCATTCCTTAACCTTTGTTCCTACTTCCATGCAATGAAGTATAGTAACTTCCTATTCTTTGATTTGTAGTAACTGTTAAGTACTGAACTTGAAGGGGAAGTCATCGGAATTCCAGTCGTACCCGGATGATAGAAGTTGTAGAGGATGGATTGAGTAAGACAGGGAATCCTACAGAAATCCGGGGCAGGGTTTACTTGATGTGTCGTACCAAGTGGGGGAGCAGAAAGGACTTGGCTTCAACTTATAAGAAGTTGCACCCTTCTCCTCGTCAAGTGTCCTAATTTCAAGGCGAGGGTAAGGAAGATGACCAGAGGTCCAGAGAATTTCTGGAGAGGATGAGTAAGAGTTCGAGAATGACTTAAGAACGTAATTGGAGTTTAAAGAGGATAGGATTAAGTGGGAGACTTGGTTGATTTACAAACTGGCGATACAAAATGGAAGTAGCTAGATTAAATACTAAGGTTGGAGTTTCCGAGGCTGTGGCTAATATGAAAACTGGCTTCCAAGGCAATTCCTGAAACCGTTTCACCTAATTGGAAATGAGGGAATTTTGCCTCTAGGCAGTGCTGCTGATAGGAGGTGGGCTGTGATGTAAGGCAGCTGGGAAGGGGGGCAGAAAATGATCGGAAGTCCAGTCAGAAGAATTGGTCTTGACAGTATTTCCCCCTTAGTGCCGAGCCTACGAGGCACGTGAAGGTTCGAATCCAAATCAGGTATGTTGATTTGATGTTGATGGGTTCTCAGGCTTTTTCTTCAACCACCACCACCTCTAACATGTCCTCGCATGCGGAGAAGATTGTGGCCCTCAGGGCCCAGCAAGAAAAGCTGATGGAGGAGCTTCAGCTCGAGGAAGAGGCGAGGGAGGCTGAGGAGCGCAGGGTTGCTGAGGAGGCTGCAAAAGTGGAGGCGGCTAGGGTGGAGGCCAAGAAAAAGGCTGCAGAGGAGGAATGGAAGAAGACCGCTGCCGCTAAGAGGGCGGAAAAGAAGTGGAAAGCTGGAGAAGTGGAGCCTGAAGAGGCTGAAGGGAGGTCCCCCCCCAAGAAGAAGGCGAAAGGAAAGGTGCGGGTGGAGGTGCCCAAGAATGAAGTCCCTTTGCAGCTACAAGCCACTATTTCTTGCAAAAGGTGAGTCGCTCTTTATTCTTGTTGCCCTTGTATGCTGACTCCTAGTAGATGTTCAAATCAAAAGTTGTCATGTTTCCAGATGGGAACCCGGGGTTGGGCCTGTGAGCCCTGCACAAAAGTGAAGCACAAGTGCGAAGAGGTGGTGTGGGAGGGCCAGGTGTTGCAGGCAGGACCCGGGCTAGGGGAGAATGAGGGAGTGATGGAGTTGCTTAAGGAGTTGGTGGCAGTAAAGGGGGTGAAGAAAGAAATGCGGGAACTCCAGGAGCTCCGGGTGATAAGCGAGGGTGTGATCGGCATCCAAGAACCAATGTCAGACATCCTAGTGGCATTGGATCCAGAGTGGAACCAGGAGTCTGAGGAGGAAGAGGATGAAGAAGAAGAGGGTGAAGAGGAGGAGGAGTTGGAGGTACAAGGGGAGCTGCTGGGACTCGCTGATGAAGCAGGGGTGAGGGAGTAGGGGAGGAGTAGGAAATGGGCAGGGAATCCGGAGTTTTCTTTTAAATTTTCTAATAATAATTTTTGAGGATCTTGTTTGAAAAATGAAGGGTGTTAAGTGGAAAGAGGTCCGGGTTTCCCTGGGTAACGAGTGTGGAAGTCCATAACAAGTTCCTGGGCATGATCAAGTTCCATAGCTGGAAGCCAGGAGGTTTCTTCGTCGGTTCCTTGGTAACCTTTCCACCATACGAAATAGAGTAACTTGCATCAACAGTGGTTGTCAATCTTTGAATTGAGGATTTCCGCAATCTCATACTCCAGTTTGTTGTCTATAATGACTGGAGGAGGTGGAGGTTGAATACGATTAGGAATTGTGTTGGGAGTGTCTTCTTCTAGTTGGGAGAGATGGAATACCGGGTGGACACCCCGGAGGTGATCCGGAAGTCGAAGGGTAACCGAGTGAGTACCCAGACAGGCAATGATCTCGAAAGGGCCATAGAACTTTTCTGAGAGCTTCTTGGAGGGTCTTGTAGTGTGTAGGTGCTCACCTTTGACGAAAGTGTAATCACCAATTTTGAAGTCAGGAGCAGGTGCCCAACATTTGTCTGCAGGACCTTGATAGCACTTCTGTGCTTCTGAGAGTTGCTTCCAGAGTTCCTGGTGGAGATCATCAAGGTCAACCACAAAATGGCACGCGCATTGCGAGGCTAGTTCACACTCCAGGAAAACCATGATGTTTGGGTGGTAACCCTTGTTGGTGAAGAAGGGTGAAACTCTGGTGGAAGCTGAGGGAGCATTGTTGTACACAAATTCCCCTAAGGGTAAAAGCTGGGACCAGTTGTCCTGTTGGTAGTTGCAGAAGATCCGCAAGTACTGTTTGAGGGTCTGGTTGAGGCGTTCAGTTTGTCCATTGCCTTCTGGATGGTAACCCAAAGTGAAATGGATTTTCATGTCCAGGGCTTGCCCAAGAGAGCAGAAGAAATGGGAAATGAACTCGGAACCCCGGTCGCAGGTGACATGGGATGATACACCATGTTTGGAGAAGATGTGCATGACGAAGAGATTAGCGAGTTCTTGTGCTGTGATTTCATTTACTGTGGGCATGAAGATACCCTGTTTGGAGAGCTGGTCTACAATAACTAAGATGGCAGTGTGACCATTGGAGTCCAGTAACTGTTCAATAAAGTCCATGGAGATTGAGTTCCAAGGCCTTTCTGGGACCGGAAGTTGCTTCAGAAATCCGTAGGGTTTGTGGTGGGGAGATTTGGAGTGTTTGCAGGTAGTACAAGACTTGCAAAAGTCCTGCACAAAGGTGCAGAGATTGGGCCAGACATATTCCCATCGGATAAGCTGAAGAGTTTTGTTTTGCCCATAGTGACCTGAGAGGATGTGGTCATGCTTGTATTGTAAGACTTTAAGATGGAGGTCCACAACATCTGGAATGTAAATCCGGTCAAAGTGGCAGAGAAGTCCACTGTCATCTAGAGACCAATTTGGGGTGGATGGTGAAGGAAGGTGTGAGGAGGAGATGGGATCAAGAGGAAGTGAAGATCGAATATCGTTGTGGAGTTTTTCAATGTCCATGAGGATGGCTTGATGGAGGATAGGAGTAGCAAGGAAAGTGGCTCAGAGGGAGGATGTGAGTTGTTCTTGAGTAAAGACTGGATGGAAGTTGCTCAGATTTACCAAGGCGAAGTCGCTATTTCCCCCTTTGCGGTAGACGTCCCAGCGTCTAGTGAGCGCATCAGGTTTAGCCCATAGTTTACCAGGGTGGAAGCAGATGGCGAGGTTGAACTGTGAAAGGTATTCTGACCACCGAGCTTGATGATGAGTAAGGAGTTTTATGGTACTGAAGTATTCCAAGTTTTTGTGATCCGTGACCACATCTATTGGATTTCCGGAACCTTCGAGGTACTGTTGCCAGTGTTTGAAAGCTTTGAAGATAGCAAGAAGTTCCTTATCATGGGTGTCATAGTTCAATTCAGCTGGGTTGAAGGAACGAGAGTGGAATGCAACCAGGTGGATTTCTCCATCCGAGGTATAGATGGAAAGGATTGCTGCTAATGGATAATCTGAGGTGTCTGTCTCCAAGATAATGTGGGAATCCAGTAGCCATTGAGTGAGTATTGGGGCATGAGTGAATTCTTCTTTTAGTTTGTTGAAGGCTTCTTGACATTTCTTGCCAAAGTCCCAAGGCATATGTTTCCGGGTGAGTCTGGTGAGTGGAATGACGATGTCAGAATATCCATGGATGAACCGTCGGTAGAAGTTGCAGAATCCCAGGAAGGATTGGATATCCTTAACCTTTTGAGGTTCAGGCCAGTCGAGGATGGTTTTGACTTTATCTTTGGACATCCGGAGCCCATCTGGAGAGAGGATGAACCCCAAGTATTCCACGCTGTCTTTATGGAACTCGCATTTCTGCGGAGCAGCGTAGATGCCATTCTTCCGGAGTCTCCAGAGGACTTCCTTGACATGAGCCTTGTGTTGACTCATGTCGTTGGAGTAGATTAGGATATCATTGAGATAGACAATGACACTGACATCTAATAGGTCACTGAAGATGTCATTCATGAGGCACTGGAAGGCAGCAGGTGCATTGGTGAGTCTGAAAAGAACTACCAGCCACTCGAAAGAACCATAGTGCATGCAGAAAGTGGTCTTCCATTCATCTCCCTCAGCAATGCAGACTAAGTGATAAGCATGCCAGAGGTCAATTTTGGTGAACACATGTGCCTTTCCCGGAGAGTCCAGGAGGTCCGAGATTAGAGGAAGTGGGTAGCAGTCCTTTTTTGAGATGCAATTGAGTCCCCGGTAGTCGACGCAAAGTCGGAGACTCCCATCCTTTTTCTTGACAAAGAGTATAGGAGCACTGTGAGGGGATTTGGAGGGGCAGATAAAGCCTGAATGAACATTTTCTTCAATGAATATTCAGAGGGCCTCGAGCTCAGAGGGAGAGAGGGAGTACATGCGACCTGGAGGTGGGGGAGCATTGTCCTCCATCTCTATCTTGAGGTCGTAGGGACGGTGTGGAGGAAGGGTGTCAGCTTTTTGTTTATTGAAAACATCTGCAAATTTGTGATATTCTTCTGGAACATCAGAAAGGTCCAGGGGATTTCCAGACACTGCTGAGGATTTAGCCGCCAGTCCTTCTGGGGAGAATGTCATCTGAAAGGCAACAGCCCCAGGAAGTTTGCTTGCATGCATGTAAGCAGCGGCATTGATGAAAGAGATCTCAGGAGGTACAAGTTTTGAGGGTTTAGTGATTATGGGGTTTTCACGGGTTTCCACTGGAAGGTTCAGAGTTGAAGGTGACTCACACAAGACAGGAGAGTCAGAGGACGTCGAGGGGGCAGGACCTCTTTGAACTGCAGAACGGAAATTTATTTGGCCTGAGGACCAGTCAATCAACAGATTGTATTGCTTCAGCCAGTTATGACCAAGTACTGCAGAACAGGAAGAGTCCAGCGAGGTTACATAAAATGTCAGATTGAACACTTCACCAGATGGAAAAGTGACCAGGAGTTCCAGGACTTGAGTTATGGTGGAGTTACAAGTTCCATCAAATAGTCAGAGTCCGATCGGAGGAATGGTTTTGGTACTAAGTTGGTTGTCCTGCACAAATGATGAATCGAGGAAACAATGTGAGGAACCAGAGTCGATAAGAGTTTGGATATTTAGGGATTGTTTGGAAAGGGATAACAGGATGGTAAGGGATTCAGGATCAGAAAGAGCAGACACCTTGAGATGGACATAAGCAGCCAGTTGGGAAAGGTCAACGCAACCCTCAGCCCCAATGGCATGTTCCCGAGGGTTGCAGACTATTTTTTTGGGTCCGCAGAGTCCAGCTTGGACTCAGTGACTGCTGCAGCACAGGCTTTGGCTGCTTTAGACTTTGGACAATGTCCTTTCTCACCGCAGTAGAGGCAAAGTCCTTCCTTCATGTGGCATTCACGCTCGTCTCCAGTTAGTTTACCGTCTTTCCCCAACTTGTCAGAAATAGAGTTTTTTGGCTTGTCCTTCTGGAAGTTGTTCTTTGACCCAGAGGAGCTGCCGGACAAGGATTAGTTTGTGCGGTTGGTGCTGGACGAGGGCTGGGGTTTGGACTGAGTGTTGGAATTGGAGCTAGAAGAACCTTTAGATTCCTTCTTTCCGGTGTGCGCGGAATTTCCGGGGGTCTTTGTTTCTAAGCAGGTTTCTTCTTCCTGCATCCAATAGATGTTGTCAGCATCCTGGGCTTTAAGATGTAGGGATGCTAGAGTTTTGGGTCATCCCCCCCATGAGACTTCTATGCAGAGATGGAGTGGAAGACTGCAGAAATACTGGTCGTGAAGAGCAGCCTCATTCCAGTTGACCCAGGAAGCCAGTTCCCAGAAGTCCACATTATACTTCACTATTCTTGAGGTCTTTACACTGCCCCATATGTTCCATGTGGATCCGTGCGGAATTGCATGGACTCCACACAGATCCGCACGGACTCTATGCACATTTGCAATCCATACAATAAACCATTTTAGCTGTGCAACAGGGTGTGACAGTCCACACGGATCCATGCAGACTAACATGGATTCCACATATTTTACTCGGATTCCGCAGATTTCATCCATCCACATCCATGATAAACCAGGTTGGATGAGCAAGGACAGTCCACATGCATCCAAACAGACCATTTGAGCTTAGCAAAATAATGTCACAAATGGTATTTGAACCTGTAGCCTCATGACGAAGTAAGAAAGTACAGACATGCATTACCGTTACACTACGCAGCCGTTATTGTTTGTGGCCATTGATGCAACTACATACCACTGTTTGGCTTTGTATGACAAAGCACACAGTCACGTCATCAAGGTTGCCAGCTCATCACTCACCACCACCATCGACACCACCACCTCCCTCCCTCCCCTCCACTCTACCACCACCACCACTGTGTGCACGCACGCCACCACCATTCCCACGCCCACTCCCACCATCACTACCACCTTCAAACGAGCTGACTGGATGGAATGCGGGCCCAAACGACGGCAACTGTCATTTGGGCCACAGATAAGTTTTTTTCTTTTTTCTTTTTGTTTTTATCAATGAACTAATTGTATTTTATGCTTTTTAGGTTGTTTACTACTGGGGATGACCTGCCACAATGAAAAATGCATAACGCACACGCACAGCCACCCAATCCCCACCTCCCCATTCAAATGGGATGTGAGGCTGTCGACATGGGCTAGGAGGGTGCAGAGGGACGCTGGGAGACCCCAGAAGGGGGATACCCATGCGGTAAGCACCCAGCAACCCTGTACGCACACCACATCACACTGACATGCTCAACCCCCCCAAGTAGAATCCCATGACAACGCCAACACACCACCCACCTCCAGCCTCACAAGCAACTGCTCGTGGGGTGGATGGTGGGTGGAATGACGCGACAAGACTGCCAACTGCGAAAAATGCGTAACACATGCCCACAGCCTACCCCCCCCCCCTAACCCCTTGGCAATGATGCCACTACTCACAAACGAGCCAACGCAGGCCCAAATGATGCAGATCGCATTGTTTGGGCCCTATGTAAGGTTTTTTTTGTTTGCTTTTTGTTTTTATAAACTAACTAACCTGTTTTTTTAGCTTTCTAGGTTATAATCTACTGGCAATGATGCCACCACTCGCAAACAAGCCAACATGGGCCCTATGTGAGTTTTTTTCATTTGCTTTTTGTTTTTATAAACTAACTAACTCGTTTTTTTAGTTTCTAGGTTATAGTCTACTAGTAACAACACCACCACCTGCAAACGAGCCAACACACCCACCCCATGCCTGCGAGCCCCTGCTCGTAGGGTGGATCATGAGTGTGTGCAGGTGACGACAACAATGACGCCGCCGTCTACCAGCACCAGAACCCCCCAGAACGCGAAGCATGGCCACCAACCATGATGGACAATGATGACAGGGCCAACAACACACCACCCACCTCCAGCCCCATGAGCCACTGCTTGGGGGGTAGATTGCAGGTGGAATGGCAATGATGACAAGGGGAATGACAAGGGGAACACACAGCGGGGAGCATGACAAGGAGCACCATGGGACACAGGACGACAGGAATGACACAATGACAGCAACCATGCAGGACAATGATGGCAACAGCAGCAACAGATGAAAGCCGCCCAGGACAACCCCCACCGGGATGACACAACCAGGAAGATGCACCCACCATGACGCAAGAGGGCCCAAGGGACGTCGACGTCCCTTGGGCTGTAGGTTCTTTTTTTTCTTGTCTTATTTCTTTACCACGGAGATGCATGCAGGATGGCGGGCACCATGACAAGACACCACCCCCTCCCCCGCATTTTGCCCCGGGAGGGGTTTTTTTTAAATTCATATTAATGCCTTCCCCCTTGCCCGCATTTTATGTGGGCGAGGGGATTTTCTTTTTATTTATAATTGTCGCCCTCCCCTCGCATCTGACACAGGTGAGTCTTGTATGTAAATAAATATTTGTAGGACTCCCCCTCGCACAAGGTGTGAGGGAGGGTGTTTTTTATGTAGTTAATTGTATTGTATTATCCCTCACATTAGATGTGAGGGATGTAGGTAATAAATTTTATTTGATCTTAATTGTGTACTGCTACCAATGACACGATGACTCCTGCTAGCTGTAAGCATGCCATCTCAACAGTTGATGACGAGGCTACAAAAGCCAAGAAGAAGAAAACTGAGCTGAAAACAACTGAAAAGAAGAATGAGAAAGGGAAGCAAGGGGAAGGAACCTAAGCCCAAGAAGGGCAAAAAAGTGTGTGTATCATATGACACTGATGATGATAGTGACATGTAGTTGATCCTTGTATCTGTAAGCTAGTCAGTAGTGTTTATGCAATGACCCTTACAAGTGCAGACTCACCACAGACTTATGTGGATTCTGGGCGGACTAATGCGGACTCTGCACAGACTTATGTGGACTCTGCACAGACTTATGTGGACTCCGCATGGACTTATGCAGACTCTGCACAGACTTATGTGGACTCCGCATGGACTTGGGTGGACTCCGCGGTGAAAGGGGTGTAATTTTTCATCTTGGTCACCAGATGGTTGGACTCCACACGGAGTCTGCACAGTCCACATGGATCCATGTGGAACATATGGGGCAGTGTAAATTACTGCTATTCTTCCACCTTTCTTCATTGTGAGTTCTGAAAGAGCCTTTTCCGTGTCCCCGACAGGGTCGTGAGGACCAAAATTGCTTTCCAACTCACTAAGGAATACCTTGTAGTTCCACATCCAATGGGCAGAATTTGTTGGGTCGTTGAGTCCAGGTTCAAACCAGCTAAGAGCTGACCCTTTGAGGTAGAAAAGGATGAATAGAATTTTCTTTTCGTCGGAGGTGAATACCTGAGGACGATCGTGGAAGTGAAGGTTGCACGAGACTAGGAAGTCCTGAAGTTTCTGGGGATTAGCCCCATTGAAAGTATCAGGATCACAAACTTTGATCTTCTCGGTCTTAGGTGCTTGGTTCTGCTGGAGGGTTCGGAGACTATCCGAGAGCTCAGAGAGAGCATCGAGAAACCTATCTCCTGGATCAGGATTTCCGCCAACGGGAGGTAGAGGGTCATCAGGGTCGTCAGGATTGGGGTCATCCCCGGGGCCATCAGGACTGCTAGGAGTTTCTTGTAGTTTGTTGGGTTTGTGACTCAGTAGGAGTCATAAGGAAAGATGGGATGGTTTTGATGAGAGAAGTGAGAGTTTGTAAATACTGTTAAGTACTGAACTTGAAGGGGAAGTCGTCGGAATTCTGGTCATCCCTGGACGATAGAAGTTGTAGAGGATGGATTGAGTAAGACAGGGAATCCTACGGAAATCCAGGACAGGGTTTACTTGATGTGTCGTACCAAGTGGGGGAGCAGAAAGAACTTGGCTTCAACTTATAAGAAGTTGCGCCCTTCTCCTCATTGAGTGTCCTAATTTCAAGGTGAGGGTAAGGAAGATGACCAGAGGTCTGGAGAATTTCTGGAGAGGATGAGTAAGAGTTCGAGAATGACTTAAGAACGTAATTGGAGTTTAAAGAGGATAGGATTAAGTGGGAGACTTGGTTGATTTACAAACTGGCAATACAAAACGGAAGTAGCTAGCTTAAATACTAAGGTCGGAGTTTCCAAGGCTGTGGCTAATATAAAAACCGGCTTCCAAGGCAATTCCTGAAACCGTTTCACCTAATTGGAAATGAGGGAATTTCGCCTCTAGGCAGTGCTGCTGATAGGAGGTGGGCTGTGATGTAAGGCGGCTGGGAAGGGGGGCAGAAAACAATCGGAAGTCCGGTTGGAAGAATCGGTCTTGACAGTAACTTATGGTTCCTACTTCCATGCAACAAAGATAATTTGATCCTGTCTTTTAGTAAACCTAAGTCTAGTGTAGGCTGCCAAACTCAGCAACCTTCCATGTATGAGCTTGCTGAATTTTGGCTGAAGGAGGTTGTATTTTGCAGCCATCATTTGCTCTTCCATTTCTTCAATGAATGTGCATGCCACTGATAGGTCCACCTTGTGGCTAAGCTCTGAAAACAATACATCACACTTGGACACATCTCTCACAACGTCCTACAATTTCATGAATACTTATGAATGCCTATGAACGCACAAAACAATGACATGACACTTCGAAACATTTTGAAAGACTTCGTACAGTTTCGAATGCCTTCGGCTGCCATATTCATATTGTACCACCTTTGGACACACATTTCCAACATTCCACATGCAGACGTATCACATTTCGGGCATGATGGACACAAGGAGACACAATGGCTAGCACCTTAGCACACATCAAGGCGCTTTTCGACATTTTCATGATTTATTGGAACAACAAGACAAGGAGATTTGATATATCATGACTATTGCACATTTCCTTCTCATAATTTTCTCATTTACTTTGTGATTTTGACACCTTTTTCACTGCCTTATGTCTACCACATGTTTGCCTCATGGCCTTTTACCCTTTTTAGTACTATCTCTCTAAAACACATATAGCTTGTACTATTTACTGTCTTCAGGCAGAAAAATTGTCTTCCCTTATCACATATCATCAGATTTAAGGGTTTAACTCTTGGGTCTCAGCTCAGTCTTAGTCTGAAGCTCCCCAGTCTTCTGCAAACTTCTTTGTTCTGCTACTTAGTCCCTCGAAACTATCATCAATTGTCTATCAACCTTGTTATCATCTTCTTCATCATCTTCACTGATTGTCATCGTCTCATGAACCTCTCAAAACTGTTTCAAGGCTCTTTGAATTCTTTCGCACTACTGCATATTCTTTTGTATCATTTCAAAACACTTTGTAGTGTTTCGTACTACCTCGTACTGCTTCACTGGACTTCGCATCACTTTGCAATGGTTCATATAACATCTACCGACTTTTGGTTAGCACGGTGATATTCAGTACCACCTCGCACCCTTCCTCTGACTCATGTTATATCTCCTAAGACCAGTTTAGTTGGTTTTGGTTGAGTTTCTGGGTTAGCATCACCATTCTGGAGCCCACCATGAGGGGTTTCTGAATCATTTCATTGCCTAATCCATCTTGAATCTCCTGGCTTAGGCCAACACAAGCCAGAAACCTCTGAATTGATACTCACCACACCTTCGAATCTCTCGAACAATCGGGAGATATCTTAATTCCAGTAACCGAAGCAGAATTGACTCATTGTCGACTTTTTCCTTCACCTGTTCCATTGTCTTCATCATCATCTTCTACCTCTTTGTCCTCAGCTTCTACCTCTTCATTCATCCTTCCAATAACTTCAACACCTCTACCCTCTATAACCCAAGTCCTAACCCCTACTCCAAGAGCTATCGCACTCATGACTACACAAGCCACTATGCCAGCTTGTGGTCATTCCACAGCTCTGAAGTTCAATCCTACTCAGCCTCGAGAACTTTGCAGGTACTTTAATGAACTCGAAATGTTGTTTCCAGCATGCAGAACTACCGATTCAGAAGATATGAAGAAGCATGCCTGCTGCTACGTCGACATCGATACTTCCAAACTTTGGGAATCAATCCCAGAATATGACACAGGGGTCTCATTCAATGCCTTTCATACTGCTATTCATAAGTTGTACCCTGGATCTGAAGATGACTGCAAGTGGTCAATCGCCAATATGGATAAGCTTATCAGTGAACAACTTCGCATTGGTATCTACGACGCAAACGAATTAGGATTATATTACTGGTCTTTCTACAACATCACTAAATTCCTCACCATGAAAAATTGACTTTCAGCTGCTGAACAAAGCAGGGCTTTTGTTCACGGCTTTCAACCAGGATTATGGACACAAATTGCACACCATCTTGAACTCAAATTCCTTGATCATTACCCAGACAACCCTTATCCTCTCGATGACATCCATGCTGCTGTGAAATTTGTTTTAGCAGGCACCACATCCTCGTGAACTCCCTCGGCCACTTTGCAAGTCCTGTCCTCATCTTTGACTTTGACCTCTATCCCTACTACTTCTACATCATCTCCACAAATCAAAACAGAGGATTTATCAGCAATTCTTGAGAAATTTGTGACCACTCTCATCACTGCCTTAACAGGATCTCGCCCCAACAATAGCAACAACAATTCACCTTGTGTTAATCAAGGGTTTTGCCAGGATCAACTCAAAAATCTAGTCTGTATTTTCTGCGGTCTTTTGGGACACTTCATTAGCGATTGTTTAGTCTGTTAAACATATATTAACAATGGAAAGTGCAAGAAAAATGCTGAAGGAAAGGTTGTGCTTCCAAATGGACAGACAGTTCATGCCTCGAAACATTCCTGGGCATTGCATCAAAGATTGCATCGACAAGTGGATTCATCAAAATCCAGATGTAAATATTGTCCCCACCCTCATGTATGGCATTGTGCCTTCACCCGCTCCAGCTCCCGCTCCTAGGGGAATCTACCAGATCACTGACATGAGTACCTCAGCTGATATTCATATCGCTTGTTTAGAACAAGAGCTATATGCCTTACGAAGTGGTCGAAACTTCGCTCGACCCGAACCTGACCCAACTGCAGCTCCTGTAGTTCAGCCATCAATCTTGTCTGCACCTCCGTCAGCAGTACCAGTTGCACTTCCCATTCCGACCATCACTGCTCCTTTGATATCATACACTGTGACCAATCCACCTACTTCCAACATAGCACCAGCAATGGCTTTGCAGCCAACTTCAAATTTGCAACCCACCCCAAGTTCACAACTGGCCGTGAGTTTGCAACCCCCAGTCCATCCTTATGCTGCAGCATTGGAGAACACTTACCTCCTGCCTCATGAGCAAAACTTTGCCTCTACTAGTAAAGGTGAAGAACACAATGGTCCTTCGTACCACACAGTAGCCCCCATTCAGAATGACAAAATCACTCAGGACATATTTTCATGTTCAATGAAGACACCAATTGTCACCCTCACTATGGAAGAACTTCTTTCATTATCACCCGAAGTTTGTGTGAAATGGAAGGAACAGCTGACTCCACATCACATTCTGAATCAGGACAGAAACAACACAGTGCACCTCATCAATGAAGAGGTACTTATGATCAATGACCCGTATGAAACTTATATCAGCACTCTTTGTATTCCTAAACCCTTTGTCACTGCAAAGGAATCTCATTCAATCAGATCAGTTATGATGAACGTCAACAGTTGAAACCCTGTCAAAAGTGTAGTGGATCCTGGTTCTTTGATTATCGCTATGTACAAAGAAGTCTGTCATGAACTAGGTCTTGCATATGATCCTTCCGTCCACATTCCACTTCAATCAGCTAACGGTGGCATTGACAAAAGTTTAGGATTAGCACGAAATGTCCCTTGTGAAGTTCGCATGATCACAATCTATATGCAGATTCATATAATCTGAAACCCTGCCTACAACATCCTACTTGGTCAACCCTTTGATGTAGTCACTGAAAGCGCTGTCAAGAACTGTAGCGACAAATCTCAGACAATCACTATCTATGATCCTAACTTGACACACTCCTCTACCATTCCAACCTTCCCTAGGTCTACAAAATGTCAAAAAGTAGTTCGTGAGGATTTTCACAACTAGAGGATGATATTTTGGAGACCAAACAGTGCACATTCATCATTTCTTTTGACTATTTGAATTCTTCTATATTTATTGAATGCACTGCGAACATTCCCGGCTTTGAATCCTTGCCTTCTTTGAACTCCACTCCTACTTCAGATATTATTGCCCATCTCTATTTGACAGCTAGTGAACAGTATGTTACATTTTTATTGGCCTCGATGGCCCCCTCTATGCAAGATTCATCAATATGTTCCACACCCTATTTATCCTCCAATTCTCTATACCCTGCCTTTGCAGCCACTAAGAAGAAGTACAAGTCCATCACATTGAAAGTTTGACCAGTCATCACTGACCTTCCTGATTGATTTCACATTACTCACACTATCACAGGAGATCCTCTCAAAGAAATGCCAAAACTTAATCCTAAACCTCTGACATTTTTGCCATCTTCCCGATACACTCTTGAACATAAAAGCCATTATTGATAATAATCATCCCAGCAACCCAAAGAACCAAACCTCATGCACGATTTTATTCGAAATCACAAAACTGGTTACACATAGACCGAACAAGAATGAGGAAGTTTTTGCCCTGACTTCTTCCCTCCTGTTGAATTCCCCATCATTCCTCACACCCTGGGCCCTTGGGTTGAACATAACATCCCCATTCTGCCAGGGATCTACGAAGATGTTTGTGCCATGCTCAAGAAGAAAATAGAAGCAGGTGTATATGAACCTTTGAACTCATCTTACCATTCATGTTGGTTTTGTGTCACAAAGAAAGATGGCAAAGCACTTTGCTCAGTCCACAGTCTCAAACAACTCATCAAAGTCACTATACAGCACTCAGGTGTCGTTCCAATCCCTGAACACTTAGCAGAACAGTTTGGAGGACGTGCTTGTGGAGGAATGTTAGACCTCTACATTCCCTTTGACAAACAAAAAGTTGCCAAATCATCTTGAGACCTTACTACTTTTCAAACACCTTTTGGTGCACTTCACATCGTCACCCTACCAATGGGTTGGACAAACTCAGTACCCATCATGCATGACAATGTTTTGTTCATCCTACAACCTGGGATTCCCCATGTTACAATCCCCTACATTGATGACGCACCCATTAAAGGTCCAAAATCATGCTACCCACTCCCTGGTGGAGGCTATGAAACTATTTTGCAGAACCCAGGAATTCATCGTTTCATTTGGGAACACTTTGAAAATCTCAATCGTGTTGTCCAATGCATGAAATATTGTGGAGGAACATTCTCAGAACCCAAGCTATTCCTTTGCATCCCCGAAATCACTGTTTTAGGGCATTGTTGCAACATTGAAGGTCCCATGGCCAACCCAACTCAGATCGATGCAATCAGCAAATGGGGACCTTGTCAAAGTCTCACTGAAGTCAAAGCCTTCTTAGGAACCATTGGGGTTTGTCACATTTTCATACAGAACTTTGCTAAATGTGCAGCTGCACTTATCAACCTCATGCATAAGGACGTTCCATTTGAATTTTGTCCAACACAAATCGCAGCACAAGAAGATCTCAAACTCGCTCTCATCACTTCTCCTGCAATTCATGCAATCAACTACACCTTGAACACACCCATCATCCTTTCAGTCGACACTTCACACATCGCAGTCAGATTTTTCTTAGCTCAGTGTGACCCTGAAAACCTTTGCAAACACTATTACAGTCATTTTGGATCTATCATGCTCAATGCCCACAAATCTCACTTTTCGCAACCCAAACTCAAACTCTATGGACTCTATTGCACACTTGGCGCACTTTGACTCTATGTTATCGGCATACAAAATCTCATCATCGAAGTCAATGCCAGGTACATCAAAGGCATGCTAGCAAATCCAGACATTGCACCAAGCACCAGCATCAATCGATGGATTGTATCCATTCTTACCTTCTACTTTATGCTTGTACATGTTGCAGGAATGCACCATGGTCCAGATGGACTTTCGTGATGTCCTCTACAAAATGGAGATGATGCCCAACCCAACAACAAATCCTTTGAAGATTGGATTGACCGGCTACATGGTTTCATTTATCAAATCAATCCACTCATGACTCGCCCATTCCCATCGCATTCACTTCAACCAACATTTGCCCTTCCTTCAGATCTCAGTAAGGGGGAGAACATCACTTACAAAGATATCCCTCATTCCAAACATGCCAAACAAGATGATGAACGACTTCTTTGTGTTTGAAAATGGCTCAAAGATTTACAATGACCACCAGACCTCTCAGAAGCTGACTACATCACTTTCGTGCAATATTGCACTGAGTTCTTTTTAGATTCTGGATAACTTTGGTGAAAAGATTCGCCAGGAGCCCACAAGATCATCGCTATCCCTGAATGCCACCTCGAGATTATTCATGCAGCTCACGATGATATCAGTCACAAGATGGTGTTCACTACAAAAACCCTCGTCGCACTCCGATTTTGGTGGCCCAGTATGAAAGCTGACATCGCATGGTACATTCACTCTTGCCACCTCTGCCAACTTTGACAAACCTGAAATCTACTTATTCCACCCACTGTGGCAACCTCAGCACCACTTTTCAGCAAAGTCTACATCGACACAATGCAAATGCCCCCATCAAACAGATTCAAGTATATCGCTCAAGGATGATGTTCGTTAACAGCCTATCCAGAATGGCGAAAGCTTTGACATGAAAATGCCACAACCCTCAGTGACTGGATCTTCAAAGACATCATTTATCATTGGGGATCTCTTTATGAAATCGTGAGTGATAATGGATCAGCCTTTATCGCAGCAATGGAGTATCTTGTGAAACAATACCATATCGGCACATCTGAATCAGTGGTTACAACTCTCGCACCAAAGGACTCATCAAAAGAGCACACTTCGACATTCGACAATTGTTATTCAAAGCAGTCGATGGAGACCAGTAGGGTGTGACACGGGTAACCCACAGGTACATTTTTTCATACCCATACCCATACCTGCAAACACTGTACCCACATGGGTAGGGGTGCAGTGTTTATCATGGGTCACCATCGGGTTTTGACTCAACTACATATTTTAATAATATAATTACATTAAACTAATATATAAACATAATAAGAATGCCCCCCTCTCATGTTTGGAGCGAGGGGGGGGCCTGTTGTCACTGAGAACAGAACAAAAACCCCCCCCTGCTCGTGTTTGCAGTGAGAGGGGGGGGGGGGGGGTGCCTTCTTGTCGTCCCCATCCTCATTGCACCCCATTTCCACCCCACGAGCAGTTGCTTGTGGCGGCGGTTGGGGGTGCTATGGTGGTCTTGGCAGTGGTGGTGGCCATCGTTGTTGTTGTCATCATGCCTGCTCCCCCTTCTTGTCGTCCCCATCCTCATTGCACCCCGTTTCCACCCCATGAGCAGTTGCTCGTGGCGGTGGTTGGGGGTGCTGTTTGTGTGGTACTGGTCATGCCCATCGTTGTTGTCGGTGCCCCCTCTCCGCTTGTCATCCAATGTGTCACTGGTATCCCTGTTGTTATCCACCCTGCAAGCAGAGGCTCGCAGTGGTGGTGGTGGTGGTGGGGTGCTGTCGATGGTGTTGTCTCGCTATTAGAATCTAAAGATCAAATAAGTTAGTTAGAAAGAAACAAGATTGAAATATAGATAAAAATACCTAGGGCCCAAACGATGATAGACGTCATTTGGGCCACAATAAGACCCCCTCCGTCTCACTCTTGAAGTGAGAGAGGGGCTGGCATTAGAGAAGCAGAGACCTCTGTCTCGCTTTTGAGGCAAGGGAGGGGCATTGGATGGGCCACATATGTCGTTGTAGACAAAAGTGTAACCTATGATCAGCATATCAACAGACTCACATGATATCAACAGACTCACATGACCGGAATCCTGGTACCAGCATACCCATAACACCATGGAAACGGGTACGGTGTTGCACAGGTATGGCAATCCAGAACCATACCCATACCCAAGCATACCTGTGACTGGATATCCATGGTGTTACCCATACCCATGTCACACCCTAGAGACCAGAACAAATGTTCAGATGGAGCACACTCTGTCTTTTGGGCAGAACACGTCACAGTTTGCAAATGCATGGGTTGTTTGTCCTACTTTGCAGTTACAGGATCACATCCCCTCATCCCACTCGACATCTCCGAAGCTATGTATTTGCAGCCCCCTCTGAATTCAATACCTTCAATGAGGTCTTTACACTCCCCCCCCCCCAATCCGAGCGGACTCCACTCAGACACTCAGACAGTCCGAGGACTTTGCTTGGACTTTGCTTGGACTTTGTTGGCTGAAAGTCCTGCCAAACTAAATGTCCAGTCCGAGCTGAGTCTGAGCTGAGTCCTCAGACCGTCCGAGTGTCTGAGTGGAGTCCAAGTGGACCAGCACTTGTACAGTTCTAGGATTATCCAAGTTGCTTATATAATTGACTGAAAAATCAGTGGCTACCACAGGGATTGAACCCTCATAGTCACATGATAAAGTACAATTAAGTCAGCGATATAACAGTTAGACTATAGCATCATTACAGATAAGTAGTTATATCTCTCTATGTACCGCCCTGGCTGTGATGACAAATCAACACAGCTATGTCATCAACAATGCTGGCAACGGCGCCGCCTCCTCCTTACCTCCTACCCCAATAACCAACAATGGGAATGAGCCCAAACAACGGCATTGTCATTTGGGCTCACTTGTAAGTCTTTTTTTACATGATTTTTGTTGTTTTGTTTAACTAACTGAAATTTCCTTAATGATAGGTTTTATCTATGTTATAACGATGCCGCAGCCTCAAAACCATGACAACAGCTGACACAGCCACCACCCTAGGACCCAGAACCACCGCCGCAAGCAACTGCTTGCGGGGTGGGAACGGGTACAACTGCAAAACAGCAAGACAATGGCGACGCCAACTTGGCCAAATGGAATGGACAATGCAATGAGGTGACTGGAGACAACTGGGACTTGGAGATGGAATGATGAGGGGACAAGTGGGAAACAACGAAAGGAAGGCAAAGCAAATGAAGAAAAGGCCCAAGAGATGTCATTTGACATCTCTTGGGCCATTGGTAAGTCTTTTTTTCTTGTTTTTGTTACTAACCAACTTTTTTAGGTATTATCTAGTACTGCTGACAACGATGACAACAACAACGAGCACTCAGAACCACTGCCACAAGCAGCTGCTTGCGGGGTGGGAATGGGTGCAACTTCAAAACGACAAGAACGGCTACTCACACCCACCACGCAGGACACACCACCCGCCTCCAGCCTCACGAGCAACTGCTCGTGGGGTGGATGGTGGGTGGAATGACAATGATGGCAGGGAACAACAACAACACCCGCTCCAGCCCTACGAGCCACTGCTCATAGGGTGGACAACAGGTGGAACGATGATGATTAGGGGAGACCCAAGAGACGTCAACGTCTCTTGGGTCCTAGGTAAGTTTTTTCTTCTTTTCTCATTTCATTTTTTGATCCTAACTAACTTTTTATAGGTGCAAACTACTACTGGCGATGACGACGATGACAACACCACCACCACCACTGCTGCAAGCCCCTGCTCGCAGGGTGGAAGGTGAGGGGGAAGAGATGAGGGGGAAGGAGACAAGAGGGAAGGGAGACAAGAGGGAAGGGAGACAAGAGGGAAGGGAGATGACAATGAGAGTGGGGACACCCACAATGACACCCACCCCATGCCTATGAGCATCTGCTCGTGGGGTGGTTCAGGGGGGAGAAGAATGGGGACAGGAGAGCGAGATGGCCAGGGGACGACCCGGGGAGAGATGAACACTGCCATGAGCAACTGCTCGTGGTGGGTGTTTTTAATTTATTTTTATAATTGATAGTTATGGCCCCCTCCCCTCGAGCTTGCAAGGGGAGGGCTTAGTATTATACATATTAATTACCCATATTAATTACCCCTCGCACAGATGCGAGGGGGGTCAATTTAATAATCTATTCATGATATATAACAAATTAGATTTCAGTAATAAATAGATAGAATGTATGTAACTTTAAATGACTACTTGGCTTAAGTGGTAGAGTGTGCATGTTTCATTGTCATGTGATTGCTAGTCCAGAAGGCTGTTGGTTCAATTCCCGCTGTGCACACATCATTTTGTGAGACTTATAAGACTTTCTCTAACACTGGAACTTGGACTTTACTTGGTCAGTACTTTGAAAGGTGTAAATAAATGCACAATTGATGTTGTCCAAGCAAAGTCTGAGTGCAGTCCTTGGACTTTACTCAGAGTCTGAGTGAAGTCCTCGGACAGTCCAAGTGTCTGAGTGTGTCTGAGCAGAGTCCGCTTGGACTGGGGGGGGGAGTGTAAAGTACTGGCCACTGTGATATGTTCATTGTCGACAGAGTCTGGGAGGTGTGACAGTGCATCAGCAATAGTGTTCTGATCCCCATTGATGTAAGCTTGTAAGAGTAACTCTGTGACTCTTACCAATTCTTACTAATATACACAATCACATGCTATTCTCCTTCCTATATAAACTAGAAACAGTGTACTTGTTCCTTATCTTGTAACTTCCACAATATACTCCCTTCTACTTTAGTCTTGGGCAACCTTAGTGTTGAATGCTATAGCATTCTTCCAAAGCTATTGTGTACTCATACTATGATAAGTATTCCATCCACTGTGCTTGCCATTGTGAAAGGTCGTGCTGGAAGTCAGAAATTTGCAGTGTTTTGTGGTCTGTCTGGATGTGAATTTGAGATCCCAGTAATTCTACTCTCCATTTTCATAGTGCCTGCATGATAGCGAGCATTTCCTGCTCATGGACTGGATAGCTACATTCTGCACTGTTCAGTTGCCTGCTCTCGAATGCCACAGGCTGGGTGGATTCCCAAGTAGGCCCAAAATAGAGCACAGCACCTGTCCATCGTTTGCTTGATGAAAATCTTATTGTCACCTGGATTCTTGTGGTCAATTGTTGTGAGGCAGTCACAACTTACAACAAGACACTTTAGTGAGTTGAACACATGCTGGTGCTCCACTGTCCATATTGGGAAGGCAATATTGCATTCTTTGCATGTTAGTGGTGTGAGCATGGAGGTATGTTCTGTGAGCATAGGAAGAAATGTGCTGATGTATCTGACAAGCCCCAAGAATTGCCATACATGTTTTGCTGAAGTGGGTGCCAGCTATTCGAGGATCTGCTTCACTTTCGAGTTGTCCACCTCTATGCCACGTGTGGAAATGTGGTGTCCCAAGAAATCAATTTCTGTAGCAAAAAATGAGGACTTTTTGAGTAAGCAGTACAATTCCACTTTCTGGAGTGCCTCGAGTATGGCTACATTGGTTTTGTGCTCAGCAAGTGAGTTGGACCAGATAATGATATTGTCAAGGTAGACAGGCAGATTTTTCCAATGAGGTCTTTCAGCACAAGTGTGACTTGACATTGGTGTGTTGCAGTTGTGTATGCCCATTGGCATCACGACCCATTTCCAGAGCCCAAATGGTGTCAACATTGCTGTGTACTTAACATGGTCGGGGTCTACAAGTGTCTGGAAAAATGAATTTGTCATATCTATCTTTACCCAGATCTGGCCCTTCACACAGTCCACCTGTAAGGGGACTAGGGGATGCCCCATGTGTTTTTCCTATTTTTTATGTTCGTCCTATATTTTTCCTCACTTCATTTCCTCCTATTCTTCATTTTCTATGATTTTTCCTTATTTTATTACTAATTTTCCCTTCTATCACATTTGTGCATGTTGACAGTTTTATATTTAGAGGCAGAGCACCCCTTCCGACACCCCTTGGTATGATGTCATTCGGCGGCCTTGATCTCCCTATCTCTGCCTTTTCTATTTTTAGATTATTATTTGATTTTTGCAGTCTTCACATATACTGGGCATTAGCAAAGGGGTCCTCAGAGTTTTCTCTTTGGATTTCCCTTTGCTAGGTGTGCCTCCATTCCCTGTAATATGTAGTAAAATTTTAACTTTGGATTTCCCTTTGTTAGAGGCTGAGGTTGCCCTTATACCACCAGTATGTCATCAATTTGTGGTAGAGGGTAGTGGTCTGGGATGGTGAGATGGTTCAAGAGGTGGTAATCATTGACCTTGTGAGAAAGTACTGTTGGGTCTGCCTTGGGGATGATGAAAGATGGGGATGTGTATGGAGAAGATGACAGCCAAATTTGTCCTGCCGCATAGTGTTGATCAATCAAGATTTTCCAGCCAGCGCAATATTTTCTGGAGCATGCGTATGCCTGAGACATGGAGAGTGGGGCACCAGGGAGTAGCTCAATGTGATGGAAAACATCACAAGGTAAATCTTTGATGTGAGGTATATCTGAAGGGAAACAGTTGTGAAATGACTGTTTGAACTTCTTGTCCAGTCCTTGCAAGGTGGCTTTGCCAGTGAGCTGTTGGATTCATGTTTTTATTGCACCAACCAAACTTGGGGGGCCAGTTGTGAAGGAACTCATGTCGAAATGTTCTGGTTGTTCATGAAAAAGTGCCATTAACTCCATATTGGAAGGAAAGTTGTAATGAAAGCACCTGTGTGCCTTGATCACTTAAGAGAGGGAACAATGTAAATTGGAACTTAATATGGATTAAAGAAAGAGTAGAGTACTAGCTAAGACATTGTTACACAAGTCAACAGTTAGACACGTGATTGTGTGTATTAGTAATGGTCCATAAAGGGAAGGTATACAGTGGGACATGTAGTGCATTGAGGGAAGTCGTAAGGTCATAAGATAATCAAGGGAATTATCTTACACTCGCACCTATCCTCTTGAAAAAAAATCCCGGGGGGGGGGGGGGGGGGGGTCGGTTTCGAGAGTGTATTGTCAGGGTGAAGGGTTCTCTGCTTCATAAGATGCGAGCACCTCCATCTTGAGAAGTTCTGATCATGGCACCCAGAGGTCATGCTCAGGACCATATCCTGTCCATTGCACCAGGAATTGATGGCCTCGTCCTTGGGGTCGATGGTCCAGGATCCTTTTGATGAAGTATTCAGTGTGACCACTGCCAGTGACCAGGGGTTTAGGTGGAATCTTGGATCACATCAGGAAGAGTTCATCATCATTTGCGACGTGTTTTCGGAGGTGGGAGACATGAAAAGTAGGGTAAGTGCATGACTGAGGTAGGAGGAGGAGTGTGTATGAAGATGATTCGGGGAACACTTGTGTGATTTCATACGGCCCATTGAATTGTGGCATAAGTTTTGCCACCCATCCGTCCTTCGCATGCATGTAGTCTCTTCATCGATGGGCGGTTGCCAGCATGACTTTATCACCCACTGTAAAAGGAGGTTCTGCAAGTCAGTCCCTGTTCGCAAAATGAGCTTGTTGCTTTACTGCCAAAAGATTGTCTTTGGCTGCACTTGTTTCTTCCTCCATGGTTTTGATGAACAATCGAGCAGATGCCTTGTCAGGATCATCATGCGAAGTCAAAGATGCCGGCATAGTGATTAATGGAGGCAAGAGCCTTGGTGATCGTCCTGTCTTCAGTATAAAAGGTGATACTCCTGTCGATGTGTTGGGAGTGTTCATGATGTCAAACCTCACTTTTGGTAATGCCCTTGACCATCCCTTTTGGTTTCATTTGACATGGAAGCGCAAGCACTGCATGATAGTTTTGTTTGACCACTCCGAAGACCCATCAGTTTGTGGATGGTAGGCCGTCGATAGCTTGTGTTTGATGCCAGTGAGTTTCATAAGAGTTTTCTAGAACCTTGAGACAAAGAGTTTGTTGCGGTCACTGATAATCTTGAGGGGACACCCATTATCGCAGTACCACTTGTTAAAGAACACAAATGCGAATTCTTCAGCTGTCATGCCACTGTGACAAGGCACAATCTGGATATCCACACCAAGATGGTCAGTCATCGTAACGATCATGTCAAAACCATTGTCCATGGGCAGTGGCCCCACAAAGTCAATTGCGACCGAGTCAAACTGTTTGTCCAGGATAGGCAAGGGGTGTAAAGGTCCAGCTGTTTTCGATGTTGATGACTTGTTCCATTGGCAGTCAGGACACCCAGGGACATACCCACATGTGAGGTCTCACCTCATGTTAGGCCAGTAGAAGTCATCGTGGAGGTTGGCGTAGGATTTTTCCATGCCGAAGTGACCGAGGTTGTCATGTGCCAATTGGAATAGACGTTCTTGGAGGTTTTTGTACTTAGGGATTATGAGCCTGCATCCGATAAAGAGGAGACCATGCTTCAGCATGATATTCAGTTTCATGTCCAGCATGTTCTGTTTCAGGTCCTTGAGGATGCCTAACAACCAGGGGTCTGCTCAATACCCATTCTTGATCCATGTGACAGGTTTTGGGTTGGAGTGGACTGAGAAAACTGCTGAAATAATGATGGGTGCAGTCTCCATGTCGACTGAGTCAGGGAGTCCAGATAAGGCGTCCGTGACGGTGTTTTGTTCCCCATTGATGTATGTGATACTGTACTTGTATTGCGAGAGGTATTCCATTCACCTCGCCTGGCATTGAGACAAGTCTCATTGGAACTCAAAATTTTGTAGGGTCTTGTGGTCGGTGCAGATGTAAACGTGTGAGCTGAGCAAGTCCACTTGCCATTTCTTTAATGCCCTCATAATCACTAACATCTCCTGTTCATGGACTGGGTAGTTGCATTCAGTGCTGTTCATCTGCCTGCTCTCAAATGCTACAGGCCGAGCAGATTCCTGACATGGGCCAAAAGAAAGCACGGTGCCAGTCCGTCTTTTGCTGGCGTCACAAGTCACAAAGATTTTATTGTCGCCAGGGTTTTCATGGTTGATCATCGTTAGGCAGTCCCTCCTGATCACAAGTTGTTTAATGTTCTCAAAAGTGTTCTGGTGCTCACGTCTCCAGGCTGGGAAGTTGGAGTTGCATTCTTTGTGGGTGAGGGGGTCAACACAGCTGTCCATTCGGCTAGACTGGGCAGGAATGAGGCAATGTAGCGCACAAGACCCAAGAATTGGCAGACGTGCTTTGCTGATTTTGGGGCAGGCCAGTTCACAATTTGCAACACCTTCAATTGATCCACTTCGATGCTCCAAGCCGAGATGTGGTGCCCCAGGAAATCAATTTCCGATGTAAATAGCATAGACTTTTTCAGTGAACAGTACAAGTGGGCTTCACACAGAGCAGTTAGGACCAGTTCCACCTTTTGCTTGTGTTCCTCCAGGGTGTCAGACCAGATGATCACATTGTCAAGATAGATGTGACAGATCTTGCCTATGAGATCATGAAGGGTGAGGGTCACATGTCTCTGGTGAGTTGCTGGTGAGTTCCGCATGCCCATTGGCATGATGACCCATTCCCATAGACCAAATGGAGTGAGGGTCACGGTGTTTTTGATGTCATCTGGGTGAACAAGAGTCTGGAAAAATGAATTCATCATGTCAATTTTGCCCCAGATTTTCCCTTTAGCACAGTCGGCAAGGATGTTGTCGATCCGAGGCAGGGGGTAATTACCAGGAATGGTGAGGTGATGGAGATGTCGGTAGTCGTTTACCCACTGTGGGAGTACAGTAGGGTCCGTCTTCGGAATGATGAATGATGGTGACACATATGGAGACAAAGATGGCCGGATTTGGCCAGAATCCACATGCTGGTCAATGAGGGTCTCGATATTTATGCAGGCATCCATATGCATGTGATATGGAGACAGGAGCCCCTGGGAGTAACTTGATGTGATGGTAGACATCATGAAGGAGGTCGTTGACGTGTGGGAGGTCCGAGGGGAAACAGTCAGCAAATTTATTCTTCAACTGATTGTCGAGCTTCTTTAGTGTTGCTTCCCCCACCAATTGAATGATCTGGGTTTTGATAGCAGTGACAAGGTTAGGCGGGCTGGTAGTGAAAGATCTCATGTTGAAACGTCTGGGGTTCTCCTCAAAGACTGCAAGTAGCTCCCTATGGACAAGCCTCCAAGCTTGCTTGGCATTTTGTTGCCCAGTTTTAATTTCTCATGCCTCAAGCTTATGACATTGACAAGGAAGGACAGCAGCCATCCTAAGATGTTGGGAGGGTTGGGAGGGTTCAGTAAGTCATACCCAGAGTCCTTCGCAATTACAGTTCACAGTTCAGCATCAACAACAATTTTATTCTTCACAAGAAAGTCTAGACTGAGGATCAAGTCAGTGTGGAGTCCGGGACAGATAATCATGTTGAGGGTACGGGAGTGCCAGAGAGAGTCTTGCGACTGGATTGATAATCTACAATACTACAGGGGTTCTGGGATTGTCCTTCTTTGTGAATGCTCCAGAAACAGCAAGGGGTTCGTATAAATGTTTAGGCTTTAGACATAGGATGTCAATGAGTTCGCTAGAAATCAAGACTGGAAAGGAGCCATGGTCAATGAGGGCATCAATGGGAGTAGGTGCACATGTAGCCAGTGCATCCACACAGCAACACCAGCGCAAGTGTTGAGGGAGAGTAAGAGGTGAATGAATGTACTCATCAACATCGTTAGCATCTACATATTTGTCCTCATCCCCATTGCTCTTGCTGCCTTCAAATATGGCTTCGGACTCAAAGATGGCGGCAACGGTGGTCGAGTTGCCATGTGGGGCAGCTTGGTTCTTGTCATGGATGGCCTTAGCCTTTGCAGCATGTGCAGCCGTTACATGCTTGCAGTTGTCAGGTGTTGGTCGGGGGTTGGTGCAGTTCCGTCCGAGGTGCCCTGCATAAAAAACAAGCCATTTATAACATCCAAGGTGTTGTCTGAGGGTCTTCTCGTCTTCCATGAGGGGTTTGAGAGGTGTCGAATGGATAATGCTCAGGACGGTGGGGGAATTTGTCGTGGGGATGGTGATGTTGGGAACAGGCAAGTCTCACAAGATGTTGCCTGCTTTGACTGTGCGGGAGACCCATCTGGCTCGACTTGCTTGGAGGTCCTGCTCTAAAAGGAGGAGGTGTTCCATCCACTCTTCAAAATCCATGATGGCATCGAGAGTGCCCTTGGTCGCACCAGGGGCAATGCTGTTGTTGGCCTTGTAGAGTCGTTTCAGGCCGTCTGAGAGTCAAGGTAGCAAGTGGAGCCTGAAGTGATCATCGGGGATGTGATATGCTGATGGGTGGCACCAAGCTCAGTGTTCGCATTACGGACAGTGTTGACCCAGGTAAGGAGGTTGGTAGAGTTTTGTGCCAAGATCTGGTCTTGCCCAAGTTCGTCTTCCCAAGAACAAGGTAAGAACTTTTTCTTGAGGGCGATCAAGAAGTCAGGGAAGGTAAGGGTGACAAGTCGGTCCTCCTCTGCATAGATCTAAGATTGCACTGATGACAATTTGAAGTTATAGATAATTTTACTGATGTGGTCAGCAGCGGGGATATCTTTTACAGAGAAGTACCGATGACATGCAG
The DNA here is from genome assembly GCA_026075535.2 of Tricholoma matsutake. Lineage (NCBI taxonomy): Eukaryota > Fungi > Basidiomycota > Agaricomycetes > Agaricales > Tricholomataceae > Tricholoma > Tricholoma matsutake. Next base: position 7,986,859 of record AP026540.1, on the reverse strand, counting down.
TATCAAATTCTCAGATGACTTTTACCATTAGGTGGCCAGCTGTGAGGAGGGGGGCAGACAAAGGTGATGTTTGCTTCACCTCTGCGGCCACATACAACGGGTGAATGGTGGAAGACATGACAGGTGTGCAGGGCATATCTGATTCAGAGTCGGACATAGGGCACTGTCAGGGTGATCTTGGATGAACAGGGTTCACAGGGGCTGGTGTCAGGGCTTCGAATGGGGATAATGAAGATAGGGTCATGGAGGTGGAGTTGAATCATACTAAGGAACATGCTCTGCTCCTGGTTGTGAGCAGTGCAGGTCATGAAGGTTTGCGAGACAGATTGGTGGTGATGAAGGGGATGTACTCGGGTGGCAAATCAGGGAGTGGACCCTTGATAGGCCTTTGTTATATACGCAAGGTGGGATAACGCTGGGGTTGGGGCAGATGTGGATAGAGCTGGGCTTCTGATCTTTCTGATGTTACAGTCACTTCTTGCCCAAAAAGGGTCGACAGGAGTCGTTAAGGGACCTTATCACCAGGTAAGGTAGGATCCCAGCCAGTTCCAGTAGGGAGACTGTAATTCCATGCCCAGCGGTGTTGCAATTTGGTCCGCAGTGGAATCACAACCTAGGGGGGATTTTTGGTTTCTTTGAGCTTCTGATAAGGGGTTTCGAAAGATGCCTTGCCGAGTTCAAATTTAAAAAAAAAAGTGTAATGAAAGCACCTGTGTGCCTTGATCACTTACGAGAGGGGACAATGTAAATTGGAACTTAATATGGATTAAAGAGAGAGTAGAGTACTAGCTAAGACATTGTTACATGAGTCAACAGTTAGACACATGATCATGTGTATTAGTAATGGTCCATAAAGGGAAGGTATACAGTGGGACATGTAGCACATTGAGGGAAGTCATAAGGTCATAAGATAATCAAGGGAATTATCTTACAAAAGTATGGTGTACTTTCCTACACTCAAAGGAGGGGACAATGTAAACAGGAAGTTTGTATGAATTCAAGATGATAACCACTATAGACAACATTGTACAATAATCAAGAAAGGTGACATGTGATCGTGCACCTTAGTAATTGATAAGAATAGAACAAAATGTGTAGAATGAAATGAGGGTGCTCGATGGTCATACTGGTAAGAGATTCTAGGGAGAATCTCTTACACTCGCATATACATATCTAGTGTTTTAAGGTTCAGTTCGGTCTGGTTTTTTGACCCCAAAGTGGGTTAACCATGACCATAACCAGTCCAGACTGCAACCCTAAGTGATGTAGACCGTAACCGAACCGATTGGGACCAGTCCCATCGGTTCGGTTACGGTCCAAAAAACTGGTTTTGACTGGTTTTCCCCCCATTTTTTCACACTAACTAAATTTAATTATGTATACAAAATAAAATAAATATATAAACACCCTGCGAGCAGTTGCTCACAGCGGTGCAGTGTAGCTACTTAGAGAACAAAAAAAAGAGAACAAAAAAGAAAAAGAAAAAAGAACAGCCCCACCGTCTCGTGTTTGTAGCGAGGGTGGGTAGGGCAGGGCACAGGTAACCCTTGGGTATATTTCCTCATACCCTTACCCATACCCATGAACACCATACCCGCATGGGTATGGGTACGGTATTACCGCAGGTTTTGAGAAGAATACTTATTTTAATAACTTATTACACTAAACTAAGTTAATAGAAACCCCCTCGCTCACGTTTGGAGCAAGGGAGGGGGTGGTGGACCTATTCTAATAAATAAATTACATTAAATTAATATAGAAAACCCCCCCCCCCCTCCACATTTCGAGTGAGGGAGGGGGTGGTGGTGCCTGTAGTCAATGAAAACAAAACAAAAACCCCCCCCTCTCGCGTTTGGAGCAAGGGAGGGGGGTGGTGCCTATAGTTGCCAAGAACAGAATGAGTAACCCCCCCGCTCACATTTGCAGTGAGAGAGGGGGGGGTGCTGCCTGTAGTCATTGATCCCCATTTCCACCCCACAAGCAGTTGCTCGTGGTGGCAGTTGGGTCCTTGGGTCCTCCTCCTGGTCATCATTGTCATTCCCCCTGCTATCCACCCCATGAGCAGTTGCTCGTGAGGCTGGGGCAGGTGGTGTGCCTGTAGTCATCGATCCCTGTTTCCACCCCACGAGCAGTTGCTGTTGGTGGCAGTTGGGTCCTTGGGTCCTCCTCCTGGTCATCGTCGTCATTCCACCTGCTATCCACCCCACAAGCAGTTGCTTGTGAGGCTGGGGCAGGTGGTGTGCTGTTGTGATGTGGCGGCGTTGGCATGGGGTCGTTCCATGTGAGCTCCTCGTTCCGAGGGAGTTCCAACCTAGGAAATGAAAGAAACAAAATAGTTAGTTTACAAAAAAAAGAAATGAACTAAAAAAGATTACCATAGGCCCAAACGACACAATCATGTTGTTTGGGCCCGGGTGACATGGCACTGTTGGGTGTGTGTCATTAGCTGTTGTTGTCCATCGTCATCAGTAGTTTATAACCTGAAAAAGAAGAAACATAATCAGTTAGTTTACAAAAAACAAGAAATGAAACACAAGAAAACTTACTATAGGCCCAAACAACAGTTCACGTCGTTTGGGCCATGCTATGGTGGTGGTTGGATCATCCTATAGTTTAAAATTAGATGTGTTGTGAGTATTCAACAAGGTCAGATGATTACTCACCTGACCAAAATCTGGGTACCAGCATACCCGTACATACCCATAACACCGTGGAAAAGGGTACGGTGTTGCCCAGGTATGGCAATCCCATACCCATACCTGTACCCGTGCATACCCATGACCAGGAACACACGGTGTTACCCATACCTGTGCCATGCCCTAAGGGTGGGGTCCTACTGCTGTTCATTTGTTGTCCCACTGTTTGTCCTCCCCACTATTTGTCATTCCCTGCCATTTGTCATCCTCACTGTTTGTTGTCTGTCATTCATTGGCCTGGTACCCCCTGTTTGTTGTTCCCTGCCATGCGTCATCCGCACTGTTCATCATCGCCAGCACCTCCATATCCCCCTACATACAGTGGCTCACAGGCGGGGTGGTGGTGCTGTGACATGGCAGCAGCAGCCATTGCCGTAACAGTACTCGTTGCCACCCTGTGAGCAGAGGCTCACAGCGGTGGCAATAGTATGTCCAGCACATATTATACATGTCTGAGTCCTAAGAGGAATCGTGCAATGGAAAAGCAATGGACACATGTCATCCTCTCGTCTCTTTGGCCCCTTCAAACAACATGCAAATAGGTTAGAATTAAGTGTAAGATAGTGCTTAACAGTGGAAAACTCACCAAGATATCTTATAGTTGTATAATACCCCCCTCCAAGCGAAATCCTGTCATAATAAAAGAACGACAAGATGCGATCCTGTAGTCTCTTTGGACCCTTCAAACGACATGTAAATATGTTAGAATCAAGTATAAGATCAAGCTTAAGAAAGGAAAATTCACAGAGATATATCATGATTGTGTAATACCCCCCTCCAAGCAAAATCTTATCATAACAGAAGAATGAAAAGATTCAATCCTCTCGTCATATTATGTGTTCATTTACTGTGAACAAACATGTGCAACTACTACAGCATATATAAACCCCAGCAATTCGCATGGCCTCCCCCCTTGTAGTTAGCTTCTTATACATAATATGTACTTTAGTTCAAGGGGCTGGCGGAACAGGAAAATCACATATCCACTCAGATTTTTTTTTTCAGTACCTGTTTGACCCCCCCCTCCCCCCTCCTTCCATATATGGTAAGATTTCATCACGTGTTAATGTTGACGGGCCGCTTCAGCTTCGGGAGGTGCAGGTTCCATTTCATCATGAGGGGTATTAACAAGGGGTGGAAGGAGATGGGGTGAGTGACCGGTTTTGAGTATGAAGGGTGAAAAGCCAGTCAATGCGTTCACTGTGTTCATAATGTTGAACCTAACCTTTGGCAGTGCTTTTGCCCAGCCTTTTTGGTTCCTCTCCACATGGAATTGAAGGCATTGGATTATCGTTCTGTTCAATCGTTCTGATGCGCTGTCTGTTTGTGGATGGTACACTGTGGATAATTTGTGTTTGATCCCTGTTAACTTCATGAGTGTTTGCCAGAATTTTGATATGAATAACTTGTTGTGGTCACTGATAATTTCTGATGGGCATCCATTCTTGCAGTACCATCTGTCAAAGAACAAGTATGCGAGATCCTCGGCTGTGATCTTTGTGTTGCAAGGTACGATCTGTATATCAGCGCCTAATCTGTCGGTCATTGTCATGATGCAATCGAAACTGTCATCCTTAGGCAAGGGACCTACGAAATCGATCGCAACTGATTCAAATCATCTATCTGGGACCAGGAGGGGATGCAAAGGTCCATAAGTCTTTGTCGTTGACGATTTGTTTTGCTGGCAGTCCATGCAACTTGGAACGTAGCCTTGCATGAGGTTCTTGCGCATGTTGCCAGTAGAAGTCATCCCTGAGTGCGGCATAAGATTTCTCACTCCCAAAGTGTCCGAGGTTATCGTGTGCAAGTTTGAAGAGGTATTCTCGGAGGTCCTTGTACTTCGGAATGATTAATCGGTTGCCAATGAAAAGTAACCCATGGTTCATTGAGATGTTCAATTTGCAATTGAGCATGCCCCGTTTCATGTCTTCCGAGATCCCCAAGCACCAGGTGTCCACCTGGTATCCCTTCTTAATATGCTTGATCAGTTTGGGATCACTATTGATTGAGAAAACTGCTGCTGCTGTCAAGGTTGTTGGATCATTGTCAACCATGTCTGGTAGTTGGGATAGGACATCTGCCACTGTGTTACATTTCCCATTGATGTATGTGATGGTGTACTTGTACTGGGACAAGTACTCCATCCAATGTGCTTGGCGTTGTGAGAGGTCTTTTTGCATGTTGAAGTTCTGGAGCATTTTGTGATCAGTATGGATGTGGATGTGCATCCCCAATAAGTCTATGTGCCATTTTTGTAGCGCACGCATGATTGCCAACATTTCTTGTTCATGGACTGGATAGTTACATTCTGTGCTATTAAGTTGCCTGCTTTCAAATGCCACTGGACGTGCCATTTCCCATGATGGGCCAAATGACAGGACAGCTCCTGTTTGCCTCTTGCTTGCATCGCAGGTGACAAAAATCTTGTTGTCTCCTGGGTTCTCGTGGTCGATGACCATCAGACAGTCTCTACTGACTACAAGTCATTTGATTGCCTCAAAGGCATACTGGTGTTCAGATGTCCACGTGGGGAAATTGGTGTTACATTCTTTATGTGTGAGTGGAGTCAGAAGTGCGGTGTGTTCTGCAAGAGCTGGGAGGAAAGTGCTAATGTATCTGACGAGACCCAAGAATTGGCGAACGTGCTTTGTGGAGGTTGGTGCAGGCCACTGAAGGATTCATTTCACCTTCGAGTTGTCTGCTTCAATGCCATGCGTTGACAAGTGATGACCTAAAAAATTGATTTCGGTGCAGAAAAGAGTAGACTTTTTCAGGGAGCAGTAAAGTTTTGCTATTCGGAATGCCTCGAGCATGAGGCTGACATTGGTCTTGTGTTCAGCTAGTAAGTTTGACCAAATGATGATATCATCTAAGTAGACGTGGCAAACCTTGCCGATGAGTTCCTTCAATGCTAGAGTAACTTGTCATTGATGCGTCGCTGGTGAGTTTTGCATGCCCATTGGCATGACAACCCATTCCCAAAGACCAAAGGGTGTAAGTGTAGCTGTGTATTTGACATGGTCAGAATGTATGAGCATTTGGAAAAATGAGTTAGTCATATCTATCTTTCCCCAGATTTTTCCTTTTGCACAGTCTGCAAGGATGTCATCGATATGTGGTAATGGGTAGTTGTTGGGTACTGTGAGCCAGTTCAGATGTTGGTAGTCGTTCACCCATCAGGGCAACACAGAGGGGTCTGCCTTGGGGATGATGAACGACAGAGAAGCATAAGGTGATGATGAGGGCTGAATATGTCCAGCTGTGAGATGTTGTTCAATCAGGGTTTTCCAACCCACACAGTATTTTCTTGGACATGCATAAGCCTGGTTCACAGATATTGGCGCACCTGGTAGGATGTGAATGTTATGATAAATGTGTGGCAGATCTTTAACATGTGGAATGTCCATTGGGAACCAGTCTGTGAATGAATTTTTGAATTGCTTGTCTAACTTGCAGAAGTGTGGCTTCTCTGGCCAGCTGTTTGATGCGCATCTTGATGGAGCCTATCACGTTTGGAGGTCCAGTCGTGAACATAGACATGTCAAAATGCTCTGGTCATTCCTCAAATAGGGCAATCATCTCAATGTGAACTAATTTTCGATATTTTTGGCTTTCTCCTTGTCCCATTTGGATGACTTGAGCTTCTGCTTTGCGTCTTTTTGATGGATTTATGATTGGCATTTTTTGAGATGACTTGGGATCAGGGGATTGAGTAGATCATAATTTGTTTCCTTAGCAATCACTGTGTGCCTCGTGGCGTCCACTACAATCTGATTTCTCACAAGGAAGTCTAGACCTAAGATGAGATTGGTATGAAGTTCGGGACAAATAATTGCATTAATTGCTCTTGACTTCCAGATGGAGTCGGGGGATTGGAGATACACTCTACAATATTGTGTTAAAACAACGGCGCAGTCTGCATTCTTCTTTTCTTTCATAAAGGCACCAGAGATGGACATATATGTGAAGAGAGGGCGGGGTGTGAGGCATAGCAATTCTGCAAGGTCGCTAGAAATCAAAACTGGAGGGCAGCCATGGTCAATAAGGGCATCGATTGGTGTGGGAGCACAGGTGGCTGGCACATCAATGCAACACGTCCATCAAAGGTGGGAAGGGAGTGAGAAATGATGTGGAACATACTCTTTGGCATTATTAATGTCAACAAACTCCTCCTTGTCTTTGTTACTGTCACTCTCATTGTTGAAGGTTCTGGCACCCTCAAAAATGGCAGCTACCACAGTGGTGCCATTCTTCTTCTTCTCATACACAATCTTTGCCTTGGCAGCAAAAGCCATGGTGACATTCTTGCAATCAGCGGGGGTTGGGCAGGGATTGGTGCAGTTGCAACCGATGTGCCCAGCATAAAAAACACGACACTTGAAGCATCCAAGGTGTTGATGAAGGAGTTCCTTCTCCTCTTCGGTGCAGGGGCTAAGGGGTGTAAGTGATTGGTTGGTATTGGAGGTGGGGAGGTTGACAATGTTGGAGTCATGTAGCACCATGCCGCCAGCTTTTGCAGCACGTGCTACCCAGTTGGACCCACGGGTGGCCAGGAGATCAATCTTGAGTAGATGGATACACTCCAACCACTCATTGAAGTCAGTAAGTGCATCAAGTGTGCCTTGCATGGCACCTGGGGCCGTCCCATTGTTTGCCTTGTATAGCCGTTTCAGGCCGTTGGAGAGGCGGGGGAGGAGATGGAGTCGGAAATGGTCAGGGGGTATATGGTATGGATTTAGCCACTTTGAGCTCATCGTTGGCATTGTGGACCTTGTTCACCCAAGTTAAAAAACTGGTGGAGCCTTGGATGGAGATCTGGTCTTGTACAAGGTCGTCCTCCCAGGTACATGGTAGGAACGTCTTCTTGAATGCTACGAGGAAATCTGAGAATGATAAAGCTTGAAGAGTGTCTTCCTTGGCCATAACCCAAGATTGAACAGCCGCCAACTCAAAGTTATAGATGATCTTGGCGACATGCATTGTCAAATTGGCATACTACTGGCACAGTCAAAAGACCAGCAGTCAGGATAGGTGCAGACGAAGGTGATGCCTGGCACACTTCTGCGGGCGCATACAGGGGGTCATTGATTGGGGCCATCTGTGCTGGGTGTTGGCTCGAGTCGGATGACGAGGATGATGAGGAGATAGTTCATTTCAGGGGGTGGATTTCAGGGGTACAAGGTGGATGTGATTGTGGGGGCAATGGAGCGAGTGAGGTCAGGGGTGATGGGCTGTCCTGAATGTTTGTCTGAATGATCTCCCAAGCACGGCGCCAGGTTGTAAGGGGTATTGCTGATGAAGGATGATGAGACAGGGTGATTTCAATGTAGCAGACATGTTCTCACAGGGTTTTGGGCTGGGCATGATGCTGTCTTTTTTTTTTTGTGTTCTTATATGGTGTGTTCTTATAGGATTTTGCATTGTTGGGGCACAGATAAGAGACTCTTGGCGGTGATAAGGGCTTTGACAGAGAAGGCATCAGGGGTTTGGGGTTATCATGGTTGTTGGCTGTAAAGAGTATCACTATACCCTAAGAGCGTAATTCACAATTGCTGTTGTGATATAATTGGCATGGATGATGAGGTGGTGTGAAAATTCTGGGGGTTTTTTGGGGTGTGGTTGGTGTGTGACCACACATCATACAAACTGATGTTTAAAAAAAAGGGGAAGGAAAGTATGGGGTACTTTCTTACACTCAAAGGAGGGGACAACGTAAACAGGAAGTTTGTATGAATTCAAGATGATAACCACTATAGACAACATCATACAATAATCAAGAAAGGTGACACGTGATCATGCACCTTAGTAATTGATAAGAATAGAACAACATGTGTAGAATGAAATGAGGGTGCTCGATTGTAGTAAGCAGAGGGTGGTTGACTGAGATCACCCGCAGCAAGAACACAAATAACATATTTATTTTGCGTAGGGTAAAAAAGTCCCCTTCTAACTATGGACTGGTTCCCTTATAAAGGAACCGGTGGCTTATGAACACAAGTATGGTACATAATGGTAAATATATATAAAGCTCTAGGCCACAGGCCCAGATCACTACATTCTCCCTTCTGGTTTGGACCCACAGTCCAAACCAGAACCCAAGAAACAAGAAAACAAGAAGGCACCATGACATGTATTTCTTCAAGATTGTAAGTGAACTCAACCCTCAGAGGGAGGAGTGAGAGGCGAAAGGTCCATATCAGCATTGGTGTCAATATCCATTCTGCTTCCAAGCAGGATGGATAGAATGGTGGGAGTAAGTGGGTAAGGAGTCAACGTGAGTTGGAATTCTGGGGTCTCAAGGGATGTCACATCACTGGGAGGCACCGACAACTGCTCCCCTCCAAGGGGCACAGTCCCAGTTTCTGACTCATTGTCAGATGAGACAGAATCGGTTTCCTCCATGTCGGAACCTCAGTTCTTGTGGTGACTCCAGGTGACATGTGCCGCAACCAGCTTGATCCCACCTGTCTTAGCAGGAGGGAACCCCGTGGCAGAGTCGCATTGTCTCTTTTGCTCCTTCTTTGCTTTATTTTTTTCTGCCTTCATTCAATGCAGTGGACCTACATAAGTCCAGCCGCCATCCACAAAATCTGGTGATAGGTTGTCTCCTCGGCTCAAAGGCCAATTCACCATTACAACCACATTCTAATCACATCGGCTAACTCCCACAAGGTCCCAGAAGCAGCGCAACCACTCACGACCAAGTCTACCAAGCGTGATATCATATCGACCACATCGAAACATCACCAACGACATTGATCATACTTAGAAACCACATCGCACAACTTTAGGACTACCTCGAAATGCCCTAAGATCCCTCTGAATGAACATTGAATATCCCTGATCAACCTCAAACAACTGCAAATGCAATCGAACATTGTCAACCATCGTCGAGCGTTATCGATTGACATCAAGAAACTACGAGCAACATTGGGCGCCGCATTCATTATCTGAATGGTGGAATACCATGTGCCAGGGAGTATTCCAACTCGTGCTCAAACCTGCTGATAGTAGGTCAGCCTTGTTCCAAGTCCCTATCACAAGAGGCAGACCAATATATTACCCTGGAGAATATGTTGGGAATAATAGGGAAAAAATACACTTTTTCCCTGGGGAAAAATAAAAGGAACCATCAGTAAAAAAATGTTGTTTTTCCCACACTTTTCTCTTTGCTCTTGCTCAGCAAAAATAACTCATCCATTCCCAGGAGAAAATCAGGTGAAAATGGAGGGGAAATATATCTTTTTCTCCACATTTTCTCTATATCTGGTGAAAATAACATTTTTTCTCCTGACTTCCACAATTTTTTCACCTAGAAACAGATTAGTTATTTTTCCACAGAGAAAAAACTGGGAATATGTGGGAAAATGACCTTTTTCCCCCTAATGTTCACAAGTTTTTCTCCTGGAAACAGATTAGTTGTTTTCCTGCAGCAACCAAAAGGACAAAGTGTGGGAAAATAACATATTTTTACTGATGGTTCCTTTTATTTTTCCCCAGTGAAAAAGTGTCTTTTTCTCCCATTATTCCCAACATTTTCTCCAGGGTAATATATTGCTCTGCCTCTTGTGATAATTGCATACAGAACCTGCTGGACGGATTATTGTGACACTTAGCACAGTTTATACACAAAGGACAGTCTCTTTTTAGTTCTTTCCCTTTATTACTCCTTCATCATATGATATATCTCTTTCTTGTTTGGATTCCAGTCTCATTTTGGCCTCGTGTTTTAACTCATATCTTTTGCCTCATGTTCTACACATGTTTCTTATACCATTTTAGGAAGTTTCTCTTAAAACATATAAAACTCTGTAGTATCTACTTGGGAATACAAGAAATCATCTTCACATATCGCCTCGTATAAAGTTCTAAGAATCCAATCTATCCTCTAAACAATCTAAGCTTCTATGAGTTTTCTCGATCAACGAGAAACCTCTGCGACCATCATCGTCCTTGATCCTCTTATCATTAGCACTAGTAAGCATTCCGACACTTCCTAGCCATTGGCTATAACCTTTGTATACTATTGATACACCAAAAGTCCTTAGAATTCACACATCAACCCTTGATGATAAACATTGTTCGCCATCAATCTCGTTGATTGTCCTCGATATTGATCGATACTCCATTGGACCATGCCAAACACCTTCCTCTCTTATAGAACTACCTTTACGACTAGTACCAACTAGTTGTCTTCCCATTGGTTGGACCACAAACATTTGGAACGTCTCGCACCCTTCCTCTGACTTGTGCAAATATCATTGGTTGCCTCATCAGCAGTTTTGGTGGTTTTCCCAGGTTGAGTATCATCACCGGGGTGGTTAGTGCTGGAGAGGTAGTGTCTGCCTCGGGTTCTGAATGACTCGAGGCAGGAGTTTGGTCTGAAGCCTCATTGCATAGGGGGGGGACGGTCAACAAAGGAGTGATATTCAACCAGCCCATAGGCAAACCTGGATGAATGGACAGGGAGCAGATGCCAGAGGGCACCACAGTTGAACTAGTTGCTAGGCTAGAACTGGAAGCAGCCAGTGGGGGAATGTGGGGAGTAGTGTGTATGGAAGCAGATAGCCCTGGACCTCCACTCAGGGTATGAACTGCCTCCAACACATCAGGTCCCCACTTCCGCTTTGGAGGTGGTGGCTGGGTCAAACATCGCGATCCTGGAGGAGCAATCCACCATCTCGACTTCCTCGGCTTAGGCCAACACAAATGAGAAACCTTCATATCAATACTCACCATGCCTTCAAATGTCTCGAACAATCGGGAGATATCCTAATTCCTGTAACTGAAGCAGAATCTACTCATTGTAGACTATTCCCTTCACCTATCTCATCGCCTTCAACATCATCATCTACTTCTTCATCCTCATCATCAACCTCTTCATTCATCCTTCCAACAACTTCGACACCTCTACCATCCTTCACCCAAGTCTTAACCCCTACCCCTAGAGTCATCGCATTCATGACTACACAAACCACTATGCCAGCTCATGGTCATTCGACTGCTCTGAAATTTGATCCTACTCAACCTCAAGAGCTCCAACGATACTTCAAGGAGCTTGAATTATTGTTCCCAACCTGTGGCATCACAGAATCAAACCTGATGAAGAAACACGCCTGTTGCTACCTTGACATCGATTCTTCTGAACTCTGGGAATCGCTTCCAGAATATCAGCCCGGCACTTCATTCAACAAGTTTTGAATGGCAGTACATAAACTCTATCCCACCTCGGAAGACGAACGCAAGTGGAGCATATCGGACATGGACAAATTAGTGGGAGAACAACTATGTGTAGAGATATTTGACGTGAACAATCTAGGAATGTATTATCAGGCATTCTACAACATTACTCACTTTTTACGAGCAAAGAATAGGATCTCGGAAGCAGAGCAAAGCAGAGCTTATGTTCGAGGATTCCAACCCAGCTTATGGACTCAAATTGTGCGATGACTCAAACTCAAATTTCCTGATCATTATCCTGATGATCCCTATCCGCTCAATGACATTCACAATGCGGCAAAATTTGTACTAGCAGGCTCTAACACATTGAACTCAGTAATCCACCAATTGACCTCTTCATCACACTCGACATTGAACGTTGGAAATACAGTCACCCCATCACCCGGAACTATTACGATCAAAGCTGAAGATCTAAATGCAATGTTTGAGCAATTTTCTAGCACCATTGCTATGCACATCGCAGGTACTAAATCAACTACAGCTCCTTGCGCTAATTCGGCAGACAGACAGGCACACATCGATGCACTTCTTTGCATATTTTGTGGTTTATTGGGACATTTTATCCCTGATTGTTTGGTTTGTCAATTGTACTTGAATGAAGGGAAGTGTAAGCAAAACGTGGAAGGAAAGATTGTACTTCCAAATGGACAATTCATGCCTCGAAGTATTCCTGGCAGGTTTATCAAGGAACACATCAATGAATGGTGGAAACAGAACCCAGACGCAACACCAGCAGCCACACTTTTATTCAGCATCGCACCATGAGCACTTTTGGTTTCGACTAATTCAACCTCAGCTGTGATCACTTCGATAATGGAGTCTGACATAGTTTCTACCTCGGCATCAGAAACAAAAGGCATTTATCATAACTCAATGCTGACACCTGACTCCGAAGAAAGAATAGCAGCTCTTGAGCAAGAGATATTTGCGCTTCAAAGTGGTCAACCGTTCTCGTGTCCAAACAATGAGGTTCGAAGTCCAGTTCTGGCCACGACAATCCCCATTCCTGCATCTTCGACATCTACTGCCCCAATACCAGCACCATCGACATCTTCGTCGACTTCAGTCAACCCTTCAACTTCAACTATGGCTCCGGCATCAGCATCAACATTGACTTCTCCTGCTTTGACTACCTCGCCCTCAACCACCGTACCCCCAACGCAAACCTTGGTACACCCTTACGCATTGGTCAGGGAGAATGCCTATTTGCCACCACACAAAAGGAACTTTGCTGGTGCATCGAAGGGTAAGGAGAAAGATGGACCATCATATGCGACACAGGCACCAGTACAGAACAAGAAAATTGCCCACAATATCTTTTCGCGCTCGATGAAGATGCCAATTGTTACGCTTACATTGAAGAACTACTCTCACTTTCACCCGAGGTTCAAATGAAATGGAGAGAACAGGTCACACCGAAACGAGTACCACAAACTGGAAACAATGCCATGAACATGGTCAGTCCTGACGCGATTATTGTGCCCGACCCATACAGGACCTATATTAGCAGTCTTCGACCTGGTGAAATCCCTCAGCCATTTGTCGTCGCTAAAGAAACTTTCTCAATTAGATCAGTTATTATGGATGTTCAGGGTAACTGTTAAGAACTGATCCTGGAAGGTTCATCGGAATCTGATCGGACACTGCAGGTGTTATTTATGGAAGGTTGTCGGGTCATTGTGGATTCGGCAGGAGGGGAAATGGAAAGGACTTGGCTTCAGCTTGTAAGAAGCTGCGCCCTTCACCTCGTCTGGTGTCCTAATTTCAAGTTGGAGGTTTGGAGGTAGGAACAGAAAAGTGTGGGTAAATGCAAGGAGGAGTATGGGGGGATGTAGGTTAAGTTCAGATAGGACTAGAACTTCAGAGGGAGACTAGAGGTTGAGTTGAAAGGAGTTCAGACTCTTAGGGAACAGAAGTAGGAGTAGAAGGAGGTTTAGATTGACAAGTCAAAGTCGAGTCTATGTCGATATATGAACTGAGGAATACAAGGCAAAACTGACTAAGCTTAAATACTGTAGTCCAGAATAATGCAGAACAGGAACGAAGACTGCAGCAGTGTCTCGACTGCATAGATAAATTATCTAGCGGGAGCTGCACAGGAATCTGTAGTCAAATTTGCAATAGAGACGGCAGCCTTGGGAAGGCAGCCATGGATGCTGTACAAGGCGGCCTGGTGCACAGCAGTGTGGGCAGTGCAAGGTGGCCGGGAACGAAATTGGGAGGCATAGGCAAAAGTCATGTTCAACATGTGGGAAAGGGTCGGATGGATGTGGGTTCTGATCGGGTGAGGAACGGTTCTTGACAGTATTTCCCCCTTAGTACCGAGCCTACGAGGCACGTGAGGGTTTGAGTCTGAATGAGGAAGTTGGTTGAATTTTCCGAATGCAGTAATTGGTTTAAAAAAATTTTCACGTTCTTTCCTTCTTCCATCAACTATCAATTATGTCCCCTCCAGCAGTATCCGTGCAGATCAAATTGGCCGCGATGAGGGCCCAACACAAACAGAGGGAGCGGGCAATGAAGGAGCAGATGGAACGGGAGATGAAGGAGCTGGAGGAAGCAGCGAGAAAGGAGGAGCACCAGGTGCAGGAGGTGCAGAAGGCTGCCGAGGAGGCTGCAAAGGCTGAGGAGGTGTGCCAGGCAGAGGCACAGAAAAAAGAGGTATCGGCTGCAAGACAAGTGGAGAAGAAGTGGGCGGCTGCGGCCGCAGGTTTGGAGGATGAGGCCGAGGGGAGCAAGTCCCCAAAGAAAAAGAAAGTCGCCAAGTCAAAGATGCAAGTGGGGTCAGAGGGGTTGGAGGGTCCGGTGCGGGTGCAGGCTGCATTGCCTTGCAAAAGGTGCATACTTGTTTCCCTTTTCAGTCTCTTTTTACTGACAAGTGGCCTAGATGCAAATATCAAAAGATTGCTTGTTTCAAGATGGGTGCAAAGGGACGGGTGTGCAACAACTGCATGCGTGTCAAACATAAGTGCAAGGAGGTAGTGTGGGAGGGGCAGGAAGCCCCTGCGGCAAAACCGGCAGGAATGACGGGGGCGACTGGGGAAAACCCAGAATTAATGCAACAAATGATGAAGTTAATAAGGAAGGGGTTTGCTGAGGTGGCTACTGCAGTGCGGGAGTCGATGGGGGAGATTCAGGATGCTTTGGACCCAGAGTGGGTGGAGGAAGAAAGTGCCGGGGAGGAGGAGAGCAACGAGGGTGACGAAGAGGTGGAGCAGGCAGTGCGAGAGTCCCGGTGGGAAAGACGCGGGATCCGAAAATCCGGAGATGACTGGGAGGCCTTCCAGAGATATCTGGAGAAAAGGCGAGCTGATGATGAGGAGGAGAGTGAGGATGAAGAAGAGGGTGAGGAGGGTGAAGAGAAGGATGAGGGCGGAGATGCAGGCGAAGTTGGGGGAGAGGGAGATGAAGATGGAGAGGGAGAAGCGGTGGTAGTGTAGGGACCCGGTCGGGTCCAAAAAAATCTTTTTTCAATAAAATTTGTTCTGAGTTCGGACTGAGTGAATAAGTAACGTGAATAGTCTTTAAGCGGGTAACAGTCTGGGTTTCTGCGGGTAGCAGGTGTGAAAATCTGCAAGGAGTTCTTGGGCGTGGTCAAGTTCCATAACAGGTAGCCAGGAAGTCTCTTCATCAGTTCCCTGGTAACCTTCCCATCAGATGAGGTAGAGAATCTTGCAGCGACGTCGGTTGTCGACTTTGGAGTCGAGGACTTCGGTGATCTCATATTCGAGCTCGTCATCGATGGTGATCGGAGGAGGTGGAGGTTGTACTCGATTTGGAATTGTGTTTGGGGAGTGTTTCTCTAGTTGAGAGACATGGAAAACAGGGTGAATGGCCCACATGTGATCCGGGAGCCACAGGGTGACTGAGTGAGTGCCCGGGCGGGCAATGATTTCAAAGGGGCCATGGTGCTTTTCGGAAAGTTTCTTGGAAGGATGTGTGGTGCAGATATTTTCCGCAGTGACATAGGCAGAATCACCAATGTTGAAGTCGGGTGCGGGTGCCCGATGTTTGTCCGCAGGACCTTGATAACGCTCTTGAGCGGCCGCAAGTTGTTTCCAAAGCTCCTGATGAAGGTCGTCTAAGTCGACGACAAACTCGCGGGCATGCTGTGAAGCTAAGTCGCATTCTGGAAAGACGGAAATGTTCAGGTGATAGCCTTTGTTGGCAAAGAAAGGGGATATGCCTGTAGAGGTGGAAGGAGCATTGTTGTAGGCAAATTTGCCCAAGGGTAAGATGTGAGACCAGTCATCCTGCTGATAGTTGCAGAAGATCCGGAGGTACTGCTCCAAGGTCTGATTAAGTCATTCTGTCTGACCATCACCTTGCAGGTGATAACCGGAAGTGAAGTGGATCCGCATGTCGAGTGCTTTTCCGAGGGAGCAGAAAAAATGGGAGACAAACTCGGATCCCTGGTTGCAAGTGACGTGCGATAGAATGCCATGCTTGGAGAAGACGTGGAGGACAAACAGGTTGGCTAGTTCTTGGGCTGTGATCTCATTGACAGTTGGGATGAAGATGCCTTGCTTGGTGAGGTGGTCAACAATGACCAGGATAGCGGTGTGACCATCAGAGCCAGGTAGTTGTTCAATGAAGTCCATGGAGATGGAGTTTCAAAATCGTTCCGGAACTGGAAGTTGCTTTAGAAACCCATAGGGCTTGTGTCGAGGTGACTTGGATCATTTGCAAGTGGTACAGGTTTTGCAGAATTCCTGCACAAAGGTGCGGAGGTTTGGCCAAACATATTCCCAACGGACAAGCTGCTGGGTTTTGTTTTGTCCAAAGCGGCCAGAGAGGATGTGATCGTGTTTGTACTGAAGGACCTTGAGGCAAAGATCTGCGACGTCCAGAACATAAATCCAGTCGAAGTGGCGGAGAAGACCTGCCTCGTCTATGGTCCAGTTGGGGTTGACAGGTGTCGGAAGATGTGCGGATGATAAAGGGTCAAGGGGTAGGGAGGTGTGGATGTCGTGGTGGAGTTTCTCAACATCCATGATTACTGCTTGTCAAAGAACGGGTGTGGCGAAATAGGTGGCGCAGAGGGAAGAGGTGAGCTGTTCCTGTGTGAATACAGGTTGGAAGTTGGTTGGGTTTACGGAGGCAAAGTTGCTATTTCCCCCTTTGCGGTAGATGTCCCAACGTCTAGTGAGTGCATCTGGCTTGGCCCCTAGTTTACAGGGTGGAAGCAGATGATGAGATTGAATTGGGAAAGGTACTCAGACCAACGGGCCTGGCGGTGGGTGAGCAACTTGGTAGTGCTGAAGTACTCAAGATTTTTGTGGTCGGTGACCACATCAACTGGGTTTGCGGAACCCTCAAAATACTGCTGCCAGTGTTTGAAGGCCTCAAAAATGGCCAAGAGTTCCTTATCATGGGTGTTGTAATTTAGTTCAGCGGGATTGAAGGAGCAGGAATGAAAGGCGACCGGATGGATTTCTCCATCTGCAGTGTAAACCGAAAGGATAGCCGCTAGGGTGTAGTTGGAAGTGTCAGTTTCAAGTACCATCTGTGAGTCAGGTACCCATTGTGTTAAGATGGGGGCGTGGGTGAATTCTTGTTTGAGCTTTTCAAAAGCGTTGCGGCACTTCTTGTTGAAGTCCCAGGGTGCGGATTTCCATGTTAAGCGGGTAAGTGGGACAACAATGTCTGAATAGCCGTTAATGAAGCGGCGGTAAAAGTTGCAAAAGCCTAAGAAGGATTGAATATCCTTAACTTTCCTAGGCTCGGGCCAGTCAAGCACGGTTTTGACTTTATCCTCAGACATCTGCAGTCCATCCGGTGAAAGGATGAAACCCAAATATTCAACGGTATCTTTGTGGAACTCACATTTCTGTGGAGAGGCGTAAAGTCCATTTTTCTGGAGACAGCAGAGGACTTCTTCAATGTGAGCCCCGTGCTGGGACTTGTTGCCAGAATAGATTAGGATGTCGTTGAGGTATATGATGACACAAACATCCAGCATGTCGCTGAAGATGTCGTTCATAAACTGCTGGAAAGCTGCGGGTGCATTAGTGAGCCCAAAGGGGACCACCAACCACTCGAAGGATCCGTAGTGGGTGTGGAAAGTAGTTTTCCACTCATCACCATCAGCGATGCGGACTAGGTGATAAGCGTGCTGCAAGTCTATTTTGGTGAACAAGTGGGCTTTGCGGGGAGAGTCAAGTAGGTTGGAAATGAGAGGAAGTGGGTAGCGGTCTTTCTTTGTAAGACGGTTAAGTCCTCAGTAGTCGACACAAAGTCAGAGACTACCATCCTTCTTCTTGACAAAGAGAATCGGAGCACCATGCGGAGACTTGGATGGGCGGATGAAACCTGAGTGGATGTTTTTGTCAATAAAGACTCGTAAGGCTTCTAATTCAGAGGGGGAGAGAGAATACATTCAGCCCAGAGGTGGAGGAGTATTGTCTTCTGTCTCTATCTTGAGGTCATAAGACCGATGCGGAGGAAGGGTATCTGCCTTAGTCTTATTAAAGACATCAGCGAATTCATGATACTCGGGAGGAATATCAGAGAGGTCGGAGGAGTAAGCGGATTGGGCAGAGCCGGCAGATAACCCATCTGGAGCGAAGGTCATCTGAAAAGCTACTGCCCCAGAAAGTTTGCTAGCATGCGCATAAGCGGCAGCATTGATGAAGGAGATGTCGGGAGGTGTAAACTTAGGAGGAATGGGAGGTTTGGAAAGTGCGGAAGAGTCGAGGATTTCTACCGGAAGATTTGGGGACAAAGGTGATATCAGGGGTGCTGGACCTCTATGATCTGCAGAGCGGAAAGCAAGTTGGCTTGAAGACCAGTCAATCAACGGATTGTATTGCTTCAGCCAGTTATGACCAAGTACAGCAGAACAGGAAGAGTCGAGCAAGGTTACATAAAATGACAAATTGAATACTTCACCGGCAGGGAAAGTGACCGGAAGTTTGACGATCTGAGTTATGGTGGAGTTGCAAGTTCCATCAAAGAGTCGTAAACCGATCGGGTTAATGGATTCTGTGCTGAGTTGGTTATTCAACACGAAGGAGGAGTCAAGGAAGCAGTGGGAGGAGCCAGAGTCGATAAGGGTTCGGAAAGGGGTGGAAGAGTCGGGACAGGTTAAAAGAATGGTTAGGGAGTCAGGGTTGGAAAGAGCGGACGCATTGAGACGAATGTAGGCAGCCAAGTGGGTAAGGTCAATGCAACCCCCAGCCCCAATGGCTGTATCCTGAGGGTTGCGGACTATTTTTCCGAGTCCGTAGTCTCAGAAACGACAGTGGATGCACGGGCTTTTGCGGCTTTGGATTTCGGGCAGTTTCCTGCTACGTGCCCTTCCTCACTGCAGTAGAGACAAAGTCATTCTCTCATGCGACGTTCTTGTTCCTCCCCAGTAAGCTTGCCATTCTTCCCCAACTTATCGGAGATGGACGACTTGGGCTTGTCCTGGGAAGTGTTCTTTGTCGCAGAAGACTGCTGGTTGGAGGTGTTACCGTGGGCGGAGTTTGAAGTGGCTTGGTTTGTCGATGGGGAAGAGTCCTTCCAACTAGAGTTACTGGAATTCTTTGTTTCGAAACAGGATTCATCCTCCTGCATCCAATAGATATCATCGCAGTCCTGTGCTTTCAAGCGCAGTTCTGCAAGGGTGTTGGGTTTACCACCCCGAAGAACTTCTATGCGAAGTCGGAGCGGAAGACCGCAGAAATAGCGGTCACGAAGGGCTGCTTCATTCCAGTTGACCCTAGAAGCTAATTCCCAGAAGTCAATGTTATATTTCGTGATGCGACCACCTTTCTTCATTGCTAAGTCAGAGAGAGCTTTTTCTGCGTCTCCGACTGGGTCGTGCGGACCAAAGTTGCTTTCCAGCTCGGCAAGGAAAGCTTCATAGTCCCACATCCAGTGTGCGGAATCTGTCGGGTCATTCAGACTAGGCTCAAACCAACTGAGAGCTGATCCCTTAAGATAAGAAAGGATAAATATGATCTTTTTCTCATCAGAGGAAAATACGTGCGGACGGTTGCGGAAATGAAGATTACACGAGACTAGGAAGTCTCTGAGTTTCTTTGGGTTGGAGCCATCGAAAGTGTCGGGATCGCGAACTTTGATTTTCTCGGTCTTAGGTGCGTTGTTTTGCTGGAGGGTGCAGATACTCTCCGAGAGGTTGTAAAGAACATCTATGAACCTATCCCCTGGATCAGGGTTTCCCCCTGTGGGAGGTTGATTGTCAGGATCATTGGGATCGGGGTCGCCCCCAGGGCTGTCAGGACCACTAGGGTCGTCGGGTCCACTGGGAGGTCCGTCCTCTAGACCATGATCTTCCAACCCATAGGGTTCAGGCTGGTTGATGCCCCCTA
The DNA here is from genome assembly GCA_026075535.2 of Tricholoma matsutake. NCBI lineage: Eukaryota > Fungi > Basidiomycota > Agaricomycetes > Agaricales > Tricholomataceae > Tricholoma > Tricholoma matsutake. The sequence continues at coordinate 7,966,605 of AP026540.1, read as the reverse complement.
CATACTCAAGGGGAGTTCTTGATCAAAAACCTTCTGGGTTGCCAGAAGGTTGCGGGGCACGGGCGGACATGAGATTGGCACTGATTGAGGGAGCTCCTGAGCCTATTTGTCGGAAGATGTTTGAGGGTCTGGAAGACACTCCAAAAGTAGTGGTGGGTCAAGGGTTGGGAAGAGTGGATTGCTGGATTGCAGAGATCCCTGGAATAGTACTGGCGCATTGGGAATTTCTTGTTGTGCGCTGGCGGGTCTCAGTAGGGGTCATAGAGAGGAATGGACGAGTGAAGTGTGAGTTCGTATATACTGTTAAGAACTGATCCTGGAAGGTTCGTTGGAATCTGATCAGACACTGCGGGTGTTATTTACAGAAGGTTGTTGGGTTGTTGTGGATTCGGCGGGAGGGGAAATGGAAAGGACTTGGCTTCAGCTGTGCCCTTCACCTCGTCTGGTGTCCTAATTTCAAGTTGGAGGTTTGGAGGTAGGAACGGACAAGTGCGGGTAAATGCAAGGAGGAGTACGGGGGGATGTAGGTTAAGTTCAGATAGGACTAGAACTTCAGAGGGAGACTAGAGGTTGAGTTGAAAGGAGTTCAGACTCTTATGGAACAGAAGTAGGAGTAGAAGGAGGTTTAGATTGACAAGTCAAAGTCAAGTCTATGTCAATATACGAACTGAGGAATACAAGGCGAAACTAACTAAGCTTAAATACTGTAGTCCGGAATAATGCAGAACAGGAACGAAGACTGCAGCAGTGTCTCGACTGCGTAGATAAATTATCTAGCGGGAGCTGCACAGGAATCCGTAGTTGGATTTGCAATAGAGACGGCAGCCTTGGGAAGGCAGCTGTGGATGCTGTACAAGGTGGCCTGGTGCACAGCAGTGTGGGCAGTGCAAGGCAGCTGGGAACAAAATTGGGAGGCATAGGCAAAAGTCATGTTCGACATGTGGGAAAGGGTCGGATGGATGCAGGTTCCGATTGGGCGAGGAACAGTTCTTGACAGTAACCACCAGATAGAAAGTGTCGTCAATCCTGGTTCCTCAATCATATCGATGGCCGAAGATGTCTGCCACAAACTCGGTCTAGTGTATGACTCCTCGATTTGGCTTCTGATGTAGTCTGCCAATGGCATTGTGGACAAAACACTCGGTTTAGCATGCAACATGCCCTGCGATCTTGGCGGAATCACCCTATACATGCAGATACATGTTATTCAGGACCCAGCTATATTCTACTCGGATGACCTTTCAACATCTTAACAGAAAGCGTCATCAGAAATTATTGGAACAAAGCCCAAATGATCATGATCTGCAATCCAAACTCAACTCGGACCGCTACCATTCCCTCAATCCCTAGATCGCATCGTCATTGAAAGGTAGTTTGAGAGGATTTTCAGCATTAGAGAATGAAATTTCAGAACAGTGCGCTTTCATTATTTTGTTCGACTCTTCTGACTCCTCTATATTTATTGAACGCACTGCAAATATCCCCAAAATCAACTCCTCCGAAGAATTATCTGCAATGCTTTCCGACTTATATTTACCTGTGTGTGACAAGTTCCACGTTCCTCAAAATGCCTCGATGGTGTTCATACCTATGCAAACCTCTTCATCATATGTTTCCCCTTCCTCCATTATTACCAACAATTGCCAGTCTAGTTATTTATCGACAAAGAAGAAGTATAAACCAGTCGCACAGAAGGTCCATCCAATCATGGCTGAACTACCTGATCAGTTTCAAATTATTTGATGCATCGAGGGCGATCCCCTCAAAGACATGCCTCCATTAAATCCCCATCCTCCAATATTTGAACCAACCCCTCAATATACCCTTGAACGCAAAAGCATCATCGATTGAAATCATCCAGGCAATTTCTTATGGCCTCAAGAATGAGACCTCATGCATGACTTTATTTGAAGCCAGCAAGTGGGGTTCGCATGGACTGAAAACAAACAAGGAAGTTTTCAACCCAATTTCTTCCCCCCTATTGAGTTCCCAGTCGTCCCTCACACTCCTTGGGTCAAATGTATATCCCCATACCTCCTGGTCTGTATGAAAAGATCTGTGAAATGCTGAAAAAGAAGATCAAAGCAGGAGTCTATGAGTTGTCGAACTCATCATATTGATCACGATGGTTTTGCATTGCGAAGAAAGATGCAAAATTGCTTCGAATAGTCCACAGTCTCGAGCTGCTAAACCAAGTTACAATTCAGCACTCAGGCGTTGTCCTGATCCCTGAGCATTTAGCCGAACAGTTTGGGGGACGCACTTGTGGTGGGATGTTGGATTTATATGTCACATTCGACAAAAGGCTCGTAGCTGAATCTTCTCGAGATCTAACGACTTTCCAGACCCCATTCGGCACACTTCAAATTGTCACCCTACTGATGGGTTGGATGAACTCAGTTCCGATCTTACATGACAATGTCACATTCATCCTACAACCCGAAGTCCCTCATGTCATGATCCCTTACATCGATGACACACCAGTTAAGAGTCCGAAATCGGAATATCAAACAATCGGTGGGTCTTACAAAGCGATCACCGACAACCCAGGCATTAGACGATTCGTCTGGGAGCATTTTGAGAACCTGAACCGCATTGTCCAGCACATGAAGTATTGTGGTGGAACATTCTCAGGTCCAAAGTTATTTGCTTGTGTCCCCGAAATAATCATTTTAGGTCATCAATGCAATATTCAAGGTCGAATGGCTGACCCGACACATATTGATAAGATTCAGAAGTGGGGTCCATGTTGTACACTCATGGAAGTTAAGGTGTTCTTAGGAAGGATTGGAGTTTGTCAAATTTTTATTCAGAGTTTTGCACATTGAGCAGCCGCACTAATCAACCTTACTCAAAAAGATGTACCCTTCAAATTCGGCCCATCTCAGGTATCAGTGCAAGAAGATCTCAAGCAAGCACTGCTAAGCTCGCCAGCGATTCGAGCAATCAACTATACCTCGAATGCCCCAGTCATCCTCACAGTTGACACATTGAGCATCGCGATCGGCTATTTCCTAGCGCAATGCGACCGTGATAATCCTTGAAAACAATACTACAGTCGATTCAGCTCAATCACACTTAACGACCGCGAATCCCAGTTCTCACAACTGAAACTCAAACTTTATGGTCTATATTGAGCTCTTGGTGCACTTCAATTATATTTGATAGGGGTGCAAAACCTTATCGTTGAAGTCAATGCAAGATATATCAAAGGTGTCACGATTTTGATATTGTGACCTGCAGGACCAGGTACTTTATTTTTCTCTTCTGACTCGACACGACTCACTCCGATGGAGACACTCTCGATCTAACTCCCACCGATCGACATGCTGCACCACAGCACTCCATGACATCGGACTCTGTGACGTCAGATCCTTGACATTGGATGCCTCATGCTTGACATGAGGGTTATTTGCTATTGTTCTTCGACATGCTGTGCCGCAGCACTCCATGACATCAGACGCCTCATGCTAGGCATGAGGCTTACTGTTCTATTGTTCCTTCTATATTTACTTGACAAGGATCTCATATTCCGATTGGATGATAGACATTCTCTGAACCATATATAAGCTACAGTAATACTGCCTGTATTCCTTAGCTTGACCTAATTCAACCTACGGTCTTATACTCACTTGAACTCGACAGTGGGAAAGTCCCCTACTGTGATACACAAACAAATGGTTTACTCAGAAAGCCTCTGAGTACAGAAAACCGCGATAGCTTGAGGAAGCACCCAAGCAAAGGCTAAAGAGCCCGAAACACTAGGAAAGCCTCCTAGTAGAACAGAACAAAGAACAAAGTCGAGTTAAGACCTATAGTCTTAACAAAAGGTCAAGCTGATCTACAAAGTCCACCTACCTAGGTGCAGACACAATGTCTTTCAGACAAAGCCCAGACAGACCTCCAACAGGAGCATCATCATCAGGAAGAACCCCGTGGTATAGATACCAGGGCCGACTAGTACGATACTCGGAACCAGCACAGAAGTGGTTCTCAAGGAGAACCAGTGATGAAGAACCCCGATACCTCGATGAAGAGGATTTTAGATCCCTCGATACAGAAGAAACTCCAAAACAAGACTCATTCTCCTTTTCCAACGACAATGCCAACATGTCTACCGAACCCACCACATCGACCAAGGAGATTAGAATACAAACCCCCTCCGACTTCACAGCACAGGGGACTGAACAAGAACTGCAAAGTTCCTACAAGAAGTGAAGCTCTATCTGAGAGTGAACCATGGGATTTATGACAGCGACGAGAAGAAGATCATCTTTGCACTGTCATTCATGAATGGAGGAACCGCCGCGCCCTGGGCACAAACATGGGCAGAAAAGGAAGACCTAGGAACTTGGTCGACCTTTGAAACAGCGCTCAAGTTAGTGTTCACACTAATTGACGAAGCTGGCAGAGCCAGAACAGAGATGAAGACATTGAAGCAGGGACAGGACCTGGAGGATTACATTGCACAATTCTGAATCCTGCAAGAAAAGGCGGGAATCAACGATGATACCACCCTGATCAAACTCTTTATGGATGGGTTAAACCCCAAACTCCTCAAAAGAGTATTCAACATGGAAACAATCCCCACAACCTTAGAGGGGATCATCAACGCTGCCTCCAAGTACGATGGACAGTGGAGGAGAGCAAAAGCAATAACAGGAAAGCTACAGGAGACCTGGGCAAAGAAGCCTCCAGGCTCCAAAGCAAAGGAGACCCCACTTGAAATCAATCGACTCTCAAATCAAGAGAGGGTCGATCACATGAAGAAAGGGCTGTGCTTTGTGTGCCACCAACCTGGACACAGAGCAACCGAACACAAGAAAGGGGAAGCAAGAACTGAGAACCAGTCATTCCCAAAGAAGAAAGGTAAAGAAGCCTACTCAAAGATCCAAGCAATCATAAAAGGCCTCGACAAAGAAGACAGGACAAGGGCTCTTGCTGCAATCAAGGACAAGGGTTTTTAAAGAGGTGGCCTGCCTCGATGCCAGGTACCACCGAACTTTCCATTAGCTCTGTATTGCTAGCCACTTTGAAGAATCAATCTATGCATTTAGATGTCAAGGTGCTAGGAACAAATGGAAATAAAGCCATCGAAACCAAAGCCCTACTTGACTCAGGAGCGGGAGGAATATTCATGAGCCATGAGTTCACAGAAGAAAATGGACTCAAACTGCACCCCTTGGAAAGAATCATCAAGGTGAAGAACGTGGATGGAACCCCAAACAAGAAAGGGGAAATCTCCCAATATGCCAGGGGACTGCTAACGATCAACGGGCAATCATTCCTGACGACCTTCCTCATTGCGGGATTGGGAGGAGAATCAATCATCCTGGGCCTGCCATGGCTCAGAAAGATTAATCCAGTAATCGACTGGAAGATCAGAACCTTCCAATTCAGATTGAAGAACAGGAATTATCCGGAACTCCCGCATGGGAAAGGAAGAACCCTCATCGGAAGGGTGCAAACCGAGAAACCCAATGAAGGGTACTTATCATGGTGCCAGAAGGGAACCGAAAAGAAGAAAGACCCCCTAGACATGACAAAAGAAGAGAAACAGGTGTGGTGCAAAGAATAGTCGCCAAGGAAAGAGAGAAGCTTGCTCTCAAAGTAAAGATGAGAGAAGAGCAACGGGTGCAATTCAAAGGATTAGCTGCCAGGGAAAAAAAGAAGCTCCTTCCCAAGACAAAGATACCGATGAAGGAAGAATGGCTTGAACAATGCCAAAGAATCGTTGCCAAGGCAAAGGTGATGGGAGGAGTCCTCCACACCGAACCAAGAAAAAACAAAATGCCCACCGAAACCAGAAGGGCAGTGATAGAAGAAGTAAATGACGAAGAGATCACAGTCACGACTCTTCAAAATGCAGAGCCCATTGGGCCACAGGACAAAGAAGACACTGGGAAGGAAAACCCAGCACAGGCAAACCACGAACAGGCAATGGAACAACCGAAAGAGACACCCGAACTAAGGATCGAAGACGATGAGCTACTGGTCGCCTACATCCAAGGAGAACCCGTCATTGGTATATTCGAACTGACTAAAACCCCATTGATGGAAGAATACAACGAGCCAAGACACTCGTACTCTCAATCGACAAGGAAAATCTCTCAGCTCGTAAAGGCAAGAGGAACACCGCGATACGTCTATGGGCAAAATGTTTGGATTAGGGCAAAGATGTCGGTCTCGCAACATCTGACACATCTAAAGGAAGGAGACCAGGAACAGAAAACCCTGGACGAACTACTCCCAGAACAGTACAAAGAATACCGATGGATATTCGAGAAGGAAGCATCGGAGAGATTCTCAGAATCAAGACCCTGGGATCACCCAATTGATCTCAAATCGGACTTTGCAGCAAAAGATTGCAAGGTATACCCGCTCTCACCGGCAGAACAGAAGAAACTCGACGAGTTCCTCAATGAGAGCCTGGAAAAAGGATACATCTGATCATCAAAATTGCCCATGGCCTCCCCATTCTTCTTTGTTGCAAAGAAGGACTCGGATGCCCTGAGACCATGTCAGGATTACAGGTACTTGAATAACGGCACGATCAAGAACACCTACCCACTACCATTGGTAGGAGACCTGTTAGACAGACTAAGAGGGGCAAAGTGGTTCATGAAGTTAGACATCTGATGGGGATACCACAACGTTAGAATCAAGGATGGCGACCAATGGAAGGCAGCCTTCAAGACAAACACAGGGCTGTTCAAACCAACGGTAATGTTCTTTGGATTATGCAACTCACCGGCGACGTTCCAAGCAATGATGAACAAGATTTTCCATGACATGATCAGAGAAGGATGGCATGTAATTTACATGGACGACATCCTGATATTCTCCAAAGACCAGAACAAACACCAGGAAAGGACAAAAAGGGTGCTGCAAAGACTAGCAGAAAACAACCTATACCTGAAACCAGAGAAGTGCAAGTTTGATGTCCATGAAGTGGAATTCTTGGGTCTGATCATCCGACCCAACGAGATTGCGATGGACAACACGAAGCTGGCAGGTATACAAGATTGGCCCACCCCAGCAAATGTAAAGGCGGTTAGATCCTTCCTAGGATTTGGGAACTTCTACAGGAAGTTCATCGGACATTTTGCGGAGACAAGCAGGCCGCTAAATGAACTAACCAAGAAGAACAAAACATTTGACTGGACAACAGAGTGCAAACAGGCTTTTCAAACGCTAAAAAGGAAGTTCGCAGAAGCCCCAGTACTACTGATGCCAGACCTGACAAAGCCATTTACAATCGAATCTGATGCCTCAAAACATGCTACAGGAGGAGTGCTGAGACAGAGGGACACAAATGGGGACTGGCACCCATGCGGATACATATTGCATGCGCTAACACCAATGGAATGGAACTACGAGATTTATGACAGGGAGCTACTAGCGATAATATGATTGCTAGAAACCTGGAGACACTACCTAGTGGGTTCAGAACACCCGGTGTTAATCCTGTCAGATCACAAGAACTTGACGTACTTCCGAATGGCGCAGAAACTGAACAGACGACAGGCAAGATGGAGCCTATTCCTATCAGAATTCGACTTGCAAATCATCCATGTGCCTGGATCACAGATGGTGCAGAGTGATGTGTTGTCACAGAGAGCGGATCACGTACCAGAAGAAGACAACGACAATGAAGACATCACGATGTTACCTGAAACGGTATTCATGAAGTTCATTGATACAGAAGTTCATGATCTACTTGCGGGTAGTATCATGAAAGACGATCTGGTAAAGAGCGCAATCAAAGCACTAAAGACAAAAGGAACCCCGCTGATAAAGTCAGCATTGGAAGATTGGAAAATAGAGGACGGCCTTCTATTTTTTCGAGACAGGTGCTATGTCCCGGACAACGGAGATCTACGGAAGAAGCTGGTGCAAAAATACCACGAAGGAGTAACCAGTGGACACCCAGGACAATGGCAGACAACTGAAATGGTTAGGAGAGACTACTGGTGGCCAGGAATGATGACATACATCAAAAACTACGTCGCTGGATGCGCAACATGCCAGCAAATGAAGGTCAACACCCACCCAATGACACCGCCTCTACAACCAATTAAATCCGAAGTGACAAGACCATTTGCAATGGTGACAACCGATTTCATAACTGACTTACCTGAGTCTGACAGCTATGATGCACTCATGGTCGTGGTAGACCATGGGCTTATGAAGGGGGTAATTTTCATCCCCTGCAAAAAAACCATCGACGCACTGGGAGCAGCGACCCTCTACTTGGATCACATCTACAAACGATTTGGCCTCCCAGACAAGATCATCTTGGACAGGGACCCCAGATTTGCCTCTCAGCTATTCCAGGAGCTGGGAAGACTGCTTGGGATCAAACTAGTAATGAGCACGGCATACCACCCCCAGACAGACGGGGAAACTGAGTGAGTGAATCAGGAGGTAGAGGTGTACTTGCAAATCTTCTGCTCAAACAACCAAGAAAAGTGGAAGCACTTCCTTCCAACAGCAGAATTCACGCACAACCAGAGGACACACTCCACCCAGAAGAACTCCCCGTTCTACCTCATGATGGGCTATGAACCCAAGGCATTCCCCCTCCCTTACCTGAAAACGAACATAGCAGCCATCGGGAAGCGAATTGTCGCACTGCAAAGAGCCTGAGATGAAGCAAAGGCAACTCATGAATTAGCCAGACAAATGATGGCAGAAAGGACAACACGGCACTTCACGCCATTCAAGGAAGGAGATAAGGTGTGGCTAGAGGCAAAGAACCTCAAGACAACGCATGCAACAAAGAAGCTCGCGCCAAAAAGAGAAGGACCATTCTCTATCGAGAAGGTCTTAAGCCCCCTTTCCTACTGACTAAAGTTACCCGATCAATGGAAAATACATCCGGTATTCCACACAGCACTTCTCTCCCCTTATAAAGAAACCGAGACACATGGCCCAAACTTCCCAAAACCTCTGCCGGATCTAGTTGAAGGCAAATCGGAGTACGGAGTGGAAGCGATCATTGGACACAAGAAGAAAGGAAGGACCACACACTTCCTAGTGAAGTGGGTTGGATACCCGACCTCGGAGAACTCATGGGAGCCCGAGGGGAACCTGACTAATGCCAAGAGAATCCTAGGGGCATATAAACAGCGACGACAGCTGTAGAAACCCCCAAGACCAAAACACCCACCGAACCAACTATAAAAGAAACCACAGAATGCTCACCATCCCATCGACACTACACCTACTGCCACAAACCCCAGCAAGGACTTGGTGAATGGTCATTGACCAATGACCACTGATGAACATACTCCCAGGTAGACCCTCATGGGTATGCCCACATGGGATTCCCTTCTGGATCACAAGGGATGATTGGATAAGGAGGGTGACCTCGACCTGTCCAAAATGCTGTCTCTTTGCCTAGAGAAGCACAAAGGCGGACTACAATTGGGTGAGGACACAGTATGAAGAGTGGTGCTTTGAGGGAGAACTTGACGGTGAAGACTATTTCCCGGAGGACTTCCACATCGATCAGGAAGGACTTGCCCCCAGCAGAAGACCACTATCGGGTGTAAGTGTACCCCTGTGGAGAGACCTGCAGTGGAATGCCCACTACGATAACGAAAGTGGATATAGCCTGGTGAAGAGGCTCCTGCTCGGAGAACATGGAGAACTAGGAACATTACTATGCTCCAACCGATTCCCTCAGACCCCACAACCCCACCCCACCTCCTGACTAGAGAGGAGAAAGAGATTTTGATCGAAGTCAGTGACTTCGAAGATAGAGAGAGGGTGATGTTATGATTTCGATATTGTGACCTGCAGGACCAGGTACTTTATTTTTCTCTTCTGACTCGACACGACTCACTCCGATGGAGACACTCTCGATCTAACTCCCACCAATCGACATGCTACGCCACAGCACTCCATGACATCGGACTCCATGACATCGGATCCTTGACATTGGATGCCTCATGCTTGACATGAGGGTTATTTGCTATTGTTCTTTGACATGCTGCACCGCAGCACTCCGTGACATCGGATGCCTCATGCTAGGCATGAGGCTTACTGTTCTATTGTTCCTTCTATATTTACTTGACAAGGATCTCATATTCCGATTGGATGATAGACGTTCTCTGAACCATATATAAGCTACAGTAATACTGCCTGTATTCCTTAGCTTGACCTAATTCAACCTACGGTCTTATACTCACTTGAACTCGACAGTGAGAAAGTCCCCTACTGTGATACACGAACAAACGGTTTACTCAGAAAGCCACTGAGTATGGACAACTGCAATAGCTTGAGGAAGCACCCAAGCAAAGGCTAAAGAGCCCGAAACACTAGGAAAGCCTCCTAGTAGAACAGAACAAAGAACAAAGTCAAGTTAAGACCTATAGTCTTAACAAAAGGCATGCTCTCAAATCCTGATATCGCGCCTAGCGCTAGCATCAATCAATGGATTGTTTCAATTCTAATGTTCCACTTCACATTAGTTCATGTTGCAGGTACACACCATGGGCCAGACAGTCTTTCGTGATGTCCTCGACAAACCGCAGACGATGATATCGAAGTAGAAGAAGAATTTGGCAACTGGATCAACAAACTACATGGTTTTGTTCACCAAATCAACCCAATTTCGATCCGACCTTTCCCCTCTCATGCGACTGATCTGACTTTTGCCCAAGCCTCAGATTTCAGTAAGGGGGAGGATGTTTCGTATGAAGACATACCTTGATCAGACAAAGCGAAGAAAGAAGACAAACAATTACTGCTCATTCATAGATGGTTAGATGACATGGTGCAACCCCCAAATCTATCAGATACCGAGTATGCTACCTTTGTGCAATATTGCACTGAGTTCTTCATAGATTCTGGAAAACTATGGCAAAAAGATCGTCAGGAAGAACACAAGCTCATTGTGATCCCAGAACATCGCATTGATATTATCTGGTCATCACATGACCATATCAGACACAAAATGATCTTTGCCACAAAATCTCACGTCGCCCTACAATTCTGGTGGCCCAACCTGAAAGCCGATATCGCATGGTACATCTGAACGTGCCATGACTGTCAGTTGCGACAGACTCAAAATCTCCTTATTCCACCAATTGTTGCCACCCCTGCCCCTCTATTCAGAAAAGTCTACATTGACACAATGCACATGCCGCCTTCTGGCAGATATTGCTATATAGTACAAGGTTGATGTTCGATATCATAATGGCCGGAATTCAGGATGCTTTGCAATGAAACAGCAAAGACCATCGGCGATTGGATCTTCAAAGAAATCATTTGTTGATGGGGCTCACTTTACAAAATCGTTACTGACAATGGCCCAGCATTTCTTGCTGCTCTCAAATATTTGGCGAAGCCAATCACATTTGGATAAGTGGGTACAATTCTCGTGCCAATGGCCTCGTCGAACGAGCCCACTTCGACGTACAACAGTCACTCTACAAGGCCGTCAATGGTGATCAAACTCAATGGTCAGTGGGGACCTACTTGGTCTTTTGGGCAGAACATGTAACAGTTTGAAAACAAATGGGCTGTTCACCCTATTTTGTGATCACAGGTTCTCATCCACTCATCCCTCTCAACATCTCAGAAGCGACATATCTACAGCCGCCACCTGACTTGATACTTTCCTCCACCAATCTCATCGCCCAACACGCTATCACACTACAGAAACACTCAACCAATCTCAAAGTACTCTACTCTAGAGTCTACACTGCTCAACAAGAAGCTGCAAAATGCTTTGAAGAAGTTTACAAGCAAACAATTCGAGACTACAATTTCGAAAAAGGTGACCTCGTACTCATGTGAAACACACAGATCAAGAAAGCCCTTAATCAAAAAATGTGAGCTCGATATCTTGGCCCACTTATTGTTATTGCATAAAACTACGGTGGCGCTTATATTCTTTGCAAGCTCAATGGTTCAGTTCTTCATCAACCAGTAGCTGCTTTCCGAGTTCTTCCCTATCTAGCACAAAAATCGATTCCCCTTCCTCCGAACTTCTTTGATATCAACAATCATCAGCTCGAACAACTTTGAACAACATCAGACATTGACGTTGACATCGACAAAGGTATTCCTGACCTCGACGAAGACGAATAGAGCATTTTTCTTTTATTTTCCTTACTTGCAATATTGAAACCAACTGTCAATTTTATAACAGTGTACTATTACAAGTTGCGATATTGTTGGAAACGTGTTCATGCAACCTCGACGGGGTTTTTCAGCTATGAAGGAGTTCTGAGCCTTTCCCCTATGTCTCATTTTGATAAATCGTCCATCTTACTTTCTTTTTCTTTTTCTCTCCTATGTTTTTTGGCATATATCTTACATTTCTTGGCTTCAAGTATATGTGATATTTCTCATTTCAAACTTATCTCAATCAGACACAGGAAAAACAATAAAATTAAACCAATAAAACATACTACTACTGGGATTCCTCCCACTTCCTCTCCAAAACCTCGATCTCCTCCATCAGCACCTCCACTTCCAGCTTTTTGTGCACCAGCACTTCCACGAGATAACGACGCGGGAGTCATGCTGCATCCAACTGCATCATTTTGTCCTCAACCACCATCGACTGCCCCTCGACCTGACCCGCGATCTTGGGTTTGACCTCTCATTCCCTCGCTTTTCCCTTCCCCTTCTCCTTCTCAGCAGACTTTGCCTTTGCCTCCATCATTCGTTTCGGGTGCTCATCGACTTTTGAGGGTTCAGCTTCAGCATTTTTGATGGGCTTGATGGCCCAAATGCATATTGCTAAGTAATCATACAGATTAGTGATCATAGTTATTATCGAGGAGATTCACTTACTATGTCTTGGAGTCAACACCTCCATCAACTCCCCAGTAACCTTAGTTGCTTGCTTTGAGCCCGCCTTTTTCCTCAACTCAACTCGTCGGAGTCCTCGCCTTGACACTCCCTCCCAGTAGCAGCCCTGCAGCCCTTGAGTGCATTGTTCACTTGGGTGCACCCTCCTCGACGACGCATTCCTGCGATGTCCTCATTCCTGTGCAACGATCACACTAAATCAAAATCGAAAGCCTGATTAGTCTGAATGATAGCAAAGTAAAACGAGGACTTACCAACCCATGGAAGGTGATCAGATCACCCTCCTCCAATCACACCCGCTTTGTGACCACGGGCTCCTGATTGAGCTCGTCCTCACCCTCGTCCTCCTCATCCATCTCGTCCACCTTCCTCTTCTCGACGATCTGCTCAATGACCAGTAGGTCCTTGACCAGAGGTTCCTCTTCTTTGGCCTTGTCTCGATTGATCGAGAGGCGCATCACCTTGAGTGCAGTGGTACAATCGTGGAATTCATCCTTCAAAATGCTCTTGGCCCGGACTTTGGCCAAGAACACTTGATGCGCCTCAACCAGCGTGTCCCATCGCTCCTTGATTCTCTTTGCCTTGGCCTCGACAGCCACCTGCTGAGCCTCCCTCTCCTCCTCTCTCTGCCTCTCTTCCTCAATCTTCCTCAAGTATTCCTGAAAAAGATACTTGCCACCCCACAAAACCCAAGCCTCGCGAGCAAAAGGCGCATATAGGCTAGTTGCTTCATCTAATGTCGCCTGCACATGGTCATCGTGTGCCTCATCAAATGATCTGATCAGATCGTCATATTCAGCCTATCAACGAGGTCAGGAAGCAGATAAACAAAGGAAGGGGAAAACACACCATTTTCTCACAAAAATCTCAACCCCACACCTCGAAGTCGAGGTCTTCAGCCTTGCCAGCTTTGGGCATCAATTTCACATGATCAAGGATGGGAACGGCGAGCTCAGCGAGGATAGACATACTGTTGAGGAGGTTGATGAAGGAGATCGAATGGAAGGAGAGAAGTTCAAACCACAATGCATCTTAAATCAACAATCAACAATGTCACATGACCCAGTTATTTCAGCTCAACTGACTGGGATGGTCAGAATTTCAGTAAGGGGGAGGATGATAGGTTGTCTCCTCGGCTCAAAGGCCAATTCACCATTACAATCACATTGGCTAACTCCCACGAGGTCCTCGAAGCAGTGCGACCACTCCCGACCAAGTCTACCAAGCACAATATCGTATCGACCACGTCGAAACATCACCAATGACATTGATCGTACTTAGAAACCACATCGCACAACTTTAGGACTACCTCGAAACACCCTAAGATCCCTCTGAACGAACATCGAATATCCCTGATCAACCTCGAACAACCACGAATGCAATCAAACATCGTCGACCATCATCGAGCGTTATCGATCAACATTGAGAAACTACGAGCAACATCGGGCACCACATTCGTTATCTAAATGGTGGAGTACCATGTGCCAGGGAGTATTCCAACTTGTGCTCAAACCTGCTGATAGTAGGTCAGCCTCGTTCCAAGTCCCTATCGCATACAGAACCCACTGGACAGATTATTGCAACACTTAGCATGGTTTATACACAAAGGACAGTCCCTTTTTAGTTCTTTCCCTTTATTACTCCTTCATCATATGATATATCTCTTTCTTGTTTGGATTCCAGTCTCATTTTGGCCTCGTGTTTTAACTCATATCTTTTGCCTCATGTTCTACACATGTTTCTTATACCATTTTAGGAAGTTTTTCTTAAAACATATAAAACTCTGTAGTATCTACTTGGGAATACAAGAAATCATCTTCACATATCGCCTTGTATAAAGTTCTAAGAATCTGATCTATCCTCTAAACAATCTAAGCTTCTATGAGTTTTCTCAATCAATGAGAAACCTCTGCGACCATCGTCATCCTCAATCCTCTTATTGTTAGCACTAGTAACCATTCCGACACTTCCTAGCCATCAGCTATAACCTTTGTATACTATTGATCCACCAAAAGTCCTTAGAATTCACACATCGACCCTTGACAATAAACATCATTTGCCATCAATCTCATCGATCATCCTTGATATTGATCGATACTCCATCGGACTGTGCCAAACACCTTCCTCTCTTATAGAACTACCTTTATGACTAGTACCAACTAGTTGTCTTCCCATTGGTCGGACCACAAACATTCAGAATGTTGATAGCTTGTCTCCTCGGCTCAAAGGCCGATTCACCATTACAACCACATCCTAATCACATCAGCTAACTTGCATGAGGTCCCAGAAGCAGCACAACCACTCCCGACCAAGTTCACCGAGCGTGATATCATACCGACTGCATCGAAACATCACCAGCGACGTCAATCGTACTTAGAAACCACATTGCACAACTTTAGGACTACCTCGAAATGCCCTAAGATCCCTCTGAATGAACATCGAATATCCCTGATCAACCTCAAACAACCACGAACATGATCAAACATCATCGAGCGCTATCGATCAATATCAAGAAACTACAAGTGACATCGGGTGCCACATTCATTATCTAAATGGTGGAATACCATGCACCAGGGAGTATTCCAACTCATGCTCAAACCTGCTTATAGTAGGTCAGCCTCGTTCCAAGTCCCTATTGCATACAGAACCCGCTGGACAGATTATTGCAAGACTTAGTGTGGTTTATACACAAAGGACAGTCTCTTTTTAGTTCTATACCCTTTATTACTCCTTCATCATAAGATATATCTCTTTCTTGTTTGGATTCCAGTCTCCTTTTGGCCTTGTGTCTTAACTCATATCTTTTGCCTCATGTTCTACACATGTTTCTTATACCATTTTAGGAAGTTTCTTTATAACATATAAAACACTGTAGTATCTACTTGGAAAAAAAAGAAATTGTCTTCACCTATCATCTCATATGAAGTTCTAAGAATCAGATCTATCCTCCAAACAATCGAAGCTTCTATGAGTTTTCTTGATCAACGAGAAACCTCTGTGATCATCCTTGTCCTTGATCCTCTTTCGACCCTGCCATCATTAGCACTAGTAACCATCCCGACACTTTGTAGCCATTGGCTATAGCCTTCGTATACTATCAACCTATCGAAAGGTCCCCAGAATTCACACATTGACCATCGACGATAAACATCGTTTGCTGTCGATCTTGTCGATCTTGTCGATCATCCTCGATATTGATCGAGACTCAATTGGACCATGACAAACACCGTCCTATCTTATAGAACTACCTTTACGACCAGTACTGACTAGTTATCCTCCCATAGGTTGGACCACAAACATTCGGAATGTCTCGCACCCTTCCTCTGACTCGTGCAAATATCATTGGTTGCCTCATCGGCTGTTTTGGTGGTTTTCCTGTGGTTTTCCCGGGTTGAGTATCATCAACGTCTCACACCCTTCCTCTGACTTGTGCAAATATTATTGGTTGCCTCATTGGCAGTTTTGGTGGTTTTCCCAGGTTGAGTATCATCACCAGGGTGGTTAGTGCTGGAGAGGTAGTGTCCGCCTCGGGTTCTGAACGACTCGAGGCAGGAGTTTGGTCTGAAGCCTCATTGCATAGGGGGGGGACGGTCAACAAAGGAGTGATATTCAACCAGCCCATAGGCAAACCTGGATGAATGGACAGGGAGTGGATGCCAGAGGGCACCACAGTTGAACTAGTCGCTAGGCTAGAACTGGAAGCAGTCAGTGGGGGAACGTGGGGAGTAGCATGTATGGAAGCAGATAGCCCTGGACCTCCACTCAGGGTATGAACTGCCTCCGACACGTCAGGTCCCCGCTTCCGCTTGGGAGGCAGTGGCTGGGTCAAACATCGCAATCCTGGAGCGATCCACCATTGAGGCTCTGTCATCAGAGGTGTATCTTCCTCCTCAGGAGTAGGTAATTGTTTCAGGTGCTGGAGAATGTCTGAGGTGGGAGCAGAGTCCTCCTCGTGTCAGGACTCCACTGCTCCATTGATCCATCCTAAGCCATAGTGGTAGGCTTCCCTTACTTCATGATCAGATACCCCCAATAAAGCAAGATGGTGCACCACATCCTCAACACTGATGTTTGGGGAGGCGTTCAGCAATGGATGTCGATTGCAGAGAATGTTTATGGATATATGTAGCATCTGGTGGGTTCTCCGGTACAAACCAGGAGTACAGAACACTTCCACCAGGTGCAATTGCAAGATTTGTTTCTGCTTCTGAGGCAGCCCAGCCAGAACTTGTTGTCTCATGAGGAGCATCCCATGGACATGGGAAAGGCTCACTCGTGAGTGGTCTAGTATCAACCCAGGTGCATTCCGGAATTGAAAGAGTTGACGGTGCATGAAACAAGACCATGCTTCCGCAGTGTCGTTGATTGGGGGCTGGGGCATCCAGTCAGGATCCTGCAGGCATCATATTCCCTTGGCTGACTGGTGATCAGGGGGCAGCCACTTGGGTAGCCTCCAAGTGGCGATTGCATAACTCATCAATGGTGTCCGCTCAGCAACAGGAGTCAAGCTGGCCAAGCAAGTGTAAGACTGGGCCCATCGAAGGTCCAGCTCATTTCCCTCCCATTGTGCACCCGTGGCCCAACCATCAAATTCTGCTGTACTCCAGGGAATATCCGGAGTGGATGGTGGGGGTTCCCTCGGAGTGGGTACCCAATTGGCCGAGCAAACAGGAGGGTTGGAGTAGATTTTAGTTTGATTTTAGGGAGACGGGGGCAGACATCAGGAAAACCACTTTTGGACACAAGCTTTCCCAGGGTTAAAGGT
Source organism: Tricholoma matsutake (assembly GCA_026075535.2). Classification (NCBI taxonomy): domain Eukaryota; kingdom Fungi; phylum Basidiomycota; class Agaricomycetes; order Agaricales; family Tricholomataceae; genus Tricholoma; species Tricholoma matsutake. Next base: position 7,949,009 of record AP026540.1, on the reverse strand, counting down.
TATTTCCCAGGACCCATCAAGTGCCCTGGAGTACCCTATGATGCCCTGTGATGTCCTGTGCCATATGATATTATACTGTAATTGCACCTCTGAGCATTTCAACAATGTCAACATAATTTCTAAATCAATTTTATAACAATCTAAAAGTAGATTATATGACATTACATGATACACTAATGATACACTACTGTATTCTACTCTACCACTATGCAATGTCTAACCTATGCTGGCCTCTTGTCTAATTGGGACCTTCAAATGACACCTGAATAGAGTCAGAATAAGCCTAAGATCAGATCAAACAGATGAGAACTTACTAAGATTTCAAGTACCTCATATCAAGCCCCTACTAACAAAGATGTGGTTGTTGCAAAAGAATGAGTAAGCACTGGCCTCTCATCTAAGTGGGACCTTCAAACGACACCTAAACAGAGTCAGAATAAGCCTAAGATCATAGCAAACAGATGAGAACTTACTAAGATCTCAAGTACTCATATCAAGCCCCTACTGACAAAGATGTAGTTGTTGCGAAAGAATGAGTAAGCGCTGGCCTCTCGTCTAAGTGGGACCTTCAAACGACACCTAAACAGAGTCAGAATAAGCCTAAGATCATAGCAAACAGATGAGAACTTACTAAGATCTCAAGTACTCATATCAAGCCCCTACTGACAAAGATGTGGTTGTTGCAAAAGAACAAGTAGGTGCTGGCCTCTTGTCTAATCAGGACCTTCAAACAACATCTAAATAGAGTCAGAACAAGCCTAATATCATATAAAACAGACCAGGACTCACTTAAGATCTAGAGCAACCAAAAACATACTCATACAGAAGGCAGGTTAAGTGTGGGTCACAGGAGGACCCCGGCATATGCTCTCATAGGTCCAATCCAAAATCACCTCATTTTGGCCATTTTTGTCAGACCAATTGTGCCTTGATCTGTCAGCAATATGTCTCGGACCTCATTTTTTTTGCCAAGTTCGTACGCATAGTGTATCGGACATAAATACAGACGAAGGTCGTACGCACATTGATATTGAACATCCATACAGACCAAGACCAATCAGCGCATCAAGATGTTCATTATGATGTTCTATGCCACCAAACCTCTGCAATGGGCATAGTTTCCGACAAACTGTAGGTTTTTTCGACCACATGAGGATCATGAATATAATGACTATTCAGGAACCAAGACTCAACACATCCATCCTTCATTGTTTTGCAACCTATGCATAGAGCATTAAAATGGTATGACCAGTCGCAAGAATGAGCGGGTAAAGGTAAGCTTCGTAGAGACATTGACAAGTTAAATTGTTCGTCGTTGCCAGCGGCAGTAGTGGTGACAAATTGAAGTCCCCTTACTCTCCCCCACACTGACATCCTAAAAAGGAAGGTTGTTCACACAGTCAAATGAATAAGTTTTTAACTCCCTGAGAGAGGCGGCTCAACATAATTTGGTCAAAGAAATTAACTAATTAACCTCCCTTGCGAGGACTACACAATTATATACATAAAAAACTAACCCCCACCTCATGCAAATGTGAGTGGGGGCAGGACAACAATATTAACTAAAACCAAAAAAAAAACCCTGCCCCTACATACATCATGGTGGTCCCTCCTCGTTGTCATTGTCGTCCCCCCTCGCCGTTGGCGTCTCTCCTCACTGTTGTTGTCACCTCTTGTCCTTGTCGTTGTCCTGGTTGTCCCTGTCCCCCGCCATTGTCCCAGGTTTGTGCCCCCCCCGCCGGTCGTTGGTCGTCCCAGTGGCTTCTGTCATCTGCATCGTTGGGGTTGTCGTTGTCATTGTCACCCCTCCCCCCTTGTTTTCTGGCCCCATTCCTGGTCTTCCTGGTCGTGGCTGGCGCTCCTCTTGTCGCATTTGTCCCTGGCCTTTGCTGCTGCTGCTCCCATCGTTGTTGGTGTCGCTGCCGTTGTTCCTGTCAGCTCTGGGGTCGTTCTTGTCGTTCCCCCGGTTCTCGTCCTCCCTGGCATCGTCTGGAGCTGGCTTGGGGCTTTGGGGTTGCTGTGTTGGTGGTGGAGGTGGTCTTGTCATTGTCATCTTCATCGTTGTGGTGGCAGCCACGGTGGTGGTGGTGGTGGGTCCTTGGCATCGGTGTCGCCCTCGCCTAGTTGTTCCCTGATGCTGCTGCTGCTGACCCCATCATTAGTACTCCTCCCATTGCGGCATCGTCCCTTGCCATCGTTTTCAGTGTCCTCGTCATCCTGGTGGCATCGTTCCCATGTTTCCTGGTCTTGTCCGGTTGCTCTCGTCCGTAGCATTTCCGTGGTAGTGGAACATTGTCGTCGTCATCGTGGGGGCCATGGTACCTTTCTTGGTGTTAGGTCAATGGAAATACCTAAAATACAATTAAAATTATGTTAGTTAAAAGGAAAAAAACGAGATGAAAAGAAAAAACTTACCTGGGCCCGTTAGTTGCATGAGGTTGTTGTTGCTGTTGTTGCAAGAAGCATTGGAGGAGTGTGGATGGGGGTGGAGGTGGGAGGCAGTGGCGGCGTCGAGAGTGGTGGTTGACTGATGAATGTTGAGATGGTCAGAATCTCCATTGTTGGTTTCGAATTGTCAAGTGGGAAAGTGTTGCCTCATATGGAAATGTCAGTGTGGGGGAGAGTTGGGTCAGCTGACAAATTGTTTGTTGATGCATAATGCATCATGATTCATACACACACTGATCGGACATAGTCGCCGACTAACCTGATCCATAATCGGACCTTGGCCTGATATTCCTCCTTTTGTATGCAGTTTTGGATCGGACCTAGGTCAAAATTTGAGGCCAAATTCATCGCATTAGGATCAGACATATAACCGCATATGCCGGGGTCCTGTCATGGGTGACAAAAGTGTGACCCATACCCGTACCCAGAGATACCCATAGCTGTGACCTGCATGGGTTACCCCAACCTGTGCCAATGCCTAATTACCAGGCTCAAATTCAAGTTGTAAAGATAAGTCGATGTGCCCCATGGGGTGCAGCATTCCCACGGGTTGTTCACATGACCACTGTGGTCAACAGTTGTCAACGCGAGATTATGCGTGATGTGGCGCTCTTGCAGCCCCACACAGCAGTTGCTCGAGGGGATGGGTGTGGGTGGTGTGTTGTCCATAGTCGTCGTTGTCAGGGACAATGTTTAAGTGAATTAAAATACCATGAGTAGAGCACCCCATGGGGTGCTCACGTGACTTATTCTATACAAGTGAATCAACTTAGAATAATAACCACCTTTGACAATGCCGCCATCCTCCCTTTCACCTCACTAGTACCACCTTTCCACTCCATCAACATCCACCACTGTGACTCCCATGACTGAGACAACAGGGATGACGGGATGACAGGGATGAGATGACATGGATGATGAGGAGGCCCCAGGGACTTTCTGTACATATTAGTTTTTCTTTTGTAGTTATTTTGTACATACGAAAGAACATATAAACCCTAATAACTCAAACTCAGTAGATAAGTTGTAAAGACCCAAAAACCTAGTATGCCAACAATAGTAATGAAGTAAACAATTGTAATGAAGTAAACAATTTGTAATGAGGTTAGTAACAGGTCAATAACAGTTTGTAATGAAGTAAGTAAGCAATTGTAATGAGGTGAGTAACAAGTCAATAACCGTTTGAATGACATAAGTAAATAATTGTAATGAGGTTAGTAACAAGTCAATAACAGTTTGTAATGAAGTAAGTAAATAATTGTAATGAGGTCAGTAACAAGTCAATAACAGTTTGTAATGAAGTAAGTAAATAATTGTAATGAGGTTAGTAACAAGTCAATAACAGTTTGTAATGAAGTAAGTAAATAATTGTAATGAGGTTAGTAACAAGTCAATTACAGTTTGTAATGAAGTAAGTAAACAATTGGTAATGAGGTTAGTAAACAATTGGTAATGAGGTTAGTAACAGGTCAATTACCATTTGCAATGAATTCAGTAACACTTTTGTAATGAAGTCAGTAACAATCTTTGTAGTTGTAGGGACTTTGTGCATGAAAAAAGCCTGACACGATGTAGTGGACACCTAGTTTCACGCCTCGCGGTTTCCGGCCACAACACAACCAAACAAAACCCATTGCCTTCTACAAGAAAAGTAATGACTTCCTCTTTACTACTTGTTATTTTGTAAGTCTTTTGTTAGTTAATGTGTTGACAGTGGGTAACAAATGTCATATTTACAGGCTAATGGTATCAACAAGCTTCAACTACTGCACTATAAACTTGTTTACTGACTTCAATACAAACAATTACTTACTAACTGCCTCAATACAAACCATTAGAAACAGTTTATACCAACTTCAATGCAAACTATTACAAGCAATTACCAACTTCAATATGAACTATTATAAACAGGTCAGTTACAAACTTGTTCAATACAAACTATTACTCATGGACCCCCTTTATGCTATACTTATAGTCTAATATAATAATATTAGTAGCTGCATCAACAAGCTGCTACTGCACTACACTAACTTTGTAAGTCCTTTGTTAGTCAATGCATTTACAGTTTCAATCAATGTTATATTTGCAGCCTAATTCTTAAGGCAAGGCAGGGGTAGGGGTATACCCTTGTGTTTTTGGGCTAAGGGTATGAGGGGTAAGGGTAGGGGTTTGGAAGTTCATACCCTTGCATACCCCTGTACCCTTACTAAGGGTACAGGGGTATGCCAGGGGTATGCTTATGTAAGAATATCATTTGATTTTTTCTGCTACAAAGACTCATATTCAAGATTTTCATCAATTAAATTCAGATTTTGGGATTGTCCAACAGGATAATGGCTTTCATATGTTAATAAGAGGTATTAATATGTGATATTAATAGTAAATACAATAGTTATCAACACTTTTCAAATGAATTTTGCTCTAAACATGTTGATTTTGTGCCAAAACCTTGTACCCTTCACAAACCCTCCCAAAACCTTGGCAACCCTCATATGTTTCCATACCCTTACCCCTAAGGGTAGGGTGTTCAGGGGTAGGGGTAAGGGTATGAGATTTGACACCCAGGGGTAACCCCTGCCTTGCCCTGCTAATTCTGTCTGTGTATTAACAAGCTATTACTACTTACACTCATGGATTTTTTCAAGTCCTGTAGTGACTGACAAAGAACTCATCAAGTTCATAAGTAGTAATGGTTTGTATTGAAGTTAGTAACATATTTGTAACAATTATAATGAAGTTGGTAAAGAAATTTGTAATGATGTTAGTGACATCTTTAGGGCAGGCCTTTGCTCAAGTGTCAGAGGCTATCCAGGAAGCATATGAATCATACATTCCTGAGGTGCCCTGGAGCACTTTGGACCAAAATTCACTACCCTGAAGACTGGCAAATAATGGCACTTTACCTACAGAGTGCCCAGGGTAGACAATTGCCTTGGATGCCCTGGCATGTCCCAAGGCATCCTAGGGTAACCCAGGACACCCTGGGGACAAAAGCAATTTTCCTGATGGAAGTGGCAGATATTGAACATCCCTATCATCCACCTCCATCGCGTCAACATGGGAGCAAGTGGGTGGGGGTGGGCCTTCAGGCACTATGGGGCCCAAGGGGTAGGAAAACTATCCCACATTTCATACCTTTAGATAGTGTAAAATGATATATTTATGGTATAGTTTTCATGTATTGATAAACCCCAAAATGGAATAAGTTTCATCAGGAGTTGGCATGAAAATCTACCACTAAGAGGAGTGAAAAAGAATGCTTTTTTTTACCTGTAAGGGATGAGTCAATGGGGTGAAAACCTCCCACATTTTGTCCCCAGTTCATCCCACACCAAATTCATCCCATGGGATAGTTTTCATCTTTATATGGGCATAAATAACACCTCTCTACCTGGGTTGAATTTCATCAACTTTCCAGGGGTTTAAGAGGAATGAAAGAACCTGCCTACAATGTATTTTCATCCCATTAGGGATGTTGGCTGGATGAATTTCTCCTTTTTACAAAGGAATTTTCAGACCATTGATAGAATAGTTTCATCATGTATCAGAATAAATTTCAAGCCACTAAAATACAAAATCTACTCGAAAGAAGCAAAAAAATCCCCCTGACCCCTGATGCCCCATCATCGTGTCCCCATCAGCCCATCATGTCACTGTCATCATCACCATCATCGTCGTCATCTGTCTGTCCTGTTGTCCCATTGTTTCGGCATCCCATCCCTGTTTGTCCACATTTGGTGTCCGTGTCCCTTTGTCCTGTCATGTCCCTCATCTGGTGTGGTAGGTGAGGTTGTCATGGTGTGGTGTGGTGCCCTGTCCCATTGTTGTGCCAGGCCTCATTGTCCCACTCCCTCCTCACCCTACGAGTAGGGGCTCATGGTAGTAGGGGTGGGTGGGTTATCATAAATAGTACCTAAAAAGTTGGTTAGTACAAAGTAAGAGAAGAAACAAAACTTATCTATGGCCCAAGAGACGTCAATGTCTCTTGGGCCATATTTCTATTTCCTCATCTCCCCATCATCCCTCATGTCCCCATCCCCTGTTCATCATTGTCCCGATTCCATTGTACCTCATCGTTGGCTGCTAGCACTCACAATCCACCCCGCGAGCAGTGTTTTGCAGGGCTGGGGGCGGTTGCTGGATTATTCCTGTCGTTGGCCTGGTTGTTCCCCATCCCACCCTGCAAGCACTTGCTGCGGCAGTTGAGGGTGCTGGTGGGTCTTGGTTGCTGTCTCATGTAAATGAACCTAAGATCATAGAAAATAGCTTAGAATTGCCCAAGAAAGAGTAACCCCCAAAAAAACAGAATATGTGAGATAGCATGGGAATGGGAGCACATATGGCTGTCGTCTCTTCAGGCCCTTCAAATGAGACTAGAATACATTGTAAACGAGCCTTCAATGATGAAAAACAGTGGAGAACTGACCAAGATACAGCTTAACCCCCCCCCAAAACCAAAGAATGTGGAATATCTCCAGAACGCGGACATGCGCACCTCTCGTCTCTTCGGGCCCTTAAAATGACACTATGGTAGATTGTAAACAGGCCTTAGATCATAAGAAATGGTGGAGAATTGACTGACCTAGTAGAATACCTGCCCACCCAAACAGAAAATGTGAAATATCTCCAGAACGCAGACAGACAAACCTCTTGTCTCTTTGGGTCCTTCAAACAATACTAGAATAGGTTGTAAATGAGCCCTCAATGATAGAGAATGATGGGGAACTCACAAAGATAGAGTACACCCTCCTCCTGAAACATAGCATGTCAGATATCTCCAGAATGCGATGGCGGATGCCTCTCATTTCTTCAGGCCCTAAAACCGATAGTAGAATATCTTAGTTGGTAGGAAATGGTACAGAACTCACTGAGATACAGTATAGACTCATGGTATCTATCTGGCACCCATTACATGTTTTTAAGGCTATTATTGGGCTATTATGATGCCCATTCTTGAGTTAGACAGTGTAGAACTCATTTACAATTGATATAGTACACTAATTAACTCTATGGTCATACATAAATTTGGGGGAGGTGGCATGGGAGGTAGTGGTACGAGGAGAAGAGCAAAGGCATGTGAATCTGGGTGTCAGATGGTTGACATCTCGCAAGAAGTTCAATTGTCAGGTATTAATACCCAGAATACCCAACAATTGAACTTCTCGCGAGATACCATCTGACACCCGGATTCACATGCCTTTGCTCTTCTCCTTGTACCACCAGGCTCGTTTACAACCTATTCTAGTATCGTTTGAAGGACCCAAAGAGACAAGAGGTTTGTCTGTCTGCGTTCTGGAGATATTTCACATTTTCTGTTTGGGTGGGCAGGTACTCTACTAGGTCAGTCAATTCTCCACCGTTTCTTATGATCTAAGGCCTGTTTACAATCTACTATAGTGTCGTTTTAAGGGCCCGAAGAGATGAGAGGTGTGCATGTCCACATTCTGGAGATATTCCACATTCTTTGGTTTTGGGGGGAGTTAAGCTGTATCTTGGTCAGTTCTCCACTGTTTTTCATCATTGAAGGGTCGTTTACAATGTATTCTAGTCTCATTTGAAGGGCCTGAAGAGATGACAGCCATATGTGCTCCCAATCCCATGCTATCTCACACCCTGCCTTGATTTTTTCTAATTTCTATTTATTTTTTATACCCTAGAGTTTCTATCATCATTCTATACTCAAGATATATTTAACATTGTGTATCTATCAGGTAGATAGTGGCTAATTTATGCACATTGATAGTTACAATACTTTGAAAATTATGTACCAGCTTGAGCTGGCTTTGAGTCAGCTAAAAGTTGGCTAAAAGCCGAGCTGAGCCACATAAGGAAATTTAGCCAGCTTAAGTGAGCCGGCTCTCGGCTAGCCAAGCCGCGGCAACACTATGGTGGATGTTGACGGAGTGGGTGGTGAGGTGAAAGGGAGGGCGGCGGTGTCATCGAAGTGGTTATGGTTGGATGTTCAACATTCATCATGTGATGTGTTGAGGGTGGGCTGCAAATGACTTGTCAGTAAAACAATTACAACGCAAATGAAAAATCCCTTTTTTTGGGATGAAAAAAATTCTCTTAACACTTGTAATCCTGAAGTGTGAAAAGTATCCTCTCATTCTGACTGAAAACAATAACAATAATACCTGAGGAAGGAACAGTCAATTCAATATTTAATGAAAGAAATTTCCCTACTAAAATCATCTCATAATAGTATGAAATTTGTATTTTATTTCAGGCTGAAAACACACCCTGTTATTCACACCTTTGTGGCAGGAAACACTATCCCATAAATTGTTGAAAAGTTTGATGAAAATTCATACATTAAGATGGTTGCAAATCCATACCCTCATCTTGGATTAAAATCATCCCCTGTATTTCATCCCCTTGTAAAATGAAAATTCATCCCATTAGGTTAAGAATATTTTGTAACATAACACATATGAACTCCATCCCTTGCATGGCTGAAATATTTGGGATGAAAATTCATCCCAAATTCATCCACCCTGAATTCAGCCATTTATGTTAGGAAATTCACATTTCTGAATTTAAATGACTGAAAATCATATTGTGCTAGGTCCACAGTGAGGGTGCACAGCAGGCCTTGATGCAGCACCTGTGTAACTGGATCTGCAGGCCTGAGGCCCAGGGATGGGGGATGGTTCATGTGCCCGAGACCTTTTGGTGGGCCTGTCCTCTCGCCATTGATCCAATTGATCCTCAAGGCTGTGTATTTTCGCCTTGAGTTCCGCTATTTCGTCCTCATAACTGTCACATGCCCATTCAGCAGCGTGTCTGGCTTCAACAGTGAGGTCCCAGTCATGCTGATTCTGGGCCTTAAGGTACTCTCTGTCCTGGTCGAACTCATGCTGATACACATGGATCATGTAGGACTTGCACATCCCACAGCCTCCCTGATGAACTATGTTGCCCAGATGGCTGTTGCACCTCCATTTGTTGACCAGGGGAGCCATATGCATCCTCCTGTCTGGGTCACACCTCCTGTCATTTCTGGCAGGCTCCATGGAACGTCCTGATGACCATAAGTGCCCCCTAGCTTCCTCTCTCCTCAAGCCTTGCAGTTCAAGATTGGTTCCCCTTCTCGAGCCTTGTGGCTCGAGACCTCTCTCTCTCCTTTCTCTCCCCCTTGGAGGCACATCAGCCTCACAAATACACAGTGTGGGCAGCGGCAAGTCATCCATAGGGTCATCTTCAGAATACCCACCCATCAGAGCAGGGTATACTGGGAAGAAAAGAAAAAAATGTTTAACTCCACCTGTCAACTGTACAGTACCGAGTTCCCATGATCCACCTAAGCATGATCATCACCAAGTCACAACATCAGCCATCACCATTGACTTCTTAACTTCTGAGTCGAGAAGCTTCCCTGCCCTTTGCATGCTGGTGCACGCTTGGGCAAATCCATCCAATCCTTGGCACCCACAAGGGCCAAGTATGAGTCCAGAGCAGCCAACTCATTGCACACAGCCAGCGGCTCCCAAGTGGATTCACCCATACTCCACTTGACTTCCAATTCCAGGGCACATCCCTTCCATCGGTGGGATGTGATCTCTTCTATGAACCACTCGGCATCGTCTGGAGCGCTGAAATTGTAAGGATCAAGATGGCACCTGTTAGGGAACAGATCATCATCGTTGGCGATATAGGGTCACAACAGGCCCACATGGAACTTGTTATGCAACTGCCGACTCTTCAGTCCAGTGGGCAACTCCAACTCATAGTTGGAAGTCTCCAGGTAGCTTCGTAGGACCTTGTAGGGCCCCACGAACTTGGGTACAGCAAGGTCAAGTTCTTGGTTGACAGATACACCTTCTCTCCCGGCCTAATGTTGGGCTCCCTGTTCCGATGCTTGTTGGCATGATATTGCTGGAACACCCATTCCACAATAATATTGTCATGAGCCACTGCCATGTTGCGCAGCGCCTCCATTGCAAAGGTATGTACCCCCGGTGGGATTTGTTCAGGGTCTGAAATCTCCCTCATCATTTGGGGAAGGTACCCATAGTTAATCTTGAAAGGCACCATCCCAGTGGCTCTGTTGATAGTAGAGTTTATGGCAAACTCTACCAAGGCCAGGAACTTCACCCAGTCCTTCTGGTTAGACACCACGAAGGACTGCAAGATCTGTGCTATCAAGTGATTTGCATGCTCAGTAGCTCCATCCATTTGAGGGTGGAAGGAGGTAGACATCAGCAGTTTGACGCCTAGGATCCAATGAATCTCTCGCCACCAACACAAGGTGAACTTGGAGTCTCAATCAGACACGATTGATCTGGGAAGTCCATGCAACCATACAATCTCTTTAATGAAAAGAGACAATAAATCCATTGCCGTGGTGGTGGTATTCACTGGCACCAGGTGAACCATCAACGATAAATGACAGATCACCACCCAGAGATAGTCAAACCCTCCCGATTCTGGAAAAGGGCCTATGAAATCCATCCCGATAGATTCCCAAGGATGCAGGGGTATGGGAAGGGAGTGGAGCTTTCCCAAGGGGGAGCGGTACTCCCCCTTAGACTGAATGCAAGTCTCACAGGACTCACAGAACTTATCAATTTTGTATTGGAGGTGAGGCCACCAATACCATCTTCGGACATATTCTGAAGTCTTTGCAGGGCCAAAGTGCCCTACAATGGAATGGGCCTGGTCAATTATACAACCATGCAAGGTCGAGTCCTTGGAAGGGGCAGAGGGTACACAGACAACCATGTCTCCCCCTCTGTTCTTCATCCATATCATCCCTTCCTTCACCTCAAAGTTGGGGTGATCCTTTGGACACTCTATAATTTTAGTAAACACCTTATCCTTTTTATACCCCTCAGATGTCTTCATCCAAGGGGTCTTGTTCAGACAGGTACACCTGGAAATCCTGGGGACTAGCCAAGGAATTATAGACTGTAGGATCATCCTTTCGGGTTGATCCAGAAGTGGGAACATCGTCCCCAGTTCGTGCCTCCACCTTGGTGGAGGCAGCCACATCTCATGCCTTGACTCTTTCATGAAGCATGCTCAAATGTTCCTTGACCCACCAGGTCTGGGACCTGGCCGACCAAGTCTCTATGACTCAGTTCTTGATCTCAAGATGTTGATCCCAGGGCAAGTCCTCGTGCATGGGATCCAAGTGTACATCCACGAAGATGTAGTGCACCAGGGGGGCATCATCCCAGTTGTCAAACTGGTAGTATTGAGACAGGGCATCTGCCACCTTGTTGAGGTTTCCCTTGATATACCTTATATTAAAGTTGAACTGAGAAAGGTATTCCATCCAGCGGGACTGTCATGCAGACAGGCAGTGTTGAGTTTGGAAGAACTCCAATGCCTTATAGTCGGTCACCACATGCAGGTGCCAACCTATCAGTTTGTCTTCCCACTTGAGTAATGCCTCCAAGATAGCTATAGTTTCATGCTCAAAGGTTCGATAGTTTCTTTGAGCGTCCAAGAATTTCTTGGACAGGAACCCAGTGGGCCGACAGGTCTGCCATTCTGGTCCCTGCCCATACATTGCACCTATGCCAAAGACTGATGCATCACATATCACCCATATGGGTTCAGTTGACCCAGGATCTATGGGCTTCAACACGGGAGTGGAGCAACAAATATCCTTGATAGCCTGGAAACAGGTATCATGAATTGGGTGCCACTGGAAGGATTGTCCATTCTTCATCATGGCAGAGAGTTGACTGGTGTATGCTGAGATGTCAGGAAGGAAATGGGCTAGGTACTGGACCAATTCTAGGAACTGTTGCACTTCATGATAGTTGTGCAGGGCCTTCCACTCGTGTATCCTTGCCATTTTGTCGCTATCAGCATGCAAGCCCTGGTCATCTATCATATGACTGAGACACTCAAGCTTCTCAGCATATAGCTTGCATTTGTCTGCGTGCAGGTAAAGCTCATGTTCTCGAAGTTTATCGAACACGAGCTGGAGATGTTTCTGGTGTTCCTTGACCGTGTTGCTGAACACGAAGATGTCATCGAAGTATGCGTGCATAAACAGTCCTATGTATTTGTGGAAGATGGAATTCATCAGCCACTGGAAGGTAGGGATCTGCATGGGTAACCCGCGGGTATTTTGCGCTGTACCCGTACCCATACCCGTTGCGGGTTTTACCCGTGAACCCATGGGTCTTAGCTACAAAATGCACTAAAAGTCAAGCAAAACGGTCAAGAATTGAGTGAGTTATGATAGAAACAATCTACACAAGATTGTTTCTATCATAACTCACTCAATTCTTGACCGTTTTGCTTGATTTCTTGTGTAGATTGTTTTTATCATAACTCACTCAATTCTTGACCGTTTTGCTTGATTTTTAGTGCATTTTGTAGCTCACGGGTAGGACCATCGTGACCCGTACCCCTACCCACATGTACCCATACCCGTAACCCGTACGGGTACACGAAACCTGTGCAGATCCCTATTGGAAGGTGGCAGGGGCATTACAATCCCCTTGCTGCATCACCAAGCTCTTGAATGTTCCTAGTACAGTCGCAAACGCAGTTTTCCAGACATTGTCTGGGACTACCAGGATTTGTTCATAGGCATTGGATAGATCAATTTTCGAATGATACTTTGCTCGAGCAACATCCAGCCTGATCAGATCTTGATCAGGAAAGGGAGTCACGTTCTTGACTGTGTTGTTGTTCTGCTTCTTGGCATTGACCACTGTATGGATGGCCCCATTTTTCTTGGGTACCACCAGCATGGGGGCGGCCTGTTCCATACGGGCAGGTCTCCACCACCCCGCCCTACAATACCTCTCAATCTTGTCAGCAAGAGGTTGTTGCATGGAGTCAGGGCACTTAGGTAAGTGATAGTGGTACTTTTTATGATCATCCACCAGAGGTATCTGGTGGTTGATTTCCCTCATGGGAGGAGGCTGTTCGAGGACTCCTTGCAGGATATCCTTGCCAGCTTCTATCCATTCCTCCCATAGTTGAGGAATGTCCTTCTTTCCCAAGTCCTCGTCTTCTCAGCCAGCTCATCACATATGACGAAGAGCGCTTCATTTAGGTCGCTAAGCTGTTGCTCCGAGAGTACCTCGGGCACAGTGGGGCAGCCTGAATCACCACAATTAGGACCCTTGGGATACCTATCCTGAGTAAACTCCTCAATGTACTCGTCCCAATCATCTGAGACCACCTGGATCCTTATCTGGGTCCTTAACTGGGGCCTTCTCCAAAGATTCCCAATCTTCATCTTCTGGTCCCAACAGGATTGGGTCAGCCATACTTAGTCCATACCATTTCCAGGGGCGGTCTGCATCTTCCTCTTCTACCATTGTTGTTGATGTTTGGCGCCTGGAAGGAGGTGGAACAGATGTGGAGCTGACTCCCAGCTTATCTGGGTTCTTCAGCCTGTCAACAGCAGCATGATGGCCGCTGTCGAGTCACTCATCCTGAACGGGTTGAGTTCTCATGGCGTACCTAGTGTTGCCATGGCTCGAGCCGCGTTTTTTGCTATCTTGGGAAATAAATTATGTAAAATCACTAAAATATTTAAGGAGCTAGATCCCATCAAAAGCTGAGGGGTCTCCTGCCAACTCTAAGTGATCAGAGAAGCGGTTCCTGAGATATTCCGGTGGCTTTGAAATGGCTTGGCTTTCCCATCAAAAGCTGAGGGGTCTCCTGCCAACTCTAAGTGATCAGAGAAGCGGTTCCTGAGATATTCCGGTGGCTTTGAAATGGCTCAAGCCAAGCCATTTCAAAGCCACCGGAATATCTCAGGAACCGCTTCTCTGATCACTTAGAGTTGGCAGGAGACCCCTCAGCTTTTGATGGGATCTAGCTCCTCAAATATTTTAGTGATTTTACATAATTTATTTCCCAAGATAGCAAAAAACGCGGCTCGAGCCATGGCAACACTAGGCGTACCTATGAACCTGTCAAAAGGTGCTTGCACTCTCGACTATGGTTTGGAGATCATGACCTCAAAGCTGGACCTTGTCTTGTTCAAAGTCCAGCACAATGCCATGCTTTCACATGATGGCGTCATATTGGTCTATGTTTATCACATCGAAGTAATGGTTTCCCAAGAGGTTCCCCAACTCGAACTCCGCAAAAAGGCTGAAGTTAATCTTTGACCTGCTTTCTACCGTCCCCAGCTGAAGGGGCACGGGTTCTTCCAACTTGTGGACCTTCAGGTTCACGGAAATGGTGAACTCTGGGGAGACTGAGTCAGATGTGCATCCAAAGTCCAATAGCACATTGGCTTCCAACCCATGGATCTTCATCCGCATGATGAAACATCTATTATCCTTCTCTAAACAAGGAGGACAGGTGATCTTTCTGGTGGACTTTCTCAGCGCTGGTGGGCGTCTGAGATTCAAGGTGTGCAAGGGGGAAGGTTCAGTTATCACCCCTAGTTGCTCGACTGTACAAGTCGAGTCCTGCATCACTCCTAACCTCTCTAAACCATCTGTCTCGAAGAGCTCTGGTTCGACTTCGAGCTCCGAGGTGTCATCGTCTGATTCGTACTCAGAATCAGATATGGATTGCAATGAAGGACACCCGTCAGGATCAAGGTCCCTTGTTTCTCTGAAGGCCCCGAAGAACTCTGGGCCATCTTCATCATCAAAGCCATGCTCTCCTTCCGAACTTAGGGGGTAGGGTTCTCCCTCTGAGCTGTACTGTGACCCCAGGATGTGGTCTTCGGATCCTTCTGAGTCACTGTGAATGGCAGCCAGCCACTCCTCATCAGGTAGGGGAGGAGGATCCTGGGTTTCTCCAGACTCCTCATGGGCTGCGTACGTTTGCGCCCCCTGGCCAGTTCTCGTGGGCCCAGGGGTGTTAAACTCTGGGCACTTCTTGTCAGTGGAGTAATGCCCTAATCCTCCATGCTTATAACAAGTGGGAGGAGGTTTATTTTCATCAGACCTCCTGGTGATGTTCTGGTCCCCTCTGGGAGCCCGATCTCCAGGGGCAGGTGGTCTTTTGTCATTACTATGGTTATCCCAGCTTGCGGAGGGAACTTCGTGAGCTCTCGATGGTCCATCGTGAGCTCTTGGTCGATTATCCCATCTGGGGAAATCTTGGACCCATGATCATGATCGTTCAGGTGACCGTTCTGGTCTGCTGGGCACGATCACCTTGGGTTTGAGAACTTCCTTGCTAGAGGCAAGGGCCTCTACCAGTCGCTTGCACTCCTGGTATCTCTTCTTTTTCCTCAGAATGGTTTCTGTGGAACTAGATTCCATGGAACATCCCTTATAAAAGATAAAGGATACCATCGTCTGGGGTAACCCTGACAACAGTTGAGTTTTGAAAGTAAACCGATCCGGGGCCCTAATCATTCTGGTAGCATATTGCTCCAGTTTGTGATAGTAACTCATTACTCCTTTGACGGAGTCATACTTCACCTTCGAGAAATGATCAGCAGCGTCATGGGTGGCATTGTCATGGATGAACTGGTCATATAGACTGGTAATCACATCCTTGAGTTTCCAATGGGCCCTGTGACGGTATACCCCATCGACATTGTCCTCAAACCAGGTCAATGCTATTCCTTCCAAATACATCCCAGTATACTCTATCCTTTCGGCATTGAGGTCTGGACCACTTATCTTGCTCACCTTCAACCATCGAAGGAGAGCATTCAACCATTGCTCAAACACCTCTGTGTCAGAGCTTCCTCCATAAGCTGAAGGATTCGGTACTCGGGGTCCATTTTTCTGTTCTGGGAGGGACTCCACAGTCGCTGACACCTTGTTATCAATCTGCTGGTGGAATTTGGAGTGCATCGCCTTCAAATACTTGGAAGGTCGATGATTGCCTTTGTCTTGATAGAAATTGATCTCACCAACATGCCCCTGATGATGGGAATGTGTATCAGTATGAGCTCCCATGGAAGGGGTCTCCCTGAGAGGGGTAGGCCCCGAGTTCATCCTCGACCTTGACTGAGGCCGGGAATTGGGTCAAAGGAGGCTGAGCTCCTCGATATCATCCTCCTCATCACTAGGGGGAGTGTCTTCATCATTGCTATCGCTTCCAGATGAAGGAGAGTCTTCTCCATCTCCTCCATCCCTGGGCACAGAGGACCAGGGGGAAATGGGGGTATCATTCCTTCCTCCCTTCCCCTGCTGGGGGGGCCATGATCCAGGGTTTGTGACGGTCCCCTGGAAGGGGTGGCCTCCTCAAAGGGAAATCCTTCGGAATCGAACCAAATACCCTGGTTGGGAATATTGGTGTGCTGTCCCTCACAGATAGCCTCATTTCAGAATCGTTGCAGGGCCACCTTGCTGGCACCATCATAGTGCACCATTTTTTCCGCATGGTTTAGTTAGCAGGTGTCCTGTCTCAGGTTACTGAGCTTCCTGGGGGGTGAGGAACTCATCGATTTGACTCCTCACGATGGGGAGTGGTTTGTGCTTGACCATCAGTTTCACGACGAAGCTGATCGGAAAAACCCAGGGCCAGGGCCTTGATCTCCCTCTCGAGATGAGAGGGGTCATAGCTGGGTTGGTCCAGGTGACCATGGACTAGGTCATGGGCCAAGGAGGCAAACTGGGCTGCTTGTGTCTCCTCCCTTCCAGGGGAGGAGTTCTTTTCTGGCTTCTTCTCCTCTCATCGTTTTTGTCTGTTCCCCTCGTCCATGGGGGGAGGCGAAGGCGATTGCACTGGTCCCGGAGATGAGTATGTGGAATTTTGGTGTGGCGATATGAATTCGCAAGCATTGGGTGATGTGAGAGCCCGGGGTGTGTTCTCTGAGTTTTGAGGACCCAGAGAAGGGGGAGGAGAAAGAGAGCTGGAACTCTCCCTTGGACCCTGGTTCAATGTTTTTGATGTTGAATCTTCTTCTACTTCTTCGATGACACCCAATGGATTCCCATCCGCTGGGTCTAAGTGTTTGTTGCCAGGGGGTTCAGTGTCCAAACCACTCTTCTGTTTTGCATGGGTTGTCCGACTCTTCTTCACCTTGGTGGAAGACATGGCAGGTGTCATTTTCAAGAAGGATGGAGAACTGAATTTGGTTGCAGATCACAAGGGCTAAATGAACTGTCGCCAGTGGCATCAGGATCGAAATTGATGTTACGGCACAAGTTGACATTCGCAAAGCGCGAAGTTGAGCGGAAAGATATTTTTATATATGAGTTTGAATGTTCAAAAAAGTGTAGTAAGCAGAGGGTGGTTGACTGAGATCACCCGCAGCAAGAACATGAATAACACATTTATTTTGCATAGGGTAAAAAAGTCCCCTTCTAACTATGGACCAGTTCCCTTATAAAGGAACCGGTGGCTTATGAACACAAGTATGGTACATAATGGTAAATATATATAAAG
This sequence comes from Tricholoma matsutake, assembly GCA_026075535.2. Lineage (NCBI taxonomy): Eukaryota > Fungi > Basidiomycota > Agaricomycetes > Agaricales > Tricholomataceae > Tricholoma > Tricholoma matsutake. The sequence goes on along the minus strand of AP026540.1, from coordinate 7,931,270 downwards.
CTCTAGGCCACAGGCCCAGATCACTACATTGATGGTCATACTGGTAAGAGATTCTAGGGAGAATCTCTTACACATATGGGCTAATGTCCAAAACTTCCATGCCCATAGAGTGTGAAAGGAGCAAGGGGTGGGAGAGGGGTGGGAGTGAGGTGAGAGGGAGTGAGGTGGGAGGGGAGTGAGGGTGGGGGACAGAGGAGAGTGGATGAGGGTGAGTGGGAGGGGAAGGGGGTGAGTGGGAGGGGAAGGGGGTGAGTGGGAGGGGAAGGGGGTGAGTGGGAGGGGAAGGGGGTGAGTGGGAGGGGAAGGGGGTGAGTGGGAGGGGAAGGGGGTGAGTGGGAGGGGAAGGGGGTGAGTGGGAGGGGAAGGGGGTGAGTGGGAGGGGAAGGGGGTGAGTGGGAGGGGAAGGGGGTGAGTGGGAGGGGAAGGGGGTGAGTGAGTGAGGGGGAGGGGGGAGAGTGGATGAGGGTGAGTGAGAGAAAATGTGAGGGTGAGTGGGGGGAGAGGGTGTGATGAGTGGGGGGAGAGGGTGTGAGGGTGAGTGGGGGGGAGTGAGTGAGTGGGAGAGGGAGGGGGAGAGTGAGGGGGGAAGGTGAGGGGGAGGGGAGAGAGTGAGTGAGGGGAACAGTGGGGGGAGGGGGAGGGGAGGTGAGGTGAGGTGAGGTGAGGTGAGGTGAGGATGGGAGTGAGGGAGGAGGGGGGGAGTGGGGGGAGGGTGAGTGGGGTGAGTGGGGGAGGAGGGAGAGAGGGGGAGTGGGGGCAGGGGGGGGGGAGAATAGAGAGGGAGGGGAGAGGGGGGATGGGGAGATAGGAGGAACATTGTGTAATATATGCAGGACTTGAAAACCCCCCAAACATTGACTTTGGGCCAAAGGTGAAAAGTCAACTGAAGAGTTATGTGGCTGCCATAGGATTAAACATTATGTAATGTACACATGAGCTGGCCCTGTTGAGATCTACACCATGATCAGGCATTGATCAACACATGTGATATTTTTAGTGCATCCCTTTGATGCCCTTGGACAAACATCTCATAGATACCTTCATTGCATTTTCCCTTTATCTGGCTGGTCTTACATATATACAGTAGATAGTTGGATGACCACCTCAGTCACTTATACAAGGACTGAGGTGAGCATCAACTCTCATGCATATCCATACAGATTACTTACTGTACCTATAGTGTATTCACATCTACTCTAGGAATTGATTCTCTACAGGCCCATGCCAGAGTCAGGCTGAGTGAGCAACATGAGCAAATGCCATGACAAAGGCATGGGTTGTAAGCTCATGTTACATACTGTGGGACAGTTAGGTGGTGGGGTGGAGAGACCTTGCAAGCAAAATTACTAATCAATGAGTCTTGACCGTGATGTGTTGCTAGACAAGCACACACCTGAAGCTCTTGGTGGATTTCAAGACCACCCATGATTGCCCAAGCTAGAAGGCAAGCCCTGCCAGCCATGATCATGTCTTCTTGCCCAAGTGGTTCCAGATACATTGTTGGTAATTTGGTTATGTCGATAGCATTTGCAAGAAGAAGTCTAATGTCGTCCCCAGAAGCCAGATGGACATAATCAAGATATTCCTCGAGAGTGGGTACAGTGTCCATGAGATTTAGAGCAGAAGCAAAGCAGGGATGGCACAGAGCGAGCACGTCGATGGTCACAGTGAGCGATCATTGAGAGTTACTGAAAAAGGAAGGTTTCTGGATTGCTGATTCAGCTTCCATACACAAAATTGTAATACTAAGTATGCCTTTTTAAACTCAGCTTCACCAGTCCCCTCTACACATATCGACGCTCGCTTATGTATGTACGAGGGAGTGGTTACGAGTCTAGCTGTGGTAATTTACTGGTAAATTACTGGTACAACAATGAATGGGTTGGTAAAAAAATATGAATTTTTTCCGCAAGCCGTTCACCGTTCGACACATGTGACCCGCATGTGATAAATTAAAATTCGCGCTTATACCCCCTGAATTCAAACTCAGTTCTGCCACCACTCACTACATGTATAATACGACTAGCAAATGGCGCCGTTGCCTTCATCCTTGAGCCCTCATATCTGCATCCTACCGTCCACAGATCTCACAGAGCTTCTAGAATCATCGTCCTTGCCACCTCTGCAACATATCTTGCAGTCATTCTCGCCGCTTCCGCAAGGTGTGTATTGCAAACCAAACACTTATATCAATGGTCGTAAAAATATTCCTTAGTGACCACTCGTACGACCTCTTTTGCATCTATTCCTCATTCTTCTTTCTTCTTGCGCTTCTCGGACTTGAAAGAGACAGAGGTTGCTTGTCAAGAAGACGAGGAACAACGTGCTGTCCGGACCATCGATTGGATAAGTGGGCGTATCAATAAAAGGTGCTCAAGATGGGTGGAGGAAATTGATAAATCGGGAGATCAAGAAGACACTCTTAGGACGCCTTGGTGGGATGAAGTTAGAAGATGTGTAGAAGGAGACCACGTCCCTTCGAAAACAGAGGGATGGAATCATCCTGTTGCAGGTGTGTACCACCACGATTACTTCTTGGAGATGGGCAAGTGAATTAGTTGAATGTAGTCATCCTAGCTGTGTCTACAACTGCGCCCAACCCGCTGCAGGCAATCACAGCTTTACATTCGCGAATCCTTGAATTTCCCTCATGGGTCGACCCCGTTTTTCTTCGTTATACGCTCATCGTACATCCAAAGGACTCGCCACTGTCGGCCGAAGAGTAAGTTTTATCCGTTACGTGAGATTCACCACAGTTGACTGAGATCTCACCAGAGCAGGAGCCCTTTTTAACGCTGTCAAAAAACAGTTTGGTCTCCATAGTTATCTGCTCCCACTTGTCTTGCCTACGCCACTTCCAACTCCCATCCTTGTTCCAGCTTTGAGCCCACAACTTCCCCCACCTCCACCTCCTGACTCTTCAAATTTTTATCATTCTACGCCCCCGAGTCCAGAAGTACTCCCTCCGCATGGAGTCAACACCTTGAAGATGGCAGAAAATGATATTCAACAGACGGCGCGGTTTGCGAGAGAATTTTTAGTAATGAGTTTAATACCCTGGATGGAGAAATGTGTGATGGAATGGAACGAACATGTATTGCTTTCTTCACATCATAAACATATAAATCTCACCCTTTATGCAGTTCTCGTCGACACGTCGGCTGCCTTCCCGACTTTTCTCTTCGACCCGTCGTCTATTCGCCTCCTCCTCACCCTCCCCTGCTCCGAGTCATAGCCCTTCATCCTCAGTTGTCTCGCTTCCCTCGCGTGCAGCTCACAATACTGTCATGACCACAAGCGGTCCAGCATTGGCACCCCCATTGCAGCAGCGTCGTTTAGCAGAGTTTGCCACAATGCTGGGGGATCTAAAGCTGGCGGTCACAGTTTGGGAAGCTCTGCGGAAGGAGAGCAGAGGTGGATCGGTGCGATATAGTCTTTGTATGCGTTCTGAACCCTAACTTGTTACGGCAGGACATTCTTCCTTTATTGTTGTCTCCTTCACCTACCTTAGCCCTTCATGCGTATAACGCCCTTTCTGCCATGCATCTGCAGTCGTCTGAGCCGCCTGCCCATGCACAATTACGTGCTCTCACATATGCTGTACGTTGGGAAAATGGCATCGAGAGCACTGATTTTTTAGGTAGCATTATCGAGGGTGAACGGTGGCTCGTTTGGGCTGCAGGCAATGTAAGGTTCTTTCATGATCCCATCTTTTAATACGACGGGCTGGCTAACTTCGTCGAAAGGCAGAAGAGACCCCCTCGGCACTTTTGTTGGCTCATGCTGCGCTCCTGAGTTCTAGGAAACAGGTGACAAGAAGAGCAGCGCTTTGGTACCTCTTCGCTGCCAACAGACTGGAGAAGTGCGGAATTGTGCGTGCATTCTCAGTACTATGTCAGGAACTATCGATATTTATATGGAGTTCAGAGATCTTTGACAATGTATTTCCTACGCAAAGCGCACGATCTGTACAAAAATCGCCCACGCAAAGTTCTTTCCTTGTCGTTCTGGGAATCTGAAGAGGTGTCCCCATTGGGCACACAAGAAATCGATGCCATAATGATGGGTATCGAGCACCCCCTTGGTATTCGTTTTTCTGTACTTTCTATTTACCATTGCTGACATGAGTGCCTTTCTAAGGTCGACTATTGTATACGACAGGTGATATCTCGGGGGCCATCCGGTTCTTCCTAGGTCTGCTCAGGGGCTCGCATGAGTCACCTTCGCGCTCGTACCATCTTCCTCTGACGAGTGGAACAATCAATGAAGTAGCCAATATTCCTGGAGCTGACAAGGTATATCTCGATGATTTTCGAGTGGCATTCGCAGTAGGTTGATATTTTTTGGATGTAATTCAATTTCTTAATCATCTCCAGCATCTTAAGTCAACCTCTGGCGATCATCCTCAAGTGAAAGAACTTATACTGCCGTTTACGTTCTGTCTTGCGAAACAAACGCGTGTAAGACTTCCAAGAGATAACGAACCTGAGCTTTCCCACGTTTGGGAGAAACGCGAAGAAAGTTGGAGAGCATTTTGGAAAGCTCGTGGAGGCAAGGAAGTGCTCTCCAGAAGTGGACAGGCATCCGTCAATGGTATCGTGGTCTTTATTCAACGTGCTTTGTTTCTGAGTGCTCTGTTGAGGTTTGAATTACAGAGACCTTTTGGATAGACCTTGTTCTGCGGAATCCATTGGATGCCGAAGTTAATCTATCAAATGTGACAGTCATCTTGCAAGACTCCAATGCCTCATCTGCCAATGCTTTTGTGGAGGTGGAATTGGTTGATAATGTTGTTCTGGGACCTAAGGAGACCCGTACGGTGCGTATATGCTAAAGATCTCTGCAACGCCCCTGACTAAGATATGCGTAGGTCCCAATGTGGGTCAAATCACGGCGGCCAGCCTCTCTGATGATAACTCACGCCACTTACGAATTTCTTTCCCTTCTTCCTTCGACGGAGTCCCTGTCCTCTCGTGGCCGGAGATTGCACGACACATTAGCTCAGAGGCAGAAGCCAACATATTCCCCGGATGTAATTGCGAATGTAGTAGTTCAGGAAACGAGCCACAAATTGCTAGCAAGCTTTATGGACGACGATCGGCTCGCTCTCGCGCAAGGCGAGACGAAATCTATGTCATTGTGGTTCTCTAACACAGGTACGAAGCCAATCGACGAGATTTGGCTTGTGTCTGGACCGGAGGATGAGATCTGGGTAGGTGCAGAAGAAAGCCCAAATGACACTGGTAAGAACCATATGTTGGAAGGTTATTGGACTCAATTGCCAATGAATTCAGGACCCACAATGCTGGAGGAAATTCTCCGAAGTGGCAATTCTCTTCATACTGAAGAAACGCTTCGTATACCATTGCCACACTCAGACAACTCGCCTACGTTACATCCTGGTGACAATTTTGAGCTCTCTCTTAAACTTCATGCAGAGTCCATTGGGGAACAAAAACTTTGTCTTCTTATCGTTTATTGGGAGGTATGTATTCCTGACATTGTATAAAATGTTCTTCACCTTGCTTCCTATTACAGGGCGGTTCTGAGTCATTCCAGACCACTAAGCTTTGTCGACACTTCGTAGTCCATCCTCTTCTCGGAGCTACAGCAACGGCACAACCCTGCCACTCTCCAGATCACTTGTTTCTTCTCAGTCTAGAACTCTGGAATATCTCCCCATCAACGACGGTAGATTTGACCCAGGTCACTTGTCTGAGCCCAACCTGGAAATGCAGTTCCATCACGACAGATGCCTTGTGAGTTTGTTGGGACTTCCTCTGTCAAGTAGTGATAGCTTTGCAGTGGCCCTGTGCCGCCTTCACAGTCTTCACGTCTGACGTTTGGAGCACATTATTGGAAGGAAGGTTCTAACCCTCAAGAGGTTCTGGATTTCGTTTCCCACAAAATAGATGGTGTCTTGCAAGGAAAACCGCTGGACGTTTCTGACCCGCCACCGGTCACTCTCCTAGGCAGCCATCTAACTAAAGTTAGTTTCTGTTTGCCTTGATATTTACTTTGCCTTAAGATATACACCAAGGCCATCTGTCCTAGATCCATTTCAGATTCCATCACCCGACATCTACTCCACTGTGGAAGACGCAATGCAGTTATTCGCACTGTGTCTCGCACCCATCCTTACATCCCCGGCCATTTGTATCCTTTTATCTTTCCGTTGCACAATCCTGCATCTGTAGATATGGTTATTTTCTGGGATATTCCGTCGGAGCAGCGGTCTGGGCATATCTATTTGACAGGTATTGCGATAGGGGCTAAGCATGCAGCTCTGAAGGAAGCCATAGATGCAGTCGAAGGCGCAAAGGTCAAGCGCAGCATGTATGCTGAGACTCAGCGGGAAAAGGCGGAGATCCTTGATGGCATCCGGGAGAGTGAATGGAATGCTGAGATGAATCCGCTGGTTTTGTCGCCGCAAGAAGCAGACCCTTTGCTTCATGACTTTACCCAAGGGTTCGTTGATGTTGCTCTAGCATTGAAGTTGTGGCTGATAACGTTCTCCAGGCCTTGCCGCACATCGGTTTCGTTGATACTTCGCAACTACTCTTTGACACGTCAATGCCAATTTTTGTTGAGACTTCCGACAGGAGATATGTCTCAGTCGTGAGTTGTGTTATTTGATGTACGATCTTGCGGCTAACCAGGCGTGCAGCGGAAACATTCTTCCACTTCATTATACTGGTAGACTGACCTTTCGTGGCACTTTGAAACCCCTCGAGGCAATCACGATCCAACCTCGTGTTTGTATTACCCATCCAGGCGAGTATGGGCTTGGGGGCTGGAGATTGGAGACAGAAGTCCTTGCATCCGAAGAAACTGAGGACGTACGGTATCGATACTGGCAGGAACCGTCGTCAGATGATAGACCCTTTCTCATTATCGGCAATGTACACTCCAATGAAGTATAGATATTAATCATAGAAGCAGGGCACGCTCTAAGAGCGAAACATAGAAAGTCCACTGGAAGGCATGCAGTTTACTTCGGAGTTTGTGCATCTTGTTCACGCTTTTCGCGCTCTAGTCTCTCCCTCTTCGCAGCAGCAAGTCGCAACTGCTTCACTCGCATGTTGAAAAAAGTCTGAAATTCCCGGTAAGCATTCAACTGATGGACATGAGAATATACGTACACCGAGGACGAATTGGACCGAATTGAAGAAGGGCACCCATAACTGTAGAAATTAGTTGAAAGTGTTAAAAACAAGTCACAGACTTACAATAGTGGGAATGAACTTCTGCGCAATAATTGTAGACAGGGGAGAGACCGCCCAAGTGATCTGTGGTGAGTAGTGAGTGACGTTCAGACGGCCAGAAGGACGCGTTTTACCCTGATCACTGAGAAGAATCCTGCTTTCACAGTCTTGATGACCTCATCGACGGATTTCGCGCCATTGATGACAGCCATGGATGCAAGATATGCTGTGGTCCGATAAAATGAATACTGATTCTGCTCTGGAACGGATTACATGCCAGCTGTCTGGATTGGAGCAACGAAAAGGTTGCTAGCCAATATTTGTGCGATCTTCGCTCCTGTCCCTATTTTGCCCGCGAACGCTTTTTGCAAGGTACCAATAAGAACATGCCCAATTGGAGCAGATACCAGAAAGCCGTAGAGCGCCATCTTGAGGGCTTTGCCGTCGATATGGATCGCTGCAAGAGCATGCAACAGCCAAAATGCATCCTTGGCTGGCCTCTTTACTGGCACGCTTGCCAGGTGGCTACCCAGTACTTCTTGCAAGAAGCATAGCGTACCTAATGGTCATTAGCAGATGGAAGCATAGTAGTTAACGTTCACATTCGCCATGGTTCTGAGTACTGACACTACCTGTCGTGATTGCCTTAGTGCGAAGAGGATGCGCAGCAAGCTGATTAAGGTATCTCAGGAGAAGTGGGTGTGTACCTTTAGCTGCGTGTACCGTGCTCATGGTCGTCTCAAGAACAGGAGACCACGAAGCGAATGGAAAAGATTGAACAAATGTATTTCGTTTGGCAATTCCGAGTCGGCGTCAGCCGCACTATCGCCATTGATGAGCACCAAACCAATCACATATGATACTTAAACAATAAGAGTATTCGATGGAGGTATATTATATGGCACTCTATAACATGAGTAACTTAAAGTCTATTTTCCCTTTACCCTGTGATATAAATGTCAGAATAGCTCGAGAAACCTATGGCATAAACGTACCAGAGTTTGACGTAATCGGCTAATGAAACCATGCAGATAGTTTGCCATATACCAAGACCAATGCGGGGAGTAACTCCACGATAGAGCCCTTTGATACCATTCTCGCGGTAGATGAACGCCAGGGTGTTCATGATGGTAAGTTTCGCGGGTCGGTTGGTATTCGCGGTGCTCTTTGCCATTGACTGCATCTGAAAATAAGGTAAGTTGCGTGCACACTCCCAAACACACGGAGTAATGATACCTCTACGCGAATGACCTCAATCGGTTGATTCCACGTTGCCAATGCACCGCCAACCGTCGAAGAAAGGATTTTGTCGAAAGCTCCTAAACTGTCCGATTCGGTTTTACCTTTGATTTTGCGAATTGAAGATTCTGTCAGGCGAGCAAAACCCATTCTAGACGAGTCAGGAGCACTTTAATACAAACAAGGATTACAGTTCCTTACCTAGATCCCCAGTTTGTGCACTGGCGAACTGCAACGGCATTCACGCCCTTGTTAACTCCGGCAAGGCCTTCGCGTCGATATATGTCAGCAAAAACGGCCCATGTCGATGGAGGTTTGACCCCAGTCACCGCAGTCTTATGCCGAGTTATCTCGACGGTTTTCATGCAAGTCGTAAAGCCTGTTCATGGGCCGAATATTAGATCCACGTTTGACGCTGATGCAGACTCGCAGTATGATGCACTAGCTCGTCAAAAACGGAACACACACCCATTGTCGCGTATGCCTGCGCAACACCACCAGTCATCCCACCTAACAAACCAGCAAAAGCGGGATTGATACCGGCGGCAAGAGTGGCCGTCTCAACTTCGGAAGCCGTAAAAATCAACACGGCCCCTTTCGTTGATGCCTCAATCCAAGCCTAAGTATCAAGAACACCTGTAAGACATGGCAAGAACTAATAGAATGCGTGAACCAAACCCAGGGTATGAGTCCTTGATAATACCCAACGAATCCTCCGCGAGACCAAACAGTCTTGCAGGCTTGCCACATGGTCTGTGACCGATTGGCAGCCATCTGAGTCTTGAGCACTTCTAAGGGCTGCCCAAGAGTCGTGACCTATGTGCAGATGTTGCAGAAAATCGTGCCGTGAAGCTAGCGGAGATAATCACCTCCTAAGAATCCCGAAGGCATCATCAGTGCGTCGTGGACTCGGGGTATTATCAGAGAACGAGAATACGTACAAACTGAATTGTTCATAAGAACATGACGAAAAATGGTCAGCTGGAACAAAACGTGAAGACCTTGAGAATATGAATATGCACCATGTTCATAATGGCACCTGTTGTTTCATTGTCGTCAAACGTTCACGTGTCAAGAATGAAAAACACGCATACCGACAGCAATGTTGGACCAGCCGACACCCTTCTGACCTGGTTCTTTCTGGACAGCCATTATTGTGAGCCGATGGGAGTGACCGGAGGTTTAGAACGGACAAAGGGAGGAGGAGGAGAGAGCAAAAAAGTAAATTTAAAGTGGACAGATTTGGACCCCGAGTTGGCCTTTGGCGGCATTTTTTCTTTTGGGGCTGTGATCGGACTTCGCCGTGCAATTGCATTTTCACTAAGTCATTCTAAAGTCATTCCAGTCATTATCAACGTAGGTAGAATCCAATATGAGAATATAAACAATCCTGCCGAACGCAACCGAAATTAAGTGCAGCTCGACCAAAGCCAGGGGGCGAAGCAGGTATGGTATAAGAATGCAACGAACGTTGAAGTGTGTAATATGTCATAAGTGAGGGTATTCATTCATATCGTAACCATCGTGTTCGTCATGCTGAAGGCGCCTGTTCCTTGTTGAGTCGCTCGGTGAGTGCATCCACGTCTTCCTTTAATCTATTGCCAGGAGGCATTCAAGCAGAAAAATATTGTCAATAAATTAGTGTCTCCCGAATTATGAGAATTATATAAATCCATAAATAACGGCCAAGGCTATGGCCGCGCCAATAAAACTTTTTAATCGAAAGAACCCAACGTACCGGGTGATCTGCTCTTGACTCTCCTCTTGATCCTGCTCGAGATATTGGATTTCCATCGCCTTTCGCTCTACCTCTTGCCGAACTTCTTCCATCCTGCTCTCCGACACCTCAAGTTCAAGCTTCAGGGCCTTGATGGCCTTCTCGTGCTCAGCTTCTAGATCATACATCTTGAGATTATGAGCTTCGTGCATCCTATGAAGCTCCTCTTTCGTTACACCTTGCGCAAGGTGGGCGACTCCATTCGAGTTGCTCTTTGGCGCAACCGTTTCTGAAGATATCGTTGCTCTGAGCGTCGCAAGGTCACCTTCGAGGTCGGAAAGCCTGACCAAAAGCTCCGATTTCCCGGCCGCAAGAGATGTTACTTCTTCATCATGAGTCGAACGAAGTTTCATGACCTCTTCCGCACGAGCTTTCGCAGCTTCCTCCAGTTCCTTGGTATGATTGTGAGACATCTCTGTGAGAGACACCTTGCTAAGGTTAAGCATGTCGGTGACGGCCGCTAGATCATCTTTGGTATTAAACAGTTCCTTCAACAGTCGATTCATTTCTTCCACATGCTCTGGTGTTGCCTGAGGGGCCGAAGCAGCGGCGGCAAGACCCTCGTCGCGTTGAGCAGTGAGATTTTCGATCTCACCGCGAGCTGACTCAAGGGCTGCCTTAGCTTTCGCCAAATCGTCTTGTGTAGCTTTCAGATCAAGCTTCAGTGCGTTTATCTGTTTTTCCAGACGGTTTAACTCCGATTCTAAAATCGACGCATGCTCCGTTTTCAGATCCTCCAGCGCAGACTGGTTTGCAGCACGAATCTGTTCAACAGTGGCGGTAGAATCAGCCCTAAGACTTTGTAACTCTTGGGCATGCTCTGCACCCGCTTCATTCTAGGAAAGACGTGAGGCGATACCGCGAGATTCACATTCTGAAGCATACCTTTGCACGCTCGAATGCATCTTGCACCAATCGGCCATGCTCATGTTTCAAAGCGTCAACCTTTGAATTGTAATGAGCCTCTTGATTCTGAAAACGTTCAACTTTAAAACGTTGCTGCTTAATACAGAAATAGCAGATCGTTACCTCCAATTCAGCAGTAATCTTTTTAATCTCTTCAGATAGTTCAGTTTGCCGCCTCATATGAATCTGTTCTGCTTCCTCGAGTTGACGAGCATGTTCCACGAGAGCTGCCTGTACATCTATCTTGACTTGTTCATGAGCAGCCATAGAAGTCGCCAATTCTCCCTTGAGCGCCTCGAGTGCAAGAACCATGTTCTTGCGCTCTTCAGATGCAACCTGAAGTGCTTCGTGGTGGTGTTTCTTGATATCATCGAGGAGTGTTACATGATCCGCCTCTTTTGCCTTCGCTTCATCAATGGCCTGTTGTTTCGCAGATGTAGCCTTCAGTAGATCCTCCTCCACTGCCTTGATATGAACTAGTGATTGCGCTCGTCGATCTTCAGCAAGCTCTTGGCTTTCCTTCAATTCCAAAATCTCGACCTCAAGCTCTGATAGCTTGCCCACAGTTTCTTCTTTTTCTTCTTTCACTCGCGTCAGTGCTGCTTCCAAGTTGTCGACTGCGGCAGCTCTATGCTCCAGATCTTTGAGCTTGTCCTGCATTCCCTGAAGTGCTTCTCTATGTGCAACTTTCAGCGCCTCTATTTCATCCGCGTGGGCCTTGAGGAGCGCATCATGCTCAATCGAAGCCGCAACTGAAGCTTCGGATGCCTTAGAGACCTGAAGTGTTTCTAGTTGTTCTTTAGAGGACAAGACCTCAGTTTCTAAGGCTTGGATTTGGGCATGAAGGTTCTGAACAAGCTCGTTCTGGCTGGTTATAGCAACCTTTGAGGCTGCAAGCTGTAGAAGATAAATAACTGAGGATTGAGCGGATATGATGCAGAAGAAACTTACATCTGCTCGTAATGATTCTAGCTCAGACTCACCCGCCTGGTGTTCCGACTGAAGGCTGGATATGACTTCCTCGGTCTCGTTCAGCTGGACTTCCAACAGAGATTTGTCCTGGCCTAACTGTGCTACCAGCTCTTTGTTTGTTTCAACGTCTGCCAGAGCACTTTGAAGTGATGACTGAAGGGTGGCAATCTGGCCTTCCATATCCACAGAAGCCTCCGTCTTCGATGCAAGCGAATCTGATACCTCTTTCAACTATAAAAGAAAGTGAGCTTACAACATCGGTGAACAACGATCGAGACCACCTTGATCTGCAGCTCCTCCAGGACTTTTCCATCTTCTACTACTTCTCGTATAGATGAGATGGAATTCGTCGCACGAGTTAGTTTTGTCGGCACAGCACCAGAGGATCGCGCAGGGGGAGCTTTGGAAGAAGTCGCTGTGATGGGCTTAGTTGCAGCCGATAGACTCTGTCTGGAACTCAGGGGAGTTCGCTTTACGCCTTCCGACACGGATGCACGAGGGCGAGAGGCAGAAGAAGCGACAGAGCTGCTGGGAGATACAACGGACGGTCGCGTTGCACTTGCAGCAGGTGATGGCTTGACGGCAGCTGAAGCGGATGCCGTCGTCTTGACAGGCGGCTTTGAGGTTGACACTGCAGAAGGTTTCGGAGGAATGATGGACAGCCTTCGGCTTGGAGGTGCAGCAGCTGAAGGAGCTGGTGCACGAGCGGAAGCCATGGACGGTTTGGATGGAGAGGATGAAGAGCTCGTAGACTTCTTGAGTAGAAGCGCAGTTGAAGCAGGCTTAACGGCTGCGTTATTCGTCGTGATAGACGGCTTCACAGCTGACGATTTAACGGTACCAGCACCAAACGTTCCAGAATTAATGATCTAAGTTCTATTAGCAGACGTCCGTCACATCAACACGTTGAGCACTAGCCTTTTTTACAGTGGGGGTAGCAAGACCACCTATTGATTTACCAAGTGGAGGTTTGACGGACACAGAGGACCTCAGTTCGGCTGCAGCTGAGGGGGCCTTTGCCTCGGGTGCATCAGGTGCCAGATCTGCGGTGCTAAGAACCACATAGGACTCGTGCGTGTCAACGATAGGCCGACTTGCAGGTTCCAGGGCTATTTCATCACCTGCCACGCTCTCCGTAGTCGCACCATGAACGTTTTCTTCATCCTCGTGTTCGCCACGAGGAGCCTGAGAGATATCATCAGACACCGCGACAGCGTCTTGGTCCACAACCTGCCACTTTTCTGGAATGGGATTCAGTGAATTGACCCCAGACATTCGAGGAGGTACGGTTTTGAACCGAATTTGAGTATCGAGTGCTGGCGAGCAAGTTCAACGGTCAATCAACGGTCGCGTCGCGGAGCCGGATATTTAGCGAGGCGAAGTTTCACACGTAATAGTACTTAGTGACAGTCTACAAACAATCTCGACTTTCACGTACTGTACTTATGGCCTACTTATATATTCCTCTTTTTTACTGTACCTCGATCAGCTAATAGTTGCATATAAGTTCAACGCATTCAAAGCAGGCTCCTTCAGTGAGTTGTGATTGTAGCCCAAGATGGCGACCTGGTAAGTAGTCAGCTATAGGCTTGGCTCCAGTTCGCCAAGGAAACACCCTACCCCTCCTGGTTCAACATTAAAATGCGTTCCTATGTGATACAACTCACGTCAGTTTTGCACTTCCAGGTTAACAATCACTATCTACCAAGGTGAAGCGGGAAGCCAATCCAGCGAGATATCAACACGCGACTGAAGTGCCCATGGGCAACAATCATGACGTCTCGTGTGTTCTTCTCCTCTTCTTTGTACTGTTGGTGATATTCGCGAACCTACAGAGCACTGAAAATACGACATCTAAGCGTATATGAAAGCAGACCTTCGCGACTACCGCGTCTACGCGTGCTTCCATGTCCGCGACTGATTCTCCCCCTGGACATCTATGACAGACATTAAGCACAATCAGCGGACAGCAAAGAGAAGAGCTACCCGTCCTCCCAGATAGACCAACTTGCATTCTTCTCCTTTATTTCAGATGACAAAAGCCCTTCATACTGGCCTGACGGGTTCTGATGAATGGGTGAAAGTCTACTTGGGGCTGCAGCGGTTACCATAATCCCACTCCCGTACTTCTTCTGTCAAAATATGGTTGGGGAACTGCGGAAGGTGGCCGAAGAGAAGATGGAAAGTCTTGTGGGCACGCTGGCGAGGAGAAACGAAGACTGTGCTCAAGTTCTTGGGGTCGATGACCACTTGAAGAGGGGAATAAAACCCGTGGGTGCGAGATTGGTTAAGATCAGGTCATTACTTACGACCTTCGCCCACAAGCGCTTGAGCTTTTGCCTTGACTTGTTCTTCTCCCCTAGGCGTCAGAGGGATGTCTGTTCGGCCAGTCTGGACGAATAGTTAGTCTTAAGTAGATCAGGCGGATCAACTTGAAAACCAACATGTCTCCTACATTGACTCGATGTGAGCATGAAGAACAGAATAAGAAATCGTGGTTCCCGCGTCACTAAAGACAGACCCATTTAAGGACCATTCAGTTTCGCCTGAGCAAAATGTCATAAAGAGCGGCCAGTAAAAGATTAGGAGCTGATCAAACCATGACGAACAAGAAACAATCGGGGCATTGGGCGTCCCATCGCAGCTGGAGTACTGGCAGTGGCTCGATAGTATTTGTGGACAACTTCAAATCTGTCGAAAATAAATTCCCAAAAAGGAAAATACAAAAACCTCCTCATAGTAATGGTGCATCTCATCATTTAATGGCCTGACAATGCCCTTATGCATGCATATCATGTGGAATCCTGAATCAGATTAATTATAGCTTATGTAGGTTACACAACTTGAATTGCAAAGTGCAAATCTGTTAGGAAACAATAACATTACATAATAAAATTTTCATTTTATTTTGCGCCGAATTACGCTCAATAACGGCCCTGGGGCCCAAAATCATGTGGGAATCCAGGAAATTAACATTAACTTATGGGGATGGGCATTGTCTGTCAAAATTGAACCATGTTTGTTGATATTTGCTCTCACCAATATCACCAGTGTTGAGCGCCGATGACATTTCCAACCTCCTACCTCAGTATAAAAAAAGATTTGGGAGAGGAAGTTGTTCTATTAGATGATATCTTTAATTTGTTCCGACAGAATTTTTATATCTCAAAAAGTGGCTAAGATCAATAACCTAGAAAATGCAAATTTTCAAATTATAAAAATCGGTCGGAACATTTTGCTCTTCTCCATGAGTACTTTAAAATGCTCCTGCAAACCGAAGTGCAAAAATGATGCTGGAGGCTGGAAAAGTTTCTGCAAGGAACGAGTGGTAAACAGTGAGACACGTGCATGACAAAGTGTGACCAGACGCATCTGTGCCGTTCTCAAGACTCATCTTGAGGGAACTGTGGCTCTCAGTGCTCTCTGGGAGAGTGTCTGAGGTGACCATAGTGTTCCTCCAAGATCCAGGTAAGTATATTTTATCCCTTGTCCCGAAAAATATTTTACAATTAGTTGCAGAGTGTTATTATTAGAGTCAACTTACTTCAAATTCCATTCATTCATTTGATGATGCATAACGACCATAAAACAAACCTTTTTATGATAATCTAATGTCACACAAGAAAAGAAGGTCCATTTCTCAGCAAAATCAGTTTGCAACTGTACGACATTACCGTCACAACAAAGAAAACATACCTGCTGGGAAACACCCAATATACCCAGTTCCTACAAGGATAAAATCAGTACCATCATCTGCACCCCATTCTGGAGCATATGAGACACGCTTCAGGAATGAGCAACAACAGAATCAATGACTCACAGCCAAGAATACAGCTCTAGTAACCAAAATCCGCGAGCTAATGGAGGACTGATGAGGGTATTACCTGTATATAGTGTCTATTAATGCCTCTATAATGCTTTTTATTGTCCATAGTACTATTCTTCTTAATGTACATATATTATGTGACCTAAATTCATTACTTTACAATGTACAGAACACCCTAGTGGACAATTTCAGGAGTCGGACAAGAATTTCAGCATATGTTGCTGACTAAGCATCACACAGAATAGTAGGCAATGCCCATCCCCATAACTTAGGTCTCAGTGCAATCCTTTGTCTGTTCTCACCACTGTAGATACAGCATGGTCTATCCTCTTATGCACCTCTCTGCACACACGACCCTTGATACACCAGAGATTTCTCACTTTTATGGCAACAAAAAATAATGTCTACACTTGCAGAGATAATAAATTCTTTTGACCACATGCTGACATAATCTGTCTTGTTGTAATAGTGTGTAATTGTAGTTGAATTGTAGTCCAAGAAAAATACCAAAAGTTCATAATATATTCAAAGATATTGTAGAGAATCGATCCCAAGGCTATACTAGAGGTACAGTAAGTAATCATCATAATGCAATGTCTAAGATCATACTCACCTCAGTCCTTGTACAAATGACTGAGGTGGAAGATTGTCTATCTATCAGTATATATAGGTTCTCCCAGATAAAGAGAAGGGAATCAAGGTGTTTGTTCATGCACATCAAAGGGATGCACTAACAATAGTGCCCGCATTAAACATGCTGACACTTCCACATTTGGTGATGCATCATTCCACAGTGTGTTTCTCAACACTCCTCACCATGGTACTCCTCCTCGCATGGAATTGTATTATTGTAGGCCCAGGGAATTTTGTAGATAAGTGAATTTTTTGACATCTAGGGCTTTGGTGAACATGTTGGGAACATTTTCTTGGGTATTGACGTAGGTGAGGCACAGATCGTTGGACTGGACATGCTCGCAAAGAAAGTGATATTTAATGTCGACATGTTTGATGTGGGAGTGGAGAAGGGGGGTCCTCAGAGAGAGTCTTGGCAGCAGTATTGTCACAGGATATAATGGTAGGGAAGGTTTGTGTGTAGTTGATAGAATCAAGTAGAGTTCATAGCCAGATACATTCCTTGGTGGTCCCAAAAGCTGCAATGTATTCGGCTTCACATGAGGAGGTGGCAACAACTTTCTGTTTGTGTTCTGTCCAGGAAACTGCACCAGAACCGAGGGTGCAGACATAGCCACCAACACTATGGTGGGTATCCAGGCAGTTGGCCCAGTAGGAGTCACTAAAAGTGTGGAGAGATATGGGAGCATCACCCCCAAGGTGTAACTTAAAATTCCTTGTCCCTTTGAGGTATTGGACAAGCCTGATGGCTGCACTCCAGTGTTTGGAATTGTAGGAATCAAGGTATTGGGAAAGTTGTTGAACTGCATATGAAATATTGGGCTGGGTGGAGATTGCTAAGTATAGCAGGCAACTGACAAGGGATTGATAAGGGAGTTTATTGAGGTGTAGTTGTTCTTCAGGGGTGATGGATCGAGGGTTGGCACGTCAAAGTTTGCAGCCTGGTTTGAGAGGTGCTGAAACTGGATGAGCATCTCTCTGGCTGAACTGCTCAACAATTTTATTGATGAGGGCAGTTTGAGAGAGTGCAACTGTCTGAGTAGCCCTGTCTCAGGTCACAGCAATACCCATGATAAACTGTGTGGTGCCCAATTCAGAGATAGTCCATACTTTTCACATCTGGGTCTTGAATCACTCATTTTCCTCCTTTGAGTTTGCAATCGGGAGGTAGTTGTCGACATGAACAGCTGCAATAATGATCCCAGTGTCAGTTTTCCAGTAATAAATCCAAGATTCACATGCCAGATGAGTAAATCCCCATTCAATCATCTGGGCATTGAGTGTTTGGTTCCAGATATGACCACTTTGTTTCATACCATACAGGCCACACTGTAGTTGCCACACCCAGTCTTTCTTCCCAGGTTCCTCAAATCTGACCAGTTGTTGCATGTATTGTACCTCATCAGCAGGTAATAAACTGTATAGGAAAGCAGTCTTTACATTGATCTGTTGAGCATCCCATCCCAAAGAGGCTGCAATGTGCAGAAGAATATGCCAAGATTCCATGCGCACAGTGGGTGAGGTAGTTTTAGTATAATCCTTGCCATAGATTTGTTCAAAACCTTTAAAAACAAGATGTACTTTCCATCTGACTGCCTTTCCCTCTTCATCTTGCTTGATATGGAAGACAGGTTTCCCTTTTTGGACACATTTCCCAGGGGGTACGTTGGATTGTGGAATGAGTTTGTAAACTCCCATCTCCTTCAATGATTTCAGTTCATCCCTATATCCAGCTTCTCATCATGTTGCATCCATTGAGATCTTGGTTTCATCCCATGTTTTGGGCTCATCCTCAAATTGGAGTGACTCCAGATCGAGATTGGTCATTTCTGAGATCAGGGCAAGAAGTCCATGTGCCTGATCACTGAGGCCTAGATTCTCGAAAGCCTGATGGAGATCATTTCTGATGCCATTGCCAGGAATAGATGCTGTAAGAGTGCCTCTTACATCAGCATTGCATTATCACATGCATGTCTATTATCACATGTTATTCTGTTGGTATATAGTCTACACCTCGAGTACTTGCACTGTATCTTAGTTTCCTCCCTCGAAATATACTAAGTTCCTTAAGAACCTCTTCTCTTACAATGAGATCAACAGCTTCCCTCCATGCAACATCTCCATCAATGCAATCACATGATATATTACACACTAATCACATGACATAGTTCATTAGATACACGAACAACTTGTATTGTAGAGTATTCTTCCTTGAAGCAACACCATGTTCATCACAGCTTGTCCTCTTGAGTGTTGGGAGCATATATTCCCTTCCAGAAGACATTGATTCAGCAACACCTGGACGCGGGGAGGATCAGGGCTTCTTCCTCACCACATGCATCACCTGCATTTATAATTCCAAAGGCGGATGCATCTGTGCTGCTGAGGTGGGTTAACAACTATAGAGAACTTAACAAGAACACGATCACGGACTCACACCCTTTGCCATGCATCGATGACATATTGAATGATTGCGCAAAAGGTAAAATATGGGGAACCATTGACATGACAAATAGCTTTTTTCAGACGCCCATGGAACCTGATCATATCGGCTTGAGTCCTAGTGTTTGAAAGTCTGGTCCGGTCCAGTTTTTTTGACCCCAAAGGGGGCAACCACAGACCAGACCAGTTGTTCTTATTCAACACATCTACACAACCGAGAACCATACCAGCATAAACCGGTCCATCTCGGTTGCTTACCAGTTGCTGGACTGGTTGTAACCAGTCCAACACTGGGTCGGTCCAGACCATTTTACAACTGGTCTAGACTAGGTATATACATGTATTCTAAGGTACTAAGAGCCCCTTGCAGGGCAAGGTGCCTGCGAGCGAGCATGTAGATAATGAAATAAAAGATAAAATGAAAGAAATTAGTCCCCTCCATCTCGCATTTTAAGTGAGGGAGGGGGGCAGTTGTGGTGAGGGTCGGTGTTGGCAGTCAGTGTTGCATTGTCCATCATTGTTGGTGCTGGCACTGGTGTTGGTGCTGGTGCTGGCATTGCATCATCATCAGCATTGGTGTCTGTCATTGTGGGTGCTGGGATTGGCATTGGCATTGTCCACCGTCATGGGCCCTGGCATTAGTGTTGTGGCATTAGCATTGTCTGTCGTTGTGGGCTCTGGCATTGGCATTGTCGTTCCACCCCATGAGCAGATGCTCATGGGGCTGGGGCTGAGAGGTATGTCATCTGTCATCATGGTTAGGCCCTGGTGCTGTTGTGGTGTGCTGTGGTTGTAGTAGAAAAGAAAAACCTACAAACACAATAGAAAAGTATGTCAGAAGTAAAATGAAGTAAAAGAACAATGAAATACTTACCTGTAATGATTTAAGAGTCCCCAGGCCCTAGGCAATGGAATCGATGCCTGAATCTGTGCACCCCAGCCTGTCGCTTGCCCAGCCCAGCCCATTGACATTGTCGTTGTATGCCATGTCACTGTGGTAGTCATGTTTGTGGTGGGTGTCGTTCTGGTTGAGGTGGTGACAGTGGTGGTTGCATTGGCGGTGATGGTGGTGGTGGTGCCGCATTGGTGGACCAGAAGATAGCACCGACGATCCACCCCACGAGCAGTGGCTTGCGAGGCTGGACATCAGTACTGTGTCATTTGGCTTTGTCATTGTCGTCATCTCTGTTGTCATCGAAGATAGCATCAACGATCCACCCCGCGAGCAGTGGCTTGTGAGGCTGGACATCAGTGTTGGGTCATCATCGTTAGTGTTTGAAAGTCCAGTTGCATGGACCGAAAAAAAACCAGCAACCGAACTGGACCCAACTGTGGTCCAGTCTGTCTTGAAGGTTCTGCAGCAGCAGTTGTGGACCGGACCGGTTGCTGGTTGCATAGTTTTTCAAATAATTATGGACTGGGTAAAGACCGGTTCCAACTGGTCTTTGATCATAATTTGATGTGTTGCTAAGGCAAGTGATCAATTGATTACATGTGATACAAGTAATCTGTGTGCTGGCACTGACTAAATAAGTTATTGTAGGATTGTAATGCCTTAACAGCTATGTCCATAAACCAGGATTCCACACTGTATAGAGTATATCTACATCCACCCAAATGCACTAGTTCAATGGTGCAGTGGTTCATTCATGGTAAACACCCTTCCTCCTCATTCCTCTGAAAACTCCGTAGCACTGTAATTCAATAACAGCTTAACCGATCCTTTCATAAACTTGGATTAAGTACCATATATATTATATATATATGCTCCCAAAAGCACTAGTTAAACGATGCAACCATTCATCTATGGTAAGCAACCCTTCCTCCTTATTCCTCTCAAAACTCCATCGGACTATAATTCAATAATGACTGAATGCATCCTTTTGTAAAGCTGGATTAGACACTATATATAGTATATATATATATGCTCCCCAAAGCACTAGTTGAACGGTACAGTCATTCATTTATGGTAAGCAACCCTTCCTCCTCATTCCTCTGAAAACTCCATAGCACTGTAACTCAATAACGGCTCAACCGATCCTTTCGTAAACTTGGATTAAATACAATATATATTATATATATGTGCTCCTTAAAGCACTAGTCAAACGGTACAACCATTCATCTATGGTAAGCAACCCTTCCTCCTCATTCCTCTGAAAACTCTGTAGAACTGTAATTCAATAATGGTTCAATGTATCCTTTCGTTAAACTTGGATTAGACACTACATATATAATATAGATACACCCCCCACATGGTCTAGCCATTCATTTATGG
The DNA here is from genome assembly GCA_026075535.2 of Tricholoma matsutake. Taxonomy (NCBI): domain Eukaryota; kingdom Fungi; phylum Basidiomycota; class Agaricomycetes; order Agaricales; family Tricholomataceae; genus Tricholoma; species Tricholoma matsutake. The sequence continues at coordinate 7,909,995 of AP026540.1, read as the reverse complement.
TTTTGTCTGTAGTGTTTACTTATATTACTACTACTAGTTTTCAAAATATATTACTTCGAGACATGTATATTAGTGTACAAATAGTCGGTCCTGACCGGTTGTGAACTGGTCAGGACCAGTCTAAGTATGGACCAGTTTTAAACTGGTTTGGCAACCGTGAGGCCACACTGTTCAGTAAAAAACAATGGTATATCCGTTCAGCGGATTTCTGCAAAACGACGATAGATCTGTCAGTAGCGGATTGGGCCCATGTCAGGAAAGACTCATGTGGGCCCAGGGTGTGATGCATCCATGTGGGCCTAGTATACAGCTTCACTGAAGAATTCTTGGTGGCAGCAACATCTGAATCATGGCACCGGCTAGCACGGTCATCATTTTACTACATGTTACCACATATACATGGGCCCATGCAATGCGTGTGATACTGCACAATCGTATTGGCCCACCACTGGTTTTCTTATAGACATTGGCCTATACGGACATATCATTGGTGCTGGTTCCCGGTGCCGATGATCATTGTAGGTTTGGTAGGAAAAAGTGCAGCAGCAGGTCAGCAGGTATCGGCGGTTGGATGCATACGGCATCGGGTCACAGCAGATACGGTTGGATGCATGCGGCGCTGGGACATGCCACACTAGCCGATTGTTTTAGACACTGATGTGATGTCCTGCTATAGATTATGGTTAGATATAAATGAATGTCCCAATGTTGGGGCCAGAATCTGGAGGTATGAGCACACAATTTTACTGACTTGACAGAGGGTGTAGTTAAGAGTTTGAACTGCTTACCACATATACATGGGCCCATGCAATGATTCCATTTGACAGGGAACGATCGTATTGGCCCACCACTGGTTTTCCTATAGACATCGGCCCATACGGACTTATCATTGGTGCTTGTTCCCGGCGCCGATGATAATTTTGTCCATTGATTACTTAATTGTCCAAACATTCTGTATCTACAACTGCATTGAAGTTATGATATCCCGCTAAACCTCGAATCCGTGCCTCGCTGGCCATATAAAGCTGACCCTGTTACTGCTGGCAAATTTGCTACCGCATTGAATCAAATAGAAGTCAAGCATCAGAGGAACACCGATTTCCTAGAGAACCCTCACCCTACAGTCAAACCTACTGATGAGCAGGCCATCGCTGCTCAACAGGTAGCTCATGATCTCAGCATTTGAGAGAGTACTATGGGACTACTACCAGCACGGAATGATCTAGCACATGGGCAGGAAGTGCTGTTGTATGGAACGTCACGTCTCCGTGCTGCAATCACTGCATGGATCCTTGCAGTAGATAATGATGAAGACTATGAAGAGTCACGGTTGGGGTGGGTGTCTAGCCTATTTTTCGAGACTGTAAGTGAACATATTGTGATTGCCAATTATCTGATCACCAATACCAACTTAGAAGGAATTCTTGATGGCCACCAGAATTTATGCCTCTATGGGTGGCAGTGCTCCATACACTCCCCCGCTCATCATGGAAACCATAAAGATGGTACAGGATGGGACTTTGGGGTGCTCGGAACGCAATGATCCTGAGGGCAAAGATTTTCTGGAACTAGAATACATTCCAGTGATACAAAGGTACTTGAAGGTTGATGCTGATGACCCCACCCGTATTGTCGATAGCTATATCAATTCTTGGTGGAGTAAACAGAACGATCCGGAGAACTACGACTCATACCCATTCGCTCCACACGACTTCCTGGTGGTTCATCGGCCACAGGTGAGTAACATGTTGTTGTCCTTTAATTTATCTTAAGTTTCATCAGATCCAGTTCACCTGGCAAGACCTATGGCTGGTCCCATATGCCACCGGTGACCTGGCCGAAATACAATTAGTGATGAAGATCTTCGATGACCTGCATTCGACATGGAAAAGGATGACTGAGACGGTCCGAGAAAATGATGCCCAACTTCAGAAGGACAGGAAATTGTTGGCTTACTGGGAGGATGTGCAGAATCAGGTTAGGGAGCACCTTGACACTTAACAAGTTGTCTATGTAGGAAAAGATAAACATTGTAGTGACCGGCGCTGGTAGTGATAAAGTCACTTGTGGCAATAAGCATCCAAGGTCAAGAGCTAAGTGAATGACCTGTGCCGGTTATTGTAGAACCCCATGAGCTACGAAAATGTGTATGGGCCCATCCTAACATAATACAGGGAAATGGGCCCATACGAATGATATGCTCAATGGAATGATCGGGTGGGCCCATGACAGTAAAAGGAAAACAGTATGGGCCCACATGACTATAGCGTACAGGACTTGAATTACTGCTGTTATTACAAATCATAAAGAATATATCCTAAAACAGTACATTGTAGTGACCGGTGCCAGTAGGGAGATACACAGGCACATAACAGAAGAGAACAATCATTAGTCGAAGACAATAGTAATGTGCAATGAGAGTAGACATAGATTAATCCTGACACTGGCTGGAAAGCAACTGTCACTTGTGTGGCAGTCAGCTATTTCTGAACTGTATCTCTCAGCGCCGGAAAAGGTAAAGGCAGCACTGGTCATCCACATAGCTCTTAAAAGACTTGTATACTAATTGTGGCTGCTGTGCACTACAATATGGATAACAAATGCAGGAATGGTGACATGCTGTATGCTGTAGGAATGTGGGAGGATAAGGATATATGCAAAATCAGTACATTGCAGTGACCGGTGCCGGTAGTGATAAAGTCACTGGTGGCGATAAGCATCCAAGTCAAGAGCAAAGCGAATGACCGGTGCAGAATATATGCTAAAACAGTACATTGGAGTGATGGGCGCCAGAGAAGACAACATCGCGCCGATCATTCCCATAGCTCTTAGACTTGTACACTAATCGCCACCGGTGGTCACTGATAATGAAAAGCAATGACATGCTGTAAAGGTAAGAAACTATTGACCAATGGGTATCACAAACACTGCCGGTGTAATTTTACATTGGAAACATCGACAGTAGCTTTGTGAGTATGACCTAGGTAACATGTTAGTATGCTGTGTAGAACAGTCCCATAGTAACCTCTACATGGTACCATTGTCATTTACATCGCCATGTTGCCATGTTTCCTCACTGCCTACAGTGCCTATATAATCCTGGAGATGCTTGTTCATAATTTTACATCACTCTACAAACCATCATGCCTAGAGGACACACTCACACCATCATTGGAAGAATCACCCAGATGACTGTCGTTTGCTCCCAGACATCGCGGGGACCCAGGGATCGCCTTGTACCAGTTCGGCAAAGTCCTCAGTCAACTCCAAGGCATAAGAAGGCCAAGATAAGTGCACCAGTGTCAGGATTGGTGACCACATCCAACACCAATATAACATCTCTGATGTCCGATGAACCAATTGAGCATCACACTCTAAATTTCATTGCAGATCTTGATCCCCCCTCTTCAAAGGTGACTTATTATGGCTACCACATTTACTATGCTAATATTACCCTCAGACACCTCAAGATTACATCGAAGAATGGTTGCCTAAAAAGGCCATGTATTTGGAAGCACTACTATCCAATGAAGTACCCGATTGCATGAAATGCAATTTGTGTGGGGATGATGCTGCTACCTGGTGATGCCGAGACTGTCTTTTCAATCCCATGTTCTGTACTGACTGCTGCCATGATAACCATGCTTCTAACCCATTTCACTGCATCGACCACTGGACAGGTTCCTATTTTGAACCAGCTTGGTTGTTCCAAGTTGGGTTAGTTTTACATCTCGGTCACAATGGTGCATCCTGCCCAAGTTACTTTCACCCATCGGCGCCAGATGTGGTTGGACAAGAGGCCGACAATTATGAAGATGATTTGGATGATGCAACAGAAGGTGATGGAACCAACAACATTGTCAAGGAGATGAAAATGTTTACCAGTGTTTATGACCTTGGTCCCACAACTTTCCCAATGCCGATGGATTGTCACAAATTGACAGTAATCGATGTTTCCAGTGTACATCGTATGTGGGTCAAGTGGTGTAATTGCCCTAATTCCCATCAAGAGCAGGAAAATCACTTGTTGCAATCGGGGCTTTTCCCGGTCAGCTACAAAAATATCAAGACCACGTTCACATTTAAAGTCCTTGATGATGCGCGATTGTCCAATCTGGAATGTAAATCTTCAGCCTATCAATACTACCAGAAGCTCCAGCGCATGACTTCACCCTTATTTCCTAGTGCCGTGGAGGTATGACTGATATACTACAGTTGTCAATATCTCTGACATTGGTACTTGAGGATCAATACAGGGAGCTTCTCAGGGCAAGCCGGCTATGGTGAATGTTGAAACATTTGAAGTGGAGAGGCCGCTGGGGAGAATCACAGTCCAGTGCCAGCGGCTCATCGGCGGCTGCAATGCATGGTGCAACTGACATCCCAACATTCTGTGCTGCATGTCCTCAGCCTGGTGTCAATCTGCCGGAAAATTGGACTGAGGATCCTGACCAGTAAGTCAAATCACATGAATTGGAATGTATTTAATGTAATCTTACCTCAGAATGGCATACACTCGGACTTTTGTCATGGATGGAAACTTCACCGCTGTTCATCAGAAGTGCGAAAATGCTCACTGTGATATTAAGCTCAGTCATGGTGATTTTTTCATGACCAAGCCGAATCGCTACAAAGCATACCTCGCCGTTGCTAAGGAAGTCACAGAGGTAAGATATTTGAAAGACTTTCAGCGTATTTACTAACTCCAAATTAGAAACTGACCTGCAATGAGCATCATGCTGTAAATGACCGCTTCATCAAATACAAGGGTCTTGATGTAACCGGTGTCGGTGCAACTGCTTGTGGCTGTCATGGTTGCTTCTGCCCCAGTGCGGTGGTTGACTTCCAAAAAGGGGAACGGTGAGATATCTTCACATTTTGAGAGACATTGTGTAATGTTTTCTAGACAAGCAAACATGGACTATTCTTTATCTGAAGCCTTGAAAAACACTAATATCACCAGACTCAAGAAAATCATTTTGATTTATGATATAATGTGCCAGTATTGGAAGAGGCTCAGACTTCGGATGGAGGAGAGTCAGTATATCCAGCTACCACTTGGCATCGCCATTCTGCATGGTATTGGTCTTTTCCATGTCGGTGGCCACGTCTGGCAATGTTTCTCATGCTTTTCACCAAGTTTCATTCCCAGCGCCGGACAAGTGGATGGAGAAATCCTTGAATCATTGTGGTCAGTGTTGAATGAAATCTCACCTAGTACCCAAAATGCTACCATTTCTGGATGGATTGAAACCTTGGATGATCATATGGGGGATTCCAACTTCAAAAAAATGCAGGACATAGGTGAATACATGTTTGTACCTTGTGCCAGATTGACTTGGAACCAGATGTAGTGGTTACCACTGCCTGCCGATTCAGAGCCGCTGTGGCAGGTGAGGAGGAAAGTCGGGTGGACCTATTGCAGTACACGGCAAACTCAGACCCTGAGGAGATTGCAACCTGGAAAGAATTGGAAAAACACTCTCAGGCAACACATCTAACCGATCCAGAAGCAATGGACATCTATGATATAAACCCTGGTCAGGTAGTGGTCACACGAAGCGACCTTCAAATGAACCTTCTAGAGGATGAGGATGAAACCGGTGATGGAAAGGGAGAAACCACCTGGGTTGCTCTTGGCCTCAAACTTGAGGAAGCCCAGTGCATATCCAGCCATTTAAGCTGAAGATTGCAACAAAACAGCAAAACCTTGATACCAGAGTGGATTCCTTCATTGCTAAATCAGAACAATTTGTGAACAATGACACATTGGATACACTGCAAAAGCTTAATGACTCACCACCGAGACCAGTACTATAAGGGCAACCTAAGCCTCTAGCAAAGGGAAATCTGAAGAGAAAACTCTAAGGATCCCCTTGCTGATGCCCAGTATATGTGAAGATGACAAAAATCAAATATAACCTAAAAATAGAAAAAGGCGGAGATAGGCGGATCAAGACTGCCAAATGACATCATACCAAGGGGTATGTGTTGGAAGGGGTACTCCACCTCTAAATATAAAAGTGTCAACATGTACAAACATGATAGCAAGGGAAAATTAGTAATAAAATCCGGAAAAATCATAGAAAATGAAGAATAGAAGGAAATGAGGTGGGGAAAAATATAGGACAAACATAAAAAATAGGAAAAACACACAGGGCACCCCCCTAGTCCCCTTACAAGTACTCCCATCACAAGCTCCCGATTACCAGACTAACTCGGATGATGATGATTAAAGCAACCCATTTATTACAAGGCCCCTGGTAGCAGCAGTCCATACCGCTGAAACATGCCCATTACCTCTTCCCTCTACATTTGGCTTTCCACAAATTACTCAGCTTGGTTTGGATTCCCTCGCCAAGAAAGAGTTGAGATTGAGGGAAGAACAAGCAAATGATGAGCTCCAGGGCGTTAGAATGGCCCTCGGTGAGAAATCTTTCTTATTCAGAAAGAATTTACGTCTCGCCACCTCCAAGAACAAAAAGGGAAGGGCTTGGTCAAAGGTGCATGCTATTAGCCACCGGGTTCAAGCACATCGTCAGGTATACAATGCTGTGAGGGCTGCAATGGTATCATTGGGATGTTCACCTGAGATGCAGTCCAAGTATCAGGTATTGCACCGGGATGAACTCAAGATTTCAACTGCCATGGTGAGGGGTGGTACCGGCAATGCTGAGGGTGGAAGCCAGAGACAGGATGAACCATTGCCATGGTTTTGGACCATTAATGTCCAAGCCGATGTCGAGGCAAGTGAAATGATGAAAGAATGTAAGTACACCTCAATTCACTTTAATGAGTGACTTCACTATTATTTAGTCTACAGGGTGCACTGGTTACGGGCGAATGCCAAACATGATAGATGGTCGGAGGAGTTATCAATTACTAGTCATGAAATGCTTGGATCCCACGTTATTTTCTTCACAGAGCAGAGGTCTGGGTTAACTGCTTGGAGACTCAGACCTCGCCGGGAGCTGTGGCATATACCAAATGTCAGGGGGCGAACTGGAAAAGGATGGCCACTTCCTCCGTGCATATTTTCAAAGCCATACATCCACGGGTAGGAAATGTCTGGGGTTTTGAGTAGCCAGGTAATTGGAAGGATGCCCTGTTTGGCAGCCTACACTAGACTTATGTTTATGGGAAAGACAGGATCAAATTATCTTCATTGGATGGAAGTAGGAACCATAAGTTACTACAATTAAAAGAACTGGAAGTTACTATACCTTCGTTGCATGGAAGTAGGCACGAAGGTTAAGGAATAAAAAATAAGTAATATATAAGAAAAAGATTGACCGTGCAAGTAAAAGGCTGCATCAAGTGTAGTGTGTGATTTGGGAAGGCCGCATCGGGTGTAGTCACATAATAGGAAAATACCGCATCAATAGGATAATGTCGGCACTGCTGGATGTGGATGGAAGGGTAATAAAGATGTATGGTGCCATTGCCAGGATGCATATCGCCAGCATGTTGTTGTCGTATTCACCTGTGGCTGTGCCAGTGGCGAGGGTGATTGTGTCGGCAATGTGTGTAGCTGTGCTGGCGCCGTGGGAGTGTGTTGGTAGCGTGGGGTGGTCGTAACTCACTGTAACACATACATTGGTATATCAGGTGTTGGTGAGTTGGTGATGCACCATAGGTGGCTATGCTGTCACCAGTGGCTGTGTTGGTGATGTGTGTGGTGTGCCGGCATGGTGGAAGTGTGTAATGGCGGCATAGGTAAATTAGCTCGTCGTTTGTGATATTCAACCATACTTGCTGCATGTACCCTGCCACCAACATTGTAATTGTGGCCCCACTGACAACACATCCATCTATCAGCGAATGGCTCGAATGGCTCGATTGGATTGATTGGAGCCATGACTGAAGACAACAAATGATGGTTTACTAATCTTACCTTTTTTTTATAAAATTCTAAATAATTGGCGGACCACCCAGCTAATAATACTCCACTACTCGCTGTTCTGCTCAGGGACATTGTGATATATTAAGGTGTGGCGAGAGGATTAAAGGTGTACCAAGCAAAGTCGTGGGTATATTAGGGTATATTGAGGCTGAAATATGACCTGTAAATAGTCCTCAGGGACAGTCTGATGCAATATCAAGGTACCTAATGTATTTGCCAGCACAACCTGCCTACTGCATCCACATTGACTATCATGTCCGCCAAGGATGCTGATCAAAGCGGGGAAGACTTTGGCAGCTGTCCTTCAAGTTCTAGCTCAGATGATGGAAATCAGACCGACGAGCATGTGGAATTTCAACCAGTTGCCCATAAGTGGTCACCAGCGGAACTGAATGTGCTACAGCAACGAGTGGACGACTGGAAGACATCGAAAAACCGCAAAGTGCAACAACTAACCTTACAAGGTGCCATGATGGACTTATTTAATTTACCTGTTAAACCTCCAATGGATGGCCTGCAGGAAGTGAGCAATAAGCCCTTGATGTATATTCTGCTCTTTGACAAACATGATTATCAGTGTATTAGAGCTTGGTACAGACAAAATGCTCGCAAACTACCGAAGGTGGCGGTCAGCAAGGTCCCTCCATGGTGCAAAGTAATTATCCACCTGTATGGGTCAGAAATAGAGGTGGCGATTGGACGGGAGGCTCCAGAACTGGAGAAAGGACAACCGGACTGGATGGCCAAATATTCGGGGCAATATGCCAAGGTCAACAAAAGAATCTCCAATGATTCAAAGGAAAATGCAAAGATTGAGGCACTTCGGCAACAATGGATGAATACCGGCCCACCGTCGGCTGTTCGGCGAAAGTACGTGTATCACCTGTAATTCAGTAACTTGGCTGAATTGATCTTAGGGATGCCGAGAAAACGCTCACAAAGCATATGAATGAATTTCAAAATTTGATGTACCTTGAACTTGGGGTTCGAATGGTTGTGTTGGGTGGATGGGTAAATCCAGCGGGCAAGAGGAAGTGGAGCATGTATGTCCATTCACCTGGCATTTAACGGCGACTAATGAAGAATTTGTAGGTTTGAAACAAATAGCTTTCTAGGCAACAATAAGCCAAATTTCATCACCGATGAACCTGGGTGGCATGAAAAGCCTATTGCAGACACATTTGAGGCATACATCGAGGAATATCTCACCGCCGATGAAGAGGAGAAATCAGTGATACGACCTGCTGGTGGGGCAAAGCCTAAACAAATCCTGGAGACTGGAGTGAAGGGACAGCCACTGCTACCGGTGAACTGTCTTATCCGCCACGGTGACAATGCCCAGTTTTTGAATTACCAAAAACAAGTTTTACAGGCATACATTGAAAGGATGTACAGTGAGTGAACCATTTTTGATTAATGAAGATACTGATCCCCAGCAAGATTTAGCTGCAAGGAGAACCTCTGGTCATGTCCCGTGGCTTGATATTCACACACGGCAATCCGAATTTATCAACCAGGTGGACTATATGCCTCTGCAGAAAGGAGGAAAGAGCTGCGCAACTTCCTCGGCGCCGGGGAGATCACGAGCATTGACTGCAGCGCCGGAAGACTCAGATGAATCACTGGATGAGGAGTTTGTATTATTGCAGGAACCATCAAAAATGCATAAACATGATATCAAGGCATGTTTTACCCATTGGATGGGAAGGCAGGAAGAAGGAAAGATTGGTTTCGAATTCACAAATGTCCTTAATTCACGGGAGGGAACACTTTGGCTGGCAGTTCAATTACAAGAACTTACAGACTTGGATGACATGGAGACCGAAGGAACGACAGCAGCTCCACGCAATCTGCCGAAGTGCAAACAAACCAAAAAGAAAACAAAAGGCAAATGGCCCAAGGCCACCACACAGCAACCCAAAAGTGAGAGTGCACCAGTACTGAAACAACAAAAGAAAAAGCAGCAAGCCACTGGGTTAGCTCCACTGCTACCGGAAAACCTGATGCCACTGGAATGGGACCTTTTGGTCGATCCCATGCTCCAGAAGGCGCTCATTCCACCTGGCCAATACGTAACAGTGGAGGATCACAATATTCCGGCGATGACGGGTTTGATGACTGGTCCTACAGGAGTCGACATGACAGAGCCTACCTACGCTAGCTATCTTGCAGATTTGGAGTGTGGGGGTCATTTAATGAATGGTCTGGTTCCTGCATAGATGGAACATGGTTGTAAGGGGACTAGGGGGGTGCCCTGTGTGTTTTTCCTATTTTTTATGTTTGTCCTATATTTTTCCCCACCTCATTTCCTTCTATTCTTCATTTTCTATGATTTTTCCGGATTTTATTACTAATTTTCCCTTGCTATCATGTTTGTACATGTTGACACTTTTATATTTAGAGGCGGAGTACCCCTTCTGACACATACCCCTTGGTATGATGTCATTCGGCGGCCTTGATCCGCCTATCTCTGCCTTTTTCTATTTTTAGGTTATATTTGATTTTTGTCATCTTCACATATACTGGGCATCAGCAAGGGGATCCTTAGAGTTTTCTCTTTGGATTTCCCTTTGCTATGTGTGTCCCCAATGCCTGTATTATGTAGTATAATTTTAACTTCAGATTTCCCTTTGCTAGAGGCTTAGGTTGCCCTTATAATGGTAGTATCCATGATTCCACTGCACCTGCCCTCTGACCGGCCATTCGGCAAGGTCAAAATTCTCACCAGAACATGACACTAGCTTCATTACCGATGGATACCATCCCTGAGGCAACATCAGTTGCTTCAACCGATAGTGTAATCCCTGACCACAGAAAGTGTTGGATGAAAACACAATCAAGATCCCGCGCTCGCAACACCGATGAAGTGACTACAACACAGGATGCTGGAATGAGTACACCAGCGGAAGGAAGCAAGGGAAAGTTGAAAAGAGCACAGTCGAATGACCACAGATCCCACGCTTGCAACACCGATGAAGTGACTACAACACAGAAGCAAGGGAAAGCTGAAAAGAGCACGGTCGAATGACCACAATAGTCGTGGCCGGCAGCCTAAAAAATCAAAGCCCAGCAACACTGATGTCAAAGTGATGAATGTGACAATGGATCCCGGCCTCCGTCCAAAGCCAAGACCAAAAGCTCGTGGAGATGCATCCACTGACCCCCAGGATACATTTGACTTAAGACACCGACATGCACAATAAACCATGCCTTTGGATATCACCGCGGTCAGCGGATAGTTTTTTTTTGGTGCTGCCATGGATGCAATACATTCAATAGATCCCTTATATATTTCATCTACTAATGAAATAACCATGCATATATTCTTCAAACTATGTGCCCCTAAGTGCTGGTGCATTATCACCACCATTGTCACTACTATCACCGGTCCCTACAAAGTACCATTTGTGTATAGATTCTTTTATGAGAAGGGCCCATAGACATTTCCTTAGGTCATGTACAGTGTCCGTCGCTGATCATGGCACCAGTCATTTGCTTAGCTCTGAACTTGTATGCTTATTGCCCCTGGTAACATTATCACTACACCATGTCGGGCGCCGACTTTATGTTTTCCGGTGCCGAGACATCCTGTTAGGAAATAGCTGACTGCCACACAAGCGACAGTTGCTGTCTGGCCAGTGTCAGGATTAATCTATGTCTACTCTCATTGCACATTACTAACTGTCTTTGACTAATGATTGTTCTCTTCTCTTACTTGCCTGTGTATCTCCCTACCAGCGCCGGTCACTACAATGTACTGTTTTAGGATATATTCTTTATGATTTGTAATAACAGCAGTAATTCAAGTCCTGTACGCTATAGTCGTGTGGGCCCATACTGTTTTCCTTTTACTGTCATGGGCCCACCTGATCATTCCATCGAGCGTATCATTTGTATGGGCCCATTTCCATGTATTATGTTAGGATGGGCCCATACGCATGCTCATGGGGTTCTACAACTCCAATGTACTGTTTTAGCATATATTCTGCACCGGTCATCCGGCGGCGATTAGTGCACATGGTGTTTGTGATACCCATTGGTCAATAGTTTCTTACTTTTACAGCATGTCATTGCTTTTCGTTATCAGTGACCACCAGCGGCGATTAGTGTACAAGTCTAAGAGCTATGGGAATGATCGGTGCGACGTTGTCTTCTCCAGCGCCTGTCACTCCAATGTACTGTTTTAGCATATATTCTGCACTGGTCATTCACTTTGCGCTTGACTTGGATGCTTATTGCCACCAGTGACTTTATCACTACCGGCGCCGGTCACTGCAATGTACTGATTTTGCATATATCCTGATCCTCCCACATTCCTACAGCATACAGCATGTCACCATTCCTGCATTTGTTATCCATATTGTAGTGCACAGCAGCCACAATTAGTATACAAGTCTTTTAAGAGCTATGTGGATGACCAGTGCCGCCTTTACCTTTTCCGGCGCTGAGAGATACAGTTTGGAAATAGCTGACTGCCACACAAGCGACAGTTGCTTTCCGGCCAGTGTCAGGATTAATCTACGTCTACTCTCATTGCACATTACTACTGTCTTCGACTAATGATTGTTCTTTTCTGTTACATGCCTGTGTATCTCCCTACCGGCGCCGGTCACTACAATGTACTGTTTTAGGATATATTCTTTATGATTTGTAATAACAGCAGTAATTCAAGTCCTGTACGCTATAGTCGTGTGGGCCCATACTGTTTTCCTTTTACTGTCATGGGCCCACCCGATCATTCCATCGAGCATATCATTCGTAGGGCCCATTCCATGTATTATGTTAGGATGGGCCCATATGCATTTTCGTAGCTCATGGGGTTCTACAATAACCGGCCCCAGTCATTCACTTAGCTCTTGACCTTGGATGCTTATCACCACAAGTGACTTTATCACTACCGGCGCCGGTCACTACAATGTTTATCTTTTCCTACATAGACAACTTGTTAAGTGTCAAGGTGCTCCCTAACCTGATTCCGCACATCCTCCCAGTAAGCCAACAATTTCCTGTCCTTCTGAAGTTCGGCATCATTTTCTTGGACCGTCGACTTTATCACTACCGGTGCCGGTCACCTTTTCACTCCTGGCACCGGGCACTTTTCACTACCGGCGCCAGTCACTACAATGTACTGATTTTGCATATATCCTTATCCTCCCACATTCCTACAGCATACAGCATGTCACCATTCCTTTGTTTATCCATGTTCTAGTGCACACTGGCCACGATTAGCATACAAGTCTTTTAAGAACTATGTGCATGACCGGCGCCCACTTTATCTTTTCCTAAATAGACGACTTAAAACAGTATGGGCCCCCCCAACTATAGCGTACAGGACTTGAATTACTGCTGCTATTACAATACAAATCTTTTAAGAGCTATGTGAATCGCCTGCACCAACTTTATGTTTTCTGGTGCCGAGAGATGCACTGAAGTCGTGTGGGCCCATACTGTTTTCCTTTTACTGTCATGGGCCCACCCAATCATTCCATCGGGTGTATCATTCATATGGGCCCATTTCCCTGCATTATGTTAGGATGGGCCCATATGCATTTTCTTAGCTCATACAGTAACTGGCGCCGGTCATTCGCTTAGCTCCACTGTTATGCTTATGGCCGCCGGCAACTTTATCACTACCAGCATCGGTCACTTCAATGTATGTTTGTTGTATCTATCCTTGTAGCCTCCTTCCATATTCCTACAGCATGATGAATTCAATATATACCTTATACTCCATCTATTAATGAAGCAACTATGCATATATTGATCAAAATATATACACAAATAGGCGTAGTATAAAAAATATTGTTAATTTTTATCCAACATAGAATTATGCCGGGGGTGTTGATGTTTTTGGAATTGAGACAGTGGTATCAGGTGGGAGGGGGGACATTTGTGCAGTGTATGTTGATGTTGGATCCGGGGAGGTAGAAGTTGCAGCTGCATTGGTGAAAGAACTGGTGTCAGGGATCACCGATGTAGCTGTGGTCATAATAATGGGAACAGGCGATGGTGGGGAGCGAATGGATTCACGCAAATGGGCTGGATTGACGAACATCTATGACTTCAGGAGATGGATCATCAACGGCGCCATGGCATCTGCATTCCGTGGATCTTCATCTTCTGATTCCTCCTCGAAGCTTCCCTCATTCTCCAATTCGGCCAGCCACTTGTTCATCGCCGCCAATTGACCACGCAACATGAAAACCTCCTGCTTCATCTTCTCCAACTCCATCCCATTCCTCAACCCCCTCATCTCAGCCTCCAGCACCGGAATGCTCACCAGCACCTTTTCTCTCAACTCACCCATCTCAGCCTCCAATGCCGGAATGCTCACTGTCATCTTTTCCTTCAACGTGTTCAAAACTTCCATGTATCCACACAACATGAGGCTTTCCTTATCCAATTTCCCTTGATTTTCTGCCAAGACCGATATGAGCGTGCGGAGGTCTTGGAGCTCCCATTGTAAACCACTGATGGTGGGCATGCGATTGGGATGGGTGACATGACCTGGTGGCAGTGGCGCAGGAAGCGTGGTGTTGATGGATTGGGGGATTGTGAGGCTTGTTGATGGGACAGGCTCTGGGGTTGGTATATGGTCAGAGATGCATGAAGTTGAGGGGATGGGGGCTGGCGTGACGGGGATGTACTCATCTGACTCACCAGCAGTGTCTGCTGCCCGGCGTTTTCTCTTCGGCGCCATTCTCGGTTGTTCACTTTCCTCTGCCTTCACCTTTTTCTTCCCAACGACCTTTTTTCTCCCCTTGAGCTCCCCTGCCGCTATCAATTCATCTCACTGTGCTGTATGTGATGCTGTATATGAGCATTTCGTCTTGCCCTTGTGGCACGTCATGCAAGCAATCTGGATGCCCATCGTTCGGCAGGTTGTCAGGCCCCTCAAACTGCAGGTGTCGCACAGAGCAGTGGGCCGTTCCACAACGGACCTCCATATATTGTCTTCAGGTAGAGCAGGAGTGGCCATCATGATTGGCAGGTTGGCGTGGATGAATGGTGGCTCTTTTGTGATGTTGCTGTCCTCCATTTCAGGCGGCACCAGCTGTGGCGACACCTTTCAGCATTTCGACTGAGGTGGAGCCAGGTGTTCTATGACCTTCTTTTCCTTGCCCTTGCCCTTGCCCTTGCCCTTGCCCTTGCTCTGGGCTCTTGCAGCTGCTTCTGTTTGGTTGGTCTGAGCCTCCGGCGTCGCAGTGGTGGGAACGGGTGTGGACACGGCGATGAGTGATGTGGCTGCAGAACCAGGAGCAACAATGGGTGGCGTAGCCGTGGTGGGGATTTGGAGTGTAACATGCATGGCCGGGAGAGTGCTGCTTGGCACAGCAATGGGCGAAGGTTGACGGATATATATGCTCCAGTCGATGGATTCCCAAGGCGCTGGGCCAGACTTATCCCACTGATGGAGTACTTTGAACACGTGTTTGAGGAACGGCGTCATCGCCGCTTCCTTCGCCAACACCTTTTTCCTATAATCCAACTTCAATGCCTTCTTAGAAAGATTCATAGGACATAATAAAAATCACGCACCAACTTCAACATGGATTTCAAATCCACGGTCATCCAAGTACCATCCAAAAATGTATTGAGGGCGCGCTCCATGGATTCGGTGTGCTGAGAAGACATGATAAAACTGTTTGTACTTAGGGTGGATGCAGTTGATAGCATCAATAAATTTTCAACTTCTGTATTCAAAATTCACGTCACCGTGTTTGTTGATCAATTTTCGCGTCTTATGGAATATTCAGGCAGCTCATCAGTAAACTTGCCAAATTTGCCACCAACAAGTATGCCCACTCTGGACCTCGACGCCTTGGATATTCCTGGTAGTCCTGATTCACCAGCAGTGTATATAGATAATCTGGACCTGGCCACTTTTCATATTCCTGAATGTCCTGATTCACCGGCGGTGGATGGTACTCTTCATTTCTCCATACCACGTTCATTGATACATTCCTCATTTGCTTTTGATATTTCTGAAGCGGCTGCAGATATTATCCATTTGGCAACCCCACCTGCCAAAAATTCCCAATCTTTTGACTTGGATGCATTTCACATTCCTGGTAGTCCTGACTCACCCACAGCGAGCACCATTCATTTATCATCACCGCCACACCATGACCTAGATCTCTTTCATATTCCTGACTCGCCGGCCACCGATGTGTTTTATATTCCTGGTAGTCCTGACTCGCCGGTGGCAATCAGCACTGTTCATTTGAGATTATCGCCCGCACACCATGACCGAGACATGTTTCATATTCCTGACTCGCCAGCCGCCAATGCATTTTATATTCCTGGTAGTCCTGAGCCGGTGGTGAGCACCACTGCTCATTTGACATTATTGCCGGCACACCATGACCTAGACATGTTTCATATTCCTGACTCGCCGGCTGCCAATGCATTTTATGTTCCTGGTAGTCCTGAGCCGGTGGCGAGCACCACTGTTCATTTGACACTATCGCCAGCACACCATGACCTAGACATGCATATTCCTGACTCGCCGGCTGCCGATGTGTTTTATATTACTGGTAGTCCTGAGTCACTGGTGGCGAGCACCACTGCTCATTTGACATCATCCCCGGCACACAATGACATGAACATGTTTCATATTCCTGACTTGCCAGGCACAGATTGTTCTGGAGTTGATTTTGGAGCCCCAATGGTGCTACATACCCATACCATTGACCCAGACACTTTTTATATTCCTGGCAGTCCTAATCATTCGGCAACACCACCATCACAATTACAAATGGTGGACACTCTTGAGATCCCTGCCAGTGTTGACATGCCAGATGCAGACAGTGCACACTTCTGGTTTACTGAGGTGACTGAAGGTAGTGACATGGAGCTCGATGTCTCTATGGCCTATATCGAACCTGTGCTGGATCATGTCACCCCGACATTGTCCTTGCCTGGATCTTCTCATAGTTCAATATTGACACAGAGAGATTCAGATGAGGTCCATTCCCCCCCTGGCTCTCCCCAAAATGTTCCTCAGCGCACCGTCCGCCTTTCGTTACCCAGCCACATTCATCCAGTATTCCCAGGTTGTACTCCATCGACACCGGCATCATCCCAGCAGGCCCCCCAAGTAAGTCCTGAACTTTGGCCGGGAGCTGCTGAATAATGATTGTAGGAGATTTTGACTTATTCTGATGCTGTTGAACACAGCTACCGTGAGGCCATCAAGACAGTGAAGTCCAACATTGCAGTAAACCATGCCCTTCACCGGCAGCTCGCCACCCTTGATGAGGCAATATGCCAGATGGCCCAATTAATGCAGCAGAAGTGCAGGACAATGATGAATTCTTTACCAAGGACATTGTAAAATTATCACTAGCAACTTCTTTCATTTTGCTTAATGTATATGTCAACCATTGATGATGCTCAACCTGGGAAAACCACCAGAACTGCCGATGAGGCAATTGATGATGTTTGCGACGAGTCCGAGGAGGGTTGCGAGACGTTCCAAATGTTCATGGTCAAACCTCTGAGAAGTTTACTAGTTAACACTAGTCATGAAGGTAGTGTTATGCGAGACGAAGGCGTTTGTCGTGGCCCGATCGAGTATCGATTGATATCGAGGGCGATCGACAAGATCGACAGCAAACAAGTTTTATTGTCGATGGTCGATATGTGAATTATGGGGACCTTTCGATAGGCCGATGGTATACAAAGGGTGCAGCAAACTGCTATGAAGTGTTGGAAGGGTTGCTAGAACTAATGACAAGTGGATTGAGGGAGGATCGAGGATGCGACGATTGCAGAGGTTTCTCATCGATCGAGAAAACCCGCAGAGACTTAGATTGTTTTAGAAAGCTGATCGGATGCTTAGAACTGTATACGAGACGATATGTGAAGATGATTTCTTGTTATTTCCAAGTAGATACTACAGAGTTTTATATGTTTTAAAGAAACTTCCTAAAATGGAATGAGAAACATGTGTAGAACATGAGGCAAAAGATATGAGTTAAGGCACAAGGCCATAAAGGAGACTGGAATCCGAACAAGAAAGATATATATATCATATGATGAAAGAGTAATAAAAGGAAGGAACTAAAAGAGACTGTCCTTTGTGTATAAACTGCACTAAGTCTCGCAATAATGTGTCCAGCAGGTTCTGTGCGCGATAGGGACTTGGAACGAGGCTGACCTATGATCAGCAGGTTTGAGCACAAGTTGGAATACATCCTAGTGCATGGTCTTCCACCCTTTAGATAACGAAGGTGGCGCCCGATGTCGCTCATAGTTTCTCGATATTGATCGATGACACTTGACGATGCTCGACGATGCTCGACGATGCTCGATCGTGGTTGCGGCTTGTTCGAAGTTGGTCGGGGATGTTCAATGGTCATGTAGGGGAATCTTAGTGACTTTCGGGGTAGTTCTAAGGTTGTGCGATGTGGGCTTTTGATACGATCGATGTCGCTGGTGATGTTTCGACGCAGTCGATATGATATCGCGATCAATAGAGTGGGTCGCACTGCATCTGGGATGTCATAGGAGTTAGCCGATGTGATTAGAATGATGCTAAGGTGTTGAATCGGTCCTTGAGCTGAGAAGACGACCTATCACCGTGCTAGCCAGCACTGTTTTTCAGCAATTACAATCTTTTCAGTAATTACCGGCGGCGAGAATCATCGCCTGTGAAGGGTAGACCATATTTTTCTAGCAATTACTGGCGGTGATTGTTGCTGCTGGTGCTATAATTCTATTCAGTGGGCCCACATGGATCAAGCAATTACCACCGGTAATAATCATCGCCGGTGCCATGTAGTAAAATGGTGACCGTGCTAGACGGCGCCGTGAGTCAGATGTTACTGCCACCGAGAATCTTTCAGCAATTACCACTGGGAAGAATCATCACCGGCAGTGAATCTGTATACTGGGCCCACATGGATGCATCACACCCTTGGCCCACACGAGTCTTTCCTGCTATGGGCCCAATCCACTACTGATGGATCTATCGTCGTTTTGCAGAAATCCGCTGGACGGATGTATCGTGGATTTCTACTGAATAGGCTGGTGAGGCAACCGAGTAGTCCGGTCCTCAGTTGCCTTGATGTTGAGCATGTAAGCAACTGGTCCGGTCCACGGTTGTCCCTGTTGTCGTCAAAAAAACCGGACCGGACCGGACTTTTAAACACTAATCGTCGTCTCTATTTGTTGGCCAGCCCAGTCATCCGTTAGTGAAGACCCACCCCATGAGCAGTGGCTCATGAGGCTGAGGTGGTGGGGTCGTTGTTATACTTAAACCTACAAAAGAGGCAAATAACAACATTAATAGAAAAGAGAATAATAAAAACAAGAAAAAAGACTTAATTATATTGTGTTGGAGCATTCTACAACATGGGCGTTGGTTGTCGAACGCGTAGAGCACGCGTGATGTGGCAGTTTTGCAGCCACAGTGTGCCGTTTGTGATGGTTGAAGGGGCGTGGGGCCATTTGTGGAGTGGTGGTGGAGACGGAGTGAAATTGTGGTGGCTGTGGGAAGTCACCTGGCAATGGTGCCACTATTTTTTTTTGGGAGCACAAGCCTGACCAAATGGTCTGTGCACTGCCAATAGGTATACAGTAGCGGACAACCAAAGCCCGCTAGTTTGCTAGCGGGGCAAGAAAATGTTTTGGCCTAAAACTGACCTCAAATTCGAACTCGCAGCCCTCAGTAATGCCCGAAAAAGGCCTCAGCTTAATTTTCCCACGGGTTTTGAGGGTGGCCAAAATTTTGGACAAAATTTATACTATATATGGGCCCTGTGCACCTAATTTATTGCTTGGATTGTGCCTCCAGTGCCTTCATTGCACTCTCTGAGACTCCTCTGTGACTCCTCTGCTTGCATACAGCCCATGCTGCAGCCTCACCTGTCAAACCTTTTCTGTAAGTGTCAATAAATCTCCACAACCAGTTAATAAATCTCCGAATGACTTCTGCAGGGCACGCATCCAAGACCTCCAGTGCACGTGTCTTAGCCTCTGCAAAGTTGTTTTTAGGGTGCTCCCAGTATCGGTACTTGCACCATCCCCAGTACTTAGAGTAGTTGTTAGATCGGTAGGCAATAAACAGATTGTTGCTTACCATTTTGATGGGATTCAGCTCGCAGTGAAACTTTGGCAAGAAAAGGCACTGATGGCCGGTACCCTTGATAAACGCCTCCAGCATTGATTCCTGATTCATAAAATCTTCCTGCTGAGAGAGAAGCCGGGCCATGCAACAATTTTGGCTCTCAAATGGGCACACTGGTGCGCACTTTGCCTTCAAGCATGAGACATTGAACCCACGTTCTTCAAGAATGGCCTGCAAGCCTTTCTGCTGCCCAGATGATGTTGTCATCTTCTGTGGCTGTCCCCAGAAGTGCGGGTCAGGATTTGATTGAGGAATTGTGGTATCGTGTTGCTTGCATTGCTTTCCACCATCAGATTTATTCATTTCGAAAGCCTTGAGTGCATCGGGTGGTAAAGAAGCATGGGCAGAGGACTGGTCAAAAATGAACAGGGCTTCGCAGTCAGGATGAGCAGACTCGAAGATCTCGATGGCATATTTTATCTGATCCATAAGTTGTTTGGTGTCCCACCAAGGATCTCCATTTGCGCCTGGATAAATTACTTTTCAGGCGTCCCGGATGATTCATCCAGTCTCATCCAAGAGCACAAGTTGCCCATCTTCTTCGTTAACAAAATCTGACACATGGATTAACCTGCCTTGGCCTTTTTTCCAAAGAGGCTGCTCACCCTCTCGCAACCAAAGGCTTCGCGCCTCATCATTTGCATGAAAACAGCACTCGTCATGGTACTGAATTATAACTCGATGCTGTCCTTTGTGAATCTCTGGCATGATTTTCTTTAATTCTGGTCCCTCGTGTCTTGCCATAAGAGCTTCAAACCGAATGATTGCTGGCAAGAAAACCTTATTTCAATATTCCACAATGTCATCATGTTCATGGCCATCCATATAAACTCCTTTCTGCACAACAGTTCGATGCCACCCAAGCTTGATCAACCACTGACGAGCAGTGCGCTCACTGATTCCCTTCACAAGATTGATATTCAATTCAGGAAATATTGTTCCATTGAGTACATATCGAAGTCGGTGGGGTGTGACATCCCCTGTTTTCTGCGAGGTGAGCCAGTCTCGTGTTCGTGTCTTGACTTGCTCATCATAAAGCCACGATCTTGAATTTCCGGACCCACCACGCTTCTCAATTGGAAGCACTTCAAAAATCTGGTAATGTCTTGCAAGCGCGCGAACTCTTCAGGCAAACCAATTGCCCTCCCCCTCGTGCCATTGTTGTGCAATCTCAAGACTTGCCTGAGTTCGGGAAATGCCTTTGAGGCACAGAGTAGCGAAATTTGAGATGATGAGGAGCTGGTTTAGTCGGGACAAGGGTAATGTCTTGCTATTTTTTTTGAGGTGATCTTTGATCTGCTTTCGCAGATCAGTCCAGTCCCAAACGTGACTCTTTGGACCTTGCACACTCTCATCGAGCTCGGCTTCCCAATCCTCAAGCTCTTCGTCATTGATATCATCCGCCAAAGATTCAAGGTCACTTTTTTCGGGCTCAGCATCCATCTCGTCAACATCTGCAAGCCCCAAAGCAGCCTGAGCTTCATCATCTGTCGACGGATCTGAGAGCACAGATGCTGATGTCGTTCTCAATGGCCCGGCTATCTGAGCATCAGGTGATGTTGGCGATGGTGGCTGCACAATTGGCTGATCTTGCGTCGACACTGGCAGATTTGCTTTCGCCTTTGGCCCCACAACTCTTGTTGGATATGAAGGGGCCTTGAACCCAAACCCTGTCAGCTGTCCCTGGCCTCGGAAAGCTCTTGCATGCCGCCGCTGGGTCCACTCTGATTTAGACATGACATCTGGACCTTTCTGATATGTCTTGGGTCTTTCTGGTTGCGTTATCAGTAGTGAGATAAGCAAAAATGATTGTGAGTCCATGCCTTTCTTCTCTTGCTTTCTCTTGTTTCTCTTATTCTTCAGTCTCTCAGGCAGCCAATCCAGATCAGATGGGTCATCAACCTCGAGCATGCCTATCATTGCCTCAGCAAGATCTTCCTTGCCAAATCCCTCCCATTCCTCCAACTCTTCATTATCATCATCCTCTCCCTCGTCTTGGCAAGCCTCCGCATGTGCAAGGTTTGTCTTCAGAGAATCAAAATGGATCAACAAATCAAGATCTTCGTCGTCCTCCTCCAAATCAGATTCATTACCATTGGGGCTCGGGGCTCTGGATCTGGGTGGAGTGGGTTGTGGGGTTGACTCAGAGAATGCAGAGGACTGTCTGGATTGATTTCTGAGACCAGCAATGTTGGGTGTGGGCCGAGACTTCTTCGAGGGTCGACCTCTAGCCATGAGTGCAAGATGTAACTTAAAGATTTTTTTAGACAGTCCCATTCATGTTCATTGATCATTTTTCAACATGCTGAGACACAACTCATCAAAAGTAATTGATTAGTGAATTTTCTGTGATTTTTAGTGCTAGAATAGGGGTACGGCCAAATTTCTTGGGGTCAAAATCTAAATTTGTCAGTTTCGCATGATCAGCTCATGCAGATCTTATCATTACCATCTAAACTACCGTATTTTGACATTTAGAACCCATTTGGACCTTTGCAGCTGTCCAAATAATTCATCGAGAAAACAAGCAGGCTTTGCTTGTCCGCTACTGTATAAGCACTCATGAAATGAGTGATTTTTGCTTGGGCTTGCCCTCTCACCCGTAAATAGGAGGGGTAATATAGTATCAATAGTATTTATTTTAATTTAAAATGTAGTATACATATAGTATTATATTTTCATACCTTGCAAGCTTCATTCAACAGAAAGTCTGGTTCCCAACCGGTTGCAGTCGGTCTTTGGGCGGTCTACTAAGATGTTTTATCATGGATGAACCTTGAACCGGACTTGTGAGAATGTTAGGGCAACCGCAACCGGTGGTCTGGTTGTGATCAGTCCAGTTCGGTTGGGTCCACGGTCTTTTTTCAGTCCAATAGACTGGACTTTCAAACACTAGGCTTGACCACTGTTTCCACACTGTTCAGACTGTTCAAGTGGTTGGTTATGCCAATGGGTTTGAAAAATGCACCTGCTATCCACCAATGGCACGTGTCAACTGCATTGCGGGAATGGATTGGAAAGATTTGTCACATCTACCTAGATGACATTGTGATTTCATCATCAACACTTGCAAAACATCAAGAAAATGTGCGTACCATCCTGAAAGCATTACGTGCCACAGGGCTATACTGCAACCCTTGGAAAACACAATTATTTCAAATGGAAATCGACTTTCTAGGACACCATGTGTCCATGCGGGGAATTGAGGCAGACTCAACAAAGACAGATTGTATTATGAAGTGGCTGCAGCCACAAAATGCCAAGGAAGTACGGCAGTTTTTGGGCCTTGTTCAATACGTCTCAGCGTTTTTGCCACATATTACTGAACACACGCGGATCCTGACAGGTCTAACTACAAAGGAATGCAACAAAAACTTCCCGGAATGGGAGGAGAAGTACCAGACTGCGTTTGACTGCATCAAAAAGGTGGTGGTCAGCAGGGAATGCCTGACTACTATTGGTTTCACACTGATGCTGGCGCACAAAATTTTTGTGACTACAGACACTAGTGATTATCAGTCAGGGGTGGTCCTATCCTTCAGGGAAAATTGGGAAAATGCATGACCAGTTGCTTTCGACTCAATGATGTTCAAGGGGGCTGAGTTGAATTACCCGGTGCATGAAAAGGAAATGCTGGTGATCATTCGCGCACTTCAAAAATGGCGTGCAGACCTTATTGGGGTACCTTTCACAATTTTTACTGATCATAAGACCTTAGAGAATTTTGACTGCCAGAGGGACCTAAGCTGGCGCCAGGCTTGTTAGATGGAGTTTATGTCTCAGTATGATTGTAAAATTGTGTACATCAAAGGAGACAACAATTGTGTGGTGGATGCCTTGTCGCATACATCGTTCGAACTTGACTTGGAAACATCAATTCCCTATCCTCCTGACAACTGCAAGCCAGTTGCCGTCATCATGGGGGCTGCTGACAACTGCTTCAAATGTGCTAAGGTACTGGCTGACCCAATGACATCACCCACAGATAAATTAGTAGTGGCACCTACCTTGACAATCTCAATGGACTCCAAAATGCTGGACAGCATAAGGAACGGATATGCAGAAGACCCTTGGAGTGCAAGATTGCTGGAGGCAGCATTCCTACCGCACAGTGTTCGGAAGGAGGAAGGTTTGCTTTATGCGGGAGACCAATTAATTATCCCAAGAAACACATCCATGCATGAGTCGCTTTTTCACCTTGCTCATGATGTTCTAGGACACTTTGGATTCATGAAATCGTATGGCTCACTACAGGATTCATTCTACTGGCCAAACATGCAGCGAGATTTGGAACTCACCTACATGCCAGGTTGTGCTGATTGTCAATGGAACAAGCCTACAACAATAAGGCTGATGTGGCCCTTGCACCCCTTACCAATACCAGACCAATGCGGTGACTCTGTTGCGATAGACTTCATTGGGCCCTTGCCTGAGGATGATGGATGCAATTGCATTGTTACATTCATGGACAGGTTGAGCAGCAACATCTGAATCATCACTACATGGACGAATATCACTGCCGAGGACATGGCAGTTATTTTCTTCAATGAATGGTATTGTGAAAATGGGTTGCCAAAGGAAATTGTTTTGGATCAGGACAAACTGTTTATCTCAAATTTTTGGGAAGAGTTGCACAAAATCATGGGGGTCAAACTAAAAATGTCTTCGGCATATCATCCACAAACAGACAGAGCGAGTGAAAGATCTAACAAGACTATCAACCAATGTCTACATTTCCATGTGGAGCAAAATCAGTGCGGGTGGCAGAGAGCCCTCCCTCGGGTGTGTTTCAATATGATGAATACTATTAATTGTTCAACAGGATTTTCACCCTTTCAACTAAGAATGGGCTGGAGCCCCCACATGATCCCTCCTCTTATTCAGTCTTCTGAAGGTGTTGTAGATGACATTCATGCATCGGAGGTGATTGAGCGTTTACGAATGGATGTCATGGAGGCACAGGACAACATGCTGAGGGCTAAGATTTCCCAAGCACTTTCCGCTGATGTCCATCATTCTGATGAATTTCCTTTCGAAAAGGGTCATCGGGTTGTGCTATCAACCCTGCATAGATGTCAGGACTACAAGGCAAAAGATGAAAAATGGGTTGCAAAATTTATGCCGCGATATGATGGACCATACATGGTGACACAGACAGCACCAAAAATTTTGACAATTACAGTAGATATGCCAAATAACCCAAATACCTTCCCAACTTTCCAAGCGTCCCAAGCATTACCTTTTAAGGAAAACGAATCAACTTTGTTTCCGGCACAAGAACTTGAACAACCAGGACTAGTGATGCTGGATGGGGTCGATGAGTACTACGTGGAGCATATTTTGGAGGAGCGTAAGCGGGGATGGGGGATTCAATACCTAGTGCGATGGCGCAGTTACAGACCCGAAGAAGACTGATGGCTACCAGGACAAGAACTGCAGGATTGCGAGGCACTCGACATTTGGACAGCTGGAAAGGAAAAAGTTGCAGTACGTAGTTTTCCTTCACTGGCTGAGCGGTAGCTTTTCCCTGAGGGGTTTTTGATGCACCCATGCTTGCAGCCCTTTTTACCTTACCTTTCTTTCAGAGGGGATATTTATTTTTGAGGGGGGGGAGGGTGTAACAATGTTACTCTTATTTACACTTATTTACTATCGGCCTCGGACTATATCCTTGGCCGTATGGACAGACGGACTCTTACTCTTACCATCATCATTAAGGCAAGGCAGGGGTAGGGGTATACCCTTGTGTTTTTGGGCTAAGGGTATGAGGGGTAAGGGTAGGGGTTTGGAAGTTCATACCCTTGCATACCCCTGTACCCTTACTAAGGGTACAGGGGTATGCTTATGTAAGAATATCATTTGATTTTTTCAGCTACAAAGACTCATATTCAAGATTTGCATCAATTAAATTCAGATTTTGGGATTGTCCAACATGATAATGGCTTTCATATGTTAATAAGAGGTATTAATACATGATATTAATAGTAAATACAATAGTTATCAACACTTTTCAAATGAGTTTTGCTCTAAATATGTTGATTTTGTGCCAAACCCTTGTACTCTTGACAAACCCTCCCATACCCTTGGCAACCCTTATATGTTTCCATACCCTTACCCCTAAGGGTAGGGTGTTCAGGGGTAGGGGTAAGGGTATGAGATTTGACACCCAGGGGTAACCCCTGCCTTGCCCTAATCATCATTGTCTTACAATAGAGCTCTATTTCTCTTTCATAAAACCATCTGCTTTGCCTGTTTAGATTCTGGTCTCAGTGAAGTACGTGTTCTCCTACATGCGTACTTACAGTTTGGCCTATTTGAGTGGACAGTAATGCCTATGGGATTGAGGAATGCTCTGGCCATCCACCAGTGTCGAGTCACGTCTGCCCTGCACACTTATATTGGGAAGATCTGCCACATTTACCTGGATAGTATCATTGTGTGATCAAACTCGGTTGAGGAACACTGCAAAAATGTGTGACTGATCCTCACAGCCCTACGTGGCTCACAGTTGTATTGCAATCCATGAAAGACCCAATTGTTCCTGACTGAAGTCAATTTCCTGGGTCATCACATCTCAGCTCGAGGCATTGAGGCCAACACGAAGAAGACTGATTGCATCGTTAAGTGGCCTTGACCTCAGAATGCAAAGGAGGTTCACCAGCTCTGTGGACTGGTACACTACATCGCACATTTTCTACCACAGATCATGGAACACACTCAGGTCCTTACTGAACTGACAACAAAGGAATGCAACTCCAACTTTCCTCCTTGGATGGATGCGCACCAGCATGCGTTCAAGGCTATCAAAGAGGCTGTAATAGGGAGGGATTGTCTGACAACCATTGACCACAGTCTGATTCCAGACATGAAAGTTTTTGTAACTATGGATGCCAGTGATTTTCAGTTGGGGGTAGTCCTCTCTTTTGGCAAGACTTGGGATACTGCACAACCAGTTGCATTCGACTCAATGACATTCAAGGGGGCTGAGCTGAACTATCTGGTACATGAGAAGGAAATGCTAGCTATCATCCATGCCTTAGGCAAATGGTGTTCAGATCTCATTGGTATACCTGTGTTGATTTACACTGACCACAAGACTCTCAAAAACTTTGACACACAGAAAGATCTCAGTTGCCAGATGGATAGAATTCATGTCCCAGTATGATTGTAAGATCGTGTATATCAAGGGAGATCAGAATACAGTGGTGGATGCACTGTCTCAAACAGCTTTTGACATTGACTTGCTTGCGATGATCCCTTACCCCCCAGAACCAGAACTGGTGGCTGTGGTTATGGGTGGGGATGACAATGTGCTGGCATGTGCACATGTCCTAGCAGACCCAGCCATGAACCCTCCCCTAAACCCCATGGTTGCATCAACATTGTCTATCACTGTGGATGCTGAACTAGTGCCCAGCATCCAGCAGAACTATGTGAATGATCCTTGGTGTAAAAGACTGCTAGATGCTGAAGTTTTTCCACATGGGATCCATGAATCTGGGGGCTTACTATACATGGGGAACAGACTGATTGTTCCATGGGTTGCGAATGTATGTGAACTACTTTTTCATCTAGCTCATAATGTTTTAGGTCACTTTGGTTTTGGCAAAACCTATGGATCTCTACATGATTCCTTCTATTGGCCAAACATGCAGCACGATTTGGAACAAGCATATATACTGGCTTGTGTAGACTGTCAAAGGAACAAGGGAAGCACTCAGAAACCAATGGGCCCTCTGCACCTGCTGCCTGTACCAGATCAATGGGGAGATTTGGTTGCTATGGACTTCATCAGGCCACTCCTGGAGGACGAGGGGTTCAACTGCATCATCACGTTCATGGACCATCTTAACAGTGACATTCAAGTTATACTGACTCATACTAATATCTCTGCAGAGGACTTGGCCATGATATTCTTCAACGAGTGGTACTGTGAAAATGGCCTACCACTGGAAATTGTCTCTGACTGCAACAAGCTATTTGTCTCTAAATTCTGGCAAACACCCCACAAAATGATGGGGGTAAAACTGAAAATGTCCACAGTGTATCACCCCAAGTTGGATGGTGCAAGTGAACAGTCCAACAAGACAATAAATCAATGTCTCAGGTATCATGTGGAACACAACCAAACTGGATGGTGCCATGCATTGCCTCAGGTACATTTTGACATTATGAATACTGTTAATGCTTCTACAGGGTTCTCTCCCTTCCAACTTCACATGGGGCAATCACCATGGGTAATGTTAGGAAACAGCCCCATTACCTAATAAAATTTCATTTTCATTTTATTATGTCGAATTACACTACATTACACCAAATGACGCCAAATGACGCTACACTTTGATAGCATGAGAATATTATTTCGCATGCATCACTATGTACACGCCTGTATGCACACGTCGGTAACAACAATGTACAATATATGTAACATAGTATATAAACCCTAAATATATGCCTAGGGGACCCCAGTTGTGTTCTCTTAGGTATTCCACCTACATTTTCGGTGTGAAAGGCCTATCTCAACAAACTTACCTATTAATAACCCCTCACATCAAAACCATCAATTTCCCCATCATGCGCGCAGATCCCGCCCCCTTCTTGTAGAGAGAACCCGCACGGTCTTAGCTAGCAGATAGTGGGTGTCGTCCTAACTGAAGAACACAACTTCCCATATCAGTGCGCCTTCTCTTACTTGCGCATACATCATTGTTTCACCGTGCCACATCTGATTACTCATCCTTTTGGCACGAGCCAGAAGTACTTGTATATACGTAATCTACCTTTTCTTTCATAAGCCGACGCCAGGCCTCACCTTACATTGTGACTGCCAGTGATCGAGAGGCAGTGCTCGTCATTAGGACAGCTGCAACCAGACAACCGATCGGATCTGGTTTAGTTACGATTTACATTACTCTATTCGGACAACTATTTTAGTTACAAGCCGAATTCAGTGATATCTCCGAGATCAGGCACTGTTGGAAGGGTTGTTGATCCGAAGTGTCAAAATAGGCACCTGATGAACGACGAACCATTGACAAACCTTGACGAACCTTATCACGTGACCTGTAGACGTTTGGAGAGGTCTCGAAGAAAAATTTTGAATTTGTCAAAGAAGTGATTCATCACAGATTCTATAATTATGTCCGAACCTTCGACTTCTAATCCCGGTCCTAATCCTGTTCCCATACCAGCACTAGAGGCAAAAATTGATGCGCTCACAGCGCAAATGTCGCAATTAGTGTCAGTATTGGCAGCATCACAGCCCAGACAAGTGGAAGTACAGCCAGAGACGACAGGAGAAAGAGATGATGAGATGGAGGAGATGGTGGAGTGGATATCGCAGGAGGATGAGACAGTGGAGAAATCCGGAAATGGAAAAGCGCACTTACCTAAGTACGTGCCCCCGCAAATCTTTGACGGTACCATGGAGAATACAAAATCCTTCATCAGCTCTATAGTATTGTACATCCATGGGAGGAAGCCCGAGTTTCATACAGCTGAGTCTAGGATTATGTTTGCTCTCTCATACATTCAGGGGGGGAAAGCACAGTTCTAAAGAAATGAGGCTATTAATCAAATTGCCACGGGAAATAAACCATTTGCAACCTTCAAGGAATTTCTGGAGAGATTGGAGGCACAGTTTGGAGACCCTAATCCAAAGGCGACAGCTAATGCTAAATTAAAGACCATGCACCAAGGTTCCTTAATGGCGGATGAATTTATTTTGCAGTTCAAAGCAGAAGCTTCGCAAACGGACATGGGAGAAGCCACGTTGGTAGAGTTTGTGAAAGCAGGATTAAATCCCTCTTTATTCAAGTCTATCTACCGACTACCTTCTATGCCAGAGAAGTTGGATGAGTGGTATAATTGGGCAATGTGCCTTGACCGGCAATATCGGCAGGAACAGGCGGAGTCAAAGTTGATGTACGGAAGTAGTAAATCTGGAAAGTCATCAGGAGGAAAGTCCGAGAAAGGAAAGGCGCCTCAGGTGCAAGCTCTGAGGGCACAGCCACTGGCCATGGCAGTGACACCTATAGTTATGGAGTCAGCAGCACCAGCAGAGGCAATGGAGGTTGATCAAGTGGGGAGATGAGCCCCACTTAAATGTTTTAACTGTGGGCAGTTAGGACACATTTCTAAGTATTGCAAGCAGAAGAGAAAGATCAGGGGAGCTACAATCGAGGAAGTGAAGCAGGAGGAAGGCAAGCAGGAGAATTTTGTGGAAGAGTCCCAGCGAAGGTTTCCCCATTGGTGACCCAGAATCATTACAATGTATTAGTATCCGAGGAAACCCAGAGTAAATCAGAAAAGGAAATCAAGGAGGAGTACAACTCTTGTGAATCATGCAACAAAGAAAATTGTCACATGTCATTTCCAAAAACCCCTAAATTCTTTATTTGCTCTGCACGAATAGAACCCGAAATCACCTTGACTGTGGGACTGAAGACGGTGGACATGCATGCAGCTATTGATGTGGAGGCATTGCTTGACAGTGGTGCTACAGGATTATTTATTAATCGATCCTTAATTACCGGAAACGGTATTAACACACGCAAGCTGGCGCAACCTATAATGGTGTACAATATTGACGGAACAGTCAATCGTGGAGGAACTATCAAGGAGGAGGTGACTATGGTACTAAAGTATCAGGAGCATCAGGAGCGAGCCGTATTTGAAGTGTGCGATCTTGGGAAAACCAATCTAATAATAAGATGTCCATGGTTATGGAAGCATAATCCCGAAATTGATTGGAAAACTGGGAAAGTGCAAATGACTCATTGTCCTAAGGAATGTAATGTGTATGGGAGGAAGATGAAGAAGGAAAAAAGGAAAAAGAAAGAGAAAGAACGTCCGAGGAAGTATTCTGTTACGATGGAGGAAGTGGAGGATGAGGAAATGCCAAATGGGGAAGTTCTGATCATGATCGAGAAAGAAGAGCAGAAGCAAACCTTTAGAGCAGTTCGTGGAGGACAGTCGTGGGACAAGAATATCATGAAGGTGGAGAAGCCAGTGGAGGAATGGGTGCCAAAAGTGTATCATAAACATTTGTCAGTGTTCCAAAAGAAGGAGTCTGAGCAAATGCCGGTGCAGAAGCCATGGGATCATGCGATTGAGATGAAGCCAGGGTTTGTGCCGAAGAAGTCGAAGGTATATCCATTATCTCCGATGGAACAAGAAGAAGTGGATGCATTCCTGAAGGAGCAATTGCGCAAAGGATACATACAACCTTCGAAATCACTGCAGACATCACCAATATTCTTCGTGCCCAAAAAAGACCAAAGGAAGAGGATGTGTACTGATTATAGGTATCTGAATGAGTGGACAGTGAAGAACGCGTACCCCCTGCCATTGATCTCAGAAATAATTGATAAGGTGGGAAAAGCCAAGGTCTTTACAAAATTGGATTTACGACAGGGATACAACAATGTACGAATAAAGAAAGGAGATGAGTGGAAGGCTGCATTTGCCACGCGTCGAGGATCCTTCGAGCCGCTTGTCATGTTTTTTGGGATGACTAATAGTCCCCCGACCTTTCAAAATATGATGAACGACATTTTCAAGGACATAATAGACAAAGGCGTGGTAATAATATTTATTGACGACATTCTGATATTCACGGAGGATGAAGAGAATCATGAGGTGATAGTGCAGGAGGTGTTATGGAGGTTGGCAGAGAATGATCTATTTTTGAAACCAGAGAAGTGTGTGTTTGGGGCAAGCGAGATTGAGTTCCTAGGATTATTGATCGGCCCTGATGGGATCAAAATGGATCCGATCAAGGTACAGGCGATCACAGATTGGCCTGCGCCCACCTGTGTCAAGGAGGTTCAAGCCTTCTTGGGACTCGCAAATTATTATCGTCGCTTTGTGCACAATTTTTCTAAAATTGCCACACCCTTACATAACCTTACGCAAAAGGGAGTAGTGTGGAGGTGGGGAGAGCAGCAGCAGACAGTGTTTGAGGAATTGAAGAGGATGTTTGTGGAGGGACCAATATTAGCCCCAGTAGATTTCACACGCCCTTTGCGAGTGGAATCTGATGCATCTGATTTTGCTACTGGAGCGGTATTATCAATGCTGTGCGAAGATGACAAATGGCATCCTTGTGCATACTTGTCAAAAGGGTTGAATGATGTGGAGAGGAATTATGATGTGCATGACAAAGAGATGTTGGGGATAATACGAGCATTGGAGGTGTGGAGGCATTATTTGGAGGGATGTATGCATCAAATTGAGATCTAGACGGATCATCAAAATCTGCAATACTTCATGTCCACTAAAAAGCTTAATTGCCAGCAAGCGGGTTGGGCACTATTCCTATCGCATTTCAACTTTCACTTGGTCCACAAAGTGGGAAGCTTAATGAGGAAAGCAGATGCCTTATCCAGACGTATTGATCATAAAAGGGGGGTGGAGGAGGACAATAAAAATGTTACCTTACTCAAACCCAAATACTTTCGCATTTGCGCTATGCGTCAAGGGCATCTATTAATAGATAGCTCGGAAACAGAAATGTTGTCTAAAATTAGACAATGCTCGGAAATGGACGATGAAGTAGTGGAAGCTGTGAAAGCTCTGAAGGGAGAGAAGAAAGGTAATATCAAAGGAGACGAATGGGCTGAGGAACAAGGGTTAGTGTTGTTCCGAGGAAAAGTGTATGTACCGAAGGATCAGGATTTGCGAAGGGAGATTGTCCGGTTACATCACAATACGCTGATTGCTGGACACCCAGGAAGATGGAAGACGTTGGAATTAGTAATGAGAAATTATTGGTGGCCCAGAATTTCGAAGTATGTGTTGGGGTATGTGGATGGATGTGATACGTGCATGAGGGGAAAGAAATTTCCAGAGAAACCTGCAGGAAAATTAATGCCGAACCCTATACCTAAAGCGCCGTGGCAAGATATATCTGTGGATTTTATTACCGGATTACCTGAGGCTCAAGGGTACGATGCAATATTCGTAGTATGCAACCGCTTTACAAAGGAGGTCCATATTATTCCTACTACTACAGAAACCTCATCATTGGGCTTGGCGCGCCTCTATCTAAATCAGGTATGGCGGTTACATGGGTTACCCGATACCGTTATCTCTGATCACGGACCACAATTTGCTTCCACGTTTATGTGAGAACTAAACAACATATTGGGAATTCAAACTAAATTATCTATGGCATATCACCCGCAGACTGATGGGCAGACAGAGAGAATGAATCAGGAGTTGGAGCAGTATCTACGTATGTTTGTCAACTACCGACAAACTGACTGGCCTGAATGGTTGGCAATTGCCGAATTTTCCCACAATAATAAATTCCATTCGGCTACTCGTATGACACCCTTTTTCGCGAATTATGGATATCATCCTCGCATGGGAGTAGAACCCAGAAGGGAAGTCAAAGTACAGTCGGTAGAAGATTTTGTATCTAAGATGCAAAGGGTACAAGAGGAAGCAGAGGCGGCATTGAAGAAAGCACATGATGACATGATGCGACACGCGAATCGTACTCGAGCACGTGCTCCAGAGTACAAAGTTGGTGACTTGGTATGGCTAAGTACCAAGGACCTGAATATTCCAAGACCTTTGAAGAAACTTATGGAGAAACAAGTTGGCCCATATGCGATCTCTAAAGTGATCTCACCTAATGCGGTAGTGCTAAAATTACCCTGATCATTTAAGATTGATCCCGAGATTAACATATCCCGCTTATGCCCTTACCGTCCGCCCACTATTCCTGGCCAACAAACTACTCTGCAACCTCCGATAATAGTAGAAGGTGCTCCAGAATACATAGTTGAAGAAATTCTAGACTCATGTCTTCGACGGAACAAATTGGAGTTCTTAATAAAGTGGAAAAACTATACCGATGAAAATAATTTGTGGGAACCTGAAGAGAATTGTAAGCGAGCGCATAACGCGATCGCCCAATTCTTTAAACATAATCCGAATGCTCCACGTTGTATTGCGAGAATGGTGTATGAGGGGATGAAATTCCGGCCTTACCAAAATTTCACAGAGGGGACAAACATAATATTTTCTCGCCTGGAAGTCGAGGCATAAAAGGGGGGTAATGTTAGAAAACAGCCCCATTACCTAATAAAATTTCATTTTCATTTTATTATGTCGAATTACACTACATTACACCAAATGACGCCAAATGACGCTACACTTTGATAGCATGAGAATATTATTTCGCATGCATCACTATGTACGCGCCTGTACACGCACGTCGGTAACAACAATGTACAATATATGTAACATAGTATATAAACCCTAAATATATGCCTAGGGGACCCCAGTTGTGTTCTCTTAGGTATTCCACCTACGTTTTCGGTGTGAAAGGCCTATCTCAACAAACTTACCTATTAATAACCCCTCACATCAAAACCATCAATTTCCCCATCATGCGCCCGGATCCCACCCCCTTCTTGTAGAGAGAACCCGCACGGTCT
The DNA here is from genome assembly GCA_026075535.2 of Tricholoma matsutake. NCBI lineage: Eukaryota > Fungi > Basidiomycota > Agaricomycetes > Agaricales > Tricholomataceae > Tricholoma > Tricholoma matsutake. The sequence goes on along the minus strand of AP026540.1, from coordinate 7,875,509 downwards.
TAGCTAGCAGATAGTGGGTGTCGCCCTAACAGGTAATACTGCCTCTTGTTGTGAATGAGATTGATGGTATCACTGACATACATGCAATGGCAGTGATCAAACATCTGGAGATGGATTTATTGGAGGCAAAGGACAACATGCTGCAGGCTAAGATCTCACAGTCTCTGGCAGCAAACAAACACCGTACTGATGGATTCCCCTTTGAAAAGGGTAATTGGGTAGTCCTGTCAATGCTACACAGGCAGCAAGATTACAAGGCTAAAGACAAGAAACAAGTGGCAAAACTTATGCCACAATATGATGGCCCATATGTGGTCATGGACACTGCACCAGATATCTCAACAGTCATGGTTGATATGCCTAATTGTCCAAACATGTTCCCCACCTTCCACACTTCACAGGTTTGTCCCTTTGTGAAAAATGACAAGGAGCTTTTCCCTGGCCATGAACTCGAGGAGCCTCTGCCAATATTTGTTGACAAAGAGGAAGAATATTTTGTCAACAGGATTTTGGATGAACACAAGAAAGGTTGAGGTTCTCAATACCTGGTGCATTGGCGCAGTTATGGGCTGGAAGAAGATTGTTGGTTACCTGGATGTGAGCTATCCAAGTGTGAAGCCCTCGACATCTGGTTGGCAAAACACAAATTGGTTGCTAGTACATAGGCTTTCAATTTCTTTCGCTGACTGGTAGCTTTTCCCCACCATAGTTTTTAATGCACCCATGTTCATGCCTTTTTTTTACTTATATTTCTGGTCATCGAGAGACATTTGTTTGAATTTTTCATGGGGGGTGTAATGATGGCTCTTATTTACACATATTTACCACGCACAGATAACTGACAAATTGGACAACAACACATGATCATCATCAACCACCATCATCCAACTTGTAGTACTACACATTCTCTTATGCTGTTAATCCATATCTTGGGCTCATTATATCTTGGTTGCTTTAGCTCTCTCGCATAGTGATTTCTCATGCGAGCATTGCACGAGGTTACAATTGATCAGTAAACCTTATTGATAGACTGAGAAAGGCAGTTCACACCACAACTATGGGTGGAATACCTAAGAGAACAACTGTTACATATATTGTACATTGTTGCTACTGATGCATGCATATATGCATGTGTGTACATATTAACGCTTGCGAAATAAAATTCTCACGTTAGCATTGCATTAACAAATAAGATATAATTACTAAATTAATATACTTTGCCACGTGACGACTCATCTCAGTGCTAAGTTTATATATAAGTTGTTGCATTCCTGATCCACAGACCAGCTCATTATAGCTTGTGGTGGAATAGTCGTAGTTTCAGCTTGTCATGTTCGATGAATGTGAGCAGTCTGTGAATTTGAGTGTTGTCTTCATCTTATGTTTTGCGTCACAGATGTCGAACACGCCGCCGGACAGCCTATTCCAGGTGTTGCACCTTTGCCACAGTTACGGTATGAGGGTTTCGAGCCTTCTCCCTTCGAAAGCGATGATAGTCGTGCCGAGCCCGAGGATTTGAAACCGGTGTGCCTGCTTTTAATTAAATTCTGAACGCAACCCATCTCAACATCACAGGTTCTTGAGCTGGGCCCTGGTAGTTCACCAATATTTGACCTGGGAAGAGTCCAATACGCATTACCTGCACCTCTTCTGTCATTTGTCGTGTGCTCGGATATGCTCGCGATGGGACTCGCTTCAGGCGTGATTGTTCTCATTGAACTCCAACATTCGGATAAGGTTATCAGAGTTCCGATATCCAGAAAACCTGCCGATGTGACGATTCACAAAGTTTTCATGGATCCATCCGGCTCGCACATCGTAGTGACGTCCGTCCAGGGTGAGAATTGGTATATGTATCGTCAGTGGAAGAAGCCGCGTCAATTGAAAGGTTTCAAAATGGTGATTGAGAGTATCGCATGGAATAGAGCTGCATTGCTCTCGGCTTCGCATATGACTCCCACCCAACGAGCATCCACCCGAGAAATTTTGATTGGGACAAGGAATGGAACGATCCATGAAGCTGTTCTTAACGCCGAGGAAGACTTTTTCAAACCCTTGGAACGCTACTCACAGCTTGTGTACACCCTGCCAGAACGACATGCAGTAACAGGGATAAGGTTCGACTTTTTTCCTGGCACGGATTCTCAGAAGGCGTTAGTCATCGCTACAACGCCTTCCCGAATATATCAATTTGTTGGCGCTTCCGACGGAAGGTCTGAAGACGGTGACCGTTTTACCAGGCTCTTTTCCAGTTATCGTGAAGTGGCTCCAAGTTTGTATATCAACTGCTAACAAATTCCAGAACTGATCATGTTACAGAGATCCTGGAACTGCCTAGCAATCTACAACACTCCGAGCTGCACTTCTTTAGCCTCAATTCTGACCAGGCTTTGTCGCTTCCGAGGAACATGGCGTGGATGACGGGTCTGCACTCTGTCGCCGTGATATGATCTTCTCGCTGATGAATTTACAAGGATCCGGAATATACCATGGCACACTTAATTTTGAATCCACCTCTGAGGATTTCATTGATGCGGTGCAGTTGCTGCCGTATCCTTCACTTACCACAGGTGTCGAAGGTCCCGAAACGCCGCAATCGATAGCATTGACCGAATTTCACTTCATACTTTTATACAACGATCGAGTAGCTGCTGTCTGCAACCTTAATGAGAAACTGACCTACGAAGAAACCCTACCTCTTGTAACTACCTTCTCGTTGATCCATCGCGGCCAGTACTGATATTTCCCAAATAGCAACCAGGGGAGCAAGTTCGAGGGCTAGCTGCCGACCCTGTTCGCAAGACATACTGGATATATACTGATCAGTCATTATTTGAACTCGTAGTAGGTAACGAGGATCGTGACATCTGGAAAATCTATCTAGAGAAGCGGCAATTCGATCTGGCGCTACAATATGCCAAAGTCAGTTATTTTGAGTCCATTCCTTCCTGTTCACCTGGTAACGAAATTTGTCATAGTCAGCTACTCACCGAGACCATGTTCTCTCAGCACAAGCCGATGCATACTTCCGTGAGGGCCGGTATTTCCAAGCCGCTCAGTGCTACGCTCAGTCTTCGGTTACTTTTGAGGAGGTCGCTGTTAAATTTGTGGACGTTGGCGAACGTGATTCGTTAAGATCTTACCTTATCTCAAAGCTAGAGCGAACACGGAAAGGGGTAACTTCTTATCTCTATTCCACATATTCTCATCTGATACGCTCGGTCAGGATATCACGCAGCGTATGATGCTAGCCACCTGGCTGGTTGAATTTTATCTTAACAAGTGTAATGAATTGGAGGATGTGCTTGCCTCCGAAGCGGTGTCAAATGATGCCGACAATCTCCAAGCTCATCGGACAATTGTCGAGGACGATCTTCGGCAATTCTTCGACACCTATAAGGTTGGCGGATTTCATTGCTGGCTGATGAAGTTGGTTCTTATTGCGAGAATAGAATAATCTAGATCGATCCACAGTATATGAGCTCATACAAGGGCACGGCAGGACTGACATGTATCTTTACTATGCTGCTGCAATTGGCGATTTCGAGCGCGTTATTGAGCACTGGGTTTTGGAAGAAGAGTGGGTCAAGGCAATCGAGGTCATTAATCGCCAAGTAAGTGTCACAAAATTCTATTTCCTTGTCATTTGATGCTGAACATAGCGAAGGCTGATCTTGAATTGTATTATCGGTTTGGGCCAGTCCTCATGCGTCAAGCTCCAAAAGAGACTGTAGATTCTTGGCTTCGACAAGTGTCTTTGGATCCTCTACGCCTGATACCTTCCCTCCTTCAAACTCAACATGCTCCGCGCGACCCATTGTCCCCGAACCACGCAATCCGATATCTCAACCATGTTATCTTTGAACAACACAACACAACCTCAACAGTACATAATCTGTTAATTACGTTCTATGTCTCATCCTCATCCTCATCCTATCACTCTCAAGAAGATGATGGTCCTCTCCTCCGATTTCTGTCCGTTGCACCATCAGACCCTCTCACAGGAAAGCCTTACTATGATCTCGACTATGCCTTACGACTATGCAAGAACGCAGGCCGTACGCAACCATGTGTACATATCTACTCGAAGATGGGGCTGTGGGAAAATAGTGTTGATTTGGCCCTCGAGAAAGGTGATCTGGAGTTGGCGAAGATAAATGCCGATATGCCTGAGGAAGATCAAGCATTGCGGAAAAAGCTGTGGCTTAAAATTGCACGGTATGTTGTGCAGGATAAGAAGGACATCAAGACGTACGTTTTCTTTTCTCCCAAGGTCATCAACCGACGAAAGTTTCCAGGGCCATGCGCTTCCTCGAAAACACTGACTTGCTAAAAATTGAAGACATTCTTCCCTTCTTCCCAGACTTTGTCGTGATAGATGACTTCAAGGAAGAGATAGCTCACGCTTTGGAGGGTTATTCTTCGCACATCGACACCTTGAAAAGTGAAATGGACGAAGCGGCACAAATGGCAGAGTCGATCAAGCGGGAGGTTATCGCATTGAGAAATCGCTTTGTTACCATCGATGCGGAGGAGCTGTGTTCTCGGTGTTCACATTTACTTCTGACCAGGCAGTTCTACGTGTTCCCTTGTCGCCACTGCTTCCATGCAGATTGTCTCATCGGTTTGGTGAGTCATTGCCTCCTTTTGACAGTCTGCTGTTGAACATGAAATTAGGCCAAAGAATATCTGCCAGCGCCTGCTTTAAGAAAGATCCTTGCTTTACAGAGTGAGATGGTGAAAGGTGCTCCTACGTCAGGTAAAGCCGTGCCTTCCCAAGGTCAGGCGTCACGACAACCGCCAGCACACACACAACGTGCTCTTTTGTCAGCCAATTTCGTCGGTATTCCCAATCCTTTACCAAATGGGGCACGGGCGGCAAAGGCGGCAAATGTGTTAGGTAGAAATATCATTTCGGCTGGAGATCGACTGAGGGATCTAATAGTACCGGATGCGCTGGCAGCCATTGTTTCGGCACCGACTTGGATGCCGGGCATGGGTCCTCGGAGGCAGGGAACTGGAGCAGACGGAAGTAAAATGGAGAAGCTGAGGGCTGAGCTAGATGGTGTGCTTGCAAGCAACTGTCCTTTGTGCGAGAGTGTCGTGGCAGGTCTAGATAGGCCTTTTGTGGAGGAAGGAGAGGCTGATACGAGCTGGACACTATGAAATCCCAGTGCAGATAGGTATCTATTTGAATATGGGTAATTGGGGATAGACATTTGCACAAGATAGTGATTTCTGTTAACCATTTATCTTCTTGCTTCTTCCCGCCTTTCTGCGCAGCCTTGCAGCCTTCCTAGCTCCCATCTAGTAAGAGAGGGTAAGTTGATGGCGAAGTTGAAAGACAAAAGGACATACCTTGGCTTTGGCTTCCTCAAATCGCTGCCTCTCTTCTGCTGCTTTTTTGCGTTGCATAGTAATCTCTTTGCGTCTAGTATGAACGAAGACGTGAAGGTGAAGAAGAATGTATAGAGAAGGAAAGTAAGATACCTCTGGAATTCAGCACGTTTCTCTTCCTTGAGTTCAGTTTGTAGCTTCTTGACTGCAAGTGCTTTTTGAGTCTTCTGCATTCTGGTTTCCCATGATTTTGTCTTGAGGCCTTCTGGCAGCTGTGATTTCCTAGAAAGACTGGAATTAAGCGAAGGCTAGAAGGGATGGAATATGGTAGAGAGTACACAGTGGGAGCTTTCCAGGATTTTCCTGAGAGTCGACCGTTTGATGAGGACGCAAGGAGGAGAGCGTCCATGATGGAATATGATTACATAAGGGTTATATTTATTCCATATGAACTGGCACTAAGTACCTTTGGAGATTTGGCCCTCCAGCTCCAACTCTAATATGTTATCTTCCCCTCACGACGACCATTATCAACGAACCATCCGTGCTGACTTGTCTGCTCGTTCCTCAGCCTCATCCGACACTCCTTCTGTATATAGCCGTGCTTTTTTCTCTCCCATGCATAACGCGCCTGTCTCTCCTTTTATCGACTCTCGTCATACATCGCCCAGCACTTCAATGTCTGGCCGTCAATCCAACTTTGATCGTTTAAATGACCCCGCGGTTAGCATGCTCGATCTTGACGAAGATCAGCGGTCTTCCATCGCTTCCTCTGCCTATTATGGCGACGCTCACCAATCAGCCAGAAATGAAGACTATGAATCTTTGCCTCAAATGAGCCTTCTTGGCCCCAAAATGCGTTTTCATTCTCGCGCACCCTGGGAGATGGCCGAAGACGCACTGCGGGAAGAGGACGAGTCAGATTTTGGCACCTTTCTTTCCACCGCCAAGAGAGGTTTTGGCTTTTCTAGTCCCAGAACGAGCAGTAACAGCAGGCCAAGTGGGGAGTCAGCCCACTCTCAGGTAAATTCTCACAAGTCGTTTGAAACAACGCCGTCCCAAAGGTCTTACAACACGAATGCCCAATAGTAAGACCACTCCTATTTTACCTGAATGCTATTTAGACTGTTTCCCTTGTGATACAGTACTTTTCCGCAGGGAGACGTATCCGCTTCGTTGGACCGCCAGGTACCTCGTGGCAATGTCCCCCTGAGCCGCGAATCGCCCGATGTATCGGGCCCTTCATCTCCAAGTCTCTTTGTCTCAGACGCTCATTCACCCTCCCACCCTCGTTTCCCGGATACTTCGTCTTCACCTGAACATGGAAGAATTCCTAGGTCGCCTTATCCTTCTACTTCCCGTCGTCGACGGTCGTCTTCTGACGAAACTCATCCTTACGCCAATCCAGATCTTGTTTCGCACACACATGACCAACAGCATGACCAGGATGTCTTGCGTGCTGGTGACTCTACAGCCACAGTCACTTCCACCGCAGCAAGTACTGTGTCAAAGTTAAAGGCAAAGCACGCAAGGGTGCCAGACACGTCTATTTCCTCTGTCATACCAAAGAACAAGGCTTCTTCACTTCTTGGAAAAGAAATCTCATCACCAATAACTGTCCTTAAACCCGGCCCCCGCCCTTCACACACGAACGAAGACACACAATCCTCTCCCTCCCAAAAAAACGTTATGAGTTTTCCGGGTTGGGCTGATCGCGGTGCTCCTCCTACATTCGGCCTCATCTCCCTGGAAGAAGCACGAGCACAGCGGTCACGAAGCATAACGGCTGATTCCGCAACCTCTCGACCATCAACTTCCATTCATGTGCCATCCTCAGCAATTGCCTTTCCTAACACTATGCATGAACATGTGAGCATCATAATTGACCAAAGTGAATATGGCCATGACGCTGTCGAGACTCGAACACGTTCCATTAGCGCTGGATCAAAGGCAAAGAATGCCTTTCATACCATTATTGGGGGACAGCCCAGGTCGGATAAACAGGCCCACGAATCTGGCGTTCCAACAAACAATGGTGGCCTTCCTGGCAGAACACTGAGACATAAGAAAAGTGGTTTCATGAGACTCTTTAATGGAGCCCGTCAAGACAAAGAGGAGAAAGTCCAACCACCCCCAGTGCCCTCATTATCGGACGCACATGCGACCTTTAATGTGCAACAGGTCGAGCAGAAAATTTCGAGAACAACGACGCATCGCATTCCCGTTCCTGAACTATCAGTGCCAGAAACTGCGAAGAGAAAGGTTCCCCAGTACGAGCATTTAACTCCTTTCGAAGATGAAATGGACTCTAGGCCTCTGCCCAGTTCTAAACGGCCACTTCCCCCTCTCTCCATCGACACATGGACCCAGAGTCCATCTAGTCGTGAGGTTACCTCGTCTACGGAAGATCTTTCCTACCAAGAACGAACAATCCCCCCTCCCGGGGGCAGCGGGCTTTTACAAAATAAATTGATTCCTCAGACTGCCCCTGCCCATGTTTCTGAATTCTCGGCATTAAAGCTGAGGCCAATCTCAACGATGTTCAGTGCGCAGTTTGGTGATCATATAATCAAGGATCCCCGCCCCTCACTTGATACTGACCTTGGAACGCCGGATTCGTCGGGCAATATCTTGTCCCCAATAACACCAAATTCGTCAGCTCGTTTCGAGTTCTCAAGCGGCGAAAAACCCACATCGGATGAGCAACCCTCGATCATACATTCGCTCCAGGACAAAAGTGTGACTGCCAAAACGACATGGCAACGGCATATATGGGAGTTGGAAGGCCAAGTGAGAGATCTCAAGGCCGAATTAGAAGAGCTCCGGGCGTCATCTGGCGACGCCAATTACTGCCAAGCCTGTGGAAGAGGAAAGCGCCAGGAAACATCCGCAGGTCACCGACCCTCCGGAAATATCCAGGAAATAAAAAGTAGCAGCGTGGTCAATAGGCCCAGAGCGCGAACGGGGACTTCCTTTCGTTTTGCAAGCGCTGTGTCATGACTTTTAATGGATCTTCGCCCTCCACTGAAGGTAAGGAGCTGGCGCATAGGTGTCCAAACTGGTTGACCCCCAGCTCGCGTTGTAGATGAAGACAAGGATCAAGCATCCTTCTACATTCATTTCCATCTTTCCCGTTATCTTATTGTTTATTTGTTTGCCTCCTGTACAAGGAGTAACTCTCCTGGAGCCTGTCTTGTTGTAGTGCCCACCCTATACCCTGATCTACCTGTTGCACACTCTACCTGGATCTTTGATAAGGGCCACCACTACCCTATATACATACGTACTATCAATGTCGCATATTACTCTACCTAGCTTCTGTATGTACAGGTCCCTGTCATGCCACTCTCATTTTGTTACAGAAACCCGATCACATTCCTTCACCTTGAGCTATAGTTCTTCATCTGCACCTATAAGCCAACCAATCCCTTTGGAAAACACCCGTGTAGCTTGCACAGAAACGTCCTCTCTTTCCATTTGTTTTTGGCTCTCAGTATGAGATTTATCACCATCTGAAGTTCGAGGGCGATTACTATGGCTGACTGAAAATGGAAAGTTAGCAGCCACGCTTCTGAGAGTCCGAGTAGCGAGAGCGGTCGCGTCAGGAGTGCTTAGCAACGGTGAAGACGGCATGTGAAACTCCTGTAAACGTTCTCGCAGTGACGACGCCATATTGCCTTTACGTTGACGGGTACGAGATTTTCCCGTCTCAATGTCGCGCGACGATAGCCGCATTTCACGAATTTCGATATCATCTTTCTCTAAGCGTCGCCATGCTGCCAAAATATCATGTAGTTTTTCAGCGGGGCACAGCTCTAAGGCTCGCCCTAAAAGAGAGAGCTTCTTGTCGAGATCGTGGAATTCCAACTGCCGACCTAGTTGAAAGCAGGCTACCCAGCAAACTTCACGTGCTTCTGCAACCTCTGAGTCCTTGACTGCTGAGGGAGAGGAGGAACCAAGATTGACAACAATGTCCACCATTGCCCCACTCAGGTCGTAGGCACGTGAAAAGTCTTCAGCCTGGAGTGCCGTGTCGGCTAGCATGGCGAGCGTCTTAACCTCTGCCACCGCATCATCCCTGAAGCCAAGTTTATGAACTAGATCCAGGATAACCTCAGCGTGCTTGTATGCATCGTTATTACTTGAGAGAACCCGGGAGACGAGCGAAAGACGATCCTTAGTGAGCCGAATCTCGATGGGTGATATAGGCAAGCCTAGTGTAGAAGTGACATTAAATGAGGAGATTCGTGAGGTTGCTTCAATGAATTCCTTTTCTTTGAGAAGACGATCACTGGGTGGAGGCACGCTCAAGCTATAAATCCGTCGAATTTTAATGGAAAAATCATGGAATTGGGACGCAAGAGACCTCACCAATCGTATGCCAATTTCATACTGCCGAACTTATAATTGCCCGATGTGGCATTATCATAGAACTCACGAGAACAAGATAGGCATATTTCTTCAATCTGGCTTGGTTCAAATGATTTCTTGTTCTCGGGAGAGCGCAACAGGTTTCGCGCGATATCGAATTCTGAAAAACGCAATGATAATAATGAGGCCCCCACCGTACTAGATTGAGAATGGGAAACAACTGACGACCAGTGCTCAAGAGCCCACTAAAGAAAATATGCACAATCTCTTTGCGTGAAAGCAGCCCAAAAGCGCTTTTACGTCCATTGTCACCTTCACCACTCAGTCTGATCATATCCTGCAATAACCACTCCCAGTCGTCTTCAGAACTCAACCTGTCTTCGGGGCCGCCTGCACGCCGCGCCATCTTGTTCGCCCATGCACGTTGTTCGTTTGCATCGGCATTGCTATGCAAAAACCAACGCAAGGGTGCTGGGACATTCCATCGAGACAAAATCTCACCCGATTCAAGATGAACATCCAAAATGTCAAGGGCACGAGATAATGAAGCAAGGGGGAGCGGTCGGAAGAATACTAGGAGGTCTGATGCCCTACAGGTTGGACGGCTTACCGACGGCGTAACGAAAGCACCAAGCGAAAGGACCACGGTATCAGCCACATCCACACCGTCGTTTTCGTCAAGAGAAACATCCCAAGCTGGAAGGCACTCGAATATGCGGCTCATTACTGCCCACTGATTGACACCATCACTTCCGTATAAACATGCTAGTGCTAGCCGAATCATATCCTGATCGTCGCGGATTAACCGTTGGGCTACAGATAATGTAGGCTTAGATGCTTCGAAGATGGCAGCCGTCATCTCTAGTGGAGCCGAAAGGATGTAATCAAAGAATAAGCGGGTGGGAAGGTGTGGGTCTGGACTACCAGCTCGTTCTGCGCGAGATTCCAGGACGTAAAGATAAGGCATAACAAGACAAGTGATGTCTTTCGGCAGAGTGGCTGGAGTTGAATGGGCAAGATATGTATGGACAACGTCAGATGCACTCATGGAACGCCAGCGGCCAAGCGTCCACTCATTGGAGATATCGGCTCCTTGCGGAGCATCATAGACAAGACGTGAAAGAAGACTCAGCTCCTCTCCAAGTTCGTCCAGCCCAGGAATACCCTGAGAAGCGCCGTGCTGAACGGTAGCCAACGCCACGTCAATGAGACTTGTTGAAGCGATAATATCTTCGATTCGGCGTATATACCATGCCGAAAGTTCGTCTGCAGTGAGGGGACTAGAGCGGAATTGATCATGTGTCGGGCGTATAGCAAGTAGGCTATAAGCTGATGCAGACTCCTTCAAGACAACTTGTACTTCCGCTGTTTCCGACCAGTCCTGCTCAGCGCGCCAATGGTCTGGAGTGGCAGCTAATTCTGCGTTGGCGGCATGATCGAAAGAAGGGAGTAAAATGCGATAGTCTGCTGGGTGGACATGTTCTGGAATGCTATCCAGTATAAGGAAGCGGTATGGCCAAAGGTATTTTGTGTGTCTCTTCAAAATGACATAGCTTGCCTCGAATGATTGTATCGAGGCCAGAAGGCGTGCCGAATTCAATAGATCATCCGTGAGGAACGTAGAGAGGGACAAGGGGAATTGGCTGGACAATCTTGCTTCGTGCACTGACTTGAATGAACCAGTCTCGTCCGCCCAGGGATCATCCTCCCACTCCACTATCTCGTCTTCTTCCTCGTCCATTTCTGGAATCGCTTTGCACATTTCCACGAAAGTATTGAGGCGGTCAAGGCGTTCGAGGAGGACGGCGCGCATGCTGCACAGGAGCATGTCGGCAGGCACACTTTGGAAGTGACCAACGAGTACGTTCAAATTTGAACCAGCTTCAACACCACTCTCGGAAGCGCTGTGTTCCAATAAGGAAGAATCGCGTGGGTTGGAAGAGAAAGATAACGCCGCATCCTTACTTCGTGCTACGGCGTTCTGCGTTCGTCCTATACCGAGTCGCAAAAGTGCTTTCTGGACTTCCACATCATCAACAATTCTGTTGGAGCATATAGCAGCAGCCCATAAGTCATCTTGAACAGAAGCAAGAGACTTCTCGAGTTTCTCGACGGTAAGCTCGTCGTCAGCTACTGTTGTCCAATACGTGTATAGGTTCAGCGTCATTCCGAATTCCGACCATTCCGATGCAACATCCCGAATACTCATGTTGACAACGCGTATTGATTTCGCAAGTGTGTAAATTATCGGTACTGCTCTTATCATGACTTTATACATCTTTTACACGTTGCCTGCACAGCATTCTACAGTATTTTATAAACGAGCACTCAAAAGCAGACGAAAATAGGGTCCATATAAACCTCCCACACCAAAGGAGGAAGTGTCATTAGAAGAGGGTATCCTGATCATGGGAGTCAGCGTAAAAAAAGAGATAGAACCGCTGACGGGCTCACTTCGTCTCGTAGGTATTCACCGACATCACTATGTAAAAGCGTTCAGTAATTGAACGATACACGCAACGACATTTAAATACGTACGCTTGGTGGAAAACTATTATAGACGTCGGGTCCAGTTTTCGCGTATCAACCGTCGATCGTGCTGTCACTCCGAAACCCTGCCGGAAAGACAGCAGGTAGGTTATGGAGTGTGCCAAGAATGACATTTCTCACCAGAGGGATATCTTTCATACTAAACACCACAACACCCTGATGCTCTGGTGTATCTTCTGTGATCCTGCCCAGATGTGCTTTCACAACATGGTTTCCGTACAGAAAAGGCATCTCGCCGTTCGCTTTTATCCATACCTGAATGTGGGGGTTGAATGAGATGCCATGAGGTATGCATATAGACATACCTTGTATTTGGCATATTGTGCAACGTAGTCAAGCGCCGTGATGTGCAGCTTAAACTTGCCACTCTTGCTGAATTTGCCGAAGCATGTCCCGAGGCTGACGAGATTCGGGCGAGCAACTGATATGCCAAGTCGCATGGATGATTCAGAAACGTAATACACTCGATCCTTTTGAAGTCTGAAGCAATACGGCTCGTCTGGTCTGTCAATCAAATGAATGAGATTCTTGCCCTGTCCGAGTCGTACATCAGAATTAGATAGATAAAAGTGAACGAGAGGCACAAACGATATAATTTGCAATTTTGGTGAACACCGCTTTGGATTCATCTTCAGTAAGGGGACGCATTCTGCCAGAATGGAGACAAGTACTGTCGACGTTCTTGTGCTTACAAGTTGAAAGAAAAAACGGCTTACATAAGGTCATTGATCTGACAATCGAACAAGTTCGAAATTGGAATGTCTACCTCGTCTTTTCCGCCCTCCTTTGCTTCCTTCCCAGATTTGGACCCTGAGCCTAGCCATAGCTCCCATGGACCCTCTAATCCAGAAAACGACAAAAAACTTGGTGTCAAAGATAAACTAAAGAAACGCAAACGCACTCGATCCGATAGTGAAGGCCATGGAAAGGTGAAAATCGAGAGGGATCATGTTGTGGTAGCAGATTTGCCGTCTTCCTCGTTCTCTGACCGGAAAGGCGATCCCCTCAACATCCGTTATGGAGGGTTACATACGCGGGATGTACCCAAATATCACATCGTTGGTCGTATGTCCTTCTCTGTATTTCTTGGAGATCTCTAATGACGGCAAAGGGGGCAGAAATATATTAGGGCTTTCATCTACGTTAAACTTTCTCGACAGGTCGGGTGATAGGATGGAAGTGGGTCCCGGCGGTCATCGCAAAGTATGTCATGCCAAATTTGTGTCTCTGATGTGCATCGAAGCTTGACTATGCGTTGCAATAGATGCCTACGCTTACTGATTCACGTTCGCGTGCCCTTTTAGCGGCCCATCCGACGGCCAAATTATTTCAGTCCGGCGATACACCTGAATACAACGAAGTGAATGGTGTCCTGCTTCTGACTTCCAAGAGCAGTCAACAGAAGCATGAACAACCATATCGTTCAATTTCCTCATCCAAATATGATATAGAATCGCCCTACGGTTCACCATCAGCATCTGAAGATGGTGTTATCAGCGATGACGACAACTACGACACCTCAACGATAACTTCCCAGCAAGAAACGCTGAAACTACTCGAACAACAACTGAAGGAAGAGCCTTGTTCGGTTGATAAGTGGATTCTTCTGCTATCGCACACGCTATCCGCAATCCCGGTTATGTCCAAGAATGCGTCCAAGGCACGAGCTGAAATCTCGATCTCGATTCTGGGACGTGCTTTAGCAGCTGACCCACGAAACCGTATATCTAACGTATTGCGACTCAAATATATGAAAGCTGGAGAACAGGTATGGCATGAAAGCAAGATCAGGGCAGAATGGGAAGATGCATTGAAGACTGGGGGCATCGATCTTTGGATGGAGTGGCTTGAGTGGAAGATCGGAAAAGCTGAAAAGGGTGTTGATGGCATCATTGAGGATGCTACGCGTGTGTTACAGACCTTGAACCAGGATGAGCCAGGTGAAATTGCTCGCATCAGAATTTTCTGGCGGGTGGCAGTTGCCTTGCAGAGTGCTGGTTCGTCTTTCCAGCGTGTTTTAGCTGGGTATATTCTGACGTTTACTCACTACAGGATTCTCGGAACGTGCTTCAGCGATGTTCCAAGCTCAGGCTGAGCTGTAGGTCGTTCGTCTGACTGACTTGTCACCTGTGTTGAACATGGGTTGCACAGAACTTTTAATGTTCCGCAATCAAGCCATGGACTACCTCATCGAGCACTGGTAGATGGTCTCGCTGAGTTTTGGGAGGCAGAAGTACCTCGTGTAGGTGAGGCTGATGCTCATGGTTGGCAAGCTTGGGCAACTTCTGGTCGAAAAAATCTTAGCCCTTGGCGCGTACCTGTAACGGCAGAAAATGATGTGACCGACCTCGACCCATATCGACAATGGGCTGCAAAAGAACTTCAGGCTGATCGAACTTGTCTTCTTCCCGCTCGTTCATCAGATGAAGCGGAGGACGCTGATCCATATTCTACTATCCTGTTCTCTGACATTCAGCCTCTTCTGTTCGAGATTCGGTCTCTTCATGGGAAGCGTGCATACCGACTAGCGTGGCTGTCAGTCTTGGGGCTTCACATTCCTGGATTTTCTGAATCTCTTTCCACTAGCGACCTCGACTGGGATGATCGATGGAGTTATGGTCATCTAACCCGCTCCTCTTGTCTCGAAGCGTTATTCCCTGGCGAAATGATGCGCCAACAGCTGTCTACTGAAGCAGTCGCAGGGGTCATAGTTGGGCGAGAAAAAGAATATGCGAGTGGATTTGGACCTGTTCGATGCTGGGGCTTTGGGGTATTTGGACCTTTGGATAATGGTGTTGAAGTTGAAGGACTGGGAGATAGAAATGGTAGGGGAGGCATCTGGGGGAAAGATGACGTGAGCGGGCTGGACGAGGGGTTGATAAGACGTGTGTTTGCCCAACTTCGGCTGGGAATAGATGATTTTGAATGGGACACGTTGGCGCTCGCATTTGAAGCAGCGCTTTCCGTAAAGAGGTAAAGTTCCCTCCCCTACTGCTGGAAAGGATATTTCTCATAATTTTGTGTCAGCTCCATCAAACAGTCTCGATCATTCCTGGCCGCTGCTCGTGATTCATTGCCACATTGGACTGCGCATGCACTACTTGAGAGGATGCGTGGACGATTGGATGATGCCCGAAAAGTGTATCAGACTGTGGTGATCGCGTCAGCTTCTGGGCTGACCTCTAGCCTATTGTGGTGGGATTGGGTAGAGATGGAGTGGTTGACAGGACATTCTGATCAGGCATTGAACATCGTTCTGCGGTCGGTCAACGTGGATGGCAGAATCGGGATCTTGTTGTTGCGAGGCATGCGCAAGTTGGAAGCCGCCATCGAGGGTGAGAACATGTGGAAGCAGCGGGAAGGGTGGATAAAATTGCGTGCACTTCTTGAGCTCTTAACCGACAACGGACCGTCTGCAGCGCTACATGTTTTCGACAAGTATCTCCCTGACGCAAAGGGAAACGGCCATGAGAGCCTAACAGTCGCTTGCTTGCTCATGCTCTATCACTACAGTGTTAAACTTCGTAATCCAATGCCGCCTTCGGTTTTGAGGGAGCGGGTGAGGAAGGCTTTAGAAGAATATCCGAGCAACTCAGTTATTTTGGGTTTATTTCTGGAGGGAGAGAAGGGTCGAGGTGTGTGGGGAGGAGTAAGAGGGATATTAGGTGAGAGTGGGGGACAAACGAAGGATGTTGCACGGCGGATTCAGGAGGTATGGATAACAGGGTGGGAACGAGGGCGTTGGGCAAGTGAGATTGAACGCACGAGGAGTGGGTTAGCTGCAGCGGTCGAAAGTGAGAGGTAAGGGCAAACTCTCGTTGACTCATTGATAATTCTAGCTGACAGCTGGCAACTTAGGACAAGGGGAAGCTATGTAGTGTGGAGGATATACATCGAACTGGAGGTACGAGCAGGACAATTGGAACGAGCCAAAAAATTGCTTTACCGTGCGATTGGGGAATGTCCACTGGTGAAGGGTAAGTGGATGGAGCCTTAGTATAAAACGACTATACTAAATGAGCTACTCAGAATTATACTTGGTGGCATTTGGCCCCCTTCGGAGCGTGTTCAATGGACGAGAACTGAATGAGATGGCAGACGCAATGGCAGAGCGGGGAATTCGTCTGCGTGTAGGATTGGAGGAGATGACGGAAGGATGGGAGATTGAAAGAGAAGAGAAAGGAGAGATGAGCGGGAGTGAGGAGGAGTATTTGTAGTTGTTTACCGTCGAATGTTGTGTACAAACACGAGGCGTTATTCAATTGTCTTCCAGCGAACATTACCGTATTTTTTTTTTCCATTCTCGCCATCGAGCTCGCCGTCGCGAGTCTGAGGTTCTCACTTGTTTTCATGCTCACCATACCCGCTCCAACTCTCCTTCTACCTCGTGAAGAATGGCCCGACGCTGATTTCGATTTCCCAGACGGTGTCCCTATCCATACTCCGTTTGACAAGGACGACGACGACGAAGATTGGGATATACAGATGGACTTTGCCAAGACCGCAGGCCCAAAGGTAGAAACAGTTGTTCCTGGCCATGAGGTCAGATCCGACTCGTCCTCGTCCCAAATGTTTATAATTCGCCCACCACACTCCCTTCCCGATATCGATAACGAAGACGATGACAACGATGAAGGGGTCTCCACCATTAAAGCCGCCGCTTTCCCAATATCGATATCTAAGAGCCCCCAATCCGCCATCGACGAAGACTTTGAGGATGGGTTTGCCCTGCCCTTAGACTTGACTCAGCTTTCACTCGCCCCTTTGTCACTTAATCACCGCTCATCAAAGAATTCACTACAGTGGGGTGACAAAGACCAATCCTCCTCTTCACAATCTTCTGATGCCTACTCTTCTCTCGGTTTTGCCGACGCATCCCCTTCATCTGCCTCTGCCTCCTCTGCCTCTCTACCCGAAACTGAAAACGAAGATGACGGTGACGACGACGACCTTGACGGTCTCGTCATACCCCCTGCCCTCTTTGAGTCAGGACAGGGTAGTCGTCAATTGACAAAGATCCTAGAGATGAAAAAGAAGGCTCAGCTCACCAGCAATGAGGTTAAGGTCGTCAGCCCCGACCCCGAAGATGACTTCGAAATGGGTCTCGTCATCGAGGACGACGTCGACCTTAGCCCTAGTCGTCTATTGACCAACGCCCAGCATCACCAATCTCAACGCCACTTTAACAGAACCAATAGCATGCCACCGCAGCGTCCGACTTCGCTCCGGCCACCCTCCAGATTAAACCGATCGAAATCCCCTTTGAACCCACCCGTTTCTTCTGCTCGTCAGTTGCGGAAAATTCGACTCTCCCCATCCCCACCCCTCTGCCCGCCAACTCGCTCTCAAACATTCCAAGCTTTATCCTCCATGACCCCATCCCCTCCTTCCTCGATGTCGTTCCTTTCGCCGAAACCTGGAAGCCTTCGCGGACAAAAGTCTTACTCCGGCCTCAAGCCGCCCACGCCTCCCTCTTCCACACGTAGGCTCACTCGCAAGGCGTCATTATCCTCCCTGATCGAAGCGAGTC
This sequence comes from Tricholoma matsutake, assembly GCA_026075535.2. Taxonomy (NCBI): domain Eukaryota; kingdom Fungi; phylum Basidiomycota; class Agaricomycetes; order Agaricales; family Tricholomataceae; genus Tricholoma; species Tricholoma matsutake. The sequence goes on along the minus strand of AP026540.1, from coordinate 7,857,721 downwards.
ATCCCCAGGCATCAGGCTCTGGGTCTATAGTTGAAGGAGGACCAAAAGCCGCCCGCTACGAGGAACCAACCGCCGCATCACGAGCCAAGTCGCACAAGAATACTACCAGTCGAATACAAGATTTTAAAGTACCCCCTACTCGGCCCTCCACCCCCTCCTCCAATCCTGCAGCACTTCGTCTCACAATGCCAACTCAATCACGTTTAAAGACTCGACCTGCGTTGTCGGGCGTCTTCGCTGGACCGTCTATTCCTACTGTGCCCTCTCCTGCTTTGTGTACATCGTCTCCTATCACTCCCCGCCCGCCCTCAGCCTTAGCCCGTAAACCATCTCGTGCTACCAATAGTCCACCCCTTTCAGTTCCCAAGATTCTTCGTCGACCGAAGCGACAACGAACTTACGGGGATGGAACGGAACTTGATGCAATCGATGACCTCCCGACTGATCGCGAAAAGGAAGGCCATTTCCGAGTTCAACCCAAAGGATATGGAAATCGAATCCCTGGAGCAAGCTATCCGTCAAAATCAAGTGAAAAGGGGACAGTCCGTAAAAAGGGGAAGCGAGAAGATGCTGGCAGTATAGGTGAGTACTGCTGTCGCCGTTATCTCCATCGACACTAAGGTCACTACTTTTCTGCAGAAGCAACACCACCCACAACTTTGGCGCCCTCAACGAACTCACTCAGACGCACAACAGCTCGGCTTGAATTTCCTTCGAAACCATCCAGTCCGAGTGAATTTTCGTCGAAGAAGAAAAAGATTGTTTCATCGCCTCCACCTCATACGCGAAGAAAACCGACCCTCATTCGCAACTTAGGTGGAATTTCCGGGCCCAAAGGTTTGTTGTCGCATGTTACCTTGGTTTTCACTTATCAAACAGTGGTGCATTTAGTGGTCGGGGAGATGAGGTGGAACCCTCTTTCGCTTCGGTGGGAAGGGAATGATCACGTTCTTCGCGACTTTGATGCTGTTGTTGGAACATCAACTCGACCAGCACTCATTACCCATCTCACGGGCTCATCCATTGGTTCACCAGTCGGATCATTTGCATCAGGCGCACGTATAGTAGGAAACATGATATTTGACCCAGCACGCATGTGCTGGATATCAACATTGCCGCCCGACGAAGACGAGCCTGATGTTTTTGCTAACCTCGCTGATGATGAAGAGGATGGCGATGCTTGGGAGACCAAAGGTGGAACAATCCGTGCAAATTTGCAACACCCTGGCGTCGGTAGTGCAACCTCCGCTTCCTCTATATCTAGTGCCGATTCCAGCTCATTTTCAATGCAAGCGGACGAGCCAAGTCCGTCTCACAACCATATCCGGCCTATCTCTGAATCTGAATCAGGAAGTGACCGAGGATCAAGAGCATCTATGGTCTTCGATGTTGACGAGACATTCGTGGAGAGTTGTAGACTTGTTGAAGAAAGACATAGCAAGGAGATGAAGGGGTGGAAATCCGCGCTCGCCAGGCAGGACACTTTTGTCACACCAGATCGTTCAAGTCTCTATGAGATCAGGGCTCTTGCGACGCGTAAATATTAATCTTTTTCTCTCTCTTCCTTCTCTCGCCATTCACTATATCATTGCTACTACATCACTATTAGTGCCTGTGCTTCCACATAAGCACGTACAGCTCCTTTATTTCCTTGCTGATTTTTCGCTTCCCAATTTCCTTTCTCTCTCATGCCCTTACCCACATTCCTTTCTGTTTTACAATCTCTTCACGCTCATTCTGTATGTATCTTCATATGGAAACCATGTTGCAATAGTATTCGAAATATAATATCAATAGATACATATATGCGAGCTGAATCTGAAATGAACCTTCTAGCGATTATCATTTAACCATCATTTTCGCAAAGTAGCTTGAGTACTTACCATGGAATCTCTTGATCTGATCCCAAGGATTCACCCAGGAGGTGGACGCATTGTGCTGTCGTCGTACGGTTCAAATGTGGGCTTCTCAGAACTTTCATCGACCTACCCATTGAAACTCTTGGCCCCCCGTATTACCCGAGGCAGAGTCGCTGTTGTGTATCTTCTGACTTATGGGGGCGGCCTCGTTGGAGGAGATCGGGTCAATCTCTCGACTGAGGTTGGCAGCCATTCGATTCTTGTCGTGCTTTCTCAGGTCGGATTCCTCGTCTGAATTTACAGACTAATGCGATAATATTAACAGGGATCTACTAAGATATTCAAAACCAGACCTGGACAGCGTCTTGCATCCGTTCCGCAGTCGGCCGTACTACCGAATGCAGATAATCCCAGTCCCCTTGCTGCTAAGCACCCTCTCATCACAACGCAGAATATGACCTTTCATGTGAAACCCGAAGGAGCCCTTTTCATGCTTCCCGACCCTGTGACGTGTTTCAAGTCTGCATCGTACAGTCAGAAACAGACTTTCCACCTATCACGAGATGCGTCTCTCGTGGTACTGGACTGGTTCACTTCGGGCCGCAAAACAATGGGAGAGGATTGGGCCTTCTCACGGTACTATAGTGTGAACGAAGTGTGGGCCGGTGGAAAAAGAATAGCAAAGGACATCGTGTTATTGGAGGATAAGGAGGTGTATTCACGGGTGCCACGGACGTTGGGGAACAGATTGGCGCCTTACTCGTGCTATGCAATGGTGATACTCTATGGGCCGCTGGTTCAGGCCGTGATCGGTGCGATGGTTGCTCAGTATGATCGGATATCAGTGTTGAAAGCCAAGGGTCCACCTGAGATGCTCTGGTCCCTTACTCCGATGGTTTCAGAAGAAGGGGATTGGGCTGTCATAAGGGTTGCAGGGAAGGAAACAGAAATGGTAAAGAAGTGGCTTGGTCAAGCGTTGGGGGAACTCCAACCCATCATTGGGGTTGATATGTATCGCAGAGCATTCTCAGCTATGTGATGGGATGACCCTTCATGTCAAAGATTGACGGCGAGCGGTATGCACCGACGAACTGCAACTTCCATTTTTCGTTGTCTCTTTGCCCTGTGAGTTAATGTTGGCAGGTTGTTACGGTCTCTTCGGGGCACTGTCGTCCGAACTATTCATCATTCTCCCGATTCTCCTACTTTGTCCTTATATTCAATTCAGACTTCCATTATGATTTCCGTGGTCGTGGTTGCTTATTCCTTTTGTTTAGGATGCTCTACGGCAGTAGCACATAGTTAGCACACTGTTCACACTCAGATATCAGAAAATGCAGGAAAGTGCTTGCCAGTGTGGCTTGTTCAATTTTTTCCCAGGACAAGCTTAACCACTGATTCATCTCCTAGTCGCCATATGCATCAACATTTCGACAACATATGTGCACCAATATCCGAACCTCTTGTCCTTGGTACCTTTTCGTCCATTCGAAAAAGGAAGGCTCCGGGCCGTCAACCCTTCAGCCCTTGTCATATCCGGGTACAATGTATGGGAACACATCACTTCTTGGCTTGCACCCACTGCGAGGCTCCAACGAGGCTCTAGCTGTTCCACCGCACCCGGCCCACTGAGATGATTTGTTCCCGAAGGGAAGTTCTCGTTTTCAAGTTTGGTGAACGCGCATCAGCTCATGAAGCGATGCTATCTTTCTAATTTTAACCCTGTTCGGCCTTGTCACCCGAATATACCCTTAGATGCATTCTGCGTGTCGACAAGTCAGAATTTTCACATGTCTAATCCGGTTGACGGGACACACCATCATTGGACCAAACACGGTTCGATACTTATGTATCACGAGTGACGTGGAAAATACCCTGAACTAATCTAAATGTTTTATAAACTCTGAATTGTAGTTTGCCTTCAAGCCCATCAGCCATGGAAAAGTCAACTTATACGGCTGAGAAGAGCATCCCTCCGGATCAAATATACCGTCCGGACGTAGACACATCGAAAGTTGACGAAAGAAAACTCATGCGAAGAGTTGATATCCATGTCATTCCTTGGTTGACCTTTGTCTATCTGCTTAATTTCTTGGATAGAGGAAGCATTGGAAATGCGAAGGTACGAACATCCTCTGTAATGTGTTTTCTCTGCTTTGATTTCGAACAGCTTTATAACCTCGAGCGAGATCTCAAAATCACGGACAACCAGTATCTGGTAGCCTTGACTGTCTTCTTTTTCCCCTATGCATTGTTCGAGGTAATTTGCTTTTACGAAACCAGCAAAGTGGGACCGTTTGACCTATGTTAGCGAAGCCCGCGAGCAACGTCTTTTTGCGCAGACTACGTCCTTCTGTGTGGCTCTCGATCATGCTTTTCTTATGGGGAGTCGTAATGGTGTGTCTGTCCTTGTTGAATGGAGCTGTCAGTAAAATCCTCCGCAGACATTGCACGGCGTTATACATAATTATGGCGGTCTCATTAGTCAGTGTGTTTATTACCTCATGGTGATATTAGCTGAGTGCCTTATGCCCGATTACAGTATTACGAGCCCTCCTCGGATTGTTCGAGGCCGGAATGTACCCTGGAATTGTGTTTTATATTTCGAGGTGAGAATGAGCTGATGTTGATGAAGCCTCATTAAAAATATGACCCGAAGCTGGTACAAACGCTCTGAGATGGGATCCAGAGTGGCCATGTTTTTTTCTTCTGCGACCATCGCTGGTGCATTCAGTACGTATCTGACTATGTATAAGCTAAAGCTTGTCCGCCGTTTAAATCCTCCAAAGGTGGTCTTTTAGCAGCTGCCATCGCGAATATGAAAGGCGTAGGCGGAAAGCCAGGTAATCGTGTATAATTATGGTGTAGCGTTGTTTAACAAGTGGTTGTTCAGGTTGGGCATGGATCTTCATCCTTGAAGGACTTGCCACCATCACTGCTGCTCTTTTCTCGTACTGGATTATCCAAGATTTTCCCGACACTGCTAAATTTCTCACCGAAGAAGAACGTACGTCAAGTAGAGCTGGATTTCGGACTCAATATCCAATTCACATGCTATTCAGGCGTATTCATGATACGCCGTCTGCAAGACGACATGCAGTTTAGCGCAGCTGGCGAAAAATTGAAAAGGGAATATGTCTGGAAGAGTTTGACGGACTGGAAAACCTGGATTGCCAGTAGGAGTATTCGTTCTTTCATGGTGATGTTGCCATTGAAGCATCTATCCTCTGCAAGTGGGAATATACATGGGTTTGTACGTGTCATGCCACTTATCGGACAATTTGCCAGTTCGTAATTCATGCTCAGTGATGGACCCCTGTATGCGTTTTCCTTGTTTCTACCCTCGATTATCAACCAGGCAAGTATTAATCTCTATGCATCATTTATCCATGTCTTACGGTTCCGTTAGCTTGGTCATTTACATCATTATACCAGTTATCTTGGTGTCGCTGACGTTCCTTTCCAGGCTTCAAGGCGACTCAAGCCAATTTACTATCCGTCCCCGTTTATGTCTGGGGCTGCTTTATGACATGCGTCATTGGATTTTTAGGAGATCGTATTGGACAACGTTGTTATGTCAATCTGTGCGGCCTATGCTAGGGATCCCTGCAACCAATTTCTGATATTTAGTTCTAGTGCTCTTTTCGGCACTGGTAAGTCTGGTATCGATATTACCTGAACAAGCGATATCTGGAATTGATTCCAGGATTGGTGGCATATATCATCTTACTTGCTTCTAAAACTCCTGCCTTGTCATATTTTGCAGTTTATCTAGCCGTATCGTAAGTTTAAAGTTCTCGCGCATTGACTACGAAAAGAATCTCATTTTTATTTACACAGTGCAATCTATCCAGCCATACGTACGTTCGCGTGGTACAGATTGTTATTCCTACTGACTTCTTTGCTGATTAGCAAACTCTGTGTAAGACTCGTTTTTCTGCTTTGTCTATGACCGACAAATTTCCAGGGCTTGGGTTGCGAGTAACGTTGAGGGCACGTACAAACGGAGCGTCACGCTAGGGATGGCGATTGGATTCGGAAACATCAATGGAGCAGTGACCGCGAACATTGTAGGTGGTTTTTCCGAGTTTTCTTGAGATGTGGCTCACCATTTTTTTACCAACAGTACCGAGCAAGAGACGCGCCTTGGTATCAGCTTGGTCATGGGATTGTCCTTGCATACATTGCAATTGGCTTTATATGCACCGCCATTTTTGGATTCTTTTTGCAAAAGGAGAATGATCGCCGTGACCGAGGCGAACGAGACGAAGTTATAGAGGGCGATGATAAGCACGGAGATGAAGTAAATGGACGGTACGAATCTGTTAAAGCTGCCAGAATCGATAAGGGGGACGAATGGAGCGGGTTCAGATATGTGATATAGCAGAAATCGGACCGAGATGTGGTTCTCATGTTAGAAATTCTGGAATGACTGACACAAGTTCCGATAGGTATAAAACACCATGTAGCCATTATAGTACAAGCCGGCTCATTAAGAGTCTTTGAGTGCTAATTGAATAACATACCGAAGGCAACGTCGGATAGAACATCAGAACCGCTCGCTGACCCGCGTAGCAGCTGCCACCAGTCCGGGAATAGGGTCTTCAGTCTCGGATGGAGGTGGTGGCATCTGCGGAGGGTTGGGGACCTTCCGATGATTTTCATCCAGCCACTTGTCCATATCATCTGATCGGCCTACGAACGGTCGCTTGCCGAGGAGTTCGATCATGCTTTCACTTCGTTGTTCGTTAGTAGGTGCCATAACTGGGAACTGTACGTAGACTTACCGGGTAATCACCTCTTTCTCAAGCAGAAGGCTGGCTACCTTGATCACGTCTTCCCGATGTTCGGTCAACAGATTCCTTGTACGGTCATAGGCATCACTTAATTAATAACCGTCAAATGTGAACAATGGCGTGCAACGGCAGAACGGAAACTGACGTGATCATCCTCCGTACTTCTGCATCTAGCATTTCCGCAGTGCGTTCACTGAACGGTTTCGTCCAATTCTCCTTTGCACCTCGATCACCACCGTAACTCACAGGTCCAATGACATCATTCATTCCATAATTCGCACATGCCTCAAACGCCATCCGAGTAATCTTCTGGAGGTCATCTTGCGCACCAGTGGTAATGTTCTCGGAACCAAAGAAAATTTCCTCTGATACTCGGCCGCCAAGAGTCATACATATCCGGTCTGTCATTTGGGGCGTCGAAAGCAAGTACCGGTCAGGAGGTAGATACTGTTATGCGTCGCTGAATGCAAGGGCCATTGAAAGGTCGGATGTCACGCACCTGAGCATAGCCGAGCGCACCCGTCCCCCTTGGAATGATACTCACCTTGAGCAGAGGATCTGCATGCTCCAGGAACCAGCCACAAACAGCATGTCCGGCCTCATGATATGCCACTGTCTTCTTTTCCTCTGGACTTAGCACTCGAGTTTTCCGCTCTAATCCAACGATTACTCGTTCAATTGCGGTGTCGAAATCCACTGACTCGATGAATTCGGATGCTTTGCGAGCAGCGTGCAATGCCGCCTCATTGCATACATTCGCAATATCCGCTCCAGAGAAGCCAGGAGTGAGGACAGCAAGCTTCTGAGCAAAGCTACTGATATCTTTACTCAAAACCTCGTGAAGTCGGAGAGGACCAAGATGGACCAGATAGATCCCCTTGCGGCCGGCGACATCTGGGAGATCGATGGCAATGTGTCGATCGAACCTTCCGGGTCGCATCAATGCGGGGTCAAGAACATCAGGACGATTCGTTCCTGCCAACACTACGACGTGTTCTTGGGTTCCAAACCCATCCATCTCCACCAGAAGTTGATTGAGAGTCGATTCTCGTTCATCATTGCCACCGAAGTTGCCACCTTTGGATCGAGACTTGCCGATTGCATCAATTTCGTCAACAAAAATGATGCACGGCGCGTGTTTCTTTGCTGAAGCAAAGAGGTCGCGCACCCTGGACGAGCCTACACCGACAAACATCTCCACGAATTCCGACCCAGAGACAGAAAGGAATGGAACGGAGGCTTCGCCTGCTGTAGCCTTCGCAATGAGGGTTTTACCCGTTCCAGGAGGTCCAGAAAGGATGGCGCCGCGAGGTATCTTAGCTCCCAGTCTTTCGTATTTGGCAGGTTCTTTCAAAAATTTGACAAACTCCATTATTTCCTCCTTTGCTTCATCCATCCCAGCTACATCCTTGAACTTTGTCTTTACTTCCGTGTCTTTGTTGAAAAGCTTGGCGCGGCTCTTCCCAATGCTGAAGATTCCACCTCCTGCGCTGCCGCTACCCCGCCTGGACATCCAATAAAGGAAACCAACCAACAAGACGGTGGGGGCAAAGTTGAGGACGGCACTAAAAGCAGAAATCTCATCCTGATAAGCCACGGGTATTCGCTCATGACTGGGGATGCCCAGTTCTGCTTGAGCATCATCGAGTTTGCGCTCGAATGCATCGACACTACCAATTGAAAAGTGATACTCCCCACCTCCCAACGGCGCCGCGGGATACATGGTACCTGTGGCGTTGGAATGTAGCTTGACACGGACCTTGTGGCCATTGACGACGGTGAGCTTGTCGACGAGACCCTTGTCGAGGAATGCCGTGCGGAACTCCTGCCAGGTGATCTCGTGTGAACTGGAGCCACTAGAATTAGAGTACGCGAGGTAGGCTATGGCAGAGGCGGCCATCCACCCCAACTGACTATTGGTAAAACCATTATTGTTGTTGCCTGGAGGTGGTGGTAGTTCATTTCGAGGTCTTCCCTTGTCTGAGCTGGATTCAGAATCTTGCTTGTGCTGCGATGATTGTTGTTGGTACTGTTGAAAGAAACCCTCGAGGGCTTTGGGAATGTCAGGTTTCGGGGAAGGGGTGGATTTCGACGATTGAGGGACTTGCGACTTTGAATCTTCTTCTCGCTTATGAGCCTCCGTTTCCTTCTTCTTCCCTTTACCTTCTGCACCTCGATTTGCTATAGGCTCAGAATCTGAATTAGGTTTCTGGCTTGCCTGCAGCTGTGGTGTTGACTTGTTTGTGATATGTTGTATAGGAGAAGCGTACAAGCGAGCAGCATTATAAGGAGGTTTATGGTAACCGATTGAACGTGCAGCACGAAGAGAACGTGAAAGCATTGAGTAGAAGAGATGGTTCCGGGAAGACCAGGGGTGGAGAGGAAAACCTTAGTCACGGCTTGAAGAAACGCATTACCATTAGTCAGCGGCCTTCCATTACAAAATGGACTTTACTGAAATTTACAAACAATCGTCCTCCCTCGTCGTTTTCAGCCCTGGTGCTCATTTCATTCTCACTGCTGTTCAAGACAGAGTGATTGTGCGACGTACAGATACCTTCCAAATCACTCGTACTTGGCTTCTTGACCCGTCGCCATCTCCTACCTACGCGTCGCTCACAACATCAAAATCAAAATCAGCCGCGTCAAGCACTTCCACAGGTGAAGTCGGGATATCTCATTTGAGCTGGTCTTGCGATTCAGAATACATACTGGCGGCATGTGCAAAACGAGGTGTAGTCAATCTCATCAAGTTGCGAGATGCAGAATGGAACGGACGCATCGATGCCGGTGCTGAAGGTGACTCATAGATCATATACCCCGTTATTCCAGTCTCATTCTGGCAGGTCTTGTAAAGGCTGAATGGGCCCCTGACGGACGGACAGTACTTTGTTTCTCGGAGTGGGGTGTATGTCTGCCGTTCCTACCACAGTGTCCCAGCAACTCGAGCTCACCACGCGATTCGCGCATATCCACTAGTTGCGGGTAACAGTTTGGTCGTTGCTAACTGGAACTGCTACACATATTCAATTTCCCGTCCATCCAGACCGAGGTATCCCATCCTTTTCTCGTCGTGTGGTTCTCATTCATACTGCGCAGGTTATACTTTTCGTTCCGATGGACATTATTTTCTCTTGGCCGAGCGTCATAAGTCCAGGGATACTCTCGGCATCTATGATACACTAGACTCATACAAGTTAGTCCGGGTATGCTGTCTCCCCAATGCTGTTTCCAGGAGCCTGTCGTTGATTCAAATCTAGCATTTTCCACTTCCGACAGCCTCGCTGTTCTCGCTATCACTCTCACCTACTGGAAATAATCTGGCAGTGTGGGAAGGTCCTCTCGAGGTAAGAGAATGAACTATACACCATATAGCAGTTAAGAGTGCCGTGGTAGTATAAACTCTATGTCTTATCACTGTCTGGCACCATTTTGGCCACCTTCTCCCCGGATGCAGATCCCGGTTCTGGTATTCGAAATGTAGCTTGGCATCCAAGTGGAATGTTCCTCGTCGTAGGTGGGTGGGATGATAAAGTATGTAACAAGTGTACAGTATGACTTCTGCCTGATTCATATCTGAACAGGTACATGTTCTAGACTGCCTTAGTTGGTCTCCAATAGTGACTCTTGAACTGTCAACTAGACTTGCTGGAGTTGTATGTGAACTACCCATCTTTACAACAAGCACCGTAATTTATGTTGTCGCAGACATTCTGGCAGGAGCCACTGAAATGGTTCGAAGCAACCGAGGGTCGAGGCTTTTTGTCTTGTGAGTTCGACACCCTCCAGCGATATCCATTTGTTGTGATCATTCTAGATGAGCGAATGGAGGGCCTCCGATCACTCAACTTGCCACGAATAGACCAGGCGAAGCCAAATCCCAAAAGTGGGACTGCTCAATTGGAATTCAATACTACAGGGAGTCTTCTGCTTGTCCGTTTCGGTCAATTTTGCGTCCTTATCTACTCGCGAATTACTGGCTAAATGAAGTTCTTCCTAGATAACGTCCCAACTGTAGTCCATATTTATAGTTTCCCTTCGTCTCGTGACAGTTTCACGCCTAAGCTAAGGACTGTATTGCTACACTCACAAGCTGTAGCACATGTGCGATGGAATCCTGTCAGGAAAGGCAGGCTGGCACTTTGTTGCGGGGGGCAAAGTGTGTACACGTGGAGCGACGAATGGTCAAGTGAAGGAGGTGTCGATGAGGAAATGGCCGAGTGCATTGGAGTCCCAGCGAGTGAGCCTTCTTATTCGCCTGCCTCACTGCCAGATGGTAGTCCCTGATACATGAGCGCAGAGAAATTCGAGACTCGAGATCTCAGATGGGCCCCTGATGGGAAAGGATTTGTTTTGCTGGATAAAGACCAGTTTTGCTGCGCATTCGAAGTTCAGGAAGATGGCTCTTGAGCATCTTCATATTTCTGGTAGGTACTAATGCTCATCATCCCGTGTGTATTTTGCTACATATATAGTTAAAAATAATTTCTTCGGATGGATTCCAAGTCACCCCAGCTTGAACGAGGTTCGAGGTCTAGTTCGAAAGTCCGAACATGCTTCCAACCTTGCATGGGCAAAACGTCCCAGTTGCTGTTAGTGTGTAACTCAGATTAAGATACAAACGGCCTGTCATAATGCCAGGTCTTCTTGCGCTGCCAAACGACAGAGAAGGTTCGAAACGAGCTATATATGTGCCAGCCTAATCACGTCCTTGGACCGTACATTATGAATGACATCTACATCCGACGCTGACGCTCGCTCCCGACTGCGAAGCAGCTAAGGCGAAATTCGCAGAAGCAGAAAACTCATAAGTTACTCACTGGCCTGTACTCGCCTGTAATCCCGAAGTTCTCTGGTTTTGTCTGGGCCTTGGATTTTTCCCCATCCTGCGAGAGGAACAACAATTACGGTTGCGTTGTCGTCTCCTCCTAGTTCTTGAGAGAATGCTAAAATACGCTGTGCAGCTGACCTGGGATCTGGTGCATCCCGAGCAAGGTCAACAACTTCGCCATCAGATAGTACTGATGAAACGCCGTCCGAGACAAACACCAAGTAAGCCCAGTCATTTCCTAGGAAAGATTAATAAAATGTCCCTTGAATACTTGCACATAAGCTGACCTTCCAATAGTTTCGTCTTCACTTGTGGCTCCGGGGTTACCCCAAACTTTTTGAATCTAAGGTCTCCGAGGCTTAAAGAGTCCGGATGAGCACCAGAAGTAATTCAAATCATTACAAACAACCTACCATCGAGTATTCACAAGCGCACCCATCCACCTCGAGGGAGTCAGACTTTCTCAGATGGCACGAAGACTTGACAATGAAATACTTTACCTTGATTCACCAAATGAATCTGTAATCAGTGACGAGCCCATCATTCGACGTAAACGGATGGCTTCCACACGAGCGTCTGCATGGTGATTCTCTGTCATCGGGACAACCTGCCCACCATTTGTTGAACACAGCAGCACACGTGTGTCCCTGCATACGTCAGTCTGTATGCACGGAATTCAGAGAACAAGCTAGCTTACCCACAATGTGCAACCGTGAGGGCAATTCGCTGAGCGGAGAAGAATGGGGTTGCAGGTGCATCTAATGAATGAAGGATGGCAACTGAAGCCGTTGCTCCACATGATTGAGCAACATCATCCGTCGATAAGTTTCTGTCTACCTGTGCACGAGGTTAGACGACACCGGTACCGAAGTATAGAAGGAACTTACTTCAAAAAAGGCTTCAGTCGCTCGCGCTTCGAGATCTAAAACTGGCGTATTTTCCGTGCCATACACCCAAGGCGACAATGCCCCGCCCCTGAAGCGCTTGAAGTAACCACCGAGTTCTTTGATCCATGCGAAAAGTTCTGGTATCGATGACTTGACGACCGACTCGAAAATTCCGTGAAATTCTTGTCGCAGATACTGCGACACAGCCGATCCACCATGCCTAAATATTCTACTACGCATAAGGTGACCGAACGTCGAAGATTAGAACATACCCATCGTAAATCCCGACAAAAACAGCCTGACTAGAGAAAGCGTCGCCGACTTTTTGAGGGTCCCAGTCAAGGCCGTGTGCCCTTTTAACGCTTTCTCGAAGTTCTGCCGGGTCCAACGCAAGGGTTGCAAATGAATAAAAGTCTTCCTGATGGCTAAAATGTTGGTCACAGATGGGGCTCTGATATGGATGAGAAGTGTCATTTTACCTTCTGTTTCCTCGGGAGTTAGCCACACCGATCACCTTAGGCGAGGCTAAGGGAACACGAAGAATACCACCTTGTCGGATAATGTAGTGTCTGTTGAGAGGAGAGAGATGAAAGAGATGTTTACCTGGCGTCGCGACGCGTACATAGTCATGGTATCTCGCAGCTATTCGAAGAATTGGACTAGAATTGGTAGGCTGGAGCAGTCGAAGAGACATTCGCTTCAAGCAATGAAGACTACGGGCAGCATCCCCAGGTGTTACGTATAATTATTGTTGGACCAGAGACTTTGCATCGGGTCGATTCGAGACATTGTTTCCCTTCTCACACCAACATCGACACTACGCTCGTGCCGAAAAGTTTACAAAGATACCCTCCGCTGCCATTACCATCTGGTTATGGGCGGAAAGCAGTCGGTACCAAAGATAACTCCTCAAGACCGGGCGATTCTAGAGTTTGAGTGGAGCCCACATTCATCAGCCTTTATGATTGACGTGCTTCATCCAGTCTCAAATTACAACGAGATAAGCTTAGACAGTACCAAAAGAAAGCAAGACGCTTCTTCCATTTCATCGACGTGTTTAACGATCAGCTTATTGCCAGATTCAAGTTGTTCTTGACAGGGAGCATGCTATCGCCAAAGAGCATCTTGCCGTGGGGCAGAAAGATCGTGCTGTCATAGCCTTGCGAAGACGCAAGTATCAACAGGGCTTACTACTGAAGACAGACGTCCAGCTTGAAAACTTAGAACAACTGGTACGTGTGCTAATCCGCCATTCGTGTAATGTTCATCTACTCTCAGGTTTCTACCATAGAATTCTCTTTGGTAGAGCTATCAGTTATCCACGGACTCCAACAGGGAAATGAGGTGCTTAAGGAGATCCATAAAGAGATGAACATCGAGACGGTGGAAAAATTACTCGAAGAGTCACAGGAAGCAAGAGATTATCAAAAGGTACGTCCTCTAAAGCTTACCTGTTGCAGTGTTCACTATTTTGGTCACAGGAAGTCGGAGAAATGCTCTCAAATAACCTTACTCTCGACGAGGAGGAAGCTGTTCAGGCTGAACTGCGTGAACTTCAAGCCGATATCGTTAGTTCTTTGTAGGTCTCAGTAGATGTGTACTGATGTCTCCATAGCTGCAGATATCTGAACCACCAGCGACAATTAAGCTTCCCACTGTCCCACCCATGAAGCCTCCCATTGCCAAGCCCCAAGCAGAACACACACAGGTACATGCCAGGAATCCTATCGCAGCATGATCGGTCAATAGGATGTTACACTTTAATATATTATATAATCTTGCGTACGATGTATATAACTGAACGCTTGCCTACCACCCATCGAAGTCTCCGAAGCCGGTCTTCCTCTTTTTCTTCGAATCACTCTCTAACGCTGGTACCAGTGGTCTCTTGACACTCAGATACTTCCCAACAGCTCCGCCAACATCATCTGATCCAAAGGCTGAGCTTCCTGTGCCCACCCTTACACCAAACCAATTTACATCATTGTCAATGCTTCCTTGCTTCTGCCCTTCCTCAGGTACGGCGGTATTTGCTTGAGCTTTTCTGGCCAGTTTCTTGGCTAGCCGTGCCTTGTATTCCTCAAATGGATCTTGATATCTGAAACGACTTATGAAGCTAAACAATCAGTAGCGTGAGCGGTTAGGCTTACATGATGACCTCTGTTATCCGCACAGGCTTAGCTGGTCGCTCAGTGCCTTCCTTCACAGGGAGCTTTTCCAGTAGATTCAGGACATCTTCTCCACCGACCAATTTTCCAAACACTGTATGTTTTTTGTCAAGGTTTGGTGTTGCTTTGAATGTAAGATAAAATTGTGAACTAGAAAGATCATCAACAAATAGAGCAGTTTCCCTTCAAGACGTCGAACACACCCATTGGTCGCGGGACCTTTGTTGGCCATTGCGAGTACGCCCCGACCGTCGTGTCTGGCTGCGCCTTTCAAGTCGTACTCGTCTCGAAACGGAGTTCCCCAATATGATTCTCCACCAGCGCCAGTACCCGACGGATCCCCCGTTTGAATCTAGATAAGATGAGCATACGGAAAGAGAATTTCCATGATAATACCTACCATAAAGTTTGGTACCAGTCGGTGGAACAAACAATTGTTATATTTTCCTGCCTTTGCTAACATTAAGAAATTGTAACAGGTTTTGGGAGCCTGAAATGATTCAGCAAAAGATGCCAGACGACTCGAAGAATAAGCACCTTTTCACAAAAGAGCTCCAAATTTAAGCTGCCACCCCCTAGACTGGTGACTAAGCGAACATAAGCACGACGTTTCCCTATGTCCTTTTCCTTCCCTTTGCCTTTGGGAGGGGTGGAGATGTCCTCGAACATTATCTCTTCCTGTAAAGAAAGCATATATGTTAGTCAAGCGTGAAAATACGCGAAGATGTGCGTACTTCGTCCCAAAGAAGCTTGGAACTTGCGGTCTGAGGATCCACCGACGTAGAGGTTAACGATGCGCCAGGCATCCCACTTGAATATGGAGATATATTCCCTGGAATAAGGATGAGCGCTAGGACTCGTAATATATACTGTCACCATACATGGAATAGCATCCTTGCCATTCAACGTCGCAGGAGCTAGTTTAGAAACGGCAGTTTTAGAACTTAAAGACTGAGAAGACTGAGAGTCGGTCTTTGATGATGTCACTCCACCGGGTGCATAACTCGGCGGAAGTGCATGTGGGTTTTGTAATGTGACGACGTCCTGTCTGGAGGGCTCACCATTAGGAAGTTTAGATGGATGAAATAACCAGACATACTTTTTGAAAGCAATACCATTCACCAAATCCTGTCCACCTTTGATACTTTCGGCCAAGAAAACATTTCCCGTCGTCGCAATTGCAACAATGTGCGAATGTTCATTGAAAGACTTGAACGATATGGGGTCGTGAATTTCGCCTGAAGCCTCTCTACGGGAATAATGCAAAGCGATAAGATCGACAGGGGTTAAGGGTTCCTTGGTTATAGGGTGAGTGTTGTTATGTTGTCTACTCATGCACAGTCATCAAAGGGAAAATGGGCGTTGAAAGTACGACGTACTTCAACCATGGGATGATGTTGACCAGATCGAACACATGGCCCGTTCCATCTGAGTTCCGTGCGCAGACAGGATGTGTAAATGGTTGAAAAGAAAGTGCACAACAATCGAAAGGCGTTCTTGTGGCTGGGTTTGGTGCTTGTGACTTGCTGAAGAATGGGTGAAATGAACGTTACAATGCTTTTTCTTTTGAAAGGTTACCTTTTGTACCCTGATGAGGAAGAGTGAGAACCGAAGTAACCCGCATGTTCCGCATGGGTGATGTAGAGCTTGTCAGAATTACCATGGCCCATGGACGTTCAGAAGCAAAGAGTCGGTCGCTCAAGTAAACAACGGCAACGGCAACTTTGACGCTGCCAGCTTACTTTGGTCAGCTACTTATGCTTCTGCGGACAGTGTCGCGACGCAGAACTTTAACTGTTTTCGATTTCTTAGTCCCGTCATCGATCCGTCGACAATCTGCCTCAAACCTCCAGAAGTCACATCCCGTCGCGCCTCAGTCAAATGATGCTGCCCTTTTAGACCAGTTCAAAAAGCAGATCACCCCCGCCCACCTCAGGATACCTCGATCTCATACTGACGCTTTCAACAATACTCTTGTAAAAATTCGACAAGCTTTGGAAGACGATGATGTTCTTGCTCTCATCCAGCACTGGCAGTATCTGAAACAGAAGAAACTACTTCACCTTCTTCGTTCGCTGTATCCAATCTCTGCTCTCCTGGCCAAGTATTTTACTCCTGAATCCGATACACAGTGGGATGTTTCCCAAAGAAATATAGCCGAAGAAATTGCATTGCACGCTGCCTCAAGACATTCGACATGCGCATTGAATGCCTGCATGCTCTTTAATCTCAAGAAAGGCAACCCTCAAGCTGTCATCCGGTTGTATACCCGGTTTATGGAGTTGTTGGGGAAGAATGAAGTATGGGACGAGAGTCAAGCAGACGAGGAGAAGATACTTCCTGATACAGCCACGCTTGCAACTGATACCAAATCGACATCCCGTCGAATATCTCACCATCCGGAACGTGTCAAAATACTTCTGGCGGTCGTTACTGCGCATGCTATGCAGGATTCGTTCGGAGCGGCCCTGCAGGCGTGTCTGGACACCGCCATTCGTTTCCATGACCGTGCCACCAAACAGTTTCTCGCAAACTTTGCTAACGATCCAGCGTTGAAGGAAAAAGTTGGACTGTACGCAGAACGCCTCCCTATCGCGTGTATGGTCGCACGACCACCCTCACTCTCCAAACATATCACGAATATATCAGCCGGGCCCGATACAAGGCCTCTTGAGGAGCTATATAAGGCAATTATCGATGGATTGTCTGGTCCTGATGCATATCTTGCCGCCGATCCTTCCGTCATTTCATCTTCTAGATCAGTTGCATTGACTGAAGTGGGATGGACGTCTTTCTTGGTAGCATTTCTAAAATGCCAACGGCTGGATTTAACTTCCAACATATGGAGCGACATGGCCCGCGTCGGTGTGAAACCCGGCGTTTCGATGTGGACAGCTCTTTTTGACGCATATGACAGCATGCATGCTGTCGACGACGCTATCGCAGCATGGAACATGATGCTAGCACAAGGTATCAAGCCAGATAGTCTAAGCTATCGCGCGTTGATATCAGCCCTTTTTAATGGTCGCAAGCCGGAAGAAGCGATGAAAACATTTCAGACATTCCGAAAGGAATCGATAAATGACTGTCCAGGCCCGCGAGCCCTTTCGGTGTATAACACGGTCCTTCATGGCCTTCTTTCCGCGGATCGTTTCCACGAAGCCGATGTCCTCATGCAAAATATGCATGCAAACGGGCCTAAGCCTGATATTGTCTCCTATAACACTTTCCTGACGTATCACGGCCGGCGCCTCGATTTCAAGGCCCTTGCTGCTCTTATTAATAGGATGGCGTCAAACAAACTTAACGGAGATGTTACCAGCTTCACTATTCTTCTTTCTGCACTGTTAAAGGCGGGTCGAGAAGATGCGCCAGAGATAGTGCTCAATATCATGAAGAAGCAAGGAATTCAACGAAATACTGTGACCCTCAGCACGATTATAGACCATCAGATGCAACAAAAAAGCGAAAAGAACTTGAAGGCTGCTATGTGTTTCCTGGATGAACTGGAGGAAGATCCCAGTCTGAAGCCGAATGCGGTAACATATACTTCAATCTTAGTTGGTCTCTATCGTGGTCAATGGCTTTCCGTCGAGAAGGCTGAGGAATGGAGAAAACGTATTGTCAAACGCATGGAGCGACACAGTGTCCCTTTCACTCTACCAACGTATCACATACTCATCAAGGCGTGTTTAAGGTACCCATACCCAGAGGGACTTCAGCATGCCCTTGGATATTACCATGATATGGCTAAGCGTAAAGTTTCCTTGGAGGACACAACTTGGTATATAATGCTTGCTGGGTTGCTACAACGAGGAGAATGGGTAGTTGCGAAGGAGATTATGAACGAAATGCTTGAATCTGGCATTCAGCTTGGAGGTCCGCTGCGACGGTTGGTAGGCGAAATCAGAAAGCGGACAGGTTGATGATACAGCACTGTTATAACTAAAAGGACATACAGATGCTGCATTCTTTCATCTGAAATTAGGCACTTAGGCGAACTTGCTCCGTCCCCACCAAAAGAAAGATTTCCCGAATCCTAATTGCAGATAGCGAGCATACGCTTTCGAAATAGAAGTTCAGAACAAGAATAGCAGGTTACAGATCGATGGCTGACCCCAATAGCTCCAACGTCTGCCTAGCCATTTACCCAGAAACGGCATTAGAACAACCGTGAGGAGTTGATGGAGCTGTTGCAGACTTTCTTCCCACTCCTGCTGTGCCAAGCGATAGTCCTCGTCTGCGTCATATGAGGTGTCTGATGAGAGGTCATCCAGTGAAGCTTCAGACCGCGGCATGATGATGATGGGCGTATACAAGTGCTTGTGGAGTTGATGCCAGAAATTACATAAATAACGTGGTTCAACAGTCGACGTCTTGACGTCCTCCTCTCCTCTGTTTGTTAACGGCCCATGCATCATGGTACGATCTCACTCTACCTCAACTTCCAACCGTAGGCTAGTGGGGCAGCCTTTGCTTTATGCCATCTCCATGTTCGCTAGTCTTGGTGTCTTTCTTGTGAGTTTTGAGACGTCAGGCCTTCAGGCTGTACATTGACGCCACGCAGTTCGGATATGACCAAGGGTACCTCTTTCATGTTCACGAATATATATCTATCTAATCGTCACTAGCGTCATGAGTGGAATTATCACTGGTCCCCATTTTCGCAGATATTTCAGTTATCCAAAAGCTATCGAGCTCGGTACCATGGTTGCCGTACTAGAAGTTGGTGCATTCCGTGCGTGTGTTCTTTTTACTTTCATAGAAGATATTTAGGCAGTTCCCTAGTCACCTCTGTCGCCGCTGGCCGGGTTGGGGACATGATCGGCCGCAAGGGCACTCTCTTTGTCGGTGCCGTTGTATTCACTATCGGCGGCGCCATTCAGACCTTCACAACTGGCTTTGGGTCAATGATAGTAGGCCGTCTGATCAGTGGGTTTGGTGTTGGTCTTCTTTCGTGAGCATTCGTTTGTCTATGCTATTTGTGGATTGTGTCGACCTAATTACATAGGACTATTGTTCCGATATATCAGAGCGAGATTTCTCCCCCCAACCATGTATGCTACGTGTTCCCATTCTCAAACGTGATATTGACACGTAACTCAGCGGGGTGCACTTGCTTGCATGGAATTCACCGGCAATATCATTGGATATTCTTCATCAGTGGTTCGGCTTCTCTTGCTTTGTACTGATGGTCCATTCCTGACGCAACATCATAGTGGACAGGGTACTTTTGCTCTTTCATAGACTCTGATCTCTCGTGGCGAATACCTCTCTTTATACAATGTGTCATTGGCTTCATTCTCGCGGCAGGTTCTTTGCTTATGCCAGAAAGCCCGCGGTATGTATATTCTTGGAACATTGCTATCCCCATTGACGTTACCCTCCAGGTGGCTTATCGACACGGACAAAGATGTAGAAGGAATGCGAGTCATTGCCGACCTTCATGGAGGTAACTTAGACAACCCCGTTGCTGTCGCAGAATTTCAAGACATCAAAGGCAAAGTGCACGAAGAAGTGAGCATGACCTATCTTCCCGTTATCCGTGCTCAATTCGGTGAAGCGGGAATCTGGCGAAGATCGATCCTATCGAATGATGTGGAGAAAGTATAAACGCCGTGTGCTGCTGGCGATGTCGTCCCAAGCGTTTGCCCAACTTGTGTGGCCATTTCTTTGCACATGAGCATGTAGCTAATATATTACTTTTAGAACGGAATCAACGGTATGTGTTGCTTGTTTCTCCGCTCCTTATGCGCTATTGATAGCTGCATGCCAGTAATCTCATACTATGCACGTATGTTATGGCTTCGGTTCTCCACTTGTTTCTGATCTTATTATCAAACCCTCAGCTCGTGTATTCGAACGTTTGTGTCTTTTTTGAACTTGACCACCCGCACTCAGCATATACTTTGACAGAGGCTGGTTGGATAGGCCGTCAGGCTATCTTGATGACTGGTATCAATTCCATTATTTATGTATTGAGTACTCTCCCGCCGTACGTTGCCAACTCGGCCTCAGCTTTGAATACCGATGTTTACAAGTTCTGTGTGCCCTGTAGGTGGTATGTCGTGGATCGTTGGGGAAGACGCACAATATTGCTCTCGGGAGCCGTGGTGGTGAGGTTGAACGACGACGACGTCTCAATTTGAAGCTGATTTTGAGGAAGATGAGTGCATCTTTGGTTGCTACGGGTTGGTGGATGTACGTCGACGTACCGCTTACTCCGAATGCTGTTGTTGTCTGTGTCATCCTCTTCAATGCCTTCTTTGGATATAGGTCAGCCCGGAGAAAAGCTAGCTTCATTGTCTCTCACAAATTCCCATTTACAGCTGGGGTCCCATTCCGTGGCTCTATCCTCCCGAAGTGCGTTGTTGTTATCTTACCCAATGATTCTATTGTCATTGCCGTACCAGATCATGCCACTTTCTGTCCGCGCCAAGGGTGTATCTTTATCTACTGCGACAAATTGGTTCTTCAATTTTATTGTAGGAGAATTAACGCCTTATCTTCAAGAAGTCATGAAGTGGCGCCTCTACCCCATGCACGGTTTTTTCTGCGCCTGCAGTTTCGTCCTAGGTAAGGAATGTTATCCTCAGGACATCTTCCGTCAATCTCAATGCTGTTTTACATTCGTAGTATATTTCTGTGCGTTTCTTCTTTTGCATTGCGCGTGGTTCTCTTATCTGATCCTTCGTAGTGTATCCTGAAACCATGGGCGTGGCTCTAGAAGAAATGGATGCTGTTTTTGGTGAAGGTAACTTTAGTGAAGAAATAAACGAAGGATAATACTTACAGTGTTTTCTCATCTCAGATGAACAGGAAGAGCGACTCGACAACGAATCAGAGAGGACCTCTCTTTTTGCAAGCACCCTTCCCACCAACCATCAAGCGATAGCTTCATCTCGATCTAGGCGTAATCAGGGATGGTTTAGTCGCTTGCTTGACGACAATGACCGACATCCAAGATACGAACCTATTCGTTCCGGCGAAGAATAGAAGCAACCGGGGTCTGTGCTACACTATCTTGCTGATGGACATGGTTGCAAAGCCATTGTTTGTGTACTAGCTTATAGCCATATAATACTCATCCATGTCGTGCCCGTTCACGTGTCGCGAAATCTCAAGTTCACGTGACTTATGAACTCTTTTCTTACGGTGACCTCTACCGTGACCATTGGGTTTTGTCGCCAGAGTCTTATCCAATGGTTGAATCTCCCAACTGTTCGGCGAATGAGTCGCGGCGCCGAAGCTCATGCGAACGCGATAGCTATGCAGTCAAGTCAGCGTAGCAGGCGTACCACTTTCGACGACCTCGGTCTCCACCCGCCCATGGTTGCCGCGCTACGTACGGCATTTCCAAACGTGCAATATCCCACAGAGGCCCAAGAAAAATTTATACCAGCTATCCTCAGTGGTAAAGATGTTTTACTGAAAGACGCCACCGGCTCAGGAAAGTAAGGCTTCGCAATCCTATTCTGGTACTCCTTCCATATGCTCAGTTTTTTGGTAGGTCCTTTGGCTTGATTTTGGCCCTGTTAAATAAGCCACGTCGTATATCCAAGGAGACTAGCCTCAGTAAATATGGCGAAAAGCAACACATTACGTCTCTCGTGATTGTCCCTCACAGGGATTTGGCACACCAGCTATCTCACTGGATTCAGAGAATGGCCGCGGCGGCTGAGATTCATCCTCCTCATTCTCTTGCATCATTGGTTCAGGCTGTGGTGCGCGATGGCTCCTCTCATCTTACCTCGGGATTGAGCAATCTTCGTGAAACTCCACCACATATCTTGATTGGAACACCTCAAGCTTTACTCGATATGTGGAAAGAGGATCCCAGCTCCTTACAACTATCTCACTTGTCATGTGTTGTCGTGGATGAAGTGGATTATCTGATAGAAACATTACCGAAGAAAGACCCCAGCAGGTCCTTTCGCAAGGCAGTGATCAAGGCGAGCAGAAAGCTCCAGGCGCATCCGGGAGTTACCAGACAGTTGTTGGATACCATATATGCCGAACGGAAGGAAATGAACGAAAGGAGGCACGATGAACCTGGTGCTACTCAGTATCGAAGGCGTAGCGGCTTGGTGAAGCAAGATGGGGATTCCCCGTCGCCACAGCTCATTATGTCGAGTGCGACTTTGAGGAGCCACCTGAATGATTATCTGTACGAGGAAAGTGGCTGGCTTAACAGGGACAAGTTACTCAAGGTGAAAGGCGGTACAGCTGGGAAGACAAGCGTGCATGAGCAGGATGAAAACAATGCTTTGGCAGGAACCGGGATTCTGCACTCTGTTTTACTAGTCTCGGACAGTGGGATTGAGAACATAGGTGGGGCAGTCCCGCATAGCTCTGTTACTGAGTACCATCAGCCGATCGATGCAGAAACGCTTTTTGTTCACGCAACAAAGTCGGAGACCGTTGAAATCGAGCTCGAGAAACACTTGGTTGAAAGTGAGTTACGCCCGGGGTAGGTGGTGTCTAGCCGATGGATAATTTTTACGACAGAATATTCAAATACGGTGTCGCCATTCAATCCCAATGCATTTGAAGCTATCGCTACCGCGTTTGCGTTGGATGTACCAAAGGTTGCACTCTTGGTGCTTCCATCATCTTCCCCGATCCAGCGGGCTGTTTATGACTTGCGAGAGATGGGGGTCAACGCGTATAGTCTAGACCTGTTGGAGGCGAGTAAAGGACGGTCACACTTGCTGGATGGACGTGGAACCGGGGAGGAGGAGAACCCGACAATGCTAGTATCTACGCTTGCGACGACACGAGGACTGGATCTACCCGAGTTGACACATGTATTTATTCTGGGGATTCCAGGGGGACCTAAAGTGACTGGACGTGCAGTGGATGGATATGTTCATATTGCAGGGCGGGTTGGACGGTTTGGACGTGGAGGAAAGGTGATTACTGTTGTGGAGAAGGATGAGGAAGTAGAAGGAGGGAAGATGAGGAGAATATTGAAGACTATACAGGTACCTGCAGTTCGATTTGAGCATTTTGATTGAGAGAGCAGTGTAATGTAAAGAGGCCGGGTACGGAATAGATGCCGTCTCCGGAATATATCCGTCAATATATCCGTCGACCATTGGGACAAACACCGATCGAGTCCCTTCTCTCCAACGAACATGTGGTTTCTTGGTCTCTGTCTATTTTTCATTGCCAATGTTTCTGCTCAGTCTTTCAACTCTTCTTCATCATCTCTCTCTCCTTCCTTCTCTTTCTCTCTAACCACTGCCTCTGCCACCATCACCACTACTCCTCGCCCGGGCGTCCTGTTAACAACTGTTGTTCCCACTACATACAATGTCACTTTCACCATTGCCTCCTCAACTTCTACCTCTTCCACCCCCACCACCACCACCACCACCACCACCTCCTCTCCATCCACATCTACAACTCCGCCTCCCATCGTCCTTGTCTGTATCATATTCTCTCAGTCTTTCATATCACTCAACTCTCTCTTTCTTATCAGGAGACCAGGCTCGACCCTGCTTTCGGCGTTCTCGGCGCTATTCTCATCATTACCGGTTTACCTTCAGCTTTTTGGGGTCATAAGAATAGATGGTCTGTCCTCCTCTTTGCTTATATCATGTACTATCACCTCAATGTTCATCTACTAGGACTTCATTCTTCCTCATCGGATTTTATACCTTGTCTCTTGTTTGCTTCGTCCTAATTCTCAAGTTTGGCGTCCTTGCCGCGGTCAATCCACCAAGTAAAACTCTTCGTGGCATGTTTGTACTCGCATCCGCAATTGCTGGCATCGCTGGTGGCGCCATTTCAATATTCTTTTGGAAGGCTGCCAGGTACGGCATTGGCGCCTGGGGAGGTTTCGCATTTGGACTTTGGCTACAATGCTTCCGTAATGGAGGCGTCATCAAAGCTATTGGATTTAGATGGATTCTTTATATCGGCTAGTCAATTTCGTGTCCCTTGCTCCCTTCAGTGTTTGATTAGCCTGTTACAGGTTGCATGGTCATTGGATTCATACTCTGTACTATTCCCAAGGTGAGTCAAAGCTCCACCCCGATCAAATCCTAATCACGTCTACATTCTTCAAGATACATTATCACATACTACTTATCTCCACGGCGTTTGTTGGCGCATCTGCATTCATCTTGGGTGTTGATTGCTTCACTACAGCAGGCCTGAAGGAGGTACGTAGCTTGTTTGGTCCCCCCCCTTTTCCTCTCATCATCATTTGAAACTTTCCCAGTTTTACATTTGGAATCTTGGTTTCCCTTCGCTCTTCCCCAAGTTTACATCACATGGCATCCAATTTCCCGTTTCACAAACTATGCAGATCGAGCTCGGTTTGATCGCAGCCGTCGCCCTCATGGGTGCAGCCGTCCAGCTTCGTATTCTTTCAGTCCTCCACCTCAAATTGCAGGAGATTACGGCAGAGCAGAAAAAGCGTGACGAAGACGCCGAGCTTCAGGCTGCGGAGCGATTTGTTGATGTTATGAAAGAGCAGGAGGATTGGGAGAGAGAACACTCCACTATAACTCGCCATGGTCGCCAGGAAAGCGGCCTCTCAACCATGCCATTAATGAAGGATCAAGATGGGTCTGCTTCTCCTGCCACGGCGGAACATCGTTCCTCTACTTTTACTTTGGTTCAAGATGGACGTCCTCGTCATCACTCAGGAATTTCTGATTTGAAATTTTCCCCCGCTATGGAGGACGAAACAGCACCGGTCACAAGATCCACACAAAGTCCTGGTGTTCTCCCTACACTGGATCTTGGCCTTGGTATCCAAGAAGATGTACCCCACGATTTCATTGTAGAGGATGAAATGCGTAAAAAGGATCTAACAGCTAGCGAGCTGGAAGAACTGAAACAGAAGGAAGAGCTCCTGTTGGAAATTCAAACTATCCGCAGGTCTATCGATGCTCTCAGGTCGGAGACTCCTGCACCTTCGTCGTCTGGAAACTCTCGCCGTCCTTCCATGACATCCAGGCGTACATTAAGTATAGATGCCAATAGCGCTCTTCTTCCTCTTCCTTCTCACCTACGGCCTCCTCGAGAATTGGATCCGCGTGGAAGAGCACATTCATTGGAGATGTCAACGTTGGCATACTCTCGGTTGCTTGACGAACCTATTGATCGGCCGACCAGCGCTCCTTTGCGAGATGAGGGTTGGGACTCTTATGTGCATGACAGGAAGCTTTTGCAACCCCCCTCGGGCATTACACCGCCGATAACGACTACGCCCATCGATACCCTGAACAAAATAGCGATGCCTCAAGCTGTAACGGATGCGCTTAATCAGCGCAAGCGACGTGAAAGTGCATTAGGACTGGGAGAGCAGACTACAGACTCATCGGATGATATACCACTCGCCAAAATGAGCCTTCATCAGAGGAGTAGCTCTTCTGGGGGGAACGTGCCTGTCACGATACTACCTCCGCGCCGAGCACCAGCCATCATGGCTCCCATACCCCAACGACCTGCTGTGACTCGCACGCGTACTTTTGAAGAGCTCAATGAGAGACACCGCGAGAAGATGAGGGACCTACAGGCACCACTCACGCAGGCGCAGAAAGAGGAGGCAGATCTGCGGGCAGCGAGGCTGCGATGGGAGCGAAGCAAGGCTCTTGAGAAAGAGGCGGTAACTCGAAGACAGGCTGAGAAGGCCGCCGAGTTGGAAAAGCGGAAAGATGAGCCTGGAAAAGCAGCTGGGCGACGGTCATCAGAAACACGGCATTCGCGGTCTTTGAGCGCAGATAGGCTCGCGGGGATTAGCTCATCCCCAAAGCGTCTTTCAACTCTGAAGGTGGAGGATTGGCAGAAATATCAGCGAGAAGTAGCTGCTAAGCCTGAACCTTTGTCTGGCTCAACATCAAAAAGGGACTCGCGAGCTTTCAAGTCAGAAGGGGTTCCTTTCCCTGACGGGCGCAGGTCCCCAGAGGTTCGGCGCAAGAGCAGAGATTATTTGAGCTGAAATGGACCGTTAAATATTAGGTTTTTGAACATTTGTATTAGCATTCTTTTTGGACTTTTGCATGGACACCCCCTCGCCCCTCGGTAATAGGTATAGTCAACCGGGCAACCGGGCAACCGGGCCGCATTGATCCGAGGAGGATAAAATAAAGAATTTGCAAAACAAGTTATTCCCACGGGTTGCCTTGTTTCTCGTCCTCGTGAGACGTTTGCCTTTGGATTGCTCTCACGGCTATAATGTCCATCGCTCAAGATCCTTTCTTCCTCGACCCCCACCTTCAGATGGGCTCTGAGGCTCATCTTCATTCAAACCAGTCGTCGCGTCCAGCGAGCCCTGTTCAGTCCAATGTAAATATATCTGTAAAACAATCCCCTTCCTACTCTGTTCTCCATCCAATTCAATACGCGACACGCTTTAGGTTTCCAAGAAACAGTCTTCACCGCAACTTACGTCTCCGAACAACTCACGTACTCCTACAGCCACGTTGCCGCCCTCAATCAACACCTCAGACCCTAATGTATCTTTTCAGTCTATCCTAGCTGCCACAAAAAAGGATTCTTTGTCCAATGGCCAAGCCTATACGTGGTCTGCTCCTTCTTCCCTCCCGATTCCTCTTGAAAACGGCGCTCAGGTCCGTATAAATTTGTTCTCCATCTCATACACATACTTAAATGTTTCATATACCATTACATAAGTCGTCTACGAAACGGAAACTGGAAGACGTCGATACAGAGGATTCTCACACAAAGATTCGTCGTATCGTTCGTGACCATGTTTCTCAAGATCCTACCCGCGTGATGCCGATGACCACTGTCATCTGTCTGCACGCTGCCGTCGCGCAAAAGTCGTATGGGAGTGAAAAACGTTTTCTGTGTCCTCCGCCCGTTGTTCACATCGAAAGTCCCGTTTGGCACCTTCGCTCTCAACAGCTTTCGATGGCCGTGGTAGCTGAAAGTGGGGAACGTTCATTTGAGCAAAAGGCTCCGCTTGACAATAACATGACTGCCAGTTTCAAATTCTTACATGTCAGTGGCACCGCGAAAGCAAAAAGTTTTCAGCTTTCGCTTGATATTGCAGAGCCCTCGCCATCGTCCTTGTCACAGGAGGGTGGAGACCAGCCAAGTGGGCGTGTCTGGGCCGCATTTGATTCTGCACCAGTCACAATTATATCCAAACCTTCGAAAAAGACAGCCAAAACCCGTAACATCTCTTCTTGTATTCTTGCTGGAGGGCCGGTTTCTCTGTTTAACCGAATCAATTCCCAGACCGTCCGCACGAAATACATGACCATTGACAATGGTCTTTTGTGCGCTAGTAATGTAGCCTGGTCTGCCTTCAATGTCAATGTTGTTCGTCGTCCCACTGAGGTTCCTCCTGTCGGTGCGTCATGTGATGAGAACCGTCCTCCTGCAACTCACACCCTGCTATCATTTTTCTCAGGGGGACCCCAGCCAGTTACATATGGCTGTGAAATAGTGCTTTCAGATACTACTTCAGGAATATCTACTTCGCCATTGATAATTCGAAAGGTAGACAAAGGTAAAGTTTCAGCAGATGATGGTGGACCTGTCAGCCAAATGCAAAAAATCGCGCTGCAGCGTGTCAACCCCGACGGATCTCGACATTACCTGTCTGCTGCTGGGCCAGCTTCTGGCACCCCCGGTGTTGTAGCACCCCCTGGACCAAGCATGTCGGCACAAGCCGGAACACACACTCTACTCTTCCAGTCACCCCGAGTACGGGACGAGCTGAAAGACGGAGTCCGTGTTATCTCAGACGAGGTAGATGATTATCTATGTTGGACAATTGTTGGTATATGTAAGTAACCCGGAGCTCAGCTTTCGATGCAACTCTTCTGATCTATCTACCCAGCGAAGTTCCAATATACCTTCTTTGATGCCTTTGGACAGAACAATACCATTCCCGAGGCGCCGATCACGCCTTTTCCCACCCTCTTCACGGCGCCTGTATACCGGCCAAACAACAACACCGTTGAGTTGACGGTTTCCAACTTCTTTTATCATGATCTGAAGACAAAAACCAACACTCCGCTGGATGTCTATCTTGGCAATCTTGGCCCACTGCAGCATCGAATCTTTCAAGCAACACCTCCTGGCCCATTGACCAACATTTCGCCCTTCGTTCAAACTATGCCCGAACAGGGCATAGATGGTAGTCCTACTGACGGTACGCCAGGATCACCCACGGTTGGTACACCTCGGTATATGGCATCAGGGCCATCACATACCATCGTAATTGTAGAGATGCCAGCCCTGGTAGATGTTATCAAGGCTCTTGAACAGGATGCACTGCCGTCAGGTGCTGATGGATCGGGAAGCAATCCTCATTCACCTCGCCCGGCAGATGGTACGTCAACCCATGATCCTAGGAGCGGATCTGGTCCCCCCCCACTCTCAATTGCAGGTCGGAGTCTGCCTCTGTTGTTCATTCGACCTTCGGATGGTGTTGGTTACCACTCTGGTCGCACCATTGCTTGTGAAAATGTCTTTCAAGCAATCAATTTAGGAAACATAGCGGGCAGTGCTCCTGGTGGAGGACATATTGACACAAACTGGCTTGCAGCCGCCCATGCGGCGGCAACAGCAGATGGCGGTTTACATGGTTGGACTTTGAGGGTGATGTAGAATCAATTGTAGCTCGTCGTTTGTCTTTTGTTTATTGATTTCTTCCCTTCTATTGCACCATGTATGTAGTATTGAGGCCGTTGTCGATTTGCTTTGGAAAATTATGCTAGTTGTACGATATATTGGAAACGGGACGGGTTCTCCCGCTTATCGTAGCATCATCATGTGCCAAGTCAAATCCCATGAACGTGTGTGCGAAAACTCGTACCATCGATAGTCCTCAATAGGCCCCTCAGTCTGTTTTCTTTCAATCCTTTCCACCCTCTTGCATACCACCGAGTATGTATCCTGCCAATCGTATCCGATCTCAACTAGAATGGAATTCCACTCTGAGTACTGCCAATGCACCTGTACCTACTGAGCAGACCAAATTTCATCGTAAAGTTCGTCGTTGCTGAGGTCCTGTTGTTTTCCATACTTATTCTTTCAACTAGACGTCTATCATCGCCACTATCGGTATGTTGCTTCTTGTACGCAGGTAGCCAGACCTTATGGTTCATCATATCCAGGGCCTAAAGTCAACTCCGTGGAGAAGCTTGCTGAACTTCGACGTGCGGGTGTAAATGTTGGTACGTAGTCCTTCGACATTTCTCGGTTTTTTTTTTTTTTTGAAGAAAAGAACAACGTTGCAGTTCGCATGAATTTTTCTCATGGATCTTATGAATATCACCAAAGTGTAATCGACAACACAAGAAAGATGATTGAAGGCGAGTTTCTCGCTAATCCCTTAAAAAAAACCCCTTCTGACAGTCATTTCTCTAGCTGACCCTTCTGGGCGTCCAGTCGCCATTGCTTTGGACACAGTCCGTTTCTGGCCTTCCTCCTCTTTTCTCATACTGACATGATTCATTTTTAAGAAAGGACCGGAAATCCGCACTGGTGTGATGAGGGACAATATGGATGTAAGTCATCCTAGTGCTCGTCAGGGTCTACATCTGATTCCTATCATTTACAGGTCAGCGTCAGCGCTGGCCATGAATTTATTGTCTCCACAGACCCCAAGTACAGTGACTGTTGTGATGAAAAGGTCATGTGGGTGGACTACGTACGTGTGTCCCTTTTGCTGTCCCTCTCGCCCAACTGACCACATTTCCCGATTACTTTTCAGCCAAATTTACCGAAGGTTACAGCGCCCGGTAAATTCATCTATGTTGATGATGGCAAGTAGTAGCATCTTTGATTAACACGCCGAGGTGCTTATTTCTACCTTATCGCAGGGATATTATCTCTTCTTGTCCTTTCTATTGATGGTACAAACGTCCGTGTCCGCACGCTCAACAGTGGCACCATTTCTTCACGTAAGGGTGTCAATCTACCTAAAACCGACGTCGACCTCCCCGCTCTCTCGGAAAAGGACAAGGCAGATCTACAATTTGGGGCTCGTAATGGTGTCGACATGATCTTCGCCTCGTTCATTCGCCGGGCCCAAGATGTTAGGGACATCAGGACGGTCTTAGGTCCAGACGGTGCCAACATCAAGATCATTGTGAAGATAGAAAACGAGCAAGGCGTTGCCAATTTTGACGAAATTCTGAAAGAGGCCGATGGTGTCATGGTAGCTCGTGGTGATCTTGGAATCGAGATTCCTGCGAGTCAAGTCTTCCTGGCTCAGAAAATGATGATTGCCAAATGCAATATATCGGGAAAACCAGTCATCGTTGCCACCCAGATGCTCGAGGTAAGCATTTTCTTTGATCGCATTGGTTGACGGGTTTTGACGCGGCTTTGTATATACAGTCTATGACGGTAAGACATTCAGACGTAATGCATATGATTCCTCCACTGATACCCATACAGTATAATCCTCGACCTACTCGAGCCGAGGTTAGTGATGTCGCCAACGCTGTACTGGATGGCGCGGATTGTGTCATGTTATCTGGAGAGACTGCGAAGGGATTATACCCCATCCAATCTGGTACGTCCTGTCTTTCGTCGTGCATTGCATAACTGACGTCTAACTCTTGTTTAAACAAGTCTTGATGATGGCTGAGACCTGTTTACTTGCTGAATCTGCCATATGTTACCCTCCCTTGTACGACGAACTTAGGGCAATTCAGCCTCGCCCAACCGAGACTGTGGAGACCGTCGCCATTGCTGCTGTTGCTGCTGCTTCTGAGCAAGATGCAGGTGCAATCCTCGTCCTGTCCACCAGTGGAAACACAGCCCGCCTGATATCAAAATATCGTCCCAGAGTTCCAATTCTTACGGGTGGGGTTTTTTGTTTCAAGCAGTTGACCCCGATCTAATCGCCTTGATCCCTTTAGTAACTCGCAACGAGCAAACCGCGCGTCAAATCCATCTGCACCGTGGCTGCTATCCGTTTTGGTATCCCGAGCCAAGAGGCATTCCAGACCATCAATGGCAAAAGGATGTAAGGGCATTTCACTCATTACTAACCCACATCACAACACTGACTATTGTTTACTCTGTGAAGGTCGACAATCGCATCCGATTTGGACTTCGTAATGCATTGGCATTGAATATCATTACTCCTGGTTCTGCAATCATTGCTGTGCAGGGTTGGAAGGGAGGCCTTGGACATACGAACACATTGCGCATCCTTAGCGTCCCAACGGATCCAGCAGACTTGGAGATGCAGCCTTTGGGATCGGCTTGAGGGGTTTATAACGCACGACTGCAAGTAATTACTGTAAAGTTTATAGAGATATGTAGATAGAAACAAGTAGAAGTTCCCACGAGTACTTTCAGTGACGACCGCTCATGAGTTCCTCTTCCTATTTTTCTAATGGACCACGGGTGAGCAATGGTAACAGGTCGCCTGGTCTCCCTGTATATTCCACTTCCTCCTTTTCATCCTCTGCTGTCCGGGAGAAACTCGGTCTTCGCAACCCTTCTCCCTGGTTTATATCAATACAACTCCCAGGTAGAATTCGCTTGCTTTTTCTCAATCCTCGACGTCTTCATCAGTTCAGCGTCTCACGATTCGGCAGAGTTAAAGGCTCAGTGATTCTCAGTCTTGGTTTTCTGGCGCTTTTCTTGGTTTTTTTCGCCTTAGCCAAACGATTTGGCACACGAGAGAAAAGGTGGCCTCGTCCCTTTGGACCTCCCTCTACCCTGGTCTATAGACGTGAGGATTTGCAGCGCATATGGCAATGGGAGATTGCCAGCGGACATTATCCTAGTCACCGCCCAAGTAAGCAGGCGAATCTCGAATGTTACACACGCCTTGACATATTCACAGTACCTGAACAGCTGAGATTTCAGGTGCCTCCAGTGAACCCTAGACTCCCGTCCCATGCGCAGACCCCTCTTCATCCTTTCTCCAATACAACCCGAGGGATCGGTACGAAACGAACCTATCTGGATCTCAGTACCCGGCCTCCTAATGTTGCATATCCCCGGCGTCCCGTACCAGGCAGCGTGGCAGATTTGGATGTGGTCATGGAACACTGTGATTTCTCTGAGAAAAAGGTGTGTTTCTTGTATCGTGAATTCTATTTCTGTAAATGAATTGCCAGTACGTGCGGGATTGTTTAGAAGTGCTCCGTGTTGGTGCTGGTTTAGATAGCGGGAATCGATTCCGAAGAGGAGATTTAGACGATTGGAACTATATCTATATGGAAGCAGCTTATCCCGCTAATTACGCCCGAAGCGAGGAGATCGACGTAATGACTCCTTCGGTCAAAGCCGATGTCAAAGGCGATCCTGATGTCGGCCTGGTAAAAATTGGTGAATGGGAGGCATCACCAATCGTTCTCCCGTCCGTGCCGGATTATCGTCCTTATGCATCACTGTCTGCCCCCTGTGATCCTGATAGCCCCCGTTTGTTCCATATGTTTTGGACGGGCCCGTTCACAGACAAACCGTATACCGCCTTGCTCTCTTTTCTGTATACCCAAAATACCGGTTTGCACCTTCAGTTTCCTCCCGACGCCACTGTGTGCCGTCCACAGTTCTGGATGTGGATCAATCCGGGTCCTGCAGCGGCGGTACCCAACCCATCTGCAACCCAAGAAATGTTTTCGCAACTGAAGGCCAATTCATGGGCAGCCCCGTTTCTTCATCCACGGTTTAAGGATGTCATCAAATTCAAACTCTGGAACACTACAGAACAGCTCGATGAAATACCAGAGCTTAAAGACGAATGGCGGAAGAGGGATCTTTTCAATTCTGGCGGGCACATTATTCCCGTCCCACCCTCGAACAAATCAAATGGCTCCAGTTCGGCACAGTTGTCAGGTACACCCGCAACGTCGCGCAATTCGCATTCTGGTAATATCCTCAATCGCGCTGGCTCTACATCGTCTTCTACATATGATCGTTTATCCGTCATTTTGTCGGATATGGCACGTTTTATTCTTTGCCATCGGTTTGGTGGTATATATCTTGATGCAGACACTATCGTCCTACGAGACTGGGAAGAGCTGTGGGGATGGAGAGGGGCTTTTGCCTACCGATGGTCTCGCTTGAAGAGATATAACACTGCCGTACTGCATTTGAACAAAGGCTCTGCGTTGGGTCAATTTATCTTTCGAACAGCATTGAAAAACGATTTGGATTTTCATCCAATGACGATATCGCGTTATATGGAAGATGCTTACCTTGAGGGGCTTTTGCTTAGGCTTCCAGACGCTCTTTTTGATTCGGCATGGCTAAACACTGAATACTATCAGCGAGACCGACCCCCGCAGCCATATTTTACCGAGTGGGTCTCTGGATTTTCATGTCATGGGATAACCTCATTCTTGTCTCATACAGTTTTGCGGACTTCTTTGAGACTCCAGTCATTAGTAGTGCCGCTCCTCAAGCCTTTGGTTTTGATGGATTTTTTAAGGGAGCCTTTTCCTATCATTTTCACAATTTTTGGTCTGTGAATTCATTCATTGTTCTGCTGGTCTTGCGCTAAATGACCTTTAGGTGGAAGCCTTTTGATCCAACACGGAATTGGCCCGACTTGGGTAAGGAACACGTGGCAAACGCAACGGCAGGCAGAATTGACCACACAGGCGAGAAGCAACAGGCTGATGTTGGAGACAAACGAGATCTTGACTGGGCAACCGTTTTGAAAAGAACATTTGAGGCTTACATACGCGGAGAACGGCCCAATATGTATGGAGAATGGCTCCAATGGTAAATTGCTTCGGGGATTTGCACTCCCAATGAAGTTTAACCGAGCCACCTGAATTCATTCGGATAGACACGGCTTTAGGTCACAGCAAAATATCTATGTAGATCTGGATATACTTCTCGTTAATATAATCTGTCATGCACACTGATAGCGCTTGAGTTGCGCAACATCGACTGCGGCTCTAAGTGTGGCGATGACCTCCTCAGGCTGCTGAGCCCCAAAGATGGCAGTTCCGGCGACAATGACGTTGCTTCCTACATGGGGATGAATATGTAATCGTTCAACCAGGGAAAACATGTCTCTAAAAGAAAACTCGCCAGCATCAGCACAAGCATCAATGGTTTTGGGGCCAACACCCCCATCGACTTCAATATCTTTATCAGGAAATCGTGCGCGAAGTTCAGCCACTTTGGGAACACATCGTTCTATGAATTTCTGTCCTCCTCGACCTGCCATTTGCGCAGGAGTCACACAGCTGCTGGTTCCAGAGAAAATTGGGATTACCTGGATACACTGTCATAACAAGAAGCATATCCGCTGCTCTCCCAACCTCGTCTGTAATTGCTGTGGAAGGTGTATCAGGAGAAATTGCGACACCAGCTTTCATGCTTCTCTTGTGAATGGCATCGATGAGAGGTATTGGATCGCCTGGGAAATTGCGGTGAAGTTAAGCCCGAGGCTAGAAAAGAATGACCTGACTCGTTGCTTCCAAGTGGAAGCAGTACAGAGCGCCACCTGCATCGGCAACGTCGTTCACCCACTAGTACTGCGTTAAATATGGGTGGAAGTGGAAGATGAGGTGCCTCACCTTTTCAGGCTGAGACACCATCATATGGCAATCCATAAATATTCCAGGAAGGCCTTTTGAAATAGAAGCAAGGACAGGTGGCCCTACGAAGGACAACTGAATATATTCATATTTGAACTGGAGTATGGATGATTACCCATCGTGATGTTAGGTACAAAGTGGCTGTTTATTTTGTTGAATAGAATGAGCGGTACTCTGGTGGAGAGGATTGGATTCACCCATCCATAACATCTACGGGAGAAACATAGATAAGAGTCAAACATGTAGAGAGTGAAGGGGGGTAATACCCATATGAAGCCATTCTGCACCTCCTTTGATCATACGTTTACATTCTGCAGTCAAACATCCGAAGTCTGACGCTAGAACGGAGGGGGATATGATGGCGCGTGGCATTGGATTGAAAGCGATGAGGGTAAAGCCGAAAACCCGCCGCACACGAGTTTGTTCCGAACTCATGATACGCCATCATCCCAACAAATTTTCAATTTCTAACTTCAAATTTCAATGCTGTACGTGCGAGGGGCTACAATGGTCGTCGCAACAAAGTAATCGCCATCTATCGCCATGTGATACAACACTGCCCTAAGGGCGACCATGCTATAAAATTCTCCAACAAACTCGATATCATCTCCAGTATTCCTTAGGCTTTTTCCAATGTTTTCCAAGTTTGCCTTCGCTTATTTGCTTGCCTCCTTGGTCACTGTCATTGCCGCCCCTGAGCTGCAACAGCGTCAAGGTACGCATTAAAATAAAATAACCTCTGTTCTGGGCTCCAATTCTGACTTCCACCCAAGTTCACAGCTTTCTCAGTTCTCTCTCTTCCTTTGGCGCGTCTGTCGCCAGTAGTGCTGGTTGGTGACGCGTAAAGTGTCCAACTGTCATCTAGATCTCACTGTTCAATTTTACATAGTCAGCGACGCTTCATCTTATTACAGCTCTGCCAGTAGTTCACTCGCCACTAGAATTTCAAGCGATGTTGCGTCTGTTACTAGTTTAGTCGGCAGTGTACTTTCGAGCATCGGGGTCGACGTGTACGAGACTGTAACAGGTGAGTTATATCGACACATTGCTTTCTTCGATCCCCTTACTCACTCGTTGCTAGATGTTGGGGGTAAAGAATACACAATCCTCACCAGCGTCAATGGTCCAGCATATACGCTTACTAGCGCAGGCGCTGGAGTCGTGACGTCCGTTTATGGCGGTGTATATACTGTTGCAACTGGTGCACCAGCGTCAACTACCACAGGACCAGGACAGGCGTCGACTGCCACAGGGTCGGCGGCATCGAGTGCAGTTCACAGCTCCAGTGCTGCTTTTGCCTCCCCTTCACTTGGCTTCACCTCATCACATGCCGTAGGCATTGCTACCATGCTTGTCGGCACACTTATTGGCGCATTGATTACCTTGTAAACAACGAAAGGCTTGCTCAAAAACGTCGGTAAAGACCGTTATTACATACTTACTTCAAGTAGTTCAGTCTTCCATATTTATACTGTTCCTGTCAGCTGATACATCCTACACATTTTTGACCGACTTTCATATAGAATGTGGTTCTATTTTGCCACATGAATTTGATAAATAGGATAATATATACCACTTTTGCAGACCTTGAATGGATATTATACCACAGCTCTCTACCATGTACGCAGATGTCGTTACAATCTTCTGCCAGAATGATGTAACAACGGTTATGGAGTTGGCGATACAGAGGACAACAATGAAGTACCTTCAGGAATTATTTAATTGACCTCCAGAATTACATCCTCTGCTCGAAGTAGAAAGCGTTTCGTAGCTGATTCAGTGATTTGAAAGACCTTGTATAGAGCCCTTGTCGACCGAGCCATTGAGAACCAGTAAGAATAAACGGGATCAGTGAACAGTTACAAACCTCGCAGCGCCGACGACAATCAAAACAATAATGATCATGGCAGCTATGTCTCGAGACTGGTCTCGCCTTCTGCGACTTCCCCTCTGCCGTGCTAGCCATTGTAATGGGCCGAGAAGAGGTGCAGAAAGTAGCATATGGACGAGAGATCCAGCTCCAACCATAGGAAGGCCCAGTATAAATCGCCGAATAAGGTTCTTCAGCAAACTGGGCTTTTGGCGGTATTTGTGAGATCCCGATGGGTTAGAATCTGTGGTACTGCGAGTGTTCGACGTTACAGCGACACCTTCGTTGAAGGGACCAACAATGTCGCCCTCCTTGAGAATACGAAGTGTTGCAGTAATTAGATCTTGAGCCAAGTCTAATGGAGAGACGTAGATGAAAGGAGAATAGTAATATGTTGGTTCTTCAAACGCAGACAGGAAAAAAGTGGTGATGAAAGACGCAAGCATGACAATGCATGTGAAGATAATTCCAGAAAGTCCCCCAACGATGACTACGAAGAAACGAAATAAGTTCAGCAGTCCTGCTCTCAAACAGTACCAGTAAATGAAAAAACATACCTGGATTGGTTGCAATCCCCGCAACTCGAGTACGAGTGAACCGGTACCTGTAATGACATTGCGGACAGGAAAAAAAGGCACTGTTTGATGAAGCTGTTGTTCTCCATCTCTGCAGGCACTTGATATGCACATACTAGCAAACAGGTCGATTATAACTTATACAATGATGACTTGAAGGCTTACACTAATCGAGCCTTTGCAGAGGCATGGGCGAATAAGACGCCCGAGCTCGCGCTCAGCGGGAAGGCCATCCAAGCAAATACGACATTGTTTCTCCTCTGCTGGACCGTTCGATGGTTCTGCCATTCAACAAGCTGGTTTGACGCTTGCCACGACACGCACTACTGTAAATAAATCACGTGCAAACATATCCCTACAGCTACCACTATCGTCGAAAACGAATGAGTGACAATGCGCTGAACAGTGCACCCCCAAATATTAGGATTGCTGGTGTATTTGCAGGCATAGGAAGCGGTAGGTTGTTAAGATTTTAGCACCAGCAAGTTGATCATGTCCCTCTTCAAGGTCTAACTAAGGTACACTCCGCTTGTTGTTTTGTTTCGTTCGCTTGTTAAACTATCTTACAGGTCTCCGTGGGACATGGGTGAGGAGCTCGATTCTGATGTTGGCAAGCTTTCCCCCGCGCCGTTGATTCTATACTGAACATTCGGTAGTCATCAGTCACAATGATGGCCTAAAATGTAATATTGCTTTGGGAACTCAGTTTTGATACTATCAAGACGCGCTTGCAATGTTCATCGCCTGGCACATACCGTTCGGCGTTCGATGTGCTAACTAAAATCATTCGGAACGAAGTATGTGTTCTGGGCTATCTGGTTATCGTAAAGCATCTCATCTGGGTTGTAGGGAGTTCTTGCCCTGTACAAGGGAGCCACTCCTCCCGCCGTAGGTTGGGCTGCAATAGACTCTCTGCTTATGGGATCTTTGCACAACTATCGCCTTTTCCTTCTTCGGCACGGCATGACAGAAACCACGCCAGGAACAGGAACTCCTCGGTTAACGCTGGCAGCCCATGGCGTTGCTGGCCTCCTTGCTGGGATGACCAGGTAAATGTTCACGCGCTATTCTCTGTTGTGCAGGTCAGACATTTTCTGTATTTGTCCAGCACTATAGTCGCAACACCCATAGAACTCCTCAAAGGTTTTTCTGGCGTCATTCCATATCCAGGCATCACATTTATACATTTTTAGTTAAGCTGCAACTTCAATCTCAAAAATCTCCTTCCGACCGTCAATTCAAGGGTCCTGTAGACTGTGCAAGGCAAATTGTTCGGACAGAAGGTATTAAGGGGATGTGGTCGGGGTTCTCAGGTAGCCTTGCGTTTAGGGCTAACTTTTTCTGGATGTTTTTATCTTTTGAGGTGCATGCCGCCGGACATGTT
The DNA here is from genome assembly GCA_026075535.2 of Tricholoma matsutake. Taxonomy (NCBI): domain Eukaryota; kingdom Fungi; phylum Basidiomycota; class Agaricomycetes; order Agaricales; family Tricholomataceae; genus Tricholoma; species Tricholoma matsutake. The sequence goes on along the minus strand of AP026540.1, from coordinate 7,818,832 downwards.
AGATGCTTCTAAAGGTCGACTAATGCTATTCTTATTAAGGCTTTAATGCGGGCTTTTACGCAATTAGCAGGCACGCGTTATGAGGTAGGTGGTCTTGGTCATGCGAGTTGGCCCTCTTACCTGGTCCAGATAAGCACAGGCTCTGCAAACTTTATTTCAGGCGGCCTCGGGTCTTTTGCTTTCTGGATCATGGCCATTCCTGCTGATAACGTTAAAAAGTAAGTTTCCAGATCGTCCTGCGGCTTGGGCTGCTTGTTTTCTAATAAAATTTCCTTTCCGACATAGTCGGATGATGGCACACCCTTACCCCCTCCCTTATCCTTATCCTCCAACACCATCCTCGACCTCTATCAAAAAACCATCTTTTCTCGTTATTGCTGGTCGCATTTACTCTCGCGATGGTATAACCGGCTTTTACCGCGGATTAGGACCCTGTCTTTTACGTGCATTCCCTACTAATGCTTGTGCCTTGTTCGTTTACGAAGGTATGATGAGATACTTGGGCGCTGAGAAGGTTGTTTCTCTGTATCATCGTTAATACCGAAGTTCTGATTCAGTCTCTGGGGCAGACACGCTAACATCTTGCCACCGCTACGGCTGCACCGATTCATTGTGCGCGTGGGAACGATTCACTGCCATGTGTATCAGCCAGGACCCGAAGTAGCGTTAAATTTTTCTCAACTGCAGTCCTGAGGGTTCCTCAGTCAGGGTGTGTCTATCGGAACGTAAGGATGAGGAGCAGAGGGGGGAGTTCGAGATGTCAATGGTTGCTAAGGGTCCTTCAGGTTGTCCTGATTGCGTCACGGATTATCAGAGGTCACTCGTCAGAAATTCTGTTCGTTTGCTGGCCGCAAGAAGGCATTGTGGAGTTTTTCATCAGATTGGCGCGCTGGTTCTTCTATTACATGGACGTACAAAATTACATTTATTCTCAACGAACCATGCTGTGATCGAAAAATGAGGGCCGGGACCACAAGGTGAGCAATACTTCATACTTATTATTTGTGTATAGCAGACGATATCTGAGGATTCTGAGGGACCCCGCGAGCAAACAAAGTATGGTTCTTTGGCTCGGCCTCCCTCGCAAAAAGTTGTATCGGAAACCTCCTCGTTTTCTACCTAAGTACGGGGTTATGTGGAGGCCATAGCACATCGCATCATACCTACGTAGCGCTCAGGAACACTTGGGAACTAATGGATATTGCCTTGATATTGCCTTGATATTGCCAATGTCGTATATAAGTAACGGCGATCAGTTTATTTTTGATCTTCGGCTCCTGGCCGATGGCGCACCGTAGTACATTAGTACACCGCGTTCTGCTTGACGGCACAAAATACAGTCTAATACATTAGCATCAATGAGACTTCCAACAAAAGTACACGGGTAATTCAGTGTGATCAATCGTTGAGTGCATCAATCCATAGAAGGCAAAGCTTGGATTTATTATTTAGCAAATTTAAGCTAGGGTCGCAATTAGATAGGAAGAGCTAAATCATCTGGATCCCTCGAAGACAAGGAACAGTACTGATGAAATTAATTGCGAATATTAGAAGCGTATAGATGGTTTGTCAGAGATAGCATCGAGAGAACGTGCTCGGTGGTAGAGCCGATGGCCAATTGCCCTTTGAGATGGCAGCTTCCCATTCTTCCGCATGAGAGCGGTAGAGATCCAGTGCTACTCGCGCATTTTCAAGCTGCGAAAGTCAGATGAGCTAAATGCATTCTTTCATTGGTAAATTGCATGATACCAACGGGATGCTGTTGACTTTCCTGGCAACGCCTACACATCAGCTGCCACGCTAGGGTTTGGAGACCGACAATTTGATGAGGAGAGCGCAGGGCATTTCTGAATGGCTAAACACGCCAGGGAAATCAGGATATGTAGAAAATTAAGATGTAAACCCACCTGATACAAAGCAACATCTCTCGTGAATACTGCGGGATGGGGAATTCCAAGGACTAAAACATATATCACACTTCAATTCGTCTTCTGGAGGATAAGCTCACCTGATAGGTCGTTCCAGATGCTGTGGCCAACAAGTACTTTTCCTTTAATGAGGTTTGCAACATATTGCTGGACTGCACTGAAAGACCAAGCTTCGCCTATGTGTTTCAATGAGTTGCAGGGTAAAAATAAAATAAAACTTTTTTACGCACTTGAGTGGAGATGAGAATCCAATATTCCGGTCGTTGAAGTCCTATAGTCAGTGACCTGTGGAATCCTTATCAAACCCTTGAAGAAGCAAAAGGGGAGAAAATTCATACTTGCATCGTCGGCGCCACGTATTTATCGAAGATTATTCGTCCCCGATAGTCGACTATGGACACCCGGCTGAGACCCTCTATCTATCAGACGAACGAGGAGCATGCAAGACTGTGGCGTACGCAAGCATAGAGGTAGTGCCACCTGGTCCTACCCCAACATTAGAACATGAGATGGCAAGATAATGTTCGTCAGACGGAGCGGGAGCCATTTGAGATAGGTAGGCGAGATCCACCAAGTAGGGTACCCAACGTTTAAAGGAGCAAACTCGAGAAAGTAGGACATGGCACAATTGGATTTTGTACTCTGTCCGACATTATGAAATGGTCTCTTCGAGAACGGAAACGAAATCTGTGACAACAACAATAAATGTTCGGATTTATTTGCCGTTATTCGTCGTCGGGATGAGGAGATATTGACGTCCAGCAAACGACATGTTTCGTATCTTGAGCAGGACGCTCGACTAAGTTTCGTGGAGGTTCTGGAGTGTTAGAGGCAAAAGACCCCAGCTGCTGGAGAGTCAGCTTCCTAGACCGTCAAGGAGGAATTGGCATCCCGGTGAAATCGTGTGTAAAGAAGCGGCAAAACGTTCGAGAACTCGATAAACAGCAATTAGGGCCAAAAAAATGTCAGATAAATTACCAATTTAAAGGAGAAGATCCGATTTGGGGTGTAGGATCTGGAGGCCGGTGGCGGGAAGACGTCAACATGTCGTAGATCAGATTCGAGAGGACGATGGCTAGACTGAGAATAGCGCAGGTGTAGATCACGACGGGAACGGCTGCCTTGATGGAAAAGGTATAGGCGTTGTTGAGAGGTCCCAATCTATTGCTCCTTGGATATAATATAGTCGACCAGAAGTGCTGCCGCAGATCGCTTTGACATCCAACTTATGTACCTGCCTTGTCATCACAGAACCTTACGAGTTGCTACTCCTACTTCTGTCTATTCTTTGACGCCTGTTCGATTCCTTATAACACGCTTGATACGCCTCTTTAAGAGATGCCACTGTCGCTCCTCCCTTCCGTTATGTTTAAATAACTTCTTTTCCGGCGTCCGCAGAAGTCGGCGGCGTGGCGGCGGCATCGATATCCTACCCAACGCCTCTTCTGCCGTTTTCCAATTCCCATGTATCCGACACCACGCCCGCTCGGCGAGTGAGATCGCATTAACAATGTCTATACGTCCTTCCTTGGCGGCTAACGCAGCGACCCTTCGCCTCACGCGCCGATCCTCCACTCTCGTACCCCACCGAGACTTGGAATTGCGAAGGGTCCTCCACGCAATCGTTCCACATTGTTTTGCTTGTCGCAAAGGGGCAAGGAGAAGAAACAGAGTCGTTGATGTGGGCCGAAGAGCCGGATGAAACCCAGTGAGCGTGGTCATAGTTCGCCTGGCTTCGCAGAACTTTTTGAGGCCTTTGTGTGGAGATCCCATGATAATATGCAAATGAATAATGTCCAGACATCTTCTAATCCAGGCAGTAGAGATCCTGGGGGGCAGACTGTGGAAATAGGACTTTGTAAGAGACAATGCCGCGGCGGTATGCCGAGTTTTCAGCATCGTCAAAACAACAACATAGATTGTCCTCGGTGAGGTGAGTGCTAACTGATCTAGTGGAAAGGGAGGATTGGCCATCAGCATGCGGTGTCGTGCGGAACGAACAGCATGTAAGTCGAAATCTACGAGTGAAGCATAGCTCCCGTCCCGGCGCTTCTTCGGTCGTTCCTTGAGAGCTCCTGGCTTCAAAGGTCCGAAAAACTCCAGCCATACGGGCAAAGGGATAGCAAGGTTGCCGGGAAAATCACTGCTCATATCTTTGGATGAAAATTTCCGAACTACTTCATTCCATGCTCGATCCCAGGACCCTGTCTGAACGAGCCATCGTACTCTCAGTTTCCATGTTTCGAGGTTTGCTGTCAAACCATCGGCTCGCATGGCTGCCAAAAGCCACTGAACAGTGCCAAAACAGCAATGACGAAGGGCAAACCAGATCAGAAGATTATACGAGCGCGAGGATCGAAGACTGGCATGGAGGTCGTGATAATCCAGTACGGCAGCAAGGCTCGGTAACGCAGGGCGGTAGGATAGTATATATAGAAGATTATGATAGAGAGAAGCAGGAGTTGTCGCGACCGGGATATGGGGAATTGGCGGTGTCTGAAAAGGCTGCTTTCCGACAGGAATGCCACCGAATGACGTGCGATTCTCATGCCAGGATCGAAATGCGTGTGTCATTTGGCTTGAGTGACCAAAACCATAGGTATATGAACGACCGGGATCCACGTATTGAAAATCAGAATCGTCCACATTTTCCACCGGGAAGTAGGTGACTGACGGTATATGCCTACGTCGATGAGCAGCATGGAATGAAACTGGTTGGGATACTGTAGTATTATGGTGTTGAGAGGTGCAGACAGAGTTTTCGCAACGTTCCCATCGTGCGGAGATAGATGGACTCTTCGTAATTGCTGTCGGGTTGCTCGACAGAGAAGAAGGGTTGTATCTCGAGCTCCTGTTACAAATGCGAATGAGTTGAGAGCATGGGCAATGACGGTAAAGTACAGACCTAAGGGAAGTGGATGGGTGGTTGGAACTGCTGTCCTGCTCTAGAACAAGAGCGTTTCTGGTAGTAGTTCGGACCCATGCTGTTGCTGCTGCGGCTTGTAGTAAAGTGGAGAATGAGGTTTGTTGGGAAGGAAGGAGACGGAGAGCACAATTGTGCATATTTCCTTCCAATTTTATTTTTTTTCCTGAACACTGTTGACAGTTGTTATGCATAGACATTACATAATATTCCTTGACGCGTAGGTAGGGCCTGCCATCTACAGCTCGTCCATGGGCTGCTGTACAGTCCGTCCAATCAGCCAACCAACTTTCGACACCCACAAGTCTCGGACACCTCGTAAGACGTTTACTCCCTCGAACTCTTTCCTTTCTGCGAACTCATCCAATACGCGCTCCCAACTACGCACTGTATCACTTCCAAACATTCCCCCCTCGCGATTAACAACATCGTCTACTCGATTTATCCATGCGTTCCATTCATCGCACAAACGAGGAAGAAGAAGAGGCCCAAGCGACGACTGCGTAAGAGGTGCTTGAGAGAGCATATGATTCGTGACTGCTGAAAGGAAAAGAAAGCTCTCGGATGGATGGGACTTTCCCTTGTGTAGGAACCAAAGCGTTGTAGAGTGAGATGCTATATGATGATCAGATGGATTTGAATCTTGAGATGCAGACGTTGGCGATGTGATGGATGAAAAATATGGAAGATATGAGAAACACGCGGCAACGAAATCCGTGATATGAGGTCGGAGTCGAGAGATTATATAGGAATCACGCATGCCACTGTTGTTAGTGTTGGATACCGACTGTCCGAATCCAGCAATGTTCTGCGGTCGCCCAAAACTGAAAGTAGTAGAAGAAGGGGCAGTAGAGTATGGGTATGCATCACGAAGTTTCCTGGAAGACTGTGCCAGAGCTTGAATGGCAGTGTCAACAGTGGGCCTAGGGATTAATGATAGGACGACGGATTTTAGGGAAGGTTGTGCATCAAGCAACGATGTTAATAAGGGCAGCAGCGACTCGGATGGGAGACTTGCTAAAAAAATGATGAAAGAAAAGGAGATGCAAACGAGTTAGCAGCCACTAACCTAATAAGACACCGGCATCAATGTCATCATCACTAAACGCGCTCTGCGACGTGTTCTCCTTTGTCGCAGTCTCGTTCTTAGTAGTATGTTCCGAATTCTGTGTCACTCGGGCTCGTTTTGGCGCTGCTCGTTTTGGGCGTTCCGGTGTAGGGCTTCGGTCCATGGAATGGTCTCTTGCAGGTCTACCTGTCTCTGTATCATCCTGAGGTTCGTGTCTTCTCTTAAGAGGGCGAGAAGGAGTATTCTGGTTTACAGATGTCACCAGTTGCTGGAACGCTGAGGGATTGGTGTGGCCTGGTGTTGGAGGCAATTGCCATCCAGCAACCATTGCAGATGCAGCAGGTGTGCCTAAGCCAAAGCCAAAGCCAAATGGAGAGGAAGCATGGGAGGCAGGACGAGGACCAAAGTCAATATGAGGTTGAAGGACGTTCGCCATAGACAGAACGAACTTGAATGCAAGCAAAGTGCAAGTGGCGAACAGTGCGTGTGCACACACGTGATGCCATTCTGACCTGCCCTAAGCCTTTCCCTTCATAATCACGCTTTCCAAAAAATTTCAGCTTGTGCCGACACCACTACAAAGTGAGTTACATGCTCCCTCGTTTCCCTCCAGAATGAAGACATATCGAATCGCTACTTTGAAGCCTTGAAGGCGAATGATCCTCTTTCACTATACCCAAATTTCTGAACCTCACCACACAATCTTCCGTGCTGCATGCTCATTGCTTTGTCCACAGCTTGGCCATATACATATGCGACCTTGGTGGTGAGCATCGTTCCTTCTTCTTTCGCAATGATTGAACAAAATAGAAGTCAAGCCCTGATTTTGTCTCAAGGACAAACAGTGACGATTATCCATGCTAATACTGACGCTTTATATCATCCTACTTTTATCGCTGTTGCTGACCATCCATTTAGATTATTGCTTTGCTCTTGTTTCCTGCTCCGAGTACTATCCAACAATATGTATCATCTACTTCTAAACTAATACTTAATGTAGTCTAAGATATATTCGAGTGAGTAAATCTTTTGTTAGCGCGCCCAGCAAATGTTCGCTATCCACATTATGGCAAATCCGACTGTCAATCTGGTCTTAACACCAGTTTTCCAGGTTCTTTTTAAAAAGAAATGTGATGGTGATAGTGAAGGCAATGTCTCCATGAGCTGATCAAACCATGGTGTATGAATGTTGCGAGTTGTCTCGCTGCTCTTCCCATGCTCGTGAGGCTCTTCAATATTAGAAAGGGGTATGATCTCCGGTCTTTGGTCAGGCCGCAGTGCTTCTTCTGGAAGGTGGATAGTCGAAGGAGTGATAAATGCTGGAACTGTTGTAGGTAATGCGCTAGATGCCTTCCCGCATATCCGGCTCGTGATATCTGTTGTGGCATCAGCCATCCGGTCTGACACATAAACGAACATGATCGTGGTTATCACGAAATTTATTGGCCTCCATTGTGCACCAGGAATAACGAGGAGAATTCCCTTGGTGTCGCCTGCCAACCAGAGATGGTACTGAATTATGAATGTCTCAAGTGAGCACCGTCCTATGAATGCGAAGATACGGGAAGATGTAGAGCGCAAAACAATGTTTGCATTTCTCAGCACGACAAAGGCCAAGATGGGGATGAACGAAACGTATGGATGCCAGCGATTGTAGGTAAACTTGGATTCTTGGTAAAGTTCGAATCCAAAAAACCAGAGGACGGCGAGACAAGAAGTGCCTATTGACACCTTGCATACCAATGGCCAACGCGGATGTTCTGTTAAACGATTTTCTCGAGCTTTGATAACAGCGACAGCAGCAACCATTCCGATATAAACAATCCACAGATCAAGATTGACTCGAAACGCCCATTCGCGAGCAGACCAATGTATACCACATGCTAGGCGCAGAAACTCGAAAAAGGCTTCCAACAACCGCGGGTCTCGCATGAACCATGTAACGAGGCAGGCGGATATCACAAACTTGGCCACAAGAAATGTGGTTTGTCCATTGCGCTGCGAGCCGACAACCATGGTGGTGTATATGATCAGGAACCACATAGACACCAGCGGTGAAAAATAATAGGAGATATAATCTGTGTTCATAGTGTAGGCAAGACAAAACGTCAAAACGTTGAGCCTAACCAGTACCTATAAAAAGCGATGAGTCTGAATAAACATATCACGCGGGGAACTCACTTGAGCGACACGCAAGAAATCATAATCCGCTTTCCTGAGATAAAAAGTAGTATGACCATACCCGGTCATAAACAGATATGATGCAACAAGGACACGGATTGGGTTATAAATTCCAGAAATTTTCGACGCGCCGCAGTAATGATATATTAAGATAGCGACTTCGAAATTTGTTTGAGACAGACTTATAGGCAATATAAATGGGTAGATACCATACCTTGCATCCACCCTTTCCATTCGTCTGTCTGTTCTCGGTTCAGAAAACCCAGATCTTTGTCCCCTTGCTTGATAGAGGCTAATCCAATAGCAAGAGAGATAAAACAGAGAAAACCAAACATCCACGGGCTAAAGTGTTTCTGCTCCTTCAACCATAATCCTGTTCGATCTGCGAGGAAAATAAGAGCGATGCTGGTGCTAAATATCAACGATGTATCCTTCGTCCATATAAATTTTAGACCTCGTTGACCTGTTTTTTTGGAGGGAATTAATGCAGGCTGTTATTTTGGACACAACAATTACAACTTCCCTCGCTGATATGAGCCTATATAGGCGATTGGACCCCACAAAACTGTGGCACTGAGGATTATAAATTGCAGCGGAGACGGCCAAGGATACCGACTACAGCAAGTCTTATCAAAAGGAAAGTGCTTCGGTAGCACATCGTTGCATCGTTGATTGAGAAGGATAGTGGCCTGAGTCTTGACCAAGGCCTCAGAGAAGTGTAGACCATCTTCTGTCTGGGATGGGTCGAGCATTTCATTAAACACTCTGGGCAATACAACTGGAATCGAGGGTGTCGGCTTGGAAAATGTCGAGAAGACATCCATCGATGGAGGGTTGATACGATGAAATAAATCCGAATTCATTGCATCTATGTCTGAGGAGCGTATTGACATCGCTCGTTCGTGGGTTAACTTCGAAGCAACAACCTGTTCAACAGGCAACATAACAACGTCGTCCGCTGGTTTTGCGCGATTACGAGCCAAGGAATTCAAAATATGTTCCGTGTTGGCTTCCCAGGAAGATAGATGGTCATACCGCAGATACCATAATCCAGATCCTAGGACGAGCAACCCCGTCCGCTGCACTTCGTCATGACGTTCCAAAGATGTACGATCATTCGTTAACCCAACCATGTCATATGTGCGCGAAGTGTTGAGGAAAGGATCCCAGAAGAAAGATATAGGAGTCCCATACTTGGTGCGAAAAATGTGATCGGAATGCCGATGTCCGTCTGGGGGTGCGGTAGGGATTGTCGGATCTAGTATATGGGCTAGTTGGAAGAAGAGTATGCGCGCGACAGAATCTCCAATGAATACCACTTGCTTCGACATAAAACATATGGAACCTTCTTCTGGCTTGTATGAGTGAAGCATGCATCCTAACACGAATAACTTAATAGTGGAGAGCCAGTAAACAAGACTGACACACCGTCCGGTTGCCAGTTGTGCCTAGCTGCATCAAGCCAGCTTCCACGGTTCATCAACGCACCACAATGTATAGGGTCCGACCAACCTACAGAAATGAACTTGTCAAGGAACACACTAAATGTTATGATCATACCAACGATAATAGTTCGTGCCAGACCAACCACGATGCTAAGGACGGTCGCAAGAATTCCAAGAAAGTGAGGCCATGTAGGGCTCAAAGAGAGCGACTGGAATAACATGCACTGTCGAAGTTGTGGCCCTTTAGAACCAAGTATAACCCTAGATCGAAATGTCACTCATAATACATATTACGTAACAATATTGAGGGTAAGATGGAATATATAGTAGTCATTTTTGGGTCCATCGAGGCTGTCTAGGCATGTACTGAGTCTTTCGTAGACGTAGGAGGATATCAAATTATAAATATACATGCAACAAAGTGGGTACGACTAAAATCTACGATGGTCCGTTGAAGTTTGTCCGAAGGTAAAGTATCAAGTTGTGACGAACAGGCAAAACATCGTCCCGAGTGAGTGTCAGGGAGCAATACCACTTCAATTTGAAGTAATTGTCAAACCTGTTGATCATGATTAACTTAATGGTGCAGGGGAAAAGTTTTGGTTGCGTACCAGTTCTAGCAAAGAAATTAATTATTGTTATTATGTCAGAGATGTCAAAGGCTTACCCTTTACAGTGATTATTAGCCGCAGTTGGGATGCACGAGAGATAGCGACACCAGGAGCAGGCTGCAAGCATAATAAGTTCGACGTAGGATACTCCAGAAAACGATGACCAACCTGCATAAGGATCGGAGGTATAAAAGTTCCTCACTAAGACGACGAACAAGATGACGGTTAGTGGGATCGCAAGTATGCGGAAACTCCACATAATCAGTCGGTGTTGCTTGGTGACACTAATAACAGGATAGAAGGTAGTCCCAACAAGGAGACCCATCAGAAAACCTCCGAGATGTGCTACAGTGAGAAATGAGAAGACATAAAAGATATTACAAAGACCTCCCAACCGAAGTTATCAACAACTTTTAAGTCTTCAATCAGCCTGTTACAATCAATTATTGAGAGAAGTTACTTACACGGAATAAACCCGATTCCGATTCCGACAAGCAATTCAATGATCATATATATCAGCTGACAGTGCAAGAGGTGAAATTGTTGAGATTACTTCCAGAAGATGAGTGTTTACCTTGTGAACGGGCTTGTACTGATACTTCCAGTGCGCAAATAAGTCCACCCATGTGACCTTTTGCGAGGTTCAATCAATCGAAGGAAGCTTCTAAATGACAACCTACCGCCACTGTTCCAAAAATTGCTCCACTAGCACCGAGGGAAGGTAATCCCACCAGCGCAAAATTTCCTCCAAGAATGTTTCTGGTAGACACAGGTCAACAGTGGTCACTACAAGCACGAAACGGACAAGTCCAACGCACCCAAAAATTCCAGCAGCGAAGTAGGTGAGAAAGAAACCCCCCGAGCCCATTTCGCGCTCGATCTAGTAAGCGTTAGTAATCGAGTCATACACCCGGTCCACAACAAACCTGGGCGGAAAGAGTAAGCTGTGCAAATAAATTCAGGAGAATGTGGACAAAGCCAGCATGCAAGAAGATCGGAGTGATGAACCTAAAAGCACGATGGGCACCTCTGAGTAACAGGACATCAGAAGAGAGGTACGGACCGGAACCACTGGCTGGGGTTTTTCCCGTGAAAGCCTGTATTAGATGATTAATTAAACTGTGGAGTCAGAATATATATTCTGACCTCCAAATCCACAGATCGTCTCTAAAGGACAGATTTTGTCGGGGGGATTAGCGGTATTGTTGAGACCTAGAAGCAATATAAGGCGTAATTAACATTCATTACCTCGGAAAGTATGGTCTCGACATACATCCAAGTCGTAATGAAGGAGGCACTGCCTGGACCAGCTTCATACAAGGAGGAAATCGAGCCCCGACATTGATAAGAGCGCTTGAAGATGGACCAAGCATGGGGTTGACAGTCGGCTGAAATTATTAAAGAAAATGGAAATGTGAAGATGATGTTTAGCAACATACCTTGAAAGAAACCGGGGTACCCTGAGCGCGTGAGTTGACAACCAACTCGTAAATAAACACTGCAACCATGACTAGACTCAAGACCCAAACTAGCTTGGCTTTGAGCGCAAGGCGCGCCTTGAGCTGATGGAAGCGCACCAACAAATGGGTATCTTTGCCTTCCAATCCCGCGTTTCTTGTCCTCGATCCGCTGTTCAAGTGGATACCTCGCAGGAAAGGTCTTCTCTGTCGAGGGCACAGGTCTTTTGTCTCCGCCATAAGGTTCCGCATATTCTGAGTACGTCATGGTCAGAATTTGAGAAACAACATGAAAATGCCTACCTAGGTCACGGTAATTGTCTGAGCGCCCAACATCGGCAGCATTGTGCACTAAAGGAGATTCCTCTAGACCCGAATTTTGTGCGTTGGGGAAGTGATTGAAGTCCTCATTGACATGTGGTAGTGACTCTCCGGTGTTGAACGAAGCTGTGCTTTCGTAGTGGCTCGACTCTTGGAAGGCGTCGTGAACGTGTGGATCTTTATCTGCAAAAGGGTCTTTGTAGCTATAGTCTTGGTCCTTGGATATGATCATGAGTTAGTCGGAAAGCAGGCTTCAAGTAACACGTTTTGTAAGTACTACGAGGGAAAGGTCGTAGTGGGAAAAGGTTGTGGTTAACAAGAAGGCTTGACGATGATTGACAGCAAGACTATGGTATTGGAGCAAGCACTGCCTCGAGGGCATAGGTTCGGGTGTCGCCAAGAGCGTCGTCTATGCGGTGATCGATATTACAATGCAGATGTACACAAAAATAGCGTTTTAAGGATCTATGACCTGTGCAACTGTTCCTCCCAAGCTTTGTCTGCCTTTACTACGCCCAGACGGCTTTCGAGTCAATGGAGTATTCTGACTCTGGGAGCCTCCGGACTGCACGGTGTCCACGTTGGGATAATCCGAAGAGGGGTCATCCTTATCATCTTGACCATCTGGGTGCAGCTCAAAAGGTTCCACCCAGTGAACTGCAGGCTGATTGTCGTCCACCCATCGCAATGCTTCTACTCCCACTTCTCTGACCTTTTTGTTTCTCAATCTCCACTGCCGACTTCCGATGTTCGAATCAGTGCTGCGGGTTTCAGGCACGGGCCGGGCGCTGCGCTGCTTATCCAGTTCTTCATCGCCGGACAGAGTGTCGATTGAAACGGCAGCTAACATACGAGGATTAGATGGAAAAAGCAAAGGAAGCATATATCGGGAGTCCAACAACTCTCCAAGGGCAGGAGGCGGTCCAGCAGGTTCCCAGATACTGATATCTTGTGGTGTCCCAAATAACAGGTTGATATCATGATGAGCACCAGGACTCTCTGCGTGAGTAGCACTCAAAGGAACGTCACCAACGATGGTACTCGATGATTCATCAACTTGCGATGACACACTATCCTCATGATCACGGTCTCGGTCACTCATCTGTAAAGAGAATTCAGTTCCTGTAATTCGAAATAGACGTGTGCAACATTCGAACCTCTTTGCGAAGGGCCTCGACACCTAATTTTACGCGATGCCTTTCCCAGTCTTTCTGGAGCTGTGTGATATATTGGATACATTCCTCTGTCATCCTCCCCTCATTGACTTCATATTTATAGTCGCGAACAGCACGGCGCATCTTGGGGAGTAATCAGCAACGATGGCCTGCGTAAAAAGAGGGTCTTACCTGCAGGGGATTGATGCTCCTCATGGTCTGGATCGTGGCAACGAGCTCTGGAAACTCGGAAATGGACGACAGACACTACGATACCAGCCTGCTATGTCAGACGGAAAAATCTCGCACCGACAATCAAATGACAGACCTGCAACCAATTTAGTAGATTCCGTACAGGTACGAAATGTGATTGAACACCGGGGGGAAGTTGCATTTGTCCGATCCACTCTTCTAATACAGCAAGATTCATCCCAATTTGTATGGCCCTCGATCTGCATACAGTCAGCGGACGTGTTTGTCTGCATTCATAAAACGGGTACCGGCAAAGATATTTCTTGCGTGTGATAATACGATTAAACAATTCACCTAAACACACATTAGTAAACAGTTCCCCAGTGCAGCATTAAATTTACAAGAAGTCCAATACATTACTTGAGACCACAGCTGTGCGGTAAAGACAGGATTGATATTTGAGAGTGTCAAAAGTGTATGCAGAGCTGTCAGAACAGAAATTAGGTCTTTGGGTGAAGGGGGAGGAGGCGCATCAGGAAAGAGGGATGTTAATGGCGCGGTCGAGGAGGTACGTCCTCGAGAAAAGCTTTGTTTCAGGGAAGAAAATCCTCTGGATGTCGATGATGACAACGTCCCTTGGCTCTGAGATGGCGACAATGGCCGCTGTGGGCTAGGAGGAGAAGATGGAGCTCCGCCCCTAGATAATGCACTGCTGGATGAGGCGGCTACGGGAGGGGCTGATTTTTTCTTGCCGGTAAAGGAGCGTAGGAATGACCAATCAGACTCGAATTGTATCGTTTCGTACTCGGATGGCAGCGGGCAAAAATTGAGAAGGCAAAAATCAAGAAGTTGGTCTATTCGACGTTCCGCAAATCGAATGATGAACACTATAGCGATGGCGTTGGATCAGAGGTTTGACAAAACGCACGAAAAATACTTTTACCAAATACAGAGTTGATTACTTCTTCTATCAGCTCGAACGATCCCAACATCTCACACACCTCGTTGATTGAGGTGTCACATTGCAGGAGGTGGAGCAAGATCGTTGCGTTGAACAGCCAGAAAACTAAACAAGTCACATCGTCTGGCCGATTCTGTGATAGAGGGTGAGATAGATCAGGACGGTATCGAATTATGCGTACAAAAAATGTCTCTTCGATAGCGTCAGTGGCACCAATCATCAAGTCTTCCAGCCAAGTGTGGTCACATGTTAAGCATGCAAATCTTGTGAACATGTATAAATAATTGGCTGGTGTGGAATTTCGTAGAGAAGGTTGAAAATTGGTGATGAGAGAGTCGAAGATATGGGGTAAAGAGGGCGGAGAAAAAACGAGCATGGACGAATAATCTGGTAGGGGTGTCTATCACACTGGTGAGGGATGACCGCGATAACAAGATGGGAGCACTGACGTAGATTCTATCATCCCCTTCCTCATCTTCCGAACCAGAATCAGAAGAACTAGAACCAGAATCAAGATCCCACCACGCAGGATTGACATTAAAAGCTTTGTTGATTCCGTCGCGCACCTCTTTCTTCCTTTCTTTCCGCTTCATCCGTTGCTCGGACAGTCTCCGCTTTTGTTCCATTCGACCTCCTGTCCAGCCCTCGCCTCGCATAGATTCTTCAAGTAGCAGCGCAACATCATCTCGACCTGGCAGAATAGAATGCGCAGTTACAACGTCTAGAGGTGTCAGATTTCGGCGAGTCACAGTGAACGGGGAGCATCCATGAGTCATCAAGTGAGAGACCAGTGTCGGTGGCGATAAGAGAGCAGCATAGTGCAGGGGGGTCCAACCAGCTTGAAGCACGCGTCAGATGTGAATTGAACCTGGAGTCATGAGACCTTGACATCACCCTTGTCCGCACCCAGACTTGCTCCTTGAGCAATGAGCAACCTCACACATTCTTCTCTTTCCACATCGCGATCTGAGTCCGCGCCAAAACCGTGAATGACAAGGGAGACTAGACCAAGACCATCCTCGTCTCGAATTCCTAAGTCGACATGTGGCTGCGCCTGAGGGTCAAAGACGAGATACTGTAGGACAGAGAGCTCTCCGAATGCGCAGGCACGACTCAAGCTGTGTGCGACAAGTTTCGCCCTTTGTATCATGGAAAGGCCTGAATGAGGAGAAAGAAGGGAGGCTATGTAGGTCGTTGTTGGGTACAAGGGATGGAGATCAGGTTCTGGAGAAAAATCCAACCGCTGGCCAGATGTTAAAGCCATAAAGTGCAGTTAAAGATAATCGTAAGGAGG
Source organism: Tricholoma matsutake (assembly GCA_026075535.2). NCBI lineage: Eukaryota > Fungi > Basidiomycota > Agaricomycetes > Agaricales > Tricholomataceae > Tricholoma > Tricholoma matsutake. Next base: position 7,803,296 of record AP026540.1, on the reverse strand, counting down.
AGGGATAGATCTACTTGAAATATGAAAACATCCAGATCTTAACAGAGTCTATGGTATTAGAGACGAGGATACGAGTCAAGAGAGAGACGAATGCAATAACTGGCGCGGATAGTTCAACCTTGTAGCTGCAAGTTTATATTATAAGCAAGCCACGATCACTCCGATCATCATGCCCTCTCTCAAACGACAAAAACTTTCCGCCCATTCCCTTCACGAGCAGCACGACGACGATCGTCATTCTAGTTCCGAAGAATCCTTGTCAGATGCAAATAGTGACGATAACTCTTCAGACGAAATTGTGGATATTAAAAGACAAAAATCACACCAAACTTCCAAGAGGAAAATCAGAGCTACTGGATCCTCCATTTTCGGTGCTACCCTTCAGTCCTTACTGCACACGGATGCCCCTTCTGAGCTACCGCTCTCCCTCAAACCTTCCATCGCGAGGCAACGGAATGATGAGAAGCTGGAATCGAGAGCCAGGAAGGTTTTACAAGTAGAAAAAAAGGAAAGGGAGGATAAAGGGAGGATAAGGGACGTCATTGGGGGTTGGGGAGGAGAAAACGAGAGGGCCCTCCGAAAGGTTGCTCAAAGAGGAGGTTTGCACTGAAATTCTGTCGCTCGGTTCATACTGAGTGAGGGTGGTGGAACAGTCGTAAAGTTATTCAACGCGATACAAAACTCTCAAACTGTTGCTTCCGTCTCTGCAGAAGAAGCAAAGAATGCACGAGGAACAGGCAAACCGACTTTACCAGCACCTGCGATCGACGATTTGAAGAAAAAGAAGGTCAAGCACAAGAATAATACGGGTGTAGCGAGACCGAATGAAGGTTTTTGGTGTTTTATTGTCTCTATACATCATTCTAATTCCGCGATACTGGCTAGGTAAAATAGAAAAAGACGACTTTTTCGACATGATTCGATCCGGAGGCGTCGTCTCCAACTTGTAGCAGTTGGGCGAACACACTATCTGGTCTTGGTACATTTCTGAAGGAACGGAATGGATGGCCTGCCGAAGTGTTCAAGGCCTTTATGCTGTTGTGGATATGAAAGTATAGACAGCAACCAAGAGGGAGCCTGACAATTGTCTATGGATGCCTCCCTCGTCTTTGTTGGTCCACCTATAGTTCCGCCTATGGTTCCGCAGTCTAAACAACCTATATGAAATAAATACTTGTAGGCGTTCTATCTGTGCATGGGTACATTGGAGCTGTTCTAGGGGTACGCAGGTATAGTACGGCGCCATAAATAGAGAAAATACCATTATTATACACTTACGCCACAAATAAACTGGAATGAAAATAAAAATAAAAATAAATGGCGGTCGTGCACAGAGCCTGCCCTAAACGTCACGTTAGAATTTCTCATAAATTTCGTGCAACGCGTTCACGAACTGTTTCTATGGTAAGTCCGGTCCAAAACAGTCCGAAAAGCCTCATCAACCTCTAATCAGCCCCCGAAACACTCCATCCACCACGAAGAATGGGATCGTCGACTGCACGAAGTACAAGTCACGAAACAGTGAGTTTTCAGTACCTCTTTTTCCATCGTTTAAGGATGAGCAACCATTGGGAATCTCTCTGAATTTTAAGAATGAAGAGGCCAAAAATTGCATGTATTATCTGAACACTTTTTTTTTTTCGTTGTTCCATTTGTCCATTAACCATATGCTGAACATCTTCGACAGTGATTTAAATCGCCTTATCATGGACTATCTTGTCATTGAAGGATACAAGTCAGCTGCTGAAGCGTTCAGTCAAGAGGCCAACCTTGCACCTCCGGTTGACTTTGAGAGTATCGAGAGTAGAATGGATATACGTGAAGCTTTACAACGCGGCGACATCGAGGATGCCATTACGAGGGTCAATGACCTAAATCCCGAGGTGTGTAGCAACTGCTTTGGGCAAGGCGTAAAGGATTATACTGTTTCATGCACCACTCTTAGACCATTTTTTTTGTGGTTGGTGATGTGACTTGGAAAACTTCAGTCTTCAATATGATTCGACTTGCCCCCTTGTTGCTTGGAAATGATATAATGTAATTCTCTTTCTAATAAATTTCTAATAGATATTGGACACGAATCCAGCACTCTATTTTCATCTGCAGCAGCAGAAACTGATTGAATTTATACGTCATGGACGCATAGCAGAGGCATTGCAGTTTGCGCAGGAAGAGCTAGCTCCACGAGGTGAAGAAAGTCCAGAGTTTTTGACAGAGTTGGAACGTACGATGGCGCTCTTAGCGTTTGAATCATCGCCATCAGCGCCTGCAGGTATATCGGAGTTGTTGTCGCCTGCTCAAAGGATGAAAACAGCAGGGGAGGTGAATGCAGCTATACTGGAGAGTTTGAGTCAAGGGAAGGATGTGAAGTTGATTGGGCTTTTGAAATTGTTGTGTTGGGGTGAAATGATCTTGGAAGAAAAGGCCGAGTTTCCAAGAATATGATATTGATATAATACTTAGTCAGCGTGACTAGAGTGACGACAACGACGACGACGGCGCTGTTGGCGGCCTTGCAACGTTGCCAACTTTTTGTTCTGTGCCATGTCGGACGATGCAAGAGCTTTAAAAGGTCGTCGCGTTCTTTACATTGCAAATCCTGGTTCAGACTCTGAAGGAACAGACGATGATCTATCTCTTCCTCGTCCAAAATATATTCAACAACAACCCGCCCCGCTCACTACAAATGTCTCTCATCATTCTTCTTCTCATCCTTCTTTGTCTTCTCCTTCTAGTACCAGCTCTCCTGCTGCTGATGAATCTACTCCTCCCCCAAGCACTCCTGGACTCTCAATCCCACCAGTCGATCTTTCAACGGACCCTACTATCCAAGAGCCTGTCATTGCTTCCCATACCAACGATCGAAACTTATCTGATGGTCCACAAATTACAATCACTTCTCGCAAAGGCAAGTTTCTACAGACCCTTAAATCTCCATTCCAGAGCCACAGTCGACATCAACGTCCCACCATCGATACCCCTCCCAAACGACCACGCACGGTAAGGTTATTCCAATCAAGTTTACCCTTCCCCTCATTTCTTCTTTTCTAGTCGCCCACTGTATCTATTCCTGATTCATCCAACGCAACTTCCGCCGTATCTGACAAGGTCCTTATTGTCGTAACTACTGATTCGGATTGGTATGTCACGGTTGATATCAGCAGTGCAAAGAGTGCCGCTGTCATCCGAGAATGTATCTTCAACAAGGTCTGCTCTATCCTATAACCATCCACTTATCGTATCCTGAATATTCCTTAGCTCAATATTCTAGATGAAGATCAATTTCACTTTTCTATCTACCAAACCGAGATGGGCGCCTTTGCAATTGGAGACGCTTTGACAGACGAGAAGTTGTTCTCTCTATGTCACCAACAAGGAGATACGAAAGGGTCCCTCAAGTTTTTCGTATCGCACTCCTCCGCTGCCGTACATGAACAGCCTTTGCGTCCACGTTCTCCAACGGCTGTCACCATTCCTCCTCCCGTTCTTCCATACAACAACAACCATCTACCCTTGCAACTTAAACGACGCTCAAAGCAGGAAAGTGTTTCTTCTACCAGTGAACAGCATCCTCTTGAGACAGCTGCCGGGTACGAAGCAGACCTTGACAATCCGGACCGCGACTCTCATAGGACGGCTGTGCACCCTTCCCCTCCTGTAACTACCCCTTTGGGATCAGGAAATTCTTCAACTTCTCCCAATAACGCACGCAGACCTAACGTGCTAACTCAGCCGTCCATTACCCCACTTCCCCGCCCACTGCACTCGAATACGCCACCTCTTTTGGATGGTATCAACGGGACAGGAAACGATTCAAATTCTGTTGAAAAGCCTAGCCAATTCGTTTCACCTCCCCCACTTTCTCCGAATCGACCCAATTTCTTGCAGGACGAAGATTCTCTTGGGCCGCCGGTGAATAAAGGCGTTCATGGCAGGTCGGGTTCGGATGCCGGTGCTGAACGTGAACAAGCGCTCAAGGCTACTGAACAACAACTGGAGACCGTGAGCAAGCAATGGCGAATTCGTCAACCACAGGCGTCTGGAGGAAGGCTGAAAACAGAACCATCTAGGGAAGTCTTACTCTCAAAGGATTCTCGACGAAAACTTCTTCCGAATGATCTTAATGACCCTTGGGTAGTCGTGCCGTCCTCCAGCCCCCGTACAAATGAGAAAGATGTTTCTCCGCCGGCACAGGACCTGTCAAGGGCCACTGCACACTCTTCATCTCGACAACAAGTGTCACCCGCGCGTTACAAATCAGGGTATTCAACTCGTGTTCTTGCCATGCCCGCAAATCCTCGCCAAACACCCCCAGCGGTACCAGCGGCTTCTAGTGACACCCGCACTCCTTCACGTCCAGCAGGCGTACCACTTCCCCCTGGTTCCGTGGTCGCATGGAGAGGGGAGGAAAGAGGAGAACCAAAAGCGGCGCCCCCTTCCCCTCAGCTTCGTCGGCTGAATAAGGTTGCTAAGAGCATGGATAATCTTCGAGCTTCAGCATTCGGTCATCTTTCTGCTTTGCAACCTGGGGGTGCAAGACGACAACCTCCTCAGCTACCCATGACACGTCCAACAGCTAATATGCGTGAACAAATAGCATTTTCGTCGGGTGGTTCTTCGTCGGGGCTGCCCAAGTCCTATGAAGCTCCGCGACAGCTGAGACCACTCCCTGTTCAGGGCTCTTCGCACAGCGGTACACCGGACTCGGGTCAGAATCCATACAGTGTGCGTGGAGGAACGTTCATGTCTAGCCGTGAACCATACCCTCGACCACAGTCAGCACTGGGTGATTCCTTGGCATCTCCCACTCACCAGTACCCTCGCCAGCTGCAGTCACCAACATATGGCAATATTTCTGATGCTGGAGAGCCCATCCGATCTCCCCGAGCCATATCTCCTAGTCGGGCGTATCATATCCGATCTAAACCTGATGCGGTCTACGGAAATCGCGCCGACCCCTTCTTTGATACCGCAAGTGCTGTTGAAACCTCAAATACAACGCCCCCCCGTACTCCAGTCAGCCCCCGAAGTCCCCATCGGCCCGCCAGTGAGAAGCGTGGTGATACAGAATCTCCTCTATTCTGCGCGGCTGATAGTACGAATAACAGCAACCGTAGTTCAGAGTCAACCTTGAGACAACAAGATCAGATATTGTTCTCGAATATATTCGCCCAGAACAGCGAAGCTACCTTGGTACCCCCTGTCATGTATGCGGCAGAGAAAAGGCCTCGCTCTCCACCTCCAACATCCTCTGTCGGCGAGATGACACAATCAAATCTTTCTAGTCAGTATGACGACGAGTCTGATAGTGGGGGCGACGACTGCGGGACTTCTATGTGGAAAAAACCTCCCATGGTTGACCCAAAGAGGCCAAAATCCATCTTACGACCTCCACTGAAAGTTCAGATCGCATCTTCATCGGCTACACAGCAACAGGGAAAGACACTCCACAGCGATATCCAACATGCTACTTTCGCTCCTCCTCCGATTCCGCCGATTCCGCCCTCCCATCTGGCGAACACGCCTCCACTATTACCCCGGGGGCGTGTTAACGCTAGGGGGGGAAAGGGTGGCCGCGGTAGTACATTCACGGAGATGCAAGACTCGACCTGGGCGCCTCGACCACCTCCCGAGGATGTGTACGAACGTCTGGAAGAATTCTTTCCAGAGCATGATCTCGATAAGCCGCTTATTGAGGCGAGCTCTGGTGGAACTTCTCCTACAGCAGCAGATACTTCACCCGTTCTTGCTCCCCCAGTTCCTGTCCCCTCTGACAAGACCACGCGCATAAAAGGGAAAAAATCTATCCGACTTGTAGCGCAAGAACATAAAAAGTTGATTGACCGCACATCTCGAGGAGACTCTTCGTCTTATTCCAATGTTTTGCGCAAGAGGAGCACAAAACTGTGGGGTAGTAAAGTGGAAGAAGTTACAACCGCACAGGCCAAGGTTTATGGCTCGTCAACCCTACCAGAGTCTTCCCCTGGTGGCTCAAGTAAGGATCCACTGCTCCCAACAATGTGTTTTACTGACAAGTATGCATTCAGGTACTTTTAAATGGGTGCGAGGTGAATTGATCGGCCGAGGAACATACGGTCGTGTCTATCTTGCTCTTAATGCCACTACGGGGGAGATGATCGCCGTCAAGCAAGTCGAAGCACCGCAAACTGCTAGTGACAAGAACGACTCGCGGCAGGTTACAGTGGTGCAGGCGCTAAAGCTGGAAAGCGAGACACTAAAGGACCTCGATCACCCTAATATCGTTCAATATCTAGGGTTTGAAGAAACACCTTCGAACTTAAGCATGTAAGTTGTTTTATTTTGAGGAGCAATGCGTACTTGCTTATTCCACTCTTTAGTTTTCTGGAATATGTTCCTGGAGGCTCAATCGGTAGCTGCTTATTAAAGCATGGGAAATTTGGCGAAGACGTCACAAAATCCTTCACTGCACAAATACTTAGTGGACTGGAATATCTCCACTCTAAAGGAATTCTTCATCGCGTAAGTCTTTGACTTTCGAGTTTCTGTGCAACTTTCAACCATCGCCTTTGACAGGACTTGAAAGCAGATAATATCCTTGTAGAGATGTCCGGAACATGCAAAATCTCAGATTTCGGCATCTCAAAGCGGACGGACGACGGTAGTGGAGGAGCCTTTACAGCCATGAAGGGTACCGTCTTCTGGATGGCACCCGAAGTCATCAACACAAAGAAGAAGGGATATAATTTCAAAGTTGACATCTGGAGTGTAGGGTGTGTCGTGCTGGAAATGTGGGCTGGCTCGAGGCCGTGGATGGGAGACGAGGTTGTTGCCGTCATGTTTAAAGTACTTCTCATATCTTTCCACATATGGAAGATACTCACCCTTGCTTGTTACTCCAGCTTTACCAGTCTAAACACCCTCCTCCAATACCAGAAGACGTAGTCTTGTCTGAATTGGCAGACGATTTCAGGCGAAAGTGTTTTGCCATGTGAGAAGATTAGACCCTCACAATTTCTTCCTCCTGATTTTTTTGTTTTAGTAATCCGGAGGAGCGACCAGCTGCAGCAGAACTTCGAAAGCATAAATATCTTGAACTCCCACCGGACTGGGTGTTCACCGGATTTTAAGTAGGATCGACTCCATACTAACCTCTTACATGTACAATCTTCTATTCATTACGCATCATCGATCATCTGTCCTAGTAGTATCATTCTTGCTGCTCCTGCCCTCACGTTCATGCCATCTGTCCTAGTATAGTCATACGTTTTGTGTAGCGATTTAATGTTCTAATGCTTATGACGACGTTTCTCTCGTTAAACTTCTACCATACGTCAAACCGCACCAGTCTTAACAGTTCTCGGTACCATCATTTCGAACCTGCTGCAGCCTCGTCCCCCATATCTTATTTTGCCGGCGTCCTTCGCAATCTTCCACGCAATAGTCTACCATCGCCGCTACACCCCTGACATCGGTGCCGCGATATGCACTAACTCCATGGGGAATGCGTGGATCACAAATCAACCTCCGAGTCCAACTCGATTTGCCGAGAAGTTCCACTGAGCACTCCGAGCTCGCTTGCGCATTCGTATCTAGCCTCACAGGTTGTACGGCTTCTTGCAGCATGATTGGAGGATGTGAAGGAAGACCCTTTTGAGATACATGTCGAAGGATCTGACAACCCATGATTCCAAGGAGAATATAGTCCCATTAGTAGGTGAGGTAGGCGGGCAGGAACAATGCGTTTTTGATACCCAATCCGACTGCCTAATCAAATGCAATCAGTGGCATGCCGGGAACTATGACCGAGCAAGAAGTTGAAATGCATAAAGGCAAGATCAGCAAGGCAGAGGCGCCTTGTTAGGGCGGAGAACGTAGCTCGTTTGAAATGCCAGTACTCATTGTTGTTCAGAATCGTGAACCACTCAGAACGGAAGAAAGCTACGGCAGAAAATATCAACTTGAAACAAGCCGTGTTCAAGAAGCCCATCGAGTGTTGCCTGACAAAAGACGGGAGCTAAATCCTGAAGGGTTGTCGATATTACTTGCACGAGTTTAGACCTGTGGGACTTATAGATTACAGAATCACCGTGAACAAAAGGAGCGTCAGGAAAGGAAAGGATGCCACGGTCGAAGTTCGTCATGCCCTGGTCCATTGACTCTCAAAGGCAGAAATCCCTACTGGCAATCTAGCCTGGCATGAAATGAGTGGCAATTTTTATGAGAGATGCAAACGAGACAACTTCTTCGTCGTAATCAGTCCATTCTCCGTCCATTAGGTCGACTTCTGAGAAGCCCTTGCCTGTAGATCCTACACACGTCCAAAATCCCTTGGGCCAAACAAAATAACTATATTATTTCCTTTCTGATAAGATCAACTTACTTGGGGATCAAAACCCACAAACTCCAAGCCTCGACATTCGATAACCAACAGAGGTGCGAACTGGCAATTTTCATCCGTATATGGCTGAGAAGGAGAAGGATCAAATTTCGCTGAGCTTTCACGCTTGCCTAAGCCACAAGGGAGGTCGTCGATGAACGATCAAGAGGTAAAAGGAAAGACAGACATGATCCACAGCGCCATACGAAATGGGCAGTGTTTCCTTTGCTGCCAGAGAGTTCATATTCTTCCTGTCGAAAATTCATCGACCAGATGGTACTGGATCGAGTGACAATCGTACTCTGCGGTTGAGAGATACAAGTTTCGGATGAACTTCATGGCAGCTGTTGCATTTTACCTGCGGTGTTGTGAGATGTCTCGAATCACCGACGAACGGAAGAGGCTTACTTGGAATAAATACTCAAAGTGATCTGAGGCAGGAACTAACTTGGTTGCATTTTCCAGTTCAGCTTTAATGGAGAGTCTTAAACGCTATGCACGGCGACATAATGAGCAGCAAGTTGGGACATCGACAATGGAAACTCACGACCATGGTATAATGATCAGTCACGGTTGTAACTTAGGAGTAACATAACAACTTTGCTGCTCCGATCAAGAAAGCCAAGGCTGCAGTGGGCTGGGGCCGCACACGCTCGACCGAGTCGACTGCGAAGCAATGGTTTTACAGTCAAGTTGTTTTCAAATGCTCGCAAAGCAAGGTCCGCTTTTTGCAAATGCGTTCTCTGCTTCAAGAAGAAGCTTTGCCACATCTTCTTCAGTTCTGGCCAGACGCACGAAGACAGAAGAAGTGTTCACCTCTGACGAGGCCTTTGACTTACTGGACGACGACTTTGACGATGATGACTCGGCATCTGCTGGCCATCTTATGCTTCGACAGCAGCGTCAGGTTCTGTATTATCTTAGGCTTATAGAGCACGAGATGCCCAAACTAGTTGGTCAGTTTTTCTTAGAACATACCTTGACTACATCATGACTAACATCTTAAAGCATATCGCAAGCCATTTATCCCACCAACGTCCACAACACCTTTGATCGTTCGTTCCCTGGATTATGCAGGAGAAGACCATCCTGTCACCGCAAAGCGGGTAATCGTCATCTCAGTCGATCAGCTTCCACTGCGAGATGCCAAAGCCGTTCATAAAATCAAACTCCTTGCTGGACCAAGGTGGACGCCCAATCCCCCTGCCGACGCTGGTGTCAGTGGTCTGGAAGTTTGGCAGAATGGGTTTATCAAGATATCTTGCGAGGACTTCCCAAAACCCGCTATGAACCTAAAGTGGGCCAGTGACACGTTAGACAGGCTCATTGTCGAAGCCAATGTAAGTTTCTGCAGGAAAATTCACTTCGGAGTTGCTTATACAGTGCCCAGAACTCGAAAGACACCTTCCATACGGTGCCGCTTGACCTGCGACACGTTTATACGAAAGCACGAAAAACAAAGAAGGGTGACCACCTCCGTGGTCGCATATTTGAACGGCCATCAATTCTGGATTTTCCCAAAGAGTGGTTGCCTGCTCGTAGTTCCAAATCTGTTCCAAAAGTAGACTCTTAGTAGTATGCCTAGACCGGTCTCTTTCATCATCGTCAAAACCATTATCTCCAATATGAAGAATATCATAATACGAATTTAATACATAAGAGCAACTCTCATGGACAATTGCCAAACGGCATGCGGCTTTTCTCAATTGACAAAAGAAAACACTGTTACAACAGGATGCATAAAGACCTCTTTATCACGATGAAAAGTCTGCTAGCCTTTGTTCAATAATTACTGGCAGGGTGCCACTTCACAGGAATGGCTAGAGCATACATATCCAGTATTTATGTGATCGTTGCTCCTTGATGAATGGGGACTAATACCCTGCATTGCTTGATGGACCGAACTTGCCACCGTCGTTCTCATTCGTCCATGATTGATGTCGCAGATGCCAGAGATACACTTCGAGCACAATTTCCCTGTCGCTTCTGGCTAGCAGAGAATCAATATCACACCACATCGATTAACTGGCAATCGGAAAATAACTATCAGAAGCCAGGTTGCGCTATCACCACCAGGAACATCGGAAAAGGTGCATTCATGAAAGGAGAGACGTTGCGAGGGGTGGATGGCAGAATTTTTAGACCAGGTACTATGGAACTGAGACGAGGACAAACAATTTACGACAGTCATCGCCACTCCGGTGCGATACCTGGCGTTACTCCCGACGCATATTCCAGCCTCAAGATTGGCATAGAGGTTGCTCACGGAAAGGGGCAACAGGGACAGGATCGTGAGGAGGAGGCATCAAGTGGAGGCCCACTGACACCGATACGGATGTCAGGATTTCCACCTGACTTCTTAGACTCACGGGTTCGTGAACGAAACACCAAGGAGGAATCATGGATTTTCATGGGGTGTAATGGATACGCATGGACGAACATGCTCGATACACAGCAAGCAGATGAGATGTTCAATCTTTTCATTAATATCGACGAGTGTGATGATATGATATAGACGTACTTATGGCGCACGAGAGGATAACTTACTGTAGCGTGTAGAACTACAATATGCGGCCAAGGAACGTTGTTACCACGTTGGACAGACGCTAAAATAAAACAAGGGGGTGTGGATATGAGTATCCTTTAAGAATGATGCCTACAATGAGCTGGGTCCTTTACTTTTCTTGAATCGCTTGGTTTATGGATGCTAAAACGGAAGAGATAGATTTTGCTACCGCGCCCGAAATTGGTCAGTGCCACCAAAGCCAAACAAGTGCAACATCGACCGTCTTCTCTTACGCCCAACCTAAAAGTATTTTTTCTTTCTCTTCTCTCCTCTCTCCCTCACATTCCCTCCTTTTTCTCTTATAGATGTCCGACTCCTACCCTTCATCCCGTGCTGGCGACCTTTCGCCAAACGGCTTTCCCAACGGTTCCAGTCCTTCTCTCCTTCAAACCGCGCACAACTCTGGCGTTTCTTCTGTCATTCGTAAAAAATTGATGGGATATGTAGGTTTCGCCAACCTGCCAAACCAAGTTCATAGGAAAAGTGTGAGGAAGGGCTTCCAGTTCACTGCCATGGTCGTTGGTATGTCACTTCCCTAGTTTCGTCTGACGACACGTAACCACCGTCGCTTTTCTAGGCGAGTCTGGTCTGGGAAAGTCTACTTTGATCAATACCTTGTTTAATACGACCCTCTATCCTCCCAAGCAGCCTTTGCCGCCTGCTGCAGAGAGGCCGAAGACTGTTGCTATCGAGAGTATTGGTGCAGGTTCGTTCAACTCTCATAAGCCCAGTTTCCAAACGTGTAAGCGAACTATTTACCCATAGATATCGAGGAGAATGGCGTTCGACTTCATTTGACTGTTGTCGATACTCCCGGTTTTGGCGATTTTGTCAATAATGATGACAGGTACGTCTTTATCGCCTATTTTAACCTTCTGGTGGCAATCTGATCTTCTAAACTTACAGCTGGAAGCCAATTGTAGAGAATATCGAGTCGCGGTTTGATTCGTATCTGGAACAGGAAAATCGTGTTAACCGTATGAAAGTCGTTGACAACCGTGTACACGCTTGTCTTTACTTTATCCAACCAACCGGACACTCGTGAGTTCCTTATTTCGCCTTTCAAGCTCGATGGTTCGTTTGTTGACACGTCATACAGTTTGAAACAGATTGATATCGAGTTTATGCGCAGACTTCACACAAAAGTCAACTTGATTCCTGTTATTGCTAAGGCCGATACAATGACGGATGAGGAAATTGCGGAGTTTAAGGAACGGGTGAATACCCCTGTTTTCCCTTCGATCATGTCTTTCTCATTCAAGTTACCAGATTCTTTCCGACATTGCTTACCACAATATCCACATCTTCCAAGCTCCGACCTACGATAACGAAGATGAAGAGACTATCGCCGAAGCCGAAGAGATTGCAAGCAAAATACCGTTTGCTGTCGTGGGCTCGGACAAAATTGTTAACACTCCAGATGGTCGACAAGTCCGCGGTCGCGCTTATCCATGGGGCGTTGTTGAGGTTGATAACGAGGACCACTGCGATTTCGTCAAGCTTCGCCAGATGCTCGTTCGAACATATATGGAGGAGCTCCGAGAGTATACTAACGACGTTCTCTATGAGAATTGGCGAACGGAGAAACTTCTAAGCATGGGTGTGGCTCAAGACTCTACTGTGTTCAAAGAAATCAAGTGTGTTGCTCTTTATGAGGGTATGGCTATAACGTGGTGTATGCTGATCTTTTTTTTTGCTAGTCCGGCGGCCAGGATGCAGGAGGAGCGTGTCCTGCACGAGGCAAAGCTTGCGAAGATGGAGGCTGAGATGAAGATGGTATTCCAACAGAAAGTACAAGAGAAAGAGGCCAAGCTCAAGCAGTCGGAGGAAGAACTCTATGCCCGACACAAGGAAATGAAGGATGCGCTTGAGAAGCAGCGTGCAGATCTTGAGGATAAAAAGAGGAAAATCGAGAGTGGTCGGCCGTTGACTCCAGAGAAAGCCTCTGTGCGCACTTTTGGCTCTCGTCTTATAAATCGCTAATTGGCCATCCCCTTTTCAGACTGGTAGGAAGAAAGGCTTCCTCCGTACCTAGGCCTCCTACCGAGTTCTTGATGACCTTGATATGTTTCGTTATATATCTTGTCACAGATCTCTGTTTCTTCTCTATCTTGGCCAATCCTCTCACCCCCCCCCCCTCCCCACATTCTTTTGGACGGATATTTCTTATACTGCTTTTATTACGCTTAGTACGATTCATTTTGTTTACTCAAGTTATCGTAGGTGATGACAATATACCATGGTTTATGATCATGACACGTTACGAGGCTGTGACTGTGACATTCACTCCTTTGATTCTCATTGATATGACTGACATCCAAGCTTTACTCTCTGCACTTGACGTATTCAGCAGGGCACCGGACAAACCGTCGCTAGAAAGGGCGAATTCCTGGCTTCAGGATTTCCAGCATTCTGTAAATTGTCTTTCGCCTGTGGCCATGCTCCCAACCAACTCCTCTAACTGTGTGCAAAACCGCTCCTTGTCCTTAGCCTGAGGCATGGGCAACCTGCAATGTCCTCCTCTTATCTCCAGACGCCCCTCTTGGCGCGAAATTGTTTGCTGCACAGACGTTCAGATCAAAAGTCAGTAATCGAGATGCTCACCACTCCACGCCTTGATCATTTGGATACAGGTAACTTACGATCTTCAGCAAGTCGATCAGCAAAATCTACCTGCTCTTCGAGACACCTTGTTGACGGCGTTGGAAAGATATCATGCAGGTCCTCGTACTATCATCGTTCAATTGTGTTTGGCTCTTGCCGGAATCGCGCTACAGATGCCGTCCTGGGTCAATGCTGTCGAACAGATGATAGAGTCATTTGGGAGGAATCCTGCGACAGTACCAATACTCCTTCAATTTCTCACTGTGTTACCAGAGGAACTCAACAGCAACACGAAAATTCCTGTTACGGTAAGTTCGTGAGTGTCCTCCCTCCTTATGTCACCCACAGACAATGGTCTTTGGCAGGATGACGAGTACAAGGAAAGAGCAGCACGTCTACTTACTGATAACTCGAAGAAAATTCTAGAATTGTTATCAATGTATATCCAAGCGACAGGTACGTGGTGTGTCACTCTTGACGGTTTTTTCTATGAACGAGGGTAAAGGTGTTACGTCGGTTGTCCAATCCCAAATATTCAATTGCCTCCGTAGCTGGCTGGTAGCTGGAGAGGTTAATGCAGCTGATCTGGCCGAGACTCCTCTTTTTGGGTATGCTTTCGAAGCCCTGGCCTCCGACGAACTTTTCGATGCCGCGGTCGATGTGATATGTGAATTGATCCATGAAACCCAAGAAATTGATGATAACATGCCGGTCATTGAACTCATCGTTCCGCGAGTTATCGCGCTAAGACCTCAGCTGCTGAAAGAGAGGGACGACCCTGAGAAGATCCGGGGCTATGCACGTATCTTTGCAGAGGCAGGAGAGACGTATCGTCTACTTCTGTTACAACATACGGAGACATTCTTCCCGATCGTCGAGGCCATTGGCGATTGCTCCGCTTATCCGGACCTCGACATCGTTCCCATCACTTTTCCCTTTTGGATGCGACTTGCACAAAACATTGGGAAAAAGTCATCGGTTTCGCACCTATTCTTGGAAGCATATCGAGCGCTCATGCACGTGATCATTCGACACCTTCATTTTCCTCCGGAGTCAGGCTCGCTTACTGGTCAAGAAGCTGAGGCTTTCCGGTCATTCAGGCATGTTATGGGTGACACGCTAAAGGATTGCTGCTTTGTTCTTCGGACAGATACATGTTTGATGGCAACGTATGAGATGATCACCACAGCCCTCTCTCGTGGTCCTACCGCAATTTCTTGGCAGGAAATAGAGGCACCCCTGTTTGCGATGAGATCTATGGGAGCTGAGATAGACCCTACAGACAACACAGCCGTTCCAAAAATCATGGATCTCATACCTTCACTTCCCATGCACCCCCGTGTTCGTTACGCCGCGCTTCTCATCATTTCACGTTACACGGAGTGGATTAACATGCATCCGGCGTACATCAGTGTCCAGCTTCAATACATATCTGCCGGATTCGACGATACTGATACTGAAGTTTGTGCCGCTGCGGGTCAAGCGCTCAAGTACTTATGTCAGGATTGTAAACAGGTATGACTCTAATGAAGACTCGATCAACTCACTCATTTTCCTTCAGCATCTTGTTGATTTTTTGCCCACACTGCACAGTTTCCTCGGCACTACGGGGTCGAAGTTGGCACAAGATGATAAGCGGCAAGTTTATGAGGCTATCGCATATGTTATTTCTGCTATGCCTATGGAGCGATCAGCCGAATCCCTGAAGACTTTCTCCTTGGATATTCTTGCCCGAGTTCACGCCGTCGCGAATAAACAAACTATGGCCACACAGGAAGAAATTCACAATGTGAACAGTATGTAGTATACTTACGGTGTGATCATTCATCCTTCTGACCGATTCAACATTACAGACGGATTAGAGAACCTCGAAATCATGCTTCACATTATTCGTAGCTTTGGGGAAGAATTACCGTCGGCGTGTCAGAACAGCTGTCAAGAAGCCTGGGCTGTTTTCGATTCTCTCCTGCTGAAGTATGGTTCAAGCTATGACATTGCGGAACGTGCTACTCGCGTTCTTCGTCATGGCATTACCCTCTTCGGTGAAGCCAGTCTTCCTGTGGCAGCTTCTGTAGTCGCAAGAATGTCCTTGGGTTTCGAGGCCACTGGGTTTCCAAGTTATTTGTGGATTGCTGGCAAAGTCATTGGCAGTTTCGGAAATGAAAAAAACGACCAGGTTTTGCAGGGAGCTTTTCGGGAGATGTATGAGCGATCTACCAATAAAGTCGTTTCCCTGTTGCAGACAAAGCCACCCGGCGACATCCCTGATGGTGCGTTCGCGTATGCTTGATTTGGGTTCCCAGAATTCTCATCCGTCGAGTTCATAGTTCTGGAAGACTTTTTGCAGATGTTGTTGCGGCTGGTAGAATTTGTACCAGATATATACTTCCAGTCTCCTGCATTTCCTCACGCATTTCGTGCTGCGATGGCTGCCCTCACTGTCGTGCATTCTGATATTATATTCGCCTCTTTAGACCTCATCCGCCTCACATTAACACACGACAGCGTTCTGTCAAACACCCCTACCCATTCTCCCAAGTTTCCTGTCTTTGCGTCTGCCATCCGAGAACTTTTCGAAAAAGAGGGATACGAACTTGTGGGGTACTTATTGTCCGGACTTGTTGGAGACTTCCCAGAAGATTCAACTTCGGCTGTTGTTTCGATCTTCCGCGTCATATCATCTGTATGGACGTCACAGCTGCTGTCTTGGTTACCCCTTGTCTTACAACAGCTGCCAACGACTGCGCCGAACCAAGCAAAAGCACAATTCTTGTCGGACGTTACCAGGTTTGTAAATCCACTCCCTTTTACATACATACCGCCACCATTGTTGATATATTCCAGCGCCCTGGACAGTCACGATTATGACAAGGTGAAATATGCAATTTTGTCCCTCGACCGGGCGTCGCGGAAAGCCCGTGAGAGAAGACGTATTGCACTCGTAGAGAGTTAGGATGACAATGACAAGCAGGAATAGAGTTGAGGCATGATCATAGGTAGTATATTTAGTCAGTCTAAGCAAAGTCTAAGTGTAAGTTTTGTGCACAAACATCGCGTATTTTGTTCCGATTGAATCCGCCTCCAACAACAAGCACTTTCATTACCACGCTCTGTTCTTAAGCCAAACCATGTTTCGTCAAGCGGGTAAAGCGTTATGGTACAGCAGTGAGGTCTTCACGATGGCTCTGATTTAACGTGGCTTATTTCTTTTTCAAGTTGGACGCCGGTCGTTCTCTCAATCTGCGTCTCGGAAAAGCTACGCAGATACGATACAAAATCTACTCGTACACAAAGATACCAAAGTAATATGTCAAGGGTTCACCGGCAAGACTGTAA
This sequence comes from Tricholoma matsutake, assembly GCA_026075535.2. Taxonomy (NCBI): domain Eukaryota; kingdom Fungi; phylum Basidiomycota; class Agaricomycetes; order Agaricales; family Tricholomataceae; genus Tricholoma; species Tricholoma matsutake. The sequence goes on along the minus strand of AP026540.1, from coordinate 7,786,431 downwards.
GTAATCTTTCTGTCCACACTAGACAAACTCTAAACGTTTAATCTCGTCCAGGGCACGTTCCATGTAAAGGAGGCGCTTGAATATGGCACTAAAATGGTCGGAGGCGTGTCACCCAAGAAGGCTGGACAGACACACCTTGGCCTGCCTGTATTCGGCAGCGTTCGTGACGTGAGTTATGTTTCGCTATACGTTGTAATCCACTAACCACATGCGCTGTTGTCAGGCGGTCAACGCGACGAAACCTGATGCATCTGTTCTCTATGTTCCGCCACCTTCTGCGGCAGATGCCATAATCGAAGCAATTGAAAATGAAATTGGATTAATAGTGTGTATCACCGAAGGCATCCCACAAGCTGATGAAATCAGGGTAGGTGCTCCGTCCGAAGTTCGCGTACATGCCTACTAACGCTGTCCTTTTCTCTTCTTTTGAACCAAACAATGAATCCAGGTCATGAATGCCCTCAATAGCCAGTCTCGTTCTCGACTTGTTGGGCCAAACTGTCCTGGAGGCAAGTTCTATTCATCACTGGATTGCATGCTCTGTAGTTGCATGGGTGCCATCTGAGAGCATTCTGTCAGTTCTGACTACCTAGCTCAGTCATAAATCCGCTCGGTTGCAAAATGGGTATTCAGCCAGGACACATACATAAGCCCGGAAAGATAGGTATTTGATGTCCTACGTTTACATTACACTCGCGATAGTAACCAAAACAAAATTGAAAAGGTATAGTGTCACGATCGGGCACCCTCACCTATGAAGCGGTCGCTCAAACCACAGATGTCGGCCTTGGGCAATCCCTATGTGTGGGCATCGGAGGTGACCCATTCCCTGGAACGCAGCACATTGATGTCATCAAAGTATTCCTGGATGATCCTAACACGGAAGGTAGGACACTGTCGCTCCATGATCTAACGCAGTTAACAGACACCCGTACAGGCATTGTAATTATTGGTGAAATTGGAGGCTCAATGGAAGAGGAAGCTGCTGACTACATTGAGCGCTACAACAAGACCAGAGCTCATCCTAAGCCTATTGTCGGCTTTATCGCAGGGCGTACTGCTCCTCCGGGCCGCAGAATGGGACATGCTGGTGCTATCATCTCTGGTGGTAAAGGTAAGACCTTGCATTTGCCTCTCTAGTTGATAACAAATGCGACTTTATCCAGGCGCCGCTGCAGACAAAGTGCAAGCATTGGAAAAGGCGGGAGTCGTTGTGACAGACAGTCCTGCAAAGATTGGCTCAGAAATGTTCAAGGTTGGTCCTAATATTCTTCTTCTCTGCATGAGCTAATCTTCCTTGTTGTAACACAGGTTATGAAAGCAGCAGGTTTGATTTAGACCTTACAATATTAGACAGGCATTAGTTACGTAACCGGCATATTTAAATTATTGTGGAATGTATGAGTTTTCCAAATGCCTACATCCAAGTTCGACCATGCTGCAGCTTATTTATCAGATGCGTCTTCGCTATCCAACGTTTCGACGGCAATCAAACTTGAGGTCTCTGAATCTCTTCGAGCTCCGTACTGTTAAAAGTCCTGATTAGAGTGAACATCGGCACAGCTATATGGCTTGTTCAAATGCATCACGGTCGCGATGGCGCCTTCTACTTCTCGACCGTCTATCTTTGATATGATAGGGCGAGCCAAGTGGGATGCTTGGACTTCGGCCGGCAGGGCCTTCGTCCAATGCGAGGATGCAGAGCATCGTTATCTCGAGATCGCAAGGAGCCTTGGATGGGCGGAAGATGTCGTTACACAAGCACCAAAAGATAAAGGTACTCTATCAGGTACCTGGGAAGAAGATGATACTCCAAAGTCATATCGCAATGCTGGTACTGGCAGCAGGGGAATGGGTGGAACAGTCAGCACCATGCTTCCCCTGGTACAAGAACCAGACGAAAGTATGCATGGGCTTGCCATCTCCAATGATGCTTCTGCGCTGTCTACTCTATTGGAAAACAATCCAACAACGAATGTGAATGAATTAGACGAATTTGTAAGTCTAGTCTTATCTTTTCATATTCCTACTAGCTCACAAATTCACAGGGATACACACCCCTTCATCTTGCATGCGACAGGGGAAACCTCGCTGTCGTTCAGATCCTCCTCGGCAAAGGTGCTGATGCTACGATCAAGGTGAGATCTAACTTAGTCCAATACCACAGGATATCATCAATTATTACAAACGCCCAGGATCCTGACGGTTTCTGTGCAATTGAGCTAGCCCATGTTGCCGGTCATGATGATATTCAGAAGTATCTAGCATTGCCGCCTTAAGGGGTGCTCGCTTCCCTGTATCATTAGTACAACATACGTATATAATCTTGCAATCTGATCAGACCTGTCCGCACACTATTCGCATGCACAACCGTAGCGCTTCAACACAAGGACCTCGTATTTTCTTCTAAGCTTCGAGTGCACATATTACACAGAGTCAGATGTATTCGAATGGGGTTGGGGCGCTGCTCTTGCAAGAGACGAAGCTGCAGTGGAGCTCTGTAGATTGCTGGCTTTGGGACGAGACGGTTTTTTCAAAATATTGCCCTGTACTAACGTCAGCGCAAACGATGTGAAGGAGATGGCGACTCACCATTTCAAGTAGCTTTGAGACTGATTTGCTAGGTACGGCCCCGACATGTAACCAGTAACGTATTCTGTCAACACTCCACTCGATTGTTTTGTGTGTCTGGCCGTTTGTCATATGCGGATTGTAGATCCCCAAGGTCTCTGTGGGCTTCGCATCACGTCGCTGACTTTTGTGAATAGCGACCAGGTGAAAGACGCGTTTGTGGCGTGTGCCATGAAGGGCAAATCGAAGTCGAACTGGCATGAAATTTCAGGAAAGTGTTCGACAAACCAATAAGGAATAGATTCACGTGCACATCGACACTGTACGAAAGTAATATATTTTACAGACTGTACAGGTGTACGAAACATTCCCCCATTTCTCGAAAGACGAGAAACATGCTTCCTACAATATTTTGACGACGATAGCCTGCCGTACTTTCGAACGTTTTTGTCATGTCGCTTCAGGCCCGGCACTGCCAGGTATTAACTACGTCGAACCATATCTCAGACATGCAATACCTACATCTTTGGATAGATCAGCGCACCATGCAAATATTGTTGCCATTCAACAGGGTCTGAGCCAACTTTGTCTTCTTCTTGCCTTGAGGCGTGGATTCGCTAGGTACGGGTAAGTCATACGCAAGATCGACAAGAGGCTTGTACCCACTATTCCGTGACATCTTCCAAAACCATATCTACAACGACGGACAACGGTCAGCAGCAATGGAAAGACATCGCTCTCAGACGGACACTAACTGACAAAATCGTCGAATCCGAGTAGTGTGCCGGTAAATTCGCGATCACTCTTCATAATCACCCATATCTGCGAGCCGATACACCTATCAATTAGCTCTGAAAGTTCGTCAGCTACAGACTGCGATAGGAGAAAGGTAATTCTAGACCTAATGGAAGAATCTGGGAGGCCATTTCGTGACCGTAACGGCAAGTAACGTCACAAGTCAGCAGCTGATTGATTGAGCATTTTAACACCTTACGTGTACTTACGGATCGTTAAGTTCTGTCAATGGTTTCTTGTTCTGTAAAAAACTAGGAGTAAAGTAGAGCGATAGTCGTTCCCACAGTTTAGGTACATCGTGAGACAAGAGAATGGTTGAAGAAAGGCAGACAAAAGAACTACTGTCCGAAACTGAATCCGCCTTGGGGAGCACTAACGTCTGAGTGGAACTAAAGGGATGTTTTGATCAACAACAGCTCTAGCGCAAAAAAAAAGGGCGCTCACCGCAAATGCGCCAGTTGCATCGACGTTGGTTGCACCGATCGCAGCATCAACATCTTCCTCGTCTGGGAAATATTTGTCCATAATGTTAAATGCCTTTTTATATATTTCGGTATTGTCATGTTGTTGAAGATTATGAATCGTGATCATTCCTCCAGCTTCTTCGACATACAATGCATATTGATTCACAGCCCCCGGTCCAGCGGCTGCTTTGTCAAACTCGCCAATCTTCAAGATATTGTCGAGGCCATCAAGGGCCACTTGAATAATCTTGTTGTCCATCATCGTTAACAGATCACAGAGAGGTTTGATGCAACCTTGCGAAACAAGGTATCGGATCTGTGCTGGCTCTTGCAAGCCTCCAGAAGTTGCATTGGATATCGCCCAGCACGCCTCCTTCCTCGTCTTGAAGTCAGCATTCTGAAGAATATTAATGAGAGGCGGGATGATATTGGCATCGATGACTGCCTGGATCTGCGGAGGAGAACCTGCAGTGATGTTTGAGATTGTCCAGCAAGCCTCCTTTCTAATGCCATCCTTCGGCGACGAAAGCAACGAGAGAAGTGCGGGAAGTGCACCGGACGCAATGACAACTTGGGTCTGGAGGTCATCACCAGTAACAATATTGCCAACCGAGCGAAGGGCAGGGGTCTGAACAGAAGTCGAGTTGTGCATGAGAAGATCGACAAGTCGCCTGCATACCCCTGACTCGATAACGGCCTGGATCTTATCGTTGGAGCCATCCGAAAGATAAGAGATGGCCCAGCAGGCATCGATCAGGATCTCGTCATCCATTGAATAAATCAACTTCGTTAGAACAGTGAGAGCAGGAGATATCTTCAGTGGAAGTCAATTAGCAACGAGAAACTAAAGAAATCACAAAACATACTAATTCCCAGTCAGGCTGAGGTGATTTACCCCTACAGAAGTTGCTCAACGTCCAAGTAGCATTTCTGAGCATGCTCAGTTTGTGGTGCTCGCTTAGGAGGGCCAATAAGGGCCTTAAAGCACCCTGTTGAAGGACATAATCCCGACATTGGGGGCTATCACCAGCAATGTTTCCAAGAGCCCAGACGGCCTGCTCACGAACATCGAGAACAGGAGAGGATAGAAGATTGATAAATTCTGGCACGGCTTGAGCATTGATCACGACCTGGGTATGTGCAGCTGTTCCCGAAGCGATGTTGGTGAGAGCCCATGCAGCTTCAAACTACAGAGCAAATGGAGATGATAAGCAAAAATCCTCTGGATGATCAGTGCGCCAAGCACTCGCCTGAAGCATAGAATGCCCATGCTTAAGAAACTCTACGAAACGAGGAACAACACCGCAATCAATGACGCGTTCGATTGGAGGATTCTTTTCTTTCGAGAGAAGTTTGCGAAACTTGGTAGTCGCGTCCAGTTGAGCCTCTGGATCATCAGAGAAAACGCCAGAAATCATTTCATCGGCCAACTTGAATATAAAGAGATGAGTCTAAACAGCGAATACCACCTATAAAGAAGGTTCCTTACAGGAGGATCCCAGTTGGCGCCGCCGACTTCATCATCAGAGTCAGCTCCAGTGGAAGGAAGAAAGTTTCTTCTCTTGGAGATATTCTCCTCCCTCTTCTGCCGTCTTATTTCTACCTGTTGCTCCTCCCGACGACGTCTGAGGTCATCTTGTTTGAGGGCACCCTTGCTTTTATAGGCTGTGGCACAAGCAGCGCGTCAAGACAAAGAAATCAAAAGTACATGAAGCGAAAGGAGCTAACCCTCTCTACGGGCCTTCATTGTGCGAGACTCAGAGTTATCCATTGCTGCAGATCGATGTATGAAGTTGCACGAATAAAATGAGAAGTATAGGTGGATCAAAGTCTCAAGCAGTAGTCCACAAAAGTGTGACATACACGTGCTGAGAGCTCGCGCGTGACGACCGTGACATATAGATAAGTAAGGAAGTACATATTTACATAAGTAACTGAATCAGAATTATAATACTAATTTCATCGTACACAAGTCTTCGGTCGAATACGCCAATAGTCAACGCCATATCATGGGCTACTGTGTCACCCGTGCTCGTTTGGGAGTCAGATTAACCGCGGCGCTTTTGAAATGATTTTTACTGCATGGTGAGGGCCAGGCTCCAAACCAGCCTCTCGTATCGTTCGAATGGGCGTAATCAGAGTAGAAACACAATGTTGAGAAAAATCTATTTTTACCTACCACATCCGAACATCGAACCGCAACCCAAACGAACGATAGAGAGGTCCGAGATAACTGTGACGCGAGGCACGAGCGGCTCACGGTTATCGTAGGATAAGCCAAGAGAGTGGTTGAGAGAAAGATGCCCACTAACCGCCCACGCCACAGGCGTGGGAAACCGTCCACTTCGACGCGCCTTGCCTTGGTCGAGTTTTGAGTTTTGGTATTGTCTATAGTCACTCCCTCAACAAGCAAGTCTTTACCATTTTCTTTTCCCCACCCACCATCCCTTATAGCATTTGGTATAGTCCGGATTTGCGTCCGTCGAAATACGGTCCAATTCGACCTATTCCTTGTGCTCAGAACCTTCTGACTTCTTTGAAAGCCTGTCTTCGAGGAGAAGACAGAAAACACTGGAAAAGGAGAAAGGATGGAATATTACAACTCACTTCTCAATCACACGGAGTGACAAGACACAGCGTAATATTCCTGAGAGAGTAAAGTAGTTGACTAGTCGTAGACAAGATGGTAAAAAGGTAAAAGGAAAGATGGGGGGTTCTTTATCGATGCCAATGTGATGATGTAAACCATGGTTACACCCTCCCACTCTTTAAAAAAGAAAGGGGGTGTTCATGTCCGTAAGTATGTGCATCTGTAAGCTATCCAGCAATAATCCAAAGGAAAAGAAAAAAAATCAATAAAACAATCAATCACATCATCAACCTTCACGACGGGTGCATCAAAAACCCAGTGGGAAAAGCTACCATGTGACCCTAAACCCTACGTTGCAACCAGTTATCCAGCGCTTCGCGATCGTCTAAGTCATGGTGTGGCATCCATTGGTCATGGTCAGGTTGTAGAAAGTGAATCCTAGTATAAACAACTCAGTCTCTGGATAAGTGACTTTATTAATCCGTACTATACCTAGTATAAACAACTGTTGTAGTAGAGTAAGTACATGTCAATAAATATGTATAGTAAATATAGCTCACCTCAGTCTCTGGATAAGTGACTGAGGTGATAAAGTAAACTACTGAAGATATATATATGTGTAATGTGTAACAAAAGGATGTGTGTCAAAGGAAAAGAGACAAGGGGAAACTTAAACATGAACCGACCATGCGGATCAAAGGGAATGCTAAAAATAGCACACACATCAAACACATCAAAAGCATTATGGACTTACAGTGCGATTCCAACACTCCTCCTCACCATGAATACACTCCTCCTCACCGTGAATACACTCCTCCTCACCATGAATACACTCCTCCTCACCGTGAATACACTCCTCACCGTGAATACACTCCTCCTCACCATGAATACACTCCTCCTCACCGTGAATACACTCCTCCTCACCGTGAATACACTCCTCCTCACCGTGAATACACTCCTCCTCACATGGAATCCCACTAACAAAGGCCAAGAGATGCACAAAGGATGGTGAAATGTTTAGGTTCCAGGGCTTTAGTAAACATGTCGGCTACATTGTCACGGGTGTGGATGTAAGTGATAGCTAGATCGCCTGACTGTACACGCTCCCGTAGGAAATGATATTTGATGTCGATGTGCTTAACGCATGAATGAAGTAATGGGTCCTCAGATAATGTCTTCATAGTGTTGTTGTCACAGAGGATGGTAGTAGGTGAGTTTTGATGAAAATCAATAGTGCGTAGTATCATACGCAACCAGATGCATTCCTTTGCGGTCTCAAACACTGCTATGTATTCTGCTTCACAGGTGGAAGCTGCCACTACCTTCTGTTTACATGCTGCCCAAGACACTGTGCCTGAGCCAAGAGAGCACATGTATCCCCCAACGCTGCGACGAGTGTCATGGCAATTAGCCCAGTCAGAGTCACTATAGGCATGCAGGAGAATGGGGTTCTGTCTGCCCAGATAAAGCTTGAAGTCCCTAGTTCCCTTTAGATAACGTACTAGCTGTATAGCAGCACTCCAGTGTTCTAAGGAGTACAAATCAAGGTATTGAGAGAGCTGTTGTACTGCATAAGAAATGTCGGGACGCGTAGATATTGCCAAGTACAATAAGCATCTGACAAGAGAGCGGTAGGGAAGCTTGGCCAGGGCATTCCTGGCATCCTGGGACATACATTGCAGATTGGAGCACCGTAGTTTCGAACCAGGGTCCAATGGGGCAGAAACGGGGTGTGCTTCTTTCTGACCAAACTGTTCCACTATTTTGTCAATAAGAGTGGTCTGTGAAAGTGCAACAGTATGCATGTCTTGGTCCCATGAGACAGCAATACCCATAATAAAACGTGCTGTCCCCAATTCTGAGATAGTCCATACTTCGCGCATCTGGTTCTTGAAGTGCTTGTTTTTGTCCTTGGAGTCGGCGATGGTTAGATAGTCGTCGACATGGACAGCAGCGATAATTGTACCAGTGTCAGTTTTACGGTAATAGATACAGGACTCACACGAGAGGTGGGTGAATCCCCAATTTAGCATCTGCGCATTAAGGGTCTGATTCCAAATGCACCCATACCATATAAGCTGCACTGTAGTTGCCAAACCCAGTCCTCCTTGCCCTGCTCCTCAAAACCAGCAGGCTGCTGCATATATTGAATTTCATCATCTGGAAGTAAGCTGTAAAGAAAGGCCGTCTTTATGTCGACCTGTTGTGCATCCCAGCCAAGTGAGGTGGCTATGTGTAAGAGAATCCGCCATGATTCCATGCGCGCAGTCGGTGAGGTAGTTTTGGTGTAGTCCCTGCCATAACTTTGTTCATTTCCTCTGAAGACTAGGCATACCTTCCATCTAATAGGGGTACCCGCCTCATTGCGCTTAATGTGGAAAATCAGTCTCCCACGCCTAATACGTTTCCCTAGTGGAACCTCTGACCTAGGTATTAGTTTGTATACCCCCATTTCTTTCAATGAGTTCAATTCCTCCAGATATCCACACTCCCATTGCATTGGATCAACAGATCTTCTGGCTTCATCCCATGTTTTCAGCTCATCCTCAAATTGAAGTGACTCTGGATCAAAATCTACCATTTCCGAGATCAGGGCCTGAAATTGATGTGCTTGATTGCCCAAATCAAGATTATGAAATGATTGTTGGAGTTCTTCCATGACATCACGATCATGATCGGAGGATTGATCTGTAATGTGATCTGATTGTGCAGCCACAATAGCAGCCCGATGCTCCCACCGTGCCTCCTTTACACACGCAGCACTCTCCAATGATTCTTGCACTGCAGCCACTGTTCTAGTAATAGCAGGGCCACCATTGGGGTTTTTGTCTGTGGGTATTAGAACACGGGTAGATTGACAAATAGGCTGGGCAATGGGTGGTGGTGGCAGTGTTGTGAAACTATTAGAGGGCACATCAGGGAGAGTGAATTCATGAGAAGACTCAACATCATTGTCCTGCTGTAAAATAGGACCAAGGAATGTGGGTAGACTACCACTGGACCCAATATTATCATCCTCTCCTAATTCATCAATTGAAGGTGGTGAATAGCCTTCATGGCTCTCAAGAAAGTGGACATGATATGAAATATGAACCTTATGCATTGTGTGGTTATAACAGCGATATGCTTTTGATTTTGGCTCATAGCCTATCAAGATGCATTTGATGGATCGTTCAAGTATCTTGGGATTATCCTTTCCTGGGATAAGCACAAAAGCCCTGCAACCTATCTCCCAAAGATAAGAATAATCAGGTTTTCTCTTGTACCATAACTCCCAAGGCGTTAGGCTTGCTAGTGAATGGGTCGTAGTCTTGGTGTGCAAGTGGGCAGCTGTGAGGTAGAACTTGTCCCACAAATAAGCTGGCAGACCAGCAGATATTCGCATAGTGTGTGCTTTAGCCATAAGCATCCTATGCATTCGCTCAACACAGCCTATGTGAGCCGAGGTGTGAGGTACCGTGAAATGCTGATCAATACCACGAGTCTTCAACCACTCCTTCATTTTGTGCAATTTAAGTTCACCATTATCAGTGATATAGGTCCTGACTTTGAGGCCAGTTTTGTTCTCCTGGGCAAGTTCCCAAGCTTTAAGTTCTGTGAAAGCATCATCTTTATTTTGCAATGGTATAGACCATGGGAATGAGGTGTAGTCGTCTACTATATCCATGATATAATGGTTCCCCGCACGCGATGTTACTGAATGTGGTCCAGATAGATCCACCCACACCTTTTCCAGCTTCCTTGTTGCCTTATGGCCTGGTCCCTCCTGACATTTCTTGGGGACTAGAGACTTGGTCTGCTTGCCAAGGACACAGGAATCACATTTAGGTAATTTTTGCAATGAAGCGAGCGGTGCACCAGTGAAAGCGCCCTTCTTGGCCATATCCCAGAGTGCCTGGTAATTTGTGTGACCCAGACGACGATGCCATGTCTCGAGAGTAGGGGTATTGTGAACCATTAGCGTGTGATCAGCCTGGGCCGATGCAATGTTGAGCATGTAAAGCTTTCTAGATATGCGCAATCCATGAGCTATGAAGGCCCCGGAGGATTTATCAGTGAACCAGCATGTGTTACTGTCAAAATGTGTGACAGCGTTAGAGTCGTTGGCCAGCGTGCCCACTGAGATCAGCCAAACTGCCGATTTTGGGATGTAGAGGGCATTATGTAAAATAATTGATGCGCCCCAGGCTATTCTTAGCTGTATATCACCAACACCGACAGCATCAATAGATGAACCACCGACACCTCTGACAGAGCGAGGTGAAATGGGTCATAAGGTGAGGAAGTCAGACTTGTCAGGGGATATATGTACTGTAGCCCCAGAGTCAATAATAAAGGGGAGAGCATCTAAGGTGATGCGTGAGCGACAAGTCTGTGAAAGGGGTTCCATGGTGAGCGCATTGTCAGGGATGGGTGATGTATGGTGTTTCCAGTCCACTGTAGTGGTGAGCTCCTCCTTCACAGCAACCCATCCTTCATATTCCAGCGCGTCTGAAGGGTCTAAAGGCAGCAGGTTGTGAGCAAGCCCGGCAAATTCTGGTGCAGGTGGGGTAGGAATATCGGGGTCGACCATGACAGTGAAGGCATGACCATTAATGTCCTTCATGGTAATAGGAACCTTTGTAGTGCCAGCTGGTAAGGATTTCTTCTCACGGGTGGCCCTGCGAGCAGTGATCAACTCCTTGAGTGATTTCCCAGCCATACCACCGCCAGGTTTAATGCAATATTGTTTCATGTGGCCAAGTTTCCCACAGTTAGCATTGGTGCAGATTGGTGCATTAGGGAGCTTGGAAGATTTGGACTGTGCAGTAAAAGCAGCATGGTTTTTGGAACCACCACGCTGATCATTCTCAAGTAGTGATTGTTCGTTCTCCAGAAATAATTTGATATCCTTCAAGCCATATGGAGCTGAGAGGGAAGAAGTGGCAATATCCCGTGAAATAATGGAGTGAGCATGTGGAAAATTATCACTAAGGGAATTAAGGAGAGCGATGCAACAAAGAAGATTGGCCTGTATATCACCCATGGCAAAAGCGCATTCAATTAACGCGCAAATCTTTTCTGCCATCTCGGGGAGTGGTGTGTCCTTTGTACACTGGATGGAAAGTGCTTGTTGTAAGAGCTGGACCTGCCAAATGGGGCCTTCCTTCTGGTGATGGTCCTGGAGAATTTTCCAGTTTGCATCAGGGCCTACTTTAATGTCCAGGAATTTACACTCAGATGGAGAGATGCTGGACGCAATAAATGCATATGCGAGGCGGGAATTTGCCTTCCAGTTGGCAAGCACTTGGAGTTCAGTAGAAGTGGGCTCAGGTATTCCACCCATAACATACTCATAAAGGCCATTTAATGATAAAGCAATAATAATCTCCTTGCACCATTCTTTGTAATTTGATTTAAGTTTGTCGAGCTTCTCCCTGGTATATTGCACAGAAAGTTTGATAGGGGAAACAGACAGGGGATCAACAGTATTGGTACCCATGATAGAAAACCAAGGTCAGTGGATGATGAGTGTGCAAAGGGAGATGAGAGAGACGCAATGGTAGAGCAGCCGGGTCTGTGAAAGACAAAGGAATTGATCCGAGATCAAAAAACGATCGGGGAAACGGATCAGAAGGTATGACGAAGCAGAATGTCGAGTGGCTAGGATACTTTCTCCCATTGTTCAAAGACGATGAGAATGGCCCATAACCTGTAGAAAGTGAATCCTAGTATAAACAACTCAGTCTCTGGATAAGTGACTTTATTAATCTGTACTATACCTAGTATAAACAACTGTTGTAGTAGAGTAAGTACACGTCAATAAATATGTATAGTAAATATAGCTCACCTCAGTCTCTGGATAAGTGACTGAGGTGATAAAGTAAACTACTGAAGATATATATACATGTAATGTGTAACAAAAGGATGTGTGTCAAAGGAAGAGAGACAAGGGGAAACTTAAACACGAACTGACCACGTGGATCAAAGGGAATGCTAAAAATAGCACATGCATCAAACACATCAAAAGTGTTATGGACTCACGGTGTGATTCCAACACAGGTGGGTAGCCAACCCAGCACACAAGATATTGCATCCCACACCCTCTTCTCCGTTTGTCCACAATCTTCTCAATCATGTGTTCTTTGACCCCATCCAAGGTGACCACTGGCCCAGGCATTGGATGTTCATGTGAAGGAAACAGGACTCCATCATTCCCATGGAACCATTTCAGGAGCAAAGCATGAAAGGTGGGGCAAACCTCTGGGGAGCTAGGGAGGTCTAGAGTGTAAACAGAAGAGTCAGGGAATGCTTTTGTAATGGTATGTGGGCCATCAAATCTAGGGAAAAACTTAGCGACATGGTTCTTGTCTCCTGCCTTGTATTCTCACCGGCAGTGTAGTGTTGCCAACATGACCTTGTCACTGACATTGAACACATCTTCAACCCCTCGCTTCTTGTTAGCGTAGAAAGCCTATGTGATTTTGCTGGTCAAGAGCACATACTTTGCTTCTCGTTCATCCTGAAGTATCTGTTTGCAGATAGCTTGAGCTTGGCAGTCCTCAAGGGCTGGTCTCATTATGGACAAGGGGATCAAAGGTGGCAAGATATGTGGGCTCCGACCCATGCATAGTTGAAACCCTGAAAATCCTGTAGAAGCATTCACAGCATTCATGATATTGAAACAGATGAGCAGAGCATGAGCCCAGCCTTTCTGATTGCATTCGACATGGAAATGGATACATTGGTTGAGCGTCTTGTGGGTGCGCTCACCGGAACCATCCATTTGTGGGTGGTATGCTGTGGACAACTTCAAGTGTACTCCAGTCAATGCATGGAGTGCCTTCCAGAACTTCAATACAAACAGTTTATCACAGTCGGATATGAGTTCGAGCGGCAGGCCATTTTCACAGTACCACTCATTGAAAAAAATTGTTGCCAATTTCTGGGCTGTGATGTCTGTCCGCATGGGGATCAGCTGTACATCAGAGCCCAAGCGGTCAGTGATAGTCAAGATGCAATTAAACCCGTGATCCTCAGGGAGAGGGCCCACAAAGTCGAGACACACAGAGTCACCATGTTCATCAGGAATTGGGAGAGGGTGAAGTGGGCCTACTGCCTTTGCAGTCGGGCTCTTGTTTTGTTGGCAAGGCACACAGCCAGGGACATAGGCATTCTCAAGGTCACACCACATGTTGGGCCAATAATAGCAGTTACAGATAGCGGCATATGATTTATCTGCACCAAAATGTCCCAGAGCATCATGTGCAAGATGGAACAGGTCCTCTCAGACAGTCCCATAGTGTGGTATTATCAGTCGATCCCCAATGTACCACAGGTTATTGATGAATTTGATTCCAGGGATGCTAGCATCAACGGTCAACAGTTTTTTGCAAAAATTGTCATGCTCATATCCAGTAGAGATATCTTGTAGGAAAGACTCATCTGCTGAGATTGTTAAAACAGCATTCACAGTGCAATGTCTGAGCCAGTTATCCCAGCGAACAGGAGGGTCAGAGACTTCAATGTCAGAACAAGTATCTGAGTCAGGCATATTGCTCGGTAATCGTGACAGGGCATCAGCTACAGTGTTGTCCTCACCACGGATGTACCTGATTGTCATGTCAAATTGGGATAGATGTTCCATCCAGCATGCCTGACAATGTGAAAGATCTTTCTGCATATCAAAGTTCTCTAGTGTGCGATGGTCTGTGTAGAAAAGAATCTCTGTCCCCAGCAGGTCAGATCTCCATTTCTTGAGAGTGTGGACAATAGTGTAAGGGGACTAGGGGGGTGCCCTGTGTGTTTTTCCTATTTTTTATGTTCGTCCTATATTTTTCCCCACCTCATTTCCTTCTATTCTTCATTTTCTATGATTTTTCCAGATTTTATTACTAATTTTCCCTTGCTATCATGTTTGTACATGTTGACACTTTTATATTTAGAGGCGGAGTACCCCTTCCGACACATACCCCTTGGTATGATGTCATTTGGCAGCCTTGATCTGCCTATCTCCGCCTTTTTCTATTTTTAGGTTATATTTGATTTTTGTTGTCTTCACATATACTGGGCATCAGCAAGGGGATCCTTAGAGTTTTCTCTTCGGATTTCCCTTTGCTAGGTGCGCCCCCAATCCCTGTATTATGTAGCATAATTTTAACTTCGGATTTCCCTTTGCTAGAGGCTTAGGTTGCCCTTATAGTAGAAAACTCTCCCCTAAGGCCCGAAAATCGCAAACGCGCTGCCCAAGATAGGCAGGTACGGACTGGACGACGCTTCCCAAAGCTCCACAGAGTCCCTACACACCGTTCCAGATACTCTTGCCTTTATTATGCCGCCATTTTCACCAAACGCGCTCCCTAGCGACATGGACGCATCAGAATGCTTCGACGCGCTTGAAAGCGACGTTTCCGGAATGCGCGCGCAAATCGACTCGCTTAAATCTACGATTGAAAACTTTGTTAGGACCCTCCAGGCTAACCATACAACCAATAGTTCCCCCTTTACGACTCCAAGCGCACCCAACAATGACGTTTTGCCAAACACGTCCACTAAGGAACGTGCCCAGATCAAACTGTCCCCCCCCGCCAAATTTAATGGTGCACGTGCGCAGGGACGTGCATTCCTTAATTCCTGTGAGTTATACATTAGTCTCCAGTCACATCAATTCATCGATGAGGCTGCAAAAATTTATTGGGCCTTCACATACATGAAATCTGAACGTGCCTATCTCTATGTGGACCGTATCCTACGTCAAACTAAAGAACTCAGTTCTCTACCTTTCTCCACTTGGGGTGACTTTCAAGCTGAGTTCATACACCACTTCTGCCCCCTCAATGAATGCCACTGAGCAGTGACACGACTTGAGTCATCTGCTTATCACCAGGGACGTCGATCCATGGACGACTATATCGATGAGTTCAAGGATTTGGTGGACATGGCAGGATATGGGAGTGGGTTACCAGTGGTGGTGAAGTTCCGACGGGGGCTCAACCGAGAAATTCAGGACCAGATTGCACAGATGTTGGAAGGGCGCCCAGCGGACAATGATATCCTTGCTTGGTATGAAGCTGCTTCACTCTGTGATGAGAACCAACTCACAAATGCGGCGTTTAATGCTGCATTCCATGCTCCAACTACCACTCATACACCCTACACCTTCAATTGAAGCCTCCCCCGCCCTAACCCCATTCCTGTTCGTCAAACTCCCACACCAGCCATCAATGTCCCAGTACCAATGGATGTTGATGCAGCCCGCAGCCATGCACGTAAGTTGGATCTCTGCTACCGTTGTGGGGAACCTGGACACAGGGCTGGAGTGTGTCCCCATCGTCAGGATATCCGCATGCTCACCCCCGAGGGATGAGACGAACTCCTGCAAGATTTGTTGGCGCTTGTAGATGTTGAGGAAGTGAAGGATCAAGTTGCAGAGGAGATTAAGTTGGAAGTTGTAGAGGAGCAGGATTTTCCTATTTGCAGCGAGTGAATCGTACACCCTCACTGCCTGTCCATAACCACTTTGAAGTCTTGTCAGTTGAATCCCCGGAGAATGAATCCATTTCTGTGACTGCTCCCCTCTCTGACCCTTTGAAGTTGGCTAAAGACATACCTGCTCTCCCCATCTCTCCTTCTACTCCACGTCCCAAAATTAAATCATGGGAGCGTAAACTACCATGCAAGTATATTGTGGCATCCACTCCCTCTGCACATTCCTTAAACCTAGCCATCAAACTGCAGACAACTGACACTGGACAGATACTCGGTGTCTCTGCGCTCCTGGACTCTGGTGCGACTGGTCTCTTCATCGATTCCCATCTGGTACAACAACATCATCTAAATACTCGCTCACTCTCACGTCCGATACCTGTATATAACGTGGATGGATCCCCAAATGAAGCTGGTGCCATCTGAGAGGTTGCAGACCTGGTTCTCTGTTACAAAGATCATAGTGAGCATGCCCTTTTTGCTGTCACTCAATTAGGAAAGCAAAAGGTGATTTTGGGATATCCATGGCTTTGAGACCATAACCCAGAGGTCGACTGGCGCACCGGGGAGGTTACCATGAGCTGATGTCCATCCCGCTGTCGGATGTGTTTCACAGAAGCCAGGCAAGAACATCATGGACAGAAGGCGGCAATACGACGAACTCAGAAGTGTCGTGCAGGACCCCTGCCTATACCTGAAGTGGAATTGGAAGGGGTTCCTGATCTAATGCCAGACTCGGATGATGATGATGAGGACCCAGAGGAAGTGGAGGAGGGTGATCGGATCTTCTACACTGCGATTCGCTCATTGCATGAGGTGTGTGCCACATTGAACATATCCCAATGCCTCGCCGAGGCCTTCCACAAAAACAACGCTGCTAAATCCTCTACTAACTCCTTACTCCCTCATCTCCATGAGTTTGAAGACATGTTCTCCAAGGAGTCATTCGACTCTCTTCCTGCGCATAAGCCATGGGATCACACGATCGAACTCACCCCCGGCGCAACCCCTTCATCCTGCAAGGTCTATCCTCTCTCTCCAGAAGAACAACGGCAGCTTGACCAGTTCATCAACGAGCACCTGGCCTCTGGACATATTCGACCATCGAAGTCACCCATGGCCTCTCCCTTTTTCTTTGTCAAGAAGAAGGATGGCTCACTTTGACCAGTTCAAGACTACAGAAGGCTCAACAACATCACGGTCAAAAATCGCTACCCACTACCCCTCATCTCCGAACTCGTAAACCAGCTCCATGGAGCCCGATACTTCACCAAGCTCGATGTCCATTGGGGCTATAATAATGTGAGGATAAAGGAGGGAGATGAGTGGAAGGCAGCCTTTCGTACCAACCGTGGTCTTTTTGAACTGCTTGTCATGTTCTTTGGCCTTACTAATAGCCCTGCCACCTTTCAGACCATGATGAATGACATCTTCCATGACCTCATCCTTGAAGGCGTTGTCTGCATCTATCTCGACGACATCCTCATCTTCACTCGCATGGTTGAAGAGCACCGTCGCATCACGTGCCTCATCCTAGAGCGACTTCGACGGGACAAACTCTACCTTCATCAGGACAAATGCGAGTTCAAAAGGACCAAGATCGAGTACCTTGGCCTGATTATCTCGGAGGGTCAAGTGGAGATGGATCCTATCAAGGTAAATGGGGTCACAGCTTGGCCGACGCCCATGAACAAGAAGGAGGTGCAGTCTTTCCTGGGCTTCATCAATTTTTATCGGCGTTTTATCAAGGATTTCTCACATCATGCATGACCGCTGTTCAACTTGACAGGAAAGGAGGCATGGAGGTGGGATAATGCACAACAGGAGGCGTTCGAAAAGCTTAAGGAGATGGTCACTTCCGCTCCAATCCTTACCTTTGCTGACGATTCGTGTCCTTTTTGTGTAGAAGCCGACAGTTCTGACTTTGCGATGGGCGCCGTGTTGTCTCAGCAGTCTCCAGAGGACCAGAAGTGGCATCCTGTTGCATTCTACTCCAAAAGCCTTAGTGGTGTAGAGAGAAACTATGAGATCCATGACAAGGAGATGTTGGCGATAATGCGTGCGCTTGAGGAGTGGCGACACTTCCTCGAGGGTGCCCAACACAAGGTGGAAATTTGGACGGATCACAAGAACCTCGAGTACTTCATGACGGCCAAGAAATTGAACCGTCGTCAAGCTCGTTGGTCCCTGTATCTATCTAGATTCGACTTCTCCTTACACCACCGTCCGGGTCGCAGCATGGAGAAGACCGATGCCCTATCCCGACATGCAGACCATGGGGATGGCAGCGGTGACAACCAAAACATTGTGCTGTTGCAGCCAGACCTGTTCACCATTCGGGCACTGGAAGGCATCGCACCCCAGGGCGAGGAGCGGGACATCCTACGTGACATTCATCACGCAAACCGTAGCGGTTTACATGAGGATGTTGTCGCCCGAGCTGTTAAAGAACTGAGGAAGGGATCAACCCTTTCCTTACATGCGGCAGAGTGGGCTGAAAAGGAGGACTTGTTGTATTTCAGGGATCGCATCTATGTTCCCAATGACCCAGACCTTCGCTGGCGCATCATATCCCAACACCATGACTCACAGATTGCTGGCCACCCCGGACGCTGGAAGACCTTGGAGCTCACCTCATGGAACTATTGGTGGCCACAAATGTCACAGCTCATTGGTCAGTATTGTCGCACTTGTGACCTTTGCTTACGCACCAAGGTTCCTTGTCGCAAGCCTATTGGTGAGCTACACCCTCTTCCTGTTCCAGAGAGTCGTTGGGATGTCGTCAGCGTCGACTTTATGGTGGAATTGCCAGAGTCAAACGGGTTTGATGCAGTGATGTGCACAGTTGACTCAGTGGGAAAATGCGCTCACTTCATTCCCACTCACACCACTGTCAGTGCCCTAGGTGCCGCTCGACTCTACCTCCACCACATGTGGAAATTACATGGACTTCCTGGTGCCTTCCTCTCGGATCGTGGCCCTCAGTTCATGGCAGAGTTCACTCGTGAGCTGTACCGACTCCTGGGGATCAAACTCCTCACTTCAACTGCTTATCACCCACAAACTGATGGCCAGACAGAGCGAGTCAACCAGGAACTGGAGCAGTACATCCGCCTCTTTGTCAATGAACACCAGGACGATTGGGATGATCTCCTTCCTTTGGCCGAGTTCGGATACAACAACCATGTCCATACTTCCACTCAACAGACCCCTTTCCTCTTAGACACTGGACGACATCCACGCATGGGATTTGAACCTCGCCAAACTCCCTCACACATCGAGACAGTGAATGAGTTCACAGAACGCATGAGGGATAGCTTGGAGGAGGCAAGGGCAGCCTTAGCAAAGGCGAAGGACGACATGGCACGATTTTACAACCAACAGCACTCCCCAACCCCTCAGTACAAGGTTGGTGATCGAGTTTATCTTGACTCCAGTGACATCTCCACTACACGTCCATCCAAGAAACTCGCTCATCGCTTCTTGGGACCTTTCCCCATTGTCAAGTGCATTGGAACACATGCCTATCGTCTACTCCTCCCAGCCTCCATGTCCAGACTCCATCCCATCTTCCATGTTGTCAAATTGCTTCCAGCTCCCCCAGATCCATTCCTGGGATGCCATTCACACCCACTACCACCACCTACAGTGATCAAGGGAGAACCCCAATATGAAGTCGAGTCAATCTTGGACAGCTGTTTGCGTCGAGAAAAACTCCAGTATTTGGTACATTGGAAGGGTTATGAGTATGAGGAGAACTCATGGGTCGAAGAGTCTGATGTAAATGCCCCTTGGTTAATCAAGGAATTCCACCGATGGCACACTGCTGCACCGCGTCGCATTCAAGTCACGGACTTTGGTCGTATACAATTTCGAATGCATCGGGGCGATGCATCTTAGAGAGGGGGTGATGTAAGGGGACTAGGGAGGTGCCCTGTGTGTTTTTCCTATTTTTTATGTTTGTCCTATATCTTTCCCCACCTCATTTCCTTCTATTCTTCATTTTCTATGATTTTTCCGGATTTTATTACTAATTTTCCCTTGCTATCATGTTTGTACATGTTGACACTTTTATATTTAGAGGCGGAGTACCCCTTCTGACACATACACCTTGGTATGATGTCATTCGGCAGCCTTGATCCGCCTATCTCCGCCTTTTTCTATTTTTAGGTTATATTTGATTTTTGTTGTCTTCACATATACTGGGCATCAGCAAGGGGATCCTTAGAGTTTTCTCTTTGGATTTCCCTTTGCTAGGTGCGCCCCCAATCCCTGTATTATGTAGCATAATTTTAGCTTTGGATTTCCCTTTGCTAGAGGCTTAGGTTGCCCTTATAAATAGCCAGCATCTCTTTCTCATGGACAGGGTAGTTCTTTTGTGCATCTTTGAGCTGCATAGAATCAAAAGCCACAGGTTGAGCCATTTCCCAGATATGACCCCAGCTCAGTACAGTGCCAGTCCATAGATCACTCGCATCGCATGTTACAAAAATGTTATTGTCACCAGGGTTTGTATGATCAATCACAGTCAGGCATTCTCAACTGATGACAAGGGCTTTGATAGCATCAAAAGCATTTTGGTGATGAGTATTCCACACAGGAAACTGTTTTTCGCATTCTTTCATAGTAAGGGGAGTGAGGACCGATGTGTGATCAGCAAGTTTTGGCAGGAACACAGCAATATATTGGACCAGGCCCAGAAAACTGCGGACATCTGTGGCTGATTTAGGAGTAGGCCACCCAAGGATTTTGTCCACCTTTGAGGAGCAAGCCTCAATACCATCACACAAGATGCGGTGTCCAAGAAATTCCAGTTCAGTAAGAAAGAACTGGGATTTTTTGGAATTGCAGTATAGGCAAGCCTTGCGCAGTGCACTCATAATTAATTTGATATGCTGTATGTGTTCCTCAACCGAGTCAGACCAAATGATAATGTTGTCAAGGTATATGTGACAAAAACATGCCAGCAATGGGCAGAGAGCTTCAGTTACCTGCCGTTGATGAACAGGCAGAGCATTTCGCAAGCCCTGTGGCATGACTAGCCACTCATAAAGCCCCAGGGGTGTGGTCACAGCGGTGAGATGAATGCTCTCTGGGTCCATTTTTGTGTGGAAAAAACTATCTGTCATATCAATCTTGCTCCAAATTTTTCCTTTGCCTGCATCAGCTAGGATATCATCCACCTGTGGCAGTGGGTGACAGTGGGTGACGGTATTCGCATTCAGCTGGTGGTAATCGTTTACCCACCGTGGCAGCATTTCCTTATCTGCCTTAAATACGAGAAAGGCAGGCAAAGTGTGAGCTGAAGAAGAAAGATGAATCCACCCAGCATCAAGGTGCTTGCTGATGAGGGTACTCCATGCTTCACGGTATTTATGAGGGCAAGTGCTAACAGTTTTGCTTGCATCTTTCAATGTGATTTTACAACATATGTTATCAGGCATTTCGCTGACATGTGGAATTGGTTTGAAAATGTCAGCATAAGCCTCCTTCACATTGGTCACAAGCTTATCCAGGTGAGTGCGGGCAGCAAGTTGTTCAATTTGCACATGGACAGCCGCAATCACGTCAAACAGTCGCACAATCTCACAAGATGCATCAATAACAGCTCGATGCTTTTTGCAAACATCATGCAATTCATGCATCAACAGTTTGCAATTCTCAATATTTATGTTGATGACATCACGTAGTTTTGGTGGAGGCAGTTTGGGTAATTGTGGGGGTGTTGGGTGCAGCAGGTCAAAATTCGAATCATTCATAGCCATGCTTTTGCGAACATCCACAACAATGTTATTATGGTACATAAACAGCAGTCCAAGTATAATCTGATGGCACAAGTTTGGTGCCACAAGAGCATGTACAGTCTGGGCTGAGTAATAACTATTTTGGTCATGTAATTTAAGTTTGACCCAGCGCATAAGAGAAATGGATGGATGCGATGCAGAATCATTGAAGAAAGCACCAGACACAGGGAACTGTTGAGGCAGGAGTCTTTGACGAAGATGCAGATGAGACACCAGAAGTTGAATCAGAACTACAGGGGAACCATGGTCAATCAATGCTTCAACATGAACATGGACAGAAGAGGATGGGTCATGGTCATCGACAGCGCAATGCCAGATGAGATGTGGGATGGAGAAGGGAACAGGAGTGCTCACAGAGTCATTTGAGTCATGCGACAAATCACCCTCACTACCAATGAGGACATTGTGTTCGTTGTTGGGGTGGCTCACCAACACCACAGGGTAAGCCATCATGCCCATGACAGCTGCGATTGGAAGGGGAGGAGGTGCAGAAGCAGGGGGCACAGGGAAAGCAGTGGAGACAGCAGCAACAGTCATTGGAGCACTGTCCTCTCGAGGTACTGGGAGTGCAGGCTTGCCCTTGCACTGGTGTGCCTCGTTCATGGTGATCATCGTGCGCTCAACATAACTGTCGCAAGCTGGGAACTCGCAGGCATGACCATCTGCAACATAGAACTGCCAGCACTTTTTGTAACCCTCGTTCAGGGGTCTTGTTGAGTTTGTGGACAAGAAGGAACTGGTGTTCTGCTTTGAGAATGATGATGACGATGACTGGCTATTAGATGGGAATTGTGAACACATGGAGGGAGCTCGGCAGGACACGTCTGATAAGCCCACCATGGAACCTGATCGCTTAAGTTTGCGAGCTGCATCCTCAGCTTCCTTCCTATGGGAGGCAGACTCTTCATGTACTTTGTAATCAAGTTTGATGAGGGTTTGGACAAAAGCTTCAAGACAGGATTCAGCTTTGCGTGTGGAAGTTTCAGCTTTTGCAGCAGCGTTCAACCCATCATCAGCTTTCACAGCAGCGTTCAACCCATCATCTGCTTCCGCAGCGTCGTTCTCCCTGTCTGAATCTGAGTCGGAGTTGTGTTTTTCTTTGTATCGATCATATGCAGAGAGGAGCTTGGGAGAAAGGTTTGCCTCAATTTGCGTGCATAGTTGCACAGGTGAGAGATGATGTTTTGTGTTTTTCAGCAAAAGGTTATCATGTTGGATGGTAGTCAAGAAATCGTGGAAGGGTGATGCACCTTGTTTCAAATTTTGCACTTTCCATGCCAACTCCTTCTCCCAACCTGGGGTGAGCCAGCGCCCCCTGACTCTTGACATAAACTCTGTAAAAGACAAAGATTCATAGCACTCTTGAGAAGTTTGGAACCAATCACTAAAAAGGGGATCCTCAAATGCATATGCAGTTTGTGTGACATAGTCTTTAGCATTGAGATTTTCCCTGTTTGCAAGGTATCCGCGAGTGAAATGTTTGAAGCAATGAAGAAGTTTGGGGGTCATCACTCCCATGGTAATAGTAGGCTGTTGTAAGGGGACTAGGGAGGTGCCCTGTGTGTTTTTCCTATTTTTTATGTTCGTCCTATATTTTTCCCCACCTCATTTCCTTCTATTCTTCATTTTCTATGATTTTTCCAGATTTTATTACTAATTTTCCCTTGCTATCATGTTTGTACATGTTGACACTTTTATATTTAGAGGCGGAGTACCCCTTCCGACACATACCCCTTGGTATGATGTCATTCGGTGGCCTTGATCCGCCTATCTCTGCCTTTTTCTATTTTTAGGTTATATTTGATTTTTGTTGTCTTCACATATACTGGGCATCAGCAAGGGGATCCTTAGAGTTTTCTCTTCGGATTTCCCTTTGCTAGGTGCACCCCCAATCCCTGTATTATGTAGCATAATTTTAACTTCGGATTTCCCTTTGCTAGAGGCTGAGGTTGCCCTTATAGCTGTTTGCCATTGTTTGGTACAAGAGTCGCAGTACTCAAGTTGGACATAATGTGCAGGTGGCTATATGCATGAAAATACTTGTCGGGAGTAGAAGACAAAGATGAAGATCTGCAGTGATGGGTACGTGAGGTGGCAGCAACCTCAGGAGTAGCAGACGAAGCAGTTACAGCTTGTGGGACCGTGGCAGCATCCGCTTGTGGGACAGTCAAAGAGTCCTCTCATGGGACAGGAAGAGATGGGGAGGAATGAGTTTCAGTTGCAGCAGAGGTCGCCAACGAAGTAGTGGACAGGGCAGTTATCAGCCAGGCCTTACTTTGAGTTGTGAGGGACCTTGGCACAGAGGGCAATCAAGACAGTTTGTACCTGTGAACCTCGTGTGTCTATGTAGATGATCATATCAGCGAGGTTGCACTAAATACACTATGTTTGAAGTCAAAAAAAAAGTGAAAGCCTGTCTTTGAGGAGAAGACAGAAAACACTGGAAAAGGAGAAAGGATGAAATATTACAACTTACTTCTCAATCACATGGAGTGACAAAACACAGTGTAATAATATTCCTGAGAGAGTAAAGTAGTTGACTAGTCATAGACAAGATGGTAAAAAGGTAAAAGGAAAGATGGGGGGTTCTTTATCAATAACAAACAAGTTGCCAATGTGATGATGTAAGCCATGCTTACATTATTCCTTGATTTCCAAGCTGAACTTAAGTTGTTTGAGAATTCAGAGACTCTGAAAATGATTGGCTTCACACGGCCATTTCAAGTCTCATTTATGCATAAAAATTCTCATTTCCAAGCTTGGTGTAGTCACACAGCGATGAGGAAGAAAGAACCAAAGGTTCTGTCCCAAACATGGAAATCCATATTAAACATAAAACAATTATATAAGAATTTCCATCCTTCTCACATCTTGGATTAACATAATGGCCACTTAGCTTATCTGGCAAATCTGCAAGAGAAACCCAACTCTAGGGTCAGAAATAGTCGACCTTGGATCAATATAATCTACAGAATTGTTTCTGTATTTTTATTATTTTCCTTTGTTTGGAACTTCCAAATCTGTATTTTCATCTCGCACTTGTCATAATGGTCATTGAATGAACGCCGATCATGGACTCTACTCACAATTGTCATCAATGCCTCCTATCATTTTATTACCTCATCTTCATCATAGTCTTTGTCGTGTTTATCCCTGGGCATTAGGTTGTCTTGGTCTCTCCAGTATGCTGTTTCACTGTCATCACCATCTGTCATCACAACATCTCCATCATGATCCACCATGTTTCTGGGGCATGTGGTTTTCTTCTCTTGACATTGTTTTCTATGGTACTCTTGGAAGACATTTGCACCTGAGTCTGCTGCCAAAAGGACACCAATGAGCTCCCAGAGGTATGGTGCCATTACTTTGATCTGTTCTGCTAGCTCAAGTATGTCAAAATCCTTCAAGCTCTGCACTGTGCAACATTTGGCATTAAATTGTAAGCCTGTTTTGTCCTCGACAAGAGTACAAATTTGATCTGCATATACCCTCATTGTGGTTTGGTGTGCCCAGTGAATGGCATCTACAGAAGTACCAGGATTCTGTGCTAAACTCTCCAGAATCTTATCTGTCTTTCAATGGATGTCATGTACAGTGTTGTGGTCTATGAAATCTGCACTGCACAGTAAAGTAACAATCAAATCTGCTGGTGATGAGGCATAGGAATTCAACTTCATGAGGATTTCATCCAACTGCAGCTTTGAAAGAGGCATGTTGTGAAGATCTTGAATGCTTTCAAGGCTTGAGCAGTCCGAGTTGTACTGATTATCTTTTGATAAGATTCTTGCCAAACATATAAAAATACAGAAACAATTCTGTAGATTATATTGATCCAAGGTCGACTATTTCTGACCCTAGAGTTGGGTTTCTCTTGCAGATTTGCCAGCCTCTCTATTGTTCATTTGGGTTGTGGTTTGGTGTTTGGATGTGGTAGGTAAAAATAGATTTTTCTCAACATTGTGTTTCTACTCTGATTATGCCCATTTGAACAATACGAGAGGCTGGTTTGGAGCCTGGGTGAGGGCCAGGTACAGTGAGGGCCCTAGTAGAGACAGTGGCATAGTACACTATTGCAGTCATCTATCAATCCTAAATGTTTTTCCCAACTGTCTGCCATAATGGATTCCCTGATGTGCTTTGTCACTGCCAGAATCAACACCCTTTGAAGCCCACAGACAGGACACTCTCGCCCTAGTATTGGGGGTGTCCAATCCTCAGTATGTGTGACTCCTGGTCACAACCATGTCACCAGGATGTAACACCCCAAATACTGAAACATGTATTCTGTGCTTTCCACAACATGAATACAAGGGTTGTTCTGGGTGACTTGTTGTTAAATGCATATCATTTATCAGAAACCATGGATTAGAATACTAAAATATAATTTATTGCTGCTAGACAGGCACTTCTCCAGCCAAATGCCTGCCAAAATTGTGGCTCAAACTTGCACTGGATTCTAGCCTGGTACTTGACGCACGGGTAAGATGGGCTTCCCCCAATTCTCACGATAATTCAAATTCCACACTAATGCCAGATACTCACCGAACAGCATGTGACTGAACGTGTTCGCATTTTCTCTGTTTATTCTGATTGCCATGCCATTTCTGTGCATCCCATGTATGTCAGATCCCCTGGAACCTAGTCTGAGCAATCCCGATGGACAGAAACTTGCTTGACAGCTGCTCCATCCATTTCTAAACCATGATATCCACAATTACATCCTGGAAGGCATTTGTAAAGCTGTGGATGGAGTCCATGTTCTTCTCATTGTGAGGACTGGAGGTGGAAAGACAGGGCTGTTCTATGGTTATATACTACTTCTCAAAGAGCTGAGCAATCTGGAATCTCACAAGAAGAGAGGGATACCCAAAAACCCAGTTCTAATTGTCATTTATCCAACAAAGAGACTTGAAGAAGAGATGGTGAGCCTTAATCACTTAACCTCTATATTCACACATTTCCTGTTGATTTCGGCAGGAGAAAACATTCCAGAAGCTTGGTATCTCAGCTCTGGCCATCAACAAAGATACCCTTGCCCATGCTCACACTTGTAATGAGAATCTGTGGGACAAGGCCAAGATGGGAGTCTCCATGCTTCTCCTGTCTCCAGAGCAGCTTTCATCAAGAAGTCTTGATCTTCTCTTGCAGAAACCATTGTTTTCAACACATATTGTTGGGTTGGGAGTGGACAAGATACACCTGATACTCGATTGGGGAAATACAGGTTTTTGAGAAGCATTTCATCTCATCGGACTGATGCTGGCCCATCTCCCCTGCTCAACCATGTTTATCAGTACCACTGCAACCCTGCCAATGCACCAAAAATTGCTACACTCAGCCTTAAAGCCAGCTCATTTTTTTTCAGTTGACATTCAAATTTTCGGGCAGACATAGGCCTCACATTTTGAGTCCTCCATCATGGCCTTGGTGGGTGGCAGTTCCCAGATCTCAGGTGGATAACTGAAGGAGATTGTAAAACTATTGTCTACTGCAGCACCATCTCATTGGGTTTCTGTCTCTTAGTCTATCTGTGGCACTGTTCACCACCCGAGAGTCATAGCTCTGTCATTCAATTATACTGCTCCCTTTGTTTTCCATCTTACAATGGACGCACTCATCAGCTTTTCATCAAGGATCCAAATTTTCATGTTTTGATTGCAACTGACTCTTTGAAAGTTGGTAATGACTTTCCAAATGTTGCAGATGTCGTGGTTCTTAATGCTAAGGACCCTAATGATATTGTTCAGAAGACTGGTCGGGTGGGACGCATGCATGGTCTTGTTGGACAGGTGATGGGGCTGTGGTTGGATATAGTCTGGGTGTTTGGAAAGGGGTGTCCCACAGAGTCTCGGTGAATGCATATGGAATGGCATGTGGTGTGAAGGCATAAAAGGGAAATGGGTAGTAGCTCTTAAATGGTATCTGTGCAGCGGTCTGTGGTTCAATGGTGGGTAGAACATCAATGTCCATTTGCCTGTCATCCTTGGTGTTAAGATCATCTTCTCCACTTCCAGGCATGAATGGAATGATTTCTGAGTTGATATGTTATCCATATATATGTGGGAATGAGATGGCATCATTCGGCATCCGTGTGGAGTTTGAATTTGGGGAAGCCCATCTTACCCACGTGTTGAGTACCAGGCTTTATAATAGTGAACAACTATCTTCACTAATACTACAAGACGGCTTGCCAGGCTAACTGGATTCAGCTCTTCAGGAACTCAATTTCACAACTTGTTTTAGTGGTGAAAAATGATCACAATTCAATCCTGAACAAATCTCTGTGACCAAATTTTTTATTTCAAATCTTTAACCATGAAATAATATGGGGGTTATTGTAGTATTTCATAGTTAGAGACCCAAAATGAAAGTTCTGGCCACAGCCTGGGATTTTCAGAATTGAATTCTGATCATTTTTCATCACTGAAGCAAGTTATGAAAGTAAGTCCCTGAGGAGCTGAATCCAACACAAGTTTGAACTAAATTTTACTATATTTCATGGTTGGGGGCCAAATAAAAAAATCTGGTTACAGACAATTTGTTCAGAATTAATTTTTGTTCATTTTTTCTCACTGAAGTAAGTTGTAAAATTGAGATTCTGAAGAGCTAGCCCAGTGTTGGCTGCTAGAGGGTATTGTCAAACAGCTACAAATAGTGCAAATAACAGAATACACACTACAAATTACAATTGAATTACAATCAGCAACCACTTACATGACCTGGTTGCTGTGTTCAATACACACAATAAAACATGTACTACTGCATATGTTGAGGTTTCAAGCTCAGTTGCCTGTGGTCACCTGTGGTCACTTGGTAATATTCTTGTTACATGTTACATTTTATTTCAAATAGGTTACTATGACTTTTGGTATCTGTGTTACGGTTTCACTTGACATGTTTCATAGATATTATTTATTAGATACAGATTAGTATATATATTTTGATGTACTGTAGTAGTCATGCTCCTTCAGCACTTATTCCCATGGGCTCTGTTCCTTTTCTCAACAGCATAATATTTGAATTTGGTAATAGAAAGTCTGAGATATACCACTTGAAAATTAATGTATCAAAACAGCTCCTGTTGCCCAGTCTCCCATGGTGACTGCACTGCCACTGCCTAAGGTGTCCTCACATGAATCAACTTTGGTGGGTGGACATTGCTGACTGTCATGCTGTGGTTACCTCAATGGTTCACACTGTGTATTGCCTTCCTTGTTGGGCAATAGCAAGCTCAATAGTGGATTCATCATTTGTTTTCCTCTGTGCAACCTCCCTGATCATGTTGATTGGGCACCTTGTCATGGTGACTTTCTTGGGTCCTTGATGCAATGCAACCCTTTTCCTCAACAAAACTCTGTTCCCATGCTGGCAAGATATCTTGAGGCATGAAGAAGCCAGCACTGAAGGAAACAGCACTGTTGGTGACAGTGTGCATCAAGCAGGACCTTGACAAGGCTGGTCACGCTCAATCAGGGCCTTGATGGTGGCAGTGACGGGCTTGACAAGGATGCTAAAGGGGTGGAACAGGGAAGGCGCAATCATGCAAGGTGCATAACCCCCATCGCACCTGTTTCAGTTATGCCATATTGACATCATACCCCTCCTCAACAGCCTCCATCCACACAAATGCCACCATTGTGCACATCCACCTCTGCAATGTGTTTGATGGCCTCTCCACCACCTTATTTTCTTCTTATCTCCCTGTAATCAAAATGTCAGAGCATTACAGAAGCTGCAGCGGCTGCCCATATGAAGAATCAGACCTCAAGTAAGTGTTGCCTGCTCTTTTTTTCTGACTGCCTCTCCCTACACATGAACCAACTGACCTGTTAAAACCAGCGGCCTCAAGAAACATGAACTCCTTGCTCTCATCCAGATGCAAATCAAATGATGGCCATTTCATGGCAAGCAGAAGAAGCTCAGACAGGACAAGGTGACAAAACACAGGCTGATCAAGGTCCTGCTTGATCAGTGGGCAGGATTCACCATGACTGCACCAAGGAGGCTCTCGCATGCATCTTGTGCAAGCAGTGGACCATGAAGTGCACTGTGAACTGATTCCATGCAGAACAATGAAGGTTCAGTAAGTACAGGATTCATTTCGATCACCCCTCTATGAGCAGCTAATGCACTGTTCATCAGATCTTTCAGGCCCTTTCTCTCCACCAGCCACCTGGTACACTGCAGACTGTGCATGCCATCCTACCCACCACTCACCAATGTGTACGTACCTGTATCAGTTTGTGTTTTGATGTTCAACCCATCATTCTTTTTTTGTAGGAAATCCAACTTTGTCTTCAGGATCACCACTATCCATGAGAGCCCATGAAGACCATAGAAGTGATCTACAGCCATGCCGTCAACCACCTATGTTTTCCAGAGAAATGGCAGGTTTCTGCCAGTGATGTTCTCCAACACCTGCAGAAGACAAATGGCTGAATCACAGGGCCAGGTGAGCTGCTACATGCACCCTCTTTCCTTCTTTTTCTTTCCAATCTTTTTTGTGTCTTTTGAGAAGGTACCATCAAGATTGGTGTCCCTGATGATCAAGAGCCAGACTACACATGGTACCTCATCCAGATGCCTGTGTCAGAGCTGATGTTATGATTTGTCTACAGGAACCCGCAAGTACAGGTAGTTCATTTTTTTTTATTCGACTCGACTCTCTTCCGACAGAAGACACCTTGACGCATGGTGACTCCATGCACCTGAACCCACTCTCACACATGCTGTGGTATGACACCCCCTCTACACAAGGTCTGTGACATTGGATGCCTCATGCCAGGCATGAGGCTATTCTCTTATTGTTCTCTAATATGCTGCACTGCAGCACTCCTTGACATCAGACACCTCATGCAAGGCATGAGGCCTATTGTCTCTATTGTTCTTGTCTATATTTACCTGATAAGCATCTCACTTTCCGATTGGACGATAGATAGTCCTAGAACAGTATATAAGCTGTAGCTACACTCTGTGTATTCTCCAGCTTGACCTAATTCAACCAACAGTCTTAGACTCAACCAGAACACTCGACAACTAAGGAAGTCCCTTAGTTGTGATACACTTGAACTTGACAGCTTAGGAAGCCCCTAGCTGTGATAACCCAAACTCGACAGTTGGAAAGCCTCCAACTGTGATACACAAACGAACAGTCTACTCAGAAAGCCTCTGAGTACGGATAGCCGTGACTACTTGAGGAAGTACCCAAGTAAAGGCAGGAAGCCCGATACACTAGGAAAGTCTCCTAGTGTGATACAAGACAGTTGGAAAGCCTCCAACTGTAATACACAAAGCCAAGGCTGAGTCGAGACCTATAGTCTTAACAAAAGGTCAAGCTGATCTACAAAGTCCACCTACCTAGGTGCAGACACAACATCTTTCAGACAAAGCCCAGACAGACCTCCGACAGGAGCATCGACATCAGGAAGAACCTTGTGGTATAGATACCAAGGTTGACTAGTACGATACTCAGAACCAGCACAAAGGTGGTTCTCAAAGCGAACAGAAGATGAGGAACCAAGATACCTCACTGAAGAAGACTTCAGATCAACAAGCAAAGAAGAAACCCCAGAACAAGACCCATTCTCCTTATCCAATGATGACATCCCCAATAACATGTCTACCAAACCCACCGCATCGAACAAGGAGATTAGAATCCGAACCCCCTCTGACTTCACAGGGGACCGAACTAGAACTGCAAAGTTCTTACAAGAAGTGAAACTCTATCTGAGAGTAAACCATGGAATCTATGACACAGATGAAAAGAAAATCATCTTTGCGTTGTCATTTATGAACAGAGGAACCGCCGCGCCCTGGGCACAGACATGGGCAGAAAAGGAAGACCTAGGGACATGGTCAACCTTCGAAACAGCACTCAAAGTAGCGTTCACCCCAATCAATGAAGCTGGCAGAGCCAGAACTGAAATGAAAACACTGAAGCAGGGACAGGACCTGGAGGATTACATCGCGCAATTCTGAATCCTGCGAGAGAAGGCAGGGATCAATGATGATACTGCCCTGATCGAACTCTTCATGGACAGGTTAAACCCCAAGCTCCTTGAAAGAGTATTCAACATGGAAACGATCCCCACAACCCTTGAGGGGATGATCAATGCTGCCTCCAAATATGATGGACAATGGAGGAGAGCAAAAGCTATAACTGGGAAATTACAGGAGAGCTGGGCAAAGAAGCCCGTGAACTCTAAACCAAAAGAAACCCCACTAGAAATCAACTGACTCTCTGACCAGGAGAGGGTCGAACACATGAAGAAGGGGCTATGCTTTGTGTGCCACCAACCCGGGCACAGAGCAACCAAACACAAGAAAGGGGAAATGAGAACCAAGAACTGGTCATTCCCAAAGAAGAAAGGCGAAGAAGCCTACTCGAAGATCCGAGCAATCATAAAGGACCTCAATGAAGAAGACAGGATGAGGGCTCTTGCCGCAATAGAGGATGAGGGTTTTTAAAGAGGTGGCCTGCCTCGATGCCAGGTACCATTGAACTTTCCGTTAGCTCTGTACTACTAGCCACTTTGAAGAATCAATCTATGCATCTAGATGTCAAAGTGCTAGGAGCAGACGGGAGGAAAGTCATCAAAACTGAAGCCCTACTCAACTCAGGAGTGGGAGGAGTATTCATGAGCCACAAATTTGCAGAGGAAAATGGACTCAGACTGCGCCTCCTGGAAAGAATCATCAAAGTAAAGAATGTGGATGGAACCCCAAACAAGAAAGGGGAAATCTCCCAATACGCCAGGGGACCGCTAACGATCAATGGGCAAACATTCCTGACGACCTTCCTGATCGCAGGATTAGGAGGAGAAGCAATCATCTTGGGCCTGCCATGGCTCAGGAAGATTAACCCTGTGATCAACTGGAGGACTGGGACCTTCCAGTTCAGGGCGAAGAATGAGGGTCACACAGAACTCTCACATGGGAAAGGAAGAACCCTCATCGGGAGGGTGCAAACCGAGAAACCCAATGAAGGGTGCCTATCATGGCACCAGAAGGGAACCGAGGAAAAGGAGAACCCCTTCAACATGACAAAAGAAGAATGACAGGCATGGTGCCAAAGAATAGTCACCAGAGAAAAAGAAAAGATCGATCTCAAAATAAAGATGAGAGAAGAGCAATGGGCACAATTCAAGAGGCTAGCTGCCAGGGAAAGAGAAAGACTCCTTTCCAAGACAAAGACACCAACGAAAGAAGAACGGCTTGAGCAATGCCGAAGAATCGTTGCCAAAGCAAAGGTGATGGGAGGAGCCCTCCACACTGAACCAAAAAGAAACAGAATGCCCACCGAGACCAGAAGGGCGACGATAGAAGAAGTGAACAACAAAGAGATTGCAGTTACAACTCTTCAGGATGCGGAGCCCATTGGGCCACAGGATGAAGAAAGCACTGGGAAGGAAAACCCAACATCGGCAAACCACAAACAGGCAACGGAACAGACAACAGGACAACCAGAGGAGACACCCATGCAAGGAATCATGGACGATGAACTACTAATCGCCTACATCTGAGGGGAACCTGTCATTGGCATTTTCAAACCAAGGAAAACCCCGCTGACAGAAGAGTATGACGAGCCAAGATACTCGTACTCCCAATCAATGAAGAAGATCTCCCGACTCGTAAAGGCAAAAGGAACACCACGATACATCTATGGGCAGAACATCTGGATTAGGGCAAAGACATCGGTCTCACAGCACCTGGCACATCAAAAGGAAGGAGACCCGGAACAGAAGACCCTGGATGAACTACTCCCAGAGCAATACAAAGAGTACCAATGGATATTTGAGAAGGAAGCATCGGAAAGATTCCCAGAACCAAGATCCTGGGATCATGCGATAGACCTCAAATTGGACTTCACGGCAAAAGATTGCAAGGTATACCCACTGTCACCAGCAGAACAAAAGAAACTCGACGAGTTTCTTGATGAAAGCCTGCAGAAAGGATACATCCGACCATCGAAATTGCCCATGGCGTCACCATTCTTCTTCGTTGCGAAGAAGGACTCAGACACACTATGACCCTGCCAAGATTACAGGTACTTGAATAATGGAATGATCAAGAACACCTACCTGCTGCCACTGGTAGGGGACCTGTTGGACAAACTAAGAGGGGCAAAATGGTTTACAAAATTGGACATCTGATGGGGATATCACAACGTCAGAATCAAAGATGGAGATCAATGGAAGGCAGCCTTCAAGACAAATCGGGGGCTGTTCAAACCAACGGTGATGTTCTTTGGATTATGCAACTCACTGGCGACCTTCCAGGCAATGATGAATGAGATATTCTGCGACATGATCAGAGAAGGATGGCTCGTCATCTACATGGATGACATCCTGATATTCTCTAAGGATCAGAACGAACACCAGGAAAGGACAAAAAGAGTACTGCAAAGACTGGTGGAAAACAACTTATACCTGAAGCCGGAGAAGTGCAAGTTCAACATCCACGAAGTGGAATTCTTGGGTCTAGTCATCCGACCCAATGAAATTGCCATGGACGACATGAAACTGGCAGGTATACAGGATTGGCCTACCCCGACTAACGTGAAGGCAGTCAGATCCTTCCTAGGGTTTGGGAATTTCTACAGGAAATTCATCGGACATTTTGCGGAGACAAGCAGACTGCTTAATGAACTAACAAAGAAAAACAAGACATTTGACTGGACAACCGAATGTGAAAAAGCCTTTCAGATGCTGAAAAAGAAATTTGCAGAAGCACTGGTACTGCTGATGCCAGATCCAACAAGACCATTCACAATTGAATCAGACGCCTTGAAACACACAACAGGAGGAGTGCTGAGACAAAGAGACACAAATGGAGATTGGCACCTGTGCAGATATATATCACATGCACTGACACCAATGGAATGAAACTATGAAATCTATGACAGGGAACTACTCGCGATAGTACGATTGCTAGAAACCTGGAGGCACTACCTGATGGGTTCAGATCACCCGGTAGTAATTCTCTCGGATCACAAGAACCTGACATATTTCTGAACGGCACAGAAACTAAACAGGAGACAGGCAAGATGGAGCTTATTCTTGTCAGAATTCGAATTACAGCTTGTTCACGTGCCCAGATCTCAAATGGTGCAAAGTGATGCTTTATCATGAAGGGCCGACCACATACCAGAAGAAGACAATGACAATGAAGATATCACGATGTTACCAGAGACAGTATTCATGAAATTCATTGACACTGAACTACATGACCTCCTTGCAGGGAGCATCATGAAAGACGACCTGGTAAAGAGCGCAATTGAAGCGCTAAAGACCAAAGGAGCACCACCAATAAAGTCGGCATTAGAAGACTGGAAGATCGAGGACGGCCTCCTATTCTTCTGAAATCGATGCTATGTCCCTGACAATGGGGACATACAAAAGAAGCTGGTACAGAAATACCACGAAGGGGTAACCAGCGGACACCCAGGACAATGGCAGACAACCGAAATGGTTAGAAGGGACTACTGGTGGCCAGGAATGATGACGTACATCAAGAACTATGTTGCCGGATGTGCTACATGCCAACAGATGAAAGTCAACACCCACCTGACGACACCGCCCCTACAACCAATCAAATCCGAAGTGACAAGGCCATTTGCAATGGTGATGACTGATTTCATAACTGACCTACCGGAGTCCGATGGTTATGATGCGCTCATGGTTGTGGTAGACCATGGGCTTACGAAGGGGGTAATTTTCATCCCTTGCAAGAAAACAATCGATGCACTGGGAGCAGCGACCCTCTATCTGGATTACGTCTACAAACGGTTCAGCCTTCCAGACAAGATAATATTGGACAGGGACCCCAGATTCGCCTCGCAGCTATTCCAAGAATTAGGAAGATTGCTCAGAATCAAGCTGGCAATGAGTATGGCATACCACCCCCAGACCGACGGAGAAACAGAACAGGTGAATCAGGAAGTAGAAGTCTACCTGTGGATCTTCTGCTCGAACAACCAAGAGAAATGGAAGCACTTCCTTCCAACAGCAGAGTTCACGCACAACCAAAGGACGCACTCCACCCAGAAAAGCTCCCTGTTCTACCTGATGATGGGCTATGAACCAAAGGCGATCCCACTCCCATACCTGAAAACAAACATACCAGCTATAGCGAAATGAATAGTTGTGCTACAACGAGCCCGAGATGAAGCAAAGGCAACTCACAAGTTGGCCAGACAGCTGATGGCAGAAAGAACTACTTGGCACTTCACGCCATTCAAAGAAGGAGACAGGGTGTGGCTAGAAGCAAAAAACCTCAAAAGGATGCATGCGACAAAGAAACTCGCACCCAAAAGAGAAGGACCATTCTCTATCGAGAAGGTTCTAAGCCCCCTCTCCTACCGACTGAAGCTACCAAACCAATGGAAAATACACCCGGTATTCCACGCAGCACTCCTCACCCCATATAAAGAAACCGAGATGCATGGTCCAAACTTCCCAGAACCTCCGCTGGACCTAATAGGAGGTGAATTGGAGTATGAAGTGGAAGCGATCATCAGACATAAAAAGAAAGGAAGGACCATGCACTTCTTAGTGAAGTGGGTCAGATACCTGACCTCAGATAACTCCTGGGAGCCTGAGGGAAACCTGAAACACGCCAAGAAAATCCTTGGAGCATATAAACAGCGACGACAGCTGTAGAACCCCCCCCCAAAACCAAGAACCCACACCCTGACATGGCAGAGCAGACACCCATCATACCCCCCAAGCGATGCTTCAACAAACAATTCCTACAAGACCCATCAAACATCGACACCCTCCACACCCACCTTGCCCACGACCCAGCCAGATATCATCTCGCAAGAATATGCTTCTACTATCAGAGCACTATCGACCGAATGAAGAGAAACCTAGAAGAAGCCATGAACAATGCTGACGACCTTGGTATCGAACAGGCTATCCAAGACATGACCAACGCACAGTCAGACAGAATGAGAGTGGTTGAAAGAAACCCTCATACCTCCACAGATCACCCCAGATGCCAACAGAACTCTCCCTCGCCCTACAACAGGCAGAAAAACAAAAAGACAACACGCACCACCTCTGGAAATGCCTCCCCTTCTACGAGCAACCAGATGAACACCTCCCTAGCAATCATCGACCTCACAACACCAGAACCTGAACCTCGATCGACCCAACCACCGTGGTCCCCTCCCCACATGAGAAGCGCCAGATGCTTCATTTGCCACCAGATCAGACATTTCAGCCTCATCTGCCAGAAACACATCTGCAGGTACTGCAAACAATGAGGCCCCAGGCACTACAGCCCCGACTGCCCAACAAGGCAGCAGAAAGAACAGGAGGAGGAATGAAGACAACTGGACTTCCTCAAGGTGGGATACGATGACTTCAATGATGAAGCGATGGCAAATATGACCAGGGAACCCTACAGGGAAGTGTAGGAGGGTGGGGAGAATAGTTTGAAGTCGAAGTCGGTGACTTCAAAGATAGACGGGAGGTGATGTTATGATTTGTCTACAGGAACCCGCAAGTATGGGTAGTTCATTTTTTCTTATTCGACTCGACTCTCTTCCAATGGAAGACACCTTGATGCATGGTGACTCCACGCACCCGAACCCACTCTCACACGCGCCATGGTATGACACCCCCTCTACACAAGGTCCATGACATCAGATGCCTCATGCCAGGCATGAGGCTATTCTCTTATTGTTCTCTAATATGCTGCGCCGCAGCACTCCTTGACATCAGATGCCTCATGTGAGGCATGAGGCCTATTGTCTCTATTGTTCTTGTCTATATTTACCTGATAAGCATCTCACTTTCCGATTGGACGATAGATAGTCCTAGAACAGTATATAAGCTGTAGCTACACTCTGTGTATTCTCCAGCTTGACCTAATTCAACCAACGGTCTTAGACTCAACCAGAACACTTGACAACTAAGGAAGTCCCTTAGTTGTGATACACTCGAACTCGACAGCTTAGGAAGCCCCTAGCTGTGATAACCCAAACTCAACAGTTGGAAAGCCTCCAACTGTGATACATGAACAAACAGTCTACTCAGAAAGCCTCTGAGTACGGATAGCCATGACTACTTGAGGAAGTACCCAAGTAAAGGCAGGAAGCCCGATACACTAGGAAAGTCTCCTAGTGTGATACAAGACAGTTGGAAAGCCTCCAACTGTAATACATGAAGCCAAGGCTGAGTCGAGACCTATAGTCTTAACAGCTGACAAGTGTGTGTGCTGTCCCAGATTAGTTAACTGTGCCAGCCAGTTCAACTACAGACCTGACATTCTGCATTGATTTTGTGTGCATGGTGAGTCTGTTCCTCTTTGTATTGCTTGCCATCATTGCTGAACACCATTGAGGCTGGTCAATCACCCATGGGGCCTTCGATAGGCAGTTCTGTTGATAATGAGTGAGATTATTGTCCATCAACAGCATCAATGATCATACTGACTCATCTCGAAGAAGATGATGACAGCCCCAAAGTGCTCTTGCAACATGCAGCACTACCAGACAATTTCAAGCTGCTCGAGTGTGCCCATGATCATTCAAGGACAAGGAGGAAGGCTAAGACAGATGAGGCTGACATTGAATGGCTGTGAAACACTGCAAGTAAACATTTTGGGCATCAGCACTTCTGGCGCTTTCAATGCAGCCAGAATCAGATCCTACAAAACCCTGACATTGTCACTCTGTGGAAGTTTGTGGTCCAGCTCAATGACACATACCACAAGAAGAAAAGTGGAGTCTCTGTGAGTTTTTACTGTCCCAATGTGACATGGAACACACAACTGACTGTTGACTTTTGCATTCACAGGACAACTCTATCTCAAAATTGCACATTCATGCAGCACTCAATGTGGGAGAGATGTGGCTGAGGCAACCTGAAGAGGGTCATCAGCTGGTTCAGCTGTATGGTGAAGGTGGGGTGTGCGAGGCTTGTGAGGTGAAGGATGAAATTGTGAGGAGATGTGAGCCTCCATTGGGTAGCAGAGCTCCTCAAGTTCCTCCACAACTGGGAGACCTCCCATCCAGTTTAACTACAGTTTTTTCTCTCCTGTATCTGTATCTTGTTTATCTTGTTTGTGGGCATCATGCATAGGGGTATCGGCATGATATGTAGATGGCATTTTATATCAAAGTCTCCCTCATAGTGTTCTTTTGCTGAGTTTCTCTCTCTCATGTGTTGGAATCATGCTTGCAGGTATTGTTTGGTGTAGGGCTATAAACATGAAATTATGTCCTCGACAGCTAGCACTACTTATGAATTAGGATGGATAGGAGTTTGATTCAGCAAGGATCTCCTTCAATGCATTTCCATCACTTCTGCAGATACTCAATGAAAGCCCATGTGTTCTTCAGATGAGCAATGGATGGGGATGGATACTGATCTTTGAGGAAGTGAAGTGCCAGCTTGTTACTCCAATTGGACTTTGCTGACAGTCTTTTGATGAGTGTAATAAGCTTTTTGCAATGTGTTGCCTCGGATTTTGCAGTGGCATTGTTGTGTCGCCACCGTGCCTCCCACCCAGCTGTCAACTCCCACACAGAAAGATGATCATCCATGCCAAACATCCACTCCTTCCAGATCTCCTCAATTGATGCACTCTTGTTCTTGTGAGGAGGCCTCCAGTATGTATATGTAGGCAGCCACTCATCATCATGGTCTGAAGACGATCAGATCCATTCAAATTGATGGTTACAAAGTCGGTCTGGGCTGAATTTGGCTTCAAGTGTGGCTATGGCCTCGAGTTGTTTCGATCTTGTGAATGAATCCTTTGACAATGGGAAAGTGCTTGCAGCATAGATGGTTCCATTTGGGCTGATGGTGTTGAGAGCTGATGTGATGATGGTTGTGGCTGCAGGTGCATCCGAGTTAGTGTTGCCACTGGCTCAGCCAAGGTTTTTCAATAAAATGGCTATAGCATCCCAGATAAATTTCCTAAATTCACTAGGATATTTGAGCATATGGATGAGCCCATAAGCCAAGGGGTCTTCTGCCAATATTATCTGATCAGATTCCCTGTTTCTGACTTATTCACTCGGCTTTGATTTCAAGCCGAGCCATCAAGCCAAATTTTGTTTATTAAATAACTCAGGGACAATTGATCGGTTCAACTAATTTTGGCAGGCAACCCCTCGGCTTATGGGCCCATCCACATGCTCAAATATCTTGGTAAATTTAGGAAATTTACCTGGCATGCTATAGCCATTTTATTGAAAAACCTCGGCTGAGCCAGTGGCAACACTAATCTGAGTTGATGGGAGATGATGCTGTGGCAGGAACATTTGGCTCAATGGACAGCAGCAGAGGGAGACGAGCAGAAGATGGTGTTGGAGCAGAGTGGTTGGCAAATGGCCCAGGTTATTGCTGCTGAGTTTGAGTAGCCTCCAATGAGCACTGGCTTTGTGAGTGCTTTGCAGTATTGCTAACTATATCATGATATTGTGAACATGCTTTTGGCAGGAATCAATGACACAGCAAGTATGACCTACCTGCAGCTACCCTGTGTCATTGGCAGGAAGTTGAGCTCAATAGCACTGCCTCAAGCAGGGAGCCCACAGCCTTGAGTTGAGCTGTGACACTAGTGTATTGCTGTTGCATTTCAAGCCCAAGTCGTTCTTGATGTATGTTTTGTTGTCACTACACCCTGGAATGAGTTTGCGACATGCTTGGGAAGCTGTGACAGCTGGTGCCAAGCTTCTTGCTCTGCATTTTCAATGGTTGCAGCTGCCGAGTTTGCAAAGGCAGAAAACTGGGGGGTGTTGAATGGTGGATAGTGGAAGAATGCACAGCTGGAGTACTTCAACAACAGGCAGGCCGCATTCTGCAAAATCACACATTGGAGTCACGAGAGAACCTCAAGAAATGCTGCTAGAGTGTTGTCAACAGCTGCTGTTCCCAGGGCATCTCGTCGAGCCTTGAGATTCTTTTGTTCATCTTCCACCCATGGGAAGATCAATGACATGAGCTCTTCTGGTGGTTCTACCCAGCCAACTGAAATCCAGACAATTGCCACAGAATTAAGATAAACATTCACTGACCAAGCACGTCTCATATGACAAAGTATGACTCTTGCTTTCAACCATTGAAACATGCTGTGGCGACCATTGCATCTGTAGGAAGGGTACAATTGTAGCATTTTCCAAATGACCCAGGTGTGCTCCAATTTCCAAGGGTTCTTGTGTCATCCTGAGTTGCATGATGCTTGCATGCTGTCATCACAGTGAAGGGCCTGCCTGCATGGGTAGACTTGCTGATCATTATGTTGTTTTGAACATGCATCAAATTGATCCATTTACGGTGGTCTGTCATCCATGCTGTGAGAATGGACAAGTTGAGAAACAGAATGATAACTCACTCTGGTATGTCATCTCCTCATCATCTCCTCCTGAGCCAGGGAACAACAGAATATTGTACCAAGGACAAGAACTAATTTTGCCCGAAAAGTCAGGTGGAGAAGTTCCAAGAATATGGAAAAGACTGAACAGGTAGAAGCCCAGTCCACCTACACAGCACAGCTCAGGAAGACAATGATGAAAGGCAGCTTGCTGATCACATCGGCCAGTCTTGTTTGTCTTCTCCTGATTAGAAAGGAATACAAGAGCCTGAGAAGGCACCTGTGTGTTAGATGCCATGGTCATGCAGAGCCAATTACTTGTAACCACACACCATGACCTTTGCATCAAGACCTAAATCCAGCATGGGCACATCATGCACAGCAAGATCTGACAGTAGCAGGGACCGGATATTGTTGCCACAGAATGCAGAAGTTGTTGAGGTGAGAAGCATGCACCTGTCCCGCACACCAGTATGAACCTGAAGCCTTGTTCCACGGCTGGATTGTAAAAATTATGTTGCGCCTCAAATAAGCTCATCCTCAGTGTACATGTCTGAGATGGTCTGTCATTAGCATGCAAGAAGTTCCAATGTGGAGAAACACATCTGACAACACTCCAGTAGCTTTGAGAGTCTGAGCCTCAGCAATTTGCTCAGGTTCTTTTTCCTGAGCAGCTGACTACAACATTGTGATACAGCTGTCATCATGAAGTGGCACTCTGGAAGCAGGGCAACTTTTGTAATCTTCTCTGTGTTGGTTGTTGTAGCACCAGTATTCAAGAGCACTGATGCACTGTGTAAGAGTGTCTCCTACATCAGCAAACCTTATCTGAGTGTTGGAAGCTCTGGCTTCCTTCCACTTTTTTTTTATAATGAACTTACTATTGACACTCTACTCTCTCACACATGTTCTTTTCCCAAAACCACACTGACCCTGAAATTACCCCAATGGTCAATTTTTTCACACTGACACTGTCACTTAACTCCCTCTGGCTTGCTCTCTCCCTCGTCTAGCCCCCTGCTCTGTTGATTCAATGTTCAACATCCCCCTGCACCCATTGGACACTTGCACCACTCATTTTGTTATTCTGGCCTCACTCGTTTGGCACCGTGCATCATTGGGTTCTCATTTCCACCCTGTTGGTCTCGTTTTTGCTCCACCTGTCTTGTCTTGACCTCACTTCTCTTGCATCCCCTCCCATTTCCACACTGCTGGCAGTTCCTCAATGGGTAGATTGTGTGCTACTCGTGTGGTCCCCATGTCACTCATTCAGAGCCCCATACATACTCAATAACGATTTTGTTCCATCAGGAATACTACTTGATTTCCCTCAAGTTCAAGCCAACATCAATATCCTGACACTC
Source organism: Tricholoma matsutake (assembly GCA_026075535.2). NCBI lineage: Eukaryota > Fungi > Basidiomycota > Agaricomycetes > Agaricales > Tricholomataceae > Tricholoma > Tricholoma matsutake. The sequence goes on along the minus strand of AP026540.1, from coordinate 7,744,049 downwards.
AAGCCAACACAAAAACCACCTCCGGACCTGGATCTGCCAGTGGAACATTGAAACCTTAGCCCTTGTTCTCAGATCAGGCCCAGAGTTGATCTGCTGCAGGATATGTTAACACTCTCTGCCCATGCCCAAGAAACTAAATACCTTGAAATGACCACACCTTTTGACAACGAGTCTTACAACAAAGCCAACTGCTTGCCTCCTCCAAAGAAACAGCACTTTGTTCTCCTTCCAGGCTCTAACCCTGACAGCTGCAACTTGAAATCCACCTCACAAACACCAACCCTCCACACAAATAAAGTGAAAGACCCACACCCCAAACCACTGAAATGGCCACACAAACCCTCGTCGAACACCCCAGCACTCCCCCAACACAGCCACATCACTGTTGACGACCCCTACACAGCCCCCATCAGCCACATCACCACCACCATCAATGATGCCCACAATGTCAAGAACCACCACCACCGCTCTGTCCCCAGTCTCAAACCAGCCCCCAGCACCTCGACGGCTACGCATGCACCTGGCAGCTGACAATGACAGTCTACAGTGCAGCAAGCCAAGTTGCAAGATAATGATCAAACATGTTCATCACAACATGTTGTCTACTCAACGGAACCACCCTGCCAGCCCCACTGTCTCTAACAATGATCCAGAAGCCTGCCCACACTCCCATACTTGACCTCCTTGCCCCCGTTAGCCACCATGGACCCACCAGACCTTCCACAACATCGACAACATGTCCGTCGACGACAACTGTATCCCCTGCTCTGGCCCACTCTGGACCATGAGCTGCAGCCAAGAAATGACAGAGCACACACCTAAATCCATGAGAGCACTCCCCCATCCACTCAGCTTGCCCCTGTTATGATTTTCTGTTATTGTAACCCATGACGACCAGACGTACGCTGGCAAGACCAGGCATTTTAATTTTCTCATTCGACTCGACTCTCTTCTGATGGAAGACACCTTGACGCATGGTGACTCCATGCACCTGAATCCACTCCCACATACACCGTGGTATGACAACCCCTTTACATGAAGTCCATGATGTCAGACCCTCACAATCGACATGCTGCGCCGCAGCACTCCTTGACATTGGACGCCTCATGCGAGGCATGAGGCCTATTGTTTCTATTGTTCTTGTCTATATTTACCTGATAAGCATCTCACCTTCCGATTGGACAATAGATAGTCCTGGAACAGTATATAAGCTGTAGCTATACTCTGTGTATTCTCCAGCTTGACCTAATTCAATCAATGGTCTTACACTCAACCAGAATACTCAACAGCTTAGGAAGCCCCTAGCTGTGATAACTCGAACTCGACAGTTGGAAAGCCTCCAACTGTGATACATGAACCAACGGTCTACTCAGAAAGCCTCTGAGTACAGATAGCCGTGACGACTTGAGGAAGTACCCAAGTGAAGGCAGGAAGCCCAATACACTAGGAAAGTCTCTTAGTGTGATACAAGACAGTTGGAAAGCCTCCAACTGTAACATATGAAGCCAAGGCTGAGTTAAAGACCCATAGTCTTAACAAAAGGTCAAGCTGATCTACAAAGTCCACCTACCTAGGTGCAGACACACCGTCTTTCAGACAAAGCCCAGACAGACCTCCAACTGGAGCATCATCATCAGGGAAGAACCCCATGGTATAGATACCAGGGTCGACTAGTACGATACTTGGAACCAGCACAGAAGTGGTTCTCAAAGAGAACCAGTGATGAAGAACCCCGATACCTCGACGAAGAGGACTTTAGATCCCTCGATACAGAAGAAACTCCAGAACAAGACCCATTCTCCTTATCCAACGACAATGCCAACATGTCCACCAAACCCACTGCATCGACCAAGGAGATCAGAATATGAACCCCCTCCGACTTCACAGGGAACCAAACTAGAACTGCGAAGTTCTTACAAGAAGTGAAACTCTATTTGAGAGTGAACCATGGAATCTATGACACCGACAAGAAGAAGATCATCTTCGCATTGTCCTTCATGAACAGAGGAACCGCCGCACCCTGGGCACAGACATGGGCAGAAAAGGAAGACCTAGGAACATGGTCAGCCTTTGAATCGGCGCTCAAGACAGCATTCACACCGATCGACGAAGCTGGCAGAGCCAGGACAGAAATAAAAACATTGAAGCAGAGACAGGACCTGGAGGACTACATAGTGCAGTTCCGAATCCTGCGAGAGAAGGTGGGAATCAATGATGACACCACCCTCATTGAACTCTTCATGGATGGGCTGAACCCCAAGCTCCTTGAAAGAGTTTTCAATATGGAAACAATTTCGACAACCTTGGAAGGAATGATCAACGCTGCCTCCAAGTACGATGGACAGTGGAGGAGAGCAAAAGCCATAACAGGAAGGCTGCAGGAGGCTTTGACAAGGAAGCTACCAAGCTCTAAAGCAAAGGAGACCCCACTCGAGATCAACTGACTCTCCTATCAGGAGAGGATCGAACACATGAAGAAAGGGTTGTGCTTTGTGTGCCACCAGCCTGGACACAGAGCAACCGAACACAAGAAAGGGGAAAAGAGGACCGAGGACCGGCCACCCCCAAAGGATAAAGGCAGGGAAGCCTACTCGAAGATCTGAGCAATCATAGGAGAACTTGATGAAGAAGAAAAGAAGGGAGCTCTCACCGCTATTGAGGATGAGGGTTTTTAAAGAGGTGGCCTGCCTCAATGCCAGGTACCACCGAACTCTCTGTCTACTCTGTACTACTAGCCACTTTGAAGAATCAATCTATGCATTTAGATGTCAAAGTGCTAGGAGCAGGCAGAGGGAAAGCCATCGAAACCGAAGCCCTACTCGACTCTGGAGCGGGAGGGATATTCATGAGTCATGAATTCACGGAGAGCAGCGGATTTGAGCTGCACCCCCTGGAGAAGGTGATCAAGGTCAAGAATGTGGATGGAACCCCAAACAAGAAGGGGGAGATTTCCCACTACGCCAGGGAACTCCTGACAATCAATGGAAGAACCTTCCTGATGACCTTCCTCATTGCAGGACTGGGAAAGGAATAGGTCATCTTGGGCTTGCCATGGCTCAGAAGAATCAATCCAGTAATCGACTGGAAAATTGGAACCTTCCAATTCAGGATGAACGACAAGACCCATCCTGAATTCTCATATGGAAGAGGAAGAACCCTTATCGGAAGGGTACTGACCAAGAAAACCGATGACGAACACCTGTCATGGCGCCGAAGGGGAACCGAAAATAAGAAGAACCCCCTTGACATGACAAAAGAAGAACGACAGGCATGGTGCCAAGGCATCATCGCTAGAGATCAAGAAAGGCTCGCCCTCAAGAAGAAGACTGCCGAGGAAGAACGAGCACGATGGAAAAAGGTAGCCACCAGAGAGCTAGAGAAACTGGCCACCAAGAAAGAAGAAGGACAACTGGCAGTAGCCTGAATAGTCACAAAAGAAAGGGAAAAGATAGCCCTGAAAGACAAGAAAGCAGAGCTGGCAAAAGAAGAACGCCGAGAGCTATGCCAAAGAGTTGTTGCCAAGGTGAAACTGATGGGAGGAGTCCTCCACAAAGAACGAAAGAAAAGCAAGATGCCCGTCGAGACAAGAAAAGTGACGATTGAAGAAATCGACGATGAAGAGATCCCGATCATGACTCTTCAGAATGTGGAACCCATTGGGCTGCAAGACAAAGAAGACACTGGGAAGGAAAACCCAGCACAGGCAAACCACAAACAGGCAATGAAACAGGCAACAGAACAGGCAACAGAAAAACCAAAAGAGACACCTGAACTAAAGATTGAAGACGACGAGCTACTGGTCACCTACATCCAAGGAGAACCCGTCATTGGAATATTCAAACCAGCTAGGACACCGCTGACAGAGGAGTATGACAAGCCAAGATATGGATATTCTCAGACGATGAAGACAATCTCTCGGATCATAGAGGCAAAAGGATCACTGCGATATGCTTATGGACAAAATATCTGGATTAGGGCAAAGACATCAGTCTCTCAACACCTGACACACAAGAAGGAAGGAGACCCCAAACAGAAGACCCTAGATGAACTACTCCCCAAACAGTACAAGGAGTACCGACGGATATTTGAAAAGGAAGCATCGGAACAATTCCCAGAATCAAGACCCTGGGATCATGCAATCGAACTGAAACCAGACTTTGTAGTGAAGGATTGCAGGGTTTACCCATTGTCGCCGGCAGAACAGAGGAAACTCGACGAGTTTCTTGATGAAAGCCTGCAGAAAGGATACATCTGACCATCGAAATTGCCCATGGCATCACCATTCTTCTTCATTGTGAAGAAGGACTCGGATGCGCTATGACCCTGCCAAGATTACAGGTACTTGAATAATGGAACAATCAAGAACACCTACCTGCTGCCACTGGTAGGAGACCTGTTGGACAAACTAAGAGGGGCAAAATGGTTTATGAAATTGGACATCCAATGGGGATATCACAACGTCAGAATCAAAGATGGAGATCAATGGAAAGCAGCCTTCAAAATGAACAGGGGGCTGTTTGAGCCAACGGTGATGTTCTTTGGATTATGCAACACACCGGCGACCTTCCAGGCAATGATGAACAAGATATTCTGCGACATGATCAGAGAAGGATGGCTCATGATTTACATGGATGACATCCTGATATTCTCCAAGGATCAGAACGAACACCAGGAAAGGACAAAGAGGGTGCTGCAAAGACTGGCAGAAAACGATTTATACCTGAAACCAGAGAAATGCAAATTCGACGTCCACAAAGTGGAATTCTTGGGTCTGATCATCCGACCCAACAAAATTGCTATGGACAACACGAAACTGGCAGGTATACAGGATTGGCCAAACCTGACAAATGTAAAGGCAGTCAGATCTTTCCTGGGATTTGGAAACTTCTACAGGAAGTTTATCGGACATTTTGCGGAGACAAGCAGGCCACTTAATGAACTGACAAAGAAGAACAAAACATTCAACTGGACAATGGAATGTGAACAGGCTTTTCAAACACTGAAAAGGAAATTTGCAGAAGCCCCGGTACTGCTGATGCCAGACCCGACAAAGCCATTCATGATTGAATCAGATGCCTCAAAACATGTGACAGGAGGAGTGCTGAGACAAAGGGACACGAATGGAGACTGGCACCCATGTGGATACATATTGCATGCGCTAACACCAATGGAATGGAACTACAAGATTTATGACAGGGAGCTACTAGCGATAATACAATCGCTAGAAACCTGGAGACACTACCTGATGGGTTCAGAACACCCAGTGGTAATCCTGTCGGATCACAAAAACTTGACATACTTCTGAACGGCACAGAAACTGAACAGACAACAGGCAAGATGGAGCTTATTCCTATCAGAATTCGACTTGCAAATCATCCATGTGCCTGGATCACAGATGGTGCAGAGCGATGCATTATCATGGAGAGCGGATCACATACCAGAAGAAGACAATGACAATGAAGATGTCACAATGCTGCCAGAAACAGTATTTGTGAAATTCATTGACACCAAAATGCATGACTTACTCACAAGGAGTATCATGAAAGATGACCTGGTGAAAAGTGCAATTGAGGCGCTGAAGACCAAAGGAACACCGCCGATAAAGTCGGCATTGGAAGACTGGAAGATAGAAGACGGCCTTCTATTCTTCCGAGACAGGTGCTACATCCCTGACAATGGAGAACTGCGGAAGAGGCTGGTGCAAAAGCACCATGAAGGAATAACCAGCGGACACCCAGGACAATGGCAGACTACTGAAATGATCAGAAGGGACTACTGGTGGCCAGGAATGATGACATACATCAAGAACTATGTTGCTGGATGCGCCACATGCCAGCAAATGAAGGTCAACACCCACCCGATGACACCCCCACTGCAACTGATCAAATCTGAAGCAACAAGACCATTTGTGATGGTGACGACAGATTTTATAACCAACTTACCGGAGTCCAATGGTTATGATGCACTCATGGTCGTGGTAGACTATAGGCTTACGAAGGGGGTAATTTTTATCCCTTGCAGGAAAACTGTGGATGCATTGGGAGCAGCCACCCTCTATCTAGACAATGTCTACAAATGATTTGGCCTCCCAGACAAGATCATCTCTGACAGAGATCCCAGATTCGCCTCGCAGCTGTTCCAGGAGCTGTTACGATTTGTTATCTGGACCCACAAGACTGAGCACTTCATTTTTCTGTTCGACTCGACTCACTTCCGACGGAAGACACTTTGACGCATGGTGACTCCATGCACCCGAACCCACTTCCATGCATGCTGTGACATGACAGCCCTTTGACATGAGGTCCATGATGTCAGACACTCACAATCGACATGCTGTGCTGCAGCATGTCCTTGACATCGGATCCTTGACATCGGATCCGTAACATCAGACACCTCATGCTAGGCATGAGGCTATTCTCTTATTGATCCCTGACATGCTCCACCGCAGCACTCCGTAACATCAGACGCCTCATGCAAGGCATGAGGCCTGTCTTTTCTATTGTTCTTTCTATTTATACTTGACAAGGATCTCATATTCCGATTGGACAATAGACATCTCTGAACCATATATAAGCTACAGTAATACTGCCTGTATTTCTTAGCTTGACCTAATTCAAATAACGGTCTTAGACTCAACCAGAACACTCGACAGCTTAGGAAGCCCCTAGCTGTGATAACTCAAACTCGACAGTTGGAAAGCCTCCAACTGTGATACACAAACCAACGGTCTACTCAGAAAGCCTCTGAGTATGGATAGCCGTATCGACTTAGGAAGCACCAAGTCCCAAACAGAACCCGATACAGTAAGAAAGCCTCTTACTGCAAGAACTGATACAGTTGGAAAGCCTCCAACTGCAACATACGAAGACTAGGCTGAGTTGAGACCTATAGTCTTAACAAAAGGTCAAGCTGATCTACGAAGTCCACCTACCTAGGTGCAGACACAATGTCTTTCAGACAAAGCCCAGACAGACCTCCAACCGGAGCATCATCATCAGGAAGAACCCTGTGGTATAGATACCAGGGTCAACTAGTACAATACTCAGAACCAGCACAGAAGTGGTTCTCAAGGAGAACCAGTGACGAAGAACCCCGATACCTCGACAAAGAGGATTTTAGATCCTTCGATAAAGAAGAAACCCCAGAATGAGATCCATTCTCCCTATCCAATGACAACACCAACATGTCTACCGAACCCACTGCATCTACCAAGGAGATTAGAATCCGAACCCCCTCTGACTTCACAGGGGACCGAACGAGAACTGCAAAGTTCTTACAAGAAGTAAAACTCTATTTGAGAGTGAACCACAGAATCTATGACACCGATGAAAAGAAAACCATCTTCGCATTGTCATTTATGAACAGAGGAACCGCCGCACCCTGGGCACAGACATGGGCAGAGAAGGAAGACCTAGGAACATGGTTGACCTTCGAAGTGGCGCTCAAAATGGTGTTCACACCGATTGACAAAGCTGGCAGAGCCAGGACAGACATGAAAACATTGAAGCAGGGACAGGACCTGGAGGACTACATAGCACAGTTCCGAATCCTGCGAGAGAAGGCATGAATCAATGACGACACCGCCCTCATTGAGCTCTTCATGGATGGGCTGAACCCAAGACTCCTCGAGAGAGTCTTTAACATGGAAACAATCCCCACCACATTAGAAGGGATGATCAACGCCGCCTCCAAGTATGATGGACAATGGAGAAGAGCAAGGGCCATAGCTGGGAAGGCACAAGAGGCCTTAGCAAGGAAGCTGCCCAACTCCAAATCAAAGGAAGGTCCACTCAAGATTAACTGACTCTCCAATCAAGAGAGGATCGAGCATATGAAGAAGGGATTATGCTTTGTGTGCCACCAATCAGGACACAGAGCAACCAAACATAAGAAAGGGGAGATGAGGGCCAAAAATTGGTCATTCCCGAAGAAGAAAGGTGAAGAAGCCTACTCGAAGATCCAGGCGATCATGAAAGAACTCGACAAAGAAGGAAAGGAGAAAGCTCTCGCCTTGATAGGGGATGAGGGTTTTTAAAGAGGTGGCCTGCCTCGATGCCAGGTACCACTGAACTCTCTGTCTGCTCTGTATTACTAGCCACTTTGAAGAATCAATCTATGTGTTTAGATATCAAAGTGCTAGGAGCAGGCAGAGGGAAAGCTGTCGAAACCGAAGCCCTACTCGACTCAGGAGCAGGAGGAATATTCATGAGCCACGAATTTGCAAAAAGCAGCGGATTCGAACTACACCCCCTGGAAAGGACAATCAGGGTCAAGAACATAGATGGAACCCCAAACAAGAAAGGGGAGATCTCCCACTACACCAAAGGATTCTTAATGATCAACAGAAGATCGTTCCCGACAACCTTCCTCATTGCAGGATTAGGGAAAGAATCAGTTATCCTGGGTCTGCCATGGCTCAGAAGAATCAACCCAGTGATCGACTGGAGAATTGGAACCTTCCAATTCCGAACAACCGACCGAACCCACCCAGAATTCTCATTTGGGAAAGGGAAAACCCTCATCAGAAGGGTGCGAATGGAGAAATCCAACGATGAACCTCTGGCTTGGCGCCGGAGAACAGTCAAAGAAGAAGGGAAGCCCTTCAAAGAAATGACAAGAGAGGAGAAACGGGCATGGGCACAAAAGATGGACGCCCAAGCAAAAGAAAAGATGGGCCTCAAGACAGAGGTGAAAGAAGAAGAGCGACTTACATGGCACTGCATAGCCACTAAAGAACTAGAAAAGCTCACCCTCAAAAAGAAACAGAGGAATGAGGAACGGCTAACAAAATGCTGGAAAATTGCCGATAAAGCAAGGCAGATGGGAGAAGCCCTTCAGACTAAGCTGGGAAAGAACACAGTACCCACTGAAACAAGAAAGGCAACCATCGAAGAAGTAGAAGATGAAGAGATTGCGGTCATGACTCTTCAAGATGTGGAGCCCATTGGGCCACAAGATGAAGAAGACACTGGGAAGGAAAACCCAGCACAGGCAAACCACAAACAGGCAACCGAACTGGCAATGGAACTGGCAACCGAACAACCGAAAGAGACACCCAAACTAAAGATCGAAGACGACAAGCTACTAGTTGCCTACATCCAAGGAGAACCCGTCATTGGAATATTCGAACCAGCTAAGACACCGCTGACAGAGGAATATGATGAGCCAAGATATGGATATTCTCAGATGACAAAGACAATCTCTTGGATCGTAAAGGCAAAAGGATCACTGCGATATGCTTACAGACAAAATATCTGGATCAGGGCAAAAACATCAGTCTCACAACACCTGACACACAAGAAGGAAGGCGACACCAAACAGAAGACCCTCGACGAGCTACTCCCCAAACAGTACAGGGAGTACCGACAGATATTCGAAAAGGAAGCATCAGAGAGATTCCCAGAATCAAGACCTTGGGATCATGTGATCGAACTGAAAACAGACTTTACGGCAAAGGATTGCAGGGTTTACCCATTGTCACCGGCAGAACAAAAGAAACTCGATGAGTTTCTCGATGAAAGCCTGCAGAAAGGATACATCCGACCATCGAAATTGCCCATGGTGTCGCCATTCTTCTTCGTTGCGAAGAAGGACTCAGACGTGCTATGACCCTGCCAGGATTACAGGTACTTGAATAATGGAACAATCAAGAACACCTACCTGCTGCCACTGGTAGGAGACCTGTTGGACAAACTGAGAGGGGCGAAATGGTTTACAAAATTGGACATCCAATGGGGATATCACAACATCAGAATCAAGGATGGAGATCAATGGAAAGCAGCCTTCAAGACGAACAGGGGGCTGTTTGAGCCAACGGTGATGTTCTTCGGATTATGCAACTCACCGGCAACCTTCCAGGCAATGATGAATGAGATATTCCACGACATGATCAGAGAAGGATGGCTCGTGATTTACATGGATGACATCCTGATATTCTCCAAGGATCAGAACAAACACCAGGAAAGGACAAAGAGAGTACTGCAAAGGCTGGCAGAGAATGACCTATACCTGAAACCAGAGAAATGCAAGTTTGACATCCACGAAGTGGAATTCTTGGGTCTGATCATCCGACCCAACGAAATTGCCATGGACAACACGAAACTGGCAGGTATACAGGATTGGCCAACCCCAACAAATGTAAAGGCAGTCAGATCTTTCCTGGGATTTGGAAACTTCTACAGGAAGTTTATCGGACATTTTGCGGAGACAAGCAGACCGCTTAATGAGCTGATGAAGAAGGACAAAACGTTCAACTGGACAACTGAATGCGAACAGGCCTCTCATATGCTGAAAAGGAAATTCGCAGAAGCACCAGTACTGCTGATGCCAGACCCAACAAAGCCATTCATGATTGAATCAGACGCCTCAAAACATGTGACAGGAGAAGTGCTGAGACAAAGGGATACAAATGGAGACTGGCATCCGTGCAGATACATATTGCATGCACTGACACCAACGGAATGGAACTACGAGATATATGACAGGGAACTTCTGGCGATAGTACAATTGCTGGAAACTTGGAGACACTACTTGCTGGGTTCAGAACACCCAGTAGTAATCCTCTCGGATCACAAGAACCTAACGTACTTCCGGACGGCACAGAAACTGAACAGACAACAGGCAAGATGGAGCTTATTCCTATCGGAATTTGACTTGCAACTCGTCCACATACCTGGATCTCAGATGGTACAGAGTGATGCGCTATCACGGAGAGTGGACCATATACTGGAAGAAGACAACAATAATGAAGACGTCACAATGCTGCCAGAAACAGTATTTGTGAAATTCATTGACACAGAAATGCATGATCTACTTGTGGGTAGTATCATGAAAGACGATCTGGTAAAAAGCGCAATCAAGGCGCTAAAGACAAAAGGAACGCCACCGATCAAGTCGGCATTGGAAGATTGGAAAATAGAAGACGGCCTTCTATTCTTCTGAGACAGGTGCTATGCCCCAGACAATGGAGATCTATGGAAGAAGCCGGTGCAAAAATACCATGAAGGAGTAACCAGCGGACACCCGGGACAATGGCAGACAACTGAAATGGTTAGGAGAGACTACTGGTGGCCAGGAATGATGGTGTACATCAAAAACTATGTCGCTGGATGCACAACATGCCAGCAAATGAAGGTCAACACCCACCCAACAACACCGCCTCTACAACCGATTAAATCCAAAGCAACAAGACCATTTGCGATGGTGACGACCGATTTCATAACTGACTTACCAGAGTCCGATGGTTATGATGCACTCATGGTCATGGTAGACCATGGGCTTATGAAGGGGGTAATTTTTATCCCTTGCAGGAAAACTATAGATGCATTGGGAGCGGCCACCCTCTATCTAGACAATGTCTACAAACGATTTGGCCTCCCAGACAAGATCATCTCTGACAGAGATCCCAGATTCACCTCGCAGCTGTTCCAGGAGCTAGGAAGACTGCTCGGAATCAAGCTGGCAATGAGCACAGCGTACCACCCTCAGACCGATGGGGAGACAGAACGGGTGAACCAGGAAGTGGAAGTATACTTACGAATCTTCTGCTCGAACAACCAGGAGAATTGGAAACACCTCCTCCCAACCGCGGAGTTTATGCACAACCAGAGAACCCACTCCGTACAGAAGAACTCTCCATTCTACCTCATGATGGGCTATGAGCCCAAGGCAATCCCCCTCCCATACTTGAAAATGAACATACCAGCTATCAAGAAGTGAATTGTCGCACTGCAATGAGCCCGAGACGAAGCAAAGGCAACTCATGAGTTAGCCAGACAGATGATGGCAGAAAGGACGACAAGACACTTCACCCTGTTCAAACGACAGAGTATGGCTAGAAGCAAAGAACCTCAAAATGATGCATGCAATGAGGAAGCTCGCACCAAAAAGAGAAGGACCATTCACCATCAACAAGGTCCTGAGCCCACTCTCCTACTGACTGAAGTTACCAGAACAGTGGAAAATACACCCAGTATTCCATGCGGCACTCCTTTCCCCATACAAAGAAACCGAGACACATGGACTGAACTTCCCAGAACCACCGCCCGATCTGATAGAAGGTGAATTGGAGTATGATGTGGAAGCGATCATTGGACACAGGAAGAAAGGAAGGACCATGCACTTCCTAGTGAAGTGGGTCAGATACCCGACCTCAGAGAACTTGTGGGAGCCCGAGGGGAACCTGACTAATGCCAAGAGAATCCTAGGGGCATATAAACAGCGATGACAGCTGTAGAACCCCCAAGACCAAGACACCCACTAAACTAACCACAGAAAACTCCCCACCTATCCATGGCAGAACAGACACCCATAATACCCCCCAAACAACGATTCACCAAACAATTCTTATGAAACCCAGCAAATGCTGAAACCCTCCGCACCCACCTCGCCCATGACCCCTCGAAATACCACCTTGCAAGAATGTGTTTCTACTACCGAAGCACGATTGATCGAATGAAACGCAACCTGGAAGAAGCGATGAACGACGCTGACACCCTCGGAATTGAACAAGTGATCCAAGACATGGCTATGCCATGGTCAGACAGACAGAAGGCGGTTGAAAGAAACCCTCACACCCCCATAGATCAAAACAGACAACGACTGACCTCGCCCTTGCCTTACAACGGGTGGAAAAACAAAAACAAACCATGAACCGCCTCTGGAAACGCCTCCCCCTCTATGAGCAACCAGACGACCCAACCTTTAGAGATCATCGACCTCACGACACCCGAACCCGAACCACAGTCAACCCAGCCACCTTGGTCCCCTCCCCACATGAGGAACACCAGATGCTTCATCTGCCACCAGATCAGGCACTTCAGCCTGATCTGCCAAAGACATATCTGCAAGCACTGCAAGCAACGAGGCCCTGGACATTACAGCCTGACTGCCCAATGAGGCAGCAGAAAGAACGAGAGGAAGAGCAGAGGCGATGGGATTTCCTTGAATCAGGGTATGATAATTTTGATGACGATGCGATGGGGAATATGACTGGAGAACCATGCGGGAGAACCTAGGGGAAAGCAGATAGTAATTCGAAGTCAGTGACTTTGAAGATAGAAGGGAGGTGATGTTACGATTTGTGATCTGGACCCGCAAGACCGGGCACTTCATTTTTCTGTTCGACTCGACTCACTTCCAACAGGAGATACTTTGATGCATGGCGACTCCATGCACCTGAACCCACTTCCATGCATGCTGTGACATGACAGCCCTTTGACATGAGGTCCATGACGTCGGACACTCACGATCGACATCGGATCCTTGACATCGGATCCATAACATCGGACACCTCATGCTAGGCATGAGGCTATTCTCTTATTGATCCCTGACAGGCTGCGCCGCAGCACTCCATAACATCAGACGCCTCATGCAAGGCATGAGGCCTGTCTTTTCTATTGTTCTTTCTATTTATACTTGACAAGGATCTTGTATTCCGATTGGACGATAGACATCTCTGAACCGTATATAAGCTATGGTAATACTGCCTGTATTCCTTAGCTTGACCTAATTCAAATAATGGTCTTAGACTCAACCAGAACACTCGACAGCTTAGGAAGCCCCTAGCTGTGATAACTCAAACTCGACAGTTGGAAAGCCTCCAACTGTGATACACAAACCAACGGTCTACTCAGAAAGCCTCTGAGTATGGATAGCCGTATCAACTTAGGAAGCACCAAGTCCCGAACAGAACCTGATACAGTAAGAAAGCCTCTTACTGCAAGAACTGATACAGTTGGAAAGCCTCCAACTGCAACATACGAAGACTAGGCTGAGTTGAGACCTATAGTCTTAACAGGAGCTAGGAAGGCTGCTTGGAATCAAGCTGGCAATGAGCACAGCATACCACCCCCAGACTGATGGGGAGACAGAATGGGTGAACCAGGAAGTGGAAGTATACTTACAGATCTTCTGCTCGAACAACCAGGAGAATTGGAAGCACCTCCTCCTGACCATGGAGTTCATGCACAACCAGAGAATGCACTCCATACAGAAGAACTCCCTGTTCTACCTCATGATGGGCTATGAGCCCAAGGCGATCCCACTCCCCTACCTGAAGACAAACATACTGGCCATAGAAAAATGAATAGTTGCACTGCAACGGGCCTGAGACAAAGCGAAGGCAACTCATGAGTTAGCCAGACAGATGATGGCAGAAAGAACGACAAGGCACTTCACCCTGTTCAAAGAAGGAGACAGAGTGTGGCTAGAAGCAAAGAACCTCAGAATGACGCACCAAACAAAGAAGCTCGCACCGAAAAGAGAAGGACCGTTCTCTATCGAGAAGGCCCTGAGCCCACTCTCCTATTGACTGAAGTTACCAGAACAGTGGAAAATACACCCGGTATTCCATGCGGCACTTCTTTCCCTGTACAAAGAAACCAAGACACATGGATTGAACTTCCCAGAACCACCGCCCGACCTGATAGAAGGCGAATCGGAGTATGAAGTGGAAGCGATCATCGGACATAAAAAGAAAGGAAGGACCATGCACTTCTTAGTGAAGTGGGTCAGATACCCAACCTCGGAGAACTCATGAGAGCCTGAGGGAAACCTGAAACATGCCAAGACAATCCTAGGGGCATATAAACAGTGACGACAGCTGTAGAACCCCCAAGACCAAGACACCCACCAAACAAACCACAAAAAGAAACCACAGAATGCTCACCATCCCATTGACACTACACCAACCACAAACCCCAGCAAGGACTGGGTGAACGGTCATCGACCAACGACCACTGACAAACATACTCCCTGGCAGACCCGCATGGGATTCCCTTCTGGATTACAAGGGACAACTGGATAAGAAGGATGTCCTCGACCTGTCCCAAATGCTGCCTCTTTGCCTGGAGGAGCACGAAGGCAGACTACACCTGGGTGAGGACCCAATATGAAGAGTGGTGTTTTGAGGAAGAGCGAGACAGGGAAGACTACATCTCGGAGGACTTCTGCGTCGACCAGACAGGGCTTCACCTGGGCATGAGGCCACTGGCAGGTGTGAGCAGACCCCTATGGATTGACCTCCAGTGGAATGCCCACTATGATGAAGAGAGTGGATATAGCCTGGCAAGAAGGTTCCTGCTTGGAGAGCATGGAGAACTGGGAACCCTACTGTGCTCCAACCGATTCCCTCAGACCCCGACCCACCCCACTTCCTGAGTGGAGAAAAGAAGATGGTGATCGAAGTCAATGACTTCGAAGATAGAGAGAGGGTGATGTTACGATTTTCTGTTATCGTAACCCACGACGACCAGATGTATGCCAGCAAGACCGGGCATTTTAATTTTCTCATTTGACTCGACTCTCTTCCGATGGAAGACACCTTGACACATGGTGACTCCATGCACCCAAATCCACTCCCACATACACTGTGGTACAACAACCCCTTTACATGAAGTCCGTGACATCGGACCTTCACGATCGACATGCTGCGCCACAGCATGTCCTTGACATTGGATCCTTGACATTGGATCTGTGACATCAGATGCCTCATGCAAGGCATGAGGCCTATTGTTTCTATTGTTCTTGTCTATATTTACCTGATAAGCATCTCACCTTCCGATTGGACAATAGATAGTCCTGGAACAGTATATAAGCTGTAGCTATACTCTGTGTATTCTCCAGCTTGACCTAATTCAATCAACGGTTCAACAACTTAGGAAGCCCCTAGCTGTGATAACTCGAACTCGACAGTTGGAAAGCCTCCAACTGTGATACACGAACCGACAGTCTACTCAGAAAGCCTCTGAGTATGGATAGCTGTGACGACTTGAGGAAGTACCCAAGTGAAGGCAGGAAGCCCGATACACTAGGAAAGTCTCCTAGTGCAATACAAGACAGTTGGAAAGCCTCCAACTGTAACATACAAAGCCAAGGCTGAGTTAAAGACCCATAGTCTTAACAGCCCTGAATCCCCTGGAAATGCGCTGTTTCGCCAACCCCCCCAGCAGCTTGTTCGAACCAACCAGATTGCCCCAGAACCCCTCAAAACGAACTGCTTTGCTCCTGCACACATCCTATGCCACCTCCACATCACTGATGCCACCATCTATCTCACATTGTCTTCTTTTCCTGAAACCTCGGCAACCCTGAAATTACTACAACAGTCAATTTTTCACACCAACACCTACTCTTAACGAGGCAACACCAACTCTTGTTTTCTTGTTCTGGCATCCCCTGTACTTGTTTGACTCCTGCCTGACTCGTTTGGCACTGTATGGTGTCATTGGTTTAGAGTCCCTCCACCTGGTCTATCCCTTCCCGATCCTGCTCCTCTCGTTATGTCTCACCTTGACTCAGGCAACATTCCCGACCCCTCCCCCTGACTCAAGTGGCATGCTACTGCATCATCGAGATCATCTACCACTCCTGCACTGTCCATGGTACTGTTCATCATCACTGTTTCCACATCTACACCCTCATCAACCCTATCCACCCCCTGTTCAACCCTGTCCATGCCTACCCTCCCCATCTCGCACCCTGTGCCAACCATAGTCACACCCTGCTCCTCTCATTCCCACACCCCACTTGTCTGGCTCCTGCACCATCCTCTCTTGTTCCCCCACCATACCCTGGCTGACCCCACATGACCAACACATCACTGTCAACACCACACTCTGCCTCCATCTCCAACAACAATCCATACCACCCCACAGACCCAGTTCCCCCCATACCACTCCTCTGTTCCCCATTCACCCCGAAATGCCCAGTACAATGACCACATCATCATTGACAGTCAACTACTCTGCTCTGCCCCACTCAGAACCACACACAGCATCTCTACAACAACAAAGGACACTACCTGAACCATCAGAACACCCCCGCAACCTGTTCCACCCACCTAGCTCGCCCCAGACCCCTGTGAACGAGCCATTTGGATGTCATTGGTGTGGTACACCACTGCCCATCAATGATGACACTGCCTATCGCTGTGGACACTCCCTGTTCACCTTCTATGTGCCCAGTTCCATTTGTAGACTGCAGCTCAACACAGCTTGACTGCAAACAACCTGTTTGACCATCTCCCGCACGCTTTGACTGTGTGGAAGATGTGGAGTTGCTACCTGTTTCACTTGCCCCATATCACTGTTCACCTGTCCCACACCACTGTTCACCTGCCCCTCACCACTGTTAATGATCATGACTCAGTGTTCTTGCGAACATGTAAAGTCCATTCCCTGTCCCTGTCCATGTCCATGGCACCCCCAGGTCCATATCCAAGTCCATGTGCCCATCCATGTCTCCCCATCCATGTCCATGTCCACATCCCTGCCCTGTGAATCTTCCACCTGTTACTACCCTTCACCCCCCTCCTCCTGTCAAATTTTTGGAAGTATGAGAGAGTGTAAGAGTGTCTCTTACATCAGCAAACCTTATCTACATCCACACTCATTATCACATGTTATTCCAGTAGTATATAGTCTATACCTCAAGTACTTGTACTGTATTCTAGTTTCCTCCCTCGAATTATATTAAGTTCCTTATAGTTTTTGTGTCCTTGAGTGTTGGAAGCTCTGGCTTCCTTCCACACTGCTTGATCACTTCATACCCTAGCCAAGTGCCATGGATACCTTGACCATCTGATGTATGCTGGTGAGTCATAAGATCTTGTCAATTAATACACAAAAAAGAAATCCAACAAATATTTTACTTTAGGCCATTTTGTTTCATACTCAAGGAAGGTGGCTTTGACCACTGTGATTGGATGTGGAGGGATGACTTTCCATGTCGGATCATTTTCAAGACATCGAGCTTGATCAAGGTCCATGAACTTCTCATAATTTTTGAGGTGTCGAATGTAAGCAGGATCAGTCCCTTTCCCAGATCATACATCATTCTGTATTGCAAGGGGCTCAGTGTGCATCTCTTGATCCATCACAGCTAACAATAATTCCATACAGGCAGCCTCACTGTCTGCAAGTTGGCAAGGTACCACATGATCAGTGGATGACTCTGCATCCTTGAACATGTATAATGGTGCTGGACCACTGCCATTGCTATGCCCAGGCCTCTCAGAAAGCTCACAAGGTACTGCATCCTGAACCATGTCTAGTGGCATGGGTGTGGGAGTTTCATGAAAAGAGGGAGAATTCACACACTGTCTTTTCAATGACAGCAGGGACGGTGGATTGCCAGTCAATGTATCAAGTGGTGCTTCTCCAAGGATTGCAATGGCATGCTGTGTGGCAGATGTGTAAGAGGTGTTTTTACAATGTTCATAACCGAAGTTGGTGATCAAAGGTAGCAGGTTAAAAAACTTGGGAATAAACACACCATTAAAAACACTTCAGTGTGTAGAAGGCCACCCAGACAATGGGATTGCAGTGAGAGATGCTATTATTAGACTGAGCCCAAGGTCAGTGTATCTTCAAGTTGTAGATTGTACACAGGCAAGAAGGGACAAAATTTAACAGACAAAATTCAACAGTTTTTATGTTCCTTGTGAGGTAGCACACAGAGAGAAAGACACAGAAGGACGGAGGAGAGAGAGCATGTTTGTAGTACTAGTAAGCAAGATGCACTGTGCCATTTGGTCGCATTGTCCTATGTGCAGTTACCAAATTTGGGGTTATGTGGGGGGCACCCAGTATTGAACTGGTTAGGTAACCATTGGTCACCAGCGGGGTAACCAGGGGGGGAATATATGATACACTCTATTTATAGTAGGTGTTTCAAGGTGTGTCACACCTTGTGATGGAACATCACATGTCACATGGCCATAGCCGTCATAAGGATTGGACACCCCCACTAGTAGTATATCAATAACAGTGTTTTTTCTGTCTGTCGTTAGCGATTAACTGGATCGTATCCGGGTAATTCAGTAAAGGAACTGCAACCGATCCTCTCACAACCTGTGCCTATGTACATGCGAACGTTCCATCATAAACAATGCGTCACTTCGAGCCAGTCTGTCAGGCAAAGTTTGTTCTCATTGCACAGATGATCTGATAGCCGTGCAGATTCTGAGCGAGAAGGTCCTCGTCAGCAATTGTGTACAAAAAGACAAAGTGAGAGCCATCAGTTTTATTTTTCACTGCTGAGTGCTGACCCATAAGCACAGCTCAGGGCCACTAGTCGTCAACACGCATCGCGGGGATCAATACCATGCCTGCATGTATGATAGTGAGAATAAAGGAAGCAGAAAACCCATATTTCCAAGTGCTGCTATACGGACAAATACCCTTGTGACTCGGAATATCGGCAACAAGTGAGAAAGAGTTCCTGTGTCTGGTTTGGGACCGGAAGTGAATAGCCTCAAAACTGAGCAGAAAACGGTTAAGATAAGATCTAAAAAGTGCAAATATATATTGAAGTGATTCTCTCATGTGTCGTTATCAAACGGATACTGCAGTAACGGAATTAGCAATTTTGCATTGGCCTAGGTGAAGGGACGAACCTCAAATGATTCTGGGGGACTTCCTTCTGCAGCACGGTCATCCAAAGCAAATTGTGGGCCTGACAGGGGAGCGCCAACAGCATGCCCGTTTGGAACGTTCGTGGTAGCACCAGAGGCTGCGGGCTCCACAAGTGGCTCAAACTCAATGAACTCTCCTTCCTCTTCCGGCCTGACGTCAGTGAGAATCAATATGCCACCTCCACCAGTGAACTTCTCCGATGTTACAGCAGCCAAGGGTCCAGCGGGCGCCGTAGCCCTTGATACAGTTGCCGCGGATACAAGTCGGACAGGTTGGTATCGGCCATCAGGCGGGAATGATATGTGCGCTAGTTGCGCAGGAGTAACCCGAGAGAAATTGGGGCGAATTTCAAATGTCGGTTCTGCCTTTCTCGCTACTTTAGAGGTCGAAGCATTACTTTCTTCAGCGAGATTTGATACGGAGCGGTTGATTGGCGAAATGCTTCCATCCTTAGCAGGCGATGGTTCTTCCACTTCCACTTCCAGATCACCTTCTGCTTCGTTCTTTGTATCGTCCTAAATCGCTGTTATAGGGCAGTACACATTGGAGAAGTCTATGTCTTACCAGATCCATTGCATCACCATCAGCGGCAGCCTTCTTCTTTTCCCTGGCCTTCACTTTTGCTGTTGTTGATAGAACAGCAGTCGCAACCTTCGTCACCGTTTCCTTCTTCGGCGGTTTGGTCAAAGTTGGATATGCAAAAAGACTGGGTCTAGCATTTGACACATAGTCGAATTTGGGGACCTAATAAATTCGTAATGAGATCAGAGAAAATATTCCAGATCCGAATCATACCTTCAAATCACCATCGAGGCCTATGATACCTGTAGGCTCAAACGCCAGGCTTGCACAATGGGCTAATGGATACCAATACCAAAATTGGCAAAACATGACCATTCCCACAATTGCGCTGGTTTTTTTGGTTCCTGCGCGGCTTTGGAGACTAATAGTGACATTCCTGCCTCCAGCATCAATCAACCCTTGTCCAATGGCAGCGCCAAAACGAGCCATGGGGTCTTCATGCTTATCGGATACGACCTTAGCGTAAAGGGAGCGCGTTGAAGAAAGAGAGGGTGACGAGACTTCGGACTGCTGAACGAGAACCATGCCCAGGGCGATGAATGCACCCTGTCGCACGAAGTCCACACCATCTTTTGTCATTGGTTCCAGGATCTCCACTGCATCCTGTTGGACGAACAGATCAATTTTAACGATAACATGCTACGGGCAAAAGCAAAATAATACCTGAAGCCCTGTGCCCGCACAGGCTATTCCTAATGCAAGAGTTGCACCGCAGCGAACATGAGGATTATAGCTTTCGCTCAACAATTGAACAACTCGTGGAACTTGTCCAGGATTCTTGAACAATAGGAATGATAGTGCAGTGACAGCTGCCCGCCGGACATCATCGGAAGTATCGGAGACAGCGATATGTAGCAATCGGCGGATGGCATCATTGTTAGAAGTTCCGGCATAAGCCAAAGCCAACGTATAAACGCCCCCATACCGCAAAATCGGGTCCTACCGAACGTTGTATTAGTACAATCATTGCACAAGACATTTTAGATCGACCTTTTCGGCAAGAAGTTCCTTGATAGTTTCGTCCGCTTCCTCCTGTCGTCCGTAATATATAAACGCTACACCAACGGAAAGTCCGCGAATAATTTTCTCGTGCTGCGTCTCTCGAGCATACACCAACATCTCTTGTACGGCTTCGGTAGCGGCAGTCCCAAGCATTATTAACCCCATGGCATAACCCGAAGCTTCACCAGCAACAGCGGAGTCCATAAACAGCACATTTTTTAAATCCTCAAAGACCTCTGCGCTCTTCGAACCCATAGCAGCAACACCAAGTCCTAGGGCGGCTCCATGCTGTACGATTTCTCCCTGCGCAGCCTTCAGCGTGTCCCGCAGGTAAGTAGTGACAGAACTTCCGCAACCAGCATGGATCAAACCTAGAGCATACAATGCACCACCCTCTGAATAAGCAGCACCTTGAACTCCGCTTTCGCCACCGCTTTGCGGAAGATAAGGACCGAGAATGGTCATGCCTTGGTCGAGGTAGCCCCTGTGTATGACACCAAGTGCAGCAGCAGCAGAGAATTTGGACCAGTTGGATGCCAGATTCAACCACTCGAGATTATCCCGAAGGAACACGTCAGACGTCGTTCCCGCATGCATAAATGCATTCTGTAACGTCAAGGCTGTGTGGTATATGGACGAGCGAGGTTCTAGAACGTCCTAATTGAAAGGACTTGTCAATCTTTAGCTCAGGATCGTAAGTTTAACATACCTTCGTGGATTTGAGGACTAAGAGGTCTGCATGGTCATTCCGCTTGAGAAATTCGAGATACAATTTGACAGATTCCTGGCCAGTCAAAATGTTTCGGAGTTTGTCATATATCACTTTCGTATCCTGGGAAGTCGCATGTTTAAGACTTGCCAAAACACTTTAAAGTTAAAGACATATTTACGGCATCCCCTTCCGGCAGCTCGCTGCGTATATTCTCCAAAAAGTCCTGGGCTCCACCTTCAGCCAGGTCAAAAGCAAATTGATATGCCAGAAGCTTCTCCTTCGGAACTAACGACGTGAGCAGTGGCACTGTCAATGAAGAACTGCTCAGTGTAACGAGAAGCCGTGTAAGAGCGTGGACATGCGGTGAGCCATCACCAGAGGTAGGACGAGGGAAAAGGGGAAACAGGAATTGGAGAACTTGGTCGCGATAGGATAGAGAGAAACCAGTGTCAAGGACGGCCTCCATAGCGTAAGAAAGCAGCGAGGTATCATTTTGTTGCCTGTATATCTCGGAGATAACGTCGAGTCTACGCGATTCTAAAGCAATTCCAATGGCCTACAGGTGGACACCGTTGAATGAGTCGACAAAATGAAAGTAATTACATACCTGCTTAAACTCGCCTTCAGCCATGCAGCGGGCAAAGATAGTTTCAATGACGGCTTGTAAACGAGGGTCGATCTTGTCTGCATTTGCTCCTTGCTCTTCAGATCGCAGTTGAATATACCTGTCTATGGCTTTTGCTGCAGAAAGATGTCAATATTGCTCCGCAAGGCCGTCAGAAGCACATACAGACTACAGTCTCCACAAACTCCGCTGACCCGTAGTTGCGAGACTCCGCTTCAAAAGCGCGTCCAGCCCCAAGAGCGAAGGACAAGGCTTCGTCATATTCTCCCAGATAATAGTAGACCTTACTCGCCAGGAGGGCAGAGGAGTCGCGTGCAGCTTTGGGAAGATCATCTGTTTCGTATAGTGATTCACTATGACGAGGATCAACGGCAGCAGGAGGTGGAACAATAAGACACACACATCAGAGCAATATGTTCTGAAATTTCTGCCCAGAATTGAGGAACCAAAGGGTTGAGAGCGTTGAGGGCATGCTGTTTAAAAAGTGGATCGGGTTCTTGGAGAAGGGCGAGAACTCCAGCAGCAGAAGATTGTGAGCGGACGACCATGGGGACGAAAGGAACAAGGCTCTCGGAAACGATGCAAGTGCTTTTACTCTTTAACTTAGGTGACGCGTCCTTCGTTGTGACGTGACATGATACGTGATCGTGACACTTCTTGTGTTTCTAACACTCACAAATACACTTCTCCGAAATATTCCATCTCGCTGAGCCTGGTGCAAACTTCAAACTTGTCATGTCTTTCCTCGCTCGCCGCTCTTTCCGCGCTGTCGGTCGCTCTGCTCGCCAAATCCACTCGAGTACACCACATCGTTCATACAATTCTGAACAACAGGCTCTCCAGCATCACGCCTCAGGTCATATTCACCGTCCATCCTAATACTTACTCTACTAATTGTTCTACAGAGACAACCAATCTCTGGCGGAAAATTAGGTGAGCTCTGTCCCACCATTTATAACACTTGCTTATCCTGGTTGATGGCAATAGTTACTTAGTCTGTATTCCAGCCAGTCAGTTTTCTTCCATATTGTTCTGCTATTTATTTACTGATATTGTATTAGTTGCCGTTTGCGTTGCATGGGTCTACAATTCCGAGGTCGAACATAAGGCACACTTGGACCATCTTAGAGCGGAGAATGGCGGCGTTCTTCCAGAAGCCCTTGGCTATGACTACTTGAACAAGAGAGGGAAACCTTTCCCATGGGGAATGAATAGTCTTTTCTTCAACCCACATGTTAGCTACGGAGTCTTTCCATGCATCCTGATGTTCCACTGATGTTCTGTTCCAGACCAACAAGGACATGAGTGGTGGAGCCGAGTAATTGTGTAGAACACCCCATTTATCCAATGTAAACTCGTTCGTAATTCAACCTGCTCACTCCGTCACGGTTGCCTTCTAGCAGAAGCGAATATTGTTTATACGCTATCTACACGTCAAATACACCAATGACGCGCTACCAGTTCCGTCTAAGCTGGCGTTTTATATTCTCATACATGGTCTTTGTTTCAGCACGACTTGCTTCCAATTCACCTATGTATTGGTCAACCGCGAGATCAATGCGACCTACAGGAAATTCCCCTCCTCCATTGGAGTATGGCTGTGGTCTCTTGGCTTCTTCCAGCCAATCTGAGAGAATAACCGCGATATCAGAAGATATGGCTTGTACATTGGCCTGGTCGTTGAAGGGTGGAACCTGTTGCAGCCTGTCAGTTCCTAGGAAGGTGTGATATCAAGGGGGAAATGGCAACCTGAGATTCATACATCTCGTGGAAGACGTCCCAGACTTCCACAAAGGGCACGCCGCACTGCACCAATATTCTTGGCGCCCAGCCGTACGGTACTGTGCTTTTGTTAGCCAGAGTGAATCGGACAAGAAGCGTTGCTATGAATCCTGGAACACCCATCAGCGTCATACTAATTTGGAAACAAGTCTACGTACGGAGAGGGAAGGCGCTTTCCGAAGGATAGAACCGCTGACCCAGTGGCACCACTCGGGCGATGATGAGATCTGCGGTTGTTGAAGGGTCTGCATTCTCGCGAAGTACTGAAACGCTGTCTTTCAGGGTTACTCGTCGAGGAAAGTAATGTTTACACACTTTCATCAAAAAACTGATTCCAGATCGGTCGAACAACACTTTCATCTCGATGTTCGGACACATGGAGACACAGCAACTTGATCGCGGGAAGGTCAAATGGAACCGCATATCCTTGGTAAAGCTGTGGGCTACCTCAGGTTAGGACTTCCCCAAGCCATTTGATCCATACCTCCGTCATCGTAAACAAACTTTTAGAAAGCAGCTTAATTCGATCTCCAACCTCAACCGCATCATCAATATGCGGCAGGAGTGTGTTATAAATCTCCAGTTGCACCTGAGCTACGTCCAACTTTTCCTCCAGGTCAGTAAGAAAAGCAATGGCAGTTTCATGCCTTCCGGTAGCGGATATGGGATGGGATTTGGCATTCGCAACAGCGAGTGTCAGATATTCTAACCGAACCTCAAGACCAAGGTCAAACCTGGTCCAGCCTCAGTGATCTCACAACGAGATGGGACGTAAGACCGCAAGACTTACTGATCCGATTCTGCCAACGCGCCCAACACCTCGGCCGCTCGCAAAGGCTGACCGTTTTTTACATAGAATTGCCAAAGCAGCTGAAATTTCTGCACTGTAACTGGCTCTCGCTTTAGATGCGCTTCCAGGAACGCCGGCCGCATCTAGAATGACCCGACAGTTAGAAAAACGTAATGTATCAATAGACCTTACATACTTCAAGTAGATCATCCGCCAACTTGCGACTAATCAGCCAGTCATACATCGTAGAATGGAACATTTCGTCCTCGCTTGAAAAAGCTAGTTCATAAGCATGGCCTCTCACAGTTTCTGGATCATCCATGACGGAAGCATCGCTAGCAGTCGCTTTTGCGTTGGTGCATTTCTCTTCAAACACCAGCAAAGAGTCTAGAACTAAATCGTAACAGCGCAGTCGTCGCTCAGTGAAATCCATGGGAGAATCATTGGCAGGCAAGCCAGCACGCCAGTTTTCCAAACCCATGTTGTCAGGATCGAGCGCTTGCGCACACGTGAGAGGCAGATCGACAGCGCCTGGGATAATGTGAGGGCTTGGGCATGCAACTATACGTCTGAGCTACCTTTCGCATAATTGAGTTGCTGGTAATCACCACAAATCTCTCGCAGCTTATCAAACTCCAGAATTCGGGCCCCCTTTATGAACAACCTGATTACCAGATTCTCAGCAGGAGAATGACAAACGAAGGGTGTACAGGGAATCACCGTAAAGATTCTGAGAGCCACTGTTGTCGTTCAGCTAGATTTCGTGTCTCGACGGCTTTTCGGATGTTCTCTTTCGCCTGGGAGCTAAATTACATGAGTAATCTAGAGAGCAAAGCGAAGAAACATACCTTATACAACATGACGTCGTTTGTACTACAAAAGGACCCGCATCTACGCTGCAAAACTTCGCTGATTGTATCAACCTATCAACAGAGTTATAGTTGAATGACGGACAATAAAGGTGTAATACATCCTTACACTAATCTGCTGCCCGATCTGTTGATCTATGACAACGTTTACTAACGCCCGAGAGACCAACATGCCATTTTGAGTAGTGATAAGGTCCTCAAAGGTTTGCGACGAAATGAGTTTCTGGACATCGGCATCACATCTATGTAGATGTAAGATAGATAACGCTTCTATCATCAAACTTACTGGGATATCAGGTCCCCGAGTCTATAATCACTCAGAAGGAGAACGAAGGAAAGTGCTTCTATTGTTCGGGACAGAAGAGCCATGAGTTCGGAAACGGAATTCTGCTCAGCCTGAGGTAAATTTGAGCAACATATTTTACGAATGTTTGAATGAGGCAAACACACTCTCCATGCTTCCTGTTCTGCCACTGGCGGACGGTTTGGGGAAGCTTCGCTGGGTGACGAGTGGAACAGATACGGATTTTGATCCAGAAAATCTTTGAGGGCATATAGATTTTTTTGCACGGTGACCAAACTGTTATCAGAAACCGCAAGCTGTTGTGAGGCAAACGGCCTATCCAAATTAGATCGATCACCCAGTAACACAGTTTGGCTCCACTTACCCTGGCTTTGTCAGACTAGATCTCCAGAGTGGTCGGACCAGTCGAGAGAAATAGAGCGAAAATCCCTCCCGTCGGCCACTAAAAATCGCTGTTCCCTGGCTGTCGGCTTCCCGGTAGTGAGCAACAAGGCTTAAACACATCGCTAGTTGCTTACTGGTACCGTATGTAATCCTCTCTGCCCACATTGGCCGTTCTCCAAAATCGTAGAACGCTTGCTTTGCCACCGCAACAATATCGGGGCTCATCGTACTGAGTATGCCCACCGATGATCCATCTATATGCTCTAGAAAAGTGTTTCCACTTGCAATCCCGAGCAGCATTGCACAGGTCTGATCTCGGCCAAAACTAACTCCAGTGAGCGTTCCTTGTACTAGAGCGGGAATAAACCTCATTCACCTATCTCGAAACTCGATAATTGGTTGAACATTGCCCTCGGATTGAAGTTCCTCAAGGACCGCTTTCAGATAGTCTATCGCTCGTCTTTTGACAAGGAATGTCAAGCCGACATTTGTTAGAAGCATGAACTGGCGAGGTGATTCGTTGAACTGGGTGGCTAACTCATTCGATGCCGCAGGAGCAGGAACGCCTGACGGGATTGAAATTGCAGGCGTGCGAGGAACCGTAGCCATGGCCCAAGTCCTACCAGGGATTGCTAACAGGGTAGCATACTCCGTTAATGGTGGTCGGCTGGTATTTGGAGAACCATAGGAAGAGGCATATACTGTATGCTGCTGATGAGATTGTTGCTGTTGAGGTAGGTTTAGCTGACCAAATGTCCCTATTCGGGTGAGATCTGGAGCCATGCATAAGATATGATCCGTGCCTTCTGTGTCTCCTTGCTGTGCTGCCACGGTCAGCCCTTGAGAATAGCAGGAGTTTTCGATAGACGTCACAACATATGGCCGAACAGTTGGTTGTGGAGGTGCATGGGAAGATCCGTAGGCAGTCAC
The DNA here is from genome assembly GCA_026075535.2 of Tricholoma matsutake. Taxonomy (NCBI): domain Eukaryota; kingdom Fungi; phylum Basidiomycota; class Agaricomycetes; order Agaricales; family Tricholomataceae; genus Tricholoma; species Tricholoma matsutake. Next base: position 7,716,654 of record AP026540.1, on the reverse strand, counting down.
GGTGGGGTGATATGGGTTTGAGATTTCATCTGGGTGACGCAAGTTTGAAGGAGGTAGCCGAACATGAATGAGCTGTAGCGACCGTACGTCGGAGGCCACGCTCCTTGCGGACCCGTAGGCATAACTGAATGAATTTGACGGAGAGAAGTATAGTCGCACTCCGTTCGACGTCATTGCAAGAAGCGGCACGCCAGAACGATATTCAGCCTCGTCTACGACATGTAAAGAGATTACTTGGAAACTTTGAGGAGTTAGTGCAAGGGAGCCTGGCGCCTTATCCTGCGCTGCTTTGTAGAGATTCGAGATCGTTTGAACATGTTGTATGGCCTTATCACCATTGGGTTTGTATATCGAAATACTGCTTTTCGACGTCAAGGCGTAGAAACAATCTCTGCCAGTGTCACAGACCACAGATACGATTCGCTCTGAAACGTTGGTATAAATGCGGTGCAGAAAAGAGGCTAACCTCCTCACCTTCTGAGCTTGAAGCCGCAAATCGTGGAAGAAGACTCTGAACGCCTCCCACAGAATGGTTTATGAGCTGTACACGTTTTCCAAACCACGATTCATTCTCTTGGTAATGCAGCTCGTACAAGTTTCCGTCTTGTGAGCCACACATAAATATCCGACCATCTTGGTTGCCGACGACGGATGTCATTTCAACATCACAAGGTATGGACAAATCCGTGGCATAAAGTTTGATTTCTTGGTGTACACGTCCTTGCCCAGGAAGAGAGGAGAAGGACACTCCAATGAGAAGAACAGATACTGGAGTACAGATCACAAGAAGAGAAGATATTTCATCAATGAAAAGACCTCTTTTTGGTTTGACGATAGCGACATGCGTGATTATATCCGGTTGATCCACGAACGAGCTTATCTCTTGGCTAGAATTACCACGAGTAAGTAGAGAAAACAATTCAACAATGCAGCAAGAAAATTTACCCGTCAATGTAATCCCACAGAAAGAGCTTATGGTCGATAGATACCCATACCCGCTCAATGTCAGGCATCAGACCCATGTGTGATGTGACACTAGCACCTAGAAAAAATTGTGAGGTTTAATCGCCAGCGAAGGAGAACGAGAAGCTGACTATCATAATATTGGAATAGTCCCTCAGGAATACCAACGAACTTTCGCTTTTGGTATGGTACCCGGATATCGTCTGGAAATACGCTATAGGATGTCGAGACCTGGCCTCCCGCTAGTACAACGTTAGGATGAGAGGGGCAGGCAACAAGAACACCTCGTACTTGTGGCCAACAGCTCCCCAAGATCCGGAATTATTTGTGCGTCCTTCACAAACTGGTCTTGCAATACTCGGCTAGCATTTTGTAAGGCATGAAGATCCACAGGTTGTTGACCTTGTTTAATAGAGGTGGTGGGACCCGAGATATTACCAGACGGGCGAGAAGGAACGAAGGCGGAAGCCATGGCCGCGATTGGCCTGAGCGTGCAGTAGTAGCGCGTCTCTCCTCAACCTTACACGTGTTCACGTCTGTTACAATCAGTCACAACGAGCTAGTCACACCTGAGCCGTGACTCGGAATCTAAGAATTGTGAGATTGAAAATGTTGGCGCCAGGCGAATATTCGAATGATCAACCTATAAATATCTTTCTGGCTAATATCTTATCCCCCTGCAAGGGATTTAATGTTTTTTGGCTGTTTGTAAACTTTACTTTGTTAGAAGGAATTAGAAGGAAGATACCAGTAAAGAAAACAGTAGTATCTCGGTGAATAACTTACTAACTTACTAACGTTAAACAAGTTATTAAAGCTAGTTAAACTAGGAACTCTCACACATCACGTGGCTAAAGAGTAACAAACCGTAACACATTAGGATTTCTCTATTTGCTGTTTCCCTTAAATGTTTCTCTCAAAAGTAAAGCCTAATACCTCCGTAAAGTATCGTTCGGAAGAAGGTCTGGGTGCTTGATTGCTTGATTTTGTGGATGGAGGAAAGTTATTAGAGCTAGGTCGAGCATTCACGGACATTGCCGGACATTGGTGTAAAGTTGATCGAACCCTAATAACTTTACTCCTTCTTCACAATCAAGGGATCAGTAACCCAGACTCTCTTGAAAATGTTATTTTCCGTGGATTATAGGTTTTACATTTGAGAAAAACACTTGTTTGAAGCAGTAATTAGACGGATGGTTGTTGGTCACGATCCGTCACTCTTTAGCCACGTGATGTGGTTGGGAGTGAACGAACCCTATTATCTTAGAACGTCAAGAACTTGAGTTTGCCCCGGATGATGTCAAATATTCATCACCACTCTTTTACCCCCAGCACTGTATTCTGATTCTCTTTTTGTAATGGTAGGCACATCCAGACCATCTGGAACTTCGGCGCAATCATTCCGACCGACTTCCAATGCGGTCTTGTCCCATATCCGTGGTCTTCAACCCTCTCTGTCTTTCAAGCGGTCAACAGCGAATCCTTATGTGACATCAAATATGCAGCCAAAGCCAACATCTTCCGATTCAAAGTCTTCACTGAGGCGGAAGAGGCATGGTACTAAATTTGATCAGCCTTCGCCTACACACGAGACAACCTCTCTTAAGAAAGGTAGCATGTTTCTGCTTTCATGTGTTCTCACCGCTTACTGTACCCAGCCACGTTTCAGTGGGTCAAGGGTGACCTTCTCGGGAAGGGCAGCTATGGACAGGTATACCTTGCACTCAACGCCACGACTGGAGAAGTCATGGCGGTCAAGCAAGTTGAACGCCCGCAAACAGTGAGCGACCGATCTAACTCTCGGCTGCTCGACATTATGCAAGCTCTCAAATTTGAAAGCAACACATTAAAGGACCTCGACCATGAGAACATTGTCCAGTATTTGGGATACGAAGAAAGTTCAAAATATTTGAGCATGTATGTCAATGTACCCTCGAGGCCGAACTCGCACTAATATTGCTCAGCTTTCTGGAATATGTCCCTGGGGGAACGATATCTAGTTGTTTGAAGAAATATGGAAGATTCAATCAAGAAGTTACAAAGTCCTTTACGAGCCAAATCTTAGCGGGACTGGAATATCTTCATTCCAAAGGCATCTTACATAGAGTATACTCATGCATCATCTCTTTTAACCTTTTTCCAACCTTGTTGCCTCATAGGATTTGAAAGCAGACAACATTTTAGTTGAGCCAACAGGCATATGCAAAATTTCAGATTTTGGGATTTCGAAGAAAGCTGATATCAAACGTGGTCGGGCTTTCACCGGGATGAAAGGCACTGTTTTCTGGATGGCTCCGGAGATCTTGTCTTCGGATGGGAAGGGCTATGATGTTAAAGTGGACATTTGGAGTGTTGGATGCATTGTGTTAGAGATGTGGACCGGTGATAGACCGTGGAGTGGGGAAGAGTTATTGCCAGTCATGATGAAGGTATTTCTCATCGCCACTGCCTTACGCGTGGAACTCAACGCCCTTAGCTTGTTGAACACAAATTGCCTCCACCTGTTCCACGCGATATCATGTTGTCAGAGTGTGCACTTGATTTTCGGTCCCAGTGCTTCAAGATGTATGGGCTTTCCAGTTCATGTCTTAAGATTGCTCTAAAAGTGTTATCAAGTGACCCACAGGATCGTCCATCTGCGGCAGAATTGCAGAAACATCCGTACTTGAAATTACCGAATGGATGGCGATTCGAACTCCATGATATGGAACGACCTGGCCGTTTTCCCTCGATAGTTTCAAACAAATTACGAAAATCGATATGGTCCACTCGTCATCCGAGATTTTCGTTATTTGACTCCAGTCAAAACCCCCCGCCAGTTCCACAATTGCCTGCTGCATTTCCATCGGGGGACACTACTACGCCTGCGTCGGACATATTGCGCCACCCGGTTGCAGGTGGCAAGCATCCACAGCATCGGCAAGACCTTGACCCAGACCATGGGCCTCAGCTTGTGTTTATTACGCCCCCCAGTTCTCCAGTCCGAGACATTTCGCGAATTAGCCACCCGTCAGACACACTTGGAACACCTGGCTTTCAAAGATTGAAAGGCTTTCACGTCGTCAATGCTGACCCAGAACCTGACCCGGATAAAATGACATTTATCTACAGTCCTCCTCCACTGCCCGGTGTAGACAACAAGTCTCCATACTCCGCAAGACTTGCACCTTCTTCCCTACATCATCCACCATATCCTCCTCCCATGATTCGACGAAATACTCAAGCACCTTCCACTCATTCGACTATGATGCACCCTGCCTCATACTATTTCACTGCTCGCAGTGTTGATAAGCCTGAAGCTGAATCACGGAAAGAATTTGAAGGTGACGACAATGACGAGAGTGACGACTCAGATTTTGGGTCATCGCTCTGGAAAAGGCCACCCGTCGATTTGACTGCCGGAGGATTAAACGATGGCCAAAGTCGTCCTGCATCTAGCATATCTTCCCAAATCAGGAAAGCAATATTTCGCATGCACCATCATGAGGATGACGCCGAGTGGGCCCCTCGTCCTGTTCCTGAAGAAGTTTATGACCATCTCCAGGAGTTCTTCCCTCATCACGACCTTGATAAGGCAATCATTGAAGTAGGACTAGCCGGCTCGACACCAGAACCTGGAGCCTCTGATGACAGCCGTAGGCAGGCCAAAAAGAGTATTAGAATGGTTGCAGTAGAGCAAAATAACCAAATAGGCATGCGGAGAAAAACAAAGCTTTGGGACAGCAACGTTGAAGAACTTCGCATGTAGACCAATTTATACTACACCACTTATATTTATATTTATATTTTACAAACAACAATATAAACTGGCTTTAAAGCAATGAGCATGATCCATTAATTGCCCTATCTGACATTGGCAAGGAAGACGAGGTAATCGTAAGTAAGGCTAAAAGTGTTCCTAGATGACAACTGTAAGATTGGTCGATGCGATCAGGCGAAGCTAGCTGACCTTGCTGAAAGAGAACTCCGCAGTAGGACCAGTGTGATGGGCGGTGGCTTTCTTGATCGACTTGGCAAGAGCACCAGGTCCGCAGAAGTATGTCTAGAGGCATTGCCATGCATTAAAGAACGATTTGACAGGAAAGAGTGCTGTCCTTACTCCAACTTTAGTCTTTAACTGTGATTTACTGCCAGGGATATAAGATCCAGCTTCAATAGCTTGTCTCATCTTTCCATAGATCGACATCCAGTCCGGACGTCCATACATCGTACGGGAACGGAGGAGAGTCAATGGGTCATAGTCTGCCCCGGCGTCGTTAACTGCGATATTCCAAAGCATATCCTCGCCAATCCTTTGCGTCAAATATACATTGATACGAAGGAAATTAGCTAGAGGAAGAAGGCTTAGACAGACTTCTCAGAAAATAACATTAACACTTACGATCAGCCTGTGCGGCTTCAACTTCCTGAAGTAAACTCTGGAACCAACCAAAGGATGGCGAATCGCGGCAAACCCAAAAAAACTCAACCCGACGGAGAGTGCCTAGGGCGCCTTTCTTCTGTCTGTACCAGATATGTTTAAGAATGGACGCAAACGGTGTGACACCTTAAAGAAACTGCTTATGACCTATGCAGATATGATCGAGGACACTTGCTTACCAATTCCAGCACCAATGAGAACCGCAACTTCGACGTTGAAGACATCCTCGGCTGGCGCCCCGTAAGGACCATCAATTCTTACTGCAGGAAGTGAAAGTGGGCTGGCCGTCGAGTCGAGTTCCACAAAGTCTCCACGGGACATGCCATATTTCTCGTTCTTCTCGGCACCCTTCATTGCGGCTTGGGTCATTGCAGCGACAACAGAGGGACCGACACCAAGACGCTCGCCGAGACCACGTGTAAAATCGCCAACCTGACGAATATGAATAGAAACGTAGGGATCTTCAGGTGCAGAGGTTATGGTGAACTAGTGTCTGTGAGTCTAACATAACCGTCCATAGGAAGTATTAAGTGACACATACTGGATGCCACTGCCAGCGGGACAGTTCGGGGACTTGCAAGAAGAGCCATTGTCCAGCGGTATATTTAAAACTCGATTTGATTATGCGAAGTTCCATGGCACCTGCAGATGGCGGGATATAAAATGGACAAACAACAGACGAGATGGATACGGACCACTGGGGTGAACAAGAACCTTGGACAACCGAGTTGCTCTTCTTGCACGGTATTCCCTCCACACACGCTCACCAAAATAGATGATTCCTGGCCAGATTGTAAACCTCCAGCTTAAGTACCCCAAGCAATGGTCCGTGGAATAGAATGGAAAGACGTTGGTAAAGTCTGGGTCAACGGAGTCTCGCACGAAGCAACCGGTTGCATGTGTGTAAAGACCGATCATGAAGAAGAACGCAAGATGGTGTGTATACCAGAACACCTCAAAGCACTGATTGCGAATCTTGTGATGGGCGGTAGTGTACATGACAAGCATGATCAGAAGCATGAAGTGACCAGTAATACCCCCAGGTTGCGTATAGTGAATCTGTTGAGCGGTCTGCTTCCGAATTTCTAGATAATTATTGATCAGCTACCGACGAGCCTCTATGGAGTAAGACATACGTCTACGTTCCACATTAATAAAGTTGACATAATGAGCAGTTGTATGAACCATAGCCCAAAATGCCATGGAATATGCCACTTGTCGATGAAACCAGATGTTTTCATCGGCAGGAAAAAGCCAAGTCAACTTCGGGCGCACAACGCGAATGATATTGCGGAACATAGGAACCAATATCATGCCACCGTCGAAAGCAAGAACAAGCCCAGCTCCACGGGAGATCCAGACGGAGAAACCTAGAGAGTTGAGACCAGCTAACCTCACATTAGTTTGCTATTAAGTGGTATGAGCAAAAATAAGCGAAATGAGACGCAGTGCGGACGGACTTGACTATACCACCCGTAAGCGAAGAGTGCAAGATGAACGCCGTAAAATATGACGTTGAAGGAAAGCCTTCTTCCGACCAGAAACTCCCTATGGAGCCAGCTGTTGACCATCGCAAACATGAAATAATGTGATAGTAAAGAGGTCCAGATCCGGCCGGACAGATAGAGAACAAAGAAGAGAGGGAAGGAAGAGAAGAAAGAAGAAACGGGCGTTGATGGCAACGACCTTCAACTACATATAAGAATCGCAAAGCATAGCAACCGACGTAACCTAATAAAGTTCTATGTTTATCCATCGATCATACTTCCGTGTTCATGATCCCATCAGTTCTCGACCATAATGTATATACAATTCATTATATTCATTCTTCATACCGATACGCCACCATAGCTTCAATGCGATGAACGTCTGTGCTGAAACTCCTCATCTTCACCTGCTGACTCTTGCTTGCCTCGATAGCTAGGGGATCTGTGTCAACCCACTCTCCTGCTGGCACATCCGCTGAGTCCGACGTATAGGCCAGAATGTTAAACACCGTTGGCTCTTGTATCACCGGAAGGTAGGTGACCATTGAAATGATTTGCTTCAAAATCGCTCGGATTTCCGATTGGATTTCCGCCTCGGGTTTTGGAGGCGGTCTATAAAATGTTTGTCAGGTATGATGACTAGTGGTTAGAACAACAGGGAATTACGGCTCTGTTAAGTTTGCTGGAGGTTCGACTAGTTTGATATCAAAAACCCAGCGTTCCAGCGGTATCCGGGTGTCTTTAGAAATGATCGCAAGGACCAGCTGAGTGACAGAACCAGTAAGAAGCCATTCTACAGAATGAGGTTTTAACCATCCAGCATGTGAAGAAACAGATACGTACTTTGAACTTGTTTGAGAATTCTGCACCAGCGCTTAGGCAACTCGATCATGAAAAGAATGAGGGAGGTACCTATCGAGATAGTTCTCAAGGGCGAGGTCCTGGGTCACCAAAACTGTTTGACTGTACTTTTTCACCATATGGAAGTCATCGGATGGGTAGACTTCGCGTTGGAAGAGAATGCTTTGGCCAGCGTTAAATCAAGATTGTTATAACGAGACTTGACATACGTGTTGACGGCATATTTAAAAAACTCGGTGACGAGTGTAGTTGAGCCTTTGAGGGTGATCGCTTGACGATTTGCCTGTTTCAATGCCATGGATGTCGATGAATAGTGTTCTAAATTGAATCATTCGAGTCACGCGACAAACCGACGTCGGTCACATGACCGTTTGTACCAGGCTTCATACTCACTTTTATGTCGACTGCAACTCCTCCTCCTTCGTCTCAGTCCCCCGTGGCTCCTTCTCCTGCAAACCCCTCTCAGGATTCTTCCCAAAATGTTTCGCTCGCTGAACAAGCAATCCTCGAGTATTTACGCTCTCGAGGCCACTCCGCAGCCGAGAAAGCTTTCCTCAATGAGATCGAAGCGGCATCCCCAGATGGCAAGGGAAAACAACCTGAGACCATCTCCGTAGATGAACTAGTCAAAACCCTTGCCGTTTTTGCCCAGAAGCCTTCTCGTCCTGGGGAGAATATCTTCAAGGATCCCACAAGTGTGCTGCAAGAGCTGACGGCCATGGGCAACCCGACGAATATACAAAATTTGATAGCGAGCATCGGCTCTGTTGGTGCAGAAGAGATTCTTTCTCTTGATCCCACCGACAAACAGGAAGGATTTCGAGAGTTAGAGGCATGGGTCGATGGCTCTTTGGACATGTACAGAGTGCGCTCTCCGTGACATTCTTGTGGTGGATTATTTAATGTCAATTGACAGCCAGAGTTCAGGCCAATACTTTTCCCTATTTTCTGTCATTTTTATCTGGACCTAATTCAACATGGATTCAAGGACGCAGGTACGTCCGTAATACAGAAAGTTAGCATGCAACTTACGATAGCTGTCCAGCACTTCGATTTTTCTCGACATTTTCCCCTTCATTGTCACCGTCTCACAACAAAATGCTTCATCATATATCGACCCTTCTCCTTCCATCTCATGTTCAGAATGACGAGTTAGCCCAACGTTTCAGGAATGAAAAATATACCGTTCGCATGAGTCGCTCTGGATTTAGCCTTCTTGTTGGATGGCTTACAGAAGGTGTCGGCGGGGAACCACTCGGCGATGGCGGTGGCTTTTCTGGCGAACAGGGAAAAAGAGGACGAGCATCTGTTATGAGGGTTGTCAACAATCATCTTCGCTTTGACGGTAACTCTGCATTTTAATATTTACAATCTTTTATTGATGTAATTCTGCAGTGACCTCTTCGAATCCAACTTCTGTGTCACCTCATGCATGGGAAGAATCAACAGGGCTCCTGTCATCTTTGATACCGCAACCGAACGGGTCTACCAACCTCAGCAGTCCACAATCATTCAATGCGTCCAAAGGCGACCTAAAACTTGGCCCTGCCCCCATTTCAGAGGAACTGCGAGCCGAGGCTGAGCGAGTTCTGAGAGAGCAAGCAATGGTAGAGCGAGACCCTTCTGCTTCATATGACATTCAGTTCTCAAGGCCAACCACCCTGCCTGGAATAGTGTCGCCCTTGGATGCTGATCTCTTGCCTCATACGGTTACATTCAAGACAATGGATGTGGAGCGAGAGGTGAACAGTGTGCGTGATGCTCGAAAGCGAATACGACTTGAGCCGTCGGTCCTCGGAAATATAGATGTCAATTCTCCTCAAGCCAGCACGCTAAAATCCCGCGCTCTTCCCAGCATATGTGCCTACACGTTGCACGATGTTGCTGAGGGGTATGGTCTGATTTAGTTTTTGCCATTGTACTGTTGGGACTGACACTTTACGAAGTGCTCCTTGTTGCACTGTTTCTCCCGATACATCTATCATGGCTGCTGGGTTTGCCGAGAGTTATATTCGCTTATGGAGCCTCAAGGGAGAAAGACTGCTGGGAATGAGAAGTGATTTCTCAACCAGTTCTATCAAAGACAGTTTGTAATTCTTGTTCCTATTCGATGGCTGTAATTGACTGTATTCAGGTTCATCTCTTCATAAAATCCGAGAGAGAAAAGGAAATACTACCCGAAAATTAATAGGACATAGTGGCCCCGTATATTCTGTTGCTTTTGACCCTCTCAATGGATCCGCTTCGTCTCCTAAACACCTACTATCATCATCTGCAGACTCTACTGTTCGCTTATGGTCTATGGACACCATGACGAATGTCGTGGCATTCCGCGGTCACGAAAATCCAGTATGGGATGTCAAGTGGAGCCCCATCGGCATCTATTTTGCCACTGCAAGTCGGGATCGGACTGCTAGACTTTGGTCTACGGATCGTATCTCATGCCTGAGGATATACGCTGGGCACCTCAGTGACGTTGATGTAGGCTTAGTGTTCTGCTTGTTATTCTTCAGATGGTCATCTCCTGTATAGTGTATCCAGTTCCATCCGAATTCGCTGTACCTTGCAACAGGTTCGAGCGATTGGACAGCCAGGTTATGGGATGTTCAGCGCGGATCCTGTGTACGTGTTTTCATAGGCCATCAGGGGCCAATTACCTCTATGGCAATTAGCCCAGATGGTCGTTACCTTGCGAGCTCAGGTTAGTATGTTTGCTTATTTCATTGTTGCACCGTTAATTTTAGGCTATGTAGGAGAAGACCTGGCAATCAACCTCTGGGATCTTGGGTCCGGAAGGAGGATTAAAAAAATGACAGGACATCTTGCATCAATATACTCTCTTGCGTTTAGCGGGGAATCCTCATTGCTTGTCAGTGGAAGTGCAGATTGGACTGTTCGGTGCTGGGATGTCAAGAGCTCTGGTGGGTTAAAAGGCAAACTCCGTGAAAACGGTGGCTCTCCGCCGTTGGGCATAGCCAACAATGAGGCTCCCCGTAGTTACGGTGAAGCTGAGAACTTGGAAACGTAAGTTTGTCTTTTTCTTAGACGAGATGATAAAAACCCGCTTGTTTGCTATAGCATTGACTTGATCGCGACGTTCCCGACGAAGCGGACGCCTGTCACGAATGTTCAATTCACCCCGCGAAATTTGTGCGTGGTTGGTGGAGCATACCTGTCGACTGACTCAAGATAGAAGTGGTCGTGGGCGTCTAAACTAGATTCATCCGAAGAAGTTTTAGGGATGTTAGGTCCATGTATTATACACACTTTTCAAGTACTATTACTGTGCTTTGCATAACTGAACACCACGATTTTTTGTCGCTACAGTCATTCATGCCTCTTTGACACATCTGGGTCAATGACCCAAACGACCTTGACAGCTCCAATTCTGTGTAAATTGCCTCAGACTTTTTGTAATATCCACCATATAGCTCAGACATATGTATAACCAGACCCACAGAGTGATTGAGCTTGTGAATAGAATAAGAGATGTCTTCTAAGGCAAATGTGAGAGAAACCCGAAATTTGATATGAAGATAATGAGAACAAAGTACGCTGTTCAGGATTTCTTTTTTGGGAACCTATATCTTACACCCTGTCCCAAGGTCTGGTGATAGCCATTCACTGAAACTACACCCTGCATTGCAACAGACTTCGTAAAATTGGGTCAGGGAGCAAGATTAGAGACATGTTGTGTCACATCACACCTGCCTAATTTGTAGTGTATGAAACAATCGCTGGCCAGGATCAGCCGATGTGACCCCTTTGAGCTGATAACGAAAATTTCCACTGATTACACTCAAACACCATTCTTATACATATGATAACTATTCTTAAGGGCCTAACAGATAGCTTGGACATATACCATGGGTTCTGTCTATTCAGATTTTCAATTTGCAATGCACAGTAAGTTTCCGAAGGTCACAAATATTTGGTTGGGTCAAAGAGGCAGGAATGACTGTATTTGTCTAACCAAACAATGTTCTGTTTCATTCATTGATTTTTGATTTGCGCTTCTTCCATTTCACCTCGCCTTCAAGTTTTCTGTACAAATGGCTCCCAAACTAGAACATCTCCTGGATTCATCTTGTTATGGTGCTACCTATCCTCTATCTTCAGAACTTGATGCCACTCCCTCCCCCACTGGCATTATGTCCTTGCAACACGCCTCTAGATCTCCCTTTACCGCCTTCCCACCCTACTACCCAGGATCCCAGCAGACGCTTTCATTAGAGGCATCTGAATCTACTCCGTTTTTGGATCCTAATACCATGGACTCATCTCGATCCATCAGTCTTGTTCTTGCTGAACCCTTCCCACCATATTATCCCATCGCTTTGACGAATAACCTAGGGATCATCCCAACAAATCCCGATATCGTCAATCACTCTGGGGCAGTGAGGTTGCCCCATCACTTCCCCCCTCACGTTCACAATGGCATATTCTCCACTCCTATCAAGCAGCGCATAGGGACTGCCCATCTTCCAGATGAGCAATTGAAAATTAGTGTTGACAAGCTTATGCAGCTTCTTCAAAAGGAGCTTCTAAATTCCCATGTATATGGCAACGAGTTCATTCCCCTTATCTTTCCAAATCAGCTTCTCTCCATCCCTGTAGATTCATCACTTTTCAAGAAGCTGGTGGCTGCCAAGATCTGGGATCCATCTAAAAGTGAATTCATCCTCAAACCCTCCAGCTACTCTGAAAATCATGTCACTAAGTGGCTTAATTCTCTCGCAAAAGGGATTGGGAAGTGTTTCCCTGGTCATGAGGCTAAGTGGTCTTGGTATGCTGGAAATAAGATGGTCCCTCCAAAGGGCTCTGCCATTGTCCAAAAGCCTGACATTGTCCTTCTAAGGACAACTGACACTGCGAAACTCCTTTCTTCCTGGAACAAAGAAAAGATGCAGTGGGCCATGATCCTTGCCTTAGGTGAAACTACATCTGAGGTGCACTTTCCTCAACAGATTGTGGACACAGTCGATGGCAAATCTTATACAATGTTTATGGCCCAGCATGACCGTTGGTTTGTCCCTGCCCTTTGCTTTGACAGAAGTGGTTTCTGGTCACTGTCACTGACCGCCAAGGTCAACTAGTAAGAGGCCCGATGTCCATCTGTGGTGCCCACTATGTTGGACTATTTCTATGAGTACTTATTGCTCTAATGTTTGGGCAGGAATCACATCTTGGCCTTGATCCCAATATGATCCGTGATAGCAATCACCATATCTCCAGAATTCTTGTCGATGGCAACTCATATTCTGTTAGGTGAAAGATTTACTCTTTGCAATCACTTCTTGGCCAGGGGACCCAAGTTTGGATTGTTATGAGGGGTGGTACACCATATATTCTCAAAGATGTGTGGGTCCAAGCAAATCGAGTCGAAAATGAGAACCAGCATCTCGAGACAATATGAGGCATACCTGCTCTCAAGAGCAAAGTGCCTACCCTCATTGCAGGCAAAGATGTCTTGATTGATGGTCTCCTTGATACTACTCTTTGGTATCGTGCAGGACTCGGGTTGGAAGATGTCCATCGTGTTCACTATTGTGTCTTAACTTCAGATATCGGGAATTCCATTACAACCTTCACATCAAAGGCCGAATTCATCAGAGCCATGATTGACATCATTAGAAGTATGTCTGGCAATAACACCATTCACTATTGATGCTGATTAAAGACCAAGTCCTCACCATTTTATGTCATCAGGCCAACATCCTCCACCATGACATCAGTCCAAACAACATCATGTTGGTTCGCAATGACGATGGAAGAGTGCTCCACATTCTTCTTATCAATTTTGACTATGCTTCTATGTTAGGAACAAATAAGGATGTCGCAGATATTAGGGACTGTTTCCGGACGGTGGGCCTCTTCCCCTTTGCTTTATCATTGTTGGTTTATCCTCCTAATAGGAAACTCCACCCTTTATGGCCATTGAGATTTTGTTGGAAAAGGGTAAAACTTTCCATCACCACCTTTGACATGATTTAGAGTCTGTCCTCTTTGTCATAATATGGATATGTTCACATATGGAAGGGCCTGAGATTGAACACAAAGATGTGGCCCATCTCGCCATTCAGAAATGGTCCAATATGGAGTTGGTTCTGAGGTTGCTTGGTCATTTAAAACAGGCACACATTGATGATGCAGAATGGACGATTCTACCGGAGTTCATGAAGTACTGGGAGGATTTCTCACCCTTCATATTGAAACTCATCTGAGCCTTCTTTCCTGAATGCGCCTCCAAACCCAATCCAATCGACCTGGACACAATGGTGGCAATTAGTGTTTAAAGGTCCAGTCCTACAAACTGAAAAAAGACTGAAACCGAACTGAACTTAACTGAAGTCTGGTTCATCAGGTGGCTATCTATAGGACCAGTCTTTTGCAGTCCAGTTGCCAGTCTTTCACTTTGAAAAACATCATTGAGCCGATAAAAACCAATAAAAACTGGTTGCAACTGGTTTATATGTCACGTAAACTATATACCCTGATTCCCACACATAATGACTTCAATTTCGCCCACTGGACCATCAAAAATGGTTGAGAACTGAGAGAGATATCACCAAATACATTTTGCACAAGAATTTCATCATGATTAAAATAACTTTGATTGTACTGCTTATACCTTGTGTTACAAAAATGTTGGGTACAATTGGACACCATCCAATACATAAAAATAACACACATAAACATCTGTACCATGTATCTTTGATTGATTTCACACCCCTGACAAGCTGCAACTACATACTACAACTACAACCTACAACCTACAACCTACAACATGTGATACAATGTACTTTCATTTTGGTCATATCTCAGTCAAATCTTGATGAAATCTCTTAAAAATGGGACCGATCGCCAGGGAATTACAATATCCAACTCCCTAAGTAACAGTTAAACTGTCTGGGTAATAGTTGCTGAGAAACATATGGGCTATATTGGTACAACAAATTTTACAACAAAAAGTCGGTTTGGACTGGTTTTTGTTGGTCCATGGACCAATATGGACCGGTCCTATGCAGTCCAGTTGGGGTCCATCAATATCTGGGTCGGTCCTGGACCAGTTGCAGTTGCAGTTGCCCCATTTAGACATCAAAAACTGGACTTAACCAGACCTTAAAATGCTACTCTTTATGCCTTTGTGCACCCTATATCCTCATCTTCTGGGTCTTGCCCTTACAGGAATAGATATGTTTGTGAGCAAACTCAAAGGTTGTGATTGAAAGACAAGTAGTACAGGTGTGAAGTGCTACAGTGGGAGGAAGTATGTAGGTAGGTAGCATGTCAGAATACCCTTGCCCACAGCCATGCCCCAGTAGTGGTCACCCAGTGTTGTGACCTTCCACGTGTTGTAAGCAGCAAGTAGTGTTTCGAGGTCCAGTCTATAGGACCAAAAATGACCATAGGACCAAACTGGACCAAACTGTGGTCCAGTCTTTTTTTCAGTTGCGGTTGCCCATATTTGGGGTCATTCCAGTTGCTGGTTGCCTTATTTCAAAAATCTTTGAAAACCGTTCAAAGACCGGTTGCAATCGGTTGCAACCGGTCTTTTCACAGTATTATATACTTGTATAAAAGTAACTACTTTACAAGAAAAATACAACTAATATGTACTATATTAATACTATTTACTATTTATACTAGATACTATGTTGAGGAATGGACATGGGACAAGCCCAGGGCAAGAAGCATTCAAAGAAATGAGTGCTTATATACCCCGTGGCTGTGCACAGACCATTTGGTCATGCTTGCGCCCCGAAAAACAGAAAGTGGCACCACTTGCGAAACAATTCCCACAACCAACAACAACCCACAACACTGCTTTCTCTCCACCATTTGCTCTCACCACCAACAACGCCCACACCGCCTAGCTCAGAAGCACCCCCACCTCAACTAGATGACCACAAAGTGGGCCCAAATGATGACTAGCATGTCGTTTGGGTCCCAGGTATGGTTTTTATTGTTGATTTCTTCTTTTTTACTAACTAAACCTTTTCTTTTTAGTTTCTTACCTTTGATAATGACACCATGCGATCGCTCGACCGTGCCACATGCCCTCACAACACGGTGCTAACACCAACAGCAGCTGCACCAACCACAACGCGGTGTTGCCTGCAAAGTGCGCCCAAACAACAAGTATTGCCATTTGGGCCATAAGGGTATGTTTTTATGATTGATCTCTTACTTCTACTAATTAACTAACCATTCTTTTTTCTTTTTAGGTTCTTGCCACTTGATAATGACATCTTCCACCCACACCCCAACCTCTCTCAGTACCCCATGCCCTATGCGGCTGCTGTGAGCCTCTGCTCACAGAGTCACAAAGGGTCCCGTTTCTGGACAACGACACGTGATTGCCACATCACAGTGCCACCACCCCGCCTGCGAGCCACTGCTCGTAGGGGGAGATGGAGGTGCTGATGACAAACAACAATGCCAACCAACAAGGATGCCAAACAACAGGGGACAACAAACATGGGAACGATGAGTGGGCAGGAATGACAAACACAGGAACTATAAGGGCAACCTGAGCCTCTAGCAAAGGGAAATCCGAAGTTAAAATTATACTACATAATACAGGCATTGGGGACACACCTAGCAAAGGGAAATCCGAAGAGAAAACTCTAAGGATCCCCTTGCTGATGCCCAGTATATGTGAAGACGACAAAAATCAAATATAACCTAAAAATAGAAAAAGGCAGAGATAGGTGGATCAAGGCCGCCGAATGACATCATACCAAGGGGTATGTGTCGGAAGGGGTACTCCGCCTCTAAATATAAAAGTGTCAACATATACAAACATGATAGCAAGGGAAAATTAGTAATAAAATCCGGAAAAATCATAGAAAATGAAGAATAGAAGGAAATGAGGTGGGGAAAAATATGGGACAAACATAAAAAATAGGAAAAACACACAGGGCACCCCCCTAGTCCCCTTACATCACCCCCTCTCTAAGATGCATCGCCCCAATGCATTCGAAATCGTATACAACCAAAGTCCATGACTTGAATGCGACGCGGTGCAGCAGTGTGCCGTCGGTGGAATTCCTTGATTAACCGAGGGGCATTTACGTCAGACTCTTCGACCCATGAGTTCTCCTCATACCCATAACCCTTCCAATGTACCAAATACTGGAGTTTTCCTCGACGCAAACGACTGTCCAAGATTGACTCGACTTCATATTGGGGTTCTCCCTCGATCACTGTAGGTGGTGGTGGTGGGTGTGAATGGCGTCCCGGGAATGGATCTGGGGGAGCTGGAAGCAATTTGACAACATGGAAGACGGGATGGAGTCTGGACATGGAGGCTGGGAGGCGTAGACGATAGGCATGTGTTCCAACGCACTTGACAATGGGGAAAGGTCCCAAGAAGCGATGAGCGAGTTTCTTGGATGGATGTGTAGTGGAGATGTCACTGGAGTCAAGATAAACTCGATCACCAACCTTGTACTGAGGGGTTGGGGAGTGGCGCTGGTTGTAAAATTGCGCCATGTCATCCTTCGCCTTTGCTAAGGCTGCCCTCGCCTCCTCCAAGCTATCCCTCATGCGTTCTGTGAACTCATTCACTGTCTCGATGTGTGAGGGAGTTTGGCGAGGTTCAAATCCCATGTGTGGATGTCGTCCAGTGTCTAAGAGGAAAGGGGTCTGTTGAGTGGAAGCATGGACATGGTTGTTGTACCCGAACTCGGCCAAAGGAAGGAGATCATCCCAATCGTCCTGGCGTTCATTGACAAAGAGGCGGATGTACTGCTCCAGTTCCTGGTTGACTCGCTCTGTCTGGCCATCAGTTTGTGGGTGATAAGCAGTTGAAGCGAGGAGTTTGATCCCCAGGAGTCGGTACAGCTCACGAGTGAACTCTGCCATGAACTGAGGGCCACGATCCGAGAGGAAGGCACCAGGAAGTCCATGTAATTTCCACACATGGTGGAGGTAGAGTCAAGCGGCACCTAGGGCACTGACAGTGGTGTGAGTGGGAATGAAGTGAGCGCGTTTTCCCACTGAGTCAACTGTGCACATCACCGCATCAAACCCGTTTGACTCTGGCAATTCCACCACAAAGTCGACGCTGACGACATCCCAACGACTCTCTGGAACAGGAAGAGGGTGTAGCTCACCAATAGGCTTGCGACGAGGGACCTTGGTGCGTAAGCAAAGGTCACAAGTGCGACAATACTGACCAATGAGCTGTGACATTTGTGGCCACCAATAGTTCCATGAGGTGAGCTCCAAGGTCTTCCAGCGTCCGGGGTGGCCAGCAATCTGTGAGTCATGGTGTTGGGATATGATGCGCCGGCGAAGGTCTGGGTCATTGGGAACATAGATGCGATCCCTGAAATACAACAAGTCCTCCTTTTCAGCCCACTCTGCCGCACGTAAGGAAAGGGTCGATCCCTTCCTCAGTTCTTTAACAGCTCGGGCGACAACATCCTCATGTAAACCGCTACGGTTTGCGCGACGAATGTCACATAGAATGTCCCGCTCCTTGCCCTGGGGTGCGATGCCTTCCAGTGCCCGAATGGTGAACAGGTCTGGCTGCAACAGCACAATGTTTTGGTTGTCACCACTGCCATCCCCATGGTCTGCACGTCGGGATAGGGCATCGGTCTTCCCCATGCTGCGACCCCGACGGTGGTGCAAGGAGAAGTCGAATCTAGATAGATACAGGGACCAACGAGCTTGACGACGGTTCAATTTCTTGGCTGTCATGAAGTACTCGAGGTTCTTGTGATCCGTCCAAATTTCCACCTTGTGTTGGGCACCCTCGAGGAAGTGTTGCCACTCCTCAAGCGCACGCATTATCGCCAACATCTCCTTGTCATGGATCTCGTAGTTTCTCTCTACAGCACTAAGGCTTTTGGAGTAGAATGCCACAGGATGCCACTTCTGGTCCTCCGGAGACTGCTGAGACAACACAGCGCCCGTCGCAAAGTCAGAACTGTCGGCTTCTACACGAAAAGGACGCGAATCGTCAGCAAAGGTAAGGATCGGAGCAGAAGTGACCATCTCCTTAAGCTTTTCAAACGCCTCCTGTTGTGCATTATCCCACCTCCATGCCTCCTTTCCTGTCAAGTCGAACAGCGGTCGTGCATGATGTGAGAAATCCTTGATAAAACACCGATAAAAATTGATGAAGCCCAGGAAAGACTGCACCTCCTTCTTGTTCGTGGGCATCGGCCAAGCTGTGACCCCCTTTACCTTGATAGGATCCATCTCCACTTGACCCTCTGAGATAATCAGGCTGAGGTACTCGATCTTGGTCCTTTCGAACTCGCATTTGTCCTGACGAAGGTAGAGTTTGTACCGTCGAAGTCGCTCTAGGACGAGGCATGTGATGCGACGGTGCTCTTCAACCGTGCGAGTGAAGATGAGGATGTCGTCGAGATAGATGCAGACAACGCCTTTGAGGATGAGGTCATGGAAGATGTCGTTCATCATGGTCTGAAAGGTGGCAGGGCTATTAGTAAGGCCAAAGAACATGACAAGCGGTTCAAAAAGACCACGGTTGGTACGAAAGGCTGCCTTCCACTCATCTCCCTCCTTTATCCTCACATTATTATAGCCCCAATGGACATCGAGCTTGGTGAAGTATCGGGCTCCACAGAGCTGGTTTACGAGTTCAGAGATGAGGGGTAGTGGGTAGCGATTTTTGACCGTGATGTTGTTGAGTCTTCTGTAGTCTTGAACCGGTCGAAGTGAGCCATCCTTCTTCTTGACAAAGAAAGAGGGAGAGGCCATGGGTGACTTCGATGGTCGAATACATCCAGAGGCCAGGTGCTCGTCGATGAACTGGTCAAGCTGCCGTTGTTCCTCCGGAGAGAGAGGATAGACCTTGCAGGATGAAGGGGTTGCACTGGGGGTGAGTTCGATCGCGTGATCCCATGGCTTATGCGCAGGAAGAGAGTCGAATGACTCCTTGGAGAACATGTCTTCAAACTCATGGAGATGAGGGAGTAAGGAGTTAGTAGAGGATTTAGCAGCGTTGTTTTTGTGGAAGGCCTCGGCGAGGCATTGGGATATGTTCAATGTGGCACACACCTCATGCAATGAGCGAATCGCAGTGTAGAAGATCCGATCACCCTCCTCCACTTCCTCTGGGTCCTCATCATCATCATCCGAGTCCAGCATTAGATCAGGAACCCCTTCCAATTCCACTTCAGGTATAGGCAGGGGTCCAGCATGACACTTCTGAGTTCGTCGTATTGCCGCCTTCTGTCCACGACGTTCTTGCCTGGCTTCTGTGAAACATGTCCGACAGCGGGATGGACATCGGCTCATGGTAACCTCCCCAGTGCGCCAGTCGACCTCTGGGTTATGGTCTCGAAACCATGGATATCCCAAAATCGCCTTTTGCTTTCCTAATTGAGTGACAGCAAAAAGGGCACACTCACTATGATCTTTGTAATGGAGAACCAGGTCTGCAACCTCTCGGATGGCACCAGCTTCATTTCGGGATCCATCCACATTATATACAGGTATTGGACGTGAGAGTGAGTGAGTATTTAGACGATGTTGTTGTACCAGATGGGAATCGATGAAGAGACCAGTCGCACCAGAGTCCAGGAGCGCAGAAACACCGAGTATCTGTCCAGTGTCAGTCGTCTGCAGTTCGATGGCTAGGTTTAAGGAATGTGCAGAGGGAGTGGATGCCACAATATACTTGCGTGGTAGTTTACGCTCCCATGATTTAATTTTGGGACGTGGAGTAGAAGGAGAGATGGGGAGAGCAGGTACGTCTTTAGCCAACTTTGAAGGGTCAGAGAGGGGAGCAGTCACAGAAATGGATTCATTCTCCGGGGATTCAACTGACAAGACTTCAAAGCGGTTATGGACAGGCAGTGAGGGCGTACAATTCACTCGCTGCGAATAGGAAAATCCTGCTCCTCTACAACTTCCAGCTTAACCTCCTCTGCAACTTGATCCTTCGCTTCCTCAACATCTACAAGTGCCAACAAATCTTGCAGGAGTTCGTCTCGTCCCTCGGGGGTGAGCATGCGGATATCCTGACGATGGGGACATGCTCCAGCCCTGTGTCCAGGTTCCCCACAACGGTAGCAGAGATCCAACTTACGTGCACGGCTGCAGGCTGCATCAACATCCATTGGTACTGGGACATTGACGGCTGGTGTGGGAGTTTGACGAGCAGGAATGGGGTTAGGGCGGGGGAGGCTTCGATTGAAGGTGTAGGGTGTATGAGTGGTAGTTGGAGCATGGAATGCAGCATTAAACGCCGCATTTGTGAGTCGGTTCTCGTCACAGAGTGAAGCAGCTTCATACCAAGCAAGGATATCATCGTCCGCTGGGCGCCCTTCCAACATCTGTGCAATCTGGTCCTGAATTTCTCGGTTGAGCCCCCGTCGGAACTTCACCACCACTGGTAACCCACTCCCATACCCTGCCATGTCCACCAAATCCTTGAACTCATTGATATAGTCGTCCACGGATCGACGTCCCTGGTGGTAAGTGGATGACTCAAGTCGTGTCACTGCTCGGTGGCGTTCATTGAGGGGGCAGAAGTGGCGTACAAACTCAGCTCGAAAGTCACCCCAAGTGGAGAAAGGTAGAGAACCGAGTTCTTTAGTTTGACGTAGGATACGGTCCACATAGAGATAGGCGCGTTCAGATTTCATGTATGTGAAGGCCCAATAAATTTTTGCAGCCTCATCGACGAATTGATGCGACTGGAGACTAATGTATAACTCACAGGAATTAAGGAATGCATGTCCCTGCGCACGTGCACCATTAAATTCGGTGGGGGGGGACGGTTTGATCTGGGCACGTTCCTTAGTGGACGTGTTTGGCAAAACATCGTTGTTGGGTGCGCTTGGAGTCATGAAGGGGGAACTATTAGTCGTAGGGTTAGCCTGGAGGGTCCTAACAAAGTTTTCAATCGTAGATTTAAGCGAGTCGATTTGCGCACGCATTCCGGAAACGTCGCTTTCAAGCGCGTCGAAGCGTTCTGATGCGTCCATGTCGCTAGGGAGCGCGTTTGGCGAAAATGGCGGCGTGATAAAGGCGAGAGTATCTGGAACGGTGTGTAGGGACTCTGTGGAGCTTTGGGAAGCATCGTCCAGTCCGTACCTGCCTATTTTGGGCAGCGCGTTCGCGATTTTCGGGCCTTAGGGGAGAGTTTTCTACTATAAGGGCAACCTGAGCCTCTAGCAAAGGGAAATCCGAAGTTAAAATTATACTACATAATACAGGCATTGGGGACACACCTAGCAAAGGGAAATCCGAAGAGAAAACTCTAAGGATCCCCTTGCTGATGCCCAGTATATGTGAAGACGACAAAAATCAAATATAACCTAAAAATAGAAAAAGGCGGAGATAGGTGGATCAAGGCCGCCGAATGACATCATACCAAGGGGTATGTGTCGGAAGGGGTACTCCGCCTCTAAATATAAAAGTGTCAACATATACAAACATGATAGCAAGGGAAAATTAGTAATAAAATCCGGAAAAATCATAGAAAATGAAGAATAGAAGGAAATGAGGTGGGGAAAAATATGGGACAAACATAAAAAATAGGAAAAACACACAGGGCACCCCCCTAGTCCCCTTACAGGAACAATGAACGCAGGAATGACAAACACAGGAATGACAAACGGCGGTGACGACTAGTGGGGACAACAACTGGCAGGGACAATGCCCCAGGGGGAGGATGAATGGTGGGGGCAATGAATGGCAGGGGCAACAAACAGCAGGGACAAGACAACAACAGCAGCTGCCCCACCCTCGCTACAAACGCGAGACGGTGAGGTGTGTTTTTTTCTTTCTAATTCACTTTTATTTTCATTCTCTTAGTAACATCCCACCACTGCGAGCAACTGCTCACAGGGTGTAAATGTAATTAGTTTTATTTACTATATAATAGAATCTAGTTACAAAATTAGTGGTATGACTGGTCAAAACTGGTCTTTTGGGGGCAACTGTTCAGACCGGTTGCGGTCCCTGGTTGCCCTCTTGGGGTTCAAAAAACCAAACTGAACTGGACCTTAAAACACTAGCGGCAAGTCACGAGCCATCTGTGACCCATCCCTTAGATAGTCCACTGGGGTCTCCCCATTCTTACAAGTTGCACATGTTTGTGTGCAGCAAATGGAATCACATGACCACTTATGTTGACACATTTATGAGTGCACTGGGGGGCATGATGGTGTAGTGGCAACCATCAGGCCCTGTGACCCAACTGACAATAGGCAGGAGGTCTTGAGTTTGAACCCAGCCCCTGTTCAGCCACTGGGTTTTTAGTGGGTATTATCCAATGTAATGAGTCCCACACTACTGTAATCATACAGTGTGCATAAAATGCATTTCCTCCCTGGTAACCCTATTCTGAGGTTCAAATGCCTTGGAACCCCTAAGCAGGCAGCGAGAGCAGTGACATTGTCATCCCCATATTAAGCAGGATGGTCTTCCAGAAATGGAATTCTAGTGTCTCAAAGTCTCCCACAAATTGTGGGAAAAATGCTTCCACCAAAAAAAAAAGAAAAAAGTGTGCTCTGTGTCACACTCTGTTTATAGTGAACAAATATATACAATTAGCATAAGTATATAAACACTGCCCATCCTCTGCCTACTACCAGGCATGCCCCTGCCTCATAAATAGTATAATTACTAATTAGGATAATAAATGTAGTTTTAAACATTAAAATAAGTCTCAATGAAACCTGCCAACTCATGCCATGGGTACAGGTTTCTCAAGGGTCATGAATTTTGTATCTGCACCCATACCTGCAGCTTACCCTTGCCAATACCTGCACAGGTTTCAAAACCCTTGACAATCACTATCAATGAATGTGAAGGCAATTGAGGGACTACCCTGCAACTGGGAATGGCACCAGTCACCACTGCTATGAGCAGCTGCTCATAGGGTGGAAGGCTGGTGGGGAAGGTGACATGATGACAATGGCAGCAATGAATGGGGGGTATGGACATGACAGGCAACAGCGCCAACTGTGGCACCAGTGCTGCCAGTGCTTGCTGATGGTTAGAAGAGTCTTCAGTATACATTGTACCTGTTCATTATAATTTTGTATTGACAAATGGATTATATCTTACATTTTTGAATTCTTTCTAGCCCATACTACAATATTTCTCATTTTCATTCAACTACAATCTATATATGCACATCCACCTCAAAGGACAATCTGAAAGATTATGAGAAGTGTCTCATTCCTCAATTTGTATTGAGTCAAATCTAGTCAGAATGGGTAAACCTTTTTTTTTTGGACCTGGTAAGATCTGGTTTTGACTAGGCCTCACCTCGCCAGAAAGTCTGGGTATTGGAAATTCCCATGAGTCCTGCCCATCCCACCCAGTGCACCACTGCCAAATTTGATATTTGAGTACCTGCTACATACTGCCAGTCTTCTCCACATGTCGGAGAAACTCATAATCTGCCTACTATTGGGGTCTGGCAACGCCTCCCAATTTTAAACTCCGACAATAGCATGAAGGAGTGGTAGTCGTAATTATCTCACTCTACACCACTCTCTGACAATACTTTGTATGAGAAAAAATAGTAAGAATGTTAGTCTAATGAAAGTCTTCGGAGTGGATTTTTAAAATTTGAGATTGTTCTTTGAGTACTGCTTGTTTACATATGATATCTCAAGATGAGAAGCTTTTGAGAAAAATCTGCTCAGAAGAAATTAATCAGAAGGATAAAAAATGGTCGTCCCCATGTTTTTTATAAAATATAAAGTGTTGTGGAAGCTAAAAAAATGAAGAAGGCCATCCACCATAATTTATAACCAAAAAAGGAAACATAATGTGTTTAGGTGGACGCGACTTTTACCCTACCTGCTTTATCCAACACTTGACATCGAAAACCATGGCCCTCACACCTCTCCAACAGCTGTATTGAAAACAGAGCTTGAAAAGCAGCATGCATGAGCTGATGACAATGCTCGCAAACTGCACAACAACAAGAGGTATAACATGTCATCGGTACCACTGGCCATAGCATCTCCGGTCAACCAACACAATGTCACTGAGGAAACTAAGAGGAAACGGCAATGGATTGGGAGGCTGAGGATGTCGAGGATGCTGACATGGAAGATTGATAATAGTATTGATTTGGCAAATACTCAAGCTTACGACACATTCCTTTGATTCCGTTGATACTAATATTCTGACGGTAATTCTTAATACTCTTACTGACTCAATTCTACATACACAAGTGATTTGGGACCAGAATGGCTTATGTAGATAAAGATCGGATGGGACGCGCTAAGTGCAGCTCGATCAGTGATCAGGACATGACTTCCAAAAACAGCAATACCATTTTTTCTGTCACACTTCATTTGGTGGGATTGCCGGACCCCACTACTATTTCGATATTGTTTGAGTCACGTGACGTTTGGCTGTCTGACTTGCATTTTTAGGCACTGTGTCTACTTCTTGCAAGAGTCCACCATGATTAATTCTGAACCATGTTACAGTGTTTAACTGTACCTTCAAAATGCCCACGAGATGAGTAGAACATCCTTATGACACTCCCGATACTCGATGTCATGCACAAGCCACAATTGTGACTCATGTCACTGATAGTTTGGCCTTTGGTTGAGTTACATCAAGGGGACAAGACTGGGTGGGACTCGCAGGAATTTCCAATACCCATCCTCCACCTCGCGTACCCAGAAAGTCTGGGTATTGGAAATTCCCACAAGTCCAGTCCTGTCCCATGAGTGCACCCACTATCAAATTGTGTATTTGAGTACCTGCTACATATTATTTATCTTCCCAAAATATTTTAAGCTATCTATGCACATTGGAAAGGCTCATAATCTGCTATCATATTGGTTTTGTTTGTCACATGACTTTAAGCAGTCTGAGGCACTGTGCCTCCCTCCTGCTATCAGTTCACTATAATTAATGACTGAGATCTGACCTGTGTTACTACATCCAAATGTACCTTCAAAATGCCTGTGAGAAGAGTAGAACATCCTTACTTACACACACCAGTCACAGTTGTGACCAATGTCACAATACATAATCAACCCATTTCTTGACAATTTACCAATATATTGGGCTTGTATTAGGGCAATTTGCATAGAACATACATATTATATCATCTTTGATTGTTGTTTAACCCTTTGGTTGAGTAACACCAAGGGGACTGGACTGGACTGGATGGACTGGATGGACTGGACTTGTGGGAATTTCCAATACCCAGATGTCCTCCGCGTACCGATGATTTTGATTTTCTGCCACGTGCACGCCGAGATATTCGAATCACGTGCCCTGTAATTCGCGTTGTGAATGGTGTATTACTACTAAGTAGTAGAGCAGACTCTGGTGTACTACTCTCGTGCCACCTCCCCGATTCTGCACCTGATACCATACTTCTATACATCAATACTCCGCCATACGTTTCAACTCCCATTTTACTGATTTGCCGGTTCCAGATGGACGAGACAATGGAAGTTGACTCTGGAATGAACTTCCAATCTCTGACACGAGAGACCCAAGAATTTGGAGACGCACAAGGCATCATCCTTCTGTTGCTGCAAGTCTAATTCCCACTGACCTATCTCAAATCAGCTACACTATCACCTGTTGGCCCCTCACGCGACAATTTTCGCGATATACAGGTCAAAGTACACATACGTCGACCAGAGAGGGATTCATGGGTCTATATGGGCAGGGGTCTTGTTACACAAGAGATTACTGGTCATTCGTCCAGAGTTGGTGCGCACATCTCGTAAATGGTTCTCTTGTATGTCGTTGAGGTCTCGAAGTGGTTCGCACCGTTTCGACTGGAAAAGTCATGGCCGTATTCAGCGAGGTCGGTCACTCTACTTCCTTCCGTCAATGATATTATATAAACACTTCAGCAGACTTCCGACCTCCAAGCTGAAAAGAGGGGAAACTTTGTGGTAATAGGATGCGTGGAAGGCTCACGAGTCGTTTCATGGTCCTTCAATGCAAGTCTTGATTGTCTTTACTCTGCCACTGCCTTACCGTCTGTTCAGGCCTTGAACAATTCTGAAACACTCCGCCTACTGGCAAGTATCGAACTTGCGTGCTACAGGGCTAAACAAGCACTGGTAGATCCCCGTCTTCACACCAAGGCACGCCGTCGTATCGAACGTGTGATAAAGGAGGACCGACGAAGGAGGCATCGTCGGCGGAAGGATCAGGAAGCTATGATCGACGCTTTTGCAAACCAAAAGTTGAGCACTGAACCGATGGCAATGGAAGCAGGACCTCCAGAGGAATGAAACATTGATATCTATGCATTGATAGTCATGAAGGGTCCGTTGTAGGTTAGGTTCCAAGTCGTGTACTTTTTAGATTTACTTTCAGTCATTTCACACTTTCTATGTATCTAAAGTATTGAACTGTGTGTGCAGAAGCATGAGCGTAAAATGCTTCATGTCCAACCTTGAAAAAAAAATGAAAGACGAGCGCTCATCAGTTTCTGAGAACGTAAACACTGTGCTGATAAACGCCGGTATGCATGTTATACAACACAAGTTCTGCGCTCGTGTTCTCCTTCCAACCGTTAAAAAAACCCGCCAAAGCAACTTGTGGCAAAGTATATTGGAATAGGGACCGGGCTACATAAGTGAGTACTTTGAGTTCTGAAATGATATGATACCGGAACTCGTTGACTTCTTATCGGGCCATCAATGGAACTGGGAACGAGGCTAGGAAGATGAATAGGCCTATTTGATGAGAAAATGTAGCCCAATGTAATTTGCCGTCACTCCTATAATGCACATGCATTGAGGAATTAGTCCTCATAATAGTATTTACACGTAAGATGCACCGGGGTTCGGGTGCGGTGAATAAGAACACACATGGCTCAAGCAGTGATGGGGAGCACACTACAGGGAGCATCGCGAGTAGACATACAACAGCAAAGCAGGTATTGAGCCTGTTATGACCATTGCCAGTGAATAATGGCTGCTGTTGTCATGAAAAGTGGAAATTACAGACCATCTGATACATCGATATCATAATAAATATTCGGAAAACAATGAAAGGCGAGGGGAGCCTCCTGAGTGGCGAATTGCCATCCAGTGTGCAATAGTATAATATCCGTGTCATGGCTTTGAAAGTGGTGGTGCTGATCCCTGCATGAACTGAGTATTGGAGGACAAGACTGGGGAAAGGTGAGGCGAGAGGCTACGCCGATCGGAATAAAGAGGGGGAAGCTCGACAATCTCATCCTCACTAGGGTGAAGATCATCCTCCACATCAGTGTGTACAATGAACCGCGGTGATGGAGTGTAGGCCGAAGTGCCTGCCAACGCCGCCGTTCGTTTTGCAGTGGATATTGAATCGCGTGGAGGGGGCGGATTGACAAATGGTTGAACGATAATGGAATGAGCTACTTCGTTACGCATGTACGGGTTGAACTGATCCGAATCAGGCATAGAAAGTGAGAGTGATTGATACTGCGATGGTGCCGTAGACGGTGAATATTTTGAATGTAGTTGATGTGGCTCATCAAGATAGGAGTACGAATCCGAAAACGGCGTCGGTGAAGTCATCGGTGTAGCCGAGCCAGAAGTATATGGATGCATAGTTGGAACATAGTACCCAGGATCGTACGTAAGATCAACTTGAGATCGTGTTCTGCGCGGTTGCATGATATTGGAATTACCACCACTCCACGTGTCTCGTCTTTTTCGAATGAAAAATAAGCCCAGGGCAATGACAGAAGCAAGAAATAGGAGAGCACCAATCACGCCGCCAACAATGACAGCTATTGGTGAGCCTTTGCTGGGCTTCGATGCCAAGATTGCAGAAGATGACGAGCTAGGTCCTGAAGAGGTGGAGCTAGCAATAGACGTTGAACTAGCAGATGAGGTTGAGGCAGCAAGCGTGGACGAAGGGGAGAGGTTGTTGAGACAACTACCATCATCGGAAGCGCCAACAGCTATGATATCAGAGCTACCGCCACTGCGCCCCGCTGCGTCCACCATCAAAAATATCATCGATGTTCCCTCAGCAACATCTGCGTTCCAGTCGAAAGACCCAGACGCCAATGGAAGGTTAAGACTCATAGAGGTTCCTCCCGGAACTATGCCCTGATAATTAGGTCTGGTAAGACAGACCTGATCAAGAGCCACATTCAAACTCACTATGAACGTGACTGGCTGAACGGCTCCTGAATATCCACTTATAGTGTATGGCCTGATGGCACATGGCAATGATGAGAAACTGCAGGTGTACACTGGACTTACCTGCATTGCTGTAAAGCAGAATTCAACTGGAAGTTGAAACCCAAAGCTGTTGGACCGAGTACATATGTGTTGATAGTATCCAAGAGAAAATCGGTACTCACTTGGACCCCTAACTTCACACGTACCCCCTTGTGATGAACCCACAACCAAGACACCAGTTGAACCGCCGCTTCCAAACCCCGTTGCGTCCGACATGGTAAACAGAAGTTTCTGACCGGCTGCATAAGCCACCTGAATTGAAGAAGAGCCCTGTCCGTCTTTGAAGGTATTCGAAGGTATTGATACATTGCTAGGTACCCCAAAAACCTAAGCACGGCATCAGAGGCGGTGTTTTTCGGACGACTAGATTAGGACATACGGGAGTTATGAGCAATTGGAATGGCGGCGTCCCACCTATAAAAGATCGATGAATTTTGAATCCTAACGAATTATCTCTTAACCTCACCAGTCCATGATACGGTCAAGGCATCACATTGGGTAGGAGACCCAACGGTGAAAAAAAAGGCGTGTGCTGCTATCTGGAACGAGGACCAGACGACGATAATCCCCAGTACTGATTGTAAACGAATGAGCATGATAGGCCGATTTGAAAAGAATGACAGGCCGAGGCACAGCAAAGAAAAAAAAATCAGAGGACGGCAGCAACCCTGGCTGTTGAAAACGTTGACGTTTCAACCGTGCGCGCCGTGATGGAGTGATTGACATTTTACATAAGTTTACTCTCATGTCTCCTGTGCTTCATATTACTTACCACGATCCACCTGCACCCACTTACGAGAACGACCTTTCCCAGTCGTTTTTACGCCAGAGCTGCCGTGCTGCCTCTACTAGTACCGGCGCAAGTTTTGCGCAGATCCTATCAACCCTAGATGAAAAGCGAGTAGAGGATGGCAATATGTACTAGAATCTTACTTCCTCGGTGACAGGGTTACCTCCCCACACGGACGCAAAGCACACCGGGTACTGATGCACACCCTTGTTACTTGCACCTTAGGCAGGGGCTCTCCTAAGACCCTCGAAGGCCATTTCCGGGAGTGAGGGAAATAGGCCTTCAAGCTTCAAGGTCAACCTCTCGAAGAGGTCTTATGCTCCCTCACGACGTGCCACCTTCCGCTGCCACTTCCGCAACCACCTCCACTGGCCGCCTGACGAATCTCCTGCCAACCTCCCGCCGTCTCCCCAACCAACAACGCCACCTCATTAGCTTATTAGGACTGGCACTGCTCATCCGTGGGTGACCTCAACGACTATGCCCGACACACTGCAAATCCACCCTGCTGATGACGCGTCTCTTCCTGCAATTACCTACCACCTCAAATGAACCTCTCTACCTTCAAGTCTCTCCTCCCCTCCCTTGCCCCCTTCTCCTTAAATAGGTTGAGGCCTGAATCCGCCTCTTCAAATTTCGTTACAGCCTCATGGATATGTGGTTTCACTGGACCGCCGGTGCCAACTGGAACTGGACGTCGACATCCGTTGCTTTACAAAAACCTCTCGATTTCAGCTCGCACAGGGATTGTGAGGACATTTCGGCTTCCTTGCTAGGCTGTTGTGGCTCCCGGCTCCAATTACTTTTTGTTGCGAATCGAAACCTGGTACTACTTTTATGTTCATTTTAGCACTGAAAAACTCCTCAAGCTGGCCCCCCTCCTGCAATGATCCCAAACTCAAACCCTCGGCACCACTATGCTCCCACCTCAGCGACCCGCCTGTCCCCCGCACCCTGCCTTGACCGCTTCCGGCACAAATATCATCTCCCACCCCCATCCTTGACGGCCGTTGATCTTGCTACCCCTCGCGCATTCCGTACATAGCTCTCAAGATTCTCCGGCATGCCTGCTCCATCACCTCCTTCCCCGCATACTTCCCAGAGATCAACTGTACACTCCTACCATCTGATAGTCAACTGCTGCCGGCCACCACCCCTCAATGCACATTTACGGCGAATCGGGGCGTCGTGCTTTGGAATAGTGCGAGGAGGGCGACGGAAAGGGGATAGACACTGAGAGTTGGGGCTTTTTTAGGCTAGCATTATGCACAGCAGAGGGTGGCACACTGTTCGGTCAGGTGGAGATGGATAGCAGATGGTTTTTAAGGTGTGCGTGCACCCGGTTTTGTGTTTGCATCGCTCTAACCGTTGTTTTATTACCTACTGTTAAAATCTTACATCTCCCGTCGCTTCTGTCTGTTTTTGCCATTGGGAAAGCTCAATGAACTGTTTTGTCATTGATAAATTTTTGATTCCAGACCAGACTTGCATGTAGCGCACACGAATGTTAGTACTGTAAATGCTCCCGTTTCCCTTGTATTTAACTTCAACCACCAATCCGATAAATTCATTTCGTATCAAAAGTTATTGCATGCACTTTAATAATAAGTATAGTTACAGCAATTGTTGACGATGAGCATGAGAGTGGAATGTGGCCAGTGTGTGGTAAGATGTTCAATTCATACAGAAATTATTGTATGTACAGGTTTGATCATTTTGGTGGCTTCGTCTGATCTTTATTAATTTCTCAACATTTCGATAAGATCAACCGTTAGGGTGATCTAGCATAGCTACTAAGTATATCCCGACGCTTTTTTTGAACTTAGGTAGTTGTGTTGGACCACAGTGCAGCTCCTGTTATCATTCTTTCCGTTCCCGAGGTATGTGGCCGTGCGCGTTTTTTCAGCTTCAACCACCACCGTCGTCCCTATCGCCATCCCCGCCCAACAGCTAAAGCCATCAAAGTGAGTGTTCTGGGGATAGACTAACTTATTGTCTCAAACTCATCTGTTTTGCAGCTCTTTCTTGGCTATGAACGAACATATCACCCACATGCTCATGGCCGTCTGTCCTCCTCCCCTTGTCCGTCTACCCATTTTCTTTCCCATCTCCCTACCACCAAACACCAAATAACATCCCACTGACAAAAGTGCTGGCCCCAGAGAACGTAATGCCGAATGCGAGGAAGTAATACAGGCACGAGCAACCACAGAGAGCGCAGAGCAGACGGCAGGGTGAGTGTAACAAGGCGAACGTTGGATACAGCGGCGGATGAGGTGGCGAGTGGCCAAGAGGGTGAGTGGCAGGTCAGGCAGGCGCAGGTGGGCGTCTCAATTGTTCGATTTTTATTCATTACTGATTTTACACCCAATCTAGACCTGAGAAAAATTACAACAGCCAGGATACCTACCGACACAGGACCTGGGACCCAAAACGACGGCAACACCCAAAGGACAGCAAGACAGACACAGGGCACCCAACAACTACGAGGGACGCCCAATGACGATGGGGGATGCCCAACGACAACCCCACTTTTTCCGCTGGCTTATTCCCTACCATATTGCCATTATGTCCACGCCACATCGTGAAGAAGACATTTCGGCACTCTCGGCCCCCCATTTAGGCATTCGACACGAGGAGCGATGACCGCCTGGGACAACAACGACAGGCGAGGGATCATGACCCTGCACAGTGACGACAACCTGGGGGCAAAGGAACCAGTGATGGGCGAGGAACCATGAGCATCAAATAACGACGAGGAATACAGTACCAGCAGGAAGGCAATGAGACGGGATGGTGGCGGGGTTACTCCCTTGGTACATTTTCATTTCAGCATCGTTCTAAACTAACACGTATTCTACATATGGGGGCGGAAACAGGCCAGGAACGACACGAGAAATGGCCATGCAGGGGCTACAGCCCTGCAGCAGCAGCAGCAGTCCGAGGGACCACAGCGGGCAGGCTGGGGGGGGGGGGGGCAGATGGCAGACGATGGGGGGAATGGCGGATCAAGGGAGGGGATGATGGGCAGGCGGAAGGGGCGAGCAGGCGGAAGGAGGCGAGCAGGCTGGGAGGAGGCGGATGGCAGACGCAGACGATGAGGGACAATAGTGAACCAGGTGTGGCCAGGCATGGCAGATGATGAAGGGCTCGAGGGTGTCTGCCTGCTATCTCTGTTTCAGGCCAGCACACTTGATACAGCCTATAGATGTACACGATCATTGTGATGTTGTTTATCTAGGCAAATAGTATATTATACACAATCGACGCAGAGGTGCTATATCCTGTGGCAATTTCAAAAGAGGTTCTATGGTTCTGCTTCTCTTTGGGTTTTTGGCAGGAACGCGAAGAACCGGAAAACCCTCGAAGGCCCATTTTGTCCATACCCGGAAATGGG
Organism: Tricholoma matsutake; assembly: GCA_026075535.2. Classification (NCBI taxonomy): domain Eukaryota; kingdom Fungi; phylum Basidiomycota; class Agaricomycetes; order Agaricales; family Tricholomataceae; genus Tricholoma; species Tricholoma matsutake. The sequence goes on along the minus strand of AP026540.1, from coordinate 7,683,551 downwards.
CACCCATTTCTGGAAGTCCACACCTTCCCATGTATACATGAAGAGTGCCTCTTACATCATCATTACATTATCACATGCCACTCAGTTATCACATGTTATTTGGATAGTATATAGTCTATACTTCGAGTACTTGTACAGTATTCTAGAATCCCCCTTCGAATTATATTAAGTTCCTTATATGTTCTTGTGTCTCTGAGTGTTGGAAGCTTTGGTTTCCTTCCACTTTTTTTAATAATGAGCTTACTATATGCACTCTACTCTCACACATGCTCTTTTTCCCAAAACCTCGCCGACCCTGAAATTTCCAAAATGGTCGAGTTTTTCACACTGCACACAAGTCCTGGAACTATCAAGAACTACTCTCGTTTATACACCACCTATACCCCGTATTGATCCCACCCATCTTGCTTGGCTCCAAACACTTCAAACGACCCCGCAAGACTGTTACCAACCCCGCACCACTTCAAGTTCATCACCACCATCACCATCACATGCCACATCACAGTTGTCAATGTTGATGGCGACCAGTTTTCCAGCATGAGCCCCCTCTTCCAACAGCTCAGAAACAACAGTACACATCTCCACACCAGCCTACAGCTCCCCAGAGTGCTCTCCATCCCCTCTCGCATCCCGAACCCCCCTGTTCGTCTGCCACATCACCACCAACAACGATGGCAAACCCAACTCCAACACCCCGGAAATGGCATCTAGGGCCTCATCTACCACACAGACAGAACCCACCACCCTGTGGAACCACCAACTAACTGTAGACAATTAGTGTTTGTAGGTCCAGTCTGTAGGACCGAAAAAAAGACCAAAACTGAACTGAACTGGACCTATTAGGACCGGACCAGTGGTCTATTTATGGACCAGTCTTTTTCAGTCCAGTTGCTGGTCTTTCGTTCTGAAAAATATAGTAGGACCAATGAAAAACTGGTTAAAACCGGTTGTGACCAGTCTTTCATCCCAATGTATGTTGGACCTTACTCTCACACATATTTACTTCATTTTCAGTCCCTGGATCATCAAAAACAGTCAAGAATTGGTTGAGATATGACCAAAAACATTTTTGTATGAGTATTTTGTTGTATCAGAACAACTTTGATTGCATTGCTTATTACCTGAGCCATAATTTTTTTTGTACAGCTATATGACATCATAAAAGTAACAACAACACACCTAATCATCTGTACCATGGGATTTTATTCATATAACAGCCCAAATGAGTGCAACTACAAACTACAAATTACAAACTACAAACCACAACTTGAATGCATGTCCTTTTGGTTTTGGCCATATCTCAGTCAAGTCTTGACGGAATTGCTTAAATGTTGGATCGGTCTATGGAACATTACAATCGCTATCCATGAATATAGTATATATGAGGTAATGGTCATATTTGTTGAGATACATATGGGTTATTTGGCACAATAAAGTTTATGACAAAAGACCAGTCTGAACCAGTCTTTTTTCGGTCCATGGACTGATTAGGACCAGTCCTAAAGGGTCCGGTTGTGGTCCTCCAATATCTGGGTCGGTCCTAGACCGGTTGCGGTTGCCGGTTGCCCCATTTGGAAGTCAAAAACCGGACTGGACTGGACCTTTAAACACTAGTGGCAATCCTTGAAGCTGCAGAGAAGCACATTGAAGAGCCCCCGCCACCCAGAGCCTCTGTGGAATCCACAGATGTTGAAACAGAGATGTACGAGTACAATGTCTTGAAATATGGGAAAGACTACTGGCGAGGTCAAGAGGAAGCACCAAGGAAGCAGATCAAAATCAGTTCTCCAAATACTCAGCCCTCTTCTGCACATACTCGATTCTCTCATGCCAGTGGTCCCTCTCGCTGTTCCTCTCACATTTCCAAACCTGCCTGTTCCTCTCACATTTCCAAACCTACCAAGCTGTGTAACACCACGTCTGAACCACAAGGCCATATTTATGGAGCCTCCTCTATTTAATGTGCAAGGACAACTACTGGTGTATTGGAAGGAAGCTGAAGCTTCCAACACTCAGAGACACAAGAACATATAAGGAACTTAATATAATTCAAAGGGGGATTCTAGAATACTGTACAAGTACTCGAAGTATAGACTATATACTATCCAAATAACATGTGATAACTGAGTGGCATGTGCTAATGTAATGATGATGTAAGAGGCACTCTTACACTCTCTCATACTCCAAAAAAAAAGACTGGGGGGGGCTTGAATCAACAAGCCATAGGCATACTTTACATGTTGGTGAAAACATTGAGTTGCCTGGTAGTGGACTGATGATGACAATGAGCAACAATGAGCACAGGTGTAGGCAAGGATGGGCAAGGACAAGACAGGGTGAGGACAGCCATGATGACCACGGGCATTGACTCATGCTGACAATGATGTGGCAGGCAAGGACGAGGGTGTTCACAAGGGCAGGCTGGAGATGAATCAAAATGCAACTTTACATGCAAGAACACTGAGTCACAATTGCAAATCATGACAGACATGCCAATGGGCCAGTGACAGGGGGGGGTAGGTGGCGAGGTCGTGGTTTTGGTCACCAAAAATAACTTTATGTGCTCACATGAACACTGAGTCAGAGTTGGATATGTGCAGTGCAGGGATGTTCACGGGGTCATGGACATGGACACAGATGGGGCTGGTGAAGGGGCAGGATAGGTGGCATGGATGGGACAGGAGGTGTGGACAGGACAGGTGGCATGGACAGGACTGGTGCTGTGGACAGTGCTAGTGACGTGGACAGGGGATGTGGTTGAGTGCAGAGGAGGTGACGTGGACTGGGCTGTTAATGAGAGACAACATGTTCCACTGAATGTGCATCCTCGTCATTGGGGTCAAGAGGTGAATATGGTGTGTATGCAGGTGAGTGAGAGAGAACATTGTCCGCTGAGGTGATTTGGATGAGGAGAGGGGCAGTCGGGTGGAGGATCGTAGTATGTCGTGGCATTTCGGGACAGGGACTAGGGGTTTGGGTTCTGGTTGCTCTAGTTGCATGTTTTGTGGCTCAGGAGCTTCGGTCCGTGGTCTAGACCAGTTAGGGCATGGCATGGGTACATGTAACACCATGTGTTTCTGGTCATGGGTATGCACAGGTATGGGTACAGGTATGGGATTGCCATACCTGGGCAACACCGTACCCTTTTCCATGGTGTTACAGGTATGTGCGGGTATGCTGGTACCCGGATTTTGGTCAGGTGAGTGATCATCTGTGTTGAGATTTCGACTTTTTAATGACATATCACAGGAAAAACCCGTGAGTCATGGTGACCTGACTCATGGGTTTACCCCCTGTGATGAGATGCGAACATCTTCTTCAGCAAATTTCTATCAAATATCATGAAAAATAACAGTAAAAAATGCAGGGGTACTTTTTGATGACATATCCGCAAGTCAGGGTGACATGACTCATGGGTTTACCCCCCGTGAGAAGATGCAAACATCTTTTCCTATCAAATATAATGAAAAATATCAATACCTGTGAATAACCATGGGTAACCTGCAAAAACCCATGGTAACACTGTACCCCTACCCATGCAGGTATGGTGTTCATGGGTACGGGTAGGGGTATAAGAAAATATACCCAAGGGTTACCCGTGCCATGCTGTTAAGAACTGATCCTAGAAGGTTCGTCAGAATCCGATCGGACACTGTGGGTGTTGTTTACAGAAGGTTGTCGGGTCGTTGTGGATTCTGCGGGAGGGGAAACAGAAAGGACTTGGCTTCAGCTTGTAAGAAGCTGTGCCCTTCACCTCGTCTGGTGTCCTAATTTCAAGTTGGAGGTTTGGAGGTAGGAGCGGGAAAGTGCAGGTAAACACAGGAAGGAGTATGGAGGGACTTAGGTTAAGTTCAGATGAGGTTAGAACTTCAGAGGGAGACTGGAGGTCGAGTTGAATGGAGTTCAGACTCTTAGAGAACTGAGGTTGGAGTAGAAGGAGGTTTGGATTGGCAGATTAAAGTCGAGTCTATGTCGATATACGAACTGAGGAATACAAGGCGAAACTAACTAAGCTTAAATACTGTAGTCCGGAATAATGTGGAACAGGAACAAAGACTGTGGCAGTGTCTCGACTGCATAGACAAATTATCTAGCGGGAGCCACACAGGAATCCGTAGTTGAATTTGCAATAGAGACAGCAGCCTTGGGAAGGCAGCTGTGGATGCTGTACAAGGCGGCCTGGTGCACAGCAGTGTGGGCAGTGCAAGGCGGCCGGGAACAAAATCGGGAGGCGTAGACAAAAGTCATGTTCAACATGCAGGAAAGGGTCAGATGGATGTGGGTTCCAATTGGGCAAGGAACAGTTCTTGACAGTATTTCCCCCTTAGTGCCGAGCCTACAAGGCACATGAGGGTTTGAGTCCAAATGAGGAAGTTGGTTGAATTTCCGAATGTGGCAATTGGTTAAAAAAATTTCACGTCGTTTCCTACTCCCATCAACTATCAGAAATGTCCACCCCAACAGTCTCCATGCAGATCAAAATGGCCATGATGAAGGCCCAACACAAACAGAGGGAGCAGGCACTGAGGGAGCAGATGGAAAGGGACATGAAGGAGCTAGAGGAAGCGGCAAGGGAGGAGGAATGCTGGGCACAGGAGGAGCAAAAGGCAGCAGAGGAGGCTGCAAAGGCTGAGGAGGCGTGCCAGGCAGAGGTGCAGAAAAAAGAGGCAGCGGCCACAAGACAAGCGGAAAAGAAGTGGGCGGCTGCGGACACAGGTTTGGAAGATGAGGCCGAGGGGAGCAAGTCCCCAAAGAAAAAGAAAGTCGCCAAGTTGAAGGCGCGAGTGGGGTCAGAGGAGTCAGAGGGTCTGGTGCGGGTGCAGGCCGCATTGCCCTGCAAAAGGTGCATACTTGTTTCCCTTCTCAGTCTTCTTTTACTGATAAGTGGCCTAGATGCAAATATCAGAAGATTGCTTGTTTCAAGATGGGTGCGAGGGGACGCATGTGCAACAACTGCACACACATCAAACATAAGTGCGAGGAGGTAGTGTGGGAGGGGCAGGAAGCCCCTGCAGCAAAAACAGTGGGAACGACAGGAGCGACTGGGGAAAACCCAGAGGTAATGCAACAAATGATGAAGTTGATAAGGAAGGGATTCACTGAGGTGGCCACTGCGGTGTGGGAGTCAATGGGGAGATCCGGGATGTTTTGGACCCAGAGTGGGTGGAAGAAAGTGCCGGGGAGGAGAGCAACGAGGGTGACAAAGAGGTGGAGCAGGCGGTGTGAGAGTCCCGGCGGGAAAGACGCAGGATCCGTAAGTCTGGAGATGACTGGGCAGCCTTCCAGAGATATCTGGAGAAAAGGCAGGTGGATGATGAGGAGGAGAGCGAGAGTGGAGATGAGGAGGGTGGGGAGAAGGACGAGGGTGGAGAAGAGGGCGAAGTTGGGGGAGAGGGTGACAAAGACAGAGAGGAAGAAGCAGAGGTAGTGTAGGGATCCGGTTGGATCCAGAAAAAATCCTTTTTTTTTAAAGTTTGTTTCTGAGTTCAGACTGAGTGAATAAGTAATGTGAATAGTCTTTAAGCAGGTAATGGTCCAGGTTTCTGCAGGTAGCAGGTGTGAAAATCCACAAGGAGTTCTTGGGTGTGGTCAAGTTCCGTAACAGGTAGCCAGGAGGTCTCTTCATCGGTTCTCTGGTAACCTTCCCATCGGACGAGGTAGAGAATCTTGCAGCGATGTCGGTTGTCGACTTTGGAGTCGAGGACTTCAGCGATCTCATATTCGAGCTCGTTGTCAATGGTGATCAGAGAAGGTGGAGGTTGTACTCAATTTGGAATTGTGTTCAGGGAGTGTTTCTCTAGTTGAGAGACATGGAAAACAGGGTGGATGGCCCGCATGTGATCCAGGAGCCGCAGGGTGACTGAGTGAGTGCCCGGGTGGGCTATGATTTCGAAGGGGCCATGGTTCTTTTTGGAAAGTTTCTTGGAAGGACGAGTGGTGCGGATATTTTCCGCAGTGATGTAGGCAGAGTCACCAATGTTGAAGTCGGGTGTGGGTGCCCGATGTTTGTCCGCAGGACCTTGATAATGCTCTTGAGCAGCCACAAGCTGTTTCCGAAGCTCCTGATGAAGATCATCTAAGTCGATGACAAACTTGCGGGCACGCTGTGAAGCTAAGTCGCATTCTGGAAAGACAGAAATGTTCAGGTGATAGCCTTTGTTGGCAAAGAAAGGGGATACGCCTGTAGAGGTGGAAGGAGCATTGTTGTAGGCAAATTCACCCAAGGGTAAGAGGTGAGACCAGTCGTCCTGCTGATAGTTGCAGAAGATCTGGAGGTACTGCTCCAAGGTCTGATTAAGTCATTCTGTCTGACCATCACCTTGCGGGTGATAACCGGAAGTGAAGTGGATCCACATGTTGAGCACTTTTCTGAGGGAGCGGAAGAAATGGGAGACAAACTTGGATCCCCAGTCGCAAGTGATGTACAATGGAACACCATGCTTGGAGAAGACATGGAGGACGAACAGGTTGGCTAGTTCTTGGGCTGTGATCTCGTTGACAGTTGGGATGAAGATGCCTTGTTTGGTGAGATGGTCAATGATGACCAAGATAGCAGTGTGACCATTGGAGTCAGGTAGTTGCTCAATGAAATCCATGGAGATGGAGTTCCAAGGTCGTTCCGGAACTGAAAGTTGCTTTAGAAACCTGTAGGGCTTGTGTCAGGTGATTTGGATTGTTTGCAAGTGGTACAGGATTTGCAGAATTCCTGCACAAAGGTGTGGAGGTTTGGCCAGACATATTCCCAGCAGACAAGCTGCTGGGTTTTGTTTTGTCCGAAGTGGCCAGAGAGGATGTGATCGTGTTTGTACTGAACGACCTTGAGGCGAAGATCCATGATGTCTGGAACATAAATCCGGTTGAAGTGGTGGAGAAGACCTGCCTCGTCTATGGTCCAGTCGGGGTTGGCAGGTGTCGGAAGATGTGCAGATGATAAGGGGTCAAGGGGTAGGGAGGTGCGGATGTCATGGTGAAGTTTCTCAACATCCATGATTACTGCTTGTCGAAGGATGGGTGTGGCGAAATAGGTGGTGCGAAGGGAAGAGGTGAGCTGTTCCTGTGTGAATACAGGTCGGAAGTTGGTTGGGTTTACGGAGGCGAAGTCGCTATTTCCCCCTTTGCGCTAGACGTCCCAACATCTAGTGAGCGCGTCTGGCTTGGCCCCTAATTTTCCAGGGTGGAAGCAGATGATGAGATTGAACTGGGAAAGGTACTCAGACCAATGGGCCTGGCGGCAGGTGAGCAACTTGGTAGTGCTGAAGTACTCAAGATTTTTGTGGTCAGTGACCACATCAACCAGGTTTGCAGAACCCTCGAAATACTGCTGCCAGTGTTTGAAGGCTTCAAAAATGGCCAAGAGTTCCTTATCATGGGTGTCGTAATTTAGTTCAGCAAAATTGAAAGAGCGGGAATGAAAAGCGACCGGATGGATTTCTCCATCTGCAGTGTAAGCCAAAAGGATAGCCGCTAAGGCATAGTCAGAAGCATTGGTTTTGAGTACCATCTGTGAGTCAGGTACCCATTGCATTAAGACGGGGGCATGGGTGAATTCTTGTTTGAGCTTTTCAAAAGTGTCGCGGCACTTCTTGTTGAAGTCCCAGGGTGCGGATTTCCGCATCAAGCAGGTGAGTGGGATGACAATGTCTGAATAGCCGTTAATGAAGTGGCGGTAAAAGTTGCAAAAGCCTAAGAAGGATTGTATATCCTTAACTTTCCTAGGCTCGGGCCAGTCAAGCATGGTTTTGACTTTATCCTCGGACATCCGCAGTCCATCTGGTGAAAGGATGAAACCTAAATATTCGACGGTGTCTTTGTGGAACTCACATTTCTGTGGAGAGGCGTAAAGTCCATTTTTCCGGAGACGGTGGAGGACTTCTTTGACATAAGCCCCATGCTGGGACTTGTCGTTGGAATAGATTAGGATGTTGTCAAGGTATACGATGACACAAACATCCAGCATGTCGCTGAAGATGTCATTCATAAACCGCTGGAAAGCTGCGGGTGCATTAGTGAGTCCAAAGGGAACCACCAACCACTTGAAGGATCCATCCCGGGTGCGGAAAGTAGTTTTCCACTCATCACCATCAGCGATGCAGACTAGGTGATAAGCGTGCTGCAAGTCTATCTTGGTGAATAAGCGGGCTTTGCGGGGAGAGTCAAGGAGGTCGGAAATGAGAGGAAGTGGGTAGCAGTCTTTCTTCATAAGATGGTTAAGTCCTCAGTAGTCGACACAAAGTCAGAGACTACTGTCCTTCTTCTTGACGAAGAGAATCAGAGCGCCATGCAGAGACTTGGATGGGCAGATGAAACCTGAGTGGACGTTTTCATCAATAAAGACTTGTAAGGCTTCTAATTCAGAGGGGGAGAGAGAATACATGCAGCCCAGAGGCGGAGGAGTATTGTCTTCTGTCTCTATCTTGAGGTCATAAGACCAATGTGGAGGAAGGGTATCCGCTTTAGTCTTATTAAAGACATCAGCAAATTTGTGATACTCGGGCAGAATATCAGAGAGGTCGGATGAGTTAGCAGATTGGGCAGAGCAGGCGGATAACCCTTCTGGAGCAAAGGTCATCTGAAAAGCTACTGCCCCAGGAAGTTTGCTAGCATGCGCATAAGCGGCAGCATTGATGAAGGAGATGTCGGGGGATGTAAATTTAGGAGGAATGGGGGCTTCGGAAAGTGCGGAGGAGTCGAGGATTTCTACCAGAAGATTCAGGGACAAAGGTGACATCAGGGGTGCTGGACCTCTATGATCTGCAGAGTGGAAAGTGAGTTGGCTTGAAGACCAGTCAATCAACGGATTGTATTGCTTCAGCCAGTTATGACTGAGTACAGCGGAACAGGAAGAGTCGAGCGAGGTTACATAAAATGACAAATTGAACACTTCACCAGCAGGGAAGGTGACCGGAAGTTTGACAACCTGAGTTATGGTGGAGTTGCAAGATCCATCAAAGAGTCGTAAACCGATCAGGTTAATGGATTCTGTGCTGAGTTGGTTATTCAACACAAAAGAGGAGTCAAGGAAGCAGTGGGAGGAGCCAGAGTCGATAAGGGTTTGGAAAGGGGCGGAAGAGTTGGGAAAGGTTAAAAGAATGGTTAGGGAGTCAGGGTCAGAAAGAGCGGACACATTGAGATGAATGTAGGCAGCCAAATGGGTAAGGTCAATGCAACCCCCAGCCCCAATGGCTGTATCCTGAGGGTTGCAGACTATTTTTCTGAGTCCATAGTCTCAGGATCGACAGTGGATGCACAGGCTTTTGCGGCTTTGGATTTCGGGCAGTTTCCTGCTATGTGCCCTTCCTCACCGCAGTAGAGACAAAGTTGTTCTCTCATGCGACGTTCTCGTTCCTCCCCAGTAAGCTTGCCATTCTTCCCCAACTTATTGGAGATGGATGACTTGGGCTTGTCCCAGGAAGTGTTCTTTGTCATGGAAGACTGCTGGTTGGAGGTGTTACCGCGGGCGGAGTTTGAAGAGGCTTGGTTTGTCGACAGGAAAGGGCTTTTGGAAGAGTCCTTCTGACTAGAGTTAGTGATGTTACTGGAATTCTTTGTTTCAAAACAGGATTCATCTTCTTGCATCCAGTAGATGTCATTGCTGTCCTGCACTTTCAAGTGCAGTTCTGCAAGAGTATTGGGTTTACCACCCCGGAGAACTTCTATGTGAAGCCAGAGTGGAAGACCGTGGAAATAGCAGTCATGAAGGGCTGCTTCATTCCGGTTGACCCTAGAAGCTAATTCCCAGAAGTCAACGTTATATTTCGTGATACGACCACCTTTCTTCATTGCTAAGTCAGAGAGAGCTTTTTCCACGTCTCCGACCAGGTCATGCGGACTGAAGTTGCTTTCCAGCTCAGCGAGAAAAGCTTCATAGTCCCACATCCAGTGTGCGGAATCTGTCGGGTCATTCAGACCAGGCTCAAACCAACTGAGAGCTGATCCCTTAAGATAAGAAAGGATGAATATGATCTTTTTCTCATCAGAGGAAAATATGTGTGGACAGTCGCAGAAATGAAGATTGCAGGAGACTAGGAAGTCTCTAAGTTTCTTCAGATTGGCACCATCGAAAGTGTTGGGGTCGCAAACTTTGATTTTCTCGGTCTTGGGTGTGTTATTCTGATGAAGGGTGCGGATACTCTCTGAGAGGTTGTAAAGGACATCTATGAACCTATCCCCTGGGTCAGGGTTTTCCCCCGCAGGAGGTTGATCCTCAGGATCATTGGGATCAGGGTCACCCCCAGGGCTGTCAGGACCACTAGGGTCGTTGGGTCTGCTGGGGGGTCCGTCCTCTAGACCAGGATCTTCCAACCCAAAGGGTTCAGGCTGGTTGATGCCCCCTACGTACTCAAGGGGAGTTCTTGATCGAAAACCTTCCGGGTTGCCGGAAGGGTGCGGGGGACGGGTGGACATGAGATTGGCACTGATTGAGGGGGCTCCTGAGCTGATTTGTTGGAAGATGTTTGAGGGTCTGGAAGACACTCCAAAAGTAGTGGTGGGTCGAGGGTCGGAAAGGGTGGATCACTGGATTGCAGAGATTCCTGGAATAGTACCGGCACATTGGGAATTTCTTGTTGTGCGCTGGCGGGTCTCGGTAGGGGTCATAGAGAGGAAATGGATGAGTGAAGTGTGAGTTTGTATATACTGTTAAGAACTGATCCTAGAAGGTTCATCGGAATCTGATTGGACACTGTGGGTGTTGTTTACAGAAGGTTGTCGGGTCGTTGCAGATTCTGCAGGAGGGGAAACAGAAAGGACTTGGCTTCAGCTTGTAAGAAGCTGCGCCCTTCACCTCGTCTGGTGTCCTAATTTCAAGTTGGAGGTTTGGAGGTAGGAGTGGGAAAGTGCGGGTAAACACGGGAAGGAGTATGGAGGGACTTAGGTTAAGTTCAGATGAGGTTAGAACTTCAGAGGGAGACTGGAGGTCGAGTCGAATGGAGTTCAGACTCTTAGAGAACTGAGGTTGGAGTAGAAGGAGGTTTGGATTGGCAGATTAAAGTCGAGTCTATGTCGATATACGAACTGAGGAATACAAGGTGAAACTAACTAAGCTTAAATACTGTAGTCCGGAATAATGTGGAACAGGAACAAAGACTGTGGCAGTGTCTCGACTGCATAGATAAATTATCTAGTGGGAGCCGCACAGGAATCCATAGTCGAATTTGCAATAGAGACAGCAGCCTTGGGAAGGCAGCCATGGATGCTGTACAAGGCGGCCTGGTGCACAGCAGTGTGGGCAGTGCAAGGCGGCCAGGAATGAAATCAGGAGGTGTAGACAAAAGTCATGTTTGATGTGCGGGAAAGGGTCAGACAGATGCGGGTTCCGATCGGGCGAGGAACAGTTCTTGACACGTGCCCTAAGACTGTTGCATCATCTATAGTGTTTAAAGGTCCAGTCCAGTCCAGTTTTTGACTTCCAAATGGGGCAACTGGCAACCACAACCGGTCTAGGACCAACCCAGATATTGGAGGACCACAAGCGGACCCTTTAGGACCGGTCCTAATCGGTCCATGAACCAAAAAAAGACTGGTTTGGACCAGTCTTTTGTCGTAAAATTTATTGTGCCAAATAACCCATATGTATCTCAACAAATATGACCATTACCTCATATATATTATATTCATGGATAGCGATTGTAATGCTCCATAGACCGATCCAACATTTAAGCAATTCCGTCAAGACTTGACTGAGATATGGCCAAAACCAAAAGGACATGCATTCAAGTTGTGGTTTGTAGTTTGTAATTTGTAGTTTGTAGTTGCACTCATTTGGGCTGTTATATGAATAAAATCCCATGGTACAGATGATTAGGTGTGTTGTTGTTACTTTTATGATGTCATATAGCTGTACAAAAAAAATTATGGCTCAGGTAATAAGCAATGCAATCAAAGTTGTTCTGATACAACAAAATACTCATACAAAAATGTTTTTGGTCATATCTCAACCAATTCTTGACTGTTTTTGATGATCCAGGGACCGAAAATGAAGTAAATATGTGTGAGAGTAAGGTCCAACATACATTGGGACGAAAGATAGGTCACAACCGGTTTTTCATCGGTCCTACTATATTTTTCAGAACGAAAGACCAGCAACTGGACTGAAAAAGACTGGTCCATAAATAGACCACTGGTCTGGTCCTAATCGGTCCAGTTCAGTTCAGTTTCGGTCTTTTTTTTGGTCCTACAGACTGGACCTACAAACACTAAAAATAGTTAGTTTACGAAAAAAGAAACGAATGAAAAAAAAACTTACCATGGGCCCAAATGATGCAATCATGTCGTTTGGGCCCGGGTGACATGGCATTGTTGGGTGTGTGCCATTAGCTGTCGTCATCCATCATTATCAGTAGTTTAGAACCTGAAAAAGAAGAAACATAATCAATTAGTTTAAAAAAACAAGAAATGACACACAAAAAAACTTACTATAGGCCCAAACAACAATTCACGTCATTTGGGCCATGCTATGGTGGTGGTTGGATCGTCGTATAGTTTAGAATTAGATGTGCCATGAGTATTCAACAAAATCAGATGATTACTCACCTGACCAAAATCCGGGTACCAGCATACCCACACATACCCGTAACACTGTGGAAAAGGGTACAGTGTTGCCCAGGTATGGCAATCCCATACCCGTACCCGTACCTGTGCATACCCATGACCGGAAACAGATGGTGTTACCCATACCCATGCCGTGCCCTAGGGAGATACTTAGATGTTGGATTCCAGAGTGTAACTACCATGAACTGGCAGGTATATAAGGCATGACACAGGTACAGGTAAACCTGTGATCAAGGGGTACTCAGCACCAGAATAAATGACTGTATGTTGTCAAACTCGGATAAGAGACCCATGGGCCCTCCCCCCCCCCCCTCCCCCCTACTATAAAAGGAAATTTCCGCCAAAAAAGGCAAGGCAGTCCTCGACATTTTTATTATTATTATATGGTATATCAATATGCATCGTGTTTACGCTTCTTTCTTACTCTGAACCCTGCACTTTCCTGACATACTTCATCACAAAACCAGCCGCCATGTGGTTTCTCAAGTAATCCTCAACAAGCCAAGTGAAACTAGTCAGCATTCATTCATTAGCATAGACTCGACATGGAATTCGGTGTTGAGCAATATACCACCTGCCCACAGCCTGGTCCATCACAGGCAATTGCTTCTACTTTGTTCTCAAACCACATATCACAGTCAGGACACTCTATCACATCTAGGTCTATGCTAGCAGGTACCTGTTCTCAGTGACGATGTGAAAGACGAGGTTGAATTGCTGCACTACCAGACACTAGCGATCCAGTACCAGTACTACCAGACATGCTCTCCTCATTGCTAGATGGGACAGGATTCATCAGAGTAGGTAATATTTGATCATTAGCACCTATCTCCGAGTCATCGGTGTGATGCAATGCAATGTGTCCATAGCCAGTGACACATGTTCAGTCAGCAAAGTGATTTCAGTTGTTGGAATGGTTGCAGTTGACATATGGTGTGCTTCTTCAGATGCAGTGGGCAGGGATACGGTCAGATTTGGATCTAGTGGATGATTGCCAGCGATTGAAGATGATGTTTCAGGACTAGTTGGGATGTCAATGTTGTTCTCAATGTCAGAACCATCCGATTCAAATTTGACAGGGCTTTGAGGTTCAGATTCATCACTGACATTGTCGCCATCTAGTTCATAGTCTATTGAAGTGCTATAATCGAGATGAGTATCATAATTGTTTCCAATGACTAGAAAAAGGTAAACATATGTCAATGCAACATGTGTACTATGCTCCTCTGAGATTTTCAATAAGTTCTTGGTCTTCTTCTGCTTCGATAATCATGGCTTGGCAAGAAACATGCTCTTCATGAGGACGAGCTCATCTTTGTTGACATGATAAAGATTTCGGTAGAGAGAAACATCTGCACTGCTGTGGACTTTGGACAAGTGCGACTGTAGATTATACTTCCAGATTGCATCAGATACTTTGGGACAGAGGGGACACTGTAGAGGTACATTGGTGCAAGGAGATTTTTTTGAGAACTTCGCCACATGTTTTAAGTAGATCTTGTAAATATTTGGGCATTGAGAGTTGACCATATCAATTTGATCACCAGATTCTCCCTGTTTGACCAAGCAGATAGCACACAGAGTACCTTGGTTCAAACACAGACCACATGGATTATCAGCATCCTTCAACCGGGAATCATGAAGGATATGTGCACCCATATGCATAAGAAGTTTGGGACCAGTGACGTGTGAGCCTGGACAATGTACACAGCACTCTACATTGTTTTGCAGGTCGCGTGTACTACTTTCTTGTTCACAGACAAAACATGCAGATCCTGTAGTCCACCATAACATAACATGAATAAAAATACTAGTAATGAACAATAGTGATGCAGACACACCTGTCTCTGTTCGATAGGGAAATGTGTTGCTCAACTGGACTGTAGGAATTCTGCATGTACAATTATATACACGCTCATACAGTACAGCGCCGACTCCTCGAAGTTCTTCTGTTTTGAAAGTAAAGGTTTGGACATCACTATTGGAGCTCTATGGCTGAAGGATTGGATCTAGAAACTCCACCCAGTTACCCTCAATATCACGAAGCATGCACTCAAAAGTTCCATCCCATTCCCAGTCCGATCCAACTGGCTGATGAGTCTGATCAACTAGCCGTAGCTTTAAGATCTGGCATCATAGACGTGTATTTGGCTCATGCAGTAGTCAGGAGGGGATCCTGTGAATACTAGTCCCAGATATGTGAATGTCAATGACTTGCACAACAGCGATGAACACCAGCTCATTATATGTTACAAGTGTTGCAGCAGGGTCTAGTATTTCAAGACATGAGCCTTCAGCAGGAGAAGAATTCCCGTCAACTTGGATGACAGTCGCTATATCAATGGTGGACTCATTGTACTGAGTATATCCATGAACATGCTTGAGTCTGTCTTTTGAATTTAGTGGCTTGGTACAGTCTCCTAAAATTGTCGCCTTATGCTTTCTGTTAGGAAACCACCCCATTACCTAATAAAATTTTATTTTAATTTTATTATGTCGAATTATGCTATATGACGCTAAATGACGTGACACTTTGATAGCGTGAGAATTTTATTTCACACGCATCAATATGTATGCACATGTATGAGTGCATCGGTAACAACAATGTACAATATATGTAACATAGTATATAAACCCTAAATATATGCCTAGGGGACCCCAGTTGTGTTCTCTTAGGTATTCCACCTATGCTTTCAGTGTGAAAGGCCTTTGTCAACAAACTCACCTACTAATAACCCCTCGCATCAAAACCATCAATTCCCCCATCACGAGCATGGATCCCGCCCCCTTCTTGTAGAGAGAACCCACACGGTCTTAGCTAGCAGATAGTGGGTGTCACCCTAACAGAAGAACACAACTTCCCATATCAGTGCGCCTTCTCTTACTTGCGCATAAGTCATTGTTTCACCACGCCACATCCGATTACTCATCCTTTTGGCACGAGCTGGAAGTACTTGTACATACGTAATCTACCTTTTCTTTTGTAAGCCAACACCAGGCCTCGCCTTACATTGCAACTGCCAGTGATCGAGAGGCAGCGCTCATCATTAGGACAGCTGCAACCAGACAACCAATTGGATCTGGTTTAGTTATGATTTACATCACTCTATTCGGATGACTATTTTAGTTACAAGCCGAATTCAGTGTTATCCCCGAGATCAGGCACTGTTGGAAGAATTATTGATCCGAAGTGTCAAATTAGGTGCCCAACGAATGACGAACGATTGACGAATGATTGACGAATGATTGACGAACCATCACGTGACCCATAAACATTTGGAGAGGTCTCAAAAAAAAAAAAAAACTCGAATTTGTTAAAGAAGTGATTCATCACAGATCTAACAATTATGTCTGAACCCTCAACTTCTAATCCCAGCCCTAATCCTGTTCCCACACCAGTGCTAGAGGCAAAAATTGATGCACTCACAGCACAAATGTCGCAATTAGTGTCAGTGTTGGCAGCATCACAGCCCAGACAAGTGGAAGTACAGCCAGAGACAACAGGAGAAAGAGATGATGAGATGGAGGAGATGGTGGAGTGGATGTCGCAGGAGGATGAGATGGCAGAGAGATCTGGAAATGGAAAAGCATGCTTACCTAAGTACGTGCCCCCGCAAATCTTTGACAGTACCACGGAGAATACAAAATCCTTCATCAGCTCTATAGTATTGTACATCCATGGGAGGAAGCCAGAGTTTTGTACAGCCGAGTCTAGGATTATGTTTGCTCTCTCATACATTCAGGGGGGGAAAGCACAGTTCTGGAGAAACGAGGCTATTAATCAAATTGCCACGGGAACTAAACCATTTGCAACCTTCAAGGAATTTCTGGAGAGATTGGAGGCACAGTTTGGAGACCCTAATCCAAAGGCGACAGCCAATGCTAAATTAAAGACCATGCGCCAAGGTTCCCTGATGGCAGATGAATTTATTTTGCAGTTTAAAGCAGAAGCTTTGCAAACAGATATGGGAGAAGCCGTGTTGGTAGAGTTTTTGAAAGCAGGATTAAATCCCTCTTTATTCAAGTCTATCTACCGACTACCTTCTATACCAGAGAAGTTGGATGAGTGGTATAATTGGGCAATGCGCCTTGACCGGCAATATTGGCAGGAACAGGCGGAGTCAAAGTTGATGTATGGAAGTAGTAAATTTGGAAAGTCATCAGGAGGAAAGTCCGAGAAAGGAAAGGTGCCTCAGGCGCAAGCTCCGAGGGCACAGCCACCAGCCATGGCAGTGACACCTATAGTTATGGAGTCAGCAGCACCAGCAGATGCATTGGAGGTTGATCAAGCAGGGAGACGAGCCCCACTTAAATGTTTTAACTGTGGGCAGTTAGGACACATCACTAGGAATTGTAGGCAGAAAAGAAAGATTAGGGAAGCTACAATTGAGGAAGTGAAGCCAGAGGAAGGCAGGCAGAAGAATTTTGTGGAAGAGTCCCAGTGAAGGTTTCCCCATTGGTGACCCAGAATCATTACAATGTATTAGTATCTGAGGAAACCCAGAGTAAATCAGAAAAGGAAATTGAGGAGGAGTACAACTGTTGCAAATCATGTGACCAAGAAAATTGCTGAGCACTATTTCCGAAAACCCCTAAATTCTTTATTCGCTCTGCATGAATAGAACCCGAAATCACCTTGACTGTGGGACTGAAGACAGTGGACACGCATGCAGCGATTGATGTGGAAGCGTTGCTTGATAGTGGTGCTACAGGATTATTCATTAATTGGTCCTTAATTACCGGAAACAGTATTAGCACATGCAAGCTGGCACAACCTATAATGGTGTACAATATTGATGGAACAGTCAATCATGGAGGAACTATCAAGGAGGAGGTGACTATGGTACTAAAGTATTGGGAGCATCAGGAGCGAGCTGTATTTGAAGTGTGCGATCTTGGGAAAACCAATCTAATAATAGGATGTCCATGGTTATGGAAGCATAATCCTGAAATTGATTGGAAAACTGGGAAAGTACAAATGACTTGTTGTCCTAAAGAATGTAATGTGTATGGAAGGAAGATGAAGAAGGAAAAAAGGAAAAAGAGAGAGAAAGAAAATCCGAGGAAGTATTCTGTTACGATGGAGGAAGTGGAGGATGAGGAAATGCCAAATGGGGAAGTTCCGATCATGATTGAGAAAGAAGAGCAGAAGCAAACCTTTAGAGCAATTCATGGAGGACAGTCATGGGACAAGAATATTGCAAAGGTGGAGAAGCCAGTGGAGGAGTGGGTGCCAAAAGTGTATCATGAATATCTGTCAGTGTTCCAGAAGAAGGAGTCTGAGCGAATGCCAGTGCGGAAGCCATGGGATCATGCGATCGAGATGAAGCCAGGGTTTGTGCCAAAGAAGTCGAAGGTATATCTGTTATCTCCGATGGAACAAGAAGAAGTGGATGCATTCCTGAAGGAGCAATTGCACAAAGGATACATACAACCTTTGAAATCACCACAGACATCACCAATATTCTTTGTGCCAAAGAAAGACCAAAGGAAGAGGATGTGTACAGATTATAGGTATCTGAATGAGTGGACAGTGAAGAATGCGTATCCCCTGCTGTTGATCTCAGAAATAATTGACAAGGTGGGAAAAGCCAAGGTCTTTACAAAATTGGATTTATGATGGGGATACAACAATGTATGAATAAAGAAAGGAGATGAGTGGAAGGCTGCATTTGCCATGCATCGAGGATCCTTCGAGCTGCTTGTCATGTTTTTCGGGATGACTAATAGTCCCCCAACCTTCCAAAATATGATGAATGACATTTTCAAGGACATAATAGACAAAGGTGTGGTAATAATATTCATTGATGACATTCTGATATTCACGGAGGATGAAGAAAATCATGAGGCGATAGTGCAGGAGGTGCTACAGAGGTTAGCGGAGAATGATCTATTTTTGAAACCAGAGAAGTGTGTGTTTGGGGCAAGCGAGATTGAGTTCCTAGGATTATTGATCAGCCCTGATGGGATCAAAATGGATCCGATCAAGGTACAGGTGATCACAAATTGGCCTGTGCCCACCCATGTCAAGGAGGTTCAAGCCTTCTTGGGACTCGCAAATTATTATCGTCGCTTTGTGCACAATTTTTCCAAAATTGCTGCAGCCTTACATAACCTTATGTGAAAAGGAGTAGTATGGAGGTGGGGAGAGCAGCAGCAGACAGTGTTTGAGGAGTTGAAGAGGAAGTTTGTGGAGGGACCAATATTAGCCCCAGTAGATTTCACACGCCCTTTGCGAGTGGAATCAGATGCATCCAACTTTGCTACTGGAGCAGTATTATCAATGCTGTGTGAAGATGACAAATGGCATCCTTGTGCATATTTGTCCCGAGGGTTGAATGATGTGGAGAGGAATTATGATGTATATGACAAAGAGATGTTGGGGATAATACGAGCATTGGAGGCATGGAGGCATTATTTGGAGGGATGTACGCATCAGATTGAGATCTGGACAGATCATCAAAATCTGCAATACTTCATGTCTGCTAAGAAGCTTAATCACTGGCAAGCACGTTGGGCACTATTCCTATCATGTTTCAATTTTCACTTGGTCCACAAAGTGGGAAGCTTAATGAGGAAAGCAGATGCATTATCCAGACGTATTGATCATAAAAGGGGGGTGGAGGAGGACAATAAGAATGTTACCTTGCTCAAACCTGAATACTTTCGCATTTGCGCTATGTGTCAAGGGCATCTATTAATAGATAGCTCGGAAACGGAAATGTTGTCTAAAATTAGACAATGTTTGGAAATGGATGATGAAGTAGTGGAAGCTGTGAAAGCTCTGAAGGGAGAGAAGAAAGGTAATATTAAAGGAGATGAATGGGCTGAGGAACAAGGGTTGGTGTTGTTTTGAGGAAAAGTGTATGTACCAAAGGATCAGGATTTGCGAAGGGAGATCATCCAGTTACATCACAATACACTGACTGCCAGACACCCAGGAAGATGGAAGACATTGGAATTAGTAATGAGAAATTATTGGTGGCCCAGAATTTCAAAGTATGTGTTGGGGTATGTGGATGAATGTGATACGTGCATGAGGGGGAAGAAATTTCCAGAGAAACCTGCAGGAAAATTAATGCCGAACCCTATACCTAAAGCACTGTGGTGAGATATATCTGTGGATTTTATTACCAGATTACCTGAAGCTCAAGGGTATGATGCAATATTTGTAGTATGTGACCGCTTCACAAAGGAGGTCCATATTATTCCTACTACTACAGAAACCTCATCATTGGGCTTGGTGCACCTCTATCTAAATCAGGTATGGCGGTTACATGGGTTACCCGATACCGTTATCTCCGATCATGGACCACAATTTGCTTCCATGTTTATGCGAGAACTGAACAACATATTGGGGATTCAAACTAAATTATCTACGGCATATCACCTGCAGACTGATGGGCAGACAGAGAGAATGAACCAGGAGTTGGAGCAGTACCTACGTATGTTTGTCAACTACCGACAAACTGACTGGCCCGAATGGCTGGCAATTGCCAAATTTTCCCACAATAACAAATTCCATTTGGCTACTTGTATGTCACTCTTTTTCATGAATTATGGATATCATCCTTGCATGGGAGTAGAACCCAGAAGGGAAGTCAAAGTACAGTCAGTAGAAGACTTTGTATCTAAGATGCAAAAGCTACAAGAGGAAGCAGAGGTGGCATTGAAGAAAGCACGTGATGACATGATGCGACACACGGATCGTACTCGAGCATGCGCTCCAGAGTACAAAGTTGGTGACTTGGTGTGGCTAAGTACCAAGGACCTGAATATTCCATAACCTTCGAGGAAACTTATGGAGAAACAAGTTGGCCCATATGTGATCTCTAAAGTGATCTCACCTAATGTGGTAGTGCTAAAATTACCCCGATCATTCAAGATTGATCCCGAGATTAACATATCCCGCCTACGCCCTTACTGCCCACCCACTATTCCTGGCCAACAAACTACTCCACAACCTCCAATAATAGTAGAAGGTGCTCCAGAATATGTAGTTGAAGAAATTCTAGACTCACATCTTCGATGGAACAAATTGGAGTTCTTAATAAAGTGGAAAAACTATACTGACAAAAATAACTTGTGGGAGCCTGAAGAGAATTGTAAGCGAGCATGCAACGCCATCGCCCAATTCTTTGAACGTAATCCGAATGCTCCGCGTCGCATTGCGAGAATGGTGTATGAGGGGATGAGATTCCAGCCTTACCAAAATTTCACAGAGGGGACAGACACAATATTTTCTCACCTGGAAATCGAGGCATAAAAGGGGGGTAATGTTAGGAAACCACCCCATTACCTAATAAAATTTCATTTTTATTTTATTATGTCGAATTATGCTACATGACACTAAATGATGCTACACTTTGATAGTGTGAGAATTTTATTTTGCATGCATCAATATGTATGTGCATGTACGAGTGCATCAGTAACAACAATGTACAATATATGTAACATAGTATATAAACCCTAAATATATGTCTAGGGGACCCCAGTTGTGTTCTCTTAGGTATTCCACCTACGCTTTCGGTGTGAAAGGCCTTTGTCAACAAACTCACCTATTAATAACCCCTCGCATCAAAACCATCAATTCCCCCATCACGAGTGTGGATCCTGCCCCCTTCTTGTAGAGAGAACCCGCATGGTCTTAGCTAGCAGATAGTGGGTGTCGCCCTAACACTTTTGAACAGTGAGATCATTGTCAACAGGGATCCAAGCTTCATGCTTTTGGGATGCAGGGGAATGAGAGGCATCTTCTGTTGCAGTGATATCGTCAATGTCAGGAAAGCTCTGCATCAACATATCATCTGCAGTGCCATCAGCCTGAGTTTGTGCTTTGGTAGACTAAAGCTCCACATCTTGTTCCTCCAGGGTTTCCTCTGCCTCTCCTAGAGTGATAACACCATCTACAAGAACCATCTTGTTATCACCAAACAGACAAAGTATGTCATAACCATCCCCTGCTTCCATGACAGTGAATGGAGGAGTGAGAGTGACTCATTGAAGCGCCTCTTCAGCAATCTGCCGACCTTCCTGCCAAGAACTCTGCAACACAACATTTTTTATGTGTATGTCGCCCTTCCAAGACTTCAGTTTGATATGATCCATTTTCTTTGATACATTAGTCCCTTGTTCCCTAAGACTTTTGAGAGTGAGTCATTGGGAATGGCCACCCCATTCAGGATGTGCTGCTAGGATATGAGCACACTCGCAGGCCCCATCAATTCAATTTGCCAACTGCAACTCATCAGCGTTCGTGTCATTGCCCACCATAGTGCGGACTTTCCCAAAAACTTCCTCAAGTGCATCAGTTCTGAGGAGTACAAGCCAAAACTTTCCATTAGGATCATCAATCTGTGTTTTCGCCACACACATAAATGCATTTTTTATCATTGACATAACATCAAAAAATAGCTGGATTGGAATGAAGTTTCCACAATAGCTAGTGTAGAGGGCAAGAATGATATGGGCTGCTGCGCTGAGACAAGTTAATTGTTCATGAAGGGATAGTGTAGTCTCTAGAAAGGCTTCAAGAATATTATGGTAAAGTTGCCCCAGCAACCATAGAATTTGGCGGGATGCACGCGAGCTTGGATGGTCGCCAGGCTCAGCATATTCAGGAAGTTGGGCGATGGAATTCAATAGCTGGATCATGAGAATGACATCTTGGCAATCATTAGGAGCCAAAATAGAAGATATGTTCGACTCTGCAAGCCCATGAATGAGAAGATGCTTTCAAATAATTGGAGTGTTGATAATAGTCTTGTCAATCAAGATTCCATGCTGGTGAAGTAGCGTGTTCCGGAAGCGCTTAAGAACATGTTTCCAGTTGAAATCCATTGTCAAATCATCTTCACCACACTTGAGATTGAACAGAGAGAGAGGCAAGAGGCAATCAAAAATGGGTGATGTGGGTTCAATGGTGCATGTCAATGTCAGGAGTGCTGATGCATGGCGCCATCGTGAATCTCTGTCTGTAGCAATACAATACAATCGACGACCTGAAGTCCATTGGTTATGAATCAAGGTGTCACTGGCATGACAAAGCAATCTGTGCTGTGCTTGATAGTCTTCAGTCTTGCATGTTCCAGAAATGACAAAAGGCCAGGCAACATATTCCTTGGGATCATCTGTAAGTATGCACGCAGCAATGACTGTAGCCTATTCCAAAGTCAAATAAAATATATCTCATGAGACTAAAATAATCATACCTCCGTTGCGAGATGGACAATCTCCTGTCGAAGACAGTCACGCAGTATATCAGCCTGAACAATTGTATGAAATTTGAGACAACAGGAACCACCATGCTCTCAACAGACTCCAAGGATCATATTGGTATATGGATCCCAATGAAGCTGAGGCTGGATCTTCAGCTCATCAATTGGCATGGTCATGCCAATAACTCGCTGCGCACCCCCAGAGACAACTGGTCCACAATCACCACGTTGTGAAAAGCAGAGTTGCAGATTAGACTCCATCTCAGCCATAGTTGGAAATCCTGGTGATGCTGTAATGGGTGATATACAGATGTGCCGCCTTGCAGATTCAATTGACAGTAAGCCAAGGGTGTGGTAAGCAATATTCGCTGCACTTCTTCCACCAAGTTTCCACATCAGAAAAGCCCTCTCAAACTCAGCCTTCTTGTATCCTTTTGGCGAATAGACATGTCTAGCAGCTTTATCAACTTGTTCCAATAATCCAAACACTCCCGCACTGTCATGGAGAGCTGCAGACATTAGACTATGCAAACAAGGAATGTTGGTTTGACTGATAGCCATGGTGAAACACTTCCACCCTTGGATTTGGTGATTTCGAACAGTAATTGCGCATGCATTGTTCAAGGCCTGACCTTGAAGATTTTCAATCTGTTCATCCTTACGATGAAGTGAATTGATAGCATGTGACGGTGCAAGAAAATTGTAAGGAGTTTTTCCAGGTGTGCCATTGAGTGCACGGTGACAAATACCCATCACAGAACTGTTGTTATGAAGATTGCGGCATGGAAGGCATGGTGTAACAGCAGAGCCGGATCTACAAGATACCTGCTGCGTGCATTCACTCGAGTGTAGAAAAACATCTGTACCAATCACTGTAACTCTCCAAGGCACTGAGCATGCCATATGCATTGCAAACAGATAACTTCCAACAGCTAGTTGGGATGCTGGAACTAAAAGTTGATATCCAGGACATGGCACATCATTAAATGACACATGCTTGGTCCTTTTAACAGCAACGACTCGGACATGTGGGTTCACTTTACCAGTGTTCCTGTCTGAGGTAGGGATGAGTGTCATTGAAGAAGAAGGTTTAGTTTCATTGTTAACATTGGAGGTGGAATGTGTCAAGTCATTTCTGTCTTGTGAGATAGAACGTTAGCTGAATCAATGATTTTGGTAGGTTTACAACATGCACGAGATTAATTTCATTGCATCGAGCAGTTGGTTGATACGACCTTCTAGCAGAACAAGCTCAATCCCTAAGTTTTCAATACAACTCTCCATCCAACTACACACCCCATCCATCCCAAGAGGTCCTCGGTGAATAAGCTTTGATAACACGTGTGGAGTGATCCCATAGCCAAGAACTTGGTCCATTGATTTATTGATGTATTCCCATTGCTCATCTACATCAATATCTACTACCTCGCCTGCAGGATCGCCTGCAAATCATGCAAGATCATCATTGGTAGTCCCATATGGTACTGACACCAGAAGATCTTTTGACGCTGTCCAAAGTTGAACTAGAAGACTAGGAGGCTCTGTGAAGCATGAAGGGCCAGGGATGGGGGTGTCTGATCTATGATACTGTGAGGTAGTGTGCATCTCAGACGAGGATAACATGCGATTGATGTGATTGGCAAGATTGATGGGCATGGAGTTAGGAGAGATCGTGTGCACCTAGCCAAAATTGTCATGATCAAACGGTTCTCGAGAGATCGTGCTAGGAAGGTTTATCACTGCAGAAGATGTTGATGCTGGAGGGTCCCGAGACTTGGGTAAAAACTTGCTGAAAAACTGTGAAGCAGATATTCTCTGTGCTTTTGCTTGCTCGGACCGAATATGGGCTGAACTTTTGAGGTGGACCTCCCAATTGGCTTCTCCTCCTAGGCCAATCTTGACATCCATAGAGCATGACAAACAGTATTGGGTATTTGAAACATCAAATCCTGTCGAGACTCCAGACTGTAAAGTATCATCAACACGGCATTGACGTGGCTGGTTAAATGCATGATTAAGTAATGTGTGCTTACCTTTTTTTTCTTCCCCATAGCAGATGGTCAGAAATGGAAGGACCAAAATGACACATTGGATATGTTGAAAACTTTATCTATGACACCAATTTAATGACTACCTGATTTATCAGAGACATATATTGGTTGGATATGAGCTGTAAATGAAGCGTTGAAACATGTGATGACAAATCTCAGATAAGGCCTCGTAGGCCCCCCCCCTCCCCTGATCTAGTCTCGGCATCTGCCGAAGAGTACCCCTTGCCCATGATAATATGGTTACAGGTATGCATGGTTATGGGTATGGGTCAGAAGTTGCCATACCTGGGCAACACCATACCCTTTTCCACAGTATTACGGGT
Source organism: Tricholoma matsutake (assembly GCA_026075535.2). NCBI lineage: Eukaryota > Fungi > Basidiomycota > Agaricomycetes > Agaricales > Tricholomataceae > Tricholoma > Tricholoma matsutake. Next base: position 7,658,411 of record AP026540.1, on the reverse strand, counting down.
ATGTGTGGGTATGCCAGTACCAGCATTTCAGTCAGGTGAGTGATCATCTGACTTTGTTGATTCACTCACAATACTTCCATTCTGGGCAACAATGATGACGATGACTGCCTCCCTCGCTGCTGAGGGGTTCTCTATTTTGTTCTGGGTGGCTATAATGACAACAGCCCCTCCCTTGTGTCTAACACAAGTGGAGGGCTTCTTCATTCTGTTCTGGGTGACTACAACAACAATGACCACCTCCCTTGCTGCTAATGTGAGTGGAGGGGTTTCATGCTTTGTTCTACAAGACTATGGCCACAGCTACCCCCTACAATGACTGCCTCCCTCACTGCTAATGTGAGTGGAGGGGTTCTCTATTTTGTTCTGGGTGGCTACAATGATGACAACCCCTCCCTCATGTCTAACACAAGTGGAGGGCTTCTTCATTCTGATCTAGGTGACTACAACAACAACAACTGCCTCCCTTGCTGCTAATGTGAGTGGAGGGGTTTCCTGCTTTGTTCTACATGACTACGGCTATGGCTACCCCCTCCCTTGCTCCAAACATGAGTGGAGGGGTTTATTGCTTTGTTCTAGACACTACAGCCATGGCTACCCCCTCCCTTGCTTCAAATGTGAGGGGAGTGTTTCTTGATTCATTCTAGACAACTACAGCCATAGCTATCCCTTCCTGTTTGGAGTGAGAGGGGTTTCTTGATTCATTCTAGACAACTACAGCCACAGCTACCCCCTCCCTTGCTCCAAACATGAGTGGAGGGGTTTCCTGCTTCATTCTACATGACTACAGACATGGCTACCCTCCCTCACTCCAAATGCAAGTGGAGGGGTTTAATGCTTTGTTCTGGACAACTACAGCAATGGCTACCCCCTCCCTTGCTTCAAATGCAAGGGGAGCGTTTCTTGATTCATTCTAGACAACTACAGCCATGGCTACCCCCTCCCTCACTCCAAACATGAGTGGAGGGGTTTCTTGATTTGTTCTAGATGACTACAGCCACAGCTATCCCCTCCTCCGCTCCAAGCATGAGGAGAGGGGTTTCTTTTTTTGTTTTATGCCATTACAGCCACCACCACCCCTCCCTCACTCCAAATGCAAGTGGAGGGGTTCTTATTGTATGTAATTATGTAGATTTATCTTAATTATATAGAATTCCATGAGGACCCACACAAACCTCTGTAAACTGCACAAACCTCTGTAAAACCACACAAACCTCTGTAAAGCTGCACAAACCTCTGTAAAACCACACCCCTAACTGTAATGGGTGCAGTGTTCATGGGTACAGGTCTGGGTACCAAAAAATATACCTGGGGGTTACCTGTGCCATGCCTTACAGGTATAAGGCTGTAGCCAAACATAGATATGTAAGATAGGAATGAATGAGGGGTTTCCATAGAGTATGAACAGTAGGTAGGGAAACATATATACCTGGGAGGCTGTCCCCTTACAATTCCTATCTAATCAAAGTTTGATGGACAGTGATATCCCCATTGATCCATCCCTGTTGCCACATGCAACTGCAACACTGCCAATACAATCAATGCTTGCCAGTGGCACCAATCAACCATCATCAACTGTTCTACCACTGCTGCCATTATTCACGCAATCATCTGCAACCAGGACAGACTCTGATGGGGATATGCTCGTTGCCCCCACACAGGATGAAAATGGCCAGTTGATCCCAACTGGAAATGAATTTTGTGAGTTGCTGTAAGTATCACTTTTTATGCTAGTACTCTACACATCTGACATGTGTGTGTTCATGTACACCAGCAAAGCCATCAAATGAAAAAAACCACTTCAAGACACATTACTCTCCTGTGAGGTGTGGTTTTCCAAGTCAGCCAACTTGGAGCAGCTGAGGGATCTACTTGCCAATTACTGGTAAGATATAATACATTGTAGTCTGTCTACCATGAATAGTGTTGCCATGGCTCAAGCCACGTTTTTTGCTATCTTGGGAAATAAATTATGTAAAATCACTAAAATATTTGAGGTCCCATCAAAAGCCGAGGGGTCTCCTGCCAACTCTAAGCAATTGGAGTAGCTGTTCCTGAGGTATTTAGGCAGCTTTGAAAACAGCTCAAGCCAAGCCATTTCAAAGCTACCTGAATATCTCAGGAACCACTTCTCCAATTGCTTAGAGTTGGCAGGAGACCCCTCGGCTTTTGATGGGATCTAGCTCCTCAAATATTTTAGTGATTTTACATAATTTATTTCCCAAGATAGCAAAAAATACAGCTCGAGCCATGGCAACACTAACCATGAAGCTCACCAATATCCAGGTATCCAGACTTTGTTGATGAACCACAGCCCAGTCATCCATCCTCCACTGTCAACATCTCATGTCCTGTACCTTCAAATGCAATGCCAGATGAGGGTCCTCATCCCATCCGTCATTTGGCCCACACTCTCAGACAGATCAGCCTTGCAGACAATGATGAGATGACACTGGTCAATGAGTTTGATGTGGATGGTGCTGATGCCATTGAAGTTCTTGGTTATGAGGGTGATGGCAATGGAGATGGCAAAGATGGTGGTGGCAGTGTCGGCAATGATGATGACAATGATGATGATGGAAGGACATCCAGCCAGCAATGAGGTGGAGTACAGTGAAGAAGACAAAGAAGATTCAGATGAGCTAAGCCCTGCAAGAATTTCCAAGTGTTTCAAACACGTGTGAGGGTTGATGTGGCAAAGAGAGCAGAAGGGAATCAGCATGCTGGAGGGCTGAGGACACAGCGCACCATGGTGAGAGCATGGGAGGTATGTAACATATTTGCTTGCCATGTTTGAATTTTGAATTTTAAACTAACATCTAATATTTTTAGGATTTTGTTCAGAGAGCTCTCCATAAAGGCAAGATTCAAGATTCCATTGTTGATGAGCACTTGCTGCTCTGCTTCATCAACTTCTCAGCTGAACGGTGCAAGTGGGATTGCTGAGGAAACAATATCCAAGGGACTTTCCTTGGTGTGGTTTGTATTGTTTCTTTTCTCATTAGATATAATCTTTAGAGCTAATAATTATACACTATAGTTGCAGCTGAAAAAACTTTTTTTTGGTGCTCTTCAGATTCATAAGGAGCAGGAAGCCAAAAACCCAGGTCTCACATGGAAACACCTAGCTACATCTGTTGTCATTTGGGATGCAATCAAAAACTGTATGGATGAAGCTCTGGAGAGGGTGAGGAGGCAAGTGATGAACTATGTGCCCCAACTTTCAAGCAATAGCTGATTTTTGCCTGACAGTGGACTTGTGCCTAATGAGGATACACCTGACATCACTGCCAACACTTTCCTTGCAGAGGTGATGCAGCAGCAGCTTGATGCAATTGGCCTCAGGTTCCTCCAGCATCGTGAATGTGAGTAATCTCCTCTTGCTTCTACACATCTCTTTGGATAACTACAACACTTCAGTATGATTCGTTGTGAATGGTCACCTTTCCTGGACTGCACAGAATGCATCAGGAAACCATGGTGATGACTTCCAGGCCCTCAAGCTAGCCGAGCTCCAGCCATACAACATGCTACACCCAAATAAGGCAACAGCTATGTTTTCTGTGCTTGGACTGCAAGGTGAAGAAAAAGCTGGAAGACAGGGGATGCATACTATAGGTTTCATGTTTACTCAACTTGAAATAAGCTAATCTGAGGGTAGGTTGTAAAACCAGTTTATTCTGTCTTCATAGCACACCTTCAGGCAGAAATGTGCCCACTTGGTGCATTTGCTTTCTATCATCATTATCTCCATGATGTAAAAGATATCATGACATCCATGAAGATCAACTGGTCCATGAACAACAGCTGGCATCAGGTTGTTCTTCCTTTGTCCCTTTACATAGATTCTCTGATGACCTCTCACTTTAGATCCACATCTTGCATGGCCTGAAATCCCCTACAACACCATATGCTGAACAGAATTTGTACAACCTCTATGTCCGAGCATTTGTGAAGGCTGGCTTTGATTCTAGAATGAAGGTCCACCTCCCATGTCACATTCTGGGCTACAAACAGGAAGCAATGGGGTGAGGATTGCTCCATCCTTGCCACCCCACCACTGGCTCACTCAATTCAATCCTAGTGTTGATTTTGTTGAGACATCTAAAGTAGGTTGGGTACATGGTGAAACATATTTTGACACATATGCCCTGGCACTACCCAAGACGGTAAGTATTTAATTTGGCTGTTTTGTACAATCCAGATATTTACCTAGCTTGAACAGACAATTCTGGGTGCCCATGGGTTCAAGGTGCATGAAGTATATGTGCCATGTTCATGTTTCTGAACAATTCTTGAATCTAGTCTGTCTGATGGCTGAGGGCATACATGCAGAAATTTTTGGTGAGTATTCTACCTGACGATAATGATGGGAAATTCTAGACAATTGTTACTAGGAAAGAAAAATTTGACAGGTCCCACAAATTATTGGTTGATGATAATATGTGTCCCTACATCTTCCAGGTGCATCTCACCCTTTCTCATCTTAATCTTGATAGATCTAACACCTTGAACCAGTGCAGAGCTGTCATCTATTAACTTTGCCCTCAGTCAGCTCTATTCAAAGTTCAAACTACCTGCACTCACAAACAGAGATGTCCAGAAGACAAATTTTTGAATGGAGCTTGTGGCACTGCAGGCAGCTCTGTGGATTTAGCATGGCTCCAAAATGAGATTCTTCAATGAGCACTGGAGGAGAATTGGTGCCTTCTACAGGATCAGAAAGTGCAGATGGAGAAGCTCATGCAAATGATGCAGCGATGCACAGCAGTATTTTCTCCCACTCAAGGATTTTCTACCCAGACATATTCTCAACAAGGTAAGGTTTCTAATTTTTGATCACATCATGCTAATGAGTTCATACAGTGGACATTGAATAGTCAAACAGTATTCTAGTTCCTTCAGTTGTTATCCATGGATCTAGTGTTACCACCCATCCTGATGACAATGGTGTTTATGAAGCACAGGACTTGACTCTGTGTGCATTTGTTAATGAATCTCCATGAGCACCTGCCACTCCATGAGCTTGATCACAAGTTGACCTTGTCTTGCCACCTGTTGCTGCTTTTACAAAACCTGGTATGTAATCTGTCATAATTTCATCTGAATATTTGCTAATAATGACAATACATTCATATCAGGCCACTCCATCCTTCTGTGGCCCCCAATTCTTGGTCAGAAGTCCATTCATTGGGATCAAGTCTTTGCAGTGGTGAAGTGGCCAGAACTACTGTGGGACTGCTGGCAACCCTCAAAGTCCCTCAACCAGTTTGATCTTGAGGGACTCTGGACATGCAACAGCCTCAGAGAGCCTGTTTTTGATGTGGCACAGATTCTGACTGGAATCAAGCCACCACTTCAGCTTGTAGGTATTTCCAATCCAAATGGCATGGCCACAGCTCTGGGGTAAGTTGGTTTCCAATGCAACTCATCCTTACTTAACTTAAAAGTCTTGTCTCCTAGGATCGGAAAAAGTGGGAACACTTTTGTGAGATATCTGAATGGATCCTGTTGCAATCAACAGCTCATGTTGTTTCTTTGGCGGTTATTATTGAGGAACTTGAGAAGATACATTGTGGCTCTGATGGTCCTCGATTTGTATTTCCATGTTGTATTTCCATGTTGTATTGTTGATTTTGTATTGATTTTGATTTTGATTTTATGGATATTGTTCATGGGCAACTCCATTGTGAATTGTGATACTGTCAGTTCTTGAATTTGCGGTGCCTTTCATGTTTCTGACATATGACAAATGGACTGGGAAGACCCAGGTGTATGTTGTCATACACACACATGCCCATACAGAATGTACATGATGTTAACACATATGTACACATATGTTTTCATATTTCCATTCTTTACAGTTGGGGAAAATTTAACTCAGATGTTTCAGACTAGGGACTACCTTGGATGCATCCGGATAAATATCCATGGATGGTGGATAAATTCTTGTGGATATGGATGATATCCATGGATTATCCACATCATCCACAAAACTGATAAGTGAACTTTTTGCCAAAAGGTTGTTGTAATATGCACTGTTGATGTGTAACTACTAGTATACAACTAATAGTTATGTGTTTGAAGTACCTATCACTGAGGAAAAGGCAAATTTAGTGTTTCAATGCATTTTTGGATATTACCAAGAGAAATTGAATGTCACTGATTCAATTGGGCATGTAAAATCATGAAAATATTTGAGTAGGTGCTTACAAGACTTGTGTATTGAACTATATAATTTATTGTTGGGATTTATTTATTTATTCCTTGAAAATAGCCTAAAGATCATTTTATATAGAGTTACACCAATGTGGTATAATATTTTGAGATTTTCTTATCAAATATTGCACAAAATTAAGAATTTATTTTTCTCTCTTTAAACACTCTTACTGGTATAATATGCACAAAATTTTTCAAAAATTTTAAATATATAAAAGACAAATGAATATTGCATATACAAAAGCATGAGAGCTGGTCATCAGAAATGCAAAAAAACAAATACCATGGCAACTGTTACAAATTCAATATCACAAAAAAAATCTGGCTTCTTCATCTGAGTATTTTCAAACTCAGCTCAAAATCCTGGTTAGAATGGTATACAACATCACTATATTCCATTTATGGTAAGTCACATGACTCTCTCATTTTTTGAACTCAGCTCAAAAAACTGATCAGAATGGTATATAACATCACTATATTCCATTTATGGTCAGTCACATGACTCTAATGTCATTTTTGAACTCTCCTCAACAAACTGATCAGAATGGTATATATAACATCACTATATTCCATTTATGGTAAGTCACATGACTCTCCTGATGTCATTCTTGAACTCAGCTCAAAAAACTGATCAGAATGGTATATAACATCACTATATTCCATTTATGGTAAGTCACATGACTCTCCCAATGTCATTTTTGAACTCTCCTCAACAAACTGATCAGAATGGTATATATAACATCACTATATTCCATTTATGGTAAGTCACATGAATCTCTTGATGTCATTTTTGAACTCAGCTCAAAAAATTGATCAGAATGGTATATAACATCACTATATTCCATATAATGGATGGTTCCACTATGTACATGTCATTTTGAAACTCAGCTAAAAAAACCGGTTAGAATGATGTATAACATCACTATAAATTTTTGACTCCCACGGTAAGTAAAGTCAGTAATTTTTGTAATGGTTGCTGAAAATTACTGACCATGGGGAAAATAGACATGGAAAAATGGTCACACTGAATTTTTCATTGATTCCGGTTTTGAAGAATGAGTCTCAACTCTGTTAAGGACTTGTAAACCTACCAAAAAAAAGCAAAGGAAAAAGGGCCAGAAATGAGTGGAATAGCATGAGGGGATGATGAGCACGATACTAGCCAAGGCTGTGGCACATGTTGATCAACTGTGGGAGATGGTGATCAGGTGGTGATTGGCATGAGAACTGGTGGTAGGGTTTTGATGCAATCAAGTCTAGGAATAGTGAGGCAGACACAGGATGCCTCATTATTCATAGGCTTGTATTGTGGGAAGGTCAGGTGCTGGTGGTTGCATGCAGATCCCTAGTGGCAATATTGATCATCAGTGGTGTGGCAATGGTTGTGTTGACTGCCAACACACTGTGTGAAGGGTCTCGGTAATCAATGGGTCAGCAATTCTAATACCATAGTAACCGTGCAGAACCCATGACCTGAACACCACAGATTTTACCGTACCTGTACCCATGTCATTCCTTACCAAGACTATATTACTCATTTATTTAAATTTAATAGTAACCATCCATTCATCCATGGATATCACCCATGCAATATCCATATCCATATCCATCCATCCATATATCGTATCCATGGATGGTCATCTGGATGATGGCCATCCATGGTAGTCCCTATTTCAGACCTGACTTTACTGCAACATGGGCATAACTGGGCTTTGGAAGGTGCTGTGATCCAAACTTACCATCCAACTACTACTGGTCAATGACCTACTAGTAACCATAGATGCTTGAGCCAGTGCAACAGAGTAAATCATTCTTGGAGCACACAACACTTGAAGGTTTTCAATGAAATCACTGGGGTAACCATACATTAGTGATTGGAGTTGATATAAGGTATGTTGCTGTTAGTGCCAACCAAAATAGCACTTACTCTATTGGTGTCAGCATCTGGTATGTGAGTTGTGATGCTGTATTCAATGACCCAAATCTCTGTGTGCAAGTGGGCAAAAATCCTGAACTGCAGACACTTTTTTTCAAGCTTTGCTGCTACCTCAGGAGCCCAGTTATACTAGTGTTTGTATTTGATGGCACTCAGTGACCATTGATCAAATGTGGTCAGTAGTGTTTTAAGGTCCAGTCACTAAGACCAGAAAATAACTGAGGACTGGACCAAACCATAACTGATGTAACTGGACTTCCAGTTACGGTTACAGTTGGTTACAGTTGGTTATGGTCTTGGTCCTATGAGATCATGAGAATGTGATAAGACCATCCAAAACTGGTTAAGACTGGTCTAGAACTGGACTTTTGGGTGCCAGGGTGCATGATCAATCACAACATTGTTGATCAAAGCACAATGGTCACAAACATTACCAGCTCACTCACACACCACCACCACCACCACCACATCCATCTCTGCCCCCTCCATCTCTGCCCCCTCTGTCTCTGCCCACCACCTCTGTCTCCACCCACCACCCATCACTCTCCATCTATATGCAGGGCCACCACTTGCACACCATGTCACATGGAATGCGGGGCACAAATGACATGAAGTATCATTTGTGCCCTATGTGAGTTTTTTCTTCATTTGTTATTATTCTACACTAACTAATGTTATCATTACTAGGTTTGGTTAATGACAACAACAACAATGATTCCATGACCTGCGACCCACAATGTATGACCCACAACACACAACACACCTACAATGCATGTTGCATGCACAACACACATGGACAACACAGCCCCTTCAACAATGGATGACATGGCCCCTTCAACAATGGACAATGCACATCTCAATGAAGCAGCCATCTCAACAAATTGGCCATCTCAATGATGGATGACATGGCCACTTCAAAGGGGCTAGGCCCTGTTTTTTTCTTTCTTCTTTCTTTCTTTTTCTTTTACAATTACTAGTACCTGCTTGTGGGCCTCTGCCCTGTGAGGAGTTCTTATGTATTTGTTTCTTTACTTGTGTGTAGTGTTTGAAAGTCTGGTTGCATGGACCAAAAGAAAACTGGCAACTGAACTGGACCCAACCGCAGTCTGGTCTATGTTGCAGCTGCCAACAACATGGTTGTGGACTGGTTTGGTTGCCAGTTGCATAGTTTTAAAAATATTTATAGACCGGGTAAAGACCAGTTGCAACCAGTTGCAACCAGTCTTTTAGTATACAAATAAGTACATAATATATACTGTATTAACATAGAGAATGGGTTGTGCCCAGGATTCATATTCATTTGTGAATATTTGTGTGCACATGGAAATACCCATTGTTTATGTCATTGGTTATGATGCAAACTGATGATCACCAACCACCACCACCTCAACCAGAACAGCAACAACAACAAAGAGCTGTATGGGGTGAACGATGGGCTGGGGGTGGGGTTTCCCATCCCAGCTCATCATTGGTGTCTTTTTCTTTTTTTCATTAGTCTGTATCTTTACTGATTAAGTTTCTAGTTTACAGGGAATGGCAATGCAACAACCCCACCAGGGCACATCACATAGCACCAGAACCACCCCGCCTGCTTGCCACTGCTCATGGGGGGATGTGGAGCTGCTTGTGATGTCACTGACAATGATGATGCCAGGCAATGCTGACCCCTAATGACCTTGAGACCAGTGGCATCAACCCAGCACCCACCCCCACCACTGCGAGCAACTGCTCATGGGGTGGATCACGGGTGCTAACAGCTAACCAAACAGATAACCCTGGGACAATGAATGACAAACAACAGATGAGGGACAATGAGTGAGGGATGACAAATGAGGAATGATGAACGATGGACAAAGGATGGTGAAGGACAGACAATGACAGACAAAGGATGGCAGACAAGGGATGGCAGAAGAAGGATGAGATGATGGATGACAGGTGACAGATAGCCAACAAGCAAAGGACAGTGGGCAGATGCCTCCATGTCCTGTCCTCACTCACCAGTGCCCCCATGTCCACCTCCTGCACTTGCTCACCACTGCCACCACTGCCGCCACCCCCCACACTCACTGCAAATGCAGGATAGCAGGGATAGTTCTTTTTCCTTTGTTTTTCATATGCTAGCGGGGACCCCTCACACATCTTGTGGGGGGGTTATCTTTTTCTTTTGTTTATTATCTGTAGCACCCCTCCACTGCTGCAAGCCTCTGCTCGCGGGGTGTGAATGTAATTTTAGAATATATATTAGTTGTAATAAATATATTAATTGCACATTATCGTTGGTCTTGACCAGTTCACAACCAGTCACGACTAGTCTAAGCATGGACTGGTCATAAACCAGTTTGGCAACTGTGAGGCAACCAAAGAGGACCAGTCTACACCAGTCTGGTCCTCAGTTGCATCAATATTAAGAATATAGGCAACCAGTCTGGTCCATGGTTGCCCCTGTCAGGGTCAAAAAAACCAGACCAGACTGGACTTTCAAACACTACTTGAATGTAATTGTATTAGATGTCTGTAGTAGGTATTAGATGTCCATAGTAGTAGTAGTCAGTTATGACTGGTCCTGGAACTGAGTTGTAACCAACATGGACCAGTTTGTGCTGGTCTGGTCTCAGTTAGTCAGTAGAATGAAAAAAAATAGATTAGTTCTGGTCCCAGTTACAGTGTTGTTGGTGCTGGACCAGGGATTGCACATGGCCTTGCCAAATATGGATTTGTAAGGCATGACAGAGGTTACCCCTGGGTATATTTTGCTCAACCCTTACCCATACCCATGAACACTGTACCCATATGGTAATGGGTGCAGTGTTACCTCGGGTTTGGGTGGGTTTACCATGGGTTTACTTGGTTCTCACTCAGTTTTCTACAGATTTATTATAAATGTATATAATTATATATATTACTAAAATATAAAACCCTCTGCTCACATCTGCAGTGAGGGAGGAGGTTGTTGTTGTTGTTGCCCAGAACAGAAGAACCCCCTCACTCATGTCTGCAGTGAGGGAGGGGGTTGTTGTTGTCATTGCCCAGAACAGAAGAACCCCCTCACTCACATTTGCAGCAAGGGAGGGGGTTGTCATTGTCGTTGCCCAGAACAGAACCCCCCACTCACATTTGCAGCAAGGGAGAGGGCCCTCATCATTATTGTCATTGCCCAGACATTGTTGCCATTGCTTAGAATAAAAGAACACCCCCTGCTCATGTTTGGAATGAGGGGGGGTGTTGGTAGCTGTCATCATCATCATTGTCTAGAAGATAAGAACACTCCCTGGTCATGTTTGGAATGAGGGGGGGCATCATCATTGTCACTGCCTAGGATAGGAGAATACCCCCTGCTTGTGTTTGGAATGAGGGGGGTGGTAACCATCATCGTCTTCATTGCCTAGAACAAGATAATGCCCCCTGCTCATGCAGCAAGGGAGGGGATCATCATTGTCATTGTCATCATTGCCCAGAACAGAAAACCCCCCTGCTCATGTTTGCAATGAAGGAGGGGGTTGTTGTTGTCATTATTGCCCAGAAGAGAAGAAAAAACCACTTGGGTTTGAAGCAAGGGAGTGGTTGTTGGCATCATTGTTGCCCAGAACAGCACCCAACTTGCATTTGCAGCGAGGGAGGGGTCATCATCATCGTTGTTGCCTAGATCAGAAGATGTGGGAAGTGAATCAATGAAGTCAGATGATCACTCACCTGACTGAAATGCCAGTACTGGCATACCCATAACATTGTGGAAAATGGTATAGTATTGCTTGGGTATGGCAATCCAGCATCCATACTCATACCTGAGCATACCTGTTTCTGGATACACATGGTATTACCCATACCTGTGTCACGCCTTATGGATTTGGAGACAGGCTTCTTGAAGCAGAAGAAAGTCTCAATCAATTGAGTCTTTGGCAGTTTATAAAAATCTGGCACCAAGATGTCTGCTCTGAACTCCTGTCAAACTCTCATGTCCCTAGCTCATTCCCTTTTATTGAAATTCTCAAACTATATGTCAAGCCTGTCACATCAACACAACTTCCAACTGGGTCCAACTTGTGGCAGCAGTGTGAGCCTATCCTGCATAACATCACCTCATTCTTGTTTCAATATCTTGGGTGGAAATCAGCAGGAGATCTCTTGAAAAGATTTCACTCAAACCTCTGGGGTGGTGATGTTTTGCATATGGGATGCAGACAAGGATGACATCACTACCATTGAGCAAGATCCTGTTACTATCAAGGTCCCTCAGCCAATCCTTCATGCAGCCACAGTCCCAAAGCTGCTTGTGTCTGCCAACATGGCAAGCTCTCATTCAGTCATTCAACCTGCTCCCATTCAAGTATTCTCAATGTTGCATTTGTATTCTTCCAATATGTATTGATACTTATTTTCCCACCTAACAGTGGCTGAAACAGGGTCAAAATGTCAAAGTCAAGCATCATCAACAGCCTGGCTTCCTTGATCTGATGCAGGATTCAGATGTAGAAGAGGATGCAAATGGGGAGGAGGTTATTGATTTGACTAATGAGTAAAGAGTGGTTAGAATTTATATTGTATATAACTGTACAAGCACTGGTGTTTTAAGGTCTGGTGTGGTCCAGTTTTTTGCGCATTTCAGGCTGTAACCGGGACCAGAACTGGTCTATTTTATTTCATCCTACTGACTAACTGAGACCAGACTGGCACAAACCAGTCCATGTTGGTTACAACTCAGTTCCAGGACCAGTCATAACTGACTACTACTACTATGGACATCTAATACCTACTACAGACATCTAATACAATTACATTCAAGTAAAGCAACAAATACATAAGAACCACTCACAGGGCAGGGGCCCATGAGCAGGTACTAGTAATTTTAAAAGGAAAAGAAAGAAAGAAGAAAGAAAAGAGCAGGGCCTAGCCCCTTTGAAGTGGCCATGTCATCCATCATTGAGATGGCCAATTTGTTGAGATGGCTGCTTCATTGAGATGTGCATCGTCTGTTGTTGAAGGGGGATCATTGTTGTTGTTGTCATTAACCAAACTGGGTAATGATAATGTTAGTTAGTGTAGAATAATAACAAATGAAGAAAAAAACTCACATAGGGCACAAACAATACTTCATGTCATTTGCACCCCCCACATTGCATGTGATGTGGTGTGCAAGTGGTGGCCCTGCATATAAATGGAGAGTGATGGGTGGTGGATGGAGATGGTGGTGGTGGGCAGAGACAGAGAGGTCAGACAGTGGTGGTGGGCAGAGACAGAGGGGGCAGAGACAGAGGGGGCAGAGACAGAGGGGCAGAGATGGATGTGGTGGTGGTGGTGTGTGAGTAAGGCATGACACAGGTAACCCCTGGGTACATTTTTTGGTACCCACACCCGTACCCATGAACACTGCACCTGTTACAGTTAGGGGTGTGGTTTTATCACGGGTTTGTGTGGTTTTACAGGGGTTTGTGCAGGTCCTCATGGTTTCCTGCAGAATTCTATATAATTAAGATAAATCTACATAATTACATACAATAAGAACCCTCTCCACTTGTGTTTGGAGCGAGGGAGGGGTAGTGGTGGCTGTAATGGCATAAACAAAAGAAGAAACCCCTCTTGTTAAGGGCAAAGCCTCAACCACTCAATCTAGTTGATGTTGTTCCACAAGGTGCTTCCTCGGTGGGTTGTTCAGTACTAGTCTTACTCAGAGCATCTGACATAAGATGAATAGTACACTCTAGCAGGGCTTCTTCCTAGAGTCATCAATGTTCACCACCTAAGGGGCTTCCTTAGTGGTTTTGAGTAAGTTCACGTACTAAGGGGCTTCCTTAGTAGTTTTGAGTAAGTTCACAAGTTCGCAGATTAAGACTGTTAGATTGCCTAGATCTAAACTAAGGACATCTCTACTACAAGTCGCAGTACTTATACTAGGAGAGGGGTCCTTATTGTCCAACCGGAAGGGTAGATGCCCATGTGTCAAGGGTGCCTTCCACAGGAAGGGGATTGAATGCATGTCATCAGCATGCATTGTGGGTGCATCTGGTGTCAAGGGCATGCCTTAGGCATGAGTCAGGGAGTGCCTCCTATCTGGAGGGGATTGTCAGGTATGTCAGGTTGGTCGGGTTCCATGTGTTACAAGGAAAATTGTAACATTACCCCCTCACTATGGTTGAAAGTCCCATATTTTGACCTAAATCTCTGTTCCTCCTCTGGGGTCTAATCAGTTGTGGTCTGGATATGTAGTCAGGTCAGCGTCTGGGTGTGAGATGGAGGAATCATTCATGTCTGAACTTGGACCATGATTGGGTTCTTTTTGTTTTGTACTGCCTCTGGCAGTAGTGTCAGGGAGTCAGTGATGTCGTCAGAAGGGGAGGGGTCTGTAGGGTTTGTGCAGTATTAAGGGAAATTGTCATAGTTTTACATCTTTGTGGATGATTGGTAGTTTAACATCTCTGCAGATGGTCGCTAGTTTAGTGTCTTTGCGGACAGTCACTAGTTTATCATCTTTGTGGACGATTGGTAGTTTAACACCTTTGTGGACAATTGGTAGTTTAACACCTTTGTGGACAGTTGCTAGTTTATCATCTTTGCAGACAATTGGTAGTTTAATGTCTTTGTGGATGGTCACTTAGTTTAATGTCTTTGCAGATGGTTGCTTAGTTTAACGTCTTTGTGGATGGTTGCTTAGTTTAACATCTTTGTGGGCAGTCGGTAGTTTAACATCTTTGCAGATGGTCACTTAGTTTAAGGTCTTTGCAGACAGTCGGTAGTTTAACATCTTTGTGGACAGTCAATTGTTGTCTAGTTGTGCCCAGCAGTCTGGGGTATCAAGGTGTGGGGGTGTTGATTGGAACACAGCAGTGTCCCTAGTTCTTTGTGCTGTCCAAATAAGAGCTGCCTTGCCAGCTCAAATCTGCTTTCTTCATTATAGTGGGTGTTCCACTGAAGTCTCTCCACACACTAGTGGTCTTCTGCCTGGGGTTAGGCCATCGTGGTCGATATAGAACTCCTCAGGGAAGTAGTCCTCGTTGTCTAACTCTCCCTCGAAGCACCATTCCTCAAACTGTGCTTTTACCCAGGTCCAGACCCAGTCTTCACGACCTGACTCTTCAAACCCTTTGGGTTGTTGCATGTACTGGACCTCATCACCAGGGAGTATCCCATAGGGGAAAGCAGTTTTTATGTCAATAACAGTCAATTTGTTGAGCATCCCATCCCAGAGAAGCAGCTATGTGAAGCAGGATCCACCAAGATTCCATGTGCGCAGTAGGTGAGGACATCTTTGTATATTCCCTACCATAAATTTGTTCAAAGCCTCGAAAAATGAGTCAGACTTTCCACCTCACAGCATGACCACTTTCATCACGTTTGATATGGAAAACTGGCTGGCTCCTACAAATTCATTTACCTTGAGGTACATCACCCCTGGGAATAAGTTTATAGACTCCCATGTCCTTCAGGGACTTCAATTCATCTAGATACCCTCCCCACCATTGTTCTGCGTCCCCTGAGCTCTTTGCCTCTTCCCAAGTTTTGGGTTCATCCTCAAATTGGAGCAACTCAGGATCACAATCTGTCATCTCCAAAATTAAGGCTTGGAGTTGATGTGCCTGATCACCCAGGTTAAGGTTGTTGAATGATTGACATAGTCCATCAATGATGTCACAATCATGATCGACAGTCAGATTGGGTATATGATCATGATTTCCTGATTGGGCAGCAATAGTGGCGGCTCTGCATTTGCAGCAGGCTTCTTTGACTCAGGTGGCACTGTTTTGAGATTCTTGAACAGCTGCTATCATTCTGGTGATGGTTGGTCCACCATTTGGATGTTTCTCAGTGGTGATAGGTACCCAAGATGAGCGGTGTGGGAGGGGGTCGGTAGTAATTATACCTTGTTCCTCTCCGATGGAATCATTCGACTCAGTGGTATTTGACAGGTGGAAGGATTCATCGTCCTCATCGTTGTTTGTGGGTAAAAGGGTGAAGGTGGGTTCATTCTGAGTAGGTTCCTTAATGGTATTCTCCAAGGGTAGCGGGGTGGGTGGGACATGTCCATTGGAGGTCTTTACACTGCCCCATATGTTCCACGTGGATCCATGTGGAATTACACGGACTCCGCACAGATTTGCAATCCATACAATAAACCATTTTAGCTGTGCAACAGGGTGTGCCAGTCTGCATGGATCTATACAGACTAACACAGATTCTGCATATTTTACTTGGATTCCACAGATTTCGTCCGTCTGTGTCCATGATCAACCAGGTCGGACAAGGTCGGACAGTCCGCATGCATCCGAGCAGCCCATTTGAGCTTAGCAAAATAATGTCACGAATGATGTTTGAACTTGTAGCCTCATGGTTAACTAATAAAGTACAGATGCACATTACTGTTACACTACACAGCCAGTGCTATGTTGTCGCATTGATGCCACTACATACCACTGTTTGGCTTTGTATGACAAAGCACACAGCCGTGTCATCAATGTTGCCAGCTCATCACTCACCACCACCATCGATGCCACCACCTCCCTTGCTCCCCTCCACTCTACCACCACCACCACTGCATGCATGCACACCACCACCATTCCCACGCCCACTCCCACCATCACCACCACCTTTAAATGAGCCGACTGGATGGAATGCGGGCCCAAACGACAGCAACTGTCATTTGGGCCATAGATGAGTTTTTTTTTCTTTTTTGTTTTTGTTTTTATCAATGAACTAATTGTATTTTATTGCTTTTTAGGTTGTATACTACTGGGGACGACCTGCCACAACAAAAAACACACAACCCACGCCCACGCCCACCCAATCCCCCTCCTCCCTGTTCAAACAGGATGTGAGGCTGTCAACACGGGCTAGGAGGGTGCCGAGGGATGCCAGGAGACCCCAGAAGGGGGATATCTGCCTAGTAAGCACCCACCAACCCCCATACATGCGCCATGTCACACTGACGTGCCCAAACCCCTTCCCCCCCCCCCCCCAAAAAAAAAAGACAGAAATCCAAATGGGGGACGACGGCGACGAATG
This sequence comes from Tricholoma matsutake, assembly GCA_026075535.2. Lineage (NCBI taxonomy): Eukaryota > Fungi > Basidiomycota > Agaricomycetes > Agaricales > Tricholomataceae > Tricholoma > Tricholoma matsutake. The sequence continues at coordinate 7,641,268 of AP026540.1, read as the reverse complement.
ACGATGGCGATGAATGATGATGGCAACGAATGACGATGGTGACGAATGACGACAAGCCACACACCCCCAGCCTCATGAGCAACTGCTCGTGGGGTGGAACGTGGGTGGAACGACACCCAGGCACAGGGACAGGAGACGACAGCACACCACCTGCCCCCAGCCTCATGAGCAACTGCTCATGGGGTGGAACATGGGTGGAACAACGCCCAGGCGCAGGGACAGGAGACAACGACGCACTACCCACCCCCAGCCTCATGAGCAACTGCTCGTGGGGTGGATCACAGGTGGAACAACGATGAGGAAGGGGGGTGCATACAGACCAATGGGGAACGGTGAGGGGGGACAAGAGGGGGCCACAAGAGAGGGCTGACGATGAATGCACCCACCCCTGCCATCTCGCATGCTAGTGAGACGGTGGGTTATTTATTTTATTCTATAGTCTACTGCCCCCCTCTTCAGCAGGGGGGCAACTTTTTTTGTATTTAATACTACCAATAAAATGTCCCCCATTGTGGGGGCATCCTTGTTTTTTTTTGATGTTGAAAGTATTTTAAATAGTTAATAAATAACATAAATTTTTGTTTATCCTGTATGGCAGAACAAACCCACCCATATGCCATCAACCCATGCCTCAATTCTTCATTTGGGTCACCACATGGTCGGAGTCTGTGCAGACTTATGCGGACTCTGTGTGGACTTATGTGGACTCCATGTGGACTTATGCAGACTCTGTGTGGACTGGGGTGGAGTCTGTGCCAAAAGGGGTGTAATTTTTCATTTTGGTCACCAGATGGTCGGACTCCACACAGTCCGCGTGGAACATATGGGGCAGTGTAAATTACTGTTGACTACCCACACCTCACAATGATTCTTACGATGCGCAATCTACATGGGATGCCAAATCTTATCAGAGCAGCTATGCAGGCTCACACTTGCACCTTAACCCCCATGAGATGTCCCAAGTCCCTTCCTATGCACCCCCAGTACCCATTGTTCATTATCAACAAAATTACCCTCCGACCCAGCAGCAGCATCCTGGGATGTACAGTTATGGAACCAATTCAGGCTATTCCACTGCCAGAGAAAAGATGATGCATCGGAGGTCTGTTTACCAGGTCCAGCTCTTCCAGGGTAATTTAGTCCTTGATGTGCCCATACCCTCACACATTGTTCCTTTGGGTAAACACGGCATGGAAGAAATGTCCAAATTGAGGTATACTGCTGCTACTTGTGACCCAGATGATTTCATGTCTTACTACTCGCTTTGACCGTACCTGATGGGCTGTGAGACCAAGTTGTTTATTGTTATGACGATGTACAATGAGGATGAAGTCTTGTTCACTAAGATGATGAATGCTGGGATTCAACACCCTGCTCACCCTAAAACCTCCTGGAATGAGCCATTTCACCAGAACCTGCCTGGAATGCCCCTCCCATGTCACCAATGATGCTGTTGACACCCATGGACACCCACTGTCTGCCCTCTATGCTCCTTCCACTGTACATAGCCCCCCATCGCTACCAGATCTGCACCCTATGGCACCTAGTGAACCCCAGACGGCTCCCCAGAGGCCGCCACCATGCCCAGCATGGCCTGCAGACACCACTCTGCCCCAGACACCCTGTACACGAGCTGCCTCACTGCCGCCAACACCTCAGACCCCAGCCATGTCAGCAACAACACCTTCGAAATCCCCAGAACCACCTACAGCATTCAGCCCACCCCAACCCGTTCCCCTGTCCCCCTACTGAACATCTTGAGCCACACCATGTCACCACCATGTTGCCATCAATGTGTCTGTTGACGACAGCCAGGCCTCTACAGGTCCCCCCTGCCACCATGTTCATTCTACTGCCTCCACAACCACCAGAACCTTCCCCTGCACCACCTTCTGCACATCCCATACCAATTCTGTTGACAGTGGCGTCATTAGCAAGCAACTGGCACTACTAACGTCATTGAAGCACTTGCCTCCAGCTGCCATCACCATCGACCAACACATCCATGTCACCATTCCACCGTTCCCTGCCCCTGTCACCATTCCCTGCCCTCATCACTGTTCCCTACCCTTGTCTGCCCTTGTCACTAATACAATTGTTACTCAGTGTTCTCATGAACACATAAAGTTACTTTTTTATTGCCACAGCCATGTCTACCTTGCTATGACCATGCTCTCATCACTGTTCCCAGCACCCTGTCACTGTCCCAAGCACCCTGTCACAGTTCCTGCCACCCTGTTCACTGTTCCCAGCCCTTGTCACCATTCCCCATAACCTGTCATTGTTCCCTGCCCTTGGACACCCACACCCCCCTGTCAAATTTTTGGGAGTATGAGAGAGTGTAAGAGTGTCCTCTTACATCAGCAAGCCTTATCTACATCCGCACCCAGTATCACATGTTATTCAAGCAGTATATAATATACACCTCAAGTACTTGTACTGTATCTTAGTTCTTCCCTCCAAATATACTAAGTTCCTAACATGTCTTGTTCTCCCTGAGTGTTGGAAGCTCCAGCTTCCTTCCAATTATGAAAAAGATGCACTCTGGAAGTACGTCAAGGATATTCATGATATCAATGATGATGAATGGTGTCCATGGTGACTAGATGGGTAAGGTATGACATAGGTACAGGTATGCTCAGGTATGGGTACAGGTTTGGATTTCTGTACCCGAGGCAACACCATACCCTTATCCACAGGTTTACAGGTACTGACAGCCAGTCATGTGCCTGATCATATGATGTTGTTGATCACAACAACAACAACAACAACAACATGATCAATGACAACATCAACAGCAACAATGACTATGGCCACCACCACCACCCCCTCCCTCGCTCCAAATGTGAGTGGAGGGGTTCTTGGCTCTGTTCTGGGTGGTGACAACAATGATGATGACCCCTCCCTCGCATCAAATGTGAGCTGGAGGGGGATATCTTCTGGTTTGTAGGTAACGACAATGACAACGACCCCTCCCTCGTGTGTAATGCGAGTTGGAGGGGGCTATCTTTTGGCTCTGGGCAATGACGATGATGACCCCACCACCACCACCCCCTCCCTCATTGCAAACATGAGCAGGGGGTTCTGTTGTTCCTTTCTGGGTGATGCTGGCCAACACCACCCCTCTGTTGCCTCAAACATGAGTGGGGGGCTTGTCTCATCCACAAATGGCCACCACCACCCCTCCATCACATCAAATGTGAGCGGGGGGCTTGTCTTGTCCACCAACGGCACTACCACCCCTCCATCACCTCAAACATGAGGAGGGGCCTCATCTCGTCCACCACCAGCCACCACTGCCCCTCCATTACCTCAAACACAAAGAGGGGCTTCATCTCATCCACCACCAGCACCACCACCCCTCCATCACCTCAAATGTGAGTGGGGGGGCTCGTCTCGCCCACCATCAGCCACCACCACCCCTCTGTCGCCTCAAACATGAGGAGGGCCCTCGTCTTACCCACCACCACCCACCACCACCCACCACCACCCCTCCCTCACTCCAAAGTGAGTGGAGGGGTCTTGTGTATCGTTCTCGTCGACAGTGACCGCCATCACCCCCTCCCTCGCTGCAAACGCGAGTGGGGGGTTCTTTTGTTTTGTTTTCATCGACACTGACTGTGCCAACCCCTCTCTCACTCCAAATTCAAGTGGAGGGGTCTCCTGCCTTGTTCTGTCAACAGCAGCCACTGCCAACAGCCCCACCCTTGCCCCAAATCCGAGTGCATGGGGCAACCTTTATTTATTACTAGTAGATATGTATTGTAAGTATATAGATTATAATACATAATTTTTGAACCAAAACTACTCAAGACCCACAATAAACACCACACACATACCCACATGGGTACAGTGTTCACAGGTATGGGTATGGGTATGGGTACAGGAAAATTTACCCGAGGGTTACCCATGTCACACCCTATAGATGGGCAAGACTGCGGTTGCCTAATGGGCAGATTGTGTGCTCTGCTTGGAAGGAAAAGGAAAAGGCTAAAGTGTGAATCACAAGGAATGTCAAAGTTAGGAACAAAATTTCCTTCTATAGAGTGATGGGACTTACTTCGTTCTTAGTTCTCTTCTGGTTCAACTTCGGTCCATTTTGCAGAGGTTCAATACTACTTCTGAATGCAATTTGGGCAACAATATAAGGTACTGGCACTTGTATCTGTGTACTCACCTCCACATGCTGGTCTCTTTGAAGTGTCAAATGGGACTGTTTTGTCCTGTACCTATCATGGTGATGCCCACCTCAAGGTGATTGACATCTCTTCTATTGTTTTGGTCATTGCAATGATTCCACACGATCCTTTTGTGGATGGAGATATGCAGGTGTTGAGATCTACACTGTGAATGGGTATCATCATATCCGATGATACAGTCATTGATCCCATCACCAACATCCCTTTCGGTGTTATTAGTAATGAGTCCTTTGGAACATTCCCTTTATACTCACTCTCTGGTTACCTTTATGACTTCTAGTGTATACATATACCCTACAATATTAGTTAGACACCTCAGTCCATTATACATCGACTGAGGTGAGTAACCTTCCATAGAACCTTACATACTAGATTACTAATAGTACCATAGTCTATTCTTATCTAGGTACTATTTTTGCTCATATACAGTCAATTATACATTGACTGAGTCTATTCTTATCTAGGATCAATTCTCTACAGGTTATGGGCCACTCCTGTCTCTTTTGAGCGATGGTAGACAATCTTCTAGCCACTTGACACTTTACCTACATCATTTTTTTTGATCAAAATTCCAATCACTATCCTGTTTTGGATCATGGATTATCCTTTGTGCAAATCAACCCCTAGATGGCCTCTTTGAATCTCATTTTTTTTTCTGTACCCGACATGACAGAATCTAGCCCTCCCTCAGTTACCCCGATCAAACTCTCAGTTCAGTATTCTGGCGAGATACTCGACAAACTCAAATCAAATTACAAAGAATGGTGCAAGGAGATTACCATCACCCTTTCATTGAATGGTCTCTATGACTATGTCACCAGCACAATCACTGCACCTGCTACTTCTGAAGCTCATGCATTAATCTGAATGCCCTTTTATAGATATGGAAAAGGACACGACTGCAAATTGGGAGGCACTTTGTAAACGACACCAGAATGAGGGTCTAGTTTGTCAAGTCCAGCTATTACAACAGGCCCTCACCAATTAAACCCGACCTCCTTTGTTGTATTGCTCTCCTCAACTCCCTCAGCAGCAATTTCCTCATGCACGTTCCATCATTTCTCATGATATTGCTGCATCCATGAAGGAATCCCCTTACACATCAAAGGATATCTGCTCATTTTTGGAGAATGAACAATCCCTCCTTGAGAACGACCACCATATGGACTCCTGGCCATCTGTGGCTCTCACCACACATATTAAATCAACAAAGCCATTCAATGCACCTGTTTGCAGGAACCCTGCTTGCAAGAAAATGGGACATTTGACCAAATACTGCATTAAAACAAGGGGAGGAATGGCTGGGAAAATGTTTGAAGAGTCTGTGGCAGCAGGGAGAGCAGCTTGAGACAAAGGGAAGAAGGTCAGTAATTTGTCCAACCTTAATCCAAGGGTCCCAATTACTGTGAAAGACGTTAACGGACGTGCCTTCACTGTTATGGTGGATTCTGACCCTGCAAGACCCCAACCCAACACTTATACTCCATTCGCTGGACTTGCTTCCCACAGCTTTGATCGAGAAGGTGGAATATGAGGGTTGGCTTGTCATTGAGGAGGAGATAACCACAACTGTTGACTGGACCGACAACACCTTAACCCCTGGAGAAGAGGCATTCACTGTTGAACCACTTAATCAAACTCAACATTCCCAAGTTTCGCTTGCCAATTTCCCTCTTATTATTGATACAGGCGCGATGGTCCACATCTCACCAGACAAGGCTGACTTCCTTACCCTTCGACCAATCTTGCCCCGCCCTGTGAAAGGTGTTGGGGGTCCTCCATTATTGTGATTGGAGTTGGTGACATAAAACTATGCATTGCTTGGGGCGCATCAATCATATTACATAATGTGCTTTACATCCCAAATGTGGCAGTCTGACTTATCTCAGTCAGTTCCCTCACCAATGACTCAAATGCTGTGTCTCATTTTGATAATTCCTCATGCTGGGTCATGAATAAATCTATGGGAGCACTTATTGCCCATGGAACTCTACTTCCCAATAAGAAATTATATTCACTCAATCTGTACTCAGCCACTGCCGACCATGCATTCACTGTCCACAAGTCCCCTGATCTGGAAACCTGGCACCGCCATCTTGGCCATGCAAATTATCAATCCCTTTGGGATATGGCCAAAAAGGGCACACTCACAGGTGCACCCATCATCTCCACATCTAGACTGACCAAATGTGAATCTTGTGTCCTTGGCAAACAGACAAAGACACCCATTCCAAAGAAGCATGAGGAGGTGATTGATCATAAGGCGACACAGAAGTTGGAAAAAGTTTGGGTGGATTTATTGGGTCCACATGTGGTCAAATCTCATACTGGAAATTCTTATGTTATGGATATCGTCAATGATTATACATCTTTTCTGTGGTCGATACCACTTCATAACAAAGATGACTCATTTCCTGAACTGAAAGCTTGGGAATTAGCCTGGGAAAATGAAACAGGACTTAAAGTCAGAATCTACATCACAGACAATGGAGAATTAAAGTCTCACAAGATGGAAGCGTGGCTTAAAACATGGGGAACAGAACAACATTTTACGGCCCCATACACTTCAGCCCATATTGGGCGAGTGGAATGCATGCATCGTACCCTTATGGCTAAGGCCCACACTATGTGAATTTATTCAGGTTTACCGACTAACCTTTGGGACAAATTTTACCTAATGGCTTCTCATTTACATGCCAAAACCACTACATGATCACTTCAAGGGTGCACACCTTGGGAACTCTGGCATGGATGCAAGCCTGATTATTCATATATGCACAAGATCAGTTGCCACACCTTTGTTCTCATCCCAAAGAAGGATAATCCAAAGATTTTTGAATGATCTATTGAATGCGTGCTCATTGGATATGACCCAAAGTCCAAGTCTTACCAATGCTATAATAGGGCCACAAGGAAAGTCCACAGTTCTTATCATGTTCATTTCCTTGAAAGCCACAATGGACCAGTAATTTACACTGCCCCATATGTTCCATGCGGACTGTGCAGAGTCTGACCATCTGGTGACCAAAATGAAACATTACACCCCTTTTGGCAGGGACTCCGCCCCAGTCCATGCGGAGTCTGCATAAGTCCACGTGGAGTCCACATAAGTCCACATGGAGTCCACATAAGTCTGCGTGGAGTCCACATAAGTCTGCGTGGAGTCCACATAAGTCTGCGTGGAGTCCACATAAGTCTGTGCAGATAGTGTTTAAAAGTCCGGTCCGGTCCGGTTTTTTTGACGACAACAGGGGCAACCGTGGACCAGACCGGTTGCTTACATGCTCAACATCAAGGCAACTGAGGACCAGACTGGTGTAAACCGGTCCTACTCGGTTGCCTCACAGTTGCCAAACCTGTTTAAAACTGGTCCATACTTAGACTGGTCCTGACCAGTTCACAACCGGTCAGGACCGACTATTTGTACACTAATATACATGTCTCGAAGTAATATATTTTGAAAACTAGTAGTAGTACACTACAGACAAAACCATAAATGAATGGCTAGACCATGTGGCTAGTGCTTTGGGGGGTGTATCTATATCATATATGTAGTGTCTAATCCAAGTTTAACAAAAGGATACATTGAACCATTATTGAATTACAGTTCTACAGAGTTTTCAGAGGAATGAGGAGGAAGGGTTGCTTACCATAGATGAATGGTTGTACCGTTTGACTAGTGCTTTAGGGAGCACATATATATAATATATATTGTATTTAATCCAAGTTTACGAAAGGATCGGTTGAGCCATTATTGAGTTACAGTTTTCAGAGGAATGAGGAGGAAGGGTTGCTTACCATAAATGAATTACTGTACCGTTTACCTAGTGCTTTGGGGAGCATATATATATGCTATATATAGTGTCTAATCCAGCTTTACGAAAGGATGCATTCAGTCATTATTGAATTATAGTCCGACGGAGTTTTGAGAGGAATAAGGAGGAAGGGTTGCTTACCATAGATGAATGGTTGCATCGTTTGACTAGTGCTTTTGGGAGCATATATATATAATATATATGGTACTTAATCCAAGTTTACGAAAGGATGCATTCAGTCATTATTGAATTACAGTGCTACGGAGTTTTCAGAGGAATGAGGAGGAAGGGTGTTTACCATGAATGAACCACTGCACCATTGAACTAGTGCATTTGGGTGGATGTAGATATACTCTATACAGTGTGGAATCCTGGTTTATGGACATAGCTGTTAAGGCATTACAATTCTACAATAACTTATTTAGTCAGTGCCAGCACACAGATTACTTGTATCACATGTAATCAATTGATCACTTGCCTTAGCAACACATCAAATTATGATCAAAGACTGGTTGGAACCGGTCTTTACCCGGTCCATAATTATTTGAAAAACTATGCAACCGGCAACTGGACCAGTCCACAACCGCTGCTGCAGAACCTGCAAGACAGACCGGACCACGGTTGGGTCCGGTTCAGTTGCCAGTTTTTTTTTGGTCCATGCAACCGGACTTTCAAACACTACATGCGGAGTCCACATAAGTCCACACAGAGTCTGCATAAGTCTGCACAGACTCTGACCATGTGGTGACCCAAATGAAGAATTGAGGCGTGTTGATGGCATATGGGTGGGTTTGTTCTGCCATACAGGATAAACAAAAATTTATGTTATTTATTAACTATTTAAAATACTTTCAATATCAAAAAAAAACAAGGATGCCCCCACAATGAGGGACATTTTATTGGTAGTATTAAATACCAAAAAAGTTGCCCCCCTGCCGAAGAGGGGGGCAGTAGACTATAGAATAAAATAAATAACCCACCATCTCGCTAGCATGTGAGATGGCAGGGGTAAGTGCATTCATCATCAGCCCTCTCTTGTGGCCCCCTCTTGTCCCCCCTCACCATTCCCCATTGGTCTGTACGCACCCCCCTTCCTCGTCATTGTTCCACCCTTCCTCGTCATTGTTCCACCCGTGATCCACCCCACGAGCAGTTGCTTGTGAGGCTGGGGGCAGGTGGTGCATCATTGTCTCCTATCCCTGCACCTGGGCATCGTTCCACCCACGTTCCACCCCATGAGCAGTTGCTCGTGAGGCTGGGGGTGGGTGGCTTGTCGTTGTTGTTGTTCCACCCATGATCCACCCCATGAGCAGTTGCTCATGAGGCTGGAGGCAGGTGGTGCACTGTCATCTCCTGTCCCTGTGCCTGGGCGTCATTCCACCCACGTTCCACCCCACGAGCAGTTGCTCATGAGGCTGGGGGTGGGTGGCTTGTTGTCATTCGTCGCCATCGTCCCCTGTTTGGATTTCTGTCTTTTTTTTTTTTTGGGGGGGGGGGGGGGGGAGGGGTTTGGGCACGTCAGTGTGACATGGCACATGTACGGGGGTTGGTGGGTGCTTACTAGGCAGGTATCCCCCTTCTGGGGTCTCCTGGCATCCCTTGGCACCCTCCTAGCCTGTGTCGACAGCCTCACATCCCATTTGAACAGGGAGGAGGGGGATTGGGTGGGCATAGGTGTGGGTTGCACATTTTTTGTTGTGGCAGGTCGTCCCCAGTAGTATACAACCTAAAAAGCAATAAAATACAATTAGTTCATTGATAAAAACAAAAAGAAAAAAGAAAAAAAAACTCATCTATGGCCCATCCAGTTGGCTCGTTTAAAGGTGGTGGTGATGGTGGGAGTGGGCATGGGAATGGTGGTGGTGTGCGTGCATGCAGTGGTGGTGGTGGTAGAGTGGAGGGGAGCGAGGGAGGTGGTGGCGTCGATGGTGGTGGTGAGTGATGAGCTGGCAATGTTGATGATGTGGCTGTGTGCTTTGTCATACAAAGCCAAACAGTGTTATGTAGTGGCATCAATGTGACAACATAGCACTGGCTGTGTAGTGTAACGGTAATGTGCATCTGTACTTTATTAGTTAACCATGAGGCTACAAGTTCAAACATCATTCGTGACATTATTTTGCTAAGCTCAAATGGGCTGCTCGGATGCATGCGGACTGTCCGACCTTGTCCGACCTGGTTGATCATGGATGCGGACAGATGAAATCCATGGAATCTGAGTAAAATACGCGGAATCTGTGTTAGTCTGTATGGATCCGTGTTAGTCTGTATGGATCTGTGCAGACTGGCACACCCTGTTGCACAGCTAAAATGGTTTATTGTATGGATTGCAAATCTGTGCAGAGTCCATGCAGATCCATGCGGAGTCCGTGTAATTCTGCATGGATCCGTGTGGAACATATGGGGCAGTGTAAAGACCTCTGCCATTGACATCTTTAGCTTGACACCGCTTAACTTCATGAGCTTTCTCCAGAATTTTGAGATAAACAGCTTGTCACGGTCACTAATTATTTCAAGAGGACACCCATTTTTGCAGTACCACCGGTTGAAGAAAATCAATGTGAATTCATTGGCAGTCATGTCAGATTTGCATAGGGTGATTTGAATATCTGCCCCTAGTCTATCTGTCATCGTTACAATCATGTGAAAACCATCATCAGAAGGTAGTGGTCCAATGAAGTCGATGGCTACAGAGTCAAACCTCTTGTCGGGAACTGGAAGTGGGTGTAGTGGCCCCGGTACTTTAGAAGTTGCTGATTTGTTACGTTGGCACAGTCCACAACCAGGGATGTACACTGTAATCAGGTCACACCTCATATTCAGCCAATAAAAGTTGTTTCTAAGCGACGCATAGGATTTCTCTCCACCAAAATGGCCCAGTTGGTTGTGCGCCAATCTGAATAATTGCTCCCAAACATCTTTGTATTTTGGAATGATTAATCAGTTACTGATGAACAACAAGCCATTCTTCAGTGCAAAGTCAAATTTTGCGTCGGCCACACCACATTTGATGTCATCCAAAATGGATGCGCACCACTTGTCTCATTTGTAACCTTTCCTAATTTGTGCAAAAAGCCTCAGGTTTGATTCGATCTCAAATACAGCGTTGATCTTGCTGGGGAGTATGACTGGCTCAGGTAGCCTCGATAACGCGTCAGCTACAGTGTTGTCTTCCCCTTTGATGTAATTGATGGAGTATTCATACTGTGATAAGTACTCCATCCAACGGACTTGTCGTAGCGACAAATCTCTCTGACCATCAAAATTTTCAATAGTTTTGTGATCTGTGTAAATGTTGATGTGAGTACCCAACAAATCTACTCTCCATTTTGTTAATGTGTGCATGATGCTAAGCATCTCTTGTTCATGCACTGGATAGTGTAGCTCCACTCCTTTTAGCTGGTGACTCTTGAAGGTGACTGGTCGTGCGCTCTCCCAACTTTCTCTGAAGGACAGAACTGCTCCTGTTTGCTGCCTACTTGCATCGCATGTAACAAAGATTTTATTATTTCCAGGCTCATGGTGGTTGATGGTAGTCAAGCAGTCTTGACTGAGAACTAGCTTCTTGATAGCTTCAAAGGCATCCTGATGTTCTTTACCCCATACAGGGAAAACTTTGTTGCACTCCTTCTTTGTCAATGGGGTGAGCACTGCCATGTGTTCCACGAGCGCTGGCAAGAACACACTGATATAGCAGACCAGGCCAAGACACTGTCAAACTTGTTTTGCAGACGCCGGTGCTTGCCAGTTCAACACATGTTCAACTTTGGACCCATCTGCTTTGAGGCCTTTCATGGAGATATGGTGACCCAAAAATTTTATTTCCATCATGAACAATGCTGATTTCTTTGTGGAGCAGTATAGTTGAGCATTTTGTAGTGCTTCTAGAATGGCTGTTACATTTTGTTTGTGCTCAGCCAATGAGGAGGACAAAATGATAATGTTGTTGAGATACACGTGGCATATCCTCCCAATGAGGTCTGAAAGTGCTAGTGTTACGCATCGTTGATGAGTTGCTGGTGAGTTTCTCAACCCCATGGGCATCACTACCCACTCCCAAAGGCCGAAGGGGGTAAGTGTAGCAGTGTATTAATGTGGTCAGGGTGTACTAGCATCTGGAAAAATGAGTTTGTCATGTCGATTTTACCCCAGATTTTTCCTTTAGCACAGTCTGCCAAGATGTCGTCGATCCGGGGCAGAGGGTAGTTATCAGGTGTTGTTACTTTATTCAACTTTCTGTAGTCATCAACTCATCGTGGCAGAACAGAACTATCCACTTTTGGGATGATAAAAGATGGGGAGCCATACAGAGATGACGAAGGTCATATTCGTCCTGCCTTAACATGTTGTTTGATTAATGTTTTCCAGCCCTCTCTGTATTTTCTGGGGCAGGAGTAAGCATGTCCCACTGATATCGGCACGCTGGGTATTACTTCAATATGATGGAAAATGTCCGTTGGCAAGTCCCTGGCATGCAGAATGTCTACAGGGAAACGGTCTGCAAAATGTGCTTTGTAAGTTTCATCTAACTTATCAAGAATAGCCTGTGCAGCTAGTTGTTCAATTCTGTGTTTGATAGTGGCAATCACGCATGGAGGCCAGGATGAATGTGCGTTGAAGTTGAAATGCTCTGGGTTTTCAGCAAAAAGACAATGTAGTTCTTCATGTACACTTGTACGTGACTTTTCAGTGTGCGTGCATCCCTCCCGAATAGATTTTGCCTCTAGTTTTCTCTCCTCTTGAGCTGAGAGGCCTGCCTTAGGTGGTTTTACAATCGGGGGGTTCAAAAGGTCATACTGCACATCCTTACCAATTGCTGTTCAGAGGTGCACATCGACAACAATTTTGTTTTTTGCTAGGAAGTCCAGTCCTAAGATAATATCGGCGCAAAGGTTTGGACAAATAATTGCATTTACGACTCTTGATTTCCATGAAGTGTCTGGGGATTGCAGGTGTAATTTACAGTATTCTTTTAAGCTAGAGTCTGAGCTCTTATCTCCTCCCATGAAGGCACCAGTTACAGGAAAAGGTTTGAAAAGTTTGCGGCAAACAAGTCCCATGACGTCTATGACCTCAGATGAAATCAGCACTGGCAGAGATCCATGGTCAATAAGGGCTTGTATCAGTGTAGGAGCACAGGTCATGGGCGCATCAAGGCAGCAGTCCCACCACAAATGTGATGGCAAGGAGAGTGGGATGTTCACGTACTCTGAAGCTTTGTCTTCGGACATCTCAAAGCTGTCATCACTCTCAGTCTCGAAAACTCCTGCAACGACTGTCAACCCCGCCACCTCAAATGCGGTCTTTGCCTTGAGTGCTTTGGCTAATGTGACGTTCTTGCAAGCTTCCGGAGTGGGTCTTCCTTTGCTACCAAGGGGGCAATCTCCTGCGAAGTGTCCAGCATAAAATAATCTGCAATGGAAACAACCACGGTGAGCTTTCAGGAGGTCATGTTCAGCCGGAGTAAGCTTAGCAGTGAATGCTTGGTTGCTGTTCGTAGAGTTTGCGAGGATGGCGGGATTGGCTGTGGAACTGGAAGCCACGGCGGTGCTGGTTGTTCTGGTCGTGGTGTGTGAAGTCTTTGTGTTTGTACATATGGCCGCTTGTGCAATCTTGACCCATTCCTCACGCTTTTTGAGGTTTTCTACATCAAGTAGGTGGACTCGCTGCATCCACACCTCGAGATCTGCGATGCTGTCAAGGGTGCCATGGGTGTTGTTTGCATCATATGACACCTTGAGGGCAACTGAGAGACGAGGGACAAAATGGGCTCGTAATTTGTCCTCAGCAATGTGATAATTGGAGCCGGCAATTCCTAATTCTGCGTTAGCCTCACGTACTGCTTCTGTCCATGAAAGGAACATCTGTGAGCTCTGCACAGAGATTTGTGTAGCTACCAAGTCATCTTGCCAGTTCATCGGCAAGAATTTCTTCTTGAATTCAAGCATGAATGCAGGGAAGGTGAGAAGAAGAAGGCGATTGTGGTGCATGTTGACCCAGGACTGAACCGAGGATCCTTCAAAGTTGTAAATTATGTTCACTACGTGTTCGTCCTCAGCTATCTTCTTGTTTTGAAAGAATCTTCGACACACATTCTCAAAAATGCATACCGCTGCGATCGTGATACGCCCAGCTGACAACACAGGCACATGGCTGCCCTTTCCACCAGTGACCACAGCTGGGGTGTAGGGAGTGTTGTCCATTGGAGGATTCGGGACGTTGTCGGAGTCGGAGGAGTTGGATGAAGAGTCAGGAGGACTAGGATGTGAGGTGCTGGGTGCAGGGGCAAGGGGAGTCTGGGCAAGGTCGAGTGAGCCTGGCAGTGTAGTCAAGGGACTAGAGGACGTCTATGGTGATGGAAGTCTATGCCTCTTGCTCCGGGTGGTGAGAGGGATACACGTAGATGGTTTGCAAGACAGGTTGCAAGGTTGTGGGGCCAGGCAGGAACTGGGTGTTGACTTATCGCAAAAAGGTCTGGCTAGAGTGTGTCGTATATATAAGGAATTGAGGGTGACTGTATGGGTGAGATATGATGACGCGGGGCTCGCTAGTGACGTAGGTTATCCAGAGATTTGAACAGGCAGTTGGCGTGGTGTGTCATGTGTTTAAACAGAAGTTGTGGGTAACACGGAGATAACGCTGGGGGTAATACAGGGGATAATGCGGGATATGGTGTCGGTATTGATGTTGCTTCTTTTTAAGTGAATTATGCTCGTCACAAAAAAAAAGTGGAAGGGAGAGTGCTCTCCCAACACTCAAGGAAACCAAGCTGTGAGGAATGCAAGGAAGATTACTCTACTATGACAAATGGGTTGTGTATCTAAGGCAATCACATGTGATAGTCATGTGATCATGTAGATGATATAAGTAGTAGTTCGTGATCGCGTGTACACAAGTTGTAAGATAAATGGTTCTCTTACAGATGTCTCTTGGGCCATTGGTAAGTCTTTTTCCTCCTCATTTCATTTTTTTGTTACTAATGATCTTTTTTAGCTACCGACTAGTTCTGAACTACCAACAACAACAACAACAGCAACAACAGGACAATGAAGCTGACCCAGCACCTGCCACACTGCTGCGAGCCCCTGCTTGTAGGGTGGATCGCGGGTGCTTAATGACAAACCAGGGGGGACAGAGGGCGACAACGACTAGGACCATGACAACCAGGACTATGACAACCAGGACCATGACCACAACCAGATGACGATGATGCAGGATGACAAGGAGGGGGATGAGGGAATGAGGAGGAGGAGGAGGGAATGATGGCACCAACCCAGCAGGCGGGATGGGGGAGGACAGACATGGCTGGACTACAATAACAGCAACTAGTGTTTAAAGGTCCAGTCTGTAGGACTGAAAAAAAGACCAAAACTGAACTGAACTGGACCGATTAGGACCGGACCAGTGGTCTATTTATGGACCGGTCTTTTTCAGTCCAGTTGCTGGTCTTTCGTTTTGAAAAATATAGTAGGACTGATGAAAAACTGGTTAAAACCGGTTGCGACCGGTCTTTCGTCCCAACGTATGTTGGACATTACTCCCACACATATTTACTTCATTTTCGGTCCCTGCATCATCAAAAACGGTCAAGAATTGGTTGAGATATGACCAAAAACATTTTTGTACAAGTATTTTGTTGTATCAGAACAACTTTGATTGCATTGCTTGATACCTGAGCTATAATTTTTTTTGTACAGCTATATGACATCATAAAAGTAACAACAACACACCTAATCATCTGTACCATGGGATTTTATTCATATAACAGCCCAAATGAGTGCAACTACAAACTACAAATTACAAACTACAAACTGCAACTTGAATGCATGTCCTTTCAGTTTTGGCCATATCTCAGTCAAATCTTGACGGAATTGCTTAAATGTTGGATCGGTCTACAGAGCATTACAATCTCTATCCATGATTATAATATATATGATGTAATGGTTATATTTGTTGAGATACATATGGGTTATTTGGCAGGATAAATTTTATGACAAAAGACCGGTCCAAACCAGTCTTTTTTTGGTCCATGGACCGATTAGGACCAGTCCTAAAGGGTCCGGTTGTGGTCCTCCAATATCTGGGTCGGTCCTAGACCGGTTGGAGTTGCAGGTTGCCCCATTTGGAAGTCAAAAACCGGACTGGACTGGACCTTTAAACACTAACAGCAACAGGGGGAGGACAACGTACGAGAGACAAGGAGAACATCACACAGCACCCGACAACAGGACAATGACAGGACATGATGACCACAGCCATGACCACAACCAGGTGACAATGACGTGGGATGATGAGGGGGATGAGGGGACAAGGAGGAGGGAACAATGGTGCCAACCCAGCACCTGCCCCTGCCACTGGGCAGCGGGCCATAAGTTTATTATTTTTCTTGTCTTTTTTTTATATTCCTACTAACTAATGTTACTAGCATGAAGACATGACCACCACCACCACCCTCTCACTCGCAAACACGAGGTGGGGTGGATTTTAGTACACTTAGAATAGTTAGTTTAGATACAATTAATTTATATATATACTTGGCCTGGGGATGCTATGAAACCCATGCGGGAATCGACACCTGCCAGTACCCGCCTGTACCCACTAGGGAAATGCATGGGTTTTACCCGCGGGTTTCCCACACTTTATTTCCTAATTTATTCAATGAGTTTTGCTTGAAAAATCATGGAAAAATGATTTCCTGGTAGCTATTCATTGGGTGCTTGTGACACCATGGACAAAATAATATAGTTGCATCCTTGACACATGGGAAATGTTACCCAAATATTGCTTTATGTGCTGGATCGCAAAGAGCCAACATGGAAGGGAGTCTGTACTCCCAACACTCAGGGACCAAAGTGTGATGAAGGTGGTATCTATTCATGAAAAGGTAGTCTACTATTACAAATGGTTCTCATGTATAATGAACTGTACATGTGATCTATGCATGTTTGGACATGTGACCATGTTTGTGTGTGATCAGAATATTGGTGGTTGTGCCGAATGCAGGAAGTTTGTTGTAAGAGAACTGGATCTCTTACACTCTCCCATGCTTCAAAAAAATTGACCCTCACTGCACTCTCTCCTCCCACTTCACCAGCGCTTCCGTATCTAACATTTCCGAACATGGTTGCCATAAATCCGCCTCTGGCCCATAACCTTTCCAATGTACAAGGTATTGCTTTCCTCTTCCTCTCAGCCTTTCATCTAATATTTTATCCACAAAATATTCAGTCACTCCTGCCTCTGTTATAATCGGTCCTGGTCTTTCCCTTCTTCTATCTGGAAAATTTTTATCGTCATTTTTGATATGCACTTTCAGGTGGGATATGTGGAACATCGCAAAGCATGTCGTTGGTCCTGGTATGGATAGTTTGTACATTGACGACTCTGGGAACTTTGTACAGCCCATCCCACTGTGGCATAAACTTTGCAACTCGGCCACTCTTCTTTTGCATGTAGTCTCTTTGTCGGTGTGCAGTCTCCAACATAACTTTATCCCCCACCAAAAATTCTGGATCCACTCTGCGGTCTTTGTTGGCATGGTGGGCTTGGGAGATCTTCATGGCCAACAGACAGTCTTTAGCACTTTCAACCTCTTCGTTCAATTTCTCAATCAGTTCTCCTGCCCTTACACTCTCCTCCTTGTCCCCTGAGGTTCCAGGGCCATCTACTGTAACCAAGGGCAGCATAACTCATGGTGATCTCCCTGTTTTTAAGATGAAGGGTGACACCTGTGTTGACGCGTTAATCGTGTTCATCATGTCGAACCGCACTTTCGGTAGTGCTTTTGCCCATCTGCTCTGGTTACGTTCAACATGGTATCTTAGGCATTGTACTAACATTTTGTTCATTCTTTCTGAGGCACCATCTGGTTCTGGGTGGTATGCTGTCGATAACTTGTGTTTTATTCCAGTGAGGTGCATGAGCGCCTTCCAAAATTTTGATATGAAAATTTTGTCACAATTGCTGATTATTTCTAACGGGCACCCATTTTCACAGTACCACTTATCAAAAAACAGGCCTGCAAATTCCTCCACAGTCATTGTTGTTTTGCATGCGGTGATCTGAAAATTGGCACCTAGGTGATCTGTCATCGTCATGATGGCATTGAAACCATCGTCCAATGGCAATGGACCCACGAAATCTATTGCTACTGAGTCAAATTGTTTGTCAGGGATCAGTAGTGGGTGTAAGGGTCCAGGTGCTCTTGATGTCGAAGATTTATTCTGCTGGCAAGGTCCGCATCCTGGGATATATGCGCTTAAGAGATTCTTCCTCATGTTTGGCCAATAGAACTCACTTCTCAGCAACCCATAGCTTTTCTCTCCACCAAAATGTCCGAGGTGGTCATGCGCAAGCCTGTACAGTTGTTCGCGCAAGTTCTTGTACTGTGGTATGATGAGCTGTCCTCCCACAAAAAGTAAGCCATTCTTGAAACTTAGTTCTAGCTTTGGATCCATGACACCCCGCTTTAGGTCATCGAGTATTTCTTTGCACCATTTGTCATGCATGTAGCCTTTCCTGATCTGCACGTACAACTCTGGATTTGATTCTATTGCAAACACAGCTCTCACCATGGTTGCTGGCTCCTCGGTTTCCATAAGTCTTGATAAGGCATCCACTATGGTGTTATCTTCTCCTCTTATATACGTAATTGTATACTCATATTGCAACAGATACTCCATCCATCTGACTTGTTGGAGCGACAAGTCTCATTGACCATCAAAGTTTTGAATCGTTTTATGATCTGTGTAGATGTGTATGTGTGTTCCCAGTAAGTCAACCCTCCATTTGGCTAAGGCTCGCATGATACTCAACATTTCCTGTTCATGCACAGGGTAATGTAACTCTGCAGCTTTTAGCTGTCTGCTCTCGAAGGCGACCAGTCTCGCAGACTCCCAGTCTTTTCCAAATAAGAGCACTGCTGCTTTCCTTCGCTTGCTCGCATCGCATGTTATGAATATTTGATTTTCCCCTGGGTTTTGGTGGTCAATGGTCGTTAGGCAATCCCTGCTTAGGACAAGTCCTTTGATTGCATCGAACATGGTTTGGTGTTATTTAGTCCATGGTGGGAATGATTTGTTACATTCCTTTTTAGTGAGTGGCGTTAGCACCGCCGTGTGCTCTGCCAAAGCTGGCAAGAATGTGCTGATATATCTTACTAGTCCCAAGAACTGTTGCACCTGCTTTGCCGAGGTCGGTGCCAGCCAATTCAACAGGTGTTCGACTTTTGAGCCGTCTGCCTCGATTCCTTTTGCAGAGATGTCATGCCCCAGGAAATGGACTTCCATTGTGAATAACGATGATTTTTTGTTGAACAGCAAAGGTGCGCTGCTCTCAATGCTTCCAGTACCAACACTACATTTGCCTTGTGTTCTGCTAGTGATGAAGACCAGATAATAATATTGTCTAGATATACGTGGCAGATTCTTCCTATGAGGTCCGACAATGCCAGTGTTACTCTCCTTTGATGCATTGCTGGTGACTTTCATACTCCCATAGGCATCACCACCCATTCCCAGAGCCCGAACAGGGTCAAGGTCATGGTGTATTTTACATGCTCTGGGTGAACCAAAATTTGGAAGAATGAGTTGTCATGTCTAATTTTCCCCAGATTTTCCCTTTTGCACAATCCGCTAGGATGTCATCGATGCGGGGAAGCGGGTAGTTATCTGGTATGGTCATTTTATTTAATTTTCTATAATCATTGACCCATCTTGGTAGAACTGTGCAATCAGCTTTTGGGATGATGAATGATGGCAAAGCATATGGGGAAGATGATGGGCAAATTCACCCTGCTTTCAAGTGCTGTTCGATCAAGGTTTTCCAACCTTCTCTGTATTTCCTTGTGCACGAGTACACCTGTCCCACAGAAACTGGCATTCCAGGCTTAATTTCGATATGGTGGTAAACTGTCATTGGTAGATCCTTCATGTGAGGGATGTCTGTTGGGAAGCAGTCTTGATACCATTCTTTGTATAGTGTGTCTGTGCTGAGGATTTTCTGTCTGGCCAACTCTTCTATTCTTTTTTTTATAGCCACGATAATACATGGGGTCGATGTGGTGTGCATTTCGAATTGAAATCGCTCTGGGTTTTCCTTGAATACGCACTCAAGTTCCTGTATTACTAGTTGTTGCCCTATGCATGTAGTAGCTTGACCAATTTTTATTGCTTTTGTTTCCACCCCACAGCGTTCGTGAGGTGAACATTGTTGAGCTTTAGGAATTGCCTTTGTTGGGTTCATTAAGTCATATCTGTCTCCTTTTGCGATTGCTGTTCTCAATTCTGCATCAACCACGATCCTGTTCTTTGTTAGGAAGTCCAGGCCTAGGATTATATCCATCTGAAGATTTGGGCAAATCACTGCATTGACAACTTTTGCTTTCCATACTGCGTCTGGGGATTGAAGGTGTAATTTACAATACTCTGTTAAGCTAGAGTCCATGGTTCTCTTTCCATCTATGAATGCTCCTGATACTGCAAACAGTTTGAATAACTTGTGGCAAACGAGTCCCAAAATTTCCACCGTTTCAGATGAAATCAGCACTGGGGGGGAACCGTGGTCAATTAGTGCTCGAATTGGTGTAGGTGCACAGGTTAAGGGAGCGTCGATGCAACAGTTCCACCACAAATGTGATGGTAAGGAAAGGTCAAGAATGTACTCGTTTGCCTCTTCTTCATTCATTTCAAAATCAGTGCTGTCGTCCTCCTCCTCAAAGATAGCAGCCACCACAGTTGAGTTCTTTGCCTCGAAGGCTGCCTTTGCCTTTAGTGCTGCTGCAATATTAACGTTCTTGCAAGCCTCCAGAGTAGGTCTTCTGTTGGCACCTAGTGGACATTCTGGGGTGTAGTGACCAGCGTAGAATAGTCTACAGCAAAAACAACCTCGGTGTGCTCTTAATAAGTCATGTTTGACCTGTGTTAGCTTCGGCGTCAGAGGCTGCTGGGTGCCGGTAGTGTTTGCTGCAGTTGTTGGTCCATTGACGCTCGTTGTTGCATTGGTTGTGGCTGCATGTCCTGCACTGCCTGCGTGAGCTCCGCTGCCTTTGGTGTTGGTGCGAGCTGTCAACTGGGCAATCTTCAACCATTCTTCTCTTTTGTTTTGGTTTTCTAAGTTGAGGAGGTGAACACGTTGGATCCACACTTCGAGGTCTGTGATAGCATCGAGTGTTCTGTGTGTGTTGTTCACATCGTAAGATGCTTTCAATGCAGGAGAGAGGCGGGGGACAAAATGTGCACGTAGCTTTTCTTCCTCAATGTGATAACCTGATTTAGTGATAGCAAGCTCCACGTTCACTTCCCTTATGCTCTTGGTCCAGGTGAAAAAAGCCTGCAAAGTCTGCATAGTGATTTGCATTGCCACGAGGTCGTCTTTCCAGTTAGCAGGGAGAAACTTGTTTTTGAACTCTGTGAAGAATTCCACGAATGTGAGGGCTACAAGATGGTCATGGTGAGTCATAATCCAAGCTTGAATAGCTGAAGATTCAAAATTGTATATGATACTCAAGATGCATTCGTTCTCAGGTACTTTCTTGTTCTGGAAAAAGCGACGACACACATTTTCGAAGATGTGGATAATCGGGATTGTTATCAGGCCAGCCGATAAAACTGGCACATGGCTTCCTTTGCCACCTGTGATGGTTGCGGGGGCATATTGCATGTTGTCAACGTTCATTTGATGTCCAGTGAGGTTTTCCTCGGAATCACTAGAGTCACTGGAGGGGTATGATTGGGTTGGCAGGGCGGGGACAGTGTTTAAGTCAGGGATCAGGATGTGGTTTAGGCTGTGGCTGCTTTCAGGTGTTGAAGGAGGTGAAGAGAGAGGGCTAGAGTTTGCAGTGATTGGCACAGCGTGCGACCTACTGCGAGTTGTGACGGTGACGTGGGTGGACGTGGTTTGAGACAGATTGTCGGTTGTCGAGAGGGCTGGTTTAACAATGGTAACCTTTGACAAGTGCTATCTTATAAGAATAGTGACTATATGCATTGTTGTTTGTTGACACTGTAGTAGGTGACGTGATTTATGCATCGTGTCCTCGGTGTCTCTGTGGGTTTCGCTGTTCACGTGGTGTGACAGCAGATTTGCGAGAAGATACGGAAGTAAGCAGATTTGCCAGAAGCACCAGAAGTAAGGAAGATCTGTGAGAAGCTATGGAAGCAAGAGGGGGAATGATCCAGTAGATAACGAAAGTTTGCAGGGTGAGGCCAGGGTATCTCTGTATCAGGCGAGGTTGGTATCGCGAATTAGAATCACTTTTGACACAAAAAAAAAGTGGAAGGGAGTCTGTACTCCCAACACTCAGGGACCAAAGTGTGATGAAGGTGGTATCTATTCAAGAAAAGGTAGTCTACTATTACAAATGGTTCTTGTGTATAATGAACTGTACATGTGATCTATGCGTGTTTGGACATGTGACCATGTTTGTGTGTGATTGGAATATTGGTGGTTGTGCCGAATGCAGGAAGTTTGTTGTAAGAGAACTGGATCTCTTACACAACAAAACACTTCCAGAAAATTATTTTTTCATGATTTTTCATGCAGAACTCATTGAATAAATTAGGAAATAAAAGCATGGGAAACCCATGCATTTCCCTAGTACCCGCTGCATATCAACCTGTGGGTCGACAGGTTTCTACCCATGGGGGTACGGGTACAGGTAGAGCTCTGGGTACCCATGTGAGTACCCATGCTATTGCCTATACACACCATTCCAGACACCCCTGCCTTAAGCAATTGCTCATTTTTGCATAATGTGCCACCTAGCACCATGAATGCATCAGAGCACCTCAACGCGCTTGAAGGCAACGTTACTGGAATTAGTGTTGCCATGGCTCAAGCCACATTTTTTGCTATCTTGGGAAATAAATTATGTAAAATCACTAAAATATTTGAGGAGCTAGATCCCATCAAAATCAAAAGCTGAGGGATCTAGCTCCTCAAATATTTTAGTGATTTTACATAATTTATTTCCCAAGATAGCAAAAAACACAGCTCAAGCCATGGCAACACTAACTGGAATATGCACACAAATTGAGTCACTTAAATCTATGATCAAAAACTTCATCAGAACCCTTCAGGCTAGCTCCACAACCAATATTCCCCCCAAGCATGCCCAATAATGATGTGCCACCTAATGCACCCACTAAGGAGCACACCCAGATCAAACTGTCTCCCCCCACAGAGTTTAATGGTGTGCATGTGCAGGGGCATGCATTACTTAATTCCTGTGGGTTGTACATCAGTCTCCAGTCACATCAATTTGTTGACAATGCTGCAAAAATTTATTGGGCCTTTACATACATGAAATCTGAATGTGCCTATCTCTACATGGACTGTATTCTGCGCCAAACTAAGGAGCTTGGTTCTCTACCTTTCTCCACTTGGGGTGACTTTTGAGCAGAGTTTGTACACCACTTTTGTCCCCTCAATGAGTGCCACCGAGCAGTGACATGGCTTGAGTCACCCTCTTACCATCAGGCATGTCGATCCATGGACAATTATATTGACAAGTTTAAGGACTTGGTGGACATGGCAAAATATGGAAGTGGGCTACCAGTGGTGAAGTTCTGATGGGGTCTCAATCAAGAGATTCAGGACCAGATTGCGCAGGTGTTGGAAGGGCACCCAGCAGATGGTGATATCTATGCTTGGTATGAAGCTGCTTCACTCTGTGATGAGAAATGTGGCATTTAATGCTGCATTCCATGCTCCAACTACCACTCATGCACCCTACACCTTCAATTGAATCCTCTCCCACCCTAACCCCATTCCTGTCTGTCAGACTCCTGCACCAGCCATCAGTGCCCCTGTACCAATGGATGTTGATGCAGCCCATAGTCATGTCCATAGGCTGGATCTCTGCCACTGCTGTGGGGAACATGGCCAGAGTGTGTCCCCATTGTCAGGATATCTGCATGCTCACCCCTGATGGGCTCCTTCAAGACCTGTTGGCACTTGTAGATGTTGAGGAGGCAAAGGAGAAAGAGAGTGAGGAGATTAAATCTGAGGCCAAAGAGGAGCAGGATTTTTCCACCCGCAATGAGTGAACCGTACACCTCATTGCCTGTCCATAACTACTTTGAAGTTCTACCTGTTGAATTGCTAGAGGATGAATCTAATTCCATGACTATTCCTCCCTCAAACTCTCTTAGGTTGGCTAAAGACATACCTGCTACCCCTACTTGTCCCTCTACCCATTACACCAAACTTAAATTGTGGGAGTGTAAACTACCACACAAATATATAGTGGCATCCACCCCTTCCCAACACTCTTTAGCATTGAAGGTCAAATTGCAGACTACAGACACCAGGCAAGTACTTGGTACCTCTGCTCTTCTGGACTCAGGTGCCACTGGTCTTTTCATTGACACTTGGCTAGTGCAACAAAGACATCTGAACACTCACTCACTTTCTTGTCCAATACCTGTTTATAATGTGGATGTGTCCCTGAACAAAGCTGGTGCCATTTGGGAGGTTGTAGATCTGGTTCTCCATTACGTGGATCATAGTGAATGAGCCCTGTTTGATGTCATACAATCAGGGAAACAGGAGGTGATCCTGGGCTATCCATGGCTTTGTGACCACAACTCAGAAGTCAACTGGACAACCAGGGAAATTACTATGAGTCAGTGCCCCTCCCATTGCTGCACATGCTTCACTGAAGCCAGACAAGTGCGCTGTGGACAAAAGGCCTTGATAGAAGTGTCATGCTGGGCCAATGCCTGTGCCTGATGTGGAGTTGGAGGATGTCCCCAACCTCTCACCAGATCCCAATGAGGAGGAGGATGAACCAGGGGAGATCAAAGAAGGTGATCAGATTTTTTACACTGCAATCAGTCCATCACATGAGGTGTGTGCTACATTGAACATCTCCTGGTGTCTTGCAGAGGCATTCCACAAGAACAACACTGCTAAGTCTTTTGGTGATTCTGTACTCCCTCATCTTCACAATTTTTAGGATGTATTTTCCAAGGATTCTTTTGATTCTCTGCCAGGACACAAACTGTGGGATCATGCAATTGAGCTCATTCCAGGTGCAACACCTTCTTCCTGCAAGGTCTATCCTCTGTCCCCTGAAGACAACTTGATAAATTCCTTGACGAACACTTGGCTTCAGGCCACATCCAACCCTCCAAGTCACCCATGGCCTCCCCCTTTTTCTTTGTCAAGAAGAAGGATGGCTCACTCCAATCCGTTCAAGATTATTGAAGGCTCAATGAACTCACAGTCAAGAATCACTACCCATTACCCCTCATTTCCAAACTTGTGAATCAGCTTTGTGGGGCATAATACTTCACCAAGCTCAATGTCCACTGGGGCTACAATAATGTGCAGATAAAGGAAGGAGATGAGTGGAAGGCAGCCTTTCATACCAACCACGGTCTTTTTGAACCACTTGTCATGTCCTTTGGTCTCACTAATAGTCCTGCAACCTTTCAGACCATGATGAACAATGTCTTCCATGACCTTATACTTGAAGGCATTGTCTGTTTCTATCTCAACGACATTCTCATCTTCACATACGACATCAATGAACACCATCAAATCATGTGCCTCATCCTTGAAAGGCTTTGACTGCACAAACTCTACCTCCAACATGACAAGTGCAAGTTTGAGAAGACTAAAATCAAGTACTTGGGTCTGATCATATTGGAGGGCCATGTGGAGATGGATCCTGTTAAGGTAAATGGGGTCATGGGTTGGCCTATGCTCATGAACAAGAAGGAGGTACAGTCCTTTTTAGGCTTTATCAACTTTTATCAGTGTTTTATCAAGGACTTCTCTCACCATGCATGACCACTGTTTGATCTCACAGGCAAGGGGATATGGAGGTGGGACAATGCACAACAGGAGGCATTTGAGAGGCTTAAATAGATGGTCACATCTGCTTCCATCCTTACCTTTGCTGATGACTCATGCCCTTTTTGTGTAGAAGCCAACAGTTCTGACTTTGCGATGGGCACTGTATTGTCCCAGTAGTCTCTGGATGACCAGAAGTGGCATCCTGTTGCACTCTACTCAAAAAGCCTTAGTGCTGTGGAGAGGAACTATGAGATCCATAACAAGGACGTGTTTACTGTCCATGTATTGGAAGGCATTGTTCCCCAGGGTGAGGAGCGGGACATCCTATGTGACATTTGTCATGCAAACCATAGCAGTTTACATGAGGATGTTGTTGCCTCAGCTGTCAAGGAACTGAGGAAGTGGTCAACCCTTTCACTATGTGCTGCAGAGTGGGTTGAGAAGGAGGATCTGCTGTACTTCCAAGATCACATCTATGTTTCCAATGACCTGCACCTTTGACAATGTATCATATCTCAACACCATGACTCACAGATTGCAGGGCACCCTAGACACAGGAAGACATTGGAGCTTGTTTCATGGAATTATTGGTGGCTGCAGATGTCATGACTCATTGGTCAGTACTGCTGTACTTGTGACCTTTGCTTATACATCAAGGTTCCTCAACACAAGCCCATTGGTGAGTTACACCCTCTTCCTGTTCCAGAAAATTATTGGGATGTCATGAGTGTAGACTTTGTGGTGGAATTACCAGAGTCAAATGGGTTTGATGCAGTAATGTGCACAGTCGACTCAGCGAGAAAACAAGCTCACTTTATTCTGACTCACACTACTGTTATGGCATTGGGTGCAGCCTGGCTCTACCTTCACCATGTGTGGAAGCTACATGGACCTCCTGGCACCTTCCTTTGCAATTGAGGACCTCAATTTGTTGCAGAGTTCACCTGAGAGCTGTACCATCTCCTAGGAATTAAACTCCTTGCTTCTACTGCCTATCACCCACAGACTGATGGACAGACCGAATGGGTCAATCAGGAGCTGGAGCAATACATCTGCATCTTCATCAATGAGCACCAGGATGACTGAGAGGATCTTCTCCCCATGGCCAAATTTGGATACAACAATCACATCCATGCATCCACTCAGCAAACTCCCTTTCTCCTGGACACTGGATGACACCCACACATGGGCTTTGAACCTCGCCAAGCACCATCACAGCTTGAGACAGTGAATGAATTTACAGACTAGATAAAGGATAGCTTGGAAGAGGCAAAGGCAGCTCTAGTTAAGGCAAAGGACAACATGGCATGCTTTTACAACCAACACCACTCACCAACACCCAAGTATAAGGTTGGTGACTGAGTTTACCTTGACTCCAGCAACATCTCTACCACCCATCCATCCAAGAAACTTGCACACCATTTCCTTGGACCATTCCCCATTGTCAAGTGCATTGGAACACATGCCTACTGCCTACGCCTACCAGCATCCATGTCCAGACTCCACCCTGTCTTCCACATCATCAAACTACTGCCAGCACCAGTGGATCCATTCCCAGGATGTTGCTCATGCAAAGAACAGTTGTACATAGTCTTCTTGTCTCACTGGGCCCTTCAAATGACACTTAAATAGATTAGAATCAAATATAAGATCATGAGAAACAAAGCAGAACTCACCAAGTTCTGCCATACCCAAATTGTAACCCCTACAAAGTGAAAACTTCAAAATGCAACAGACCAAATTGACATAGGCATCTTGTCTCGCCAGGCCCTTCAAACAACATGCAAATAGATTAAAATCAGATACTGATAAGATCATAAGAACGAAGCATAACTTACCAAGTTCTGCCATACCCAAATTGTAACCCCCTACAAAGTGAAAACTTCGAAATGCAATGGAACAAATTAACCTAGGCCTCTCATCTTATCAGTTCCTTCAAACAACATGTACATAGATTAAAATCAGATATAAGATCATGAGAAACGAGACAGAACTCACCAAGTTCCATCATATCCAACCTACAAAGTGAAAACATCAAAATGCAACAGAATGGATAGATGGAGGCCTCTTGTCTTACCTGGTCCTTCAAATGGCATGTAAATAGATTAGAATTAAATATAAGATTGTGAGAAATGAAGCAGAACTCAGTTCTACCATATCCAAATTATAACCCTACAAAGTGAAAACTTTGAAATGCGACAGAACAAATTGACATAGGCCTTAACCCTTCAAATCACATGTAAATAAATTAGAATCAAATATAGGATCATGAGAAACAAAGCAGAACCCACCAAGTTCTGTCATACCCATGTTGTAGCCACTTTGAAAGGAAAACATCAACATATGATATCATAGGCCTCTTGTCTGACTGGATGCTTCAAATGACATGAAATTACATTAGAACCAAGCATAAGATGATAAGAAATAAAGCAGAACTCATCAAGTTGCAAGGTGTAGGTGCTGCTTAGCATGGATTTGGTGTGGGTCGATAGTGCACTGGCAAGTGAGGCAAAATCTCAAATGTTTTATATAGAACTATTCAAAACTAGTACTAGCAATCTCAAACACCACCATAACCTGTGACACCATCAGACGGGTTGCAGTATAACACAGTGTTCAATTTTCAAACACTGTACTACTACCCATACCTCCACATGATCACCGCAGGTATCACCGTACCTGTGATATACCCTATAGCTGACTGCATGACTAGCTACACTGCTCAACACTCCTTGCTCCCCATCTTCTTCACACCTCCTCCACCCCCACACACAACATCATCAGCACTTTTTAACACATCTGCTCCCTTGCATATCTCATTTTGGGGTCTGTCTAGGTGGACCTCTGTTCCTGCTACTACTTCACTCTGAGCATGCAGCAGAGGTTGTCATAAAGGTGTGTTCTGAAGTCAAGAAGCCTTTTTTAGGCCTCTGCACCAACTAGCCCTACTATCTGCACAGAGCACTGCTCAACCCCTCTTTTCACATGGTCCATGCCATGGTGCTAGTGGCTAGCAGATGCCAGGCTATAAGACAGTTGAAGTGCAACTAGGGGTTCTGATCACACTCACAAGCAACACAGGCAAGCACTTCACACTGCACATTGTTCTCAGCTTCTTAACCTTTCAGTACTGTTATTCAAGGCTTTGTCTATCAGAATAACATTTACTTGCATTGTAAGAGCTCTCATGATTCCCAACAGATTGGACTCAACTAGATTTTCACTCAACAGGATTTATCTGGTATTACTAGGTGACACTGCAAGTGTTGGTGGAAACCTTCCTTACTGGCTGCTTGTCTTGGCATGTGAAACTGTCCAAGACATCTGTATTGCTGAAGGTTACTACTCTCAACTAAGTCTTATAGTGTTGTGTCAATTGCCAAATGGACAGCTAGAGTTTGTACAACTGTTACCCAACCACCAAACATAAGATGTTTCCTCAACTGGGACACTGTCTTTGCCAGCATTCCAGATGGTGGTTATGATCCCCTGACCACCTCTCATCCTCTGATGGACATGTCTGCAAGCTTCAGGACACACTGTTGCCCAAGTGGAAGATGCTGGCTCAAGTTTGATCCCTCATAAATGGTGTTTGCATTTTCCCAAGGTGTCTGGTGCAGCCTATTCAGTAGAAATCCACAATACATCCGTCCAGCAGATTTCTGCAAAACGATGATAGATCCATCAGTAGTGGATTGGGCCCATAGCAGGAAAGACTCGTGTGGGCCGAGGGTGTGATGCATCCATGTGGGCCCAGTATACAGATTCACTGCCAGTGATGATTCTTCCCAGTGGTAATTGCTGAAAGATTCTCAGTGGCAGTAACATCTGACTCACAGCGCCAGCTAGCATGGTCACCATTTTACTACATGGCACCAGCGATGATTATTACCGGTGGTAATTGCTTGATCCATGTGGGCCCAGTGAATAGAATTATAGCACCAGCAGCAACAATCACTGCCAGTAATTGCTAGAAAAATATGGTCTACCCTTCATGGGCGACGATTCTCGCCGCTGGTAATTACTGAAAAGATTGTAATTGCCAAAAAATGGTGCTGGCTAGCACGGTTGACATATACATTAAGCAAAACAAAAGAAGTTGCTAGTGATAATTTTACGATGTCCTTGGTAAAGAATTCATCATTGTCCTGCACTTCTGCTGCATTAATTGGGCCATCTGGCACATTGCCTCATCAAGGGTGGCGAGCTGCCGGTGAAGGGCATGGTTTACTGCAATGTTGGACTTCACTGTCTTGATGGCCTCACGGTAGCTGTGTTCAACAGCGTCAGAATAAGTCAAAATCTCCTACAATCATTATTCAGCAGCTCCCGGCCAAAGTTCAGGACTTACTTGGGGGGCCTGCTGGGATGATGCTGGTGTCGATGGAGTACAACCTGGGAATACTGGATGAATCCGGCTGGGTAACGAAAGGAGGATGGTGCACTGAGGAACATTTTGGGGAGAGCCAGGGGGGGAATGGACCTCATCTGAATCACTCTGTGTCAATATTGAACTATGAGAAGATCCAGGTGAGGACAATGTCAGGGTGACATGATCCAGCACAGATTCGATATAGGCCATAGAGACATCGAGCTCCATGTCACTACCTTCAGTCACCTCAGTAAACCAGAAGTGTGCACTGTCTGCATCTGGCATGTCAACACTGGCAGGGATCTCAAGAGTGTCCACCATTTGTAATTGTGATGGCAGTGTTGCCAAATGATAAGGACTGCCAGGAATATAAAAAGTGTCTGGGTCAATGGTATGGGTATGTAGCACCATTGGGGCTCCAAAATCAACTCCAGAACAATCTGTGCCTGGTGAGTCAGGAATATGAAACATGTTCATGTCATTGTGTGCCGGGGATGATGTCAAATGAGCAGTGGTGCTCGCCACCAGTGACTCAGGACTACCAGTAATATAAAACACATTGGTGGCTGGCGGGTCAGGAATATGCATGTCTAGGTCATGGTGTGTTGGCGATAGTGTCAAATGAACAGTGGTGCTTGCCACCGGCTCAGGACTACCAGGAATATAAAATGCATTGGCGGCCGGTGAGTCAGGAATATGAAACATGTCTAGGTCATGGTGTGCCAGCAATAATGTCAAATGAGCAGTGGTGCTCACCACCGGCTCAGGACTACCAGGAATATAAAACGCATCAGCGGCCAGCGAGTCAGCAATATGAAACATGTCTCGGTCATGGTGTGCCAGCAATAATGTCAAATGAACAGTGCTGATTGCCACCGGCGAGTCAGGACTACCAGGAATATAAAACGCATCGGTGGCCGGCGAGTCAGGAATATGAAAGAGATCTAGGTCATGGTGTGGCGGTGATGATGTCAAATGAATGGTGCTCGCTGTGGGTGAGTCGGGACTACCAGGAATGTGAAATGCATCCAAGTCAAAAGATTGGGAATTTTTGGCGGGTGGGGTTGCCAAATGGATAATATCTGCAGCCGCTTCAGAAATATCAAAAGCAAATGAGGAATGTATCGATGAACGTGGTATGGAGAAATGAAGAGTACCATCCACCACCGGTGAATCAGGATGTTCAGGAATATGAAAAGTGGCCAGGTCCAGATTATTTATATCCACCACTGGTGAATCAGGACTACCAGGAATATCCAAGGCGTCGAGGTCCAGAGTGGGCATACTTGTTGGTGGCAAATTTGGCAAGTTTACTGATGAGCTGCCTGAATATTCCATAAGACACAAAAATTGATCAACAAACGTGGTCACGTGAATTTTGAATATGGATGCATTTATTGACACTATCAACTGCATCCACCCTAAGTACAAAGAGTTTTATCATGTCTTTTCAGCACACCGAATCCATGGAGTGCACCCTCAATACATTTTTGGATGGTACTCAGATGACCGTGGATTCGAAATCCATGTTGGGCAAGTTGGTGCGTGATTTTTATTATGTCCTATGAATCTTTCTAAGAAGGCTTTGAAGTTGGATTATAGGCAAAAGGTGTTGGCGAAGGAAGCGGTGATGACGCCGTTCCTCAAACATGTGTTCAAAGTACTCCATCAGTGGGATAAGTCTGGCCCAGTGCCTTGGGAATCCATTGACTGGAGCATATATATTCATCAACCTTTGCCTGTCGCTGCGCCAAGCAGCACTCTCCTGGCCATGCACGTTACCCTCCAAATCCCCACCATGGCTATGCCACCCATCATTGCTCCCGGTTCTGCAGCCGAATCACTCGTCACCGTGTCCACACCCGTTCCTACCACTGCAATGCCGGAGGCTCAGACCAACCAAACAGAAGCGGCTGCAAGAGCCCAGAGCAAGGGCAAGGGCAAGGGCAAGGGCAAGGGCAAGGAAAAGAAGGTCATAGAACACCTGGCTCCACCTCAGTCGAAATGCCGAAAGGTGTCGCCACAGCTGGTGCCACCTGAAACGGAGGACAGCAACGTCACAAAAGAGCCACCATTCATCCATGCCAACCTGCCAATCATGATGGCCACTCCTGCTCTACCTGAAGACGATATATGGAGGTCCATTGTGGAATGGCCCACTGCTCTGTGCGACACCTGCAGTTTGAGGGGCCTGACAACCTGCCAAACGACAGGCATCCAGATTGCTTGCATGACGTGCCACAAGGGCAAGACGAAATGCTCATATACAGCATCACGTTCAGCATGGCGGGATGAATTGATAGTGGCAGGGGAGCTCAAGGGGAGAAAAAAGGTCGTTGGGAAGAAAAAGGTGAAGGCAGAGGAAAGTGAACGACCGAGAACGGCGCCAAAGAGAAAACGCCGGGCAGCAGACACCACCGGTGAGTCAGATGAGTACATCCCCATCACACCAGCCCCCATCCCCTCAACTTCATGCATCTCTGACCATATACCAACCCCAGAGCCTGTCCCATCAACAAGCCTCACAATCCCCCAATCCATTGACACCACACTTCCTGTGCCACCGCCCCCAGGTTGTGTCACCCATCCCAATCGCATGCCCACTGTCGGTGGTTTACAACGGGAGCTCCAAGACCTCCGCACACTCATATCGGTCTTAGCAGAAAATCAAGGGAAATTGGATAAGAAAAGCCTCATGTTGCATGGATACATGGAAGTTTTGAACACGTTGAAGGAAAAGATGACTGTGAGCATTCTGGCATTGGAGGCTGAGATGGGTGAGTTGAGAGAAAAGGTGCTGGTGAGCATTCCGGTGCTGGAGGCTGAGATGAGGGGGTTGAGGAATGGGATGGAGTTGGAGAAGATGAAGCAGGAGGTTTTCATGTTGCGTGGTCAATTGGCAGCAACGAACAAGCGGCTGGCCGAATTGGAGAATGAGGGAAGCTCTGAGGAGGAATCAGAAGATGAAGATCCACGGAATGCAGATGCCACAGCGCCATTGATGATCCATCTCCTGAAGTCATCAATGTTTGTCAATCCAGCCCATTTGCGTGAATCCATTTGCTCCCCACCATCACCTGTTCCCATTATTATGACCACAGCTACATCGGTGATCCCTGACACCAGTTCTTTCACCAATGCAGCTGCAACTTCTACCTCCCCGGATCCAACATCAACATACACTGCACAAATGTCCCCCCTCTCGCCTGATACCACTGTCTCAATTCCAAAAACATCAACACCCCCAGCATAATTCTACATTGGATAAAAATTAACAATATTTTTTATACTATGCCTATTTGTGTATATATTTTGATCAATATATGCATAGTTGCTTCATTAATAGATGGAGTATAAGGTATATATTGAATTCATCATGCTGTAGGAATGTGGAAGGAGGCTACAAGGATAGATACAACAAACGTACATTGAAGTGACCGACGCTGGTAGTGATAAAGTCGCCGGCGGCCATAAGCGTAACAGTGGAGCTAAGCGAATGAGCGCCGGTTACTGTATGAGCTAAGAAAATGTGTATGGGCCCATCCTAACATAATGCAGGGAAATGGGCCCATATGAATGATATGCCCGATGGAATGATCGGGTGGGCCCATGACAGTAAAAGGAAAACAGTATGGGCCCACACGACTTCAGTGCATCTCTCGGCACCAGAAAACATAAAGTTGGCACAGGCAATTCACATAGCTCTTAAAAGATTTGTATTGTAATAGCAGCAGTAATTCAAGTCCTGTAGGCTATAGTTGTGGGGGCCCATACTGTTTTAAGTCGTCTATTTAGGAAAAGATAAAGTGGGCGCCAGTCATGCACATAGTTCTTAAAAGACTTTAATTGCAGCCAGTGTGCACTAGAACATGGATAACAAACAAAGGAATGGTGACATGCTGTATGCTGTAGGAATGTGGGAGGATAAGGATATATGCAAAATCAGTACATTGTAGTGACTGGCGCCGGTAGTGAAAGTGCCCAGCGCCAGGAGTGAAAAGGTGACCGGCGCCGGTAGTGATAAAGTCGACGGTCCGAGAAAATGATGCCCAACTTCAGAAGGACAGGAAATTGTTGGCTTACTGGGAGGATGTGCAGAATCAGGTTAGGGAGCACCTTGACACTTAACAAGTCGTCTATGTAGGAAAAGATAAACATTGTAGTGACCGGCGCCGGTAGTGATAAAGTCACTTGTGGCGATAAGCATCCAAGGTCAAGAGCTAAGTGAATGACCAGCGCCGGTTATTGTAGAACCCCATGAGCTACAAAAATGCATATGGGCCCATCCAAAAAGAATACAGGGAAATGGGCCCATACGAATGATATGCTCGATGGAATGATCAGGTGGGCCCATGACAGTAAAAGGAAAACAGTATGGGCCCACACAACTATAGCGTACAGGACTTGAATTACTGCTGTTATTACAAATCATAAAGAATATATCCTAAAACAGTACATTGTAGTGACCGGTGCCGGTAGGGATATACACAGGCACGTAACAGAAGAGAACAATCATTAGTCGAAGACAGTAGTAATGTGCAATGAGAGTAGACGTAGATTAATCCTGACACTGGCCAGACAGCAACTGTCGCTTGTGTGGCAGTCAGCTATTTCCTAACAGGATGTCTCAGCACTGGAAAACATAAAGTCGGCACCCGACATGGTGTAGTGATAATGTTACCAGGGGCAATAAGCATACAAGTTCAGAGCTAAGCAAATGACTGGTGCCATGATCAGCAACGGTCACTGTACATGACCTAAGGAAATGTCTATGGGCCCTTCTCATAAAAGAATCTATACACAAATGGTACTTTGTAGGGACCGGTGATAGTAGTGACAACGGCGGTGATAATGCACCGGCACTTAGGGGCACATAGTTTGAAGAATATATGCATGGTTATTTCATTAGTAGATGAAATATATAAGGGATCTATTGAATGTATTGCATCCATGGCAGCACCAAAAAAAAAACTATCCGCCGACCGCAGTGATATCCAAAGGCATGGTTTATTGTGCATGTCGGTGTCTTAAGTCAAACATATCCTAGGGGTCAGTGGATGCATCTCCATGAGCTTTTGGTCTTGGCTTTGGATGGAGGCCGGGATCCATTGTCACATTCATCACTTCGACATCAGTGTTGCTGGGCTTTGATTTTTTAGGCCGCCAGCCGCGACTATTGTGGTCATTCGACCGTGCTCTTTTCAGCTTTCCCTTGCTTCCTTCTGCTGGTGTACTTGTTCCAGCATCCTGTGTTGTAGTCACTTCATTGGTGTTGCAAGCACGGGATCTGTGGTCATTCGACCGTGCTCTTTTCAACTTTCCCTTCCTTCCTTCCGCTGGTGTACTCGTTCCAGCATCCTGTGTTGTAGTCACTTCATCGGTGTTGCGAGCGCGGGATCTTGATTGTGTTTTCATCCAACACTTTCTGTGGTCAGGGATTACACTATCGGTTGAAGCAACTGATGTTGCCTTGGGGATGGTATCCATCAGTAATGAAGCTAGTGTCATGTTCTGGTGAGAATTTTGACCTTGCCGAATGGCCGGTCAGAGGGCAGGTGCAGTGGAATCATGGATACTACCATGTTCCATCCATGCAGGAACCGGACCGCTCATTAAATGACCCCCATGCTCCAAATCTGCAAGATAGCTAGCATAGGTAGGCTCTGTCATGTCGACTCCTGTAGGACCGGTCATCAAACCTGTCATCACCGGAATATTGTGATCCTCTGCTGTTACGTATCAGCCAGGTGGAATGAGCGCCTTCTGGAGCATGGGATCAACCAAAAGGTCCCATTCCAGCAGCATCAGGTTTTCCAGTAGCAGTGGAGTTAACCCAGTGGCTTGCTGCTTTTTCTTTTGTTGTTTCGGTACTGGTGCACTCTCACTTTTGGGTTGCTGTGTGGTGGCCTTGGGCCGTTTGCCTTTTGTTTTCTTTTTGGTTTGTTTGCACTTTGGCGGATTGCGTGGAGCTGCTGTCATTCCTTCGGTCTCCGTGTCATCCAAGTCTGTAAGTTCTTGTAATCGAACTGCCGGCCAAAGTGTTCCCTCCCGTGAATTAAGGACATTTGTGAATTTGAAACCAATCTTTCCTTCTTCCTGCCTTCCCATCCAATGGGTAAAACATGCCTTGATATCATGTTTATGCATTTTTGATGGTTCCCGCAATAATACAAACTCCTCATCCAGTGATTCATCTGAGTCTTCCGGTGCCACAGTCGATGCTCGTGATCTCCCCAGCACCGAGGAAGTTGCGCAGCTCTTTCCTCCTTTCTGCAGAGGCATATAGTCCACCTGGTTGATAAATTCGGATTGCTGTGTGTGAATATCAAGCCATGGGACATGACCGGAGGTTCTCCTTGCAGCTAAATCTTGCTGGGGATCAGCATCTTCATTAATCAAAAATGGTTCACTCACTGTACATCCTTTCAATGTATGCCCATAAAACTTGTTTTTGGTAATTCAAAAACTGGGCATTGTCACCGTGGCGGATAAGACAGTTCGCCAGTAGCAGTGGCTGTCCCTTCACTCCAGTCTCCAGGATTTGTTTAGGCTTTGCCCCACCAGCAGGTCATATCACTGATTTCTCCTCTTCATTGGCAGTGAGATATTCCTTGATGTATGCCTCGAACGTGTCTGCAATAGGCTTTTCATGCCACCCAGGTTCATCAGCAATGAAATTTGGCTTATTGTTGCCTAGAAAGCTATTTGTTTCAAACCTACAAATTCTTCATTAGTTGCCGTTAAATGCCAGGTGAATGGACATACATGCTCCACTTCCTCTTGCCCGCTGGATTTACCCATCCACCCAACACAACCATTCGAACCCCAAGTTCAAGGTACATCAAATTTTGAAATTCATTCATATGCTTTGTGAGCGTTTTCTCGGCATCCCTAAGATCAATTCAGCCAAGTTACTGAATTATGGGTGATACACATACTTTCACCGAACAGCTGATGGTGGGCCAGTATTCATCCATTGTTGCCGAAGTGCCTCAATCTTTGCATTTTCCTTTGAATCATTGGAGATTCTTTTGTTGACCTTCGCATATTGCCGCGAATATTTGGCCATCCAGTCCGGTCGTCCTTTCTCCAGTTCTGGAGCCTCCTGTCCAATCACCACCTCTATTTCTGACCCATACAGGTGGATAATTACTTTGTGCCGTGGAGGGACCTTGCTGACCGCCGCCTTCAGTGGTTTGCGAGCATTTTGTCTGTACCAAGCTCTAATATGCTGATAATCATGTTTGTCAAAGAGCAGAATATACATCAAGGGCTTATTGCTCACTTCCTGCAGGCCATCCATTGGAGGTTTAACAGGTAAATTAAATAAGTCCATCATGGCACCTTGTAAGGTTAGTTGTTGCACTTTGCAGTTTTTTGATGTCTTCCAGTCGTCCACTCGTTGCTGTAGCACATTCAGTTCTGCTGGTGACCACTTATGGGCAACTGGTTGAAATTCCGCATGCTCGTCGGTCTGATTTCCATCATCTGAGCTAGAACTTGAAGGACAGCTGCCAAAGTCTTCCCCACTTTGATCAGCATCCTCGGCGGACATGATAGTCAATGTGGACGCAGTAGACAGGTTGTGGTGGCAAATACATTAGGTACCTTGATATTGCATCAGACTGTCCCTGAGGACTATTTACAGGTCATATTTCAGCCTCAATATACCCTAATATACCCATGACTTCGCTTGGTACACCTTTAATCCTCTCGCCACACCTTAATATATCACAATGTCCCTGAGCAGAACAGCGAGTAGTGGAGTATTATTAGCTGGGTGGTCCACCAATTATTTAGAATTTTATAAAAAAAAGGTAAGATTAGTAAACCATCATTTGTTGTCTTCAGTCATGGCTCCAATCGAGCCATTCGAGCCATTCGAGCCATTCGCCAATAGATGGATGTGTTGTCAGTGGGGCCACAATTACAATGTTGGTGGCAGGGTACATACAGCAAGTATGGTCGAATATCACAAATGACGAGCTAATTTACCTATGCCGCCATTACACACTTCCACTGCGCCGGCACACCACACACATCGCCGACAGCATAGCCACCTATGGTGCATCACCAACTCACCAACACCTGATATACCAATGTATGTGTTACAGTGAGTTATGACCACCCCACGCTACCAACACACTCCCACGGTGCCAGCACAGCTACACACATCGCCGACACAATCACCCTCACTGCCAGCACAGCCACAGGTGAATACGACAACAACATGCCAGCGATATGCATCCTGGCAACGGCACCATACATCTTTATTACCCTTCCATCCACATCCAGCAGCGCTGACATTATCCTATTGATGCGGTATTTTCCTATTATGTGACTATGCCCGATGCAACCTTCCCAAATCACACACTACACTTGATGCAGCCTTTTACTTGCACGGTTGATCTTTTTCTTATATATTACTTATTTTTTATTCCTTAACCTTTGTGCCTACTTCCATGCAACGAAGGTATAGTAACTTCCAGTTCTTTTAATTGTAGTAACTTATGGTTCCTACTTCCATCCAACAAAGATAATTTGATCCTGTCTTTCCCATAAACATAAGTCTAGTGTAGGCTGCCAAACACGGCATCCTTCCAATTACCTGGCTACTCAAAACCCCAGACATTTCCTACCTGTGGATGTATGGCTTTGAAAATATGCACGGAGGAAGTGGCCATCCTTTTCCAGTTCGCCGCCTGACATTTGGTATATGCCACAGCTCCTGGCAAGGTCTGAGTCTCCAAGCAGTTAACCCAGACCTCTGCTCTGTGAAGAAAATAATGTGGGATCCAAGCCATTTCATGACTAGTAATTGATAACTCCTCTGACCATCTATCATGTTTGGCATTTGCCTGTAACCAGTGCACCCTGTAGACTAAATAATAGTGAAGTCGCTCATTAAAGTGAATTGAGGTGTACTTACATTCTTTCATCATTTCGCTTGCCTCAACATCGGCTTGGACATTAATGGTCCAAAACCATGGCAATGGTTCATCCTGTCTCCAGCTTCCACCCTCAGCATTGCCGGTACCACCCCTCACCGCAGCAGTTGAAATCTTGAGTTTGTCCCAGTGCAATACCTGATACTTGGACTGCATCTCAGGTGAACATCCCAATGATACCATTGCAGCCCTCGCAGCATTGTATACCTGACGATGTGCTTGAACCCGGTGGCTAATAGCATGCACCTTTGACCAAGCCCTTCCCTTTTTGTTCTTGGAGGTGGCAAGACGTAAATTCTTTCTGAATAAGAAAGATTTCTCACCGAGGGCCATTCTAATGCCCTGGAGCTCATCGTTTGCTTGTCCTTCCCTCAATCTCAACTCTTTCTCGGCGAGGGAATCCAAACCAAGCTGAGTAATTTGTGGAAAGCCAAATGTAGAGGGAAGAGGTAATGGGCGTGTTTCAGTGGTATGGACTGCTGCTACCGGGGGCCTTGTAATAAACGTGTTGCTTTGATCATCGTCATCTGAGTTAGTCTGGTAATCGGGAGCTTGTGATGGGAGTACTGGTCTTGGTGGTGAGTCATTAAGCTTTTGCAGTGTATCCAATGTGTCATTGTTCACAAATTGTTCTGATTTAGCAATGAAGGAATCCACTCTGGTATCAAGG
Organism: Tricholoma matsutake; assembly: GCA_026075535.2. Lineage (NCBI taxonomy): Eukaryota > Fungi > Basidiomycota > Agaricomycetes > Agaricales > Tricholomataceae > Tricholoma > Tricholoma matsutake. Next base: position 7,601,462 of record AP026540.1, on the reverse strand, counting down.
TTTTGCCGTTTTGTTGCAATCTTCAGCTTATCAGCCTTGGACAACACTGAACGCTGTTGACATATAAAGGTCCAAAGAGCCAGTCTGATACTGGTTAGCATAGGAATATTTTGCAATGGCTGGATATGCACTGGGCTTCCTCAAGTTTGAGGCCAAGAGCAACCCAGGTGGTTTCACCCTTTCCATCACCGGTTTCATCTTCATCCTCTAGAAGGTTCATTTGAAGGTCACTTCGTGTGACCACTACCAGACCAGGGTTTATATCATAGATGTCCATTGCTTATGGATCAGTTAGACGTGTTGCCTGAGAGTGTTTTCCAATTCTTTCCAGGTTGCAATCTCCTCAGGGTCTGAGTTTGCCGTGTACTGCAATAGGTCCACCCGACTTTCCTCCTCACCTGCCACAGTGGCTCTGAATCGGCGGGCGGTGGTAACCACTACATCTGGTTCCAAGTCAATCTGGCACAAGGTACAAACATGTATTCACCTATGTCCTGCATTTTTTTGAAGTTGGAATCCCCCATATGATCATCCAAGGTTTCAATCCGTCCAGAAATGGTAGCATTTTGGGTACTAGGTGAGATTTCATTCAACACTGACCACAATGATTCAAGGATTTCTCCATCCACTTGTCCGGCGCCAGGAATGAAACTCGGTGAAAAGCGTGAGAAACATTGCCAGAAGTGGCCACCGACATGGAAAAGACCAATACCATGCAGAATGGTGATGCCGAGTGGTAGCTGGATATACTGACTCTCCTCCATCCAAAGTCTGAGCCTCTTCCAATACTGGCACATTATATCATAAATCAAAATGATTTTCTTGAGTCTGGTGATATTAGTGTTTTTCAAGGCTTCAGATAAAGAATAGTCCATGTTTGCTTGTCTAGAAAACATTACACAATGTCTCTCAAAATGTGAAGATATCTCACCGTTCCCCTTTTTGGAAGTCAACCACTGCACTGGGGCAGAAGCAACCATGATGGCCACAAGCAGTTGCACTGACACCAGTTACATCAAGACCCTTGTATTTGATGAAGCAGTCATTTACAGCATGATGCTCATTGCAGGTCGGTTTCTAATTTGGAGTTAGTAAATACGCTGAAAGTCTTTCAAATATCTTACCTCTGTGACTTCCTTAGCAACGGCGAGGTGTGCTTTGTAGCGATTCGGCTTGGTCATGAAAAAATCACCATGACTGAGCTTAATATCACGGTGAGCATTTTCGCGCTTCTGATGAACAGCGGTGAAGTTTCCATCCATGACAAAAGTCTGAGTGTATGCCATTCTGAGGTAAGATTACATTAAATACATTCCAATTCATGCGATTTGACTTACTGGTCAGGATCCTCAGTCCAATTTTCTGGCAGATTGACACCAGGCTGAGGACATGCAGCACAGAATGTTGGGATGTCAGTCGCACCATGCATTGCAGCCGCTGATGAGCTGCCGGCACTGGACTGTGATTCTCCCCAGCAGCCTCTCCACTTCAAATGTTTCAACATTCACCATAGCTGGCTTGCCCTGAGAAGCTCCCTGTATCGATCCTCAAGTACCAATGTCAGAGATATTGACAACTGTAGTATATCAATCATACCTCCACGGCACTAGGAAATAAGGGTGAAGTCATGCGCCGGAGCTTCTGGTAGTATTGATAGGCTGAAGATTTACATTCCAGATTGGACAATCATGCATCATCAAGGACTTTAAATGTGAACGTGGTCTTGATATTTTTGTAGCTGACCAGGAAAAGCCCCAATTGCAACAAGTGATTTTCCTGCTCTTGATGGGAATTAGGGCAATTACACCACTTGACCCACATACAATGTACACTGGAAACATTGATTACTGTCAATTTGTGACAATCCATCGGCATTGGGAAAGTTGTGGGACCAAGGTCATAAACACTGGTAAACCTTTTCGTCTCCTTGACGATGTTGTTGGTTCCATCACCTTCTGTTGCATCATCCAAATCATCTTCATAATTGTCGGCCTCTTGTCCAACCACATCTGGCGCCGATGGGTGAAAGTAACTTGGGCAGGATGCACCATTGTGACTGAGATGTAAAACTAACCCGACTTGGAACAACCAAGCTGGTTCAAAGTAGGAACCTGTCCAGTAGTCGATGCGGTGAAATGGGTTAGAAGCATGGTTATCACAGCAGCAGTCAGTACAGAACATGGGATTGAAAAGACAGTCTCAGCATCGCCAGGTAGCAGCATCATCCCCACACAAATTGCATTTCATGCAATCGGGTACTTCATTGGATAGTAGTGCTTCCAAATACATGGCCTTTTTAGGCAACCATTCTTCGATGTAATCTTGAGGTGTCTGAGGGTAATATTAGCATAGTAAATGTGGTAGCCATAATAAGTCACCTTTGAAGAGGGGGGATCAAGATCTGCAATGAAATTTAGAGCGTGATGCTCAATTGGTTCATCGGACATCAGAGATGTTATATTGGTGTTGGATGTGGTTGCTGATCCTGACACTGGTGCACTTATCTTGGCCTTCTTATGCCTTGGAGTTGACTGAGGACTTTGCCAAACTGGTACAAGGCGATCCCTGGGTCCCCGCGATGTCTGGGAGCAAATGACAGTCATCTGGGTGATTCTTCCAATGATGGTGCGAGTGTGTCCTCTAGGCATGATGGTTTGTAGAGTGATGTAAAATTATGAACAAGCATCTCCAGGATTATATAGGCACTGTAGGCAGTGAGGAAACATGGCAACATGGCGATGTAAATGACAATGGTACCATGTAGAGGTTACTATGGGACTGTTCTACACAGCATACTAACATGTTACCTAGGTCATACTCACAAAGCTACTGTCAATGTTTCCAATGTAAAATTACACCGGCGGTGTTTGTGATACCCATTGGTCAATAGTTTCTTACTTTTACAGCATGTCATTGCTTTTTGTTATCAGTGACCACCAGCGGCGATTAGTGTACAAGTCTAAGAGCTATGGGAATGATCGGCGTGACGTTGTCTTCTCCAGCGCCCATCACTCCAATGTACAGTTTTATCATATATTCTGCACCGGTCATTTGCTTTGCTCTTGACTTGGATGCTTATCGCCACCAGTGACTTTATCACTACCGGCGCCGGTCTCTGCAATGTACTGATTTTGCATATATCCTTATCCTCCCATATTCCTACAGCATACAGCATGTCACCATTCCTACATTTGTTATCCATATTGTAGTGCACAGTGGCCACAATTAGTATACAAGTCTTTTAAGAGCTATGTGAATGACCAGTGCCGCCTTTACCTTTTCCGGCGCCGAGAGATACAGTTTGGAAATAGCTGACTGCCACACAAGCAACAGTTGCTTTCCAGCCAGTGTCAGGATTAATCTATGTCTACTCTCATTGCACATTACTACTGTCTTCAACTAATGTTTGTTCTCTTCTGTTACATGCTTGTGTATATCCCTACTGGCACCGGTCACTACAATGTACTGTTTTAGGATATATTCTTTATGATTTGTAATAACAGCAGTAATTCAAGTCCTGTACGCTATAGTTGTGTGGGCCCATACTGTTTTCCTTTTACTGTCATGGGCCCACCTGATCATTCCATCGAGCATATCATTCGTATGGGCCCATTTCCCTGTATTATTTTAGGATGGGCCCATACACATTTTTGTAGCTCATGGGGTTCTACAATAACCGGCGCCGGTCATTCACTTAGCTCTTGACCTTGGATGCTTATCGCCACAAGTGACTTTATCACTACCGGCGCCGGTCACTACAATGTTTATCTTTTCCTACATAGACGACTTGTTAAGTGTCAAGGTGCTCCCTAACCTGATTCTGCACATCCTCCCAGTAAGCCAACAATTTCCTGTCCTTCTGAAGTTGGGCATCATTTTCTCGGACTGTCGACTTTATCACTACCGGCGCTGGTCACCTTTTTACTCCTGGCGCTGGTCACCTTTTCACTCCTGGCGCCAGGCACTTTTCACTACCGGCGCCAGTCACTACAATGTACTGATTTTGCATATATCCTTATCCTCCCACATTCCTACAGCATACAGCATGTCACCATTCCTTTGTTTGTTATCCATGTTCTAGTGCACACTGGCCGCGATTAGCATACAAGTCTTTTAAGAACTATGTGCATGACCAGCACCCACTTTAATTTTCCTAAATAGATGACTTAAAACAGTATGGGCCCCCACAACTATAGCGTACAGGACTTGAATTACTGCTGCTATTACAATACAAATCTTTTAAGAGCTATGTGAATCGCCTGCACCGACTTTATGTTTTCTGGTGCCGAGAGATGCACTGAAGTTGTGTGGGCCCATACTGTTTTCCTTTTACTGTCATGGGCCCACCCGATCATTCCATTGGGCATATCATTCATATGGGCCCATTTCCCTGCATTAGGATGGGCCCATACGCATTTTTGTAGCTCATGGGGTTCTACAATAACCGGCGCCGGTCATTCACTTAGCTCTTGACCTTGGATGCTTATCACCACAAGTGACTTTATCACTACTGGTGCCGGTCACTACAATGTTTATCTTTTCCTACATAGACGACTTGTTAAATGTCAAGGTGCTCCCTAACCTGATTCCACACATCCTCCCAGTAAGCCAACAATTTCCTGTCCTTCTGAAGTTGGGCATCATTTTCTCAGACCGTCTCAGTCATCCTTTTCCATGTCGAATGCAGGTCATCATCATTAATTGTATTTCAGCCAGGTCACCGGCGGCATATGGGACTGGCCGTAGGTCTTGCCAGGTGAACTGGATCTGATGAAACTTAAGATAAATTAAAGGACAACAACATGTTACTCACCTGTGGCCGATGAACCACCAGGAAGTCGTGTGGAGCGAATGGGTATGAGTCGTAGTTCTCCGGATTGTTCTGTTTACTCCACCAAGAGTTGATATAGCTATCGACAATACGGGTGGGGTCATCAGCATCAACCTTCAAGTACCTTTGTATCACTGGAATGTATTCTAGTTCCAGAAAATCTTTGCCCTCAGGATCATTGCGTTCCGAGCACCCCAAAGTCCCATCCTGTACCATCTTTATTGTTTCCATGACGAGCAGGGGAGTGTATGGAGCACTGCCACCCATAGAGGCATAAATTCCAGTGGCCATCAAGAATTCCTTCTAAGTTGGTATTGGTGATCAGATAATTGGCAATCACAATATGTTCACTTACAGTCTCGAAAAATAGGCTAGACACCCACCCCAACTGTGACTCTTCATAGTCTTCATCGTTATCTACTGCAAGGATCCATGCAGTGATTGCAGCACGGAGACATGATGTTCCATACAACAGCACTTCCTGCCCATGTGCTAGATCATTCCGTGCTGGTAGTAGTCCCGTAGTACTCTCTCAAATGCTGAGATCATGAGCTACCTGTTGAGCACCAATGGCCTGCTCATGGAACTCAGTAGGTTTGACTGTAGGGTGAGGGTTCTCTAGGAAATCAGTGTTCCTCTGATGCTCAACTTCTATTTGATTCAATGCGGTAGCAAATTTGCCAGCAGTAACAGGGTCAGGTTTATATGGCCAGTGAGGCACAGATTCGAGGTTTGTATAGCGGGATATCATAACTTCAATGCAGTTGTAGATACAGAATGTTTGGACAATTAAGTAATCAATGGACAAAATTATCATCGGCGCCGGGAACAAGCACCAATGATAAGTCTGTATGGGCCGATGTCTATAGGAAAACCAGTGGTGGGCCAATATGATCGTTCCCTGTCAAATGGAATCATCGCATGGGCCCATGTATATGTGGTAAGCAGTTCAAACTCTTAACTACACCCTCTGTCAAGTCAGTAAAATTGTGCGCTCATACCTCCAGATTCTGGCCCCAACATTGGGACATTTGTTTATATCTAACCATAATCTATAGCAGGACATCACATCGGTGTCTAAAACAATTGGCTAGTGTGGCATGTCCTGGCGCCACATGCATCCAACCGTATCTGCTGTGACCCGACGCCGTATGCATCCAACCACTGATACCTGCTGACCTGCTGCTGCACTTTTTCCTACCAAACCTACAATGATCATCGGCACTGGGAACCAGCACCAACGATATGTCCATATAGGCTGATGTCTATAAGAAAACCAGTGGTGGGCCAATACGATTGTGCAGTATCACACGCATTGCATGGGCCCATGTATATGTGGTAACATGTAGTAAAATGATGACCGTGCTAGCCGGCGCCGTGATTCAGATGTTGCTGCTGCTGAGAATTCTTCAGTGAAGCTGTATACTGGGCCCACACGGATGCATCACACCCTGGGCCCACACGAGTCTTTCCTGACGTGGGCCCAATCCGCTACTGATGGATCTATCATTGTTTTGCAGAAATCTGCTGAACGGATATACCATTGTTTTTTACTGAACAGTGTGTCTGGTGAGAAGATATTGTACACTGCTTGTGGAGCGCAGTGGCCAGAACAAGCTAGAATAGAAATAGAAAGGATAACCTCAGTGATAGTAAAGCACTGTATTGAGTAGTATGTACCTAGAATAGAAATAGAAAGGATACTACTATGAAGTAAGTAAGAATATAATGAATAAATAATATGTGACTTACACCTCAGTGATAGTAAAGTACTGAGGTGGATGAACTCAAACTACAGAAGAATATATGGAAATATCTTATGTAATACTAACAGGTACATAGAATGTCTCAATACCACAACACTCCCCCTCAAGGCAGACATGGGATCAGAGGACACCAAGGTGATTCCAGAACTTCTTGAATTTGACACAAGCGAGAGGTTTCATAAGTATGTCAGCAATCATATCTTTGGTAGGGCAGTATTGTAGTTCAATGCAACCTGTAGAAATAGTTTGATGAATGAAATGAAAATGAATGTCAATATGTTTGGTGCGAGCATGATGCATTGAGTCCTTTGAAAGAGTGATGGCACCTTGATTGTCCCAGAAAAGAGTGGTGGGCATTGAGAAAAGAAATGTTGAAGAAAGTTCAGTAAGTAATTTTTGAGTCCATAAAATGTCCTTCAAAATGTGTGAGGGCAACATATTCTGATTCAGTGCTTGAAAGGGTAATGATGGGCTGTTTCTTTGAGCTCCAAGATACAGCTCTGAGACCTAAAAGATAGTGAATCCATTTCTGGAATGACAGTGTAATTGAGAACCCCAGTTGGCATCAGAATAGCCAACAACGATCGAGTTTGATCCACCAAGAACAAGCTTGAGGTCCTTTGTGCCTTTTAAATAACAAAAGATTCAGGTGATGGCTTGAAGATGTGTGGTTCTGGGAGTCTCAAGATACTGAGAAAGTGTTGAAACTGCAAATGTGATGTTGGGATGCGTCATCACAGCCACATACATGAGACAACCAATCATTTCACAATACTTGGTTTTCTTGGCTGATGTGAGAACAATGGATGATGCACCTGGTGAATCCAGGTGGAAGTCAGCTGTGGATTCCATTGGAGTGATGGCTGTGCGAGCATTTTCAAGACCGAACCATTCAATGATTGGTAGGCTTGCTGTCCAAGCAAAACAGTCTTGGCAGCAAAACCGCAAGTGATGTTGATCCCAAGTAACCAGTTGATGATGCCAAGGTCAATGATTTCAAAGTGTTGACCTTTGATCAACTGAGTGAAATCAGTGAAATTGGCAATGATTAGTGCTTAAAGGTCCGGTTCATCGAACTGGAAAAAGACCGAGACCAGACCAAACCAGAACTGGTCCTGTAGGACTACCAGTTCCAGTTTCACACCTTAACAAAGTGAGCAGTTTAAATACCCCAGGGAGGGCACAGACCATTTGTTGTTGTTTGCATGTTTCTAATGCAAGCGCAAATGGAAGTGGTGCCACTTTTCTGGCATTGTTTACCAAGTTCTCATGGTCTCACTTCATCAATGTCCCTCAACAACAACTTGATAATGACTTCCTCACACACAACTGGGGCATATTTATGCCCCAGGTAATTATCTTTTTTCATTGTTTCTTTATAACTAATCTTTTGTATGTTTTTTAGGTTTTAACTTTGTGATAACAACCCACCTGCCTCCAGCCTCACAAGTGACTGCTCATGGGTGGATTGCAGGTGCTGCTGAGTGAGACAGGACAACAAACAAATGGGTGGGGACAACAAACGATGGACAGGGATGACAAACAACAGGCATAGGGGGAATGAATGACGCCAGGTCCTCGAAATGCTAATGATGACCAACAACCAAGCACCCGCCTCCAGCCTCATGAGCCACTGCTCGTGGGGTGGATCATGGGTGCTACTAGACCTGATGAATGATGCACCAAACGACGCATTCAATGCCAATGAAATGCAACACCAAACACCAAATGACACATGCAACATCAACATAACACAACACTGACTTGGAACAACAACAATGAATGATGCATGCAATGCTGTCACCTATGCCCCATGGCCACAGCTGCCAATGCAGCCACCACCAACATCAATGACAATGTGTCATGAGTCGCAACTCAACAACTGCATCCAGACTGTATCCCCCCACCTCGAAGCGAGAGGTGGAGGGGGCCATTTTGTTTTTAATGAGCTCTTTCCCATCTATATTCAGCCTTGCAAGCCCCTGCTTGTGGGGTAGATTTTGTTTTTTCTCTTTTTTCTTTTTCTTTTGTTCTTTTTTTTCTCTTCATAGTGTACATTAATTACAAGTACTATATTGTAGTCAGTAAGTGTCAGTCACAAGTCAGCTGGACCAGTCCTAGGACCTGGTTCAGTTGTAAACTGGTCTTGACCAGCTTGTGAACTGGCTGCAACCAACATGAACCAGTCCTTTAGGGTCCGGTTCAGTTTTTTTAGTATATACAAAATTTAAGAACTGGGACCAGACTGGACTTTCAAGCGCTAGTGATGATTGTGAAATCATTGGGGGCAGCAGCGATGAGTGTGTATTTCTTGTGTTCAAACTTGTAAAAGAGAGCCTCATCTGCCTGTGAAACTGAGTAACTGAGTTTTAAGAAGATTCTTTTTAATTCTGCATACCAGTCATGGGCCCTGCTTAGTTCCATACATTGGCTTCAACAACTTGCAAACAACATGCTTGTTTGCAAGTTCGGCAGGTAGTTTGTGGTACTGATGGAATAGGAGTGGAAGTTCCATGTAAAGGTCGATGTCATCTTGTAATGGCACATTGAGGTATGCATTCTTGGCATCACATTGATGGACAGCAGCATTATTTTGAGCTGTGAGAGACAAAAGGATGTGGAGAGTTGAGGGGTGAACAGTTGGAGCAAAAGTTTCGGTGTAATCAACTCCAAATTTCTGTTTAAAGCCCTTAGCGACAAGGCAAGCTTTGTAGGGACAATATAGCCACTTTCATCACATTTTCAATGGAACACATAGCAACTTGGAATAATATTGGTGCTTGGAGGCGGTTTGACAATTTTCCATGTGCTGAGTACTCAATTTGGGAAAGTTCTGCCTCAATCGCATTGGACCAGGGTAAACACTCATCTCCACCCAATGCATCCTCCAACAATGGCTCATCCTCACTTGCTACCATAGCATAGTCCATCACCTGATGGAACCATTCTGCTTTGCTTATATCCATCTCTACTCCCCCTGGTTCAAGACTTCCTTTGTCATCGAGAACAAAAGCACCAGCAATGCATTTACTGATGTGGTGACTTTTCTATGCATTCCTTGACTGTATTGGGTTTTGTCAACTGGTGTTAAACCCTTCAAGGAATTTTGCCTTGTGGTTCTTTGATGCGGTGGAGGAATCAAAGTACTCTGAATGGTCTCTGTGACCTGAGAGCTCTGGTTTGTCTTTGTGACCCCAGTGTTGATAACAGATGGGTTTTCGGTTACATTTTGGGTTTGGCACCTTTACTGGGTGTGTGTGGATCATTTTCATGTTGGGAGGCTTGTGGAGAGGTGCTGCCAGGATGGGGAACATCTTCTTTGTCAAGTAAGTTATTGTCCCCCTCAATGAGGACTTTGACAGGCTTTAATGCCTCATCCTCATTGAAATAAACATCCCTCTCAATACTGACTTGGTTTTTGCCTGGCCAATAGATTCTATAGGCCTTTGATTCAGAGTCTATTCCAACAAAATGACCTTCCTCTGCTTGAGCATCAAGTTTTCCAGTGTTGAGCTTCTTCACCCACACCTTGCAACCCCACTGATGTATACCCACTAAATTTGGCTTTTTGCCAGTTGCCATCTCGTGTGGAGTTTTAAAATTGGGTAGTGCATGCATTGGTATGCAGTTGCGAATCCAGACACTGTGGCGGCATGCTTTGGCCTAAAGGCTTAGTGGGAGACCAGCTGCAATCATCATTGCATGAGTGCATTCCATGTGAGTGCAGTTTGCTCTTTCAATTGCACTATTTGATTGAGGGGGATCATATGATGGATGGTTCCTGAGTTGTCAAGATGCTCAGTGAACTCCTTGCTCATGAACTCTCCCCCTCAATCACAGCCAAACACTCTAATGTTTGCTCCTTGCTGGACCTTTACCCATGCCTCGTACTTCTTGTAGTCAGCAAAGGACTCAGACTTCTGCTTCATGAAGTATTCCTTATCTTCTTGAGTGTGAAGATCCTAGAAGGTCAAGCAGTACCCAATGACATGACTCTAGCAGGCCCCCAGACGTCTGCAACTACCTTATCACTGTACACCTTGGTTTCCATGTTGCTTTGCTTCAGAAATGGCTTATGCATGGCTTTGGCTTTGACACAGGGCTCGCAAAACTCAGGTTTCAAATCTAAATCAAGATCGATCCCAGTAACCATACCATTTTCAACCATTTTCTGCAAGTCGTCGTGGTTAATGTGGCCCATACATTGATGAAGCTCACTAATTGACATAAGGTTTGATGCAGCATTGGCGGTAGGTGCTGAATTTTTGATGGGTTCATTACTGATGCAATATAGGCCACAACTTTCAGGGATACATCTGATAACTTGTCGCAACTTTGGACTACAGATTTTGCAAATTCCCCCCTTGATATTGAGAGAAAATCCTGATCAATCAATACAAGAGACTGACATCAGGGTAAAGGCCATGCTTGGTGAGTAACAAATGTTTTTTAATGTAACCAGTGTAGGCTTATGATTTGCTCCCATTGGTAGGCTAACTTTCAAGTCACCTTTTCCCAGTGCACTGAATGTATGTCCATTGGCAGCTCTAATCAGCTCTGGACTGATTTCTTTGAAATTCAGAAATCTAGTGCAATCAGGTGAGAAGTGATCGCTGGCACCACTATCAATGATAATACCATTGGATACAGATGTTGCATGGGCTTCCAATTGGAAATCAGAGGTAACAGCGAGGGCGATGGGTTCATCGAGAAGTTTGAAGATAAGCATAGCATAATCTTCTTCACCATCAGCAGACGTCTGTGCAGCATTAGTGCTTGCTGATTTCCCCTTCTTATACTTCTTTAGCCACCATTCCAGTGCTTGCCCCTCCTTTCCTCCTCCCTTTGACCAGCACTAATCCTTTGTGTGCCCCTTTCTCTTGCAATTTGGGTTGGTGCAGAGAATATCATCCCTCTTTGACTTTTCCTTCCCTTTTTCTCCCTTGGCCTTTGATGTGTGGGCTAGCATAGCAGCATTGGACTTGTTAATGCTATCCTTGATGGCAGCAGCTCATTCAGCTGCCAGATAAGCTCTTTGCTAGTGAGCAGTTTACCAGCTTTACAAGAGGCTGCACTGAGTGTTATAAGAAGAGGTCAGAAGGTTTGGGAAAGGGATAGTGATGTGTGGATATAGGAAATGAATGATGCATCAGATAAGGGGGAACTGATTCCAGCAAGACATTCCTTGTATTTCTGTCATCGCAGTAAGGTGAGTGCACATACTATTGCCTTCTGTGAGTTGCAGATTCTGAAGTTTTGTAAGCAGGTCTGTCTCGTACATTCCAGCCTTCTCGGCATGGATCGAGATCAGCTTCCTCCATATGTCAGCAGCAGTTTTCTTGTTCTTAACTTGGAGAAAAGAGGACGTATCAATGGTCCAATAAATAATCTCCCAAACAGCTGCTTGTTTCTGATTGTAAGAATCCTCCTCATCCTCATTCTTCTCCAGCTCCTCATCTGTCAATTGATTCATGCTATTCCGGTAATAGAATGATCCATCATGTTTGACAGGAATTTCTGGTTTACGTGCTGTGCCTAGGACATGTCTCTTAAGCCCTTTCAAAGTGAGTGTGTTTAAAATTCATTCTTGATACGCTGGCCAGTTTGAGCCATCACTTAGAAGTTTTGGAAGGGATGTGATTTGGATAGAGGTGGATGTAGAAAACATATCAGCAACATCATCTGCTGCAGGGCCCATACACAACGGGCAAGTTCTGAGGCAGTTGACTCATGGTTGACTCGTATTTGACTCACGGTTGACTCATGGTTGACTGGAGTTTGTACCTTATTACATAATCCTACCAAATTGAGCACTTGGATTGATGCTTCCTTTTATGAACAAATATCTGTTTAAATCAATAGGTTCATGATAGTGACTTTCCCCCTCTTTTCCTTCACTGAGGCTTCACCAAGTTCACCATGCCTCCAATCATATGTAACTGCACAATTTGTAGCACAAAAATCATCTTCATCGATGGTGTTGAACAGCCAGGACAGTATGTTGATGGTTCTACCCATTTGAAGCATGAGAAACAGGATAAACAGCACTGGCAAAGGGGAAGTGGCAATCATCATCCCCAAGCCCATCACCAAAACATTCTAGAGCTTCTAATTCTCCCACAGGTAAGTGCTACATTGTTATTGTTAGATCAAGACTAATAGTAATTATGCAGATATCAACTTTTCTACAGTACTTATCACAAAGATGATCTGCCTCCTTGTCATCTGGCTCCACAATAGAGCTGGTGTGAGTCATTCTATCACCAACAAAATTCTACAAGGACTTCAACTTATTATTTCTGTGACTCTCTCTATTGTCGAGGTTGCTCTTTCATCATCTGGACTCAATGTCAAGCTTCCAAACATCAAACTTCCTCATGATATCTGTACAGCATATTGGCTTCACTGCTCAGAGCCAGAAATCATTTGGACAGCATGCTGCCCCAAGTGCTTTTCCCTCTTTTCTATTCCTTGGAAATGTCAGTGGAAGGCATCCCCAAGATCACAATCCTGTAACACAAAACTCTGGACAACTCAGAATACTCCAAATGGGCCTAAATGGGTCCCATGTTGTCTATACACTACACAATCCTTTGATTCTTGGCTTCAGTTCTTTTTATCTTCCAAGGTCATTGAAGACAGCCTTCATGAGGCTTTCAACCACCACAGAAACCATATACCAGCTGCCTTTGGTGCCACTATGAATGATATCCAGGATAGTCCTGCTTGGGATGACTTGCAGGGTTTTCTACAGTCTCCTTATCATCTAATATTTGGAATCTATATTGATTGGTTCAATCCTTATACCAATAAGATTGCTGGTAAGTTATTACCAAATTCTGCATAGACTATGACACAGCTTATTTTATATATAGGCAAAAAAGTGTCTTGTGGAGCAATCCTGCTTTATTGCTTGAACTTACCTTTTCATCTTCAGTATCGATTTGAGAATACATTTATTGTTGGTCTCACACCTCCTCCCCATCTTCCTGACCCCACAACCATCTCTCATCTTCTTGAACCTGTTATTAAATCTGTTGCCAAGTATGGTGCTGCACCAGGCCAAAATTTGCCAACATCTAGACATCCTGATGGCATCTCTGTGAAAGCAAAAATTGCACCTGTGATTGCTGATCTTGAGGGAAGTCGCAAGGCTACTGGCTTTTTGGGACATGGTGCTACAATGTTCTGTTCTTTCTGCCTCTGCACCAGTGATCAGCTAGAGGATCTCAATATTCAATCTTGGGAACTCCATAATGGTGCACAGGTGTGAGCACAGGCAGAGGCATGGTTGCATCAGACAACCAAAGCTGGTCAAAATGCTCTGCAAAAGACAACTGGTGTGTGATGGACTCCACTGCATAATCTTCCATATTGGGATCCAGTCAAACATGTTGTACTAGGTTTTATGCATAACTGGCTTGAGGGTGTTTTACAGCATCATCTTTGTGCACTCTGGGGAATTGGATGGGATGAGGATGAAAGCCAAAAAGTTAAAGAGGTGGAAAAGGATGAGCAGTGGAGTGAGGCAGATGTATCAGATTCTGCTGAAGAATTGGATGACCTTTTTCAAGAAGCAGCTAAACATAATCTTGAGGCTGCAATGGCAATGCACCATACACCACCACCTATGTCTCCCTCACCATCTTCTTCTGAATTATCAGACTCATCCTCATCATCAACACCTACAGCCACACAGAGCCACACAAATCCCTATGCATATGACTTCAATTATGATGATGATGATGATGATAACTATATTCCTGTTGACCCTTTGCCTTTTAGCTTTGCAGAAACTGAGCTACAAGCAATAAGAAATTGCATTCATGATATCACTCTTCCAACATGGATGCAAAGACCACCAACCAATCTTGGTGAACCAAGCCATGGCAAGCTCAAAGCTCAGGAATATCTCACCCTCTTCACATGTATCTTTCCCCTCATTATTCCTGAATTCTGGTACATGACTACTGCCACAAATTTCCACCACCAGCACTTCTACTGCTTCTATCATGTTGTTGCAGCAACAAATATTGTAGCTGCATATCAAACTTCCAATGCTGATGCTGATGCCTATACTCAGCATTATATTCAATATCAAACTGCTATTCAACAACTTTTTCCACATTGTCCATCCAAGCCAAACCATCATTATGCAATGCATAATGATGCTCTCCTCAAATATTGGGGTCCTTTGGCTTCTTTTAGTGAGTTTCCTGGTGAACGAATGAATGGAAAGTTGCAAAAAATGAACACCAATTATCATCTCCATATGTGTTTCAATTATTTTGCTCCAAAATTGATAGCTGATACCAAGATCAGGGGATTTAGATCTTACAATGCTTCATCAGATGAGTCGTCAAGCACATGTAGATGCTTTACTGCACAGTGAAGATCATTTAAAAGAATTATGTGATATTCTTGAGCCAGGAGACATGGCCATGGATGACCATCCAGTACCTCTCCAGCCTACAGAAGTGGCAGATATTCTAGCAAAGGCACCTTGCCTTCTTGAAGTAGATTATAACAATCTGCTTAATTATCTTCACCAGACAGGAAGACCATACCGAGCTTACTCTGATCTTCCCCATCCGCCAAATGCCATTATTCTCCCTCCACAAGCCCAGCATCTTTTGCAGGTGCACCATGATGAGTGCACATTCAGTTGTGAAAAGTCACATAAAGGAAACAGTGCTATAAATTTCTACAATCCATTGACACAGGCTCATGATACAGGATTCATTCAAAACATTTGGAGACTTCCACTGGAGGGAATAATGCACACCTTTATAAGTGTCCACTCACATCAATCACTATCTACACAAGAGGAGAGGCAGGCACCATTCATACACCACCCTGGATTTATGGTATGAATTGTTGATGCACTCCCCTCTAACAACCTTAGTATTATTGAGCCTGTCCATATTATCACTCATGTCACAACTGTCCAGTGGCCAGCAGGCACTTATGGTATTGGCAGGAAGGTCCTGGTTGTATGTTGGGCTCCCAACAGAGGGTGCCGATAATTTTGCATCCCTGGCAATGTGTAAATAGCTGTTATAACCACAATTATGCCTTCATTCTACGCTTCATTTTCCTGTTCTGACTTCTTTCCAACTTGAAATCTTGTTCCACTTCTACTTCCTTATTCTGTTCTGTGCTATCTTTAGCATACTACCTATGTTCTGTTTCTGCATATTTAAGTCTATAGTATTGTTTGTAATACCTTAGTCTGATAATTGCACTTAATTAACACCAACTTGCAACTCATAATCCTGTGCATTAGTTCTTAGCTTGCTCATCTCATGCACAACACCCCTCAAAGTTATGGACATGCATAAGTGCAGGGAGGCACAGCTCACTGAAGCCAAGTCTGTTCCACCCTTGTATGTTGCCACATGGCTCACTCACTCTGTGCGCATATTGCACTCTACTCGTGCAGTTGTCTTTTGTCAGGTCATAGATTTTCCCTTTATCTGCCTTACCCTACATCCATATCTCTCACATGTCTCAGATCACAACAGTTGTCTTTCATCAGGTCGTAGATTTTCCCCACATCCATTTTGCCCTACATCTGTCTCTCATGTGTCTCAGATTGTAACGATAGCTTTGGATAAATAGAAAAGATGGTATTAACTTGAAATACATTAAGTGACTTGGCAAGCATGAATATGAAGAGGTAAGTAAATCAATTACCACCATTAACCAGAATATGTATTAAACAACACCCATATCTCATTCATCACCTGAGCCATCATCTCCCAACCCCTCACCTGATACATCTGGCTCATCTTCATCATCCTCATCATCCTGCTGCTCAAGTCATTCCAATTCGTCTGGCATAGGTAGCTTGTATTCTGCCTGCACTTCATCACCATATTTGGCCATAAACTCCTTCTCTGGAATACTCTTCCATTTCTCACACTCATCCCAGCTGGTACAGAGCTCTGCAGGTGGCAGAGCAACATAAGTACCATTCTTGACATATTGGGCACACTCATGGAGAGAAAGATTGTTCCAATAGATAGGATCAAACCAATCAATTGGGACTTTCTTTGGGAGAGCAGTGAGCTCAGATAACTTTGGCATGGGGGGGTCTTCACGGTGTCGCTCCAGTCTACAAATAAATAGGATCAGTCAAATGTAAAAAGAAAAACAAAGATTGGCCAACTTAAGGTGTCTTCTTTTGCTTCTATTCATCCGCTTGCGCTCTTGATCAGCCATTCTAAAGAATGCAGTAACTTTTGTCAAACATCCCTCCTTCTCCTTGATGTGGTACACCACATCAACTGACTCAGCATTCCCTTCAGCCAACTCATCATCCGAATGGGCCTCATTCTCTCTAGCCAAGGCCACAACATGTTTATTGAAACCATGTGCCCTGAACACGTCCATCCTGCCATCAGCAAGCTATCAAGGTTTATTAGTAAATACTGCAAATGGCATATACAGAATTCCAGGAATTACATACCACACTACATCATTTCTATACTCCGGTCATCTGCTTTGCTTTCGCAACACTTCCTGGATTCTTTGCCTCTGACTTGGCAATACCATGCATATACGAGAAAACGAAGCTTCAATAAAGTTTATGCATAAGTGCAAAATCGTTGACACACAACAGGTTCATTCCCATGTGAGAGTATCCAAATGCACCCAAGACCTGCTCAAATGTCTTGAGGGCAATGTGCTCATAAAGGAGATTATACATAGACTCTGGATTGTTACCCAAGACATCAGGTGCCCACTGTTGAAGCCCAAGGCATGCCACTGACCTGAACATGAGCAACAGATGGGATTCCAGAATGCACTTGATATTGTTGGCAATAATCCCAACTGAGTCTGAGATAGAGTTAAGGAGCTCACACACTTTCATTTGGGTGCCCTGAATGCTAGCCGAGTTGTCATCAAGACTGGCTGTGAAAGAGTTCTGCAACTGTGCTTCAGAGGTAAAGTGGCGGGTGAAGGGTACTTTGTCATCTTCTGTGACCTTGGGGGGGACAGTAGTCTGGTGTGGTAAGCCCCAAAGGACACAGAGATGAAGCTCAAGTGCAGCCTGAAAGTGATTTAGACTTTAAAGTGCTTGAATGCAATGAATGTGCACCTTTGTCTTCTCAGCCTCCTTTGGTACCTCTCCTTTTCTCATGTGCCAATCACTAGGCTTCTTGGGCTTCTTGGGTTGCTTTGCGAAGGCCTTTCAGGCTTTCTTTGCTTGCAAAGCTCTTAAACCAGGGCTCATGTTGCTCAGAGAACGCTTGCGCTTGCCAAGTCCAGCCTGAGATGGGCCAGCCTCCCCTGAACTAGAACTCGCACAAGGATCCATTGTAGTTTCAGAGTCAATAGAAGATGATGGAATAAAGAGTCCAGGTATCCAGTAAAGCCAGAAGACAAGTATGCGCAAACATGTCAAGAACAAAGGAGCTCGAAATTGCTGCAAGCATGATCATGTGATGCATCAGAACCTGCTGAACTCACCGTGTTGAGTTGTCAACACCTCTGGCAGCAATGTATTGTAGTTCTGATCAGAAATAATAAAATTGTTTATTGAAGTACAGAATAAAGTTTTCAGCTAAAACTATAGCATGAACTTGGCATGAACTGGATGATAAACATTCAGTGTCAACGTCACTCATAAAATGAATTGTTATTACTAAAGTATATTACATCACTACAAATGACAACTACCAGTCAAACACGAGTCAAACACAAATCAACTACGAATCAACTGCCCTTGCCCATTGTGATAACCTGTGGAGCACAGTGGCCAGAACAAGCTAGAATAGAAATAGAAACAATACTACTACAAAGTAAGTAAGAATATAATGAATAAATAATATGTGAGTGATAGTAAAGCACTGAGGTGGACAAACTCGAACTACGGAAGAATATACAGAAATATCTTACATAATACTAACAGGTACATAGAACGTCTTGATACCACAACACTGCTCTCTTCTCTCTGATGAGCGTAGGATCAGCTGAAGACCTGGTGCCTTGTGATGAAAGTCATGGTCGCTGTGCTCATGCTCCCAAACACCAGAAACACTGATTCATCTATGCTCCTTGTCACCCAAATTTCACTGCTGTTGAATAGATCTCGCCATACTGCAGTCTTTTTCTGGCACATTTAGGGAGGAAGGAAGAGTAGTAGAGTAGCGACATACTATAGAGAAAACTGCTGTTAAACTACCCAACGACCCATAATGACCAGCAGTGGTCCAGTCTAAAAATACACCAGCAACTGGCTCAAGCAATACGACCCTTTAGAAAACACATCACGTGATAGTTCTCATCACATGGTAGATCTAATCAAGATCAAATCTGTCCTTTCTGAGTGTATGATCTATTATTGGAATGCATAGTCGTTGGCCCACTGTCCATCCAGTGGCCCACAACTAGATACTGAGGTAGATAGAAATGTATCTATTTCACCCCCTGTATTATGCCAGACTCTGTCAAGTGCCAACGGTGCAATTTCTGTGGTGCACAAAGTGATTTCCCTCAAAAAGCCAACCTTGGCTATCTCAAGACCTGTGCGGCATGCACCCGGAAGAGAAACGAAGCTGCTGAGACTTGACGGTTGGAAAAAGCAACTTCTGGTACCAAGTGGCGGGCTCTTGGAAAAGATAAATCCAGTGAAGGATTGCCGACCATCATGTGGAGCACATTCACCCAGCTTCTTTGAGAAAACAAAGACTCCCACTTCGAAATTCATGTGATTGTCATGATGGGAGACAATACACCTGCTGTGCCCAGCAGCTCCGAGGACCATGCCCATGCCTTTGCCCTGATGTTAGCAAAAGAGGTGTGGAATACAACAGGATTCCACTTCAAGTGAGCATTTATATTTGATGGGACATTCCATCATGGCTTATTATAATAAAGCTATAAGTTGAAGAAACAAAGTGAAAAGACAGCAGAAGTCACAACCTATACATTTTACTGTGCACAGTTAGCGGGCAAGCAAACAAAGCAGAAGTGCACCGAAATGGGAAAATGTTGTGGGCGTATGACCATGGATCAATACAAATGTGGCAGCTGGCTTATTTTGACTATCAATGAAAATGAGTTGGCAAGTGTAGGAATTCACCTTACGCACCATTGGCAGCACCCCCATACACTGATATCTTGATATCAGAAGACATCATCAAGGAAATTGAGCGGTTGAAGGACTTGACAGTGGCAAAGGTAAGCTAGTTATCCATTTGAAATTTTAAATCAAATACCTTACAACCAAGTTAGATTTGGACCACACTCATCAAAAAATTTCCTCAGACAAACCTGACGCAGAAACAAGTATATGCATACTGGGTGCAGCTTCACGAGGGCACCTGGAGATTACATAATGACCAGGTCCAATCGGCACTCCTTGTATTACAACGCATGGATGACCTTGATATTGAGATCATTTCGGTGCCGGAAGAGGATGGAATTTCATCACTAGCCTTCAATTTCAAATCTATATTAGGAGATTATGGGGAGGAAATAATTGAAATTGGGATGGATTCCACATGTAAGAAATCATTAGTACTACTGCTAGATGACCTGAAATGCTCACCGAGACACCTGGACAGGGAAAACAAATGCACTCGGTTATGAGTTATATGGTGTTATTGGAGAAGCAAATGGCCAGGTGCTGCCATTGGCATTTGTGTTCACCTGTTCCACTGATGGCACAGCTGCACCCGGCGCCAAAGATTGTATGCTGCAAAAAGTTCTTCAGCGCGTGGATGACTACTGCCCAAACATTGCAGCCGTACATCTTGACAAGGATCAGACAGAGCTGAGTGCTTTTTGCACTGTGTTTCCCCATGCCAGAGGCCAACTTTGCTACTGGCATGCAATCAGATACCTGGAGCAACGGTTGGCTGAGGATAAGCTGCCTGCAAAATATGATCCATGGATTGCAAACAAATCTTTTACCTTCATTGACCTGACTTAGGCCCCAGGTGTCACATCAGGTTGGCTGGAAGACAGCGTCCACAATGATGATGTGGAATGCGAAAGGCCGGATGATGAGATTGAACAGCCTGCAACAGTATGTAAATCATATTTACCATTACCATCATTAATTACTCATGAGCCATGTCCAGCCACCATCGACTGATGATGCAGAATGTGAAAGGCCGGATGATGAGATTGAACAGCCTGCAACAGTATGTAAATCATATATACCATTACCATCATTAATTACTTATGAGCCATGTCCAGCCACCATTGACTTGTCGACCGCCAGTCCTTGTGTTGATAACTGCAGGGGATACACGCATTCCAGTCTGGCCGGCACCTCCGAAAATAAACAAGGCTGACCTGCCAATTTTTTGTCCACTGGAACATTGGCCGACAATTGTTGATAAGTTTCGCATCCACCTACATCTTCATCCACAAATTCCTGCCAATGATGAGAGCAAAACGCGTTGGACATTGGAGGAAATTTACCATCAGGCCATCAAAGAGATGTACGAGTTCTGCTTTCAGAATGACTTATCGCAGGCCTGGGCATATTTATGGAATCGGTGGTACAACCCAAAGCAATGGCCTTTGTGGGCAAGGTCCGCTGATTCCGCAATCTATGTCCTGAAGACGATGATGATCATTGAGAGCTTCTGGCATAATCTGAAACATAGGAACTTGCAGGAATTTAATCAACCTCGACTTGACCTCATTACCCATATTATGCTCGACGATGTTCTGCCTCGCATTTGAAGGACACTGGACTATGTTATGGATTTACGGTGGATTGGAAGGCCTAAGCAGCTGGCTTCTTGGCAGGTGGACTTTCGTGCAGATTGGATCAACATGAGCAACTGTGATGAACACCGTCTGACTGAGAAGCAGCTCAAGTGGTTGAAAGCACCCAAAAACACCAAAGGTCGTGCTGAACGCCTTGCCCAGTTGGAAGTGGAAGAGCATCGACAAAGTGGCAAGTACTTCACGGAGATTGATCGGTGGATGTGCAGCTGCCCCGCTTATCTTATCAGTCGGTTCCTGCTGTGCAAACATCTTGTCTGTGAAGCCAACTGACTTCTGGACGATGCACCTCTCAACGATCTATCATTCTTTTTCAAGCTTCATCGACAGTGCTATCCCCTCTACTACATGATCCAAGGCATCCACGAGGATCGAATTCCCAATGGTCCCGATGGTGATGACTTGGATGATGCTGACTCAGCCAACATTCACATACTGGGTCATGATATTTGGATGGGGCGAGTGAATGAAGGCACATCGGATCGAGCATCCCCAGGCCAACTACCACCGACAGAAATGAATAGGCATCAGAGTCAGCAAGAATTGGATATGGAATGGAGGGAAGTGGTGACAGATGAGCATAGCGTGACAAATGTTGAAGGGGCCCCCATTGAAGAGGATGCAGGAGAAGAAAGAAATCACTTTGAGGGGGATGAGAGTGAGGAAGAAGGTGATCACATACATGGCATTTCAATTCTGAGGGATGGAAGTCCCACTCAAAATCCATGCGCACAAACTTTATTCTTATGCTAGGTTTACTATACTGCGGAGGAGAGCAAAACCCTCAAGCATTGTTTCTCGGACATGATGGAACTCATTGACAGAAAAGGAGGAGTCCACCACAAGATGGCCAGCATCCTTGACAAGGTCTTCAATGGTGTTAAGAAGGTTGGAGGTGATGTTGGGGAACACAAGCAGCGGCGCATGAGCCAGTGCACTTGGAAGGATTCCAATTCTAATACCATGTACATGAACTAAATTAGAAATTTGATACAAATTCTGCCGCACCCATTGTTCGACATGCACATTTGGGATCAGGCACATCAATCGTAAGATCTGTAAAAGATCTGTAAAATGTCACGTGGTGTGTTTTCTAAAGGGTCACTACTGGGGCTGACCTGTGTTTCCCACAGAAACACAGCCTTAGAAACTTGTTTTAAGACTTCTGATGTGTATATCCTTTAGATATTCTTAATATGTATATAAAAGAAATGTCAGGGAAATATTTTACATGTATCCAAGCTGTATCTGCAAGGAACATAAAAGGTGTATTCTACAATATTTCTTTCAGATCCCTTCTGGAAACATTTTTCATGTTCCCCTTGTGTAAGTTAAAGAAACACTTTTTATGTAATTATGCCTGTATCTGCAGAAAACATTTAACATGTAATTTTATTATGTGTTTCCTAGGGATACATGTGTAACCATAGTAACCCCTTTGTTCTTTGCATGTATCCATAGAAAACACATAATAAAATATATGTCAAGTGTTTTCTGCAGATACAGCCATAATTACATAAAAAGAGTTTCCTTAACTTACACAAAGGGAACATCGAAAATGTTTCCAGAAGGGATCTGAAAGAAACATTGTAGAATACACCTTTTATGTTCCTTGCAGATACAGCTTGGATACATGTAAAATATTTCCCTGACATTTCTTTTACATACATATTAAGAATATCCAAAGGATATACACATCAGAAGTCTTAAAACAAGTTTCTAAGGCTGTGTTTCTGTGGGAAACACAGGTCAGCCCCAGTAGTGGGTCGTATTGCAGGTATTCCGGCAACTGGACGACCGAACTTTGTACATGTTGTGAGATGCACAGCACAGCTTATTGTCAGGTGGAGAGCAAGCAAGGTAATCTTATGGCTTCACTCAAGCTCAGTTGAATCCTAATAGTGAGCGGGTTTTCCCATCCAAATATCTATCTGAGTTTGTCCCTTACATCGTTACATACAGGCTTCATCAAACTGTTTAGTTAACATTTGATTTTCATGGCTCTCCCACCTCTCCCTTTATAAATTTTGTAATAGTATCTCATAGACAAATGGTCTCTGCCTACTTAATTACTATGACTGTATGTCTTTTTTTTGTATTTGTAGCATGTCCTCTCCCTCGCCTATCTCATTTTGGGGTTCATCTAGTCCTCTGTTCCTGCTACTACTTCACTCTGAGCATGCAGCAGAAGCCCGAAGCCAGTTCAAAAAAATTCCTCTCAATTACCACTGCTTGGTGTCAGATTTACCTTTGCAGCATATATTTACAGTGGAGAAGCTGGATACAATTGCTCAAATGATGATATTATTGGGCACCATATATCCGTTCCAGTCCCAATTTTAGACATAGGGCCTCAAGACAACATCGAAATTTATTATTTAGGTAATTGGCAATTTAAGCCTCACTTGAGTCTTTAGAACAAGTGATATTCTCAGTTCCATGTAATTTTTTACAGAAACTTCAGGTTTCAGCAAAAATTTCGGTTGATCCGCAAACTCGTTCCTATAGATTCTTTTCCTGGCCAAATATTTGGCTCTGATTAGAGCACAAGGGAAGGAGCAAACAAACATGAACTCGCCTTGTTCAAAAGGTCCTTGCTTACTGTGTTCTTCTGCTCTCCTGTACGTTGCATTCCCAAGGACGATATCGATGGCTAGCTCTGATGTATGGCTAGATTTTGATGTACGTCTCTCCCACTGCATTTCTCCTCTTCACTATTGAACATGCCACACTAATGTTTTAAGCAAATTCGCCATAACATCAAGAATAACACCGTCGATAGACTGAAACAGATACTCGCTGGTCTCAATGAAGAGTGTAGCACGCACTTTTCCAAGTCCGGCAAGAAGCAGGAGATCATTGATAGGATTGTTGCTACATTTGACACTTGGAGGATGGCAAATTTAGAAGACAAATGGACGAAGGCGAAGACCGTGGTGCATCAAGTGAGGCATACCGGGATGTGGGTGTCAATCGAGGATATACGGACTGCATACATATACCTAACCTTAATCTCAGTTATACACCGAACAGGATGCCTGCCAACTCTGCTGTCGCTCCAACACCCTCGCTGCACCACACCCCATACCCTGTAGCAAATACTGCGCCATATCTTCCCGGGGTCGCCGGATCGAGTGCTATTGCACGATATGACCCCTACGCACCTCCACGTAAGGCCTCTCATTCCGCCATTGCTTCCACTTCAGCAGGATTGAAACCGACAGGTGCGTATTCCTAATTCTTTGATTACAGTCTGTTTCACCCGTTCTTAGGAATTCGTTTTAAAGAATCGCCGTTCTTCCGAGTTGAAGGACTCGTCTCGTCCGTCACCGAATGTCCAGGTTTGAATGAGCATACAAGTACACAATTAATCGATATTGAAACGATTAAGCTCAGAATCAACCAGTCCCACTGATCGCCGACAGCAGCTTATGACCTTTAATCTCAATAATGACTATCTTGCTAAACTGAAATCGCCAGGGTAACGTTTTCGCCCATAAAGCTGATCGTTTACTGATGTTCTACCTCAGTTCTAAGTATCAACTGCGCTTGTTTTGTACATCCTCAATCTTCCATTCCGGACCAAACTCGTTTCGAGCGACTACAAGCGCCTGCCCTATCGAGTTCCCTCCCACGTGCGAGGTTCGCGTTAACAACGTTCAACTCACAGCGAATTTGAAGGGGTTGAAGAAAAAGCCGGGCACTGCTCCTCCGCCTGATCTAGGCAAATATGTACGTCTTACAAACGTTCAAAATCGAGTCGAAATGGTGTACGTCAACAGCCAACAACCTCCTCAGTCGAAAGTCAGTTATTACACCTCATTATACCTCTACTACTGATAAGAGGGTATCGCGACCCCAGAAATACTATCTGGTGGTGATGCTTGTTGAGGTCACATCAATTGATACGCTTGTCTCCGATTTGAAAGTCTCCAGCTACAGAAGTAGCCAGGAC
The DNA here is from genome assembly GCA_026075535.2 of Tricholoma matsutake. Classification (NCBI taxonomy): domain Eukaryota; kingdom Fungi; phylum Basidiomycota; class Agaricomycetes; order Agaricales; family Tricholomataceae; genus Tricholoma; species Tricholoma matsutake. Next base: position 7,576,159 of record AP026540.1, on the reverse strand, counting down.
ATTAAAAAGAAAAGTCAGCAGCTTCATATATAGTCCTATACCTTAAAACTTATTCTGTGGTTTAGTGGTCGAGTCGCTGTCAGAGGATGATGATATTGTAGCAGGACCCCAGAAAATGTCGTTGAAGTGCCCGGTACGTGTTCTGTAAACGTCTGCATTCCCTCTGTTGGCTCTGTTCTCAAACGTTGCTAATGTACCGACCAGCTAAGCTTTACGCGTATCATTACTCCGTGTCGATCTTCGAAGTGCGTACATCCACAGTGTTTTGATGCCACATCGTGGTTTTCTGTAATGGAGCAAACAACGACTTGGCTATGTCCTGTGTGCGAGCGAGTATTGGACAGCAAGGACCTGATCATTGACGGGTAGGTTTCTCGTATGTACATATAACTATCATAATCTGAACTTACCATGCGCCAGATACTTTGATGAAATCCTGAAACAAAGCCCTGAGAGTGTGGAGGATATTATTGTAGAGGCCGATGGGGAATGGCATACCTCTGATAATCAGTATGGCTCTTCCACATGGAAAGTAACCCATCCTGTGGCGTCTGCGTCGACGTTAGTCACGTCTCGCTCATCGTCATCGGCCGTGCAAGCCTCTATCAGCTCACCACCAAAGCCTGTCAATGGTCAGCCAAACGGCAAGGCGAAGGCGAAGGTGAAGGCGAATGACAATGAGATATTTGTGCTAGACTCGGACGACGAAGACGAAGGTCAAGTGAAGCGCGAGTTATCACCGTCTTTTGGTAGCGGGTCGTCTGCAAATCAATCCTTCAACACCTCAGTCCCGTCATCTCGCCAGACACAATCCCAAGTCAGCGATGTCATCGACCTCACGCTTGATTCCGAGGAGGAAGAACGTCCTCCGTCTAAAGAAACAGGAAAGCGGAAGGCGATGGAAGCTGATATCAGTTTGACGTCCCCCACAGAACAGATCTGGAAAAAGAGCAGGTTGGAAGCTGACCGGAGTGTACCGCCAGGACTATCGAGAGGCTCGTCAAGTAACCCAAACAGTATGGACTATCATGCACTACAACAAACACCGTCTCGTTCCACCCCCCACAATTCTCCATTGCAGTATTCAGTTCAGTATCCGGGCGCTACTACAGCTCCTAATTATTCCATGTATAGGGATAGAGGCTCGCCGACAACCAGTTCGCCAAGTACATCGCTACCAGGCATCAACTCGATTCTCCCTCGAACAAGCGGCCGTTGGACATGATCCTTTCGTACTGCATTACAATGGTACCCTACTAGCTAGTCACTAATTTATAATTTCAGTGCTATCTCATTGTTAAGAGCCGGGCTGTGTTTCAACAATTTTTCCTTAGCTAGTCTATCAAGTTGCTATCAAGATTAGGAAATTTCGGCATTGGAGAATCTACCACCACAATAACACGAAAACTATCCTCCAAATTGGACAGGTATGCTGTAAGTATATGCAGTGGCTGTCTTCAAAAGCACGTGATTATCTTCATCTCAGCCAAGATATTATTAATAACTCTGTAGCGGCAAAGCCCGCTACACTGGTAACAAGTAACCACTGGGGCCTGGTACTATATCGCCCAATTGGTCTGAAATCTCCCAGGGAGTCTGAAATTCAATTTCTACATTTTATCTGCTTGCGCAATCCCCCCGGAGTTTTACGGGATCTAATTGACTAGTAGTAACGGATGTATGTATGATTTCACTAAGGAATACAAGCTGTGGAAGCAGTCGAGAAACAGTAGCCGGAGTGATCAAACAGTGATACAAATGAAAATGTCTTGTTCACCATAGCAAAAATCACTCCCAAAGCCCGAAAAAAATTTACAGGACACCTACACTAGACCAAACTACGGTAACACACTCTCTTCAAGTCTCCGGGGTGGTGAGCCCATGTTCAAGAGCGAGGAGAGACAGCGTGACAAAACTCATCGAAATTCAAGGTCCGCCCAGAAACAGTATGTAGTGCACGCGCTTTACATTTGCTTGTGATTTCTCGTGCGGCTCACAAGGTTTATACAAAATATTTACGATCTCAAGCATCTCGAGCCACTTGCCGTTGAGCCGGCCAGTGGACATTCAATTTTACCGTGACAAAGTGTGACAAAATTGACAGTGTCCCTTCATCGCTCTCGAACATGGGCACAACACCCCCGGAGATTTGCAGAGAGCATACTACCGTAGTCTGGTATAGTGTAGGTGTCCTGTCAAATTTTTTCGGGCTTTGGGAGTGGTTTTTGCCATGGTGAACAAGACATTTTCATTTGTATCACTGTTTGATCACTCCGGCTACTGTTTCTCGACTGCTTCCACAGCTTGTATTCCTTAGTGAAATCATACATACATCCGTTACTACTAGTCAATTAGATCCCGTAAAACTCCGGGGGGATTGCGCAAGCAGATAAAATGTAGAAATTGAATTTCAGACTCCCTGGGAGATTTCAGACCAATTGGGCGATATAGTAGAGCCACCGGAAAAAGGGTAGCAGAGAAACTGGTCATTACCGCTTTTGGAAATGCTGACATAAATCATGCTTGCGTCCAAATTGTATTACATTCGAGGCGCGTAATAATGTTTTGACAACGTATGTACATGAATTAAGAGTATTATAACGAAAAATAAGGTCCTGCTGTGTTGCCGAGGTTGGTAAAGATCGCGGATCCTGGTTCTCGCGGTCCAGTGCATTGATCCTCCGTAAGTTATTTAGACTCTGTGCTCGCTGCTGGGGACTGCGCCTGACCATCCCCAGCAGGAGTGAGTGTATAAGTGTCATGAAAAAAAACCGCGACGTGCTAATTGATATGCTGATCGCGTCGTGTTTCCTTTTTAGGACACACATTTGCAGGACAACATTACAGGACGTAGTTTGACATACACACCACCGTTTCACTTGAAATAAAGTGTAGAGTTGATATTTTAGATCCCTCTCTTTAATTTCTTCGGTGTAGAATTTTTAATTAGTTTGCCATTCCTGAGATCTTCGTGTTCAAGAGGGCGGATTGAATGAACTAAGCTATTTAAAAAAATTCCACTCCGAAGACTTTGTTATATGTGATTATTGGAACAATTTCTCTCATATAAAGCATATCTGAATTGTTGTGTAGAGGGAGATCTACACCTGTACCATTTTTCTCTGCATGTGTCAGAGTTTTAACTTGTAGAGAGATGCGAGGCCCCATAACCACCGCTAGCAGGAGAGGTTGAGGTCACGTAAAGCCTTGAAGGCCCATTCCCAGTGAAAACCCCGTCGTGGCTAGCCGATTTACATCGAATCGGATCATATTGCTTTTTCCCCATGCCCAAAATTCTATTTACACCGAGGAAATTTCTTTTGTGTCGTTATTCCATGTAATACCGTCTCTTTTCGCACACCATCTCACCACGTCTCGTATCAATTTACTCACTTCATGCGCGATCACGCGACCACATGTGTACCGCGAGACAACTGATAACAAAATCGAATGTCTTCTGTTGGCGGCCAAGATAAGCAGTATTTTTGCGACTGCCCTGAGCAGTGTAAATTGAATAAAAGGGTGTCTCGAACAACATATCACAAGCACGCAAAATACCGAGAACCTGCATATAGAGACTGGCATGCCAATGGGAGAGATGCAATTGGGGCTGGAACTCGTTCAAGTGGGCCACAGAGCACCAAATGTGGGATGGCTCTGTCCTGCCTCACAACCGCGACCTCCATCATTGCATATGTATGTACCTCATTTGACTCTTTATGATTATGTGTGCTAACCAGCCCTTAGCCGTCCTTGACTTGGACATAATACCAATGACAATGGTCCTAGTAGTTTGACTGACCAGCACGGAATGAGGGACACTCCACCAGCCCACTTTGATAATGTATGTCTTGTTGGTGGCTCTTCCATTGACCCGCTCACAAGATGTATCTGGTCAAGATTTCATGCAGGATGCAATCCGAACTGATTGTAACTCTGGCATGTTGCCAACATCTAGTGATGGAGCCCCACCATCACCACCAGCCAGACCAATGACACCAGTGGGTCCTCATTCTGTGGAGGAAGGTGCAGAGAGTTTTACTGATGATGGGAGGGCTAGTGAACCTAGTCACTTGAATGGGTCGCAGGAAGCAGACGCAGACGATTCAGCCCCAGATTCCAGCATCCTTCACATTGATATAGATCTTGATATGTTGTCTGAGAAGGCCCAGCTTGATGAAATGAAAAATGCTCTTGCATTCATTGAAGCCTTGCGTAATGCATCTTTAAATGACCCATGTGCAAACCTCGACGACAATGTGTTAGCCCAGCTCCAAAATCCTCCCCAGGAGCCCATTGATATTGGTGATGACAATTTTCTCACTGGGCTAGATCTGTTTCTTGGGACCATCAACTTCCCCCAAGACACTTACATCAACTCACGAGAAGTAATGATGCATCGCCACCCAGAAGAGGAGATTCTGTCCTTTGACCAGATCAAACACATTGTCACGGAAATTACAGGAGTTGTTCCGATGGTCCATCACATGTGTAAAAATTCATGCATCACATACACCAGTCCATTTTCGGAGCTTGACAAATGTCCATATTGTGGCGAGGACCGCTATGATCCCAAAATGAAAGCGGCAATGCAGGAACTTCATACCATTCCACTTGGGCCTCAGTTACAGTCTCTCTTCAGAGATCCCAAAGGTGCCGAATCAATGTCCTACCAACGTAGGGAAACTGAGGCGACAATTTCAGCCCTCCAACAAAATAATGGGCAACTCGAAGCCTATTCTGATTTTATTCATGGATCCGAGTACTTGGGTGCTGTATGGGAAGGCTGGATCACAGATGAGGATGTTGTAAGAGTGCCTCTTACATCAGCATTGCATTATCACATGCATGTCTATTATCACATGTTATTCTGTTGGTATATAGTCTACACTTCAAGTACTTGCACTGTATTCTAGATTCCCCCCTTGAAATATATTAAGTTCCTTATAGTTTCTCCGTCCCTGAGTGTTGGAAGCTTCGGCTTCCTTCCAGATGTCATCCTTATGTTTTCAATTAATGGTGCGCAGTTGTATGCCCACAAGGTCTCCGACTGCTGGATCTATATCTGGGTCATATTTGATCTTACCCCCGAGCTTCGTTACAAGAAAAAATATGTGCTACCTGGGACCGTCATTCCGGGGAAGCCGAAGAACATTGATTCATTTCTATTTCCAGGATTTTATCATCTTTCAGCTTTACAACATGAAGGGTTCAGAATATGGGATGCATCACATAATGTGACAGTTACCTGCTGACCATTTCTCACATTGGGCACTCCAGATGGCCCAGGGATGATGTATATCAGTGGATTGGTTGGATATCATGGGAAATATGGCTGCCACCTGTACTGTGGTCTTGTTGGCCAGCATAAGGTGGGCAGTGCCCATTATTATCCTGCTCTACTCAAGCCCAACAACTTTTCTGTGCTGGGGTGTTCCCATGACAACATTTCATATACATCACTCCCGACATGTTCCCCAGAAACATTTTGAGAGAACCTAGGCTACCTCATGGAGTCCCCAAATGAGACTCAGTACAAAAAACACCGTCTGGATATGGGTATTTCGAAACTGAGCCTTTTCTTGAGGCTTCAGCAACACAAGGCCTTGTCTCTTCCAGGTTGCTTTGGTTCAGATCTGATGCATTTACTCCCACTCAACATTCCAGATCTTCTCATTCCTCTCTGGCATGGCACATTTAACTGTGATAAGACTGATCATCACTCCACCTGGGATTGGGCAGTGCTCCAAGACACAGTTTGGGAAGCTCATGGAGAACAGGTTGCTGCTGCTACACCTCATCTTCCTGGTTCTTTTGATCGTCCACCTTGAAATCCAGCTCAGAAAATTTCCAGTGGATACAAGGCATGGGAGTACATGCTATACATGTACACTCTTGGACCAGCATTGTTCTACAATGTCCTACCTGAGAAATACTGGAAGCACTTTTGCAAGCTAGTGTATGGTGTATGGATCATTTATCAATACAAAATCCAGTTTGCAGACCTTCAGAAAGCTCATGATGCACTCATTCAATTTGCCCATGAGTTCAAGCTTCTTTATTACCAGCGAAGACCAGATCACATTCACTTTGTATGGCAATCCATCCATGGTCTTACACATCTAGCTACCGAAATTCTATGTATATGCCCTGGTATTTGTTCATCGCAATGGACAATGGAACGAGCAATTGGTAGTTTGGGTCAAGAGGTCTGCCAGCCATCAAATGCATTTGCAAACTTATTGAGGAAGGCTATTCAATGTTGCCAAGTCAATGCTCTGAAAGCCATGGTACTGAATCTTGATCACTATGCTCCAGCTGATGTTCCTCAAACTGCTATCAATATTGGTAATGGGTTTGTCCTTCTTCATACACAAGATCCCACTGCATGAGTTATGTTGGATTATTGTAAGAGTGTCCTCTTACATCAGCAAGCCTTATCTACATCTGCACCCAGTATCACATGTTATTCAAGCAGTATATAATATACACCTCAAGTACTTGTACTGTATCTTAGTTCTTCCCTCCAAATATACTAAGTTTCTAACATGTCTCGTTCTCCCTGAGTGTTGGAAGCTCTGGCTTCCTTCCACTTTTTTTTTGTTATGAACTTACTATTGGCACTCTACTCTCTCACACACATTCTTTTCCTGAAACCCACCAACCCTGTAATTACTGCAACAGTCAATTTTTTCACACTGACACTGTTGGTTAACAATGACACAACACCAACTCTCGTTCTCTCCCTCTGGCCTGCTCTCTCCCTTGTCTAGCCCCTCTGCTCTGTTGCTTCAACATTCAGCCTCCCCTGGACCCATTCGACCCCTGTGCCTCTTGTTTTGCAGTTCCTACCTGACTCGTTCAGCACTGTGCATTATTGATTTCTTGTTTTTATCCCGCTGGTCTTATTTATGCTCCACCTGCCTCGTCTTGACCCCACTTCTCTCGCATTACCTCCCATTCCACACCACTGGCAGTCCCTCGATGGGTAGACCATGTGCAACTTGCATGGTCCCCACGTCAAAGCCATGTCAACTTGTCCAGTGCTGTGTGACATCATTTGCCAGTGTTAGCTTCTCGTACCCAACCTGTCCTCTCGTTTCACCCCTCCATCTTGTTTACACCCTGCTTGCCTCATCTTGACCCCATATCCCTCACCTTGTGCAATGTTACTTCTTGATTCCACCCCCTCTCCCTTCACCCCCTCACCATCCTCATTTGAGTGAGAACAGATGACATCAACCCACAACACCTCAACAGAATCCCCAGTCCCATCTCCAACAACCTGCCTAGTCCGTCATCTCCCATGCAACAACACCTATGTACTCCACTGCCACCATGTTATCACCAATCCCACACCCTGTCACCTCTCATTTTGCCTTAGCGCTGTTCAATATTACTCAATCCTTGTCAACCCTGTTCAACTGTGACTCAATGTTCTTATGAACAGACACCCTCCAGCCTCACTGCCAACACTTTTATCCAGATGACTCCCCTTGACGATACTACTCCCAACTTCCCATCACCACTGTTACTGGCCATGTCATCACCAACGATGCCCACTGGCCCCCATCACCTACATCAACAATGCCAACACCATCGACAACCACCACAACAACTTCATCCCCAGCCTCAAAACAGCCCCCAGCACCTCACCAATACCAGTGCCTGTTACCAAACCAACCCACAGCAGTCCAGCTTCATGTCCAGCCCCTCGATCCATGCCCTGAACTGCATGGTCCCACTGCCATATCACAGCAGCCAATGCCAATGCTACACACCACCTCCTGTTCCCCAGCATCAAAACTGCTCCCAGCACCTCAGAAATGGCAGCACCCACTGCTGAGTCGACCTACAACCCCACAGCAGATTTCCCATCATCACCCTGCTTGACCATCATCTAAGCCAGCTGCTAGCTCAGTTGAACTTGGCCTCCATCTATGTTTGTTCCAAAGGGCTTTTCCCTCTCATTACACTGTCCTCTCCTTTCAACCAGACAACATGGCCTATCACCAGGAATGCGATCCTTACTACACTAGGCTGCAACACAACAACAGTTATATTCAATATCCCCCATCCCCTGTCGTTGACTACGAGGTCTTTACACTGCCCCATATGTTCTGCGCAGATCCGTCCAGAATTACACGGACTCCGCACAGATTTGCAATCCATACAATAAACCATTTTAGCTGTGCAACAGGGTGTGCCAGTCTGCACGGATCCATACAGACTAACATGGATTCCACGGATTTCATCCGTCTGCATCCGTGATCAACCAGGTCGGACAAGGTCGGACAGTCCGCATGCATCTGAGCAGCCCATTTGAGCTTAGCAAAATAATGTCACGAATGATGTTTGAACTCGTAGCCTCATGGTTAACTAATAAAGTACAGACGCACATTACCGTTACACTACACAGCCAGTGCTATGTTGTCGCATTGATGCCACTACATACCACTGTTTGGCTTTGTATGACAAAGCACACAGCTGTGTCATCAACGTTGCCAGCTCATCACTCACCACCACCATCGATGCCACCACCTCCCTCGCTTCCCTCCACTCTACCACCACCACCACTGCATGCACGCATGCCACCACCATTCCCATGCCCACTCCCACCATCACCACCACCTTTAAACAAGCTGACTGGATGGAACGCGGCCCCAAATGATGGCAACTGTCATTTGGGCCATAGATGAGTTTTTTTTCTTTTTTCTTTTTGTTTTTATCAATGAACTAATTGTATTTTATTGCCTTTTAGATTGTATACTACTGGGGACGACCTGCCATGACAAAAAACGTGCAACCCACGCCCACGCCCACCCAATCCCCCTCCTCCCTGTTCAAACGGGATGTGAGGCTGTCGACATGGGCTAGGAGGGTGCCGAGGGATGCCAGGAGACCCCAGAAGGGGGATACCTGCCTAGTAAGCACCCACCAACCCCCGTACATGCGCCACGTTGCACTGACGCGCCCAAACCCCTCCCCCCCCCCAAAAAAGAAAAAAGACAGAAATCCAAATGGGGGACGACGGCGACAAATGATGACAAGCCACCCATTCCCAGCCTCATGAGCAACAACTGCTCATGGGGTGGAATGTGGGTGGAACGACACCCAGGCACAGGGACAGGAGACAACAGCGCACCACCCACCTCCAGCCTCATGAGCAACTGCTCATGGGGTGGATCACGGGTGGAACAATGATGATGACAAGCCACCCACCCCCAGCCTCATGAGCAACTGCTCGTGGGGTGGAATGTGGGTGGAACGATGCCCAGGCACAGGGACAGGAGACGACAGTGCACCACCTGCCCCCAGCCTCATGAGCAACTGCTCATGGGGTGGATTGTGGGTGGAACAATGACAAGGAAGGGGGGTGCATACAGACCAATGGGGAACAGTGAGGGGGGACAAGAGGGGGCCACAAGAGAGGGCCAATGATGAATGCACCCGCCCCTGCCGTCTCGCATGCTAGCGAGACGGTGGGTTATTTATTTTATTCTATAGTCTACTGCCCCCCTCTTCGGCAGGGGGACAACTTTTTTTGTATTTAATACTACCAATAAAATGTCTCCCGTTGTGGGGGCATCCTTGTTTTTTTTTGATGTTGAAAGTATTTTAAATAGTTAATAAATAACATAAATTTTTGTTTATCCTGTATGGCAGAACAAACCCACCCATATGCCATCAACCCATGCCTCAATTCTTCATTTGGGTCACCACATGGTCAGAGTCTGTGCAGACTTATGTGGACTCTGTGTGGACTTATGTGGACTCCACGCAGACTTATGTGGACTCCATGCGGACTGGGGCGGAGTCTGTGCCAAAAGGGGTGTAATTTTTCATTTTGGTCACCAGATGGTTGGACTCCGCACAGTCCGCGCGGAACATATGGGGCAGTGTAAATTACTCGGACTTATGTGGACTCTGCATGGACTTATGTGGACTCCACGCAGACTGGGGTGGAGTCCGTGCCAAAAGGGGTGTAATTTTTCATTTTGATCACCAGATGGTCGGACTCCGCACAGTCCGCATGGAACATATGGGGCAGTGTAAATTACTGCAATGGCATATCACCCTGAAACAGATGGCTCATCAGAAAGATCAAACAAAATGGTCATACAATGTCTACGTTACCACATTGAGAAAAACCAGAAAGGATGGGCAAGGGCATTGCCTAAGGTCCACTTCAACATTATAAACACCATTAATGCATCGACACAGGTCTCGCTGTTTGTTCTGAAGACAGGACGATCCCCACGCGTGTTGCCACCCATTGGCACAACACCTGACAACAAAGGGACTATGGATGGAGAAGAGACAGCCCGAGCAGTGGAACTGATAGAGCTGATTAACAACAAGGTTGAGGGAGCTAAGGATTGCCTAATAGGTGCAAAAATCTTGCAAGCACATCATGCCAACAAGGATCGCTTGAAAGAGCCCAAGTTCAAAGTGGGAGAGAAAGTTATGATGAAAACAGCTCACCGTCGAAGGGAATATATGCAGAAGAAAAGTGGGAGGTTAGCAAAGTTCATGCCACGTTGGGATGGACCATACGAGATTTTGGAAGCCTTCCCGGAATCATCAACATATAGGCTTGCGTTACCCCTCCCGGCATCCCGCTACACTAAATTCCACATCTTGCTGCTGAAGGAGCATGTCGAGAATGACAACACATTATTTCTGGGAAGGACTATGGAACAGCCAGGTCCTATTGTAACAGCCAAGGGAACAACAGAGTTCTTCGTGGAAAGGATTATCGATGAATGGCCACGTGGGAGAGGAAAGCAATACCTCGTCTGATGGAAAGGGTATGGGCCGGATTCCAATCTATGGCTGCCCCGATCAGAGATGCTGGAAACGGAAGCCTTGGAAGATTGGGAGAAAAGACAGAGAGCATAGAATTTTTTGGAACTGGTGAGAGTGTAAGAGAACCGTTTCTCTTACAACTCACATACATGTGATCACGAACTATTACTTATATCATCTACACAATCACATGACTATCATGTGCGATTGCCTTAGATACACGACCCATTTGTCATAGTAGAGTAATCTTCCTTGAATCGATACTACATTCCTCACAGCTTGGTTTCCTTGAGTGTTGGGAGAGCACTCTCCTGTCCAACATTGATGACGTCTCTTGGGCTTTTTTTGCTTTCATTGTCATTGTTGTGTTGTCCTGTCCTTGTCCTTGTCATCCATCATTGATCTGGGTTGCTTCATACCACCCAGCCTGGGCCAGCCACCCCACAAGCAGGGGCTCATGGCAGTGGCAGGGTGGGGTTCATCGTCATCATCAGATCTAGTAACATTAGTTAGTAACAATAAAATGAAAAGAGAAAGAAAAAAGACTGACATACAGCCCAAGAAACATTGTCCACATTTATTAGGCCCTTGCTTTGGTCTGCTGGGTGGGGGCCCTGCTCGTTTGGTCATCCTGGTCATCCTTGTTGTGGGCTGGGATGGTCAAGTCATTGTCACAATGATTACAACATAAATGTAAATAATGCATCAACAATCAACAAAGATGCGATTACCGTGTGCACACATGGCCAAATTGTCCATGTGCATCCCGGGGGTATATAAACCCCATTTCTACTGGTGGAGCTGGGCTCACCCCACTTTCATTTTTAATATGTAGTTAATAATTTTAAATAGACTTAGATGTTATATTTTGAGCCTCAGAGCCGTTACCTCCTTTTTGGTGATGGGTAGGGCATGGGTTGCGAGTTGGTATTCTATGACCCATACCCATACCCATGCTATTGCCTAGGTGTGTAAGGAGCCATTTGAGCTCTAGGAGGTGTTGTCTACTCCATACCTGCCTATTTTGGCAGTGTGTTCACAATTCCGAGCCTTAGGAGAGAGTTTTCTACTATAAGGGCAATGTTACAATTTTCCTTGTAACACATGGGACCCAACCAACCTGACATACCCGACAATCCCCTCTGGACAGGACTGACTCATGCCTGAGGCATATCCTTGACACCAGACACACCCACAATACATGCTGATGACATGCATTCAATCCCCTTCCCATGGAAGGCACCCTTGACACATGGTGACTCCATGCACCTGAACCCGCTCCCACACATGCTGTGATACAGTGATCCCTTGACATCGGGTCTGTGACATTGGACTCTCACAATTGACATGCTGCACTGCAGCACTCCTTGACATTGGATCCTTGACATTGGATCCACAACATCGGACACCTCATGCTAGGCATGAGGCTTATTGTTTCTATTCTTACTTGATATGCATCTATCTTTCTGATTGGACAATAAGGACCTCCCTCCTAGTATAAGTACTGTGACTCATAGTAGGGATGTCCTTAGTTTAGATCCAGGCAATCTACAGTCTTAACTTGCAACTTGCAAACTTGAAACTACTAAGGAAGCCCCTTAGTATGTGAACTCACTCGAAACCACTAAGGAAGCCCCTTAGTGCGTGAACCCCAACAACTCTATGCAGAAGGCCTGATAGAGTGCACTATCCATCTTATGTCAGATGCTCCAAGTAAGACTAGTGCTGAATGACCCATCGAGGAAGCACCTCATGAAATGACATCGACTAGATTGAGTGGTTAAGGCTTCACCCTTGACAGGCAACCTTAGAAGCCACTTAATTAGTGGACTAGCAAAGGGAAATCCAAAGTTAAAATTATGGTACATATCACAGGGAGTGGAGGTGCACCTAACAAAGGGAAATCTGAAGAGAAAACTCTAAGGACCTCTTTGCCAATGCCCAGTATATGTGCAGATTGCAAAAATCAAATAGTAGCCTACAAATAGAAAAGGCAGAGATAGGCAGATCAAGGCTGCTGAATGACATCACACCATGGGGTGGATGTCAGAAAGGGTACTCCACCTCTAAATATAAAACTGTCAACATGCACAAATGTGATAGAAAGGGAAATTAGTAATAAAATAAGGAAAAATCATAGAAAATGAAGAATAGGAGGAAATGAAGTGAGAAAAAATATAGGATGAACATAAAAAATAGGAGAAACACATGACCCCCTAGTCTCCTTATACTAAAGATCTCACCAAATATTGAAATCCAGTATGTTGAGAGAGAGTTTGGGAATCTAGGACATCAGGGCAGCAAAAAAGATGTGGATCAATGGATCGTTAGATGAGATGACCAAACTTGATGCTGTAGAGAATTGATCCTAGTGTAAACAAGATCAAACTCAGTCCTTGTATTAGAGACTATATTCGGTTATACTGTACCTAGTGTAAACAAGATTAAACTAAGGTACAGTTAGTGAGACATAATAATGTGAAATCTAAGATTAGTGTTCAAGGGTCCAGTCCATAAGACCAGAAAAAGACTGGACCCTTAACCGAACTTAACCGCAAAAGACTGAACCGTCAGTCTCGGTTCACCCCATATTGGGGTTGGTTTGGTTGTCGGTTGATCACTTTTGTAAACTCATGAAAACTGATGTAAGACCAGTTGAAACCGGTCTTAACCAGTCTTTTAGACATGTTTATACTACTAGATATATAGCATAAGTTGAGTACAAAATACAGAAATAAGTATCCAAAAGTATATAAAAGAACAAAATATAAATACTACTATTACTATTTATGGTATATATACATAAAGCGGAACAAGCCCGGGGGAAAAAACAGTCGTTTGGTGAGTGCTTATATACCCTGTGGTCATGCACAGACCATGTGGTCATGTTTGTTCACCCAAAAACAAATGTGGCACCACTTCCCAGATGACTTCCCATGACCATGACAACAACACCAACGATGCCGTTTCCACGAAAATGACCACAACAACTGAATGAACACAGAGTAGACAGCCCAAACGATGAACAAGGGTTGTTTGGGCCCTAGGGTATGTTGTTTTATAGTTGATTCTTTTCTTTTACTAACTAACTAACTAACTAAAAGTTTTTTTTTGTTTTTTAGGTACTTTTCATTGTGATAACAAAATCGCCCACCCACCGAATGACGCCTTTGCTGCCGCTGTGAGCCACTGCTCGCAGGCTGGCATTGGGCTGCTTCTGGACCACAACAACCACACCCAACGCCGCTGCTGCAAGCCTCTGCTCACAGGGTGGCAACAGGCCCTTTCCTGGATGACGACAAATAGAAGGACGACAAGGACGATGAATCAGGGGATGAGGATGAGTCAGGGGGGACGATGAGGATGAATCAGGGGGCTCTGCTGCAGACAGCCCAAATGATGCTAGTCATCGTTTGGGCTGTCGAGTATTTTTTTTTTGTTATTTCTTTTACTAACGATTATTTTTTTAGTTTCTTATCTTTTGCTAACAACATTGCCTAGCCACCACACAATGCACCTGGGCCCTTGCCATACACCACCCATGCCCTATGTCACCGCTGCAAGCCTCTGCTCGCAGGGTGGCAATGGGTACTGCCACTTCCAGACAGCAACAGCAATGGCAGCCAGGGACAACAGCCAACACCATGTCACAGCACCACCAATCCGCCTACAAGCCACTGCTCATAGGGGGTAATGGAGGTGCTGGTGACAAACAACAATGCACACAGGGAGGGGCTGACAAACGACAGGGAGGGGAAAACAGACGACAATGAGAACAGGGGAGGGGGCAACACGCAATGGGGAGGAGACGACAAATGACAACCACTCTCGACCCCCCACCCTCACTACAAACGCGAGACAGTGGGGCTATTTTATTATTATCTTGTTCTTCTTTGTTTTCTTTCAGTTTTTTTAGCAACACCGCTGTGAGCAACTGCTCGCAGGGTGTAAATATAGTTAGTTTTATCTACAATATATTATAATTTAGTTAGACTCATAAAAACAGCCCAAAGACCGGTCAAAACCGGTCTTTTGGGGTCAACTGAACTGAATAGGACCAGTCCTATTCGGTTCAATTGCGGTCCATCTAATCTGGGCATCAATTTGGACCAGTTTCGGTCTCTGGTTGACCCCCTTTGGGGTCAAAAAACTGGACCAAACCGGACCCTTAAACACTACCTAAGATTGTACTCACCTCAATCCTTGTATCAGAGACTGAGGTGGCAGACCATCTGTCTACTAGTATATATACATTCAGATGGACAAAGAGAAGAGATAAGAAAGGTAACCTAAGTGTGTTTGTCACATGCATATCAAAGAGGTGCACTAAAGATAGCGCATGCATCAATCGGCACAGCTGACTCTTTTGCATTGGGTAATGCACTATTCACAGTGTGTCTCTCAACACTCCTCCTCACCATGAATACTCCTCCTTGCAAGGAATTGTATTATCGTAATCCAAGGGAGTCCCAAAGGTAAGTGAATTGTTTAACATCCAAGGCTTTTGTGAACATGTCGGCAATGTTCTCATGTGTATTGATGTATGTGAGATGTAAGTTGTCAGATTGGAGGTGTTTGCAAAGGAAGTGGTACTTGATATCCACATGTTTGACTCAGGAGTGGAGGAGGGGGTCCTCAGAAAGGGTTTTGGTTGCAGTGTTGTCGCATGATATGATGGTAGGAGTAATTTGGTTATGATGAATAGAGTCCAGTAGGGTTCACAGCCAAATACACTCTTTTGTCGTCTCAAATGCTGCTATATATTCTGCCTTGCAAAGAGGAAGCAGCCACAACCTTCTGTTTATGTGCGGTCCATGACACAGTGCCAAGAACCAAGGGAACAAATGTAACCCCCAATACTGCAATGGGTATCAAGGCAGTTAGCCCAATTGGAATCACTGCAGGCACAAAGTGTAATAGGGAAATTACCCCTGAGGTGCAGTTTAAGGTCTCTGGTCCCTTTGAGGTAGCGGACAAGCCTGATGGCTGCACCCCAGTGTTCAAAGGAATAGGAGTCAAGATATTGGGAAAGTTGTTGGATGGCATAAGAGATGTTGGGCTGAGTGGAGATTGCCAGATAAAGTAGGTAGCCAACAACCTAGTGTTTAAAGGTCCAGTCTGTAGGACCAAAAAAAAGACCGAAACTGAACTGAACTGGACCGATTAGGACCAGACCAGTGGTCTATTTATGGACCGGTCTTTTTCAGTCCAGTTGCTGGTCTTTCATTTTGAAAAATATAGTAGGACCGATGAAAAACCAGTTGCGACCAGTCTTTTGTCCCAACGTATGTTGGACCTTACTCCCACATATATTTACTTCATTTTTGGTCCCTGGATCATCAAAAACAGTCAAGAATTGGTTGAGATATGACCAAAAACATTTTTGTACAAGTATTTTGTTGTATCAGAACAACTTTGATTGCATTGCTTGATACCTAAGCTATAATTTTTTTTGTACAGCTATATGACATCATAAAAGTAACAACAACACACCTAATTATCTGTATCATGGGATTTTATTCATATAACAGCCCAAATGAGTGCAACTACAAACTACAAATTACAAACTACAAACTGCAACTTGAATGCATGTCCTTTCAGTTTTGGCCATATCTCAGTCAAATCTTGACGGAATTGCTTAAATGTTGGATCGGTCTACGGAGCGTTACAATCTCTATCCATGAATATAATATATATGATGTAATGGTTATATTTGTTGAGATACATATGGGTTATTTGGCAGGATAAATTTTACAACAAAAGACTGGTCCAAACCAGTCTTTTTTTGGTCCATGGACCGATTAGGACCAGTCCTAAAGGGTCCGGTTGTGGTCCTCCAATATCTGGGTCGGTCCTAGACTGGTTGCAGTTGCCAGTTGCCCCATTTGGAAGTCAAAAACTGGACTGGACTGGACCTTTAAACACTACAACAACCAGTAGGGTAGTTTGTCAAGCTGTAGTCATTCCTTGGGAGTAGTGGATTGCAGATTAACACAACAAAATTTACAACCCAGTTCGAGGGGGGCTGATACCAGGTGCACATCTCTCTGACCAAACTGTTCAATGATTTTGTCAATAAGGGCAGTCTGGGAAAGTGAAATGGTTTGTGTGATCCTGTCCCAGGATATAGCAATACCCATAATAAATTGTGCAGTACCCAGTTTGGAGATTGTCCAAACTGTATGCATCTGGGCTTTGAAGCATTCATTTTCCTCCTTTGAGTCAGCAATGGAGAGAGTCATCAACATGGACAGCTGAAATAATGATGCCAGTATCAGTTTTGTGGTAATAAATGCACAACTCACAGGCCAGGTGTGTAAATCCCCATTCGACATTGAGAGTCTGGTTCCAGATGCAGCCGCTTTGTTTCATACCATACAGGCAGCGCTGAAGTTGCCATACCCAGTCCTCTTTCCCTGGCTCTTCAAATCCAATGGGCTGTTGCATGTACTGTACCTCATCCTCAGGTAGTAGGCCATACAAGAAAGCAGTCTTCATGTTGATTTGTTGCGTGTCTCAACCTAGAGAGGCTGCAATAGTGTTGCCACTGGCTCAGCCAAGGTTTTTCAATAAAATGGATATAGCATGCCAGATAAATTTGCTAAAATCACCAGAATATTTGAGCTTATGGACAGGCCCATAAGCCAAGGGGTCATCTGCCAATATTAGTTGAACCGATTGATTGTCCCTGAGTTATTTAATAAACAAAATTCAGCTTGATGGCTCAGCTTGAAATCAAAGCTGAGTGAATATGTCAAGAATGGATGATCCGATCAGCTAATGTTGGCAGAAGACCCCTCAGCTTATGGCCCTATCTATATGCTCAAATACTCTGGTGAATTTAGGAAATTTATCTGGCATGCTATATCTATTTTATTGAAAAACCTTGGCTGAGCTAGTGGCAACACTAGGCTGCAATGTGTAAAAGAATTCTCCATGATTCCATGTGTGCAGTAGGTGAGGTGGTTTTAGTGTAGTCCTTGCCATAAATTTGTTCAAAACCTTTAAAGACAAGATGTACTTTCCATCTAACCACTTTTCCTTCTTCATCACGCTTAATGTGAAACATGGGTTTCCCCTTTTGGATGCATTTCCCAAGAGGAACCTCAGAGCAAGGGATAAGCTTGTAGACCCCCATTTCTTTCAATGATTTTAGCTCGTCATGATACCCAGCTTCCCATCTAATTGCATCACCCGATGCCTTTGCCTCATCCCACATTTGGGGCTCATCTTCAAATTGAAGTGATTCTGGATCAAGATCAGTCATTTCCAAAATCAGGGCAAGAAGCTCATGTGCCTGATCACCAAGATTGAGGTTCTCAAATGTGTGGCAGAGATCATTAGCAACATTATTGCCGGCGGCAAGTTCTTCAGGGTGATCAGTGCACATTTCAGCCTGTCTAGCTGCTTTCCATTCCCAATGAAGCTCCTTCATGTGAACTGCACTCTCCCTGGATTCCTGCACTGCTGCTTCAGTGCAGGTGACAGCAGGTCCACCATTTGGATTGCAATCAGTTGGCACCAGGATGTGAGATGATCAGCGAGGGGGCACAATTATGGGTGGTGTTGTATGTACATCCGGGCGAGCTGTAGGAGTGATAGGTTCATCGTCATCATCATCATCAGTAGATGGTGCAATTATGAGATTTATTGGTCTGACTGAGTCTATGTCAGGTGTGTTGGCTGGTTCTGATGGTGTATGACCTTCATGACTCTCAATGAAGTGAACGTGATAGGAGCTGTGGACTTTATGGGTGGTACAGTCATAGCATCAGTAAGCTTTGGATTTATGTTCATCTCTGATAAGCACACATTTGATTGATCGTTCAAATATTTTTGAGTTATCTTTCTTAGGGATAAGGATGAATGCCTGACAACCTATTTCATGCATGTATAAATAATCTGGTTTGCATCCATACCATAATTCCCAGGGCATGATTCCATGTAATGACTGAGTGGTGGTTTTTGCATGTAGATGGACGGCCATTAGGTAGAGTTTATCCCAGAGATATGTAGGTAGCTGTGCATATATATGCACTATGTGTGCCTTTGCCATGAGGGTTCTGTGCATATGTTTGACATGTCCAATGTGTGTGGATGTGTGTGGGGCAGTAAACCATTGTTCAGTACCTCAAGATTTGAGCCATGTTTCCATTTGGTGTGATTTGAGTTCCACATTGTCAGTAATGTAAGTGCCAACCTTGAGGCCTGTCTCAGCTTCACAAGTGAGCTCCCATGCCTTGAGCTCAGGAAATGAATCATCCTTATTTCTCAAAGGTATGGACCAAGGAAATGAAGTGTCGTCGTCGATGATATCCATGATATATTCATTTCTGGCATGCAATCTAACAGCATGTGCACCTGATAGATCTACCCATACTTTCTCCAGTTTCCTCGTTGCCTTGTGCCCATCCCCCTGCTCATGCTTCTTTGGTACTGGTGTTCTGGTCTGTTTTCCAAGGATGCATGCATCACATTTATGTGGTCTCGAGATAGAGGAGACAGATGCACCTGTGAGCATTCCCTTTTTGGCCATATCCCATAGGGATTGATAATTTGCATGGCCAAGGCGACAGTGCCAGGTTTTAAGAGAAGGTGTACCATGGACAGTAAGAGCGTGATCAGCGGTAGCTGAATGTAGGGTGAGTGCATAGAGTTTCTTTGTGGGCAGTAGGGGGCTATGTGCAATGAAAGCACCCATGGATTTGTCTGTTATCCAGCAGGATGAGGAGTCAAAATGGGTGATGGCATTCAAGTCTTCAGTGAGGAAACTGACAGAGATGAGCCAGACGCTTGTGTTTGGGATATACAGTGTGTTACATAAGATAATTGATGCACCCCATGCCACGCATATTTTGATGTCACCAATGCCAATGGCAGGAATGGAAGATCCACTAACACCTTTCACTGAACAGGGTGTGGTTGGGTAGAGGGAAAGGAAGTCTGAATGGTCTGGAGAAATGTGAACTGAGGTGCTGGAATCTACGATGAAGGGGAAATCATCAATAGACATCTTGGTGTGTGTCGTCTGGTTTAGGGACGTGACTGTGAGTGCTGTCTCAGCAGTTGGAATGGTGTGGGCATTCCAATCGATGGATGTAACAGGCTCCTCCTCAACTCCAGCCATCATATTCAATTTCCTCGATAGATGCATTAGGGAGAGGATCATGTGCAAATTGCAATACCAGTGAATTCAGGCAACAGAGAAGGACATGGGAGGGCAGGATCGATTAGTACAGTGAACGCACACCCATTAACATCCTTCACAGTGACAGGCACTTTTGACATATCACCACCCAATTGTTTCTTCTCAAGCATAAGCCTCTGAGCCGCTTTAGACTCCTCAATAGTCTTTCCAGCCATGCCGCCGCCCGATTTGATGCAAAATTCAGTGGTATGTCCAGTCTTCTTGCAATTTGGGTTGCCACAAAGAAGGGGGGTGGATGTTTTGGGAACCTTAGCACAGGCTGTGAGTGCTATCGACGATTTATTCTCCATATGCTGGTCATTCTTGATCAAAGTCTGTTCATTTTCTAAGAATCGACGAATGTCATGGGAAGAGTACAGGGATTTTGGCATAGAATTTGTGATATCATGGGAGATGATGGAGCAGGCATGGGGGAAATGATTGCTGAGGGAATTCAAAAGTATTATAGAATACATAAGATCAGCTGTAATGTCACCCATAGCGAATGCACGCAATATGAGGGTGCAAATGTGCTTCGCCATCATGGGGAGTGGAGTGTCCCTCATGCACTGAATGGCAAGGGCTTGCTGTAGCAGCTGCACTTGGCAAATGGGTCCTTCCTTCAAATGTCGATCCTTGTCATGATCTGTTCCTCGCCCACTTGGAACCCACAACCTTCCGATCTTTTCTGCTGTTCCTAACTCAACTCCTACCGCCTTTGTTCCGGCCCCCTTGCACTGCCCACACTGCTGTGCACAAGGCCACTGTGTACAGCAACCACGGCTGCCTTCCAAGGCTGCCATCTAGTTTTGCAAATTCGACTACGGATTCCTGTGCGGCCTCCACTAGGCAATTTATCTATGCAGTTGAGACACTGCTGCAGTTTCCGTTTCTGTTCCGCTCTTGTTCCAGACTCTAGTATTTAAGCTTAGTTAGTTTCGCTTTGTATTCCTCAGTTCGTATATCGACATAGACTCAACTCTACCCTGTCAATCTAAAACCTCCTTCTACTCCAACTCCTGACCTCTAAGAGTCTGAACTCCATTCGACTCAACCTCTAGTTCCCCTCTGAAGTTCTAGTCTCATCTGAACTTAACCTAAGTCCCTCCATACTCCTTCCCACATTTACCTGCACTCTCCCGCTCCTATCTCTAAAACCTCTACCCAAAATTAGGACACCAGACGAGGTGAAGGGTGCAGCTTCTTACAAGCTGAAGCCAAGTCCTTTTCGTTACCCACCCGCATAATCCGCTACGACCTGACAATCTTCCGCTCTCAAACACCCGCCGGGTCTGACCGGATTCCGACGAGCCCTTTCGGATCAGTTCTTAACAGTATATACAAACTCACACTTCACTCGTCTCTTCTCCTATGACCCCAACTGAAACTCCCCAGCGCACAACCAGAAACTCTCAGCGTGCCGGTACCATTCCAGGGATCTCTGCAATTCAGTGATCCACACTTCCTAGCCCACAACCCGCCTCAACATTCGGAGTAACTTCCAGACCTTCCAACATTTTCCAACAAATCAGTTTCGGAGCCCCATCAATCAGTGCAAACCTCATGTCTACTCAAGCTCAACAATCTCCCGCGAATCCGGAAGAACCCTGACCCACAACTCCCCTTGAGTACATAGGGGGCATCAACCAGCCTGAACCCTATGGGTTGGAAGATCGTGGTCTAGAGGACAGACCTCCCAGTGGACCCGACGACCCTAGTGGTCTGGACGGCCCTGGGGGTGACCCCAATCCCAATGATCCTGACGATCAACCTCCCGCGGGGGGAAACCCTGATCCAGGGGATAGGTTCATAGATGTTCTTTACAACCTCTCGGAGAGTATCCGCACCCTCCGACACAATAACGCACCCAAGACCAAGAAAATCAAAGTTCACGACCCCGACACCTTCGATGGCTCCAACCCAAAGAAACTTAGAGATTTCCTAGTCTCGTGTAACCTTCATTTCCATGACCGTCCACACGTATTTTCTTCTGATGAGAAAAAGATCATATTTATCCTTTCTTATCTCAAGGGATCAGCTCTCAGCTGGTTTGAGCCCGGTCTTAACGACCTGACCGATTCCGCACACTGGATGTGGGATTATGAGGCTTTTCTCGCTGAACTAGAGAGTAACTTCGGCCTGCACGACCCGCTCGGGGATGCGGAAAAAGCTCTTTCTGATTTAGCAATGAAGAAAGTGGTCGCATCACAAAGTATAACGTTGACTTTTGGGAATTAGCTTCTAGGGTCAACTGGAATGAGGCAGCCCTCCGTGACCGCTATTTCCGCAGTCTTCCGCTTCGACTTCATATAGAAGTCCTTCAGGGTGGTAAACCCGACACCCTTGCAGGACTGCGCTTGAAAGCGCAGGACTGTGACAATATCTACTGGATGCAGGAAGATGAAACCCGGTTCGAAACTAAGAATTCCGGGAACTCTTCTAACCCTGTCAAAAAGGACAACCCCAAAGGTTCCTCCCAGTCCACCAATCAATCCTCGTCGAGCTCCCCTCGGGGAAACTCCTCCAACCAGCAGCCCTCCACAACAAAGAACACTTCCAAGTCATCCATCTCCGACAAGTTGGGGAAGAATGGCAAACTTACTGCGGATGAACAAGAATGTCGCATGCGGGAAAGACTTTGCCTCTACTGCAGTGAAGAAGGGCACGTAGCAGGAAACTGCCCGAGGTCTAAAGCCGCAAAGGCCTGCACATCCACTGTAATTCCCAATTCTGCGGACTCGGAAAAATAGTCCGCAACCCTCAGGATACAGCCATTGGGGCTGGGGGTTGCATTGACCTTACCCACTTGGCTGCCTATGTCCGTCTCAATGCATCCGCTCTTTCCGACCCTGACTCCCTAATCATCCTCTTAACTATTCCTGACCTTTCCGCCCCTGTCCGAACCCTCATTGATTCCAGTTCATCCCACTGCTTTCTTGATGCCTCTTTCATGTTGAATAACCAACTCAGCACAGAATCCATTAACCCAATCAGTTTACGACTCTTTGATGGATCTTGCAACTCCACCATAACTCAAGTTGCCCAACTTCCGGTCACCTTTCCTACCAGTGAAATGTTCAATCTGTCATTTTATGTAACCTCGCTAGACTCTTCCTGTTCCGCAGTACTTGGCCATAACTGGCTGAAGCAATACAATCCGTTGATTGACTGGTCTTCAAGCCAAATCACTTTCCGCTCTGCTGATCATAGAGGTTCAGCACCCCAGACGTCTCCTTTGTCCCTGAACCTTCCGGTAGAAATCCTTGAATCCTCCGCATTTTCCGAACCCCCCATTCCTCCTAAGTTTACACCTCCCGACATCTCTTTCATCAACGCTGCCACTTATGCGCATGCTAGCAAACTCCCTGGGGCAGTAGCCTTCCAGATGACCTTCGCTCCAGAAGGGTTATCCGCCCGCTCGACCCAATCCTCAATCCCGCCGGATTTATCCAACATTCCCACCAAGTATCATGAATTTGCCGATGTCTTTAATAAGGATAAGGCAGACACCCTTCCTCCACATCGTCCTTATGACCTCAAGATAGAGACGGAGGATAATGCTCCCCCTCCTCCGGGTCGCATGTACTCCCTCTCTCCCTCCGAATTAGAAGCCCTATGAGTCTTCATTGACAAAAACGTCTGCTCAGGCTTCATCCATCCTTCTAAGTCTCCGCATGGAGCTCCTATACTTTTCGTCAAAAAGAAGGACGGTAGCCTCCAACTTTGTGTCGACTACTGAGGACTCAATTGTCTTATGAAGAAAGACCGCTATCCCCTTCCTCTCATTTCCGACCTCCTTGACTCTCCCCGAAAAGCCCACTTGTTCACCAAGATAGACTTGCGGCACGCTTATCACCTAGTCCGCATTGCGGACAGTGACGAATGGAAAACTACTTTCTGCACCCGCTACGGATCCTTCGAGTGGTTGGTGGTTCCCTTTGGACTCACTAATGCACCCGCAGCGTTCCAGCATTTTATGAACGACATCTTCAGCAACATGCTGGATGTTTGTGTCATCGTGTACCTCGATGACATCCTGATCTATTCAGACGACAAGTCCCAGCATGGGACTCACATTAAAGAAGTCCTCTGCCATCTCCGGAAAAATGGACTTTATGCCTCCCCACAGAAATGTGAGTTCCACAAAGACACCGTTGAATATTTAGGTTTCATCCTTTCACCGGATGGACTTCGGATGTCCAAGGATAAAGTCAAAACTGTGCTCGACTGGCCCGAGCCTAGGAAAGTTAAGAACATCCAATCCTTCTTAGGCTTCTGCAATTTTTACCACCGTTTCATTAACAGTTATTCAGACATTGTCATTCCACTTACCCGCTTGACGCGGAAATCCGCACCTTGGGACTTCAACAAGAAGTGCCGTGACGCCTTTGAGAGGCTCAAACAAGAATTCACTCATGCACCCATCTTAACCCAATGGGTACCCGACTCACAAATGGTACTCGAAACAGACGCTTCCAACTATGCCCTAGCTGCTATCCTTTCGGTTTACACTGTGGATGGGGAAATCCATCCAGTCGCTTTTCATTCCCGCTCCTTCAATCCCGCTGAACTAAATTACGACACACATGACAAGGAACTCTTGGCCATTTTCGAAGCCTTCAAACACTGGAGGCAGTACTTTGAGGGTTCCGCAAACCCAGTTGATGTGGTCATGGACCACAAAAATCTTGAGTACTTCAGCACTACCAAGTTGCTCACCTGCTGCCAGGCCCGTTGGTCTGAGTACCTTTCCCAGTTCAATCTCATCATCCGCTTCCGCCCCGGGAAACTAGGGGCCAAGCCAGATGCACTCACTAGATGTTGGGACGTCTACTGCAAAGGGGGAAATAGCAACTTTGCCTCTGTAAACCCAACCAACTTCCAACCTGTATTCACACAGGAACAACTCTCCTCTTCCCTCCACGCCACTTATCTCGCCACACCCATCCTTCGACAAGCAGTAATCATGGATGTTGAGAAACTCCACAACGACATCTGCACATCTCTTCCCCTTGACCCTATATCTTCCGTTCATCTCCCGACACCTGTTGACCCCAACTGGACCATAGATGAGGCAGGACTTCTCCGCCACTTCGACTGGATTTATGTTCCGGATGTTGTGGATCTCCGCCTCAAAGTCCTCCAATACAAACATGATCATATCCTCTCCAGCCACTTCGGACAAAACAAAACCCAGCAGCTTGTCCGCCGGGAATACGTCTGGCCAAACCTCTGCACCTTCGTCCAGGAATTCTGCAAATCCTGTATGACTTGCAAACAATCCAAATCGCCTCGACACAGGCCCTACAGTTTCCTAAAGCAACTTCTGGTTCCGGAACAACCCTGGAATTCCATCTCCATGGATTTCATTGAACAACTACCTGACTCCACTGGTCACACTGCTATCCTAGTCATCGTTGACTGCCTCACCAAACAGGGCATCTTCATTCCAACTGTCAATGAAATCACAGCCCAAGAACTAGCCAACCTGTTCGTCCTCCACATCTTCTCCAAGCATGGTGTTCTGTTGCACGTCACTTGCGACTGGGGATCCAAGTTTGTCTCTCATTTTTTCCACTCTCTTGGAAAAGCACTCGACATGTGGATCCACTTCACTTCCGGTTATCATCCGCAAGGTGATGGTCAGACAGAACGACTTAACCAGACCTTGGAACAGTACCTCCGGATCTTCTGCAACTATCAGCAGGACGACTGGTCTCACCTCTTGCCCTTGGGCAAATTTGCCTACAACAATGCCCCTTCTGCCTCTACAGGTGTATCACCTTTCTTTGCCAATAAAGGTTACCACCCAAACATTTCCGTCTTTCCAGAGCATGACTTAGCTTCACAGTGCACCCGCGAATTCGTCATCGATTTAGATGACCTTCACCAGGAACTTCAGAAACAACTTGCGGCCGCTCAAGAACATTATCAAGGTCCTGTGGATAAACATCGGGCACCCGCACCTGACTTCGACATTGGTGATTTTGCTTATGTCACTGTGGAAAATATCCGCACCACCCGTCCCTCCAAAAAACTCTCCGAAAAGAACCATGGTCCTTTTGAAATCATCGCCCACCCAGGAACTCACTCAGTCACCCTGCGGCTCCCGGATCACATGTGGGCTATTCACCCTGTTTTCCATGTCTCTCAACTAGAGATACACTCCCCAAACACAATTCCAAATTGAGTACAACCTCCACCTCCTCCGATCACCATCAATGACGAGCTCGAATATGAGATCGCTGAAGTCCTCAACTCCAAAGTCGACAACTGACGTCGCTGCAAGATTCTCTACCTCGTCTGATGGGAAGGTTACCAGGGAACCGACGAAGAGACTTCCTGGCTACCTGCTATGGAACTTGACCACACCCAAGAACTCCTTGCGGATTTTCACACCCGCTACCTGCAGAAAATCGGACTGTTACCTGCTTAAAGACGATTCACGTTACTTATTCACTCAGTCCAAACTCAGAACAAACTTTATTGAAAATTTTTTTTTTGGATCCAACCGGATCCCTACACTACCTCCGCTTCTCCCTCTCCATCTTTGTCATCCTCTCCTCCGACTTCACCACCTTCCTCCGCTTCTCCACCTTCCCCGCCTTCATCCTCCTCTTCCTCACCCTCACCCTCCTCCATGTTGTCTGCCCGCCTTTTCTCCAAATATCTTTGGAATCCCACCCAGTCGTCTCCAGACTGGCAGATCCTGCGCCTCTCCCGTCGGGACTCTCGTACTGCCCACTCCACTTCCTCCTCGTCCTCGTCACTCTCCCCCTCGATACTTTCATCTGCCTCCCACTCTGGGTCCATTGCATCCCGGATCTCCTCCATCGACTCCCTCACTGCTGTCACCACCTCCCCAAACCCTTTCCTCACCACCTTCACCAGCTGCCGTAGCAGCTCCACCACTTCTCCGCTGTTTTCTGGCGGGCCTGCTGTTCCTGCTCCGGACCTCGCTTTTCTTACTGTTGGGGCCTCCTGCCCCTCCCACACGACCTCCTCGCACTTGTGCTTAACATGCATGCAGTTATTGCACACGCATCCCTTTGCACCCATCTTGAAGCACGAAATTTTTTGATATTGGCACCTAAGCCACTTGTCAGTCCGAAAACATTGAAAGAAAACCAACACGCACCTTTTGCAGGGCAAGGCGGCCTGCACCCGCACCAGACTCGCCGGTTCTTCTGACCCCACCCGCGCCCTTGACGTGGCAATCTTCTTCTTCTTTGGGGACTTGCTCCCCTCAGCCTCGTCCTCCAAACCTGCAGCCGCAGCCGCCCGCTTCTTCTCCGCGTGTTTTGCAGCCAAAACCTCTTTTTTCTGCACCGCTGCCTGGCGCGCCTCCTCTGCCTTCGCAGCCTCCTCTGATGCCTTCTGCGCCTCCTGCACCCAACATTCCTCCTCCCTTGCCACCTCCTCCAATTCTCTCACCTCCCGCTCCATCTGTTCTTTCATCTCCCGCTCCCTCTGTTTGTACTGAGCCTTCATTGTGGCCAATTTCAGTTGAGCAGAGCCTGCTGGGGGGGACATTTTGTGTAGGTGATGGAAGAAGGAAAACAACAAAATTTTTCAACCAATTGCCGCATTTGGGAGTCAACCAACTTCCTCATTTGGACTTGAACCTTCACGTGCCTCGTAGGCTCGGCACTAAGGGGGAAATACTGTCACGATCCATTCCTCGCCCGCTTGGAACCTGCAACCTTCCGATCTTTTCCGCTGTTCCTAACTCAACTCCTACCGCCTTTGTTCCGGCCCCCTTGCACTGCCCACACTGCTGTGCACCAGGCCGCCATGTACAGCAACCATGGCTGCCTTCCAAGGCTGCCGTCTAGTTTTGCAAATTTGACTACGGATTCCTGTGTGGCCTCCGCTAGGCAATTTATCTATGCAGTTGAGACACTGCCACAGTTTCCGTTTCTGTTCCGCTCTTGTTCCAGACTCTAGTATTTAAGCTTAGTTAGTTTTGCTTTGTATTCCTCAGTTCGTATATCAACATAGACTCAACTCTACCCTGTCAATCTAAAACCTCCTTCTACTCCAACTCCTGACCTCTAAGAGTCTGAACTCCATTCGACTCAACCTCTAGTTCCCCTCTGAAGTTCTAGTCTCATCTGAACTTAACCTAAGTCCCTCCATACTCCTTCCCACATTTACCTGCACTCTCCTGCTCCTATCTCTAAAACCTCTACCCGAAATTAGGACACCAGACGAGGTGAAGGGTGCAGCTTCTTACAAGCTGAAGCCAAGTCCTTTTTGTTACCCACACGCATAATCCGCTACGACCTGACAATCTTCCGCTCTCAAACACCCGCCGGGTCCGACTGGATTCCGACGAGCCCTTTTGGATCAGTTCTTAACAATCCTGGAGTGCCTTCCAGTTGGCATTGGGTCCCTTTGTCATGTCAAGAAAGGGACATTCCCCAGTGGCAATGCTGGACACCAAGAAAGTGAAGGTGACACAAGCGTTAGCAGCCCAATTAGCAGTGGCATGCACTTCAGTGTCAGGTGGAGGTGAGGTGTCCCCAGACTACATATTCATAGAGGCCATTGAGAGAAAGCGTGATGGTGACATCCTCGCACCATTCTTTGTAGTTAGATTCAAGTTTGTCAAGTTTGACCCCAGAGTACTGGATTGAGATCCTGATAAGGGGAATGGAAACAGTGGTGTCAGAGGCAGCAGTCATTTCCTTTTTGGTGTTTAGGATGTGGTATAGTGATGGGATGGAATTGTAAATAGTGTTTGCAGGTCCAGTTCAGTCCAGTTTTTGACCCCCAAAGGGGGCAACCGGCAACCACAACTGGTCTGGACTGACCCCAGATATTGTGGGACTGCAACCACACTGTTTAGGACCAGTCCTAATCAGTCCATGGACCGAAAAAAGACCAGTTTGGACTGGTCTTTTGTTGTAAAATTTGTTGTACCAATGTAACCATATGTAACTCCATGAATATTACAAGACCTTATAACCATTGTATCAGTGGATGGACATGGTAATTCCCCATCGTTTGGTCCAACTTTTAAGAGATTCTGTTGGGATTTGACCATGTTATGGCCAGAACAAAAGGACATTGCTGGAACTTGTGCAACTTGTGTCTGTAGTTCGCGAGTTGTTGTAACTTGTCAGGGATGCTAAATAGATGAGATATACATGGTACACATAGTTTACTGTGTTATTACCATGTCTATAATGGTATCCAGGTGTGCCCAACATTTTTATTGTACAAGTTATAAGCAATGTAATCAAAGTCATTCTGATCACGACAAAATACTTGTGCAAACATAATTTTGGTCATATCTTGACCAGTTCTCAACCATTTTTGATGATCCAGGGATGGAAATTGATGAAAATATGGGTGGGAATGTGGTCCAAGACGGGTTTTCACGAAAGACCAGTTTCAACTGATTTAAACTGGTTTTTTCATCAGTCCTATGATATTTTTGAAAACTGGGCAACTGGCAACCAGACCAAAAAAGACTGGTCCATAAATAAACCACTGGTCCAGTCCAGTCCAGTTTTGGTCTTTTTTTTGGTCCCATGGACTGGACCTGCAAACACTAATTGTAAAAGCAACAAAGATATTAGATGTGCACCGGGATGGCTACTGCAACTTGAAGGGGAATAAGTCCATGATCCAAGGCAAGATTGTGATCAAAATTCAATCGCACAAATGATGTCAGCACACGTCGAGTGGCTAGGAGTTTCTCTACTGTCGATTCAGTGATGGAAAAGGCCCATAGCCTGTAGAGAATACCAGGGGTGACCCTGGGGTAAAAATTCTCTACCCTTACCCTTACCCTCCAAAACCCTTACCCCTTCACAAGGGTAGGGGTTTCTGGGGGTAAGGGTAAGGGATATGAAGGGTACAAGGGGTATACAATACCCTCAGGGTATCACCTATGGGTATGATGGATGACTTTTACCATAAATCAAAACAACATTGTTCAATGACACTTTAGCTCCATCTCTTTGTTATACTTCTTTTCTATGTGTCATGGACTGGAATTGGAGGCCACAGCTCATGAGATTAGTGACTATGACATGTGAGGATGAGTCATGTGATGTACTACTAGTGGAATGGAGGTTCTGGGGAGCACCAGCTATTACAGGAACAGATGGCCATTGGCTTCCACTCCTTTCCCAATAGGGTTGCACCTCTTGCTATCACCTGGGGCCTGGTTACAGATTTGTGAGTACACTACTTATAATCTACATGACAGAGCAGCACAAGAGATCTAGACCAAGCATGGATAGTGGAGAACAAAGTAGTGAGATAGCAGAATGTAATATGAAATAGAATGAATAGATAAGGATATGTGTTGGAGTAAACATGAGATAAAGTAACTAATAACAGATAGCAAGTGGCCATATGAGGTATGTGATTAAACTGTATGTAATACTATGCCAGTATATATTTCTCCACTCCACACACATTGCTCACTTACAATGTGCCACCAAAGATCTATTTACTAGTGCTGATTCTGAAGGGACATCCAGTTATGTTGGGTTTTGGTTCTCAAAATCATCAACTTCTTTGTTGAAGTCTCAGAATATGGCAGGTTTTTGCTTAAAAAACATAGGACCACTGAGTAGGTCCATACCCTTCCCTACCCCTGCATATCCTCCCCAAGGGTAGGGGTATGTCAAGGGTAACAACTCCTGTACCCTTACCCTTACCCTCATGTACCCTTCTACTTTACCCTGGGGGTTTTGCATACCCCTGGTATTCTCTAATAACCTGTAGAGAATTGATCCTAGTGTAAACAAGATTAAACTCAGTCCTTGTATTGGAGACTATATTCAGTTATACTGTACCTAGTGGAAACAAGATTAAACTAAGGTACAGTTAGTGAGACATGATAATGTGAAACCTAAGATCATACTCACCTCAGTCCTTGTATTAGAGACTGAGGTGGCAGACTGTCTGTCTACTAGTATATATACATTCAGACAGACAAAGAGAAGAGATAAGAAAGGTAACCTAAGTGTGTTTGTCACATGCATATCAAAGGGGTGCACTAAAGATAGTGCACACATCAATCGGCACAGCTGACTCTTCCACATTGGGTAACACACCATTCACAGTGTGTCTCTCAACAGATGCACAACACATCATGTTTGGCACATGCTCCATTCAATCATAGAATCATAACTTTAAGCCGAGCTAGCTGTTGCTTGAAGGAGTGGTCAGAGCAGCAGGAGTTTTCCCCCAATTCCATATATTTTACATGAGTGACTTTGTGACAAATAACACTCACCCAAAGCACCACCCTTCCCAACATGTAGATATCCTCTAGCGCCAGTGGCACCTATGCTGCTCTTGGCAATGTTCATGTGTTTAAGTTCATAGCCATCTGTGTGGTAAGAAAATCCCCATCTGGTGGAGTTGACCTGGATATAATTCCAATTTCTGATGCAAATTGTTGTAGTAGGGTGACCTGGGCACCATTCCCCATGTTTTGATGGAGGTTATTCATTTTAGGGCCAAGAAAAAACAAAGAAAGAATTTGCTATCAAGGATGCTTTGGGTAGTGTTGAGGAAAGAGTTGAACTTGAACTTGTGGGAGGAATTTATTCTGAAAGCACAAGGGACAGATCTTGAATGACATTCTTAGAGTGAACATAGGCGCTGGATGGAGTAAAGAGAGGCATTGTTAGGGAGAAACATGAAGTAGTCAAATGGGCAAATGTTTTAATGGTAGGTTATTCCCATGTGGATTACTTCAGTCCCATTGTTGCATCCAGTCCATATAGTGCACTGTATAAGAACAGATTTGACCATGAGCAAACCAATCAGACTGTGAGCACTTGTGAAAGCCCTTTGGAGGTCCTGCTTGCATTCAAATGGATCAGCATGTCCAAATAGTGGACGATGCATGCAGAGGAGAGTGTATGTTGTTGGACAGCTTGTATGGAAAGACAGTAAAGAGAAAGTGAAAAAAGGAAGGCTGAGCTGATCATGGCTCCCCCTTCAGAAGGGTTAAAGGCCTGGGGATCTGTGGAGCACCAATCATAGCACTTGGTTTCCACAGCTCTCCCCTGGCATCCCAGCTAGCTGGGATGCTGTTCTGAGAGATGGTAGGGGTATAAGCATTGTAGCCATCTGGTCTGGGAGGACTCACATATACTACTAGACATGAGTGGTTCAGGTGAGCCCCTGGAAGGGGACTAGTCAGTGCCCTGTTTTCTCCTATTTTTTACATTTGTCCTATATTTTCCCTCACTTCATTTCCTCCTATTCTTCATTTTCTATGATTTTTCCTTATTTTATTACTAATTTCCCTTTCTATCACATTTGTGCATGTTGACAGTTTTATATTTAGAGGTGGAGTACCCTTTCCGACATCTACCCCTTGGTATGATGTCATTTGGCAACCTTGACCTGCCTATCTCCACCTTTTCTATTTTTAGGCTATTATTTGATTTTTGCAATCTTCACATATACTGGGCATTGGCAAAGGGGTCCTTAGAGTTTTCTCTTTGGATTTCCCTTTGCTAGGTGCACCTCCACTCCCTGTAATATGTACCATAATTTTAACTTTGGATTTCCCTTTGCTAGTCCACTAATTAAGTGGCCTCTAAGGTTGCCCTGATAGTAGAAAACTCTCTCCTAAGGCCCGAAATCATGAACACACTGCCCAAGATAGGCAGGTACAGAGTGGACGACACTTCCCAGAGCTCCATAGACTCCCTACACACCATTCCCAAGACTCCCGCCTTCAGTGCGCCACCATTTTTGCTTAATGTGCCCCCTAGTGCCATGGACACATCAGAGCACCTCAATGCACTTGAAAGCAGTGTTACCAGAATATGCGTGCAAATTGATTCACTTAAATCTACAATTAAAAACTTCATCAGAACCCTTCAGACTAGCTCCACAACCAATATTCCCCCCATTATGACTCTAAGTGCACCCAATAATGACATGCCGCCTAAGGAGCACACCCAGATCAAACCATCCCCCCGCCAAATTTAATGGCATGCGTGCACAGGGGCATGCATTCCTTAATTCCTGTGAGTCATACATCAGTCTCCAGTCACATCAATTTGTCGACCATGCTGCAAAAATTTATTGGGCCTTCACATACATGAAATCTGAATGCTGATAGGTTGTCTCCTCAGCTCAAAGGCCGATTCACCATTTCGACCACATTCTAATCACATTGGATAACTCGCACGAGGTCCCAGAAGCAGCGCAACCACTCCCAACCAAGTCTACCGAGCGCGAAATGCAGTCGAGCATCGTCAAGTATCATCAAGCATCATCGAGCATCGTCAAGCATCGTCGAGCATCATCGTCAATCATCGTCGAGCATTATCGATTGATATTGAGAGACTGTGAGCGACATCGGGCACTGCATTCATTATCTAAATGGTGGAATACCATGCACCAGGGAGTACTCCAACTTGTGCTCAAACCTGCTGATAATAGGTCAGCCTCATTCCAAGTCCCTATTGCATACAGAACCTGCTGGATGGATTATTGTGAGACTTAGCATGGTTTATACACAAAGGACAGTCCCTTTTTAGTTCTATACCCTTTATTACTCTTTCATCATATGATATATATCTTTCTTGTTCGGATTCCAGTCTCCTTTTTGGCCTTGTGCCTTAACTCATATCTTTTGCCTCATGTTCTACACATGTTTCTCATTCCATTTTAGGAAGTTTCTTTAAAACATATAAAACTCTGTAGTATCTACTTGGAAAAATACAAGAAATTGTCTTCACCTATTGTCTCGTATACAGTTCTAAGCATCCGATCAATCTTCTAAAACAATCTAAGTCTCTACGAGTTTTCTCAATCGACAAGAAACCTCTGCGATCATCGTCGTCCTCGATCTTCCTACGATCCTCTGATCATTATCACTAGCAACCATTCCAACACTTCCTAGCCATCGGCTATAGTCTTCATATACTATTGACCTATCGAAAGGTCCTCGGAATTCACACTTTGACCATCAACGATAAAACTCGTTCGCTGTCGATCTCATCGATCGTCCTCAATATCGATCGATACTCGATCGGACCGCACCAAATACCTTCATCTCCTATAGCACTACCTTCACGACTGGTACCAACTAGTTATCTTCCCATAGGTTTGACCACGAACATTCAGAACATCTCACTCCCTTCCTCTGACTCATCGCAAATATCATCGATTGCCTCATCGGCAGTTTTGGTGGTTTTCCTGGGTTGAGTATCATCAATGCACCTATCTCTATGTGGACCATATTCTGCACCAAACTAAAGAGCTTGGTTCTCTACCTTTCTCCACTTGGGGTGACTTTCAAGCATAGTTTGTATGCCACTTTTGTCCCCTCAATGAGTGCCACTGAGCAGTGACATGGCTTGAGTTATCCTCTTACAATCTAGCACATTGATCCATAGACAATTATATCAATGGGTTTAAGGACTTGGTGGACATGGCAGGATATGGGAGTGGGCTACTAGCTGTGGTGAAGTTCCAATGGGGCCTCAGTTGAGAGATTCAGGACCAGATTGCACAGATGTTGGAAGGGTGCCCAGCAGACGATGATATCTATGCTTGGTATGAGGCTGCTTCACTCTGTGATGAGAACTGACTCACAAATGCAGCATTTAATGCAGCATTCTGTGCTCCAACTACCACTTATGCACCCTACACCTTCAATCAAACCCTCCCCCACCCTGACCCCATTCCTGTCTGTCAGGCTCCTGCACCAGCCATCAATGCCCCTGTACCAATGGATGTTGATGCAGCCTGTAGTCGCACATATAGGTTGGATCTCTGCTAGCACTGTGGGGAAACTGGGCACATGGCCAGAGCAAGTCCCCATCATCAGGATATCCACATGCTCACCCCTGAGGGGTGAGATGAACTCCTCCAGGACCTGTTGGCACTTGTAGATGCTGAGGAAGCAAAGAATCAAGTTGCAGAGGAGATCAAGTCAGAAGTTGTAGAGGAGCAGGATTTTTCTATTCGCAGCAAGTGAATTGTATGCCCTTGCTGCCTGTCCATAACCACTTTGAAGTTTTGTCAGTTGAATTCCCAGAGGATGAATCTAATCCCATGACTGTTCCCCTCTCTGACCCATTGAAGTTGGCTGAGGATGTACCTGCTCTTCCTATCTCTCCCTCTGCCCCGCACCCCAGAATTAAATCATGGGAGCACAAACTACCATGCAAATATATTGTTGCATCCACTCCCTCTACACTATGGGGCCTGCAGAGTAGGAAACCCATCCCACATTTCACACCTTTAAATAGTGTTTGATATATTTATGGTATAGTTTTCATGTATTGATAAACCCCAGAATGGAATAAGTTTCATCAGGAGTTGGACTGAAAATCTACCCCTAAGAGGAGTGAAAAAGGAGGTTTTTTTCTATATACAAGGGATGAGTCAATGGGATGAAAACCTCCCAAATTTTGTCCCCAGTTCATCCTACACCAAATTCATCCCATGGGATGGTTTTCATCTTTATATGGGCAAAAATAACACTCCTCTACATGGGCTGAATTTCATCAACTGCAAGGGGAATGAAAGAAGGAATTTCCCCCCCCCCCCCCCATTTAAGGGTGTCAAAGGGATGAATTCCTCACAGAATTTGTCCTAATTCATACCATCCCATGGGTTGTTTTCATCTTTATATGGGCGAGAATAACAACCTCTACCCAGGTTGAATTTCATCAACTTTCCAGGTTCTTTGAGAGTGGAAGAATTCATCCACTTTATGTAGTAGTTTTATCAACAGGTTTCATACTGCTAGCAGTGACTTTTCAACTGTTATGGGTAGTGGTCCCCCCCATTGGAAATTGGCCAAAATTCAGGCCATACATACAGAGCATGATCACATTTCAAGCATCATCATCTGAGCTACCCTTATCCTCTTCGAGTCCCTTGCCCTTGTCACCTTCATCCTCTGTGTCTTCCTTCACATCCTCCACATCCCCCGCATCCCCCACATTGTCTGTATCCTCTGTGTTGTCCCTATCCTTCTTGTCCTCATCCACTACGTCATCCAAGTTTGTCATTACAGCAAAATATCCGCGTTTATGGGCATAGGCACGCTTGTTCTTCAGACTGGACTTAATAAATTCTTCAACCACCCAACCGTGCAGGAAACACTTGAAGTAGTGGTGGTGCTCTCGAGCCTAGGAGATCCATCTAAGAATGAGGTAAGAAAGCAGATAAGAACGTACCATTGCAATGATTTTGGCAATGACCAGCTTTGGTTGGCGGTGCCACATAACAGAACAGTCAAGCCCGGCTGTGGCGGTTAAGTCCTGGACACAATGCTACTAATCCTCAGAAAGGCTATGCACACAAGGGATCAACTTACGTGAAGGGCAGTGTACAAATCAGTATCATCCTCAAGGTGCATCACAGTTTGTAAGTTGAATCCATTACCAGCGACGCTGCTTCCTCTGGGTGGCCATGGTATCATCATTGCGGTGTTTTCTTTAGCAGCTGCAGCCTTGCGCAAGACATTGTTCTCAGCTGATGATGGTTGTCAGGAATGTACGAAGGAGAAAAATGGCAACTGCACCCTTTAGTTCCTTCAACTGAGCCTCCAAGGTTTTTGCTGCTGTCCCTAGTCAAGTGTAGCACAGTAAGCAATAATGTCTCAATGCAAAATAGTGAAACACTAACCTCCCACTTTCTTTGCGAGAGGTCAACGCCGACTTCGCCTTACCACCTTGCTTGGATTTCTTAGACACTGAAGTTTTTGCCATGAGGATTGGTAGGTAACAACATGCTCTTAAGGACTCAACAAAGGATAAGATCCGTGTATAGTCTATGCGCTGCAGATGCGAACCACAAGATAAGTCTTCTGGCACAAGGGTCAGAGAAACTAGAAGTTGAGGACCACGTTTTGTGCAGAGGACAACTTGAATGTTCCTGGAAATGATGACAGGATGCAATCAATGCATTTAGGGGGACACATTTCATGTAGACTGGACTCAATGTCTGCGGCGGCTCATTGCTCAAGGCCAGAGCATGTGTGTTGGGAGCAGGAGGTGCTGCAAAGACAGGGATGCAATTAACACATTCAGGGCAATGAATTTCTATAGACTAGACTTAATGTATGGGTGGAAATTGTGCTCATTGCTTGGGGCCGGAGCTTGGGCATTGGGTAAGGGAGTGGGCACAAAGCCAGGGATGCAATTAACATGTTCAGGGGATGCATTTTGCTAGACTGGATTTGGGCTCAAAGTACGCAGCAACTCTCACTGCTCTAGGCTGGAGCTTGGGCATTGGGTAAGGGAGTGGGCACAAAGCCAGGGATGTAATTAACACGTTCAGGGGATGCATTTTGCTAGACTGGATTTGGGCTCAAAGTACACAGCGACTCTCATTGCTCTAGGCCGGAGCTTGGGCATTGGGTAAGGGAGTGGGCACAAAGCCAGGGATGCAATTAACATGTTCAGGGGATGCATTTCAGTAGACTGGATTTGGGCTCAAAGTACGCAGCGACTCTCATTGCTCTAGGCCGGACCTTGGGCAAACAATGTTAGTTGATGGTATCAGAAGCTAACGGATGCAAATAATGTAAATGCACAGGGAGACGTTACATTGCTAGCATTCCAGATCTTCAACTTGGTGTGGGTGGTCGCGTGGGTAGACTAATGAAACCTGCAATATATAAAGTAGGTTACAAGTCAGGAAATCCACAGTGCAATAGAATGTCCACAAACCAGAAATCCCCCCACATTCGCCCTGCTATTCACCATCATGTTGGGAGCATTATTAGCATCAGTGATGGCACCTCCGATGTTGAGGAAAGTCTGACGGAACCAGACACAGAGCTTGAAAGTTATATGGTAGAGAACCAACTTGGCCTACTGGAGAATAGGGTGTGGGTTGACCATCCTGATGTCTCCAATGTCTCAGGTAAGCACTGGTTTGTCTGCAGGCAAATGGAAGCTGAAGACTCCACATAGATACCAGACAAGCCAGCCCAGTCCCTAACGGGGATGTAGATGTCAGTACCCAACCATCAGAACAAAAGGTATGTGAAGATACTTACTTGATAGGTTGCCATGACATACCATCAGAAATACAGGAGAACATCACAATCCAGATCTACATTGATAATAGCCACCTAGTGAACCCATTCTTCAACATGAATGTCCAACAAGTAAAGAAGCAGGGCAGAAAGCAAGGGGATGAGAGAAAGAAAGACGATGACAGTGGGCAGAATAAGTGGTGGAAAGTAATTATAACAGGCACATAGGATAAATTATAGAGTATCTAAATATTCTATGCTTTGTAAAAACTTGATCACTTATCTGCATGCATCTTCCTCACCTCCTTGCGAAGACCAGACATCAGTCCATCCGTTCCATTGTTTTTCCTCCGTTGTCTCATGGCCGACACACAGTTCATCAGGACTGAACTCCAAGTGTTCCTCTGAGAGACTTCCTTGACCATCCTCCATCTGATGGATAACAGCCACCATGACAATTGGTTGTCCATCTTCATATCGATGGTGGATTCAGCGAACATTTTTGCCACAGTGCTCACCGTCAATCACAACAAGTGGCCCATTGTCGCGCATCGGGTGAGTGTGCTTGGGAGAAACCTGTTCCAGAGGCAAGAATCCTGATGTCTTGTAGTGCGAGAACCGGGTGGATAGTTGCCCAGATACTTGCATAATTGTAACAGCCACTTCCTTATCTTTATGTTCTCCACCCATAACCGATACCTTCATTTTTGCACCAGTAAGTCGCAAGTCTAGTAGAGGGTGCGCTGGACGTTGCTGCTGTGGGAAGATAAGCAGCTGATGAGAAGAGGAAGCCAACTCGATCTCTGGGAAATCAGGGAGGGGAGTCCATGGAGTCCGTGATGATGGATTCCAAGTGGGCGATGAGAGAATGTAATTCGGCATGGGGGTATAACTACCACCATCAGCTGGGGTTCACCAGGGTGCTGGAGCCCTCCCAGGATGTCTCAGAAGAGGTTTGAAGAGGTCACTCGAAGATGGGGCAAAATCATATAAGTGGAGA
This sequence comes from Tricholoma matsutake, assembly GCA_026075535.2. NCBI lineage: Eukaryota > Fungi > Basidiomycota > Agaricomycetes > Agaricales > Tricholomataceae > Tricholoma > Tricholoma matsutake. Next base: position 7,537,168 of record AP026540.1, on the reverse strand, counting down.
CCGGAACTCAAAGGAAATTAGTCACAATGCCTGCCGACAGAAATTAGAGTAACATACAATACTTCCACAACGTCGTCATAGTCCAAAACCTCAGTTTTGAATGGATGGGCAGGGTTAATGTGGGTGAACTGAGCGGTTATTCTGAGGCCACTTAAATTGTCCTGCAGAGGCAGAACATCCTTGATGATTGCACGATAACCCTTCATTGGATGCTTGACCTTGCAGACAATGACTTCTGTTTTGATCCATGGCGCACGCTCTGATGGATCCGATGCGAATGGACGGGTTGGGTGGGCAATGAGCGGATCTGCTGATGTACTGCTTGACATAGACTGTTGCTTCGTAAATGTGAGTGGCGGGTCGATAACCTTGACCCAATTTATATGGACATGGTGTCCCTGGTAAAGGTTGATTAGTGGTTGGTTGCAAAAGTTTGGCTGTGTACCTACCATTAGGATGTTGTGAAGCACTTTGCCATGTATGCCGCCCCTTCCAACAGCTGTTATGCCACCACTTATTTCTTGGTGTTTGGACCATTCAGCGATCCGAACACTTTCAAATTCATCACCACTAATTTCTACTACACATCCTTTTTCTCCACAGAGAGCTCCACTTATCACTTTGGCAAAGTCACCAACGGCAACATACTTTCTCAAATTAGACCAAGGGACATTCGCTATCCCCTTGCCATCCTCAAGATCCACCTCCACTGAATGAGGATGCACGGCTTTAATAATGCCTCGCTTTTCTGAGGGCTTAATGGCTACCACACGTTCACCTTCAGAAAATTTCCATTCTGAAGGGCAAGGGAATGTCGCGTTCATGATGTCTGGGTGAGGGGCCTTTTTAAACTCATAAAATGTACTACTAGGCATGGAGACAGAGGTAGACAAGACTGAATGGTGGTGGAATGTCCTAACTTCGAGAGCATGCTCGAACTTACAACCCAAGATGGTCCACCATGAATCGTCCTCCCCTTTCTGGAATTGTGTGATGCTGTGGTTCCTCGCAAAATTCATCACCATGTCCTTGGTAAACAGGCGGGGGTTGGCATGGGTACCAGATCATTTCCTTTTCCCAGAAGAAGAACCAACCATGGGAGGGGAAGGGAGGCGAGGAACTAAAAGAAGGGTGATTTGACCCCAGTTCTTGATGGACCGAACGTAGCCTACATCCCCTTTGTACAACCCATGGCAGATGGTAACCCAATCTCCAACAGAGGGGTACCTTTCATCATCCATATCCAATAGCATAGTCCACTCTTCCATGTCAATCGCCCCAAAACCCTCTTGTGGGTGAATAAGTTGTGGGTTAGAATGTAGCAGCTTAGACAGCATGGGGTTCATGAAGGCCTCGATATAAAACCACCCATGAACTGAATCCCACGAGAATGCAGACCTCAACTTGTGTTCTAGTTGCACAACCCTAAACAGGTAGGCTACGGTGTTGCTCTCCTTCCCTAGCTAGATATAATAAGTCAGTAGGCTATCACAAAATTGTAATGATTGAGGCTCACAGCACAGTGAACCCTCAGTAACGGATAGTCTGTGTTAGTTGGCATGCATGAAGTGATGGCAGCCGGGGTGTCTGAGTTGTTGGAATTGACATTGTCGTCATATCTTGGCCACTGTGCATTGAGGTTACGCGACCGTTCCAAGATTCCCGACAAGAAGAAGTCATTCAGATCCTCCTCGCCTCAGTCAGGCAGCTTGTTCCCCAGGAGCCCTGGCACATCTTTTGGTTGTCCAACCTGATTGTCAATGAAGTCGTCTAGAATGTAAACAGATTAACGGCGCTCATAGGGAGTGCTGGAGTCAACTTACCAGGAGGTCCATCTCCAGACCCATCACTGTCCTCCTTGTTGCCTACTTGAGCCTCAATGTCGAGGAAATGGCAGACCACATCTGGGATGTTGTTCCTCATGGCTTCAGCAATGTTCCTAAGTTTCCTATGAGCAGATATCAGCATTTTGTATTGATTTTTATTGGATTCTTAGGCTTATTTTTTGTATTATCATTCATTTGGCATGTACTATGTATCTACTTTACTGACTAGCAAAATGAATGGAAAGGAACTTACTCAAGAAGGGCAACGAGGAGGACGGCGGACCAAGAAAAGTTGAAGGTGGTGGTCGGGATGAAAGCGAGAAAGCATGCGAAACCCAGCAAACAAATGTTGATATTGTTCAGAATGTTCAATCCTCGGCTATCTGGTTATGTCCAGGGTAAGAATTCATTTTGCTAGTCAGTAAAGTAGATACATAGTATATGCCAAATGAATGATAATACAAAAAATAAGCCTAAGAATCCAATAAAAATCAATACAAAATGCTGATATCTGCTCATAGGAAACTTAGGAACATTGCTGAAGACACGACGCACAGTGTTCCACTGTTTCATTGATATCAAGGCTCAAGTTGACAACGAGGAGGACAATAATGGGTGTGGAGAGGTATATTCTGGTGAGCTGATCCCCGTGTCCCTATGAGCATGCCCACTAACATCCGCTCCTCAGTCATGGCCCCTAAGCGTCTCTGTGCATGTAATTGTGGCAAGTTGGTCATCCGGAAGACTGAAAGGCATCATGAGGCAGGGCAAGGTCCTTCACTTTTGATGTTGAGTATCCTTGCACAGAACCAGCCCTCAGTAAGGAAGACTGGACAAAAGAAATCATCTCACCCTTCACCGAAGCAACAGGTCATTGGACGCCAAGCTCCTGCTCGACGAGCCCTTTTGTTAGCGGAGGATGCCATGCATCACTCTACTATGGGTGAGGATTTTGACAACTATACATCTAATGATCTCCCAGGAAATGTCGATGATCAAGGTTGTCCATCGCAGATCATTCCAGAAGCAAATCTGGACTTGCAGATGGGTGAGGCAGGACCATCTGGAGTCAACAATGGCTCCCCCGAACCATCGCCATCATTTGTGCCACCCCTCGGTGATGAGTACAGTTTGACCAACTTACGCTGCTCCCATCGCATTGCCCATTGTGTTGAGCAAGTTGGCTTACAACAAAGGGGGCATAACCATGTGTGGCAGTTTGTTGTTGAGGAGAGTGATGAGGAAGATGAGGAAGACAAGGTCACAGAAGAGAATCAGGTCATGCAAGAAGATGAGGTCATGGAGGATGAGGATTTCAACAGCACCAAAGACTTCCAGGAAGACAAGGGTGAATATGAAATGCCAAGCACAGAGTTGGGACAGGAAGGGGTCTCAGTATGGGACCTCCTTGGTGAAAGCTTCTTGAAGGAAGCCTCATGATTAGGTGAGTCTGTGTCAAATTATACCTTTACCATTGTCTGACAGACGTACTTACAGAGGGCAATATCCTGGATGAGAGTGACCTGACCCTCCTCCATCCCTATGCCCTCAAACTTGAGGAACACCTCACTGACAAAGCATTCAACAAACTTTGCTTCATTTTCCCTCAGTTTCCAATGACTCCCTGAAGAATACAGAGAAATGTGTTCAGTTTCTCTCTGGTTTCCAGCCCGTTGATGATGCTCAACCCGGAAACCCAAACAAAACCCACAAAAGGCTTCGGATGGTATAACACGAGTCAGAGGAAGGATGCGAGGCCCTCTAGACATCACCTGTCAGACTGACTGTCAAATAGTCATAAAATAACTGCTTGTCAAAGCAGTTCGAGGCTAAAAGGATGTTTTTCGAGGTGTTGCGATGATTTTCAAGACTTTGCGATGATTTTCGAGATGTCACGATATTTTTCGAAGAGGTTTCGAGGAACTTCGAGTGCACAGATATGTTCGGACACAAGATCGGGGGACTAGACAAGTAGTAGAAGTGACAAAAAGGCTAATCAAGGGAAGCGAGAGCGAAAATAGTGTAATGCGAGGAATTTCGAGGAATTTCGAGGAAGTTTAGCATAAAACACCAAACTTCGGACTGAATAAGACTAAACTGTACTCTCAAATCACTGTGATCTGGGAGGAAGACAACGACTTTCTTGTTTTTCTTTGTATCTAGTACATCTTTTTATATAAAATAAAGAAAGTACCTAAAAAGGCTAGAGAACATGTGTAGAACATGAGGCAAAAGATATGAGTTAAGGCACAAGGCCAAAAAGGAGACTGGAATCTGAACAAGAAAGATATATATCATATGATGAAAGAGTAATAAAGGGTATAGAACTAAAAGGGGACTGTCCTTTGTGTATAAACTGCGCTAAGTCTCACAATAATGCATCCAGCGGGTTCTGTGCATGATAGGGACTTGGAACGAGGCTGACCTACTATCAGCAAGTTTGAGCACGAGTTGGAATACTTCCTGGTGCATGTTATTCCACCATATAGATAACAAATGTGGCACCCAATGTCACTCGCAGTCTCTCAATATCAATCGATGACGCTCGATGATGCTCGACGATGCTCGATCGCATTTGATACGATGCTTGACCGCATTTGATGCGATATCGTGCTTGGTAGACTTGGTTGGGAGTGGTCGCACTGCTTCTGGGACCTCATGCGAGTTATCCAATGTGATTAGAATGTGGCCAAAATGGTGAATCGGCCTTTGAGCTGAGGAGACAACCTATCACCGTGTGCTATCACTGTTGCCCCTCCTCATGCGTCTGCTATACTGGCCCATACGAAACCCTCAAGAAATGCCCAAAGTGCAACACTGACCACTATAAAGCTGATGGGACAACACCACAAGCAATCTTTGAGTATCTTCCCATTATTCCCTGTCTCCATGCAATGCTTGCAAGTACTTCCTATGCAACGAAAATGCAGTACCAGTCCAAACACAAAGCTGACCCAGCAAAATTAACCGATATTTTTGATGGCACTCATTATCATTCACTCCGAGAAACCCTCATCACAATTGACACTGAAGACCTCACAACGTGGTTCTTTTCCAAATTCTGATCCTCGGGACATTGCACTTGGGTTATCCACAGATGGCTTTCTGGCTTTGGCCCCTTCAAGCGCCGTACCAAGACTGCATGGCCAATTATTCTATTCAATTATAACCTCCCTCCCAAAGAGCGGTTTCTCAAGTGGAACATTATCTCGATCAGAGTGGTTCCTGGACCAAAGAAACCCTGCAATTTTGATTCATTTTTATGGCCCCTAGTCCAGGAACTTCTGCAGCTCGAGATTGGTGTTTCTGCTTTTGATGCGATCACCAAGGTTGTCTTCCTCTTACATGCATATCTGATCGTCGTCTTTGGCGATATACCAGCTGTCTCGATGATTATGTGCATGAAGGGCCACAATGCAATCTCTCCATGCCGCATGTGTACAATCAAAGGAGTCCGCATTCCATCCTCGCAAGTGACGACGCACTATGTTCCTTTGTGCTGTGATGGCTTCCCAGGCTCACAGGAGCAATACGACCCATGTGCGCTTCCACTACAAAATCACAGGTCATTCATGGAGCAAGCAAAGGAAGTCCAGTACACGTCAACCAATGTGGATTATGAAGGCCTTGCAACCAAGTACGGCGTCAAAGGTTTACTGCTGCTCAGCACCTTAAGCTCCCTCTCTTTTCCTGTGTCCTTCCCTTACAATTTCATGCATCTGATATAGGCTAATCTCATTCCCAACTTGATTTGCTTCTGGACTGGAGAGTTTAAAAATATTTCCCATGACAACAAAGGCTACGTGTTGGGACCGACAGTATGGGAGGCTATTGGAGAGGCCACCGCGAAGGCAGGAAAAATTATCCCTGCAGCATTTGGTGCTAGGGTTCCGAATATAGCATCAGAGAAGGCGCAGATGATTGCCAAAACTCATTCAATCTGGACATTATACATTGCCCCTACTCTCCTCAAAGGCCAATTTGTGCGTCCACGGTACTACAAGCACTTCATGGAATTAGTTCAACTGCTAACACTCTGCCTCAAATTCAAAATCACCCAAGATCAAGTTAATGACCTTGATAGAGGTTTCCAGAGCTGGGTACAGAAGTATGAATGGTATGTGTTTCTTGTTGCCAGCAGGATGCTGTCTGATAGATGAACAGTCTATACTACCAAAATGATCCACTGCGCGTAGCCTGTTGTCCCATCACTGCTTCACATTGCACCGAGTATCAGGGATATGGGTCCAGCCTGGGCTTATTGGGCATTTCCGATGGAGCACCATTGTGGCGACATCCTCTGTAACATCAGGAGCCGGAGGTTTCCCTATGTGAACATCAACAAGTATGTTACCTCTCGTGCACAGTTTACACACATAACCCTCCTCTATGGCTTGCACGAACAACTTATTCTCTTACCTCCTGTCCATCATGATACAGATGTCAAGTTGCCTTCATGTAAGTCTCTAGTCATGTTGATGAACCCGCTCCCTTACCATAGTGAGCTAGACCCGTTATATGTTCTTACTCCCCCCAAGGGACCTGTGGAAACCCTCCCTGCTCCTCTGAGGATGAAGCTCATTGCCACCCTATCCACTTGCTTTAACAGGTCTGCATCAATAATTCAGGAGCTTATACCCCGGAATACTCAATTTGCCCAATATGGCTGTGTGCACCAGCTGGAGGGTGGTGATGTTATGCATGCTTGTGACTTTGTTCCACTCAGATCTGACAGTCGAGATATGTCATTTGTCCGGGTAAGCCTCCCACTACACTATTTCGTGCATATTAACTTACTTGTCCTCCAGTATCAACTCGCCATTGACAAATTTGCTCATCTACCACATCAAACACCAGAGTTTGATCTGCAAGATTTCTTCAGGCAAATCCTCTGCTTTGTCATTGTCGATATCCCTCACTCCCCTATACATAACATCGAGGCCGATTCTTTCATCTATGTGTTCATCAATCAGGTCAAACTTTCAGAGCCAGCCACTAATCGATGTGGGATCAACTACTATGAAGACTTGGGGCCTATGGAATTTGTTGATCTCAATCAGATAAAATGTGTAGTTGGGCATATTAAGGACCATGGGAGGTGGTCCATTATTGACCGAAGTAGAATACTATCACAGGCTGTAGCTGAAGGCAATTAAATTTCTGTTATGTCATGAGAGTCATGAGAGTGCCATTTAAATAGTTTTGGAATGGGTGCCTTGTGCAGTGGAACAAGTGAGTGGAAGAAGAAGGGGCTCAAAAATGCAGTGAAGTTGCAAGCATGTTGACATGGGCTGGGGGAGGAGAGGATGGTGGTAGAAGTGATGAGGAGGCACTGGCAATTTGATCAGGTAGAATGTGCAAGGGTGAGGGTACATTTTGTTCTATTTTGAATGAAGGTTGACTGATGTTGGGTTAGATATTTTGTTTGGGCTGGCAAGGAGCGGTGAAGCTGATAGTTGGCTTGTACTCATAAGACAAGCTTGTTTCTTGCTTCTGCGTTCCATGTCAAAATCACTGCTGTGAGTCCAGCATCTCTGCGTTATTTCTGGGGCATGCTGACCTTGCTCGCAGTTCGCCATCTGCCATTTCCCACCTTGAAGTTCTTGATATTCTCCTATCTTCCATCGCAACTGAAAACTCTCATGGTGTTCATGGCCTGCACGTCATCAGCAGCAACGACAATGATGGCAACAACCCCAGCACCCACCCCCACTGCCACAAGCCACTGCTCATGGGGTGTATAGCAGGTGCTAGCAGATGGCGATGACAGGTGGCAGTGGTGGTGAATGGCTAACAGCAATGACATGCGAATGACAGCCCTACACACAGAGAGTTAAAGTATGAAAAGCTGACTTGGGAAACATCCTTTAGAGTTGTGAAAAAACGAACCCCCCACTAATCCCCTAGATGTCAGAAAATCACATACAGAAACATCCTGTCTTTCAGATGAAATTAATATCCTTTCAGATTGAAAACTAACCCTAGAAGTCAGAAAATCACAAGCTGAAACATCAAATCTTTTGGATAATATTCATACCCCCCCCTAGATTAAAAATATCCCCTAGATGTCAGAAAATCACATACAAAAACATCCTGTCTTTCAGATGAAGTTCATACCTTCCTGTTGAATTAAAAACATCCCCCACTTTTCATTCTTTTGTGAAATGAAATTTCATCCCATTGACATATGGAAATTTTGTAAAATAATACACATGAATTCCATACCCTAAACGGCTTAAATATATGGGCTGAAAATTCATCCCAAATTCATCCACTGTGAATTCAGCCATTTAAATTAGAAAATTCATGTTTTGGCACTTAGATGGCTGAAATCACTACCGTGCTGGGTCCACAGTGCTACACATTCCTTGAACCTAGCAATTGAACTACAGACTACTGACACTTGACAGATACTCGGTGTCTCTGTGCTCCTGGACTCTGGTGCAACTGGTCTCTTCATTGATGCCCATCTTGCACAACAACATCGCCTGAATACTCACTCACTCTCACATCCAATACCTGTTATAATGTGGATGGGTCCCCAAATGAAGCTGGTGCCATCTGAGAGGTTGTAGCCCTGGTCCTCTGTGTAAGAGTGTCTCTTACATCAGCATCACTTATCTACATCTGCACTCTTTATCACATGTTATTCCAGTAGTATATAGTCTACACCTTGATTACATGTACTGTATCTTAGTTTCCTCCCTTGAATATACTAAGTTCCTTATAGTTCTTGGTTCCCTTTAGTGTTGGAAGCTTTGGCTTCCTTCCACTTTTTTTTAATAATGAACTTACTATCCACACTCTACTCTCTCACAATTCTTTTCCCTGCCCGACCCTGAAATTACTACAACAGTCAATTTTTTCACACTGACACCTACACAGTGCTGACTCTACTTGTTCAACTATGTACTCACCTCTTGTTTCAGCCCCCTCCATCTCCCCCACTTGCTCACTTCATCCTGCTGTCGTCTCCCAACACCATTGTGTGCCATCCTCCATGTTTTCTCGCAATGCTGTCCTTTGACAACCACCTCCTCTCCTAGTGCTGTCATCTCGTCTGCTCCTGCCCCTGTCCTCTTGTCCCTTTTCTACCCTCCTTCTCTCCTACCATCACTCAGTCTGACCCAGCATGACACGTCTGAGCCCTGAGGTGCAGAATGTTGTTGTGGCTCATTCTCATCTCATGCTGCTCATTTTCATCTCGTTCTCTGCCCATACTGTTCCAGTGCAACATGTTCAAGCACCTTGAGGTGTGGGACATTGTTGCTGCTCATTCTGCTCTCGTCCACCACCCATACCGTCCCAGGCATGACACATTTGAGCACCGTGAGGTGCCAAACATTGTTGCTGCTCATTCTCTTGACATCCACCCCCGTCCTCTCCTAATGCCCCCCACTGTCAGCAACAACAGTCCCACCACTTCACCATCACCACTATGCACCATGTCACTGCTGATGACACCCACACAGCCACCATCACCACTGTCAATGTCGTTGACACCAACCACAACTGCCTCATCCCCTACTTCAGAACCACCACCAGCCCCTGGTGAACAGCAGCACTGGCTTCCAGGCCAACCTGTAATCTACACTGCCCCATATGTTCTGCGTGGAGTCCACACCAGTCCATGTGGAGTCCGCCCCAGTCTGCGCAGAGTCCACATAAGTCCACATGGACTCCGACCAAGTGGTGACCCAAATGAAGAATCCTTTCCCATTTGGCATGGAGTCTGCATTAATCTGCATGGAGTCCATGAGGTAATTTGGGTATTTATTACTATCATATTTATTACTATCATAGTCAAACTATTCAAGTAGTCACTTAATTTTTATAGATTTATTATATAGTTTATTGACCCCCTCACACATATGAGGGGTATGATTTATGTAATATACATCTAAGCTCCCTCATGAGCGGGAGGAGAACTAATTTGACAAAAAAAAACCCCCTCGCAAATGCAAGGGCCACCTGCTCCCCCCACAATCCCCCTCGTGCACCCATGACTCTCGCCTCTCGCATAGCAGTTGGCAGTGGCAGGGTTGCACATCGTCATCATTGTCCCTCCTTCCCTGTTCCCTGTTGTTCCCACACTCTCACACCCCCGTATTCACCCCATGGCGTGTGGTGTTGGCATCGTCCCTGTCAGTCTCCCTCGCTGTCTCCCCTCCTCCCCCCAGGTGGGTGTCATTGTCGTCTCCCTTGTCGTCTCCCTCCCCCCTCCCCCCTCATCTCCCTTTCCTCTTGTCTCCCATCCCCCTTGTCATCATTCCACCCACCATCCACCCCACGAGCAGTTGCTTGTGAGGCTGGAGGTGGGTGGTGTGTTGTTCTGTGGTTGGCATCGGTTTCATTGGTGTCGTGGGGGTCGGTCCTGGGTGGTGTCTCCTGTTTGTCATCCCCCAATCGTTGTCCCCCCATTGTCCTCACTGTTCCACCCTTATCCACCCCACGAGCAGGTGCTCGCGAGGCTGGGGGCAGGTGGTCTTTGTGGTGGTGTCGTCTCCTCCTTCCTGGTGTTGTCATGGTCGTTCCACCCATGATCCACCCCCCGAGCAGTTGCTCGTGGGGCTGGGGGCAGGTGGTGTGTCATCCATCACCATGGGTGGTCATGGTGGGGCCCTGGTGCTCATTTTCATCTGTTTTGGGGGGGTTTGGGGGGGTCAGCATGATGTGGCACATTTACAGGGGTAGCTGGGTGTTTACTTGGTTGGTATCCCCCTTCTGGGGTCTCACAGTGTCCCTCATCTCCCTCCTGTCCCTCATCGACACCCTCACATCCCATCAAAACAGGGAGAAGGGGGTTTGCGCAGCCATGTGTTGTCCCACGTTGTCATCCATCGTTACCTGTAGATTAGAACCTAAAAAACAAAGAAAACAATTAGTTAGTTGATAAAAAGAAGAAATGAATATAAAAAAATTACCTACAGCCCAAACAATGCAATTGCGTCGTTTGGGCCCGTGTTGCTTCTGGTCAGCTTGTTTGCAGCTCTTTGTTGCTCTGGAATGGGGCTGGGAGTGGGTGGAGGTGATGTGGGTAGAGTGGAGATGGTGGTGGTAGAGAGGGAAGGAGGGAGGGAGTGAGGTGGCGGCGTGGTGGTCATCAATGGTGGTGGTGGTGAATGATGAGCTGGCAGTCGCGGTGATGTGGCTTACATGGTTTGTCATCATGTCACATGGCAATGCTATCTAAGGTAATTAATGTGCACGATGTACAATTCCCTCATGGTGTAGTGGTTGCGTGTGCAGCTAACTCTCGTGATCAGTAGGTCTGGGGTTCAAGTCCCTGTTGTAACACTCTTTTGTTACTGCTTACAAATGATTACAACCACATTGTCATCTGTTCGGACGTCCTAGCTGTCTGAGCTCACTGTAGCTAGGACTAGGATGGAATAAATCCATGGAATCCGAGCAAAAATGACAATTCCATGTGGATCCATGTGGACTCCATGTGGACTGAGTGCTTATGTTTCCCAACAAAAATACCTTGTCATTTGAGCCCACATTCCGTGTGGAGTCCCCATAATTCCGCACAGATCCACGCAGAACATATGGGGCAGTGTGAAGACCTCAGGCCAACCCACTACACTCCAGCAGAGTCCCCAGCCCCCCATTCTCTACCCTGAGCCACCTATCACCACCACCATGTCATTGTCAACAACAGCACCCACAGCTGCCCCAAACCTGCTCCCAGCACCTCGAAAATGACGGCACACACTGCCGGATAGACCTACAGCCCCACAGCAGCATTCCCAGCCCCTTCCCTCATGCCCTGATCTCCCCACTGCCGCTACCACATCACACCCAACAATGGCAGCAACTACTGCCACTCCCGGAATATATCCTGATGCTCAAAAAATGGCAATGCAACCTCCCTGAACTGTCAATGCCCCTTCAACTCGCTCCACAGACCCCTGTTGAGCCACTGGAATGCCCAGCGCCACTACCATGTCACATGCAACGATGCTGGTCTTCCCAGCCCTACCACCTTTGAAATGAGACCAAACCCTTCCAAGATGACACTGTGCACCCCCCAGTTCCCCCCTGCTTGACCCCCTTGCCCCTGCAATGCACCCCAAACCCACCTTGATGCATGCATCCACCAGAGCCGCCACCTCATCAACGATGCCTGTCAACATCTGCTGTCCATTCCCCAAACCCACTGTCACCCCCCACAGTCCCTGTTTTATGCCACCCACCTCTCATCCCACACCCTTCGAGCCCTGTACCACTGCATTCAACCCCCATACCTACCATTTCATCTGGGCTGATGATGCCATGTCATTACCCGTTCACTACCTGCACCTTCCACCTTCACCATCCTCATCAGCCCCTACCATGTCCTGAGCCCCAGCCATGTCCCTGGCTGCCAAAGCCTTACCATGATGAACAGAAATGCAACCCTGCACACTGTACACCCTCCACATCTAGGGTACATCATGGGTTTTTGACAGGTTTTGTTCCCATGGTCAGTATATTGGCCTGGAAATGTCAATGTCATCAAATAATTCCTCAACTAAGTGGATGACTTTCTGTAGGCTTTAGAAACCTAGATATCATTCTAAATGACTCCTGAGCGGGGCTCAAAAAAAAATATAACTAGGTTTCTAAACCATAACGACACGATGAGCAGATTTAGAAATTAGCAAGTAGGATTTTGATCAACGATAAGGATCTAGTCCTCTGAAGATGGACAATGAGGATGAGTTTGTGCTTCTGTTGCAGTTGATGCTAGCTGAGCAGCAGGGAGATGAGTTTGAAGATGAACTCTTAGCATGTGTAGGGTTGGTATGCTATGGGCTCAAAGAGGCATGGCAGCTTAGTGTTTTGAGACATTCTTTACAACGTCTATATCTTACTCGTGCAGATCTTCTCCCTGATCCATGCACAGACACTCCCTGGCAGGCACTTTATCATAGCCAAAGTGACCGGAGATTCATCACTACTATGGGCTTCGATGTCATGACTTTTCATGACATCCTTCATCATGGATTTGAGAGACTATGGAATGAAACACCAATCCCTCATCACAATATCCTTTCATCATCCACACCACGAGTTAACTGCCGCTCTCTCGATGCATGCGGCACTCTTGGCCTCATATTACACTATCTCAATTCCACCATGTTGGAAGTGAGCCTTGCACAAGTCTTCGCTTTAGTCCCAGCAACTGTCTCGCGTTATGTTACATTCACTCTCAGAATACTCTTGTTCACCTTGAGGTGTATGAAGGAGGCATGGATCCATTAACCTGTTGATGATGAATTCCAGGAGTACAATGATCTTGTTCTTGCTCAGCATACACTTCTTGTTGGTGCTTTTGGCACGATGGATGGCTTAAATCTCCCAGTTCAAACCTCACGAGACCAAGAGATAGAAAATACAACTTTCAATGGCTGGTTACAAGACCACTTTATCAGCTCTGTTTTTGCCTTTGGGGCTGAAGGTATGCCATGAAATTTATGTGAAATTATGAAATTGTTTCTCATGCCATTTAGGAGTCATTATTGCATGCAATTTGAATGCACCTGGTAGTTGGCACGACTCATGTGTCACTTGCCCAATATATGAAAAGCTACACTTGCAAACTCCAGAAAGGTATTATCTTGTGACAGACACAGCCTTTCTGCGTGGCACAGATCAGATTGCAGGCCATATCAAAGCGCCAATGAAGGATGGTGCCCATCTTCCTGTTGATCATGCCGAACGTGAAAATGTTATGCGGTATGATCGCCAGCTGCTTTCTTTTTGACAGACAGCCAAATGGGGTATGCGCACAATGCAAGGCTCTTTTGGCCGGTTGCGTGTCCCTTTGGCAATCAACAATAGTGATTTACGGGGTGACATTCTTGAAAGTACATCATGGTTGTTCAACCTTCGTGCACATACAGTTGGCCACAACCAAATTTGAACAGTACACATGCCAATTTGGAAGGGAGGTGAACAGGAGGAGTTGTGGGCAACATTTGAAAGTATGTTGTTTTTGGAGCAATGTAGAAATGATTGAGTCCATAGGTTTCATCTTGCTGTTGTGGAGTAACTCAGGCCACATGTTTTTTGTATTAACTTTTTGATTCAATGGTATGTAATGTATCAATTACTACATCAAACAAAGGAGTGATAAAGACTGACAGAATTGGCAGCCAAAGCATAAGTGACTAATATGAACACACAGAAATGGAAGGTAAACATCATCAAACCTCGAGACTGGGATAACGAATTGGAGAGCTGATTGTGGAAATGGGTGTGGTAGCTTTGCATCCCATTTTGGGGGGCACAACAGGGGGATCATCCTGAGAAGTGGATGTAGGAAGGGAAGAACAGGAAGGTTTTGAGGACATTGAAGAGCAATCAGAAGATTCAGGTTGGTCATCATCTTCAAATGTATAGCGACGAGTCCCAGGAGAATCACTGTTGCCTTGTATCTCTGCTTCATCATCATCTGAGCCAAGATATCGCGTTGAACAGCCTCCATCTGCATAGTATACTTCTTGGTGTAAGTGGCAGCGTGAGCTCCAGCCACCATGGGGTTGACGTTTAACACAAGGAGGAAAACCAGGGCTAAGTGGATGGCGGTCAACAACTTCATGGCCTTGCGACCCCGATATCATCTCCATGAGTTTGGCATGCTCAGCATTGTGGCAACAATGCTCAGCCTCGGCAAGCTGATTTTGGAGAGCATCAGCCTGCCTCTGAGCATCCTGAAACTGACTAGATAGTGTAAAGATCTGACCAGTCTGCAGGGCATTGACAGACTGATCATCAGCACAAGCACGTCGCAGACTTGGGTCGAGAACCTGTGATATATTGGCCAGCAAGTCTTGACTGTTGTTGCGTGCACGTGAGCGTGTTGAGACAGCATGAATATGGTCAGCAGCAGGATGACGAGCTACTGGGCCAGTGCCAGATTTCTCAGTCTTGACAACAACCTTCTCAGCCTTTCTATTAACTAGCTCCTCATCACAGTCCGAAAGTTCGATCACCTCTGGCTCGGCATCAACAATCTCATCATCATCAATATCACACGAACCTGCTTTCTCATTCATAAGGTCATCAATTGCATGTGCACGATCAACGTGAGGTGGTACTTCTGCATCGCCAGTGGGCTTTGTGGTTCTGACAAGCTAATAGAATGAAATCAGTCCTTTCCGAAGAAAAGAAAATATAAATTCTTACCTGTCTGAACTTCAGCTCAAGAGATTTTGCAGTTCGAGAGGGACAGCCATTCTCTTGAGCCCATATATTGAACTCATCCCCTGCTGAGTTCCATGCATGACCACCCAATGGCAAGCATTCTTTGAGAATGTTGAAAAGAGCGTTGAGATCTTCAGAGGAATGTGGGCACCAGTAGTATGGCTGTGCTGCTTCTTCCCATTTGCATGTCCAAGCGGAGAAATTGCCTTACACTTGCCTTTACCAGATTGAGAAGTCGCAGCTAGATTAATACTACCCTGCTTTGCCTTTCCTTTCAATTCAGAAAGTGGGCGCCGTGCACTGGCAACCTTCACACTATGATGAGCAACCATTTCCAGTATCTTGTGAGCTGGAGGGAAGTCGTTGTCATTGTCAGCAGGCAAGGGAGTGGCAAGAACAGTGGTAAACGGAAGGTCTTGAGGTGGGGGCTGATGACCAACATTTTGGAGGGGTGAGTAGTCGGCACGCAGTTGATTCTATTTGGTATACTTAGTAACAGGACTTTGGAAGGAATGGATTGCAACTGACTTGAGTGAGATTTGTGACATCAAGTGAAGATTTTCGGAAATGCGAAGGAAAAGCACCAGTACACTGACAATATCATAATCAGCTTTCTGAACAGTTGTGCATAAACTTCATGCACACATCTTGGCTATGATATCCAGCTGGAGCAATGCGTGCAAAGCCCTCCTGAAATCCAGGTAGCTTGCAGGAAAGGTAAATGAAACATTATTTACTGTTTGAGAAATACATACAATTGGATGCGGACCCAATAAAGGATGATGTGTGGCAGTGCCCATATGATCGGGTCCATGCTGAGCATGCTGGATAACGTGCTGATCAGGGTAGAATTGTTGGTGAGGTGGGATGTTCTCAGACATAGTAAAAGGAGTGTGATTTTTGCAAATTCTGAAGGGGAAATGAGAGACTGGTGGGTCAGACAAAACTGAGAAGATACTCACATAACCCAAGGCCTTAAATATGCTGAAAGGTTGAGGTAGGTACATTGCAGCAATGACACCACACGGATCTTGTGTTGACCCTTCATACTGCACTGCCACCACTTGTTGTTGAGTCAGCCAAATGTTGGCTGGGTGCCTCACATTCAACATCAGCTGTATAATCCTCTTTATTTTTATGCCTTACCGCTTCCTCAATGCCTCTTGTCAAGTGGCCTTGGTTAAAATGCAAATCAAGTATCAAACCTGGGCTTTGGCTCTAGTATATCAAAAGTGCAGTGACCCTGAGTCATATGTTGTCGGCCAGTAGCAATGATGGTCTCAAGATGAAAGAGAAGGTGGCAGATTCAGGCAAAGTCGTGTATCGCAAGGTATTTAATTTTCAGCATCGAAGGTCCTGCTTCAAGTTCTCATGGTGGCAGAGAGATCCACAAGTGTCAGATGATGAAAATGTGAGTGAAAATGTGTTTATATTTATATTTAGACCTGAAAGAGGGGCTCATATTCTAGAAAGGTGTCGAATTGACAGCTGACTTCGAAACAGGACCCATTTGGCAAGTGGCTTCTTGGCTGATGTTATTTGAACAATTTAGAAATATTATCTAGGTTCCTAAAGCCCACAGAAAGTCATCCAGTGTCATAATTGATCCAAAATTGATCAAGCTATATCTCAACCAAATCTTGACCAATTTGGATAATTTTGGGTGCATTTTGAAGTGAATAACCGTGTGCATCACCGTACCCATGTACCTGTGGGTGTGCAGATAAAGAACAGCTTTAAAATGAGCCAAAAATTATCCAAATTGGTTGAGATCTGGTGGAAATATAGCTCAATCAAGTTTGCATCAGTTTTGATCCTCAATTAAAGATTTCATCATAAACTCTATGTTCCATGGACTGTGGGAACAAAAAGAGCCAAAAACCCATGATGTACCCTATCCACTGAACCACCATGTCGCCAACTGTTGGCATCACCCCGTCAATCTTCAATCAATTTTGCTACATCCATGCCCTTGTCAACCCTGTTCATTGAAACAATTGTGACTCAGTGTTCTTGTGAACATGTAAAGTTACCTTCTATTACTGCAGCCATGTCTACCTCGCTGCAACCATGCTCTCATCATTGTTCACCAGTACCCCATTGTTCCCCACAACCTGTCATTACTGTCACCCTCTCCTGCCCTTGTCACTGTCCCATGCCCTTGTTACCATGCCCTTGCCACTGTCCCCTACCCTGTCATGGCTCCCTGGCACCCTGTCACTATTCTTTACACCTGCTCATTGTCCCCTGCACCCCCAGTCAAATTTTTGGAAGTATGAGAGAGTGTAAGAGTGTCTCTTACATCAGCATCACTTATCTACATCTGCACTCTTTATCACATGTTATTCCAGTAGTATATAGTCTACACCTTGATTACATGTACTGTATCTTAGTTTCCTCCCTCGAATATACTAAGTTCCTTATAGTTCTTGGTTCCCTTTAGTGTTGGAAGCTTCAGCTTCCTTCCACTCTGTTACAAAGCTCATAGTGAGTGTGCCCTTTTTGCTGTCACTCAGTTAGGAAAGCAGAAGGTGATCTTGGGCTATCCGTGGCTTCTAGACCATAATGCAGAGGTCAACAGGTGTACTGGGGATAGTGTTGCCATGGCTTGAGCCATGTTTTTTGCTATGTTGGGAAATAAATTATGTAAAATCACTAAAATATTTGAGGAGCTAGATCCCATCAAAAGCTGAGGGGTCTCCTGCCAACTCTAAGCAATTGGAGTAGCTGTTCCTGAGGTATTTAGGCAGCTTTGAAACAGCTCAAGCCAAGCCATTTCAAAGCTACCTGAATATTTCAGGAACTGCTTCTCTGATTGCTTAGAGTTGGCAGGAGACCCCTTGGCTTTTGATGGGATCTAGCTCCTCAAATATTTTAGTGATTTTACATAATTTATTTCCCAACATAGCAAAAAATACAGCTCAAGCCATGGCAACACTAACTGGGGAGGTTACAATGAGCTGATGTCCATCCCACTGTCGCACTTGTTTCATGGAAGCCAGACAAGAACATCGTGGACAAAGGGCCTCAGTACGATGCACTCAGAAGTGTCATGCCAGACCCCTGCCTGTGCTGGAGGTGGAGTTGGAGGGGGTTCCTGATCTGATGCCAGACTCAGATGATGATGAGGAGGAGCCAGAGGAAGTGGAGGAAGGTGATTGGATTTTCTACACTATGATTTGTCCATCACACGAGGTGTGTGCTACATCAAACATATCCCAACACCTCACTGAGGCCTTTCACAAAAACAATGCTGCTAAATTCTCTACTGATTCCTTGCTTCCTCATTTCCATGAGTTTGGGGACGTGTTCTCCAAGGAATTGTTTGACTCTCTCCCTGTGCGCAAGCCATGGGATCATGCAATTGAACTCACCCCTGGTGCAACCCCTTCATCCTGCAAGGTCTATCCTCTCTCTCCTGAAGAACAGCAACAGCTTGACCAGTTCATCAATGAGCACCTGGCCTCTGGACATATTCAACCATTGAAGTCACCCATGGCCTCTCCCTTTTTCTTTGTCAAGAAGAAGGATGGCTCACTTCAACCGGTTCAAGACTACAGAAGGCCCAATGACATCACAGTCAAAAATTGCTACCCATTACCTCTCATCTCTGAACTTGTGAACCAGCTCCATGGAGCCCAATACCTCACCAAGCTCAACGTCCATTGGGGTTACAATAATGTGAGGATAAAGGAGGGAGATGAGTGCAGCCTTTCGTACCAACCATGGTCTTTTTGAACTGCTTGTCATGTTCTTTGGCCTTACTAATAGTCCTGCCACCTTTCAGACCATGATGAATGACATCTTCCATGACCTCATCCTTGAAGGCATTGTTTGTATCTATCTTGATGATATCCTCATCTTCACTCACATGGTTGAAGAGCATTGTCGCGTCATGTGCCTTATCCTGGAACGACTTCAACAGTACAAACTCTACCTTCGTTGAGTTTGAGAAGACCAAGATCAAGTACCTCAGCCTGATTATCTTGGAGGGTCAGGTGGAGATAAATCCTATCAAGGTGAATGGGGTCATGGCTTGGCTGATGCCCACGTACAAGAAAGAGGTGCAGTTTTTCCTGGCCTTCATCAATTTCTATCGGTGTTTTATCAAGGATTTCTCACATCATGCATGACCACTGTTTGACTTGACAGGGAAGGAGGCATGGAGGTGGGATAATGCACAACAGGAGGTGTTCAAAAAGCTTAAGGAGATGGTCACTTCCACTCCCATTCTTACCTTTGCTGATGATTCACACCCTTTTTTTTTTTTTTTTTTCTGAATTATTCTCTATTGTGGTGAACCATATGTAAGAGATTAATTATGTACTGTGGTGTCTGTTGTGTAGTCTTCCAATGGGAGTTCATCGTCATCAGCTTGAAGATGCCAACTGGTGGGATCTCAAGTGCTGTGGGCGCGGAATAAGTGGTGCGGGACTGGGTGTAGGGTAGGTTGTGTGTGTTGTTCTTCGCTCATCTCCTTCCTCCCCATTGCTCCTTTTCTAATGTGGGTAAGTCACCAAATGTGGTTTGTAATTGTCCTGTCTCCGTGATGTATGTGAATAGCGTGTGTAGGGTTTTGGCAGTTGTGAATATCTTAGTCAGGTCGATACTTCTTCCTCCTGTGGCGTATCATAGGGACTGCCTGGCAGTCTAGTGGGCTGGGCAGTGAAGCATGAAGTGCTGGACTGTTTCTTCCACCTGTTGGCATGCGGGGCATATTGGTGAGTCACTCTTTCCGATCCGGTGTAGGTGCTTAGCTAGTGGTGCATGGCCTGTCTTTAATTGTGTTAAGACGCTGGCTAACTTCCTTGGTAGCAGTGTGATGAGTTTGACGTATCTCCCTGAGCACGCTAGTGGGTCCGTGTTCTTCATCCGTGTGTAGCGGTGTGATTTCACCCATGTCCTCTGTGCTCTTTTCTTTAGCTTTTCTCCATATGATTGTTTGGCCGCTGATTTGCTGTGTGGTAGTTCCTTGCATAGGAACTTCGGGAGGTCGTCCATATTGCTCCCTCCTTCTGTGATTGCTCTCTTTGCCAATTCATCTGCCTTCTCATTTCCCTCCACCCCCTTATGACCTGGCATCCATTTAATTTTTATCTTTATTCCAATGTGGTTTTTCCATAGCATGGCGATGGCGTTGTGAAGCACGTCATATATGTAGTGTCCTGCATTGGGTTTGGTCAGTGTTGTGGCAGCTATGGTAGCTTGGTTATCAATGTAAATGTGGGCTGACTGTACACCCCACTCCTTGTTTATGAGTTGTGTGCCTAGAAGGGCGCCGACTCCTTCTCCCTCGTAGACTGTGTGGTGTTGTGCTGATCCGAGCTGGAACCTCAACGTTGACTTGATCCTGTTGTTTCTATATAGGACCGTGCTGGTGCCTATTTTGCCTTCCATTCCTGAGCCATCCGTGAAGACCTTCACATCTGGGTTGTCCCCCCTTATTGACTCAATCGCTGTATCGGTGTTCTGTTCCACTTCCGTGGTGATGCCTGGTTTCCATCTTGTATTGAACCATGTTGCTTTGATGGTTTCCATGTTCCGCGGTTGAATGTGGTATCTGTGCATCAAGTCGTGGAGTGGGGTGGGGTATCGTTTGACTAGTTTGTCTGCTGCATTTTGGATGGGTCGGTGTAGTGGGTGTGTCGGTGGTAGTGTTGCCAGTCATATTGCTGCCCTGTGTCTGTGCTTATCTATCAGGAGGTGTAAGGGGAGTAGGTCGGCTAGGATTTCCACTATGTCTGTTGCAGTGGTTCTCATGGCTCCCATTATCAGGATTGCTGCCCATCGTTGTACAGAGGCTAGTTTGTTGATGATTGCTTGCTTTGTCTTTCCAATTTTTGTTTGTTTCCCTATGTTCTGGTGTGGTGTGAGGAAAATGTCAGCAGCGTAAAGCATGCGGGGTATGGCTATTGCCAGGTAGAGTTGGCGGAAATACTTAGCATGAATACCGCGGGTTGTTCGTGCAATTCTGTTGAACTGTATGAGCCAGTCCTGTCCTTTGGCAAGTGCCGCAGCCCATTGCACCTTCCAGTTCAGCTTGTTGTCGATGGTTACTCCCAGGAATTTTGCTGTATCTTTAGATGGGATGCGCTGGGTGCCTAGGATTAGTGCCTTCCATGGTATTGGGATTTTTTTTCTGGGATTGATGGGGTGGGGCGCTAGTTTCCTTGCAATGTCCAGTAGTTGGAACTTCCCTATGCCAAATTCACAGTTGTGCAAAGCTGCCCAGTCAAAAATGCCACCCATGTGATTCATGATATTGCGTATCTTCTCATGGGTCTCTGAGAAGTCTTCGCCTGTGGTTACTAAGGCCATGTTGATAGGTCGTCTTCTCAGCTCAAGGACTGATTCAACACTTTAGCATCATTCTAATCACATCGGCTAACTCCTACAATGTCCCAGACGCAGCACGACACACTCTATCAATCGCAATATCATATCGACCGCATCGAAACATCACCAGCGACATCAATAGTATCAAAAGACCACATCGCACAACCTTAGGACTACCCCGAAAGTCCCTAAGATTCCCCTACATGACCACCGAACATCCCCGACCAACTTCGAACAAGCCACAACCGCGATCGACCATCGTCAACCATCGTCGAGTGTCATCGATTGATATCAAGAAACTACGAGCGACATTGGGTGCCGCCTTCATTATCTAAATGGTGGAAGACCATACACTAGGACATATTCCAACTCGTGCTCAAACCTGCTGATCATAGGTCAGCCTCGTTCCAAGTCCCTATCGTGCACAGAACCCGCTGGATGCATTATTGCGAGACTTAGCGCAGTTTATACACAAAGGACAGTCTCTTTTAGTTCTTTCCTTTTATTACTCTTTCATCATATGATATATATATCTTTCTTGTTTGGATTCCAGTCTCCTTTATGGCCTTGTGCCTTAACTCATATCTTTTGCCTCATGTTCTACACATGTTTCTCATTGCATTTTAGGAAGTTTCTTTAAAACATATAAAACTCTGTAGTATCTACTTGGAAATGACAAGAAATCATCTTCACATATTGTCTCGTATACAGTTCTAAGCATCCGATCAGCTTTCGAAAACAATCTAAGTCTCTGCGGGTTTTCTCAATCAACGAGAAACCTCTGCAATCATCGCATCCTTGATCCTCCCTCGATCCTCTCGTCATTAGTTCTAGCAACCCTTCCAACACTTCATAGCAGTTTGCCGCACCCTTCGTATACCATCAACCTATCGAAAGGTCCCCATAATTCACATATCGACCATCGACGATAAAACTCGTTCGCCGTCGATCTCGTTGATCGCCCTCAATATTGATCAATACTTGATTGGACCATGACAAACGCCTTTGTCTCGCATAACACTACCTTCATGACTAGTGTTAACTAGTAATCTTATCAGAGGTTTGACCACTAACTTTCGGAACGTCTCGCAACCCTCCTCTGACTCGTCGCAAACATCATCAATTGCCTCATCGGCAGTTCTGGTGGTTTTCCTGGGTTGAGCATCATCAACGTCATCCATGAATAGTAGCACTCGTTCTCCGTTTTTGATGTCTGGGATTTTTAATATGTCAGCGTTGTAGAGGAGGTAACATATTGCTGAGAATGGGTCTCCTTGGTCTAGGCCGTTCAGCACCCTGAAGGGTTCTGTCTGGTGATCATCAAAGAGCAGTGTTGTTCATCTGTGCTCCAGGTGTCTCTTCATCCACTCTGTGTATTCTTTCGGTATTCTGTGTTTTCTTATGTTGTGGGTTAGTCTGTTAATGTCTACGCTTTCACACCCTTTTTGTGTAGAAGCCAACAGTTCTGACTTTGCGATGGGCACTGTGTTGTCTCAGCAGTCTCTGGGGGACCAGAAGTGGCATCCTGTTGCATTCTACTCCAAAAGCCTTAGTGCTGTGGAGCAAAACTATGAGATCCATGACAAGGAGATGTTGGCAATATTGCACACACTTGAGGAATGGCGACACTTCCTCGAGGGTGCCCAACACAAAGTGGAAATTTGGACGGATCACAAGAATCTCGAGTACTTTATGATGGCCAAGAAATTGAACCATCGTCAAGCTCATTGGTCCCTGTATCTATCCAGATTCAACTTCTCCTTGCACCACCGTCCAGGTCACAGCATGGGGAAGACTGATGCCCTCTCCTGACCTGCAGACCATGGGGATGGCAGTAAGGCATGACAGGGGTTACCCCCAGGTATATTTTGCTGTACCCCTATCCATACCCATAAACAACATACCTGTACAGTTACAGGTGTGGTTTTATCAGGGGTATGGGGGGGTTTGCTTGACAACCCATGGTTGCTCACAGGTTTTTGGGTGGGGGTCACAGAATTGGTTATAATTTAACTATTAATGATCTAATTACAGGTAAATATACAAGCCACTGCCCCCACCTTACATTTGCGAGCAAGAGGAGATGGTGGCAGTGACATGGCAGCTGTCATGAGTGAAAAAAACAAAAACCCACCCTCACCTCATGTTTGCAAGCGAGAGGGGGTGGCAGCCGTGATGTGGCAGCTGTTGCAAGTGAAATAAACAACAACCCACTCCCACCTCATGTTTGCAAGCAAGGGGGGTGGTAGTGATGACATGGCAGCCATCCCAGGTAGAATAAATGAGAAACCACCCCCACCTCACATTTGCAAGCAAGGAGGGGTGGTAGCGATGACATGGCGGCCATCCTGAGTAAAATAAGCAAGAAACCACCCACCTCACATTTGCAAGCAAGATCCCTTTCTCGGTTCTTTAACAGCTCAGGCAACAACATCCTCATGTAAACTGCTATGGTTTGCACCACCAATGTTGCATAGAATGTCCCACTCCTCACCCTGGGGTGCGATGCCTTCCAATGCCTGGATGGTGAACAGGCCTGGCTGCAACAACACAATGTCTTGATTGTCATTGCTGCCATCTAAGGCATGACACAGGTACAGGTAACACCGTGATAATGTGGTCACAGGTACATGCAGGTAAGGGTACAGGTTCTGGATTGCTGTACATGGGCAAAACCATACCCTTTCACGGGTATCCAGGTACTGGATTTCTAGTCAGGTGAGTAATCATCAAGTAATCATATGACTTTGTTTATTATCAAAACTTATGATTCTGGGTGACAACCACCACCAATGATGACAACAATGACCCCCTCCCTCACTCCAAATGCGAGTGGGGGTGTAGTGATTCAGTTCCGGGCAACTATGACAACCCCCTCCTTGGCTTCAAGAGCGAGACAGAGGGGTTTTCTCTTGGGGTGGGATGTTGCATGTTGCCCAAATGACCCGATCTGGCATTGGCCATCCCCTCTCTTAGTTCTATGGCACCACCCCCCTCCCTTGCTCCAAATGCAAGCAGAGGGGTTTCATTATAGGTGACAACAACTGCCACCACCCCCTTCACCCTTTCCTTGCATGCAGCAGAGTGGGCTGAAAGGGAGGACTTGTTGTATTTCAGGGATTGTATCTATGTCCCCAACAACCCAGACCTTCACTGGTGCATCATATCCCAACACCATGACTCACAGATTGCCAGTCATCCTGGACGCTGGAAGACCTTGGAGCTCACCTCATGGAATTATTGGTGGCCACAAATGTCATGGCTCATTGGTCAGTATTGTTGTACTTGTGACCTTTGCTTATGCACCAAGATTCCTCATTGCAAACCCATTGGCGAGCTACACCCTCTTCCTGTTCCAGAGAGTCATTGGGATGTTGTCAGTGTCAACTTTGTGGTGGAGTTGCCAGAGTCAAATGGGTTTGATGCAGTGGTGTGCACAGTTGATTCAGTGGGGAAACATGCTCACTTCATTCCCACTCACACCAGTGTCAGTGCCCTGGGTGCCGCCCGACTCTATCTCCACCATGTGTGGAAATTACATGGACTTCCTGGTGCTTTCCTTTCTGACCATGGCCTCAGTTCATGGCAGAGTTCACTCACAAGCTGTACCGACTTCTGGGGATCAAACTCCTTGCTTCAACCGCCTATCGCCACAAACTGATGGCCAGACTGAGTGAGTCAACCAGGAACTGGAGCAGTACATCCACATCTTCATCAATGAGTGCCAGGACAATTGGGATGATCTTCTCCCCTTGGCCAAGTTTGGATACAACAACCATGTCCATGCTTCCACTTCCACTCAACAGACCCCTTTCCTCTTAGACACTGGATGGCATCCATGCATGGGATTCAAACCTCACCAAACTCCCTCACACATTGAGATGGTGAATGAGTTCACAGAATGCATGAGGGATAGCTTGGAGGCAAAGGCAGCCTTAGTGAAGGTGAAGGATGACATGGCACACTTTTACAATCAACACCATTCTCTGGCCCCTCAGTACAAGATTGGTGATTGAGTTTATCTTGACTCCAGTGACATCTCCACCACATGTCCATCCTAGAAACTCGCCCATCGCTTCCTGGGACCTTTCCCCATTGTCAAGTGTGTTGGAATGCATGCCTATCATCTACACATCCCAGCCTCCATGTCCAGACTCCACCTGGTCTTCCATGTCGTCAAACTCCTTCCAGCTCCCCCAGATCCATTCCCAGGATGCCATTCATGTCCACCACTGCTGCCTACAGTGATCAAGGGAGAACCCCAGTACAAAGTTGAGTCGATCTTGGACAGCCGGTTGCATTGAGGAAAACTCCAGTATTTGGTGCACTGGAAGGGTTATGGGTATGAGGAGAACTCATGGGTCGAGGAGTCTGATGTGAACGCCTCAGTTAGTCAAGGAATCCCACTGATGGCACACTGCTGCACCGTGTCGCATTCAAGTCACTGACTTTGGTCATATGCAATTCTGGATGCATCAGGGTGATGCATCTTAGAGAGGGGGTGATGTAAGGGGACTAGTCAGTGCCCTGTGTGTTTCTCCTATTTTTTACATTTGTCCTATATTTTCCCTCACTTCATTTCCTCCTATTCTTCATTTTCTATGATTTTTCCTTACTAATTTCCCTTTCTATCACATTTGTGCATATTGACAGTTTTATATTTAGAGGTGGAGTACCCTTTCCAACATCTACCCCTTGGTATGATGTCATTTGGTGGCCTTGATCTGCCTATCTCTGCCTTTTCTATTTTTAGGCTATTATTTGATTTTTGCAATCTTCACATATACTGGGCATTGGCAAAGGGGTCCTTAGAGTTTTCTCTTCAGATTTCCCTTTGCTAGGTGCACCTCCACTCCCTGTAATATGTACCATAATTTTAACTTTGGATTTCCCTTTGCTAGTCCACTAATTAAGTGGCCTCTAAGTTTGCCCTTATAGCCCCAAGCACACAAGATGTGGCAGAAGGCAAGGATGAATTCATATCTACTGGCACCTGAACCTGAACCAAAAAGTCATGTGACCACCACAGGGTGGAGTCATTCTTCTTGACGAGCTAGTGTTGCCACTGGCTCAGCCGAGATTTTTCAATAAAATGGACATAGCATACCAGATATATTCTCTAAATTCACCAAAATATTTGAGCATATGGATGGGGCCATAAGCTGAGGGTCTTCTGCCAACATTAGCTTATCGAATCATCCCTTCTTGACATATTCACTCGGCTTTGATTTGAAGCCAAGCCATCAAGCTGAATTTTGTTTATTAAATAACTCAGGGATGATCGATCAGTTCAACTAATGTTGGCAGACGACCCCTCAGCTTATGGGCCCGTCCATAGGCTCAAATATTCTGGTGAATTTAGCAGATTTATCTGGCATGCTATATCTATTTTATTGAAAAACCTCAGCTGAGCCAGTGGCAACACTATGACAAGCACAATGGAGAAATCTCCTTTTAAACCAATGCACATTCAGCATCTGGGAATGGATTGCTTAGGGTCAAGGCTAGCCTCAAGATCCTAGCTGGGTTTGGTGGGCACTTGGGGTGGGAGGTATGAAGTATTAGGCATGGGTTAATTCCCATGGGTTCACTATAAATCTTACCTGTGGGTTCAGCTATAAGAGAACAAGTCTCTTATGTAAACATAAGGAGACTTGTAAAATGGTTATTGGTCCGTGGCACTGCCACAAGTTATCTGCCAGTTATTAGCCATCCACTGCTATTACTAGCCTCCACTCTGGATCTACTGTTCCTGGCCTAGTAGTCGGCCAGGCTAGCTAAAATGATGTAGTACAGATTGAATACAGGCTGTGGTGGAAATTTTTGATTTTGGGCAGCAAGACAACTAAGTTATCTTGTATTTAGGATGCTTTCCAGATTTTTTTTGTGGCATTGTTGAAGAGATATGAATATTTTGCTGCAGGGGGTACCAAATCTGGCAATTTCAGGTACTCGGCCACCCATCAAAACTTTGGCTTCATGTGTTCACTCTCATCCCTTCTCCTTGGTTCTTGAGTACTCACTCAAATTGACCTGGAGATGGGCATAACTATTGAAATTAGTGGTGGAAACATGTGAATGAGTATGTAATAATATGTAATAGAATGGCTGTTGTAGGCAAAATTGGAATATCATGCTGTTGGAGGTACCAAAACTGTGGTGACAAGGGGCTAATTGGTTTTTATTTTCATGCAACTATGATTGGTTTCACATCTTAACTCCCAGTTCTATCTAGTTCGATGTCTTCCTCCAAAATTTCATTTGATGATTACCACTTATGTAATCTTGTCATAAACATTAAAGTGTCGAAATGCCATGCAACAAAAGTTGGGAAAATTCACAAAGTGGTGGGAAAATAGAGAGATGGTACTACATTTTGATGTACCAAAAGATCTAGAGCAGTTTGTAGCCCCCTTCCTTGATATAGGCTCAACTTGGTTTCATCAGCTATGAGACAGGATTTGGTATTGCATGCCAAGAACATAAGAGATACATGGAATTAAGAGCAGTATGAAGGAGGGGGACTACATGTATACAAACCCAAAACTAATATCCATGTCACCTCAAAATTTGAAGCCAAACAGATACAAAATGGTGGAGAACTGGCATTTGACTGGATTAGGTACTGCAGTTCCCACAGCGAAATCCGGTAATACCTGACTGATCGCTTATCAAAATAGGCCATGCTCATAAGGATATCCAGTCTGCCCACATTATTAAGCAGATTATATAATTGCCCTGCCATCGTTGTATCGTCTGACTTCTCTTGCAAAGCTGTCATGTTAATAGATCAATGTCTTCCTCCCGCATCTGTCAAGAACACTATGACCTAGTCACCAGAGGCCCTCCCAACTCTCTGTGATTGTTCCTCCCTGTTTGCCTGCCTGTCAGTCACTATTGCAAATCATTTTGAGATGCTAGCTGAATATTTTTTTCAGATATTTTTTTCAAGCCCTTCGAGATTTTAAATGGCTCGCCTTTCCATTCCATTTCCGTCAAACTGGTACCATGCCCAAATCCTCGAAATCCTTGCCCATCACTACTTCATCTCCTCTAGCTAAGATCAGTATTTCACGGTGATAGGTTGTCTCCTCGGCTCAAAGGCCAATTCACCATTTTGACCACATTCTAATCACATCGGATAACTTGCACGAGGTCCCAGAAGCAGTGCGACCACTCCCGACCAAGTCTACCAAGCATGATATCATGTCGAACGTGGTCGAGCATTGTATCAAACACAATCAAACATCGTCGAACATCATCGAGCATCGCAAGCATCGTCAAACGCGATCGAGCATCGCAAGCATCATCGAATGTGATCGAGCATTGCGAGCATCATCAAATGTGATCGAGCATTGCGAGCATCATCAAACATGATTGAGCATCATCGAACGCAGTCGAGCATTGTATCGAATGTGATCAAACATTGTCAAGCATCATCGAGCATCGTCGAGTGTTATCGATCGATATCGAGAGACTGCGAGCGACATTGGGCGCCGCATTTGTTATCTATATGGTGGAATAACATGCGCCAGGAAGTATTCCAACTTGTGCTCAAACTTGCTGATAGTAGGTCAGCCTCGTTCCAAGTCCCTATTGTGCACAGAACCCGCTGGATGCATTATTGCGAGACTTAGTGCAGTTTATACACAAAGGACAGTCCCCTTTTAGTTCTATACCCTTTATTACTCTTTCATCATATGATATATATCTTTCTTGTTCAGATTCCAGTCTCCTTTTTGGCCTTGTGCCTTAACTCATATCTTTTGCCTCATGTTCTACACATGTTCTCTAGCCTTTTTAGGTACTTTCTTTATTTTATATAAAAAGATGTACTAGATACAAAGAAAAACAAGAAAGTCGTTGTCTTCCTCCCAGATCACAGTGATTTGAGAGTTCGGTTTAGTCTCATTCAGTCCAAAGTTTGGTGTTTTATGCTAAACTTCCTTGAAATTCCTCGAAATTCCTTGCATTATGCTATTTTTGCTCTCGCTTCCCTTGATTAGCCTTTTTGTCACTTCTACTACTCGTCTAGTCCCCCGATCTTGCGTCTGAACATATCTGCACACTCGAAATTTCTCGAAACTTCTTCGACAAATATTGTGACATCTCGAAAATCATCGCAAGGTCTCGAAAATCATCGCAAGCCCTCGAAACACATTCTTTTAGCCTCGAACTGCTTTGACAAGCGGTCCTTTTATGACTATTTGACGGTCGATCTGACAGGTGACATCTAGAGGGCCTCGCATCCTTCCTCTGACTCGTGTTATACCATCCGAAGCCTTTTGTGGGTTTTGTTTGGGTTTCCAGGTTGAGCATCATCAATGGTTGAAGCGCAAGCAGAACAATGCTAGGAATGTCACGACCTATCAATCCCTGCTGCATCCTGGACAACTCCAAGAGGTACCATAGCAAGTCTGAAGGCCATCTCAGTTCATGATGTGCTCATGATTTGATAACAGTCCACTTAATATGTTTGGCACTCCAGTCGCTCCCAACATGCTGTGGAAGCATGCCAAGAGCCACGTGTTTGACTTGCCAAACTGTTTTCATGGCATTTCTGCCTGTTCATTCACCATCTCTGAGACTAGCCACGGTGCTTGGGCAGGATCAATGGTTGCCATGTGCCATTACAGCACAAAAGACCAACAATGTGGATTTTGGTGTGAGTCTTGTTCATTGTCCTGTTTCTTAGTGTTGACAATCTTGTCTAGTATGTTTTAATGAGATCCTCCAGTACATGAATGATGGACTAGAGACTAAGCAATACCAGCTGTGAAATGATGGTAAGCCCTCTACTGTTTGGCATACTAGTACACTAATTGGTTCTTAGATATGACATCAAGTGTGGGTTCATCAGCAAGCCAGCTGATGGTGCAGCTTCTGGCCACTGGTACAGTGTCATGTGTCATCATGAATTTGCAATGATATATAATGTTTTCCTAGATTCCTCGACCATGCTTCCAGACAAAAATGTTACACCAAAACCTCGATGCAGACCTCAGCACAAGCCACACACTTTGCCACTGTTTGCTTATGCCAAGGATGCCGACTCTGAGTTCAATGAAGGTAAGATGATGTTTGTTGTGTATCAATTTTTACTGACTGTTAATCAGCTGTGCACTGCTCCCTTCTTGAATTTACTAGCAGTGAACGTGCACCTGACACTTCATGTCCAACCATCACCACAGCCCACCAGGCCAAAACAAACACCAACATGAGCATGTCAAGGGTTCCGATGTATCATGATGTATTCGAGGTGGGCATGCAAAGGCACGTTGATGCTTTGCTCACAGGTGATGGAAACTCAGACTCAGGACCTAGTTTGATACAGAGCTGTGAGTTGTGAGCTGTCACTAATGTTCATAGCTGACTCGCACATCTGCAGCTCCTTTGCTGCTGCCACGTTACACCCTGCGACTTCCTGGGTTGGATGATCCAACTCATAAGCATGCTGCCGCTCTGCATCCTCACCAGTCTCACCTCCCACACCCATCCACCCCTGTCCGCAGTAATTTTCCGACACTCATGGACCTTGATTCTGATGTAGGTGTCCCCACTAATGTTTTTTGGTCTATGTTTGCCTTATGTCATGGGTGTAATTGTATCATGATGGGATGCTGGTACCAGCTTCATGCCTGTGTATTGTAGTTTTGGTGGTAGACTACTGCAACATCATCTTGGACCCTTTAGTAACAAAATTCTTGTATGCTACATAGACATTTTCCTGCTTGTTTAACAATATGACCAATGTGAATGAGTGCTACAATGTACAAAGTACTACAACATTGATGACTAGAATGGTGCATGAGAGTCCTTTTATTTCTGCCTATGCTCTGGTGACAGTGGTAAAAGAGCAATTCAGCAATCTCATTTCTGAAGAACTTCTCGCCCTTGCACTGGGGTCTGACTCTGAGTCACAGAGGCTGGGGTTGGGAGTTCTGCTGGTTCAATGGTTTTGAGTTGGGTTGATAGCAGCTGTAGAACCTGACAAAGTTCATGAATGTCCTTCACTGATCTGAGTTCTGGAGTATCAGCCACCAAATTTTGCAAGCCATGTAGACCAGGAAGAAGACGCCTTATCTCATATTGAACACATTGTTGAACCTGTTGAACTATTGCAGAGTGATGATCTGCATTGATAGGATGTGGTGACTTGGAGCTACTAGTACTAATTGGAGCATCAGCCTGTGGAATGTGGGAAGGTAATGGTTGTGATCCCCCATCTGCCAGACCTGACTCGGATGAACCAATACTTTCATCTTCATCTGTATCCGACAGTTCAGACATGACTGGATCTTCTTCGCTACAGTTCAAGGTGGTAGCTAATGCCTGGATGATAGATAAATCCATTTCAACATGAACTGGCATTGGCAGTAGTAGCAGTGCTGAATGACCATTAGGAATTGTTGAGCCAGAGAAATAGCTCTGTATTATTTCATGGGATTGAGGTGGTGACACAGGAAAGACAAACTCTTTTTCTTGGTGAGCCTGAATCCAGCCATCAATCAAAAGCCACAGTGCTCGGAGATGTTTACATGCCAGACCCTTGTTCTTGCTGAAGTCTGGGCAGGTACAAGAGGATATACCTGATCAGTGGATATCCATAGTATAACGAAGGTGGTTTGGGTCATATGTATTGGCAGTAGAGGAAGTGCAGACTGCGCGATAGCTGTTAAATGTATCCATCCCATGCATGATAGTAAACCGGCCAGGTAGCAGAACCTTCTTTGCTTCAACATCCTGACTAGTATCTGCAGTCCACCAGCATAAACCATGTACACCCAGGCCTAGGCCATCTAGTGGATTCAGCTTTCTTGCTTTCACAAGATTGGTACCTCCAGCATGTCCAGAGAATTGAGTAGTGAGCCACTCAGCATATGCCTTATGAGCTTGGCGGTTACTGAAAATTCCAGGTAGAATCTGAGTAATCAAAATGTGGATAAGAGAGTCAAAATGAAGGCGATGTCCAGAATGTAGCCATGCAGGTAGATGTTTGTGCTTAAGTATGGCATTGAATGACTCCAGATGATTTGTGGTTGGGACAATTCCATCCACTGACACTCCTATAGCAACTGATGCTGCCAGTCGACCCCACTTGGACCAACTTTTTCACATATTCACTGGCATCCAGTTTTCTGAGAGGTAATCCAAGTGACTTATCCCAGCCTTTCTGGCAGTAGAGGATATTGTGTCGCTAGCAAGCTGTTCAAATATAGCATACTGATGAGATATCAACGCCAATGCTGTCCCATGATCCACACTTGCAATTAATCTAAACAAATGTGTTAATACTAGGATTTTGTCAGGACTCAGGAATAATCAACACACCCTTCCTCAATACTCTGAAGCTGATTTTGCACATGGTCTTTCCAGAATTCTGTTGCACCACACTGGCTTCCCTGGTGCAAAATTTTCTTTTGATGATTTGTCCAACATTGCCATAAGTGAAATTTGCATATAAGCAAACATATATGTGGCCATACTGCTAAGAGTGTGCCACGTTCCTTTGTGTTGGTATCAGTGATTGCAACAAATGGTTGGAAGACCTCCTTTGCAGTGACTTCAAGTTGAGTAGCACACCATTCAGAGAGATGTGTCTGCCATTTTGTTAAAAGCTTTTGTAAGATTTCGGTATTGTAACCCGCATGTGTTGCTTGATTTCCAGTTGGAGCTGAAAACAAAAAGAAAGCAATTGGGACACCTTTTCCATTTTCATCGACTGCCATGGAAATGAACAGGAGGAGCCAAGTTGAACATACCCCGAATGTGCTGTCCAGGATAATCTGTGAGCGATGTCCATATGCCCATGCCACTGTGTCCATTTCTGGTGTGGAGATGCAAACCTCAAATCGTTCTCCTCCTTCACTTTGCACTGCATAATGAAAAATTGCATTGCGAATCTCAGGTTTAAAGTCTTTCGATGCTGGGTTGAGCCAATTATCAATGTTATACTGGGGTGCTTTCCGTACATCAACACCAAGTTTCTGCTGACTGTATTTGTGATACAGTGTAGTGTTGTCAGTAGGGAGAAGGAGGTAGCATGCATTTGCTGTCTGTGCATCATACAAATGCATGTCACAGTAAAATTGGGATGCTATTAATTCTGTTTCTGGCCTGAACTGCAGAAATACTGTGAAAGTTCTCATGTTAATTACTGGTCATCGGTGACTGCATTAATCATGCACTTGGCACCATCTTCTAGTTGTGCAAGAGCAACCTCATAAACATGTTCATGCAGTGGAATGGCTGGCAAGCGCTTCAGAACAGCTTTCTCACAAAGATCATTGTGCATGAAATGGCCTATGATTCTGGTTATCTCTCCATCACTCAGCCTTTCAGTGATTTTGATGTGGGTGAGGCAACCAGTGAAATCATAAGCATTTTGTTGAGTCCACTGCTTTGTTTCTGCAGCAGCTTGATACATATGTTGATTATGTTTTGCTTTCTCTCACTGTTGCCTTGCATGTTCATCATATCCACAGGAGCTTGGGAGCAAATACATGCATAACTGTGATATTTAAACATGGGATGAATCTTGTATCTACCATTGGAATAGAATGCATCCCTCATACTCAAGATGACAGGCCAGGAATTGCTCCATTGCCTATTCCACTGGCTCTCAAGGTGTTTGCGGGTGCCTCAATCAAGACCAAGGGCCTTCAAGATCGCTTGGGCTTGCTGCTGACCTAAAGAGTCCCCTTTACTGAATGTGTAGCAGGTTTCCTTGTAGGTTTTGTAAAGCATTTCTGTGGCTTCCCACTGCTCAGCATTATATGCAAGCTGAAGAACTTTGACCTATAAACCAACAAAAAAATTCCATGAGACTTTGCATAGCTGACCAGCTGGTGAAACATGCTCACCTTAGCACCAGAATGAGAGGTAGGACCAACAGAACTCATGCTGGTAGGCAGGACACAACAATCTCAAGAGGTCGAAGAAAACTCGAGTTCACAGTGTTGGTGATGGATAAGCTCAGAAAGTAATCAGTAAAGGTATAATGCGCCTCTTTGATGAGTCGGTAGGGTTTGCCCTTAGTACAGGAAGACTCGGAGAATGCGCTATTGTGTCAGCTAATGCAGTACCTCGATGCAACCTGAGAAGCCCCAAGGCGCCATGGCTGACAATCCTGTTACGAGCAGTGAATTCCTGAGTAATAACCATTGCCTCAAAAAGGTGACCAGTCATGAAGTTTGAGGGCCACTGTACCAAAAGCAGACAGATGACTCCCAATTGCTCATGAACCCCCCAACAAGTTGAACCTTCTGCGCAAAATCTGACAGTTCCACCCTTGGTTGCACCTCCTCAAATGGACATATTGCATCAGAAAGACCACAGCAGCATGCCAATTCTCGATGACCCACAAACTTCCTGAAAATTTCAGTGACAATATTGAACTTCCAGGTACAGGGTTAGGAGACTAAGGCTGCTAACCTATTGCCCAATTGATACAACACGTAAATTGCAACAGATTTTAGACAGGCATTACTCGTCACAGTACATTGGACAGGAAAAGTCAAGAACCTTGTCACATAGGTGCTTCCTAGTCGATCAGCTCAAACAGGTTAGATTGGTGTTTGATGTCAGCTTGATGCCAACATGTGATCAGCTTTGATTGCTTAATAATGTGGGTGGACTGGCTACACTGCTCATAATAAAGGGACATTGAAGGCCCAAGAGTTGGCATGGGTGTAGCCCCAGGTATGGTCTATTCAACTGTACTACAGAAAATGTACACAAAAAACAATATGGAGATGTAGAGGCAACTGACCGAGTACCTAGTGTGGCCGAGTACCTGACCAGGCACAGTATGGCTGTATCTTCCAAACCAACCATTCAAGTTCATTTCTGTAGAGAATCGATCCTAGATAATAATAGACTCAGTCGATGTATAATTGACTATATACAAGCAAATAGTACCTAGATAATAATAGACTATGGTACTATTAGTAATCTAGTATGTAAGGTTCTATGGAACGTTACTCACCTCAGTCGATGTATAATTGACTGAGGTGTCTAACTAATATTGTAGGGTATATATACTAGAAGTCATAAAGGTAACCAGCAAAGAGTGAGTATAAAGGGAACATTCCAAAAGACTTGTTACCAATAGCCGACATGCCATAAAGGGATGATCAGGATGCCGACACACCATAATGGAATGTCGGTGATGGGATCAAAGACCGTATTGTCAGATACGATGATACCCATTCCCGGTGTACATCTCAACACTCCTCCTCACTGGGGACACTCCTCCTCGCATGGAATCGGGTTAACATAGGCCCAAGAATGAGCGTAGATATGTGAATTGCTTGACGTCCAGTGCTTTGGTGAATAGATCTGCAACATTATCCCTGGTATTGATATATTGGAGCTGTAAGGTGCCGGACTGAACTTGTTCCCAAAGGAAATGGTATTTGATATCAACATGTTTAACCCTTGAGTGGAGCAAAGGGTCCTCAGACAGTGTCTTGGTAGCCATGTTATCACAAAGAATGGTCGTGGGGGTGGACTGTGGGTATCCTATAGCATTTAGTAGAGCATGCATCCAAATACATTCCTTTGCAGTCTCAAATGCAGCAACATATTCCACTTCACAAGAGGATACTGCGACGACTTTATACCCTCCAACACTTCGATGCATATCAAGGCAATTGGCCCAGTCAGAGTCGCTGAATGCACGAAGGGAGATAGAATTGTCGCCACCCAGGTAGAGCTTGAGATCACGAGTTCCCTTTAAATACCGGACTAGCCGTGTCGCCACACTCCAGTGGTCAGAAGAGTAACTGTCAAGGTATTGAGATAATTGTTGTACAGCATATGCAATATCAGGACATGTGGAAATGGCAAGGTAAAGAAGACACCCGATGAGGGAATGGTAAGGCAGTTTGTTGAGTTGTGATAGCTCATCTGCAGACATATTCTGTCGGTTTGTACGCTGTAATTTAATACCGGGCTCAAGGGGGGTGGAAACGGGTGTTGCGTCTCATTGGCCAAATTGATCGACAATTTTATCAATGAGGGCAGTCTGTGAAAGCGCAACCATGCACAGGTGTCGATCCCAGGTAACAGCAATACCAACAATGAAGCGGGCAGTACCAAGCTCGGAGATTGTCCACACCTCCCACATTTGGTTTTTAAAATGTTCATTTTTGTCCTTGGAATCGGCAATAGACAGATAATCATTGATGTGTACCGCGGCGATAATAATACCAGTGTCCAATTTCCTGTAATAAATGCAGGACTCACAAGTAAGGTGTGTAAACCCCCAGGTAATCATTTGAGCATTAAGAGTTTGATTCCATATCCTTCCACTCTGCTTCATGCCATATAACCCCCGCTGAAGCTGCCAGACCCAGTCTTCACGACCTGACTCTTCAAATCCTTTGGGTTGTTGCATGTACTGGACCTCATCTTCAGGAAGTATCCCATAGAGGAAAGCAGTTTTGATGTCAATTTGTTGAGCATTCCATCCCAGAGAAGCAGCTATGTGAAGCAGGATCCACCAAGATTCCATGTGCGCAGTAGGTGAGGACATCTTTGTATAGTCCCTACCGTAAATTTGTTCAAAGCCCCGAAAAACGAGTTGGACTTTCCACCTTACAGCTTGACCACTTTCATTGTGTTTGATATGGAAAACTGGCCGGCCCCTATGAATTTGTTTACCTTGAGGTACGTCACCCCTGGAAATAAGTTTATAGACTCCCATGTCCTTCAGGGACTTCAATTCGTCAAGATACCCTGCCCACCATCATTCTGCGTCCCCTGAATTCTTTGCCTCTTCCCAAGTTTTGGATTCATCCTCAAATTGGAGTGACTCAGGATCAAAATCTGTCATCTCTGAAATCAAAGCTTGAAGTTGATGCACCTGATCACCCAGGTTAAGGTTGTTGAATGATTGACATAGTCCATCAATGATGTCATGATCATGATCGACATCACAATCAAGATCGACATCCCAATCATGATCAACAGTCGGTATATGATCGTGATTTCCTGATCGGGCAGCAATAGTGGCGGCTCTGCATTCATGGCAGGCTTCTTTGATTCGGGTAGCACTGTTTTGAGATTCTTGAACAGCTGCTATCATTCTGGCGGTGTTTGGTCCTCCATTTGGATGTTTCTCAGTAGGGATAGATCGAGATGAGTGGCGTGGAAGGGGGTCAGTAGTAATTATACCTCGTTCCTCTTCAACAGAATCATTTGACTCAGCAGTGTTCAATGGGTGGAAGGATTCGTCGTCCTCATTGTTGTTTGTGGGTAAAAGTGTGAAGCCGGGTTCATTCCAAACAGGTTCCTTAATGGTATTGTCCAAAGGTAGTGGGGTGGGTGGGACATGTCCATTGTGGCTTTCAAGGAAACAAACATGATAAGAACTGTGGACTTTCCTTGTGGCCCTATTATAGCATCAGTAAGACTTGGACTTTAGGTCATATCCAATGAGCACGCATTCAATAGATCGTTCAAAAATCTTTGGGTTGTCCTTCTTTGGGATGAAAACAAAGGTGCGGCAACCAATCTCATGCATATATGAATAGTCAGGTTTGCGTCCATGCCAGAGTTCCCAAGGTGTGCACCCTTGAAGTGATTGTGTAGTGGTTTTGGCATGTAAATGAGAAGCCATTAGATAAAATTCGTCCCAAAGGTTGGTCGGTAAACCCGAATAAATTCGCATAGTGCAGGCCTTAGCCATAAGGGTACAATGCATGCATTCCACTCGCCCAATATGGGCTGAAGTGTATGGGGCCGTAAAATGTTGTTCTGTTCCCCATGTTTTAAGCCACACTTCCATCTTGTGAGACTTTAATTCTCCGTTGTCTGTGATGTAGATTCTGACTTTAAGTCCTGTTTCATTTTCCTGGGATAATTCCCAAGCTTTCAGTTTGGGAAATGAGTCATCTTTGTTACAAAGTGGTATCGACCATGGAAAAGATGTATAATCGTCGACGATATCCATAACATAAGAATTTCCAGTACGAGATTTGACCGCATGCGGACCCGATAAATCCACCCAAACTTTTTCCAACTTCTGTGTCGCCTTATGATCAATCCCCTCCTCATGCTTCTTTGGAATGGGTGTCTTTGTCTGTTTGCCAAGGACACAAGATTCACATTTGGTCGGTCTAGATGTGGAGATGATGGGTGCACCTGTGAGTGTGCCCTTTTTGGCCATATCCCAAAGGGATTGATAATTTGCATGGCCAAGACAGCGGTGCCAGGTTTCCAGATCGGGGGACTTGTGGACAGTGAATGCATGGTCGGCGGTGGCTGAGTACAGATTGAGTGAATATAATTTCTTATTGGGAAGTAGAGTTCCATGGGCAATAAGTGCTCCCATAGATTTATTCATGACCCAGCATGAGGAATTATCAAAATGAGACACAGCATTTGAGTCATCGGTGAGGGAACCAACTGAGATAAGTTGGACTGCCGCATTTGGGATGTAAAGTGCATTATGTAATATGATTGATGCACCCCAAGCAATGCGTAGTTTTATGTCACCGACACCGATCGTGATAATGGAGGATCCCCCAACACCTTTTACAGGGCGGGGCAGGATTGATCAAAGGGTAAGGAAGTCAGCCTTGTCTGGTGAGATGTGGACTGTCACACCTGTATCAATAATAAAAGGGAAATTGGCGAGCGAAACTTGGGAGCGTTGAGTTTGGTTAAGTGGTTCAACAGTGAATGCCTCTTCTCCAGGGGTTATGGTGTTGTTGGTCCAGTCAACAGCTGTGGTTAACTCCTCCTCGATGACGAGCCACCCCTCATATTCTACATCCTTGATCGAACCTGTGGGAAGTGGGTCACTAGCAAGTCCAGCGAATGGAGGGTAACTGTCGGGTTGGGGTTTTGCAGGGTCAGAATCCACCATAACAGTGAAGGCTCATCCATTAACGTCTTTCACAGTAATTGGGACCTTTGGATTAAGGTTAGACAAATTACCAACCTTTTTCCCTTTGTCTCGAGCTGCTCTCCGTGCTGCCACGGACTCTTCAATTGTTTTTCCAGCCATTCCTCCCCCTGTTTTAATGCAATATTCAGTTGAAT
Organism: Tricholoma matsutake; assembly: GCA_026075535.2. NCBI lineage: Eukaryota > Fungi > Basidiomycota > Agaricomycetes > Agaricales > Tricholomataceae > Tricholoma > Tricholoma matsutake. Next base: position 7,497,761 of record AP026540.1, on the reverse strand, counting down.
GTCCCGTTTTCTTGCAATTGGGGTTCCTGCAAACAGGTGCATTGAATGGCTTTGTCAATTTAATATGTGTGGTGAGAGCCACAGATGGTCGGGGGTCCATACGGTGGTCGTTCTCAAGGAGGGATTGTTCATTTTCCAAAAAAGAGCAGATATCCTTTGATGTGTAGGGGGATTCTTTTGTAGATGCAGCGATGTCACGGGAAATGATGGAACGTGCATGAGGGAAATTGTCGCTGAGGGAGTTTAGGAGAGCAATACAACAAAGGAGGTCGGGTTTAATATCCCCCATAGCAAATGCACAGTCAATGAGAGCGCAAATTTTGTCAGCTGTCTCAGGAAGGGGGGTCTTGGTGGTGCATTGAATAGTGAGAGCCTGTTGTAATAGCTGGACTTGATGAACTGGACCCTCATTCTGGTGTCGTTTGTGAAGCACCTCCCAATTTGCAGTTGTGTCCTTTTCCATAGATATAAAAGGGCGTTCGGATGGAACAATGCTAGAAGCTAGAAATGTGTATGCAAGATGGGAGTTGGCCTTCCAGTTGATTAATGCTCGAGTTTTGGAGGTAGCAGGTGGGGTGATTGTGCCAGCGACATAGTCGTAGAGATCATTCAATGAAAGGGCGATGGTAATTTCCTCGCACCATTCCTTGTAATTTGATTTAAGTTTGTCAAGTTTCTTGCCGGAATACTGAACCGAGAGTTTGATTGGGGTAACCGAGGGAGGGCTAGATTCTGTCATGTTGGGTCTAGGGAAAAATTTGGGATTCAAAGAGGCCGTCTAGGGGTTTTGATTGCACAAAGGGTAATCCGTGATCCGAAACGGGATAGTGATCGGATTTTCGATCAAAAAAATGACGTAGCAAAGCGTCGAGTGGCTAGGAGATTATCTACCGTCGCTCAAAAGAGATGGGAGTGGCCCATAACCTGTAGAGAATCGATCCTAGATAATAATAGACTCAGTCGATGTATAATTGACTATATACAAGCAAAAGTCATAAAGGTAACCAGCAAAGAGTGAGTAATAAAGGGAACATTCCAAAAGACTTGTTACCGATAGTCGACATGCCCATAAAGGGATGATCGGGATGCCGACACACCATAATGGGATGTCGGTGATGGGATCAAAGACCGTATTGTCGGATACGATGATACCCGTTCCCGGTGTACATCTCAACAATTTCAAATGTATTCCATTCAAATCCCCTGCCAGAATTAAAAAATGAGACAAGACCCTATTTAAGATCATCTCTTTGCTTGGTCACTCCTCGATAACCTATACACCCTATATTTTGCCATGAATATACTTTAAAACTATCGGAAGGCTACTTCACATGTTTCAGGGAGGTCCAAAAGCTACTTATGGTGCAGTTTACCCAGTAGCCAGTGACCAAATACTAAGACTTCTAGGCAGGTGCCACATCCCTGGACCTCAACTGTGGCCTCAATACATATGAAGTGGTTAGATTCAAGGTTAATGTGCTGTAAATTTCAATGTCCAAATTGTCCTGAGAGAGACTGACTGCCTTGTTCAGTAAAAATGTTTGTCGTTTAGCTTATTTCTAAGGTATATATACTACTGGTAACACAAAAAAGACATGAATGAAAAATCCTCAGTCCATAGTTGTTTTTTCATGAACAGCAAACAGTTGCAGAATGAGCTAACAATTCCTCTGATTTTTACCCAGTAGAGTGGAATGGAAAACCCATTTGTCAGCCTGGGAATGATAAGCAAGGTTTTACGCCTAGTTTTTTTCTGAAACTGGATCCGGATCTTGCCATTTTGGGACCTTTTTTAGAATACCCAAAAATGTTTTCCCTTATAGCACTTTTCATTGTAAGTTGAGCTCGAGGTTATATTTTTATGGCTGCTAGAAATATCTACTTCATGGCCTAGTTTCGAAAGAATAACTAAACTTGAAGTATTTAATTCAAGCACTCCTTTCGGCACCACCTTAATTTCTGCAGAAACTTAGGATTTCGGCAAAATTTTCAGTCGATCTGAAAACTTATTACTCCCGATGTGATATTAGTCTTAACTTACACTGTTAAACACAATGGCCTCTGTTGATGATTATGACAATCTTTCTAAGGAAGAGCGGGAAATTCGCGACAAAGAGGATAGAGCACGAGAAGCAGGTGAACAAGCTGGTACGTCTGTTGCATATCTGTGACGATCTGTTTCCTTCAACTTCATGTACTTAGCATTGCCGTACACGTGGAGGCAAGAACTTGGAGAAGTCGATGTTGTTGTACCCGTACCCAAAGGCACTCGAGCCAAAGATCTTGTAGTCACATTGCAGAAGAAGAGGCTCAGTGTTGGCCTGAAAGGACAAGATAAAATTCTCGATGGAGAGCTTTGTAAGGATATCAAAGTTGAAGACAGTACCTGGACATTGCGTACGCGTTTTATTCTAGACCTTCATGCAGAGTTCTTCTCATTCCTACTCTAGAAGATAACCAAGCTGTTCTCATCCATGTGGAGAAGCTGAATCAACAAGAGTGGTGGGAGAATGTACTGACACATCATCCCAAGATCGATACGAGGAAAATCGAGCCCCCGAATGGCAAACTTAGCGATCTTGATGGGGAAACCAGGTGAAGATTCTGATAATTGTGAATGGTCCCCCTTGCATCTGACTTGATATTGTAGGGGAATGGTGGAGAAAATGATGGTAAGCATTGGTGTATTACATCAATCGCAATAGTGACATCAGAGATTCCGCGCAGTTCGACAACCAGCAGAAGGTGATTGCCATCCTCCTATGATAGCGCGCTCCTGCTCATTTGATGGAAAGCAAATGGGTAAACCTACGTCAGACGAATTGAAAAAGATGGAGGTGAAAATCTGCCATCCTCTATGTCTGAAGATGCGGTCCACTGACTGTGACACAGGCTCTCAAAAAGTTCCAAGCTGCGCATCCCGAGATGGACTTTTCAAAGGCTAAGATATCGTAACGGCTTACCCTTACTGCTGATCTGTGGGTGGCTTTAGTGAATGGGTATGTTGGTTGCTGGCTGGTGACGGTCGTGGGGCTATATAATTGAGAAGAAGTACACAAGGTGTATACGATAGTGTTCGATTATGCGTATCTCTTAATGTCAGTCAGTTGTACATGTAGATGCAGTCAGTCATTTGCGCATATGTTTTTCCAATGAGGCATTCGCGAGCGTGATAAAGATCACAGTTTCCTCCGCTTGCCTGTCCCTCGTGATGGGAGAGTCGTGCCTTTCCTTTTGATGCTTTCCACCAAGCTTGCTAAACTCCTTTCTGCATTTCTGGTAGGCTCTCGGACAGGCACATCCCCAGAGTCCACAACGCGCAGTTCTTGTTGTCGCTTCGATCGTTCTTCAAGTAGAGCAGTCATGTTTTTAGTTTTCATAAATCTGCAAGAAGATATTTGCTTAGCCAACAGAAGCAAAGTAAAGTAAACTAGACGCACTGGGGATTGCTTGGATCGATTGCATACTGATGATCATCGTGAAGAGCTTTGAATCGAACATCTTTCACGTCGATCGAGAAGTCGTCTTGAAGTTCATTGTCATCCTCCTGTCTGTGTTTCTTCACTTTCTTCCTCTTCTGCACTTGGTTCCTCTCGGCCTTCAAGACTGATTTAATATTGAAGTGTTTAGGTTCTGCTTCAAGTGCATTAGAGGAGATGAGGGATTTGAATTCTTCAGGGGTAGAAGGTGGCCGTGACGCAGTGTCCGACAACGACTGCGATTTTTGAGGATTGTTTGGTGGCGCAGACTGCTTGGAGATCTGATCGGACTCATGTTCATCCCCCTTTCCATCATCAAAAAATTCGTCCTGTGAGCCATTGCTCCTTCCTTTCAGAGTCTTTTCTTTTGCTTCCCCTTTCTTCCTCTTCCTCTTTTCCCTTATCTTACGTTGATACTTGTCAAGCGTGGACTCATCGTGATCCTTCTTCTCACTCAGTCCAGGAGTGAAGGTGATTTCCATGTCAACATCTCCCTGTTCGTCGGCGATTCCGCTCCAACCTTCTGGCAATTCGGCATCTCCTTTGAGCAGCAAGGCCCGTAGTTTATGTCGTGAGATTTTGGTTGTAGTTTCCTTGCCTTTACCAGAGCTTTTCAGGTCACTGGGTAGACCGGCCTCTGATCCTGAATCAGACGATGATGATGCAAGAAAGGCTTTGAAATCAGACTCCTCGATTTCGGCTCTGGTAAGGGTACGTCGGGTAATCCGATTTCGCTCGGGATCATCATCGTCCCATGTTAGCTTAACTTTAGAATGCCGGAGGGCCTAGACACATGTTATATCGCCAGTCAGACGGATAAAATTGTCGGGATTACTCACATCGGTGACAAAATCGACAGGTTTGAAGGCAGTGTTGGGATCGTCAGTCGCCTCGTCCCTGTATCCATTAGCAATAAAACTTCAAAGACTGCATCGGGATGTACCTCCATGCGTGGTCGAAGGTCATATCATCAGGAACAAAGCTAAGATCGAATACATTCGCAGAGCGCTCCAACTCTGCGCCTTCCAGTTCCGCGTAGATACGTGCAGCAGCGTCCACAGTATCGCAAGTGATGATTGCATAGTAGTATCTGTTAATATCGTTGAGGATGAAGGTGAATATGTGATGCTTAGGCCACCTACATACCGAAGACGTTCCAGTTGATACTTTCTGAGCGCATCTTCATCGTAGTCGTTCCCGTCGCCAATTTCATATACGCTCTGGGGAGTGATTTCTTCCTCGGCGCTAAGGTGACCCTTTTTGAAGATCTCGGGTGGTGGTCCCTCTTTCTCTTCACGAGCCATCCTCTCTCGTCCAAATTCGCTCGGATACACGCGAACACTCAGAACCTTCCCTCGAACAACATTGCCAAATATTCCCTTCGATGACTTCTTCCTTTCGCGTACACCCGTCGTATCAGGTACTGATAGTGCAGTTGGGGACACAATAGAAGAACAAATTTTGTAAAGATGACTGGCACGAACATGATCCCAGTCTAGATTGACAGCTGCAAGTCGATGAGTACGTTTTGTTTGTGGTTGCTGTATTTCAGGATGAGATTCATTATAAGCAGCTGCTTGTGCGTCGAGAGCTGCAAAACTGGACTCGTGTAAATCAACCTCGACCTCGACGTCGTCGCCAGTAACGGGACCAAGCTCAGAGTGGTGATGCCCAACGGTAATGACCTCTCCTGACTCGCTATTATCCTGGCTGTCCTCCTGTTCCTCATCCGAAGACTCAAGAAGAACCTCTCCACGAGCATAGTCTTGAACAACCTGAGGGTCCTCTTCATTCTCAAGGCGATAGAAGCGCCTCAGATTGTCGCCGTCATTTGTCTTCGATACTGGACGCCCGTACTTGTCCACCCCACCTACTGGAAAGTGAAGATGGATTTTGCTGCGAAAAAGATAATTGAATACCTGATTTAACCTTTTTGCCCGCAACAAGGACGTGTTTGAAGCGGTCATCTATGACAACTTTAGACTGTTTCTTGCGAGGTCGACGAAAGCGAGGGTCCGACTTTAGTCTAGCAAACCGTGGATCAGACATTGAATGTTGTGCTAAGTCGTCAGCGCGTCAGCTTGGAAGGAAGTAATTTCAGAACACTGAGTCATGTGATGCTGATCACTCGAGAAAATAGCAAACAAATAACGTCCTGAAATCAGTGACGCTCCACAATGGAATTGCGTTTGAATTGAAAAGATGAGGGAAACAAGAGGACAAACAGAGTTCACCCCAAGCAGGGATAAGATAACTCTCTGTGCATTTAATATACATACTGTAATACACTATGCACCACTGAGGCTAGCAGCTTGAAAAGCCGAGTAGCCTCGATGATTAGTGAATTCACATGGGCAAGCATGGTAATTATATAATAAGGTATCCTCAAGAAATCGACTGGTGCAACCTTAGCGTATGGTCAGCAGTGCTTCCGAGGCTTATATGGAAGCAGGCAATGTACTCGTCGAGCACTAAGCATTCTAAACGCACCTTTCGTTCCATATCCAAACAGTTCCTCTTGCACCAACGGCTACAAGGATTTGACCACCCATTCCCATAGCACACGCCATTAACATTTCAGGTGAGTCATCTGTTTGTACTGACGCGTTGTCGGAAGAAACGTTTATCTCCCATCTGGAGATGAATGAGGAACCCTGGACGGAGCCTCTTCGATCATCCAAGTGCATTTGCTCTGTAGTCTCCACCAAATGTTCTCCTTCAGCATCAAAAGGAAAAGGCGGAGGCTTGCGAGGCTGCAGGTGGATTACGTTCAACACGGATATGAGAGCTGAGTCTGGATATACAAAAAGAACGACTGGATCATGAGTAGGGGATTGATAGACGTGTATGCTCGGCGTGACGTATTGTGTAGCAGTCTCCGGAAATGAGAACGTAGATATTGTTTTGAAGGATGCTGATGACAGACGTCAGAGTAATGCTTCTTAATCGGTTACTGAACATACCGCTCTCTTGATAATCCTGAAATACCCACCTTAAGACTTCGAAGTTATAGGTTTTGAGGACAAGCTTACAGATGCACACCCACGCAGAGTATTTCCGCGTGTTTCTTCACCCGAGCCAGGCGGGAAGAAACGATCGATAGCCAGCCATCGCCAAACAATCAGTTGACCGGATTCAAGGAACATCGCCTTAGATTCCGTATTGTGCTCCTTCATTAGGGCTGGTGCACTATGTGTCAGTAAAAGGTCATGATGTAACCTGTATCCAACGATCATAAGGTCGCAGAAAAGAAAGGAAAGAGAATTGCAAACGCACCATGACACAGATAGTACACGAGCTCTGTGGATTTTGCTGCTGCTAAACAAGGGTTTGTCCGCACGCGTAAGCAGAACCGTGGATGCTGGTGGAACAAACCAGATTTTCACAGTTCGGTCGAGCTAGCAAAGTCTCAGCGAATGCCACAGGAGTCACGGCCAAAAACTGACCCCACATGTGGCAATTACTGGAAGCTGAGGATGAAAAGCCTTCATTGCATAACTTGTCAGTAATATCACGAAATCAAAACTCGTCTGACTCACGGCTCCAAGCACAGCAGCTTGGTGGCCACCTGAGCGACCGCCCATCAACACAATTATGCAGCGACCATTGCCACTACCCTCAGCTTCTGTCATGTGTAGTCCATGCGCAGCACCTGCACGACTACCCTCTCTACCTGGGGGCCAATGAGGATTGGAAGGTCCATCTTGAGGTGGAAGAGTCAGGTCATATATTCGGGTAGAGTAGTCTCTTGATGTGGTGCAAAAAAGATTGACAGTTACAGGATGCACAGCGATGGCCGTTATAGCCTGTATCTGGTTCTAGCAAAATCAACTTCAAAAAAATGGAAGACTGTACCCCACCATGCCCACGAAGATAACTGCATATCCCCTTCCTATTCACATTGTATATGTAAAGAAGGTTCAAGCAGGAGAATATCAGCAGCGGCTCAAACGGTGACTTCGGATCTAATGTCCAAGCAACGTTTACAGCATCTGTGGGAAGAGCTGTAAGGTCTGCTTCATCCTTCGATGGAAAATGTTAGCTGCTCATCACATGGAAGACGGAAACGCGACGCACTTGAGGCAAGCTCACGCAGATAGGACTTTTGGATCGCTGAGTGAAAAATATGTATGCTTTGCTGAGACTTCCAACAGCAACAGCATCTGCGAAGTCGGAGATCATGTGCTTCCAGTGGACCAGCGATTGTGGATTATACAGATTTCCACCCCAAAGAGTTTGTAAAGAATCGTTAGACCAAGGGAAGAAGGCAATTGTTCGAAAGGGAGGCGCGTTCGGGGCATTGGTCTGGAGAACATGGAGATTGAGTTATAACATAGGTTGGGCGAGCTGCAGAACACGAACACGAATCTTGGTCGTAAGGAAGAAAGGTGCAGGCGTCGTAGGATCCTTAAACCAGGGAACTTTTGCTAAGGGGATTTCCTCGAGCATGAAATATTTCGATACGTACAAACAGGACGCAAATAACTTATCAACCATTATGTCTGACGCTCCGCCGCCAGACAGACCACCCTATGATCCAAAGCCGTCTCTCGAATATGCCTCTCTAGTAGGGGTGCAAGCAGGTGCCATCGGTGCATTCGTCAGCGCGATCCAGAATGCCCTTGCTGATCATTCTCGTGGTGCTATGGGTTTCGTGACAAGAACTGGAGGAACAATTGGTTTTTTCGGTGCGCTTAAGTGCCTTCTCATATTTCCAATCTCATGCTGCAAGTTTCAGCTGCTATGGGCGCCACGTTTGCATTCACGGAGTCGGTTGTAGCCAATCAACGACGCACCAACGACGCTGTAAACGGCGCGGTCGGTGCATGTGCAGCTGGGTTCTTAGCAGGACTACGGGGTAGGTACAACATTTATCGATCGCTATCTTCTCGCTCAGTTTTTGTTATTAGCTCGTTCACTTCCCATGGCTCTCGGATCCTGTGCTGTTATGGGTGCTGCGATGGGCACTTTCGATTACTCTGGACAACTTGCTGGCGAGAAAGGAGAAACGCGGGAGGAAAAGCGGAAAAAATTCTTCAAACAACCTTTGAAACCTCTCGTAGAGAATACAGCTACATAAGATAGAATTTCGGTCAGACAAGCAGAATACATTAAAAAATGGTACAAGAACAGTTGTGGGCTTATAAGTATACGCATTAATAACTTAGGCATGCAAATCTGGATGATATCCGCCTGTAGAAGAATCGTCTGGCATGGGATTCGTTAACTCGTTAAAACGCGCATTGACTTCCTCATGATGCTGAGTGTAGAATTCTTCCCAACTTAAAGCACTCTGACATGTAGCCTGGGTTGCGATGAGATGTCATTTAGCATCATACAACACTCGGAACCTTACTTGACTGGTTAGACAAGCCCAGACATCGGCATCTTCTTCTTCTTCTTCTTCTGAGCGTGTCGCAAAGAAGCGAGATAAAGTGGCTAGATCTTCTTGTTTCCGAACATCTTCTCGACCACTGACGGGGGCCGGATAAGGACTCGAAGTAGAGGGTCCCTGGTCCAAACTCTGGTCTTGACTTTGCTCGACTTTTATTTGCTCCCGATCCCCCTGGTCAGTTCTCCGGGCTTTTCGATATGCAATACTCTTCCTCTTCCGGATCAATTCTACATCGTCTCTAACGGTTCGGACGAGAAAAGACCGCCAAGACGCAAGCGAGTGGCTGGGAACCTGTGGTGCCTTAGTATGAATACATGAAAATGATTCCAGAGTACTTACCTTCCTGAAAAGATTCGCAGCTATTGCATTGGCCGACATTTGATGATCACGTTCGAGGAGCACTTCCACATAACGCAGCGCATAGTCCCGTTCATGCTCAGAATATTTGACTCCTCTTCTAGTTAACTGCACATGAGATTCCTCTGGCGGAGGGGTAGGCGAGCGAGCTCCAATCCGACCATTATCGAGAGTGATCATTTTCAACATAGGTGATCTGTCCTCTTTCTTAGGCTTTATTTTTGACACTGGTGAATTTTCTTCTTTCTTCAGCTGCTTCGGCTCAACTTGACTAGCCATTCCCCTCGATTTCTTTGCCTGGCTCGTATCCTTAGACTGTTGACCAGCGAGAACCTCTCTTTTTCTCTTCTTGCTTGGGGAAGAAGGCAAAGGGAATAAGTATGGGGCTGGATCCAACAACATATTTTGCGCCACGCAGTCATGGACGAATGAGGCATTGACGGGTGGTCTGCCTGCAGCATGCGTTGACCGACGAAGATCCTTAAATGTGGTCGATCGAGAATAAAGGACGCAGTAGTCAGCGACTGCGTGATCACTACTAAGTATACCCCCGTTTTTCTGCAGTCCGTCAGGGTAAATACGAATGAACATGGACAAAACACAGACCTTGACTGCATTGATGGTCAGCTGACGGTCCTTCAGATCCACCTGAACAAAAAATGACAGCTCTTTTCCTGTGCTGGATGTAAAAAGAGTTCTTCTATGACTGGAAGATTGTCTGGATGCAGAAGTGCGGCGAGGAGCGGAGGATGATTCAGCTGAGGGCAGATAACCTGACGACCCGGCTCTGCTTCTCCTCTTTCCCTTGATTGCTTGGGACTCAGATGATGATCTGGATACGACAGGAGATTTACGACGGATTGAAGGCGGGAGGGTAGGGAATGGTGGAACGTCTTGCAGGTCGGTCGCCTGCGCTAGAGGACCAATGCTCGAGGCATATGCGTTGGGAAGAGAAGAAGAATCTGCATGATGAGAATTCATCATTTTGGGTAGGTTTGCATGTGCATTCTGGTCTAGGAGTGGAACCCATGGCCAGGTACCTCCGCTCACAGCATTAGCCACCAGCAAAGGCGCATATTGAGCTCCAATCCGGGGATCAGACTGTTTGCTCAAGAAATCCACAAATGTGCGGATGTCCATCGGATAGCCTTGAGCTGGAAGCGGAACTTGCTGAGCCATGGGCTGTACAGAAGGATAATGAGAGGGAGGAATGTTCGTAAAAATTTGCTGCGATTCGGAATATTGGTGGTGGTTTAAAGGATCAATGGAACCGGGTGGCTGCATCACGCCGGTTGGACTCTGGGATCGTACCGTTGTTGGCCGAGGCACCTTGGTCGCAGAGGTCGGGACAGCATTCTGCTCGTCCTGCTTGGCACATCCTCGAGATAAGACAACAGCATCTTCAGGTGTGTCCCTGGGTGTAGGGAAAGGACTTCTTATTATACATGAGCGAAACAGAATGGTCGCACGAGATATTGCAACTGACTTTGGTATGTCTTCCTCTTTAACTATGGGGAGGCCATCGTCGTGAGTAAGGAATCCCCCCCATTGATGACTCTCGTCTAGCACCCGCCCCTCAGAAATGCAACTGTTAACCCAAGAATATTCTAAGACGACCTTATTTTCGTCTGTTCCCCAATCACGAATGAATAGTCGACCTTCATCAGTACTTGAGTCCACCAGAATGACTTGCGACTGCCTTGGATCTGAGCAGATAACAGCTCCCGCTTTCTGCGGGAATTATTGACAGTTTCAGTACGACCATCCCCACGACGCACGCAGACATACTTTTAGGAGTCTCCTGAGCTTGAAGCCCCCAGGTATGCGGCCAGCCTCGACAAAAATCTGCCAGTTGGTACCGTCTGGCCTAAGAAAGATCTGTTGGGCATCCGAGTCTTTGGATGCTGGAGAGGGCGGTAAGGTATCCGCCATTGAGCAATGAGTTTAGAATGCAATAGTTCCACGTGATCCCGTCCTAAGTATAAACGTTTCCATTGTCACACTAAATAAAATGGGCCAAATACTTATAAATAATCAAAATTCAAGAAATCGCCCAAGTCTAAATACAAGTTCCACACATGTTGACAGCATCATTGCAATCCAGAATTGATAGTCATCGAGTTGCCGCCTGACATTCGTCGCCCAAGTTTTAGTACAGCGAATAAAAAATCCCGATTGTAGCGCATTCGACATATCTATCGAAATGGACGCCGAAAGGTTCGACCATAATATGAATAGCTAAAATGGTGGAGTTCACGTAGTTTAAGACCTTGATCAACATATGCATAGTTTCATGGTATGACGGCAGATGAAATAAACATAACATTGCAAGAAGGAAAAACCAGACGTGTTGCTTAACGGTAACTGCGAAAAAAGATTAAATCAACTTCTAGACTGATGGTCAAGCTTTCCTACCTCTTTTGTCTGCGCGCACGGGCACCCTGACCCCCGAACTTCTTGGGTTCCATCCGTCGTGGGTCTGCTATCAATAGGGTCCGATCGTATGCCACCAATTTTTTCTTGAGTTCCATTGCGCTGTATGCATCAATGTATTTCGCATAGTAGGCGACAATGGCTTTTGCGATAGCTTGGCGCAGGGCGTATACTTGCGATGTGTGTCCTCCTCCCTTTACACGTACTCGAATATCAAGAGGTCCAAAGGCTTCCTCCCCAGCCACAAGAACAGGTTCGTAAATCTTCAGCCGTAGAACTTCGGGTTGAACTAGGTTTATGGGCGAACCATTGATGCGGATTAGCCCACGACCCTCTTTTGCGTGAGCAACCGCAGTTGCGGTCTAAACAGCATAGACGAGCTAAATCAGCACAACGTTTCTGACAAGGATATTTTCACTGTGCCTTCTTTTTGCCGAATGTTTGAACGGCTTTCACTGTTGACGCCATTATAAGATGGGTGGCCTGTCACACAGTTAGAGAGAGTTGTGGGCCTGTGAAGAACGCAATACCTTGGTCTTGAGCTCGAGCGTACGGGTCGATGAGGTCAAACGGTGGCTTGAGAGCTGTCCAGTTTTACGGAGAATGCCGATAACCTGCTGACTAATTACCGAGTCACGGCAAATTCCGCATAACTTGGCTGCGACTTTGATGTACAAAGTAGCAAGAAGCGTATGTTCCTCAGGCTACAGCTATAATGATCGCTCATATTGTGTTTAGTCTTCATGGCTGGCATTGCAGTTCCTGGCATCACGGTCTGTGTCCTCTGTAGCCCCTCCATTATCTCTGCCACAGCCATCCGCCAAAGCAGGTTGGAAACTTGGAAACTGGTCATTTATTGCCTGCTCATTACCCTACAGCTCATCCCATCCTTGAACCGGTATACCTCACTCTCACTCAGACCCTTAAACGTGGCAAGAGCGATCCGTCAATACATGACAACATTGTAGTTCTTGACCCAACCGTTTTCAACCACTCAATCCGCCCAGATATCCTGCATCTATGTGTCGTACACCATCTTGATTCTCTAAGGCAAGGGTCAGCCAATACGAAGACCCGCGGCGAGGTGCGCGGTTCAGGTATCAAGATTCGACGACAAAAAGGCACTGGTCATGCCCGATTGGGTGATGGTCAGAGTCCAATGCTCGTGGGGGGAGGTGTTGCATTCGGTCCCAAGCCACGCGATTTTAGCACCAAGCTACCAAGGAAGGTCATCGAGATGGGGATGCGAGTGGCTTTGAGCGTGAAAATGAAGGAGCACCAACTAGGTGTTGTAACCAGCTTGAACTGGCCCAACGGCAAGACGAAACATCTGGCGCAGAAAATCGGTCATCTGGGTCTGAGGAAAACTCTCTTTGTGACAGGAGAGGAAAAATTGCCCTTGGGCCTAGAGAGGGCGATTGGAAATATCCCCATGGTAAAGCTGATCGCCTCCAACAAACTCACAACATACGAGGTATTGAAATGGCAACGCATTATCTTGGACGTGAAAGCGGTGGATTTCTTTGAACGGACGCTCGGGAAAAATGTGCCAATTGCTCCACTACCAATAGTTAGTCAATAGATAAGATACTGAATATTTCAAGTCCAGTGACACGCACACGTGATGATAATCGTGCTCGCGTCGTTCTTGATCAATATTCCGTTCAACTCGCGCTTCAACCACGATGTCTCAACCCTCTCAGAACCCGGAAGGCGAAGGCGAGGATTATCAACACGCTGGCCCTCTTCTCGTCAACAAACTTCAGGAAGCTGGAATTCATGCGAACGATATTAAAAAACTCGCAGAGGCAGGCTTGAACACGGTTGAGGCAGTTGCATTCACTCCCAAGAAGTTCTTGGTGACGATTAAAGGCATCTCTGATCAGAAGGCGGATAAGATTATTGCAGAGGGTTTGTTTAAACTCTTCACCGACGAATGCCATCATTGAGGGACGTTATTTTTAAAGCCCAGAAAATTGTTCCTCTTGGATTTCAAAGTGCCACTGAAGTTCACGCTCGTAGATCAGAGCTGGTTCATATTACTACAGGCTCCAAACAACTTGACGCCCTTCTCGGTGGTGAGTATGAGTAATTGACTCCCTGCATGCGTCAAATGAAGTTATATGCTCCACTCGTAGGTGGCATCGAAACCGGGGCAATCACAGAATTGTTTGGCGAATTTAGGACAGGAAAATCGCAAATCTGTCACACCCTCGCCGTTACTTGTCAACTCCCCGTTAGCATGGGAGGGGGTGAAGGGAAATGTCTTTACATTGATACTGAAGGAACATTCCGGCCTGTTCGTCTCCTCGCCGTAGCAGAGAGGTACGGGCTGAATGGAGAAGAAGTCTTAGATAACGTGGCTTATGCGAGAGCATACAATGCGGACCATCAGAATGCACTTTTAACGAGCGCCAGTGCTTTGATGTCTGAGTCCAGGTGAGTAATATAGTTCAACTTGCGCGTCCTTTCCGACTTTTCGCTCGATCTTTCTTTCCAGATTCTGCCTGTTGATCGTCGACTCGTGCACGGCGCTCTATCGGACAGATTTCAGTGGACGTGGAGAATTATCGACGCGTCAAAACCATCTCGGGAAGTTCTTGCGTACTCTTCAACGCCTCGCCGACGAGGTATGTCATGATGTTATATTTCTTCCAATACTAATAAATGAATGGCTCAGTTTGGGATTGCGGTGGTCATCACAAACCAAGTCATGTCCAATCCTGATGCAGCTGCTGGCCCGTATGCAGGCAATGAGAAGAAACCTATTGGAGGAAATATCATAGCTCATGCTTCCACAACTCGGTGTGTATTTCCCCGTCCTGCGTCAAAGTGACTAAGAGCTTTTGTTAGGTTGCAGCTCAAGAAATCTCGGGGTAACACGCGATCCTGCAAGATTTACGATTCCCCATGTCTTCCAGAAATGGAGACACACTTTGCTATTCTTGCGAGCGGCATTGGCGATCCTGAGGAAGAAACGTGATAGATCCCTTTGTTATATGGCAACCTGCCTAGCTATTCCTCATCGATCATCGGGAACCTTCTGATAACTCAAGATCATGGAACTACCGATAACTTACATAAATTTGTGATATTACATTCATAATGCAAGAACAGCCAGAGCTAATATCTAGTTTTGTTGAATGGAACTTGATGCTCTAAAGGGCCCAGTTGAGTGGATCTAAGTAGACATGTAGAGAAGTGAAAGGAATTTCCAATGTACGCGAGTCTACGAAAGCAATCACATTAAAAACCTTGTGAGGATATTAGCGTCTGTAGCATCTATCAGCTCCTGTAATCTGTTGACATCTGCCTTGCCGGCATCTGTAATATCCGCCATGAGATAAGCGATATCGCCCTTTGAATCTGAATACTGCTTCTCCACGTTGAATGGCGACAGGGCTTCGTTGACTTGCCTGAGCACGCCAGGCTGATTCTTGTGGACGTGACAGATCCGGATTTGTGTCCCGGGTGTTGCTGTAATAGTACGAAGATCGACCTCGGGAAAGTTAACCGCGCCGAGGGTAGAACCATAACCAAGGTAGCGTGCGAGAGCTTGTGCGACCTCCTCTCCAATCATCCGCTGTGCTTCTTCAGTGGAACCACCAATGTGAGGCGTGAGGATGACATTGGGAAGCGCTCGCAGAGCGCTAGCCCACGGGTTCAGATTATCGTCAAACGGCGCACCATTTGCACCAGGTTCTGATGGAAACACATCGATAGCGGCACCCGCAATATGCCTAGATTTCAGCGCCTCTATGAGCTCTGGAATATCTACGACGCGGCCTCGTGCGTTGTTAATCAGGTAGGCACCCTTTTTCATTTCTTTGAGTTGTTGTGTGGAAATCATGTTGGTAGTTTCAGGGAGTTCGGGTACATGCAGTGTGACGAAATCCGATTCTGAAAGGAGGGTGGTAAGATCGTTGACTTGACGTGCAGAGCCAATGGGCATGATGTTGATCACGTCATAGAAGAGGACACGCAGTCCAAACGCCTCCGCGAGGACGGACAGCTGGGAGCCTATGTGGCCGTAGCCTACGATGCCAAGCGTCTTTCCTCGAATTTCCCAGCAGCCTTTTGACTGCTTGTTCCAAACTCCATTGCGTAACTCATACGTCCGTTCAAATAGCTGACGCGAGAGCGCAATGAGCTCTGCCATGACGAGCTCCGCAACAGAGCGGGAGTTGGAGAAAGGGGAATTGAAAACAGGAATGCCAGCTGAAGCTGCAGCTTTTAGGTCGACTTGATTCGTGCCAATGCAGAAGCATCCAATGACCAATAGCTGTAAGAAGAAATGACAACATAAAAACAACGTTAGATGTCGAATAAAATAAGTATACCTTGGGTGCGGCTTGGATGATGCGACTGGTGATTTTTGTTTTGCTACGGATACCGATTGCATGATAAGATCCAATAGTTTGGATAAGCTCTTCCTCGGACATTGCTGAGGGATAGTGGTCGACATGAAAGCCTAATGCTCGGAAAGCAAAGACAGCCTCCTGGCTTATGTTTTCGAGCATTAGGAGACGGACACCACCATTTTCTACTGGTTGCAAGAATCGTGGCGGAAGGTCATTTATGGAATGTCGACGTACGCTGAGGATGTGGTCGTGGAGGGATATAGAACTTTGTTGTGGTGAGGCTGAAACAGCTTTCGACGCCATGAGGGCGATGAACAAGATGAGTTCGGAGCAATAGACTTATTACAAACAAGCACCCAAGAGGATCGAAATTTTAGAAATTCGAACTGCATTCGAGATCATCAGCACTATGGGCCTCTATCTTCTCGACTATGGTGCTGGGAATGTCCAGAGTCTCGCAAATTCTCTCACAAAACTCCGTCACACGTACACCTGGATATCTAATCCAGGCGATTTTGCCTCTGCCACCGTCAGTCTTGCCAATCCTCACATTTATGCTACCTGTCATGCATTACTCTGTCAATAGACCCTCATATTTCCTGGGGTAGGATCTTTCCAGTCTGCCATTGACCATCTCCAAAATAGGGGCCTTCTCGAGCCCTTGCGTCAATACATCCAGTCAGGCAAGCCGTACTTTGGCATATGCATTGGCATGCAAGTCCTTTTTCAGTCCTCCGACGAATCCCCATTACTAGGTTTAGGCGTCATCCCATCCCCCGTCACCCGCTTCGATGACACCGACAAATCTGTCCCTCATATGGGGTGGAACTCTGTCGATTTGCGAGAAGATGCTGGGACTGATGCCCCTTCCTATTACTTTGTCCATTCTTACTGTGCAAAGTACGATCCGGAAAATGACCCGCAGGCCGCAATATGGGCTCATACAACTACTCAGTATGGCAATGAAGTGTTTATATCGTCTGTTCGGAGAGGTAACGTTTTTGGCACCCAGTTCCACCCAGAAAAGTCCGGAGCAGCGGGTCTTGCGCTTCTCGACGAATGGCTGCGCAATCCTATTGTAAATCACGATCCTCCCCAGCCCATCAGTAAACCGATTAAACCGAAGCACATGTTAACCAAGCGAATCATCGTATGTATGGATGTTCGTGCCAACGACGAGGGCGACCTTGTGGTCACCAAAGGTGACCAGTATGATGTCCGGGAGAAGGCCGGATTCATCCCCGCCCTCACCGCCAAGACAGCTGGGACAGTCCGGAATCTCGGCAAACCCGTTGCCCTTGCTGCGCGATATTATTCCTCGGGTGCCGACGAGTTATGTCTCCTCAACATCACATCTTTTCGCCACTCGCCACTTCGGGATCAGCCTATGCTGGCAGTTGTGCGCGCAGCTGCCGAGTGTGTTTTCGTTCCCCTTACAATTGGGGGCGGAATCAAGGATACGGTGGACCCAGATGGCACGAAACGCAGTGCGCTTGAAGTGGCTGGAGCCTATTTCCGTGCCGGAGCTGATAAGGTTAGCATTGGTTCAGAGGCAGTGTATGCTGTAGAGCGACTGCGTGAAACAGGCAAGGCAGATGGGACCAGTGCAATCGAAACAATTGCACAGGCGTACGGGAGGCAGGCCGTCGTCGTGTCCATTGACCCACGGAGAGTCTATGTGGATCCAGAGACGTACGATGGACCTTATAGAGATGAGGTTGTCAAGGGGACTTCTGATAGCCCGGAGAACGAGCGGGGCAGAGCTTGGTGGTATCAGTGCACTGTCTCGGGCGGACGAAAATCGCGGCAGGTCTCCGTGGTTGAACTTGCACAAGGTGTTGAAATTCTGGGTGCTGGTGAAATCCTGCTGAACAGCATTGACCGAGACGGGAGTGGCCTCGGTTTCGATCTCGATTTGTTGAGGCTTGTCAAGCGGAGTATACGCATTCCAGTCATCGCTAGCAGCGGCGCTGGTGAGACGGAGCATTTTGTAGACGCTTTCACGAGGACGAACGTGGAAGCTGCTCTGGCAGCAGGTATCTTTCACAGAGAGCAAGTACAGATCAGGGAAGTCAAGGAGGCAATGAGGATCGCACAAGTGAATGTTAGAGGTTAAATATATACAGGGAGCACGCCTGGGCAGCTGAATCCATTTCAAGGATATCTAGCACGCAATATTTTGTAGAAGAGGTAGAGACAAGAAAAGTACAAGGTAATGTACATACAAAAGGGAACATGTCCAGAGGACAGTGGAAGAAGAGCGTAAATCTAAACATTCCAGAAGATCGAGTACAGTGATATCAGTTAATGCAGGCAGGATGACGAAGGTAATATCGAAGGGACATATAAAATAGAAAACCTTAAGAAAAATGGGTACATGGAACACCAAACAACGTACAAGCCGATACACCAAAAATGAAAAAAGGGGCTGATACAACACGAGATGTACAGAGCTTACGACCGGTTCCTTACCACCCTGCCGACCTTCTTTATGAGGCTAGTCTTCCTTCCAAGACCAGGGGAGGCACTTCTACCAGGACCTTCAGAGTAGGCAGTTGATGGTAAATTGTCCAATGAAGACTCCTCGGCTGCATCGGGAGTGGCTGGTAGCTCCTTGTTATTCAGAGCATCGATGTAGACGAACGGCTCAGACTTGTCAACGTTACCACGTGTACCACCTCCGAATCTGCCAAGAAAGGAGTTCTGCGGACGATGGGTGGGGCGAGGGGAGCGTGGAGCGTTTCCGGGGTATGAATGTTCGGTGGGAGAGGAAGGCTCATCATTGTCTGGACCGCTGGGTGAATCACCCATCTTACTGATGAGTTGCATCTTACGGATGCGATGCATCAACGAGTTGGAGCGCTTTGGGAGGCCAGGAGAAGTAATGCGGGGGGTGATAGAAGGATCGGCGACTTCAGCAGCGTCGGGAACGAAGATGGGTCGGGGTGGGGGGGCGGCTGGGCGTCTAGTGGAGATGCGAGGACGAGTTATATTGGCATTGGGTTGGGGACCCTCTTCTAAGTAATCCTTGTAAGCATCTCGTGGCTCGCGGGCATCCTTGGTTCGCCGTGGAGGGTTGGTGCTGCGAGATGTGGAATGGGAGTTGTGGGAGTCTCTTCCGTTGTAAATGGAGCTTGCGGGGGTATCACCATCCGCCCTTCCGGATCCGCCACCAGCAAAAAATTCTTCGTATGGTTCTGGCTCGTGGATGCCCCAGGCTTCTGCGATGGCATCAACCTTCTTCTTCGGAGGATCTATGTAACTGCTGGTAAAGGCCTTTGAGGCATGAGGAGCAGGATAGGCGGATTCTGAATGAGTGAGGGGGTCATCGGGACGAACGCTCCAAGCGAACATGGGTGCCTTGTTACGTTGACGATTACGGGATGGTGCACAGGCATCAAAAGGACCATCATGATGAAACACTGGAAGGGTTGGATGGATGAGGATGATGGTTGATGAGAAAAAGGGGACATACTAGGGCCAACGCCAGTAAAATCGAGACGGTCGATAACATCAGCATGTTGAGAGCCCTTCTTGGGACGACCTTTAGATGAAGACTTTGCTTTATCAGCGATGACAGCAGAGTCCTGAGATCGAGACCTCTGAGCCGAAGGGCGAGAAGGAGGAGGAGGAGTCCTAATTGGAAAGGTTAAAGTTGAAAACAAGAAGTAGGGACAGATGAATATACATGGCAGTATGACTTCGACCGACTTTATTACGAGGAGATTCCGAGACTGTACGAAGAGTAACAGTATCTCTTACAGCTTCAGTAAGATCGCGAGGAGGAGGAGGAAGAGGAGTTGATTTTGGGACAGGCATGGTGAATGGATGAAAGATCCTTGCTTATGTCATCCCATATGGTTACTCGAGAACAAGTCGCTGCGAGGATTCTCGCTGGTGAACATCTCATCGTATACCACGACAATGTCCTACGAATTCCATCTTCATGGCTTGATTCTCATCCTGGAGGCTCTTTGGCTCTCCTTCATTTCGTTGGAAGAGACGCTACAGATGAAATCGAGGCTTATCATTCACAACAAACCCTCTCTCTGATATCTCGCTTTTCAATCGGTCGCGTCCAACTAGACCAAGGCGTATGGATCCCACTCGTTCCTCCAATAATGTCTGGTTGGGTTCGCAAATCAGACAGATGGTTCAATGAGGCACAGGCATTCAATCCTTCCCCCAACATTCCTTCTCAGATCCTTCTAGTCAAACAGGACTGTCCAACTGATCTCACTGCCCCTGATCGTGCTACTCTTGAACCTCCCCCAACTTCCCTCTCTCTCGATGACCAGGTTCAACACTCTCGCGCGTACAAGCAGCTTCATAAACGCATCGTAGATGCTGGCCTTTACGAAACTCCATACCTGTCAGGTTATGGTCCAGAAATTATCCGCTATAGCCTTCTCGCTTCTTTGTCTGCTTATGCTTACTATCACAACTGGCTCATCATTAGCGCCGTCTTCCTTGGTTTAATGTGGCATCAGCTTGTCTTCACAGCCCATGATTTGGGCCACATGGGTGTCACTCATAACTGGACCATCGACAGGCTATTGGGTATCCTCATTGCCAATTTTATTGGTGGCCTTAGCATTGGTTGGTGGGTAGAGGTGCGTTTTATCCTCATACTTGCAGATATACATATTGACATCTCATCAGAACCATAATGTTCATCATCGTGCGTATTCTTCCTATCCTTCCAGTAATCTCTTTGACATATGCATTCCAGTCGTCACCAACCACCCTTCCCAGTACGAGTTTCTTGTCTACTCAACACCTCGTTCGTCCTAATTTTTCAAAGTGACCCAGATATCGAGCACCTTCCGTTCTTCGCAATCTCACCTTCTTTTCTTTCCTCCTTGTGGTCGTCGTACTACAGGCGCACTATGGTCTTTGACCGTTTTGCTGCCTTTTTCATCTCATTACAACACAAACTCTTTTATGTTGTCATGGCCTTTGCTCGTTTCAACCTCTACGCCAACTCGTATTCCTTTCTCTTTCAAAAAGCATGGGATACGAAGCGCTCAAGAGGTGGTCGGTGGGCATGGACTCTAGAGATCATTGGCCTTGCCTTCTTTTGGTGTTGGTATGGAAGCATCTTGTATGGATGCGGGTCTTGGAAAATGGCTCTCGCTTATCTCATGGTCAGCCACATCGTCACAAGCCCATTGCATGTCCAGGTGCGTTATCTCGGCTTCTATTCGCAGGCCAACTACTCATGATGCACAGATTGTCCTGTCCCACTTCTCCATGTCAACAGCTGATCTTGGAACCACAGAGTCTTTTCCCCATAGACAATTGCGCACAACTACGGACGTCATTTGCTCCCCTTCTATTGCTTTTATCCACGGTGGCCTTCATCTCCAGGTCACTCATCATCTTTTCCCCCGGCTTCCGCGACACAATCTCAAACGTGCCAGTATCTTTGTGAAAGAATTCGCACAGGAACAGGGTCTTGTCTATGCTGAGTTTGGTTTTCTTGATGGGAATGCCGAGGTGATAGGCGTGTTGATGGGAGTAGCTGATCAAGTCAGACTGCTGGGCAGGGTGGCGAATGTCGAAGCAAAGGAGGCGATCGAGAAAAAATTGGCAAATGGACAGTTGAAAAAGATGGACCACTGAGCTTCCATTGCATGGACTAGTTTAGAAATATGGATGCTCGTCTAAACTCATACGGCATATCATGGGTGGTAGACATCACACCAACATTTTGTACGGACTGCAGTGAAGTAGAATAAGATATAACGTGTATGTGAGGTTACTTCTTCTTCGCTGCTTCCTCTTCTTCCTTCTGTACGGAGTGTGAGCGTTAAGAACAGTGAAGACATTATCACTAACCTTTGCAGCCCGCACTTTGCGAGCACCCTCATGCCGTTTGTTAGCGCGGGCAACACGGAGAGCTCTGTATGCCTCAAATTCACGTTCCTCAACAGTAATTTTCCGGGGCACCTCTGAAGGGGCAATAGAAGGCAGGGGAAGAGGAGCACGGGTTGTCTGCGCCTTCAGATCCTCGGCCTATCATAGCATATCAATTTGATATCCACGAATAAATCCATGCAGACGCACCGACGAATCTCCCTTCTTCGACTTTCCAGCCTTACGAGGGAACACAATTAAGCGTGTCTTGTAAGCCTTCAGCCGCTCCACGTTGATTAACTTGCCCTCCTCGCTCAAGTTTCTCCTCCTGTGGTCCACAACCACACCAACACCTCGAGCCTCCTTCCTCCCGATCCCAGCCTCCTTGAGCTCAGCAAGCGTGAAGCCACGGCCCTCGCGGAGCTTGCGGTTATAACGGACAGTCTGTGCGCGCACGGCAGGACGAAGGAGGGAGAGTGGGCGGACACCGAGGGAAGCCGCTTTGCTTTTGCGTGCTGTACGTCTGCGGAGCTTTCGTCCTGGTTGGTCAAACCAGGTGCGCACGCGGCGCTGCCAATCCTTTCGGAAATGGTTGCTGTGGAGAACTGCAGAACCACTTCAGTGTTCAGATAGGGACTGAAAGACAGCGGTACGGCTGACCGTTGTTATGCTTAACCATTTACCTAAACAAAAGAACAGTTAGAATAACGATGGCGATAAGAAAATTTGGACGTCGTACGTGTATCTTGAGGCCTTGAAGGTTGTGGACGCCAGTGTGATCGGATAGTCTAGATGTGGCTTGTGACAGCTGCACAGTACCAAACCGGAGACTTCCGTAACCCTAACCTCAAGAATTTGGGCAGACCAGCGTCAGGCTCGTATTCCATACAGATCGCCATGTATCACCTGACACGGCTTTGTATGGATGCACTCGTTATCTGTGAATAGATTCAATCTAAAACATTAGGGTTCTTCACAGTACCGATTTGAGGGATACCAAGTTTGATTTCAATTTCGGCAGACTTCGGCAAGTTTCGGGAGAGTCCGAAATCGAGTGTTCAACTTTGGAGAACATTTCGGGATTGGAGAATCCGGATGTCCGTCCGTCCGTCCGTCTGCCTCGTAGAAATAGTTAAGTTTTCTGTGCTACAAAATTACAATATGGGTCACATAATGATACAACCACACTTACTGCGGTGAATATTATTGAATATGACCCCCACGCAGAGCAATGCTAGAGTTTTTGGTGAATGTTGTTCATCACATGATTTCAAAATCTGCCCACATGGACTACACATTTTCACTCACTTTGTTCTTGATGAAAATATATGCATCTTATGAAAACTACCTGAGATTTGCATGGAATATACATCTTATAATTCCTCTACTGTATCGGGTGAAAATTAGCTAAGCTGATGATTACATACTTGCCATTGATGGCAGTGGCTGCTGCAAGCACTGTGGACCTGGCATGGTAGGGTTTTCAGCCATTTAAGTGCTAAAAT
Source organism: Tricholoma matsutake (assembly GCA_026075535.2). Lineage (NCBI taxonomy): Eukaryota > Fungi > Basidiomycota > Agaricomycetes > Agaricales > Tricholomataceae > Tricholoma > Tricholoma matsutake. The sequence goes on along the minus strand of AP026540.1, from coordinate 7,474,372 downwards.
GTGAATTTCCTAACATAAATGGCTGAATTTGGGGTGGATGAATTTGGAATGAATTTTCATCCCATATATTTCAGCCATCCAAGAGATGGAGTTCAAATGTGTTACTTTACAAAATTTTCATAACCTAATGGAATGAAATTTCATTTTACAAGGGGATGAAAAGCAGGGGGTGATTTTAATCCAAGATGAGGGTATGGATTTTCAACCATCTAACATATGAATTTTCATCAAGTTTTTCAACAATTTATGGGATAATATTTCCTGCCTCAAAGGTGTGGATTATAGAGTGTGTTTTTCAGCCTGAGATAGAATAGAAATTTCATACCCTTATAAGATGCTTTAGTAGAAGGTAGGTTTCATCCATTAAAGATTGAATTGACTGTTTATATTTCATGCCCTAAAGAATGTTTTTTGCAGGGAATCTCAGATAATATTTCATACCACAAGAGGCTGAATTTCATTTTGTTGCCATCTATGCATTGTGGAAGAGTTAAGTTATCCCTACCTGCCCTCATACAATCAGTCACATGACATATCTGGGCTACATATCTATACCTGACATACCCGACACATCAACTTCACGTGCAATATCAACCAGGTTCTCACATATTCACACGCCCTTTCTTTCTCTTCCAACGTTTGCAGTGGATGGCACTGCCTCCCTCCTACCGCCTCTACCACCACCATACCACTCACCACTTGCACCACTACCACCACCACTCCCCTGCCCACTCCTAAAATGAGGTCCAAGAGATGTTGACAACATCTCTTGGACCACAGGTAAGTCTTTTTCTTTCTTGTTCATTTTCATTTACTGGTATGTTTTTTTAAAATGTTCTTTGTTGTTTTGTTATAACTGACTCATTTTTCATTAATGATAGGTTTTATTTTAATCTCTAATGACACCACAGCCCAAAAACCACAACGACAACCAACACAGCCACCACCCAAGTACCACCCCATGAGCAGTTGCTCGCAGCGGTGGTACTTGGGTGGTGGCTGTGTTGGTTGTCGTTGTGGTTTTTGGGCTGTGGTGTCATTAGAGATTAAAATAAAACCTATCATTAATGAAAAATGAGTCAGTTATAACAAAACAACAAAGAACATTTTAAAAAAACATACCAGTAAATGAAAATGAACAAGAAAGAAAAAGACTTACCTGTGGTCCAAGAGATGTTGTCAACATCTCTTGGACCTCATTTTAGGAGTGGGCAGGGGAGTGGTGGTGGTAGTGGTGCAAGTGGTGAGTGGTATGGTGGTGGTAGAGGCGGTAGGAGGGAGGCAGTGCCATCCACTGCAAACGTTGGAAGAGAAAGAAAGGGCGTGTGAATATGTGAGAACCTGGTTGATATTGCACGTGAAGTTGATGTGTCGGGTATGTCAGGTATAGATATGTAGCCCAGATATGTCATGTGACTGATTGTATGAGGGCAGGTAGGGATAACTTAACTCTTCCACAATGCATAGATGGCAACAAAATGAAATTCAGCCTCTTGTGGTATGAAATATTATCTGAGATTCCCTGCAAAAAACATTCTTTAGGGCATGAAATATAAACAGTCAATTCAATCTTTAATGGATGAAACCTACCTTCTACTAAAGCATCTTATAAGGGTATGAAATTTCTATTCTATCTCAGGCTGAAAAACACACTCTATAATCCACACCTTTGAGGCAGGAAATATTATCCCATAAATTGTTGAAAAACTTGATGAAAATTCATATGTTAGATGGTTGAAAATCCATACCCTCATCTTGGATTAAAATCACCCCCTGCTTTTCATCCCCTTGTAAAATGAAATTTCATTCCATTAGGTTATGAAAATTTTGTAAAGTAACACATTTGAACTCCATCTCTTGGATGGCTGAAATATATGGGATGAAAATTCATTCCAAATTCATCCACCCCAAATTCAGCCATTTATGTTAGGAAATTCACATTTTAGCACTTAAATGGCTGAAAACCCTACCATGCCAGGTCCACAGTGCTTGCAGCAGCCACTGCCATCAATGGCAAGTATGTAATCATCAGCTTAGCTAATTTTCACCCGATACAGTAGAGGAATTATAAGATGTATATTCCATGCAAATCTCAGGTAGTTTTCATAAGATGCATATATTTTCATCAAGAACAAAGTGAGTGAAAATGTGTAGTCCATGTGGGCAGATTTTGAAATCATGTGATGAACAACATTCACCAAAAACTCTAGCATTGCTCTGCGTGGGGGTCATATTCAATAATATTCACCGCAGTAAGTGTGGTTGTATCATTAGTAGCAGTCAAATATGTGGATTCAACAGCGATTCAGGAAGGTGAGTCAGTGGGGATTCAACAACGATTTTCATCAGCAGATCGTCCCTGAATCATCTGTGAATTGCTATGTTACTCTGACCATCAACATTCTCTGCTAGGATCCATCGGTAATTCTACCTATATTACTTCACTGGCATGTAATTTGATAAAAGACTACTATGTAAAACAAATCTTGTACCACATATGGATCAATGAGTCATCTCCCATGCCCAAGCCTCCCTGACACAATGCTCGAGCAAAAGCACTGGTGCAGCTCTACACCAAGCTGCGGCAAGAGTATGAGCAACATAAACGCCGTCGCATATTGAGACTCAGAAAATTATACCATCAGCTCAGAGTAACTTCTGCCAACAATCTTTCACTCAGCTCATTATCATCCCTCTCTTCGAGTGAGTCTTCTCTCAACAGCACGAGTGGAGACACTACAAACTCAGAAGATGAAGGAACTGCAAGCGAGGATTCATGGGCAGACATTTTAGGGTCAGATTGGCGGGGGAGAGGATTGCTGGGCTCTGACACCTCCCTCAACTCCGAGCTGGGTGTCAATAACTCAGACATTCCTGATCTTGTTTCACAAGGCAATAGCAACTCGGATTCCTCCACTTCTGGATATAGTTAGTCTGTATCTGATGGTGCCTGTCTAATGGGACCTCAGCCTTTGGCGATCTCGGTCATCACGTGCATCATTGATTGGCGGATAAACACTAATTAAGAAAAACAACGTGTCAATGCATCTCTCCCAGTGAAGCAAATGAGCGCTGAGAACACTACAAAGCAACCTTTTCTATCCAGTTCTCATGAAGGCAACAACTTATGTCAAAACATACTCCATCAACATCTTCCTTATCATCCACATGATGTTCAGATTGAAGGAATTTGCAAAATGCTAGACAGTGTTGATACACTTGCAATCCTGCGTACAGGCATGGGAAAGACTGGATTTCTCTCAATGTACATGCTAGTTTTGCTGGAAATACTGAAAAATCCACATCTCTGTCCATCTGATGCTGTGGAAATTCACATTTTGCACAGCAAATGATGTACTCGTAGAATACATGAGTTCTGAATCTCGATCGAGACAACCATCTCTATGATGCCACCAGATGTCCAGGATTTCACCTGGGGAATGTTTGGACCAGCCACTAAGGAAAGCCTGAACGGTATTGCCATGGCTCTGCTCATGTTCGATAATCTGCCCATGTTCGTCTTTGTCCTGGAATACATGGAATAAAAACTCCGAGGAGCTCCAGCTCATGTCATTCCTGATTGCAGACAAAATGATGGCAATTTTTTGTTGCAGTGATGATGGGGACTTCCACTTCTTCAGTAAAGACAAGTTCTGAGCCAGAGGTTGGAAATCAGGGAGATTCTCATCTTGTAGATGCTTCCGCTTCTGAGAACAAGATGTGGTAGACTTCAGAAGTGAATAGCTAGTATGATAGGTAGGAAAGGATTGAAGCAGTGTATGTGGTGTTGCAAAGTTTGGAGACCACAAGGTAGATGGGGTGAGAATACCAGGATCAAGAGAGAAAACTTGACAATTAGCATTCAAGACAGCAGGTGGAGTCTGAACAGGTGTTTGAGGAGCTAACAGAGCTTGAGGCGTCACCTCTACTGTGTGACATGGCAAGTCAAGGTTCATGTAGTACATCAAATGCTACGATGACATTGATCAACAAAGGGACGCACATGGTGCTTTATATCATTCTCATGTTCCCAAAGAGGACAAAGCTCGAGGTCCCATTAGCAGGGTGCGATCAAAAGCAGACCATAATAAGGAACAACTGTCTTCCTTTCGTTTGGTCTGCCTACGGGAGACTAGGATATGGTGGTGATGGAGAATCAAGTTTTGGCAATGATTCAGAGGGATTGGATGACTTTGGGCCAGACAAAGATGTGGAAGGTGAATTTAGTGGAGACCGCTGGGCACAGTTAAGGAGATGGGTGCATCAGAACATTGAGGAAATGTATGTGAACCGCTATGACATGCAGCATGGTGAAATTCCTCAGGGTCCAGCTCGAATGCATCATGTCCTTTTCACACTAAAATCTGCTCGTCCCAACCAATTCCATGAAGAAATTTGTGTCACCCCTCTCACCTTTGATGTTCTTGTCACTAGGCTTCAAAATGATATCATTTTTGGAAATAACTCAAGCCATCCCCAAATGTCTGTGGAGGAACAGCTGGCCATCACCCTTTTTTGCTTGGGTCATGATGGCAATGCAGCCAGCATCCAGAGTGTAGCAAACTGGGCAGGAGTGGGAAAAGGAACTGTATTGCTGGTCACGCATCGAGTAATGACTGCAATCCTTCAGCAGGAGTTCATGAACGAAGCAGTACACTTTCCAGATGCTGAGGAGAAGGAAGCAGCAAAGAGATGGGTTCATCGACATTCTTGTCGAGCTTGGCATAACGGTTGGTGTCTGGTTGATGGGACCCTTGTGCCTCTGGCAGGATGGCCACATTGGTTTGGAGAGAGTTATTTTGACCAAAAAAATTGTTATTCATTAAATATTCAAGCATGTCTTTGTCTCCATTCTTAATATTATTATCAATCTGATTAGTTTTCAAGGTTGTTTCATTGCCCAATCTTCAGATCATAGACTTTTCTTATGGTCACACTGGCAGCACTCATGATGCAACAGCTGGGACTCAGACGCGCTTAGCAAAGGAGCACCATATTTTGATGGAACCTGGTGAATGGGTGTGGGCGGACTCAGCTTATCCTGTAAGCATTATCTTCGAGTTATATCCTGGCCATCATTGACCATTTCATTTCTTCCAAGGTTGATACTTGTATTGTCTCACCTTACAAGAAACCAGAATGAGACATTCCTGAGAATGAGGAATTCAACAAACATGTATACAGGGTACGCATATGGTCTGAACATGCAATTGGATTCCTCAAGGGCCACTTTCATTCACTCAAGAACCTCCATCTCAATATCAAAGACAAAAAGAGCCATATTTTTGCAACATACTGGGTCGCTGCTTGCATTGGGGTCCATGCTTTTGCAATGCAATGTGAAGAGCATGAACAGCAGCTTGACAACTTAAATGCTGACCTTTCATCTCCTGAAGATCCATTTATTGCTGAGGGCTTGTCTTCATCAACTGATTCTGACACTGCAGCACCCATTGCTCGCTCACAAACCAATACCTGAGCTAGCCATCTCCAAACTGGCAAAGTCCATCATGAAAACCTCAAGGAGAAGCTTTTCAAATCAAAGGCCCATCAGGTTCATTGTAATGCCCACGCTCGTGCCAAGCGATGCGGGGTTCATGTGTCTGATGCAGACATTGACTCAAACTCAGAATAAACATACTGGAGTACATTTGATGAATATATGATTTCCAGTTACACTAGTCTTGTAAGTGATTCAAGTTGAAGTCATAGCCTGAGTTCAAACCGAAAAACTCCAAGCCTGAGCTTGGGTCATACATTGAGGGAGTCACTGACCCCACGTCCGAGTATCCAGAACTGGAGGCGACAGCAGTGTTGCTAATTGGAATCTGGCTGCTTGATCCTGGGCCCATCTCACTGAAAGTGTGTCCCATCCGAGCCATCTGCAACTGAAAATCATTCTCCATTTTCTTCTGTGCCAGTTCGGCGCGAAATTTCATTTGCTGCATTTTCAAATCTGCTTTGGCTTTAATCTTCGCCAGCTCCTTCTCATTTTCCCCTTTCACCTTGAGCTTCTTCAGATCTAATACTTTCTGAGCAGTCTCTTCCTCCTTTGCTGCAATTGCATTGATTTTTTCGATCCCAGTCTTTGGCTTTTTGGATGCTCGTTGGTGTGCCATTGTAGCTGCTGCAGTTGCAGGAGTCGATTTGCCAGCTCTCGCAGTTGATTTTGGGGTCTTAGTTATGGATGTGTCGACTGTGGCTGCCTTGCACTTTGTTGCAGTGGAGGCCAGGACCATGTTGCTTGAGTTTTGCTTTTCTGCTGGCACATTTCTGATCTTGCTGTCTTCATCTGAGCCCTCGCCATCACTATCACCATCATCATCCCCTTCACTGTCACCATCACTGTCATCATCATCATTGCCATCAGTGTCAGAATCAGCGGCATCACCATCACCATCCATGGTAGCATCAAGCCCCAGACCATCACTCCAATCCAAGTCTGAAGTATGCCCACTCGGTGCTAGGACTGACACATTGTACCCCAAGTTGTTGTTTCCTACACCAACAGGAACTGCACTGGGATGCTTGTCAATGATTGCCTTCAACTTGCAGTACCATGGACATTTTTCCTTGATCACAGCTGGATATCTATATCATCAAAACTCGTGCTCTCAAATTTCAGACACAGTGACGCACCCCAGCTCTGTGTTAGTGAGTTGTTGCGCTCCATATCAATATCCTCCTCATGCATGATATCAGCACCTGTCTCTCCCATCATATCACGGTATTTGTGGACCTCCTGCATCATCCTTCCGAGTCCTAGTGTTAGCGCAACATGTCCATAGGAAAAATGGCCTCATCCTCACCATTTGAGACAATTTTTGATCTTATGCTGCCAGTTTGCCTTGTCTGCTGGTGTTTGCACTGATGCAAATACATCTTTATATTTCTCGTGATTCTCGAACAACTTCTGGGCTAGCATCCATTGATAACCGGTCTTCAGCTTGCTTCCCCCTTGAGAGATGGATACATTTGCTCCAGGTACAGGAAAAAGACCTTGTCTGATGGCTTGATGCTCTTCCAAGATAGTTACGAGACTCCAGTTGAAATCAATGTCTTTCCAACTGAAGATGTGGTCAAAACACAGCTGCTGCATGTGATGAAATAACTTACTCGACTTTATCATCTGCATCATCATTTGCATCATCACCATTATTTTCCCCTGCAACTTGTACTTCATTACTGCTCTCGGAAAGATCTAGTTCCTTCTTTTTTTGGCCGGCCTTGCTCTTTGTGGCTGCTGGAGTGTCGTCCTCAGAAATAACTTCTTTTGCTGCCTTGGCTTTAGTAGTAGGCTTTCTAGCACAACCAGGAGGTTTTTTCGAGGTGGTTACAGCCTTAGGAGACATTTTGATTCACAGATGAGGTGTTGTATACATAGTGTGGATGACAATGTGTAAGCATGTTGGAGGTCTACTGACAAATCAAGTATACAAAAGATGAATTTGAAATGCAAAAGGGGAGTATGGTTGGCAGGAACTCCACGGTACGTTTTGACTTTTGCACTTTGATTTTCGATGTTTGGCTGATTGCTGACAGATTTTATTCCCACTAACCAGAAGAGTTCCAAACAAGCACACACATCATGCTCAGCATGCCTGATGATGTGCCTGCTATTTCCTCCATTTCCCCTCGGTTTCTTGGGTTCATATGGAGTATATAGCTGTATATATGGTTTTTTTTTCGTGATATCCAGTCTATAATGCTTAGTTACCACTGTGGACCTAGCACAATATGATTTTCAGCCATTTAAATTTGGAAATGTGAATTTCCTTAAATGGCTGAATTCAGGTGGATGAATTTGGGATGAATTTTCATCCCAAATATTTCAGCCATCCAAGGGATGGAGTTCATATGTGTTACATTACAAAATATTCTTAACCTAATGGGATGAATTTTCATTTTACAAGGGGATGAAATACAGGGGATAATTTTAATCCAAGATGAGGGTATGGATTTGCAACCATCTTAATGTGTGAATTTTCATCAAACTTTTCAACAATTTATGGGATAGTGTTTCCTGCCACAAAGGTGTGAATAACATGGTGTGCTTTCAGCCTGAAATAAAATACAAATTTCATACTATTATGAGATGATTTTAGTAGGGAAATTTCTTTCATTAAATATTAGGGTTGTTCACGGTAGCCATTCTTGGGCCATTTTCAGCTCATTTTCAAACTCATTTTTGACTCATTTTCATGTATTTGGCAGAGGAACAAACAAAAGGGAATGAAAAATGGAATGGAAAATGACATGAAAAATGGTTACCGTGAACACCCTGGGAAGGAAAATTTAGAAAAATGGAGCAAAAATGCATTTTTCTCACCAGGCACAGTGCTAAAAAGATGAAAAATGATCATTTTTCGGTTCCCTTTTTACAAAAGCAAGGGTAGGGTTCCATTTTACATTCATTTTACATTCATTCTCAGTTCCATTCTTGAGAAAAATGGAATCAAAATGAAATAGAAAATGATTGAAAAATGAGTGAAAAATGAACCAAAAATGCCAACCGTGAACAACCCTATTGAATTGACTGTTCCTTCCTCAGGTGTTATTGTTATTGTTTTCAGTCAGAATGAGAGGATACTTTTCACACTTCAGGATTACAAGTGTTAAGAGAATTTTTTTCATCCCAAAAAAGGGGATTTTTCATTTGTGTTGTAATTGTTTTACTGACAAGTCATTTGCAGCCCACCCTCAACACATCACATGATGAATGTTGAACATCACGTCACATCAACATCAACCATAACCACTATGCCGCCATCTCACCTCACCACAACCACCACCATCAATGATGATGATGCTCCCCCCTCTCTCCTCTCTCTTCCCATGACCCCAATGCTGTCAACGCTGACTCCCATGACAACAAACACAACACCAGCAACACCACCTGTGGCCACAAATGAGCCACCTCGCTCACAATGCAGCCCAAACAACGTGAATCATCGTTTTGGCCATAGTAAGTTTTTTTCTTCTATAATTTGTGTTCATTTTACTAACTAAACTATTACTTTATGTTTAGGGAAAAAATGAGGCCTACTGTAAGGGGACTAAGGGGGTGCCCTGTGTGTTTTTCCTATTTTTTATGTTCGTCCCATATTTTTCCCCACCTCATTTCCTTCTATTCTTCATTTTCTATGATTTTTCCGGATTTTATTACTAATTTTCCCTTGCTATCATGTTTGTATATGTTGACACTTTTATATTTAGAGGTGGAGTACCCGTTCCGACACATACCCCTTGGTATGATGTCATTCGGTGGCCTTGATCCGCCTATCTCCGCCTTTTTCTATTTTTAGGTTATATTTGATTTTTGTCGTCTTCACATATACTGGGCATCAGCAAGGGGATCCTTAGAGTTTTCTCTTCGGATTTCCCTTTGCTAGGTGCGCCCCCAATGCCTGTATTATGTAGTATAATTTTAACTTCGGATTTCCCTTTGCTAGAGGCTTAGGTTGCCCTTATAGTAGAAAACTCTCCCCTAAGGCCCGAAAATCGCGAACGCGCTGCCCAAAATAGGCAGGTACGGACTGGACGATGCTTCCCAAAGCTCCACAGAGTCCCTACACACCGTTCCAGATACTCTCGCCTTTATTGCGCCGCCATTTTCGCCAAACACGCTCCCTAGCGACATGGACACATCAGAACGCTTCGACGCGCTTGAAAGCGACGTTTCCGGAATGCGCGCGCAAATCGACTCGCTTAAATCTACGATTGAAAACTTCGTTAGGACCCTCCAGGCTAACCCTACGACTAATAGTTCCCCCTTCACGACTCCAAGCGCACCCAACAACGATGTTTTGCCAAACGCATCCACTAAGGAACGTGCCCAGATCAAACTGTCCCCCCCCGCCGAATTTAATGGTGCACGTGCGCAGGGACGTGCATTCCTTAATTCCTGTGAGTTATACATTAGTCTCCAGTCGCATCAATTCGTCGATGAGGCTGCAAAAATTTATTGGGCCTTCACATACATGAAATCTGAACGCGCCTATCTCTATGTGGACCGTATCCTACGTCAAACTAAAGAACTCGGTTCTCTACCTTTCTCCACTTGGGGTGACTTTCGAGCTGAGTTCGTACGCCACTTCTGCCCCCTCAATGAACGCCACCGAGCAGTGACACGACTTGAGTCATCCACTTACCACCAGGGACGTCGATCCGTGGACGACTATATCGATGAGTTCAAGGATTTGGTGGACATGGCAGGGTATGGGAGTGGGTTACCAGTGGTGGTGAAGTTCTGACGGGGGCTCAACCGAGAAATTCAGGACCAGATTGCACAGATGTTGGAAGGGCGCCCAGCGGACGATGATATCCTTGCTTGGTATGAAGCTGCTTCACTCTGTGACGAGAACCGACTCACAAATGCGGCGTTTAATGCTGCATTCCGTGCTCCAACTACCACTCATACACCCTACACCTTCAATCGAAGCCTCCCCCGCCCTAACCCCATTCCTGCTCGTCAAACTCCCACACCAGCTGTCAATATCCCAGTACCAATGGATGTTGATGCAGCCCGCAGCCGTGCACGTAAGTTGGATCTCTGCTACCGTTGTGGGGAACCTGGACACAGGGCTGGAGTGTGTCCCCATCGTCAGGATATCTGCATGCTCACCCCCGAGGGACGAGACGAACTCCTGCAAGATCTGTTGGCACTTGTAGATGTTGAGGAAGCGAAGGATCAAGTTGCAGAGGAGGTTAAGCTGGAAGTTGTAGAGGAGCAGGATTTTCCTATTCGCAGCGAGTGAATCGTACGCCCTCACTGCCTGTCCATAACCGCTTTGAAGTCTTGTCAGTTGAATCCCTGGAGAATGAATCCATTTCTGTGACTGCTCCCCTCTCTGACCCTTCGAAGTTGGCTAAAGACGTACCTGCTCTCCCCATCTCTCCTTCTACTCCACGTCCCAAAATTAAATCATGGGAGCGTAAACTACCACGCAAGTATATTGTGGCATCCACTCCCTCTGCACATTCCTTAAGCCTAGCCATCGAACTGCAGACGACCGACACTGGACAGATACTCGGTGTCTCTGCGCTCCTGGACTCTGGTGCGACTGGTCTCTTCATCGATTCCCATCTGGTACAACAACATCGTCTAAATACTCGCTCACTCTCACGTCCGATACCTGTATATAACGTGGATGGATCCCCAAATGAAGCTGGTGCCATCCGAGAGGTTGCAGACCTGGTTCTCCGTTACAAAGATCATAGTGAGCGTGCCCTTTTTGCTGTCACTCAATTAGGAAAGCAAAAGGCGATTTTGGGATTTCCATGGCTTCGAGACCATAACCCAGAGGTCAACTGGCGCACCGGGGAGGTTACCATGAGCCGATGTCCATCCCGCTGTCGGACGTGTTTCACAGAAGCCAGGCAAGAACGTCGTGGACAGAAGGCGGCAATACGACGAACTCAGAAGTGTCGTGCTGGACCCCTGCCTATACCTGAAGTGGAATTGGAAGGGGTTCCTGATCTAATGCCGGACTCGGATGATGATGATGAGGACCCAGAGGAAGTGGAGGAGGGTGATCGGATCTTCTACACTGCGATTCGCTCATCGCATGAGGTGTGTGCCACATCGAACATATCCCAACGCCTCGCCGAGGCCTTCCACAAAAACAACGCTGCTAAATCCTCTACTAACTCCTTACTCCCTCATCTCCATGAGTTTGAAGACGTGTTCTCCAAGGAGTCATTCGACTCTCTTCCTGCGCGTAAGCCATGGGATCACGCGATCGAACTCACCCCCGGCGCAACTCCTTCATCCTGCAAGGTCTATCCTCTCTCTCCGGAAGAACAACGGCAGCTTGACCAGTTCATCGACGAGCACCTGGCCTCTGGACGTATTCGACCATCGAAGTCACCCATGGCCTCTCCCTTTTTCTTTGTCAAGAAGAAGGATGGCTCACTTCGACCGGTTCAAGACTACAGAAGACTCAACAACATCACGGTCAAAAATCGCTACCCACTACCCCTCATCTCCGAACTCGTAAACCAGCTCTGTGGAGCCCGATACTTCACCAAGCTCGATGTCCGTTGGGGCTATAATAATGTGAGGATAAAGGAGGGAGATGAGTGGAAGGCAGCCTTTCGTACCAACCGTGGTCTTTTTGAACCGCTTGTCATGTTCTTTGGCCTTACTAATAGCCCTGCCACCTTTCAGACCATGATGAACGACATCTTCCATGACCTCATCCTCGAAGGCGTTGTCTGCATCTATCTCGACGACATCCTCATCTTCACTCGCACAGTTGAAGAGCACCGTCGCATCACGCGCCTCGTCCTAGAGCGACTTCGACGGTACAAACTCTACCTTCGTCAGGACAAATGCGAGTTCGAAAGGACCAAGATCGAGTACCTCGGCCTGATTATCTCGGAGGGTCAAGTGGAGATGGATCCTATCAAGGTAAATGGGGTCACAGCTTGGCCTACGCCCACGAACAAGAAGGAGGTGCAGTCTTTCCTGGGCTTCATCAATTTTTATCGGCGTTTTATCAAGGATTTCTCACATCATGCACGACCGCTGTTCGACTTGACAGGAAAGGAGGCATGGAGGTGGGATAATGCACAACAGGAGGCGTTCGAAAAGCTTAAGGAGATGGTCACTTCCGCTCCGATCCTTACCTTTGCTGACGATTCGCGTCCTTTTCGTGTAGAAGCCGACAGTTCTGACTTTGCGACGGGCGCTGTGTTGTCTCAGCAGTCTCCGGAGGACCAGAAGTGGCATCCTGTTGCGTTCTACTCCAAAAGCCTTAGTGCTGTAGAGAGAAACTACGAGATCCATGACAAGGAGATGTTGGCGATAATGCATGCGCTTGAGGAGTGGCGACACTTCCTCGAGGGTGCCCAACACAAGGTGGAAATTTGGACGGATCACAAGAACCTCGAGTACTTCATGACGGCCAAGAAATTGAACTGTCGTCAAGCTCGTTGGTCCCTGTATCTATCTAGATTCGACTTCTCCTTGCACCACCGTCCGGGTCGCAGCATGGGGAAGACCGATGCCCTATCCCGACATGCAGACCATGGGGATGGCAGCGGTGACAACCAAAACATTGTGCTGTTGCAGCCAGACCTGTTCACCATTCGGGCACTGGAAGGCATCGTACCCCAGGGCGAGGAGCGGGACATTCTACGTGACATTCGTCGCGCAAACCGTAGCGGTTTACATGAGGATGTTGTCGCCCGAGCTGTTAAAGAACTGAGGAAGGGATCGACCCTTTCCTTACGTGCGGCAGAGTGGGCTGAAAAGGAGGACTTGTTGTATTTCAGGGATCGCATCTATGTTCCCAATGACCCAGACCTTCGCCGGCGCATCATATCCCAACACCATGACTCACAGATTGCTGGCCACCCTGGACGCTGGAAGACCTTGGAGCTCACCTCACGGAACTATTGGTGGCCACAAATGTCACAGCTCATTGGTCAGTATTGTCGCACTTGTGACCTTTGCTTACGCACCAAGGTCCCTCGTCGCAAGCCTATTGGTGAGCTACACCCTCTTCCTGTTCCAGAGAGTCGTTGGGATGTCGTCAGCGTCGACTTTGTGGTGGAATTGCCAGAGTCAAACGGGTTTGATGCGGTGATGTGCACAGTTGACTCAGTGGGAAAACGCGCTCACTTCATTCCCACTCACACCACTGTCAGTGCCCTAGGTGCCGCTCGACTCTACCTCCACCACGTGTGGAAGTTACATGGACTTCCTGGTGCCTTCCTCTCGGATCGTGGCCCTCAGTTCATGGCAGAGTTCACTCGTGAGCTGTACCGACTCCTGGGGATCAAACTCCTTGCTTCAACTGCTTATCACCCACAAACTGATGGCCAGACGGAGCGAGTCAACCAGGAACTGGAGCAGTACATCCGCCTCTTTGTCAATGAACGCCAGGACGATTGGGATGACCTCCTTCCTTTGGCCGAGTTCGGATACAACAACCATGTCCATGCTTCCACTCAACAGACCCCTTTCCTCTTAGACACTGGACGACATCCACGCATGGGATTTGAACCTCGCCAAACTCCCTCACACATCGAGACAGTGAATGAGTTCACAGAACGCATGAGGGATAGCTTGGAGGAGGCAAGGGCAGCCTTAGCAAAGGCGAAGGACGACATGGCGCGATTTTACAACCAGCGCCACTCCCCAACCCCTCAGTACAAGGTTGGTGATCGAGTTTATCTTGACTCCAGTGACATCTCCACTACACATCCATCCAAGAAACTCGCTCATCGCTTCTTGGGACCTTTCCCCATTGTCAAGTGCGTTGGAACACATGCCTATCGTCTACGCCTCCCAGCCTCCATGTCCAGACTCCATCCCGTCTTCCATGTCGTCAAATTGCTTCCAGCTCCCCCAGATCCGTTCCCGGGACGCCATTCACACCCACCACCACCACCTACAGTGATCGAGGGAGAACCCCAATATGAAGTCGAGTCAATCTTGGACAGCCGTTTGCGTCGAGGAAAACTCCAGTATTTGGTACATTGGAAGGGTTATGGGTATGAGGAGAACTCATGGGTCGAAGAGTCTGACGTAAATGCCCCTCGGTTAATCAAGGAATTCCACCGACGGCACACTGCTGCACCACGTCGCATTCAAGTCACGGACTTTGGTCGTATACGATTTCGAATGCATCGGGGCGATGCATCTTAGAGAGGGGGTGATGTAAGGGGACTAAGGGGGTGCCCTGTGTGTTTTTCCTATTTTTTATGTTCGTCCCATATTTTTCCCCACCTCATTTCCTTCTATTCTTCATTTTCTATGATTTTTCCGGATTTTATTACTAATTTTCCCTTGCTATCATGTTTGTATATGTTGACACTTTTATATTTAGAGGCGGAGTACCCGTTCCGACACATACCCCTTGGTATGATGTCATTCGGCGGCCTTGATCCGCCTATCTCCGCCTTTTTCTATTTTTAGGTTATATTTGATTTTTGTCGTCTTCACATATACTGGGCATCAGCAAGGGGATCCTTAGAGTTTTCTCTTCGGATTTCCCTTTGCTAGGTGCGCCCCCAATGCCTGTATTATGTAGTATAATTTTAACTTCGGATTTCCCTTTGCTAGAGGCTTAGGTTGCCCTTATACCTACGATGCACGATGGGAATGATGGGAATGACAAACGACAAACGGGAGGGGCAGAGATGGGCGACAATGACAATGACAGGATGGCAGTGGGAGGCCCATATAGTGGGACCCACCAGGTAAGTACACCACCCCCTCATTTACCTGCCACATCATGCTGACGATGCCCCCACCTCCTTCCCCAGAGCTTGACAACGACATCCAAGAAACATCCACCCCATGCCCATGAGCAATTGCTCATGGGGTGGATCATGGGTGCTCACCGCCAACGCCATCCACGCCCCACACCACGCTGCTGCGGACGACACGGCACCTGCCCCCATGCCTACGAGCAACTGCTCATAGGGTGGGATCGCAGGTGCAGCCTGTCTACGACGACAGGGCGGGGAGGGGACAACACTGCCAGCACCAGCACCAGAAGGACGACGATGGGATGCAGGGTGGGGGGGACGACATGACAATGGAGGGGGATGACACCCACCCCACACCTATGAGCACCTGCTTGTAGGGTGGATTGTGGGCATCTACAGTGATGGAACAACAAGGGGGACGACATGACAACAAGGGGGATGACACAACAACAAGGGGGCATGACAACAACACCTGCAAATGAGCCCCACGATGACCAAAAGTTTTTTTCTTTTCTTTTTTTCTTATTCAATTGTACTAATAAACAATTCTACTTCATTTTCTAGGGAAAAACTCGACCAGCTATGCTGAAAACGGGCACCCCGACCCCAACTGACAATATGCAACGTGTATCATCATTTGGGGCATGTAAGTTTTTTTCTTTTCTTTCTTTCTTATTCAATCATACTAATCATTAGATTAATTGATTTTTTGGGGAAAAAACTCGAGGAATCACCCCGAAAACAGGCACCCCACACCCCGGGTGATGAACGAAGGAGGAAACCAGAGGGGTGGAGCAGGGAACAGATGGCGACGGGAGGAGACGGTGCTTGGAGGCCCGTATAGGGCAGGTACGCACCCCACCCCTCTTTTACCCACCGCCTCACACTGACGACCCCCCACCACCTTCCCCAGGGCACAACGAACCAGCACCCACCACACGTCCATGAGCAACTGCTCATGGGGTGGATTGTGGGTGGATCCTCTGACGATGGGGACAAGGGTGATGATGAGTGCAACCCGGCACCCAGCACCACCACCAAGACGACCAGGCCATGGCACCAGACCTGTAAGGGCAACCTTATGATCAGAGTCCTAAGAACTCAATACTTGCAAGGGAAAACCAAAGATTAGATTCAATACCTATTGAACAAGGAAAAGACCCATACCTTGCAAGGGAAAACCAAAGAGAAAACTCTAAGGAGTCCAGTGCAAGGCCGAAGTATATATATGGAAGGCATGCGACATTCTAAAATACTTGGAGCCCCTTCCATCCTAGCACTAATTTAGATCCAGGGTTGTGTTCCCATTTGGGGAGACAGCCATCAATCAGTGATAGTGTCTGCATCAGGCCATACTTGGTAAGTGGTGTCCGCATCAGGCCATGATTGGTAATGGGCATGCAAAGACATTCTCGATCATTTCTGCAGGTGCAATGATTGTGCAGGGTATTGACTGTGAAAATGGTGAGAGTACAATAGGGGCTGATGGATTGACATATCGGAATGTTTGTAGATGGTTGGCGCAAAAGGCGCTTTGTTGCGCGAACATTTGTGGGTGTGCAGAAATGTTCGCAAATGTGCACCAACCATTGTAGGGGTTCGTAAGGTGTTCCCCTTACAAGACCTCTCAGCTATGAGCAACTGCTCATAGGGAGTAAGGCTGGTGCATAGGAGGTGGAGACAACACGGTGAGGGGGACAGGGACAGGGACAATGATGATGGGGACGTGATGGGACAACAGGCCAACAATGAGGCATCAGGGGTCTGGGGGATTTTTTTGCTTCTTTCAAGTAGATTTTGTATCTTAGTGGCTTGAAATTTACTCTGATACATGATGAAACTATTCTATCAATGGGATGAAAAAACATTATTGGCAGGTTCTTTCATTCCTCTTAAACCCCTGGAAAGTTGATGAAATTCAACCCAGGTAGAGGGGTGTTATTTATGCCCATATAAAGATGAAAACCATCCCATGGGATGAATTTGGTGTGGGATGAACTGGGGACAAAATGTGGGAGGTTTTCATCCCATCGACTCATCCCTTACAGGTAGGAAAAGGCATTCTTTTTCACTCCTCTTAGTGGTAGATTTTCATGCCAACTCCTGATGAAACTTATTCCATTTTGGGGTTTATCAATACATGAAAACTATACCATAAATATATCATTTTACACTATCTAAAGGTATGAAATGTGGGATAGTTTTCCTAACCCATAGTGTACCATGCTACTGTGTGTACTGTTCCAGTTGTGAAAATATTATGCTCACTTGGGCACAAAATTACAAGCCCATAGAGTTGTTAGGGCGACACCCACTATCTGCTAGCTAAGACTGTGCGGGTTCTCTCTACAAGAAGGGGGCAGGATCCACACTCATGATGGGGGGATTGATGGTTTTGATGTGAGGGGCTATTAATAGGTGAGTTTGTTGACAAAGGCCTTTCACACCAAAAGCGTAGGTGGAATACCTAAGAGAACAACTGAGGTCCCCTAGGCGTATATTTAGGGTTTATATACTATGTTACATATATTGTACATTGTTGTTACCGATGCACTCATACATGCACATACATATTGATGTGTGCGAAATAAAATTCTCATGCTATCAAAGTGTAGCGTCATTTGGCATCATGTAGTGTAATTCAACATAATAAAATAAAAATGAAAATTTATTAGGTAATGGGGTGGTTTCCTAACAAGAGTGACCTGTAGGCTAAATCCCATCAATTGTTTGATATTTCAGGTCTCTATCATTGTAATACAAAGGGGAAATATCACTGAAGGGTAGGAAGTGTCCACTGTCACTAAAACCAAGGATTTCAGACATAGCAGCGGGGATTTAGCCTACAGGTCACTCTATGGGCTTGTAATTTTGTGCCCAAGTGAGCATAATATTTTCACAACTTGAACAGTACACACATACAGTAGCATGGTAACTAAGCATTATAGACTGGATATCACACAAACAAAAATCATATATACAGCTATATACTCCATAGGAACCCAAGAAACCGAGGGGAAATGGAGGAAATAGCAGGCTACATCGTTGGGCATGCTGAGCACGATGTCGCTTGTTTGGAACTCTCCTGGTTAGTGGGAATAAAATCTGTCAGCAATCAGCCAAACATCGAAAATCAAAGTGCAAAAGTCAAAATGTACCGTGGAGTTCCCACCAACCATAGACCTGTAGGCTAAATCCCTGCTGCTATGTCTGAAATCCTTGGTTTTAGTGACAGTGGACACTTCCTACCCTTCAGTGATATTTCCCCTTTGTATTACAATGATAGAGACCTGAAATATCAAACAATTGATGGGAATCAGCCTACAGGTCACTCTATGGGCTTGTAATTTCGTGCCCAAGTGAGCATCATATTTTCACAACTGGAACAGTACAGACAGTAGCATGGTAACTAAGCATTATAGACTGGATATCACATGAAAAAAAAACCATATATACAGCTATATACTCCATATGAACCCAAGAAATCGAGGGGAAATGGAGGAAATAGCAGGCACATCGTCGGGCACGCTGAGCACGATGTGTGCGCTTGTTTGGAACTCTTCTGGTTAGTGGGAATAAAATCTGTCAGCAATCAGCCAAACATCGAAAATCAAAGTGCAAAAGTCAAAACGTACCGTGGAGTTCCCGCCAACCATAGGGGAGGGTGGATCGCATACAAGTGAATCGCGATTCAAAAAGTTGGATCGACTCCAGAGTCGATCCAACGATTCAAAAAAATGGACGATTCAAGCGTTGTTTTTGTTTGTTGAATCTGCGTCTGAATCTCCGCTGAATGCCTTCCTGAATCGCTGTTGAATCCACATGTTTGCTACTATTATGTGACCCATATTGTAATTTTGTAGCACAGAAAACTTAACTATTTCTACGAGGCAGACGGACGGACGGACGGACGGACATCCGGATTCTCCAATCCCGAAATGTCCTCGGACGGACGGACGGACGGATATCCGGATTCTCTGATACCGAAATGTCCTCAAGATCGTTTCCTCCAACCTCCACTCACCTTTGAAAATGGCCGATACGAAGAAGGTCAAGAGTCCCAAGGACTTTGCCGGTTCGTGTGCTTTTCTACGACATCATTCTATAACATACATTTAAGCATGGCGTTCAGTTGATTTTATGATGGGTGGTGTTTCTGCGGTACGCTCTTCAACAGGAGAAACATGATCTCGACATGATATTCTATTCAGGCTGTAGCCAAAACCAGCGCAGCGCCTATCGAACGGATCAAATTGCTGGTGCAGAACCAGGATGAGATGGTTGGTGCACTTGTTCTTTTCTCACCTCGGACGTGCTGACACTCCTCTCAGATCAAGCAAGGTCGTCTTGCCAGCCCTTACAAGGGTATTGGTGATGCTTTTGCTCGCACGTACAGAGAAGAGGGCCTGGTTTCTCTTTGGAGAGGAAACACCGCCAACGTCATCCGTTACTTCCCCACGCAAGCGCTGAACTTTGCTTTCAGTCAGTTTCGATTTTCTGCGGCAAGTAGTTGCTCCCTGTTCTGAAGTGTATGCGCAGAGGACTACTTCAAGTCTCTGTTCGGTTTTAAGAAGAGTGAAGGTTACTGGAAATGGTTTGCTGGCAACGTCGCATCAGGTGGTGCCGCTGGTGCATCGTCACTACTCTTCGTGTATTCGCTGGATTATGCCCGTACACGTCTAGCCAATGATGCCAAGTCAGCCAAGGGAGGTGGAACGCGTCAGTTCAATGGGTTAATTGATGTATACAAGAAGACTTTGGCCTCGGACGGCATTGGTGGTCTCTATCGTGGCTTTATCCCTTCGGTCGTTGGTATCATTGTCTATCGTGGTCTCTACTTTGGTGTCTATGATTCGCTCAGTGGGTATTCGGAAGGTCCAGTTTCACTGTGGTATCTCAAATTTTATTGCAGAGCCTGTCGTTCTCGTGGGTGCTCTTGAGGGATCGTTCCTGGCCTCATTTGGTCTCGGCTGGGGTGTAACCATTGGAGCTGGTCTTGCCTCGTATCCTCTAGACACGATCCGGTACGTCTAGGGAGATCTTTCCTTGTAGGTAAAGCTAATGTGGTATAGTCGTCGCATGATGATGACATCAGGGTCAGGCGTGAATTACAAGTCCATGTTTGATGCTGGCTCGCAGGTTAGTTTCGAACAAGAGTGCAAGTTGGTTATGTCTAAAAGTGATTTGTAGATTATTGGGAAAGAAGGTACGAGGTCTCTGTTCAAGGGCGCAGGTGCGAACATCCTGCGTGGTGTTGCCGGAGCTGGTGTGCTGTCATTGTACGACAAGCTGCAAGAAGTGATGTTTGGAAAGGTGTACTCTGGGGGATCTGGATAATAAAATGTTAACTTATTAGTCACGTGAATGTTAAAGGTTCTCTTTTTATAACGATCATGAATGTTTCCAATGCAATCTTGAGTGCAATCTTTAACGCGGCTAGGCTCGTTTTTCTAATTGCTTGAAATGTTTTCTTCGACACTAATTCTTATATTATAATCAGATTCTCAACCCTCCTTCAAATTCTCATCTTTCTTCCTTTGACCTTGGCCACCCTCAACACTTCCGCTTTTCTCCTTCTCTCTCTTCTCCTATCAGCTCATTCTCTTATACATGGCAGTTTCAACCTTCTATGGAGGTCTGATGCTTTGTCTATTCTTCAGGTCCCAGTCCATCCTTTCTTACTCCTCGTCTGCTTCAACGCCTTCTCATCCTTAAACCCATCCCTGAGATTCGCTGCCGATTATTGGGGTGCTGCTTTGACTTTCTCCGGTCCATTATTCATCTCAATGGAGGGCCTTTCCAGCTTGCTCGTCTTCCAGAAACTTGGCCAAGAAGGCAAGCGACTTGTCGGTGAAGGCGAGGTTTATCAGTTTGCCCTTTTGATTGCCTCTGCTGCTGCCTATGTCTTATCTGCATGGTGGATTGTTGTCGTGCGTCACATCCTGTCCTTCTTGTACCTGATTCACCCCATTTTCAATAGTCTTACCCTGCGGCCGCGTCATCTCCTCTTTCTTCCACTCTCTTGGGTGTCGCCATCACTGCCTTCCTTTTCCTTACGTTTATTGGTTTTGTCTTGAGACGCACAAACATAATAGAATCCTCCGGACTAGCTGTCTTCATTGCATACAATGTTTGGCTATGTGGTTTCGACCAGACGCCATTTACCGACGGTGCATTATCCTAGTACGCTTTCTTTTCCTGGTACTCGAGTAATTCACAAATCTATAGCAGCGCCCCGCTTCTCCCAAACATCCTCCCGCACTTTCAAACCCTAATGAACTTTATACTTAATACGCTACCCAAGCCGGTTCTTATAGCCCTCGTGTATCGTCTTGCCATCCTTCAACTTGCATCCCGCATACTACCCACCATTGGTGCCGACAGCTGGGCATCCGACGAAGGTGTTCATATCAACTGGGATGATAGACCCGCAAGTGGACATTTCCTTCCTATCGAGCGTCGGAGCATAACTAAATTTGGGCTCAGACATCGAATCTTACTCGCATTCTACTCACTTACAGGCAGTTTATTTTTATAACCGTCTATTCCCACCTTCTACGTTTGTATTTTTTCGATGCATACACCGTTTAATTGATTATGACACAACTTCTGTAGTCCTGGATCACACATCTCAGATTTGGTGGCGGTGGATGAACATATTTCTTACCCTGGTCATTTGGTCCGTCGAGCTCTTGGTCAGCTCGGATGACGATGTCGCCACAAAAGATTGGAAGGTCGACTAATGATCTTATGATAAATGACTGTAGATCCAATCAAGGTCTTCACGTATGCTTATTTGTGTGCCGGCACACGAGACTCAGACCATCATCTGGTAACACTGAGAAGAACTCTGCCGTTTGCATAATTCTGTCGCAAAACTGCACGTGATCATGTGCAAGTGATAGATTGTCAACCCGATCATCGATAAGCGACTCCAATAGCAAGGGTATTTGTTCGTTTCTCACGGACATGTTATGAATAGGGCAAACGAGGCGCCCAATCCATTTCGTATTCTCGAGGTACACCGTACATAAGTGAACTAGTGGTGGGACTGGTGGGAGAACAAAAATACACGATCTGAAGATCACAGAGAATGATGCTACAAGAGTGTGAGAGTCAGAGAGAGAGAGTAATAAGATAAAACCTTTACCTAGGAGAGTGTGAGAGGCAGAGAGAGTCTGAGACAATGAAACTCCGCGATTCACACTTCTCACTAGGAATAGGAGGTGAAGCGTCATGTGAGTCCAAGCGATGGAAAAAAAGAGTTCAGCGTGAACTCTCGAGCACGCGGCGCTGAAGAAGACTCAAGCGCGAGTCCTCACGTGCACACGGTGCAGAGTAGAGGCGTAAGCGTCACCATGGTATACCGCTGTAGAAAGTGAATCCTAGTATAAACAACTCAGTCTCTGGATAAGTGACTGAGGTGATAAAGTAAACTACTGAAGATATATATACGTGTAATGCATAACAAAAGGATGTGTGTCAAAGGAAAAGAGACAAGGGGAAACTTAAACATGAGCCGACCACGCGGATCAAAAGGAATGCTAAAATAGCACACACATCAAACACATTGAAAGCGTTATGGACTCACGGTGCAATTCCAACACTCCTCCTCACTGTGATTACACTCCTCCTCGCATGGAATCCCACTAACGAAGGCCAAGAGATGCACGAAGGACAGCAAAATGTTTAGGTTCCAGGGCTTTAGTAACCATGTCGGCTACATTGTCACGGGTGTGGATGTAAGTGATAGCTAGGTTGCCCGACTGTACACGCTCGTGTAGGAAATGATATTTGATGTCGATGTGCTTAACACGTGAATGAAGTAATGGGTCCTCGGATAATGTCTTCATAGTGTTGTTGTCACAGAGGATGGTAGTAGGCGAGTTTTGATGAAAATCAATAGTGCGTAGTAGCGTACGCAACCAGACGCATTCCTTTGCGGTCTCAAACACCGCTATGTATTCTGCTTCACAGGTGGAAGCTGCCACTACCTTCTGTTTACATGCTGCCCAAGACACTGCACCTGAGCCAAGAGAGCACATGTATCCCCCAACGCTGCAATGAGTGTCATGGCAATTAGCCCAGTCGGAGTCACTATAGGCATGCAGGAGAATGGGGTTCTGTCCACCCAGATAAAGCTTCAAGTCCCTAGTTCCCTTTAGATAACGTACTAGCTGTATAGCAGCACTCCAGTGTTCTAAGGAGTACGAATCAAGGTATTGAGAGAGCTGTTGTACTGCATAAGAAATGTCGGGATGCATAGATATTGCCAAGTACAATAAGCATCCGACAAGAGAGCGGTAGGGAAGCTTGGCCAGGGCGTTCCTGGCATCCTGGGACATACATTGCAGATTGGAGCGCCGTAGTTTCGAACCAGGGTCCAATGGGGCAGAAACGGGGTGTGCTTCTTTCTGACCAAACTGTTCCACTATTTTGTCAATAAGAGCGGTCTGTGAAAGTGCAACAGTACGCATGTCTCGGTCCCATGAGACAGCAATACCCATAATAAAATGTGCCGTCCCCAATTCGGAGATAGTCCATACTTTGCGCATCTGGTTCTTGAAGCGCTCGTTTTCATCCTTGGAGTCGGCAATGGTTAAATAGTCGTCGACATGGACAGCAGCGATAATTGTACCAGTGTCAGTTTTATGGTAATAGATACAGGACTCGCACGAGAGGCGGGTGAATCCCCAATTTAGCATCTGCGCATTAAGGGTCTGATTCCAAATCGCCCACTCTGTTTCATACCATATAAGCCGTGCTGTAGTTGCCAAACCCAGTCCTCCTTGCCCTGCTCCTCGAAACCAGCAGGCTGCTGCATATATTGAATTTGATTGTCCGGAAGTAAGCCGTAAAGAAAGGCTGTCTTTATGTCGACCTGTTGTGCGTCCCAGCCAAGTGAGGCAGCTATGTGTAAGAGAATCTGCCATGATTCCATGCGCGCAGTCGGTGAGGTAGTTTTGGTGTAGTCCCTGCCATAAATTTGTTCATTTCCTCTGAAGACTAGGTGTACCTTCCATCTAATAGGGGTACCCGCCTCATGGCACTTAATGTGGAAAATCGGTCTCCCACGCCTAATACATTTCCCTAGTGGAACCTCTGACCTAGGTATTAGTTTGTATACCCCCATTTCTTTCAATGAGTTCAATTCCTCCAGATATCCATGCTCCCATTGTGTTGCATCAACAGATCTTCTGGCTTCATCCCATGTTTTCAGCTCATCCTCAAATTGAAGTGACTCCGGATCAAAATCTACCATTTCTGAGATCAGGGCCTGAAATTGATGCACTTGATCGCCCAAATCAAGATTATGAAATGATTGTTGGAGTTCTTCCATGACATCACGATCATGATCAGAGGATTGATCCATAATGTGATCCGATCGTGCAGCCACAATAGCAGCCCGACGCTCCCGCCGTGCCTCCTTTACACGCGCAGCGCTCTCCAAGGATTCTTGCACTGCAGCCACTGTTCTAGTAATATCAGGGCCACCATTGGGGTTTTTGTCTGTGGGTATTAGAACATGGGTAGATCGACGAATAGGCTGGGCAATGGGTGGCAGTGGCGGTGTCATGAAACTATTAGAGGGCACATCAGGGAGAGTGAATTCATGAGAAGACTCAACATCATTGTCTTGCTGTAAAATAGGACCAAGGAATGTGGGTAGACTACCACTGGACCCAATATTATCATCCTCCCCTAATTCATCGATTGAAGGTGGTGAATAGCCTTCATGGCTCTCAAGAAAGCGGACATGATATGAAATATGAACCTTATGCATTGCGCGGTTATAACAGCGATATGCTTTTGATTTTGGCTTGTAGCCTATCAAGATGCATTCGATGGATCGTTCAAGTATCTTGGGATTATCCTTTCCTGGGATAAGCACAAACACCCTGCAACCTATCTCCTGAAGATAAGAATAATCAGGTTTTCTCTTGTACCATAATTCCCAAGGTGTTAGGCTTGCTAGTGAACGGGTCGTAGTCTTGGCGTGCAAGTGGGCAGCTGTGAGGTAGAACTCGTCCCACAAATAAGCTGGCAGACCAGCATATATTCGCATAGTGCGTGCTTTAGCCATAAGCGTCCTATGCATTCGCTCAACACGGCCTATGTGAGCCAAGGTGTGAGGTGCCATGAAACGCTGATCAATACCACGAGTCTTCAACCACTCCTTCATTTTGTGCGATTTAAGTTCACCGTTATTGGTGATATAGGTCCCGACTTTGAGGCCGGTTTCGTTCTCCCAGGCAAGTTCCCAAGCTTTAAGTTCCGTGAAAGCATCATCTTTATTTTGCAATGGTATAGACCATGGGAATGAGGTGTAGTCGTCTACTATATCCATGATATAACGGTTCCCCGCATGCGACGTTACTGAATGTGGTCCAGATAGATCCACCCACACCTTTTCCAGCTTCCTTGTCGCCTTATGGCCTGGTCCCTCCTGACGTTTCTTGGGGACTGGAGACTTGGTCTGCTTGCCAAGGACACAGGAATCGCATTTAGGTAATTTTTGAAATGAAGCGAGTGGCACACCAGTGAAAGCGCCCTTCTTGGCCATATCCCAGAGTGCCTGGTAATTTGTGTGACCCAGATGACGATGCCATGTCTCGAGAGTAGGGGTCTTGTGAACTGTTAGCACGTGATCAGCCTGGGCTGATGCAATGTTGAGCATGTAAAGCTTTCTAGATATGCACAATCGACGAGCTATGAAGGCCCTGGAGGATTTATCAGTGAACCAGCATGTGTTACTGTCAAAATGTGCAACAGCATTAGAGTCGTCGGCCAGCGTGCCCACTGAGATCAGCCGAACTGCCAATTTTGGGATGTAGAGGGCATTACATAAAATAATTGATGCACCCCAGGCTATTCTTAGCTGTATATCACCAACACTGACAGCATCAATAGATGAACCACCAACACCTCTGACAGAGTGAGGTGAAATGGGTCGTAAGGTGAGGAAGTCAGACTTGTCAGGGGATATATGTACTGTAGCCCCAGAGTCAATAATAAAGGGGAGAGCGTCTAAGGTGATGCATGAGCAACAAGTCTGTGAAAGGGGTTCCACAGTGAGCACATTGTCAGGGATGGGTGATGTATGGTGTTTCCAGTCCACTGTAGTGCTGAGCTCCTCCTCCACAGCAACCCATCCTTCATATTCCAGCGCATCTGAAGGGTCTAAAGGCAGCAGGTCATGAGCAAGCCTGGCAAATTCCAGTGCAGGTGGGGTAGGAATATCGGGGTTGACCATGACAGTGAAGGCACGACCATTAATGTCCTTCACGGTAATAGGAACCTTTGTAGTGCCAGCCGGTAAGGATTTCTTCTCACGGGCAGCCCTGCGAGCAGCGATCGACTCCTCGAGTGATTTCCCAGCCATACCACCGCCAGGTTTAATGCAATATTGTTTCGTGTGGCCAAGTTTCCCATAGTTAGCATTGGTACAGATTGGTGCATTAGGGAGCTTGGAAGATTTGGACTGTGCGGTAAAAGCGGCATGGTTTTTGGAATCACCACGCTGATCATTCTCAAGTACTGATTGTTTGTTCTCCAGAAATAATTTGATATCCTTTGAGCCATATGGAGCTGAGAGGGAAGAAGCAGCAATATCTCGTGAAATAATGGAGTGAGCATGTGGAAAATTATCACTAAGGGAATTAAGGAGAGCGATGCAACAAAGAAGATCAGCCTGTATATCACCCATGGCAAAAGCACGTTCAATTAATGCACAAATCTTTTCTGCCGTCTCGGGGAGTGGTGTGTCCTTCGTACACTGGATGGAAAGCACTTGTTGTAAGAGCTGGACCTGCTGAATGGGGCCTTCCTTCTGGTGACAGTCCTGGAGAATTTTCCAGTTCACATCAGGGCCTACTTTAATGTCCAGGAATTTACGCTCAGACAGAGAGATGCTGGACGTGATAAACACATATGTGAGGTGGGAATTTGCCTTCCAATTGGCAAGCGCTCAGAGTTTGGTAGAAGTGGGCTCAGGTATTCTGCCCATAACATACTCATAAAGGCCGTTTAATGATAAAGCAATAATAATCTCCTCGCACCATTCTTTGTAATTCGATTTAAGTTTGTCGAGCTTCTCCCCAGTATATTGCACAGAAAGTTTGATAGGGGAAACGGATGGGGGATCAACAGTATCGGTACCCATGATAGAAAACCGAGGTCAGTGGACGATGAGTGTGCAAAGGGAGATGAGAGAGATGCAATGGTAGAGCAGCTGGGTCTGTGAAAGACAAAGGAATTGATCCGAGATCAAAAACAATCGGGGAAACGGATCAGAAGGTATGACAAAGCAGAATGTCGAGTGGCTAGGATACTTTCTCCCGTTGTTCAAAGACAACGAGAATGGCCCATAACCTGTAGAAAGTGAATCCTAGTATAAACAACTCAGTCTCTGGATAAGTGACTGAGGTGATAAAGTAAACTACTGAAGATATATATACATGTAATGCATAACAAAAGGATGTGTGTCAAAGGAAAAGAGAGACAAGGGGAAACTTAAACATGAGCTGACCACGTGGATCAAAGGGAATGCTAAAATAGCACACACATCAAATGCATCAAAAGCGTTATGGACTCACGGTGTGATTCCAACAACCACTTGCTATTGGACTTGCGTAAATGGGCTTTAAACTCGACCAATAGCAAGGGTATTTGTTTGTTTCTCATGGACATGTTATGAATAGGGCAAACGGCACCCCAATAACCCAAAGGGCTCATTGGAGGCACCCAATCCATTTCATATTCTCGAGGTACACCTAAAGGCTATAAATTCAGAAGGGGAAGTATGTAGAAAGGTTGGGAGTTGTCCAAAAAGAATAAAAAATAAGATGAGTGTACGATGTGAGGAGCGTGAATACGAGTACATGTCCAAGAGAGAAAGAAAGTGGTGTTTGGAGCAGTCCAAGCATGTTCTGTCCATTGTTAAGCGTGAAGCATTGCCTGCAGCAACACAGGGTGCTTTCGTATGTATATGTGCCAAGTGTCCGATGCCCATCTACTGATCCCTTGGATGATATGAGGCGCTACTCCATTCTCTGCCAATGAGGTTGCACCTCCTGCCCTCATTGATTGTCCACCAACGTCCTTGAGGCAAAGATGACGCATGAAGAAAGAGCATGTCGGAACTGTGCCATTCGCCATCAGCCATAAAGGAAATGACAAGGGGAAAAAGGTGATTGCGGGATTGCAAGTAAGATTTGAATAACACCATTGGGTTGCAAGGAAAGGGGTTTGGGCATACGATGATGGTGTTCCCCTTGAAGAACTTGTCGGCCTTGTGGCCGGGCAAGAAAAACTGGAGGAAGGTGTCATTGATGATGACTGAGCTCTGCTTAGTGAGTTTCCTGGGGTCTCTGAGATCCTTATCCTCAGGCCAGGTCAGTTCTCCTAGTTGCATGAGGGCGAAGAAGCCTATACAGAGCTGGGTGCAGAAAAGGAGGTCATCGTGGTTTGGGTTTTCAGAATAAGAGACACACACTGTGTTCAGGTCTTCAATAGTGAGGGCTCGTTTGCGTGAAGTTGGAGTCCCCCTTAGATGCTTACAACCTTGCAGAGTGTGGTGAACGAGTCATGATTTTCTGGCCTTGCGAACATAAGGAAAATAGGGCTCGAGTTGTTGGCAAATGCTGGAAAGGTAAGTGTCGATGGAATTCGGTTTGATGTGGTGTGACATAAAGACAGTGAAAAGGCTGAGCGTATCTAGAGTGGGTTCGACCGACATGTTGTGCATGCAGATGAAAGAAAGATAGGAGTTTAGAATGGATCCATAATTTTTCCATGTACTGACATCTATTGCCTGCCCTAGAGCGATTGCTCGCTCCCGAACAAGGCGCTCACGCGTCCATGGTTCCCATATTGGTTGCCTGGCATGTACATGCGACGAGATCATTTTTTGGCTGCCCCCAGCATTGCACAGTGTGGGGGTTGAAACATTGAAAGCTGTAAGTCAGGCACCAGCTTCAGTGCCCTCCCAAAATTACGCCGGGAAATTGCGTCTGCCACTTCATTTTCCACACCTGGAACATGCAGTACTCGTAAGTCAAATTTGTTGTTGGTGCAAGTGTCGATGCAAAAAAGAAGTAATGGATTGAAAGTGGATGAGCAGCATAGTGAATTGAAAATGTCGATGGTATTCAAACTGTCAGTATATAGTACGATCTTCAAGCCATGTTCTCTTTGTCATAAGTTGTTGATCGCACTGGTCGCAGCAACTGCTTCATAGAAGAAGATCATTTCGCCCAGCAGTGAAGGAGTGACAGGTGAGTAAAAACCTTGTCGATGGTTGGGGAACCAGAAACCCATTCCCTGCATACATGCATCACAGAAAACAATTTCATCAGCGTCATCTATGTTCCAGGAGACTGAGGATAACAATTTAACTCCCATTGAATTTCGGAGGTGATCCATCGCCCATTGCAAGTCTGACCTCACCTTGTTGTTGACCCAAATTTTCATTAGGGATTGATCTTTCCCCGCGATTTTAGGATAGAAATTGTTGAGTGCGGGTCGAACCATTGGGAAGATGTTGAAACTCCAGTTCATCCATCCAGCCAGTCTTTGCCATCTTTGTAGAGTCCATGAAGCTCCCTTCTTCTTCACTGGTTTTGCTGTGAAATCTTCAAGTTCATGTAGGAGGTCATCTAAAGCTTGCTTGGGAAGTGTGAAAGTTAGGTTGTTGGTGTTTATCTCGATTCCGATGATTGGCAACTTCCCTCCAGACAGCTGTTTATGCACTTCATGAGGGATCCCCAGTTCGTCCCATAGGGACAGAAGTTTGACCTGGTTTCTCGGCATGTACTTCTCATAACAAGGGTACCATACAACATTTCCCTCTTCGTCGATCCCGAACAAATCGTCCATGTAAGTCCAGAGATCGATGATCAATCTTATGTTCTTGCCAATCCACGTTACAAGTCTGTCAAAGGAAATATAGATTCCTGCTGATCCACATCCTCCAAAGCAGTTATTCCAGTCCAAGTCCCATTCTCCGTCGATTGTGATTACTTGTTTGATTTGCCAGAGTGGGTGCATGGGTAGTAAACGGTAGGCTTCTGCGACATCTGATTTGTAGAGTACGAATGACTGATTTGGTTTATTTCTGTGTCGTGCGAGTAGGCCTTCACCGAGGTGTCACAAGGGGAAACCCTTGACATCGTTGTGTTTGATCATTGAGTTCGGCGAGTAAAGTCCTGCACTTTGATTAATTACCATTCGAAGCTTCGT
The DNA here is from genome assembly GCA_026075535.2 of Tricholoma matsutake. Taxonomy (NCBI): domain Eukaryota; kingdom Fungi; phylum Basidiomycota; class Agaricomycetes; order Agaricales; family Tricholomataceae; genus Tricholoma; species Tricholoma matsutake. The sequence goes on along the minus strand of AP026540.1, from coordinate 7,443,910 downwards.
GGAGTGAGGTTTCGGTACCACATGGATGGGTGAGGCATGCATGCCCGGGAGGAGACCTCGACCGAATTATCCAGAGAATCTCCCCTTTGAGCGCTCGTGATCCCTTTGCTTTCACAAGAAATCCACTTCCTCCTTCTTTTGCGGCATCCCAAGAGCTTCATCTACCATGCTTGGATATGTGTTGTAATGCATATCTGCCCATGGCCAGAAACCTTCATGTAGACCTCTACAGACCGAATTGACAAATGGGTGATTGGGATGGGTGATGAGTAATTCTTCGAATTGATCTATATTGATTGGCGTAACAATTTTGAAAAGGTGTGGATTTTCTCTGATAGTTTTCATAGCATCAACGTTAGCAAATTCTTTGTCAGGAATGCTAGGCAGCGGCTTAGCATATTCAGTCCAGTCTACAAGACTTGGCGGAGCAGATGTGTTCCCAAAGTTTGCTTCCTCCTCGCTGCTCCACAGGTTGTAACGGAGATACTTAGGTCGCATCCCGTAAGCTACTTCAATTCTGCTGAGTGCAGCTACTTTGGCCATGTCCTGATTGTTTACATTTGAGACAGGTGTGACAGTATCTGCAAGTGCTGGTTGTGCGACGGCATCCTTCGGCGGAGTTGAAACATCTACAAGATTCAGAAGTTCGTTCTCTGGGACGGTCTGTGACAGCGAGTCGTGTGGATGATCCTCCTTGTTGTAGGTATATATGGGGGAATGTTGACAGGTGCATAAATATGAGCAATGTATGAGTAATCACCAGGATTACACCCTCCCCTCTGAAAAATTCCACAACATCAGCCAGCAACCAGAGTAAGGAAAGTGAGTAAATGTAAGTTTGAGAAGAAGAAAAAACTGCTTGTTGGGTGCATCAAAAACCCCACAGGGAAAAGCTACCAGCGGCAGGGACATGATGAAGGTGAACTGTACATGACCCTCACTGATTTCCTGCCAGCCAGTCGTCGAGTGCAGCATTGTCTGTGAGTTCGGATCCAGGGAGCCATTTGTCCTCTTTGGGTCCATAACCGAGCCACCAAATGAGATATTGCATTCCTTGTCCATGCTTTCGAGCGTCAATGATCTTCTCAACATAGTATTCTTGCATGCCATCTTCTGTGATGATCACACTGGGGCAGGTTAGTTTGTGTGACAGGAAAAGTTGTCTGTCATTTTTGTTGAAGGGGACAACTTCCGCGGTGTGAAATGTTGGGTATATGTTGGAGTTGCGAGGTAAGTCGAGGGTTACAGTGGAAGCTTCATGGTTGGTGTCCGCAATGGGTATGGGCTGTCAAACCTAGGCATAAATTTAGCGACTCTTTTCTGACCTTTAGCCATGTATTGTTGGTGCCTGTTCTTCATGGATAACATAACACGATCCCTGATGTCGAGCTTGAGGTCATCGTTGCGAGATAAGTTGGCATAAGATGCCTGAGATATTTTTGCCTTGAGGAGGTTGTCTTGAGCTTCGAAGATGTCCTGTTGCAGTTTCTCGATTAGTTCGCGTGCCCGCTGCTCTTCGGGTGTTGTTGGTACAATTGGTGTGATTAAAGGGGGAATTAGTCATGGGCTTCATCCTAGCCATAGTTGGAAAGGCGAGAACCTGGTTGACTTGTTGACAGTGTTCATGAGATTGAAATGCACACATGGTAGTGCTCAAGCCCAGCCTTTCTGATTCTGAGTGACGTGGTAGCGGAGGGCTTGGTTAACAGTTTTATTTGTCCTTTCACTTGCTCCATCAGTTTGTGGATGATAAGCTGACGACATCTTTAGCTTTACACCAGTCAGTTTGTGCAATGTGGTCCAGAATTTTGACATGAAAAGCTTATCTCGATCAGATATGATATCCAGTGGCAATCCATTCTCGCAGTACCAACAGTCGAAGAAGATGGCAGCGAGGTCGGGGGCGGTGATATCTGTTTGTGTGGTGACAATCTGTAGCGGACCAATGAAATCCATAGCAACAGAATCCCCTCATTGGTCAGGTATTGGCAATGGGTGTAGTAGTCCTCCTGGCTGGGTAGTTTGAGATTTGTTTCATTGACACTCTGAACAGCTTGGTACATACACGGATTCTAAATCCCTTTGCATGTTTGGCCAATAGTAAGAGTTCCTCAGTGAACTGTATGACTTTTCAAATCTGAAATGGCCAAGTGAGTCATGTGCCAGGCAGAACAAGGATTCACGAACGTTGCTGGTGTCAGGGATCACAAGGCGGTCTCCAATGAACAATAGGTTATTTTCTTCATGCACTGACGGCATTCCTGCCACTGCGCTGCATAGCTTCTTGCACCATGAGTCACTGTTGTACCCCTCAGTGATAGCTGCCTGTAGTTGTGGGTCTAGGGATATTGAAAGCACGGCTGTCACAGCTTATGTAGTTGCAATGTCTGTTTCAGCTAGCATGTGTGCAGAGAGGAGTGGGCAAGCATGTGTTGTGGGCAGTACGGTGTTAATGGTATTCATGTCGGCATCATCATTGTCAGTGTAGAATTCATAAGGCAATCAGGCAGTATGGATAGCAGCTTCACTGGAGCTGGCAAGTGTGACAGGGAGGCAGGACAAGGCATCTGCACCTGTATTGTCTTCTCCTTTGATGCAAATGATCTTCACATCAAATTGTGACATAAATTCCATCCAGCGGGCCTGACGTTGTGACAAGTCAGGCTGTGTGTTGAAGTTTTCGAGGGTTTTGTGATCGGTGAAAATTGTGAATGATGATCCCACCAGATCCATGTGCCATTTCTGCAAGGCCCTTATAATTGCTAACATTTCTTTCTCATGCACTGGGTAGTTCAGCTCAGCTCCTTTGAATGTCATTGAGTCAAATGCTATGGGATGAGCTGTTTCCCATGTTTTACCAAATGAAAGGACAGTGCCTGACCAAAAATTGCTCACATCAGTGGTCACAAAGATTCTGCCAGTGGGATCAGAGTGGTCAATGGTTGTTAAGCAGTCGTGGCTGATGACTATGGCTTTCATGGCTTCGAATGTGAATTGGTGTTCTGCAGTCCATGCAGGGAATGCACGGGTTGCTTCGGCCATTGTTAGTGGTGTGAGGACTGCAGTGTGTTGTGCGAGGTTGGGTAGGAATGATGCAAGGTATTGCACAAGGCCGAGGAAACAGCGCACATCAGTGGCAGAACATGGTCGCAGCCATGCTAGAATGCGGTCTACTTTTTGTGAGTCAGCCTCAATCCCTCTCGTGGAGATGTGATGACTGAGGAAGTCGATCGATGAGCAATACAGTCATGTCTTTTTGGGGTTGCAGTACAGGTGGGCATTGTGGAGAGCGGTGAGAATAATGTGTACATTACAGTGGTGTTCCTCAATTGAGTTTGACCACACAATGATGTCGTCTAAGTAGACATGGCAGATCTTGCCAATGTACTCACATAGCGCCATGGCTACCCTGCATTGGTGAATGGCAGGTGCGTTACAAAGTCCCATTGGCATTACCAGCCATTCATACAGACCAAATGGTGTTGATACTGCAGTTAACGGTATGTCATCGGGATGCATCTTTGTTTGGAAGAAACTGTCTGTCATGTCTATTGTTGCCCAGATTTTTCCTTTGGCACAGTCATTCAGGATGTCGTCTACCCGGGGTAGTGGGTGAGAGTCTATGACAGTGTTTGAGTTCAGTTGACAGTAGTCATTTACCCAGCATGGTAGGACAGTTGGATCGGCTTTGGGAATGATGAATGCAGGCGATGCCCATGACAATGCTGATGGTCATATACATCCTGCATCAAGGTGTTTCTGGATTAAGATACCCCATGCCTCACGGAACTTGTGTGGACATTGGTATGTACATGTTTTGATTGTCTCTTTGGCATTTTTCAACTTTATCCATGCTTGGACGTCTGTTGGCAGTTGGTTCACATGTGGTATCGGTTCAAAGATTTCATGGAATTTCACCTTCAGTTGGTCTTTGTGACGCATTAAATCAGCAAGATGTGAAAGTGTTTTGACTCGAGCATTCACAGCCCAGCAACGTCAAAAGGTTTGATGTAGTCGAAGGACATAAGTCACCTTTGTGCACTCAACACATTTTTCAGTTCTGACAGCACAAGTTTGCAGTCTGTGCATACTTGTTTCAGTTGTTCCTTCAGTTTTGGTTTCATATGTTTCAGTGGTGGCAATGGTGCTGGGTTTAATAAGTCATAGTTATTTCATGTGTCTATACAAGTACGTGCTGCATGATCAGTAACAATGAAGTTATGTGTTAAGAATGGAAGTCCAAGGATGATCGACGTGCAGAGATGCAGAGCTACAAGGGCGCATATGGTTTGAGATGTCCATTGTCCATCTGATGATGTTACAGAAAGTTTAACCCATTCAGTTAACGTGGTTCGAGACAGTGCAGTTGAGGATTTCACAGCAACATCAACAGTTTCCGGTTCAGGCAGCAGTCAGCGGCATAAGCCTAGTTTGTTCACTAGGTCTGTGTGGATTAGGACAACATTGATGATACTCAACCCGGAAACCCAAACAAAACCTACTAAATGGCTTCAGATGGTATAACACAAGTTAGAGGAAGGATGTGAGGCCCTCTAGATGTCACCTGTCAGACCGACCATCAAATAGTCATAAAATGACTGCTTGTTGAAGCAGTTCGAAGCTAAATTCGGAGTGTGCAAATATGTTCAGATGCAAGATCAGGGGACTAGATGAGAAATAGAAGCAAAGCAAAGGTGAATCAAGGGAATTGAGAGCAAAAATAGTGTAATGCAAGGATTTTCGAGGAGTTGCAATATTTTTCGAGACATTGTGATGATTTTCGAGATGTTGCAATATTTTTCGAGGTGTTGCAATATTTTTCAAGGTTTTTTCAAAGAAGTTTAGCGTAAAACACCAAACTTCGGACTGAATAAGACTAAACTGAACTCTCAAATCACTGCAATCTGGGAGGAAGACAATGACTTTTCTTGTTTTTCTTTGTATCTAGTACATCTTTTTATATAAAATAAAGAAACTACCTAAAAAGGCTAGAGAACATGAGGCAAACATGTGGAAAACTCGAGGCAAAAGACAATAGAAGTATATCAGAACAATAAAGCAAGACTAGAAAGGGTGAATATAACACATGATGAAGAAATAATAAGAAAGAATAGCTAAAAGTGGACTGTCCTTGTTATAAATTGCATAAAACATCAGAAACTGCTTCGAGCAGATTGTATGTGTGCACATGCATTTGATATACTTGAGATAGTGTCCCATGTGTCCAGCATGCATCCGAAGATTGTTCGAATAGGAAATACTGTGTCCAAAGATGTTTTTCGAGGTTTGAGGTTTTTCGAAGATTTTTGAAGTTTCTTCGGACTTTGTTTGTGGCCTGAAATCGGTGTGATATTGCTTGAGACTGGTTTAAAACTCATCGACGATGTTCCAAGTGTATGTTCTGAGCTGTCCAAAGGTCGGGGGAATTGTATTACGGTGGCCGAAGGCATGCAAAGAATTTCAAGGTGTTGCAAAGAATTTTGAAGTGTTGCGAAGATTTTTGAAACATTTTCATGACTTTGTAGAGGTTCGTAGAGGTTCATAGAACTTTGGAGGGGTTCGTATGGGTTTGTAGAGCTTTGTAGAGGTCTGTAGAACTTCATAGAGCTTTGACAATGATTGTAGATGTGTTTTCTGAGCTTGAACGACAAGGTGGACCTATCAACGTGAGCGCCATTGTCCAGAAGCATGGGAATGGTAATGGGAAGAGTTGTGTTAGGCCCGCTGATGCAGGCCTTCCACCAGAAGTGAGGAGCATGGAAGGGTGCACTTACCTCATCAGCATCCTCATCTTCTGTATCAGACCCAGCTCCCAATGCCGACGACGCAGAGGGAAATGTTGCTGCGGTGTCATCCGCCCACAAGCCAACAGCAGTGACTGGATGAGCTTGAGATCTGTTCCATGATCCAGTTCCTGTGCTTGTGCTGGCAATGGGGGCAGTAGCGATGGGGTTGGAGTGGGTATGGCTGGGACTTGGGCAGCATGATTGATGAGGCCGGTGTAGGTCACCACATTGGGGAAGCCATATGGACAGTTTCTGGAGATGTGGTAAACATTGAGTCAACGGCATTTTCGGCAGCCATTATTGTTGTCAAGTTGATTATGTTCGGCATCTGTGAGGGCAGCCAGACGTTGGGCTGTACTCGCAATAGCGGCGGTCACTGCTGCTGTAGGATTTGCAGTGCAACTTGCAGTGTTAGCAGGTCCATTGTTGTTGCATCATTGTTTGGTGTTCTCTTCACATCGATTGACAACTTCTTTGGTAACTTCATGGGCATGTTTCAAGTTGGCTCATTGGTTCTCGTCATGGCATTTGACTTCTAATGCCCAGGGTCACAAGACCACAATCTTGTCCACTTTATTGGCATTGCAACAGCGCGTAAGTTCCAGGTCCAAGCCAGCTTCCAGTTTTTCATGTAGCAATGCATCAGAGAAGTGAGAAGCTGTGTTGGCAAGTAGGGAGTTAAGGGACTGCATGTGCGAAAACCATCCCAGAAGGATTGGTTCTATTTTAGGGTGGCAGCTAGAATTTGGCGGCGGATGGTCGGCTCCTAGTTGGGGTCAAGGTAGTTTGCTCATAATTCAGCCATGAATTCAGAGAAAGAGAGCATCAACAGTCTGTTGCGGTCACCACTAATCCAGTCGTGGATCCAAGAGTCCCTGAAGCAGCCAAGAATCTTGTGTACTTGGTCTTCTTCCTTGATTTCTTTGCAGTCAAAAAAGTCAAGGCAACCCAGTTCAAAAGTGCACATGACAGCAGGATCAATCTTGCTGGCAAGGAGAGTGGGTGATTTGGATTGGTGTACATGTTCAACAACAGTGACTTGGTTTGAAATGAAGGACATACTGCGGGGTCTGTGAGTCGTATGAGCAGTGAAGTATTCAAAGTGGGAGGAAGAATCAGAGTTGGGTTGGGGATGGTGGAGTGGAGTGACTGTGTTAGGGCGACACCCACTATCTGCTAGCTAAGACCGTGCAGGTTCTCTCTACAAGAAGGGGGCAGGATCCACGCTCATGATGGGGGAATTGACAGTTTTGATGTGAGGGGTTATTAATAGATGAGTTGGTTGAGAAAGGCCTTTCACACCGAAAGCGTAGGTGGAATACCTAATATAAGGGCAACCTAAGCCTCTAGCAAAGGGAAATCCGAAGTTAAAATTATACTACATAATACAGGCATTGGGGGCGCACCTAGCAAAGGGAAATCCGAAGAGAAAACTCTAAGGATCCCCTTGCTGATGCCCAGTATATGTGAAGACGACAAAAATCAAATATAACCTAAAAATAGAAAAAGGCGGAGATAGGCGGATCAAGGCCGCCGAATGACATCATACCAAGGGGTATGTGTCGGAAGGGGTACTCCGCCTCTAAATATAAAAGTGTCAACATATACAAACATGATAGCAAGGGAAAATTAGTAATAAAATCCGGAAAAATCATAGAAAATGAAGAATAGAAGGAAATGAGGTGGGGAAAAATATGGGACGAACATAAAAAATAGGAAAAACACACAGGGCACCCCCTTAGTCCCCTTACATCACCCCCTCTCTAAGATGCATCGCCCCGATGCATTCGAAATCGTATACGACCAAAGTCCGTGACTTGAATGCGACGCGGTGCAGCAGTGTGCCGTCGGTGGAATTCCTTGATTAACCGAGGGGCATTTACGTCAGACTCTTCGACCCATGAGTTCTCCTCATACCCATAACCCTTCCAATGTACCAAATACTGGAGTTTTCCTCGACGCAAACGGCTGTCCAAGATTGACTCGACTTCATATTGGGGTTCTCCCTCGATCACTGTAGGTGGTGGTGGTGGGTGTGAATGGCGTCCCGGGAACGGATCTGGGGGAGCTGGAAGCAATTTGACGACATGGAAGACGGGATGGAGTCTGGACATGGAGGCTGGGAGGCGTAGACGATAGGCATGTGTTCCAACGCACTTGACAATGGGGAAAGGTCCCAAGAAGCGATGAGCGAGTTTCTTGGATGGACGTGTAGTGGAGATGTCACTGGAGTCAAGATAAACTCGATCACCAACCTTGTACTGAGGGGTTGGGGAGTGGCGCTGGTTGTAAAATCGCGCCATGTCGTCCTTCGCCTTTGCTAAGGCTGCCCTTGCCTCCTCCAAGCTATCCCTCATGCGTTCTGTGAACTCATTCACTGTCTCGATGTGTGAGGGAGTTTGGCGAGGTTCAAATCCCATGCGTGGATGTCGTCCAGTGTCTAAGAGGAAAGGGGTCTGTTGAGTGGAAGCATGGACATGGTTGTTGTATCCGAACTCGGCCAAAGGAAGGAGATCATCCCAATCGTCCTGGCGTTCATTGACAAAGAGGCGGATGTACTGCTCCAGTTCCTGGTTGACTCGCTCCGTCTGGCCATCAGTTTGTGGGTGATAAGCAGTTGAAGCGAGGAGTTTGATCCCCAGGAGTCAGTACAGCTCACGAGTGAACTCTGCCATGAACTGAGGGCCACGATCCGAGAGGAAGGCACCAGGAAGTCCATGTAACTTCCACACGTGGTGGAGGTAGAGTCGAGCGGCACCTAGGGCACTGACAGTGGTGTGAGTGGGAATGAAGTGAGCGCGTTTTCCCACTGAGTCAACTGTGCACATCACCGCATCAAACCCGTTTGACTCTGGCAATTCCACCACAAAGTCGACGCTGACGACATCCCAACGACTCTCTGGAACAGGAAGAGGGTGTAGCTCACCAATAGGCTTGCGACGAGGGACCTTGGTGCGTAAGCAAAGGTCACAAGTGCGACAATACTGACCAATGAGCTGTGACATTTGTGGCCACCAATAGTTCCGTGAGGTGAGCTCCAAGGTCTTCCAGCGTCCGGGGTGGCCAGCAATCTGTGAGTCATGGTGTTGGGATATGATGCGCCGGCGAAGGTCTGGGTCATTGGGAACATAGATGCGATCCCTGAAATACAACAAGTCCTCCTTTTCAGCCCACTCTGCCGCACGTAAGGAAAGGGTCGATCCCTTCCTCAGTTCTTTAACAGCTCGGGCGACAACATCCTCATGTAAACCGCTACGGTTTGCGCGACGAATGTCACGTAGAATGTCCCGCTCCTCGCCCTGGGGTACGATGCCTTCCAGTGCCCGAATGGTGAACAGGTCTGGCTGCAACAGCACAATGTTTTGGTTGTCACCGCTGCCATCCCCATGGTCTGCACGTCGGGATAGGGCATCGGTCTTCCCCATGCTGCGACCCGGACGGTGGTGCAAGGAGAAGTCGAATCTAGATAGATACAGGGACCAACGAGCTTGACGACGGTTCAATTTCTTGGCCGTCATGAAGTACTCGAGGTTCTTGTGATCCGTCCAAATTTCCACCTTGTGTTGGGCACCCTCGAGGAAGTGTCGCCACTCCTCAAGCGCACGCATTATCGCCAACATCTCCTTGTCATGGATCTCGTAGTTTCTCTCTACAGCACTAAGGCTTTTGGAGTAGAACGCAACAGGATGCCACTTCTGGTCCTCCGGAGACTGCTGAGACAACACAGCGCCCGTCGCAAAGTCAGAACTGTCGGCTTCTACACGAAAAGGACGCGAATCGTCAGCAAAGGTAAGGATCGGAGCGGAAGTGACCATCTCCTTAAGCTTTTCGAACGCCTCCTGTTGTGCATTATCCCACCTCCATGCCTCCTTTCCTGTCAAGTCGAACAGCGGTCGTGCATGATGTGAGAAATCCTTGATAAAACGCCGATAAAAATTGATGAAGCCCAGGAAAGACTGCACCTCCTTCTTGTTCGTGGGCGTAGGCCAAGCTGTGACCCCATTTACCTTGATAGGATCCATCTCCACTTGACCCTCCGAGATAATCAGGCCGAGGTACTCGATCTTGGTCCTTTCGAACTCGCATTTGTCCTGACGAAGGTAGAGTTTGTACCGTCGAAGTCGCTCTAGGACGAGGCGCGTGATGCGACGGTGCTCTTCAACCGTGCGAGTGAAGATGAGGATGTCGTCGAGATAGATGCAGACAACGCCTTCGAGGATGAGGTCATGGAAGATGTCGTTCATCATGGTCTGAAAGGTGGCAGGGCTATTAGTAAGGCCAAAGAACATGACAAGCGGTTCAAAAAGACCACGGTTGGTACGAAAGGCTGCCTTCCACTCATCTCCCTCCTTTATCCTCACATTATTATAGCCCCAACGGACATCGAGCTTGGTGAAGTATCGGGCTCCACGGAGCTGGTTTACGAGTTCGGAGATGAGGGGTAGTGGGTAGCGATTTTTGACCGTGATGTTGTTGAGTCTTCTGTAGTCTTGAACTGGTCGAAGTGAGCCATCCTTCTTCTTGACAAAGAAAAAGGGAGAGGCCATGGGTGACTTCGATGGTCGAATACGTCCAGAGGCCAGGTGCTCGTCGATGAACTGGTCAAGCTGCCGTTGTTCCTCCGGAGAGAGAGGATAGACCTTGCAGGATGAAGGGGTTGCGCCGGGGGTGAGTTCGATCGCATGATCCCATGGCTTACGCGCAGGAAGAGAGTCGAATGACTCCTTGGAGAACACGTCTTCAAACTCATGGAGATGAGGGAGTAAGGAGTTAGTAGAGGATTTAGCAGCGTTGTTTTTGTGGAAGGCCTCGGCGAGGCGTTGGGATATGTTCGATGTGGCACACACCTCATGCGACGAGCGAATCGCAGTGTAGAAGATCCGATCACCCTCCTCCACTTCCTCTGGGTCCTCATCATCATCATCCGAGTCCGGTATTAGATCAGGAACCCCTTCCAATTCCACTTCAGGTATAGGCAGGGGTCCAGCACGACACTTCTGAGTTCGTCGTATTGCCGCCTTCTGTCCACGACGTTCTTGCCTGGCTTCTGTGAAACACGTCCGACAGCGGGATGGACATCGGCTCATGGTAACCTCCCCGGTGCGCCAGTCGACCTCTGGGTTATGGTCTCGAAGCCATGGATATCCCAAAATCGCCTTTTGCTTTCCTAATTGAGTGACAGCAAAAAGGGCACGCTCACTATGATCTTTGTAACGGAGAACCAGGTCTGCAACCTCTCGGATGGCACCAGCTTCATTTGGGGATCCATCCACATTATATACAGGTATCGGACGTGAGAGTGAGCGAGTATTTAGACGATGTTGTTGTACCAGATGGGAATCGATGAAGAGACCAGTCGCACCAGAGTCCAGGAGCGCAGAAACACCGAGTATCTGTCCAGTGTCGGTCGTCTGCAGTTCGATGGCTAGGTTTAAGGAATGTGCAGAGGGAGTGGATGCCACAATATACTTGCGTGGTAGTTTACGCTCCCATGATTTAATTTTGGGACGTGGAGTAGAAGGAGAGATGGGGAGAGCAGGTACGTCTTTAGCCAACTTCGAAGGGTCAGAGAGGGGAGCAGTCACAGAAATGGATTCATTCTCCAGGGATTCAACTGACAAGACTTCAAAGCGGTTATGGACAGGCAGTGAGGGCGTACGATTCACTCGCTGCGAATAGGAAAATCCTGCTCCTCTACAACTTCCAGCTTAACCTCCTCTGCAACTTGATCCTTCGCTTCCTCAACATCTACAAGTGCCAACAGATCTTGCAGGAGTTCGTCTCGTCCCTCGGGGGTGAGCATGCGGATATCCTGACGATGGGGACACGCTCCAGCCCTGTGTCCAGGTTCCCCACAACGGTAGCAGAGATCCAACTTACGTGCACGGCTGCGGGCTGCATCAACATCCATTGGTACTGGGATATTGACGGCTGGTGTGGGAGTTTGACGAGCAGGAATGGGGTTAGGGCGGGGGAGGCTTCGATTGAAGGTGTAGGGTGTATGAGTGGTAGTTGGAGCACGGAATGCAGCATTAAACGCCGCATTTGTGAGTCGGTTCTCGTCACAGAGTGAAGCAGCTTCATACCAAGCAAGGATATCATCGTCCGCTGGGCGCCCTTCCAACATCTGTGCAATCTGGTCCTGAATTTCTCGGTTGAGCCCCCGTTGGAACTTCACCACCACTGGTAACCCACTCCCATACCCTGCCATGTCCACCAAATCCTTGAACTCATCGATATAGTCGTCCACGGATCGACGTCCCTGGTGGTAAGTGGATGACTCAAGTCGTGTCACTGCTCGGTGGCGTTCATTGAGGGGGCAGAAGTGGCGTACGAACTCAGCTCGAAAGTCACCCCAAGTGGAGAAAGGTAGAGAACCGAGTTCTTTAGTTTGACGTAGGATACGGTCCACATAGAGATAGGCGCGTTCAGATTTCATGTATGTGAAGGCCCAATAAATTTTTGCAGCCTCATCGACGAATTGATGCGACTGGAGACTAATGTATAACTCACAGGAATTAAGGAATGCACGTCCCTGCGCACGTGCACCATTAAATTCGGCGGGGGGGGACGGTTTGATCTGGGCACGTTCCTTAGTGGACGCGTTTGGCAAAACATCGTTGTTGGGTGCGCTTGGAGTCGTGAAGGGGGAACTATTAGTCGTAGGGTTAGCCTGGAGGGTCCTAACGAAGTTTTCAATCGTAGATTTAAGCGAGTCGATTTGCGCGCGCATTCCGGAAACGTCGCTTTCAAGCGCGTCGAAGCGTTCTGATGCGTCCATGTCGCTAGGGAGCGCGTTTGGCGAAAATGGCGGCGCAATAAAGGCGAGAGTATCTGGAACGGTGTGTAGGGACTCTGTGGAGCTTTGGGAAGCGTCGTCCAGTCCGTACCTGCCTATTTTGGGCAGCGCGTTCGCGATTTTCGGGCCTTAGGGGAGAGTTTTCTACTATAAGGGCAACCTAAGCCTCTAGCAAAGGGAAATCCGAAGTTAAAATTATACTACATAATACAGGCATTGGGGGCGCACCTAGCAAAGGGAAATCCGAAGAGAAAACTCTAAGGATCCCCTTGCTGATGCCCAGTATATGTGAAGACGACAAAAATCAAATATAACCTAAAAATAGAAAAAGGCGGAGATAGGCGGATCAAGGCCGCCGAATGACATCATACCAAGGGGTATGTGTCGGAAGGGGTACTCCGCCTCTAAATATAAAAGTGTCAACATATACAAACATGATAGCAAGGGAAAATTAGTAATAAAATCCGGAAAAATCATAGAAAATGAAGAATAGAAGGAAATGAGGTGGGGAAAAATATGGGACGAACATAAAAAATAGGAAAAACACACAGGGCACCCCCTTAGTCCCCTTACACCTAAGAGAACACAACTGGGGTCCCCTAGGCGTATATTTAGGGTTTATATACTATGTTACATATTATTGTACATTGTTGTTACCGATGCACTTGTACATGTGCATACATATTGATGCATGTGAAATAAAATTCTCATGCTATCAAAGTGCAGTGTCATCTAGCGTAATGTAGCATAATTTGATATAATAAAATAAAAATGAAATTTTATTAGGTAATGGGGTGGTTTCCTAACATTACCCCCCTTTTATGCCTCGACTTCCAGGCGAGAAAATATTGTGTCTGTCCCCTCTGTGAAATTTTGGTAAGGCCGGAATCTCATCCCCTCATACACCATTCTCACAATGTGACACGGAGCATTTGGATTACGTTTAAAGAATTGGGTGATCGCGTTGTGCGCTCGCTTACAATTCTCTTCGGGTTCCCATGAATTATTTTCATCGGTATAGTTTTTCCACTTTATTAAGAACTCCAATTTGTTCCGTCGAAGACATGAGTCTAGAATTTCTTCAACTACATATTCTAGAGCACCTTCTACTGTTATTGGAGGTTGTGGAGTAGTTTGTTGGCCAGGAATAGTGGGTGGTCAGTAAGGGCATAGGCGGGATACATTAATCTCAGGATCAATCTTGAATGATCGGGGTAATTTTAGCACTACCGCATTAGGCGAGATCACTTTAGAGATTGCATATGGGCCAACTTGTTTCTCCATAAGTTTCCTCGAAGGTCGTGGAATATTCAGGTCCTTGGTACTTAGCCACACCAAGTCACCAACTTTGTACTCTGGAGCATGCGCTCGAGTACGATCCACATGTTGCATCATGTCATCATGTGCTTTCTTCAATGCCGCCTCTGCTTCTTCTTGTACCTTTTGCATCTTAGATACAAAGTCTTCTACTGACTGTACTTTGACTTCCCTTCTGGGTTCTACTCCTATGCGAGGATGATATCCATAATTCGCGAAAAAGGGTGACATATGAGTAGCTGAATGGAATTTGTTATTGTGGGAAAATTTGGCAATTGCCAGCCATTCGGGCCAGTCAGTTTGTCGGTAGTTGACAAACATACGTAGGTACTGCTCCAACTCCTGGTTCATTCTCTCTGTCTGCCCATCAGTCTGCGGGTGATATGCCGTAGATAATTTAGTTTGAATCCCCAATATGTTGTTCAGTTCTCACATAAATGTGGAAGCAAATTGTGGTCCACGATCGGAGATAACGGTATTGGGTAACCCATGTAACTGCCATACCTGATTTAGATAGAGGCGCGCCAAGCCTAATGATGAGGTTTCTGTAGTAGTAGGAATAATATGGACCTCCTTTGTGAAGCGGTCGCATACTACGAATATTGCATCATACCCTTGAGCTTCAGGTAATCTGGTAATAAAATCCACAGATATATCTCGCCATGGCGCTTTAGGTATAGGGTTCAGCATTAATTTTCCTGCAGGTTTCTCTGGAAATTTCTTCCCCCTCATGCACGTATCGCATCCATCCACATATCCCAACACATACTTTGAAATTCCAGGCCACCAATAATTTCTCATTACTAATTCCAACGTCTTCCATCTCCCTGGGTGTCCGGCAGTCAGTGTATTATGATGTAACCGGACGATCTCCCTTCGCAAATCCTGATCCTTTGGTACATACACTTTTCCTTGAAACAACACCAACCCTTGTTCCTCAGCCCATTCATCTCCTTTGATATTACCTTTCTTCTCTCCCTTCAGAGCTTTCATGGCTTCCACTACTTCATTGTCCATTTCTGAACATTGTCTAATTTTAGACAACATTTCCGTTTCCGAGCTATCTATTAATAGATGCCCTTGATGCATAGCACAAATGCAAAAGTATTTGGGTTTGAGCAAGGTAACATTCTTATTGTCCTCCTCCACCCCCCTTTTATGATCAATACATCTGGATAATGCATCTGCTTTCCTCATTAAGCTTCCCACTTTGTGGACCAAGTGAAAATTGAAATGCGATAGGAATAGTGCCCAACACGCTTGCCGGCAATTAAGCTTTTTAGCGGACATGAAGTATTGCAGATTTTGATGATCCATCCAGATCTCAATCTGATGTGTACATCCCTCCAAATAATGCCTCCACACCTCCAACGCTCGTATTATCCCCAACATCTCTTTGTCATGTACATCGTAATTCCTCTCCACATCATTCAACCCTTGGGACAAATATGCACAAGGATGCCATTTGTCATCTTCGCACAGCATTGATAATACTGCTCCAGTAGCAAAGTCGGATGCATCTGATTCCACTCGCAAAGGGCGTGTGAAATCTACTGGGGCTAATATTGGTCCCTCCACAAACTTCCTCTTCAACTCCTCAAATGCTGTCTGCTGCTGCTCTCCCCACCTCCACACTACTCCTTTTTGCGTAAGGTTATGTAAGGGTGCAGCAATTAAAAAATTGTGCACAAAGCGATGATAATAATTTGCGAGTCCCAAGAAGGCTTGAACCTCCTTGACATGGGTGGGCGCAGGCCAATCTGTGATTGCCTGTACCTTGGTCGGATCCATTTTGATCCCGTCAGGGCCGATCAATAATCCTAGGAACTCAATCTCACTTGCCCCAAACACACACTTCTCCAGTTTCAAAAATAGATCATTCTCCGCTAACCTCCATAGCACCTCCTGCACTATCGCCTCATGATTTTCTTCATCCTCCATGAATATCAGAATGTTGTCAATAAATATTATTACCACCCCTTTGTCTATTACATCCTTAAAAATGTCATTCATCATATTTTGGAAGGTCGGGGGACTATTAGTCATCCCGAAAAACATGACAAGCAGCTCGAAGGATCCTCAATGTGTGGCAAATGCAGCCTTCCACTCATCTCCTTTCTTTATTTGTACATTATTGTATCCCCATCATAAATCCAATTTTGTAAAGACCTTGGCTTTTCCCACCTTGTCAATTATTTCTGAGATCAATGGCAGGGGGTATGCATTCTTCACTGTCCACTCATTCAGATACCTATAATCTGTACACATCCTCTTCCTTTGGTCTTTCTTTGGTACGAAGAATATTGGTGATGTCTGTGGTGATTTCGAAGGTTGTATGTATCCTTTGCACAATTGCTCCTTCAGGAATGCATCCACTTCTTCTTGTTCCATCAAGGATAATGGATATACCTTCGACTTCTTTGGCACAAACCCTGGCTTCATCTCGATTGCATGATCCCATGGCTTCTGCACTGGCATTCGCTCAGACTCCTTCTTCTGGAACACTGACAGATATTCATGATACACTTTTGGCACCCATTCCTCCACTGGCTTCTCCACCTTCACGATATTCTTGTCCCATGACTGTCCTCCACGAATTGCTCTAAAGGTTTGCTTCTGCTCTTCTTTCTCAATCATGATCGGAACTTCCCCATTTGGCATTTCCTCATCCTCCACTTCCTCCATCGTAACAGAATACTTTCTCAGATGTTCTTTCTCTCTCTTTTTCCTTTTTTCCTTCTTCATCTTCCTCCCATACACATTACATTCCTTAGGACAACAAGTCATTTGTACTTTCCCAGTTTTGGGATTATGCTTCTGTAACCACGGACATCCTATTATTAGATTGGTTTTCCCAAGATCACACACTTCAAATACGGCTCGCTCCTGATGCTCCTGATACTTTAGGACCATAGTCACCTCCTCCTTGATAGTTCCTCCACAATTGACTGTTCCGTCAATATTGTACACCATTATAGGTTGCGCCAGCTTGCGTGTGTTAATACCATTTCCAGTAATTAAGGACCGATTAATAAATAATCCTGTAGCACCACTATCAAGCAACACTTCCACATCAATAGCTGCATGTGTGTCCACTGTCTTCAGTCCCACAGTCAAGGTGATTTTGGGTTCTATTCATGCAGAGTGAATAAAGAATTTAGGGGTTTTCGGAAATGATGCATGACAATTTTCTTTGTCACGTGATTGACAACAGTTGTACTCATTTTCATCACATGATTCAGAACAGTTGTACTCCTCCTCAATTTCCTTTTCTGATTTGCTCTGGGTTTCCTCAGATACCAATACATTGTAACGATTCTGGGTCACCAATGGGGAAACCTTCACTGGGACTCTTCCACAAAATTCTTCTGCTTGCCTTCCTCCGGCTTCACTTCCTCAATTGTAGCTTCCCTAATCTTTCTTTTCTGCCTACAATTCCTTGCGATGTGTCCTAACTGCCCACAGTTAAAACATTTAAGTGGGGCTCGTCTCCCTGCTTGATCAACCTCCATTGCCTCTGCTGGTGCTGCTGACTCTGTAACTATAGGTGTCACTGCCATGGCCAGTGGCTGTGCCCTCGGAGCTTGCACCTGAGGCACCTTTCCTTTCTCAGACTTTCCTCCTGATGACTTTCCAAATTTACTACTTCCGTACATCAACTTTGACTCCACCTGTTCCTGCCGATATTGCCAGTCAAGGCGCATTGCCCAATTATACCACTCGTCCAACTTCTCTGGCATAGAAGGTAGTCAGTAGATAGACTTGAATAAAGAGGGATTTAATCCTGCTTTCAAAAACTCTACCAACGCGGCTTCTCCCATGTCTGTTTGCGAAGCTTCTGCTTTGAACTGCAAAATAAATTCATCCGCCGTTAGGGAACCTTGGCGCATGGTTTTTAATTTAGCATTGGCTGTCACCTTTGGATTAGGGTCTCCAAACTGTGCCTCCAATCTCTCCAGAAATTCCTTGAAGGTTGCAAATGGTTTATTTCCCATGGCAATTTGATTAATAGCCTCATTTCTCCAGAACTGTGCTTTCCCCCCCTGAATGTATGAGAGAGCAAACATAATCCTAGACTCAGCTGTACAAAACTCTGGCTTCCTCCCATGGATGTACAATACTATAGAGCTGATGAAGGATTTTGTATTCTCCATAGTACTGTCAAAGATTTGTGGGGACGTGTACTTAGGTAAGTGCACTTTTCCATTTCCAGATTTCTCCACCGTCTCATCCTCTTGCAACATCCACTCCACCATCTCCTCCATCTCATCATCTCTTTCTCCTGTTGTCTCTGGCTGTACTTCTGCTTGTCTGGGCTATGATGCTGCCAACACTGACACTAATTGCGACATTTGTGCTGTGAGCGCATCAATTTTTGCCTCTAGTGCTGGTGTGGAAACAGGATTAGGGCCGGGATTAGAAGTTGAGGGTTCGGACATAATTGTAGAATCTGTGATGAATCACTTCTTTGACAAATTCAAGATTTTTTCTTTGAGACCTCTCCAAATGTTTACGGGTCATGTGATGGTTCGTCAATTGTTCATCGATTGTTCATCGTTCGTCGGGCACATATTTTGACACTTCAGATCAATAACCCTTCCAACAGTGCCTGATCTCAGAGATATCACTGAATTCAGCTTGTAACTAAAATAGTTGTCTGAATAGAGTGATGTAAATCGTAACTAAACCAGATCCAATTGGTTGTCTGGTTGCAGCTGTCCTAATGATGAGTGCTGCCTCTCGATCACTGGCGGTCGCAATGTAAGGCGAGGCCTGGCGTCAGCTTATGAAAGAAAAGGTAGATTACATATATACAAGTACTTCCAGCTCATGCTGAAAGGATGAGTAATTGGATGTGGCACGGTGAAACAATGATGTATGCGCAAGTAAGAGAAGGCGCACTGATATGGGAAGTTGTGTTCTTCTGTACATTGTTGTTACCGACGCACTCGTACATGCGTGTACATATTGATGCATGTGAAATAAAATTCTCATGCTATCAAAGTGCAGCGCCATTTAGCGCAATGTAGCGTAATTCGACATAATAAAATAAAAATGAAATTTTATTAGGTAATGGGGTGGTTTCCTAACAGGCTGCATGCACGAATGTCGGTGTGTTTGGACTGTTGTCATCACTTTCTGCAATCGGGGTTAACGGCAATGTGGCAGTAGGCGAATGTGACAGTTCAGAGGCTGCGCCCGAGTGATTAACTGATGTTCTGCACAGTGCAGGTGTACTGGGAGCAGAGATGGTAGGTTGCAAGCGCGTCGAGACACATGTTGCAGGAGTGGGAGTCTTTCTTTGTGACAGTTTGGACAATTAAGGAACAGCGAGTAACTAGCAGCAATGTGACGGTAATGATCAGATGGTTGGTGTGCTGATCTGTATTCAAAAAAAAGTGTAAGCTCACCTCGGATAGAGTTGAGCTTCACTAAGGCAGACGAGACAGAATAGAATCAGGCTATATAGCAGAGCAAGTGGATACAGGAGGCTACGATGAGGAAGCGATGGTGAAAGTGGGGAAAAAGGAAGATAGCGAGAAGAGTGATGAGTTGTAGGTATATATGAGGGAATGTTAACAGGTGCATAAATATGAGCAATGTATGAGTAATCACCAGGATTACACTCTGGTACATTGGTGATCATCTGGTGATTCCTTGTTATGGAACACTTCATGAAGATTTATTCAGACTCATGCATGATGCACTTGAACATTTTGGCAGTGACAAATCATACGTGGCCATCCATGACTCGTACTACTGGCCAAACATGCGCCGGGATCTTGAGAATGCTTACATCCCTTCTTGCACTGAATGTCAGCGTAACAAGGGACAGACATCAAAACCTAAGGGTCCTTTACACCCTCTGCCTGTGCCTGATGCTTGCAGAGATTCAGTCGCACTGGATTTCATTGGCCCACTACCGGAAGACGAAGGGTTCAACTGCATCCTGACCATCACTGATTGCCTGGGTTCTGATGTGCGAATCGTGCCTACTCGCACTGATATCATGGCACAAAAGGTTGCCAGGATCTTCTTCTTGGAATGGTACTGTGAAAATGGATTACCAACTGAGCTAATCTCTGATTGTGTCAAGTTATTTGTGTCCAAGTTCTGGAAGGCATTACATGCACTAACAGGAGTTCACCTGAAGATGTCTACAGCTTATCACCCTCAGACAGATGGGAGCAGTGAGCGTACGAACAAGACACTTAACCAATGCATTCGGTTCCATGTTGAGAGAAACCAAAAGGGCTGGGTACGAGTACTGCCTTTAATCCGATTCAACATCATGAACACAGTCAATGCATCTACGGGTTACTCAGGTTTTCAACTTTGAATGGGTCGATCACCGAGAATTCTCCCCCCTTTGGTCCCAACAGATGTGGCATCTACACCCAAGCTAGACACACGAAGCCTGTTCAGCCAAATCTTGGCAGATGAGGCCGATGCTAAAGACTCTCTACTGACTGCAAAAGTTTCCCAGGCATTTGATCCAAACAAAGATCGGGGTAAAGAAGATGTCTTCAAGGTGGGCAACAAAGTCATGCTATCAATGTTACATCAGAGAGAAGAGTGGAAGGCTGGTGATAAAGACCATGCAGCTAAGTTTGTCCCCAGATTTGATGGCCCCCACTGCATGGCAGAAGTGTTCCCTGACTTCTCTGCTTATACACTAGACCTGCCAAACTCACCCAATGTGTTCCCCACTTTCCATGCATCTGTTTTGAAATGCTATCACCCAAATGACCCCAAGTTGTTCCCATTCTGAGAGCTTGCACACCCTGGCCTGATCGTCACCACTGATGGTATCAAAGAGTACACAATTGAGAGATCATCGATGAGAGAAAGAGGGGGCAAGGTCACCAATACCTAGTCCGGTGGAATGGATTCAGCGCAGAAGACAACTGGTGGCTTCCGCAATGGGAACTCAAGAACTGTGAGGCACTGGATAAATGGCTGGCACATATGGAATAGGGGACACACAGTAGCTTTTCCCACTGGGTTTTTGATGCACCTGTCGTGAGGTTGATGATGATTTTTTCCCCCTCCTCTCTGATTTATTATTTCCATCTTGTGCTTCACCTGCTTATTGTGCTCCAACCCCTGCCATTTTCAAAGGGTGGGAGGGTGTAAGCCTATTGTGATGACTTGTTTACATGCTTACATACAGACTCCTCGCCATCGTTATCTTACTTCTTCTTGACCACAAACTATGACTTAGATTACGCTAGCTCTAACAACTGGAATACTATGCCATATCTTATCATTCTGTGTGATTAGAAGTAAGTCTTAGTATTCCCTCTTTCCTTCTTCTTAGTGCTTGTCTATCTCCACATAGGGATAGACTCACACTTGCAGCAGCTCATGTTGATTTCACTTCTCATGGAATGCTGGATGGCCCTGGACTCCCTGCCCATCTGTTCAGTGAATCACAAGACCAAGCTCATCCTGACCTGGATTCTATGCCTACTGTACAGGACAAAGAGCATGATGTGGATGCTATTGATGGGCCAAGGTCACTTTCTGAAGTGACACTAGCAAAGTCTCCCAGTATGCAGCATTCTCACATTGTTTTCATGATAAAATGCTTATAATCTCAGTACATAATGTTCCTCGCAGTTTTGAAGGTCTTGTGTATCACATCAATCAACCAAGGTTACCAGAGTTGACTCAGCGGCTCCTCTATGATCAACTGCATCCTGATGCTCCTGAGGGTGGAGATGCCATAGATCTCAATGAGTGTCCTTCAATTATAGGTAAGGTACAATGAAAATTTGCTGTTGATCTAAGCACAGCCACAATCATTCCTTGTCTCTCACCACCAACCCAATCCCATCGGTGAAGCAGGTTTACGACACCATGACTGATATTGATGCCTGTTGGGGAGGTTTCTGACTCAGAGTCTGGTGAGAGCTCAATCTTTCAAGTTCCAGATTGTTTCATTCAGATGAACTGATCACACTCTGTTCAGAACTGACTCAGACATCTGCCAATGTAGATGACTCAAACTCACTTTCCACACACCAAGCAGCACTGCTTGATCTTACTCCTAACATCATCACATGCCACAACTCATCTCACTGGGCATCTCCAGGGGTTTTGACACTTCTCCCCTCTAAATATTGTTTTGATGTCCTGCTTCCTGCAAAGATCTTGTCATACATGGTGCTAGTGTCTGTCCATGGGAGAGATGAGATGGGATGAGAGAGATTGAGGATCATCGCAGAAGATTGGATAGAACCAGAAGATAGTGAGCACCCCTTCATTCTGTTCTGTTTATTCCAAAGTTACAATGTGCCCTAGCCTGCTTTGTTGTTGATAAGGTTCCCCCACTTTCACACCAACATGTCCAAGGCAATGATCCATGCTACGCTCAGAACTGATGGTGGGGACTCAGAGGCGGAGGGTGAAAACAGTGCAGGACACTCAGGCTTGCAGCATCAACTGACTATAGAAGTTGATCAGGTGGACAAGATTTTCTGACTGATTGGGCTCTAGTTGCTTATAGTCATCAATTTCTTATACTGCCATTGCACTTCTATCTTTTCAAAGGTTCTTATGATATTCAACTTTGGTTTAAATCTACAAGTGCCTAAGATGTAGTACAAAATTCAAGGGTCAGAATAAAGTGGTCTAAAGTAGAAAGGTCACAAGTGAACAATCAAGCATTGGAACAAGGTATTCTCCAAGTGCCCACCAAGCATAAGTGACTTCAAGCAGTTTACCAAGGTATTCTACAAGTGCCTACCAAGCATAAGTGACTTCAAGCGCTGCCAAAAGCACATTTTACTGATGAGTGATATGATAGCGGAACTGTGGATGCTCACCTGTCTCTGTATAACAGACTGAGGACCGAGGTGAACACCTGGATATGTATTGTTGGAGCAGACTATATATGCTGCACAGTGGAAGAGACAACACGTTCCTTACAACCTACCTGGGGTTTACTTAGACTTACAGCTAGGGTTAGCAGAGGTAAGAACACTATATTCCTACTATAGTACAGGTTCTCCTTATATACATAATAGTAAGGATATCACATGACTCCAGAGGAATATGCATATGAAACATGTATCAATATTGGTAATTAATTTCAACACCCCCCCTCAAACTGTAAAGCACTCTAAGCAGCTAAGTTTGAACCTCAAAAGTAATTCCGAGAGAGTCTCTAAATTTCCTGAATAGGACGGCGCCAAGGTTCTTTGTGAACATGTCAGCCGGATTATCACTTCCAGGAATGAAAACGACTGTGACTTTGTCATTTTCTATGCATTCGCGGGTGTAGTGGTAGCGAATGTCTATATGTTTGGTCCTTCTTTCCTGAACTGGATTTGATCCAATAAAGATGGATCCCTGATTATCAGCGCAGATTGGTATGTGCTTCAGTGTATATCCAAGTTCCTGGAATAAGGACTCTATCCACACTATCTGCCGACAAGTGTTGGAGAGAGCCATATATTCGGCTTCTGTGGATGACAGTGCTACAGTTTTTTGTAAACGGGACTGCCAGCACACAATGCCACTCGCCAGAGTAGCAAAGTAACCCATTGTAGATCGGCGCTTGACAGTGTCAGCTGCCCAATCAGAATCTGTGAAGGCCTGCAGCCCCTCGGATTTCTCTCCATCATAGACTATACTGTACTTCTGGGTTCCCACCAGATAGCGCATTATGTACATTGCTTTGTCTAGATGTTCTTGGCTAGGATTAGCCAAGAATTGCGACATCTTGATTACCGCGTAAGCGATATCAGGTCGCGTTCTGAGCATCAGATACAATAAAGATCCGATCACAGACTGATATTTCGATCTAAGCACCACGTTTGGCGTCGCTGTGTTCTCCGACGGTTTGTAGCCAGTCAGGAGCGGAGTGGGGGCAACTTTGGCATTTGTCATCTCGAACCTCTCGAGCACTTTGGCGAGATATTCTGTTTGATCGAGTTTGACTTTTGTAGCGGTCTGGGTGACGCGCATGCCTAAGAATTCCGTGACTTTTTCAGTACTACGGCACTCTCAATGCTTCAGGCAAGCATTCTTCTTTTCATCCACAAGTTTCTTGTTCTTGCCCATGAACAAGCCATCGTCAACATAGACTAGCGCAATAATGATGCTGCCTGTCTTAGGATCCTTGTGTATGAAGATGCCGGCATCGGAGCTGGTGCGCACAAACCCAATGGTGCGCATAAATGCCTCTAGCTCTTTCCACCATGCTAGTGAAGCCTGTTTAAGGCCATACAATGCTCGGCGTAAGCGCATTACTTTGCGCTCTTTACCCTCGAGTCTGAAACCCTTGGGTTGATCCATATAGATCTCCTCATCAAGTTTGCCATATAAAAATGCAGTTTTTACATCTAGACTGGTCATATACATGCCTTCTAGAGACGCAAGGGCAAACATGAGGCGTACAGTCTCATAGCGGACTACTGGTGAGAAAATCTCATCAAAGTCAATGCCTTCGACTTGTGAAAAGCCTTTGGCCACAAGTCTGGCTCGTTTTCTTCCATCTGATTTCACGGAGAAAACCCATCTATTTTTGATTGTTTTCCGATCATGTGGAAGATCGACGATATCATAGACTTGTCGCTTGCGAAGAGCCTCTAACTCTTCACGACAAGCCTGTTTCCACTCAAGTTGCTGCTGCCGGGGTAGGCGCGCAATATCGCGAAATTGGTTTGGAACTAGGCTTTTTCCGCTTGATGGTGTGACTGCTTTTGATAACAGCCAGCGGATAAGCTCATCTCCACCTTCCTTGGTTATCTTTTTAATATAACCTGCTTCGTCCGGTTCCCCCATTGGGTAATCATGTTCTTGATTATTGGAATCGGGCACACTCTCGTGGGGTGCCGAACTTGGTCCAGCAACTGGTTCTTGCTGTTGAGGTCGTGGTCATGTTCGGTTATGATCCGAATCTTGACCCACAGACTTCTTCCAATATCGATCACACGCAATGTCTCTCTCTATGTCAGAGGGGAGTCACTGTTCTCCATAGGTATTGCCGGGACGGTTTGGGATTTTCCTCTGCCTGCCTGATCGACAGGGCAATTGCTGCCATTCCTGTTGATCTTCACGTCTTGGACGAAAGTCCTCAGTGTTAACTGGAGGCGGCGGAGGAGGAGTGTTAGTCGCATCGTCATGCGCCTTTTGCTCGCTTGGTAAATCATCATCATCATCTTCTAATGATGGAGGAAGGGGCAGATTTTGTGGCGGTATAGGGTCATCGCCATCCGTTCCAGATGAGTGGTCGTCATCTTCTGGTTCTGGAGGTGGAAAATCACCAAGGTCTGTCTTGGCAGGAGTTTTAGCTCCGGGACAGCATGGGAACATTGTTTCATCAAATAGTGCCGTGGCACCAATGAATATTGCGCCATTTTGTCGCATGAAACAATATGCTTTAATGCCATCTTCTACTCCAAGGTACGTCATTAACTCTGATTGAGGAGATAATGTTGTTGGACATTTTTCCTTTGGTAGATAGACATAAGCACCGCAACCGAAGACCTTCAGATTGTTTAGATCTGGGCGGACCTTTGTCAGGTCCTCAAAAGGTGTCAGCCATTTCAGGCGCCTTATTGGGGTTCGGTTGTATAAATGTGTTGCATGTTCTATGCAAAATTCCCACCATGATTGTGGTAGACAAGCGGTGAATCGCAAGGTTTGCGACTTTTCCATTATTGTCCTTATGGCGCGCTCTGCGCGCCTGTTCTGTTGATGAACGTGGGGTGCAGACATCTCTATTTTGATGCCTAAGTCCTTGAGCTGTTTTTGTAGCTCACGATCCTTGAACTCCCCCCCTGGATTGACACGCCAGTGCTTGATTGTAGCACCATATTGGGTTTTAGCCATCGCTTGAAATTGTCTAATCGCTGCAGCAGCATCAGATTTCTTTCTGAGACATTGGACCCAAATATGTGACGTTTTGTCATCAAGAAATACAATGAAGTATTTATGTTTGTGGTACGATAGTACCGGGAGTTCCTTTAGGTCGGAATGTATTAATTCAAAGGATTTGTCAGCTCGTGAGTCTGACTCAGGAAAGGATTTTGAGGTCATTTTCCCTTCTGCACACCCTGGACATATAATTTTGTCTTTAGGAATAATTAAATTCCTTGGGAATTTTATGGTGCTTTTAGGCATTTTCCCTAGCGCCTCTTTGGATGGGTGTCCAAGTCGCTTATGCCAAGTCAAGTAGTCAGCGACATAAATGGTCGCGACATTAACCTTTTTGGTGCTCAATATATGAGTCCGAGCCCAATAGATCGTGTCATTCCTCCTTAGAGGGACACAATGCATGATTGGGTTTCCATGCTCGATAAATGAAATGTGTGCGGAGGGACCACGCACATCACTTCCGTCTTGTAAAAAGACCCCCATTGACATCAATCGAGTATTAATGTCGGGTATGTAGTAGACG
The DNA here is from genome assembly GCA_026075535.2 of Tricholoma matsutake. NCBI lineage: Eukaryota > Fungi > Basidiomycota > Agaricomycetes > Agaricales > Tricholomataceae > Tricholoma > Tricholoma matsutake. The sequence goes on along the minus strand of AP026540.1, from coordinate 7,417,596 downwards.
GGGTATAACCGTGTTTCACGCGTCTCTGACTTCCCATGACATACTACCTGGTGTTTAATGAAGACTGCTCCTTTTCCTACTATATGAGTAGTACCAGTGGCCGTTTGGACCAAGGTAGAGTCCTTTCTCAGTAAAGGCTCATAAGAAGCGAAATCTTTTATTTCACCAGTGAAGTGTTTTGATGCACCTGAATCCATGATCCAGTTGGCACCTTTCTTACAATCTCCCTTTGCACACATAGCACATATATTAAGATCTAAATAATTCCATGATACATTTAATAGCGGTAAAATTTCACATGAAAAGTTTGCTGTATTCATAGGAATATTAATCTTAGTGCTTGTGGCAGGGAAAAGGACTGACCTGTCATCATATGCCCCTGTATCAAGGGGTTCATCGACGAGCATTTCGTCGACGGCTTTCCACACTTCCTCATCAGACACCGGAGGTTCAGATCCGAGGGAGACGGTATCATCTTCTACCTCCTCGATCCTAGACTCGGGTTCTGGTTCTATCCTTCTTCTCTTTCCTTCTTGCACTGTCAGGTGCTCTTCCAGCGGTCGCAGATTTTTCGCGCTGCGCGGAAGTTGCATTTGCTCGAGGGTGTCTTGAGCTTGCTGATATTTGGCATAAACCAAATGAGAGGTAGAGGCTGCACCCGTATATGCCTGTGCAGGCAGTCGGCGGTGAGGATCCCTTGTGGGAGTGTGTTTGCATCTTTCGATGCGCTGTATAAGCGGCATCAGCGGTATGATGGTGCCATTACCATTTATGGTGGTATAGGCTTTGGAGGCAAGGTGGGTATGTTTATCCTTCGGCTTCTCCTCCTTAGTCTTTCTGTCCCCACGTCGTCCATGCTTTCGGGACGAGTCTCCATTGCTGTTTTGCCCTTCTTTGGGCTGCCATTTGGGGTTTCCCCCTTTGCGTTTAACAGCGGAAAGTTTGTTGGCCTGAGGCTGGCCAGCGGGCTTTCCTACTGCTGTGCACCTTGAGGCTTCAGCGACAATGGAGTCCTTGACATGTTTAAATGTCAAGGCGCTAGTAGCGGTCGTGTTAAGGACCGTTGCAGACAAGGAATCGTACTCGCGTGGCATTGCAGCAAGTAGAATCATTGCTTGCACTAGCTCGGGGATGGCGACGTTAGCAGCTGTAAGGCGCTCAAATTTGTCTGCCATTCTAGCAATCTCTGGTGTGGGGTTCACAGCTGGGATCTTGATCGCTATTGCGGACCTAAAGTCCGCGAAGACTTGGGAGGGGCCGTCCACACCATAATCGGTGCGGATGAGATCCCACACCTCCTCAGCAGTGTCCTTTGAGTTGGCACGCTGCCAAATGGAGGGGGCCAGGCGGAGCACTAGGCTACCAATGGCCTGGTCATTTTTGTTGCTCCAGGTCTGGAGCTTGGCATTAGCATCCGCTACCAAAGTAGTGTTCGTCGCTGTCAAGGGAGGCGCCAGGGGCGGTTTTTGCTCTGCCCCGCTAGTTATTTGCCAGAGGCCCTGAGACCTGAGCCACGCCTTCATTGAGTCGGCCCATTGAATGTAATTTGATCCGTCGAAAGTTTGAACGAGTTTCTCAAGAGTTGAAGACATGATTTTGTGGTGGCAGCTGTTAAAAGCGCTCAATCAGTCTTTTTACTCAATAAAACACATTTAACGTTCTCAGGAGAAAACACTCCTTCAGAGTGGTTAACCCTAGTCAACCTAGGTTTTATGTGCAGCTCGCAGGGAGCGCAATGCAGCTCACGAAGAGCGCAAGGTTATAATTTGGAGACGATGAAGTCAACGTCGTTCGCAGCCAATTAAGGCGTGTTCGCGACGTGCCCAGCAGGGCCCATAACCTGTTGGAGCAGACTATATACGCTGCACAGTGGAAGAGACAACATGTTCCTTACAACCTACCTGGGGTTTACTTAGACTTACAGCTAGGGTTAGCAGAGGTAAGAACACTATATTCCTACTATAGTACAGGTTCTCCTTATATACATAATAGTAAGGATATCACATGACTCCAGAGGAATATGCATATGAAACATGTATCAATATTGGTAATTAATGTGGGAGAATATGCACATGCAACAATATTGGTAATTAATTTCAACATGTATGACATATATACTATATGTAATAAAGGGGTCCATGATGAAGGAAACATATAACAAAGCAGAAGAATAGATAAAGGGAAACATATGTGCTAATAATAGCACACTACGTCCAGTGGCGCACTCACGCGTATTCACAGTGTGATTCTCAACAGTGCTGGAAAAGGGACCACAGCTACCAGGAAGGTCCCAAACAGCTTGTGGTTGACTTGTGGTATAGTATACCCACTGCTAGGTGCATAGTAATTAAATGTAAGTAACTACAGAATTCTAGGCAATTGATAGCTTGAGTCTCCATGCATCAACTCCAACCATAGCCTGAATATTTCTGAGAAGACTAGGCTTAGACTTTTCCTGTGCCATACATTGCTATATCTAAGAGGAATTGATCCACTTGTTCAGCAAAAGTACTTGTTACTGGCTTATTATCCATTTCAGGGGCACAAAAAAAGCCATACTTAATTCATGGGTGGCCAATTGTGAAAAATTCCACACCCAATTCATGTGTTTCTAACCATACAACTCATGAGGAAAAGGATCTATCAATTCTTTCTGACTTTTAGTTCTTTTTTTGTTATTTGCCTCTACCCAGTAGAGTGATCGGAAAACCATAAGATGGACGAAGGAATATTGTTTAAACCAAGCTCAGGAGGTGTCGTAAAGCTCCCCGTATTATCAATTACAAACGAGAGTTTACAAAAGTAACCTAGGCTGAAAGAGGGCCAACAGCTACCGTTTCTTTTGCTTGGCGAAGTTTTTCTTTTGACCACGTGCGAGCAGTCTTCGTTGCCGCTTTCATCTTCTTCTCGAAACGAGACTGTCGTGCTAGCTTAGTACATGACGGAGGGGGAGAGAGATGGTACTACCTGGGCACCATGCTTCAATCGAACGATTATATTAGCAGCTTCACCTTTCGTCATGACTGCGATCCTGCTCAATCTCTCATTCTCCGACACTGCGTCACCTAATGAGTTACTCTTCAGCCAGCGTTTACCCACCAATGCCTTTTGCTTTTCCGTAGCCATGGCCTTGCGCCACCGAGCTGAACGAAGAAGTCTGAATTATGTGTCACATGGTTTCCGAATTAAAGCGACATGAAATGGGCTCACCCAATGGACATTGGTCCACGAACAACGTTATTGATAACATAAGTATCGCAACCTCTAACTGCATCACTAAGGTTCTCTGCGGTCAGCACCTTTCGACTCCGCATGAACGGCGACAAGTGGAAAGAGGATGCGGTCAACTTGTCCAGCATAGCAGGGACGAAACGGCCCTCGAAGTGAGTCTTTTCTCCTTCGTTCACAATCAATGATAATATAAACCCTGAAAAGATAGACATGCCTTCCTGCACCTTGGCGGGCTCTATGCGCATGTAGCCCTTGCCTAGGCATTCCAAAACATAAACATCGCCCCCACAGCCAACCCACGCGTTTTGGCTCAGGGTGGCGATATGAGGTGCCCCTTCTGACTCGCCAACCAAGGAAAATGGGTCTTCGTGGTCAATGTATGTCACAGACTTAGGCTCTGGGATATCGTCAACACTATCAACAGCTATCAGCTTAGCAGCGCGACGCTCGAGTGATTCGGTCGTTTCATCTGAATAATTGTTAGCATACAATCGAGAATCGACTGGTATGGGGTTGCCTCACCATCGATAGTAATTTCCCCAGGGTCAAGCCCAAATAAAGTCGGAGTGGATACGACACCAGTCACTCGTTTAGTACTTTCTACAAAGTCTATGATTCGACAGTCTTCTTTTCCTGTTTCAGGTGAACGTCGCATCCCTCGCCCAATCTACAAATTCATTTACGGAACGAACGTGTCACAATGCGACGCTCACCATCTGGGAGAACACATTTCGTGAACGAGTGGGACGTGCAACAACAACGCAGTCAATGTTGGGAATGTCAGTCCCTTCGGTCAATATTGCTATGGGTCTCCCAGTGTGAGATTACGTAAGAATTCAAATGAAAATCAACTCACCGCAGTTCAACAACACAGGGAACTGCCCAGTTTTAAATGACGAGATCAGAGCTTTGCGTTCTGCGGCAGGGGTTCTTGAGTATACATATCTTGCGTCAACACCGTAGTTGCGAAAGGTCTGTGTGAGAGCTTGTACATGTGCGATGTTGACGCAAAATACGAGTGTGGATTTCCGTGTAGCTGAGTGGAACTGCGTAAAGAACATTCAAAAGACCAGAAGACGGGTTGAGAAGCATACCAGCACGGTCCAGCCATGTTTTCACAACAAGATTGTTCACAGTTTCCGTGTTGATAACGTGTGCCAGACTTGTGGGATTGAAATCTCCTGTACGAGAGTTGACAGAAACGTCCTTTAGGTTGATGTTTGCACGAACAGAAGTAAAGCGAACATCGGAAAGCCTGTATCACATTAACACAGAATGAACACATGAGGGAAAAGCGCACCATTGTTCCTTGATCATTGCCAGGAAATCGAGGTGATATACTATACGCTCGAAGACGGATCCCAGAGCTAAGCCGTCATGGCGGCTGAAAGTGGCAGAGAAGCCAATAATGGGTATCTTATGAAGAAGAGCAGGGGGCTTGAATTCTGGGTCGGGATTCTTGATGTTGGGGTCGAAGTATGAAAGAAGCCGACGGTATCTACAAAGGAAGAGGTGTAAGCTGTAAAGCAACATGGTTGAAAGGCGTGCTAACGATGGAGCTGCTGCATGGTGTGCCTCGTCGACTATTATGGCTTTCAATTTATGAGGATCAAACTTTGCTAATCGGACCACGCTGAGTAAAGTTTGGTAGGTAGCGACAGTCCTTGTGAAAGTTTTAGATCGTGTCATGGAAGAGAGTTTGATTCAACTCACACGTCTGCATTTCCTGAGGCTTTGTGCTTAGAACCCTGTTCAATTTCCACAGACCATGTGGGAAATAGATTGGCGACCTGTATGGCAGATTGTCTGGCAAGTTCGATGCTGTTGACAATGATGAGGGAGCGCCGGGCGGCTGGATTTGATGTTGGAGATGGTATACGAGATAGCAGAGAAATGAACACAGTTGTCTTCCCAGAGCCAGTGGGCAACGATACACCTATGCGTGAAGCACCCGAACGAAGAGCTTGGGCGCAAGCATCTAGACAATGCTCTTGGTACGGTCGAAGAACAACGGGGACAATGTTAGAAGCCTCTCTAAAGTAAGCACGCCTTATAAAGAGACTTGGCCGCCAGGTGCATCGCATCACAATGAGTTTATGGTCATGCACTGAAACATACTAGAACTATCATAAACCAAATCTAATACAACCCGACCTCCTACTTGGCTCAAATAACTGCAACAGGCTGGCGTCGCACCACAGCATCAACAACTGAGATACTCTTACGAGGATTGAGCAACCCTTTCTCCTGAGCGAATTCTGTAGCTCGTGCAAATGCATTGGGATCCGACGGGGGCACGTAGTATTGGTCAATGATGGGAATTTGGAGTAAGTTCATTTTCGGCGTGATTACCACCATGTGGTTTGTTTTGATTTCCATCCAGTCCGCTGCTCAAAGAACGTTGTGAGTCATTCAAGGGCTATTTGGGAGAATTTGCACCTCTCTCGAATGTCAGTGGCTCACTGGCGATCTGAATGATAGCAAATTACTCTGAAGAAAAGTCGAAATACCGGATATCGATCTACTTACCATGATAATATTTTCTCGTTTATCGGCCTTCGACATCTTGTAATGACCTCCTTCAGCATATTCACTAAACGCTGTACCAGAGGAGAACCACTGCAATAGAACGAAGTAACCCAAAAAACTACATGTCGTGAGAACCACTCACCAGCGAGGCTGCTTCATCCTTCTTGGAGGATATGTATCGTGTGACAACTACACTCTCGCCATCCGTAACGCAGAAATTCATTAAACTCGGCTACTATGCCTTGAAAGCCCAGACGGGGAACGCATGAGCTACCACGCACCTCGGTTATACCAGCTTCGTCAGTCATCGAATTGATATCGGCAATGGTCTCGAGCATCGCCTTGCGTAGAATCTCGGACGTAAAAGATTTCGCATCAGGATCTTGAAGCTGTACAGGAGCTTAGCAGATATGATAGTAAAGTGGTAAGTCACTTGCCTTGGACAGAAATAATGCAAACGCCCATTCGGAGTCTGACGAGAGATTAGCAGTCGGCAGATGCCCTACAAGATGGTGTTGACCTGTGTTTCCATTTACCATGTTGAAGGCGACATCAGGAAGACAACTCTGTAGCTTCCGCTTTATCAGATGGAACTCAGCAAGGCCTCCATTGTGCATGAACTGATTTATGCAAGTCAAGTCGAACTCTATACAATCAAGAGGGAAAGAAAGTCAAACCATTAATTTCCCGTGCACGAACGGGTGGCAATTGTCCAAAGACAAAGACCCTGCCGTCGTGGCGCGAACATGACCACTGCGTGATAGTAAAGAACCAGCATCGAGATCAGGCAATAACAAACCATACAACACGAGAGGGGACTTGATTTTCTCTGCCAATCGCGTCAAGTTTACATTGTTCCAGGCCTGAGAGATCGTAATCACATAGCGGGCTAAAAGCTCCAAACATTGCACTCACTGGGGTTACAGAGGTGAAGATGCAGGGTTGGCTGCCTAATTCCTCGTCAAATACAGAGTCGTACCATCCTGTAGAAACTTTAAAAAGAGGACCATATACGCGTCTCATTTAACAGTAACATACCCACACCAAAACCATCCCCGTTCATTGGTCTTCTCCGATCAAGACGAAGCCTAGAATCGAAAGCCTGGTTAATGATCGAATGACATGGCCTTGTCAAAAGCTAGGGACGCGAGATGAGATTATAATAAGTAGGTACTACTGCTTGAAGACCAACATGAGATAGTTGAACTGGCGAAGTCCCCTTGTAAATGACGAAACGACACATCGGATACAGAGAGCAATACAATATATAGAAATACAAGGTTGTTCAAGTTACATAAGCAACTTATGATCTTCACAGAAGTTGCACAGAAGTTAATTAAATTCCTTTGGTCGCTTCCCCGGATCGCCACCAGCTTCGTCATAGACTAAGCCTGCAACTCGGAATGCAAGATCTACTTTATTCATTACCAATCTGGAAGTTGCAGGGGAGCAGTATCACTCACCGTCAGCTTCAGGCTTCTTCACTGCCTCCGCATAAACTCTCACTACATCTTCTGTCCCGCTAGGTCGAACAAAAGAACGGCCACCTTCATATCGCATGACAAGCTCATCGATCTTTGACTGTAGTCCAGGCGGATTAACCAAACGACGCTCAGCGTTTTCAGTCCGGAAAGCGTTTCTGTCTCCAACGACGACCTTGACGAGTCGGTTCGGTAAATCGGCATACAGTGAGTCCCACTCTGCAGCAGTGTACGACTTGTGCGCCAGTACGACTTCAACTAGGAGCATATCAGAGAGGGCGTCCCCAACTGTCTGATTGACCAGCTGCGTCAGATTCTTGAGATGATCGAGCGCAGTTTTTTGCGCAGGTGTAGATGGCTGATGCTGGGCGAGTTTATCCTGTGTTGGTTGCGAAAATAAAACGGTTCCGTGACCATTTGCTTCAAAATAGACTCCGATATCGTAGTATTCTGCAGCATGATGAAGGTGCTTGACTCCAGTTGAAACACATTTTACTGGCAAACGCTATAACAGCTTCAGATGAAAATTCTTGGTCACATCATATACATATATAACAAACCTCCGACAGATATTTGGTTGAAGCACCGTTAGCATAGGCGGTTTGCACTACACCGACTCTAACCTTGCTTTCAAGTCCTGCAGACTTGACCAGCTCGCTAAAAAAGGCAGCGACGAGAGCAGCAATCTTATCACCGTCTAGCATATGAAATTGTCGACGGTGGTCTAGATAGTAATAGATTAAACGGTCAGCGTCACCATCGAGGCTGCAGCCGCGTTGTCCGGGTGCGAGGACGTTGTCCAATGTGGGAGGAAGTTTCTGCGTAGTTTTGACATAATCCGCGCCACATTCATTATTCAATTTGCCGCGAGTTTGATAGTTCTCATTTTCGAGGTTCAACTGCAAAGTACCACCCAGATGCTTGAGGAGTTTAGAGGCTGCTATTGCACCGACTCCGTTGGCACAATCAACAAGCAAGTGTTCTATGCTTGGTCTACCAGACTAGATGGTGAATGTGTCGATGCATACTTCGATCTCAAGTAACACAGGACATACGACGAGTGTTTTGAAAGCATCACTGAGCTTTTCAAAGTATTCTTTCTCAAGATCATAGTTTTCTGGAGTATCCCGGGTATTTATGGCATTGACCGTATAGTGGAGAATGGGAGTTGTTGTGATGCCAATGTTCCGTTGTATGACATTCATGACCCGAAGACCGTCCTCGAGCGCAGACACGAGACGTGGTCCAGAACCTCGCGTATCTCTTGCATAGACTACTCGCGATGGTTTGGATAGCTCAATTTTTGCTGTACCCACAATTGTCTGGAGTGATTCAATGAAATCTTCCGCATCCGGCGCGTTCGCGAGAGTTGTTGCGTAGGCTTCCCAAGTTGCTTCCAACATCTCACCTCGACTATCGACAATTTTGACACCGTTGTCCTTCCTCGTCAAAACCGGGTCAGACCTGCTTTCATTAGTATCATAACGCACACACCTTTTCAGGGTTGTGTGATGCTGTGACCATTACGCCGACAAATTTGCCGTCTAATTTCTTACTCCGGAGGGCAGCAAGAATCCCTACTCGAAAGAGCACAGAGTCCAATTTCTTTTCCCTGATGAACATGCGATGATAGACAATGACCAGATAATAAGGATAACGTACTCAGTCCTGAAGCCAGCAGTGCCATACTGAAACTGGATGTCTGCAAGGATCTCATACCGATCGAAGCTGTCCTTGATTGCTTGAACAGGAAGATGAGACATGGCAGATAATGTAGGCTACAGGAGTTGGGTTGAAATAACGAACGCTTGTGGCAGTGCCGATAACCTTACATAATCCTGCGTTCCACGAAGTGGATTATTATAATTTCGCAAAAACTGCGTAATATAGCCTGTTCTTTCTTGCGTATGTAGAGGGGAAAATGTTATTAGATCGTATAGACCCGAAGAGGCCACTGTTAGCCGCCTGCAGCGCAGAAGGCTCCATCATGTCCGCTCTTCTAATGCCTCCAGTCGCGCTACCTGCCTAAGGTTTTATGGGTTAGCACATAAAAACAAACGAAAGTCAATCAAAACAAACCGATCTCTCACAGCCTCCTGCCAACGTTGCAACTTTGCAATCTCATTAAGCTGGAATCCATATATCCTCGGCCTGTACCTTTCCGCCTTCAGTGCCGCACTCGCTGTACTGATCGTCTCCCCCACACCCTCCGCAGCCACGACTTCCTGCTCCTCCCTTACCCTCCTTCTGCTCCTTCCATCTACCTCCCTCCCCCCTGACACGGCACCCATGTCCACAGGCCCACTTTTGGGAGGGATCAGGTTTGGGTAGACGAGAAAGAGGAGGTGGGGAAAAGTCGTGCCAAAGTAGGCACCATCAATGGAGCCATGTCGCGATGATTTAGGCGAGTAGAGGTCTTCACAGCGCCCACAGTAGAGCTTGACGGACTTTTCGTAGGGAACGTCGGTGAGCCCGACGGGGAGGAGGGGTTGGAGGGAGCAGAGGACGCGAGGGCAACGACCAAAATCCGCTCGTTTGTATTTTTCGAGCTAGCAGAGTGAGCGAGGATGAACGCAAAAAAGGAAGCAGTATATATACCATTTTCTGTAGACCCCGTGCTGTGACAATCCATCGTGCGTGTATAAGACCATACAGAAGTCGTGCTTGCACGTCAAGGGAGCCTCGCATTTCATCTTGGATTTCGTCATCTGTTGGGCGAATGGTTGATATAAAACCGCGACGTAGTGCAACAGGGACTTACCAAGGTTGTCGGTTATTAGATCTAGTGCCTGCGGGTAATTCGCGACCTCGTTGTTCAGACCCGTCAAATTGAATCGATCGAGAATGAAGTCTTCATCCACCTCGCAGAAGTACTCATTGCCCTTAGATGACAAGAACCACGATATCCACTAAGTAGAGAGGTCATTCACTGAGTTTTGAGTGGTTCTCTCCTCAATCAATGGCGGCGTACCGAGCTGATTTGAGATCTGCTCCGTTAGCGTCTCATACATAACAAACCTCAACCCACCTGGAGTAATCAGAGTCAGAGCCCGTCGAAGGATCTTCCACTGCCCGGATCATGAAGGGTTAGTTCCCTGCGATAATGTAAACCAGAAGACCAACTTCTTGGACTTGGCGGGTAGCTTGTGGCCGAAATGGTGAAACGAGGCGTGACCGCGAATGTCACAGCTGGCGCGCTGTTGGACGCCTCCGATATCTTCCAACTATCCCTGAACGCGCCATGAAACGTTATAGTTCCCCCACCACCCTCATTTCACGGTGGCCGCTTCTTCACTAGCATTGGTGTCTCGAGGAGATTTTCTCGAGTATACTTGTCTAAAGAGGTCGGTTAGTATGTTTAAACGAAGCTCTACGAAGACCAGCTGTTCCTTTATGGACCGCGCTGGTAAATCTATCCTATAATTATCCTACACTTAATTGTCTATGACGCCGTCGGGCCGTCTCCACAAGAGAGCTGCGAATTGAACGTTAACTTGCATGTCTGGTTTAGTTGCAATTGGGGTCAGATGACCAATTGTGATCGATGTGATCCACCAAACTCGCCCAACGTCATCAAGTAGTACTCTTAATGCCCTCCAAATCACCCGCTCAGGTTCTCTTCGAGAAAGCCGACAAGAAAGCCAATTCCTCCAGTGGTTGGTTCTCATCATCTTCAACGAAGTTCGAGGAAGCGGGAGATCTATACCAGCAGGCCGCAAACTCGTATAAATTGGAAAAATTGTTCAAAGAGGCTGGGGATTCTTTTGCCAGAGAAGCGGAATGTCGAGAGAAGTGCAAGGAGCAGAATGAGGCTGCCAATGCCTGGTGGAACGCAGCAAAAGCTTATAAACGCGGCTTTCCGGATTGTGAGGTCATTCTCGCTGACTGCTAGACTTGTGATTGATCGTCGTGCTGGCATATGCAGTGGCTATACAAGCTTTGACCCAGACTATCGTTCATCTTACTCAGAGCGGTCGCTTTCGACAGGCAGCAGACAGAGAGAAGGAGATCGGACAGATCTATCTACAAGAATCGAATGATCTACGGAGGGCTTGTGAAAGTTATGAGAGAGCTGGCGATTGGTATGCCCAGGAAGATGCAACTGCGTATGGCTCAATACAATATGGCTTTGCGTGAGATTTCTTATTGATTTTCATACCAGGACCGCCAACGCATGCTACAAGGACGCCGCAGACCTCCATGCAGACCTGGATGAATATCCGCAGGCGATTGCTCGCTACGAGCAAGTTGCAGGCCATTCATTGACGTCTCCTTTGACGAAGTACAGCGTCAAGGAGTTCTGGCTCAAAGCTGGACTTTGCGCATTGGCTATGAATGTATGGTGATATCGTATTGGTCATCCTCTTACTAAAGTGCTCCTTGTAGGATACTGTAACTGCGAAACGAAATATGCTCAAATATGGAAATCAGGATACGACGTTCATGTCAACTCGCGAAGCGAAGTTTCTGAATGCGCTTCTGGAGGCGGTCGAAGCTGGGGATCAAGAAGCGTTTACGGGTGCTGTAGTGGAATTTGATCAAGTCACAAAGCTTGACAACTGGAAGACGGGGATACTGTTGAAAATCAAAAGGGGCATAGAGGAGGAGCCTACCCTGACTTGAGTTGTGAGTTGAGTGATTTAGGACTTGTCAATTGTACAATGGGACATTTTATGTGTGTGATAGTACGTAAGTACCATAGTAATTAGTTGTTGACATAAGCCATCATTTCCCCCGAGTCGGAGAGCAGAACCGCCAGTGATAAGTAAGTAGCAGACGAGTAGATTCCAACTGGACTCTTCCCAAAGATAATTATTTAGGGTTCATTAATGCCAGAGTCCCACTTGGATTCATCATCCTCGTCGACAATCACTACATATCTACCATTCTGGAGCTGCACATCCAAGGATATTCCGCTGGACATCAGTCCAGACCTCCACAACGGCGTCAGTCCTAACCACGCTCCAAGTTTTGCAAACATTTTACGCTTCCCTTTCTTCCCTTTCCCTGGAGGATCGTTTAGAAGGCCTTCCCATCGGTAAACTGGTCTTGGCGGGATCGAAGAAGCGTCGTGATCTGTCCCACCCCCTGTGCCTAACAAAGTTGACGATTGGCCCTGTGTCTCGACATCCACTTGGTCCATCTCAAGTTCTGTTGGACCATCTCCAATATGGAACATGACGGCCTTGCATCACTTATGAGGCCAACCTCAGGTTTACGAGAAAACACTCACCCGACTCGATGCGCGAAAAACAGCGTCGTTTAGCCGTAGATATAGCTTATTCAAAAATCCCGAGGTGAAGAAGGCAGTCGATCGGGGATTTTTAGAGAAAAGACCTCTTTGTGCGAGGAAACTCTCCATAGAAGCACGAGGGAGAGGAGTATAGGCGATAGAACGAGGATAATGAGGGTTGAAGTCTGATGCGTGCCGTTCCAAGCCCCTAACTGTGTCATGATTTCGCCTCCAAATGTCATCCTAGATGTTACTTAACAGGGAGTTCAATCTAAGAGCATGTTTATCGCACCCAAAATATGTACCACCAGGTTGCAGCCTCCGATATTGTGACACGAGTGAGTCTCTCGTAGGCAGTTTCAAATATAGCCTTATTATCCACCATTAGCCGGTGGACCCGAGGATCATGTTCAGCTTGAATCGAGCTCTCAGCAAGCCCACCTGGAGATCGGGGTTGGTCATAGACATGATATAAGAATTGGTAAGAGAGAACGTCGCGTTTCCGACGACACTCTTGTCGATAGTGGCGTCGATAGCTTGAGAGGGTCTCTTCGACAGACCGCAGTCTTTCAGAGATGAGAGTTTGGTTAGTCTTTAAGAACTGTGCAAGAGCTGCCGTCAGATCGTGACCATGGTTTAAGCCAATAGCATCTCCAGCTAATATAATCTCCTTAGTATAACAGAGCTCCACGTCGAAGCCGCTACCAAGCGGTACCCCTTGCCATACTAGGTGTCCTTGACGCTGGATGCGCAAGATGCAAAAGGCATAATGAACCGACGTCTTTGCTCTGTAAAGTGTTCTAGCCCACCCCCAAGTTGAACGATCGCCGATTGGCTGCCGTAGTAAGCAGAGTGTCTAGAAATGTTATAAATAAACACTCACTATAACATGTTCATATGGCAATACGACCTTTTGACCTTCAAGGGCGCGGAGTGACAACCGCACTTGGCGCCATCGCTGAACCTCCCAGTTATTATTCTGAGAAATATAAGCCTCGAATTCCGATGCATGTTTTAGTACAGCAAGGGGTCCAGAGTCGTATCGTATGGCCTTGATTCGTTTAGTGCGACCTTTCAATTCAAGCAGATAAAATCTCTCACAAGAGTAGGAGGAAATGGGATCCACCATGCATTCCCAAAAAAGTTTGATTCTGGCCCGGAACAAGTATCTGGATCCTTCCAATAGCAGTCAGGTCCCACGAAATGGTTCAAAATTCGATCTTCCAAGCGCTCGAACAGTGCATTTTCCCGGTCCGATACCAGCCCGACAGCCTTATTGTATGCTGCAGTCCCAACATCTCTTAAGATCTGCATGGACAGGTGGACAAGCATAAAGACGTTCTAGATCAAAGGAAGGACGCATACCTTCAAGTTTTCAACATGTCTCTCGCCAGGGGATCCGCGAAAGTCCAACAAATATGGTGGAAATTCTGAGTCTCGCGCTTCTACAAACATCATTCTCTGTCCCTTTGGAATTGCACATTCAGGAGTAGTAAGTAGTAATGTTGTGATGGATTCCTGCCATATGCGTCGCTTCGTGTGGAGGGAGGAAGAAGTAATGTCCAACCTAACCAAAAATGTAAGATTGTAGCTCGCGATCGTCGGGTATCTACATTACCGAGGTGAAAATACGTCAATGCCTTACATACAGGATGGATGAGTGGGGCAGATACATGAGGCTAATTGCACCCACTAAAATCAATGCGCCCGGTGAGTCCTATATCAAGATAAGTATGGTGCTTCAATGAAGAGGTGATTCTGACGTTTTACAATACGTTGTGTGATGGCCCAGTCGATGGTCGTAAAATCTGCAATAATCAAGATAAAGCTCATGGCAACAGAAGCCATGAGACCATACACACATAATGTGAAGCTATATGTTGTAATATAAATACTGAGAATTCTATATCAGTCGAGAAAAAGAAAGTTGATGACCAAACCTACACGTAAAGGACATAAGTGTTCAGTACATCCTTTCCAGGTACATCGAATGCAACTGCAAGTGCAACTGAAGACGTTGTAACGTAGACCAACCTTGACACCCATTCACTGGCATTGTTGACTGGGTCAATGAAAGGCGCAATTATGCACTGGGACAAAAAGAAACCAATTGTGGAAACCAGGAGAAGTACCTGCCGTATGATAGGAAGACGGGAAGAAGATAGAGAACGGAAAATACAGTTGTTCGCATCGATAACAACAACAATGATGAGAGTACTCAGTTTGGCACCGAGGTAGGTTGACTGGTAAGTACCCCAATTACGGCGAAAACCTTCGAGCTGTGAACGAATAATATATTGTCTGAGAAACAACATACCATTATAAAGAAAGGAGAATGGATTTCGGTCACGGTCAAGAAGATGACGATACTCCTGGTCCATCTCGACGTTGTTGCGCGGTCGGCCAAGTTCCGAATATCGGTCCACCTTCGGAACCGACTTCTTAATAACATTATGTAATGCGATAGGAAACCAAATGGTAAGCTTGAAACAATGGTCAAAGTAATCCGAAGACACAAATATGGTACATCTTACAAACAACACAACCACCACGGACATGATAACAATCATAGGAGCGTAATTGACTTCGTTTTTTTTCATGGTTGTTGTCCAGCAGAAATCTAACGGGTTGCGATATTCACTTGCTGGGCCCAAGGGGGGTATAACTGGTGGAATGGACGCCGTTCTGTTATACGGATTGGCGACCACCCATAAATCTTGAGACCAAACGAGGACATGGACCGCCATTGTGCTGAGGGGAAGATATATGACGGTCAACAGAAATGTAACAATGACAAGACTCCATCGTCCCCCGTTTAAATTTGGCGCTTGTAGGCCCTCGGTGGTGCGGTAACGATCGTAATCACGAATTGAATGATAAAAAAGGGAAAGCAAGCCCGCTGCAATTACCATAAAAATTACAAGGAAGATAAGAGGCTGGGCGACAGTGGATGCAAAATTGAGCGCCAAGATATTGGGTCTAAACATGGAAATATCAAAAGGACTACAGCTGCGAGAGCGATTCCGACTGACATAGTTCCAAGGAATAATTTTTGCCACTGGTTTTGGAGGTCTCGACCACCGAGCGGCACTGTAAAGAGTGGATAAAGATAGACAACGCCATGAGTGAACCCTTACCCAAGGTGCTCAAGATTAAGGCAAAGATCTGCACAGTGTTAGAAAGGCCCTGCAGACTGTAAGATGACGCTAGGACACTCGATCCCTATAGAGGCATAAGTATGCCATGCTTCATATCAAATCTAAACATACCATGAGACCCAAGATTATATTCACTGCAGATCCCAAAACTGTGTTTCGATTCCTCCACGTAGGAATTTGCGTCCTGTTGGTCTCCAAATCCTCGAGTGACATACCAAGTTTGGCAAGATTGCCCATGGGAGGGAATGGCACTTCTTGGTCAACAACTTGCGAAAACCTAGGGGGGGGGAACGAGGAGAGGTATTTATCCAACTTGGGCAGATGTAGTGGCGCGGCATCGCGAGCAAACAGAACTGTCGCAGGTATAGGTGCATGCTTTCCAAGACGGGGTTTCTGAACAGGAGTTGTCTCTAGTCGGATACTAGTAACAGGGAAGCGCTTGAGTAATAGTGAGGAGTCGTCACTGAAGTCAGACGAGTAACGTCCTGCCTCCCGTTGCGCAGCAAGGCCACTGTAAAGATGATGGCGGCCAACAGTGTCGTCAGTTATGTCAGTTGTGGGTTCGGTGTCGTGAGAAGGAAAGGGAAGTTGTGGTGTATATCTTGATATTGCAGTTGAGCGGGAATTCTTGGTATTAATCTCGTCTCGTCGGCTCCTGGAATCGCGTGCGAGAGAACCCTGTGGTCGTTCTGTCTGATCGACATCGCTATGTTTCTGGGTATCGTGAGAACGAGGGCGCTTAGAATGCTCCAGTCCTGCCATTCGTGCCGTTCCTATAACGTTGGGCCCAGAAGAGATCACGGTGACATCGCACATTTATATGAAGCTAGCTCTCTATATGAGGCTAAGCGTACACAACAACATGCTATCAATTGTTTATGTAACTAGACATTTATGTTCCGAAACGCATTTCTGCTGCTGCAAACTCATCTAACGCTTGTCTGAAGCTCAATTCGTCCAGGGACGCAGCCTCCGACGAGGAATTACGCGTGTTTAACCACTTGAACATGGGCGGAGGCCCTTTAATTGTATTATGGCTGAGAAGACAGTAAGACTCATAATATCCTACGATCAGAATGACTACTTACTATATTTCTGTCAATCTAATATGCCAAGGCGGATAACCATGGAGTTCCAGAAGTGTATTTCCAGAATGCGAAATCAAAAAATCTGGAGAAGAAAGGCTGCTATCGGCTAGAACAACAGCACAGCTTGAGGGCCATCTCTTTCAAATTGCAGAAACCACACCTTCTAAAGAGGCGTTCAATGCATCAATGGACAGTTTAAAGCCATCATTTTTGGTATGTTTAGCTGTTCTTCTTGACTTTCGATGCTGCCGCGAGGCGAATAGACAAGCAACAGTTGCTATCGCTTGTTTTGACGATCTCCGTGACGCAAGACACAGCGTCAGGGACTTGTGTGGAACACAATCATGGGCTGGCACACAGGGAAAATGGGTTAGACGTGGTGGGATAGAGGTGACCTTCACCACGTACATAAGGAACGTAAAGCAGAACTGCTTTCACAGGAGCACGTTTTTCCCGCAATGTGTATTGACTCCGTATTCATACTGAAAAATGACCCATCGATGTCTTGTGGTAGAAGAGGTCGTGACTCTGAGCAGTCAGACAGCGGCGGGGTTGGAGGGTAATCGATCTCAGATTCACTGGAGTCCTGCTCTGAACAGTCGTTTGAAAAAATCTCACGAATACGATGCACCCGTTCTATGAGTCTACCTAACAAAAATGAGACTTTTCTTCCAATATGGATTCGACAATAGTGGTCCATACCATGCTCCTCATAGACGGTGAGCTTTTGAGTTCCAATAACGCGACACCAGCCCACCAGTTTGACTATAGTGCCTGTGAGTGATTTTTCTATGTCTTCAGAAGACGCGTTTGGGTCTATAACAAGAACAACAGCGAGGTGTTTCGGTATCCGTCTCCGTACGGCATCAAGTGGTTGAGGAGAAGCAGCAGTAAGTCGTTTGCACCCAGAATAAACAAATAGTATCAGAGAGTAGAAGATATGAAGTATTCTTAGCCAGAATGTTGCAAGTAGAGCCATCGTAGCTTCCGCCTGTTAGGCGGTACTTTTACGATTAATTTACTCGTGACGTGGTCGTAGAACTCCACGTGATTATTTTCACGGTTGCGTCTATTTTTTTATGGTGTGCCAGTTATTGGCCATCCATTACTATTAGTGCTTTCCACTCTGGATTCACAGCTGTATCTTCCCAACCAGCACTACAAGATCATTTTAAATGTCTTCCATTCAATATCCCTTACTGAAATTGAAAAATGAGACCAAACTCTACATGGGATCTCTTTTCTTAGTGCACACGTGATATTTTACAATGTTCATACTACTGGAAGGCTGTTTCTTAGGTATCAGAGGTCAGGAAGGTCCCAAGCCACTTGTGGTGCACTTTACCTAGCAGTCAGTATCCAAATGCAGGATTTCTAGGCAGTTGCTACATTCCTGGACCTCAACTGTGGCATAAATAGATATGAAGAAGTCTCATGTACTGTACATGTGTTGTAGATCTCAGTATCCATATTGTTCCAAGAGGGACAGATTTCCATGTTCAGTAAAAATGCTTGTTATTTGCTTATTTCTAATACTGGTAACAATGAGCGATAGTTGCAGAGAGGAACCCCCAGTTTGAAGCTGGTTTTTTATGAGCAGCAAATGGCCGCAGAAAGAGCTACTTTACATGTATAGCCGATATCATGTCGATGGGCCTCTATTTAGTTGTTGTTTGGTTCTATATCATCTATCAGCGACGGAACCCTACATGCCGACGAGCCGAGTACGTGGCAAAGTTGCACCTCGATGTATCTCGCTTCGTAGGGGCTCGGCATGGGGTTTATCGCTGATATGTAGAACCAAACAACTAGACAGAGGTGTTGTGTTGTGCAGGGGCCTAACATGATATCGGCTGTAACAGTTTCTACAATTTTTACTTCTTTCTCCGATATTTGCATCTATTTATACCCAGTGTAGACGGAAAACAAATTCCAACATACTCTAATATCCAATTAATGAGCCTATGATGTTTTCAAAATCGAATGGCAACGAAGGTAACGATGTCCTTGATACTCCACGAGTGGCGCAGTGGGAAGACGAAGAGTCAGAAGTAGATGAACCTACGTTTAACGAGTTGGAGCAAAACCAATTGGTGGGTAAGGATCTTTATTCCCAAATTGGTGTGCTAAAATTACCTTCAAAAAGGGACGTCTTCAAGACGGTATACCACCTTCTAGTACCCGCAATGACTTGAAGTGACGAAACGTATGGGTAGATTTATCTGACCTGCCACTTGGTATCCTACGACGAGCCCAGCAATTTGTCTCTCAAAATGAAGCCAATCCCGAAGACTCTGACACAGGCGACGAAGATGAAAGTCTAGATGACGGCACACACACAAAAGACAGAGGGAAGCAAATATCAGAACCGAACAGCAAACATAGGTTTGCCATCACAAAGCGTTGGAACAAACACGCGTAAGTTATCTGTTCGGTATACTTCAAATTTAATGTTTGTGCGCAAGGCCAACGGAAATCACCTCGAAGAAGCCGGTTACGCGAAAGAGAGCCATCATTGAGGTTGAGGCGGTAGTAAGTGAAGTTTGATATCCAGGACAAGCAGGAATTGACTTTATTTGCGGAGCAATCTCGAGATCCGCGATTTCTGCCGCTCGCTGGAGAGTTATCAACGGAGAATTTTCGAGCGCGATATAGCTTCCTGGCAGATGCTCACGAGGCAGAACTCGATACCTTACGAGAAAACTTGAAACGCGCCCGGAAGTTGCTTGCAACTTCTCCTCGGGACCTTTTTTATGAACGGGATCAAGAAGTAAAGAGGCTAGAGTTAGCAGTCAAGAGGGCTGAGAGTATGGTCAATAAGGATTCTAAAGACAAGACTGAAAGAGAGGCCCTCCTCAAGTTGACGAGGGAGGAGAAAGAAAAGAGGAAGCAAGGAAAGCGACACTGGTGGTTGAAAGAGTGTAAGTATTATCTCAACGCTACGTTATGGTCTGGTATAAATTACATTCGTTCAGCCGAGAAACGGGACGTATTGGTGCAGGCAAGGTATGAAGCACTTGCCGCAGGTGGTGGCAAAGGAGCAGTCAAAAGAGCCATAGCAAAGAAACAGAAGAAAGTTGGTCAGAAGGAGAAGAAGTCGAGACCGTTCCCCAGAGGAGCTTTTAGCAGCATCGGGGAACATTCACGACAACAAATTTCTGAAGGTGATAGTAGAGGAGAGGGGCAGTCGTCTGGTAAGAGACGGAGAGTGGCCAAGTAGACAACTATGCATATATCCCATCGACTATTTTTTTGTCAACGTTGTCGACTTCCATCGTCATGACATTGGCATCTAGTTGCTCGCAGCCATGACTGACCTGGGCCAGTCATTGCTCGTTTCTCTGCCTCACCCCGAACTTCGTCAGGATGCAGACGAGAGATCAGATATATTCAGAGGACGAAGTCCGTCTCTGGCTCGTCCACCGACTCGGACCCAGGATGATGGGGAGTCATTACGACCATCCCTGTCAGATTCCATCCTTGGAAGAGGGCGAATTGAAGCGCTAGCAGCGATAGTGGAGCTAGCGATTACTCGCTGGGCGAGGAGAAATTCGTCCGCCTCGTCTTCATCCTCCTCATCCTCATCCACGTCTCGATCGCAAAGAGCTCGGCTTCGAAAACGGCGCTCGAGTGTAGAGACTTTACAGACTGTTCAGTCTGAATGGGACATTGCGGCTCAAATAAAATTAATAAAAGCTCGAGAGGAGCAAAGGCAAATACCACGAGAATTTATTCTATATTCACCACCTTTGCTTTCTGCTGGCCAACTTTTGTGCGAGCCAATGACACGACGGATCACCAGAACTACCTCTTTGTCCCTCGTTCTGACTCAACTGGATTCAACATTGAAATCGACCCTCAAGCCTCGACGTGTTCAACCACAGAAACGCGTGTTCAAGGCCCCCGCACATGTTGTATGCAATGATCATACGTTCATTGACGGTGCGATGATTTTAGGTCGTTCTTACTTTTTTGGAACCCACAATTTGTGTTAAGGAAAGCCCAGAGATGTTCTACACCCAATTGTCGTCAAATCAGCTTCCCGTAAGCCGAAAGCTTGGTTCCTGGATGTTGCTTCACCTACCTGGGAAGATCTGCAAGCTATCGGCAAGGTGAAAGCTTGGATTTTATGCAGAACGTAAATCCGGTGTTGACTCAGTCCTCTAGTTGCTTCACCTTCACCCTCTCACGTTGGAAGACATTTTGCAACGTAACCCTCGCGAAAAGCTGGAACTTTTCCCAAAACTTGGGTATTATTTTATCTCCTTCCGAGCGATCGAAAGTCAAGGTTCTAAGGACACTGGGGAGAGAAACAACGTCATTCATACTTTGGACGATTCTAGTCAAGATGACGGATTCATTGGAGCAGCAAACGTCTACATGGTTGTTTTCAAAGAGGGCATTTGCTCTGTAAGCAACACCTTCATCAGCCATACGTCCACTTATGCTCCGTAGTTTCACTTTACCGACGTATCAGGTATGTTTGTGCATACAAATCAATACAGCAAAGTTTCACAGTGCTTTAGAACATATCGAACGTGTTAGAAATCGGATTGTACTGTCGGAAGAAGCCGTTAATATGTCTTCTGGTGTGTAAACTCCCCTCAAAACCTAGTGCTCTGATCAAGTCCTGGCTAGACTGGATCGCCCATGGCATTTTGGATTCTATTGTGGACTCTTTTTTCCCACTATTGAAGGAGATCGAGAAGGAAGTAACCGCCATCGATGATTTGGTTTTCTTGGATACTAATCTGGTGCCACCTATTCAAGTTGAAGCTCAAGGTCAAGTTGCAGATTCGTTAATGTTGGAAAAGGTCCACATGAAAGAAGACTTTCAAATGCCAGAAAAAAATGCAGCGCAAACCGGTCCCGTTACTCCCCCTTTTTTTTCACCTCGATTCACCGTCCTTATAGTCTTCCAGAAATTTAAGCGCACAACCAGCGGGATTTGGGACTCACTTGCAGCGCCTTTCACCGGTTTGCAACCGATCGCCACTCATTTTACATTACGACGCATAGCCAGAACACGGAAGTTAGTTACTTTGTTAACGCGCTTGCTTGCAACAAAATCGGAAGTGATCGCACAAATCAGAAAGCGGCTTCTAACTTCGAGTCAATCGGGACTTGGAAATAGGCCAAGAACAAACAGGGAGGAGGACGTTGAAGTATCAATTTATCTGGGAAATGTACAGGGTGTGTTGCTTCTTGTGCTCTTCGAGTACCCTGATTTGCAAGCCGTTTAGACCACATCTTGACGTTGCAGCATTCTCTCGCCCATTATGAACGAATGCTCAACCAATGTCATCCTGCGTATCTCTCCCAATTACGGACCACAGCAGGCACCCTGAGAGCTGGAACCGATAAGGCCGCACTCTACCTCACGATCGTCAGTATCGCTGGTTTATGTGTTCAACCCCTCATCGGTATTTTATACCATCGCATTTCCCTAAGAAATTCAATACAACGATTGTTTCTAGGAGTTTTATCCCTTAATGTCACTGTTCCACAATCACCTGCTTCCTTTCACGCTTTCGGGATCGTGATTGTGCTCTGCGGCTTCATTATTTATGGTTACGCTTGCTTTGTTAGATGGTGGTGGATCCAGGCAAAACGACGACGTGGAGCAGTCCTCTCGAAGGCGCTCAATTGAAGATGCTCATAGCATCTGCAACAATTCTACCTCAGCAAAACCAAGGTCAATGACCTATATCTCACGGAACACCAGCTGCAGGCTCTTTCACAGCGAGCGTGCTACGCGACAAAAGCTGTTCCGTGTCCTTCAGCTCTGCCTGTACTACTAAAGATCGTCAGTGATTTGAAAAAAATGAATGTAGTATAACGGGCAGTATTTACCTTTCGCCTGCAATAACGTCTGTTTTCGTTCTAGCTCCTGGAACGTTAATTGCAATATGGACCTCTGACGCCGCAACGTTTCGTCAGTGCGCATGAGATGCTCTGATTCAGAACGTATATATTCTAAGCTTTTCTCAACCTCTTGCTGGAGTAGTTCGAGACCAGCCATTTGTCCCACAAAAATATCTCGAATCTCTTCCCATTTCCGACCTGAGAAGCGTCAACCTTGTGAAACGTCAACTACATATGGAAGACTGACCAGACGCGTGCACGTCGCGGTTGGCAGAGGAACACTTTGACACTTGTTCCGCTAGGCCACCGTC
The DNA here is from genome assembly GCA_026075535.2 of Tricholoma matsutake. Lineage (NCBI taxonomy): Eukaryota > Fungi > Basidiomycota > Agaricomycetes > Agaricales > Tricholomataceae > Tricholoma > Tricholoma matsutake. The sequence continues at coordinate 7,394,700 of AP026540.1, read as the reverse complement.
GTCAGCCCAGGATACCGTCTTAACTAAGTCACCTATGCCGGCTCCCTTGATACAACTCCTCCGTCTGCGAATTTCAGGTCTCGGCGTATTATCCTGCTTCGGAGGGATTGAGGAGGATTCGTCATCGAGCGGCAGATCCTTAGCATTCGAGTTCAAGGGGTGTGTTACAAACTTCTGGGGATCAGCTGACAAGTCATAGCCCGTCTCTGGATTGCGTATGCGCAACAGATGGGGTAAGGGAGGTGGCGAAGACGGCGGAACAGCTCTAGGGAGTGCAGGTCGTGTTGGTAGCGATGCAGACCTCTCAGCAAGATGTGGCAATCTCGAAGGCTGGGGAAGGAACCGAGTTTCCGAACGTACGTGCAGTCGCTTGCCCTCATTGGACGGCACGGACAACTGTCGAGAATGTTGATTTGAAGATGGCGAGTTTCGTTGCAAGAAGGCATTAGTACGTTTTTGTTGTTGTTGAAACCATCTCTCCATCGCGTTGACTCGAAAATCTGAGGGAGCGATGATGGTTTGAAAAGTGAGAGGGTCACTAGGTTTTCTCAACGAAGAATCCTTCGCTAGTTTATGACACTTGCGAATCATCCGGTCCTTGAGATGACGGATCTCCAAAATACGCTCCCAGGATAGAGCCGCCTTTTTCCTCAGTTCAAACACTTCAAATTTGAGGAGCTGTTCGTACATAGATGCGGTTCCGGGAGGCAATAAAATCTGATAAGGATGTGAGTGTCTGATTCGCAATTGGTAGTTGCAATCGCACCTTCAACTGATTGGGAGTGTCGGTAGTCTGGATGTATCTCCATCCCTTGGGAGTCTTTGGATCATAGGCTTCGAGCTGGCCCCTGACTGGGCTTGAACAAAAGGTGTCGAGGGGAGGACTGTCGGGTGTTGAAGATTGCAGCATAACAATAAAGAGGACAACGAAAATCAAAACATGTTATAAATTGGAGATTTTTTCACACACACGAGGCATGCAAACCAAATCCAGGAGAGTCACGAATGAATGGCTGTTACACGAATACCAGTTAAGCGCATGAATACAAGTAGGCTAGAACGTTTGACGATGCCGTAGATACTCGTAGTACTCTGGTGGTGATAGCGGCCACTGATCATCGTGGGTCCGGCGTGGGAAAGGCTGTTGTCTGCACTGAACGTATCCGTTCAAACCGTTATTTATTGCGCCTCATGTCCTCATCTTTTGCTCGATATGAATCCTTTCTCATTAACAACGTCTCCACAATCTCTTCCTTAGAGTCATCCCTGAGGTCCATAACATGGTTTTTACCGGGCAGATTCAAGGACGCAGAGCTGGCGTCTGAAGCTCGTTAGTTGTCTTCGTAACGCAATGCAGTATGGTTTCCTGACAATGCACGCCTCTTCTGCAGTTTCGGCACTTCTCAATGTGATGAGCATGTATCACGACACCCTCCTTGCGAAAATCATCAGAAACGATCGCAATTATCGCCCCCTGATCCCGTCTTCGCTTCACACTCGTTTCACGAAAGCCTGGTCGGAAAGAAGCCATGTGTATAAATGGGCTGCTAGGGCGCTGGAGCTCATCAGATTCACTGAACTTCTAGTGGAAATGGGTCTTCGAAGAAACACGACTTCAAAAACAAGATGGAGAAGTGTCGTTTTGTTAGAGTTCATCAAGTAGCTCGTGTCGATTTTCTGCTCTGTGTATCTGCTCACATTCCTATAATTCATAGAGCCATGCTACGTTTTCTCCTGCTACGTATCACCCGGAGACCCTTGTTATTTCCTCCAATTCCTGAGCGTGCATTTGATCCTACCACACCTCCGCCTTCAAGCCATGAATCCTCGCCAACTCTTGCCCCTTCATCCCCCTCTTCATCACCTACTGCAACTCCTGACCATCTGAGGAACAACCATTCCCCTCTTCCGCCTCATCCGCTACTTACGGTTTCGCCTCAAAAACCCATCGATACGTCTGTCCAAGACTATTTGCTTCCAAAGGCCATGACAACGTCATCCGTGAAACTACCGGCATCCCTCATCCAGACATTATCTTCTCCTCAGGATTGGATTGGAGAAATAATCTACGTTCTAAGGCCTCTTATATATGGTATGGGTCAAGAAGATTCAAAAATACAAGTGCTAACTTCTTTCAGTCTCGTTACTCTCCTTTGACCGGCATTCCGATCGTCCCCTGGTCACACTGCTCATCATGGAATTTGCCTCCAGAAATTTACGCAGAACTCCTTCCCCATCCGCTGCTCTTGAGCGGTCAGAATATGCAAGGCGAGATAGAGATATATTATGGTATCTACTAAGGGGATCCATCTGGGAGACGTTTACTCGGTTAGTATACTTCCTTCCTGTTTATTTTCCGTCCCTCATCCTTTTTTCTCCAGTCCGAAGTTAGAAACATTCGCTAACCGAGCATCCAAAATGCCATTGCTGGGATTGTTTGGCGCATTTGTACATGACTGGATTCCATTGATTGATGAATACTACTATTGTATGTGCAATCTTTCCTTCTGTAAACTCGTCGTCCTAACTCCATTCTTAGATACGTCTCCTTAGATTCTCCTTTCCCGTGTCTTTTGATTTCCTGTTGTGTGTAAGCAATTATCTTTATTAGTAGCAGTTGCCTTCACATCGGGACGAACAGGTTTTTGGGTCAGCTGAAATTTGTGTTGAAATTATGGTTTCAGCAGCAAACTAGATATTTTGGATGGACCGAAACGAGGTTTAGGGCCACACAGAAATCGTTGTTTTCGGTTGATCTGAAAACCTGTCTACAATTTGATATCTGCTTTGCTTAGCTATAGGACAAAGACAGCCTCGACAGAGGTAATATATGAAAATTGCTCCAGAAAATAAATAAAATATGAGCATTGCTCCCAATTGATCACGTCACACACTAGCCAACGATATGTAACGTTATGTAACAATCTCGTTTTCTTCCTGCCAAATCATTGTTGGCATGGAGTCGAAACCATTGTATGATTTGCGTCGTATTGTCACGACTCACGACGAGCGAGGGGTGGCGGTTGTGCAGAGCGACTCCCTTCTCAGCTCAGTGGTAAATGCCCAATCTCTTTCGTATTTTCCTTTTGCCTGACGATGATGTTAAGGATATGGAAGGCTTGAAAGGAGCTAAAACTGCTGCAATCTGGGTTACGACAGATTCTATACCTACCAATGACAACAATAATCCGTCGGTCTCAGACGTATTCTAGTTGCATCAAGTCTAACGACAAGGTTGTAGTGAAGACGGCGCTATTCGAAAGATAGAACCCACCAACTTCGGACTTGTCCATCCGAATGGATCCAATCTAAGGTCTACTGAACTAGCACCGGGGGCTACTACACCAATGGTGTGATTTGTTTCCAGGACACCCATTCTCTCAACTGATATAGTTCTGGGTAGCACCGCACATCGTCTTTGGACTATAACATTCTGGGTGAGTACTCTTCTGGCAATTACAGAATCGTCATCCCTGAATGTATTATATGTGAAGTCTCTGGGGAAGTCATCTTGATAACTGAGGATGGAACAGAGAATCATTTGAAAAACCCGGGTGATATCGTAATCCAGAAGGGAACGATGCATGCATGGAGAAATCCTTCGACAGAATGGTCCCGGTGGTTGACCGTTCTGATTTCGGCTGAACCTGCTGTTATCGATGGGAAACCCTTGGACCCAGCTTTCATCCCCTAGGAATAGCTGAGAGCATGTCGCTGTGGCAGGTCTCATTGCTGTTGAATGCTGAATCCGTTTGTCAAGTTAGATCTCGGACGAATGATCCACCGTTCACTGACAAGGACGCCCCAGTAATATACTTCGCAACATCGCTGGCAATGAAGCCAACAGGGCCAGATATGTCTTCTGGGAGTATTTAGAATCTGGAAATACGACTAGCCGGATACACCTCCCAGTCTGCTAAGAGCTGTTCGCTCAACCATGGACTGGAGTTTCACGTCAATCCCGAGGTCTGCCAAATCTGTGGCTATCGTCCCTGAACGAATGGCATTGGCCCGTATTTATTTTCCAAGAGCGACCGCACAGCGTGACGCGATTCCTGCTTCGTTGGGGTATAGTGGCTGCCATTGGACCTGTGACTAGAACGCAGTTGCATCGGTGAAATGGTACCATTGATATTCGCACGAGCGCAGAGATTGAGGAGATGCCTATTATAGATCCTCCTTGGGAGGGGGGTTGATTCTTCATCTGATTAGCAACCGCTAAGCAACCTAGCCGACGTAAGAAAATCCTGAATGTGTATGTTTTAATTTCGCCTTGTAAAATGAAGAACCATCGAGATTGACTTGATGAGTTCGTTCCCAAACGGCGTGAGGAACTCCGCAAAGGTTCATATGCCTGCGTTTGAAACAAGGATTCGCCCAAAGGCTTTCGTGCTTGCTTCGACGAACTAGAATAGATACAAGTCAGCTTCATAAACAACAGAGCTGGGAATAGAGAGGTGCGGGCTACACACTACGGACATGGCTCATCTCGATCTCACGTTGAAGGCTTTGAATCTCGCCCTCTGTTGCTTCGTCACCAAAGTAGTGCAGAATCAACGCCGACGCGCCATGTTTTGCAAACTCCAGTGCACTGGTCAATACCCAGAGCGAAAAGAGCACAGCTGGTCAGGGGTGATCCATTTTACTCGCCATGCGCGCCCAATGCCTCTGGAGGCACCCGTTATGCACACAATACAAGGGTCATTTAGGAGTGGAGCAAAAAGCAGGCATCGACTAGAGGAGTGAGGCATACGAGTGTGGATCCGGCAAGCGTAGTGGTTGGAATTGGACATTCATTGGGAGGAAATACTATGTGAGCTTTGAACAAACTTTTTTGAGTTCTTCCAGCTTTGATAAACTGCTCAGGTTTATTCTACAGCATCCAGAGCCAATCATACCGTTCTCATCGTTCATCATGGTTGAACCAATGATCAGTCCAGCCTGGTCCGCAACATCTCAAAAATTTACTACGATCGATACTGGTGAAAGGGGGTTATGAACGAAGGGATGTGTGGCCTGGCCTTAAACTAGCCATGAAGGCGCTAAAGAGACGCCCGAACAAAGAAATGGGATCCTCGCATTCAGTCGTTGCGTGTTTTGGAGCTCCGGTGTGGCGATATATCGTTCTGAGAAAAGAAGCAGAAATATGGCATCAAACCACATCCTGGTCCAACTTGCGTAGAAACACCATACAATGGTGTTACCCTTGCCTGCAGTCGCGATCAGGAAACTGTACGTCGTAGGTTGACTTTTGAATCTTCTCGCGCGAACTGACTGGATTGATTTCTCAGGCGATGTGTCGAGACGCAGGTGGTCTAGTCACACTAGTGGCACCATATCTGAACAAGGTTCGACCGGTGCATCTTGTCTTTGGTACCTTCAATGTATGTTTGCACTGTTCCGTGTGAGCGATTAAAGATATCGACTGTAGCCCAGCACCGGTTCGGCCGCTCTGCTTGATCTTCAATCTGGCCGTAAATATGCGTCTGGCAAAACTTGGAGTTGGTCACCTGCGCCATATAGCCTTTATACCATACCTAGATTCCAGAAGAGGCGCCTGACAAACTCGGTTCTGGTAGTCGTAAGGTCAGATGAATCACACCTGTATCGCATGCCACAAATGCCATTACAGACGACTAAGTCTAAGTTATGATACCTCCTTACAGTTGTCTTGTGAATAGGAACTCTGCGATACTACACGTATTAACTTGGCGGCAGCATCTAACTTCTTCCATCTATTACCATGCTACTATTTCTTTCTATCCTGTTCTACTTGCATACGTATGTTGCATTGGAATTTTTGATTAATGTGCCATGTTATGGGATGACACGACGCGGATATCCCGGACCGGAATATCCCCAATGCCACGCCCATCATGGGTTGTGTTCGGCAACATCGATGATCACCTGAGCACATATAGGACCCCTCATGACGTGTTGTAATATGGTTCTAGCGAACTCAACGGCTGAGAATGGACGGGTGCAGATAAAATGGACCGAATCTTCAGCTCTTCCCCATCGTTTACAATGTCGGCGAAGATGTAAGCGCAATTCTTTGCTCGTGTTGAGAATCTGAATTGGGAATTGTTTCATAGCTACTATGACTCCGATGCTGATTTGGAGATCCTCAAGAAGAAGCAGATCGTTTTCTTGGGGCCAGTGCACCATAAAATATGAGCCTCCTCCTAATGAATATTGCTGCGTTTAGGTTCGGCAACCAGGGTGCTGCACAGGCGCGGAACATGCGAGATAGCGGAATTCCAAACAGCAGCATTCTAATTGCCAACCGCGATGATTCGTATGCTGCTGATGCAAGATCGAAGGGTTTCACAGTCGAGCATGACTTTGGGAAAGCAGCTGCAGCGGCGGACGGTGGGTGCTATGCGACTGAGAGGAGCACAAGCTGATCCATCGATCGACTAGTTCTCTTCCTTCTGATCCCAGATCAAGTGCAACCTCGAGTGTTCAATGAGCAGTTCGCCCCACGATTGAAAGAAAATGCAGCGATTGTCATTGCCAGTGGTTACAATGTGTTCTTCAAGTTACTCAACTTTAAACCCAAACAAGATGTTGTGATGGTTGCTCCAAGGTATGTCCGTGGACATCTTTCACAGCTGGACAATGATGATTGGCTTTTTTCCCAGAATGATTGGCTCGTCCGTGCGTTCTTTATACGAGAAAGGGCGTGGTTTCCCTTGTTTTGTGTCGGTGGAAGAAAATGGGACGGGCAACGGCTTGTCAATCGCACTCGCGATATCTCGTGCAATCGGTGCTACAAGAGCCGGCGCAATTGCTTCCTCTGCCAAGGAAGAAACTGCGATGGATCTGTTTGCAGGTAACTTCGAGCCATTTTGTTTACTCAGTATAATCAAATAATCCCGACTTTCAGAGCAAGCACTCTGGCCGAACATAATTATGCTCTTCAGGTAAGTAAAATTGGCACTCAGAACGTACCCAGCAATGTAACTATAGTCCGAATGTAGAGAAGCATTCAGCGTTCTGAAAGAAGTTGGCTGCTCTGACGAGGCTCTCTGCTATGAAATGTGAGCATAACGAACTTTTTGAGTTGGGGCTTGAGGGCTTACGGGCTCTAAGGTGGATGTCCAAGGAGCCTGCAGAGATTTTCGAGAGAGCTGCCGAGGATGGTTTCATTCAACAAGTGTGACACATGAAACCAGGATACATCATACTGACCTTGTGATATGTAGTTAAAGCACCACTCGATAGTATCACAGTTTGGACAACTTAGCGGAGCATTGGCACTTGACGGTCACGCCACTCGAGATCACTTCAAGCACATCTTGCATAACCAGGTATTTATCATTTGGAATGACATCGGACTGTTTACCAATGCAACTTCTAGATCTTGAACGGAAAGTTCTGCCAGGAGTTTAGCAAGATTGAGAATGCCCTTGAGAAAGATGGAACGGACAACCCATTGCACGAATTGTACCGAAGATCGGAAGCAACTGAGCTTGTTCAGGCCGAGAAGCGGGTTCGGGCAAGACTTGCAAGCGTCTGACGGTTGTGGATGTTTGTCTATGAGATACCTGTCAAATACATGTCAATAACTGCGCCCGCAATAACAAAGTCTTGTAAACAAACCGTCGTCTTCATGTCTTCTCCCAACGGTAGGATGGATGTTGATAGATCACCGAACCCGAGGTCGTGTGTGTCCATACTCTTGTCTTTGAATTTACTTACATCATGTTATAGGTCACGCAATCTATCTACAGATACGCATCGTACCAGAAGATCCCATCGCTCTACTTCACGAGAAAAAAGACGTCGTGACAGAGGAGACCACGAGGAAAGGCGCAAAAGAAGTCGCAGCAGAGAACGGTACCGTGACAGGGACCGCTCCAGAGACAGACATGGCGATAGAGATCGTGAGAGAGACAAAGACCGGCGCCGTGACAGAGACGGAGAAAGAGGACACCGCAATGACAGGCCTCGTGCTACCGGCGACGGTCGGCATAGCCACAGAGAACGCAATCGTGATCGCGAGGGCGTCCGTGAAAGAGAGGACAGAGATAGAGACAGAGATCGCAGACGAAGAAGAGATGACATGGATGACTCTAGCGAAGTAGAAAGTCGTTCAAAGAGGAAAAGGCCAGATGATACCTTTGATGAGATAGCTCCTCCTCCTTCCAGTATACCTCCGCCACCACCTCGAGCTAGTCCACGAACTGACCGAGGAGACCGCTCTTTGGATCGCAAAAATGGAGATCGGCTTCCTAGATCACCTCTTGATCCACGAGACGAATTGGATGACCTACGTTACAGAAAGGAGAGGGATTATACTCGCAGGGATGGTCGAAAACCGCCTGTTGATGACGATGCCATTTCTATCGACCAGCGACGCACAAAGAGTCCTCCTATCAGGCATGTTTTCTTTTTCTCTGGATCAATTTGAAGGTGAATTGTTGTCTTTCCAGACGGGCTTCACCGGTCTATGAAGCCCCTCCAGAAGAGCCTTACAATCCTGACGAACCTAAAGAAGATGATTCAGAAGCGCGATCCGTCTTCGTTTCACAACTTGCTGCTCGTTTGACTGCACGGGACTTGGGATACTTTTTTGAGGATAAACTTGGGGAAGGCACAGTTATGGATTCAAGGATCGTTACGGATAGATTGTCACGTCGCTCAAAGGGGTATAAATATTCTACACTGTGCTGTCTTTTCCCACCTGATCGTTGTTCCACAGGATTGGTTATGTCGAGTTTCGCTCCATCGACCTTGTAGAAAAGGCTATTGCCTTGGCGGGAACCGTTGTAATGGGTCTCCCGATCATGGTCCAGCTTACTGAATCAGAAAGGAACAAGCTTCATCCAGGTGATGGGTAAGGTAACGTATATTCTGCTCGATTCAATCTAATTGCTTCTGCTCAGGAACCTCAATCTCCCCCCCGGTGTCAGCGCTCCTCATGGAGCAATGCAGTATGTTATTTCCTACATATTTCGACCTGAAGTTTAAACGATTTCCTATAGATTATACGTTGGATCATTGCACTTTAATCTTACCGAATCCGATATCAAACAGGTTTTCGAACCCTTCGGCGAACTTGAATTTGTTGATCTTCACAGAGATCCTATGACTGGACGAAGCAAAGGATATGCTTTTGTGCAGTGAGTTACATCTTTCGAAAGCACTATCTATTGCTAATTGTTTGTGTAGGTACAAGAGGGTGGAGGATGCGAGAATGGCACTGGAGCAGATGGAAGGTTTTGAGCTTGCTGGTCGTACAGTAAGCATCCCTTTTTAAACACCATCGTCCGTGATCTGTGAGACCCTTGTTCGTAGCTCCGAGTAAACACAGTCCATGAGAAGGGAACTGCCAGATATACTCAACAAGACTCTCTAGACGAAGCTGGCGGTGAGTCAACCTCCTGAAGCATTGATTTCCCTTAATCAATCCTTGCTAGGTGGTAACTTGAACGCTGCGTCACGTCAAGCGCTAATGCAGAAACTTGCTAGGATTGAACCGGCGCAATCCAAACCTGAACCTATGTGATGGTCTAACCTTCTGTTCTGAATTGTCTTTAACATGTTTCGGAAGCATGAAGCCCACCATTCCTCAAGCGATGCAATCACGCTCTGTACTTTTGAAAAATATGTTCGATCCAGAAGAGTAAGCATCCACGCGTCATTATATGTAATCATCTCTGTCCTGACAGATCTGCTCAGGGAAACAGAGCGTGATTGGGACAAAGATCTCGCGGATGACGTCAAAGGAGAATGTGAAGATAAGTATGGCCCGGTTGAGGCCATCAAGGTCGAAAAAGAAACTCAGGTGCCATAACAATCTTCATTCGAAGAGAATTGACTCCCTAACACTAAACAGGGTGAAATCTACGTGAAATTCGATTCCATCGACACTGCCAAAAAAGCAATCCAAGGTCTGAATGGTCGGTGGTTCGGTGGAAACCAAGTCTCCGCCGCGTTCATATCAGACGCAATCATGCAGGCACACCAGTAGCCATGCTTTACTCGGTCTATTACGAGGGTATTAAGGCGGGGTCCGCCACTGAACTTTCAACTTCTGACTTAACAGATACAAAACAAGCTTCAATTATTCGTTCGATTGTGTTTCACTCTTTTCTTTTGGTGATTTTGATATCTTAGTGTGTGCCGTGCAGATCTTGAACATCTCACTGTGGCAGGAAAGGTCGAATTTGCAAGATGCACAGGCAGGTTTCATTGCAAATATTCTTTGGACGTCTTTACGCGTTCTCTATTCTCAAATAACTTATTTTCACGTTAGATTATGACGAACGAGAATGAAATACTTTCGTTTGCCTTCTTGGACATCGAACCTGTAAGATCTATCTGGGCTTGGGAAGTACCGGTTGTAGTCTCGCTGTCGTACTGAAGTTGCTGATGCTGAATGCAGTTTGTAGGCCTCTTGTTGCTCCAAAAATGATTTCACCTAAGTAACCATTGATCTTACTAGTACATGTAACGAAATGATGGAGATTTCGCCCCTTCGCCCAGGATTTGCGTATCGATGTCTGCTGCGGTGATGTTCACACCCTGAACTTTGTTTCTTCTTCGATTTTCGATTCTCATATAGATACCCATGCTTTGGGGATGGTCAATCATGTGGATGCAAACATATGGGATGGACGAGTCTGGGACTCACGATGAGACAAGAATCAAGCATACACCCCCGAACGCCGCTGTGGTTTACACGTCGGTAAAGTGAAACTTCCATGGGATAACTACTCACCAGATGTCGCCAGTGCTTGTGAAACGAGCGTTATTATAATAATCCAGGTTTAACCATGAAATCTCACCTGGGACGTATTTGGGCTCATCTTTAGCCCTGAAAACATTGGTTGAAATCAGTCCGGAGGAGTTGGCCAAGGCCACTGTGGATCTAGATTAGCTAGAATCTATCTCTGAAATGTTAACCAACCCATGACAGCAGCTACAACAGCACGTCTTGATTCACGAGGAGTGTTATTGGAGTACCTGTCATAGTTTAGCTGCTGCTTTGACCGTATATTTTACTGTCCGCTTACCACGCGCTGACGAGGACCGAGGGTGCGAAAGCCTATTTCATTATCAACGGAGGTCCCAATTACGCGAGGTAGAACTTACTCCAGTAGTCAACAAAAAACAGGCAAAGTAAGCGACGCCTTGCCTCTCTAAAGGGTTAATTGACCCAAGGATAACGAAGCCAATCAGAGCTGTAGCGAGCGGAATGCATCTAGATCATATTCATAACTGTGCTTAGGAGCTTTAGTTGACACCCACATATGAATTGAGCGTTCACGGAAGTAATCTGAAGAAAAAGTCAGGGCAAGGACTGCCACCGTTCCAACAACGTTTGGGGCAACTGTGAAAAGATTCGTTCTGATGGTTGAATATCCAAGACTTCCCACTATCTGTGGAAGAAAGTTGTTAACACTGGCCAGGGGGACACCAAATGATAGGCTAATGAGCGCCCATGTCCTACGGCTCACTAAGTATCTATTAGGTAGGCTGATGAAGCGACAACGACGAACCAATAGAGGGGATCCTTGAGCGGACGGAAGGCGTCACGAATATTGAGATTCTCGTCAACAGTGACGGAGGAATCTGCGAGTATGCGCGCCCTAGCAACGGTCTTTTCACGATCACTAAGTAGCCACCAAGTCGAAGGGGAACGAGGAAGCCAAAAATACGCGAAGATCGCAAAACAGACAGTACTCGCGCCTATCCCATCCTCATGTGAAGAGAAATCTAGGACGTGGGCATGTGTAATTTTTACCTTCGATCCAAAACAGATATTGCCAGCCATGATGCTTCAAGTTCTTGATTTGAAAAACACCAAACGCGATGAGGCCTTGATGATCAAATTTACAAATGTTCTTAACATCAATAAAAAATCAACCAACCCGAGAATGCCCCAGAGATTGAAGAAGCGGCTGCGACATGACTTGATAAGCGTGAATATGAGTATGAATTGGAACGGCACTGTTTCACCATAGAACAAGCCGATTCGAGATGCAAGCTCGTTCCTTTTGTAGAAAGTCGATAGATAGAACACCTGAACCAGATTTCAGATAAACACTGTCACATCATAGGATTAATACATACGACGCCAGGAAGCATGGCGGATTCAAAAATGCCCAAAAACCAACGTATTGCAAAAATTTCTGCGTGTATCATAAGCTCGAGCAGTACGACTTAGCGGTGGCTTCGATAGAAAGCGACGACATACGTGAGAAGTTCTTCGCGATGCCAGCAAATAGAGACCTTTCGAAATGTCTTCAGTGGCCAAGTCTGAATAAGGTGAAATCTACTAACATTGAACCCTGGTATCTGATTTATCAACAATACAACTACGGACTGAAAGACAACTTACAAAACCAATCATCATGAGAGGCAATACTCGAGCAGCAGAAAACCGTTTCACTAATAGGGAAATCGGAGTACCGAAACTGTCGTTGCACTGGATCGACTTCAGATAAAGGTTGGAGTACATAATAACTCACAGACAGAAGGGAACCTGCACGTCAAACTCGGATAAGCTTTGAGACTGAATCGAAAGGAAGTAGTTACATAGAATATCATGACCAAAAGATAGTACTACATCGATGATGGTAAGTGAATTCTTCAGCGGATTCAAGTAAGATTTTCGCCATACCTGATTTCCGACGAGATGAATATCCTACCGCAATAACAGTATTAGTCGTCGTAAAAAGGGAAAGTTACCGGAGCTATCCTACTGTGTCCCAATGGTCCGTTTTTGCATTTCCGACGTTACCTTTGTCCAGAGCGTTGCAGAGATACCTGGAGTGGATGAGTAAGGATGCTTCTTTCCACGGCAAAGAACAGAACTCGCCTGTAAGGAGATTATATCGATATAGCAATAGATCATAGGGAAAGGAAATACATGAAAGCGAGCGGAGGCAGTATGTAGAAGTCAAACTTGCGACGAATGTATCGTTCCTCCTTGGATGATATCGCATCTGCCAGAGCCGAGTCTTCATCCTTCAGGATTTCCTTCGAATACGTGGGTGTGGGGCCGGGCCGTGTGTCGTGCATGATTAGAGCACTGACGATGACGCTAGAAGGGGGCTGGTATAGCGCTGACATTCAGGCTCCTTCCTACATTTAAGGGCGGAGCATTTTTAGAAAGATGGTCAGTTGACGAACGAGGCCGCGGAGCAATCGACGTGCACACATGGCACACATGCATGTGGTAATATTTAGATCACTTGCCAGGTAGGGTCGAGCCTAAGACATCCTATTCATTCCTCAGCCTCAAGAACAAGCAATCCCTCACCAGTGACTCTTTGCGATGTCATTAGAAAAAATCAATTCTCCTGACAACCCCAGTTTCTCCCGTATCCTATGTCAGTAACGGGTCATATTCTCTTCGTAATTATCCCCAACCAGTATTGTAGCACATGCGACGAAGGTCCCAGGTCTAATCTTCCTGAGCGGACAGACCCCGGTGGATAAGAATGGTGTTCTAGTTGAGGGCGGAATCAAGGAACATACCGTAAGACCCGTCATCCGATTCATGGATGTGTCGTCCGCCCTAAAAGTCGCCGCAGGCTCAATGCATCACCAACCTAGGGAACGTGTTGAATGCCACAGGCTCGTCTTGGGAGAAGGTTGTGAAAGTCAATGTCTACCTGAAGAACATGGATGACTTCGCAGCTATGAATGAAGTTTATGAAAAGGTATTATCACTTTCACTGGGCCACAGATGGTACACAGTTTCACAGTCGACAGCTGCTTCCCAACCCGAAACCTGCACGAACTTGCATTCAAGCGGGCAAGCTTCCAAACGACGTCGATGTCGAGATCGAGGCTATTGCAAGCACTTAGGGTTTCTGATAAGGATCTATGTAGAGATTTCTGTTGAACCTGAGGGCTTGTAGCTCGATTAAATTTGATCTACCAGATAACTATGAATGCAGGGTGCAGCCAACACTTGTGCAGAACATTGAACCCTGAGCGCTGAACGTTGAACGTTGAACTTGCGTTGAACACTGACAAGACAACTCTCGGTCCGGATGCATGTGGACACACTGATGATTCCCGGATCCGGCATTCATTCTCCTCCTCCATCGAGGTAGCAATGCAGAGCTCCCCGATGTATACACAGACGAGAACCTCATACCAGCTGCTGGACCGGCCCCGTAAGGCAATCCTAGCACAGGAGTTCGTCGGCAAACCGGTAAACACTTTGAGGACTCCTGCAATGATAATAGACCGCAAGCTGTTTGCGGAGAACTGTGCTGCAATGCATCACAAGTCCAAGACATGGGGCGCTAATTTTCGTGCCCATCTTAAGACTCACAAGGTATAGTGGAGTATCGCTCTGACTCAGATGTGCCAACTTGATTGGTGCAGACGGTAGAAGGAACGAAGCTTCAGCTCATTTCGGCCGTGAATCAGACGCAGGCGGTTGTCGTGTCAACCCTCATGGAGGCTTGGGAGGTGGTGAAAGCCGGTCTCGCGGCTGATTCAACAGTCAAAGATGTTAGTCTCGAGGGTCTCGGAACAAAACTATCGAATAACGATGCTCACAGATCTTGTATGGTCTTCCTGTTGCCGTCAACAAAGTAGCAGACCTATCTGCGTTGTGGGATAATATAGCCATTCATGGGGGTGTAGTACGACTGTTGATCGATCATCCAGATCAAGTACGTTTCTTGGAGAATTTTGAAAGCAATCGCGAGCACCCACGTCGGTGGTCCGTCTTCCTCAAGATCGATGGTGGTCAACGGTAGGGCCAAGCCATTCTTCACTGAGACTGGCATTTATATTAATTAACGTCTTCAGGCGCGCTGGTGTGGCCTTGTCTTCCCCCTTTTTGAAAGAGCTACTGTCCATGCTCTTTACGTCGCCTGCCATATCTGTCTATGGATTTTACGGACATGCTGGAAATTCATACGCATCGAAGTCTTTGGCTGAAGCATCCTCATATCTGTCATCCGAAGTGGATGCCGTGAATTCTGCGGCTGCGGCTGCTTTGGACATGTTCTCTGGCTCTTCAGTCATGAAGGAACATCAACAACCGTTTGTCTTATCCGTAGGATCGACTCCAACCGCCCACGCAGCCAGTGCTGAAACTAGGGTTTTGCTTTCCAAGGTGTTGCACGGAACTCTAGAATTGCATGCCGGTATGTCTTAACCCAAAATGGCAGTATGTTATGTTAACAACGTCCATAGGAAATTATCCTATGTTGGATCTGCAACAAAGGTATACTAACCTGATTGACGAAGAACGTATTTCCCAAAGAGTGATTGCGACCGTATTGTCGTATTATCCCGGTCGAGGTGAAGGAGGGAGGGACGAGGCTATGATTGATGCAGGAGCAACTGCATTCAGCAAAGACACCGGACCTTCAGGTGGATATGGTGAAGTAATTGGCAAACCCTGGCGACTAGATAGGATCTCGCAAGAACATGGAGTTCTCCAGTATATCGGAAATGAGAATGGCAAGCCTGAATTGACCGTGGGGAGCATGGTAGAAATTGTTGGTCAACACGCATGTTTGATTGCAGCGGTGAGACAGTATTTTTTTCAAGGGTTTGGAACGGGGTTAATTAATGTCTATAGGGATATCCATGGTATTACATTGTAGACAAAGATATTGAAGGAGGGCAACAGGTGGTGGATATTTGGGTTCCTTGGAAAGGATGGTAGTCACTGGTGATCACGTGTGCTACAGCAGAGTGACACCATTCATGATCATCGTACAACGTCCGTCACTTATAGAATAATGCCATTCGATGACTACGAAGCGGATGCGACAGAGCTTTTAGAAACATATGGTGAGTATCTCTGCAACCGGCATTCATGACCCTTCTGACAAGGGTGGTCTGGACAGACTTTCTAATGAAATACATCATAATTGGTTCAGTTGGCTCCTTTTCTTCTGTAAACTGTCTAGTTGCAACTCTTTCTTTGTGTTTTGTAGGAGAAGCAGGAACCGGTAAATCGTGTTTGCTGCACCACTTCACGCACAATTCATGTGTGTGTCGTTCTTCTCATGTTGCAGAATGAATGTTTACCACTTACGCAGTCAAAGAGCACTCCCAACATACCATCGGCGTAGAGTTCTCCAGTAGAACTGTTAGGTTAGGCGAGAAGAGGATTAAACTTCAAGTGAGCGGACAATCTGGTCGAAGCGAGAATTGATATCTGAGGCCAATGGCTAGCTTTGGGATACGGCAGGTCAAGAGCGGTTCAGGTTCGCTTTCTGATACAGGGATCTTCTACGACATCTTACAGTTATATTACAGATCCGTAACACGCAGTTATTACCGTGGAGCCGCCGGGGCCATTCTCGTTTATGATATCACCAAGTTAGTAGCCATCGTTCTTAAGGGTATATCAAATTATGGATCATATATGACAGTCGGCAGTCGTTCACAAACTTGTCTCGGTGGCTCGCTGATGCCAGGGCGCTTGGAAGTCCGCACCTCGTAACTGTCCTTGTTGGTAACAAGTCAGATAAGGAGGATGAACGAGAAGTCGAATGGGCGGAGGCAAGCAAGTGGGCGGCACAAAATGGTGTGTCCTCTCATCGTAGCAACTGAATATAACTCAGAAACCTTTTAGATGTGCATTTTCTGGAAGCGTCTTCCTTGACTGGCGACAATGTTGAAGCACCCTTCCTTCTGACGGCCCGCGCAATTCTTCTTTCCATTGAATCTGGTGCCCTTGACCCAGAAAAAGCCGGTAGCGGGGTCAGTTATGGTGACCGGGCACTTCGGAGAGTCAGCAGCGCCAGTCGACTTAGCTTCGGCAGTCTAAGTGGTGGTCGCAGGAAAGGAACTGTCAAAATGAAAGGTTGGGTGCGTGGTGCGAAATGCTGCTAATTTTTGGTGCTCTGAATGGCTCGTCTATTCATAAACTTGCCGTGAGTTTCCTGATGTTTGCCAAGTCATTCCTCGAGCATTCACTCGAACTTTTTCATTACGACTGAGTTTACACATTTCTTTTGCCATCGTCGCATCCGACTCATGCTCAATTCATACCCCCTATATTTGTTATACCTTGACATCTCATGTGAGCATCTATAATGCAGTTCTCCACGTTAATTCATTACGCGGTCTACACTGACAGTTCTATAGAAAACTTCGTAATCGCTATGACTAATTGTACCTGAACCATATGCTTTGTGGAATGCGGTCATCACCTAATCAGGACACAAGCACCAATACACCTGGCGATCAACCGCTAGCCTAGTTCGTGTGGAAGTCTTTTCCAGTAACATTCGCATGTCTTCAGGATCTTGAGTTCGTTGTATACGTATGACATTGGCAACTCTAGGGATAGGAAGCAACGTGCAATTGAATTCTTCATATGGCCTCGACCCCCAACGCCTCGAGTAAAACTCCTAGGTGTATGCTACCCATATATGCGATCTAACACGATCCTATCCATACGATGCAGATCACGCAACTACTCCTGTTCGATTATTACTGCATCATTGCTCGCCCTCAAGATGGATAATGAGGGTTAAGTAACCCAGCTATGGGCTTTATATGTACTTCACCTCTGCGAATTGTTCCCACATCCATCCAGGCTGTACCATACCTTCTTAACCTCTGGGTTTATATCTACCTCAGCGAGACACCCGCCATCTGGTTCTGATTAATGACCTTTAATGCCCCTCCCCATTTTTGACAGCTGTCATATTCAAGCCCACGAATTATTTGCCACGTTTGTTCTTACTGGACTGCTCGTGCTTCCTCTTACATATTCATAGAATGTCCATTCGTTGCAGCAAAAGTCCCGCGAGCCATGCTCTAACCTCGTCTTCCACCACTGTGGTAGACCAGTGGGAACCCCGAAGCAACAGTATCAAACACACTGAATCTACACCTGTTGCAAGCCACTCACTACATTAGCTGAAGCTTCCTCTACCACACTGAAAGTGCTATTACCGTCAACTTCCACATCAACTTCTGGTTAGTTGAGCTTTTGCTTATGATGTATTTAACTCCAAGTTGAAATACTCCAGGGCAGGGTCGACGAGAACAAGTACGATCGTAGATCGGCCAGAATCGACATTATCCCATTTCGCTCCCGGTATATTGATGACTGCCAAGAATAGGAGCATTGGTCTCTCTACTTCGGCAGTGGTAACAATTCTTAGTACGTCATCCGAATCATATGGCAATTTTGTAACGTACACTCCTGTCATTGCCAACCCGCCGAGTTCAAGCTCCAGCACCCAGGCTTTTGAATCCTCGGGGTGCGTTATTCTCCTCAGTGGCATTCGAAAATCGACGCATCACAGATTTTTAAGGAAACCGTAGTCCAATGGCCGTAGTTTTCGTGGTTGCTGGTGTCGTTTTCGCACGTCTCAATCGCCCCAGACGATGGCTGGCAGGCGTGCGGCAGCAAGGTTACAACGAACCGTCAATTTTCTTAAAGGTCCTCGTAATCCGCCAGAGCACCTGCTCAGTAACGCCCAACCTCAAAGAGTTCGGAAGAGCCTTGATCCAGTTGCATTTAATGATACCATACCTGGTCTGTATCCTCCTGGTCTGGGATTGATTGGCGCTGATCCTGGAATAAGTCCTGCTGACTTTCAAGAAAATGATCGCAGGAATACCGATTTTCTTCATCATCGTCTCGGTCAGCTCAGACCCACTCTCGGTTATTACAAATCGTTCGAGCCATCCATCGCGCAGTTGGATCTATCCGCCTAGTTTGCCCGACATTAATGATGACGACCATTATGACATGGAGGATTGGCGACTGGAGCACATTCAATCTGCCAATATTGTCGTAGATGTGCCTTCAAGGCCTCCACGATCTCTTCTCAGCCACAACTCGAACCCGACCGACATATACCGCCTTCGGCTTCTTCACATTCGAGCCCACTCGTTGATCGATCCCAATTCAAGGTTCCACAGGATAACGTCATGAACGGACGCACTTTGCTCGATGTACGTTATTTGCTTCCACATTACATTGCTACAATCTTTTAGGTCGTTTAACATTCGTCTACGCGAATCGGTGGCAAGCCATCCTTGATTCTTATACGAAAAGAAAAATCCTCAAGTAACAGTTGTAATTTGTATTTGATCAATAACAATTATGCGTATAGCATTCAATGAGAGCCTAGGATCCTCGTGGTGTCTGTAGCAAATCCGTAATTCTAAGAAAAACTTTTAAATAACAAAAGTCGATGATAAGAATGAGATGACTTACGTTGCTAGCGTTGAAGCAAACATTCTCAAGGCCACCAGCCGGAGAAGTGGTAGCAGTCGCGTCCTTAACGAGAATACAGTCGTATCCCCGGAAGTAGGCATCTACAAGTGTTCCCTGGACACACTAGTTCAAGCGAGTTATGAAATTATAGCTTTGACAAGTAGTTATGCATCTTCGACACACCTGATCAGCGTTGACCCCCGCAAAAAAGAGGGTCGTTATCCCGTTTTCTTGGAGAAACAAGTCAAGGGCTGACTGGTAACCCCATAGTCCACTCATACTAAAGGAAATGAGCAACGGAACCTTGGTACATGGCATCAGACTTACCGATTCTTGTGGACCCAGAAATCAGTCCCAGCATCACGCCCTTTGTTGAATTCATCCTGAAGAGGGCCGTACAAGTCTGAATTGCGTGCGCCTCGCATGAGAAACCTCCCAAAGTCACCCGGAAGCTCAGATCCAAACCCGCCTCTGCCATTTTTCCTGAAACCGCGAATAAGCGAGGGCGGAATAGTGGTTAGCTCGTGATCAGTGAGGCCCCAGTTCCTACAAAGCAACCGAAAAAACTCTTGGTTAATGTGAAAACAGATCAAGATTCTTGACACGAACACCCAAAGAATCTTGGTCCCGAGTTTCCTGAGAAAAGGCACGACATTTAGCAGGGGGTCGACGCATTGTAATCCGGTAGGATGGTCTATCAAATCAGGATGGAGGAAAAAGCTGTTTACAGGTGACAAAAAAGTAAATCAATGTCATTTGACCACCCATTTGTAAGCGGACACAGACTTCTGCATATCAATGATAACTATCGCAGTGGATTTCGTGTCGATCCTGATGGTGCGTCCTCCATCGACAGGGATATCTACCTGATCTCCTTTCAAGGGCAGGGGCTTAACTTCGGAATCTTCAGGCGAAGTGGGAACATGTTCAGAACGAGTTACATCAATAAGCCCAGAGGGATATTCAACCCAGAAAGAGAGGGAGTTGCCGTATTCCATTGGGATGGTGATAGGGGCATGCCCTTGGGCATTCTTTATAATCGTGGTATTACGAGCGGAAAGGCGATAAGGATGATAAGTAGAATATCACCTGGGAAAGCTGGCGGGAACAATATCGGACGGATCGGCACAAGGTACCGGGTACGGACACACACTGCGCAAGAAAGGGTTAATCCATTATCGTTGATAGCTCTCAAAAGCGTGGTACATTAGTAGATGCGGGATGACTATATCCAGGGGCGAGTCCATGGGTCTTTGATAACATTTTACAAGAAAAATGTCCATGAATGTGCAGAGGCATATGCAAGTGAGAGTCCAAGCAAGCATGAAAGCATTGAAAAAGTAAAAGACAGGGGGTGTCCAATGAGCAATATAGCTGGTTAGGATTCTAGAGAATTTTGACTAGCGGCGTCAGGCATATTCCGGATCTAAGAGAATATTAAGCGGGTTAGATTATGTGGAACAATTTAGCAAACGCTTACCCCAAGAACGGGCCTGGAATAATCTTCATCATCCCTCAAATCACGCGTAGATGCACGATCCTCTCCATTGAGCCTGAGACGAAGACCGGGATGAAGTCTATCGTCGGCTACACTTTCTGAGGAATAGCGCAAGGAAGAGTTGTTCGTGACGTGATTGTCGGCCGGAAGATGTTCTGAATCAGGGGTGAGAACGATAAGGGGCTGAGAGGCATCAGACGGTTTTTGGGAGTGGTGAGGACGGGAACTTGACGGATCGCCGGGTTGAATAGGGAAAGAAAGACTCGCAGATTGTTGAAAAGACGCAAGCAAAGGTTCGTAGCTTCCGGCGCTATGAGACGCTGAATGGCCGACGTGGTCACCAGCGGTTCCACTGTCAGTTCTATCTCGATAAGGACTATTATAGAACGCCGCCGGAGGAGGGCTTGAATTGGGGCGAGAAGGGTTGCCTTCTCTTGCAACGGAAGGGGGATTGTAGTCGATGTAAGGGTTGAAGGGTTCTGGATCATCAGGATGAGTAGAGTCCAAGTAGGCGGATGCGCGACCAGCACTGGGTGCGGAGCTGGAGGTGCCTATTGCACTGGAGCGTTGGATCATTTCCAAGTCGGATGAACCAAATGGGGATCTATGGGAGCCGCCAGGTTGGTCGTCATCGTCATCGAGAAGGGTACGATGAAAACCAGCAGCAGCGAGTGTTGCAGAGACAGCTGTGTCATGGTCCAACCTCTGTGTGCGGCGGCGGCGGCGAATGGCAAATAAAATCCAAAGAAGAATGGAAGCAACAGCCAATCCGACCAATAGGAAGACGCCGGCGACGGCACCAGTGCTCCGAAAGAATCTAAAGGGAACGGAATGATGGAAAAGCGGGTACAAATGACCGAGAATACATACGGTGATTTACTATTAGAGGTGGAATTATTAGGACTCAGAGTTTGGTTTACACCGACTTGAGTGATGGTGACGACGCCGCCGTTGCTAGCTGTTGAAATGAGTACGGTTGTAAGGATAGATGGAGTACTTGTGATTAGTCCGCCTTGATGATCGGTGGTTGTTATGAAGTGAATGCTTTGAAAGGTTGTGCTGTAGGGGACAATGAGAATAAAGAAAGATAAAATAAAAGTGAGCGCACGTGAGAGAAAGTATGGTTGATGATTGCGGTTGAGCTGCCGGAGTCTGTATTGTCGTAGACGTAGACGACGGTGACGGTGACGGCGACGTGGAAGTGGAAGTGGAGAGAGAGGTGGTGGTGGTGGTGGTGGTGGTGGTAGAGGTGGTAGAGGAAGAAGTAGAAGTGGTGGTAGTGGTGAAAGAAGTGGTGGAAGTGGTAGAGGTAGTGGTGGAGGTGGAAGTGGTAGATGGAGTTGTAGAGAAAGTAGTAGAAGTGGTGGTGGTGGCAGAGGTGGTGGTGGTGGTGGAAGTAGTAGTGGCGAGAGAGTTGAAAGAGGAAGGTGTTGCGGACATGGAAGGAGAAGAAGGAGAAGAGGATGACGACGAGATAACGGAGGACGTGGTCGCCGTCGTCGTCGTCGTTGTACCCGTTGTAGGGGTGATCGGGTACGTTGAGGTCGCCGTTGTGCTCGATGAGAAAGATGGCAAGGCACGTTGTTTAAAATAGATCATGTGTTCGTTTAGACGGATATCCGTCTTGCCATCTTTTTCAATGGCATGTTGCTCAATATTCCATCCTCATGTCTTCTTCAATCTCTATCGACTGGTCAAAGGTTGATCATCCTAAACAGTTCTTCTCTACTTTCCCCAGTCGTCGTTCCGTCGTTTATTCAACCAAAGGCATCGTAGCCTCCTCTCAGCCACTCGCTACTCAAGCAGGTTTACATATCCTTCTCAAAGGAGGCAATGCGGGTATAATTCTCCTTCTTCTTATATCACCCCATTCCTTCTACTCTTTCAATCAGCCGATGCCGCCGTCGCCGTTTCTGCAGCACTCAATGTTACTGAACCAAGTTGTTGTGGTATCGGCGGGTCCGTTTAGCCCTTTGCCTATCCTAGCTTTCTTTATTTCTTGCTCCCAGAGATGCATTTTGTCTTTTCTACGATGCCGCTTCCAAGACTGTCAAGGCTCTCAATGGTTCCGGTCGTTCTCCTCAAAAGCTAACCTTGGAATATGCCCGTCACCGTGGATTGACAGGTCATATTCCCCTAGACGATCTCAATTCGGTCACCGTCCCAGGTCTGCTTCTCTCATTTGTCTTCATCTTATACACACATACTCAAAACACCGACAGGTGCCGCTGCTGCTTGGGTTGATACTGTCCAAGAGTTTGGCAGCGGTAAGGTCACTTTGGCAGAGGTTCTTGATCCTGCTATTAGAATGGCTGAAACGGGGTGCGTCCTCTATTACACCCCCATTCATCCATCCCCTCACTCCAGTTTTCTGCAGCGTTCCAGTATCCGAGCTCCACAGCCATAACGTATGTTATCATCCATGCACTTCCTTTCGTGCAATCTCAATCCTAGTACCCTTACACAGTGGCAAGGTGCCGAGGTACCCTTTTTATTTAATGAATCATCCGGAAACTCACCACTCTCCTAGGACCTGATCAAGAATGCTTCCCCAAACGGACATGAGATGCTACTGAACGGAAAGGCTCCCCTTCCCGGCCAGGTCATCCAACTCCCAAACCTTGCCAAGACTTTCCGCGAACTTGCAACTCATGGAAAAGATGGCTTCTACAAAGGCAGGGTCGCTCAGGCCATTGTAGACCTCATTAAGAGCAAGGGTGGGGTTATGGAACTCGAAGACCTTGCAAACCATGAGACTACGTTTGTTGAGCCCATCAGCTATACGTATGCAAATGATGTCACCCTTTATGAAGTAAGACACACCCTCCTTCAATACCTGTCTCATTCATATCTTTCTACCAGTGTCCACCAAATGGCCAAGGTAAATTCTCCAAGCCTAGTGGCGTAGACCTTGTTTGAAACTCTATCTGGTACTAGGAATCACCGCCCTTCTTGCCCTCGGGATCCTTGAAAACATGCAGGAGCAGGGAACCTGCAAACCGCTTCTCGAATTAGAGCACAACTCCCCTGAGTATCTTCATGCATTGATCGAAGCATTGCGGTTCGTTGGTGTTTGCCCCTGAGTTTTCGAACTGCTGACACCCCCCCTCCCCGACATACTAGTCTCGCATTCTCTGGTACATCTCGTCTCGCTTACTGCTTGATATACATCGCTCATCCTCTGATTCTCAGATAGCCAATGGTATGTCACCGACCCCGACATCGTGCCTGTCCCTGTTAGCAAACTCCTGAACAAGGTAGGATTGCCGAAATGGTTGCCTTCTATTCATTATCCTAACCGAACAACTGACAGGAATATCTTGCTTCTCGGGCAAAACTTTTCGATGCAGACAAGGCCAACCCCAAGGTCATTCATGTAAGCTCTCAACTACCATCGCGTCCTGTGAGGTGCGAAATTACGATTATACAGGGTAGCCCGTTCAACTCCTCGGACACAGTATACTTTTCAGGTATGCTGTACTCCAGATGTTCCTCCTGCTCTCCTTTTCTAACTTCTGATCAGTAGCGGATCAATATGGCAACGCGTGCAGCTATATTCAAAGCAATTATGCTGGTTTGTGTTTGATTCTGTCAGCGCCGTCGGATTCCACTGAAATAGGAACCATTAGGCTTTGGGACAGGCGGTAGGTCCTTGAATCTCGTAATTATTCGGCAAACCATTGATTCCCAATTAAAGCTGTACCAAAAGGTTGCGGCTTCACCCTCCAAAACAGAGGAACAAGCTTTGTATTGAACGAGAACCACCCCAACTGTTTGATGGTGATTTTATTTTCCTTCCAAATGCGCTGCGCTTCTCATAAATAGTAACAGGGTGGCAAACGGCCGTATCACACCATCATTCCAGCTCTGGCAATGAGAGGCGATGACATGTTTTTATCTTACGGTGTTATGGGTGGTTTCATGCAGGTATGTCCAGATAATCGTTTTCCATAACATGTATACTAATCTAGAATCTTCCTACAGCCACAAGGCCATGTTCAAGTCCTGCTGAACATATTGCGCGGATTCACCGTCCAAGCTGCGCTCGATGCTCCCAGGTTCTGCATATCATCAGGCATGCCAGATGATGTGTCAGGCAACGCAGGAGACCCCAATAGTCCCGTGTATCTTGAAGAGGGTATCTCACTCGAGACAGTGGCTAAACTTCGAGGTACACAACATTGCACTTTCAGCATTGCATCTTGGCTCTAACGAAACTCCCAGAGATGGGACACGACGCCAGGTTGGCCGTCGGCTTCTCTCGTTCAATGATGGGACGTGGTCAAGTCATTCAGAAGATAAAGGATGCAACTGGGAGACTTGTTTGGGCAGCTGGATCGGACCTGCGTGGTGATGGCCATGCAGCAGCGCATCTCTAGCGGTGTATCGCACATTGCGGAATAATGTAATAGAGTACATACCTGGTACCACACCAATTCAAGTTAGAAAGTTGTGAATCCTCATCGTCGTCGTCGGCACTTAGTTTATTCGATCTGTCTCGGCGAGATCGAGAACTGACGGGTATACAGAGGCAAATACTAGGTCGCGTGGTAAAACGACCATCACACTGTACATATTTCACTTGGAGACATCGACGATGGTCAAGGACTCAACCAAGTTGCTAGAGGCGCAAGAACGTGAACTCCTGGTGGCTTCTACCTCTAACGCTGGTATAATCGACCCACCACCTCCCTTCACGCACGATTCGCCCGGGCCACAACTTCTAATCGACGACCTGCCACCAAGCGCTAGTGGTTTGGACGGACTCCCTGGCGAATTGCAACTTCCGCCAGAATTCTCGACTTATCATGCCGACTACTTTGAAGTTGGAAACGGAGATATAGTCTCTCACGATTCGCATTTGAATACAGATGGTAATACATCCACATCATTTGTTATCTGTTTTTCAAATTTGAATTTGAATTTGTCGGCGGTGTAATTTTAGGAGAGGCCTTGTATCGCTTCTTGCTGGCTCAAGCTGATAATTCCCCTTCACTCCAATTACATTGTCGAGGTACCCATTCAGAACATCGGACACGTTGGATCACAGAACATAACAGCAGAGGCCATCATGAGTCAAGGAGGGAAACCTACACGGAGACCGTGACAGACTTTGATTTCTGCATCGAAGTTGGTCCAGGCAGCACGGTGCGGCCCACTCACTGGTCTGTTGCCGACTCCGAGCCAGCATATCGTGGTCTTATGGTGCGCGAGGTGGAGGAACCTACCGGTAAGCGACTAGCGAAGCAAGCGGAGAAAAAGGCCCATGGCAGATGGTCGGAGGAACGTAAAGCTCGAGGTTTACCTCCATGGGTTACGAGTATGGATGGTTCGACTGATGGAATGAGCGATGATGCCCGTCCTCTGAGGTCTTCCAAAACTCTACGCCAGTGGGCAGATGAATACTGTGCCAGCCCAAAGTATCTAAAAGAATTCGTATATAAAAAGGTGAGCGTAACAGTTCCCGCCACGTACACAATCTCAATGAGACTGTCTTAGGCCACGTACGGTTGGAACCTCCAGAAACTTGAGAGCGCAGTTCGCGCTTCCATCAATACGTCACGATATTGGGGGCATGTTGAAGTTCAATTCACGACGCGAGGATCAAATGTCTATATCCGGCCTGACAACAGGCTTTCTACAATGCTCTCGAACAAATGGCTCAAATTTTTGTCAATACTGCTTTTGATATTCCCTTTTATTTGGCTGTTCAAACGATATAATTCTCGCGGTGGTGGTCGTTGGGAAGTTTGCGGGGGCGCCTATGCTCTCAAACGTTGGGAATTAGTTGACAGGACGCAGGCTGTACCGACGAGGTTCATATCCTCCCCAAGAATCATACAGACGCCCCAAGGTGCTGCGAAGCTGATTGGGGTAAGAGAGGGAGAATGGCTTATGAGATGGGAGGGGACCATCATTCGGGCGGTGCTCGGAAATTATCAATCCTCAACGCCAATTTTTGCTGTGGACCCCGATCTAGATGGGTTGTAGGGTAAAAATATGTGATGTTACATTTACCCAACATTCTCGACTATAGTTGATAAATTTGATGAAGTCCCTAATGTATGTAATAATTTGTACATTTCATCTTCGAGTCCTATCAAGAATTTGGGGTCCTCCAATCCTAAAGACCGGTGAAGCAGATATGGTGGAACCACATTGAGGGATGTGAATGGGATTCCTGGTGAGGTATAAATAATGGGAACAGCAACAAATGAGTGGACGTATGAGGTATCAGAGGTGGTAAGGATCGGTATGAAACTGAAGTGGTATGATGTGTAGGGGGCACAGGCTGTGGTAACGTTCACTCGGTCGCTAACGAAGTTTATATTTCGCACCGGCTCGTTGAACAGCATTGGAGTGAACAAGTGGGGGGGACTCAAGCGCTGCTTTTTCCAATTCCCTAGACCTGAACTTCTCTGATTCGGATAATTCGTCGCCTTCCAAAAGAGCGAGTGCCGTTTCAAGATACCACCTATTCTTCTTGATGAAATGCACCACAACAGTGCCGCCTACGCGCTTGCCTTCGTAACGCGTTCTACGTCCTTCTCGATGTTTCCATGCATAATCGGGGGTCATTGGGTTCCCTTCACAGGTATGTCAGCCTTAACAATGTAATTCATTATAGGGATGATGTTACCTTCTCGGATCAGTGACATATCGCTTCCCTCCACGAGAGCCTCCACGCTGTACGTTGTCGACAAGTCAGGTAGAGGGGGTGTATATCGCACGCCAAACGTCGAGACAGTTGAATATGCCCATTCTGGTGGAGTGGGCGATGTGCTTCCCATTGATGACGTCGGGCTAAATAGGACATCTTGAGGGGTACTATCCAAATACGCCGTTATAGAGCGTTTCACACGAGTGACCTCTGACGGATATAGAAAACCGTGGGCATACCTGATCAGTTATCTTAGCACACGCGCAAAACGGAAAGGGGTGCCAGGACGTACACGGTTCCTGAGCGTGGATGATCATAAATCCAGCAACGCTCGCTTACCCATCGGATTTCTGACGCCAAGGGGTGTAGCTTCATCCACTTCGCCGTCTGTTTGTCTTCAGCACCCCTCGTCAAGCCTTTGATAGAAGGATCCTTGGCTACCCAATCTACAAGACTCCAAGTAAGCGCGTACAGCTCTCCAGCCATGAACTTGTGTAGGCGATTCGTGACAAGATAGCCCCAATAGATCAAGGGATCTTGTGCATTGGCCACCGAGGTTAATACGTGCAGATGACGTAGTTCCCCCGGCGTCACAGTCAAATTGTCGGTATGAACGGACATGGAGGTCATTTCTGTTCGTGGCGTAGAAGAAAATGCAGCAGAAGGCCCATGATGGAATCTAGGCTTAGCGTGTAATTCTAACCGCAAGCGTGACTCCAGCTCCGCTAGCATGACAAACGAATCGTCGTCTACCTTGACTACGAAGTCAGGCCGGACCCACGACTTTAGCTTCCCCGAATGTCGATCTTGCCAGGCGTGAAATGAATCGTGCGGAGCAAGAGGAGGCGGTGAGGTGGTGATATTTGAGTAAGAAAACTGGGGCGGCAGAACAGTATAGTTGGTGTATATAGGTGGGACCCATGCATTGATGGAGGCCCACGAGAAAAACGTATGCGTTTTACCACCATTCATGTTTTCGGATATTGGAAGGATGACGATGTCGTTGTATACTGTAGGAGAAGAAATGAATATGTGAACGTGTCAATGAAGTAAATTTGAACATACACTCCATCTCCAACTTTATCCGCCTTTCCCAATCCTTCCGCGGTTGACCCAATATGAAACGAACAATGGTTCTAGAAGTGCCAACGCTGTCATCACTCTCGTCTGCTCCATCTCGACTCCGTGGATGGCTTGCCCAAGTTGTCCGCACAAGCATCCGACGCTCAAATTCAGAATCGACCGAAAACACACCAACGAAAATGCCAGCGGGTGATAATGTATCGAGATTTGTGGATGGAAAGGGAGATGTGTTTCCAGACGATGGATCGACGTAAGGATAGGATGAAGTGAACGTGTCGTATGAGGCTGGGAACGATGGTATTGCACAATATGCTCGCCACGGCAATGGTTCCTTGTCAGGATTGAGGATATAAATTAGCAAAAGAGTCAGGAGAATGGCAAAAACGGAGAGGAGAATTAGAGTCAAGACCTATCCAAAACGTCAACAGGGTGCCAGCAGTAAAAAAGTATACAAGCAGCTTACTATCGTGATCGGTTGGCTAGGAAAAAACGGATGTCGGACAAGTCTTCTCGTCCATTTTCTCACCACCCTGATGATCCTTCCACCTCTCCTCCGTCGTCGCGGTGATATGGTCCACCATCGGTGTCTATTTTCCCTCCACCAAAGATTCCTAGTATTCCTCAAGAGTGGAGAGCTGGGTTCGCTGTCGGTGTCAGAGGTGCATGAAGATGACGGGTTGGAGTAAAATTGAGGAAGAGGTGACGTTGAACGGGATGGGACAGGGGTAGACGTTGCGGTGGAAGAAACGGACGAGCGACCAGGTTGAAGCGTGGGCGGAAAAAGGAAGTCTGAACGAGGATTAGATCTCGATGCTAGGAAAGAAGTCCGAGATCTTGTGTGGGCCCTGGTAGTTCCTTCTGAATCTGTGCTGTCAGAACTATCGTAGCCCTCGACGGGATTTGACAGGGCAGTGCGAGAACTTGGCGGTCGTAAAGCAAAGGACATAGTTTTTGAGATCCAACTGCGCAACGTCAGTGTTTCAGATGGATAAATAAGATGATATACGGCTGCTGGTGGCTTACGCTCTCGACTTTATCGAGCTTGCCTATGCTTCAGCCTTACAGTCGTCGTCGTCGTCGTGGTGGTGGTTGATTATAAGGTAGGTACTTAGTAGGAAGGAGGAGTAACAGGCTCTACATAATTGTACAGATGGTCACAAGAAGCACGTGCTTACAAAAATTGTCTGCTCTTAATATAACCCATTCCCGTATACTTTTTTCCAGCTTGGTCTTTCTTTCACTGCATCCCAAAACGCACTCAATTTACTTCGACGTGCTTCTTGAGAGTCTATGCCTTGTGCATCCGTATCTTGGAAGTCTTTCGGAAGTATGAAACCATTGCCGATGTGGGCCTCTAACTTCGTTACAACGGTGTTGCCGTCATCTTCGGCTGTTCCCCCTGCTAACTTTACAAGTCTTGCTGTCCAAGCAGCAAGGTGAAGGTCAGCAACGGAGAACTGATCGCCTAAAGCAAATCAGCTCCAAATGTGGACATTGTCAACGCCACATATACCTAATGCATAAGGGCCGACGATCTCTCTGCTCAACTTCGTCAAGGTATTGCTGAGAGCTACTTCCCATGCATCCCGAGAAACGCTGAAAAAATCTGACCTTTTCGCCTTGGCGTCCGGATCGAGATTTGTGTTCGATCGATTCGCATCCTGCAAAACTTCTAACCACAGCTCCGCTGCCGCCTTCTTCTCATTCCAATACTTGATCACCTTTTGAGAAACATTGATTTTCTTGTTCTCTGCATTAGAGATATGTTCCGCCAGCGCTTTCTGCTTCCCTGTAAGTGATGGTAAAGTTTCCTTCGCCAAGTTCCGGAGAGATATTTCGTCGCGAGCATTTAAATATAGCAAATTGTTTGGATTCCCTTCTTCGGAATGTAGTTCGTCGATGACGGCCTCGCATGTTGTACCGCTGGCAATCGTTGCTGGCATGAGAGTCGGCGCAGGCGCGGACGACGTAGTATGGGTCCGTGACACAGTCGACCGAGACTTGTCAAGAAATTCGACAATGGCCTACTTATATACAAGAAACACAGACATCAAGAACATCACTCGATGAGAGAAAAAGGGTTGACCTTTGTTTCGGTGATGGCTTTGAAACGGCTAGCTACATCTTCTGAAAGTGTTTTTTGCAGGGGAACTACGAGCGTTGGAACGGTTGCCTTGGGATTGATGCGGAGATACGCGGGGTCAAAATTTTCGCCTTTGTGGAGGTCGACAATCTTCAGATCCAGTTCGTCATCTCCGTAACCCTTCTCTTCCCTGAGAGAGATGAGAAGCTAATAACGACTCCAAGTGATAAGTTTACAAAGTGAGAAGGGCTGAAATCATAGCCAAGTAAGGGTGACCGAAGAATATCAACTGAAAGAGCTTGCTCACTAACTGCAGACCAGATTGACCGAGGATAATAGTACAGTACGGCTTTGGGGATGGTGGACATTTGAGAGATCGTACACATTCTGCACGTGACAAACGTCAAAAGTCTAGACTTGCAGTTACACTTCTCGTATTGTTTTGTAGGTCCACCGCTTTCCAGGCCTCCTAAAACTGATTTTCGACCGCTATGACAGCTAATCTCAGGTAGTTTCTGCCAGACACCGTCTTACATTTACCTATCAATTATTCATCTAACAGACATGAATTCTACGAGACCGATGATAAGGTCACAATCTCCATCTTTGATCGTGGTGCCGATCCCGCTCAGGTGTCCGTCAAATTCGACCCAAGAAAAGTCTGTCTTCTCCTTCTGTACCATTCCGTCTGATTGGATTTTTACTGCATTAGCTTTCCTACGAACATGGGGACAAGTCTCTCGTTTTGGAGCCGTTGAAGGGCCAGATCGACCCGTCTGCTAGCGAGGTTACGATCGGCAAGATCAAGGTAGAGATTCGGCTTGCTAAAATGAGTCCGGGTCGCTGGGGTGGACTTGTGGGTGACAGTCCTGACCGTAAGTGCCTCCTAATATTCAAAGGTTAGTGATGCATCAAACATCACCCCAGCACTTGCAAACACTGCTGCTGCTCCATCTTCCTCTTCCGCCTCTAAAGCCAATCTGAAGAAGAACTGGGAAGGCATTACAACTGATATACTGAGCAACGAAAAGGAGAAAACGACTGAAGAAGATCCAAATGTAGGCGGCGACAGCACGCTCAACTCGTTTTTCCAGAAGATCTTTGGCGATGCAGACGATAACACAAAGCGTGCTATGATGAAGAGTTATCAGGAAAGTGGTGGCACGACTCTGAGCACGAACTGGGATGAGGTCAAGAAAAGCAACGTGGAAGTAAAACCACCTGCTGGTTCTGAATGGAAAAAGTGGAATTGATTGACTGCTTTGAGCCTTGAATTGAATAATTTACTTATTTAATCGGTCGTTCGTGCACATGTACCGTCTCACCGTCATCGTTGCTGCAACCAAATTCAATGGAATCGGTCAGAACTCAACTCTTCCATGGCGCCTCCCGAAAGAAATGAAGTACTTTGCTCAGGCAACCTCGGCGGCGCCCGATGGAAAGCTGAATGCAGTCATTATGGGTAGAAATACATGGGAGAGCATTCCCAAAAGATATCGACCACTTTCCAATCGCATGAATCTCATCATTAGTCGCAACAAGAACTATGAACTGTTCGTTCCTTGTTCCTTTTAGATTACCAGTGATGATCAATCGGACACCCGTTCTGCTTTCAGGGAAAAGACTGGCAATGGGCCTGCATACCTTCATGCCGACCTTGCATCAGCTCTGGCACAATTATACTTTCGGGATTCTCAGGAAAATCACAGGGTGTTCGTCATTGGGGGCGCATCTCTTTACTCTGAAAGCCTTGCACTTTCCGAACCCTCGTCATCAGCCATTGTAGATCGCATCTTGCTAACACGTATCCTATCACCCGATTTCCCATGTGATGTGTTCATGCCAGATTTTCTTGGAGAAGCGAAGGAAGGGGGAGGGGAGCAGAGGTGGAATAGAGCATCGCATGAAGAACTGGAAGGATGGCTGGGATTTGAGGTGCCTGAAGGGCAACAAGAGGAGAACGGAGTGAAATACGAATTCCAAATGTGGCTTCGGGATCTGTAACGTCTCTTCCATTCTGCAACTTCGCTCGTACTCCCTCGATGAATGTTTAGCCTTGGCGCTGGATGAGATTGGTCAGACAGAAAGTTAACAAGTATCGGCCACTTGACTATACCTGTTTATGCTTAGGGTTTTTCGAACAGACCACATAGACTCTTCCTTTTCGACGGACGATATTACACCCATCACACATAACTTTGACAGAAGATCGAACTTTCATCCCTCTCGTCGAGTCGGGCGACTGCATGAATGTTGGATGGCTATGATGAAGAAGTGGTTGATGTACATGAGGAAGAGCGGCCACCCGAAAGCGCGAGACTAAAGGCCTGCTGGATGTAAGTAGAGTGCGAAGCATGGCAACTTTCAACGAAAGAGCGGTCACAGCTTTTTAAGGTCACGTGTCATTTTTTACCCCAAAAGTTTCATGTTCAGAAAAAATCTGGACAAAAAATCTCTATACTTGTCGAAGTTCTGCACCAAGTACGAGCCACAACTGAACTCAAGAGCTAGACCACAGACGCGCATATCAGGCAAGCTGTGGGCGATTGCCTAGACTATCAACGCTGGGCAGGTGAAATCCTCGGTCGATTTCAGCATCCCTGCTACTTACATAGATGAGCACTAGACGCGATGTGTCGCCTCGCTTTGGCGGAAAATGTGCTGTCAGCTTGTTTGCACTTACACTCGTTGCCTTTGTGGCAGAAAGCCAGCTTACCCAGGTATTTGCACCCGTAGTGCGCAATGATTGTGATAACCTGATATCCTGCATGTGTTCTTAGTACGTTCAAACCACACTCCATTACCGGCAACCACTCTTTATATTGTAAGTCTCATCCCCCATGCGGGATATCTTGTCACGAGTGAAATTCATCTTGACATCTCCTAGCTATATCGTCCATTCGTCATTCTGGATTATATTCCCGCTGCATTTCGCATATCTTATCGCGACTACAAACTATTCAGCATCTGAATTGTGGAGGAAGCTTACCATTGCTATCACGAGTCACCTATCTCCACATGAACATTTAGAGTCGTCGAGCTTTCCTAGCCTACGTTTCTTTAGCTTGACACTGGGATTGACTGTGGGAGTCACCGTTCCCGCGCTGCTTTGGTTTGTTGCCATCTCACTTGCATCGTACGTCGTCCATCAAATCATTAGCTGGCCAATCTCGATTAAACAGGCCGCCCGTTTACAGTGTAAGAGATGTTACTGGTGAGCTTTTCTTAAACCAGCCTCTGACATATACAGTCCTAATGCCAAGAAAGCCATATGGAACACCAACGCATTTTTTGCCTATATAATCACCGTAAAGCTGTTTAATATGAAATGGGAACCCAGGCGATTGTCGGCGGTGTTCCTCGCAACAGCAGGTGTCCTTGCCGTCGTGTATGGTGGAACCACTGTGGAGGCCAATCTAAGCCTGGAAGCGTCTGTTGCAACTCCATCTATCAAATTTTCAGCCCCTTTGGTCGGCGATTTGCTAACACTTGTCGCCTCAGTCACTTATGGATTCTACCAAGTCTTATACAAGAAATACGCTGCCCTTCCATCGGACCCTTCGGAACTGATTTATCATGAAGTTCCGAGGGAAGAACCAGCCTTTGATTCACCTAGTGAAACTTCCCCCGATGACTCGACTGCGCCAGTGCCATTCGGCCTTTACGCCAATCTTTTGACCTCAGTCATAGGGCTTCTCACCCTTGCTGTTGTTTGGATCTTCATACCTATATGTCACTATCTCAACGTGGAGACTTTCATGTTGCCTGCCAACCTGACTACATGGTTTGTTATCGCTGGTATTACCCTGGGCGGAGTCGTTTTCAATTCTGGTCTTATGGCAAGCATCAACCCCCGCAGTAGATTGACATGCCGGTATTGATGCGCCTTGTTGTCCAGGTTCTCTTGGGCTTATGGGGGCCTATTGTAACATCCGTTGGAAATCTACTCACAATTGTTCTAATCTTCATGACGGATGTCAGTCCATTTCTGATTATCTTGCCACCTCGTGAACTAAAGGACGTTTGCTATTATCAGCTAACATTCGGCGCCGGCCCCGAAACGTTGACGCCGTGGAGTTTGGTTGGTTGTAGTGTCATTGTTGCAGCATTTAGCGTGTTAGCGTATGACATGTTCAGTCGAAGATCATGAGTTACGATGTACAGCTCGGTCATTCATGAAACATCAATGAAAGTTCGATCTTTCCAAGCCCACTGACAGCTATTCACACAGCCGATACCAGTTACTGTATCTCTTCCTGCGGGTGCATGTTGATTGCTGATGGAAGTTTGATTCAAGTCACCTTTTACATGCACACAAGCTTGACGCTACTTTTTTTAAACCCATATGTAGGACATCTCATTGACCCTAGGTCTGGGGGGCGAAGATGAGATGATCCGACAGTCGGCCATTTTCTAAGGTTGTATTATCTCCCTCCCGTTTGGACAGCAGTGCCCAGCTACATAGAGGCACATCTCGCCTGATACTTACTACGACGTGGACATTGGCTATCCTACCTCCATATTGCATTCGACTTGTAGCCATAGACAATTAGTCTGTTTTGCATATCAACTGCTGTGTACTCTTGCAAATCGTTGATACAGGGATCTGAACGCTTGATATGATATTACAATATATGTCACAAGATAGAATTTTGAGCGGAACAAGGGATAATTTAACGAGTGTTTGGTTAATCTTTTACCCGGAATGACAAAGGAACACAGAGCAACCGTCGAATAGAAACACAGAACTGGGCAAAAAAGTGATAATAGGGTGCATGTTTACTCAGATAGGAATACAAGTCCGTCATTGAGCGGGGATGCTAGAGTATCGCCGGATGCGTGATGAATGGTGGCTGAAACAGATGAAAAACGGAGCCAGTTCCCTTTCCTGCGGTATCGTGTCAAGATCAACACTTAATCAAGATCGCCGAACTTTAGAAAGCTCGATATTAAGAGTGCAATAGCTTCCAAGGGCGAGAAGTCTCGACCGACAACAAAAAGCAAGCCGCAATTCTAGAGAGCTGCGGTGATTGCACTCTGTGCTGACATAGTTTTCACTGTGCCGTCGCCATGAGACTAAGGATAATTTAGAAGGACCGTAGATTTGGAAGATGTTGAGGCCCACCTCTTCCGCTTCGCTTTAGTCATCTCCTTCCGTAGCGCAGCGCCGTCTAAAGGTTTGAGAAGCTCAAAAGCACATAGAAGGTCTTCAGAAACACTACATCAGAAAGTTAGGATGACAACGAACAAAAAAAAGGAGAATAACCTCATGCATGCTCCATAATTGTCAAATTCTGTGCACAACCTTCAGCTCTCAATCAAAAGCCCACGATGTCAGGACTTACCTCCGCAGTAATTGGGTGCACTGAAAACAGTGACCAAGGTTCTGTCATTCCAAAACTCATAGCCATCCTCCACAACCATATGTGCCCGACATATCAGATCCATATCATATCGCACTAAAAATTCATTGATTATAGCTTTGCCAAAGCAATAGCTGACCCCGCGTTCATTGTCTTCCCAGTCCAGTGCTGTATCTGATGGATCTGACCAAAGCAGATCGTTGAGAAGGCCGAAATCAGGAACATCCGTTGGTCGTTGTATACGTTTGATATCGTCCATAGAGTGGAGTGAAGGAGAAAGGCCGCCGTGTACACAAAATATCTTTGAGGCAACAATAGCTGCGATAGGAAGACAGTTGAAAACATCGATAAAAGTTTTCCATGTTTTGATGTTACACCGTCGTTTACATTCGTCGTAGAAACCATAGACTGCAATGAAATATCAAAAAATGAAACTAATTCAGACGATTTGAAATGTACCTCTAGTCACATTGGCGCACTCGTGATTACCTCGGAGCAGAAAGAAGTTCTCGGGATACTTGATCTTGTAGCACAACAGGAGAAGAATGGTCTCGAGACTTTGTTTTCCTCGATCAATATAATCTCCGAGGAAGAGGTAATTTGAGGACGGTGGGAAGCCGCACATTTCAAAGAGTCGAATTAGGTCAGAATATTGTCCGTGCACATCCCCAACGATCTTTACGGGCGGGGAAAGTTCTATGAGTGTCGGTTGGCTTAGGAAGATATCACGGGCAGCAAGACAAATGGCGGTTATCTCTGTGTTTTTCAAACACAGGGATTTACTGACTTTGCCGGTGTAACCCACGTCTAACAGCCGTTGAATCATGTCATCGATATCATACTGCTTCAATTTCTCTTTCAGACTTCCGTTTCCCACCGATTCACCTTGAAGACCACTGCTAGTGGTGGAACCGGGACTGAAGGGGATTGTGTTGGAGAGGATTGTCTGAGTGATAGGAATGTCGAGTGGGGCAGGGGAAGGCCTTGGAGATGACAAAAGTGGCGGAGGAGATGGCGGACCAGATGCGGACACGTTCGGAGACTGATCAATAGGAGGCTTTGTTGGATACGGCGAGCCATGTATTCGTGCGGATGGAAGGACGATACCTTGCGGCTCGGAGACACTGATAGCGGGATTTCCATTGAGAACGGGATTAGGGTCGGAACCATTAGGTATAGAAGTCGCGGTTGCGCGTGAGGGATTGGTTTGGTGAGGAGGTTCAACCAAGTCCTCAAGCTGCGAGTCGGATGGAGGAGAGGTATCTCTGTCCTTGTCCTTTACTGGTTTCTTGTTCTTCTTTGAGGCTTGCTGTCCCATCTGTTGTGGACCTTGAGAGCCAGGCAGAGGCGACTGAGGCCTTGACTTGGAAAGGCGCGAAGTAAAAACGGAAAGAAGAGTAGGCGCCAGGATTGAGAAAGTGTATAATATAGAGTCAAGCGACGTTGAATGCAGGGAGTTGACTGGACGTCTTTGAAACGCTCGGACTCGGCCTGGCTTGCTCAGCTTTCACAACAATCACTCTGAGCCTTGTTTGGTCCCTTGTTTGCACTGCCACCAACTCATATTGCATGCATAGTATACTACTCTAAAACTTTCCAAACGCCTTCGCTGCCGCTTTGTTCTTCGACACCCTCAACACATTGAACCGTACAGTCTTCGACAGTGGTCGACATTGTCCTATCATGTTGTCAGTCACATATTAACCACTAACAACACCATACATACCAACAGTCACAACATCCCCTAGTTCAACTCGGAACGCAGGCGAAACGTGGGCGGCCAAATTCTTATGTCTCTTTTCGTAACGGTCTGTGTTTACAGTCAGTAAATCCTATTATAAAATGAAATACCACAGCATACTGTATTTCGGAATATAGTGCAGGTAGTCTCGTCGGATGATTATAGTACGCGTCATTTTTGTGGATACCACCTTGCCAGTCAAAATACGGCCGCGGATGGAAACGTTACCAGTGAAAGGGCATTTCTTATCTGTAGTCAACAACCGTTCCCTCAGATCCACATTCTATCAGAACATGGTAATGAACGCACCGATATATATGTCATTAATCGCTTCTGATGGTGTCTTGAACCCTAGACCAACGTCCCTGTACCATCTCTTTTCCTTCGTTGAAATCTTCTTGCCAGCTTACCGCACATTATACGAGAATATCCACATTACATTCTGAACAACCAGCAGCAACATCAGCGAACGCACCACGAACTTTGGCGTTTTGGAACAAGTGTTGCTTCTGGAAAGCCTTTTCGATCTGCGAATACGAGATATAAATGAGACATATGTAGGCTGGATTCCCTCCATAGACGCACTTGTTCGGTCATGGCGTTGATCTTGAGGACGTCGAAGTAGTGAAGGCCACTTTGAGATTTTTGGGACTTGTTGATAGTTATTTGGGAAAAAGCCACCTTGGTTAGGAACTGTATAGTGCACGGCAAATCCCGGATTCTAATATCAATGTTACTTTAGCCAAGTACTTAGTTTAATAAATAATTATATAATAGACGCAGCTACTTACCAGTTGGCGGCCCGTTATTTATAACCAAAGTGATTGAATTTCTGTTGAAGCTACAGATCAATTGAAGATCTGTCATAATAAGCAAATGCATCTTTCAGCCTGATCGCGATTGCGGTCGAATAACTTGATCACGGACGCGACGCGGTGTATGTTCATGTTTATCACACGCGTCGTGTTAGGTCGAGCGCTTGCAATGGGTCGCCAACAAACCTTAGGTCTGTCCTATATTTCTTTCTTTGTTCCGTGGCGTCTTAATAGGTTCTTAAGCCAAGTTTTTCGAAATGCCACCATCTGTAAAGCCGACTCCACCACAGCAATCGAGCCTCGCAGAAATGTGGGGTGGCAAGAAGCAAACGACGGGTCCTATCATGCCCAAATCCGAAGAGAACCATATGCATATTGGTGACGATGAAGCAGTCCATGGTATGCTTTACGTCAGGGTTAGTTCTGTTGATCTCATAGTCATCAGGTGAAAGCTCGAAACGCAAGAAACCGATAAATGTCGGAGGTGGTCTTCATGCTAACACGCCTTCCTGCTGCTGTTACTTACTATAGTATCTAGTAGATCGTA
Source organism: Tricholoma matsutake (assembly GCA_026075535.2). Lineage (NCBI taxonomy): Eukaryota > Fungi > Basidiomycota > Agaricomycetes > Agaricales > Tricholomataceae > Tricholoma > Tricholoma matsutake. The sequence continues at coordinate 7,355,729 of AP026540.1, read as the reverse complement.
AAAGAAGGAGGATCCTAGACTCAGACGAGGAGGACCAAGGATTGACGCCAGGTGCGTGCTGACTGAATTGAATTGCCATATTTTCAACGACACTAGGTCCGCCGATCACTTCACCCAAGCCGTCCTCGTTCACTTCACAGTCAGGGCCAGTAACCACTTCTCCGCGGTCAAAGGGGAGTGACTCAGGAATGGCATTGCTGCCAAGTGGTGATGAGGGTGAGGACGAGGTGTGGGAGGAAAACGACTCAGACGATGAATTGCAATCTACTAAACAAGTTGATTCTAAAAGGCTGGTGTACACTATCTATCATAAGCCGCTCTGGTCTGACGCGTGTTTTCCAGTGCCAAAGCTGCTTTATTGAGAAAGAACGATGTCGACGTGAAAGGAGGTTGGAAAGTTGGCAATCTGTTCGTCTTCTTGGGGTGGAAACGCTGATGCTCGCTGATTGCGTTTACATGTTATAGAGTTCCATATGCTGCTCTCACCCAGACATTTTCATTGATTGAAGCCACGACAAAAAGACTAGAAAAAACCGCGCTGCTCACATCTTTTCTACTCCTTGTCATCCAACGGAGTGCCAAGGGTGATTCAAAATCTCTTCTCCAAGCCATATATCTTTGCATTAATCGGGTGAGTTGGCACTACTTTTTGCCACGAACCTTACTTATCTGATGACAGCTAAGTCCAGACTACGTTGGTGTGGAACTGGGAATTGGCGAAAGTCTACTGATCAAGGCCATCGGAGAATCAACCGGCCGAAGTATTTCAACCATCAAAGCAGAACTTAAGAAAGAAGGAGATTTGGGACTCGTCGCGATGGTTAGCTTTCCAAGATAGGTTGTAAGCAGAGCTGAACTGACAACCTCACAAAAAGAATTCCAAAAATAGCCAGAAGACGCTCTTCAAACCCAAGGCTTTGACCGTTCCATTCGTGTTTCAGAACCTGAAGGAGATTGCTCTTACTTCGGGCCACTCGGTTCGTTTCAATCAATGGTTTGACTGGTCTGACTGGCTATGCTGATATATTTCGTCATCTAGTCCCAAGCAAAGAAAGTGTCAATTATTACGAAACTCCTGGCAGCTTGTCAAGATGTTGAAGCCAAATATATTGTACGAAGTTTGGAGGGAAAACTTCGAATTGGAAACGCTGAGCGCTCGGTGCTTGTTGCCATCGCCCACGCCGCCGTCTTGGCAGAGTGGGAACAAGGTAAGTGTGCTGCTCCCTATAAGTCAGATTCTCAACGTGACTTGATCTTCTGTTCAGCGGGCAAGAAATGGACGGAAGAAAAGCTTGCTGTTAGACTAGAGGAGGGTGCAAATACAATCAAGGCAGTTTACAGGTCTGCACTGCTTACTTTACATCATTGCGAGTCCTCTGCCTGATTCAACGTAGTGAACTGCCATCCTATGACCAAGTCATCCCTTCCCTGTTCGAGTTTGGCATCACTGGGCTTCGGGAACACTGCAAACTTACTCCAGGTGTACCATTGAAGCCTATGCTCGCTAAACCGACCAAGGCAATTGGAGAAGTCCTTGACAGATTCGAGAGCAAACGCTTCACATGCGAATATAAATACGACGGGGAACGAGCACAGGTTCGTGAATCACGTATGTTCGTGAAACAACCCTCTGAAGCATGGACAAAGGTACATAAGTTGCAGGATGGTACAGTAGCTGTCTTCAGTCGGAATTCGGAGGACATGAGCAAAAAATACCCAGATCTTGTCGAACAACTTCCCAAGGTCTGTCTTTCAAGAGATATATGGATATTCACTCACTTGCCCACCAGTGCATCAATGATTCAACGAAATCGTTTGTATTGGATGCAGAGGCTGTGGCCATTGACCGTACCACAGGCAAACTAATGCCGTTCCAGGAATTGAGCAGAAGAAAACGCAAAGACGTTAGGGTAGAGGATATTCAAGTTCGTGTCTGTCTCTTTGCTTTTGACCTGTTGTACCTGAATGGAGAGGTACGCGATCTCGCGTTGATTCTTTTCATTCGTTTCACCCATGATCTTTTGAGCAGCCTTTGCTTCAAAGGCCACTCCATGAACGACGTGAATTGTTGCGGGCGCACTTCACAGTTGTGCCCGGAGAGTTTGATTTTGCGAAGTCGTCGGACAGTGATACAACTGAAGAGATACAAGCTTTCTTGGACGAAAGCATGAAGGACGGATGCGAAGGTCTTATGGTGAAAATGCTGGATAGTGATGCCAGTTTTTATGAGCCAAGCCGGAGAAGCATTAACTGGTTGAAAGTAAGTTCCAATGGCTAATTGTGCTTTCAATCGCTGAAGACCGTCGGCTACATAGTTGAAGAAAGATTACCTGGCTGGCGTTGGAGATTCGCTGGATCTTGTTGTCGTTGGTGGGTATTATGGAAAAGGTAAACGAACAAACGTATACGGAGCCTTCCTTTTGGCTTGCTATGATAGCGACTCGGAAGAGTATCAAACCATCTGCAAGATTGGAACTGGCTTCAGCGAAGAGGTTCTTCAGTCACACTACGAAACACTCAAGCCCCTGGAGTTGATCAAAGTGAGGGGTGGTGTGAAGGTTGGCGCAGCGAAGCCCGATGTCTGGTTTGAGCCCAAAATTGTTTGGGAAGTTCTGACAGCGGACCTCAGCTTAAGTCCTGTGTACACTGCAGCCCAAGGTCTAGTATGTTGGTTAGCACTGTGCAAGCTTGTTTATCCGCTGATGTCTATGAAAGATAGACAACAGAGGAATATCCCTTCGATTCCCTCGATTTATTCGTGTACGAGATGACAAGGCTGCAGATGATGCAACAGGACCTGATCAGGTGAAAATATTTGAAATCATGACACTGAAAGCAACCTGATGATCAATCCAGGTGGCGGAGATGTACGAAAGGCAAGCGCTTGCTCAAAGCAACGGGAAAAAGAAGGGCGGTGATGCCGACGATGGATTTTGGTAGATTGATTCCAGGTCTCTATTACTGTATTGAGCCGCATATCTTCGAAGGGGCATCTCCGGAGATAGACATACACCCACATTACTTCTCCGTTGTCTTCTTCGCTTCACTTCTAGCAGCTACCACTGCCTCGGTTACTTTACCTGTCGCTTCACCAGGACCATGGTTGTACTCTGGGGTAAGGCCCAGCTTCTTCTCCCGGCCTCCGAAATACCAATAATTAGTAAAACGAGCGTCTTGGATTGTCTGAGCGGTCGCGTTTGTGAGATGGCACGCAAACAAAAGGTAGTTCCGGGGTTGCACGCGCCACGCTAGTGGTGCAAGAATGTTCAGATTGTCCAGTGAGAAATATATGATCACCAACCAAAACGCACGAATACCATTCTTAAGATGACTGTCAGATCTGAACAGAAGGATGGGATGAGATATAAACTGACGAATAACAAGCGAGAGCGGTGGTCATTGTTCCGGAGATGACCTCTTCATCTTTCCGCAAGTCGGCAAGTGCTGCGAGAGGAAGACCCCAGTTGGCTACCTGGTAGTTTATAATTTCTTGAAAACTTAGTTAAACGACCAGGATTCAACACTGACTGGTCCCCAGAAATGAGTGCCTGAGGGAGGGTTAGCATGAAAAGGAAGTATACGAAAATTAGGACTTGTACTAAAGAAATATTCGCGGGCTGCGGGAGAGCGCAGCCATGTATAAAAGGTAGACATGATATCGGAGAGAAAAGGATGTATGTACAGTACTAGTAGTAGGATCACGTGGACAACGATATTGATGACATTGACAGCTTGAAGTTGAATCGTTCCAATTCGGTGCGAATATGCAGATGGACATGGTAACTACAGTGTGCGATAGATTGCTAACAGCGTAGAAGGACAAGGAGAATAAGAAAGATGAGGCCTAGGGTGCAACGTGTGTGCAAGCCTGCGTGCTACTTATAAGGTTGCATCTGCGCCACATCATAACTGCGTTGTGCTATGCAATCCTACGGGAATTATGCATATTATGGGCAGCCCATATACCAGCAAACTCCATATCCCGGTCCTAGTCCTACCAATGGTTATCCTCCTTTCAACTATCCTTACATATCTCGTCCTGAAAATCCCGACCAGCCTGTCGTTCCCCCTCATTCATCTGCTCCCCTCTCGCGCCCAAAGCCCCATCGTAGGGCAGTCACGCTGCCTGCCACTTCCGCATCATATCCTCTCAAGTCTGCTCTTAAAAAATCTTCAACGGAGGACCCACAGACTTCAAATCTTCCTCTCCAGCGAGCGAATACTTTGACAAGGTCGCGCACTTATTCCAACCCCAGCAACCTTGTTCCGGGTACAGATCCGGCCTTCCGACCACGTTCGTCCCACTTGCATATTCTACAATGCAGTCCATATATTTAGGCTCTATTGTTTCCGCCAGATCATATGTTTCTCATATTCATTGGAAATAACGAGTTGCGACTTGAAAACATCATGAAGCCAGCTATGGACGAACTCAGGCAAACTATACTACCAATGTGGCCAGGTGGTGTCGAATCTGACTCGCAACATGGTCACGACTGGAGCGTTAAATTTAGAGATTCACCCTGGGCTATGAACGGACCAAGTATCGCACTGTGAGCTCCTGAATTGAAACTGATAGTTACTGACGATGACAGGCTCACAGCTCCTGGAGGATCATTGTTGAGTTGTTTACACTGTTTGCACGGCGGGTACATAATGTCATCCTGTGCTCTTCATTTCATTCAACTTTTGCAATCAGGGTTTCTCTTTCCAAGCTTGCACGAACACGGGGAATCCAGTTTGTACCCTCCGTGCAGCAACATAATTTTCGCGCATTTATAGTGCCCTCTACCCTCGATAGCCGCCTCGTCTCATATTTGAAGTGACATCTCAGGACTATACATCCGAGTTCTTCTTGGCCTATTTCTCTCAGGGAGGTCGCCGCCTCACACTCATCAATCCGCCTGCTCATATCGATATCTCTATCGGAGCCCAGCTTAAGGTAGTCCTGCCTCGTAGGATTGGGATAGATGAAGTCGTGCAAGACAACCTGCGTGTTGTCGAAGTGAAAAGGCGGAATGCTCTTGGAGGTCTGTCGCCGTTCCTCAAATGCTCGATGCTGCTGATTTTTGCACACGATTGCAGGGTCGGAAGTTGAGCCAGCCGTCTTTCTGATGCATGTACTAAAGATCATCAGTGGGTTGGGTTTTGATCTGGTCACTGCTGTGCCCTTGGGTCGACGAGGCCCCTTTAGCCTCCGTCCGGGCCGGGAGTTACTCGTATTCAAAGGATCCGCGGCGGGTTAATCAGCTTGGTGAGGTATGATCAACGATTATGAATTAATCCCTTAGCATATTCCTCCATATATTCTATTTCGCGTCGCCAGTCTCGTTTCTATCTGGTTTCTTCCAACGTTGAACATGACTACTTGTTTGTCAAGCTCTTCAACCTCACTCCATCTTGACAACTTTACTACCGTCAACTAATCCCGCCAGACTTTTGGCGACTACCTTTCCTTCTACGTCCTTCCGCTTGTGAAGCTCATCCCACCATCCGAACAGAAAGTCACGGGCTATAAGCTTGAACCATGGAGTAAACAAGTTTCCTATGACCCTCAATGTTGAATAGGGTTTGGGCTGGGTGAGACGACCCTTACCTGGTTCTTGGAACATTGCTTGCAATTCTGCTTTGTCGACATATTTGTAGGCTTGTATTTCATTGCTGTTTGGCACAACGGTCACATCGGCGGTCAGAAAGAGGATGTAATCAACTGATGCTGGTGAGCGTTCTGTGACGAGCAAATTATTCGGATTAGCTACCTTCATGCTCTCCCCACATGCCACCCGAGGGAGCAAGATAGTGGATGCGAGTTAGGTACTGAAATTGATCGATCGGCGTCTGAGCCTGAGGAATCCCCAATTCGTGTTCGAGCTTCCGTGATGCAGCTACTTTTACACCAAGTTGCCCTTCCTCGACTTTCTCCTCTTCAAAGTCATCAAGAGGGTGAGAACAGCATGTATTTGTCCACATATCTGGAAATGTTATCTTTTCGGAAGCTCGTTGCTGGAGAAGCAGCTTTCCGTCGGACGGTCGGAAGACGAAAGTAGAGAATGCTCTGTGAAGAAGACCTCGGTTAATATTCTCCATCAGATGACCTAGAAAAATCTTTGAGATGGACAGAAGTTATATTGAGAAATCAACAACATGTTTTTTTATCCATAGCACCGATGGCATTATCGTCTTCGTCCACAAGGATACATCTCTCATCCATGAGTCTCGATTGCTCGGGATCATAACTGGACAAGTCGACCGTAGCAAGGGCTTCACGAGCCGCCTGTGTTGCACGAGAAACACTCATGGAATTGATCGTACGGTGGCAAAGCTGGCCTCTGGAGTGATGCGGCAAACGTGAAAAGAGACTAGGAATTGTACGAGTCAAATGTGGAGCCTTCGGAATAAGAGGGAAAATTCTTCAAGTTCGAGTCAGAGTCGAGCTATACTTATAGAAATCATGCCACTTACACTTCGATCAACATGTCACTAGATAAGATTGGCCCAGGATTCCATTTATACTTATTATGCATTGTTTGCATAACAAAAATACATTTATTCTTTGCGTAAAATGATAACAGGCTGCAGCTATTTGTCTTCTTTCATACTATGACGATGGACACCGGTCCGTAAGGATTGTATTGGTCGAGGCGCAAAAGGTCTTTCGTGGCGAGAACTAATAGATAATATTTGGTGAGACGGGTAATTGCGGCGGGAAGGGGGGGTGGCACTAGATCATAAGCACAAAACGTACCGAGGCAGTGGTACAGGGCAGCAGCAGCAACATGGCGAGTACTCGTTGCTTGGGGCACGACAGTATCGAAGGTGAAACTAGAAGCAGAAGACGGGAGCGACTGCCACTGCATTCGCGCATACCTGTCCAAGAATTAGAACTTCACGCGTGGAAGCTGTAGCTCGAAGTATCTCACTCCAAAAAATTGAATGAGTTTCTTTCGAGGCTGATATGAGTCACATCAGACCGCTGAGATTCGAGTCTTGGATCAACGTCTTGCTTTTCCAAAGCTGCAAGCGAGGTTTTGGTCAGTCACAGAACTAAAAACATTCATCCGAAAAACCGTACTTTCAAAAACATAATCTTCTGGCAGAGCTTGGGAACTTTGTCGAACAGGGGCAGGGGAAAATCCTTCAGCTATACTCCCGAACTGACTGGGAATGAGAGGACTACTTCTCCGACTCTGAGAACTTCCTCGCAATTTCAGCTCAACGGGATCGACGTAAATCTGATCGCTTCCCGGCATTCTAGGTGCCCCACTGGAGGAGCTCATTCCTGCATTGTCCCATGGAAATAGAGAGCTTTTTTGAGATCCAAGCAAGTCGCGTGGTGTTCCGAGATCAAATTCGATGTCGTAAGAAGGAGGTCGCGAAGCCCGCCGACCTTGACCAGGCTCCTGCCACGAGACGATGATTGAGTTATACAGTGGTCAATGCAGTATGTGGCATATACTTCAGAAGAACGAATGTGATCCAATTCCAACTCAAGATTGGCATCCCAGTACTGTCCTATATATTAAATTAGATATTCTGACGCGATCTAAAATTCAAGTGGGCTTGCCCTCGGCTGCAATATCAATATCCATGCCATCGCCGTGGCTCATAGGTCCGACAGTGTCTGCTTGGCCTTCCGCTGTGATTGAAATCAAGTTCATTTGAGGCGTATCCTTCGTTCGTCTTCGTTTTCTTGGAGGCTCTTCTGCCAGATGAATGCGAAGGGTGCCGGACCTTGCGTCCACTTGGACTTTGAAGTTCTCCTGCCAAAAATCGACAAGTGCAGGGGCTTGAACTAAAAGTGGAAATTTCAGAGGCCATCATGATAAACTTCAAACTCCCGAAGATTACTGAAATTGGGAACACCCCACACCATCTCTTCGATCATCCGACCCTTGTGTCTCTCGGAATACTTGAGGGTCATCTCTTGTCTCACGAAATCCTGAGCTTGCAAGTATTGTGCTCGAGCGGTCTTAATGATAAATAGAAAATAAATGCGCTAATGTGACTCGGAATCAGTAACATCCCCATACCTTCAGCTCGTCATCTGTCAGCTCTGTTCTAGCATCCAGGAGTAAGCGCGTCCGTTTGGCTTTTTTCGCCGCCGCCAGTGTGATGGGGTTGCCTTGATCGTGATCTTTGGTTGAAATAACATGCATATGCTCGTCTTGAGAAAGAAGTTGATAGGAAAAGGAAGTAGCGGGACTATGAGGGAGCAGTGGTGAAGGTCGACAGTTTTCTGCCATTTTTAAGTTAGCAGAGATCATGACCATAGACAGCGCTCATATGCCAGCCTTTGTCTGAATCTGACAGGGTCTTCTTTCGTTTCAGACTTTGCGGCGTCTTCTGAAGGGCGCAGAACGCGGTCGCGTCGTGAATCGGGGACATGCCAGCCTGAGTGTCAATAAGCGTAGGTACTTGTCCCACTTCAAAATCAAAGTTCATGTCCGAGCCGAGCACGTCCATTTGGAAATCATCATCCAAATCGCTGCAAGGTGTGTGAGACTCAAGCCAAGTCGAAGGGAGCTAGACTAACAGTTCTTTGTTTTCAGCTTGAGAAGGCCCCCATCCAAGTTCCCTCTCCAGCTCGTCACCTAGTCCTCCAAAATCCAACAATCCATCTGATGGGGGGTTTAAAAAATTGATATCGAATCCAAAATCTGCATCAACTTGAGATGAGGAATGGCCTGGATCACCCCCACTGCCATGGTAAGACAAATCGAATGAAGCAGATAGTAGATGTTCGTGGTGTTCTGTAAGCGTGTGTATCTCCCCACGCGCGACTTCTGTTCGCAGGCTGGTCGGAGCTTTCTGTTTATTTCGTTTAGTTTTTGGGTCAAAGTCATCGTCAGCATCATCAGTCGAAGTATCTCCTACTCTTCAGTGAGCATATTAGAAATGAGCTCAGAAGCACACCTGCCGTGAATGTTCAAATATTCGTCCCAGTCCTAAACAGCGTCAACAATTACTAAAAAGGAGGAATACGGGACTCGGACATACAGCAACCAGAGCATCGAAATCAAGCGTAAATTGGGTTCTCGGATCTGCAACAAGGGTAAGAGCGGAGGGTCTAGGTATTTGCCAATCATAATCTGAGGATTGGGATTTCAGAACAACACAAAGTTACCGGACGGAAGGCTGGGTCATTTGAAGATGTGTATTCATCGCATATCCAGAATTCGGGGAGTCCTGGAAGACTTTCTTTAATGAAGCAACGCAGTTCGTGATATCGGTCATGAATATCTCTTGTTTCACTGAAACAAAGGTTTGGTTAATTCCATCCCCACGTCGAATGTACTAGTACCTTTGTATACACTGAATTGCGGTGAACTACGCGAGAGGGAAAGAATCACTAGTTGTGCTTACCGTGCTACACCAACCATGAGATTGCTCGACAATCTCAAAGCAAGTGGCTCAGAAGGATCGGCAATAAGGTTGCATAGTTGAGAAATATCTGCTGTAAGAACAGAGCGCTTCGGAAGTTTTTTAAATGTCGACTTCGATCCCAAGGTAGCCGCGAGCCTGCGGAACTTGTCATAAAAAGTATAATAGGGATATATGAAGGTGGAGTAACCAGAGAAGGCCAAAACCACCATCTCTCCTGGAAAGCAGCTCTGGAGAGAAAAACATTTTCGCTAATGTCTATCGGAGCGTTTTGTAAGAAATTTGTTACAAACTGAGAGTTGGTTTGCCTTACGAGCTGCGAGTTATAACATAGATGTTAACTTCAGGAGGATTGGAGGTGATATATGATAGAGGACGTAGCTCAACGAAAGTTAAGTGATTCGCGGAAATTCAAATAAATTGCGAGGCAAATGCAAACTATTACACTATGTACTTATATGGCGGTCCATATGCTTATATGAATGCATTTACAACTTCACAAACATGTACTCAGGGTTTGCAGAGAGGTTTATGGCGCGATTTCCAGTCTTGTGTCTGTCGATAGGTTGATTATTAGTGATTAGGGGTCATTTTGAAATAATCCTTGCCTGGCAAGACTTGGAGCAGTAATAAATTGACTGAATATGATGGTAAACATTGCATATTAAGTAACTGGAAAAACATAGATTGACCTTGCATTTCCCGCATTGCAGCAATTGGCTCAGGCTGAACATCTGCCCTGGACACTGTATATATAAACCCATCACCCGTCACCGAGACAGTGATAGAAAAAATACATACATGATAATACCCGCAGGACAAGTTATCTGGAGCACCATACAACCTCGTTTCCTTGGCTAACTTTAGATTTTCTCGGATCTCATAAAGCTGCGCGAGATTCTCGCGAGATACGGCGGCATCAAATGCAGGACCCGCGTGATTGCGAATTGCAACAGCTTTTTTCAGATTGACCTCCGCATCATCCACCCTACCTAACTTGATGTAAAGTTCGCCGAGTGCATTCCGTGAGAGAGCGGTAGAGACGGCGTCGGGGTCTACCCCTTTCTCCTTGATTGCAATCGCTCAAGATGAAGAGATTCGGCACGAAGAAGATCTCCATCACGCTCGGCTTCAAGTGCCTGGTTGTTTAACTGACTTCCGCGTAGAATAGCGGACGTAGCAGCGGCACTGGGATTCATAGTTGTTTGCAAATGGAACGACATGATAGACAACTTGGAAAGTTGAGAAATATTACATAATAATAGCAACGTATTCGAAGACAGTGGCATTTCAAGTTCTAGCCTCCACCATGACTTCTTCATCCTCATCATCGCCCGAGATCTCAGCCGCCAATGACACGGACCATCAAGCTCGCTTCTCCTACAAACATGCGACCCACGAAGAAGTTCTTGAAGACCTTTCAAGGTATAGGATACCGTTCACTCCAACCTTTCAAAGTGCCAATCTTCCAAAAACAGCCGCTTTATCCTCAATCTTCCAGACGAAGAACTAACATCGCTTGAACGGATATGCTTTCAGGTGGAGCAGGCGTATGTTCTGATCTATCTTATAGACCTCATCATTCATCTTTGTATGCTAGTCACTGGTTTTACGAAGATTTTATTCGCGAAGAGAATCCCAAGTTCCCATCACTGCCACTCAAAAAGTTCTCCGCAATGTTGTTTCATGCATGCCCGCTTCTCCACCAGTGGAGTCACGACCACGAACAAGCATTCAACACTTTCATGCAGTATAAAACCAGAGTCCCGGTATGTGGTGCAATTATGCTTGACGACACCTGGCAGAAGGTTTGAACCTTGATCTATCGTTTAAGGCCCATTAATCTCCCTGTTTTTAGTGTGTCCTGGTGAAGGGGTGGAAGTCATCTTCGGGTTGGGGGTTTCCGAAGGGCAAGATAAACGAAGATGAGCCACCGGTTCATTGTGCTGTTCGAGAGGTCAGCTAAGCCTGATGTTTCTATTTTCGGGATCTTACATTCTTTCGTCTTGGCTCATAGGTGTTAGAAGAAACAGGCTACAATTTAGCAGGTCAAATAGATCCGCAGAATGTGATCGAGATGTCTATCAAGGAGCAGAAAATATCCCTGTTTATAGTCTCTGGCGTACCCGAAGACTATCCTTTCAAAACGAAGACTCGGAAAGAAATCAGTGTATGGAACTTTCTTACAAAACATGAGCATACTGACGTAAATGAACCAACAGAAAATCGAGTGGTTCAAGCTAACAGACCTGCCAACTTGGAGGCGCAACAAGCCCGCTGCGGGCCGGTTCTATCTCATATCACCTTTTATTGGGTAGGGTTTCCGCAGTTGGAAGCAGTTTCCCCGCCTTACATTATCTTTTCAGAGCTCTTAAAGCCTTCGTAAATGAACGGAAACCTCGCGCCCCGCCTCGGAAAGCTCTCAGAGCAAAGAAACCTCCGCCTAATCCAATCCCTTATTCCCACAACGAGCAATCCTCTTACGATATTGACATCGCACACGAGTCGAGTTCCCAATCTTCGTCTGCTGAGAATGGCGAGCCACACACACCCTCTCCGCATTACTCGGAGTCCCTTGCCAATCCGATAACACAGGTTGACGCTGACGATTTGACGAAGCCGGGGACGTCTGATGTAGCATTGGATCCTCACTTCGTTAGGCTACTTTCTTCGCTTGCTATGTCTGCGTCGAAGTCAAAGGGTGCGGTCTCTGAAAATGTTCAGACACATCCAAACCTTCCACTTTCTGTGGATACCAATCAGCATGATAATGTGGAGTCAAGCACACCTGTTCCTATATCAGCCTCATCCACAGGGTCTCATCCTGTCGATCACAAGGATGATCACACAGATTGGTCTACTTCTGCGCCAAAGTCTCTTCCATCATCCTCCCCTCACTTTCGAGCAGCCGCATTACTTCCGACGGAGGTCACACCCCCGTCCCATTACTCGTCCTTATCGTTGTCACAAGACTCACTGTCTCCCAATACTTTCAATACTGTTGCCGCCAGGCATCCACAATCGTCTTCGCGTCCTACATCGTTTTCTTTCACCCATGTTCCGAGTTCTCCAACGAATACCGTTGTATCCCCTCGAACCACATATCGCAGTACATCCAACATTGCTGACTTTAAACCCTACCTATCTCGCCCTACTGAGGTGCCTGCTTCTGCGAAAACCTTGAAGCAGATTGCCTTATTGGAAGCAGTTGCCGACGAGTCTGCCAGGATGTCTTCATTGACGCACAGGGTATCTTCACTTGATTTTCCTGACACACGTCACAACTTTAAACATTCCATGACTTCTGGTGTGATACCACCTCCTTCGTCGATGTCGCGCGACTCCGGGATTTCGGGGACACCGTTCCCATCCCATCCGTCGTATGAGCCATACCATATGAGAGCTAGGACTAGTCATGCCTTACCCTCTCTTCCACTCAGCCCTCAGGGAAGTTCCCAGAACCATTTACTTAGCCTCATGAAGAGCCCTCATGCAGCATCGCAAGCCCCTCACTTCTATCCTCATGTCCAACACGCTCCCTTTCCCAACCCTATGCAGGCTGGAGTTCCGGCTTCGCATTATCCCTTTCCCAACGTTGTTCCAGAAACAGCGGGGTTGCATGCTTTCAATAATACACCACACCACAACCCGAACTCGCTGTTGTCCATTCTCAATGATTCTAGGAGACGTTCAGGGGGTCTGAATACTACCCCTTCGATATTTAATGGTGGCTCCTGAACAGTCTTTCATCTTACTTCATTATTGCACATGCCAGCTATATCTGGTTTGATTTTGATTTATCCACGCTCTTTCAGAACTTCGCTTTCGGTATCCCATAGTTGCTTGTGTACATCTTGCCCTCTCCCACGCGTCTTGTGTCAGCCTCACACTAGCGATAACCTTTGTCATATTGCTTTCCTGTACGTCTCGTTTAGCACTAGACGATAACACTTAATCTCATCTCCATGGTCCAAAAGTCTGTAGCATTGACATAATTCGGTTGATCGATCCTCACGCTGCACCGTGACCTTGTAGCTGCTGCATACACCGGGGACATAACCCACGTTTCAAACATTATGAAAAAATGAAAGAACTACGCACAACTTCCTCTGCATGATAGCATTGAGACACATCATAACCCCATCTTTTAATTCTGTCACAATAAAGATGGACTTACAAATCGATCTCGAATGAGCGTATTTCTCCAATTTGTTCACAATTTTCTCTTGAGTGTACGGCTCGTCTTTCGTATGTCTTCATGTGTCTATACACAATGTAACATGTAGCAACAGCCGCGATGAAGAACTTGTTACATTCGTGAGGCATCAACTGAGTACGCACATCCGCCTAACCTTCTAACGACCACGGAACGCCTTTCGCAACCATTGCCATCCCAGTTTGCCATGTTTTACTTTGCCTTTATCACGGTTATCCGAAGTCTGCAGATTATCATCGGTTCCTCCGTCCGCATGGCCTTCCAGGCTTCCTTCTTCTTCATGCTCGCTGCCACTCTGACTATGACTCGAGACCAACGTTCCCCTCCGTGCATCCCCTTCACTGACAGTTCTGCGCCTCTGCAACTCCCGTCGAGCTTGAGTTGTATCAACAACCACATCTGCAGACCCAAGAACTCCAAGACCGAGCTCACTTGACCTTCGTCCCCGCTCGCGAGGCACAATCGCAAATCCTGGACTGACTGGCGACAGCCCAATCTGGAATCCTGCGCCAAGCGTGGAAGCTGTACTGAATGGCATAAGGGGCGGAGATATTTGAGCATAGCTTGTGTGGGTATGATTAAGAGATGGTATATGATAAGGAGGATGCTGAGATGAGCTTGGTTCGTTTGAGGTGTGGACTGTGGATCTGCGTAGACGCGAGATTCTACGGGAAGGGGAAAGCAATCTAGCGAAGTCTCTTGATGGCTGATGAGAGGACTCTATGAATTTCCGATTCATAGAGTCTGTGGAAGTTGAGGGGGGTACATGTATCGAGCCTGCCAAGGTCTCCACTTCCAGTGGGGCCGAATATATGAGATTTCGTCCTAGTCCGTTAATTGCATCACGGGTCTCCATGTCGTCACTTTCAGAATCACTTCGCGAATGGCCTTCAATATCTCTTACATTGTTAAATGCAACGGGCACCTCGTCACCATCGAGCGCATCCACCTTCCAGGTTTGAGCATTGGCATTTCTGCCTCCGGACTGTACAGTCACAACCCAGACGCCTGCAAGAAGAACGAAGATACCAAAAACAACAAGACCCAGATACAGCGGAGGTATGAGGGAGAATTGGTCAAAGTAGAAAAGGCCATTCACAATGGAAGACAAATTATAAAAGCAAAAGGCAACTTCAGTACCACTACATCAGTGTCCATGCTAGGATATGTAACAGAATACTCACGTGGGCAAACCAAAGTCGGGTCAGCTAACACCAAAGCCTTGTGCAGATACCACAGTTGAAGCAAGGCAAGCACGACAAGTCCAAGAACAAGAGTCCACGCTTGCCAACGCCAAAACTGGTTGTGACCACGCAGTGTTAAGAGAAGAAGTTCGACACCGCTTTTAGCGAACAGCAGACACATTCCGGATATTACACCTGAAAACGAAGCATACGATAGGGCAAGGAGGAGTCGTGTACGATATATAGAGCGAACAGTAGGGTTTTTCGAATGCCTGTGAAGAGACGCTGCAGGGGAAGATAGCGCGGGTTTAGGGTCCAGGAGTGGTGTACGTTCTGTGGCTATGGCGGCACCAGTTGTCATCGACTCTGAGGAAGGCTTGGGGGAAATTGTGGGAGTAGCTGAACGGGGTGTCGACGAAACTGAAGAAGTTTCAGATAGTAGTCGGGTTAGATTTTGCGAGGAGTAGTAGTCGGCAATGTGCGTCTAGAAGCTGCATCGTAAATCAGTACATCCAAGGAAAAACTATCCGCGATGGAACACACAATAACAAGACAACCAAATACCCCTACGCCGAGGATCGAGAAATAGAGAACAAAGGCAGGTCGGCGAAAGAGTGCGAGTAGATCTTCAAGGGAACGGGTTGGTTCTGCAACAATACCGAACACAGCAATGAGGGTGGCGCCACCAGCAATAAGAATGGTCCCTAATATCATCCATGGCGAAAATATGTCTCCGAGTATGAAGCGAGCGAAGAAGGCGTTCCAAAGGAGAGACACGGCTCCCAGTGGTGCAAGAATGACCACTGGCAATGACGCGATTTGTACGAGTGAACCTAGTACATTGGAGGAGATGAATATGGCGAAGCCCAACAACCAAAGCCTAGGTGACAATACGGTCAGTCACAATCTGAAGGCATGGCGGTGAGAGTTGCACACGGTCTTCGATGCTCGACACGTTGTTGATGTTCTGGTAAGAATTGGTTGAGGACGTGACTCTTCCGCTGGATTGTAAGGCCAAGAGATTGGACAGAGGAGGCGAGGAGGCCGATTACAATGCCCAGAGGAATGGATATGTGTGGCTGGTGCATCTATGTAGGAGGAGTCCACCAGGCGGTACTTTTACATTACAAATTAACAATATTTACACTGATTATACATTGATGCTAAACGCTACTTATTCAGTCCATTTCTTCAATTTCAATGTCGTCGTTATCGACATCCATCATCTCCCCAGGCGCCTTTCCGTGACTGGGAATGATATCCAGTCTGTTGCGAGGTCCATCAAAGCGAACTCGCACAGTTTCTCCATCCTCTACACGTTCCGAAAGAATCATCATCGATAGAGGGTTCAAAAGCTCGCTCTGAATCGCACGATTGAGTGGTCGAGCTCCGTATGCCGTAGAATACCCCACAGACATCAGATAAGTCTTGCTTTCGTTGTCGATATCCAACTTGATCTTTCTGTCTGCTAGACGCTCTTCCACCTCTTTTAGTCGAAGATCAACGATCTTCAACACGTCTTTGCGAGAAAGAGCACGCTATAAAGATGTGAACGGGAATCCAACTTGAAAGGAGCGAAAAAACTCACGAATATCACTATCTCATCGATTCTGTTGATGAACTCGGGAGGAAAGTGCGCCTGAATAGCACCCATAACGAGCGATCTCGTTTGAGGGTTAACGGGTCCTTCGGCCATGTCGTTGAGGTAGGCTACTCCAAGATTCGAAGTCATCATGATCACCGAGTTCCGGAAATCTACAACTCTCCCCTGCCCATCCGTCAAACGGCCATCATCGAGGACCTGGAGGAATAAAGTCACAAACTCCCGGCATGCCTTCTCAATTTCGTCCACCAAGATTATAGAGTAGGGTTTACGTCGAACGTATTCCGTCAACTGTCCTCCAGCATCATAACCAACATATCCTGGCGGTGACCCAATAAGGCGGGCAATTGAGTGTTTCTCTGAATATTCAGAGCTATCAATTCGAATCATGGCGTCGGGTGAGTCGAATAAGAGCATAGCAAGCTAACATGTCGGTCGTCAGTGTCTCCCAAAAGGACGGAGATCGTGAGACTCACTGTCTTTGCAAGCAATGTTTTCCCCGTCCCCGAAGGACCCGCCATTAAGAAACTAGCAACCGGCCGATTTGGATTGGAGAGTCCACTCCTTGACAGCCTGATAGCATTAGCTACAGCCTTGACGGCGTCGACTTGGCCAACGACACTGTTTGATAGAATCTTTCTCATATTGAGAAGCTTCTCGCGTTCGGTGGACATCAAACGTGTCACAGGGATCGACGTCCACCGCGCAACTATTTCTGAAATTTGCTCCGGCGTGACTGTGTCAGTACCACCACCGGCTGCAGCATCTTCTGCGGCTTTCTTCGCTTCCAGCTGTTCGAGGCGAGTCTGAAGGTCAGGAAGAGCATAATATTTCAAATCCGAAGCAGTCGCAAGATCGTGTCTAAGAAAAAAATATATAACGACGTTAGATATCCGAATCAAGAAAAAAAGTGACCTTCTCTCGGCGTCCTCTACTTTTGTCCTTAGTTCATCCATCCTCCGACGCATGACATTGATCGCATCACCCCTCTTCTTCTCGTTTTCGTATGCGGCCCTGAGAGGCTGGAGCTGCTCCTCGACTTCGGAGATCGCCTTTTGAGCCAAATGCAGACGGTCCTTGCTCCCCTGGTCCTTTTCTCGTTCCAAAGCATGAATCTCAACTTCGAGCTCGAGCTTATGGCGTTGCAATTTGTCTATGGCTTCAGGCTCCGTTTCTCGGGTAACACGAACACTGCATTAAAAGTAGAATAAGAAGCAACGGGCAGGCAAGGGGGTGTCTGGACTTACCTAGCACAAGCTTCGTCAACCAGGTCGATGGCAGAATCAGGAAGCCTCCTTGAGGTCAGATAACGATGTGCCAGGGTCGCAGCTGATATAAGAGCGCCGTCCAGAATTCTGACACCGTGGTGTACTTCATATTTCTCCCTAATTCCTCGGAGGATGCTGATTGTTTCAGCGACAGATGGCTCATTTACGATAACTTGTGCAAACCGACGTTCCAATGCTGCATCGGTCTCGATATATTTGCGATATTCTGCGAGCGTTGTCGCACCAATACAGTGGAGTTTTCCACGAGCTAGCAAAGGCTTGAACAAGTTTGCTGCATCCATTCCGCCGCCTTCGGCACCCCTACCTGCCATGATGAGATGTAGCTCATCGATGAAGAGGATGACGCCAGGGCCACCGTCGTCTGATGCCTTTTCGATCTCGCTGAGGACAGCTTTGACGCGTTCCTCGTATTCACCTTTATACTTGGCACCAGCCATAAGAGCGCCCATATCCAACGAGTACAGACGAGTAATCAGACTAGCTGGGACATCGCGTTTGACAATACGTTGGGCCAGACCTTCGGCTATAGAGGTCTTGCCGACGCCAGGCTCACCGATGAAGACGGGATTGTTCTTTGTTCTGGAGTGTATAACGAATTAGAAGAGCGGGATCGAAAAAAGATGGCTATACATACCTTCTACAAAGGATCCGAATTGCACGGCGAATCTCATTGTCACGGCCAATGACTGGATCGATCTTACCTTCCTCAGCCAAGGCAGTTAGGTCCACGGCATATTTCTGTAGAGCATCGAAACCTTGCTCTGCAGATCTTGATTCGACCCTACGATTTCCTCTGATTTGCTCGATTGCAGTTTTGAGGGTGGCTTCAGTGAGACCGAGTTCCTTCAAGACAGCAGCAATGGAAGAATCTTTGAGGAGAGCAAGGAGGAGATGGTCCTGTGCTATGTATGAATCATGCATGGTCTTCTGGAGGTTTTGAGCTTCTCGCAAGGTTTTAAGACAGGCGGAGCTTAGGGATATTTCATCTGGTGGGGGGCTTTGTGTCGGAAGTCGGACGATGAGTTTCTGAATGGCGCGTTTCACTGCAGTCTAATGTGATTCTAACTAAGTCTATATAGGGTGAACGAGATGGAAACTTACGGAATCGCCACCTGCTCTCTGTATGACAGAGGCGAACAAAGGAGTTCCAGATGGAGTGGAAGGTAAATGTGAGGGCTGATTGATAAGGACGAAAGCAAGATGGGCAGGGTGTACTGATCAGAAGAGGAAGTTTGAGAGAGGTCAATAAAAGAGAAAGAAAGAAAGGACCTTGGGCATTTGCATAGTCATTTGCAAGTTGAATAGCGTCAGTGATGGACTGCTGCGTTTTGTCAGTAAAGTCAAAGTTGGTAGCCATGATTGTCTAGACTTATAGTGACGTCACGTACAACCCTAAAAATACAATTTGGTCTGTCTACTATAAACTATGGAAAAAAATATTGCAAATAGAAAACATTCAGTATGATACGAAATCAACACAAACTATCCAGAATTATTCACGCATGTAAGGTCGACAGTAATGCTATACGCATTCCGAGTTCCATTGCCGGGCTAAATGAATGATGATGCGATTGGGAGTAGGGCGAACGACTGTGGTATTTATAAAGCAATGATGAATGATGAATGGTGTGCTAACGAACGTGTGGATAACAATCAAGTATCTTCGGACGGTGTGCTGTCAAAGGACATCGGGGAAAGCTCCCCTCCTGCAATGGCCTCGAGCTGTGAGAAGGGTGGTAGAGCATTAGGGGATCTGAGGCTGTCCCCAGTTCGTGGCGGCAGTGGAGGCTGAACCAAGTCACCAAAGTCGTCAGGTACCAAACCATACTCACTGTCCCATTTGTAACTCACCACTTCGAATATCGGGTTAATAGCTGACTTGGCTGATGTCGGCGTGTTCCCAGCGCTTGGTGGATGCCCGAAAGAAATTGGCGAGTGTCCACGTAGTTGTCTATTAACTTCAAGGCCGTAGGAGCCGTTTGCGTGTACTAACGGCACACTGACATATGGTGGCGACTGTCCTGAAGGTGGTTCTTTCGCATGTTGCACTTGAATCCAGGGTGGTGACGGCGAAAGCGGGGGTGAAAGAGTTGGCGAAAGCGACAGTGTCTGCATAGGTGGAGGTGATAGACTGCCCGCCATCTGCCGCGCATTGACTGATGCGTGCATGTCAAAGTCATGCGCAAGCTGCCCTTCGAGGGAAAACGAATTCGATGATCGAGCGGATGGAGAAAATTCATCGAAAGATGTCCGCAACGACGACATTGACGTCATTCTGTTAATCCCGAACAAGCTCGGTCGATTCCGTATTCGAGCTGGTCCAGGATCGCTATCCACCGACGCGAACGAGATTGAAGATACCCGTCCAAGACTGTGGACATCTGAAGACGACATTGAATGATCGTCGTCAAATTCACGTCGCCTAGCTTTCAGCAACCGTTCATTTGCCCCACGCCAGTCACGGTCACTCGCCGGCTCTCCTTGCACCGCGAATCTTCCAGCTGCGGCACTGATAGTCGCTGAACCCAAAGAATTCCCATTGTGCACCTGATTCTGACGGATGGGCCCTGACGATGCTTGTTTGCCTTTGGACAAAGTTTCCGAGAAAACTAATCGCTGCTCATTGCCACCCTCCCATTCAATATCATTGCCCACAGTCTTTTGCATCATCTGGTTACGCTTCTGCATGACTGCCCGGGCTTGTTCTCGGTGCATTTTCTCCGCCAGCTTACGTCGCTGCTTCTCAGCCTCTCTCTGGACGCGCTCCGCTTCTTTCTTATTGGTTTTCTTGACATCACCATCAGTGCGAACAGGAGACTCCCGCACTGGCGAAAGATCTCGTATAGACTTGCTGTCGGTACTTGACGACTGTATGCGTTTGAGTGACGGCATCGCATTCGGCACCTCTTCAAGAGGGGGTAGCCCATGATGGTGTGATTTGTCCCCACCAAACATTCCAAGACTCCATTTGCCATGTTTCTTGCCAAATGACAATGAACCCAACTTTCCAAGCTTATTCCCTGAAGGCGGGATGCTGACTTGTCCGTTGATGTGATCTTCCGGCTCAACAACAGGTCGTGCAGGAAATTCTTGAACCATTGGTGAACCATGTACATTCGTTGTTTGTCCATCGACCAGATGGGTCGGAAGTTCAATATCCATGGGATAATCGCCATCTTGGGACTGCGAGGAACCATGCCTCTCATGAGAAGGGCTCCAAACAGCGGAAGGCTGTCCTCTCTTGTCTTCTGCATCAATCCTAGGACCCTGAGGTGAAACACGGTGATGCATGGTGATATCCTTTTGAGGGCTAGAAGAGTACGATGAGAATGCAGGAGCCTGGAAAGATGAGCGATGAGAGGCAGAAGCATCGGGAATGTAAGAGGGGTGGATATGTGGCGCTTGAAGGGAACTGTGAGCGGATAACGAGGGTAGGGGGAGTTGGTGCAATGAGGAGGGTGTCACATGCGTGCCATTGCCATTGGAGGACGGCATAAATAAATTGGAAGTAGAAATGCGCAGAGCTGAAGGAATAGGAATGTTGTTACGAGGGGTTGTTTCGCGCAGATACGCGTGCTCGAGGCATTGACGACTGGTGAGCCGTTTATCAGGATCGTACTTGAGTAGATCACGAATGCAGTGCACCAAAGAGACGGGAACGGTTGGGTCAAAGAGCGTCTGCATGTCCTTAGGACGAATCTGTGCACAACTTAGTCACTGACTACCATCTTTGAATCAATGCTGGTACCTTGGGAAACTGAAATCCAACCGCCTTCGCCATTTTTATGCCTCTCGGCCAGACGCCCCCTCCCACAGGATTATGACGTGAATCGAGACCATATTCGTCGCTGGGATCGCCAAGAACCTCGCATATCCTGGCGACCTGGTCGATTTGATCGGAACCAGGAAATAGAGGGCGCAAATTGACAAGTTCTGCCATTATAGTGCCCAGTGCCCACATATCGACAGGATTTGAGTATTCGCGACTCAATAACAAGACCTCAGGAGCGCGGTACCAGCGCGTTGACACGTATTCCGTGTAAGGAGGCTTGCTTTTGGTCTCCCGAGCAAGACCGAAATCGGCAAGTTTGATTATTGCAACAACATCCCTCTCCTTCGGTGGAGCTGCTAACGACACTGATGCATAGTCAAATAGTCCAGTCGTAGTAACAAGAACATTCTCCGGCTTCATATCGCGATGAAAATAGCCCGCACTATGGATATGATCCAAACCAGATACGATCTGGCGAAAAATGGAAGAGACAAGGCCGCCTGCCAGTGGACGACCCTTCCGAGCCTTGATGAGATGGTATAAATTACCTTCCATGGATTCAAAAACGAAATAGAGTTCCTTGGATGCGGGAAGGAGGAAGAAATCGTAGAGAGGGATGATATTGGGATGGAAGGGGATTGCACGTAACGACTACATCATATTGCATGAGCAACGGGATAGAGCGAGTCATGAGAGGGCATACCTCCAGCTCCTTCAGTTTTTGACACTCTTCCCATCCACCTTCCCACTTCTTCTTCATACGCTTCACCGCAACGAGTCGTTTGCCTGCCCACTCAGGCCTTGCTCCGGCTCCACATTGCATGGGAGAAAGGGGGGTATTGGGGGGTAAGGTCCCATGCCAATCACACAACCAGACTGTACCGAATGAACCATCGCCCAGGACTTTGAGGGGAGTATAGGAGCGCGTGGAATCTATGGGGATCAAGGGTTATAGATGCCCAGACTTTTTTCAAGGAAGACTTACTAGTCTGCGAACTTCCAACGACAAGACGGTCGTTTTGTATTGAGACACTGGGTATACCGACAACCGTGATAGGGTCCTTTGACACAGTAGGAGGTACTGGGCGTTGGGGAGCAGGAAGGATATTTTGCGGAGGAGTGTGAACAGAAGAATGCTGGGAATTCTGGTGACCATTTGGGAAATGATTGCTGTAGTATGGAGGATTATGGCCATTGTGGACATGGGATGAGGTAGCGTACATGATACGCCTAGCATTGCCCAATAGACTTTGGAATGTAAGGATAAGGATGGCAGATAGGAGATACAGGGAGTGCCAGCCAAGCTGGCAAAAATGTGGTGGTCAGCTCAGTGGGTAGCGGAATAAAAGAAGGCTAAGAGAAAAAAAGAAGACCGAATAGCAGCCAGGTCGGGATGTAGCCTACTCGGGAAAGCAGTGATGCTCGAGGAGCTGGTAACTAGCGCCGAGAAGGGCTAAAAAGCGCGCAAGAGCGACCAAGATGGCAGCGACGGCGTTGGTGAGGAGGAAGGAGAAGAAGGAATTATCGTAGGCGTTGGCCGAACAAGTCGACCACGATCATACACGCTGCTTCTCAGCGGACCTCTCACCTGACTTTCGGATCTGTCACACAATTCCTTTCTGATTTATTGCGATGGAGTCCTCTATAGAGTCTAGCCTAACGTTATTCCATCACATTTCTCTTCCCTATGGGTTTATTCGATAACGACATGGGAGAATAAATATATAACGTGCACTAGTACGGGACCTCGTGAAATAATTTCGAAACACTTTCTCCATAGTGACTGCGTCGGATCACTTCTCCAAGCACCACGCCGATATCAATCACTTCTATCTTCTTGCACATCGTCTGGTTTGCCGTTTGTGGAAGCGTATTTGTCACGATCAACTTCTCCAATGCGCTTTGTTCAACAGTCTCTAGTGCGTCACCACTCAGGATGCCATGAGTGACAATCGCGTAAACCTTGACAACCCCTGCTTCGGATAGATGTTGCGCCGCTAAGCAAAGTGTTCCACACGTGTCAGCCATGTCGTCTACGAGGATTGCAATCTTGTCTTTGACATGCCCAACGAGAACCATTCGAGAGACCTCGTTAGCTTTTTTACGCTCCTTGTGGAACAGGGCAAAGTCCACGCCCAGTCGGTCCGCCATTGATGTAGCCCTGTATTTGACGTCAGTGCCATATCAGACATTCGTCTGGCATTTGACCTCTTAGCGCCTCCCGCGTCGGGTGAGACGATAATCACGTTATTGAGATCAAAGTGCGTTCGAATATATAAGATGACTGAGGGCTCTGCATAAAGCTGTTGTCCGAGATGAGCCAATGATTGTGTAATGGAGAAAATAAATTTACTCACACTGACACATATCGACACAACGTCATTAATTCGCACAAAGTGTATATGACCACATGCATGAACTCACTTGTCAACGGGAACGTCAAAGAAGCCTTGTATCTGTGATGCATGCAGGTCCATAGTCTACACGAATGTCCAATCATGAGACGAAGCAGAGTCCAGAAAACGCTTACTATGACATGATCACAACCCGCCCTTTGAATCATGTTGGCGATGAGTTTAGCGGTAATAGGCGCTCGGCTCTTATCCTTCTTGTCTTGTCGAGAGTAAGGGAAAAGTGGTATCACAGCGGTGATTCTTTTGGCGCTCGCAATTTTGCAAGCATGGATCATGATGCACAGCTCCATGAGGGCTGTATTTACCGCTCCACACCCAGTAGTGATGATGTAGACATCGTCCTCCCGCACTGACTCTGCAATACGTACACTGGTCTCGCCGATACCGCTTCGGGTTATTTCTGCCTTGGAAAGAGGTAGACCAATGCTAAATTAAATTCAGATCTGTCAGCACAGGCTACTATGGAGCGAGGAAGATAGGCGAGCTACCGTCGGGCTATTATTTCGGCGAGTTCTGGATGGCTGGTACCTATAATGAAGGTGAGAAAGAGAATATTGAAAGAAGTGGGATATACCCGAGAAAATCTTGATCCCGCTTCCGTTCAGCATAGGGAGGTGCTAGCAAGGGGCCCGCGGCGTCCAGAAGTGAAATTTGTGGCCACATGATAATGCTGATGGTTACGTAAGGGGCATCCGACTCGTATGCGACTGCTAATTTAACGTCTCTAGGGGCGACTACAGAGAGGTTCAACGTTCAACGTTCAGCAATTAGGATTCCCAATCCACCACCACAATGCACACCAGAACGCTGAAAACCATATACTTACGCTTTAACCGAGTGCCTGATCATTGATGTCACGGTCACAGTCTTACCACAGATGATTTTTGAACCTAATTAACTGTTAAAGTTTTCCAGCGAAGCAGGACATGGATCCTGACAAGGCCATCAGGCTTGAGGCTTGAAGCTTGAAGCTTGAGCTTGAGCGCTGAGGGAAGAGAATCTACGAATACAGGATAAAAACATCATGAGTTGAGGGAGGTGACATACGGAAATGTTAAATTGAACCCTGTTGATCGTCTCTCACATTCCACCCTCATTTCACCCACATTCCTTGGATCCCTGGACTCCCAGCTGCAATGGCATCCATTCGGAGGCCTTCAGTCCCTCCGAGTCCTGCGCCTGCTGATAGAATACTCAAGTCACGTTTTTCTGACCAGTCTCTTTCTGAAATTCAGAAAACACGCTCCAAGCCTGTCAAAATCGACTCGGCGCGTTCCAGCGCTGGCACTCCAGTTATCAATATTTCTTTGGAAAATAAAAATAAAACTACTACTCCTGCAAATCATACTGCTGTCCCAACTAATTCTACTTCTCATTCAACTGAGCCATCAGCCTTAGCTGACGAGCTTGACTATATCACTATCACTGCCCCTGCAATTTCTACCCCAAACGCTCTTTCATCTCACCGGACCGACAAGGCTTCCCGTATTCTGGGCATTAAACATCGCAGAAGCATGGAACCCATTCCGGCTTCTGCGCGCAATTCGATCGTTTCTACGCGTTCAGCTCGTGATCCGCCGCCTATGGCCTCTTTTGTTCCCACCTTACCACTTACCTCCCTTTACGTGGTCTCTGGCCTTCCAAAATCGCCTCATACTTGGACCCTTGCTGATCCTGACTCTGTCATGGGTCTACACCATAGCGATGGTGCTGTCAGTCGTTGGTGGAGACCGGAAGTGCTCGGCAGTACAGTAAGTCCGGGTGCTGGTGGCGGCAAGAAGAAGAAGCGGGGCAAGAACGAAGAAGTTATGAAGGGAGCTGGTGCCTTATCCAAACAAGAGGTTGGCAAAATGCTTTCTAAAGCTCTGAAAGTGAGTAAAATACACTGCACGCCATATCACTCGTACCCAACTTTTATTGTAGCTCTCTTTTACTCGCGAAGTTGAGGTGATCGCGTCAACTCTTCAGCCGGCATCTACTATTCATACTTTTACCTTTACACTTCCTGCGCCTAATACCCCTTTGGCACCTACGCCATCCGGCGACCTCCTTCGCGCGTCCGTACTATCTAGCACCGACAACCGTTCCTCTGCCGCAACTTTTGCGTACCCCTACACTGATGATCCATTTGCACGCCCTTCCTCGGCTTACCTTGGCCCTCCTAGTCTCCTTGGCCATGGTGCGCACAATACATCTTCCGCCGTGGCAACTGCAAACTCTGGCGACTTGAATCAAACCACTGGAAGCACTGTAACTTATCATGGAGTGTGCTTGACTGTCTGGTCTCACGCGGATGCGGAGCGCAGCAGTGCGATTCGTCGTACACTGGAAGCTGGGCGATCGCGCAAGGAGTCTGCGCAATCCCTGGTCGCCTCGCGCCTCAAGAACTTGCGTGCGGATGTGTCAGGCGCACTGAGTGATGGCTCTGACCCCACTGTTCAGGCACGCAGGAGTGCTAAGAAGAATGCCCGCGGTCCCTGGGCCGATGTGGAAACAGATGGCGGCGAGACAGAAGCTGAAGGTGCTATGAGCGAAAGTGATTTTGAGGCGACCAGCACCGTCGGCCATGGACCTGGCGAAAGCACTTTATTTTTACCAGGCGATACTGTATTTTGGTTACCTTATGCGCTGAGTGAATTTTTTTTTCTCGTCCAATCTTTGTTTTCTGACGTTCAAGTTTCATGTAGCACTTGTATCTCGTCATCCGGTGTACGATCTTATGCGTGACTATCTGACCCTGTCGTGGGCACGTTTCTCCAAAGACGTACAGTCACATACCCTCCAAATCTCCAAAATTCTTGCGCATCCGGCCCCTCGTGCTGGAGATTTGATTAAGCTTGACGCGAGTCCCAAAAGCGATGGTGGCGACTCCAACCTCGAAGTCATTGCACGGTTCCCCGGAGGGCTTGATTTCGGTCGTGGGCTTGTGGATATCAATTTCACAATGTGGCCCTTGTTTAAATGTTTGAATATCGATAACATATTGACGATCTGTGAAGTGGGGTGTTCTTCTACCCAGGGAATCGCTCGCTGATAATTATCTTTCTTTTTAGATTGCCCTTGCTCCGACCGGGCGTATCTTATTTTATTCCAGGTATCCAACTATGCTCGGGGTAAGCTTTTCCTGCCTTACCGAGTTGTTCCAGTCTGATTGTATCTGTTGATCACAGATTGCAGTCTCGACAGTAAGATATCTTGTGGAGTTGCGTGGCTGGAATGGTATTTGTCTCCCGGCAGTCCACTCGCGGGATGCCAAGATATATATTGATGATCCTGGTCCATGGATCATGGGCCTGGCGACGGAGGCAAGGTACAGCATAAGGCCTGCTCCCGAAGTGTGCGTCTGCGACCTGTAGGTTTTTCGATGCTGGAGTAAGCAAAATCTGATCTTTTCATCATAGGGACATAAACTACTTGTATGGATAGATCATTAATGAAAGAATTGACCAACTAATGTTTCACATAGGAGCTGTTCCTCTCCCCCAGCTGGTGCCATTTCTACTAAACAACAACGCGAGAAATATAGACAGAAGTTGTTGGCGGCCTTTGATTCTCATTATCATCCCGACCATTCTGTTCCAAGGTAAGTCGTTCTTTCGTGCACACAGTTTCGATCTCAGTGTTTAGCTTTGCAGTGAATTCAAGGAAGCTTTTCCGGCTGGGCGATTCAGGCCTGTATGCAAGATCCAAGCAAAGCGAGGGGCTTCCTCAGCTTCCGTTGCTGAGCAGATCAAGCCTCCAGAATGGTGGCACTCGACACGTATCATACAAGCATTTGATTTCGTGCTGCAAGACAAGGTGAGCAGAGCATGTAATCGGAAGTTGATGCTGAATCATTTGTTGTCCAAAGTTCAAAAAACCCTCATTCCTCAAACGCATGAGCATGTTTGGCGTCGTTAAACGACAACCTCAGCTGACAGCTGCAGAACAACTCATCCAACATTCCATCCGTAAACGTGCAACGGCTTTTGTCGATGCTCGAGATGACCTTGAAACCAAGATTGGACGGCTCTCTCGCCGCCTTAACTTCTTGATGACGGAATCAGACCTTTGGCGAGATAAATTTGTTACTTTCGAGCAGTATGCGGAAAAGCTTAGCGTCGAGGCTAATCAACTCAGAACGAAAATAAACAAAGAACAGAGAGAGACTAAAAGGCTTTCGGGTCTTGTTACCCTCACTGCAGTGGAGAAAAACAAGCTTCAAAACCGTAAGCGTGTCGTGGTTCATATCTCCAATTGTAAAGTTAATTTGCAATGAATAGAACTCAAGGATACCGAGTTGGCCCACAAGGAAGCGATGATGGAGCTGGCACGGATGAAGGAAACGATGGACCGGATGGAGCAAGAGCGCGCTGAGATGGTGGCTGAAGTCGAGGCGCAGATTGAAAGAGCCCTGGCGTCGATGGCGGTTGACATCGATGAGTCTGATTATGGTGGTTCTCGTCCCAACAGTCGTCTTTCGTCTGCTTCTGCACCTTCCCGCTCCAGACGCGCCAGCGATGCGGCCAAAAATCATCATTTACGATCCTTCGGGACGGAATCTACATTGGCCGAGACATATGATGAAGATGACCCAGAGTTCCTCCAGGGAAGTAAATCTGAAATGACAACAGGCACTATACAAGAGGACGAGGAGGAGGACCTGCCCTCGACACCGAGCCGAAAGAAACGATTTTCAGCCTCTGAAGTTGATGCGCCCCAAGATGGTATGAATGCCGTAGATGAAGGCATTAGTCAGAGAAGCGAAAAGATCGCCCAAAAGGTGCTTCAGATAGAGCAGAAGGTCAGTCATACATGTATTATGAAGTCAAATCTATTCACCCGACGTCGACAGCTCGAAACTGCTCTTGCTTCCGATCGTCGACGGAACAGGTGGAAAGATTACGCGACCGGAGACAGCGAAGAGGACCCTTCGGAAGCTGCACCCATCCGCACCCGTTCGTCGAAAAGCCCGCGCCTCGCTGTCAAGACTCATACGAAGAATAGAAAAAGGAGCGGAACTGCATCATCAACCCAAACTGGCACCAGCGTTTATACCGACGAAGGAACCGCGTCGACGGTTACACACACTAGATCTCGTCTGGTCAGTCAGTCGGAACAAGAAAACAAAACACCAACACGTGGTTCCTTCTCTGCCGGTAGCCACGATGAAGGGAATCCATCAGAGCCCCTTCCAACACAAAACAGCCCTACAACAGAATCTTCCCTTAAGCCTGCCGGATTGCCTTCTACGGGTCAAGTAAAGCCGCTAGCAACCACTACGGATGACTCTGATACGGACTTCCAAAGCGCCTACTCGACTAGTCCTCGTAGGAGTTACGGAAGTTTCGAGGCTGGCCAAGAGCCAGATGAGGATTTTGATGATTTCGGTAAACAATCAGTTTCCAAGATCACACGAGAACGTGTTTCCAGCAATGCAACTGCCATCCATTCTCGTGAGCATGCGATGCCAACCTCTGCCACAGTGTAGGTGTCACAATGCAACATAGTTATACTACTTGATACCCTGAGTTTTTCCTTCATCCTTCGAAGTTTACTTGTTGGATACAAGTCCTTTCAGCAACAGATATGCTTTACATAATACCCCACTTGGAATCATCCATCCATCCTTTTTCGTGCATTGAATGACTTGACGACCAAAGTAACTTGCCCGAAAAACCACGATTGGGAACTTTTGTCAGGAATGAAAGCAAATTTGTCGTTTTCCTTTCCTGCTTTGTGGGCAAAGCGTATTCCAGTATCCTCTACTGTCACCCCCTGAACCTGAGTAAATGGTAAGTCCCAGTCCAGTTGTAGCTTTCTGGACCAGAACGACAACACCCGGGAAGCTGTGAGAAGCACGACAGTATGGTCCTCCGTAGAATCTGGAGGAATGAAGCGGTGAGTATCTGACTCTGAGCCAATGGTGACAGGCGTACTGATATGTGCAACGTAAGCTTCTTGTCGATATGCGCCGTTGTTCAAATCCTTCATCCAGTATTGACCGAGTGCTTCACGGGCGGAGTAGGGCTGTATGATCTGTCAGCGATAATTAAGGATATCATTGTCAAGGCTTACACGTAGTATCCCATCTGCAGATACATGCCGGGGCTGGACGGCAAGGAAAGGCATTAGCAAATAACTAGACAAAGGCAAAGGTTGAGGAATTTCACAAGCCGTATACGATCACGTTCGGGATTATCGAAGACAGTCGTGGTGTTGCGGATGCCTTTCAGATTATGAGAAAATGATTCGAAGGGAATTAAGGGCACAAGGAACTAACTTACCCTCTGAAACGTTTGACGCTAAGTCGAACACGCCGATAACAGGTTTGGTGACCACGCTGGTGCAGGGGATTCTTCAGGAATGTGGAAACCTTTATAGAGAGATTACAGTACCCCACAAGACCTTTCCCCACACCCTTGAAGAAACCTAGGGCACCCTCGGATTCGGCTCCTTCTATGGGTTTCATCTACAAGTGTAAGGTTTGAATAGAACTCTGTCTACTAAGTAATAAGTAAATTCTTACCAAAACACCTTCCATCGCACTGGTGACGCTGCTTGCAAATGCCTCACCCCCTGCCGTAACACCATATCTTTATAAAATCATTGAATCCTAATGTAAACGTCTCCATAGACATTTGCAGAACTTACATTGCGTGCCGTGGCTTGTTTCGCCGCTGGGTCATCCGTCTCCGAGCTTGATACTCAGAATCGAACGTTGCAGCTGACAAACCTAACATCCTGGTTATTAAGGAGGCATGAATTGGAGCATATAGAGACGCGTTACCTTTTCCTACACTGCTTGTAAACTTTGTCATGCTGTCACTAAGCCCAAACACGGTCTTTTTGACAAAGCTGGCGGCACCCTGACAATAACATTAGATGTTTTCGTTCGGGGGAAAAGTGCATTGCCCAGAACCTTTGCAATTCCAATGCCCAGTTCTCCATTTCCATGCATGACCACGCCGTGAAATGGCTCGTAGAAAATATCTGCAACTCCAGAACTAACGTTTGTGAACAAACCCACCGGGTTACCGATGAAGTCGGCAGAACCCAGGATTCTATAGAGCTGACGGATAACATCTTGACGATAATGGTATGTGACTCGGCTTTGTAGCTCTGGCATGGTTAGGTGCATGTCTTTAATGACCAGCGCATTCATTTCGAGGGGCGCATCATTGATGTTGCCCACCGTCATCGTGAGCGCATTCAGCACAACAGCAAGAGGGTTGCGGATGCTAAGCCTAGGAGGCTATGTCAGTCTTTATTTCAAAGTATAAGGCTTCCATACTTTTCTTCACTGCTGACCCTCTCAGTACGCATAAAAGACAGCGAAAGCTTGATTGGCTGGAGTTCAAGGACTTCGAAGTACAAATCCTGGCCTGTGGAGATATCGGCCGGCTCGGGGATAATATCGATATTTTGAAGCAGAACACTTTGAAAACAAACATGTTATTCCATTGGGAGTTCGACTAGGGATCAAAAAAAACTCACTCCTCAGTTCCGTCCTCCCATGAAACACCCTTGATTTGAGATAAATCATAAATGGAAAACAAGAGATCTTCATCAGCTTCTATGGTGAGGGCTTGAAGCAATATGGAACAATATTTGATGAAAAGGACGCCATGTGCTATATGGTAGTGTGGGTAGTCGTGACTGTATATATCAATCACAAGAACAAGCCAACCTTGATCTTTTAGCCAGATGACAGAAGCTTGAACGGTGGGTGAAGATGCGACGCCGCTTGCCTTGGCGATGGGGGTGGGCTGGAGGATGACGGGAAAGAGGGCGTCATGTAACTGATTATCGACCTGGAGGGTACCGCAAGACAAATTTACGGCTTGAGCAACGGTGTTGTTGATGTATTCAAAATTCAAGGTGTCCATGGAAATGAAGACCACTTCGACCATTCTTCTGTTGATCAAGGAGATACCGATACCAGCAAATTCTATCTTAAACGTTAGAGTTGGAGCAACATCTTCTGTTACCGCTTCGAACGATTCCCCACTGCTTGAAATTGTATCCTGTCTCCTCGTGAGGTCCAGATTGCTTTGGGTCCTGGGTTTATATAGGCTCCGGTCAGGGTTGTAATTAGTAATTCGCAACACTTGTTTATGACTATCAGCGCGAACATCAAGTGACACCACTTTTGTACGTTGATTGTCCTAACATTAGAAGGAAGAAAACGGATCCGAAAGTCGATACAACCACGTACAATGAATTCGAATGGAACTAGGTCACCGATTTCCATAATGTCAACAACTCTGTAAGTGTTGTTGATTGTTAGCAAAAGCTTCTTGTCTCTGGCGGCAGGGAAATCCCAAGCATAAGGGGCATTTTTATGACACTTCAAATGATAAGTTGGGTGGGTCTTGGCTGAACCTCCTTTGATCTCCCGACTGGCGTCCTGAATAAGAACTTCTCAGTTTCAGTTCAAGGATGCTAAGTTTGGCAAACCTGTTGGCAAAATGAAACCGTGTAATCGCTTTCGTTTTCGATGATGAAAGGCCATCCGTCCGCCGCCGCTTCAAAGGTTATGAATATGGTTGGGCCGCTGATTTGTACGTCCGCGCGGATAATTTGAACCCTAGCATCATCAGGAATGCGAAGACGGAAGTGCACTGAGCCTATGTCTTCGATGTTAATTGGAGGCGACCTGTTTATCTTCAAAAACCAAGCCTTAGATAGCTTATGTAGACGAACCAACCATTGGGTGTTTAAGCCTGAAAAGGCAACAGTGAGGAGCTTCTCTGCACCCGTCCGAATGACGTGGAGTGGGCAGCGTTCCCCAGATTTGATGACTGACCGGTCCCGTGGAGCAACACCGTGCTCACGAAACGATATTGCCTCCGACAGATTGTTTTTGATCAGGAAACGAGGTGCAATGGTGATGACCTTTGTCAATTTGTATTTGCCGATGCCTTCACTCCATGACAAGCCGACGTGAACTTCGTCTGATTTTTGCTTCTGAGAGCTAACAACTAAGGCTATTTCCGCAGCAGGGGCTTCGACGCTGATTATCTGGACACCTATGTGAGATAGTGGATTTGATACTAGATTTCAAGTACCTTGGACCACGCGGATTCACCTATCTGAAACAAAAATTCCTTGCCATTATCATGTGGATGTGATAACACTCCAAAATCCGTCAGCTATGCAGGTGGCTGGCTCAATTGATCGAATCTTACTGAATGGACTTGGTTTTGATATTGCATCTACGTTGCACGATTGTGAGCTTTTCGACAAAACTAGTCAGATTGATGCTACCTGAGTAAATATCTCCTGCGACAGCCTGGGACCCGGCCTTATTAGACCCGGTGGACTTAATGGAAAAAGGAAGGCCTGTTTTATTGATGACGATGTAAGGGCTGTATATTTGGACTTTGAAGGCACCACCGGACTCAGGGTATCGGCTAATGCATTATCAGAAGGGGCGGTCAATTAGGGGGGCCTTCACTTGCATATAATTCAACTTCAGATCTAACTTCTTGTTGTGGTGATCACGCAGTGTAAGACGGTTCTCGATGTCGAAATCCGAGTGACCGTCAGTACTGATTATGGCGAAGTCACTGGGATTGAAAACTAAGAGCAGGGTCAGCTGGGGGCAGGCATCCACTGGCATCACTTGCCGGTATCTTGGACGTTGACATTGAGCAATATGAAGTGACTGAGTTCGACCGAATGGACCGGCATGACGCCACCTTTTCTCAAATAACTTCTCCAATTTTGGTCTGTGTCTTTATCATAAATTCGGTACTCCAGGTTGTATGGCAATAGATTTTCCAGTTCAAGAGGGGCGCGGAGCTTGAGGTTGACTTTGGGCAACCTCCTGTACTTAAGGATAAGAATGCAGAAATAGGAAAACAGACTCGTCCTCACCGTGAAACGAGGTCATTGACATCGGTGTGAACCCAAGCTTGAAAGCAGAACGGTGCTTCTTTGGGATCAGTATGAGAACACTTGATAGTAAAAGCCTTCTTGGTGATGAGGTCTTCCCAACGAATAGCTGAGCACCATTTGTAGCCGAAACCTTCTGTTGGCGAGGTTTTTAAAAGCCAACAGATAGAGAATTAGAGCAGCTTACGGTCAGGTTGGATCCTAACCTTGTTTTGCGTCACAGCTTCAATGGGAAGCGAGTAGTCTTCTCCCGGGGCAATTTTCTCCATCGAGTATACCGGGTGGCCAGTATCGTCGACAAGGGTCAATTCTAGCGGGTATAGCGTGTGATTCTCAATTTTATACGTAGACCGAACGGTGATAACTTTCACGTTATCCACCACTTTGACCTCGCACAGTAAACGGTTGGGGTACCGAGTTCGGGGACGAAGCGAAAAGACATATTCCCCTTCGCGATCTACAGGTATGCTTCGCAATTGTTCCCACGTTTTGCCGATGAACTCAAGTCCTATGCTATGCTGGCCAGAGGAAGCGTGCTGCAACGAATGCTCAGGATGGATGAAATAGTGAAAATATTGATTCCGTTACCTCGCGCATGGTTCTCCAGTCATCGAATCTCCAATCAACAATTTGGTCGTGAAGAATTTTAACAGCAGATGCATCCTTCGCGGAAGAACTTCCGTCAATATCAGACCAAACAAATATCCCTAAGCCTGTGCGATTGCGTATCCGATAAGGGGCATATGTCCCACGCGCTTTCTGGAGGACCTGTTCGCCTTCCCTTCCCAACATATTTAAGGCAAGTTCCGCGAATGTCGTACTAATGTTGAGGTCAAGACGCTCTCTAGCGGATATCGTGATATTGATACCCGGCTTGGGGTTGTTCTGCGCAATCTGGTGATTTTCAGAGCTCATCTCAGCAAAAATGTAAAAAGATCACAGACCACGATTGTGAAGGTCCAAGGATCTATCACTGGTGAGGTCCCGCAGGTTAGCCACGGCCTCATGAAACTCAGCGAACTTACAGGGCTCCCAATGAGAATTGGTTAAATTCCAGTAGCTGAGTTGAGTTGCCATGGTCGTTGTCGCATGGAGCTGCATAGATTATGAATATTAGGTGAAGTTCAAATGCTCGCAAATTACCTCTCCTGACCAGTCCTTCGCTCCAACTATAAATGGTTTGACTTTGAGATGAAGCATAGGTTGCTCATGTAGATCGCCGATAAGAATCAAGCGTAATCCGTCAAAAGATCCTTTGAGCTGATCGACGATAAAAGACACAATTAAACATTTGCGGTCCCACTTACCTGCTCCTTCGACATGAGAACTCTAGCATTTCCTATGGGATGCGACAGAAGTTTTGATGCGAAGGACTTTGATGACTGCCCTTCTGATGGCATACCAGTTAAAGATTCGACAGCACTCGCTTTGTCGTTAATCGCATTCGATGTTTGAGAACTGCCATATAACTCGATCGCCTTGTTGACAATGGATGTGATCAGTTTCATATCGCGATATGATGCACGGAAGACAATGGGCTTGGCAGAGATTTCCATACTGATCATTTGTTGAACTGATGATGAGCGGCTGTCGAGGGAAAAGGTTAAATCGACGTCATCCAAAAATCGGACGCTTTCGGATAGTTTTCCCATTCGCGTCAGTGACATTCCTAATTGGCTGACGGTGAGTGCCATGATACCCTATACCCAATCGATGACATGCGTGTACAACGAAAGAGAGAACGAAACCTACCTGTTGTGATAAGAGTATCTGGTCCACAGAAAGCTGTATGGAATGAGATTCTGGGTCCGCGTCATTCTCCAGCACGCTGACAGAAAGGTCGTGGAGATCAATGCGATAGTCCATTTTTCTATCGGCAAGAGTATTTTGTTCGTTCTTCATCACGTGTTCATCGGAAAGGGGGCGGCTCACAGCAGAGTTCGTGAAGAACCCAAGCAAAGCCATCAATGGGTCGACAGCAAATATGATTTGGGGGGAGTCGACTGTGAGAACAGCAAGCGAGGAACCGCCAACCCCACCTGACATGGTGTACAGTAACATGAACTGATTCCTCTCATGTCGTGCGGCTGGTATCATCTCGCGGAACTTGGTCTTGCCGGGTCTGATATTGTTCATTGTGAGAGACCTCAGGACCACTTGAACTTCTGTTGCGCCATCAGAAAGTATCTTCAGTCGGAGGGTATTGTCGTTCAGAGCAAATCTTGCAATTCCGTGATCTTTCAGATTTTGCTCTCCGAAAGCGGTGGCATCATACAGCTGTAGCTTTATTGCATTGACGCAGACGATGAGGTCTAGAGTCGGCCAAATCCGGCTGCCGTCTGTAGCAGAAAGTTCAGGCTCCAAATCGACTAATTTCGGCTCTTCATGGGGAGGTGTGCTAGCTTCTGTTGACGCAACATAGTCTATTTCAGAAATCTCATCGGGGACGCCAACGACAACCCGAGGGATGGCTTGCGACAACTGGATCATGAGTCCATACTGCGTTTGAGTTAGGTATAACCTAACGTCGGAAATGTTGACAGAAATCTGAAGCATTCATGAAGGTCAAAAAAGAAAACATATATGAGAAACATACTTGATTATCTGGGTAATCGTGGTCCATTCCTCGGTCGATGCCACTTCCTTGGATTATAACTGCTGTGACATCGACGTCGTCAATTATCTTCAAAGTTGATGCTTGACCTTCCTTGTATAAGATGGACACGAATTGTATGCCATTAAGACTCGCCGCGACTTTGTTAACTGTTGTTTCGAACGTGTTCCGAGCGCTAATTTCACCAAGGCGCATTATCAGAACATCGCATGATTGTGTTGGCCTAGAAGGGAAGACTAGTATTGGGGTCTTTATAGAGACCTCGAACTGTAACCGTTCAATCTCAGAAGCTCTTTGAACGGCAACTTGAGTTGCTGCATCGTAAAGCCCTTTGAGTTTCGCAAGTTTTACAACGAAGAGATAGATGTCTCTGAGGGGCTCCTCTAAAAAATGCAGTTTGACAGACGCGGCTTTAAGGTATACGGTGGACTTGATACCCATGTAGGCGTCTTCATCAGGATCAAACGTCTGATATCGAAATTCGGCAAAATTCTGGCCTTCGATAGACAATATATGATTGAAATCCTCACGAATGGCATAAGCTTGTTTGTCGTTTCTGAGGGCGAGATTGCCCAATCGACCCGTTACTCGAAGAGTTTTGGGGCGCAAGAAAACCGCAACGTCAGCAGTGGATAGAGAGAGTGTAGCAAGACTGTCAATGCCATCGATCAAGATGACTACGGAAAGAACAATCAATTACACTGAATAAAAAGATGATAACATGTGACCGACTCTGAACGCTTGCAAGTTTGACCAAGACGCGAATCCTTTCTTCGGCCTCTTGTTGACGATTAACAACGATTTCGTCTTTAGGAAGATCTTCACCCCCATCCGTCGTCACTTTCGACTGAGAGGCAAAAGTCGTCATGACAAAATCGTATAGTGAGATGATGGGTTCTGGTGCTGCTCGAAATATGAAGGTGGATATTTTGATGTCGATGCTTTGGTCAATACTCTCAAAAACGGTCATGTACTCCGGAGATAGCTTTTGCGCCCGGACATAAGCAACGGTGAGTAGATCATGATCTTGGTCTTGAGATATGGTGAAGGCTGCCGAAGACACGAATCTGAGAGGCTTCTCCGTTCCTGGCTGCACAAGATCCATCGACAACGACCTGCATAAGAAATGAATAAACAAGCCAAGTTGAAATCGTGATTTAATTACCGAAGGTTGATATCTACTTTCATGTCGTACTTGGCTAGGGCAAACCCCAATACAAACCGTTCAAAAGATATATGTCCTAAAGATTTCTCAACATCTTCAGGAGTAATTTTCGACATTGTCGCTCGTAAACTGTCAACCTGAAAATCTAGCTCAAAAATGTGTTGGCGAAGTTCAAGGTGCTGTAAAATATCACGATATGTGCAAACATCTGATGAAGGTAATACGGACCTCAGGCGATCCGTCTTCAGCTTCGAAGAAAAGCTCCTCCCGAGACATCGAGCCTTCATCATCAGTTTTGTTGTCTTCGTTATCATTGTCATCCACGTTGTATTCCATTTCAGGCTGTCGAAATAGTCCAGAAGACAACTGGAAACCATCCGCGGATGGTCTGATCACGGCTGAAGGAGAGACGCTGCTTGCCTCGCTATTCTCAAACCTGGGGATACATACTTCGACGAGTCGCATAAGCGACTTGTATTTTATATCGGAAAAATTGACATGGAGAGAGGGGAGCTGTCCAGAAATTTTGAACCGTGCAAGACTCACGGCTGAGGGAACAATGGAGTTCTGTACTTGCAGATCGAGATTAACTCTCTCTACAAGATGAAGAGAATCGCTGGAACCCGATTCCAGGGCTTCGATACAAGACTGTAAATTATTGCCAACGATGAACTAAGGAGAATTCAATATCTAAAGAACACTGTCAGACTAACTACTCACCTGAGCGGCATCTAACTTGAGCGACATTTTGTCGTACATCAGAGACTCGAGATATTGATAGTCTTCGTCAGTGTATTTCTGATTGCGTTTCAAACGGATTGTACGGATGGCCTTTTTATCTGCCAGGTCACTTTCGATTGATATATGACCAGCATCGATTATTAGATGTTTGCAATCATTCGTAGTAACACTGCGAAAATGAGATCAGCCAGTCAGTAGCACCAAACTAATGAAAGACGCACTCCTCAGGAATGATGATGACAGGGGCATTCATATCCATATGGACGTCTACTGTCTTGTGGGTTTGAAGTGCAAATTCTAGACCGGCCCGTGTTTCTTTACGAAGCCCGTCCAGAGTCTGACTGGCAACATTCTGATATTCAAACCTCAGACAAAAATTACAAGCACTGGTGGAAGGAA
This sequence comes from Tricholoma matsutake, assembly GCA_026075535.2. Classification (NCBI taxonomy): domain Eukaryota; kingdom Fungi; phylum Basidiomycota; class Agaricomycetes; order Agaricales; family Tricholomataceae; genus Tricholoma; species Tricholoma matsutake. The sequence goes on along the minus strand of AP026540.1, from coordinate 7,317,072 downwards.
ACGAACCAACAATGCTTCGACTGACTCTAACTGGTTTTCAGGGGGTTTGAAAAACTTGTAGATGGCTTCGACATAACCTCGTTGATATATTATTTGCATGTGGCGCATGCGCACTGTCAACGCGTTATCCGCTCTCTCGTCTAAAGGGTTCTTCTCGAACTTGATAAAGAAGAACGGTTCTCTGGAGCGGTTCTGGGCATGGCCAACCTCCGCCACCGCAAAGTCAGAGGTATTTACGGTGTTCTTGACATGCACAATTTGGGGGTGAAGGGTATTCTTCGTCGTGCCGTCAAACACCCCAAGCTCACCCAGGGAGACAGATGCTTCGAAATTGTCAGGTCTTTGGATGAAATTGGCCTGAAGCACATCAAAGACAACTGAGGTCACTTCCTTAGCATCACCATGGGGGTCCGTTCTGAGTGAAAAGGAACCTTTGTTCAACTTCGCAGAGATCCGCACTGTCATTGAATCTCGGGAATGTTGGAGAGATTCCACAAGAGCTGCCTTTTCATCGAAGTCCAGGATATCATACAACTCCTTTCGCTGGTCAGCTGTCATTGTCTTTCCAAAGGCAGGATCTTCCTCGGATATAATATCAGTCGAGGAACCCCAAATCCAGCTTGTCCACCCTTGTTTTGATGACTGTCGTTTCTTTTCTTCTTCCAGCTTCCTCCGCAGGGCCTGATCTTTTCTAAGGCGGGAACGTGCAATAGATCTGTAAAAGCGTATGTCTTCGTACGACAGCTTTCTCTCCAAAGATTCAAAGTCTTTCAAGTCCTTTAACAAATGTCAGAGTGTAGAACGTATAAATGACATAGACTCACTATCTCTGTAAGGAGATTTATAAGTTTTGCACAGAACAAGTCAACATATCTGTTCCTATCATCGCGTCTCTCTGCAAAATAAGCCCATGTCCACTTCCGATTATGTTCGCGAACACTTTCAAGGATGGCCTTCCCTGCGAACTGTAAGCGTGATTTCGCATCATTGAGAGAGAACTCTGGTGGTCGGAAAGCTCGGTACTTCAAGAGCATAAGTGTGACTGACAAGAATGAGTGGCAACTAAACTTACTTGACGCTGTCGTAGATACACATGAAACATATCAAGAAGGGATATAATATCGTGGTACTGGTTGTTATCAAGAGCGACCCCAATCTCGTCAAAAATCAATTGTGTATCAAACCGAGGTGTTGTTTTGTCAGCTTTGCGGTTCACAATAATCTAGTGGCAGTCAGCAGAATTTGGAGAATAAGAATTGAATAGCTTACTCGGCCTTCTCCTGATACTGGTTTAAGAACAAATTGGTGCCCAGTCTCTTGATGTTCGTGAGAAATCTGATATAGACGTTGGCGGTGAAGAAATATCTAACAGAAAACACGCACCATGTCCGAGAACTTTTTTGTTGCCTCCATGGCCGGCAGCCCCGCCATACTGGTAGAATCGGTGTCAAAGTATGCGGCGAGCGACTCAAGCTTTGCAAGCTGGAAATTGAGTGCATTAGAACCATCATTAGAGCGGTCAAGGGCCATCCTCACTCCTCACCTTATGTATTGCTCCAGCTGTACTCTCTATGAACGCAGGTGACCAGTCTTCGTTGACTGACACTGCAGCGAACCCAGCGAGAGTGATTCCTGCCGCAAATGCGTGCTAAAAATCAACGTGAAAATCACTCCTTCCAGCAACGCAAGGAGATGCCAACATACTCCAGGAACACTCATCTTATCTTCGTATCGGATATGGATATTCTTCACGGTCACTTGGACATTGTTGATGATTTTAGCAGTCAGTGAATCCAATAGTCCCTGGTTCCGTGAGGAGCTTTCTGTAAATTGATAAACATTTTGAAATCTTGGAGGCTAGCGACATCCCACCAGCTTGACCCCGCACATGCAATAGTTCGGCGTTCTCTAAACGTTCGGCTTTCGCTTCTTGTGCCCTTTTCGCTTCTTCTTCAGGATCGAAGTTTGTCTGTGGAGAAGGTACAACAAGCAGGTAAACATCTTCGATCAGGATCTCAACGGGTTGATTTCCCAAGTTGAGCCAATGCAGGGACAGTGTAAATGTACCCAAGTGACCTGACGGCGGTTGAAGTATAATCTCCAAGATAAATTTGATCGATTACCTTCAAGTACATCAACCGGTAATCTGAATTTGTCCAAAGCACCTTTTTTCAGGCGCAGCTTGCGAAGAGTCAATTGCCCTGCACACCATCAGTAGATGCTCTTCAAATGGAACATATTTGGAATACCTTGTCCAATCCCGTAGTTGACTTGATTCAAATCGAGATTTTCAACATACGGGGCGAGTATTCGGTTGAACAACTGCGTAGATGCACGAGCAGTGAGGAGATAATACAGGACTGACCCAATTTGTAAGACGTACGACATTTAAGACCTCCTTTCCAGGATCAAGCCACCACATTTCTGAAGTAGTGGTAGAGACGACAAAGAGAAAACGAAATTGCAGTACAGCAATGAACTCAAAATGAACTATTAGACAAGAACATAAACGTCATGTTACATAACCCAAATCTAGTACCAAATGTTCGATTGAGAGAACTTGAATACAGTCCCTCACGTAGACATCGATATAGTCGTCATACATCGTTCTGCACCATTATCCAATAGACAGCTAAATTTATGTGCAATTTTACCATCAGGGGTTCGAGAAGGCCCCGGGAAGCTCCTGCCAAGGTTTGTCCGGGTTTTAGCATATTTTAGGGCCCAAAAATCGGTCTATCTCTGTCCGGACCATATTCGAGGCAATTTGAGCGAAATCTTTGTCCGGATTTTGCATATTTGAGGCCCACTGGCAGTGGTTTCTGCCCCAACACCGTGACGAGAATTTTTGAATCTGCTTGTAAACAAGATTCCGGGCCATATTTATATCGAATTGGCACCACTTTGTACAATTGAAGTAGATCGACTGTCATCTACATCATTGTTGTCTGACTATGGGAGACTAACCACTTTGCCCATTTGAAGAAATTTTAGCAGCGCATCTTGAACGTGTCACACATTTTGGCAGAGTCACACGCTGTTACAGCATGACATCCCTGCTCTTGCAACCCATATTTCAGGGCCATTTTAGCCTATTTTTACAAACCTTTGCAGGAGCTTCTCGGGGCCTGTTCAAAAACAGGCCGAAATAACCTTATATAATGTAGAAAAAACCAAAGAATAACAACATTTTGCCCAATAGTTAACGTTGGGAACTAGGGTTCCATGAAAAATACCATAATAGTTAACATCTAATTTTTAACAGTGTTATTAACCAGTTATTAAGGTCCTGTTTGGCAACCAAATTTAGCCAGACATCTACAACTAAACTACAACTAACCGTTGTTGATAATGATTATATAATCACATCAATCATAGTATCGATCGTACCCTTACACCGCACGCGGCTTCATACTGGTTGCCCTTGCTATGGAGGTAGATGACGGTAATGATACAGATGGTGGGGGATCTACTACTTCTTCTGAGAGGGATGATGTGGAATGTTCACGAAGAACCTTGTATCTAATGGTTATTATCTCTACTCTTGCAGCCGCTATCACTCATTATGCATCTGGTCTCTATGACAAGCAGGCATATCACACATTGGCTCTCACTGGTCATGCCTGGGTCCTCGAGTTGCTCACTGGTCACCCTGATCGTATCCAATGTGAACTTGGTGTCAGGCATCACGTATTTCATCTTCTCATTGATAAGCTTCGAGAATTGGGCCATAGTGATTCACGTTATGTTACTTTGGAGGAACAGCTTGCAATTTTCCTCTACTCGTGTGTGACAGGTCTCTCAACCCATCATGTTGGTGAGAGATTTCAGCGTACAACCGACACAATTTCTAGGTATGTTTGATTTGATGCCAGCTTTCCTGATTCTCAAGCAGCATACAGATACTTCAAAGCCATGCTTGCAGTGTTCTCTTCTGCTCTGTTTTACACCACTTATGTCTGAATGCCAACTGCATCTGATCCGGTGCCTCCTGAAATATTCCACAATCCGAAGCGCTACCCATTCTTCAAGGATGCGCTTGGAGCGCTTGATGGGACACACATAAACTGTTCACCCTCAGCACAGGAGCGTGAAGCTGCTCGCAACCGAAAAGGCTTATTGACTCAGAACTGCCTGGTTGCTTGTAGCTTCGATCTATTGTTTTTGTATGTCCTCAGTGGTTGGGAGGGATCAGCCTTGGATGTGCTAATATTCTATAATGACCGACTTCCCCATCCCCAATGGGAAATATTATCTGGCAGATGCAGGCTTTCCTGTATGCGACAAGCTGTTGGTTCCATATCGTGGTGTTCGCTATCATCTTGCAGAGTGGGGGCATGCACAGATCTGGTGATAGGTTGTCTCCTCGGCTCAAAGGCCGATTCACCATTTTGGCCACATTCTAATCACATTGGATAACTCGCACGAGGTCCCAGAAGCAGTGCGACCACTCCCGACCAAGTCTACCAAGCGCGATATTGCGTCGAATGCGGTCGAGCATCATATCGAACGCGATCAAACATCATCGAACATCGTCGAACATCATCGCGAGCATTGTTGAACGCGATCAAACATTGTCGAATGCAATCAAACATCATCGAACATTGTCAAACATTGTTGAACATCATCAAACATCATCGCGAGCATCGTATCGAACATTGTCGAGCATTGTCGAGCATCATCAATCAATATCAAGAGACTGCGAGCGACATCGGGCGCCGCATTTGTTATCTATATGGTGGAATAACATGTGCCAGGAAGTATTCCAACTCATGCTCAAACTTGCTGATAGTAGGTCAGCCTCGTTCCAAGTCCCTATCGCACACAGAACCCGCTGGACGCATTATTGTGAGACTTAGTGCAGTTTATACACAAAGGACAGTCCCCTTTTAGTTCTATACCCTTTATTACTCTTTCATCATATGATATATATCTTTCTTGTTCGGATTCCAGTCTCCTTTTTGGCCTTGTGCCTTAACTCATATCTTTTGCCTCATGTTCTACACATGTTCTCTAGCCTTTTTAGGTACTTTCTTTATTTTATACAAAAAGATGTACTAGATACAAAGAAAAACAAGAAAGTCGTCATCTTCCTCCCAGATCACAGTGATTTGAGAGTACAGTTTAGTCTTATTCAGTCCGAAGTTTGGTGTTTTACGCTAAACTTCCTCAAAATTCCTCAAAATTCCTTGCATTATGCTATTTTCACTCTCGCTTCCCTCGATTAGCCTTTTTGTCACTTCTACTACTCGTCTAGTCCCCCGATCTTGCGTCTGAACAATCTGTGCACTCGAAGTTCCTCGAAACCTCTTCAAAAAATATCACGACATCTCGAAAAATATTGCGACATCTTGAAAAGCATCGCGACATCTCGAAAATCATCGCGACATCTCGAAAATCATCGCAAAGTCTCGAAAATCATCGCAACACCTCGAAAATCATCCTTTTAGCCTCAAACTGCTTCGACAAGCAGTTGTTTTATGACTATTTGACGGTCGGTCTGACAGGTGACGTCTAGAGGGCCTCACATCCTTCCTCTGACTTGTGTTATACCATCTGAAGCCTTTTGTGGGTTTTGTTTGGGTTTCCGGGTTGAGCATCATCAGCGCTTCATCCAATTCGAGCCCTCTCCAGTATGATGCACTCAGATCAGCAATGCCATGCCCAATTGATGTTAAGGCAATTGCACCCATCATCCGTCCTCGCTTCGCAGATGTAGATGTTGATGTTGATAAATGAGATGAAGAAGGTTGAGAGCTTGTGTTTTCGGCTACAGAAAACCGCCGCTTTGATGCGATAGATGGTGAAGCAGGAGGGGGAGTAGGCGGGGGCTGCCCAGCAAGATTGTTTACATCATTGTGCTCGCTTGCATTACCAGAGACCATATCCACATCACCAGAGCCACCTGTTGCAACACTGGCAGTTGGCACCCCAGTCGATACAGGGGGTTCCCCATGCTCAGTCACTGAGGCTCCACCTGCAACAGGGTCTCCAGCAGATCCAGCAGATCCCTGGGCTGATCCTCCAGTGCTGGGAGTGACATCGTGATTACCTTGAACAGATCCACCAGCCTGAGTGCTGGTAGCAACACCAGGACTGAGACTGTTTGCTTGGTATGCTTTTTTGCCTTTCGCGAGACTTGGCATCAAGAGTTTGACATTATCGTACAGGCTCCACCCCTTCTCACCATATAGAGATGCTTTGGGATGTTTCTGTACATGATTAGCAAAGATTGAGAATGATTTTAGGGCACATACCGTGACATAGTCTTTCCAAACTTCTTTGAGATCTGAGGGTGTATCATCTGTGAGGCCCAGGCCATTCTCAGGAGTCCATGCGATGCTGGAAAGGTTAGTCAGTGGATCCACAATTCCAAATATTTCTTTAATCTAGGAGAGATGTTCAATGATTGTGAACTTGGAGATGATATTTGGAGTGGCTCACATGTCCCCACTTGGTCTTACAACTGTCAGCTGTCTTCGCAGCACCCTTGGCACTCCCCACCTCTTTGGCAACAGCACTCCATATGGCAGGCCTGAAGTTCATACCATCGCCAGCTTCAGCTTGGTGTGCCAGCAGTGAAGAGATGAGGGCTTGTTCCTCTTCAGGACTCCATGCAGCACGCTTGCTTGGTTCAGAAGCTTGAGATTGAGCAGAGCTTTTCTTTGCTTTTGTGCTCATTGATACCCAACGGCAATTGTAGGTTTGATTGAGACAATGACGCTTTCTAGATCTTGTCTGCATCATGGGCCGGTACCGGGACAGTATCGATGTGATTACATAATCATTATCAACAACAGTTAGTTGTACATAGTTTAGTTGTAGATGTCTGGCTAAATTTGGTTGCCAAACAGGACCTAACTGTTAGAAACTCAGAGGCTCTAGAGACTGTGTTAACAATTGTTAAAAACTCTACTAGTACTGCAGCTGGTAGATCATATTGGAAATTAATTGCTAGGGGTCGGATGCAGCTTTCCCACTTTTTGTAGTCATTCCTAGACAACATCACCAACTGAGCCCAAATGCTGCCAATGCAGGGCACAGAAATTCTGCTAAAATCTCTTGGAATTCTGCTCCAAAACCTCCCTGAATCCCTTCCTGGAGAGGACTCACCAGATTTCAAGAATATCTATGACAACCTACTTCCCAGAAACTGGGTGATTGATTTGAATGTCCTCAAACAGATGAATGGTGATGAAGTGGCTGCATTTGTGGAGACTCTTGAGCGGATGTTTGAGTCTGACTTTGAAATGGCCATCGTCGAATGTGGTCCCTCACTCGGTTATGTCGTGGGCCACTTAGTGAAATATCTGGAAAGATATCCAGAACATCCTGTAAGAGTGCCTCTTACATCAGCATTGCATTATCACATGCATGTCTATTATCACATGTTATTCTGTTGGTATATAGTCTACACTTCGAGTACTTGCACTGTATCTTAGTTTCCTCCTTCGAATATACTAAGTTTCTTATATGTTCTTGTGTCCTGAGTGTTGGAAGCTTTGGCTTCCTTCCACATCTGCTTATTACAGGTTTTGTGGAAAGGCTTATAGAGGCTGCAAAGATGTGTATAAATCAGCGAGCAAATGTATGAAATTCCATCAACTACTTACTCCTATTTGCATTAAAATTTTTGTGGATAGCTGCCAGCACTTCCACTGGGACATGAGAACAAGGGCAAGCTGAAGGTGAAGGCTGAAGCTGGGAGGCTGAAATTAGAGGGCAAATTGGGTGGTGTTAAAAGGAAAAAGATGGATGAGGCTGGTAACAGTGACTCGGGTTCCAAAAGCGACTCGGAGGATAAGCCCATATGTCTATTGACCCTTATGAAACTTGAAACTAATGTCCATTTAATAGAAATCAATTAAGCAAATAAGGTTCTGGATACCCTAACCATGGCAAAAAGTGACTGTGGGGGGGAAGCCTGCTATCGGGAACCCTGGAGATGTCATAATCCATGAATTAGCCATTAAGTATACCCAAGCAGGAACAAAGAAAATGTGGTGGTCATGTGTTGCTGTCAAGAAAGGAAGGTCCAGTCATGCAGACCAGAAAATAACCAAGACTGAACCAAACTGTGTAAGAGAAGGGTTCTCTTACTACGCATACTCACTATGTGATCACATACACGATCACTACATGGCTACACAATCACATTACACTATGCAATCACATGACTACTCATGACAGATTCCTTAGATACAAAAGCTGTAATAGAATAGGAACCCCCCTTGAATAGATACCACATTCCTCACAACTGGTTGTCTTGAGTGTTGGGAGAACACACTCCCTTCCACTTTTTTTTGTGACAAGCATGATTTGCTTCAAGTACACAAAGGAAATGGGATCAATCCAGGCACACTATCCCGTGAAAACCCCCCACGCATTATCCCTGTGTTAAACCCCCCCCGTTCCTGGTGTCACCCGCAACTTCTTGGATAATTCATGCCATGCCCACCGCAGATACCAACGCCAGATAAACCACATCATAGAAGAATTGCGTCACCACACACTGTGCATACAGTCACAACCCCCCCCTTGTACATATATAAACCCTTGTTTGGCCAAGCGATAAGAAAGAAATCCCCATTCCAACTTTCATATTACAACCTGTCTTGAACACCATCTACTCATATCCCTCTCACCACCCGTAGAAGGGTGCATGACATACCACCAGCTCCTGCCTCCAGCCCTCTCACGACACCGCCCAGTTTGCCAACCACCCAGTTGCCACCTGTCTTGCCCCTACTGGTTCCTGCCCACCACCAGAATAATACCTTGGCCCTTCCCCCTGACTCCTCTGACTCTGACTCTGACAACAGCTCTACAATGGACAACACGCCTTATGCCCCAGCCATTGTTAGTGGTGGGAAAGGTAACCACACCCCTGTTCTATCAGCGGGACACATCACGATCACGGCAATACAAATCTTTGAAAACACCTGTCAGCGATTTTTTCAGAATAAGAAAATTCCTGAGGATGAACGTGTCGTAAACATTGTCTACAACTTTGAAAGCTCCTCCATACAATCCTGGGTCAATACTCACCATGACCGCCTTCTCCTCCTCACCTTCCCAGCCTTTATGTTAGAGTTTAAGAGGAAGTTTTTACCAAGGAATTGGCAGGACGACTTAGTGGCCACACAGATCTCAACACAAGGCACTCAGGCCTTCCTCTCATGGACAGAGGCTGTATGTGAGGCGAATTCAGAGTTAGGAATTGCTGGATCTGACTATCATATCAAAGAGAATAAACTTCAAGCACACCTTGTCCTGTGACTATCCTCTACACTTAAAGGCTCATACAATGTGAACAACACGCATGGCACTCTAGACAGTATCACTGAACTCGAGGCCTGGATACAATGAGTTCATCTCCTGGACATTGAAAACCAGAGCAAACACGACGAATGGCTCAAAATTGCCCAGGCTGCGGGATGCACAAATGCAAAGTCCACGTGTGCGCTGGGTACCAGTACCACCAGCAGCATCACCCCAGTGGCAGGAGGGAATACTCAGACAGTGCTTGCGAACACGACTAATACCAACCAACCATTCATGGCTAAGCTCACTCAACCAGAGCATGACCTTCTTAAAGCTCATTGTGGCTGTTTCCATTGCAGATTGTTCTACACAGGCCACTTTGCAAGTGATTGCCCTCTCGGAAACAAAGGGAGGCCAACAGCGGAAGCATGCAAGAATGTCACTTTAACCAAAGCACTCAAAGCCAAAGCAGCATTCGAAGCAAACAGACCTATGGTAGTGGCAGGCGTTTTTGAAACAGATGATGATGATAACTTCAAAATGTCTGAGGGCGAAGCATCAGAGTACGTGGCAGAGTCTTTCTCTTTACCCTCACACTTGTGGTGGGACTGCTGCGTTGATGCCCCTTTAACCTGTGTGCCTACACCGATCTGTGCCCTTATTGACCACGGTTCTCCCCCAGTTATAGGAAACTTAACAAAATTACAGTCCCAGATAACTACCCACTTCCAAGAATCAACGACATCTTGATGGACTGCGCGAAGGGAAAAATATGGGGAAAGATTGACATGACAAATTCCTTTTTCCAGACCTTGGTTCACCCTGATCACATCAAATATACGGCAACATTGACACCATTTGGCTTATGGGAATGGGTTGTCATGCCCATGGGTCTGAGGAATTTGCCAGCAACACACCAACAGCGAGTTATGTTAGCCTTGTCAGAACTGATCGGAAGGATCTGCCACGTTTACTTGGATGACATTATTATTTGGTTGTCTACCCTTGCCAAACATAAAGCTAATGTAATGGCCATCTTGCAGGCATTACGAGATGCACAACTGTACTGTTCCACAAAAAAATCTTCATTATTCATGACTAATATCAACTTTCTCAGACACCACATTTCGGCAGATGGAATTGAAGCCAATGGTGAGAAAGTAAAGCATATATTGGATTGGCAGGCACCACAATCCGCAAAACAAGTGCGGCAATTTCTAGGTCTTGTAAGATACATCAGCGCGTTCTTACCTGCGCTGGTGGAGCACACTGCAATTCTCACACCGTTAACAAAAAAAGAATGCAATAATATTTTCCCTGTATGGACTGGCAAACATCAATACACGTTTGAGTCCATCAAAGGTCTTGTGCTAGGTTGAGACTGCTTGACGACGATCAAGCACCACAATCCAGGCAAAACTAAAATTTTCATAATGTGCAATGCAAGTAAATGGCGAACAGGTGCTGTACTCTCTTTCAGAGAAGATTGGGAGAGTGCAAGACTGGTTGCTTTTGAGAGCAGACAACTAAAGGGTGCAGAGTTGCACTACCTGGTACATGAACAGGAAATGCTAAGCATCATGCGAGCATTAGCAAAATGGAGGGCAGACTTATTAGGTACACACATCAACATTTACACAGATCACAAAACAATCGAGAATTTTGATGGACAACAGGATCTATCACTCCGTCAAGTGAGGTGGATGGAACACCTTTCACAGTATGAGTACTCCATTACCTACATCAAAGGAGAAGATAATATGGTGGCAGATGCACTGTCAAGGTTACCAGACACAGTTGAGCTCACAATGCCGATCAATGTGGTTTTTGATATAGAGTCCAACCCGAAGCTATTTGGAAGGATAAGGAAAGGTTACAACAAGGACAGCTGGTGCGCAGGCATTTTAAAAGACATGAAGCGAAACATGATGGACGCAAAGCTGAATTTCATATTCAAGAATGGTCTACTTTTTGTAGGAAACCGACTAATCATTCCAAAATACAAGGATGTAAGAGAGCAGCTGTTTTGTCTGGCACATGACCATCTGGGACATTTCGGAGGCAAAAAGTCATATGTGGCCCTCAAAAGTGACTTTTATTGGCTGAACATGAGAAGAGATCTCATTTTGGCATACATCCCAGGGTGTGGCCCTTGCCAGCACAACAAATCAACTACAGCTAAAGTACCAGGTCCACTACATCCCCTGCCTATTCCAGACAAAAGATTCGACTCCATGGCAATTGACTTTGTGGGTCCCCTACCTGTCGACGATGGCTTCAACACAATCGTCACAATGACAGACAGGTTGGGACCAGACATCCAAATTGCGCCATGCAAAATGGACATGACCATGGGGAATTTTGCAAAATTGTTTTTTGACATTTGGTACTGTGAAAATGGATGCCCTGTAGAAATCATCAGCGATTGTGATCAATTATTTGTCTCAAAATTTTGGATGGCGCTGATGAAGATGGCCAGAGTCAAACACAAAATGTCAATGGCTTACCACCCAGAAACAGATGGATCCTCGGAAAGATCTAACAAAACAATCGTACAGTGCTTGAGATACCACGTTGAAAGAAATCAGAGCGGGTGGGCCAATGCGTTGCCCAAAGTGCGTTTCGACATTATGAATACAGTCAATGCATCCACGCAAATCTCCCCATTCATTCTAAAAACTGGTCGATCACCCAGAATTTTGCTACGAATGGTGGCAAGAGCGGACGATGGGGAGGCACAAGAAGAAGATGAGGCGAGGTGTGCAAGAGAGCTGATCAAAAGAATAGACAACGAAGTCAAAGGCACTAAGGATTGCCTGCTAGTGGCAAAGATCTCACAGGCTCACCAGGCAAATAAAGACAGAGGGACTGACCCAGAGTTCACAGTAGGGGACAAGGTGATGATGAAGACTGCTCACCGCAGAAGAGAATACATGCAAAAATGAAGTGGGAGAGTTGTGAAATTTATGCCACGATGGGATGGACTGTACGAGGTTTTAGAAGCGTTCCTGGAATTGTCCACATACAGACTGTCATTACCTCTGCCAACATTGTGCCTCACAACCTTCCACATATCACACCTCAAATGACATGTCAAAAATGATGATGAGCTTTTTCCAGGGAGAAGAATGGAGAGACCAGGGCCTATCGTAACGCTGGAAGGGACAACCAAATATTTCATCGAAAAGGTCTTAGATGAGCGGCTGTGGGGATGTGGAAAATTGCACAGTGAGATAGAATTTTTTGAAACAGGAGAGAGTGTAAGAGAAGGGTTCTCTTACTATGCATACTCACTACACGATCACATACACGATCACTACACGATCACATACACGATCACTACGTGGCTACACAATCACATTACACTACACAATCACATGACTACTCATGACAGATTCCTTAGATACAAAAGCTATTTGTAATAGAATAGGAACCCCCCTCAAATAGATAACACATTCCTCACAACTGGTTGTCTTGAGTGTTGGGAGAACACACTCCCTTCCAAACTGTAACTGATGTAACCAGACCTGTGGTCACAGTCCTGGTGGTTACAGCACTGGTTCGGTCTGCAGTTCACTGATCCCTCAAGGACCAGTAAAACCAATTGAGGCCAGTCTTAACCAGTCTCAAACTGAACTTACAGTTGTCAACTCAAGATAGAATAAATATTTACAATTACAATACATAAACTACAATATATGGGGCACACCTGAGTTGAAATGGCTGGAATGTGAGCTGTTTAAATATCTGAAGGTGAGCACAGACCATTTGCATGTGTTTGCTCATTCTCATGCAGCAAGTGGTGCCACTTTTTTGTGGTGTCATAACACAACAACCAACAATGCCCTCCACTGCTGCTTCCTACTCAACCACCATGACTGACTCGCCTGCTGACTCAGCACCAGGGAACAAAACTTGTAGCAGCGACAGTGCCATGTCACACATGAAACGGGCCCAAGTGAATCGTTTGTGCCCCAGGTAAGCTTCATTTGTAGTTTCTTTATCTTTTCTAATGGTAACTAACTTGTTTTTCTGTTTTTAGGTTCTATTAGTATGATAACAACATTACGGCTCACTCCCCACAAAATGGCTACCACAACCAAAGGAAGGACAAGCCTGAGCACCCACCCCCAGCCCCACGAGCCACTGCTCATGGGGTGGATTGCGGGTGCTAGCTGCAAACAACAATGGGGGGGGGGGGGGGGACGACAAGGGACAACTGCCAATGACAATGACAATGCCATGATCAACACCAACACCAATGACAACAACAACAATGGCAATGATGGCAACAACAAGGAGAATGACAACAACAACAACAACAACAACAACAACAATGAAGGACAAGGACAATGGTGAGGGTGAGGGCGAGGGCAATGCCAACACCAACACCAACACCAACACCTGCCACACCACAACTGCCCCCCTCCCTCCCTCAAAATGCGAGCTAGGTTTTTTTCTTTCATTCTACACTCACATCCAGCCTTGCAAGCCACTGCTTGCAGAGTGGACTTCTTTTTTGTTTGTTATCCAGACACCATGCCCTCTCCTCGCTTGAAACATGAGATGGAGGCATTTTCTCTTATTTTCTACTAATGAGCCCTTCCCCAGCCTTGTGAGTCTGCTTGTGGGGTGGATTCTTTTTCTCTCTCTCTTTTTTTTTTTTTTTTTGTTCTTCGTTTTTTTATTGTATTGTAGTGTAGTACTGTACCCTAATTACAAGTAGTACAAGTTAAGTAAGTAATTAATTGTTGGTGACAGTTGGCTGAACCGGTCTAGGACCAGGTCCAGTTGTAAACTGGTCTTGACCAGTTTGCAAACTGACTGCAACTGACATGGACCAGTCCTGTAGGTCTGGTCCAGTCTTTTTAGTATTTATGAAATATAAGAACTGGTTCTGGTCCCAGTTCTCCCTCAAGGAGGGCAAAAACTGGGACCAGACCAGACTTTCAAGCACTAAGGTTGCAGGAAAGTCTCTAGGAGTGCAACTGGCATCTATTTTGACACCAAGAGATGCAGAAAAAGCCACCACAACACCAACAGAAACAAACCTGAAGAAATGGAGAGTCGACTCAAATCCAGCTCAGGTTCCAACAAAATTCACCATTGATGTTACATCTGCTGGGGCTGTACAGTTCAAGAAACGGGTTGATCACACCATCATGAAGTTGATTTGTGTCAATGGCCTCATCCCAAATATCATCGACTCGGATAATTGGAAGGAACTCATGAATCTACTAAATCATCGCTACAAACCATCATCTGCTGAATACTTCACTGAAACAGTTATCCCTGACAAGGCAGCGCTTGTCCATAAATATACCATAGAACACCTTCAGCGTGAGAACAACTGGAAGGGAGTTGAGTCTCCCTATACTCAAGATGAAACAAGATTAAAGATGAACATAGTATGGGATTAAGAAAAAGGTAGTTTACTAAAGTCTCATATGAGAATGTCAACATAGTGCACGTGATCTCCATGTGATTGCATTGTAGTCAATTGATCATTGTATTGATCGTGTTGTAGTGTAGTGTTTGATTGTAAGAGAGGCAACTCTCTTGCACCCACCCATGTCCTGAAAAATTCATTCCTCCTGTCGAGCTATCCATTCATGCAAGGCCTCTGTCTCCAGCAACTCAATCCATGGCAGCCATAAGTCTGACTCAGCTCCATATCCCTTCCATCACACCAGATACTGTTTTCCTTGCCCTCGCAGCCTTTCATCCAAAATCCTGTCAATGAAATACTCCATTACTCCATCTTTCATGATGATGGGTCCCAGCCATTCTAATTCTCATCCTGGGAATAGTTCTGCATCATTTGCCATGTGTGTTCATAGTTGCAAGACATAAAAATTCTGATGCTGTTTTGCAGAGGGTGGTAGAAGCAATTTGTACATTGATGTTTCTGGGTATGCTTCAACGATATCATATGGTCTGTCAAAGTGTGGCATGAATTTCGCAACCTGCCCATCTTTTGCTTGCATGTATTCTCATCTGTGCCATGCTGTCGCTAGCATTACTCAATCTCCTACTTTGTACTCTGGATCTGTCATTCAATTGCTGTTCATGTGGTGGGCCTGAGAAATCTTTGCTCCCAGCAAAACATCTTGTGTGCCATCAACATTGTGTTCTATTTCCTTTAGCAGTGCTTTCGCTGTCTGCATCACGTCTGTGTTGTCTTTGCTCTCATTAGACAAGGGAGGGAATAGTCTCAGTGATATTCCAGTTTTGAGTACGAAAGGTGAGAATCCCATTGACACATTAACAGTATTCATGATGTTGAATCGCACTTTTGGCAGTGCTTTCGACCACCCCTTTTGATTGCATTCCACATGGTACTGCAAACATTGTACTACCATTTTGTTTGTGTGTTCTGATGCACTGTCTGTCTCCAGATGATATGAAGTGGATAGTTTGTGTCGTATTCCAGTCAGTTTCATCAGTGCCTTCCAGAATTTGCTGATGAAAATCTTATCTCTATCTGAAATTATTTCATGTGGACATCCATTTTTGCAGTACCAAATGTTGCAAATTCCTCTGCAGTGATATCAGTGGAGCACACTGCGATTTGAATGTCAGCTCCATCAACATGTCACAGGCACACTTTACAGGTTGGTGAAAACATTGAGTTGCCTGGTAGTGGACTGATGATGACAGTGGGTGATGATGGTGGGCATCGAGGACAGGGGGTGTTGACGAGGACAGTGAGCATTGATGAGGACAGTGAGCGTTGATGAGGACACTGGGCATTGACAAGGACAGTGGCATTGATGAGGACAGTGGCATTGAAGAGGACAGTGGGCATTGACGGTGCCCAGGTGACAGGGACAGTGACATGGTGGGGGGTGGCAAAACGGTGCGTTTACAGGACACCTGGGGTGAGCTGGGGTGGATGGATGGAAACATCGGCATAGACGGTCAGTGGGGGGTGTTGTCAGGCATTCCCAGCGTCGTCAGCAACACGGCAGGGGTGTAGGATGCAGGTGGCAGCGAAATGGCTCATTTTGGGGGTTCAGGGGCAAGCTAGCACTTTGGGATGCGTTTCGGGGGCATTCTGCTGGTTCTGGCTGTGTATGTTGTTCTCGTCCGAGAAGGCCACCTAGCCTGGTGATGAGATCGGTTGTGAGATGTTCTGGGGAGTTGATGAGACAGCAAACATCCATATCTGAATTTTGTAGACTGAAACCCTTCAACTGCTTCTGACTGAGAGCAGGCGACTGTCAGGTTCGATTGTACGGATGAGGTGTTCTAGAAGTTTGCAGACGTCTTCATTGAGAGAGGTCAGGGATGACATGCTGCATGGAAGCATGTCTTAGTGGGTGAGCATCGTGATAATCAATTGACTGAGTAGACAATGACTGTGAGCAGGCCATGGACAATGACGAGGATGGCTATGGGGAGAGGGAAGAGATGAGAAGGGGGAGATGGGGAGATGGGGAGATGTGGGGGGTGTTAGGGCAACACCCACTATCTGCTAGCTAAGACCATGTGGGTTCTCTCTACAAGAAGGGGGTGGGATCTGCGCTCGTGATGGGGAATTGATGGTTTTGATGCGAGGGGTTATTAATAGGTGAGTTCATTGACAAAGGCCTTTCACACCGAAAACGTAGGCGGAATACCTAAGAGAACACAACTGGGGTCCCCTAGACATATATTTAGGGTTTATATACTATGTTACACATATTGTACATTGTTGTTACTGACACACTCGTACATGCACATACATTTTGATGCGTGCAAAATAAAATTCTCACGCTATCAAAGTGTAGCGTCATTTGGCGTCATGTAGCATAATTCGACATAATAAATAAAATGAAATTTTATTAGGTAATGGGGTGGTTTCCTAACATTACCCCCCTTTTATGCCTCGACTTCCAGGTGAGAAAATATTATGTTTGTCCCCTCTGTGAAATTTTGGTAAGGCCAGAATTTCATCCCCTCATACACCATTCTCACAATGCGACGCGGAGCATTCGGATTATGTTTAAAGAATTGGGCGATTGTGTTACGCGCTCACTTACAATTCTCTTCAGGTTCCCACAAATTATTTTTGTCGGTATAGTTTTTCCACTTTATTAAGAACTCCAATTTGTTCCGTCGAAGACGTGAGTCTAGAATTTCTTCAACTATGTATTCTGGAGCACCTTCTACTATTATCGGAGGTTGCGGAGTAATTTGTTGGCCAGGAATAGTGGGTGGGCGGTAAGGGCGTAGGTGGGATACATTAATCTCGGGATCAATCTTGAATGATCGGGGTAATTTTAGCACTACCGCATTAGGCAAGATTACTTTAGAGATCGCATATGGGCCAACTTGTTTTTCCATAAGTTTCCTCGAAGGTCATGGAATATTCAGGTCCTTGGTACTTAGCCATACCAAGTCACCAACTTTGTACTCTGGAGCGCGTGCTCGAGTATGATCCACGTGTCGCATCATGTCATCACGTGCTTTCTTCAATGCCACCTCTGCTTCCTCTTGTACCTTTTGCATCTTAGATACAAAGTCTTCTACCGACTGTACTTTGACTTCCCTTCTGTGTAAGGGGACTAGGGGGGTGCCCTGTGTGTTTTTCCTATTTTTTATGTTCGTCCCATATTTTTCCCCACCTCATTTCCTTCTATTCTTCATTTTCTATGATTTTTCCGGATTTTATTACTAATTTTCCCTTGCTATCATGTTTGTATATGTTGACACTTTTATATTTAGAGGCGGAGTACCCCTTCCGACACATACCCCTTGGTATGATGTCATTCGGTGGCCTTGATCCGCCTATCTCCGCCTTTTTCTATTTTTAGGTTATATTTGATTTTTGTCATCTTCACATATACTGGGCATCAGCAAGGGGATCCTTAGAGTTTTCTCTTCGGATTTCCCTTTGCTAGGTGCACCCCCAATCCCTGTATTATGTAGCATAATTTTAACTTCGGATTTCCCTTTGCTAGAGGCTTAGGTTGCCCTTATAGTAGAAAACTCTCCCCTAAGGCCCGAAAATCGCGAACGTGCTGCCCAAAATAGGCAGGTACGGACTGGACAACGCTTCCCAAAGCTCCACAGAGTCCCTACACACCGTTCCAGATACTCTCGCCTTTATCACGCTGCCATTTTCACCAAACGTGCTCCCTAGCGACATGGACACATCAGAACGCTTCAACGCGCTTGAAAGCGACGTTTCCGGAATGCGCGCGCAAATTGACTCGCTTAAATCTACGATTGAAAACTTCGTTAGGACCCTCCAGGCTAACCCTACGACTAATAGTTCCCCCTTCACGACTCCAAGCGCACCCAACAACGACGTTTTGCCAAACGCGTCCACTAAGGAACGCGCCCAGATCAAACCGTCCCCCCCCGCTGAATTTAATGGTGCACGTGCGCAGGGACGTGCATTCCTTAATTCCTGTGAGTTATACATTAGTCTCCAGTCGCATCAATTCGTTGATGAGGCTGCAAAAATTTATTGGGCCTTCACATACATGAAATCTGAACGCGCCTATCTCTATGTGGACCGTATCCTACGTCAAACTAAAGAACTCGGTTCTCTACCCTTCTCCACTTGGGGTGACTTTCGAGCTGAGTTTGTATGCCACTTCTGCCCCCTCAATGAACGCCACCGAGCAGTGACACAACTTGAGTCATCCACTTACCACCAGGGATGTCGATCCATGGACGACTATATCGATGAGTTCAAGGATTTGGTGGACATGGCAGGGTATGGGAGTGGGTTACCAGTGGTGGTGAAGTTCCAACGGGGGCTCAACCGAGAAATTCAGGACCAGATTGCACAGATGTTGGAAGGGCACCCAGCGGACGATGATATCCTTGCTTGGTATGAAGCTGCTTCACTCTGTGACGAGAACCGACTCACAAATGCGGTGTTTAATGCTGCATTCCATGCTCCAACTACCACTCATACACCCTACACCTTCAATCGAAGCCTCCCCCGCCCTAACCCCATTCCTGCTCGTCAAACTCCCACACCAGCCATCAATGTCCCAGTACCAATGGATGTTGATGCAGCCCACAGCCGTGCACATAAGTTGGATCTCTGCTACCGTTGTGGGGAACCTGGACACAGGGCTGGAGCGTGTCCCCATCGTCAGGATATCCGCATGCTCACCCCCGAGGGACGAGACGAACTCCTGCAAGATTTGTTGGCACTTGTAGATGTTGAGGAAGCGAAGGATCAAGTTGCAGAGGAGGTTAAGCTGGAAGTTGTAGAGGAGCAGGATTTTCCCATTCGCAGCGAGTGAATCGTACACCCTCACTGCCTGTCCATAACCGCTTTGAAGTCTTGTCAGTTGAATCCCCGGAGAATGAATCCATTTCTGTGACTGCTCCCCTCTCTGACCCTTCGAAGTTGGCTAAAGACGTACCTGCTCTCCCCATCTCTCCTTCTACTCCACGTCCCAAAATTAAATCATGGGAGCGTAAACTACCACGCAAGTATATTGTGGCATCCACTCCCTCTGCACATTCCTTAAACCTAGCCATCGAACTGCAGACGACTGACACTGGACAGATACTCGGTGTCTCTGCACTCCTGGACTCTGGTGCGACTGGTCTCTTCATCGATTCCCATCTGGTACAACAACATCGTCTAAATACTCGCTCACTCTCACGTCCGATACCTGTATATAACATGGATGGATCCCCAAATGAAGCTGGTGCCATCCGAGAGGTTGCAGACCTGGTTCTCCGTTACAAAGATCATAGTGAGCATGCCCTTTTTGCTGTCACTCAATTAGGAAAGCAAAAGGCGATTTTGGGATATCCATGGCTTCGAGACCATAACCCAGAGGTCGACTGGCGCACCGGGGAGGTTACCATGAGCCGATGTCCATCCCGCTGTCGGACATGTTTCACAGAAGCCAGGCAAGAACGTCGTGGACAGAAGGCGGCAATACGACGAACTCAGAAGTGTTGTGCTGGACCCCTGCCTATACCTGAAGTGGAATTGGAAGGGGTTCCTGATCTAATGCCGGACTCGGATGATGATGATGAGGACCCAGAGGAAGTGGAGGAGGGTGATCGGATCTTCTACACTGCTATTCGCTCATCGCATGAGGTGTGTGCCACATCGAACATATCCCAACGCCTCGCCGAGGCCTTCCACAAAAACAATGCTGCTAAATCCTCTACTAACTCCTTACTCCCTCATCTCCATGAGTTTGAAGACGTGTTCTCCAAGGAGTCATTTGACTCTCTTCCTGCGCGTAAGCCATGGGATCACGCGATCGAACTCACCCCCGGCGCAACCCCTTCATCCTGCAAGGTCTATCCTCTCTCTCCGGAGGAACAACGGCAGCTTGACCAGTTCATCGACGAGCACTTGGCCTCTGGACGTATTCGACCATCGAAGTCACCCATGGCCTCTCCCTTTTTCTTTGTCAAGAAGAAGGATGGCTCACTTTGACCGGTTCAAGACTACAGAAGACTCAACAACATCACGGTCAAAAATCGCTACCCACTACCCCTCATCTCTGAACTCGTAAACCAGCTCTGTGGAGCCCGATACTTCACCAAGTTCGATGTCCGTTGGGGCTATAATAATGTGAGGATAAAGGAGGGAGATGAGTGGAAGGCAGCCTTTCGTACCAACTGTGGTCTTTTTGAACCGCTTGTCATGTTCTTTGGCCTTACTAATAGCCCTGCCACCTTTCAGACCATGATGAACGACATCTTCCATGACCTCATCCTTGAAGGCGTTGTCTGCATCTATCTCGACGACATCCTCATCTTCACTCGCACGGTTGAAGAGCACCGTCGCATCACGCGCCTCGTCCTAGAGTGACTTCGATGGTACAAACTCTACCTTCGTCAGGACAAATGCGAGTTTGAAAGGACCAAGATCGAGTACCTCGGCCTGATTATCTCGGAGGGTCAAGTGGAGATGGATCCTATCAAGGTAAACAGGGTCACAGCTTGGCCGACGCCCACGAACAAGAAGGAGGTGCAGTCTTTCCTGGGCTTCATCAATTTTTATTGGCGTTTTATCAAGGATTTCTCACATCATGCATGACCGCTGTTCGACTTGACAGGAAAGGAGGCATGGAGGTGGGATAATGCACAACAGGAGGCGTTCGAAAAGCTTAAGGAGATGGTCACTTCCGCTCCGATCCTTACCTTTGCTGACAATTCGCGTCCTTTTCGTGTAGAAGCCGACAGTTCTGACTTTGCGACGGGCGCTGTGTTGTCTCAGCAGTCTCCGGAGGACCAGAAGTGGCATCCTGTTGCATTCTACTCCAAAAGCCTTAGTGCTGTAGAGAGAAACTACGAGATCCATGACAAGGAGATGTTGGCGATAATGCGTGCGCTTGAGGAGTGGCGACACTTCCTTGAGGGTGCCCAACACAAGGTGGAAATTTGGACGGATCACAAGAACCTTGAGTACTTCATGACGGCCAAGAAATTGAACCGTCGTCAAGCTCGTTGGTCCCTGTATCTATCTAGATTCGACTTCTCCTTGCACC
This sequence comes from Tricholoma matsutake, assembly GCA_026075535.2. Taxonomy (NCBI): domain Eukaryota; kingdom Fungi; phylum Basidiomycota; class Agaricomycetes; order Agaricales; family Tricholomataceae; genus Tricholoma; species Tricholoma matsutake. The sequence continues at coordinate 7,295,338 of AP026540.1, read as the reverse complement.
ACCGTCTGGGTCACAGCATGGGGAAGACTGATGCCCTATCCCAACATGCAGACCATGGGGATGGCAGCGGTGACAACCAAAACATTGTGCTGTTGCAGCCAGACCTGTTCACCATTCAGGCACTGGAAGGCATCATACCCCAGGGCAAGGAGTGGGACATTCTATGTGACATTCGTCGCGCAAACCGTAGCGGTTTACATGAGGATGTTGTCGCCCGAGCTGTTAAAGAACTGAGGAAGGGATCGACCCTTTCCTTATGTGCGGCAGAGTGGGCTGAAAAGGAGGACTTGTTGTATTTCAGGGATCGCATCTATGTTCCCAATGACCCAGACCTTCGCCAGCGCATCATATCCCAACACCATGACTTGCAGATTGCTGGCCACCCCGGATGCTGGAAGACCTTGGAGCTCACCTCACGGAACTATTGGTGGCCACAAATGTCACGGCTCATTGGTCAGTATTGTCGCACTTGTGACCTTTGCTTACGCACCAAGGTCCCTCATCGCAAGCCTATTGGTGAGCTACACCCTCTTCCTGTTCCAGAGAGTCGTTGGGATGTCGTCAGCGTCGACTTTGTGGTGGAATTGCCAGAGTCAAACGGGTTTGATGCGGTGATGTGCACAGTTGACTCAGTGGGAAAACGCGCTCACTTCATTCCCACTCACACCACTGTCAGTGCCCTAGGTGCCACTCGACTCTACCTCCACCACGTGTGGAAATTACATGGACTTCCTGGTGCCTTCCTCTCGGATCGTGGCCCTCAGTTCATGGCAGAGTTCACTCGTGAGCTGTACCGACTCCTGGGGATCAAACTCCTCGCTTCAACTGCTTATCACCCACAAACTGATGGCCAGACAGAGCGAGTCAACCAGGAACTGGAGCAGTACATCCGCCTCTTTGTCAATGAATGCCAGGACAATTGGGATGATCTCCTTCCTTTGGCCGAGTTCGGGTACAACAACCATATCCATGCTTCCACTCAACAGACCCCTTTCCTCTTAGACACTGGACGACATCCACGCATGGGATTTGAACCTCGCCAAACTCCCTCACACATCGAGACAGTGAATGAGTTCACAGAACGCATGAGGGATAGCTTGGAGGAGGCAAGGGCAGCCTTAGCAAAGGCGAAGGACGACATGGCGCGATTTTACAACCAGCGCCACTCCCCAACCCCTCAGTACAAGGTTGGTGATCGAGTTTATCTTGACTCCAGTGACATCTCCACTACACGTCCATCCAAGAAACTCACTCATCGCTTCTTGGGACCTTTCCCCATTGTCAAGTGCGTTGGAACACATGCCTATCGTCTACGCCTCCCAGCCTCCATGTCCAGACTCCATCCCATCTTCCATGTCGTCAAATTGCTTCCAGCTCCCCCAGATCCGTTCCCGGGACGCCATTCACACCCACCACCACCATCTACAGTGATCGAGGGAGAACCCCAATATGAAGTCGAGTCAATCTTGGACAGCCATTTGCATCGAGGAAAACTCCAGTATTTGGTACATTGGAAGGGTTATGGGTATGAGGAGAACTCATGGGTCGAAGAGTCTGACGTAAATGCCCCTCGGTTAATCAAGGAATTCCACCGACGGCACACTGCTGCACCGTGTCGCATTCAAGTCACGGACTTTGGTCGTATACGATTTTGAATGCATCAGGGCGATGCATCTTAGAGAGGGGGTGATGTAAGGGGACTAGGGGGGTGCCCTGTGTGTTTTTCCTATTTTTTATGTTCGTCCCATATTTTTCCCCACCTCATTTCCTTCTATTCTTTATTTTCTATGATTTTTCCGGATTTTATTACTAATTTTCCCTTGCTATCATGTTTGTATATGTTGACACTTTTATATTTAGAGGCGGAGTACCCCTTCCGACACATACCCCTTGGTATGATGTCATTCGGCGGCCTTGATCCACCTATCTCCGCCTTTTTCTATTTTTAGGTTATATTTGATTTTTGTCGTCTTCACATATACTGGGCATCAGCAAGGGGATCCTTAGAGTTTTCTCTTCGGATTTCCCTTTGCTAGGTGCGCCCCCAATCCCTGTATTATGTAGCATAATTTTAACTTCGGATTTCCCTTTGCTAGAGGCTTAGGTTGCCCTTATATTCTGGGTTCTACTCCCATGCAAGGATGATATCCATAATTCACAAAAAAGGGTGACATACGAGTAGCTGAATGGAATTTGTTATTGTGGGAAAATTCGGCAATTGCCAACCATTCGGGCCAGTCAGTTTGTCGGTAGTTGACAAACATACGTAGGTACTGCTCCAACTCCTGATTCATTCTCTCTGTCTGCCCATCAGTCTGCGGGTGATATGCCATAGATAATTTAGTTTGAATTCCCAATATGTTGTTTAGTTCTCGCATAAACGCGGAAGCAAATTGTGGTCCGCAATCGGAGATAACGGTATTGGGTAACCCATGTAACCACCATACCTGATTTAGGTAGAGGCACGCCAAGCCCAATGATGAGGTTTCTGTAGTAGTAGGAATAATATGGACCTCCTTTGTAAAGTGGTCGCATACTATGAATATTGCATCGTACCCTTGAGCCTCAGGTAATCCGGTAATAAAATCCACAGATATATCTTGCCACGGTGCTTTAGGTATAGGGTTCGGCATTAATTTTCCTGCAGGTTTCTCTGGAAATTTCTTCCCCCTCATGCACGTATCACATCCATCCACATACCCCAACACATACTTCAAAATTCCAGGCCACCAATAATTTCTCATTACTAATTCCAATGTCTTCCATCTTCCTGGGTGTCTGGCAATCAGCATATTGTGATGTAACTGGACGATCTCCCTTTGCAAATCCTGATCCTTCGGTACATACACTTTTCCTCGAAACAACACCAACCCTTGTTCTTCAGCCCATTCATCTCCTTTGATATTACCTTTCTTCTCTCCCTTTAGAGCTTTCATGGCTTCCACTACTTCATCGTCCATTTCCGAACATTGTCTAATTTTAGACAACATTTCCGTTTCCGAGCTATCTATTAATAGATGCCCTTGACGCATAGCGCAAATGCGAAAGTATTCAGGTTTGAGTAAGGTAACATTTTTATTGTCCTCCTCCACCCCCCTTTTATGATCAATACGTCTGGATAATGCATCTGCTTTCCTCATTAAGCTTCCCACTTTGTGGACCAAGTGAAAGTTGAAATGCGATAGGAATAGTGCCCAACACGCTTGCCGGCGATTAAGCTTTTTAGCGGACATGAAGTATTGCAGATTTTGATGATCCATCCAGATCTCAATCTGATGCGTACATCCCTCCAAATAATGCCTCCATGCCTCCAATGCTCGTATTATCCCCAACATCTCTTTGTCATGCACATCATAATTTCTCTCCACATCATTCAACCCTTTTGACAAGTATGCACAAGGATGCCATTTGTCATCTTCGCACAGCATTGATAATACTGCTCCAGTAGCAAAATTGGATGCATTGGATTCCACTCGCAAAGGGCGTGTGAAATCTACTGGGGCTAATATTGGTCCCTCCACAAACTTCCTCTTCAACTCCTCAAACACTGTCTGCTGCTGCTCTCCCCACCTCCATACTACTCCCTTTCACATAAGGTTATGTAAGGGTGTGGCAATTTTAGAAAAATTGTGCACAAAGCAACGATAATAATTTGCGAGTCTCAAGAAGGCTTGAACCTCCTTAACACGGGTGGGCGCAGGCCAATCTGTGATCGCCTGTACCTTGATCGGATCCATTTTGATCCCATCAGGGCCGATCAATAATCCTAGGAACTCAATCTCACTTGCCCCAAACACACACTTCTCTGGTTTCAAAAATAGATCATTCTCTGCCAACCTCCATAGCACCTCCTGCACTATCGCCTCATGATTCTCTTCATCCTCCGTGAATATCAGAATGTCGTCAATAAATATTATTACCACGCCTTTGTCTATTACGTCCTTGAAAATGTCGTTCATCATATTTTGAAAGGTCGGGGGACTATTAGTCATCCCAAAAAACATGACAAGCGGCTCGAAGGATCCTTGACGTGTGGCAAATGCTGCCTTCCACTCATCTCCTTTCTTTATTCGTACATTGTTGTATCCCCATCGTAAATCCAATTTTGTAAAGACCTTGGCTTTTCCCACCTTGTCAATTATTTCTGAGATCAACAGCAGGGGGTATGCGTTCTTCACTGTCCACTCATTCAAATACCTATAATCTGTACACATCCTCTTCCTTTGGTCTTTCTTTGGCATGAAGAATATTGGTGATGTCTGCAGTGATTTTGAAGGTCGTATGTATCCTTTGCGCAATTGCTCCTTCAGGAATGCATCCACTTCTTCTTGTTCCATCGGAGATAATGGATATACCTTTGACTTCTTTGGCACAAACCCTGGCTTCATCTCAATCGCATGATCCCATGGCTTCCGCACCGGCATTCGCTCAGACTCCTTCTTCTGGAACACTGACAGATGTTCATGATACACTTTTGGCACCCATTCCTCCACTGGCTTCTCCACCTTCACAATATTCTTGTCCCATGACTGTCCTCCATGAATTGTTCTAAAGGTTTGCTTCTGCTCTTCTTTCTCAATCATGATCAGAACTTCCCCATTTGGCATTTCCTCATCCTCCACTTCCTCCATTGTAACAGAATACTTTCTCAGACGTTCTTTCTCTTTCTTTTTCCTTTTTTCCTTTTTTCCTTCTTCATCTTCCTCCCATACACATTACATTCCTTAGGACAATGAGTCATTTGTACTTTCCCAGTTTTCCAATCAATGCTTCCATAACCACAGACATCCTATTATTAGATTGGTTTTCCCAAGATTGCACACTTCGAATACGGCTCGCTCCTGATGCTCCTGATACTTTAGTACCATAGTCACCTCCTCCTTGATAGTTCCTCCACGATTGACTGTTCCATCAATATTGTACACCATTATAGGTTGCACCAGCTTGCGTGTGTTGATACCGTTTCCAGTAATTAAGGATCGATTAATAAATAATTCTGTAGCACCACTATCAAGCAAAGCTTCCACATCAATAGCTGCATGCATGTCCACTGTCTTCAATCCCACAGTCAAGGTGATTTCTGGTTCTATTTGTGCAGAGCGAATAAAGAATTTAGGGGTTTTTGGAAATAGTGCTCGGCAATTTTCTTGGTCACGTGATTCGTAACAGTTGTACTCCTCCTCAATTTCCTTTTCTGATTTACTCTGGGTTTCCTCGGATACTAATACATTGTAACGATTCTGGGTCACCAATGGGGAAACCTTCACTGGAACTCTTCTGCAAAATTCTTCTGCTTGCCTTCCTCCGGCTTCACTTCCTCGATTGTAGCTTCCCTAATCTTTCTTTTCTGCCTACAATTCCTAGAAATGTGTCCTAACTGCCCACAGTTAAAACATTTAAGTGGGGCTCGTCTCCCTGCTTGGTCAACCTCCATTGCCTCTGCTGGTGCTGCTGACTCCATAACTATAGGTGTCACTGCCATGGCCGGTGGCTGTGCCCTCGGAGCTTGCGCCTGAGGCGCCTTTCCTTTCTCAGACTTTCCTCCTGATGACTTTCCAAATTTACTACTTCCGTACATCCCTGTTCCTGCCGATATTGCTGGTCAAGGCGCATTGCCCAATTATACCACTCATCCAATTTCTCTGGCATAGAAGGTAGTCAGTAGATAGACTTGAATAAGGAGGGATTTAATCCTGCTTTCAAAAACTCTACCAATGTGGCTTCTCCCATGTCCGTTTGCGAAGCTTCTGCTTTGAACTGCAAAATAAATTCATCCACCGTTAGGGAACCTTGGCGCATGGTCTTTAATTTAGCATTGGCTGTTGCCTTTGGATTAGGGTCTCCAAACTGTGCCTCCAATCTCTCCAGAAATTCCTTGAAGGTTGCAAATGGTTTATTTCCTGTGGCAATTTGATTAATAGCCTCATTTCTCCAGAACTGTGCTTTCCCCCCCTGAATATATGAGAGAGCAAACATAATCCTAGACTTGGCTGTACAAAACTTGGGCTTCCTCCCATGGATGTACAATACTATAGAGCTGATGAAGGATTTTGTATTCTCCATGGTACCGTCAAAGATTTGCGGGGGCATGTACTTAGGTAAGTGCGCTTTTCCATTTCCGGATTTCTCTGCTGTCTCATCCTCCTGCAATATCCACTCCACCATCTCCTCCATCTCATCATCTCTTTCTCCTATCGTCTCTGGCTGTACTTCTGCTTGTCTGGGCTGTGATGCTGCCAATACTGACACTAATTGCGACATTTGCACTGTGAGCGCATCAATTTTCGCCTCTAGTGCTGGTATGGGAACAGGATTAGGACCGGGATTAGAAGTTGAAGGTTCAGACATAATTGTAGAATCTGTGATGAATCACTTCTTTGACAAATTCAAAATTTTTTCTTTGAAACCTCTCCAAACGTTTATGGGTCACGTGATAAGGTTCATCGAGGTTCGTCAATCATTCGTCGTTCATCAGGCGCCTATTTTGACACTTCGGATCAATAACCTTTCCAACAGTGCCTGATCTCAGAGATATCACTGAATTCAGCTTGTAACTAAAATAGTCGTCCAAATAGAGTAATGTAAATCGTAACTAAACCAGATCTGATCAGTTGTCTGGTTGCAGCTGTCCTAATGACGAGTGCTGCCTCTCGATCACTGGCAGTCGCAATGTAAGACGAGGCCTGGCATCAGCTTACGAAAGAAAAGGTAGATTACATATATACAAGTACTTCCAGCTCATGCCGAAAGGGTGAGTAATCAGATGTGGCGCAGTGAAACAATGATGTATGTGCAAGTAAGAGAAGGCGCACTGATATGGGTAGTTGTGTTCTTCTGTTAGGGCGACACCCACTATCTGCTAGCTAAGACCGTGCGGGTTCTCTCTACAAGAAGGGGGCGGGATCTGCGCTCGTGATGGGGAATTGATGGTTTTGATGCGAGGGGTTATTAATAGGTGAGTTCATTGACAAAGGCCTTTCACACCAAAAACATAGGTGGAATACCTAAGAGAACACAACTGGGGTCCCCTAGGCATATATTTAGGGTTTATATACTATGTTACACATATTGTACATTGTTGTTACCGACGCACTCGTACATGTGCATACATTTTGATGCGCGCGAAATAAAATTCTCATGCTATCAAAGTGTAGCATCATTTGGCGTCATGTAGCGTAATTCGACATAATAAAATAAAATGAAATTTTATTAGGTAATGGGGTGGTTTCCTAACAGGGGGTATGAGAGCAGCAGCAGAGGAAGGTGGGGTTGGCAGGGCTCATCCGTCGAGCAGATTGCACATTCCAAATGAACGCGTGGGCATGCAGGTGTGCAATGGCATTTTCATGGCTGTGGTTGTTTTGGAGATGGATCATGCCCCCTATGAGCGAGTCTACCTGAAGGGGTAGAAGTAACTAGAAAAGGATCTGAACAGGATATGTTTGTAGCTTGCCATTTTGCTGTCTGGTCTGTGGTGAACGTTGATTACAAAGCAAAAAAATACCAGGAGTTCTTGAAGGTTGTACAACGATGACAGGAGGAGGAGCAGAAGGATGTCGATGGTGGAAAACAGGGGTTGGGGGTGTGTAGAAAGGCCATGTTGGCAAAAAATGGGTCTTGGGTGTGAGGGGAACCTGTTGACAGCAAAAAACGGAGGTTTAGCATTTGGAAACGCCATGTTGGCAACGAGTGGGTGTTGGGGGGTTAGAGAAAGGTGTTGATTGGCACAGGTTGAGGTGAGTTTTGGGGCACAATAGAGAGGCCCATGCGGGGGGCAGGGAACAGTGTCGAGGGTGGGGAACTGTGGAGAGGGCACGGCACAGTGCCTTGACAAGGGCCAAGGCTGCATGTCTGTTGGCGTGTGGGGTGTCGTGGCAGGCTCGTGGGGCAGAACGGGGGTATGTGAGGTGAAACAGGGGGAACCCAGTCGCTGTGGGATGTAGACGGCATTTTAGTGATGCACAGGCGGTGTAAAACATGTGGGGTGGTGAAATGGTGCGTTTCCGGGGTGCATGGGGTAAGCTGTGGGTTTCTGACCTGTTCTGGTGGCTCTAACTGCATTTTTCATGGCTCTGGAGCTCCAGTCTGTGGTCTAGAGTGGTCCAGAACAGGGGATACAGTCGACGATGACAAACGCATCGACACAGATGTGGTGGATGTGGTGGAACATGTAGGCTCGGGGTAGACAGCAGGGGCCAGGGAACGAGCTGGGGGGCAAGTGGGAGCAAGCAGGAGTGTGTGAGGGATGGTATAGCTCGTCATTGTAGGTGGTGGGGCTGCCTGAGTGGTTTTGTCAAGCATACAACGCATTCAGAGGAACACGTCCATACAACCTCACGTAACAGCATGGGCTTGAGAGAGGGGCGGTTGAGGCTGTAGGAGTGGGTGGAAACACCACTCGTGAGAAGGTTGTCGTCAATGTTGACAACCGTGACTTGGCATGTGACGGTGATGGTGGTGATGAACCTCTGCAGGGTTGGTAATGGTCATGCTGCGTCATTTGAAGTGTTTTGAGCTGAGCTCGATGGACAGGGTATAGGCAGTGTATAAACATGAGTATAAATGAGAGTAGTTGTTGATACTGTGTCCAGTGTGAAAAAATTGACCATTTTGGAAATTTCAGGGTTGGTGAGGTTTCAGGAAAAAGAGCGTGTGTGAGAGAGTAGAGTGTAGATAGTAAGTTCATAACAAAAAAAAAGTGGAAGGAAGCCAGAGCTTCCAACACTCAAGGGAACGAGGACATGTTAGGACCTTAGTATATTTGGAGGGAAGAACTAAGATACAGTACAAGTATTCAAAGTATAGACTATATACTACTAGAATAACATGTGATAAACTGGGTTGCATGTGATATTGTTGTGATGATGTAAGAGGAACTCTTACACCAATTTCAGGACAAGCTAGGGCTAGAGAGCAGGCTGTAGAGAATGACAAGCACCATCACCCTGAAACTGACAATGACACTGTGGACACAAAGGTAGACACACTTGTGGACTCAACCTGCAGGGACAAGGTGTCAGACTGCAGCATCGAGAGTGAGCAGAGAGACGACGAGAAACATCACAGGATCGATGAGCACCAAGGCATGTTGACAACAGATGAACACATATGTTCATCGACAAAACTAGAGGACATGACAAAACACGTCGTTACACAGTTCACTGAGAGACAACGGACGATAGAGATGCACACTGTGTACAATTCACAAGCCCAGTAGAAGAGGGATGAACACATACATTTGTCTGAGTGTCCAGAGAATCTGGGAGCACAGAGCCATGGAAATGACGAGAGCCATTGTGTAAATGCTCAATGAACCTCTAGGTTCATTGACAGGCCAGGAGCAGGAGCAGACGAGCAGGGACAAACAAATATGTTTGTCAATGAGTTTCGCGAAAATTCCCAGAGAGAAATGCAAGAGGATGACACAGATCATCATCCTGGACCACAATGAACCTCTAGGTTCATAGATGAACAACAGGAGATGACCTGCCTGGGGAACACAGAGCAGAATGGGTCAAATGACCCAGGAAATGCATGGGCGTCGTCAAAAGGCTGTCCACAGAGAGATAACAACGAAAATTGTTGTTTACTACCAGAAAAAATTAGTAGACAATGGATGACACATAATATGTTGTCCCAGATGTATGGGAAGGGAGACGAACCCTTTCCCCAGCTTCCAATGCAGTCAGAAATACATAACAAAATTTTTAACAACCCCCAAACAGTTGTTTCCCCTCTCCAGTCACGTTCCAATAAAGGGTTACATTTTCTGCAGTCCAGAGAGCCCTTAATGGCCATGGAGTCGAGATGACACCAGGAAGGTGCTGTAATGTAAGACCAATTCTCTCAACCGGATTTCTGATTGTTTTCCACCCCCCTTCCCAGCCGCCTTGCATCACAGCCCACCTCCTATCAGCAGCACTGCCCAGAGGCGAAATTCCCTCATTTCCAATTAGATGAAACAGTTTCAGGATTTGCCTCGGGAGCCAGTTGGCAAATTACCACAGCCTTGGAAACTCCGACCTTTAGTATTTAAGCTAGCTACTTTCATTCTGTATTGCCAGTTTGTAAATCAACAAAGTCACTCAATTAATCCCACTCTTGTTTCGCTCCAATTCATCTCTTAAGTCTTCCTCAAACTTTCACTCGTCCTCCCCAGAAATCCTCTGATCCTCTGATCCTCCCCTCTCACCTTATCTGAAATTAGGACACTTGATGAGGAGAAGGGTGCAGCTTCTTACAAGCTGAAGCCAAGTCCTTTCTGTCCCAACCCTTGCCTCAGAATTCCATCAGAATCCCGCTCCTATCTGACTCTTCCCTATCAACTCCTACTGTCTGGGTATGACCGGAAATCCAATGTCTCCTTCTTCCAACTCAGAACTTAACACGTAAACAGGAATCGTTTGTACATGAACGTTGAATGTCAGAGAGAACTGACAAACACATCAGTATTCAGGCAGAGAGGGGGTATGGATTTGTACCTCCCAGATCTCATTCCCAAGGCACCAGACAAATGAACCTGTTGCTTAGACAACAGGCAAAACATTGAGGTGCATAGTGCACCTCAGGAAGGAGTGGTGGATGGTGTTGAAAGCCATCCATTGCATAAACGAGACATGTATACACATCAATGGTCACTGAGTGACTCATGTCATGAATCACATGACAAAACATGTGAACATGTTAGAGAGAGAGGTAAAGTGAACACATGACAAGTCTGTGGCCTCTATTGGGACCAGCACAGTGATGGTTCATCATTGTTGGAGTCTGATGTGGTGAACGGAGATACTGGCATGAGATATGATGTGCCAGATGAGACATATGAACAAAGTGAGTGTTCAGAAGACTCGGTGAATACGTTGAATGATATGCACAAGTCGGGCATGAGCTCGGATAATCGGATAGAAACGTTGAGTGACATTGATGATGAACCCAATGGTTCAGATAGTGCATCGGTGATGAATGAGCTGAGAAATAAGGATATGATATCATCTGAGGATGTAGAGATTGGATGCATCCAGGTATATCATCACATTGCAGTTGATGATGATGATGATGAGAGGGAATATGGTGATGGTGAAGAGCCATACTGGGATGATGATGAGAGGGAATCCAACAATGGTGAAGAGCCATCTTGGGATGACAATGAGAGTGAATCTGGGAATGGTGAAGAGCCATATCCTAATGGATTGTACAATGATGATGGTCATAGGTGGACATATGATGTCTACACCAGTGAGTGCAATGATCCTAGCAATTGCGGATCACCAGTCAAACAACACTGGATGAACATGGGTGAAGAACCTCCACCTTGGCTTGATGAGGAGGAGGAAGCCTCTGACAACAACGAAGAAGAGGAGGATGATGATGGTGAATCATCATATGAATGAGGGTGATGACTACCAACAGGTGGTTGTAAGATTATTATTTTTTATGCTCATTTTAATTTTTCTTGTTGACGATATCGTCAACAAGGTGAGTCCTGAGTGGCCACCAGTTAAATCACAATTTTGCATATGTTTCTCAAGTTACAAATGTGGAGACTTGTGTATGTGAGACATTATTTTAATTTTGCTGTAAATATTGGGCACATCCAACTGCGCGAGGCTAGTAACCTCACGCTTACACTTTCCTTATTTTCTTTTTTTCTTTTATTTCATAGTGTAAATCGACCCAAGGGGCTGATCTAGAGGGGGAGAGTGTAGGGTCAGAGTGACACCCTACAGTGTGGCTGTGACACCCCAGGTATTCCTGGGGTATGTTACTAGTGTTACATGTAATCACACCTCCCTAAGCAGCATACACACTATGTCAATAACAGTACTACACTATACAGTGGTCCTACTTATCATTGTGTGATCAGTCTTATCACCCCTACCAGCCCCCTTACATTGAGAGGATCAAATTTGTAGGGGGTTGCAAATACATAGCTTTGGAGATGTTGAGCGGGATGAGGGGATGCAATCCTGTAACTGCAAAGTAAGGAGAACAACCCATATGTCTACGAACCATAACTCGTTCTGCCCAAAACACAGAGTGTGCTCCTGCTGACCATTTGCTCTGATCTCCATTGACTGCTTGAATAGAGATTGTCAAACATTGAAGTGGGCTTGTTTGATGAGTCCATTGGCATGAGAATTGTATCTGCTGATTTGAATATGGTTGATGTGGTAGCATTTCATGAGATATTCCATTGCTGCAACAAATGCAGAACCATTATCAGTGATGATTTTGTATAGAGATCCCCATTAACAAATGATGTCTTTGAAGATCCAGTTACTGAGGGTTGTGGCATTTTCACATCAAAGCTTTCACCATTCTGGATAGAACATTGACCTTGAACAATATACTTGAATCCATTTGATGGGGGCATTTGCATTGTGTCAATGTAGACTTTGCCAAAAAGTGGTGCTGGGGTTGCGACTGTAGGTGGGATAAGAAGATTTTGAGTTTGTCAAATCTGGCAGAGGTGGCAGGTATGGATAAACCATGTGATGTCAGCTTTCATGTTAGGCCACTAAAATCATAGGGCAATGACAGATTTCATAGCAAACATCATCTTGTGTCCAATATCGTCGTGTGCTGCATGAATTATTTCGAGACGACGTTTGGGGATTGCAATGATCTTGTGAGCTCCATGGGAATCCTTTCTCCATAGCTTGCCTGAATCTAAGAAGAATTCAGTGCAATATTGGACGAAAGTAGTGTATTTGGAATCCAATAAGTCTGGGGGTCATACCAAATCATCTAACCATTTTCTAACATGAAGTAATTGTTCATCATCTTTCTTTGCATTGTCTGTTCATGGCATGTTGTTGTAGGTAAAATCCTCCCCCTTACTGAAATCTGAGGAGAGGGTGAGTGTCGAAATTTGTTGGGAGGAGAAGGGGTGTGTCGTGATAGGATTGATTTGATGTACAAAACTGTGAAGACGGTCGATCCAATCTCTGAAATCATTTTTGTTATCAAACTGATCATCTTCTTCTTGTGGAGGATGCCTCAAAAGTCTGTCTGGACCATGATGTGTTCCTGCAACATGAACTAGTGTAAAGTGAAATGTGAGAATTGAGATGATCCAATGATTGATACTGGCACTTGGTGCGATGTTGGGATTCACTAACATTCCTTTGATATATCTTGTGTTGACTTTGACGATGAGGTTTTGTATGCCAATAAGATAGAGTCGAAGTGCACCGAGGGCTTGATAGAGTCCATAGATCTTGAGTTTGGCAACTTTGGCTTGTGAAAATTGAAATTCATGGTTGTTAAGTGTAATCGATCTGAATCGACTGTAGTAATGTTTTGTCAAGAACTGTTCCTTGCCTGATCGGAACCCGCATCCGTCTGACCCTTTTCTGCACGTCGAACCCAACATTTGTCTACTCCTCCCACTTTTGTTCCCGGCCACCTTGCACTACCCACACTGCTGTGCACCAGGCCGCCTTGTACAGCACCCACGGCTGCCTTCCCAAGGCTGCTGTCTCTATTGCAAATTCAACTATGGATTCCTGTGCAGCTCCCACTAGGTAATTTATCTATGCAGTCGAGACGCTGCCGCAGTCTTTGTTCCTGTCTTTATTCTGGACTACAGTATTTAAGCTTAGTTAGTTTCGCCTTGTATTCCTCAGTTCATATATCGACATAGACTCGACTTTAACCTGCCAATCTAAATCTCATTCTACTCCTACCTCAGTCCTCTAAGAGTCTGAACTCCATTCAACTTGACCTCTAGTCTCCCTCTGAAGTTCTGGTCTCATCCAAACTTAACCCAAGTCCCTCCATACTCCCTCCCACATTTACCCACACTTCCCTGCTTCTACCTCCAAACCTTCATCTTGAAATTAGGACACCAGACGAGGTGAAGGGCACAGCTTCTTACAAGCTGAAGCCAAGTCCTTTCCATTTTCCCCTCCACAGAATCCACCATGACCTGACAACCTTCCACTATCATCACCCGCAGGGTCCGATCGGATTCCAATGTGCCTTCTAGGATCAGTTCTTAACATGTTTTGAGGATTGTTGGGATTGCATTGAGAGAGGAAAAAACTGACTGCAATGTTGGAAGTGCTGACCGATAGGATGACTGGGGTGTCAGATGAATAGTCGATGGCATGAATTGTTGGGGAATTGATTAGGGCTTGCTTTAGGTCTTCCTGTGCTGCAATTTGCTTTGGTCCGAATTCGAAAGGGACATCTTTTCGAGTGAGGTGAATTAGAGCTGTAGCACATTAAGCAAAATTTCAAACAAAGATACAACAGACTCCTATAGCTCCTAAGAACACTTTGACTTTGGTAAGGGTTTGACAAGGTCCCCATTTGCTAATGGCTTTGATGCAAGTAGGATCAGCCATATGACCTTCAATGTTGCACCAATGCCCTAAAACAATTATTTTGGGGACACAAAGATAGAGTTTGGGACCTGAAAATGTTCCTCTGCAATACTTCATGTGTTGGATTACCCTGTTGAGGTTCTTGAAGTGTTCCCACACAAATTGTTAAATGCCTGAGTTTTTGGGAATAGTTTTGTAGGCACCACCACAAAGTTGGTAGTGAGACTTTGGACCTTTGATAGGTGCATCATTGATGTAGGGAATAGTGACATGAGGAATTTTGGGCTGTAGGATATGGGTGACGTTGTCATGCATGATATAAAAACTTTGTGATGTTATAAAACAACCGAAAATACAATCCCAAATGGTTTGCATTGAAAATACCAATGCGAAGTTATTCGCTGATGAGTTTGTCCATGTCCAAAATTGACCATTTGCAATTGTCTTTGGAACCAGGGTACAGTTTGTGGATGGCAATGCAAAAGTTATTGAATGAAGTACTGGCACCATATTCTGGAATTGATTCCCAAAGTTCAGATGTGCCAATGTTGAGTAGCGGCAAGCATGCTTCTTCATTTCTTTGGAGTCGGTAACATTGCATGCTGAAAAAAACAATTCGAGCTCATTAAAATACCTACAAAGTTCTCGAGGCTGAGTGGGGTCAAATTTTGGAGCAGTGGAATGGCCATGCATGGGCATAGTAGTCATGTTCATGGCCATGAATACTTTTGAAGTTGGGGTTAAGACTTGAGTGATAGATGGAAGAGGTTTCAGAGTCAGAGGTAGTCGAAGAGGAGATGGAGGTGGTGGTTGGATAGAAAGTGGAGTAGTAGGAGATGAAAATAGACGATGGTGAGTGGATTGTTTGGCAGGTACTGGAATCAAGATCTCTCCCAGATGTTTGGGAGCATCAAAGGCTTGGCGAGCTTCAATATGAAGGTTTCTAGCTGTGGTTGGCCTACACTGAGGAATTCAAGATGGTTTAGGCGATGAAATGATTTAGAAACCCCTTGCAGTGGGCGACAAAATGATATTACTTGACCCAGAAACCCAAACAAAACCCACAAATAGGTCTCAGATGGTATAACACAAGTTATAGGAAGGTTGAGAGGTGGTACTAAATATCACCACTGTTAACCAGGAGTAGGCAAATGAGGTGCAAAGTTGTGTGAAGTGATGTGAAACACTATGAAGCATTTTGCAAAGATGTTCAAAGAAGTTTGCAGTGATGTGAAGTAGTTTCAAGATGTTAGGACAATAAGGGCAATGTCAAATGATGAGGGCAAAGGACAATAATGATGTAAGATAGAGACAATAGATGATGGTGAAGATGTGCGATAGTTTTGAGATGTTTAATACAAAGTTCGAAGACATTCGCGATGATTCACAGAACTTAGCGCTAAGACAAAAGATTTAGATTTAAGTTTGAACTCTTAAGTCAGATGATATACGAGAGATGAAGATGATCTCTTTCTTGTTCTTGTAGGTAGTTAGTACACAGTTATATAAGTTTTGGAGAGATAGTACTAAAAAGGAAATAAAACATGAGGAGAACATGAGGCAAGATATAAGGCTAAAAGAATAAACCAGTATCACTGAGGAAATAAGAAATGATATGAAAGAATGCAGCTGAAATTGCAATATATCTAAAAACACTTGTCTTTATTGTTACAATAAATCACCTAAGTCTCGCCAAACACCTTGTTGCATCCTAAAATGTATGTTTCGGTCTTGTCCTGTGTTCGATAAGCTTGCCATGAGTTGCCAAGAGGTGTAGGGGTGCAGTAGAGGTGTCTGAAGATAGGGATACATTGGCTGATTATGTTTGAAGTGCTGCAAAGTTGTTTGAAGTTGTTCAAAGTGTCATGAAAAAACTTCAAGAGAAGTTCATAAAGTTTGTAAGCATTCAAAGTGTTGTGGGAGTTGACTGTAATGTGTGGAAACATTTTCTGAGCTGACTCAATTGATAGGTTGTCTCCTCAGCTCAAAGGCCAATACACCATTTCAACCACATTCTAATCACATTGGCTAACTCCTACGATGTCCCAGATGCAGCGCGACCCAGTCTATCAATTGCAATATCATATCGACCGCGTCAAAACATCACCAGCGACATCGATCATACTGAGAAACCACATCGCACAACCTTAGGACTACCTCGAATGCCCCTAAGATCCCTCTGAATGAACATCGAACATCCCTGATCAACTTTGAACAACCGCGACCGCAATCAAACATCATTGAGCATCGTCGAGCGCTATCAATCAATATCAAGAACCTATGAGCAACATTGGGCACTGCATTTGTTATCTATATGGTGGAAGACCATGCACTAGGACATATTCCAACTCGTGCTCAAACCTGCTGATAGTAGGTCAGCCTTGTTCCAAGTCCCTATTGCATACAGAACCCGCTGGATGGATTATTGTGAGACTTAGCGCAGTTTATACACAAAGGACAGTCCCTTTTTAGTTCTATACCCTTTATTACTCTTTCATCATATGATATATCTCTTTCTTGTTCAGATTCCAGTCTCCTTTTTGGCCTCGTGCCTTAACTCATATCTTTTGCCTCATGTTCTACACATGTTTCTCATACCATTTTAGGAAGTTTCTTTAAAACATATAAAACTCTGTAGTATCTACTTGGAGATACAAGAAATTGTCTTCACCTATCGTCTCATATAAAGTTCTAAGAAAACGATCTATTCTCTAAAACAATCTAAGCTTCTACAAGTTTTCTCAATCAACGAGAAACCTCTGTGACCATCGTCGTCCTCGATCTTCCTTTGATCCTCTGATCGTTAGCACTAGCAACCATTCCAACACTTCCTAGCCATCGGCCATAGCCTTTGTATACTATTGACCTATCAAAAGGTCCTCAGAATTCACACTTTGACCATCGACGATAAAACTTGTTTGCCGTCGATCTCGTCGATTGTCCTCAATATTGATCGATACCCCATCGGACTGCATCAAACACCTTCATCTCTTATAGAACTACCTTTATGACTAGTACCAACTAGTTGTCCTCCCATAGGTTGGACTGCGAACATTTGGAACATCTCGCACCCTTCCTCTGACTCATGTAAATATCATCAGTTGCCTCATCGGCTGTTTTGGTGGTTTTCCCAGGTTGAGTATCATCATTTTTGGAACCCACTGCGAGGGTTTCTGAATCATTTCATCATTGGACCAACCTCAACTTCCTTGGCTTAGGCCAACACAAGCGAGAAACCTTTGTATCGATACTCGCCACACCTTTGAATCTCTCGAACAATCGGGAGATATCCTAATTCCTGTTTCTGAAGCAGAATCTACTCATTGTAGACTATTTCCTTCACCTATATCATCGCCTTCCACACCATCATCTACTTCTTTGTCATCATTATCAACCTCTTCATTCATCCTTCCAACAACTTTGACACCTCTACCATCCTTCACCCAAGTCTTAACCCCTACCCCTGAGTCATCACATTCATGACTACACAAACCACGATGCCAGCTCGTGGCCATTTGACCGCTCCAAAATTCAACCCTACTCAACCTCGAGAGCTCCAACAATACTTTGAAGAGCTTGAATTATTGTTCCTGACCTGCGGCATCACTGAATCGAATCTAATGAAGAAACACACTTGTTGCTATCTCAACATCGACTCTTCCAAACTCTGGGAATCGCTTCCAGAATATCAGCCAGGCACTTCCTTCAATGAATTTCGAACGGCAGTACATAAACTCTATCCTGGATCGGAAGACAAACGCAAGTGGAGCATATCAGACATGGACAAATTAGTGGGAAAACAGCTACGCGTTGGGATATTCGACGCAAATGATCTAGGAATGTATTATCGGGTGTTCTACAACATTACTCACTTTTTGTGAGCAAAGAATAGGATCTTGGAAGCTGAGCAAAGCAGAGCTTATGTTCAAGGATTCCAACCTGGCTTATGGACTCAAATTGCTCAACGACTCAAACTCAAATTCCCCGATCATTATCCTGATGATCCATATCCGCTCAATGACATTCACAACGCGGCAAAATTTGTACTAGCAGGCTCTAACACATCAAACTCGGTAATCCACCAATCGACCTCTTCATCGCACTCGATATTGAACGTTGGAAATATGGTCACCTCGTCACCCAGAACTATTACAATTAAAACCAAAGATCTAAATGCAATGTTCGAATGATTTGCTAGCACCATCGCTACACACATCGCAGGTACTAAAAAATTTCGCACTAATTCGGCAGACAGACAGGCACATATTGATGCACTTCTTTGCATATTTTGCAGTTTATTGGGACATTTTATCCCTGACTGTATGATTTGTTAGTCATACTTGAACGAAGGAAAGTGTAAGCAAAACGCGGAAGGAAAGATCATACTTCCAAATGGACAATTCACCCCTCGAAGTATTCCTGGCAGGTTTATCAAGGAACGCATTGACGAATGGTGGAAACGCAACCCAGATGCAACCACAGCAGCCACACTTTTATTCAGCATCGCACCATCAGCACTTTTGACTTTGACTAATTCAACCTCGGCTGCGATCACTTTGATAACAGAGTCCGATGCAGTTTCTACATCGGGATCAGAAACGAAAGGCATTTATCATAAGATTCATAACTCGACATTGACCACTGACTCTGAAGATAGAATAGTGGCTCTCGAGCGAGAGATATTCGCACTTCAAAATGGTCAACCATTTTCGCATCCAAACAAAGAGGTTCAAAGTTCAGTTCTGGTCATGACAATTCCTGTTCCTGTACCTTCGACATCTACTGCTCCAGTCCCAGCACCCTCAACATCTTCATTGACAATGGTCAACCCTTCGACTTCAACTACGGCTCCAACATCGGCATCGACATTGACTTCTCCTGCATCGACCACTTCGCCATCAACAACCATACCCCCAACGCAAACCTCGGTACACCCCTACGCATCAGTCAGGGAGAATGCCCATTTACCACCACACAAAAGGAACTTCACTGGCGCATCAAAGGGTAAGGAAAAAGACGGACCATCGTATGCAACACAGGCACCAGTACAGAACGAGAAAATTGCCCATGATATCTTTTCGCACTCGATGAAGATGCCGATTGTTATGCTTACATCAGAAGAACTACTCTCACTATCACCCAAGGTTCAAATGAAATGGAGAGAACAGGTCACACCAAAACGAGTACCACAAACTGGAAACAACGCAACAAACATGTTTAGTCCCAACGTGATTATCGTGCCTGACCTGTATGAGACCTATATTAGCAGTCTCTGACCTGGTGAAATCCCTCAGCCTTTTGTCATCACTAAAGAAACTTCATTGATTAGATCAGTTATTATGGATGTCCATGGTAACAACCAGGTAGAAAGTGTCATTGATCCCAGTTCCTCGATCATTTTGATGGCCGAAGATGTCTGTCACGAACTCGGTCTGGCATATAATTCCTTGATTCAACTTCCGATGCAGTCTGCCAACAGCACTGTGGATGAAACACTCGGTTTAGCATGCAACGTGCCCTGCGATCTCGGCGGAATCACCCTATACATGCAGATACATGTTATTCGGGACCCGGCTTACAATATTCTACTCGGACGACCTTTCGACGTCTTAACAGAAAGTGTCATTAGAAGTTACCAGAACGAAGCCCAAATGATCACAATATGTGACCCGAACTCAACTCGGACTGCTACCATTCCCTCGATCCCTAGATCGCACCGTCATCGAAAAGTAGTTCGTGAGGATTTTCAGCATTAGAGAATGAAATTTCGGAACAGTGCACTTTCATCATTTCATTTGACTCTTCTAACTCCTCTATATTTATTGAACGCACTGCAAATATCTCCGAAATCGACTCCTCTGAAGAATTGTCCGCAACACTTTCTGACTTATATTTATCTGCATGCGACAAGTTCCACGTTCCTCAAAACGCCTTGATGGTGTTCATACCTATGCAAACTCCTTCATCCTATGTTTCCCATTCCTCTGTTATTTCCAACAATCGCCAGTCTAGTTATCTATCGATGAAGAAGAAGTATAAACCAGTCGCACAGAAGGTCCATCCAATCGTGGCCAACCTACCTGATCAATTTTGAATTATTCAACACATCGAGGGCAATCCCCTCAAAGACATGCCTCCACTAAATCCCCATCCTCTGATATTCAAACCAACCCCCCGATATAACCTCGAACGCAAAATCATCATCGATCAAAATCATCCAAGTGATTTTCTATGGCCTCAAGAACAAGATCTCATGCATGACTTCATTCGAAACCAGCAAGTGGGGTTTGCATGGACCAAAAATGAATGAGGAAGGTTTTGACCAGATTTCTTCCCCCCTATCGAGTTCCCAGTCATCCCCCACACTTCTTGGGTCGAATGCAATATCCCCATACCACCTGGTTTGTATGAACAGATCTGCGAAATGCTGAAAAAGAAGATTGAAGTGGGAGTCTACAAGTTGTTGAACTTGTCATACCGATCGTGATGGTTTTGTGTTGCAAAGAAAGATGCAAAATCACTCTGAATAGTCCACAGTCTCGAGCCCCTAAACCAAGTTACGATTCAGCACTCAGGCGTCATCCCGATCCCCGAGCATTTAGCCAAACAGTTTGGAGGACGTGCTTGTGGTGGGATGTTGGATTTATATGTTGCATTCGATGAAAGGCTCATAGCTGAATCTTCTTGAGATCTAATGACTTTCCAGACCCCATTTGGCACACTTCAAATCATCACCCTACCGATGGGTTGGGTGAACTCAGTTCCGATCTTACACGACGACGTCACTTTCATCCTACAACTCGAAGTCCCTCATATCATGATCCCTTATATTGACGACACACCAGTGAAGGGTCCGAAATCGGAATATTGAATGATTGGTGGGTCTTATGAAATGATTGCCAACAACTCAGGCATTCAACAATTCATATGGGAGCATTTTGAGAACTTGAATCGCATTGTCCAGCCCATGAAGTATTGTGGTGGGACATTCTCAGGACCAAAATTATTTGCTTGTGTCCCCGAAATAATTGTTTTAGGTCATCGATGCAATATTCAAGGCCGAATGGCTGACCTGACGCATATTGATAAGATTCAGAAGTGGGGTCCATGTTGTACACTCATGGAAGTTAAGGCATTCTTAGGAATGATTGGAGTTTGTCGAATTTTCATTCAGAGTTTTGCACATTGAGCAGCTGTGCTAATCAACCTTACTCGAAAAGATGTACCCTTCAAATTTGGCCCATCTCAGGTAGCAGCACAAGAAGATCTCAAGCAAGCACTCCTAAACTCGCCAGTGATTTGAGCAATTGACTATACTTTGAACGCCCCAGTCATCCTCGCAGTTGACACATCGAGCATCACGATCGGCTATTTCCTAGCGCAATGCGACCACGATAACCCTCGAAAGCAATACTACAGTCGATTCGGCTCGATCACACTCAACGACCACGAATCCCAATTCTCGCAACCAAAACTCGAACTTTATGGTCTATATCAAGCTCTTGGTGCACTTTGTTTATATTTGATAGGGGTGCAAAACCTTATCATCGAGGTCAATGCAAGGTATATCAAAGGCATGCTCTCAAATCCTGATATCGCGCCTAGCGCTAGCATCAACTGATGGATTGTTTCCATTCTAATGTTCCACTTCACACTAGTTCATGTTGCAGGTATGCACCATGGGCCAGATGGTCTTTTGCGACGTCCTTGACAAACTGAAGACAATGATATCAAAGGAGAAGAAGAATTCAGCGACTGGATTGACAAACTACATGGTTTCATTCACCAAATCAACCCAATCTTGATTCGACCTTTCCCCTCTCACACGACTTATCCCACTTTCGCCCAAGCCTCAGATTTCAGTAAGGGGGAGGATGTTTTGTACAAAGACATACCTCAATCAGACAAAGCAAAGAAAGAAGACGAATAATTACTGCTCGTTCATAGATGGTTAGACGATATGGTGTGACCCCCAAATCTATCAGACACCAAGTACGCTACCTTCATGCGATATTGCACCGAGTTCTTCATAGATTCCAGAAAACTATGGCGAAAAGATTGTCGCAGAGAACACAAGATCATCGTGATTCCAGAACGTCGCATCGATATTATCCGGTCATTGCACAACCATATCAGCCACAAAATGATCTTCGCCACAAAGTCTCACGTTGCCCTATGATTCTGGTGGCCCAACCTGAAAGCTGATATTGCATGGTACATCCGGACGTGCCATTACTGTCAGTTGCGACAAACTCAAAATCTTCTTATTCCACCAATCGTTGCCACCCCCGCCCCTCTATTCGGAAAAGTCTACATCAACACAATGCACATGCCACATTCTGGTGGATATCGCTATATAGTACAAGGTCGATGTTCGATATCGTACTGGCCGGAATTCAGGATGCTTTGCAATGAAACAGTGAAGACCATCAGCAATTGGATCTTTGAAGAAATCATTTGTTGATGGGGCTCGCTTTATGAGATCATTACTGACAACCACCTAGCATTTCTTGCTGCTCTCGAATACTTGGCGAAGCGATATCATATCAATCACATTCGGATAAATGGCTACAATTCTCATGCCAATGGCCTCGTCAAACCAGCCCACTTTGACATATGACAATCACTCTACAAGGCCATCGATGGCGACCAAACTCGATGGTCGGTTGGGACCTACTCGGTCTTTTGGGCAGAATGGGTAACAGTTCGAAAACGAATGGGCTGTTTGCCCTATTTTGCAATCACAGGTTCTCATCCACTCATCCCTCTCAACATCTCAGAAGCAACATATCTACAGCAGCCACCCAACTCAATACTTTCCTCCACCGATCTCATCGCCCAACGCGCTATCACACTACAGAAATGCTCAACAGATCTCAAAGTACTCTACTCTAGAGTCTACACCGCTCGACAAGAAGCTGCGAAATGCTTTGAAGAAGTTCACAAGCGAACAATTCGAGACTACAATTTTGAAAAAGGTGACCTCGTACTCATGTGAAACACACAGATTGAGAAAGCCCTTAATTGGAAAATGTGAGCTCGATATCTCGGCCCTCTCATTGTTATCGCACGAAACTACGGTGACACTTATATTCTTTGCGAGCTCAACGATTCAGTTCTTCATTGACCAGTAGCTCTTTCTGAGTTCTACCATATCTAGCATGAAAATTGATTCCCCTTCCTCCAAACTTCTTTGATATCGATGATCGTTGGCTCGAACAACTTCGAACAACATTGGACATTGATGGAGACATCGACAAAGATGAATAGAGCATTTTTCTTTTCTTTTTTTCTACTTGTGATATTGAAACAAACTCTCGATCTTATAACAGTGTACTATTACAAGTCACAATATCGTTCGAAATGTGTTTGTGCAAGCTCGACAGGGTTTTTCGGCTATGAAGGAGTTCTGAGCCTTTCCCCTAAGTCTTGTTTTGATAAATCATCCGTCTTACTCTCTTTTTCTTTTTCTCTCCATGTTTTTTTCGCATATATCTTACATTTCTTGGCTTCAATCGTATGCAATATTTCTCATTTCAAATGCATCTCGCTCAGACACAAGAAAAACAATAAAATTAAAACAATAAAACAAATGGCTACTGGGATTCCTCCCACTTCCTCTCCAACACCTCAATTTCTTCCATCAAAACCTCCACCTCCAGCTTTTTTTGCACCAGCACTATCGACAACAGAGTCTTGCTGCATCCAACTGCATCATCTCATCCTCCACCACCATCAATGCCCCCTTGACCAGACCCATGACCTTGGGTTCAACTTCTCGCTCTCTAGCTTTCCCCTTCCCCTTCCCCTTGTCCTTCTCAGCCAATTTCCCCTTCATCTTTGTCGTTCGTTTTGGGTGCTCATCAACTTTTGAGGGCCTGGCCTCCGCATTTTGGATGGGCTGGATGGCCTGAATGCGTACCGCTAAGCAATAATACAGATTTAGCAATCATAGTTGTTATTGAGAAGGTTCACTTACTATGTCTTGGAGTCGACACCTCAGTTGACTCCGCAGTAACCTTTGTAGCTCATTTAGAGCCTGCCTTTTTCCTTGACTCGCCTCGTTGGAGTCCTCACCTCGACA
Organism: Tricholoma matsutake; assembly: GCA_026075535.2. Classification (NCBI taxonomy): domain Eukaryota; kingdom Fungi; phylum Basidiomycota; class Agaricomycetes; order Agaricales; family Tricholomataceae; genus Tricholoma; species Tricholoma matsutake. The sequence goes on along the minus strand of AP026540.1, from coordinate 7,270,924 downwards.
CTCCCTCCCAGTAGCAGCCCTGCAACCCTTGAGTGCATTGCTTGCACTTGGGTGCGCCCTCCTCGATGATACACTCCTGCGATGTCCTCAATCTTGTGCAACGATCACACTAAAGCAATATTGAAAGCCTGATTAGCCTAAACAATATCGAAAGAAAACGACAACTTACCAGCCCATGGAAGGTGATCAGATCACCTTCCTCTGGCCACACCCACTTTGCGACCATGGGCTCCTCATCCAGCTCGTCCTCACCCTCCTCCTCCTCGTCCATCTCATTGGCTTTCCTCTTCTTGACGATCTGCTCGATGACTGGTAGGTCATCGACCAGAGTTTCTTCTTCTTCTGCCTTGTCTCAATCAATTGAGAGGTGCATCACAAGCCTCGACCAGCGCATCCCATCGCTCCTCGATCCTCTTCGCCTTGGCCTCAATGGCCACCTCCTGAGCAACTCTCTCCTCCTCTTTTTGCCTCTCTCCCTTGATTTTCCTCGAGTACTCCTCAAAAAGATATTTTCCACCCCAAGAAACCCAAGCCTCATGAGTGAAAGGTGTGAACAGGCCAATTGCCTTGTCCAATGTTGCCTGCACACGGTCATCACGTGCCTCATCGAACCATCTGATCAGGTTGTTGTATTCAGCCTATCAAATGAGATCAGAAAGCACATGAACAAAGGAAGGGGAAAGACATACCAATTTCTCGCAAAAGTCACAACCCCACACCTCGAAGTCAAGTTCTTTGGCTTTGCCAGCCTTGGGCATCGATTTGGCTTGATCGAGGATAGGAAGAGCAAGCTCAGCAAGGATGGACATATTGTCGAGGAGGTTGATGAAGGAGATCGAATAGAAGGAGAAAAGTTCGAACCACGACACACCTTAAATCAATGATCAACAATGTCACATGACCTCGTCATCTCGGCTTGACTGACTGGGATGGTCAGAATTTCAGTAAGGGGGAGGATGATAGGTTGTCTCCTCAGCTCAAAGGCCAATACACCATTTCAACCACATTCTAATCACATCAGCTAACTCCTACGATGTCCCAGACGCAGTGCGACCCAGTCTATTGATCGCAATATCATATCGACCACGTCGAAACATCACCAGCGACATCAATCGTACTGATAAACCACATTGCACAACCTTAGGACTACCTCGAATGCCCCTAAGATCCCTCTGAATGAACATCGAACATCCCTGATCAACTTTGAACAACCATGACCGCGATCAAACATCGTCGACCATCGTTGAGCATCATTGAGCACTATCAATCGATATCGAGAAACTACGAGCGACATCAGGTGCCGCATTTGTTATCTATATGGTGGAAGACCATGTGCTAGGACATATTCCAACTCGTGCTCAAACCTGCTGATAGTAGGTCAGCCTTGTTCCAAGTCCCTATCGTGTACAGAACCCACTGGACAGATTATTGCGAGACTTAGTGCGGTTTATACACAAAGGACAGTCCCTTTTTAGTTCTATACCCTTTATTACTCTTTCATCATATGATATATCTCTTTCTTGTTCAGATTCCAGTCTCCTTTTTGGCCTTGTGCCTTAACTCATATCTTTTGCCTCATGTTCTACACATGTTTCTCATACCATTTTAGGAAGTTTCTTTAAAACATATAAAACTCTGTAGTATCTACTTGGAGATACAAGAAATTGTCTTCACCTATCGTCTCGTATAAAGTTCTAAGAATCTGATCTATTCTCTAAAACAATCTAAGCTTCTACGAGTTTTCTCAATCAACGAGAAACCTCTGTGACCATTGTCATCCTCGATCTTCCTTCGATCCTCTGATCATTAGCACTAGCAACCATTCCAACACTTCCTAGCCATCGGCCATAGCCTTTGTATACTATTGACCTATCGAAAGGTCCTCAGAATTCACACTTCGACCATCGACGATAAAACTTGTTTGCCATCGATCTCATCAATTGTCCTCGATATTGATCAATACCCCATCGGACTGCATCAAACACCTTCATCTCTAATAGAATTACCTTTACGACTAGTACCAACTAGTTGTCCTCCCATAGGTTGGACTGCAAACATTCGGAACGTCTCGCACCCTTCCTCTGACTCGTGTAAATATCATTGGTTGCCTCATCGGCTGTTTTGGTGGTTTTCCCAGGTTGAGTATCATCACTGTGAAGTGGACCTATCAACATCCACACCCCCAACATCCAGTGCCAACAACACCCTCACCATGTTTACAGCCAAGCTCAGTCCTGCTGAGTGTGAGCTCCTCAAAGCCCACCAGGGGTTTCTGTTGCTGACTCATCTATGTGGGACATTTCTCCACAGATTGCCTGCTCAGCATGGATGGCAGACTGACTGCAGAAGCATGTAAGAATGTGATGCTGGTGTATGCTCTAAAGGCTAAGGTCATTTTCAAGAAGACTCATGATTCAACCATTGTTGCCATGGTTTTTGACATCAATAGTGATAGCAACATTGAGCTCAGTGAAAGCAAAGTTGACAAGTATGCACCCACTGTCTTTTCATCACATGTGGTGGTCCTGCTGCCTGGATGCTCCTGCCACTTGTGCCCCTACCCCATACAAGGCCCTTATTGACCATGGATGTCCCTCAGTGCTGATTTCCTCTGAGCTCATGGATATCATGGTACTGCCTCAAAGAAGACTTTTAAAACCAGTCACTGTCACTGTTTCTGGTGCATTTGTAAATGAGAAGCGAGGGAGAAAAGAATCTGCCTATGTTTTGACTGAGTACTGTAGATTACATCTCCAGTCACCTGACTCAATATAGAAATCATGTGTTGTCAATGCACTTGTTTGCCCTAACTTGCACATTGGCATCATTCTAGGATTGGATTTCCTCTTGAAGAACAAGATTGTGGTTGATGCTGAGTTGTGAACAGCTATCACAAAAGAAAGTGGATGCGACCTTCTGAACCCCACCACTCCAAGAGTGCACATCACTCTGTTGACACCTCTGCAACAATGGAGAGCAATGGCCTTGGCCATCAAAGTGGCACACCATGAGATTAGAGCTGCTGATGTGAATGTGCACAACAAGTTGTCAGAACTATTTGATGAAAACCCAGAGTGTTTCAACTTTGAGGTGTACACTACTGGCCCTTGCAATCTGATTGCACTGATCAAGATGCACATTGAACAATTAGCTGGAGAACACATCCTATGAGTGCTAGATACTAAGTACAAGAAATCTTTTCATGACAACTTTCCTGATGATGTTCCTCATGCAAGAGACCTCCTGACAAATGTGTACCACCACATTGAAATCAAGCCAGGCATGTCCATCTCTGTTTGTAGGGCCTACTCATGCCCATGGAAATACAGAGAAGGGTGGAAACCCCTGATTGATCAACATTGTGCAGCTAGATGGATTTGACCATCTTCTGAAGCTATATGCATCTCCCTCCTTCATCATCCCAAAAGTGGATGCTTCTGTACTCCCACATTGGGTTAATGACTACCAGAGGTTGAATAGTGTCACAGTGCTAGACTGTTATCCTCTCCCATGTATTGAAGATATCCTTGTGGACTGTTTCAAGGGAAAGTGGAAGGAAGCTGGAGCTTCCAACACTCAAGAGAACCAAGAACTATAAGGAACTTAGTATATTTCAGGGGAGGAAATGAAGATACAGTACAAGTACTCAAAGTATAGACTATATACTACTGGAATAACATGTGATAATAGGTGTGGATGTAGATAAGGAATGCCAATGTAAGAGACACTCTTATACTCTCTCATATTTCCAAAAAATTGACAGGGGGGGGGTGGGGGCACTGAACCAGTGAGTGATGGAGGTTGGGTGCTACAGTAGTGGTGATAACAGAGACTATCAGGGGGCTGTGGATACAGTGCTGATGAGGTGCTGGTGAATGGTGACAGGGTGTGAGGAATGGTGGGTGCTGAGGAATGTTGAAAGGGTGCTGGGGAACAGTGATGAGGGTAGGGTGATAAGGGTGCAGGTGCAGCAGGTAAGTAAGGCATGACATGGGTATGGGTAACAATGTGCTCATGGGTATGCTTGGGTATGGGTACAGGTCAGATGTTGCCATACCCAGGCAGTTCCTGCAGTTGTATGGGTTTTATGGGTACCGATAGCCAGGTGCCTAATCATCTGACTTTGTTGATCAATGTCAACAATCAACAACAACAGCAACAACAACAACAACAGCAACAACAGCAACAACAACAACAACAACAGCAACAACAATGGCAACACCAACACCAACACCAATGGCCACGGCTCTTGGTGACCACCACCACCCCCTCCCTCGCCAAATGTGAGTGGAGGGGTTTCTTGTTCTATTCTAGGCAACAATGGCAACAATGGCCCCTCCCCACTCCAAATGAAACTGGGGTGGTTTCCATTTTATTCTAGGCAACCATGGCCGCCACCTCCCCCTCCCTCACTCCAAATGTGAGTGGAGGGCTCTCTTCTTCTTTTCTGGGCAATGACAGCCACCACCACCCCCTCTGTTGCTCCAAATGTGAGTGGAGGGCTCTCTTCTTTTCTGGGCAATGATGGCTGCCACCACCCCCTCCCTTGCTCCAAATGTGAGTGGAGGGCTTTCTTATTCTTTTCTGGAAAACAATGGCCACCACCTCCCTCACTCCAAATGCAAGTGGAGGGCTCTCTTCTTTTCTGGGCAACAATGGCTGCCACTACCCCCTCCCTTGCTCCAAACATGAGTGGAGGGGGTTCTACTTCTATTCTAGGTAACAACAATGACAACAACAACATTCTGGGCAACAACAACAGTGGTGACCCCCCCCTCACTTCAAACATGAGTGGAGGAGGTTCTGCTTCTATTCTAGGTGACAACAATAATGACAACAATGTTCTGGGTAACAATGACAGCAACGACCCCCCCCCCTCACTCCAAATACGAGCAGGGGGGCTCTTCTGATCTGGGCAGTGATGATGATGACCCCCTCCCTTGCTCCACACACGAGCGGGGGGGTTCTTCTGATCTAGGTGACAATGACAACAACAACAATGACAACCCCCCCCCCCCCTCACTCCAAATTGGGATGCACAGGCAGTGATGAGGGTGTAGAGGTTGGGACTTGGGTGTCATCAACAGATATTCCATGATGACATGGTAGTTGCACAGGGCATTCCACTGCTTGCAGGGTGGATAGCAGGTGCTAACAACCATCAATGAAGGAGGGACAACAATGACAATGATGACCCCCTCCCTCGCTGCAAACACAAACAGGGGGAGGGGGGGGGGGGTTCTGCTCTGGGCAACAACAACTCGAACCCCCTCCCTCGCTGCAAATGTGAGTGGGGGGGCTTTTCTGATTGGGCAACAACAACAATGACAACAACCCCCTCCCTCACTGCAAATGTGAGTGGGGGGGCTTTTCTGATTGGGCAACAACAACAATGACAACAACCCCCTCCCTCACTGCAAATGCAAGTGGGGGGGGATTCTGCTGCTCTGGGCAACAATGATGACAATGACCCCCTCCCTTGCTGCAAATGTGAGTGGAGGGGTTTTTCTGTTCTGGGCAACAACAACAACAACAATGACCCCCTCCCTCACTGCAAATGTGAGTGGGGGGGTTCTTCTGATCTGGGCAATGATGATGATGACAACCCCCTCCCTCACTACAAATGTGAGCAGAGGGTTTTGTAGTTAGTATAATATATATAATTATAATAAATCTGTAGAAAACTGAGCAAGAACTGGCCAAACTCATGGTAAACCCACCCAAACCTGCAGTAACACTGCACCCATTACTATATGGGTATGGTGTTCATGGGTACAGGTAAGGGTTGAGCAAAATCTACCTGGGGGTAACCCCTGTCATGCCTTAGTTGCTGCCATTGTTGGCAGTGACATGTCAGTGGCACAGGGAGGCTTGAGGTGCAAGAGGAGGGGCTGGGGACTGAGATGGAGTGTGGTAGGTTGGCCTGGGAGCCAGTGCCACCATTTGGGAGGGCTGGTGGTTGTTTTTAGAGAAGGGGACCAGGGCATATAGTACATTTGACCCAGTGTACTGGTGCAGCCCATGGTGACATAGCCCATTTCCAATTTGATGAAACAGTTTCAGGATATTTGCCTTGGAGGCCAGTTTGCAAATTATCACAGCCTCAGAAACTCTGATCACTATAGCAGTTGCAGGGAAACCAGAACAAGAAGCTAGAAGAATAACATTGTAACCTCAGTGGTGGTCAAACACTAAATATATTGAGTAGTAGTACCTAGAAGAATAATGTCATACTATTATGAAGTAAGTAAAGAATATAACAAAGTAAAGTAATGGGACTTACACCTCAGTGGTGGTCAAACACTGAGGTGTCGAGATGTAACTATAGGTGTTACATATTAGCGAGAATAGGGGTAAGTAATAAATGAGTGATAGGGGAAAGTAAAAGTAATAATAAATAAAGTGATAGTACCATGATGACACTCCCCCTTGAGATGGATGTGGTCTCAGATGATTCCAAGGAGATTACAGAACTTCTCAAACTTGAAACATGCGAGTGGCTTTGTAAAGATGTCCATGATCGTGTCATTGGTAGGACAATACTGCAACACAATGTGACCAAGAGAGACAGTTTGATGGATAAAATGGAAGTGCACATCAATATGTTTGGTGCAGCCATGGAAAGTAGAATCCTTTGAAAGGCAGACAGCACCCTGGTTATCGCAGAAAAGAGAAGTTGGTACTGTAAAAGTAAAAATAGAAGAAAGTTCGGTAAGTAATTTATGAATCCAAATAATATCCTTTGAGGAGTGGGTGAGGGCAACATATTCAGCCTCTGTACTTGAGAGGGTGATGATCAGTTGCTTCTTCAAGCTCCAGGAGACAGCCCTGATGCTGACAAAGAAGGCAAATCCAGAAATTGAGTGGCAGTGGATCTGTGAAGCACAATCCACATCCGAATACCCAGCAATAGCAGAATGGGACCCCAAGAATGAGTTTGAAATCCTTCATGCCAGAGAGATAACAAAAAATTTGAGTGACTGCTTGAAGATGGGTGATTTGAGGTGCATCAAGATATTGGGAAAGAGTGGAAACCACAAATGCAATATCCAGACGTGGTGTACATGAGGCAACCAATCATCTCGCGATACTTGGTTTTCTCGGCAGGAGTAAGTAAAGTAGGTGAAAGGTGGGGTGAATCAGGGTTGAGATCGAGTCCTACCTCCATTGGCATGACAGCTGTGCGAGCATTCTCAAGGCCAAAATGACCAAGGATTTGTTCAATATAAGCTTGCTGTCCCAATGAAAATGTATAGGCTGTGGTGTCTCGAGTGATGCTGACTCCAAGTAGCTAATTAATAGGTCTGAGGTCTGAGATTTCAAAGCATTCCGTTGCTTCTGAATCAGATCTTTAGTGCTCTCAGTGGAATTTGCGATCACAGTGAAATTGTCAGTGGCAACGGCAACAATCATGTACTTGTTACCATCAATTTTGTGGAATACAGCCTCATCTGCAACCAAAACCGAATATCCTAGATCAGTGAAAAACTTCTTCACTTTACCATACCAATCGTGAGCTCCCTGTTTTGACCTGTAAACTGATACAAGCCATCTGCAGACTACGTTGGGCTTGTCCTTGAGTTCCAGCGGTAATTCACAGAATTGTTTGTATTTGGGAGGAAGTTTGGAGTATAGCGTGATATTGTCTTGTAGAGGGGAGTTGAGGTATGCATTCTTCACATCACAATGATGAACAGCGACACCTTTTTGAGCTGCAAATGACAAGAGGATTTGGAGTGTAGGTGGACAAACTGTTGGAGTGAACGTTTCAATGTAATCAATACCGAATTGCTGTTTGAAGCCTTTGATGACAAGATGGGCCTTGTAACAGACAATATTGCCTGTCCCATTACGTTTGCGGCAAAAGACGTAATGACTTGGAATGATGTTGGCATCTCAACGTGGAATTATGGGTACCCAGGCATTGACCTTCTCCATTTGGGTAAGTTCCACATCAATTGCATCATACCAAGCTGAGTGCTCATCACTGCCTAACACCTCAGTCAAAGATGGTTTGTCTTCACTTATCACCATTGCCTGCTCTATTATTTCCCCAAGCCACTCAGTTTTGTCTATATTCAGCTCCACTCCCCCTGGTTCCAATGAACCTTCCTCTTCCAACATGGAAGCTCCCTCAAGATTGGCAACTCCAGCATTAGCGCATGATGTGGCAACACATTCACGTTTTCTGTGGCTGTATTGCATTCCTTCAAACTGGAGAAGACCTTGAAGCGAATTTTGTCTTACAGATATTTGGTGTGGGGCTGGTATTTGGGTGCTTGGAGTTGCCTTTATGGCATCAGAGTTCTGATTTGTCTTTATGACATCAGAAGGAATGACAGGTGGATTCTTGGTCGCATTTTTGCGTTCAGGCATCTTGTTTGTTGTGTTTGGCACATTTTCAACAGGTGGTGATGGTTCTGGAATGATTTCAGAGGTGTTGGATGGCTGGGGAAGGTGCGAATTGGTAAATATCTCGTACTCCCCTTCAATTGGAACTTCCTCAGGCTCTAATGCCTCATTCTCATTGAAGTACACATCCCTCTCAACACTGACTCAGTTCTTTCCTGGCCAGTAGATCCTATACCCTTTTGATTCACTGTCAATCCCCACAAAATGACCCTCCTCAGCCCTCGACTCGAGTTTCCCTGCATTAAGTCATTTCACCCATGCCTTACTGCCCCAAGTGCATACATCCAATAAATCTGGCTTGATACCTGTGCCCATCTCATATGGCATCTTCATTTCAGGGAGCACATGAGAGGGTGTGCAGTTGCGAATCCATACATAGTGATGGACTGCTTCCACCCATAAATTCTTTGGGAGACCTGTGGCTTCCATCATGGCTCGGGCACCTTCAACATGTGTTCAGTTGGCTCTTTCAGCAGCACCATTGGATGATGGGGAGTCATGAACAGTTAAGTGCTGGACTGTCCCTGCATTCTCAAGGTGTTCAGTAAACTCTTTACTCATAAATTCACCACCTCGATCACAGCCAAAGATACGTATAGGTGCATTCCTTTGAACCTTGACCCAAGCTTGATATTTTTTGTAGTTATCAAAGGTCTCCGACTTCTGCCTCAAGAAGTAAATGAGTTCCTTGTGGCTATGGAGATCTTGGAAGAGTGCGTAGTACCATTTTCCCCCTATAGATTTAACTGCAGCTGGCCCCCAAACATCTGAGATGACTTTATCACCATATGACTTGTATTCTGTCTTGCTTTCCTTTGGGAATGGTTTGCGTGTGGCCTTCACTTTGATACAGGCTTCGCAAAATTCTGGCTTTGAAGACATATCAAGGTTAACACTGGTTACCAATCCCAGCTCAGCCATACGCTGCAAGTCATCATGATTAACATGCCCCATATGCCAGTGAAGCTCAATAATTGAGATTTGTTTGATAGTAGCGCTAGCGACATGTGCATTTGGTGAAGATGGGGAGTCACTGATGCAGTATAACCCTCGAACTTCAGGAACATGGCCAATGATGTTCGACTTCGGGCTACGAATAATGCAGGTACCACCCTTAATGAGGAGCAAATATCTGGCTCGATCAATGCAAGACACAGACATCAGGGTGAACACCATATGTGGTGAGTAGTAAGCATTCTTCAGGGTAATTGGGGTTGGTTTTTGATCCCTGTTTGGTAGTTCAACCCAAATATCCCCTTTGCCAAGTGCACTGAATGTACGTCCATCTGCGGCTCTTATGGACTCCGGGCTAAGGAGTTCCTGATAATTTAAGAACTTTGAGCGATCAGGAGAGAAGTGGCGACTGGCACTGCTATCGAGGATTGTTCCAGTGTGGTTGGGTATTGCATGGGCTTCAGAAGAAAAGTCTGAGGCGCATACGTAGGGCACAGCATGGGTAACCCTTGGGTATATTTGCTTATACCCCTACCCGTACCCATGAACACCGTACCTGCATGGGTAGGGGTACAGTGTTACCGTGGGTTTTTGCGGGTTACCCGTGGTTATTTGTGGGTATTGATATGAATATGTATTTTAATAATCTAATTACATTAAATTAATATATAGAAAGTGTGGCGTGGGGTCGTTCCATGTGAGCTCCTCATTCCAAGGGGGTTCCAACCTAGGAAATGAAAGAAACAAAATAGTTAGTTTATGAAAAAAGAAACAAACAAAAAAAAACTTACCAAATGTAACATGTAACAAGAAAATATTACTGTGACTGCAGGCAACTGCAGGCAACTGAGGGCTGAGCTTGAAATCTCAACACAGATGATCACTCACCTGACCAAAATCCGGGTACCGGCATACCTGCACATACCCATAACACCGTGGAAAAGGGTATGGTGTTGCCCGGGTATGGCAATCCCATACCCGTACCCATGCCATGCCCTATGCATATGAGGGCCATTGGGTCATTGGGGATGTTATAGGTGAGCATAGCATAATTCTCTGGCTCGTCACTTGTAGGAGCATTCTCCACAATGCTGGCACTAGCTTGTTTTCCACCCATCTTCCACCAATCAGGAGCCTGACCTTCTTTTCCTCCCCCTTTAGACCAGCATTGGTCCTTCGTGTGTCCACATCGACCACAGTTAGAGTTTGTACAAATAATATCATTCTTCAAGGACTTGGACATTGACTTGTCCTTGTCTTTGCCCTTTCCACCTTTGGCCTTCGATGTAGCTGCAAGCATTGCAGCATTGGATTTATTGATGTTGTTTTTGATTTCGGCCGACATTGCCTCTTCAGTGAGGTGCCAGATCACATCAGTTGGGATAAGTTTCTTCCCTGTTTGATGAGCTGTTGCACTGAGAGTTGTAAATAAGGTTTGGAATGATGGTGCGAGTGAGAGCGAGGTGCAAAGATAGGATACAAAGGACTCATCAGATACCGGTGTGTTCATCTCGGCTAACCTTTTCCTTAATTCTGTCATTTTTTCAATGTGATCCCTCATGCTCTGCCCCTCAGCATAGTGAGTGTTCTGAAGTTGCGTAAGGAGGTTGGTTTTGTACAGGCTGCCTTTATCTGCATGGACAGATATAACCTTCTTCCACATGGATGCGGCATTGGGTTCGTTTTTGACCTGGAGGAACATGGTCTTGTCTATGGTCCTGTAAATGACCTTGAAAATGGCTGCCTGCATTTGCTCATAACTATCCATTGCTTCCTCATGCTTTTTGACTTCCTCATCAGTAAGTGGAGCTAGAGAATTTTGTCTGTAGAAAGTCCCATTATGCTCATTGAGTTGTTCTGGTTTGCGCGTGGTACCCAGGACATGTCGACGCAATCTCTTCGAAGTGAGGTAGTTCATGATCCACTCGGCATACATAGCCCAGTTAGAACTGTCACCTCAGAGTTTAGGAAGGGATAAGACTTGGCTGTTGGAAGTCGAAGACATGTCAGAGATATCTGCAGGGCCCATAACCTATAGCAGTTGCAGGGAAACCGGAACAAGAAGCTAGAAGAATAATGTTGTAACCTCAGTGGTGGTCAAACACTAAATATATTGAGTAGTAGTACCTAGAAGAATAACATTGTACTACTATGAAGTAAGTAAAGAATATAACAAAGTAAAGTAATGGGACTTACACCTCAGTGGTGGTCAAACACTGAGGTGTTGCGATGTAACTATGGGTGTTACATATTAGCGAGAATAGGGGTAAGTAATAAATGAGTGATAGGGGAAAGTAAAAGTAATAATAAATAAAGTGATAGTACCATGACGACAATCACCTCCGGCCCTTAGTATTTAAGCTAGCTACTTTCATCTTGTATCAGACAGTTTATAAATCAACAAAGTTACCCACTTAATTCCAACCCAGTTACAGTCCCAATATTCTCCTAAGTCCATCTTGAACTTTAGCTTGTCCTCTCTGGAAAATCTCCGGACCTCTGATCATCCTCCTTACCCTGGTCTTGAAATTAGGACACTTGATGAGGAGAAGGGTGCAACTTCTTATAAGTTGAATCCAAGTCCTTTCTGTTCCCCACACTTGGTATGGCACATCAAGTGAACCTTGCCCCAGAATCCTGTTGGGTTCCCTCCCCTGCTCAATCCTTCCCTTATCAACTTCTACTGTCCAGGTATGACCAGAAATCCAACGACTTCCTTCATTCAGCTCAGAACTTAACAGTATTTACAAACTCTCACTTCTCTCATCAAATCCCTCCCATCTTCTATCTTCTACGACTCCCACTGAATCACAGACTCAATGAACTACAAGAAACTCCCACCATGCTGGCATGGTACCAGGCTTATCAGCAATCTGCTGATCTATGCTTCCTTCCTCTAGGCACACTTTGACTTTTGGTGCATCCACCAGTCCATCTGACATCTTCAGACAAATTGGTTCTGGAGCACCCTCCATCAGTGCAAACCTCATGTCTCAGCCTCTGGAGACCCCTTGGAATACAACTCCACTTGAGTATGTAGAGAATGTCGGGCAACCTAACCCCTTCAACGAGGAAGGTTCAGGTAAAGAGGATGGACTTCCTGGTGGACCTGACGACCCTAGCCATCCTGATGGCTAGGGCAAGGCAGGGGTTACCCCTGGGTGTCAAATCTCATACCCTTACCCCTATGCTGAACACCCTACCCTTAGGGGTAAGGGTATGGAAACATATAAGGGTTGCCAAGGGTATGGGAGGGTTTGTCAAGGGTACAAGGGTTTGGCACAAAATCAACATATTTAGAGCAAAATTCATTTGAAAAGTGTTGATAACTATTGTATTTACTATTAATATCACATTAATACCTCGTATTAACATATGAAAGCCATTATCATGTTGGACAATCCCAAAATCTGGATTTAATTGATGAAAATCTTGAATATGAGTCTTTGTAGCTGAAAAAATCAAATGATATTCTTACATGAGCATACCCCTGGCATACGGCTGTACCCTTAGTAAGGGTACAGGGGTATGCAAGAGTATGAACTTCCAAACCCCTACCTTTACACCTCATACCCTTAGCCCAGAAATGCAAGGGTATACCCCTACCCCTGCCTTGCCTTACTGATGGCCCCGGAGATGACCCCAATCCTGACAACCCTGCTGATCCTCAACCTCCCAATGGCAGAAATCCTGACCCAGGAGATAGGTTCCTTGATGCTCTCTTCGATCTCTTGGATAGTCTCCAAACCCTCTGGCAGAGTCAAGCACCCAAAACTGAGAAGATCAAAGTTTGAAATCCTGACACTTTCGATGGAGCCAATCCCTGGAAACTTTGGGACTTCCTAGTCTCGTGCAACCTTCACTTCTGTGATTGTCCTCAAGTTTTTGTCTCCGACGAAAAGAAGATCCTATTCATCCTTTCCTACCTCAAAGGGTCAGCCCTTTTAGAACTCACCATGAAGAAAGGTGGATGAATAGTGAAGTACAATGTGGACTTCTGGGAACTGGCATCCTGGGTCAACTGGAACGAGGCCGCTCTTTGCAACTGGTACTTCTGAGGTCTTCCACTCCGCCTTTGCATAGAAGTATTGTGGAGGGGACAACCCAAAACCCTAGCATCCATACATCTTAAAGCTCAGGATGCTGACAACATCTATTGGATGCAGGAAGAAGAAACCTGCTTAGAAGCAAAAACCCCCAGAAATTGACCAAACCTCAGTCCTTGTCCAACTCTAATCGCACAAACCAATCCTCTTCCAGCAGCTCCTCTGGGTCAAAAAATAACTTCCAGAGGGACAAGCCAAAGAATTGTATCTCTGACAAGTTGGGGAAAGATGGTAAATTAACCAGAGATGAATGCAAATGCCACATGAAGGAAGGACTTTGCCTCTACTGCAGCAAGAAAGGACATGGAGCCAGGAATTGTCTGAAGTCTAAAGTGGCCAAAGCTTGTGCTGCAGTAGTCACTGAGTCCAAGCTGGACTCTGCAGACTCAAAAAAACAGTCTGCAACTAGTGTTTAAAGGTCCAGTCCAGTCTGGTTTTTTTGCCTAATTTGGACAAACCGGAACCAAAACCGGTTCATAAATATTCAAAATGCTACAATAACTGGACCGGACTGTCTAAAACCAGTTTACATCAGTCCTATTCCAGTCCATAAACCAGTTCAAACTGGTCTTGGCTAAGACCAGTCCAAAACTGGTCATAAGCTGGTCAGAACTGATATAATAAATACTATTGTACACTACTAAGCTATATCAAAGGTATACTAATGAATTTTGAACACTGGTAAAGCTATACTAATGAATGTTGAACACTATTAAAGCTATAATAATGAATTTCAGTCACTATTAAAGCTATACTAATGAAATTTGGTCACTAAGAAGGCTACACTAGTGAAGAAACACTCAAAAATCAAGTGTGGAAAGAAGGGGGGCAAGCCCAAAGAAAATTGATGGAATGTGGGAGCCTTTATATACCCAAAAAAGCGCACAGACCATGTAGTCACATGTGTGTGAATAAACAATAATATGTAAAGCACCACATAGAAAATGACAACAAATTATTCCCAGGAAGAAAAATGAAGAGACCAGGGCCAATAATAACAGCAGAAGGTGCAACAGAATATTTTGTGGAGAGGATTTTGGATGAGAGGCCAAGGGGAAGAGGGAGGCAATATCTAGTCTGGTGGAAAGGTTACGGGCTGGATGCAGATCTGTGGCTGCCTCACTCAGAAATGTTGGAAATGGAAGTGTTGGAGGATTGGGAGGGGAAAGGAATTTAGGATGGTGAGCATGGAGTTTTTTGAAATGGGAGAGAGTGTAAGAGAACCGATTCTCATACAACACACTTACCACTACACACTTCATACATTCCCCATAACCATCACCACCATCAGTACAATCACATGTCCATCATGATCATGTATTGGATCAACCTTATATCACATGTACTGCCTTTCCTTACATATGAGAACATTGGTAATAGTAGATTACCCTTTTTTGAATTGATACCACATTCATCACATTTCCATACTCTGAGTGTTGGGAGCACATGCTCCCTTCCATTGCATTGGTAGTCACAAAGATCTTATGGCCCGGCAATAGTTCATAATCGATTGTGGTGAGGCATTCATGACTGATGACAGCTTTCTTAATCTCATCAAAAGCATGCTGGTGCTCACCATTCCAGCTTTGGAAATTCTTGTTGCATTCCTTTGTAGTGAGCTCAGAAAGGATATGTGTGTGATCAGTGATGTGAGGCAAAAAGTGTGCAATGTAATGAATGAGGCCACAGAACTGGTGCACTTTCTTTGTGTTATGAGGATGAGGCCAGTTGACAATGTGATTGGTCTTCTTAGAATTGGCTTCAATACTACCACGAGTGGAGATGTGGTGTCCCAGGAAATCTACCTCTGTCTGGAATAGGCATGTCTTTCAAGGATTGCACATCCTGAAGGGCTTTGATGATGGTTTGTACATTCTGGCAATGTTCCTCAAGACTGTTTGACCAGATGATAATGTCATTGAGGTAAATGTGACAGATAGATCCAATCCACAGCTGTAGTGCAGAGGTGACTCACTGTTGGTGGATTGCAGGTGCATTCTTCAGTCCCATCAGCATCACTGTCTATTCAAACAGGCCAAATGGTGTTGACACAGCCATGAGTGGGGGAAGCTGGAATCTGAATTCCTCTCCAAATTTAAGAACATTTTTGAACCACTACAACACATTGATAAACTGTCATGGAATGTTACAGCACAAATTAAACTGAAAACTTTGGAGCACACAATTAAGATGCAGACTTATGCATGTCCATAAGTTTTCAAGAAGTGTGGAAAATCTTGATACAGCAACATCTCAATGCTGGGCAGATACAACTGTCATCTTCACCACATGCATCTCCTGTGTTTATCATCCCAAAATCTGATCCCTTTGTCCTACTGAGATGGGTCAATGATTACTGACAGTTGAACAAGAACATGATCTCAGGCTCACACCTAATTCCATGGGTTGACAACATCCTCAATGATTGTGTGAAGGGTAAGATCTGGGGGACCATTGACATGATGAACAGCTCCATCTCCCATTGGCACATAACCAGAGGCAAAATTTCTCCCAGTGTCAGGAGAGGGATATGTTTAGGTTCAGCATGTAGAACTTCTGCAGTGGCATGGGAGGTCATGTTCTGATGTGGTAGAAGATATGTGTTTTCAAATGAGGAAAGGGAAGAGTCAGAATCAGAGTCATTGTTACAGTGGGTGGCTATATGCACCTTGATTGGTGCATTTTCAGGAGTTTCTTCATCAGAAATATTTTCCTCAGGCTCAGGTAATGGGTTAGGGGACCTAAAACTATCACCAGATTCAGACTGGGCAGGTCCTTCACTTGGTG
This sequence comes from Tricholoma matsutake, assembly GCA_026075535.2. Classification (NCBI taxonomy): domain Eukaryota; kingdom Fungi; phylum Basidiomycota; class Agaricomycetes; order Agaricales; family Tricholomataceae; genus Tricholoma; species Tricholoma matsutake. The sequence continues at coordinate 7,254,665 of AP026540.1, read as the reverse complement.
TCAGTGGTGGCAGGAAAGGTGATGGTGGAATCAGGCCACTTGACTGAGTGTCAGCAACAGTGTGCGCTTGCTTGCGCATGATCAGCAGGATGGGCAACAGGTGACCAACACAAACAACAAGCAAGGCCAAAAAAAACAAGATCAGGCAAATGATGTGCTGGCAGGGAAATCTCGTGATGCAGTGTTCAAAAAAAAGTGTAATCATGGAGAGATTCACTAAATGAGAGACACAGAAAAAGAATGAACAGAAGAGATGTTTTATAAGTGTGGTGACCCAGGGCTTGACCCTGCATTTGTATATGTTATATTTCCTTGCTGTTGACCTGGCTGGCCCCTATAAAGGGACCAGCCTTCTATTTACATAAGCAATCTTTTTTTACCACTACCAATACACGAAATATAGATGTTTTTCATGTTCTTTTGGTGTGTGATATAAGGAGATCCCCCTCGACTCACTACACTTTTTTGAACACCAAAACTCATGTAGAGTTTTGCTCGACATCGCCCCATCAGCGATCATCATCACCACAACCCTGAACTTCTCCCGCGAAGGGTGAAAACTCCCCAACGCGATCAGCAACGGAAGCAAATCCGTCGCTAGGACCCGACTCAAGCACCCAGCACTCAAATCAATGTTTTCTTTTTATCGCTTTTCGCCTGCTGCTATGACTGGTTCCCTACTGCTAAAGACCGATATCAACCCCATCAGCCATGGCTTCAACAGCCAGGGCAAGAACCAGAAATAAGACCAAACCTGCTTTGTTGCAGGTCGCGCAAAATTTGAGCATACCCCAACCACTCGAGGCGCATACAGGCACCTCGAGAAATTTACTGTCTTTTACAATACAGGCAGTGAACCTCGAAGCGCATATATCCACTACGAGAGCAATCGATTCCTCTACGCTCGGACTTTGCACAGCCTGGGTGACGGTTGAGGATGACAGCGACCTCGACTCAAAGAAATCTAACTCGTCAAAAAGTAGTCGATGAAGTGCCCAGTCAACCCACAGACCTAATCCGGGGTTACAAGGACTCTCACCTCTGGATGAACTAACTCCAGAGTCCCTGAATAACTGGGTCACCCCCGGTAATTATATTGATCTTCCCCAACAATGTCTGGAGTATACTACACCCAGACTATTCTCTGCCCAATGGCCAGAGTTAGCCCTGTCGGTGCCGCCGATGCTGATGGACGAACATGAAAGACTACATTGGTGTGAAGAGAAGAAACCTCTCAAGAAACCTAGAGAGGATGAGTTGGATGAAGAGTTCAAAGCTTGGCATTTTGCTCAGCTCGCTACTGATATCCTTGGCCATGCCAGGGATGCCCAGGACTTCAAACCTGTTAAGTTGGAAACCCAACTTAAAGATCTGGCATTTGCTTATGCCAGACAATGTTCCCATAGGTCTGTATCCAGACCTACTACTCCTCGTACAGCCGAACCTGTGGAGCAGCAACTGTCCCCTTCCCAGGAACATGTTAACCCACATGCAACCATGCCAGTAACACCGGTCGAGGTACCTTCCAAAAAGAAGGTACATTACATTGACAACAATAAGTTAGTCCTCCAGAGAATACGCAATGGCGATATCCGGGATGGACAACCCACATCAATTCCTGATCAAGGGATTTGTTTTGACAAGGATGGTAATCCTTGGGATAAGAACAGCAAGAACTCTCGCCACGATAAGTGAGGGAAAGCCCCACCACCAGGGTCCAAAAATCCTGCACAGAGTCATGCAGGCAAGAATGGGCCACCAGATGGCAATGGTTCTGGTGACGATGGAGATGAAAGTAGTACTGACTCATTGTATAGCACCTTGAGTAACAAAAACAGCAAACACTCTTCCCCAAGTGAAGAAGAGATTGCTAATAAGACCTCATCTCACCACAGACGAGGTAGCTGGGCACAGCATTCATCTAGTTGATCCTCGTCTAGATATTCTGTATCTTCCCGTCCCAATTCCTATCGAGGAAAAGGTTCCCTTCGACCCTCAAAATACTTGAGGGACATTCATACAAAGATCTACAGACAGATTGACAGCAAAGTCTCTGTCTTGACTGAAGTTCCTACCACTAGTGGTAAGAACGGTCCGCATGTCCCAAATCCACCTAAGTACGGTGGATTATCAGATACCAAAGGCTTCGAATGATGGCTGAACACCCTCCTTCATTGGCTGAAGGTGAACAAAGTATGTGGTCCAGATCTGGACTCAGACTGTATTGAGTATACGGCGATGTTCCTTGAGAACACCACCTTGACTTGGTTTGAGGACAGTGTTGATGGTGCATACCATCAACAAGCTGCCTGGACTTTCAAGGAGGTCATAACTGGCCTATACGACTGGTTCGTGCATGAGAATGCAACCCATGATGCGACCAACAAATTTTGGCATGTCGATTATAACGCTGAAGAAGGTGTTATGGGTTACTACCACAAACTGGAGTGCTATGTGACCAGAATGATCCAGGCACCAGATCCTTTCACCTTCAAGATTCAGTTGGTGACTGGGTTGCCCAACAACATCATATCCTTTGTACTGGACAAAGGATGCTCCACTGAGACTAGCTCAGTGGGAGATATTTTGCACTACGCCTGTCAGGTGGAGGAAATTGGAAAAATGAGAAAACGCTTCAATGAAAAGAAGCTTATCATGGAATCCACAAAGTCGAAGACATCATCTTCGACTAAAGCTCCCAAAACAAAGGATCCTTCTCCTGAAAGATCTAATGGATGGTTGCAAGAACATTACGATAAACACAATAAAAATTATCGTGATAACTCTAAACCATCTGGTTCAAAATATCCAGACAGAGACCACCAAAGCTACGGCGATCAAGATTGCCGTTACAAGGAGCGTCATGATACATGACATCGTTCCCCTGGAAGCAAACCTTCCAGGTCTAATGGAAACAAACCAGACAAGAAGTCTGGTGAAAGCAAGGCTCCCACTTGCTACAACTGTGGAGGCCCTCATTACTCCACAGATCCTAAGTGCCCAAAGTACAGGCAACAAAGACCAACAGTGAAAATGTACACCGCTAGAGAAGAATCAGGCTCCTCAAATGATCAATTTGCTACTCATAGTAGTAGCAAAGATTGTGATGAGCACGGTCCAAGCCCTAAAAAGAGCTTGGACTCTCAATCAGTGATGAAAGTGAGATTCACTGCTGCACACAGCGACTCAGAAGGCATTTCTTCCTCGGAGTATGGTTTGGCCTTATCTGAGGAGATCCCTTACAGATCACAGTACAGCTCTGAAGGTGAACTATATAACATCGAGTCTGACACTGGACGTATTCCCTGTGATGATTCAGGAACTGAACACTTTGGTGCAATCAGAGAAATTCTCTTGGAGTATGACTCCAATAGCTGCCCGTCTGCCCAGTCAGTGTCTGACTCTGAGGAAGACTCAGAGAGTGAGACAGAGAATAAACATCCATCATTCTCTGAATGGCTTGGCGTCATGATGGACGGCCTTTTCAAGAACAAGCCGCACTTTAAAGGCGCGACTACTTTGAAGAAATCCTCGAAGAAGATTAAATGTCCTCCTCGGACTGAGGAGGATAACAAATGCTTTGTTGCAAAGATGATGCTTCACAATCTCGAAGCCTACGTACTGCTTGATTCCGGCTGTACAACTGATTCCATCTCGCCAGAATTCGCTATGTCAGCAAACTTGAAGGCTCATGAATTGGAAGAACCTGTGCCTTTGCAATTAGGCACTGTGGGCAGCCATTCGAAGATAAACTTCAGACTCTTCACTGATTTTGAGATTGGTGGAGTGGTAAATACCCACTATTTCGATGTAGTTAACATTGATAGGTATGATGCCAATCTGGGAACCATGTTTATGAGGAAGCACAGTATAGTCCTAGACTTTGAATGCAACAAAGTACGCATTAAAGGAAAGTGCCTCGATACAGTAATCGAGGGCCCTAACACCTTCATGCAAGCCAGATGGCATGCTATGCGGCCTCAACCTCCAAAGGTTGAGTGACTCCATAGTGGGCACCCGACCGCTAAAAAAGTAAGAGACCCAGACAAAGTTGTCCCGAGTTCTACACAGGCCCAGCCTCCCTCTGTGAAACAGAGGAAGGCGGAAATCAAGGAAGTGGACAATGTTGAGGTTCAACATCGTCGTTCAGGCTTGAGGGTATCAGACCCCATATTGCTGGGGCCTGATGAGAAGCCCAAAAGTGATAATGAGGATGAATTGGAAGAGTTCATCCGAGAATTCACTTGGGATCAATTTCCCGAGGGCCCTAAATTCGAACCTTTTGGGTTCAACCCTTCCATTCCTGCGGTGCTACCGCCAGAACAAGTCAATGACTTGAACAACGTTCTCTTCGCAATATGCAAAGACTTGGCATCCAAGGCCTACTCAAAAGGTCCTCTCTCCAAGAAAGACCTTCCATGTTGATGATGCTCAACCTGGGAAAACCACCAGAACTGCCGATGAGGCAATCGATGATGTTTACGATGAGTCAGAGGAGGGTTGCGAGACATTCCAAAAGTTCATGGTTAAACCTCTGAGAAGATTACTAGTTAACACTAGTCGTGAAGGTAGTTTTATGAGAGACAAAGGTGTTTGTCATGGTCCAATCGAGTATCGATCGATATCGAGGGCAATCGACGAGATCAACGGCGAACAAGTTTTATCGTCAATGGTCGATATGTGAATTATGGGGACCTTTCGATAGGTTGATGGTATACGAAGGGTGCAGCAAACTGCTATGAAGTGTTGGAAGGGTTACTAGAACTACAACAAGAGGATCAAGGGAGGATCGAGGATGCAATGATTGCAGAGGTTTCTCGTCGATCGAGAAAACCCGCAAAGACTTAGATTGTTTTTAGAAAGCTGATCGGATGCTTAGAACTGTATACGAGATGATATGTGAAGACAATTTCTTGTTCTTTTCAAGTAGATACTACAGAGTTTTATATGTTTTAAAGAAACTTCCTAAAATGGAATGAGAAACATGTGTAGAACATGAGGCAAAAGATATGAGTTAAGGCACAAGGCCATAAAGGAGACTGGAATCCGAACAAGAAAGATATATATATCATATGATGAAAGAGTAATAAAAGGAAAGAACTAAAAGAGACTGTCCTTTGTGTATAAACTGCACTAAGTCTCGCAATAATGCATCCAGCGGGTTCTGTGCGTGATAGGGACTTGGAATGAAGCTGACCTATGATCAGCAGGTTTGAACATGAGTTGGAATATGTCCTAGTACATGGTCTTCCACCATTTAGATAACAAAGGCAGCGCCTGATGTCGCTCGTAGTTTCTCAATATCGATCGATGACGCTTGACAATGGTCGACAATGGTCGATCACGGTTGTGGCTTGTTCGAAGTTGGTCGGGGATGTTCGGTGGTCGTGTAGGGGAATCTTAGGGACTTTTGGGGTAGTCCTAAGGTTGTGCAATGTGGTCTTTTGATACTATCAATGTCGCTGGTGATGTTTCGATGCAGTCGATATGATATCACGATCGATAGAGTGTGTCGCACTGCGTCTGGGACATCATAGGAGTTAGCTGATGTGATTAGAATGATGCTAAAGTGTTGAATCGGTCCTTGAGCTGAGAAGACGACCTATCATCCTCCCCCTTACTGAAATTCTGACCATCCTGGTCAGTCGAGCCAAAGTAACCGGGTCATGTGACATTGTTGATCGTTGACTTAAGACACGTCATGGTTTGAACCTTTCTCTTTCCATTCGATCTCTTTCATCCACCTCCTCGACAAACATGTCCATCCTCGCCGAACTTGCTCTTCCCATCTTCAATCACACGAAATCGATGCCCGAGGCTGGCAAAGCCAAAGACCTCGACTTTGAGGTATGGGGTCGCACTTTTTGTGAGAAAATGGTATGTCGTTTTGTTTTCTTTGTTTATCTGCTGTCTAATCTTGTTTGATAGGCTGAATACGACAACCTGATCAGGTCATTCGACGAGGCACACGACAAACATGTGCAGGCGACGTTGGATGAGGCCATCGGGCTGTTCGTGCCATTCGCTCATGAGGGCTGGCTGTCTTGGGGGGGGGAAGTATCTGTTTAAGGAGTATTCAAGGACAATCAAGGAAGAGAGGAAGAGAGAGGAGGAGAGGGAAGCTTGGCAGGTGGCCATCGAGGCAAAGGCAAAGAGGATCGAGGAATGACGAGATGCACTGGTCAAGGCGCGTCGAGTTTTCTTGGCCGAAGTCTAAGCCAAAACCGTGTCGAAGGACGAATTCCACGATCGTATGGCTGCGCTCGAGCTTCTGCGCCTCTCGATCGATCGGGACAAAGCTGCAGACGAAGAAACTCTGGTCGATGACCTACTGGTCGTCGAGCAAATCATCGAAAAGAGGAAGGCCAACGAGATGGATGAGGAGGACGAGGAGGGTGAAGACGAACTCGATGAGGAACCCATGGTCGCAAAGTGGGTGTGATTGGAGGAGGGCGATCTGATCCTCTTCCATGGGCCGGTAAGTTGTCGTTCTTTCGTTGATATCGTTAAGACTAATTATGCTTTCGATATTGCTCTAGTGTGATCATTGCACCGGACTGAAGACGACTCAGGAGTGTATCATCGAGGAGGGCACCCCAAAGTGCAAGTGATGCACTCAAGGGCTACAGGGGTGCTACTGGGAGGGAGTGTCAAGGAGAGGACTCCGACGGGGCGAGTCGAGGAAAATGGTGAGCTCCAAGCAAGCTACAAAGGGTACTGCGGAGTCGACGGAGGTGTTGACTCCGAGACATAGTAAGTGAAATTGTTCATTAATAATTATGATCGCTAAATATGTAGGATCGCTTAGCGATATGCATCCGGGCTATCCAGCCCATCCAAAACGCGGAGGCCAGGCCCTCGAAAGTCAACGAGTGCCCGAAACAAACGACAAAGCCAAAGCCAAAGACGGCTGAGAAGGAGAAGGGGAAGGGGAAGGGGAAAGGCAAAGCACGCGAAGTCGAACCCGAGGTCATGGGTATGGTCGAGGGGGCATCAATGGCAGTGGAGGACGAGATGACGCAGTCGGACGCATCAAGACTCCGTCATCAATATCTTGCAGAAGTGCTGGTGCAGAAGAAATTGGAAGTGGAAGTCTTGATGGAAGAGATCGAGGTGTTAGAGAGGAAATGGGAGGAGTCCCAGTAGGATTTTTGTTTTATTGTTTTAATGTTATTGTTTTTCTTGTATCTGAATGAGATAAATTTGAAATGAGAAATATCGTGTGCGATCGAAGCCAGGAAATGTAAGATATATGCAAAGAAACATAGGAAAGAGAGAAAAAGAAAGTAAGACGGATGATTCATCAAAACGAGATATAGGGGAAAGGCTCAGAACTCCTTCATAGCCAAAAAACCCCGTCGAGCTTGCGCGAACACGTTTTGAACAATATTGCAACTTGTAATAGTACACTGTTATAAAATCGAGAGTTTGTTTCAATATCGCAAGTAGAAAAAGAAAAGAAAAATGGTTTATTCATCTTTGTCGAGGTCAGGAATGCCCTCGTCGATGTCTCCGTTGACGTCCGATGTTGTTCGAAGTTGTTTGAGCTGACAATCATTGATATCAAAGAAGTTTGGAGGAAGGGGAATCGATTTCCATGCTAGATAGGGTAGAATTTGGAAAGCTGCTACTGGTCGATGAAGAACTGATCCATCGAGCTCGCAAAGAATATAAGTGCCACCATAGTTTCTTGCGATGACTATGAGTGGGCCAAGATATCGAGCTCACATTTTTCGATTAAGAGCCTTTTCGATCTGTGTGTTTCGCATGAGTACAAGGTCACCTTTTTCAAAATGGTAGTCTCGAATCGTTCGCTTGTGAACTTCTTCGAAGCGTTTCGCAGCTTCTTGTCGAGCGGTGTAGACTCTAGAGTAGAGTACCTCGAGATCGGTTGAGCATTTCTGGAGTGCGATAGCACATTGGGCGATGAGATCAGTGGAGGAGAGTATCAAATCGGGTGGTGGTTGTAGATATGTTGCTTCTGTAATGTCGAGAGGGATGAGTGGATGAGAACCTGTGATCACAAAATAGGGCGAACAGCCCATTCGTTTTCGAACTGTTACCCGTTCTGCCCAAAAGACCGAGTAGGTCCCAACCGACCATCGAGTTTGATCACCATCAATGGCCTTGTAGAGCAATTGTCGTACATCGAAGTGGGCTCGTTCAACGAGGCCATTGGCATGAGAATTGTACCCACTTATCCGAATATGATTGATATGATATCGCTTCGACAAATACTCAAGAGGAGAAAGGAATGCTGCCCCATTGTCAGTAACAATCTCATAAAGCGAGCCCCAACGACAAATGATTTCTTCAAAGATCCAATCGCCAATGGTCTTCACTGTTTCCTTGCGAAGCATCCTGAACTCCAGCCAGTACAATATTGAACATCGACCTTGTACTATATAGCGATATCCACTGGAAGGCGGCATGTGCATTGTGTCGATATAGACTTTTCCGAATAGAGGAGCGGGTGTGGCGACGATTGGTGGAATAAGAAGATTTCGTGTTTGTCGCAACTGACAGTAGTGGCACGTTCGGATGTACCATGTGATATTGGCTTTCAGGTTGGGCCACCAGAATCGTAGTGCGACGACTGGATAACATCGATGCGACGCTCTGGAATCGCGACGATCTTGTGTTTGCTGTGACAATCTTTTTGCCATAGTTTGCCGGAATCTATGAAGAACTCAGTGCAATATCGCACAAAGGTAGCGTACTCTGTGTCTGATAGATGTGGGGGTCGCACCATATCGTCTAACCATTTATGAATGAGCAGTAATCGTTCATCGTCTTTCTTTGCTTTGTCCGATCTAGGTATGTCTTCGTACGAAACGTCCTCCCCCTTACTGAAATCCAAAGCTTGGGCGAAAGTGGGATAAGTCGTGTGAGAGGGGAATGGTTGAATCGAGATTGGGTTGATTTGGTGAATGAAACCATGTAGTTTGTCGATCCAGTTGCCGAATTCTTCTTCTACTTCGACATCGTTGTCTTTGGTTTGTCGAGGACGTCGCGAAAGACTGTCTGGTCCATGGTGAGTACCTGCAACATGAACTAGGGTGAAGTGAAACGTTAGAATGGAGACTATCCATCAGTTTATCCTAGCGCTAGGTGCGATATCGGGATTTGAGAGCATGCCTTTAATATACCTCGCATCAACCTTGATGATAAGGTTTCGTACCCCTATCAAGTATAAACGAAGTGCCCCAAGGGCTCGATATAGACCATAAAGCTCGAGTTTCGGTTGCGAAAACCGCAATTCACAGTCGTTGAGCATGATCGAGCCAAATCGATTGTAATATTGCTTTCGAGGGTTATCGTGGTCGCATTGCGTTAGGAAATAGCCGATAGCAATGCTCGATGTGTCGACTGCGAGGATTACTGGGGCGTTCGAGGTATAGTTGATGGCTCGAATCGCTGGCGAGTTTAGGAGTGCATGCTTGAGATCTTCTTGCGCTGCTACCTGAGATGGGCTGAATTCGAAGGGCACATCTTTTCGAGTAAGATTGATTAGTGGAGCTGCTCAATGTGTGAAACTCTGGATGAAAATTCGACAAACTCCAATCATTCCTAAGAACGCCTTAACTTCTGTGAGTGTATGACACAGACCCCATTTCTGGATCTTATCGATACGCGTCAGGTCAGCCATTTGGCCTTGAATATTGCATTGATGACCTAAAATGATTATCTCAGGGACACAAGCAAATAATTTCGGTCCAGAGAACATCCCACCACAATACTTCATGCGCTGGACGATGCGATTTAGGTTCTTGAAGTGTTCCCACACGAATCGTCGAATGCCTGAGTTGTCGACGATCATTTCATAAGACCCACCGATCATTTGATATTCCGATTTCGGACCCTTCACCGGTGTGTCGTCGATATAAGGGATCGTGATGTGAGGGACCTCGGGTTGTAGGATGAAAGTTACATTGTCGTGTAGGATCGGAACCGAGTTCGTCCAACCCATTGGTAGGGTGATGATTCGAAGTGCGCCGAATGGTGTCTGGAAAGTCGTTAGATCTCGAGAGGATTCAGATATGAGCCTTTTGTCAAATGCAACATATAAATGCAACATTCCATTACAAGCACATCCTCCAAACTGTTCGGCTAAATGCTCAGGGATCGGGACGACGCCTGAGTGCTGAATTGTAACTTGGTTTAGCAGCTCGAGGCTGTGGACAATTCGGAGCGATTTTGCGTCTTTCTTTGCAACGCAAAACCATCGCGATCGGTATGATGAGTTCAACGACTCATAGACTCCTGCTTTGATCTTCTTTTTCAGCATCTTGCAAATTTGTTCATACAAACCAGGCGGTATGGGGATATTGCATTTGACCCAAGGGGTATGCGGGACGACTGGGAACTCAATAGGGGGGAAGAAATTGGGTCGAAACCTTCCTCGTTCATTTTCGGTCAATGCGAACCCTGCTTGCTGGTTTCGAATGAAGTCATGCATGAGGTCTCATTCTTGAGGCCATAAGAAGTCTCCTGGATGATTTCGATCGATGATGTTTTTGTGTTCGAGGTTATATTGAGGAGTTGGTTTGAATATCAGAGGATGGGGATTTAGTGGAGGCATGTCTTGGAGGGGATTGCCCTCAATGCGTCGAATAATTCTAAAATGATCGGGTAGTCCAGCCACGATTGGGCAGACCTTCTGTGTGACTGGTTTATACTTTTTCTTCATCAATAAATAACTAGACTGTGGATTGTCGGAAATAACTGAGGAAGGGGAAACTGACAATGAAGAAGGTTGCATAGGTATAAACACCATCGAGGTGTTTTGAGGAACGTGGAACTCGTCGCATGCAGATAAATAAGTCGGAAAGCATTGCAGATAATTCTTTGGAGGAGTCGATTTCGGGGATATTTGCAGTGCGCTCAATAAATATAGAGGAGTTAGAAGAGTCGAACGAGATGATGAAAGCGCACTGTTCCAAAATTTCATTCTCTAATGCTGAAAATCCTCTCGAACTACTTTTCGATGACGGTGCAATCGAGGTATCGAGGGAATTGTAGCGGTCCGAGTTGAGTTAGGACCGCATATCGTGATGGTTTGCACTTCGTTCCAATAGTTCCTAATGACGCTTTCCGTCAAGACATCAAAAGGTCGTCTGAGTAGAATATCGTATGCTGGGTCCCAAATAATATGTATCTGCATGTATAGGGTGATTCCACCGAGATCGCAGGGTACGTTGTGTGCTAAACTGAGTGTTTCATCCACAGTCCCGTTAGCAGACTGCATCGGAAGCCTAATTGAGGAGTCGTATGCTAGACCGAGTTCATGGCAAACATCTTCGGCCATCGATATGATCGAGGAACCGGGATCGACGATGCTTTCTACCTGGTTGTTACCATGGACGTCCATAATAACTGATCTAATCAATGAAGTTTCTTTAGCGACGATGAAAGGCTGAGGGATTTCACCGGGTCGGAGACTGCTAATATAAGTCTCGTACGGGTCAGGCACGATGATCGCGTCGGGACTAAACATGTTCGTTGCATTGTTTCCGGATTGTGGGACTCATTTTGGTGTGACCTGTTCTCTCCATTTTGTTCGAACCTCTGGTGAAAGAGAGAGTAGTTCTTCGGATGTCAGCGTGACAATCGGCATCTTCATCGAGCGCGCAAATATATCATGCACGATTTTCTTGTTCTGTACTGGTGCCTGTGGAGCATACGATGGTCCGTCTTTTTCCTTACCCTTTGATGCGCCAGCGAAGTTCCTTTCGTGTGGTGGCAAATAGGCATTCTCCCTGACCAACGCATATGGGTGTACTGAGGTTTGCGTTGGGGGTATGGTGGTCGATGGCGAAGTGGTTGATGTCGATGTTGGAGCGGTAGTTGAAGTCGAAGGGTTGACCGTTGTCGATGAAGATGTTGAGGGTGGTGGGACTGTACCAGTAGACGTTGACGATGCAGGGACGGGAGTTGTCGTGGCTGGAACTGAATTTCAAACCTCTTTGTTCGGTCGCAAAAATGGTCGACCACTTCAAAGCGCACATATTTCATGCTCAAGAGCTGCTATTCTATCTTCAGAGTCAGCTGTCAACGTCGAGTTATGATAAATGCCTTTCGTCTCCACTCCCGATATAGAAACGGCATCGGACTCTGTTATCGAAGTGATCGCAGCCGAGGTTGAACTAGTCGAAGTCGAAGGTGCCAATGGTGCAATGCTGAATAAAAGTGTTGCTGCTGGGGTTGTGTCTGGGTTGCGTTTTCACCATTCATCAATGTGTTCCTTGATAAATCTGCCAGGGATACTTCGAGGGGTGAATTGTCCATTAGGAAGTACGATCTTTCCTTCCATGTTTCGCTTACACTTCCCTTCATTCAGGTATGACTGACAAACCATACAGTCAGGGATAAAATGTCTGGATAAACCGCAAAATATGCAAAGGAGTGCGTCAATATGTGCCTGTCTGTCCACTGAATTAGTGCGAGGATTTTTAGTACCTGCGATATGTGTAGCGATGGTGCTAGCGAATCGTTCGAACATCGCGTTTAGATCTTCAGTTTTGATCATAATAGTTCCAGGTGATGAGGTGCCGGTATTTCTGACGTTTGATGTCAAGTGCGATGAAGAGGTTGATTGGTGGATTACTGAGTTCGATGTGTTGGAGCCTGCTAGAATGAATTTTGCCATGTCATGAATGTCGTTGAGTGGATATGGATCGTCGGGATAATGGTCGGGGAATTTGAGCTCGAGTCATCAAGCAATTTGAGTCCATAAGCTGGGTTGGAATCCTCAAACATAAGCTCTGCTTTGCTCGGCTTCCGAGATCCTATTCTTTGCTCGCAAAAAGTGAGTAATGTTGTAGAATGCGCAATAATACATTCCTAGATCGCTCGTGTCGAATATCCCAACATGTAGCTGTTCTCCCACTAATTTGTCCATGTCCGATATGCTCCACTTGCGATCGTCTTCCGAGCCAGGATAGAGTTTGTGTACTGCTGTTCTAAATTCGTTGAATGATGTGCCGGGTTGATACTCTGGAAGCGATTCCCAGAGTTCTGATGAGTCGATGTCGAGGTAGCAACAAGCGTGTTTCTTCATGAGATTCGATTCAGTAACACTGCAGGTCGGGAATAATAGTTCAAGCTCTTCGAAGTATCGTCAAAGCTCTTGAGGCTGAGTTGGGTCGAATTTCAGAGCAGTCGAGTGCCCACAAGCTGGCATCACGGTTTGGGTAGTCATGAATGCGATGACTCTAGGGGTAGGGGTTAAGACTTGTGTAATAGATGGTAGAGGTGTCAAAGTTGTTGGAAGGATAAATGAAGAGGTCGATGATGATGACGAAGAAGTAGATGATGATGTGGAAGGCGATGATATAGGTGAAGGAAATAGTCTATGATGAGTAGATTCTGCTTCAGAAACTGGAATTGGAATATCTCCCAATTGTTTGAGAGATTCGAAGGCGTGGCGAGTATCGATCTGAAGGGTTCTCGCTTGTGTTGGCCTAAGCCAAGGAAGTCGAGGTTGGTCTGATGATGAAATGATTCAGACACCCTCATGGTGGGCTCCAAAAATGATGATGCTCAACCCAGGAAAACCACCAGAACTGCCGATGAGGCAATCGATGATGTTTGCGATGAGTCAGAGGAGGGTTGCAAGACATTCCAAAAGTTCGTGGTCAAACCTCTGAGAAGATTACTAGTTAACACTAGTCGTGAAGGTAGTGTTATGCGAGACGAAGGCATTTGTCATGGTCCAATCAAGTATCAATCGATATCGAGAGCGATCGACGAGATCGACGGTGAACGAGTTTTATTGTCGATGGTCGATATGTGAATTATGGGGACCTTTCGATATGTCGATGGTATACGAAGGGTGCGGCAAACTGCTATGAAGTGTTGGAAGGGTTGCTAGAACTACGACGAGAGGATCGAGGGAGGATCGAGGATGCAACGATTGCAGAGGTTTCTCGTCGATCGAGAAAACCCGCAGAGACTTGGATTGTTTTTAGAAAGCTGATCGGATGCTTAGAACTGTATACGAGACGATATGTGAAGACGATTTCTTGTTATTTCCAAGTAGATACTACAGAGTTTTATATGTTTTAAAGAAACTTCCTAAAATGGAATGAGAAACATGTGTAGAACATGAGGCAAAAGATATGAGTTAAGGCACAAGGCCATAAAGGAGACTGGAATCCGAACAAGAAAGATATATATATCATATGATGAAAGAGTAATAAAAGGAAAGAACTAAAAGAGACTGTCCTTTGTGTATAAACTGCGCTAAGTCTCGCAATAATGCGTCCAGCAGGTTCTGTGCACGATAGGGACTTGGAACGAGGCTGACCTATGATCAGCAGGCTTGAGCACGAGTTGAAATATGTCCTAGTGCATGGTCTTCCACCATTTAGATAACGAAGGCGGTGCCCAATGTCGCTCGTAGTTTCTTGATATCGATCAATGACACTCAACGATGCTCGACAATGCTTGATCGCAGTTGTGGCTTGTTCGAAGTTGGTCGGGGATGTTTGGTGGTCATGTAGGGGAATCTTAGGGACTTTTGGGGTAGTCCTAAGGTTGTGCAATGTGGTCTTTTGATACTATCGATGTCGCTGGTGATGTTTCGATGCAGTCAATATGATATTGCAATCGATAGAGTGTGTCGCGCTGCGTCTGGGACGTCGTAGGAGTTAGCCAATGTGATTAGAATGATGCTAAAGTGTTGAATCAGTCCTTGAGCTGAGAAGACGACCTATCAACGGCGCCCATCACAAAGTCAGAACTGTCAGCTTCTACACAAAAAGGACAAGAATTGTCAGCAAAGGTAAGAATGGGAGCGGAAGTGACCATCTCCTTAAGCTTTTCGAATGCCTCCTGTTGCATTATCCCACCTCCATGCCTCCTTTCCTGTCAAGTCAAACAGTGGTCATGCATGATGTGAGAAATCCTTGATAAAACACCGATAGAAATTGATGAAGCCCAGGAAAGACTGCACCTCTTTCTTGTTCGTGGGCGTCGGCCAAGCTGTGACCCTGTTCACCTTGATAGGATCCATCTCCACCTGACCCTCCAAGATAATCAGGCCAAGGTACTCCTTCTCAAACTCGCACTTGTCCTGATGAAGGTAGAGTTTGTACCATCGAAGCTATTCTAGGACGAGGCACGTGATGTGATGGTGCTCTTCAACCGTGTAAGTGAAAATGAGGATGTCATCAAGATAGATACAAACAATGCCTTCAAGGATGAGGTTGTGGAAGATGTTGTTCATCATGGTCTGAAAGGTGGCAGGACTATTAGTAAGGCCAAAGAACATGACGAGCGGTTCAAAAAGACCACAGTTGGTATGAAAGGCTGCCTTCCACTCATCTCCCTCCTTTATCCTCACATTATTGTAGCCCCAACAGACGTTGAGCTTGGTGAAGTATTGGTCTCCATGGAGCTGGTTCACGAGTTTGGAGATGAGAGGTAATGGGTAGCAATTTTTGACCGTGATGTCATTGAGCCTTCTGTAGTCTTGAACCGGTCGAAGTGAGCCATCCTTCTTCTTGACAAAGAAAAATGGAGAGGCCATGGGTGACTTCAATGGTCAAATACATCCAGAGGCCAGGTGCTCGTCAATGAACTGGTCAAGCTGTCACTGTTCTCCAGGAGAGAGAGGATAGACCTTGCAGGATGAAGGGGTTGTACTGGGGGTGAGTTTGATCACATGATCCCATGGCTTGCGCGCAGGGAGAGAGTTGAACAATTTCTTGGAGAACACATCCCTGAACTCATGGAGATGAGGAAGCAAGGATTTAGTAGAGGATTTAGCAGCATTGTTTTTGTGGAAGGCCTCGGCAAGGCATTGGGATATGTTTGATGTAGCACACACCTTGTGCAATAGATGAATCACAGTGTAGAAGATCCAATCACCTTCCTCCACTTCCTCTGGCTCCTCATCATCATCATCCGAGTCCAGCATCAGATCAGGAACCCCTTCTAACTCCACTTCAGGTATAGGCAGGGGTCCGGCACGACACTTCTGAGTACATCATATTGCAGCCCTTTGTCCACAATGTTCTTGCCGGGCTTCCATGAAACAAGTATGACAGCAGGATGGACATCAGCTCATGGTAACCTCCCCAGTATGCCAGTCGACCTCTGGGTTATGGTCTCGAAGCCACAGATAGCCCAAAATCACCTTCTGCTTTCCTAATTGAGTGACAGCAAAAAGGGCACACTCACTATGATCTGTGTAATGGAGGACCAGGTCTACAACCTCTCAGATGGCACCAGCTTTGTTTGGGGACCCATCCACATTATAAACAGGTATTGGACACGATAGTGAGCGAGTATTCAGGCGATGTTGTTGTGTGAGATGGGCATTGATGAAGAGACTGGTCACACTAGTGTTTGAAGGTCCGGTTCACGCAACCAGAAAAAAACCAAAACCAAACTGAACTGAACCTCAGTCCGGTTTTTTTTTGGTTGCAGTTGCCTTAGATTTCGCTGATGGTCAGTTGCAGTTCTACAGATTGAACATTTATTTAAAACCAATGAAAACCAGTTGTAGTTGGTTGGAACTGGTGATAGGTTGTCTCCTCAGCTCAAGGGCCAATTCACCACTTTAACCACATTCTAATCGCATTGGCTAACTCCTACGATGTCCCAGATGCAGCATGACCCAGTCTATTGATCATGATATCATATCGACCATGTCGAAACATCACCAGTGACATTGATCATACCGAGAAACCACATCGCACAACCTTAGGACTACGTCAAAAGCCCCTAAGATCCCTCTAAACAACCATCGAACATCCCCGATCAACTTTGAACAGCCGCAACCACAATCGAACATTGTCGACCATCGTCGAGCATTATCAATCGATATCGAGAGACTACAAGTGACATTGGGTGCCACATTTGTTATCTATATGGTGGAATACCATGCACCAGGAAGTATTCCAACTCGTGCTCAAACCTGCTGATAGTAGGTCAGCCTTGTTCCAAGTCCCTATCGCACACAGAACCCGCTGGATGAATTATTGTGAGACTTAGCGCGGTTTATACACAAAGGACAGTCCCTTTTTAGTTCTATACCCTTTATTACTCTTTCATCATATGATATATATCTTTCTTGTTCGGATTCCAGTCTCCTTTTTTGGCCTTGTGCCTTAACTCATATCTTTTGCCTCATGTTCTACACATGTTTCTTATACCATTTTAGGAAGTTTCTTTTAAAACATATAAAACTCTGTAGTATCTACTTGGAAAGAGAAGAAATTGTCTTCACCTATCATCTCGTATACAGTTCTAAGCATCTGATCAATCTTCTAAAACAATCTAAGTCTCTACGAGTTTTCTTGATCGACGAGAAACCTCTGCGATCATCGCATCCTCGATCTTCCTTCAATCCTCTTGTCATTAGCACTAGCAACCATTCCAACACATCCTAGCCATCAGCTATAGCCTTCGTATACTATCGACCTATCAAAAGGTCCTTGGAATTCACACTTTGACCATCAACAATAAACATTGTTCACGGTTGATCTCATCGATCGTCCTCGATCGGACTGTGCCAAACACCTTTGTCTCCTATAGCACTACCTTCACAACTAGTACCAACTAGTTATCTACCCATAGGTTGGACCACAAACATTCGGAACATCTCACACCCTTCCTCTGACTCGTCGCAAATATCATCGGCTGTTTTGGTGGTTTTCCCAGGTTGAGTATCATCACTGGTCTATATACATAGTACATACCACCTTGAACTTTTGTAGACTACTAAAGCTATACTAATGAATTTCATAGGCTACTAAGGCTGTACTAATGAATTCTGGTCACTAATAATGCTATACTAGTAATAAAACACTCGAAAATCAAATGTGGAAAGATTGGGGGCAAGCCCAAGGAAAGTTGATGGAATGTGGGAGCCTTTATATACCCAAAAATGCGCACAGACCATGTAGTCACATGTGTGTGCATAAACAATAATAGTGGTGTCATGTATTATTGTTTATTCACACACATGTGACTACATGGTCTGTGCGCATTTTTGGGTATATAAAGGCTCCCACATTCCATCAACTTTCCTTGGGCTTGCCCCCAATCTTTCCACATTTGATTTTCAAGCATTTTATTACTAGTATAGCATTATTAGTGACCAGAATTCATGAGTACAGCCTTAGTAGCCTACGAAATTCATTAGTACAGCTCTAACAGCCTATGAAATTCATTAGGATAGCTTTAGTAGTCTTCGAGATTAGTTACTTGGGTCGGTTTCAACTGACCTAAGTCTGATGGTGACCGGTTGTAGTCGAACTGGCCACAACTGGTTTTTTGACTCAACTAAACTGCACTGAACCAGTTTTGTGCAGTCCGGTCCAGTTTTACTTAGTTTGTCAATGTAATAGAACTGGTTGCAGTTGTGGTTGCACTCTAAAATAGAAAAAAACCAGACTGAGCTGGACCTTCAAACACTAGGTCACACCAGAGTCCAGGAGTGCAGAGACACCGAGTATCTGTCCAGTGTCAGTAGTCTGTAGTTCAATTGCTAGGTTCAAGGAATGTGTAGAGGAAGTGGATGCAACAATATATTTGCATGGTAGTTTATGCTCCCATGATTTAATTTTGGGGTGTGGAGCAGAGGGAGAGATGGGAAGAGCAGGTACGTCTTCAGCCAACTTCAAAGGGTCAGAGAAGGGAACAGTCATGGAAATAGATTCATTCTCCAGGGATTCAACTGACAAAACTTCAAAGTGGTTATGGACAGGCAGTGAGGGTGTACAATTCACTCGCTGCGAATAGAAAAATCCTGCTTCTCTACAACTTCTGACTTGATCTCCTCTGCAACCTGATCCTTCACTTCCTTGACATCTACAAGCGCCAACAAGTCTTGGAGGAGTTCATCTCGCCCCTCGGGGGTGAGCATGCAGATATCCTGACGATGGGGACACGCTGCCCAGTTTCCCCACAGCAGTAGCAGAGATCCAACCTACATGCACAGCTGTGGGCCACATCAACATCCATTGGTACTGGGACATTGATGGCTGGTGTGGGAGTCTGACAAACAGGAATAGGGTTATGGTGGGGAAGGGTTTGATTGAAGGTGTAGGGCACATGAGTGGTAGTTGGAGCATGGAATGCAGCATTAAACACCGCATTTGTGAGTTGGTTCTCATCACAGAGTGAAGCAGCTTCATACCACTTCATACCAAGCATAGATATCATCGTCCGCTGGGTGCCCTTCCAACATCTGTGCAATCTGGTCCTGAATTTCTTGATTGAGGCCCCATCGGAACTTCACCACCACTGGTAGCCCACTCCCATATCCTCCCATGTCCACCAAATCCTTAAACTCATCGATATAATCGTCCATGGATCGATGTGCCTGGTGGTAAGAGGATGACTCGAGCCGTGTCACTGCTCAGTGGTGCTCATTGAGGGGACAAAAGTGGTGTACAAACTCTGCTCAAAAGTCACCCCAAGTGGAGAAAGGTAGAGAACCAAGCTCTTTAGTTTGGCGCAGAATACAGTCCACATAGAGATAGGTGCATTCAGATTTCATGTATGTGAAGGCCCAATAAATTTTTGCAGCCTCATCGACAAATTGATGCGACTGGAGACTGATGTACAACTCACAGGAATTAAGGAATGCATGCCCCTGCGCACGTGCACCATTAAATTTGGCGGGGGGAGACGGTTTGATCTGGGCGCGCTCCTTAGTGGGCACGTTTGGTGGTGCATCATTGTTGGGCATGCTTGGAGTCGCAATGGGGGGAATATTGGTCGTAGGGTTAGTCTGGAGGGTCCTGACAAAGTTTTCGATCATAGATTTAAGTGAATCGATTTGTGCGCATATTCTGGTAATGTCGCTTTCAAGCGCATCAAGGTGCTCTGATGTGTCCATGTTGCTAGGGGGTGCATTTGGCAAAAATGGCAGCGCACTAAAGGCAGGACTGTCGGGAACAGTGTGTAGGGAGTCTGTGGAGCTTTGGGAAGTGTTGTCCACTCCATACCTGCCTATCTTGGGCAGTGCATTCACAATTCTGGGCCTTAGGAGAGAGTTTTCTACTATAAGGGCAACCTCAGCCTCTAGCAAAGGGAAATCCGAAGTTAAAATTATACTACATATTACAGGGATTGGGGGTGCACCTAGCAAAGGGAAATCCAAAGAGAAAACTCTAAGGATCCCTTTGCCAATGCCCAGTATATGTGAAGACAGCAAAAATCAAATAATAATCTAAAAATAGAAAAGGCGGAGATAGGCAGATCAAGGCTGCTGAATGACATCATACCAAGGGGTAGATGTCAGTAGGGCACGGCACAGGTAACCCTTGGGTATATTTTCTTATACCCCTACTATAAGGGCAACCTAAGCCTCTAGCAAAGGGAAATCCGAAGTTAAAATTATGCTACATAATACAGGGATTGGGGGCACACCTAGCAAAGGGAAATCCAAAGAGAAAACTCTAAAGATCCCTTTGCCAGTGCCCAGTATATGTGAAAACTGCAAAAATCAAATAATAACTAAAAATAGAAAAGGCAGAGATAGGCTGATCAAGGCCGCCGCATGACATAATACCAAGGGGTAGATGTCGGAAGGGTACTCTGTCTCTAAATATAAAACTGTCAACATGCACAAATGTGATAGAAAGGGAAATTAGTAATAAAATAAGGGAAAAATCATAGAAAATGAAGAATAAAAGGAAACAAGGCGAGAAAAAATATAGGACGAACATAAAAAATAGGAGAAACATGTGGGACACCTCTAGTCCCCTTACACCTACCCATACCCATGAACACCATACCCGCACAGGTAGGGGTATGGTGTTACCGTGGGTTTCTGTGGGTTACCCATGGTTATTTGCAGGTTTCAGCATGAATATGTATTTTAATAATCTAATTACACTAAATTAATATACAGAAAGTGACCCCCCTCTCGTGTTTGGAGCAAGGGAGGGGTGGTGCCTGTAGTCGCCGAGAACAGAATGAGTAACCCCCCCGCTCGCATTTGCAGCAAGAGAGGGGGGGGTGCTGCCTGTAGTCGTTGATCCCCGTTTCCACCCCACGAGCAGTTGCTCGTGGCGGCAGTTGGGTCCTTGGGTCCTCCTCCTGGTCATTGTTGTCATTCCACCCGCTATCCACCCCATGAGCAGTTGCTCATGAGACTGGGGCGGGTGGTGTGCCATCATGACGTGGCAGCATTAGCATGGGGTCGTTCCATGTGAGCTCCTCGTTCCAAGGGAATTCCAACCTAGGAAATGAAAGAAACAAAATAGTTAGTTTATGAAAAAAAGAAATGAACTAAAAAAAATTACCATGGACCCAAACAACGCAATCACATCGTTTGGGCCTGGGTGACGTGGCACTGTTGGGTGTGTGTCGTTAGCTGTCATCGTCCATCATTATCAGTAGTTTATAACCTGAAAAAGAAGAAACATAATCAATTAGTTTACAAAAAACAAGAAATGAAACACAAAAAAACTTACTATAGGCCCAAATGATGATTTGGGTCATTTGGGCCATGCTATGGTGGTGGTTGGATTGTCCTATAGTTTAGAATTAGATGTGTCATGAGTATTCAACAAGGTCAGATTATTACTCACCTGACCAAAATCCAGGTACCAGCATACCCGCACATACCCGTAACACTATGGAAAAGGGTACGGTGTTGCCCAGGTATGGCAGTCCCATACCCATACCCATACCCGTGCTGTGCCCTAGATGTCGGAAGGGGTGCTCCGCCTCTAAATATAAAACTGTCAACATGCACAAATGTGATAGAAAGGGAAATTAGTCATAAAATCCAGAAAAATCATAGAAAATAAAGAATAGAAGGAAATGAAGTGAGGAAAAATATAGAACAAATGTAAAAAATAGAAGAAACACACAGGGCACCCCCCCTAGTCCCCCCTAGTCCCCTTACAGCTGGACATCAAGAATAATGATGTGTTGAATCCATGCCTCAATGTCTTCGATGGCATCCAACTCTTTCTTGGCAGCGCGGTATGCAAGACAGACGGCGGGGTTCAGGTGGGCAACAAGATGTGCATGGAAGCGCATGTTGGGGATGTGTTGCAGGGAATTGGCAGCCTCCAGTTCATTGTTGGCCTTACATACAGAGATAGACCATTCATAGAATTCATGATTGCCCTGAGGTGTGATGAGCTCTTGGATCAGCTCATCCTCCCAGTTGCTTGGGAGCCATTTGTGTTTGACCTCGAGCATGAATTCTGCAAAGGTTAAGGTGACTAAATGGGCACTATCCAATTTGATCCAGGACTGCATGAACTCAGATTCAAAGGAGTAGATGATGCGTGCCACTTGGTCTTCAGGAGGGATTTTCTTGTATGCAAAGAATCTTTTGCAGGCATAGTCAAACTTGCAGAGATTGGCAACCATGATAGCACCAGCAGACAAAAGGGGAGGTTGATTTGTAGAGTGCTGGCAGGTGCATACAGCATGTTGGCAATAACAGGGTCTACAGGAGCCATGTTGACTAATGGTCTGGGCAATGTGTAATCCAAGTCAGACGAGTACGAGCGGGTTCAATGGATGTGATCAGTGTTCTGAGTTGCAGGAGATGGACTCGATGCAGGCAAGGGTGTCAAGGACAGTAACAGCGAGGATGACTGTGCTGGTGAGGATGGAGGTGTATGTTCAAATTGATCCAGCGTGAATTGCAGGGTTTTCTGTACAGGGACGTGGCATAAATGGGAGGGTGTTTGGCAATGTGTGATGAAAAGAAGACTTAGGCTTCTTTTAATGAAGGATTGGCAGGGCAGGACAAAGATCAGAAGATTGATGTCTGATAAAAGGGTGCTGACAAGTGCCAGCATTAACAAGGAACATGGTGAATCCAGTTTGAAAGTCAAGTGTCATTTCTATGGTATAGGAAGGGGGGGTGGGTGTTTCACTTAGCAGTGTGATGATATGGCGTGGTGGGGTGGACAGTGTTGTTGTGTGTAGCGAGGGCATTATCATGGCGGGTACTGATGTTACTCGTGGGATGATTGGAAAGGAAGGATGATGTGGTATGTTCGACTTTAAAAAAAAGTGGAAGAATGCCAGAGCATTCAACACTAAGCTGTTGCATCTTTTATGTGCCTCTGCCTATCCAGCCTTTCAAAAAGGGCTTGTAGTAAGTTTTTTCACATCAGGAGGGTTGCTTAACTTGCTTCCTTGCTCTTGGGTGCAGTTACCTGGTGACTTCCAAAGAGGCTCAGGGTGCTAACTAACCATCCTTATGATATTAGGAAATTCAAACTCAAACATCCACATCAAACGGAGTTTCAACTTCGATTACACTTCTTAGAGAGTGAATAGATGCTTGTATGACTGGATCGTCAAGTGTTGAGGTGGTGAAGGAAGAGGGGGAACCGTCTCGGTATAACGGGCAGAAGGAGAAATGACATTATCACAATTGTCTGTCCAAACATACCCTCTTCGATAAGGGGGTTCAAGAATATCGTCTGCTTTACGTTTTAAAGAAGGGAAGGCACTACTAAATTGACGGGGATGATTGACACTCTGACTGGAAGCCCGACCTTCCTGCGAATCACATTCCTCACTTCTGATGGTTGGAGGGCAGCGAAATATTTCTCACTGTCTCTGGCTCATGCCCCTCACCGCAAACAGTGACGCCATGCTTACGCTTTTTTGGGCAAGAAGTCCGATAAGCAATTTCTAAAGCTCCAGTTGCGGCACGTTACATCTGCACGCTTCGCAGACGAAGTAAAAGTGCCTGAGTTAGAAGCTGGATGCTTCATGGAAGAGCGAGTAGTAGGGACAGTAGGGTTGGCAGCATGGAGCATTTGCATAAGGAGAGGGAAGTTAACTTAAGGTGTTCACGATCGCGATAAGGCTTCTGTACTTGTCACGGACATGAACATCAAACTCAATGGCAACAAGAGTATTAGGAGAAGTGCGGAAGAGATCCATGACGATAGATTTGTAGATCCACAATTCCTCAGTGCGATGGTGGAAGAAAAAGGTGACGCCAGCAGACCAAGCACCGAAAACCCGAATCCAATCGGCTTCGCTTCGCAGAGCACGCTTGGTGAAGGTCTGTTCTTGACGAGAGCATAACCCTCTCCGAATTTTTAAAAACGTCATAGTGGTCGTACCCCTTTTTGAAAGGTTTCTCAAAGTCGACGAATTGATCGAAAATGATCTTGCGCCAGATGGTCAGAGGTAAAGGATCAACTTTGGTGACCAGAATATCCTGGACAGCTTGTGGGCTGTAAACAGTGAGAAGAGCTTGGGTCTCGTCCACATGTTTATCTGCCTTGGAGGCATCGGATAAAACTGAGAGGTGAGGAGCTTCGGCAAGTATGGACGCAGGGATTAAACGTTTGCTATAAGACCGAGAAGGGTGGCAATCTTGTCAGATAGGAGAGAATTAGGGGCCCGCTGCGATTCAGATGAAATCCGTTGAGCGTTCTCGGTACTTAAACGAAGGATAGCCCAGCCAACTGTTTCGGCGATGCTAGCGTTGGTTGGCGGGGTTTGTCGGGAGAAGGTGCTTGCTATTCTGGATTTTCAGGGCGCTGTTGCTCAATACGGCATTGTATTCATCGACATAGTGAGTGAAAAGAGCTAATGCGGCGAGAAAAGTGCGAAGCACTTTAGAAAATGCAATAGAGCTATGAGGAATAGATCACAGTTTAATCAATGAAGAAGCAACTGAATGTGATAAGCGATCCTCTGAAGGTGTTGCTTAATTCAATGGCTGTGCTGCTTGAAGGAGATGGTGGTCAAGGAGGAAGCGACCCAGTTAAAACTCCTATCCAGCCTGAAACTATCTGTGACAAGGCCTCGGCTAGGACACTAGCACCGAGTCATGACCGACATGGATAGGAGGTTGAGCGGAGCTAGTGGCGCTACCTTCGGAGTGGCGCAGAGGCCTACGAAAAGGCTCCTTACCCCGAAACCGCCTTTACGACGACCTGGGAGCGTGTTACCTTATGAGGCAATGTTAAGCAATCCGCCCTCAGTTTGCGCAATGGCTGCGAGTCTAAAATGTAACACAACTCCTATATCTTATACTCATTTCCCGGACCGGGTGCATATCGTAGGCCTCTGCTGTGTTGAGTCGCAACCAACACTGGTAGTCTGACACCGTGGTAAGGAAAATCTTGGACTTGAAGAAACTGCATGATAACTGTTCAACATTCAACATTCCTCCTCAGATCGCATTTCATCGACCAAGACATGCCATTGCTGAGAGTTCGGAAGTTCCAGACCTATCCCGATAATTCCCGAGTTTAGCGTGATGATGTGACGACTTGGCCAACGCCCGAGCGGGTTTGCACACTTCTTAGCACCTTGAACGTCGAACCTCTCAGTTAGTCCTAATGGTCTCTGTTTTCTCTTCTCTGCCGCCTGCGAGTTCCTGCCTTCCTGCAATCCAAAAAGTGACGTGTCTCGTCATTTTCATCACTTGTATATTTCTGAATCTTGTACATAGCTGGGCGACTTGTGCGACTCTGTAGAGTCTTTCACACAGTTCGTTATCTGGGTGATCCACTGGAACTTTAGGAGCTAATGCCCAGTGAATAGGCTGATCTTGCGGTCAGGCAATTATGCAGTACGATTGCATTGTGCAGTTCCCACTTGGAGTTCGTCTTCCGATATCTGTATGTTTCCTGAACATTGTTATCTAATGTCATTCTGATGTGGAATTCAGGTCTGGACCTCCACGATCTTCATGAGCTACGATCACGATTTCTTCGGTTCATTCATGATTTGCTGCAGTCGCTGCGATCTTCTGGAGTTCGTCTATCACGTTTAACGAAGTTGTTCAATGGCAAGATGTATTGACCATGTCAACAGATTGTAGCATCGTACTCTCTTGCGCCATCAAGTTCCCCACTGTGTCTCGTGTGTGTACTACCGCCGGGCTTGGGAACATCTCAAGTCACAGCATCTGCAGTCGATACCTTGAAAAATGCTGAATTTAAGAAAAGGTCAGGGGGTTCGACGTCCAGCTCGCCTTACAATTCTGACGTTCAGGATCCAGAGGCAATGTCTTCCTTGCACATTTGAAATATGGACCTTGTCTGGTCATCACCTAATCGAATAATTCGGCACAAGGGTACGGATTGGCATACGCGTCTAGTGTCTACGCCATGGACTGA
This sequence comes from Tricholoma matsutake, assembly GCA_026075535.2. NCBI lineage: Eukaryota > Fungi > Basidiomycota > Agaricomycetes > Agaricales > Tricholomataceae > Tricholoma > Tricholoma matsutake. The sequence continues at coordinate 7,228,578 of AP026540.1, read as the reverse complement.
TTAGCACGATGGTACTAATTGTTTAATCATATGAGATTTCTATGGATTTGGAGAACTTATGATTGAACGAATGTTGGACTGCATCACTAGCTGTTTACATGCATACTGACAAACTCCCCTGAACTGTGGCTTGTGTCCATTCAGTCAGGCTATTACCAGCCCTGCAGGATCCCATTCTGGGCTAGCTATAACAACAACAATAAATTGTGAATGGCACACTGGAGTAGGCTCGGGAGATTGAGCGCTGGGTTTGAGATAAGTAGTTGGATTCATTGCAATGAACTCCAATATCTGATGGCTTCGCCGGGTTATGCACCGGTTATGAGTTCGATGCACCTGAACTACTGGAGAATTCTACCAAGAAGAATCAAGGAGTCCGATTTGGGCAACTCGAATTCAAGCAAGGCTCACAAGGTTTATACAAAATATTTACGATTTGCAGCCATTTGCAGAACGATAGGCCCTTTCGAAAACGGCTTGTTTATGTCTTTTTGTTTGTTCAACATATATCGGCACATCGGCATTTGGCTGGCATCAGACCAAATACAATGCATAAACAAAGTGTTTTGCAAAAGGCGCCTATCGTTCTGCAAAAGGCGCCTATCGTTCTGCAAAAGGCGCCTATCGTTCTGCAAACGGCTGTGATACATCCCTGAAGACTTAGGTCCTAGGATACCCGATCGATTTGTGATAATCACATGCAGCTCTGAGTTGCACCTTGAGAAATTGGCCCTAACAAAATATAAACTTCGGTCTTAAAACTTGAAGCCTTGGACAGAACTGTCATCCAAGTACTTTCCGGACAAGCGTGAACTGGAGAGAAAATCAAATTAAAACAGCGTCGACGTCTTGCAGTCTGCTAAGTGCTTAGACAGTGGTGGTTGAATCTTTATCCGCCACCCGGGGTGACTGAGGACCCCCGATAGTAGGTGTAATGTTGTTTTCAAAAATTTCGCTCGCCATCCATCAATTGTACGGATAGGCCTACAGGACAAAATTTTTGTTCGGACTGAAAATCAGGCCAGAACCAAGATTTTGAATTCGATTCTGTTCGGATAAAATCATGCATAGGCTAATTTTTCGCCAAAATTCGTTCAGATGATGAGCTGGCCTTCCCACCTATACCGGGGTGGTGCACGCGTTTTGACTCCTTGGCAGCTAGCTACCTTCGAAACCCCTATTTAAAAAAGTGCCTGGACACGAATTTGTCAATATCAGTTGTTAAATTGTTAATGGGCTCAAGGACCCCGAATCATCGCTTCAGGAGGCTTGATTCTGACAAGTCAAAATTTTGGGTTTTCTGTCTGGATTGCACCTTGGCCTTTTTCGGCGCCACACCTTCCTAGAAAAGAAATTTTCGATTGATAGGCCGACAAATTTCGCATAGAAAACGCCCACAAGTGCGTATTTGACATCAATCGCAACGATTTGGCCAGTACTTTTTGTCCGGACACCTACCACTTTTGTCCAAAACCTGTCCGGATTGGGATCAAGGCTCGGTAGGGATAATCCGGGGTCCTGGCCCGGGTTGAATTTTACTCGGTTACGAGTAAGCTAAAGTCCACGGTAACAAGAAGCGTGACAGATGGTCACATCTCTAAAACTCGGCAAAAATTTCGAAGCGTTCGTATACTTTGTACATCCATTCCTTGTCTCCCATGGCTCCGCTAGCTGATTTTCTGGTGGCCCGCATCCCCGTTTCTCTTCCACCCCACTTGACATCGTATGTCAAAGGCGAAACGCCATTTTCAACGACTTCAGGCGTGGTGGCTACTCTATTCTCATACCTGGCCGTCATATTCATTGTACAGGCTCTCATGAAGAACCAGCAACCGCATAAGCTCACGCCGTTATTTCAAGCACACAATGTTATCCTTTCATCTGGCAGTCTTCTTCTCCTTGTCCTTATGCTGGAAGAAATATTACCGATATTATGGAAGGAGGGCTTTCATTATGCAATCTGCGCGGAAGAGGCTTGGACAGCTGTGCGTCGATCTTGTTTCGCATCCCGTAGCCTTAATACTAAAGTTGCGCAAAAGAGGATGGAATTTTACTACATGGTCAACTACTACTTTAAGTACCTCGAACTATTGGATACCGTTTTTCTTGCATTCAAGAAGAAGCCACTCCGTGAGTTCATTTGACCTTCGGATGCTCGCATCACCTCACGCGTTATCAGAGTTCTTACACGTCTTCCACCATGCTGCCACTGCTTTACTCTGCTATTCTCAATTGAATGGCAAGACTAGTATCGTATGTTGATATGTACGCTTTGTACTTCGGATGCTTATCATGTGTCAAGTCTTGGGCTGTAATCGTTCTCAACCTGGCGGTGCATGTCATCATGTGTAAGTCATTGCTGGGATGTACTTAGTGTCACTCATCGTTCGTATGTGTCAGATTACTATTACTATGCCACCGCTGGTGGTGCCAGAATCTGGGTACGCTAATCCTGTCGTCATTATTCACATCTTACCTGTTTATGGATTAGTGGAAGAAATATTTGACCACGATGCAAATTGCGCAGTTCATCATAGACATTTTCGTTGTGTACTTTGGAAGTGCGTATTTTTTTGTACAGTGTTTTCTCATTCATTAACTTGCTGGTAACAGCCTACGAACATACCGCTGCTAAATATTTCCCAGATACCCTCCCTCACATAGCTAGTTGCGCTGGTGCAGAAGACGCGGCTGTGTTTGGCTGCCTCCTGCTCACGATTTACCTTGGTCTTTTCATCAATTTCTACTTTCAAACATACAAGAAACCCGTGGCAACTCGCAAGCTCGCTGCTAATGGTAATGGCGTGGCAAACGGAAAAGCTAATGGCACTGGGTTCGTCCTTACAGTCATTTTCTCGTGTTTTCACCTCATAAATCCTTCAGTCATAAAACGGAGTAAACCTGTTCTTAAGAGGAGCTTTGCCATATATTTACGCGAACAATACAAGCCTTATACCCTGGGAGTCTACCCTAATGGTTAGATGACGCTAATGTCCAAGCATTCCCCTTGTTGGAATAATTACATATTACAACCGTTCAGACCATACATAGGCGTGTCATGCAGCGACTCCGTCGTGCACGCTTGACTTTGTAGGGGACAAGGTCGTACGCGAAGTGCGTATCGAATTGCAAATACAAGCATATTGCGAACATAGCCACACCATTTTGAGCGTGCCAGGTTCAAAGCTCTATGTAAACCAGCCTCACAGCTGTCGTCTCGTGCAGAATTGTATCAGTTACTTTTTCTACTGTTGAATCGTCCTGTATGTCGGAGAGCTGGGGTCGTTCTTCGCCAATCTTCACGGAATTCCTCGTTTCTGCAGAACTCTACATATCGACGGCTGCAGCTGCAGCTTTACGCAAGGTCAGGCGCCTCAATCCCATGAATGGCTATCCCATTGAACTGCATCATGTCTATCCATAGCCTGCAAACCAACGAAGGAAGACAGATAAACACGAGTCATCCACAGAAGATAACAAGAAGCTGAAGGGTGAATGACCATCTATATCAGTTCACCCAGGTCATGCAAACTCAACTCGTGAATAGAGAAGTCCAGTTGGCTTGCACTTCAAAAGGGCCCTACTGGAACTGGACATTGGAGATCTGCAACATGTAAGCTTTCAGAAGAAGGCGAGCGATGTCTTCTCAACATATACGTCGATGTATGAGGTGGTGGTTTATGTTGTTCAGATGCCTGTCTAATTCTGACTAAAGGAAAGCATTCTCTACCAAACGATATACATTCATCTGTTATGCCAAACGGATATTCGGCAGGCCGATAGTTCGCTATTCTTTCGAAAGGAGTGTCTCGGGATATATTGCATTGCGTCAGGCGATTTTTTCGTTCTTTCCAGATTGGTATGCTCATTCATGGCCCTAGCGGTCAGCGATGGACTTCGACACACACGGCAGAGCCCGTCTACCTGCAGTTTTCAAACACGGACGCTTGTAATAACTGGTTCGCCCTTCTGAGGTCGTATGCGATACCTGAGATCTATGGTCGTTGGTTCTTTCCAGGAGATGGGGGGTCATATCGCATGTGGCGACAAGTGGAGCTTACTATTTTCCAGGGTCGTAACTTGGGCAATGCTAGGCCTCTTGAAGCCAGTAGTGAACCCAACTCGGAAATCGATGGCCTAGACCTTGGTGTGTCATGCGAGATTCACCTCAATGATATTTCTTGCGGCCGTACTACGGTGAAGAAAGGTCTTGGGTCGCCTGATTGGCACGAGAGTTTCACATTTTCCGACCTGCCACCATTTGAGACGGTTGATTTGCTGGTATGGCAAGAGAAGAAATCGTTCCGGTCGGAACTCCTGGGCTCAGTGCGAATACCTCTGATCAACTTTCGTCGGGGCGAAGCCATTGAAGGATGGTTTCCGGTCGTTCATGGTGGATCGATCGCCGGTGACATTCAGGTCGGTGAACTCCGCCTTAAGATGCGAATCGATGAGTTAGTGTCTCCTTATTTTAATTGCATACCACTTATATATCCCACAGAGAGATTATTCTCCCCTATTCGGCATACGCTGGGCTTCTCAAGGTTGTTTATATTTATCATAACATACTGTTCGCCGACCATTAACGGATCACCAGGCATTCAACTCCCGCAATTTTTTGGATTGGATGCACGACTTCGAAACCAAATTGAAGTTAAAGACCATCTCCACACAATTGATGTCCATCGCCGTCGCGGAAAATTTCTTAATTGAACATGTTCAAGAAGTTGCTATGCGTGAAGTGGATGGAACACCATCATGTAAATGCATTGATTTACCATTTACTTATACCACTAATCGACCTCCAGCGCATCAGACTTTATTTCGCGGAAACACTATACTGACTAAGGTAATGGAGTTGTGTATGACTTGGTACGGAAAGGCCTTTCTGGAGGCTAGTATTGGGAGTGTCCTCCGTAGACTGTGTGCGGAGAAGGTTGCTATTGAGGTTGATCCCTTCCGGAGTGGCAGAAGTACAAAGGACGTGGAACGCAATGTTGATCAACTCATATATTGGTGTCAGGAGTTTTGGACCCAGATTTACTCTGTTCGAGGCGATTGTCCACAGTGCGTCTCCTTCATCAATGTTTATATGCCGAAACACTGATAGTGTCACTAGGGAGTTGCGTCGACTCTTTGAAACTGTTCGCTCTCTTGTTGAAAAGCGATATTGGTCGGAGAATACACCTCAAGATTTTAATCGGGAGTTGCCATGGCAGAGCGTATCTGCGTTCTGCTTCCTCAGATTTATTGTGCCTGCTATTCTTCACCCTCACTTATTCGGCCTATGTTCTGGTCCGTGCGCTGCGTCAATTCGCTACGCCTCATCTCACAAACTACAGGACTTCCAAACGCAGCTGTACAACGTAGCCTCACACTAATTGCCAAGGTGATTCAAAGCCTAGCAAACTTGAATGCAGCAAGTCTCCATATTCATATAGTGTACTGCATTCCCCTAATCGGTTGTGACAGAATGTTCACAAGGAAGAGTTCATGCGCGGAGTACAGGATTTTCTAAAGGATAGCGTTCCGGCAATGATTGACTATATCCTGGTCGTGTCTACGCCAAGCAACGATGCGTACACGTCCTTGCCGCCATCTGACAGGCATGATCGACTCAACGTTGTGAACTCGCTCCGGCGGCGAGCTTCCACAATGCCAGTATTGGAGCGGGAGGCAATTCCAATGCTGCCATACTTGTTAGATATTCCTCGACATCTCGCGATCGTGACATCCGCTCTAATACGGAGCTCGAGGGATTTTCAAGAAAAATCAAGGCGCCTTGAACACATAGACCAAACTTTGCATGACTTTTGTGCTAAGTGTTTCGAGGTGGAAGAAATTGCTCTCCTCCGTGTCAGTGAATTGGCTACTAGGATTTCCTTAAAAGACAGTCATACAAGTCTCACACCCCCTAGTCAAATGTACAGCCCACATATTCCTTTATCTGATGGAGTTTTTCCTTCTTCTCGTTCGGCATCCATCGAACGACGTCGGGCCCGCAACGCATCGAGGCCATCTACATCGCCCTCCCCATTGGACCACAATGGGTCTCAAGCGTGGATGTATGGTGATGATGCTTCATCCAGTCCCCGAGGCTTTGCTCTTACATCTTCGGTCTCAATTGAACGTGTCCCAGGACGGGAGGGTCGATATTTACCACCCAAGTCGATTTCTACCGATTCTGTGCCGTCGTTCGGGATTGAGTCATCCCCCTCTGTTACACCATTACGTCGATCAGCGCCGAATGACATTTCTGACGATGGCGGGAAAAGAAAACGAAGTTTGCTTAAGGGAATCTTGAGAAGGTAGGTAGGGTCGTGCTAGTTGTTCAACTTATAGGATGATGGGTATCGGTTTTGGAACGAGTCAGTTAGTCCATCTGTAATCTGCAAACAAATGGAATGTCAAGGATCCGCTCTCAGCGGTTTCTGCACCAGCCTCTGAACCTCGCTGGCGACGCTCTCAGAAGTACTTCTCATTGTTAATCGACACAACTAGATCCGCAATAAGTAACAACGCTGCTTTGAAACAACCGAACCATACCTTGGCTTCACGGTTAGGTTCCAAGCGTAGAAGGCATCCTACCTTGCCTTCCACCGCCATGTGAAGTACCCCAGCTGCGACTAGATTATCAGGGTTTGGGTCAATACCATCCAAGATATTGAGTCTGTGGCCTGACACCACTCGTCGATGCTTGTCCAAGTCGAGTTGTCCCGCGCTGCCGAGCTCGAGCGGAAAAACAGATTGAGCTTCGCGAGGGGGTCCACCAATCAACTTCCATCTCTCAAAAAAGTCTGACTGCCCGAGTTTTACGTGTTCGAAAAACTTCGTGATAACGATAGGTAAGCGAATGGCAATGGTCTGGTGCGAACCGGCCAGATAAGAGATACTCAAGATGGGAGGAGATGAAAACATATTTCTGCATTCGACGTGTAGCAGTTGTTGTGTCTGTGCACGAGGGCTTATTATGCTTGGTGGCATCTTTGCGAAAGTGACTGAAAGAGCATCAGGATCACTGACATGAATTGTCGTAGTGAAGGAGGTGAGAGGTGCTGATACTTTATTTCCCACGTACACCGCTAGCTGCCCAATATGACCTTGATATCGAGATTTAACTCCAATTTGAACCTGGTCGTCCTCGTACAGAACACCTTCTGCAGTATAGGTGAGTTTATCGAACCAACGATCGATATTGGGTCCAGTTGAAAGCCGAGGACTGTTATTAGAAGCGGCTGGCCCAGACGCGTCTAGTGCGGGGGAAGCAGATATCTCTAAACCTGCGAGGGATCCCAGAATATCTCCCGAGGGCTCTGCGGCTGAACCGATATTCCCTTCAACTTTTTGTTTCGCGATGTCCCTGTCCAGGTTAGCCTCTTTGCCTCCATGGATCCAAGTTCGCTTGTCTTCCGTGTCTCCATGTTTCATATTGAGTCTTCCAAGGAGTGCGCTAACTCTAGGTGGAAAAGAAGGCATCTCTTCGCAGATATTCTGCAGAAGCTCGTCGTCCTCTGGTCTGGAGGCAAGCGCATAAAATTCGCAAGCGCGTTGTTGAAGTTCCACATCGAGGACATGACGGTAGCGCTCAAAGATGGTCAGCAATTGAGGCTTGATTTCGGGGAACACGTTCACCCATTTGATGTAAGTGGAAAGCAGAAGTGCCCTAGTAGAAGCGACACAAAACTGGGACTTGGAGTGCAAGACTTGAAATTGTTCGATTGGACTATATCCCGGCTCGTTTGCGATGAGGTGTCCGTATTCGCCTAGAATATAACCTGGAGGTAAAATGAGACACTGTTTCAAAGAAATGCCCGCTTGATGTACCTCCAACTTTGACCAAACTCTCGTGTGTTGATGGAGCCTTCAAATGTTCGAATACGACTCTAGCAGCATATTGCTGTAAATCTTCTGTATTCGTCACGATCTGCACAACTCGATACCAAACTTCATCTCCAACATGATCTCCAGCAGCGCTGATTAATTGCAGGATAGTGTCGACGTACCACTTATAGGAGTTAGCATACTTCTCAGTTAAGATGGCAATTTTGAGGACCATCTCCTCTCGCAGGGCATAGTCTGCAACTCTGAGGTATCGCAAGAGCTCTCCCACGATGAGTTCCGAGTTATCGACATCACACATACTATAAAGAAGATCAAGCGCACGTCGTCGAACGGATATATCCTTGTCTCGCAGTGATAGGATAATTGTGCTTTGGTGTCGTTTGATGGGATCAAGAGAATCAGCTCGGGCTGCAAGGTGGGCCATGGTATCCAGTCCCAGATATCTCACATTGGTCTCCTTCGAAGAGATAAAGCGAGCGAGAAGGACTGCCGCAGTGCCAACAAGGGGTGAGCTGCTATCCAGATGAATAGCCAAGCCGATGGCTTCAAAGAGCACAGCGTGTTGCGCATTGTTGTGTTGGACGTTACGCGTTGGCTCTGCGCTGTCGTTCATTATTGTCTGTAGGACTTGGTGAAGCACAGAACGGATCGTCGGGTCCTCTGGGGAAGCGTTAGAGATGTGCGACCTCAATAAGCGCTAGCTTACCTGAAGGAGGATAATATTGTAGCAATCGAAGAAGTTTCACTTGAAGCCAAGGGGATGGCACCTTATAGTAGGCGTATGCAGCCGAATATTCGTGGTCGATGACAAGCTGGAAAGGGTTGGTCAACAATGCGTGGCCTGATAATACCATCCCCTACACGGTTCAGTCGATCCACAGCTTTAGTGTAGCAGACTGCATATGGGTCAAGATGATCCTGAGCTAGCGCCATAATCAAGCTTGCGACGCAAATGACAACACCCTAACGGAAAACATGAATATGTTTTCTCTTCCGGAGAGGCAAACACAATTCACCAAATCGGGATCATCCATGATGGAGACGATCCTTAGGGCCCATTCAGCGGCAGGGATGACATCTGGGTGTTTGCGGTATAAGCGGAGCAAAGTCAACGCAGCTTTCTTTTTAACGAAAGTTTGAGAAGTCCTATTACAGGTGTGAGTGATCAGGAACGCGGCACAAACAATGACAGAGAGACGCACGGAGAAATGAGAAGGCGATGAACATCTTCAGCTAAAGCCTCGGCCATTTCACTTCCTCCAACATTTGCAATGGCGTGCAGAGCAAGGCAGTTGTCGATCTCGTTATTTGCGTCCAAGTCTTTTCGTATAGAATTGACTACAAGACGCAGGAAATCTGAATTCTCGTGCATAAGCAAAGTTACAGCAAGGTAGCCCTACATACATGTTAGCTCAGGTCAAGTCATAATTGAGAGCGCACAATTTGTTTTTCACTATACTTGGCACTCGAGATCAGGTTTACAGCCTCCATGTGTCCGACATCGACTTTGTAGCCAAGGATGTAAGTGAATATAATCTTCGCCACATATCTGCGAAGAGTTTGACTTCAGCGACCCTCGTCTTTGGACAGTTATGCGTACTTCTTTTTCTGGTATCCATCCAAATTTCCATCTGCAGCAGTTTCCAGTTCAGCAATACATAGATTGTGAGAACTGGTCAGAGACCTTTGAACTTCCTTCGGATATTCGCCATCTCCTTGTTGATTCTCTTTTCCTCTAGATCTCGGACTCGTGCACCACGAATATCCGCAATGAACTGCATACATCTTCAGCTCGATACGCAAGCTCAATGTGGAGCAATCAGACCTGAGTGAGCCCGCGCATGTTGGCCGCCATTTCGAAAGTGATGTCAATACGACGCGTCACACGGTTCGATCATAAGGCAAATAAATATACTACATACTTATTATGACTAACTCATATGAACAGGTAATTCATTCGAATGCAAAAAGATCGTACGTGATGTGTGTTGTAGTCTATATGATGTTTTTTCGCTCTAGAATCTCCGAGATAACTTACTGGGCGTGCTTGGCCTCGAACTGAACATTGATCCTCCGTAGCTGGGTGTAGAGTAACCAGAGAGCGATGACCCCGTCAGTCGCATGGAATTGACGGACGGAGAACCGACGGGGGTGGCCGGTAGAGAGTTATAACGAGACTGCATAACAGTCCTCTCCTCACTGTACCGGTTTAATATACCAACAACATCGCGAGTAAGGAGATCCAATTCTTTTACTTCTTCTCGCGACATCGAGTAGTCCTTGTCTTCATCATTGTCTCCGGATTCGTATTCTTCGCGAGGCAACATGGACGACTGCCGCTGTCGTTGTCTGCCTGACACTATCCCCTCAAATACCCTGAGCATGCACGCCTCCATCAAGACCTTTAGTCGTTGAATATCATCCAACGCATCAAGATTGCCGACGATCGGTAACCAGTTGTCGCATTCAAGTCCACGCTCTGTCACATCGAGTCTGTACGCTCCGAACAGCATATATGTCATGGGATCCAGGCGTGTCGTGGTCACCAAAAAGGTTTGTGCTCCACCGCTCGGTGCAGATACGTTTTGTCTCTTCTCAGTAAAAGCGAAAAGTTGTCTTTCTCCGGTAGGCAGAACGTCCTGATCTTTAAGCTCCCTTTTGCGATAATTCACACTCGAAGGGTGAATGAAAGCTGCCTGTGGAGATGAGGATATTCAGAACTGTGATAAGGACGGACAAAAGCTTTCATACGAACCTTGTCATGTAACGTACGATATATCTTCTCACCTGTCCGGATGGCGAACTTGGGCTGAGAGGCTACCGTAATCAAGGCAGCAAGAAGAGGCAGAGAATCACCATTGGTATTTAACTCGGGCGGGACACCTAAGGCTTGATTAGGACCATCCACGAGACCACCAGCTGACACATTAATGACTCCAGCATGATACAGGGCTTGTAATAGATGGCCTTTGATTTTTTGGATTAAAAGCAACGTCGGCTTTGCAAGGAAGTTGTCCACACAGAACCTGTTCGCCGCAATATATTCACCTCTTGACTGCAAAGCCCACCACGCATTATAGGCCTGCAGGGTAGCAAGTGCATCTGATTTAAACTCCTGCGGGGTCCACGAATTTTTCTTTGCCGCTGCCTCTGCCTTTAGATGCATGGGAGATACAAAAGGTTCCCTATTGGTCAAGATGGCGGCGAGCGTTAAGGCCTGATCTAAGCAGCGGAAGAAACTGCCGTAGAGTACTAGGCGGCCCATCTGTGCATCCACTGGAAGCTGTAAGAGTACACGTCCGAGCGATGTGAGATTGTTATCAGTATCCAAAGCGCCAACCATTTGAAGATTCTTCATAGCAGCTGCTACCCGATCGGGAAGTGGAGCTTCAATTGCAGCAGCCAAAACCTCCTCCACAGCCATACCAGGGAAATCAAGCGCCTTGACATGCATCACAACATTGCTTAAGTCCACCCTCTTCATCTCAACCGTCTGATAGGGTTCCAGCGCTGCCGCATGAGTTCTGCCAAGCATACCATAATATTCACCTGACCTATGCCTTCCTGCTCGGCCTGCACGCTGATTCAAATTAGAAGAGCCAACCCAAGCAGACACAAGTGATGACATGTGACGGTCTGGATCATAACGCTGTTCCTTGACCTTTGCGGTGTCCACGACGTAGACAACGTCCGGAATGGTGATAGAGGTCTCCGCAATGTTGGTTGCCAGAATGACACGTCGCACACCTTGGGGTGGCGGCTCGAAGATGACTTGTTGCTCTGCTAATGGAATAGTCGAATGCAGAAGGTGAATACGATACTTTGACGTGTCGGAAAAATCAACGCTCAAAGGTCCTAACGGCGTTAAAAGGCCACGTTGAACAGCCATGATATCGTCCCAACCTGGGAGGAATACCAAGACGTGCCCATCACTAGAGCGCTGCAAAACATGAGCAATGGTTGCACTAATCAACGGATAGGGAAGCTCAATATCTTCATCGCGAGACTCCGATCCTGTATTACTACGACTTGGTGGAACTCCAAGGGAAGCTGCCGCCACGCCAAGCTCTTTGTTTAAGTATTTTGTAACAGATTCCTGCGTCAATGTCCAGTTCATCGGGCCCTTCACAAGAAGAGGTACAAAGTCCTCCATGAAATATTTTGTGACGGGAAATGATCTTCCAGGAATCTCGATCATACCTGCGGGCCGATTTTCCTCATCTGGGAAGTAATTTTGGAATAACAGTGGGTCGATTGTGGCACTCATCAGGACAATTTTAAGTGGTTTGTTCCTCGCTTTCCTGTCGGCCAGCAGTCGTTTGATGACCACCAGCAACAAATCAGTATCGACATCGCGCTCATGAACCTCGTCAACAACGATGTGTGTAACATCATCAAGATTCATACTCGCAGAGTGACGAGTATCGGCAAGAGCAGACTGGAGTCGCTTCAACAGAACTCCGGTTGTACAAAAGGTTATGGATCCATGTTGCTCGGGGAGTTTGGCCTCAAATCGGACCTGGTATCCAATGGTCTTTCCTAATGTCTCACCTCGTTCCTTCGCCACACGGTCGGCCACACTAATCGCTGCCAGACGACGAGGCTGAGTGCAAACAATGTTGCAACTCGCACCTTTTCCTTGCTCGACATAGTCGTCAAGGATCAGCTGGGGAATTTGGGTTGTTTTACCTGAACCCGTGGCAGCCATGCAGATTGTAACATCATTGCCTCGTATGTGAGAAATAATATCCGCCGCACGCACGTGAACAGGTAGGGACATTCTCGATGACCGCATTGGTTCTAATTTGGGGTCTGCTAGATATTTTTGACGTCTTGAAAGCAGTTGTGCGGATTTTTCCGCGATGAAATGGGGGCTGTGGCGCCGTGCAGGGTGGCGCGGTATCGTAAGACTGTGATTCTGGCCGTGCTCTATTGTTGTCGAGGCGATGGCAGGTCGATTTCGATATAAATTACTCTTCTTGATGTCTACGCATAGATCTCGAATTTCATCATCCAACTTATCACTTATCTGGAAGAACACCTTGGGTGCCAGACCTAGATCCGCGCCGGACTTCGCTGCCTCGACGAATGTGTTCCAAAGGTCGGAGTCACGACTCTCGAGGTACTGCGTGACGTCCAGATAACATGCCACTTGTGCAGCCTTTTTGGTACCACCAGATCCCAGGCCTATTCGACGACCACCGACAGTCATGATAGCTTCCCATCCACTGCCCCCTTTGCGAATTTCCTCGAATACAATATCAGGCTTTCCGAAGCTATAACGACGACAATAGTAATCCATGAAACTTCGTGCCTTTTCGTAACTGACGACAGAACCATCCGAAAGTGTGATGTCGGTTTGGTCACCTGTTTTGGGATGGAGCTGTTTGGGGTTGTCGAGCTACAGAAACGATGTCAACTGCAAGACACAAAGAGTGAGATAAAACGCACCAAACCAAGTTCATGCAGCTGGAAAACAGCGGACAACGCAGCGAGCTTCTCCGCTTGCTTTTTTTCTGGACTATCGCCCACTCCGACGATGGGAAGCTCCATACTTACAGTTACCGTAGCTCTTTTCGAGTCACTATCAACTTGTGCTTGATGAGGGGATTCTCAATGAAAAACTTGCCTCCATATTCGCAGTGTTTGCCCTTTTCCGTCCACAACAACAAGTCCATCCACCACCTTGTATGAAGGTAAATTTCCTGTAGAAAGCATTGAGAAATTCCCCAGCGACGATTTTGGTGTATTCTCATGCACTGGTTTAAGCGGAAGGAGGGATTTTCGATATTTTTGGGAAATATAAGCATGATCGTGCAGGGGTGCATCCAGTACGTTAAATTTCCCGCTACGGTCTCTGGACCAGCGGTGAGACGAGCCAGACTGTGCGGAGCGGCGAGAAGATTGCTGATGTGAGGAGTGTGGCATTTCAAAGGAAGGAGAGACAAGGGGTGAAGGACCAGCAGTACGTCTGGAGAAGGAGAACGAGGAATTGTCGACACGAAGAACTTTGGGAGACGTCGCAGTTGCCTGCTGTGCAAAAGAGCGTTTATGTGGATTGGACACTTGCATGAGAAGGCAACGCCTGTTCCGCAATGCCAGAGCTAGTCGCATTAATGGAAGTTAAGACTAACCACTAAGTCACCCGGAAGTTACCGAGTATACATACTACTATCATCCGTCCGACCATCTCTTTGCAGCCCGGTCAATCCCTTCCAGATACCTTAGACGAACTGCAGCTTCCTTCACTCTTTCCCATTGCTCTTGTCCTACTAATGCTTCCAATTCCTTAACCGTTTCTTGCATCTTGGCTGGACCATGCATGCCCTTTATTTAATTCAGAATCAAAACTGCCGCGAACTGTACGAACCGCGGTTCTCGTCAATAAGAGACTCGATTACATCCTTATCGACCGCTTCTTCAATCGTCTCTCTAGTCTGCATAATTTCAGACATGAATTCCATGTTATCTACCTGGTCACCCTCTGAGATAGGATGTTGATGACACTCGAGTAAATACTCCGCACGAGGAAGAGGCCTGAGGAGACGTTGGTATGCTTCGTTAATGCGAGAAGACAAAGCTTGGGCAACATCTTGCTTATTCTTGGAATACAGAATGATGAAGGTAAATAAGCAAACAATGAGCATATAGACGCACAGAACCCCTGGAAGCCCAGGAATCAGGATGGCATATGGCCTGTGCCTCGCGAAATTTTTGTTTGAGGGTGACAACATCAATAGCAAAAGGGTTTGGATGATAAGGGAGACCGAATATATCATGAAGCCTTGTGTTAGATGGGAGGTGTGATATGTGCCAACAGTTTGTACAGGCTGGGAGAAGAGATGGAAGGATAGCAGCACAATTGGGACATTTATTGGGGCGAGGGGTGGAATGAATAGACCGAACGAGATACTGAAGTGAAATTCTCGAGCGACCCAGATATCGAGCAAGCCGCATAACAAAGAAACCAGTTGCTTACGTGATCACAATCAGCTACTTATGGAACCCAACCCTCCTCCATCGACCTCCATCTCACGAGATGACTACGATGCCGTTAACCCTGCCCGCGAACGTTTCATGCACAAGTCTCATTTCCTATCACTTCCCAATCTCAAACGCTCTCGTTCGACATCCAACCCAGCCTCGTCGGCCGTTCGTTTGCCACCTTCCGATCCAACTGTATTCACGGCCGATATTATCAGCCTAGATCCATCTCAACTTGACCATCAAGACGAAGATAGAGACAAGTATCAATGGGCCATAGTTTACGAGAACCAGAGGGGGTGCGTTCATTGACAATCACACAAGAAAGATCACTTCACCATCCGTTACCTGTTCAGGATGACCATTTTCTCTATCCCATACTATTCTCGTCTTTCTCTTCTTCCATCTGACCCTTCTCCATTTACTATGCCCCATTCATCCCCCGATCGCTCGACACATTATTCTGTCACATTAGACAACTATCCTCTTCCAGACGGGAATTGGCGATGGGTCTCCAAAAGCTGGATGATTGACATGCGATCAGACTCGGGCGAAGTCCAGCACGATGGTTTTGAATATAACTGGGTGTTCCAGACACACAATTGGCGTGCTAAAGTAGGACCACTCAGTGCAGGTGGCTGGGTTCGCAGACGACGCTGGGTGCGATTGATGATGAAGCCTGCAAAGCAAACTCGACAGGTGCATAACGATGATTATGGATACAGCCTTACACCCCCTACTATTGAGAGCGGCTTCAATGGCCTGCCTGTTGGTCCTCCAATCCCTTCATCCGTCAACTTGCCCGATTCTGTTCGATCAGGTAGCTCTCTGGATGTGAGCGCCATATGGTCTAGTGACGTTGAGCTGAACTGGACAACGTGTCGCATGATCATGAAGAAACTTGGGCGAGATGGTCGAAAACTCGAACTATGGAAGACATGGCTTCGCCAATACCATGTCAATATCGGGGAAACGGATCGCAAGGGAAAGGGAAGGCACTCGCAGTGGAGCGAAGATGACAATCTGCTCCCCGAAATCCAGAGCATGGTTTCTAGCAGTTCCGAGTTACTGGTGCAGTTCAGATGCCCTCCAAGAGAGTATTTAATTCCGGTTCTCCGCAGATATGTATGTTCCTTTCAACGACCACCCTAAGCGTGATCTGCTCATCTGATATTCAGGGTGATTCTTTATTAAGCTCGTTTATATATCCTGAATCGCGAGCAGAGTTGCTAAACGAATTGGGTCTTGCGGGGCTATTATGTGAGTTAAACATTAGAAGAAAAGCAGAATTTTGGAGCTACATGAGTGGACTTGAGCAGATTATCACATGATGTTACTACCTGCTTAAGTATTAGTATATTACCTCAAGTTGTCTAGTTGTATATTGCACATGAAACAGAAATCATGGATTCAGTCCTTCCCAGCCTTTTCCGAAGATCCAACACATCCTCTTCAGATATTACTTAGAACATATGCCCTTAGCCTTTCCCTTTCCCTTGGCCCATCCCTCATTCCCTTCATCTCCTCTCGTATATCGTCAAAGTCATCTCCCAGAACTAGCTTGGTAGCTCTGAAACGTGTGCTCAGACGCGAATTTGGCTTTGACGGCTTTGCGTTTGCCATCACCGTCTGTGTCGGTGGCGGAGCAGCTATTCGACGACTATGGCACATTCTTGATTCTCCATCACAGCAGGCCAGCTCCATACTACCCATGTCTGTACGAACTGCTCGGAGACAATGCATCACTTACCTGCAGATGCTGACTTCATATCAGAAGACTTTCCTTGCCAACGTCCTCTCGTCCTCCCTTGGGGTTTTGTTGCTACAGGCAGGTTATCGCCGCTCTCGTCGGTTGACAGGGGATAGACCTTCTTCAACTCTCAAAGTGCCTCATACCAAACTATCCACCCGAACAAATCGAGCACTTCCCACCCTGGATTTGACATTGCTTCTCTTCGTGCGAGCTATGGATGCTATCCTTCAGATCTTCATACAAAGAGTTACAAAACCCGCACACCGATTGCTAGATAACTCTAGGCGTCCTTCTTTCACCGAGCCTTCCTTGATGAGGGATAGATTCCAGAAGAATGCCACTTCAGAAAAGTCAATCCGCGATGTGACTTCACGAACTGACGCCTTTGTTTTCTGGGCGTGTAGTGCGAGGTATATTCCGTATTACTTATGCGCAGGATATTTGCTCACCCTTTCAACGAAGGATTATGTGGTGCTTTTTCTACGAACCTCAAAGGTATGCATGTTCGCCATTATCTGTTGAGTAACACCAGTTGAATGGTCAATATATTTACTTCATATGCCAGGCTTCCGAGCTCATATGTAAAGTGGATTGCCACACTAGCGAGCCTTGATGGCCGTATTCTTCATGCCTTAAGACTCCTCCGGGATGGTCGTTGGACGTACACCAATGGATCCCCTTCGCACTCCCATATTCTTCGCATGTTTTCCAAAGAGTTGGGGTATAATGCGTCGTGGGGGGACCCTGCTGCTCTTCCAGCTTATGGAGGAGCTGTAGCAGATGCAGCTTGGAAGACTCTTGGGGTCAAAACTAGACCTGGTGTCGGCGGCCTTCCCTGTGAACTGGTTCATGGGGGTATTGGCTCAAATCTCGGGCTTGAGAACAGTTGTACTGCCAACTCGTCGCTGCGGGGCTTGAAGGCTTTTGTGGAAGCAATCGCCATCTATTTACCAGCGAGTATCTTTGTTCTTCACAGTATAGCTCCTCACAATAATCAACAGGTGCACTTTATTCCCGTTCTTCTTACCCGCCCCCGGACTCTCTTCCAAAAGCAATATACCTTTCGGATCGTTCTAGGTGCAGTCCGCAGTGCCAGCTTCTTATCAAGTTTTGTAGCGTCGTTCTGGTACGCAGTATGTTTTACACGATCTTTAGTTTTTGCACGAATCTTCCCCTTCATATCTCACGACTTTTGGGATGGTCCAACTGGATGTATTCTCGCAGGGTGTTTTGTCTGCGGAAGCAGCATCTGGATAGAAAACGGTCGTCGACGAGGGGAAATGGCCCTTTATGTCTTGCCACGAGCAGTCCGCACCCTCCTCCCCGAAAATTGGATCAGAAATGGTAGCAAGAAGGTGCAACTTGCGGAGCGGTTGGTTTTGTTCCTCCTCCTCTTTTGTTCCATTTGACATAGTCTACAGGCTGGCCTTCATCTTATCATTCTCGGCACTTATGACAACAGCAATGCACCATCCCAAGGCTCTTCGTGGACTTTCGCGCTGGACGCTAGCATTTGTGACAAATGGTCCCACCACCGGTTTCTGGAAGCGTAAACGATGAGATAGAATTGAATTGCCTACACCCAACGTGCCACCCACTGCTCCGATACCCGTGATTCAGAACCAGCTCACTACACCATCAATAACCTGAGAGAATGATTGTGGTTTACTACACAGATCACTGTTTCCAATAACACACATTTATGCATCCCAAAGTTGAAGCTTGTGATCGTAGAAGGAACAGGTAGCAATGAGAGTTTTGCCATTTTCATAAGGACTAAACGACCAATCCGCGCCATAGGCAAGTGATTCGTGAGCGTCAAATCGCTTCACTATTTCCCCCTGAACGTTATCGTGATCTAACAGGAAATTAATGACTTTAAAACCGTCGTGCATGCACGCAACGAGTAAATCGTTCTTTCGGGCGGAGCAAGGATGCCATTTGACACGCCACGCACCGCCTCCGACATCGATTTCTGTCAATGGAATGAAAGGGTTCCGGCTGTCAAATAACTTCACTTTGTTGTCGTAACTTGAAAATATGAGCTGGTGTGAATGAGTGCCCAACCATCACATAAACCAACCTTCCTACGGCTAATAAATGTTCAACATGTGGATTGCTTTGAATTGATGTTACCCCCGCATCAAATCTGCCTGAGGCATCAGGTACTTATCGTGATGGATAGGGGAAATAGACATGATACCGTTTATTGACGAAAAGAGGGCGTGAGCAATCTAGTCGGATGTCCCATGACTTCATTTTTAGGTCATCACCCCCTTCGTTCAGGAAATTCAGCGGTGACCTCAGGTTGAGGATCTAGACTGGCCAAACCTGAATAAACCACATTGGTGTCCCAATAGTTCCATGCGGCGACCCAGGGCTCATTATCGTGAGCATGCCAAGAACTGCTCAGTGAAAGACCGCGGGCGTCACGGGGGCAAAGCAGACAGAGAGAGCCGTTCGAAAGAGAGACGATCATGGATCCTAGGTCACTGACGGCGACATTTCAGACTAGGCAGTTCTTTGTGATGGGTCACTCCTACTTTCCTGGGGTTCTCCGGTTCGACCAGTCTATTGATAGACATAGTATGTCTGGGGAAGCACACCGGATGGCATCAACGGGATATAGGCTGCGCTAGCGGACTGATACTCGAAGATCCCGGGGAAAGGAAAACAAGTTATACTTACTGTTGCTTCTTGCCATTCGTGAAGAGTAATGTTCCCTTCCGAATCAGCAACACCGAGAATTGCAGTTGTCGAATGACGCCTTTGTCATTGTAAGCTGATAGCTTATTACAGGGCGAAAATACATTACCATTTCATATCTGTGATAGCGGGTAAATCAAAGGCTTGCGTTTGAATTCTACAAGAGACCTTAGTCTATCATTCAAAAGGGCCAGAAACAACACTTACAGCCCTCGTTCTCCTGTTGAGAGCGAAGATTCCACTTGAAATACGAAGCATTTACCCCGTCTGGATTGCTGAGAGACTAAAGGGTTTGTGCTAATCTCCTCTGAAGACAGGGTAGTCCTTGGAGAAGCTTCCTCCAGTTTATACGTCCCACAGACCAAGACATCCAGAATGTCTGGATGCGGACAGAATTCTACACTATCTGCGGGCAAGATCGTGTCAAAGGCAGACTCGGACATGAAAGATGAAAGACGGCGGCGACAGTGCTAGCTTGTAAACCAAACATGTACTAATAGTATACAGTGAACTTCGCATTTTACCATCACTCGGTATGGACTTTGTTCAAGGGCTTGACCCATCCAAGCTTGTGTTCGCCGAGACGGTATTCATGATTCTGTTAGTTATTGTAAGGGAGTTTAACCTCTAGTCATCTAGATTCTGTCCTTTCTTGTCAGTCCTTTTACATCGCCACCATACAACTTGGCTATTTTCCTCTTTGGCATATATGCGCAAGAAAACACAGAAAGCGTCCAAGCTCTGCAGATAGTGAACCTTTAGAGCGTTCATCAGATGTTCTGTTGTCCGGCTGAATCCCTACTAGTTTACAGGACTCCTTGGCGCTTCAGCCCTCTTTGACGTGGTGTGGATGATCAGGCATGAACAAAATGGTTTTGTGAAATTACTGACTGTCATCCTACTTCTGCTAAAGGTGTGTTGCTAGCAATATCCCACGTCTCATGTTTGATTCCACATTAGATTCCGACATTTTTCGCATTTGGAAACTCATTGCGTCAACGTGGACTGCAGTTTCCTGACATCAGTGGGCCTACTGGTGGGTAATAGTCCTCCAATCCAATCGGCTGAGGTCTAATAATCGGCAGTTTGGTCAATGCCTGGAGGTTTCACATCTGGAGACGCCGAAGGGTATCAAAACGTGGACGCAGCTAGGCCTATTCAGCATACGCGGCCCTCGGCACCTTCTTCTACATTGCCTCAAATTCATGCTGGCCAATCCCAGGGGGCACCGGGTGCATATCAGACTGTATGATTACGTGTAATGGAAATGGTCTAGACATATCTCCGTCGATATGAGTAATATTCATAAAGGTGAAAACACCTACGGATCAGGCGTCGTGGGACAATAGTTGCTGTCATCTTCAGCAGTCCACATGCGCTCGTCCTCATCCGCAGAGACATCTTCGTATAATGTGCCCATTTCTATGCCATAGTCTAAATCATCCAGCAGCTCCTGAACAGCTACCAGGAACTCTCCCTGGTTTTCCGCCCGCTTTCTCGAAAATAGCCATGGGCAGTCGAGTGATTCACACTTGATTGGTTCTGTTGGTTCTGATCCGGTGCACGTAGCACAGATGCGGTGGGCATTTGCGAGGCGTTTCTGGTTGACTTTAATACGGTGGGATAGATTGACCATTGTTTGTTGTGGAGCAAAGAAACATTCATCACACAGACCTGCAAAGCAGATTTAAGAATGATCTGAACAAGTTTTATATTTGTTTACCTTGGGAGGCAAGTCCTCCGCAGATAACACATTGAGAGCTGTGGAAATGTTCCTCAATGTTCAGTCGACTGGGTGTTCCAATGGTATCCATGGCTACCGTAGGAGAGAAGTTGGATTCCAGATAATGCGTTTTGGGCATGTCAAGAAACCACTTGCGTACATTAGCGCCGACAAGCATAAAAATTCGTTCCAATGGTGGTATGAGTATGTTTGAAATGTAGTACATAGCATCAAGATGTATATGACTGTTTGAATTCGTGTTGGTGAACGAAAATTAGGCAAGCAACTTCCGGAGATTTACCTGTTCTTTAACAGTTCCAAAGGATCCATAGCTCTGTCAACAAGTTTGGAGTGTGGTGGACCTCGGGTAATAACATATGGCACACGTTCACCATACTGAGGTTCGCTGCTGGGATCATATAACATGCGCCGGGCTGCCACGGCAACACCTGGTGGAGGTGGAATTTTATCACTATGAAAAGCTGAGATAAATCTGACAATCACGGAAAAATATTCGGCTACCTATACGTCCCCATTCTCACCTCTTTCGCGAAAATGAAATCTTGTATGGAAACCTTGTTATCTAGAAGTTTCGACCACGAGTCACAGCAGTAATCCTTGACTTGGCTGAGATCTTGTGTCCTAAAAAGAATCCTGCGCATTATGAGAATGGAGTTAAACAGTAATAGAAAAATTACGGATTACTTCAAACAGTTTTCGGTCATCTTCCGTTGAGCCCATACACCATCCCTCCGTACAGTTTCAATGCCCTTCGCATCAAATACAGGGTCCTTGTCGTCAACGTGTTCATATTTAAATCCAACATATCGTTTCTTAGCCATCAGCACACATGGATGGTATACCTTTCCTCAAGGTCACGATCATAGAAACCTCTGAACTGAAGTTTACTGACCTTCTCAAATTTTAATTTCACGGGCGAAGGGTTCAGTGCGGTGACTGTGTCTGCAATGTCGTTCCCAATGCGGAATGCTTGCTCCTTAGTTTTGCCTGGTAAGTATCTAGCACGAGATTAGTGCAAGCAAAATCGTTCAGTTATGGAACTGGCCATACACAAACATACTATCAGTGTCACCGTAAACGACCTGCACCACGGTTCTGTCATATCTTCCGTGTTTCCTGTCATGCGATACGTACCTCTGCACCCCATTTTTTGGTGGTATTTATCGTCATAATGGCCTAGATAGGTTGAGTATTCAAGAAAGATCAATTGGCAGAGGATAACAGACCTTTTCCAATGTTTCACGCCCACTCTGAACGATGCTGTCCGCAATTTCAACCGCAGGCATGCGACCAGAGAACGTTGCACTGGTATAGCCGTACGTAACATTGCAAATATATTTGAGACTAAGCTGGCGCGCATCAAGTATTCTTCGTAGGTCCTGGAATGAGTATTAGAATCGGTCCAGTTCATATTCCGGGAATAACACCTTATCATTCTTGATACCCTTCATAGCCTGTTTGACCATTATTCTAGTGTCCAGGAGCTCTATTAACATTCGTCCCAAGAGTCCTTTTCGCACTTCGGGCTTTGTATAAATAATGCCGTTTGGAGCAACTGTGCCAACAGAAGAGTGTATAACTTCGCTGGGATGAAACTTCCTCACTTACCATGGAGATGTCCTTGAAGAGTCTCAAGGATGCCGGGAGGTAGGTGAAGATCACTTACGCCAAGTTTGTTTTGACCATTGAAATCGTTGATGCGCCCGAGGCATGTAGAATAACAATAATTATATGCAATTATGATGGATGGATAGAGCGATTGGAAATCGAGCACAAGGAGCGGGCTCGAATAGAAGGCCGACATCGGCTCCATTATAAGTGGCATGCATTCCGCTGCATTTTGCTTGCCAACCTGTTTGAACCATGAATGTAAGGCAAAATCCAAGAATGAAAGGTAGCATACGTCTTGTTTGCTTGGTGACAAGAGTACAAAGCTTTCGGGTTTAGCTATTCTGAACATGAAAGATTCAACTTTGAACTGAGAACCCCGACTAATAACAGAGAAGAAGTCAACCCCGAATACACGGGCAAATTCACTAATTCCATGATTAAGCACAATATATGAAAAAGGAGAAATTTCGCCTTACGCAGTTTTTGTAATGATGTCGGATTCCTCAAGAATTTTCAGGACCATTCCAGTGCGATTTGAGAAGTACCGCAAAATACGAGCAGAGTGGGCGGGGACATTGCTGTGATGCCATTCTGACAATGTCGAAAAGGCATACCTAGGTATTCTGCAATATTTTAGTGAACATTGCATCCCCGAATAGATGGGGTTGATACCTTTGTTGTAAAACATGGAATGCAATGTTCTCGAAAGTGTAGCTGGTGAGCGTTTGTTCTGAACGCATTATGCGCCACAAATTTAAAACGTGGCGCCCAACAACCCGGAATGTAGAAGTATGTCGCATTGCCCATTGATCAGCGATAGCTGTGCGTGAAGTCGGAGCACGAGAGATCAGATCAGCAACATCAAGGCCTATGTTAGACAACGGTCAACCAAGTAGCGTGAGAACAGTAAAAGATGACCACCGTATTGTTGACCTCGTGCATTGAGGTACCCCCACGAGGCACGTTGAACTTCCCATCCGACAAGAATATCCGGATCAAGGTCTACAACAATGTCTACCACCTTGTTTATCAGCTCAAACTCGCTCGGAACGATCTCGGGTTGGACGTCCCTAAGCCGACGTTGATCAAGCTGAGTATCATGCATGATAACTATTCCAGGTTGAGGATTACTGCCTTCAAAATCTTTATAAGTGTAAAACACCGCCAGAATCTCGTCTGTGTCCGGATCTGGATTTTGTTCCCCTCGCGTAAGAGCTACAAGCAATATAAGACAGTAACCGAAGATGAGGCAATCCAGATATTCACCAAAAACTTCGAGCGATAACAGAGCCATTGCTTGTCTCTCACGAGGTGCGTCTAAAGTTGTTGTCCCTAATGTATTCTTCAGCCCATAGACGTTTGCTTGTGTTGGTCCCTCGATCTGTAAAACAAAATGATGCTAGCAATTGAAGACAACGGGCTGATCGAACCTTACTAACTCACCTGAGATCGAGAGTTACACAGTTGAACGTTTGCATGTAATTTGTCATTCTGAGAAGCAATCCAAACCTTGACTTCCTTCACGCTGGGTGGACCGCTAGCGTATTCCCAACCCCCAACCTCGGCGGGGTCAAAATCTGACGCCCGAAATAGTGTGTCGGGCAATCCACTAGAGACATCCCAATCCTCAAGACCACAGATACCCTGGCCCCCTTGGAGATGATACAGGAATCCTGCATATTCTTGTGACCTTTCAGGAATATCCCATGCCCGGGAATAGTGAGGAGGCCGATAGATTTGGTTTGGAATGTTGTCACCGAGGGCTTCCAACAGCTCCAGACTCTCAGGAGGAGCATGGGCGTAAGTGTAACTATTCAAATTCAGGACTTTAATAGAACGGAATGCATAAGAGACTCGAATGGGCTTCGCGAGGGTGCGCTTGGAGTTGGGTGCAGGAACCAGCAACGGTGAAGAGGTAGATGACGATGAGTGCGAAGCGTCTGGTTGTGAAATGAAACTGAGCTTGCGTCTCTTCGAAGGCTGATCATCAGCCTCCTCCAACGCTCTCTGGATTGAGACTTCTACACTTTGTTCTCGTTGCGACCCCACAATGTCCGTTGCTTGCCTGCAAGGGTCTGCTTCGTCGATAGATAGCTGACTAGCACTATTTATAGAAACTGCGTAAGTACATTTCTCTGGAGCTAACGGCATGGTACCTCGGTGGAGGATCGGGCGACGTCTTCAAGGGTATCCTATCACAAACATAAATCTCTTATCAAACACATGAAACAGCATTTACAAACCTAGTGGGGGTTACAGGAGGATTTCGGGCAGTGGCAAAATGCGGAGGGCTTATAAGAGAATAAGCAAGTCATTTCTGTGAATGAGCGAAAATGATACCTCGCCAAACTATATTCAAGCCCATGAGGACTACTGGAACCGGGATAGTCTTGCTGAAAAGGGTCGAGCGAGCTTTTTTGACGTTTAAAATGGTTTCAAGGCCTAAGAAATAGATTACAAACGTTGTAATATTTTGGGAATGAACTTCTGGCACGGGTGAATCTGCATTGAGAATAGTTTCGTCGCCATACTCTTCGTATGGGTCAGGTTCCTCTTCCTCGACGTGATGTTCGTCATCTCCTAGTAGTCGAGCCCACTCTGCTTCCTCTTGTTCAATCATCTGGCTGATTTCCTGGCCAGAAATCATAGAAAAGTCGACTTCAATGTCACTGCCATTGTCAATTTCTTTGAGTTCATTAGAGGTATCCCTCCGCTCTTTGACACGGTTAAAGTTTTCTTGTGAGGCCTGCTTGGTCGGATTCTGCTCTACTTCGTAAAATCTTATCGGCTTGCATACTCTCGAAGACTCATCCCACAACGCCTCGACGCTTTCGAAGGTGCTCATGGTCCAATTCTGCCAATCGCTAGGCTCTCTGGGTGGGGCACCCCCTGCATCGCCCCTTTCTCTTTCTATCCTTGCTCGCAATTCTTCCCACCACCGAGACTCTGAAACCCAGTTACCACCATGAGCTCTGGAAGAATCACTTGGGTCGGCAGGGATTTCTGGCGACGGATTGAGGCCAAGCGCACGACGGCGCGCGCGTTCGTCTTCCCACAGTTCTCGAACGCTCAGGACGAGAGGCTCAGGAGGTAGAGGTGGTGCGGGGATTTCAAGCTTGTGATGCAGGTTACGAGCAGCGATACGATGTCTGTTAAGGATTTGCGGAGCAATGACATCCACCTCGAGGGGCAAACGAGATTGACGGAAATATGGAGATGGGTTTAAATGCACTTCACCCACATCTGAGCCATCAGAGACATCGCGTTCAAGGGCAGCACTGACGTCGATCCATCCACATCCGTATAAACCAAAATCGCACATGAATTGCAAGATATAACTGAGATGGCTTTCAAAAACACGGAACGGTGTACCCATCACTGCGCCAGACTGTAGGATTGTGGCTGCACGATTGACACATGCAGGATCGGCGACCATAATCTTCAGGAAAGGAGAATATGACGAATGGAAGCCATAGAAATGAACACCTTTCACGAGGATGACAGCGCGGACAAACCGGGAATTGGGTGTAAGAGGGTTGCGTTTGAACGACAAAGCAATAGCATGGTCCAACGAATGCGTCAATTTTGTAACGTAATGGTTCACTAGAGAGAAGATTGAATCTAGATAGAAACTCGAAGAATATAACTGACCATGATCAACGTTCAATTTACCAGTGTACTCTACGAAGAAGTAAGGATAAACTTGATGGATATGAAGGCAAGTTTTCTTCCCGAGAGATGAAGGGCCAAATATGCGGATTACAGGGACACGAGGTAGGGATGAGTTGTCGAGAGAACCAGGTTGGATGAGAGTATGATCAATGTGGTTGATTTGGACGCGCAAAGCAGGTTTTTGGGTCGACTCCATGGGTTCAAGGCGTGTTAGATTACATAACCAGATATCTACAAAGTATTTACATCGTCCGCAAGAACTTGTCGTCCCACCCAATCTTGTCCTGGTTCAAGCTTGACAAACCCTCGAACACAGCCTGGTTCCACGCATACATATCGCTCCCTATGCCGTCTTCAGCAGAGTGCAATATAAAGATCATAGATCCACGTACCATCCCCTGTCTTCCATATCAGATATATTCCTTCCGTTCTCTTGTGGATTCCAGATAACCACATCTTTGAAGTTGGTTGAACTAATAGTAATTCCATCACCGGGCCATTCCAGCTTGTATTTCTGACCAGCATTTTCATATACAGAATCCGTGTATGTCTTCACATCTACAGCGGCCCTTGTTTCCACTTTGGCTCCGGACCGCCCCTCCTCCGTGGCTTCCGTTTTGTCATAATATGATATTTGTTCTAGTGGTCCGATAAGAACTTGTGTAGAAGGCGCTCTGATGTAGTTATGTAGGAGAGCTTGGAACTCGAGAACATCGGGCAGCCCAGCAGTCGGTATGGGTGTCGATCGGTTTTCGACGTGGAGCTCTGTGGTAAGATGATGCTCCGCCAAAGTTACAACATAGCTGAGGTGGAACTGTCTCTTGTAGATCTTGCATATCTTATCGGTCGGTCCAAGAGCTATCCAACGTTATACACTATGCGTCAAGTACGATCGAAAGAACTTGACGCACTTAATGTAACGGATAGTCCGGTGTCAGTTCCTGTAACAGCTCCGTCCCATTGCCAAACCTCACTCCTGCCAAACCCGTGCTGGCTGAGTTGACTATGGTCTGGGTGGGTAGGTGTCCCGAAACAGGGAAACACAACTGGAATGCCACCTCTGACGGGTTTTGAGCCATCGAGAGCGGCCTTTGAAGATACGAAAAGCCTTTCGATGGGCTCTGTGTTTCGTTCGTTGCCTGACTTCCAAGAGATGACCGTTGCACCATAAAACAATATTTCAACACTGGATCCCTAGACAGCAAGAAAGTTACTTGTGTGTAGTCTTTGACAGAGACCGGATTTACCTTGGGATGCTTGAGTAGTACTCTGTCCGACATGAACTTCCTTATCTTACCGAGATTTCGCACCGTGTTACATGTTAAGTATACATGACTGCACGGGTTGTGCAACACGTGCCTTGAAACCGAACTGTGTCATTGTCAACTGTCGATCTCCTGCTATTCTAACACGAAACTTATCTTGCTACCAGTTGGCTACCTTAGCAGGTATCAAACCCGATAACATGGACTCCGGATTTCCTGTCGAAGATGTCTGTTGTTGCAATCGTCATATGGATCAAATACTAACCTTGTTCCAATCGTACGTAGATTGCTCCAATTGCCATTCTCATGGATGAGCTTCGGTCTGAAGATGTTCAACTGCGCCTGAATGCCATACATAGCATCCCCACTATAGCCCTTGCTCTTGGACCCGATCGTTCGCGGGATGAGCTAGTGCCTTTTCTGCAAGATTCTGTTGACGATGAAGATGAAGTCCTGCTTGCGTTAGCAGAAGAATTGGGGAAGAACTTCGAAGAATATGTAGGTGGGAAGGAGTTCGCTCATATATTATTGGGACCACTAGAGAATCTTTCTGCGGTTGAGGAAACACTTGTCCGTGACAAGGTGCGCTTTTCAGCTCTGACTGCGAGATACCTTTTCCTTATATCTATCCAGGCTGCTGAATCGATCACCAAAGTTGCTGCTGTTCTTTCTCAAAGTCAACTTGAAGAGCATTACATACCTCTTCTGAAGAGGCTCTCTCAAGGAGAGTGGTTTACATCTCGGACATCATCTGCGGCACTCTACCCGGCTGTTTATGCCAAGGTCTCACCACCCATTCAAGACGACTTGCGGAAAAGCTTTTCGCTTCTTGGTTCTGATGATACCCCCATGGTGCGGCGTGCCGCCGCAAAGTGGCTCGGGGTACGCATCATATACTGCTTAACCAGTGCAAGTCAATGATTCGGCTTGTTTCACCACGCAGCCACTTTTGACTCATCTGGAAAAGCAACATATCCTGTCAGATGGTTTGCCAATCTACCGTCGACTTCAATCCGACGATCAAGATTCAGTTCGCCTTTTGACCGTCGAGGATCTCATTGTCCTTGCAAAGCGGATGTCACCAGCTGAGGTAAAGGAGCAGCTTTTGAAGCAAATCAGACATAGCATTGGCGACAAAAGCTGGCGTGTGCGATACATGGCAGCGAATCACTTCAATGAGGTATATGTCTAGATCTGACGTATTATTATCACTAAATGTCTGTATAGCTTTCAGAAGCCGTTGGCGTAGAGCTTGTGCGGGAGGAGTTAATTGGACAGTATGTTCAATTGTTGAAGGATAACGAAGCGGAAGTCCGAAGTGCTGCAGCGGGTCAGATCCCAGGTCTGTTGGTTTCTCCTTTAAGTGTCTGGCGTTATTGAACAGAGCAAAGGTTTTTCTAAACTCCTTGATAAAGAGGTTATCCTCGCACGGATAGTTCCATGCGTGCGAGATCTGTCACAGGACTCTTCACAACACGTCCGTGCTGCGCTTGCGATTCAGATCAGCGGACTTGCTCCATTGCTGAACAAGGAACCGACCATCGAGCATCTACTGCCATTATTCCTGCACCTTCTTAAGGATGACTTTCCAGAAGTGAGATTGAACATTATCAGCAAGCTCGAGACGGTTAATTCAGGTTCGACTAAGTGACATCATCTCAGCCCGTCAGCTGATGCATTTTACAGTTATCGGCATCGATCTATTGTCCGAGAGCCTCCTCCCAGCCATTGTCGAGCTTGCCGATGACAAGTCGTGGCGCGTGAGGCAAGCCATCATAGAGTATATACCGTTGCTCGCCAACCAGCTGGGAAAGCCTTTCTTCGATGAACAGATGGGTACTTTATGTATGTCTTGGCTTGGAGATACGGTTTACAGCATAAGGGAAGCTGCCATCGTCAACTTGAAAAAACTAACAGAAGTCTTCGGTGTGGAATGGGCGAAGGTTGCGATAGTACCAAAGGTCATGGGAATGGGACAGCATCCTAATTATATGTATCGAATGACTACTGTTCAGGCCATAATGGTACGTGACTCTTTTGAAGTCGTGCTCGGCACACTGACGAACGTAACAGACGATCGCACCATCGTTGAACCTGGAGATTGTTCGTGCCGAGATCATCAATCCTCTTCTCCTTCTCGCCAGCGATCCAATTCCGAATATCCGGTTTAATGTTGCCAAGTCGTTGGAAGTCCTCGCTGCCACGTTCAACAACACATCGCCAGAGGGCCACGAATTTGTTCAACAACAAATAGTTCCTGTGCTGGACCAACAAAAAAATGATCAGGATGCAGACGTTCGCTTTTTCGCAACACGTGCGCTGCAGAAAGCACATTCAACGGCAATCTAACGTGCGTTGTTACTGTTGTTACATTTCCCATAATTGTCCCTCGAATTCGACATAGTGTTCAAATGAAATACCTAAACCCCGTTTCCTTGCATGATTACCGTAATGACAGAGTTCCACTATTTATCACCTGGCACCATAATATGTATCCATGAGCCCTTGAGGTATCTCAAGTAAATGCATATCTGTGATAGGGACTAACATGGATACATCTGGATACATCTGGATATGCAACCATGGATACAGATACAGTATGGATACAGATACAACTATATCTGGATAAACTGTGGATATCTATACTTAACAAAATGGAATTGCTTTTGGGTGACTGATTTGGATTCCAATGTTCTTAGATTCACATATTCATAGCTCTACTTTACTAGTTCTGCAAAAGTTTTCAGAGTAATACATATTGACAACATTTGAGACATAATCAAAAACATTTCAAATTTCTGGGTCCAATTCGGTACTTATATTCTCCTCCTTACACTCCTCTCCCATTTCAGACTTGACTATCCCTACCATCTTGTCAAACCCAGGATACAGTGGTGATTCCACAGCCATTTGTGCTCTAAAGGTCTGTGAGTTCATGTTATGCTGTAGGTGACTGATCTGAAGACATCCACTTGAAAATGCCCATTCAGCATCAACTGAGGATGCTAAAACACATGTGAGGGCCTGAATACATCACACAATAATGTACACTTACCTGGTACAGAGCAAAAGTCTGAGCCCATTTTTGCCAGGCATGGATGATGTTGACTTGCTAGGTGCCAATATTTCATGTAACCACCAACCTCTGCAATTGCATCAGATGTAAGAACTGGATCTGAAAGATATGTTGTGATGTCATCAGATGGTCCATGTGTTTGATTAGTAGCTGACTTGGCCCATTTATTCTTTGACTGGTGAAAAATTAGTAGGTAGCAATTTATATAACAGTAGTAAAAATACCACTAGAGCTGATTCCTCATGAGCATCAGATGACTCAGCTAGGGTGTATGACTCTCTGAAGTGAGTGACAACCAATTTTTTGATGTCTCTGATTTGAGCTGAAGTGCGACCATGATCTTTGAACCACTTCAACTTCCGATCAGGACACATGACTAAAATAAAACAAAAAATAAGCAAAATTCTAAACAGAGATTGGATAGCAGCCAACCAATCAAAATTTGATATAGCTTGCAATCAGCTGATAAGAGTGAGTTTTTATGTGTGAGAAGCAGTGCTGCCTGTGCTGCCACCCAGACAACATTGGGAAGCTCATCATCTTCATCATCATGAACAGCCTGCAGAGAGTCTCCAATATCCTCCAAGATGGGCCTATAATTAAACAGTAATATATAGAAAGTTGGAAAACAAGCCTGAAAATAATTCTGAACATGCTTTGACATCTCAAAGTACATGGCATTCACATCCCGGCTGACAGTCATAGGATGAGGGATTTTTGTACCAGGCTGGAGCATTTGGACCTCTGTCTGATAATCATCATCAAGTACTGAGTTAAATGACTAGCAATGAGTGCACGATGAGCTGCCTCAGAATATGGAGGACCAGATGATGAAACCTGGGTGCCCGAGATCCCATGGCACTTATTACACTGAGCTACACCAAGCTGGAGATTGCTTGTTCCCCCAGATGTTTTGCTCCATGCACAGGTATCGGAGTGAGTTGTTGGATACATTTTACAAGTAAATATGAAGTCAATATGGGATGGGGAGTCATCCTCAGCACATTCATGGATCAGAGAAACATCATAATGGTCATAGACCTCAGACCTCCACACTGCCCTCGAAGCAGCTAATAAAAATTGTAACATAATCACAAGGGATAGGGTATAAAGAAACTTACCAATAATATCCTCATCTGGTAACTCCCAAACCTCTAGATCAGCCTGTGCATGAATTCCAGGAGCCTCCCTCCATTGACGATGATGGACAGGTGATGCAACTACAGCAGGGTGGCTGTGAGATTCCAAATCCGAGTGCTCTGGAGTTGCCAATAGTGTGCGAGGAAGGGATCCAGGTGTTGTTTCTCAGCTTCTTGAAGTTGTACCATGAATACCAGGGGTATTCCCATGGCTAACAGGTGTTGGTTGTTGACTAGCACCTCGACCACACTGACTAGATCCTCGGGGTGGCATGGGGGGAGGGAAGAAAGAAAGCTTCATCGAAAATCAGTGTAGTTTCAAAAAAACTATATATAGCCATGCCTACCCACACACTGCAGCACATGGGACCTGGGTCATGAGCCAGTCATGACAGGTTGTTGTGCCATTCACCAACAGCTCCTGCATCTGAGACAACCCGCAATGGCAGCCTCCCTTGAGCACAGGAGCTATGAGGTGCCAGAAAATGACCACCACCCCACGAGCAGTGGCTCACAGTGGTGGGTGTTGTCTCATAGGTGCCGAGGTGAGAGATCCACCACCCGATGAGCAGTGGCTCACGGCGGTGGGTGTTGTCTCGTAGGTGCCAGGGTGGGAGATCCACCACCCCACAAGCAGTGGCTCACAGGTGTGGGTGTTGTTGGTTTACATCCTGAAGAAAGAAAACATACTGTTAGTGGATAAAACAAAGAAAAGAAGGGGAAAAAACATACCTGGGGCCCAAACGACATTCATTCACGTTGTTTGGGCCCTCATCAGGCACTCATTCCCGTTGTTCTCCCTCCTCGTCACCCTCTCCTGTTCTCCCTTGCACCCTGCCTATCCCATGGGGCTCACTCCAGCATCGTTGTTCCATGCACCATGCACCCCACGAGCAGTTGCTCATGGGGCTAGAGGTGTGTGGTGGTCCACTGTCTTGCTACCCCCTCCCTGCCATCTCCTGGCATCAGCACCCACAACCACCCTGTGAGCAGTTGCTCGCAGGTGAGGGGCGGGTACTGGGCATGCCTGGGCATGTTGTGGTGGTTGTGGTGCCTCGGGTGTTAGTGATGTGGTGTGTCGAGGGGCTGGGAGGTGCTTACTATGTGGGTATCCCTCCTGGTGTCTCTCGTTGCCCTTCTGACCCGAATCCATGCCCTCACATCCTGTTTTGACAGGGAGGGGCTTTGTGTGGACATTGTGGGCATGTACTGTCCCATGTTGTCACCTGTTGTCACCCATTGTCACCAGTAGTTCAAGACCTAGAAAATGAAAGATTATAATTAGTAACTAGTTGCTTGTCATAAGTTATAACAGGAAACAAAGAAGAAAAAATTTACTTAGGGCCCAAACGATGCAATCATCATTTGGGCCCATGTTGCAGCTCCACAGCTTGTTTACAGGGCTGGTGGTGGTAGAGTGGAGCTGGGAGCAGCGGTTATCTATGTTAGAGGTGTGGGAGTCAACTCCAGCAATGTCATACCCGTGTTGTATCCGGATACCCATACCGAACTATCCATATCTGATCCAGATTTGTAATACGGTTATCATCTGGTTATGTAACTGGATGAGCCATATCCATGTTAGTCCTTAGGTTTGTGTGACAAATGTCATGTAGGATGTCTCGCTCCTTGCCTTGGGGTGTGATGCCTTCCAGTGCCTGAATGGTGAACAGGTCTGGCTGCAACAACACAATGTTTTGATTGTCATCACTGCTGTCCCCATGGTCTGCATGTTGGGAGAGGGCATTGGTCTTCCCCATGCTGTGACCCGGACGGTGGTGCAAGGAGAAATCAAATCTAGATAGATACAGGGACCAATGAGCTTGACAACAATTCAATTTCTTGGCTGTCATAATGCACTCGAGATTCTTGTGATCTGTCCAAATTTCCACCTTGTGTTGGGCACCCTCAGGGAAGTGTTGCCACTCCTTAAGCACACACATTATCACCAATATCTCCTTGTCGTGGATCTCATAGTTTCACTCTATAGCACTAAGGCTTTTGGAGTAGAACACAACAGGATGCCACTTCTGGTCCTCTGGAGACTGCTGAGACAACATGGCACCCATTACAAAGTCAGAACTAGTGTTGCCATGGCTCAGCCGCATTTTTTTGCTACTTTGGGAAATAAAATAGCTAAAATTCTGAAAATATTTGAGGACCTACATCACATGATAAGCCGAGGGGTCCTCAAATATTTTCAGAATTTTAGCTATTTTATTTCCCAAAGTAGCAAAAAAACGTGGCTGAGCTGTGGCAACACTAGTCAGAACTGTTGGCTTCTACACAAAAAGGGTGCAAATCATCAGCAAAGGTAAGAATGGGAGTGGAAGTCACCATCTCCTTAAGCTTTTCAAATGCCTCCTGTTGTGCATTATCCCACCTCCATGCCTCCTTTCCTGTCAAGTTGAACAGTGGTTGTGCATGATGTGAGAAATCCTTGATAAAATGCTGATAGAAATTGATGAAGCCCAGGAAAGACTGCACCTCTTTCTTGTTTGTGGGCATTGGCCAAGCCATGACCCCATTCACCTTGATAGGATCCATCTCCACCTGACCCTCTGAGATAATCAGGCTGAGGTACTCAATCTTGGTCTTCTCAAACTCGCACTTGTCCTGATGAAGGTAGAGTTTGTACTGTCAAAGTCATTCTAGGATGAGGTGCGTAATGCGACGGTGCTCTTCAACTGTGCGAGTGAAGATGAGGATGTCATTGAGATAGATGCAAACAATGCCTTTGAGGATGAGGTCATGGAAGATGTCATTCATCATGGTCTGAAAGGTGGCAGGACTATTAGTAAGGCCAAAGAACATGACAAGCGATTCAAAAAGACCATGGTTGGTATGAAAGGCTGCCTTCCACTCATCTCCCTCCTTTATCCTCACATTATTGTAGCCCCAATGGATGTCAAGCTTGGTGAAGTATTGGGCTCCACGGAGCTGGTTCACAAGTTCAGAGATGAGAGGTAATGGGTAGCGATTTTTGACTGTGATGTCATTGAGTCTTCTGTAGTCTTGAACTGGTCAAAGTGAGCCATCCTTCTTCTTGACAAAAAAAAAGGGAGAGGCCATGGGTGACTTCGATGGTTGAATATGTCCAGAGGCCAGGTGTCATTGATGAACTGGTCAAGCTGTTGCTGTTGTTCAGGTAGACCTTGCAGGATGAAGGGGTTGCACCAGGGGTGAGTTTGATTGCATGATCCCATGGCTTGCATGCAGGGAGAGAGTCAAACGATTCCTTGTAGAACATGTCCCCAAACTCATGGAGATGAGGAAGCAAGGAATCAGTAGAGGATTTAGCAGCATTGTTTTTGTGGAAGGCCTCAGCAAGGCGTTGCAATATGTTTGATGTAGCACACACCGTATCGGATGCGAGAGTGAGCGAGTATTCAGGTGATGTTGTTGTGCAAGATGGGATCTGTAAGGGGACTAAGGGGGTGCCCTGTGTGTTTTTCCTATTTTTTATGTTCGTCCCATATTTTTCCCCATCTCATTTCCTTCTATTCTTCATTTTCTATGATTTTTCCGGATTTTATTACTAATTTTCCCTTGCTATCATGTTTGTATATGTTGACACTTTTATATTTAGAGGCGGAGTACCCCTTCCGACACATACCCCTTGGTATGATGTCATTCGGCGGCCTTGATCCGCCTATCTCCGCCTTTTTCTATTTTTAGGTTATATTTGATTTTTGTCGTCTTCACATATACTGGGCATCAGCAAGGGGATCCTTAGAGTTTTCTCTTCGGATTTCCCTTTGCTAGGTGCGCCCCCAATGCCTGTATTATGTAGTATAATTTTAACTTCGGATTTCCCTTTGCTAGAGGCTTAGGTTGCCCTTATAGTAGAAAACTCTCCCCTAAGGCCCGAAAATCGCGAACGCGCTGCCCAAAATAGGCAGGTATGGACTGGACGACGCTTCCCAAAGCTCCACAGAGTCCCTACACACCGTTCCAGATACT
The DNA here is from genome assembly GCA_026075535.2 of Tricholoma matsutake. Classification (NCBI taxonomy): domain Eukaryota; kingdom Fungi; phylum Basidiomycota; class Agaricomycetes; order Agaricales; family Tricholomataceae; genus Tricholoma; species Tricholoma matsutake. The sequence continues at coordinate 7,192,823 of AP026540.1, read as the reverse complement.
CTCGCCTTTATTGCGCCGCCATTTTCGCCAAACGCGCTCCCTAGCGACATGGACGCATCAGAACGCTTCGACGCGCTTGAAAGCGACGTTTCCGGAATGCGTGCGCAAATCGACTCGCTTAAATCTACGATTGAAAACTTCGTTAGGACCCTCCAGGCTAACCCTACGACTAATAGTTCCCCCTTCACGACTCCAAGCGCACCCAACAACGATGTTTTGCCAAACGTGTCCACTAAGGAACGTGCCCAGATCAAACCGTCCCCCCCCGCCGAATTTAATGGTGCACGTGCGCAGGGACGTGCATTCCTTAATTCCTGTGAGTTATACATTAGTCTCCAGTCGCATCAATTCGTCGATGAGGCTGCAAAAATTTATTGGGCCTTCACATACATGAAATCTGAACGCGCCTATCTCTATGTGGACCGTATCCTACGTCAAACTAAAGAACTCAGTTCTCTACCTTTCTCCACTTGGGGTGACTTTCGAGCTGAGTTCGTACGCCACTTCTGCCCCCTCAATGAACGCCACCGAGCAGTGACACGACTTGAGTCATCCACTTACCACCAGGGACGTCGATCCGTGGACGACTATATCGATGAGTTCAAGGATTTGGTGGACATGGCAGGGTATGGGAGTGGGTTACCAGTGGTGGTGAAGTTCCGACGGGGACTCAACCGAGAAATTCAGGACCAGATTGCACAGATGTTGGAAGGGCGCCCAGCGGACGATGATATCCTTGCTTGGTATGAAGCTGCTTCACTCTGTGACGAGAACCGACTCACAAATGCGGCGTTTAATGCTGCATTCCGTGCTCCAACTACCACTCATACACCCTACACCTTCAATCGAAGCCTCCCCCGCCCTAACCCCATTCCTGCTCGTCAAACTCCCACACCAGCCGTCAATGTCCCAGTACCAATGGATGTTGATGCAGCCTGCAGCCGTGCACGTAAGTTGGATCTCTGCTACCGTTGTGGGGAACCTGGACACAGGGCTGGAGCGTGTCCCCATCGTCAGGATATCCGCATGCTCACCCCCGAGGGATGAGATGAACTCCTGCAAGATCTGTTGGCACTTGTAGATGTTGAGGAAGCGAAGGATCAAGTTGCAGAGGAGGTTAAGCTGGAAGTTGTAGAGGAGCAGGATTTTCCTATTCGCAGCGAGTGAATTGTACGCCCTCACTGCCTGTCCATAACCGCTTTGAAGTCTTGTCAGTTGAATCCCTGGAGAATGAATCCATTTCTGTGACTGCTCCCCTCTCTGACCCTTCGAAGTTGGCTAAAGACGTACCTGCTCTCCCCATCTCTCCTTCTACTCCACGTCCCAAAATTAAATCATGGGAGCGTAAACTACCACGCAAGTATATTGTGGCATCCACTCCCTCTGCACATTCCTTAAACCTAGCCATCGAACTGCAGACGACCGACACTGGACAGATACTCAGTGTCTCTGCGCTCCTGGACTCTGGTGCGACTGGTCTCTTCATCGATTCCCATCTGGTACAACAACATCGTCTAAATACTCGCTCACTCTCACGTCCGATACCTGTATATAACGTGGATGGATCCCCAAATGAAGCTGGTGCCATCCGAGAGGTTGCAGACCTGGTTCTCCGTTACAAAGATCATAGTGAGCGTGCCCTTTTTGCTGTCACTCAATTAGGAAAGCAAAAGGCGATTTTGGGATATCCATGGCTTCGAGACCATAACCCAGAGGTCGACTGGCGCACCGGGGAGGTTACCATGAGCCGATGTCCATCCCGCTGTCGGACGTGTTTCACAGAAGCCAGGCAAGAACGTCGTGGACAGAAGGCGGCAATACGACGAACTCAGAAGTGTCATGCTGGACCCCTGCCTATACCTGAAGTAGAATTGGAAGGGGTTCCTGATCTAATGCCGGACTCGGATGATGATGATGAGGACCCAGAGGAAGTGGAGGAGGGTGATCGGATCTTCTACACTGCGATTCACTCATCGCATGAGGTGTGTGCCACATCGAACATATCCCAACGCCTCGCCGAGGCCTTCCACAAAAACAACGCTGCTAAATCCTCTACTAACTCCTTACTCCCTCATCTCCATGAGTTTGAAGACGTGTTCTCCAAGGAGTCATTCGACTCTCTTCCTGCGCGTAAGCCATGGGATCACGCGATTGAACTCACCCCCAGCGCAACCCCTTCATCCTGCAAGGTCTATCCTCTCTCTCCGGAGGAACAATGGCAGCTTGACCAGTTCATCGACGAGCACCTGGCCTCTGGACGTATTCGACCATCGAAGTCACCCATGGCCTCTCCCTTTTTCTTTGTCAAGAAGAAGGATGGCTCACTTCGACCAGTTCAAGACTACAGAAGACTCAACAACATCACGGTCAAAAATCGCTACCCACTACCCCTCATCTCTGAACTCGTAAACCAGCTCCGTGGAGCCCGATACTTCACCAAGCTCGATGTCTGTTGGGGCTATAATAATGTGAGGATAAAGGAGGGAGATGAGTGGAAGGCAGCCTTTCGTACCAACCATGGTCTTTTTGAACCGCTTGTCATGTTCTTTGGCCTTACTAATAGCCCTGCCACCTTTCAGACCATGATGAACGACATCTTCCATGACCTCATCCTCGAAGGTGTTGTCTGCATCTATCTCGACGACATCCTCATCTTCACTCGCACGGTTGAAGAGCACCGTCGCATCACGCGCCTCGTCCTAGAGCGACTTCGACGGTACAAACTCTACCTTCGTCAGGACAAATGCGAGTTCGAAAGGACCAAGATCAAGTACCTCGGCCTGATTATCTCGGAGGGTCAAGTGGAGATGGATCCTATTAAGGTAAATGGGGTCACAGCTTGGCCTACGCCCACGAACAAGAAGGAGGTGCAGTCTTTCCTGGGCTTCATCAATTTTTATCGGTGTTTTATCAAGGATTTCTCACATCATGCACGACCGCTGTTTGACTTGACAGGAAAGGAGGCATGGAGGTGGGATAATGCACAACAGGAGGCGTTCGAAAAGCTTAAGGAGATGGTCACTTCCGCTCCGATCCTTACCTTTGCTGACGATTCGCGTCCTTTTCGTGTAGAAGCCGACAGTTCTGACTTTGCGACGGGCGCTGTGTTGTCTCAGCAGTCTCCAGAGGACCAGAAGTGGCATCCTGTTGCGTTCTACTCCAAAAGCCTTAGTGCTGTAGAGAGAAACTACGAGATCCATGACAAGGAGATGTTGGCGATAATGCGTGCGCTTGAGGAGTGGCGACACTTCCTCGAGGGTGCCCAACACAAGGTGGAAATTTGGACGGATCACAAGAACCTCGAGTACTTCATGACGGCCAAGAAATTGAACCGTCGTCAAGCTCGTTGGTCCCTGTATCTATCTAGATTCGACTTCTCCTTGCACCACTGTCCGGGTCGCAGCATGGGGAAGACCGATGCCCTATCCCGACGTGCAGACCATGGGGATGGCAGCAGTGACAACCAAAACATTGTGCTGTTGCAGCCAGACCTGTTCACCATTCGGGCACTGGAAGGCATCGTACCCCAGGGCGAGGAGCGGGACATTCTACGTGACATTCGTCGTGCAAACCGTAGCAGTTTACATGAGGATGTTGTCGCCCGAGCTGTTAAAGAACTGAGGAAGGGATCGACCCTTTCCTTACGTGCGGCAGAGTGGGCTGAAAAGGAGGACTTGTTGTATTTCAGGGATCGCATCTATGTTCCCAATGACCCAGACCTTCGCCGGCACATCATATCCCAACACCATGACTCACAGATTGCTGGCCACCCCGGACACTGGAAGACCTTGGAGCTCACCTCACGGAACTATTGGTGGCCACAAATGTCACGGCTCATTGGTCAGTATTGTCGCACTTGTGACCTTTGCTTATGCACCAAGGTCCCTCGTCGCAAGCCTATTGGTGAGCTACACCCTCTTCCTGTTCCAGAGAGTCGTTGGGATGTCGTCAGCATCGACTTTGTGGTGGAATTGCCAGAGTCAAATGGGTTTGATGCGGTGATGTGCACAGTTGACTCAGTGGGAAAACGCGCTCACTTCATTCCCACTCACACCACTGTCAGTGCCCTAGGTGCCGCTCGACTCTACCTCCACCACGTGTGGAAGTTACATGGACTTCCTGGTGCCTTCCTCTCGGATCGTGGCCCTCAGTTCATGGCAGAGTTCACTCGTGAGTTGTACCGACTCCTGGGGATCAAACTCCTCGCTTCAACTGCTTATCACCCACAAACTGATGGCCAGACGGAGCGAGTCAACCAGGAACTGGAGCAGTACATCCGCCTCTTTGTCAATGAATGCCAGGACGATTGGGATGATCTCCTTCCTTTGGCCGAGTTTGGGTACAACAACCATGTCCATGCTTCCACTCAACAGACCCCTTTCCTCTTAGACACTGGACGACATCCACGCATGGGATTTGAACCTCGCCAAACTCCCTCACACATCGAGACAGTGAATGAGTTCACAGAATGCATGAGGGATAGCTTGGAGGAGGCAAGGGCAGCCTTAGCAAAGGCGAAGGACGACATGGCGCGATTTTACAACCAGCGCCACTCCCCAACCCCTCAGTACAAGGTTGGTGATCGAGTTTATCTTGACTCCAGTGACATCTCCACTACACGTCCATCCAAGAAACTCGCTCATCGCTTCTTGGGACCTTTCCCCATTGTCAAGTGCGTTGGAACACATGCCTATCGTCTACGCCTCCCAGCCTCCATGTCCAGACTCCATCCCGTCTTCCATGTCGTCAAATTGCTTCCAGCTCCCCCAGATCCGTTCCCGGGATGCCATTCACACCCACCACCACCACCTACAGTGATCGAGGGAGAACCCCAATATGAAGTCGAGTCAATCTTGGACAGCCGTTTGCGTCGAGGAAAACTCCAGTATTTGGTACATTGGAAGGGTTATGGGTATGAGGAGAACTCATGGGTCGAAGAGTCTGACGTAAATGCCCCTCGGTTAATCAAGGAATTCCACCGATGGCACACTGCTGCACCGCGTCGCATTCAAGTCACGGACTTTGGTCGTATACGATTTCGAATGCATCGGGGCGATGCATCTTAGAGAGGGGGTGATGTAAGGGGACTAAGGGGGTGCCCTGTGTGTTTTTCCTATTTTTTATGTTCGTCCCATATTTTTCCCCATCTCATTTCCTTCTATTCTTCATTTTCTATGATTTTTCCGGATTTTATTACTAATTTTCCCTTGCTATCATGTTTGTATATGTTGACACTTTTATATTTAGAGGCGGAGTACCCCTTCCGACACATACCCCTTGGTATGATGTCATTCGGCGGCCTTGATCCGCCTATCTCCGCCTTTTTCTATTTTTAGGTTATATTTGATTTTTGTTGTCTTCACATATACTGGGCATCAGCAAGGGGATCCTTAGAGTTTTCTCTTCGGATTTCCCTTTGCTAGGTGCGCCCCCAATGCCTGTATTATGTAGTATAATTTTAACTTCGGATTTCCCTTTGCTAGAGGCTTAGGTTGCCCTTATAGGTACTAGTGTTTCACCACCACACTGATAACACTTTCTAAGCCCCAAAACATCTGCAACCATCTTCAAATTGACGATCTGAGAGGTTATAAGTATTAAAAACATTCCTCTGATTTTTCCCTGATTTTTGGTTGAGGTCGAGGTTGGTAAAAGCTACATTATGAGGGGTGAATCACATATTTCTGACATTGAGATATGAGGAGTGAACCGATCCTTCCCATTTTTTTTCTCAAAGCAATGATATCCATTTCCCATAGACTGAGAGTAGTTGTACCATGATCATGGAGCAGTTTTTGGCTTTCTGGCTCACCATGACATTTCATGGACAGAATTTAAACACTGACAAGTGTGCTATTTTGGGCAAACTTGATCAACAAATGTTTTTACTAAGACGTACTTTGGCTTGTCAGATGCCAACGTCGGATCACAGAATTCTGCCATCAAAGGCATTACTTTTGCGTGACATGGTGGTGAAAGACTAGGTACTTTTTGACATGGGGGCTTGTTGTTGCTTCATCTTCACCTTTCATTGAGATAATTAGATTTTCTGGAAGCAATGAAGCCTATCTTTTGAACCATGTATGCCATCAGTATAATTTTGTAGTCGATGTGGTGTAATTTAGTAATCAGTAAATTGTGGTGAAACACTCGGTAAGTGATAGTAGATCCCATCAAAAGCCAAGGGGTCTACTGCCAACTCTAAGCAATCAGAGCAGTCACTCCCAAGATATTTAAGTGGCTTTGAAATAGCTCAAGCCAAGCCATTTTAGAGCTGTTTCAAAGCCATTTAAATATCTCAGAAATGGCTTCTCCAATCGCTTAGAGTTGGCAGGAGACCCCTCGGCTTTTGATGGGATCTAGCTCCTCAAAGATTTTGGTAATTTTACATAATTTATTTCCCAAGATAGCAAAAAATTTCGGCTTAAGTCAGCTTAAGCTGTGGCAACACTAGATGATACTCAACCCAGAAACCCAAACAAAACACCTAAAATGGTCCTATTCAGTATAACACAAGTCAGAGGAAGGTTGCGATTCATTCTAAACTTTCACCGATCTCCAATAATAACAAACTAGATGATCCGAACAAAGTTCGGGATGTGCGAAGTAGTTTCGAGGTGTTGCAATATTTTTTGAGGTGTTGCAATATTTTTTGAGCTGTTGCAATATTTTTTGAGGTGTTGCAATATTTTTTGAGCTGTTGCAATATTTTTTGAGATTGTGAAATGAACTGCGAAGATATTGGTGAGTGATGGAAAGGTTGATAAATGATGTGAGAGGTGAGCGACAATGAACACAAGAGGATGACAATAATATCGAGAGGCAAAATGAGGATGAACAAGTTTTGACAAAATCTGAAGACTTTTTGGACTAAAACTTGTGACTCAAATGATGAGAAGAGAGTTTTAGCTCTCCACTACTAATACTATACTTGGGGGACGCTTCCCTTGTTATTCATCGTCGATAATACAAGGTTTTGTAGGTTAAAAAGAGATAGTACCCAAAAGGCAATAGTGGGCATGTGGAGAACATGAGGCAAAATAAAACATATGGACTTCAGGGATGAAGTGATAACCGATATGGAACAATAACCACAAGTCTAGGGAGTATGGGAGACAATAAATTGAAATATAGACTGTCCTTTTGTTCTAGAATTGGCTAAATATTGCAAATATCACAAAAATATTGCAAAACATCGTGATGCACCTCGAGGTGATGTGTGCTGCATGAATATAGCCGAAATGTGGTTCGTCAAAGTCGATTATGTAAAGGGGAAGTGATGGGAAGCATGCAAAGTGTTGGGGGCCCATGCTGAAGTGTGCGAAGTAGAATCTAAAAGTGCAAAATCTTCGAAATGTCCGAAATTTGATCGGAAGCTTGCAAAATAGTCGAAAAAGGTTCAAAAGATGCCGAAAATAGATGTGAAATGATTGAGGGTTGATCGTGAATGTCTGTGGCTGTGTGTTGACTATCTGCGAATCCGCAAAATCAATTTCCAAGCTTGTACTGGCTGGTGGACCTATCACCATGCACTATATCCTTATCTCATCATCATGACAATATACTCTGTTCCACTTTACTCTTGCATGACCTTAGTGTTGAATGCTCAGGCATTCTTCCAATAGCCTGTGTAAGTTGACAACCCCTACTGTGAGTAGTGAGGGGAGTCATGATAGAAGGCAACCAAGACAGTTTTGAAGTGAACTGCCCATGGTTTCAGATAAGATACACCATAATTGTTGCTTTAAAAAGAGTGTGAGGCTGTCCCCAATATGGAGAGAGACAAGCACTGAAAAAAGGGAGGGCAGAGAGGCAATAGAATACTAGCACTCACTTCTGGTCACACAAGACATAACAAGATATGGTGTAGTATTCCAAAGATCTAGAGCTAGCTTATCATAGTATGAGGTGGTGGTTCAAAGTAAAGAAGATAGCAAAAAGATGAATGAGAGAGTGATAAGTATGCAAATATGTCATAATAGCAGTGTGATGTAAGCCATGCTTATGGAAGACAGCAGGCTTCGAGAATATATACTATCATTGACCCAGTAGTGCAAGAATCTTGCACTTGTGGCCTAACTTTTCAACATGCTCAGATCTTTTCCCACTTCAAGTCTGTCATATACTGTACCATCTCAAGATTCCATTAGTGATTTTTTCTGATTTTTTGAGGGAAGCTAAGCTAAGTTGTACCGAGATGCAAAAATGGGTTACAAATCCCCTGCCAAATTTAGCAGTGTTTGCAATCTTGCAAAAATGAAGTTTTTCCTACTCACACTCGACAGACCCCTGGAATATGTATATTAGATATGACACCCATATGTAGAAAATTTCATGAAGGGAGAAGTTGAAGCTGAGCCACTTAAATGTCAAATCTTGCACCAATGGGTCTTCTTGCACTAGGGTCAATGATAGTAGTGCCAAATCAAATAGTCCTCCCTTTTCAGTATCTGTTTGCTTTATTTTTTTATTTTGTTATTTTATTCCGTATCGAGCCGTAGTCACCCAACTCGATAATTTACCACGCGTTGCCGATGCCAGCGTGCTGTAGCTTTTTTAAAACTCCGCCGGTCGTGCCTTCGTGTCAACGCACCTCCGTCGGGGACGGCGCCCTTACTTTTTGAAACAAAAAAAAATCGCTTCTCGTAGAATGGCAGCTACTGCGCCCAGAAATGACACCGACCTGTTTCTAAAAACAAAATAAATAAAGATGATTAGTGCATTGTCCTACCTACCTCCCCTCTGAAATGAAAGGCGCTCAGAATTATTAGGCCTGGAGTGGTCCCCTCAAGTTTCAACATAAGATGCAGCTTCTTGCACTGATTTTACTATATATGTAACATAGCTCGATCATTACATAAGTGCGTTAAATAGTTTTGGCGAATAGCCGATAATTAAGCTATAATTAGTCGTAAATGGAGGTCAATTTACGGTTCAATTTACATATATGACCCTTGATGTTCGCGGCCAAACATCAGGATTTGATTGATGTCGGCTAATTATATAGATGTGTGTATGTGTACTCATTTTTCTTAAATGCTCCTAATCTACCGATCAATTTATGCTTAGGCCAGTTCAGTCCACGGATTAGCAGAGATTAGCAGGGATTAACACGCAAAATCAAGAACAAGGCAAACTGCGCGGAGTTTGAAACATTTGATGGCTTTTTGACCGCTCCCGGAGTGCGTGCGATAACTGTCAACAAACTTTTGAGCCGCATGTGGTCCTATCTGGTCCTATGTGATCGAAAATGTCAAGCTTGTTGCCATGGCATTCCGTTTGGTATTTTGGTGATATAACTGAAAAGTACATACGCGCGCTCTTCTTAATTCTCTCTCCACGTCTGCGTCTTCCTGTACATACTGTACTAGTCACTCATTTCAAACCTCTTTCGTTTCGATTGGTGCCATACTATGACATTGATATCACGTGTTGGAATTGCTCTGACCTTTCTAGCTATTGCCCTGCCTTTCGCTGTGTCCAGTGCCGTCGTCAGTTCTAAGGAATGCTCGCAGGATGAATTTTGGTTCGTCCGAAACTTGATTCTTGGATGTTTAAACTCATACCGCAGGCATAGGTACGAAGCTAGTGCATGCTGCCTGCGTAATGGCGGTCCTTTAACGCCCCCTTCTTCGCCGCCCAAAGATACCGAATGTCCTTCCAGTCATTACTGGGGGGACAAGCAAGGATGCTGTGTACCATATCACCCTCCTCCTGCGCACGGCCCTCCTCCCCAGTGTCCTAAAAATTGGGACTGGATTTCAACACTCCGTAAATGCGTGCAAACGCACACACCCACTACTCCTCCCCCATCTGCTCCTTCCGGACATTTGGGGCAAGGTGCAGGAGAAGATGGACAGGATAATCATAGGAATAGCGATGGACAAGAAGGGGATAGCCAGAGCAATGCAAGTGGTCATAATTACAAGCGATACGTCCATCGCAAAACTCGTCCTACCCATCTTTGCCCTGCTGGACTTGATGCTTGTCCGATCGTGGGCGCGTGGCGTGGAGACTATGAGTGCTTGGATACCACCACCGAGCTCGAATCGTGCGGGGGTTGTGTATCGCTAGGCAGGGGTCAAGATTGTACTGCTATTCCTGGCGCATGGAATGTTGGATGCGAACAAGGACACTGTGCTGGTAAGTCCTCCAGGATCTCTGTACTGATGACACATTTTACATTTTGTCATAGTGTATACCTGCGCTGGAGGTTTCGAGCTTGCTCCGCATGGAACGTCTTGTATTCCCCTCAAGTAATCTGCCTCTGGTTCTCCCGAGGCAAGTGCCCTGCTCCAATTTATTATTATCTATCGGGTTTTTCTTCGGTTGGGTTCATTCACGATAGTTTTCTTCGTTTTTGTCAGGAACACTATTTATAGGTTAGTAGATCGATGTTTAGTAGTCGTCACGTGATTGGACGCGTCTTACATTTTGAGCCAATCAGCACGCGAGATGGAATAAGGTTTAGGGTGTGGTTATATAAAGGACGCTGTGTTAAATTTCTCTCTTCCTTCTCCCGTTTGTCAGTTTCCTCCGCCATCTTTTTCTTGTGTTCGCGCAATATTTGACAAGCGCTAGTCGCCCACTCGTCAAGAGACTTATGCCTTCAATGTTTAACACGGTTCTTCTCGCGTTGCACGCCGCTGCCTTGATTATTTTTTCTAGTCAGTCAAAACTATGTGTTATGGCCTCGCCGGTTCCGATATCTTCAACTCGCGCCTACATGACTGCCACCCTTTCCTTACGCACCGAATTGAACGCGACTCAGGATGAACGCCCGCTCGCCAGCATGGTGTTACTCGGGAGGGATATCTCGACGGATTTTCGTTCCTTAAGTCCCACAAACGCTGCACATTCTTCTACAACACGCCTATTGCCTCGGCGAGATGCCCTTTGGCAATACTACCATCAAGCAAAGGAAAATCGCAATAAACTACGTGTGTACATCTATGCCTTGGGTATACAACTATTCATCCATCAGCCTTGTAGAGTCTCTTGCCAAGCGATCTTCTAATGTGGACCCAAATGATGTTGATTTTCAAAACAGCTGCATTTCTCAAGCATCAGCGTACCAATCCAACCTCTTCAATCTTCAAACATTGCTCGCCTCACTCGGTTCTGACAAAGGCCTCAAGTTCTATGATTCCACGAATGATCTTGAAACACTCCTCAAGGAAATAGTCGATCTCAACAAGTCTGCCCTCGGGGATATTTCTGTCATCGTCGATGAAATGCCAATACTAGGCCCACTTCTCGGTCCTAGTAAGTCGTTTCATGTCGAGGGTAGAAATTCTTCTGACCTCGCCGCTCAGTTGTTTACCAAGTGAAATGTATCCTGGATAATCTTCTCGACTTGTGCGAAAACGTGGCTGATGCGACAATCAACGCCCTTCAACCTCTTTTGAAGGCTATCATTGGACAAACAACGACGATGTCTTGCAGCATGGGCGTTTATATTGTAGGGCTCTGTCTCTGAACGCTATTTCCATGCAATCGACGCATACACTTGTATCCATATCCAACTACTTCTAATTACACGTACATCTATGCCTTGCTTTCCCTAATCTTCTTCTCGTATACGCTGAAGTGTGATGATACTACGCAGATAAAGTTATACAATGCAGAAATGATATATCACGAATGTGCGTGATAAACAAGCGAGAGACAGAATAAAACGTTGAATGTTCACTCTTCTGCCAACCAACGTTCGGCAAGGAAGCCAGTCAGTGGGAGATGGAAATGTACCAGACCATGCTGCGAGGCGTCGAGATATGCTCGAATCCTTACAGGTTCGTCGCCGTGAGTAATGTAACAACGGATAACCGTCGAAAGACATACACCATAAATCCTTGGGGAAGAATGAGAAGGAGGGTGAAGAACGTCTGCATCCACGGCGAGGATTGGACAAGGGATACAAATATTCGGAGAAATATCAATGGCGTCGTTAAGAGAGCCGATTGGTAGGCTGTTAATCGCGTGAGCGGCTGGATTGCATGATTCCACCAACAATCACATACCATGAAAACGAACATAGTCATTACGTGTCTCCAGTACTAGCAAAGTCAAAGCTATGAAGGATGTCATAGTTGGACACTGAGATTGATTCGAAAAGCGCACCTGAGACAGGCCCAAGTATATACGCAATGGCAGCCAGAACATCGACTCTCAAGCCGTACCGTGTTTCCCATGGATTCTGCTGTTCTTGAGATGCCGGTAGTGTACCATGTCTGAAGGAGAAAGCGCTAAACGCAGGGACGCCACCTGACTGATATGAAGTTTCGGGCACATGCGATGGAGATGCGTCAGTCGGTAACGAAGAGGAATAAGAACGATCATCGGGTGGCGGGGTCTAGATAATGTCAATTTCTGTATACTAAGACTGAGGCTGTCGGACGCACGTAGGGGGAGAAGTAAGCAAAGTTAGTTGACGAAGTCATATTTTATTATTTATTATATATGAATACATGGCAAGTTCCGCGCCTTCTCAAGTCACGTGAATTCTTTTCGGAATATGCCGTTCGTACTGTGCAGTTCCTTCAGCCACCAGAAATAGCGTCGGCCTCAACATCAAAAGAACGAGCCAAGTTTTCCCCGCCGGCGGATAGCAGATCAAAGTCACTGACAAATTGCTGTCTCTGGCATCTTCAGACCCATGGTAAATCACCTTTATCCCAGTGCCACTTGGGCAATTGAAATTCATCATTATCGTTGACTGACTTCGACTTTTACAGGCCGACAGTTCAGCACCTATCACTCTGCGCACGCGCAAATTTATAACTAACCGTCTGCTGGCTCGCCGTCAATTTGTTCTCGATGTTCTCCATCCGTCACGTCCCAATGTGTCCAAGGCAGAGCTATCAGAGAAGCTCGCTGCTCTTTACAAGACCGACAAGAACCGAGTGGTCACATTTGGTTTTAGGACCCAGTTTGGTGGAGGAAGAAGTACTGGGTTTGCCCTGATCTATGATGACGAGGCGTCGCAAAAGAAGTTTGAACCGAGATATCGATTGATCAGGGTACGTTGCGATAGTCATTATCCTGTGACCAATATGGTCTGACTCTTTCATTTATAGTCTGGGTTAGCGTCCAAGATCGAGAAACCTTCCCGTAAGCTGCGGAAAGAACGTAAAAATCGTGCGAAGAAGGTGAATATTTGTTTTCTGCAACCGTTGTGTTGTGTGACAATTCTGTTGTTCAGCTGCGCGGCACGAAGAAGGTCAAGGCTGCTGAGCCCCCCAAGAAGGGCAAGTAGTGGATATGCCTAACATCGATTCTTGTCTACCTTTTTCAATGACATGCTTTTTTTACGTGTCTTGCTACGATATGGCTGCTTATGCCAACACTACTATGAACTTTATGCACGCGTGTGTATATATGCCTTACCGCGCAAACAGCAAGTTGGTATTAGGTTACGGAGTATACGTACGGGTATCATACGAAGTTTCGCAAGTCAGAAACTGATCAGAAGCCCTAGATATTACAGTGGTTAGAACCTAGAAGCCTGCTTTCTTATGGATTATGTCTGGATCTTCTTGATATTCCTCAGCCGATATCCACATCTACTCGACATGTTCAGCACACTTCTCGCAGTATGATTCACCGACGTACCTTCTTGAACGTATTGAGACCAGCCAATATGGAGCCACCTATCCATGTGGAATATTTTCGTTCGGGAGGCGCATAAATTTTGATTTTAATGTCTTTCAAAGCGAGTTTCTTCACTTCATTTAATAATCTGTCGCCAAAGCCTACGTGTGGTCAATGAGATCAAGGCAAATTTAGACCAAGCTAGATTGTGCTGACCACGACACAGCGTGCTGCCACCACTAAGCACAACATTTGAGAACAGGCTTTTCCGAAGGTCTAAATCCACACGATTGATAGAATCGACGACGACCTGATGCACTCCAGCGTATTCCTGACCGATCAACTCAGGGTTGAATAGAATTTCTGGCGCACGGAAACGCTCTGGGCCAAGCTGGGAAGGCTTGCTCAGGATACCTTGCACTTTATATTCGAGATAGAAATACCTGAACGACGTTTCCATCTGGGAGTCTAAATTCTTCTCCACGTCCCGACGTATCTTTTTCTTCCTTGGCCGGGTTAAGTGCTACATAACAGCACTTCTCCTTCATTGTGCGAACAACCTCACGCTCGGCAGTGGTATGCAAGTGATGACCAGATTTACGAAGGAGTAATTGAAGATGATCCGTCACATCCCTGAAATTCAACAAGTGAGACAACGGCAGGACGTTAGAGCTAGCAACATCACCTTCCTGCCACGTCTACACGGCGGACGGCGTGTGGCATTGAGAAACCTTCAAAAACGGGAACTGCATGTGTAACGCCATCCCCAGAATCAAGAACTATGCCTGTTGTCCTTCCTGACGAGTACCTAGATGCGAATTTGTGTTGAATAAACAGCAAGTCGCTCAGAAATGATACACACAGAGAAAGGACTGCCTGTACAGATGTGAATAGGGCCGGAACGTTGAAGGTGTCGAAGAATATCTGTGCTGCAACATCTCGATTGCTCCTAGGATTAAGTGGCGCCTCTGTCAATAATACAGGATGCTAGAGGTCACAAGCTTAAAATCATCTGCTGTGAGACTAACGAAGCGCAGACTAACCTCTTCACTCAGAGTCCCCAGCTCCTCTGCATAAACCCAATTCCAAATACGTTCCATATCATCCCAGTCGGTAACAATTCCATGTTCCATGGGGTATTTGATTTTCAGCAAGCCACGGAACTCTTGGGCACGTCTCCCGATGAATACATCTCCTTCTAACGCACCCGCCATGACGCGTATATGCTTTGGTCGTCCAACACTGGCACGAAAACGGAAACATCAACGGATGAGAATTAGTGCTGAAGGTCGACCCTAACCGTCAAGACGCACAAAGACGGAAAGAAACACTTCGGATGGTCCTGGCCTGCAAAACCAGCCTTAATGGTTCCTGAGCCCTGTAAAAAGACGGATAAGACAAGAGTTGCTCGTTCTTTGAAGCACCACCAACATTGTCAATGACGACAGGTTGATTTGTGAGAACATCGTCAAATTCTGCGGACATGTTAGAGAGTAGAAAAGTGATGTTACACGGGGCAATGTCACAATAACACGTCCACCATGTCGCAACGCCCTTTCATCTTTGCTGTCCTTTTTCTTTCAATTTTCGTGAGTCTCATTCTCAATTCTCTCAACTGTCTGCCAACTTTTTTCAGATCTCGGCGAATGCTATTCTGAACAAATGGGAAGCGACCAACTTTTGCAAATGTATGCTCGCCATCTAATTCTACTGAGGCTGACTCTACATTCTTCCAAGGCATATGTTTCCAGTCTAATTATTCCATTCTGCATCTGAACATCCCGGATAATCCTTCCCAACCTTGTTTGTCATGTACCAAGCAATGGTGCTTGAACCAAAATCTGCCTATATGTGCTGGGGCATCCCTTGGCGATATAAATCCAGATACGGCAACCGGAAAGGAGGGTGATGTGGAAGCACGATGTTTTCGTATGTTTCTCGCTCTTTGTATCCACCATCCTGCTGGCTAATTGTCTAGAGCGCGATTCCCCACGCGACCAACTGGTAGTCACTCTCTTCCTGCTGACAGTTTTTGGACTTCTCCTTGGTGCTGGTGTAAAGAACAGAATGATAAAAGCAGGTCTACGTGCGGACATGCCATGGAACACAGGTAGAAGGTGGTGGGATGTGAGTACGCTGCCAATTGCGGTGCATTGTTCACTGATGAGAGAGTACAACTAGTCCTGGATGCCGCATCGAGAGACGTATGAGCTAGGCCTTTCTCGGTTTGGATATAGTGCAGACCGAGATGTGCGAATGAGAGACTACATAGCTATGCCTCGTTCACCAGGTCAAAATACTTAACCCCTGTATTTGTATTTATCACGTGGTTTGTATGTTAGTATCGTCAACGTTGAGCTTAACGCCGTTCAACTTGTGGCTATGGGTTCACTGTGTTCGAAATCTGGGGCACATTCGTCTGGACATACTGTCCTGGCATCGTCATCTTCCACAAATCCAGGAGATCCATCTAGAAGCGATCCTCGCGCCGCCGCGGCAGAAGCTGCAGAGCGCCGGCTGAAGGCGGTTAGTCACGGTTATCATCGTCGGCCGCTTTAAAACTTTCTGGAATGTACATGTAGGCGCATGCGAGGGGTACATCCGCCTCTAACCCGAACCAAGGAAAGCTCGCCTCGCAGTTGGCGAAGCCACCTAAACCTTCAACTCAGCAGGAAGAAAACCTGGTAGTATGTTGCTGCGAATATGCTTCTAGATTAAGAGCTCACGATTTGTCATATCAGTGGGATTGAGGTTTTAATGCTACGATTCATCAACGAGAGATCAGTCTCGTGACATTTGAGGTTTCAGACAGCGGGGGTGCTCTGGAATTTAGATGTATATATCCATCGTCTCGCCGTTCCTGCCTCATTAACATGCCAAAATCCGAGTAGACATTGTGGGTGCCGACAGCCCGGGCCCTATTCGACCTTGCTCCCGTGGATGTAGCCGCACAACAATAATTTAATTCTTCAATGTTCACACGTTCTCCCACATTCAAGCCGTTTTTGAATTGTTATTTCGGTCTGTCTATGGTGCACGGCCGGATACCACTATGTAGTATATTGACAGTGTGAAAACGGACGTTGGCAAGAAATACTAGCACTATGACAGTTGCTGAATCAACTAGTCGTGAACTAGAAAAGATACTTATTACTTGTGATACTTCCTCGGATACGGGCTGCCTAACCATTGATTATGTAAGTTCAATTCAAAGCTTACGTAGGAAGTTCCTACCATCACAAAAGCTTCACAGCTTCGTTTCAACGTTCAAACGTTCAAAACGTTCAAGTTTAATCGGTGCATATGACTTAAATGTCCCAGCTAGTGGGACAGGAATGGGAAAAGACCCTCTGGAGCCGGCAATCTTTTCAAGATAACTACGTCCCTACAACTTCGTTTTTGTCATCCTTGAAGAGGAATAGTACGTCGGCCAGACTTGAGTTGACCATCTTTTGATCTCTCAGCTCAGCCAACTTCAGGCCTTATACATACTGGCCATTGGTATTGCTCTCGTGCTCAGTTGCTCAGCATATTTCGACAATATTTATCTTCTTGGGGACCTTCGTTCGTCTTAGAAAGCAATTGTTAGATGCTCGCATCGTTATATGGATAACAGTCGGGTGTTTCTTAGTCGGATATGCTGTCTGGGTGCTTCTTCATCATCCCACTACCGAATGGCCCAACAGATCTGCCACGCGTTCGTATTCCTCCCAACTCCTGATTCATGCTAATATAGTTTATGTGTTAGATCTCAAAGCCCTGAAGTCATCTATTATGATGTTACTTGCCCTTATGTCACTGTCGCCGGTTCTGAGGACCCTGACAGCGGCAACATCTTCAGATTCCATTTGGGCGCTTTCTGCTGTTCTGTTTCTTCTAAACACCCTTCTCGCAGACTACACTTCACTAAAACCTGACGAGTATGCTCGGGAACGGTAATTCTCAAGTGCGATATACTTTAAACACATAATCTAATTGTTTTGGATGAAGTTTGACCTCAGTCTTGTCAAAGAATGCGGCGGTATCTGGATCGGTCGTTTTGGCATCCCGTTTAAAAACTGACGTTGCGGTTTTCGCGTTGATCCTGCTCTCTGTCCAAGCATTTGCATTGTTCCCAATCTTACGCCATCGTCTGCGGGTACCTTGAAAATCTTGTTTATATATTGTTTCAACTAAATATATGGTGCACAGGCCTCATCTGTGGTCATACAGTGTTTTTTGACGTTATCCTTGTACCTTTCCGCCGTGACTCTCACTGCATCGCTCTCGCGAACAATAGCGTGTATCTTGTCTGCTACTCTTGTGTTCGTAGTCTTCTTGGCACCGGCGCTCCTGATGTGGGCTCAAAAGTATAAAAAGTGCGTACTCTAACGTCGTGTCAGGTCTCTGTTGTGCTAATCACCGCCACCTCTTTAGTGAGATCAGTGGTCCATGGGATGTAGCAGTCCCAAAAGTCAATTAACATTGGGAGCAAGTGTCTGGCGCCTGTTTTCAATTACTGAATACATAGGTGTAATAAGACTGTAGGCTGGGCAACAATATAATACAGTACAACTATTACTGAATGCAAGATAACAAGACTGTATATTACAAGGTATGACAATAATGACAATACAGGTATAGCACAATTTCGACGTGGTATAAGTTTGCAGGGCGTCTACAATGTCGATCCAAAAAAAACGATGACGAGATTAAAGATACAAGTTCCTCCGAGATAGACTTGAGTGTGGAAAGATGATATTTATGTGTCGGACATATCGAGGTCGTCATCATGAAGTCGAGGCCGCTTAGATCCTGTAGAGACACCCATTCCTATGCCTCTTGCTTCTAATACATCCATTGCGACCTTAGCCGCACCCTCGGACGACTTTTTAGTTCGGGCTCGGGTTCTGCGGAGAGCACCAAAGGCCTGGGCCTTGATGACGGCCAGAGTACCTGACAGGTTTGGGGCGCTAGGTGATGGAGAACGTGAGGATCGTGGGTGAGCATTACCCCGTCGGGGACGCAGGCGAGGATGGGGATAAAGAGTGGTGTCGCCGTCACTGCTTCCCCGTTCATGTGGTGAGCCAATATCATTGGCTGAGAAGTGTGGTAGGGCAGGGTGAAGACGGTCTGAAGAGTTAGAAGACCTCGTCGGAAGCCTGTAGCGAAGTGCGTCGCTTTGAGAACAAGGTAAGGAAATATCAGCAGTTCCACCATGAAGCGTAACTTCGGTACCAGGAGGATGCGCATGACGTCGGTAATCGAAATCTGCACGCTCTTGTGCAGCAGCGTCGGGAAAGGTGAAAGGGAAAGAGGTCATGGAAGTCGACGAGGTGGTTATGGGTGTCGAGGATGATGACCCCGGAGTTGACGTCGCTGGCGACAACGATCGACTTGGGAAGACATAAGGGGCAGTGTCAAGGTTACTTAGTGATACCTTCTGATCCTCGACGGGAAACCGGGCAACATACGACATTTCGGGCGAAGTCACACCAGGTGTTTCTGCTTGACCTGGCGAGTGGGACGAGTGACTACTAGTGGCTGCCCCAGAATCTCCACCAGAAGATGTACTTAGTCCCATCGTCTGACCCCAGGGTCCCTCTCGTGGGATGCCCTGAACAGAGTACGGATATGGACTATACTTTGCTCCACGATGACTAACAGAGTTCAATGAGTTATCGTTTGAGGGATCCGTGTCAACGCCAGCATATGACACAGATGGAGAATGGGGATAGTGACTCGGGCCAGCGTTATACGAGCTGTTGCAGAGTGAGGGATCGTCATTTATTCTGTACGTCAAACTTGCGCCTCCATATTGGTGAATGTGCCCATTTTGAGCCTGTGACGAAGAAACGGATGCTGGAAAAGGTGGCAAATCATCGGACTCTGGACCATGACTTGTTTTCCGGGCTTGCCATAGCGCTCTCCAGAACTTTTCGCGTTCTCGAAATTCATGCCGCAGACGACCATTCTCATGCCGCAGCTCCTGTACTTCATTTCGAGTTTCTCGACACGAGTCCTGTAGTTGCAAAACGACGGACTCGAGGCTAGTGACTGCACAAGATCGAGCTTAATGTTAAAGCCAAGGGAGAGTTTTGGATATTATCGAACCTGTCTCCTCGAGGGTTGCAATGTAATTGGCTCGTCTAGCTCGAAATGCCGCTTGGGCATCGGCATTCTTCTTTTTTCGGAGTGCGACGTCGGACATACGTGAATTAGAAGTTGAATCGTCAGAGCCTGGCTTTTGTTGGCTTGAAGGTGACAATGCAGAGTTGGATTTGGGCATGAAGGAAAGGTAAAGAGAGAGAGCACTAGATGAGAGGAGATTTAAAATGGCATGGAAAAAGAACTCGAATCAAAGGGCACGAGGAGGAAGGGTCCGCGGCCCTTAAAAAACTCGACTTAGCCGATGTTGTGGACAATTTAAGATTGACCTGAAGGAGTGCGGCGCTCACGCTGACAGCAGGACATTCTCGAAAATTAGCTGAGAACCTGTAGTAAGGAAAGCAGCTTCTCCTACGGAAGTTATCTCCGTTCAACCGCCCCACGGACTTGCCTCCAATGCCTCAGCCAAACTTGCCACCAACCAGTCCTTTCCCGCCGCTACGGCAACCCCGGTTCAACTCCGGCACATCCTTCGCCTCGAGTCAGTTTCATTACTCGTCCTCGAGTCAACATGCGTCACTCCAAATGTTCATAAAATCATATTCTTCATATCCATACTGAGCTAGAACACAAAAAAAGTCACCTCGGATCCAGATTTAACTGAACGCATACTTTGATCGCGTATACTTGCCGCAATCTCGTTCCAGCTCTTCCATGAACGCCGTTCATGCAGAGTTGCCGGAAGCGACTCCGAAACCATCATGTTTGTCCATCTGATTCCACATCATCTCCGTCATTTTCCAAGTCGATCGACTCCATCGTTATTCCTTTGTCATCGAGTAAGCAGGCCACTTTCCGTCCCAACCTGCCATTCAAAGCACACGAGACTCCTCCTGTTCTGCAACCAGCCAATGCACGATACCGTTTAACCATAACTCGTGTCGATGGTAACTAAGCGTGACAGGCCATCAGTACTGCCCCCCAGCTACAGAGGGAAGGTATTTGAAGCCTACATGGCCTGTCTTCCAGTGGTCCATCACCTCCAGCATCAAATCTTCGCGGGTGAGCAGATTTACGTAAACATCGTGTTGCAGCGTGAGATAACCTAAATTGCGGTAACCAATTGTCGCTACGTAGGCTATTTCTGAGAATCTCCATCTTGGTCAGCCATGAAAGCGCAACACAACCTGGGAGAACTCACTGGGATTAGTGCGAAGCCGGAAAACCATTATGACACTTTCATCATCAAAGAAATTGACTTCTAAAAGGTCAACATCATCCACACTTCCTTCTTCCGTTGGAAGAAGCGGCTCCAGAAGCGCCACGTTGACCTCAAGAGGCATCCCTGAAGCCTCATTGCTGAAACGAAGCTGCGCTATACATACTATTCGGGGTTCAACTGATCTCAACAAGAGCAGTGTCTGTCACATTAATGAACGCACGAGTTTTTTTTTGTTCTGACGGCATAGGGACAACAAGATATTGAAGGAATTCACGGCTCTACACTGCTTTAGAAGGGAAACATGTGGTGCACTTCGACCAAATGCTCACCTTGTCAATGAAGACATTTCGCTCACGTATACAAAGCGAAGCTCTGGACCGAGAAAGACTGGGACCAGATGATAGGTGTCTCATCCCAGATGAGATTGTGGATGAGCGAGAGGAAGCACCTGCTGCACGATCAAATATTTGTCGACATCGTGTTGCTAGTTCTTGCACCAAGACATTAAGGTTCCTGTCGAGATGATTCAGATCCTTCTGGGTGACCTTCTGAGTGCCATTCAAGCTAAAGTGAGGCCAAACTCTACGATAGTAAAATGGTACACACGGTTTTCCATGCGATTTGAGCTGGGTCGCTAGCCCAAGTGCGCGCCCTTTCTAGAATTGCGGTGATGGCATCAATGACTCCTGGTACGCCCAAATCCTGAGGTGAAAACTGTGGTGGAGAACCCGCGAACCATCTATCGATGGAACTGGGGGAGAGTCCTGAGATGAGATAATTATTCACTTCTAATATATCATGACGAGGAGATGAAGCTGTGTCATTTGACTGATTTGCAGCGGATGTTTCTGCAGCATCAGGATTAAGCGATGTCGTTCTCACCATGATGATTTTTTTACCAAATCTAAGCCAGGCAATGAATTCCTTAAAACGAGAAAGTTCTCGACGAGCGGTAGCCGATAACCATGCGGCAGTCACAATTGCTCTCTCTGTTAATTCCAGACAATGGCGGAGGTCCTGAGGCGACAGTTCAAACAAGGCATACTGAGTTCTACGCAAGTGACGACAACGTGAACTCCAGAATTTGGCAGTGAATCATGCTTACAAGTACGACCATCCTTGAAGCTCTTCAAGGACAAGATGCAAACGTTGACATGCTGGTGCCAGACGTTTTTCAGCGAAGTCACGTAATCGTACCAAGGCCTCTGTGAGTGTGGATTCCCACTTTTGGATACCCTTCACAGATAGTCAATATCAATCCTGGAGCCGAAAGTAATGACTCGCCCGTTCACTCATTTGTTCGCCGCTGCCTAAGAAATCTAGTAGGGCATCCGATGCACGGCCGGTTAAAAGGAGCGTCGTGAGGTCCAGTATTGGGTCAGGGCTGCCTTCTGCAGGGGGGTGAATAATGATAATGGTAACGGCAGTCAGTCAACGACTTACGAGCGAACTGTTCTTTTTGTTTGCTCTCCAAAGCTTGGATGAATCTAGCACCGAGCCCTTGAGCACCACTAGAGGCTTCTGACCCAGACCAGATATTGTGCATCTCATGAACAACATTCATGGTATACCAGACCAACTCCCGAGCTGTGGAGGACAGCTTAGCCAACTCCCGAAGCTGTTGTCGTTCAAATAGAGGAATGCCAACAACAACAGGTGGGAGAATTATGTCGGCGTTTGTGTTGTTGGCAGTGGATTTATGAAGGTGTGCAAGAAGCACAGGATGTGTGGGGCCCTTCGTTAACGACAAGACTGCAGGGTCTGCACCTAAGGAAATACTGCCAAGCGGGAAACTCCCATCAAGGAAGCAATTCATGTGGCCCAGATCATTAGTAACAACGAGGAGGCTGTTCTCGTTTGAGTCTTCTGCTTCGTGCATGGTTTCTCTACTTTTGTCCGGCGATGTATTGTGGGACGGAGGGTTGATTGAGGCAGAGAGGGGGTCCGCAGACAGTGATGGCCATCTCTCAATGACGTCCGGAAACACAGATCTAGACCCTGTCCGTGTCTGAGATGTTTGAAATCCAAATAAATCAGTTGCGCTGTGTGTGTAAATCATTAAGTCGTCAAGCCAAGTCTTGCTAACTAACTGACGTCAGTTTTTGAGAGTCTTCCTGAAGATTATCAAGGAGGGGAAGAGTCTTTAAGATAGCATGAGCAGTTCCTGTCTTGTTAGAATGAGCGATTAAACAGAAGTTGAAGATATAATAATTTTACAATGACGCCCCTTCTTTTGAAGATGTCCGGTATCGAGCCACTGCTGGTTGACTTTTCTTCCTGAAACCACCACAAACCAGTGAGACGGAAAGACAGGTTAGTTGAGCATGGATCAACTGGTAATATGAGTTGTTTGTGACCGTCTTGAATGGAGTGGAGAGTGATCTGTGGTGGGTCATGCGCAACCGCTACACTTTGTCCTGTGTGCCAGAAGTGAGCTTAGTAGGAAGATTTAGCCCTCCCATACCGTCAGGACTCCAAGCCAGACTGACAAGTTCTGTAACAGTGCTGTCATCAGCATCGTTTACATCGATTTCCCAGACTCGAGAACCATGGCTATAGTTCCACAGGCTCATTCTGTCATGGCCTCCCAATCGAGATATGACAATTACGAGGTCTTTATCTGGGCAGCAAGCCGAAGGTAATAATCGGCTTGGCGACGGGAAACGTAGAACGCCAAGTGAAGTGAAAGCGAGCGATTCCATCCCCTCAAGATTTGTATATTTTAAGAGGTGTTAAAGAAAGATATTGTTTTGGTTTATTAACATCGGAAGGCTATACCCACCAACTCTTTTTCGTCATCTTTTTCCCTGCCTACGACCCTTTTCATCGAAATCGCGTTCAAACACACCCTTAGTGCGAGCCGTCACCTTTACTCGTTTCGTTCTCAGACTGGTACTGCTAGTCCCTGCTGCGGCACTAATTTTGGAAGGTCGAGTCGATTTTTTTGCAAATCGTATGGCTGCCTTGAGCGCCCCAGAATCTCCAACTTCCTTGTCTTCCTCCATTGTCATTTTCCGACGTTTTGCTTTTCTTGAGAGACCAGAAAACTTATCTCTTTTCAGCTATAGTTATGAAAACACTTTTTCATTGATATGCTCCAACGAAGATCAACATACTTACCTTGTTTCCGTCGGATGCTATTCTAGATTGGATCTTCACTTCAGTGACAACACCGGCTTCATGGTGTTGCTTGCTTATGGCTAAGAAGACACACCAACGCGTCAATACATGTCTTACAGTGGGATATATGTCATCAAACCTTCGGACTTCTGCTTTTCCTTTCCAGTCTGAAACCAGGTTCTAGCAGGCCTTGAATAAATTTCAGCCTGGTGCTTAATCATATTTTCTCCTTTCCTAAGCTCCATTTCTGCCTGCTGAAACTGTACCATCATGAGACATGTAATAAAAGAACGATATAATACATGAAACCACCTACCTGTTTTTCTTGTTTTTCATCTCGCAGTACCGCCGACACCTCGTCCTTCAAACTTTCTAGCGTTTGCGACCATTTCGATACCGCTTCTGGCGGAACGATACGATGTCTGACTTGATCTTCGCTGGCCCCATGTTTGATCGCGGCTTTCAGCATTTTTCGGTCTCCCTCTCCAACTAGCGTGACAGATCTGGATACTGAAGTCAGTTATTTTCGGCCAACAATGTGGCTATTTTATTTACCGTCCTTTTTGACCAGCACGCGCTGTCCTCCCTACACGGTGCAGATACTGCGCCAGTTGACCTGGCATATCATAGTTGATGACGGTCTCAACACCCTTAATGTCCAAACCACGCGATGCCAGATCCGTAGCCATCAAGAAATCAACCGTACCTCCTCTAAACAAGTGCAGCGCTTTTAGACGCTAGAGGACTCGTCAAGATCAGCAGACAAAGAGGCTTTCATAATCTGGCGGACCTGTTCTTGGGAAAGATCCCCGTGAAGCTCTTCACACTTCAGACCCAGAAGCCCGAATACAATACGCATCTGGTGGACCAACTTCTTACTGCGAAAGAAGATGATAACGTTGCTTTTGAAAGTTCTTTTGCAAATCGAGGCCAGAAGAGCAGGCCGTTCGTTTTCTTTGCCGGCACGAACTCGCACGAATTCTTGCACCAGGCCACGGGCAATACTTCGTTTTGGATCTACAAACAGTCGGACAGGGTGTTTAAGCGACATTTTGACAAGTTCATCGACCGAATCGGTCATTGTGGCTGAGAACAACATAGTCTGGCGAGACGGAGGGCAAGATTTGATAATCTCTGCCAGTTCATCTGCAAACCCGTCAGAAAGCATCCTATCCGCCTCGTCCAACACTAGAATCTCAAGCGCATCAAGGGTGAAGGAAGGGGAGTTGTGAATATGATCTATCAATCGACCAGGTGTAGCAATGATGATGTCCGGCCGGGTACGAAGGGCTACTTCTTGTGACTTGATTGAAAGCCCACCTTGTTGACGAAACGTTCAGTCGAGTTTATCATGAACTATCCGGACTTCTCACCAACAATGAGACAAAACCGAATGTCAGTATGAGTCGCCAGCTTGGTTCCAACATCAAAACATTGTACTGCTAACTCTCGGGTAGGGACGAGCACGAGACATCTAGTGACTGCGACACTCTTGCCCTTCTCGCGGTACAACAGACGTTCCAACATTGGGATGATGAAAGCAGCAGTCTTGCCGGATCCAGTGACCGCTCCTCCCACCACATCTTTCCCTAAGAGAGCTACAGGAATCGTGGCGGCCTGAATAGGAGTGGGCTCGTTGTATCCAAGACTAGTCAGAGCCTTGAGAATTGGTCGAGAGATAGACATGGCGAGAAATGAGTGATAGACTTTGCTAGGAATAGCATCAGAATCAAAGAACGCAGCCTTACGGTCTTTCTCTGTTTGCGTTTCGTATTCAGACTCGCTGGAGGACAAGGAATCCAAATCATCTTCCGCCTCATATTGTATATTATCGTGTTTGGCGTCATCGTCGTCGGACGTAGTCAGCGAGTGAACACCATTTTCGGACGACCTGTCGCTTTGGTCGCCTGTATCATCTCGTTCTACGTGGCCTGCACTACTTGAATCTCGTTTGCGCTTGCGCGAAAGCCGCCGTCGAGCAATAATCCCATCGACAGACACTGCAACCTATGAAAATGAAGTTAGACTGCAGCGATTACAACCAGCGACGAAGTTACTGGTTTTGAGCTTTTCTCCACAAGAACATCAAAATCTGCATTAACGATGTCTATGTGCGGGTCTCCAGAAACCTCGAAAACGAATTCAGGACTCAGGTCAACATCTTCCGCGTCCAGCTTGGCAGGTTGAGCGTAGGGCATGACAGGCCGAGTGAAATCCTCCAAGTCGGAGTCAATTGTCATGACATAGTCCGAGTTGGCCATGACAGAAGTGAAATCGAGACGAAAAGCCTTAATTCAAAACTTTCCTCCAGAAAAGGAAACTTACACATTCTGATTAGATCAATAAAACTATCACCACGTAGTAAACAAGGCCTTGTATTTTAAAATGGGACGAAGCTCGAAGTACATCAGAGTTTTACCAAGAAAACAGTTTACGCAAAAGAGCAGGATTGGTCTGAACTGACGTTGAACGAGGAATATGGTCATAATTGTCGTTTTCTGCATCTGGAAATGAAATTCTAGACCTTCTCAGCTGGTTGCAAGAATATTAGGAGCTCTTTTATTCGTACATGAGTGAAAACATACCTCGTCGTTCATGATTGGTCGTTTCACGAAAACCTCGCGGACAGAGTTTCGATCGGGAAAATTGTAATCGGTGGACGTCCTGCACTGCATTTGGCAATGCACGGTGCTGCTAACGAATCTACCTATCATGTTGAACTTGCCCCAGTGTATCTTCGTAGGATCGGACGGACTGAAGTCTTGGTTGCCTTCGTGAGCCCCTATCAGATCAGACATGTGTACTTCGCTGCCAGCATCTGAGCAAGGCCAATGTACAGTATCAATATGTAACGAATGGACTTACAGCGCCGGGATACAGGCCCCTTTTGTGTTTCTGAGAGCAAGGCGGTATGCACGGTGCGAGCGTGTCTGTTGTAACAGAACATCCCAAGACTGAAGATTTTTGGCCTGTTCTGGCGCTTTGGTCTTAAACTGCTCCAAAGTTTCATCGCCGGCAAAAGTAGCATTGTTGATGCCAGCTACAAATGCACGGAGAGCAGAATAGTTGTTTAATGCTCGAAGTTTTTGAGCAATCTCAACAAATTTCTCTATTTGTTTTACGCGTGCCTTGGGTCTTTCATGACACAATATAAGTGACACAACCCTGAAAGGACATTAATCTGTATATAATAGCCTCTAGTTAGAATCGCTCACCAGTCGGCAAGGTGGTTAGATACTGAGTTGAAAGCCGTGATTGGTTCGCTTTCAGCTTTCTTACCCGATACAAAAGTGTAGTAGAGCCAATGCCTGGGCTAGTTGATGCAAGTTCAATGGCTGGAAGATCAGAAGGAGCAAATCTACCTGTATATCTAAAAACAGCTTGACTTCCAATTTCGTAATCTCCTGAGCGATATCATCCGGATCCAGAGCCAACACTTCTTGGGCCAACCTAACCAAGTCCTTGATCTGCTGCTTCTCCGATGTATCGGTAAACTCATTTTGACTGGCACCCAAAGCGGACCCAGAAGCTAGCACAAGAGGAAGTGGAAGACTAGGTTTGCGCTCTCTGGAAGAAAAAGAAGGGAGTGGAGGGACCGCATTCTGTCTCGCATCGATCGGCAAGTCGTTACCAGGTACGGTTGGATCAAGATCGGATACTTGGGTCTCGTCATCCTCCTCAAACAGGCTATATGAATCATCGCTCCCGTCTACGGTATCGTCCACCTTCAAAGCCCACGCAACATCCTGGTCAACTAAATTTGGCAGCATATCCAGAAATGGCAGGAAGTCAGAGCCATAATGAAGTAGATATGTTTTTGAGATAATTGATTTGATGAGAGCAAATAAGGCACCTGCAGTCCCTCGGACTGCAAAGTCGTGCGGATAATCTCGAATCCAAGTTTCGAGAAGATGACAAATCCTAAGCTAACATTAGCAAAACATAAAGATTGAACAGAATGCAACATTACCGCATTTGCGCAAAACACGCAAACATTGGATCACCGGATTGTTTATCAAGTTGGCGCATTCGCTTTTGCATTGCAAGAAGTACACTTCTTGGAGTCGCGAACCTGCGATATGTAAGCAGGAAGTGTGTGATATAAGCGGGGTCTGACGTTATGTTAGGCAGTCCTTCAAGGCGAGTAACAGCAATGCTTACCGTCACCGCTGACGGCTAAAAAGAGGAGCTTGTCTAGCAATTCCTCCAGCGTCGCCCACTGGGCGGGTCGACTGGTGAAAATATTTAGAAAGATTGCCATCGAATGATTATGTTACTCACGACTCCCTCTCCTTGCCTTCCTTCTGATTTTCCACCCCTTCCTGCTCATGGTTGACTGTATCAATGCCAGAACCGCGTGACGAGTCAGTACCATCTTTCAAGGTATTGGATATCGTCGTGTCGATACGCCAGGCTCTGATTTCCGACTCTTCATGCTCATATAAGATGTCACCGGTGGGACGCACACGTGAAGGAGAGTTTGATAATATTGTATTACGAATAGGAGGTAGAGGGGAAGAAAAGGTCTCCGTTTGACGCTGAGGAAAGTTGTCAGGGGGCAGAATCGCTGATGACGCCGTTGGAGTGGCAGTTCGTGAGCTCTCCCATGGGGGAGGAGATAATAAAATATCGGGGGATGCAGGATTCCGATAATTCACGTCGGACTCACTTTTACTCGATCCTGAAACTGTATGTTAACAAAAATAGTTGGTAACCTTGACTGTCACGAACTTCTGTCGCGAAACACTGCGTTGATAAGCCACTCAAACGCGCGCCTACTTTTTTCCCTTCCTTGTTCTTGTACCTTCGCAACCTCCACAAGGCCTACATCATATTGCTGAAGCACTTCCAGCGCGTTTTCAGGTTCAACTCGGCGTGGGAGATCCGAATTGCAAGCAAGGACTACAAATGGAACCTTCATTTCTTGATATCCGCCTAAGAAGAGCCGACATTATAAGGACTACTGCTGTTAACGATCAGGAATCGCGAGGTTACACACGGAGGAGGCCTTCGACGGGCTTGAATGAGTGTTCATTGGAGGAGTCATAGCAAACGATTGCACCATCAACCGCAGATAGTTGCCCAGGCCAAGTAAGATCGCCTGGGTTTATAGCTCGTGTGGGAACGTCTACATCAATTACGGTGAGGAAGTAGTCGGGTAAGCTCTCGTGATGAGCTATTCGACCATGGCGCTGTAAGCCTGCAACAGACATCAGCAAGTTATACAAAGATAATGAACAGGTAGTAATTACAGCCGAGGCGATGCCCTTGCATCGTCGGGGGTGTAAGCGAAGAAGTAGGATCTGATAACTTATATCCCTTCAAACCCTTCCGAATGACTGCGGGTTTGTCGCAACCGACGGTGCCTATGACGACAAGTGTAACAGCCAGGTTGGTGTCGTCCACAGTGCTGTCGAACTAAGCGTATAAACGTGATTCAGTGAACTAGGACACAAACGTAACTTCCAGACGCACAGCAGAGACTTGAGTATTGATTAGCATACGTTTACCAGCACTTGGGTACATTCCTAAGCTTCCGCTACGTATTCGTCCTGACAAGGGTGGTAAAGAAGTCTCTCCTCTTCCTGGAAAAAACTGCAAAGACTGGGATTGTTGTCGAGGGCAATCTTCAGGAGTGCTTGAATTCGTAAACGAGCTGGCTATGCTGCTCACACTTGGCATGGAGGTATGGGCGGGTGTACGCGACGGAAGTGGTAGTTCGCCTCCTCGAATTAGTGGTCTTGGCTGATCTTTCAGTGAAGATAGTCGATAGCGGTCAATAGGACGATTCAACGGATCTGATCGTTCGACATCAGAATCAACAGAGGACTCTTCATCAACAGGTCGGCGAAACTCGCGTTCTCTCTTAAGGTCTGTAGGTGTGGCAGCTTGAAATGCTCGTGATGAACCCGACGTCGAGCTGCCGCGACTTGGTCGAGGGACTAGCGTGGGGTGCTTATCACGGTTATATTGCGCAAAGGAGTCAACCGAAAGGGATTTTCGAAGATTCTGCAGATGAACATGAGGAGCCAAAGCGGGAGAGTTAGAATCAAATTGAGTATGAGAGGTGTATGCAGTAGAGAACGACTCCGTAAAAGATAGAGTGGGAGAGAAGGAGATATAATCGACGTCGTCTGATAGCTGTGAAGGCGGGAGACTGCTGGGAGGGGGAGCTGGCATAGAGAGAGAATGGCCAGCAGTTGCCATGGATGTCGAACACAGCTGACTCGTGGCAATCTTTCCTCACTCCTGCAGCATTCCTGCATGGCTCCACCAACTGTCCTTCTCACTGTATGAATCCATTTTCCTTGTTAACACTTCCTTATCTACTGTGCTCGACAGAATGACGATGGTCCCCCCGACTCTGTCGAATCACCCTACGTTTTCGGCTTTTACTGTCACTTGACAGAGCAATTAGGCTGGAACGTCAAGGTCGTCTTACCTGCCTCTCAAAAATCATGGATTGGTCAGTTCAAAGCGAAGCACTCAGTGCTCAATGCATTCATGGACGGCGCAGGGAAAGCATATCACATCAAGGAGGTCACGAAAGGTTCTTACTTCTATCCAAGAGAGAACGGCCAAGGCGAGATATCAACATTGGCTAGACCTTTGAAAGACGGTGAAGTAGTCCGTGGAGCTTTGGTTTCCTTCCTTATCAGCCTTTTGAATCCGATTTGATGACTTAGGCTGAATGGATACTTTTGGATGGGGTACAGTGGCCAGATCGCCTCTTGTGCTGTCTCGTCTCATGGATCAAACAGACACCAGCTACTTGTGTAAATGTTGCTTTGCACAACCTCTTTAGTGGACAGATTGACCTTGTGGTATGTTCTCACTGCCACCTCTTGCCTTGCTAAACCCCTGTTCCAAGCTGTCAGGCCCAAACCTTGGGCGTAATACTTCTTGTTTGCAACTTTACTTAGCTTTATCATGACATGCTCAGTCTGTTTCTACAGCTGCATTTGCGTTGTCCTCCGGTACCATCGGTGCAGCACTTTCTTCATCATTGTCCACCATCCGTTCGATTGCGGTTTCCTATGGAACTGTTCATCATCCCACCCCTGCAACTTTCTTTGAGCCGGCGCATGTGCTGGGATGCCGCATTGTGCAACACTTGTGGAGTAACTGGGGCGAAGATGAAGCTGGCTTAAGAAATGGAGAGGTAGATCTCTACAGCATCAATATTCCTCTTGTAGAAGGTTTGTTGTCTGAGCAGAGACTCAAGATTTGTTGGACGACAATGTGGCGGAATTCATATGGACGATTGTTCAAGAAGGTATGCGGTCCCGATCTGCCAAAGCCAAAGGGAACCATTGGGTCTGCGGAATCAGACCCATTGATTGATAGAGACATGACCACGCAGCACAACTCCACCGTGGTTGTTCAACAGAGGTCGACGGAGCTGATGTTCAAGTTTGCACCTGACATGGCTGGTCTCATTACTCCAACGGTCAGCACTCTGCCTATGGGTTCTGATGCATGGGCAATCCATCAAGGGTGGGTCAGTGTGACTCCTCTTAGGGCAGGGTTTGGTGAACCACCAGGCCAGGACACCAAGAGGATAGAGGATAGATTATGGAATTTCAAGCTTTGATTATATGTGAATTAGAATGGTAGTCAGCACAAGTGCCCACAAGTTTTTTAAATGTGCCTTCGGCACTCGTTGGGTTTTCAAAATGGGTGGTATGATACTACATTGGTATTTATATTGAAGGTATTTATTATATCTACCCATTGTTATGTACATCTATGCTACATTATATTTACATCAATCAATCAGTACTTCATTATATACAATGTTTTTTGTTTGTGCTGTTTCACTTGTGCTTGGCCAAATTGCTTTGATGTTGTGGACTGACTTGACTTGTGATACTGCCACATAGAACTGCCCATGGGTAAACAGCCAAAGGTAGACCTGAGCAGTTGATTGAATTGAGGTATTCCACAGATCCTAATTGCACTTGCAGCCATTTACAGCATCCTTTCCATAAGCAGATATTCATGAGTTTATGGGGCCATCAAATCATCAATGGTACATTTAAAGACCACCTTGTTGAGTGGGTTGCTGAGTATCTGGTTGTTGAGCATGGTGAAACTTGGGCAGCAGCAATAATGGCTAACATAGATCGCTAGAGATCTGCATGGGTTTAGCGACCCATGCAGGTTGACAGGTACGGGTATGGGTCACACTCAGGGTACCCATGACCTGCGCCCAACCCGCCACCATGGGTGCAGGATATTTGACAGTTGAAATACTACATATTACATAAAGTAATCTTACTTATCTATGGTAACTACTAAAAGGGGGCAGAGTACCCGGGGAGGGGCGACGAAAAAATGAGACTTATATATGTTCACTATGTTGTGACATATTTGTATAAGTAAACGATGCTGACGTGTTTGACACAAGACATGTGACATGTGACTTCATTCACTCCTGCTCTGTGGCCACTACAACAACCAATGACAGAGGCGAAGACAAAGGTGGAGAGGATGTGGGCAGAGAGGACGACAACAGCACATGCTGTTGTTGTCAAGTAGATTTTTCCTCTTTTCTTGTTTTTATCAAGTAACTAAATCTTTTTCTTTCTTATCTTGTATCTAGGTATATTTTTTTGTGTGTTGACACCTCAGTATGCCTGCCATACACCCACCACATCACAGCAACTGGCAACCCCCACCATCGCTGCGAGCCACTGCTCACAGGGTGGATATGGGGTGGGGAGGGTGCAAGGGAGGACAGGAGAGGGCAATGAGGAGGGAGAACGAGGGAAATGAGTGCATGGCAGGGGACCAAATGATATGTCGTTTGGGCCCCAGGTGCATTTTTATCTTCTTTTCCTGCTCACAATATGTTTTCTTTTACTAGGATGTAAACTACTTGCCACCACCCTCACCTGCTAACGACACCCACCGCCGCAAGCCACTGCTCATGGGGTGGTGGATCTCCTACCCCTGCCCTCCTACAACAACAATGATGACATTGACAGGGATGGGATGGTGAACAATGAACAATGGGGAGGAGAAGACCACGATGATGGCCACCACAGCACCTCCAACTGCCGCTGCGAGCAACTGCTCACAGGGTAGGGACAGGGAGCAATAGGGACAGGGACAACGCAACCAACACACCCTCCGCTCGCAAACTTGAGGTGAGGATGACCGAATGAGGAGGAAGAAATGTTGACATTTCTTGGGCCATATGTAAGTTTCTTTTCTTTCTCTTCATTTTATTGTTACTAACTAATTTGTGATGACAGACAACGACGAGAGGGGGAGGATGACACACAGTGGAGAGGACCAATGATGATGATGAAGGAACAACACACCACCAACCCCCAGCCTCATGAGCCACTGCTCATGGGGTGGATTGTGGGTGGAATGACAACAAGGGCCACCCACAAGCAGCAAGGCACTGATGATGATGAAAATGAGCACCAGGGCCCCATGATGATGAGGAATGGCCCCAGTGCCCCACAACGACGATGGAACGACACGACTGAGCACCTAACCTGCCGCTGCGAGCCTCTTCTCACATGGGGGATTGCAGGTGGTAATGGTGACAACAATGACACTGATGATGGGAGGGGGTGCGACTATGGCTGATGACAATGATGACAGTTCAAATGTAAGAGAAGTGTCTCTTACAATGCGACACGCACATCACACACACATCACACGCCTATACAGATACACGATCACACCTACACGCGATCACGCCTATCCACGGTCATGCTTATACATGATCACATGACTAGTTGACTCTTAGATATGCAATGTTTGTAATAGAACAGTAGCTACTCTTTAATTGATACCACATTCCTCACACTTGGTTATTCTTGAGTGTTGGGAGACCACACTCCCTTCCATCAAACAACAAATGATGAGGGGACAGGCCCAGGAGACACTCATCTCCTGGGTGGTTTTGATTTTGATTTTGATTTGTTCTGTTCTGTTTTCTCTGGCCCAGGGGACATGCATCTCCTGGGCCTTTTTCTTTTCTTTTTCTTTCTCTGGTCCACCTATCCACCCCACACCTACAGGCACCTGCTCATAGGGTGGTTTGATAATTGTAAATAAGTATATAATCAAATAAATGTATTTTTGCTAATAGAACCCCTGACAAAACCCATACCCAGAGGTTACCCATGCAGATCCCTATAGATCACCAGTGAGTTCTATATACCTGATTTGACTTCATCAATATACCAATTGACAAAACACTTCAGCATTACAGCTGCTCCCCAATTCCCTGGACTATGCAGATTTTCTCAAGGCTGTGGATTCAAACAATGGATGGGTGATGACTCCAAAGCACTTATGAAGGTATGTACATGGTGTTGGAAGCTTGCCTCAGTAAGCAACACTCAGAGGAGAACCTAGACAGAAATAGGACCAGAGCATATAGCAGAAGCAGTAGGGAAATACACAGAGTACTGGAATGTAAGTGGAGGTGGGGAAAAAGGAGATAAGCCAAAAAGGATCCATGGTTGTGTATGTAAGAGAGATCTGGCCAGTGTGTCAATATGTGTCAATATATGAGTAAGCACCCAGTGCCAGGATTACACCCCTCCCCCCTCAGAAAAATTCAACCCCCCATTATTCAACCAGAAGGAAAAAAAGATAAGAAATGTACACAAAAAACTGCTCATCAAAAACCCTGCAGGGAAAAGCTACCAGTGGCAGGGACAAGAAGAAGGTGAAACAAACAAAACTCTCAACCATTTCCTGCCAACCAGTCATTGAGAGCTGAATTGTCCATGAGTTCCACACCCAGCAGCCACTGGTCCTCTTCTGGGCTGTAGCCCAACCAGTGCACCAGATACTGCATCCCATGTCCATGCCTTCTAGCATCCACAATCTTTTCCACAAAGAACTCCTGCACTCCATCCACTGTCACAATTGACCTGGGCCAAAGTAGCTCTCATGATGGGAACAATGACTTATCATTCTTGTGATGCAGGAACACCTCTGAAGTGTGAAATTTTTGATCCATCTTTGACATCACTGGAAGGTTGAGCATAACTGTCAATGACCCAGCATTCACTTCGATGATGGTGAATGGGCCATCAAAATGTGGCATAAATTTTGCCACTCTGTTCTGACCCTTTGAGGTGTACTGCCTGTGCTAGTTTTCAGTAGACAGCATTACTTTATCTCCAATTTTCAGTTCAGGCTCATTCCCATGTGTTTGATTTGCATACACCACTTGGGAGACTTTTGCCTTCAGTAAGTTATCCTGCACTTCAAATACATCCATTTGCAGCTGTGCAATCAACACTTGTGTGCATTCTTCCTCTGGAGTGACAGCCCCAGTCAGAAGTACCATTGGTGGTATGACCTGTGGGCTATGATCCATTCAAAGCTGGAGCAGAGAGAAACCAGTCAATTTGTTAATTGTATTCATGCAGATTGAAATAGACATGAGGTAATGCCTGCAACTGGCCCTTTTGTGTATGCTCTACATGGTATCACAGAGCTTGATTCACCATTTTGTTCATCTGTTTGGAAGCCCCATCTGTCTGTGGGTGGTAAGCCATTGACATCTTTAGTTTGATGCCTGTTAGTGCATGCAATGATTTCCAGAACTTTGAAAGGAACAGCTTGTCACAGTCAGACACAATATTTAGTGGTAGCCCATTTTTGCAGTACCAGCGGTCAAAGAACAATACTGCCAATTCTTCCACAGTGATGTCAGTTTGCATTGGGATCACCTGTATGTCTGTGCCCAGATGGTCTGTCATGGTGAGGATGCAGTTGAATCTGTTGTCCTCTGGCAATGGACCAATGAAGTCCATTGCTACAGAGTCCCTGTGACCATCTGGTATTGGCAGGGGGTGCAGTGGACCCATTGGATGTGTCATTCAGCTCTTGTTTTGTTGGCAATCCCCACAACTTGGCACATAGGCCAGTTCTGAATATTGGCGCATGTTCAGCCAGTAGTAGGAATTTTGCAGAGAACCATACAGTTTCTCAAAACTGAAATGGCCCAGGGAGTCATGTGCCAATCTGAATAGTGCCTCCCACACTGAGGTTGTTGGATTATATAATCTGTCACTGCTTAATCAGGGCTTAACAGACCATAGTTTGCACACACACACAAGTGATGTGATAGTTGTAGCAATCCATGTCTGGTTATATGGTATCCTTGTTCTGTTGAACCCTATAAGACCTGATAGCTCAGTTGGTCAGAGCATCTGGTATATGTCCAGGAGGGCCTGGGTCCAATCCCCAGTCTGGTCATCTTTTCTGCATTCCTACAGAGGTCATGGAAGGAATCACCAGCCAGTCACCAATAAAGAGTAACCCATCTTTTTCTGTTACTCCTGGCATCCCAGGAGCGGCTGCTTGTAACTTTATGCACCATTTGTCATCTTTATACCCTGCTTTGATTGTGTCCTGTAGGGACCCATTGTGTGTAATAGATAGCACAGCTGTCACAGCCTGAGTACTCACTATATCTGTTTCAGCCAATGCATGTGTGCAGTACAAGGGGCAGTCTTTTCTGACAGCTAACACTGCATTCATTGATACGAAGTCATCATCATCGGAACAATAGTCATATGGGTGGTGAGTGGCATTAATAGCTGCTTTGCTATTGGCAGCTTCCTTTGTTGGTAGTGTTGCCATGGCTATGGCTCAGAGCCGGCTTAAGCTGAGAGATGAGCCAATTTTAGCTGAAGCTGAGCTGAGCCACAACACAGCCACAGCTGTGACTTGGCTATGTCACAGCTCTGGTGATGATACTCAACCCAGAAACCCAAACAAAACACCTAAAAGGGTCCTATTTGGTATAA
This sequence comes from Tricholoma matsutake, assembly GCA_026075535.2. Lineage (NCBI taxonomy): Eukaryota > Fungi > Basidiomycota > Agaricomycetes > Agaricales > Tricholomataceae > Tricholoma > Tricholoma matsutake. Next base: position 7,156,007 of record AP026540.1, on the reverse strand, counting down.
CACAAGTCAGAGGAAGGTTGCGATTCATTGATAGGTTGTCTCCTTGGCTCAATGGCTGATTCACCATTACAATCACATTCTAATCACATCAGCTAACTCCTACGATGTCCCAGAAGCAGTGCAACCATTCTCGACCAAGTCTATTGATCGCGATATCATATCAACCGCATCGAAACATTGCCAGCGACATCAATTGTACTTAGAAACTACATCGCACAACTCTAGGACTACCTCGAAACACCCTAAGAACCCTCCAAATGAACATCGAGTATCCCCGATCAACTTTGAACAACTGCGACCACGATTGAACATTGTCGACCATCATTGAGCATTATTGATCGACATCGAGAAACTATGAATGACATTGGTAGGGATCTGCACGGGTTTTGTGTACCCATATGGGTTACGGGTATGGGTACATGTGGGTATGGGTACGGGTCGCAATAGTCCTACCCGTGAGCTACAAAATGCACCAAAAATTAGACAGATTGTTTTTATCACAACTCACTCAATTCTTGACCGTTTTGCTTGATTTTTGGTGCGTTTTGTAGCTAAGACCTGCGGGTTTATGGGTAAAGCCTGTTATGGGTATGGGTATGGGTACAGCGCGAAATACCCGGGGGTTACCCGTGCAGATCCCTAGACATCGGGTGCCGCGTTCGTTATCTAAATGGTGGAATACCATGTGCCAGGGAGTATTCTAACTCATGCTCAGACCTGCTGATAGTAGGTCAGCCTCGTTCCAAGCCCCTATCACATACAGAACCCACTGGATGGATTATTGTGACACTTAGCATAGTTTATACACAAAGGACAGTCTCCTTTTAGTTCTTCCCTTTATGACTTCTTCGTCATATGATATATCTCTTTCTTGTTCGAATTCCAGTCTTATTTTGGCCTTGTGTTTTAACTCATATCTTTTTGCCTCATGTTCTTACACATGTTTCTTATACCATTTTAGGAAGTTTCTCTTAAAACATATAAAAGTCTGTAGTATCTATGTAAGTCTGGCCCCACAGACTCACAACATTACGACAAGTTAATTTACCTACGCTGCCATTACACACTTCCATGGTGCCAACACACCACACACATCACCGACACAACCACCCTCACTGCCGACACAGCCACCGCTGATAGCACAGCCACCTACAGCACATAAACAACTCACCAACACCAGACATACCAGTGTCTGTGTTACATTACTGTGCCACTGTTACACACTTCCATGGCGCCGGCACAGCCACACATATCGCCTACACAACCACCCTTGCCACTGGCACAGCCACCGGCAATAGCATAGCCACCTATGGCACATAAACAACTCACCAACACCAGATATACCAATGTCTGTGTTACAGTGAGTTTTGGCCACCCTATGCTGCCAACACACTCCCATGGCACTGACACAGCCACACACATCGCTGACACAATCACCCTTGCCGCTGGCACAGCCACTGGCAAATACAACAACAACACACCGGTGACATGCATCCTGGCAACAGCACCATACATCTTTATTACCCTTCTATCCACATCCAGCAGTGCCGACATTGTCCTATTGATGCGGTACCTTCCTATTATGTGACTACACCCGATGCGGCCTTCCCAAATCACACACTATGCTTGATGCGGCCTTTTACTTACACAGTCAATCTTTTTCTTATATATTACTTATTTTTTATTCCTTAACCTTTGTTCCTACTTCCATGCAATGAAGGTATAGTAACTTCCTATTCTTTTATTTGTAGTAACTTATGGTTCCTACTTCCATGCAACAAAGATAATTTGATCCTGTCTTTTAGTAAACCTAAGTCTAGTGTGGGCTGCCAAACTCGGCATCCTTCCAATCTACTTGGGAATACAAGAAATTGTCTTCACATATCGCCTTGTATAAAGTTCTAAGAATCCGATCTATCCTCTAAACTATCTAAAACTTCTATGAGTTTTCTTGATCAATGAGAAACCTCTATGACCATCATTGTCCTCAATTGACCTTCGATCAAATTATCGCTAGCACTAGTAACCACTCTGACACTTCCTAGCCATCAGCTATAACCTTCGCATACTATTGATCTACCAAAAAGCCCTTAGAATTCACACATTGACCCTTGACTAGTGTTTAAAGGTCCGGTTGCATGGACCAGAAAAAAAACCGAATTTGAACCCAACCCAACTGAAGGCAACCGGACCGTCGGTTGCGGTTGCTTCGTTTGGAAGTCAGTGCAGTAGCAGGTTGCCTCACTTTGAAAATATTCAAAAACTGATCAAAGACTGGTCACAATCGGTTGCGACCGGTCTTTTCACTGTATACAATATGTACCATATATACAGTTGAAGCTACATAAATATAGATAAAAAGAACTAATATAAGTACTAATTATAACTGACTATTAATGAAGTGGGACAAGTCTATGATGCAAGTACTCATTTGGTGGGGTTTATATACCCTGTGGCACTGCACGGACCATGTGGTCATGTTTGTGCTCCCAAAAATGAAAGTGGCACCACTTCCTGATAACTTCCCATGACCGCAACAACAACATCAACAATGCTGCGTCACCACCTTGTCCCCACCAACGACCACGCAAATGAATGAACACAATGGCAGGCAGCCCAAACGATGCCAGTCTGTTGTTTGGGCAGGGTATTTTTTTTTTATTGATTTATTATCACTTCTACTAACTGGTTTTTACTTTCTTTTAGGTTCTGTTCTTTTCTTAACAATGCAACATGAACGACACCAATGGGAATGACGCCGCCAACACCAACAGGGGTGACACACTGCCCTCTCTGTTCCCCACCTCCATTGACACCCATACCACCTAGCTCGGAACCTTGCCATCACAGATGAATGAACACAAAGTGCCCAAATGATGACTAGCATTGTTTGGGCCACAGGTATGTTCGTTATCATTGATTTCTTTTTTTTATTACTAACCATCTTGATTTCTTCCTCAGGCTTGACAACAATGACACCCCACCCCATGTCTCCCCTGTGAGCCACCCGTCCCATGCCGCCGCTGTGAGCCTCTGCTCGCAGGGTGGCAATGGGTCCCATTTCTGGACCATGATGGGTGCCATGTCACACAGCACCACTACCCTGCCTGTGAGCCACTGCTCATAGGGGGCAATAGAGGTGCTGATGACAAGGGACTGGCTGACAAATGATGGGGAGGACAATGACAAAAACATGGGGACAACAACAAACGACAGCACAGGGACGACTATGCAGGGACGATGACAAATGACAATGCAGGGATGACACAAATGGGGGAAACAATGAATGATGACTGACAACAATGAGTACCGGGGAACAACGCCCCACTCTCGCTACAAACGCGAGACCGTGGGGTGTTTCTTTTCTTTTCTTCTTTTCTTTCTTTTGTTATTTGGTCTTTTTTTCTTTTTTTCTTTCTATTAGCAACATCCCACCGCTGCGAGCACCTGCTCGCAGGGTGATGTAATTAGTTTTATTAAGTATATAATATAATTTAATTAGACAGTAAAAAATAGTAGTAAAACTGGTCAAAACCAGTTTTTCAGGAGCAACCGAACCAAATAGGACTGGTCCTCTTCAGTTCGGTTGTGGTCCTTCAAGTATGGGCAATGGTTTGGACCGGTCATGGTCCACAGTTGCCCCTCTTGGGGGTCAAAAAACCAGACTGAACTGGACCTTAAAACACTACCCTCGATGATCAACATTGTTTGCTATCGTTCTCATTGATAAACATTGTTTGCAATCAATCTCATCGATCCTCATTGATATCGATCGATACTACATTGGACCATGCCAAACACCTTCCTCTCTCATAGAACTATGTTTATGACTAGCATCAACTAGTTGTCTTCCCTTTGGTCGGACCACGAACATTCAGAACACCTCACATCCTTCCTCTGACTTGTACAAATATCATCAGTTGCCTCATTGGCAGTTTTGGTGGTTTTTCCAGGTTGAGTATCATCATTTTTGGAGCCCACCATGGGGGTTTCTGAATCATTTCATTGTTGAACCAATCTCGACTTCCTCAGCTAAGGCTAACACAAGCTAGAAACCTTTGTTCGATACTTGCCACGCCTTTGAATCTCTCAAACAATCGGGAGATATCCTAATTCCTGTTTCTGAAGCAGAATCTACTCATCATCAACTATTCCCTTCACCTATCTCATCACCTTCAACATCATCCTCTACTTCTTTGTCCTCATCATCTACCTCTTCATTCATCCTTCCAACAACTTCGACACCTCTACCATCCTTCACCCAAGTTTTAACCCCTACCCCTAGAGTCATTGCATTCATGACTACACAAGCCACTATGCCAGCTCGTGGTCATTCAACTGCTCCGAAATTTGACCCTAGTCAACCTTGAATTATTGTTCCCAACCTGCAGCATCTGTAAGATAATTCCCCTACATTATCTCACTACCTTGTCTTCAGAGATATCTATCACATTGACCTTGCATACCTCTCCCAATGATTACTAATATACATGATCACGTGCCTAGTTGTTGACTTCCCGACCAATGTCTTAGCTACATTCTCATTCTCCCTTTAATTGATACCAAGTTCCAATTTACATTGCGCTCCTTTTCTCTAAGTGATCAAGGCACAAGAGTGCTTTCATTACACTTTTTAAAAAATTCAAACTCGACGATACCACCTTCACAGCATCTCCGTACCCCATAGTACCCCCAGATAACGCGCCGCTGTATCTCCAGACCGCCGAGCAACACAAAAGAGGCTAAAGTGCTTCCATAAAAAGCCCAGCATCTACCCTTTCTAGGCGAGAAGGGGCACCTTCATCAGAAACCCAGAAAACATCATCAACTGCTCCAATCAGCAGCCCCAATCCCCAGTGTGATCACACCTTGACTATATAACACCCCCCACTAGAAAGTTCCCTGTCCAGAACCCCCGTTTTTCCTTGTATATGCACGACTACTACCAACAATCTGTCTCGACTCCCTTCGCATCCTGTACCACTCACCACCAGGAGCAGAGCATGTGCACTCATCCTGCCGAGCCCATCACTGTCCCCACTGTCATCACCACCCCCGTCCCCAGATTCAACACCAGCTCCCGTAATCATAACTATGCAACCCTTGCACCGATGTACCTCCTCTTTTGACTCCAAACCCAACATCTCCTGCATGAAGCCCTGGCAGAATGACACCTAGTAACATACCCTTGTATGTGCATGCCAATGTCAAGCAAGCTTCTCCTTCTGCTGCACCACTCCTCTCTCTGCCAGCTGCCTGACGGTGAAAGTTGTCTGCAAATTTGACACGGGTTGCCACCGCTATTTCTCTGTGAAGGATGTGGATGCCAATGAGCGTATAGGCAAAATTATATACAACTTCGAATCCACCACCATCCAAGCTTGGATCAATGCTGACAAAGCTAGACTTGTCGCACTCAGCTTCCAAGACTTCCTCGTTGCTCTCAAGAAGAAGTTCTTGCTGCATACTTGGGAAGATGAACTTGTCCAGGAGCAGATCATTGCCCAGGGATCACTCGACTTCCTTACTTGGGTCAACACAGTACACAATGCCAACCACAAATTGGGAGCTGCAAAATCTCCTTACCACATCCCTGATGATTGATTCCGCCTCCACTTGATCCCCCGACTCTCTGAGGGCATGAAATGCCTGTACAAAGCCAACAACGGTATCGCGCCAGGCACGACCAAGGGTACACTCGATGCTATCACAGATTTCGAAGAATGGATGGAATGCTTGCAGCTTTTAGAACAGGACTTACAAGCTAGTCATGTGGGATGGGTAGCCTGTGTGGCAAAGGCCAGTAATGTTTTATGAGACTCATCTGCGGTGAACGTCGAGAACACACCCAGCGCAGCCAGCACCACCACTATCCCATACACCACCCCACTTAAACCACTCACCGACGATGAGAAAACACTCCTCAGGCAGCATCTTGGATGCTACAAGTGCTGGGTATTCTATGCGGGCCACCTGGGATGGAACTGCACCAATCCTCGCCCAACCCTTGAAGACTGCAAAAGGGTAATGGCAGCGAATGCAGCAAAAGCTAAAGCCATGTATGAGAAGATACAAGCTGCATCACAGCCCATAACCACCACAGTTGCTGCCATCTTCGAAGCAGATGCTGTTTTTGAAGACAGCAAGAGCAATGGTGATACAGATGATTTTGTCGATGCAAATGAGGTTGATGAGTATGTGCCCTCACATTTCCTTCTCCCACAACACCTTCACTGGACTTGTTGTATTGACACCCCTGCTATGTGTGCCCCAACCCCTGTACAAGCTCTTATTGACCATGGCTCATCGCCAGTCTTGATTTCTAGCCATCTTGCTGACATTCTGTGCCTCACTGCAAGACCTCTTTTCAAGCCCCTTTTGGTTTCCGGTGCCTTCTCAAAGGAAAACAATGCAACGACTCCTCTCGTCTTGACTCATTACTGTAGATTATCAATTCAGTCACCCAACGCCCTGTGGCAATCCCGTACACTCAATGCAATCATCTGTCCAGAACTCTACACCGACTTAATACTTGGCCTTGAATTTTTGGTGAAAAATAAAATTGTTGTCGATGCTGAGCTTAGGACAGTGATTGCAAAAGAATTGGGTTATGATTTATTGAACCCGCCCGACCCTACATTACATTGGCGACCAATCACAAGATCTCTTGCCAAACACTGCAAAATTGGCCCTTTTTGATGAGAACCCTGAGCGTTTTGACATGACAAAACACACAACTGGGCCGCCAGACATCATGGCAACCATCAAAACATGAATCACCCAATTGGCGGGGGAAGCAACACTGCAAAAATTAGATAAACAGATGAAGGACAAGTTCGTCGACCGCTTTCCAGCCAACATTCCTCATGTCAAAGACCTCCTGCACGACGTTTACCACCACATCAAACTACTCCCAGGTGCACTGATCTCAGTCTCATGCACATATGCATGCCCACGGAAATATCATACAGGATGGAAGACACTCATTGATCAGCATGTTGCCACGGGAAGAATCTGGCCTTCATCATCACCGTATGCATCTCCTTCATTCATAATTCCAAAATCAGATCCAACTGTACTTCCTCATTGGGTTAACGACTACCGTCACTTGAACCATCTGACCATACCAGACAATTACCCCCTCCCACGAATTGATGACATTCTGGCTGACTGCGCAAAAGGGAAGATCTGGGGAAAAATCGATATGACAAACTTGTTTTTTCAAATGCTTGTTCACCCTGACGACATCAAATACACAGCAACACTCACTCCCTTCAGCCTTTGGGAGTGGGTCGCGATGCCAATGGGCATGCGAAACTCACCAGCAACGCATCAGAGACATGTCACCCTTGCTTTGAAAGACCTCATAGGAAAGATATGTCATGTTTATTTGGACGACGTGATCATCTGGTCTAACTCTCTTGAGGAACACAAAATGAATGTTGCACTTGTCCTTGAAGCACTACAAAAGGCTCAGCTTTACTGTTCTACAAAGAAGTCCTCATTATTCACAACTGAGATGGACTTCCTAGGCCACCACATTTCAGCACAAGGAATTGAAGCAGACCAATCAAAGGTATTACAAATCCTCAATTGGCCGACACCGAAAACAGCTAAGCATGTTTGACAATTCTTAGGACTTGTCAGATACATCGCAGCATTCCTACCGACACTCGCCGAACACACCGCAGTACTCACTCTGCTCACTTGCAAGGAATGCAACAGCAACTTCCCAGTGTGGACAAAAATTCATCAAGCAGCCTTCGAAAACATCAAACAGCTGGTCATCAGCAGAGACTGCTTAATGACAATAGATCACGAGAACCTGGGCAACAGGAAAATCTTCGTCACTTGCAATGCTAGCAAGAGGCGAATGGGCACTGTACTTTCTTTTGGACCAACATGGGAATTGGCATGTCCCGTGGCATTCGAGAGCCAACAAATGAACAGCGCTGAATGGAACTACCTGGTTCATGAACAAGAAATGTTAGCAATCATGAGGGCACTCAAGAAATGGTGAGTGGATCTACTTGGCTCCCACATACATATCCGCACAGATCACAAAACCTTGCAAAACTTCGATTTTCAGAGAGACCTGTCCCAACGTCAAGCATGGTGGATGGAATACCTTTCACAGTATGAGTACAGCATAGCTTATATCAATGGCGATCATAACACAGTAGCTGACGTGTTGTCAAGACTCCCCAACTCCATTGACAAAAACCCTCTACCTGTGGTAATTTCTGCGGTTTTCACAGTCCACTCCAACCCAAAACTCATCATGAGGATCAAAAACGGTTACCGCACAGACCCTTGGTGCATGGGCATACTAGACAATCTTAAGCGAGGAATGCTTGACATGAAACTTAACATCTCTATGAAACATGGTCTCCTTTTTATTGGCAACAGGCTCATCATACCAAAGTACAAGAACCTGAGGGAACGACTGTTCCACTTGGTGCACAACAACCTCAGACACTTTGGTGCTGAAAAATCTTATGCCAACCTCCGCAACGACTTTTACTGGCCCAACATGCGACGAGACCTGGCATGAGGCTATCTTCCTAGCTGCATGGATTGCCAACAAAACAAATTGGGTACCTCCAAAGCGGCTGGACCTCTGCATCCCCTCCCCATCCCAGACAAACATTTTGAATCAGTAGCAATCGATTTCATCGGACCTCTACCAAAAGACGATGGCTTTGACACAATTGTAATGATGATGGATCGCCTAGGGGCTGATATACAAATAGCTGGCTGTACATCCGACATGTCAGCTGAGGGTTTTCTTACATCTTCTTCGACAAATGGTACTGCAAAAATGGATGTCCCCTTGAAATCATAAGTGACCAGGACAAACTGTTCATCTCAAAAATTTGGAGAGCCCTCATGAAACTCACGGGTATCGAGCATAAACTGTCTACTGCGTACCACCTGCAAATGGATGGATCATCTGAATGTTCAAACAAAACTGTTGTCCAATGCCTACGTTTTCATGTAGAACACAACCAGAAAGGATGGGCAAAGGCACTACCCAAAGTCCGATTCAACATCATGAACTCAAGAAATGGCTCAACAGGAGTATCACCTTTCATCCTCAAAATGGGCTGTTCCCCACATCTCCTACCTCCATTAGTTGCACCCCCAGCTTCCACAGGAGGAGAAACAACAATGCCTGGCGAGGCTGAGGCACAAGCGTTCATGGAAACAATAGAAGAAGAGACAAATGCCGCAAAAGATAACCTACTTGCAGCAAAGATTCAACAAGCACACTTCGCAAACAAAGATCGTCTCCCAGATCCCACGTTCAATGTAGGTGATAAAGTTATGCTCGCAACAGCACATTGACGGAGGGACTACATTCGAGCAAGGGATGGACACATCGCCAAATTCATGCCAAGATTCGATGGACCTTACGAGGTAACTCAAGCATTCCCAGAATCATCTTGTTACAAACTCCAACTACCACCCACATCAAAATCTCACCCGACCTTCCACGTCGCTCAACTATGCACACACTTCCCAAATGATGACACCCTCTTCCCCGGCCATGCAAACATGGCACCAAAACCACTGGTAACGGATGATGGAACTACAGAATACTTCATAGAGAAGATCCTCAAATGATGTCCAAGGCGCCGAGGCCACCAATTCCTTGTATGTTGGACAGGATATGGACCAGAACAAGACCTCTGGTTACCATGCTCAGAGTTGCTGGAGATGGAAGCACTTGCGAAATACGAAGCAGAATATGCCTAAACACACTATTCACAACTTCCAAGCAGACCCAGGTTTTTCTTCAAGAGGATATATGCGAGTGTAAGATAATTCCCCTACATTATCTCACTACCTTGTCTTCAGAGATATCTATCACATTGACCTCGCATACCTCTCCCAATGATTACTAATATACATGATCATGTGCCTAGTTGTTGACTTCCTGAACAATGTCTTAGCTACATTCTCATTCTCCCTTTAATTGATACCAAGTTCCAATTTACATTGCGCTCCTTTTCTCTAAGTGATCAAGGCATGAGAGTGCTTTCATTACAGCATCACTGAATCCAACCTGATGAAGAAATATGCTTGTTGCTACCTTGACATTGACTCTTCCAAACTCTGGGAATCGCTTCCAGAATATCAGCCCGGCACTTCATTCAACAAGTTTTGAATGGCAGTACATAAACTCTATCCCGGCTTGGAAGACAAATGCAAGTGGAGCATATCGGACATGGACAAATTAGTGGGAGAACAACTATGTGTTGGGGTATTTGACACAAACGATCTAGAAATGTATTATTGGGCATTCTACAACATTACTCACTTTTTATGAATAAAGAATAGGATCTCAGAAGCCGAGCAAAGCAGAGCTTACATTCGAGGATTCCAACCTGGCTTATGGACTCAAATTGTGTGATGACTCGAACTCAAATAGCCCGATCATTATCCCAACGATCCATATCTGCTCAACAACATTCATGACGCGGTGAAGTCTTGAACTTGGTACTCCTAGGGCATGGCACAGGTACGGGTAACACCATGTGTTTCCGGTCACAGGTATGGGTATGGGATTGCCATACCTGGGCAACACCATACCCTTTTCCATGGTGTTACGGGTATGTGCAGGTATGCTGGTACCCAGATTTTGGTCAGGTGAGTGATCATCTGTGTTGAGATTTTGACTTTTTAATGACATAGCATGGGAAAAACCCATGAGTCATGGTGACCTGACTTGCGGGTTTACCCCCTGTGATGAGATGCGAACATCTTTTTCAGCAAATTTCTATCAAATATCATGAAAAATAACAGTAAAAAATGCAGGGGTACTTTTCAATGACATATTGTGGGAAAACCCGTGAGTCAGGGTGACATGACTCGCGGGTTTACCCCCCATGAGAAGATGCAAACATCTTTTCCTATCAAATATAATGAAAAATATCACTACCCGTGAATAACCATGGGTAACCCACAAAAACCCATGGTAACATCGTACCCCTACCCATGCGGGTACGGTGTTCATGGGTATGGGTAGGGGTATAAGAAAATATACCCGAGGGTTACCCATGCCGTTGATGATGCTCAACCCGGGAAAACCACCAGAACTGCCGATGAGGCAATCGATGATGTTTGCGACGAGTCAGAGGAGGGTTGCGAGACATTCTGAAAGTTTGTGGTCAAACCTCTGAGAAGATTACTAGTTAACACTAGTCGTGAAGGTAGTGTTATGAGAAACGAAGGCATTTGTTGTGGTCCGATCGAGTATTGATCAATATTGAGGGCGATCGACAAGATCAACCGATGGTCGATATGTGAATTATGGGGACCTTTCGATAGGTCAATGGTATACGAAGGGTGTGGCAAACTGCTATGAAGTGTTGGAAGGGTTGCTAGAACTAATGACGAGAGGATTGAGGGAGGATCGAGGATGCGACGATTGCAGAGGTTTCTCGTCAATCGAGAAAACCTGCAGAGACTTAGATTGTTTTAGAAAGTTGATCAGATGCTTAGAACTGTATACGAGACGATATGTGAAGACAATTTCTTGTTATTTTCAAGTAGATACTACAGAGTTTTATATGTTTTAAAGAAACTTCCTAAAATGGAATGAGAAACATGTGTAGAACATGAGGCAAAAGATATGAGTTAAGGCACAAGGCCATAAAGGAGACTGGAATCTGAACAAGAAAGATATATATATCATATGATGAAAGAGTAATAAAGGGAAAGAACTAAAAGAGACTGTCCTTTGTGTATAAACTGCGCTAAGTCTTGCAATAATGTGTCCAGCGGGCTCTGTGCACGATAGGGACTTGGAATGAAGCTGACCTACAGTGGCCAACAAAACCGTTCCAATGTTTTCAAACTTTTAACAAGTGTACTTGAATAAAATGAAATAAATTGTCATAAAATCTGAGAAAATTATGGAATATACCTTAACATCCTATCTGATCACCTGCATAGCCACAAGATCATGTGACATTATTTAATAAGTAAACTTCATCATATACTCTAGTGACTCATTGGAACAGTTTTGTTGCACTGATTTTTTGAGTATAAATTAGTACTTGGTATAGCCACCTTTTGCTTTAACTACTGCAGCAAGTCTTTTAGGCATGCTTTCAATCAATTTCTGACACTCCTCCTTTGGTATCTTCTCCCATTCCACCTGTACCCTCTCCCAAAGCTCTGTAACACTGTTGGCTGGTTCCTCATACTCTCCAAGCTTTTTTTTGAGATGATGCCACAGATGTTCTATAGGATTGAGGTCAGGAGACTGTGCAGGCCACTTGAGGACAGTAATATTATTGTCTTCAAACCACTTCTTGGCCTTTTTGCTGGTATGTTTGGGGTCATTGTCCTGCTGAAATACCATATCATCAGTAGTTTTACCCCAAAGCTCCAGTGTTTGCTGAAGCTCATCATCCATAATGCTGACATAAAGTTCAGCATCCATCTTTCCTTCAATCCTAGTAGCATATCCAACCCCATCCCATCCCATGCACCCCCACAACATCAAATTCCCTCCTCCAAACTTCACTGTTCCCTCAACAAGCCTATCACTCAGACCTTCATCACTATCTTTCCACACATATTTTCTTCCATCTGATCCCAAACAATTAATTTTAGTCTCATCTGACCATATGACCCTTTTCCAATCCTCAAGTGTCCACTCTGCATGCCGCTCAGCAAACTCCAATCATGCGCATCGGTGATGAGGTTTGAGTAGTGGACGTTTCTTCTTGACTACAGGTTTCATGCCATGTGATTTAAGATGTCAATGAAGGGTTTGGGAGGAGAAAGGGGTGTTGGTGATATCCTGAAGTGTTTGTGCAGCTTTGGTAGCATTATCAACCTTTCCCATGTGAATAATTCAATGTGCATAGTCAACATTAGCAGTAGTAAGCTTCATAGGACAACCACCAAATGATTTCTGAAGCTCAGGTCGGTGCTCAGAGCAAGTATGGCTGATGGTAGCAATGCCATGACCAGTTTGATAAGAGATTTGTCGGACAGAAAGACCAGAATCAAGCAAATTGAGAATGCGGAGTATTTGAGTGGATGATAGCTTCTGCATAATGAATTGGGGGGTAAGAATGAAGTTGCAAGAGATCCAGTCTCCTTAAATATATTGTATCACATGATATTGTTTACTTATGTTTGTAATAATCAACAAAGTCATGTGATTTGCATAAATTCTATACTCAAAAATCAGTGCAACAAAACTGTTGCAATGAGTGACTAGACTATATGATGAAACTTCCCTATTAAATAGTGTCACATGATCTTGTGGCTATGCAGGTGATCAGATAGGATGTTAAGGTATATTCCATAATTTTCTCAGATTTTATGACAATTTATTTCATTTTATTCAAGTACACTTATTAAAAGTTTGAAAACATTGGAATGGTTTTGTTGGCCACTGTATGATCAGCAGGTTTGAACACGAGTTGGAATACGTCCTAGTGCATGGTCTTCCACCATTTAGATAACGAAGGTGGTGCCCGATGTCACTCGTAGTTTCTCGATATCGATCGATGACGCTCGACGATGGTCGACGATGGTCGATCGCGGTTGTGGCTTGTTCGAAGTTGGTCAGGGATGTTCGGTGGTTGTGTAGGGGAATCTTAGGGACTCTCGGGGTAGTCCTAAGGCTGTGCGATGTGGTCTTTTGATACTATCGATGTTGCTGGTGATGTTTCAATGCGGTCGATATGATATCGCGATCAATAGAGTGTGTCACACTGCGTCTGGGATGTCGTAGGAGTTAGCCGATGTGATTAGAATGATGCTAAAGTGTTGAATCGGTCCCTGAGCCGAGAAGATGACCTATCATCCTCCCCCTTACTGAAATTCTGACTGTCCCAGTCAGTCGAGCCGAAGTAACTGGGTCATGTGACATTGTTGATCATTGATTTAAGACGCGTCGTGGTTTGAACCTTTCTCTTTCCATTCGATCTCTTTCATCCACCTCCTTGACAAACATGTCCATCCTCGCCGAACTCGCTCTTCCCATCCTCGATCACACGAAATCAATGCCCGAGGCTGGCAAAGCCGAAGACCTCGACTTCAAGGTATGGGGTCGCACTTTTTGTGAGAAAATGGTATGTCGTTTCATTTTCTTTGTTTATCTGCTTTCTAATCTCGTTTGATAGGCTGAATACAACGACCTGATTGGGTCGTTTGACGAGGCATGTGACAAACATGTGCAGGCAACGTTGGACGAGGCCATTGGGCTGTTCGTGCCATTCGCTCGTGAGGGCTGGCTGTCTTGGGGGGGGGAAGTATCTGTTTAAGGAGTATTCGAGAACAATTGAGGAAGAGAGAAAGAGAGAGGAGGAGAGGGAGGCTTGGCAGGTGGCTGTCGAGGCAAAGGCAAAGAGGATCGAGGAATGATGAGACACACTGGTTGAGGCGCGTCGAGCTTTCTTGGCCGAAGTCTGGGCCAAAACCATCTTGAAGGACGAATTCCACGATCGTATGGCTGCGCTTGAGCTTCTGCGCCTCTCGATTGATCGGGACAAAGCCGTGGACAAAGAAACTCTGGTCGACGACCCACCAGTCGTCGAGCAAATCATCAAAAAGAGGAAGGCCGACAAGATGGACGAGGAGGACGAGGAGGGCAAAGACGAACTTGATGAGGAACCTGTGGTCGCAAAGCGGGTGCGATTGGAGGAGGGCGATCTGATCCTCTTCCATGGGCCGGTAAGTTGTTGTTCTTTTGTCGATATCGTTAAGACTAATTATGCTTTCGATATTGCTCTAGTGTGATCGTTGCGCCGGGCTGAAGACAACTCAGGAGTGTATCGTCGAGGAGGGCGCCCCAAAGTGCAAGCGATGCACTCAAGGGCTACAGGGGTGCCACTGGGAGGGAGTGTCGAGGAGAGGACTCCGATGGGGCGAGTCGAGGAAAACGGTGAGCTCCAAGCGAGCTACAAAGGGTACTGCGGAGTCAACGGAGGTGTCGACTCTGAGACGTAGTAAGTGAAATCGTTTGTTAATAATTATGATCGCTAAATATGTATGATCGCTTAGCGATACACATCCGGGCTATCCAGCCCATCCAAAACGCGGAGGCCAGGCCCTCGAAAGTCGATGAGCACCCAAAATGAACAACGAAGCCAAAGCTGAAGACGGCTGAGAAGGAGAAGGGGAAGGGGAAGGGGAAAGGCAAAGCACGCGAAGTCAAACCCAAGGTCACAGGTATGGTCGAGGGGGCATTGATGGCGGTGGAGGACGAGATGACACAGTCGGATGCATCAAGACTCCATCGTCGATATCTCGCAGAAGTGCTGGTGCAGAAGAAATTGGAAGTGGAAGTCTTGATGGAAGAGATCGAGGTGTTAGAGAGGAAATGGGAGGAGTCCCAGTAGGATTTTTGTTTTATTGTTTTAATGTTATCGTTTTTCTTGTGTCTGAATGAGATAAATTTGAAATGAGAAATATCGCATGCGATTGAAGGCAGGAAATGTAAGATATGTGCAAAGAAACATAGGAAAGAGAGAAAAAGAAAGTAAGACAGACGATTCATCAAAACGAGACATAGGGGAAAGGCTCAGAACTCCTTCATAGCCGAAAAACCCCATTGAGCTTGCACGAACACGTTTCAAATGATATCGCGACTTGTAATAGTACACTGTTATAAAATCGAGAGTTTGTTTCAATATCGCAAGTAGAAAAAGAAAAGAAAAATGGTTTATTCATCTTCATCGAGGTCAGGAATGCCCTCATCAATGTCTCTGTTGATGTCCGATGTTGTTCAAAGTTGTTCGAGCCGACAATTGTCAATATTGAAGAAGTTTGGAGGAAGGGGAATCGATTTCTGTGCTAGATAGGGTAGAATTCGGAAAGCTGCTACTGGTCGATGAAGAACTGATCTGTCGAGCTTGCAAAGAATATAAGCGCCACCGTAGTTTCATGCGATGACTATGAGTGGGCTGAGATATCAAGCTCGCATTTTTTGATTAAGAGCCTTTTTGATCTGTGTGTTTCGCATGAGTATGAGGTCACCTTTTTCAAAATGGTAGTCTCGAATCGTTCACTTCTGAACTTCTTTGAAGTGTTTCGCAGCTTCTCGTCGAGTGGTGTAGACTCTAGAGTAGAGTACCTCGAGATCGGTCAAGCATTTCTGGAGTGCGATAGCACGTCGGGCGATGAGATCGGTGGAGGAGAGTATCAAATTGAGTGGTGGTTGTAGATATGTCGCTTCTGAAATGTCGAGAGGGATGAGTGGATGAGAACCTGTGATCGCAAAATAGGGCGAACAGCCCATTCGTTTTTGAACTGTTACCCGTTCTGCCCAAAAGACCGAGTAGGTCCCAACTGACCATTGAGTTTGATCACCATCGACAGCCTTGTAGAGCGATTGTTGTACATCGAAGTGGGCTCATTTGACAAGGCCATTGGCACAAGAATTGTACCCACTTATCCAAATATGATTGATATGATATCGCTTCAACAAATACTTGAGAGCAGAAAGGAATGCTGCACCATTGTCAGTAACAATCTCATATGTGTACCTGCAACATGAACTAGGGTGAAGTGAAATGTTAGAATGGAGACTATCCATCGGTTTATGCTAGCGCTAGGCGCGATATTGGGATTTGAGAGCATGCCTTTAATATACCTCGCATCGACCTCGACGATAAGGTTTTGTACCCCTATCAAGTATAAACAAAGTGCCCCAAGGGCTCGATATGGACCATAAAGCTCAAGTTTCAGTTGCGAAAACCACGATTTGTGGTCGTTGAGCGTGATCGAGCCGAATCAACTGTAATATCACTTTCGAGGGTTATCGCAGTCACATTGCGTTAGGAAATAGCTGATGGCGATGCTCGATGTGTCGACTGCGAGGATTACTGGGGTGTTCGAGGTATAGTCGATGGCTCGAATTGCTGGCAAGTTTAGGAGTGCATGCTTGAGATCTTCTTGCGCTGCTACCTGAGATGGGCCAAATTCGAAGGGCACATCTTTTCGAGTAAGATTAATTAGCGGAGCTGCTCAATGTGCGAAATTCTGGATGAAAATTTGACAAACTCCAATTGTTCCTAAGAACACCTTAACTTCTGTGAGCATACGACATGGACCCCATTTTTGGATCTTATTGATACGCATCGGGTCAGCCATTCGGCCTTGAATATTGCATCGATGACCTAAAACGATTATCTCAGGGACACAAGCAAATAATTTTGGTCCAGAGAACATCCCACCACAATACTTCATGTGCTGGACGATGCGATTTAGGTTCTCAAAATGCTCCCACACGAATAGTCGAATGCCTGAGTTGTCAACAATCATTTCATAAGACCCACCAATTGTTTGATATTCCGATTTCAGACCCTTCACCGGTGTGTCGTCGATATAAGGGATCATGATGTGAGGGACCTCGGGTTGTAGGATGAAAGTTACGTCGTCGTGTAGGATCGGAACTGAGTTCGTCCAACCCATCGGTAGGGTGACAATTCGAAGTGTGCCGAATGGTGTCTGGAAAGTCGTTAGATCTCGAGAGGATTCAGATACGAGCCTTTCATCAAATGCAACATATAAATCCAACATTCCACCACAAGCGCGTCCTCCAAACTGTTCAGCTAAATGCTCGGGGATCGGGATGATGCCTGAGTGCTGAATCATAACTTGGTTTAGTGGCTCAAGGCTGTGGACTATTCGGAGCAATTTTGCGTCTTTCTTCACAATGTAAAACCATTGCGATCGGTATGACGAGTTTGATGACTCGTAGACTCCTGCTTCGATCTTCTTTTTCAGCATCTCGCAAATTTGTTCATACAAACCAGGCAGTATGGGGATATTGCATTCGACCCAAGGGGTATGCGGGACGACTGGGAACTCGATAGGGGGGAAGAAATCAGGTTGAAACCTTCCTCATTCATTTTTGGTCCATGTGAACCCTGCTTGCTGGTTTCGAATGAAGTCATGCATGAGGTCTCGTTCTTGAGGCCATAAGAAATCTCCTGGATGATTTCGATCGATGATATTTTTGCATTCGAGGTTATATCGAGGAGTTGGTTTGAATATTGGAGGATGGGGATTTAGTGGAGGCATGTCTTTGAGGGGATCACCCTCGATGCGTCGAATAATTCTAAAATGATTGGGTAGTCCGGCTATGATTGGATGGACCTTCTGTGCGACTGGTTTATACTTTTTCTTCATCGATAAATAACTAGACTGTGGATTGTCAGAAATAACTGAGGAAGGGGAAACTGACGATGAAGAAGGTCGCATAGGTATAAACACCATTGAGGCATTTCGAGGAACGTGGAACTCGTCGCACGCAGATAAATATAAGTCAGAAAGCGTCGTGGATAATTCTTCGGAGGAGTCGATTTTGGGGATATTTGCAGTGCGCTCGATAAATATAGAGGAGTTAGAAGAGTCGAACGAGATGATGAAAGCGCACTGTTCCGAAATTTCATTCTCTAACGCTGAAAATCCTCTTGAACTACTTTTCGACGATGGTGCGATCGAGGTATCGAGGGAATTGTAGTGGTCTGAGTTGAGTTAGGATCACATATTGTGATGGTTTGCGCTTTGTTCCGATAGTTCCTAATGACGCTTTCCATCAAGACGTTGAAAGGTCGTCCGAGTAGAATATCATATGCTGGGTCCCAAATAATATGTATCTGCATGTATAGGGTGATTCCACCGAGATTGCAGGGTACGTTGCATGCTAAACTGAGTGTGTTGTCCACAGTCCCATTAGCAGACTGCATCAGAAGCCTAATCGAGGAGTCGTATGCTAGACCGAGTTCATGGCAAACATCTTTGGCCATCGATATGATCGAGGAACCGGGATCGACGACACTTTCTACCTGGTTGTTACCATGGACGTCCATAATAACTGATCTAATCGATGAAGTTTCTTTAGCGACAATGAAAGGCTGAGGGATTTCACTGGGTTGGAGACTGCTAATATAAGTCTCGTACAGGTCAGGCATGATGATTGCGTCGGGACTAAACATGTTCGTTGCATTGTTTCCGGATTGTGGGACTCATTTTGGTGTGACCTGTTCTCTCCATTTTGTTCGAACCTCTGGTGAAAGCAAGAGTAGTTCTTTGGATGTCAGCGTGACGATCAGCATCTTCATCGAGTGCGCAAATATATTGTGCGCAATTTTCTCATTCTGTACCGGTGCCTGTGTTGCATACAATGGTCCATCTTTTTCCTTACCCTTTGATGCGCCAGCGAAGTTCCTTTTGTGTGGTGGCAAATAGGCATTCTCCCTGACCAATGCGTATGGGTGTACCGAGGTTTGCATTGAGGGTATGGTGGTCGATGGCGAAGTGGTCAGTGTTGATGTTGGAGTGGTAGTTGAAGTCGAAGGGTTGACTGTTGTTGATGAAGATGTTGAGGGTGGTGGGACTATACCAGTAGACGTTGACGATGCAGGGACGGGAGTTGTCGTGGCTGGAACTGAATTTCGAACCTCTTTGTTCAGACGCAAAAATGGTCGACCACTTCGAAGCGCGAATATTTCGTGCTCGAGAGCCGCTATTCTATCTTTGGAGTCAGCTGTCAACGTTGAGTTATGATAAATGCCTTTTGTCTCCAATCCCAATATAGAAACGGCGTCAGACTCTGTTATCAAAGTGATCGCAGCCAAGGTTGAACTAGTCGAAGTCGAAGGTGCTGATGGTGCGATGCTGAATAAAAGTGTTGCTGCTGGGGTTGCGTCTGGGTTGCGTTTCCACCATTCATTGATGTGTTCCTTGATAAACCTGCCAGGGATACTTCAAGGGGTGAATTGTCCATTAGGAAGTATGATCTTTCCTTCTGCGTTTCGCTTACACTTCCCTTTGTTCAGGTACGACTGACAAACCATACAGTCAGGGATAAAATGTCTGGATAAACTGCAAAATATGCAAAGGAGTGCGTTGATATGCGCCTGTCTGTCTGCTGAATTAGTGCGAGGATTTTTAGTACCTGCGATATGCATAGTGATGGTGCTAGGGAATCATTCAAACATCGTGTTTAGATCTTCGGTTTTGATCATAATAGTTCCTGGTGACGAGGTGCCTGTATTTCTGATGTTCAATGTCGAGTGCGATGAAGAGGTTGATTGGTGGATTACTGAGTTCGATGTGTTGGAGCCTGCTAGAATGAATTTTGCCGCGTCGTGAATGTTGTTGAGTGGATACGGATTGTCGGGATAATGGTCGGGGAATTTGAGTTCGAGTCATCGAGGAATTCGAGTCCATAAGCCGGGTTGGAATCCTTGAACATAAGCTCTGCTTTGCTTGGCTTCTGAGATCCTATTCTTTGCTTGCAAAAAGTGAGTAATGTTGTAGAACGCGCGATAATACATTCCTAGATCGCTCGCGTTGAATATCCCAACGCGTAGCTGTTCTCCCACTAATTTGTCCATGTCCAATATGCTCCACTTGCAATCGTCTTCTGAGCTGGGATAGAGTTTGTGTACTGCTGTTCTAAATTCATTGAATGATGTGCCGGGGGTTGATACTCTGGAAGCGATTCCCAGAGTTCTGAAGAGTCGATGTTGAGGTAGCAACAAGCATGTTTCTTCATGAGATTCGATTCAGTAACGCCGCAGGTTGGGAATAATAGTTCAAGCTCTTTGAAGTATCGTCGAAGCTCTCAAGGCTGAGTCGGGTCAAATTTCGGAGTGGTTGAGTGCCCACGAGCTGGCATCGCAGTTTGGGTAGTCATGAATGCGATGACTCTAGGGGTAGGGGTTAAGACTTGCGTAATAGATGGTAGTGGTGTCAAAGTTGTTGGAAGGATAAATGAAGAGGTCGATGATGATGACGAAGAAGTAGATGATGATGTGGAAGGCGATGATATAGGTGAAGGAAATAGTCTACAGTGAGTAGATTCTGCTGCGGAAACTGGAATTAGAATATCTCCCAGTTGTTCGAGAGATTCGAAGGTGTGGCGAGTATCGATGCGAAGGGTTCTCGCTTGTGTTGGCCTAAGCCGAGGAAGTCGAGGTTGGTCCGACGATGAAATGATTCAGACACCCTCGCGGTGGGCTCCAAAAATGATGATGCTCAACCCGGGAAAACCACCAGAACTGCTGATGAGGCAATTGATGATGTTTGCGACGAGTCAGAGGAGGGTTGCGAGACGTTCCGAAAATTTGTGGTCAAACCTCTGAGAAGATTACTAGTTAACACTAGTCATGAAGGTAGTGTTATGAGAGACGAAGGTGTTTGTCATGGTCCGATCGAGTATCGATCAATATCAAGGGCGATCAATGAGATCGACGGTGAACGAGTTTTATCGTCAATGGTCGATATGTGAATTATGGGGACCTTTCGATAGGTTGATGGTATATGAAGGGTGCGGCAAACTGCTATGAAGTGTTGGAAGGGTTGCTAGAACTAATGATGAGAGGATCGAGGGAGGATTGACAATGCGACGATTGCAGAGGTTTCTCATCGATTGAGAAAACCCACAGAGACTTAGATTGTTTTAGAAAGTTGATCGGATGCTTAGAACTGTATATGAGACGATATGTGAAGACAATTTCTTGTTATTTTCAAGTAGATACTACAGAGTTTTATATGTTTTAAAGAAACTTCCTAAAATGGAATGAGAAACATGTGTAGAACATGAGGCAAAAGATATGAGTTAAGGCACAAGGCCATAAAGGAGACTGGAATCCGAACAAGAAAGATATATATATCATATGATGAAAGAGTAATAAAGGGAAAGAACTAAAAGAGACTGTCCTTTGTGTATAAACTGTGCTAAGTCTCGCAATAATGCATCCAGTGGGCTCTGTGCACGATAGGGACTTGGAATGAAGCTGACCTATGATCAGCAGGTTTGAACATGAGTTGGAATATGTCCTAGTGCATGGTCTTCCACCATTTAGATAACGAAGGCGGCACCCGATGTCGCTCGTAGTTTCTTGATATCAATTGATGATGCTTGACAATGGTCGACAATGGTCGATCGTGGTTGTGGCTTGTTCGAAGTTGGTCGGGGATGTTCGGTGGTCATGTAGGGGAATCTTAGGGACTCTCGGGGTAGTCCTAAGGTTGTGCGATGTGGTCTTTTGATACTATCGATGTCGCTGGTGATGTTTCAATGCAGTCGATATGATATCGCGATCAATAGAGTGTGTCGTGCTGTGTCTGGGACGTTGTAGGAGTTAGCCGATGTGATTAGAATGATGCTAAAGTGTTGAATCGGTCCTTGAGCCAAGAAGACGACCTGTCACCATGCCCTAGGTACTCCACCAATCGACTTCTCCATCGAACTCGACATCAAACATTGGAAATATGGTAACCTCATCACATGGAACTATTACGATCAAAGCCAAAGATCTAAATGCAATGTTTGGACGATTTGCTAGCACTATTGCTATGCAGATTGCAGGTACCAAATCGACTACAGCTCCTCATGCTAATTCAGCAGACAGACAGGCACACATCGATGCGCTTCTTTGCATATTTTGCAGTTTATCAGGACATTTTATCCCTGATTGTTTGGTTTGTCAGTCGTACTTGAACAAAGGGAAGTGTAAGTGAAACATGGAAGGAAAGATTGTACTTCCAAATGGACAATTCATGCTCAAAATATTCCTGGCAGGTTTATCAAGGAACGCATCGACGAATGGTGGAAACGGAACCCAGATGCAGCACCAGCAGCCATGCTCCTATTCAGCATCGCACCATTGGCACCATTGACTTCGACAAATTTGGCCTCGGCTTTGATCACTTTGATATTGGAGTCCAACGCAGCTTCTACATTGGCATCAGAAACAAAAGGCATTTATCATAACTCAACATTAACATCTGACTCTGAAGATAGAATAGCAGCTCTTGAGCAAGAGATATTTGCGCTTTGAAGTGGTTGACCATTCTCGCGTCTGAACAATGAGGTTTGAAGTCCAGTTCCGGCCACGACAATCCCCGTTCCTGCATCTTCAACATCTACTGCCCCAGTACCAGCACCGTCGACATCTTCATCAACAGCAGTCAACCCTTTGACTTCAACTATGGCTCCGACATCAGCATCAACATCAACTTCTCCCACATTGACCACCTTGCCATCAACCACCATACCTCCAATGCAAACCTTGGTACACCCTTACGCATCAGTCAGAGAAAATGCCTATTTGCCACCACACGAATGGAACTTCACTGGCACATCGAAGGGTAAGGAGAAAGATGGACCATCATATATGACACAAGTGTAAGGGGACTAGGGGGGTGCCCTGTGTGTTTTTCCTATTTTTTATGTTCGTCCCATATTTTTCCCCACCTCATTTCCTTCTATTCTTCATTTTCTATGATTTTTCCGGATTTTATTACTAATTTTCCCTTGCTATCATGTTTGTATATGTTGACACTTTTATATTTAGAGGCGGAGTACCCCTTCCGACACATACCCCTTGGTATGATGTCATTCGGCGGCCTTGATCCGCCTATCTCCGCCTTTTTCTATTTTTAGGTTATATTTGATTTTTGTCGTCTTCACATATACTGGGCATCAGCAAGGGGATCCTTAGAGTTTTCTCTTCGGATTTCCCTTTGCTAGGTGCGCCCCCAATGCCTGTATTATGTAGTATAATTTTAACTTCGGATTTCCCTTTGCTAGAGGCTTAGGTTGCCCTTATAGTAGAAAACTCTCCCCTAAGGCCCGAAAATCGCGAACGCGCTGCCCAAAATAGGCAGGTACGGACTGGACGACGCTTCCCAAAGCTCCACAGAGTCCCTACACACCGTTCCAGATACTCTCGCCTTTATTGCGCCGCCATTTTCGCCAAACGCGCTCCCTAGCGACATGGACGCATCAGAACGCTTCGACGCGCTTGAAAGCGACGTTTCCGGAATGCGCGCGCAAATCGACTCGCTTAAATCTACGATTGAAAACTTCGTTAGGACCCTCCAGGCTAACCCTACGACTAATAGTTCCCCCTTCACGACTCCAAGCGCACCCAACAACGATGTTTTGCCAAACGCGTCCACTAAGGAACGTGCCCAGATCAAACCGTCCCCCCCCGCCGAATTTAATGGTGCACGTGCGCAGGGACGTGCATTCCTTAATTCCTGTGAGTTATACATTAGTCTCCAGTCGCATCAATTCGTCGATGAGGCTGCAAAAATTTATTGGGCCTTCACATACATGAAATCTGAACGCGCCTATCTCTATGTGGACCGTATCCTACGTCAAACTAAAGAACTCGGTTCTCTACCTTTCTCCACTTGGGGGGACTTTCGAGCTGAGTTCGTACGCCACTTCTGCCCCCTCAATGAACGCCACCGAGCAGTGACACGACTTGAGTCATCCACTTACCACCAGGGACGTCGATCCGTGGACGACTATATCGATGAGTTCAAGGATTTGGTGGACATGGCAGGGTATGGGAGTGGGTTACCAGTGGTGGTGAAGTTCCGACGGGGGCTCAACCGAGAAATTCAGGACCAGATTGCACAGATGTTGGAAGGGCGCCCAGCGGACGATGATATCCTTGCTTGGTATGAAGCTGCTTCACTCTGTGACGAGAACCGACTCACAAATGCAGCGTTTAATGCTGCATTCCGTGCTCCAACTACCACTCATACACCCTACACCTTCAATCGAAGCCTCCCCCGCCCTAACCCCATTCCTGCTCGTCAAACTCCCACACCAGCCGTCAATATCCCAGTACCAATGGATGTTGATGCAGCCCACAGCCGTGCACGTAAGTTGGATCTCTGCTACCGTTGTGGGGAACCTGGACACAGGGCTGGAGCGTGTCCCCATCGTCAGGATATCCGCATGCTCACCCCCGAGGGACGAGACGAACTCCTGCAAGATCTGTTGGCACTTGTAGATGTTGAGGAAGCGAAGGATCAAGTTGCAGAGGAGGTTAAGCTGGAAGTTGTAGAGGAGCAGGATTTTCCTATTCGCAGCGAGTGAATCGTACGCCCTCACTGCCTGTCCATAACCGCTTTGAAGTCTTGTCAGTTGAATCCCTGGAGAATGAATCCATTTCTGTGACTGCTCCCCTCTCTGACCCTTCGAAGTTGGCTAAAGACGTACCTGCTCTCCCCATCTCTCCTTCTACTCCACGTCCCAAAATTAAATCATGGGAGCGTAAACTACCACGCAAGTATATTGTGGCATCCACTCCCTCTGCACATTCCTTAAACCTAGCCATCGAACTGCAGACGACCGACACTGGACAGATACTCGGTGTTTCTGCGCTCCTGGACTCTGGTGCGACTGGTCTCTTCATCGATTCCCATCTGGTACAACAACATCGTCTAAATACTCGCTCACTCTCACGTCCGATACCTGTATATAACGTGGATGGATCCCCAAATGAAGCTGGTGCCATCCGAGAGGTTGCAGACCTGGTTCTCCGTTACAAAGATCATAGTGAGCGTGCCCTTTTTGCTGTCACTCAATTAGGAAAGCAAAAGGTGATTTTGGGATATCCATGGCTTCGAGACCATAACCCAGAGGTCGACTGGCGCACCGGGGAGGTTACCATGAGCCGATGTCCATCCCGCTGTCGGACGTGTTTCACAGAAGCCAGGCAAGAACGTCGTGGACAGAAGGCGGCAATACGACGAACTCAGAAGTGTCGTGCTGGACCCCTGCCTATACCTGAAGTGGAATTGGAAGGGGTTCCTGATCTAATGCCGGACTCGGATGATGATGATGAGGACCCAGAGGAAGTGGAGGAGGGTGATCGGATCTTCTACACTGCGATTCGCTCATCGCATGAGGTGTGTGCCACATCAAACATATCCCAACGCCTCGCCGAGGCCTTCCACAAAAACAACGCTGCTAAATCCTCTACTAACTCCTTACTCCCTCATCTCCATGAGTTTGAAGACGTGTTCTCCAAGGAGTCATTCGACTCTCTTCCTGCGCGTAAGCCATGGGATCACGCGATCGAACTCACCCCCGGCGCAACCCCTTCATCCTGCAAGGTCTATCCTCTCTCTCCGGAGGAACAACGGCAGCTTGACCAGTTCATCGACGAGCACCTGGCCTCTGGACGTATTCGACCATCGAAGTCACCCATGGCCTCTCCCTTTTTCTTTGTCAAGAAGAAGGATGGCTCACTTCGACCGGTTCAAGACTACAGAAGACTCAACAACATCACGGTCAAAAATCGCTACCCACTACCCCTCATCTCCGAACTCGTAAACCAGCTCCGTGGAGCCCGATACTTCACCAAGCTCGATGTCCGTTGGGGCTATAATAATGTGAGGATAAAGGAGGGAGATGAGTGGAAGGCAGCCTTTCGTACCAACCGTGGTCTTTTTGAACCGCTTGTCATGTTCTTTGGCCTTACTAATAGCCCTGCCACCTTTCAGACCATGATGAACGACATCTTCCATGACCTCATCCTCGAAGGCGTTGTCTGCATCTATCTCGACGACATCCTCATCTTCACTCGCACGGTTGAAGAGCACCGTCGCATCACGCGCCTCGTCCTAGAGCGACTTCGACGGTACAAACTCTACCTTCGTCAGGACAAATGCGAGTTCGAAAGGACCAAGATCGAGTACCTCGGCCTGATTATCTCGGAGGGTCAAGTGGAGATGGATCCTATCAAGGTAAATGGGGTCACAGCTTGGCCTACACCCACGAACAAGAAGGAGGTGCAGTCTTTCCTGGGCTTCATTAATTTTTATCGGCGTTTTATCAAGGATTTCTCACATCATGCACGACCGCTGTTCGACTTGACAGGAAAGGAGGCATGGAGGTGGGATAATGCACAACAGGAGGCGTTCGAAAAGCTTAAGGAGATGGTCACTTCCGCTCCGATCCTTACCTTTGCTGACGATTCGCGTCCTTTTCGTGTAGAAGCCGACAGTTCTGACTTTGCGACGGGCGCTGTGTTGTCTCAGCAGTCTCCGGAGGACCAGAAGTGGCATCCTGTTGCGTTCTACTCCAAAAGCCTTAGTGCTGTAGAGAGAAACTATGAGATCCACGACAAGGAGATGTTGGCGATAATGCGTGCGCTTGAGGAGTGGCGACACTTCCTCGAGGGTGCCCAACACAAGGTGGAAATTTGGACGGATCACAAGAACCTCGAGTACTTCATGACGGCCAAGAAATTGAACCGTCGTCAAGCTCGTTGGTCCCTGTATCTATCTAGATTCGACTTCTCCTTGCACCACCGTCCGGGTCGCAGCATGGGGAAGACCGATGCCCTATCCCGACGTGCAGACCATGGGGATGGCAGCGGTGACAACCAAAACATTGTGCTGTTGCAGCCAGACCTGTTCACCATTCGGGCACTGGAAGGCATCGTACCCCAGGGTGAGGAGCGGGACATTCTACGTGACATTCGTCGTGCAAACCGTAGCGGTTTACATGAGGATGTTGTCGCCCGAGCTGTTAAAGAACTGAGGAAGGGATCGACCCTTTCCTTACGTGCGGCAGAGTGGGCTGAAAAGGAGGACTTGTTGTATTTCAGGGATCGCATCTATGTTCCCAATGACCCAGACCTTCGCCGGCGCATCATATCCCAACACCATGACTCACAGATTGCTGGCCACCCCGGACGCTGGAAGACCTTGGAGCTCACCTCACGGAACTATTGGTGGCCACAAATGTCACGGCTCATTGGTCAGTATTGTCGCACTTGTGACCTTTGCTTACGCACCAAGGTCCCTCGTCGCAAGCCTATTGGTGAGCTACACCCTCTTCCTGTTCCAGAGAGTCGTTGGGATGTCGTCAGCGTCGACTTTGTGGTGGAATTGCCAGAGTCAAATGGGTTTGATGCGGTGATGTGCACAGTTGACTCAGTGGGAAAACGCGCTCACTTCATTCCCACTCACACCACTGTCAGTGCCCTAGGTGCCGCTCGACTCTACCTCCACCACGTGTGGAAGTTACATGGACTTCCTGGTGCCTTCCTCTCGGATCGTGGCCCTCAGTTCATGGCAGAGTTCACTCGTGAGCTGTACCGACTCCTGGGGATCAAACTCCTCGCTTCAACTGCTTATCACCCACAAACTGATGGCCAGACGGAGCGAGTCAACCAGGAACTAGAGCAGTACATCCGCCTCTTTGTCAATGAACGCCAGGACGATTGGGATGACCTCCTTCCTTTGGCCGAGTTCGGATACAACAACCATGTCCATGCTTCCACTCAACAGACCCCTTTCCTCTTAGACACTGGACGACATCCACGCATGGGATTTGAACCTCGCCAAACTCCCTCACACATCGAGACAGTGAATGAGTTCACAGAACGCATGAGGGATAGCTTGGAGGAGGCAAGGGCAGCCTTAGCAAAGGCGAAGGACGACATGGCGCGATTTTACAACCAGCGCCACTCCCCAACCCCTCAGTACAAGGTTGGTGATCGAGTTTATCTTGACTCCAGTGACATCTCCACTACACGTCCATCCAAGAAACTCGCTCATCGCTTCTTGGGACCTTTCCCCATTGTCAAGTGCATTGGAACACATGCCTATCGTCTACGCCTCCCAGCCTCCATGTCCAGACTCCATCCCGTCTTCCATGTCGTCAAATTGCTTCCAGCTCCCCCAGATCCGTTCCCGGGACGCCATTCACACCCACCACCACCACCTACAGTGATCGAGGGAGAACCCCAATATGAAGTCGAGTCAATCTTGGACAGCCGTTTGCGTCGAGGAAAACTCCAGTATTTGGTACATTGGAAGGGTTATGGGTATGAGGAGAACTCATGGGTCGAAGAGTCTGATGTAAATGCCCCTCGGTTAATCAAGGAATTCCACCGACGGCACACTGCTGCACCGCGTCGCATTCAAGCCACGGACTTTGGTCGTATACGATTTCGAATGCATCGGGGCGATGCATCTTAGAGAGGGGGTGATGTAAGGGGACTAGGGGGGTGCCCTGTGTGTTTTTCCTATTTTTTATGTTCGTCCCATATTTTTCCCCACCTCATTTCCTTCTATTCTTCATTTTCTATGATTTTTCCGGATTTTATTACTAATTTTCCCTTGCTATCATGTTTGTATATGTTGACACTTTTATATTTAGAGGCGGAGTACCCCTTCCGACACATACCCCTTGGTATGATGTCATTCGGCGGCCTTGATCCGCCTATCTCCGCCTTTTTCTATTTTTAGGTTATATTTGATTTTTGTCGTCTTCACATATACTGGGCATCAGCAAGGGGATCCTTAGAGTTTTCTCTTCGGATTTCCCTTTGCTAGGTGCGCCCCCAATGCCTGTATTATGTAGTATAATTTTAACTTCGGATTTCCCTTTGCTAGAGGCTTAGGTTGCCCTTATAACAAGCACCAGTACAGAATGAGAAAATCACCCACGATATCTTTTTGCGCTTGATGAAGATGCCAATCATTATGCTTACATCAGAAGAATTACTCTTGCTTTCACCTGAGGTTTGAACCAAATGGAGAGAACAGGTCACACCAAAACAGATTCCACAAGATGGAAACAATGCCACAAACATGTTCAGTCCTGATGCGATTATCATACCCGACCCATATGAGACCTATATTAGCAGTCTTCAACCTGGTGAAATTCCTCAGCCATTTATCATCGCTAAAGAATCCTCCTCGATTAGATCAGTTATTATGGACGTTCAGGGTAACAATCAGATAGAAAGCATCGTCGATCCCAGTTCCTCGATCATATCGATGGCTGAAGATGTCTGCCATGAACTTGGTCTAGCATATAACTCCTTGATTTGGCTTCTGATGCAGTCTGCCAATGCCACTGTGGATGAAACATGCAATGTGCCTTGCGATCTTGGCAGTATTACTCTGTACATGCAGATACATGTTATTTGGGACCCAGCATACGATATTCTACTCAGATGACCTTTTGACATCTTGATGGAGATGTGCTGAGCGTCTCCCTCGTGGAAGGCGTGGAATGCGATGGTATAGCAAGCTTAGCTACTAACATGTGACTAGCTACAGGTATATCTACTAGATCATGTGACCACCCTGGAGTGGGCATCCCTGACCACTCCATCCACCCATGTCCCAGCAGAAAAACAACCAGAAAAAAAACTATGTGAACATAATAAAAAATGAGAATCTAAAAATTTTGTAGCCAGAAAATTCTATGGTTGAAATAAAGAATGAGATAAGATGAAACTCAACAGGGGGGTGCCCATCCCAATGCTCGAAGGGCCTTACTCAAGTCAGCAAGCCAGGGGTCTTGATCCCAGTCAAGCTTCAGAACAGGAGTGGTGAGTACGGGTGCTACTCCAACAGGAATAGTAATGATGGGTCTTCCTGGTCCTATACCGGTGGGATGTCGTTGAGTAATAAAAGGTTGAGGTGGAACGAGAGAAGGCAGAGCTAAACTAGAAAAATTTTGAGACAGAAAATAGTGCAGGGGAGGTCGTCGTCGTCGAGTCCGTCGTCATAGGGTCCCAAACGGCTGTGTACGGCCTGTCCTCAGAGCTGAGAAATCTCACAGTTGGGTTCTTGGGGCAGTAGGTAACGACGCGGCATCTTCGGCCCAGTCAAAACATGCTGGTACAGGTGTTGAACTCTGTGGTATATGGCTCAAGGGGGGTGAGACGAGAGACGGGGGCTGTAGAACAGGGCCAGGGGGGAGTTCGGACATGGTGGCAGCCATGGGAGATGGGGGGGACAATGAAACAGCTCATCTGGGGTGCTGGGGTGAGTTTGGGTACACCAGGGGTGACAGGGTGGCAGATGGCGAACAGGGGGTGTCGGCAGTTGTTGACAGCATTGTTGACAATGTGGCAGTGGTGTAGGACACGGGTGGTGGCGATACGGCTTGTGTCTGAGGGTTCTGGGGCGATCTGGGGCAGATAGGCCATGAACAGGGTTGTTTTGATGACTCTGGCAGCGTACGTCGTTGTTCCCGAGGCATTGCTCGTGGTTCTGAGTGGGGTAGTGCTGGGGGTTCAGCTGTCATCGACGATGACTTCGCAGCAGTATGGGGTGGTTTGAGGCATGGGACAGCAGTCTGGGGCACGAGCTGGGGGGCACAGGGGGGTCTGGGGGGTGGTACACGTTGTCATTGGGGCTCGTGGGGCTGGCAGGGGTCGTCTGTTGAGGAGACGATGCATTTTGATGAATGCAGCTGTTCGTCGTCGTGCGACTTGGTTTCCTGGGCTGTATAGGATCCCAGTATCTTGTTTGAAGCTGTAATAATGTTATCTGAGGTCCTAGAAGTCATCTGTGTGCTAGACGTTGCCCTAGTTGTTGTTTTTGGGGCAGTTGCAGCAAGGTTCATCATCATCGTTGATGGTGACGTGGCAGTGGAATGGCGAGGTTCAGAGTGCAGAACGAGGGGCTGGGAGGTTGCCTGAGGTGCTGTAGGTCGGCTTGGAAGTGAGTGCCATCGTTTTTGAGGTGTTTTGGGCTGGTTTGAGGTTGTGGAGGGGGTTGTGGTGGCCATTGTTGACGATGTTGACAGCGTTGACGACATTGATGGGGGCTGTGCAGGTGTCGTTGGCGGTGACGGTTTGGTGGGGGTCTTGTCAGTGAGGGGTGTCGTTTGCGCAGCGGTGTCGGCAGTGGTGGTGAGCATCGTTTGAGTAGTCGCCGACTGCTGTTGTTGGTCGTTGTCTGTCTGTGTCACCATTTCATGGGTGTTGGATGCTTTTGAGGTTCCTTTAGTTTTTACTGCCTCTATTATCCTGTCAAATCCTTCCTTTGCAACCAGATATCCTTCCTCATGGCCCAGGTTCATCCCTTGCTCTATCCCTTCCTTTATTCCCAACTTCTTCCCCTTCCTTATTCCCAACTTCTCCCCTTCATCCATTGCGCATTCCCAGAGTAATCTGAGGTTCACGCCGTCGCTAGTGGTGGAGGCCCAGGTGCAGAATTGGGCAATGCTCTTGTATTCTGCTATTTGTAGAAAGCTGTGGAAGTCAAGCATTGGCTGTGTAGGCAGAGTGTTCAACTCTGAGTCAGTTGTAATTGTAGTCTTCTTTTTTGAAGACTTCTTCATGTTTCCAGGGCCCGGCATGGGGTGGAGCAGTTAAACAGTTTTATGGCAGATGATGGACAGCTTTACAGTGGATGGTGCAGTTTTACGGTGACAGAGATATCAAAGAAGCTCAGAATAGCACAAAAAGCCGAGAATAGACAATATAACTCGAGAAAAGCCCCAAAAAAGCCTGAGAGAAGCAGCTGACAGCGTGTTAAAGCAAGAATCACACTCTCATCACCAAGATGGAGACGTGCCGAGCATCTCCCTCGTGGAAGGCATGGAATGCGATGGTATAGCAAGCTTAGCTACTAACATGTGACTAGCTACAGGTATATCTACTAGATCACGTGACCACCCTGGAGTGGGCATCCCTGACCACTCCATTGATGGAAAGTGTCATCAGAAATTATTGGAACAAAGCCCAAACGATCACAATCTGCAATCCGAACTCGACTCAGACTGCTACCATTAGTGCTTGAAGGTCCAGTCCTTGGTTATGTAACAGTCTTTTGGAATTTTGAGATGTAATCTGCTTGTTTATACCTTACAACTTATCCTGGCATTTCAGGACTTTTTGTACACAATGTCAAGATATGATTGAACAGGTTTTGTCATTATGCCTCAGTGGTTTTTAAAGAATTAAACATATTAAACATAAAACAGTTTTTCCAGTCTATACATTTTCCAAGGTTTTGAGAAAAGTGTATGACCTGGAAAAATTGATTTGTGTTTAATACATTTAATTCTGTAAAAACCACTGAGGCATAATGACAAAACCTTTTTAGTCCTATCTTGGCATTGTGTACAAAAAATCCTGAAATGCCAGGATAAGTTGTAAGGCTTTAACAAGCAGATTACATCTCAAAATTCCAAAAGACTGTTACATAACCAAGGACTGGACCTTCAAGCACTAGCTACCATTCCTTCGATCCCTTGATCACATCATCATCGAAAGGTAGCTCACGAGGATTTTCAGCATTAGAGAATGAAATTTTGGAACAGTGCACTTTCATTATCTCGTTCGACTCTTCTGACTCCTCCATATTTATCGAACACACTGCAAATATCCCCAAAATCAACTCCTCCGAAGAACTGTCTGCAACCCTTTCTGACCTATATCTATCTGCATGCAATGAGTTCCACGTTCCTCGAAATGCCTCGATGGTGTTCATACCTATGCAAACTTCATCGTATGTTTCCCCTTCCTCCATTATTTCCAACAATCGCCAGTCTAGTTATTTATTGATGAAGAAGAAGTACAAACCAGTCGCACAGAAGGTCCGTCCAATTGTGGCCAAACTACCCGATCAATTTCGAATTATTTAATGCATTGAGGGCGATCCCCTCAAAGACATGCCTCCACTAAATCCCCATCCTCCGATATTCGAACCAACTCCTTGATATACCCTCGAATGCACAAACATCATTGATTGAAATCATCCAGGTGATTTCCTATGACCTCATGCATGACTTTATTCGAAACCAGCAAATGGGGTTTGCATGGACCGAAAACAAACAAGGAAGTTTTTGACCCAATTTCTTCCCTCCTATCAAATTCCCTGTTGTGCCTCACACTCCTTGGGTAGAGTGTAACATCCCCATACCTCCTGGTCTGTATGAACAGATCTGCGAAATGCTAAACAAAAAAGATCAAAGCAGGAGACTACAAGTCATTGAACTCGTCATATCGATCACGATGGTTTTGTATTGCAAAGAAAGACGCAAAATCGCTTCGAATAGTCCACAGTCTTGAGCTGCTAAACCAAGTTATGATTCAGCACTCCAGCATCATCCTGATCCCCAAGCATTTAGCTGAACACTTTGGGGGACACACTTGTGGTGGGATGTTGGATTTATATGTCGCATTCGATGAATGGCTCATAGCTGAATCTTCTCGAGATCTAACAACTTTCCAGACTCTGTTTGGCATGCTTTGAATCGTCACCCTACCAATGGGTTGGATGAACTCAGTTCCAATCTTACACGACAATGTCACATTCATCCTACAACCTGAAGTCCCTCATATCATGATCCCTTACATTGATGACACACCAGTTAAGGGTCCGAAATCGGAATATTGAATGATCGGTGGGTCTTACAAAATGATTGCCAACAACCCAGGCATTCGACGATTTGTCTGGAAGCATTTTGAGAACCTGAATCGCATTGTCCAGTGCATGAAGTATTGTGGCGGAATGTTCTCAGGTCCAAAGTTATTTGCTTGTGTCCCCAAAATAATCATTTTAGGTCATCGATGCAATATTCAAGGTCGAATGGCTGATCCAATGTGCATCAATAAGATTCAGAAGTGTCTGTGTTGTACACTCACGGAAGTTAAGGCATTCTTAGGAACGATTGCAGTTTGTCAATTTTTTATTCAAAGTTTCACACATTGAGCAGCTGCACTAATCAACCTTACTCAAAAAGATGTACCCTTTGAATTCAGCCCATCTCAGGTAGCAGCGCAAGAAGATCTCAAGCAAGCACTATTAAATTTGCCAGCAATTCGAGCAATTGACTATACCTCAAACACCCCAGTTATCCTCGCAGTCAACACGTCGAGCATCGCAATCAGCTATTTCCTCGTGCAATGTGACCCTGATAATCCTCAAAAACGATACTATAGCTGATTTGGCTCAATCATGCTTAACGACCATGAATCCTGGTTCTCGCAACTCAAACTCAAACTTTACAGTCTATATCGAGCCCTTGGTGCACTTTGATTGTATTTGATAGGGGTACAAAACCTTATTGCTGAAGTCGATGCAAGGTATATCAAAGGCATGCTCTCAAATCCCAATATCGCACCTAGCGCTAGCATCAATCAATGGATTGTTTTGATTCTAATGTTCCACTTCATGCTAGTTCATGTTGCAGGTATGCACCATGGGCCAGATGGTCTTTTACAACGTCCTTGACAAACCGAAGATGACAATATTGAAGTAGAAGAAGAATTCAGCAATTGGATCAACAAACTACATGGCTTTGTTCACCAAATCAACTAAGGCTCCAACCATATGGTATATATATAGGGCCGATGGTGTAAATATATGGATATAGTTATTTATACACTATTTACTGTATAAATACGGTTATATTGTTAGGTATAGGGTTGTTGATAGTGATCAAACAGATCCATGTTTTTTACACTTCACGATCAGCTCGTTTACATCCAGCATGCCACTTCAAATCCATAACTTCATCAAGAGTGCTTGCGAGATTGTCTCTGCCTTCAATGAGCTATGTAGGTCTGTGCAGATGTGTCGAGATTTTGAAAACATGCGCTCGACTGAAACACTTGTTGCTGGGATCACAAGAAAGTCTTGAGCCATGCGCATGATGGTTGGGAAGGAAGCACCATGTTTCTATCAAAAGAAGATACTTCAGTGAGTTGAGTAACAAAGAGCCAGCATGGACCTTCCACCAAGCCAAGGGATTCTGGAGTTCACCATGACCACCTTCAAAGTGTAAGTACCGCCGAGTCTCCTCTTTGAAAAGATCTTCTGACTGGGTGACAGGTGTTGTTGTTGAGGGCTCAAACTCACAGATTTCGGCAAGCCACACATCTGAGTCTGGTGAAATTGGAGTCAATACTTGGGTAGCTGATGGGGTCTCAGATGATAGTGGATTTTTGTAGTATGTTTGCGCAACATGGAGAAATAGGGACTTGGCCCTCTCGATTGCATTCCTTCATGCCTGGACTATGTCAGCAGGGCTTCCTGTCTGTGGTGCCGTTGTCTTGAACCACTTGGCTTGTAGATATGGATGTAGAACTAATGGGAAAACATCAGTCAGTAAGCCTGCAAAAGATCGAGAGTCTGATTTGAGACATACTAGTGCCAAGGATGTAGTACTGATTTGTCACCGCGAGGGCCTTATACTTCAACAGCTTTTCTCTTCCAGCCAATGTGGCACATTGAATTTTAATTGGCAGGTTGGGATTGCAGGATGTGCTTGATAGATGAGCATCCATCTGCTTGTACACAGGCAAGATGAAGGGAATAGTAGGTTGAGATGCGCGCAACATCTGAAGGGTGACTTTTGTGAAAACCTGATACTGACATTATGCATGATAAATGAATATTGTAAACAGTCTACTTACCTCGAGGAGATCCGCAATCTTCCCAAGAAGCTGCCAATCACCCAATCTAAGCATAAAGCCACAAAGCTCAGGTGTTTCAAAAGTCCATTGATCAATAGCCTAGCTGCCTAAATAGTGAGAATAATTAATATCTGAGATGAATAGGTTACTGACATCTTGCAACAACTGAGCACGTTGAATCATTGCGTGAGTGTAGTTCCAGTGTGTCCAGACATCCCACACCACCATGAGTTTTGCGAGATTTGCTGTGAAGGGTTGGTTGCTGTATTTTGAGCAGGCAATTTTGTGGAACTTCACATGATGCTGTGGTGATGAAACAATTTTTGTAGTTATGAAACGCAACTGTAGCTGAATGTAAAATGAAAAACGAAGGTTTCAAAAATGTTAACATACTCGTGTAAGTGTGCTTTGCTCTGCTAAGCTCATTTCTTCATCATCAAGGACCATCTCGTCATCTTCTTCCATCATATCTTCATCAAACTCCTCCTTTTCCAAGTCAATCTGGTCCTCATCCTTCTCCACATCATAGTGTAGTGGTGTATCCTTTGTAGAAGCAAAGTAATCCTCTTCATCTGGATTGTCAGCTTCATCTAACTCATGCAGGAGAGCTTGTACAACCAGGTTGACTACATGAGCAATACATCGGATGTGCATGTCAGGAGAGAACAGGATGTCATACTGTGCTAACAGACACCGTGCAGCAGTATGAATGAGAACATCATCGATGGACGCATTGTCGGTAGATAAGCTTATGAAGTGATAGAGGTGGCGATGGGTCAGTTACATAAATCTGAGTATATTCGAAGAATTGACTCATCTTATTAAGCCCACCACGTTTCCTCGCGCTATCGACAAAGGCTTTACCAGCATATAAACCCTCATGTTCCTTATCTTCAAGTGGCTTAAAATCAACAACATGCTCAATTAACTCCCAATCCTCATTGATGAATGAGCCGACTGTGCAGGCAAATGTGAAGACCATCTGCTTTGTTGTCCAGGTATCTGTTGCATATGCTATTTTTGACTTGACATTCTATTATATCTTGTTCAGACACAGCAACCAATTTTCATGTGCAACGACTTACTGTGAATGTCCTGACAACCTTTGCATGGAGTTCTGCAAATATCTTTGCCAGCTGATTATGGACAGTAGTGTCACTTGGTAGGATAAATTTAATTTTGAGATACTTGAATAAGATATGCAGTGACGGTGCTTCTCCTGTTGTCCATGGGAGACTTTTATCGAGTATCCATGCTGAAAATAGATGCAAGAATCCTTTCTGGGTCAGTTCGATTGCGGGATTCAGCTCTCTGTCCTTCAAGTACGATGCCATGATGTCAGCACTCTGCTTGAGATTCAGTCCTTCTGACAGGTGCTCGGCCTGAGTTGGTTGGCTGGAATCCTTCTTTTTGCACTCGGAAACATGACTTGCAAGGTTGTTAAGCTTGGGGAGAACAGGTTCATTGTCAAATTTCATTCCTGGCTTATTGATTGTGCATGAAAAGGAATGAGAACTAGAGTTACATTCAACAAAGCGATAACATTATCCACTTAACACACACTTACCTACTGCATGAACGGCATTTAAATTCCCAGCGCATAGCCCTGTGGTTATCACAAACAGGTACGGGGTCATGAAAGTATTGCATACTGCTGTTTGCAGGACCACGACGCGCACCTTGAGATTGTTCCTTCTCTTTGACATCTCTCAATGCTGATTGTCCATCAGATTCTTCACCTGAATCTATGTCCATTGGATTGACTGCAGTTCCTCTCTGTTTACCCTGGTCCAAGTAGTTGGTTAGTAAACTTGTAAAATTTATGGTGTCAAGATGATGTACTTGGTTCGCTTTTTTTGCTTTCTTCTTCCTAGATTGTGTATTGTTTGTGGATTTCACAGGTGCTTCAGTCTGGGTCAGTCCTGTGCTCTTTTTGGTGCACTTTTTCTTCTGGGGATCAATCATTAGTTAGTAGCAAACTTGATAGATGTATTTTGTGATTCACCAAAACTTCCCCCTGCTCTGTTCTCCTCCCCATCACTGCCAAAAACTGACCTTGGTGAAGGAGGCTCTGGACGTGCTCTTTTGGAAGGAGTGTAGTCGTTATCGTCATCTTCACCTGAGCCATCAGTCATGGTCTTAGCAGCTGGTTTGCACTTTTCAGCTGTTTTTTTCGGTGCATCATAATAATATAGGCTAGAACTTCTGAATATCAGTATACACTTTAGCAGAGCAGTAGTATGGCCAAATACATGAGAAACTGTAGCTCTTTCACAAGTCACTCGATCTTTGGCATTGCTGCATCCACAAGAAGCTCTCCAGTTGCCGTTGCTTCTTCAATATATTGTATAACCATGTCCATACCAAAGGGACCTTGCATGATATGTTGCAGGCGGCCATCACTATTGCGCACATTCTCACCAAAAAGGATATCTAAGCGGCGGTTGAATGTTTGCCAATGCTGCTCACCGCTGGCACCACTTTGGGGTACTGGACATTTTGTAAAGACCTGGTGGATGATATCAGTCTCTGTAGCCAGCCAAACTGTGTTGGGTAGCACTGAGGCAAGGGTTTTCAAGAAGCGGGTTTGTTTGATAAGTGAAGCAAGTGAAGAATCTGGTGAAGCCATAATGACGTGCGCCTGCTTGAATTCAGGTGGGGCCATTACTTATAATTTCTCCCCTATTTCTGTGGTGGCCATGCTGGTAATTGGTATAACATTCATCCTAGCGGCATAGAAATTTTTTTGATCATATATTGGAGGAATGAACTAGTGAGTAATTGATGGATCCAGTAAGTATATAGGCTTCCAGACAGTCAATAACATGAGTGACAGTAGCCTAGTATGCCTAAAAATTAGGTGGGGCCAGTGACAGTTCTCCAAGAACCAATGTAGAACAGACGTGCATTCCAGAACATCACACCGATATTATCTGGTCATTGCACAACCATATCGGACACAAAATGATCTTCGCCACAAAATCTCACGTCGCCCTACGATTCGGGTGGCCCAATCCGAAAGCCGATATCGCATGGTACATCCGAATGTGCCATTACTGTCAGTTGCGACAGACTCAAAATCTCCTTATTCCACCAATAATCGCCACCCCTGCCCCTCTATTCAGAAAAGTTTACATTGACACAATGCACATGCCACCTTCTGGCAGATATTGCTATATAGTACAAGGTCGATGTTTGATATCGTACTGGCCGGAATTCAGGATGCTTTGCAATGAAACAGCGAAGACCATTGGCGATTGGATCTTTGAAGAAATCATTTGTCAATGGGGCTCGCTTTATGAAATTGTTACTGACAACGGCCCAGCATTTCTTGCTGCTCTCGAATACTTGGCAAAGCGATATCATATCAATCACATTTGAATAAGTGGGTACAATTCTCGTGCCAATGGCCTCATCAAATGAGCCCACTTCGATGTACAACAGTCACTCTACAAGGCCATCGATGGCGATCAAACCCGATGGTCAGTTTAGGACCTACTCAGTCTTTTGGGCAGAACACGTAACGGTGATAGGTTGTCTCCTTGGTTCAAAGGCTGATTCACCACTTTAACCACATTCTAATCACATCGGCTAACTCCTACAATGTCCCAGATGCAGCATGACCCAGTCTATCGATTGCGATATCATATTGACTGCATTGAAACATCACCAGCGACATTGATCATACTGAGAAACCACATTGCACAACCTTAGGACTACTTCGAAAGCCCCTAAGATCCCTCTAAATGACCATTGAACATCCCTGATCAACTTCAAACAGCCGTGACTGTGATCGAACATCGTCGACCATCGTCAAGCATTATCGATCGATATCGAGAGACTACGAGCAACATTGGGTGCCACATTTGTTATCTATATGGTGGAATACCATGTGCCAGGAAGTATTCCAGCTCGTGCTCAAACCTGCTGATAGTAGGTCAGCCTCATTCCAAGTCCCTATCGCGTACAGAACCCGCTGGACGGATTATTGTGAGACTTAGCACGGTTTATACACAAAGGACAGTCCCTTTTTAGTTCTATACCCTTTATTACTCTTTCATCATATGATATATCTCTTTCTTGTTTGGATTCCAGTCTCCTTTTTGGCCTCGTGCCTTAACTCATATCTTTTGCCTCATGTTCTACACATGTTTCTTATACCATTTTAGGAAGTTTCTTTTAAAACATATAAAACTCTGTAGTATCTACTGGGAAACAACAAGAAATCGTCTTCACCTATCGTCTCATATACAGTTCTAAGCATCTGATCAATCTTCTAAAACAATCTAAGTCTCTACGAGTTTTCTCGATCGACGAGAAACCTCTGCGATCATCGTGTCCTCGATCTTCCTTCAATCCTCTTGTCATTAGCACTAGCAACCATTCCAACACTTCCTAGCCATCAGCTATAGCCTTTGTATACTATTGATCTATCGAAAGGTCCTCGGAATTCACACTTCAACCATCAACAATAAACATTGTTTGCCATTGATCTCATTGATTGTCCTTGATATTGATCGATACTCGATCGGACTGCGCCAAACACCTTCGTCTCCTATAGCACTACCTTCACGACTAGTACCAACTAGTTATCTTCCATAGGTTGGACCACGAACATTCGGAACGTCTCGCACCCTTCCTCTGACTCGTCGCAAATATCATCGGCTGTTTTGGTGGTTTTCCTGGGTTGAGTATCATCAACGGTTTGAAAATGAATGGGCTGTTCACCCTATTTTGCGATCACAGGTTCTCATCCACTCATCCCCCTTGACATCTCAGAAGCGACATATCTACAGCCACCACCCAACTCAATACTTTTGTCCACTGATCTTGTCGCCTGATGCGCTATTGCACTACAGAAACACTTGACCGATCTCGAAGTACTTTACTCTAGAGTCTACACCGCTCAACGAGAAGCTGCAAAATGCTTTGAAGAAGTTCACAAGTGAATGATTCAAGACTACAATTTCAAAAAAGGTGACCTCATACTCATGCGAAACACACAGATTGAGAAGGCTCTCAATCGAAAAATGCAAGCCTGATATCTCGGCCCACTCATCATTATCGCATGAAACTATGGTGGCGCCTATATTCTTTGTGAGCTCGATGGCTCAGTTCTTCATTGACCAGTAGCGGCCTTCAGACTTCTTCCTTATCTAGCATGCAAATCAATTCCCCTTCCTCCAAACTTCCTCGATATTGACCATTGATGGCTCAAACAACTTCAAACAACATCGGACGTTGACGTTGACATCGACAAAGGCATTCCTGACTTCAACGAAGATGATTAGAGCATTTTTCTTTTATTTTCCTTACTTGCAATATTGAAATCAACTCTCGATTTTATAACAGTGTACTACTACAAGTTGCAATATCGTTTGAAATGTGTTCACGCAACTTCGATGGGGTTTTTTGGCTATGAAGGAGTTCTGAGCCTTTCCCCTATGTTTCATTTTGATAAATCGTCTGTCTAACTTTCTATTTCTTTTTTTCTCCTATGTTTTCTTGCACATATCTTACATTTCTTGGCTTCGAGCATACGCAATATTTCTCACTTCAAACTTACTTCAATTAGAACACAAGAAAAACAATAAAATTAAAACTACAAGAAAAACAAAAAACAAGCCAACTACTACGACTCCTCCCACTTCCTCTCCAACACCTCAATCTCCTCCATCAGCACCTCCACCTCCTCGACTTGCCTCGTTGGAGTCCTCACCTCAACACTCCCTCCAGTAGCACCCCT
Source organism: Tricholoma matsutake (assembly GCA_026075535.2). NCBI lineage: Eukaryota > Fungi > Basidiomycota > Agaricomycetes > Agaricales > Tricholomataceae > Tricholoma > Tricholoma matsutake. Next base: position 7,114,286 of record AP026540.1, on the reverse strand, counting down.
GCAGCCCTTGAGTGCATTGTTTGCACTTGGGTGCGCCCTCCTCAACAACACATTCCTGGGACATCCTCATTCCAGTGCAACGATTGCACTAAATCAAAATCAAAAGATTGATTAGTTTGGATGATATCAACATAAAACAAAGACTTACCAGCCCATGGAAGGTCATCAAATCACCTTCCTCCAATTGCACCTGCTTTGTCACCACGGGCTCCTGATCGAGCTTGTCCTCGCCCTCCTCCTCCTCGTCCATCTCGTCCGCCTTCATCTTCTCGGCAATCTGCTCAATGACCAGTGGGTCATCGACCAGAGGTTCCTCCGCAGCCTCTTCCTGATCGATAGAAATATTCAGCGCCTCGAGCGCGGTGGTCCGATCACAAAATTCCTCCTTCAACATGGTCTTGGCACAAACCTCAGCCAAAAATGCCCAACGCACGTCGGCCAGCATGTTTCGTTGATCCTCGATATGCTTTGCCTTTGCCTTTGCCGCCTCTTGCTGAGCCATTTGCTCTTCCTCCCTCCACCTCTTTTCCTCGATTGTCTTTGAATATTCTTCAAAAAGGTACTTGCCCCCCCCAAGAAAGCCAACCCTCATGAGCAAAAGGTGTGAACAGGCTGATCGCCTCATCCAACATCACCTGCATGTGGTCATTGCGTGCCTTGTCGAACAATTTGATAACATCATCGTACTCAGCCTGTCAGAGGATGTTAGATCGAACCCATACAAGAAAGTCCAAAACATACCAGTTTCTCACAGAAATCTCAACCCCAAATCTCGAAGTCAAGTTCCTCGGCCTTGCCAGCTTCAGGCATTTTCACATGGTCGAGAATGGGAACAGTGAGCTCAGTGAGGATGGACATCCTGTCGATGTTCAAAGGAGGTTGATGAAGGAGATCGAATAGAAGGAAAGAAGTTCGAACCATGATGCGTCTTATATCAACGATCAACAATGTCACATGACCTGGTTATTTTGGCTCGACTGACCAGGATGGTCAGAATTTCAGTAAGGGGGAGGATGATAGGTTGTCTCCTTGGCTCAAGGGCCAATTCACCATTACAATCACATTCTAATCACATTGGCCAACTCCTATGATGTCCCAGAAGCAGGGTGACCATTCTCAACCAAGTCTATTGATCACAATATCATATCGACCACGTCAAAACATCACCAGCGATATCAATTGTACTTAGAAACTACATTGCACAACTCTAGGACTACCTTGAAGTGCCCTAAGAACCCTCCGAATGAACATCAAGTATCCCTGATCAACTTCAAACAACTGTGACCATGATCGAACATCGTTGACCATCGTCGAGCATTATTGATCGACATCAAGAAACTACAAATGACATTGGGTGCCGTGTTCATTATCTAAATGGTGGAATACCATGTGCCAGGGAGTATTCTAACTCATGCTCAGACCTGCTGATAGTAGGTCAGCCTTGTTCCAAGCCCCTATCGCATACAGAACCCGCTGGATGGATTATTGGGACACTTAGCGTGGTTTATACACAAAGGACAGTCTCCTTCTAGTTCTTTCCCTTTATTACTCCTTCATCATATGATATATCTCTTTCTTGTTCAAATTCCAGTCTCATTTTGGCCTCGTGTTTTAACTCATATGTTTTTGCCTCATGTTCTTACACATGTTTCTTATACCATTTTAGGAAGTTTCTCTTAAAACATATAAAAGTCATGTAGTATCTACTTGGGAATACAAGAAATTGTCTTCACATATCGCCTCGTATAAAGTTCTAAGAATCTGATCTATCCTCTAAACTATCTAAAACTTCTACAAGTTTTCTCGATCAACAAGAAACCTCTACAACCATCATCGTCCTCGATTGACCTTCAATCAAATTATTGCTAGCACTAGTAACCACTCCAACACTTCCTAGCCATCAGCTATAACCTTTGCATACAATCGATCTACCAAAAAGCCCTTAGAATTCACACATCGACCCTCAATAATCAACATTGTTTGCTATCATTCTCATTGATAAACATTGTTTGCCATCAATCTCATTGATCCTCGTCGATATCAATTGATACTACATCAGACTGCACCAAACACCTTCCTCTCTCATAGAACTACATTTACAACTAGTATCAACTAGTTGTCTTCCCTTTGGTCAGACCACGAACATTCAGAACACCTCGCACCCTTCCTCTGACTTGTGCAAATATCATCAGTTGCCTCATTGGTAGTTTTGGTGGTTTTTCCAGGTTGAGTATCATCATTGTTCTAAACTTTCACTGATCTCCAATAATAACAAACTAGATGATCCAAACAAAGTTCGGGATGTGCAAAGTAGTTTTGAGATGTTGCGATATTTTTAGGGATTGCAAAATGAACTGCGAAGATATTGGTGAGTGATGGAAAGGTTGATAAACAATGCAAGAGGTGAGTGAGGATGAATACGAGAGGATGACAATAATATTGAGAGGCAAAATGAGGATGAACAAGTTTCGATGAAATCCGAAGAATTTTTGGACTAAAACTTGTGACTCAAATGATGAGAAGAGAGTTTTTAGCTCTCCACTACTAATACTATACTTGGGGACGCTTCCCTTGTTATTCATTGTGGATAATACAAGGTTTTGTAGGTTAAAAAGAGATAGTACCAAAAAGGCAATAGTGGGCATGTGGAGAACATGAGGCAAAAGAAAACATATGGACTTCAGGGATGAAGTGATAACTGATATGGAACAATAACCACGAGTCTAGGGAGTGTGGGAGACAATAAATCAAAATATAGACTGTCCTTTTGTTCTAGAATTGGCTATATTGCAAAAATCACAACAATATCGCAAAACATCGTGATGTGCCTCGAGGTGATGTGTGCTGCATGAATATAGCCGAAATGTGGTTTGTCAAAGTCAATTATGTAAAGGGGAAGTGATGGGAAGCATGCAAAGTGTTGGGGTCCATGCTGAAGTGTGCGAAGTAGAAACTAAAAATGTGAAATCTTTGAAATGTCCAAAATTTGATCAGAAGCTTACAAAATAGTCGAAAAAGGTTCAAAAGATGCCAAAAATGGATGTGAAATGTTCATGGCTGTGCATTGACTATCTGTGAATCTGCAAAATCAATTTCAGAGCTCATACTGGCTAGCGGACCTATCACCGGCTCAGCTACCGGCTTGAGCTGGCTAAGCTCATACAACAATGCTGCGACAAATGGATGCATATAGACAATGCAAAAATCATTATAATTTAGGCTTGACACCTTCCAAATTTGATAACCATGTATTCTGTAGATACATTAGAGGGCCTGGGGACTGTTTCCCCCATGAAATTCATGTAAGAATTAGATGGATGTACCATGATATATCTGGATGAATCATGACATTGACATAGTTTCCTTTTTTAATTGTGAAAATTGCATTCTCAAGATTAATACCTAAAACAAACTGGACCCTCACATAGTAGTGATTGAACAATAGAATCTGTAATCCTGGGGCTTACTCATCTGTTACTCATATTTTGACATCTGTCACATTCCCCATATATAACTACTAACTTGTCATCATTCTTCCTTCTTCCCTTTTTTTCCCTCTTATGCTCACATTGTTCACTGCTGTAGTCTTCCTATACTTCTCACTTCATTATATACTCTGGTCCTATTCTGTCCGGTCTGATCCAGTGAAGCTTAACTCTGTTCGAGGTAAGCTTACAGAATCTTCTATATACATCATAATTACATGAAAATGAAAATGAAGCTGAAAAAGTGAAAAACATGTGCATGGATGTGCACAGGGGCTGCAAGATACCTATGTTGTCTGCCCCCCTCACTGTCATCTCCCTCTGTCATTCCCCTCCCTCATCTCCATCATCCCCCTCCCTCATCTCCGTCATCCCCCCTGTCGTTGTTGTCTCCCCCCTGTCGTTGTTGTCCCCCCCTGTCATTGTTGTCCCCCCCTGTCATTGTCTTCCCTCTGTCATTCTCCCCCCTTGTCACTGTCCATCCCCATAGGTGGTGACGTGGCTGTTAGCACCCACTTCACCCTGTGAGCATTCGCTCGCAGTGGTGAGGGGTGGGTGCAGGGCTGTTGTCACTCCCATTGTCTCCTCCCCCCCGTGGTCTCTCACCACCCATCCACCCCATAAGCCGGGGTTTGCAGCGGTGGTCTCACCCCCATTCCCCTGTGTCATCACTGCCACTCCACCCACCATCCACCCCATGAGCAGTTGCTCAAGAGGCTGGAGGTGGGTGGTGTGTTGTTCATGGAGGGTGGGGTCATGGTGGTGGGTGGTAGGCTGTCCCATTGCCATGGCCTTGTGTGGATTGGGCAGGTGTATGTCATCTGTTGTCATTGTGGGGCCTTGGAGCTCATGGTCTTGGTTGGTTGTCAGGGTTGGTGTTTCAGTGGGTTAGCATGACATCACATGGATTTGGGTAGATGCGTACCATGCAGGTATCCCGCTTCTTGGGTCTCCCAGTGCCCCTCTTTGTCATCCCAACCCTACAAAACTGCCCTGGTTCCCATTTGAATGGGGAAGAGGCTGCTGGCGGTCGGGTGGTGGTTGACTTGCATCATTACTCATAGTTTCAATCCTAAAAAGAAAGAAAATAATTAGTTAGTTGTAAAAAGTAAGGATTGAGGAAGAAAAACATACCTGGAGCACAAACAATGCAATTGTCATTTGTGCCCATGTTGCACTTTGCCCTGTGTTCCCTTCACCCTCTTGTCCATAATCGACCCCTCACATCCCATTTGGATGGGGAGGATGGGGTAGCATCATTGGTGTTGGGCATATTGTGTTGGTACATGTCATTAGCAGAAGAATAGTTCCTAAACATTTAGTCAGTTGATAAAAGCAAACAAATAAAAGCTGACTTAGGTCCCAAATGATGCCATCGTCATTTGGGCCTGCATTGCATTGACATTCCTTGTTTGCAATAGAATAGCTCCTAAACAATGAAAAAAAAAGTTTAGTCAGTTGATAAAAACAAGAAACAAATAAAAACTTGCCTACAACCCAAACGACGATTGCATCGTTTGGGCCCACATCGCATTGACATGTGTTGTTTGTAGTAAAATCACTCCTAAACAACGAAAAAAAATTTATTGACCTAGGGCCCAAATGACAATTGCATCATTTGGGCCCATGTTGCATTGAAGTATCCCGTTTGCAGCCACTAGCTCAGGTAGGAGTGGTAGATAATGAAGAAAAAAAACTTACCTTGGCCCAAACAACAAAATTGTCATTTGGGCCGATGGTGGCAGTCTAGGGCATGGCACGGGTATATTTTCTTATACCCCTACCCATACCCATGAACACCATACCTGCATGGGTAGGGGTACGGTGTTACCATGGGTTTTTGTGGGTTACCCATGGTTATTCATGGGTATTGATATTTTTCATTATATTTGATAGGAAAAGATGTTTGCATCTTCTCATGGGGGGTAAACCCGCAAGTCATGTCACCCTGACTCATGGGTTTTCCCGCAATATGTCATTGAAAAGTACCCCTGCATTTTTTACTGTTATTTTTCATGATATTTGATAGAAATTTGCTGAAAAAGATGTTCGCATCTCATCACAGGGGTTTTTCCCATGATATGTTATTAAAAAGTCGAAATCTCAACACAGATGATCACTCACCTGACCAAAATCTGGGTACCAGCATACCCGCACATACCCATAACACTGTGGAAAAGGGTACGGTGTTGCCCGGGTATGGCAATCCCATACCCGTACCCATACCCATGCATACCTGTGACCGGAAACACACGGTGTTACCCGTACCTGTGCCATGCCCTATGGCAGTCAAAGGAAGAGGCATAGCATTAAGCGGCTATGAGCTGGCTAGAGCCACTGGCTTAGTCGAGCCGAGCTGCATGTATCGGCTATTAAAGCCATTGATAGCCTAGTCACTGATTAGATGCAGCTTATGTGAGTCAGCTCATGGCTAGCCGAGCCGCGGCAACACTAAAATTTGTTGGCAATCTGGAGAGCACATCTGCAACTGAGTTCTCATTGCCCTTGATGTAGATGATCTTGGTATCAAACTGTGACATGAATTCCATCCAGCATGCCTGACAGCATGATAAGTCCAGTTGTGTGTCAAAATTCTCAAGTGTCCTGTGGTCAGTAAATACTGTGAAGCTGCTTCCCAGCAGATCAGAATTCCCTTTTTGCAGTGCATGAATAATGGCCAGCATTTCCTTTTCATGCATGGGATAATTCAGTTCAGCCCTGTTGAAGGTCATAGAATCGAAAGCCACAGGATGAGCTGTCTCCCAGGTTTTTTCAAACAACAGGACAGCTCCTGAGCAATAATCACTGGTGTCAGTTGTTACAAATATCTGTTTTCCTGTGTCACTGTGGTTGATCATTGGAAGGCAGTCTCTGCTTACCACTATCAATTTGATAGCCTCAAATGCAAATTGGTGCTCAGCAGTCCAGCTTGGGAAATCTTGGTTAGCCTCTTTGGTCATTAATGGTGTCAGTACAGAAGTATGTGTTGCTAAATGATGCCAAGTATTGAGCCAATCCCAGAAAATGCCTCACATCGGTTGCAGAGCAAGGCCAAGGCCAAGATAAGATATGGTCCACCTTCTGTCAATCTGCCTCAACACCTTTCTCAGAGATGTGGTGCCCCAGAAAGTCAATGGACAGACAGTAAAGCTTTGTCTTTTTACCATTGCAGTACAGTTGTGTGGCTCTCAGGGTGATCAAAATCAGCTGTACATTCTGGTGGTGTTCCTCAATTGAGTTCGACCAGATTACAATATTGTCCAGATATACATGGCAGATCCTCCCAATGTATTCACAAAGGGTGACAGATACCCAATGTTGGTGTATTGCAGGTACATTCCACAATCCCATCGGCATAACCAGCCACTCGTACAGTCCAAAAGGAGTTGTGACCACAGTTAGCAGCACATCATCAGGATGCATCCTCGTCTGGAAAAAGCTGTCTGTCATGTCGATAGTGGCCCAGATCTTTCCTTTGGCACAGTCTGTAAGGATGTCATCAACCTGAGGCAAAGGGTGAGAGTCGGTCACTGTATTTGCATTAGGCTGTCTGTAATCATTCACCCGGCATGGTAGGACCATCATATCTGCCTTCAGGATGATAAACACTGGTGATGCACAAGGTGACAGTGATGGTTGGATCCAACCAGTATCTAGGTGCTTCTGTATCAGTGTACCCCACACCTCATGGAATTTATGAGGGCATTGGTAAGAACAAGTTTTTATGATGTGGTGTGCATCTTTCAGCTTGATACGGACCTGAATGTCCATTGGTAACTGATCTACATGTGGGATGGGCTCAAAAATGTCCCTGAATTCTGTTTTCAATTTGTCCTCATGCTGCATCAGCACCATGAGGGCTGTCAGAGTCTTGATGTGTGCATTGATGGTGCCCACAATGTCGATCGGTGTTACTACTTCAAAGGTCATAACTTTCCTGCACTCCATGAGGACGTGGTTTGGTTCTGCCAGCAGGGGTCTATGGTTGGCCCTTATTTGTTTGAGTTGTTCACAGATATGAGGTTTCTTTTCTTTCAGAGGCAATGGAACAGCAGGATTCAATAAGTCATAATGATTTACATATTTTGTCTATACAAGTCCATGCAGCATGGTCGGTAACAATATTATTATGTGTAAGGAAAGGAAGTCTAAGAATGATAGCAGTACAGAGGTCAGGAGCCACAAGTGCTTGTACAGTTTTTACAGTCCACAGTCTATGAGCAGACCTTCAACTTTACCCACTTGGTCAAGGTAGTATTCTTCTTAGCTTTGGAATTTGGTAGTGCAACATCAACAGTTTCAGGAACAGGCAATTTTTGGTGGCAGAGACCCAGTTGTTCTACTAGTTCTGCATGGATAAGAACAATGTGAGCAACACAATCAAGCAGCATAGGAACAGTTATGGAAGACCTCACAGCAGGGCCTGACATGGCTCCCTGCCACCAGAGGTGACATGTATGGAATGGTGCACTCACTTCATCATCTTCCTTGTCTTCAGAATCTGAGCCATTACCCAGAGCCAAGGAAGCAGAAGGAAAGGAGGCAGCTGTTTCATCAGCCCAGGAACCCAGAGCTGCAACAGGACAAGGAGGATTCTTAGTTTTCAGGGCGGCAGCAGGAGGGGTGGATGTAGCAGGGACATTCACAGTCATATTTGTAATTGGTGCGAGCGGGGGAGCAGTCATGTGGTCGATAAGACCTACGTACAAGGATGTGTCTGGGAATCCATAAGGGCAAGAAGAGGAGAAGTGGTGAATGTTAAGACAGTGGCACTTGCGGCAACCATTGTTGGCATTGAGCAATTCTCACTCCTTTGTAGTGAGAGGTAACAGGTGGCAGATGGTGTTATTGACAGCATTGATGGTCTCTGAAGAAGGGGCAGCTGTGCAACTAGAAGAAGGCACATTATTGTTGCCTAGACAGCACTGTTTGGTATTGTCTTCATGCCTGTTGAAGACAAGTTCTGCCTCTTCACAAGTGCATTTCAGGTCTGCACAATGGTTCTCATCAATCTGCTTGACCTCTAGCATCCATGGTCACAGGTTTAGAATAGCATCAACCTTTCCAGCAGTGCAACAGTGTGTCAGCTCAGGATCCAGACTGGACTCAAACTTATCATGTAGGGCTTCATCTGAGAAATACACAGGAGTGTTGGCGATGATGGAGTTAAGCAATTGGATATGAGAGAACCAGTCCCAGAAGGGTTTGTTCAGTTTTATCACAGCAGAAAATATGTGACGATGGACCACAGGAACCCAGTCTGGATCTAAATAGTTGCTGTGCATCTCCCCCATGAAGGCGGTGAATGATAACACTACAATATGTTCACGATCTCTGCCAATCCAATTTTGAATGTGTGTGTCCCAAAAACTCCCAAGGATTTTTCAAACTTGATCCTCAGGTCTTACTTCCTTCTCCCCAAAAAAATTCATGCAGCACAATTCAAACCCGTGCATAACCTCTGCTTCAATATCTCCCACAGTAAGAACTGGGGATTTGGACTGATGCACGTGTTCGACAGTAGCAACTTGCTTAGGGATGTACAACATAGTAATTTGGGAGTAGGCAGTGAGGTTTTCAAAGTTCAATGAGGAACCAGATGAGGTGGATGATGAGGGCAAGTTTTGTGCAAGGATGGGAGGGACAGGAGGCAGTGTATTTGGGTTGTGTGTAATTGTTGGTGGAAGGGTGGCTATATGCACAACCAGCAGTGTTGGTGTGTTGGTCTGCAGTACTTCCAGTTCAGAAATTGGGGTCAGAGGAGAATGTGGCTTGGAGGCATTGCCTGGAGCTGGAGAAGGAATGGTGCACAGAACTGGGGTAGCTGGTGCTGATGACACACCACGATGGAGGCATGTCGATGCACATCAAGAAAGTACAGAGCTTTTTTGAGACAGTTTGATGGAAGTATTTGGTCTGGTTGTCAAGGATCAATCAGCAAGCAGCTGTGCATGCATAATGACAGGGGTTTTTTCTTTCTTTCTTTCGTTTTGGTTGGTATTTCAAAAAAAAGTGGAAGCTTACCTCAGTAAGCAACACTCATAGGAGAACCTAGACAGAAATAGAACCAGAGTATATAGCAGAAGCGAAATACACAGAGTACTGGAGTGTGAGTGGAAGTGGGGAAAAAGGAGATAAGCCAAAAAGGATCCATGGTTGTGTATATAAGAGAGATCTGGCCAGTGCATCAATATATGTCAATATATGAGTAAGCACCCAGCACCAGGATTACAGGTGTCTTCCAATTTTGCTAGTAGCTGAATCAATTATCAGGTTTATCTACCTGCTATTGCTGACCATGTCCCCCCACAGATGGTATTGGCATTAAGTGCCTTCATGGATTTCTGTTATCTAGTCCAGTGAAATATACTTGATGAATCAACCCTGGTATAAGGGCAACCTTAGAGGCCACTTAATTAATGGACTAGCAAAGGGAAATCCAAAGTTAAAATTATAGTACATATTACAGGGATTGGAGGTGCACCTAGCAAAGGGAAATCCGAAGACAAAACTCTAAGGACCCCTTTGCCAATGCCCAGTATATGTGAAGACTGCAAAAATCAAATAATAACCTAAAAATAGAAAAGGCAGAGATAGGCAGATCAAGGCCACCAAATGACATCATACCAAGGGGTATGTCGGAAAGGGTACTCCGCCTCTAAATATAAAACTGTCAACATGCACAAATGTGATAGAAAGGAAAATTAGTAATAAAATAAGGAAAAATCATAGAAAATGAAGAATAGAAGGAAATGAAGTGAGGAAAAATATAGGACAAACATAAAAAATAGGAGAAACACATGGGGCACCCCCTAGTCCCCTTACACCTGGATGCTATTGATGCAGCTGTAGCCAGGTTCCATGCAAACCACATCATATTTGAAGATGTCAGCATCCACAACAATGTTTTACTACCATGTCAGCACTCAATGAAGCACTTCTGGCTTCTCATTCAGATGTTTGGTGCTCTGAATGGGCTCTGCTCATCAATCATGGAATCAAAACATATTAAAGCAGTCAAAGAACCCTACTGACAGTCCAGCCATTTTGAAGCACTAGGTCAAATGCTACTGACTAATCAATGAATTGACAAGCTTTGCAGTGTGTCATGTCAATCTCACTGCTCATAGCATGCTGGATGGCCCATGCCTGGCACCTGGTGTCATTCCTATCCCTCCTCTGCCTCCACTCCCACTACTTCCATGTCATGACCCTGATGATGATGCAGTTGATGGGCCAAGGGTTCTCACCAGTGTGTCATTGGCAAGAACTTGAGGTAAGTCAGCATTCTTGCTTGTTTAGATTATTAATGCTGATATTCTTCTGTAGTGCACAGGTACCACTGGAAAGCACATGAACTTGTGCTCTGAATAAATCAGCCAGACCTCACAACCCTATCTGCCAATTTCTTTTCAGCCAATGCCATCCCAATGATCCATTTCCCACCTGGGACCAAGATTAGTGTTTCAAGGTCTGGTCTTTTGCTGTTTTGCTGTATCTCAGCAATGACTGGATGAAATCATTTTGTCAAAGAGAGGACCCCCCATTGTTTTCACTTCTCTATCCATGATTAAATTTTGTGATTATATTGACAATCACTGACCAGAATCCTTATGTTCTAGATATGACCCCCTGGTCTTTGGCCAGATCTATCTGCTCAAATATTTTCATGATTTTATCTTATTGTTTGAGGTAGTAGGAGGCAGTTTAAATTTTAAAAACACTGCAAAACACTGCAACCCAACTGGACCTCGAAACACTAACCAAGATATTTCACTAAGCACCATTTTCAATGACAAAATCTCTGTTTTCCATTTGGCCATTGCTACCTACTAAGTGACCATTCCGGCATATGCAGCATGCACAAACAATGTATATGATTAACTCCCAGCTGGTGATGGGGTCCACTGCATCATGACTGCATTTTCATTGAAAAGGATCCAGAATTGGATGGAATGTGAGGCTTGCATGTTGCACAGGTTCTCCTATTCCTATCTTTTACTGCCAGTGGCATCCCCTACCCCTGTGCTCTTGTTCAGTGGTTTGTCATTGTTGGTGATGCCCCATGTAGTGACACAGGGATGTGGATGGTCAAGCCTAAAATGGAGGATGACAGCACTCAAGTTACGTCAATTATTCATGTCAATTCTATGGTACAAGGAGCCCATTTGATTGGGGTATACAGCAAGCTGTCCTTGCCCCATGATTTTAGCTATTTTGACACTCTCACAGCCTTTCAAGCCTACTATGTTAATAAGTTTATTGATTACCATGCAAATGAGATTGCGTTCTGAAATGCCTTACTGTAACAGTAGTGTGTGGGACTACTGCCACTCAGAGGAGGAACAAGAATAAACTGGAATGTAGTATCTATTTAAGGAGAGATAACTGACTAATACAGAATGGTATGATAATGAACCAAGATACACATGATCATGTATCTTATGTAAGATAATACTTGATCAATCGTTGTAAGAGTAGGTGATTGTGTATCTTACATAAGATAATGCTCAATTGATTGTTGTAAGAGTAGCGCTACTCTTACACTTGCTATTGCTCTCCCGGGTCTCCCCTCTTTTTCCTCCCTCTATTGTTGTTGTCCTCTTTCGTACTCCAGCAGGGCCTCTGTGTTGACAAGTTTGGACCATGGTAACCACAGGTTGTGTTCAGGTCTGTATTCAAGCCACTGTACAAGGTATTGATGTCTGTGCCCACATGCACATTTATCCAGGATCTTTTTGATGAAATACTCTGTGCTGCCATTCACAGTGACAATCAGGCCTGGCGCTGTGAAGGCTCTTTCTGGAAAGAGGGTGTCATTATTAGGGAGATGTCATCTCAGCTGGCTGACATGGAACACTGGGAAAATTTTTGATGATGCAGGGAGGTGAAGGTGGTACAATGAAGATTCTGGATACACCTTTGTGATCTCAAAAGGTCCATCAAAATGTGGCATGAACTTGGCAACCTTTCCATCCTGACTTGCATGTAGTCCCAACATCAGTGTGCTGTAGCCAAAGACACTTTCACCCACTTTGAACTCAGGGTCGGGTCCATGGTCTTTGTTTGCCTCATGTGCTTGTTGGATTTTGGCATAGAGGAGTGCATCCTTTGCTTTGGCCATGTAGCTTTCAATGGAGTCCACAAGTTGTTGCACCACTTCCACATTGACCATGTTGACCTGTTGATCTACACTGCCATCGAGGGTTGTAATCAGGGGTGGAAGCAACCATGGTGAATGCCCCATTTTGAGCATAAACAGTGTGTATCCTGTAGATGCATTTGTGGTGTTCATTATGTGGAACCTGACTTTGGGAAGTGTCCACACCCAGCCTCGCTCAGCAGTTTCTTTCAATGTGGAAATGCAAACATTGGATTACCATTTTGTTGGAGCATTCCAAGCTTCTGTCTGTCTGAGGGTGGTATGCGGTGGACAGCTTGTGTTTTATTCTGGTGAGTTTCATCAGTGCATGCCAAAACTTTGACATAAATAACTTGTCTCAGTCACTGATGATTTCTGTAGGGCATCTGTTTTCATAGTATCACCAGTCAAAAAAGATGGTGGTGAATTCTTCTGTGGTGGTAGTGGTCTGACATGGCACGATCTGAATGTCAGCCAGGTCTGTCATTGTTACAATGCTGTTGTAGCCATCATCTACTGTCAGTGGGCCAATGAAGTCAATAGCCACTGACTCAAATCATTTATCAGGGATTGGCAGGGGGCACAATGGGCTGGCTGGTTTGTGCATGCTCAATTTATTTCGCTGGCAGTCATGGCATGAGGATACATATCCATTAGCTAGGTTCTTTTGCATGTTGGGCCAATAGAAATCCTCCCTCAATGCAGCGTATGATTTCTCACTATCAAAATGTCTGAGGCTGTTAGTGTTTTAAGGTCCAGTTTGGTCCGCTTTTTTGACCCCCAAGAGGGCAACCAGTCTGAACTGTTGCCCACATTTGATGGACCGCAACCGAACCAAATAGAACTGGTTCTATTTGGTTCAGTTGCCCCCAAAAGACCAGTTTTGACTGGTCATACCACTAATTTTGTAACTAAATTTTATTATATAGTAAATAAAACTAATTACATTTACACCCTGCAAGCAGTTGCTCGCAGCGGTGGGATGTTACTAAGAGAATGAAAATAAAAGTGAATTAGAAAGAAAAAAACACACCCCACCATCTCGTGTTTGTAGCGAGGGTGGGGCGGCTGCTGTTGTTGTCTTGTCCCCACTGTTCGTCCTCCCCCTGGGGCGTTGTCCCTGCCAGTCATCATCCCCACCAGTTGTTGTCCCCACCAGTCATCACCGCCATTTGTCGTTCCTGCATTTGTCGTTCCTGTGTCCATTGTTCCAATGTTTGTCGTTCCCATGTTCATTGTCCCCTGCTGTTTGGCATTGTCGTTCATCATCAGCACCTCCATCTCCCCCTACGAGCAGCGGCTTGCAGGCGGGGTGGTGGCACTGTGACGTGGCAATCACATGTTGTTGTCCAGAAATGGGACCCCTTGTGACTCTGTGATAGTGTTTTAAGGTCCAGTTGATTGAACCGAGGACCGAACTGGACCGAACTGCGGTCCATGCTTTGGTCTGGTCCAACTTTCTGAAAATAGTTAGTAACCAAAACCGCAGTTCAGTTAATGGTTAACAACTTTTGAAAATATTTGAAGACCATTGTAAAACCAGCTTAAACTGGTTACAACTGGTCTTTGTACAGTTGAATTATATACTCTAGAGAACACTAAACTAATGTACATAGGATATACAATACATTAACTACAGGGGGGGATGGCATGAGAATGGGTGGGGTTTATATATGTTACTGTAGTTGTACATGTTTGTTCACAGTAAATGAACACACACATTGACGTGTCTGTTGCATTGCATCACACATTGACACGTTTATTTACAATACCACCCCACTCATTGACCCACGCTTCCGTCCGCACTCACCACGAACAACACATGCACCACCACCCAAATGAACAAATGCAAGGCAGGGGGCCTGAATGATGCTAGTCATTGTTTGGGCCCCAGTGTAAGTCTTTCATATTGAGTTCTTTCTTTTACTAACTAAATGTTTTTCTTTTAGGTTCTTGCATCTTAACTATAATGTTGCCCACCCACCACTTGACACATGCAAGCCCTGCGCTGCTGCTGCGAGCCTCTGCTCGCAGGGTGGCAATGGGCCCTTTCCTGGATGACAATGACCATGTCACACAGCACCACCACCCCGTCTGCAAGCCACTGCTCGTAGGGGGATATGGAGGTGCTAATGACAATGGGAACCAGGACAACATATGACCAACGATGAATGGTGGGGACAATGAACATGGAGGACAACAAACAGCTGGGATGATGAAGGGTAGGGACGATGAAGGGTGGGGACGATGATGATACTCAACCCAGGAAAACCACCTAAACTGCCGATGAGGCAATCGATGATATTTGCAATGAGTCAGAGGAAGGTTGCGAGTCATTCTGAATGTTTGTGGCCCAACCAATGGAAAGATGACCAGTTGGTACTAGTCGTGAAGGTAGTGTTATGAGAGGCAAAGGCGTTCGGCGCGGTCCAATCGAGGGCGATCGATGAGATTGACAGTGAATGAGTTTATTGTCGATGATCGATGTGTGAATTCCGTGGACCTTTCGATAGGTCAAAAGTATATGAAGAGTATGACAAATGGCTATGAAGTGTTGGAAGGGTTGCTAGAGCTAATGACGAGAGGATCGAGGGAGGATCGAGGATGCAACAATCATAGAGGTTCCTCGTCGATCGAGAAAACCCACAGAGATTTAGATTGTTTTAGAAAGTTGATCAGATGCTTAGAACTGTATACGAGACGATATGTGAAGACAATTTCTTCTATTTCCAAGTAGATACTACAGAGTTTTATATGTTTTTAAAGAAACTTCCTAAAATGGAATAAGAAACATGTGTAGAACATGAGGCAAAAGATATGAGTTAAGGCACAAGGTCAAAAAGGAGACTGGAATCCGAACAAGAAAGATATATATCATATGATGAAAGAGTAATATAGCATATGGAACTGAAAGGGGACTGTCCTTTGTGTAGAAATCGCACTAAGTCTTGCAGTAATTTGTCCAGCGGGTTCTGTGCGCGATTGGGACTTGGAACGAGGCTAACCTACTATCAGCAGGTTTGGGCACGAGTTGGAATCATTCCTGGCGCATGGTACTCCACCATATAGATAACAAATCTGGTGCCTGATGTCGCTCATAGTGTCTCGATATCGATCGATGATGCTCAATGACAGTTGACGATGCTCGATCGTGGTCGCGGCTGTTCGAAGTTGATCGGGGATGTTCGATGGTCGTGTCAAGGGATCTTAGGGGCTTTCAGGGTAGTCCTAAGGTTGTGCAATGTGGGCTCTTGATATGATCGATGTCGCTGGTGATGTTTCAATGCGGTCGATATGATATCACGATCGATAGACTGGGTTGTGCTACGTCTGGGACGTCGTAGGAGTTAGCCGATGTGATTAGAATGATGCTAAAGTGGTGAATCGGTCCTTGAGCCGAGGAGACGACCTATCATCCTCCCTCTTACTGAAATTCTGACCATCCCGGTCAGTCGAGCCAAAATAACTGGGTCATGTGACATTGTTGATCGTTGATTTAAGACATGTCATGGTTTGAACTTTTCTCTTTCCATTCAATCTCTTCCATCCACCTCCTCGAGAACATGTCCATCCTCGCCGAACTCGCCCTTCCCATCCTCGAACACGTGAAATCAATGCCTGAGGCTGGCAAAGCTGAAGAGTTGGACTTCGAAGTATGGGGTCAAGGTTTTTGTGAGAAAATGGTATGTCTTTTCATTTTCTTTGTTTATCTGCTTCCTAATCTCATTTGATAGGCTGAATACAACAACCTGATCAGGTCATTCGACGAGGCACACAACGAATGTGTGCAGGCGACGTTGGATGAGGCCATCGGGCTGTTCGCGCCATTTGCTCGTGAGGGCTGGCTGTCTTGGGGGGGCAAGTATCTGTTTGAGGAGTATTCGAGGACAATCGAGGAAGAGAGGAAGAGAGAGGAGGAGAGGGAGGCTCAGCAGGTGGCTGTTGAGGCCAAAGTCCAGAGGATCGAGGAACGATGAGATGTGCTGGTCGAGGCACATTGATCCTTCTTGGCCGAAGTCCAGGCCAAAACGGTTTCAAAGGACAAATTCCATGATCGTACAGCTGCGCTCGAGCTGATGCGCCTCTCGATCAATTGGGACGAGGCCGTGGATGAAGCAGCACCTCTGGTTGTTGAACAGATCGTCGAGAAGAGGAAGGCCAATGAGTTGGACGAGGAGGAGGAGGGTGAGGACGAGCTCGATGAGGAACCCGTGGTTGCAAAGTGGGTGCAGCTAGAGGAAGGTGACTTGATCACCTTCCATGGGCCGGTAAGTGGTCGTTCTACGTCGATATCGTTAAGACTAATTATGCTTTTGATTTTGCTTTAGTGTGATCATTGCGCTGGGCTGAAAATGGCTCTGGAATGCGTCATCGAGGAGGGCGCCCCAAAGTGCAAGAAATGCACTCAGGGGCTGCAGGGGTGCTACTGGGAGAGAGTATCAAGGCGAGGATTCCGTTGAGGCGAATCAAGGAAAACGGCAGGCTCTCAATGAGCTACAAAGGGTACTGAGGAGTCGACGGAGGTGTCGACTCCCAGACGTAGTAAGTGATCTTTTTCGATGACGAGTACATTTGCTAATCTGTATGATTAGCCATATGCATTCAGGCTATCCAGCCCATCCAAAACGCGGAGGCCAGGCCCTCAAAAGTCGACGAGTGCCCAAAATGAACGGTGAAGGCAAAGCCGAAGACAGCTGAGAAGGAGAAGGGGAAGTGGAAGGGGAAAGGGAAAGCGCGAGAAGTCAAACCCGAGGTCGTGGGTATGGTTGAGGGGGCATTGATGGCAGTGGAGGACAAGATGACGCAGTTGGACGCATCAAGACTCTGTCGTCGATATCTCGCAGAAGTGCTGGTGTGCAAGAAGATGGAAGTGGAAGTGCTGATGGAGGAAATAGAGGTGTTGGAGAGGAAATGGGAGGAGTCCCAGTAGAATTTTGTTTTATTGTTTTAATTTTATCGTTTTTCTTGTGTCTGAGCGAGATAAATTTGAAATGAGAAATATCGCGTGCGATCGAAGCCAGGAAATGTAAGATATATGCAAAAAGAAACATAGGAGAGAAAAGAAAAAGAAAGAAAGATGGATGATTGATCAAAATGAGACATAGGGGAAAGGCTCAGAACTCCTTCATAGCTGAAAAACCCCGTCGAGCTTGCATGAACACATTTCAAACGATATCACGACTTGTAATAGTACACTGTTATAAGATCAAGAGTTTGTTTCAATATCGCAAGTAAGAAAAAGAAAAGGAAAATGCTCTATTTGTCTTCATCGAGGTCAGGAATGCCCTCGTCGATGTCTCCGTCGATGTCCAATGTTGTTCGAAGTTGTTTGAGCTGACGATCATCAATATCGAAGAAGTTCAGAGGAAGGGGAATCAATTTCCATGCTAGATAGGGTAGAATTCAGAAAGCTGCTACTGGTCAATAAAGAACTGATCCGTCGAGCTCGCAAAGAATATAAGCGCCACCATAGTTTTGTGCAATGACTATGAGTGGGCCGAGATATCGAGCTCACATTTTTCAATTAAGAGCTTTCTCGATCTGTGTGTTTCGCATGAGTACGAGGTCACCTTTTTCGAAATTGTAGTCTCGAATCGTTTGCTTGTGAACTTCTTTGAAGTGTTTTGCAGCTTCTCGTCGAGCAGTGTAGACTCTAGAGTAGAGTACTTCGAGATCAGTCGAGCGTTTCTGTAGTGCGATAGCATGTCGGGCGATGAGATCGGTGGAGGAGAGTATCAAATCAGGTGGTGGTTGTAGATATGTCGCTTCTGAAATGTCGAGAGGGATGAGTGGATGAGAACCTGTGATCGCAAAATAGGGCGAACAGCCCATTTGTTTTCGAACTGTTACCCATTCTGCCCAAAAGACTGAGTAGGTCCCAACCGACCATTGAGTTTGATCACCATCGATGGCCTTGTAGAGTGATTGTCGTACATTGAAGTGGGCTCATTCGATGAGGCCATTGGCACGAGAATTGTACCCACTTATCCGAATATGATTGATATGATATCGCTTTGACAAATACTCGAGAGCAGAAAGGAATGCTGCGCCATTGTCAGTAACAATCTCATAAAGCAAGCCCCAACGACAAATGATTTCTTCGAAGATCCAATCGCCGATGGTCTTTGCTGTTTCGTTGTGAAGCATCCTGAACTCTGGCCAGTATGATATCGAACATCGACCTTGTACTATATAGCAATATCCACCAGAAGGCGGCATGTGCATTGTGTCGATGTAGACTTTTCCAAATAGAGGAGTGGGTGTGGCGACGATTGGTGGAATAAGAAGATTTTGAGTTTGTCGCAACTGACAGTAGTGGCACATTTGGATGTACCATGCGATATCGGCTTTCAGGTTGGGCCACCAGAATCGTAGTGCAATGTGAGACTTTGTGGCAAAGATCATTTTGTGGCCGATATGGTCATGCGACGAGCGGATAATATCGATGCGACAGTCTGGAATTGCAATGATCTTGTGTTTTCCATGACGATCTTTTCGCCATAGTTTTCCAGAATCTATGAAGAACTCAGTGCAATATCGCATGAAGGTAGCGTACTCTGTGTCTGATAGATGTGGGGTCGCACCATATCGTCTAACCATCGATGAATGAGCAGTAATCATTTGTCTTCTTTCTTTGATTTGTCCGATCTAGGTATGTCTTCATACGAAACGTCCTCCCCCTTACTGAAATCCGAAGCTTGGGCAAAAGTGGGATAAGTCGTGTGAGAGGGGAAAGGTCGAATCGAGATTGGGTTGATTTGGTGAACAAAACCGTGTAGTTTGTCAATCCAGTCACCGAATTCTTCTTCTACTTTGACATCATTGTCTTCGGTTTGTCGAGGACATCGCAAAAGACCGTCCGGCCCATGGTGCGTACCTGTGACATGAACTAGCATGAAGTGGAACGTTAGAATGGAAACTATCCATCGGTTTATGCTAGCGCTAGGTGCGATATTGGGATTTGAGAGCATGCCTTTGATATACCTTGCATCGACCTCGACGATAAGGTTTCGTACCCCTATCAAGTATAAACGAAGTGCCCCAAGGGCTCGATATAGACCATAAAGTTCAAGTTTCAGTTGCGAAAACTGGGATTCGCAGTCATTGAGCGTGATCGAGCCAAATTGACTGTAGTATCGCTTTCGAGGGTTATCGTGGTCGCATTGCGTTAGGAAATAGCTGATGGCAATGCTCAATGTGTCGACTGCAAGGATTACTGGGGCGTTCGAGGTATAGTCAATGGCTCAAATTGCTGGCAAGTTTAGGAGCGCATGCTTGAGATCTTCTTGCGCTGCTACCTGAGATGGGCCAAATTCAAAGGGCACATCTTTTCAAGTAAGATTGATTAGCGCAGCTGCTCAATGTGCAAAACTCTGGATGAAAATTCGACAAACTCCAATCGTTCCTAAGAACGCCTTAACTTCTGTGAGCGTACGACACGGACCCCATTTCTGGATCTTATCGATACATGTTGGGTCAGCCATTCGGCCTTGAATATTGCATCAATGACCTAAATCGATTATCTCAGGGACACAAGCAAATAATTTCGGTCCAGAGAACGTCCCACCACAATACTTCATGCACGATTGTTCAATATTCCGATTTCGGACCCTTCACTGGTGTGTTGTCGATATAAGGGATCATGATGTGAGGGACCTCAGGTTGTAGGATGAAAGTTACGTCGTCGTGTAGGATCGGAACCGAGTTCATCCAACCCATTGGTAGGGTGATGATTCGAAGTGCGCCAAATGGGGTCTGGAAAGTCGTTAGATCTCAAGAGGATTCAGATATGAGCCTTTCGTCGAATGCAACATATAAATCCAACATTCCACCACAAGCGCGTCCTCCAAACTGTTTGGCTAAATGCTCGGGGATCGGGACGACGCCTGAGTGCTGAATCATAACTTGGTTTAGCGGCTCGAGGCTGTGGACTATTCAGAGCAATTTTGCATCTTTCTTCACAATGCAAAACCATCGTGATCGGTATGACGAGTTTGACAACTCGTAGACTCCTGCTTTGATCTTCTTTTTCAGCATCTCGCAAATCTGTTCATACAAACCGGGCAGTATGGGGATATTGCATTTGACCCAAGGGGTATGAGGGACGACTGGGAACTCAATAGGGGGGAAGAAATTGGGTCGAAACCTTCCTCATTTGTTTTTGGTCCATGCAAACCCTGCTTGCTGGTTTCGAATGAAGTCATGCATGAGGTCTCGTTCTTGAGGCCATAAGAAATTGCCTGGATGATTTCGATCGATGATGTTTTTGCATTCGAGGTTATATTGAGGAGTTGGTTTGAATATCGGAGGATGGGGATTTAGTGGAGGCATGTCTTGGAGGGGATCGCCCTCAATGCATCAAATAATTCTAAAATGATTGGGTAGTCCTGCCACGATTGGATGGACCTTCTGTGCGACTGGTTTATACTTTTTCTTCGTCGATAAATAACTAGACTGTCGATTGTCGGAAATAACTGAGGAAGGGGAAACATACGATGAAGAAGTTTGCATAGGTATAAACACCATCGAGGCATTTCGAGGAACGTGGAACTCGTCGCACGCAGATAAATATAGGTCAGAAAGCGTCGCAGATAATTCTTTGGAGTCGACTTCGGGGATATTTGCAGTGCGCTCGATAAATATAGAGGAGTCAGAAGAGTCAAATGAGATGATGAAAGTGCACTGTTCTGAAATTTCATTCTCTAATGCTGAAAATCCTCTCGAACTACTTTTCGACGATGGTGCGATCAAGGTATCAAGGGAATTGTAGCGGTCCGAGTTGAGTTAGGATCACATATTGTGATGGTTTGGGCTTCATTCCGATAGTTTCTAATGACACTTTCCATTAAGACGTCAAAAGGTCGTCCAAGTAGAATATCGTAAGCTGGGTCCCGAATAATATGTATCTGCATGTATAGGGTGATTCCACTGAGATCGCAGGGCATGTTGCGTGCTAAGTCAAGTGTTTTGTCCACAGTCCCATTGGCAGACTGCATCGGAAGCCTAATCGAGGAGTCGTATGCTAGACCGAGTTCGTGGCAAACATCTTCAGCCATCAATATGATTGAGGAACTGGGATCGACAACGCTTTCTACCTGGTTGTTACCATGGACATCCATAATAACTGATCTAATCGATGAAGTTTCTTTAGTGACAACGAAAGGCTGAGGGATTTCACCGGGTTGGAGACTGCTAATATAGGTCTCATATGGGTCAGGCACGATGATCGCATCGGGACTAAACATGTTTGTCACATTGTTTCTGGATTGTGGGACTCGTTTCAGTGTGACCTGTTCTCTCCATTTTGTTCGAACCTCGGGTGAAAGCGAGAGTAGTTCTTCAGATGTCAGCATGACAATCAGCATCTTCATCAAGCATGCAAATATATCGTGCACAATTTTCTCGTTCTGTACCAGTGCCTGTGTCGCATACGATGGTCTGTCTTTTTCCTTACCCTTCGATGCACCAGCAAAGTTCCTTTCATGTGGTGGCAAATAGGTGTTCTCCCTGACCGACGTGTATGGGTGTACCGAGGTTTGCATTGGGGGTATGGTGTCAATGGTGAAGTGGTCGATGCGGGAGACGTCGATGTCGATGTTGGAGCGGTAGTTGAAGTCGAAGGGTTGACCGTTGTCAATGAAGATGTCAAGGGTGGTGGGACTGGAGCAGTAGACGTTGACAATGCAGGGATGGGGGTTGTTGTGGCCAGAACCAAATTTCGAACCTCTTTGTTTGGACACAAAAATGGTTGACCACTTCGAAGCGCGAATATTTCACACTCGAGAGCCGCTATTCTATCTTCAGAGTCAGCTGTCAACGTCGAGTTATGATAAATGCCTTTCATCTCTGATCCCGATGTAGAAACGGCATTGGATTCTGTTATTGAAGTGATCGCAGCCGAGGTTGAACTAGTCGAAGTCGAAGGTGCCGATGGTGCGATGCTGAATAAAAGTGTGGCTGCTGGGGTTGCGTCTGGGTTGTGTTTCCACCATTCATCAATCCGTTACTTGATAAACCTGCCAGGGATACTTCGAGGGGTGAATTGTCCATTTGGAAGTACGATCTTTCCTTCCGTGTTTCGCTTACACTTCCCTTCATTCAAGTACGACTGACAAACCATACAGTCAGGAATAAAATGTCCCGATAAACTGCAAAATATGCAAAGGAGTGCGTCGATGTGTGCCTGTCTGTCTGCCGAATTAGTGCGAGGATTTTTAGTACCTGCGATATGCGTAGCGATGGTGCTAGCAAATAGTTCAAACATTGTGTTTAGATCTTCAGTTTTAATTGTAATAGTTCCAGGTGACGAGGTGACCATATTTCCGACGTTTGATGTCGAGTGCGATGAGGAAGTTGATTGGTGGATTACTGAGTTTGATGTGTTGGAGCCTGCTAGTACAAATTTTGCCACATCATGAATGTCGTTGAGTGGATATGGATTGTTGGGATAATGGTTGGGAAATTTGAGTTTGAGTTGTCGAGCGATTTGAGTCCATAAGCCGGGTTGGAATCCTTGAACATAAGCTCTGCTTTGCTTGGCTTCCGAGATCCTATTCTTTGCTTGCAAAAAGTGAGTAATGTTGTAGAACGTGCGATAATACATTCCTAGATCGCTCGCGTCAAATATCCCAATGCATAGCTGTTCTCCCACTAATTTGTTCATGTCCAATATGCTCCACTTGCGATCATCTTCTGAGCTGGGATAGAGTTTGTGTACTGCTGTTCTAAATTCGTTGAATGATGTGCCAGGGGTTGATACTCTGGAAGTGATTCCCAGAGTTCTGAAGAGTCGATGTCGAGGTAGCAACAAGCATGTTTCTTCATTAGATTTGATTCAGTAACGCCGCAGGTCAGGAATAATAGTTCAAGCTCTTCGAAGTATCGTCAAAGCTTTCAAGGCTGAGTCGGGTCAAATTTCGGAGCAGTCGAGTGACCATGAGCTGGCATCATGGTTTGGGTAGTCATGAATGCAATGACTCTAGGGGTAGGGGTTAAGACTTGTGTAATAGATGGTAGAGGTGTCAAAGTTGTTGGAAGGATGAACAAAGAGGTCGATGATGATGACGAAGAAGTAGATGACAAGGTGGAAGGCAATGATATAGGTGAAGGAAATAGTCTACGATGAGTAGATTCTGCTTCAGAAACTGGAATTAGAATGTCTCCCAATTGTTCGAGAGATTTGAAGGCGTGGCGAGTATCGATATGAAGGGTTCTCGCTTGTGTTGGCCTAAGCCGAGGAAGTCGAGGTTGGTCCGACGATGAAATGATTCAGAAACCCTCGTGGTGGGCTCCAAAAATGATGATACTCAACCTGGGAAAACCAACTAAACTGCCAATGAGGCAATCAATGATATTTGCGACAAGTCAGAGGAAGGTTGCAAGTCGTTCCGAATGTTTGTGGCCCAACCAATGGAAAGATGACCAGTTGGTACTAGTCGTGAAGGTAGTGTTATGAGAGGCGAAGGTGTTCAGTGTGGTCCGATCGAGTATCGATCGATGAGATCGACGGTGAACGAGTTTATCGTCGATGATCAATGTGTGAATTCCGCAGACCTTTCGATAGGTCGAAAGTATACAAAGATTATGACAAATGGCTATGAAGTGTTGGAAGGGTTGCTAGAGCTAATGACGAGAGGATCGAGGGAGGGTCGAGGATGAGACAATCATAGAGGTTCCTCGTCGATCGAGAAAACCTGCAGAGATTTAGATTGTTTTAGAAAGTTGATCAGATGCTTAGAACTGTATACGAGACGATATGTGAAGATGATTTCTTCTATTTCCAAGTAGATACTACAGAGTTTTATATGTTTTTAAAGAAACTTCCTAAAATGGAATAAGAAACATGTGTAGAACATGAGGCAAAAGATATGAGTTAAGGCACAAGGTCAAAAAGGAGACTGGAATCCGAACAAGAAAGATATATATCATATGATGAAAGAGTAATATAGCGTATGGAACTGAAAGGGGACTGTCCTTTGTGTAGAAATCACGCTAAGTCTCGCAGTAATTCGTCCAGCGGGTTCTGTGCGTGATTGGGACTTGGAATGAGGCTAACCTACTATCAGCAGGTTTGGGCATGAGTTGGAATCATTCCTGGCGCATGGTACTCCACCATATAGATAACAAATCCGGTGCCCGATGTCGCTCATAGTGTCTCGATATCGATCGATGACGCTCGATGATGGTCGACGATGCTCGATCGCAGTCATGGCTGTTCGAAGTTGATCGGGGATGTTCGATGGTCATGTCGAGGGATCTTAGGGGCTTTCAGGGTAGTCCTAAGGTTGTGTGATGTGGGCTCTTGATACGATCGATGTCGCTGGTGATGTTTCGATGCGGTCGATATGATATCGCAATCGATAGACTGGGTCGCGCTGCGTCTGGGACATCGTAGGAGTTAGCCGATGTGATTAGAATGATGCTAAAGTGGTGAATCGGTCCTTGAGCCGAGGAGATGACCTATCAACAACAAATGGCAGGGACAACAACAACAAAACAGCATGGACAACAACAACGAAATGGCAGGGACAACAACAATGAATGGCAGGGACAACAACAACAAACGGCAGGGACAACAACAACAAAACAGTATGGACGACGATGACAAAATGGCAGGGACAACAACAATGCAATGCAGGGACAATGAATGGTGGGGACGCAACACAGGGACAATGAATGGCAGGGACAACAACAACAAAACGGTATGGACGACAACAACAAAACGGTATGGACAATGATGACGAAATGGCAAGGACAACAAATGGCAGGGATGCGACACAGGGACAATGCAATGGCAGTCCCCACCCTCACTACAAATGCGAGACGGTGGGGCTATTTCTTTTCACTTTCTTTTTCTTTTTCAATTTTTCATTTGAAGCTACACTGCATCGCTGCGAGCATCTGCTCGCGGGATGCTTATGTATTTATTTTATTTTGTATACATAATTATCAGTTAGCTGTGAAAAAATGGGGGAAAACTGGTTAAAACTGGTTTTTTGGACTGTAACCAAACTAATTAGGACTGGTCCTATTGGTTCGGTTATGGTCTACATCACTTGGGCTTGTGGTCTGGACCGGTTACAGTCCCGGTTAACCCACTTGGGGGTCAAAAAACCAGACTGAACCAAACCTTAAAACACTACTCTGTGAGCAGAGGCTCACAGCAGCCACGTAGGGCATGGGGTACTGAGAGAGGTTGGGGTGTGGGTGGGAGATGTTGTTATCAAGTGGCAAGAGCCTAAAAAGAAAAAAGAATGGTTAGTTAATTAGTAGAAGTAAGAGATCAATCATAAAAATGTACCCTTATGGCCCAAACAACAATACTTGTCATTTGGGCGCACTTTGCATGCAACACCACGTTGTCATTGGTATGGCTGCTGTTGGTGTTAGCGCCGTGTTGTGAGGGCATGTGGCAGGGTCGAGCGATCACATGGTGTTGTTATCAAAGGTAAGAAACTAAAAAAGAAAAGGTTTAATTAGTAAAAAAGAAGAAATCAACAATAAAAACCATACCTGGGACCCAAACAACATGCTAGTCGTTGTTTGGGCCCACTTTGTGGTCATCTAGTTGAGGTGGGGGTGCTTCTGAGCTAGGCAGTGCAGGCATTGTTGGTGGTGAGAGCAAATGGTGGAGAGAAAGCGGTGTCGTGGGTTGTTGATGGTCATGGGAATTGTTTTGCAAGTGGTGCCACTTTCTGTTTTTCAGGGCACAAGCATGACCAAATGGTCTGTGTGCAGCCATGGGGTATATAAGCACTCATTTCTTTGAATGCTTCTTCCCCTGGGCTTGTCCCATGTCCATTCCTTGACATAGTATCTAGTATAAATAGTAAATAGTATTAATATAGTACATATTAGTTGTATTTTTCTTGTAAAGTAGTTACTTTTATACGAGTATATAATACTGTGAAAATGTTTTCAAAGATTTTCGAAATAAGGCAACTGGCAACTGGAATGACCCCAAATATGGGCAACCGCAACCAAAAAAAAGACCAGACCACAGTTTGGTCCAGTTTGGTCCTATGGTCATTTTTGGTCCTATATACTGGACCTTGAAATACTAGAGGCTGTCGTGTGCAAGGTGGAATAGAAGATTGCCATGTTGTGGAATGACCATGCAGTTTCCAATGAAGAGTAGTCCATGTTTTAATGAGAAGCTCAGTTTCTCATCCAGGAGGTTCTTCTTTTGGTCATCCAGAATGCCTCTGCCCCAAGGGTCTTCTTGGTATCCATCCTTTATTTGTTGTAACATTTTGGGGTCCTTTCTATTGAGAACACTGTGCCAACAACACCTAGTGTCAGTGCAGATTTGGGTAGGTGTGATAGTGCGTCCACTACTGTGTTCTTGTCTCCATTGATGTAAGTGATCATGTATTCGTACTGGGAAAGGTACTCCATCCAGTGCACTTGATGTTGTGAGAGGTCACACTGGAAATTGAAGTTCTGTAGTGCTTTGTGGTCTGTGTAGATGGTGATGTGCATTCCCAACAAGTCCACCTGCCATTTTCATACTGCTCTCATAATGGAGAGCATATCTTGTTCATGTACTAGGTAGTTATGCTCTGCATTGTTGAGCTGTCAGCTTTCAAAGGCAACAGGTCGAGCTGTTTCCCATGTTTTACTGAAGGAGAGGATGGCACCTGTCCAATGTTTGCTAGCATTGCAGGTAATAAAGATCTTGTTGTCACCCGGGGTTTTGTGATTAATCATGGTGAGGCAGTCATGGCTCACTACCAGTCACTTGATAGTGTTGAAAGTGTACTGGTGGATATTTGTCCAGGGAGGGAAATCATTTTTACATTCTTTCCTTGTCAGTGGAGTCAGAATTGAGGTATGCTCCACTAGGGCTGGGAGGAATGTTGTGATGTATCTGACTAGTCCCAGGAACTGTCAAACATGTTTTTCCCAGCTTAGGCGCCAGCCAGTTAAGAATTTGTGACACTTTGTTGGTGTCTGCTTCAATACCTCATTCAGAGATATGGTGGCCCAGGAAATCAATTTCCATAGTGAATAGAGTGGATTTCTTAGGTGAGCAGTACAGTTCTGCCTCTCTCAGGGCCTCAGGGACTGCAGTTACTTTACCATGTTCTGTGATTGACAAAGACCAGATTATAATATCATTGAGATATGCATGGCAGATTTTGCCAATCAGGTCTTTGAGCACAAGGGTCACATGGCACTGGTGGGTTGCAGGTGAGTTCCAGAGGCCCATAGACATGACTACCCATTTCCAAAGTCCAAAAGGAGTGAGGGTAGCTGTGTACTTTATGTGGTCAGGGTTGACAAGTGTTTGGAAGAAAGAATTTGTGATATCAATTTTTCTACAGACTTTGCCTTGGGCACAGTCTGCGAGGATGTCATCGATTCAAGGTAGTGGGTAGTTATCAGGGATGGTCAAAGATGGCGATGCATATGGTGGGGAAGATGGCCTGATTCTCCCCACAGCCAAGTGTTGCTCAATTAGGATTTTCCAGCCTGGCCTGTATTCTGGGGACAAGAATAGGACCATGCTATGGAGACGGGTACACCCAGTTTGAGCTTGATATTGTGGTATACATCTTGTGGGAGGTCTTTGATGGGGGCACATGTGGCAGGTGTGTCCACTGTACATGTCCACTTGAGGTGTTCAGGGAAGGAAAAATGTAGGTGTATGTACTCATTTACTTCTTCTGCCTGTGCACTCTCAAAGGAGTTGTCACTGTCAGTCTCTTTGAAAACCGCTGTGATGATGGCAGGAGCTTTTGCATTGTTCATCTTCTTAGCTAGGGCTTTAGCTTTGGCAGTGTATGCAGCCATAACACATTTGCACACTTCCAGGGTCAGCCGGTTTCCAGTGCATGCATGGGAAAAATGCCCTGCATAAAAAACTCAGCACTTGAAGCACCCAACATGCTCAGCAAGTATACATTTCTCTTTGTCAGTAAGGGGGGGTAGTGCAGGAAGCCTCATTGTGGAGGAGGCGGTGTTTGCAATTGAGGAGTTGCGAAGAATGTTGGTGGTTTTTCTGGCCACTTTGAAGCTAGCCCATCTGTCATGATTGGCCTGCAAGTCCTGCTCAAGGAGGACTAGGCAGTCTTGCTATTGATCAAGATCCATGATGGCATCCAGGGCTCTGACAGTCACACCAGCCAATATGCCATTCTGTGTGCGGTAGAAGCATTTCATCTTGTCATTAATGTGAGGGACAAGGTGGTGGTGAAGATTGGTGGGGTCAATATGATACATGGAGCCCACAATGCCAAGTTCAGTATTAGTGTTGCAGATCTTATTGACCGACAACAAAAACCCTTCCTTGCCTTGGAAGGAAATCTGGTCAGCAATCAGTTTGTCCTCCCAAGACCTAGCCAGGAACTTTTTCTTGAATTCGACAAGGAAAGCAGTGAAGGTAATGGTGGTGAGGCATGCTTTGTTGGCCATCACCCAGGACTGTACTGTGGAGGACTCAAAGTTATAGAGTATTTTGCCTACTCTCTTGTCCTCAGGGATGTCCTTCATGGAAAAATAGCATTGACAAGTGTTCTTGAATTGATGGAGGACCTGGATGGTCAAAAGGCCTGGTGATAACATGGGTGCTGCATTGGGGGAGTGTTGTCAAACCTCTGTGGGTGCATTCAAGGGGTCTATGAGTGGGGCCATCTTTGAGATGTGGGGTGTTTTTGTGGGTGCAGGGGAGTCTGAGTCTGAGGAGTTGTTAATCCAACCTGGTGTCAGCAGGGGAGACAGGGAGGGAGTTAAAGTTGGCAGGGAAGATGATGGGGAGTTTATCTGGGCTCTGGGGATCTGGGATGTTTGGAGACATGTGCAGCTGCATGTTGTAAGAGGGGTGGTGCTAGAGGGCTGGCGAGACAGTTTGGGGAATTTACATTCAAGTTCTGTGTGTAGAGAAAACAGACATGCTTGCTGGGCTTGTCATGGCCTCGCTTATATATGGTACATGTCAGATTGCAATGGGGATCTTGTCAGTCCTTTGGGGTAAGATAAACACGATAATGGTGTGATGATGTCAGTTTGGACACCAGTAGCTGTCACTGATGGTTGTCAGTGGAGATGTCCTTCTGAGCTGACTTGGTAAATGAAATCGGTTGTGGTTAAATTAGTGGGGGGGGTTAAATGGATCACAGAAGTTGGTTGGGTGTAAGGCAGTGATAGTAGCAATTCTCCATGTGGAGGAATCACCCAGATACTAAGGTTTGAGTTTTAAAAAAAAGTGTAACAGTAGTGTGCAGGACTACTGCCACTCAGAGGAGAAACAAGAATAAACTGGAATGTAGTATCTATTCACACCATGGGCAAAACCTAAGGCAGTGTGTACGGCAGTTGACAGTGCCTGAATGAGTAATTATGTAATATTGCCTTTAACAAAGAATCATCACCTGACCTTCCCACAATACAAGCCTAAGAATAGTGATGGATATGTTCCCCCCCGATTACCACCCGATCACCGTCTCCCACGGTTGATCAACACGCGCCAGTCTCAGCTAACATTGTGCTCATCATCCCCGACAATGAGCATGCTATTCCACTCATTCCTGGCCCTTTCCCTTCGCTTTTTTTGCCAGATAACACTTATGTATGTACATATAGTGTTAATAAGCAGTTGTTTTCGCTTTTACAGCTATATTTAACCCATAACAAGCACTCTCCCCAGTTGAGAGGAGGAGGGGGTCTCTTCTCTTCATTTGGGGGTGTCTGTAATGCATGTATATGGCTGTATATTCATATTAATAACTAAATACATGAATGGGGATGGTGCTGTATGAGATGGGAAGAGGGGAATGGGGAGAAGTGACAGAATGAGGGGAGGGGGTACCATCTACTGGGATTGTACACTATCTACAGCTAGAAAAATGTATGTGGAGGGTATATGGATGTATGTAAAAGCAAGGACTGATGTTGGGAGAGCTGGGGACAAGGTGCTCTTTGTCAGTGACCTGCATAGGGAGGGAGGAGAGGTGGTCACTTACTTGCATACCTAAGCCTTCCCCTTATGAAATGCACCTGGAAAGAGAGTATTATGGTCCTAATAAATGACCTGATGGACCCTCCAGAGGCCCTGCAGTTGCAAGGATAGACAGAAAAGAGTATATGTACTCAGAAAGAGATATACTTACCCTGTGAGATCCATGGGGCAAAAGTGTTCGCTTTCTTTGATTCCTAGGTCTAGTATAAAGGTAAAATAAAGGTCAGTAAGTGTTATGACAGGGGGAGAAGATCCTGGCTCAACACGGCATGGGTTCCTCACCAGCAGAGGTGAACTTTGTTCAGCATGACTCACCCTCTGTACCTTTCATCCAAACCTCATCATAGGCATTCAGTTGGTGCCATTCGCCTTCATTTATAGCCTACAATCAATCCATATGGTCAGTACTTCATCCTACAAAGTAGGAATTTCACATACTCACCTAACCTCCTTGTTACTCCATGCCAGCTCATGGAACTCACTAGTGGCCTTATATACAGGCATACTAATGTAGTACAAATAAATTTAGCACCTTTGAATGGTTCATGAGTCTATAAAAGAGAGGTAGAGTAAATGTATTGAGACATGGCACAGTCACTCACCCAAAGCCAATGGTGCCTCAACCACTTGTTGTAGTAATAAAATTAGAGCCTGATATCATATTAGACAAGATCCCCTTGAGCTACAGACTACTCATATAGCAGGAGAGGCCGAGCTATGCACCAGGGAGCAAGTTGAACTGGGTGTTCCAAAAATGGTAATAATCTTGAGATATCTCAGCAGTGAAACAACACACTGTTGAATGGAGAGCAGGGGTTGATAGAAGAGAGTGTTTTGCATAGGAATAAATTTAACTGCAGGGAATCTGTGCAGAAATGAGCGAGTAATGTGCAAAACAATGTATTTGCAGTAGTTGAGTACATCGAGACACATCCAATCATACTCCCGATCACACGTCGATAAACACTTTCCTGAGTATCTTGTCCTCATTCCTCCACAGATCAACATTGATCCTCCTGCAGTCTAAGGAATCAACTTGCCTCTATTCACTCCTGCTTTCCAATTAGAAGTGCATTGAGACACTGCTGAGTTATCTTCCAGATCATTGCCTTTTTGGGACTACTTGGTTCAACTCTCTCTCTCATGCATCCTATGGCCTCACCTCCTATCTGAATGGTCTACAACTCCAGGGAATATGTATTGATACAAAATTATACCATTATCTCTGTACTAAATTGAGATATAGAAGTTCTATAGGCCTTGGGTGAGTCAGAGTGACTACATCCCAACTCAATATATTGACCATCTGCCTCTATTTTATAGACTCATGAACTGTCCAAAGGCTCTAAATTTACTTGTACTACATTAGTATGCCTGTATATAAGGCCACTAGTGAGTTCCATGAGCTGGCATGGAGTAACAAGGAGGTTAGGTGAGTATGTGAAATTCCTACTTTGTAGGATGAAGTACTGACCATATGGATTGATTGTAGGCTATAAATGAAGGCGAATGGCACCAACTGAATGCCTATGATGAGGTTTGGATGAAAGGTACAGAGGGTGAGTCATGCTGAACAAAGTTCACCTCTGCTGGTGAGGAACCCATGCCGTGTTGAGCCAGGATCTTCTCCCCCTGTCATAACACTTACTGACCTTTATTTTACCTTTATACTAGACCTAGGAATCAAAGAAAGCGAACACTTTTGCCCCATGGATCTCACAGGGTAAGTATATCTCTTTCTGAGTACATATACTCTTTTCTGTCTATCCTTGCAACTGCAGGGCCTCTGGAGGGTCCATCAGGTCATTTATTAGGACCATAATACTCTCTTTCCAGGTGCATTTCATAAGGGGAAGGCTTAGGTATGCAAGTAAGTGACCACCTCTCCTCCCTCCCTATGCAGGTCACTGACAAAGAGCACCTTGTCCCCAGCTCTCCCAACATCAGTCCTTGCTTCTACATACATCCATATACCCTCCACATACATTTTTCTAGCTGTAGATAGTGTACAATCCCAGTAGATGGTACCCCCTCCCCTCATTCTGTCACTTCTCCCCATTTCCCCTCTTCCCATCTCATACAGCACCATCCCCATTCATGTATTTAGTTATTAATATGAATATACAGCCATATACATGCATTACAGACACCCCCAAATGAAGAGAAGAGACCCCCTCCTCTCAACTGGGGAGAGTGCTTGTTATGGGTTAAATATAGCTGTAAAAGCGAAAACAACTGCTTATTAACACTATATGTACATACATAAGTGTTATCTGGCAAAAAAAGCGAAGGGAAAGGGCCAGGAATGAGTGGAATAGCATGCTCATTGTCGGGGATGATGAGCACAATGTTAGCCGAGACTGGCGCGTGTTGATCAACTGTGGGAGACGGTGATCGGGTGGTAATCGGGGGGGAACATATCCATCACTATTCTTAGGCTTGTATTGTGGGAAGGTCAGGTGATGATTCTTTGTTAAAGGCAATATTACATAATTACTCATTCAGGCACTGTCAACTGCCGTACACACTGCCTCAAAGGCAGTTGAGTTTCAACTGCCTTAGGTTTTGCCCATGGTGTCAAGGAGAGATAACTGACTAATACAGAATGGTATGATAATGAACCAAGATACACGTGATTGTGTATCTTATGTAAGATAATGCTCAATTGATCATTGTAAGAGTAGGTTATTGTGTATCTTATGTAAGATAATGCTCAATTGATCATTGTAAGAGTAGGTTATTGTGTATCTTACATAAGATAACACTCAATTGATCATTGTAAGAGTAGCACTACTCTTTCACTTACTTACAATATTTGGTGTCTTACATATCTTACTATGCACCTTGGATTTCAACTGAAGTCTTATGGGATAGGATAGGCATCTTATGTGTCTTACCCTCCTTATACACCTTGAACTTCAACTGAAGTCTTATGGTAAACAGAAGTCAGACTGTAAGAGGTATTCTAAGACTGATATAAGGTACCAGACAGTAATAAGACAAGTTTAAGACAAATAAGGGCTGTAAGTAATTTGTCATTTTCCTGATGGATAGAGAAGTTCTCCATTTGGATTGTTTGCAATAGAGTCAGCACTTGAAAGATGTGCTCCTGTCCAAGGAATCTGTGAAGAATGTGATAGTTCAAATCATCTACATCATCATTCTTGCTTGCCAGAATGACCCACTCTGAGAAGTATTGATTGGAGTGCTGAGCCTGGTCATAGATTCCAGGATAGATGGTGTCAATGAGGGAAGCAACTGTGTTTTCTGGACATTTGAAATGGTCTGGCAGGTTGATGTTGGCACTTTCATCTGTATGATGACTCTTTCCAACTTCCAGCTGCCACTTTGTAAACTCATGCTCTTCAGGATTATCAGTGTTCAAATGCATGTTGATCTTGAGATGAAGGACCTTGATGTTTTGCTTCAATGGTCCTTATTCCATTGTGGAGACCAACCATGAGTCTTCCATGGCAACACTCAACCTGCCCCCCTCCTCAAATGTGTACCTATGTTTCACATGGCAGAAGTTGTACCCTACAACAAGAATGACAAGACACTTTTCCCTTCCTGCAAGCTCGCACAACCAGGCATGATCATCACCGAAGATAGAATGCAAGAATACTATGTAGAGAAAATCATTGACACATGAAAAAACAGACAAGGAATGCAATATCTTGTTTGTTGGCTTGGGTATGGACCTGAAGAAGACAAATGGCTTTCCAGTTCTGAACTCGCAGACAATGTTGCTCTGGATGACTGGTTGGCAGGAAAACAGTGAGGGTCATGTACAGTTCACCTTCATCATGTCCCTGCTGCCAGTAGCTTTTCCCTCAGGAGTTTTTGATGCACCTAACAAGTAGTTTTTTTTCCCTTTACCTTGCACTTACTTACCTTCCTCTAACTCTGGTTGCTGGCTGATGTTGCAGAATTTTTCAGAGGGGAGGAGGGTGTAATCCTGGGGATCACTCATCTGTTGCTCATATTTATACACTTGTCAACCTTCCCCATATATACCTGATAACCAGATGAGCTTGACAACGATTCAATTTCTTGGCCATCATAAAGTACTCAAGATTCTTGTGATCCATCCAAATTTCCACCTTGTGTTGGGCACACTCAAGGAAGTGTCGCCATTCCTCGAGTGTGCACATTATCGCCAACATCTCCTTGTCATGGATCTCATAGGTTCACTCTACAGCACTAAGGCTTTTGGAGTAGAACATAACAGGATGCCACTTCTGGTCCTCTGGAGACTGCTGAGACAACATGGCGCCCATCACAAAGTCAGAACTGTCAGCTTCTACATGAAAAGGGTGTGAATCATCAGCAAAGGTAAGAATGGGAGTGGAAGTGACCATCTCCTTAAGCTTTTCAAATGCCTCCTGTTGTGCATTATCCCACCTCCATGCCTCCTTTCCTGTCAAGTTGAACAGTGATCACGCATGATGTGAGAAATCCTTGATAAAACGCCAATGAAGCCCAGGAAAGACTGCACCTCTTTCTTGTTTGTGGGTGTTGGCCAAGCTGTGACCCCATTCACCTTGATAGGATCCATCTCCACCTGACCCTCTGTGATAATTAGGCCAAAGTACTTGATCTTGGTCTTCTCAAACTCGCACTTGTCCTGACAAAGGTAGAGTTTGTACTGTCAAAGTTGTTCTAGGATGAGGCACGTGATGTGACGGTGCTCTTCGACCATGTGAGTAAAGATGAGGATGTTGTTGAGATAGATACAAACAATGCCTTTGAGGATGAGGTCATGGAAGATGTTGTTCATCATGGTCTGAAAGGTGGCAGGACTATTAGTAAGGCCAAAGAACATGACAAGCAGTTCAAAAAGACCATGGTTGGTACAAAAGGCTGCCTTTCACTCATCTCCCTCCTTTATCCTCATGTTATTGTAACCCCAATGGACATTGAGCTTGATGAAGTATTGGGCTCCACGGAGCTGGTTCACAAGTTCAGAGATGAGAGGTAATGGGTAGCAATTTTTGACTGTGATGTCATTGAGCCTTCTGTGGTCGAAGTGAGCCATTCTTCTTCTTGACAAAGAAAAAGGGAGAGGCCATGGGTGACTTCAATGGTCGAATACATCCAGAGGCCAGGTGCTCATTGATGAACTGGTCAAGCTGTTGCTGTTCTTCAGGAGAGAGAGGATAGACCTTGCAGGATAAAGGGGTTGCACCAGGGGTGAGTTTGATTGTGTGATCCCACAGCTTGCATGCAGGGAGAGAGTCAAACAATTCCTTGGAGAACACGTCCCCAAACTCATGGAGATGAGGAAGCAAGGAATCAGTAGAGGATTTAGCAGCATTGTTTTTGTGGAAGGCCTCAGCAAGGCATTGGGATATGTTTGATATAGCACACACCTTGTGTGATGGACAAATCGCAGTGTAGAAGATCTGATCACCTTCCTCCACTTCCTCTGGCTCTTCCTCATCATCATCTGAGTCCAGCATCAGATCAGGAACCCCCTCTAACTCCACCTCAGGGGTCCGGCACGACACTTCTGAGTACGTTGTATTGAGGCCCTTTGTCCATGACATTCTTGTCTGGCTTCCATAGAACAACTGTGACAGCGGGATGGACACCGGCTCATTGTAACCTCCCCAGTACACCAGTTGACCTCTGGGTTGTGGTCTCAAAGCCATGGATAGCCCAAGATCACCTTCTGCTTTCCTAACTGAGTGACAGCAAAAAGGGCATGCTCACTATGATTTTTGTAATGGAGGACCAGGTCTACAACCTCTTGGATGGCACCAGCTTCATTTGGGGACCCATCCACATTATAAACAGGTATCAGACATGAGAGTGAGCGAGTATTCAGGCAATGGTGTTGTGCAAGATGGGCATCGATGAAGAGACCAGTCACACCAGAGTCCAGGAGTGCAGAGACACCAAGTATCTGTCCAGTGTCAGTAGTCTGTAGTTCGATTGCTAGGTTCAAGGAATGTGTAGAAGGAGTGGATGCACTGATATATTTGTGTGGCAGTTTGCACTCCCATGATTTAATTCTGGGGCATGGGGCAGAGGGAGGTAGGTACGTCTTCAGCCAACTTTGAAGGGTCAGAGAGGGGAACAGTCATGGAATTAGATTCATCCTCTGGGGATTCAACTGACAAAACTTTCAAAGTGGTTATGGACAGGCAGCAAGGGCATACAATTCACTTGCTGTGAATAGAAAAATCCTGCTCCTCTACAACTTCTGACTTATCTCCTCTGCAACCTGATCCTTCGCTTCCTCGACATCTACAAGCCCCAACAGGTACTGGAGGAGTTCATCTTGCCCCTTGGAGGTGAGCATGCAGATATCCTAATGATGGGGACACACTCTGGCCATGTGTCCAGTTTCCCCACAGTGGTAGCAGAGATCCAATCTATGTGTGCAACTACAGGCTGCATCAACATCCATTGGTACCAGGACATTGACAGCTGGTGCAGGAGTCTGATGGACAGGAATGGGGTTACACTGGGGAAGGGTTTGATTGAAGGTGTAGGGCACCTGAGTGGTAGTTGGAGCATGGAATGCAGCATTAAACACCGCATTTGTGAGTCAGTTCTCATCACAGAGTGAAGCAGCTTCATACCAAGCATAGATATCATCGTCTGCTGGGCACCCTTCCAACATCTGTGCAATCTGGTCCTGAATCTCTCGATTGAGGTTCCATCGGAACATGTCCACCAAATCCTTAAACCTGTCGATATAATTGTCCATGGATTGACATGCCTGATGGTAAGGGGATGACTCAAGCCATGTCACTGCTCAGTGGTGCTCATTGAGGGGACAGAAGTGGAATACAAACTCTGCTAGAAAGTCACCCCAAGTGGAGAAAGGTAGAGAACCAAGCTCTTTAGTTTGGCGCAGAATATGGTCCACATAGAGATAGGCGCATTCAGATTTCATGTATGTGAAGACCCAATAAAATTTTGCAGCATTGTCATGAATTGATGCAACTGGAGACTGATGTACAACTTACAGGAATTAAGGAATGCATGCCCCTGTGCACACACACCATTAAATTCTGTGGGGGGTGGACAGTTTGATCTGGGCGCGCTCCTTAGTGGGTGCATTAGGCAGTGCATCGTTATTGGGCGCGCTTGGAGTTGCAATGGGGGGAATATTGGTTGTCGAGCTAGTCTGAAGGGTTCTGACAAAGTTTTCGATAATAGATTTAAGTGAATCAATTTTCGCATGTATTGCAGTAACATTGCTTTCCAGCACGTTGAGGCGCTCTGATGCATCCATGGCACTAGGGGGCACATTAAGTGAAAATGGTGGCACACTGAAGGCAGGACTGTCAGGAACAGTGTGTAGGGAGTC
This sequence comes from Tricholoma matsutake, assembly GCA_026075535.2. NCBI lineage: Eukaryota > Fungi > Basidiomycota > Agaricomycetes > Agaricales > Tricholomataceae > Tricholoma > Tricholoma matsutake. Next base: position 7,076,376 of record AP026540.1, on the reverse strand, counting down.
TATGGAGCTTTGAAAAGCATTGTCCACTCCATACCTGCCTATCTTGGGCAGCGCGTTCACAATTTTGGGCCTTGGGAGAGAGTTTTCTAGTATCTACTATAAGGGCAACCTTAAAGGCCACTTAATTAATGGACTAGCAAAGGGAAATCTGAAGTTAAAATTATAGTACATATTACAGGGATTGGAGGTGCACTGGAAGGAAGTAAGGACTTCCAACACTCAGGAGAATAAAGACGTGAGATGAACGTAGTATGAGATTAAGAGAGAATAATAATACAAAACAATCATACAATAAGATGAACCTCACTACATGACCATGATGTGTATATCTCATGATGTGTAAGTCTTGTAATTGCGAATATTGAGAGGTAAGAGAGAATCTCTTACACTCCCTCAATGTTCAAAAAATTCTTACTGGTGCTGGGTTTCTGACTCCCAGGTTGCCAGGGCCCCTGTCTCTAAAAGCTCAGAATGGGGCAGCCAGAGATCAGATTCTGGTCCATAGCCAACCCAGTGTACAAGGTATTGTTTTCCACAACTGCATGGCCATTGTTAGGAAACAGCCCCATTACCTAATAAAATTTCATTTTCATTTTATTATGTTGAATTACACTACATTACACCAAATGATGCCAAATGACACTACACCTTGATAGCATGAGAATATTATTTCGCATGCATCACTATGTATGCACCTGTACGCGCGCGTCGGTAACAACAATGTACAATATATGTAACATAGTATATAAACCCTAAATATATGCCTAGGGGACCCCAGTTGTGTTCTCTTAGGTATTCCACCTATGTTTTCGGTGTGAAAGGCCTATCTCAACAAACTCACCTATTAATAACCCCTCACATCAAACCATCAATTTCCCATCACACGCGTGGATCCCGCCCCCTTCTTGTAGAGAGAACCTGCATGGTCTTAGCTAGCAGATAGTGGGTGTCGCCCTAACAGAAGAACACAACTTCCCATATCAGTGTGCCTTCTCTTACTTGTGCATACATCATTGTTTCACCACGCCACATCCGATTACTCATCCTTTCGGCATGAGCCGGAAGTACTTGTATATACGTAATCTACCTTTTCTTTTGTAAGCTGATGCCAGGCCTCGCCTTACATTGCGACTGCCAGTGATCGAGAGGCAGCGCTCGTCATTAGGACAGCTGCAACCAGACAACCAATTGGATCTGGTTTAGTTACGATTTACATTACTCTATTCAGACGACTATTTTAGTTACAAGCCAAATTCAGTGATATCTCCGAGATCAGGCACTGTTGGAAGGGTTGTTGATCCGAAGTGTCAAAATAGGCGCCCGACGAATGACGAACCATTGACGAACCTCGACGAACCTTATCACGTGACCCGTAGACGTTTGGAGAGGTCTCGAAGAAAAATTTTGAATTTGTCGAAGAAGTGATTCATCACAGATTCTATAATTATGTCCGAACCTTCAACTTCTAATCCCGGTCCTAATCCTGTTCCCATACCAGCACTAGAGGCGAAAATTGATGCGCTCACAGTGCAAATGTCGCAATTAGTGTCAGTATTGGCAGCATCACAGCCCAGACAAGTGGAAGTACAGCCAGAGACGACAGGAGAAAGAGATGATGAGATGGAGGAGATGGTGGAGTGGATATTGCAGGAGGATGAGACGGTGGAGAAATCCAGAAATGGAAAAGCACGCTTACCTAAGTATGCGCCCCCGCAAATCTTTGACGGTACCATGGAGAATACAAAATCCTTCATCAGCTCTATAGTATTGTACATCCATGGGAGGAAGCCCAAGTTTCGTACAGCCGAGTCTAGGATTATGTTTGCTCTCTCATACATTCAGGGGGGGAAAGCACAGTTCTGGAGAAATGAGGCTATTAATCAAATTGCCGTGGGAAATAAACCATTTGCAACCTTCAAGGAATTTCTGGAGAGATTGGAGGCACAGTTTGGAGACCCTAATCCAAAGGCGACAGCTAATGCTAAATTAAAGACCATGCGCCAAGGTTCCTTAACAGCGGATGAATTTATTTTGCAGTTCAAAGCAGAAGCTTCGCAAATGGACATGGGAGAAGCCACGTTGGTAGAGTTTTTGAAAGCAGGATTAAATCCCTCTTTATTCAAGTCTATCTACCGACTACCTTCTATGCCAGAGAAGTTGGATGAGTGGTATAATTGGGCAATGCACCTTGACCGGCAATATTGGCAGGAACAGGCGGAGTCAAAGTTGATGTACAGAAGTAGTAAATTTGGAAAGTCATCAGGAGGAAAGTCCGAGAAAGGAAAGGCGCCTCAGGCGCAAGCTCCGAGGGCACAGCCACCGGCCATGGCAGTGACACCTATAGTTACAGAGTCAGCAGCACCAGCAGAGGCAATGGAGGTTGATCAAGTGGGGAGACGAGCCCCACTTAAATGTTTTAACTGTGGGCAGTTAGGACACATTTCTAAGTATTGCAAGCAGAAGAGAAAGATCAGGGGAGCTACAATTGAGGAAGTGAAGCAGGAGGAAGGCAAGCAGGAGAATTTTGTGGAAGAGTCCCAGTGAAGGTTTCCCCATTGGTGACCCAGAATCGTTACAATGTATTAGTATCTGAGGAAACCCAGAGTAAATCAGAAAAGGAAATCAAGGAGGAGTACAACTGTTGCGAATCACGCAACAAAGAAAATTGTCACATGTCATTTCCAAAAACCCCTAAATTCTTTATTCGCTCTGCGCAAATAGAACCCGAAATCACCTTGACTGTGGGACTGAAGACAGTGGACATGCATGCAGCTATTGATGTGGAAGTGTTGCTTGACAGTGGTGCTACAGGATTATTTATTAATCGATCCTTAATTACCAGAAACGGTATTAACACATGCAAGCTGGTGCAACCTATAATGGTGTACAATATTGACGGAACAGTCAATTGTGGAGGAACTATCAAGGAGGAGGTGACTATGGTACTAAAGTATCAGGAGCATCAGGAGCGAGCCATATTCGAAGTGTGCGATCTTGGGAAAACCAATCTAATAATAGGATGTCCATGGTTACGGAAGCATAATCCCGAAATTGATTGGAAAACTGGGAAAGTACAAATGACTCGTTGTCCTAAGGAATGTAATGTGTATGGGAGGAAGATGAAGAAAGAAAAAAGGAAAAAGAAAGAGAAAGAACGTCTGAGGAAGTATTCTGTTACGATGGAGGAAGTGGAGGATGAGGAAATGCCAAATGGGGAATTCCGATCATGATCGAGAAAGAAGAGCAGAAGCAAACCTTTAGAGCAGTTCGTGGAGGACAGTCGTGGGACAAGAATATCGTGAAGGTGGAGAAGCCAGTGGAGGAATGGGTGCCAAAAGTGTATCATAAACATTTGTCAGTGTTCCAAAAGAAGGAGTCTGAGCGAATGCCGGTGTGGAAGCCATGGGATCATGCGATTGAGATGAAGCCAGGGTTTGTGCCAAAGAAGTCAAAGGTATATCCGTTATCTCCGATGGAACAAGAAGAAGTGGATGCATTCCTGAAGGAGCAATTGCGCAAAGGATACATACAACCTTCGAAATCACCGCAGACGTCACCAATATTCTTTGTGCCCAAAAAAGACCAAAGGAAGAGGATGTGTACCGATTATAGGTATCTGAATGAGTGGACAGTGAAGAACGCATACCCCCTGCCATTGATCTCAGAAATAATTGATAAGGTGGGAAAAGCCAAGGTCTTTACAAAATTGGATTTACAATGGGGATACAACAATGTACAAATAAAGAAAGGAGATGAGTGGAAGGCTGCATTTGCCACGCATCGAGGATCCTTCGAGCTGCTTGTCATGTTTTTTGGGATGACTAATAGTCCCCCAACCTTTCAAAATATGATGAACGACATTTTCAAGGACGTAATAGACAAAGGCATGGTAATAATATTTATTGACGACATTCTGATATTCACGGAGGATGAAGAGAATCATGAGGCGATAGTGCAGGAGGTGTTACAGAGGTTGGCGGAGAATGATCTATTTTTGAAACCAGAGAAGTGTGTGCTTGGGGCAAGCGAGATCGAGTTCCTAGGATTATTGATCGGCCCTGACGGGATCAAAATGGATCCAATCAAGGTACAGGCAATCACAGATTGGCCTGCGCCCACCCATGTCAAGGAGGTTCAAGCCTTCTTGGGACTCGCAAATTATTATCGTCGCTTTGTGCACAATTTTTCTAAAATTGCCGCACCCTTACATAACCTTATGCAAAAGGGAGTAGTGTGGAGGTGGGGAGAGCAGCAGCAGACAGCATTTGAGGAGTTGAAGAGGAAGTTTGTGGAGGGACCAATATTAGCCCCAGTAGATTTCACACACCCTTTACGAGTGGAATCTGATGCATCCAATTTTGCTACTGGAGCGGTATTATCAATGCTGTGCGAAGATGACAAATGGCATCCTTGTGCATACTTGTCAAAAGGGTTGAATGATGTGGAGAGGAATTATGATGTGCATGACAAAGAGATGTTGGGGATAATATGAGCATTGGAGGCGTGGAGGCATTATTTGGAGGGATGTACGCATCAAATTGAGATCTGGACGGATCATCAAAATCTGCAATACTTTATGTCCGCTAAAAAGCTTAATTGCCGGCAAGCGCGTTGGGCACTATTCCTATCGCGTTTCAACTTTCACTTTGTCCATAAAGCGGGAAGCTTAATGAGGAAAGCAGATGCCTTATCCAGATGTATTGATCATAAAAGGGGGGTGGAGGAGGACAATAAAAATGTTACCTTACTCAAACCCGAATACTTTCACATTTGCGCTATGCATCAAGGGCATCTATTAATAGATAGCTCGGAAATGGAAATGTTGTCTAAAATTAGACAATGTTTGGAAATGGACAATGAAGTAGTGGAAGCCGTGAAAGCTCTGAAGGGAGAGAAGAAAGGTAATATCAAAGGAGACGAATGGGCTGAGGAACAAGGGTTGGTGTTGTTCCGAGGAAAAGTGTATGTACTGAAGGATCAGGATTTGCAAAGGGAGATTGTCCAGTTACATCACAATACACTGATTGCCGGACACCCAGGAAGATGGAAGACGTTGGAATTAGTAATGAGAAATTATTGGTGGCCCGGAATTTCAAAGTATGTGTTGGGGTATGTGGATGGATGTGATACGTGCATGAGGGGGAAGAAATTTCCAGAGAAACCTGCAGGAAAATTAATGCCAAACCCTATACCTAAAGCGCCGTGGCGAGATATATCTGTGGATTTTATTACCGAATTACCCGAGGCTCAAGGGTACGATGCAATATTTGTAGTATGCGACCGCTTTACAAAGGAGGTCCATATTATTCCTACTACTACAGAAACCTCATCATTGGGCTTGGCGCACCTCTATCTAAATCAGGTATGGCAGTTACATGGGTTACCCAATACCGTTATCTCCGATCACGGACCACAATTTGCTTCCGCGTTTATGCGAGAACTAAACAACATATTAGGAATTCAAACTAAATTATCTATGGCATATCACCCGCAGACTGATGGGCAGACAGAGAGAATGAATCAGGAGTTGGAGCAGTACCTACGTATGTTTGTCAACTACCAACAAACTGACTGGCCCGAATGGTTGGCAATTGCCGAATTTTCCCACAATAATAAATTCCATTCGGCTACTCGTATGACACCCTTTTTTGCGAATTATGGATATCATCCTCACATGGGAGTAGAACCCAGAAGGGAAGTCAAAGTACAGTTGGTAGAAGATTTTGTATCTAAGATGCAAAGGGTACAAGAGGAAGCAGAGGCGGCATTGAAGAAAGCACGTGATGACATGATGCGACACGCAGATCGTACTCGAGCACGCGCTCCAGAGTACAAAGTTGGTGACTTGGTATGGCTAAGTACCAAGGACCTGAATATTCCACGACCTTCGAAGAAACTTACGGAGAAACAAGTTGGCCCATATGCGATCTCTAAAGTGATCTCGCCTAATGCGGTAGTGCTAAAATTACCCCGATCATTTAAGATTGATCCCGAGATTAATGTATCCCACTTATGCCTTTACCGTCTGCCCACTATTCCTGGCCAACAAACTACTCCGCAACCTCCAATAATAGTAGAAGGTGCTCCAGAATACATAGTTGAAGAAATTCTAGACTCACATCTTCGACGGAACAAATTGGAGTTCTTAATAAAGTGGAAAAACTATACCGACGAAAATAATTTGTGGGAACCCGAAGAGAATTGTAAGCGAGCACATAACGTGATCACCCAATTCTTTAAACATAATCCGAATGCTCCGCGTCGCATTGCAAGAATGGTGTATGAGGGGATGAAATTCCGGCCTTACCAAAATTTCACAGAGGGGACAAACATAATATTTTCTCACCTGGAAGTCGAGGCATAAAAGGGGGGTAATGTTAGGAAACAGCCCCATTACCTAATAAATTTTCATTTTCATTTTATTATGTCGAATTACACTACATTACACCAAATGACGCCAAATGACGCTACACCTTGATAGCATGAGAATATTATTTCGCACGCATCACTATGTACGCGCCTGTATGCATGCGTCGGTAACAACAATGTACAATATATGTAACATAGTATATAAACCCTAAATATATGCCTAGGGGACCCCAGTTGTGTTCTCTTGGGTATTCCACCTACATTTTCGGTGTGAAAGGCCTATCTCAACAAACTCACCTATTAATAACCCCTCACATCAAACCATCAATTTCCCATCACACGCGTGGATCCTGCCCCCTTCTTGTAGAGAGAACCCGCACGGTCTTAGCTAGCAGATAGTGGGTGTTGCCCTAACAGCCATTCATTGATGATATGGTCAATGAACTATTCTGTTGATCTGTCAGTGGTGATGATGGGGCCTGGACATTCAAGTTCTCATGAGGGAAAGAACGTCACATTGTTTTCATTATGTGGCTGAAGTTGGGAGACATGGAATGTGGGGTGTTGTTTGGATGGAGGAGGGAGGTGTAGTTTGTATGTGGACAAGTCTGGGTAAGCTTCTAAAACTTTGTACGCCCACCTTGCCATGAATTTTGCAACTCTGCCATCCCTAGCCTGCATGTACTCTTACCTTTGTCGGGCAGTAGTAAGCATAACTTTGTCACCTACGTTGAATGATAGTTCTGGTGAGCAGTCCTTGTTGGCATGATGGGCCTGTGATATTTTTGCTGCGAGGAGGCTATCCCGTGCTGCATGAACATTGGTTTCAATAGATTCAATCAGTTTCCATGCTCCTGTCATTTCTACCTCTTCATTTGATGGGTAATCACCATTGTTAACAAGTGGTGGCAGTAAGCATGGTGAGTGTCCTGTCTTCCAGATGAAGGGAGAAAATCCAGTGGAAGCATTCACTGTATTCATCATGTCAAAACATACTCTCGGTAACAAGTGTGCCCAACCTTTTTGGTTGCATTCAACATGGTAGCAGAGGCACTGTACCACCATCTTGTTCATGCATTCTGATGCACCGTGGGTCTTGGGGTGGTAAGCTGTGGAGAGTTTGTGTTTGATCCCCATCAGTTTCATGAGTGCCTTCCAGAACTTAGAAATGAAGAGTTTATCCCTGTCACTAATGATTTTGATTGGGCAACCATTTTTGCAGCACCAGGTTTTGAAAAAGACGTTGGCAAACTCTTCTGCAGTTGCGCTGGTTTTGCAAGGTGCCAGCTGAATGTCTGCACCTAATTGATCGGTCATGGTTACGATCTTATCGAAACCCTCATCAAGTGGTAATGGCCCAATGAAGTTGATGGTGATGGATTCGAACTGATGGTCTGGGACAGGGAGAGGGTGAAGAGGACCAGGGGTCTTGTGGGTACAAGACTTGTTCCATTGGCACATTGCACAGGCAGGGACATAACCACTGAGCAGGTCCTTTCTCGTGTTGGGCCAGTAGAACTCATTTTGCAAGGATGCATCCAACACTCAGGAGAATAAAGACATGGGATGAATAGTATGAGATTAAGAGAGAATAATGATACAAAACAATCATACAATAAGATGAACCTCACTACATGTGATATATGCATGACTAGTGTTTGAAGGTCCAGTCCATGGTTATGTAACAGTCTTTTGGAATTTTGAGATGTAATCTGCTTGTTAAAGCCTTCCAACTTATCCTGGCATTTCAGGACTTTTTGTACACAATGTCAAGATATGATTGAGAAAGTTTTGTCATTATGCCTCAGTGGTTTTGACAGAATTAAACATATTAAACATAAAACAATTTTTCCAGTCTATACATTTTCCGAGGTTTTGAGAAAAATGTATGAACTGGAAAAATCATCTTATGTTTATTATGTTTAATTCTGTAAAAACAACTGAGGTACAATGACAAAACCTTTTTGGTCCTATCTTGGCATTGTGTACAAAAAGTCTTGAAATGCCAGGATAAGTTGTAGGGCTTTAACAAGCAGACTACATCTCAAAATTCCAAAAGACTGTTATATAACCATGGACTGGACCTTCAAACATTATGCATGACCTTGATGTGTATATCTCATGATGTGTAAGTCTTGTAATCGCAAATATTGAGAGGTAAGAGAGAATCTCTTACACGCACCTAGCAAAGGGAAATCTGAAGAGAAAACTCTAAGGACCCCTTTGCCAATGCCCAGTATATGTGAAGACTGCAAAAATCAAATAATAACCTAAAAATAGAAAAGGCAGAGATAGGCAGATCAAGGCCACCAAATGACATCATACCAAGGGGTAGATGTCAGAAATGGTACTCCACCTCTAAATATAAAACTGTCAACATGCACAAATGTGATAGAAAGGAAAATTAGTAATAAAATAAGGAAAATCATAGAAAATGAAGAATAGAAGGAAATGAAGTGAGGAAAAATATAGGACAAACATAAAATAGGAGAAACACATGGGGCACCCCCTAGTCCCCTTACAATCATAGTCTATACCTCAAGTACTTGTACTGTATCTTAGTTATCCTCTCTCAAATATACTAAGTTCCTTTCATGTTCCAGTGAGTGTTGGAAGCTTCAGCTTCCTTCCAAATGTCTAACTATGTATATTACCTAACACATAGTGTGCTCGACCTGTGCACTTCAACATCACAACTTTGGATTGAGCATCAAATGCAATCTGACATTTCATGTGACAGAAGTTGCTACCAATGAGTGGCTTTGTATAGTCAGTGTTTTTCCTCAGCTTTCATAACTACATGAACAGAAACATGTAATAAATGTGTTGCTCATGATCTGGTTGGCCCAAGCCTGCAGCCAGTGTTGGCTCAGTTCAAATGCCAATTATTCATGACATACACAAAACATTGCAGCTCAGGATGGGCATCACACTTCCCAATTGGGTTGTCATTCTCAAACTTCTCTATGATTGGAGCAAGCTGTTCATCAAGTGACAACTGTTGCAATGCAACCATGAGTACAATGCTGTCAAAACATAAGGGTGTTCCTGACCTTTTGACCCCAACATGAGTTGTCTTGCTCCACATCTTCATGGTACTCATCACTTTGATCTTGTCTCCAATCTCTGTGCTTAGGGGCTCAAGGGATTGGCAAGTACACCATGATCATTATGGAAGAGGGATCCTTCTGCACAATGATCTGCTTATGCATGGCCATATATCCTACATGGCTGGCCAGTGGATACTGGCCTTTCCTTTGGAAGCCCCATTTCATGTCTTCAATTGCTAGGTTCTCCAGGTCCTCATCCAAGGCATTTGAAAAGGCAGTGAGGAAGGCTTGCCATGTCATTTTGCAAGTCAAGGTGAATGGCCTTCCATCCTTGGCTCCTGTTTCTCCATCTTATTCCCCTTGTAAGTCTTTCCTGGCTTAAGCTTTGGAGCCTGGCCATTTCAACATACACAGGTACATTGAAGCTTGTGTGGGTGGGGCTGGTTTCCTGAACTACCTTGGGCATGTGGCCTCATTTCTTGTGTGCCACAATTTGTTCATTGTCAGGCTCTTCATTCCTACCAGCAGAGTTCATGTGACTATGTTTGGGAGGATGGCCACAGCTGTGCGTTTTTGCAGCTATGGTGGACACTGCCTTTTCACTTGTAGCTTCTCTGGGATCAGACTCATCTGAGGATGTGTCTTCAGGTGCTCTTTTCCTGCTGTCTGCCTCTAGCTTGTCATTTCTACTGGTGGGGTTATGAGCAGATTGTGCAGGTAACTTGATCTTCAATTTAAGACCTGCTTTTGTTGCCTCCTCTGCAAATTGCATCAGCCAGCACATAATACATAACAAAGATGGATGTACCTCATAAGGCAACATCTGTGTCACTCTCAGCCTCCAGATCCTGGTCTTCCATATACCAAGGCTTGTTGGCACACTCAGTGCTATCAGTGCTGGCAAGTTTACTGGTTTCTTTATCATCCCACGAGAATAGTGAATTGCCATGATTTCCAGGTGAAATATGGTCAGAGGCTGAAGAAATTGACAGACCTCCATCAGAGGAGTATCCAGACATTCAAAGAGATACCAAATGAATGTGTTCAGAGCCGTAGCAGTGACGAAAAATGGTTTGCTAGCTTGTTTGAATTTTTTTAATTTTTCTAATTTATCGGGACTTTTCAACACTCACAAACACAGTCCTAATTTTTTTCTGCTATTTTTTTTTGGTTTTTTTCCATGATTTTTCGAGTCCATTTTTAGCATCTCGACCCCTCATAACCCCTCATAACCCATACCATGGGCCGTCCACCGAGGAGTATAGGTTATGAGGGGTTCGACTGTACATACCTAAGTAAAGCTAACACCAAAGAAACACAAGCAAGAAGATCGTGAGCACTAGCAGTGATAATATGCTAGACGATACAAATAAAAGCTGAGGCTGAAGGGTACAGCAGTACATCAGAGTCAGGTGCTCAGACGCTAACTCGCAAGCAGAACTAGAACACTTGTCGTTACGATCTTATTAACCTCCTCCTACCGATCTCCGACACTTGGAGACCACTTTTGAGCAATAGATTGCTAAAACTGCATACACATAATGACCATAGACATGTGACGAAATAGCATCAACGGTAACGACGAAGGCTAAGCGTGTTATGTTTTTTCCAGGTGGAGCGAGCAGGGGCGTGATTGTGACGATGACCTTTGCCCAAGCCACGATTCTGTGGAGCGTTTCAACGAAGATACCAAGTGAATTTATGTACGATGTACGAACCTGTTTCCCTATGCTGGTCAGTCCACGTGCTTCCCTGCGCTTGTGGACTGGCTTAACGATCCAGTTTATTCTTGGATCACGGCGTATCTGGGTGAAAAATTAGATTTACCAAGAGGCGCTGTGGGCAATCCTTTACGTACAGCTTTGTGGCTGGGGTCCACCAAAATAACCTCGTAGTATTTGTAGACTCCATCCTGGTTAATCCAGTACGAGTTCAAAACTCGTAGATTGCCGCATCGTCTTCCCACCCGTTCCTCAGCGGTACTCCTGAGACCACGCTGGAACTTCAGTTGATTGACACCGTGACGCACAGGTTTGCCGTAAGTGGCACCTGTTGCTTGTGCTTAGACGAAAGTACCCAGTTGTGTTAATATCCTTACCCTTGGGAGCATGCTTCTTGCGATTGCCGCGCCGTACTCGAACACGATAGATAACATAACCTTGCTTAGCCTTGTAGCCCAACCGGCGAGCTTTGTCTGGGCGCGAAGGCCGCGACGCACGGTGGATCACATTGAGTTGGCGATACTCCCAACATCTGTAACACTCGGTAGGTACGGGGCCCACCAGCGACATGGTTGAACAACGTACCGAACGCGAAGAAGAAATCGCAGGACATCCGATTGCTTCTTCTTGTAAAGTTCCCCAATGTACTTATACGCACCCATCTTCCCCAAAACAACAGTGAGCTTGATCACAATAACAATAAGCAATGTTAATAAACGTACCTTGAGTACCCTCGTTGAAAGGCGACACAACACTAGTATATGGTCGATGATAAAATTAAAACTGTATAGTACCACCGGCAAACTCCGTGTCCCTTCCCACGATTTCTGATTGGGCAACACCGTTCAGCAAATAGATTTTGTACTGGTCAGAATTCAGGTATTGGGGATTTATTGCCCATAAATTACAGCTTTTTGTACTGATGACGGTGCATAATCCTAAGAACCATGGGATTTGTTTTGAAAGATGTACAAATTGAAATCTACTCATAATGCGTATCAGGTCTGAGCCTACCCAGAAGTGGTTAGGCTAGCCGCTACAGGCATGTGGCAACTTGTGGCAAATGCCTAGAATTCAGATGTAATTAATTACTCGCTGCTGTATTCTGCTCCACAATGTGCTTGGAACCTCCCTGGTACCTGGAGAATCACCTTCCAGTACGTTTGATAGTAGATTCATAGCAGTATGGAGGGGTTGCCCAGGTCAGACTATTCTTGAGCAGAGTTCTCTCTCATTTTCAGATTACAGCAGGGATATTATATAAAGACTAGACATGAATCAGAAGTATTTTTTGATGCGGCTGTGATTCCAGAGTTGAGACCCGTAGCATTGGAGAATGACAAACTCGGCTCAGATATGTTTTTGGAGAGACAAAGAGGTCATATTATGGTTGTGCTACTCACATGCAATGGGTGACTTTCCGCAGGATTAAAATAAAAATATTCAAGAATCAAACCTCTTATTTGACAGGGTGCTACTATTTTATATTTTATAGTAGATAATCTCGACCGTAACGCACCTCGAGTAAACAATTCGAGAAATATTTCCATACAACGAGATCTCACTGGCAGTCCAGCAGAAGTACAAAGTATGGATGATCTTGCACTCATACAGCACTGGCAAGAAGTGGAGGAAGAAATGGAATTGCAAGATTATGAAAACACTCAGATCACTGCGACGGCAGGATTTTCACTGGCCCAGTGGAGGAGGCAAAGCTCTCCCGTACCTGCAACCGCAATGCAAGCCGGCTCTATCTTTGACGTGCTCAGCTACTCCCGAATCCTCATGCAAACACTCCTCGGACACCACCACGACTATTATCACAACGATGGGATTTAATGTATCTACATACCCTTCGAATGCACCTGATTTGTTTGGTGACTACCAAAATTTATTCTCGTCTGTAGACTCTATTCAAGGGGGAAGGCCATGAACAGATTAAGGTTTATTCCAACCATCTAAGCGAGATCCACGTCCGATTGGACCCTTGTGAGACTCGGCATGTCGGCGCAGCAGCGTATATTCAACAAATTTATTCTATTCAGCTGAATAAACTGCTACAGGAAGTCACCCAATACAAGAATATTGATGGAGTAAATCAATTGTCATGGCTAATAACGTATCAGACACCAAGCAGAGTGATCGGTAAGCCGACAGCAAAACCCGTCCTTTGAGTCCTGTTGGCGGCGTAGTCCACCATGATGGGGTTCTTACGTCAAAGCAGGGGAAAATTGTAAGAAGAACTACAAGTCGATATTTATTCTGGAAGGACAGGGCCAACTTGAAGACGGGGTGGCAGACAAAAATATCAGTCGGCTTTACAGACTGCATGTACAAATCAAAGCAGCTCAGACAGAGTGGAAACTGGATCGCTGTGGGTATAGATAGAATCAATGCAGTCAGATTACTGCCTCTTGGTAATCACTTACATAGTTCCTTTTGCTGGTCTGAATCCACAGGCAAGTAGCAACCAATGTCAACACACTCAAGCCGAATTCAGTCCACCCCAAAGCTTCCACGGTCAGCGACTGTCGACATCTACTTTGACGTTTTCAGAGTTCTCGATCAATATATTGAAATTCTATCATGACGGACCGCGATATTGTTGCCGTTCCAGCACAATTTCCCCCTGTTCTCGTGTTGTGCATTACCCCTGCAGCTGTTCCCTGGCCCCCAATATCAGCAGTACGTACAGGTGAAGAGTCATGAACAAACCCATAAAATAGCTGTGATCATAAGCCAAATTACTGAACTAGCGATACTCGCCAACAAATGACTCGCTCCATCTACAATCCACATCATATATGCGGTCGAGAACAAAGTCGTCCACACTGCATTGAATATGAAGAGTATCAACCTATAAAGTTATATCATTATGTATCAGTTGATTGGACAATCTAATGGCGAGTAGGATGATAGTCTACGTACAACGAATGATACCTCGAGGTGGGCCATGTACGGTGTTCATTGCCAGCACAAACCAGGAAGGCAGTGAGGCCGAGCTCAGCCATGGCAGAAAATGCCATCGTGGCGAACAAGAAGGGGTGATAATGAGCTTTGACGAAGGACGTTTTCGACTGAGGCCGTCGATACGAAGGTTCGGGGTCCATTCTATATTTCCTACTTCCCCTGCAACGCTTCCGGAGTGAAAAGTTGAGGACTTCTGAATTTGAGGTGGGATCGGTTTGGAGCTTCGACAGTGCCATGCCTAGAACTAATATCGAGGCTAGCAAGGAACAGCAGGGTCGCGCAACATCGATGTGTCGCATCCCACTGTACACGTTGTTTGGCACAGCACACCACGAACATTGCACGTTGTCGGGAAGATTAGGGCATTTGATCGACACACATTTGCATCTTATATTAGTGCTCTGCAAGCAAACTGATTTGGCAGTGCGATGTTTCAAAGCCGCAAGTCGCACAAGATCCGTAGTTCATTCTTATGTCGAGGTTCCAAAGTGCCCGCAAGGGTTAGATCTGAGTTACACGTGTAACCTGTGAGCCGGCACTGCATGTCAGAAAGGGCCACACATCTATCTTGCTGACGACAACTCCGGTAAGCGATATGGAAGCGCAGAAATCAATACAGGGGTTATGAGATTGCGAACTTTGTTACGAAACAAACGCACATAAAGTACATGTCATTGAACGTGCAGCCTGGAAAAGTCATAAGTGTATCTACATCTTCAGGGCGTCTTTAGCCATTTGCAATGCTCCCTCCTTGGTCTTATTACCTGGTCATCCAAAGGTGATTAGCCTGTACGCATTTTCGTATGCCCTGATAGAAAAAACACACCCCCGATAAATCCCGATGCATGGGTAAATATCCCCCCAGGAATCCCTGACACAGTTGAGAACTCCTCATCTCTCAGTCCTCTCCACTGCTCCGGAAGTGCCTTGCGGCTCTCGAAGCTGTCAGGGGATGCGGGAACAGCTTGAACTCGCCAATTTCCAGCGATTTCATCCGGGTAAACAACGTAGATTGCTTCATTAGGCGTAATCTCCGACGTGGAGTCGTCCTCAAGCTCAAACAGGTGTTCCTGCAACACTTAGCACATGGCAGGTGAATGGAATACTATTTACCTTCCAAGGGATGAACTGTTCAAGTACGATTATCCTCCCAGTTGCATCGAAAGTTCGCTTGCTCGCTGCAACTGCTGTGACGAGGATATCTCTAGCAGGTAACCAAGCGTTCGCATAATAGCGAAGCCTTTGCGTAAATTCTTCGCCCGCTAGAAGTGATGCTCTCTCAAACTGCGACTTGAATAAGTTGCGAGGTCAGCTGAGCTTGGATAAATCGCAAACGTACACTTACATCTACCATTTTTGAATCTGTGGGCTGATTCCAAGCCGGATTCAAGGCGCCAACGCGACTAGACAGATCCGTGTGGTTTTTATACCGAGGTTTTATATCACTTGGGTACTGAGAGATTCCATTGTCGATCGCATCGAGAGCTTCAATGAACTCCTGCTCGGTTCCGTTGTCAAGATTCGGACTCTAACTAAATAACGAACCCAACCTTGTACACTTTCAGCCAGAGAGTTTCGACTTTGGGGTCACTGATTGGGAGCTGGGTCGTGTTCGCAATAACTTCCTTTCCAAAGTGTCTAAACCATGGTCACGACGCTGAACTAGGATATCGAATTGTGACGAACTTGTAGACCAAACCAGCCGAAGAGAGTTTGGTGTCGAACCCATGCCCAAAAGAGTGGCTGAACCCACGCTGGTGATGATCAAACCTGTTGTTCTCCACATCGTACACTGCTCCAACATCGACAACGACATCGCAAGTTTCGAGAACTTTGGGATCCCGACTGCGTTTCAAAGAGGCACCTCGATAAGTATTTGTTTGGCGTAGAAGGAAAACGGCAAGCCCTTCGTCGCAGTGGAAGGTGCCGTTGTGGGTTCCAATGCAGGTATGTTTGGAAGATGGAGCGAGATCCTCCATTTTTTGCCTCTTTGCAGGTGGTTTAGAGACAGTCGTAGTAGACATGAAACAACGCCAAATAATACGGGGCATTGACGAACCTTCGACCGCAAAAGTCTGACAGGTACACATGCAGGATGGTCATCAAGTTATGTAAATGAGACGTATACTCCGTGAAAGTTCGTATGATATATAAGAAAGTACATGTCCATGAAGTCCAGTAGTGTAAGGGCAAGGGAATGAACGTTACGTCCGAATAGTGTAGTAGTCAAAAGAGGCAAAAGACAATTAGTTCTAGATCTAGAGCATCAACAGCCCACCGACGAGGATTCCACCCATACCGACGAAGAAAGCATTTTGCTTGAGCGATGTAGCAGCGGCTATGTAGCCGTCGCCAGGACCATATTGACCGTTTACGCCGCTCTGCCCAGGAACTGGTGCGGAATTTGTACCAGCTCCTGGAATGGTTGTGGGAGCAGTAGGTAGATTTTGGGAAGTGGTGGTAGAGG
Organism: Tricholoma matsutake; assembly: GCA_026075535.2. Taxonomy (NCBI): domain Eukaryota; kingdom Fungi; phylum Basidiomycota; class Agaricomycetes; order Agaricales; family Tricholomataceae; genus Tricholoma; species Tricholoma matsutake. The sequence continues at coordinate 7,059,799 of AP026540.1, read as the reverse complement.
TTCCATTGGTTGTGGAATTGCTGGAACTAGTCTGATTTGAAAGGACGGAAGCGGAAACAGTTGCGGTGAAGTTTGTGGTCGTGGTTACAGTACTGAGCTGCCTGTTTGGACCCAAGGTGACGAAGGTGGATACAGAGAAAGATGTGATGACGGTTTGTGAGGGAGCAGAAGAATTGGCTGCTTGTGAAGACTGGGTTGACTGGGTTGGCTGTGATGATGACTGAGGAGAGTGAGAATGAGAAGAAGAGGAAGATGAATACTCAATACCTGAGCAGCGACAAAGGGAAGGAGGAGAAGAAGAAGAGTGAGGATGGATGTGAACACCATCGTCGTGGAGAAGAACAAGTATGTTACTAATAGACTATGATAGTTGATACACTGATACTATTAAACTATTAGTGACTATACAAATACTAACACTAACTATTAGTGACTACTATTGCTATTAAACTATTAGTGACTACTATTACTATTAGACTATTAGTGACCAAGTAACCAATACCAACACTATGACTCCGTTGACTCCAGCTTCCATCGCTCTTATCCTGCAGTACATCGTTCCTCCTTCCCAGCTTTCTTTCCTTCCACCACATCTTCTCTCATCCTCTCTTCTCCAACGTCATCATTTCCTCCAGATTTCCCCCGACGATCCTATTTCCTATCTCGCATGGCCCTCCGACTCTCATGACAACCACCCAGCCATCCGTCTTCTCGAAGACTTTCACAGACCCATTGACGATCACCTTTATGCCTCTTTTCCGGTACGCTATACAAGCGATTCCGAGTTTGCTTATTCCCATGTCTCCATTCTGCCCGGACATCCATCCGGTCCCCGGCTAGTATTCCAGTGGAGCACTTCTGACGGGTGGAAATATCACAATGTCGCGCTTATGCCTTTTCCTTCCCACAGTTCTCAATCTCCTCAAGATCCGCTTCTCTTTCAATCTCATGCGGAAACCACCATAATGGGTGACCAACTTGACACCGATACTCCCTACTGGGATGCGTACGCTCATCCTTACGATTCTCAATCTGCACTCCCTATTACACTCACCGACAGCAATCCACAGCATGGCGCAGAAGATCCATATTGGTCTCTGTATGCTGCCATACAAGGTAAGCATAAATATATTCACCCCTGTTGTGTGCATTCACATTTGTTGCAGGCTCTGGGGATTCTACTCTTCCAACCCCCCCTCCCCTTGCTCAGGAGCAAAATGACTCGAAACGCATCTTCGTATCTTACCCTGGTCTCCCTCCTACGACAGTCCCCAACCCTCTTGACCCTCCCTCTCCAAATGCCCTGGCGCGCCGTCTTGCGGACCTTTCCCCTCGCCTCCAATCTCCACCCCTGGCTGACCATTCAAACTCTGAGTCAGCTTCTGACTCTGCCGTATTCTCTTCACTGCCACATCCTCCGCTGCCCTCTTCCATTGTGTTACCGACGGACACAGATGCAACATTTTCCAAAGACAATCTCGTCGGTGAATCCCGTGTCTACCAGCAGGATGCGCGGCATATAGTACCTCATCACGAGTCATACGAAGCTTTGAAAGACTCCATCCGTGGGATATATCGCCTATGGAGGTCATCCTCTGTGACACACGAGGAAAAGGAGGAATTCCTAGAGATTGTTCGGCAGATTGTTGCAGAATCCTCCCTGCACTGAGAGCTGGTTGCAGCACACCATACGTTGTCATGGTAACAATGGGAAACAAGCGGAAACAGCTGAAGAATTTGTAACCAGCCTGTTTTCTGTCTATCTCAACAAGAATGATTTCGTCTACGTCGTTGCTTGTTCTGTCTAAGTGGTCTGCAGAATATGTTCAAGGTCAAGGTGTTATCAGTATATACAGCTTGTAATTGCGCGCAGAGCACTTCGAAGACTGCCGTGGCCCACGCCTTAATGTTTCCGAACAGTACAACAGAATAATGTTGCACACGATATGGTCGAGATGGCGGATGCAGTTCACTCAAGGAATCTACAATAATGAACACGTGTATGGCACGAGAGCGACAGAAAATCAAAATGGGAACCTGTAACAACACAGCAGAAGACAGCGCAGAAGACTGCAGAAGATCGGATATTAGAATATGGCTATGAATATTCTCCTCACTTATCAAACTATGCCCTCGGGCTCGTCTCCGTCGTCAGATGCGTCTTTAATCGGTAAGGGCGGCTGTCCAGACATGCGCTATGACACATAGAATTCAACGACATCTACGGGCAATGGTCTCAGAAAGACACACTTTAAATGCAAATTTGCAAACTTGGTAGCCCTTTGGGTTCAAGCCTTTCTCCACCCAAGCCTGAAGTCGCGTTGGTTAGATAGATTATCAGCAGTCGACATGAAGCCTGCCTTTTCCACTTGATAGAGACCGTCATATCGGTACCTTTAATTGAGATGTTTAGTGGCGAGTATTCGACAACACGACAGAGGTTCGCGTACCCTTCACTTGGAGCATACGGGGATTTCAATTTGAAACCTCGTATCACTCGTACGGGCTTCTTCGTTTCGGAAGACAGCTGAACTCTCCAATAAACCCGATGGTGACAATGTGTTCACTATAAACTTACTTTCAGTGCCTTGTTGGACTGAAGTTTGGAAGCATTAACAGGGATAATGGCAGCAAAATCAAAAATCACTCAACGTTGTTTTCAAACGATTGGTCACAGCTCTGGGGAGCAGTACGAAGCTTGCATTAAGCGTAAGAAAACCGGCCGACGGACAACAGTATTAAGCACCAACGTTCTTCGGGGCGTATTTAGTCCCTCTGAGATCTCTACCACCTGAGATATAAATGAGATACTATCACCCAGTTTTAGCAAACTTCAGCAACCTGAACCAGTGTATGTACTAGATATCATTAGATACCATCTTCTTACGTAGGAATTGCGACTCACAAAGCATAACCCATATCAACATCATCGTCATATCCGCCACTTAGCGCGACACTGTACGCGCCCTTGCTGCCGACAGAAATTCCTGCCACCCACGGTCTTTCAGGGTTTGTTGGTTAGATGGCATGATCGCGAGAAGACAAGGCCTACGCGTGAATAGCATCGATGCTGCATCCTTTCCGAGTTTCCCACCAAGTGCCGACTTCAATGTCCGGTATAGAACCATATGTTTTCCTAGGAAACGCCTCAGTATGATTAACAACAGTTCAGCCAAAATGTTTACGGATCGTATTTTCGTATACCGTCCTCACGCCCCAAGGGGCCTGCATTTTCCATGATCTTCACACCACTCGAGTACGACAAGGGGAGGGATTGCCTGAGCTGTTGTTCAGCATTACTTTTCCCTGCATTTCGAGAGCTGCGCCGAACACCAGTGTCCAGCACTAATTCGGAAGACGTTCGGGGAACTTTGACCGGTTCTGATGACTCTTCGTTAACCTCCGCAGGCGCCTTTCGCTTCTTAGTTTCTGGCTTGCGTGGTTTTTCTTTTGGTTCGAATAAAGGTTTATCGAGCCCGAGGGACTTCAACAGCTCCTTGTTCTATGACGCCGTCAAGTTAGCTCCACTTGATATGCATTTCACGAACCTTTTCCACGTTTAATGCGCGCTGTTTTTCATACTCGGACACCATTGTTCCAACAGCGACGAAAAAAACCTGATCTTGAAAGGCTCACACATGATTTATCCGTGACCGCAAAAGATGTGTAATTTACGTAATAAACCTGAAAAAATTATCCGTTCTAAATAAGTAAACCGAGAAATCTTTCGAGTGGTTGTCTACATTGCATACAATGCTTACTACCTAATTCTCTTGAGCTACAATGAACGAACACACGAGACATGAGTACTCTGCGCGAAAGACGTTAGAATTGACGTACCCGTTCAGTATTCAGGTGTATCTTCTGCTCCGTTCGCACAGCCTTCCCTTCGATCACGTCGATTCTACGATTTTGGTTGTCGAGTTCTTGTCCCATTGCCATCCCAAGGGCCTTGAGTCTCTTGGCTGCATCTCCGATTTCGTCCAAGTTGTCATCTAGCTCATCTTCCAACTCATCGTCCGAGGCAGTAGCTTCGAACTGAAAGCGTTTTCTTTGCTCCTTCTGGCCGGCTAGTTGCTCTGCGGTCTTGAAACGGCTGCGAGCACTGCCTATAAGCTCTTCCTCGTCATCGCCGTATGTCGTGGCTCTCCCGAGGCGATTCTGCGATTCTCTAACATCCATCATTGTCTTCTCTCTTTCCGTGCGTTCGTCGTCGTATCGTGCCTGCACTTTGGCCTCTTGAGCAGCCCGTTTGGTGTCTTTGTTGAAGGTAATGGCGGGACGGAAAATGGAACGATTGAGCTTTTTGATTTCAGTGGTATTATCGTCCGCGCGGGAGGAGTGGCCTTTAGCAACGTCAAGATGACGCTCAGTGTTTGCAAGTTTTTCTGAAGCGCAGTTAGGAGATGTAAATAAGATGCATTGAAAATCGTACCTGACTGATCCCCTAGTTTTAATAAAGTGTTTCTAGCAGTATCCTCAGCCTCTCGAGCTAAGCGAAGAGCATTTCTTGTGGAGTTAACGCTCTCTTGTTTAACGAAGCGTGTTTGCTGTTTGATTCCTTCGACATCTTCATCGTTCTCCTCTCCTGGAGGAGGCTCCCTGCCGGGTTGAGGACCGTCGAAGAATCTTCCGGAACCAGCTTTCTGGGGATTGTATCCAGAGAAAAGTTCCTGGCGGTCTTTATCCAGTTCTCCCGTGCCTCGAGAATAGACATCTCCAACGCCATTACTCCTGCTGTATTTGTCTTGAAGAGCATTGTCGTTTTCTGGGGGAGGATACGAAGATCTACTGTTAACGCTGTTGTAAAGATCGCCATCCCGGCTTGGAACGTATGTAGTTGCGTTGGAGTGATATGGAGAACGGGGGCTGTTACTTCCAGTCCTATTACTAGGGCTCTCGGTTTTTACTGGAGGAATCAAATTCTGGTCTCTTCGTCTCAAGAAAGACATCGCTGATAATAAAGTACGGAGAGTGTGTGGATGGAATGCTGGCAGTTGCGATGACTATATTTAAGGACACAGCCCTATCGGCTTACATAACTGTGTACTTTACACAGGATCTACTACGAAGCAACAAAGACACGGAAGATCAACAGAAAATTGGCGCCTAATCCCAAAGACCAGAAATGTAACGTTATGCATGTGTAAGGGGCTGATATGAAAACAGGCGGCAAGGAAGGATATCATGTTTGTGTTGATGTGTGATGAAACAGCTTAGATCAATGGGTCCTTGCTTTTTTACCTATCACAGTGATACCCTTTCCTCTCCTAACGACGCTTTCAGACGCGGACTGCTTCTGCTTTGAGTTTTTTGTTGCACTACTTCTCTTCCTTGCGAACTTGTCTACGGCTTTGTCAAGGGCATCGCGAGATTTCTTCCTCGACTTCCGTTCCTTCCCACGTAGCGCCCGTTTCTCGGCCGGTGTCAGTTCGCTACGGGCACGAGGTTCCGCAGACAGAGGTGCGAACACTTCCTCGGGCGCCAACATGGTGGTCGTAGATTCCGTGGTAGGAAGTGAAGACTCAAGAGTTGTTGTAGAAACATTTGAAACCGTCGAGATTACGGCTTTCGGCTGTTATACGAGCTCTAGCTGGGTTTCAAGGAGCGAAATCAATACTGACCTGCTTAGGTATGAAATGCGCATTGCATAAAGCATCCAGCTTGCCACATATACTCTCCCAGATTTTCTCGATCTCATCATGCTCTTTCTTGAGTTTACCGTCTCGGTCATCGCCAGCCACATCACCCGTTTGCTCAGCAACAAACTCATTTTCGTATATTTGGGCCAATGAGCGTGTGGATTTTGTGTCCTTCAACTCGAAAAAGCGAGAAGGTAAGAAAGGTTTGTCGTCTATTGGTCGGATGCGAATAACATCATCAAAGCGGCCGTCCAGAATTCTGGTCTTTATTCGCTCTTCGAGAGCTTGCACAATTTCCTCTGTGACTAAGGGAACAGCTTTCGTGACTCGTTCAAATTCCAGGTCTTCTTCGAGCAACGAATTTTGGGGACGTGTTCGTGAACCAGCTTCCCCCATAAGCACCCAATCCTTAGGTCCAACATTCGCCGACTCCAACTCTTCAATTTCTTTTTGCAGAGAGGCCATTCTCCTCTCGTGTGTTGACAGATCTTGACCAGGAAAACTTAATGATAGCGACAGAGCCCTCGTCACGAAATAACGCACCTTGGTGAAGGCCATCTTCTTCAGCGAATAAGTCATCTTTCAATCGGTCAATTGTAATTTGACCTCGTTGACCTTCCCCATCCGAATCATCATCACCACCATCAATAATTTCTGTTAGAGCAAAGATCAATATTATACCAAGTACTCTCTTGAAGACGATTACCTTGCTCGACAGGCGCATGGTCGTCATCGTCATCAACGCTGTCTGCGTCCTCCGTAGTCCAAACAGGAAGATTCTTCCCTCTTGCTTTGATCTTCAATACTTTGACTTCATCATGGAAGCGTACTTGACCAGATGAATCTGGAAGGTTTCCTTTAGGTTTTGTTTTGGCTCTTGGCAATGATGCTCCAAGAGGAGGCTCAAAGAAATCATGGTAAAAGAGCTCTAAGAAAAGAATCAGTTGAATGCTTAACCAGGGACCGGAAATCTCTACCTCCTGCTTCTTCTTCGGCATCGTCTTCATCATCAGAGTACTCAACTTGATCCAGCGGAGCAAACAGATCAATGGAGACGTCGTCGGAGTCGGAGTCCCCCTCTTCCCCGAGATGACCGCTAGAGGAAGTCTTCGCTTCTGCTCGCTCCGTCTCTGCATTGAATGAAACGAGATTGAAGAAACCGTCGTCAAGTTGAGCTTGTGGATGCTCGCGACGTTTCTTTGGGAGAGGAGCATTGGATTTGGAAGTAACGTCGATCATAGAGGATGAGTTTTCATCGTGGTCGCTGTCCTCGCTCGAAGACGAATCGTGCAAGCCTACGACATCCTCTGTCGCAATATCCTCTGTATCACCAGATTCAGACTCGGTATCCTCCTCGTCTTCCTCATCATCACTCTGGTCAAGAGAGTCCTCGTCTGTGTCTATTCCATCCGCAAAATCGTCCAGTTCAATGTCTTCTCCGTCTTCCAGGGTTTCCAACGATTGTCCCAAACGTTCCGTGGATAATTCTATTCCTCCGTCTTCTTGTCCACCCAAAATGAGCTCAAGCATCTGACATATGTTCTTGGTCCTTAGGTCCAACTGTTCCCATACTTGATCTTCGCTCATATTGTCGATGAAAAGGGACGTAAGAGGGGTGGTTTGAAAAGTAACCATATTGTGAATAGGACTCCGCTTCCGTTTCCGGGTCTGGGATCGTGTTTTTGGGGAATGAGAAGGGGATAAAGACGACAGCAATTCAGAAATATGAGATCTTGATTCCTGTTCTGAGATTACGGCTAAAAAGAAAAAGTTCAAGTTGGGACTGGAGAGTTGCTACTGAACATACAAAGATCGAAGATAAACTTAGCTGCATCCAACGCTGCAGCACGGACATGATGATCTGTTGCTACAAAGGCTCGTGGATTTTGCCCAATGACAGTAGCAAGCGTTGCAAGTTGGGGGGGCAACTCGGACATGAAAGACGGCGGACTAAAATTATTACGTAATGGAAGTAGAATGGAAGTGTTGTACTTTGCCGATAAGTTGCTTTTGTTCTTGGTCTCGATGCTGTCTGCTATAAATCCAGCGCACACAAGTCGCCCTTCTTTATCTCTTTTTTCTCGCAGGACGACCTTTCTTGTCTCGACGACGTTCCTCTAATCATGATGATTGCTGGTCTTTCAAAAGCTATTATCCTCTACCTTGCTCCCCTACTCACACTCACTGCCATCCTCCTCTCCATATTTGCGTTTTTATCTCCAGTCGTCATGTTGCACGATCGTGTCGCTCTCCTGACAGTTACGCCGCTCATCCAACCTGGTTCATCTGTAGATGGCCCCAGTATCTTCCTTGGTGTATTAGGTACCGTATCTTTCCCAACGTCGTTCAGTGTCCCCTTATGTATCCTTTACAGGTTCCTGTTCACGAGTTAACAACGCTGCTCCTGTCATTTGCACAAGGCCCGCGATTTCTCCGGTCTATGGCGAGTACCGTATGTCATACATTCGCTCATAACCTGACAATTCATATCCAGATCTATCTGTTCTTCCCGACAACGCGTCGCACCTGGTATTATCTGCACCTACAGCCTCTGCAGCCGCGTTTATCGCCGTAGCCCTCGCATTTTCCACGCTGTTTTTCATTACTTTTACCCTTATATCCTTTCGGGAAAAGATGGGCGAAAGGTTAAGCAATGCACTCAACAGGCCTTTCCTCCAAAGTCTTTCCGCATGGATAGGGTTCTTTGGCTTCTTGATTGGCATGTGTAAATTCAATGCGTCACATACTACCTTTTTTGACCTATATATCCTAGGTCTTACATCATTTCTAATTCTCCGCATGTGGTTCGGAAAGGCGATTCAAGACTTCAATAGTAACATCGCGATGCTGGGTGGACAAGGACCTAAGCTTGTTGCTCAAACAGGTAATGCTTTTACGAGTAAGTCGCCATCCGCTCTCATGTTTTCTACCATTCACTCGCTTCCTCCAGTGATATGGGTTGCATACGCGTTTTACACGGTTCCCATTATAATATCGCTTGCGAAGCTGAATGTAAAACCTACGAAAGGTTGAAGGTGTCATAAGGTAGTTCAAATGTAGTCGCGGCTAGCTAACCCGAAAACGGACTTCGGTACATAATTATAAACTAAACTATTATTTAATAGTTGTAATTAATGTGACTTTTGTGACTCATTGCAATATCCGGTCACACAACACAGGAAGTACATGCTCACTGTTAAGGCTTATCTCTAACATGCTTGGGTGCTCATTAATAAGTGCCTGTTCAGATCTGGCTGTTGAATGATATGTAGGGCCATTTGCATAACATTGCATATGCTTGGCTGAGATTTCCACCTTTTGGAGTCTGGATTGACCGATAATTGAGGTTTTGAATAGGGCTGCGCACCATACCTGTAGCTACAGGTTCTACGGGTGGGTTCTATGGGTAAATACCCGTACCGTTGGGACCTTGAGCAGAACACTCAATGGGATGGTAGATGACAGTCACATGCCATCATCACCCATAGAGCAACTGTTGGAGCAGACTATATACACTGCACAGTGGAAGAGACAACACGTTCCTTACAACCTACCTGGGGTTTACTTAGACTTACAGCTAGGGTTAGCAGAGGTAAGAACACTGTATTCCTACTACGGTACAGGTTCTCCTTATATACATAATAATAAGGACGTCACATGACTCAGGAATGTGTTTACCGCATGTATGCACAGTAAGCGCAGTAACATGCGTATGCTGCATGTATTGCCTCATGTATACAGCATGCATCACTGGGATTAATTTCAACACCCCCCCTCAAACTGTACAGCGCTCTAAGCAGCTAAGTTTGAATCTCGAAAGTAATTCCGAGAGAGTCTCTAAATTTCCTGAATAGGACGGCGCCAAGGTTCTTTGTGAACATGTCAGCCGGATTATCACTTCCAGGAATGAAAACGACTGTGACTTTGTCATTTTCTATGCATTCGCGGGTGTAGTGGTAGCGAATGTCTATATGTTTGGTCCTTCTTTCCTGAACTGGATTTGATCCAATAAAGATGGATCCCTGATTATCAGCGCAGATTGGTATGCGCTTCAGTGTATATCCAAGTTCCTGGAATAAGGACTCTATCCACACTATCTGCCGACAAGTGTCGGAGAGAGCCATATATTCGGCTTCTGTGGATGACAGTGCTACAGTTTTTTGTAAATGGGACTGCCAGCACACAATGCCACTCACCAGAGTAGCAAAGTAACCCATTGTAGATCGGCGCTTGACAGTGTCAGCTGCCCAATCAGAATCTGTGAAGGCCTGCAGCCCCTCGGATTTCTCTCCATCATAGACTATACTGTACTTCTGGGTTCCCACCAGATAGTGCATTATGTACATTGCTTTGTCTAGATGTTCTTGGCTAGGATTAGCCGAGAATTGCGACATCTTGATTACCGCGTAAGCGATATCAGGTCGCATTCCGAGCATCAGATACAATAAAGATCCGATCACAGACTGATATTTCGATCTAAGTGCCGCGTTTGGCATCACTGTGTTCTCCGACGGTTTGTAGCCAGTCGGGAGCAGAGTGGGGGCAACTTTGGCATTTGTCATCTCGAACCTCTCGAGCACTTTGGCGAGATATTCTGTTTGATCGAGTTTGACTTTTGTAGCGGTCTGGGTGACGCGCATGCCTAAGAATTCCATGACTTTTTCAGTACTACGGCACTCCCAATGCTTCAGGCAAGCATTCTTCTTTTCATCCACAAGTTTCTTGTTCTTGCCCATGAACAAGCCATCGTCAACATAGACTAGCGCAATAATGATGCTGCCTGTCTTAGGATCCTTGTGTATGAAGATGCTGGCATCGGAGCTGGCGCGCACAAACCCAATGGTGCACATAAATGCCTCTAGCTCTTTCCACCATGCTAGTGAAGCCTGTTTAAGGCCATACAATGCTCGGCGTAAGCGCATTACTTTGCGCTCTTTACCCTCAAGTCTGAAACCCTCGGGTTGATCCATATAGATCTCCTCATCAAGTTTGCCATATAAAAATGCGGTTTTTACATCTAGACCGGTCATATACATGCCTTCTAGAGACGCAAGGGCAAACATGAGGCGTACAGTCTCATAGCGGACTACTGGTGAGAAAATCTCATCAAAGTCAACGCCTTCGACTTGTGAAAAGCCTTTGGCCACGAGTCTGGCTCGTTTTCTTCCGTCCGATTTCACGGAGAAAACCCATCTATTTTTGATTGTTTTCCGATCATGTGGAAGATCGACGATATCATAGACTTGTCGCTTGCGAAGAGCCTCTAACTCTTCACGACAAGCCTGTTTCCACTCAAGTTGCTGCTGCCGGGGTAGGCGCGCAATATCGCGAAATTGGTTTGGAACTAGGCTTTTTCCGCTTGATGGTGTGACTGCTTTTGATAACAGCCAGCGGATAAGCTCATCTCCACCTTCCTTGGTTATCTTTTTAATATAACCTGCTTTGTTCGGTTCCCCCATTGGGTAATCATGTTCTTGATTATTGGAATCGGGCACACTCTCGTGGGGTGCCAAACTCGGTCCAGCAACCGGTTCTTGCTGTTGAGGTCATGGTCGTGTTCGGTTATGATCCGAATCTTGACCCACAGACTTCTTCCAATATCGATCATGCGCAATGTCTCTCTCTATGTCAGAGGGGAGTCGCTGTTCTCCATAGGTATTGCCGGGACAGTTTGGGATTTTCCTCTGCCTGCCTGATCGATGGGGCAATTGCTGCCATTCCTGTTGATCTTCACGTCTTGGACGAAAGTCCTCAGTGTTAACTGGAGGCGGCGGAGGAGGAGCGTTAGTCGCATCGTCATGCGCCTTTTGCTCACTTGGTAAATCATCATCATCATCTTCTGATGATGGAGGAAGGGGCAGATTTTGTGGCGGTATAGGGTCATCGCCATCCGTTCCAGATGAGTGGTCGTCATCTTCTGGTTCTGGAGGTGGAAAATCACCAAGGTCTGTCTTGGCAGGAGTTTTAGCTCCAGGACAGCATGGGAACATCGTTTCATCAAATAGTGCTGTGGCACCAATGAATATTGCGCCATTTTGTCGCATGAAACGATATGCTTTAATGCCATCTTCTACTCCAAGGTACGTCATTAACTCCGATCGAGGAGATAATGTTGTTGGACATTTTTCCTTTGGTAGATAGACATAAGCACCGCAACCGAAGACCTTCAGATTGTTTAGATCTGGGCGGACCTTTGTCAGGTCCTCAAAAGGTGTCAGCCATTTCAGGCGCCTTATTGGGGTTCGGTTGTATAAATGTGTTGCATGTTCTATGCAAAATTCCCACCATGATTGTGGTAGACAAGCGGTGAATCGCAAGGTTTGCGACTTTTCCATTATTGTCCTTATGGCGCGCTCTGCGCGCCCGTTCTGTTGATGAACGTGGGGTGCAGACATCTCTATTTTGATGCCTAAGTCCTTGAGCTGTTTTTGTAGCTCACGATCCTTGAACTCCCCCCCTGGATCAACACGCCAGCGCTTGATTGTAGCGCCATATTGGGTTTTAGCCATCGCTTGAAATTGTCTAATCGCTGCAGCAGCGTCAGATTTCTTTCTGAGACATTGGACCCAAATATGTGACATTTTGTCACCCAGAAATACAATGAAGTATTTATGTTTGTGGTACGATAGTACCGGGAGTTCCTTTAGGTCAGAATGTATTAATTCAAAGGATTTGTCAGCTCGTGAGTCTGACTCGGGAAAAGATTTTGAGGTCATTTTCCCTTCTGCACACCCTGGACATATAATTTTGTCTTTAGGAATAATTAAATTCCTTGGGAATTTTATGGTGCTTTTAGGCATTTTCCCTAGCGCCTCTTTGGATGGGTGTCCAAGTCGCCTATGCCAAGTCAAGTAGTCAGCGACATAAATGGTCGCGACATTAACCTTTTTGGTGCTCAATATATGAGTCCGAGCCCAATAGATCGTGTCTTTCCTCCTTAGAGGGACACAATGCATGATCGGGTTTCCATGCTCAATAAATGAAATGTGTGCGGAGGAACCACGCACATCACTTCCGTCTTGTAAAAAGACCCCCATTGACATCAATCGAGTATTAATGTCGGGTATGTAGTAGACGGGGTATAACCGCATTTCACGCGTCTCTGACTTCCCGTGACATACTACCTGGTGTTTAATGAAGACTGCTCCTTTTCCTACTATATGAGTAGTACCAGTGGCCATTTGGACCAAGGTAGAGTCCTTTCTCGGTAAAGGCTTGTAAGAAGCGAAATCTTTTATTTCACCAGTGAAGTGTTTTGATGCGCCTGAATCCATGATCCAGTCGGCACCTTTCTTACAATCTCCCTTTGCACACATAGCACATATATTAAGATCTAAATAATTCCATGATACATTTAATAGCGGTAAAATTTCACATGAAAAGTTCGCTGTATTCATAGGAATATTAATCTTAGTGCTTGTGGCAGGGAAAAGGACTGACCTGTCATCATACGCCCCTGTATCAAGGGGTTCATCGACAAGCATTTCGTCGACGGCTTTCCACACTTCCTCATCAGACACTGGAGGTTCAGATCCGAGGGAGATGGTATCATCTTCTACCTCCTCGATCCTAGACTCGGGTTCTGGTTCTATCCTTCTTCTCTTTCCTTCTCGCACCGTCAGGTGCTCTTTCAGCGGTCGCAGATTTTTTGCGCTGCGCAGAAGTTGCATTTGCTCGAGGGTGTCTCGAGCTTGCTGATATTCGGCATAAACCAAACGAGAGGTAGAGGCCGTGCCCGTATATGCCTGTGCAGGCAGTTGGCGGCGAGGATCCCTTGTGGGAGTGTGTTCGCGTCTTTCGATGCGCTGTATAAGCAGCATCGGTGGTATGATGGTGCCATTACCATTTATGGTGGTATAGGCATTGGAGGCGAGGTGGGTATGTTTCTCCTTCGGCTTCTCCTCCTTAGTCTTTCTGTCCCCACGTCGTCCACGCTTTCGGGACAAGTCTCCATTGCTGTTTTGCCCTTCTTTGGGCTGCCATTTGGGGTTTCCCCCTTTGCGCTTAACAGCAGAAAGTTTGTTGGCCTGAGGCTGGCCAGCGGGCTTTCCTACTGCTGTGCGCCTTGAGGCTTCAGCGACAATGGAGTCCTTGACATGTTTAAATGTCAAGGCGCTAGTAGCAGTCGTGTTAAGGACCGTTGCGGACAAGGAATCGTACTCGCGCGGCATCGCAGCAAGTAGAATCATTGCTTGCACTAGCTCGGGGATGGCGACGTTAGCAGCCATAAGGCGCTCAAATTTGTCTGCCATTCTAGCAATCTCCAGTGCGGGGTTCGCAGCCAGGATCTTGATCGCTATTGCGGACCTAAAGTCCGCGAAGACTTGGGAGGGGCCGTCCACACCATAATCGGTGCAGATGAGATCCCACACCTCCTCAGCAGTGTCCTTTGAGTTGGCACGCTGCCGAATGGAGGGGGCCAGGTGGAGCACTAGGCTACCAATGGCCTGGTCATTTTTGTTGCTCCAGGTCTGGAGCTTGGCATTAGCATCCGCTACCAAAGTAGCGTTCGTCGCCGTCAAGGGAGGCGCCGGGGGCGGTTTTTGCTCCGCCCCGCTAGTTATTTGCCAGAGGCCCTGAGACCTGAGCCACGCCTTCATTGAGTCGGCCCATTGAATGTAATTTGATCCATCGAAAGTTTGAATGAGTTTCTCAAGAGTTGAAGACATGATTTTGTGGTGGCAGCTGTTAAAAGCGCTCAATCAGTCTTTTTACTCAATAAAACACGTTTAACGTTCTCAGGAGAAAACACTCCTTCAGAGTGGTTAACCCTAGTCAACCTAGGTTTTATGTGCAGCTCACGAAGAGCACAAGGTTATAATTTGGAGACGATGAAGTCAACGTCGTTCGCAGCCAATTAAGGCGCGTTCGCGACGTGCCCAGCAGGGCCCATAACCTGTTGGAGCAGACTATATATGCTGCACAGTGGAAGAGACAACACGTTCCTTACAACCTACCTGGGGTTTACTTAGACTTACAGCTAGGGTTAGCAGAGGTAAGAACACTGTATTCCTACTACGGTACAGGTTCTCCTTATATACATAATAATAAGGATGTCACATGACTCAGGAATGTGTTTACCGCATGTATGCGCAGTAAGCGCAGTAACATGCGTATGCTGCATGTATTGCCTCATGTATACAGCATGCATCACTGGGATTAATTTCAACAGCAACGGCCACAACACCCATCATATGGCCCTATGGGTACAATAAATTATATACATTGTAAGCCAGCAGCAGCCTTGGCACTTAGTACATCACCTCCAATAATGAAATCTACGCTCAGCAGGCATCATCTGACTTGCATCTGACAAGCAGATTAAACTCCGCTTATCAACCTGAACCATCGCAAACTTCAACTCAAGTTTCAACACTGCTCAATGCTTGCCAACTCACGATGGCTGCATAGGATAATCCGATGCAGTCATTGTGCACACTTGTCATTTGTACCTAACGGTACATACAGTAGATCCCCCAATGAATCCCCAACATTCTGTTGAACCTAGCCCTGATGTCTCCTATTGCCAATTTCCAACCGAAATCACTCACATGGTGGGTATGGTTATCGGGAGCTTTCAATTCAGTTTTGCGACCCCTAAACCAACCCAGAATGACCCATGGCATAGCTTAAGAGGTGTGTTTTTGTTGCTCATATCTGCCAGCTCAATTTCTCACCCACCTCAAGTTTAAATGTATTGGGAGATGCAAATTTTTGGCTCTACTACATGGGTACAGGTGATTTCTTACGTTTTAATTTTAACAAGCTCATGATTGACGAATGCCCCATAATTAGACATCCTTGCTGCTCCGAAGGTATACATGCAAACCCATCAACCTGTCCAGCGTGATGTTAGGCCAGTCTTGCGCCCCTCATCAACCAAGTCTGTCGGATCAAGCACTTTGACATGGTTTTTGACCGTGTTCTTTATTTTTATCCTCTCGCTTATCCTTTTGCTTGCTGCATTTGTCTTCTTGGCTACTATCCTCCATCCAAATCTTTTGTGCGAATGTTTCGTGTTGGTGAAGACCTCACCGCTTGGTGCAACAGTAATTGCAGCCTATTTTATGGTTCTTCTGGTTTTATGGGGTGAGTTTCAGTGTTAGCTTCATGAAAATATTTTACTGACATCATCAAACCAGCTACTCTTTTATTTCCCAAAGTCCTACCCTTCCCCCGCATTGCCAAGGGGCTATTATCTCAGTTTCGATACCATCGGAGCCATATATCACACATGCATGTTGATCATTTGAGTTGCCTCGTGAAGAAACAACAAATCTTCACAATATTTGTGGTACCGCCCTCTGGTCCCACCATCCCGCTATGTAAGAATTTTATTTAAATGTAATCAAATATTGCTGATTATGCAGTTGTAGTGGTTTCTCCGGATAGTAGTATTCTCGAGATCAAGATTGCCTTGGCATGTTGTGCGGTCTTTCCATGATGCCGCAATTTATTCTCTTACCTTTCAATGAGTGGTTTGCGTTGAGCCCACCTAAAGCATTCGGACACAATGCGTGACCTTCTAGCCGGACTGCTTACTCATTTCTTCATTAATTGTCCATTGCTTGGTGGATCAGGTATGACTCACAAGTGTCTTGCATCATTTTCATAATACTCATTTCATGTACACCTTTAGGGGCCGGAGAAGCAGTCAATGAAAATGGACAGTTGAAGGATGCCAGTGATATCGTGTGGTATCACAATAAGGAGGATACAGTGCCCATTGCCTCTGGAAGTCATACGTTTGGCTCCCAATTTGCTGCTGGTTTGTCCTAACATTTTCTTTAAATGCTAGGCACTACTAGATGGTCTCAAAATACCTCTCGCATGGATGAAATCCTGGAAGCAGAGGGGCAGATTTCCGATGGTGAGAAAAAGAAAAAGTGATGCAAGTGAACAGCAAAGGGCAAGGGCAAGGTGGTTGATCCTGACCTGGAAGGTGATCCTGAATATGTTGGTTCATCAAGTGAAAGTAGCTCTGCAACCGTTGAGGGTGGTGAGACCGATGATGTTGAGATTTCAAACAGAGAGGTAAGTCCAAATCTTTTATTAATATCACAGTTTCATGATTATTCTTAATCACAGCTGGCTGACTCTTTGCCATCGAAGACCATTCCTGCAGGCCAGAAGCGAACTTCGAAGGCAGCTGGGAAGCAGCCCACATGTCCAAAAAAGCGTCAATGCAAGGCTGATGAAGATGCAGACCCCAGCACCCCTCCTGCCACACCATCAGCTGCCTTGATGTTGCAGCCAACAAAAATGAAAGTAGGGTGGTTCAACCTTTTCTTACTCGAATGATCTCATGTTTCCCCCAGAAGAGCATCAAGCGTAATCCCATCTACCATTTCTACGAACCATGGGAAGTGAACAGTGAAGGAAATGCAGGAAATCCTGGTGATTCACATTATCGGTGCCATCACAGCACTCACAAGATTTTTACCATCACGAAAGCAAGCAATCATAATCTCCACAGTAAGTTTCTTTACCGTTCTGTTTCCTTATTTCTGATGTTCTGCCAGCCATGATTGCACATATCCACGCAAACTTCAAGGCGATGCATAATCTCTATCTTGTCATGAAGGGGCATGAGACTCCCACTGCTGATGAGATCCTTATGGCTTCCGGAAAGAAGACTTTCAATAACTCACTTCAAGCGGAGTATCTCAAGATAATCGAGGAGCAAGCTTTGGGTATCAAGGAGGCATTCATGAAGCAGCAGGCAAAGGCGGTGGTAAGTAACATGTCCAATATCTTTCTTGATGGGTGTTCATGAATACTCTTAGGAACCTTGGGATCAAGAGAAGTTTGAGCGACTTTTAATCGAATGGATGGTGGCTTGTGATCAACCGTTCAAGGAAGTTGAGAAGCCAGAATTTATTGCGGCTATGAGCTATGGCAGAACCGGTAAATTCATGCTGCCCAAATGGGATGGCATTCGAAGGCGGGTAATGAAGCTTGGTGAGGAGAATGTTGAGCATATTAAGGCTATGTTTGCAGTATGGTTTCTCAGTTATAACATGTTCTTCGCTAAGTTTTTTGATCTCAAAGGCTCTGGAGGGAAAGATTAGTCTTTCACTCGACACCTGGACATCTAGTAATTGCTACACTTTTTTGGCCATTGTTGCACACTACATCACAAATGAAGGGGAGTGCAGTGAGTCTTCCAATGGTTACTTGTTTGACTATTGCTCACGTTTACTCTAGAGGAACTTCTTATTGACTTTCAAGAGTTAGTTGGGCAACACTCTGGAGAGAACATGGCTGCCGTTGTCTGGTCAACATTGGAGACATATGATATTCAGGACAAGGTTTGTTCAAATAATATTTTGTTGTTTGTTAGCCTCAATTGATTGAAAACCCTGCTAGATAATCGGTATAATGATGGATAATGCTAGTAATAATGACACATTGATGGAGGCTTTGGAGTCACGGAGTCAAGGTGCAGGTATTGAATTTTCAGCTTCTGTGGCACGTATGCAATGCATGCTGCATACTATCCATCTTGTGGCTATAAAGGTATGTCCTGAACTCATACTTGCCTGGTACCCTATTGAATCACAGTTCAGCTGCTCGAGGGGATAGGCATCATGTCAAAATCTGATGCCATGCAGGCGAGCTCAAATGTCAACTATCAAGACAATGTCAATGTTGGTCTTGATCGTGAGCATGATCTCGATGCTACAGCCACTGAAGATGAGGTGGACAACAAAGTAATTGGCACAGAACCCACTGATCTTGTAAAGGCGGCAGTTCAAAAGGTTATCTTTGTTAACAAGGATTGTCGTTTATTTCTCATTTGGATTTTATTTTAGCTTCAAAGAATTGTTTGCTCAGTTCGGTCGACTCCTCAGCGTCGAGAGAGTTGGGCCCAACAAATTCAAACCACAAATTCTCAGAATGGTACATCGCAACCAAATCTTATACTTATCCTTGATGTTAAAACCTGCTGGTCATCGACTCATCAAATGCTTTGTAAGCTTGCTCACTCACATATATGATTTTCTTCTGATTCATAGCCAGGTTGTGTGCTTGACTATCGTGCAGCTGTCGACTCCTTCTCACATGTTCACTGAGACCTCTGGTCGTTCACGCTGTCAGCTGAAGAGTAGCCATTGAACTTGCTGCTACCTGGTTGAAGTCTTTTTGAGCTGCAACAACTCAGATGTCCACAACCCAAATGCCGATGCTTTCAACAATCACTGTGTTTTGTGGCCTCCAGGATGAGCTTCGTGAAATCATTCACGATCTTCCAGACTCTGTCCCACCTTCTCTCAAGCAGGGCCTTACAGACGCACACTGCAAACTCAGTGATTATTACTATAAAATTGATACATCGCTGTATTATCTCTGGTCATCTCGTGAGTATTATAAATTCTCATGTGCCATTACATGCATGTACTCATAATGATTTCAGTCTTAGACCCTTGCATATCTTATGATGCTCTACAGGAGGATTTTGCCCATGACTCGACTCTCCTTGCACAGCTCAAGTCTTCAAAACTGAATCTCCGTTTACACTTCGACACTAACTATAACTCGCCTCAAAACTTATCCAACTCTACTTGTCTTTCCTCCACCCCAACATCATCTTTACTTTCTGTGACCTCAGAGCCTACATCGACTGCATCAAATCCCAACAGTTTGCAACAGAAGAATTATACTGCAAGGTACCGCTGAAAGCGTGCTGCTGTCAACAAATTAACTCAGTTCTGGAACATGCCACAAGAAGACTTCGAAACCTGTAACCCTATTCAGTGGTGGCACCAGTGGCGTGCGCAGTTTCCGAATTTTTATCGTCTTGCCCATGATATTTTCTCCATTCCAGGTATTTGTTCTGCAGCTATCTTTGTGGATGCTGTATACTCATTAGGATTATTGGTTGGGTTCTAGGATCTGCTGTCGCAGTCGAGCATATCTTTTCAGGTGGTCAGGACACAATTTTGCTTTGTCGTGCAAGCCTTAAACCTGAGACTATTAGAGTTCTCATGTTGGTAAAGCACCGACTCATCCTTAAGTGTCGTAGTGCTCAGCATGACTAGTTTTTGTTTTGTTTTTGTCTTTTCCGTGCTTCATACTCACTTCTGAACATTTATTTTATTGTACCTTGTATTCAAAATATTGCTGGTGTTTTATTGACTAGATTACATAGGACAACGGCCATTGATGGCTGTTGGTACCTGTTTTAGACCCATCCCATCCCATTTAGCAATGTTGGTCAAGTAGAAACAGTATGGCTGTCTATGTGGGCAACCCATTTGACCCATAATGCTGATGGCCGTACCCGCAATATGGACGGTGCACTGATGATGCTCAACCTGGAAACCCAAACAAAACCCACAAAAGGCTTCAGATGGTATAACACAAGTCAGAGGAAGGATGCGAGGCCCTCTAGATGTCACCTGTCAGACCGACCATCAAATAGTCATAAAACAACTGCTTGTCAAAGCAGTTCAAGGCTAAAAGGATGATTTTCGAGGTGTTGCGATGATTTTTGAGACTTTGTGATGATTTTCGAGATGTTGCAATGATTTTCGAGACTTTGCGATGATTTTCGAGACTTTGCGATGATTTTCGAGATGTTGCGATATTTTTCGAGATGTTGCGATATTTTTTGAGATGTTGCGATATTTTTTGAGATGTTGCGATATTTTTTGAGATGTTGCGATATTTTTTGAAGAGGTTTTGAGGAACTTTGAGTGCACAGATATGTTCGGATGCAAGATCGGGGGACTAGATGGGTAGTAGAAGTGACAAAAAGGCTAATTGAGGGAAGCGAGAGCGAAAATAGCGTAATGCGAGGAATTTTGAGGAATTTTGAGGAAGTTTAGCATAAAACACCAAACTTCAGACTGAATAAGACTAAACTGTACTCTCAAATCACTGTGATCTGGGAGGAAGACGACAACTTTCTTGTTTTTCTTTGTATCTAGTACATCTTTTTATATAAAATAAAGAAAGTACCTAAAAAGGCTAGAGAACATGTGTAGAACATGAGGCAAAAGATATGAGTTAAGGCACAAGGCCAAAAAGGAGACTGGAATCTGAACAAGAAAGATATATATCATATGATGAAAGAGTAATAAAGGGTATAGAACTAAAAGGGGACTGTCCTTTGTGTATAAACTGCGCTAAGTCTCACAATAATGCATCCAGCGGGTTCTGTGCACAATAGGGACTTGGAACAAGGCTGACCTACTATCAGCAAGTTTGAGCACGAGTTGGAATACTTCCTGGTGCATGTTATTCCACCATATAGATAACAAATGTGGCGCCCAATGTCGCTTGCAGTCTCTCGATATCAATCGATGATGCTTGACGATGCTCGACGATGTTCGATCGTGTTCGATATGATGCTCGCGATGATGTTCAATGATGTTCAATGATGTTCGATGATGTTTGATCATGTTCGACGATGTTTGATTGCATTTGACAATGTTTGATCGCATTCAACGATGCTTGCGATGCTCGACCGCGTTTGACACAATATCGTGCTTGGTAGACTTGGTCGGGAGTGGTCACACTGCTTCTGGGACCTTGTGCGAGTTATCTGATGTGATTAGAATGTGG
This sequence comes from Tricholoma matsutake, assembly GCA_026075535.2. Taxonomy (NCBI): domain Eukaryota; kingdom Fungi; phylum Basidiomycota; class Agaricomycetes; order Agaricales; family Tricholomataceae; genus Tricholoma; species Tricholoma matsutake. The sequence continues at coordinate 7,038,587 of AP026540.1, read as the reverse complement.
CCAAAATGGTGAATCGGCCTTTGAGCCAAGGAGACAACCTATCAGTGCAGCCCTAGTTTTGAATGAGAATGGATCACCATCGATATCTCTGTGCTATTGTCTCAGCAGTATCTTTATACGTTCAGTGGATAGGTGTTCTTATGGCAAATCCTGAAGAACGTTCTACAGTCTCTTGGAATGATGCTGAGGTCACGGCCTTCCTGGACTATCATGGCTAACAAGTCTAAGATGGGCGAGTCTGGAGTCTTTTCCCAGGTGGTCTACAATTCTGCAGCAACTGAAATAGCCAAGCACCATACTTCAGGTGCCCCCAAAACGGGAAAGTCTTGCAAATCAAAATGGACTGCAGTATGTGCCACTTCATTGTCCTCTGTTATACTGATATATTGTTTTCAGTTAAAAAGCACATACAACACTATCCAGATATATCAAAATGGATCAGGTTTTCACTGGGACAATGAGAATGGAGCAAAAATTGAAGGAGAGGCAGCAGATAAGGTCTGGCAGTCATACATCAGAACAAAGATGCATTTTGTAGCACAAATGTTTGCTGAGCAGCCTGAGTCAACAAAGTCATATAGAAATCACATCCTATGAAGCCATTCCATAATAAGGGCTGGCACTGGCTCAGCAAGTTCAAATCAATTTTACCCATTGCAGGTGCAAGAGGAAAGAATGCATTCACAGCAACATCAGTGGCTGCACCACAGCCAGATGACAGGGAGGAAGGGGATGAAGGATCGACATCAGAGGGGATTGATGATAGACATGGTGCGGTTATCGAGACATCTTCAACCATTGTGCCCGCTGTAGCTGCTAGCAGTGATGGTGATCAGATGGATGTGGACACTGCAGTGGGATCATCATTGACTGGAAAATGGAAACACTAGTGTTGCCATGGCTCAAGCCGCGTTTTTTGCTATCTTGGGAAATAAATTACATAAAATCACTAAAATATTTGAGGAGCTAGATCCCATCAAAAGCTGAGGGGTCTCCTGCCAACTCTAAGTGATCAGAGAAGTGGTTCCTGAAAGCCACCAGAATATCTCAGGAACCACTTCTCTGATCACTTAGAGTTGGCAGGAGACCCCTCGGCTTTTGATGGGATCTAGCTCCTCAAATATTTTAGTGATTTTATGTAATTTATTTCCCAAGATAGCAAAAAATGCGGCTCGAGCCATGGCAACACTAGGAAACACCCTGACTTGCTTACTGAGAACAATGAATCCATTGGTATGGCTGCCACCTCTGTCCCCCCTGATTCTACTGCACCGCCTCCAAAGAAGAAGGTCTTGTTGAGGGGAGCATCATCGCAGGTGGTTTCAATGACATCCTCAGTATCTGGTGGCACTTCCACTAGAGCTGCTGTGAAGATTACGCCTGCTGTCGCTATCCACATGCAAGGCTTGATCAATCGGTTGACCGATGTTGTGGAAAAGACCCTTGCAGCACCTGACCTTGCATCTGTCCAACAAATGTAGGCAATAGATTTGTTGCAGAAGCAGGATGATGGTCTCACCATGGAGGATCAGAGTGAGATGATTTTGAAGTTTGTAGGAGATTCTGCAGTCACAGGTGCATATTTGTCTCTCAGGGAGAATACTGAACTCAGATGGAATTGGGTGCAATGTTTACTGAAATCAACTTGATACTGATTGTATGTATGTAGAACAGTGTACACTTGTATGAACTATTGTCGTGTACCATTACCTACATGTCTTCTTCCTCATTGAGCTCATCATCATCAGAATAAATGGGGTCATCAACACCAATACCTCTCGCTTGGCAGATATGCAGATAATCTGCCCACATTGCTTCTGCAATTTGGTCTCATTGTGCATCTGGCTCCTGTTCTATCCCCTCTGCTTTGAGTCTGGATGGTGTGGTATCATTTCTGTCAGTGTCATCAGACACAAAATGGCTGTCAGGCTCTGATATGGAACCCACAATTTCAAATCATCTGCTGTGCAATCTTGGGTTAGTGCCAATCATGCACAACTTTCCACCAGCACCTTCCTGGCCTTCATACTTGAATTCAAAAGGAAGTTCCGCCCTTGCACCCAGCAAGACACACTTGTCACCACACTCAGATTGTTATGCAAGGCAGTACACCATTCATGACATGGACTGAGTCTGTCTGTGAGGCTAATGCAGAGCTAAACATTGCAGGTTCAGACTACCACATTGCAGATAATAAATTATGCAGCCACTTCATGCCCCGCCTGTCCCCAAGTTTGAAATCTTCTTACAATGCACAGAACACACATGGTAATCTAGACAACATCATGGACCTGGATGAGTGGATTGAGTGGGTGCACCTCTTGGACACTGAGATTGAAGGAAAGCATCAAGAGTGGCCAAAGATCACATTAGAGAAAGGCTGTTCCACCACTGCTGCTACCAAAGGAAATGCCACTTGAACAGTTTCACCTATCATCTCCACTTTGACCCCCACAACTTTGGGTGCCAGCCATGCCCTCACCACATTTATATCAAAGCTCAGTCCAACCAAGTGTAAGCTCCTGAAAGCTCACCAAGGTTGTTTCCATTGTCACCTTTTCTATGTGTGACATTTCTCGACTGATTGTCTGCTTGGCACTGAGGGTAGGCTGACTGCCAAATCTTGTAAGAATGTGACACTGGTGCATGCTCTGAAAGCTAAGGCTGTTTTTGAGAGAATGCACACTGTGACTGTCATCAGCATGGTTTTCAAGGCTGATAGTGATAGCAAGTTCGAGCTCAGGGAAGACAAAGTTGACAAGTATGTAGGTACCCACTGCCTAAGGCATAGAATGAGTCTGGGTCACCCACAAGTATGCATACTTGTGGCTCCAGGTCATCCATGGGAATGGATCCTTGAGGATCCAGGTATCAGTTTTTGCAGGCATGGGTACTCACACAAGTACTTGTGTATGAACTACTGCACTGTTCATATAGCATTTTTGGCAGATCATAAACATACTATATACAATGTAGAATACCAGTTTATAGCAGGAATCACTCCAGCATTATTTATTTACAATGCTCCTAGTTTTTGAGAGAAATGAGGAGAAAGAGGAGTTTACTACAAAGGAATGGGTGGACCCCTTGACTAGTGCATTGGAGAAGGCATAAGTATATTATATACAGTGTGTACTACCAGTTTACAAAAGGAATGGTCGTGGAGTTATTGAGTTATAGTGCTATGGGCTGTTGAGAGGGACGAGGAAGGGGCAGTTGCTATGAAATAACAGTTGCACAGTTCAACTAGCACTTTTGGAACATTGTAGATATGGTATATGAAGGGTGGAATCCAAATTTATGAAAGGAATGGTTTTGGGGTTATTGAGTTATAATGCTGTGGGCTTTTGAGAGGAGGGATGGTTGCCATAGAACAATGGCTCTACCATTCAACTCTTGCTTTTGTGATGCTGTACATATACTAAACACAGTATAGAAGCCAAGTTTACAAAAGGCATGGTCTCAGAATTATTGAGTTACAGTGCTGTAGGTTTTTGAGAGGGATGAGGAAGAAGGGGTGGTTAGTATGAAACAATGGCCATGCCATTTGAGTAGTGCTTTAAGGGAGATGTAAATATGCAATGCATAGTAAAGTATACAAAAGGAACAGTTACATGGTTGTTGAGTTATGGTGCTACAGGTTTTTCAGAGGGAGAAGGAGAAAGGGGTGTTGGTATAAAATAATGGTTGCACATTTCGACTAGCCCTTTGGAAATGCAATATATATATAGTATGCACAATGTATAATACAAGCTTATGGAAGGAACCACTAAGTCATTACTGAATTACAGTGCTACAAACACTGACTCACCTACTCAGCATTCAGATACTAACTTAACTAAAACCTAACTTGTGTTATTGTTGTATATTCTATCTACTTGCACAAAATAACATACAAGTACCCATGAGTTACCTGTGAGTACTTGTATCTACCCATATACCTACAGGTACTTGCACACTCATGAGTTCTACACTCGCAGATCTGGGTCATCCATGGGAAAATACCCATGCAGATCCGAGTAACAGTTTTCTATGTGAGAATACTCGTGAGTTTGGATCTGGGTCACCCATGGGTGCACTTATGCTATGCCTTACCACTGCCCTGTCACTCCCTGATCATCTGTGGTGGTCTTGTTGCCTCAATGCTCCTGCTGTCTGTGCCCTTACACCATTCAAAGTCCTTATTGACCATGGATGTCCTCCAGTGCTGATTTCCTCTGAGCTTGTGGACATCATGGCTTTTCATTGAAGAAAACTTTTCAAGCCTTACCCACTTTCTGGTGCATTTGTAGAGGAGAAGGGAGAAAGGAAGGACTCTGCCTTGGTTTTGACTGAATACTGTAAACTACATCTCCAGTCCTCTGACTCATTATGGAAATCTCATGTCATCAATGTGGTTATTTGCCCTAACTTGCACATAGAAATCATTTTGGGACTGGATTTCCTCATGAAAAACAAGATCATAGTTGATGTGGAACTATGAACAGTGGTTGCAAAAGAGAGTGGATATGACCTGCTTAACCCCAAGACACATAAGGTACACATCCCTCCATTGCCACCTCCACAACATTGGAAGGTGGTGGCATCAGCCATCGAATTGGCACACCATGAGATTGGGACAACTTGATGAGTTGTTCAATGAAAACCTGGAGCATTTCAATTTTGACCCACACACGACTGGCCCTTGCAACCTCATTGTGCTTGTCAAGACATGGATTGAACAGTTAGCAGAAGAACAGATCTTGTAGCCCTAGATGCTAAGTACAAGAAAACTTCTCATCATCATTTTCCTAATTACATTCCTCATGCAAACAGTACTTTACACTCCCCTAGTCTGAGTGGATCTGCTTGGACACTAGGACTTCCTACTGTTCTAGGACTCCACTCAGACTTTTTAGAGTAGTAATTGTAACGATGTTACTTATTTACACTTATTTACTGCTCAGATTGCATCCTCAGACAGATATGGATGACATGGATCTATCTTTCTTTCTTACCATCATCACCTTCATCATCATCAATAGAGATCTCTCACTTATAAAATCACCTCTTTTGCCTGCTTAGTCTCAGTCTGACTCTAGTGAAGTGCATGCCCCTAACACAGCGCATGCTTACACTTTTTTTTTTAAGCTTTACTCAATGAGGTTCGCTGGTCTAACGACCTTCACTTCACCTCTTGCTGTCTCACCAAAGCTTAGCTTAGGCTCGCTGTTTAAAGGTCAAAAGACTGAGTTGTCCAAGCTGCTGATCACACACAAGCAAGTGCTCGCTGTTCCTGATGCCCATCAGGGCCTGTTGTCCCCATCGTTACCACTGCTGATGCTGACTGAGGAGGGCACACAGTCCCCACCACCTGCTGCCATAGATGATCATACACATAAACCTTCTGAGATGCCTGGGGTGCCCACAAACGTGCATACACCCAGCTTGCCAACAGCAGATTCTGACTCTGAAGATTCACTTTCTTCCTGCAACTACTCTCTGCTTGTACCGAAGATAAAGATGGCTGCAACAGGCTCTGCCGAGTGTCTTCATGCTGAACCAAAGTGCATCCTGCTGCTCACTGCTGGTGTAGTGACGCCTATGGTTATGTGTCAATGGGAAATGGCTTGTGTTGATTTCTTCAGGGCTAACAAGAAAATCTTCAAAGACGAGCATGTGGCGGCAATTTTGCCTGGACTGAAAGACATGCGAGCTCAAGACTGGGTTGCAACACATGGAGATTGCCTTTCTGAACTGGCGTTCACAGATTTCATCAAGGAGCTGCAAAAGGAGTTCCTGGTGGATGGCTGGGACGATGAGCTCCATGCAAGAATCCACAACTCGCGGCTCAAATCATCTGATTCCTTTCCCACCTGGGTGAATGACATTTGACATCTGAACATTGTCCTCCATAATACCGAGTACTACTTCTTGGATGTAGCTCTCTGCCTTCAACTCAATAGTCTCTTAGATGCCGACTTACAAAACTGCTGCAAGAATTGCAATATTAAGGAGGCCATCAATAAGATTGCAAAGGACACTCCTGAAAAGATGGATGAGGCTCAACTGACTTGCTGGATTGCTGAAGTGTGGAAGCTGCCCAAAGAACAAGCAAATGACACAAAGCACTACCTGGAGGCTGCAGAAGATCTTCAATGGATGCCAAAAAGACAAGCACTCGCGAATCCTTCACAAAATGCAAACACTGTAGGAAGTTACAAGCTGCAAGGTGGCTCCACATCATCCACACCAAGCACATCTTTGTCTGCTTTCTGTAAGCCTCCCTGCCTGACTGAGAACAACCGCTTGTTGCTGTTCAAACATCAGGGCTGCTTAAAATGTCAGCATGGTTATAAGAACCATCACGTGATGGATTGCCCTAACAAGTTCCCAGACGGACGCAACTATAAAGAGATAACAGAAGATATGCTGCTTGGCCAGAAGCGTCAGGGAAATGCTCCATCAGGAAGCAAACCGGTGGGAATGGTGGCTGGGAGCTTGGCTCGTACTGAGGAGTTAACAGAAGATGAGAACTCATTTGTGGCAGGGGCAGTAATGCCTTCGGCGGTGCTGGGATCTTCTGAGATGGAGGACGAGGAGGTAAGCCCTCTCACCGTCCCCCATCTGTGCTGGCTGTGCATGTTGTTGGGACCTGCAGCTGACAACCCAGTTACAGTAAACGGTATGCTGGACTGCGGTGCACACATCGTGCTCATCAGTGATGCGCTAGTCGAAAACCTGGGTTTACGTTGCTTCCACCTGCACAAGCCACTACCTATCTCCATGGCACTAGGTAACATGACATTGTCCAAAAACCACCTGTATGAATATGTGAAAATTGTGCCTTACGCTCTGGACTCTGCATGGATGTCTCGAACTGTAAAAGCTGTTGTTACGCTGAACTTATGTGTACCTCTGTTACTTGGACTGCCTTTCCTTTCTGTAAACTGTATTGTGACTGATTTTAGAGAGCGTACTGCTATTGACAAAACATGTGGCTACAATTTGTTAAACCCGCCTATGCCTAAGCCTCAGAAGAGGCTGATTGACGTGAAGCTCACCAGAGCGGACACTAAGAGAAACAGGAGCTTGATGCTGGCAGAGCTGGTCAAAGTTTGCAAGCAGCGTCTGGCAAATGGGAAGATGGTGCCAGAAGTGGTAAAACCACTCAACATGGTGGGGATGATCAGAGAGCACATGGAAGCCCTGAGTTTTCAGCAAAAAGTGGGGAACATTGAGAAGGAAATGTTCACCGAGTTTGCCGATGTATTCCAACCACTGCCTCATGTCAAGAAACTTCCCCGTAATGTAATGGCGAAGATCAAGCTCAGGGATGCAGAACAAACAATCAAAACATGCACATATGCTTGCCCCCAGAAATTTCGCGATGTGTGGAAGACTTTGATCCAGGAACATCTGGATGCGGATCGGATCAGGCCGTCTTCATCACCCCACACTTCGCCAGTGTTCATCATCCCAAAGGCAGATCCCTCAGTGCTACCAAGATGGGTCAATGACTACTGACAGCTGAACAAAAATACCATTGCAGATTCGCACCCGTTGCCATGGATTGATGATATTCTGAATGACTGTGCCAAAGGTAAGATCTGGGGAACTATTGACATGACAAACAGTTTTTTCCAGACACCAATGGAGCCTGCACATATCCCCTTGATGGCAGTCTCCACCCCATTTGGCCTGTTCGAGTGGATGGTTATGCCTATGGGCTTGAAAAACGCGCCGGTGATCCATCAACACCAGGTTACAGCTGCTCTGCATGAGTGGATTGGAAAGATTTGCCACATTTATTTGGACGACATCGTGATCTGGTCAAACACACTAGAGGAACATTGCAAAAATGTATGCATCATCTTGGCAGCGTTGAGGGAGGCCGGTCTATATTGCAACCCGTGGAAGACTCACCTTTTCCAACTGGAGATTGATTTCTTGGGCCATCATGTTTTGGCATGAGGAATTGAAGCAGACTCTAAGAAGATGGACCACATCTCAAAGTGGCCACAGCCACGCTCTGTGAAGGAAGTGCACCAGTTTTTGGGTCTTGTCTGACATGTGTTGTCTTTCTTACTGCAGATCACTGAGCACATGCATATTTTGACAGAATTGATCATCATAAACATGGGTTCCAAGGGTAAGGAGCGTTTTCGTAGGCCTCTGTGCCACTCCAAAAAATCCTTATCTTTATTGAGCTCTGCTCAATCTTATCTCACCCCAATCATTCATGCTGTCTATGGCTTGGTGCTAATGTCTTAGCAGAGGCCTCATCATAGACAGTCTCAGCATGGACAGGGGATTTTACTTGTGCTGCTTCTTTCTCAACTCTCACATTCGCATCCAAGCAGCACAGTTGTTCTATCAGGCTTCACCTTCGAGCTTCGCTCCATCACAACAACTATCTTTCATTGGTTCAACTGATTTCACTAGCTCTGCTATTGTCTCCAGTTGAACCTTTAGAGCATTAACGCGTTGCTCAAAGCATCTCTCACTTTTTTGTGGCTTTTAGTTACTTCGTTCCCATCTTGATCTCATGTCTAATACTGAAAATGTGCCTGATATTCCAATCATTCCTACTATGACAGACACTGTTAACATGTCCAATCCCCATGAAGAATGTATCATATCTCCAGAGCCTGATTTCATCCAAATTCATACCACATCTTGCCAACACCTCGTTGATGAAGCAGTCTCAGGAATTCTTCCTGGAGCATCTTTCCTCACTCGACTTCGTGAAACAGGAATCTCAGATGCAGAAGCACAAGATTACATTGATCAAGTCATGCAATGTCGTAATCGGCAACAATCTACTCCGCCCGGCATTCAAGGAGATCATCATTCTCTGCCTGGCAATGTTCAACCTCCAGAAGCACCTAATCCCACTGACACCGCGAGTTCCCTTGCTTGGGCTGTTCTGCAAGCCAAAGTGGACCAGATTGAGGGTCTTGGATCATGAGCACCTCAAATGTCCCCTTCTTCCTTCATTTCTGATGAAATTGCAAATCTTTTGGGACTCCCAAGTGCAAAAGGAACATTACCAGCTTCGGTTCTGGCCACAGCCCCCCACCTTGCTGAGCTCTCCATTGCATCAGCTGCAGATCCTCACCTTGAATCCACCCAGAAACTTATTTCGATCTTCAGCCCTCAAGCTATACAAGACACCCTTGTTAGCAAAGCACTTTTTGCCTCCGTTCATGTTCCTTTACCCCAAACAATCTGGCGCAAAATCATCCTTGATCAATTCATCGACTTTGAGAAACTTTTTGCATCCATGGAAAAGGGGTATGATCACCACGATGATCCAAAGGATTTTGGAGCTGGCTACGCATTAGTCAAAAAGGAGCAGGCCTTTACCAAGCAAAAGTTACGGTCTGAATCCAATTGGACTCGAGTTTTTGACGCTTGGTCTGCAGGCACCATTTTCTTCTTCCATCATTGGGAATCTGAATTGCGTGCTTATTGTTCTCTTGTCATGGAATTTTTCTGAGCCACTCTGAATGATCCACTTGTTGCTATTGAGTATGATGTTGAAGTTCGAGATAAATATGCTCGAAAGCCTTTCCGGTTGGATAATCAAGACCAACTCAACTTCCCTCTCCTTGCACAAGTGTTTTGTGGTTCCACATCTTCCACCACCCCTCGTTCTTCTACCAAACAAATTGCTCCTTCATCTTCAGGTAGCACTCCTAAGCAAGTCAATGTTCCCTGCCGAAACTGGAGCTATGGCTCATGTAAAATGGATCCTTGCCCTAATAAGCACAAGCATGGCATCTGCTGTGTTTGTGGCGAAGGACATTGAGCCAGAGACAACAAGAAGTAGTGTTGAAGGGTCCAGTCCATAGGACCGAAAAAAAGACTGAAATTGGACTGAATTGGACTGGAAAAGACTGGACCAGTGGTCTATTTATGGATCAGTCTTTTGCAGTTCAGTTAGCAGTCTTTCCATTTTGAAAAATCTTGTAAAACTGAAGAAAACCAGTCTAAACCGGTTAGGACAATTTTATCGTGGGAACATATATTGGACCATGTTCCCACATGAAATCCGGAGAATTCGACCTCTGGTTCATAAAAAATGGTTAAGAATTGAGCAAGATATAACCAAATCTATTTTTGTATGAGTATTTTGTTGTATCAGATTGATTTTCATTTCATCTTACTCATATGTTGATCATTTGCTTGATTCCATTAATGATCATAGGACTAACATGTATAATAATACTCCCACCATTTGTCAATGCATGCTATGCATCACATAATTTATGGTTGTCACATTACATTTCTTGGTGTTCAGCACGAGTCATTCAGTAGATGTATTTTTATATTGATCATAGCCAAGTCAAATGTTCATGAAATGTCTTAAAAGTTAGACCGAATGATGGGGAATTACAATGTCTATCCATCTGTACAGTGGTTATAAGGTCCGGGTAATATTTGCTAAGATACATATGGGTTATATTAATACGACAAATTTCACGACAAAACATTGGTCTAAACCAGTCTTAACCGGTCTTTTTCGGTCTTTTAACTGGAAAGGACCGGTCCTAGGTGGTCCAGTTCGGTTCTAGCAGTATCTGGGTTGGTCCTGGAATGGTTTAGGTTGCGGTCTTTATGTTTTTGGGTCAAAAAACCGAACTAGACTGGACCCTTAAACACTAATGAGAAGTGCTTCACTATCCTCCAAACTCACATCTGAGCGAGATCTCTTGCTCTCATGACAAAATGTAGCTGCATTTATGGATAACGGTCCACAGACATTCTCTTCTCCTTCTTTAAAGTGTAAACATAATGACAAAGTTCTTGACGCTCCTAGTTTTCGATGAGGTTTTGTTTGGTCTAATAATTCCCCAAATAAAATTTCACCTGCTGCTTTGTACACCAAGTCTGCTCCTCCTCTTCCTTTGCCACCTCAACATCTTCTCAATGATCCTGTTATTCAAGCTTCCATTAACTCGCTTGGAGATTCAATCAAAGTCAACACCCCTTTTGATATCAATAAATTTGAGCTTCTTCTTACCGACCATCCGAACCAACCTTTTGTTCAATCTGTGATGAAAGGTCTTCGAAAAGGATTTTGGCCTTTTGACAATGGAGAATGGAAGATTGAAGTTGAAGAAGTTGCACAGAATTATTCAACAGACTTGGAAGATATCAAACAAATCCACGCCTTCAGAGACAGGGAGATCGCTGCTGGGAGGTGGTCCGAATCTTTACCTGATTCTGAACTCCTTCCTGGGATGAAGGTTTCTCCCATGTTCATCATCTGGCAACATGGCAAGCCCCATGTTATAACTGACCACTGTGGTTCTGGAATTAATGATAACATTCCTCAAGCTGAAGGCAAGATCAAGTACAACGACATGTGCACCTTTGGTCAAACTCTGCATGATGCTTGCACTGCCAATCTCGGTCAGCACATCATCACCTTCAAATCAGATGTTGCCTCCACCTTTTTGAATCTTCCCGCACATCCCATCTTTCAACTTCGGCAGGTTGTTAACATTGAGGGTCACCTCTATATTGTACGGCGTCTAGTGTTCAGAAATCGTGGATCTCCTCAATCTTGGTGTGCAGTCTCTGGCCTGCTCTGCTGGATTGCAGTTCGAAAGCTTGACATCCATGGTGTGGTGACCCGGGGCTTTACCCACATTTGTACATATTATAATTACTTGCTATTGGCCTGACTGGTCCCTATATAGGGACCAGTCCTCAATTTAGATAATGATCTTTTTTTACCACTACCATTACACAAAATATATACGTTATTCGTGTTCTTTTGGTGTGTGATATAAGGAGATCCCCCTCAACTCACTACACTTTTTTGAACACTAAAACTCATATAGAGTTTCGATCGACATTGCCCTATCAGTGATCATCATCACCATGACCCTGAACTTCTCCCGTGAAGGGTGAAAATTCTCCAACATGATCAGCGATGGAAGCAAATCCGTCGCTAGTACCCAACTCAAGCACCCAGCACTCGAATCAATGTTTTTTTTATTGCTTTTCACCCGCTGCTACAACCAAAATTTTTTGTTCCCTACTGCTAAAGACCGATATCGACCCCATCAGCCATGGCTTTGACAGCCAGGGCAAGAACCAGAAATAAGACCAAACCTGCTTCGTTGCAGGTTGCACAAAATTTGAGCATACCCCAACCACTTGAGGTGCATACAGGCACCTCAAGAAATTTACTGTCTCCTACAATACAGGCCGTGAACCTCGAAGCGCATGTATCCACTACGAGAACGATCAATTCCTCTGCGCTCGGACTTCGCACAGCCCGGGCGACAGTCGAGGATGATAGCAACCTCGACTCGAAGAGATCTAACTCATCGAAAAGTAGTCAACAAAGTGCTTGGTCAACCCCTGGACCTAATCTGGGGTTACAAGGACTCTCACCTCTGGATGAACTAACTCCAGAGCCCCTGAATAACCAGGTCACCCCTGGTAATTATATCGATCTTCCCCAACAATGTCTGGAGTATACTACACCCAGACTATTCTCTGCCCAATGGCCAGAGTTAGCCCCATCGGTGCCGCCGATGCCGATGGATGAACACGAAAGACTACATCGATGTGAAGAGAAGAAACCTCTCAAGAAACCTAGAGAGGATGAGTCGGATGAAGAGTTTGGAGCTTGGCATTTCACTCAGCTCGCTACCGATATCCTTGGCCATGCCAAGGATGCCCAGGACTTCAAACCTGTTAAGTTGGAAATCCAACTTAAAGATCTGGTGTTTGCTTACACCAGACAATGTTCCCATAGGTCTGTATCCAGACCTACTACTCCTCGTCCAGCCGAACGTGTGGAGCAGCAACCATCCCCTTCCCAGGAACGTGTTAACCCACGTTCAACCACGCCGGAAACACCGGTCAAGGTACCTTCCAAGAAGAAGGTACATTACATTGACAACAATAAGTTAGTCCTCCAGAGGATACGCGATGGCGATATCCGGGATGGACAACCCACATCGATTCCCAATCAAGGGATTTGTTTCGACAAGGATGGTAATCCTTGGGATAAGAACGGCAAGAACTCTCACCACAATAAGTGAGAGAAAGCCCCACCAGGAGGGTCCAAAAAGCCTGTGCAGAGTCACGCAGGCAAGGATGGGTCACCAGATGGCGACGGTTCTGGTGATGATGGAGATGAAAGTAGCACTGACTCATCGTATAGCACTGCGAGTAACAAAAACACCAAACACTCTTCCCCAAGTGAGGAAGAGATTGCTAATAAGACCTCGTCTCACCACAGACAAGGTAGCTGGGCACAGCATTCATCTAGTCGATCCTTGTCTAGATATTCTGTATCTTCCCATCCCGATTCCTATCGAGGAAAAGGTTCCCTTTGACCCTCAAAATACTTGAGGGACATTCATACAAAGATCTACAGACAGATCGACAGCAAAGTCTCTGTCTTGACTGAAGTTCCTACCACTAGTGGTAAGAACAGTCCGTGTGTCCCAAATCCACCTAAGTACGGTGTATTACCAGACATCAAAGCCTTCGAACGATGGCTGAACACCCTCCTTTGTTGGCTGAAGGTGAACAAAGTATGTGGTCCAGATCTGGACTCAGACCGTATTGAGTATATGGCGATGTTCCTTGAGAACACCACCTTGACTTGGTTTGAGGACAGTGTTGACAGTGCATACCATCAATGAGCTGCCTGGACTTTCAAGGAGGTCATAACTGGCCTATATGACCAGTTCGTGCATGAGAATGCAACCCATGATGCAACCGACAAATTTTGGCACGTCGATTATAACGCCGAAGAAGGTGTTATGGGTTACTACCACAAACTGGAGTGCTATGCTACCAGAATGATCCAGGCACCCGATCCTTTCACCTTCAAGACCCAGTTGGTGACTGGGTTGCCCAACAACATCATATCCTTTGTACTGGACAAAGGATGCTCCACTGAGACTAGCTCAGTGGGAGATATTTTGCACTATGCCTGTCAGGCGGAGGAAATTGGAAAAATGAGAAAACACTTCAATGAAAAGAAGCATATCATGGATTCCATGAAGTCAAAGACATCCTCTTTGACTAAAGCTCCCAAAACGAAGGATTCTTCTCCTGAAAGATCTAATGGACGGTTGCAAGAACATTATGGTAAACACGATAAAAATTATCATGATAACTCTAAACCGTCCAGTTCAAAATATCTGGACAAAGACCACTGAAGCTATGGCGATTGAGATCGCCATTACAAAGAGTGTCATGATACATGACATCATTCCCCTGGAAGCAAACCTTCCAGGTCTAATGGAAACAAACTGGACAAGAAGTCTGGTGAAAGCAAGGCTCCCACTTGCTACAACTGTGGAGGCCCTCATTACTCCACAGATCCTAAGTGCCCAAAGTACGGGCAACAAAGACCAACGGTGAAAATGTACGCCGCTAGAGAAGAATCAGCCTCCTCGAATGATCGACCTGCTACTCATAGTAGTAGCAAAGAATGTGATGAGCACAGTCCAAGCCCTAAAAAGAGCTTGGACTCTCAATCAGCGACAAAAGAGAGATTTGCTGCCACACACAGCGACTCAGAAGGCAATTCTTCCTCTGAGTATGGTTTGGCCTTATCTGAGGAGATCCCTTACAGATCGCAGTACAGCTCTGAGGGCAAACTGTATAACATCGAGTCTGACACTGGGCATATTCCCTGTGATGATTCATGAACTGAACGCTTTGGTGCGATCAGAGAAATTCTCTCAGAGTATGACTCTGATAGCTGCCCATCTGCCCAGTCAGTGTCTGACTCTAAGGAAGACCCAGAGAGTGAGACAGAGAATAAACATCCATCATTCTCTGAACGGCTTGGCGTCATGATGGACAGCCTTTTCAAGAACAAGCCGCTAAAGGTGCGACTACTTTGAGGAAATCCTCGAAGAAAATTAAATGTCCTCCTCAGACTGAGGAGGATAACAAATCCTTTGTTGCGAAGATGATGCTTCACAATCTCGAAGCCTACGGCTTGATTCCAGCTGTACAACCAATTCCATCTCGCCAGAATTCACTATGTCAGCGAACTTGAAGGCTCATGAATTGGAAGAACCTGTGCCTTTGCAATTAGGCACTGTGGGCAGCCGTTCGAAGATAAACTTCAGACCCTTCACCAATTTTGAGATCGGTGGAGTGGTAAATACCCACTATTTTGATGTAGTTAACATCGATAGGTATGATGCCATTCTGGGAACCATGTTTATGAGGAAGCACAGTATAGTCCTAGACTTTGAACACAATGAAGTACACGTTAAGGGAAAGCACCTCAATACAGTAATCAAGGGCCCTAACACCTTCATGCAAGCCAGATGGCATGCTATGTGGCCTCAACCTCCAAAGGATGAGTGACTCCATAGCAGGCACCCAACTGCTAAAAAAGTAAGAGACCCAGACAAAGTTGTCCTGAGTTCTACACAGGCCCAGCCTCCCTCTGTGAAACAGAGGAAGGCAGAAATTGAGGAAGTGGACAATGTTGAGGCTCAACATCATCCTTCAGGCTTGAGAATATCGGACCCCATATTGCTGGGGCCTGACAAGAAGCCTGAAAGTGATAATGAGGACGAATTGGAAGAGTTCATCTGAGAATTCACTCAGGATCAATTTCCCAAGGGCCCTAAATTTGAACCTTTTGGGTTCGACCCTTCCATTCCTGCGGTGCTACTGCCAGAACAAGTCAATGACCTGAACAATGTTCTCTTCGCAATATGCAAAGACTTGGCCTCCAAGGCCTACTCAAAAGGTCCTCTCTCCAAGAAAGACCTTCCACATCTTTGAGAAGAGTGGAAACAATCTTGTCAGGATATCCTCAGTGGAGTACCTGACAAACTACCTCCCCTTAGGGAGATAAACCATCACATCCCACTAGTGGAAGAAAAGAAGAAGTACAATTACTATCTTCCAAAGTGTCCAGACTCGATGAGGAAACCCCTCTCCAAGAAGGTAGCGAAATACTGCAGAGCAGGGTGGTGGCGCCCTGCTCAAGTGGAGCAAGCTGCTCCAATGCTAGTGGTGCCAAAGAAATCAGGAGTGATTTGCACTGTGATTAACACCATGAAGAGGAATGCAAATACGGTGAAAGATGTTACACCGTTTCCTGATCAAGACATGATTTGTCTTGATGTTGCTCGAGCTACATATCGCTCGAAGATAGATCTCTCGGATGCTTACAAGCAAGTCCAAGTGGAACCAGAGGACGTCTGGAAAACTGCCTTTTCAATGGTTCAAGGCATATATGAAAGCCTGGTTATGCAACAAGGCGACTGCAACACACCATCAACCTTTCAAATGTTGATGAATTTAATCTTCCGAGATTACATTGGAATATTTGTCCATGTGTACTTGGACAATATCTTCATGTTTAGTAACTCGATTGAGGAACACCACATCTGGAGCTAGTATTCAACAAACTATGCAAGCATGCTCTGTACCTTTGTGCAGAGAAGTGCGAGCTCTACACTGAAAGGTTAGAGTGCCTAGGTCATATGATTGACGAGCACAGGCTGCACACAGACAGCAACAAGATGGCCCATGTATGAGAGTGGAAGACACCTCGTAACTATCATGAAGTCCAGAGATTCTTGGGACTTGTGCAATATCTGGCTCATTTCTTGCCAGATATCAGTGCTTATACTAGTCTGCTCTCTGCAATGACTAAAAATGGCACCTCATTTCTATGGTGGCCATTACATGATCACTGCTTCCAGATGATTAAGGACATCTGTTGCACAACACCGGTGCTGAAGCCAATCGACCCAAAGTCACCTGAGCCAATCTGGGTGATCTGTGATGCTCAGTCTTTGGGACTGGCACAATGACCTGAGTGGCAAACTTGCTGCCTGGCAGGTTTCTTGTCCAAGAAATTCTCAGACACTCAAAGGAACTACCGTACCTTTGAGCATGAAACCATTGCCATACTTGAGGCCCTCCTCAAGTGGGAAGACAAACTGATTGGTAGATGGATCCACATTGTCACTGATCACCAAGCGCTGGAATTCTTCCAGACCCAGTGCAGACTTTCTGCTAGGCAGACGTGGTGGATGGAGTACCTATCATGTTTCGACTTTGACATTAGATATGTCAAAGGGAAACTAAACAAAGTAGTGGATGCTCTGTCCCGCTACTACCAATTTGACTCTTGGGACAATGCCCCATTAGTCCAACACTATGTCTTTGCAGATGTGCAACTCGATCCTAACCACGAGGACCTCCCATAGGATCGACACCTTGAATTAAAGAATCGAGTAATTGAGACTCACTCCACTGCTGCTCAGCAGAAGTGAGTTGGTGAACAGCTTAGAGCTCTTTGGGAACTTATTGAAGAGCAGGATGTAACCACAGCCAGAATGACTGCAAATGGTGAAGGTGCAGATCCGTCTTCTTCTGGACAGCCACAATCAGAGGAAAACCCCTCGATTTACGCATCTCTGGTTAAGGGACCTGATCTTCATGTTTATATGTCAGAGTTGGATCCTCTGAATGACAACATCCAGAAAGGATACGTCAACGGCCAAGTTTTCAAGAAGGTTCTTGAAAATCCAAGAGACCACCCAGATTTCACCATCCATAACAGTTTCATCTGGAGGAAGAACTGAGGTGGTGAGGACGTCTTGTGCGTTCCCACCTCCACTTCCAAAGGTATGACCCTGCATGGTCATATAATTGAGCAGGCCCACATTATTGTGGGACATTTCAGGCCACTCAAAACTTCGGAGTACATCCGATGTTGGTATTGGTGGCCTCGACTTCAGTGTGAAGTTGAGAAATACTGTGATTCTTGCGAGCATTGTATACGCTCGAAAGGTGAATACCATGGCCCACAAGGCAAATTGCACTTGCTCCCTACTCCCTTGAGACCATGGAAGTCCATTGGAATGGACTTTATTGGACCCTTTCCAGAGTCCAAAGGATTTGACTACCTTTGGGTGATCATCTGTCATCTGTCTTCCATGGTTCACCTAGTCCCGGTGAACACGACGATGACTGCATCACAACTATCTCACTATCTCCCATCTTCGTGAAGGAGATTGTCCATTTGCATGGACTACCTGGCTCGATCATTTGCAATCAAGACTCTAAATTCACGTCCAAATAGTGGCATGAAATCCACCATATCTTGGATGTCAAAATACTTATGTCCACTTCATTCCATCCTCAGATGGATGGAATAACAGAACACGCAAATCGTTCGATCGCTCAGATTCTCCGAGCGTTCATTGTGTCCAATCAAAAAGATTGGGTAAAGTTCCTCTCTCTCGTAGAGTTTGCCATAAACTCTACCATTAACAGAGCAATGGGGGTGGCCCCGTTTGAAGTCAACTATGGATTCTTGCCTCATATGATGCAAGAACTTCCTTCTACAGAACATGTTCCTCCCGGAGTGCATACGTTTGCAATGAATGCCCTGTGAAACATGGCAGTGGCCCATGATAGCATCATCGCTGAAAGAGTGTTTCAGTGGCACTACACTAATAAACATTGGTGTGAAGAGCCTGATATCAAACAAGGAGATTTTGTCTACTTGTCCACAAAAAACCTTGCGCTACCAAAAGGGCACGCTAGTAAACTATTGCCTAAATTCATAGGACTGTACAAGGTCCTACAAGCCTATCCTGAGATGTCCAACTATGAGTTGGACCTTCCAAAAGAACTTAAACGCCGGCATTTCCATGTCAGCCTATTGAGACCCCACCATCCCAACGATGACACCATGTTTCCTAACAGGTGTTACCCAGATGTGTATGACTTTGGTGCCCCTGATGACACCAAATGGTACATCAAAGAAATTATGGCCCACAAGTGGTGTGGCCATGATGTCCAATTTGAGGTTAAGTGGAGTCTAGGTGACACCACTTGGGAACTGTTGGCGAACTGCAACGAACTTGCAGCTCTTGATGCTTACTTGGCACTTATGGGTGCCAAGGATTGGCAGGGTCTGCCAAGATGTACTTAAAGCTTTAGTGAAGTGCAAGTCACGTCAGCCATCTACGTTTTCCGCTGCTGTATAGTACAGCGGGATTCCAATTTTTTTTTCTTCCTCATCGCTTGGTCTATACCATGGCGAGTTTACCACCAGACAAAGATGACCCCATGGGGGACAAAAACAATCAATCTTGCTGTACGCGTGAGACTGACCCAAGTGGCCAGTCTCAAAGGGGGAAGGAGAAGCAGAGAGCGCTCGAGCCTACAGGCTCGAGCAGTAACCTCACTCAGATCCACCACTTGCCAAGCCCTGGCGAGATGGAAGAAGTCATCCGTTCTAGCAGATGTTCTGCTAGAGAAGACCAAAACCAACGAGATGGTGTTGGCACCAGTTCCTCCACTGACAAAGGCTGGAGAATCGATGGTGAGGGCATTGTCCTTCACCAAGGCACTTGCAATATGTGCAAGAGCTATGCTTTACATGTGTATGACCATGATAAACAATATTTTGATGCGAGGGATTGTCGAGATGCCAACATTAACTCTGGCATCTTAGCCAGAGCCAAACGCATGTATGATGAATACAAGAAAGACATCAACACCCTCCAGGAAACCATCTGGAACCTGGAGAGTGAAAATGAGCACCTGAAAGAGGAGCTTGAGGGCCAATCCTCCAAATGAGCTCGTACTCGTGAGCCATCCCCTTACCCTGAGAGGCCTCAGGGTAACTCCTATGCAAAAGCCATTTCCCAGCCTGCTCCACCTTCTGCTCCCTGCCCTGTCATTCCCGACAAGGATGCTAACATGAATGAGGTCTACCCACCTCTTCCCAACCTTCCTCCACCGAGGTATATTTCCTCGATGCCTGACACTCCCCAGACAGCGAACTGGCGAGCAGCTCCCAAGCTGCATGGCCTAGTCCCAACTAGGGTGTAACATGGGTCACACCGCGGGTAAGATTTTCCCACACTGCACCCATACCTGTCAAAACCGCACCTGTTTGAACACCGCAACCACAGTGCTGGTTTTTTACCATGGTTATTTTGAGAACACCACAGGTCTGATTCACCACGGTAACTACCTGCCATTTTTCAAGTTCTATAGTGTGTAATTGACAGTTTAAGTATAGAGTAATATAATACAAGTGTTATACAAAATTTTTCACACCATTGTGAAGGGGGATTTGGTTTATCGCCTTTTTGGGACTACTTGGTTCAACCTGGTCTCTGGTGCATAGCTCTTCCTCCATCACTCCCCACCTCTATATGCATCCATTTACATACTGCTTTAACTCCAGTGGGTGTCCAAGCCCAGTAGATGTTGCCCTGACTCACACTGCTCACATTGAAGTACAGTAAATGAGCTTTTTGGGTAAAGTAGGAGGAAGATGTGCATACCAAAAAAGAACGATTAAGTAATTCACCTAATGCTTCAGGGAGTGTGTATATATACTATATATAATGTAAAATACAAATTTTCAAAAGGATCCGTTGAGGCATTGTGGAAATATAGTGGGACGAGTTTTCAGGTAAACTAGGAGGAAGGGGTGCATACCAAAAAAGAATGGTTAAGTCGTTCAACTAATGCTTAGCGGAGGGTGCATATATACTATATATAATGTAAAATACAAGTTTGCAAAAGGATCTGTTGAGGCATTGTGGAAATATGGTGGGATGGGTTTCTTAGGTAAACTAGGAGGAAGGGGTGCATACCAAAAAGGAACAGTTACATCGTTCAACTAATGCTTAAGGGAGGGTGTATATATACTATATGTGATGTAAAATACAAATTTGCGAAAGGATCCGTTGAGGAATTGTGGAAATATGGTGGGATGGGTTTCTTAGGTAAACTAGGAGGAAGGGGTGCATCCAAAAAAGGAACGGTTGGGTTATCCAACTAATTCTTTGGGAAGAGTGTAGATATACTATATGCAATGTCGAATACCAATTTGCAAGGGGAATAAATACCTAATTATTGAGATAGAGCAAAACAACCTTTGGCCCACAAAATCCCTCATATCTTTGCAAATACTCTACCATGTAGGCTAAATATTGGATCATTTGGAAGTGGAAATAAAGCTGAATCCAAAACCCATTAAAACCCGCAACACCATGCAATGGGTTGCAGTGTGCTACAGGTTTGATTTTTTGGATACCGTACCCATACCTGTGAATACCATGGGTATTCCCGTACCCGTATACACTAGTCCCGACCTCCATTCCTCAGAACACTGAGGAATTCGATGCTTGGTCCTGGATGGCCCATACCTCTGGGAATTACCCCATGCTAGAATGAATGTGTGAGTATATGCACTTCGTTAATGACACTGCTGCAGGGGCTCAAATGCCCCTGATGAGCTATGCCCTTGCCCACTGGAGATTACCCGGTTGGCTCCCCGTTGAGATGCAGTTGGCGCGTGGATTGCGCCAACTCAATGATCCAACTTGCCTGGAGCAACCCTCACTCCTGGACTCCGCAGAAATGTGGGCATAGTTCATGCACCAACATCTGTACCAGTGGAGACACCACCCTGGTACCATGTTAGATGAACAGAGGGTCTCGCTCCCTCATGTCAGGGGGCAACTCCTGCTTCATCAACAGATTCTTTCAGGGCTATCCCCTGAGGTCAAAATCCTCTTGTCGCTTTGTATTGCCAAGGTACTTGCTATGCCGGGCTTGTACTGATGGATTCAAGAGTGGGAACGCCTCACTCTGCCCCCCATACGCCGTCGGCAACCTATGCCAATTACCAACCATCAAGTCTCCTTAGAGGATGTCATAAGACACCTCGCCTCTATGGGAGTCTCAGACGAGGAAGTCCAAGAAGGATATCACTATGCCATCGGCTGGCTTACAGCAATGGCCACCACCAACTCCTCCCATTCAGAAGAGTCTACTATTGCTGCAGATGTCGTGCGACATCTGTGGCAACTTCCCAACTCTCTTTCAGAGGATGTCCCTCTGATGACTGAACCCCAGTGGTGGATCGCCGGGACTAACGATGTGGCTCTTTGGGAGCCACGAAGGAAAAGGAAATGAGATGCTACCATCCCCACCAGGGGCAGAGCTCCTCCTCATTCAGGGCGACCCCACCCTGGATTCTTGACTTCCACTGCTCCATCCTCTGGATTCTCCAGTGAACTCTCCACTTCCATGCATGTGAGCTTTCCTCATGTGGATGACCCCAACCAGGGTTGGTTCGGCAAAGTCCCCCTCATCAAGAAGGCAACTCAAGGCGAGAAGAAGGCCTTGAAGAGGGAACGGCATATCGCTGCTGGAATACCCCCTAATGGGCCCAAGGTGCCCTTTAGATCCAAACCCATTGTCGTGACTACCAAGCCGCAAAAGACTAGAGACTCGGATGACAATGGTGACACCACTGACTCTGTCTCCGACTCCGATGGTGAAACACTCACCATCGAGAAAACATGCTTTCCTTTGGTCCCTTTTGATGAAGGGCAGATGACTGACACTGCTCTGGGGAATTCCCCAGAGACACCTATCTCCCAACTGCACTCATCGGTTTCCAACCACGAGAGCCAACTTCTCTCCTCGGTGCCCGACCACGAGTGCAAGATACCTGTTACCACCCCTGAGGAGGTCTGCCTCCTGATGGTGGATCTCAATATCCCTGAATCCTCGGCAATCCACAATGAGTCCCACATATCCTCATTGGATCTCAACAAGACCCATAACCCTGACGACCCTCTCGAATGAGGTTGTCGTGTTTTTTTATAAACCAATCTGACTGCGTTGTTGCACCCTGACAATACCCATATATTTGATGATACTCTTCGAGGTTGTTTTCTTACTCAAAACATTATGCTTCTCTCCTGGACGAAGCCTAAGGGGGAGGGTGTGGTGACCCGGGGCTTGACCTGCATTTGTACATATTATAATTACTTGCTATTGGCCTGACTGGTCCCTATATAGGGACCAGTCCTCAATTTAGATAATGATCTTTTTTTACCACTACCATTACATGAAATATATATGTTATTCGTGTTCTTTTGGTGTGTGATATAAGGAGATCCCCCTTGACTCACTACACACGGCCTCCACATTTACATGGATGATTTCTTCAGTTGGGATTTCACCGATAATCTTACTTGGTACAGAGGAGCTTTTTGTCCTCGACATCAAGTGCAATTGCTCATCCTGTGGGAGAGTATCACTTGCCCTTTTGAGAACAGGAAGCAAGAGTATGGGGAGCTGCTGAAGATCATTGGCTTTTGGGCTGATGCCAACCAAGGCAGTATCTCATTACCCCCCCAATCAGTAACTGATCTGGTTGGTAAAATTGATAGCTTTCTTGCAACTTCTAATTGGACTCCTACTCTCTGTGACTGGCAATGCCTCACAGGACATCTCAACTGGCTATTGAATGTTCTGCCCTGGGGTCATCCTGGTTTAACAGAATTGTATCGGAAGATGAGTGGAAAGACACACTCGTTCGCAGGAATTCCAATCAATGCCACCATCACAGCTGACCTCTCTTGGTTGAAATCTATCATTCCTCATTCCATTGGCATTTGGTTTGTCAATTCCAGTCTATGGTGTTCTCCAGATGCCGACCTGGTGATGTGGACCAACGCAACTCTGAAAACTGCATTATCCTTCGTTTACGCTAATCATGGATTCATTTATCCTATCCATCATCCTACCGGAAGTGCTGAGAAGATCAACATTTTCTTTCTAGAGCTTGTCGCCATTCTCTCTGCCATACATCACGCCGCCTCATTCCCTCGTCCTCCTCACCGCTTGCTTCTTTGGACTGACAGTCTGGATGCTGTCCATGTTCTCAACTCTCTCCGCACTTCAGAGATCATTCACAATGCTCCTCTTCTCGGAATTGCTGAAGTCATCCTCAATTCTGGGATTGATCTGCAAGTGCGACACATTGAGAGAAAACTGAACATTCATGCGGATATGTTATCATGTTTACTTCTCGATGACTACCATAGCAGATTTCCTGCTGACCACGTCCATTACTTCACTCCTCCATGGGAGCTGATGCCGGCATGATGGAGAGCATGCTTTTAAGTGCACTGGGAGGGCAATGTTGTACACCACATTCAGCTCGCCCTCCCATGGACCTTGCCAACATTGATAGTCGTGCATTGCATCTCCAGATCAACGCAATTGAGCAGTCCACCGTCAAAGGTTACGCAACAGGAGCTCGCAACTACATCAACTTTTGCATTGTACACTCACTTCCTCTCAATCCTACACCCCAAACCTTATCGCGCTACATTGCCTATTCTTCCCAATTCATTGTGTCTGCTCCCAAATATCTCACTGGTGTTCGGCACTTTCTTCACAACATCTATCCAGATTTTGATGACAACCGTGCTCATCCTCTCGTTGCCTCCACCATCTGAGGATCAAAGAAAATTCATGCAGATCCCATCCATCGCAAGTTGCCTCTCCGAACTTCTCATCTCCAGGCCTTTTTGCATATTGCATGTTCCACTTCTTCATATGATGATCTCCTGTTCATCACTCTTTTATCCTGTGCATTTTATGCTTGCCACCGCATGGGCAAACTCGTGCAGAAGAATGACAAGAGCCTCTTTGACTGGAGGAAAATCATCAAGCAAGCTTCACTCAACTTTCTGGATGGATGTGCACAATATCATGTACCATATCACAAGAGTGACCCCCTTTATCAAGGAACAGAGATCTTATTCACTCAGCAGGTGACAGCTGATCTTGTTTCCCTACTTCACGAGTATTCCCATCTTTGTGATCATTGCCATGGTTCACGTTCAGCCCTGTGGCTGTGCAAGAGCAGTTCTCACCCATCTCGCTCATGGTTTGATCAAAAATTCTTCGCCATCCTCAATTGTGACTTTGGAGGCCACTCTCCTTGAGCAGAAGGCGCTATGTTCCTTGCTGGTCTTGGTCTTTCTGAAACAATCATTCAAGCCATCGGTTGTTGGTCCTCTTCTGCTTGGAAAATCTCCATTCGTGAGAATCCTACAATCCGTGCAGAACAGCAACTCGCCGCCATCTGCCTGCGTCTTGCTCCATCCTAACCTCTCCTCACTCCCATCTTCTTACACCACCCCCATCCCCACACACCCCCCTGTCAGCTCTTCTTTAGCCTCTCCACTCCTCATCTATCAATTTTGGGGTCCTGAAGGGACCTCTGTTTGCACTACTTTGTTTTTCTTGAGCAACGCAGCAGAGGTCATCGTAAACGTGGGTTCCAAGGGTAAGGAGCATTTTCGTAGGCCTCTGCGCCACTCCAAAAAATCCTTATCTTCATTGAGCTCCACTCAATCTTATCTCACCCCAATTGTTCATGCTGTCTACGGCTTGGTGCTAACGTCTTAGCAGAGGCCTCATCATAGACAGTCTCAGCATGGACAGGGGATTTTACTTGTGCTGCTTCTTTCTCAACTCTCACATTTGCATCCAAGCAGCACAGGTAAGCACTTCGCACACTTGTCAGGATCTATTTTCACATTTCAAGATAGTTGTTCTATCAGGCTTCACCTTTGAGCTTCGCTCTATCACAACAACTATCTTTCATTGTGAGATTCTGGAGCTCTTCTTCCATTGCAGATAACTCATCATTGTTCTCACTTCCAGGGTTCAACTGATTTCACTAGCTCCGCTATCGTCTCCAGTTGAACCTTTATAGTGTTAATGCGTTGCTCAAAGCATCTCTCACTTTTTTGTGGCCCTCCCTCCTCTCCCTTTTCTTCTTTTTAGTCAAATGGTCTTTTATCTAGTTGTACACACATTTCATAGCTTTTGTAGCCTCTCCACTCCTCATCTATCAATTTTGGGGTCCCGAAGGGACCTCTGCTTGCACTACTTTGTTTTTCTTGAGCAACACAGCAGAGGCCTTGAAGGAGTGCAACAAGTCTTTTCTGGGCTGGGAGGGCAGACACAAATCCGCATTCGAGGCAATCAAAAAGGCGGTTGTTAGCAGGGAGTGCTTGACAACAATTGACTTCACGCTAATGCCAAGTCATAGGATTTTTGTTATGACAGATGCCAGTGATTACCAGTCTGGGGCAGTTCTCTCCTTCAGGAAATCATGGGTGACGGCATGCCCGGTCGCGTTCGATTCTATGATGTTCAAAGGAGCAGAACTGAACTACCCAGTGCACAAAAAAGAGATGCTAGCTATAATTCATGCATTGCAAAGATGGCGCTTGGATCTCATTGGAGTGCCCTTCATGGTGTATACTGACCATAAGACTCTGGAGAATTTCAATTGCCAGCATGACTTGAGCTGGTGGCAAGCTCGATGAATGGAATTCATGTCGCAATATGATTGCAAGATTGTTTATGTGAAAGGGGAGGAAAATTGTGCGGCTGATGCCTTGTCACAGACATTGTTCGAGGCAGAGGAAGTGGCGTCTATTCCATACCCACCTGACAACTGCAATTTGGTGGCCACAATTCTAGGGACAAAGCATGATTCTTCCATGTGTGCCCATGTAATGGCAGGGCCAGAAATGTTGGCTCTGCCTGCCCAGGTGATCACGACAACACTAATGATATCTGCAGATGGAAAACTACTGGACGACATCCACTCGGGTTATGCGGAGGACAGCTGGTGTACCCGTCTGCTTGAAGCGGTGTTCTTGCCACATGGAGTATGAAAAGTTGATGGACTTCTGTATGTGGGGGACCGGTTGATTATCCCAAGAAAGTCAACAGTATGTGAGTCATTGTTCCACCTGGCTCACGATGTCCTGGGCCATTTTGGGTTCATGAAATTGTATGGATCTCTTTGTGACTCATTCTACTGGCCAAATATGCGGCGTGACTTGGAACTGGCTTATGTGCCGAGCTGTGCCAATTGTCAATGAAACAAGCTGATGACAAAGAAACCCATGGGCCCTTTGCATCCACTCCCGATACCAGATCAGTGTGGTGACTCTGTGGCAATAGACTTTATTGGACCCTTGCCGGAGGACGAAGGATACAATTGCATTGTGACATTTACTGACAGGTTGAACAGTGACATTCAGATTGTGGCTACTCAGACTAACATCACGGCTGAAGAACTGGTGGTCCTGTTTTTCAATGAGTGGTACTGTGAGAATGGACTTCCTCTGGAGATAGTCTCAGACCGCGATAAGCTCTTCATGTCAAAGTTCTGGGGGGCACTACACAAAATCATGGGCATAAAACTGAAAATGTCATCGGTGTATCACCCTCAATTGGACAGCATGAGTGAATGGTCCAACAAGACAATAAACCAATGTCTACAATACCATGTGGAGCGAAATCAGCTAGGATGGAAAAGGGCATTGTGCTGGGTGCATTTCGACATCATGAACACGATCAATGGGTCGATGGGTTTCTCCCCTTTTCAACTACAAATGGGATGAAGCCCATGGGTAATCCCACCCCTGATAAAGTTGCTAGAAGGCAAAGTCAAGGATATACGAGCAGTGGAAGTGATTGAGAGGCTGCATCAGGATGTTAAGGAGGTGCAGGATAATATGCTCCGCGCTAAGATTTCTCAGGCACTCTCTGCAGATCAACATCACTCTAATGATTTTCCTTTTAGTAAAGGAGGCCGTGTCATGCTATCTACCTTGCACAGGCAACAGGACTACAAAGCTAAGGGAGAAAAACAGGTGGCAAAATTTATGCCTCAGTACAATGGACCATATTTGGTTACAGACACAGCACCAGAAGTGTCGACAATCACAGTGGACATGCCTAACAACCCTAACATGTTCCCAACCTTCCACACCTTGCAGGCGCTACCTTTCATGGAAAACGACAGGGAACTTTTCCCCTCTCGAGAACTGGGATGCCCAGAGGCTGTCGTCATCAAAGGTGAGGACAAGTACTTTGTGGACCAAATCCTGGAGGAGAGAAGACGAGGAAGGGGAGCGCAGTATCTGGTAAGGTGGCAGGGATACAGGCCTGAGAAAGATCGCTGGCTGCCCAGACGTGAACTGCAAGACTGCAAGGCTCTGGACATCTGGTTGGCGCGGAAGGAAGCTAGTTGCAGTACATAGCCTTCTTTTTGTTTGCCAACCAGTAGCTTTTCCCCACTGGGGTTTTTAATGCACCCGCACTCATGCCTTTTTTTACTTAAATTTTTGTGGAGTGTGGAGATATTTTTTTTAATTTTCCCAGGGGGAGGGTGTAACAATATTACTTATTTACACTTATTTACTGCTCCAGACAGATATGGACAACATGGATCTATCTTTCTTTCTTACCATCATCACCTTCATCATCATCGATAGAGATCTCTCGCTTATAAAATCACCTCTTTTGCCTGCTTAGTCTCAGTCTGACTCTAGTGAAGTGTGTGCCCCTAACACAGCACGTGCTTACAACTTATCAGACACCAAATATGCTACCTTGGTGCAATATTGCACCAAGTTCCTCATAGATTCCAGCAGGCTATAGCAAAAAGATTGCCATGGCAAGCATAAGATCATTGCCATCCACAAACAACATATAGACATTATTTGAGCATCACACAACCATATTGGACACAAAATGATCTTTGCCATGAAGTCCCACATCACTCTACAGTTCTGGTGGCCCAATATGAAAGCCAATATTGCTTGGTATATCCAAACTTGCCACTATTGCTAGCTTCAACTGACTCAAAACCTCCTCATTCCACCAGCAGTTGCCACTCCAGTCCCTCTATTCAGAAAAGTCTACATCAACACAACACACATGCCTCCTTCGAATTCAGGCGGATATTAGTACATCATGCTAAGGCTGATGTTCAATAACTTATTGGCCAGAGTTTCAGATGCTTTGGAACAGAACTGTGAAAACT
This sequence comes from Tricholoma matsutake, assembly GCA_026075535.2. NCBI lineage: Eukaryota > Fungi > Basidiomycota > Agaricomycetes > Agaricales > Tricholomataceae > Tricholoma > Tricholoma matsutake. The sequence goes on along the minus strand of AP026540.1, from coordinate 7,009,885 downwards.
ATCAGGGATTAGATCTTCGAAGAAACAACTTAATTGTTTAATCTTTTGGCGAAAGGGAAACTTCGCTGGTGTCATTCTTCAATCAATGTATGTAAGAGTAAAAAACATGTGCTAGAAGACTGAAACTCAAAATACGGCGGGGGGTTCGCCATAAGCATCAGGCTGTTGATATGCAGGTTCCTGCGGAGCGTACAGCTCTTCTGCCGGCGCAGCAGCAGGAACGACAATGGGGTCCCTCTGTTCAGAAGAAGGCTCGGACACGATCTTGTCAACGGAAGGTTCGAAGATTTGGACGGAATCAGGAAGGGGTTTTCGAGGCCCAAGCAAACCTTCAGGATCAGAGCCTTTCATGCTAAGCGGACGTAAGTAACAGCTCCTTTTGTGCAATTGCCAACTCACATTTTGACTTTGATTCCGAGCACACCTTGTTTTAACAACACATGCCGGACAGCGTAGTCTACAAAGTCTCGCGCGGGTTGACCGGAGTGAAGCATGAAGCCATCCGTAAACTTCATCGATTTAGCACGAGCTGCACGCAGCTTGCCGGAAACGACAACTTCGCATCCCTTAGCACCAGACTCCATAACGAACCGGAGGACACCATAACATGCACTACGCAAAATCGAAGAATGAAGACGGTGCCTAGTATTATGAACGAGTTAAACATACCGACGCACGGCAAGACCACCGAGAAGCTTGTATCTCAAACTTTCACACTGAGCAATGGCAGAAAGTCCACGGTACTGGACCTTCTCGGCATACAATTCAAGGGAATTTTCAGGAAATTTGAAACGCTTCTGCACGAGTGCAGTGAGTTCGCGGATACGACGACCCTTCTCTCCCAAAACTTCCTGGGTGTGCGTTGCACGGATAATGATCTAGTTTGGTCTGCTGAGAGCCACATCAATAGAGGGATACATGTTATTTCTCTTACCTCGGTGCGAGCATGAGTGACACGAACGTCGCAACCTGAGTAACCCTCTTCGGCGAGTTCACGGGTGAAGAACTCATTGAGTTCGGCACGGAAAACACCATCAGCTACGAACTTGCGCTTTTTGCTGATTTGGGCGGCCATGTTGATGGTAGGTGTTATGTCTCAGGAACGAGCGTTGAGGATATCGTACTGGTGGTAGATTCGGTGGATGTGGCTTGGGAAATAGACAGTACCACCGTCATTTGCCGACGCACGTGACCTGTCACCTATTTAACGAGTGGCTTGAACGTAGATTCATGATCACTACTTACTGGGCTGCCTAGACATGAGCTTCGCATTCGTCGATATGGTGAGTACCGGTTTTTTCATTGTTCCTACCCCTTCTTCTATGACGAGTGTTGTAATATTCAACCATTGGCACCTCTTAGTAGACTTGCTTCACGGTCAACGAGACTTGCTCTCGCGTGAATCACTGACATGAATGACTTGCTGAGAATCTAATTTATCCTTTCTCCCCTCTTGATATTCTACTCATACTAACTGTCTTTTGTAGGGTTTCGAATTCGTGGTAGCATTTTCAAAATTCACATGCAATAAAATATCTTGTCATCCATGAGTTTCGTTAACAAAGATACCCGCTGCACCCATTCCGCTCCCCACACACATGCTCGTACAAAGAATCTTAGCGTCCCTGCGTTTGAGTTCTGCGAGACCAGTTACGACTTGGCGGACTCCAGCTATTACAGGTTGATTGAGTCTTGTTGATTATAGATTATTTGAGTGATTGAGTGAGTACGTACTCATTCCCAGTGGATGTGAGATAGCAATAGCTCCCCCGCTATGAACCGGGAAGAAAGAAACTAGTTAGTAGTGAGGATTAATAGGAAGGAGTCATACTTCGGATTTATTTTCTCGATAGGAATCTGTAACTCCTCGACACAGTATGCGAATTGTGAGGCGAATGCTTCGTTGATCTGCATATCAGCATGAATATTTAGCTTATATATTTAGCTTACAATGCGTTTACAGTAGTGCTGACCTCAAATATATCAATATCTTCTTTGGATAGACCTATCTGAGAGAGGAGCTTGGGAATAGCAAAAATCGGCGCTATGCCCATATATCTAGGTTGAACACCTAGTATGCACGAGTATTGTTCATGACTCGGAACTATGAGACTGAAACGCGACCTACCGACAAGCGCACTTCCCACCCATTTACCGACTATTTCCATTCCATCCGCCAGGGCTCGTTCTCGTGTAGTCAAAATACAGAGGGCAGCGCCATCACCGACTCCACTAGCATTTCCAGCCGTGGTAGAGGCTTCACCCCAATTGGAAAACGCAGGTTTCAATGCAGACAGTGACTCAAGAGTGACACCCGGACGAATGGTGTCGTCCACAGATATGGTAATGCCCTTTACTTCGATGGGTAGAATTTCATCTGCAAATATCCCGCTGGCTACGGCCTGCACAGTGCATAAACAATTTGTAGTAGAAAGGCGACATGTGAGATGGACCTTAGCAGCTCTAGTATGCGAAATAAGAGCATATTCGTCTTGCTTCTGACGCGATACTTTATATGTTTCTGCAACCATTTCTGAGGTCCAACCCATGGGCTGTAAACTTAGTGTGGCAAAACTCGATAAGTAGGAAGGATTATGCACATACTTGGATACAATCGTGAGCAGCGGAACTCTTGTCCACTGTCTCGGATATTTCAGGAGTTGGACGTGGGCTATATTGAATGCAGCCGTTCTCAAGGAGGTCATACCCACGTATCACGAGTGAACGTACTTCAGGCTCATGCTCTCAACTCCCACAGCAAGACCTACAGACGTCTCCCCTGCTTGGATAGAATGTGCGATGCTGCGTATTGCCATTAACCCCGAAGAACAAAGCCGATTGACGGCTGAGACAGATACATCATGAGGTATACCAGAAGCTAAGGCTGCAGCGCGGGAAATGTAAAGTGGTGATGGATGGTGACATGTACCTGCGAAACTGGAATCAAGACACCTAGAAATTCAAGAACGAATGTATCTCACCGACACAGATGTCGTCAATCTTAGATGGATGAAGCTTGGTTGTCTCCAGAGTTGCCTGGAGGCTGTTAGTTGCGTATTGGGTAATACTGAAAGTGGCTTACCTTAAACAGGGCCCGGAGCATCTCGTCAACAGGTATATCCTTCAACTGACCTTTCCTTGCCTTGCCGACAGCAGTACGCTTCGCGAAACTTATGACAACATCGTCTGGATTCTGCTGCAAAATCGCACCAAGACCACGGGAATCAGCCCGTGTGGAGGCACGTCGAATATTGAATGGGACCCGAAATATGTACCGAGAGGATACAGACAGCATTCTATGTAAGTGGCAAATAGACGTATAACGTGTGTTTTAAAGGGATGATGAGTACTTCGGAACATCGAACAATGTCCGCTGCCGTCGTTCGAACTTCCAGTCCACCTGACCGTATACTTCAAGCCTCACCACGTGCTCAAAAAAGTATGGTCTCTTCGTGCTGGAAAAGTCCACGGACAGAAATCGCTCCACACCTATACCATATCATGATAAGTCAGGTATATCCCCTCCACCTCCCTGTTTTCTTTTGGTTTTCCATATCCGACTGAGGAAGGTATAGCAGTTAGAGCAGATATTGTGAGCAAGTTTAGGTTCTCCACATCCCGGACAATTTACGATATCTGGAATAAAATGAGTTCTCTCGGAACGACGAAACTCACAAACATTACTACATACTCTGCTTGTCTTTCAGTCCCTTATTGGCACTACGCATCGATTTTCTGGAGTGTGAAATCTTGGATTTTGGAACAGCAAGCACGATAGGTGGAAAGAGTTGAAGGAGTGATTGCACTGTAGGTAATATTGGCGATGCCACTCGATGAAAAATCGCTGGTATGAGGCTTGCAGCGAACAGGGACCGTGATAGATGACTTTGTAATGCGGGCAGTAGGACACTACGCGTCTGACGCGCCAGCGTAGCCATGAGTTGAAGATTGAAGGTTCAATTTGAACTCCGACCCGTCAACAACTCCGGACTCACTCAGATACTGTGTCGATGTTTCGCGTTACTCGTCCTTTGTATCAGGTTTTGAAAAGAACTACTGGCATTACAGGCCTTGCTGTTCACCCAGATCCTCTTCCGGAGCTGACAAAAACCTACGAGTCTACACTCACCATACTGTCTTCAATCCCATCCTCATCCGTTTATCGACAAGGCGTCGAAGCCCTCACCCGCCGCAAGCTCGATATTGTACAAGGTGCAAGTGGGGACGTTGCTTCAGTAGAGAAGCAGTTGGAGGAGGGTCAAATAGAGGAATCCTTGGATATTGCTCAGGACGAGTTAAGGCTAGCAGCAAAGATGATTGAATGGAAGGCGTTAGTCACCTGTCTTATTTACGCTAAAATGATGGCTAATACTGCAGAAATAGTTGGAAACCTCTGGAAGAGAAACCTGAGCGAGGTCAGTGGGAGTATTTTGGGCAGAGCACATCATGATCATAAGATGCTCGTGTTGCACTTTGGGAAAAAAAATGTATCGCCGAAATTAACAATGAGTTGGTACCAAGTAATATAAGCGCTGGGAAGATAGGAAGAAAGAAAAAAACAATCCGCTGGAAACAGGATTTGAACCTGTGCGGTGAAACACCAAGTGATATGATTTGAAGAATTCAAGTCACTCGCCTTAACGACTCGGCCATTCCAGCTTCTGAAATTAAATGATTCAAGGTTACAACTCCATTTATTCTCAGCTCGGACTTTTATTAATAACTTGCAGCAACTTTTTGTCGTTTCTGGAGCTTTTCATCCGCTGCCTCGAGCAGTATTCTCGTGCCAATGGATTCTTTGATCCCATTCACAACGTCGGGGTCTCTAGTGGATTGCGTGGACAGTACGTCTGCCCAAAGTCAACTCCTGCACCACATTTTGAGCACAATCATCATCACCCTTGACATCTCTGCCCTTTTCCCTCTATTGCCTAGGGAAGATGCTTGTTATATTAAGAGATGGAAGAAAACTTCACGGTGTCCTGCGTTCTTACGATCAGTTTGGTATGTGGAATTTCTTATTAATGGTCAATGTTAAACTTTCGTCTACAGCCAACCTCGTGCTTGAAGATACCGTGGAACGAATATATCAAGGGAACGCTTTTGCTGAAAGCTGGCGAGGTCTTTATCTTATTCGCGGCGAAAATGTTGTTTTACTCGGCGAAATAGTGCGTGTGCTCTAACGTCCTCGTTGTTTTCTCATTTCGTCGACAGGATCTTGATCAAGAAGACGACATTGCTCTGCGACAAGTAGATTGGAATGTCTTGGAACCCCATCACAGGGATGAGGTGGAGGCTAAGAGACTACGGGAGGAATCCAAGTCGAAGATTTTGTTTGAGCGGAACGGTTTTTGCAAGGAGGGCGGAGAAGGTGACGGTTATTAGGCTGCAGGATTCTTTCAGCTATACTGGAGTGATGTTGTCAAGTGTCTTAGTGCAAGGCTGATTCCCAGCGCCACTGAGGAGGGTCCAGGATTATATTGTATTAGTATTCATTGATTTTGCCCAAACGCACAAAGCCCAACATCAATAACTATACTACTCGTAAATTGAACTGTACATGACCTCAGTTCTTACCTCTTCCGCCTTGTCTTCTCGGGTGAGCTCTGTGAAACCGAGCTATCACGTCGATTCACGAGGGCGCTTTCCTTTTCTTCCCCTTCTTTGACGTACCGGTGTGTGTTTTCCCTCCGCTTGAACCATTTGCTTGCTTTGCAGTGTGGATCTTAGCCCCAGCCTTGTCAGAATCGGCGCAATTGCGACTCTGTGGGTCGACTATATCTTCTATGCGTTTGCGTATTTCGCGTTCTCGAGTCGTGAGGTTGGAAAGCGCATCTTCTTTCTTCTCCTTTTCTTGACATACGTCTTTCTGGCGCACGACTTGCCAGCTGCAGCGTCGAGTAAGTCACTGACGATGAAGTATTCGTACAAAAGCAGCTTACCCAGCATGGCGGTCACACATCTTTTTCCCCGGGCACCACCACTCACCAAGATCTTCTGAGACACCATCTACCTGCATATCACCCTGATTGCTTTCCGCCTTCACATCTTCATAGCTTTCGAGTACTCCTGCTCCAAAATCTGCCCACTCATCGTCCCCGAAGCAGAGGCGCTGGTCCCATCCACACTGATCAACCTGCTCAGCTCGCTCGCTCGCCAGCTCAATGAGCTTTTCTCTCCATACCACTACCTCCACTCCCTTCTTGATCTCTTCCCGTAATTTGACTACCTGGTCAAGCAGACCATTCAAACGTTCAAGTTCCCTCTCGACTTTCCCTTTCCTTGGTTTGATCTCCACTTCTTCACGCTTACAATCGTCTTCACCCTCCCTCTTCATGAATATCCCGTCATCCGCACTGACGACTATTCCCTCCCTTTTCTCTGCATTCTTTACGCTTTCCCACAGCTTGTCTTTCTTTCCACCCTTCTTTGCCCAAGCGTCCAGGCGCGTTTGCATATACTTGACACCGCATTCGTCTGAGCAATACTTTGAGAAGGCGCCTCGGGCAGGTTTGTGGCATGCCTTGACGGAATCAGGATCCGCATGCTTAAGTCCAAAAAGGCATCGTCGTTTGTAAGTCGTGTGAAGAAAAAGATGAGGGTTTTCTGTGGATGACACATTTAAGCTGCAATTTCAAGCTAGACTGCGAAGTGACATACGTTCTACACAAGGCGGACAAATGAATTGATCAACTAGATCAACCTCGAGGTCGGGCATATTCACACATTGAGTGTGATACCATTCATCACAACTGGAAGACAGACACGATATCAGGCCTCGTCCAAGCACCAGTAGGAAGGACGCACCGATCGCAAGCAATCATAAAGCGATCCTCGTCGTACTTCGTTTTGCAGACGCAGTACAATTTGTCACCTTCATGCCCATCAGATTCTTCTTCCTCCTCCTGTTTCTCCGCTTTAGGATCACCCTCGGGGCCTACAGATCCACCAGGCATTGTAGAGGTTGAGCGGGAGCGCGACCCCGTGGCTTTCTTCACGGCAGGGGTAGCTGACGTCTTTGCGCTTTTGGCGGGAGCTGGGGGGACAATGACGTTATCCGCGTCTTTCGTTTTGGGTTTCGGTCCTAGTTTTGCTCGGGATTTGGCTGCAGCCTGTTGATTTTTTGTCAGCGCAAGAGCAGAAAATCGCAATTCAAACACACCTTGGACGTCCCATCTTTCTTCTTTGCGGTAGGGGCTGTGGCTGTAACGCTCCCCGCTCTCTCTCCTCGGGCAGGCGTAACAGAGGCTGGGGGAGGCATAGATCCACGCTCTGACGGGCGAGCAGACGATGATCGAATGACAGGAGAGAAGTTCCCAGGGAGCGAAACATTTGACACAGCAGACACAACAGAAGGCGAATCCTGTTGAGCGTCAGAGTTGGAAGTAGCCTGAATGAATAGATTTTTCGTGGTCAACATTGGCATTGCAGACGTTGTCGGTCCTGAAGTACGACGGCTCGTATGGTGCATGGACGGCCTATCATCTACCAGACTCAGCAGCTCATCTTCCACATCAACTTCCATCCCCACATGTGGAACATCCGGTTCCAATGTTTCCGCCACAAGTTCCGTCACGGCGAGATCTACATCCATGTCAACATCGACGTTGGGCTCTATTTTACTTGGTATGGTCGGGGAGTTGACCACAAGTTCCTCCAGTTCCTGTTCGAGGGCGACAGCAGCCTCGGGCATTGTGACAGGTGTTGACATCCGTTTCTTGGATGAAGAGGCCACTGAAACAGTATGAGGAGGAATAGGAGGTGGTACGCGAGGGGGCGCTGCGGATTCATCAGAAACGGGATGCGACGGGACGTCATCGTAATGTTCCAGAAACCACTCGTGTGCATCTTGAGATTTAGTTGGGGGAGGGGTAGGTAGCCGAGGCCGGCGGATAACTTCATGGGCCTCTTTGATTCTCGAAACCGATCCTTCCACGGTCTGAACTTCACCAGCTGGCCTAGTGTGAGATCTTTTCCTTTCCTCACCAGGCATCTGACGGTCTTCGGGGATGCGGTGTCGTCCCCTCTCCGAAGTACGATCCTTAGACCCCAAGCTCACATCCGTCTCTTCTGATTTCCTCGCTGCCATGGCTTTCCCTGCTTGACTTCCAGGAGAAACCCTTCGACCGGCAGGCTTAAGTAGGCCTTGTCCGTCCCGCTGACCTTCTACAGCACCGATATGAATACGCCCCCTCTCCTTCTCTCGATCAGGCATGACAGGTTCGGCGACTGCTGTCGGTTTCCGCTCAAGCGCCGAAGCTGGTTGAGTAGGAGATCTAGGAGGTATAGGCACTACCTGAGGGTCGATACGTTGGTAGCCCATGTCCGCCGTTGCCGTCTTTCCTCGATCGGGAGAAAGTCGTTCCTGCTCCTCTGAAGATATTGGAAGGTTTGGTGAATCAGAGTATCGTCGTTTCTTAGTTGGATAGAACGAAGTGTCGTCCGGAACAGAGGAATTTGGAGAAAGAATATGGTTGAGGTGTGCTGAAGTCGGATGTGTCTGAATCTTCTGGCTTATCATGGGTAGAACTTGGTCTGGGTCTGAGTTGCGCGGGACAACGTGAGGGCTAAGCTGAGGCTTTGAGAAAGACGCGGAAGGAAGTTGTAAATGCAGAGGCATCGAAGGGACGCGAGGAGGAATTGTAGGGGATGTAGAGGGATTAGGATATGCAAGCTGTCGTTCTCGAGCCAGTTGGCGCTGTTGTTGCTGCTCCTTGAGTAACAGTTGCTCGTGATGTTGTCGTTGTCGAATCAATTCGAGCTGCTGGATAAGCGAGTCGTGATCAGGATGAGAGGAGGTTGGTGGTGGCGGTTGAGGTGGGAAATAGACAGGGCGATGGGTCTCATTGACTGGCCTTATCTGAACTTGATCGTCGGGAAGCGACCTATCATGAGTACGATGATGAGGGAGTTGTGAGTTGAGCTGGGGGGAATAAGAGGGACTTTGTATCCGGTACTCATAAGGAGGGCTGACAGTAGCAGAACGTTCAAAAGGTCGTGAATACTGCTCGGTCGGCTGGCGAGAAGGTGAACGATGATGCGAGCGCTGATGAGAGCGATGGAGTGACTCGTGAATGAGAGGGCTTGTTAGATGTGGTGTATCTTGATCTGCAGAACTGCCAGCACTAAGCCGTCTCCGCTCCTCGGTGGCAGCATGGACGAGAGCTTCGAGACCAAGGAAAGGGAGTTGGTGTTGAGGTGGTGGAGAATGAACAGGATTATAGGTATGGTGTGATGAGGAGGGACGATGGGACGAGGAGGAAGACTGGTGAGTGTCCTGGTGAGCGTCTTGGTGAGCAGCCAGGTGTATAGAAATGGGAGGATAAGGTGAAGTAGACGGGCGAGGATGAAAGGAATTGGACTGAGCACTAACTTGAGTGGCAGCTCGATGCAGATTTTTGAGATGTGGGGCAAGTACGACAGGCTCTACGACGGGCTCTGGTGGTGTGTCGTCGTCACAAAGCAGGGATGATATGGCAAGACGTCTCGACGCCATGACAGATGGCGACAAAGTGAGCTAGACGGCGTTGACAACGATGACAAGTTCTAATCTCAGAAACCGCAGAAATCCCACAGTAAAATAATAATAAATTTGTACAACAAGACATTGCGATGTTTGCCTACAACGGGAACCACGAAGAGTTCACCGCCAGTACTCATTGTACTTTCAAGCTCACCGCACCCAAGTCCCATCGTTCATGCCATTCCTAGCATTCTTCATCTCCAGCACACTATGACGGTCTCGAGGTCCTCGACCCACTCCAGTCCTGAAATCAGGCGGGCAGACCATCGTCGAGATGCTTTTGAGCGGCTATGAGACGAAGTTTGAGTTTAATAGATACGACAGAGATTGATAAATTACCTGTGGTATTGCGTTTTGAAAAGAAAAGAAAGAAGGAGGAGGGAGTGTTATTTATAGTACAAACTGTATAGTACCAAATGCGTGGCTTGCCAGGACCCCGGATTCTTTCCTCTCTTGCACCAAAATTCTGCAAAGCCTCTCAAGTTCTCCAAAATTTTCAACTCCTTCATTTGTCCATAGTCTGACTATCCTTCAAAAGGGCCCCGTCAAATATGTCGGTGGCCACAAAAAACCCGTTTGCCCTTTTGGATGGTCTCTTTCTATTCCTTTTCTTCACCCCTCTCTTCTAATCTACTCACATCTCTCAGCTGAGGATGCCTCCAGACCCTCAAGCCCTGCTCCTGCCCCTGCCGTCGAGGTTCCTGCACCTCCTCCTGCCAATGCTCGCGGCAATCAGAAGCAACGGGGAGGTCCTGCTGCTCGAGGTGGAAAGTACTATTCCAGAGGTGGTGCCAACAAGTCCACTCCTAAGGATGCCAATCTAAATCAGAACGGTGTTGTTGAAGAACCTGTCGCTTCCGAAGGACAAAGGAGATGTATGTCCATCATTTTCCGTCTTGATCGCCCATGTCTCTCAACTTATTGATCTTCCCTCCAGCTGATGGCCGCGGCAGAGGTAGAGGCGCTCGCGGCTCTGGCCCCCAACGTGGCGGACGTCGTCCTTTTGATAGGCATAGCCAGACGGGCAAGACGTCAGTACCTCTTAACCAATTTCTTATCTTATTTCCCCATTCATCAATCCACCTAGTGATTCGGACAAGAAACTCCATCAGTCTTGGGGTGGCGATGACGGTAATGCCGAACTCAAGACTGAGCAAGCAGCTACAAACGACGCTGCTGCCGAAGGCGCTGGTACAAATGACTGGAGCGTTGACTCTGCTCCTGCCGAAGCCTGGGGTAGTCCGGCTGCTACCCCCACCGCCGATGCCTGGGGTACTCCAGAAACTGCCCCTGGTGCCGACGCCTGGAGTGCTCCAGTTGCAGACACCACCGCTCCTCCGGGAGCTGACAAGCCTGAAGGCCGCCCCCGCAGGGAGAGAGAGCCCGAGGAGGAAGATAATACTCTGACCCTCGAACAATACCTAGCACAACAGAAGGAAAAGGAGTCCGTCATTCCAAAATTGGAGGCCACTCGCAAGGCGAACGAAGGTGCTGATGCCAATATCTGGAAGGACGTCGTCCCTCTCCAGAAGGAAGACGAAGATGCTTACTTTGTTGGCAAGGTAGGAGTCTTAATCATACCGCCATGTTCCCCTTCCTTATGGTCATCTTGTGTCTGCAGATCAAGACAGCGCCAAAAGCTCGTGCCAAGAAGGAAGAAAAGGTCTTTTTGGAAATCGAGGCACGGTTCGAACGTCCTGATCGTGGTCGTGGTGGTCGTGGCCGAGGTGATAGGGGGGGTGACAGAGGACGGGACAGGGGTCGTGGTGGTCGCGGTCGCGGTGCAAGAGGTGGCCGCCAGAATGCTAACAGCGCTGTCGATGTTAATGATGCAGCAGCCTTCCCTTCCCTGTCTTGAGTTCCACAAAAAGGGTTATGAGCTGTAGGTATCCAGACTACTCTGTTTTGTTAAACTATCATTGCTCTGCACTCTCCTGGCTAATTTGTTGCATACCTTTTGGTTCATTTTTCTCCGTCTCGCCCCCCATCAGATCTGTGCTTCTCCTGCTTCATCTTGTCGACTACAAATAACTTTCTATTATTTTATACGGTCTGCTTCTTAGGTAGTCTGTGATCGTGACAACTAAACCAAGCTGAAATTTAAGTCTTACCGACGTCGCGTTAAGTCGCCATTATATTTGAGAACGATTATCTTCACAAAATATGTAACTAGGGGATGGTTCACGAATCTATGAAATAGGCGAGCGACACGTCGAGTTTGAATTTGACAGCCATTTGCAAGAACGATAGGCCTTTCGCTTTATATACCTACAATTGAAGTAGATCGACTGTCTGGCTACGGGAGACTAGTTTATACCGTTTGTTTGGTCCCAGTAATAGACATTATCGGACATCGGACGACTTTGGATACTAATCAACGTTCAACAAGCATTTTGCGAAAGGGCCTGTATCGCTGGAAGCCTTCCAAAGTTCTACTGTCAAACAATTTCATGGTCGAGAAGATTTACATCGCACGACACGGTATGCAACAATGATTTTCGACTCTCCATTATGCTGATAATATGCTGAATCTGGTAGGCTTTCGGTTGAACTGGGTGACTACTAACTGGTAGGCTCTGTGTGCGAAGTTTCCCCTGAATTTTTCGGTTGATAATGCTAGGCAGAGCAAAACGGGTCTACCGCGCGATCCTCCTCTGGCGGCTTACGGGGAGGTCAGCAGTCACCTATTCTTTCATACCGACGAAAATTCCAGGCTTTAGAGAATCCATTCAGGCACAAGCTCAGGAGCTCGGAAATTGGTTCTCCTCTCTGCCCAAGGAAGAGCAGCCTACAGCCATATTCTCCTCGCCTTACTGTAGGTCCTCTACTACATTTGTGTCGCTTTTTCGAGTAATTCGTTCAGATCGTTGTCTGCAAACTGCACAGCCCGTGGCGATCGCCCTCGGCATTCCGATATATGTCGAGCACGGTGAGACAATAAATAAAATCAGTGGAATTTAGCCGGATCTTTGTCTGTAGGTATCGCAGAATGGTACTCGCCTGTTGTGCCAGGCACGGGGCTACACCCTCGTCCAGGATCGGCCTCCTCCCTTCAGGCCTACTTCTCAGAAATAGACCCTTCTTGGTACACGGTGTGGTACCCCTCGCGCAAAGGAGAGGATGTTGAAGAAATTCATGCCCGCATAGATGGCTTCCTCGGGGTCTTCATTCCAGAAATCAAGCGTAGATATGTTGGAAAGCACTCTCGCATACTCCTCGTGAGCCACGCAGCAACTGTCATCGCCCTCGCGAGGACACTTCTCGGCACCAAGGATTTACCTCTCAGAGTTGGATGTTGTTCGCTTTCCGAGTTTACTTGCACGTCAAACACGGGAAGAGGAGGTCTATCCTGGACAGCGACCCGGCTTGCTGATGGAAGCCATCTGAAAGAGGGGGCTTCTAGAGACTGGGGCTTCGAAGACATTGAAACCGAACGAGGTAGAGTCAGTAACGTCCATTGTTCTCCGCAATCCTCTCTCATCACAAAAGGACGCAGGTGGTCAACGATCCAGGTGTGCCGGGAACAGAAGACGAGCAAGATGGACCCACAGGTTCACAGATACCTCTTTCAAGTAATCTTTAGACGGAATGCAGGATTCATGCTGGGAAGTTGTTTATTGCTTACAGTATAGATCGTAAAGATGTACACAAGGAAGAGTCTATACCCCTAGAATTTAACCCAAGCGCTCGCGTAGCTTACGCTAGAATCTCTGACTGTGAGGCATGCACTGCTTTGCTCATACCTTACCCACGTCATCACAGGATGTAAGTCTTTGTCCTGTTCGAGGGATGTAAGAGCACCAAGAAGAACTCCAATGGGATGGCGGCCGCATATCGTATTTTTTGTTTTGGCCAGATATTTCCCAAACGCGTCATGCGAATCGGCGGCACTCGGAGGGGGGAGAGTAAGTAACGCCATAGCTTCCTGATCCAGGCGCCTGATTGATGCGTGTATAGGATGTGAGGGTGTCGGTTCTGAAGCTCGCGTAAGAGAAATTGCTGGAGAGTCGCTTGGTGCAGGCTCGAGATAATAGTATGTGTACGAAAATCTTGATCCCCTAGATGTGTATGAATCAGGTTGAAGCCCAACAAAAAAAAATAGGTGGGTCTAACCAGTGGCAAAAATCACTGGATACGACACAAAATGTATCATCCCGGGCAAGATATGGTGCAAGGAGTGATCCAAACGTAGCTTCAAGTCGTTGTGATAAAGCTCCTACAACGATAGGGACGATCATAATGTCCTGCCTGTCTTCTGCAGTTAACAACCCACCCTTGTTCCAGAATAAACATTTCGTACCCAGCAAATATTTTCCGAACATATGGCAGATGCATCTCCACGCTGTGCTCCGCCTCATCATCGTTGAGCGTGAGGAGGTCGAACTTTCCCGTAGACCGCAATTCATCGATGGCTGGATAGTGTTACTTTCTGATCACAGAAGATGGACATATATATGCTCACTGTCAAGATCCAACGGTAACTTCCCGATAGGGGTATCGTATTCCTTGCAGGTCGAAAGAGCACATCCTTCCAGATAGAGATGATGCGATGGACCGAGGATAAAAACCCGTTTGCTGGAGACAGCTCGTATCAGGTCAGAAGACAAACGCAAACGACCTAGATTACATTCCAGTCGTATTGATACTCTTGTACGCCCAAGCAGCAGTACGGCCAGAGTATGTGTAGCCTGCATGCCTTCGCGTTTCATGTCAGCCATTCTAACGCAGGCCTTAAAATGTAGGACACGAACGGAGCAATGATGGCTTTACACCCTTCGACAGGGAAGAGTCCATTTGCCGGCTCAACGTCTTTAAGCCATGCAGACAGTTCCGCGTCTAGCTGTTGTCCTAATAACAGATAAAGTATGATTCCCAATTGACAGATTTATATTCACCATTATCCGTATACCAATCACCAGCATGAGATGCCTTCCTTAGCGTTCTAGAGCTGCAAAAAACTCGATGTATGTAATGATGCGGAAGAACATATTGACTTGCTTTCCAACTCTAAAGACCATGTCGAAGATTGAGTTACGCTTGAAGAGCTTGGGAAGCTAAGTAGCACCAAGAGTCTGTCATCGATAAGTACTAGCACGTGCTCAATTGAAATGCTCATGTGCGACCCGTGTTCATATTGATCATATGGCGTGATACATGTGAGTATGTAATAGCACTCTCTACTCCTCCGACCGCAGACGAGCAGCAGGGTTTGTAACCTTGATACCTAACACCTTCGCCCTGGAAAACATGAACACTTGAGGGTTTGTATATCAACGAGCTTGAAAATGGCTCATACCTTTCCAGAATTGTAGTGCGGTTTCGACTTGAAACGCCGTGAGCAATCTCAGCAGCGAAGGTTTTGTTGTGCATCAACAGGAGATCAAGTTCTGAGATATTGTTGACAAGGAACTTTTTGAGACCGTTGGGGAGTAGATGACGTGTCTAGCCAAGGCATTCAGTTGTTACCCGATACCACTGGAACAAACCCACCTTTTTGTTGCTGCCGTAACCAATCTGTTAAGAGACGTCGATCATTGACAAGAATGAGAAGAGTGGACGGGATATACCTTAGGCATGGCAGTCTGCCCCTTAAATCGACGCCTAACCCTGTTGTCGATACCCTTCGGCTTCCGCCATGCCTCCTTCACACTATGGTAACGATCCGATTGATGACGCCTACAAGACAGTGTAAATCACGAGGGAAGGTTATACTAGCAAGACACACTTGAATTTGTTCGTCCGTTTCTTGACGATTGGAACCTTGATGGCCATGGCTACCTGCGAGTTCAATAGACGATCAGCGAGGAACTGGTTTTTAAAAGACTGGGATAGGAAATCAAAGGAACGTCATCCTGCAAAGAGTTGACCCATCCACCAAAGTAAACCACGAATACACAACCATCCGCCAGTCGTTTAGGCTCCTCAGACGTGCAGGAAGTGATTCCGTATAAAGACGGTTGAGGATAGAGGTACTCACAGATTTTTAGGGCGTAAGATGGAACGAATTGTAGTTGAGTTGAGATGGACTACCCGATAGCGTAAGCATAGATACCCCCCAGACACCTTTTCACATGAAAAATCTTTATTATTCCATCTTCACGTATTCGACGGATGTATGGAAACGGGAGGGAGTACAACGAGAGATAGTAGGCGACTGCTAGTCTTGCGTAGCAATAGCTAGGATGCAAAGGTAGAACCGTAATTCGTGGTTCGGGGTCTTGTGTGGCTGAGAAGTTCCAGACCCTCCATTGCAGTGTGACACAAGCTCTGCTCTGTTAAGGCGGAGATCTGGTTCCCTTGTTCGATTTATATGTTGTCGGTGCCCGCTGTCGATCTTACGTTCGATGACGACGAATGGAAGACGCCCCCGATCGGGAACAAATTCTACAGAGCTGCTAGCGTTGGAAGTTGGGCGGTCACGTCGATTGGGAGAGGCTTTGACTGGGATGGGCCTAGTAACGACAAAACATCAGAGGAGGTAGAAACAACGCCTCCATATTCACTGCGTTCAGAGTTTGGATATGCATCGAAAGCCTTGGACACCACACTTGCGCCCAAACAAGACCATGCATCCGTTAACACAACGTCAAAAACTCGTTCTATCACCCCGACAGCCTTCTCCGCGCGCACCTCGTCCACAACGCCCACCATAGAAACTTTCATGGTTTCTCCCTTAGATTCTCGCACTTCCTCACCGTCCATCACTTCGAGCTCTTGCCGTCCGACTCCCTCGCGCTCTACATCATCCCCTCGACCTCGTAGGCGATCTTCCCGACAACGGATATCGCTCATCGCCGGTCGCGTATCCATCATTCCATTAGAATCGCCTTCTCCTTCATATATTTTACCCCAGAGCTTGCGCCGCTCCGGTAGTTCGATTAGTGTTGCTGCCAGCACCCGCGCACCATCTCCCGCCGCTGAGAAAGAATCATTCCTAGGGAACCGCAGTATTTCTGATTTTCATATTGAGGGAGAAATCGGAAGAGGGGCGTATGGATTAGTCAAACGAGGCAGAGAGATCCATCCGGATGGCTCTCTAGGAGTAAGCTTTCCTGCTCCCGGCTTATCTTGATAATAGTTGAGCTTTTTGGCGTAGCCTCAGCTGGTTATTAAACAGATCATCAAGTCCCGTATCTTGGCAGATTGTTGGAAGAAGCATCCCGAACATGGGACGATACCAATAGAAATCTACGTTATGTCGGCTATCTCCAATACTTCATATACTTTACCCCCTCGTCGGCCATGGGATCCTTCACGGCTCGCCACCCACTGTAACGGTTCAGACTACCCCGATAACGTGGGGCACGATAACGACTGGGTGGAATGCGCAATGGTGAAAGGCCATCCCAACATATGCCCCCTCCTTGATTTTTTTGAGGATAACCATTATTATTATCTTATTCTCCCGTCGACGACGCCGGTGCAGCAGCTGAATCAACCACCTCCTTCTTCTGATCTCTTCGATCTGGTGGAATCCTTTCCTCAAGGCCTACCAGCGAGTGATATCCGAAGCTATCTAGGACAGATTGCGGATGCTCTGTGTTTTCTTCACATGCAAGGAATTGGTGAGCTACATGCTACATTTCGGTGCCCCATCATAGATAGCTAAACTGAGCCGTGTAGTACATCGTGATATCAAGGACGAAAACGTTGTCCTTGGTCCCGCCGGGAAATGTATTTTGATCGATTTTGGCAGTTCTGGGTTAGTGAGAAAGAATGGATGGGACACATTCAGCGGAACGCAAGTGTTGATGATAAATTGTTTTTACGACTATAATTAATCGCCCATGGCGTTCACAGCCTTGACTACGCAGGACCAGAGATACTTCGTGGCGAGAGATATCACGGGAGGGAACAGGATGTTTGGGCATTTGGAGTCGTTGCATACGTACTCTTGGTGGGTGAATGCCCATTCATGACTGCAGAAGAAACACAAGAGGGGTTGGAATCTCCCTTTGCGAACGCTTCGATTGCCCTAGATGAACGATGTGCGGATGGAAAAGAGAGAGATGGGGAAGAAGCAGACGGAGGGGGCGCACTGGGCGATGCAGCGATACTCGTAAGGGCATGTCTTCGGGTGGACGTTGCAGCGCGACCGACATTTGACAAGATTTTGCAATGTCGCTTCCTTTCTGGAGCGAGAGGCTGTGAAATCGACCAGAGATAGAAGAAGTATATGTTTTTTCTTAGAATTTAATTGTACTTAGCGGAAGCCGGGACATGTGCGTGTGACTAGTTATGGGTTACGCGGAGTCACGCTGATTTTATCAGTGATGGATCGATAAAAAAAAATTTAAGCGGTATAACTAGGCCAAACATAATCCACCCATCTCAGACTTCCTTTCCCCAACCACCACCTTCTTCACCATTTTTGGCCTTTTTTTACATCTAGAGTAAGTTCATGCGCCTCCTCTTCCATAGTCTTTGCTTCTGTCGATTTCGTTTGTACCTTTGCTACAATGGATTTCATTTGTTCTCTTTCGATGTCGTTTCATATCGAATCGCCTTCTTCGCATCTCTTACGATTTCACTTACTTGCACACGATCTCAGAATTCATAAAAAATGGGAAAGGACAAGACCCATGTTAACGTCGTCGGTGCGTTATCTTATCCATCGCTTTATCGCCTCCCACACTGATAGGCACCCACCGCCGCAGTCATCGGTCATGTCGATTCAGGGAAATCTACCACCACCGGTCATCTAATCTACAAGTGCGGTGGTATCGACAAGCGTACCATCGAAAAGTTTGAGAAAGAAGCTGCTGAGCTTGGCAAGGGTTCCTTCAAATATGGTGAGTTACCCATGTCCGCAGTCGTCCGAACCATGTCTCTCATGATCAATAGCATGGGTGCTCGACAAGCTGAAGGCCGAGCGTGAGCGTGGTATCACCATCGATATCGCTCTTTGGAAGTTCGAGACTCCTAAATTTGTCGTTACTGTACGTTGATCTTCAAACTGATGCTGGCCTGTTCGGACCTCATTGTGCGGCAGGTCATCGATGCTCCAGGCCATCGTGATTTCATCAAGAACATGATTACGGGTACATCTCAGGCTGACTGTGCCGTTCTCATTATTGCGGGTGGCACAGGTGAGTTTGAGGCTGGTATTTCCAAGGATGGTCAAACGCGAGAGCACGCCCTCCTCGCCTTTACTCTTGGCGTGCGGCAACTCATTGTTGCCGTGAATAAGATGGACACCACTAAAGTAAGTATTTCTTGATGATTACCGTGAATGTTCGATAATTACACCGTTATCGATTTGTAGTGGAGTGAAGACCGATTCAACGAAATCGTGAAGGAAACATCCAACTTCATTAAGAAGGTCGGTTACAACCCTAAGAGTGTAGCCTTCGTGCCCATATCTGGCTGGCATGGTGACAACATGTTGGAGGAGTCTCCAAAGTACGGGAACTATACTGTTTTCACAAGTATCTGTAATGAATTTGATGTAGCATGCCATGGTACAAGGGCTGGACCAAGGAGACCAAGGGAGGTGTCGTCAAGGGCAAGACTCTTCTTGATGCTATCGATGCTATCGAACCCCCGGTACGACCTTCCGACAAGCCCCTCCGACTTCCTCTTCAGGATGTCTACAAAATTGGTGGCATAGGAACTGTGCCAGTCGGCCGTGTGGAGACTGGTGTTATCAAGGCTGGAATGGTCGTAACATTTGCCCCAACCAACGTGACCACTGAAGTCAAATCCGTCGAAATGCATCACGAGCAGCTTGAGCAGGGTGTGCCTGGTGACAACGTCGGATTTAACGTCAAGTGAGCGTTTCTGCTCTTCCGTTGATGATTACATCTTCTGAATAATGTGTAGGAACGTGTCGGTCAAGGACATTCGTCGTGGAAATGTGTGCTCGGACTCGAAGAACGACCCAGCCAAGGAGGCTGCTTCTTTCAACGCTCAGGTCATTGTTCTCAACCACCCCGGACAAATTGGTGCCGGATACGCCCCAGTCCTCGATTGTCATACCGCCCACATTGCTTGCAAATTCGCTGAGCTCATCGAGAAGATTGATCGCAGGACAGGTAAATCGCTCGAGGACAAGCCGAAATTCGTGAAGTCTGGAGATGCTTGCATTGTCAAGCTTGTGCCCAGTAAGCCCATGGTACAGCTTGTTCTTTTTTTTTTTCGACGTCCCCATCGATGTGACTGATTCACTTGTTATGTTTTAGTGTGTTGGTCAGTATAATTTCTCGTCGAGAGGCAACCCATTTAATTGGTTCTGATTTTGTTTTTCTTTTCCTTGTGAATATAGAGTCCTACAACGAGTACCCACCTCTTGGTCGCTTCGCTGTCCGTGACATGAGGCAGACTGTTGCCGTTGGAATCATCAAATCTGTTGAGAAAACTGACAAGTCCGGCGGTAAAGGTGAGAAGCAGTTTTGTTTTGTTTTAGAGCGACGTCTTTATACTTCTTCACCTAGTGACGAAGTCTGCGGAGAAAGCTACGAAGAAGAAGTAAATAGATGTAGAACTATTGTAACATTTTCTCGTCCGTTTTCTTTCTTCCATTCTTGTCATGTTGGTTCTTATCTGCTTATTCTGCCATTCGTAACACCACCCACCATATTATGTACGTCCATGATAACGAAGTTGGCGAGCTGTCTCGTCGTATCCCACGGGATACATGATGCTGCGCGGTTTGGCCACGATATGGTCCCTAAGACTATATATATATGGAAGTGATCCGCAACTATGATGAGGATTGTTCGATCTGTGACGAAATTATTGATCACTCGACTTGGATTTACTGGAAGAGTTGTAAGGTGATGCAAATGATTCCTAATGTGCGTAAGATGTCCGGGAATGCTAATAACCAAGATCTTGCACATGAATTCTGGAGTCCATCACAAAGTAGAGCTTCCCTAACATACATGCTCTTGCTGCCCGCCAAAATCAACTCTGGGACCGAGGTCTCTGCCCACAGTTCTCTCAAATATTTCCATCATAAACCCAAACAACGACTTGGTCAAAGCGGCATCCCAGCGACCTTTTGAATGTTCGTCACGGATAAATGCGTGTTGGGCTTGGACTTCGATAAACTGTAACATTTGAGAAGTTCTCAGTCATCTACGAATCTCACTCTAATGATGAAACGGACAGAAGCTGTTACATTTGCATCTTCCAGTGCAGAACGGATGAGATCTCGACCTGCTCGCGGGACGTGGGTGTCCTAACAACAACTTAAGTGGTGTCTCAGAATGAATGGTCAGATATTACTTGTTTCCCGAAAATCATCTGCAAAAGCAAATATTGTAAGATGCTAACAAAGAACTGACTTTGCTGACCGCTAGCTCGCCCCTCCCTGTCAAGTTGCCTTTACGAACCCGAATAAGGGTATCATCATTTTTGCCCTTGCCCAGCGTTGCACTATGGATGTCAGTAGCAAAAAAACACACCGCCGCCAAGACACGAGGCTCAAAGGCCGCCTGTTAAGTTTGTGACACGGACACGAGACCTCAGAGTGGAAGAACATACACGGAAAGCCTGGAACGAGATGAAGATTTTTCAATTTACAATTGATTGTTTTGACCCACCAGGTGTCCCCCAAGACACATTCCCGTCGCTTCAAGACTCGATTTAGTAGCAGACACCGGGTATAGCATGGTCACATACCAGCGACACGACCGTTGCAGTTGGCCAATGACATTAATAGGTCCACAGAAAGAGACGCATCCTCCCAATAAAGGTCAGTCGAAATCAATTCTCGTGTCTCGCCGTTGATTACCTCGTCATATGCAGCAACTTCTTTTTCAACCTGAACAACGATAGAAGTAAACTCTATAGAATTAATTAGTGCGGAGAAATTTGCCTTATAGAGGTTTCCTCTATCGGTGCCTGGACAGATCAGGTCCCGTTAGAGGACGTCACGGGCAATAGTGTGATGCACCTTCGGTATCATAAGGAATTGCCTCGGGTCCCTCAAACTCATGATAAATAGAAGGGCAAGCTGAATAATAGATCATGTCTCCACTGATGCCCAGACTTCACAGTAACCACTGACCAACGACGTATCCCTGACTGGCGATCTGTCCTGCAAAGCGTTCGACAGGGCCTGTCACTTGATATATCTCGCTTAACAAAGAGCAGGAATGTGTTGAGCCTCCTCCCAACGTCTAAGGAGGCACTGTTATACCTGAAAACTACGACGCCTGGAAGAACATGTGAGGCAACTTGGTTATGTTACGCTTTCGTCGACTGCGGACCTGGGAACTTCGCCTGAGGGTAATTGGGAACGTTTGGAGATATCACAAATATTCTGATAGGGCGTCCAGCGGGGTCAGCTTTGGTTGGAAGATCGTGAAATGTTTTGGAAATGAGCATCTTGTGTAAGTCGAATGCGAGGAGTGTGAGAAAGTGCTCTTCATGTTCCTGAATAGCAAGTTACGAACGTGTGCTAGTGCCGCAGCGAATCCACGGAAGCCTATAAAACTTCTGGTGTCGAACAAGCCAAGCAGACCGTCCCCATGGCTGAACCTGTAGCGCGTATTCGCCCTTTCCAGGCGTCCGACGACAAAGTAGTACGTTTTGCTATTGGCAAAGCACACATGGAGTCATTGGCTGTTGCCAATCGCAGAGGTGAGTTTGTTCTTCTACTATCGTCCACTTCAGAGTACATGCTCAATACTTATTTCTACCACAGGTTACGCTCACCCGTTCACGATTATTATCTTCCTTGTGTTATCCTACATTTTCGTACGTTATATGAATATGTGGCCGACAGATGCCTTTGGCTTCCTGGGCTATCTACGACCCTTCCCTCTCATGGCTGCAACAGCTGTTCCAATCATGGCTTTCATTGACTGGTAAGCGACCGTCATTTTGCTGTATGGGAATATAACCTCACAACTCGAACAGGGTCAATCGCCCTTATTTTGAACGGGCCGTCCGCGACGCACTTCGCGGCCCCGATATGTCTGATATACCTGCTTATTATTCGCGTTATCCATCTTCTGGGTTCTGGATACTTGATTATGGCAACCAATTCCTTGGTTTGATTTCGCTCGATGCATCCCCTGATTCTGTACCAACACAGTCTACTTCCCTGCGAAAGTCGACTGGTAATAGGAAGAAAGCTGCAACGCAAGGGGGTTCGGCGAAAACGGCGATCATACGCCACTTCTACATAGATGAAGTATACCGAGGCTCAGGGATACAGGCTGATCTGCTCAGGCATGCTGTTCAATCTGCCTTTGATTCAGACGAGCAAGTACTACATATCAGAGCTATCGATTCGCCCCTAAACAACTACATCCATTCGTGTTTGCAAGAAGCAGGATTTGCAATAGAGCATCCTATCGAAGAAGTCGGGCTATTTAGATGGAAGATCGACATGCGGACTTTGGAGAGAGATGTTTGGGAGAGCTCAAGTCGTGTGTCAGTTGGGCAATAGCTAAAACTAAAACTACACATCTTTATGTCATTACTCTCCAAAATAATCAGCGAGCCTCCTCGACCTCAGAACTCTTTCCTTGTCCTTCTGTCCTCAGTTGCTCAGTCCGGTCTGCCAGTTCTCCGGCAGCTCTTGTCCTCGAAACTCATCTCGGATAACACTGGATCAACAAGATTCCTTCTGTTTTGCTTCTGTTATCCTGCGACAGACCTGCTGGAGAGCTTTCGTTCCCCTCCCGATTTTATCGAGGTCCATGACTGGGTTGGCCATGTACCTGAATACGATGTTGGCCAGTTTAGCCCGCGAGAGGCCATCCTCTCCGCGATTCGAAACAGTGAGCAATACGGAGACTGATTCTCGCGATTCATTATCAACGCAACGTAGCCTCCCCTTCGGGATGTCTAGATGTCATCATCGACTGTCTAGATACGCTTTCTTCTGATATAGGTTCTACACCACAAACATACATGTTTCTACGTGAGGTACTTGCCCTTGTTCAAGCCTGGCCAAGTAAGAAGTCTAATTATCCTGTAAGTTTCAAACTCACAAAGGCTCCAGATCCATCCCGCTTGATTCTGCATGGGTTGAAAACATGCAAGCTTGCTCCACTGTTGATGCAACCTGCGTTTTCGCCCTCCCTCGTATGCTTGCTTGCACATCCTTCGGTTCTTATCACCCATTTGGCAAGAGAATATCTAACGCCACCCCCTCCCGCATCTTCGGACTCCAAGTTTTGGGGTGTCTTCCTTCCTGTGAGCGAACGTGATTATGAATGTGAGCGCCTAGTTTTTGGAAATGATGGCGAGGGCTCAGGCTCTACAACCGAGTTTGTCCTGGAGGTCCTTGTAAGGAGTTTGAATGGTTCTGGTAGAAAACGCGGCGTCGAGCGTACCCTTGAGGGTTGGTCCTCGATAGAGGGTGGTACGTGTGAGCTAACGAAGCTCGAGAGCTTGAAGACGCTATGGAGAAAAAGTGAAGTCATGGTGGAATCGGAGGTTTGAATACACTTGGATTGCACTTTTCACATCCTCATCAACTGCTCCTCCAGGGTCGGGGTGCTCCGGACGTCGTTAACGATATATCATTCAACCTAACTCTCACAGCGTCACAACATCAATCTAGGGCTCGCGTTCCCCTTCCATATAGCCACGACGGTGAAGCAATTTACACAGGAATTTTGTGTCTATTGCTAAAATTTGGTCTTTTCATAAGGGAAGGGCACTCTGAACAACATTGCAAACTCCTCGGCCGTCATTCTTTACGATCCCGACTCTGCTGACGACATAGACGACGATGACCCTGACGAAGATCTAGATATATAAAAAGATAGCTCTCTTTACAAACCATATGTCGAGGAGAATTGTCTAAATATGCGAAAAGTTGAACCAACAACCTTAAATTAGGGAAGAGAGGTCATGTAGTGTGAGTGACATTCAGATGACAACCTGATATTTACGTGCTTCACCAAATTCTCAACGCATCTCAGAATCCTCTCGCCCCCTTACAGATCACCCTTCACTGCAGCATCTACACTCTGAGCAAAGTATTCGATGTTCTTGGTATTTAAGCCCGCCATGGAGATACGTCCATCAGCAGTCATGTACACATGTGCCTTCTCTGCAAGCACTTTGGTCTGGGGTGCAGTCAAACCCGTGAAGCTGTCGACGTTGTTTAACCGCTTAAATACAACATAACAAGAGATGAGGTCTGACCTAAACATGCCGATCTGGCTCTTAATGTGACTCCATTCTCCAGGAGTCTTGAGATCATGAGTTAACATCTCATACAATTTCTCTCGCATGCTGATAATCCTATCAGCCATGCCCTTGACCTCGCCTTCCCATTGTACATGTAAAGCTTCGTCTGCCAAGATAGTGCTAGCAATCCGCGCGCCGTGCAGCGGAGGGTTCGAATACAAAGGACGGATCAATATTTTCAGCTGACTGTCAACCCGAGCTTTCTCTGATGGATCTGCAGTAGTCAGTGAGAATGCACCCACCCGTTCGCCATATAACCCCATGTTTTTCGCAAATGACTGAGCAAGGGCAATCTGGTGGCCTTGAGAGACGAAATGGCGAACGGCAAAAGCATCACGGGCAGTAGAACCAGAGGCAAAACCCTGGTAGGCCATATCGAAGAACGTGAACAACTTCCTCTCTTTGACGATGTCCGAAATTTGGACCCATTGTTCTTGGGTAGGGTCCACGCCGGTGGGGTTGTGTGCACAGGCGTGTAAGAGCACAATTGACTGTTCTGGAGCAGCCTGAAGGAAGATGGTATGACAGGGCTCAAGAGAGTACACCTCGTTTCACGTACCTGCAAGTCTGCCTTGAGGCCTTCGAAATCTAGACCCACGGTATTTTTATCAAAATACCTGTATCCGCGGACTTCGAGGCCTGAGTCGCGAAACACAGGCGTGTGATTGCCCCATGATGGAACGGGCAAATATATGGTCTTGGAATGTGGATAGTGTCGTGCGAGGAACGCTGCGCCAATACGAAGAGCGCCAGTACCAGAAATGGATTGGGTGACAGCAATCTAAGAAGAGGAATGTAAACGAGGCTACAAGACAGGTAATAAAACGTACAGCGTTCCGCTTAAGGGGAACACTGTCTACACCATAGGCCAATAGAGCAGCTCTTTTATTGAACTCGGGGAGACCAGTGATAGGGAGGTATTCTTTGTCGGGTCGAGAAGCAGTTATGCGTTCTTCAGCCTTGTGCAAAACATAACGCCAAATTTAACAACATTAAGACACTGACAGACCTTTTTCACAGTTCCCAAGATATATGGTTTACCGTTCTCATCCCTGTACGCCCCAACACCTAGGTTTATTTTGCGAGGGTCCTTGTCGGCTTTAAATGCTTCCGTTACGCCTAGAAATTATGAAGACATGTTAGACACGAAGCAAGATGGTTTCTGGTGAGCGGAGAAGTGGACGCTTGTTGGACCACCGGGTGGGGAGTACACACCAAGAATAGGATCAGGAGGACCAGCAACAACGGCGCCCCAAGTGGATATGGAACGGAGGGAAAGAGCGGTACGACGATAGACAGTCGCGGGGAGCATACTTGAAATCCACGCAAGCTTCCAATCCACCGCACCCAAGTAAGAAATAAAAGTTTTTCGATGGAAACAGCCGGTGGAGATCAAAATAGCCGAGATCGATAATATCCATAACTTAGCTATGGCCGACTCACAGTGAGCACCCTCTTCTCATCATATCCAATTCAATTTGACATCATATTCTTTCTAGAAATGCAGGTCCATCGCGGAGTGAGCTGAAGAAACGCGCCAAAGCACTCGAAAAGGAAAAAAAGGCGGCAGAGAGGGCAGCGAAACAGCAGGAAATAGCACAGTTGCAGGCTTCAGCTGACGTTGTTCGTCATTTGACCATTCGTTTCCATTGCTTGCTGATCCATTTTTTTGTTTTCATTTCAGGACTTCGCGACAGAATTTTATGGTGTCCTGCCCCTTAATCAGTCCCAAAGCCGTACTCATCGACCACGAGCTCAGATTTCATCGTTCTCTTCTCGCGATGGCGAGATTGTTCTATTCCGTGCTCGTGTACACACATCTCGTGCTCAGGGGAACAAAATGGTCTTCCTTAACCTACGTCAGCGTATCGATTCCGTTCAAGCACTTTTGACAGTAGCAGAGGGGAAAGTGTCTAAACAAATGGTTAAATGGGCAGCCAGTCTCGCCGATGAGTCGATCGTCCTAGTTGAAGGAACAGTACAGAAGACCCCCGAACTTATCAAAAGTGCAACCGTTGGTGACGTCGAAGTTCTTGTTACAAAGGTGTCGTTCTTCCAGGCTGAGTCTTTGATGTAGACCTTACTGTGGGTCTCCGAAACAGATTTATCTAATTTCTGGCATTGATGGACGACTCCCCTTCTCCCTCGATGATGCATCTCGGCCCGACTCGGAGAAGGAGTCATCTGAAGTTCCGTACAACAGAGTATTGCTCGATACCCGGCTCAACAGTAGGGTGGTTGATCTACGTGTAAGTCAACACCGGGATTAGAGCGGATTCGTTCCATAAACTTTCGTGATAGACACAAGCCAATCAAGCCGTGTTCACCCTGCAGGCCGCTATCGGCGATCTCTTCCGTGAATTTCTCAGCGTCAAGGGTTTCGTCGAAATACACAGCCCTAAGCTCCAGGGGGCGGCGACAGAATCTGGCGCATCTGTGTTCAAAGTCTCCTACTTCAAAGGTATATCTGCTAACAAGTGGCATTCTGAAGCTCTCATTCGTTATTCTCCAGGTAATGCCTTCCTGGCACAGTCGCCCCAGCTTGCGAAACAAATGGCAATCGCCGCCGATTTTGAACGAGTTTATGAAATTGGACCTGTCTTCCGAGCGGAGGATTCAAACACACACCGTCACCTCACAGAATTCATAGGGCTTGATCTGGAGATGACTATTGAGGAACACTATCACGAAGTGTTAGAGCTGCTGGATGGGTTGTTTTTGAGTATCTTCAGAGGTCTTCGCGAGAAATACATAAATGAAATCCAGGCGGTCGGAAAACAGTTTCCTACCGAAGATTTTAAATGGAGGGAAGGCCCAGAAGGAACACTGAAGTTAACCTACAAGCAAGCGGTCGACATGTTAGTCGAGGACGGTGTGCCAAGGGAAACCTTGGACGATATAAAGTAAGTCAATGAACTTTCCATACTTCTTCTGAAGTGACCAATTTTTTTTTAGCACCGAGAACGAGAAGAGGCTTGGTCGTCTTGTCAGGGCGAAGTATGACACTGACTACTTCATAATCGACAAGTTTCCCATGGAACTTCGTCCATTTTACACAATGCCAGACCCAGAGGATCCTGTGCGTTTAGGCAAACATCGCTCTTCTTTTAACACCAATAACATGCGTTGACAGACTCTTTCAAATTCGTACGATTTCTTTATGCGGGGCGAAGAAATTCTCTCTGGTGCTCAACGTATCCACGAGCCTAACTTACTGTGTGAAAAGATGCGCAGTAAAGGCGTTGACCCTGACAGTATGAAGGGTTACGTTGATGCTTTCCGAATGGGCTGTGCCCCTCATGGAGGAGGTGGGATTGGATTGGAGCGTGTGCTCATGCTCTTCTTGAAATTGAACAACATACGCCGGGCATCGATGTTCCCCCGCGACCCAAAGAGGCTAGAGCCTTAGAGTGTGCTTAGAGCAGTGCCGTCGGTATGTAGATATTACAATGGAATAAGGATGTTCCTCCTCCGATGCACGCGAGCCGAACAATCAAAGTTTGCAAAATAAATATAAGTATTAGCCGAGCAGTACTTAGATGAACATATGTTCGCAACAGGCTGGGATGCTCCGGCTCAACCGTTCGTGAACGGATTGAAGGACTAAACTTGGTCTGTAACATTACCTCATCGAAGGGAAGGCGTTGTTCAATCAGAAATGATGGCATGGTCAACGCTGTTGAAAGGAACCGAAATGGTTAGGTCGCCCATGGCAATTACATACATATATATGCGGGGGTAGGCAACTAGCACATCAAGAACAACGCTACTACCCCACCCATCCTTGCTTCCTTCCTCAATGATCTTGGCGCGAGCAAACGAGCAGATCTGTTCGCCTAGGCGTACGAATTGCACCTCAGCAACAATAATTACTAGCATCGACGACGGGAGCAGCAATCGAGTAATGGGACCGCCAGGTTATGAGAAGCCCGGCCCCCATCGATTTATTGGGATAGGAATGGCTGCAGGGATGGTCTTTATCGTGCTGGTACTATGGTTAATACTGGGGAAGTGGCCGAGACGCATAGCTAAAGCCCACTGCTGTTGTTATCGGAGGAAAACAGAGCTAGTGGCTGAGAACGGGGAAGAGTCAATCGAAGACGGAACGAATGACACACACAGCCATGAGAACAAATTGAAGAGCCTGACTGGACAGAAGTCTGGCGTGGAGCTCCAATATGCGATGGCCCAGTGGAAAATACCTCATGTGCGTCCAGTTTCCCACGAATTGAACTTTGGCTGACGGTTCCATCTCTCTTGCAGCCGCAAAGTCAACTACAGACCAAATGGCATCCAGCACCTTTGAATGGGTGACAGATACATACTCAGTTGCAAGCCACGCAATTTGCTAGGGTTGAGATAGGCGCGTTGAAACTTGTCAACGCTGCGGGAAGAACACATCAAGATTAATGGACCCAGCATATCCAGGTATATATTATTCCTGTGATTGGAGCGACAGACAGGTTGTAAATGAATGGATAATAAGCTATGTAAAGGCTAGATCTCCGTTAGAAAGGGGGGGAAGAACCAAAATCGGGGATGATATTACAGACACAGATAATCCAATCAATAGTACTGTCCAAGGATGTTAACACTGAATTACCGTTTATAAAGCTCTAAACGAACCGCGTACAATGATTTCTTCTCTCTACCGTCTTCGACTACGTCGGTCAGATCGCGAGGTCCCTACAGAACTCGTTGGAACTGTGTTGCCTTCGAGAGCTGCGGCGATAACCTCAGCAGGGAGATCAATATGAACACCGTCTGCATAGGTGAAAGCATCTAGGGGAGAATAGGCCGGGGGATCACGCCTGGTTAATCGACCTATTGGCCCAATGTTGTCATTCCCAGAAACGTTATCGCTGCTACCTTCAGGCGCCCTGGACGGATGTCCAACGTGTGAAGATCGAGAGAGCGCTTGCAGGTGAATATCTCTTTGATTGGGGGTAGGGGGATTCAGAATAGGACTCATAGGGGAGTCTGGTGGAGGGTGTACCTGAACCCTCAACTCTGATCCTGATTGAGACAAGGAAGCGGCGAAGTGAGTGTGAGAGAGACGTTGACGCCAAGGCGCCGTATACGAGTTGTTCGCACCTGAGAAACTGTCAGGAGAGGGAGATCTGGAAGAACTTGTCGGTGATGAGGGATCTGACGCAGTTTGGTCTTCTTCTAACCCTTCGTCGTGGTTTATGGGGGCTTGCGAAATGCTATGATAACCTTGTGGAGGACTTGCAGAAGAGGGAGACATTGAAGGACCTGCATGAGAGTCATCATCGGACTCCTCTGGGATTGGTGTTATAGGTGGTGGCGGCGTCAACGGAGAAGGAGCTGACAGGTAGGTGTTCTGTGTAGAGGACCCAGCGGCAGTGGTCTTGGGACGTCGGGAGCGATGAGAGTGGCGAGAGGGCGAGGAACTTGGGTCGTGCAGCGTACTGTCTGTGTTCGGTCTTGCACGCCCTCCGACATCTAGCAAGATACTACCACGTTCACTTCCGTATGCTGGCGGCGGTGCAAGGGTTCCCACACTGGGAGCCAAGCCCCATTTCTTAACATTCGCTTCGATGAACACGAACCCTGCCTGACCGAAATTAACATGGACACTGCACGGACCATCGGCACCGATAGTAGGGAAAAGATTCCAACGGCTGAGACCAATAAAGGCATCTTCCATCTTACGACCGTTGCGTGTGAAGAAGACTGTGCCCGTCCGTGGGCGGTAACCAACACCTAAGACATCCCCTTCTTTTAACGTTGGGCCAAAGGGTGAGGAAGTAAACGGGTAGTTGTGTGATTTGTCGCCATTCGAGTGATAGGCCACAGAATATCGGTTCAAACCAGGCAACCGGAAAGCAGGATAGGGCTTTGTAGCCAGACCGACAGCCACCATAGTAGTTTCTGGCAGATCAAACATCTTAACCTCCCAATAATATACCTCATTTAGCTTGGGCAGCGGCAAATTTGACTGGACGCATGACGATGAAGCAGGATCAGGAAGGAATGTAATTTCAGTTCGTGCGTGAACGAGGAGTGAGTTCACTGTCTCATAGTCTGGTTCGAAGGACCAGGCAGAAACGCCCTTCTCTTGGATGGAGAGAAACTGAGACAATGTGATGTCTGTGGGCAAAGAGTTAGGGGGATATTGTAGCTGATGATCTGTGAAAATATGAGTTCGGGCGGTGTTCGGTGAGACATCACGTTTCAAAGTGACCGACCTTTTGCACGGAGATACGAGCGTCGAACGTGTTCAGTGACGGTCTCGAGCCAACGAGACTCGACACCATCAAAGCCACCCTCGCCCTCTATGAGCTCTTCTCTACTCATGTCAACGGGACCATCGCTGTCGTTCAAGGATATACCCCTCCTACGGCGTACAAGAATAACACAGACGAGAAATACGAGGAGCAGGAAGAGGAAGGTAGATAGAACGATGAGAAGAGGGAGAAGAACGAAGAGAGCATCAGGTTGTTGTGGACCTGGAGCTGGACCATCTGGAGGTTCATAGTCTAGTAGTGGTGGTATATCAGTGAGAATATCAGTGAGAGAACTGAGCAGAGCGCCAGAAGCTTTTGCTAGGGCCATAGAGAAAATCTGAAATGGCGAGATGGCGAAAGACTGGAATGTCAGAAAGCGGGTGGGAGGTTTACAGACACTGCCATAACAATTACGTAATATACTTATGGCTACTCTTTCTCCAGCCCATTCTCCAAAATTCAGACGCAAACCATCAACCCGTAGACGCGCTGGCTCACATCTTCCTCCTTATCCCTCACAGGAATCGCACGATGCTGCCCTTCATGCCGTTCGATCTTTTCTTAAATGTCATACAACATACGAGGCCTTTCCTGTCAGCTTTAGGTTGATAGTCCTGGACACCAAACTCAACGTCAAGAAAGCACTTCAATGTTTACTGCTCAATGGTCTGTCTCCTCTGTGTCTCTTTCAATCTACTTACATCCTTCTAGGCGTCGTATCTGCTCCCCTCTGGAATAGCGAGAAGTCTAAATTTGCCGGGATGCTCACCGTATTGGACATAATACACTTGATTCAATATTACTATCACACGGCTTCTTTCGATTCTGCTGCAACTGATGTTGAGACTTTCCGGCTAGAGTCCCTTCGAGGTAGATTGTTTTTTTTTCTGGCCGTTATCGTCCTCTTGTTCTAAATTTCAATAGACATCGAGAAAGAACTCGGAGTAGCTCAGCCACCTCTTTTACGGGAGCATCCATCAAGCACGCTTTACGATGCTGCGAAACTACTGATACAGACTCACGCGCGCCGGCTCCCGCTGCTCGACAACGACACAGAAACTGGCCATGAAATCATTGTATCAGTCCTGACCCAATATCGCTTGCTCAAATTCATCTCGATCAATGTCTGTTCCGCTCGAGCTTCGACAACAAAATTACCTCATCCCTTTTATTACAGTGTCACAAGGAAATTCAACAGCTGCATCTTTCTCTTCGCAAACTTAAAATTGGAACATACGTGTCTTCATCTTCCTTGTCGGATCCTTACCATCCTATCGCCACGGCCAGCTTGAATACTCCCGTGTTCGACGTTGTTCATATGTTCTCTGAACGATCCATATCTGCCGTTCCGATCATTGATGAGGATGGCATTGTTGTCAACATGTATGAAACTGTCGATGTGATTGTATGCCACATTTCTTGTAAATTTCGCGGTTCACTGAATGTGCGTTTTCCTTGTACGCCCAGACGCTGGTGCGCTTGGGAGCGTATCAGTCTCTCGGTCTTACTATTTACGAAGCATTGAAGCAAAGATCACCGGACTTCCCGGGAGTTGTGATATGTACCGCCTCGGACTCCCTGGGAACGCTACTTCAGCTGATCAAGAAACGGAGGGTTCACCGTCTCGTTGTTGTAGAAGGCGAGGTACGTGGTCTTTAATCATAATCTCCGCACCACAGATTGGGGTTTTTTGCAGGAAGAAGAGAAAAGAGGCGGCAAGAAGGGTAGACTGTTGGGCATCATCACTTTAAGTGATGTCTTACGCTATACGATCGGGGAACCTGGGATTGGCGAAGGGATTGAGAAGGATGAAGAGCTGCCGGCATTGGAATCTGCAGGCTCATGATGGCGACTTCGACGTGACTCTGTGCTGTTTGCTTTTTCTTATGCTATCATCTAATCGAATATTCCCGGTATATGATTTCCTCTATACGTGTACATGTCTACTACGATGATTCTGAAAGTCCCAATCATTGGGCGGGTTTTCTCACGTCACTTGCTCATGGTGTGCCAGCCACTAAATCTTTCCACCTCGGGTTATATCATATTAAACCAGGCACCAACGGCGCAATTCTTAACTTGGGGTCAATAGGTTTCAAAACACCTGCAGGTGTAGAAGTACTGTTGACTTGCAATCTGCAGAGTGAACACATTCTGTGATTCCGTCTTCCAGGGTCTTTTCAGTGTAAAGTCGATGTCTGATGGTCACAACGCGTTCTTCGACAACTTAATGACCGAGGCGGAACACCTATCAGGCTAGTTCCTTGTCCTGATTAAATTTGTTCGCAAGCAGCGATTGATGGACCTCTGCAGATGGTGAACTATTGGGCACTGATTCAATCGATATTAGCGCCGAACAAAACGCATCCAGCCCACTACCATATATCCTTTTTTTGGTCTTTCTTGCACTCTTGTCGATCTCGTGGGTTAGCGCTTACGATACGGGAATCCAACTATTTGTTGCCTTTATCGGAGCCGCGCTCATTGCTTCCCGGTCCACCATGACCAAAGATCCTTACGGCCTGTTTCATCTCACTTTGAACAGGTTGCCGGGTGACGACCCTGGTATTCCGCCTCAAACCGAGTGGCTTAACATGGGATTTTGGAGGGTTAGTGATGCAAGATATCGATGTATGAGGAATTGAAAACCTCGAATCATTAGGATACAGATGTTTTCCCTCACGCGTGCGCAGGTAGGGTGTCGGATATACGGTAACAATCAAACTTATTCCGGAATATAGCGTTGGCTGTCACCCTCACACAAGCTGCGGGATGCATGGATGGGGGTAAGGTCTTGGGTGCGTGTGTATCCTTCCTTTGCATATAGCCAGTCTCAGCCTAGTTTGTGTCATGTAGACGTTGGTTATGGCACAGGCGAATCCCTAGTCTTCCTCCTCTCGGATCATCGTGTACCACGCCCGTCTAGCCTTATAGGTATCACAAGCCTCGTTGAACATCACCGTCGCGCCCAGGATCGCATGACACAGCTGCAGTTCTCCTTGCCGGAGCCAACGCCAGAAGTCGTCCTGCTCGCTGGTGATGCAGTATACCATTACCCGGCTTTAAATCACCCCTTGGACCCTTCTTTGCCAGGAGGTTTCGACACAATTCTTGCGCTAGACTGTGCATATCACTTTCATACTCGTTCCACATTTCTAAAGCAATCCTTCGTCAAACTTGTTCCCGGAGGTCGAATTGCCCTCGCTGATATATGCATAGATCCCTCAGCTCTCGGATATGGACAAGCTTGGCTGATCACATATTTTTTCAAGCTGATGCCGAAGCAAAATATGGTATCGACGAAAGAATACGTATCAGTAATGAAGGAAATTGGCTATGTTGATGTGCAGTTACAAGATATCACGAAAGACGTCTTCCCGGGTTTTGTTAAGTTCTTGAAAGGGAAAGGATGGGCTTGGTGGGCTTTTGCTTTAGTGATCGATTGGTTAGTAAATGCAGGAGCAAAATTCGTTATTGTGACGGGGACAAGGAATTAGCAGGCGTCTTGTTTACTCCCAATGTATAACAAGTACAAACACCTTTCATGCATCTACATGACCGCCATTCAAGCAGTGCATATTCATGGATACGAGGAACGTTCTGCCCCCAAACCACACAGTGTCTATAGGATAGACATTCAAGCTCACGTCCGATCATGGCAAATGTGGCGACGCTATTCCGAATTCGACGATCTGCACACAGAGCTCACCAAATCAACCGGATCCCCACCACCAGGCGTCTTACCACCAAAGCACAAGTTCTCTATCCTCAGGTCCCATACCGACGCCAAATTGCTAGAAGAGAGGAGAGTTGGGCTGGAGAACTATCTGCGAGCGATCATCAGTGCGAAGGAGGATAAATGGAGAGAGAACTTCGCCTTCCGAGAGTTTCTCGGTGTACCCGTGAGCAGGTATGGCCTACCTCCAAGCCAGTTCACTTCATCTTCATGGTTGGAAGAGCACCTGGAGCTCCAGACACGAATACGTGACATTCGGGCGGATGTCAACAAGCGTGATGCTTTTGCAGAACGTGGTGATGCTGGGTCCTCACATAAAGTAAATGTGAGCGCAAAGACGAAACTAGCGGGTCTGGTTTCGCGTATCAATACACTGGAGAAAGGATTGGCGGAGCTTGGGATGCATGGGATCAGCGAGGGTGAACTTCAGCGGAGATCCGACATGGTTGCAAGGCTATTAGATGACCATGACAAGTTGACCAAAATGGTTACTGTGGCGAGACAGACCTCACAGAACAGCGGGTCTTTTGCAAATAACGCAGCTCCGGAATCTGACCGAGCTGCATTGCTAGGCACATTCAAACCAATTACAAGAGTGTTTGGTGGTAATCCCCATTTTCGAGAAACCGAACAAACTCGTCCACTTGATGAACATGGTCTAGTTGGGCTACAACAGGCTCAGATAGAGCAGCAGGATGAACAACTCTCTCAATTGAGCACGGTTTTGCAGCGGCAGCGGCAGCTAGGGGAAGCTATTGGTAGCGAAATTGCCTCCCAAATCGAGATGCTCGATGATCTTTCGAACGATGTGGATCAAGTTGGAGGCAAGCTTGCCAGAACAAACAGGCAGTTAAATAGACTGCAATAGAGTATCGATGTCTACTCTCACTGATATACGTAATCCACTATCCACTGCGGGAAATGTGTACTGTAGTAATTAGAAGTTGATATCCATCCAGGCAATGACCAAGACTCTAGAAGTGAATCTGTATGTTTACTTTGTA
Organism: Tricholoma matsutake; assembly: GCA_026075535.2. NCBI lineage: Eukaryota > Fungi > Basidiomycota > Agaricomycetes > Agaricales > Tricholomataceae > Tricholoma > Tricholoma matsutake. Next base: position 6,974,212 of record AP026540.1, on the reverse strand, counting down.
ATAGTCAAGAGTTTACCAACGCCCTGCAAGTACTCTTCAGTAGTTGCGCAAGGACCAACGAAGTAGGGACAAACCTCGAAACACGCGATCATTATACCACAAGCAGGCGCAATCTTAGCCATCCGGGGAACAATGCCAGAAAATAGCGCCGACCCTCCTTCCGTTCGTATGATCCGTAGCAGAAGAGGTATACTTGAAAATGGGAGATTTGACGACGACATGATGAAGGATTGGCGTCGTGTTTTCAAGACATCGAAAGGGGATGTTACCAGAGCGGCCAAAATGCCGCTCGACGCGCCGCTAATGAAGGCCACCGAAGCACCATCATGTCCCTGCCTTGCAAAGGCTCTCTTACATGATTCGTAGCTTGCCCAATATATTCCAGAGAAGGGAACATCTCGCAATAGCGTAGGTCCCAGCCCTCTCCATAGATAACCGACACCTTGTTCCTGAACCAGGGTGCGCACAGACGTGAGAACTGAACGTAACGTATGTGGATTATCAGGGGAGAGGGGAGTGGATTGTAGATTTGTACGAATGAGTTCCAGAGGGGATGCAACGGACGAGATGAGAGAACGTGCTATAACGCCGGCGCTGAGCGGAACGAGGGGTCCAGATGGGATAAGGGGAGGAAGTATGACATTAGAAAGGTGATCGTAAGTCAATATATAAGACGTCGCTGAAGGGACGCCAATTACTCTGAAGTCAAGTCAGCACTCGGTCTCCAAAGACACAAAGAAGATACAGACAGTGACGTTCCAGCGCCTTTCCATAGCCCCCGTATTCCTTCTGCTCGCCAGACATGGCGGACAGCATCCAGGAATCCGCCAACCCGTTCTGTCCTAAAAATGCCATGGTGCCAAACGCACACGAGTTCGCCCGCCAGAGGCCGTGTGAAAGATGACATATTTCTGACACAAGATGGAGGACTCCTTGTTGGATGGCAACAAGTGTTCGGTGGAGGGCGAGGAAAAAGAGGCTCGGTTTTAAGAGGCTGAGTCTGGAGTCTTGTTTTTATGAGGTCGAATGGAGTCACTTGTAAGTAGTACAATGAGGAGAATGAAGTGATGATTTGAGTATGTACGCACTTGTTAAAGCGGTCATTGTAGACCCAGTCGCGGCCGCAACGACCTTTGCATAGAAAGGATCCATAGTAGAGCTCTAACGCGGCGTGACGCGTGACGTGCTCACCTGATATCATAAAACAAATCAGTAGCACGTGATCAATCTTTTTTTTCTCATCTCCTCACAAGTTTCCGACGTCAAAAAAAAAATATGGCCTCCACCTTGACTGGTGCCGCCCTCCAGGCTTCGAGAGCTGCGCTCTCTGCCGCTTTAGTTGATCAGGTCGCCTCGACCACTCTCGATGATGATGATGATTCTTTGGAACCTGGGGAAATTCAAGAAGTGGATATGCAGGCACAAGCAGATGGTATACGAACCGTATTCAGTGATCCCACCAACTTCAATGTCAAAGTGGGTGGTTCTTTATTTCGATTTAGCTCTTTACCTATTCATGCCTTCTTAGCACCCCCTCTACTCTCCCTGGACTCTCTGGTTCGACTCGCCTGCCACTAAAGGTCGAAATCTCCCGCAGACCCCCATTTCCGCTTTCCCTCAGACACCAGTCCCTCAAACCCCAGGGATAGCTGCTGCTCAGGGTTGGATGGAAGATATAAAGCGCGTTATTAGTTTCGACAGCGTTGAAGAATTCTGGGGGTCAGTGTCCAGCACAATTTCATCCACGTTGGAAGCGCTTAAAAAATCTTGCATCTTAGCCTTTACAACAACATAATACCGCCATCTCAGCTACCCCAAAAAGCAAACTACTATTTATTCAAGGTTTGTCACCATTCCGTGACACCCTTCCATCAATATAACTGATGATCAACGGCAGGAAGGTATCATTCCGGCATGGGAAGACGAGGCCAATAAGAATGGAGGGAAATGGAGTATTCAACTCCCGAAGGACAAGAACAGAGCTAACGTTGACAAGATGTGGCTATATACGGTGAGCATTCAGAGGATGCTCTTGTGGTATCAACGCTCAACTAGAAACGACCAGATGCTTGCTGCCATTGGTGAAACATTTGACCCATCGCCAGTTGTTACAGATGGGACGGGGTCGCCTCCGAAATCGCTTATTACTGGCGTGATTGTATCTACCCGGCCTCAATTCTATCGGCTTTCGATATGGACACGAGTGGCGCCTTCGGGGTCTGAGGACGATGGTTTGCGTGAGAGGATTGAGGGGGTCGGGAAGCATTTCAAGAACAACGTGCTTGGATATGCTGAGGGCCAGAAACTTGCAGGACCCTTGGCAACGGAGGTGGAGTTTCTTTCTCATAAGGACTCGGAGAAGAAAGGCAAGGCAGCGAAGAAGATGATTGTATAAGTGTAGATGGTAAATATTTTATTTTATTTTATTCTTTTGCCGAGAATACGCAGCTGCGCTTCTGGCGGTAACACTGCAATCTACCACTGCCAACAATGAACATGATACGGTTTGTTCAATGCAGATGCTGTAAATTTGACTGCGGCAAAATGCGGTTGCTCGTGGAGGCAGTACACCACATGACAGTCGCAAATTTCTTTGAAACAGGTATAAGGGCGATGGTTGGAGCTATGTCCTCTTCCAAAGATCACCACAATGCCTGTTCCCAGTTTCCTCACTTCCTTCGCTGATAAGGCTCAGTCTGCTATCAGTGCTGCTGGCTACAACATCCCTTCATCCAGCCCTCATTCCACCGCTCACCCATCTGCAAATGAAGCTGCTGCCGAGGGTGGTCACAGATCCCATAATCTTGGTTCTCTCCAAGGATCTCTCCAGAATCAGCTCCGTGCTTTAGGTCAGCAATATGCGTGAGCCTCATTTCTTTTAATCTGACTGTTGTCGCCATCTGAATGATACACAAGTACGACCACCCCTGTCCAGAAGATAATCACTATCGAGAAGAGTGTCGCGATTGACTTTGATGGTATCTCTCGTGACGCCAAGTCTCAAAGCAAAGAATTGTACACGTGGGGCCAGCTCGAAGAGGAAGATATCAAAGATGGTATGTGCTCCTTTTCATGTACCTTTGGAGAATGAATGTGCTTATCGTCACGATCTAGTAACTGATAGGTTAGCATATCTGAATTTTGTTCAGGGCTCTCTCGCAAGTTCGCTCGCGCTCAAACTGGACTCTGCCCGAGCCCCCCTCAAAGCACTGCGTGATGCCGAAACAAAACTTACACCTCGTCGTAACATGCGTTCTGGGCTGCAGCTTCAGTTATCAAAGCTTGAACATGAACAACAGAAAGGTGCTGAGAAGAGAATAGCAGAACTCAAAGACCAAATAAAGGATGCAGAGCTAGACGATCAAGTCCTGGAAAAAGAGGCTGAAATACTGAAGCGCAAGGCAGTGAGAGAAAGTGAACAACTCAAGTGGGAGGCATTGCGAGAGGTGAGCGCTCAACGATATCTGCTCCGCTTAATCTTATGGGCATCAGTATGGGGAGAAACTTGCTCTCCTGTCTCAAGCTGCTACGCTCATTATTGGCGCGTTGCCTTCTATCCCTCCTTCCCAGACTTCCCCGTATGTCGGTGCACAGACTACAGGCGCTGCTCGTGCTTCGCTTCAGCGAGCCCTCGACAACTACAAGACAGGGCATATCAACTTACCTCCCCAAGCCTCGGGGGCACATCTCCACAGATCGGACACCCTTAGCTTTGGTGAAACTCACGCCAGCGAACTCTCATCCATCAACTCTGATATCACCAGTCCTGGCATTCCGTCCACTCCTCCCTATAACGATGCACCTCTTTCCGATGCACCTACCACTACAGCCACCAAACCGCAACATGACGTTCCTAGTGTCATCAATCCTGCGGCTCTCAATCAATCACCTGCTATCATTCCTACTACTTCTTCAAGGGATCAGGCCTCTTCCCTCGTCGTTGCATCTGACTCAGAAGATCCATTCGTGTCCAACAATGTTCCCACTGTTGCAGAAACTGGTATACCTGTGACTGCGGGAGCCGATGGGCCTGGTCCGGCTAGTGGCTCCCTCTATGACATCAAACATAGCGTTGCCCCGGTCGATACGCCTGCGTCCGAGAGCTCGGTTATTCAAAAACATGAATCGGCGGAAGAAGAAAAGAAGAGGCTCGCAACTGCTTATTCTCTAGCAGGTCAACAAGAAACTGGTTTGAGTGCAGACCCTGGCGCTTCCACATCGCACGACGAAAAGGAGAGGCTTGAACGCGAAGAGAGGGAGAGCAACAGTGCAGGCAATAACGGTTCAGAGAACAATCATGAGGAATTACCTGCTTATCATGATCTGTGATTTGCTTGCGAACTTGTAATACTGTAATATCTGCCAACTGTGCACTTGTTCTTTTCTTTTGTACAATAAATACACGTTGAGATTGAACCTCCTACTAAAGCATGGTTATGGGTGGTAAGAGATGCCACTACCATTGCCAATTCGTAGAGACATCGGTGACAGAACTTGTGTTCGAAGACGTTGATTGATGGTGAGAATTGTGCAGGGCAGCGGCGTCTTGTCTACAGACAGTATCTCGAAGAGTCATGAACTAGAAATTGTGATCTCGTCAGGTTACAGTGAGGCAGCTTGGTTTGATTCCTACCCTTTGTTCCTCGTCTAACGTCCGTAAGTTGAGCTTTCTGTTGATATTTTCCATATGAACGAGAAGCGTCTAACCGACGATCACTCACGATGTGAGCAACATAGCAAGTCATTAATCAACGGCCAGACGTACCCTGATGGATCGACTGTTCAACCCACGATAATCCGAAACGCGTTCCAGGTGGACGGGTTCAGCGCCAACTAGATGGAGTTGCTCGTGTAGATACATGACATAATGCTCGAGACATTCTAGATAATGTCGTTTTTTGTCATGCGAAGAGATGGTATCACTAGATGTACATGTCAGGTATGCAGGATGAAGGGCGCAGAAGGAGACCTCGACGAACGGATCTGTTGGCACAAACCCCACACTCTTGGCTACGGCACGTCGACGAGCTTTGCGAGTTTCGGATTTTTTTTCCACCCGAAGTTGGTCAACATTGGGATTCCTCCCACTAAGTTCAACGAGTAACTCGCTGGGCGTAGGAAAAGTTATCTGCACGGGGTCTTCGTAGTGAAGATCATTATTGATAGGGTGCTGTGATATGTCGCGTCCTGAGACGGGTGCTGCCTGTGATATGTCGTCTACCGAAGATTGATGAAGAGGAGATTGTGATGATCCGAGAAAGGGATAGTTGAACTTGTGGGGATCGGAACGCAAGAGAGGTGATTGGCCGGGAAGGGGGGTTGGAGCGTGAAGAGGAAGACCTGAGGAGAAAGCAACCGTTGGAGAGCATAATGAATCACATTGAGCGGAATAATCGTTGTAAGAATCCATAGGTGTGCAGACAGGATATCCGTCCTGTGTATTTTGATAGATATCACCAAGAGGGTTGGATGGAAAAGCGTCATCGTAAACGGATGGAGTAGAAGGAAAGTCAGGGGAACAAGGAGAGTCGCTCTCCGCCGAATACGCGTAATTATACTGTGTAGAACTCTAGTTTAGAATCGGTGAAGAATAGATGATGAAAAACTGACATGAAGGTTAACGGGGAGGTGAATGGCAAGTGTATTCTGGGTAGGAAAGGCCATGACAAGGGCAGAGAAAGGAAGAGGGAGATTTATAGGAGACGGACATTATTACGACGGTGGTCAAGAACCACGGTGGAGTGGAAGAGAAATGTCAGGAACCATCGCTGTATTCTCCGTCTTTTATATTATTCTTGACAGCTATCCCGCGGTTGGGCCGCACGATGAGTCGGCTCCTGTCGCTCACGAATACCATTGCAGCCCAAACTCCTACCTTTTCTGTCCCGAATCCCAAATGCAGCGACCCAAGCTTGTGGTCCCAGTCACCGAGATGTGGAGCTCAAGATCTCATACGTACGAAGAACCCGAGAGAAGTCGTCTTTTTTATTTTCCTGAACCTTGAGAGCGATGGTGTATGCTTTCTGTCTCTCGAATCTGTCTGCTCAAGTCGCTTGTGAGCTTGGAAACTTATGGCGAACTACGGGCGAACTACGGGCCAACTTACAGCGGACTCAGAGGCTTCCTATAGTCCTTTGCATCACTACCTCAGGCTTCTCAGACTCCATCATTGTTCCCTTCTCGGCCTGCTTGTTCCCAGATTTACCCTGTATAAATGCAGGGCGCTTGAGATCTCAACAAATCTGGCAGCGCGGATCGAGTCAAACGACACCCATCACCGTACCTGCCTTCTCTTCCCCTTCAAATGTTGTCAAATCCTTTTTTATTTATTCGTATAAAATTTCTTCGATTCCTAGTGTCTCCTCAGCACAACCATGTCGTCCACCCAAAACTTGTATCTCAATCCTGAATATCCAGCATATCAATATCCCTCGTCCCCCAGTGATTCTTCATACTCCAGCGCTGCAGATCTTACTTGCGCGAATCATATTCCTCCTTATGACTATGAAACCGCAATTCCCCAACAAAATTGCACCCCACCTCCACCGTATATTTCTACTGACAATTTCCTCCCGACGGTCCACAAAGAGCGCTATCATGGAGCGCCCACAACCAGAATCAAGATCGCCCATCCATACGCCCGCCTTTTCGCCAAGACGGGAGAGGTCAAACGGCGAAAGATTTGGAATCACGCGCTTGAAAAATCTCTATTTAGTCCTTATGAGTTGTATGTCGGCTTTTTCTGTCCAACTATTGTTTACCTATCTCACGGTGAATAGATCAGCACTTGGAGCTCCTCACCGTCGCACCATCTATATGTCAAGCTTGGAAGCTCATATTGATAGACTGCACACTCAGTTGTTGACGTACGTTATACATTATTCCGTTCTTCGCCCTACCACACTCACACTCGCGTAGTATCGGATTTTGGCCGGTCGCGTTTGAGGAGCTCGAACCATTTAGAGGTTTGAATTCCAAAACTGCCAAGGTAAAAAGTCATTTATGTTCTCTACGCTCTTCTGTTAATTGTCTACTAATAGAGTATGGTCGCTGGCCTGCAACACGATGCATCCATTGCAAAACTGAAGTTGCTTGAGCTAGAGCGAGCGGTATGTTGTCCAGATATCTGGCGTGGCTCTTCTTGATCAGTTTAATCAGAACGAAGGACTGCAAAACGCAGTGATGCACGACGTTTATCGGTCCTTTTGAGGTCTAGACCTGGTTTTTGCTATTCTCCATTGTGAACATTGAACCTTCTTTTGTCTGTTTATAGTGTATGTATGAATACTGTATGGTTAATGTTTCCCCGAGTTCAGCCCTCGTACTACAACAAATAATATACCGCAATGGCGAAAATGCTTGCGCTCTTTAACGTCTCACAACCCAACTGATGGACTCGACTAAATCAGATGAGGGTCTCGCACCATACAAGCTTACGACGCTCTATATCCCAAACGTCCATGAGCACAAATGATCGCATTGGCAATGGACATACTGGCTGTGGCTTCGATGATTGTCCCACAGTGTACAGATCGCGGCCGGGATGGATCGGTTGGCTAGGAGGTCAACAGACCCCCGTCAAAAGTCCACGGCGAATGAGCTAGTATTAGCTGCAACGTCTGGATGATGATGATACAGTTGTTACTTAGCGACTTTGTACACGAGAAGATTCACGGAGCCGTAAAAAGAACCCAAGAATACGACGAAAGGTCTTCGTGGGAGACGCTTCAAAAAGACCATAGTTCTAAGAGAATGGCAGGGCAAAGGAGGATTGGCATGAGAGCTGTGGTAGTGAAACGCGAAAAAAAGTATAACATCACATGTATCAGTTCAGAAGATCACGACCAGCGGGAGGACTGTGCCTGATAGAGAGTTGGAGACAAACGATACAGATGCAGACGACACACAGACGACACACAAATTACACCTATACTTGAATAAGTAAGCAGGCAGCGACGGTCCAAAAGAAGCACGAACAATTCCATTTTTACACTTCATCATCACCCGCTACAAACTTGTGTTTGCCCCGCAAAGCGACCTCAGTCATACCTTTCCCGCTGCCAGTCACACCCACTAAAAGTCAAAGTCAGTGAAGGAAAAGCAATATGGAAAAGTTCGAGAAACCTTTTCCCAAGGGATTATCTGGGGTCTTGAATATGCTTGTCCCAGAAACTCCGGCGATATGTACACCTTTCTTCTCCGACTTCTTGGCGAACTTCTGCCAAGTTGCCTGTTTCTGGGTCTGCTCCTTTGCTTTCGCCGCCTTCGCCTCGATCTTTTTCTCGTTCTTCTTCTTCCTCTTTTCTCTTTCTTCCTCCTCCACTTTGCTCAATTTTCGTTTATTCGATGATGGTTCAGTGCCAGAATGGTTAGGGGGAAGAGGTTTGATTTCGAAGGCTTTAACGAGTTCGGTCGTGTTGTAACCTTTGAAGACAATGCTATATACTCGATTGTCTGCAGAGCCTCCCAGAGACGTGATACGAGCAGGATACCACACCCCATCTGCCGAATACTTTGCTAAGCACTCATCTCCGGCCGACCATGTTTGTATCGGTGTAGCGGTATGAGCCTTGCGACTGACATCAGTTTTCGACGAAGACGTCGCTTGAGAAACCGCAGTCTGGGCAAGTTGAATAAGCTCTTTCAATTCTGAGCGCAACGAGGCGAGTTCTGCATTAGTCGGGTCTGCTGAAAGAGCAAGTTCCACCTGGGAAAGCTGCACTTGATAGGTTTCAAGATCTGCCTTGTCCATGAGAGTCAGTATTGGGGAAATGAAGGGGAACTACAGAACAAGAAACTGCAAACGAGGAGATGATACAAGATCGCGATGTGAGTCGGTTCGGTCGGAAGGATCAACTTCCGAGCCGGTGTTGTTGTGGCGAAGTTGTGGCTCATTATAATTATCGCAATACATTATAAAAAAACATCTAATCCCATGTCCCACCTCGGTCCAACTTTACCCGTGTGTCTTGTTTCGCTTTGCTTCCCTGTGGACGACCAGCGTGACGTGCGCCTCGTTTAGAGTGGTATTTGCGCCGCTGTCTCGCACGCTCCTTGGTCAAGTCAGAAGAGACGATGTCTTTTATGCCGTTCGACTGAAGAGTACCAGTCATTCCTGTAAGCGAAGGAGAAGGGGAAGATTTCCGTGACAAGGAACTGTAAACTTTTTCTTCGACGGCTGCGGCGCGGCGTTGTGTTCCGATGTTCTCTTCGCTGCGAGCTACGGGAGGCGTTGTGCTTGGAATAGCTGGATCGGACGAAGCTTCCTCTTCTTCAGATTCGCTGCTATCTTCGTCGCTGTCTTGGTCGTCATAATCATCCTCGCTCAGGTTTCCTTGATCATTTTTGACTGTCTCCATATACTGTATATCATGAGCTCTGCACCCAAACCTGATGTAAATGATACTGACCTCGTCCAACATTCTCATATCCTTCCGGCCAAATCCACTAGCTTCTACTACAACATCCAATCTAAAATTCTCTCCCTCAGAAGTTCCCTCAGCTATTATCTTCCTGAATTTAGGGAACAACGAGCTTTCATATTGAAATCGACGTTTAAAGAATGTCCGAATACACTCGACATCGCGATTAAAATACCTGAGACTTTCAGTCATTATCACAAAAAATGAACACGTAGGAGACACACCATTCTGCATTTTCATGCGAAGTGCTGACCATCTGCGGAAAATCAATTACAACGGGTTCCCCAGACTCTCGGATGAGAATGTTGAATTCATTAAAGTCACCATGGATTAGTCCTGCATGGGCAAATCGCACGATCAAATCCATGAGCGTTGAGTAGAGCTTCCCCGGGGAAGGTATTTCGGAGATCTGACGGCTGTTTACGTGATGAGAGGAAGAAAAAAGCGAGGCCAAAAGGGCCTACAGAGGATAGGCATCGATGAATTCCATCAAAATACAATGCCTTGCTTGGTCAATCGGCTGAGGAACAGGAAACCCATGTTCATGCAACACCTACAAATGTAAGTGCCGATACCATATTCATAAATCAGAGCTACCTTCATGAAAGCCCACTCCTTTTGTGCTGCTAAACGAGACATATACATCCAGGAGGCAGATTTTCGTTTGCCAAGATAGTCTCTTTTTTCCTTGATCGCACGGAACGATATTCGGCCAAGTCTGGTGTCTGTCGTTCAGTTGAGCAATGGATGACCGCCTGAACTATGATACCGATGAAGTTTCAATACCATCTCCTGTCCCTTGGCATCTGCAACGACATATATGTCTTCTTTCATGTGAGAAATGATCACAAAGTGCGAGAAGCAGAATGCCTCACCAGATTCTTTTCCAACCCCAATCTGATTACCCACAGAATGCATCGAATCTCTTTTTGACATTGCACGCATAGCGAGATAATCGTAGCCGCCATAGGTCAACCTGTATCCATCATCTGTTCGAAAACTGGTCAGCAGGTCCTGAGACGCATGCACGATGATGGTTACATTTCGAATTTTGAACTTTGGATACCAAGTTACGCTTGGCAAGTGACCCTATGAGTTTGTTAACCCCTCCGTTTCGTAAGCCAGATATCTGAGCAATTAGAGCCGTCGGGACTACTTCGTGGTTCTTGGAACCCATCTCCACCTAAATAATTCCAACATCATTAAGCATATCTCATTCGGTCGAGGCTAACGATACCGCTGTCAGAACACGAAATTCATCAGATGTGAGATAACGAAGGTCAGTGGCATCTAGCTTCATAGCGTTCAATAATCGATTCTTGGATTAAGGACAAATTTCCAACGACGAAGATTGATTTACGTAAGGTTTCGATGTCTGCTACTGGTTCCAAAGTAGTTCGGAACGCCAACAAGGTAATCGAAAATAATTTGAACATTCTGCTCAGGCTCATCCAGCTAAAAAGGCTTCATCGTCCCAACTTCAGTCTTGCGTAAATTTGACACTGAACGTTTCGTGAGTGTACGCACAATATCCTGTTAGATACCTCATTCAATAGTCACAGTCATGATTTCAGGTTAGTCCACGCGGTAGATTTGCAGGATCATGAATGCAATTCTATCTGGACGATCTTTGAAACTAACATGCGGGACCTGTGCGTCATTCTCGCGATGTCAAGATATGCTTTTTCGTCGGACGTGGCTGAGCCGGTGTGTCTAGTTATTGTCGTTCGTCCTTCGGATGGGACCCTGCCGTGAAATTAGCAGAATTGTTTGATTCCTTGTCTCGTTTTATACTGGTTCACAGTGAAGAGAGACTAGTTGCATTTGCCATGTTCCGCTTCGAGTATGAACATTACAATAACCTTCTGTATTGGTCAGCTCTGTTTCATTTCCCGGGAATCTTTATCGTATTCATCATTACAGTTATGAACTTCAAGTTTCAAGCAGTAGCCAACGCGCTGGTATAGGAAGATTACTTCTACGGTGGCTCGAAAGCATCGGAGTTGCTTGGGAAATGGACAAACTTGTTCTCACTGTTCTGAAGGGTCGGTTTTATTTATTTCGTGAGCCATTAACTATCTGAACTTGCGATGGAAGGCAACATAAATGCGGTAGAGTTTTATCATTCATTTGGGTAGGTCTATGCTGGACGTCATCCAAATTGTCGCGGTCAATGAGAGAATCTCAGATTTCAGATCGACGCAACATCCCCAGGCTACACAGTAGAGGATGATAGTCCAAACGATGTGGATGACGTAGACTACGAGATCTTGTCGAAGGAACTGATTAATGAAACTTGAAAGTCGAATACGATCTTGTTCTAAAGTTGGTGACTATTGTTTGTTCGTGAAGCTGTTGCCTTCCGGTAAGACCATCACTGGCACTGTTGAATCCTTGAACATGCTCTCTTCATCGCCGCTACGAGTTCTACGCTTGGCAGTACCTCGCATCAAAGGCAAGCGCTTTGCCTCTCACGAAGCCCCCCAGTACAACGAACCCTCTGGCTGGTTATTCGGTGAAAAGGTCTGTCTCCGTATCCGCTCGCTATCAGCAAAATTTTGACTTGTGATTAGCCTCCACCAGCCGGGCAGAAGCGGGTGAAAGAGGATTGGGAGAACATTTGGTATATTGGGATGTTTGGGACGATGGCGTTTGCTGCCATCATGCTATACTATAAGCCCGACACCAGGTACGTCATCTTACATGCAAGCAAGGATGTTTTTCAAATGATATGTACTAGCATACAAACATGGGCACTCAAAGAGGCGAAAGAACGAATGGAAGCACGCGGGGAGAAGTACCAATACACTCCATCATCGTCAAGCTCATGAATAGACTTCTTGCTTTTTAAATGATTGAACACCATGTCAACATGAAACTCGACTGATTTGTATTCGTCAAAAGTACAGTCATTCAAGCTCCTCAACTGTGACCGGTCTATACGTCAGAATTAAACTTCAGTGCTAGCTTTGTATGCCTCCTCTGTTAATAGCTTGTCCATCTGTTGGTTTCAATGAGTGTGATACAGACCAACAAATTTCCAGTCTACCTCAGATGGATCAGACAATTTGATTTTGCAGAGCCATCCTGTTCGACAATCAATCAACAGTAATATGACAAACTGCCATACTTACCCTTGTTTTCTGCTGACTTGTTGAGTAAATTAGGTTGGGAAGAAAGAACCTCGTTGATTTCTTCCACTCTTCCGGAAACAGGAGCGTACTAAGAAGTGTTTATGAGCGTTTAAATATAAATCGGGACCACGAACAATGTCCGAGGCTGCTTTCACACTTTCCACTGCCCCGATTTCTTCTGCACAGCGACATTGAGTATGTTCCACGAAATACAGACGGTATACATACCGCCCCGGGTGACCTCTGTTCCTAGTGCTGGCAATTCAACGAAGACAACATCTCCTAGAACAGATTGTGCGTGGTCTGTGATAGAGACCGTGCCTATTCCTGTCGAGTCGTCAAAAGCGACTACCTCATGTTCAGCCGTATACCGCTTGGCTATATGAAATCAGACAAAATTCTCTAAGAATGGTTTAGTAATACATACTAACAAGCGATCGAAACAGCTGAGGTCTTCGCGTAAATCCAAGTGAAGGGTTTGGCTTGCAAAGTGCCAACGTTCGTGTTCGCGTAGCTGCCCATAGCACTGATTGCATTTTATGCAAGTCAAGTCGGAAGATGTTTTCAAAAGTGTAACGGAGCCTCGGCCTGTGCGATCGTTCTACGGTATTACATAATATTTTACTTTTAGATGGAGTGAAGTGAAGTGATTGTAAAGATGGAGTCGAGGTGCTAGTGTAAGTACAAGTGCAGCAGATCATTATCTCCGATCTCCCAACATGTCCTTATGCGACATCCAAGATTTTGGTAATGATACCAGTGCCAACTAAACAAATTCGTGAGTCCACTTTGCAACAGAGTTAGATACCAAGACCTACTAGTTTTGCCGCCCTCACGCAGTGTAAACCTACCAACTATCATAAGAGAAGGTTGCCTGGAGAATTGAGGGAACAGTCACTCACCGGGAGCCAACTTCCGCTGCAACATCAGAGTGGAGGTCGCATACCATTTCGACATTGTCACCAGGCATAACCTGAAATATCATGCTCAGCAAGTCCATAACAGTGAGTGACGGGACGCACCATCTTCTCTGCGGCATCTGGAGTTCCCTCAGGGAAGCTCAGGCTGGCCGTGATATCCGCAGTTCGGAGGAAGAGCTGGGGGCGATAATTAGCCATAAACGGAGTGTAGCGACCACCTATCGAAATGCATTAGTTTGGTAATTTTGAGATACCGAGACCTCCCAATACCTTCATCCTTCGTAAGGACCTAGTTGAGAAGCGGAACTAAAGTGTGAGATGCTATATCCAACTCATTAAGATTCTTGTCCTACGTATATTTGAGCCTGAAATTTCTTCACAGCTTTTATGGAACCTGGTGCAACGACAACTTGACCACGACGAACTTGCTCGCGTTTGACGCCGCGTAGGAGGGCCCCCATGTTGTCACCAGCCTCGGCCTGAATCAGGTATAATGAGTAGATGGCAATTAGCGAAGAACGGCTCTCACTCTTTCTAGTTCTTTATGGAACATTTCTGTACGACTGTTAGCAGGGTAAGATTTTATCTCACAAGTTATTACACTGACCGATGCCTGTGAGTGTCGTTTTAAAGGTGTTGCCAAGACCAATAATTTCAACATCAGCCCCCTTCGCGGCGACGCCTCGCTCCACCTGACATCCTAGTTTGAATACGAAACTACACGGTGAGCCGGGGAGGGGCTCTTACCCGGCCAGTTGCAACGGTTCCTCGACCAGAAATGGAAAAGACATCTGATTTAAGGTTAGACGGTGATACTGAACATAACGAAGAAGGCGCTGACCCTCGATAGGCATGAGGAAAGGCTTCTCAAGATCACCTAAAATGAAAGTCAATAGCTTGACAAACAAGCTTAGTAAGTCTACTTGCGAGGGGGCAGTTCAAGCCATTCGTCGCAGGCTTTGACTAATTCGGAGACTTTAGCAGAACCAATTTGATCATCTCGTCCCTCCAACGCCGCAAGAGCGGAACCCATAACTATTGGAGTGTTTTCACCATCGAAGTTATATGTCGACAGCAGGTCACGCATTTCCATGTCCACAAGCTCCAGCATTTCGGGGTCCGAGATTTGATCTACCTTGTTTATGAAGACAACCAGCCTCTTGATACCGACCTGGCGAGCCAAAAGGAGATGTTCGCGAGTTTGGGGCATCTGGCCGTCGGTAGCAGATACGACAATGATTGCACCATCCATTTGAGCTGCCCCTGTGATCATGTTCTTGATGTCTGTACTCGAATAAGTGAGACGAGATGGAGGAAGAGATAAAGTACGGCAGACAATCAGCATGACCGGGACAATCTATATGGCCATAATGGCGAGCGTCTGTTTCATATTCGACATGAGAAGAGTTAATGGTGATGCCACGGGCTTTCTCTTCAGGGGCCTTGTCTATCTGATTGTAGTCAGTGAATTTGGCTCCGCCTTGAGAAGCCATGACTTTGGTGATAGCTGCTGTTAAAGTCGTCTTCCCATGATCAACGTGTCCTAAGTGTTGAGGTAAGGCAAAGTCCAGAAGTCTAAGTGAAAACAAACCGATTGTGCCGATGTTCATATGTGGCTTCTTGCGCGAAAAGAGTTCGGCATATCCTCTACGGGAACCTGGAGTGCGATTAAATAGGAACCGCGGGGGATAAAAGACGCGTGTATCCATACCCAAACTTGGTGACACGCTCAGCGAAGGCTTCCAGGTAGTGCGTTGGCAGACATGGAAGGAAACTTGGACAAACCGTAAGAAGGACGCGAAGATGGAAACGAACTGGACATACATCGTGCTGAGGGGAGACCTCGGAAAGCAGATTTGGAAACTGCCCACTGAAACATGTCCTCGAGCAACGAGCAAGTTCTGTAGTTCTGATAACTCGTTACATAAGCCTGCCAAATTTTGTTTTCCCAACCGGAAGGCCTCCCACGACCTCCGGCCTTCCGATTATTTCCGGCAAAGTAGCCGGAGTCTGGCCGGCGTGACAATAATGTCTGCTTCAGATCGTCAAGAGCTCATCCGCAACGCTGTAGCATTTCTCGCTGACCCAAAGGTAATCGTTCTACACTTGTACTGAAAATATACTATATCTTACTCTCCTTTAGACTCAGGTTTCATCGCTTGGGCAGCGTATACAGTTTCTGGAGGCAAAAGGCTTAACACCGACAGAAATCGATGTTGCTATTAAACAATCCTCTTTAAACAACACTCCAGCCTACCCCACACATTATCCTACAGGATATCCTCCTCCATCATATCCAGTCGCTATTCAGTGGGATTGGCGGGATTACTTTGTACGTCGGTTTCCTGTGGACACTAAGACATACTGACATCTTTTGTCGTGGCTGAGATTACTGCCGTGCTCTCTGGTTCTGTGGCTTATGGCGCGGTAACACTGTTCAGAGTAAGTACATTTCGCCTTGCTCTCAAAGAATTTCAAATTCATTCGTCCCAGAAATACCTTTTGCCCTATCTCCAGCCTCCAAACTCCACGGCTTACGAGGAGGACCGTGATGCACTAACAGCCCAGTTTGACGCCGCTGAAGCCCTTCTCAAAGAAATACAGTCAGAGTCGTCTGCTGTTCGTCTTGCGGTTGAGGAGCAGAAGTCAGTGATTGACAAGACGACAGCAGACGTCGAAGAGATAGTGAAAGAGTTGCGTGACGGAGAGAATAGAACACGAGACGAAATGCGTGAAATTCGTGACGAAGTAAATAACGTGCGAGAGATGTTGCCCAAGGTAATTTCTTGATATCATCTTGGTCAATTCATTCTTTGATACATGTTGGCCAGATGATAGAGAAGAACAAGGAGACTCAGTCTCAAGCACTATCTGAACTACAGCAGGAGTTGAAATCGTTGAAGGCGCTCTTACTTAGTAGGGGGCCAGGCAACATTCCCTCGTCACCTCCCCCTGTGTTAGGAAGACCTACCATTCCGGCGTGGCAATTGGCAAGCCCTGCGCAAAGCAGCGGGACAGAAGTACCATCAAATGTTTCTCCCCCTTTGCCGGTGGTTAGCAACGGGAAAGGCAAAGAAACTGAAGAGTAATAGTCATAATAGAGCCACGTGATATTCTCTTCACTGAGGTTGTGAACGGATACATATGCAAAATTTTAAACAGAACGAATAACATGTTCACTCAAATCTTCCAAGCTGTCGAAAATCTGTCAACTCCTTCCACAGATGAACCTCGGCAACCTTCTTCTTCTTCCCGCTCCAAATCTATCGATTCTCAATTACGCATACCCTCTGGGCAGCTGGCAGAGTCTGCCTTGGTAAATCTTCGTAAATCTCTGGTCTCACAGCGCCCTGGCAGTCCTGCCTTGCCAAAAGTTGCTGGAGTTAGAGACCATAAGTCGCCAAAGTCTACTCTTGAGGACAGACTCAGAGCTGCTGCATTCGCTATTGGAGAGGCCTCAAACCCTTCCTCATCTGTCGCGTCAGCTAGAGTATCTCCTACTCCACCGAATTCAGAAGCTCAGCGTCCTCCTTCTCCGCACTCGATACCTTTGCCCGAATCACCGAAGGTTTCCCTTGAAATACAGGCAGCGGTGCCCTTAGTCACTTCCACGGTCAGCTCCGTTACGACTCCAGCGGTTCAATTGTCGCCATGTTCCCCACAGAGACCGCGGTCGACTGAAATTACGGCGCCCACGTCAGAAAGCACACATCCACTCTCAGTCGATGAATCATCGGCCACAACTGACCCAGCACAGGATTCTCCTGAAGCTGTGCTTGCCAGTCATCCCAGCTCTACGGGTGTTGAAGGCCTTCAAGAGAGGTTGAAGCAAGTCGAGCAACGATTCACAGGTACGCGTCATTCACCTGACATGGGCCATCTCAACTTTTTACTCCTTTAGATGTTTCAACTTCTTTCAAGAAGCTGCAGGCCGAGAAAGCTGCTGCGGACTTGGTTGTCCGCGAGTTGACGCCTTTAGAGAGTGCTCATGATGATGTTGTCCTTCGCGACTACCTCCAGAGTATGTCGACCAAGACTGAGGTCTGTCACTATTGTTGGATTCCAGTGCAAAGTTCCCATGGTATTTCTCTATAGAATCTGCAACGCGAAGTCGACCGTTTGAATCACGCACTTGAAAGTATGCATTCCATAATTATTTACTTCGATATAGCTCAAGCATCTTTCAGGACAAGAGGAACGTATCAATGAACTGCGTGATATACATCGATTGGAGTCTGCTTCTCAATCGGATCAAATAGAACAACTTCGAATACAACTTAACGAAGCGGAGGCTCTCTTGAAAGCTGCCGAAGGCGCGGATAGCATCGCTGAAGAAGCTGCCACAAAGCAGAAGGCGGAAATTGATCAACTCCAGCAGGAGGTCGCGAATGCCAAAGCTGTGGCCAAGGAAGAGGAGGAGAAGCGTGTGAAGGCCATAAGTCTGCTGAAGACGGTCAGGCAGAAGCTCGTGAAAGCTGAAAAAGAAAGGGATGACCTTCTCAGAGAGGCAGCATCTCTTAGAGAAACGGAGCGGAGTGAAAAAGATAGAGACCAAGTAGAAATGATCAAACTACGGAGCGAGATTGACGAAATGAAGGTGGAGAAGGAAAAGGCTTTGGATAGCTTGAAGACCCAATTCGACCGTGAACTCGCGAATATCAAGGAGGGGTATGAGAAAGAGATATCTATGCTCAGAGGGCAGCTGGAATTGGAAGTTGTTACTCTCAAGGTTTGTCTCAACTAAGTCCGAATCTTATGCTAACTAATTAATGTCTCAGCATGCGCATGCCAAAGAGCTGTCTTCCAAGACTGTACTCATAAGCACTCTGGAAAATTCGCTGAATAATGTTACAAGGGACAAAAACTCCTTCTTCGATGAACTTCAACTTCGGCAAGCCGAGGTGGAATCAGCCCAATCTCATTTGGAATCTCTTCAAAGTCAAAATACCGAACTTCAATATCAGTTACGCGAGACCAACGATCGCTGCACACTACTCAAGGACGAACTTGCAGAGGTCCGACGCGAACACGAAAATCGGTCAAGAGAACCACTAATCTCCGCTGGCGAAGTAGCACGTTTGCTGTCTGCAGCCGAAGTAAAATATGAATCCAAGATCTCTGATCTCAAAAGGAACCTCAGGGCTCTTGAGAAAGAACGAAGCGATGGCGAGGCAGAGTGGAGTCGAAAGCTTCGTGACAAAGTCAGAGAGGTAGATCAGCTGAAGAAGGAAGTCGGTTCAGCGGCGAACACTCGGGAACATGAGGAAGAAGCGGTTGCAGGAATGAGGGCTGAGATCAATAGATTGCAAGATGAATCTCGCTTACTGCACGATCAACTTTCACAGCTTCGACTAAGCGACTCCAAGGTTAGAGACATAGAGGTACGTGTTTTCATTACTGATCCACACCATTAGCGATCTGACACCGTATATAAAGAAGTTAGGCAGAGCCCGAGAGTTGGAGCTGAACGAAAAAATATCAGCACTGGAACAGCAAATTGAAGAAAGCAGATCACGAGAGACTCAATTACGATTGAATAACAAGGTCAGATTGTGTTGCACGCGTTCACAGCAATAAATATCAACTTTTTTCAGACCATTCGCGAGGAGTTACGGAAGGTTCAATCATCTGCTGCGTTACTTGAGCGCCAAAGAAATCCTGGTGTGGGATATTGGAGCAACAACTCAACAGACACTCGGACCTCAATCTCTTCTGACCCTCCATCCCGAGTCGCTTCTCCTGCGCCAGCTTCTCTAACGCAAACAACGAACGATGAAGAAATAAACTTGGAATACCTTAGGAATGTGATCTTGCAGTTCCTTGAACACAAGGAGATGCGGGTGAGTAATACTTTCTCGCATATGGGCGTGTCATTGATGCACTTCGTTGTTTCCTACAGCCAAGTCTTGTGAAGGTGTTGTCTATCATTCTGCGATTCACACCGCAGGAAACGCGGAGATTGATAGCGAAGGTGTGATATACATAGTATACCGAGTCGTGGGAAGACAGTTATAGGAACTCGGACATAGACTAATTAGATATTCCTCGTCGTTTTACTGTTCTTACCGTTGCAATCCATCTGTCTTTCTCCCCCCGGCTTGTATGTCCCTTGCAGAACTCACTAGGAATTGTTTTCAAAGTGGCATTTCCTCTTCTAAAGTCAGTTGGTTTTTCGACGTCCTCAATGACTGTTATTCAGGCCGTTATCATAGTGGCTGAGCTTATGCAAGCTTCTAATCTCCAAAGAACACATTGTTCATGACTCCACTACGGTTGAAACCGACCTTAGCAGTTAGTGACGTGCCAGTGTTCGGGGTGACTTGCTGATAAAACATGTGTATGTAAAGACTCTGTCCTTGTGCTCTACCGTTCTTATCCTGGCGACCCCGACCTTCAAGATTATTTGAAATATGCCATTCAGGACGGACCGCTATCTGTTGCAGTCTTTGTAGCAACCTTGCTCCAGGCGGCTCGGTCACCAGAACTCCATGCTCCTACCACATTGGATACTCTCTGTCGTCTCGCGTTGGACGCTCATTATGCTTCTGGTCTACCACCCGTTGGCTCTGTTGTTCCATACGGGGAGTCTCCTATTACTGTGTTGGGCACCGTTCAGGACGCTCTTGCTTTGTTAAGAACAGCACACTCGCTTCCCATATCACCTAATCATCAACTGACAATATCTGCCTCTGAACTTGTGATGCTCTTGCTGTCATGTGTTTCAGACATCTCACAAGTCTCTACCGCTCAAGCTATGGTGCACTTCGCCGATGCAAACAGTCTGCTACAGAATTTTCGTCTTGCTGCTAATGTTCGACAAGTATTGGAGACATTCGTTCTTTCTCTTAGCCTTCTGCTCGGAGACGATGCCAAGGCTGCAAGAGAGGCACAAATCATGCACACCCTTCAATTGGCACTTGGAAAGGGTGATATCTTAGGGGCAAGCTCAAACACGGATATCATAACATTCAGTCTCATATTTCACCATATGGTATGTAGTACGTTTCGTGTCATGTCACCCAGTCTCACGTTATCTTAAGATCTCCTACAGAGCGCAAGACTTTGGCTCGGGGGATGGTTCTGGCTCTGTGGCATTACTTGTAGGCCTATTCAGATGGATGTCCTGGTCCCCTTCGGTGTTTTGTACACAGTTGTTTATTTCTGCCTCGACATGCATGTTGCACAGTCACGGAAATGCGTTGATCTGGAAGTCTTTCATCGTCAGCCGTGTAAGTGTCTACATTGTTCTGTCGTGACAATATTCCGGTCTGCATGGTTGACACAGCTCCCCCGTCTCTTGATCTCGTTCGAAAATGCCGTAAATGCCGATGGAGTTAGTCAAGCAGATTGGGTAGGTTCCAAGTTTCCCCCGTTTCCCGCTGTCTGTTGACTTTATTCCAGAGACGCGCAATTCAGGATGCGCTTTTGGCTGCATCTCGACGTACCGATCTCATCACGCAATGTGACCAAGTACTTTCAATCGCGGACGGATCCGTCATGCCGCATGAGGAAACGTACGTCAGGTCTTTTTTGACTTGCATCGATGTGATCAATATTCTATAGCTTGCGATCGTTTTATCGAGACCTCCTTCAATATGCCACACAGATTGAGCTTATTGATGTATCTTTCGCCGTAGAGGGTGATCCTCTAATTTCGAATTATAACATGCCTGGCATTTATGGTGAAGCTCGAGATGCTGGCCTCGATCTGGAAGTCAGGAAATTTCTTCTATGTCACCTCGTATGCTCACTACATGATACAGTCTTATATCGAAACCAAAATAACACATGACACCAGCGTTGAAGATCTCCAATCCTGGATTGATCGTATATGGCGGGATGCTGGTAGTCATAACGCTTTCGCTGATGTCGCACTCAGGGTAGGCTCTTATCATTATGGCCTCGGGGATGCCGATGACCTGTTGATTGCAAGCGTTTCGCAAACTTCGCCGCTGTGTTTGATGTGGAATCTCTGAGCCATCTGTGCAGATTGCTGTACACATATGAAGCAGCGCTTGACATCCTGGCGATTCATGTAAAAATATGCGACATAATATTTCGCGCTCTCCTGTTTCTGGAGCAATATGATTGCGAAACAGTTGGTAGGGATTCTATTCCATCCTTTGATTCGATGCACACTGTAGCTTTAACTTTCAAGGTGATCCTCAGACTGCTGTCACTCATCTTGGGGACGTTGTACTGTTTGTGCAATATACGATATCACGCTTTCATGCACGTACTAATCTATGGTGTTTTTTGCCTATGCTGACAACCTGTTTCAGCTCGAAACCCACCCATTTACATTGGAAGGTAGAACTCTCTCTGCAAGTTATCTCACTGCGAATGATATCGTGTATTCTGTTGAAAAGTTGTCGGGTGATGATGCCGTTGCATTCGGCGCGTGGTTTAAAGCATTGTTTGATAGCAACAGCGAGGGGATAGAAGACAGTATCCTCCGGTGAAGTCTATCGTTTTGATACAAGGGCATGGCTCACACTCGAAATTAGGTCAACCCAACCCAGGACCCTGCTCAGGATATCAGCAACCCTATTTTCACAAGCAATTCAAGCCCGCCTTGCACAGCAAATTGATGGGGACGTCCTAAATAATGGAGTGTCTTATTTCACAAGTCCTCTTCTCAATTGGACTCTTGTCGGTGTTGTCAAAGCGCTTGCGAGGGAGATACAGCTGAGGGGGTAAGTTCTACACGCTTATGGGTGTTATACAGCTGAATTTGTGGCGCCAGGTTCTCTGCCCCGATTCATTTCGAGATTCTTCAAACATTGCTGCTCTCGAGTTATTGCCCTCGCCCTGTTCTCTCGCTTTGTAGCCCGCGCATCTTGACTCTCTTCAATGATAAGAACGCCAAAACAAGGAGTTTGCCACCTGGAATTGATGTTCCTTCTGTCCGGCATGTTGTAGGGAAGGCCCTAGGACTCAAGAATGATAGTTCGTTTCTCGTTCGATATCAATATCATAGAGTTGCTGATTGTCTGCCCATAGCAAACCCGCTCCGACAGGACTCGTTGAGTGTCCGAACTCATAGTGAAAACGAGCCTAGGCAGTCCATCCAGACAGCTCTGGCAATGGCGCGATCAGGAAAAGCGCCAGCGTTATATGTTGAACGCTGTATCAGGATCATGCCACCCTTCAGATTCCTCCACCTCCTCTGGTCGGAGTTGGTGGTCTCTGCTAGTTTGGGGGAGATGGAAAGCTGTCGACGCATTGCCACCTTTGTACTGACCATGCCTCGAGCGGCGAGCACTCCCCCTCTTTTGCCCATCTTTCTGTTCATCGTATCGCCCACCCTGATAGCTGCGATAGACCACCTTCAGCCTCCAGAGCAAACCGTGAATCTTGAACTACTTGTGGCCATTATATCATCGGTGTTGACTGCTGCGTTGCACGTCGAGTTGGCGATACGGTCGGTGATGGGAGAACACTCTTCCGTACTCGGACAACCAAGTGCAGCGATTGCTCGTCGATTCGCCGCTGAATTGCGGGAAAGAAAGAACAGTCATACCAGTGTCACAGTTCTGCAGAGGCTGGCATCATCACAGTCTTTTGTAGCAAACTTTCCAGTATTCATGAACGAATTGGGATGAATAGTATGTGATTTATGTTACAAGGGACAAGATTTTGGATGTGTGTTCTAGATGTGTACTACACGTCGACTGAAGGAGGCGCTAAAACAGAGGAATCAGTCTTTCACAACCCACAAAAATGGATCTGATCACTAACGACAACACGAGTTTTCAGCAGGGTCACATTCGTGATCGGAAGGGCAGAGAATAAGGCAGGAAGTCTCGCCGTTTACCTGAGCAATCCACCATCATTAAAACATCCTTATAACTGTACTGACCAGTTCATACCTTTTGTTGCGAACCAGGTAGGCCCGTTCCTGGATGATGGTACTCTGGTTGAATTGTACTTGAGTGGATACCATGGTGATGCAGTTCCTTGCGGATTTTCGCCGCAACGGGCATAAAATCATGGTCACGAGATGCAAGCACATGTACTGAAGCGACAATTTTAGATTCGGACAGTTGCCATATGTGCAATTCGTGAAGCGAAAGCACTCCTTCAACCCCAAGGATAGAATTCCGGACCTGGTCCAAGGAGATAGTGTGGGGAACGCCTTGAAGTAATATGAAGGACGCGCTTTGGACTGCATGACAAATGTTAAGAGATTGGGACTGAACAAACGAAGAGCTGCGTACCTAATGGGAGTGCGCTTGAAAAGATGATGACGGTGATGACAAGACTGATGATTGGATCACAATAGTATTTAAAACTCCACTCTGTAAGCCAGATGATGAGTCCTGTCGCAATGACGCCCACGTTACCGAGTGCATCGCCGATGACATGTAATATCAAAGCCCGCATGTTCATCGACCCGGCATGAGTGTGTCCGTGGCCCCTATTATCAGATTTGCCATTCCGGACTCCGGATAACAGGGGTGCATCTTCTGACAGGACGTATGTAAGGTCAACTTCGCTAGTCGAGGTATTAGCTAGGGGTGGCTGTTCGGTATCTATGGAACGATGGTGGTGCGAAAAGCTGTGTCGTCGAGCGGTAGGAGAAGGAGAACGGGCCATAGCAATCTCATTAGCAGTTTGCACAAGAGATGCCCGGGTTGCCGCAGGATGTCCATATAGAGAAGAAAAATCGGCAGATGCCTGGGAGCGACGTCGCGGGCGAATTGTGATTCTGTTGGTGGGTGGCACATCTCCAAGTATAGATTGTGGTGCGGAAGACGACTTCACGGAGGATGATCTGGATACGCGAGGTGTGTCGTGGGTGTGGCTGTGCTCTACAAAGCTAAATAGAGGCTGTATAGGCGGAAGAATAGATAATCACCATGGAACAAAAACAAGCCGACGATGTTGGAAGCGAGACCTAGGGAGCCAACCACGACTATCAGACGCGGATTAGAAATTTCTACGTGGAGATGAGTAATTAGAGGTGACAGGATGACTGATTCGAACATACCCGGTGTTGAGAAAAACCGGCCCATTGCTTCTAGAGATACTGAGAAACAAAGGGCTAGGAGAAACACGCCGTTAACGAGGGCTGCTAGTATTTCAGCTCTGTGCCAGCCATAGGAATATCTAGAGTCTGTTGCATTGGACGTGGCTAGCTGTAGTGATATTAGCGTGGGTCAAATAAGATAAGAAGGGCGCATTAGCAATCACCTTGATGGCGTAAAGAGCTACGATGAGGCTCATGACATCACTGGTGTATGGTGAGCACTAGAGAACAGAAGATGGAGGATATGAACGTACTTGAGCATGTGGAAGCTATCCGCTACGAGTGCGAGGGATCCGACGGCATAACCTAGGGTGAAACATAAGAATAAGATAAATGGATAGTAGGGGGGGTGATACATGCCAACGATGAGCTCTACAAAGAAGAAAACGAGGTCGATGATTAGAAGAAGTGTGATACGGGCGGAACGAGAGATAGCCATGAAGTTGAAAGAATGAGG
Source organism: Tricholoma matsutake (assembly GCA_026075535.2). NCBI lineage: Eukaryota > Fungi > Basidiomycota > Agaricomycetes > Agaricales > Tricholomataceae > Tricholoma > Tricholoma matsutake. The sequence continues at coordinate 6,949,247 of AP026540.1, read as the reverse complement.
AAAATTCTGATGTCACATATTAGTTGGCTTTGTTTACTAAAGACCTTGAAGACCTTGATTTTTTTTTTTGCTCATACCACCAACATGGCTGCAACTTCTATGGCTGCGGCCCTTGCGGCCTCCCTTCCAGCACCAGCAGCAGCCCCAGTGCCAGTGGCACCCACATATGAAGCGATTCCTGCTTCCATGTCCAAGGTGATCGATATTGAGGCCGAGATTCCACTGACGAATGCACAAATCGACGGGATGGTGGGTTCATTTTAAATATGGTATGAGCCTGTGGAGAATAGGAATGTTGACAGGTGGCTATAAAAATTATTAAACATGCACGAGAAGCACCATCAACGACCGCTCATGGACTACTGTTGGGACTTGACCTTGACGGCACGCTTGAAGTTTCAAACAGTTTTCCGTTGCCGCAACATGGAGGAGAAGAAGATGAAAAGTCTACCAAAGTAGTTGGTGCGTTGTTTGGTGATTATTTTGACTAATGGTAGATGGAAGCTAAAGTGGCTGTTTAAAGCACGCTATCAAGCCTCGATGCTGCGTTCGCTGAAAGAAGTACAGGCGGATGACAGTGTGGTTGGATTCTATCAAGCTACGACGTTAGGGGCATTCCTGAATCAAACCCTGGTGGACACTCAAGCTATCCATCAAGATAAACTTAGACACGGGGGAGTGGTTGTTGTACACGGTAAGAGCGGTATATCACCATGTGTATGTGTAATTCACGTTATGTGAACGTAGACTTGTCGTCCACGGCGCGAGGAAATGCGTCATTCCGTGGGTATCGCCTGTCTAAAGCGTTTTTGGCGGCATACAAGCAGACCAACTTTAGTACAACAAGGCGAGTAATTAAAGTTTATTATGAAAGTAGATTCTAAAAATAGCGCGACAGCCTAATGAACCACCCCCTAACGTTCTCATCAATCCTAGAGGAAATACCACTCAAAATCCGGACGACTCCCCTGCTGAGCTCCTTTTTGGAAACGATGACACGGCCAAGGCGATCACCCCTGTCAGATGCAACACCGGAGCTAGCCCGAGAGGCTGCGATCAAGGCGTCGTTTTCCACGTTGGAGATGGGAACATCAGGAGTGACACGAAACCTGGAACAGATCGCGGAAGCAGTGGACAATTACCGAACGGAAGAAGGCAACCTTGCGTATTTGTCACGGCAAATAGGACGAGAAAAAGCCCGAGCGGAGAATTATATCACAAAGCGAAAAGAAGAAAACGTTGTACGAGCAGGACAAGGGCTTGCTCCACTTCCAGAAGAAGATGTCACACGTTTGTTTAAAATTCCGGCCGAGCCGAGCCGATTGGAAAGTACGTTATTATTGGGACAAATTGATGGTTATGGTCGGAGTTTGGAAAAGACGGCAAGTACAGGGTTAGTTAAAATGTATGCTACCAAATAGTTGACAACAACAGGATATATATAAGATCAAATCAATTAATGCATTTCGAAAGCGAGCCAAGATGTTTTTCGTTCATTTATTCTTCCTCTTCTCTTTGGCCGCCGTTGTTTCTTCTCTCTCTTCTCCTCACGCTGCACGCAACATTCATCTTCATCGTTCAATCGCTGTATCGTCTTCAAGGGTAAAACGCTGCAAGCCAAGGCCACAAGCTAGCAATTCTACTTCGTTGCCACTGTCTTCTACCCAGTCTTTCCCATTGTCTTCCAGCTCCTCATTGTCTTCCAGCTCCTCATTGCCATCCTCTTCATCGCTGTCATCATCCTTCACCTTGCCTTCTTCAGCGCCAGTCTTTTTGCCAGTACCATCCTCTTCTTCATTACCCCACTCTTCTTCTTCTTCTCTCCAACCCCAGACATCAACCACTCCTAAGCCTCAACCGTCCAACCCTCCTGCGTATAACCCTCCTTCGTCCCAACCTCCTCCATCCAACCCTCCTCCGTCTGGTGGCAATTCTATCTCCGGCACTCAAACTGGTCAAGGCACTTGGTACGAAAGTGTGTACTGTCTCCATTTCTTCTTAATCATGTTTTGCTCACCACTTCATCTTTTAGCCGGTCTTGGAGCTTGTGGCATTACGAACAATGACCAACAGTTCATTGCTGCCGTATCTCATTCTGTATTCGACTTTTTCCCGTACGTCTCTAATCCCTCAACTCAATCCAATTTCTTATCTTTCTCCAAAGTGGTTACAACGGTGGCAACCCAAATAGTAACCCCGTTTGCAACAAAAAGGTACAGGTCACCTGTAAGCATTCTCTTGTCTCTTTTATATCCTTCTCTCAGTTCATGTTCTTCTATAGACCAAGGCAAACAGATTACTGTTGCAATCACCGACCGTTGTGTAGGTTGCATGCCTGGGGACCTTGACTTTTCCCCTGCTGCCTTCAGTGCCCTTGCAAACCCTGCCCTTGGCCGTATTGACATCCTGTGGGAATGGCTCAATTGAATTGCGCCCTACGCCTTTTTTTGGATCCCTTGGCGACTCTCAGCGCCTGGAGCGTTCTTTTCCCAATCATTTGCTAGCATATATCATTTTGGGATTAGCTAGTGCGAGCTGCCGTATACTCTCTCCTGTTACTCGAGCTTGCTCGACTTCCATCTGGTCACTTACTTGCTACAGTCATGTATGTGCTTTTGTGTTCAGGGGGACTCTGGAGCTCCTCATAGATGTGTAAAAGAAATGCATAAATATGTAACAAAACAAATTCATATAATGATAGAACTACTATTCCGCAAATGTTCCCAATGACTCCGTTCTTCTGTCCCAACAACTGCCCGACAGACCGCAACGTCCAAATTATCATTACAATGGAAACTATCTGTGATTGTTGCTACCACATCCAGTGCAAGCCGTCGAAGAGGTGCACGCGGAAGCTTGCTGTACGGCCCAAGGAGTTGTCCGTGAACAGCATGCGTGATGCTAAAATAAGGGACAAGCTTTAATCGGAGCGCTCCGATGCTCTAAGGCACGTTAGATAATGCCTTCTGGAACGATGAAATATCGAACCTTGACAGGGACTAATCTTGATCTACGTTGCACAGCACGTAACAAAAACCGCAGGATAATCTTGCATCCGAATTAGCAATTGAAAAGCAAGAAATTTCATTCCCACGTTCACTCACCTCCGTAGTGGGTAAATTGCTTGAACCAATCTCCCACAGTGCTTGTGGGAGATGTGCAATCCATCCTTCAAGCTTCTCATCATCTACAGGATTCTTGCCAACTCGAAAATTTCCTACATACTGACGCTCTGTGTCAAGCTGTATGAATGAGAATAAAGTCACCACAAGAAAAAAAAAAGGTCACAAACAAGAACAAGCCGCGCAACAAATTCTATTGTCGGTCTTTTAAGAGCGGATTTGGATGACACTTTTACCGCATGTTCAACAATAGCCTGCAACGTGGGGGCACGGGATGCAGTCGGACTACTGAGAAGAGCCCATATCGTCGGCAGCAGGGCTACGTAAGCCGCAGGTGCCAGAGGTCGTCCAAGTTGCGATGCATAGACAACTTCTCCGCGAAGGAGTTGAGTGACATATTCACTCACACGCAGTGCTCGCACTTGTAACGCGGCCTGCGACACCTTGCTTCCTGACACAGTTTTCTGTGGCTTTAATGGTTGTGCAGAGCTGCTCTGCGTTTTACGATGCATCGAAAGAACCAGCAGTGAAGTCAGCTCGCAGAAGATCAGATTCAGATCATGAACAGCTTGTTCAATCTATGGAGAGGAGAATTCAGCAATGTCCTCGCTGCCGTGATATTAATTAACCTTGACATCACAACTCCCATTTGGTCTGAAAGGGAAATAGGGTGTCATGTATCCAAGAATAGTCCCGAGGTTCTCGTGGGCTGTATCAAGGTGTACTACCTGTAGGCTTATGAGTAATCTAGATTAACTCGGGATGTTGAAAGGACCGACAGATACAGGCGCTTGCAGCAAAGTGCCATACAGAGTGCGTGATATTTGAGCCACCGCCATGATCAACTGCATCTCTGTTTCCGGAGGAGTTCCACTCGGTGAAAAAACAATTGGGGCACAATCAAGAAATGTGGCAACCAAACACGCATGTAATCTTTGGCTCAGATGCTAATACCAGAAAGGTTAGAAGTGCTTTCCGGCTGTACCAAAGAAACCATACGGCTATAAATGTATAGTTGATATTAGAACCATCAACTTGTGCTGCTTCCGTAATTCCAACGTCGTCCGACACATTATCCAGATACGGTTGAGGCCAGATCGAAGTGTGGTGATGTATAAACTTGTCATCCTCTAGATCGACTTCTGCTTGCCAAGTGCGACAATCGCAATCTGTGGAGCGTTGCTGCGCAGGTTGTAAAAGTTCTTCAAAAGAAACATATGCTTCAGGTCTCGCAAATGAAGGGGCAAGATACCAAGAACGCATCGAGAACTGATCGAGAGCTGAGCTCGACGGAAGGTGCACACTAGACGACAACGCAGATTGAAGGAATGTGGAAAGCGAATGAAGAACGACGACCTTGGACTGTATGAAAGGCGTATCAGCCTTGATCGGAGAGTCTTTCAGAAGAGGCATACCGCTGGACTCAGTATCATGCTTCCAGAGCTGGTTTCATTAACGCTTTCTGTTTTAATCTATCAGCACAGTATTGGCATTTGTAGATGAGATCATACCGTCTGCCCCCCTGATCTTTGGCCCTGCATTCAGAAATCCGAGATATCCTTCCAAAATTCGGGCTGCATGTCCACTACTATCTCCATCCCACCCTTCAACGACAGCGTGAGGCATGTGCTCAAGGAAAATTTTCAATAAACGTATAGCATCGAGTCGAATCTCGGGGAAAATATGGGTTTGCGCCGATGCAGCGAAGAGAAGGAGGATGGGTTGATGAGGGATGAGGTCTTCCTGAGCACAATGTGATATTTGGAATTGTTCAACAAAACGATCACTCATACCTGCGGAATCCGGGGGAAAATCCACGTGAAGAACCCCAAAAGCGCTTTGCGTACGCCTGCATCCTGCAATATGGGGGTCAATGGAATAATGCGGAAACATGGATCACAAACCTCGTCAGCAATAATCCGCACACATGCATTGATTAGCACTGAAAGAGCAGAATCCAGTAAAGTCCGATGCGCTTCCAAGAGTTCTCGCAGTCCTAATATAGCATCTGAAAAAGGGTCAGCGTCTGATAGTCCACTACCAGAAAATGAAACACCTTTACGCGTTCCTGCACTGTAATGCTTCAAATGTTGAATCAGATCGTCCAAGGAATGTTTTCTCCTGGTAATGGGTGTCTTTTCATCTGTGACAAGAGAGATACTTTGGGTTGGCAATGCAATGGCTAGGCAATGACTCAGTGATACCTGCCATATAAGACAAAGTAAAGACGTACAGCGAGCTTTGAAGGATGTATCTACTGCATTTGACGGGGCGCGTTTAGTTTTGCCCAGTTTGAGCTTTGCTTTCTGTCAAAAAAGTGAGGTGCATAATGGCATTAATAAATTTTTTCAATACCGTAAAATCTGCTGCTTTCTCCTTCCGTTTCTTGGAGCTTTTAGGCATCGTATGAACAAATTGCGCAATTGGAAGGTCTAACGTTCGAAATGTTGGCTTTCATGTCCAATAAACAATACTGTACAATTACGATCATCTATGTCACAGGACGACAGATTTTGCACAGAAGTCACGGTCGCAACTCTTTTGAAAATTGAAGGTAGAAAATGGAATCATCTTAGATTTTTTGGTCGTCATAATTACACAGGCGTTTTGTTTCCATCAACCCGAAGTTAGGAACGAATAAAACCCAATTTTAAAACAGAGAGCGGTTGATCCGAGCAACTTCAAATAATTCACAATGGGGTTATAACAATAGTTTGGATCCAGGTGGATAGTAGCTCAGCCGTTGTTATATTTAATAATAATGGGTAATCATCTTGCAGTACATTGCTTGATCATTATCATACCAGTCAGGGAATGCAAAAAAAACATATTGAAAAGGAAACTGAAAAGGACAGTGGTCATACACCATGTGTACACATATAGCATCGGTACAGATCTGGTAACTGGTAACTGAGACCAACATGCTTGGCACGTTGTGGAAGCTAAAATGTATCAGTGTTTTGTATATGGAAGGTAATGTGAGGTGCACCGTAGCCATGATGATGAAATCTCAGTCTCCGACTCTCCATGAAAGCTTCGCAAATTTAAAGGTGTGGAAACATGATAACACCACGATGCAACCCACAAGACCAGGTTATCCAAACCACAAACAAGTGACGGCAGTTCAACAGCAACAGCTGGCACATTGGGATGGATATAGTTTCTGTCATGCTGAAATTAGATTTTTTCAGGTGCCTGAAACTAGGAATTGAAACTAGAAAAACCTAGTTTCAAAAGATATAATTTCAGTATTGTGATGACTTTCCGTAACGCTAACTTGATTGTCTAATTATTCCATTTCCATTTCTAACTCGAGGGCGTGATGTTGATATCACACGGTGAATGAAATAATAGGGTGAAACGACGCCTTCGACGGCCCAAAAGGCCAGTCAGAAGGGTCACGTGTATTCATGTCCTCGTGGTACGCCTAGAAACCTATAGGAAAAAGATTTTTTTTTTTTGGTAGATGAGGATCTCGATGTGAGGAGCGAGGATGTGAAAGAAAGGCGAAATAGTGTTTTCCCTGGGGGGGGGTGAGGGACACAGGTTGTCATGTGAAGCATTGCTTGAAGTAAGATGGGGTGCTTTCGGATGTAAATTTGCCACGAGGCACCTTCCAATTCCCTGTATGATGCATTGATGTGGGGGGTGACGCCATTCTCTGTGAGAGTGGGAGTGGGCAATGCCGGCCGGCTATAGCCGCGTCAGCCAGATTTGGACGCTTATGTAATAATTTGGCCAAAACAGTGACCCGGGGGATTACTACTATGTACATAAAAAACCAAACCCCTCGCGTTCAGTGCGAGGGGGGGGCAGAGATAAATTAAAAATAACAATAAAGACCCCTCCCCACGCAAAATGTGGGGGAGGGGGGGTTGGGGGATGCGGTCTGGGGTGGGTGTCGTCGCCCACCCCTCCTCGCATGCGTCTGTTGCCATAGCAAGCCGCACCCATCATCCACCCTACGAGCAGAGGCTCGTAGGTGTGGGGATGGGTGCTGTGGTCGTCATAGCCCTGGTCTCGCCCACCCCTCCTCGCACACGTCTGTCACCATAGCAAGCCGCACCTGTCATCCACCCTACAAGCAGAGGCTCATAGGCATGGGGATGGGTGCTGTGGTCATTGTAGCCCTGGTCTACCTGCCATCCACCTGACAAGCAGGTGCTTGTCGGCGTGGGGTGGGTGTGTTGTCGGTTTTGTGGGTCTCCTAGTTTGGAGGGGTTGGGGGGAGGGGTCAGTGATGTGGCATGCGAGGGAGGGGGTAGGTGGGTGCTTACCAGGTGGGTATCCTGCTCCGCAGGTCTCCCGTTACCCCTCTGCCATCTCCTACCCTTTATCGACACCCTCACATCCCATTTGGATGGGGAGGAGGAGGCTGGCATGGGTGTCATCGGGTCTGGGTTGATCCCCGTCGTTCCGTGTTGGCATCGGCATTGCCCTGTTGTCGTTCGCCATCATCACCTCCATTCCACCCGTGATCCACCCCCCAAGCAGTTGCTCAAGGGGCTGGAGGTGGGTGGTGTGTCGTTGGCCCTGTTGCTTTGCGTTCTGGGGGTCCTGGTGATACTCACGATCCACTCTACAAGCAGGGGCTCGCAGGCATGGGGTGGGTGTGTGGGGTTGTCTCACGTCCAGCCGTCGGTCATTACCAGTAGAGTAGAACCTACAAAACAAAAGAAACGAGTTAGTCAGTTTATAAAAACAAAAAGCAAACAAAAAAAACTTATGTAGGGCCCAAATGACGCGATCTGTGTCATTTGGGTCCACATTTCATCCAGTTGGCTTGTTTGTGGGTGGTGGCGTCGTTACCAGTAGATTATAACCTAGAAAACTAAAGAAACTGGTTAGTTAGTTTATAAAAACAAAAAGCAAACAAAAAAAAACTTACCTAGGGCCCAAACGACGCGATCTGCGTTGTTTGGGCCTGCATTCCATCCATTCGGCTCATTTGCAGGTGGTGGTGATGGTGGATTGGGCGTGGGAGCGGTGGAAGTGGGTGTCCACGCAGTGGTGGTGGTGGTAGAGAGAGGAGGGAGGTGGCATCGATGGTGGTGGTGGTGGTGGTGGTGAGTGATGAGCTGGCACATTTGATGATGCCTTACACAAGGTACTGTGGTGTAACAGTTATATTATGCATCATGATTGATTATGTAAGCAACCTATGGGGATCTGGGTTCAATTCCTTTTCTTACACACTTTTTCAGCGGAATCTGACTGGACTCCAACTGGACTCCAACTGGACTCCAACTGGACTCCAACTGGACTCCAACTGGACTCCAACTGGACTCCAACTGGACCAGTCCAAGTGGAATCTGGTGTTTGAGTGGATTCCACTCAGAGTCCGGTCGGACTGGACTGGGACTGGACTGGCAACTTTGCAGGCAGTTGGCTGGTGACCAGTCCCAGTGGACTCCAGCCGGAGTCCACTAGGAAAGGTGGGGGAGTGTAAAGACCTCATATGTTTGTCAACTACCGACAAACTGACTGGCCCAAATGGCTGGCAATTGCCAAAATTTCCCACAGTAACAAATTCCATTCAGCTACTTGTATGTCACCCTTTTTCATGAATTATGGATATCATCCTCGCATGGGAATAGAACCCAGAAGGGAAGTCAAAGTACAGTCAGTAGAAGACTTTGTATCTAAGATGCAAAAGGTACAAGAGGAAGCAGAGGCAGCATTGAAGAAAGCACGTGATGACATGATGTGACATGCAGATTGTACTCGAGCACGCACTCCAGAGTACAAAGTTGGTGACTTGGTGTGGCTAAGTACCAAGGACCTGAATATTCCACGATCTTCAAGGAAATTTATGGAGAAACAGGTTGGCCCATATGCAATCTCTAAAGTGATCTCGCCTAATGCAGTAGTACTAAAATTACCCTGATCATTCAAGATTGATCCTGAGATTAATGTATCCCACCTATGCCCTTACCACCCACCCACTATTCCTGGCCAACAAACTACTCTGCAACCTCTGATAATAGTAGAAGGTGCTCCAGAATACATAGTTGAAGAAATTCTAGACTCATGTACTTCAATGGAACAAATTGGAGTTCTTAATAAAGTGAAAAAACTATACCGATGAAAATAATTCATGGGAGCCCAAAGAGAATTGTAAGCAAGCATGTAACACAATTGCCCAATTCTTTAAATGTAATCCAAATGCTCTGCATTGCATTGCAAGAATGGTGTATGAGGGGATGAGATTCTGGCCTTACCAAAATTTCAAAATTTCACAGAGGGGACAAATGCAATATTTTCTTGCCTGGAAGTTGAGGCATAAAAGGGGGGTAATGTTAGGAAACCACCCCATTACCTAATAAAATGTCATTTTTATTTTATTATATTGAATTATGCTACATGACGCTAAATGATGCTACACTTTGATCGCATGAGAATTTTATTTTGCACACATCAAGATATACGTGCATGTATGCATGCATCGGTAACAACAATGTACAATATATGTAACATAGTATATAAACCCTAAATATACACCTAGGGGACCCAGTTGTGTTCTCTTAGGTATTCCATCTATGCTTGTGGTGTGAAAGGCCTATCTCAACAAACTCACCTATTAATAACCCCTCGCATCAAAACCCTTAATTCCCCCATCACACATGTGGATCCTGCCCCCTTCTTGTAGAGAGAACCCGCATGGTCTTAGCTAGCAGATAGTGGGTGTTGCCCTAACACTCATGTGTAGCAGTTTAGTTTTCTTTTTCTTTCATAGTTATTTTTGTCAGTACATAATACAAAGGAATATATTTATTGCACTTCACTCTGAAAGACTCCTAATGATGTATCTATTTTGACAAGCTCATGAAATAATTTCATCCAAGTCCTTTGAGAGGAAGTTTGAATGTGCCAAGTACTGCTGGAGACCAGGTAAAATGCATTATTGCTTCATTTTTGTTGGATTTCACTTTGGGGGGGTTCATGGTAAACATTTTTCACATCATTTTTTATCACATTTTTTGGTCCATTCTGTCAATTTCTCTACCAAATTCATGAAAATGATTGAAAATGGAGATTGAAAATGAGCAGAAAATGACCTTAAAATGTTTACTATGAACAACCCTAATGTATTATGTACACAGTCAGCAATGGCACAGGTACTCCTGTGGGTACCCAGAGCTCTACCCATACCCATACCCACATGGGTAGTAACCTGGTGACCCACGGGTTGATACATGGTGGGTACAGGTGGGTACCAGTGGGTGTTGATTCCCACATGGGTTTTGTCAGACTCCAGCTATATACATTATATCAATTTTATTCTATCTACAAAACTAATCATGTTAATTTGTATCCTCACCTTGCATCTGTGAGTGAGAGGGGGTGGTGGTTGTTCTTCTCCTTGTCCCTGTTGTGTCATCCTCCCTCTGGTGTTGTTGTCATCCTGCTGTCCTCCCCCTGTTAGTCCTTCCCCATCCCTCCTTGTTGTCCTGTTGCCATCACCATTACTTGCTGTGGCAGGGGCAGGGGCTGCATCGGTACCATCATTCCCTTGTCCCCCTCCTTGTTGTCCCATGGCATCATTGTCTGATTGTGGTTGTGGTTGTGGTTGTCATGGTCCTGTCATCATTGGTCCACCATTGTTCCCTCCTCCTCCTAGTCCCCTCATCCCCCCCTCCTTGTCATCCTGTAGCATTGTCATCTGATCGTGGTCATGGTCATGGTCATTGTGGTCCTGTCATTGTTGTTCCACTGTTGTTTCCTCCTCCTCATACCCTCATCCCCCTCCTTGTTGTCCTGTGGTGTTGTTGTCTGGTCCTGGTCCTGGTTGTTGTGGTCCTATTGTTGTTGTTCTCTGTTGTTGTTGTCCTAACCCCCTGGTTCATCACTGAGCACCCATGATCCACCCTGCAAGCAGGGGCTCACAGTGGTGTGTGGCAGGTGCTGGGTTGGCCTCATCAACCTGTTGCAGTTGTTGTTGTCATCAGTAGTTCTAGTCAGTACCTAAGAGAGATTGCTAGTAACAAAAGAATGAAATGAGAAGAAATAAAACTTACCAATGGCCCAAGAGATGTCATTGACATCTCTTGGGCCTTTTTTTGCTTTCATTGTTGTTGTTGTGTCGTCCTGTCCTGTCCTCATCATCCATCATCGATCTGGGTTGCTTCATCCCACTGAGCCACCCCATGAGCAGGGGCTTGTGGCGGTGGCAGGGTGGGGTTTGTCATCATCATCAGATCTACATAGTAACAATAAAATGAAAAGAGAAGAAAAAAAAACTTACCTACAGCCCAAGAAACATTGTTCGCATTTCTTAGGCCCTTGCTTTGGTCTGCTGGGTGGGGGCCCTCCTTGTTTGGTCATCCTGGTCATCCTCATTGTGGGGACTTGAGTCGTCATTACAATGATTACAAATATATGTAAATAACACATCAACAATCAATGAAGACATGATTACCATGTGCACACAAGACCAAATTGTCCATGTGCATCCTGGGAGTATATAAACCCTCCCATTTCTACTGTTGGAGCTGGGCTCACCCCACTTTCTTTATTTTTAATATGTAGTTAATAATTTTAGATAGACTTAGTTAGGTATTATATTTTGTATTTTGAACTGTTGCCTCCTTTTTGGTGATGGGTAGGGCATGGGTTGTGGGTTGGTATTCCACAACCCATACCTGTGGGTACCTGTACCTGTGACCCATACCTGTGCTATTGCCTACTAGTAGACAAGAGACAGTCTATGATATGAGACCTCTCTCCTGCATGAATCCCAACATGTCGCAGCACTTGGGCAGTTAGCTGGTTGGGGTGTCAGGCAGCTACAGATGGTGATTGTATGTACTTGCAGTGTCAACTGTAAATGATCATCAGATCCTTGTATGTCACAATACTCACATTAGCAGCCACCATGTTCACATTATCTGTTTGATCCTTCCAGGTGCCTCCAACATGCCTGTCCTCCCAATCATCCTTCCATCCCAACCTCTCTCACAACTCTCATCACCTCATCCACAAACATGCTCAAACTCTCTGTCATCCCATGGACAGGTCTCCTTCAACTCCAGAATATCACCATGCACATTGACCTCAATCTTTTTCATCAAATCACCACCCACCATGGCCTTCATGTTGCAGTGGCGTAGGACACAGTGGGCATACACTTATTACTTACCTGTTGGGTTGGGTTAGTGCTGCTAGTAACTAGGGTTAGAGGTGTAGAACTCTCTGCATTGCCAGGATAAAATACAGCAGGTTTATACACCTAGAGTCTACTGATCACATGCTCAGAGGGATGAGCAATTCAGCCATGAGGCACAAATCACTGCATTGAATGATAGTCATATGCATATTGTAGCATATATGTACATATGTATGGCTTTGTTTGTTCCATATGGAGTGGGTCACATGCCTATGTAGGCGGCCTGCAGGTGTGATTTAAATTCAACACCCCCCCACAAACTGTATAGCAGCTGATTAGCACTAAGTTTGAACCTCAAATTTAATTCCGAGGGAGCTTCTAAATTTCTCAAAGAGAATTCTCCTGAGATTTTTAGTAAACATATCAGCCAGGTTATAACTTCCCAGGATGAATATGACAGTGACCTTTCCATCTTCAATACATTCACATGTATAATAGGGAATGTCGATATGTTTGGTCCTTCTTTCCTGAACTGGGTTTGATCTGATAAAGATTGACCCCTGATTGTCAGTGCAAATAGGTACACACTTCAGGGTATATCCCAATTTGGAAAAAAGGGACAAGATCCACACAATCTTCTGACATGTGTCAGAGAGAGCCATGTATTCAGCTTCAGTGGAACTCAGTGCAACAGTTTTTTGCAAATGGGACTGCCAGCACACAATGCCTCCTGCTAAGGTGGCAAAGTACCATTGTAGATCTTCATTTCACTATGTCAGATGCCCAGTCTGAATCTGTGTACACTTGTAGGCCTTCCTTGCCCTTACCATCATAGATAAGCTCATAATTCTGAGTACCAACTTATATAATGTGCCTTATCCAGATGTTCCTGGCTTGGATTAGCTGAGAACTGCAACATCTTGATTACCGCAAAGGCGATATCGGGTCATGTTCTGAGCATCAGGTACAATAAAGACCCAATCACAGATTGATACTTTGATCTATGTGCTGCCTCAGGCACTGCAGTGTTTTCTGTAGGGACATATCCCATGGGAAGAGGAGTTGGGGTGGTCTTGGCATTCATCATTCTGGACCACGCTAACATGGTGGCTAGATAGCTTTGTTGGTCCAGAGTGATTTTTTATGCACTTTGTTTTATGCACATACCAAGAAATTTGGTGACACTACCAGTGTCCTGACACTCCCAGTGCTTTAGGCAAGCACTTTTCTTTTCATTTACAAGGTGTTTGTTCTGCCCCAAGAACTATAAGGGCAACCTAAGCCTCTAGCAAAGGGAAATCCGAAGTTAAAATTATACTACATAATACAGGCATTGGGGGCGCACCTAGCAAAGGGAAATCCGAAGAGAAAACTCTAAGGATCCCCTTGCTGATGCCCAGTATATGTGAAGACGACAAAAATCAAATATAACCTAAAAATAGAAAAAGGCGGAGATAGGCGGATCAAGGCCGCCGAATGACATCATACCAAGGGGTATGTGTCGGAAGGGGTACTCCGCCTCTAAATATAAAAGTGTCAACATATACAAACATGATAGCAAGGGAAAATTAGTAATAAAATCCGGAAAAATCATAGAAAATGAAGAATAGAAGGAAATGAGGTGGGGAAAAATATGGGATGAACATAAAAAATAGGAAAAACACACAGGGCACCCCCCTAGTCCCCTTACAAGAACATGATAAATTATTGTGATGACAATGCCTTTGGCATCTTTGTCAATAAATATGCTGGCATTGGAGCTGGCATGTTTGAAGCCAATGCTTTGCATAAACACCTCCAGTTCTCTTCACCATGCTAAGGTGGCTTGTTTTAAATGGTACAATGCTTGGCATAAGCACATTAATTTGTGCTTTTTTCCCAGAATAGCAAAGCCTTCTGGTTGTTGCATGTAAATCTCCTCATGTAGTTTGCTGTACAGAAACATGGTTTTTACATTGAGTCCTGTCATGTACATGCCTTCTAAGGCAGGCAAATATAGGGAACTGCATGGGTTTTACCCGTGGGTTTCCCACACTTTTATTTCCTAATTTATTCAATAAGTTTTGCATGAAAACTCATGAAAAAATGATTTTCTGAAAGCTATCCAATGGATGCTTGTGATACAAGGCACAAAATAATTTATTTTTGACCTTGTCACATGACAGATGTCACCCAAATATTCTTTTATGTGTTAGATCACAAAGAGCCAACAAAAAGCTTCCAGAAAATCTTTTTTTTCATGATTTTCCAAGCAAAACTCATTGAATAAATTAGGAAATAAAAGCGTGGGAAACCCGTGGGTAAAACCCATGCAGTTCCCTAGGCAAATATGAGGCATACCGTCTCATAGTGGACAATGGGTGAGAAAATCTCATTGAAGTCAACACCTTTGACTTGCAAGAAGCCTTTGGCCACAAGTCTGGCCTGTTTTTGTCCGTTGGATTTTATGGAGAAAACCCATCTATTTTTAATGGCCTTTTGGCTATGTGGGAGATCTATGATATCATAGACATGCCTCTTTTGAAGAGCCACTAATTTCTCTGGGCATGCTTCCTTCTACTCTGTTTTAGCATGTGCTAGTAGGTGCTATGTTGCAATACTGGATCAGGACTGGTTCATGCTATAGATGGAGCAACTACTTTGTTTAGCAGAAAGTGCATCAGATCCACACCACCTTCAATGATCATTCACCTGTGCACATATGGGTTGGTGGTATGTGGAGTCATCAGGACATAGTGTCCCAGCTGACCTCCTGGCCCCTGAAACCACTGCTGTGGGTTTATGTCACTCCCTTCCAACAGGATCCCTTGATCACTAGGGAGAAGAGCTCTACTTGTCTGTGGTGGTTGGGATGGCCCAGCAACTGGCTGTTTCTCGAAGTTTGTTGGGGCATTCTGAGGGCAACTTGGAACTTCCTCTTGAGCTTCCCACCACTGATGCTCCCTGGCTACGTCTCATTCAATTTGAATGGGGTCGCAGTTTTCACCATAGATGTTGCTGGGACAGGTTGAAATGAGTCTCTGCCTGTGCGATCTCCTTGGAGTCACAGGAGGCTCAACAACAGGAGGTGCTGGTGGCAGCAGGGATGCAGGGATCAGTGCTCCTGCCAGAGCAAACAGATTGGGGCCAGGCACAGGATTGCTATAGCCTCCAAATATCAGTACCTTTGGGATTTCAGGGTCTGATTCAGACCCTGATGAAGAAGGTGGTGGGGTGGAGGTGCATTAGGTGCCTGTTGCAGTGTTGCCAGCAGCGAAGGTGCTCCACCACCCTCTTGTCCCCCAGAGTGGGTGAGATCTCTGGGATCTGGAGGGTTATCTCCAAGATCAGTACTGGCAGGAGCTGTTGCTCCTTGCCAGTGTGGGAATAACCCTTCATTATTGAAGAGTGCTGTGGCACCCATGAAGATTGAGCTGCTTGGGGCCCTAGTGTTGCCACTGGCTCAGCTGAGGTTTTTCACTAAAATAGCGATAGCATACCAGATAAATTTTCTAAATTCACCAGGTTATTTAAGCACATGGATGGGCCCATAAGCCGAGGGGTTGTCTGCCCACATCAGTTGAACCAATCAATTGTCCCTGAGTTATTTGATAAACAAAATTTGGCTTGATGGCTCAGCTTGAAATCAAAGCCGAGTAAATATGTCAGGAATGGGGGATCCGATCAGATAATGTTGGCAGAAGACCCCTCGGCTTATGGGCCCATCCACATGCTCAAATATCCTAGTGAATTTAGAAAATTTATCTGGTATGCTATAGCTATTTTAGTGAAAAACCTCAGCTGAGCCAGTGGCAACACTAGAGCCTTGGGCACATGAAGTGATATGCCTTGATACCATCTGCCAGGCCAATATATGTCATTAGCTCCAATTGAGGGGCTAGCTCATTTTGATGTTTCTCTTTGGGCAGGTTGTAGCATGTATGTACATATGTTTGTTCCATATGGATTGGGTCACATGCCTATGTAGGCAGCCTGCAGGTGCCATTTAAATTCAACACTTCATCAACTGGGCAATTGAATGGACCTGGTTTGTCAAGTTCATGGCCATGAGGTTTACATTGTTGGTCAGTACCTGGCATGCTCTTTAGTGGGTGCATTTGGTGGTACGTCGTTGTTGGGTGCACTTGGAGTCGCAATGGGGGGAATATTGGTCATAGGGTTAGTCTGGAGGGTCCTGACAAAGATTTTGATCGTAGATTTAAGCAAATCAATTTGTGCGTGTATTCTGGAAACGTCACTTTCAAGCGCATCAAGGCGCTCTGATGTGTCCATGTCGCTAGGGAGTGCGTTTGGCAAAAATGGCAGCGCAGTAAAGGCAAGACTGTCTGGAATGGTGTGTAGGGAGTCTGTGGAGCTTTGGGAAGCATCGTCCACTCTGTACCTGCCTATCTTTGGCAGTGCGTTTGCAATTTTGGGCCTTAGGGGAGAGTTTTCTACTATAAGGGCAACCTAAGCCTCTAGCAAAGGGAAATCTGAAGTTAAAATTATACTACATAGTACAGGGATTGGGGACACACCTAGCAAAGGGAAATCTGAAGAGAAAACTCTAAGGATCCCTTTGCTGATGCCCAGTATATGTGAAGATGACAAAAATCAAATAATAACCTAAAAATAGAAAAGGCAGAGATAGGCAGATCAAGGCCGCCGAATGACATCATACCAAGGGGTAGATGTTGGAAGGGGTACTCCACCTCTAAATATAAAACTGTCAACATGCACAAACATGATAGAAAGGGAAAATTAGTAATAAAATCCAGAAAAATCATAGAAAATGAAGAATAGAAGGAAATGAAGTGAGGAAAAATATAGAATGAACGTAAAAAATAGGAGAAACACACAGGGCATCCCCCTAGTCCCCTTACAGAGTGTTAGTTTATATAAACCTCAAGTTACTCCTTCAATTATGAGTCTTTCATTTAATGATATAATTTTGATGAAACTAGTTGTGAGGCTAAGATGTGGGGTAGCGGTTGTATTGTTGCAGAGTCACATCAGGACCCTGGATTACCCCTACAGAGGCTAGATGCCAAAAAGTCGTAATTCTGTGTTTTCTACTTTTGGTCAATTCCTGTCCAGATTGCATCTAGCCTACACTTTCCTAAAAAGGAAATTTTTGATAGATGAACAGAAAAACACTGCCAAAATTGTGTCCTTGAAAACACCGAAATTTGCTTATTTTGACATTTACTATACCCATTTCATTGTTTTCTGGAGGGCCTGTAGTGGTTTTCGTAAAATTTTCCTGTCTGACCCTCCATATCCTCTCCAGACTGGCGCTAGCATTAGGCACCTACAACTTTTTGTCCAGACACCACCAAACTAGGATCTAGCCTTTTGCCCCAAAAGTCCAAAATCTGTCCAGATTGGTGTCTGGCCTAGGTAGGGATAATCTGGGGTGCTGTCACATCTGCCTCAATTCTTCTGCAAACAATTGCTCCAAGGCCGGGCCTTAACTCGTATGGAATATCTTTTACCAGACTCCAAACCAGCCGCGGGCTGTGTTTAACTTTTTTTTGCTTATGTAAACTTGAACTATTAACGCGTCCCAGCGAACTGGCACAACTTGTAAATGTGGTTGTGTTTGTACTCTGATCTATTTTCAGTGGGAAATTTTCTGCAAGCTATTCCTCAACAACCATGCCATATTTTTGCATTATTCTGTAGTCTATCCTATACTACTAACTGAGATCTATATTTCCATGCAATCTATTTATTTTTTAGTTGACATCTGTGAAAGTTAGGTTGACCCCTGTCAATTATGTGTGTGCCAGAAATATCTCAAGAACTGATAGTCAGGTAAAATGTGAAGGGTATCTCAGTGAGGGTTCCCCATGCAAATAATTGAGGTTCTGAGCTCTTGTGGTGGCTGAATGCTGCTTTGAAGTGTGATTGCCATTTTGGGAAGTTACATACTTGGCATTATTGGCCACAAGGGCTCAAGTTTTGCCTTGGGGACCATTAGTTAAATTATCCTTGACACTGTACCCCTCTCAACTTATTTTTCTGACCATCAGTTCTTGAAATATTGCTTGCACACACATAATTGGCAGGGGTCAACCTAACTTTCACAGATGTCAACCAATAAATAAATAAATTGTTTGAAATGTTGAAATCAATCAATTACCGATATTGTTACATGTTTCATATGCATATTCCTCTGGAGTCATGTGACATCCTTATTATTATGTATACAAGTTTAGGAATGTGCCTCTGGCAAGCGTTAAGTTTTTATATATATTAATAGTATTTCATTATAAACAATAGTATGTATTAATATGTACATTTTCTATATGCATTAAATGAATAGTAAACAATAGTATGTGTTAATATGTACATTTTCTATATACATTAATCTAATAGTACTTCATTATAAACAATATTTTTTGTTTTTGCGCTTTCACTGTCACTTGGCCATATTGCCTTGATGTTGTGCACAGACCTTACCTGTGATATTGCCACATAGAACTGCCCATGTGTGAACACTGGAGTGCTGAAATCTAATCCCACATGCTGCACTGACTACTGCCCTTGAGATTTGTTGATCGACATTGAAAAGCATAGTCAAACTGGAAACTGGAGTCAAGACAGTGTGAAAGAGAGTTGTCCTTCAATTGGCTGTAGTCGCATCCATGGAATAAACACCTTCTCTCCAGCATGATCTCCAGTAATCAACTGAACCTCCAACACTCTATTCCAAAATGCCTTGAGAACCATTGCAGACCCCTCCAGAAATGTTCAGGTTCCGAAGCACCATCACAGGGCATCCAACCTTTAGTGCCAAGTGTGCCAAAGGTAAACCTGAGCAGTTGATTGAGTTCAAGTATTCTGGTGGATACAGAAGTTCTCCATTTTCATTGTTTGCAACAGAATCTGCACTGTGGAAAACTCACTCCTCTTCAGGGAACCTCTGAAGAATGGAATGGTTCAACTCATCGACATTATCATTTTTGCTTGCCAGGACAATCTGCTGTGAGAAGTATTGATCAGGATGCTGAACATGATCATAGATGCCAGGATAGATGGTGTCAATGAGGGAAGCCAAAGTGTTTTCAGGACATTTGAAATGATCAGGAAGCTCAATATTGGCCCCATCATCTGTGTGACCACCCTTTCCGACCTCCAACTGCCACTTTGCAAACTCTCACTCTTGAAGATCATCTGTGTTCAATCACATGCTGATTTTGAGATGAAGAACTTTGATATGCTGCCAAAGAATAGAGCGCTGCAAGGAAGCACCCACAATCTGAGGTTGTGAACCCCTCTCAATGACAGGCAGGATCTGGTGAAAGTCACCCCCAAAAACAACAGGAATGCCACCAAAGGGTTGATCAGATTGGCGAATGTCTTTCAGAGTGCAGTTGACAGCTTCATGGAGATGATGATGCTGCATGAGTGCCTCATCCCAAATGATCAAATCAGTCTCCTGCAACAGCTTTGCCCATATGGAACCTCTGGAAATAGAGGAGGTGGATGACTCATTGATGATGAGAGGGATCCAGAGACATGAATGAGAAGTGGAGCCACCTTTGAGCAAAAGTGCAGCAATGCCAGATGATGCTATACAGAGAACAATCTTGGTCTGAGAATGAAGCTGATGGCAGAGAGTGTTGTACACATAGGTTTTGCCTGTGCCACCGGGACCATGGAGGAAGAAGGTCTGGCCAGTTCTGTTGTTGACTGCATGCATGATCTCCTCAAAGACAGCTCTCTGGTCTGGATTGAAAGTGTCCATATTCTGTGCAGCCAGCTCAGCCTGCTCCACAACATCATATCTGTGCTGCTCAGCAATCAACCGGTTTCCAAGGTTGGCTTCCCAATTCTGAGTGATCTGAGGCATGTATGGCCAATCATTGGTGAGAAATTTGCTGGAGGATAAGAGGAGCTGATTGATCAAGTAGAGGCCATAATCCTGCACATCTTCATTGGTAGGGTTGACATGGATGTTGTTGTGCTGGAGCTGATAGCACAGGTCATCACAAATGTGAGGCCAGTATGTGTTCCAAAGCTGGACAGGATCAGAGCATGCACAGTCACGAAGAATAGTAACAAAGAGTTGGCGGAGCTGATGACCTGTTGCCATTGACTCCAAACACTGCAGCCACTCTTGGTCATCCTCCAGAAGCCCACGTGCCAGACATGCCTCTCTGAATGAAAGAGCAACATTGCCCTGAAAAGTGCAAAGATCCTCATATGATGTTGTGCCCTTGACAGCTGTCAAAAGAAGCCGGAGGTAAAAGCATTCACCTGCAGTAGGCTGAGTGTAGTACATCCTTCCAATAGCAAGTCCTCTCTGTCTGGGCTTCCACTTGTGCCCTTTGTGATCCCACACAAATTTGGAGGGAAAGTCCTGATAGAGAAGATCCTGTGCAAGCTCTGGATACTGCAGATTGGCTTTGAAATAGCCAGTGAGAGTGGTGTCATGCTCTGCAGCATGATGGACGACCTCCTGGATAGACTGCTGACCATTCTAATTCCAAGTGACATACTGCTGGCCAGGGAGGTGGACCTGAAGTTGGACTACATTGGGAGAAGCAGAGTGCATAGGTAAATGGAAGAGGTGCCAAATGCTCTTGCAGGCAGAAATATAGTGAGCATCCAGATACTGTTTGACTTCATCGTTGCAAGTCCCAAACTGCATGGTGATGTGATCATGGCCCTTGTACACATATTTATAGATGTTACTTGACAGCTTTTATGGATGCAATGGACCCGATGTTGATGTGGCAATGGTACTTCCAGAGGAGATAGGGTGAATAAGTGATGACCCAGCAATTGTCGACCTGCTTTCCTTGAACCTGATGAGTCTGTCCAGTGTCCTGATGCTTAGTGGCAGCATAGGCATCCTCAGAAATGGTTGTCTGATCTCTGAATGGCTTGGGAAAACCTTTGGAGCACTGTCCATTGACCATGCAGGGAGCTGTAGGGTTCTCTGCACCACAGGGATTATGGACCATGTACTTCTTGACCAACTTGAGCAGCTCAGGATTGTCCTCAGGAAACTCTGAGCACATAAGGCTGTCTATCTGCTCAGGTGTGCAAAGCTTGGACTCCCCATCGAGAAAGATAATGCAGTGCATGTGAGGCAGGCCACATTTCTGGAACTCAATGACAAACACATAAGAGAGTGCCTTGCCAAACATGCCAGCCTCAATGTCTTTGATGATGTGCTTCTGCTATGCATAGAATGCCTGAACAACCAAGTCAGGATGATCAGCAGCAGTCTGCCCTGGCTTGAGCTCATCCTGGATCTTTGGCCATGTGGGGTTTGCAGTCTGGGTCAGAAAGAGATCACCACCCTTGACGTAGCGATTGATAGCCAATGAATCCTGAAGAAGCTGCTGCATATGATGTGTGCTTCCTGCAAAAGAAGAAGGGAGGATGCTCCTTTGACCGAGGGACTCTGTGTCTGCATCCACATTTGCAGCAACAGCGTCAGCCAAGCTGATGTAGACTTCACCGCGAATGGTGTCCTGATTCATCATGATAAAGCACAACCGATCCTGCTCTGAAGTTACCCACTGGTCACAAATGAACTCCTGAAAGAGTTTTCCACTCAAGAAGATATGCTGAGGCTCAATAGCAGGTGGTCGAGGATGGAGATGATAGCAGTAGAAATCTGATTTAGAAACATATCTGTGTCTCCGTGGACCATTAGCACCATCATCTTGATTGTCACCATTGACGGCTGCATATTTGATCTGAGGATGCCATTGAAGCTGGCCAGTAGGAAACAATAGGACATAGTGAAGTGCAGGATAGAGTGGATGCAGATCAGTGATGTGCTGAAGTGGAGGGCTATGCCTGCAGTAGAGAATGATATCACGTGTGCTCTCTGGCTGATCACCATCTCCTGGAAGAATAACAGCAATCTCATTGTTGGTAGCATCAGGAAGATTGTAGCGGCAATGGTCACAACTCTGGTCAAAGCGCAAAGCTATCTTGCACTGCTGATCTGGAGGCATGTTCCTGGTGAGCTCATGGGCCTGCCTGTACATCTGAACTGCTGGATGGCAATGGTAAAGCATGTCCTGGAGGGTGACCAAAGTGTGGTGATCGAGCTGGGTATTCCAGGCGTTGGCCATCTGAAAGTTGACAGCATCAGCTGGATTATAAATGTACAGCTGAGCATGTATAGGAGGTTGACCATCATGTGGAAGCAGAGAACTGGCCTTGTGAGAGAGCTCTCCATGCAATTTGAAGACATAAGGACCCACACCATCATTGACAGCCTCTTCACCTGCATTGACAGACTCGTCCACTTTGCGACCGATAGAAGTCATGGCCAGAGCATTGTTGTAGGTGCGAATATGGTCATGAAATGATTTGCCAATGTGGTCTTGAGCAGTGATCAAGTGGTGAAGCTCAGGAGGAATAGGATGGAGAGGTGGCAGGACTATCTTTGCACTGAGGCAGCACATGCCAAACTTGGGATGAGCATTAGAGGATTTGGTGAGTTTTTCAGCCATCCAATGAAAAGCATGACAGTCAGGACACTGAACATCCATTCTTCCCAGATAATGGACAGGCCAATGAGGAGTAAAAGGCTGACGTGCCAGAGGCAAAGAGATGTGAGGTGGTGGAGGCAACTAAAAGAATAACAGTCAGTTGAAATCTCCAATTAAAAAACTTTACAACTATCCTTACATCAGGAATTTGAACCATACCCTGAAGCAGAGGTGGAAGAGGGGCAGTAGCCACAGGAATAGGAGGAGCAGGAATAAGAGGAACAGGGAGTGGAGGAGCAAAAACAGGAGGAAGGGGAGGCTACAAACAATGCATTAATATCATGCACAGTAATATTAGAATTGGCATACCAATGGAGGAGGAGCATCAACCACAGGAATGGGAGGAGCAGGAATTGGAGGAGCAGCCACTGGAGGATCAAAAACAGGAGGAGGAGCAAGCAGAGGAAGTGGGACCATTGGAAGACCCCTGCCCCTACCTCTGCCTCTGCCTCTTCCTCTTCCTCTATCTCTACCTTGCTGTAGAAGAGGAGGAAGTGCAGCTAGCTGCTGTGCCAAATGAGGAGGAAGATGCTGATACTGAGGAGGAGGTGCAGGAGCAGCAAAAGGATCATCATTGTTATGAATTTGGATTCCATTAGGCAGTGGCAGTGCAGGTTGGGTGATGCACATCATGTGAACATGATGTGGAGTCCAATGGCAAGCAGGACTATCCAGAGTCCTTTGGTCCCTTTCCATTTGCTGTGCTGCAGCTCGGACGCGTCGAGGAGTGTTGGGTGGAGATGGATCCCTGGAAAATATCAGAAGTGAGACCAAAAAAGTTGAGGTCTTTACACTCCCCCACCTTTCCTAGTGGACTCTGACTGGAGTCCAACCGGACTGTCTGGAGTCCAACCAGAGTCCGACTGGAGTCCACTGGGACTGGTCACCAGCCAACTGCCTGCAAAGTTGCCAGTCCAGTCCCAGTCCAGTCTGACCGGACTCTGAGTGGAATCCACTCAAACACCGGATTCCACTCGGACTGGTCCAGTGGAGTCCAGTTGGATTCTGCTGAAAAAGTGTGTAAGAAAAGGAATTGAACCCAGATTCCCGTAGGTTGCTTATGTAATCAATCATGATGCACAATATAACCATTACACCACAGTACCTTGTGTAAGGCATCATCTACTTGCATTAGGTACCGTGGTGCAGCTGTGTATGACAAAGCATATTGCCGCATCATCAAATGTGCCAGCTCATCACTCACCACCACCACCACCACCATCGACGCCGCCTCCCTCCCTCGTCTCTCTACCACCACCACAACTGCATGGACACCCACTGCCACCGCTCCCATGCCCAATCCGCCATCACCACCACCTGCAAATGAGCCGAATGGATGGAATGCGGGCCCAAATGATGCAGATCGTGTCATTTGGGCCCTAGGTAAGTTTTTTTTTGTTTGCTTTTTGTTTTTATAAACTAACTAACCAGTTTCTTTAGTTTTCTAGGTTATAATCTACTGGTAACAACACCACCACCCACAAATGAGCCGACTGGATGGAACGTGGACCCAAACGATGCAGATCACATTGTTTGGGCCCTATGTAAGTTTTTTTTGTTTGCTTTTTGTTTTTATAAACTAACTAACTCGTTTTTTTTGTTTTGTAGGTTCTACTCTACTGGTAACGACCAACGGCCAGACACGAGACAACCCCACACACCCATCCCATGCCTGCAAGCCCCTGCTCGTAGGGTGGATTGTGAGTGTCACCAGGACCCCCAGAACGCGAAGCAACGGGGCCAACGACACACCACCTGCCTCCAGCCCCTTGAGCAACTGCTCGGGGGGTGGATCATGGGTGGAATGGAGGTGACGACAGCAAACGACAACAGGGCAACGCCGATGCCAACACGGAATGACAGGGATCAACCCAGACCCAACGACACCCATGCCAGCCCCCTCCTCCCTGTCCAAACAGGATGTAAGGGTGTCGATAAAGGATAGGAGATGGCAGAGGGGTAATGGGAGACCTGTGGAGCAGGATACCCACCTGGTAAGCACCCACCTACCCCCTCCCTCACATGCCACATCACTGACCCCTCCCCCCAACCCCTCCAAACTAGGAGACCCGCAAAACCAACAACACACCGACCCCACGCCGATGACCACCTGCTCGTCGGGTGGATGGCAGGTAGACCAGGGCTACGATGACCATGGCACCCATCCCCATGCCTACGAGCCTCTGCTTGTAGGGTGGATGATGGGTGCGGCTTGCTACGGCGACAGACGCATGCAAGGAGGGGTGTGCGATGACACCCACCCCAGACTGCATCCCCCAACCCCCCCTCCCCCGCATTTTGCATGGGGAGGGGTCTTTATTATTTTTAATTTATCTCTGCCTCCCCCTTGCACCGAATGTGAGGGGTATATATATTGTAGTACTTATGAATCCCTGTAAGGGGACTAGGGGGGTGCCCTGTGTGTTTTTCCTATTTTTTATGTTCGTCCTATATTTTTCCCCACCTCATTTCCTTCTATTCTTCATTTTCTATGATTTTTCTGGATTTTATTACTAATTTTCCCTTGCTATCATGTTTGTACATGTTGACACTTTTATATTTAGAGGCGGAGTACCCCTTCCGACACATACCCCTTGGTATGATGTCATTCGGCAGCCTTGATCCGCCTATCTCCGCCTTTTTCTATTTTTAGGTTATATTTGATTTTTGTCGTCTTCACATATACTGGACATCAGCAAGGGGATCCTTAGAGTTTTCTCTTCGGATTTCCCTTTGCTAGGTGTGTCCCCAATGCCTGTATTATGTAGTATAATTTTAACTTCGGATTTCCCTTTGCTAGAGGCTTAGGTTGCCCTTATAATCCCCCCCTTGCGCTGAATGCGAGGGGTTTAGTTTTTTATATACATAGTAGTAATCCCCCCCCTCTCACAAGATGCGAGAGGGGTTTTTTTGTGTTTATTATTATATTATACCCACGCCCTTGTGTCCTACACGAGGAATGTGGTTAATTAAAATTTTTTGATCTTAATTGTTTGAAAAATGCCTCCTCGAAGAATATGAAAAGTTGAGTTATAAATAAACCTTATATTGATCCCCAATAAATCTCCTGTGGCTCAAGTGGTTGAGCACACTTGCTTGGTTTGTCATGTGATTCCTTATGGTGAGGTCTTGAGTTCAATTCCTGCAGTACACAAATTTATTTTGTGGGTACTTTATGAAATTCACCAAGTCCAAAGTCCTTTGAGCTCATATCTAATTGACTTATCATTTGGTTGCACTCGGACTCCACTCGGACTCCACTCAGACTCCACTCGGACTCCACTCGGACTCCACTCGGACTCCAGTTGGACTAGTGTTGCCACTGGCTCAGCCGAGGTTTTTCAATAAAATGGCTATAGCATACCAGATAAATTTCCTAAATTCACTAGGATATTTGAGCATATGGACGAGCCCATAAGCTGAGGGGTCTTCTGCCAACATTATCTGACCAGATCCTGCGTTCCTGACTTATTCACTCGGCTTTGATTTCAAGCTGAGCCATCAAGCCAAATTTTGTTTATTAAATAACTCAGGGACAATTGATCGGTTCAACTAATTTTGGCAGACAACCCCTCAGCTTATGGGCCCATCCACATGCTCAAATATCTTAGTGAATTTAGGAAATTTACCTGGCATGCTGTAGCCATTTTATTGAAAAACCTCGGCTGAGCCAGTGGCAACACTAAGTTGGACTCCACTCAGACTCCACTCAGACTCCAGTTGGACTCCAGTTGGACTCCAATGGGGGATTGAACTCTACATGACTTAGTGTAGTTTGATTGGACTCCACTCGGACTCCAGTGGACTCCGGTCAGTCCAGTCAGAGTCCACTAGGGCAGGTGGGGGACAGTAAAGTACTGAAAAAGTCATATATATATATACATACATGGTAGCACACAACAGAGTCAACAGCCAAAGAAAAGGTAGGAGGAGGGGGGACCACTTTTACAGCAGCAGAGATGGGAGATCCTTGCAAGAAGCAGTGAAATCAGTGCTAACAGCGGCAGTTGAAAGTGGAGTGACTTCCAAAAATGGAAGGGGAGGCAACTGCAAACCTGCCAGCCCAATCTCCCTGCACACTGTGCCCTGAGAGAGGTCCAAAAAGCAACTGGCAGACACTCCTTTTGTGGAAAAAAGAGAAGCCAGGGAGGTAGGACTTCACAGAGCATCACCTTGAACTACTGACTCCCCAAGAATGCAACAACACCCCCACTGGAAAAGAGCCCAAGGAAAAAGAGATAGATATACAGGGAAGGCTAACAGATACAGGCTATGGCAAAGAGTGTGATGTAGCCAAGAGAAAGGTTTGAAAGAAGATAGCCAGGTGATGAGCTGGCATGCTGACATAATAAAGTCAAAAGTTCCCATCCACTCAAACAACTCCCATGATGTGGTCACATGACTGTCCTCCCTTTATTATTGACAAGTTTAGGAATGTGCCTCCAGCACGTGTTAAGTTTTTATATACATTTTCTATATACATTAATCTAATAGTACTTCATTATAAACAATATTTTTTGTTGCACTTTCACTGTCACTTGGCCATATTGCCTTGATGTTGTGCACAGACCTCACCTGTGATACTGCCACATAGAACTGTCCATGTGTGAACACTGGACTCCTGAAATCTAATCCCACATGCTGCACTGACTGCCCTTGTGATTTGTTGATCGACATTGAAAAGCATAGTCGAACTGGAAACTGGAGTTGAGACAGTGTGAAAGGGAGTTGTCCTTCAATTGGCTGTAGTCACATCCATGGAATAAACACCTTATCTCCAGCATGATCTCCAGTAATCAACCAAACCTCCAACACTCTATTCTGAATGCGAGTCAAAATGCCTTGAGAACCATTGCAGACCCTTCCAGAAATGTTCAGGTTCAGAAGCACCATCACAGGGCATCTGACCTTTAGTGCCAAGTGTGCCAAAGGTAGACCTGAGCAGTTGATTGAGTTGAGGTATTCTGGTGGATAGAGAAGATCACTGTTTTCAATAGAGTCAGCATTGTGAAACACTCGCTCCTCTCCAGGGAACCTCTAAAGAATGGAATGGTTCAACTCATTGACATTATCATTTTTGCTTGCCAGGACAATGCGCTCTGAGAAGTATTGATCAGGATGCTGAACATGATCATAGATGCCAGGATAGATGGAGTCAATGAGGGAAGCCAGAGTGTTTTCAGGACATTTGAAATGATCAGGAAGCTCGATGTTGGCACCTTCATCTGTATGACCACCCTTTCCAACCTCTAACTGCCACTTTGCAAACTGTCACTCTTGAAGATCATCTGTGTTCAATTGCATGTTGATTTTGAGATGAAGAACCTTGATGTGCTGCCAAAGAACAGAGCGCTGCAAGGAAGCATCAACAATCTGAGGTCGTGAACCCCTCTCAATAACAGGCAGGATCTGATGAAAGTCACCCCCAAAAACAACAGGAATGCCACCAAAGGGTTGATCGGATTGAAGGATATCTTTGAGAGTGCAGTTGACAGCCTCATGGAGATGACGATGCTGCATGAGTGCCTCATCCCAAATGATCAGATCAGTCTCCTGCAACAGCTTTGCCCATATTGAACCTCTGGAGATAGAGCAGGTGGATGACCCGTTGATTATGAGAGGGATCTGGAGACATGAATGAGAAGTGGAGCCACCTTTGAGCAAGAGTGCAGCAATTCCAGATGATGCTATACAGAGAACGATCTTTCCCTGAGAACGAAGCTGATGGCAGAGAGTGTTGTACACATAGGTCTTTCCTGTGCCACTGGGACCATGGAGGAAGAAGGTCTGGCCAGTTCTGTTGTTGACTGCATGGATGATCTCATCAAAGACAGCTCTCTGGTCTGGATTGAAAGTGTCCATGTTCTGTGCAGCCAGCTCAGCCTGCTCAACAACATCGTATCTGTGCTGCTCTGCGACCAAGCAGTTTCTGAGGTTGGCTTCCCAATTCTGAGTGATCTGAGGCATGTATGGCCAATCCTTGCTGAGAGATTTTCCAGAGGATAAGAGAAGCTGGTTGATCAAGTGGAGGCCATAATCCTGCACATCTTCATCGGTAGGGTTGACACGGATATTGTTGTGCTGGAGCTGATACTGCAGGTCATCGCAGATGTGAGGCCAGTATGTGTTCCAAAGCTGGACAGGATCAGAGGGTGCACAGTCACGAAGAATGGTGACAAAGAGCTAGCGGAGCTGACGACCTGTTGCCATTGACTTTGCTTCCTCCAAACACTGCAGCCACTCTTGGTCATCCTCCAAAAGGCCATGTGCAAGACATGCCTGTCTGAATGAGGGAGCAACATTGCCCTGAAAAGTGCAAAGATCTTCATATGAAGTTGCCCCCTTGACAGCTGTCAGGAGAAGCCTGAGGTAGAAGCGTTCACCTGCAGTAGGCTGAGTGTAGTACATCCTTCCAATAGCAAATCCTCTCTGCCTGGGCTTCCACTTGTGGACTTTGTGATCCCACACAAATTTGGAGGGAAAGTCCTGGTAGAAAACATCCTGTGCGAGCTCTGGATACTGCAGATTGGCTTTGAAATAGCCAGTGAGAGTGGTGTCACACTCTGCAGCATGATGGACGACCTCCTGGATAGACTGCTGACCATTCTGCTTCCAAGTGACATACTGCTGGCCTGGGAGGTGGACCTGAAGACAGATGACATTGGGAGAAGCAGAGTGCATAGGTAAATGGAAGAGGCGCCAAATGCTCTTGCAGGCAGAAATATAGTGAGCATCCAGATACTGCTTGACTTCATCGTTGCAAGTCCCAAACTGCATGGTGATGTGATCATGGCCCTTGTAGACATATTTGTAGATGTACTTGACAGCTTTGATAGAGGCAATGGACTCAATGTTGATGTGGCAAGGGTACTTCCAGAGGAGATAGGGTGAATAAGTGATGACCCAGCAATTGTTGACCTGCTTTCCTCGAACCGGATGAGTCTGTCCAGTGTCCCGATGCCTGGTGGCAGCATATGCATCCTCAGAGATAGTTGTGTGATCCCTGAATGGCTTGGGGAAACCTTTGGAGCACTTTCCATTGACCATGCAGGGAGCTCTAGAGTTCTCTGCACCACAGGGATTATGGACCATAAATTTCTTGACCAACTCGAGCAGCTCAGGATTGTCCTCAGGAAACTCTGAGCACATGAGGCTGTCTATCTGCTCAGGTGTGTGAAGCTTGGAGTCCCCATCGAGAAAGATGATGCAGTGCATGTGAGGGAGGCCACGTTTCTGAAACTCAATGACAAACACATAAGAGAGTGCCTTTCCAAACATGACAGCCTCGATGTCCTTGATCATCTGCTTCTGCTTTGCATAGAATGCACAAACGACCAAGTCAGGGCGATCAGCAGCAGTCTGACCTGGCTTGAGCTCATCCTGGATCTCTGGCCATGTGGGGTTTGCAGTCTGGGTCAGAAAGAGATCACCACCCTTGAAGTAGCGATTGATAGTCAATGCATCCTGAAGAAGCTGCTGCATATGATGTGTGCTTCCTGTGAAAGAGGAAGGCAGGATGATCCTTTGACCGAGGGACTCTGTGTCTGCATCAACATTTGCAGCTACAGCATCTGCCAAGCCAATGTAGACTTCCCCACAAATGGTGTCCTGATTCATCATGATGAAGCGCAAGCGATCTTGCTCTGCAGTTGCCCACCCATCACAAATGAACTCCTGAAAGAGCTTTCCCCTCAAGAAGATGTGCTGAGGCTCAATGGCAGGTGGTCGAGGATGGAGATGATAGCAGTAGAAATCTGATTTGGAAACATATCTGTGTCTCCGTGGACCATTAGCACCATCATCTTGATTGTTGCCATTGACAGCTGCATATTCAATCTGAAGATGCCATTGGAGCTGGCCAATAGGAAACAGTAGGACATAGTGAAGAGCAGGATAGAGTGGATGGACATCAGTGATATGCTGAAGTGGGGGGCCATGCCTGTGGTAGAGAACGATATCATGTGTGCTCTCTGGCTGATCACCATCTCCTGGCAGAATAACTGCAATCTCATTGTTGGTAGCATCAGGAAGATTGTAGCGGCGACAGTCACAGGTCTGATCAAAGCACAAAGCTATCTTGCACTGCTGGTCTGGAGGAAGGCTCCTGGTGAGCTCATGGGCCTGCCTGTACATCTGAACTGCTGGATGGCAGCGGTAAAGCATGTCCTGGAGGGTGACCAAAGTGTGGTGATTGAGCAGGGTATTCCAGGCATTGGCCATCCAAAAGTTGACAGCATCAGCTGGATCATAAATGTACAGCTGAGCATATACAGGAGGTTGACCATCATGTGGAAGCAGAGAACCAGCCTTGTGAGAGAGCTCCCCATGCAACTTGAAGACGTAAGGACCCACACCATCATTGACAGCCTCTTCACCTGCGTTGACAGACTCATCTACTTTGTGACTGATAGAAGTCATGGCAAGGGCATTGTTGTAAGTGTGAATGTGGTCACAAAATGATTTGCCAATGTGGTCTTGAGCAGTAAGCAAGTGAAGAAGTTCAGGGGGAACAGGATGGAGAGGGGGCAAGATGATCTTTCCACTCAGACAGCACATGCCAAACCTGGGATTTGCATTGGAAGATGCAGTCAAACACTCAGACATCCAGTGCAAGGCATAGCAATTAGGACATTGAACATCCATTCTTCCCATATGATGAACAGGCCAGTCAGGACCAAAAGGATGGCATGCAGGAGGCAGGGGCATAGGAGGTGGAGGCAGTGGCATCAGAGGTGGAGGCAGCAGTTGAAATATCATTTGCTGAGGATGTAGAGGTGGAGTTGGAGCAAACTAAACATGTAAGTGTTATTAGAATTCTCAAATTGAAATGTATTACAGCTATATTACTTACAGCAGGAGCATCTATAAATCCAAGAGGAGGACCATTCATCACAGGAACAGGAGGAGCAGGAAGAGGAGGAGGAAGAGGAAGAGGAGCAAAAGCAGGAGGTTGAGCATGAGCCACAGGAACTGGAGGAGCAGGAATGGGAGGAGCAGGAACAGGTGGAGCAAAAACAAATGGAAGTGCAGGGTACAAACAATAGATTAGTCATCAACATCATGCATAGCAATTATTAGATTCTACATACAGGTGGAGGAGGAGGAATGATAGGAGCAGCAACAAAAGCAGCAACATCAACCACAGGAACAGGAGGAGCAGCAATGATAGGAGCAGCAACAGGAGGGGCAAACACAGGAGCAGCCCAGACCAAAGGAAGAGCAGGCTACAACCAATAAATTAGTTATTAACATCATCCATTGTTATATTGAAAACAGCATACAGGTGGCAAAGGCACATCAACCACAGGAATGGGAGGAGCAGGAATGGGAGGAGCAGCCACTGGAGGATCAAAAACAGGAGGAGGAGCAAGTGGAGGAAGTGGGACCATTGGAAGACCTCTGCCCCTACCTCTGCCTCTTCCCCTTACTGAGGAGGAGGTGCAGGAGCAGCAAAAGGATCATCATTGTGGATACCCATGTGAGCATTAGGCAGTGGCAGCAGTGGCAGTGGCAGTGCAGGTTGGGGAATGCGCATCATGCAAACATGATGTGGAGTTCTATGGCGAGCAGGACTCTCCAGAGTCCTTTGGTCCCTTTCCATTTGCTGTGCTGCAGCTTGGACTCATCGAGGAGTGTTGGGGGGAGATGGATCCCTGAAAAATGTCAGAAGTGAGACAAAAAAATATATATATATACATGATAGCACACAGCACAATCAACAGCCAAGAAAAAGGTAGGAGGAGAGGGGACCACTTTTACAGCAGCAGAGATGGGAGATCCTTGCAGGAAGCAGTGAAATTGGTGCTAACAGCAGCAGTTGAAAGTGGAGCGACTTCCAAAAATGGAAGGGGAGGCAACTGCAAACCCACCAGCCCAATCTCCCTGCACACTGTGCCCTGAGAGAGGTCCAAAAAGCAACTGGCAAACACTCCTTTTGTTGAAAAAAGAGAAGCCAGGGAGGTAGGACTTCACAGAGCATCACCTTGAACTACTGATTCACCAAGAATGCAACACCACCCCCACTGGAAAAGAGCCCAGGAAAAGATACAGATACAGATACAGCAGTTATAATCGTAGCTAGGAAAAGAGTGTGTGTAGCCAGAAGAAAGTTTGACAGGTGATGAGCTGGCATGCTGACCAATATATACAAAGAAATTCCCATCCCCCAAAAAACCCCCATGGAAAGCAGACATTCCCAGTCTGTGAAAAAACTCCCATGACCCCAAATATAGCCTGTCACCTGACCATCCTCCCTTTATTATGGACAAGTTTAGGAAGTGCCTCCAGCACGGATTAAGTTTTTATATACATTTTCTATATACATTAATCTAATAGTACTTTATTATAAACAATATTTTTTGTTGTTGCACTTTCACTGTCACTTGGCCATATTGCCTTGATGTTGTGCACAGACCTCACCCATGATACTGCCACATAGAACTGCCCATGCGTGAACACTGGACTCCTGAAATCCAATCCCACATGCTGCACTGACTGCCCTTGTGATTTGTTGATCAACATTGAAAAGCATAGTCGAACAGGAAACTGGAGTCGAGACAGTGTGAAAGGAACTTGTCCCTCAATTGGCTGCAGTTGCATCCGTGGAATAAAGACCTTCCCTCCAGCATGATCTCCAGTGATCAAGCGAACCTCCAACACTCTATTCCGAATGTGAGTCAAAATGCCTTGAGAACCATTGCAGACCCCTCCAGAAATGTTCAGGTTCCAAAGCACCATCACAGGTAGTCTCAGAACCAGCCTGTCAGGCACTTTCCCAATTTGGGTCCCTTGTGCTGACAGTCTGGGATATAACCAGCCACTTAACCAGACTTATGCACATCAAAGTAGGACCCCAGAAATTAGCACTGCTTATTGTACTGCCGCTCACTGTATCTCGCGTCCTGCGTGTCTTCCACATGCTATCTACACGCTATTTTTCAATAATACACTGTCCTTACATTCATTCAACATTTATAATTTCTCAGATTATCTCAATGTCTGAAAATACTCCTGTTGTCATGTGGCCACCTCTTCAAAAGTGACACCATCACTGAACTACCTCCTCTATCTCCAAAAATATGACGGCATCCTGTCAAAACACTCCCCCACGTCACTCAGATGTCCCATGCATGCCATTGAGTAACAAAAACCAAAAGCACTACCACAACAGATTCGAAACCAAGCCCAAAACTCCCGCTTATCGACCCTATGCTTTGAACAGCCCAGGATATCCTCGACAACAGGCTTTCACTATTGCATCTCCAGTAGAAGTTCAATCACACAAGGCATTGGATCCTGTGCAGTGGAATGCATTGGCCGTCAATGCAACTCTCATCCCAGTTGGATCACAACTTCATGATTTTCAGGTCGAATATGTGAACATTGTTATGGAACGCAGTGGAGATGTCATTGTAGTTTCACCAACAGGTTCAGGGAAGTCATTAGTGTGGGTTCTACCATTACTGGCTAGGCAGGGAGGGATCTCACTGGTTGTTACTCCATATACAAGTCTTGGACTTGACTCTGAGATCAGGTGCGAATGACGATACCTGCTATCACTGTCTGGTGCTAATTTTATGTCAGAAATCATGGAACAGGTGTATTGTCATTATTTATATACACTGAAAATAATTTGCAGCAAGATTTTGAATGTGCAGCTAGCCACGATATGCAAGTCATTTACGTGTGTATCAAAATGCTTGAAAGCCCCTCCTTTGCATGCCTAGTGCATTCACTAGAGTGGAGAGATTGTCTCTCAGGTGTATATATAGATGAGGCCCACCTTGTTCATGAGACGCATGAGTGGTGTCCTGCATATGCATGCCTCCACCACCTCCATACAATTCTTGGACGTGATATTCCCTTTGTGGGACTGTCAGCAACATGCCCAACTGCTCATCGTGAGACGCTTGTTACGCATGCAGGATTTTGTCACGACTACACATTCATCAATCTGGGTAACTTTCGACCCAAGCTTTCCACGATAATTCTTCCCATCGAGCATGAGTTCACCAGCTTTCGGGATCTTGAATTCATCCTTCCATTTGGTTGCCTGCAGCAGGATCTCATCAAATCCATTATATACACAGATGATCTTGACCTCCTGATGAAGATGTTTTGGTGGGCATTTTACCGCCTGTCTACAATGGGGTTTCCTGTACATCTGGTGGATATCATTCACTCTGGCCTCTCGGACCGTCACCAGGAATGTTGTATCAATGATTTTCGGAATGGCTGCACTGTTTTTTTGCTAGGCTTGTCGAAAATCAGTGCTGGCATGGATTTTCCAGATGTATGGAGAGTGGTCCAGTATAAAGTACATGGTCTCACGCTTGCAAGTGCCGACCAGTGCAGAGGTAGAGGAGGTTGTTGTGCAGGGTTACATGCAGTTGGAATCTTCTTGGTTGAGCCTGGGATGCAAAAGGATGGCGGCCTGTCAGTTGAAAATCCTGGTGCCGAAGATCCTGGAATTTTGGATCTTGTCCAAGCTGATGATACTTGCTGCGACATTATCTTTGCACGTCATCTTGAAAATCCTCCTCATCCCCATGATCCTCTCCATTGCTGTTGTGATTGATGCTACCTTACCCTTAATCCTGGGTGTGCATACCGATGGGTGACTGTAGATCCTGGTGGTCAATCACGAGCTTTGCCAACAACTTGAGCCACAGATGAAGAAACAGAAACCATTTACCAGGAACTGATATGTTGGTGTACACTACTCTGGCAGAGGGAATGGAGAGACAAATGGCCTAGTTACGGGCCCAAGACTCTTCTTTCTGACACTGACATCAATACTGTTGCAAAGCATGCAGGGTCTATTCATGTTGTTGATGACCTCCATCGCCATACCCACGTCATTCACTGGGATGACCTGGCAATTCCCTTCCTCCATGCACTACATGCTGCTATGTCTCTCATTTTTGAGCCTGCTGCTCCTTTGATATCTGATTTGCCAGTGACAGAAGTGGCAGCTGATTTGGAACCCCCACAAAAGTGGCAGAAAAAAACCATGGAACGGCTGGAGACAGGCAAAACAATTCTCAAATTTTAGTTGTATCATAGTTCTAATTCTTAACCAGCAGTTGCACGTCTTTGTGTTGCTTCACTTCTGCATGATGCTGGTCCTCAGCTTCAATTCTGAGATCCAATAACAACTGTTCTGTTAGACCTTGAACATGCCCTAGCGCTGGAGTAATTTTCTTGAGTACACCTGGACGAGCATTGGCACCACTCATATGAGCTTTGATTGTCTTGTTGAACTGTTCAACTCGAATGTCTGTTTCCTTGAATTTCCTGGAGATTCCAGCTGAATTCACAAGCATCCCACTGTGCAACACAACAGCTGTATCTGCCAGCCAATTGTGGATGAGATTGTGCAAGAGCTCCATGCATTCATTTGCATAGTTGTATCCACCTCCAGCATAAAACATAGGTGACCAGTATTTGATCATTCTCTGCATTCGCTCCGGATGGCCCTGCCTCACAGCATCCCACATCTCTCGCATAGTCATTAGATCATGCATCAAGAAAACTCCATGCCCAGAAACTGTATTACCACATAGCTTCTTTATCCCATCAGCCTCTAAGCGATCCATGGATGGTAGAATGAATATGTCTGTGATTTGAGTGCAGATGGCAAGAAAGCTGTGTGTTGATATCTCTGACTTGGAAGCGAGTTGAGAGGATGAGGAAACCCCTAGCTGCGAGATTGCAGCTTTGATGACCAGTGCTCGCAATACCACATCAAGGAAGTGAAGCCATGCATAGAAATCAACTTTTCGCAGATTGATATCACCACAATTTGGGAGAATATCGAGCAGAGTGACAAGGCTCACATCATCTTGATTGGCCCCACCCCAAAAGTTCTTCCCAATGTTCGCAACCATATTCATACATACATGTATGATCCCACTGAGCATGGCATGGCTGGAGAGATGGTCAGCACAATCCTCTGATCAATCCACTGCTTGTTGATCTTGTGCTGCCCAATCCCGTGCCATAGTGAGGCAGTCGCCAAGAACAAAAAACATCTCTTTCTCAAATTGTTGCTGAGGAATGGCTAAGATGGTCTGGAAATAGTGTTGGAGAACAAGCATATTTCCACGTGTTGAACTTTGCTCTTGATTGTAGGTTGGAAGAAAATATTCTTCAGTTTTCTTGAGCTCCATCGCAAAAGGATCAGTAATTTTAGGCAGATGGCAGTGATGTCGGGAAAAAGCTTGTACTTCCTCGGACAATATCTGCCCAACATGTACAATGGTATTTGAATGAAATGTTAGCTGGTCTGCAGAACTAGGAATAATGTCGATGAATGCTTGATCCTGGGATATACGGTGTGTAGTTCCTGCTGTGTGAGCGAATCGTGCAACATCAGCAAGATGCACTGCATTTGAGCCTTCAGGCAATGGAAGAATTGTGAGCAAGGCCAACACTTGATCATGCAAAACTGTTCCATGTGTTGCTGATGTTTCCCATGCTCATGCCATCCAGTTGAAATTGTTGTAAGGAAATAGTTTGACCTTTGTATGATCATTGGCAACAGAACTTGTGAGGTGGACAGCATCTTTGCTCAAGCGGACAACTGCTCTTAGCAGGAATGAATACGACACTGAAAATCCATATCGGTTGAAAGCCTGCAGAAGTCGCTTTGGTGCTCAATTGCCCCAAAGAGTAAGTGCATTAATTATAGGATGGTATGTCATGAGGCGACTATGTAGATTGAGTAACATTGATGTGATAAGAGTTCTCCCCTGCAACATGAACATCAGCTCACATCATGGTTAGACATTTGTGACAGACAAACATAATCGGGATCCCAAGTTGTAGACCCTTGTAGAGGGGATTCTTTTCCAATGACTTTCTTGAGAAGAAATTGAAGGTTGGGAGTTACGCATTCGTATTGTGTAGTAAGATCGGGCAGCCGAAATGATTTGATCATGTCAACCTTAACAGATTCGGGTGACACACGAAAGAATTCAGCATCAGCATAATGAGCTCCTCTTGATGCATGGTCAGTGAGTTGGCTAACTTCTCGCTGGCAAATCTCTGATGCATTTGCCATGATCCATGCAGACAAAGCTTCATCATGATGCAGATTCTTGTCCACCAGCAATTCCAACAATTCCATTTTCCCACCCTGCTTCAAGTACTTGGTGGTGTAATTCTTTATCGAACCGAGATCAGATGAAAAGATTGATTTGAGGAGATCCCATAGTGAGAGTCAAGGAAATTGATCCTTCATGAAGCGCAATATCTCAACAGTTTTTTCATCATTTGACATCTTGGCATGAGTTGGATGTTCATGATCAGGTGAATATGTCTGGTCATAGATATCATCTGACAGAAGGCCATCCGAGTTGAGGGAAAGGAAGGGACCACCATCATCGCCAGGTAGATGATTAGCTATTAGCAGAGGGCTTGATGATCTGCCAATTGTACTGATTGTGTCTTCACTGTCATGCCAATCGAAGGGTAATTTGAGAGAATGGAGTCTGAGTGCATAGTTCTGAGCCATTATAACAAGATGTATTGTACAGTAGCGCGTGGAAGATGTGCAGGATGCGAGATACAGTGAGTGGCAGTATGATAAGCAGTGCTAATTTCTGGGGTCCTACTTTGATGTGCATAAGTCCAGTTAAGTGGCTGGTTATATCCCAGACTGTCAGCACAAGGGACCCAAATTGGGAAAGTGCCTGATAGTCTGGTTCTGAGACTACATCACAGGGCATCTGACCTTTAGTGCCAAGTGTGCCAAAGGTAGACCTGAGCAGTTGATTGAGTTGAGGTATTCTGGTGGATAGAGAAGTTCTCCATTTTCATTGTTTGCAACAGAGTCTGCACTGTGGAAAACTCACTCCTCTCCAGGGAACCTCTGAAAAATGTAATGGTTCAACTCATCGACATTATCATGTTTGCTTGCCAGGATGATTCGCTCTGAGAAGTATTGATCAGCATGCTGAACATGATCATAGATGCCAGGATAGATGGTGTCAATGAGGGAAGCCAAAGTGTTTTCAGGACATTTGAAATGATCAGGAAGCTCAATATTGGCACCGTCATCTGTGTGACCACCCTTTCCAACCTCCAACTGCCACTTTGCAAACTCTTGCTCTTGAAGATCATCTGTGTTCAATCGCATGTTGATTTTGAGATGAAGAACTTTGATATGCTGCCAAAGAACAGAGTGCTGCAAGGAAGCACCCACAATCTGAGGTCGTGAACCCCTCTCAATAACAGGCAGGATCTGGTGAAAGTCACCCCCAAAAACAACAGGAATGCCACCAAAAGGGTTGATCAGACTGGAGAATGTCTTTCAGAGTGCAGTTGACAGCTTCATGGAGATGACGATGCTGCATGAGTGCCTCATCCCAAATGATCAAATCAGTCTCCTGCAACAGCTTTGCCCATATGGAACCTCTGGAGATAGAGCAGGTGGAGGACTCATTGATGATGAGAGGGATCTGGAGGCATGAATGAGAAGTGGAGCCACCTTTGAGCAAGAGTGCAGCAATCCCAGATGATGCTATACAGAGAACAATCTTGCCCTGAGAATGAAGCTGATGGCAGAGAGTGTTGTACACATAGGTTTTGCCTGTGCCACCGGGACCATGGAGGAAGAAGGTCTGGCCAGTTCTGTTGTTGACTGCATGCATGATCTCCTCAAAGACAGCTCTCTGGTCTGGATTGAAAGTGTC
Source organism: Tricholoma matsutake (assembly GCA_026075535.2). NCBI lineage: Eukaryota > Fungi > Basidiomycota > Agaricomycetes > Agaricales > Tricholomataceae > Tricholoma > Tricholoma matsutake. The sequence continues at coordinate 6,909,817 of AP026540.1, read as the reverse complement.
CATATTCTGTGCAGCCAGCTCAGCCTGCTCCACAACATCATATCTGTGCTGCTCAGCAATCAACCGGTTTCCAAGGTTGGCTTCCCAATTCTGAGTGATCTGAGGCATGTATGGCCAATCCTTGGTGAGAGATTTGCCAGAGGATAAGAGGAGCTGATTGATCAAGTAGAGGCCATAATCCTGCACATCTTCATTAGTAGGGGTTGATGCAGATATTGTTGTGCTGGAGCTGATACTGCAGGTCATCGCAGATGTGAGGCCAGTATGTGTTCCAATGCTGGACAGGATCAGAGGGTGCACAGTCATGAAGAATAGTGACAAAGAGTTGGCCGAGCTGATGGCCTGTTGCCATTGACTTTGCCTCCTCCAAACACTGCAGCCACTCTTGGTCATTCTCCAAAAGCCCATGTGCCAGACATGCTTCTCTGAATGAGGGAGTGACATTGCCCTGAAAATTGCAAAGATCTTCATATGATGCTGCACCCTTGACCGCTGTCAGAAGAAGCCTGAGGTAGAAGCATTCACCTGCAGTAGGCTGAGTGTAGTACATCCTTCCAATAGCAAATCCTCTCTGTCTGGGCTTCCACTTGTGGCCTTTATGATCCCATACAAATTTGGAGGGAAAGTCCTGATAGAGAAGATCCTGTGCGAGCTCTGGATACTGCTGATTGGCTTTGAAATAGCCAGTGAGAGTGGTGTCATGCTCTGCAGCATGCTGGACAACCTCCTGGATAGACTGCTGGCCATTCTGATTCCAAGTGACATACTGCTGGCCAGGGAGGTGGACCTGAAGTCAGACAACATTGGGAGAAGCAGAGTGCATAGGTAAATGGAAGAGGCGCCAAATGCTCTCGCAGGCAGAAATATAGTGAGCATCCAGATACTGCTTGACTTCATCATTGCAAGTCCCAAACTGCATGGTGATGCAATCATGGCCCTTGTAGACATATTTGTAGATGTACTTGACAGCTTTGATGGAGGCAATGGACTCGATGTTGATGTGACAACGGTACTTCCAGAGGATGTAGGGTGAATAAGTGATGACCCAGCGATTGTCAACCTGCTTTCCCTAAACCTTATGAGTCTGTCCAGTGTCCTGATGCCTGGTGGCAGCATATGCATCCTCAGAAATAGTTGTGTGATCCCTGAAGGGCTTGGGAAAACCTTTGGAGCACTGTCCATTGACCATGCAGGGAGCTCTAGAGTTCTCTGCACCACAGGGATTATAGACCATGTACTTCTTGACCAACCCGAGCCGCTCAGGATTGTCCTCTGGAAACTCTGAGCACATGAGGCTGTCTATCTGCTCAGGTGTGCGAAGCTTGGAGTCCCCATCAAGAAAGATGATGCAGTGCATGTGAGGGAGGCCATGTTTCTGAAACTCAATGACAAACACATAAGAGAGCGCCTTTCCAAACATGCCAGCCTCGATGTCCTTGATCATCTGCTTCTGCTTTGCATAGAATGCATGAACAACCAAGTCAGGGCGATCAGCAGCAGTCTGACCTGGCTTGAGCTCATCCTGGATCTCTGGCCATGTGGGGTTTGCAGTCTGGGTCAGAAAGAGATCACCACCCTTGAAGTAGTGATTGATAGCCAATGCATCCTGAAGAAGCTGCTGCATATGATGTGTGCTTCCTGTGAAAGAGGAAGGCAGGATGATCCTTTGACTGAGGGACTCTGTGTCTGCATCCATATTTGCACCTACAGCATCTGCCAAGCCAATGTAGACTTCCCCATGAATGGTGTCCTGATTCATCATGATGAAGTGCAAGTGATCTTGCTCTGCAGTTGCCCACCCATCACAAATGAACTCCTGAAAGAGCTTTCCACTCAAGAAGATGTGCTGAGGCTCAATGGTGGGTGGTCGGGAGTGGAGATGATAGCAGTAGAAATCTGACTTGGAAAGATATCTGTGTCTCCATGGACCATATGCATCACCATCTTGATTGTCAGCATTGACAGCTGCATATTCAATCTGAGGGTGCCATTGGAGCTGGCCAGTAGGGAAATGTAGGACATAGTGAAGTGCAGGGTAGAGTGGATGCACATCGGTGATACACTGAAGGGGGGGGGCCATGCCTGCAGTAGAGAATGATGTCGCATGTGCTCTCTGGCTGATCGCCATCTCCTGGCAGACTGACTGCTATCTCATTGTTGGTAGCATCTGGAAGATTGTAGCAGCAACGGTTACAGGTCTGATCAAAGCGCAAAGCTATCTTGCACTGCTGGTCTGGAGGCAGATTCCTGGTGAGCTCATGGGCCTGCCTGTACATCTGAACTGCTGGATGGCAGCGGTAAAGCATGTCCTGGAGGGTGACCAAAGTGTGGTGATTGAGGTCGGTATTCCAGGTGTTGGCCATCCAAAAGTTGACAGCATCAGCTGGATCATAAATGTACAGCTGAGCGTATACAGGAGGTTGACCATTGGGGGGGAGCAGAGCACCGGCCTTGTGAGAGAGCTCTACATGCAACTTGAAGACATAAGGACTGACACCATTGTTGACAGCCTCCTCGCTGTCATTGATAGACTCATCCACTTTGCGACCGATAGAAGTCATGGCAAGGGCATTGTTGTAAGTGCGAATGTGGTCATGAAATGATTTGCCAATGTAGTCTTGAGCAGTGAGCAACTGAAGAAGTTCAGGGGGAACAGGATGGAGAGGTGGCAAGACAATCTTTCCACTGAGACAGCAGATGCCAAACTTGGGATGAGCATTAGAAGATTTGGTGAGTTTTTCAGCCATCCAATGAAAAGCATGACAGTCAGGACACTGAATGTCCATTCTTCCCAAATAGTGGACAGGCCAATCAGGGCTAAAAGGCTGACATGCAGGAGGCAACACCATCTGAGGTGGAGGCAATGGTTGCATCATAATCTCCTGGGGACCGGGAGCAGGAGGGGGTGGAACAAACTAAATAATCAAGTGTTATTAGAGATTTTAAATTAAAAGTATTAGAGCTATACTTACAGCAGGAGCATTAGGAATATGATCTATAACATTGGGAGCAGGCCCATTGATCACAGGAACAGGAGGAGCAGGAATAGGAGGAGCAGGAACCAGAGGAGCAAAGACAGCAGGAGGAGCAGGCTACAAACAATGGATTAGTTATTCACGTCATGCATAGCAATCTCAGATTCTACATACAGGTGGAGGAGGAGGAACAGGAGTGGCAACATCAACCAAAGGAATAGGAGGAGCAGGAATCATAGGAGCAGGCACAGGAGGAGCAACCACAGGAGGAGCAACCACAGGAGGAGCCCAAACAAAAGGAACAGCAGGCTAAAAACAACATATCAGTTATTACTATCATCCCCAGATGTATTGAAATCAGCATACAGGTAGTGCAATGACAGGAATGGGAGGAGCAGGAATGGGAGGAGCAACCACTGGAGGATCAAAAACAGGAGGAGGAGAAGGAGGAGCATCAACCCCAGGAATAAGAGGCACAGCTACAACAACAGGAGGAGGAGCAGGAGGAGCATCAACCACAGGAATGGGAGGAGCAGGAATGGGAGGAGCAGCCACTGGAGGATCAAAGACAGGAGGAGGAGGAGCACCAACCCCAGGAATGAGAGGGACAGCTACAAAAACAGGAGGAGGAGCAGCATTGACCACAGGAATAGGAGGAGCAGGAATGGGAGGAGCAGCAACAGGAGGATCAAAAACAGGAGGAGGAGGAAGTGGAGGAAGTGGGACCATTGGAAGACCCCTGCCCCTACCCCTTCCTCTTCCTCTTCCTCTTCCTCTACCTCTACCTTGCTGGAGAAGAGGAGGAAGGGCAGCTACCTGCTGTGCCAAATGAGGTGGAAGATGGTGATACTGAGGAGGAGGAGCAGGACGAGGAGGAAGTGCAGCTAGCTGCTGTGCCAAATGAGGTGGAAGATGCTGATACTGAGGAGGAGCAGCAGGAGGAGCAGGAGGAGGAGCAGCAGCAAAAGGATCATCATTGTTATGAATTTGGATCCCATTAGGCAGTGGCAGTGCAGGTTGGGTGATGCGCATCATGCGAACATGGTGTGGAGTCCAGTGGTGAGCAGGACTGTCCAGAGTCCTTTGGTCCCTTTCCATTTGCTGTGCTGCAGCTTGGACACATCAAGGAGTGTTGGGTGGAGAAGGATCCCTGGAAAATGTTGGAAGTGAGACAAAAAAAAAAAAAAAAAAAGGGTCATATGTATATCTACATATATGATAGCACCCCCCAGCAGAATCAACAGTCCACAAAAAGGTAGGAGGAGGGGGACCACTTTTACAGCAGCAGAGATGGGAGATCCTTGCAAGAAGCAGTGAAATCAGTGCTAACAGTGGCAGTTGAAAGTGGAGCGACTTCCAAAAATGGAAGGGGAGGCAACTGTAAACCCACCAGCCCAATCTCCCTGCACGTTGTGCGCTGAGAGAGGTCCAAAAAAGCAACTGGCAGACACTCCTTTTGTTGAAAAAAGAGAAGCCAGGGAGGTAGGACTTCACAGAGCTTCACCTTGAACTACTGATTTCCCCAAGAATGCAACAACACCCCCACTGGAAAAGAGCCCAAGAAAAAGTGAGTGTGTAGTAGGCAAGAAAAAATGTTTGCAGCCAGGTGATGAGCTGGTGATGATGCTGAGGTAATACAGTGAAAAGTTCTCACAACCTCAAAATTCCCATCACTCGAAATTAACTCCCACAGATGTGGAAATTCCCAGTCTACAAAGAAAGATCCCACAACCCAAAAATGGCCTTCACGTGACTGATCTCCCTTTATTATGGACAAGTTTAGGAATGTGCCTCCAGCATGCATTAAGTTTTTATATACATTTTCTTCATTCAGGCTGACTGTGGCTTGGGCCAGCTCATGTGTACATGACTCAATGCTTGATCCTACTACAGGTTCACAATTCTTTGGTTGACTTTGGAGCTTTGGCCAAAAGTCAATGTGGGGGGTTTGTTGTATCTCCTGACTCAATGCTTACATTTTCTTCATTCAGGTTAACTGTGGCATGGGCCAGCTCATGTGTACATGACTGAATGCTTAATCTATAAGGGCAACCTAAGCCTCTAGCAAAGGGAAATCTGAAGTTAAAATTATACTACATAATACAGGCATTGGGGACACACCTAGCAAAGGGAAATCTGAAGAGAAAACTCTAAGGATCCCCTTGCTGATGCCCAGTATATGTGAAGACGACAAAAATCAAATATAACCTAAAAATAGAAAAAGGCAGAGATAGGTGGATCAAGGCCACTGAATGACATCATACCAAGGGGTATGTGTCAGAAGGGGTACTCTGCCTCTAAATATAAAAGTGTCAACATGTACAAACATGATAGCAAGGGAAAATTAGTAATAAAATCCGGAAAAATCATAGAAAATGAAGAATAGAAGGAAATGAGGTGGGGAAAAATATAGGACAAACATAAAAAATAGGAAAAACACACAGGGCACCCCCCTAGTCCCCTTACATCACCCCCTCTCTAAGATTCATCGCCCCGATGCATTCGAAATTGCATACAACTAAAGTCTGTGACTTGAATGCGACATGGTGCAGCAGTGTGCCATCGGTGGAATTCCTTGATTAACCGAGGGGCATTCACGTCAGACTCTTCGACCCATGAGTTCTCCTCATACCCATCACCCTTCCAATGTACCAAATACTGGAGTTTTCCTCGACGCAAATGGCTGTCCAAGATTGACTCGACTTCGTATTGGGGTTCTCCCTCGATCACTGTAGGTGGTGGTGGTGGGTGTGAATGGCATCCCAGGAACGGATCTGGGGGACCTGGAAGCAATTTGACGACATGGAAGATGGGATGGAGTCTGGACATGGAGGCTGGGAGGTGTAGACGATAGGCATGCGTTCCAATGCACTTGACAATGGGGAAAGGTCCCAAGAAGCAATGAGCGAGTTTCTTGGATGGACGTGTAGTGGAGATGTCACTGGAGTCAAGATAAACTCAATCACCAACCTTGTACTGAGGGGTCGGGGAGTGGCATTGGTTGTAAAATCGCGCCATGTCATCCTTCGCCTTTGCTAAGGCTGCCCTTGCCTCCTCCAAGCTATCCCTCATGCATTCTGTGAACTCATTCACTGTCTCGATGTGTGAGGGAGTTTGGCAAGGTTCAAATCCCATGCGTGGATGTCGTCCAGTGTCTAAGAGGAAAGGGGTCTGTTGAGTGGAAGCATGGACATGGTTGTTGTATCCGAACTCAGCCAAAGGAAGGAGATCGTCCCAATCATCCTGGCATTCATTGACAAAGAGGCAGATGTACTGCTCCAGTTCCTGGTTGACTCGCTCAGTCTGACTGTCAGTTTGTGGGTGATAAGCAGTTGAAGCAAGGAGTTTGATCCCCAGGAGTCAGTACAGCTCACGAGTGAACTCTGCCATGAACTGAGGGCCACGATCCGAGAGGAAGGCACCAGGAAGTCCATGTAATTTCCACATGTGGTGGAGGTAGAGTCGAGTGGCACCTAGGGCACTGACAGTGGTGTGAGTGGGAATGAAGTGAGCACGTTTTCCCACTGAGTCAACTGTGCACATCACCGCATCAAACCTGTTTGACTCTGGCAATTCCACCACAAAGTCGATGCTGATGACATCCCAATGACTCTCTGGAACAGGAAGAGGGTGTAGCTCGCCAATAGGCTTGCGACAAGGAACCTTGGTGCATAAGCAAAGGTCACAAGTGCAACAATACTGACCAATGAGCCATGACATTTGTGGCCACCAATAGTTCCATGAGGTGAGCTCCAAGGTCTTCCAGCATCCGGGGTGGCCAGCAATCTGTGAGTCATGGTGTTGGGATATGATGCGCCGGCGAAGGTCTGGGTCATTGGGAACGTAGATGTGATCCCTGAAATACAACAAGTCCTCCTTTTCAGCCCACTCTGCTGCATGTAAGGAAAGGGTCGATCCCTTCCTCAGTTCTTTAACAGCTCGGGCGACAACATCCTCATGTAAACCGCTACGGTTTGCGTGACAAATGTCACATAGGATGTCCCGCTCCTCACCCTGGGGTGCGACGCCTTCCAGTGCCCGAATGGTGAACAGGTCTGGCTGCAACAACACAATGTTTTGGTTGTCACCGCTGCCATCCCCATGGTCTGCACGTTGGGATAGGGCATTGGTCTTCCCCATGCTGCGACCTGGATGGTGGTGCAAGAAGAAGTCGAATCTAGATAGATACAGGGACCAATGAGCTTGACGACAGTTCAATTTCTTGGCCGTCATGAAGTACTCGAGATTCTTGTGATCCGTCCAAATTTCCACCTTGTGTTGGGCACCCTCGAGGAAGTGTTGCCACTCCTCAAGTGCACGCATTATCACCAACATCTCCTTGTCATGGATCTCATAGTTTCGCTCTACAGCACTAAGGCTTTTGGAGTAGAACGCAACAGGATGCCACTTCTGGTCCTCTGGAGACTGCTGAGACAACATGGCGCCTGTCGCAAAGTCAGAACTGTCAGCTCTACACAAAAAGGATGCAAATCATCAGCAAAGGTAAGGATGGGAGCAGAAGTGACCATCTCCTTGAGCTTTTCGAATGCCTCCTGTTGTGCATTATCCCACCTCCATGCCTCCTTTCCTGTCAAGTCAAACAGTGGTCATGCATGATGTGAGAAATCCTTGATAAAATGCTGATAGAAATTGATGAAGCCCAGGAAAGACTGCACCTCCTTCTTGTTCGTGGGCGTCGGCCAAGCTGTGACCCCGTTCACCTTGATAGGATCCATCTCCACTTGACCCTCCGAGATAATCAGGCTGAGGTACTCGATCTTGGTCTTCTTGAACTTGCATTTGTCCTGACAAAGGTAGAGTTTGTACCGTCAAAGTCACTCTAGGACGAGGCGTGCGATGCAATGGTGCTCTTCAACCGTGCGAGTGAAGATGAGGATGTCGTCAAGATAGATGCAGACAACGCCTTCGAGGATGAGGTCGTGGAAGATGTTGTTCATCATGGTCTGAAAGGTGGCAGGGCTATTAGTAAGGCCAAAGAACATGACAAGCGGTTCAAAAAGACCATGGTTGGTACGAAAGGCTGCTTTCCACTCATCTCCCTCCTTTATCCCCACATTATTATAGCCCCAATGGACATCGAGCTTGGTGAAGTATCAGGCTCCATGGAGCTGGTTTACGAGTTCAGAGATGAGGGGTAGTGGGTAGCGATTTTTGACCGTGATGTTGTTGAGCCTTCTGTAGTCTTGAACCGGTCAAAGTGAGCCATCCTTCTTCTTGACAAAGAAAAATGGAGAGGCCATGGGTGATTTCGATGGTTGAATACGTCCAGAGGCCAGGTGCTCATCGATGAACTGGTCAAGCTGCCGTTGTTCTTCCGGAGAGAGAGGATAGACCTTGCAGGATGAAGGGGTTGCACCAGGGGTGAGTTCGATCGCGTGATCCCATGGCTTGCGCGCAGGAAGAGAGTTGAATGACTCCTTGGAGAACACATCTTCAAACTCGTGGAGATGAGGGAGTAAGGAGTTAGTAGAGGATTTAGCAGCGTTGTTTTTGTGGAAGGCCTCGGCGAGGCATTGGGATATGTTCGATGTGGCACACACCTCATGCGATGAGTGAATTGCAGTGTAGAAGATCCAATCACCCTCCTCCATTTCCTCTGGGTCCTCATCATCATCATCCGAGTCCGGCATTAGATCAGGAACCCCTTCCAATTCCACTTCAGGTATAGGCAGGGGTCCAGCACAACACTTCTGAGTACATCATATCGCCGCCTTCTGTCCACGACGTTCTTGCCTGGCTTCTGTGAAACACGTCTGACAGCGGGATGGACATCGGCTCATGGTAACCTCCCCAGTATGCCAGTCGACCTCTGGGTTATGGTCTCGAAGCCATGGATATCCCAAAATCACCTTTTGCTTTCCTAATTGAGTGACAGCAAAAAGGGCATGCTCACTATGATCTTTGTAACAGAGAACCAGGTCTGCAACCTCTCAGATGGCACCAGCTTTATTTGGGGATCCATCCACGTTATATACAGGTATCGGACACAAGAGTGAGCGAGTATTTAGGTGATGTTGTTGTACCAGATGGGAATCGATGAAGAGACCAGTCGCACCAGAGTCCAGGAGCGCAGAGACACCGAGTATCTGTCCAGTGTCAGTCGTCTGCAGTTCGATGGCTAGGTTCAAGGAATGTGCAGAGGGAGTGGATGCCACAATATACTTGTGTGGTAGTTTACGCTCCCATGATTTAATTTTGGGACATGGAGTAGAAGGAGAGATGGGGAGAGCAGGTACGTCTTTAGCCAACTTCGAAGGGTCAGAGAGGGGAGCAGTCACAGAAATGGATTCATTCTCTGGGGATTCAACTGACAAGACTTCAAAGCGGTTATGGACAGGCAGTGAGGGCATACGATTCACTCGCTGCGAATAGGAAAATCCTGCTCCTCTACAACTTCCAGCTTAACCTCCTCTGCAACTTGATCCTTCCCTTCCTCAACATCTACAAGTGCCAACAAATCTTGCAGGAGTTTGTCTCGTCCCTCGGGGGTGAGCATGCAGATATCCTGACAATAGGGACACACTCCAGCCCTGTGTCCAGGTTCCCCACAACAGTAGCAGAGATCCAACTTACGTGCATGGCTGTGGGGTGCATCAACATCCATTGGTACTGGGACATTGACGGCTGGTGTGGGAGTTTGATGAACAGGAATGGGGTTAGGGTGGGGGAGGCTTCAATTGAAGGTGTAGCATGTCCGGTGGGTGCCCTTCCAACATCTGTGCAATCAGGTCCTGAATTTCTCAGTTGAGCCCCCATCAGAACTTCACCACCACTGGTAACCCACTCCCATATCCTGCCATGTCCACCAAATCCTTGAACTCATCGATATAGTTGTCCATGGATCGATGTCCCTGGTGGTAAGCAGATGACTCAAGTCGTGTCACTGCTCGGTGGCATTCATTGAGGGGGCAGAAGTGGCATACGAACTCAGCTCGAAAGTCACCCCAAGTGGAGAAGGGTAGAGAACTGAGTTCTTTAGTTTGACATAGGATACAGTCCACATAGAGATAGGCGCATTCAGATTTCATGTATGTGAAGGCCCAATAAATTTTTGCAGCCTCATCGACAAATTGATGCGACTGGAGACTGATGTATAACTCACAGGAATTAAGGAATGCACGTCCCTGCGCACGTGGACCATTAAATGTGGTGGGGGGGGACGGTTTGATCTGGGCGCATTCCTTAGTGGACGCATTTGGCGAAACGTCATTGTTGGGTGCGCTTGGAGTCGTAAAGGGGGAACTATTGGTCATAGGGTTAGCCTGGAGGGTCCTAACAAAGTTATCAATAATAGATTTAAGTGAGTCAATTTGCGCACACATTCCGGAAACGTTGCTTTCAAGCACGTCGAAGCGTTCTGATGCGTCCATGTCGCTAGGGAGCACGTTTGGCGAAAATGGCAGCATAATAAAGGCAAGATTATCTGGAACGGTGTGTAGGGACTCTGTGGAGCTTTGGGAAGTGTTGTCCAGTCTGTACCTGCCTATCTTGGGCAGCGCGTTCGCGATTTTCGGGCCTTAGGGGAGAGTTTTCTACTATAAGGGCAACCTAAGCCTCTAGCAAAGGGAAATCCGAAGTTAAAATTATACTACATAATACAGGCATTGGGGAACACCTAGCAAAGGGAAATCCGAAGAGAAAACTCTAAGGATCCCCTTGCTGATGCCCAGTATATGTGAAGATGACAAAAATCAAATATAACCTAAAAATAGAAAAAGGCAGAGATAGGTGGATCAAGGCCGCCGAATGACATCATACCAAGGGGTATGTGTCAGAAGGGGTACTCTGCCTCTAAATATAAAAGTGTCAACATGTACAAACATGATAGCAAGGGAAAATTAGTAATAAAATCCGGAAAAATCATAGAAAATGAAGAATAGAAGGAAATGAGGTGGGGAAAAATATAGGACAAACATAAAAAATAGGAAAAACACACAGGGCACCCCCCCTAGTCCCCTTACATAAGCCTACTACAGGTTGACACTTCTTCAGTTGACTTTGGACCTTTGGCCCAAAGTCAATGTGGGGGGTTTGTTGTATCTCCTGACTCAATGCTCAATCCTACTACAGGTTCACACTTCTTCAGTTGGACCTTTGGCCCAAAGTCAATGTGGGGGGTTTGTTGTATCTTCTGACTCAATGCTTAATCCTACTACAGGTTCCCAATTCTTCAGTTGACTTTGGATCTTTGGCCCAAAGTCAATGTGGGGGGTTTGTTGTATCTCCTCATCCCCCCCTCCGCTTCACCCCATCCCCATCAGTCCTCCCCATGTCCTCATCCCCCCCCTCCTCTTCAGTCCATCCCCCTCTCCCCATCACCCCAGCTCCATCAACTCCCCCCTCCCCCTCTGCATCTTTGTCATGGCATTTGTATGTGTTGCTTGCTCAGCCTGACTCCAGATGGGCCAGCTCATGTGTATATGACTCAATGCTTGATCCTACTACAGGTACACAATTTTCATGTTGACTTTGGGTCAAAGTGAAGTCCTGCATACATTATGCAATGTTGAATCCAATATGGGTTGACAATTCTTGCCCCAAGTCAACATGGGGGGGCTGTTGCTCTCTTACTACTCTCCCCATTCCCATCCCCCCCTCCCCAACACACCATGTCCATCACCCCATCACCCCATCCCCATCACCCCAGCACCCCATCACCCCATCCCTATCGGCTCATTCCCCCCTCCTCTTGGCCCCATCCCCCTCTCTCCATGTCCCATCACATCATGCCTATCACCTCATCCCCTCCTCCTCTTCACCCCATCTATATTTTCTATATACATTAATGTAATAGTACTGCCAGGTTACATGTACATGACTCAATGCTTAATCCTACTACAGGTACACAATTACTCTTACTGACTATTCTCATAATCAATTTATTTTTTACTGACTTGAGTTAATAATTTAATTACTACTTGTAATCAACTGATTTCTAAATGTTAGTGACTTTACATTTTAATTCACTTGTACAAAGAATTTACTGTTTTATAGTGATTGTAATTTACTCACTCATTTGTTATCAAGTTGAGTTTGTTGTGAATATAATGACTTTACTCCATAATGAATTCAATTTCAACTGAGTTGACTTTGTAATGAACTCAGACTTTACCTGACATCACTCTGTAATGAACTCCATTTGTTATGAACCTGACACTGTTGTGAACATAATGGACTTTTAATTGACAATGAATTTAATTTGAGATTGACTTGACTTTGTAATGAGCTCATTCCAACTTTTCTTTCACAAGTTTAGGAATGTGCCTCCGGCATGTGTTAAGTTTTTATATACATTTTAAGTTTTTGTATACATTTTCTATATACATTAATCTAATAGTACTTCATTATAAACAATATTTTTTGTTGTTGCACTTTCACTGTCACTTGGCCATATTGCCTTGATGTTGTGCACAGACCTCACCTGTGATACTGCCACATAGAACTGCCCGTGTGTGAACACTGGACTCCTGAAATCTAATCCCAGATGCTGCACTGACTTCCCTTGAGATTTGTTGATCGACATTGAAAAGCATAGTCAAACTGGAAACTGGAGTCGAGACAGTGTGAAAGGGAGTTGTCCTTCAATTGGGTGTAGTCGCATCTGTGGAATAAACACCTTATCTCCAGCATGATCTCCAGTAATCAACCGAACCTCCAACACTCTATTCCGAATGCGAGTCAAAATGCCTTGAGAACCATTGCAGACCCCTCCAGAAATGTTCAGGTTCCAAAGCACCATCACAGGGCATCCGACCTTTAGTGCCAAGTGTGCCAAAGGTAGACCTGAGCAGTTGATTGAGTTGAGGTATTCTGGTGAATAGAGAAGTTCTCCATTTTCATTGTTTGCAACAGAGTCTGCACTGTGGAAAACTCGCTCCTCTCCAGGGAACCTCTGAAGAATGTAATGGTTCAACTCATTGACATTATTGTTTTTGCTTGCCAGAACGATCCACTGTGAGAAGTATTGATCGGGATGCTGAACATGATCATAGATGCCAGGATAGATGGTGTCAATGAGGGAAGCCAAAGTGTTTTCAGGACATTTGAAATGATCAGGAAGCTCAATATTGGCACCATCATCTGTGTGACCACCCTTTCAGACCTCCAACTGCCACTTTGCAAACTCTCGCTCTTGAAGATCATCTGTGTTCAATCGCATGTTGATTTTGAGATGAAGAACTTTGATATGCTGCCAAAGAACAGAGCGGTGCAAGGAAGCACCCACAATCTGAGGTCGTGAACCCCTCTCAATAACAGGCAGGATCTGGTGAAAGTCACCCCCCAAAACAACAGGAATGCCACCAAAGGGTTGATCAGACTGGCGAATGTCTTTCAGAGTGCGGTTGACAGCTTCATGGAGATGATGATGCTGCATGAGTGCCTCATCCCAAATGATCAAATCAGTCTCCTGCAACAGCTTTGCCCATATGGAACCTCTGGAGATAGAGCAGGTGGAGGACTCATTGATGATGAGAAGGATCCAGAGGCATGAATGAGAAGTGGAGCCACCTTTGAGCAAGAGTGCAGCAATCCCAGATGATGCTATACAGAGAACAATCTTGCTCTGAGAATGAAGCTGATGGCAGAGAGTGTTGTACACATAGGTTTTGCCTGTGCCACCAGGACCATGGAGGAAGAAGGTCTGGCCAGTTCTGTTGTTGACTGCATGCATGATCTCCTCAAAGACAGCTCTCTGGTCTGGATTGAAAGTGTCCATATTCTGTGCAGCCAGCTCAGCCTGCTCCACAACATCATATCTGCACTGCTCTGGAATCAAGCAGTTTCCAAGGTTGGCTTCCCAATTCTGAGTGATCTGAGGCATGTATGGCCAATCCTTGGTCAGAGATTTGCCAGAGGATAAGAGGAGCTGATTGACTAAGTAGAGGCCATAATCTGCACATCTTCATTGGTAGGGTTGATGTGGATATTGTTGTGCTGGAGCTGATACTGCAGGTCATCGCAGATGTGAGGCCAGTATGTGTTCCAAAGCTGGACAGGATCAAAGGGTGTACAGTCATGAAGGACAGTGACAAAGAGTTGGTGGAGCTGATGACCTGTTGCCATTGACTTTGCCTCCTCCAAGCACTGCAGCCACTCTTGGTCATTCTCCAAAAGCCCACATGCCAGACATGCCTCTCTGAATGAGGGAGCGACATTGCCCTGAAAAGTGCAAAGATCTTTGTATGATGTTGCACCCTTGACAGCTGTCAGAAGAAGCCTGAGGTAGAAGCGTTCACCTGCAGTAGGTTGGGCATAGTACATCCTTCGAATAGCAAATCCTCTCTGCCTGGGCTTCCACTTGTGAGCTTTATGATCCCACACAAATTTGGAGGGAAAGTCCTGATAGAGAAGATCCTGTGCAAGCTCTGGATACTGCTGATTGGCTTTGAAATAGCCAGTGAGAGTGGTGTCACATTCTGCAGCATGTTGGACAACCTCCTGAATAGACTGCTGACCATTCTGATTCCACATGACATACTGCTGGCCAGGGAGGTGGACCTGAAGTCGGACAATGTTGGGAGAAGCAGAGTGCATAGGTAAATGGAAGAGGCGCCAAATGCTCTCACAGGCAGATATATAGCGAGCATACAGATACTGCTTGACTTCATTGTTGCAAGTCCAAAACTGCATGGTGATGTGATCATGGCCCTTGTACACATATTTGTAGATGTACTTGACAGCTTTGATAGAGGCAATGGACCCAATGTTGATGTGGCAACAGTACGTCCAGAGGAGATAGGGTGATAAGTGACGACCCAGCGATTGTTGACCTGCTTTCCCTGAACCTCATGAGTCTGTCCTGTGTCTTGATGCCTGGTTGCAGCATAGGCATCTTCAGAGATGGTTGTGTGATCTCTGAAAGGCTTAGGGAAACCTTTGGAGCACTGTCCATTGACCATGCAGGGAGCTGTAGGGTTCTCTGCACCACAGGGATTATGGACCATGTACTTCTTGACCAACTCCAGCAGCTCAGGATTGTCCTCAGGAAACTCTGAGCACATAAGGCTGTCTATCTGCTCAGGTGTGCGAAGCTTGGACTCCCCATTGAGAAAGATAATGCAGTGCATGTGAGGCAGGCCATGTTTCTGGAACTCGATGACGAACACATAAGAGAGTGCCTTGCCAAACATGCCAGCCTCAATGTCTTTGATGATGTGCTTCTGCTTTGCATAGAATGCCCGAACAACTAAATCAGGACGATCAGCAGCAGTCTGCCCTGGCTTGAGCTCATCCTGGATCTCTGGCCAAGCTGGATTTGCAGTCATTGTCAGAAAGAAATCACCACCCTTGAAGTAGCAATTGATAGCCAATGAATCCTGAAGAAGCTGCTGCATATGATGTGTGCTTCCTGCAAAAGAAGAAGGGAGGATGCTCCTTTGACTGAGGGACTCTGTGTCTGCATCCACGTTTGTGGCTACAGCATCTGCCAAGCCAATGTAGACTTCACCTCGAATGGTGTCCTGATTCATCATGATACAGTGCAACCACTCCTGCTCTGAAGTTGCCCACCCATCACAAATGAACTCCTGAAAGAGCTTTCCACTCAAGAAGATATGCTGAGGCTCAACAGCAGGTGGTCGAGGGTGGACATATCTGCATCTCTGTGGACTATCAGCACCATCATGTTGATTGTTGGCATTGACAGCTGCATATTCGATCTGAGCATGCCATTGAAGCTGGCCAGTAGGAAACAACAGGACATAGTGAAGTGCAGGATAGAGTGGATGCAGATCAGTGATGCGCTGAAGTGGGGGGCCATGCCTGCGATAGAGAATGATGACACGTGTGCTCTCTGGCTGATCGCCATCTCCTGGCAGAATAATAGCAATCTCGTTGTTGGTAGCATCAGGAAGATTGTAGCGGCGACGGTCACAACTCTGGTCAAAGCGCAAAGCTATCTTGCATTGCTGATCTGGAGGCATGTTCCTGGTGAGCTCATGGGCCTGCCTGTACATCTGAACTGCTGGATGGCAGTGGTGAAGCATGTCCTGGAGAGTGACCAAAGTGTGATGATCAAGCTGTGCATTCCAGGCATTGGCCATCCAAAAGTTGACAGCATCAGCTGGATCATAAATGTACAGCTGAGTGTGTACAGGAGGTTGACCATCTGGTGGAAGCAGAGAACTGGCCTTGTGAGAGAGCTCCCCATGCAACTTGAAGACATAAGAGCCCACACCATCGTTGACAGCCTCTTTACCTGCATTGACAGACTCATCCACTTTGCAACCGATAGAAGTCATGGCAAGGGCATTGTTGTAAGTGTGAATGTGGTCATGAAATGATCACCCGATGTAGTCCTGAGTGGTAAGCAACTGAAGAAGCTCAGGAGGAACTGCATGAAGAGGTGGCAAGGCAATCTTTCCACTCAAGCAACATGTGCCAAATCTGGGATTTGCATTTGAAGAAGCCATCAAATGCTCAGCCATCCAGTGCAAAGCATGGCAATCAGGACATTGAACATTCATTCTTCCCAAATAATGGACAGGCCAATTAGGGGTAAAAGGCTGACGTGCAGGAGGCAACACCATCTGAGGTGGAGGCAATGGTTGAATCATAATCTCCTGAGGACTGGGAGCAGGAGGGGGTGGAACAAACTAAATAATTAAGTGTTATCAGAGTTGTTGAATTAAAAGTATGAGGGCTATACTTACAGCAGGAGCATCAGGAATATGATCTATAACATTGAGAGGAGGAACATTGATCACAGGAACAGGAGGAGCAGGAATAGGAGGAGCAGGAACTGGAGGAGCAAAGACCGCAGGAAGAGCAGGCTACAAACAATGGATTAGTCATTCACATCATGTGTAGCAATATCAGATTCTACATACAGGCAGAGGAGCAGGAATAAGAGGAGCAAAAACAGGAGCAGCAGCATCAACTACAGGAACAGGAGGAGCAGGAATCATAGGAGCAGGAATGGGAGGAGCAAACACAGGAGGAGCCCAAACAAAAGGAAGAGCAGGCTACAAACAATGTGTTAGTCATTACCATCATCCACAGTTATATTGGAATCAGCATACAGGTAGTGCAACCACAGGAATGGGAGGAGCAAGAATGGGAGGAGCAGCCACTGGAGGATCAAAAACAGGAGCAGCAGCAGCATCAACCCTCAGAATAAGAGGCACAGCTACAACAATGGGAGGAGCAGGAGCATCAACCACAGGAATGGGAGGAGCAGGAATGGGAGAAGCAGCCACTGGAGGATCAAACACAGGAGGAGGAGCAGCATCAAACCCAGGAATGAGAGGGACAGCTACAAAAACAGGAGGAGGAGCAGCATCAATCACAGGAATGGGAGGAGCAGGAATAGAAGGAGCAGCCACTGGAGGATCAAAAACAGGAGGAGCAAGCGGAGAAAGTGGGACCATTGGAAGACCCCTGCCCCTACCTCTGCCTCTTCCCCTTCCTCTTCCTCTACCTCTACCTTGCTGTAGAAGAGGAGGAAGTGCAGCTAGCTGCTGTGCCAAATGAGGAGGAAGATGGTAATACTGAGGAGGAGGTGCAGGAGCAGCAAACAGATCATCATTGTGGGTACCCATGTGAGCATTAGGCAGTGGCAGTGCAGGTTGGGGAATGCGCATCATGCGAACGTGATGTGGAGTCCAATGGTGAGCAGGACTCTCCAGAATCCTTTGGTCCCTTTCCATTTGCTGTGCTGCAGCTCAGAACCATCGAGGAGTGTTGGGGAGAGATGGATCCCTGGAAAATGTCAGAAGTGAGACCAAAAAAAGTCATATATATGTACATACATGATAGCACACCGCACAATCAACAGCCAAGGAAAAGGTGAGAGGAGGGGGAACCACTTTTACAGCAGCAGAGGATGGGAGATCCTTGCAAGAAGCAGTGAAATTGGTGCTAACAGCGGCAGTTGAAAGTGGAGCGACTTCCAAAAATGGAAGGGGAGGCAACTGCAAACCCACCAGCCCAATCTCCCTGCACACTGTGCCCTGAGAGAGGTCCAAAAAGCAACTGGCAGACACTCCTTTTGTTGAAAAAAGAGAAGCCAGGGAGGTAGGACTTCACAGAGCTTCACCTTGAACTACTGATTTCCCCAAGAATGCAACAACACCCCCACTGTAAAAGAGCCCAAGAAAATATACAAACAGATGCAGGCTATGGAAAAGAGTGTGTGTAGCCAAGAAAAAGGGTTTGAAAGAGACACCCAGGTGATGAGCTGGCAATGCTGCTGATATAATATAGTGCAAAGTTCCCACCACCTCAAAATTCCCATCCCCCAAATAACTCCCACGGACCTCGAAATTCCCAGTCTGCCAAACCAAACTCCCACAACCCAAATATGGCCTTCACATGACCATCCTCCTTTACTTATGGACAAGTTTAGGAAGTGCCTCCGGCACGCATTAAGTTTTTATATACATTTGATTCAATGCTTAATCCTACTACAGGTAGATGGTTCTTCAGTTGACTTTGGGCCAAATGTTGTTTTCTCATTGCTCTGCATAGTTTTTAATCTACTACAGTCACACTTCTTTTAGACTTCAGTTGACTTGGGACATGGGGGGCTGTTGCTCTCTTCCTACACTCCCCATCCTCATGTCCCCATCTGCCCCTCCCCATCACTCCATCTCCATCACCCCATCACCCCATCCTATCACCCCATGTCCCCATCCTCATCACCCTCTCCCCATCTCCTCATCCTCCCCTCCTCATCCCCATCACCCCATCCCCATGTACCCATCCCCCTCTCCCAATCACCCCAAACCAATCAACTCCCCCTCCTTATTCCCCAGACCTACTCTCCTGCCTCTCCCCTACTGTTTCCATCAGTGTCTCCCCTCCTCCTCACCTGTGACCCTCCCCCCTCCCCCCACATACCCCACTTACTCTCCCCCCTCACCCATTCTCCCCTTCCCTTCCCCCTCCCCCTCCCCCTCCCTCCACTCACCCCTCCCCATCCTCAACCCACCTGCCCTCCTCAGTCTTCCCCTTTCCAATGTGCCTCCAGCACACATTAAGTTTTTATATACATTTTCTTCATTCAGGCTGACTGTGGAATGGGCCAGCTCATGTGTACATGACTCAATGCTTAATCCTACTACATGTTCACAATTCATCAGTTGACTTTGGACCTTTGGCCCAAAGTCAATGTAGGGGGTTTGTTGTATCCCCTCATCCTCCCCTCTACTTCACCCCATCCCCATTAGTCCTCCCCATGTCCTCACCCCCCCCCCCCCCCTCCTCTTCAGTCCATCCCCCTCTCCCCATCTCCCCAGCTCCATCAACTCCCCCCTCCCTCTCTGCATCTTTGTCATGGAATTTGTTTGCATTACTTGCTCGGCCTGACTCCAGATGGGCCAGCTCATGTGTATATGACTCAATGCTTGATCCTACTACAGGTACACAATTTTTGTGTTGACTTTGGGTCAAAGTGAAGTCCTGCATACATTATGCAATGTTGAATCCAATATGGGTTGACAATTCTTCATGTTGACTTGGGGCCAAAGCATTTTCACAGTACAGCAACTTTCTCACTACTCTCTCAGAGTCAAAGCAGATTTTTTTTGTTGTTGGTTAGTAGTTACACTGGTAATATGGTAAGGGAGCAAATTTCCATCCACCCAAAAAGATCCCATGGGCTTGCAAAGCTCACATGACCTCGGGGAGGCAACTCTGAGAGAGGTCCAAAAAGCAACTGGCAAACACTCCTTTTGTTGCAAAAAGAGAAGCCAGGGAGGTAGGACTTGACAGAGCTTCACCTGAGAGCCCAGGAAAAAATACAGTGGCTAGGAAAAGTTTGACTGGCATGCTGACATAATATAGTGAAAAGTTCCCACAACCTCGAAATTCCCATCACTCGAAATTAACTGCCACAGATGTGGAAATTCCCAGTCTACAAAGAAAGATCCCACAACCCAAAAATGGCCTTCACATGACCGATCTCCCTTTATTATGGACAAGTTTAGGAATGTGCCTCCGGCACGCATTAAGTTTTTATATATATTAATAGTATTTCATTATAAACAATAGTATGTGTTAATATGTACATTTTCTATATGCATTAAACTAATAGTAAACAATAGTATGTGTTAATATGTACATTTTCTATATACATTAATCTAATAGTACTTCATTATAAACAATATTTTTTGTTTTTGCACTTGCACTATCACTTGGCCATATTGCCTTGATGTTGCACACAGACCTTACCCGTGATATTGCCACATAGAACTGCCCATGTGTGAACACTGGACTCCTGAAATCTAATCCCACATGCTGCACTGACTGCCCTTGAGATTTGTTAATCGACATTGAAAAGCATAGTCGAACTGGAAACTGGAGTTGAGACAGTGTGAAAGGGAGGTGTCCTTCAATTGGCTGTAGTCACATCCATGGAATAAACACCTTATCTCCAGCATGATCTCCAGTAATCAACCGAACCTCCAACACTCTATTCCGAATGCGAGTCAAAATGCCTCGAGAACCATTGCAGACCCCTCCAGAAATGTTCAGGTTCCAAAGCACCATCACAGGGCATCCGACCTTTAGTGCCAAGTGTGCCAAAGGTAGACCTGAGCAGTTGATTGAGTTGAGGTATTCTGGTGAATAGAGAAGTTCTCCATTTTCATTGTTTGCAACAGAGTCTGCACTGTGGAAAACTCGCTCCTCTCCAGGGAACCTCTGAAGAATGTAATGGTTCAACTCATTGACATTATTGTTTTTGCTTGCCAGAACGATCCGCTGTGAGAAGTATTGATCGGGATGCTGAACATGATCATAGATGCCAGGATAGATGGTGTCAATGAGGGAAGCCAAAGTGTTTTCAGGACATTTGAAATGATCAGGAAGCTCAATATTGGCACCATCATCTGTGTGACCACCCTTTCAGACCTCCAACTGCCACTTTGCAAACTCTCGCTCTTGAAGATCATCTGTGTTCAATCGCATGTTGATTTTGAGACAAAGAACTTTGATATGCTGCCAAAGAATAGAGCACTGCAAGGAAGCACCCACAATCTGAGGTTGTGAACCCCTCTCGATGACAGGCAGGATCTGGTGAAAGTCACCCCCAAAAACAACAGGAATGCCACCAAAGGGTTGATCAGATTGGCAAATGTCTTTTAGAGTGCAGTTGACAGCTTCATGGAGATGACGATGCTGCATGAGTGCCTCATCCCAAATGATCAGATCAGTCTCCTGCAACAGCTTTGCGCATATGGAACCTCTGGAAATAGAGCAGGTGGATGACTCATTGATGATGAGAGGGATCCGAAGACATGAATGAGAAGTGGAGCCACCTTTGAGCAAAAGTGCAGCAATGCCAGATGATGCTATACAGAGAATGATCTTGCCCTGAGAATGAAGCTGATGGCAGAGAGTGTTGTACACATAGGTCTTTCCTTTGCCACCAGGACCATGGAGGAAGAAGGTCTGGCCAGTTCTGTTGTTGACTGCATGGATGATCTCCTCAAAAACAGCTCTCTGGTCTGGATTGAAAGTGTCCATATTCTGTGCAGCCAGCTCAGCCTGCTCCACAACATCATATCTGCGCTGCTCAGCAATCAACCAGTTTCCAAGGTTGGCTTCCCAATTCTGAGTGATCTGAGGCATGTATGGCCAATCCTTGGTCGGAGATTTGCCAGAGGATAAGAGGAGCTGATTGATCAAGTAGAGGCCATAATCCTGCACATCTTCATTGGTAGGGTTGACACAGATGTTGTTGTGCTGGAGCTGATAGCGCAGGTCATCGCAGATGTGAGGCCAGTATGTGTTCCAAAGCTGGACAGGATCAGAGGGTGCACAGTCACGAAGGATAGTGACAAAGAGTTGGCGGAGCTGATAGCCTGTTGCCATTGACTTTGCTTCCTTCAAACACTGTAGCCACTCTTGGTCATCCTCCAGAAGCCCATGTGCCAGACATGCCTCTCTGAATGAGGGAGCAACATTGCCCTGAAAAGTGCAAAGATCCTCATGTGATGTTGTGCCCTTGACAGCTGTCAAAAGAAGCCGGAGGTAAAGGTGTTCACCTGCAGTAGGCTGAGTGTAGTACATCCTTTCAATAGCAAATCCTCTCTGTCTGGGCTTCCACCTGTGCCCTGTGTGATCCCACACAAAGTTGGAGGGGAAGTCCTGATAGAGAAGATCCTGTGCGAGCTCTGGATACTGCTGATTGGCTTTGAAATAGCCAGTGAGAGTGATGTCACGCTCTGCAGCATGATGGACAACCTCCTGGATAGACTGCTGACCATTCTGATTCCAAGTGACATACTGCTGGCCAGGGAGGTGGACCTGAAGACGGACTACATTGGGAGAAGCAGATTGCATAAGTAAATGGAAGAGGCGCCAAATGCTCTCACAGGCAGAAATATAGCAAGCGTCCAGATACTGTATGACTTCATTGTTGCAAGTCCCAAACTGCATGGTGATGTGATCATGGCCCTTGTACACATATTTATAGATGTACTTGACAGCTTTTATGGATGCAATGGACTTGATGTTGATGTGGCAACGGTATTTCCAGAGGAGATAGGGTGAATAAGTGACAACCCAGCGATTGTCGACCTGCTTTCCTCAAACCTGATGAGTCTGTCCAGTGTCCTGACACTTAGTGGCAGCATAGGCATCCTCAGAAATGGTTGTGTGATCTCTGAATGGCTTGGGGAAACCTTTAGAGCACTGTCCATTGACCATGCAGGGAGCTGTAGGGTTCTCTGCACCACAGGGATTATGGACCATGTACTTCTTGACCAACTCCAGCAGCTCAGGATTGTCCTCAGGAAACTCTGAGCACATGAGGCTGTCTATCTGCTCAGGTGTGCGAAGCTTGGACTCCCCATTGAGAAAGATAATGCAGTGCATGTGAGGCAGGCCATGTTTCTGGAACTCGATGACGAACACATAAGAGAGTGCCTTGCCAAACATGTCAGCCTCAATGTCTTTGATGATGTGCTTCTGCTTTGCATAGAATGCCTGAACAACTAAGTCAGGACGATCAGCAGCAGTCTGCCCTGGCTTGAGCTCATCCTGGATCTCTGGCCATGTGGGGTTTGCAGTCTGGGTCAGAAAGAGATCACCACCATTGACGTAGCGATTGATAGCCAATGAATCCTGAAGAAGCTGCTGCATATGATGTGTGCTTCCTGCAAAAGAAGAAGGGAGGATGCTCCTTTGACCGAGGGACTCTGTGTCTGCATCCACATTTGCAGCAACAGCGTCAGCCAAGCCAATGTAGACTTCACCACGAATGGTGTCCTGATTCATCATGATAAAGCGCAACCGATCCTGCTCTGAAGTTGCCCACTGGTCACAAATGAACTCCTGAAAGAGTTTTCCACTCAAGAAGATATGCTGAGGCTCGATAGCAGGTGGTCGAGGATGGAGACGATAGCAGTAGAAATCTGATTTAGAAACATATCTGTGTCTCCATGGACCATTAGCACCATCATCTTGACTGTCACCATTGACAGCTGCATATTTGATCTGAGGATGCCATTGAAGCTGGCCAGTAGGAAACAATAGAACATAGTGAAGTGCCAGATAGAGTGGATGCAGATCAGTGATGCGCTGAAGTGGAGGGCCATGCCTGCAGTAGAGAATGATATCGCATGTGCTCTCTGGCTGATCACCATCTCCTGGAAGAATAACAGCAATCTCATTGTTGGTAGCATCAGGAAGATTGTAGTGGTGATGGTCACAGGTCTGATCAAAGCGCAAAGCTATCTTGCACTGCTGGTCTGGAGGAAGGTTCCTGGTGAGCTCATGGGCCTGTCTGTACATCTGAACTGCTGGATGGCGCCAGTAAAGCATGTCCTGGAGGGTGACCAAAGTGTGGTGATCGAGCTGGGTATTCCAGGTGTTGGCCATCCAAAAGTTGACAGCATCAGCTGGATCATAAATGTACAGCTGAGCATATACAGGAGGTTGACCTTCGTGTGGAAGCAGAGAACTGGCCTTGTGAGAGAGCTCTCCATGCAACTTGAAGACATAAGGACCGACACCATCATTGACAGCCTCTTCACCTGCATTGACAGACTCATCCACTTTGCGACCGATAGAAGTCATGGCCAGAGCATTGTTGTAGGTGCGAATATGGTCATGAAATGATTTGCCAATGTGGTCTCCAGCAGTGATCAAGTGGTGAAGCTCAGGAGGAATAGGATGGAGAGGTGGCAGGACTATCTTTGCACTGAGGCAGCACATGCCAAACTTGGGATGAGCATTAGAGGATTTGGTGAGTTTTTCAGCCATCCAATGAAAAGCATGACAGTCAGGACACTGAACATCCATTCTTCCCAGATAATGGACAGGCCAATGAGGAGTAAAAGGCTGATGTGCCAGAGGCAAAGGGATGTGAGGTGGTGGTGGCAACTAAAAGAATAACAGTCAGTTGAAATCTCCAATTAAAAAACTTTACAACTATACTTACATCAGGAATTTGAACCATACCCTGAAGCAGAGGTAGAAGAGGGGCAGTAGCCACAGGAATAGGAGGAGCAGGAATAAAAGGAACAGGGAGTGGAGGAGCAAAAACAGGAGGAAGGGGAGGCTACAAACAATGCATTAATATCATGCACAGTAATATTACAATTGGCATACCAATGGAGGAGGAGCATCAACCACAGGAATGGGAGGAGCAGGAATTGGAGGAGCAGCCACTGGAGAATCAAAACAGGAGGAGGAGCAAGCGGAGAAAGTGGGACCATTGGAAGACCCCTGCCCCTACCTCTGCCTCTGCCTCTTCCTCTTCCTCTATCTCTACCTTGCTGTAGAAGAGGAGGAAGTGCAGCTAGCTGCTGTGCCAAATGAGGAGGAAGATGCTGATACTGAGGAGGAGGTGCAGGAGCAGCAAAAGGATCATCATTGTTATGAATTTGGATTCCATTAGGCAGTGGCAGTGCAGGTTGGGTGATGCGCATCATGTGAACATGATGTGGAGTCTGATGGCAAGCAGGACTATCCAGAGTCCTTTGGTCCCTTTCCATTTGCTGTGCTGCAGCTCGGACGCATCGAGGAGTGTTGGGTGGAGATGGATCCCTGGAAAATATCAGAAGTGAGACCAAAAAAGTCATATATATATATACATACATGATAGCACACAACAGAGTCAACAGCCAAAGAAAAGCTAGGAGGAGGGGGGACCACTTTTACAGCAGCAGAGATGGGAGATCCTTGCAAGAAGCAGTGAAATCGGTGCTAACAGCCGCAGTTGAAAGTGGAGCGACTTCCAAAAATGGAAGGGGAGGCAACTGCAAACCCGCCAGCCCAATCTCCCTGCACACTGTGCCCTGAGAGAGGTCCAAAAAGCAACTGGCAGACACTCCTTTTGTTGAAAAAAGAGAAGCCAGGGAGGTAGGACTTCACAGAGCATCACCTTGAACTACTGACTCCCCAAGAATGCAACAACACCCCCACTGGAAAAGAGCCCAAGGAAAAAGAGATAGATATACAGGGAAGGCTAACAGATACAGGCTATGGCAAAGAGTGTGATGTACCCAAGAAAAAGGTTTGAAAGAAGATAGCCAGGTGATGAGCTGGCATGCTGATATAATATAGTCAAAAGTTCCCATCCACCCAAACAACTCCCACAATGTGGTCACATGACCATCCTCCCTTGATTGTGGACAAGTTTAGGAAGTGCCTCCAGCATGCATTAAGTTTTTGTATACATTTTCTATATACATTAATCTAATAGTACTTCATTATAAACAATATTTTTTGTTGTTGCACTTTCACTGTCACTTGGCCATATTGCCTTGATGTTGTGCACAGACCTCACCCGTGATACTGCCACATAGAACTGCCCATGTGTGAACACTGGACTCCTGAAATCCAATCCCACATGCTGCACTGACTGCCCTTGTGATTTGTTGATCAACATTGAAAAGCATAGTCGAACTGGAAACTGGAGTCGAGACAGTGTGAAAGGAAGTTGTCCCTCAATTGGCTGCAGTTGCATCCGTGGAATAAAGACCTTCTCTCCAGCATGATCTCCAGTAATCAAGCAAACCTCCAACACTCTGTTGCGAATGCGAGTCAAAATGCCTTGAGAACCATTGCAGACTCCTCCAGAAATATTCAGGTTCCAAAGAACCATCACAGGGCATCCGACCTTTAGTGCCAAGTGTGCCAAAGGTAGACCTGAGCAGTTGATTGAGTTGAGGTATTCTGGTGGATAGAGAAGATCACTGTTTTCAATAGAGTCGGCACTGTGAAACACTCGCTCCAACCTCTGAAGAATGTAATGGTTCAACTCATTGACATTATCATTTTTGCTTGCCAGGACAATTCTCTCTGAGAAGTATTGATCAGGATGCTGAACATGGACATAGATGCCAGGATAGATGGAGTCAATAAGGGAAGCCAGAGTGTTTTCAGGACATTTGAAATGATTAGGAAGCTCAATATTGGCACCGTCATCTGTGTGACCACCCTTTCAGACCTCCAACTGCCACTTTGCAAACTGTCGCTCTTGAAGATCATCTGTGTTCAATTGCATATTGATTTTGAGATGAAGAACCTTGATGTGCTGCCAAAGAACAGAGCGCTGCAAGGAAGCACCAATGATCTGAGGTCGTGAACCCCTCTCAATAATAGGCAGGATCTGGTGAAAGTCACCCCCAAAAACAACAGAAATGCCACCAACGGGTTGATCGGATTGAAGGATATCTTTGAGAGTGCAATTGACAGCCTCATGGAGATGACGATGCTGCATGAGTGCCTCATCCCAAATGATCAGATCAGTCTCCTGCAACAGCTTTGCCCATATTGAACCTCTGGAGATAGAGCAGGTGGATGACTCGTTGATTATAAAAGGGATCTGGAGACATGAATGAGAAGTGGAGCCACCTTTGAGCAAGAGTGCAGCAATTCCAGATGATGCTATACAGAGAACGATCATTCCCTGAGAACAAAGCTGATGGCAGAGAGTGTTGTACACATAGGTCTTTCCTGTGCCACCAGGACCATGGAGGAAGAAGGTCTGGCCAGTTCTGTTGTTGACTGCATGGATGATCTCCTCAAAAACAGCTCTCTGGTCTGGATTGAAAGTGTCCATATTCTGTGCAGCCAGCTCAGCCTGCTCCACAACATCATATCTGCGCTGCTCAGCAATCAACTGGTTTCCAAGGTTGGCTTCCCAATTCTGAGTGATCTGAGGCATGTATGGCCAATCCTTGGTCAGAGATTTGCCACAGGATAAGAGGAGCTGATTGATCAAGTAGAGGCCATAATCCTGCACATCTTCATTTGTAGGGTTGATGCGGATATTGTTGTGCTGGAGCTGATAGTGCAGGTCATCGCAGATGTGAGGCCAGTATGTGTTCCAAAGCTGGACAGGATCAGAGGGTGCACAGTCACGAAGAATAGTGACAAAGAGTTGGCAGAGCTGATAGCCTGTTGCCATTGACTTTGCCTCCTTCAAACACTGCAGCCACTCTTGGTCATTCTCCAAAAGCCCACGTGCCAGACATGCCTCTCTGAATGAGGGAGTGACATTGCCCTGAAAGGTGCAAAGATCTTCATATGAAGTTGCCCCCTTGACAGCTGTCAGAAGAAGCCTGAGGTAGAAGTGTTCACCTGCAGTAGGCTGAGTGTAGTACATCCTTCCAATGGCAAATCCTCTCTGCCTGGGCTTCCACTTGTGGACTTTGTGATCCCCCACAAATTTAGAGGGAAAGTCCTGGTAGAAAACATCGTGTGCAAGCTCTGGATACTGCTGATTGGCTTTGAAATAGCCAGTGAGAGTGGTGTCACGCTCTGCAGCATGCTGGATGACCTGCTGGATAGACTGCTGA
Organism: Tricholoma matsutake; assembly: GCA_026075535.2. NCBI lineage: Eukaryota > Fungi > Basidiomycota > Agaricomycetes > Agaricales > Tricholomataceae > Tricholoma > Tricholoma matsutake. Next base: position 6,882,066 of record AP026540.1, on the reverse strand, counting down.
CCGTTCTGATTCCAAGTGACATACTGCTGGCCAGGGAGGTGGACCTGAAGACGGACGACATTGGGAGAAGCAGAGTGCATAGGCAAATGGAAGAGGTGCCAAATGCTCTTGCAGGCAGAAATATAGCGAGCGTCCAGATACTGCTTGACTTCATCGTTGCAAGTGCCAAACTGCATGGTGATGTGATCATGGCCCTTGTAGATATATTTGTAGATGTACTTGACAGCTTTGTTGAAGGCAATGGACTCGATGTTGATGTGGCAACAGTACTTCCAGAGGAGATAGGGTGAATAAGTGACGACCCAGCGATTGTCGACCTGATTTCCTCAAACCTGATGAGTGTGTCCAGTGTCGCGACGCCTGGTGGCAGCATATGCATCCTCAGAGATGGTTGTGTGATCCCTGAATGGCTTGGGGAAACCTTTGGAGCACTTTCCATTGACCATGCAGGGAGCTCTAGGGTTCTCTGCACCACAGGAATTATGGACCATGAACTTCTTGACCAACTCCAGCAGCTCAGGATTATCCTCAGGAAACTCTGAGCACATGAGGCTGTCTATCTGCTCAGGTGTGCAAAGCTTGGAGTCCCCATTGAGAAAGATGATGCAGTGCATGTGAGGCAGGCCACGTTTCTGAAACTCAATGACAAAGACATAAGAGAGTGCCTTGCCAAACATGCCAGCCTCGATGTCCTTGATGATCTGCTTCTGCTTTGCATCGAATGCACGAACAACCAAGTCAGGGCGATCGGCAGCAGTCTGACCTGGCTTGATCACCACCCTTGAAGTAGTGATTGATAGCCAACGCATCCTGAAGAAGCTGCTGCATATGACATGTGCTTCCTGTGAAAGAGGAAGGCAGGATGATCCTTTGATTGAGGGACTCTGTGTCTGCATCAATGTTTGCGGCTACAGCGTCTGCCAAGCCAATGTTGACCTCCCCACGAATGGTGTCCTGATTCATCATGATGAAGCACAAGCGATCTTGCTCTGCAGTTGCCCACCTATCACAAATGAACTCCTGAAAGAGCTTTCTACTCAAGAAGATGTGCTGAGGTTCGATGGTGGGTGGTCAGGGGTGGAGATGATAGCAGTAGAACTCTGATTTAGAAATATATCTGTGTCTCCGTGGACCATGTGCATCACCATCTTGATTGTCAGCATTGACAGCTGCATATTTGATCTGAGGGTGCCATTGGAGCTGGCCAGTAGGAAAAAGTAGGACATAGTGAAGTGCAGGGTAGAGTGGATGCACATCGGTGATATGCTGAAGGGGGGGGCCATACCTGTGATAGAGAATGATGTCGCGGGTGCTCTCTGGCTGATTGCCATCTCCTGGAAGAATGACTGCTATCTCATTGTTGGTAGCATCAGGAAGATTGTAGCGGCGACGGTCACAGGTCTGATCAAAGCGCAAAGCTATCTTGCACTGCTGGTCTGGAGGCAGATTCCTGGTGAGCTCATGGGCCTGCCTATACATCTGAACTGCTGGATGGCAGCGGTAAAGTATGTCCTGGAGAGTAACCAAAGTGTGGTGATTGAGGTCGGTATTCCAGGCGTTGGCCATGCAAAAGTTGACGGCATCGGCGGGATCATAAATGTACAGCTGAGCATATACAGGAGGTTGACCATCGGGGGGAAGCAGAGAACCAGCCTTGTGAGAGAGCTCTCCATGCAACTTGAAGACATAAGGACCGACACCATCATTGACAGCCTCTTCACCATCATTGACAGACTCATCCACTTTGCGACTGATAGAAGTCATGGCAAGGGCATTGTTGTAAGTGTGAATGTGGTTACAAAATGATTTGCCGATGTAGTCTTGAGTGGTAAGCAACTGAGGGGGAACAGGATGAAGAGGTGGCAAGACAATCTTTCCACTGAGACAGCAAGTGCCAAACCTGGGATTTGCATTGGAAGATGCAGTCAAATGCTCAGACATCTAGTGCAAGGCATGGCAGTTAGGACATTGAACATCCATTGTTCCCATATAATGTACAGGCCAGTGAGGACTGACAGGCCGACGTGCAGGAGGCAACACCATCTGAGGTGGAGGCAATGGCTGCATTATAAACCCCTGAGGACCGGGAGCAGGAGGGGGTGGAAGAAACTAAATAATTAAGTGTTATTAGAATTCTTAAATCAAAAGTATTAGGGCTATACTTACAGCAGGATGATCTATAACCTCGAGAGGAGGAACATTGATCACAGGATGAGGAGGAGCAGGCTACAAACAATATATCAGTTATTACCACCATCCACAGTTTTATTGAAATCAGCATACAGATGGTGCAACAACAACAGGAATGGGAGGAGCAGGAATGGGAGGAGCAGCCACAGGAGGATCAAAAACAGGAGGAGGAGGGAGTGGAGGGAGTGGGACCATTGGAAGACCCCTGCCCCTACCTCTGCCTCTTCCTCTTCCTCTTCCTCTACCTCTACCTTGCTGGAGAAGAGGAGGAATCACAGGATGAGGAGGAGCAGGCATGGGAGGAGGAGCAACAGGCTACAAACAACAGATTAGCTATTCACACCATGCATAGCAATATCAGATATTCTACATACAGGCAGAGGAGGAGCAGCAGCAGCAGCAGCAGCATCAACCACAGGAACAGGAGGAGCAGGAATGATAGGAGCAGGAATGGGAGGATCAAACACAGGAGGAGCCCAAACAAAAGGAAGAGCAGGCTACAAACAATATATCAGTTATTACCATCATCCACAGTTGTATTGAAATCGGCATACAGGTAGTGCAACAACAACAGGAATGGGAGGAGCAGGAATGGGAGGAGCAGCCACAGGAGGATCAAAAACAGGAGGAGGAGGGAGTGGAGGGAGTGGGACCATTGTAAGATCTCTGCCCCTACCTCTGCCTCTTCCTCTTCCTCTTCCTCTTCCTCTTCCTCTACCTCTACCTTGCTGGAGAAGAGGAGGAAGGGCAGCTAGCTGCTGTGCCAAATGAGGTGGAAGATGCTGATACTGAGGAGGAGGAGCAGCAGCAGCAGCAGCAGAAGGAGGAGCAGCAGCAGCAGCAGCAGAAGGAGGAGCAGTAGGAGGAAGGGCAGCTAGCTGCTGTGCCAAATGAGGAGGAAGATGGTGATACGGAGGAGCAGCAGCAGCAAAAGGATCATCATTGTTATGAATTTGGATCCCATTAGGCAGTGGCAGTGCAGGTTGGGCGATGCGCATCATGCAAACATGGTGTGGAGTGCAGTGGTGAGCAGGACTCTCCAGAATCCTTTGGTCCCTTTCCATTTGCTGTGCTGCAGCTCGGACACGTCGAGGAGTGTTGGGTGGAGATAGATCCCTGGAAAATGTTGGAAGTGAGACCAAAAAAAAAAAAAAAGTCATATGTATATCTACATACATGATAGCACCCAGCTGAATCAACAGTCCACAAAAAGGTAAGAGGGGGGACCACTTTTACAGCAGCAGAGATGGGAGATCCTTGCAAGAAGCAGTGAAATCGGTGCTAACAGTGGCAGTTGAAAATGGAGCGACTTCCAAAAATGGAAGGGGAGGCAACTGTAAACCCGCCAGCCCAATCTCCCTGCATGCTGTGCCCTGAGAGAGGTCCAAAAAAGCAACTGGCAGACACTCCTTTTGTTGAAAAAAGAGAAGCCAGGGAGGTAGGACTTCACAGAGCTTCACCTTGAACTACTGATTACCCCAAGAATGCTACAGCACCCCCACTGGAAAAGAGCCCAAGAAAAGGAGATAGAGTAGAAAGCTACAGACTATGGCAAAGAGTGTGGAAAGTGATGAGCTGGCAATGATGCTGATGTAATATAGAGAAAAGTTCCCACAACAGCAGAAATTCCCAGTCTGCAAAGAAAAGTTGTGTGCCTCCAAAAAAGGCAACCACGTGACCATCCTCCCTTTATTATGGACAAGTTTAGGAAGTGCCTCTGGCACGCGTTAAGTTTTTATATATTAATTTGATAGTACTGCCATAGGTAGACAATTCTTCAGTTGACTTTGGACCGTTGGCCCAAAGTCAACATGGGGTTGTTGTTGTTTTCTCATTGCTCTGCATAGTTTTTAATCTACTACAGTCACACTTCTTTAGACTTCAGTTGAGTTGGGACATGGGGGGGCTGCTGCTCTCTTACTACTCTCCACATCCCCATGTCCCCATCTGCCCCTCCCCATCACCCATCACCCCATCCCATCACCCCATGTCCCCATCCCCATCAGCCTCTTCTCACCTCATCCTCCCCTCCTCTTCACCCCATCCCCCCTCCCCATCTCTTCATCCCCCCTCCTCTTTGCCCAATCCCCTCCTCATCTTTGTCATGACATTTGCTCACCTGACTCTGGATGGGCCAGCTTGTTATACATGATCAATGCTTAATCCTACTACAATGCTTAATCCTACTACAGGTAGATAATTCTTCAGTTGTTCTTGTTCTCTCACTACTCTGCATAGTTTTTAATCTACTACAGTCACACACTTCTGCAGACTTGAGTTGCACTTACCCCACTCACTCTCCCCCCTCACCCATTCTCCCCTTCCCCTCCCCCTCCTCCTCCCCCTCCCCCCACTCACCTCTCCCCATCCTCACCCCACCTCCCCTCCTCAGTCTTTCCCTCTCCCCCCACCCCTCTCTCCTCACCTACTCACTCTACTCACTCTCCCCCCTCCCCACTCACCCCACTCACTGTCCCTGCTTCCACCACTCACCCTCTCCCCTGACTTACTCTCCCCCTCCCCCTCTCCCTTCTCCCCCTCACTATCTGGTGCTCTCCCACTCACCTCCCCCTCACTGTTCCCCTAACTCTCCCCTCCCCCTCTCACTCTACCCATCACCCTCACCTCCCTTCTCACTGTTTGCCTTACTCTCTCTCCCCCTCCCCCCTCACTAATTACTACTTGTAATGAACACATTTCTAATTGTTAGTGACATTACATTTTAATTCAGTTGTAAAAAGAATTTACTTTACTTTTTATGAACTTTGATTGTAATTTATTCACTCATTTCTTATCAAGTTGACTTTAACTGACATTGCCCCATAATGAATTTAATATTGACTTGACTTTATAATGAACTCATATCTTATGAACCGGACTTGCTCATGAACATAATAATGAATTTAATTTCAAATTGACTTGACTTTGTAATGAACTCAGTTCAACTTTTTGTTCACAGCTTCTTGCTTTATTTCGAAGCTCACTTCTTTTGTGGCTGATTACTTGCAGTTCCTTTTAGTTGACAGTAATGAATTTAATTTCACATTGACTTGACTTTGTAATGAACTCATTTCTTATGAACTTGGCTTTCTTGTGAATGTAATGACTTTCCGTTTAGAATGAATTTAATTTCAAATTGACTTGACTTTGTAATGAACTCATTTCAACTTTTGTTTTACATCTTTGCTTGATTTTGAAGCTCACTTCTTTCCTTAGCTATTTACTTGTAGTTCTTTCTTTATTGCTGCTTGCTGTAGCTCAAATTGTAACCCATTTTATTGTTACTAACTAATACAGTGACATGTCTAATTCATGTTATGTAGATCATGTGCCAAAGTCATGATCAAGTTTTTGCATTTTGTTCAGCTGGTGAGGTTCACTTAGTCAGCTTTTCACAGTACACCAATGTTCCATTTCACTACTCACAGTACACATTTTTGCCTTTCTCACTACTCTCTCAGAGTCCAAGGACATTTTTTGGTTGTTGGTTAGTGTTACATAGATCAATTCAGCCAGAGGAGTGGGTTGTTCAGCCTACTCAGCATTTCCACAGCACAGTTTGTCATGCTGACCAATATACACAAAAACACCCACAAAAATGCCAATTCCCATCTCCCAAAAAACTCACACAGCAGACACTCCTTTTGTTGAAAAAAGAGAAGCCAGGGAGGTAGGACTTGACAGAGCTTCACCTGAATGCAACACCACCCCCACTGGAAAAGAGCCCAGGAAAAGATACAGTGGCTAGGAAAGGAGTGTGCAGCCAAGCAGAAAGTTTGACAGAGATGGCCAGCTGGTATGCTGACATAATATAGTGAAAAGTTCCCACAACCTCGAGATTCCCATCCCCCAAAAAACTCCCACAGAAAACAGAAATTCCCAGTCTGCCAAAAAAGTCCCACAACCCCAAATGTGGCCTGTCACCTGACCATCCTCCCTTTATTATAGACAAGTTTAGGAAGTGCCTCCAGCATGCGTTAAGTTTTTATATACATGACTCAATGTTTAATCCTACTACAGGTTCACAATTCTTAAGTTGACTTTGGACCTTTGGCCCAAGGTTTGTTGTATCTCCTCATCCCCCCTCCTCTTTACCCCATGCCCCTCCCCTCCTCTCCCCATCCCCATCACCCCCTCCCTATTTCCCAATCCCCATCTCCCCCTCCTCATTTCCCCATTTCCCCCTCCCCATTTCCCCATCTCCCCCTCCTCTTCCCCACATCACCATCAGTCCTCCCCATGTCCTCATCCCCCGCTCCTCTTCACTCCATCCCCTTCTCCCCATCACTCCAGCTCTATCAACTGCTCCCTCTCTGCATCTTTGTCATGGAATTTGTTCTTGTTGCTTGCTCAGCCTGACTCCAGATTGGCCAGCTCATGTATATATGACTCAATGCTTGATCCTACTACAGGTACACAATTTTTATGTTGACTTTGGGTCAAAGTGAAGTCATGCATACATTATGCAATGTTGAATCCAATATGGGTTCACAATTCTTTAGTTGACTTGGGACCTTTGGCCCCAAGTCAACATGGGAAGGGTTGTTGCTCTCTTACTACTCTCCCCAATTCCCATCCACGCCTCCACAACACTCCAACTCCATCACCCCGTCACTCCATCACCCCATCACTCCATCACCCCATCACTCCATCACCCCATCACTCCATCACCCCATCACTCCATCACCCCATCACTCCATCACCCCATCACTCCATCACCCCATCACTCCATCACCCCATCACTCCATCACCCCATCACTCCATCACCCCATCACTCCATCACCCCATCACTCCATCACCCCATCACTCCATCACCCCATCCCTATCTCCTCATTCCCCCCTCCTCTTGACCACATCCCCCTCTCTCCATGTCCCATCACCTCATCCCTATCACCTCATCCCCCTCTCCTCTTCACCCCATCCATATTTTCTATATACATTAATTAGTACTGCCAGCTTGCATGTACATGACTCAATTCTTAATCCTAACAATTACTCTTACTGACTATTCTCATAATGAATTTATGTTTTACTGACTTGAGTTAATAATTTAATTACTACTTGTAATGAACTCATTTGCAATTGTTAGTGACTTTACACTTTAATTTACTTGTAATGGTGAATAACTCAATTCTCACTGTTTTTGTAAAGAATTTACTTTTTATGGACTTGTGATTGTAATTTACTGACTCATTTGTTATGAAGTTGACTTTCTTGTGAACATAATGTAATGAGTTTTGCTCCATAATGAATTCAATTTCACCCGATTTGACTTTGTCATAAACTCATTTCTTCTCATGAACCCAATGCCTTTACCTGTAATGAATTTAAATTCAACTAACTTGACTTTGTAATGAACTCATTTGTTATGAACCTGACTTTCTCATGAACCTAATGACTTTAAGTTGTAATTTGAAATGACTTGACTTTATAATGAACCCATTAACTCCCCCTCTCTCTCCTCTTCTTTGTCATGGCATTTGCTCATGTTGCTCAGTCAGCCTGACTCTGGATAGGCCAGGTTGCATGTACCTGACTCAATGCTTAATCCTACTACAGGTACAAAACTACTCTTACTGACTTGAGTTGTTAATAATTTAATTACTACTTGTAATGAACTCATTCAGTAACTTTACATTTTAATTCACTTGTAAGAGGATAAACTCATTTCTCACTGTTTTTATAAAAAATCCACTTTTTATGGACTCACTCATCTCTTATGAAGTTGACTTTCTCCTGAATGTAATGAATTCAATTTCAGCTGAATACACTTATTTCTTCTCTTGAACTTACCTGACATTGCTCTGTAATGAAAACTGACTTGACTTTGTAATAAACTTATTTCTTATGAACCTGACTTTCTTGTGGACATAATGACTTTTGATTACAGCTTTTCTTACTCTATTTCAAAGCTCCCTTAATTTCTTAGCCGTATAATGAATTCAATTTCAACTGAGTAAACTCATTTCTTCTTGTGAACTTACTTGACATTGCTCTGTAATGACTTTAATTTCAACTGACTTTCTCATGGCCATAATGACTTTTAGTTGATATTTGCTCAGTAATGAATTTAATTTACTTGAATTTGTAATGAACTCATTTCAACTTTTCTTACTCCATTTCGAAGCTCCCTTAATTTCTTAGCTGTATAATGAATTCAATTTCAACTGAGTAAACTCATTTCTTCTTGTGAACTTACTTTATTAATTCCAACTGACTTGACTTTGTAATGAACTTATTTCTTCTGAACTAATGACTTATTACTCGGTAATGAATTTAATTTACTTGACTTTGTAATGAACTCATTTCAACTGTTCTTAGTTGGTTCTTGCTCTATTTTGAAGGTCCCTTAGTTTCTTAGCTGTTGACTTGCAGTTTTGCTTTCCTTCCTGCTATTGCTTACTCCAGTTCAAATTGGAACCTCGTTTTATTGATGTATTTATTACTGACTAATACAGTGACATATCTAAATCAATTTATTTAGATCATGTGCTGGAGTCATGATCAGGTTTTTGCATTTTGTTCAGCTGGCGGGGTTTGCTTAGTCAGCATTTTCAAAGTACAGCAATGTACCATTTTTTACTTTCACACTACTCTCTCAGGGTCAAAGCAGTGTTGGTTAGTAGTTACAGTGTTGCATACATCAATAAAGTCAGAGCAGTGGGTTGTTCAGCCCCCTCAACATTTTCACAGTCCATGGAGCATGGTTTGTCATGCTGACCAATATATACACCCAAATTCCCATCCACCCAAAAAACTCCCACAGGCTCACCAAACTCACATGATGCCAAATATGGCAGTCACATGACCATCCTCCCTTTATTATGGACAAGTTTAGGAATGTGCCTCCAGCACGCATTAAGTTTTTATATACATTTTCTTCATTCAGGCTGACTGTGGCGTAGGCCAGCTCACGTATACATGACTCAATGCTTAATCCTACTACAGGTTCACAATTCTTCAGTTGACTCTGGACCTTTGGCCCAAAGTCAATGTGGGGGGTTTGTTGTATCTCCTCATCCCCCCCCCCCCTCTGCTTCACCCCATCCCCATCAGTCCTCCCCATGTCCTCATCCCCCTCCCTCCTCTTCAGTCCATCCCCCTCTCCCCATCACCACAGCTCCATCAACTCCCCCCTCCCCCTCTGCATCTTTGTCATGGAATTTGTTTGCATTGCTTGCTCAGCCTGACTCCAGATGGGCCAGGTCATGTGTATATGACTCAATGCTTGATCCTACTACAGGTACACAATTTTTATGTTGACTTTGGGTCAAAGTGAAGTCCTGCATACATTATGCAATGTTAAATCCAATATGGGTTGACAATTCTTCAGTTGACTTGGGACCTTTGGCCCCAAGTCAACATGGGGGGGGGGCTGTTGCCCTCTTACTACTCTCCCCATTCCCATCCCCCCCTCCTCAACACTCCATGTCCATCACCCCATCACCCCATCCCCATCACCCCATCCCTATCTGCTCATTCCCCCCCTTTCCTCTTGACCCCATCCCCCTCTCTCCATGTCCCATCACATCATCCCTATCACATCATCCCCCCTCCTCTTCACCCCATCTATATTTTCTATATACATTAATGTAATAGTACTGCCAGGTTGCATGTACATGACTCAATGCTTAATCCTACTACAGGTACACAATTACTCTTACTGACTATTCTCATAATCAATTTATTTTTTACTGACTTGAGTTAATAATATAATTACTACTTGTAATGAACTCATTTCTAATTGTTAGTGACTTTACATTTTAATTCACTTGTAAAAAGAATTTACTTTTTTATAGTGATTGTAATTTACTCACTCATTTGTTATCAAGTTGAGTTTCTTGTGAATATAATGACTTTACCTGACATTGCTCCATAATGAATTCAATTTCAACTGACTTGACTTTGTAATGAACTCAGCCTTTATCTGACATCACTCTGTAATGAATTTAATTTCAACTGACTTGAGTTTGTAATGAACTCCATTTGTTATGAACCTGACTTTCTTAATGGACTTTTAATTGACAATGAATTTCATTTGAAATTGACTTGACTTTGTAATAAACTCATTTCAACAGCTTCTTGCTTTATTTTGAAGCTCACTTCTTTCATGGCTGATTACTTGCAGTTCCTTTAGTTGACAGTAATGAATTTAATTTCACATTGACTTGACTTTGTAATGAACTCATTTCTTATGAACTTGACTTTCTCGTGAATATAATGACTTTTAGTTTACAATGAATTTACCCCCTCTCACTCTACCCATCACCCTCACCTCCACTCTCACTGTTTGCCTTACTCTCCCCCTCCCCCCTCACTAATTACTACTTGTAATGAACTCATTTGTAATTGTTAGTGACATTACATTTTAATTCAGTTGTAAAAAGAATTTACTTTACTTTTTATGGAGTTTGATTGTAATTTATTCACTGATTTCTTATCAAGTTGACTTTCTTGTGAACATAATGACTTTAACTGACATTGCTCCATAATGAATTTAATATTGACTTGACTTTATAATGAACTCATATCTTATGAACTGGACTTGCTTGTGAACATAATGACTGATAATTGACAAAGAATTTAATTTCAAATTGACTTGACTTTGTAATAAACTCAATTCAACTTTTGATTCACAGCTTCTTGCTTTATTTCGAAGCTCACTTCTTTCATGGGTAATCAGATTACTTGCAGTTTCTTTAGTTGACAGTGATGAATTTAAATTCACATTGACATGACTTTGTAATGAACTCATTTCTTATAAACCTGACTTTTTCATGAATGTAATGACTTTTAGTTGACAATGAATTTAATTTCAAATTGACTTGATTTTGTAATGCACTCATTTCAACTTTTCTTTTACAGGTTCTTGCTTGATTTCGAAGCTTACTTTTTTTCCATAGCTGTTTACTTGTAGTAGTTCTTTCTTTATTGCTGCTTACTGTAGCTCAAATCGTAACCACATTTTATTGATCAACTTATTACTGACTAATACAGTGATGTGTCTAATTCATGTTATGTAGATCATGTGCCAAAGTCATGATCAAGTTTTTGCATTTTGTTCAGCTGGCGAGGTTCACTTAGTCAGCTTTTCACAGTACACCAATGTTCCATTTCACTACTCACAGTACACATCTCAGAGTCCAAGGACATTTTTTGGTTTTACATAGATCAATTCAGCCAGAGCAGTGGGTTGTTCAGCCCACTCAGCATTTCCACAGTCCATACAGTAAAAGGAGCACAGTTTGTCATGCTGACCAATATTTTATGCAAGAAAATTCCCAGTCTGCAAACGAAATTCCCAGTCTGCTAAAAAAACTCCCACAACCCAAATATGGCAACCACGTGACCATCCTCCCTTTATTATGGATAAGGAGAACTTCCATAGTAGGAATATAGTGTTCTTACCTCTGCTAACCCTAGCTGTAAGTCGATACTAAACCCCAGGTGGGTTGTAAGGAATGTGTAGTCTCTTCTGCTGTGCAGTACATAGAGTCTGCTCCAACATGAAATTCTAGAGCTCAATTAGTAGTATAAGATGGATTACAGAATAATGCAAAAATATGGCATGGTTGTTTTGCAGAAATTTTCCCACTGAAAATAGATCAGAGTACAAACACAACCAAATTTGCAAGTTGTGCCAGTCGCTGGGACGCGTTAATAGTTCAAGTTTACATAAGCAACAAAAAAAAGTTAAACGTGGCCCGCGGCTGGTTGGGAGTCTGATCTTTTACATGACTATCTTAAGGAATTGATCTCGTAGTCAGGCGATTGCATTAAAGGCGGCAATTCTAGTCGGGTCACTGTCGGATCACTGTCAGGGTTCCCTGAGGTTCCCACATTTGTTGACATCAGCCGGACTTTTACATTACTTTTACTTGACTTTCGTTTTTACTGAGCATGGTGTGTGACCCGATCGATATCCCTAGCAACCTCCCTGATGTACTGGTGAAATAGCGGTTGATGTGGAAGAAACGTTAGTCCATAAATTAACCAATGTGCAGCATTCGTACGTCAGGACTGCTACTCTATCCATATAGAGCTTAGTCCAAGGCAAAGCTGGCACACGCCACTCTACAATGCTTTTGAAGCCTTCTCATCGTAATGCAGTTGGCAGGATTTATTACTCGCATGAAGTTTGGACTCTCATGAAGTTAAAACTCTAAAGCACGTCATTTCGAGGTAGGATTCCAATAGCTATACTATTTATACAGCAGTATATGCATATGGTGTACTAGAAGTTAATTGTCCCTCAAGATATAGTCATTATTTCCGAGATAGCTCGTCAAATTACCAGCCTAGTTTGAAAAAAGGGCGCTTCATAAAATCCACTTTGAGGTCTAGGCAAACCATGCCAACATCATCGACGGTGAATGCTCGAACGTTAACGACGAATTTGGCTGCTGGAAATGAGAACATGCATGTCGCATCTGATGGCATGCATACCTTTCGGGATCTCCTTGGGAAGGGCCACCGTTTGCTCGACAACATATGAGCCTGGTTCAACAGGGCATTGAACAGTTGCGTTGATGTTTTGCCTTCGAAATGGTCAGGAGAACGGAAGGCTATAGGGGAAGAAACATACGCTTCTAAGCAGAGATCAAAACTTTTGTGAAGCAACTTGATAACGCCAAGCTTAACTGTGACATCTGCGTAGGCGCCTTCCTATATTATAAAACGCTACTAAATCAGCTCATCATGAATATACTAATGAGTTACCTCGATGATCTCGGTCGTGTTGGCTTTGACTGTGATAGTCAAGTCTTGACCTGGCTGGGGAGGATCCGGCTTGACCTTAATAGATTCGATTTGAACCAGGTCACTTGAAGACCCTGGATGACTATGAGCGCTGGTAACGAGTTTATGGCATTTACACCAACCACAATCTTCATAGCTCCAGCCCTCCATGGTGTGGACAGCGCCATCTGCCTCCAAAGCCTCCTGTTCAGCCCAAGGGCTTCCTAAAGCAAGACAGGGAAGGGCGAGTGCGAAAAGAGTGAGGAGAGAAGGACGCATGATAGAGTTGAAGATAACCTCAGAGCAAACTAGAAACGGAAGCCTGCAGCACTGGTTTATATATGTATATTATTTATTTAACTCAAATAAATAAATATGTAACACAGCTTTCCTCACTAGCACTCCTTTACCACTTGCCATGAAGCCCCGAGACTATTGTTGCTGTGCAATCCCTATAGTCAATACGGGAATCTACGTTACTCTGACCGAGCAGTTTGTGGTTGGCATTCTGGTCGGCGTCCTGTCGTTAGCCACTCCTTCCAGTCGGTGGCTATCCATCTCTCTTTGCGCAGTACTGACAGACTCTTAGTTGTAGGAGCGGCTACACCATCCTTTGCTGCCTGGATTCTTGCCATTCTAACCTTTGTGGTAGCTGCTATCCAAATCCTTGGTTTTATCGGTGTGGCAAAAGTAAGTCTCGTCATCTTCTTGCCTCAGGATGATCTCCGTTTGAATATGCCATGTACGAAAGGAAAAAGCCACATTATACCGAAGATACGTCAGCTTACACTGTGTAGTCACGCTTGCAGCATTCGCAGTCGCTGCAGCATGGATAATATTGTCGGCGACCCGACACTCCACTGCCAAATCCAAATGCTTAAATGATTTCTTCCTCCCCGGTGACACTGCGCAGACTTCCGAGGGGAATGTGCTGTGTAATATATTTCCCTGGGTCGACGTCGGCGTCATGTGTGGCCTGTGGGTCGTGTTGGGCATTCTGCAGGTAAGCTATCCACTTCACATGCTCCTGCATTTTTTTCTCCTCATCGTTTTTTGACAGCTATATCTCTATATTGTATTGTCCTCGTATGGGCGCTCTCAGCGCCGCGACCATGAAAAATACGATCAGCTTCACAACGACAGTATAGCGATGAACAGACGTAACGATCCGTGGGACAGCAGACACTCCACTGATTCGCTCTATTCACCTGTGAACCGGTCTACTGATGGTTATAATCACGTTCGGCAGGAGAGTGCTGGGAGCGTGTCAGATATGATTGCTCAGCCGCAAGTGCAACCGCATGATGCGTTAGCCAACCCCAATTATCAACAAGGAACATACCTACCCCTGGGACACAAACGGTACGATGACGGTGGTTACGGTGGTACGGCAGCTTAATTGGATATATTATCTCATACGTAGACTTACTCGATCCTAAATGAGCGCCTGTCGCTTTCCTGAGGTCTCTTAGAGGATGGCTACATTTGGTCCCTACCGCCCCTTCCAATCAGATTATATTATAAATCCTACGCTTGTAGCCATAGACTTTACTGACCGGACTTTCTGTACAAACATTGGATCACTCATTTCCGAAAGACCGTACATTGTACCTCAAGACACAAGGCCCATGAGACCAACTTTAGAATGATGATGCAGTATCTCAAGCCAACAGCGAATATGGAATTAATGGTATGCACTTCTGTATTTTCGTCCAAATACAGACCTCAGGTTCAGTATACGCCCCCTTGGTGATGGCTTGCGTTTCCCTAGCTCGCCTTGTGCTATGTGTAAAGCACCGTGAGTCTCTCCGGGAAGTGCTTGTCCAGCCTTCGGGCGTGGTGCTCGATTCTGCGGATTTCTTTCCTTCATCTCGTCATGAATAGTCCGGAGAGCCATCGGGGTAGCCAAGAGGTGGTCCTTCAAATCGGGTTAACACACTTCAGCAGGGTGGACATAAATGCAATTCACAATGTAATGTCCAGCCTTTGTGCTCAGTTCCATAGAAGCGTTCTGATCTCTAAACTTCAGAAGCTTTTGAACATTCCATCTGGTTTTGGGACGCAACAAATCACCGGATTCGCCAGCATTTGAAGTTCGTCTCGCAACAATTTCGCGTATTCCCTCGGCGCCTTTGTTGATGACAGACAAGGGTGTGCGAGTCTTCAGCTTCTCCTTCAGCACCTCCCAACCGACGGCTCTTGCAGTCATTTCCCAGCGTAAGTCTCTCGGATTGTCAACCAGTTCCAAAACGGCGCGAGGAGCATTATCCCCTGGTCGATTACCAAATTTGTGTATCCGCGTGTAGCCCCCTGGGCGATCCGCATACCGTTCTGCAAAGGTGCCAAATAGCTTGGGCAGCAATTCTGGTTGCAAAAGAAATGCAGAAGCACGCGCATGCGCCGCCTGGTCGCCTTTCTTGCCTAAAGTGATGATCTGTTGAAGCTAAGTAACACATCGTGTTAGACCTCGACAACCAGCACCTTTTCGGTAAGCCGAGCTGCGTCTCTAGCTTTCGGCAGTGTCGTTTTGATTTGCTCATGCTCGACCAATGACGTGACTAGATTACTGTTACACCCTTTTGTAAAACGTAGCCAATGTTAGGCACATTAGTGTCTTACCGTAACATAAGCATTCGATGTGAGGACGTTCTTGAGAATTTGCGAAACGCGACGCCATGCTTCATGACGCGAAACGCCGGGATATCAAGATACTAGTTCGAAAGCTGGCAAACTTTGTTGATAACATAAGCCAGATTCGAAACTCAGTCCTCGAAACTTATTCCTCAACAACATTACACCAGCCTTCCACCGTTCGATGAATAAATGACAAGTACGAGTACGTTGCAAAAACAAGTGGTCTGCATTTCAATCTCAAGTTGGTCTGACTGGTAGATCAATTGCATGTCATATCGAAGGCGGCCGATCATGAAAGCATACATCAGGCATGTTATCACGTAGTAAGGCATACAAATAATAGACGTCTAGTAGCCAAGCTGCGCAAGTTGCCCGAACGATGATGCAGTGTCTGAAATTGCCTTTTGGCGCAGCTTGATTGCAGCAAGCTTGGAGTGGGATTCAACGGTCAACTTCCAAGATTTCCCAGAAATCAAGACTGTATACCTTGCGTTCATGGAATGCCTGCGCCTTAATCTTCCTCTTCTCCTCAAGGCGATCAACAACGTCCTTATAACCCCACCCGACTTCATGCGAGAGACGCTGATTGGGCAAGGTCAAGCAAGGTCAGATCTGGAACTTGGGACGTACTTTGACTGTGCAATATTTGCGTCCAGGTTTCAGCCGCAACACCCTCAAAGCTTCTGGTACAACCATTTTCTTCTTCCGGTCGTATGGTGGCGGGACACCCTCGAAAAGCTTGAGGCGTTCAAGAGCAGCAACACCTCGGGGACTCTTATGAGGCGTCATGCCACGTATAGCCCGGTAAAGGATCTTGGAAGGAGCGCGGTGATGAAAAGGGCCGGACTTTTTGGGATTGACGATATGCCGCTTGTGAAGGAAGTTATGGTAACGGAGCTGCAAAGGATCCACTAGCGTTAGAAAATAGTTGGATGTTACACTTGCTTGACAAAAACTCGCTTTGTTTCGAAAGAAGCTGCCAGAGATGTTAATTTCCTCGCATCTTACGACGACAATTTTCTGGCCGGAAAGGATCTGCTTGGAGATTATCGACGCCAGGCGACCAAGGAGATGTCCCTTGCCATCAATTACGATGGGTGTCGAGGAGAAGGTGGCCATAGTGAAGTCTAGCGGTGGAGGTAATCATTGTCATTGAGTATCGCGTTAAATGGAAAGCAAGTATTACCAACCTATGTAGAAAGATAGCGATACAGGAAGATATTGTTCAGCACGGGTTTGAGACGAGATTTTGTGATGTCCTTACCTTGAGGGGTTTAACCGTTTGCGCCGTATGGCGGAAGGACAGTGGCTTGAAACCAATTTCGAACCTTGTTTAGAACTGCACAGTTGGTTCGGCTTTTGCCGGCCATATTCTCAGGCTCCTCGAAAAAGTGTACAATTCATATCCTCGTAAGTACATGTACTAGTATACAGCATTAACCAGCAAATTCTGAACGTGGACTTCCTCTATACCTTCCGGACAAATCGATGAGGAACACATGTCCAGAGTCGGGATATTGTTCCTGTCTGCTTGCATCCCCACCTATCGCACCACAATGTGCCGTCGTGACAAACAGCTGGTCGTTGTCTGGACCTGACCAAGGAAACATTCTCAGAGTTCTTCATAAATGTAGAGAGATATCTTACCTCCGAAACAACAGGCAGTAATATTCAGGGCAGTGGGAAAAACGATTTCGGCATCGATAGCTCCGTCTTTGGTGTATCTAATTATACGCGAGCCTCCCCACCTTGGAGATGGTCCAAATCAGTGCTTTCCTTGGGAGACGAACGTCAGTTAGCCAAACCGTGCACTCCAGAGACATCCTTCATTGTCAAGGCATAGACCGTCGCAGAAGGAATCTTCAGGTAGCCCTAGAGCAATTGCATCTACTATGACACGGGGGTTGGACAACTCGCCATCATCATAGTCGTATGCATGTATCTTGTTGGTTAAGGAGTCTGTGAAATAACTGACTTTCTCTTCTAGATAAGTCCTGCTGCATGGAAGGCACGAACTTACAAGGTCTTCTCGTCTGGACTCCACCCCAAACCATTTGAGTCCTGCGCCGAGTCAGATCAATTGCTCGGGGAATATCAAATGGCGTACACACCGTGAAAGGCCCCTCGTCAGCAACAGTGCAACCTTTTTCAGGATCATATTTATACAACCTCCCCGGAACGCCATGTTCTCTGGAATATATCGTCCCTGCAAAGTAACGGCCTTTGGAGTCACACGCTCCATCATTGAAACGTGTGTAGGGCAAGTGGTCCATGGGAAGGGGCTGACTGATATATTTCAAGG
Source organism: Tricholoma matsutake (assembly GCA_026075535.2). Lineage (NCBI taxonomy): Eukaryota > Fungi > Basidiomycota > Agaricomycetes > Agaricales > Tricholomataceae > Tricholoma > Tricholoma matsutake. Next base: position 6,864,203 of record AP026540.1, on the reverse strand, counting down.
TAGAGTTGCCCTCCAGCAAGGCAAAACCGCGGGCAGCAGCACAAGCCAACTAAAAGTGGAAGGCTCAACTGAGATAAAGCGGGAGTGTATGAACTGCGCACTCCTTTGCCGTTTCGTCTTACTGCTAGGCATGATACGGGTTCGTCAAACGTCTCGACATCGAGCTTAAAGTTCTCTGTGTTGAGATGAAAAACCTAGAAGCAGTAAGAAGACGAAACATTCTGCTCAAGACAGCAGACCTTGTGTTCGGAAATGTCGACAAAATGTAAAACCGAAGTCTTTGGATCATAGAGCGGGCCTATTCATAATGTATATGTTTCATAATTGTTGAAGAAGCGGACTTAATGCACCTTCCCCTAGGGTACAACCTATCTCAAACCAGGGACGGTCGGCTACGATTTGTGTGTGCACCATGATCGAGGTCGATATTGATATTCTTATGCAGATGAAGTGGGGAATACAGAGAAGACTGACTATGACTATTCCAAACTCGGAGATAAAAAATATCAAGTTTTACTCCAGTATGATGAGAAAATTAATCCATCAGCAGTAATCTCTAGCAGTACTTTGGATTGAAGGATCTCTCCCAAACAGGTCAGCAGACAAATGACTTGCCCATGTATAGTACGGGATTTCCCGAGAGGGCCTCAATGGGCTGCAAGATATGGAATGAGAGCAGGAGACATCTGAGAACCCGATGACATACCCTCTGGGGTCTTAGCAATGTAATCAATTGCTAAGAAGAAATAACATCAGAGTATGTTCTAACAGAAGGGACAAGAAGCATACCCTGTTGAACCGTCCGAATCTCATCAGCCTCAGCGTCCGGGATTTCAATCGAAAACTCCTAGTGAGCAGACGATTTAGGATAATTGGATGTGTTACGAAGGAGACTGCATACCTCCTCCACTGCCATGACTACTTCAACTGCATCCAGACTATCAAGCCCTAGGTCGTTTGTAAATGAAGCGGAAAGCGACAGCTGGAAATGCAAGTCAGGTCTTCCCACTGTAAGAACGTGCATGACTTACTTTTGCAGGATCCACTTTCTCAAAACCCTTGAGGACCTCAAGGACGCGCGACTGGATGGTGTCTCGCGACAAGGCGGCTGCAGCGGAGAAACGAGCGCGGTCAACAAGCTGGGCTGTTATACGTGGGGCAGACCAATGGCAGCGAGGAGAGAAAGCAGCCCTTGTAGCCAGACGGATGAAAGACATGGTGGTGGACAGCAGAAAACAGAAAAATTGAACCCGGACACAACCGATAACTATTACATAATCAAGCACCGTTGCCAAAATGTTCAGGCAAAGAGACATAAGTATATACAGATCTCCATAGTTAGGTTTCTGGTAGAAATTGATACTGGAATTATGGGAATGATTGTATGCGATTATGAAATGATGTAGGGGCCATGGAGAATGTTGCAGTGCTTTTTTGAGGGCACTGTCGGGTGTTTGTTGAGGTTTGAGTCATCTTTTGTAACCAGTCTCGTCAGTGTTTTGCATTTCTTTTACTTCTCTCCTCCTCCTCCTCCTCCTCCCCCCTTCTCTATCCCGATAAATGCCCTCCGATTCCTCTGCACAACGCGGTTCAGGTTCGTTCCATCGCCATCCTCATCGATGTTTGCTGAGTTTCAATATTCCTTCCTTAGCCTCACCACCACAATCGCGTTCTCCTTCTCCTTCCGCTCATGACACGTTGACTCTCCGCGCCCTCGTCAGTACAAAGGATGCTGGCGTTATCATCGGAAAAGCTGGCAAGAATGTCGCTGATCTGCGCGAGCAAACTGGTGTCAAGGCTGGCGTCAGCAAGGTCATCCCTGGTGTCCATGAGCGGGTTCTTACTGTCACCGGGCCCGTTGAAGGCGTTGCCAAAGCATGTCAACTCCTTCAATGTCTGTATATATCACCTAACATAATATTTAGGCGTACACCCTCATCATCTCTCAACTCGTGGTATCGAATCCCTCATCCCCTGTTACTCCCTCTCCATCGACTGTTCACACCTCTATTAGACTTTTGATTTCCCACAATCTTATGGGCACTATTATCGGTCGCAGTGGTCTCAAAATTAAAGCCATTCAAGATGGCTCTGGAGCACGCATGGTGGCCTCAAAAGATATGTTGCCACAATCAACCGAGCGCATTGTCGAAGTGCAAGGTTCTCCCGAGGCTATCGGTCGTGCCATTGCGGAGATAGGCAAATGCCTGTTGGAGGACTGGGAAAGGGGTTTGGGAACAGTCCTGTTCTATCCGGGAACGAATGACGATCGATCCACTGGAAATAGACGCCAGTCCCACGGTTATCCGGGATCTCCTTATGGCGGTTCTCGTCGCTCCAATGGTGAAGCCAACCCTCGTGGACGTGCTTCTCCTCCCGCGTCCCCCGACATGGCTCACTCGCCAGGAGCCGCACAACCTGCGGCGAATCTTCGCACCCAAAACATCTCCATTCCGTCTGACATGGTCGGATGCATCATTGGTCGTAGTGGAACAAAAATTACTGAAATCCGCCGTCTGTCCGGTTCGAAGATTTCTATCGCCAAGGCACCCCATGATGAAACTGGCGAAAGGATGTTCACGATCGTTGGCACGCCGGAGGCCAATGAGAAGGCATTGTTCCTGTTATACAATCAGCTGGAGAGTGAGAAGGAGAGGCGGGTTGGGCGGGAGCAGCAGCAGTTGGAGCAGCAGGAGTGACTTTTCTGAAGTTGTGTGCACGTTTCTTTTTTATGATGTGTTATCCGTTCCATTTCCTCGCATGTCGACTGTTTTCCCTCCCCTTTCTTTGGACACCTACGATATGGTTCATTAGCATCCATCTCCCAGACCCGTCCATAAATTCCGATGATCTTGTGTCACTCTCTAAAAATGTGTGGTTTCTGACGAGTCACGTGTTTGTATTAAAGCAGACTAGTATAGTACTTAAGTCTACATTGTTAATATGCGACCTTATAGACCGCCAGCACCTTCGTCGTCGTCACCGTCTCCAGCGATCTCGACGGCTTTCGCTGTTGCAGCTGCCCTTGCAAATCCTTACAGCCCCTATCCATCCCATTATACACAACCATACCAACGTCAATCGACCACCCTCGATGGTTATACAATATCCTCTGCATACACTCCCTCTATGAACTCTTCGTCTGTTAGCTCTGGAGGAAACAGAATTATTGAGCCTAAAAGAAGTCAACAAACGTTCAATCCACAGTCTTCTGCTTCTTGGTATCAGCCTGGCAATAACAAATGCTCATACCCAGGATGCAATTTTAGCGGGCCGCATAAAGCACTCGAAATACACAAAATGGACAGACATCTTATCTATCCCCCAAGGTGGGAGAAAAGGAAACAGAAGTCCGACTGGGATGCTGACCCTAGTTTGAAAGGGTTGGTTCGATACTCCGTGTCTGCCGTATTGTACTTACATCTAATCCAGAAAAGCAATACCCATTCAGGGCACTACGTTGGTACTCGACTCTCTAGAAGCTGTGGACGCGTGGATTGCAGAGCGTAAAAAACGATGGCCCACGACTCGCCGCATAGAAGAGAAGAAACTAAAAATGGACGAGGCAATCGCTCGTGGCCAGCTTTCTCCGGAGGATTCTAGTTCTCATAGAAGGAAAAGACGGAAGCTAACAGGATCTTCCGTCCAAAGAATAGATCACAAAAGAGATAACAGAGAGGACCGCGCGCTTAGATCGATCCCAAACGCACGACGGGGCCCAGGCTGGCATGGTCATAAGACCTCTCCAGAGACACATCGACCTATACCGACCCCTAAGAGCACGACCATCCCCAGCCGCTCCAGTTCCGAAGCAGAACCCGACGACGACAAACCGGAAGTCATCTCGTCCAAACAGGAGCCACCTAGTGTCCCAGAACCTCTGCCCCACAATTATAAGCTCAATGCCAACCCTTCTGGCGCGGCCGGAGACAGTCCTCAGATTCAAAAACCTTACATTCACCAGCCCAGACGAGACCCACCCAATCCTTTTGCGTCTCGTCCGGTGCTTTTGCGGAATGTATGTTCTATATTTTGTCTTTTTCGTTTGTCTTAACAGTTTTGTCAGCTGCTGCTGCCTGAGATCCGTGTGACAATTTCAAATCTCTCTCAAGCCATTAGATTCCTTGAGGACAATGATTTTCTGCGCAACGTCGAAATGAAAGCTGGAGAAGCACAGGATGATATGATTCAAGTTATCAATGCAAGTGGAGCGATGGCATCTTAGCATCCATTATCTTTGAGTATAGTACGTTGATCTAGTGTCTGTATACACACTCCTTCACTGTTGTGCACTGTCCTCTGATTCGGTCTCTTCGCCACCTTCGTCGTCTTCATCGTCGTCGTTCAGTTCATCAGGATCGAAATCCAACGTCCGTTGTTCCACTACAAACCCTGCTCTATTCAATCCATCGAAAACTTGGTCTACCTTAGAAGGAGCAGTGACCACTACTGCAACTGATGAGCTAGGATCGAACAAAGGTATGAGATGTTTCCGGAATGCTTGCAGGACGTCCTCCTTGGAAACTGCTTGGTATTTCTCCAGGAGATCAATCTGGTAGGTTTTCTCAACACCCTTCAGGGCTTGATTTGTGAATGACACCATAGCCTTTAAAAGTGCGTGAGTTGTTGTTTAGTTCTGCAAATAAAATATCTTACAGCTCGCCCAGCGGTGGATACCCCTCTTGCTACGCTATAAACGATGCTGCTCTTTGCAGCATCCAAAGTCGTTTGATCGAGAGATATCTAGTCACTTCTATTCAGACTGCAGCAAGGAAGTAGTGCGACAAAACAGCTTACAGATCCATCAACGACACCCTTAAGGACCTTTGCTGCTTCTTCAAATGCACTCATGCTGTTCGAGCTCTATATATTTCGAGGTCAGAACAGTCAAAGAAGTAAATACTCCAAGCGACAAAGACTCACGCGGTATAAAGAGAAACTGAGAAGCCCAGCCTCGACGTCCAAGGAGACAAAGGCACCATACGCCAACCCTGACCCCCGTATATAACGCTAGTATAGTTCGCGTAAAACTTACAATCAATAGCGAAATAACAACATACCCAAAGGTAGCCTTCTGTTGCGTTTAAGACTTCAAGGGCAATCCGAAGAACCGGATATTCCGGATGATTGAACCCTTGAATTGACTTAGTGGTATGAGTGACGTATGAGCTTTCGATGGTTGGGAGGGTCATTAAAATGGCCTGAAAATGCGAGTGGAGTAAGACATGAAGGGACTATGGTCGTGTATCATACCTTCTTCACAGGTTGCCTACCCACTTCACTGAGTGCCTGGGAAGCAAAAGGAACGGGTGATAAGGTGCTCTCCTGTGCTGCAAGTCAAATCCAATGACGGACAGATACACCATTAAATACCGGTAGAGACTGGGCAAAATGTCGACCCAGAGTACTTCTAGGTTTCTCGAGCCGTAATACATTACCAGTAACTGAGAAACGGACGCCAGAGGGATTGGTCACTATTGCACTGTCAAGAATGTCACTCAGTCCAAAGATCCTGGACTTACTGCACTTTCGGATCTCCTCAAAGTCTGCGATGACTTGCGCTGGAGAGGCCTGCAGTTGCTTCGCCAATTTGGGAATGAAGTCTGCCTGTGGAATAATGCCTCCAAAACGAGAGGTTGAGTTGTCGTCATAGATCATATCGGCCCATAGCGAGCCTAAAACATTATTGCCATCTCGTTTCATCTCTGGCAAAGATTGCTGGATTTTTGCTATCACAATTTGTAGCCTGGCGAAAGAAAAAAGTTAATCAGACCCTACTTGTCGTTAAATCAACAAAGACTCCAACCGATCTTGATGAAATTCGCTCCCATATATCAAGTCTTTGAGCCAGGCGACAGCAGCTTTGTACAGGGCTGTTTCAACTTTGATGCTAACACGGACAATGTTGGTGAAGGAGCTCGAGATCCCCAAACCCACTTCATAAGACACAGTCTCATTGTCTAGTTTGTTGATGACTTGTTCGTGCGTCAAATATTCACCAGACTGTCGCTTGACCGGCAGTGAAAAAAACGCCGAAAGGTATGTTGAAATATGTCTGGAAGACATTTCATATGAGGCTAAGCCATGGGCGTTGTGACTTACGGTCGTAATCGATTTGGAAGTTTATCCAAGGAAAATAACGCATGGATCGAGACAAAGTCAGACTACTTCCAAGTCAGCAATCACCTTTATTCAAATAAAGAGATGGGCACCTCGACATGGTCATACTGCACAAAAAATGGCAAAACATCTCCATCCGTTTCAATGTGCCCAGACAATTCCGACGGACTTATTGCCATGGTGGGATGACTTCTGCCAATACCTCTTTCTTGAACACTCTGCACTGGTATCCAGGATATACTGTTCACATTTGGAACAGGAAAAGAAGTCAAAATATCTTCAGGGATTGGTTTGTCGTGTTCGGCCTTCGCATTTTCCAACGCCAGTTTAGCCCTCTCTAACCCGTCAGGTCCGAGGGTCGCCACTTGTTGAGCAACGCGAGCCTTTTCATCCTGCTCAAGCCTCTCCGCAAGGGCAGAAGAAGGTTTCCCACAGACAACCACCGACGGAGGGTCAACATAATATCTAGGAAGAATTTCTGAGTCGGTTAGAACAAAGTATTGAGAGCAAATTATTACTTCTGTAGAAGATTCGTCCACTGTTTGCTAGACCACTGCCGCAGCTCAGCATACTGCTGAATCTCGTTCATGGAATCCTTCAAATGAGATCCGTCTTCCGCTCCATACAGAAAATCTGTGATGATGGTGCCAGAAAAGGTATCGCCTTTGGCAGATTCAAGTTTGCTGCGCAGCTATGGCAGGTCATATATCAAACATCCGCAATATGTCCTGGAAGTTTTGTATTACCTGGCGTTCATCTCTATTAAGTACCATAGCCATCCGGTCCATGTCTACACCTTCTGTGATGATCCTTTCGAAGCTGGCTTTGAGTTTCTCGTTGAAACCATCCAAATGCTCGGCGGGTATTGAGCCAACATAAATCGGTAGATCAACATGATTTGCACGTGTTTCCTCTCCAAAATAGATATAAGAGCTGCATGGTTTATCAGAGTCGGTCCAACATATGATACAGAGCTCATACCAAAGGGGAGACTCGGTCTCGATGTACTCCTTATTTAATGGGGCTACGGCGGATGAAGTCATATATGTACCAAGCAGATCTAATGCCTGGAATGCAGGCAACAGAATCAGTATGTGCAAACACAGAACAAAGTTGGCGAACTTTTCTCTCCAAGAAAGCCGTTGGTGCAGGGCCTAGGAAGCAAATTATCAGCTCACCCATACCTAGTAAAGGAGTGAGTGAATGAGATTATTCCTGATCATTACATCACAAACTTTCATCTTTCTCAGGAAATTCCACGACCTCTTTCAGAGTGGTCTGGATTGGAGGCCTCTGGGCACTTTCAGTTTCGACAAATGGTCGTCTCCAACCTTGTGGACGAGATCCATTGCTCTGTCCATGTGAAACGAGACTAGACTCCACCTTCTGCTGAAGAACATCAAGCAGTGAGAGTGTGTCGCTGGGAAGTTTGCCAGTGACAATGAGCGATAGATTATGGGGAACATAGTACGTGGCGTGATATTTTCTAACTGCGGTGATGCCTTTAGTAGATTGCAAGCGTGGTCCTTGGCGCTCTTCGCTCACTTTGTTCGGGAGTCAAAATTCTGAGCGCTTTCATAAGCCCGCCAGTCTCACTACGATACGCACTCCCCGGTGGATTTACCAAGCGCTGTAGCCTAATACAACTGGTTAGAAATGGTGTTTGGCCCAAAAAAATTCCGGAGGCGAACCGTAGAGCCATTAAATCCCCGGAAGTGTTTTGTCGCCCTTGCATTTCACTATAAACCACGCCAGAGTCTTGGCCTTTCGCATCGATGTGATGAACCTACGACATTGATAACACAGACTAAATGCTGGCGTCAAGAAGCAGACATACCTCTGTGATAAAGCTGTATTGTATGATGTCAATTATGATCAACAGTATAACACGAGCATCAGTTCTAACCCAGCTTTCGTGATAGTCGGATATAAAATGTGATCGACATATATAGGCAACATCTGTAGGAAGCCCTGTTCTCCTGCAGTGGAAATCGTATACGCAGTATGATCGGTATCAGTCCAAGCGTTGGTTCCATTCGAAAAACCACGATTTGCGAGAAGATCCAGAATACCTTTATAAGGGTATTGTTCAGAACCCATAAATACTAGGCTTGTATCCGTCAGCCGAGTGGTTGTAGGTATTATGAAGTAGGAGACATACTGTTCTAATGTATGGGGACAGCCGGAATCATCGAAAACTGATTTGGCGACATAAGTTTAAAATTCATACATTATAATTGAGAAGAACTTACTTTCTGTGGCAAAAACGAAGTATCCATTTACAATCGGTGCTAAGAGAAAGATATTCAGGTTGGTTTGCATGGAATCCCACGAGAATTTGTTGACCTTCATAGTCGAGATGCACAACACTAAGACCTGTGATTCGGCTTCTCCATTTCGAGATGGTTACATCTGTAAAGTCGAGCTTGAATCGCCGAACAAGATCAAAATTGCCGAATTTCTCAGGTTTATTCATGAGTGAGGCGTAACGACGCTGTAGAGATCCAATAAGCGGCTGTTCGTGGTTTAGAAAGAGCGATGAAAATTGGATGTTATGTCTACCAGGAGACAGCAGTCTACCTGGACCAGTTTTTGGAAGCAAGTTTCGCCACAGAGTCGATGGTAGTGGCATGCACAAACTTGATGTCGTCCCCTAAATTGCTGACTCACGTAAAACGGTCGAGATGCCGGAGGTCCAAAAATTATGTAATATGTATGATTTCAATAACTTCAGCTTCAACCAAATGTCACCCCCTCGGAACGCTGAGCCATTCCAACTAACACCTGAACAAATCGCTCTTTCAGCGGAGCGAAAAGCAAAGAAACAAAAAACCAATTTCCCCCAATCATCGAACAACAGTTCCGCAGGAGCAATCGTAAATCGTGCTTGGATTCCATTGCCTACCCTCCAACTTGAGAACATCACCGATGGACATCAAGAGCAGCAGATCAAAGTGCTTACTTGGAATGTCTGTCTCCCACTCTCCTAACAGCGAGGGTACCTAAACTAACGGAGAGCTCAAAGTTACTCGCTCAATGCCTTATTCGTAGGTTTCGGCTACCGTGATGCACACATTCTAGTGACTCCACGCATTAAGGTCGCGATCTGTTTCCGACAAGTAATTGCTTCAAAGCCAATGACAGAGAACCCATGCTACATAGTGAAATGCTGTCCGCACAAGCGGATATCTTGTGCCTGCAGGTATTCGGATATTTCTATGTAATCTTAGAGTCAAGAGTCATAACCTTAACACTATTCAGGAAGTCGACCGTCTGGAGAAACTTATTCCAGTCCTAGAAAAGGCAGGATATGCTCATCATTATGCTTCAGGTCCAGGCAAGAAGCATGGGTGTCTTATTGCATTTAAGGCAAAGCAATACTCCTTGCATGCCACTAAATTAGTGGCATACGATGACGAAGAAATATGTACCGAGGGTGATGAGCAAATGCGTCGTGGGTTAACCTTTCGAACAAGGAACATTGGCTCTTTAATAGCACTTAGCAGCAACTTCTTAGACGGTCAGGGGGTTGTAGTGGCCACAACCCATCTGTTTTGGCATCCGAAGTATGTTATCAAACTTCAGCAACGGGCTAACGGAATATGAACTCACTTTACACACGAACTCACTTTACACACGAACAGATATACGTACGAGAGAGCGAGGTTAGCCGTCTTTCATTCCTTCCGTATATATGAACAAAGGACAACTCCAGACAGAGCGGAATTTTAGTTCGAGAAACCAGTTTCTTCAGGTCTGAGATTGGCTGTGATGATTGGCCGTGCATCATCGGCGGAGGTGAGTTGGCTAACACGGTCGACGTGCGACACATAATCCTCTTAGTAATATAGATTTCAATTTTTCTCCAGATGATGCCGCCTATTCACTCCTGGTCGGTGATCCTCTGTTGCCAGACCAAGAAGAATCTTTGGCAACTTCTCGCATTGTGCATGTCTCGGTTGACCCATCCATACCTGGATCCACCGCGAGATCAATTGAAGAACAAAGTGAAACTACTGAGGACCCTGACAAAGTTGTTACGAGTGCACGTTCTGCAACATTGGCAGACGGACTCTTCACAGTACCAGAGTTAAGTGACTTTTTCTCTCGACTACCACGCCTTCGCAGCGTCTATGATGAAGGGCTTGGCTTGGTCAGTGACGCTAGAGGATTGTCGACATTTGGTGGCAGAGTCAAGCTTTTGGCTTCAAGGAGAGGCCGGAACGAGCCCGAGTACACAAGCTACACCCATTATTGGAAGACAGTTTTGGGTGAACTTCGGCCTCTCATTGCTGTCATTTGATTCGAGACTAAACCTGATTTAAAGATTACATTTTTGTATTGGATCCAATTAACTCTCATTCAAAGATCAAGAGTCTTCTCTCACCACACCTCACGGCGGATCTTGTACATGGCATTCCACAGAAAGGTGTCTGTGGCAGTGACCACATCTCTCTGGCAGCCGAGTTATCCTGGACGAAGGACTTCTAGTGTAACCCGATACCCATTATCCAAGCATTCTGAATACAGAAAATAACAACGTTTTACGATAATATGGAAAGAACGTGAACAGTGGAAATCGTTAATGTGGGTATGAAGATGTGCAACAGTCTATGACGAGAACCAGGGTATGTTGCAGCGCGAAAAATTATCCTCTCGATGCTCTATCAGACCCCGCCAGAAGGCTGTCGAACAACCCGCCAGCAGACTTCTCGTTGCGAAGTTGAATCATGTATATGATTCCAGTACGCGTTCCTTTGTCGCTCAGTTCAATGGCAACACCCGTCTTTCCAACGCGTTCGACACCGTCGGTCAATACGATAGTGGAAATCAGGATAGATTTATCCTTATTCTCTGCTTCCACTACAAGCTGTTTGATATTGGTGGGATCCTGACGATACAATTTCAGTTTCGCAGCACCCAAAGCCTTCCATTGGGCGTGGTGCTGCTGAAGAAATACTTTGCATTTCATCTGCGCAGAAACCGTGGATATCACTGGCCCGGAGTGAGGAGGCGTTTCTTCAACAGGTGAGCTGGGAGGACTAGGCTCATCGAAGGAACCTGTCGTTGTAGAGACAGTTCTAGAAGCGAATTGCGCTGATGGTAGCAACGGGCGAGGTTGTGGTGCATGTAAGTTGCTGTATGAGTTGCTCTTAGGGATGAAATTAGGTATATCAGGAGGGAACCCCCCGGAGAAGGGTGGGATGGGCGGTGCTGGTTTAGGATGTTCAGGTTGAGAGTACTGTGACGGGAGAGAAAATGTAGAAAGACTTTTTCGAATCCCATCTTGCATGGATGGTTCTGACGGAGGGCGTGGTGGGTACCTGGGTGCTGGATGAGATCCGTATGTATTTTGACGATTTGGCTGATTGGGTTGGAATTGTGGGTGGACGACAGCTCCATGCTGCCCGACAGGAGGATTAAAAGATAGGCCGGGCCCAGGTCGCATGGGAGCTTGGTGGCCAAAACTGCTACTTCGTCCTGGAGGCACGACTTCCCCTGGGCTAAAAGATGGCAGAAATTTTGGGTGTTGCTGAGCCGATGAGGATGGTCTAGACATCATGGGCGTTGGCACAGGATCGCGTATGGAAGGTAGTCTTTGAGCACTTTGTCGCATCTGTCCCTCTGACGACAGCACCTGATTGGTTACATGGACAGCTGTTCTCAAATCGATATCTCGTGGCTCTGATTGAGGGGTTGGACGGCCTGATGAGTCAGGTCTGTGGGCTAGTGCTAATGGAGAAGTCTGTCGTCTTGGAGTATCTGAGTTATCGAGGCTTGCCTGTGGAGTTTGTGGCGTTCCGGTGGAAGCACGCAACAGGCCATTGAGGGGAGGCAACGGGGGCGGAGGTTGTTTGGACACTGGAGGAACTAGAGGAAGACATTGAACAGGGATGTGATTCAAAAAACAACCGACAGACCTGAGCCAGCGAACTCGATACACTCCTTAAATTGTGCCAACATGAAATCGCGAACGTCTTTTGTCTCCACCTGTAAAATGAGGGTCTCTTTTCTCATGATCGCAACTTGAACAACATTGTCTGCGTGACATGACTTCAGTAAACCACCAAAGGTCGAGGATAGACAACCAACCTTGACCAGCAACCTCTGAAACACGCAATACTTTCCCAGCCAATGGCGGATAGCGAAGCCACATATCAGGACCTCCGGACACATATTGCAATCGTTCCTCGGGTGTCATCCTTTCACATACTAAGAAAAGGTCTGACAGTAAAAATATATGTCCTCTACTATGTACAACTCCAATTCCCGTCGCTTGAGGCGTAAGTCGGATGATAACATCAATGGAGAGGCGCAATTCACGTGTGTATGTGAGAGCTGGGGGTGCCATTTGAAGACGTACAACCTAAACACAAGGAGTAAGTGGTAGTGAAGAGAAGCTCTGGAATACGATGACCTTCGGTTTCATTGTAAAGATATCAAGCGTTTGATCAGTGGCAAGTCGTCTCTCGAGATCGGTTACTGGCATTGACAGAGATGAAGGAGAGACTCTGCCAACCGAAGTTGAGGCTGTTTCTTGAGACAAACGCTCACTGCTCATCAGTGTTGCTTAGGTATGAAATGAACATAATCATAAAGCATACTCACCCTCCTGATATGCTGCTCCCGGGGGTTGAACTATTCCCACTTTCAGGCACTTTGTCAGTACTTGCACGCAGGTGGACGTTTTGTCTATCCTGATTGTTGATAACACTTGGCGTTCTTAAATCGATGACAACTTCGTCTTCCGGCTCCAGCAGAGTAGATGACATAGATTGACCGACTTTGACGGTTGCCCGACTTTCAAGAGTGTCTAACAGCCCATCCAGTGAATCCAAAGCACCAACAAGCAAACGATGATCACTTCGGCCAGGAGCTGTGCTTTTTAAGAGTCTGCCGTATAGTTTTTTGTAATACTTGAGTCTCGCTTTAGGCAACAAAAATAGATCATCGAGCGTCCACGTAGGGGGTTCCGAAGGACTTAAAGGTGTGGATGTAGATGGAGGAGGAGGGTATGAGGCAGAGAAAGTGGACAAAACGTCGGCAAGTCGGGGATTGGCTTGAACTGGACCCCAAGTATCAAAACCACACCGATATCTGGTGCAATATGTGGTGTAAGGTCCGTTCAAATCGTCGATCTACACAATAAATTGAATGAAGAAATGAAGAAATGCTAGTATGCACACCCATTGCATCAGTAGATCACCTAGTGCTTTGGGTGAAGAGGGATTCGTTCCAATCTCTTTCAATTTCTTGACAAGACGTTAAGCCAGATGATGGCGAAATTGAGAAAGAAAACGTACAGAATGCAAACCCCGATTAGCCTTGTACACACCCTCGATGCTGCGAAACATGACATCCAAGTCCGGTGGTGGGAGATTAGATCGAGACCAAGCAGCAGCAACTTTCTGAACGAGCTAGTGAGATCTCGCGAGCAAAATCCAGGTTAGGACTCACGCGGATGACACCTGTCAATTGGTCGACATAAGTTTTCTCTGTGTCGATGAGGTCGTTGAGAGGATTGGCCTTCTTTGGCTTGACATCTGGAGATGAGAAAGAAGGACTCAAAGGAGTGATGGGTATTGTGGGTGTTGAAGGGAGTCTGATGGCTAGAGGAAAGCATTAGAATATGAGAAGTGATGGGATGTTTTAATCATTTTAATCATGCCTGCGTCAGGAGAGGATCCGCTTGAAGGAGGAAGAGGTGGTGGCAGAAGGGTAGAATCTGCTGCGAGCCTAGGAGGATTGTGAGCCTCGCTCATGGGCAATGGAATGTTAGCGTCGAGGAAAGAATTACTGTAAGCGTTACAAAGTTTGTATTCAGAGTCAGAATATTATGGCCGACGCTGTTCTCAAATACAACGTTCGTTGGATTGAGCAAACATTCACCTCTCCCTCCGTTACAGAATCCCTTCTCTCACCAGAACGAGAGTCCGGCAATATCACAACAAACGACTATGAAGCCGCCACCCGGTTCTTTCCAGGCCCAAAACGACGCTACCACGTTCGTTTCTTCATTCTGCTTTAACCTCTAGTCGCTAATAACTTCTTGCATTAGCTGCTTGGTGCCATCGCCGCTCTTCCTCTTGCATTTGCTTTGCGCAAGCCCTCTTGGGCTAATGCTCGCGTCTATTTTTTAATGACCACCTCCTCTGCCGCCGGTGTTCTCGTCGGCCATATGATGTCCATATCTGCACACTTCCGCTTCGTTCGTTCAATTGAAAATCCTGCTGGTTTTTCTCAGGCCCTCGATAATATACAAAAGAACATGGGCGGATTCTCTCTTCCTGGCCCTGTAATTGTAAGGCACGGCGGAAAGTTGGTGGTTGGCGATGACTCAGAATTCCCTGCCTCCAGTTAGTTATCCTGATAATTTTCTAGGTGCATCGTTGCTAATCATCCGTTCTCAGATCCTGCTACAACATCAACGAATGCTACTACGACAAATGTTGCGGCTCCCTCCACTGCATCCTCCAACATATGGGAACAGATTCGGGCAGCCAATTCCCGTACCTCGCGCAGCTCTTCATGGGATGCAATCCGTCAAGGCCACGAACGAAATCGTGTTGGTACGGGTGAGGATCACGATCACGGTCACGGAGCTGGCGGGCGAAGGTATGAAGATCGTGCTGAGGAACAAGCCAAGTTCGATGCCCTTCTAGAGAAGGAAAGGAATATCAAATAGTACACAAAATACATGGAATAGCGACGCTTGTCGTCCTTTGTACACAGCCGGAAAAAAAAAAAAAAAAGACAAAAAAAACAGAATACAACGGCGAGGAATCCACCCGACATTCCTAACGAAGCCTTCTGAGCACTTCAAAGGACCGCTGGAGGCTCTTGCATCTCGTGCGCCGGCCAACCAGCTGATACTGTTGGTCTATTGCGAGACGAAGTGGGCGGTGTACTTCTTTGTTCTTCAAAGGGAGGGCTAGGCAGAGGTGCAGCACCGTCTTCCGGTGGCGGTTTGTCTTTTCCGAACAACGAGGAGTGAGAAAAGGGATAAAGCGGGACCCCAACCTCCAGGGGTTGTTTTTGCGCTGTCATCCTGACAATCTCGCGCATCAATCCCTGGAGAAGCCTTTCCTGTCGAGCTACATCATGCCATCAGCATCTTCCCATATCACATCACTCCGACAAAACACTCTTACTGCCGATAGGGGACCGACTACCATATTCCATCATCGCAAATCTAAGTTCCGAATGACTGCTAGAAAGAATCACTTTATTTGCAATGAACAATACGAACCGTAAGACATTAATTTCTCCCCAGACAGTGGACTCCCGCTCGCAATCATTAATTTCGATGAAGTACTTGCAGAGTTGGACTTGCACCACAGCTGCAAGATACCAACAAATCTAACAAACGTGAGCAGAGTACAGTAGCTATGACCATGAAACAGAACCAACTGTGACAAATGGATGCAATCTAGATATGTCCAGTGATGTTGCAGACAACACATAATATGCCGCAAGGATGTTACGTGCGGAGTTGACGCAACGAGCAGTAGAAACACAGTGAGGATCAGTGAAGTCTAGATACGGATTGTGCAGTGTAATCGTGGCGCTGGCGTTGGCATCAATACACAGAACAACATTAGCAAAGGGACATACGCGTGTGGAATAATGTGCACCATATACAGATCTGTATCTAGCATACTTCCGTCTGGCGCATCGGTCACTCCGGTATTGTTCTTGTAAATCTGAGGAAGACTGTCCAGAAAGTTGGAGCAAACTAATTGGTCTAGTTGCTTGAAACCATCTAAAAGGAACGGATCCTGATTTTTGCTGGGTGCAGTTGGAGCGCGGAGATTTCCCCGAACGTTGAAGTCCGTGACTCTTCCGAATAACATGACAGCCTTGATGAGTAGAAGAAAGGAATCCGTGTACTGGGGTGGGTGTCGCACAAAAACATCAGGAGTGGCCAAGTCTTGAGGATTACTGGGTAGGGCAACCTGCGTGATTGCGTTTAGAGACCATGGCAGGTCAGTGATTACTAGATTATACCTCCGATTCAAAATCTTCTGTCCGTAGTGGTAGTTCTGTCCCCAGGTCTCGCTCGTCTACGGCATGGATCCAACCACCTACTGACGCAATGCGATCAAAAAGGATGGTCATCCACCACGTCCTACGCCTTGATTCCAAATCTCGCAAGTCTTTCGGCGGTGCAAGGTATGCACCGGGCGAGTTGTTGCCGTGAGTCGAGAATGTTCCAGGATAATTCAATCGGAGTGGCACAGCTACACGAGTCTGAAATCCCGCAAAGATCCAAACTTCAACCCACCGACCCTCTTGGTAAAAGTACCAGGATAGCAGAATACAAGCCTGCATCACCGAAAAAATATCCTCCCCGCTCGCCATTGTTTTGTCGATATATTGACGGGTTTTACTAGCATGATACTCTGCAAAAGGGTCCCGTCTGCTTCCGTCGGGCAGGGTGACCGCATTTTGCGGCGACCAACGAGACGCCGCTGCGCACTATGAGACAGAATCTCAGAAACTAGAAGCTGGGCACAAAGAGTTATGCTCAACGATAGCATGTAGTATGGCCGAATGAGGAAATCCTGGATCCCTTGGAGGGAGATGCATTGAAGAGAGAAATGATGGACGATGCAATACTCTTGATCCGCAGGGATCACATCGAAAGAATATGTCTATGCTGCAGCACTTCATGAGCAATTCTTCAATGTCTAGCGTTTCGTTGACTTACTAATGGTTGAGAGTACCAGGGTCTGGAAGATCTGAATTCCAGCCCAAAAAGAGCAAATCCAAAAACGGGTCCTGACTAGGTTTGTGGCCATTGAGGGCGAATAACTCAGGACTCCCACTTTGACGACGAGCTTCAGAGGTTTCAGGGGTAGTAAGATTCATCATAGACATCGAAGCACGAGGTACGGTTATGCCGGGGATGTCCGAATGCTGTAGCAAAGCACCAACCGAAGAAGATGTAACATCTAGTTTCAAAAACGAACTAGATGGATGACTAGGAGAGATCGAACGAGAGCTGAATTGTTGGTCATGTAAGCGAGATTTTAGATGAGCTGCCAGATGGATGATGAATGAATTGGAGTGATTGGGTAGAAACAAAAATCATTTACAAATCTGGTCCTCAAGTTGTTTGATTCTCTCTAGAGGATCCGTATCAGGCGCAAGCGGCAGACCTTCCACTGGGTCGTAAGAACACTGTGGTTCAGTAGGATGTCTGAACAAGACGATGTGTACACGTCGAAGCGAAACACTGATCGAACTCACGCATAGCCCACAGGCGCAGGAACACTAATAAGTGCTTGCCAATGTCTGTAGGGCAATTGTGTTTCAGTTTTTTGGCCAAAACGTAACAGACAACTAACTTTACACAAGTTCCACAGTGGGGTCTCGCAGCATCACACTTCTGCAAGCAATGTCTTGAAAGGATTCCTAAAGAATGAAGAAGGTATACGTGCCAGTTTCCTCTTGCGACAAGACCGACAGGCCTAGAAAGGATTTGAGGTGTCTGGGAGGGAATGAGTCCCCCGGTTGACTTACCTGGTTTCTACGAAGAGCTGGGCGATTTGCACTCGTGCTCGAGGTTTTTGGCATGTCCTGGCGGCCAGAAATATTCAACGTGATCAGCTCTGCGGCAGTGACTTCGACCAGATGGTTGAACGTTGATGGCTAAAAAGGACAGCCACCCACAAAGCCAATAAGATGAATATGAAGTAACAATAAGGACTACGTATACAGTACAATGGGAGTTGAATGAGTGTTGCTTATCGGATTGCAATTTGCAACTCGCAACTGGGAAATTCGGCTGTGTGCTATTCTTCAGCTACCGACTCGGGGAAACATGTGTAAGTATGTAACTATTTTAGGATCCTAGGATATGCGCTCTGCCGTGCACCTCCCGACATCGTCGTGGCTCCTTATACTATGATCTTAGACACAGTCAGTCGCTGCTGGTCTGTATGTTAGGAAACGCACAAGATGGTGGCAACAACACGTCGAGTGTGGGTAACATGGCGGAACTCGGCGAGGTAGATACCTGCCTCATGAGAACGACATTAGAATAGAGATGCAACTGGAAGAGACCAATGACCCGCCCTGCCATGTACCCAAGTTGAGTTGCCCGTTAGTGACAGGGACTGATACAGAACTTCCGATGAGGGAAGCCTTCGTATGAGATACACTTCATTATCGGGTTGTCAACAGATTTAAGATTGCTGAACAACTGCAAGACTCACGAATCACTACAAGAAGAAAAACCCGTTAGATTGGTCTAGTCGCTGAGATCAAACCCACTCTGGTCCCTCATCAGTATGTCTCCAGTTGAGGCTTTCGGGGACGACGTTGTCGAGAGCCATGTCCATATCTGAAGTATGTTGTCCAGTATCTACAAACAATTACTTCATGCAGTTGTTACCTCGGCGTACATCTATGAACGTCAGAGAATCAGATGACTGGAATTCAACCGGACGAAGACCTTTATCATAGTTTTCATTGATGGTGAGTGCTGCTGAGGTATGCTGGCTAAAATATGTGGTTATCCCATGTTGTCATGCAAGCTAGACGTTCATATACGACAGACATGAAAAGAAACAGCATGCCAGCCTAAGATTGTCAATAAATGAGTTAGGATGGGAATGCTAATGGGAAAATGGCAACTTACTTGCACACCCTGCAGACCCTCGTTGATCTGCGCCAATACCTCTTCAGTAACCAAGTAGCAGCCTTTTGCCCGTTTGCTCAGTGAAAATGTTTTCTGCCATGCCATGATTCGGAGTGTTCGTAGCAAGTCCAACGCAAGCCGTTACTCAACGCTGTTCTTGGTTCTTACCAAAGCCAAACACGATCAGCTCTGCGTCGCACCCATTAGATCGCGATTTAAAAGTTGCTTTTATGCAAGTCCCGCACTAATCAATGGAGTGGATAGATTATTGAGCGCTCTATTATGTACATTCAACTTAGTAGCATGTGCAATCGTCTGTGTTCATTCATCACTCAGCCCGCCATACCTCTTCAAACGTTCATTCCCTCCGCGATTGCCTGGGACATTCCGGTTTCGACAATGATTAGCGTAATGCCCCTTCTCTCCGCACTATGAACAGGGAAAAGACGTCGGAGTGAGTACGTCAAGCAAGAACAAGAACACCGCTCTATACCTTAAAGCACAGCACATCATCAAGATTTCTTCGCGGGGGACCACTTGTGCCATTTCCAGAGATTCCTGCGCCGTTCGGGAAGTTGCGATCAGTCTCCATATACCTTCCGTAGCCTGGCGGAGGGGGTCCTAGGTCACGATTTGAGGGTGGTGATGGTGGATCGTAAGCTTTCGGCGGAGGTAAGCCTGGCTTAGGACTAAGCACGACGTTAATGATTTACATTAAAAACCTGCGTGCGACTACTCACTGGCCTCGTGGACATTCATGACCTAGGGGACAAAATCCTGTTAGATAAAGCTGGCAAGCAACCTTACGGACATGTTTGCGAGGGCACGCTGGACCTACAAATATGGTGGATTCAGGCGGAAGCGCAAGAAACGCAAATAATATAATTACCAAGTTTGCAAAAGCCCCTGATGTAATCCGGGCACTCGACTCTGCGCTCTTTTGGATGTGCGTACAAGCACTCATCTCCTGCTGAGCAGTAGCCGTATTTGGCAAACCACCAACATTCAGGCATACGCCTCAAGTTGTATTCATGAAGAAATTCACAAGCATCTCCTTTTTTACACAGGCCTCGTAGCCAATGCTTGCAGACTGTTGACAAACGTTCTCGTTCACGGGGATGCGTTGGCAATTGTTTTGGGGGTTGAAAGTTTTGGACAGATGGTGAAGTATGACGCAATGGGCAATGAAGGGGGCCGAGGGGACAACCTGCTGGAGTCAAAGATAGACGACAGATCTGGTCATCTGGTCAATGGAGGAAGCTTAAGCCGTCAGTGTTAGGAGGGAGTGAATAGAACTTGCCTTTGTCGAGCTTGATGCCTAGCTCGTTTTTGACATAAACCTCAGCAGGAAAATTGTTCTGGTAGAATTGAGGATTTATCACGTCTCTGAGAGGAGAAGGGGCAATGAGCGGATTCGCGGTAGCCATGGTCAAAGATGTAATCGAGGCACCTCGTGACTTGTTGTGCATCACGTTATCCTCTGTAAAAACGGAAATTTCCGAGAGCCACGTGACCATTAAGTGCAAGTCAACAAAGTCAGGTTAGGGTTGCGTAAAATATTCTGGCCTGGTAAATTACTAGGTAATTTACAAGGTCCATTTGCTGGGCAGTAATTTACTAGTAAATTACCGGTAAAATATTGCATGTGATCAGTTCACGTGACTTTAGGGAGGGTTTTTTCATTGTCAAAAATTTCAGGCACTGGCACATCCAACAGATTCAGGATTTATCTAGTTATTGAACTGTTACATAAATGGTATGGCCAGTAATATCAATGATAGCTGTGGGCACATGACACATAGTTAACAGCAATGATCTCAAAGTTTTTGAAGGCATTACATATGTAAACTTGTTTGATTTGGGGTTTGAGTTTGAACCACGGTTGTCACATGTGTGTTGTCACTATCATTCACAATGATGACCCAAACTGGTAACCAATTGATATGTACATTACTTTGTAACAAGCCTACTAAGTAACTCCTACCTCCAGCTTGTCAACGTCCCAAACTAGAGCTGTCAGAGTTGTCATGTGATAGGTACCTATCACATGACTTGGTAAATTACTAGATCTTGGGGTGGTAATTTACTAGTAAATTACTGGCAAAAAATAGGTAAAAAATGGGTCGGTAAAAAAATATGAATTTTTTACGCAACCCTAAGTCAGGTAAATGTTCAGACTCCAAACCAGCCATGGGCCGCGTTTAACTTTTGTTTTGCTTATGTAAACTTGAACTATTAACGCATCCCAGCGACTGGCACAACTTGTAAATTTGGTTGTGTTTGTACTCTGATCTATTTTCAGTGGGAATTTTCTGCAAGCCATTCCTCAACAACCATGCCATATTTTTGCATTATTCTGTAGTCTATCTTATACTACTAACTGAGATCTATATTTCCATGTGATCTATTTATTTTTTGGTTGACATCTGTGAAAGTTAGGTTGACCCCTGTCAATTATGTGTGTGCCAGAAATATCTCAAGAACTGATGGTCAGAAGAATAATCTGAGAGTGGTAAAGTGTGAAGGGTATCTCATTGAGGGCTCCCCATGCAAATAATTGAGGTTCTGAGCTCTTATAAGGGCAACCTAAGCCTCTAGCAAAGGGAAATCCGAAGTTAAAATTATACTACATAATACAGGCATTGGGGACACACCTAGCAAAGGGAAATCTGAAGAGAAAACTCTAAGGATCCCCTTGCTGATGCCCAGTATATGTGAAGACGACAAAAATCAAATATAACCTAAAAATAGAAAAAGGCGGAGATAGGCGGATCAAGGCCGCCGAATGACATCATACCAAGGGGTATGTGTCGGAAGGGGTACTCCGCCTCTAAATATAAAAGTGTCAACATATACAAACATGATAACAAGGGAAAATTAGTAATAAAATCCGGAAAAATCATAGAAAATGAAGAATAGAAGGAAATGAGGTGGGGAAAAATATGGGACGAACATAAAAAATAGGAAAAACACACAGGGCACCCCCCTAGTCCCCTTACATCACCCCCTCTCTAAGATGCATCGCCCCGATGCATTCGAAATTGTATACGACCAAAGTCCGTGACTTGAATGCGACGCGGTGCAGCAGTGTGCCATCGGTGGAATTCCTTGATTAACCGAGGGGCATTTACGTCAGACTCTTCGACCCATGAGTTCTCCTCATACCCATAACCCTTCCAATGTACCAAATACTGGAGTTTTCCTCAACGCAAACGGCTGTCCAAGATTGACTCGACTTCATATTGGGGTTCTCCCTCGATCACTGTAGGTGGTGGTGGTGGGTGTGAATGGTGTCCCGGGAACGGATCTGGGGGAGCTGGAAGCAATTTGATGACATGGAAGATGGGATGGAGTCTGGACATGGAGGCTGGGAGGCGTAGACGATAGGCATGTGTTCCAACGCACTTGACAATGGGGAAAGGTCCCAAGAAGCGATGAGCGAGTTTCTTGGATGGACGTGTAGTGGAGATGTCACTGGAGTCAAGATAAACTTGATCACCGACCTTGTACTGAGGGGTTGGGGAGTGGCGCTGGTTGTAAAATCGCGCCATGTCATCCTTCGCCTTTGCTAAGGCTGCCCTTGCCTCCTCCAAGCTATCCCTCATGCGTTCTGTGAACTCATTCACTGTCTCGATGTGTGAGGGAGTTTGGCGAGGTTCAAATCCCATGCGTGGATGTCGTCCAGTGTCTAAGAGGAAAGGGGTCTGTTGAGTGGAAGCATGGACATGGTTGTTGTACCCGAACTCGGCCAAAGGAAGGAGATCATCCCAATCGTCCTGGCGTTCATTGACAAAGAGGCGGATGTACTGCTCCAGTTCCTGGTTGACTCACTCTGTCTGGCCATCAGTTTGTGGGTGATAAGCAGTTGAAGCGAGGAGTTTGATCCCCAGGAGTCGGTACAGCTCATGAGTGAACTCTGCCATGAACTGAGGGCCACGATCCGAGAGGAAGGCACCAGGAAGTCCATGTAATTTCCACACGTGGTGGAGGTAGAGTCGAGCGGCACCTAGGGCACTGACAGTGGTGTGAGTGGGAATGAAGTGAGCGCGTTTTCCCACTGAGTCAACTGTGCACATCACCGCATCAAACCCGTTTGACTCTGGCAATTCCACCACAAAGTCGACGCTGATGACATCCCAACGACTCTCTGGAACAGGAAGAGGGTGTAGCTCACCAATAGGCTTGCGACGAGGGACCTTGGTGCATAAGCAAAGGTCACAAGTGCGACAATACTGACCAATGAGCCGTGACATTTGTGGCCACCAATAGTTCCGTGAGGTGAGCTCCAAGGTCTTCCAGCGTCCGGGGTGGCCAGCAATCTGTGAGTCATGGTGTTGGGATATGATGCGCCGGCGAAGGTCTGGGTCATTGGGAACATAGATGCGATCCCTGAAATACAACAAGTCCTCCTTTTCAGCCCACTCTGCCGCACGTAAGGAAAGGGTCGATCCCTTCCTCAGTTCTTTAACAGCTCGGGCGACAACATCCTCATGTAAACCGCTACGGTTTGCGCGACGAATGTTACGTAGAATGTCCCGCTCCTCGCCCTGGGGTACGATGCCTTCCAGTGCCCGAATGGTGAACAGGTCTGGCTGCAACAGCACAATGTTTTGGTTGTCACCGCTGCCATCCCCATGGTCTGCACGTCGGGATAGGGCATCGGTCTTCCCCATGCTGCGACCCGGACGGTGGTGCAAGGAGAAGTCGAATCTAGATAGATACAGGGACCAACGAGCTTGACGACGGTTCAATTTCTTGGCCGTCATGAAGTACTCAAGGTTCTTGTGATCCGTCCAAATTTCCACCTTGTGTTGGGCACCCTCGAGGAAGTGTCGCCACTCCTCAAGCGCACGCATTATCGCCAACATCTCCTTGTCATGGATCTCGTAGTTTCTCTCTACAGCACTAAGGCTTTTGGAGTAGAACACAACAGGATGCCACTTCTGGTCCTCCGGAGACTGCTGAGACAACACAGCGCCCGTCGCAAAGTCAGAACTGTCGGCTTCTACATGAAAAGGACGTGAATCGTCAGCAAAGGTAAGGATCGGAGCGGAAGTGACCATCTCCTTAAGCTTTTTGAACGCCTCCTGTTGTGCATTATCCCACCTCCATGCCTCCTTTCCTGTCAAGTCAAACAGCGGTCGTGCATGATGTGAGAAATCCTTGATAAAACGCCAATAAAAATTGATGAAGCCCAGGAAAGACTGCACCTCCTTCTTGTTCGTGGGCGTTGGCCAAGCTGTGACCCTGTTTACCTTGATAGGATCCATCTCCACTTGACCCTCCGAGATAATCAGGCCGAGGTACTTGATCTTGGTCCTTTCGAACTCGCATTTGTCCTGACAAAGGTAGAGTTTGTACCGTCGAAGTCGCTCTAGGACGAGGCGCGTGATGCGACGGTGCTCTTCAACCGTGCGAGTGAAGATGAGGATGTCGTCGAGATAGATGCAGACAATGCCTTCGAGGATGAGGTCATGGAAGATGTCGTTCATCATGGTCTGAAAGGTGGCAGGGCTATTAGTAAGGCCAAAGAACATGACAAGCGGTTCAAAAAGACCACGGTTGGTACGAAAGGCTGCCTTCCACTCATCTCCCTCCTTTATCCTCACATTATTATAGCCCCAACGGACATCGAGCTTGGTGAAGTATCAGGCTCCACGGAGCTGGTTTACGAGTTCGGAGATGAGGGGTAGTGGGTAGCAATTTTTGACCATGATGTT
This sequence comes from Tricholoma matsutake, assembly GCA_026075535.2. NCBI lineage: Eukaryota > Fungi > Basidiomycota > Agaricomycetes > Agaricales > Tricholomataceae > Tricholoma > Tricholoma matsutake. The sequence continues at coordinate 6,839,717 of AP026540.1, read as the reverse complement.
GTTGAGTCTTCTGTAGTCTTGAACCGGTCGAAGTGAGCCATCCTTCTTCTTGACAAAGAAAAAGGGAGAGGCCATGGGTGACTTTGATGGTCGAATACGTCCAGAGGCCAGGTGCTCGTCGATGAACTGGTCAAGCTGCCGTTGTTCCTCTGGAGAGAGAGGATAGACCTTGCAGGATGAAGGGGTTGTGCTGGGGGTGAGTTCGATCACGTGATCCCATGGCTTACGTGCAGGAAGAGAGTCAAATGACTCCTTGGAGAACACGTCTTCAAACTCATGGAGATGAGGGAGTAAGGAGTTAGTAGAGGATTTAGCAGCGTTGTTTTTGTGGAAGGCCTCGGCGAGGCGTTGGGATATGTTCGATGTGGCACACACCTCATGCGATGAGTGAATCACAGTGTAGAAGATCCGATCACCCTCCTCCACTTCCTCTGGGTCCTCATCATCATCATCATCCGAGTCCGGCATTAGATCAGGAACCCCTTCCAATTCCACTTCAGGTATAGGCAGGGGTCCAGCACGACACTTCTGAGTTTGTCGTATTGCCGCCTTCTGTCCACGACATTCTTGCCTGGCTTCTGTGAAACACGTCCGACAGCGGGATGGACATCGGCTCATGGTAACCTCCCCAGTGCGCCAGTCGACCTCTGGGTTATGGTCTCGAAGCCATGGATATCCCAAAATCACCTTTTGCTTTCCTAATTGAGTGACAGCAAAAAGGGCACGCTCACTATGATCTTTGTAATGGAGAACCAGGTCTGCAACCTCTCAGATGGCACCAGCTTCATTTGGGGATCCATCCACATTATATACAGGTATCGGACGTGAGAGTGAGCGAGTATTTAGACGATGTTGTTGTACCAGATGGGAATCGATGAAGAGACCAGTCGCACCAGAGTCCAGGAGCGCAGAGACACCGAGTATCTGTCCAGTGTCGGTCGTCTGCAGTTCGATGGCTAGGTTTAAGGAATGTGCAGAGGGAGTGGATGCCACAATATACTTGCGTGGTAGTTTACGCTCCCATGATTTAATTTTGGGATGTGGAGTAGAAGGAGAGATGGGGAGAGCAGGTATGTCTTTAGCCAACTTCGAAGGGTCAGAGAGGGGAGCAGTCACAGAAATGGATTCATTCTCTGGGGATTCAACTGACAAGACTTCAAAGCGGTTATGGACAGGCAGTGAGGGCATACGATTCACTCGCTGCGAATAGGAAAATCCTGCTCCTCTACAACTTCCAGCTTAACCTCCTCTGCAACTTGATCCTTCCCTTCCTCAACATCTACAAGTGCCAACAAATCTTGCAGGAGTTTGTCTCGTCCCTCGGGGGTGAGCATGCAGATATCCTGACGATGGGGACACGCTCCAGCCCTGTGTCCAGGTTCCCCACAACGGTAGCAGAGATCCAACTTACGTGCATGGCTGCGGGCTGCATCAACATCCATTGGTACTGGGACATTGACGGCTGGTATGGGAGTTTGACGAGCAGGAATGGGGTTAGGGCGGGGGAGGCTTCGATTGAAGGTGTAGGGTGTATGAGTGGTAGTTGGAGCATGGAATGCAGCATTAAACGCCGCATTTGTGAGTCGGTTCTCGTCACAGAGTGAAGCAGCTTCATACCAAGCAAGGATATCATCGTCCGCTGGGCGCCCTTCCAACATCTGTGCAATCTGGTCCTGAATTTCTCGGTTGAGCCCCCGTCGGAACTTCACCACCACTGGTAACCCACTCCCATACCCTGCCATGTCCACCAAATCCTTGAACTCATCGATATAGTTGTCCACGGATCGACGTCCCTGGTGGTAAGTGGATGACTCAAGTCGTGTCACTGCTCGGTGGCGTTCATTGAGGGGGCAGAAGTGGCGTACGAACTCAGCTCGAAAGTCACCCCAAGTGGAGAAAGGTAGAGAACCGAGTTCTTTAGTTTGACGTAGGATACGGTCCACATAGAGATAGGTGCGTTCAGATTTCATGTATGTGAAGGCCCAATAAATTTTTGCAGCCTCATCGACGAATTGATGCGACTGGAGACTAATGTATAACTCACAGGAATTAAGGAATGCACGTCCCTGCGCACGTGCACCATTAAATTCGGCGGGGGGGGGACGGTTTGATCTGGGCACGTTCCTTAGTGGATGCATTTGGCAAAATGTCGTTGTTGGGTGCGCTTGGAGTCGTGAAGGGGGAACTATTAGTCGTAGGGTTAGCCTGGAGGGTCCTAACGAAGTTTTCAATCGTAGATTTAAGCGAGTCGATTTGCGCGCGCATTCCGGAAACGTCGCTTTCAAGCGCGTCGAAGCGTTCTGATGTGTCCATGTCGCTAGGGAGCGCGTTTGGCGAAAATGGCGGCGTGATAAAGGCGAGAGTATCTGGAACGGTGTGTAGGGACTCTGTGGAGCTTTGGGAAGCATCGTCCAGTCCGTACCTGCCTATTTTGGGCAGCGCATTCGCGATTTTCGGGCCTTAGGGGAGAGTTTTCTACTATAAGGGCAACCTAAGCCTCTAGCAAAGGGAAATCCGAAGTTAAAATTATGCTACATAATACAGGGATTGGGGGCGCACCTAGCAAAGGGAAATCCGAAGAGAAAACTCTAAGGATCCCCTTGCTGATGCCCAGTATATGTGAAGACGACAAAAATCAAATATAACCTAAAAATAGAAAAAGGCGGAGATAGGCAGATCAAGGCCGCCGAATGACATCATACCAAGGGGTATGTGTCGGAAGGGGTACTCCGCCTCTAAATATAAAAGTGTCAACATATACAAACATGATAACAAGGGAAAATTAGTAATAAAATCCGGAAAAATCATAGAAAATGAAGAATAGAAGGAAATGAGGTGGGGAAAAATATGGGACGAACATAAAAAATAGGAAAAACACACAGGGCACCCCCCTAGTCCCCTTACAACCATGGAAGATGCTTCAGATATAATGTTAGTTGTGATTGTCAGTTCCATTACTGCATGCACTCAGGTCTCCTTGTTATCTTGTCTTTTGCTTTTCATTGGCTTTTCATTTGTTCTTGATCTGAAAGTCTTGGTGTCTCACTGTTCTCTCTCCCTATTCCTGGGGCCCATACTCGTGGCATTTCATCCCTGCACTCTAGATATTCCCACTGACAGATATTTTAATTCTCGAGCAACTGCAGTTAGTCTCTGTAAGGGGACTAGGGGGGTGCCCTGTGTGTTTTTCCTATTTTTTATGTTCGTCCTATATTTTTCCCCACCTCATTTCCTTCTATTCTTCATTTTTTATGATTTTTCCGGATTTTATTAATAATTTTCCCTTGCTATCATGTTTGTACATGTTGACACTTTTATATTTAGAGGCGGAGTACCCCTTCCGACACATACCCCTTGGTATGATGTCATTCGGCGGCCTTGATCCGCCTGTCTCCGCCTTTTTCTATTTTTAGGTTATATTTGATTTTTGTCGTCTTCACATATACTGGGCATCAGCAAGGGGATCCTTAGAGTTTTCTCTTCGGATTTCCCTTTGGTAGGTGTGTCCCCAATGCCTGTATTATGTAGCATAATTTTAACTTTGGATTTCCCTTTGCTAGAGGCTTAGGTTGCCCTTATAGTCTCCACATTTGGAGGACGTCTGTATCTTAGAATCGACTGTCCAGCTGTCCGACTGTCCGATTGTCCAGCTGTTTGGTTGAGTTTGGTACAGCCACCAAGTTGGGTCTTCCTCTTTGTCCATACAGTAGTGGTCGCGGTGAGTCACAATGTCCTTGCCCGCCATTAGCCAAATTGACCTATCATATCAGATACCTCACAATGAGTTACCCGTTGAAGTGTTTCTATTGCAAACAGGTGTTGGAGCAGACTATATATGCTGAACAGGGGAAGAGACAACACATTCCTTACAACCTACCTGGGGTTTAGTTAGACTTACAGCTAGGGGTTAGCAGAGGTAAGAACACTATATTCCTACTACAGTACAGGTTCTCCTTATATACATAATAGTAAGGATATCACATGACTCCAGAGGAATATGCATATGAAACATGTATCAATATTGGTAATTAATGTGGGAGAATATGCACATGCAACAATATTTAATTTCAACACCCCCCCTCAAACTGTAAAGCACTCTAAGCAGCTAAGTTTGAACCTCAAAAGTAATTCCGAGAGAGTCTCTAAATTTCCTGAATAGAATGGCACCAAGGTTCTTTGTGAACATGTCAGCTGGATTATCACTTCCAGGAATGAAAATGACTGTGATTTTGTCATTTTCTATGCATTCACAGGTATAGTGGTAGCGAATGTCTATATGTTTGGTCCTTCTTTCCTGAACTGGATTTGATCCGATAAAGATGGATCCCTGATTATCAGCGCAGATTGGTACGCGCTTCAGTATATATCCAAGTTCCTGGAATAAGGACTCTATCCACACTATCTGTTGACAAGTGTCGGAGAGAGCCATATATTCGGCTTCTGTGGATGACAGTGCTACAGTTTTTTGTAAATGGGACTGCCAGCACACAATGCCACTTGCTAGAGTAGCAAAGTAACCCATTGTAGATTGGTGCTTGACAGTGTCAGCTGCCCAATCAGAGTCTGTGAAGGCCTGTAGCCCTTCGGATTTCTCTCCATTGTAGACTATGTTATATTTCTGGGTTCCCACCAGATAGCGCATGATGTACATCACTTTGTCTAGATGTTCTTGGCTAGGATTAGCTGAGAATTGCGACATCCTGATTACTGCGTAAGCGATATCAGGTCGCATTCCGAGCATCAGATACAATAAAGATCTGATCACAGACTGATATTTTGATCTAAGCGCTGTGTTTGGCATCGCTGTGTTTTCCGACAGTTTGTAACCAGTTGGGAGCGGAGTGGGGGCAGCTTTGGCATTTGTCATCTTGAACCTCTCGAGTACTTTGGCATAAGGCTGAACATGAGTGCACCCATGGGTGACCTGGATCCGAACTCGTGAGTATTATTGTGCCAAAAAGCCATACTCAGATCCACATGAGTATTTTCCCATGGATCACTCGGATCCATGAGTGTAAAACTCGCGAGTATGCAAGTACTTGTAAGTCTTAGAGTAAAATGAGAACTCACAGGTAACTCATGAGTACCTGTATCTTGTATAACACAAGTAGATAGAAAATATACCAGTACAACACTGATATTAAGTTATCTGAGTAACTGAACTTTCAGTCAGTGTATAATTTGATAATACCTGGGCAGTTCCTTTTGTAAATCAGTATTCTACACCCTATATAGTATACATCTGTGCTACACAATGAACTAGATGAATGGTCTAGCTGTTCTTTCATGGTGAACACCCTTTCCTCCTCATTCTTCTAAAAACCTTACAACACTGTAATTCAATAATGCTGGGACTATTCCTTTCGTAAATTGGGGATTCCCACTGCATCTAGCATATATACATTTCCTCCAATGCACTACTTAAATGGTGCAGCCATTAATTTATAGTAACCACCCTTCCTCCTCATTCTTCTCAAAAACCCGTAGCATTGTAACTCAATAACGACAGAACTGTTCCTTTCGCAAATTGGTATTCGATAAGGTATATAGTATATCTACATTTCTCCCAATGCACTAATTTAATGGTGGTGCCATTAATTTATGATAAACACCCTTCCTCCTCATTCTTCTCAAAAACTCGTAGCACTGTAACTCAATAACAACACGACTGTTCCTTTAGAAAATTGGTAATAAATAAGATATATAGTATATCTACATTTCCTCCAATGAACTAATTTAATGGTGTAGCCATTAATGTATAGTAATCACCCTTCCTCCTCATTCTTCTCAAAAACCTGTAGCACTGTAACTCAATAACAACACAACCGTTCCTTTCGCAAATTGGTATTCAACAAGATATATAGTATGTTTAAACTTCCCCCAATGCACTAATTTAATGGTGCAGCTGTTCACCTATAGTAAACACCCCTTCCTCCTTATTCCTTCAAAAATCCAGAGCAGTGTAGTTAGATGATGCTTCAGTGATTCATTTCATAAAGTTGGATTTCCACATGGTATATATTACGTTTACACTCTCTCCAAACCACTAGGTGAATAGTGGATTGGTTCATGCACAAGTACTTGTATGAGTACTCATGGCCTCCAAAAGCCATACTCAGATCTGCACGAGTATTTTCCCATGGATGACCCAGACCTGTGAGTGTGCATACCCATGAGTATTCCCACGGTTCAACCCACAGGTACCTGTGAGTGACCCACACTTGTGTTCAGCCTTACTTTGGCGAGATATTCAGTTTGATCAAGTTTGACTTTGCTTGCAGTCTGGGTGATGTGCATGCCTAAGAATTCCATGACTTTTTCAGTACTATGGCACTCCCAATGCTTCAGACAAGCATTCATCCACAAGTTTCTTGTTCTTCCCCATGAACAAGCCATCATCAACATAGACCAGCACAATAACAATGCTGCCTGTCTTAGGATCCTTGTGTATGAAAATGCCGGCATCGGAGCTGGCACGCACAAACCCAATGGTGCGCATAAATGCCTCTAGCTCTTTCCACCATGCTAGTGAGGCCTGTTTAAGGCCATACAATGCTCGGCATAAGCACATTACTTTGCACTCTTTTCCCTCGAGTCTGAAACCCTCGGGTTGATCCATATAGATCTCCTCTTCTAGTTTGCCATATAAAAATGCTGTATTTACATCTAGACCGGTCATATACATGCCTTCTAGAGATGCAAGTGCAAACATGAGGCATACGGTCTTGTAGTGGACTACTGGTGAGAAAATCTCATCAAAGTCAACACCTTTGACTTGTGAAAAGCCTTTTGCCATGAGTCTGGCTCGTTTTCTTCCATCCGATTTCATGGAGAAAACCCATCTATTTTTGATCATTTTTTGATCATGTGGAAGATCGACGATGTCATAGACTTGTCGCTTGCGAAGAGCCTCTAATTCTTCATGACAAGCCTGTTTCCACTCAAGTTGCTGCTGCCATGGTAGGCGCGCAATATCGCAAAATTGGTTTGGAACTTGGCTTATTTCACTTGATGGTGTGACTGCTTTTGACAACAGCCAGTGAATAAGCTTATCTCCACCTTCCTTGGTTATCTTTTGAATATAACCTGCTTCGTCCAGTTCCCCCATTGGGTGATCATGTTCTTGATTATTGGAATTGGGCACACTCTCATGGGGTGCCGAACTCGGTCCAGCAACCAGTTCTTGCTGTTGAGATCGTGGTCGTGTTCGGTTATGATCCAAATCTTGACCCACAGATCTCTTCCAATATCAATCATGTGCAATGTCTCTCTCTATGTCAGAGGGGAGTCACTTCTCTCCATAGGTATTGCCAGGATGGTTTGGGATGTTCCTCTGCCTGCCTGATTGATGGGGCAATTGCTGCCATTCCTGTTGATCTTCACGTCTTGGATGAAAGTCCTCAGTGGTTACTGGAGGCAGCAGAGGAGGAGCGTCAGTTGCATCATCATGTGCCTTTTGCTTGCTTGGTACATCATCATCATCATCATTTTCTGATGATGGAGGAAGGGGCAGATTTTGTGGCGGTATAGAATCATCGCCATCCGTTCCAGATGAGTGGTCATCATCTTCTGGTTCTGGAGGTGGAAAATTACCAAGGTCTGTCTTGGCAGGAGTTTTAGCTCTGGGACAGCATGGGAACAATGTTTCATCAAATAGTGCCGTAGCACCAATGAATATTGCGCCATTAAGTCACATGAAACAGTATGCTTTAATGCCATCTTCTAATCCAAGGTACATCATTAACTCCGATCGAGGAGCTAATGTGGTTGGATGTTTCTCCTTGGGTAGATAGATGTAAGCACCGCAACCGAAGATCTTCAGATTGTTTAGATCTGGGCGGACCTTTGTCAGGTCCTCAAAAGGTGTCAGTCATTTCAGGCACCTTATTGGGGTTCGGTTGTATAGGTGTGTTGCATGTTCAATGCAAAATTCCCACCATGATTGTGGTAGACAAGCGGTAAATCACAGGGTTTGCAACTTTTCCACTAGTGTCCTTATGGCGCGCTCTGCACGCCCATTCTGTTGGTGAATGTGGGGTGCAGACATCTCTATTTTGATGCCAAAATCCTTGAGTGTATTTTGTAGCTCACAATTTTTGAACTCCCCCCCTGGATCAACATGCCAGCGCTTGATTGTAGTGCCATACTGGGTCAAAGCCATTGCCTGAAATTGTCTAATCGCTGCAGCAGCATCAGACTTCTTTCTAAGGCACTGGACCCAGATATGTGACATCTTGTCATCCAGAAATACAATAAAGTATTTATGTTTGTGGTACGATAGTACTGGGAGTTCCTTTAGATCGGAATGTATTAATTTAAAGGGTTTCTCTGCTCGTGAATTTGATTTGGGAAAAGATTTTGATGTCATTTTCCCTTCAGTGCACCCTGGACATATAATTTTGTCTTTAGGAATAATTAAATTCCTCAGGAATTTGATGGTGCTATTAGGCATTTTCCCTAGTGCCTCTTTGGATGGGTGTCCAAGTCGCCTATGCCAAATCAAGCAGTCAGCGACATATATGGTCGCGACATTGACCTTTTTGGTGCTCATTATATGAGTCCGAGCCCAATAAATTGTGTCACTTCTCCTAAGAGGGACACAATGCATAATTGGGTTTCCTTTCTTGATAAATGAAATGTGTGCAGAGGAACCATGCACATCACTTCCGTCTTGTAAGAAGACACCCATTGACATTAATCGAGTATTAATGTCGGGTATGTAGTAGATGGGGTATAATTGTGTTTCATGTGTCTCTGACTTCCCGTGACATACTACCTGATGTCTAATGAAGACTGCTCCTTTTCCTACTATATGAGTAGTACCTGTGGCTGTTTGAACCAAGGTAGAGTCCTTTCTCGGTAAAGGCTTGTAAGAAGTGAAATCTTTCATTTCACCAGTGAAGTGTTTTGAAGCGCCTGAATCCATGATCCAGTCGGCACCTTTCTTACAATTTCCATTTGCACACATAACACATATATTAAGATCTAAATAGTTCCATGATACATTTAATAGCGGTAAAATTTCACATGAAAAGTTTGCTGTAATCATTGGAATATTAATCTTAGTGCTTGTGGCAGGGAAAAGGACTGACCTGTCATCATATCCTCCTGTTTCAAGCAGTTCATCGATGAGGATCTCATTGACGGCTTTCCATACTTCCTCATCAGAAACTGGAGGTTCCGATCCAAGGGAGACGATGTCGTCTTCTACCTCCACGATCCTCGGTTCTGGTTCAATCCTCCTCCTCTTACCTTCTTCTCGCACCGTTAGGTGCTCTTCCAGTGGTCGCAGATTTTTTGCGCTGCGCGGAAGATGCATTTGCTCAAGGGTGTCTCGAGCTTGCTGATATTCGGCGTAAACCAAATGAGAGGTAGAGGCTGTGCCTGTATATGCCTTTGCAGGCGGTCAGTGGCGAGGATCCCTTGTGGGAGTGTGGTCGCGCTTTTTGATGCGCTGAATGAGCAGCATTGGTGGTATGATGGTGCCATTACCATTTATGGTAAAGGCACTGGAGGCGAGGTGGGTATGTTTCTCTTTAGGCTTTTCCTCCTTAGTCTTTTTGTCCCCACATCGTCCACATTTTCGGGACGAATCTCCATTGTTGTTTTGCCCTTCTTTGGGCTGCCATTTGGGGTTTCCCCCTTTGCATTTGACAGCGGAAAGTTTGTTGGCCTGAGGCTGGCCAGCGGGCTTTCCTACTGCTGTGCACCTCAAGGCTTCAGTGACAATGGAGTCCTTGACATGTTTAAATGTCAAGGCACTAGTAGCGGTCGTGTTAAGGACCGTGGCGGACAAAGAATTGTACTCACATGGCATCGCAGCAAGTAGGATCATTGCCTGAACTAGTTCGGGGATGGCAATGTTGGCAGCTGTGAGGCACTCAAACTTGTCAGCCATCTTAGCAATCTCTGGTGCGGGATTCACAGCTGGAATTTTGATCGCTATTGCAGACCTAAAGTCTGCAAAGACTTGGGAGGGGCCATCGACATCATAATCAGTGCGAATGAGGTCCCACACCTCCTCAGCAGTGTCCTTGGTGTTGGCACACTGCCAAATGGAGGGGGCCAGGCAGAGCACTAGGCTACCAATAGCCTGGTCATTTTTGTTGCTCCAGGTCTGGAGCTTGGTAGTAGCATCCGCTACGAGAGTAGCATTCGTCACCGTCAAAGGAGGCGCTGGAGGCGGTTTGATTTCCGCCCCACTATTTATCTGCCAGAGGCCCTGAGACCTGAGCCATGCCTTCATGGAGTCGGCCCATTGAATGTAATTTGAGCCATTGAAAGTTTGTACGAGTTTTTCAAGGGTTGAAGACATGATTTTGTGGTGGCAGCTGTTATAAGCGCTCAATCAGTCTTTTATCCAAGAAAACATGTTTCACAATCTCAGGAAAAACACTCCTTCAGAGTGGTTAACCCTAGTCAACCTAGGTTTTAAGTGCAGCTCACAGGGAGCACGATGCAGCTCATGAAGAGTGCAAGGTTATAATTTGGAGACGATGAAGTCAATGTTGTTCTCAGCCAATTAAGGCATGTTCGCGACGTGCCCAGCAGAGCCCATAACCTGTGTAGAGAATCAATCCTAAATAAGAATAGACTCAGTCGATGTATAATTGACTATATGTGAGCGAATAGTACCTAGATAAGAATAGACTACAGTACTATTAATAATCCTGTATGCATTCTATGGAACATTACTCACCTCAGTCGATGTATAATTGACTGAGGTGTCTAACTAATATTGTGGGGTATATATACTAGAAGTCATAAAGGTAACCAAAAGATGAGTATAAAGGGGACATGCCAAAAGACTTGTTGATAATGCCGACATGCCATAAAGGGATGTCGGTGATGGGATCAAATGAATGCATCATCGAATATGACGATGCCCGTTCACGGTGTGTATCTCAACACTCCTCCTCACCGGGAACACTCCTCCTTGCATGGAATTGAATTAGCGTGGGCCTAAGAACGAGCGCAAATATGTGAATTGTTTGATGTCCAGTGCTTTTGTGAATAAATCTGCAATGTTATCCTTGGTATTGACATATTGTAGCTGTAAGGTGCCGGATTGAACTTGTTCACGAAGGAAATGGTATTTGATATCGACGTGTTTGACCCTTGAGTGAAGCAAAGGGTCCTCGGATAATGTCTTGGTGGCCATGTTATCGCAAAGAATGGTCATGGGGGAAGACTGTGGGTATCCTATAGCATTGAGTAGTGCACATATCCAGATACATTCCTTCACGATCTCAAAAGCAGCAATGTATTCCGCTTTGCAGGAGGATACTGCAACAACTTTTTGTTTCCTGGCAGTCCAAGAAAGGGCTCTGGATCCGAGGTTGCAAGTATACCCTCCAATGCTTCGACATGTATCAAGGCAATTGGCCCAGTCAGAGTCGCTGAACGCATGAAGGGAAATAGGATTGTCTCCACCCAGGTAGAGTTTAAGATCCTGGGTCCCCTTTAAATATCACACTAGTCGTGTTGCCGCACTCCAGTATTCAAAAGAATAACTGTCAAGGTATTGGGATAATTGTTGTATGGCGTATGAGATGTCGGGACATGTGGAAATGGCTAGGTAAAGAAGACATCTGATGAGGGAACAATAGAGTAATTTGTTGAGTTGTGACAGATCGTCGGTGGACATATTCTGTCAGTTCACACACTGTAATTTGATACCGGGCTCAAGGGGGGCAGAAACCAGGGTTGCGTCTCATTGGCCAAATTGGTTGATAATTTTATCAATGAGGGCAGTTTGAGAAAGCGCAACTGTGCACAGATGTCGATCCCAGGTAACTGCAATACCAACAATGAAGCAGGCAGTGCCGAGCTCAGAGATTGTCCACACTTCATGCATTTGATTTTTGAAGTGTTCATTCTTGTCCTTGGAGTCGGGAATAGACAAGTAATTGTCGACATGTACTGCAGCAATAATAATACCCGTGTCCGATTTCCTGTAATAAATGCAAGACTCACAAGTAAGGCGTGTAAACCCCCAGGTAATCATTTGAGCATTAAGGGTTTGGTTCCATATCCGTCCACTCTGTTTCATGCCGTATAACCCACGCTGAAGCTGCCAGACCCAGTCCTCACAGCCTGACTCTTCAAAACCTTCAGGTTGTTGCATGTACTGGACCTCATCATTGGGGAGTATCCCATAGAGGAAGGTGGTTTTGATGTTGATCTGCTGGGCATCCCATCCCAGAGAAGCAGCTATGTGAAGCAAGATCCACCAAGATTCCATGCGTGCAGTAGGTGAGGTCGTCTTTGTATAGTCCCTACCATATATTTGTTCAAAGCCTCAAAAAACAAGTCGAACTTTCCACCTCACAGCGTGACCACTTTCATCGTGTTTGATATGGAAAACTGGTCAGCCCCTACGAATCCGTTTACCTTGAGGTATGTCACCCCTGGGAATAAGTTTATATACTCCCATGTCCTTTAGGGATTTCAATCTGTCCATAGTGTCCCTTCATCGCTCTCGAACATGGGCACAACACCCCCGGAGATTTGCAGAAAGCATGCTACCGTAGTCTAGTATAGTGTAGGTGTCCTGTCAATTTTTTTCGGGCTTTGGGAGTGGTTTTTGCCATGGTGAACAAGACATTTTCATTTGTATCACTGTTTGATCACTCCGGCTACTGTTTCTCGACTGCTTCCACAGCTTGTATTCCTTAGTGAAATCATACATACATCCGTTACTACTAGTCAATTAGATCCCGTAAAACTCCGGGGGGATTGCGAAAGCAGATAAAATGTAGAAATTGAATTTCAGACTCCCTGGGAGATTTCAGACCAATTGGGCGATATAGTAGTACCTGACTTTGTTGACCTAACTATCACGTGACTCTGAGAAATTTCCTTTTTTACAGAGCGGCGCGGCGGGCGCGCTGAAGTATACGTCCCGATGATTTATATTATCGCCTTGATCTTTATTTACAAACTTCGCATCCATTCCAGTTTTCTATGATATTATACGCACTATATACCTCGTCTCTTGCGAAGAAATAGGTTCGGTCGTTACGAGGTGGAATTTACTCTATGAGTCGTTTTATGAATGCTTGTATTCACCACATACCAATGAGTTTGGCATTGCCACCAACTTGTGTGACACCCTCTACCGCCGCCTCAACTTCCCGAGCCCAAGAGTCATTATCCTGAGCATTACTTTCTCGCTCCAGTTCTACAATATATGTATCATGGAAAGGAACTGTCCCAATTGCTGGTCTGCGATCGATGCGTGTTACGGACATCTGAAGTGCTGTTAGAAGATTGGAGATGTTTGCATTCCGTACGCTGCTCCCTGCAAAAATAGAAGAAGGGATTTTGGCAGATATCTGAACAAGAGCCCTTGTTGGTTGTGGGCAGTCTGGAAGCCATGCTTCACTGTTTTTTGCGATGACAAAGAAACGCGTGAAGTTGGCTAACGGCCTTTAGTCATGGCACGACAGCAGCGCTGGTAGCATAGAACACACCTGTATCGTCTTGAATTCCTTCCTGTAGGACTGCTAGACCGTCAAATAACGTGCCACATATTTTCGAGCATACAGCCGCGCAATTTGGGGGATTATCAAGAAGGGCTTGTGCGGCTGCTGCGGTCGACGTCGTTTTCATCAAGGAAACGGATGGAAAATGGCTTGCAATGAAGGTCTGACATTGACCGAGTGCCTTCAAGTTCCAAATAACCACTACAACTAGTGCTGTCAAACAGGCTCTCACTCACTTGCTCGTGGCTCATGATTTTCTTGATATCATCCAGTTTCACCCCACGTCGAACGAGCAGACAGTGCTGTACTTGTAAAGTAATTTCGCCTCGGACGAATTTAGCATCAGGTCTACGGAGGTTATCGTATGTTTCGATGACGGACCCGAAAGTCGAATTTTCTTGAGGCACGACACCCCAATCAGCCGTGGACAATACAGAATCAAAAACATCTAATCCTGGCATTAGAATTTGCTCAGCACAATGAGAAGTGAAGTCACCTTTGATCCTTTCTCGTTCATTATATTCAGCATCTGCACCGAATCGTTTATACGCAGCCTAATATTCCGCTTGATTCTACAGAGAAATGGACGATTGACAAATTTGCTCACTTCATGAGTGTAAGTTCCAAGAGGTCCCAGAACAGCTACTCTCAAGTTCCTATCCCTCATAACGGTGACAATATTCTCGAGTGTTTGGTATGAATGATATGATAATAATTGGTCGACTACGTTACATAAGCAACTCAGGTAAGTTGTAAGCCTCATGGTAAGTACATGTAAAGGAAATGTAAAGCAGAAATATTGGAGGAACCGCTGAAACCGTTATGTAATTTGTGCAGTACCGACTCAGAAAACTATAATACAGGGTGGTTACATACATACTAAATAAAATGAAGTGCTGATTCGAAAGTAAAATAGCAATATTAAATTCACGGGAGTCAAAAGAATGAGCCAGAATCCTGCAAGCTTTCGTGCAGAGAGGCATCAGGAAACCGATTACAGCTCTCCTCGAAGAAGGCCTGAAAATCCGCCGGCTCCATTGATGGACGTGGAAATGTGATTTGTGCTGGTACACCAGTTGCTGGTCCACACCGTTTAAGTATGAGGTCTTCAAGCATTTTGGCGAAACGGAAGGCCAGGGGAATACGTTGACCAAGTTTAGCAATTGCAGCCCTGGAAACAGAACTGTTCGTTTATTTGAAGCTTAAGGGAAATGAATGACTGACTGCACGAAGTCCAGTTCCGCACGTAACGTTGAAACCTGGTCCATGCTCTTAGCCTCCAGAGCTGCCTGGAGGAATCGGACGAGGACTCTTCCTCCCGCAAACCAGCAAAACTAAGACAACGACAGGTCGGTGAAAATCCGCAGAAAAATAAAAATATTCACCGAGCAGAATGAATCAAGAAGGGTGATGTCAAAGCTTGTGGACCAAACATTGTATATCAAGTCAAGGATGGCCCTTGCCGCTGTAAGGATCTTGAGTGCAGATATGCAGCCGGATCGTTGTACCTCTGCATGAGGATCATGCAACACGATGGTCGCACTAAAAATCTCGTAAGCGCAAAAATTCTCACTTTAACTAGGTGACCCTACACATGAGGCATCAAGCAAGCTGTGTAGAGATGATTATCGACCACATTGTTGACAATTGGGTTCCTGAGATGACTCGGAAATGATGCACGGAAGGAAGAGACTACATTGTCCAGCTCGATAAATGCCTGCGAGCCACGAGGATCGATGGGCTCGCTGGATTGAAGATTGTCGCTGAATGGATTTGCTTGTACCGCAACATCGCCCGCAAAGTGTCGTGCCCTAAATCGTGAATTAAAAGTTTTTACCTGAGCTAATGACTGCACATTCAGCAACATATAAGTAGGCTTATATGAACACCCACATATCATGATGGTTCCCTTAATGTACAGGATAAATGAATCTGTTTGCTCCTCGGGATGGTTAAGGAGAAGATCTCTGGTATGAGCCCATTGACGTTCACGCGGCGTCACTAGAGTCTGTGGGAATCTGCATCAGAATTGAATATATTTGCCGCTAGTGCGACATCCTTACACCTTGTTCGAATTGATCACCTCGGACTGGGAGCAGTTGGGAGATATCCTGGTCGTCGATACTGAGTGCCCATCCGTTCCCACATCCACTTTCACGCTCGGTGGCATAAGCTAACCAGAACACGTTTCTTCTGGTTTCGTCTTCGATGACGGTTCGAGCGGGGGGGATTATTGAAGCGGGTCTTTCCGATTTTGCAATTGAATGAAATGGCGGGCACATATTTAGTCCCAGCGGAACGGTAAGGCGAATGGAGTAGGAAGAGGCAAGAAAAACCTGAAACCTGACATGAGATGCAAATTTTAACCACATAGAAGAGGTATCTACATCAACCCATCTAGCAAATCATAATAAACATAGATTAAATCAAAGTGAAGGAACGGTACTGACCGTGAATGAGACCAATAAAACCATGTCAAAATTATGTTGGCTAAATGTAAAGTGCATTGATTGACGTGCAACAACAGCGCAGTGAACATATTGATGTTACCTTGGAGCACTTGAAACAAATCCTCCCCCAATGAGTTCAGGCGTTCGGCGGTTTCACGACCATATTGAGCTTGCTGTTCAGCAAACGAGTCAGGCCGTTGTTCCTTGATACGATGTCTTAGTAAGAAGATCTCATCTTCCCGCTTTTGTGAGGTGAAGTCTGGTATGGAGTGATACTACGCGTACCTGGAGCAACTTCCGAGAAATTTGGAAGGGGAGGAGAAGTAACTGCAGCCGTGTAGAGGCTGCCTATTGCACATATAGCGTGAAGAACAGGTGCAGATGGAAATTTAGGGTGGCTCGGAGGTAACGCAAGAGTGCTCATAAAGCTCTGCGCATGGAAGAGTCGATTGGCATGAGGATGAAAGACAAAGAACACTTCGACTCTGCAAAGCTTTTAATCCCATAAGACAGATAATCAATAATCGGATATCTCACAAGTGGCGTAGCAGCTCCGGCCCTGGCAAATTGGGGGGCCAATTCGGCCATATGACATCCAGTCCAAACGATGAATCTGTTTGAGGTCTAGCAGAGGTGCTGCCAGTAGTTGAAGCAGATAAATACAAATCCTGAAGAGGGGAATGTGATTGATTGCGCTGAGCGAACTCCACGTCGTTCTGAAGCTGAGAAGAGCCGATGACAGTCGAGCTTGGGCTAGGCGGAAGAGCAGACGAATATGGGTTGAAACTGTGGACTGAACCCATTGCGTTCGGAGATGCTTCAGCCCCTGAGCGTGCTAGAGGTCTGTCTGAGAACAGCACATCCGATGATTGCACTGACACTCTCGGACTATCAGCTGCTTCTTTCTGAAGGAGCAGTGTCTCCAATTCATCTAAGTCAACAAAGGTCAGCGCGCGACTAGACCTCAACATAGCTACGAACTTATTCGATTCTCCAACTTCTCGTATCTACTCTTAGGACCATCAGTTGAGGCAGTGCTGCTTTCTACAACTTCAAAGTGCTGTGAGGTTAAAGGTCTTTATCAAGCGAGAAGGTCAGTCACCATCGTCGAACGTGCACTCTGGTCTCTGTGGAAGGTTTGTGCCTGGGGGAGCATGGGCTGTAGCATGGGCATGGGAGCGTACGCAAGTGGAGCAGGGTCGTTTGGCATCGCTATAATGGCAACTATCAGGATAGTTCCACCTAAACCAACATGAAGGTACCATTTCTTTAGCGGGCGTCAGTTGTGTTTGTATTGGGTATCAAGTTGAAGAACACACCAGTTTTCTCCTGCGACACTTAATCATTCCATGATATTAGCTCAAATCGCTGTTGGGTTTCTCGAAATAAAGATACCTGATGACATGCCTAAAGTAGAGTAAGAAATGTAAGCGATTTAGAGCGCGCAAAGACGTACTTGATTCCGCTTGAGAACATTTGGATGAGTACCTGTGTTAGCAAGAGGATCTGAAGGTGAAGGGCGGTTCGTCGAAGATTGTGAGACTCTAGGCATATTGCTTGTTGCTACTCCAGAAACGCCAAGAACACAGATTCGGACTTTTCACTATATGATCGGGAAGTCAAAACACGTGGGATCCGGAAACAGCGGCTACGCATTCATATAATATGTCTACACATGTATAAGAGGTAGTCCCTAGCATCAGGCACTGAACATGTGAAACTGTCCAAACACTTCTGTAATGTTGGCAATGCCTATTCCAGATATATTGTAATGCAGAGCTGTCGAGACCGCTGTCCATGTTTGATTGAAGACCGAATCTGATAAATTACGGTCGTGAACAACAAGGGGGGACAGAGCTGTTTCTGACCACGCAATCATGCTCCCACATCCCATGATAGCCCAACTTCGAAGAGCCCCCCCTTCATCAGATCCAAAGAAAAGGGAACCAGAGGTAGTGCTAAACGCCGAAACAACCCAATCGATGTCTGACGGGGCGATTGATCCAAATACTGCCACCTCCATCACTGGGATCATAGGGAGTGACTCGTAAAGGATGGAAGTATTAGTCGGAGAAATTGGAGGCGTGGAGGCAGATCCGAGGATATACTTCACAAGCGCAATTGCAACATCGATGTCTGAAATGGAAGATAAATATCTCAGAACAACATGGTCAAAGTTCCCCAGCACTCCATATTGGCGAGGATCACGTTGCTCTCTAGAAATCGTGGTCATGTTGCCATTTGGCAGCGAACTTAGAGCTTCCCCGCTGTAAACCAAAACCCGCGGGACAACGTCACGCTTCAAGACAACGGCTTGTCTGGCGACATCCGTTCTGGAATCATTGAAAGGTAGGCGCAGGCGCAGGACATCCAGAACGCCATACACAGGTCTGTCCGGGTAGCATGCCGGTTCGAATTGAGTAGTATTGTTTATCGGTGTGAGCCCAAATACTGGACCCTCGATCGAGTCAATCCACTCTTTCTGAGCTGAGCTGAGCCCTGGATAGCATCCCAGCGGAGGTGGAAAAGATGAAGGAGCCGGAACTGTCAATAGGCTTGCAACGGTTTGGGGTGACGGTGTGACATCGAAAGGAAGTAAGATAGGGGAGGCGTTCAGTGCTGAGATGAAGACCGGCAGGTCCGCCGGCCGCTGCTGAAGAACGGAGATCCAGTAATTTTGCAAGGCCATTTGGTACTGCGTGGACGAAGCTAGGTAGGTAGATGAGTATTATGACATGTGAGGAAAAGATTGCCTTACCAACGGCAAAGCTATACATACGGTCTAGAACAGATTGAGCACCAGATCCAACGTGCGCTAACTGAGTCTTCGTCGGTTGGCTCTGCAGCACAAATGATGTGTTTGGTGGAGCTACTTGTTGGACCGCGAAATTGAACGTGTATCCTGACACCAAAACTGAGAAAGACGTGTTCTCGACCGATTGACCAAACATGTTCCATGGAGCATTCTGAATGAAATTCTGCAATTTCATTACGGCTCGAATATCCTGCGATTCGATCAAATTCCAGAGCAGAGCGGTTTGTGCCCACTGCGTGACATTTGGCAACGTTCGCAGATTGAGCGCAGGGGCTACATCAACCAACAATGACTGGGATGTACAATTACTCCCTTCCGGGGCACCCTGAGCAAGCCAGATGCCATTGTAGACCGCTCTGGGTGTCATGTTGGTGAGGAAACATTGATTTAGTGTTGGAATGAGATCAAGGATATTCTGAGCTAAACCATCACATCTTCCAGGGGAAGTTGAAGTACAAACACATGTCGCATCTTGAAGCAAAAGGGTCAGAGAATTTTTAATATCACCAGGAAAATGACCGACTTAAATCACACCTGGCCCCAGCAAGGCCTGCAGAACACACAGGGGTTGCACCTTTTCTTCGGATAACGATTCCCAGTGTCGTACCGACTGCGGCAAAGACCACCATAAGAAAGACGAATAGAATGACAAACGTCCGTTTCTGATGTTGGACCAACAAATCCCACTTGACCATTGGCGTATCAAAACACCATGGCCATTGATCACCGAAAAGTCGCTCTAGTTGGGGACTTCGTTTAGGTTGAACGAAGTTCATCTCCAGACCTACGGTCATAAAATCGTCAAATGGCTCTTCCTTATCGGGTGTAAAACGAGAGCTGCGCCTTCGGTGAGAATGGTTGCCGCCATAGTCAACTATCACTGAACGGTTAACTGGGTTCAGAGACTCGAACTCGTCAGCTTCTCGACCATCAGTCTCCACTACGCAGGTGTGGTTTAAAATGGGAACAGGAGGTAAAGGCCGCACGGTTCTCCGGGCCATGACACGCCTGATAGATCGACTGGAGGAAATACGAGATATCCAGGAAGGCACCAAGCTTCTGATGGAGGGTATTGATTGCCGGCCATGGGCTGCCTGAGAACCCTCCGGGAGATACTCATCTGAAGTAGTGCCAAGCGAAGAGGGGTTTGAAGGTAAGATACCGGTACCTTTATATGGGTCGACATCAACTTGCGAATATCCATCTAGGAGATTCTCGGCAGAAGGGCTGGGTGGTAATGCATGGGTGACATGCACCGAAGAGCTGCCCTTCAAGTGGAGCTCATTGAAAAAGCCAGCTGCCTTTACGCCATAGTCTTGATTCACCGAATCCTCAGAGAGACGATTCAGTGATTCTATAATTGGTGTAAAGGCACTAGGAAGCGCCCATCCAGGCTGTCGCAGCATGCGTGTTCGCAATGGTGAAAATTGGACGTGAATATCACGAAATGCAGAAGCCACCGGAGGGTAGGAAATTTCGGAGAAGCCACTGAAGGCTTCACTATTACGAGAGGTGCGTTGGGCAGACCGGATGGACGCATTCTCCTCGAGGAGAGTTGTGATGAATGAAGTAGATAGCAGCCGATCTTCAAGTATGGTATCTATTGTGATGCTGGACGCTCCATCATGCCAATCATGTGGTGACGGCACGTGCGAGGCGGGTGGTTGGTGAGATCTTAAGGGATATGCAGGTGATCCATGTGCAGAGGTCGCATTCGAACGGAGGCCAGTGCCTCCCAGACGTGGGGCTGTCGATCCCTGGACTTGCAAGGTGTTGCGTACAGTGGAAGTATTTCCGCCCACGGACGGTATACTAAATGCAGGCGAGATAGGTACTGAAACGGGAGGGGTTGGAAACCGGGAAGACCACGAGGATTCTTGAATGCTACTATCGGTGGTGAAGGTGGACGCGTATGTGTTGTACGAGAGGGTAGAGACATGCCGAGAAGACCGTTCAGATTCATGATTCTGACTTGAGTTCATGAACCGAACTACAATATCATTATGTATAATTCCATACTGAGAATCAAGCGACGCACGCAGTAGAATCAGTCCTCAATCAATTGAGATACCAACGGACGCAGGCTAGATGTCGACTGGGTGAAAAGAGTGCAAAAAGCAGAAACAAAAGAAGGAATAGGTCGAACGGGTCAAGGCTGCGCTGAAGATGTACATCTTTCTTGGTGACCAACTGCCCATCATATATACATGATCATCAGCGGACACTGGACTCACGATCACGGCGGAAGGAGGAGGCAAGCGATCCGAGTCGGTGCTGGGCAGCGCAAAAAGTTCCCATAGTGTTGTTGGCTGCTGGCAGATGGCAAAACTGGGCGGGCTGTTTGTATACTGCCACCGCCTACCGCAGGCCGGCCGGTGACACGCAGCCTAGCAGCTTGGATCCAGCCCTAGGCCACACTGCAATTTCAACTTGGATTTATCGCGGATAGGACAGGTAGGACAGGATAGATTTACCACGGCGGCTTTGAAAACCTGCCAAGAAAATCATCTCACTTGATCCTGTAGATATCATACAATACCATCACCCTTCTCACAAAACTAAGCTAAAAATATGAAATGTATTTCTCCCGACATGATGATATGGAGTTTTTATGATTTTCATATGCCTAAAGAACTAGTTGGCGGAGCAACTCAAACGACGTAGATGGTTGTTCTCGGCCAAGTCTACAATCAATCTACAATAATGAGTCCTTATGATTAGAGATATACGCCGGGGCGTACAACTCGTGTACAACACTTCAGGCTAACAAAAAAAACTGTGCCTAAATTTACAATTTTAGTGAGAGTTACTTGTTATCGTTCCTGAAACCTTGAAACTTCCCATTTCAG
Source organism: Tricholoma matsutake (assembly GCA_026075535.2). NCBI lineage: Eukaryota > Fungi > Basidiomycota > Agaricomycetes > Agaricales > Tricholomataceae > Tricholoma > Tricholoma matsutake. The sequence goes on along the minus strand of AP026540.1, from coordinate 6,818,116 downwards.
GTGGGCTGAATCTTTACAGATTTCTGATCCTGAGGTTGCAAAGTTATTAGCTTGAAAAGGTGAACTTCCTGGTATAAGGACTGTAGTTCTGGCTGTAGGACACGAAGATAAGGACATTGACTCAGGAGTAAGACCTACTTGTTCTGCCAGTTTTACCTCTTAGAAGTAGTAGGCCGCAGCCGCCCGGCCCGGGAAACTTCCGCTAACGCCTAGCAGCTTATTTTCTGAGTCTACCGGTTTTAGACACTTTCGTGGCTCTTGAGGTTAACCTAGGTTCAATCCGAACAGAAATCGCCCAACCGTGTCCGGACAGAAGTCGCACTTAACCTTAGTAGGGGTTTTCCGTATCAGGCAGCTAGGGTTGGTCTACTGTCGGCACATTTTAGCATCTATGGTGGTAAAACTTGCTAAGAAAGAAACGGCATATGGTCGTAAAGGACGTTTGAGCAAGGACATAAATGGCGTAATATAGTACGGTGATACAAATCACCTCCGCAGAAGGAGAAAAATTCAACTGTATAAGATACTTATGCGACGATGCACTTAGATTTATTCCCACTCGGCCTCTTCACCTGCGGAGGAGGATTCACTGTGATCCAATGTTAAATGGATAGATGGAATTGCGACGTATGCACTCACAAACAGCCCGGATAGCCTCATCAAAAACTGTCTTCAAACCCTTCTGCGTCAGGGCTGAACATTCGAGGTATTTCACCGCTCCAATGTCTTTGCACATTGCAACACCTTGCGAGTATTGAATAGGTGACATGCGGCTGTAAATCATCAACAACATAAGCATACAGAGTAGACCGGGCAAATCTTACCGGTCTCGCAGTTTCTCAATCGTTGTCGGGTCCTCGCGCAAATCAAGCTTGGTACCAACAAGCACTACAGATGTTGAAGGAGCATGATGGGATATTTCAGGATACCACTGCATCCGGCATCAGCATGCCAGTCTTGGTATAGCGAAGAGCTCTACCTTAGTCCTGACGTTCTCATAGCTCGGAGGACTGACGATAGAAAAACAAATCAAGAAAACATCGGTTTGGGGGTAAGAAAGCGGACGGAGTCGGTCGTAATCTTCTTGGCCTGCCGTGTCCCATAGACCGAGAGAGATGGTCTTTCCATCTACCATGACATTTGCGGAATAGTTATCGAACACTGTGGGAGATTATCAGAACGGCAATGGAGTGAGTACTCTAGGTGGCAACACACCGGTGGGTATGTATTCTCCCTATCGGTGGATTTCTATGAAAGAAGGTGGATACATGTCACAAGAAGTACTTACTGGGAAAGCATTGGTTGTATAAGAGATGAGAAGGCATGTCTGACAGGTGTAAATTGTATTAACGATATATATTAGACCACAGTGCATATTATCTGATCCATACCTTCCCTACGGCACCATCTCCCACAACAACACCTGGGGACCATAGTTAGCTGATTACCACAAATGTTTCAAGCGTAGCACGGACATTTAATGGCCTGCATTCTGTTTAAGGGATGTTAAGGTACAAGGGTTTGTCGTCGTAAGGTCGTGTCGCTGATCGAGGCAACTCGAAACTCCTAAGACTGGATATAATTTCGGCGTGAGATTAACTGGTAGAAACGATATTGATATAATTGTTACATGATGAGGAGAATGCTAACCTTGGGGTGGGAATCTGGAAGAAACCGAGAGGATGAAAGCAATGAGAGGACAGGGTTGTATGGTCTGTCTGCAAGCAGGATCAAAGAGTTTACGTTCCTGTGCTGAACTTGATCAATTTTCTCACGCAAGCTATGTATGTGCGATCTTTGGTTTTGATGAATGAGGCAACAACGAGGCGTAATATTCTACAAGCTTATGTGTACACAATACAAGGCATACAAGAACATATTTATGGCACAGATATGATATTCCGAGAATAGTAACGTCAAGAGGATAAAATAGGGTAAAGAGGAAGGGAACATGGAATCACGAATAGATGCACCAGAAATGACATGAGAACATTCACCAACGGGACTTCAGAGCATAGGACAGAGCATAGCGATACAAAAGGGGGGGGGGGGGGGGGGTTGTTGTTGTTGTCGGAACAATCAATCAAGATTGTCGACGGTCATTCTCCTCTTCTTCTTTGGTGGAGATGTCGCGTGGCAATTCGCCTTGTTATTGTCAGCTACCGTTGAAGATGTGGTCTTATCACCTTCCTCTTCTAGGAGCGGACAAGTGAGCATGTCTGTAAAGTCACCGCCTACGTCAATGACAGTTTCGGTGACAGGACTTTGGGTATCCTTTGGAAGACTGAATGGCCCTAGAAGGCCGATACCAAGGCCGACACCGCGCGGGAGTGCGGCATTTCGCAAAACAGGACTATCATTTTCTGGACCACTGGGTGGTGAACTTGGGAGCTCTTGTGGCTTGTCATGTTCACAGTGGGCGATGGGTCCCCACGAAGAATACATGGTAACGAAGGGATCACCACTTGTCAGGAGTTCGGAGGTGCCAAGACTCGAAGAAGACGACATGAGAGAGGCTTCTGAAAGCCAGTTATCGGCTGATTCCGATGGCGCACGGTCTCTTGCAGCAGGGGTTGAACTGCGATGCAGAGGGGATTCTGCAATCTGATGTCGTGTTTTAGTAGAGAATATCCGAATTCCGAGGGGTGTAAGTGACTGGTCTGGAAAGAAAGCCCGGGGGGATGTATGTAATGATTTTGCAACACTTTCAGGCGTGTCTACCTCAAAAATGTTTCGCTCTGCTTTGAGGACGCGTGAAAGGGGCGCAGGGGGAGATTGTGCCATACCAGGACTTGCACCGAGGACAGGCAACCCCTTCATCACGGGACTATTCACTTCGCGAATAAGCATGCTCAACGAGAGTTCCCGTGCTCGCGAGTGCAGTGGATGGCTTGGACTGGGGAAACGCCATGGCTGATCAGAGGGAAGACGCGGAGGAGAGTGCCGAAAAGAAGGTGTGAGAAGGGGATCGTACGGGGAAGGTGGTACGACGGGGAGAGGAGTAGAAAGCTGTGTGGGAGGCTCAAAAGAGGCACGGATAGGATCAGGGGACGTTGATGATTGTGGAGTCAATGGCGGACTAAGAGGAAGGGCATGCGTAGGAGAGTGGTGGGTTTCTCGCTCGTCTTGAGGTGAATCAGATTGGGGAGCAGCTGAAAGAGGAAAGGTGTTGTGGCGTCGTTCCTTGACAGAATTCCGACGATTGCGGGGCTCGCCTGTGGCAGAAAAAAGAGAGCGGAATTTTGATTTGTGGGAGACATTGAGAGAATCAGTTTGGGATGCTATATCCAGATTGACAAGACTATCATGGGACTGTAGACGAGGCCTTGGGACAACGTGACTGTTTTCCTCTAGAACGCGCCGAGTGAGACCATGAAGATGAGTGATGGCGACTCTACATACTGTTTGAACCTCGTCCACGGGGACGGTCGGATCCATCGCGCCGATTAGACATTGGGATATTGTGTTTCTCAAAGATATGTCGTCTCCACATGCTCTTGGCGTTGACACCTGCGTAAGTTCTTCTGCAAAAAGTACACCTAAGGCGTGGCTCTTCACCATCGGGCCAACCTTCTGAGCCTCTATCTTTGAGATCTTTTTTCTTTGCTGGACACCAGCCGCGGGGAGGTTCTAGCTGAGGAGGATAAGAAATTATATTTGTGCTGGAGATAAAACTGTGGGGGTCGAGGAACCAGTTAGGATTTTCAGTCATTAGTTGAAAGGTCAGACCGTCTGGATGAAGATGAGAGTTTGGAAAGGAGTTGAATGGAGGATGAATGAAAAGGACGTTTGGGTCGGAAGGGTGCGGATCCATGGGAGGGGGATGTGAGTTGATGTGGCGGCGAGGATTGAGTTTAACAGGAGTATAAGGCCTTGGTTTGAAAGAAGAAGCAGCAGCAGTGAAGAATTCGAGCTCCCGACGTTTTCCAGACATTTTTGGTGAAGGCAGCAAACAGAGACGCGCTCATCACGTGTTCGTATCAACTTGTCTTCAAGTTCTCATGCCCAAATCTCAGAAAAAAACTGGTAAAGGTCGCCTTGACAAGTATTACAAGCTTGCAAAGTATATTCGTCTTCTTTCTCCTCTTTCTCTTTTCTTATTCCTTTTAAGAGAACAAGGTTATCGTGCTCGTTCCGCTTTCAAGCTCATCCAGTTGAACAAAAAATTTGCATTCTTGGAGACCTCAAGATGCATCATCGACTTGTGTGCAGCTCCAGGAGGTTGGCTTCAGGTCGCCAGCAAGTACATGCCTGCTAATAGTATCATCGTCGGCAAGTTTTTTCTATCCTTCCTCTTATTGCCTCCTTATCCACCTCTCTAGGTGTTGATCTCGTGCCAATAAAACCCATCCCTCACGTCATTACCTTTGCTTCCGATATAACCACCCCACAATGTCGCAATCTCATCCGAAGTGCCGTAAAGGACTGGAAAGCAGATGTCGTTCTTCATGATGGCGCTCCAAACGTTGGAACTGCTTGGGTTCAAGATGCCTACAGTCAATCAGAACTCGTATTGATGAGCCTCAAACTTGCCGTACAATTCCTTGTCAAAGGAGGCGTCTTCGTTACCAAAGTTTTCCGCAGTGCCGATTACAACAACCTTCTTTGGGTTTTCAACCAGCTATTTGGTAAAGTTGAAGCAACTAAGCCGCCATCATCCAGGTACATGTCTCCCACCTGATTATATTTGAAGACAACTCAAAACAAGTTAGAAATGTCTCCGCCGAGATCTTTGTTGTCTGTCGCGATTTCTTGGCACCAAAACACATCGATCCCAAGTTCCTCGATCCTGCACATGTCTTCAAAGACATTTCTGCTTCGGAGCCTAGCGTAAACAAAGATCCCTCTGCTGTTCACGCTCAAGCAAACGTTTTCCACCCCGAAAAGAAGCGACGACAGCGAGATGGCTACGCTGATGGAGATTACACACTCTTCAAAACGATTTCGGCACGGGATTTCGTGAGAGGCGGCGATCCAGTTGCTCTACTCGGTACTGCCAATAAAATTGTTTTTGGAACTGAGGAAGAACGAGAGTATGTACAGTTTATTTTGAATGTCATTCTTTTTGTTGAGACAATCACTTCAAGGTGGTTGAATCTCCACGTAACCTCCGAGGATGTCAAGGCTAATTGTAATGACCTGAAGGTCCTTGGTAAAGGCGACTTCAAAACACTACTAAAATGGCGTCTCGCCCTTCGCGAAGAGGCAAGTTTGAAGCAAACTCCACCAGTTTCCAATACTTTGCTGACCACCCTTCCACCACAGTTTGGTTTAGATAATAAGGTCAAAACTACCGAAGAACTGACCGAAACCGTCGAAATAACCGAGGAGCTCCACGAGGAACAGCAAATATCTGAAGAGGTATGCTCATCAAAGGTGGCTTTATATCTGCTCATTGTCTGTGATTAGTTGGAGCGCCTCAACGCCGAGGTGGCGGCGCGGACAAAGCGTGAAAGACGGCGTGCCAACGAGATCAAAGCACGAACCATCCAACGCATGCAGTTGCAGATGACTGCTCCCTTAGATATCGGCTTGGAACAGCAGGATGCGGCTCTTGTCTTGGGACAGGATGACGTTTTTGACCTCGTGCGGGCAGAAGATGCATTGCGGAAGGGAGAAATCGACGAAGACGACGAGGGCGATGATCATGAGACGGAAGAGAATGGAAGCGAGAGCGACGTAGTGTTGGACTCGGATCAGGAGAGAGAGAGAAAGGTGATGGGGTTGGAAGCAGAATTGGATGGGCTTTACGATGCCTACCAAAATAGGTTGCGTGAACGAGACGCCAAATATAAAATAATGGAGGCCAGACGAAAAAACACAGAACGCGAGGAGTGGCATGGGATTCAGGAAGAACAAGATGACGATGGTGAATCCTCCGTTGGTGGTTGGGATGAGAAGGACGGAAGCGACTTGTCATCAGATGAAAGTGACAGCGATGGGGAAACCTTTCTTTCCAAAGCAAGGAAAAGATCATACAAGGAAGGCGATACCTCTCACAGTTCAAAGCGACCACGCCTGGTTACAAAGCTTGAGGGGCCTAAGATCCCGGTCAGCAAGGCTGCCCAACTCTGGTTCAGCCAAGATGTATTTGCAGGCATAGACGGCGCAGACGTGATCAGCGACAATGAGGATGGGGATGAGGACGAACACGAGAAGGACAGCGACGACGACGACATGTCCGTCGATGAGCATAGTCGACTGTCGCATTCAGAAGCTGCTGTGAGGACCACAACTTAGCTGGTGTTCTGATATTCATCAATCTATAGGCTACCTCAGAAGACGATGATGACTTCCGTGTTGTTGCTCAAGGACAGGAGGATCGTAGCCTTTGGAGTATCGGGAATGACACCAACGAGATTAGAGGTACGTTCTTTACTATTCTGCTCGTTTTCTTGTTCACGGTCCATTGCATTCCAGAAGGGGGCCTAGATACTCCAGAACTTGTGACGCTTGCTCAGCAGCTTGTCAATCGCCAGACAACGAAAACCCAGCTGATCAATGACGGATTCAACCGGTATTCCTTGAACTCAAAAGAGGGTCTTCCTTTGTGGTTCCTAGACGACGAGTCTAAGTTCTATAAGCCAAACCTGCCGATCACAAAAGAAGCTGTAGCTGCGCTTCGCGAAAAACAGCGAGCTTTGGATGCGCGACCGATCAAAAAGGTTGCAGAGGCCAAGGCACGCAAGAAATTCAAAGCGCAGCAGCGTTTAGAGAAGGCCATGAAGAAGGCCGAGGGTGTCAATGCGACCTCTGACATGTCAGAGCGCGAGAAAGCTCAGCAGATAGAAAAGCTGATGCGCAAGGGCATGGCGTCAGGTCACAAGAAGAAAAAGGAGGTCAAGGTTGTGGTGGCGAAGGGTATTCACAAAGGCATCAAAGGACGACCGAAAGGCGTCAAGGGAAGGTATACCATGGTCGACTCCAGAATGAGGAAAGAGGTGTGTTCATACCAAGTTGCTCGCTGGTTAATCTTTGACGTGTCCCCTAGCTTCGGTCGAAAAGGCGTAAAGAAAAGGCAAACAAAAAGCGTACACGGACTTGATGGTTTTCACTGCACGCTTTTGATTGATGTTATGATGTTTATGTATAATATATCTTTACTACGCTTCCAAACGACGGTCCTGACGGAAAGCAGCGAGGTCCTCGCAGTTGTTGAAGAAGGATGTCCAAGCAACATCTGATGTAGCATCTTCGCATATTACCTAGGAAAATGGGCTGAGTGAAGAAACGTGAACGAGTCAATTGGCATGCCTGGCAAATAATAGATTTCTGGCTGCTTTCCAGATCCAGACTGCTCTCACTGATGGTATGGAAATGCGTGTGCGCATCTAGGCCAGAAACTGTTGTAGAAACCAATTCCGAAGATTGGCGTATGCTGGAGTTAGATTGAAGTACATAAGTCACATCCTGATGCTCAAGAATCAGCGGCGCGTCCGGTTGAGACGATCCTTCCACGACTGACAAGCTAAGCATAGACCAATCAATTCTGGGAATATTGCAATAAAATGGAAATATACCGACAAGGCTTGCAGGTCGCGAAAATAATTTTGCAGCCCTTGCGGCCATTTGTCCTGTGACAACGATAAGTAATTAAAAAGGGAAAAGCGAATATCCATCGATCTGTGAAGGAAAGTGTCAGACTTTCTGCTGAGGGGGTGCCTTATACGAACCGGTCGGGTATCATTAAATTTAAATGGGCTTCTGGTCCTACGGAGCACATAGGGGCTAAATCGATGGTCTTGTTTACAGACGATTTGTGTTGAGGGTGGTCAGCAGTGTCGCCTTCAGAGACAGATTTAGTGTCGGACAAGCCAAGCGTGACTTCGAACTTCAGAGCCGTTGGTGTCTGTGGGGTGCCTGTTTCGCGCCCTATTGCTGGAAGGGTGCCGTACGTGAGGCGATGAATAAATCGTTGCTCAGCCGGAGGGGTATTGAGAAGGGGAACAGGCAAACTGCTGACCTTCAGCTTCACCTTTACGTAGTAAGGCAGAAGTCGCACCTTGGAACGAACGCTGGCTTGACTCCGTGGCTCCTCACCCACTCCAGAATATTAGAAAGATCCGAACGGCCCTCTAAAGGAGATGTTAGGGTTACACGTTTAGATGAAGGAGATGGAATCAGAAGATGGCCAAAGCTAAGGTTTGTTAGGAAGTGCCCTACGTTAGGATAAACTACGTACGATGCAGTGAAGACTCTTTTGGTACCATCTGCACCCTCAAGCTGCCCAGAACATTGGTTCAGCAGTCCATCCCTAATGTCGCTCTCTTCTCTGGAAAGGCAAATAAAACACTGACACAAATGTACAGTGGTTCAGATGTACTTACCCTACGAAATTTACAGCGATCCCACATCTGTCCACTAGATCTCCATCCTGCTCTCCGTCGTCCCTGGTATCAACTGACAGCCATTCCCCGACGCGTCGCAATCTGAACAAATTGCGCCCATTGCCGAGCCACGGTAACGCTCGAGGGGGTAAAAAGGGATAGAGGGAGTACCGATGAGGGAATAAGGTCGTCAGCGGGGTTGCACGACTCGAAGCCCTAGTAGGAGAATAGACCAGTGTGGGCACTTCGATGGCAAGCTGAGAGAGCAATGTCATATAGTTCGGTAACTAACGAAGAGCGAATTACCTCGAAAGCAGCACGTGTTGCGAGTTTCTTTGCTAAATTTGCTGCACTGACATCCTCGCTTTTATAGGACACGCGTATCTAATCAAGGAACAGTGATTCATGGATAAGGAACACGGAGAACTCGAGTAACACACACCATCCCGTCACGACCCACGTTCTCGGTAAATGCACCAGATAAGCGCGATATTCTTTCGAGCAAGGCATGCTCATTTGTGTGTCCAAAGGGCAATTCAAAATATTCGTATTTTATACTCTAACCGTCAAAGTAGGCCGTTAATGATATCACAAGATGATGAAGTCCACGAACATCCTTGAATTCATTGATGTATTGACTAAGGTTGTCCAGCGAGCCTCGCAATCCTTCTGCTTTTAACGAAAGAGGACTTGCAGAAAAAGAGACGTGTAAGTTGTGCCTTAAAGATAAAGAGAGAAGATCCGCGCCATCTGTAGAGCTGAGGGTGAGGAAGGGGATTTTAGATGCCCAAGAACCAAACCTTTGCCAAGAATGAGAAAGGCTTGTCGAGGGTCTAAAGGAAATGCTTGTAGGGCACAATTAGTGTGAATATTCCGAGACTAACAAAAGTGACCTACTTGCATAAGTTACTTCAGTCCAATCCCGTTGCTGTTTCTGGATTTCAGTCAGAGAAGGCCAACCCCACTGACGTTCAATGATAGACGCCGCATAATACCATTTTGTACGTTTTTTAGGAAGGTCGAGTTGGTATAAATGGAGAAATCGACGCAATTGTTTCGTGCTGAATGACCGAACGAGAGTATCAAGAAGCAAATTATAGTCGCTCTCGTATTCGGATGTGCCTGGAGCCCCGTATTCTGGAGGTCGGCAGCGCTCGATGTCTGCCAATGTGACAGTATTGCTGGTGGACGCAACAAAATCCAGATATTCTTGTACTTTAGTCTGTTCCAGGAGGTTTCTGTGAGATATTATTTCCTCCTTTGGTCTAAGCGATTTCTTGGCGAGCCTCCCGGTAGCTATTTTTCTGGTGGAATTTACGACAGTGGGAGTCTGGATCTCTTCAGACTGTTGTAGGTGGTCTGGCGAAGGTTCGGCGAAGAGTGAGTCTGCGTTGGGACTCGGCAGCGACTTCCGACGCGTACGGGCAACAACAGCAGAAGCATAATGTCTGTGTCCTAAACGTAGATATGCAGAGCATTGTAATCTCCACAAAGAGAGCGACATCCAATGTCCAACTGCAAGATAGGACTAATGCTAGTGCCTGGCCATCCTAGCCTTAGGGTTTGTTGACAAATAACCACAAATTTACTTCTCGAAAAAAACCTCGTTCACAACTCGTTCACTGACCAAAATGCCTGCAACGACTGTCGACGACATCGACTTCTCTGATATCGAGGAAAAGTAGGTTTAACTTCATGCATTTACACAAGGGCCACACCACGACGAAATATATCTAGATATCGAGTTCAGTATGATGATAGCTTCGACAACACCCTAGTCATCGACGGTGTTCCTATTATCGACAAGACTAAACTAGAAAAGCTGCTGGCAAAGATATCAAAGGAATTTACACGAAAGGGAGTTTCAGTCAAGCCCGATGATATTTACATGCCTTGGGACGACACTACAGGGAAAAGCAAGGGGTGTGTCTTTTTCGCCTTGATTGTATAGCCCTGGTTAAACATAGCTAGATTCATATTCGTGGACTTCCGTAACATCGACGACGCCAACCTGGCGCTCACGGCCCTCCATAATCATCCATTTGACGCCAAGCACATTTTCAAAGTCAATCGATTCACCGATATTGAAAAATTTGCAGCTTTGGACGAGACATACGTAGAGCCCGAATTGGAGGATTTTGTAGCTAGAGTGCGTTTGTTCCTTCCTTGCCCGACATATTGCAGTATTTGGCAATTGGTGTAGGAACATCTTCGTGCCTGGCTCGCTGACCCTCAAGGACGTGACCAGTATGTCACATACCGAGGCGAGGACGTGGAAATTCATTGGCATGGGAAGCCTTCCCAATGTGAAATAGCTAACAAGCCTGTGAGCATCAACAAGTACATCCGTTTGGAGACTATAAGAGACTATAACTCGTTGACAGGACTGGAAAGACTTTTTATATGTGGCCTGGTCTCCCTTAGGTACCTACATCGCAACCCTCCATCGACAAGGCGTACGTTTGTGGGGAGGACCTTCATGGAAACCTCAACAGCGCTTTGCTCACCCTCTTGTAAAACTCATCGACTTCTCTCCTTGCGAACAATACCTCGTCACATGGTCAAACGAGCCCATCGTCGTTCCCGAGGGCGCCCCACAGGGACCACAATATCTCTCACCGGATGATGAAGGTAACAATATTGCCGTGTGGGATATCAAATCCGGAGATCTGCTTCGCACATTCTCAACTAACAGCGATGATGAACTTCCCGTCAGTAGAAAACAAATGCAATGGCCTGCACTCAAATGGAGTCCGGATGATAAGTTCGTCGCACGTGTGACGCCTGGTCAAATGATCAGCGTGCATGAGCTTCCCAGTATGTATTTACACGGGAAAAAAAGCTTGAAGATAGAAGGCGTCGTCGATTTCGAATGGTGCCCACTTGGTGACAAGGATAAGGAAGATGCGGAGAAGGCAACCAGTGGTACTGGAAACAAGGCTAGCAAGAAGACCAGAGAAAATATGCTGGCTTATTGGACTCCCGAAGTCATGAATCAACCAGCGCGTGTCACTCTTCTTAGCTTCCCGAGCCGTACCATCTTGCGACAGAAAAATCTCTTCAACGTAACCGAGGTATGTTCCCGTTGGATAGTATCTGAGTATTAGCTAACGTTGCTATGTAAGTGTAAATTGTACTGGCAAAATCAAGGTGACTTCCTTTGTGTCAAGGTAGATCGACACACGAAAACAAAGAAGTCTATCTTCTGCAATCTTGAAATTTTCCGAGTACGTGAAAAGGACTATCCGGTCGAGGTCATCGAGCTCAAAGGTTAATGACTTGTTGTCACATATCGACCCATCTCACAATCTTCCATTCAGACACAGTAACGGACTTCTCGTGGGAGCCTAAAGGCGAGCGGTTCGCCATAGTTTCCAGTAACGATCCAAACCTCGGCAATCCGGGACCTGGCATTACTATTAAAACTGATGTGAGCTTCTATCAGCTTGACCATGGCAAAAATGACTTCAGACTTCTTCGTGAGTCCTAATCATAAATATAATGGGATGATGATTCACCCTTCTTAGGTGTTTTGCCATCTCGAACGAGCAATGCTATTCGGTGGTCACCTAGAGGTCGACATGTGGTTCTTGCCACTGTTGGCTCCACCAGCAAATCCGAACTCGAGTTCTGGGACATTGATTTCAACATAGAAGACACTGGTCGCAGAGAGGGGCAAGCCTCCAAGGAGGAGTGGGGTAATGGTATTCAACTCCTAGGCACTGCTGATCATTATGGTGTAACGGATGTTGAATGGGATCCTAGCGGTCGCTATTTAGCTACGAGTGCCAGTGCTTGGACACATACGGTGCGAGCATTTAACGGGTTCTCCGCCGATTAGTGTGCTAAAATATTCCTTCAGTTAGAGAATGGCTATGCGATCTGGGATTTCCGCGGTCAAGAACTTACGAAGCAAATTCAAGATCGCTTTAAACAGTTCATTTGGCGTCCACGTCCTCCGACGCTGTTGACTAAGGAACAGCAACGACAAGTACGGAAGAATTTACGGGAATATAGCCGTACATTCGACGAAGATGATGCAGCCGAGGAAAGCAATGTCAGCGCGGAATTGATTGCACATCGCAAACGTCTCGTGGACGAGTGGAATGCATGGCGCACGCTTTGTATAAAGGAATTCAGTGAAGAGAGCCTTCTTTCGATCGAAAAGACACGAGAGGCTGAGGAAGGAAAGGAGGAAATCGAGGTGTGGGTTGATGAAGTGATTGACCAAATAGAGGAAGAAATTCTTGATGACTAGAGTCTTGACATGCTGGGAATGGATGCGGGTTGCGATGTGAAAGTGTTTGCGCCTTCTAGTTTGGTTTCGACAACTCGTGGGTGCTTGAATAGTGATGAAGTTGGGTGGTGCTCTGCCGGAACGAATCTGTCATAGAACAGCCGCTGATCTCCACACTGTTCTCACCCATGTTGGCGTATACCAGCAAGTTGTTGGACGCAGTAGTAGATTTCTACATAGATCCTTCTCCGTTGGGATAAGGATGGACACGCTTCGAGTGAAAAATGAGGCTGGGGCAACCGACGGTGATACCAGGAATGGAAACGTTGCTAATTTGGAGGAGGATCCCGGCTGAATTGAAGTTCTGGTCAAGAGCTTAAAGTTAATCCACATGCATAGTACAACCGGAGCCGAGGCCATTTCTATAGAGCAGCATATTACCAGTACTTTCAGCTGCCTCTGATCACTCCGTGGTGATGTCCCGTTTGACTGGAGCCAGAATGAAGTGGCAGTCAAGGAAATTATGAGAAGACTCAGAAGAGGTGGAGGATCACGTGGTATAGGAACATGCGGCCCCTGTGGGAGATTATCTTATCAGACAAGTTGCACCTCTACGCTACCGATCCACCATTAATAAACGTTGCAGTTCTCCCATACTTTCCTCTATTGCTTGTCTTCTCATAGATTTCTCTCCATTACCGCATGAAACTATGCCCAACGCCAATATCCCGTCCTCAACACCGACCCTCTGGGCTACAGGTACCGCGTGCTCTTACTTACTGTGTTTACTGCAACTGTCTGTTCTTAACCACCGCCCTTTTCATAGCATCCAAAGAATGGGTCATCCAACCAAAGCCAAAGCCAGGCCGCAAACCAAAAAAGGACGTTATTTCTCCCGTCGATGCGGAAGAGCAGGTGTGTCTAAATGCACACTTTGTCACTGGATTTCGTTGACCTGACATTACTTGTACGAGCAGCTGGACAGTGGAGGAAGACGCGTCCAGAATCGGTTGAGTGCTGCTGCGCATCATCAGGGACATGTCCTAGCTAACACACCTTTCTTCAGTGCTGCACAGCGTGCATTTCGAGAGAGGAAGCAGACACAACTTGCTGAACTTCAGGCTCGAGTCCAATCATATGAACAAGGCGAAGTTGAACGCACAGTTCAATTGCAGAACATCGCGAAGCGGCTCAAAGAGGAGAATGAAGCGCTTCGTCTTGAAAACACGCTGCTCAGAGAGAGAATTTTAAGAGTCGAACAGGAACACGAGCCACTCTCAGAAAACGACAAGAAGCGATGGAGGGATGATTCCCCGTTCTCGAACCCCTCTGTAGCAATCCCTCCTGCTAACAAAAGGTCAAGGCTTGGCTCTTGTTCACCTCCAGTCCGAACCCTCCAGCTAGTTACACCAAATACCCATTCTTCCCCGTCGATGGTCTCGTCCCCGGCTTCTAATCAGTCGTCAGAGACTCGTTACTCTCCCCTTCCCTTCGACACGCGATCCGACCCGAACCAAACCTCTCTACCTGACCTTTTAGAGTTGTCGTCGAACGTCAAGCCACTTCAGCTGACCCATGCACAAGCATTTGACTGCGGGTTCTGCACCGAAGATACTCCCTGCGTTTGTCGAGAGATTGCAGCACAACAAGTCGCTGAAAAGATGGCTTTCAAAACAGATGATTACAGGACGAATAATTTGGAACATACAACTTCCATTCACCTTGAACCGTGTTCTGTCGCGCCTCCACATCATATCTCCATTTTAGACAACCTGCCACCTTATCAGCCACCTATTCCTCTACGCAGTGGGCTGCTGCCATCCAATGTAAACTCTACTTATGGTTCGGCCCCCCCTTTGCCTCTACAGCGCACACCTCCTATCAAATGCTCAGGAGAGCCTTCCAACTGTATGGCATGTGCAGATGATGCCTTCGGGAAAGCATTTTGCACAGCTATCGAAGAGTCCATCGCTACTCAGGGCCCATGCGCAGATTGTCCCTGTAAGAACAATTCAGGATTCAACCATGACTGCTGCGTCAAATTTCCCGATTGTAATTGTGGCCCGTCAGTCTCTATCGAGTGTGATCCGGAGATAATACCCACAAATGATGCTTGGAGTCAACTCAAATCCCACCCAAACGTCGCATTCGCCGACCTCTCTTTACTTGCGGAGGTCGTTGCACGCAGGTCGAAGTGCACAGGTCCCCAAGTTGTCATCTCTCCGGCACTGGGATCGGCTACGCCTGAGCGCATACTTTCGCCCAAGCTTCCTTCTCTGTCCGACGACGATCCGGTACTATTAACTGACCCACACGCTCATTATCACGAGAAAGAGCGAGCCCGATCTCAATCAAACGGACCTTCCTCCCCTGCACTGGTGCAGCCGGACGTCCAGATGAGATGTAGCCGGCGGAGAGTGCGTGAAGTCGAAACGGAGGCCGTTCGGACTGCTTTACGTCTTCTCGACGCAAAATTTGCATAACGTTTCTAGGCTAATTGCAGGCATACTTTACATATCAGACTGCTTTCACGGAGGTATATCTTTCCTCACTGTTCTCCACACCCAGAATTCGTTGTTTGTGCTTTATCTTTCGCTCTCAACCTCCCAGCTAGCTTTATATACACCAGGAGGCACACGCATAAACGCACGATACCAAGAGCTCAATTGTTAATGAGCTGCAGGATGCCTGATCTGTAAATTCAGAAGACTAATTGCAAAGAATTTTGAATCCATCTATGAGCTCGCACGGTGTAACCAAGCATAGCACCTACATAACTTGCTATGGACCCTCAAAGTCAAAGAATCACATTTTTCGCTTTTCTTGCTCGAATGGGATTCGGTATTGAGCTTCTTGTTTGGATATGAAGTTGAACCCATGCCTCCCGCAAGCGTCTTAACTTCCAGAGCACGAATAGTCGTTCCCGCTTCGCTGGAGGCTTCCAATCGACACCGTGTTTGCGGTAAAGTAAGCGAAAGTTACAGGCCAAATCCTTCAAAGACGCTCCTCGCAATTCCCTTGGAAAAGGTTGGATGTGCGGCCATAACGATATCAACACTCGTTTCGCCATTGCGTACGCTCCAACAGCAAAAAAAGCACCACAAACCGCATCGATAGCCGGAACGTCGGGTTTAATCCCAGCCGACACCATTTCTTCGAAGACTCGGAGGGCTAGATCCGGGTTGCCCTGACGTCCATGACCGACAATGAGAATGGTGAACATGACAACGTTCGGTGCCACACCAATTTGTTTAGCTGACTTCATGACGTCCACAGCACCTTGAATATCACCCGATCGAGCAAGACCTTCCATAAGTGCACTGAAATGATATTCGTTGGGATGGATCCCACGAGTCAGCAAGACATTGAAGACTTCTCTGGCAGATTCTGCATCAGACTTGACTAGCCCATCATGCTGAATGCGCAAAGCAATTGTAACCATGTCACTCGTGATCCGCCGAGCAGACAAGGACTGCAGAAGAGACTTGGCGACAGATCGGATTGCAAGGCCTCGAGGTAACTCTATACCAGCTATTGGATGGAAAGAATCTGCCACCCCAGAGATCCGGTTCTCAGGGTAGTGGCGGCGAAGTGCTCCAGGACGAGACGAGAACAGGGAAGCCGTGGAGTTCCACCCACGACCATATAAGAGATATTTCTCATAACGTAGCACACAACTCAGAACGGCATGTAAGTGCCTCAGAGTGGGTCGCAAAGCCGGCGACAAAAGGTTCCGCAGAAGGCGAATAAGAACAGCAGGTTTGATTTGCTCTATTTTAGAAAGATGCGTAATAATGATCTCCAGGGTTGCGACATTAGGTTTAAGGTTGATGGCGCGCATGATATGCAAGACAACACCGGCGCTGCGCTGACCATATATGTTCAGAACACCTCTGAGCAAAGAATTGATCACCCGGACGGTGGGTGGAATGCCAGATGGAACCCAAGGAAGGGGTTCATCCAAAGAACAGGATGGCGACAGCAGAGGCTTGTACATCGTTAAGGGTACCTGTTTCGCGTCGCACATCCCTACAACAAGACGCACTGCAAGGTCTCCTTGCCTAGCGGAGAAGAGAGCGTACAGAACAGACGATACAAGCCAGGGGGTAGGCTTGACACCCGTCGTCGTCGTGCTCTGTAAGATCTGAAGCACGCCAGAAAGATTTGATTCCTTTGCCAAATAACTGATGAAAATCGCGAACGTGGGAGCATTTGGAACGAGATTTCCTTGAATGGAAGCTAAAACATCCGAAGACATTAGCGTGGAACGCATAGCACTTTCTCTCTGTGCTATCCGGTCGCCTCCAGCGGACATCACATCGAATATGACGCTAACGTAGCGCTGGTTGAAGAGTGACAGCAGTTGCATGGCACCTGCTACATCGTGTGCATCTATGCGCATCTGTATCAAACTGTTGACGACGGCCGTGGCAGTGGTGCTCCGGAGTTCTGTCAAGGCTTCCAGGGAACGGGTTTGTACTTGCGAGTCTGCCCCCAAAGATCTGTAATGTGTGGCAACAATTGCATGGGTAGATGCATCAACAGGAAAACCAGCTTCTGTCATGGTCTGAAGGGATTGCTTCGCCATTGAAAGGCTGCGGTTTCGAATGTGACCGGAAAGAATGAGATGGAATGTTCGACGAGTAGGTTTTATATTGTTCTCACGGAATTCGTCCAAAACTCCTTGAAGTAATGTGTAATGCTGCCTCTCTGCTAAAGAACGCGCACGCCAGTTCAACAGCCGAGACGTAGTCCGTTGTGTGTGACGCTTTCCCAGCGATACGGCCGTCAGGACGGCGCGCCAATCTTTTACACTCGCGAAGTGATGACACAGGCACTCGTATGCGTTTTGTTTTAGACGGCATCCGAATTTGTGTGCAAGATTCAGGACCTCAAATGACCGCCATGACGAACGAGTGCGTGCCAGAGCTTCTGCTACCTTGCGCACTTGCTCAGGATCAGAAAATGCGGTGGAGAGATCAGATGATTCCCGAATACGTTTCAAAGCGCGATGACTGCTCGTCGTATGCGTGCTCGTCGTATGCGACAGAAGCGTGTCCACAGCGGAAATAAGTTCTTCAGAAGGAAGTGTTGCTTTCTTTCCGGATACAGGCTTCTGGTGACCTGGAGAGATGTGTTTGTGTCTCTCCCTCAAAGGGTGGACCTGTTTCGCCTCTCCCGTTGGGTGTTTGTACTGTACAGTTGTATGTGTTGTACGCCATCGGTTGCTCACGGTTCGACTCGGAGCTTTGGAGCGGTTTGCGCACAGAGCCAGCACACCGAAGTGTTCAAGATGCGACCTTTGCGTAAGAGTTACTCTCCTGAACATGGACAGCCAGGATATCCTTCACCTCGTTCGAAGGTTTTGGGCATTATTTAAAAAAAACACTTCATGTCTTCGGTCACCTGACTTCTTTACAATGCGAAGTTGAAGGGCGGAACACCCTACTACTATTGATTATGTATTTGCACTACAAGATGGGCTTGTCAGGCAAATGCTCAGGCTGGCTGGCCACAACTTCATCCTCAGCAATATGAAGAGTAAAACTATGCAAACTGGAGGTTTTTAGCAGTCGCATTGATGCGAGAATATCCACATTTTCAACCGCTTCTTTCTGGTGATGTTTTTCTTCAGTAGCAACGGGCATACACCGTTGGAATTGAGGCGTCGAAAGCGTTATTTGATGAGTCGAGATCAGAGGATCGACCAAGGCGGAAACCCCATGCATAGTAGATTGAAGGCCTCTACTGGTCATTACTACGACAGGTGCGTGCGTCGCACGAAGGGAAGACAAAGCTGTCCGAATGCACAATGGAGGAAAGGTGGAACTTGATGTCCTCCGTTGTTCGGGAGATGATCGCATATGTTCTGCAATAAGCCGGTCAGGCCAACAGTAGGCATTTATAGAATCGATTGCAACTAGTCCGATCTCTGAGCCAGGAAGGTGAGTGGTATGATATCTTCCAAGTTGTGTCAGCGATGTGGCAAGCTGGGTAGAAGACGTTGGGCGAAAGATATGTAACCTCTCTAATGATCTTTGGGCCACGGTCTGAGCGATGTCGAAAGAGAAGAGCTGTTTCAGACGGCCGAGGAGTAAACGCTTGAAACGTATGATGTCAAAGCTGGCATCCATATCAAAGACAACAGCACCCTTATCCCAACCTCCAACAGTGATGGACTGGTGTTCACCGGGTGTTATACAGATAATGAGGAAAAAATACATGAGGTGTGTTTTGCCACATGATGGAGGTCCTTGTATTTCAACGACATCTCCGCGACGGAGATTGTGGGTACCACGGAGGTTGGCATCGGTCACGGATGTGAGCAGCTATGAAGTCTATTAGTTTGTTAAGATGAGAGAAATGTGGAAGGAGGAAGTATACCTGATCAAGGGATTCCGAGCAGATCTCATCAAGCATGACAGTTGCGATTGAACACGCTCACTGCCTTGTGGTTGCTTGTCACTGTCTCCATTCTTTGAATGCTGCTCCCCTTCCCTCCTCCCCAACGCACCACAATTCGTCTTCGATTATAATACAGCCATAAGGAGTATGGCAACCGTCCGAGCCTCACCCGCCTCTAGGCGTCCTCTTTCTACCCCCTCGACTCCTCCTTCGTCTTCAATCGCAAAAGGTGCTACTGCTCGATCTGCTGCCTCCTCGCGTGCATCATCAACTTTGAATTCCGCATCCGTGGCTAGACGACCGTCGTCAAAGGCAGCATCATCATTATCCATCAATGGCGAACTCCACGAATCCCTTTCTACCTTATTGAAGCAGGA
The DNA here is from genome assembly GCA_026075535.2 of Tricholoma matsutake. Classification (NCBI taxonomy): domain Eukaryota; kingdom Fungi; phylum Basidiomycota; class Agaricomycetes; order Agaricales; family Tricholomataceae; genus Tricholoma; species Tricholoma matsutake. The sequence continues at coordinate 6,798,770 of AP026540.1, read as the reverse complement.
GACTGACCATAAGGAGCAGGTGTGTATCGCACCCACACATTAGCTCTGGTTTTTCATTCTTGTCAAAGCTGCTAGTTCAATTGCAAAATAAAGATCAAATTATTTCAAATCTCACCGCGGAGAATGACGATCTCACGTCGGCACTCAATACAACAGAACAGCGTCTCAATGAACTTTACACCGAGCAGTCGCGCTCGGAAGTCGAATTGGCTCAACGAATAGATATATCGGATAAACTTAGAACTCAGGTTCGAGAATTAGAGAAAGAAAAGAGAGATATCCATCGTAGATATAATGAGCAGGCTAGTATTCTCCATATTGGCATGAGACCTACAAGCTTACAGTGCTGTAGACGGCAACTTTCGAAGCAGAGCGCCAGGCCTTCTACGACAATGAACAACACCTCAAGTCCCGCATTCTGTCCCTCACACATCCTCGAAAACCACCTGAACCTGACATTGCTGACACGGAGCCAGAATCCGAAGTTGAGCCCGATAACGAGGAAGAAGTACAGAATAATCATCGGACAGAAAACATATCACATCGGTATCTTCATGATGCAGAGGCTGAACCGGCCGAGATGACTTCACTCAGATTAGAGCTTTCTACGCTCTCGACATCATATTCTTCCCTTCAAAGCACACTTGTTCTTCTTCAAACTCAGCTCGTTGACCTTAAAAGAGTCAATAACGAGCTGCAAGAGGAGAATGAAAGTTACATGATTCTCTTGAGGGAGAAAACCCTCAGTGGTCAGTTTGACCTTATGAGGCAAGTCGGAGGTGGAAGCAGCAACGGTGGTGATGACGAGGAGGAGGATGAGGAGAGCGCAGAGGATGCTGATGTCGGTAGCCTCCGGAGCACTGCAAGAAGTACTCTTGACAGAGTCGACGAGGAACATGAGGACAACCTTGAAAGACAACTGGAGCGAAGTTTAGAGTCTGATATCGACTCGCCTGCATCACGTCACCTGGCCAGGCAGAGTCGCAAACGAACTCCTTCAATGTCGAGCGGGCCTCGAGGAGAATCACTTGCCGATTTGCCTATAACTGGTCCCGGGCTGGACCTTGCCGCGGAGCTTGGGCGTGCAGAAAATAAGGATATGTTGGCCGGTAATGCCATGGAGGAGCGTACCGCTCTCAATGGCAAGGTGAAGCGATCCAAGAGGGGCTCTGATAGCCGAAAAATATCATCATCTGAGGGTGGATTGGACACTAGCGGTCCAGTCAACGACATCGATGCTCTTCGAACAGAAGTCAAGTCTCTCAAAGATGCCAACAAAGCCTTATCTCTGTACGCTTCAAAGATCATCGATCGTATCATAGCGCAGGAAGGCTTCGAGCATGTGCTGGCTATAGATTATGACAAAGACGCTCGAACGCCCACGACAGGGGCACCTCCTGTTCCAAAGCCTTCGGCCACCCATACGAAGAACCGACCACAATCCGTTATAGTGGGCCGAACCTCTTCCAATCCTCTGCCGGCGGTTGACACACGGTTCAACTCTCCTCCTCTTACTACAACCCCCAGGATCACCCCACCGAATCCCAAGGCAAAGCGTCGCTCGCTGTCATTTGATTGGAAGAGTTTTTCCATCTTCAATTCGGCTGAGAAAAAGCCGGACCCGAATTTACGCCCCTTGACGCTGAACCCTGGCATTAGTCCTGTAACGGGAGCTCGCAAACTGGATAATCAAGAGGATGAAGATGATCGACGAGAAAGGGAACGTTTGAATGCTACGATGAAATTGATGGGGATTGAACCCCCTGCTACACAACAGTCTCCCTCCTTCTCATTTCCAATACCCACTTCTCAGACCCCACCCCTCAACAATAACAACAATCGGCGTCTTTCGTTCTTCGGCACAAAGTCTGTATCGAATTCAGAAACATCATCTATGAATTCAAAACATTCGCTGGACGACGGCACCATCAATGCTCGAGCAGGAGTTGGGATTAGAGGTGACCTCACCCAAGAAGCTCTGGAACGCGCTGAAGCGGAAAATTCCCTTGCCGCATTGGATGCACGCGAAAGAACGCTCAGTGCCGAGATTGCTCGAGGAGGCAATAGTGGGTTTACTGAAATAGCGTCGAGAAACATAGGCGGGAGAAAAAGTCGGAGAAGTGCAGGCGGCAGTGGGAGTGGGAGTACTGTATGGAGCGCGGGAATGAGCGGTGGAGGAGAGGAAGATTAATGCAACCTCAACGGATTTATATAAAAGCGTTGGGTTTATATGTAGTTCTGCCTTTACATACCCCTATTATGTAATATTCTGTCATATAACATTGAGATTCGACATTGCATCCCGACAGAAGTTCACGATTCGCCAAATGGTTCGTAGATTGGAAACTTGCTCTTACCGGTTTGACCTTGGATGACAGTCTGAAGGAAATAAGACGATAGAAGAGCCTGATGTCTCAGCCTTGCCTGCTGAGACTCTCGACTTCGCGCATCGAATGTTCGACGCTGCACGTAATGGTGACTCTCAGCTCTTACTGGCAGCAATCGAGGCCGGTTTGCCTGTCAACCTAACGAACGACAAAGGTATTCTCGATTGCTGTGTGCCCAGAAGCGTTGACTACCACAATTTACAGGGAATACTTTTATGATGCTGGCTGCATATGCTGGCCATGCTCAGCTTACAAAGGATTTACTCCGACTTGGAGGAGATCCCAACCGATTGAATGATTTGGGTCAGTCCATGGTCGCAGGCGCAGTTTTCAAGGGCCACGACGAGGTAGTACGTGCCCTCATGGACAACGGAGCAGACCCTCGTGCAGGGAAACCAAACGCTATTCAAACAGCACATATGTTCAGAAGAACGCATCTGATGGAGGTTCTAGGTACAAAAGAGGGTGACATAGGGTCGGAAGTTCCGAATCCCCTCAGTGCTTCTGAAGAAGTCAACAAACCACAACTAGCTTAGTGTACGCTGCGAGATACAGAAGTTAGAACGGATAGAACAACTCGAAACCCGATCTCAGGGTGTGATGAGACCACGATAAGGGAAAGGGCTATAGTCTGAGTGGGCCAAATGACAGAGCAAACAGTTACATGGACATATGTCTCGAGTGTGTGTTCTGAGCATGAGTGCGCAAAGTCTGGAACGGGTTTGAGGAAAATTCAGGATTAAACAGTATCAGAGGCTGTCTTAGTTGCTCCACTACGCTGTTGCCAATGAAAGTTAGGCTAAACCACCAAAGCAAGGGGACGACATACAGAGCATGTTTCCGTCGTGATTGAGAAAGAGGATTTTTCGTTCCTTCGCCAATCTTTCCAGGCTTCGGACGGGGGTTTGAAGTAGATTTGCTTGAAGAAGGTATGCCACTGTTTACAGATGCACTAATATTGTCTAGAGCATCCTCGTTGTCATCGAGAGCAGCGATGGCCGCTTGCAAATCATTTAGATCACCACCAATGATCTGCTCCTTTGCCTTTCGCCGAAGGCGACGGTTATGGGATTTAGAGTATGGCATCGGAGATTTCAGACCTGTGCGAAACACAGTCAATACAATACGGAAACTGAATAGAGCGACTATGTCCATACGTTGTAAAAATGCTTCCTTTTTCGATTGATGTTTTTCTTTTTTTGTCAACGGAATCGAGGTCTCCTCCGTTACAGAGGATTCCAGAATTTCAGGTCCCTGAAAAATGGCCTGTCAGATAACTACACGAATTCAATTCGCATGAACTCCACTCACCGAAGCTTCAACTGCGCTCCCGATCTCGATGTGTCGAACTTCATGATTATGGACTGCAAACTGTCTCTTGTTCAGTTTGACTGACAACTCGTGTGTTCGTCCCTGATTGCTATGGTCTTTTGGCTCCAAAATATCGTGTCAGTTTTTGAGTACTCGAGATTCATGAGAAACATTTACCATGCCCGCTTGTTCACTAATTACTAATGACTATGTCTTGAGGCATGGACGTTTTAAGCAAGTTTCAAGTACAGATCGCATCTTTCCGCCAATTATTATTTTAGTAACTATACAAGACATCACTATCATCTAGGACATAAAGCAAAAGGTAAACTAAGCTGAATCTGGCTCATCCTGTAAGGTTTCGAAATTTCGCGTATCCAGTCCATCACCCGCCACTCGGTCTATTTCTTCCCGTTTGGTATTTGCATCGTCCATACCCACAGCGATGAAGCTGACCAACACAAGAAAGGCCCCAACAATGATTTGGCCTGCTGCAGGTTTGCCAAGGGTAAAATCTCCAATGACTGCAAGGGGTATTGTGAGGCTGAGGCCGATGGTAACGACGAGGGGCGAGGTTTTGAGCATGGCGAGAACATAGAGGTAGTCGCTGGTTAAAGTGATGAACATCTGTCTATAGGTGGGAGCTGACCTGAAGGAGGAGGAGAAAGAAGTGCCTACAGTTATCAGAATTGCACCGACAGCATTCCTCGTAGCTGGTAACTCGAACGGCTCCGCCCCTATAAGATGAAGAAAGACACCAAGCAACCAGCATGTGAGGATGTTAAAAAGGCCAACAAAACCAAAAAAAAGTTGCATATCGATCCTAGATTCGGAACGAATGCGGACTTTGAGCAAGGTAACATAAAGAGCATAGAATAGTGCTGATATGAGAGCCAGAAAATCGCCGAAAATTCGCATCGAACGGCTTTCAAAAGAATGGACTGATAGTACTGGTAGCTCTTTGGATGATGAATCTGAGAGCGACACCAGGAGGACACCCCCAAAACTGCATGTATCCCAAATAAGCCAGAGGGCCAGCGATCTGATGGTCACGTACCTCGCCACTACAGCAGCAATCTTAGTATAGGTCAGGCGCTCCACAAGAAACAGCCGTCCAATACCCAGCGTAAAAAATCCTTCACGAGAAAGAGTCAGTTGTAAGGTAGAAGGTCGGCATTGGACGCATACCGCTCATGCTAGAAATAATTGTTGCACTAGCGACACTCGTGTAAAGTAGCGCTGCATTTACAGTCCAGTTGGCAATGAACCAGAGAAAACAGAACGTGAAAGCCAAATCCACGGTCTCTCTTGTAGTCAGAGGATGCAAACCTTCGGTAATGATAGGTTGCAGGTCCTAGCAAGATTATTTTGTCACCCAAGTTTTTACATTTACTTGAGACGAAGCACCTCTTCCTCCTGGACATCAGAGTCTCCACTACCCAGCCTGGTTCCTGTTGTCACAGGCTGATATCCCGCATCTGTGCTTGCATGAGTGACAATCATTTCGAAGTAGCAATAATCAATTGCTTACCCCGTAGACTGAACCTCCCGAATCGAGTCTTTCCATTTCGCCACTGTCGCACCAAACCTGGCAAGAGGTAAAGCGCAAATGAGCTTGTGCTCAGGTATGTTAAGCTATATAGAGGAGATGGTGTCAATCAATGCAACGAATATCTGAATTAGATCAACTCACAGGAAAGGTTTGTCATATCCTTCCTGGAAGAGAGCCTTGTCGTTTCACCGGTGTTGGCTTGTCAGCTTTGCTACGAACCTGGGATACAAAAGTGGATCTCACCTGCGTTATGAAATTAGATGCAGTCCAAAGAAATACTACTATCAAGAGTAACAGGATGCCTGAGACATAACTCGCCCCGCGTAACTGCCGTGTAGCTGGACTACTGGAGCTAGGAAACGATCTGTCTGACGAAGACGCGGCATCTAGCGTGTCCATTGAATCACGTCTAGTCGAAACCTTCACTCGTTCATTTCACTTGACATCGTTCGTTGTTTGTAGTGTAGGTGACATTGACGTGTGAATCATTCCACCACGTAAGTACTTTAACCCAATGCAGATCTAAGCTTGTCTTCAAAGTGCACATAGCAACATTTCAAGCAAACTCGTTATTTCTCAAGAATCTGGGAACTGCTATTATCGTTGGCATGGTCTTAATCTTTTAAGTATTTGAATTTGTTTCCCGTGTATCTGATTGGTGGAAGGAAGTCGACCCCGTGGGGTCCTACTTAATGAGGACTGGATCCTGCACTACATATCACTGATGCAAACTCTGTGGTTATTCGACTCTTGTGATCATAAAGTAGATCATAAATGTAGTTACTGTACTAAATTGTGACTCAACGGTAGGCTATGCGGAGCTGGGCCGAAAACGTTGTGTCCGGGCTTTGTAAGCGCATTCGGAGAACTCTCACGCGTGAGACGCGTTCTTCGACTTCCACTTTTCCAGTGGCTCATTTTTTCTACCCACCCACCTCCCATTCTCTCTCTTAGTGTGCTTTGGTATGGTCTCGTTTCCTCTTCAGACCTGATGTCTGTCTCGGGACCGACATTGCACACTCTGAAGCTTCTGCATTTCGATCTTGAGCGCGTTTTCGCGTTTCGTGATCCGGCTTCTTCAATTCCCCAGACCGATGTCACGTGTATCACGTGTATATCTCTATGCAGAATCTTCCCCAAACCTGAAAACTCGGATTGACAATTACTTTGGTATTGCAATCAGGTTTTCAGTGACTCAGAAATATCTTTATAGTACAAGATCTTTATAGTACTCTAGTCAAGATCTTTTTGTTCCTCTTTGTTCGTAGGCAGCGCGACTATACAAAGCTCTAATCCTGCCGTTCTACTGAGTATCATAACGTTCTGCTAACGCGTGCTATACTGAGATCGCACGAAAAGTCAACCGACTATAGTTGTGAAAAATAAGACAACAGATACAATTCGAGACCTAGATGGAGAACAAGTAGTTTCATGGTTCTAGCCCTTCAGGAGTAACATCATGTCCTGGGAGGGGCCGCTGGATGATACTTGACTTTTTCAAATATCCGAAAAAGGCTGATAACGAGGTTTATGCAGTAAACGGAAAGCCCAACCCCGACAAGGCAGATAAGGGCGAGTTGATCGTCGCATAGTCGGTCCCCCAATCCTCCTTCAAGATTAGGGATGGGGCTTGGAGGTCGTGGGAGTTGGTTGTACCACGATATGCTCGATGGTGATGCACATGGTACAAGGGACGTGAAGAAGTTGTCGAAACAAAGAGAAAGAGCTGCAGACCAGGCACAAATAAACAAGACTTCAGAAAGGGTGTGCGTTAGCTTGCCCGAAGTACGCCATAAACCCAGAGGCCGACCGAAATATTCGAGCTATACCGACAGAATGGGTAAACGGGCCATCGTTTGATAGGGAAAATGGAACCAACATAGATGGCCGCCATCACATGAACTAATGTCAGCGGGGCAAAGATTATGACGACCGTCCTAACAATTGACTGATTAAACCTGCGTCATTGGTCGAGCTTCGAGAGACGTACGGGGAACTGCCAACCGCGCCCTCTGAGTTGCTATCCATCTCTATCCTGCGGATTCGGATAGCAATACCAAGAGCAGCAGTAGTGAAGATGATGTTAATGAATCGAAAGAACTACAATGGGATGAGAGTAATTTTTAGGGCGGTTGAAAGACAAAGCGCACAAACTGACCAACGGCACATAAGTGTTGGTCAGGATGAAAACTCGAAAGTTCTTCCGTGCACGGCGGATAGTTGAGCTCTCTTGGCTTTCGTATGAATCATTGCGGTCTTCCTCAAGATGATCTGGGTTGTCGTCGATTGGTATGCGTTCGAGACCCTGGATAGCGGTTCGTGGGGACCATGGAGAATCCCAACCAGGAGTGACATTGTGGGACAAGGTATACGGAGAAGTGGGAGTTGGGAGGGTGATGGACAGTCCCCAATTGCGTTTGCCGCTACTAGTTGCTTGAGCAGTTTCGGGGTCTTTTTCCCTGCAAATGAAAGTACCTTCACGTATGGAAGAAGACGTGGGTAGCCAGGAAAAGTCCCTGAAGCTCTTTCTTGGGGTGGTCGAAGAAGACTGAGGCAAACGAAGCTGTCTAGTAGGGCGAGGAAGAGTAAAGGTCCACCAGCGAGAATTGAGATCGGAGACACTAGCATTGTAAGAAGCATCTGAAGGTTGTAACGCCGTTGGAAGATTAGGGTCAATGACTGAACTATGTTCTTTTGGAGAGGGAGGTTCATCCCGAGCCCATGCTGTTAAACGAAATGTTAGACGACGTAACAGGTTTTTAGCGAGACCTACGTGGGACAGTAATAACAATGGAAGGAGGGGGAGGGATGGCGTCAACGCTGGTTGTATGATTAAGACTTGATGTTGAGGGTGCTGAAGGTGGTCGCTGGCGAGAAGATACAGACATGAAGGCAGTCTAGAAGACTATCAGAGGCGATGCCATAGTTGAATGTCTGATGGTCATCGGAGAATTGTGACCATTCAGTAACCTCAGCAACACTATTACACCACAATGGACGAGTCCATCATCCCATCGTTGTCTACCGGCGTTGTTGGCTCTCGTTTCGTCTCCCAGAACGATCTTGATAATGCAAAGGCAAGACGTGATGAACAATGGAAGGCTGCATATGCCAGGTCTTCTAATATACGAATCTGCATCCTTCCACGTTGACCCACCTCAAATACAGGCTCGGTCAGGATCCTCCACCACAGCAACAAGAAGATTCTTATGATGGTCGCAGTCTTGCTGAAGTGAGCCTTTGCTTCTCGCAGCGCGCGATGTATTGAATTTCCACATATGATTTCGATGTGACGCAAACAGAAACTCGCTGCGAACAAGGTTGATCTTCGTGTCACCATGTTGCTCTCTCTCAACTTATTTTTGCTGCGCTACAGGTAGCAAAGCAGGAGGAGTGGGAGGAAAAAACAAAGCTTGGTGGATTCATTCATTTTCCTTTCCACTTTTGCACACTGACCGTACTCGTCAGCAAACCAGTTCCGTGCCCTTGAGGAGGATGAAATTATGTTTCTTGATTCCGTACGAGAAAAACAAGAGGAAGAAGAGAGACAGCGGAAGGAGAAAGATGGGGAGGAAATCAGACAATTTAAAGAGTGCGCTATCTTTCCTCTTTCTCGCTCACATTATCCCAACGATAGATATCCAGAGCCGTTGCAGCACGAACCAGTGCCGTCAACAATCCACCACCAGTTGGTTCAAATCCAACTGTAAAACCGGCTGTGCCTCAACCACCGGCGACAAGAAGAGACAAAAAGTCGTTGAAGGGCGTTGTCGTGAAGAGAAAGACCAAACCTCTTGTTACTACTAATGAGCTGGTAAAGGAAACTAATGGGGATGTTCCCGAGACCGAGACGCAGCATGACGCCAAGCGGCGTAAAGTATCACGATGATAGCACATTGTAGTTTTGCTCTTCCAATACAGCCTTTTTTTGGATCGCCATCAAAAGAACTTTGGTAGTAGTTGGCCGCTGTGTCACTGAGCGTGGCGTTCTTTACCGTCCACTGCTAGGGCTAGGAGCTGGGGTCCACCGCATGCGATTCAAATCTTTCTCATTTGCGTTTTTACCGCCTTCCCATCTAGCTGTCCGCTCCATAGCTTCTGCCCTCCTCATGGCAGTAGTGCCTAGGGTACTCCGTTCCAGCAACCGCCGAGCAGCAGGAGTCAGATTACCAGCTGCTTCGGAGCGACGGGGGGTCCACGAAGGCGGTGGCATACTTCCTTTCCCTCTTGTACCCCTCATCCCACCACCAGGAGTGCTGGCAATGATACCGGGTGTACGGCCAAGCTGTCCGAGCCCGAGCAGTCCAGCTTTGGCACGTAGACTTTTTGATGCACTACTGGAGAGTTTGTGAGAAATGGATTCCCGTGAGGAGACTGCAGGGATGTGGAATGGCGTGCTAGGGGTTGCAAATTCGACAGGATTATCAGATTGAGATATAATGCGCGGCGTGGCATCGAGTGTACCCCAGGTCATCAGCTGTTTCACGGCGGCTGGTCCAAGTTCCGCTGCTGTTGGTGAAGGGAGGTCGGGTACGAGCGAAATATTGGTTGGAGATCTGGGTCGATCTAAGACAAAAGGTGGTTGGTTGGGGAAATATCGAACCTCAGTAGTAGGAACACCTACAGGAAGTCCCATTAATGGCTGCTTCAATTCGACTTCTTGTTGGGCTTGGAGGGGAAGAGTGGCTCTGCAAAGTGGAAGGTAAAAATTCGGATGCTGATAAACGGGTGTTCCCATGTTTGATCGTCTTTGGATCACCCTTAACGTCTGATGAGCCAAGAGAAGGCCGGTAGGGAGACAGGTCTGCGTCGGGAGAGAACATGAAGGAATTTCGAGCCTATGGCATCGTTGAGTATGAACTGCGAATGAACAGCACGTAAGGGCTTGGAGCTGCAAATACCTTAAATCTCCATCCATCCACTCCGGCTGACCGGGTGTCCTTCACGGGAGCCATCACATCGACCTCTGGCTCTGAATCTTTAGTGCTGGCAGTAACTTGCTTGCCTTTATTCGAACCTCCCGCACTAATAGATGCATCCTCATCTTCACGTCGCGGTTCCTTCTCATTATCTTCCCCGTCCTCGCTACCATGTGTCAACAGTCCCACCGGGGCAGCAGCATCGATCACGAGCCTTTCCTTGACCCCTGTTGCCGGAGGCGCTTCTATCATCATCCTCTCCCTAGATTCTATCATCCTCTCGCGCTGTCCTTCAACACGTTTCTGAGCGTCCCATGCCCATGCCCATTTTTCCTTCCGCCTCCGATTCTCGTCATCAAGTATATCGGCAAAGCTTGAGTTATCTTCCGATGTATACCGCGCCTGGAACGCATCCAGGCTCAATTCAGTATCAAGCTTTGGTCTCTTGTGGGAGGGCCGTCCACGGGTGTGCAATGGGGTCTCTGACGGGGCGACGCCGAACGGAGTTTGTGAAGGAGTTTGAAGGAGAAGACTAGATGGTGTTTGGCTAACGTGTTCGAGCCGGCGGACCGAGGCATTGATGAGGTGTTGATCTCGGGAATGGATGGCATCGAGGTAGTCATTTGTGGCATCGAGTTTTACGAGCGAAGGGAAGAAGTCTCTGGCGATGATATCAGATAATGCAGCTGTGTATTCATCTTCTTCGAGGACAATTTGGCTGCTGAGCGAACGTTGAGGCCCAGAAACAGAAGACGTTGACGGAGGATTCATGACAAGTGTAACAACTTGTTCAATTACGTCAGCACTCTCATTAAATAAATTCATCCAAGGTATTATACATTAGATCATTCAAAATCTGTTAGCCTCATACGTAGACGCACTGCTGCCAGATCTAGGACGTGAATCAGGCTTCACATCCAAAGCCTTATTATCGTTGCTCTTGCGGCCAGAGAACCCTCCACTGCTCGGTCGTCCAATTCGGCTTTGTGCCAGCATGGAGGTCGTGCCAGACGGTAACTTCGATGCCGGTCTCATCGTTATATTTGAATAGACTCCAGGTAACTGTGGAAGAGCTTTACTGCTCTCGAAGTTATACCTAAAACTAGCCGCAGGGGTATCTGAAGGCGGTCTTGGGGGTGGTATCGTCGTTCTTGGCCCTTGGCTGTCCGAAAGGGGTATTCCTATAGCATTGGATCCAAGTGACGAACGTTTGTTGGAACCATTAGGACCAGTGGAACGCTTAATCCCAGTCAGACCAGCAGTTGCCGGATATGAGTATAAACTACTGGTGGGTACGGGTAGATACGTGGGGGTGGCGGGGCGAGAAACGGGGGTAGGGATTGAACTCGTAGTGGTTGTACTGAGACTGCCAGCTGATAGCCTAGATTGTGGCCGGCGGATGCCTGCATTCATAGTGCTTTGGTTAAGATTATTTGGCTTGATGAGTCCCAAAGCAGGGGCAGGGATAGATGTGGAAACACCGGGACGAAATGCAGTGGGTGCGGAAGGACTTGAAAGCCTTCGTCTTTCCTTTTCCTTGTCCTTCGGAGGTGATGGGGAGTCTTCCATGATCAGAACCCATCCAGAGGATTCTCCTCCAGCGTTTTTCTTGTTCTTGGGTTCAACTTCGTCACTGCCTCTTGAATCGTTGCTTCTTCTATTAGAATATATTGAGCTTTTGATCGAAGACGACGAAGAAGTCGCAGATGTATTCGTTATCGCAAACGGCGCAGGCGAGTTGGCATTCAGTCGAGTCGTCATACTTCCTATACGTAATCGGGGAACACGAGTATGAATCTTTTGCTCGAGGTTCCTCACTCGCGCACGCATTTCAGAGACCATTTGGACCCCTTTGTTTTTGGATATTGTGCTTGTCGTAGAGGTTGTACTCATTTGAGAAGGTTGACGTACTGTTGGAGGACGCAATGCAGGAGTGCGGGGGGTTGATGTCGATGGACTGTAGATAGATGGAAGGGTGTTCGATCGAGTGACTCCAGATGAGGCCACAGGTGTGGTAAGATGAGATTTATGAGGTCGAAATCCTGCACGCTGGAGAAGTGCAGATTGAGCTCCCGAGTTTGATGCTTTAGGAGTGGTGTTGACAGAGGGGAGATTTTCAGTGCTAGGCGACAAATCGCACAACTGAAGATCAGGAGGTGGCGGTGTGTTGAGAAGGTCGTCGTCCGAAGGAATAGCGATACGAGTAGCATGCAAGGGGACATGTGAGGACGTCGTTTCAGAAGGCGCTGAAGTATTGGAAATGGCTGCAAGCTGATCTTTGAGGATAGATATTTCAACGTTGGCATCTAGTTGGGCGGAAAGTGAGGATTGCGACCCGAGAAAGTATTAAACCGAAGTACCTCGTAGTTCGTCCCTAAGCCGTTGAGATCCCTCTTCAAGATTTGCCTTCTCTAGTAGTTCATGCTCAAGCAGAATCTTTTCCTCCAAAGCACGAGAATATTTGGATTCCATATCGGCCAAACTCGAAGAGACTGCGCGTTCGTTTCTCTCTAGATCGTCATTTCCCATCTCCAGGTCGCGTAGTTGAATTTTCGTGTGCTGGTGTTCCTGACGCAATTTATCTAGTTCACGTTGGAGAGAAGCCGTTGTAGTGTTATGGTTGGTCTGAAGTGACATAAATTTGCTCTGCAAACGGAGATTTACTATCCATCTGCAGAGCGACACGTCCAAGTAATACGCACCTTCCATTCGTCGCGCTCTTCTTCTGCTCTGAAAGCCTTCACCTTGAGATCCATCTGTGCCTTTTCAGTTCTCTGAAGTTCGTTCTCCAGCTCAGCTTCGAGCTCCTTGCTTGCGTGGTGAAAGTCATCGAGTTCAGCACGAGTTTCTGCCAACATATCAGCCACCTTAGTGACAGTTTAGTGCACGGACCAGATGGTGATTAAGAGCTAGTTCACCTCATTGTATTTTGCACGCCAGTCTATTGAAGAAGTTGAATAGCTGAAGTAGAGAACGGGTATATGAGTGGTGAATTATTGTGACATGAAACTGAGAAATACTTGATCTGGTTGTCGTCAAGTGATATGTGCCTGTCTCTGCGCAGAACGTCACCTGCAAGGAGAATGGCCGTCATTGCAGTTACAGCTACCGAACCACGAGCGAAGAAACAAGAAATTGGAAAACCGTCTGCTTAGCAGCTTGGCTTGAAGCTGGCAACTTGGACACATTTCCTTTTCTGGATTGGTTTCATGTTTCATTTCAGATCCGAAAACAACATGCCGCGCCGTCGTTCTCCAAGCAAGGAAGAGTTATTACTAGCGTGCAGTCCGGATCCGACGTTCAACACGGCAAACAAGTATATTCTAGTAATAATTGCTCGTGACAGCATCAAGCATAATTTTTATAAGCCTTCTGGTTTCGCGCACTTGCGTTTCTCAAGCTTTCCTGTCTTAGGACACCTCATTTCTTGCCAAGAAACAGGTTCCATAGTGGCACCTATATTACAAAAGATGAGTTGATCGAGTTCGCTTTGAACCTTTATATAAATGGAATTACCTGCTTCACTTGTTGCAAATATGACACCTAAATCATTCCTTGCAGTTGTGACATAATAGCTACGCGCGTCTCCTAGTGAGATCTAACCGGATATCAGTTCCTTGGTTGTGTTATCAGTAGTGCTTGATCAACCTTACCACAATCCCTCGAACGACATCACCACCTCTGAAGCAATCCCCGATCTTGACCCGGTCTTTTTCAGTTGCTCGTACGTCTTGTGTACGTATCACCCCGGTAAACTCTTCACCTGCAGGGAGTGGTACACCATCCACCACACTAATTGTGAGCGTAGCCTGATGTGGGGATAATCGAGTGATTGATCCAAGCACTATCGAGTTGGATGTTGGAGGATGAAACCGTACACGAGAAATGGAGAGAGTCTATGGCAGGCGCCCAGGAAGAAAACGATCATCGTCAAGTCTCCGACCTGAATTCCAAAAGGTAGAACGAACAGCACCATCCATTCGGGGGACTCCAACTAGACTTGCTCGCAGTTGGGCATCCCTAATATATATACCTGAGCCAGATCGCGGAATCGGGCCCCGAGGAAGGGGAATTGGCTGTCCTGGGAGGACAATATCAGGCATGGGGATGGCATCGGCATATACCGGAGCTTTGGCTCTGTTTGGGGACAAAGAGACACGCTCCGATAAAATAATCGAACACTTAGGCTTGCCACATGTCAATGGCGTCCTCTGTCGTTGCTCGTATTTTTGCACGTCGTATGTCATTGTCTGTTGTTCCCCGCCATTTACCTATCTTCCTTAGGTTTTCATGTCTCCGCACGTCGAAATGCGCTCTCGTACTTTAATATGCCTGCAATGAGCCCTACAATGTCCGAGGGCGGCATTGCTTCATGGAAAAAGAAAGAGGGTGATCCGTTCTCCACGGGAGATGTGCTGCTTGAGATTGTGAGGCGGCCCGCCCATTCGTTTTTTGTGATTCGTCACAACTTACACACCATAGGAAACTGACAAGGCTACGATTGACGTGGAGGCGCAAGACGATGGTATCTTGGCGAAAATCATCGTATGGTTTATATTCTAAACATTTATGTCGCATTCACCTCTTACCAACTTCAGGCTGAGGACGGCGCAAAAAACGTGCAGGTTGGGTCAGCTATCGCTGTCGTCGGCGAAGAGGGTGACGACATCTCCGGTGCTTCTGAGATGGTCTCCCGGGCACCCTCTCAGTTGCCTGCCAAGGAAGATAAATCCTCTGTGGCCCCTACAGACGGCCACCCCCCCCCACCGCGGAAAACTGAACCATCGGAACTAAAGCCTCAACCGGACTCGAAGCTCGAGATACCTCCAGGCGACCGCATCTTTGCGTCTCCCATCGCGAAGAAGATTGCGCTTGAGCGTGGCATCCCCCTTGCACAAATCAGTGGGTCAGGTCCCATGGGTCGTGTTGTTCGTGAGGATGTCGAGAAATATAAGCCCTCTTCGACCACTTCTCACCCGCCGTCGTCATCACTCCAACTTCCTGATTACTACGACACCCCTGTTTCCAATATACGTCGCACTATTGCTTCGCGCCTTACACAGTCCAAGCAAGATATACCTCATTATTACCTTGCTGTGGACATCAACATGGACAAGGTTCTGAAGCTGCGAGAAATATTCAACAAAACGCTGAGCGAGAAGGCCAAGACTGCCAAACTTAGTGTTAATGATTTCATCGTCAAGGCCGTTGGATGCGCGTTGGCTGATGTCCCAGAAGCAAATTCTGCCTGGCTTGGAGAGGTCATCCGAACGTAAGTTACAATCCATGGATAAACACGGTGATCTCTCGGTTTACCTTCCGTACGTGCTAGGTACAAGATTGCCGACATATCTGTTGCTGTCGCGACTCCTTCTGGTCTTATCACACCTATTGTGAAGGACGTTGGCTCAAAGGGTCTTGCTACGATATCATCGGAAACAAAAGCTCTCGCAAAGAAAGCCCGCGAAGGGAAGTTAGCTCCAGTGGAATACCAGGTAAGCTAGGCAATCACTCATCCATACTCTGCTAACCTTGCCCCCAGGGTGGCACATTCACAATCTCTAATCTTGGGATGTACGACATTTCTCACTTCGCCGCTATCATCAATGAACCCCAGTCCTGTATTCTTGCCGTTGGATCAACGCAACCAACCCTTGTACCCGCCCCAGAAGATGACCGTGGATTCAAGACCGTACAAATCATGAAAGTTACGCTTAGTGCAGATCATCGAACGGTGGATGGTGCGGTAGGCGCGAGGTGGATGTCAGCATTCAAAGGCTACCTTGAAAATCCTTTGACTTTTATGCTGTAAAACTTGCGGCGTTCAGAAGTGGATCTTCATTGCTTTCCTATGTCACTTAGAGACTAGTACATCATCGATTGAGAAGCAATCTTCCTAAATAAGATTTTCCGACCAATGGGTATAAATTGATACAAACCGAAAAAAAAGAATTAAAAAAAGAGGAGATTATGTAACCATCACTGGCACATCAGTCGCGTTGCATTTACTTTGACGCGTTTTCATAGGCCGACCGCGTTTGGGGGCACCAGGGGGTCGGGGGCCATCTTTTGAACCTTTTGGACGACCAGGTAAGCGGGACATGGCGGCTTTGCGAATCAAGCCGAAGATTTCAGAAAAAAATTGAAAGTAGCGCGAGAAAAAAGCAGATTGAGCAAGCTTCGACAAGCAGTATATAGATATGTGGCAGAATAGTGATTGTAGATAGAGACTAGTGTAAATGATGAAAGAGAATTGGTGTAGTTGGTAATGAGCAACACGGGTGGCAGATAACTTAGCGGATGGCAGATAACATGGCAGATAACATTTGGCTAGGAATCAGTGTCAACGAGATTCCTCCTCTTACACTGCAGGGATCGTTTCGAAAAAATCACAGGTACATTATATTATTCTTCAGCTAACTACAAGTACACGTGTGTATTATTACAAGTACAATAGCACTACAGAGAGGCGAATGTTATGAGCCACGGCAATTGCCGTGTCAGATAACATATTATCTGACACCCAGCACATTGATCGGTAAACCCTAAATAACGTGTCAATGGCAACAAAGTTCTCACGCAAAATATATAAAGGCGATCGCCATCTACAACAACGCATCTGCTTCTCATCTCACCAGATGAAGCCAAAATGTGCCTATGTAACTTTGCTCACCAAAACATCCTATCTTCCAGGAACTCTAGTTTTGGACTATAGTTTGCGTAACGTCAATTCACAATATCCACTTGTAGTGATGGTTACATCATCTTTGCCCGATGCGGCGAGAGCTGTTCTTCACAAGCGCAGGATTTTAGTGAGAGAGGTAGACAGTCTTTATCCTCAGAAGGATAAGCATGTTCTTGCAGCACACGACGCAAGATTCGCGGATACCTGGACGAAATTGAGGTGTGTTGTCTGCCTCATTGGATGGGAACAGCCGATATACTTGCCTACGAATACAGAGGGTTTGAGCTCACTGAGTATGAGGTCAGCTTAACATAGCTCTGTCCTATGATTGATGTTATTCCTGATCTGAGTTCATAGCGTATTGTGCTGCTGGACTGCGACATGATCGTCATGAAAAACATGGATGAGTTGATGGACCTCGTTTTAAATAAGGATCAGATTGCGGCAGCACATGTCTGCGCATGCAACCCACGCAAACTGGCGCATTATCCGGCAGATTGGTAAGCCTATTAATTCCTCGACCCTTCCAAACTCAGAGCTTCCATACAAGGATTCCTGCCAACTGTGCGCACACCGCCAATACTCACCCACTAGCATTGCCTCCAAGCGCAACAGATGCCTCCCCCCGCCCTTACAGTCAGTTGAACTCTGGGACCGTGGTACTTAATCCTTCCAAGGAGCTCTCCAACGCCATTGTGCATTTCCTTCTAACGCATGACAAGATTTCCGGATTCTCATTCCCAGATCAAGATCTGCTTACGGCCTTTTTTAAGGGAAAATGGAAGCCGCTTCCATGGTATTACAATGCCCTGAAAACATTGCGCTTCATTCACCCTAATGAATGGTGCGATGAAGAGATTCGATGCCTTCATTATATTTTGCCTGATAAACCTTGGCAATCAAGAGTGACGCCTCCGGGCTTTCAACCGGACCTCGAAATTCTCAATCAATGGTGGTGGCAGCAGTTTGAGGGTTTGAGAGAGGAAATGATAACTTCAGACCCTGAGGGATGGCATTTGGTGTTGTCAAACGTTGACAATGTTAATAGCACAGTTGTCTAGTAGTTGGCAGGGCCCAGCAGCATTTTTGGAGTGGACCTTCGCTACCATACGTTGTCACGTACGCCATGCAACATGGACTTCGTCAGTCCGGAATCTGTTTCGATATATTTAAACCTTGTCATGGTTTGCATTTGGGACATACGGTTTACCTTTGTGTGCAAGTACTCTTTGACAAAACAGTTTCCTGGCCCATCCTGAAGCTAAGAAGACCTGCGTGTGCAATCATGATCCCATTGTCGATGCAAAATCTATATGCAAGGTGTGTGAGGACAGCGAGCGAAAAACAAATCTGTTCCAACCTTTCGTCAGTTGCGAAAACTTGTCCACCGCGCTCTTGTGCCATAATCCCCATCATGTCTTGAAGACGTTCATTACCTTCAGTAGTAATGATAGAATTAGCCTAGGATGATGGGATCTGTGGCAATACAACTTACAACCTACGCCACCTACTATGAGAACCTCTTTGCTCCCAATGTGGGCCATGGCACGCTCCGTTATCTCTACGAGCATCGCAAATATGGTTTCTTGGAGGGAGAAGCACAGGTCAGCAGGAGTGATGATATTTTCGCCGTCTGCGTCGTTGGGCCCGCCCTCATTACAGAAACGTTCGTCCATTGTATAGGCCTCTGTTGCAGTCAACACTCCTGATAAACTGATGTCCATTCCTTTGGTGGCGTAAGGAAGCGGTAATAGCCTTTTGCCCCTGTAAGAGATGAAATCAAGACCCATGCATCTATGACAAGTCATTTCTACTTTTTTGCTTCTTGTTCGATATTATATCCAGGACTTGGATCATTGCTCAAGTTAATTACCCGAGCAAATCTGTCCAGGCAATTGCCAACGGCGATGTCCAGTGTTTCGCCAAAAATTCGATAACGTTGCCGAGAGTAGGCGATAACTTGAGTGTTTCCTCCCGAAACGTAGAGCACCACTGGATTTTGGGCTCCTGTAATTTCTCGACCCATCTCAATATCTTGAAAAACTGCATGACTTCAACTGGGGGCGGGTTATGGATCCAAACTTACGCCCAATGCAGTGATTGACTCCGACTAGAGGTTGTCCAAAGAGAACCGACAATGTCCGGGCAACAAGTGCAACAGACTGGAGGGGGGCACCCATGCCAGGTCCTACTGAGGAGATGTACTAACAGATAGAAAAAGGGCGATACGTATGTACCTTTCGTGTAGCAGATACAATCGACTTCCCGGATTGACACACGGGCTTTGATAAGACATTCGTTGATAACTTTCAAAATCCATTCACGATGATGAAGAGCAGTATCCCTGGGCTGAAACCCTTCTCCAGGCGGTGTGATATAAGTATGTCTGATGTTTGACAGGACTGCGACTGATCCATCCTCGGAGTGCTTGATAACCCCTGCTCCAAGTTTATTCGCAGAACCCTCAAGCCCGAGAGCCAAATACGGTTTCTCTAGTGTAACATTAGACGTAAGAGGTACGCTTGGCACTGACGACCGACCTGGAACTTTGAGAGGTGACCTGCAGATGCGTCCCGACATCGCTCAGTGAGTCGAGAATCGGCGGCGAGGTACCGAGTTACTTACGTAACGTAGTCGAAAGTTATTCTTGTAAGATACTATCACATGTAGCGGGATTGAAAATGGTAGAGAGTTTGAAAAACGATCTCATGGACGCATCTAGACAACCTTATATTCAAACTAATTGAGACACTATTATGTGTATTCTATGCAAACATTTTCCAGAATTCCGATTGAAAAAAGAGGGAGTGGATGACTTGCTGTACAACGATCTTTGATCACAAAATGCAATACATGGGAATACAAAGCTACTATCACTGGGTGCAGGGCACAATACCCCTGATGGGGTATTATGTAAGTATCTTGGAAGTATTCCTAATACTGTCAAGATACTAGCCCAGAAGTATGTTGCAAGTATGCTGATTGTTGATTACCATACCTCCACATTAGTAACTTGTACATATTGTAACTGTATTCTGAATGTCTTGGCTGAAAAATAATACAATATTTCCTCCCTACTATCACAATAATATTAAGATACTTCTAATGGAGTATTGAAGTTAAAGATCAAAATATTTTTCAAGGCAGTAACTTGGTGGTATTGAGGTAATTTCTTCAGTACTACCAAGATACCATCTACAATACTATCAAGATGATATCACAATACTTTGCTTGGGATATGTTAGCAATATGATGGAAAAGATCTAGAAAACCTCTGTGTCAGTATGCTTGAAATATCATGGAAGTACACAAACAAAAAGAGTAGTCATGCACCCCATACCTTCACCATACTAAAGCCAGGGAATATTGGAAGTATTGAAGTGTTGTTTATTCAATACTATCAAACTACTCTATGGGAAGTATATAAGAAGAAATTTGATAAATTGGGAAAGTATTATTAGCAGATGTCTGCACATGCAGGTCTGCTGTTGCAAGTATCTACTTCCATGACTGAGTACCTACATGTCCACTGGCAGGTATCTACTCAGGTACTCACTTGCACATCCAAGTTGTATGTCCAAGTACTTACTCAAGTACTTACTGGCACCTATTTGAGTACTGACTAGTACTTGCCAGTGCATATCCAAGTACTTACTCAAGTATTTACTGGAACCTATTCAAGTTTGAGTACTTACTTGTATATCCAAGTACCTACTTGAATGTCCAGGTATCTACTCAGGTACTTACATTCATCCAAGTTGTATGTCCAAGTACTTACTCAAGTACCTACTTGCACCTATTTGAGTACTTACTTGAATATCCAAATACCTACTTTATATCTACCTGCATGTTCAGGTATCTACTCAAGTACTCACTTGCACATCCAAGTACTTACTCAAGTACCTACTGTTACCATATCCAAGTACTTACTCAAGTACCTGCTGGTACCTATTTGAGTACTTATTTGTATATCCAAGTACCTACCAGTAGTTATTTGAGTATTTACTTGTATGTCCAAGCAGTGCCTACTAGTATCTATTTGAGTACTTACCTGTATATCCAAGTACCTACTTGATATCTACTTGTGTGTCCAGGTATGTACTCAAGTACCACTTGCACATCCAAGTTGTACATCCAAGTAGATGAATGTAAGTACCTGAGTAGATACCTGGACATTCAAGTAGGTACTTGGATATACAAGTAAGTACTCAAACTTGAATAGGTTCCAGTAAATACTTGAGTAAGTACTTGGATATGCACTGGCAAGTACTAGTCAGTACTCAAATAGGTGCCAGTAAGTACTTGAGTAAGTACTTGGACATACAACTTGGATGTGCAAGTGAGTACCTGAGTAGATACCTGCCAGTGGACATGTAGGTACTCAGTCATGGAAGTAGATACTTGCAACAGCAGACCTGCATGTGCAGACATCTGCTAATAATACTTTCCCAATTTATCAAATTTCTTCTTATATACTTCCCATAGAGTAGTTTGATAGTATTGAATAAACAACACTTCAATACTTCCAATATTCCCTGGCTTTAGTATGGTGAAGGTATGGGGTGCATGACTACTCTTTTTGTTTGTGTACTTCCATGATATTTCAAGCATACTGACACAGAGGTTTTCTAGATCTTTTCCATCATATTGCTAACATATCCCAAGCAAAGTATTGTGATATCATCTTGATAGTATTGTAGATGGTATCTTGGTAGTACTGAAGAAATTACCTCAATACCACCAAGTTACTGCCTTGAAAAATATTTTGATCTTTAACTTCAATACTCCATTAGAAGTATCTTAATATTATTGTGATAGTAGGGAGGAAATATTGTATTATTTTTCAGCCAAGACATTCAGAATACAGTTACAATATGTACAAGTTACTAATGTGGAGGTATGGTAATCAACAATCAGCATACTTGCAACATACTTCTGGGCTAGTATCTTGACAGTATTAGGAATACTTCCAAGATACTTACATAATACCCCATCAGGGGTATTGTGCCCTGCACCCAGTGTATCAGCTCTGTAACCTTTCAAAAAGTTCTGGGAAAGTTTGGAGGGGTTTATTATACATGGGTCCTTATAAGCCAAGCATCTCAAGGTGCCCCAACAGCAGATTGGGGAGATACAGGCAAACAACTGTTCAGCATGACAGAGATGACTCAAATGAGGGGAATGTTCATACTCTGCTGATTTGAATGACACGACCGTTTGCTCTGAGAATTTCAAATGGCACTGTGACATTTCGTGACCCAGATTTTCAAAGACCCTGTTTTACAGGTTTTTGTGCTCAGCATCGCTCTGATAGCAGCATCCCTTCAACTATTGCGAAAGTAACATCATAGCCAGGTAGAACACATGTTATTCAAGGTATATGCCAAGCCACTTTATGAGATGTTGAGTTGTCGTAGAGTTATTCATGGTTTGCAAAATATTTTTAAACTCCTGACCAATGATAGTATGCCCCCCTTTCTGGAGAGGTCTCAGAGCTTGAATTAGAAAATGTCACAAATTGTCACTCTTTGGTCATGTGATGTAATTGAGCCCTTAGTATTTTCCCATGGATGACTTGGATCGTGAGTGTAAAACTCACGAGTATGCAAGTACTTGTAAGTCTTAGGGTAGAATGAGTACCTCTATGTTGTATCATACAAGTAGATAGCAAATATACTAGTACAACAATATTGTAAGTAAAGTTATCTGAGTAACTGGGTCAGTTAGTGTAAGTAGCATAATAATTTCATAACACCTTGGCAGTTCCTTTTGTAAATCAGTATTATACACTCTATATAGTATACCTATGTGCTACACAATGAACTAGATGAATGGTCTAGCTTTTCTTTCATGGTGAACACCCTTTCCTCCTCATTCTTCTAAAAACCTTGCAACACTGTAATTCAATGATTCTGTGACTATTCCTTTCATAAATTGAGGATCCACACTGCATATAGCATATATACACTCCCTCCAATGCACTAGTCAAATGGTGCAGCCATTCTTCTATTATAGACACTCCTTCCTCCTTATTCTTCTCAAAAACCCATAGCACTGTAACTCAATAATGCCAAAGCTGTTCCTTTGGAAGGGAGCATGTACTCACAACACTCAGGGTTGAGAACTGTGATGAATGTGGTATCAATTCAAGATAAGGTAATCTACTTCTTTACAAATGTTCTCGTATCTAAGGAACAATGCATGTGATCACATTGTTGATGTGATCGCGGAATGTAGTGTGGGCATGTTAGCATGTTGTAAGAGAATTGGTTCTCTTTGTAACTGAAGTACTCCTGTACTTCAGGCACTCAGGAGGCGAGGGACAAGGTAAACAGGAATTTGGTATGGATTCAAAAGGGGATAATAATCTAAGACATTGTACAATAAAGATCAACCAACATGTGACCATGTGTATTAGTCATCAACATGTAATGCGTGTTGGGAAAGGGCTGGTAAGAGAATACAGTGATTCTCTTACACTCGCACCATCCCTGTTAAAAAAAAAACCCCCAGTCTCAAAAACAGTTCTGCTTACTCCTGGTTGTGTGCTTCCCACTTTGCCAGAGCCTCTGTATCGATCAGTTCTGATTTTGGCAGCCACAGGTCATGTTCTGGGCCATAGCCTGTCCAGCGAATGAGGAATTGGTATCCTCTCCCACGAGGTCGACGATCAATTATCTTGTTGATGAAGTATTCGGTTGTACTGTCGCTTGTGACCAGTGGTTTTGGTGTGTGGCAAGCTCGCCCTGGGAAAAGTTTGTTGTCATTTGGGATGTGCTTATGCGGGTGTGAGACGTGGAACATTGGGAATGCTTTTGAGGCCGGTGGCAGCTGGAGGGTGTAACTTGAGGACTCGGGATGCATGCGCAATACTTCATATGGTCTGTCAAAACAAGGCATAAACTTAGCTACACATCTGTCCTTTCCCTGCATGTAATCCTGTCGACGGTGTGCAGTAGTGAGCATCACCATCTCCCCTACCTTGTACGCAGGATCTATTCCTCTGCTTTTGTTTGCAGCATGTGCTTGGTTAACCTTGGCTGCCAGGAGATTGTCCTTTGCAGCCTGCATAAGTTCTGCCATCTCTGCTAAGAATGTTCGTGCTGTCTCTTCCTTGATTGGCTTGTCAGTGGCTGGTGTTGGTGGGACGAGGGGGGGTAGTAATCTCAGTGATCGTCCTGTCTTCAACATGAATGGTGACATCCCTGTAGATGCATTCACACTATTCATGATGTCGAAGCAAACCTTTGGTAGTGCTCTAGCCCAGCCTTTCTGATTATGCTTGATGTAGAAATGGAGACACTGTACCACCATCTTGTTTGTTTGTTCTGATGATCCATCCATTTGGGGGTGATACAAAGTAGAAATTTTGTGTTGAATGCCCATGAGTTTCATTAGCGCGCACCAAAACTTCAAAATGAAGATTTTATCACAGTTGCTGATAATTTCCAAGGGGCAACCATTTTTGCAATACCATTTATAGAAGAAAATGTACACAAAGTCTTCCACTGTCATGTCGGAGGTGCATCTGGAGATCTGAATGTCGGCACCGAGTCTGTCCATCATTGTGATGATCACGTCAAACCCGTCATCTCTAGGAAGTGGTCCCATGAAATCTATTGCCACTGAGTCAAATCTTCTGTCCAGGATGGGTAAATGGTGAAGTGGTCCTACATGTTTGGTGGTGCTCAATTTGTTTTGTTGGCAATCTGGGCATCCAAGTATGTACCCCTTCGCAAGGTCTCTTCTCATATTCGGCCAGTAGAAATTGTCCCATAGGTTTGCATATGATTTCTCAGCCCCAAAATGTCTGAGGTTGTTGTGGGCCAGCTGGAAAAGGTGTTCATGCAGGTTCTTGTATTTGGGTATCACCAGTCAGTTACCAAAAAATAATAGACTATGCTTGAGAGTGATGTGAAGGTTGTTGTCTACCATGGATGTAAGTGATGTTGTATTTGTACTGGGACATGTATTCCATCCAACAAGCTTGACATTGAGATAAGTCCCGCTGAAAATCAAAAATTTGTAACATTTTGTGGTCTGTTCTGATGTGGATGTGGATTCCCAAAAGATCGACTCTCCATTTCTTCAAAGCTCACACTATAGCAAGCATTTCCTGCTCATGGACTGGGTAGTTCCGTTCCGCGCTATTCAGTTGACGACTCTCAAAAGCCACTGGTTGAGCAGATTCCCAGGTGGGATCAAAAGCGAGTACTGCTCCGGTTCTATGCTTGCTTGCATCGTATGTGACAAAAATCTTGTTCTCTCCAGGGTCTTCATGGTTGATCGTCATTAGGCAATCTTGACTGACTACCAATCTTTTTATGTTCTCGAAGGCATATGGGTGTTTGGACATCCACTTCAGAAAATTCACATTGCACTCTTTGCACGTGAGCGGTGTGAGGATTGTGGTGTACTCTGCGAGTGTTGGTAGGAATGAAGAGATGTAATGGACCAGGCCCAGAAATTGTTGTACATGCTTTGCTGATTTTGGGGTTGGCCAGTTCAGGATTTGTTTCACTTTGCTGTTGTCTGCTTTGATCCCTCTGGCTGAAATATGGTGCCCTAAGAAGTTGATGTCTGTTGTGAACAATGTGGACTTTTTTACTGAACAATACAGTTCTGCCTTCCAAAGTGCTTCAAGAACCAGTGCTATGTTTTCCTTGTGTTCCATCCAAGAGTTTGACCAAATTATGATGTCATCTAAATAGATGTGACATATTTTCCCAATGTATTCTTTGAGAGCAAGTGTAGCCCATCGTTGGTGTGTTGTAGGTGAATTATGCATGCCCATTGGCATGACTACCCATTCCCAAAGTCCAAAAGGCATTAAAGTAGTGGTATACTTTACATCATCAGGGTGCACTAGTGTCTGAAAGAATGAGTTTGTCATGTCTATTTTCCCCCAGATTTTGCCCTTTGCACAATCTGCTAGGATGTTGTCAATTCTTGGAAGAGGGTAGTTGTCTGGGATTGTTAACCGGTTAAGGTGGTGGTAGTCATTCACCCACCGAGGGAGTATGGTAGGGTCCGCTTTGGGGATGATGAACGATGGTGAGGCATATGGAGAGGAAGAGGGTCAGATCCTTCCTGCTGCGACGTGCTGGTCGATCAGCGTTTTCCAGCCAGCTTGGTACTTTTGTGGGCAGGTGTATGCATGGGCGACGGATATGGGTGCCCCTGGGAGAAGTTTGATATGGTGAAAGACATCCCTAGGCTTCACATGTGGAATGTCACATGGGAACCTGTCAATGTAGGCTTCTTTCATTTTCTTATCTAGTTTCAGTAATGTTGCTTCTCCTGTGAGTTGTTGTATTCATAATTCACGTCTTGATGGTTGCAATCAGATCTGGTGGCCCCGTTGTGAATGGTTCCATGTCAAAACATTTGTCATTTTCTTCAAAAAGAGTGATGAGTTCCATATGTACAAGTTTTTGTCTTTTGCATGTTGCCGCTTGGCCTTCTTTGATTACCCATGCCTCAAGTTTGCATTTTTCATGTGGAGATCTTACAGTTGGTTTGTGTAATGTTTTCAGTTTGGGGGGGTTCAACAGGTTGTATCCAGATTCTTTGGCAACAGCCGTGCAGAGGTGCACATCAAGAACAATTCTATTTCTGACCAGAAAATCGAGCCCTAGGATAAGGTCCATGTGTAAGTTTGGGCAAATCACTGCATTGAGCATGCATGATTTCCAAATGGCATCCGTGGATTGGACAAGTAGTCTACAGTAATGCATCAAAATGAGAGGAGTGGAAGTGGTTGTGCTATCTTTATTGAATGCACCAGAAACTGAAAGAGGTTTGAATAAAGGGTGAGGTGTGAGGCACAAAAGTTCAGCGAGATTGCTGGAAATCAAGACTGGAGGGGAACCATTGTCAATAAGAGCTTTGATTGGTGTTGGAGCACAGGTGGCCGGCGCGTCAATGCAACAAGTCCAAATGAGATGTGAGGGGAGGGAGAGAGACTGCAGCACATACTCATCTGCTTCATGGGTGTCCATGTACTCATTGGACCCTTCATTGCTCATGTCTTCCTCCAAAATGTGCACACCCTCAAAGATGGCAGCAATGGTGGTTGTGCCATGCTTTTTCTTCTCGTACACAACTTTTGCCTTTGCAGCATGCGGCACTGTTAATTTCTTGCAGTCTTCTAAGGTCAGTCGAGGGTTCGTGCAGTTTCAGCTGATGTGTTCCGCATAGAAGATACAGCATTTGAAACAGCCCTGGTGAGGTCTAAGTAAGTCTTTCTCGGGGTCAGTCAAAGGGGGGAGGGCAGTGGATGGATTGTAAGCAGTCGAGTTGTTAGGGGTGGTTGCAGTTGTGTTGATGATGTTGGAGTCCTTCAAAACATTACCTGCTTTGGTAGCGTGCGCAACCCACATTGCACCTCGAGCAGCCTGTAAGTCCAATTCCAACAGTTCTAAGCACTCGAGCCAATCATTGAAATCTGTGATGGCATCTAAAGTCCCTTTGGTGGCGCCTGGTGCAATGCCATTGTCGGCTTTGTAGAGATGTTTCATGCTGTCCGAGAGGCGAGGAGGAGATGAAGGCGGAAATGGTCATGAGGGATGTGGTAAGGTGAGCTAGCAGCCTTGAGTTCATCATTTGCATTCCAGATTTTGTTGATCCAAGTAAGCAGGTTCGTCGAGCCCTGGACTGTAATCTGTTCCTGGACAAGGTCATCCTCCCAGGTGTGAGGTAAGAATTTCTTCTTTAATGTTAATGCGATGAGAAATTCCAGGAATTGGAGACTGACGAGATGGGCCTCATCCATGCTGATCCAAGATTGGACAGCGGTAGATTCAAAATTATAAATGATTTTGCTGACGCAGTTGGCAGCATCAACGTCCTTCATTGAGAAATAGTGTCTGCAAGCATTGTTGAATTGGCATATGACAGTGACAGTGAGTCTTCCCACAGTCAGGATTGGAGCCGCAGATGGCAAGACTTGTCATACTTCTGCGGGTGCATATAGAGGGTCAATAGTGGGGGTCATCTTAACACGAGTAGCAAGAGTGGGTTTGGAGTCTGAGTCTGAGGAAGGGACTTTTCTGAGTGTGGTAGTTCAGTTTGGGACAGAGGCAGGGGTTGGAGCAGGGGAAATGTTGGGTGAGGCTGGTGCAGGTGTTGTGCTCAGTGAGGTCAGGGGCGATGGCATTGTGAAGGCAGGGGGTTTGACAACAGGTGGATTGGCAGTATGTCGAGCTCGACTCCTGGTGGTGAGCAATGTAGGAACTGAAGGGAGGTGAGACAGGATGTTCAAGCTATGCAATGGAAAAGATATGGTGGGGTGGTGGTAAAAATTCACAATGGGCTACTTTTTGCTGTTGTTATATATGCGTCCTTGGAAGTGGGTTGTGTTTCATTTGGGGATTGGGGTACTGATAAGCCTTGGTTTCTGATAGGACAAAAGTTGCCCAAACATTCCGGTACAGTTCTACCTGGGAGCTTCTTACCCAGAAAGGATTACTTTTGCTGCTCAGGGCCTATGGTTGGCATGTTGTTTGGTGGTGGTGGTGATTGGAAAGCGTACTCCACAGTGTTTTTCTATGTGGTTTTTGTCATGTGGATGCAAGGCAATTAAGGTAATTTGATCACCCAAGGGTCTTTCTGTCCAGACTTTTTGGAGTTCCAGGAGTCCAGGCCAAGTTCATGTTTAAAAAAAAGTGTAACCAAAGTACTCCTGTACTTCAGGCTCTCAGGAGGCAAGGGACAAGGTAAACAGGAATTTGGTATGGATTCAAAAGGGGATAATAATCTAAGACATCATACAATAAAGATCAACCAACATGTGACCATGTGTATTAGTCATCAATGTGTAACACATATTGGGAAAGGGCTGGTAAGAGAATACAGTGATTCTCTTACACTCTTACACACTCTCCCATTCCAGAAACTTCCATAGTCACTGATTCTTACCTTCCCATTCTTCCAGAGCCTCCATCTCCAACAACTCCAAATGAGGTAGCCACAAGTCTGTGTCTGGGCCATAACCTTTCCACTGAACAAGGTATTGTCTTCCCCTCCCTCTTGGTCTTTCATCGATAATCTTTTCCATGAAATATTCCATTGCTCCCTCCACCATGATTATTGGACCAGGCCATTCCATTTTCCTGCTCGGGAACAGCTCATCATCATTTTCTGTGTGTTGCTTTGGATGTGATATGTGGAATGTTGTGCATTGTGTCGCTGGGCCTGGTAGGGCTAGTTTGTATGTTGATGTTTCAGGGTATGCTTCCACTACTTCGTAAGGTCCATCCCAGTGTGGCATAAATTTGGCCACCCTTCCACTCTTTTTCTGCATGTAATCTCTCTGGCAGTGCGCCGTTTCCAGCATCACTTTCTCCCCCACTGTGAAATCTGGATCCACCTCATGGTCTTTATTTGCCTGATGTGCCTGCAAGATTTTCGCCGCTAGCAAACAGTCTCTAGCTCCTTCCATTTCTTCATTCAACCTCTCTATCAGTGCTTTTGCCATCTCTCTCTCAAATCAGAGCCTGAGCTCGATACTTGCAAGGGAAAACCAAAGAGTTAGATAAACTAAGGGAACAAAGAAATATCTACACACCTTGCAAGAGAAAACCAAAGAGAAAAGTCCAAGGTGTTTCCCTGCAGAGGGTGCTAACTATATACCCAGAACCATGTGACGAAGTAAAATAATTCAGTCTCCATGTGGAAGTGGGACTAAGGAAGCAAGCACCGCCAGGGGCACATCAGAATGTCATTCCGCTTCATCCTAATGCATTTGAAAGTTGCCCACAACTTCTGCAGCATCGATGAAGTACAGGTGTGGTTATAGGTGAGGGGTGGAGCAGTTTGAAGTTGTTTGAGATAGTTCAAAGTGCATTTGAACTTGTTCAAAGTTGTTCAAAGAATGTTTGAGGAGTTTGAAGAGTTCGAAGACTGTTTGAAGGGTTCAAAGTTTGTTTGAAGAATGTTCGTGAACTTTGTAGATGTTTGTAGGGGTTCGTGAGTGCTCATCGAGGGTTCCCCTTACATCACCCCACCCTTAAGCCGCAGTGTCCTGATGTAAAAAACTCTGTGGTGACCAGACCTGGCGTCATGGTCGAAATCCCATGGAACCAAAAAGCAGGGCATTAATACGTTGAGGGGCAGTTGGGTGGGCTCTGTGAAAGTCCTTTATTAGCTCAGGAGCATCCAAGTCACCTTCCAAAATCCATGAATTTTCTTCATGACCGTAGCCCTTCCACCTAACCAGGTATTGCAGTGTACTGCCCCTCATCTGACTATCTATCACCTCTTCAATCTCGTACCTCTGCTCTCCTCCTATGATATCTGGTGGTGGTGGTGGATGCAGTCATCGACCTATGATTGGATCCAGCAGGGCTGGCATGAGTTTGACAACATGGATGACTGGGGATGGCGGTATGTTCAGATGGTATGCATGTGAACCTACAGGGCGAACGATTGGGTAGGGGCCAAGATATCGATGTGGGAACTTTTTCGAGGGCCTGGTCATGCTAATGTCCAAAGCATCGAGAAAGACTTTATCACCCACCTCAAACTTTGGTGCTGGGATTTGCCATTGATTATAGTACCTCACCATGTCATCCTTCAATTTTGAAAGGGCTGCCCATGCTTCGTTTAGTGTGGATTTCATTTGATCTGCAAATTTGTTGACAGCTTCGAGCTTCAACAGACATTGATCAGGTTTGAAACTTATCTGGGGGTGTCTACCAGTATCGATAAAGAATGGGGAGTGCTGTGTAGACGAGTGGATGTGGTTGTTGTATGCGAATTCACCCAGGGGTAGGAGCATGTCCCAATTGTTCTGTCGTTTGCCTACAAAAATTTGAATGTACTGTTCAAGCTCTTGGTTAACATGTTCAGTTTGACTATCCGACTGTGGGTGATATGCGGTTGAGGCTGAGATGGTGATTCCTAGTAGACGATACAATTCATGCATGAATTTGGCAACAAATTGGGGTCCTCAATCTGACAGCATCGATTGGGGGAGGCCATGCAGCTTCCAGACATTTTGGAGGTAGAGTTGAGCTGAGCCCAGTGCAGTGACAGTGGTGTGAGTGGTATGAAATGGCTTTGTTTACTCACCGAGTCCACCACAACCATTGCAGCATCGAATCCATGTGAATCAGGAAGTTTGACAATGAAATCGACACTTACGATGTCACATCGAGCTTCGGGCACCGGGGGAGGATATAGTTCACCAAACAGTTTGTGTTTTTGTGCCTTCATTCGAAGACACATATCACATGCCTTGCAGTACTGTCCAATGTAACAAGACATGTTCAGCCACCAGTAGTTCCTTGAAATGAGTTTGAGGGTCTTCCAACATCCAGCATGTCCCCCAATCTTCGAGTCATGGTGTTGTTCAGCGATTCTGCATCATAGGTCAGGTATCATCGGAACATAAATTCGATCATGAAACCTCCATAGTCCATCCTCCTTTGCCCACTCTGAACTTTGCAGTGTTTTGCCCTTCAACCTCTCCAAATCTTTCATCGCTAACATCACTGCATCTTTGCTCCTTCCATCCTGAACTCCTCTTCGAATTTTGCAAAGTAAATCCCTCTCAGCTCCCTCAATGGTGATTCCCTCAAGTGCCCAGATGGCAAAGAATTCGGGTCAAAGTAGCATGGTATTGTGGTTATCATCGGCACCATTGCTGTGATCTGTGCAGCATGAAAGAGCATCTGGCTTACTCATGCTCTTTCCAGGACGATGGTGCATGACAGAATTGAATCTAGACAGGTAAAGTGACCAACGAGCCTATCTGCAATTTAGTTTCTTCATGGTCATGAAGTACTCAAGGTTTTTGTGGTCCATCCAGATTTTGACCTTATGTTTCACACCTTTGAGAAAATGTCTCCATTCCTCCAATGATTGCTGAGAGAGGACTGAGCCTGTAGCATAGTCTGAACAATCTGCCTCGATACAAAAAGCCTTCAAATCATCTGCAAAATGAAGGATGGGTGAGGATGTGATGCGGTTTTTGATTTCATCAAACACCAATTGTTCTGCTTCAGCCCAACCCCACCTTTGATCCTTTTTCGTGAGTTCGAACATCGGCTTCACATGATGGGAAAAGCCTTCAATGAACCTGTGATAAAAATTCACAAAACTGAGGAAGGATTGAACCTACTTTCGATTCGTCGGTGTGGGCCACTCTGTTACACTGGCTACCTTGACTGGATCCATATGAATCTCCCCTTCGGAGATGATCAACCCAAAATATTTGATAGAGGTTTTTTTGAATTCATTTTTCATGTCGAAGGAAGAGTTTGTGTTTTTGAAGTAGTTCGAGTATGAGTCAAGTGACATGACACTGTTCTTCCATGGATTTTGCAAAAATGAGGATATCATTGAGGTAGATGCAAACCACACCCTCCATGATGAGATCCTGGAAGATATCATTCATCATTGTCTGGAAGGTGGAGGGGGAG
The DNA here is from genome assembly GCA_026075535.2 of Tricholoma matsutake. NCBI lineage: Eukaryota > Fungi > Basidiomycota > Agaricomycetes > Agaricales > Tricholomataceae > Tricholoma > Tricholoma matsutake. Next base: position 6,766,491 of record AP026540.1, on the reverse strand, counting down.
TTCATGAGTCTGAAAAACATTACCAGGGGTTCAAAAAGGCCGTGATTTGTATGAAACACTGCTTTCCACTCATCACCTTCCTTCATCTGAACATTATTGTACCCCCATCAAACATCAAGCTTCGTGAAATACTTTGCACTTCGAAGTTGATTTACAAGCTCTGAAATTAGGGGCAAGGGGTATCAGTTTTTTATCGTGATAGCATTCAGGGCCCGATAATCCTGCACGAGTCGAAGGCTGTCATCTTTCTTCTTGATGAAGAAGACAGGGGATGCTATCAGAGATTTTGAAGGACAAATTTGACCGCTGCTGAGGTTCTCCTGAATGAACTCATCCATTTCGGACTGTTCACTAGGGGCCAAAGGGTAGACCTTACAGCTCAAAGATTTCACACCTGGGACCAATTCGATGGCATGATCCCACACCTTATGATCAGGAGATGATCAAATGACAATTTTGCAAAAAGGTCTTCGAAATCATGAAGGTGTGTAGGGACAGATTTGTGGAACGATGTAGGTTGGGTGTTCTTATGAAAGGCCTCAGCCAACCTCTGTGAAATGTTTGATGTGGCTCGAATAAACTTGGCCTCACAGGGGATGGTGGCCATGAAGATGTGATCACCATCTTCAAGCTCATCCTCACCAGTATAGGGTTTGTTTTCATTGGACTCGTCATCGTCATCATTATTGACATCATCATGGACCTCATCAATATCATTGTCATCATTATCATTGATGAGATCTGGATAATCTGGGATGTCCTCCATCTCAACGTCTGTCAAGGGCATCGGGCCTGCTCGACAGGCTCGAAGACTCTCCACCTCCTTGAAGGCAAGCTTGCATTCTTCGTTGGTCTCATTCTGGCAAGTACAACAGTGGTCAGGGCATCGACTCATCTTAACCTCACCTGATGTCCAATTGACTTTGGAGTTGTGTTTTTGAAGCCAGGTAAGGCCTAAGATGACATCCTGCTTCCCAAGGCCTGTGATAGCGATTGTCACACGTTCAGAGTGGTTGCGATATTGTAGAACTGTCTCCCAGACCTCCGAAATGCTGCCTGCTTCATTCAGCAAACCATCCACATTATACACTGGTATGGGTCGACTGAGTTGCTTTGTAGTCAAATGATGTAATTTCATGAAGTCGGAGCTGATGAAGAGGTTGGTCGCACCACTGTCCAGAAGAGCATTTGTTGAGGGGATTTTGCCGGTATTGAGGGTTTGCATCGATATCGGAAGCTCGAAAGAGTTCATACTCAGGTTCGAAGCTACGATATACCGTTCGGGGAGCTGTTTCTCCCAGTTCAGACAATTTCGAAAACGATTTCGAAGGGTTGGGGAAGGTAGTATGGCTGCAAGATTGTTCGAAGTAGGAGTCATCAAAGAAATAGAAATAGAATCTAATTTGTGCACTTCCTCTACTGACAACACTGCGAAATGATTACTACTAGACAACGGTGGCATACTGTTCACTCGTTGTCTGGGCCAAAATCCTCTACCACTTTGTTTGGGGCTTTGTCTTCTCATTCCGCCATTTTCCTTATGTTGAGGGCCATGAACTCCTCCTGTGCGAATCCCTGTCTTTCTCCGAAGTCCATGTACTGGACATCAAATCATTTCAGGCACTCGGGTCATGCATGCCCAGGCTGTCCACATCGAAAGCACATGAGAGAGCTCGCATCCTTTGGCTGTGTGGGTGTGGAAACACTGGGTACAGGAGGAATGTACCTTGACAGGTTTGAAGTCATTGCAATTTGCGGTGCGTACCTCGACAGGGGTGGAGGGGGGTTTGGAAGCCTCATCAGAAGTTGATGAAACATGCTATTGTTCACCAAAGACATTTTGTGGTGCGAGACGTGCCACGAAGAGGCTCGAAATGCTTTGTTTGCAATCTGATTTTCATCGCACAAGATTGCAGCATTGTACCATTGTCTTGGATTCTCATCCAAGGGATGTCCAGAAGTGAGGCAGGCAACATGGTCCTGAACCTTGGGATTGCGCCCTTGTCAAAATTTGAGGACAATGTGGGCTCCTTCAAAGTATCGTGCATGATCAATGATTTCGCGAAAATTGTTGACATACTTGTCGATGGTTCAAGACCCCTGGAAGTACTTTGAGGTCTCTAGCTCAGTCCTCGATGTCTGAACCTTGTTCTTTGGTCAAAAGTCAGCGATGAACTCGACGATGAACTCCATCCATGATGCATCAGGTAGACTCCCTATGGCTTGATAGCTGCCCATAATTCTGTTGACAAAATGCGCTGCTCGTCCGCTTTTCATGAAGGACATGGCCCACATGATTTTCAAATGTTCATCCTCGAACTGATGGGGTGCAAGCTGGAGGTACAGTTCGCATGAATTTAGGAATGAAGGTCCTTTCGTATGATCACCTGAAAAGTCACTTGGGGATGCGGGTTTGATTGAACATGTTCCCTTTGTAGTCGAAGGTAGTTCGTGAGGCAATTTGGGTATAGGAGAGAGAGGGGATTGTTCAGACACAAGGTTCAAAATGCTGGCGGGTGCACTAGCAGGGTTTGAAGCACTAGGAAGGACATTAACCTCATCTTGATTCGCATTCACGAGGAACAGTTGGTGCAGGGATTGGTTGATAGCCGTGATATCACCTTTGAGCTTTCTCTGCCACTCATCGGTTTGCTCAGTAGCCATTGGAATGTTATAGTAGGATAAGGAGAAAGAAGTGGATGGAGGATAGAAGGATCCTACAAGCCGCGAGGAAGACTTCAAAAATGTATGGAATTTTCGTGGTCCAACTGACTGACTGGGGAACCTTGCTACTCTCAGTCCACCAAGAAGGAGACTTTTCTTCTGTAAGGGCAACCTTACAGTCAGAGCCTGAGCTCAATACTTGCAAGGGAAAACCAAAGAGTTAGATAAACTAAGGGAACAAAGAAATATCTACACACCTTGCAAGGGAAAACCAAAGAAAAAAGTCTAAGGTGTTTCCCTGTAGAGGGTGCTAACTATATACCCGGAACCATGTGACAAAGTAAAATAATTCAGTCTCCATGTGGAAGCAGGACTAAGGAAGCAAGCACCGCCAGGGGCGCATCAGAATGTCATTCCACTTCATCCTAATACACTCGAAAGTCACCCCACGACTTCTGCAGCATCGATGAAGTATGGGTGTGGTCGTAGGTGAGGGGTGGAACAGTTCAAAGTTGTTTGAGATAGTTCGAAGTTGTTTGAGGAGTTCAAAGAGTTCGAAGACTGTTTGAAGGGTTTGAAGTTTGTTCAAAGAATGTTCATGAACTTCATAGATATTTGTAGTGCTCATTGAGGGTTCCCCTCACACTCTCCACCTCCTCCCCTGTTTCCATTTCCTGTCCCTCTTCCCCAATCGGTGGCAACACTCTAGGTGACCTTCCAGTTTTTAGTACAAATGGGGACACCTGCATTGAGGCGTTCACGGTATTCATAATGTCAAAATGAACTTTTGGTAGAGCTCTCGCTCATCCTGTTTGATTTCACTCCATGTGGTACTGTAAGCACTGCACAACTGTCTTATTTGTTCTTTCTGATGACCCATCTGTCTCTGGGTGATATGATGTTGACAGTTTGTGTTTCATGCCAGCAAGTTTCATGACCACCTTCCAAAATGTTGACATGAAGATCTTATCTCAGTTGCTGATAATCTCTTGGGGGCAGCCATTTTTGCAATACCATCTGTCAAAAAACAGTGTCGTGAATTCCTCAGCCGTCATCTCTGTTTTGCAGGGAGCAATTCGAACGTTTGCCCCTAGTCGGTCCATCATTGTCATGATGGTGTTGAACCCTTTGTCCATGGGTAGGGGACCTATGAAATTGATTGCCACTGACTCAAATCTTTTATCCGGAATTGGTAGCAGGTGTAGCAGTCCCAGTGTCTTCGCTGTGCTTGACTTGTTCCATTGGCAAGGGCTGCAACCTGGAATGTACGCACTCAGTAAGTTCTTTCTCATGTTTGGCCAGTAGAAGTCATCTCGCAAGGTATAAGGGCAACCTAAGCCTCTAGCAAAGGGAAATCTGAAGTTAAAATTATACTACATAATACAGGCATTGGGGACACACCTAGCAAAGGGAAATCCGAAGAGAAAACTCTAAGGATCCCCTTGCTGATGCCCAGTATATGTGAAGATGACAAAAATCAAATATAACCTAAAAATAGAAAAAGGCGGAGATAGGCAGATCAAGGCCACCGAATGACATCATACCAAGGGGTATGTGTCAGAAGGGGTACTCTGCCTCTAAATATAAAAGTGTCAACATGTACAAACATGATAGCAAGGGAAAATTAGTAATAAAAAAAAAAAATCCAGAAAAATCATAGAAAATGAAGAATAGAAGGAAATGAGGTGGGGAAAAATATAGGACGAACATAAAAAATAGGAAAAACACACAGGGCACCCACCTAGTCCCCTTACATCACCCCCTCTCTAAGATGCATCACCCCAATGCATTTGAAATCGCATACAACCAAAGTCCATGACTTGAATGTGACGCAGTGCAGCAGTGTGCTGTCAGTGGAATTCCTTGATTAACCGAGGGGCATTTACGTCAGACTCTTCGACCCATGAGTTCTCCTCATACCCATAACCCTTCCAATGTACCAAATACTGGAGTTTTCCTCGACGCAAATGGCTGTCCAAGATTGACTTGACTTCGTATTGGGGTTCTCCCTCGATCACTGTAGGTGGTGGTGGTGGGTGTGAATGGCGTCCCAGGAATGGATCTGGGGGAGCTGGAAGCAATTTGATGACATGGAAGATGGGATGGAGTCTGGACATGGAGGCTGGGAGGTGTAGACAATAGGCATGCATTCCAATGCACTTGACAATGGGGAAAGGTCCCAAGAAGCGATGAGCGAGTTTCTTGGATGGATGTGTAGTGGAGACGTCACTGGAGTCAAGATAAACTCGATCACCAACCTTGTACTGAGGGGTTGGGGAGTGGCGTTGGTTGTAAAATTGCGCCATGTTGTCCTTCACCTTTGCTAAGGCTGCCCTTGCCTCCTCCAAGCTATCCCTCATGTGTTCTGTGAACTCATTCACCATCTCGATGTGTGAGGGAGTTTGGCGAGGTTCAAATCCCATGCATGGATGTCGTCCAGTGTCTAAGAGGAAAGGGGTCTGTTGAGTGGAAGCATGGACATGGTTGTTGTATCCAAACTCGGCCAAAGGAAGGAGATTGTCCCAATCATCCTGGCGTTCATTGACAAAGAGGCAGATGTACTGCTCCAGTTCCTGGTTGACTCGCTCCATCTGGCCATCAGTTTGTGGGTGATAAGCGGTTGAAGCAAGGAGTTTGATCCCCAGGAGTCGGTACAGCTCACGAGTGAACTCTGCCATGAACTGAGGGCCATGATCTGAGAGGAAGGCACCAGGAAGTCCATGTAATCTCCACACGTGGTGGAGGTAGAGTCGAGCGGCACCTAGGGCACTGACAGTGGTGTGAGTGGGAATGAAGTGAGCACGTTTTCCCACTGAGTCAACTGTGCACATCACCACATCAAACCCGTTTGACTCTGGCAATTCCACCACAAAGTCGACGCTGACGACATCCCAATGACTCTCTGGAACAGGAAGAGGGTGTAGCTCACCAATAGGCTTGCAACGAGGAACCTTGGTGCGTAAGCAAAGGTCACAAGTGCGACAATACTGACCAATGAGCCGTGACATTTGTGGCCACCAATAGTTCCATGAGGTGAGCTCCAAGGTCTTCCAGGCCAGCAATCTGTGAGTCATGGTGTTGGGATATGATGCGCCGGCGAAGGTCTGGGTCATTGGGAACATAGATGCGATCCCTGAAATACAACAAGTCCTCCTTTTCAGCCCACTCTGCCGCACGTAAGGAAAGGGTCGATCCCTTCCTCAGTTCTTTAACAGCTTGGGTGACAACATCCTCATGTAAACCGCTACGGTTTGCGCGACGAATGTCACGTAGGATGTCCCGCCCTCGCCCTGGGGTGCGATGCCTTCCAGTGCCCGAATGGTGAACAGGTCTGGCTGCAACAGCACAATGTTTTGGTTGTCACTGCTGCCATCCCCATGGTCTGCACGTTGGGATAGGGCATCGGTCTTCCCCATGCTGCGACCCGGACGGTGGTGCAAGGAGAAGTCAAATCTAGATAGATACAGGGACCAACAAGCTTGACGATGGTTCAATTTCTTGGCCATCATGAAGTACTCGAGATTCTTGTGATCCGTCCAAATTTCCACCTTGTGTTGGGCACCCTCGAGGAAGTGTCACCACTCCTCAAGCGCACGCATTATCGCCAACATCTCCTTGTCATGGATCTCGTAGTTTTGCTCTACAGCACTAAGGCTTTTGGAGTAGAACGCAACAGGATGCCACTTCTGGTCCTCCGGAGACTGCTGAGACAACATGGCGCCCGTCACAAAGTCAGAACTGTCGGCTTCTACATGAAAAGGATGCAAATCATCAGCAAAGGTAAGGATTGGAGCAGAAGTGACCATCTCCTTAAGCTTTCGAACGCCTCCTGTTGTGCATTATCCCACCTCCATGCCTCCTTTCCTGTCAAGTCGAACAGTGGTTGTGCATGATGTGAGAAATCCTTGATAAAACACCGATAGAAATTGATGAAGCCCAGGAAAGACTGCACCTCCTTCTTGTTCGTGGGCATTGGCCAAGCTGTGACCCCGTTTACCTTGATAGGATCCATCTCCACTTGACCCTCCGAGATAATCAGGCTGAGGTACTCAATCTTGGTCTTTTCAAACTCGCATTTGTCCTGATGAAGGTAGAGTTGTACCGTCAAAGTCGCTCTAGGACGAGGCACATGATGCGATGGTGCTCTTCAACCATGCGAGTGAAGATGAGGATGTTGTCGAGATAGATGCAGACAATGCCTTCGAGGATGAGGTCATGGAAGATGTCGTTCATCATGGTCTGAAAGGTGGCAGGGCTATTAGTAAGGCCAAAGAACATGACAAGTGGTTCAAAAAGACCACGGTTGGTACGAAAGGCTGCCTTCCACTCATCTCCCTCCTTTATCCTCACATTATTATAGCCCCAACGGACATCGAGCTTGGTGAAGTATCGGGCTCCATGGAGCTGGTTTACGAGTTTGGAGATGAGGGGTAGTGGGTAGCGATTTTTGACCGTGATGTTGTTGAGCCTTCTGTAGTCTTGAACCGGTCAAAGTGAGCCATCCTTCTTCTTGACAAAGAAAAAGGGAGAGGTCATGGGTGACTTCGATGGTCGAATATGTCCAGAGGCCAGGTGCTTGTCGATGAACTGGTCAAGCTGCCATTGTTCTTCCAGAGAGAGAGGATAGACCTTGCAGGATGAAGGGGTTGCGCTGGGGGTGAGTTCAATCACGTGATCCCATGGCTTGCGCGCAGGAAGAGAGTCGAATGACTCCTTGGAGAACACATCTTCAAACTCATGGAGATGAGGGAGTAAGGAGTTAGTAGAGGATTTAGCAGCATTGTTTTTGTGGAAGGCCTCGGCAAGGCATTGGGATATGTTCGATGTGGCACACACCTCATGCGATGAGCGAATTGCAGTGTAGAAGATCCGATCACCCTCCTCCACTTCCTCTGGGTCCTCATCATCATCATCCGAGTCCGGCATTAGATCAGGAACCCCTTCCAATTCCACTTCAGGTATAGGCAGGGGTCCAGCATGACACTTCTGAGTATGTCATATTGCCGCCTTCTGTCCACGACGTTCTTGCCTGGCTTCTGTGAAACACGTCCAACAGCGGGATGGACATCAGCTCATGGTAACCTCCCCAGTACGCCAGTCGACCTCTGGGTTATGGTCTCGAAGCCATGGATATCCCAAAATCACCTTTTGCTTTCCTAATTGAGTGACAGCAAAAAGGGCATGCTCACTATGATCTTTGTAACGGAGAACCAGGTCTGCAACCTCTCAGATGGCACCAGCTTCATTTGGGGATCCATCCACATTATATACAGGTATCGGACGTGAGAGTGAGCGAGTATTTAGGCGATGTTGTTGTACCAGATGGGAATCGATGAAGAGACCAGTCGCACCAGAGTCCAGGAGCGCAGAGACACCGAGTATCTGTCCAGTGTCGGTCGTCTGCAGTTCAATGGCTAGGTTCAAGGAATGTGCAGAGGGAGTGGATGCCACAATATACTTGCATGGTAGTTTATGCTCCCATGATTTAATTTTGGGATGTGGAGTAGAAGGAGAGATGGGGAGAGCAGGTACATCTTTAGCCAACTTCGAAGGGTGAGAGAGGGGAGCAGTCACAGAAATGGATTCATTCTTCGGGGATTCAACTGACAAGACTTCAAAGCGGTTATGGACAGGCAGTGAGGGTATACAATTCACTCGCTGCGAATAGGAAAATCCTGCTCCTCTACAACTTCCAACTTAATCTCCTCTGCAACTTGATCCTTCGCTTCCTCAACATCTACAAGCGCCAACAAATCTTGCAGGAGTTTGTCTCATCCCTTGGGGGTGAGCATGCGGATATCCTGACGATGGGGAGATGCTCCAGCCCTGTGTCCAGGTTCCCCACAATGGTAGCAGAGATCCAACTTACGTGCACGGCTGTGGGCTGCATCAACATCCATTGGTACTGGGACATTGACGGCTGGTGTGGGAGTTTGACGAACAGGAATGGGGTTAGGGTGGGGGAGGCTTCGATTGAAGGTGTAGGGTGTATGAGTGGTAGTTGGAGCATGGAATGCAGCATTAAATGCTGCATTTGTGAGTTGGTTCTCATCACAGAGTGAAGCAGCTTCATACCAAGCAAGGATACCATCGTCTGCTGGGTGCCCTTCCAACATCTGTGCAATCTGGTCCTGAATTTCTCGGTTGAGCCCCCGTCGGAACTTCACCACCACTGGTAACCCACTCCCATATCCTGCCATGTCCACCAAATCCTTGAACTCATTGATATAGTCGTCCACGGATCGACGTCCCTGGTGGTAAGCAGATGACTCAAGTCATGTCACTGCTCGGTGGTGTTCATTGAGGGGGCAGAAGTGGTGTATGAACTCAGCTCAAAAGTCACCCCAAGTGGAGAAAGGTAGAGAACCAAGTTCTTTAGTTTGACATAGGATACAGTCCACATAGAGATAGGCGCGTTCAGATTTCATGTATGTGAAGGCCCAATAAATTTTTGCAGCCTCATCGATGAATTGATGCGACTGGAGACTAATGTATAACTCACAGGAATTAAGGAATGCATGTCCCTGCGCACATGCACCATTAAATTCGGCGGGGGGGGGACGGTTTGATCTGGGCGCGTTCCTTAGTGGACGTGTTTGGCAAAACATCGTTGTTGGGTGCGCTTGGAGTTGTAAAGGGGGAACTATTGGTTGTAGGGTTAGCCTGGAGGGTCCTAATGAAGTTTTCAATCGTAGATTTAAGTGAGTCAATTTGCGCACGCATTCCGGAAACGTCGCTTTCAAGCGCGTCGAAGTGTTCTGATGTGTCCATGTTGCTAGGGAGTGCGTTTGGCGAAAATGGCGGCATAATAAAGGCGAGATTATCTGGAACGGTGTGTAGGGACTCTGTGGAGCTTTGGGAAGCATCGTCCAGTCCATACCTGCCTATCTTGGGCAGCACGTTTGCGATTTTCGGGCCTTAGGGGAGAGTTTTCTACTATAAGGGCAACCTAAGCCTCTAGCAAAGGGAAATCCGAAGTTAAAATTATACTACATAATACAGGCATTGGGGACACACCTATCAAAGGGAAATCCGAAGAGAAAACTCTAAGGATCCCCTTGCTGATGCCCAGTATATGTGAAGACAACAGAAATCAAATATAACCTAAAAATAGGAAAAGGCGGAGATAGGCGGATCAAGGCCGCCAAATGACATCATACCAAGGGGTATGTGTCGGAAGGGGTACTCCGCCTCTAAATATAAAAGTGTCAACATGTACAAACATGATAGCAAGGGAAAATCAGTAATAAAATCCGGAAAAATCATAGAAAATGAAGAATAGAAGGAAATGAGGTGGGGAAAAATATAGGACAAACATAAAAAAAAAAAAAAAAAAAAAAAAAAATAGGAAAAACACACAGGGCACCCCCCTAGTCCCCTTACACAAGGAACTATATGATTTCTCGCAAATGTCCGAGATGATCATGGGTGAGCACCAACAATTGTTCCCAGAGGTCCTTATATTTTGGTATGATCAACCTTTTCCCCATGAACAGCAATCTGTTCCTGAACATTATCTCCAGCTTTGGGTCAACAACGCCTCTTTTCAGGTCATCTAAAATTCCCTTGAACCACTTGTCCCTTGCATATCCTTTCTGTATCCTTGTGTAAAGTTTTGGATCTGTCTTGATCTGAAAAGTCACTCCACACTCTGTGTTTGTTGTAACTGGTTCCGACAACCTTGATAGTGCATCCACAACTGTGTTGTCCTCCCCTTTGATGTAGGTGATTGTGTATTCATACTGTGAGAGGTACTCCATCCACTGGACCTGTCACAATGACAAATCCCTCTGTCCATCAAAAATTTGAATGGTTTTATGATCTGTGTAGATGTGGATGTGTGTTCCGAGTAAGTCTACTCTCCATTTTGTCAGGGCACACATTATGCTGAGCATCTCCTGCTCATGCACCAGGTAATGGAGCTCCGCCTCCTTCAACTGCCAACTTTCGAAGGCCACTGGTCTTGCAGATTCCCAATTCTTCCCAAAGGAAAGTACAGCACCCATGTGTCTCTTGCTCATGTCGCAGGTCACGAATATTTGGTTCTCGCCTGGGTTCTGATGATCAATGGTCATTAGGCAATCTCGGCTAAGTACCAAACCTTTTATTGCTTGAAATGCAAGTTGATGTTCTTTTGTCCAAGCAGGGAAGGTCTTATTGCATTCTTTTTTTGTTAACAGTGTTAGTATCACCATGTGCTCTGCCAGTGCTGGCAGGAATATGCTGATGTATCTCACTAGTCCAAGGAATTGCCAGACCTGTTTTGCTGACATTGGTGCCACCCAGTTCAGGTCGCGTTCTACTTTCGAACTGTCAGCTTCAATACTGTTCATGGAAATGTGGTGTCTTAAGAATGCTACTTCCATAGCGAACAATGAAGATTTCTTTGTCAAGCAATATAGGTGAGCCATTTGCAATGCTTCTAAAACCAATGCAACATTTATTTTATGCTCCACTAGCATTGACAACCAGATGATGATGTCATCCAGATTCACGTGGCAGATCCTACCTATCAATTCAGATAGGGCCAGCATGACCCACTGTTGATGTGTCATGGGGGAGTTTTGCAGCCCCATTGGCATTATGACCCACTCCCATAGCCCAAAGGGCATTACCATGGCAGTGTATTTAATGTGGTTGGGATGTATGAGTGTTTGAAAAAACAAATTTGTCATATCTATTTTTCCCCAAATTTTTCCCTTTGTGCAATCTGTGAGGATATTGTTGATGTGAGGGAGAGGATAATCATCCGGTACTGTTATTTTATTCAATTTCCAGTAGTTGTTGACCCACCTAGGCAACACAGATTTGTCTGCCTTTGGAATGATGAAGGACGGTGACGTGTATGGTGATGAGGACAGCTGTATACATCCCACCTCGGAGTGTTGTTTGATTAGTTTCTTCCACCCCTCGCGGTATTTTCTAGGGCAAGAGTAAGCGCAGCCTACCGAAATAGGTGCATTTGGTGTTACTTTGATGTGATGATAAATGTCGGTGGGTAATTTGCTCACATGGGGAATGTCTGTTGGAAAACAGTCTGAATATTGAGCCTTGTACATTGAGTCTAATTTTTCAAGTATCGTCATACCCACTAACTATTCAATCCTCTTTCTCACAGCTGCTACCATGCAGGGGGGAGTTGTGCAATGCCCATTGAGGTCAAAGTGCACTGGGTTTTCATCAAAAACACATTGCATTTCATGTAGTACTGATTGTAGTCATTTACATGTCTTGACACATCCAGCTTTAATCAATTTTGTTTTTGCCTTATGCTGTTCTTGCAGGGAACTGCATGGTTTTGTTCATTTCACGATCTGCAGGTTTAGCAGATCAAACTGAGTGTCTTTTGCAATCACTGTTCTCAGTTCTGCATCGACAATGATTTTGTTTTTTGTCAAGAAGTCCAAGCCCAGTATTATGTCTGTCTGCAGGTTTGGGCAAATGATGGCATTGATAACTTTGGCTTTCCATTGTGAGTCCTGGGACTGGAGGTGTAATTTATAATACTCGGTTAAACTAGAGTCCATGCTTGTAGTGAGTCAGAGGGGGGTCCCTTAAGATCACACAGGAGCTAAACACGAATAATGTATATTATCGTGTGTACTCGAGGTGGTAGTAAAAAGGTTATTATGTAAATAGAAGGTTGGTCCCTTTATAGGGGCCAGCCAGGTCAATAGCAAAGAAAAGTAATATATACAAACATGGGGTCAAGCCCTGGGTCACCACACCCTCCCCCTTAGGCTTCGTCCAGGGGAGAAGCATAATGTTTTTGAGTAAATAGATGATCTCAAAGAGAGCATCGTCTGGTATGTGGGTATCATCGGGGTATGATGAAAGGAATCAATTCATTCATTTATTAAAAAATGTGACGACCTTATTTAGTAGGGTCGTCGGGGATGTGGGTATCATCGAGACTCAACAATGATATGTTGGACTTGTCAAGGGTTGACGAGGAATTGGGGAGGTTGGCATCAACTAACATACATCTAACTTCCTCTGGGGTGGTAGGTACAGGTACTTTGCACTTGTAATCGGGTGCGGAGGAAAGTAGGGTTGTTTCATTGTTCGATGCCAATGAAGACAATTGGGATATGGGTGTCTCTGGGGAGGTCCCCAGAGCAGAGGTGTCTGTTGTCTGCCCTTCATCCAGAGGGAACAGTCCTTGTCAATGGTGAACGTTTCATCGTCGGATGAAGAGACAGAGTTGGTGGAATCACCGTTGTTGTCAGGGTCTCTAATTTTTTGCAGCTTGGTAGATGCAACTGGAGTGAGTTTGCTAACGGGCTTCTTGTGCCCATTCGGAGGGATGCCGGCAGTGACTCTCCTCAGTCTCTTCAAGGCCTTCTTCTGGCCTTGAGTTGCCTTGATGATGAGGGGGGACCCAGACCATCCTGAGGTGGATCATTCTCCAGGGAATATACCTCTGGAGGAGTTGGATGCTGGCCGGACAGGTAAGAAGGTCCAGCGTGGGCAGGAGGTTGGTTGTCCATGCAAGAGGTGCTTGTGTGCAGAGATGCAGATAGTCCAGTGGAGAATCCAGAGGACCGGGCAGTGGAAGTCATTGATTCAAGGTGGGGTCGCCCTGAATGAGAGGGAGCTCCGCCCCTGGTGGGAGTGGTGGATTCTCTTTTTCTTTTTCTTCGTGGCTCTTGAAGGGCCATGTTGTTAGGCCCGGCAATCCACCACTGGGGTTCAGACATCAGAGGAGCATCCTCTGAACAGGTATTGGAATGTTGCCACAGACGTCTTACAATATTGGCAGTGGTAGAAGACTCTTCCGAATGGGAGGAATTGGCAGTAGCCGTCACTGTAAGCCAGCCGATGGCATAGTGAGAACCTTCTTGGACTTCCTCATCCGAGACTCCCATGGTAGCGAGGTGTTGTATGACGTCCTCGAGGGAAGTTGAATTGGTGCTGATCAGCATGGGCTGCTGACAGCGCACAGGGGACAGTGGGAGGCGTTCGCGCTCTTGAATCTGTCGGTACAGTCCCGGCGTGGCTAGTACCTCTGCAATATGAAGGTAGAGAAGTAGTTTAGCTTCAGGGGATAGCCCTGAAGGAATCTGTTGATGAAGCAGGAGTTGTCCCCTGATGTGTGGGAGGTAGACCCTCTGTTCATCCAGCAGGGTACCAGGGTGGGATCACCACTGGTACAGGTGTCAGTGCATGAACTGCGCCCATGTTTCAGCAGAGTCCAGGAGCAAGGGTTGCTCCAGGCAAGTAGGGTCATTGAGTCAGCGTAATCCTCATGCCGACTGCATCTGAACAGGGAGCCAACCGGGTAATCTCCAGTGGGCAAGGGCATAGGCCATCAGGGGCGTTTGAGCCCCTGAAGCAGTATCATTGATGAACTGCATGTACTCACACATTCATTCCAACATTGGGTAGTTCCTGGAGGTGTGGGCCATCCAGGACCAGTTATCAAATTCCTCAGTGTTCTGAGGAATGGACATAGGAACTTGGCCATGCAGCTTGGGAGCTGGTCTCCAGTTCGCCATCCTGGGAACATCAGGGCCCAAGAATGTATATCTTGGGGGTGGAAGGTTGGGAAGAGGTGGGTAGACCTCTTTCATATTGACGTCCTCATCAGGGAGCAGGTGGTGCAGGCCGAGGGGCTGCACCAGCGTACGAACTACCCTGGGGCCTCTTGGGGTGAGGAGAGGGTTCACAAGTATGAGCTCGTTTGGATGAATGTCCATCGAGCTGCTTGTGCAGGTGCTCATTCTCATCTTCCAGGTTCTGGATGGTCTCCTGGAGGGCAGCAATATCTTTTTCATATTCATTATAAACATGTTCAGCTCTGGCAAGAGCGCCAGAGTTAATACCCAAATCTCGACAATCTCTCATGTCGAAATATTCATCATTGTGGTCATACACGTGTAAAGCGTAGCTCTTGCAAGTGTCGCAAGTGCCTCGGTGAAGGACAATGCCTTCACTGTCAATCCTCCAATTTCCAGCAGTGGAAGAGCTGGTGCCCACACCAGCTTGCCGGTTTTGTTCTTCTCTAGCAGAACGTCTGCTAGTGCTGACGGCTTCTTTGATCTTGCCAGGACTTGGCGAGCGATGGTGTTGGGTGTTGCTGCTCAAGCCAGTGGGCTCGAGCTCTTTCTGCTTCTCCTTCCCCCTTTGAGACCGGCCACTAGGGCCCATCTCCTGCATCCAGCTAGGTCTCTCATCCTGATTGTCCCCCATGGGGTCGTCTTTGTCTGGTGGAAAACTCGCCATGGTATTGTACCAAGCGATGAAGAGAAAAATAATTGAAACTCTGCACGATGTAAAGTTGCGGAGTGTGAAATCCATTACACCCCCAACATGACTTGGGAATTTCCAAGTCGTCAAGTCCATCGATGCACAGGAGTCCCTGCATGTTTGGGCAATTCTTGCCAGTCTCTGGCACCCATCAGTGCCCCATATAGTGTTGAAGGGAACAGTCCATAGGACCGAAAAAAAGACCAAAATTGGACTGAATGGGACCGGAAAAGACCAGACCAGTGGTCTATTTATGGACCGGTCTTTTGCAGTTCAGTTAGCAGTCTTTCCATTTTGAAAAATGTTGTAAAACCGAAGAAAACCGGTCTAAACTGGTTAGGACTGGTTTTATCATAGGAACATATATTGGACCATGTTCCCACATGAAATCCGGCGAATTTGACCTCTGGTTCATAAAAAATGGTTAAGAATTGAGCAAGATATAACCAAATCTATTTTTGTATGAGTATTTTGTTGTATCAGATTGATTTTCATTTCATATGTTGATCATTTGCTTGAGTCTATTAATGATCATAGGACTAACATGTATAATAATACTCCCACCATTTTTCAATGCATGCTATGCATCACATAATTTATGGTTGTCACATTACATTTCTTGGTGTTCAGCACGAGTCTAGTGTTTAAAGGTCCAGTCTGTAGGACCGAAAAAAAGACCAAAACCGAACTGAATTGGACTGATTGGGACTGGACCAGTGGTCTATTTATGGACCAGTTTCAACCGGTCACTTGTCCCAACATGTAGTGGACCTTACTCCCACACCTATTTACTTCATTTTCGGTCCCTGGATCATCAAAAATGGTCAAGAATTGGTTGAGATATGACCAAAAACATTTTGTACAAGTATTTTGTTGTATCAGAACAACTTTGATTGCATTGCTTACTACCTGAGCTATAATTTTTTTTGGACATCTATATGACATCATAAAAATACCAACAACACACCTAACAATCTGTACCATGTGATTTTATTTATTTAACAGCCCAAATGAGTTGCAACTACAAACTACAAATTACAAACTACAAACCATAACTTGAATGCATGTCCTTTTGGTTTTGGTCATATCTCAGTCAAATCTTGATGGAATTGCTTAAATGTTGGATAAATCTATGGAGAATTAGAATCTGTATCCATAAACACAATATATATGAGGTAATGGTTATATTTGTTGAGATACATATGGGTTATTTTGACGATAAATTTTATGACAAAAGACCAGTCTGAACCAGTCTTTTTTCAGTCCATGGACCGATTAGGACCAGTTCTAAATGGTCCAGTTGCAGTCCCCCAATATCAGGGTCAGTCCCAGACCGGTTGCGGTTGCCAGTTGCCCCATTTGGAAGTCAAAAACCGGACTGGACTGGACCTTTAAACACTACACGAGTCATTCAGTAGATGTATTTTTATATTGATCATAGCCAAGTCAAATCTTGATGAAATGTCTTAAAAGTTAGACTGAATGATGGGAAATCACAATGTCTATCCATATGTACAGTGGTTATAAGGTCCGGGTAATATTTGCTAAGATACGTATGGGTTATATTAATATGACAAATTTCATGACAAAACATTGGTCTGAACCAGTCTTAACCAGTCTTTTTTGGTCTTTTAACCGGAAAGGACCGGTCCTAGGTGGTCCAGTTCGGTTCTAGCAGTATCTGGGTCAGTCCTTGACTGGTTTAGGTTGCGGTCTTTACGTTTTTGGGTCAAAAAACCAAACTGGACTGGACCCTTAAACACTAGCCCCATAAGCGTCTAGGGCTGCAAGATTGTTGCAGTTCGCTAAAGGTTCCCAAGTGGTGTCTCCCAGACTCCACTTAACTTCAAACTGGATGGTACGGCCACACCACTTGTGGGCCGTGATCTCTTCAACGTACCATTCAGTGTCATCTGGGGCACCGAAGTCATATGCGTCAGGATAATGCCTGTTGGGAAACAACACATTGTTATTAGGATGGTGAGGCCTTAGTAGGCTCACATGGAAACACTGGTGTATATGCCGGTATTTCAGTTCTGCAGGAAGATCCAACACATAGTTGGATCTCTTGGGAAAAGCTCGTAGGACCTTGTAGGGTCCAACAAATTTAGGTAGCAGTTTACTTGCACATCCCTTTGGTAACACAAGGTTCTTTGTGGAGAGGTAAACAAGGTCTCCTTGTTTGACATTGGGCTCCTTGTGCCGATGCTTGTTTGCATAGTGTCATTGAAAGACTCCTTCAGCAATGATACTATCATGGGCCATGGCCATGTTTTGCAGTGCATTCATTGCGAAAGTATGCACTCTGGGAGGAATGCATTCTGTAGAAGGAAGTTCTTGCATCATACGAGGCAAGAATCCATAGTTGATTTCAAATGGGGCCATCCCCATTGCTCTGTTAATGGTAGAGTTTATGGCAAACTCTACGAGAGAGAGGAACTTCACCCAATCTTTTTGATTGGATGCAACAAACGCTCAGAGAATCTGAGCAATTGAACGATTTGCGTGTTCTGTTATTCCATCCATCTGATGATGGAATGAAGTGGACATAAGTAATTTGATGTCCAAGATATGGTGGATTTCACACCACCATTTGGATGTGAATTTGGAGTCTCAATTGCAAACGATCGAGCCAGGTAGTCCATGTAAATGGACAATCTCCTTCATGAAGATGGGAGATAGTTGTGATGTGGTCATCATCATGTTCACTGGGATTAGGTGAACCATTGAAGACAGACGACAGATGATTACCCAAAGGTAGTCAAATCCTTCGGACTCTGGGAAGAGTCCGATGAAATCCATTCCATTCCAATTGACTCCCGTGGTCTCATGGGTGTCAGTAATGAGTGCAGCTTGCCTCAAGGGGAGCGGTATTCCCCCTTCGAGCAGACACAAGGTTCGCACAAATCACAGTATTTCTCGACTTCGTATTGAAGTCGAGGCCACCAATACCAACATCGGATGTATTCCAATGTCTTCAGAGGACCGAAATGCCCCACTAAGGTGTGGGCTTGTTCAATGATACAACCATGTAAGGTCATATCCTTGGAAGAAGAGGTGGGGACGCAAAGGACCTCTTCACCCCCTCTGTTTTTTCTCCAAATGAAACCGTCCCTGGTCTGGAAGTCTGGGTGGCCCTTTGGATTTTCAAGAACCTTCTTGAAATGTTTGTTGTTGACGTATCCCTTTCAGATATCGTCGTTCAGAGGGTCTAACTCTGACATGTGAGTGTGCAGGTAAGGCCCCTTAGCCTGAGAGGCATAAATCAAAGGATCATCCTGCGATTGGCTGGTCTTTGAAGAAGGCGTGGTTGCTTCTTCCACATTTGCAGTCATTATGGCTGTGGCTGCCTCATGCTCTTCGACTCGTTCTCAAAGAGCTTTGAGTTGTTCACTAACTCGTTTCTGCTGGGAAGCAGCAGAACGAGTTTCAATTACTCGATTTTTGATTTCGAGATGTCGATCCCATGGGAGATCCTCGTGGTTGGGATTGAGACGTACATCTGCGAAGACATAGTGTTGGACTAATGGAGCATCATCCCAAGAGTCAAATTGGTAGTAGCGGGACAGAGCATCCGCTACTTCGTTCAATTTGCCTTTGACATAACAAATGTCAAAGTTGAAACAGATGTCCTGACAAGATTGTTTCCACTCCTCCCAGAGGCATGGAAGGTCCTTTTTTGAAAGGGCACCTTTGCTTTTAGCTTTATCAGCCAGCTCTTCGCAAATTGCAAAGAGTATGTCATTCAGGTCATCGACCTGATCTGGTGGAAGTACCGCAGGGATAGAGGGGTCAAATCCAGGAGGTTCAAAACTGGGTCCCTCGGGGAATCTATCCCAAGTAAATTCCTGGACAATCTCTTCTAGATCGTCTTCTTTGTCGCTCAAGGGTTCCTCTTTGGGTCCTAAAAGGACGGGGTCTGAAGGTCTCAGGGTAGACCGACAATGTTTGTCAACATTGTCTACTTCTTCCATTTCAACATTCCTACATCTAACAGATGGAGGTTGCACCTTCGTGGAACTCAGACCAGGCTTGTCTGTAGTGTTTAAAGGTCTGGTTAATGCAACCAAAAAAATGACCGCAACCAAACTGAACTGGACTGAATGCAACCAGACCATCGGTTGCAGTTGCCCACATTTGGGGTCATTCCGGTTGCCAGTTGCCTCATTTTGAAAATATTTGAAAACCGTTAAAAGACTGGTTGCCATCAGTTGCAACTGGTCTTTCTGCAGTGCATAAAAGATGTGTACATCGTGGGAAAAAACCCGCGAGTCAGGTTGCCATGAGGTGCGGGTTCCCTTCCCACGAGGACATACCCCATGAGTCATGTCACCATGAGGCATGGGTTGCTCATATCCATAATAATTTGCTGAAAAGATATGAAATTATCATGGAAATGAGAAACCCGCACCTCATGGTGACCTGACTTGTGGGTTATATCATTGCGGGAAAGGAACCTGCACCTCATGGCGACATGACTCGTGGGTTTTTTCCCATGATGTACAAAATTATTACAGAAATGAGAAACCCACACCTCATGGTGACATGACTTGTGGGGTATATCATCACAGGAAAGGAACCCACCCCTCATGGTGACTAAGACCGGTCTTAACCAGTTTTTTGGGGGCAACCAAACCGATGTGGACTGGTCCTACTCAGTTCGGTTGCAGTTGCCCCATATCTGGGTCGGTCCAGTTGCAGTTGCGGTTGCCGGTTGCCCCTCTTGGAGGTCAAAAAACTGGACCAAACCAGACCTTTAAACACTACTTGTCTGGGTCCTTCTTCTTTTGTGTGGCCAGGTGGCCACTCTCATGTCACTCATCCTTGGGAGGTTGAGGATGCATAGCATGATGATGGGCTTGCTTGAAAGTGTTAGGGCCCTTGATAATGGTATTGAGGTGTTTGCCCTTGACACGTACTTTGTCACATTTGAAGTCTAGAACTATACCATGTTTTCTCATGAACACAGTGCCTAGAATGGCATCATATCTATCAATGTTAACAACATCGAAATAATGGGTGTTTTTTATTTCACCAATTTCAAAATCAGTGAATAGTCCGAAGTTGATCTTCGAATGGCTTCCAACAGTGCCTAATTGCAAGGGACCGGTTCTTCCAACTCATGGGCTTTAAGATTTGCTGACATGGCAAACTCTGGGGAAATCAAATCAGACGTGCAGCCTGAATTGAGGAGTATGAGAGCTTCAAGTTCATGAAGCTTCATTTTCACCACGAAGCACCTGTTGTCCTTCTCAGAGCGAAGAAGACGGGTTATTTTCTTTGAGGATTTCCTCAAAATGGTCGTGCCTCTGAAGCATGGCTTGTTTCTGAATGGGTCATCCATCATGATGCCTAGTCTTTCAGAAAATGACAGAGAATTTCTCTCCATCTCGCCCTCAGAGTCTTCCTCTGAGTCGGATACTGACTGGGTGGAGGGGAAACTGTCGGAGTCATACTCCGAAAGGATTTCTTGGATTGCACCAAAGTGCTCTGCTCCAGAATATTCACTGGCATCACCCCCAGTGTCAGACTCCAAGTGGCACAGTTCACCTTCTGAACTGTACTGAGAACCGTCAGGATTCATGTCTGACAAGCCAGACCCATACTCAGAGCAAGAGTTATCCTCTGAGTCACTGTACACTGCGGCGAGTCTCTCATTCATCACAGAATGTGAATCTGAGTCCCGGGTAGGACTCGAATGGTGCTCACTGCTTGGTTGAGCACGGGAGGTTTGGGGATCAGTCATAGATGCTGATCCTTCTCAAGCAGCATACATCTT
Organism: Tricholoma matsutake; assembly: GCA_026075535.2. Lineage (NCBI taxonomy): Eukaryota > Fungi > Basidiomycota > Agaricomycetes > Agaricales > Tricholomataceae > Tricholoma > Tricholoma matsutake. The sequence continues at coordinate 6,745,799 of AP026540.1, read as the reverse complement.
AGCCAATGGTTTGGGCTGTCCATACTTAGGGCAGCCCTTATCTGTGGAGTAGTGTGGACCTCCACAGCTGTAACAATTCGGGGTCTTCTTGTCATCAGACCTTTTGTCTGATTTGGATCCAGAGTGTCTGGATGGTTTCCCTCCAGATGCATGATGTCGAGTATCACAACGATCTTTGTTATGGTGATCACTATTGCTGTGACTTTGAAGCTCCTTGGTAGGATACTTCAACCCTGGATATTTAGAGCTATCATGATAGTTCTTATCGTGTTTTTGAGAATGATCCCAGGATTGTTCATGAGACCATTCGGGAGAAGGTTCTTTTGTTTTAGAAGTTTTGGTCGAAGAGGATGTGCTCTTTGACTTGGTGGAATCCATTATACACTTCTTTTCGTTGAAGTGTTTTCTCATCTTACCGATTTCCTCCACCTGGCAGGCAAAGTGTAGGATATCTTGCACTGAGCTTGTCTCAGCGGAACATCCTTTGTCTAGTACAAAGGATATGATGCTTGTGGGCAACCCGGTCACCAATTGTGTTTTGAATGTAAATGGATTGGGTCCCTGTATCATCCTGGTAGCATAGCACTCCAGTTTGTGGTAATAGCCCATAATGCCCTCATCGGCGTTATACTCGATGTGCCAGAATTTGTCAGTCGCATTGTGGGTTGCATTTTCATGCACAAACTGGTCGTATAGGCCAGTGATGACTTCTTTGAAAGTCCAGGCTGATCATTGATGGTATGCACCATCAACGCTGTCTTCAAACCAAGTGAGGGTGGTGTTCTCAAGGAACATCGCCATATATTCAATGCGGTCTGAGTCTAGTTCAGGGCCACACACCTTGTTCACCTTCAACCACTGAAGAAGGGCATTCATCCATCTTTCAAAGGCTTCAGTGGTTGGGTAAGCCACCGTACTTTGATGGAGTGGGAACTCTGGGACCGTTCTTGCCTTCAGTGGCAGGAATCTCTGTCAAGACAGAGACCTTGTTGTCAATCTGTCTATGTATCTTGGTATGAATGTCCCTCAAATATTTTGAGGGATGGCAAGAGCCTTTATCTCGATAAGAATCGGGATAGGAAGATGTAGACCAGTAAGGGCTACATGGTTCTCGTGGGGTACCAGAATGTCCAGATGGGGTACGTCTGGAAGAAGTGCATGTTTGGGCTCCTTGTCGGGGATTTGACAAGTTTCTGTGGGATGCCTCTTCCTCAAATCGGGAAGAATGTTTGGTACTTTCATTGCTCGATGTGCTATACATCGAGTTGCTATCACTATTACCATCATCCCCGGACCCATCTCCATCTGGTGGTCCTCCATGGCCTGCATGACTCTGCGCAGGCCATCTGGAATTTACAGATGGTGGGCTCTCTCGATTTTGATGGCAAAATGAAGGGTCATCCTTATCCCAAGGTTGACCATCCTTGTTGAAATGGATCCCCTGATTGGGGATTGAGGTGGGATGTCCATCCTGGATATCGCCATCGTGTATCCTTTGAAGGACAATCCTGTTTTTGTTGATATAGTGTACCTTCTTTTTAGAAGGTACTTCACGAGATAACTCAGGGGTCTGTAGACATGGGGAACCACGTCTGGGGGTGGAAGGATTTTCTCATTCCGCTGGGTTGGTGGAACGAGGTTGGACAGGGTTGGGATCTCGTTCTGTTGCGGTGGAACGAGGTATAGTAGGGTTGATTATTTCCCTATGGGCAAAGTGACTGGCATAACTTAACGCCAGATCTTTAAGTTGGTTTTCCAACTTACTTGGTTCAAACTCTCTTGCATCCATGCAACGGGTAAACATATCCATTGCGACCTGAGCAAAATGCTCAGCTCCAAATTTGTCGTCTGATTCATCCTCTCGAGGTTTGGCCTCGAGGGGTTTGTTCTCTAGGCGTCGGTGCAGCTGATCGTCAGTGTTCATCAGCATTGCAGGTGCTGATGCTGTTAAATCCAGCCATACAGCAGGGAATAATCCAGGTGTTTCATACATCTGGCTGTTGCGGGGAAGATCGATACCACTACTGGGGGTAATCTGGTTGTTGCTGGGCTCTGGGGTCAATTCATCCAGAGGAGAAAGCTTCTGCAAGCCAGGAGGAGGTCCTGGAATGGAATGAGTGTCTCGTCAACTGTTGTTTGATGAGAAAGATTTTCTGGATTTGGGGTCGCTGTCATCGGTGTCCTCAATGGTGGGCCATTGATGGTGTGGGCTGAGGCTCGAAGGGGCTGTATGTGCTTCGAGGGTCTGAAAGTCCCTAGTAGGAGAAATGTCATTTCTTGAGGTGCTTGTATGTGCCTCGAGTGGATGGGATCCAGTCAAATCTTTCAGAGCATGCCAAGGAGACTCCGAGCCTGATGGCAACAGATGAGATTTACCTTGCACATCCTGCTTGGGAGCAGGCTTCAGCTTGTTCTTGGTCTTGGCCCTGGTCAAAACCATGGTCTCATTCTTGAGGTACAATCTTCAGCAATGGAGAAAAAGAATTTTGGTCATAGCAGTGGGCGAAAAGCAAAGAGTCGAGTGCAAAGAAACTTGATTCAGGTCCTAGCGACAGATATGCTTCCATCGCTGATCGCATTGAGAATTTTCTCCCTTTGTGGGAGAAGTTCAGGGTCGTGTTGATGACCATCGCTGATGGGGTGATGTCGAGCTTAATTATATATGAGTTTGAGTGTTTAAAAAACTGTAGTGAGTCGGAGGGGGGTCCCTTAAGATCACACAGGAGCTAAACACGAATAACATATATTATCATGTGTATTTGAGGTGGTAGTAAAAAGGTTATTATGTAAATAGAAGGTTGGTCCCTTTATAGCCTATAGGGGCCAGCCAGGTCAATAGCAAAGAAAAGTAATATATACAAACATGGGGTCAAGCCCTGGGTCACCACAATGCTCCTCTTTCTGTCTGTGAAGGCTCCTGATACTGCAAATGGTTTGAATAACTTGCGGTGAACTAGTCCCAATATTTCAACAAGCTCAGACAAAATCAGCACTGGGGGGGAACCATGGTCAATCAGCACTCATATTGGAGTCAGGGCACAGGTTAACAGCGCACAGGTTAACAGCGCATTGATGCAGCACTCCCACCACAAGTGTGATGGCAAGGAAAGATCTAGCACATACTTGTTTGCTTCATCCCCATGTCATTTCGAAATCTTTGCTGTCGTCCTCCTCTTCAAACACGGTGGTGATGACCAAGCTGCTCTTCCCCTCAAATGCTGTTTTTGCTTTCAGTGCTGTGGCAATGGTGACATTTTACAAGCTTCCATGCTGGGTCTCTCATTTGTGCCAAGCAGGCAGTCCAGGGTGTAGTGACCTGCATAGAAAACTCTGCAATGGAAACATCTGCAGTGCAATTTGAGCAGGTCATGCTTTACCTGAGTAAGCTTAGGTGTGGAAGGCTGTTGGGCGTTGGTGGTGTTTATGAGGACACTTGGTCTGCTGGTGTTGCCCATGGTTTCTGTTGCCGTGCTCACCTTTCCTACGTTGTTAGCCGAACCCATGCCTGCTCGCATCGCTGTGCTCTTAGTGTTTGCATGCACTGAGGCTTGAGCAATTTTTAACCATTCTTCATGTTTGTTCTGGTTCTCTAAGTCAAGGAGATGTACACATCAAACCCAAGCCTCGAGGTCAATGATAGCATCCAGTGTTCCATGAGTATTGTTTGCATCGTAGGAAGCCTTCAGCGCTGGCGACAGACACAGGATGAAATGGGTGCGCAATTTATCTTTGGGAATATGGTAGGTGGATTTCACAATAGACAACTCAGTGTTTGCTTTGCGAACACCTTCCATCCATGTGAGAAAGGCTTGTGAGCTTTGCATTGTGATTTGTGTGGCAATGAGGTCATCTTTCCAATTTGCAGGAAGGAACTTGTCCTTGAACTCGGTGAAAAATTCCACAAAGGTGAGCTCTACTAAACAATCATGATGAGTCGTTATCCATGCTTGGACTGCAGAAGATTTGAAGTTATAAATTATGCTCAATACATGTTCCTCCTCCGGAGGTCTTTACACTCCCCCCCCCAATCCGATCGGACTCTGCTTGGACACTCGGACTGTCCTAGGACTGTCCAAGCATCCGAGCAGAGTCCAAGTGGACCGGCACTCATACAGTCCTAGGACTGTCCGAGTTGCTTATATAATTGACTGAAAAATCAGTGGCTACCACAGGGATTGAACCCTCATAGTCACATGATAAAGTACATTTAAGGCAACAATATAACCATTAGACTAAAGTATCATTACAGGTAGACAGTTTTATCTCTCTATGTACTGCCCCGGCTGTGATGACAAATCAACACAGCCACATCACCAACAATGATGCCAGCTCATCATCGATCATCACCAACCACCACCACCACCACCACTCAACGATGACACCTCCCTCCCGCTGCCACCACTGCCCCCTGAACACCCCACAGCCACAGGCCCCATGCCAGCACATGATGAAATGGGCCCAAATGACTCTACTGTCGTTTGGGCCCCAGGTGAGTTTTTTCTTTTTTCTTTTCTCATGTTTTCTTTAAGCTAACACATTTTTTCATTAATTATAGGTTATATCTATACTGTAGCAGCACAATGACCCCAAAACCACCAAATGAGGAACAACAATGAGACCACGACCCAGCACCCACCCCTGCCAGTGCGAGCAACCGCTTCCATGGGGGAGAGCAGCTGCTAACGACGATGATGATGACAGGGAACGACAACACCACCCGCCCCAGCCCTATGAGCCACTGCTCATAGGGTGGACGATGGATGGAACGACGACAATTAGGGGAGACTCCAACGACAGCCAGCACCCCCCATAACCGCCGCAGGCAACTGCTCGTGGGGTGGATGGGGGGTGCAAGAGTGCAGGTACCAACAGGGAGACAAAAAAGGCCCCAAGAGATGTCAACGTCTCTTGGGTCCTAGGTAAGTTTTTTTTTCCTTTTCTCATTTCATTCTTTGATGCTAACCAATTTTTTTTAGGTACAAACTACTACTGGTGATGACGATGATGGGGGGACACCACCACCACTGCTGCTGCAAGCCCCTGCTCGCAGGGTGGAAGGTGAGGGTGAAGAGACGAGGGGGAAGGAAGACAAGAGGGAAGGGAGACAAGATGGAAGGGAGACAAGAGGGAAGGGAGACAAGAGGGAAGGGAGACGACGACGAGTGGGGACACCCACAACGACACCCGCCCCATGCCTACAAGCACCTGCTCGTGGGGTGGTTCAGGGGGGAGAAGAATGGGGACAGGAGAGTGAGACGGCCAGGGGACAACCCGGGGAGAGATGAACGCCGCCACAAGCAACAGTTGCTCGTGGTGGGTGTTTTTAATTAATGTTTATTATTGATAGTTATGGCCCCCTCCCCTCGAGCTTGCGAGGGGAGGGCTTAGTATTATACATATTAATTACCCATATTAATTACCCCTCGCACAGATGCGAGGGGGTCAATTTAATAATCTATTCATGATATATAACAAATTAGATTTCAGTAATAAATAGATATAATGTATGTAACTTTAAATGACTACTTGGCTTAAGTGGTAGAGTGTGCATGTTTCATTGTCATGTGATTGCTAGTCCAGAAGGCTGTTGGTTCAATTCCTGCTGTGCACACATCATTTTGTGAGACTTATAAGACTTTATCTAAGACTGGAACTCAGACTTTACTTGGACAATACTTTAAAAAGTGTAAATAAATGCACAATTGATGTTGTCCAAGCAAAGTCCGAGTGCAGTCCTTGGACTTTACTCAGACAACTCGGACAGTCCTAGGACAGTCTGAGTGTCCGAGTGTGTCCGAGTGGAGTCTGCTTGGACTGGGGGGGGGGAGTGTAAAGTACTGCATCTGGGTTATGGTCCAGTTGGCTTGTTCTGTTGAGCCATCTGTTTGCAGATGGTATGCGCTAGACATTTTTAGCTTTGTACCAACCAATTTATGTAAGTGTTGCCAAAATACACTTGTAAAAAGCACGTCTCAGTCACTAATGATATTTTTAGGTAACCCATGTAATTTATAGATGTGTTCAAACATTAGCTCAGCAATCTGTTGGGCAGTGTAATCTGTCCTGCTGGGTATCAGGTGGACCATGGCAGTAAGCAAATCTATTACGACCAAAATTGAATCAAAGATCCCATCTCTATTATTAGATTCAGGTAACGGCCCAATAAAATCAGCTCCAATCGACTCCCAAGGGTATCTGGGAATCAGGAGTGGATTCAATAGACCATAAGGCTTTTGGTTAGAAGGTTTGCTCCGCTTGCATGTCTGACAAGTTTCACAATAAATACGAGTGTCATTGACCATGTCTTTCCACCAGATGTGGTCCCTGAGGTAGTCAAGGGTTTTGGTTGTGCCCAAATGAGCTAGTAGGGAGTGTGCTTCTGATATCATGACTTCTTGGACATTACGCCCGTTAACCGTGACTTGTGGAATGCACACAAGCTTGCATCCTTGAATTTTCAAGTACACTAGCCCACCTTTGGTCACTTCAAAGTTCTTGAATTCCTTTGGGTGTTCTATGATATTCTTAAAGAACAGGTCCTCAAGGTATTTATTTTTAATTGCATTCAACAGATCTATACTGTCATGCCCTCCAGACACAACATCAATCAATGAAGTGTCAGGAATTGGTAGCTCGGGGGTATCTGTTTGCTGGGGCCCAGGATCACATTCATGATCAGCAATATTTTCTGAATTGGATGCATGGGCATCTAGCGTGGGTTTAGGGTGAGTCTTTGTACTCATTGTTTGTTGAGTCTTTGTACTCATTGTTTGTTGATCGTCAACCCTGCCCTCCTTTCGAGCTCCTGGGCCAAGGAGAACAAAATGGTCCTTCACACATTGTGCAAACTCGGCCCCGGTTTCTGGCCGACCTGTTTCTGCAGGAGGAGGGATTTTTCGAGGCTGACGGCGCCTCTCAGCTACCGCTTCAGCGCCCATCAAAACAGGAACAGAAATGTTGTGTATAGAAAGATAGACATGACTGTCATCATGTCTAGTGAATTCGGCCTCTGAGCGCACTGTTTCAGGTGCATCATCTGAATAGATTCGGCTTAACAAATCCGCTAACACATTTTCTGCTCCTGGGACATAGATTACTTTGAAATCAAACTCGCTAATCTTGTCCATCCAATGGGCTTGCCTGCCCGTTAAATTCTTCTGGTTCATAAGGTGAATAAGCCCCTTATGATCCGTTATCCACTTGAAATGAGTACCCTGCAGGATGTCCCGATGCCTCAACATTGTCTCGACACCAGCAAACATTTCAATTTCATGCACAGCATAATTCTGCTGTGCCGAATTTAGCTTAATAGAATAGAAGGCTGCAACTTTTGCGTTCTTCCAATCCCTTCCCTGGCTCACCAATCCTGATATCCCTGTGGCGCAGCCATCCGTTACCATGAAGATTGGATCTGTGTCCAGGCCATATTTTAATGGAATGCGGTAGCGATCATGGCTTTCAGCCACAATTCACTTTACCTCTTCAAAAGCCCTCTGGTGAGTGAATTCCCAACAAAATGGAACTGTGTCCCCCATTAACATTGTCAACACTCCCATAGGAACTCAGACGCTCACAAGATCATCAGCTAGATACCCGACCAATCCAAGAAATCCTCATAGTAAGTCCCAGTTTGTTGGCACTTTCCACGCTAACACATTATTAATTTTAGCGGGGTCCATATGGATGCCATTGCCGTCAATTACATGACCAAGAATCTTCAACTCGTCGCAAAGAATTTTAAGCTTTCACTTACTTAGGTAAAGTTTTTCCTTTGCAAGAATGTCGATTACAATTTTTACATGTTTGATGTGATCTTCTAGCATGTCAGAGTAAATGACAATGTCATCAAGGTACATGTCCATCCAGATGCCAAGATATGCTGCAAATATGTGATTCATAAGCGCCTGACAAGTAGCAGGTGCATTACAGTCACCCCGCTGCACAACAAGACTAACTAAAGTCCCATCTGGTGTCGTTACAGCTGTTCTGGGGATGTGTTCGGGGACTATGCAGATCTGTTCGAATGCATCTTTGACATCCGCTAATGACCAATATCTCTTACTTGCAACACGATGTAGGATGCCGTCTATTGCCAGTAGAGGTGAGGCCATTTTTTTAGTGTTTAGAGTTCTTGCACGAAAATCACCAACAGTCCATAAAAGTGGCGGGTTTGTGCCTGGTTTTACTATCATTAGCATTGGTGCAGCAGTTGTAGCTGTCAACTGCCTCCACCTGTCCATACGCAGGTATGCATCTCTTTTGGCTACCCACTGTGGTCGCAATGCTTCAGGACAACGCGATGGGCGCCATGGATAAACCCTTTCAGCATCAATCAATGGAATTGTATGGTTGATTGCATGAAGAGGCGGCAACGGGAGATCGTGATTAATATTCTCTACACAGATGGGATCTGCGTAGCTGTATAGTGCCTCCCGCACTTCAACAACTCTCTCATTGTAAGTATCCATGGCTCGTGAAGCTATTCTAGTCACTGATTCTCCTTTTAGGGGCTGTGACTCTTTGCTCCCAATTACGACGGTGGTTGGGTTAAGACCGATGGTCACCTGGTGCTGATACAACCATGGTGTACCGAGAATCAGGTCATAGTTCGAAATGTTGATTATATCAAAGTAACGTTCCTCATTCATTTCTTGATATTGGAACTGAACTTTCATTCCTGCATTTACTTTAGACCTTGAACCTTGCACAGCTAACTGCAATGGTAGGGGTTTAACCAAATTTATTTGCTTTACACATAACTGATCAGCTAATGTTGTAGACATAAAATTGCCAAGTGATCCTGAGTCAACCAATGCACAAACGCTCTGTCTGTTTATCTGCACGACAACTATAACAGGCTTTGGGACTACATGCGCAGCATCTCACATCACAGCTGCATTCCATTCTATTGCAGTAAGTTGATCTTGGGGGATCTGTACCCCATTTAGTTCAAGCTGACCACCTGGTATGTGGACTCAAGACTCTATCACAGGGACAATATTGTGATATAACTCATTTATTGCAAAAGCTGTCTCTGGGTCCTCAAGAGGCTCATAAAGTATGAAGAAATAGTCATCCTCATTAGGTAGTGCATCATTTTTTGCCCACGTCTCCATTACACGTGGCTTCATCAACTGATTATCATACCAATGGTAGATATCAAACTCCTGATTCTCAAGCAGACACTGTGGAAGCTGTGTTTCAAGATTACACATATAATCAAGAACATGGTAGCACTTCCAATTTTCTGGATCAGGTACAACTTCAAATTGTTTGCTCAAAATAAAATGATGTTCATCTCCTGGGTAGGGTCCTCCAACCTGTAACAGGGCCACCGCAGCATCTGCTAGCGAGCCCCCATTCTCAAGCTGGTAAAACCTATCTGGGAGCTTAGGTCCTGAAGTCATATCCTGTTGTCTGCATTCTTCTGCATTTCATTTTGCGAGTAAGAATTCTGGTGTTCATAAATGTTCCATTAGGATGAATGCTTCGGTTCCTTGAAAGGAATCTTGAATCATATAATGATCTACAGATACTCTTGTCACAGAGAAACAATGAGCTGCATGGAATCGTCTTCGATTCCTTCCCTGAAAACTCTTGTCTCCAGGATAAGGTTCAGCTCTCTTGAGAAGTTCCTCAGCTGAAACCACTAAAATGTCTCCAATAGGCATTGGAATACGGTCCCCCACATGAGTGAGATATGTTGGCGGCTTTATCTCTCATGCTTTCCGGCACTCAATTATCCATTTTCTGTACCATGGCAGGATTTCAAACCGTGGTTTTTCAAGTAGTCGCTTACTGATTTCAGTGAGCATATTCTCACCATAATCAACAATGTAATATGTCTCATCATGCTTTTCGAAGCAAAAACGGCTGTGTGCTTCATAGCCATTGACTGCTTCAGGCAACTTGCAGGCACCATATCGCAGATGGCAGGTTAAAACATAAAGGTATGCATCCCCCATTTGGAAATTATATTTCCGGGGATATGCTTTGTCACCCCAGTCTGAACAATCAGCGAGGCGATTAGCATAATATAGAGGTATGTTGAACGTTGGATCAAGTAGCTGACTTTTATTAACCTCGATCCAATAGTGGACAGGATCATCTAAGCTATCAAGCATGAGATCATTGATCAGGTACGAGTCCTTCCATTCAGGGATATGAACTAACATGAACTGTTGCTCATCAGTGAATGGATGGGTCGCTATCACCTGGATATGGCTGACCTGTTTGCAGCAGCTGTTCTGCCACAAGTAACCAACCATTCTGTGAAGCTGTCAAGCAGCTGATTATCCTCTAGATCAAATGCTCCACTCGGAGCATCTTGTTCATCAGGCACACTTGTTTGGCAAGGGACAAACTTGTGACTGATGCATGTGGAACAAGATTCCTCCATAAACATGGCTCCAACAGATAGGTCATGAAACTCTTCTGTTGATTCTGTGAACTCACGTAATTCCTCAATTTCTTTGATCTGATTAAGTTCAAGACCAATTCTGTATGTGGGTAAGCCTGGGGCTTTCCCCAATTTGTCAGATCTAACAAATGAACCCTGTGGACAGTTGTGAGCCAAGTGCCCTACTTCTTTGCACTTAAAACATTTTCCAGCAGCTAGTAGCTCACTTTTTTTTTTTATGCTTAACTGAGGTCGTGATGGCTTTGAATCTCAATAATTTGAACCTGATGGCTTATTGCTTGTATGGTTCGTATAATGAGGCCATGTGTTATTGGATCTGGACAGCACATTGTTTGTGTGAGTGCTACCCCATTTATGTGGTAGGCTCGAAGAGCCATTCTGATTGCCAGAGTTATTGTTATTGCTTTGTTCCTTATTGAATGAACGGGACTTGGTCCTATCACGTCTACCATGTCCAGATGAGTGACTAGGTATGTTATTATTTGATTGATTGTAATCGTTGCCTGAACGTCCCTTTTTGGAAGTGCCTTCTCCTTTGGACACCTCGTAGCGTTCAGCAGCTTCAACAATCCTTTTCCAGGAAGAGACCTCTGGGTTGAGCTTTTCCCAATGAAAGGCTTGTCTGATATCCTGGTGAAGTCCTTTCCACAAGTTTAGAACTTGTTGTCGCTTGTCACTGATGCCTATCATCATGTGCAGCTCTTCAATTTCATAGACATAGTCGCTAACGGTTTTATTACCTTGGGTACAATTATCAAGCTTCTCTCATAAGTCAGATCAGAAGCTCAATGGAAAGCAATAATCAAATATTCCACTAAAGAACTTGACTAGGGACATTTTCTGTTCCTTGCGGGCAGCCTTTTGCACATAATAGTTTCTAGCTTTGCCCTTTAGGAAGTATGAGAGGACTCATATCTGCCATTTGGCAGGAACACAACCGTCTTGGACATAGTCCATGCTTTCTTGTACAAACTGATGAAACAGTTGTGGATCTGCCTGGCCACTGTACTCTCATGGCGACCTAGGCTTTATTTTCAAGGAACTAGTCCTGAACTTCTGTTTCAAACATTTTTTAGACTGTGAACGGTTACAACTACGAGATCATGAGCCCGACATTGAATCAGAATCAGAGTCTGACTCAGTGTCCAAACTTGAGCTATCAGAACCCAACGAACTACTAGAGTCCAAGGAATCTCCATCACTCAAGCTTGGACTGTCAGATGTCAATGATGAGGACACAGATGACAATGACGAGGAAGACCCATCAACCTCGATGGAGCGGCTGCTTTTTCAGGCTGCATCTAGCACCCGACCAAGATAACTTTTGGCCTTTACCTGTTCTAATGGCCATAAAGCATCTTTGTCTCATTTATTAGTCTTTCGATGGGTCTTCACTTTAGATTTCTTTCTTAATCCATCAAGGCGGTCAACTCCAAGATTAGCCAATGGCTCCCAATCCTTGGGGTTAGCTTTGGCAATTTTCTTGCGAGCTTTCTCCTTTTCTTTTCTAGACTTAGCCTTTTGAGAGCCAGTCTTTTTTTTCCAGGACTTTTTATTCTCATCACCAGATGACACCAGTTCACTACTCGGTGTAGGACCTGACTTGTTCCCTCAGGGTTTCTTGGATATCCTTTGGTGTTCCGAGACGGCGGAACCATCTTGGTCTGTGTCTACTTGATTTTTTCTCAAGTTGTAATGCTCAAGCATTTCTCTTTGTTTCTCAGGATCTAATTCTTTGGGATCAACATGAACATTGCCCCAGTCCCAAGGATCAGGACCTTTTCCTTTTGCATTCGAGGTACCTTCACCACGTGAGGAATTGCTTCCTCAACGGGCTCTAACTGCAGTGCGGCGCTTCTGGACAGGTTCACGCTGTTCTGAGGTCAAATTCTTCTCAGCAGCCTCAAGCACTGGGTCTCTAACATCCTTAACATGCTTGGGTGAGAATTTAACTTGTATATTGGTTCGTTTTAACAAATTGAGACTACGAGATCTTCGGGTGGTAACTTTCACCCAAGGATTTCTATTTTCCTCTTCAGGACTAGAGAGAACTGATGAAGGGGAGCTACCACCTTTGTCATCAGAGGGCTCTTTGCCAGCTCTGTTCTCGAAAGAAGTGTCTTGCGCTTCCTCCCATGCAGAAAGGTTATCCAAAGACTTCCTAACAACATCTGGAGATGTCGACGGGGATCTCTCCGCAACCACATCCGAGTAGGACTTGGTTGCTTGGGTGGAGGAAAATGGGGGCATCGAGGTGTTCCCAGCAGACGAGCCAGCGTCGGTAATAGGAAGGATTGACTTACCTGTAGTCTGGTTTCTTCTAGTCACTGCAAGGGGAACACCTTACGAGCCCCTACAATGGTTGGTGCACATTTGTGAATGTTTCCGCACACCTGCAAACATTCGCACAATGAGGCACCTTTTGCACCAACCATCTACAAACATTCTGATATGTCAATCCATCAGCCCCTATTGTACTCTCACCATTCTCGCAGTCAATACCCTGCGCAAACCATTGTCGCAGTTTGCGCCTTTGCAAAAACCAGTTGTGCAATCGTTGCGCCTGCGGAAATGATCAAGGATGTCTTCGCACACCCATTACCAATCATGGCCTGATGTGGACACCACTTACTGAGTATGGCCTGATGCGGACACTATCACTGATTAATGGCCGTCTCCCCAAATGGGAACACGACCCTGGATCTGAATTAGTGCTAGGATGGAAGGGGCTCCAAGTATTTTAGAATGTCGCATGCCTTCCATATATGTACTTTGGCCTTGCACTGGGCTCCTTAGAGCTTTCTCTTTGGTTTTCCCTTGCAAGGTATGGGTCTTTCCTTGTTCAATAGTTATTGAATCTAATCTTTGGTTTTCCCTTGCAAGTATTGAGTTCTTAGGACTCTGATCGTAAGGTTGCCCTTACAGAAGAAAACTCTCTCTTTAGTGGACTGAAGGTAGTAGGTTACCACAGCCAGCAACTTAGTTTACGAAAATTTTGCACATTTTTGCGCCTGCTTTGCAACTTAGGAAAGCTTCACTATCATCCCTCCACTTGACTCTTCCGCCCCTTTACACAACTACCAACCTTCCCATGGAGACAGACAATGAGGACCACCTCCAGCGCATTGAAGCAAGCATTGCAGGCCTTGTACAGACTATGGCAGTATTTGCGCAATGAGAGGCAGACTGCAAAGAGCCACAGGTGCTTCTGAGCATCTCCAACCCCACAGACCTAGGGTCTCCAGGCCCAGTAGTTCACGAAATCCATCGCGAAAAAGAGTCATGAGATTACCGCCCCAAGCCTGCAAACCCCGCAGATTTTTCGGGTGATCGTTCACAGGGATGAACATTCCTGAATTCATGCGCACTCTATTTTGCCCTCGCTCCTCATCAATTTGCGGATGAGCATGCGCAGATTATGTGGGCCCTCTCATTCATGAAGGGCGGATGAGCTGCACGGTTTGTGGATTGTCTCATGTGCAACTACCAACTAAGCAGAAGACTCCCCTACACTTCCTACTCCAATTTTGCGGATGAATTCATGAACGAGTTCTGTCCAAAGAACGAGATCCAATCTTTGCAGACCGAGCTCGAGACTGTGAAGTACTTCCAAGGTACATGAACCGTTGATGAGTACGTTGACAACTTTTGCGAACTGGTAGAGTGAGCACAGTACTTTGAGGGCTCGCATATCATCCTCAAATTCCGACAAGGTCTAAACATGAAGATCCAAGACCATGTTGCCTGTCTCACCACTGGATGACCTTTGGATAACACCCCCAAGCAGTGGTACAATGCCGCTATCATCTGCGACAAAAATCACATTGCGAATGAGGCTTTTCGCATGTCTTCATGAATGGCCTCACGATCCAAAACCAGCTCGCAGCCAGGGAACATGTTCTGCAAGCTTGTTCCCACCATGGCGTGGCCCCTCCCCCCAATTTCACACACAGCTGCCCCATTGTGATACACACCTTCAGTGCAAAGTGTCTCTGCACCCACTAAACCAAAGGATGGATCTGCACTTGTCTGCTTCCGTTGTGGAGAATCCGGTCATACACGACCCGAATGCCCAAGACGGTTTGACATTCAGTACATGGATGGTGAAGAGCGCCACGATTTTGCACAGGAGGAATTCGCAGCGCTGGATGTGAATGACACAAATGAGAGGAACGAGGAGCCCGTTGTAGAAGTAAAAGAGAATTTTCACAGCGACAACAAGTGAGCAGTACGCCACCATTGTCTGTGAAAAATTGTTTTGCAGTGTTGTCAGTAGATGAAGTGTACAAATCAAATTCTATTTCATCGACCGATCTCTCTGTGAATGATGCGCAAGCCATACTAACCCCTCCCTATCCTCGTTCGCGTTTTCGTAAGTGCTCTAAATGGGAGAAACAACTCCCCAACCACTATGATGTAGCGGCAACCCCAAGCCCCCACTCATTCAAGCTCGAAGTATTGCTGCAAACCACCAATACCAGCACTGTGCACACGACCAAGGCACTACTTGATTGTGGTGCCACTGGCCTTTTCGTCAGTTCCGATTTTGTTGTGCAAAATCACCTCGCAACAAAAGTGCTCAGCCGACCCATCCCTGTGTTCAATGTCGATGGCTCAGAAAATGAAGCAGGCAATATCTCGGAAGTTGTAGAGGTCCTACTACGATTCCGAATGTGTGATGTTCACAGTGACTGGCATCGGCAAGCAAGATGTTATTCTTGGCCTCACCTGGCTCTGCGAGCATAATCCTGAGGTGGACTGGCAGACTAATGAGGTCAAAATGAGTCGATGCCTGAATCACTGCCGCACCTGTCAGAACAAGATGAATGAAGAGTGCAAAAGTGCTTTTCAGGAAATCGCTAGCATTCATACCTGTCATGTGGGTCCCATGCCTACCCCCTGATGTTGAGATGGAGGACATCCCAGACCTTCTGCAACTGGTGAACAATGATAACGATGACAAAGACCATGACGAACTGCCCCTTTCGAGCAAAAACTCGGTCAAAGAGGGAGATCACATCTTCGTTGCTACCATTCCCTGCGAAGCAGAATTCGTTTGCGCCACATCCAACATTTCACAACGGCTAGCAGAGGCCTTCCATAAGAATGTGCAACCAAAGTCCTTTCACAAATCTGTCCCTGCGCACTTCTACAAGTTCGAGGACCTATTCGCAAAGTCTTCATTTGACTGCTTGCCTGACCGAAAGGTATGGGATCATGTGATCGAACTCATCCCTGGTGCAAAAGCCACTAGCTGCAAGGTCTACCCCCTCATGCCCAACAAGCAGGCTGAGATGGATGAATTCATCCAGGAGAACCTAGCCACTGGCTGCATTTGCCCCTCGAAGTTGCCGATGGCATCCCCCATCTTCTTTATCAAGAAGAAGGATGGATCCCTCTGGCTTGTACAAGATTATTGCACTCTCAATGCCCTCACAATCAAAAACCAATATCCACTACCACTGATTTTGGAACTGGTAAATCAACTACGAGGCACGAAATACTTTACAAAACTCGACGTGCGATGGGGGTACAACAATGTGCGCATGAAAAGGGGCGACAAATGGAAAGCCACTTTTCGCATGAATCACGGGCTTTTCAAACCCTTGGTGATGTTTTTCGGACTCACAAACTCCCCTTCCACATTCCAAACAATGATGAATGACATTTTTCAGGATCTCATTATGGAAGGAGTGGTCTGTGTCTACCTGGATGACATCCTCATCTTTACAAAATTGATCGATGAACATCAGTGCATTATGTGCCTTGTCCTGGAGTGCCTTCGTGCGCACAAGTTGTTTCTGTGACATGACAAGTGCAAGTTTGAGCAAACAACGATCAAGTACCTCGGACTCATCATATCTGAGGGCAAAATTTGTGTGGATCCCATCAAGGTAGCGGGAGTCACCAAATGGCCCACCCCCAAAATGTGCAAGGAGGTACAGTCATTCCTGGGGTTTGCAAATTTCTATTGGTGCTTCATTGAAGACTTTTCACATCATGCGAAACCCCTCTTTGAGCTCACAAAGAAGGAGCGCAAATGGGAATGGGGACCTTCAGAACAAGGTGCCTTTGATGAAATCAAGAATCGGGTCACATCCTCCCCTATTCTCCATTTTGCTGACGACACCAAAGCATTTCACATCAAGGCGGACAGTTCAGACTATGCGACCAGCTCAGTGCTGTCGCAGCAATTGGCTGACAATCTCAAATGGCACCCTATCACATTCTACTCAAAATCGCTCAATGCAGTCGAACAAAATTACGAGATCCACGACAAGGAGATGCTAGCAGTGATGAGATCATTAGAGGAATGGAGGCATTTCCTTGAAGGTGTGCAGCACAAGATAGAGATCTGGACTGACCACAAAAATCTGGAGTACTTCATGACTGCGAAAAAGCTAAATCGCAGACAAGCTCACTGGTCACTCTATCTTTCGCAGTTCAACTTCATCATGCACCACCATCCTGGAAAGAGTATGGGTAAGTGCGATGTGCTTTCACGACAAGCCAATCATGGGAATGGTGTGGATGATAATTGTGACACTACCCTGCTCTGCCCCGAATTCTTTGCGATTTGCGCACTCGAAGGGGTGATGATCGAAGGAGTGGAGCAAAATATATTGTGCAAAGTGCGAAAGGGGGTTCGGGATGGAAAGAGCGAAGATGCAGTGGTACTAGTGATGAAGGAGTTGGATAGGGCCAAAGGCAAGACATTGTGAAGCTCAGAGTGGACAGAGGAGGATGGATTATGGAGGTTTCGTGATTGCATTTATGTTCCACTCATACCAGACTTACGACACAGAATCACTGAACAGCATCATGACTCCAAGATTGGTGGACATGCAGGACGCTGGAAAACACTTGAACTCATCTCATGGAATTACTGGTGGCCAAACATGTCATGCTTTGTCGGTCAGTACTGTAAGGCCTGCAATCTATGTCTTTGCACGAAGGCACAGAAGCGCCGACCTTTCGGTGAACTACACCCCCTCCCAATCCCCAAAACACTGTTACGGCGCTGGGATCGGCACAATTGTACTTGCAGAATGTGTGGAAGCTTCATGGCCTCCCGAAAACGATGCTCTCGGATCGGGGACCGCAGTTCATAGCGCAATTCATGCGCAAATTGTATCGCTTGTTGGGGATCACCATTTCGGCATCCACAGCATATCACCCACAGTCCAATGGGCAGACCGAATGAGTCAATCAGGAGCTTGAGCAGTACATCTGCATTTTTGTGAATGAGCGCCAAAATGATTGGGACACTCTGCTCCCTCTTGGCAAATTTGCATACAATAACCATGTCCACTCATCCACCCAGCACTCCCCCTTCTTCATTGACACTGGCAGACATCTGTGGATGGGTTTTGAGCCCAACCAACAACCCTCGAGGCTTGAGGCAGTCAACAAGTTTGCAGATCAGATGAAGTCCACGTTGGAGGAGGCTCGTGCCGCCCTTGCCAAATCGGATGATATGGCGAGGTACTATAACCAATGGCAAATCCCCACACCAATTTTCGCAATTGGCAAAAAGGTCTTCCTGGATGCTTCGGATATCAGCACAACTAGACCCACAAAGAAATTTGTGCACCGCTTCCTGGGGCCGTACCCAGTCATTCGTCCTGTCGGCTCACATGCATATCGCCTCCAACTGCCACCATCGATGGCTCGAATACATCTGGTGTTCCACGTCATCAAGCTCATGCCCACGCCAACAGACCTGATCAAAGGTCGCCATGCAAAACCACTGCTGCCCCCCAAGATCGTAGGAGAGGAGAGGTACAAGGTGGATGAGGTGCTGGACAGCAGGATGAAGGGTAGGAAGTTGCAGTATCTGGTCAGATGGAAAGGTTATGGGCACAAAGAGAATTCATGGATTCCAGAGGAGGATCTCGATGCCACAAAACTAATCGCGAACTTCTACAGGGCTCATCTGAGTGCCCCAAAATGTGTTAACGCACTTACCTTTGGACAGATGGGATTCCGACCACGATATCCGCACCGATGGAACTTTGCGCATCGGGATGCTGTGCCTTAAGGGGGGGTGATGTAGGGGGAACACCTTACGAGCCCCTACAATGGTTGGTGCACATTTGCAAATGTTTCCACACACCCGCAAATGTTTGCGCAACAAGGCGCCTTTTGCGCCAACCATCTACAAACATTCTGATATGTCAATCCATCAGCCCCTATTGTACTCTCACCATTCTGCAGTCAATACCCTGCACAAACCATTGTCGCAGTTTGCGCCTTTGCAAAAACCAGTTGCACAATCGTTGCGCCTGCGGAAATGATCAAGGATGTCTTCGCACACCCATTACCAATCATGGCCTGATGTGGACACCACTTACTGAGTATGGCCTGAT
The DNA here is from genome assembly GCA_026075535.2 of Tricholoma matsutake. Classification (NCBI taxonomy): domain Eukaryota; kingdom Fungi; phylum Basidiomycota; class Agaricomycetes; order Agaricales; family Tricholomataceae; genus Tricholoma; species Tricholoma matsutake. The sequence continues at coordinate 6,727,010 of AP026540.1, read as the reverse complement.
GCGGACACTATCACTGATTGATGGCCGTCTCCCCAAATGGGAACACAACCCTGGATCTGAATTAGTGCTAGGATGGAAGGGGCTCCAAGTATTTTAGAATGTCACATGCCTTCCATATATATACTTTGGCCTTGCACTGGGCTCCTTAGAGCTTTCTCTTTGGTTTTCCCTTGCAAGGTATGGGTCTTTCCTTGTTCAATAGTCATTGAATCTAATCTTTGGTTTTCCCTTGCAAGTATTGAGTTCTTAGGACTCTGATCGTAAGGTTGCCCTTACAGTCACACTGCGCAGTGAATATGACATTTTGTTTGATAGTTCTGAGTTTGTTGGTAAGAGTAAGGGTTGTTGATAGGCAGTGAGGTCCAAGGTGATCAGCCGTAGAGTTATCGGAGTGTTATCAACAAAGAGTAAAGTTCTTCAGAGAGTTTTGACACTTTTCAAAATATGTGGCAAAAGCATGACAAGTGCTACAGTTTTGACACGCGTTCTGTTTGTGGCTTAGTGAGATGGTTAAGAGGTGGGTAATGAAACTGAATTCTGAAGTACGAGTATCAAAACAATGTAGTTTAAATACCTGTAGAAAGTAGGATATAAAAGGAAGGTTCTGTTGGGTACTATTAGGCAGTGCCCAAGGTAGTTATAGAGAAGATAAAGGCTGTATCGTAGCCAAAGGAATGGTGGTAAGAAGGGGTTATAATCAGATGGGAGGTAAGTAAGAAAAGAGTCCTGTGCAAATCCTGTGTAGTACGATGATGAGAGACCAGCGGGTATCGATCCGGATATCCACTATGTCACGATCGTTACCAGAACATACAGTCGGCTAACATCTACATTGACAATCAGTTATGAGTTCAATGCACCTGAACTACTGAAGAATTCTACCAAGAAGAATCAAGGAGTCCGATTTGGGCAACTCGAATTCAAGCAAGGCTCACAAGGTTTATACAAAATATTTACGATTTGCAGCCATTTGCAGAACGAGGACACTATATTTTCAATGCACTTCACAGAAGCTTAACAGCAATATGCAAAAAACATCAGGGCATAAAAATCATGGTCAAATGGGTACCAGGACACAAAGGAGTTGGGGGCAATGAACAAGCAGACGAGGAGGTGAAGAAAGCGACCATAGAAGGCAGCAGTGAGACACACAAGTTACCAAAATCCCTGAGAACGACTCTACCACACAGCAAATCTGCTATCAGATGGATGCACAACAAAAAACTTAAGTGGCATGCACAAAAGTGCTGGAGAGATTCAAAACGCTACAACAGGATGATGAAGACTGATCCCACAACCCCTTCCCATAAATACGTCAACCTTGTCACAAAGCTTCCAAGAAAGCTAGCCAGCATCTTTGCACAACTGAGAACAGGACACGCACCCAGCCTCCTTCCCATGCCCAACTTTGTGGTTGAGAGGAAATCGGTACTCAAGGCTTTCTCCAAATATTATCTTATCTGTGTGATTATTTGGCAAATTTCAAACCCAGCATAACTTTATTTCCTTCAACCGCTCCGTAGGGCCTGGCACAAAGCACCAGTAAACAAAGCCAGCCACAGGCACAAGTGACAGCGGAACACAAAAAATACCATAGGATACAATCTATTTACAAGTAAGGATATCTATTTATGAATATTTATTACATATCAACAGACCGCGTCACAGCGCATCACTGGACGACACTACGAGGGTGTTCTTTGCTGCTTGTCTCATTCCGCTTCCATGTCTACTACACCAGAGGCATCTAATACAGTTCTGGAGGCTGTTCCATCTTTTTCAGAAATCCATAATCGCACCGAAAAGTATTTTGGAGTGCGACCATGTCAACTCAGAATAACTTTATTTCCTTCAACTGCTCCGTAGGGCCTGGCACAAAGCACCAGTAAACAAAGCCAGCCACAGGCACAAGTGACAGCAGAACACAAAAAATACTATAGGATATCTATTTATGAATATTTATTTACATATCATTATCTCAAATATACTCTCGAGTCCAGTTGTGCTCAACACGCATTGCACAATGGACTCCCAAGACCATGTGCTCAACATTCTTAGAGTCTTTGACTCAGAGAGCCTTACTATCTCAAAGTTTCTGCAAGTTTTGCTTTCTAGCAGACAATATGCAAACCATCCACTGGTTGTGAATTTGGTGCAGTCACACTCACATACAATATCTCTCTTCTGTTTGCATGGGGCATTCGAGGGACCTGCACTGCAATGGGTACATGAATCAGCTGAGAAGCAGTATCAGAGCGAGATCCAGGAGCTGGTCAAGACGAAGAATGGATGGCAGTTCAATGCGCTGCATGCATCAGCAGAACAAATTGAGATGTTCCAGATTGAGGTAATGGCAGAAAAAATGGAGAGTCTTGCACCACATCTGTGGGTGCTCCTGGATAAGCTCTTATCAGCGACAGGCACAGGTGAATCTAAGAACAGGGCTGCAGCAGGTACTGGCTGTGAAATACTACAAGAAACAGACAATGCCAATTATTGGGATAGTTTTGATGAGATAGACCTTCAAGGAGTTATTGAGGGATTCGGAGACATCCCACAAACACACGAACAGAAAAAATTAGCAAGGCGCAAGGCAATAATCTCCATTATATGGAAATTGTTATCTGAATAGTCCTCAAATAACAGCTGACAAATGGGCCGAACAGAAAAAAGTTGTTATACTTAGCATCATGATGCAAAGCACCAATTCATGAACAAATGCATTGGAGAGCATCATAGGAATTTTCTTACACTCTTGTGGCACACCTGAAAAGGTAATTGAAGCCCTCGCACATCTTGGAATAACTATTTCAGTCAATGCAATTCATCATGCAATAACATCGCTGTCGACCAAATCAGCTGTGGCCATCCAACAGCTTGGACAAACTTTACTTGCCTCATATGCATACTATAATTTTGATGTTGATCTAAAGACATCCATGCCAACTGCAGAAAAATCAACAGACACCCTGAAGCACCTAACATCTGCCCTGCTTTTCCCTCTTCAACATGGTGTTACCCCTGATGACATGAAATGCTCAGATGAGCTATGGAAAAAATCTCGACTCAATCCCAAGGCCAATCCTTTGGATCTTCAGGAGGAAAAAACATGGAAGAATCTTCTCACACTTCATTCTGAAGTGGTGCATCCCATGGGATTAACCTGCCATGACCAATTCAATGCCTGGAAATTTCTTTATGACCTTTGCCATTATGGTCCTAAATATTTTTCACAGTTCCACATGGTGCTTGGCGAGCCTGAGGAAATTGAATGGATTCCAGTTATCAAGACCAAAATAATACCTGCGCGCGCTATGGAATTTTCAAACTCGACCGTCTCAGGAAACATCAGCACCATACAGAATCTTGCAAGACAAGGCAGTGTTGGAGATCCTAATGATCCTGATGAGCACTTTGATGTTACAGACCTCTCGGAGCATGTTCTACTATTTCATGGGGATCTAGGGACAGGTGATCGAATCCTCAGCATTCAACTGCGATGGTCAATTGAGGACTCCCCATGGAACCGGTTTCAATTTTCTGTATTCATTCCTGGTCTATTTCACGTCAAGATGGCCTTTGCAGATGCTATCTGGCGCATTTTTATCCAGCCAACAGATGCAAGATTAGATGACACCTGCCTGATGTGAGATATCTCAAAACTACGCCCAAAGGAAACAGGAATCATTTCCTCCAAACCTGGATTCCGCCGAATGCACCAGGTTATTGGACACTCAGGCATTAGTAGGTGTATTGATTGTTGGAGGGTGGAGGCTGCATGGAGGAATCCAGAACATACATCGCTCGAAAAATTTGCCGCCTCAAAACCAAGTCTGGAAGACTTGAAGAATATAGCAAACTGGCTAGCGACACTATGTTGCAGATAGCAGGATGGAGCGGTTGCGAAATCAGCCCAAAGCACAATGAGATCAACAGTATGAGAATGCATTGCTTCTCAACAAATACTGTCTTCTATATGAAGAATTTTGTCATGCGATGAACTCTGGTGATATCAGTCGTGTGGAAACATGCCTGATTTCATGGATCTTCATTTTTCAAGCCACAGCAAAGCATAAGTATGCAACTCACATCATAAAATTTCTTTTGAATGTTCACTTTGTATACCCTAGTGGATTGAGGTGCATGCTTCACCATCAGCTCCTTAAAGTCCCAGCCTTATGTGGAAGAATAGACATGCCATTCAATATCATATGCTAGTCAACCCAACAGGAAAACCTGGTAAATTTCACGGTGTAGACTGGGTCGTTGAACTCCACAACCTCTATACAAAGGTGCAGTCAGTTGACAAGACACGCAACATTAACCTCAGATCTTACTAGGTAGAACATGGTGGTAGTGGGCCAAATCAGACTGTCCAGCACATCATCAAAGAATCCCCGCTTGTTCAGACATACCGAGATGCCTGTATCACCGTTGAGAAGAACTTCTCACTCACTTATCTAACTAGGGCACACACAGATCCTGACATGACAAAGACTCTTGAGGAAGTTCAGTGAAATCTGAGAGAGCAAAATGCACATAAAATTAGGCCAGGACGAGAAAGTGTTTATAATATTCCAGATATGGTGAATAAAGGGCGGCTCCTACTGTCATCTGAAACCACCAGGACTGGTGAAAGTATTGAGGATCACGATACAGCAGTAGCAGAGGTGGACGATATCATCAGAGAGCTCTGATCGGACACATCAGCACTGAGATCTAGATATCAGATACCTGAGTAGATAATTACTGAATACATATAGTGTTCAATTTGAAGAAGCTTCGGGAATAGTGTTCACGTTCTCCTTGGAAGTCGACAAGACTGGCTGACCAGGATATCCTTTACAGATCCGATTGCGTGCTGTACCAAATCAATAGTCTGAGTATAACGACCTCCATTGAAAGACCAAACATGAACTTACCATTATGTCCCACTAACCCACAAGTACTACATCTACTCTTTGAGTGATTGGTGGTAGTTGTCGATGTTGGTAAACTTGGAGATGCAAGATTCAAAGCAGGTGTTGATGGACGCATTGGAGTGGGAAGTGTCCTCAATGGAGTGGTAGTTAGGGGAGATGCTGCAGACACCTGGGGGCGTAAACATTGAATGATCTCTAATACCTCATCCCCACACTGCTCAATCTCATCCCATCAGGTTTCATTTTTCAGCTCAGAGGTTGAATTGATCTTGCAGTAGTGTGCACAATCGATGATGCGGTTGAGCACCTCATTCGGCATGATGAATGTTGGTCCAAGGTCATGGAGGTGAGCCCAGCCATATCGAGCAGCTGTTGCCTTCTCCCGCCAATTGTCTAATGCCTCTCGTAGCTGGTGATCCTCGCCTACCATCTTGTACCCTAGCACCAACCGTGACCAAGGTGGGAGTCGATCAGACTTTTGAGGTGAGACTTTGAAGAAGTTGAAGGGTGTTGAGTTATGAAGGTCACAGCAAATCCATGAAGTGGGAAGAGCGCAACGGTGACAACCCTCAGGGACAGCAGGATTGCATTGCTGGTGATCCGACACTGGTGAGAAGATAGAAGATCAACAATGCATCAAAGCATCCACAAATGGAAGGTACCAACCAGCTCTGCCATTCTCGAAGTACACATTGAGTGGGAATCGTCGACATGGAAACCCTCGAGCGCTGGCATTAATGAGGTCATCCATGACTGGTTCGAGGGCACATTTTGTTAATTTTCTCTTCCCCGGTTTATTGCCTGGTTCCAAGTATCTTATGCGCATTTCCTCCAGTTTGTTCTCACATTCATCTGCTGAGTCATCTGATGATCCTTCAACGTTGACAGCCTGAGATTCCTCGGTCTGCAACACCATGGATGACCCTCGTGTCTATGAGGCCATTTAATTGGAACTGACGCCACAGCTTTTGCCGCCTTTCATTTTTTTGTCTCTTCTTTCTTCTTGCGTATCTCATCGAAATGTTCCTTTTCAACAAGAAAAACAGCAGTAGCCTCAAGGGCTGGATTCCGACCTGCACATCCAAATCTTTGCCATAAAGTCGACAGTGTACATGTTGCTTTCCACTGTACAACTAATTCCACATCAGGAATATCCATCCCCTAGGTTCTTGCGAGTATTAATTATTTATAAAGTACATGATCATACTAGCTCACCATTCTGAAAGAATCTGTAGTGAATAAGCCCCATGTATCGCCTCCACTAAATCGAGTAGCTTCACCATCTTTGAAGACGTTCGACATGTCAGAATTGAACCACTTGATCTTGTCTCGAAATTCCGGTGGTAAGAGTGCCCGTATATGATTACAAGCACGTATTGATTCATTTATGTCGTCAAAGAAGACCAGAAATTTGGGTGGTGGTGGGTCTCCCAGCTTCCAATGTTGTAGCACGAACTCAAGATCAGCAAAGCTACCTAGAGGACTGAGGGCTTGGTGTACACATATGTGAATATTGGGACGGTCATTTGATTGGTGGAAGACAACAAGACTTTCCATTCTGAGCTGAAGAATGGATCTGACATCATTGAATACCAATGACGGGAGTGTTGCTGAGGTGATCATGATTGGAATACTTCTCGGGAGTACAAACCGGAGACGTCCAACTTCTTTGTATTCAGGGCGGAAATCTCCCCAAGCACTGATACAATGTGCCTTGTCAAAAACCAAACTGATGATTCAATCCATAAAACCAGGATTTCTCGCAAGCCGCTCAAACCTTCCATCTGATTTCATCAGCTGTTCAGGATTAATGACGACTGCATGGTACTCCAGATTCTCAATAGCCTTGGGTCATACACAGACTAAGTCCCCCTTTTATGCATCCGAACAACAAGACTTACATGAAAGTTCCCTGCAGTGGCTGTATCAGCACTGATAAAAATAGCCTTGAAGCCAGCCTTGGTGAGAGCGGAAACATTCTGTTTGCCCAAGATGTTTAGTGGTGTAACAATTATCTGAACACTACCAGGAGGTCGAAACAACAGTGGCATCCAGAATGTGAGAGTCTTGCCCATGCCGGTCCTCGCTATGGAAGCAATATCTCTATCTCCTTTCAAGACTGCGTCGACTACTTTGATTTGCCACAGACACGGTCGCACTCCAAAATACTTTTCGGTGCGATTACAGATTTCTGAAAAAGATGGAACAGCCTCCGGAACTGTATTAGATGCCTCTGGTGTAGTAGACATGGAAGTGGAATGAGACAAGCAGCAAAGAACACCCTCATAGTGTCGTCCAGTGACGCGCCGCGACGCGGTCTGTTGATATGTAATAAATATTCATAAATAGATATCCTTACTTGTAAATAGATTGTATCCTATGGTATTTTTTGTGTTCCGCTGTCACTTGTGCCTGTAGCTAGCTTTGTTTACTAGTGCTTTGTGCCAGGCCCTATGGAGCGGTTGAAGGAAATAAAGTTATGCTGGGTTTGAAATTTGCCAGATAATCACACAGATAAGATAATATTTGGAGAAAGCCTTGAGTACCAATTTCCTCTCAACCGCAAAGTTGGGCATGGGAAGGAGGCTGACACGCACCCTTAGCTAAGCACTTATTTTGCATCGGAAAAATAAACTCACCAATCTGCCCAGCATACCAACAGAGCGATGAAATGGTGCAACACCTTCTACTACACTGCCCAGCACACCAAGGGGCAAGACAAGTGCTATGAAATAGGGACTACCATGGATGGCCATCATCCGGGTGACCATCCATGGATATGATATATGGATGAATGGATATGGATAATATTGCATGGGTGATATCCATGGATGAATGGATGGTTACTATGAATGGATGGTTACTATTAAATTTAAATAAATGAGTAATTCTGAGTTCTCAATTTATTGAGACGAGGTATTGTCAATTGAGCTGGCTGGATGTCTCATCTGATCTATTAGTGCGGTAATTGCCGAAGTGGCCTATTTTGATTCTCATCCGTTTTGGATCTTGCCAGGCCCCTTTAGTAACCCCCCTCCCCTTTTTCGGCCGTGAACATTGATCAAAATGGAATGGCCAGAAGTGGGGCCCTGATTCTACAAAAACCAAGCCAAAGCCAGCTGGCCACTGCAATAGTGGCTGTGTATGCTCTAAGCGGGTAAAGCCCCAGCCCCCTACAGAACTCGGAATTGCCATGCAATGCAATGGCCCTCTAGCACAAGTATAGTCTTGGTAAGGAATGACAGTACTTTACTGCCCCACATAATCCGCACAGACTCCACATGGACTCCTAGCTGTCTGCAGACTCCGAGCAGAATCCTACCAGAGTCTGAGCAGAGTCCTAGCTGTCTGCATGGAGTCCATGGACACTCTGCCCAGAGTCCTAGTAAAAAATTTTTCAGAGTTGTAAAGACAAAAGTTGGATCAAAATCCGAGCAGAGTCCGAGCAAAGTCCTAGCTTGCAGGTGACTTAGTGATTAAATTTAGTTCACAGTCCCTCACATAGTGATGTTATAACCAGATTTTCCTGCTGAATTTGAAAATGACATCTGTATGATGTGACCTATATATAGAACATAGTGATGTTATATACCATTCTGACCGGATTTTTATGCTGAGTTTGAAAATGATATCCATCTGATCATGTGACCTACCATATATAGAACATAGTGATGTTATATACCATTCTGACCACAATTTTCAGCCGAGTTTGAAAATCACCCTTGTGTAGTCATGTGACCTACCATATATGGAACATAGTGATGTTATATACCATTCTGACCACAATTTTCAGCCGAGTTTGAAAATCACCCTTGCGTAGTCATGTGACCTACCATATATGAAACATAGTGATGTTATATACCATTCTGACTGCAATTTTCAGCCAAGTTTGAAAATCACCCTTGTGTAGTCATGTGACCTACCATATATGGAACATAGTGATGTTATATACCATTCTGACCGCAATTTTCAGCCGAGTTTGAAAATCACGCTTGCATAGTCATGTGACACACTGTATAAGACATAGTGATGGTACATACAATTTTGACCAGATTTTTTAATCTGAGTTTCACATGCTTTTTCTTGACATTCTTGCACTCTCTTTGAATGATCAAGTAAAGCCATTAAGGCATCATCAAGATATACCTCTTGTATTTTTGTCATTCTCTCACTTTTATTGAATGATCAAATCCGATTGGTGTGTGAAATATGGAATCATCAAGATATCCTGGCAGGATATTTAGTGTCATATTAGAGTATGTTGAAGGGAAACTTTTGAAAAGTGTTGTTATACACCATTCTGACCTGCTTTTCATGCTGAGTTTGAAAATGACTGTCATGTGACCTACTATCAAGGAGGTTGGAGGAATCATGAAGTACTGGCATCAAGCCATTGAGCAGTGACCTCTAGGGCATGGCATGGGTAACCTTTGGGTATATTTTCTTATACCCCTACCCATACCCATGAACACTGTACCCACATGGGTAGGGGTACGGTGTTACCATGGGTTTTTGCGGGTTACCCGTGGTTATTCATAGGTATTGATATTTTTCATTATATTTGATAGGAAAAGATGTTTGCATCTTCTCACGGGGGGTAAACCCATGAGTCATGTCACCCTGACTCGCGGGTTTTCCCACAATATGTCATCGAAAAGTACCCCTGCATTTTTACTGTTATTTTTCATGATATTTGATAGAAATTTGCTGAAAAAGATGTTCGCATCTCATCACAGGGGGTTTTTCCTGTGATATGTCATTAAAAAGTCGAAATCTCAACACAGATGATCACTCACCTGACCAAAATCCAGGTACCAGCATACCTGCACATACCTGTAACACCGTGGAAAAGGGTACGGTGTTGCCCGGGTATGGCAATCCCATACCCGTGCATACCTGTGACTGGAAACACATGGTGTTACCCATACCCATGCCACGCCCTAGTGACTTTGGTTAGCAAAGATGGGGCTTGATTTTTGCTCAGCACCAGGTAAGTGTAATAATTCTCATTTTTGCTTCTACTCAGACACTCTTTTAGCATCATCAGTGGATGCTGAACATGCATTTGCAGTTGGAAGACTTGAGATCAATCACCTTCAGCATAACACCAGCCCACAGACCTTCAAGGCTCAAGTTGCAGTTGGATCTTGGGCCAAAACTCCACTCTATCCAGGACTTTCAGAAACCATTAAGATTGTTCAGAAGCAAATGGGAAGTGAAGAGCAGGTGGGACCTCAGAAAGAAGTTGATGAGACTGAGTTGGAAGATGAGGTAGAAGAGACAGATGAGGAATCCAGGTTTTGGAGAACTTGAATTGTAATTGTACAAATTCCTATGGTATTTCAGATGTATTTCAAAGTAATATTTATTGGTGTAAAACCATCTCCTGATTAAAAGAAGCAGTCTTAAGTACAAATTTTACTCAGTATAATAGATAACATCATGTGTGCCAACTAGGGTTGCCATGACTTCAAGTTGGACTTTTTGATTGCTGTGTATCTCTGCAAGCACATCATTGTAGGATGTAAACTAGTTGACGCAGGGTACATATTTATTGCCACTATCAACAAATCCAAAAATTACATAAATCGGATCACTATATCTTGAGTTATTGACTGACTAAAATTCCAACTTTGTACATCAAAAAGCTGGAATTTTAGTCGGTCAATAACTCAAGATATAGTGATCTGATTTACGTAATTTTTGGATTTGTTGATAGCGGTAATAAATATGTACCCTGTGTCGATTAGTTTACATCCTACGATAATGTGCTTGCAGAGATATACAGCAATCAAAAAGTCCGACTTGAAGTCATGGCAACATTAGTGCCAACTGCCAACAAGGCACTCCAGCAGGTAATTGATCTTGCTAAACCATTTTAATAGACCATGGTACATATATTAGAGCATTTGAGAGCATAAAAAATAGTAGTATTCATATGGATACCCATGGATGATCCATGGATGCCACCCATATCCATGGACTTTAGTATGTCATCCATGGATATTCACCCGGATGGACCTGGGTCCATCCATGGTAGTCCCTACTACAAAACAACATAGGTGGCAGAAACATCGACATCACAAAAATCCTCACATCCCCGAAATCGCCACGAGCGCTGTTCAGATTTTTGGCAGAGACGAGAAGACTGCATGACATGTTTGGAGAACTACCGGAAATGAGAGAGGAAGAGGGAAATGAACGAGAGAGGAGTTAGGAAATCGACCCAGACACACACCATACCCTACCCTCGGACTCAGCACCACTTAATCCAGCGCCAATGGCGCTTCGAGGTCCCTCTGGGCCCCTCCAAGCAGATGTCAAAGGAAAAACCACACAGTAGAATGGTCCAGCGCTACATACTACAGTACATATTTAGTCTCTCACATATGGTATGCCACAACGGAGAATAAATGGGGAAAAAAAAAAAAATGGAACCACAAACTCTTCATACTAGTATGGCCTAGGCTATTTCTACTATGTGAATATCTCTACAACTGGTGTGAGCATATGAAAAGATATCAACCTTTCCTATTCTGGGACCATGCAAAAAAAAAGAATCCAGAAATGTCCTCACATGTTCAGCCCAGACAAAAAATCACATTTTTCTTGCCCAGGATCAAGAAGAAAGATAAGTAGGGTATACAGTCCATTCACATTATTGAGCAGGCTTTTAGGTTGGACTTCTAGAAATAACATGTCTCAAAGCTCAAATGTCAGTAAAGCTGGGAAGTATGAGGGTACTTAGATATGCGCAGAGGGGTGAATGGTGTATCACTTGAACTCGTCCTAAGAGCAGTGGTGCGTTACGGGGGCGGGTCTAGGCGGACATTCATCATATTATTGCCTTCACACATGCACGGGTTCGCCACACATTATTACATTGTTTCGCAGAACAAAAGAAATCAGGGATCTGCCACCGTCAATATCGAGGAAGGCGGAGAGGCGAATTCTTGCGACAAGATATTCTGAGCTTTCCCTGAACTCTCTCCCTTTAGTATGTTTTCTATGTAAAACTCGCCTGCCTGATAGAAGTCACGATAAGAAAAGCATAAAGGCTTCAGTCGGCACCAACTTACCTTATAGCTGCTCCTCACCAAAGGCCCACTAGCCACGTAGAGGAATCCAAGGTCCTGTGCCACCCGCTTCCACTTGTCAAATTCACTAGGTTCAACATAACGCTCAACTTTCATATGACGTTTCGTCGGTCGCATGTATTGACCAAAGGTCACAACATCCACGTCGATGTTGCGCAGATCTATAAATGAATTTAGAAAAGACAACGATTCGCAGCTTCCATTTCACCTCTAAGGGCCGCCATTACTTGTTCGGTGGATTCTCCTACGCCCAGCATAATACTTGTTTTTGTAATGCGGACGCCTTCTTTCTTTGCATGTTCAAGAACCTTGAGACTTTGTCTAAATGTTGCACGACGATCTCGGACATAGGGAGTAAGTTCTTCCACGGTTTCGATGTTATGAGCGTAGACATCCAAGCCAGATCGTGCAACGAGTGACACGTGATCTAAATAGCCAGCAAAATCACCTGTCAGGGCTTCCACAAGTATGTTAGGCGCCCTGTAACGACGTATAAGGTCCGATAAATAGGCTGCAGGACATTACTCACTTCTGCTTAATTTTGCGGATGGTCTGAGCAAAGTGGTGAGCGCCCCCGTCAGCGAGGTCTTTAAGCGGAATCAGAAAGCGTTTTAGGGAGGATAATATGCAGACCCTCGCACCGTCACGATCGACGCTTGTTAATACGATGTACCCTAAGCCCCATCGACTGATGGCTTCAGCCGTGTTCTCCGGCTCATGGGGATCCAAAGGTGGTGGGGAGCGCGAGGTCTTGACTGAGCAAAATCTGCATCCACGAGTGCACGTATCGCCCATTAACTAGAAAGGGGTAAAATCCTGCACTGGGTTCGAACCACGAAGGAATCACCATGATAGTAGCAGTCGCTGTATTTCTACCCTCTGTCGCGTCTTTCTTTCCCCCCCAACAATCTCCTATGTTTGGACATCTGGCTTCCTCACAAACTGTATGAAGACCAAGTCCCCGAAGGTCTTTCTTGATTTTACTGAACGAATTGCCAGACGGAATGCTGGTCTTAAGATACGACGGAAGCCGATGGCTAAAGAGTACTTAGATGCACGTAAAATTCTGAGGGTTGACATACCCTAAGGTATTTCTAATCACTACTCGCTCTTTATCCCTTCCAGAAAGAAACTCTTCGAATGAAGGACCGGCTTCCAAGGTTGCCCTAAAAGCTGACTTGCTTGGCGATGAACCGGAGGCAGTTGCCAGGCATCGAACGTGTCCTTGTAATCGAGTGGTTCGTAAGACAGCTGACATGTTGAAGCTATAAGCAGTCACTACTCGCAGCTGAGGACTTCCGTTTGTTGATTTTACAGGGCGACAAGATGCAAAATCAACAACATGCATTAAGAAGCGGATAGATTCGGAAGAGGAGGGGAAAGGACCCCGTACGACTGTTGATCACGCGATTTTGAAGTTCTGGCACCATTTTCAACTCGACGCAGAAAATGTTTGCTAGAATCAGTTGTCTTTCAATAGACATAGCCAACGAAGCCACAGAGCTGACTCCTGAGGCCTGAGGCTTGACTACTGAGTGATTATTATATTCTAGGTAGGTTATAGAATAATATGTAATTGATTCCCAGACGGCAATGGCCGACGTTCACATGTCCGGATTTGCACGTCTCCGACTCTGGTAGTTAACTGTTAAGTCATAGGCCTTCGGGCATTCCTGTTTGTAATGATCACCTCCTCTCTGAATATGTCTCGCAAGGTGATAACCAATTTTCTTATTTTCTAGTTTCGTTTTACTTACACGTGATTTTTATTCTCGGAGGCACTCGGATTTGGAACGAGGTTGTTTTCTACAGCCTCGTTCATGAATATGGTACGTTTGGCTGTTCCTTTCATTTGGATGCACTAAGCAGAAACCCTATATATTCAGTCCCATCAACGTTTCCGTATCGAGAAGGATACATTTGGAGAGCTGCAGGTTCCGGCAGACCGTTACTGGGGTGCCCAGACTCAAAGGTATGAATGGAGACAGGGCTAGGTCAACGCGTAATGATCTATCAGATCCTTACAAAACTTCGATATTGGAGGACCAACTGAACGCCTTCCACCACCTTTAATCAAGGCCTTTGGGATCGTGAAGAAGGCAGCATCCATCGTCAATGTCAACTATGGGTTGAATCGCAAGATTGCAGAGGCCATTCAACAGGCTGCAGACGATGTTAGTTATTATGTAATTATGTGACTGTCTTGCTCAAATACTAATTTTATTCCATTTCAGGTTATCTCAGGGAAGCTGTTAGACCATTTTCCTTTGGTGGTTTTTCAAACGGGAAGCGGCACTCAAAGTAACATGAACGCCAATGAAGTGCTTCCATCCAATCTAGCACGAAACAAAGAGTACTGATGCGTTTCATTCGACGAGGTTATATCAAATCGTGCTATTGAGATTCTTGGTGGTGAACTTGGTTCAAAGAAACCGGTCCACCCAAATGACCACGTTAATATGAGTCAAAGCAGTAATGATACGTGCGCCCTCATTCCTTCCACTCCACTACTCCGAACAAAGTATTATCTCGAGCAGATTTCCGACTGTGATGCATGTCGCAACTGTAACGGAAGTACACGGATCTTTAATTCCTGCCCTCACCGAACTCCGTGATGCACTGGATTCCAAAGCCAAGACATTCGATCACATCATAAAGATTGGACGCACGCACTTGCAGGTTCAGTGTATTTTTGGAGTCTTGCTGTAGGCGTCGTGCCTAATATGTTGTTCAGGATGCGACGCCTTTGACTCTTGGCCAGGAATTTAGTGGCTATGTTCAGCAAGTCTCGAATGGTATCGATAGGGTCAGGGCCGTCCTTCCTCGCTTAAGTCTTCTTGCTCAAGGTGGCACGGCGGTTGGCACTGTGAGTGTGCTTGGTTTCAATTATTCTCCTACTGATGGTGCCCCCTCAGGGACTCAACACCAAAAAGGGTTTTGATGTGAACGTTGCAGCCGAAATTTCAAAATTAACTGGGGTGGAATTCAAGACGGCTCCGAATAAGGTAATTGGTTTAGTTGCAAGTCATCGGCAGATTTCTTACCCCATCTTTTAGTTCGAGGCCTTGGCTTCTCATGATGCACTTGTGGAAGCTCATGGAGCTCTTAACGTGATCGCATGTTCATTGATGAAAATTGCGAACGATATTCGTTACCTTGGCTCAGGGCCTCGCTGCGGGTTTGGGGAGTTAAGCTTGCCTGAGAATGAACCTGGTAGCAGCATTATGCCTGGCAAGGTTAATCCTACCCAGTGTGAAGCTCTGACTATGGTGGCTGCACAAGTGATAGGCAATCAGACGGTAGTCAGCGTTGCTGGGGCAAGCGGACAGTTTGAAGTTAGATTCTTTCTTCTTATTGCTTTCGAAAGCTTATATTCAACAGCTGAACGTCTTCAAACCCGTCATCGCTCAAAATGTCTTACGAAGCATCCGATTATTATCAGATGGTCTGATTTCATAGACAAGCTCTTTACCCGAAGATGCTGAATATATTTAAATATCAGGGTCACGTTCATTTACCAAGAACTGCATCGTCGGCATCAAGGCCAACGAGAAACGTATCAATACCCTGCTCAATGAGTCGCTGATGTTAGCCACTATCCTCAACAGCCATCTGGGTTATGACAGTCCGTGCTTTGATCATCTACCCTTGACATGATTTATCATATTGTTTTGTAGATGTTGCGGCATGTGCGAAGAAAGCTCACAAGGAAGGGACGACACTCAAAGAAGCAACAGTATCGCTGGGCTTCTTGACCCCGGAAGCGTTTGATGAAATAGTACGACCAGAATTGATGATTCATCCCTGATAGTATGGAATCCAGTAGTCTAGATTATATATAGTTAGCAGTAATAGTACATCAGAATGGAGATAACAGGGGCATGAAACAGTTTGAAAGCAATCACAGCCCAGAATTGAACGGGTTGTATACATAGTATAGTAAAATGCAATTAAATAGGACTCAGCTGACGTTTTCAACGACAAATTTGCTCGACCTTGCTTGTCACACCTTCCGCCCTCGAGCTCTCCTGTAATCTGTTTCTTATATTCTCCTGGATTCCTCATGTCCCTTAGCCGTATTCTAAACGATGATCCCATGCCTGCCAGTGTGCGCTCATCTCATTCCGCATACCCTAGTCCATCCCAGTCCGCCCTCCTTCATCCTCCCTACGTTGACACGTCTCCTCGTGGCCGATCATCCCCCGCACATGAGCGCCCAATAGACCTAGCTCGAAGCCACCCCTTTCATCCTGCAGCTGCCGGTGGGCGAAGCTCACCGTCTTTATTGTGCTCTTATTAATGTGTCACGTTTTGCTACAGGCGGGACTGGCCCCGAAGAGGGCCATCGCATCAAGTCGCCGGACGACTACGATTCTCTATCCGCCCCGCATAGGGAAGATACGGTGTGGCGGAAGAAACGCAAGAGTACATATACGTATGAAGGTTCTCCTGTCAGTCGACTAGTTACACGTCCGTATCATCGTTCTTACCCATGTCTACCAGAACATATATCGCACATATCCTTCACGAGCCAAATCAACTCGCCTGCAGTCCCCTGGAAGCGAACTTTTAGAGCAGGACGCACCTGATGCTCGAAGGGGAATGACTGACGAGGAACTGCGCCTTGCTTCTTCAGATCTGGAGGACTGTGAAGAAGTATGGATCGGCGAGCTCGGCGATTACATGCTAGAGACTCAAAAACGCCAGAACCAGGTTGCTGATTGGTTCGAGGCAAGTATTGTGGTGAGCAGATCCTGGTGGCCATCCATTGGCACCCCTAATGATATATCTAGGACCGCAACTCGATGACTGCGCAACGAATATCACATTATTATTCAAGTCGGATTGCCAGGATGCCTCTACCTCCTCCTGCATCCCTTGCAATTCAGGCACCAAGACTTGATGATGGCTTGCGGGACCCGTCACCCATTCTCGAGTACACAAGTGACTACGAACGTTCACAGGACGACGGTGGAGTTCGGCCCACTGGACGTTTCGGGTCTGGTGCAGAGGATGCTGCCCACGAACTTGAGAGATCCGTTCTTGAAGACTACTATGACTATCCTGACAGGCGTGCCAGGCAAAAATCCAACAAGGCCAAGGAACTCAGTAAGCGTCCAGCGTCAGACACAAACAGTGATTTCGAGGTACCCAAGAAAGTCGACAAGACAGGTCCTGCTTTGAAGAAGAGGAAACTTGACAAGGATGCCGAGAGCAATCTGGATGCTCATGAAGAGTCAAATATGACTGATGGTCTCTTGTCGTCGACGATATTGAAGTTGAAAGGCAAGGACAGACAAATACAGCGAGAAGGCAGCTATGACAGTCTCTCCCTGACGCCGAAACCGCTACGCAAGAGAGCCTCCAAGAAGAAATTTGGGCTTGTGTCCGAGTTTGAGCTCGAATCAGGTTCCCTTGCGCTATCTGCTTCTGCAGATGTTACACCCGCCATATCACGACCTGCATCTCCTGTGGTCGCCCCTTCAACCTTTGTCTACGAACTAGACGAGCAAATTCCGTCACTAAAAAAAGCAAAGAAGATGGATGATAGTGCAATTATGAAACGGGTCAAGGCTTTAGAAGAAGCCCAGCGCAAAGTATGGACCAATATCGCCAGACGGGACATTGCCAAGGTATGAAGGTCGTTTAGATTCCATATTTGCTGTTGCTCAATTATGCCTAGGTCTACAAATATCACGCGTTAGGATATCAATCCAGACAATCGCAAATGGAGCGCATAGCCAAGGTTGCATCTATACAAGCACGGAGGCCTTTCACGAAAACTGCCAAGGCGAGTAAGGATATCCAAGGCAAAGCGAAGCGTTTAATGCGAGAAATGCAAGTGTTCTGGAAGAAGAATGAGAAGGAAGAGAGGGATGTTCGAAAACGCGAACAGAAAGAAGCTTCTGATCGCCTCAAACTTGAAGAGGAGAAGCGGGAGGCCGCAAGACAAGCTCGAAAGCTCGAGTTCTTGATTAGCCAAACTGAACTCTACAGCCATTTCGTGGGGAGTAAACTTAAGAGTGAGGGCTTTTGTTTCTGTTGTGGATATTGATCCGCTGATTACGTTTTAATAGCTACTGAAATTGAAGGCGACGGAGAGAAGCTTCCCGTTCCAGCCGGTGTTGACGTTGGTGATGTTGACCCTGATACCCTTCAGGATATTGATTTTGACGACGGTATGACCGTTCCTCGTCTCTTATTATGCGTGGTCTAAAATACGCACCAGACGATCCGACCAATTTGCATAGACATGCGAAACTCAATGCCCAAGAAGCTATTGCCCTCGCGAAGCAGCGGGCACAACAGTTCGATACTCAAGCTGCACTAGAAAGGAAAACAAATGAGGCACTCAAACTAGCAAAAGCTCAAGCACACATTTATGAAGATACTGATGATCCCTCTCCAGCATCAGTTAGGGCACCGCTCGTCGATCGTAAGTGGAGTGTATTTCACGCCTTTAGCGTTGTTTGAGCTCTCATGTTGTCAGTTGATTCCGACGAGTTCAACTTCCAAAATCCGACTTCACTAAGCGGACCTCTTACCATTGTGCAACCGAAGATGTTGATGGCACAGCTCAAGGAATACCAGTTGAAGGGTTTGAATTGGCTTGCTACACTATATGAGCAGGGCATCAATGGCATTCTTGCAGACGAGATGGGCCTTGGCAAGGTCAGCTACTTGCATCTGGAATTTATCCTCCTCGGCTCCAGCCTCATAGCAATTTAGACTGTTCAATCCATTTCGTTGTTGTCCTACCTTGCAGAAACGCATGACATCTGGGGGCCTTTCCTGGTAGTCGCACCTGCTTCAACCCTTCACAACTGGCAGCAGGAGATCACCCGGTTTGTACCTGGTCTTAAAGCGTTGCCCTACTGGGGTAATGTGAAAGATCGAGCCACTTTGCGGAAGTTCTGGAGTAAGAAAGAGATCAGCTATAATCAGGATGCTCCCTTTCATATACTCATCACGAGCTATCAGTTGGTGCGTACCTATTACCTGCGTTAAGATATACAAACTTTTCTATCCCCCTAGGTAACGCAAGATCAGCAATATTTCCAGCGCGTTAAATGGCAATATATGATCTTAGACGAAGCGCAAAATATCAAGAATTCTTCGAGTGTACGATGGAAAACTCTTCTTGGGTTCCATTGTCGAAATAGGCTTCTACTTACCGGAACCCCTATCCAAAATTCTATGCAGGGTAAATTCGTATTTTCGTCTCCATGTGATCCACCTAATAGTGTATCACATAGAATTGTGGGCATTGCTTCACTTCATCATGCCTAGCTTGTTCGACTCTCACGACGAGTTTAACGAGTGGTTTTCGAAAGACATAGAAAACGCAGCAGAGAACAAGGGGAGCAAACTGAACGAATATCAGTTGAGGCGTCTGCACATGATACTCAAGCCCTTTATGCTAAGGAGAGTCAAGCGACATGTGCAGAACGAACTAAGTGAAAAGGTCAGCTCTCAATAATGTTTTGATTGCCGCTGAGTGATCTGTCTTTAGATCGAAAAGGATATATATGTAGACCTCACTGCGAGGCAACGTGCCTTGTACAAAGCTCTACTGGCTAATGTCTCTGTGACGGATCTTCTAGAAAAAGCCGCGAACATTGGCGACGTTGACTCGGCTCGATCGCTGATGAATCTTGTAATGCAGTTTCGCAAGGTACGTTGTTCGAGAATGAGATCCGATGACTGTTTTTTTTTTTACCAACGAAAGCAGGTCTGTAATCATCCAGAGCTTTTTGAAAGAGCCGATGTCGTTGCGCCGTTCTCGTTTTCCCACTTCGGTCGTTCCGGGCCATTGGGGCGTGAAGGCGAATTTGTTTCGTTGTCATATTCTACACGCAACCCAATCGAGTACTGCATACCGTCGCTTTTTTACGAAGATGGAGGTCTTTTTAATATCCCTTGTGAGAATTCGGGGTCCCGTTCGCAAGACAACGGCTTACCGAAGATGTTGAATATATGGTCCACCGATTGGATACATCAGTCACTTCACACCAGTGGTAGGTTTCGTGTTACTTCTGATGTTACTTTTTTAATGGGGAAATCAGATTCTTCTTCCTTTTCATTCCTTCGTGCACTAGATATGTCTCCAATGGAAGCCCATACCCTTCATATATCTCCTCTTATTCGTAGACGAACGTTGGCAGTTAGAGAGGAAGTGAAGGCGGTGAGAGAGTTGGCATACACACTGTGAGCTTGTTCGTTCGGAACCTAACTGCTAGCTCATGTGGTAAACAGTGATTCCGACTTTGCGGCACATCAAGCCCAGAGTAACACCATGATATCTCTGACATTGCCATTGCATTGCCTGGATATTGCTGAAGGTCTTCCGAGCCTTTGTGACATCTCAACTTCTGCTTGGACAGAGTCCTGCCTATCTCGTCCAGAATTGAAGTGGTTTGTGCCCCCTGTTATTGCACCCCCGATTTCGATACAGTGCACAAATCGATCGTTTATGGAATTTCAATCCCGCTTACTTGACGGACCGTTAGAGTCACTTGCCGTATACGGATTGCCACGGGAACTCCGAAATTCAGAGGAAGCATGTGGTAGCTACGGCATCTGCATACCTGGTCTCTCCCCCAATGGTTTGGTTGATAGTTCGCCGTCTGATCAGCTCCCAACGTCTGCCATGCAAGTGCCGGAAGCTAAACGACTTGTCTTCGATTCGGCTAAGCTTTCTCGCCTTGATTCGCTCTTACAAGAACTTAAGACGGGCGATCATCGTGTTTTGGTGTATTTCCAGATGACTCGGATGATGGATCTCATGGAGGAATATCTGATTTATCGACAATACAAATATCTGCGACTTGATGGTTCTTCAAAGCTTGAAGACAGACGGGATATGGTCATTGATTGGCAAACACGGTTGGTTTTCGTATTCTGGATCTTTTGCAGATGCTAAGAACCATGTCTTGCGCGCCAGGCCTGACATCTTCGTGTTCTTGCTCAGCACGCGAGCTGGTGGCTTGGGCATCAATCTCACTGCAGCAGATACTGTCATCTTTTATGACCATGACTGGAACCCGTCTAATGACGCACAAGCAATGGACCGTGCACATCGTCTTGGTCAAACCCGTCAAGTCACAGTATATCGCCTCATCACCAAGGGGACAATTGACGAGCGTATTGTCCAATTAGCGCGAGTCAAAAAAGATGTGAGCTTTGAGTTTTTTCGTTATACCAGTATTGTGAGATATCTTCAAGGTACAAGATATCGTAGTGGGAAACAAAAACTTCACGGATGTCACGAAACCGAGTGAAATCGTCCAATTATTATTGAACGACGAACAGCTGGCGACGCTGAATACTTCAACGTCTCCGAGTATGGCAGGAAACCGCGGTACCGAAGGGACAAGCAATCACGTAGGAGGGCCTGTACAAGACCTCTGGAACGATGAGGAAGATAATTTCTTTGGCCATTCCGGAACCACAGCCACGGCTATACCCTCTGATGTCGTCGACGCTGATACACCTTACCCTGGCAGTATCCGAGGAAAGAAACGTAAGACAGGAACCACTGGTACAACTCGTGGGCGGAAGTCGAGAAAACCTTTGGAGAAAGGGGTCACCAAGAACTTGAAGGCAGTGTCTGTCAAGGAGTCAACATCATAAATCATGCAGTCATTGGGGGCGCTGTGCAGATTCATTATCGAATTCGAATGCGTAATGTAGGACTTGCATAATAATCCTAATACTCATATTGCTACTCATACTACATTATGTGTCGGCCGAGCCAGACATTTATGTACAATAATACTGAACCCTGAGTTTTATCCGGGATGGATCCGGAGGCAGTATAGTACAATCTAACCTGGACCCCTCATGTGCAGTGACTTCGTGAACTATAAAGCTCATGCGCATAGAGACCTTTCACTGTCTACTACGTTTACAGCCGACACACTGCAGTACTGCTAAGCTTTACGCGAGTTCGGTTTCCTGGGGGGTTGCGGCAGGGCCGAGCGAGGCGGATTGAAGAGTCTTTGCCTGCATTAACAACCACTACACAACCCTATCATCGGGGCGAAGTTCAACGAATTTCTACATCTCAAATACTGCTGGTCCGTCTGGGATGGCCAAGAAGAAGAAGACTCAGCTGAGGCCAGTGGCCCGCGGCTTCGCAACTACGTCGGTCCCCAAGAAAATCCCTCCCCTGGAGTTGGTACCAGATGTAGATAGTCATGATGCTGCGGGAGAGCCGTTGAAAGATGAACAACAGACGAACGAGGCTATAGTTGGCCCAGCTCAGAATGAAGGATCTAGGACCGGGGAGCAGTCGCCACAGTACCTGGTAGATAAATTACAAGAAAAGACCGAGAAGGAGATAGCAAGGTATTTTAAAGACTCTCCGACTTACATCTGACTTACAACACGGGAACTACCTAGGACCATCAAAGTATGTCCCGACATTCTTTCTCTGACCGCGCCTCATTCATTTGCTCAGGCAATAGAGGCGGATCGACGATTTTCGAAATCCCTTCCTTCCTTGGCATTAGACACATCACTTACAGATCGCATTATTTCTCTGGCATTGGAGTCGGATGTTGCAGAGGGTACGGCAGTCGCTAAACTCTATGATAAAGCTCACGGTATGATTTCATAGGTAAAAAGTTCGTTCAGGAACCCGAGGATAAGGCAATTTTCCGGCTTGGTATCGCGTATGGAGTCCTTAGACGTCTTGGCTTCTCGGAGGCCAGAATGGAAGAATGTCTTCGTGCTATTCCGAGTGTCGATCTAGACGAAGCCTATGAATGGGTGAATGAACATCTAATTCTTCCCACTAAGTGTCTAACGATTGATCTGCTAGTTGTGTTTACACTGCACGGAAGAAGAACTGGAAGACAAGCGTACGATAATCATGCTCTCTATTGCACATGATGATTGTAGTAACATACATACCTACGTTTCGCAGGGATTACTGAGGGCTCTGAACCAAAAACTCCTCGGATTTCTGTAAACCGACCTGCTTCTCGGACAGTTACATCACGCACTCCCGCAGAATTTCTAGCTGCGACAAAGATCAAAACCACTTCCAAACCCTCATTTCGTCTTGATGCCAATGCCCCAATTTTCATTCCATTGTGTTCGTTACCTCCCCAATCTCCCACTGCCGAGGACCAACCGGACCCGGAAATTATTTCGTCCCATGATGGTTTTGACAGTGGCCCCGAATCTCTGGATATCGATGACCTCGCCTTTCAGTATGCTCGATTGAGACTACAGCACGACAAGGTTACATCTTTTAGGAAACTTGGTCGTAAAGTTGATGCAGATGAAGTGCACGAACTCGACATGCGGCTTCACGCTCTGAAGAACAGCTATTTTTTCGACGAACAGGAGGCAGAAGCTATGTATGAAGTTGAACGCGATAAGGTTCGTGAACGTGCCCTTCAGGATGAATTACGCGGGGTGACCTCCTTGGCGGCCATTGATGAGTCAATATCGAAACGAGCACCTGAACTACAGCCACAGCCATCGGCATCTACTGCCAGTCCGGACATTTTTGCCGATGATAGCGGGGACTCGACTACGGGAGGAGTGTTTGAGCTTCTGGATGACATGCCGACTACAGAAACTAATGCCCAAGGAAAGACTATTACTATTCGTGACATGGCAATGCCTAAACATTGGTCCGGTCGCACACCCAAAATGTTACTGACAGAAACTGTCGCAAAGTCGGACCGCTATGCCGCCATAGGATACAGTATCGTATCAAGTGGCAGTCGCGCCCGACGAGCTGGCGTCAGCATTCGATGGGAGGGGAAGAAAATGGACGAATGGCTCATGGAAGACGTTGCCTGTCATGACGATGGACAAGCAGAACAATACATCGCAACTGTTGCCCTCCATGCATTGACTTTTCCGCCAACTGATGGATTCGCTGCTAGTGTATCAACCTTTCCCGGCAGCCAAACATTCTTCCGATTACTTCCTGCCGTATTCCGAGATCTGTGGAACGAACTCGAGGAAACGAGAAAGGTCAGAGATCAGAGAATCAATTGTGATGTTTGGGAGAAATTACTTTCCATCCTTGAATCTAAGATAGAAGTCAGCGTAAAGGTGGGTTTCATTTATGTCATGTTTGTTTGATTTTGACCGATACTGTTTAGCCTGATGAGAAATTTGTTCAACCAGCCCTTCACACCAAGAATATGTTCACTCCTCCCCCCTTACCACCTAATACCGGAGTTCTATCGGAGCAAATCGCCTCCGACTTCCGAGCCCGACAAGCTAGTGCAAGTTATCAAGAGATGCTTGTGAGTCAAGACATCTACTTGATGTTCTTCCCTTCTGATCCCTAAACAGAACCAACGCAACTTGTTACCTATTGCCCAATATCGCGAAGAAGTGGTTCAACAACTGGAGAAATCCCAAGTTCTTGTTTTGAGCGGTGAGACAGGATGGTGAGTTTGTGCCTACACCGAAACAATGTCTGCCGTAATTAATTCGCCCTAGCGGGAAATCCACTCAAGTTCCTGCTTTCATACTCGAAGATCAGCTTTACCGGGGCAGACCATGTAAAATATATTGTACGGAGCCAAGGCGCATCTCCGCGATTTCTCTAGCTCAACGTTCGCGTCGTTCTTGCCATTCTTTGGACAACGCTCTCACATACTAGACACAGGTGTATCTCGCGAGCTTGGGGATGTTCCAAATGCTGTTGGAACTGTCAACTCTCTTGTTGGGTATTCAATCCGTTTGGAAAGCGGTATCTCGCGGAATACTCGGCTAGCCTTCGTTACAAATGGCATTGCCCTCAGAATGTTGGAAGGTGGAACAGGTCAGGGTGGGCAAGGAACAGCGTTCGACGAGATCACCGTGAGCAATACGTTGTCTGTAAAAAAACCAATTCTGACACGACAAATAGCACATAATCATTGACGAAGTGCTTCTGACTGAACTACCGCTTGTTGTCTAAACTCACGGTTTGTTTTTTATAGGTACATGAGCGTACAATTGAATCAGATTTTCTCTTGATTGTTCTGAAATCGTTATTAGAAGAACGATCGGATCTTAAGCAAGTTCTTGAATTCTTTTGATAGACATAAGCTAATATATTATTTCAGGGTGATATTGATGTCTGCAACCGTTGATGCGGAAAAGATTTCGAGCTTTTTCGGAGGATGTCCTGAAATTCGTGTTCCTGGGCGGACCTTCCCCGTCGACGTCAAGTTTTTAGAAGACGCGGTAGAGTATACAAAATGGTCTATATCGGAATCTTCGCCTTACGCTAGACGAGGTGAGTCTATGTTCACCGTTTTCCGCACTCGGCGCTTATATATCTCTAGTTCATGATAAGTTTCATCGTGGTAAAAATCGACCGGATTGGATCGAGGAAACCCCAGCCGGAGAGGACGAAGACGACAATGTTGTTCAGGAGAACGTCAAACTTGAGAAACGATACTCTGCGGAGACAACGGCAACCATCAACATCCTCGATGAGCGATTGGTCCCATATGATCTCATCATCCGCCTCTTGGAGCGAATATGCTTCGATGACCCATCCTATGCATCCTATTCGTGCGCCATTTTAATATTTATGCCTGGTTTAGCAGAGATACGTCGTTTAAGCGACATCTTCAGCGAGCACCCAGCCTTCGGCAGCGACGATTTCAAGATATATCCTCTGCACTCGATGCTCTCTAGTGAACATCAAAGTGCAGTTTTTGATGTTCCGCCGCCTGGCATACGTAAAATTGTGATTGGTGGGTTCAGATTGTATCGATTTTCGCGGGACTACTAAGTACTGTACAGCGACAAATATTGCGGAGACGGGAATCACAATACCTGACATCACCTGTGTTATCGACTCGGGTAAGCACCGTGAAATGAGGTTTGTTTCTTGTTTCTTGTACTATCATTCTGCTCACGTTTTATAAATGCGTCTTCCAGATTTGACGAAAAACGACAGATTAGCCGCTTGGTAGAAACCTTTGTTGCAAAAAGTAATGCTACACAAAGACGAGGGAGGGCAGGTCGAGTGCAACGTGGCCTGTGTTTCCACCTTTTTACGAAAATACGGCATGATACACAGGTAACAACTATGTTTCATTTATGGAAGCCAAGTTTGAGAAGAGGATCCTTCAGATGGCGGACCATCCGCTCCCAGAGATGATGCGTCTGAGCTTGTCAGATTTGGCACTTCGCATCAAGATTATGAAAGTCAGGTTAGGTTCTTCGATTGAAGACGTTCTGTCTCGTGCATTGGATCCACCTGTGTCTATAAATGTGCAGCGCGCAATCTCTATGCTTGTCGAGGTATGCTCCACAAAAATGAGCAATCTGCTGCTTCTGTTTACCCTCTTTTAGGTCCGAGCTTTGACGCCCTCCGAAGAAATAACTCCAATGGGCCGGTTGCTCAGTAAACTCCCCACAGATGTTCATCTGGGAAAATTCTTGTTAATTGCCACCTTATTTCGCTGCTTGGACCCTGCTCTAACCATCGCGGCGGCACTAAATTCTAAATCTCCCTTTGTAACACCATTTGGTTTTGAGCAAGAGGCAGACCGAGCAAAACACTCGTTCAAAATCGGTGAGTATATGTTTACTGGTAGGAGGATCTCAACCGTGACCACTATGGTTTGCTTAGAAAATTCTGATTTCCTGACTATCCACAATGCTTTTGCGAGCTGGCGCCGAGCCTCGGCAAATCCGGGAACCATTAAAAAGTTTTGCCGTGCAAACTATCTCAGTCATCAGGTATATCTATGGTTCTTATCCTGACCTACAATCGTTCAATGATCGTACTCAGAACCTTCAACAAATAGAGGAGCTTCGGCAACAGTTCCTCGGGTATCTCGATTCACCCACGTTCCCGGCGACGCTTCTAACGATGATCTAGATATCTGATAGATTCATGCTTCATTCAAGTTGATAAATCGTTTATCCGCGAACTCAGCCGGTAGGAAGTGGTGGATGTTTTACTTTTCAGTTTTTCAAATATATCTCCAGAGCACGTTACGGACGACATCGTACACGCTTCGTCACAATTCCACCGGAACTGGATGTCAACTCCGGAAATTCTGCTCTCATTAATGCGGCATTGACTGCTGGATTGTTTCCCAAAGTTATGGCTGTTGACGAAAGAGGACAAATGCGAACAATTTCTAATAATCAACATGGTTTCTTCCATCCTTCGTCCGTCAACTTTGGTAGGAAACCAACCGACTTCGGCGTCAACCACCTGGCATACTTTACCCTGATGTATGTTCAACTCTTGGTTTTCCTTAAAAACTCTCATCGCGCCGCAGGCACTCTAAGAAATTATATGCTTGGGAGACAGGGCCTGTAGATGACTTGTCTGTGATACTTCTATGTGGAGAATGCGACTTCAAGGTAAGACGTCCTGCATTTCTTTGTTAATATCCAAGTAACACGCTCAAACCACCAGTTGATATCCAACTCGGCTTTCATCGATCGAAAAATCAAGATTCGCATCTCGCCTAAGTCGAATGTCGCACTCAAGGTTCTCCGTACGCAATTAGGATCCCTCCTGGCTCATCAGTTTCGAGGCAAGGCCTTAAATGAATCTCAGACCATCTGGAATGACGTTTCCTTGCTGGTTCTCGGGAAAACGAAGATAAAAGATGAAAATAGACAACGATCTGTCATGATAAACTAATATCTTGTTGATGTCACTCCGCTATCGTCCAAATGTCTCATTCCAGTCTTAGGACTTTATCATCACAAAAACGTATGAGAGCAGCACTTTCTTTCTGCGGAATTTTTCCGTTCCGGCGCCTGTTCGGCCTTTGGAGTCTGGGTGATAACATTCATAAAAAGCTGGCTTGACAGCCCAGAGAACCCCGCTCCGAGAACGCAAGAGGACGACACAGATCCTGAAGACTACTCCGCCCGTACTAGTGCCAGCTGCACTTCTGTAATTACGCAGCCGCAAATCCCGCTTCACTGCATCCTTCACGCCTCACCCCTACAATAGCTTCTCAATCACGTCAGGTGCTGAAGCGCCACTGCGACTCGGACTACCTGTATAATGTCCTACATTTCCCAGAAGCCTTAGGCGTCGTCAGTCAGCTTATGGGACTCACGCGGGAATTCCGTGGTACTTCGACCGACCTAGATCCTCAGATTGACACCCCCCCCCCCCCCCCCCCCCCCCAACGTACACTGACAAATCGATGAAACAAGTACATGCATAATGGCCCAACGTCGATGCCAGGATGATCTAGGATATCGTCCTCATAAACAAAAAGCATGGTTCCGTCCCCTATCGGTGGGCATATCAACGATCGTACAACCATTGCATGCACAAACGACATTTAATGGCTGTACACTACCACTGATGCGTCCTTGGGCCAAGGCAGTGAAGTTCGCAGAGAAGGTTCGCAGAGAAGGATCATGCTATCTACCTTTTCGTATCAAGGACGGAGAAGGCCCAGTGGCAAAACCTCTTAGATAACTTCGCAGAAGAAGGGCCTCAACCAAACGAGAAGAGAAGTGAGGGCTGCCAACCTGAAGAGCGGTTACTCGAGCGACAGGTTCCTCCCATTTGCGGACAATGTAAAAAAGAGACTGAAATACCTCGTGACGCCCAGCGAAAGGTCATGGACGAGGAGTGTTAAACGGCGGATGAGCACACGTACACTTCCCGTTGGCTGTTCCTCACTGATGATGGCGAAAGTTGTGAAACAAACTACGTAGATCGTGTTGTGTGTGTGTTGATACCTAACTCCGAGATTAGTCGACGTCCCTGCGAATGATGCTAATAGCCTATGCGCGTTAAAGGTTGTCCTATTATCCCGAAACTGGGATGAGTGATAGATTTCAATCAAATACACATTAGCCCACGCGGACAACGCATGTGGACCAATTGGATCTTTATTCATCATCATCATCACCGGCAGCACTACGAACGAAGTCAAAAATCGATCAACACCAAAGGAAGATACGCACTCAATGTTGTAGAAGCGCAGCTGGTAATTATCTTTGGCCGATGCAACAACACTGAAAGTGGAAGACATGAACACAGGAAACAACGAAACAAGGGCAATACACACCGAATCCAATCTCGGAGGCTGTTCTTCTTCAAAAACTTTTTCGTAAGGTACTTGAGGTATCTTTTTGAGAAGGGTATGTTCGAGGTTACGGTGATTTTCGTGTTACCTATGAAAATTGTCTTAAGTTAAGAGTTGCAACGAATACAGAGAGGATCGCACCATCACGGGAGATTTTGATGCTGTCGCCAAGCTGGCCTGCTTTGCCATCTACCTTAATGCGGTCGTGAAGGAACTTTTCAAAGTCTGCACCATCGAAAACACCGTCGGCTGCAGGTTTAGAGTAGTCAACGGTGAATTTGTGCTTGGTGGCGGAAGTCTTTCCTGTGGACGCCTTGGGCTGGAATTGAAAGAAGAAGGACAGTATAAGCCTACTGAGAAGGGAACTCAGCAAAGCAACACCGGGCACTGACCATGGCTGAAGACTTGAAGGTACTAAAACACGATCCAATTCAAATCTCATTGCAAAGTTGATGGTACTGTACAGCTACAAAATAAAGTTCAAACACAGCGAGCACGTGGAACTAGTCTGACTAATAATAGAACAACTTTTACATTTCCGAATCTTCTGCAATGCCTCCTGCATTGACCAGAGATGAGGTCGCCTCGGCTCAGCTTCAAGGCGACTTTTCTATCAAATCTGAAGCTAGCGCCCCTAAGCTTGATACATCACAGTGGCCTCTTCTCCTCAAAAATTACGACAAACTACTCGTTCGGTCGAGTCACTTCACTCCAATCCCTTCAGGATGTAGTCCCTTGAAGCGTGACATTACAACATATATCAAGTACCCTAAATTTCTTTCTTGTCTCGTTCTGAACTCATGTACCATTAGGTCAGGAGTTATAAATTTGGATAAACCTTCGAACCCATCTTCACATGAAGTCGTTGCCTGGTTGAGACGAATTCTACGAGTTGAGAAAACAGGTCACAGCGGAACGCTCGATCCAAAGGTAACTGGGTGTCTGATAGTCTGCATCGACCGTGCTACTAGGCTGGTAAAATCTCAGCAGGGGGCAGGCGAGTATATATTCAGTCTGGCTTCTCCTGTAACACCTAAGCTGTGTGAACCCAGGGAAGGAATATGTGTGCGTGCTCCGCCTACACGCAAGCCTCCCAGATCCTGCAGCTCTGCCCCGAGCCTTACAAACCCTTACCGGTGCATTATTCCAACGTCCTCCTCTCATCTCTGCCGTAAAACGACAACTTCGTATCCGAACTATTCACGAATCCAAACTTCTAGAATTCGATGAAAAGCGTAATTTGGCAGTGTTTTGGGTCTCGTGTGAGGCGGGCACATACATTCGGACGTTGTGTGTACACCTTGGTTTGATCGTTGGTGTAGGAGGACACATGCAAGAGTTACGTAGAGTCAGAAGTGGGGCCATGTCAGAGAATGACGATATTGTCACGATGCACGATGTTATGGATGCGCAGTGGTTATATGACAATACACGAGACGGTGAGCTTTGTTTTAATGTGCTAACCATCATTTGACATCTCAGCTGAAAGAATCGTATCTCCGACGCGTCATTCGGCCATTGGAATGTCTCATGGTGGGGTATAAACGCATTGTTGTCAAAGACAGTGCAGTCAATGCCGTTTGCTACGGCGCAAAACTCATGATTCCCGGTCTTTTACGCTATGAAGTGGACATTGCCTTGCATGAGGAAGTGGTGTTGATGACAACAAAAGGTCTGGCTGACGCACAATTATCCTCGAAACATCGTGACCGATGATACGTATCAGGTGAAGCTATTGCGCTTGCGGTTGCCCAAATGTCGACAGTCGAGCTCGCAACGTGTGATCATGGTGTTGTAGCGACGGTCAAACGGTGTATCATGGAGCGTGACACTTACCCTCGTCGATGGGGCCTTGGCCCCATGGCTCTCCAAAAGAAAAAGATGGTAAAGGATGGTAAGCTTGGGAAACATGGCGAGAAACTCGAGGGCATCACACCAGCTGAGTGGAGCCGCGATTACGTTGACTACAATCGCGAAGAGGTTTGTCTTGCACCACCTTTGACTTTGATATATTATGTCTTGATGTCTTGACACAGCAACCTAAAGCTGGCCCTTCGAGTGCTCTCGCGATTAATGAGCCTACTACACTGCCGCCTTCCGTTGCTGAAGCTAGTCCTCCCAAGGAGAAAGAGAAGAAAAGAAAACGTAAGCCGGAGGTATCCACAATTGAATATGGAGACGTATCGATGGCAGTCACGCTCGATGAAGACGCGGAACGTGCGGAGCGAAAGAAACGCAAAAAGGAAAAGAAGGCTTTACAGGAGGCTGCTGAAACGACTGATGCTGTTGGAGAGGACGAGGCACGGCGAGAGAAGAAGAGATTAAAAAAAGAGAAGAAGGCCAGAGAATCGACAGGTGGTGAATAGGTGAAATTGTGTCATTAAGTAGTTATTTTGGTATAATGCGGCCTGTCTACGCATCCTTCAAATTCGCACTTTCTGAGAGGTGAAGAGCTTGCATTGCTGAATCTGCTTTGGGAAAGAAATGGCACTAGAGACAACAAGTGGAAAGACTGGCGCTCATGGCCTTTTTGAAGCTGATAAAAGCAACCGCCAAGACGCGAACGCGTATATATATAAGTACACTAAGATGTGTAAGGCTTGCCGGGTCTTCTATAGCTACGTACTCTTACTTTAGTGAGCTTACCGAGACTCAGGCCGTTGAATGTACTGTAGTCAGACGGCCACAGCTAGGGAATGGTTTCGAAGTGTGATACATCATGAATATATATTCAATACAGGGGTGGTTGGAACAGCTCGCAATCATCTTTTGTTGAAACGTCTACGTATGATATTACCGGTATCCGGTCTCATATCTCATACTACTAGCTCATATAGCGCTAGACCAGCTGCAGTATCCTTGTTCCATCTCCTGGCAACAGTCTCATTGACTCTCGGATCTCTGATGGCAACCGTCCCGCCCTCAAATCTAATGTTGACTAATATTGATGAGCATTTCACTAAGAACTCCAAGGTCCTTAGCGCAGCCTGGGACTCTACTCCATTAGAGCCAACTGTTTCGCACACAGGATCTATGGCTTTCACTCAATGATGAATCAAATTTCTACTCGAAACATCAGCACCTTGTGCTTGGGTAGAAGTAAGCATTCATTTCTGATACTGGACCTAGCGGCTTTGGCCCCTGACACGGAATCATGGTGATACGCTAAGCGGTGTTTGGTGGATCTCCAAGACCATGCGTGTCGGTGCACTGCCGGTTTCCACTTATTTCTACCATACTCTCACATTGAGGGTACTTAAACCACATCAGCCGCTCTAATGTTTAACAATCCCGTCCTTTCGGAATTCACTTCAACCCCGTTTCGCTTGCCTTTTCCACCGGCTGGTTCTGGTGTGAATAATGTCTTCTCGCAAAGCCCCTAAGCCTCTTCCCAAGTTCGAAATCGGTATGATCAGCTTCCAGCTGTCCTGGTCATCCATCATACTCAGAGCTGCTTTCTAGGTGATGATTATCAACTGCTGCATGCCCTTGGAGAAGGCGCATACGGCACTGTTGCTGCTGCCCTCCACAAGCCAACAGGAAGACAAGTGGCAATCAAGAAGATTCTCCCTTTTGATCACACATTGTTTTGCTTGCGAACGCTCCGGGAATTGAAGCTTTTGAAGTTCTTCTCGGAGACATGTGTCAACGAAAATGTGAGCGAGGATAGACAATGTAAAGGACTATTGCTGATGCACGTATAGATTATATCTATCCTGGACATTATGAAACCTCCGACTTTAGAGTCGTTTAAGGAAATCTACTGTGCGGTTTGCCTATCCGATGGCAGTCCATATCCTTACCGCTTTCTACAGTTATCCAGGAGTTGATGCAGACGGACCTCCACCGTGTTATTCGAACGCAACATCTGACTGACGACCACTGCCAAGTAAGAATCACCCATAGTTGTCAAGGAATTCATGTTAATCCATGATGTCCAGTATTTCGTTTACCAGACTCTGCGGGCATTAAAGTCTATACACAGTGCCGACATTGTTCACCGCGACCTGAAACCTGCGAACCTGTTGTTAAATGCCAACTGCGATCTCAAAGTTTGCGATTTTGGTCTTGCCAGAAGCGTGAAGACTAGTGTGCCAGGGGGGAAAGAAGTGGGGTTAATGACCGAGTATGTGGCGACCCGGTGGTATCGCGCACCTGAGATCATGCTTTCGTTCAAAATGTATACGAAGGTAACTTCTCATTTTAGTGTGAATTTTACCCCATCCTGATTTACAACCGTAAGGCAATTGATATCTGGGCGGTCGGCTGCATTCTCGCAGAACTCCTGACGGGACGGCCACTATTCCCAGGAAGAGATTACAGCCACCAGCTTGATCTCATCCTTGACGTGATTGGTCAGATTCATCAATGCTCTCCTTTGACCGCCTACTCACACAACTTCGCAGGTACCCCTAGCCTCGATGAATTTTACGCCATAACATCTCGTCGGTCACGCGACTATATACGTGCATTGCCCATTCGCAAGAAGCGTTCCTTCACAACCCTTTTCCCCCACGCGTCCAAGGAAGCCATTGACTTTTTGTCCAAGACATTGGTTTGCAATCCTCATGTATTTATTCCGAACTGGTCTGAATTCTTTCTTATTCAGACGTTTGACCCGAAGAAACGTCTCACCGTCGATGAAGCACTCGAACACCCTTACCTTTCAGCATACGTGAGTTTCCTCCTGGTCATCACTTCAGACCGGTCGCTGACCTCATGAGGATAGCATGACCCCGATGACGAGCCTGTAGTTACCCCTCTCAGCCCATCATACTTCGAGTTTGATCGTAAGTCAGATAATTGTGCCCGTTTGAGCTTGGCATTGACGTTTCGCAAAAGTGCACAAGGACGACTTGACGAAGGATCAGCTGAAGGAGCTTCTTTACGAAGAAGTTCTCTCATTTGTGCCGTCCATCTAAGTCATGACATCTGCAGCGTTCTTGGCTTTTTCTTTACACACCGTTGCATATGCCTGTTGAGATAGATGTTGCGAGTTTACCCTCGTTGTGACTCAGACCAATACAATTAAACGATGTTAGGCTCAGATGTCCATATGCAACAGATCTAGAAGTACACAATAATATATGTATGCCAAGGTATCATTATGGATTTTCATAAGGGCTTCCACATTCAATAACCTCAACTCAATCACCGGGAAGCGCAGGTGTCGGTGTCTTAGTACCTACCACCCGCCCAAAATGCTCCATTGCTACCCACCCCTTCGACACCGAAATCTCCGAACCGCGTGTCGCCATCCAGCTCGGTCCCATACATTGTTCGTTTCATTAGAGGTACATCAGCTACAGCCTCCGTGGCTCCTGAACTAGGGCCGGGCTCTGGCGACCCCATCGACGTGTCATTTCCAGCGTTGTTACGTGAGATTTCTACTGGATCGCGGTCAGATATGCCACGTGTCAACGCAGCAGGATCCACGAAACCACCTCCCATGTTGCCGCCTAGGCGTGATCGCGATGGTCGACTGGGATTAGGAAATCCAAATGGCTGAAATACGTCTGTCCGCTCCCCTCGAAGAGGGTTGAGAAAACTGGGAGGATTTATCCCAGCAGGGGATGGTGATTGTGGTGGTTCTGGATAAGGGAAACTGGGCGTGAACAGACCATGTGCTGGGGTCGAGGACATGGGAACGAAAGAAAAACTGAATGGCTGTTGGTTTTCAGATGCGTGGGCAGAACTTGTACCCTTGAGCCCTTGTCTCACAAAACTAGGTTCAGCTGCGGCAGGTGACGGAGGAAACAAGTCTGGGAAGAGGTGGTTCGGAGGTAGAGGATCAGAGTGTTCGCCTGGACCGCGAAAAACAGTAAACCTAGGGATATCAGAGGCAGGGAGTTCTTCCTCCTCGCCTTGAAAATGGCCAGACACAGGTACCGTCGACTTCCTTTGGTCGTCCTGTTTATTGGTCATTTTTGCACGTTTCCTGGCAGGTTTGACGACGGTATTTCCGGGATCATCCTCTAGAGGCTCATCGACTGAGCCCTCTTCCGTTATGCCAGCCATGTTGCTTCCTAAAGAATCGCGCTGACGCTTACCCAACATTATCGGTGGATGGTTAGGTGTGGCAATGTCGTTGGCAGTCACGCGAAGGCTAGTCTGTAGACCGACAGAATCGGACTCTGAAAAATATGCAGTCTCCGAGCTACTTAACGCACGGTCAGTCGTAAGCATAGATACGCGTTGTTGGTTACTCACCTAGGTTCTTTTCTGATTAGAGGACTGGAAGGAAAGGGAAATGCTGCTGCTTTGGATGATTGCCGGTGCTCGCTTGCTACAGCCGTGGTTGACGTAGTTTGCATGCGAAGCTCCTGAAGCTCTCCAGTTAAAGCTTCCACCTTTGTTCTCAAAGTACCCATCTCTGCGACCTGATTCTTCAACTGCCCGAGCTCGGCTTTGAGAGATTGCATCAGCTCCAATTCTGACTTCAGCGACTTCATTTGTTCGTAAAGAGGCCTCAGCTAGTAGCCAATGAGAAATGAGAGGCGATGAGAACAAAGTAGCTGAATGAAATGGAAGGACTGAACTGCGTCCGCAACGTGTTTGTCAATGGTTGCAAGGGATGCCAGTGATTCTTCCCCAGTGTTAGTATGCGCATGCGGTGGTTTGAGGTGTGCATGTGGTCCATTGTTTAGAGCGTCCTTTGGTGGAGGGTTTTCAATATCTACAATGGCATAAGTATGGTATTACAATTTCTCAGGATAGACGACAGACCTTGCATGAATTCGTGTGATGCTTGAAGTTCGGGTTCTGAGCATTTTATGAGTGAAGACGGCATCCTAATATCAAAATCTACCTACCTTCTTCAGGTATTGTGTCTCCGGTTGGCTTCATAGTCTTGCTAGCTTTAGCACGTTTGCCCTTTGGGATACTTAAGGATCTCGTTACTGCGCGAGGACCAGAGCCTCCCGCAGCGACAGGTCGTCCAACTCCTAATCTGGTTTGCTCTTTAGCCTTCCTTGCCCGAGTTGCAGGAGGGGTGGTTTGAGTGTTGGCTTCATGTCCACGAGGATGCTCTTCAATCAGTCCTTCATCTTCATCTTCATTTTTATCGCCTGTGTCATGTATAATGACAGAGCTGATACGACTAGAACTGGATCGGCCAGATATTCTTGTTGAGACCGCACGACGCGGGAACCTCGGAGCGGGCTTTCTAAACGAAAGGAATCAAATTGACTGGATGGATCTTAAATGGAGAGCCAACGGACTGTGTGTCAAGAAGTAGGTCGATGAGAGCCTCAGACTTAAGATTGGCTTTTACACCATAATCCTGGAATGCCAAATGAGAACGTGCGGAAGGATGAGAAAACAAGCAAAATACTTTGCATAGCTTCTGTAGGTCGACGCGCTTGAGGGTTTCTAAGGACTTTCTGGATGGCAAAGAAGGCATCCTTTGCTCGGCGTTGGACTAACAGGACAATTGCAGGCTGAGGTGGTTCAACTATAACAGTCGCAAACAACGCGACGTCACGTGCAATATTAAAGTATCTCGGTAGCGGTCCGGGTTACTTTTCTATGTCTTATGGCAAACTAATATAAATCGGTCCGGTCTCTTACAAGTTCCCACTCTTTCATGTCTTCTTGGAACCTTGAACAAGTGGCTCAGCACAACTCCCCCAAGTAGGTTCATTCGTTTTAATATGAATCTTTATCTTATCTTCATTTAGTTCTTGTTGGGTTATCATCAAGAATAATGTATACGATGTCACTGACTTCTTACAAGTAGCGTATCTCTCGTTGCAAATTACCCAAGGGCAAATAGGTTAATAGAATTCTTCGTATCTAGGAGCACCCAGGTGGCGCAGAGATTATCCTCAAGTATGCTGGTCGTGATGCTACACAGGCATATGAACCTATTCACCCTCTCGACGCTCTGGAGAAGTATCTTCCGTCATCCAAACACCTGGGTTCACTTAACCCCGATGCCATACAAGCCATCGCACTGGAACGACAATCTAAGCAAAAAACCAAAGACGAAATCAGAGTTGAAAATGCTAGAAAACTGAGGCCTCCTCTGAGCAGGATACTCAGTCTAGCTGATATGGAGGTTTGTTTGCGTCGTCGTCGTTCGTTCGTCTCTGATAAGGCTATATAGAGTGTCGCAAGACAAGTGCTTTCTCACAAGGCATTGTCGTATTATTTTTCCTCGTCTGACGATGAAGTCGGTGCGTCCACTAACTCTCTAAGCTATGACGTTCATAATTTTTCATCCATCAGCATTTGCTGAAAATGCTCACGCATTTTCTCGATTTTTCTTCCATGCTCGTGTTATGCGGCCTGTCTCTCAGTGTGATCCTTCTACAACTATTCTTGGTTATAAATCGTCCATCCCCGTCTTCGTCTGTGGTGCGGCCCTGGCGAAACTAGGACATCCACAAGGTGATTTACATCCTTTTACCCATAGGCTTGACTTGACTCAGTAGATTCCAGGCGAAGTAAATATTACCAAAGGGGCGGGAGTGGCTTCCATAATTCAAATGGTGTCCTCTAATGCCTCGTTGTCTTATGAGGAAATCATAGCCGCTGCAGTCCCGTCACAGCGTCTCTTCTTCCAACTTTATAAACATGCCAAGAATCTCACTGCTGAGAAGCGTGTACGTGAGGCTGAGAGACTCGGGTACAAGGCCATCTTTCTGACCGTGGATGCTATTGTACCGGGGAATAGAGAAAGAGACATTCGGAGTCCCTGGGAGCTGGAGGATATGGAGCGAGGTAAACCTGAAGTCCACGGCGATCTTGCAGATGAAGTCTTGTCGGTTCAAGATGCAAATACCCTTGGCACTGCTGGGGCTCTAATTGTGAACGATGACCGTGATATGACCTGGGAGACGGTGCGGGATACACAATAATTGTGATTCAACGTATCTGTAATTTCCCTGATATAGACCATACCATGGCTGCGAAGTGTTACCACACTTCCAATTGTCATCAAAGGTGAGAGATACCCCCTTCGCTTCCATGTCTTGTCTGTTCATTGCTTGCTAGGCATTCAGTGTGTTGAGGTGCAAAACTGCCTTGCTTTGATCTAACATTGTAATCACTAAACTTCTTCTCAGGATGCAGTCCTTGCAGCGGAAGCAGGTGTTGATGGCATCCTTCTTTCAAATCACGGTGGTAAGTGGATTGTCTTACGTTGCTTCCGATGTTCGTTGTTCATGTAGTCAATATTGTCAGGTCGCCAGCTGGACTAGTTAGTTCATAATTGTACGTCTTGTCATGTTCAGGTCGCTGAGTCGCAGATAGTTCGTACCCTCCTCTTGAAGTTCTTCACCGACTCCGTCTGCAAAGACCAGATGTGTTCGAGAAGCTGGAAGGTGACTTTTCATTGTTGGAAGTTGTTCGTCTGTCTGATGTTCATTATCTCAGTCTATATTGACGGTATGCCAGAGATCGCTTCGCAAATATGTTACTGATGCATTTATGCAGGTGGAGTCCGGCGTGGCACAGGTAAAGTATTACATCTGTTGATTCTTGGTAGTAACAATTGATGGGCACCAGATGTAATCAAAGCCCTCTGTCTAGGGGCGAGAGCTGTGGGTCTCGGTCGTCCCTTTCTTTATGCACAAAGTGTAAGTTCCAATTTGTCCTACTTAGCAGCGAGTGCACGATATCATGTCCAATAGGCATATGGTGTTTCCGGTGTCGTGAAAATCATCCACATTCTGGAACATGAGATAATTAGAGCCATGGCATTACTTGGAGCGTCTTCAGTGCACGATTTAAAGCCCGAGATGGTGTGTTTGTTTGTCTCTTGTCCTGATTGCTCATAGTTCAAACTACGTCCTTTAACCCTCCCAGGTCGAACGTGTGGACTGGCAACCTCTTCCGCGTGCCAGATTATGATCTTGCATAAGTCAGTTGAAGTAAATAATCAGGAACGTTCACGATACCATAGGAGCAGTGCTCAGCTTTGGGTACTGGAATACAATTTCTCTGTGAGCTCGGCTACTAGTAGTTCAAGATATGAGAGGTTCACAGGGCGGACAACGCCAATTTTTGGTATCCATTCCTGCCGCTCCGCAAAAGCCCATTTCCACCTCTGAAGCGATGCAGTCAGTGCATGCCGAAATTCCCATAAAATTTGGGCTTTACCAAGTATCGAATTAGCTCTTTGTCATCCGGATTCACTGCCTTCCACTCCTCCGACGGATGGTTGCAAAAGATGCGGTAGGAGTCGAGTGCATAGGAACCTGTACCTGGAAGATGGGAAATTGGTGTAGGTGGATACCTTCTGTTGTTTCGTATTATGGAAGAGGAACAGGTGACGGGTCTGGAAGGGCGAGGGTCGGAAAGGCGGGGTGGATCGCGGAGGTAAGCTCTGGAGAGCTTTATGAGGCGCTTTGCACGAACATTTTGCGTGCCGAGGCATTGAATGGAGGCAATTAGTTCGGCTTCGTTGGCTATGAATTGTTTGTTATGAGTTCCTAAGTATGATAGTGAGGTTAACCGTTGCACCTTGGGACAGTGCAAAAGGAGTGGGCCACTTGTTCAATATGTCCCAGAAGACGGGTATAGCTAGTTTCCCAGTGGTCTTATTGAGTAGGGTTACTGATATGAGTAATTTCCACGGGTCATCGGCAACACTTTCTGAATGGCACCGCAAGTGAGTGCAAATACGAAATGAAACCAAGCACTACAACCTTGGATCATGACCGGCTTTAACAAAGTTAGCTGCCGGTATAGACGAAGAAAAGCGCGGAAGTAATAAAAGAACAGAGGATCATTGTGCAGGGTGTCCGATTCTTCCTTCAAGTTCTCCGGGGAATCCTCTGGCGAAGCCATACATTCGGGCTTGAATAAGGTGTGAATTATATGCTCTGGGGCTACACGAATTGATGCAGAAGAGAAGTAAGGAGAGGGTATCGGGAGAAATTTCTCAGTCCCCTTTTTCGATGGCGTTCGAGGAGGCCACATAACGTCAACCATGGCTCACAAGTTTTACCTAAGTTACTTAGTTCAGGCTGCGTTAGTGTTTAGCCACGTGACCGTTGTATCGCCGGATTTGGCAGGTTCAACCACCATGGCTCATTTCTTTCTTCACGTTCAATTCAGATGGGGTTCTGTCGCAGATGTGGTGAGATTGTAACAGGTACCCGGTGTAACTGTGGTGGTACCGCAGTTGGTATGCTCATGCTTTTCCACAGCTGTCTGTCAGCTAACAATGCTAACATCGCATGTGCAGCTCCTGTTGTGCCATGGAGCCAGTCAACATCGGAAGACAAAACTTCAGACAAGTGGTCAAAGACTTATATACACAGGGAGAGATCTGTCTCTCCTACAAGGCCTCTTACAACCAGTCTTACGGGTTCAATACCTTCAGCTCCTGCTAAACGTTTTCCTCGTCCCGCTTCAAATAGCATCGTGTCTTCTCCAATATTAGGCAGTCGTGTATCCGCTCATATCGCGTCAACGACTTCACAGAATCGACCACCATCATTTCTGAAATATTCGAGCACACTGCCTGATCCCGACTCTGGTATCCTTCCATCGCTTGACCACCACGACGCTACTCTTTCAAAGGTGTATGGCTCTATCTTACAACCCAAAGAATCTTTGACCACCCACTCCTGCGTAATCTGTTTCTCCACTTTCCCTCCGGATGCCACTATCTACCCCGACCCAACCGTCGCAAACTCGTCACGGTTCCTATGTCGTCCCTGCTTTACAACTAATGGAGGATCGAAAGGACCATGTAGTGCATGCTCTCGACCTGTTCTGATCCTAAGGTCGGAAGGAGGATTCATTGAGGCTGCCGGGAAATACTGGCACAAACGATGCTTCAACTGCTCGGGTTGCTCGAAGAATATCGGAGATTCACCCATGTTGGATCTCTTTGGAAACCCATCTTGTATAGAATGCTTTGACAACTGTCTCGTGCGCGGTTTGAATACCCCCAAAAAATACTCCCCAAGTGATGGCAGAGACATGAAGGTCAACAACATCGGTGGTATGAATTTCCATTCCGACGGTAAAAAAAGCAGGGAAGGAAGTCCAGTAGTTGAAGAGCTTGAGCAACGACTTGGTATTACCAAAAGCCGAGAGGGAAGTCCAGCACTGGAAGAGTTAAGCCAGAGGCATGGCATGATTGGAAAGAAATCCCCAACCAGATATTCTGCTTCTGGCAGTTCAGCGGGGAAGCCCCTTGCGTCTAGTCAAGAGAGCACTCTTGTTGAACGATTACGAAGCAAACGA
Source organism: Tricholoma matsutake (assembly GCA_026075535.2). Lineage (NCBI taxonomy): Eukaryota > Fungi > Basidiomycota > Agaricomycetes > Agaricales > Tricholomataceae > Tricholoma > Tricholoma matsutake. The sequence continues at coordinate 6,685,733 of AP026540.1, read as the reverse complement.
AATTCCCAAATCAACGAGACCGCGGCTCGTAGCCCTGTCCGAGGACAAACCACAGGAAGCTCTGCACCTACTCAAAAGGCAGCAGAAGAAATGAAACAGAGATTCCTCAAATATTCGTCATCTCCTAGAACGCCGACACCAACTGATTGTGATCCCCTTTCCACCCCATGTTTCTCCCCTCGCTCTTCTACACATAGTAGGGCCAGATCTAGCTCCAATAACTCAACCTCCTTGTTTGAAAAAGCGCCTGCTTCTCCACTTAGTCCTACTTTCCCGCAGACCCCTGACCTAATGTCGGACTTCTCAGATGCGACGACTCAATCATCGTTTTCAGGATTAGACTCGCCTCCAAGGGATGACAAGGATTTTGATGAGCCGTTCCGCATTCCCGGATTTGAGCAGGCTTCGCATTACGTCCCTCGCGACGTGTTCCGCACCCCAGATCGGTTGGCTGAAGGAATGCCTAATGCAATGAGAAGTCCAAAACATACACCTACATCATTCAAGTCTGCGTCTTCCCCCTCAAAAATTTCAATTAGCGCATTGGACTCCAATCGTTATTCGTCGGTGAAACCCAAGTCCGTACAGTCTCTTGACGAGATTACCATCCCGCCTCTAACCCCCGCTGAACTGATGGCTTCGGCGCGTTGTGTCAACTGTGGTGGTAGTGTATTCTCTGTGAGGGGGGGAAGCAAGTTTGTCACGGTGCCAAATGATGGCGACGGCACTCAGGCGTTGACGTATCATGCCGATTGTTTCCGGTGCGTAGAATGCAATGGGATCTTCAAACAGACAAAAATTAGTCAAGCCGTTTTTGTTAAATCGAAGAAGGGCCCTTGTCATGTCGAGGTGCGTTTGTTAAAATTTCCCAGGGATCATGAAAATTTCACAATTGCGTGTCGTAGTGTGCACCTGCCACGATGATCACGTTTCGGAAATCCCCTAGTTTGGGCTCCTTGAGATCCAGTCCTTCTGATGGAAACACAAAGGCTACTTCCGGCGCTGCTGTCTTGCCACCAATATCCCCTCTGGCACATGCATCCTCCAGCCGAATGGACAAACCATCAATTGTTGCACAAACATCACCGGGGTCGTCAGTTCCTCGCTTCGGTAGTAGGACTACGTGTCCTGGTTGTCATCAATCTGTTTCCCCGATGGAACGAGGTGTAGTACCAGGTCCACAGGGAACGCGATGGCACACAGGATGTTTGGTATGCGGAGGAAAGAATGCGACGAAAGGAAGCTCCGGACAAGCTAGAGGGAAGAAGAAAGGAGAGCCTGGGTGCGGTAAGAGACTGGATAGCGCAGCAAAGAGCAGCGAGGATGGTGGTGTTTGGTGTCGGGAATGTTTGGTGAGAGGCTACATGTTTTGCACACTTTTGTTCATGTGTTTCCTGATTCCACTCAGCTCTTACTTGGAGAGACACGAGCAGTTACATCTCAAATGCCTCTGGTACCTGCTCATGCATGGTCGGCCAAAGTCACCGCACAGCTTACTGGAACTACAACTATTGCACGACAATTTACCGGAATGGGCAGTGATTCGGGTCCCCTAAGGCAAATGGTAGGTGGAGGTTTAAATCCTACAAGGAGTATCAGCCCAACGAAACAGTTGGGAATGTTTGGTGGTAGTGGGATGAGGCCTCGACCGAAGAGCGTAATCGGGATGAGGAATACTAAGAGCATCGACGAGGGTCGGGGGATGTTTCTTGTCAGACAGCTGACCGGTGCTAGTGGTGTGTGAGATACGATGATTGCTGTGGACGAAGTTCTACATTTATATCGAGGATACAAGTCCACGTCCGCATATAGTAATACAAGTTCGGCGCGTGACGTCACGCGTTTTTTTTGCATTATAGCGAGGCTTGTAATATAAATTGTTTTGTAAATTGGCATAACTGTAACTACCATCTTCTCTCATTTGTAATGGCCCCCAAGCGAAAATCGGACCAGGTCGACCTTGACCTCACTACCACCGTGGATGAAAACAACCAGGACATTGCTCCGACAAAAAAAGCTCGCAAATCGGACGCGTCCTCCACTTTGACTTCGGAGACCAAAGGAAAGGAAAAGAGCACGCAACCAGAATCTTGGAAGGATATGAGGCTTGACGGGGAAGATGAGGTGAGAAATATCTAGAGCGTCGTAGCCCTCAGGGTCTCTAACAGTTTGCGTTTTCGTGGCTACAGGGAAGTGTTCCAGTGTAGCGAGTGGTTTTTGTGCCTTTTTCTTCTATGCGCTGACACAATGCCAGTGACGACTGTGCTGAAATCAGGCGGAAAATTGGCTTGCTCCAGAAAACTCCAGGCTTCAAGGCATGTGTCTAGAGTTTTTGTGATTACCAATCCCCGCCTTGAGCTTGCTTCTCTCCAGGTGACTCATTGGTTAAGGGAAATAGGTGGCATCAATAGCAATTCTTTCAATCGTTTTAGTAAGTTACCGGATTTCTATGCTTACCCCCATGCTAACCGTCACCTAGTGAAAGAGAAAGGAAGGACTGATGGTGCTTCAAATGGTACCTATTACCCAGGGTGTGTCCCCTTACTGGCCATGATGCATCATTGTCAGCGCTGACACGATCTCTCAAGTTACGTCTATTTTGAAAAAGTGAGAATTCTTGAGGGGAAGAAAAAGACACTTAAACGTCAGAACAATGAAGTGGCTCATCCAAACGGTTTTCCGCTCGAAAATAGACGAAAGGGCTGGTTTATGAGCCGATGATCATGCGTCGATCATGTACCCTAAGCCTTGCACATTAGAACATTGATATTATATGCTTGTCTCAGTGGTCGCTACTCCATCGTCCAATCCACTCAACAATCTGTTTGATGTTAGCCTCTAGATCGTCAGGTCCTTCACTTCTGAGCTCAACGACAATTTCTGTGGGGTATGATTCCCTTGCTTCTTCCAAAACAACTTGCATGATTTCAGCCTCATTGTTTTCTTGTATTTTTTTCAGAGGGTAGCCTCTGGAAATTGATCATTGAGTTTGCTTAATGTGAACGAGAAGAAAACTTCAAACCGCTTTTCTAACCGCTCCCATAGTATCGAATGATCGCAGCGCAGGACAACAACAAGATCAGCCCACCGCTCTGGAAATATCTCGCACGTATGCCAGTCGAGGATAACCCCTCCTTGAGACACCACAGGTTCTAGTTCGTCCAGCAACTGATTCTCTTCCGATAATTAGAAATATGTTTATAGATTCTGGTCCTTTGATCACCTTGTCCTCGTCTACGGTATAACTCTGCCATTCCTGGTTGAAATCCTCATATAGTCGCCTCTCTTTCACCCAGTCACCGATGTTTATGTGTGTAAGGCTGATAGGAGACTCCTCAGAAAGCACTTGGGCATGAGTGGATTTGCCAGTTCCCGGTGTCCCTGTAATGATGATCACTGGTCCGTGCCTTGAACCCATTTTTATTTCGTCAGTACTATGCTTGGAAATGAGATTCGTTCCACAACATGGAATGGATGAGATCACCTTCGTCAAAGTTTGTATACTGTAGGAACAGATTATGTAAGCGCTTATGAGATTAAGTACTTAGCAAATTTAATCTCACGGTCTGTGTCTTCTCTGGCAATGGACGATGACGAGATAGTCGGTGTCCTGCCGATACATTACTCCAATGGACATGCCTCCAAAATTCAAGTTCATCAATTTCCATTATTGACTCGTCCTCTGCAGGCACCTCCTTCTGCTGTTATTAGTGGCAAGCGCATAACTGCTCGCATCAAATACGACGTCCACAGGTTGGAAATCCATGTGCCAGCTGATTCACGACCCGAAGTTTGGAATGTTGATCGAACGAAAGAGTTAGGTGCTGCTCGAGCAGAAGATGATCGTGAAAAAAATCAAGACCTCAGAGGCAAGGAACGTGAGGACGAAGAGCCCCGGCTTAGTGAAATTCGCCTGAGAAGTGAAGAAATTCCACAAAGAGGTGTCCATATGCTAGGCATAGTTCGTGATGGTACGGCCATTTCTAGTCCTGGTCTAACAACTAATCGTCGCCTCAGGTAAACTCCATCTTCACCCGATTAGTCAAACACATCAGCTTCGACCAACATTGACCTACTTAGATATTTTGTCACGTAGAAGTAAACGTACTTGGGGTGGAGCGTCTGATTCCGAATCTGACGATGGGCCACCCCCGGATCCCGATGAACCCGCACGCAATTCCGTTGCAAAGAAGGAGAAAAGGTCTACAGCAGAATCGAGGGAGGTACAAGTGTCTGCTCGTAAAGTTGAAGACAAGGGCGGGGCTCAAGTTCAGGGGGGTCTCTCTGCCGTAAGAAAAGAAATACTTCACGCTATCCGAACCGAGGAAGACGTGATTTGGGAAGACCTTGAGTTCTGTGATGTATCGGTGCGTAATTTATGATGCCCTCCAAAACGTTCATTCATCAGCACTACCAGACGATCGAATCTGAACAAGCTTCTGAAAGGGTGTTCTCCCAGAGTGATCAAGTGCTGGAATGCTCAACAAATATGACTGCATTCCTTCGGGAGATACATGGTCTATAGGGGGGGGGAACACTAGGTTGGTTGTTGCTGTTTATGCATGCACCAAATCGTCTGCCCTGCCGTACTCCGAGACATGAAGGACTCATTGGCAGTGCCCGGGAGTCTTTGCTTCCGAAACTGGGGCGCAATAATATGTTGAATGAGACTGGGGATATTTCAAATTATTATCCCATGAGAAGCTCAAGCCTGAGTTAAACATGGCAAGGTTTGGGTTGTCCCGCATCTGAGCTTTTATGTAACGTAGTACTTATCATAATATGCAGAAGTCGCGTGACAATCACATACGTCGCGTTCGCCCTTACATGTAACTCCGAGCGAGAACTCCCCAGATTTTGGCAATGCAAAGCGATAGCGACACTGAATCCGAACATGAATGTAGCATAGAACCACGACTCGGATGCAAAGACGGTGTTATCAACGGCCTCACGTCTTCTCGTTCAGAGTCATCTACATTCAACGGCGGAAAAAATGCTAGTCGTCATGAGCAGCTGGTTCGCAACCAGGACTCGCTGTTAGCGGTCGAGCAAATCAAAAGTGTTGATTTGTCCACTGTCCATCAAGTACGTCTTCATCACTGCCAACGCAATGTTTACCTACTGTTTTATAGGATATCGACACCCGAGATGGCATACACGAAGCATACACTGCCATTGTTCGTTTCTTAGACGACGCTTGTACCCTTCCTCTTCATAGAAGCCGCTCTGCTGAAGTCCTGTCCGTATTTGCACATCTTGGTACGGGATACGCGTCTTTAATCGAGATGCGTTTGTTTTACGGTTGTGGCAGTGGATGAGAATTTCTTGTCGATCCTCTTCAGTCATCGCCAAGCCTTCCAAAATATAATTCACACACCAATCGATGCGACTTCTTCTTCTGTGATTTGTTTGCTGGATGTCGTGTTGGCTAAATTGGGCCTTCTGGTTTTGAATGTTACAGGCGGGTTTTCTCCGAACTTGCAGGCGCCTTTTCTTGAATCTATGCGCCTTCATCGGGAAGAAGATGCAGTCCGAGCTGCTGCCCAATTACCAGGTATTTTTCTCGATGTTATCACTCCGTTTGTATCGATATATACGCATGTCATCAGAGAAATGGCAATCCATGAGCAACATAATTGCCTCAAACGAGGCATCGCCTGCTGCTCAACGTCTCGCCTTGCGTTTACTATTTGCTGCCTACGTGATAGGTCCCCAGCTGACGGCCCGCAATCCTTGGATTGAAGCGAGGTATGTAGAGCATCTAGGCTGCACTCTATCGTAGATGTGAACCACTACCCAGTTCGTCAACTGGTGTTCGACCTGATATTCTTATGGGGTCCCTGATCCGCAGTAGTAATCCCCGTTCGCTTAATGGGTTATCTATCTCTTCCATGCATCGATATGATGCACAAGAAGGCGCTGATCGTGCAATGATTGTTTCTCTGTTCTCGGTTAGTTATCTACGACCTTACCACAAACTTCTCTCACCCAGGACCCCAATGTACATGCACATAGGCCTGCCAGATCGCACAATTCAAGTCCGATGCTGACTCTCCTAGTTTGCTAACGAGACCACAGAGCCTGGGATACATCCTAGATATGATTCAATTCATAATGTATCAGCCTTCTGCTGGCTTTTCCTGGCTTTCCCAACACAGTCTGGTCCTTGACCTTGCACAGACCATTCTCGTGAGATGGGGTGACTTGGTCCCCTGGTCTTGGTCATTATTGGACGGCCACCACATTGCAGGATTGGAATGCATCACTCATCTTGTGAGCGCTGCAGTCATAGTCTCGACAAGTCTGATCATTAAAGAAACAGACTATTACATGGCTCTATCATACACACTCACCTTTTTTCTCAACTGATGCGTGCCCTAGTGTTACAAGCCAGCTGGAAAACCTGGTTGCAAGTAAGGAAGCATCGTCATGCATAGCCATTCTAGTAACTCCCGTGATACATTTTCCGCTCATCGATTAAACGCTGTTTTGTTTTCCAGCAAGTTCTGCACCAGATCAATACGCACTTGCGAGAGGCCTACGATTCTCGGCTTCTTGAAGTTCTTTCCCCGCCGCTTACCTTGGTTATATGCAAATCATGTTGGGCGACGATTCATTTGCTTCGACTGGATGCGAAGGAAGTCCAGCCTCGAGTCTCTGACTTCGGTCGATGCCTTCTCACCCTATTCTGCATTTTACGTGAAGCAGAGGGAGAACTGAAAAGTGTGTTCGGCCAAATTATCATCCTTGCTTAGTTTACTTCAACATATTTTTTCCGCAGTAAAGACCCTTGTTCTCGAGGCTTTGACTATGGTTGCACCTCAGACGCTGGCCATGTGCGTAGTGCAGGTTCAACGAGACACCGACCTTGGGTTCAATTTTAAATTATTTAACGGTGAGTACATACGAAAGACTGGTTGAATACGCTCTCACCTAAATGTTTGAAGCCATCGTCAGATCTGAGAAGTACGTTTCATAGTACACAGCTGCTGGCTGATCTTGTTTGACATGCCACAAGTGCTTTGCATGCGTCGTCCATTTCGTCACACAGTGTTCTTGCTGTGAAATGCTTGGTTGACTTCCTCACCATCATGTGGCACAGCAGAGCTGAAGAATCTGTCTGCCGAACAAATGCTGTCTCATTCTTGAGATCGGCTATTACCGTTTTGAAGAATCAGGGCCAAAATTCTTATATTTCGTTAATACTTCACGACACTCTCCTCGTTGCCTTCTCGGCATTCAGCAGCAACTACCCCTTAGATGATGTCAAGCTGATGCAAGAATGGCTTGTTCGAAGCTCCTTAGTGCAATCTGGGTGTTCCAATTTTATAGCGGCATGTATGACTACGCGTCCGCAAATCAGCTAGTAAACTACTCATCGATGTGGATATACAGCTGGTGTTGCTCACTGTATTCTAGCCAATCCCTGTGACGCTCTACATTGCGCTGATGCTTGGAGTTATCTTCGGGATGTCCTCTTGCTCATTCTTGGGCGCCGCTTCGCAGAGGAAAACGAGGCCTTGGCGCTGTTAGTATCCCCGACGATATGCCTTGCTTTGGCAAGAATGGCCGACGTCGACCACTCTGTCTGTAAGTCAAATAATATTCCCATCCTAAACGCCATTAAGTTTGTCCAAGTGCAATTCCTGCTTTCTTCACCTTGGACAATCAGCTTATGCACAGAACTACGGTCGCTTATGACTCTGGAAGCCCGAAAGCAATCGATTGCACCATATTTTTCAGCTCTTCATCACAGGCTAACCCCAGCAGGTGATGTTTTACTGAACAAGGTAAGGACAATGACCCCTCTGGGTCAGAGTTCAAACAAACCTATCCACAGATCACCCCGCGACCCAAGGGAATCGCAGACACGGTGTGTGGCTGAAGCTTCAGGTTGTAATTCGGAGAGGCAATGCTGAAGTCTTGTGCATTTTATATAGGAATGCTGTCATTCCGAGTTGAAATTGGTGTTTTGCTGTGTCTATCCGTACTCTCGTCTGATACTCATCACTCAGACATGATGCCATTCAAGACAACCTTATCAGATTTGACATTTACGACTGAGCACAGATCATCGGACATGCCCCGGTATGAAAAGCAGTAGCAAATTGGTCCTTTCAAATCCATAGTCAATATATCAGTGTCCCGTAGAAGACACAGCAGTACTGTTGTGTGAGAATTACAGCCATGTTTCGGCAATGATCACGTTACGAGGACTTGGAGTCGTTCTCACTGTGTTCCCTTTGCGCCTATACATGACATCTCCTCTAACTCAGGCCCATCGCCCGAGGTCTCTGTCTGCCTCGACTTCGTCTCCAAGGTCGCGACGCTCTCCTGATCACATACTTCCAACCAAGAGACCTTATCCATCTAATTTCGCTCATGACGCGTATTTCGTCCAGGCATTGGATGCCGATACATGGAGACAAAAAAAACGTAGGCGAGATCATTCTGTGCGTCCCTATGGATAGTCGGTCTCTTGTCGCCTTGTACAACTTATCTCTACGACAGCCATTACTTGAGTCCACCTCTCGTTCGACCATGCTACCTACTTCCTCATTCGCATCAACACCCGCCGAGTTTCAACTCCCGAAAAGGGTACATGATGTCCAGAGACCACGCAGCTCAACAACTCCACCTTTTGATTCGTTCTCTTTTGGCTTTTCTGCGCCTGAGCCTGAGAGTCATGATCTAGCCGCTTTGTCAAGTCTGCGATCTAACGCATTTGGGGAACTTCACAGAACTGTGGTAGAGAGTGGAGAGGGGCTCATACAGCGCATGCGTGACTATGAACTCTCGAGATCCAAATCAGATGTTTATCTTAAAGTCGCAAAGTATCCAGAAAGGGGACGTAAACAATTGCCTCCTGGAGTACTACCTCAGAAGACTACGAGCCAACGACGCCAGGTGACTAATGGTGAGGACGACGACGACGAAGTTCAAATTCTTATTCCGCAGATGACATTTCCGGGAAGCTCTGGACACAAAAAGCGAGCCGTCTCTCTAGGTCCCGGTGATTTCCTGTCATCGTCCACTGGAAGCGAAAGGTGTTCATCGCCAATCTTTTATCCGAGTTTTGTATCTCATTCAGACGATGAATCGCATGTCTCGAGTGGGAGACCGTCATCCCTTGCATGCTCATTATTCTCCTCTCCGCTTCCGACATCATCCACTCCCGCTCTGTCGCACACCCTTTCGAATTCCACAAACTCATCACTAGTCTCACTTGTTCTTCCACCTCCAATACCACATAATCCGCACCAACCTCCTCGGCCTGGTCTGACATCTCGCTCAGAAAAGGCAATCGCGGCCCTGACACTGGCCATGGCGAATGGTGCCGGAGACCTAAACGACTACCAGGCACTTTTGGCCATTCAAGCCCCTCCAGCCTTAGATAACTCGCAAGTCGGAGAGATGTGGCACTGAAGATATCAAACAGTGCTAATGCTGCGGGATCTTGTTTCCAGGTCACGACCGCTGTTTTTTTTGTACGGTCAATTTCCCTGAAACCGCCATTGTACAGTTACACCTGAAATGCCAAACACCTTCCTCCCGCATGTTCATCTTATGTCATTCTGGAAAGGCTTTGCAATGTATATATACCTCTCGCTGTAGTGTTCCAAAGGAACAGAGGATTCACAGAGACTGCTGCTTTTTGACGTGATCGATTTTCAGAAATAGTCAACTATTCTCTGAGGATTCTCCTGAGAACATGTAAGGTAACCGCATTCGATGTTGCACTAGAATCCACGCAATAAAATATTCGATACCATTGAAGACGGGTCGAAAGGGAGAAAGGGTCAATCCAGGGTAACTACATCGCAGAGCCTAGAACCTTCATAGCTAGGGCACGTAATATCTGGCAAAGAATATGACAATACAGAGCGATAGGTCATAGTAAGACTCACCTCAGCCTTCTGAGTGCCCCCAAGCTCACTGAATACTGCAGCAACACTTTTACCTTTAGCATCTCTTACAGCTCCCAAGCGATTTCCGGCATAGGCTCCAAGCATCAAGCCGGGTAAATTCGCAACAATGAAGCCAACTCCACCCCCACAGACGGCTCCAACATAACTCCACCAAGGTGCATGCCGCTCAACCTCTGGACGCAGTAGCTATATAATGAATGATATCATCAGTGTCTATTGTAACTTCAAAGAATACTTCTATACCAACCTCCTCAAAGACATCCGCGAAAACCCCCTCAGCATCTGGTCGTCCTTGTTCCGTCGTAGCTCCTGAGCCGCCAAACATTCCAGTAAATTGTGAAAAGAAAGAGGATGAGTTGGCATCGTTCGTCCCATTTGAAAATGACTGTGATGCATATAGAGCGTCATACTCCTTCCGGCGTTTTGGATCGGATAAAACGTAGTAAGCATCAGCCACTGCCTGTCGACATTGCTTTCAGCGTATATGATTCAAGCTGTTACGAAGGACACAAAACCTGGAATCTTTCAGTTGCCCGCCGTTTCTCAGCAGGGCTGACATTCACCAATCTGTCTGGATGAGTTCTAGGAGAAACTACATAAATAAATTGGAGTCTGAGGAAAAGGAGCAGAGGTAGAAATTGACCTTAGGGACTGCTTCTTGTACGCCTGTCGTACATCTTCTTGTGATGCGGACTGAGGGATACCTAAGAGTTGATAATAATCAGGGAATTGCGACATAGTAGTTCACAGAGGTCTAAGTCCAGTCCATCGCCAGCCGTGGGAATAAATGTGCAATCCCTGCAAGCCTTCGACCCGGATGTCATCTGCGACAACGAATATTCCGACTACATTGTCTACCCCAAAACCCACCAAAAAGCCACTTTATGAGGCTAGCACCCAGTTCAGGAACTGGAGATATTCCCCAGAACAATTGTTAGCCATTCGTACTTCTCTAAATTATGCAGCTGTTGCCGCTATCCGCAACACCTTCGAAACTCAGGAGGTAACCATCCAGTAATACGTCCGCCAGATGTCTAGCTCAATGTGTTCAGCCAGGTTGTTCTTCTCTTGTATCTTTTCTGACTCCAGATGAGGAACACATACTCGTAAAGCTTTATATCTCTAAGGTCACGCAGTTGTGCGGTCTCTTTCGTTTCCCGGAAGAGGTCGAGGCAACAGCGGTCAGCTATCTGAAGCGCTTCTACTTGAAGAACACTGTTATGGATTGGCATCCTAAGAATGTTATGTACGCATTTTCACCTGAGTTTGCATATACGGATGCCGTGACATATTTACAGGTTGACTGCTTTGTTTCTCGCCACGAAAACGACAAATCTCCCAATATCGCTCGAGACATACACTACTCGCATACCCAACACGACGCCTTCTGACGTTCTTGATCTCGAATTTCTCGTGGCACAAAGCCTTGGTTTTGAATTTGCTGTTTGGCATTCCCACCGGGCCCTGTGGGGAATTTGGCTAGATCTACAAGTTAGTTATTCTCTTAAATGCATCGCAGGCGTGAGTGCTTATCTGCTCCCTGAAGAGTCTACCGAACTGTTCTCCAAGTACTAGAGAAGTATACGACAAGGCGTTGGGTCACGTCCGAGCATCTCGCCTAACAGACGCGGAACTCATCTATACGCCGTCCCAGATTGCCCTCGCGGCGATTTCTCTGGTCGTGCCTGAACTGGCCTTGCAGTGGTCAGCATCTAAATTAACACTTGTGTCTTCCTCTTCGCTTCTGTCGGCTGACACACTCCCGGTGGTCATCGACGGAATCAAATCCTTGATTACTTCTGCAGGCCATCCTCCAGATCTTGAAGCTGTCCGTGAAGTCGACAGACGGCTTAAGCTGTGCAAAAACCCAGAAAAGGTTGTTGGCAGTTCAGCCTATGTCGCAAAGCAGGCTGAAGAAGCAAAGAAGGCTGAGGAGAAACGGAACAGGAAGGCCGTTGAAGTTTCTCAGACAATACAAGAAGACCTATTTGGAAATGAACTGGGAACTAGCCGACCTGGTTACGACAACGACGACGACGACTGAATGTATCTAGCATCTTTTGCACGGTTGCAATGTACTGTCTTCCTCGAGGCATACCGCTGTCCATGATACATAGAGCATGACATCTTTTTTGTTACCTGCATAATATGGCATTTGTCGCAAATTGTCGTGACACCCATAAGCATCGGAGGTATGTACGTAGTAATGAGCAGTTCAAGAGCAATTGAGCAGATTTCTATTCCGGTTGAAGCAGAAAATCATGCCAGGAATTCGAAACCTTTCGAGCACACAAAGATAATTATATCGTAGGAAGTCGATACTTCCTCTTACCAGCAGAATCAGAGATTTATCCCACTGCACCAACGACACCTGATCACCATCAGCGATTAGTAGCGGTCAATGTAGACGATTATTGCGCGATTATTGGTCAATAATCCGAGTCACTTTGACCGTGACGATTATCGACGATTACTATCATGGGCCGGGTGTTGCAATTTTTTTGTATCTCCACAATGGCTCCTTCAAATTCCTTGATGTAAGAGGATCCAAGGTAGCCTACAATGTCAGCTTCAAGTCTTTGTTGTCCTTATCTTTTTATACTGTGTTGATGTCAAGAAAAACGGCAGACAACGAATTCACCTAGTGTTGCAAATTTTATCACAGCGTGCTACTCAACAAAACAAAAAGGCAAGTCTCTCCATTATCCATAAATACATCTGATCCAGAAGCCTTGAGGCTGTGGCTGGAGTTGTTGCTTTACGAGGCCATTTTGCAACATTGACTTTGCAACACCGGGTATGGAACACAATCATCGCGTGATGTAAGCACATCAAATAATCGCCTTCAATAATCGCGGTTATCCGTGTCCCAAAAATTGTGGACATAATCCGCCCTTTGACCGCTACTATTAGATAATTCGAAAGCTATCGAAGCCATCTAAGCCATCTTATTCGACAGATCTGCAATTACTGGGCTCGAGAACGCACATCACAAGTGAAGTGTATTGGACTGGACGTCGGTTATCATCGCACAGAAAAGTTCGAATATGAAGTTCAACTTCTTCCAGAACAACTGATCGAGAAAGGTTTTATAAATTCGACGAGGGCTGTTGGTCACGGGATGACTGCACCTAATCCTGTTACAGAGGTATTGAAGGAGTCGAATCAATGGTCCAGGCATCTCTTGCGTTCACTGTAAATGGATACGTGCCATAGAGAATGAAGGAATCTCAGAAACCTGAGTACCATATCAGCCACAAGTCAGCTCACACAAAAGGAGATCGTACAGCAGTCGCAATCAAATGGGCAGAGCGGTGTGTCTGAGCACGCGAGGAGATGAGAAGCAGAAAGAGAATAAGGGTGGCCTACGCACCACCTCCCTTGTCATGTATACCCAATTCGTCTTCTTTGTAGATCGCCCAGCCTTCCTCCGTTTTACGACCTAATGAATGTTCAGCATATTGGGGTGAGATGCTGCAGAATAAGACGACGGACGACTGACGTGACTCTGATCCTCTGGAGTCCTGAAATTTGCCCTCCATCTCATGGTCCGCTTTCTTCTCGGCTGATTTTGTATTTTTCAGCGCTGCATCCTTGGTAGCTTTGACGATTCTCGGGCGTTTTGCGCGGGTAAGAGGTACAGAAGAATCGATGACGATTTCAGGAACTAGACGGGAGTCGGATTGAGTCGAAGTGGTTGACACCACAACGCGTCCGCGTTTTTTGTTAGCTGTTTTCTTCTGTTCTAGATTAGATGTCGAGCTTGTGGGCTTAATTGCTTTAGAGACCCCTTTGGAAGCGAAGATGTTGTCGATTTCTGACATGGACGGCAAATCTAACAGCTGTGTCACAGTCGAACCGACAAGGTCACGGCAAAATGCAATATAGCGCTAGACAGCGTTAAAAGGCCTGCCGAAATTCGAACTAGCAAAGTCAGCCTGAGTTTAATGAAAAGAAGAGTTCTGTTGCAGGATTCGCGCTGAAATCTGTTCTGGGAGCATCGATCCTGATTTAGCCAAAGCTCTTGACGCTCACGTACTTGATCGTAGCATACCTGTACGTCGACCTCAGAGTCGCCGTCAGCGCTAGCGCTGGTACCCAATTTACAAACGATGATGTGAGTTAGATTTTCTCTTACAGTGCACTGTTTGATATATGGCCTGTATGGTTAGTCCACAGAACGCACCTCAACTTAGGTCACAACAACCGCCAGGATTACCTTCATTCATGTCTGGCTCCGGCTTTGATCCCTCCCCGTATCTAAACAATCTCGATCCGACCCAGGCGGCCAAGCAAATTGCGGCGCTCAACGCTGCCAGTCAGGCAAGAATAGCCAATAGTCGACCAGCACCTCAACTCAATTTATCTGGCGGAACAAATTCGGCACCATTCCTCGGAGGAATTAACCCTCCCAATTATCCAGCTACAAACCATGATCTTTTGCCCGGTTCTTCTGTCTCACATACCACGTTTCAAATGCAGAACAACCCTGGCTTGCCACCAACCCCAAATTCCGCTTCTTTTCTCGACCCATCTATGTCACAGCCAAGCGCCGCTGCTCGCAACCCACAACACCCCTCAAATTCTCTCAAACAGCGTCAGCAAGGCTTCTTACAGGGTCTTGCTAATGTCATGGCCAAACGCGGCACTCCTTTACCGCCTGCTCTCACCGGTGTACCTGTCCCGAACTACGATCACGGTACTTCTATGTGGAAGACAATCGAACTATCTTCAGAAGTGGGATCTTTCCGTCTAGCCGGAAAGGATATTGACCTCTTCAAGCTTTGGGGCTTGGTCTTTCAGAATGGCGGAGGTTCTGTAGTATGTCAACCATCCTTCTTATTCTAGCGGTATATTCATGCACCCTCTAGGTCACGTCCAACAACGGATGGTCTGCAATTCTGGCTCAATTCAGCCTTCCTGGGGAGTTATCCTCACAGCCCTCCGTTGCACAAACCCTTGGGCAATATTACATGGCAATGTTGCATCCTTTCGAAGAAATGTACAAACGGAACATGCAGGATCAGCAAAAAAAGGCTCAAATCTCGAGGCAGGGAGGCGCGCAAAGTCAGCATCCACCATCCGTTCAAGGCAGGCCAATGCAAGTGACGGGTAGTGGGTCCCAATCAGCCCAGTTGCAGCGAGGACCGCCGGGCCCTCTTTCGATGAACGGCGCTGCTCAATTTACCCACGCGTACACACCGCAAACCCCACATCAACGACCTTCGTCGGCCAACCTGGGTCAGCCCGATCATAGCACTCCTAACAGCCTGTCTACTCTCCCCGACACGCTATTAGACGCGCCGCAAGCTAATGGATTTGGGGACGGCAATGTGCTTGACCAAGAAATGCAAGGAATTAAGCGGAAGATGGATTTCGATTTAGAAGATACCAAAAGAGCAAGACAGAAAACTGGTCCGTGTCGTTTTTCCATTATAAAAGACTTTCGCTTATTCTGCGTTCCAGGGTCAGAGCCTCCCGAAGTTGCTGTATGTGTACCACTTACGTACTCTATATAGAAGGATTTCACTGACATTATCGGTCCAGTCGAGTGTTTCGACCACCGCGGAACGGAGTTCTGCTGCTGTGACGACTAACACCGCTAATGCAACTCAGGCGCTCACAGCATCACCAGCACCACCTCGGCCTCGACAACAGCCATCCCGCCGTAGAATTGAATATGTTCCTTTAGGTCGCGAAGTTGAAACGTACGGCGGTCGCGATCTAAACCCTCTCGAATCCGAGGTGATGAATATATCCCAACGTCGTCCTCTACGGGACCTCCATGACTGGGGCATTGTTGACATAGAGGCACTCACTATGTCCATTCGCTCAAGGCTGTCGACCGAGTTGTCGTATGCGCTGACAACATTCACATTGTTGTCGACGATGCGGGGACAAACGCCCGGTTCAGGATTTCCAGTCTTCCAGTCTTCTGACCTACTGGATGAAACGCTTGATCTTCTTGAGGAACTAGCATTCGGGGATGTTGAAGATGCTGCGGAACACTATGTTCTAGATGGAGATGCACATTTGACAACAAACCGAGCGCTGATCAACCTGATTCATGGCGCAGAGGTTCATCCATTTTCTGCATTGCAGCCTCGTCAAGGGGTAAAGGACCCTGATTTAGGACCGCGCCAACGGCCAGGCAACATTATCATTGCCATACTGAACATCATCCGCAACTTGACCACCATTCCAGATAATGTAGAGTTCATCTCCCGCCAACACAGGCTGATTGATTTGTTGTTACGCCTGTGCACTTTGGTGCACGTCCACCCTGGTCAACCTTCCCCCGCCTCCTCGGCACTATCATTCAATGATTTGGTGGTCGTCCGTAAAGACACCCTATATACCTTCACCAATATCGCTGGGAACATACATTTTGCCAGTGATTCTTCACACACTGCCCTTAGGATGGCAAGCCGAGCTTTCCAACTGATTTCGTCGTATCTTGTCGACCCGGTGGAAGCCGTTTCCCCTGCGGCGTGCGTACAACGTGCTAACGGAAACGTCAGGCCACCATTACTTGCAGATATAGCTTTGGATGTATTCACTAGATTGAGTCAGGCTGACTCGAACAGGCAGATCTTCGCCAAGGCAATCCCTCACGGTTCCATTTCCCGGCTTTTCGAGGCTTTAGTCCATCGGCTTCCCGTCGTCGATGCCGATTTTCAGCTGATGACTCGGGAACTATGGCTGAGCTACTTGGAAAAAAACATAATGGCAATATATTCGCTAGCTTTTCTCGCACCACCCGAAGTGAAGCAGAAAGTCAAAGCAGACCGCGCTTTGTCTTTCAAGGCGGTCATGCTAAGGATGGTACAGAAGTTCCTTGACCCTGGTGGACGGACATGGTTCATGGTATGCATTCGGCGAGCTATTGAAGCCATGAAGGTATTAGATGATGCGGAAGACTCGTTCGACACATCGAAATCGATGACGCCGACGATGTCGTTTGGCATGGGATATGGAGAAATTGGGGACAATGGAGCTGAAAAGGGCACAGGCCTACTAGGGGGACATAGAGATATCGCATGGGACATGCTGATGACTCCGGAAGTGTATGGGGATGAGGTTATGTTTACGGAATTGGAGAGCCTTGCCAGGGTTGAGTGCTGAGCGCTGCCTTTACATTACTTTAATATGTATGCTTATGTAACAAATGATCTGATAAGACTCGCTTCTGGCCACCATGGCGGATTCACTTCCTCCTCCAATCTATTCCCAGCAAGAGCACGAAGGAGGTCCTCAAATTCTCATTATTCCTGCCGCAGATGCCATCAACTTTCAGAAAGGCTTCTTAGGCGCTGAAGGTGAACGTGCTGCTATTGAAGGGGAGTTGCAGATAAAAGGCGTTGACCTTGGGCAATGGTCTAAGTTGTCGGTCACATCATTTCAAATGAAAGAAAATTATGTTGATGCTCTCACTAAACTTAAGGACCATGTCTTTGCGAACTGTGGAGACCGCGAATCAATTGGAGATCGAACTCGGCTCCTCTGAAGTTGTGCTATTCTCTCAGCCTCATTCGACGTTCATCCCACTTCCATCTTCATTTCTTTTTTCGCTTCCTTTGACCACCGATACTCCGCAATCGCTACAAACCCCGCATTCTTCATTGTCGCACTACCTGACCGCAACGCTGCATCCATTGGATTCTCTTTTGCCTCTTCTTTCGAGGACCCTCACTGTGTATACACGACGTTACTCTTCCCATACACTTACACTCTTAGTCCACCCTGAAACACACAATCTAGATGAGCCAACTCGTGTGCAAGTCGAGGTTCCTCGAACAACATTCAAGGCTGGTGAATCCATTGTGGTATATGTTACAATTCCCCCTCCTCCACGAGAACTAGTTGTGGATCAAGGTTTGAGGCTTCGCAATGTCAGGACAGAGCTTGTGCGACTTATTAGGGTTAAGTATCAAATTGGTGACGAAGACTTAGCAGAGTTTCGACCAGTTGATCCAATTTCCAATCGGAACAAAGACGGAAGCCTTTCGAATGACCGAGTATTAACCAACGGTGATCCCTTTGCATCAGAAGCGCTGGAAGAACAGTTGCAACCTTCGTCGTCACATAACACATCGCCAACTTCCGCTGTGTTCTCAAGCTCTTCTTACAAAGCGGTTATAGCGCGCTCTGGAGCGTCGTGTCGCTTTCATTCATCTCGTCCTGTTCAATTACGCTTCGTGTTGCATCAGCCTTTGCCCTCAAGTTCGCCCACAAATTTTTCACCCGCTCAGCCGGATGGAGAATATGCACATCTGGGCAGTGATGCAGAATGTGCCTTGATCACACAGACGACAGTCCTTCATAGCGTGTCTTTTTGGCTTAACATCAGCATATCTTTTGTGGACACGTTTACTCACAGGGAGCGTATATCCAACATCTCTATCCCTCTCACGATCCTTGCTCCCTCCGCTCCACTTCCAGAGGTATCGCAGGCGACAGACGAAGCCTATCACAAAAAGCATGACCGGCCTCCTGCAAAAACGGTCAGGCATGATGAACTCGATCATGCGGTCCCTCACTACTCTGAAGGGCAAGCCGGTCCAAGCATGTTGCCCAACGGTGCCCCCCCTCCGTTCGAAGACCGAGATGCGCCTCCTCCATTTTTTTCCTCTGAAGCTGAAGCATCTACGTCAACTGGGCTCCCTACATTCTTAGAGTCAGAGTCGGAATTCATCATCCCTGGTGATGCGGACACAAATGTATTGGCAAATTCAGATGCATCTGTGTCCATTCCGGGGGAAGGAATGGAGTTTGGTTTCCCGCCTTCTCATCAATTCGATGGCCATTCTGAAGATATGCAGCAGTCACCAACACCACCTCCAACTTTGGAAATGGCAACTAGAGACACAGATCTGACATCCTTGGCCGACATTCAGAGGCCAGGACATACAATGGAAGCGCTCGGTTTAAGGCTCGAACACCATAGCCAATCTGAGTCAGGGGAGCGACCGCCCCCTCCCCCTGCTATGGATGATCCTTCTGATCCTCCTCCCTTAATCGATTCAGCTTTTAGATCTCCCGATATTACACGACGGACATCCCCGTCTCCTCCTGGCCATTCTTCTTACGTCTCTATCGAGCATTCCACGATGATCACCTCTTCGTCATCAACACCGTCTCAGCCATCAGCACCACCACCATATCTTGTCCCAGAAAATCATAATGATCAGGAAACTGTTGCACGGCCACCTCCGTACATGGATTAAGTCTGTCAGATTGGTGTTCGTAGAAAATAGACGTTGGCATTATGTACTGTCAGGATGGATAGATATCGCATGTATAGGCTAAAGAAGTCAACATTTAAACTAGTAGAAAGTCCTCCAAATACATATACAAGAAATGGGAAATCCATGCAGCCTCAACAATTGCATGCATCCTTTGGTTTGGCTGCATTCTCATCGAGATTGACATTGCCTGTCTGTCCAGCACCATTTGCACGACTGCCGCTAGCATTTGATCGACCAGTACCCCGAGTTGCTGCCAAGATGTGCTCGATGGGTATCTTCTTAGCTGCAAAACACTAGTTCGAATAGGGAGTTACTCTGAAAGATACGATAGACTTACCAATCTCCGTAAAAATGTCAACAATACCCTCCCCTGTCCTGGCACTGGTCTCGAAGAAAAGCAATCCAGCCTCTGTGGCGTATGCCTGTGCTTCTTCTCTGGGCACTTGTCGCAGGCTTTCGGGCTCGTTCCCCGACGCACCAAGCGTTTCTCCGGGTGTAGCCGTTGCGTCATCTGCTTCGTCTTCAGATTCCGAAGACGCAGTGGGGCCGGATGAAGAAGTTGAAGATTGGACAAGATCGACTTTGTTTCCGGCGAGCGCAATGACGATATTAGGGTTTGCCTGCCGTTGAAGCTCCTTCACCCACGACTTGGCTTTCTCCAAACTTGTCGCCTTTGTTACATCGTACACCACAACCGCAGCCTGAGCATTACGATAATACATGGGCTGTACAAGAATGAGAACGTGACGACGGAAAAGGAGCACAGCAAGACGCACAGCAAGTGAATGGAACCGTTCTTGCCCGGCCGTGTCCCAGATCTCATATCGTAAAACACGGTCTTCGAGACGACATTTTTGAGTGAGGAAGGCGGCACCAATGGTGGGCTCTTTGTTGGGTTGGAATTCGTTGGAAACCTGCACCACCAAATGAAGAACTCAGTGAAGGGCCACAGCTGCGGAAGTCGTTTCGACATACGAATCGAAGGACCACAGATGATTTGCCTACAGCGGCTTCCCCTGATAAATGTAGGTACAACGACGTCAGTTTCAAGGAAACATTTTTCTATTCGAATGGCATAAAAGTGGGCCACAACAGCAGAAGAGATGGTTGCAGAAAGATGCAAACAAAGATGATATGCTCACCCAGAAGGACCAGCTTTACTTGGACAGATTTATCGACGGAACCAGAGGCAGAGTCGGACATGACTTATGAAGGAAGAAAGACAATGGAATGGAACAAGATGGAGATGAACGGGATGAGATCTGTTTGTTCATGCTTGCTTGTCCTACAAAACTGTCTACATCTCGTAATACGGCACCATTTCCTCGCATGTCACATATACCCCGGCGTCTATCTCAAGCATTTTCCCCTTCAAGATCTCTGAGCACTCGAAAGAAACCATACCGCGGGAAGTATCTGCCCTCTCTGCATGCCCGTTCATCCTAGATACCGGAAGTGCCATCGTCTGATCATAAAAAAAGAAAGGCCTTGACTGATAATTTGGAATCGTTTTCTCCAAAAATTTCGCATATTTTCCCATTGGGTCTCCATATGCCGCTGCAATTGCTGCAATATGAGGAACAAGCTCAGTGACGTCTTCGGATTTAGGATCGATATTCATGGTGTAGTCCACAGCTGTTTGTATAGTCGCACCGTATCTGGATCTAGCGGTCCAAAAGTTCAATCCAAGCTCGTCGCCCAGCTTTGCATTGGTCTATGACAAGGCCAGTGTAAGTCATGGAGAAGACATCACTGCGAAAACTCACTATCATAGCTTCGAGCCCAAAGCATCGATAATGGAACGGACGGGTACGAACTGCTTCGAACGGTTGCTCTCCAGACTTTGCAATTTGATCAAGGAACTGGGAGCTGAAATAATTTTTCAAGATAGCGGCCGCTCCATTTCGATCACCAACGTATAACTTAGTTGCAGCAACCTGCGAGACATAGAAAGATGCATGATTGCTACGAGTTGTCGGTCATCTCGCTTTAAAGACAGAGCTAGATATTTACGTACTTTGGACGCGAGGCTGCCTCCTTTCCGAGGTTACTTTGGGTCAGCCATTCCGCATATTGGGTTATCCAACTGTTCATGGATTGATCCCTTTCGATGGTCCAATCTGGGCTCCGCATGCCCTTCATGATAAGAATACCGTTGACTACCTTCACTATACCCCTTAAATCCAAAATACCACACCATGTTCCAGAAGAGCCTTTGGCTCCAGGGCCACGAACAATCTGACCGTAGTTCATGTCGGGATGCATGCGTGTAGATTCGTCAAGGAAGAAAGCATCGATGAATCGGACGAAGTTTCGTGGATATACTGTCGAATTCGAAATGGCATATGCCATCGCATTGCAGATAACAGCCTGGGAGATGCCGTTAATTGCTCCGGGGCCATTTAGAGTTTGAACATCTGGGTTAACCCGACCATCGCGAACGACGTATGGGCAGGTTGTCCAAGCTATGTAGAGCACTACTCGATCGTTGAAATTAAGGATGAATGACGATCACGTACTTGCGCTAGGCGGAAGGCTCTCAGTTGGCGAAGGAGTGCATGACATTCTGCTAGTCTTAGCTGCAGCTTGAGCAGGCCCATGAGTGTTACTACCCGGAGGGTCTGTCGTCTGAGAAGCGGAGTCGTGGGTAGAAGGAGACGAAACAATATTGCTAGGCAGGGGGGTAGGCAGTGTAAGCGGTCCGCCCAGTGGCATTTGAGGGAGGTAATCGGCTTCCTCGAACGTGGCCGCAGAAGAATAGATTTTAGGTGTAGAGATATCATTTCTCCTGACTACAAAACCTCTAGATCGGCGCATCTCGTTGCTTGAACGATGTGGAGCTGAGTCTTGAAGTGAAGGCTCTTCTCTTTCCTCTTGGCCATCTTGCTTGACGTCTTCTTCTCGGAGGCTAACTTCGTCCGAAAGTGCTGAAGAGCTATCGGGATGCTCATTGCTACTGTCAGGAGATGTAGCGTTGACTTCGTCCCCAGAATGAACCAGGTGAGAACGGCCGACGGTCGCGCACCAGTTGCAGTCTGGCCAGTGACTGTATGGGAGCAAATTAAAGCATGTGAGGATGAAGACTTATACTGAACTGACTACGGAGCCCAACTCAGATAATCACGAGGGTCTCCGCTAGGAGGCAGTACATCTCTCCCATTGGTCACACCTAAGGATGGAGATTGTCAGCCACAGGCGGAAAATATTTACGAGCAGCTGTACTCCAAGTACCACGCGAAGATGAACTTTGAGCTAAACGCATAATTGTATCTTGAGCATCGGCTGTATTGGAACGACTATTTGCAAATGCACGCTGGACGACATAGTCGATATTGATCCAATCGATTGGATCGCCTATATCTGATAAGTGAGCTCGGTCAAGGGTCGAAGAAAGGGCGGACCTAATGCAGGAAGGACAATTGCCTGAAGAGCAGTTGCGACAGAGAATCTGGAATACATCATTGGTGAAAGTCAAGATAAAAAGAGACGAGGCTGACTAGGTTGACATGAATGCATGGCGGTTGACGTTGAAGCTTTGAAGCTGCACATATCACGTGGGGGTGACAACCTTCAAGCTCCAATTCGAATTCATGTCTTCCGACTTTACTCCAACTTCTGCCAGCATTCCTCCTCCAAATCCTAGCCTCAGACTCAAACAGCCGATTGAATCTCCAGTCAATTTCCATCCTTTGGTGAGAAGCAAACTGTCATTCACCTCTAAACTGATATCTTCCCCAGAATCCCCTCGATTTTCTTCTGCGCGCGGCAGAGATCTATCCAGATAAACTTGCGCTCGCGCATCCAGATGTCACCCATCCGGTCTTCTACTCTTTTGCTGTTTGGTCAGTCTCCTGACAGAATAATGCCTGGTAGATCGTAGGTAATAACCATGCTGGTAGGGCTCAACGTGTACAGAATTTAGCATACGGCCTATTACGAGTTGGAATAAAACCTGGAGATCGTGTCGCGGTTATTGCACCTAATTCGTGAGTGTCCGCCCTTTCAATGATGTCCGGTCACAAATGCGTCCCAGACCTCTCATAGCAGGTTCATCTTGCGATTAATCTTATTCCTCGGTCGTCTCACGCAGTCGTAGATGCCCATTTTGGCGTTCTTGCTGCCAGAGCAATCTTGACCACCATTAACACTCGACTCAATCCACAGGAAGTGGCATACATTCTGGAGCACAGCGGCTCCCGCTTAATACTGGTGGACCACGAATATACCCACCTTATCCAAGGCACGAACATTCCAACTATCATTTCTCAAGATACAGGGAAGCCTGAAGATCCCTATGAGAGGTTTCTCAGCAACGGTCGAATCTTTAGTCGTGAAATGGGATGGGCAGGTTTGGATGCTGAGCCAGATGAAAACGCAGCATGTGTCTTGTGCTATACGTATGTTTGGAGCTTGACCATTGTTCTTCAATTTATATTGGCCTAGATCCGGCACCACCGGAAGAGTATGTTACTATATTTCTAAGGAAGCTTCGGATCTTGACGTGACTCAAGCCCAAGGGAGTTGTTACAACACTCCGAGGTATAGTTGACAATCTGCATGTGATTCATTATTGACTTTGTTTGATCCAGGCTCTTATTTGGCTGCCATTGCGAATGCATATGAGGGCCGGTGAGTAAATTCAGAAATTCTTCCACATCGGTTTTGACTCATCCTCCAGACTTAATCGGGATTCGACCTACTTGTGGTATGCCCATACATCCACTATGCCTCCAGAGTTTCTGACATTCGTTGTCGCAGGATTTTGCCGATGTTCCATGCTGCTGGATGGACATACCCTTGGGCAAATGTGTTCGCTTTTGCGACGCAAGTGAGGCATAACAATAATCAATGTTATGTATATGCTAATTTCATGAAGATCACCCTGAGAACAGTCAATTTTACGCACATTTGGAACCACTTGTTACACTCTGGTGTAACCCATTATTGTGGTGCTCCTACTGTCCAGGTGTGTTGCTCAGTACACCGTCGATCTTCTGAACAGGACACTACTATATGCCTTAGATCGGTATCATCAATGATTCCTCTGCAGGGAAACTTCCACAGCCTGTTACCGCGATCATAGGTTTGAACTATTCTGTGACTTACCTGTTTCTATGAACTAAAACATCTCAAGCTGGAGCTGCTCCGACCCCTCATCTCATCGCCGGTTTGGAACAAAAAGGCATCAAACCCGTTCATGTTTACGGCTTAACGTGTGTTTCCCGATTATCGAATCGTATTCACTAGTTACTCAGTCTTATCCTCTCATCTAGCGAGGTATCTTCTCTCCTTTCTGATGCATAGCACTTTTGAAAGCCTTGTCAGACGTATGGTCCGTTCACACGAAGTTATGATCACCCTAGTTGGAGTTCGTTGCCTCTGGAGCAGCGGGCAAGGCTCCTTGCCAGACAAGGACATGCCTTTGCAACGGCTCAAGAAGTGCGAGTCGTATACCCTCCCGGTGAAAGGTCAAGCGATATAGAGCTCATAGATGTCCCGCGGGATGGTAAGACACTGGGAGAAGTTGTCACAAAGGGTAATATCGTTATGAAAGAAGTTGGTGGTCTTTTTGCGGTTGTCAGGCAGCCGACGCTCACTTGTTTCTGGTGACGTTAGTACTTCCGTGATGCTCAAGCCACAGAAAAGGCTTTTCGGGGCGGTGCTTTCAGGTCTGGCGACTTGGCGGTCTGGCATGCCGATGGATCAATTGCCATCATGGATAGAAGTAAGGACATTATTATATCCGGCGGGGAGGTAAGTATCCGTGTCTTACGGTGACACGCATTGACTTGACCTTGTTGCAAGAACGCGTCAAGTTTGGCCATTGAACAAGGTGGGCTTGGGCACTTATCCATGGCATATGTTATCTAATATCCGTTCGTAGAACTCGCGACTCACCCTCACGTTTTAGAAGTTACTGTAGTGGCAAGAAGTCACTCGAAATGGGGTGAACGGCCTATGGCTTTTGTTATTTTACATCCGCAACATGCGGCTCAGTGGTTAGGTCGCCACCACGAATTTTCCGAGGAACTCAAACAACACGCGAAATCCAAATTACCTGGGTTTGCATGTCCAGAGTGGGTGGAAGTTGTATCGGAGCTACCTGTAAGCTGCAGCACTTCGTTGCCGTCGCAGAGACTCAAAGGGGTATGATGCGTTCAGAAAACTTCAACTGGCAAGATACTCAAGACCGAATTACGGAAGACGGTTGCGAAACTTTAAAGTGGATGGTGCTCTCAAACGATACCTGAAAGACAAATTCTAGCTTGAACTTCGTCATGTATACAAGTTTATACAAATAAATATGACACCAGTATACATCACGTAAAGTCTCAGAGTAAATTACTTGCTTTCTATGTCATGTCAGGCATGCAACCATCCAGATCATTGCAAAGAATCAGGACAAAGTCTCAAAATACGGAAAAAACCGGCATTTCGTTCGCAGAAGTAAATCTCGTTATCCTTTCGGCCAAGAAAGAACACTTCATCGTGAGTATCCGACTCCACATCACCTACTGAGAATTCTGTCCTGCCTGAAGGAGATTTCGTTGATCCAGAGCTCGGTTTTTTCGTGCCGAGAGAACCATGACCTCCTTTCCCCTTTGATGAAAGGATGGTAGCTGACGTCGGGGAGGATGAAACAGGTGTCCCAATCTTCCACACAAACGGGGCACGTCTGTTGGTATTCGCATGAGACGAAGAGAACTGTGGCAACACAGTTCGAGATTCGTCAGCCGGTTTGAGTAAAGCATCACTCAAGTCCACAGCCTCGAGCCCTCCTCGTCGCATGGCAACTAGAACAGCGCGATCGTGAACGTCAAAAGCTTCCAGACGTTTTACGTCCCCCATTCTTACCATTGCTGCAGGCTTGGATTCTTCGTCCATCTCGTCTGGACTCCAAAAGAATCTACCCTTCAGCACAGACCGTCCACGCGCATCAACAATGGCGGTACTATGTCCCCCGCGGGAAGAGAAGAACAATGCAGGGGGACCAAAATGACGAGGCTGAGACAAGAGGGATATGGGAGGGAGAAGAGGTTTGTCACCCTCTGCGAAGCTTGCTGCAGGCATGGGAGTGGATGCGATGGGGGTCGGAGGACAGCGAAAGGGATGGGTCGGATCAACACACTGCAGTCTGACTTCCTTGAGGAGCATATATTCATCATCCTCTTCCCTTCTAACAGGAAGGTCCGGAGGAAGCAATCCATCTTTATACCACGCCTGCATTAAACTTGCTTTCCATGGCCCTTGAGAATTCGACCTTGATTAGCGTATTGTTGTGTTCGAGCAACATCAACTTACCGTGCACAACATTCTTGGGGTCGCGGTAGAACCATCTTGATGGAGCCGTGGGCACTGGGACAGGAAGGCCTGGCGGTGAGAATTGGACCTGCGCCAAGTCCGTGTTGTTTCCTTCTTCCGGCTCGTGTGTCGCTCGATACTCTAAAAAGCTCGGGTATGTTGGTGGAATGATATATTCATCAGCAATAGATGCTAACGGGAATTTCGGTGCGAAACTCAATTGCTGAAAGGTGGTATATGGACCCATGCGAGCTACAGCGACGAGCTCTTCTGAATTAGCAACGGAAGATGTAGCAGGAGCTTCGCTGGGTGTCAAATCCGGCTGCGCATCCGGATGCTCATTTGGAATGAGTGGGGGTGTTTGTGAGCGTTCGAGCCTATCCCCATTGCCTGTAGCGGTCGAACTGCCAGCTACTGAGACACCAATGTTCACGTTGACATTGAGATCTTCCTCAGCCAGAGCAGCCTCGGAATCATTAGGTGTTTCGCCTGATCGGATCTCGCGCGCTCGGCGCCTTGCTGCTCGGCGCTCTGCACGTCCTATCCTAACTTCTCGTACTCGCACGGTGGCCGGTTCAAGTCCAAAGACGTTCTGCGAAAAGACTAAGAAGACCTCTACAAGATCATCTCCTTGCAACTGGAGCTCCAAGGATCGAGGAGAATCGGGCAGGATAAAGGTTCGAGAAAGACCCAGGGCTGTGCGGTATGTTCCTGCAAACAACTCAACCTTTTCTCCATTTTCACCGCAAAGAATAGCCAGGAAACTTTTTAACGCGCATCAGCACAGGATCCGAAAGTTAGCTAGCGAAACTCACCTCTTCTTGGCGGTTTCGACTGCTTTGACCACCAAAGCTCCTTTTGTTCCAGGAAGCTTTACATATTCGAGCTTTGGCGGTGGGGCATGAGGTACCAGAGGTGTTCCAGTGTCTTTTTTTGAGCTATCACTGTCGACAGTCTTTTGGATAGGCAAAAAAGGGCGGTCATCAGATCTCCTACCATTGAACGCATTTGTGATCAGGCGGGGAATGAAGCGAGAGGGCAGAGCAGTTCGGGGCGACATAATAGAAGGGGTCGCCTCAGGCTGTCCTGGAACACCAGCAGTCAATGGTCTCGTCAAGGATGATTCATTTGGTGATGTTGATGGACGAACAGTAGATGTTCGGGAGAGGTTGGATCGAGTTATCGGGTGTTCTCTAACTGCTGGCGCGATGGATGTGCTCAAGGAACGAGAGGACATCAATGGTTCGCTAGCACTTGGTACAGTTGTACTTCCAAGTAGTACAGACCAGCGACCGCGCCGTCCCGGCCGATCATTGTTACTCGAGGGACCGGGCAACAGTGGTTCTTCGGATGTACGATTACTGGCTTGTTCATCATCTGCCGTAGCAACAGGGTGAGAGGACGTAATTAGAATGGGTTCTTGGGGTCGTCTTGTTCCGGCCGGTGGGAGATCGGGTATTCTAGATTCAAATAAAGCTTGTGCTAGACTTATTCGTCCATTAACATCGCCATCATCATCGTCCGTAACTGGTGTATCTGGATCTTGCATCACGTCCATTGTGTGTATATTTCGAAGCGTTGGCGGGGAGTTGGAGAGCGCCTGCCGCAGAGTTAACAGTGTCGGGACTGGGGACGGCTCGGGTGGCGCCGCAGACATACTGGTACGGGAGAATGTCAAATCAAGGTTGGAAGGTCTACGTCTTCGAGTGGACGTGGAGGTTGTCGAGCTGAGTACTGGTACAGGATGTACGGATACTGCCGGAGCTGCTGCGCTAACATTTACAGATGTCCGTTCGTCCAGTGCCTGGCTACCACTGGAAGCTGCGGCTACGATATCAATGGCTTCATCGTCGCTTGACTCTACCCAATCAGACTTCAAATCAGGATCACGAACCCTATTGCCATCCAGGTTGCGACGAGACGGAGCGGCGGCCAATACATCGCTGACTGATCCCCTGCGAGAGCGAGGAGCGAGAGAGGCGGTAGAAGGCTGCGTTCGAAACCGCGGCGGATCAGTAAGTTCCGATGGGTTACTGTATGGAGGAGGATGTTCGGCGGGCGTAGGGACTTGTACTTGAGACTGAAGCACCTTTGGCCTCCTGGTGACGCGTGGGGTAGGCGATCGAGGTATTAGCGGGGCAATAGGTGCTGATGGTGGGGGTGGGGGTGGGGGTGAGGAAATCGGAAACGGACCATAAGACCCCCTACGTAGTAGGGCATTTCGGATGACGGGTTCGCCAGGAGGTGGAGTGGATAGACTAGCTTTTCCGGGCTTTTCCGTCGAATTGCGAGAATCATGCCCATTCTCAAGACTATCGATCACGATCTTTTTCACAGTTTCCCTCCGAATGCGATCGCGTTCACGCCTAACTTCGACATCAATACGCCATTCTATGGCTCTTTTTACCTCCTCCAATGCGTAAACACGAACCCCATCTCGCCTTCCAGCGATAGCAACAAGTACTCCACGATGCTCCATAACAACAACACTCTTAAAACAGACACGGCGTACCAAGGCGTACGGCTGAGGAGCTGGGGGGTATACCAGCGGTAGGACATCCAAACCTTGTGCATGACAAAGTAAGAGATAGTGTGGGGCTAAGAACGCACCACTGGAGGGTGGCGTACTGAAATGTGACGGAGAAAGGTCAGAGGTGAGAGCAGAGAGCGATAAACCAAGCTCGGAAAGAGTCGGGGGAGGCAAAGGAGGTGGAGGTGTGACCGGTCTGGCGGGAATGGGTGAAGATGGTCGCGACTGGGTCTCTGATGTTTCCCGGGGAGTAGAAGGTGGAGCGTCTTCATGAATCGTACTATTTGTCGGGTGATCACGTCTATGAATGAGGTTTGTAAAGAAACCAGAGAGCCTATTGGAGGAACGCGGCTGTGATAGAAAAGCATATTAATTAATGGGACTTGGGTGGGATGGGCAGACGTCATCACCCACTTCAGCTCCCGATCTGTGTCGCAATCTACGATGTGATTCAGGCATAGGCATGCCTTCCTGAGAAGTTTGACTGCGAGACAGGGAAGATAGGGAACGGGGTGGAACACTAGATTCCGCCCCCCTTGCTGTCGAGGGCCTTCGGTTTGTAGGTGGTTCTGGATCGGTTACATGTGCAACGGGCAGACTATGCACACTAGCATTATCTATTGCTTGTTCAGAATGAAGAGAATTGCGACGACTAGATTCGTTATGTGAAGAAGATATCTTGACATCTTGCATAGAAAGTTCATCGCCGATGGCGTGAGGGATTTCTGCTTGCTCCAATTCTTGAGGACTCCCTGCATATTGCACATCGTCGAGAATATGGGTGGAGGTATGGACGATGTCAAGAGCATGGGGCATGAGTGGCACAAAAATGCGCCTTGGGGGAATATATTCAAGAGTGCATGGATGGAGGGTATAACACTGAAGTGCAACGGGATTCGGAGTGGACTCGGATGTAAAGGGATACCCACGCCACAAAATGTACTGCTCCTCGACATTGGATCATCATGCTCGCCCTTCGCCGTTCCTTTATCGCGTCTTTCTCTCTGCAATCATGTAGACTTAACCATTCCTCTGCACCTAGACTGAACTCAGTCACAGAACACGATCTCTTTCACTTTGCAAAAATCCTTCCTCCTTCATCTATACTTTCCACTCATCCGCCTTCGTCAACCTCTCCCGAAGAACTGGCCCCCTTCAATAATGATTGGATGGGGAAATACAAAGGTCATTCGACAACAGTGCTGAAACCGAAAACGACTCAACAAGTTAGTGAGATTGTCAAGTGGTGCAATGAGAATCGAATTGGTATCGTACCCCAAGGTGGAAACACTGGCCTCGTTGGAGGAAGCGTTCCAGTCAAGGATGAAGTCATACTCTCTTTAGCGACCATGAGCACAGTACGCTCTTTCGACCCAGTTTCCGGTAATTGTCATGCATCCCTTCTTCATTCCAAGCTCACGCCGTTCTTTCGTTAATGCACAGGCATATTGGTGGCAGATGCTGGTTGCATTCTTCAATCCCTCACCGACTACATCGCCCCTCACAATCACATCATGCCCCTTGATCTGGGCGCCAAAGGAAGGTATGTGGCTAGTGGTGCAATGAGCGTTCTGCGCTTTGAGTCATTTCATCAGCTGTCACATCGGGGGAAATGTTTCTACGAATGCGGGTGGCCTTCGCCTTCTGCGATATGGATCGTTGCATGGCACAGTTCTAGGCCTTGAGGTCGTTCTTCCGGACGGCACCATCCTTGATCAGCTGACAACACTCCGGAAGGACAATACAGGTTTGCTGATCGAATTCACTCTGCCTTGATCTTATCTTCCTTTCGTTTAGGCTATGATTTAAAACAGCTTTTTATTGGTGCTGAAGGAACGCTAGGGGTTATCACTGGGGTCTCCATCCTTACACCTCCTGCACCTCAGGCCTCAAATAACGTAATCCTCGCCCTACCTTCATTTGACAATGTACGCCCGCTTTATGAGATTGTCAAGCGTCAGCTCTCGGAGATTCTCTCTGCATTTGAATTTATCGACCGCACTGCGTATAATTTAGCTGTCAAGCACGGCCAAGG
The DNA here is from genome assembly GCA_026075535.2 of Tricholoma matsutake. Classification (NCBI taxonomy): domain Eukaryota; kingdom Fungi; phylum Basidiomycota; class Agaricomycetes; order Agaricales; family Tricholomataceae; genus Tricholoma; species Tricholoma matsutake. The sequence continues at coordinate 6,654,689 of AP026540.1, read as the reverse complement.
GAGAGCACTCAGTGACGACGACGTCGCGGGGGCGGAGTGCTTTGTTCTAGTTGAAACCAGCGGAGGACGACGACAGCATGATGAGGAAGTGATTCTTTCCAATCTACTTTTCTTGCTCGATGCTGATTTCGTCGATCGCCTAGAAACTTGCAGATCTTCTGGAAAGCTTACTAGAGGCTGACAAACCTCTGATTAATACTGGAGTTCTGTCACAGTCTCCTGCTCAATTTTCATCATTATGGGCACTTCGAGAAGGGGTGACGGAAGCCGTTTCGAAGGAAGGCAAGGCATACAAATATGACATTTCGGTTCCCCTCTCAACTTTTAAAACCGTGGTTGACGGTACACGGGAACATCTGCGGTCAAAGGGGCTACTAGGCGACAAAGCAGTCAAACATGTCCTCGGCTATGGACATGTAGGTGACGGTAAGCTATTGTTTTTTTCGATGAGCCACGGCTTGCTCATGTGATATCAGGAAATCTGCATCTCAATGTTGTCGCGGATTCATATACCCCAGAAATACAGGACGCACTTGAGCCTTACATCTACGAGGTTGTTGGTAGGCATTTTGAATCATGTGTGATGTACATCTCATTTAACGTCATAATAACAGCATCACATAGAGGGTCCATATCAGCAGAGCATGGAATTGGGTCTATGAAAACACACGCGCTACATTACTCGAAGAGTGAAATCAGCGTTGCGTTGATGAAAAAGATCAAGGAGCTTTTCGACCCAAGAGGGATCATGAACCCAGGCAAAGTTCTTGAATAGGCAGTCCATGGAATAAGGGCTTAATTTAAATATTACATAATGACAAAAGTATCATGTGATCATGTAAACCGTAACCCTTCTTTTTTCTGTGACAAACCCCATCATCTTAACCTCAACCTTAAACTTGGGGCTCGTTGTAAATCCAGATGGTGATTCGTACTCTTGACAGCCATCACCTAATCTAACGTCTTTCAAACCAACTACATAGCCCATTTTCCAAGACAACAGCGGTCTCGCTGTCAAGTTCTTCATTCAGAAAGATTTGGATCAGGAGGTTCAAGCTGACCTATGCGAAACGATCACTGTCGGTGTACCGTTTTTTAATTCGGTTGTTTCTCTTGTAACATGTTCTACTAGTCCCTTGGTGGCCGTGTCGAGCCAAAAGTACCACGACAAGGATACATCCTTGTTCAGCCAGGGACAGCCGAAGAAGAGCGTCTCCGTCTCTGCTGGACCAGTGCTGACAGACCCGACAGACACTTCGTACCTTACACTTATGTCGAAGCATGTAAAATTGCTGGGATGCTCCTCAAGCAGATTTTTGTCGAGAATGGCGTGTCAATTGGCATGCACATTCATCCAAGTATTGCCAATGTCAACGCTAGAAGTGCACTTAGCCAGCGTATCATGGTGCGTTCCTGGTCTAATTCAAACTGACGCAGTACTTTTCCTGAGTGAGACCTTACTAGCATTCCGGTGGTGATCCATATGCGTCGATGCAATCCGCACGCGTCATTCTTGCAGACCCCAACACAGATATCTTTGGTCATCTTGTCAAAATATATCAAGGCGTTTCAGACAAGTATATAGAATCGTATCTGTGGGTCAAGAAGTGTATCGAGAGAAACTCAGTTGTGTATACACCACTGGTGTACAAAAACCCTGGTGGTCGTCGTCCAGGCGAGGAGTGCGTTCATATTGTCTTTTCCGTGCTGATATGACTGACACGCCGTAGAAGGACGCAGTTTACAGAAGAAGACGAGGAGCATCTGTGCAGCTGGATAGCGGCGAAGATTCCCTATAAAGAGACTGGTGGCCGGACTGGGAACAGATTATATCAGCAACTTTGCGATTTGGTATGCCTTGTCGCTTATTGCTCCTCGTGGTACTTATAACTAATTCACAGAGTGCTGACCCTGAGTATGCTTGGGTCTCTCGCCACACCTGGCAGTCATGGCGGGAACGATATAAAAAAAATGCGACTCGTCTTGACGCATTGATTGCCCATATTGTTGATCAAAAGAAACCGGCTCAGGGCGAAAAGGGCCAATATGGGTACGTTCGCCAAGCCGAAGAGAAACCCAAACGCTCCAGGAAGAAACGTGTAAAACACATGGAACATCCTCCAGCCGATGAAGGCCAGTATGCTGCTGTAGAAGGCTTGGTCGGACTGCCCGCAATGCCAATGTCAGGCTTGGCAGAATTGATGCCCACTGACAGTCGAGGGGCAGACGCTCTTGGGCTACCCGGCACTAACGCAGTGATGTTCCCTTCCCCGTTGACTTCAACCAGAACGCCAATGGATCATGCGGTGATTAGAAAAATTCCGGCTGAGGAAGAAATGGACGAGGAGGAAGGTGAATGGGCGATCAAAGTGGGCGATGCGCAACCTCCATCATGGGGAAAGAGAAAGAGGAGCGAAGAACTCCAGAATGGGAACGGAAATAAAAGGACAAGACGCAAGTGCGTTATATGACGATTCCATCATAACAGCGAAGACTCATCCGTTGACCAGTGATTCACCTCAGCATGCAGATCAGCCGGTGAAACCAGCGGAATTGACCCCTCAAGCTGTCTTGGCCATTGCCAATATGCATGTTATCGACCAAAAGATTCGTGAAATCGCGAAGGAGTTTAGGTTCACAGTAGAAGAAGTTCAAGAGTATTACGACAAATGTGGAGATGCGGATCGCACTAGAAACCGATTTCAGAAGATGCGACACGAACTTCAGTCGAAGTTCATCGACGACGACAAATGAAGTTCCGGTGCGAAATGTATATTGCATGAAACCTTATTGAATAGTCTATTGTACTGCCATAATATAGAATGTGATACCAATGTTTTGACATATGAGTTCAGGCCCAAGTCTTCTAGGATCGACTGCTATCCTATTGGATATACAAATCGACTCTTGCTGGTGCAGGTGGGCTATCAAATGGTTTCCGTCTCCTGCATCTCAAAACTTGAATATAGTCACAACCAGCACTTCATATCCACGTACTTTTCTCCTGCGGCCACCGATGGGAACGACCCAAATAAATCTGGATGTTTAGGCGATGGAGATTCACTTGCACGTGTCTAGATGAGCGAACGGCGAAACCAGACCCCATACTAACCACTAACCTGAAATAAGGATGTTGCAAAGCTTCCACTGCTGTGATCCTACGTGCAGGATCGTATGTAAGGAGAGACATCAATAAATCGATGCCAGCGGCGGTCAGATAGGGGAACTTTTGACGGAACTGGGGAGGTTGTGGCGAGGGGAGCGAGAGAGTTTTTGCAAGTGGAAGTCTAGAATATTCAGGCCAGGAAATGTTGGTCGGCGGCCCCAGGAGCTTGAAGATCATGGAAAGAAGCTCGATCTCTCCCTTCGCTTGGAAGAGGGGTTCTTTGAGAAGAAGTTCTGCAAAAATACACCCTACAGACCAGAGGTCCACGGGAGTTGAGTATGTTGTGGCGCCAAGGAGGATCTCAGGGGCTCTGAAGATGATGGATATGCAATCAAAATACTAGCTGGCTTCTGCCAGACACCTACCGGTACCAGAGTGTCACCACCAGTTGAGTCATTCCACCGACACCTACCGGGTCGCCATATCGTCGAGCTAGACCGAAATCTGCAACTTTGATAGTGCCTCGATTGTTCATCAACAAATTACTCGTCTTGAGGTCTCGATGCAATATCCAATTCGAATGACAATGTCCCACAGCAGATAGTAATTGAAGCATCAATGTCTTGATTTCGGATTGCAGAAAAGGCGAAGGCATCATGGTAAGGAGGGATTTGAGGTCATGCTCAATGAAGTCCATCACCACAAAAACCCTTTAATTGGCTTTGAAAATGGAGTGGTAGGGAATCTGACTAGCACGCACTGCGTCAACGTATCACCGACAACCACCTCTCGGATGCCCACCACATTTTCGTGCCGACACGACATGAGAGCGTACACCTCTCGCAATGCAGTGATGGGGAAACCATTCTTTTCTTCGTCAAGCTTTAACTTCTTCAACGCGACAATGTCACCAGTCTGCTTATCCCGTGCTCGGAATACGACGCCGTAAGAACCTTCTTCTATTTGATTCAACCTTTCATAGCAATACACTGAACGGGAAGGAAGGATGGGAGGATGTCGAATCCTTGGAGGAACATAGAGACTGTGGCTAGGGCGAATGGTTGATAGTGATTTTTTAGTACGCGAATTTAGATCAGCGGGCTTTACTGAATTCGCCTTTGTCTGACGTTTGGGAGGGGGAAGTTGCTGGCCAGAGACGGTGCTCTCTTCTTCGTCTTCGTCCCATTTTGACCGTTTGCGCGACGGCGTCGAAGGGCCTAAGTCTGTGGACGGCAGCTTCGACATTACAGACTAATATTACATAAGAGCCTGTATCTAATCACTTCCTCTCACTTTTGCTTCTAGACACTTGATCAGGTTGTGACGGGTTTCGCCCAAGTCCCATCCTTCGTCCACTTCAGCGATGCTCTTGCCTTCCAAAAATGGTTTCACGCAGACGGTGGCAATGGAGACGAAAAGATCCTCCAAAATCCATGTTAGTCTTGGACCTGTCAGTTCGATGGCGGGCTCAGCGTTGATTTCCAGAAGCTTCACTTGATACAAGGGTGCTGCTGCGTTTGATGCAGGTGCATGTGAAATTAAGAAATCAACACCGTAAAGCTCGAAAGCGTTGGGTAACGGCTGGTTACCGTAAGCAACAATATGAGAGTGAAACAGAAAAATCTGACCTGAAAGTGGATAGGTGTTTCCAAGCCTGCTTTAAAAGTTTCGGCCAGAATGTCAACAATTTGACAAACGAAGTCGTTCACATCTCCTGTGGTAAGTTTTGCTTCATCTTCCAGCCCTCCAGACAGAATCCTGCAATCAATTAACTCCTCTAATAATCGTACGCCATTTTCGCCGTGATGGCCTTGAAGTGAGGTGTTTGTAAGGTGAGGTGCCAAATCCACTGGCGAATGCTTGTCATGGCTTGTCAAGTTAAACCCAGGCTCGACATACGGAACAGCCGAGAATAAAGCCAGGATACGAGTATAGAGATACACTTCCAAAGCACCAGAAGCAACGCAATAGGCTCGGAGATGAAACTACAGACTAGTTGTTAGGTTTCCTGTCAGACAACAAAGCGAGTACGCCTTGACTTTGTGACCCTCAGGTGTAGTTGGTTTTATAAGCCCGTTTATTACCGCATCTGAAGGATCCAGCAACAAGGGCTTAGCAATGTACTCCTGTGCTTCAAGAGTAAGGTGTCGTATGAAATATGATTGCGAGACTCTACCTGGACCACAAAATGACGTAACTGGGAGGTTACTACTGAAGTCCCTGTGTCCTCTGTATCGTCCTCTGCATCTTCAAAGTCATCAAATATATATTGCAGTGCATCTCTGCTGTTGAAAAGCCTGATGCCCATTCCCCGATCAGCCATTCCACTAACCATACAGACAAGTCAGACAGAAAGAAGTTCCGACTCGAATAGCACTCACGGTTTCAAGATCCACCATGAGGAAGAGTCGACTATTTCTGCTCCAAGTTCCCATAGATCGTCGGCCCATAGTTCATCGAGCTCGTCCGAGAACGAGAGTTCAAACTCAAAAGTTCGAGGAGTTGCCCGTATCAGTGAAGAAGTCGAGTGCTTTGTGACATACGAACGGATGCATCCCGATAGAAAATGCTTGCGAATTAGAGCCTTTCGAAAAATATAGCTGGAGGAAAGAACATTCTGACGGTGTGAGTACGTCAGGTTATGATCAATCTGATCGTAGGTTGACCATTGGATCAGAAACGAGTTCCCTTCAACAGGGGGAATAGAAGTTATTGTAAGGGATGTGTTCAAGGCCTGCAGGGATTTTTTGACCAAAGAATAAGTTAACGGAGCAGAAGGCCAAGAAACAAAACAGGTGGGAGTCATGGTAGACTTAGGTAAGCGACAGCTTTGACTGTCGACGTCGACATTCTCGTCGCTTGCCATGGGAATCAATTATTTCCAGCCAACATTCACCCAAGGTTTCCTGCTGGGTCAACTCTCTATCCTCATCCTTCTTGTCTTAATTCTGAAGTATCTCTTTCTGGATTCCACCCAGCATCCTTTTGAAACCTCCTCATACCAGCCTCGGCCAGAAAACGACTTCACTCGTAGACATCATCCACAAAATGTAGTTGCCGAAGGTCACGACAGACATCCAGAATCCACAGAATGGCTTAATGCACTCTTGCAACAGGTCATCACTACTTCAATTCGTTCTTGCTCTGTCACGTATTTAGATGTCTAGGTTGTTGACGTCTACCGCTCCAAATTGCGCGACGATCTGCCAGGTGCCGCAGGAGATGAAGCTGCACGGAAACATCTCGAGGACTACGCAAACAGAATACGACCCACCAGCTTTCTTGTACGCGTCTTGCTTCCTTTTCGGTGTTCTACATCGATTGACTTGCCGGTCAGGATTATATAACCATCCAATCTGTCGACCTAGGTGTCTCCGCGCCGCGCTTCTACAATGCTTCCCCTATCCACCAAGAAATGACTGGGCCAACGATCGTAAGCGAAGCGTCCAACGTCACTCACCCAGACCCTTAGTATGATCTCAGGAGACCAAATGCGATGTGACATACACAGATTCTTTGTCCCTCTCCCTCTCAACATCGTACCTGTTCAATTACCCTATGTCGTCTTTTGCCCGTCTCCCAGTCTCCTTAACGATTTCGCTCTCGCAATTTAGATCTTCCGTAAGAAATCCTCGTATTTCAACATTTTGAGATTCAAGTCTCAATAACTTGCAGATTGTTATAACGCCACCAACCCCGACTTCAGCTGTCCCCGTACTAACTATTAGCATTCTGCCAGACTTCATACTCGATCTTACAACTACGTCGCTCATGGGATGTCGCGCGAAGCTCGCCAACGTCCCGAAATTGCATGAGCTCATTCAACATCAAGTACGTCGCTTACTTGAAGCACGCAGGACATGGACAGTGACTTTGCCCGGTCTTTCTGGTGTTGAAGCCAGAAAGGAAGTGAATACCAAAGATTACTGACCTTATTCTATATCACCATGTACCCACCTCCTTGGGCTCTATTGATGCTTTCTAGTGAAACCAGAGCAGTCCTTTTTAGTTTTGATACAAGTTCTCTGTATGAATTACTGCTAATTGTGTTAACTGCTAATTGTGTTGATGAAAGATCCCTACCTTCAGGATCCAGGTGTAAGACGGGCTAAAATTGTAACTGATACATACATACGATAAAGTACGGTACAATAGCGTAAGGAAGCATTCAAGTTGACAGGATCATTGGGAATTTAAGTCTGATCATTGTGCTTCCTGGATATTGGCATCTGTATGTAAGAAGGCATCCTCACAAGAGATACACGTTGAGCGCAACGTGTCTGGTTCCAGGCCTCTGCCTGTTCCCTGGGGCTGTTGTAAGCAGAATAAAGCCTCTCATGATCTTCAGATTCGCCACTCGTTCGCGACGATCTGTCCGTTGACAAAACAGTAGAACTGCGACGTGGACTCGAGGTCGCCGATTTGACATCCATATGAGCAAATGATAGTGAGGAGCTCAGCTTCGGAGAATCAACGAGAGGAGGCGTGATAGCAGATTCTGGCGACACTAGATTTTCAGCTGATAGCCAGGGAGGTCCAAAATCCAGAGCAGAGTGAAATGACTCGCAAAGGGACGACTCAGGCCTACACGACAACGGTGTATCGAGATAATGTGGAGAACTCTGTGCAGTAGAACTGTCTATTCTAAAGGTCTCGCGGTGAGGTGGAACAGTCAATTTGGGAGGATTGCCAGGGTAACGATGTTGCAACGTTTCTTGGGCGGCTTGAAGAGCAATTGTTTTAGCTCGGCGCCAAGACCGTCCTTCTGAGGCAAGGTCATTCGAAAGTACGTCGCGGTGACAAGTGAGCCTGGTAATATCTAGTCGTACTTGCGCGACACGTTTAGAAACTGCTTGTAATGCGATCACCAGTCTATCGCGAGTAGACTTCTGGAATGGTGTGAGTGTAGCCACGTTCCGAACGAATCTCATGTCGGCATCAAGGTGCGCACTGGCTGCAGCAATCCGAGATTCCAAATCTTGGATTTTGGCCTGCATGATCTCTGAGCGAGCGGGGAGCCGTGAAACTTCGCCTTGAGCCGATTCTGGACTTTCTGATACTCGACTAGACGTAGGGGTTTCATCAGTCGAGCAAGCCATCGCCAAATCAGCCTTGACTTGATCAAATGTTGCTTGAAACTGATTTGCCCCATCAATCTCTGGGGCGACAGGCACGTCGAGGTCCACGTTGTCCACTCCGTTCAACAAGGTCGGGTTGGACACCGACGGAGATTTATCTTCCCTTGTATCACCTGGAGACATAAAGGGTTCTGGACCATCCAACAAAGTCTGGTTGGAAACCGACAGAGATCTTTGTTCCTTCTCTGAACCGCTTGGAGAGATATTCACTAAAGGATCTGGAACAGCGCTGTCCCAACCACGAGCCTTCGCCTGTTCATGATGTTGTAGACTGCGAAGATGCGAGGCGGCCGCTGCGATGCCGGTAAGTTTAACGTCTATCCCTGACATGTCGAGAGGCCTCATCCGCACCCCGGCTGACTTGAAAGCACTCGCATAGTTAATTCTTGAAATCCACTCATTAAGCTCATTCCTCCCTGGCGCCTGTAGAAGGCTCTGTCGGCCATCGGGCAGGACGAATCGTAGGGTGTGTTCGTACTGCGTCATCATTCAGTGTTGAACTATACTCGATAGAGGAACAATACCTTAAGATAGGACTTATCTATCACAGCCACTGCATCCTTAACGGACAATACCTCATCAGGTTTGAACACAGCTTGTTGAGGGAAAATAACGTGGCCATCCGAAGGCACCGTTTGAGCTAGCATTGAGGTGGACCAAGTTGAATCACGGAAAAAGAGAAGCTGGGACCCAGTCAGGACAACACTCCATAACTTCCATTTCCGATTCGAGGCTTTTTTCCCCCCTTCCAGGATGTCATCCTTCCTGTTCAACAGACCTACTTTGGTCACCTTCAAGGTCCACACTTCGGAAGAGCATAGATAAGACTCAGGAGATGTTCCTGAACTCCCAAAGGGACTTGGGGGACTTCCACCCATGCCGAGACCGAAGAACGGCAACATCGAACCATGATCAGGGGAGCCGACTTCCATTTCGCCTGGTTTCGCAAATGCAAGCCGAAGCTGTGCTTCATCCCAAGGACCAGCAGTCCCTTCGTAAGAGTACGGGTTTTCCATTGGAACATAATTATCCACGTTAAGACGAAGAGGGTCCAGTAGATTCTATGTGGAAACTTGTAAAAATACTTTTATATCTGAAAAAGAAACCTTACGTTGGCTATGAGATAATACGGGTCAATTTTGTTCCCTCGCATCAAGGCGACCGGCCCACTGTTGGAGGCACGAGTAGAAGGGCGGCTGGATATAGCCTCAGATGATACTCCGCGTTGTCCATTGACATCAACAGGATCTTCAATAAAGACGAATGGTGCGAAGACTATATTGTCATAGAAGCACTATGAATTATGTTAGTGACAGTCTCTAGATGTCCATAGGTGAGCTCACATGCAAGACATCAGAAGCCACCCCAGGAAGTCTGGCATTTTTGACATAAGCTGCCCTGGTCATCTTGTGCTTGTTTGATTTGTTGAAGGCATCCGTGTGCAGCATAATCAAGCTAAAGGCCAAGATATAGGGGTGGTCTGCTTTTCGATTTAGTAAGAATAGTATGCAGAAGCATCAAACTTACCTTCCGATGTGAATAAGTTTGGATTGCATTGTACATATCGACCAGCGAACGCTTCAACAACTCGATCAATCTGCTGCGTCTCCCTCGGTAGACCCACCTCCATAAGCAACCTTCGAAGGGCTACATCGAGTGGATCGTTGACAAAATTAAACTGTCCAATGTATGTTCGGAGTGCTTGAACGTGAAAAGCGTCAGCACTGTTAATAAATGTCATACATGATGAGATAAGCAAAACGATAGCAAAAGCAGACGTACTTCGACGCCAGAATGCCAGCTACTTCGACTTTACTTACCGCCGCTTGAAGCCGGCTCAAGTACAATTCAGGAGACTCCTGATCCTTCAATGGCACAGGAGGAATTAATTGCGGCTTCTTGCTATCGCCAGATGGAAGGATGGTGGTGAGACCTTTATCCAGGGAGTATGTTGTAGAATTCGGTCTATTTCGTGTGCCTGTAGAACTCGCAGAAGATCCACGAGGTAAAGGAGGCTTCAGAGATATCGACTGGTCCAAAGGAGATAAGAATAACCCAGGAGGGTTTGTTAATGAGCGAGGCCGTTGGCCAGTTACAGCCGTCTGTGGCCTGCGAGATGAACGCATGAAGACGGGTAAAACTTCAGGTGCTGATGAAGGTTCGAGCATTGGGAATCGAGAACCAAGATGACCGTCAGAGGGATTGGCTGTTGCCGGCCGCCTAGAAGACGTTGCTTCGGTGGTCTGGCACGAGTCACCCCGCTCGGAATAGCTTCGAGATATAGTCCGGTAGTGTTGCAGAGATGAAAATGGCGACGGAGTAAACGTGATGTTCGCGTCAAAGGGAGAGATAGGTGGCAATGTCAGATGTGGAGCCAAATGGGCCTCGGTATTGTCAGATGTTGTCGAGCTGCGTACCACGGTGTCTGATTTTTTACGAGACCAAAATGAAGGTCTTCTCGAGATTGTTTTCGGGGACCCTTTAGCTGCCGATTCATTGCCTATTTCCTTTTCCTTTCTTTTCCCCTTAACCTCAGCAGAGCCCAACTTGAGGAAGGACGAGGCGCCAAATGACACCCCCCGAGTTCTTCGCCGTCGATCCTCGTCGTTGACGGTGGCTAGGCTTTCGTGTGTCAAATTCGCGTTAATTTGGTCAGATTTGTAAACTTCAGGGGTGGTGACATCATCCTCGGGTCCTGGGGATGACGCTGTACCAAAAGGGATTCTGGAGGATGAGAATGAAGTGGAGGCGTGAGGAGGTAATCCTAGACCCAGTGCAGCACGGGCCAGCACAGCGGTGGAATGCCTCGTCGGCTGAGAATCTCTGACTTCGGGTGACTTGGGCAGGTCAGCGGAAGCTGATGCAGAATAATTGGTTACGGTCTCGTTCACTAGCCCTCGGTCTTTGGACGTACCATAAGTCGGCGATATATTACTGTCGAGGTCCTGGTCGTGTGGCGGCGTCGGAGGCAGTTCCTTTTCTACCATGGGGCGTGTGGGAAATGCAATTGGTTCTCGCTGGCCATTGTCATTTATACCTGCGCTCTGGTGCATAAGATTTGCAAAACTGCTTTTTCGCCAAGGCGAGAGAGAGAAAAAGTGTGTCGTCGTGGTTGTAGTCGTTACGACTTCGGTGCGCGTTGTAGTTGTTTCGGCAAGGAATACAGAAGAATTAGTGTTTGGTTCGTAAGGAGGAGGAGATACGGATTGGGGTGACGCATGTGGTAGAGTGTGTCCGGTAATGGTGAGTGTAAGTTGCTCTTGCATGGTTCGAGTCCACTCGAGCCTATGCAATGGATGCACAAGATATTTCCGGTCGCTGTCGAAACGTTGACTTCACAAAGGAGACGCACAAGCCGCAACTACTTCATAAGGATAGGACTATGGGCAGTTGGTGTCGTGACTTGCAACGATCAATAACGACTAATAGTAACATAACATACCCAAAGTAGTACATATGTAAAAAAATGTTAAGCACTAAGCAGCCATCGTACTCTGACCTTCCCGCTTCTTTTTCTTCTCGATGGATCGCTTCTTCGCTATTAAATTTTCTCGCTAAAGTAGAATGGGAGGCATTGAGCACGTACGACAGAAAGGATCTCAACTCCCTTACCTCATGTTCACGCTTCCTCTGGCTGTATTTCATCTTCTCATACAACTTCCGTTGCTTGTTACTCATCATCATCTTGTTCATGTCTTTCTCGCTCTCCTCCACAGTCTCTCTGGAGGATTGTTTGGATTTATTCCGCAACTTGTTGACCCCCTTCTCGAATGTGCTGTAGTCCACACCAGCTGCCTCCGCCGCCAATTCCGCTGTTCTCAACACACTTGAGTCAGCAACCGTTGTTCCATCTGTTAAAGCAATGGTGTCCGCAATATGTTCCAGATCAATGTCTCCTCCGTTTTCTGATTCTACATCATCCAACATAGTCGCACTTGCGCCGGCATGTTCCAATGTTGGATCATAAGCATTTTCGGATTCTCCAAAGGGACTCAGGTGAGGAGGAAGTGTCTTGCCCTGTGCGTAGGGCTCCTCAAGCAAAATCCTGCCTGAATTGATGCAATCCACAATCCACTGCGGCTGAACGAACTTTCTTCTAAGCCTGCGCTCCCTCTCCACAGCCGTCTCATCTGGTTTTTGCACGAGTGGCCGGTCAATGATAACGTGCGTTATTGAATCATCTGTTTCGACAAAGGGAGATCCAGCACCCGAAGAAGGAGGCCAGCCTATTCGTCCGCCAAATGAGCGCACAATGAATTCGAAAATAGGCCTCGAAGTTTCTCTAGAAAGGAAAAAGGTGTATGGGGCGAAAAGTGCACTGGAAAGCGATGGGGGAAGGGCCACAAGTGACTTCAAGGTTGGCAGAGAGGCAGTCATTGCGGTGTCTGATGCCGAAGGGTGAGTAGTAAATTCTTCGTCAACTTCGTCCGCGGTGGGCTCAGCGTTGGACATATCTACGTCCGTAACATCTGTTCCAGAAGACATACCGATGCTTTTGATCGTTTTTCGCACGTCTTTGCCTGTGATTTTGCGCCCATCGATATCCGACGACTGCTCTAAGGCATGCCCCGTTCTACTGCTTGCAACTTGGAGGCTAAAAGCGCCAACGCCTGCACCTCCATCATCCTTTTGTTTATCAAGTGGCGGAGGATAAACTAATCCAGCATCTGTATAGAGCTTGAAAAGCACGAATCCTAGCAATGTTTGGTATAGTTCCAGAAAGGTCAGCATGACGCGAACATCAACGTCCGCTGGAATCTAAAAGAGTATAACTGAGCCTGCCTTCAGATTCTTAAGTTATCACGTACGTTTTGGGTGAATTGATACGGCACAAGCCAGGTTACGCTTTGATCCATGACTTCGGCTTGATAGTAGACACCTTTTATTGAAAGAAAGCACTTTCGCAAAGATCGTGTGTGCAAAATGTAAAGTTGCCATTCTGCCGAAAGACGAGTGCAGTTTTCAATAAGTTCTGGGGGAAGGCGAGGATTGGATGGGAGAGACGAAAACAAAAATATCAAGCACAATGCATCGTCGATATCTCGAATAGCATCAATGAAAGTCGGATACCTAGGCAATGAGGAAGTGCATCTATGCATCGTCAAAATCTCTCACCTTTCTTTGATGATGTGGTCTAGACGATAAACCGGTTTGTTAACATCTAAAGTCTTTGCACTGCTCCATTCTCCACGTCCAAGGGCGCGCGACAGCTTCTTCGCAAAAGCCTTATGTTCTCGCAGCTTCTTGAGAACTGGCTCGTGAGCAAGATATGAAATATCTTTGGCATAATAAAATGTAGTGGGGGCCGATGATCCTTTGTTAGCACGCTTGCGACTCCGAGGTTCACGAGGAAAAATTCCTGTCTAGGAGGTGGAGAAACACTCAGGAAATAAGGACGCAAAAAATAATACCTTTCAAGATACACAAACGACGGAAGTCTGCGAGTGAGCATTGCAACTTTTTGACTGCAGCAGACCGAGTAACATATGCCTTCGCGGCTCCAGCTTTTCCTTTCTGTTTTAGACGGCCCATGGCAGATCAGGGAGGTGTTCAAAAAAAAGTTGCGTGTTATGTAATCGTATTATCTCTTGTGATCCTATACAGACCGTGACTCAAGTACTCAGGCTCTGCTACAACTACAACCAAAATGAGGTGAGAAGCGTTCGATTCGTCGGTCCTCGATCATTTACCTTCACTATCCAGTCAATATGTTCACGTTCCAAAGTCTGAATTGGACGAGGCTCAGCTGCGCCAGCTAGAGGAGCACGAGATCTCGCAGGGGCCGTTGTCCGTGCTTCAGCAAGCAGTCCGGAACCACGCGCAGGTCCTCATATCCTTGCGCAATAACAAAAAATTACTTGCTCGTGTTAAAGCGTTTGACAGACACAGCAATATGGCGAGTCATGGCTTGTCTGCTCGATATACTGTTCGTACTCAAAGCAGCGTTCCAGGTTCTTGAGAATGTGAAAGAGGCACGCTCATACGTCCATGGATACTAACCCGCAGTTGACGATTAAGTTAGATGTGGACTGAGATCCCAAAAGGGAAAAACAAGAAACCTGTGAATAAGGACCGGTTTATTAGCAAAATGTTTTTAAGGTATGTGTATATTTTTCGCGGCTGAAGACTCGTTAAGGTGTTGCATCATTTGTAGAGGCGATTCAGTAATTCTCAGTAAGTCCGGCCGTCACTGACAATGGATTTCAGCTTAAATGAAACCTCCCAGTTCTCCGCAACCAAGCTTAGGTGTATTTTTTTCTGACCATGCTCTATATGAAGAGCCTCTGGGTTCTGTACATCGACATTGTTTTTCAATACGAACCTTTCCCAGGAAGGCCATTACAATGCCAATTCTCAGTACACTGCATATGAAACCTAATTGGCTGATTCCAGTTCTGACTCCTCGATTCCCTTGATTGCTTCGAAGATTGCCCCCAGAGCCACCCATCCGAAACTCTGCACACTAAAGGATTTGCGCTCCAATACTGAGAACTGTCATGCTAACCATACTGGTTCCATAAACACTGTCGGGGGCACCCCAGCTCTGATACCACGCACCATGAAATCTGTGTTCCCTTCAGTTTTGGCATCGTTTTGAATTTTTTGGTACAATGATCCCAATCATAGCCTTTTCTTCTGTGAGTGGGGTAGATCGTCGGAGCGAGAGTGCATGACTACAATTAGTCCACAGCTCCGGGACATATATTGAGCCATAGAGCGAGAGAATGTTCTGAATGTCGCCAACCCGGCATTGGATAGCCTCCGCAGCCGGGTTTTGGCTGAGGCGATCCAAGACTTTGGCTACTTCATGCACTTATGGGTCCGTGCTCGTTTAGGCTGTGTCAACGATGGGAGATCGATAATCGACCGATGGCCACCTCGAGTCCGGACTGACCGTTTCGGGAGCATTTCTAGTCAACTTTAGACTTTTTCCGCAAGTGTAATTTCGGGATATTAGACTGAGCAGGCTGTAGTACGGCATCACTGCAGACCTGATAGTTTCAAACAGTCTGGATCGAATATTCCGTCAGGCGTTTGATTGGCAGGGTGACCCAATTCATCGCGATTATTGCAACCTACATATGCGTATCAATTACAATTGAGTCACCAGCAACGAATAAGGAAAAACGAACATTACTCCATGACAAATTCTGTGACGTCCTTGGCCGCTGAAAGAATTTATTTGGAACCGGATGATATTCTGCAAATGGATGAGCATGTGTTAGTTCGAAGTTGGGGACCTGATTTAGTAAATGTCGTGATCTAAGTCCCCTCCTCCTATGCATGAGGGAATTGGCTCCTGATGAATCGGATTGATGGACAAAACCTACGAGGCTTGTTTGATACTTTGCACTACTCTGTTGTGAAACGTGACTCCGGTCCTAGACATCACCTAAATAGTGGACGATCGAGAAATCAGTGCCTCGTCCGCCGGTTTAATGTGAAGGCATGTATTATTCAATCGTCTCCACCTGTGTGACCTCATCAGCTGTAGAAAAGTACTCTGCCGAAAGGGTACTGAAGTTGAGGACGTACAGTTTGTGCCTTGCTTATGAAAGAGTCTGTGAGAATGAGAGACTGAAACAAGCATTTCCTTGACGTCCACACGCGAGTTCCTTAGAAGTGCCTCGATCGGGAAAGATACACACACCACGAAGCCAATGTTGAAGTTCCTCTAGGGCAGCTGCAGAGAAAAGCTCCCGGCGATCGCCTAGATAATACGAATTGTGGATACCATGAATCTAAGCAACTTTGGAGAGACGACGAAACTTCAATAATTCATGTTTAGAACACAGGACAAGACACATTGAATGGGAAGTATATGGTGCGACGCTTGCATGATCTACCATAGGAAGAGCGGAAAGTCGTCGGCGAAGAGGATTAGCGTCCAATTCAACAGCTGGAGGGATATCTGACGACAAAAGCACCACTGGCTGTTATTATCTGGGAGGACCGCATGGCAATTATATACATATTAGGTGGATCCGATATCTTGTTATGAAGTTACCGTTTATACATATACCTCTGCTGCTTTATCGATGCAACAGATATATACAGTTTTTAGGTGTCCAGATATTCTGAAACGTATCTCTCGATTATTTCAAGGATCTGGTCCACGACAGTTATTCTGAAACTGGAATCTCATTCGAATTGCGATCTGTTATCGACACTGAGCAGTGTACCCTGCCTATTACGGGATTGTCAGCGATAAACTTGTACTGCTTACTGCGTCGAAGCCACAATCATGGCATGACCACGTGAATTACTCCTTCACTGAACAGTGGGTAGAATCGCTTTCAAGTCCCGTCGACCTAGTTTCAGTTTGTCCTCAATTAAAGTCTGCAGAGCTTCCTCTGATAAGTACGTCGTGCAAGAGAAGGATAAAGAACGTACTACATCGGTAATATGCCGGCTGTGTTCAATTTCACTGCGAATCCAGACCAGGGTCTCTCGCCTAGTCACTGGGTCCTGAATAGCTGGATGTAATTGATTAGGCAGCTCTGGTGGACATTGAGCAACATGTGATACCTCTAGATGCACGAATTGCATTACGATATAGATCGAGTACTTGTTGTTTGAGAAGAAAGTGCCTGAGCGTGAGGTTAGGTGCTGAAGCCATGATGCATGATGATTCGGGAAAGTTCAAGGTATTTTATGGTTACCAAATACGTTTCAAATCCCGCATGAACGCTACACAGGCTACCACTTGTGACTATACCTTCACCAACAAACCGTCTCATAACTCGAGTATGGCAGGGCTTGCAGTTGACAATATACCAGAAACCACGACTAGTGCTCAGGTTTCGGCTGTGGAGGATCTGGCCCGCTCTGTTGCAACGGTCACTGTCCACGATAATGCCAGTCAGCCGTCAATACTTCAACAACACGAAAATGACACCGCTGCGCTCTGTCCAATTAGGATCTACACTAGGCGACAGCTCCTTCTCTTACACAACTCCTCCCTGGTTCAATTGCCACCTAACATGCCGGTACTGAAGGACTGGTTTGGGTATGATACTATTAAGGTCTCATCCCTATCTAACTCGTGATATGATTTTGACCAGAAGCGACAATGAACAAAACCTTTCCAAGAAAGATCTCGAACCTATAGCACCCAATACTGGGAGGGATAGGCGGTTAGCTTATTTATAAGATTTCAAGCGTGCTGATAACCTGACACCTTACCTAGATCCAGGCGTGATGCGGAAGAGTCACCAATGGGTAATTTCAAGCATCAGCGGCCAAACGACGACAGAGGTTTGCGCCACGTCAGTACACGTGTGCTTTTACCCTCTCATATGCTGAATTTCACCTCAGCTACCTGAAAAATTCGTGCCACCTACCCAAAGAGAAACGGCACCGCACCTCAACTCAAGTTCGTCCAATAAGTCAGGCGCCCAGGCCCAAGTTCCTGCTACGGCTTCCCGACGAGCTGACGCTCGAGAGGCTGCCAAGAAGAAAGGTGGGGAGGCCAGTGATGACTGGAGAAGAGGTGGATGCCTCCTCTCTGTTAATTGGCAAATTAATTAATATTCTTATCAGGAGCCGAATCACGTTCTACCCGAGAGGACCGTACGTATATCGCCCAACCTCGAATAGAGCATCTATTTACAGTGTTCCAGGTGCTGAACCTAGCCGTAGAGATCGTGATGAACGCGACAGGCCAAGATCTCGTGTGCGTGATTCCTCAAGACACCGAGGGGATCCGTCCGTCTCTCGACGAGATCGGGACCGCGAGGATAAAGATCGAATTAGAGGCGAGCGCGAGCGAGAGGATTCACGGAGAGATCGGGATGCTGATCGAGAGGTTGAATTCGACGATCCTCGACGATGGAGAGACGACGGGAAAAGGGACGAAAGGATGGCTGCAAGACGGGGGGACAGGTATCCAGATCAGTATCGTGACAAAGAGCGAGTCCGGGATAAAGATTCGACATGGGATTCTACAACTGATCGTCGGTGGATGTCTGTCGAGGAGCGCGACGCGCGTCCGAAACGCTTACCTGGACGTGAAAAGAGGAATGGGCCAATTGCAGACGACACGAAGGAACGGGAAGAGCGTCGTGACCGTGAACGGGACCGAGAAAAGGAACCCGCGTGGATGGATGCGTACATTCCAAACCCTTCCAGTGGACATATTTTAGGTAGCAAAGGGGTTGATGGAGAGCTTGATGGTATCCAGGCCTGGAAAAAGGGATTGAAGGAGAAGGAGATGAAAGCTACGATCAAGGAGACCAACGGCGTTGAATCACGCCCACTGATACCTAACGATCAGTTGGATGAGATTCAATTGTTCAGGCTGTTGATGAAACGCGAAGAGGAGAAGAAAAAATCCGACAATGCTGATCCTCCTCCTCCACTCGTTGGGGCCTCGCCTCTTGCAGTTAAAGCTGCCCCGAATTTGCCAAATTTACAAACCCCACAATCGATAAAGACTTCTGAAGGTATGCTCAAGTCCCAACAGATGTCACTGTCTCTTATTGATTAATCTACAGATGATGCTACGTCTACTATCCAAGGAACGGCAGAACAATCCACTCATCTTGATATGAAAACCTCACCTCTGCCGCAACTTGAGATCATTTCACCCTCTGCAAGAAAGACTCCTCATCCTATTGTTGACTATAAAGAAAGCTCGGATCCCACTCAGAATCCCACGGCTTCATTGGAGCTATCTACTGGTGGATTAAAGGCACCATTGTCGCCACAAGTTGTACGTAGCCACGCTCCTCAGGAAACAAATGTACCAGACATGGAGCGTACGCCATCCGCCTTACCTCCTCAGTTTAATCCGCCCCAAGGCTCGCGTCTGCTGGCTTTTGCTCGTACATCGTCCGCTGCTGCCAGGCCTCAAGCCGCTGTCGTCAGCAAACCTACAAATGGTATGCACGGAGCAATGTTCCGTTGATCTGTACCCATGCTCATGTTACACTATCAGGGAGCTTCCAAACTACGGGTATATCGATGCTTGAACCAAATCTTCAGCAGGGTCTTCCCAAATCTGATGCTGTTCGATCGTTACAGGGCTTTTCGCCGTTTGAAGAACAGACACGTCCTTCTTTCATTTTCGAAGAGCCAGGAAAATTTGCGGGTTCGTCAACTGGAAGTCATCAAGAATTACGAGAGCACGTTCCCTTTACGCCTGTGGCAGAACACGGCTCTTTTCAGGACGTTTCCTCAGATAATGGTGTCGGCTTGTCTACCAGCAAGGGGAGTCGATTTGCAAAATTTTTTGATGGTAAAGGGAGAGATGGTGCGATTTCCGTGGCGAAGCCTCAAGGTCCTATTGGGTTTCCTTCTTCCTCACCTGGTCCTAGTCCTGGACAAAGGCAAGAACATTTCAACGCTGCCATGGGTGGCCTGACAGATCACCGAGCTATGGATGATATATATGCTATGTTGAACAACTCATCGCAAGTAAGCACTAATCTTCCCTGTTCTTCTTCCTTTCTTCCTTCTCTCGTTCTATATTTTGACAATGATGCTGCAGAACCAAAGAGGAGGCACAGGAAATATTCCGAGCACTCCACCATCCCACGTGCCGTTAGCTCAACAAGCGCAGCATAATCTTAACCTTTTCCAACAGCAGCAAGTTTATCACCAGAATCAACAGCAAATACATAATAATCGACTTGAACCTTTGTATGAGAGCCGCCTCGATGATCGAAATTTCATGCCAGATGGTATGGTCCCTGGCCTCCGCTCAGCACCTCCTCCTCGAACTCGGGAAAATGCTGGATATCCGGATGTATCGGATGACTCATTGCATCTCAATCACCACCACCAACGTCTTCCTCAACAACATCGCCCTGTCGATCAAATGTATTCTGGTTCCATGTACTCCCAGCAAACTGGTCGCAACAATGCTTTCCCTCTGCAACCACCGCACTATCGCGGGGGAGCATCACCTATTTCTAGTCAGCCACCCTCCCTTCAGAACACGCAGCAACGACTTCCTCCAGGCTTGGCAAATCTCGGAGGGCGACCGCCCCTTGAACCTTCCCAATATCTAGGAATGCCTGGTATGCCAACGACTGGTCTACACGGGGGCCTGCACCTCAATGGATCAAGTCAGCCGCCCTATAATTCATTTACTGCTGGCAGTAATATGAGTTATATAGGAGGGCCACAAGGACGTGCACCTCACCAGCAGCTGAATCCTGTCGTTCATCAGGCGATGGGAGGTCCGGGGCATCAAAGTCATATCGACTTGCGCAGTGCTAGCTCAAATCAAGTCTTAGGCATGAGTGGGGTTGGTCTAGGTGGTATGAGAGGTCTAGGTGGCGGATTCTCTGGTCATCAAGGGCAACCTACCCAAGGGCAAGGCCCTCTGCTCGCGATGCGGCCACAACAGCAGCAACAGCAGCAACAGCAACTACCTCCACACTTGATGTCACACCTGCTTCCCCCTCACTTACAGCAGCAAGGACCACAGGGACCGAATGGCAGTCAACCTACACATGATTTGATGGCGCTTCTCATGGGTGGAACTCATCGAGAGTAAGAGCGTATTCCCGCTGTTTCTGCCATGAATATGATATCGCATATTTCCACCTTTATCGGACGCTCATTTTGTAAATTTCATTCCTCAGGCTTCATGCCCCGACCTATTGCTCATGTTCAGTTCCTGTCACTTCCCTTTCGTTTGTTCGTACATCCTTGGCTTGTACACATTGCAAGAATTTAATGGGCATCGCGTGTAAACTCATCCCCTAAATATACCTTTCGTAAGTAGATACGTCTCCGGCTTCGTTTAACGTTTACCTTTCAGTGTTATCAGTTGGACAAATTCGAAAACAGTGCCTCCGATTAAGTCCATGTAGACTGCCACGATTGGCGTACGCATAATACAACCACCGATAAGTGGGACCATGGGAACTCACAGGGCGACCAGCAGGATCGTGAGCGCGCATCTGGTTGTCCCTGGATATGTATTATTGTATATTATACCAACCGCACAAAACCTGATCTATTAGAGAACCGAATACATTGACAATGGCATCAACTGAGCGCCCGGATCTCGCGATCGGATTTGCAACTTCACTTTTTTCATGCCACATCCCTCGCAGGAAATGCGGGAGTCATTTATATGCTTTGTATGCCTTCGCAAAGCGATGTGTCGAACATATCTCGCAATGAATTGTTCAAATTACTTGACGCATCCTTGCGGGCCGTGGCCGGAGTCTGCGTACAATCGCATCAATGGGGTTGCAGGAGTTACCTCGTCCCTGGTCCGGTATAAAACGGTATTTGTTTTATAATTCAGAGGATATCCATGTCCTAGAGATAGCGTTAGCTCGCAAGTATGTAAGAGATTTACTAGTGGCTCTAGGCAGGTTCATGGGTTGAAAGAGGTGATGAATTGGTGAAATCAAGATAATTATGTAAGCAAGGAAGGCCGCATCGGGAATCATGAAGTTGACACACCTTGCCTGCAGGCAAGAAACGTGGTGGGCTTGTATCAAAACAGGGATTGCATGTTGGATATTAGAACGGCGTAAGCGATACACGCCTTCAACGCATTGCACACTCTCACCATCCTTGAAAAGTTTTGTGTTGTGCTAACGACACATCTTCTCAACATCCCTTCAACGTCCCTGTTGTCCTCGTCGAGGAAGAGGTTCAATCAGAACCTCAACTGTTGCCTTTACCGACACGCTCGATTTACTTCCAGCGCCATCGATCTCTGCATACAGCTCATTCCTCAGCTCATTCCTCGGGCATTTTCTTTCAGACAAAGGTCGTCCTCCACTCACCCCCAGTCACTCCTTTATTCTTGCGGGTACCAGTCGTCATTCTCACACAGCTTTCGCACAAAGTAATTCGTCTTTAATCTGGCCTCGTTCCTTTCTTTCGTCCACAAAAAACTGACAGTCATTGATTTTTCATCTGGTAAATCTCTGTCGTTGAAGGAATACATACATGGCTGAAATGAATCCAGCCCATCCAGATAATCTTGTTTGTTGAACGTGGTAGTTTTGGTGAGTGTCAGTGATGTGTGTTGGCCGAGGCACACTGCTGAATGTCGACCTCGTCAACAGACTACATTGTTACTACCGTTATTTCTGCAGGTAAGTGTTGTTGAGAGCTCGTTGGGGAACGTGTGGTCGTGGGAATGGACCGGCATGACGGCTGCGGGTTTGCAGGGGCTTTGGAGGAGGATATGTAGCATGAGGCTCGGCTGGGATTGAGAATGATAGGACCTGGAGGAGCATGCTGGGATCTGTGATGGTTACGATCTTCCCTCAGTCTTCACGTATTTCACAGTCTCTGCCGGCATAACCCATTTGGGTATTGGATTGAGACTCCGCTAGTAGTTGTTGTAGTCTTGTCTCCTTCTCGTCGAGGTCGACTCTCTCCTCGACGTCTTAGATTCCACCGCCTGCTTCTGCTTCTTGCAGCTCACGACTATAGACGCTGACGACTCTTTCTTCTTCTTTTTCACAGTCTCTGTCTTGAACACCCACCGACACCCTCAATTTCACCTGCCTCGTCCCCGCCATTGTATGTTTTGCAGTTTGTCTGCCTCTGGTATGTTCTTTCATCCGATATCTTGTATTTCGCTGTCATCGTACATCGATGACCGTGTTGTGGTCCCACCTGATTGGCGCTGGTCACATGTTCTCTTCACCTATCTCAGTTCTCAGTTCTTTCCCGCCGTGCATATGATCTCCTCGTGTGCTAGTGCACGCCTCTACCGTTGTCACTCCCCGTTTCTATTCTTACTCACTTCCCGTATCCTAGACTGAAATCGATCGTACTTTTGTCCGACTCGATTCTTCCCGAAATGAAAGACGTTTCCATCGCTGCAATCAGACACTCCCGCAACTCCCTCATCTATCCCAAGAAACGTCCTTCTCCCAACGGCATATCAAAACCTCACAAGTCTCCGCTTCTTCCTGCAAATGGCCCTGTTCGAAGATCACCACGTTCAGCCAAATCGGCTATTCTTCAACAACGCCAGCGCGATGCGCAATTGTTGGCACTCCGCAGAGAAGGCGTGCTACTTGAAGAGGAATATCGTGACGAGATCCGATACTATATGCATGACATGGAGGTGCGTTCATTTCTATCGCTTTATATTCAACAACCTTACATTTATCATGCAGCGATATACAATGTCATCCATGCAGTCCATGGATCAACAACCTGAAATCCGATGGCACATGCGACCTTGCCTCGTCGATTTCCTCGTTGAAATTCACTTCACTTTCCGTCTGCGTCCCGAAACATTGTATCTCACTCTCAACATCATTGACCGCTACGTCTCCCGTCGTATTGTCTACATTAAGCACTACCAGCTCGTTGGGTGTGCCGCCCTTTGGATTGCTGCGAAATTCGAGGATGCGAAAGAACGTGTGCCCACCGTTAAGGACCTCGTTCAGATATGCCGTGAGACTTACGAAGAATCGGCATTCATTCAAATGGAAGGCCATGTTCTGTCAACTATCCAATGGACTCTCGGTCACCCTACCGCCGAAGCCTGGCTTAGGCTCATGTGCTGTGGACCCTGCATTGAGGAACCCAAAGTACAACATGTCGCTCGTTTTTTGATGGAAATCACTCTCTTTTATAGGGAGTTCGTCAAGTACCCACCGTCATCAATTGCATTGGGCGCTCTGACACTTGCACGCTTCCTGTGCTGCAAGCCTCGTCGTTTTTGGGAAGAAACTGATGACTGCTTGGAGGTCGTTGATCACCTTGACAATAGGTTGGCCAAGCATGTCAGTGACCTTTCGGAGACACTGGTGAAAAAGTACTCCTACGCATTCTATTCAAAGGCAGCTACTTTTGTTGTCCAACACTACCTACAGGGTGGTCGCTTCGTCCGTCACGCTCTCACATCTCTCCCCGTGACTCCCAAACGGTCATCCCCATCTTGCGTTGGTACGCCAATGAGCTGTTCGACATCTTTGTCAGATGCGTCCGACGATATGCCTCTGACTCCCACAACACCATCTTTCTCAAGTGATGCATTTTCGGGTTCATATTCGTCCGATGACAAGGAGAACATGTCTTCGTCCTTCGAGCCCGTGCTCAATAAGCACCGTATTGTGTCAACCCCCGATCAATATCTTCCTCATGATTTTGTGACATTTGGTCGTCCTGCGCTTCACAACCTCAACAACATTTCACCAAGAAATGCGATGGTGTCATAACGGTCAATCATCTGTATATCGGTCTTGCGTTTCGATTTTCTCTGTCTCTCAAAAGCAAATGTAATATCAATACACGTTGCACCGAACATCCTCGCACATCATTTCTGCAACTCAGTCATCCACGCATCACTTTCCCTTGCAATTGTCCGGGTTCACTACATCCAACTGCACTCACTATCTTACCATGGCAAGCGTACAAACTATCTTAGGGCCAAAAAGGACGATGTTGGACAGAGGGACGATACATGGTATCTCCACTAGCTTGACCTAGGTGGAGATGGCACTACAATCTTCAGACAGTTGGTTTCGATCTGTCTGACCCTCCATCCGTATCTTCTTCCCTTTTGTGGGAACGCCATCCTATTCCGTGACTCTTCCTGGTATACAAATCCTTTTCGCGATTTTACACTCATTGTCTCGTCCTTTGTTTCCCTATGCATTCATCACCATCGTCATCTCCTGTCATTGCCCATTTCAATCAGTAGTTCATACCTCAATACAGTACCATCGCGACGACAGCTTGCACCTGCATTTTTCCAGTATTATTTTATTCTTCACCTTATCACCTTGCCCATCCCTGCGCCGACCAATCTGACGCCTGTCAGTTGCGATATATTTTCTTGGTCCATTCCGCTCGCCCAAGCACCTGTTCAAGTATATTATATCGGGCATTTTACTTCACCTGTATATTTTTGCCTCTTTCCTTCCTTCTGGCATATATCCTTCACCCTTAGCTGTCGTCTCGTACAATAACCCGCTTCCATAGCCTGACGGGCGTAACTCCTACCCATCTCGTCACATGTTTGTCTTTACATCAATCACAGAACTGTATCTGCCAATTCCTGCAAATATTAATCAGTGTCATGTGTCCGTTAAAGATATTGTACTTATTGACACGACAACTGGTGACAGTTGCGGCGCCCAGGCCTGTAACCCGGGATCCAATGCCTGTGTGTTTTAATGAAGATGACGATGCTATTTTCTGATTAATGAGTTCTCGATAACAGTATACTGTATGCAGACACTCGGGTATTATATGATGTCAAGAGGTGGGACGATCTAAGTATTGCTGTTCAAAGTGCTTCAACCAAAATGACACTACGACGAATTTACCGCCCTGCGGTTCGTCCACATCATGTAGGGTTCTCTTGTGATGTCGTAACCAACAGCGGTCTTCGTGCGAGTGCTTCGTCTTGCTTCAGGGAGTTTGGCACTTACGTTGACGTCCTGGCACATGTTTAATCAAACGAGGTCCATCAATACACAGATCACTCACTGCGGTACGTCTTCGAACTCCTGCCGTAATGTGAACCCACCACTTCGTAAGAGCAGCTTTAAGAGCGGTCTCTCGGTGACCTTTTGGGTTCAGCCATGCAACAAATTCTTCTAGCTGTAAAAGAAATGCGTCAATGAGACGCAGTGTTACGACTGAGCGGCCGGCAAACCTCTTCTAGATCAGAATAGGCGGCCCAATCACCAGGACCTAACATTCCTTCCTCCCCCTCCTCCTCTCTTCTTCGCTCTACAATATCCTCATCTTTTCTCTGTTCAAGAAGATCGATGTCAAACTCGCTCGGGCCTTGAATGAATAGCCTTCCTGTGCCATACTGAGCGACACCACCACTGCCAACCAATGACGCAGAACCTGTGCCATCAAACCACCATATCCGATTATAAAACCGGTCTCTACCAAGTGGCTTGACACGAATGGCTCCAAGAAGCTTTCTAAATTCCCGCTCGATACCTTCAAGACGTCGTTCTAATTTGTTCACCTCCTCGTCGAGCCGACGGTGCTCCGAAAGAGCTTGCTTGACCGAAGCCTGCTTCGCTCTTGCAGCTTCTCGCTGTTTTGCATGTGCGGTGGTTTGCGCCTTGTGGCGAAGTTCTTTCTGGCGGGTAGAGTTCTTCTTACTGCTGACGGCAGAGGTGGATTCAGAACCACCCTCAGAAACGTCGGACAGTTCACTGGAATCTTGCATGATCACATCTTGGTCTACACTGCTAGACACTGGTTCCTCTTTTGTTTCTCCAAGAAGAGCGTTCATCTCCTCCGCGCTGAAAGTACTTTGTTAATCGCGTAGACGAAGATGTTTCACAGGAAAACTCACTATTGCTTTTTAAGCCGGTTAACTTCAATCTTCTCTTTCCGCAGAGCGGTTAGCTGCTCCTCACAAGATTCCATGTGTCCATGAATAGCCTTGCTGGAGATGGCGAGGTTGCACATAAACGACAGGATAGCAATCTTGTCTTCGGGCGGCAGCGAATAATATCGTTCTTTTGGAACGGATTGTCGGAGAAGTGGAGGT
The DNA here is from genome assembly GCA_026075535.2 of Tricholoma matsutake. Lineage (NCBI taxonomy): Eukaryota > Fungi > Basidiomycota > Agaricomycetes > Agaricales > Tricholomataceae > Tricholoma > Tricholoma matsutake. The sequence continues at coordinate 6,627,979 of AP026540.1, read as the reverse complement.
TGGACGGGTGTGGAGAGGCGAGAGCTCGACGATGGGGAGGGTAGTTCGACAGAAGTATCAGGACCGAAGAGCAAACGCGTGAGGATTTCTTGAAGCCGAGGGAAGCTGGTCACTGTCGCATGCTAAATATGAGATGGTTAATCAGGATCCTGACGGAATAGAAGAGCAGAACAGACATCTTTTAAGCATCCCAGCAAAGCCTCCTCCCAACCCTCACGTCCCTCCGCATGCCGCAAAGGAACTCGCTCCCAGTTATTGCCAACATCAGCCATAGCCGCACTAAGGTCGTCTATTGAAACGCCGAACACTTCATTCGAACGGCCTTCTTCCGTTAATTCATCTTTGAGTCGCAACAATGAAACAAGAGCGCTGTGGCGTTGAAATGCAACAGTCCGTAGATTGTAGATGAGGGTCGAGTGTATTTCGGCTAGCAGGAGGCATGGAGGATCTGAGTGTGAGTGACGAAGTGCGTGTTCGAATTCATCTAGGGTGAAAGTAGAAATATGAAGTGGTTGGCTGCAACGCAATGTAAACATGTGAATGAAAGTCTCGATAGGAAGAAAAGTACTTACCCATAAACAACTAAAAAATTCCAACCCATTAGGAAGGATTCGAAGGCACCCGGAGTGTCGTTGAAAGGAAGGGCGTGACGGCTAGCGACAGGCCTCTTGACCCTCATCCCTGCTTTTTTATCCCTGTCTGCCATCCGTACATCGAGATCTTCCGTCGGATAGCGAACAGGTTTCTTCTTCTTTTTCTCTGCTGCCAGGCGCTCAGCTTCATCCTTTGCCTGTTTTTGTTTCTCGGCCTTTTCACGAGCTTCACGTTCTCGTTTTTCAGCTGCAGCGGCAAAAACTTTCACTATCAGCACTTCATTAGTGGAATGGGAGGGGCAGAACGGGTTCCTTACCTCTCTCCTCCTGAGCTGCTGTCATCTTCTTCTGCTTCTTGGTCGGTGGACCATCTTTCTCCTCCCAGACTTTCTTCCTCTTATCGATCTCTCCCTTCTTGATCGTCTCAACGCCTTTCCGAGTTTCCTCGGGCATGACATAGGCTACGCCGTAACGTTTTGCAATGAGTGGTTTTACCGTCCAAGGCGAAGCAACGGCAGCGTCACGATCTACGCAATCGCGAATGAATCTGCGCAGAATTGACTTTGAAAAGGAAAGACGGTCACGACTGTTGGACAGTATACATCAGCCTAGCGGATAGACGTATTGTGCCAAGGCGAACGATACCTCATCATTCCGCATTGGACTTCCATGAGGCTGCCAACCATCTTGCCATCTTTATCTGAACTCTTGCTGGCACCTTTGCTCTTATCATGACTCTTGTCTTTTTCTAGTTCAAGGATATGAACCCAGTAGAAATAGAGCGCGGGATTATCTTGAGCGATGGCATCTTTGGCCAGGATCTTGAGGTCGCCACCAAGGACGTGAGGCGCCTCGTCTTCCAAAGAAGACGTGGATGATGATGGCGAGTCTTTGTGTGCATCACGGGCTCTGGCATCAGAGCTGTATTTTGGAGGGTAGACTTTTTCTACCCGTGCATAGTACCTGTAATCCTTGTGAGTTGATTGCAAAGAAGTGGGAGTAGTGTAGCTTACTTGGTACCAGAAAGGTCGACCAGGACTCCTAAACATCTTGGGTTAGGGGTGGAAGACATGTTGACGAACAACCATGACGTACTCTCATCCTTGAAGTATCGGTCCTTGAAACGTTCATAAACTGCTTCTACCAGATGGTCTAAGCGGCCCATGACCTCTAGAAAGAAAAATCAGAGAGGGAAAGAGATAATATGGCTGAGACATACGCCATTGGACAGCCTTGAGAACGGCAGGTTTAAGAGGCTCGGAGAATCTTGAATGTAAGGTCCTAGCCTCTTGTCTTTCACTGTCGAGGGCTTGGAAATAGTCAAGACCACTCTTTCCTGTGACCTCGCACTGAAACTGTTTAAGGCGATAAAAGGACATGCGCGCCGCATAGGCTCTATGAGAGAGAAGAATTTTAGGGTGGGTTGGTAAGGATACTAGGGTTGTAAGGATAGAGGACAAGGGACATACTCATAAAACTCGAATATTTCACCTGTTTGTTCAAGGTAATAGACTTCTCTGTTTGGATCAGACGCAGCAGCTTGAAGGAGGGCGTCGGAAGGCTCAGTGAGCACAACCCGCTTGCGACGACAAGTAGGCATGGTGGGGGAAAGGGGAAGTGTGAGGAGAGGAAGATGTGGGAGAAAAGATAGAAAGGGTGATGGGAGGGCAAGCGGGAAAGAAAGGGACAGGTGGCTGGGTCAGGCTCAGGCTGGCGGAGGTCGGGCCAACTGACACAACTCGACTCTTTCCATCCTCAATGTAAGCCCTTTTCCTCCTTCCTCCTTCCTTTTCTTCCTTCATCTCCGCGTCGCCATTTACTCCTATGATACCCCCCCCTCTCTTCCCTTTCTCTCTCTCATTCCCATTTCACACCATTTCATCCTTTCACAACATGATGGAGTGAGATATCTCTATATCCCGTCCTCAAGCGCTTTTCTGTCTTCCCGTTCAAGTCCTTTTGCCTCAACATTTCTTCTTCTTTCTTCTTATTTCATAACCTCCACTTCATTCAATCTCATTAATCTACCTGTTTCCAAGATGCCGTCTCCTCGTTCCATCTATTATTCCTTTGGTGTGACTTTCAATCCACGTGCATTTTTCACGTGATCGTGACCCCAGGATCGCGTTCACTGTCATAAATTACAAGGATGTACATTATATTTCTCCTTTCTAAGATACAGAGATAATTGGAAAGAAAATGAGAGTGCATAGCAAAGTAATCGGCGGCACTCAATCTATACTGCGTCGCTTGCTGTCATTTCTTGAGGCCTCAGGAGTGCCAAAAAGTTTGAGCTTATCGCGTAATCCTGGCCGCGCTCTGGCATCTTCACTCACTGCTGAACCTTTTGTGGGCAATTTCGATGATTTTGGGACACGCTTCACGGCTGTCATCTTAGATACGTAGATGTGACAATACAAAATACTTACCGAAATCTTTCTCCTGAAACCAGATAATAATTTCCCCGGGGGAGATCCGTCCAAACTACTATCAGTCTGTTTATACTTGGATTTGGACTTCTTGCTTTCATTCATGACACTGTTTGCAACCATGGGTCGTGCTTCAGGCAACCATGCTTCGTCACCCTTGTCAGGTCCATTCCAGGTAACGGACGTCGGAGACAGTGTTTCCGGCGACCTAGAAACAGCATACGTGTCACGGGCAGGGCTCATTTCCACAGGGGATGGGGAACCCATTCCATCAACATTGACTAGCACCCATCCTTGCCCTATCCCAAAAGTTAAAGAGTCTTTACGCTTGTCTTGACCAAGACGAGGTAAAGGTGATGGGGGAGGCACAGGGTTCACAATCATGCCCACAACTGCCGCCTCACTTTTTCGTAATCTTGAATCTGGCCTATTAAGTTCAGGAGAAGTGACTCGTGAACCAACCTCGTGAATAGGTGTTTCTGTTCCTCCTTCCGTGTTGGATTCAGCAACAGGAGACTGTGCGTCATTCACACTTCCGTCCATTTCAGGTTCCTCTTTAACAGGACTTGGCTGCCAACCACCCGGCAAGATGGGTCCCATCGAAGACGCTCGATTACCAATAGAAGGCCTCGATCTCTCAGGATCCTCTTGGTCTCGCTCGACTTTTTCGTCATGTGCTTTTATGGGCACATAATTAGTAGCTTGGCTGCTGGAAGAAAATGCTGAATCCCTGAATGCACTAGCACCAAGCAACGGAGGGGTCCTGCAACCCGATCCTGGCATAGCACTGCTTGATGTGTTAGCGGTCACGCCTCCCTGTTGCTCTAATGGTGCATTTGGCACACCACGTGGTGATAATGGGGGAGAAGGTAAATGGGATACAAAAAGCGGAGGCGTCGTCGGGCGGGGCGAATAGGGAGGATAAGAAGGGTTGATAGACCTTGATCTACGAGGTGGATGGCCAGAAATTGGCAGATCTGGGGAAACTGGCTTGCCGCTGGAGCCTGTGCCGCTATGAGGAGACACGGGATAGAATCCATTCGGTGAAAAACGAGCTGTTCCCGCTCCCACACCAGTCATGTTCTCCACGTTACTCGAAATAGTACTCGGAAGAATTGCGCGGACCACCCCGTCATGCAATTCACTTGCCCTCTGATCAACAGGAGTCGATAGTTTGGCCCTGTGTTTGGGTTTTCGGAGTGTATTGGATGTACCAGCAGAAGATGAAGAGGAGATAGGAACTATCCGGAAATTATTTGGTTGGCGAGGTTCCATACTCCTAGGGTCGTCGGTAGCTGGTCTCACAGGTTGACCGTGCATATCAGGCTCAGTTGCAAATTTCCGATGAGTTGGGGAGTTTGTGTGGACACCTATTTGATGTCGATCTGGGCCATGAACCTTCCGTTTGAGTTCATCGTGTGAGGAATCATGGATAGAAGACGCCGAAGAATCTTCGCCGGATGAATCCTCCCCTACAGGAGGCCCCATAAATATCCACAAATCCTTGACCCTAGAGTGACTAGTTAGGGATATTGAAGAAATGAGGGTATATGACTGCGCATCCAAAGATGAGAGGAGTGCAAGAATATGACACAGAGAGTCCGTTGGAAAGGTATCTTGTTGAAACCCTGCATACGGTGTCATTATTGAGAAGCAGTAGAGTCTGATCAAAGTCGCACATTTGTAACCCTTCAACTTGAATTCAAACGAATTATCACCAACTTTCTTCTCTGAAACTACACCGCGTGGCCAAGAATTGCGCACTGCCTGAAGAATAGCAGGCGTCAAATTAAGGGGAGGTGCGATCACGCGCATGGTAGTGCCAGAGGTAAAGGACAGAGCAAAAGGTATCCGTTTGCTCCTTGGCTTGTCGTAGGACGAGCTTCCAGAGACGACTATCCAGGGAGAAGGAGAAAGAGGAGAGCTGGAGCGTGAGAGGGCATCCTGGATCTCTGGCTTTGAGAATGCCATCACAAGACGATCGTCATGTTCTCTGCCATAATCAAGCGTGGATAGATATACGTATCCACATTGGTAGATGATTGCAACCAGATCAATCAACAGCTTCTCTGAGGCCACACTTTTCGAGTTTGCCCAAGGTTTTCCGTCGAGAGAAAACTCGTAGAGACTCTGGGAGGCATTTTCACGACAGGCAAGAAGGATGTCATGCTGTTCGAAAAGATGGCGAAATGCATCGATGATGTGAATAGAAAAAGAATAAAGCTTGATGAAACCAGAGCCAGCAATCGCTAGAAGAGCGAAGGAACTCGGGGGAGGCTTCTGCTGGCGAATGAACTCTTTTCTGGGGATGAAGCCTGACTGCGAAGAAGTACTGGTGCCAGCAGTGGGTTGTTGTGGCATTTCAGGGCCAATGCTAATGGGATTCTTGAGGACAGTAGAAGGAGTAAGTATGAGAGTTGAATCATTGACGACATGACACTCAGTATAGTGCGGCCGTGGAGCACGTTGTAGCTTTGACGTCACGCCCCACACGTGTTCCGTGTCCCGTTTCCACGTGCCTCACGGTTCCGGTCCCATCGAAGATTCCTTCATTCTACATGGCAAATCACCAGAAACTCAATGTTCTTATGTGTAAGGTTTCTGGAGTTATCTGGCCCCAAACACTGATTTTTATAATACACCCAGGCGGAACCGTAAGTTCCATGCGTTTTGGTCAAGTGCCCCTATTCAACCCTACAGGGAGAGTATACCACAGGATGGACTGGTACAGGCGCATCGAAATCTGACAAAAAGGTATGAGTCATGTTGTCGTTATCCTGCGCTTTTTAACTGTCAATTTCTAGATCGGGGTGCATTCTTAATACAGTAGATAACACGGCATTGAATTGATCAACCCTCAGGTGGTTGGCCTTACTCTCTTTGATTTGAGAAGATTGGGAAAGGCGAGACTTGCCTGATATAATTCTAAACGCAACTCCTGTTAAATTTATCTTTTTCAGGTCGATAAGCTTGGAATGGTCGGCGTAAATGGTGGGAAGTTCCCCGCTATACGCAAACATTTAGACGAAAACATTGGCGCTGTCTACAAGGACATGGACCTCTCGTTAGTAGATTCTGATTCCGCGTCTCATCACAATTGCATATGTTTTCCAGATTCGACGGCTTTCCAGAAGAAGGGAAAATGGACCCAGAGGCTTGTTCGACCATCACTTTTTCAAAGCTTGGCTTCCTCTCACTGCATTTTACTAGACAAGGAAGCTATTGATAGACTTTCGCAAGGCGATGCGATTATCATCTTTACTCCGGACAGTCCGTGTGGTTATTCATTCATTCAGACACTGCGTATAATCATCTTTCGTATATAGGCACTCATTTCCCCATTGCCATATATGCAATCGAACGTGGTATACATGTGCTCGTTACCAAGCCTGCGACACAATTGCTTTCCCACCACAACGCCCTGATCGCTGCTGCAAAGAAACATAATGTAGTTTGTTTCGTTGAACATCATAAGCGGTGAACATTTCGCTTTCAACGAAGCCATGATAACCATATATTTAGTTTTTCTGAAGCTTCGACCCAGTGTACAGCGACGCCAAGGCCCGTGCTGCAACTTTGGGCGAGTTCAACTTCTTTAACGCATGGATGAGTCAGCCCAAAAGCCAACTGGAGACTTTTCGTGCTTGGGCTGGCAAAGATTCTGACATCAGGTTTGTCAGGCTTTCAATATTCCTTCGTAACCATAAACCGATACACGTTTCGCAGCTATTACCTCTCCTCGCATCATATTGATATCTGCTGTTGGATCCTACAAGACACTGCTATTCCTACTCGTGTTGTCGCAAGTGCAGCGACGGGCATCGCGACCAGCGAACCGTACAACTGCGTTCCTCAAACAGAGGACACCATCACCCTCATGGTCGACTGGCAATCTATTAAAAGCGCGAAGCACCGCGGAACTGGTGTGTACACAGCAAGCTGGACTGCGCCACTTAAGGCCGGAGTGCATTCTGCTCAACATTGGTATTACATGGGTGAAAAGGTCAGCCTGGCCGTCATGGATTGATTAGCTACATCCTAACCTACTTTTACTTACAGGGCGATATTCACGTCGACCAAGCCCATCGTGGGTACGACGTCACTCTCGACGAGAATGGGAAGACGTGGTACAATCCATTTTAGTGCGTACATGAACCTCTCTGTAGGTTGTGAGTTAATGAATGTCTTGTGTTAGCATGAAATATTCACCCTCTGGAAGTGGTCATTTTGATGGTCAACGTGGTTACGGTTACATTTCGATTGAGACGTTTGTTGACGCCGCACGCAGCGTAAATGTGGGCCTTTCCCAACCAGCGGAATATGATGCTGAAGGTTTGCCCACGATCGCCAATACCGTTTTGACCACCGCTATACTAAATGCTGGGCGAATAAGCCTGGACGAGAAAAGACCTGTGGGGATTAAGAAAAATGGAGAAGAATGGTTCTTGGAATAAGAGCCATATGGGGGACGGAATAAATATTCAGCAACTTGCCGAGATGTATCTTACAGTCATATGTTATCAGATGCCATCATGCACCATCATGCAACCCATATAGTTGAATTTGAATCTTTATCGTCGCTGTCCCTGTATCATTTAAAATGAAAATTGGTAGTGTTTCGAACAGATCTGTCTTCCACTGCGATTGCATGTAAGGAGATGGCCTCTTTACCTGCAAACTTCGTCTTCGGCTCTACATCAAGTGCTCAGAATGTCAGAGATGCAATCGCATCATGTGAGTACAATTCATATTCCACTCGAACCTCGAAGTACCACTGATATTATTTGTCAGACCGCAGAGCTCAATACTTCGTTGCCGAATCTACAGTTGTAAGAGCCACCGAACTGGATGATGAGGATTACGATGATGAATCGGTTTGTTCCCTGAATGAACAAAATGACGCTGTTTCGAATGCAGGTGGCCATACAGCCGTAGGGGACGGTTTTATAGACCAGCTTGAATGGGATGAAGAAGGCCATTCTGACACCTATGAACCATCGCGAACACTGGCCATGCCACAAATCGTCCTTCCTTCCAGTCGTGAAAGAGGATCACTGAATGGACTTGCGCATGAAGCTACACCTCTGCTTCGCAATGCTGTATCGTTTTATATGGCCCCCCATCCTCGTCGAAAGTTTATTTCGTCGCCAAATCTCAAGTCCCCAACTTCAACGCTTCCTGAGCAAGCTTCACTCCTCACGCGGCCAAATCTGACCAGACGCCGCTCATCGACTAGTTTATCTCAGAGTGGGAAGCATATCTACAGGGGTCAAAGTACATTTGGTCAAACTGTCTGTATGAGCTTTCCCTTGCGCTCGGGGCATATATTCAAATGTCTGTTGACAGCTCTTCAACTCCATTGCAATCCTGCTTGGTGTTGGCATGTTGTCTGAGCCTCTAGCTTTTGCTTACTCGGGTTGGATCACTGGGGTGATACTTATCGTGTCCTATGGTTTTATTTCTTGTTATACGTGTGTCTTCAAGTTCCGTCGTATACGTTTTGATATTTCATTTCGTCTAGTGCTAAAATTCTTGCTCGAATAATCCTTGCGGACCCTCACTTGCGTTCGTATGCGGACATCGGAAAGAAAGCCTTTGGGCCTGCATCCACCCCGTTCATCAGTGGAATGTTTTGTCTCGAATTATTCTCTGTCAGGTGAGGTCACTACATAAGTATCGAATTTTCGTCCGTGATTAATTATCAACAGTGTGGTTCTCGTCACCTTATATGCAGATTCGTTGCACACCATATTTCCTCGTTACTCTACGACCACCTATAAGCTCTGGGGAGCCATATTGTACGTATCTATAATATATGAGGCCTGACTGCCTGTCTAACTCGACCCGCTTCAGTTTAATCCCGACGGTCTTCTTGCCCTTGTCACTACTGGCCTACACATCAATATTTGGTGTCATCTCCTCGGTCCTTATAATTTTTGTAGTGCTATTTGACGGGTTTTCAAAATATGGCCCTCCGGGTAGTTTCTGGAGCCCTGCAGAAACAAACATGAGCGTGGGGAATTGGAATAACCTGGGACTGGCTTTCGGGCTATTCATGGCTGGGGTTAGGTGCGCATTTTAAGCAGATGAATACCTTACTTATTGTATTTCAGTTCTCGGGACACGTTGTTATACCGTCCCTCGCCACAGACATGGCTGATCCGAGTCAGTTTGACAAAATGATAAATTGGGCATTTGTAAGTCTTCGCATACCACGCATCCTATCCGATAACAGAAAGACTTTGGCTTCTTAGGTGGTCGCCACATTCCTATACGCTCTCATTGGATGTGCGGGGTACCTGATGTTTGGAAACTTTGTTAGTGATGAGGTCAGTCCCCCTGCGTGTATACTATATTGGCTATTAACAGTTATGTTAGATTAGCGTAGATTTACTGACCACGCAAGGTTACAATCCGGTTCTTAACAAGATAGCCTTGTGGATGCTCGTGATCAGCCCCTTGTCAGTTCGATTTGAATATGTTGCATTCTAAGTTAGCTCACATCTCGCGACAGGTCAAAGTTTGCACTCACAACTTACCCTGTAAGTTGCATCATCCATTCATATCTAATCGATTGCCTCACGTTCCTTTCACGAAGCTGAATTCAACAATTGAGACACAGCTCGGCATCAGGACACCTCTCGTTACGGCTGAGGATCAACGCTCAACTGGTACCCCGAAAAGTCGAACACCAGTACTGCTCAAGGCAGTTTTCAGCCCTACTGTTATTCAAAGGGTTTTGGTCACATCGCTCTCAATTCTTGTCTCAATCCTCGTTCCAGAATTCAGTTCAATGATGGCATTTCTCGGTTCTTTCTCTGCCTTCATACTCTGTGTGATAGGTCCAATCACCGCGAAAATCATGCTTGCAGGCCGTTGTGGCATCTTTGATGGTGTAATCCTAGCCTTAAGCATCATGAAGGCAACTTGGGGAACGGCAGTGGCGTTTCTTGCTGCCTAGATGGGGTGACTAAGTATCTACGTGCATTTTTGTTCCATGAATAGATCGCTGTCTGAATTTTAGAGTAGAAATATAACAAGAATACAAAAACTATGTGCTTATGTTTTTACAGTGGCATGGGAGATAACCTTCTTGAGCTCTGCATTGACGAGGTCAGTTGAATGGTATAGGCTTGAGGAATTATAACATACGGGGTAGGCTGATACTCTCTTGAACTATGGTAGCTTCAATTTGATTATCAGGGTTTGGGGGAATGCAAACAACGGAGGACGTGGGATCGAGAGTCCACCCCTGTGTCTTGATATAAGCCTCGAGCACAGCACCTAGAAACACCTTTGAGAGTGTACTAGTGGAAAAGATACACATATACTGTACCGCTCAGATCCAGATAGGAGCCCAGCCGCTTCGTACTTATCTTCGTAAAAGCTGTGGTGACAGCTCGAATGACGACTTGCCTGACCGCGTTCTCGAATCCTATGCATTCCACGGTATAATTGTCGCGAAGGGTCTCGAGCTCCTCTGAGTGATAGATTTCCCAAAAAGCAGGGAACCGGCAGCGATACAGAAGATTGTGTAAGCCTTTCAATATGGGCAACATGGTAGGCAGTGGATCGGGTTCATCGAAGTTGATGTTAACGGGCCGCTCTTCAAGAAGGGAGATGCATAAGTTGAAGTCCGGGAGTGGTGAGGTCGTCAGTGATTTTATAAGGATGTTGATGACCACGTCCGGGTTGTAGAGCTCGGGGTTGAACTGGTAGCTGAGATTTCGTCAGGACTACTTGGTATGCACAATGACACTGGTGCGCACAGCTTCAAAATAGCGAGATTGGCCAGACAATCGTATTCCTCGCTTCTGATTTGGTGGTAGAGATAATCTTCGAGTATACCGACATTAGACGGATTATAGCGATCTGAGTTTATTCGAAGTTGAGTTGAATGATATCCAGCACAAGAACCAGAAATACTGACCTACGCCTGACACGAGACCTTCAATGAGTTCAGGGCGCGTTGAAGGAGAAACCCACGAAGCGGTCATGATGTCTGTGCTATTAGTATGAAGGAAAAGTTTTTTTGAGCACGTGAGCCTTGCCTCTCATTCATGGACAGCGCGAATTCTCCGTCCAACGTAGTTACTCTAATAACCCAAGGCCTTGAGCCCACGTTCGTCGATGCCGTTAACAGTTTACCACCCCCACCTAGTCCTCCCCAGACACATCCAGTGACTCCTCAATCGCCGGATGCCCCCCTTAAACCAAAGTACAAGCTGCGATATACTCTTAGCGGCCATACGATGTCAATTTCCTCGCTTAAATTCAGTCCTGATGGTTCAATTCTCGCATCGTCTGGTGGGTTAGCATCTCCAGTCATACACTGGGCGCTGTGTTTATAGCGGCTGGATTCGGGAAGGCGCTGACAAGCTCGTGAAGCTATGGGACTCCTACACAGGTGAAATTATACGTACGTTGGATGGCCATCACGAAGGGATATCTGACATTGCTTGGTCGTCTGACGGAGAATACTTGGCAACTGCCTCGGATGATAAGACTGTTATATTATGGAGTCTCGAGTTGGTGAGTTGATCTCACCGACGCCATTGGTGACATTGGTGACATTGACCACATGCACCCATAATGAAGGGAGATCCCATGAAGACCCTGATTGGGCATACAAACTTTGTATTCTGTGTAAATTTCAATCCGAACTCAAATCTCCTCGTCTCTGGCGGATTCGACGAGACTGTGCGAGTGTGGGATGTGGCAAGAGGTACGCAAAGCTATTGACAAAAAATTGTATATGCAACCTGATATTTCTTGTAGGCAAGTCTTTAAAGGTCCTTCCTGCCCATTCTGATCCTGTCACCGCTGTGAGCTTCAACCACGATGGGACTCTGATTGTTTCATGTGCTATGGATGGGTTGATGTAGGCGTAACACTCTTTTCAATGATCCTTAAGCTCAATCGTCAACAGCCGAATTTGGGATGCTGATTCTGGTCAATGTTTGAAGACTCTTGTGGATGACGACAACCCAATCTGGTTCGTGTTCCTCACTTCAATGATCAGAGCCTTTCCCATTGTACACATCGTTATCATTCCAGTTCTCACGTTCAGTTCTCGCCGAATTCGAAATTTGTGCTCGCATCCACTCAAGATTCTACTATTCGCCTGTGGAATTATCACACATCTCGCTGTGTGAAGACCTATACCGGACACACCAACCGCACATACTGTCTTCCTCCCTGCTTCAGCACTACCAGAGGAAAATATATAGTGTGTGGAAGTGAAGATGCCAAGATTTTTATTTGGGACTTGCAAACCCGTCAAGTATTGCAGGTACTGGAAGGACATCGAGGTACGTTTTTTAGATGCGCAGCCCCACAGCCAACTGAGTTGTATTCTCGTATAGACGTTGTATTGGCCGTGGCTGTGAGTACAATAATGTCACATGTGGTCTCATCTAACCGGGATTACAGACCCACCCGACGAAGAACATTATAGCCTCTGCATCTATGGAGAAGGATCTCACAATTAAATTATGGCATGACGAAGCTCCGTGACTGAAACGGTCTTCTGTCAGTTTTATCGTACAACACAAATAATCGGAGGGGTTTTCAGAAATAGTTTGCAATTCACACCTTTAATACATAACTATATAGCGCCTTTATCACCGAACAGCATTTACAAGGTACTCGGGTATGGCTGTGGCTCTAGCACATTCTATGACTCAGATGCAGTGCAGTTCAAACTCCGCTTCATTCCATATAAAAGGGGTGCCAAGTTCTCATTCACCTCCATAATCACACCTCCATCGTGCAGAATGCAGATCTTTGTTAAAACACTCACTGGCAAGACCATCACTCTTGAGGTCGAGTCCTCAGATACTATCGATAACGTGAAGGCCAAAATTCAGGACAAGGAGGGGTAATTGCATATCGCTGCCAGTCCTTCTTCTCCTGACGTTCTTTCATCAGGATCCCTCCCGATCAGCAACGCCTCATTTTCGCTGGGAAACAGCTCGAGGATGGGAGGACTTTGTCTGACTACAACATCCAGAAGGAGTCGACCCTCCACTTAGTTCTCCGTCTCCGTGGGGGGATGCAAATCTTCGTCAAGACCCTCACGGGTAAGACTATCACACTGGAGGTGGAATCCTCGGATACCATCGACAATGTAAAGGCGAAGATCCAGGATAAGGAAGGGTAAGCATCTTTGCGATATCCTTTTGACACAACTGACGTGACTCGCTAGCATCCCTCCCGACCAACAACGTCTAATCTTCGCTGGCAAGCAACTAGAGGATGGTCGTACGCTGTCCGACTATAATATTCAGAAGGAGTCGACCCTTCATCTGGTTCTCCGTCTGCGTGGTGGTATGCAGATCTTCGTGAAGACATTGACAGGGAAGACTATCACCCTCGAAGTGGAATCATCAGACACCATCGACAACGTTAAAGCGAAGATCCAGGATAAGGAAGGTATCCCTCCGGATCAGCAGCGTTTGATCTTTGCCGGGAAGCAATTGGAGGACGGGCGCACCCTTTCAGACTACAATATCCAGAAGGAATCAACACTGCATCTTGTCCTTCGACTCCGTGGTGGTATGCAGATTTTTGTGAAGACCTTGACGGGGAAGACTATCACGTTGGAGGTAGAGTCTTCGGACACGATTGACAATGTCAAGGCGAAGATTCAAGACAAGGAGGGTATTCCACCCGACCAGCAACGTCTCATTTTCGCTGGGAAGCAATTGGAAGACGGGCGCACCCTTTCTGATTATAACATCCAGAAGGAAAGCACCTTGCACCTTGGTTAGTTTTTGTTCTTGTTCGTACGTCGCACGCCTTGTCTGACGACCATAATAGTTCTTCGCCTTCGAGGTGGACTTTAGTCTTCAGTATTCTCTGTACCTGAACAACCCGTATATGTAAACTTACTACATTCATTGTCATACCGCATATATAACGTATATAACGTTTGACCGCCGTTCGATCTTTTAGAAATCGGTAAGCTGCACACGATCAACAAAACTAGTAACTACTAGTCTGTCGCTTTTCTTCGACGTCGTCTTTTCCTTGTTATACCTTCTGATACTGCAGCCGTGTCGTCATTCTTCTCCACCTCGACTTGTTCAATGTCTCGCTTCCTTTTCTCCCCAACTCTGATATGTTTGTTGTCTTGCGGCGGCCGCGCCACTTGCTTCTTTTTTATACTTAGTGGATTGGGTCCCTTGGGCCCTTTTCTCTTTTTCTGGACAGGTTCTGTTTTCGGTGCACCGACCAGAGCCAAGTCGGATTGATTCATATGAAGGTCTTGTTCCTCAGTCTGAGTGTTCGTTAGACTCAACCAGAGAACAGGGAGAATGGAAGAACGCGCCGCTTCTTTTGTCTTGATTGTGATGTCGCTCGGTGGCTCGAGCACCATGACTGCGCGGTTTATATGTACAAGTGGTACGGCAGGAATGGTTCGGAGCTGCACACGAAGAGGTTGTGACTGCGTCGCAATCACATACCGATGCTTGTTCGTCTCGCCTGGCTCACTCTGAGGACTAACGACAAACGACAAATTAAAAAAAAAAAACTCACCAACTACACTAGCCACGCAGTCGTCGCCAGGTATAGGTTCACGATGATTGCATTTTCTTCTCTCAAAAGTCTTCGCGAGATCTACAGTAGGTTGCTGTGATTTTCCCTGAAGATATAGTTCATGAATACAGCATTGAGTGATCACTGAGTACGGCTTTGCGGTCAGGACTTCAGTAATGCTCATTTTTTGGATTAGTGGGTACCCACTGGGTTTGATCTCCCCTTGTAGAACGGTGCCAAGTTGTTTGACAAGCTCAATCTTGAGCTCTGTTGCAGACTTGCACATTGTTGAGTCCACTAGAGGCTCGTGAGTCGAGGGGATAAGAGACGTGGTACGTTGAAACTCACCAAGAACTTGATATGGCTGTCTGAATCCAAATGTCATGGAATACAAAGCCATAAGCTTTCGATAGGCTTTTGCTCGCTTTTGCCGCATTTCAGCTAGCTAGATGGAAATTGAGACGATGCAAGCAGCAAAGTTGTTTGCACATATTGAGCAAAAATACTTCCTCGTCTCAACTACTACTTACAAGCTTGGCGTCATGGCATGGATTCGCTCTCTCTTTGTCGCATTCCTTTCATGGTATTTCTCGGACTTCTAAATTCATGGTGGTATCTGACTGTCCTTCAGTGTTGTTGTACTCGTCCTTGCCACCGACCTCCAAGGTCGAATCGATTTTAACGACGTGTGTCCAGGTGACTCTCATTCTTTCTTGACTAAGGACTTTTCCCCTGAACATATTTCTCAAGGCATTGGACAGTTAGGACATTCACAGGTCTCTCTTGACAACGGAAGGATGAAAGGAAGCATCATGCGTGATGGAACGTTTACAATGTACGTTCACTTCCTACGATACGACAATGTAACTTATGACTCCAAGACCCGATGTGCCTGCAGGAACCTACGTCCTCTCAGTTGTATCACCGCACTACTCTTTTGATCAGGTGGGAATCGCTACCCTGTGGTATACAACGCGCGTGCTCACCACTTCTGATAGCTAAGGATAGACGTGCTGGACTCGGAAACTACGCTGGAAGTCCGTCCATACGTCGCTGGCACTCCATTGAACGCTCCTTCGACAATTCTCCTGTCGTACCCCATAACGATGGTGCCCCGACAGAAACATGTTTACTTCATGCCTCCGGATTCTTTCAATCTCATGGCCATGTTCTCAAATCCAATGATGCTACTGATGGTCTTTGGTGGAATCATGGTCTTCGCAATGCCATACATCATGGTAGGTTCTTTGATAAGTGTGATGCTGACATTGATGTTTACGGCATCGGCACGCAGAAGAACCTCGACCCAGAAGCCCTAGAGGAAATGAAAGGACAGTATGCTAAAGCAGGCAAACTACAGAATGCAGTGACAAGTGGAGTTAGCAAATCTGAGTATGTTCTGCCCCGAGTGCTCCTCCTCCTGCTTCACGCTGTGTCATAGAATATCACCCGCGGATGCCGAGGAACCTTCCAGCCCTTCTATTCCGCATTCTGCTGGCAAGATACCATCATCAACAAGGCCCAAAGGGACTAATAGGAATAAGAAGCGTTGACTTTGCGCAGCGTGAATGGGAACATGTGCACGGATACACATCATACAGAGCTACGAATCAGGATGCGGGGAAAGTTCTTCGGGCGTGTCAGGGTACAGAAGAACGCGACGCAAAGTTGCATTTCTGTCATTACTTCAGCGATCCTGTAATGGAGGCTTTCTAAATGAAACGATCGCACCTGCGCTTGTATTGCGCCAAAACATTATGAGCAGACTTGCGATCGGCATACGGCGGATCCACTACACTGCTGGATTTGAGTGTCAGAGAAAACGAATACATGTATACGATGGACCTACCCGTCGGTAGCCGTTGTCTGGATAATATACATTCTGTCACTCCGTGTACCATCCGCATCAGCCGCTCCTGCACCTGGTGCTTCCTCAACCTTGAGAGATACTACTGCGAGGTCATTTGACATGCTTTTGAGGGTAGTTTTGGTGGTGGTGGGATCGTAATCAAGGACAAGAACGTGTTCATTTGGATGCTGGGGCCATAGGGCAAGGGGTGAGTCATTAGCGTAGTGGTATTGAATGGTTGGGTGGGCGAGGGCATTGGAAGGTGGCCCAGAATGTATAGCTGAATGTTCACAGAGAACATAGAAAGGTAGTTGATTCATCGCGTTATTGGTGCCCGTGCGATGTTTGTGAATACTCGCGTTATTCGTAAGTGAACAAGTGCGATGTAGCCTAACTTTGTTAGACAAGATGTTCAAGCCTAAGTCGGACTAATAGTATTGGTGACCTACATGTACATATCTTGCCGGCAAATTGTTCTGTCAGACTCAAATCCGAGTACTAGTCGAGCCACCACCAATGATTCTCTTATGTTTTTATCGCGCTTGATTCTACTGAGAACAGCCTCTGAGATCAGCTATCTGCTACTTCTCCTGACAACTTTAGCCGCAGTTGGACTCTCATGCTTCGCGCTCCTTTCTCAAGCCGTTCGAACGGCACCGAACCAGTCCTGGACGAACAACATCAACGCACTCGTCATCGGTGCTTCGTATGCCATCGTGGTAACACCACTTTTCTCGCTACTATCATGTTCCCAAAAATAACCTATACGCATAGGTGGTCGTATCGTTGCTGTACTGCGTGAAACGGCGAATCGCGGTGAGGATGAAACTGCAGAAGATATCCAAGGCGGACCGGACTATCAGGAAAGCCGACCTCCCTCACGTCTGTCTCTATCTCTCATCCCTCATGGGTGCTTTGCTAAATTGCGCTGTAGTCGGTGTACAAGTACATCTCGCAGGAATACGTCCGCGCGTGTCTTGTTTCGTACGAGTCTCTGCCGAAAGATGCCCACCATGAGGGCTGGGGCAAACCAGGTGAGGCTCTCCCGAACGTGTTTGAGCACCTCGCTTTCCAGTCTTATATGTACTACAGGAACAAAGTACAGCGGCATTGCGTTTCGGCGTGTGCTGCTTGACACGATTTGGGATATCGGTTAGCTATTCGTTCTTATTGTCAGCATTTTCTTACCTTGCATCCCCTTGACGCAGATACCCTTGCGCATACCATCATTCCGACGCATCCCACGTTGAAGCCTCACACGCGCATGCTACATCATTTCCGATTTCTTCTTCCTCTTCTGCCTGTAGACGAGGACGGGTTGACGCCGCTTCATTATTACGATTCAGCTATTCAGCTTGCACGACATTCGAACGTTGAACTCTCGGAACACGAGTTTGAAATAGGCATGGCGTCTATGGGTGATATTTTAAAATGGTCTGTCGATGATTTGGTTCGGTCTTCCATTTTGCAGTACAACTTACCAACTTGCGCAGCTTGAATGATTGCCATTTGGAGATGCTTGAAGGATCTTCTACGCAGTTGGATGTACTGTCTTCTCAAGAATCTTAGATGGTGCCAAGGTTGAATTGACGGATCTCGTGAATTATTCTCTATGCTACTCAGACTGCTCCGCTAAGGGTACAACACCTGGGAATTCGTGACATCCCCGGTTTAACAACTGTCTAGGTGCCAATTAATTAAATAAGGCGCGGTATCCCATTTCTAGGTTGAAACACCAGGGCGGATATAATTTAGAACACAAAGACCTGTGCAGAATGATGAATATGAATTGGGATGGGCTGTGAGGTAAATGATTACCTTGTCGTCGACCTTGCTGACTGTTTGAGGGGCAGGGTAATTGAGGTCGGCGAGGTTTTTCCTGAAACAATGTGAACGATCTGGATGGAGAAATGTGGGATGGACATACTTCATGGCGGACACCATAGGAGGAGGACCTGGGACGAGATGAGAAATGGATAGTAGCGATGATGGCATAACTCACCGCAGATGAGAATTTTGCTGTCAGAAGTGTTGGGGTTGGGGATGTGCTCCTTGATGTGTTCCTTGGTGACATAACCAACACCACCTTTCCAGCCGGGAGGGGGGTTGTTGAGAACGTAGAAGATCTTGAACTTGAGTTCATGGACGTCGAGAAGTTCCTCGAGGTCGTCCTTGAGGAGAATGTCTTCTTCGTTGACGTTGGCGTAAATGAGGGAGACGGTGGTAGGGTCGAAAGGATTTCTGAGAGCGGCACGGATGATCTGGATCATGGGGGTGATACCTGTGCCACCAGCGATGAGACTGAGGTGACCGGTCATTTCTGGCTTGTAACGGAAGTTGCCCTTGGGACCCTTGACGCGGATGGTATCACCGATCTTGAGTTTAGAGATGTACTTGGAGATGTTGCCCATTTCGTAAGTCTGAAGGAGGAGACATGAAGTAATGTTGAAGAGGAGAAGAAGAAGAAGAGAAGGGGATTTACTTTGATAAGGAGGTCAAAGTGGCCACGGTCATCATCGTTGTTGACGGGGGTATAGCTACGGGTAACGGTTTTGCCTTCAATCTCAGCAGAGACAGATATGTGCTGTCCGACAGGAAGACCAAGAACATCCTGTACATGAGGGAGTTTGAAGCGGTACCTATGGAAAAGTTGGGGATGTAGAAAAGTAGAAGAAAGTAAGAGAGACGAACATGGCGGTATTAGGAGAGACGATAATTTTCTTCTCCAGAGGGTACTCTTGCCATGCGTCAGGGTTCAAAGGTTTAGTACGACCTTTGGGAAAAGTGGTATTAAATAAATAAAAATAAAATAAAAAACAAACAAACCAGTGTGGAGGATGTTGGAATAGATGCCAGTAGCTACGACAACGATGGCAGTGAAGATGAACGCAGGGGAATAAGAGAGGGCAACAAGGTCAACAGAACCCAAAAGAGGGAGTTGAACGGCATGAAGATTGTTAGGGATTAAGAAGGACATGATGTTGTTGTCAAAGACCTGTACGCGGTGAGGAGGAGGAGGAGGAATGTCAGGTAAGCCGATGAGAATGAGATGAGAAAAGTGAAAACCAGCGTTAGCTAGTTTAGAGGTTATCAAGTTGGAGAGAAGGACCAACGAAGAAAAGGTAAAGAAGAGGGAAGCGAGAAAGGCGACTTGATATAAGTTTGGCATTGAAGGGTAACACGTGTGTTCTACTCTGGGCAGAACCGGGGGTTTATTCAGTAATACTTGGGGTACTGGACTAGCTTGCGACTGGCTTAGGACTGGCACTGGCCTACTGGGGACTTGGGGACTTGGGTATTGGCGGCACTGGGTATTATTGACAACTGGGACTGACTGGCATCGGGACTGGGCATTGCACGCGTCACTACCGCCGGTTGTCACGACAGCCTCGCTTCTAATACGACGACATCTCCGTCTTTCCTTCATTTCTTCGCTCACGCTGGGCGTGTTCTTCTTGTTTCTTTTACACGCCAACAACGCAAGGTTCGTTGTTCCAACAATGCCACGCAAAAGAGCCCACCTTCGCATACAACAAGACTCGTCAGACTCTGATTATTCTCCAATCCTCCCTAAATCAAGAAATATGAAAAAACTTTCTCTTACCCTTCCCTCATCTGCTTTCCCAGAGCCCCACTCCCCTTCCCGTCCTCGTCGCCCTTCTGTTATATCCCTTCCAGCACCTCCCACCGCTGCTTCTCTCTTATACAGAAGAGAGGAAGAAGCTTCTCCTACCATTCCTTATCCTGATGGCCCCGTTCAGGTCATTCCTGGCATTTGGCTAGGCTCAGAGGATAATGCCCGTGACTGGAAATCCCTTGTCGAACGCGGTATCAGATCCATCCTCAACGTCGCAAAGGAAGTCGCTTCTCCTCTCGACTCTGCCGTCGTCTCTCTGCCACTCCGTGCCGTCGCTTCGGCTCCCAACTTTCAAAAATCTCGCAACTCTGATTCTACTTATCATCCTCCCAATCTTGCTACCGGCAGACCGCCCATGCACTATCTTAAACTACAATGGTCCCACGGGCAACAGGATCTCGTTGACGTCGGCTTCCATGCTGCCATGGCATTTACTGATGCTGCTTTGGAACGTGGAGATGGCGTCCTCATCCAGTATGTCACTTGATCTCGTAATCATCCCGTTCTCATCTCTCTCAGCTGTCAATGTGGCATTTCTCGTTCCGCAACCATGGTCATCGCCCTCGTCATGAGAGCCGCCGCACAACAATCTCCTTCTGTTCCTCCAGAAGTATGGGCCCTCGACGGTTATCAGGGAGCTTATGAATATGTCAAGCAAAAAAGTAAATGGGTTGGTCCCAATATGTCGTACGTCTCCTTGTCTTCTCCTGCCATCTATCCTCACCTTTTAATAGGCTTATATATCAGCTATTGGAATATGAGAAAAAACTTAAAGGAGCTCTCTCTGAACAGCTGACCGATGAAGAAGAGGAATGGGGTCGCCGTCGGCGAATGTTGGACGACACCTCTTCAGATGACCGAGAAAGCGCCGTCGTCATGCATGAAGCCGAAGCACTGGACAAGGCCATGGAGGATCGCATCGTCGCTCGCAAGTCCTCCGCTTCATCCATCACATCCACTGTATCCACTGGCTCAGGCGTTGGCATGGGTGCTGCATGGAGAGATAGATATGGCCCCACCCGGAAGCGTACTGAATCCATTGCAAGTAACATCACAAACGGTAGTGTCATCAGCGAGGACCTGGTGGAGGAGGATGAAGAAGAGGAATTATTAGGTATCGGAGGTGGTTTTGATGACGAACGCCGACGCAGTATAAGCACAGAGACTGAAGACTCGTCTACTTCCAATTCCCCAGACGACCCAGATCCCTCTCAACACCTCACCCCTATAGCCAGTCCTCCCCAAGAGGTCAGGCCACCGCCCTCGCCCCCAGTGTGGAAGACATCGTTTAATATCCCTCCTCCACCCCCGACCGCCGTTCGCTCAACCTTCAATATCCCTCCTCGTGTAGTCCTAAAACCGAAGCGCCGCCCCCCACCCATCGTCGTCTTGCCACCAGTCCCATCCTCCCCCATCACCGCCGCCGACTTGATGCACCCTTCTGTCAAACCCACCAAACTCCCAGTACACCGCGCATCCACAACCCCTGCACCCCCGACACCCCTACGCCCACGCACCGAACCAAAAAGACTCGTGCCCCCTCCGCTTCACATCAGGAACAGCGTCCTGCGCAGTTCAAGTCCCAATGCCGTTATTCTGGATTCCTCTTTTGTTTCCACCCCTTCTCAGACTCTCTTCGTTTTCCCCCCATCCCCTACGTCTACGCTAACGACACGGACGCCGTCTACGATGACTCTTACTGGTGCTCATGTCCCATTTCCTAGCATTGCAACGCCTCGAGTATCGACGTTCCGCTCCCATGGACGCACAAGGTCGTTCATCGGACTCGGAGTGAGTCCGGCTCCTACCACAGCGTTTTCCAAAGTGGACGTGCGCGGCTATCTTGTGATGGAATAGGTATTATCGTGATTGGACTTTTTTTTTTTTATGGACTCTTTGTATATAATATTCAGTCTGTTGTTTTATCGCGCTGGAGTGTTCGTATTAGTTTTCTCCAACGCGCGCCTTGTACACCATTACTTTTTTTTTTTTCTTTGCCAAGGCTCTCATCATCGCATTGTTGTCGTTTCTGGATCTTCCATCATGATTTTTTCCGCTTGTCATTACCCCATTTCGTTTCTCGCATCACCCTCGGATTCCGTGATGAAATAAATATTGATATTGGCCGCGGTCCTCAGCCGATTATTATACAAAGTGATCTATAGTCTAGCGGAATACCCTGCCAACGCTGTTCTTTACCGCACCAGTAATAATCTGGCCACCGATACTGCCAAGTCCCAGACCCCACCCTGATCCCACGGCGTTTGCCCATCGTTGTTTGGCATCCCGATCCCTGGAGATTGAAAACAGAGTTCAAGGCAGAAGAAGCGAACAAGAGACGCCTTACGCGTATGTGAAGCCGATGACGTTAGTAACATTGAAAATGAGAGCCAGAATGACTATGGGGATGAATCTATCCGCGGGATGAGAATTGGAGCGGGTGACTATGGGATAAACGTACGCGAATCCGAGTTTGAGGAGGGATACAATGAAGAGTGCGGCCCAAAGAAGAGGAAACGCATACAGAGCGATCTAGGTCCAGTCTTTTGCGGAGACTTCGTACATATTGTCAAGGGAACTTACCCAAAACATCCTGTAAGAACAGGATCAGTGGGTGCCATACAGTGCGGAACCAGGACTGACCTTGCGTCGACAGGGTTTGGAGGCCGGGAGGGCTAGGTTTTGTGTCAGATGAGTGGGACTTGCTAAAAGGTAAAGTAAAGCTCACGTCTCGGCTCTCAAATACCCAGTAGCTCTCTCCGTCATCGTCCACCTAGTTTATCCATAAGAATAACGATCGAGGATATAGCCGGCGTGCGCACTTGGTTCCAAAACCTCAAGCCTACCAACGTTCTGCCTGCAACATTCTGAAGGAGAGTCAGACGTGACAAGAATACCAGTCCAGAAAACTGACTGACTCGGCAATTCCAAAAGTCCATTGCGAGAAGGACTACGACAGTGACTGTCTGAAGTCGACCTTTGATTAAGTCGCGTATATGTAAATGATGATTGGTCTTACAGAGAGAACGTAGTTGCTTGTAAAGAATCCGCAAAGGATGTACACAGAAATAGCAGCTATGCGGAAGAAGAAGAGAAAGAAGAGGGCCAAGGGATGAGCGGACTAGGACAGAAACGTCAGAACATATTGTACGCGTTAATATGATACCATACTTGGCGAAAAATGCCTGCTAAACCTGCGGAATGAGAATATCAACATGGTAAGATCAAAAACGTATGAAGAGAGCATACCAGCTTCGGCGTCATTGGCTGTAGTAGCCATTTGCTCTTGGTGCGCAGGGCGAGCATTTGATTTGTTTCCCAATGGTGGGTCTGCTGCTTCGTCTGGCTCGATAGTGTCGAGCAGCTGTGTTGTCATACTCATGGTTGGCAGAAAGCCGGCCCTGCCAAACAAAACATGTCCAAATACGAATAGAAGACCTGTCATGAATTCCTACAACCATTCATCTGCTTTAACCGATGAATATACTCCGTTGCTTGACAGAGTCAACGATGCCCAGTCGTTGCCTGCAATATCCCCTGTTCTCGCTCGCATATCCGTCTCTTCAGATCAAGAGATACCCAGCAATGACCTTCTTCCTTATTCCTTGAATGACCAGCCTACAGAGATGGCTTTCATATTGGCTGTCCTTCTCCAACTTCGCCATGGGAAAATGCAGTCATTCAAATCTGCTAGCGCTTATGAACGCTGGTTTCGCAGAAATCTCGATACAGATGGCTTGAGGACGCTTGAGATCCAAATCATACGTGTCTGGACCGAGTTCCTCGAACAGTACCGTGATGTTCGCGAGATCGAGACAGTTCTATGGACGCAATTTCCATTAGAAATTGGGGGCATAAAGACGATTCGAGGTTTGTCCATCACACTCCCTGTTCTCTGTTCTATCATCCGACACGTCGCAGTTGCCGGTTTCCTGGGAAGTTTCCCGGCATTGGCCTCTCATCCCGTCCTCACATTGAGCCTTTCTCATACATGGTGCCATGGTGTTCCCACGCGGCCTCCGTCGGAATCGCTTCCGGCCGCCAATAGCTCAATCTCCTGGATCAGACGCTACGATGCACTTTGCACCCCTCGGTAGGAGGCAATGGTTTTTGTTTCCTCATTTCCTCAAAACTATCATTCCCAGGGTTTACCATTGGATTGAATTAATTTGCCATGTGGCATACCTCGTCCTGCTCGCTCACTACTTGCTTAACCCTCCGAATAAACCTATTATTTGGGACAATCATTTCGCCTGGCGCGAACTATTACTTATCTGCACACCTCTGTCCTTGGTTCACAGACCTTATACCATTCTCAACGCCCTTCCTTTATTCGTATCACTCGCTTTCTTGATAGGCTTTACCTTAGTGCCTTTGCCAGGCAGTGTTTCCTTCATCATCCTTTTATGGATCTTTGTTCTTCATATATTACGACTCCATATTCCCATCTCTCCAAGCCCCCTCTTCCTTTTCTCACATCACCGCTCTTTGCCACTCGCCGCCTTTCTCAGCCACGGACTTTTTAGGATGATATTCCCTGCAGTGGTTTTCTTTCTTCCAGGACTCTTGGTCGCTTCATCCCTTATATCCTTTTCTCTTGCCGATTGGTTTTCGAAGGGATTTGTTCACCCGCTCCATATACCATCTCCTTCTCCCATGGCAACACGTTTAACTTTCTTATACTTATTCGCCGTGATCCTTATCCTTCTGATATCCTCCTTTTTTCTGTTGGCTACGACACTCTTTTCGCCACACCAGAAAAGTGCGGATCCCTGGGACAGATACTCTCCGGAAGTTGGCCATATGGCCCGAATGGCTCTTGTCGACGCTATTGTCCCTTGTGCGGGACTTTACAAGTTCCCCCCTCCTTTCAACATCTTACACCTTCTTCTCATCAGGATCCCTCGCAATGGGGCCCTTTTACTTGGCATTAAAGCAGCGTGGGGTGGAGTGGCTGAGAAAGCTTTGTGGAGAGTGATTGTTGGCCCATTTGTAGTTGTTTCGACGGTTTTACACTGGGCTCCGCTGAAGTGGATCAGATACGGACGTGTCACCCGTTAATTACTTGTAATCGTAGTGTACAGCACGAAGAAATTTAAATTTATAATATGAGTATACAAGGTGTATACAAGGTGTCAACTGATCACTTGACTGTGATGTCGAGAGTGAAGAAGCAGCGAATTGGGGACTTTGGGTCCGCTGCGGTGCCTACAGATACTCCATCTTCCTCTGCTTCGTCTACGCGAGCATTGCCGCTTTTAACAATTCCTGCGTTAACGACACTTTGTGCACGTGTATTTGCTGCAAACTTCGTCCAACTTCGGAACCGCGAAGACCGCTGGGAGCGCGTATCTGTACACCTAAAGGTACTGCCAGATGTCCTCGTTCCGAAAATATTTGCTATGCTTCGAAGGGCATGTCCAACATACCTGATGCACGAATTTATCGCTACCGTATGTGTATGACACACTTCTGTCCATGTCCATGAACATTTATTTTAACAGTATCTACTACGCGGCCCTTCAGTCACACTGCTGGGTAATATGCCAGGGGTTGACAAGAGGACCATAACGGCCATCTCAAGAATCAACCCCGGCATCCATGAACTCGAGTTGTCCGGGTTGGAAAAGATAAAAGACAACGTCTTTGCTTCGCTGTTACGACATCTGTCAGATTTACGCGTGCTGGTACTACGGTGATCAGGTTTCGAGATCATTATCATTGGATGTCATTCACCGTGTTTCGTACCAGTGGTTGCAGCAAAGTCGGTGCAGAGACCGCCATGGCAGCCGGTACATCTTGTCTCAAGCTCACAGTTGTCAATTTCAATTACACAGCTGTCACTCCTGCTTCCCTTGTTCCACTGCTCACTGGATGCCTGAAGTTGACTGTTATCAAGCTAGCGGGCATACAAAACTGGGTATGCTTCTCATATCCGATCTATGCTCTACTAAAATGGTTTCTCCAGACAGACGCAAAATTTGTCAATCTTATTGCAGGTGTCGGCGAAGACCTGACACTTCCAAACCTTCACACTCTAAAGCTTCGCCAAACGTCCCTATCAGACGTTTCTGTGAGCTTTTTCTTGACACGCTGTCCTAATCTTCGGCGGTTAGATCTGTCGTTCACACTTATCCAACATGTGCCTGCATTGCTCTCAGAAACCCAGACTCTTCCTCTACAAAAGCTTTCACTGACATCCACGGCTGTGAACACCGTGGACCTGATCAGCATCATCCGATTGTTACCTCAATTACGGACGTTATCTCTCGGGGCTATGGGTGCCAATCGTGGATCACAGGCATCCATCAGCAACTCTTCAGCCATGACAATGAATGACAACGCTCTTCATGCTCTGACCGATGTCTTGCAAACCTTTGTTCACCTGGAAGATATAAGTCTAGTGGGTAACATAAAGCTTGGGTCAACTTCAAAAATCGATAGTGCGCTTTGGAGTTTTATTAGCCTTGTTGGGAAGAAGCGCAAGGTTCACAAGAAGCAACGTTCTGCATATATTGAGCCTAATAGACCTTTTATTAGAAGCTGAATCTTGCCGGAATTTCGTCTCTTCGTTCTTTCCATCTTGGTGGATTGATATCTGAAGAAGCCGGTGATGCACCTCTTCTTGAGACCCTGATCCTCAACAACACCAGTATTGATGATGAAGCTGCTGTCTTCATTGGCACTTGTTCATCTCTTGAAACCTTGGGAGTTGCTGGGACCAGAATGACCAGTATGTGATGAATCACATCCTCCACATCAGATATCAGACCTGACTACTGAATAGGTGAAGGGCTTTTTTCCATCATCGATTGTTGCCCCAGATTGCAGGATTTGGATCTCACAAGCTGTCGAGGTGTCAGTGTTGTCGACCGGCGTCGATTCTTTGAGGTTTGCTTCGCTGCATTGCAGGATGTCATCAACTGTTAATTATGTGACCACAGGTTTGGGAGAGAGCCAGAAGTTAGTCGAATGGACTCTGTAGCCTGGATATACATTGGTTTATAACAGAGTAGTGTTCTTTTTGCAAATGTCTTCAAAGCCCCACCCGAAGGATCTATTTAAGTTTACGACGGAACGCATTGTGAATAACTGGAAAATCAGATTAAGCGGGTCTCGAAGAAAGCGGGAAGGCATACAAGGGTTGCTGACAGCACCCTTGAATACCATCTGTAGGTCCTGTCCAGCCCTGTACAGATGAGCTAGATGACCCATCCAATTATCTCCATGTCGTTCCGAAGCCCCAGAAAGTGCTATACCTCTTTGGTCGTCGATGTCGTTGAAGCAGAGGTCGTTGTCCCTGGTGTCGCCCTGGGGGAAGAGGCAGTTCCGTTCACATCTCCGTAGAACATACCTTGACCATTAGAACGGATGTATACCCTTTAATTTTTATGCAGCTAACAGATCTTTATATCTCTCCACAGATGGAGGCAATACCTTTACACAAACTGGTAGCTTTGGTGGTTCAACTTCATCCGTGGAAGCCCTAAGGTAACTGCTGGTGTATGAGAACCCACTGACGTGCGTTTGTTCTACTTGACGATATATCATTCTCCTGCAGGCAGACAAAAAATGAGTCATTAAAAGAACATACCTGCCGAAGACTCTTGGATCGGCTGTGAATGTTTGCTCGGCGCAACTAGACCCATAGAATGCATCATTGATTTTTAACCCAGTTCACACCAGTGTCATCTGTAATAGCCCACGCGACCAGCGTTGGAAACAGCCAGCAACAGAGCAGGATACCCGTTGGACGTTGTAGGAGCAAGGCTGGTTATCCAGGTCTGAGTGATGCATGAGATAGCACAGTATTGTTCTTATCAGAGACAGGTGCCGTTGAATGAAGTTATGAGACTGCGATAAGAGTGGGATACTTGGACGCCATTAGAACTCGTACGCCAGAGGAGGTTTGTGACCAGCTGAGAGTGCACCTTCCCCGTTAGACCACAACACGCATGTCAATCACGATGGCCATCAGCACTGTCAGATGTACGGACCCGTAACGCTGTCTGGTGCTCTAATGTCTCGAGTCCTAAGAGAAATGTGTTAGATGGTGGAAATTTATATTCGAGGCTATGCACCAAGTAGCTCCGTAAGCAGTGGACAGCGCCACCTGTTTTCCTGTCGTGTTAAAGTCCACAAATGCCATATGAAGCACATTTTACCAGAACCAAACACTTGGCGTCACACTTATTGCCAGTTCCGATTCGGACAATCTTTGTTGTTTTGCTGTCTGCGGTTGTCTGTTACATAGGGTTAATAAAACCAGTCTTCGGAGTTGTTGGCAAGGATTGTGAACGAACTCTGTGGATCATCAGCGGATACTGGACAAGTGGAGAATGAGCCTTAGAGCAGCACTTCAGGATGACTATATTCCAAGTCAAGAGTGCCGCCATAGCCGTTTATTCAATCTGGTCTGCCATTGAGCTGCGTGAGTCATGAACAGAATCCTACTATATTTTGGTAAGTTGAGAAATGGTAAAAGACAATTCATTGTTGGTATACCTGAATACGGATGTTGATGATGTCGATAGCAGAGGTGATGTGCTTTCTTTGGATGTCCCTGATCACCCCGCTGCCCATATATCTGTGCAGATGTTGTGCGTCGCGGAGAATTTCGTCCCATGGGTGACATGTTCTACACAGTCAAGTCCGAAAGAAGTCACTTGAGTAATATAATAACCAAAGGCCATACCCTGGCAACAGAAGGGTATTGAAGAGTGTCCATGGATGAGCAGTGTACATTCCGAGATTCCAGTAGGGCGTCAGCCGTGTCACATATGCGGAATAATGTGTGATATTAGTTATGGCCATACGCGGGTACCACCGGCAGGTGTTCTGACTGATCTCCATCGGTGCCATCTCTTCAACAGCATGCACCTGTTCCCTTGGTATTGCGTGACCTCCGAAGAAGAGTAACCATTTGCAAGGTGACCGTTTGGTGGTGGTGCAGACAGCTTGATATTCGAATTCTTACCGGGCGCTGTGTGTGATATAAGCGTGACGAATCACGGTTCTAGCACACGAAGTTCTAATTTTATTTTATTTTTATTTTTTTTGGATTAAGGATTTATTCCTTTTTTAAAAGGGCGCCCGAACACAATCCCCCGGAAGTAGGCTACACCTAAAGAACCCTCCTCATCGACAAGCACCTGAACCGCTACCACGCCCTCTCCCTCTCAAGCTTGCAGGACTGGCTGATGCGCTTCCTCCCACTACAGTATTCTATACTTCCCGAGCCCGCATGAGTGCCGAGGCTTCCAGCTGTCAGCGAACTGCATAGTTGGTGTACGAACACGGGATCGATCACAGGAAGGCTTAACTTGTGCCTGTCGGAAAAGAAAAAATGATCGTGGTTAAACGAACGACTCTTGCCTTTACTCTGCAGTTCCGCCCCCCATCCCCCTCAACCGATACTCCCCTCAACCGATACTCCCCCTGTTCCCCATCTATTCCTCCCACGGTATATACGTCCACGGTCCACCCCTTGCCGATGAAGTCCCAAGTCGAGTATGCCAACGCTCTCCCAATAGGGTGTAGGCCATGCAGGGACGGTCCTATGATCGGCCATTGGCGACCTTCCACTATTGGTCTTCCTCCCCAAAGGTTGTAGGTCTCTACCCAATCGACAACAGATTGCGCCCTTGACACAAGGCCAA
Source organism: Tricholoma matsutake (assembly GCA_026075535.2). NCBI lineage: Eukaryota > Fungi > Basidiomycota > Agaricomycetes > Agaricales > Tricholomataceae > Tricholoma > Tricholoma matsutake. Next base: position 6,598,271 of record AP026540.1, on the reverse strand, counting down.
GGTCTGCGCTAAGCAGAGCTGGTGGCGGTACGTCGAGGCCTCGAAAATGGTGCCTGAGTTGCATTGAGGGTAAGATGGATAGCAGGGCATTCCTGCCGCCAGCAAGAGCATGTGGGGTCCACCACACAAATCATCGCGATGATGTAAGGGGACTAGGGGGGTGCCCTGTGTGTTTTTCCTATTTTTTATGTTCGTCCTATATTTTTCCTCACCTCATTTATGTTAGGAAACCACCCCATTACCTAATAAAATTTCATTTTTATTTTATTATGTCAAATTACGCTACATGACGCCAAATTACGCTACACTTTGATAGCATAAGAATTTTATTTCGCATGTATCAAAATGTACGTGCATGTACAAGTGCGTCAGTAACAACAATGTACAATATGTGTAACATAGTATATAAACCCTAAATATATGCCTAGGGGACCCCAGTTGTGTTCTCTTAGGTATTCCACCTATGTTTTTGGTGTGAAAGGCCTATCTCAACAAACTCACCTATTAATAACCCCTCGCATCAAAACCATCAATTCCCCCATCACGAGCGCGGATCCCGCCCCCTTCTTGTAGAGAGAACCCACACGGTCTTAGCTAGCAGATAGTGGGTGTCACCCTAACAGAAGAAACAGAAGAACACAACTTCCCATATCAGTGTGCCTTCTCTTACTTGCGCATACGTCATTGTTTCACCGTGCCACATCCGATTACTCACCCTTTCGGCATGAGCCGGAAGTACTTGTATATACGTAATCTACCTTTTCTTTCATAAGCCGATGCCAGGCCTCGCCTTACATTGCGACCGCCAGTGATTGAGAGGCAGCACTCATCATTAGGACAGCTGCAACCAGACAACCGATTGGATCTGGTTTAGTTACGATTTACATCACTCTATTCAGACAACTATTTTAGTTACAAGCCGAAATCAGCGATATCTCTGAGATCAGGCACTGTTGGAAGGGTTATTGATCCGAAGTGTCAAAATAGGTGCCCGACGAACGACGAACGATTGACAAACCTCGACGAACCTTATCACATGACCCATAAACGTTTGGAGAGGTCTCGAAGAAAAAATTTTGAATTTGTCGAAGAAGTGATTCATCACAGATTCTACAATTATGTCTGAACCTTCAACTTCTAATCCCGGTCCTAATCCTGTTCCCATACCAGCACTAGAGGTGAAAATTGATGTGCTCACAGCACAAATGTTGCAATTAGTGTCAGTATTGGCAGCATCACAGCCCAGACAAGCGGAAGTACAGCCAGAGATGATAGGAGAAAGAGATGATGAGATGGAAGAGATGGTGGAGTGGATATCGCAGGAGGATGAGACGGTGGAGAAATCCGGAAATGGAAAAGCGTGCTTACCTAAGTATGTGCCCCCGCAAATCTTTGACGGTACCATGGAGAATACAAAATCCTTCATTAGCTCTATAGTATTGTACATCCATGGGAGGAAGCCCAAGTTTCATACAGCTGAGTCTAGGATTATGTTTGCTCTCTCATACATTCAGGGGGGGAAAGCACAGTTCTGGAGAAATGAGGCTATTAACCAAATTGCCATGGGAAATAAACCATTTGCAACCTTCAAGGAATTTCTGGAGAGATTAGAGGCACAGTTTGGAGACCCTAATCCAAGGGCGACAGCCAATGCTAAATTAAAAACCATGCGCCAAGGTTCCCTAACGGCGGATGAATTTATTTTGCAGTTCAAAGCAGAAGCTTCACAAATGGACATGGGAGAAGCGGCGTTGGTAGAGTTTTTGAAAGCAGGATTAAATCCCTCCTTATTCAAGTCTATCTACCGACTACCTTCTATGCCAGAGAAATTGGACGAGTGGTATAATTGGGCAATGCACCTTGACTGGCAATATCGGCAGGAACAGGCGGAGTCAAAGTTGATGTACGGAAGTAGTAAATTTGGAAAGTCATCTGAAGGAAAGTCTGAGAAAGGAAAGGCGCCTCAGGCGCAAGCTCCAAGAGCACAGCCACCGGCCATGGCAGTGACACCTATAGTTATGGAGTCAGCAGCACCAGCAGAGGCAATGGAGGTTGATCAAGCAGGAAGACAAGCCCCGCTTAAATGTTTTAACTGTGGGCAGTTAGGACACATTTCTAGGAATTGTAGGCAGAAAAGAAAGATTAGGAAAGCTACAATCGAGGAAGTGAAGCCTGAGGAAGGCAAGCAGAAGAATTTTGTGGAAGAGTCCCAGTGAAGGTTTCCCCATTGGTGACCCAGAATCGTTACAATGTATTAGTATCCAAGGAAACCCAGAGCAAATCAGAAAAGGAAATCGAGGAGGAGTATAACCGTTCTGAATCATGTGATGAAAAGGAGTACAACTGTTGTCAATCACGTGACAATTTTCATGCATCATTTCCGAAAACCCCTAAATTCTTTATTCGCTCTGCGCGAATAGAACCCGAAATCACCTTGACTGTGGGACTGAAGACAGTGGACACGCATGCAGCTATTGATGTGGAAGCGTTGCTTGATAGTGGTGCTACAGGATTATTTATTAATTGATCCTTAATTACCGGAAATGGTATTAACACACGCAAGCTGGTGCAACCTATAATGGTGTACAATATTGACGGAACAGTCAATCGTGGAGGAACTATCAAGGAGGAGGTGACTATGGTACTAAAGTATCAGGAGCATCAGGAGTGAGCCATATTTGAAGTGTGCAATCTTGGGAAAACCAATCTAATAATAGGATGTCCATGGTTATGGAAGCATAATCCCGAAATTGATTGGAAAACTGAGAAAGTACAAATGACTCATTGTCCTAAGGAATGTAATGTGTATGGGAGGAAGATGAAGAAAGAAAAAAGGAAAAAGAGAGAGAAAGAACATCCGAGGAAGTATTCTGTTACGATGGAGGAAGTGGAGGATGAGGAAATGCCAAATGGGGAAGTTCCGATCATGATTGAGAAAGAAGAGCAGAAGCAAACCTTTAGAACAATTCGTGGAGGACAGTCATGGGACAAGAATATTGTGATGGTGGAGAAGCCAGTGGAGGAGTGGGTGCCAAAAGTGTATCATGAACATCTGTCAGTGTTCCAGAAGAAGGAGTCTGAGCGAATGCCAGTGCGGAAGCCATGGGATCATGCGATTGAGATGAAGCCAGGGTTTGTGCCGAAGAAGTCGAAGGTATATCCATTATCTCCAATGGAACAAGAAGAAGTGGATGCATTCCTGAAGGAGCAATTGCGCAAATGATACATGCAACCTTCGAAATCACCGCAGATGTCACCAATATTCTTCATGCCAAAGAAAGAGGATGTGTACAGATTATAGGTATTTGAATGAGTGGACAGTGAAGAACGCATACTCCCTGCCGTTGATCTCAGAAATAATTGACAAGGTGGGAAAAGCCAAGGTCTTTACAAAATTGGATTTACGATGGGGATACAACAATGTACAAATAAAGAAAGGAGATGAGTGGAAGGCAGCATTTGCCACGCGTCGAGGATCCTTCGAGCTGCTTGTCATGTTTTTTGGGATGACTAATAGTCCCCCAACCTTTCAAAATATGATGAATGACATTTTCAAGGATGTAATAGACAAAGGCGTGGTAATAATATTTATTGATGACATTCTGATATTCACAGAGGATGAAGAGAATCATGAGGTGATAGTGCAGGAGGTGTTACGGAGGTTGGCGGAGAATGATCTATTTTTGAAACCAGAGAAGTGTGTGTTTGGGGCAAGCAAGATTGAGTTCCTAGGATTATTGATCGGCCCTGATGGGATCAAAATGGATCCGATCAAGGTACAGGCGATCACAGATTGGCCTGCGCCCACCCGTGTCAAGGAGGTTCAAGCCTTCTTGGGACTCGCAAATTATTATCGTCGCTTTGTGCACAATGTTTCTAAAATTGCCGCACCCTTACATAACCTTATGCGAAAAGGAGTAGTATGGAGGTGGGGAGAGCAGCAGCAGACAGCATTTGAGGAGTTGAAGAGGAAGTTTGTGGAGGGACCAATATTAGCCCCAGTAGATTTCACACACCCTTTGCGAGTGGAATCCAATGCATCTGATTTTGCTACTGGAGCAGTATTATCAATGCTGTGTGAAGATGACAAATGGCATCCTTGTGCATACTTGTCAAAAGGGTTGAATGATGTGGAGAGGAATTATGATGTGCATGACAAAGAGATGTTGGGGATAATATGAGCATTGGAGGTGTGGAGGCATTATTTGGAGGGATGTATGCATGAGATTGAGATCTGGACGGATCATCAAAATCTGCAATACTTCATGTCCACTAAAAAGCTTAATCGCCAGCAAGCGCGTTGGGCACTATTCCTATCGTGTTTCAACTTTCACTTGGTCCACAAAGTGGGAAGCTTAATGAGGAAAGCAGATGCATTATCCAGATGTATGGATCATAAAAGGGGGGTGGAAGAGGACAATAAAAATGTTACCTTACTCAAACCTGAATACTTTCGCATTTGCGCTATGTGTCAAGGGCATCTATTAATAGATAGCTTGGAAATGGAAATGTTGTCTAAAATTAGACAATGTTCGGAAATGGACAATGAAGTAGTGGAAGCCGTGAAAGCTCTGAAGGGAGAGAAGAAAGGTAATATCAGAGGAGATGAATGGGCTGAGGAACAAGGGTTGGTGTTGTTTCGAGGAAAAGTGTATGTACCAAAGGATCAGGATTTGCGAAAGGAGATCGTCCGGTTACATCACAATACGCCGATTGCCGGACACCCAGGAAGATGGAAGATGTTGGAATTAGTAATGAGAAATTATTGGTGGCCCGGAATTTCAAAGTATGTGTTGGGGTATGTGGATGGATGTGATACGTGCATGAGGGGGAAGAAATTTCCAGAGAAACCTGCAGGAAAATTAATGCCGAACCCTATACCTAACACACCGTGGCGAGATATATCTGTGGATTTTATTACCGGATTACCCAAGGCTCAAGGGTACAATGCAATATTCGTAGTATGCGACTGCTTTACAAAGGAGGTCCATATTATTCCTACTACTACAGAAACCTCATCATTGGGCTTGGTGCACCTCTATCTAAATCAGGTATGGTGGTTACATGGGTTACCTGATACCGTTATTATAAGGGCAACCTAAGCCTCTAGCAAAGGGAAATCCGAAGTTAAAATTATACTACATAATACAGGCATTGGGGACACACCTAGGAAAGGGAAATCCGAAGAGAAAACTCTAAGGATCCCCTTGCTGATGCCCAGTATATGTGAAGATGACAAAAATCAAATATAACCTAAAAATAGAAAAAGGCAGAGATAGGCGGATCAAGGCCACCGAATGACATCATACCAAGGGGTATGTGTCGGAAGGGGTACTCCGCCTCTAAATATAAAAGTGTCAACATGTACAAACATGATAGCAAGGGAAAATTAGTAATAAAATCCGGAAAAATCATAGAAAATGAAGAATAGAAGGAAATGAGGTGGGGAAAAATATAGGACGAACATAAAAAATAGGAAAAACACACAGGGCACCCCCCTAGTCCCCTTACAGTTATCTCCAATTGCAGACCACAATTTGCTTCCGCATTTATGCGAGAACTAAACAACATATTGGGAATTCAAACTAAATTATCTACGGCATATCACCTGCAGACTGATGGGCAGACAGAGAGAATGAATCAGGAGTTGGAGCAGTACCTACATATGTTTGTCAACTACCGACAAACTGACTGGCCCGAATGGTTGGCAATTGCCGAATTTTCCCACAATAACAAATTCCATTCAGCTACTCGTATGTCACCCTTTTTTGTGAATTATGGATATCATCCTCGCATGGGAGTAGAACCCAGAAGGGAAGTCAAAGTACAGTCAGTAGAAGACTTTGTATCTAAGATGCAAAAGGTACAAGAGGAAGCAGAGGCGGCATTGAAGAAAGCACGTGATGACATGATGCAACACGCGGATCGTACTCGAGCACACGCTCCAGAGTACAAAGTTGGTGACTTGGTATGGCTAAGTACCAAGGACCTGAATATTCCATGACCTTCGAGGAAACTTATGGAGAAACAAGTTGGCCCATATGCAATCTCTAAAGTGATCTCGCCTAATGCGGTAGTGCTAAAATTACCCCGATCATTCAAGATTGATCCTGAGATTAATGTATCCTGCCTATGCCCTTACCGCCTGCCCACTATTCCTGGCCAACAAACTACTCCACAACCTCCAATAATAGTAGAAGGTGCTCCAGAATACATAGTTGAAGAAATTCTAGACTCACATCTTTGACGGAACAAATTGGAGTTCTTAATAAAGTGGAAAAACTATACCGATGAAAATAATTTGTGGGAACCTGAAGAGAATTGTAAGCGAGCACCTAACATGAGCGCCCAATTCTTTAAACGTAATCCGAATGCTCCACGTCGCATTGCGAGAATGGTGTATGAGGGGATGAGATTCCGGCCTTACCAAAATTTCACAGAGGGGACAAATGTAATATTTTCTCGCCTGGAAGTCGAGGCATAAAAGGGGGGTAATGTTAGGAAACCACCCCATTACCTAATAAAATTTCATTTTTATTTTATTATGTCAAATTACGCTACATGACGCCAAATTACGCTACATGACGCCAAATTATGCTACATGACGCCAAATTATGCTACACTTTGATAGCATGAGAATTTTATTTTGCACGTATCAAAATGTATGCGCATGTACGAGTGCATCGGTAACAACAATGTACAATATGTGTAACATAGTATATAAACCCTAAATATATGCCTAGGGGACCCCAGTTGTGTTCTCTTAGGTATTCCACCTATGTTTTTGGTGTGAAAGGCCTATCTCAACAAACTCACCTATTAATAACCCCTCGCATCAAAACCATCAATTCCCCCATCACGAGCGCGGATCCCGCCCCCTTCTTGTAGAGAGAACCCGCACGGTGTAGCCGTGGCGGCAGCCCCTGCAGCAGAGCCCACAGCCAGAGTCTGGCATCTCCCTTAGCGGTCACATGACCTCGTTGACAGACACGCGCTTGTTGTAGACAGAAAGAAATCTTTGCTTGTCCGCGTCCTTTCCGACTCGCGTCTAGTAGTAGACGTGAGCCCTGTCCGAACTGTCTCGTCTAGTAGTAGACGAGACCCTGAGAGACCACACGGCTCCATCTGGTGACAACAGCGAGATTCCTACTTGGCTACTCTACTTGTAATCTCGGGGCATCTGCCATCTGTCAACTCGTTCTTCATCTGTTTCGGCTTTTGGTCCACTCGGTTTCAGCTCAGTTCTCTGCTCAGTCTTGGTTCACCTGCTTATCTTGGCCACAGCTTCCCGAGTACCTGTCTAATCGTTTGTCTGATCTATCTACCACGCACCGGCCTCACACCCGCTACACTGGCAAGAACCACACAACGAGATGACAAGGGTAGATTTCTACCATCTACCACACCCAAGACCACAGCCCAGTCCTCAGCAACATCCTCCTTCACCCTTCCATCAGTATCCGACATCTCCATCAGCCCCATCTCAACCAGCCCCCGATCCCCACCAGCCATACTGCCTCCCACCCCACAGTTTTCAGCACCCACCACATTTACCCCTTCTGACGACGAAGACACCATGTCAGACAACACAAAACTGTTCTGGGGCGATGACGAACATGAGGACGAAAACCCCTGGGACTTCATCAATGCCATCGAGCGCCAATTCTCGCTTAAGACCAATGTCTCCGATGCTCAGAAACTTCGAACGTTTGAGCTCAACTTGAAGGCGGGCTCCATCGCCAATCAATGGTGAGACAGTCTGAGCTCGTGGGACAACGACACCTGGGAACATCTAGTAGCTTCGTTCACGAAGAAATGGCCAACCAAACCACCCACCGTGAAAACAGTCGAGGAGAAGCAAGCCGCGTTGGAACGAACAACGATCACAGAAGAAGAAGTCGGGAAACGAGTAAAGGTGAAAGGAGTCAAAGAGTTCGCGCACATAGTATGGGTGGACAAGGTAGAACGCTTGGCAGCAGCAATCCCCGACACAAACGGTCTCCTGATTGGCGCCGTTCGAAAGAAAATGCCCAGGATTCTACAGAAGGTAATGGGTTCGGGGCATACCGACTGGGCAATGTTCTGCAAGGCCGTCCGCACAGCAACACTTTCCCAGATCGATGAGGCATGGGAGGAGGAAAGAGAGGCACGACACGTTCATGAAGAGCTGAAGAAGCTACAGGATGCATGCAGTGCGACGACAAGAGACCTCACCAGCTCATTCCAAAGGTTCACCATAGGTACACCCTCCCCAACACCAAGATTCCCCACACTCCGAAACCAAACCCCACAGACACAACAGAACCGCTCCCCAACCCCAACGTTCAGCGCAAACAATCCATTCGCAAATGCCACCAGCCCAAATACACAAAACCAGCCCCCATACCGACAGAACAGACTCCCCATGGAACGCATGGCAGACATTGTACGGCTAGTGCTCCCCATCCACCCAAACACCCCTGCCGGACGAGCAGCATATAATGCGCAGATCGCGCAATGGGAGAACAACTACCCGGGACAGTTAGTAAGCGAGCTACGTCCGTACCCTCTCTCACCTGGAACGGCTCCCGTTGCATCGGGAGAATGTTGGAAATGCGGCATGATCGGGCACATGAGCCCCAACTGCGACAGTCCCAATCAAGTACCGGCCTTCGAAGGACGCTGGAGATCGATCGCAGCAACGATCAAGCGTAGCTGTCCACCAACCACAACAAGGAACGTCAATTATGTCGCTACCAACCCGTGGGTCACGAAGGAGGAATACGATCAACAGGTCATCACAGACTTCCTGGCAGAGCAGAGAAAAGGACCAGGGTCGTCAGCGTAGAATGGGAGGTTCCACCGACGACCCAGACCGAGTACCATAATAGCGCAGCAGTCCTTGGATGTAGCAAGGCATCATCCAAGGACGAGGAAATGCCATCTATCGCAAGGTGTACCTTAGGTAGTGAGGAGGGAGCTTTACCAGCGTCAGTAGTGGTTATCCCAGACACCAACATGTATCTAGCCAAGGCACAATCCATCATTGTTGACCTGTATGGTGTGGAGAGCAAAGACGAGCAAAGGAACAGCCAACCGTTCCTACACACAATTGAATTGCACGGTCCACAGGGAGAGATCATAAGAATCAAGAGTACATTCGATGATGGTGCGATGGTGAACGCAGTTGACCTATCAGTATACCAGAAATCTGAGCACTGCCTCAAACCTCTAGACAAATCCAACTGTATCCTATGAATGGCAGATGGCTGGCTGGTACCCTCAGCTGGCATTTGGAACAGCGAGGTTACCGTTGGCAATATCACATGGGGGGACACCTTTGAGGTCTTCGACAGCAAAGGGGCTTGGCTAGCACTGTTCAGGAAACCATTGCTGAAGAAGTTCAAAGCAATCCATGACTACGACACAGATATTGTGAAAATTCCCAAGGACGGTGATTGGGTAGTTCTACGGAACCAATACCCATGCGGAAAGAGCACAGAAACAACACTCCCAACCAGTCAGGATTTAAACATCAACCAGCGCACAAACTTGAAGGGGGATCACTGCGCACCCCCCTCAAGGCAAGTCTACCAACATGATAATAGTATCAAGGAACCCATTGATGAGACAGCAATTGAGCAAGCAGAACATGGGGAACACCCCCTGGACAACGAGGAACAGGAAGGGGAAATTGCAAAAGGACAAGAAATACCAAAAATCCAACATCCACTTACCCAGGAAGGAAACAAGAGATGCATGCAAGAAGAATGAACCAAGTGGCAGGAAGCAAATGGCTTGAAAGGGAAGAAGACTCGAACAGACAGAGGAACAGCAAAGCGCAATAGGCTAGGAAGGCCATTGCGGAAGGGAGTACAACCAGCTTCCCAACCATCCCCTTCTGCTGCAATACTACCAACTGATACACCTAACAACCCAGATCCTGCACCAGACCACAAGGACAATATATGGACCATCAACACAGAGGTGCGGAACAGCGACTCTAGCACCGAGCAGAAAATACTTTCAGGCAACCTCGACAAAGCAGTGTTCACCCGACAATCAGACCCATTCAAATTAGAACGTGTGGATGCAGTACTGTCAGAACTCACCATAGGCGGTGATCTAACTCAAGAGCAACGCGTAAGCATTGAAAACCTACTTCGTGAGTTTGCTGACTGCTTTGCACTGTCCATGAGCGAGGTAACAGTAGTAGCAGGAGCAACACACAAGCTGAATGTGCCCAAAGGCACAGTATTCAAAACAAAGGTGAATCAACGACCACTCAGTGGGCCTCAAAAGGAATATTTCAATGGCGTGCTTGACAAGATGCTGGAGGCAGGTATAATTGCTCCAATCGACCATAATGATGTCAAATGTTGTGGCGCAACCACTCTAGCAAAGAAGGTGCATGAAGGTAATGGACTAACTATTGAGGAACTACAGCACCGAGTCAACAATGAATGTGTCACGGCTGGGATCCCATCAGCATTCAAAGACCTCCCCCCCCAAGATTTTGAGCAGCATGACACAGCACAAGTGGAGACGCAGACCAAGTGGCGAGTGTGTCAAGACTTCGCCGAACTGAACAAAGTGATGAAAGTACCCCCAATGCCCCAAGGAGACATATGGGCCAAACAACAGCATCTGAGTGGACACCGGTGGATAAACACATTTGACTTTGCAGCAGGGTTCTATGCTTGTGAAATTGGACCAGAAGACCAGCCATACGTATGCTTCTATGTTGAAGGATGAGGATACTTCTGTTACAAGCGCATGCCCTTTGGACTAACAGGTGCGCCCTCCACTTTTGCAGAGATGACAGCCCAAGCACTAGGTGATCTTGTAGGCATACTGTTTGAACTGTTCGTCGATGATGGAGGAATGGCTGGGGATGACTTCACAAAAACACTAGCTAACATCCGAACACTACTAACCAGAGTAAGGGAGAAAGGGCTCTCTTTATCAGCAGCCAAGTCAAGCTTCTTCATGACTGAGGCCGTCTTTGCTGGAGCAAGGGTGGGACCAACAGGCATAAAACCAGATCTGACAAAACTGACAGCTATTGTGGACTGGAAACGACCAACCGATCTGCAAAACCTAGCCGCGTTTACAGGACTAACAGGCTACTTTAGGTCGCTGATCAAAGGATATGCAGCATTAGCCCAACCACTCACAGACTTGGCCAGAAGCCTTGACTTGCCCAAGGGGAAAGGAAAGGCAGCCTACCAATGTGCCATGAAAGGACACTCGCTAGTTGGCTCATGGAAAGAGGAACATGAGAAGGCCTTCCTGGGACTAAAAATTGCCTTAACCAATGAACCAGTATTGAAAGGACCGAAGTTCGATGGCACACCATTTGTCATCACTACAGATGGTTGTAAGTATGGTTTTGCAGGCATGCTTTCACAACGACACACTGCAGTCCTACCCAATGGCAAAGAGGTCACACACATGCATCCAGTTGCATTCAGCAGCAAACAGACATCAGAATCTGAAGAGAAGTACAAACCATATTTACTAGAATTTGCTGCACTGAAATTCTCCCTAGACAAATTCTCTGATCTTATATGGGGCTACCCGGTTGAACTAGAGACTGACTGTCAGGCACTCAGGGACCACTTACTGAATGACAAGCTCAACTCCACACACACTCGATGGAGGGATGGAGTACTAGCACACCAGATTATAGATGTACGACACAGACCAGGACACCTGAATCCAGTCGCAGATGGCATCAGCAGGAAGTACGTGAACCTACCCACAGAAAAGAATGACGGCCATGAATGGACAGTAAGCAAAGACTGGGAAGCACAAACAGGCATTCAAAATGATATATTCCAAATTGAGTCACTGCCCACCTATGATGCCCTCAGAAACCGATTTGCTAACAAAAAAATATTCCTCAATGCCATAGAGGCATTGGCTGAACTAGAACATGGGAAAAGTATCAGAGAAAGGAAGAAAGCCAAGCACCGAGCAGAAGGGTACATGATCCAAGAAGGGAAATTATGGAAAATAGGTAACACCAAGTCCACATGAGCAAAACCACGGGTAGAGTGCATACCACAATCAGAGGCAGTCACACTAGCATGGGAGGAACACTGGAATCAAGGACATTTTCACAGGGACAACGTAAAAATTGCACTGATGGACAGAATAGCTAGCCCACACCTTGACCAATCAATCACCAAGGCAATCATGGACTGTGGTAAGTGCAAAGGACATGGCCCAAAACACTTACATTCACTGCTAGAACCCATAACAAGATGCCACCCATTTGAACTTCTTGTAGGAGACACCCTGGCCATGCCAAAAGGAAAAGGGGGCTTTACAAAAATCGGATTATATGCAGACGTCTATTCACAGCATGTATGGGCAGATAAATTCAAGACCGCCGCATCAGCAGCCACCTCTTGCAAGACATTCAATAATATCTGCACCACATTCACAGCACCCGAGGCCTTCATGGTTGACGGAGGTCGCGAGTTCAACAATGATGCCATTCATGAGGCATGTGCCATACGTAATGTGGAACTATGAGTAGTTCCAGGATACTCCCCCTGGATCAATGGTCTGATAGAAGGGATGAATGCAAAACTGTTGGGGAGGCTGAAAAGATTGTGCTCACCAGATCTAGGGGAGGACGAATACAATGCAATGGATGTACCAGCCTCATGGCCCAACCACCTGGAGGAAGCCATGGAATTCCTCAACAATTGCATTCTTCCAAACCTCAAGTTCTCACCCAATGAACTCCTTTTAGGCATCGTGATCAACACAAAGTGTACACCAGCAGAGCAAACAGAGGAGGAAGTATCAGCAGATGAGGTTGAGGTCCAGATGGCATATGTAGAGCAACAGCGATTAGACGGGTACGCACACATATCTTCTCATGCTCACAAGCGGAAGCTGGCGTTTGACAGGAAGGTCTTATCCCGAGCACCAAGAGAGGTCACATTCAAAGCCGGGCAGCTGGTACAAGTCTACAGAAGTGACCTAGACTTCACATTCAAGGCAGAACGGAAAATGGAACCAAAATGGTCAGCACCACGCCGAGTAACAAGCAGAGACCGCAACTCCTATAAATTGGAAACACTGGAAGGACTACCCATCGGCAACAGGTTCTCCTCACGACGACTCCGCAGATTCATCCCCCGCACTGGCACAATGCTACATGAGGCTCAAACAGCCATCGAGAAGCTACGGGGTGACCAGGAAGCCAAAGAAGACATTGTGCAGGAGGAAGTAAAAAGAATAGTGATTGATGAAGATGGTGACATAGAGTGGGAGGATGTAGAACACGAGGCAGACGAAGAACAGATACCATAAGACCCTGAGTCTAGACCACAATCCACCCTGACAGTTGACTGACATCGGTTATTTTCAAGGTCCGACTCCATATATATTAAGGCCTCATTTTGCTTTGGTTACCTCACTTCTACCCCACACCCACGATCACATAAATATGTCCGGTACATGGCTTATTGGATGGATGGTGCTTTTTATTATTTTAGTGGCTCTGAGTCCCTTTGCCCTCATCACACGGTGACCTCAACAAGGCCACGACATTGAACAAGGCGAGTTCCCCAGCTTCGTCAATCCAGAACTTGTTCGACGATGGCTTTCTACCCCAACACGACCTAATATCGACTTCCCACTGGCCGCCCACTTGAGGCTTCGACAAAGGCCTCTTCCAAAGATAGACGAAACCCCAGAGCAATACCTGTGGCCCTAAACAACATTTCTGTGTTGGGCCTCTAGGGGGAGCGATTGTCATGGACATGCCTCCTGAGGTGCATGGGTTGAGGTGAGGGTAAGGCATTGGTGCCTTGTACATACTCGTTTCAACATAGAGTTGAGATCGCAACAAGGGCGTTGCTACTGTGAGGGGGGGCACATGTAGCCATGGCGGCAGCCCCCGCAGCAGAGCCCACAGCCAGAGTCCGGCATCTCCCTTAGCAGTCATGTGACCTCGTTGACAGACACGTGCTTGTTGTAGACAGAAAGAAATCTTTGCTTGTCCACGTCCTTTCCGACTCGCATCTAGTAGTAGACGCGAGCCCTGTCCGAACCATCTTGTCTAGTAGTAGACGAGACCCTGAGAGACCACACGGCTCCAACGGTCTTAGCTAGCAGATAGTGGGTGTCGCCCTAACAATTTCCTTCTATTCTTCATTTTTTATGATTTTTCCGGATTTTATTACTAATTTTCCCTTTCTATCATGTTTGTACATGTTGACACTTTTATATTTAGAGGCGGAGTACCCCTTCCGACACCTACCCCTTGGTATGATGTCATTCAGTGGCCTTGATCCGCCTATCTCCACCTTTTTCTATTTTTAGGTTATATTTGATTTTTGTCGTCTTCACATATACTGGGCATCAGCAAGGGGATCCTTAGAGTTTTCTCTTTGGATTTCCCTTTGCTAGGTGTGTCCCCAATGCCTGTATTATGTAGTATAATTTTAACTTCGGATTTCCCTTTGCTAGAGGCTTAGGTTGCCCTTATAGTAGAAAACTCTCTCCTAAGGCCCGAAAATCACAAACGCACTGCCCAAGATAGGCAGGTACGGACTGGACGATGCTTCCCAAAGCTCCACAGAGTCCCTACACACCGTTCCAGATAATCTCGCCTTTATTATGCCACCATTTTCGCCAAATGCGCCCCCTAGCGACATGGATGCATCAGAATGTTTCGACGCACTTGAAAGCGACGTTTCCAGAATGCACGCACAAATTGACTCGCTTAAATCTATGATCGAAAACTTTGTTAGGACCCTCCAGACTAACCCTACGACCAATAGTTCCCCCTTTATGACTCCAAGTGCACCCAACAATGACGTTCTGCCAAACACGTCCACTAAGGAACGTGCCCAGATCAAACCGTCCCCCCCCGCTGAATTTAACAGTGCACGTGTGCAGGGACATGCATTCCTTAATTCCTGTGAGTTATACATCAGTCTCCAGTCGCATCAATTTGTCGATGAGGCTGCAAAAATTTATTGGGCCTTCACATACATGAAATCTGAATGCACCTATCTCTTTGTGGACCATATCCTGCGTCAAACTAAAGAACTCAGTTCTCTACCCTTCTCCACTTGGGGTGACTTTCAAGCTGAGTTCATATGCCACTTTTGTCCCCTCAATGAATGCCACCGAGCAGTGACACGACTTGAGTCATCCGCTTACCACCAGGGACGTTGATCCATGGACGACTATATCGATGAGTTCAAGGATTTGGTGGACATGGCAGGATATGGGAGTGGGTTACCAGTGGTGGTGAAGTTCCGATGGGGGCTCAACCAAGAAATTCAGGACCAGATTGCACAGATGTTGGAAGGACGCCCAGCAGATGATGATATCTTTGCTTGGTATGAAGCTGCTTCACTCTGTGACAAGAACCGACTCACAAATGCGGCATTTAATGCTGCATTCTGTGCTCCAAATACCACTCATACGCCCTACACCTTCAATTGAAGCCTTCCCCGCCCTAACCCCATTCCTGTTCGTCAAACTCCCACACCAGCCGTCAACGTCCCAGTACCAATGGATGTTGATGCAGCCTGCAGCCGTGCACGTAAGTTGGATCTCTGCTACTGTTGTGGGGAAACTGGACACAGGGCTGGAGTGTGTCCCCATCGTCAGGATATCTGCATGCTCACCCCCAAGGGACGAGATGAACTCCTGCAAGACTTGTTGGCACTTGTAGATGTTGAGGAAGCGAAGGATCAAGTTGCAGAGGAGATTAAGTTGGAAGTTGTAGAGGAGCAGGATTTTCCTATTCACAGTGAGTGAATTGTATGCCCTCACTGCCTGTCCATAACTGCTTTGAAGTCTTGTCAGTTGAATCTCCGGAGAATGAATCCATTTCTGTGACTGCTCCCCTCTCTGACCCTTCGAAGTTGGCTAAAGACGTACCTGCTCTCCCCATCTCTCCTTCTACTCCACATCCCAAAATTAAATCATGGGAGCGTAAACTACCATGCAAGTATATTGTGGCATCCACTCCCTCTGCACATTCCTTGAACCTAGCAATCAAACTGCAGACGACCGACACTGGACAGATACTCAGTGTCTCTGCACTCCTGGACTCTGGTGCGACCGGTCTCTTCATCGACTCCCATCTTGCACAACAACATTGCCTAAATACTCGCTCACTCTCACGTCCGATACCTGTGTATAATGTGGATGGATCCCCAAATGAAGCTGGTGCCATCCGAGAGGTTGTAGACCTGGTTCTCCATTACAAAGATCATAGTGAGCATGCCCTTTTTGCTGTCACCTCAATTAGGAAAGCAAAAGGTGATTTTGGGATATCCATGGCTTCGAGACCATAACCCAGAGGTTGACTGGCATACCGGGGAGGTTACCATGAGCTGATGTCCATCCCGCTGTCAGACTTGTTTCACAGAAGCCAGGCAAGAATGTCGTAGACAGAAGGTGGCGATACAACATACTCAGAAGTGTCGTGCTGGACCCCTGCCTATACCTGAAGTGGAATTGGAAGGGGTTCCTGAGTTGGTGCCAGACTCGGATGATGATGATGAGGACCCAGAGGAAGTGGAGGAGGGTGATTGGATCTTCTACACTGTGATTCGCTCATCGCACGAGGTGTGTGCCACATCAAACATATCCCAATGCCTCACCGAGGCCTTCCACAAAAACAATGCTGCTAAATCCTCTACTAATTCCTTACTCCCTCATCTCCATGAGTTTGAAGATGTGTTCTCCAAGGAGTCGTTCGACTCTCTTCCTGTGCGCAAGCCATCGGATCACGCGATCAAACTCACCCCCGGTGCGACCCCTTCATCCTGCAAGGTCTATTCTCTCTCTCCTGACGAACAACGACAGCTTGACCAGTTCATCAATGAGCACCTGGCCTCTGGACGTATTCGACCATTGAAGTCACCCATGGCCTCTCCCTTTTTCTTTGTCAAGAAGAAGGATGGTTCACTTCGACCGGTTCAAGACTACAGAAGGCTCAACAACATCATGGTCAAAAATTGCTACCCACTACCCCTCATCTCTGAACTTGTGAATCAGCTCCGTGGAGCCCAATACTTCACCAAGCTCGATGTCCGTTGGGGCTACAATAATGTGAGGATAAAGGAGGGAGATGAGTGGAAGGCAGCCTTTCATACCAACCATGGTCTTTTTGAACTGCTTGTCATGTTCTTTGGCCTTACTAATAGCCCTGCCACCTTCCAGACCATGATGAATGACATCTTTCACGACCTCATCCTCGAAGGTGTTGTCTGCATCTATCCCAACAACATCCTCATCTTCACCCACACAGTTGAAGAGCACTGTCGCATCACGCGCCTCATCCTAGAATGGCTTTGACGGTACAAACTCTACCTTTGTCAAGACAAATGTGAGTTCAAGAAGACCAAGATTGAGTACCTTGGCCTGATTATCTCGGAGGGTCAAGTGGAGATGGATCCTATCAAGGTGAACGGGGTCACAGCTTGGCCGACGCCCACGAACAAGAAGGAGGTGCAGTCTTTCCTGGGATTCATCAACTTCTACCAGTGTTTTATCAAGGACTTCTCACATCATGCACAACCACTGTTCGACTTGACAGGAAAGGAGGCATGGAGGTGGGATAATGCACAACAGGAGGCATTCAAAAAGCTTAAAGAGATGGTCACTTCCACTCCCATCCTTACCTTTGCTGACGATTCGCGTCCTTTTCGTGTAGAAGCCGACAGTTCTGACTTTGCGATGGGCGCCATGTTGTCTCAGCAGTCTCTGGAGGACCAGAAGTAGCATCCTGTTGCATTCTACTCCAAAAGCCTTAGTGCTGTAGAGCAAAACTATGAGATCCATGACAAGGAGATGTTGGCAATAATGCATGCGCTTGAGGAGTGGCGACACTTCCTTGAGGGTGCCCAACACAAGGTGGAAATTTGGACAGATCACAAGAATCTCGAGTACTTTATGACGGCCAAGAAATTGAACCGTCATCAAGCTCGTTGGTCCCTGTATCTATCCAGATTCGACTTCTCCTTGCACCACTGTCTGGGTCGCAGCATGGGGAAGACCGATGCCCTCTCCCGATGTCCAGACCATGGGGATGGCAGCGATGACAACCAAAACATTGTGTTGTTGCAGCCAGACCTGTTCACCATTCGGGCACTGGAAGGCATCGCACCCCAGGGCAAGGAGCGGGACATCCTACATGACATTCGTCACGCAAACCGTAGCGGTTTACATGAGGATGTTGTCACCCGAGCTGTTAAAGAACTGAGGAAGGGATCGACCCTTTCCTTATGTGTGGCAGAGTGGGCTGAAAAGGAGGACTTGTTGTATTTCAGGGATCACATCTACGTTCCCAATGACCCAGACCTTCGCTGGTGCATCATATCCCAACACCATGACTCACAGATTGCTGGCCATCCTGGACACTGGAAGACCTTGGAGCTCACCTCACAGAACTATTGGTGGCCACAAATGTCATGGCTCATTGGTCAGTATTGTCGCACTTGTGACCTTTGCTTATGCACCAAGGTTCCTCGTCGCAAGCCTATTGGCGAGCTACACCCCCTTCCTGTTCCAGAGAGTCATTGGGATGTCATCAGCATCGACTTTGTGGTGGAGTTACCAGAGTCAAACGGGTTTGATGCGGTGATGTGCACAGTTGACTCAGTGGGAAAACATGCTCACTTCATTCCCACTCACACCACTGTCAGTGCCCTAGGTGCCGCCTGACTCTACCTCCACCACATGTGGAAATTACATGGACTTCCTGGTGCTTTCCTCTCGGATTGTGGCCCTCAGTTCATGGCAGAGTTCACTCCTGAGCTGTACTGACTCCTGGGGATCAAACTCCTCGCTTCAACCGCTTATCACCCACAAACTGACGGCCAGACTGAGCGAGTCAACCAGGAACTGGAGCAGTACATCTGCATCTTTGTCAATGAACGCCAGGACAATTGGGACAATCTCCTTCCCTTGGCCGAGTTTGGATACAACAACCATGTCCATGCTTCCACTCAACAGACCCCTTTCCTCTTAGACACTGGATGACATCCACGCATGGGATTTGAACCTTGCCAAACTCCCTCACACATCGAGATGGTGAATGAGTTCACAGAATGCATGCGGGATAGCTTGGAGGAGGCAAGGGCAGCCTTAGCAAAGGCGAAGGATGACATGGCGCAATTTTACAACCAGCGCCATTCCCTGACCCCTCAGTACAAGGTTGGTGATCGAGTTTATCTTGACTCCAGTGACATCTCCACTACATGTCCATCCAAGAAACTCGCTCATCGCTTCTTGGGACCTTTCCCCATTGTCAAGTGTGTTGGAATGCATGCCTATTGTCTATGCCTCCCAGCCTCCATGTCCAGACTCCACCCCGTCTTCCATGTCGTCAAACTGCTTCCAGCTCCCCCAGATCTGTTCCCGGGATGCCATTCACACCCACCACCACCACCTACAGTGATCGAGAGAGAACCCCAATACGAAGTCGAATCAATCTTGGACAGCCGTTTGCATTGAGGAAAACTACAGTATTTGGTACATTGGAAGGGTTATGGGTATGAGGAGAACTCATGGGTTGAAGAGTCTGACCTGAATGCCCCTCGGTTAATCAAGGAATTCCACCGACGGCACACTGCTGCACCGCATCGCATTCAAGTCACGGACTTTGGTCGTATGCAATTTTGAATGCATTGGGGCGATGCATCTTAGAGAGGGGGTGATGTAAGGGGACTAGGGGGGTGCCCTGTGTGTTTTTCCTATTTTTTATGTTTGTCCTATATTTTTCCTCACCTCATTTCCTTCTATTCTTCATTTTTTATGATTTTTCCAGATTTTATTACTAATTTTCCCTT
Source organism: Tricholoma matsutake (assembly GCA_026075535.2). Lineage (NCBI taxonomy): Eukaryota > Fungi > Basidiomycota > Agaricomycetes > Agaricales > Tricholomataceae > Tricholoma > Tricholoma matsutake. Next base: position 6,578,451 of record AP026540.1, on the reverse strand, counting down.
TCTATCATGTTTGTACATGTTGACACTTTTATATTTAGAGGCGGAGTACCCCTTCCGACACCTACCCCTTGGTATGATGTCATTCGGCGGCCTTGATCCGCCTATCTCCACCTTTTTCTATTTTTAGGTTATATTTGATTTTTGTCATCTTCACATATACTGGGCATCAGCAAGGGGATCCTTAGAGTTTTCTCTTCGGATTTCCCTTTCCTAGGTGTGTCCCCAATGCCTGTATTATGTAGTATAATTTTAACTTCAGATTTCCCTTTGCTAGAGGCTTAGGTTGCCCTTATAGATGAACTCCGATAAGATAAAATGAAGGGGTAGTTTATAAAGGATGACGGCTCGAGCCATGAGAGAGGCCCAACAGTGATTAGTGAGGAGGTGTTAGGTAGAATAAAGCACAGTCATAGTGGGGGCACCGAATTCCCATGACCAGATGGTGGTGGTTAAAGATCAAGAAGCGGTGACACGAAGTTCTAATGTCACTCGATAGACAGTTTAATAGGCTCAGATTTTTCTACCCTACTAGTTACAAAACTGCTCGTTCATATAAGTAAGAATTTGGGCATGTCGGGTGTCCAAATAAAGAGTCCAGCTTGTTGTCAAGTAAGTAAGCAGCAAGGGATTGGAAATATGGATAAGTCATCATGTGAGAAGAGATAGGATAAAAGAAAAGGACAGAAACCATAGAGACAAAATAAATGAAATAACTGAACGGGAAGATGAAAAGGAAAATACCGGAGCGCACATCACCCGGATCATGCTATCCTTACACCCGCCCTCCAGATGTCGTTCTTGCGACATCTCATAATTAATCCTTCTTCCTCCCCTTCCCTTTAGCTGAAACTCCAGCAGCCTTCGCAGTAGAATCATTTCCAGAAATGGTATCCTTCATAACCTGATCTTGAGCAGATGAAGAAGTCGAAATAGGGTCAGGGAAAGTGGTTTGGTCATTGGGAGGAGTGGTAAGTGGTTCTAGATTGAAACCATTGAGATCATCAGCCACAGACGCCTCACGATAAGGGAGAAACTTGCGATCGTCGTAACGCCATCTTTTCCCACATACTGGCTCTATCCCCAAATCGTCCTCGTACAAATTGGGCCCATTTCGACAGCTCCGGGAAGTGTTCTCAGTGTTCCGCCATAGCATCTGTGTCATAATCCCAGCTCAACTTGGCAAAAAGAACTGGCTTCCTCATGGCGCCACCTGTCAGGCACTGTAAAGGTCGCGGGGAGATACCTTGAACACCTCGTGATCCAGTTTCAGACCTGATCCCATCAAGGTCTCATTTCCATTGATATAGACGAAATTGACTGGCACTCTGGGTGCCACATTGAATATCTGGGCGAACTGAGTGTACCCAATGGGAACAGTGAGTTTCTGTTCTCCCATGTGAAGCATCGCATTGTATTCCAGGTAAGCATCGAGTTGTCCCCCGTGGATGTGAAGTGAAGTCCTGATGGCGGTGTTGTTCTTTAGGTGAAACCAGGTGGGAGATACCCAGCAAAGAAGAACACAACCTGCATACATGGCTGTGCACTTTGCAAGGAATACACGAAAAGTTATCAGTAAGGGCTGGGGTAGTATAGAGATGATGCCCGCTAGTAGTGTCACAAAAGTGGTTAACTTCATAGGTAGACTGGCCTTGCCAGGGGGTTTGGATCAGTTGCGACTTATGTTCCTGGAGTCGATTCTTTTTTCTTTTATTTACAGGTCGGGGGCCTGATTCTACATTTCCAATGAAAGTCTGCGGATCCTCCGATGGTGGTCTCCCTTTGCCTTCCCCAAGATGGGAAATATTGGCAATGCCCAGTAATTCAAAATACTGCTGAAGGGCGTGTAAATGGCTAACTTGATAATACGGCATCCAGGTAACATCCCTGGTCTTCCACCGAATTTTGAATATGGAGTTAATCTTTGATCCTGCATGTCCAATGATATGATCCACTGCCCATTCGCCTTCAGTCCCCTCAGCATTTCCTAATTGGGTATCTAAACAACCAGGAAACAAGTGGTCGTCATTAGGGACATGTATTCTCAATAATGATGCATGAAAGATGTCATGTATGCCCCTCCATTTCAGATGCACTGGTAGCTCAACTTGGAACGATCCATTCCCATAGACTTCTAGGATTCGGTAAGGGCCTAGGAACTTCGGAATCAATTTCCTTGCCAATCCCTTAGGAAATGTAACATTTTTTGAAGACAGGTATATGAAATCCTCCTTCTTAAAAGGTGTGACTTGTCTTTTCTTATTAGCTGATCGAATCTGATTGACATGAGTGCCCAAGATGCTATCATGCGCAGCCATCAATGCCAATTTTTGTTGCATAGCAAAACTCCTGACTCCTGGGTACTCGTTTTGTTTAGCAGAGTCCCAGATCATGGATCTGGGCATACGCCCAGTATTCAAAAAGAACGGTGCGTATCCTGTACTTGCAGATCTAGCTGAATTGATCGCAAACTCTATCGCAGGTAATTTTGTCACCCAGTCTATCTGTCTCTCATCGACACACTGCCTTAGCATTTGCATCACGGTCCGATTAGCATGCTCAGTGGCGCCATCAGTTTGTGGGTGGTACGTGCTTGACATTCTGAGTCGGGTACCAACCAGTTTATTAAGATGTTGCCAAAATGTACTGGTAAAGAGGACGTCTCGGTCACTAACTATAGATTTCAGCAATCCATGAAGTTTATAGACTTCGTCAAACATTAATTCAGCAATTTGACGTGCATTATAATTTTCACGACTCGGAATTAGATGTACCATTGAGGTAAGCAAACATATTATGACCGTTATAGAATTAAAGGTACCATTCCTATTCTTAGACTCAGGTAATGGCCCCACAAAATCGACTCCTATTGATTCCCAAGGGTATGATGGTACGTCTAATGGATTTAATAATCCATAGGGTTTTTGTGTTGATGGTTTACTCCGTCTACAGGTCACACAAGACTGGCAGTAAAATGTTACATCAGAAGTCATATCCTTTCACCACACGTTGTCCCTAAGGTAATCTAGGGTTTTACTAGCTCCTAAATGGGCTAATAATGAATGTGCTTCAGCAATTACAATCTCATGAACATTCTGTCCCTGAACATACAACTTAGGAATGCACAGTAAGTTCCTATCATTCATTTTGATGTATATGAGTCCATTATCCAATACAAAATTCTTGTAATGTCTAGGATTCTCGAGGATATTCTTGAAGAATGAATCAATTTTATATTGATTCCTCAAGAGGCTTGGTAAGTCGAATCCCTCGTGCCCTCCAGCTACAACACTAATCAGTGATTGATCGTCATCAGTTGTATTGACAGCTAGATCAGAAGCAGGTACCATCTCTGTGGTGTGTTCTGTGGTGTGTTCTGTGGAAGGTTTGGGCTTCCGTGCAGGGATCCTAATCGTAAGTCATTCTTTCTGGTCCAGAGATTCCTCTCTAATCTTTGTTATTGCAGGTTTGTGTGCGGGAATTCTGATAGTGAATCTGGTTTTATCAGTTCCCATTGTGAGTTTTGTGTTTTTGTCCCCGTTCCCGCCCTCCTTTTGTTGGACAGGCATGGCAACAAAATCAACACAATCCCCATTTGAAACAGCTGAGATTCGCTGCCTCCAAGTCTTGGACACAGCCTCAGCGCCCATCAATACAGGCATCGAGACACTGTGGACAAGCAGTACGTCATTATCAACTACATCGTGATAAGTGTATTCTGACCTAGCATGTACTGTCCCAGGTGCATCATTAGAATATATACGTGATAATGCATCAGCCAATACATTCTCTTCGCCTGGTATGTATACGACCTCGAAAATAAATTCACTAATTTTTTCCATCCATCGTGCCTGTCGCCTGGAAAGATCCTTTTGTTCCAGGAGGTGGATTAAACCCTTATGGTCAGTGGTTCACTTAAACTTCACACCCTGAAGTATATCACAGTGTCGAAGCATCGTTTCGACACCTGCTAACATTTCTATCTCATGCACAGGGTAGTTTTGTTGTGCTGAATTCAACTTAGCGGAGTAGAATGCGGCTACTCTCACTTTCTTCCACTCAGCACCTTGGCCCACGACGCCAGCAATATGTTAGGAAACCACCCCATTACCTAATAAAATTTCATTTTATTTTATTATGTCAAATTACGCTACATGACGCCAAATGATGCTACACTTTGATAGCGTGAGAATTTTATTTCACATGCATCAAAATGTACGCGCATGTACGAGTGCGTTGGTAACAACAATGTACAATATGTGTAACTAGTGTTGCCACTGGCTCAGCCAAGGTTTTTCAATAAAATGGACATAGCATACCAGATATATTCTCTGAATTCACCAAAATATCTGAGCATATGGATGGGGCCATAAGCCGAGGGGTCTTCCACCAACATTAGCTTATCGAATCATCCCTTCTTGACATATTCACTCGGCTTTGATTTGAAGCTGAGCCATCAAGCCAAATTTTGTTTATTAAATAACTCAGGGATGATCAATCAGTTCAACTAATATTGGCAGATGACCCCTTGGCTTATGGGCCCATCCATAGGCTCAAATATTCTGGTGAATTTAGCAGATTTATCTGGCATGCTATATCCATTTTATTGAAAAACCTTGGCTGAGCCAGTGGCAACACTATGTGTAACATAGTATATAAATCCTAAATATATGCCTAGGGAACCCCAGTTGTGTTCTCTTAGGTATTCCACCTATGCTTTTGGTGTGAAAGGCCTTTGTCAACAAACTCACCTATTAATAACCCCTTGCATCAAAACCATCAATTCCCCCATCACGAGCGTGGATCCCACCCCCTTCTTGTAGAGAGAACCCGCACGGTCTTAGCTAGCAGATAGTGGGTGTCGCTCTAACAGAAGAACACAACTTCCCATATCAGTGTGCCTTCTCTTACTTGTGCATACGTCATTGTTTCACCACGCCACATCTGATTACTCACCCTTTTGGCATGAGCCGGAAGTACTTGTATATACGTAATCTACCTTTTCTTTTGTAAGCCAACGCCAGGCCTCGCCTTACATTGCGACTGCCAGTGATCGAGAGGCAGCGCTTGTCATTAGGACAGCTGCAACCAGACAACCAATTGGATCTGGTTTAGTTATGATTTACATCACTCTATTCAGACGACTATTTTAGTTACAAGCCGAATTCAGTATTATCTCCAAGATCAGGCACTGTTGGAAGGGTTATTGATCCGAAGTGTCAAAATAGGCGCCTGATGAACAACAAACAATTGACAAACAATTGATGAACAATTGACAAACCATCACGTGACCCATAAACATTTGGAGAGGTCTCGAAGAAAAAATTTTGAATTTGTCGAAGAAGTGATTCATCACAGATTCTACAATTATGTCCGAACCTTCAACTTCTAATCCCGGTCCTAATCCTGTTCCCATACCAGTGCTAGAGGCAAAAATTGATGCACTCACAGTGCAAATGTCGCAATTAGTGTCAGTATTGGCAGCATCACAGCCCAGACAAGTGGAAGTACAGCCAGAGACGACAGTAGAAAGAGATGATGAGATGGAGGAGATGGTGGAGTGGATATTGCAGGAGGATGAGATGGTGGAGAAATCTGGAAATGGAAAAGCATGCTTACCTAAGTATGCACCCCCACAAATCTTTGACGGTACCATGGAGAATACAAAATCCTTCATTAGCTCTATAGTATTGTACATCCATGGGAGGAAGCCCGAGTTTTGTACAGCTGAGTCTAGGATTATGTTTGCTCTCTCATACATTCAGGGGGGGAAAGCACAGTTCTGGAGAAATGAGGCTATTAATCAAATTGCTGCAGGAAATAAACCATTTGCAACCTTCAAGGAATTTCTGGAGAGATTAGAGGCACAGTTTGGAGACCCTAATCCAAGGGCGACAGCCAATGCTAAATTAAAGACCATGCACCAAGGTTCCCTAACGGCGGATGAATTTATTTTGCAGTTCAAAGCAGAAGCTTCGCAAACGGACATGGGAGAAGCCGCATTGGTAGACAAGTGGTATAATTGGGCAATGCGCCTTGACCAGCAATATTGGCAGGAACAGGCGGAGTCAAAGTTGATGTATGGAAGTAGTAAATTTGGAAAGTCATCAGGAGGAAAGTCCGAGAAAGGAAAGGCACTTCAGGTGCAAACTCCAAGGGCACAGCCACCAGCCATGCCAGTGACACCTATAGTTATGGAGTCAGCAGCACCAGCAGAGGCAATGGAGGTTGATCAAGCAGGAAGATGAGCCCCACTTAAATGTTTTAACTGTGGGCAGTTAGGACACATTTCTAGGAATTGTAGGCAGAAAAGAAAGATTAGGGAAGCTACAATCGAGGAAGTGAAGCCGGAGGAAGGCAAGCAGAAGAATTTTGCGGAAGAGTCCCAGTGAAGGTTTCCCCATTGGTGACCCAGAATCGTTACAATGTAGTAGTATCCAAGGAAACCCAGAGTAAATCAGAAAAGGAAATTGAGGAGGAGTACAACTGTTGCAAATCATGTGACAAAGAAAATTTTCACATGTCATTTCCAAAAACCCCTAAATTCTTTATTTGCTCTGCATGAATAGAACCCAAAATCACCTTGACTGTGGGACTGAAGACAGTGGACACGCATGCAGCTATTGATGTGGAAGCATTGCTTGATAGTGGTGCTACAGGATTATTTATTAATCGATCCTTAATTACCAGAAATGGTATTAACACATGCAAGCTGGTGCAACCTATAATGGTGTACAATATTGATGGAACAGTCAATCGTGGAGGAACTATCAAGGAGGAGGTGACTATGGTACTAAAGTATCAGGAGCATCAGGAGCAAGCCTTCGAAGTGTGCGATCTTGGGAAAACCAATCTAATAATAGGATGTCCATGGTTACGGAAGCATAATCCCAAAATTGATTGGAAAACTGGGAAAGTACAAATGACTTGTTGTCCTAAGGAATGTAATGTGTATGGGAGGAAGATGAAGAAGGAAAAAAGGAAAAAGAAAGAGAAAGAATGTCCGAGAAAGTATTCTGTTACGATGGAGGAAGTGGAGGATGAGGAAATGCCAAATGAGGAAGTTCCAATCATGATTGAGAAAGAAGAGCAGAAGCAAACCTTTAGAACAATTCGTGGAGGACAGTCATGGGACAAGAATATCGTGAAGGTGGAGAAGCCAGTGGAGGAATGGGTGCCAAAAGTGTATCATGAACATCTGTCAGTGTTCCAGAAGAAGGAGTCTGAGCGAATGCTGGTGCGGAAGCCATGGGATCATGCAATTGAGATGAAGCCAGGGTTTGTGCCAAAGAAGTCGAAGGTATATCCATTATCTCCAATGGAACAAGAAGAAGTGGATGCATTCCTGAAGGAGCAATTGTGTAAAGGATACATATGACCTTCGAAATCACCACAGATGTCACCAATATTCTTCGTGCCAAAGAAAGACCAAAGGAAGAGGATGTGTACAGATTATAGGTATTTGAATGAGTGGACAGTGAAGAATGCATACCCCCTGCCATTGATTTCAGAAATAATTGACAAGGTGGGAAAAGCCAAGGTCTTTACAAAATTGAATTTATGATGGGGATACAACAATGTACAAATAAAGAAAGGAGATGAGTGGAAGGCTGCATTTGCCACACGTCGAGGATCCTTCAAGCCACTTGTCATGTTTTTTGGGATGACTAATAGTCCCCCAACCTTTCAAAATATGATGAACAACATTTTCAAGGACGTAATAGACAAAGGCGTGGTAATAATATTTATTGATGACATTCTGATATTCACGGAGGATGAAGAGAATCATGAGGCAATAGTACAGGAGGTGTTATGGAGGTTGGCGGAGAATGATCTATTTTTGAAACCAGAGAAGTGTGTGTTTAGGGCAAGCGAGATTGAGTTCCTAGGATTATTGATCGGCCCTGACGGGATCAAAATGGATCTGATCAAGGGACAGGCAATCACAGATTGGCCTGCGCCCACCCATGTCAAGGAGGTTCAAGCCTTCTTGGGACTCGCAAATTATTATCATTGCTTTGTGCACAATTTTTCTAAAATTGCTGCACCCTTACATAACCTTATGCGAAAGGGAGTAGTATGGAGGTGGGGAGAGCAGCAGCAGACAGTGTTTGAGGAGTTGAAGAGGAAGTTTGTGGAGGGACCAATATTGGCCCCAGTAGATTTCACATGCCCTTTGCGAGTGGAATCCGATGCATCCAATTTTGCTACTGGAGCGGTATTATCAATGCTATGCGAAGATGACAAATGGCATCCTTGTGCATACTTGTCAAAAGGGTTGAATGATGTGGAAAGGAATTATGATGTGCATGACAAAGAAATGTTGGGGATAATACGAGCATTGGAGGCGTGGAGGCATTATTTGGAGGGATGTACGCATCAGATTGAGATCTGGACAGATCATCAAAATCTGCAATACTTCATGTCCACTAAAAAGCTTAATTGCCGGCAAGCATGTTGGGCACTATTCCTATCGCATTTCAATTTTCACTTGGTCCACAAAGCGGGAAGCTTAATGAGGAAAGCAGATGCATTATCCAGACGTATGGATCATAAAAGGAGGGTGGAAGAGGACAATAAAAATGTTACCTTACTCAAACCCGAATACTTTTGTATTTGCGCTATGCGTCAAGGGCATCTATTAATAGATAGCTCGGAAATGGAAATGTTGTCTAAAATTAGACAATGTTCAGAAATGGACGATGAAGTAGTGGAAGCCGTGAAAGCTCTGAAGGGAGAGAAGAAAGGTAATATCAAAGGAGATGAATGGGCTGAGGAACAAGGGTTGGTGTTGTTTCGAGGAAAAGTGTATGTACCAAAGGATCAGGATTTGCGAAGGGAGATCATCCGGTTACATCACAATACGCCGATTGCCGGACACCCAGGAAGATGGAAGACGTTGGAATTAGTAATGAGAAATTATTGGGGGCCCGGAATTTCAAAGTATGTGTTGGGGTATGTGGATGGATGTGATATGTGCATGAGGGGGAAGAAATTTCCAGAGAAACCTGCAGGAAAATTAATGCTGAACCCTATACCTAAAGTGCCATGGCGAGATATATCTGTGGATTTTATTACTGGATTACCCGAGGCTCAAGGGTACAATGCAATATTCGTAGTATGCGACTGCTTTACAAAGGAGGTCCATATTATTCCTACTACTACAGAAACCTCATCATTGGGCTTGGCGTGCCTCTATCTAAATCAGGTATGGCGGTTACATGGGTTACCCAATACCATTATCTCTGATCGTGGACCACAATTTGCTTCTGCATTTATGCGAGAACTAAACAACATATTGGGAATTCAAACTAAATTATCTACGGCATATCACCCGCAGACTGATGGGCAGACCGAGAGAATGAACCAGGAGTTGGAGCAGTACCTATGTATGTTTGTCAACTACCGACAAACCGACTGGCCTGAATGGCTGGCAATTGCCAAATTTTCCCACAATAACAAATTCCATTCAGCTACTCGTATGTCACCCTTTTTTGTGAATTATGGATATCATCCTCACATGGGAGTAGAACCCAGAAGGGAAGTCAAAGTACAGTCGGTAGAAGATTTTGTATCTAAGATGCAAAAGGTACAAGAAGAAGCAGAGGTGGCATTGAAGAAAGCACATGATGACATGATGCGACATGCAGATCGTACTCGAGCATGCACTCCAGAGTACAAAGTTGGTGACTTGGTATGGCTAAGTACCAAGGACCTGAATATTCCATGACCTTCAAGGAAACTTACGGAGAAACAAGTTGGCCCATATGCAATCTCTAAAGTGATCTCGCCTAATGCGGTAGTGCTAAAATTACCCCGATCATTCAAGATTGATCCTGAGATTAATGTATCCCGCCTATGCCCTTACTGCCTGCCCACTATTCCTGGCCAACAAACTACTCTGCAACCTCCGATAATAGTAGAAGGTGCTCCAGAATACATAGTTGAAGAAATTCTAGACTCATGTCTTCAACGGAACAAATTGGAGTTTTTAATAAAGTGGAAAAACTATACTGACAAAAATAATTTGTGGGAACCCGAAGAGAATTGTAAGCGAGCGCATAACGCGATCGCCCAATTCTTTAAACGTAATCCGAATGCTCCACATCGCATTGCGAGAATGGTGTATGAGGGGATGAAATTCCGGCCTTACCAAAATTTCACAGAGGGGACAAACATAATATTTTCTCACCTGGAAGTCGAGGCATAAAAGGGGGGTAATGTTAGGAAACCACCCCATTACCTAATAAAATTTCATTTTATTTTATTATGTCGAATTAGGCTACATGACGCCAAATGATGCTACACTTTGATAGTGTGAGAATTTTATTTCGCATGCATCAAAATGTATGCACATGTACGAGTGCGTCAGTAACAACAATGTACAATATGTGTAACATAGTATATAAACCCTAAATATATGCCTAGGGGACCCCAGTTGTGTTCTCTTAGGTATTCCACCTACGCTTTTGGTGTGAAAGGCCTTTGTCAACAAACTCACCTATTAATAACCCCTTGCATCAAAACCATCAATTCCCCCATCACGAGCGCGGATCCCACCCCCTTCTTGTAGAGAGAACCCGCACGGTCTTAGCTAGCAGATAGTGGGTGTCACCCTAACACAATACCCGTTGTGCAACCATCCGTAATTAGGTAAACAGGCTCAGCATCCGCATGGTATTGGATTGGCACTCAATGACAGTCACGACCACTATCAACAATCTGCTTGATGTCCTCAAATGCATGCTGATGTGTATACTCCCATCGGTAAGGCACAGTATCCCCCGTCAATGCATGTAATACTGCCATAGGGATACACATGGTGCAAGGTCATCCGCCAGATAACCCACAGCTCCTAGGAAACCTCAGAGAAGATCACAATTTGTCGGCGTCTTCCACGCAACGACCGAATCAACCTTCACTGGATCCATTCGAATACCATCGCGTCCAACTATGTGCCCCAGCAAACGAAGTTCATCTGCTAAGAAATGCAGCTTCTTAAGGCTTGGTATGTCGCAGGTGCGTTACAATCACCCTGCTGGATGACGAGGCTCACCATGTTTCCATCAGGTGTCATCACAGCCAATTGTTCCACATGCTCAGGTATAATCCGAATTTGTTCGTATGCGTCTTTTAAATCTAATGATGATTTATACTTAGTGCTCGCAACATGTCAAAGCATACCATCAATATCTGGCAACAGCAACGTCATTTTCACTGTATTTGCGTTCTGTGAATGCAAGTCCACTACTGTCCGTAATTGTGGTATTTCACCTGTTTTACCTCCAGGTTTCAGGATCAGTAACATCGGCACTGTATTCTGTGCACTAGTAATTTTCCAACATCCTGATTTAAGGTAAGCATTCTTTTTATCTGTCCATTGAGGTCTAAACATCTCTGGACAGTGCGAGGGTCGCCAAGGATAGACCCTGCCGACATCAATTAATGGAATTTCATGATTGATTGCTTGTAATGGTGGTAAGTCCGTTTCAGCCATGTCTTTGCATAGTGGCTGAGCATACTCAATTAATTCTTCTCTAGCACGTTGAAGATCTCCTTCAGCAACCTCCATCGCACACGATGAAATTTTGGTAACCACGTCACCTTTAAGAGGTGACAACTCATTGCTCCCGACAATCACACATGTGGGATTCAGACCTATTGTTATGCGATGCGTGAACAACCATGGGGTTCCAAGGATAAGGTCATAGCTAGATAGGTTTGCAACGTCAAAGCGTCACTCCTCGTTGATTAATTGATACTTGAAATTCACAGTAGTGTTCCAATTTACTTTGGAGTGGGATCCTTGTATGGCCAGTTGTAGCAATAATGGCTTCCCAAGCTCAACCTTGGTTACTTTCAGCTGATCTGCTAGTGCCGTCGACATAAAATCTCCCAGTGACCCGGAATCCAGCAATGCTTGAGCAGGATGCCCATTAATTTGCACAACAATTACTATTGGTTTTGGGATCAGTCTTGTGAAGTATTTTGGTGTTGCTGCATTCCATTGTAAGCCTGCATAAGTTCCTCAAGGTACTTGCACCCCATACACTGGCAAATCCACTACTTGGTCACCAGGGATTGGCATGTCATTTAACCAATCATCTACGGTAACTCGCATCCCTCCCTTTTTTATTTCAACCTTGCATTTATTGTGCGAATAATTTCCAGAGCTAAAGGTCGAGTCCATATTATAATAAGGGTCGTCGATGCCATGTGTATTGCTTAAAAATTCCTGTGGTGAGTCAAGATTCCCCAGTTGTTCCCCACCACCATCACTAGGTGGACACTTATTATTTTTTCTGGATAGGCCATCATTGCCAGAATATTTCTGCTTAGTTCAAGTCTCATGCTCCTCCCATAACTGATTCGCAAACCAGGTTATTAGGTCAGTCGAAGGTTCGAATATTAATTTATTCGGTACAGAAATAGTTACTCCCATGGCTCTATCGGTGATAGTATAACCAAATCCTGCATTCACAACCTCCCACCTTTCAGCAGGTTCATTCAGAAAATGAGGATACAAGATGGTACCCTGGGAGATAATGTGAATTAATCCCCATCGTATAATGTCACCCATCAATGGACTTGATGCCCATCGATTATTGGCAAGTAAACTTTTGTGATTTCGCTGGGCAAGTCGCATTGCATACCACTCTGGTAAGTTGAAATCTTCTTTTACGAGTAGTTTGCCATTAATGTATTCATCGTCACAGAGTTCCTGATCCATGATCACATATCAATCTTCCTCAAACTGGTACACCAAGAATCGACTATCCTCAACTGGTGACTCATCAAAAGGATAGGGCCACATTTGTTCCAATACAGCCATCGCACGCAATGCAACCAGGTCACTCATTGATAACGATGCAGTACGTTCCTCAAATCCATTCTGTTGCTCGGGGCTGATCCCAATGCTTGCAACAGGAATTTCTGTTGTCTCGGCTAATCCTCTAACATTATCATACTTATCAAACCCATCAAAATCAACCTCGACATTATGCGAAGCAACACCAGGGGGTTTATTGGGTCTATTCGACGTCACGGAACCTCCGCGTGGACAGTTCCTGCCAACGTGTCCTGTTTCTCCACAATTGAAGCATTTTCCAGCTGCAAGATACTTGTTTTGTTCCTTAGCACTTAACTGAATGCTGTTCTGGTTCTCCTGGTTTTGCCTGGAGTTACCAGTGTTATTATTGGGATGACAATAATTCCCTTGGGAGTTTTCACAATGGTTATCGTTTCGGTAAGTTTTCTGGTGTTCCTCTCGTTGTCGATTGTTTTGTGAGGATTTACCATTTCTATTGCCATTATTTTCATAGGAAGTTGTTTCATTCCGTCTGTTCCTAGGGGAACTGGAGACAGAATCATTACCATGGGCATCAAATGTAACATGACGCTCACGTCTATCAGCCACTTCCTCCAACAATTCAATAACCTGTGCAGCATGCTTTATTTCTTCCCATGAGGATACTTCGGGGTTATACCCATCACGCCAGAGTCCTTTCTGGATCACAGGTCGAAATCCATCCCATAGGCATATGACTTTCTCTCGTTTGTCTACAAGTCCAATCATGTTGATTATCTCCTCCAGTTCATAGATGAATTCTGATACAGTCTTTGAGTTCTGGAAACATCTACGGAGCCTTTCTCTTTGCTTCATACGGTAATTGATAGGAAAACAGTAATTAAATAACTCTTCAAAAAACTGTTTCAAACTCCAATCATAAACGTTCATGGCCACCTTTTGAGTGTAGAAATCATAAGCTTTGCCTTTTAAATAATAAGAGAGTACAAAAACCCTTCGTCGTTTATGAATGCGACCCGACAGTTCCCTTGGTTACAAATTGGTGGTAACTGCGAGCGTCAGCTGCACCATCATAGTCCAACGGTGCGAGCAGCTTTAGCAATGTTTTGTGTTTTGATGGCCTCAATCGTGTTGATCAAGATCGCCTTTGACAATGTTTTCTTCCTCCCCCACTGGTTCCACTCCCAGGGTCAGAGGAATTCATAGATTCAGAGGAGCTGGATGAGCTATCAGATGGGTCTGAAGGTATGTAAGTGTTCATTTTCTTCAATATGGCTCATGGCTCGTCCCAGGAAACTTCCAGGGGCAATTTGAGACAAAGGTCGTATATCCAAGCTTTGTCATTCTGGGCAAACATTTGGTTGTCGATGACCTTTTATGGTGTTCACTACTCGATTCATCAAAGCATTTGACATCAGTGTAAATTTGGTTTCGGAGGGATTCTCTTTAGCTGCAGCAGGGGCACTCACTTTTGGTGCGTCTTCATCCGTTACAATCTCGATTCGAGCTTTATGCTTGGAATTTTTCTGGTGAGGGGATTTTCCTTTACCAGTCTTAGATTCCTTATTTTGGTCCTGGTCTCGAACCATATTCCAAGCTTTCATTGCCTCTCTTTGGGCGTCCACATCCAATTTGGATGATTCAAATTCCAAGGCTCCCCAATTACTAGGGTCAACACCTTTTCCTTTCGAGGGTCCCTCACCTCTCGAAGATTCATCTCCATTGCTATCGAAGTGCACTTTCTCATAACGATGATCAATTCTTTCTCGTTCCTCAGCAGTCACATTCTGTTCAGCATTTTTAACTGCAATTTCTTGTTCAGACATCAACCTGTTTCCTCTCAAAAACTCAGTAGTTTCAGTATCAGAATGACGACGTCTTCGGGCACGTTTGGACTCAACTAAAGTCCAAGGTTCATTATTGTTAGTCTCCTCGTCAGGAGAACTTTCAGTCACTACTCGAGTGGAAGAAAATAAAGCCGAATTGTCATTGAAAGTGTGGTCTACCTGAGACGAGAAGCAAGATAAGGTGTAGGTGGAGCCGAACGGGTCTCTGAAATACCTGCATCTAGCTGGGTATCATCATGCTGACTAGCAGCAGAGGAGGGTCTAGTTGCAACCACATCACTATACAAGTGAGGGCTAACAATTTGGTCAATGGGAAGATTCTGCTCGTTATGCGCTATAGCTGCCTCCTCCACGTCTGGGCCAGAAGTCAAAGTGAGGGGCAAAGGAGCCGCTCCCGCTGACTCAAGGTTAGTCGTACCAGCCGAACTAGATAGTACCTCACCTGGAGTTGGTGCAGCCACATATTCACAGGCCAAACGGTTATGAAGTGGGTAATGAGTTTCAGACATAATGAGGTGTCAATATGGGTGAAGTGTAGAAAAGTTGTTGCAAAGGTGTCGCCTAGCAGTGAGAGCCTCAGTTGATCAGACTAAGAGATCCAGATGCGAAGTGAGCAGTAGTTCGGTAGTAGTAAAGTTTGAGCGAGTAGACTGTCAAAAATATGTGATATAAGTGTGACAAATCATGGTTCTTTTTTTTTTTTTTTTTTGGATTAAGGATTTATTCCTTTTTTAAAAGGGCGCCCGAACACAATCCCCCGGAAGTAGGCTACACCTAAAGAACCCTCCTCATCGACAAGCACCTGAACCGCTACCATGCCCTCTCAAGCTTGCAGGACTGGCTGATGCGCTTCCTCCCACTACGGTATTCTATACTTCCCGAGCCCACATGAGCACCGAGGCTTCCAGCTGTCAGCGAACTGCATAGTTGGTGTACGAACACGGGATCGATCACGGGAAGGCTTAACTTGTGCCTGTCGGAAAAGAAAAAACGATCGTGGTTAAACGAACGACTCTTGCCTTTACTCTGCAGTTCCGCCCCCCATCCCCCTCAACCGATACTCCCCCTGTTCCCCATCTATTCCTCCCACGGTATATACGTCCACGGTCCACCCCTTGCCGATGAAGTCCCAAGTCGAGTATGCCAACGCTCTCCCAATAGGGTGTAGGCCATGCAGGGACGGTCCTATGATCGGCCATTGGCGACCTTCCACTATTGGTCTTCCTCCCCAAAGGTTGTAGGTCTCTACCCAATCGACAACAGATTGCGCCCTTGACACAAGGCCAAGGTCTGCGCTAAGCAGAGCTGGTGGCGGTACGTCGAGGCCTCGAAAATGGTGCCTGAGTCGCATTGAGGGTAAGATGGATAGCAGGGCATTCCTGCCGCCAGCAAGAGCATGTGGGGTCCACCACGCAAATCGTCGCGATGAACTCCGATAAGATAAAATGAAGGGGTAGTTTATAAAGGATGACGGCTCGAGCCATGAGAGAGGCCCGACAGTGATTAGTGAGGAGGTGTTAGGTAGAATAAAGCACAGTCATAGTGGGGGCACTGAATTCCCACGACCGGATGGTGGTGGTTAAAGATCAAGAAGCGGTGACGAATCACGGTTCTAGCACACGAAGTTCTAATGTCACTCGATAGACAGTTTAATAGGCTCGGATTTTTCTACCCTACTAGTTACAAAACTGCTCGTTTATATAAGTAAGAATTCGGGCATGTCGGGTGTCTAAATAAAGAGTCCAGCTCGTTGTCAAGTAGTAAGCAGCAAGGGATTGGAAATACGGATAGGTCATCGTGTGAGAAGAGATAGGATAAAAGAAAAGGACAGAAACCATAGAGACGAAATAAATGAAATAACTGAACGGGAAGATGAAAAGGAAAATACCGGAGCGCGCATCACCCGGATCACGCTATCCTTACACTGTGCGATGGGATCCGGATTTGGGCTCTGACCCGGCCGGAACAGTCTTCCAGTTCAGGCGGCAAGTCTTTCGGTCGCACTAGTACTAGATAGTTCACGGGAGTGCGTGCGCAGGCGGAAAATCATCATAAACTTGGGAAGCTATTATTGGAACAATGAGCACGTGTAAATCGAACTTCTCTTTTGCGGTCATGTCGTTGTTACTACGTGATACTAGTGAGCCTTCAACAGCATTGCCTATGCCCATTTTCGACGGCATTCCTTTCGTAATGGTTCAAAAAATAGCCGCGTGCGGGAGTCTGGAGAGTTCCCAAAGCCTTAACGCTCCTACCAATGCCATCACCGTACGTTGAGTCGTAACATCTCGACAGATAAACGTTAAGAAGTTGCCTGTTCTAGACCCGGAATGCACCACACTACCGAATTCGTAGCCAAGTAGTTGAGGACAGCAAGATCGCGATCACCCTTACTGATCCCGAACAATTTGTGGAGTCAGCCTCATTCGACCTTCCAACCCTCGCACACACGTCATCCTTGCACCTGCCTTCTTGTTTCTTCTCGCCTGATGCTGTTAATCTCTACGAACAACCTTCAACACCCTCGCCCTTGTGTCTTTCGAGTCTTGATCCAACAACTGCCACGGATGCTGGGGTCCACACAACGAACAAGGCAATACCGTTTGAGGCCTCGTTCCATGTATCTTGTATTTCACAGGCCAGACAAGAAGTCTCTCGATCCTTAACGCCTTCTTCCTGCTTATCTGCCTGCTATCCCTGCACTCCTTGTGAAGCATATTCTGCCGAGCGGCGTCAACGAGCTGTCAAATTTCTGAACTTTTTGTCGACCTTCAAAGACCTCAAATTAACAGCTAGGAAGACCTTAGTAAAATCGAAAACGCTACTCAAGAAGAGTCGCCATTCCACCTGTGCGCAATCGCGAGCGAAAGCAGCAGAACATCGGTGTTCAAGTCGCCCTAATGCCACTTTATCAGCGGGTTTATTCGACTTTTTGGGAACCACTACTGTTGCTACGAAGTTACAGAAGCCGAATGATTATGAATGCATTGATAGTTGGATCCACCTGTCGAACACCAGTCTTGATACAACCACAGCATCTCAATCTAACAAGTTCCAGAACTTCCCAGGGACGTCATCCTCCGCAGTGTGTTCGGCCACTTCCTTCGGGCGTTCAGAAGAGCACCGCCAGCCATCTCTGGGTCGATCATCCTTGCTGACGTCGCAGCCATTGTTCCGATCACAATCCGAATCCCAGGATGATTACTATTCGTATTTCTTGAATAACTCGGATATTAGCAGTCCTCACTCCGTACGTATGTTCACCCCAGCCCGAAGGTCTTTTTGTGATGCAAATGAAGGAGGGGAGTGGAGTATGCCTGGTGGCTGGCCGTTTAACCTTTTAACGTAAATATGCATTTACCTCCGAAGTTCTGAATTTACAATCCGCTCTCCACTGGTTTAAGAACGATTTTTCAACTAATTATAACTGCTGTAAGCATACGGACGAATCGGGGGCACGGAAGAAATGTGGGTACTTACCTATAGAGCACTACACAACTGGAAATATTTGCAGTCCTAATTTCTTCAACCATGTGTATCGCTATGTCAAGCTTCAAATATTCTGGCTGAGTCGTTTGGCAACGTCTCCCTACTTCTAAAGAGGCCTTAGGAATCGTAATGATTAGTGTAATAGGCAACACTAGGCAACACCCAATGAGGGTATCTAGGCGTCGAGTTTTTGCCCTGTAACCTGTGCAGTGCATTGCCTCGAAGGCGCAGAAACGTAAGTCATATGGCGAATTACACCCCCTCCCGATACCCGAAGAGCTATGGGACGTGGTGTTTCAAGGTGGATACTCCTGCATCCTGCCAATACTTGGCATCATCAGTAATCAGTCGTCTGACATCCGATCGCGATATCCCGCACAAAACACATCAGAATGCATCCTACTCAATTTGTCCTGATTAAGGCGTGGCGCGACTGTAGACTGCTCTCATATGATACTCACCAGAGCATTGTTCAGAGGTAAATATTTTTATCATATATTAATTTACATAAGGTTTCCATATACGGCATACCACAGCCACTGCCCACAACCCCTATCGACCGCATAAATTATCTCATGTTACATACATACTTAGCTCGTGTGCACACACCTTCAACTCGGCGGTAATCTAAATGAGTCCACATGTGCCTAGGCCTCATGTACTCATTTCGAGGAACATCTTGAAACTCTTTCCAGTCTCGGACGTCGCATCGGCATCCGCCTCCACAAGGTTCTTATCGACCAGCTTGCGTTCTTCGAATCTGTCCAGATCTGTCCGAGTTTCTCGGTATAGGTGCCCTTGACCTGATCGTTGGTAATGGGGATCATGTCAACTT
Source organism: Tricholoma matsutake (assembly GCA_026075535.2). Taxonomy (NCBI): domain Eukaryota; kingdom Fungi; phylum Basidiomycota; class Agaricomycetes; order Agaricales; family Tricholomataceae; genus Tricholoma; species Tricholoma matsutake. Next base: position 6,559,475 of record AP026540.1, on the reverse strand, counting down.
TGGAGCCAGGGGGGGATTCTCCCATGTCACTGTGACTTGAATTGGTCCTGGGACCTATAAAGGTTATCCGCCGAGCGAGCGCTAAATTTTACGCTCTCCTCTCTGGCTGAGCGCCCCTAGGACCAATGGCCAGCAAGGAGTTCCCCAACGAGAAAGTCCCCGGTTCACAGAATGACTTTGATGCAGAGTCAGTTGTCAGCAATGGCATGCGCAGTGCCCCAGAAGGCAAGCTTGTGCGACAGCTCAAAAATCGACATATTGCTATGATCAGGTAGGTACATCGGCGAAACGTCTCCACTCTGTCCTTATCCTACATATCTAGTATTGGTGGTGTCATTGGCACAGGCATGTGCTTGCCCGGTTATGTTAATTTATAGGCTGAACTAACCTTCATCAACGCAGGGTTATTTTTGGGAACCGCGGGCTCATTGCAGAATGGGGGCCCAGTGGGTACGCATGGTCATTGTTCGTTTTGCTTGTTTTTTATCAACTGCGTTTACAAGGACTTCTATTGGGTTATCTTGCTATGGGCACAATCTGCTACAGTGTTATGGTATTAGTCTCCTTGCATTCCGCGTAAATGCTACTAAATGATGCCATTATAGGTTTCACTTGGTGAAATGATTGCGTATTTGCCAATTCCTGGAGGACATATCAGGCTGGCCGAACGTTTTGTCGACCCTGCACTCTCCTTCACAATGGGCTGGAATTACTGGTACGCAGTTTGCCAGAGCTTATATTCGTAACACCCTAACATGTCTGTCAGGTACAACTGGACGATAGTCTTGCCTGCAGAGCTCAGTGCTGCAGCTGTCCTTATCGGTTTTTGGAATCACAATATCACCCCTGCTGCTTGGATAACGATTACGTTGGTTGTTACCATCACCATCAACATGTTCGGGGCAGGTATATATGGGGAAGCAGAATTCATATTTGCGTATGTTTCATCCTTTCTGTGTTGAACATTCCTAAATTCTCGACAGTTCTGTTAAGGTCATTACAATCGTCGGGCTCATTATACTGGGTATCGTACTTGACCTAGGAGGTAAGATAGCCAGCCTTCCTTGGGAGTCTAAGATCATGCTATTGAGTGACTACTTTAGGTGGCCCCAGTGAAGACCGAATTGGATTCCGATACTGGAAACATCCCGGGCCATTCGCTCAGTTCAATGGTATTTCTGGTTCCAAAGGGCGGTTCCTGGGATGGTGGGCTGTCATGTCACAAGCGGCATTCTCTTACATAGGCACAGAAATTGTTGCCGTAAGTTGGCGTTGTTCCCTCACCTATTCTCCATTCACCTATCTCGTTATCAAGATTGCTGCAGGAGAGGCTAAAAATCCGAGACGTAACATACCGAGAGCCATCAAAAGAGTGTATATTCGTCAGTTCCTACCTGAGTTGATGTGTTATTGACTGAAGACAATGCTCATAGGTATTCTTTTATTCTACATTGGAGGAGTAACAATCATTGGCCTCTTGGTGCCTTACACATCGCCAGGCCTTAATCTTGCTGATGGAACCGCAGCATCTTCTCCCTTTGTCATTGCTATTCGTAGGTCAGGGATCAAGGCGCTTCCATCAGTACGTGAATTCGCCTACTATCTTCTATTGCATGTTATCTCTCGATGCTGTGGCTGATAGTCATACAGATCATCAATGCTTGTTTATTGACATCAGCATGGTCTGCTGCATCGAGCGATCTCTATACAAGCTCGCGAGCCCTCTGTATGTGTTAGGTGATGATCAGATGCTTGACCCTCACGACTATTTCCCAAGATGGTCTCGCTGTGGCCGGCAATGCACCCAAAATATTCACGAGAACGTCCAAAAATGGACTACCTTATGCATCCCTCATTCTTTGCTCTCTGTTTGCTTTGCTCTCGTACATGGGTGTCAACACTGGATCCGGCAAGGTTTTTGGTTGGTTTGCCAACATGACGTCCGTTGCAGGCCTAATGACTTGGTTCGGAATCACCGTCACATATGTCCGGTTTTATGCAGGGATGAAGGCCCAAGGTTATGACAGAAGTAAGCTGCCATATGCGTCCAAACTGCAACCCTATGCTGCTTGGTATGCTATGGTCATGTGCTTGCTGGTCTGCTTGGTAAGTATATCTGAGCATTAAATGTCTCGTTTAACATTTAATTATAAAATGCAGTTCAGCGGGTGGAAAGTTTTCCTTAAAGGAAATTGGGTTGTTGCAACATTTGTAACAAGCTACCTCCCACTTGTATTATTCCCCATCCTGTATACAGGTGCCAAGCTATGGACACGACAACCGGTCCTCAAACCCGAAGAAATGGATTTCGTGTCTGGCATAGCAGAGGTTGAGGCAGACTCGTGAGTGTCCTTGCTGATACAGATTTCAGTTGTTAATTGCTGCACCAGATATGATGAGCCTCCTCCTCGGAACAAATTTGAAGCTTTCTGGCAATGGCTGGTAAGTCAATTTACCACACATAGGTGGATGGCTCAGTTCACATCGCAATTCTAGATGTAATTAATTTGTAAATTACTGATCTGTAACCATGCATCTTATAACGCTGCACCACAAAGGCCAATTGACTCTTTGCATAGTTTATGTGGTATGAGTGCTTACAATGAACGAAATACGGGTAATGGAATGCAAAGCAAAAGCTGCCGAGGACGTAATATGTAAACTTGCGCACGATGAAGGAGTGTAACAACAAGTTAGTTGCGTGAAAGTTGCAGTCACCCGATTTAGGTCTTAGAGGCCGGAATGTGAAGATTTATTGCTGTAAAGCAAGCTCGGTTAACACTCGCAACAAGTAAACCACCTCACTGACCTCGATACCAATTTAGTGCGTCGGATGGCGAAGGAGCATCAAAATATAGGATGGCCTTATTATCAACAAGACGAAGGGCTGGAGAAGAAGCATTAGGGAGACCATGAATAGAGTACGAAGTTAAGCGAATACCATTCCCGTGGACAATGCTTGCAGGCTGTGGGAGAGTTTGCATCCTCAATACCGCCCAGAGGTCAACACATGATGATGGATCTTGACCCTCGGAAGGGTCTCGGCAGAGCACCAACAAGTCGTTGCATAGAATTCCGACAAGTGGCCGGGGAGTCAGTTCAGGGGCAAGACAATCTACTTGAACCGTGGATGCGTCACCTTGTGCGTTAATCGCCTCAAAGGAGACCATAGCCTTCCGGACAACTCGAGTCAGTAGGAGTGGTCCATCCATGATTAACCGCCTGTAAATAAATTAGATAATCATGGTGTTGATAACAATTGGTCATACCGATGCGGTTGAACCAAAGGGCTCGGAAACTTCCCTCGTATTCTGGATTGCCATAGAACAAGCTTTCGCCGGGATTCGGATTCACGCTTGCCCTCGTTCATGTTGTTAGCTAACGAGGATATCTCTGCCAACGCTCTATCCAACGGATCATCCATGTACTCATACATCGGTGGGGTACTTCTCAGTAATTCCTCCAGCTGTAAAACAGGTCATTCACGGGGTAGAAGTGCGGTGATCGAAACACACCAGTAATCGATACCGAGGTATCCGCTGAACGGGAAGGAGCAGATAACCTTCCAAATTTAATTGAGAATGTCGTGGATTCATACGACACCGTTTGAGATATGACTTAATTCGTTTGCGCTGACTCATAGTCAGATTGGATACCCCCGTCGACACTGTTGAACCTTCTGCTGCTACACCAGGACTGGAGATTGCAGACATACTTAACCCCAGACCAACAAGGTGGGCAGTACTGGAGGATGGTGAGATCCCAGTCCCTGAGCTAGCATTTCCTAGCTGAGATCGATCGACTGTCCAATGCTTGACATGTTGTACGGAGTTATCAAAGTTGCTGTAGGTGATGTTCAATGAACATGGTGGTGGTCTATAATGCGAATCACTTACTTAATGTAGCTTGAGTACATTTTCATGAAAGCAGCATGCTTAAGAAACATACTCCCTACAGCTCTCACCACATTCAATGACAACTGACCGTCAGCATCGGCTACCTGCAGCTCCGCAGAAGATTTCATCAACGGGGCGGCAGCGATCTCCAACGCAGGGAGGAAGCTGTCTTTGTGAAAAGAGAATAATGCCTCAATGCTACCAAAGACTATTTTCCGTTCCGACGCAGGGACAATAGTATCTTTGCTAGATCCGACTCCGCTAAGGATGTTCACCGGAACGCAAGAAGGCTTGATATATATGTCGACAAGTTCCTGAAGCCCTTTTACGTATGTTCGTTCTGTACTGTTTAACGCCCACTGGTGAGTAAGTGAGGGTGAACTAAAAAGTAGCTGACATACGCCACAATTTCTCTAACAACCATCGCTCGTTTGCCCTTATCATCTTTGAACTTGCGCTCCTCCGATGAGCCATTGCTGTCAGTCGTGGCAACGCTCAGCGTTTGAGTCGAACCTCCGCTACGCAGGCCTGCCATCGATTCCATGGATCGTAATTGACCAGCTGAGTCCGACAGCGACACGGCTGTTGAGCCGCTGAGGGCCATCGAGACCTCTCGCGGCCCATCCACAATAGTGGGCCTCCTCGAACGCGTAATCAAAGCATCATCCGTTGCTGCGCCATACATACTTATGGGATTCGAATGCTGTGACAATCCCAGATCATTCATGTCCTTGAGGTAGGCCATAACCGATCGAAGGGCTCTCATATAAGCTTCCTTGGCTCGTTCCTCTTCACGACGAAGATATTGTTCACTGTCAACAGGACTCGGGGTTGTTCCTCGTCCATCAACATCCCCTCCGTCGTTTAAAGCAGTCAAGCCAGGTACGAATGGTGATGAGTCTGGAATAGGAATATTGAGCGGAAGACTTCCGGGGGCATCTATGGGAAGGAAGCTTCTGCGCTTTGCCGTTCTTGGAAGAGGGGAAGGAGGGGCTAAAAGGCCACTCGGCGAAGTCGCACCCGGTGACTGCAGCAGGTCCTGAGAAGCCTCCCGTTCTTCTTGGGGGGGCGATAGGGGTATGATAAGATTTGGGATGACACTGTCTAGTATACCAGACGTTGAAAACCGCAGATCAATCTGAGGTGATCTGCTAAGACGCTCAGGTACCGTGACAAAGCTTGAAGATGGAGGAGGTGCTGCAGATGTGGATGATGACGGTGATGATGATAGACCAGCAGATGTGTGGGGCCTGTTCACAGATTCAACTCGAATTTGTGTCAACGGGGGTTGGGAAGGCGAGTCTACTCTCATCTTCCCCATAGACATCTTTTTCAGAAATCCCCAACGACTACTTTTATCTTTCCCTTCCTTGATAGACCGGGCTTGGACTGGGTGTTTTTCTTGGGCATTTTGCGTGCCTGACTTTTGAGAGGGAGAAGATGGATTATTGGATGTAGCTGACACCCGTTTTGAAACGAACGAAGATAGACCGTCTTCATTTTCTGCAATATTGTCCCAAAGAGATCTAGTGAGGTGGGGTCTCAGCCCATTGGCTGCAGGGCGCGATAGACCACCGGCGGCTGGGCCCACGCTTGCAAAACGCTTGTTTAAACCAGGTCGCTCAGGTGGCAGCGGACTGGTATTTAGTAGATTCGAGCTTGAAAGAGAAGTGGGGTAGATTACCGCAGGCTGGACGGGAGGGGGTGAGAGTCCTGTCTCAACGGACGTAGTGACAGACTTTCCCAGTCGAAGGTCTCCAGCACTCTTCATCTTGCGCAACTCGTGATCACCAAAATATCCTGAATCCTGTGGGGGCCTGGAGGAAGGAATTATCATCTGATTTCGTGAATCACTCGAAGGCAACGCGCTCTTCGCTCCCCGGGTCTGATTGAAGTGCGCCCGGTTGGGAGTCGTTCGTGTCCGTGTGAGTCCGCGTGGTTGCGGTGGGGACAGTGCAGAGCCAACTCCTGCGGACGGCGCAGTTGCCGATCGACCAAGGAAGGGTGCACGTTCTGGTGTGATCGTATGATCTTCGTCTGGAGACTGCGACCGTCTATCGGGATGAGCGCTTGGGGGAGAGGAATCTGACAGTTCGTCAATATCGGTACCATCTGTCTCCGCCTCCGCAGAATTCTGGGTGCTCGCTGATAATAAAGGAAAGATGGGGGTCGAAGGAGGATAAACGGGAGACATTGGAATCTTTGCTAAAAGTGGCTCCACCAATGCTTTCCAGGGACCCTGGAAAGGATTCCCGTCTACACACAAGGTCTGTAAAGCAGGAAGGAGGCACAGCCAGCTGGGAAGTGCATGCAATTTATTTCTCCGGATGCTCACTGTGTGCAACCTATCGAGGTCGACGAGAGTATCCGGCAAGGTGCTGATGCCTGTTGAGTCAGCAATGAGGACACGGAGATTGGTAAGGTCAGCGAGAAAGACAGGCAGCACACGCAGGGGATTAGAGGCGATGTTCAATTCTTCGAGATTTTCACAGACTGCGAGTACGGGAGGCAAAGCACCCAAGAAATTAGCCGAGATATCCAAAGCAAGGAGCGTGGTGCCAATTTGAGGCAGAGTCGACGTCAAGAACGCAGGCATTGCGTTGGGGGTGCTTGAAGATCCTATCAAAAGATGGGTAGTACCTGAAAGAGTTCAATAGATGGATTTCATGCATGTCAATAAATTTACCAGGTTGCACATGGAGCTGAACAATGGGGACATTGTCTCCGCGTACGATCAAACCGCGACCTTCTTCTGCAATGACAGCAGCCGAAGTTCGTTCTTCCTCCTTCTCCTCGTCCTCATCTTCCTCGTCCAGATGATGGTCATCGTCAGTTTCCTCTTCGCTTATTGCTACCTCATCTCTCTCATCGACGGTGTGCCAACCCATATCATAGCTAGGCTTCTGCTGCAATTTTGGGGAGGGACTGTCTAGACCGTTGTTGGATAAGTTGTTCCCGAGAGAAGAAGATCGCGATCGAATAGAATAAGACTCAGACCAACGTGATTGATCGATCGGAGCCCTTGACTGTATTCCACGAGCGGCTGAGGAGGACGAGTTGGGATCATTTGCGAGCAACTGGATGACAGCATCCGAAGTTATCCCCACACCGACTGCCTCATCGTCACCTGACGCGACGTGAACATGACCATAGTCTCCTGAGGCCATAGCACTCCTTCCACTTCCAGAACTGGTATATGCAGATGACCGGGAGGAGGAAGAACCGGCGGACGATAGTGCGGGAAGATTTGGCAGGTGATGGTGGGGTGGCCGAAACGGATATGGGTCTGGAAACTGGGAAGGGTCAGGTAACGGCATAGAGGACTTTGAAGGACGATGAAAAGAGGTCTGGGCCACTTCGGACTCGAGAAAATCGGTGTGGGGAGTAGAGTGAGAAAGTGACGGAGAATCGGAGGAGATGGAGACAGGAGAATCGGAGGAGTATAAGGGAATAAGAGGGATGGAGATGGAATGAGAGTGAGGAGACGCAGAAGGAGTTGGAGCACGTGGACGACCATAAACCTTTGGAGAGAGAGGCGATGGATATTCACGCGCACGATCCACAAGAATATCCTCTTCTCTCGCTGCGAACGACGACGACGGCGACGACGACGAAGACATACAGAAAGCACTTCAAGTCTTGTTTTTGATTTCCCAAATATACAAAAACACTTTGTTCTCCTAGTTACTGTACCTGTCAACCATGATCGATGATCCGCAGTCCCTATCAAGTCTATCCTTGACGTCAAATCGCTGTATGTTCTCCTCGTTACTACAAACATCTGCTTCCTTCTCTTCGACTTGCCTCATAGCTTACCATGTCCCTCGCACACCCAAGGCAGTCCGTTTACTTCCACCATGGGTGCGCTGCCAAAATTAAAGAGTCAATCAAGCATTCAAGCAATCAATTCGAAATTTACCCAAACGACACATCATTAGAAATCATACAGATCAGGTCGATCTGACCGGAAAGCCACCTTCTTTCTTTCCTTTTTTGGTTTCGATTTTAGCACCTCTGCTGCTTCAACAGCCCCGTGGCCTGTCTGGCAACTGGCATTCTCCGGTTTCACGTCTTCCAACACTACATCCACGGCAGCGAGAGCTGTCTTCGCTTGATCCGAATGAACTGACCAGTCATGCCTTTCACTACTTGTGTTTGCGGGCAGTGCGACGGTGGATGGGACAGTTCGTCGCTCTCCGATTCCTCCTTCGATATCGAGGTGCAACGTTTCGAAGATCAATCGTTTTCGGGTGCACTTGAATGTAAGATTGTTCTCGCCGCTACCGCCCGCGAATGCTGCCGAAGCAGAGAGTCCTCGGAGAGTCGAAAACTTGTCGCTGGGTGGAAGCAGGCTATGAGGAGCCGGTAAAGAATGGATGTGTAAGAGACCGTGATGAGAAGGGAACATCGCAATCAGGGAGGGATTAGCTACAGTAGGATTATATCAATTATGTTTCTGTGCAAATTGACATTTGATGACAGACCAGAGAACGCTGATAGCGTGAAAGCTGCATCTGAAAGCCAACTCAACTTATTTATCCATCCTGGGCCTGCCCACGAGTCTGTAGAAAGGCGGGGAGGCAGGCTCACAGAAGCACACGCACGAGGATATCGACGTAGGAGTGATCGGAGGATATACAGGAAGCGCAATATATCCTAGCGAAACTCGTCAGAGTTACAACAATACCAAGTGGAACTTACTTGGTCTGTAAGCTCGCCCCATTGTGGAGAACCTAGTGAACGAATACAGATCCGAACAGGAGTCGGGGATGGTTGTCCAGACCCTGTCGATTCCAAAATATCTGAGATTTGCCCGAGTACATGGGATGTGGAAGTCCGCTCCCGCGAAGTGCTCTCCGTGGAGATGAAACATAATTGCTGCGTTTGAAGAGCAACATCAAGGACAGAATCGGGAATTCGACTGGTTAAATCGAAATCGCGGCAGAATTCTCCATTCAACTTCCAGATGTTTGAAACACCACAGAGGAAAATAGACAAGCAGAAATGGAGATCATGCATATGATTTTGATGGCAAGCACTACACAGCGATAAAACTCACATGAGACGGCGAGGAGGATACTGTAGTCTGAAATTGCTTCATTTGTTCATACCTCCACGCGATCTTTATCTTCGGGGAATCAAGTTCGCCCACTTTGTCGTCGTCATCACCAGGTGTAGATGTACTGGGAGTAGCGTTTCTTCTGGAAATCCACACGACATCTTTGACGAACTGTTCTGCATCGTCGGCTACTACATAGACATGGTGTTCACAGCTGAGGCCTTGAGCAATGAAGTACTTTTGAACGAGGTCACCGTATGACGAGTGAAGATCTGGGGCAGCAATAAGCAGCAAGCACGACAAGGGCAGTCCACCACCAAGAATATCGTCGAAGGAAGGGATGCCGGTAGACGTAATGCAGGTGGAAGGTGATGCAGGAGATATTCGAGTGCCTGGAAGCGCGGTTGCCTGCTTAACTGCTCCTTTGCGCTTGAAAGACGACATGGCTAAATTTAGTTACATAATTATACAGACTCGTCTTCATGAAGTACTACGCCTTTCTCCACAGCTTGATCATCGAGAGGCGCGTACCCTTCAAGTCATGGTTCTTTCATTTTCGTTCTACATCCTGGACATATAGAGGAAAATTTGTTGGATCCAGGCTGTTACATGTACGCAATGTATCTCACACTGATCTTGCACCCCTTCGCTACATTTACTCGGACAGGTGTTCAATGTAGCGTGTGCAATTCACCTCTTCGCTGAGTACATCGGCAGGCCTTCAACAGTACGAGATTTCTTTCGTCTTCGCAAACACTACAGTAATCCAAACCAGATGACAGGTGCATCGATGCTGCCAACTCTTGCCAGCGAAGGAGAACTTGTCATAGAGGATTGTGTGACACTCCGTCTTCTGCCTGGTCGTCTCTCTCGCGGGGACCTCATAACTTTGAAATCTCCCCTGGACCCCGGTCGTATCATTTGCAAACGAGTTATTGGTTTGCCTGGAGACGTTGTGTGTGTCGACCCAACTGGAGAAAAAGCCCCGTCTACAGAACACGTTAAGATTCCTGAAGGCCACGTCTGGATTAGCGGAGATAACGCAGGGTGGTCGCGTGATTCGCGTGATTATGGACCTGTATCTATTTCACTGATACAAGGTAGATTAGTCGCGAGGGTGAGGACGAGAGTGCTGCTCCAATATTCTGCTAACCACCGTGAGTTGCAGGTTTGGCCGCTACGGCAAGCTACAATCTTTCGCAATCCAATGACATTTTTGGATTCATGAAACGGTATTATGTTCCTGAGCTCAAGGCTGTAATGAATAAAGGTTCGATCTTGCATGCCGGATCGTATCAGATGAATTGGGATATGTCTACAACAACACGAACTGCCCACGGTACCGATATTCCACCTGCCTTTCAAGTCGGACCGCATACAACTTTCGCAAACATCGTGCGGCCCTTCATGTTCCTCGTGACAATGGAACCACTTCCCCGAGAAAGAACAGTCGATAGTGAGGGTAATTGGGTCAGGGGAGTGGAGTGTGACTTGGTTGAGCAGTCGCAGACTTATCGAGAAAAGTTCACCGAATAGCCTCCTTGCCCATTGGGCTCAAATTTGAAATTATCCGTTGATAGGCCAAAATTCCCTGAGATTAAAAAATTAAGTATATGAATGGTATATGAATCTGGCGACGTACCCAAGATGCTGTTACCGAGACCCTTGAGTTTATCCATCATTTCCGCGGTCTCTTTCTTTTGCGCAGCCTCAGTTCGCGGCTTCAATGATTGTAGAGATCGTTCTATTTCTCTGAAAGCGGGAGAAGAAGGGGGCAGGAGCTTCAAGAGAGTGGTGTAGTCTATCAAAAAGTATACTGATAGTCGTTAATGACGATGAATCATGACACGATACCTTCCCCTGCAGCACTCAGCGACGTCCAAGAATTTAGTGCTTCGTTTGATGCGGCACGTCTTTGTAATGCTTTCACATATTTTGGATCATCACGCAAAGCTTTGCGAAAACATCATTTTGTGCCCTAACGAAGGATGGGTTGCAAAAGTCCTGACCCGCAGTGCAAGCATCTATAGCGCTCTTGTGGTCTCCCTGATCGACAAAAGTTAGTAGCGAGCAGTAAACACAAGAACCTTTGTACATACCAGCTTGACATAACACGCCCCGATGTTAGCATTCAATATTGATCGGCGTATAGCGCAGTCTTCCAACTCGGATGGTGAAAACGCCTTATGATCAGCCTCATCCGGAGTTGCCAGCACTTTCCCGTCTTCATTCGGAGAATTGTCGTCGTGGGTAGATGGTTCTTCGTTTTGACTCTTGCTTGGAAGTCGACTGAGGCCAGTTTGATAAGCTACCAACGCTTCGTCCCATCTCTTTGAGCGAAAACGATCATTTCCTTCCGCTTTCAGAATATCAGCCTGTTGCAGAGAAATCTGAACACAGTGAGCTTAGGTATGCTTACGTAGACATTCTAAGACAGACCGTGACATCCACGCTAGCCTTGTTACCTTCAGTGGGTGGTGAAGGAGAGCGACTGAGTAGATCTGACATCGGATGACATCGGATGGTGAAAAGGCTAGATAAGGTCTTATATATGTTGTGCAAAATATTCCTAGAGGTACAACTTTAATATTCCTAATACATGCAATTCTTCGGACTCAACAAGCTTGCTAGCCTCGTCTTTCGCAAAAGGACTGACCGTGGAACTACATAAAGAGGTTGGGTGAGGACTAAGTCCGACTAACATAGCCGCGATGCATGTCATAACTATTTCTTTTACTGAAGACATACTAATAATTCGCATTTTGTCGTCAATAAAAACAAAATCTTCCTCAACAATATGTGGTCCGGTCAAGCCTATTAGTCTGCTTTCTGACGCGAGGGGCTTAAAGGGGTTTAACAGTAGGTCGTTTTCAGAATAAATACCCTATATGTAGCAGAAACAATCTTATCGATAACTCGAAGTTCGATCAATATTGACCACAGCTAACGCTTCTCGTGCTTCCCGTCATCTCAAGCTCAGTCCTTCGTCTCTCATACCAGACTTTGGAGTACAAGTTGGCGAGCCTTGGATAAAGAAGTGTTCAACGAGACTGTTACGTTAAACCGGCATCTCGACCGTATACTCCATCCCCAGTGTGTTATCTCGCTCGCAAAAGCATAACCGGGTGGTTTCTCAATTTCTTCAAGGCCGCTCTACTATCAAAGCCCAGGACATAGTTGAGCTGATGAGCAGTCGAGAGCACTCCTAAAGAAGTGTGGGTAACTAGGACTGTGGGACGACCTGTAGCAGAGCGCTGTAGTCACGAATCTATGGCCCGATGGCAACTTAGAGAATGGGCAGTCAGGAAGGTTGAAGATATTGTTGATGCTGAGGCTGAGCAGATTGTGAGTTAAGAAAGGTGGATTCCATGTTTCACGAGAGCAGACGTGCATTCCTTCTTATATATGACAACATCAACCAGATGCGCCGCTCTTGGGATCCAGATCTTGGCGAGCGCGATACAATGATAATGGCATATGTCTGGCAACAAGCTTGTTTTTTTCGGACCCTAGGGTAATTTCTAAGCATGCCGGTTTGATAATGAGAGTGGGTGACTTCCCGTAGCGTCTGGAAACACAGATTTTGGTTTCAAATCGCATTTGCCGAGCTGATGCTCTGTAAAAAAGGAAATTTCTCAGAGTCACGTGATAGTTAGGTGCAAGTCAACAAAGTCAGGTAAATGTTAAAAAACCGGTCAAAATGTCAGGTCAAAGTCATGTCAGAAAAATGCATGACCTGACTTTGACCTGACATTTTTGACCATTTTTTTAACATTTACTATGGCACCCAATGGGTCTGAATTCTCCCAGGGTGTCTGAATTTCGATTTTCTTATTTTATATTCTTGCGCTGACCTTCCGGAATTTTACGGAATTTCATCACATAGTACTCATGTATATACATATAATTTTACTAAGGAATTCAAAGTGTAGAAGCAATCGAAAAATAGTAGCCGGAGTGATCAGTCAGTGATTTTGATGTAACTATTTTGCTCACAACTTCATACTCCACTCTGAGTGCTCAGAAAAAATTTACAGGCCACCTATACTGGACTGAAACATGGCCGCATACTAATTTTGAGTTCCCGGTGCAGTGCGCCTGTGCTTACAAGGAAGGAAAGGAAGCGTGACACAGCACACTGAAATTCAGGCTCTGCCAGAAACGTTTTGACATTTACGCGTTTTCTGAATTCAGGCCTCACGCATGCCATCAGAGCGCGCGCGGCATGAGACTGAGGAGCTGCTCAAAGAGGGCTGCCGCCGCCTTATCCGCGAGAAACGCAATGGCATTAAGATCAATGTCAAACAGACAGCTTGTGATCTCAACATTCCTTATTCTACTCTTCGGGCTCGCTTTCTCAACATCCACAAGCCTGCCCAAGAAGCTCACACATCTCAACAATTCCTCTCTCCTTCTCAAGAGAACCTTCTTGTCAAATGGGACCGGGCACCTGATACACCATTTACAGGTTCTCTCTCTTCGAAAAGCAAGCCCGATTTGCAGGAGATTGCAGGGGCACTTTCCCTCGCTGAGGAAGGTACGAAGGAGGTATTGATTCCCGCTCACTGCTAATGTCGCAAACCTGCCAAATGCTGGTCCAAGTACATCACACAGCACTTTCACTGCTGTCCAACCAAATCATCCTCAAATCAATTTCTACCCCCCGGGAACACTTCATCAGCATTACCACACCAACCATTCTCCATTATACCCACCTTTGCACTCACTTTCGAACATACATTCACCTCCCCAGCCCATAAGTACCAATCTAGCTCATACCTCAATTCTATAACTCATTCCAAGCTAATCATCAGTATATATTTCATTTATTTCATCCTCTAGGTCATACCTTACTTTATACATAGTTGTATATACTTCAATTCAAATAGTTGTCGTGGTTTTGCGTGTTCGAATGAGGTGGCGGTTGACGACGCGGCGGAGAGCAAATCTAATTGTGACAAAGTGTGACAAAAGAGACAAAATGTCTTCTCCCCTCCCAAGCACAGGCATACTGCACTGGCAACTTAAATTGGGCATGAAGCCATATTTCAGTCTGGTATAGGTAGCCTGTAAATTTTTATTGAGCACCCGGAGTAGAGTATGAAGTCGTGAGCAAAGTGTTTGCATCAAAATCACTGACTGGTTACTCCGGCTACTATTTTTCGATTGCTTCTACACTTTGAATTCCTTAGTAAAATTATATGTATATACATGAGTACTATGTGATGAAATTCCGTAAAACTCCGGAAGGTCAGCGCAAGAATATAAAATAAGAAAATCGAAATTCAGACACCCTGGGAGAATTCAGACCCGTTGGGTGCCATAGTACCTGACTTTGTTGACTTGCACCTAATGGTCACGTGACTCTCGGAAATTTCCGTTTTTACAGAGGGTGATACGCGAGAGTGCCCTAAGACCCCCGGAAAATACTTTGCACTCCGAAAGCATTGTAAACTTTAAATCTGAACGAGGCCTCCCCCCCCCCTCTTTCAGTCATAAATTTCCTTTCTAAACTCTTTTTCCATCTCCAACTCCTAAGCGATGTCAACCTCACCCAAATCCAGCAGAATCATGACATTGGCATGCTCAGCTCATCTTTGGCCGCACTCCCATCTGAACATGGATCTCACAATTTACACTCCGACCTGGCACCCCGTTTTATTGTTTGGAAAATATTCTGCGTTTTCAAATCCTATGGGAAGTCATCCAGTCAGACCCCAGAAACCTCTTCCAATATCTAATAATGGGGGGGGCAATCCTGGCTAACTCTGCTTATTGACCATTGTTTGACTTAGTCAATAAAAGGGGAGTTTTCGTGAAGCACTCATTTTTTGAAGCACACAACAATTTTCACATCTCATGGTGGCATAGAAAGTTGTTCAGTTTTATTCCCTCTACAATTTTTTTGTGCCTGATTTTTTGATTTCACACTTATCATAAAATATGAACCAAAATACATGTTTTTTTATGGTCTATAGAATAATAAAAATGAAATTGAAAAATCCGGCATGAAGACGTTGTAGCCCGGCCAAAACTGAGAACATTTTGCTAATGACATGAGGCACCATTGTGAGTAAGGGACTCACAAAACGAGTCGTGAGGTTGCCTTGTTTTGAGACATGGCAGGTGCGACAGCGGAGTTTAAATTCGACGCTCAACGCGTCCAATGTGCATCAAGGTGAAAATTCACCTCCAAACACTGTCATAATGCATCCATTAGGTGCTCTGTGTGTCAATGAATGTAACAAGTGCCACACATGTTGCCACATGTGCTGCCTGTGGCCTACACTGGGTTGTAGGATGGATTTAAGTGCCACTAATCTGCTCATTTTCTTAATATCTTAGGGTACAGACATATAATTAAGGTGTTCTAAGATAATTTTTAGGCCCCCAACAATTACAGACATCCCTGGAACAATTTTCGATGTATTTAAGTGTTGTGGGGATCACATATGAATTGTAATATTGTAAAGTAGTCAATTCAGGGGTAAGTTACAATTCTGAACAGTACTTTCTCCATGACTCTCGCAATAGAAACACAAAAATTTAAGGTCTCTCCAGTATACACAGAGTTAATTTAGATGGCATAGAACTTATGTACATTGAAAAAACTATAGGGATCCCTTGAGAATCCAGTGAAAATGGCCTGCTTCACTCGAAATTATGGTTTTGTATTGTTTAGCTTATATAAGCTGACTGTGGCATAACCTGGGATTGCCCCCCCCCCCACTAATAATGGATATCCAAAGTCTAGTCTCCGGTAGCTGACCTTAAATATCAGATGATGAGTCAATTAGTCTTGTTCCCATCCGTTGAAGTGAGATCTTATCTTATCTCTGCGGAGATGTGTTGGAGGTTCAAAATACAGTGCAGAGATCTCACTACAATGTCTGGTGCATTTGGTATACAAAACTATTGATGGTGACAAAATGTGACAAAATGTAATGTATGTGCTGAGAATAATTAATAATCAACCAAGTTGACATCACTCCTCGTGTTTGAGCTCATTTTACCTCTTCTGTATCTGTGCCCCTGTGATGACTCTCAGATCCGCTTCTGATCGACACGAGGCTGCAAAGATACACTCTGAACTAGTGTTTTAAGGTCTAGTTTGGTCCAGTTTTTTGACCCCCAAGAGGGTAACCAGGGACCGCAACTGGTCCGAACTGTTGCCCACATTTGATGGACCACAACTGAACTGAATAGAACCAGTTCTATTCAGTTCGTTTGCATCCAAAAGACCAGTTTCGACTGGTCATACCACTAATTTCATAACTAAATTCTATTATATAGCAAATAAAACTAATTACATTTACACCCTGTGAGCAGTTGCTCACAGTGGTGGGATGTTACTAAGAGAATGAAAATAAAAGTGAATTAGAAAGAAAAAAACACACCCCACCGTCTTGCGTTTGTAGCGAGGGTGGGGTGGCTGCTGTTGTTGTCTTGTCCCCGCCATTCATCCTCCCCCTGGGGCATTGTCCCTGCCAGTTGTCATCCCTGCCAGTTGTTGTCCCCACCAGTTGTCACTGCTGTTTGTTGTTCCTGTGTTTGTTGTTCCTGCATTCATTGTTCCCATGTTTGTTATTCCCACCCACTCATCATTCCTGCATTTGTTGTCCCCTGCTGTTTGGCATCCTTGTTGGTTGGCATTGTCGTTTGTCATCAGCACCTCCATCTCCCCCTATGAGCAGTGGCTCGCAGGCGGGGTGGTGGCACTGTGACATGGCAATCATGTGTTGTTGTCCAGAAATGGGACCCCTTGTGACTCTGTGAGCAGAGGCTCACAGCAGCCGCGTAGGGCATGGGGTACCGAGAGAGGTCAGGGTGTGGGTGGGAGATGTCATTATCAAGTGGCAAGAACCTAAAAAGAAAAAAGAATGGTTAGTTAATTAGTAGAAGTAAGAGATCAATCATAAAAATGTACCCTTATGGCCCAAACGACAATACTTGTTGTTTGGGCGCACTTTGCAGGCAACACCACATTGTCGTTGGTGTGGCTGCCATTGGTGTGAGCACCGTGTTGTGAGGGCATGCAGCAGGGTTGAGCGATCACATGGTGTCATTATCAAAGGTAAGAAACTAAAAAGAAAAGGTTTAGTTGGTAAAAAAGAAGAAATCAACAATAAAAACCATACCTGGGACCCAAACAACATGCTAGTTGTCGTTTGGGCCCACTTTGTGGTCATCTAGTTGAGGTGGGGGTGCTTCTGAGCTAGGTGGTGTGGGCATTGTTGGTGGTGAGAGCAAATGGTGGAGAGAAAGCAGTGTCGTGGGTTGTTGATGGTCATGGGAATTGTTTCGCAAGTGGTGCCACTTTCTGTTTTTTGGGGTGCAAGCACAACCAGATGGTCTGTGCACAGCCACAGGGTATATAAGCACTCATTTCTTTGAATGCTTCTTCCCCCAGGCTTGTCCCATGTCCATTCCTCGACATAGTATCTAGTATAAATAGTAAATAGTATTAATATAGTACATATTAGTTGTATTTTTCTTGTAAAGTAGTTACTTTTATATGAGTATATAATACTGTGAAAAGACCGGTTGCAACCTATTGCAACTGGTCTTTGAATGGTTTTCAAAGATTTTCGAAATAAGGCAACCGGCAACTGGAATGACCCCAAATATGGGCAACCACAACCAAAAAAAAGACTGGACTGTGGTTTGGTCCAGTTTGGTCCTATAGACTGGACCTTGAAACACTACTCTGAACAGTTTCTTCAGACAGCCTGGGCAAAGAAACATGACTACAACTCTGATGACATGTGTCAAACCTTGCGAACGTGCTTTGCTAAACAATCTAAAGGGTGTTTTGAACTGTATGAATGGCAATTGGATGTTGCCGAGGCTCTCCTGCTGAGGTTAGATAGTGTTGTCATTGCTGGCTCTGGCTCTGGAAAGACTATCCCATTCATGTTGCCGCTACTTCTTTATCCTGAAAAGATGGTATTGATCTTATCACCCTTGAAGATTCTCCAGAGAGACCAGGTATGCACTCTTTGTCTCATTTTCTATCCTACAGCTAAATTCTCATGTCAGAGATGGCACTTTAAAAAAAAATGTGAATCCCAGTGCATGCAGTCAATGGTGACACATGGTCATCAACTCTTGCAACGGTAATAAAAAATTCATGTGTTCTACATTTTCCTGACTGACTGAAGTACACCAGACTCTTAATGAGAACCGATGCAGAGCAGTTTTGACCTCTCCCAAAATGTGCCTCAAGCATCCAGAGTTTTGGAAATGGTTGACCACAAAAGAGATGGCAGGCAATATCATGGCTATTATAGTTGATGAGGCCCATTGTATCTCTCAGTGGGGGGGAGACTTCTGGCCTGTGTACTCACAACTTGAAAAACTATGTGCATTTATGCCTCCTGAAATCTCTATTCCCCTTACCTCTGCTACTGCCCTTAAAGATTGCTGTTCACGTATGAATGTTGACTTGAATGACTCATATTTCTTGAACCTTGGCAACCACCATCCAAATATCACTACAAAAGTCTTACATATGGATGGCTCGACAGATTACAAGGCTATCTATGACATTTACCTGATCCTAACACTATCATGTCAGCAAAAGACCTTTCAAAAACAATAGTTTTTAACTCCGTGAATGCGACACAGATCCTGTGTCGTGATGTGCAGCGGCGCTATGGTGCCAGTTTTTGCTGGCATATTGATTTTCTTCATGCCCATTGAACAGCCAACACCAAACGACGTGTCATGAAACTGTTTAGAAAGGGTGTCATCAAGCTTTTGATAGCCACAGAGGCTGTGGGAATGGTATGAATAGTGTTTAAAGGTCTGGTCCTATGAACTGGAAAAAGACCAAAACCAAACCGAACCGAACCAAAGTCTGGTTCGTCAGGTGGCTATTTATAGGACCAGTCTTTTGCAGTCCAGTTGCCAGTCTTTTGCTTTGAAGAATATCATCAAACCAATGAAAACCGGTTACAACCAGTTCATATGTCACGTTAGCTATTTCCCCCGATTCCCACACATAATGCCTTCAATTTCGCTCCCTGGATCATCAAAAATGGTTGAGAACTGAGAGAGATATGACCAGATACATTTTGCATGAGTATTTTGTTGTGATTAAAATAACTTTGATTGTACTGCTTATACCTTGTGTTACAAAAATGTTGGGTACAATTGGACACCATCCAAGACATAAAAATAACACACATAAACATCTGTACCATGTATCTTTGATTAATTTAACACCCCTCACAAGCTGCAACTACATACTACAACTACAACTACAACCTACAAACTACAACATGTAATACAATGTACTTTTGTTTTGGTTATATCTCAGTCAAATCTTGATGAAATCTCTTAAAAGTTGGACCAGTCACCAGGGAATTACAATATCAAACTGTTGGTGTAACCGTTAAATGGTCTGGGTAATAGTTGCTGAGAAACATATGGGATATATTGGTACAACTAGTTTTACAACAAAAAGTCAGTTTGGACTGGTTTTTATTGGTCCATGGACCGATATGGACTGGTCCTATGCAGTCCAGTTGTGGTCCATCAATATCTGGGTCAGTCCTGGACCAGTTGCAGTTGCAGTTGCCCCATTTAGATGTCAAAAACCGGACTCAACTGGACCTGAAAATGCTAGGTATGATTTCACATACCTGACATTTTGGATCTCACCAACTTGTGATTCACCAGGGCACTGACATACCCAATATCAAGCTTGTCATCCAGTTTGGTATGCCAGCCTCACTCTCCATTTTCAATCAGAGAGCAGGTTGAGCAGGTCATTCTGCGCATGTAATGGCTCAAGCTGTTCTGTTGGTTGAAAAATCAATGTTCAAGCAAAAGAAGAAGAAACTGGGAGGAAAGTGCATGAAAAAGAAGCACGATGACAATTCATCAGAATCAGATGTGGAATTGTCATTGTCAGGGTCTGGCAGTGAACCTGGAGAGATTCCTGAGACCATTGTGGCATTGTTGGATGATGGGAAAGAATGGGCAAAAAAAGTTGAGGAGTCACTGCAAGGATACATTACAACATCGGGTTGTCGAACTGCATTTGGCGACAAGTACTTTGACAATCCACCTTGTCAACACAACATGGAACAACTTTCAATGATAGATGCCTGTTGTGACACATGTGACAACTGTCTCGCACATCCCCAAGCCCATTCAATTACCACCATGATCCAGTCTCGACCTGCAACACCAGATTCTGCACCTGCTTCCAGTCCTTTATCTAGTGTCCACTCCACACCATCAAAATCCACCAACTCCAACTGAAAACACCCCATGGAGAAGTCATCTGGCCATCAAATCTGTCGAGGCAAACATCTCAAGACTGTCCATGCTGCGCTTGTGGACTGGAGATTTAAAACTCACCAAAGGTGCTACACACCGAGCCCATACACAGCTGTTGTGATTCTGCCAGATGCAACACTCACGACCCTTGCATCAAATGCTCACATCAAGACTATAGATGACATTAATGAGATCCTCAATCCATCATGGGTCTTTGTATCATGACATGGCCAGGATAGGGCATGACTCGGGTAACCCCCGGGTATAATTTCATGTACCCATACCCATACCCATGAACACCGTACCCATTACGGTTACGGGTGTGGTTTTACTGTGGGTACGGGGGTTTTGGTCAAAACCCATGGGTACTCCATGGGTTTCAACAAGTATGACAGTAATAATTTATTATAATTCTAAATATATCTAAATACAATGGGGAACCACCCCCAACTCACGATTGTGAGTGAGGGGGGGTGGTGGAGGTGATGTGGTGGCCATTGCAAGAGAAACAGACCAAGAACCACCCCCACCTCGCGTTTGCAAGTGAGATGGGGTGGTAGTCATGATGTGGTGGCCGTTCCAAGAGAAACAGACCAAGAACCACCCCCACCTTGCATTTGTGAGCAAGAGGGGGTGGTAGACATGATGTGGCAGTGCTCCTGAGTGAAACAAACCCAGAAACACCCCCAACTCACATTTGCGAGAGAGGGGGTGGTGGCGGTGATGCCACAGCCATTGTTGACTAGAGGGGGCCATTGTTGACTAGAGGGGGCCATTGTTGATGAGAGGGGGCCATTGTTGATGAGAGGGGGCCATTGTTGATGAGAGGGGGCCATTGTTGATGAGAGGGGGCCATTGTCATCATTGTTGCCTAGTAGAAAAAACACCCCCCACTCGCATTTAGAATGAGGGGGGCATGTCATCATTGTCTAGTAGAAAAAACGCCCCCCACTTGCATTTAGAATGAGGGGGGCATGTCGTCGTTGTCTAGTAGAAAAAACACCCCCCACTCACATTTAGAATGAGGGGGGCATGTTGGTAGCAGTTGTCATTGTTGTTGAGCCATTGTTGTTGTTGTTGATGTTGATCAACAAAGTCATTTGATAAAACATGTGACTGTTGGACCAGTACCATGATACCCGTAACACCGTGGGTACGGGTACGGTTTTGCCTTGGGTATGGAAATTCAAACCTGTACCCATACCTGAGCATACCCATAAGCAGAAACACACAGTGTTACCCATACCTGAGTCATGCCTTAGGCCAGGAGGTGTTGGAATTGTTGGCAAAGTTGGACAAGTTGGAAAAGGATGATCGGGAGCACTAGAAGTCGAGGAAACACAAGGAGAGAAAAAAGGAAACAGCCAAACGTCGTGAAGCCAAATACCTCCAGAAGAGAGTCAAGATGTCTCAGTCCAAACAAATCCCCTGCTCGCCTCAAGGAATTCTAGTCAATTCTTCAGTGTACAATGTGCCAATTGCAACACCTCAAGTAAGCTTTTGTTCTGTTACTTTTGAATTGTATTCTTGACTTCTCATAATCAGATTTCATGACCAGTAGCATCCTCAAATTGAACACCCATCACTGCATCACCATTCGCACCATCACACCTGCTGCAACTGGCATCTCAAGTCCCATCATATTTGCTGTCATTCACACTTCAGTTTGCACCTCAATCTCTGCTGACCGCCTACCAACCACCACCTTTGCCACAGTCCACTTTTCCAATTACTGTCCACCCCTCCATCTTTCCAGCAATGCCACATTCTCTACCTTCAGTCTTGACCCATTTTTCGGGGCCTCAGTTCTCGTTGCCAACATCACTGCCTTTGCATTCACCACTCTCTTCTGTCCCTGCATCATTTCAGTTACCACACCATCCAGGTTGGATTTCACTGTCTTCTTTCTATGCTCCTCCCTAATCTCGAAATTAAATCCTTATTACTGTTCTGTAGATACATTAAGTAAATTACTGGTGCTTGTATCTGACGTGTCCATTGACCCCTCACTACTGGAATCTAAATCCCATTCCTGTGTCATAGATCACATGAAAGTTTGACCATCAATCCATCACTTCAACATTTTCCCTGACAGCAAGTCCAGTGCTCCAGCCGTTGTCAGATCCTTTGCATGCTCCTTCTTCCTGAGTTTCCTTCCTGGCTCATATTGATGGACTTGTGCAGTATGATATGAATCTTGGAGGGCTTGCATGTCAAGCTCTTTTTTTGGTACTGTATGCTTTATACCTCAGGTTAACGTCTGGAATTCCTTCTCAACATGAGTTGCGACAGCATTGATAACGTGTATTGCTGGATGAAGTTTTTTTAAATAATCCCAATCAATGCTGGGTCCTTCTGAGCAATGATTTACCTGAGAAATAAGTAGTGAGAATTAGATGCATCAAATGAAGATGCCACAACAGACCTTGATTTCCTTGATACAACAAAATACTCATACAAAAATGTTTTTGGTCATATCTCAACCAATTCTTGACCATTTTTGATGTTCCAGGGACCAAAAATAAAGTAAATATGTGTGTGAGTAAGATCCAACATACGTTGAGATGAAAAACCAGTCACAACCGGTTTAAACCAGTTTTTCATCGGTCCTACTATATTCTTCAAAATGAAAGATCAGCAACTGGACTGAAAAAGACCGGTCCATAAATAGACCACTGGTCCAGTTCAGTTCAGTTTTGGTCTTTTTTTTGGTCCTACAGACTGGACCTTTAAACACTAATCAGAACACCTTTGATTGCATTGCTTATTACCTGAGCTATATTTTTTTTTGTACAGCTATATGACATCATAAAAGTAACAACAACACACCCAATCATCTGTAACATGGGATTTTATTCATATAACAGCCCAAATGAGTGCAACTACAAACTACAAATTACAAACTACAAACTGCAACTTGAATGCATGTCCTTTTGGTTTTGGCCATATCTCAGTCAAATCTTGACAGAATTGCTTAAATGTTGGATCGGTCTATGGAGCATTACAATCTCTATCCATGAATATAGTATATATGAGGTGATGGTCATATTTGTTGAGATACATATAGGTTATTTGGCACAATAAATTTTATGACAAAAGACCAGTCTGAACCAGTCTTTTTTCGGTCCATGGACCAATTAGGACCGGTCCTAAAGGGTCTGGTTGCAGTCCTCCAATATCTGGGTCAGTCCTAGACTGGTTGCGGTTGCCAGTTGCCCCATTTGGAAGTCAAAAACCAGACTGGACTGGACCTTTAAACACTATTCATGAATCTGGACACAATCATGGAATTGGATGTGTGAGAAAAGTGAATGAAAAGTTGTGCTAGTACAGGAACAAAATAAATGAACAAAATACACTGTGCATGCATTCTGCTATAGCTTGCTATCACTATGCATCACTTGTTTGCAGGACATGCTCATGTCACGATCAAAAATATCCACAACTCAGGACTTTTGTATGCACACAACTGAAATTGAAAGGTCAATGTCTCTCAAATATACGGTCGACATATAAAAGTTTTTGATTGAAGCAACATCAGGGTGCCAAATGACCTGCCCCAACATACATTGTACATTGAAAAGTGACAATACACGAATGACAAGCAGAAGGGCCAGATGGGGCCCACTGCACTTGCCCTTAGCCTCCCTCAGAACACTTGATGTGACATTCAAGTGGTTGCTGTGAGCTCTGTGGGTCAATTACTTGTGATTGGGTGAGTTTCTGGCTTCTCACATCTGCCTCATGTGATACTTTTGGACTTATGATATATGACAAAGCATCTTCTTTAGGCTATGTTTGGTGCCACTTGGTGTCTGATTACTATGGAACTGACCCCCTCATTACGCCACTCTTAAGTTGATAGAGACTATCCAAAGTCAGTTTCTAAGTGAACCAAGGGGGTTCAGCAATCAGAATCCCAGACTGGTACCTGGTGATGATACTCAACCTGGGAAAACCACCAAAACAGCCAATGAGGCAACCAATGATATTTGCACAAGTCAGAGGAAGGGTGTGAGACGTTCCAAATGTTTGTGGTCCAACCTATGGGAAGATGACTAGTTGTTACTAGTCGTAAAGGTAGTTCTATAAGACAGGAAGGTGTTTGGCGCAGTCCAATGGAGTATCAATCGATATTGAGGATGATCGATGATATCAATGGCGAGCGATGTTTATTGTCGATGATCGATGTGTGAATTCTGAGGACCTTTGATAGGTCGATAGTATACGAAGGCTTTAGCCAATGGCTAGGAAGCATCAGGATGGTTACTAGTGCTAACAATAAGAAGGTTGAAAGAGGATCAAGGACGAGGATGATTGCAGAGGTTTCTCGTCGATCAAGAAAACTCTTAGAAGCTTAGATTGTTTTAGAGAATAGATTGGATTCTTAGAACTCTGTATGAGGTGATATGTGAAGATGATTTCTTGTTTTTCCAAGTAGATACTACAGAGTTTTATATGTTTTAAAAGAAACTTCCTAAAATGGTATAAGAAACATGTGTAGAACATGAGGCAAAAGATATGAGTTAAAACACAAGGCTAAAATGAGACTGGAATCCAAACAAGAAAGAGATATATCATATGATGAAGGAGTAATAAAGGGAAAGAACTAAAAGAGACTGTCCTTTGTGTATAAACCATGCTAAGTCTCACAATAATCCATCCAGCGGGTTCTGTACGCGATAGGGACTTGGAACGAGGCTGACCTACTATCAGCAGGTTTGAGCACGAGTTGGAATACTCCCTGGCGCATGGTATTCCACCATTTAGATAACAAATGCAGCACCTGATGTTGCTCGTAGTCTCTCGATGTTGATCGATAATGCTTGACAATGGTCGACAATGTTCGATCGCGTTCACGGTTGTTCAAGGTTGATCGGGGATGTTTGATGTTCATTCAGAGGGATCTTAGGGTGTTTCGAGGTAGTCCTAGGGTTGTGTGATGTGGTTTCTCAGTATGATCGATGTTGCTGGTGATGTTTCGATGTGGTCGATATGATATCATGATTGATAGACTGGGTCGTGCTGCATCTGGGACATCGTAGGAGTTAGCCAATGTGATTAGAATGTGGTTGAAATGGTGAATCGGCCTTTGAGCTGAGGAGACAACCTATCACCAGTTAGTTAGTCCTGGCCAAAGGCCCCCAAAACTTTTGGACCTCTCCATATACAGGTCTTGGAACACGATTTTGAAGGATATAATGACTACTCAGATGTTGTACATGGCTATAGGAAATAAACAAAGTCCTTTAGCAGTAAAAAAGCCCCTAATTTAATTAAAATACAATAGTGATCGGGCCAGATCAACCAATTTGCAAGGTGGCAAAAATTTGACAATTCTAATTTCCATGCAATTCTTGTTGAAACGGAGCCTGAAAAGAAGGTAAGATAGACAAAGCCAGGAACCCATACCCTTATGTAAGCTGGTTAGGGCTAGGGTTAGGCACCAAATATGGCTCAAAATTTTTTTCAAAAGTTTTGCCATAGGCTGTTTGAGCTCAGAGGAGGGAGTAGTAAAATAGTTTTGTATTAGAGGTGTGATAACAACAACTATAAGGGGTCTCAAGCCTTAGAATTAGCCTTTTTTACTTCAGCTAAAATGCTGGCTGGGAGTATGCGATGTCCGTGATATTTCTGATTTGCCCAAATGGAGGTCTTTACACTCCCCCCCATATTCCTATAGGAATCTGATGATTCTGATGATTCTGATCGGACTCTGATTGGAATCCAACCATATTCCGATGTCATTTTCACCAGCCAAATTGACATGAAATGGCACATTTAGTCCTAGTCCAGTCCGATGTAGTCCGATCAGAGTCCGATCGGACTATCAAAATTTCCTAGGAATTTCTGATCATAGAAATCACATAGGACTAGTCCGAAGTTATGCTAAGACATCAGACAACATAGGATTCCAATAGGAATGAAAGCAGCCTTGCTTAGTAATATAGTATGAAAAATTAAATGCACAGACAAGAATTGAACACTTGACTACAGAAGATTATGTAAGTGTAAACCAACAACAATACCATTAGGCTAAACAATCATTACAGGTAAGTGATCATACTACACTACATACCATTCCCGTGGGTGTGATGACAAAGCACATAGCCGCGTCATCACACCTGCCAGCTCATCAACTCCCACCACCACCACCAACAATGACAAGCATGCCACCTCCATCCCCCCCACCTCAACCACCTCAACCCAGCAACTCCCACCACTCCCACTTCACCCCCATCTCTAGACGAGCCCCCAAGACCGGAAACAACTGGTTTCAATGCCAAATGACACCCAAACAACGCAATCGTTGTTTGGGCCGTAGTAAGTTTTTTTTTTCATTCGTTTTTTACTTTTGTAAACTAACTAATTCATTTTTTTTGTTTCTAGGTTCTAATCTACATGAGTAACGACGGACTGACGTGAGCCAAACCCACACCCAATGACACCCCTGGCAACCCCCCTCCTCCCCATCAAAACGGGATGTGAGGGTATCGATCATGGTCAGGAGCACAGGGAGCAACACCAGGAGACCCCAGAAGGGGAATACCCGCCCGGTAAGCACCACCCAACCCCTCCCCTCGAGCCACGTCACTGACGAACTGACAATGCACCCACCCCACGCCTACGAGCTGCTGCTCGTAGGGTGGATTGTGAGTGCATGGACCCCCCATGACACCAATGACATCCAGCACCCCCCATCACCGCCGTGAGCAACTGCTTGCGGGGTGTATATGGGGTGCGAGAACACGGGAACGGCGTGGAGGGACAACAATGGCACCAAATGACATGCCTACAAGCAGCAGCCTGTAGGGTGGTTCATGGGTGCAGACAACGAGGGGGATGAACGACAAGGGTGACAAAATGACAAGGGGAAAGGGAAATGACGACCAGAAGGGGAGACGATGGACAAACACTGCCACCAACATACAACGCACCACCCACCATCAGCCTCGCGAGCAACTGCTTGTGGGGTGGACAGTGGGTGGAACGACGAGGGAGGGGAGATGAGGGAGGGGAGGGAAGCCACGGGGGAGGCAAGGTGAGGGAGGTGAGACGAGAGGGAGGGGAAACAATGGGACAGGGCTGACGAGACAGCCAACACGATGCACCACCACCCCCTCCCCCCCATTTTGCGGGGGGGTGGGTTTTTTTTGTAGAATTTAAAATAGTATAATTAAATAGTATAATTAATTCTCCCCCTCGCATTTGCGTGGGGGGTTTTTTTAAAATCTATATTAGTTATCTACTCCCTCGAGAAGATGCAAGGGCTCAACAATTTTTTTTCGAGCTCTTGTGAGAGAGGTTAAAAATAAGTGAACTAATCCTAAGTGCTTTAAATGGACTTTATATTACATATTTATTAATGCTCCTGTGGCTCAACTGGTTGAGCACTTGTTTGGTAGTCATGTCACTTATATCCCAAGGTCTAGAGTTCAATTCCTGCTCTGCCCATTTATTTTGTAAGCACTTTCATCAAGTTAAGTCTTCCGAAATGGTGTGGTATTCTGACTACTACCTGTTGGAATTGCATAGGACTTTACTCGGAATTTACTAGGAATTTCTTGGAAATAAAAGTACATGGTCATCAAGATACATTCCGATCAGATTCCTATCAGACTCCTAGGACTAGTGTCGGACTAGTAGGACTCCTATCGGATTCCGATTGGACTCTTATCGGAAAACTCGGACTCCTAGGACTCCAATAGGAATATGGGGGGGAGTGCAAAGTTTACCCCAAATGGCATCAGCACCAGTTGATCCTTTTGAGTATGCATCTATAAATTGTGCCAATCGGTTGGCATATCTGTATTTAAAATTAGCATACTCTAATGTGTTAGAATTAATCACGAACCGTCGGATTTGAAGCAAGGGGATGTTGTCAAGGCATTGAAGGATGCGCTTCTCCATTTCATGTTCATTTGCTGGATGGGTTCCAAAACCTTGGTAGCAAAACTTCACAGCCCCCCAGTACTGTTCAATGAAGTTTAGTTCACAGTGATATTTGGGGTAAAAATCACAGATGTGACCATGCGAAGTCACCAGCTCTTCCAGCTGAGACCTCTGGTTGACAAAACTGGGCTGATTAAATAAAAGATGGCGGCAGCAACAATCTGTTCTGCCAGCTTCGCATTTAAACCCTTCACACTGAGCAAGAAGATTACCAGATTTGGGCCAGAGTCCCCACTCTCTAATAATTTGTTCCATTCCTTTGAAAAAATCCTGGATATTGTGGATGGTCATCTGCAAAGTAAAATTCCTGTGCATCTCCATTAGCAAGAGTAGTCAGTCGCATGCGAGGGCCACCTTTATGGTGTGTCCATCCATTATTTGTATTTTTGGGCATCTTTCAGGCAGAAAGCGCATTGGCTGCATGCTTTTGATGGCTTGGTGCATTGTCAAACAAAAAAAGACCTGTCACAAATCCATGGGTCCTGTCTTCAAAGATGTCAATAGCTTTATCAACCTGTGCCAGGAGGTCGTTGGCATCAAAATAACCATCCCGGTTCTTTCCAGCCTTGAATACAATACGAGCTTCTCTGTCGATACACATCTGAGGAATAATGATCTGATCAAATGATAAGATAACGCACTCTGTTCCATCTGCACTTGTCAAGCATCCCCACTTGGAAGTCAAGAAATCAGAGATCATAATCAATGCTCCCTCTCCCTTCCTCTCTGGAGCGGCTTTCTGACTCTTGTGAATCTACTGTGTCTTCCTTTCATCATTTGCATAAAATGTTGATTCATCATGTGTCACAGGAATAATCTGGAAACAACCATTGATTCCTGGCAGATTAAATCCAATTGGTTTTGTTTCAACTCCCTCATTGTCCCAGGTATACATCCGAGGTGCATAGCAGGTGAGAAACCAATCCACAAATTGCTGACAATAGGCAACGACATCTTCTCTCTCATGACCATCAATATACATTCCATTCTTCTTGTGAGAATAATGCCACTGAAACTTCTTTAGCCACTGTTGCCCACTTTGCTCAGAGATTTTCCACTTCTGAATGCCAGCTGCTGCCAGGCGCTCCTGTATTTCTGGACTGGCCACTATTTCAACGACATCCAATGCTTTGATGAATTTGTTCTTTGCACACGTGGCTAACTTGAGCTGGATCTCCATGGCGATATCTTCATCCTCAAGAATGCTTGAGTGTGTACCTTTGTAGCAATGTAGAGGAAGTTTTCCGTGGTTTATAAATCTGTGGATCAACTGCCGAATGCTTTGTGCATGGTACGTCCCATGGCCTTGGGACTTTGATACAACCAATGAAGATTGTTTCCAAGAATATGATAGTGTGAGATCAAGATACAGGTTTAGTGTCCCAACCATGGCAGCTATCCGAGCATGGAGAAAGACATCAATTTTCTTGTCTTTGCTTTTCACTGTTAGCTTTGCTTGAGCTTGGTGGAGGGCAGGAAAAATCTTGAAATTCAGCTGGTTCAGTGCACAATCTGTTGAAGTCTCCTCGGTCCCATCATGCAGAGTTTTCTCATCCCACAGGTCCTTCAGCATCTGGGCTACAACCTGCTGGCATTGTGACTGCTCTCTTTCTTCTGTTGTCTCATGGTTTTCAATGCCTTTGGATACTGAAATAGTTGACCCAACTATTGTTCCAGATCCTAACTCAGAGCCAGCCTCAGATTCTTCTGGGTCTGCAATCACCAGTGTGATGAATTTCTTTGATTGTGCCATTCTGATTGGCTGGATTTCATCCTCAGATGCTGACTCCTCAGATTCCTCGCAGAAATCTGATTGTGGACTGCCACATGCTGTGGTTTCACGTGAAGAAGATGGCGGTATTTGAAGAAGCCAGTCCTTCACAGAGCGAAAACCTTTAGCAGCAAGTTCACAGCCTCTCTGTTGACACTGCTGTTTTGTCCTAAATGAGTTCCCACATATGTTTTAGGTGTGCCTTCTGCAGTGTGGATGTAAAGTGTTCCAATGCGGTAATTTCTTGAATTTCATCAATCTCTTCATCACTGTCACTGTCTGATTCTGATTCAGAAATGTCATCATCATCATCAATCATCATGGCCCCTCTCAGAGCACCGATGATGTCAAGAAGCTCCAGATCATCATCATGTTGGCATGAGGATGTGTCAGGACCACTTGGATGGGCATGTGAGTTTACAGACTCATCCTCCTCGACTGTCACTTTGGTGCCCAGGGCCTTCCATTTATGAAAGTTTTCAGCTCGAGCTCGATTTGCACTGGTTTTCTTAGGCATTTCCCTCGCAATATGTTTTTTTCTTCCTCTCTTTCTTTCCTGGTGTATGTCATGTGATATGATTAGTCATCCACCAAATCTGCCATCCAAAAATTGTTCGGTCTCACAAAAACATTCAGTTCAATGTAAAAACACTTTTGGGAGTGAAAAAATTTTGAAAGAAAAAAGTCATTACTACATAAGATATAAGTGGAATTTAAGGATTCTGACTTCTAGCACTTCATCCTTAACATGTAATACACCATTCCCAGAAGTCAGAATAATCTTTAGTAGTCATGGTTGTAAGTGGTTGTCACCATTGTTTCTGCTTACATAAGGGTATGGGTTCCTGGCTTTGTCTATCTTAGGCAGCACAATACTAGGTTTACTTTGAACTAGCATTACAGCACTTTTCACATGTATATGGAAAACTGGAAAATAAAAAAACTTGTGTGGTCATGTTAGGTGGAAATTTGGACTTTACAGTTGTTGCTCGATTCAACACTACATACATTTGACAGTGCCCGCCATGTCCTCTCCACCCCACTCAGATGTTGCACCTGTAGTCCAATCTGCTCTGATAAATGCTAAGCTTGTTGTCACTGAAACTGTCACTGCTAACAAGAAGAACAAGAAGGCCTCGACCAAAAAGCTCATGAAGAACAAGCAATTTACACACAAGTTTGAGCTCTCAGAGGCGAACTATGTTGAGCTTTTGAACACATTCTTGAGATACATCATATATAAAAATACCAAGCTACTGCAAACCATATTTTCACTTTCAAGATCCAGGTCCCTCCTGCGAAGTATAGAAGATGGATAGGTCCTACATCTGCGCGCTCACACTGATTGGTATTGTTTAGAGTTGGCAAGGTCTGTGACATTGAGGACTATGACAAATACAAAGATGTTGTAAAGGGTATACTGGAGACAAAACCCAACAAACCCCTCAATCTCACCATTGAGCTCACACAGATTCACAAGTATGGCCAGGTAAATTGTGTTGTTTTCTCCTTAAAAAATGCTGCTCAATCATTGTGGTCTAGAAAAAGTCTCGGGGCAGGGAGAGTCCAGAGAGTAGTGAGAATGAGGATGATGACAACGATGTGGTATGTGATACCCTTTAGCCAAGAATATCACAACACTGACTATATGCATGCATCATCTCAGGAGAACAGCCTCTCAAAGGTGGATCTCGAGCTTGCCCAATGCTGCAGACTCCTTGAGGTCAACTATGAAAATGATCATGACAGTGGCTATACATACATTGATAAGACACCTGGTGGTATGGGTGATTCATTTCCCTTGACACCTTTCATGATGAAGGAATAGGCAAGGGCTATCGTGTGTGCTTTATTCCTACTCTTTTGAATACAGTTAACCAGCCCTCAGTATGATGGCGTAGCAACAGCCATGCATCCCCTGGCAATGTCAACCTTCAATCCCATCAATCGTAGTGCGACTCTCCCATGCTCCCATTCAACATCAACATCAACGTCGAACACTTCATTTACTCAGCCATCTGATCTTGCCCATGTGGCCTCAATTGTCCAGGGTCTCATCATGATGGTTCAAAAAAATGAAAGGACGTCGCATCGAGAATGACTGAGTTGCATTTTGTGAGTTTCTGGGGATCCCATAGATCAGTATCATCTGGCCACATGAGTTCACCCAAATGCATCAGAGCGAAAAATCCTACACACAGCTGGGTGCAGAACAAGAGCTCATCGTGTGTTGGGTTGTTGTAGCGGTTGATGACAGTGTTGAGATCGGTGATTGTGAAGGCCCGCTTTCTCACTGTGGGAGTTCCCCATAGATGCTTGCAACCTTCTAGCATTCAGTGAACAAGTCTTGATTTCTGATTTCCTGAATGTGAGGAAAGTAAGGTTCAAGTTGGTGGCAAATTCCTGAAAGGTAAGTGTCCACTGAGTCTGGTTTGATATGGTGGCACATGTAAACAGTATAGAGGCTGAGGGTGTCGGTGGTGGGTTCTACCGGCATATTATGCATGCACATGAATGATAGGTAAGAGTTGAGAGCAGATCCATAGTTTTTCATGTGCTGACATTGATTGCTTGTCCAAGAGCTATTACATGTTCCCAGACAAGTTGTTCCCATGACCACGGCTCTCATACAGGTTGCCAGGCACAGACATGTGAGGTAATTATTTTTTCATTGCCCCCAATGTATTGAAGTGTGGGGGTTTAAAAGCTGAGATGTGTATCCCAGGTACTAGTCTGCTTGCTTTGTCAAAATCATGCCAAGAAATGCCATCTGCCACTTCATTCCTTTCTCCTGGGATGTGCAGCACACATGTATCCAAGTTGTTGCTGAGGAAAACATCAACACAGTGTCGTAGCAGGGGGTTGAACTCAGGTTGACAATGGAGGGAACTGAAGATGTCCATGGTGTTCATGCTGTCAGTGAAGATGATTATTTTGGAGTATTTGGCACCCCTCGCATGTAAATTGTCTATTGCACTGGTGATGGCTAAAGCCTCATAGTAGAGAATAACATCACACATTGCTCCAGGTGGTACTGGTGAGTAGAACCCTTGCTGACATTTGGGGTACCAGAAAGCCATGCCCTCCATGCATCCATCACAGAAGACTGTCTCGTCTGCATCTTCTTCATCCCAACTCACAGAGTATAAAAGTCTGACTCCCAGGGATGCTCATAGGTGTCCTATTGCCCAAGTGAGATCTTGCCAGACTGTGTTGTTGACCCAAACTTTCACTAGAGGTTTCTGGTTTCCTGCAAATTTTGGGTACACGTTGTTGAGAGCAGGTCGAATCATTGGGAAAACGTTGAAACACCAGTTCATCCATCCTGCCAGTCACTGCCAGCGATGCAAAGTTCACTTTTGTATTGACCACGATGAGAACTCTTGGAGTTCCTGCAGGAGGTCATCGAGTGCCTGCTTGGGGGGAGTGAGGGTCAAACTGTTGGTGTTGACCTCAATGCCAATAATCGTGAGTTTCCTGTCAAAGAGTTGTTTATGTGGTTCATGCAGGATACCCAGTTCATCCCACAGGGACAGAAGTTTAACCTGGTTCACTGGCATGTCTTTCCCATACTTGTGGTACCACAACACATTACCTTCTCCCTCAATCCTGAAAGAATCGATCATGTAAGTCCATAGATTGTGTATCCCTCAGATGTTCTTGGTGATCCATGTCATTGTTAGGAAACCACCCCATTACCTAATAAAATTTCATTTTTATTTTATTATGTCGAATTACGCTACATGATGCCAAATTATGCTACACTTTGATAGCATGAGAATTTTATTTCGCATGCATCAAAATGTACGTGCATGTATGAGTGTGTCGGTAACAACAATGTACAATATGTGTAACATAGTATATAAACCCTAAATATATGCCTAGGGGACCCTAGTTGTGTTCTCTTAGGTATTCCACCTATGTTTTCGGTGTGAAAGGCCTTGTCAACGAACTCACCTATTAATAACCCCTTGCATCAAAATGATCAATTCCCCCATCATGCGCGCGGATCCTGCCCCCTTCTTGTAGAGAGAACCCGCATGGTCTTAGCTAGCAGATAGTGGGTGTCACCCTAACAGAAGAACACAACTTCCCATATCAGTGCTCCTTCTCTTACTTGTGCATACGTCATTGTTTCACTGCACCACATCCAATTACTCACCCTTTCAGCACAAGCCGGAAGTACTTGTATATACGTAATCTATCTTTTCTTTTGTAAGCTGACACCAGGCCTTGCCTTACATTGCAACTGCCAGTGATTGAGAGGCAGCGCTCATCATTAGGACAGCTGCAACCAGACAACCAATCGGATCTGGTTTAGTTACAATTTACATTACTCTATTCAGACAACTATCTTAGTTACAAGCCAAATTCAGCGATATGTCCGAGATCAGGCACTGTTGGAAGGGTTGTTGATCTGAAGTGTCAAAATAGGCGCCTGACGAACGACGAACAATTGACGAACCTCAATGAACCTTATCATGTGACCTGTAAACATTTGGAGAGGTCTCGAAGAAAAAATTTTGAATTTGTTGAAGAAGTGACTTATCACAGATTCTACAATTATGTCCGAACCTTCAACTTCTAATCCCAGTCCTAATCCTGTTCCCATACCAGCACTAGAGGGGAAAATTGATGCGCTCACAGCGCAAATGTTGCAATTAGTGTCAGTATTGGCAGCATCACAGCCCAGACAAGCGGAAGTACAGCCAGAGACGATAGGAGAAAGAGATGATGAGATGGAGGAGATGGTGGAGTGGATATCGCAGGAGGATGAGACAGCAGAGAAATCCGGAAATGGAAAAGCATGCTTACCTAAGTATGCGCCCCCTCAAATCTTTGACGGTACCATGGAGAATACAAAATCCTTCATCAGCTCTATAGTATTGTACATCCATGGGAGGAAGCCAGAGTTTCGTACAGCCAAGTCTAGGATTATGTTTGCTCTCTCATACATTCAGGGGGGGAAAGCACAGTTCTGGAGAAACAAGGCTATTAATCAAATTGCTGCGGGAAATAAACCATTTGCAACCTTCAAGGAATTTCTGGAGAGATTGGAGGCACAGTTTGGAGACCCTAATCCAAAGGTGACAGCCAATGCTAAATTAAAGACCATGCACCAAGGTTCCTTAACGGCGGATGAATCTATTTTGCAGTTCAAAGCAGAAGCTTCGCAAATGGACATGGGAGAAGCCACGTTGGTAGAGTTTTTGAAAGCAGGATTAAATCCCTCCTTATTCAAGTCTATCTACCAACTACCTTCTATGCCAGAGAAGTTGGATGAGTGGTATAATTGGGCAATGTGCCTTGACCAGCAATATTGGCAGGAACAGGCAGAGTCAAAGTTGATGTATGGAAGTAGTAAATTTGGAAAGTCATCAGGAGGAAAGTCCGAGAAAGGAAAGGTGCCTCAGGTGCAAGCGCCAAGGGCACAGCCACCAGCCATGGCAGTGACACCTATAGTTATGGAGTCAGCAGCACCAGCAGAGGCAATGGAGGTTGATCAAGCAGGGAAATGAGCCCCACTTAAATGTTTTAACTGTGGGCAGTTAGGACACATTTCTAGGAATTGTAGGCAGAAAAGAAAGATTAGGGAAGCTACAATCGAGGAAGTGAAGCCAGAGGAAGGCAAGCAGAAGAATTTTGTGGAAGAGTCCCAGTGAAGGTTTCCCCATTGGTGACCCAGAATCGTTACAATGTATTAGTATCCGAGGAAACCCAGAGTAAATCAGAAAAGGAGATCGAGGAGGAGTACAACTGTTACGAATCACATGACCAAGAAAATTGCCGAGCACTATTTCTGAAAACCCCTAAATTCTTTATTTGCTCTGCATGAATAGAACCAGAAATCACCTTGACTGTGGGATTGAAGACAGTGGACACGCATGCAGCTATTGATGTGGAAGCGTTGCTTGATAGTGGTGCTACAGGATTATTTATTAATCGATCCTTAATTACCAGAAATGGTATTAACACACGCAAGCTGGCACAACCTATAATGGTGTACAATATTGACAGAACAGTCAATTGTGGAGGAACTATCAAGGAGGAGGTGACTATGGTACTAAAGTATCAGGAGCATCAGGAGCAAGCCATATTCAAAGTGTGCAATCTTGGGAAAACCAATCTAATAATAGGATGTCCATGGTTACAGAAGCATAATCCCGAAATTGATTGGAAAACTGGGAAAGTACAAATGACTCGTTGTCCTAAGGAATGTAATGTGTATGGGAGGAAGATGAAGAAGGAAAAAAGGAAAAAGAAAGAGAAAGAACGTCTGAGAAAGTATTCTGTTATGATGGAGGAAGTAGAGGATGAGGAAATGCCAAATGGGTAAGTTCCGATCATGATCGAGAAAGAAGAGCAGAAGCAAACCTTTAGAACAATTCGTGGAGGACAGTTGTGGGACAAGAATATTGTGAAGGTGGAGAAGCCAGTGGAGGAGTGGGTGCCAAAAGTGTATCATGAATATCTGTCAGTATTCCAGAAGAAGGAGTCTGAGCAAATGCCAGTGTGGAAGCCATGGGATCATGTGATTGAGATGAAGCCAGGGTTTATGCCGAAGAAGTCAAAGGTATATCCGTTAACAAGAAGAAGTGGATGCATTCCTGAAGGAGCAATTGCGCAAAGGATACATACGACCTTTGAAATCACTGCAGATGTCACCAATATTCTTTGTGCCAAAGAAAGACCAAAGGAAGAGGATGTGTACAGATTATAGGTATTTGAATGAGTGGACAGTGAAGAACACGTACCCCCTGCCATTGATTTCAGAAATAATTGACAAGGTGGGAAAAGCCAAGGTCTTTACAAAATTGGATTTATGATGGGGATACAACAATGTACGAATAAAGAAAGGAGATGAGTAGAAGGCTGCATTTGCCACACGTCGAGGATCCTTCGAGCCATTTGTCATGTTTTTTGGGATGACTAATAGTCCCCCGACCTTCCAAAATATGATGAACAACATTTTCAAGGACATAATAGACAAAGGCATGGTAATAATATTTATTGATGACATTCTGATATTCACGGAGGATGAAGAGAATCATGAGGTGATAGTACAGGAGGTGTTACAGAGGTTGGCGGAGAATGATCTATTTTTGAAACCAGAGAAGTGTGTGTTTGGGGCAAGCGAGATTGAGTTCCTAGGATTATTGATTGGCCCTGACGGGATCAAAATGGATCTGATCAAGGTACAGGTGATCACAGATTGGCCTGCGCCCACCCATGTCAAGGAGGTTCAAGCCTTCTTGGGACTTGCAAATTATTATCGTTGCTTTGTGCACAATTTTTCTAAAATTGCTGCACCCTTACATAACCTTACGCGAAAGGGAGTAGTATGGAGGTGGGGAGAGCAGCAGCAGACAGTGTTTGAGGAGTTGAAGAGGAAGTTTGTGGAGGGACCAATATTAGCCCCAGTAGATTTCACACGCCCTTTGCAAGTGGAATCTGATGCATCCGATTTTGCTACTGGAGCAGTATTATCAATGCTGTGCAAAGATGACAAATGGCATCCTTGTGCATAATTGTCAAAAGGGTTGAATGATGTGGAGAGGAATTATGATGTGCATGACAAAGAGATGTTGGGGATAATACGAGCATTGGAGGCATGGAGGCATTATTTGGAGGGATGTACGCATCAGATTGAGATCTGGATGGATCATCAAAATCTGCAATACTTCATGTCCGCTAAAAAGCTTAATCGCTGGCAAGTGCATTGGGCACTATTCCTATCGCGTTTCAACTTTCACTTGGTCCACAAAGCGGGAAGCTTAATGAGGAAAGCGGATGCATTATCCAGACGTATCAATCATAAAAGGGGGGTGGAGGAGGACAATAAAAATGTTACCTTACTCAAACCTGAATACTTTCGCATTTGTGCTATGCATCAAGGGCATCTATTAATGGATAGCTCAGAAACAGAAATGTTGTCTAAAATTAGACAATGTTTGGAAATGGATGACAAAGTAGTGGAAGCCATGAAAGCTCTGAAGGGAGAGAAGAAAGGTAATATCAAAGGAGATGAATGGGCTGAGGAACAAGGGTTGGTGTTGTTTCAAGGAAAAGTGTATGTACCAAAGGATCAGGATTTGCAAAGGGAGATCATCTGGTTACATCACAATACGCCAATTGCCAGACACCCAGGAAGATGGAAGACGTTGGAATTAGTAATGAGAAATTATTGGTGGCCCGGAATTTTGAAGTATGTGTTGGGGTATGTGGATGGATGTGATATGTGCATGAGGGGGAAGAAATTTCCAGAGAAACCTGCAGGAAAATTAATGCTGAACCCTATACCTAAAGCGCTGTGGCGAGATATATCTGTGGATTTTATTACCAGATTACCTGAGGCTCAAGGGTACAATGCAATATTTGTAGTATGCGACCGCTTTACAAAGGAGGTCCATATTATTCCTACTACTACAGAAACCTCATTATTGGGCTTGGCGCACCTCTATCTAAATCAGGTATGGTGGTTACATGGGTTACCCGATACCATTATCTCCGATCGCGGACCACAATTTGCTTCCACATTTATGTGAGAACTAAACAACATATTGGGAATTCAAACTAAATTATCTATGGCATATCACCCACAGACTGATGGGCAGACAGAATGAATGAATCAGGAGTTGGAGCAGTACCTACGTATGTTTGTCAACTACCAACAAACTGACTGGCCTGAATGGTTGGCAATTGCTGAATTTTCCCACAATAACAAATTCCATTTGGCTACTCGTATGTCACCCTTTTTGCGAATTATCCTCACATGGGAGTAGAACCCAGAAGGGAGGTCAAAGTACAGTCGGTAGAAGACTTTGTATCTAAGATGCAAAAGGTACAAGAGGAAGCAGAGGCGGGATTGAAGAAAGCACATGATGACATGATGCGACAGGCGGATTGTACTCGAGCATGCGCTCCAGAGTACAAAGTTGGTGACTTGGTATGGCTAAGTACCAAGGACCTGAATATTCCATGACCTTCGAGGAAACTTATGGAGAAACAAGTTGGCCCATATGCGATCTCTAAAGTGATCTCACCTAATGTGGTAGTGCTAAAATTACCCCAATCATTCAAGATTGATCCCGAGATTAACGTATCCCGCCTATGCCCTTACCACCCGCCCACTATTCCTGGCCAACAAACTACTCCGCAACCTCCGATAATAGTAAAAGGTGCTCCAGAATACATAGTTGAAGAAATTCTAGACTCACGTCTTTGACGGAACAAATTGGAGTTCTTAATAAAGTGGAAAAACTATACCGATGCAAATAATTTGTGGGAACCCAAAGAGAATTGTAAGCGAGCGCATAACGCAATCACCCAATTCTTTAAATGTAATCCGAATGCTCTGCATCGCATTGGGAGAATGGTGTATGAGGGGATGAAATTCCAGCCTTACCAAAATTTCACAGAGGGGACAGACACAATATTTTCTTGCCTGGAAGTCGAGGCATAAAAGGGGGGTAATGTTAGGAAACCACCCCATTACCTAATAAAATTTCATTTTTATTTTATTATGTCGAAATATGCTACATGATGCCAAATTACGCTACACTTTGATAGCATGAGAATTTTATTTCGCATGCATCAAAATGTATGCGCATGTACGAGTGCATCAGTAACAACAATGTATAATATGTGTAACATAGTATATAAACCCTAAATATATGCCTAGGGGACCCTAGTTGTGTTCTCTTAGGTATTCCACCTACGTTTTTGGTGTGAAAGGCCTTGTCAACGAACTCACCTATTAATAACCCCTCGCATCAAAATGATCAATTCCCCCATCACGCACATGGATCCCGCCCCCTTCTTGTAGAGAGAACCCGCACGGTCTTAGCTAGCAGATAGTGGGTGTCACCCTAACAGTCATGAGGCCGTTGAAGGGAATGTAGATCCCTGCAGAACCCTGTCCCCCAAAATAGTTGTTCCAATTGACATCACATTCACCATCAATAGTGATTATCTGCTTGATTTGCCACAGGGGATGCATAGGGAGTAGGCAGTATGCTTTGGCTACATCTGATTAAAAAGTACCAGTGGCTGATTAGGGTTAGCATGGTGATGAGCAAGTAAACCATCCCCAAGATGTCTCATATTGTCCAGGGGAAACCCTCTGACATGCTCATGCAGGATCATCAAATTAGGTGCGTAAGGCCCAGCGCTCTGGTTAATTACCATCCATAGTTTCTCAGAGTGTGGTTTGGGCACAACATGGATTGGGGATGCATGCATGCCTGGTAGCAGGTCTTGGCCAAAAGATCCAGAGAACCTACCTTTCAAGTGTTCATGGTCCCTCTGCGCCAATAGGAATTCTCTCTTGTATGCTTCGTGAGGCATACCTAATGATTCATTGACAATGCATGGGTAAGAGTTGTGCTGTGTGTTTGCCCATGGCCAAAAACCTTTGCATAGTCCTCAGCAGACTGACTGGACAAAAGGACAGTTTGGATGGGTCTTGAGTAATTCTTCAAAGTGATCAATGTTACATAGGTGTGATGATCTTGAATAGATTTGGGTTATTTTTGATTGTCTGTACGGCTTCAGCATTTAAGAATTCCAAATCAGGCACCCTCAGGAGCAGTTTCACATCTTCTGTCCACGTTGTGAGGCAGGGTGGAGTGAGTGAATAGCCAAAAGAACCTTCCTCCTCACTGCTCCATATATTGTACCTGAGATGTTTCAGGTGCATTCCATAAGTCATGTCAATTTTGCTGAGTGCATGCTTCTTGTCCATGTCCATGTTGTTTGCACTTGAGGCAGGTATGTCGATATCTGCATGTGCCTGCTGCACTTCGACATCCTCCTGCGCTGTTAAAATGTCTGCATACTTTGGACACACGGTCCTTGTGACATTGGTCTCCTGTGAGGCATCCGCTGGACATTCCTTGGATTCCATAGGGGAGAAGATATGCTGAGTACACGTAGGTGAAATGTTCACAATCTGTGAGTAAGATTGCTTGTCCCCCAGTGACCATTGCTCTGACTGCTTTGTCGAAAGAGATGAGCTTGTGGTGTGCACTAAGCTGTTTGGCAGAGAATTCGGAGGCCATATAGTCTCCCCAATGTCGCAGTTCCTCATTTCTGTGTGGGAAAGTGAATGTGGTCGCTTTGGAGGCCGCATGCCAGGCAACAGTCCAGTCGCCACTCATTTGGACCTTTTGGGCTGGATCTGCTTTTCCAAGAGATATCTCTGTTCCTCTGATGTGTCCCACATTCTCCTTAGGAGGGGCAATGTGGTGGAGATTGCTGAAGACAATGTCGAGATTGACAGCTTCTCCCTTGAAGATTCATTTCCACTTGGACTCTGGGAATCCCTGGGGGGCTGAGACTGCTCAATGTATCTCTCTCTCTGCAAAGGTGAGGTCATTCTGGAAAACAGCGAGGGTTTCTCTGGTTTTCTTTTGATTTTTGTTGACTTCTTTCCCTTCAGCTGCAACTTCTGTGTCATACCAAGGTAATGGGGATTGGAAGACCCATTTCTTCTTATTCAATCCTCCTTCTCCACCAGTTTGAGAGTCGTCACTGCTTGAGGATCCTGAAGAACTCCATTGTTGCTTCTTGTGGAAAAGTTCTTTGTGAAGTCCCCAGAGGAGACGCTTGGTTTCATTTGCATTTGATTGCCCAGGCTGGTCTCATCCTCGTTGCTCTCCTCCAACGTCCTCTGCACCCTCTGAAGCCCCTCAGTCCCTGTCACCTCGAGCCTGTAATCCTCAGAGTGTGGCTTCTTTCTGATGAGTTGCGATAATATTGGTGTAGAGGGTGTACTCCTCGAGGGTGGCCTTTCTAACTGGTTTGTCAAGCTTCGCGTCATGCAAGATCTGTAGGATTTGGTATAAGGTTTCCATTCTCGAAGTCTTTCCCTTCCTGAAATCCTCGACAAGGTTGTCCATCCTTGAGATGGGACTGGCCCTGAAGAGATCTTCATCGGTAGATGAGGCTTGGGATATGCCCCCCCTATCTGGGTTACATGTGAGGGTGTGGAGCTCATGTCCAACCATTCCAGTAGTAGCAGCCATTTGTGAGGAACAGTTTCCTGTATCATGTCCTTCAGATGATCCTGCAAGGTCTGTTTGAGTAGTGGATCCTTCCTCTTCTGGTGCAGTTGCTTGTCCAAAGTAGGCTGCATGTGTATCACTTGTCATATGAGGAACGATGTGTAGATTTAAAGTACAAAAAAGTAATTGAGTACACGGCAAGACAATACTAGGCGAGAGTGAGAAGCAGAGAGACAAAGATTATAGAGATCCCCTTACCTAGGAGAGAGTAAGAAGCAGAGAGACACTGGAACAATGTCTCTGCTGCTCACCAAGGGGTGTGCAAGTTATTTTTCAAGTATATGACCTTAGTTTATTCATCTAAGGGGACCTCATACCCCCTCCCCCCACATCTAAATAAGGAAATGTTGACATAATTTAATGATGATGTATGAATAGGCCATCATCCTGACAATCTAATCTCCTCATCAGCGACACTTGCACACTGTAAAACCTGCATTTCTTTGACATTCGTCATCACAGAACCAACCACCCGCTGGCTTTGCAACAAGCCCTTGACATGTCAAGTGATACTGTGTAATTCAGAAGGTCAGACCTTCTGGCAGTGGTAAAATTAGATTGACCTACCACCAAATGACATCCAGGAGAGTCCCATCTAAGAAGGTCCACATCATTGATAAGGGTCTCGCAGCCAGGATCATTGCACACCAGGTCATCATCTACAGGAACAGTCTGATGCATGCATTTTCGGGTTGATACTTGAACTGCGAGTTCTGGACTAGGCCGACTCAGCACCTGAGCAGACCCAGACTCAACATGTTCTACATGTAATTAGAATGATGAGGAGCAACAATAAAACTAAGACATACCACTCTCAGGGGCAGTAGGACCATCGAAAGGGTCTTTGTCATCAGCATCTGTGTCTGGAGCAACAGACTTGCCAACCCCCTGGAGTCCATAGTCCAAGTCTTCACTTGTTGCACCACCTTCGGTGGCTGAGTCCTCTGTATGTTCCAACTGGCCACTGCCAACTCCATTGTCTTGAGTATTGACATCTTCATCTTCTTGAGGGTTCATACCTTCATCATCTTGTCCATCATTTTCATCTGAATCTTGAAATGTTTTGGTTGTTTATCCTCCAACCAGCCTGACAATGATGCCATATGCCCTCAAAAGGTCTTACCTGAGGGCCATTTGTGTTCTGAACTCCAATAAACACACACTTGCATCCTAGGCCCGTCCAAAGGCACAAATCACAAAAAAAAAGTTATTTGTATAAGAGGCCTCTCGGTCCCCCCCCCCTCCCAACCCTGTGTGCTCCAGCAAATTCTGGCATACCCCTTGCCGCTCACATATCTCACTAGGAATAGGGGGCTGCGGCACATGACGTGGCCCGGACTAAGGTTCAGCGTGAATCGTCGTCGCGTTGTAGTAAGGTGACTGGAGCGTGCACGCGGTGCAAAGTCAATAGAGCGAGCACGCAGTGCTGGAGGAGGTTGCACGCGGTGCCAAGGGAAGTGGTCGAGAGCGTCGCCACAAGCAGGCCTCTTTCCATTGCACTTGAGTAAACGGACTTTAAACTCGACAAACTTGTTTGAAATTTGTTATTCCCTCGAGTCTCAATCAGCCATTATTCGATCTCGCTCAGCTCCGATGCGATTTTGACTGGGGTCACTGAGCAACCAACTGAACTTTAGAAATTGAGCGCCCCTACTACTATGTATGTGCCGAAAGGCAGCGGCTCGACTTTCCCTGCGTCCGAGCTGGCTAACTTCAGCCCTCACCCAACTTCCCTAGCTCACGCTGTTAGTACGTTGCGGAGACGAGCTCGAGGCTGGAACGCAGTCAGACACATGTACAGTTGCACACCCGGCCTCTTTCACCTCAACCGGATTGATTGATAGGATCAGTACGCCTAATTCTAATCAAAGTTGCACGATTCGCTAATCAATAATAGCGAATATTACTAAAATGTAGTATCTAACGGTGTGATGGTGAGAGAAAGCTAGAGGGACCCTTAGCTGTTCGTTATGCTTATCAATGGTCTCTTGTGGGTGTGCAAACTTCGCTTAGGATTCCGAGTCCCCATAACAACTGATGCCTGGTATCGACGAAAGTAAATGTGTCTTGGTCACTGGGGCGACATCTGGAATTGGTGGTGCACTTGCTCGTGCTATTGCAAACCTCCCGTCACGTCCACAAGTTGTAGCGGCCGGCCGACGCAATGACAGGTTGCAGCAATTGGCAAAGGAAAACTTTGAGACCGTACAAGTCGATCTCGATGCCGATAAGGATTCTTTGAAGAAATTCGTTGCTGATCTTCTCCAGAAGTATCCTGATGTGTGTAACCCTCCACATTGTTGGATACTACTTTCTCATATTTTGCCCAGCTAGATACGGTGGTGCTCTGCGCGGGCATACAACATGAGTTTGATCTAAGGGAGGGAATGGATATTGATAGTGAGAATCTCGAGTCACTTCATATTCGCAGGTTGTGATGCTCTGCCAGAGCTTACCAGGGAGGTCTACATCAA
Source organism: Tricholoma matsutake (assembly GCA_026075535.2). Taxonomy (NCBI): domain Eukaryota; kingdom Fungi; phylum Basidiomycota; class Agaricomycetes; order Agaricales; family Tricholomataceae; genus Tricholoma; species Tricholoma matsutake. The sequence continues at coordinate 6,514,968 of AP026540.1, read as the reverse complement.
TTATACATCGGTAGTCACAATGATCTCGTTCATAACGCCTCACTTCTTGCGACTTGCGGTGAGAGCTCCGAACACCCTATTACTATCTCATGCTGAATGCCACTCAATAGCAGGCTCATAGCAGGCCTTGTTTTATAATTCCAGTAACCTCGGGCCTTTCAATCGTCCCAGGAGCAGCGGTGCCCAATTATTCTGCCACAAAGGCAGCCTTGCACAGTTTCAGCCTCTCGCTTCGTGTCCAGCTGCAAGGTACAGATGTTCATGTCCTGGAAGTCATCCCGCCGTAAGTACAGTTATTGTCTCCTCCTAGCGGTGTGCATGAACTGCTATCTCCCAGGTTGGTTGAATCAGAACTCCATGATCGTCAGTTATAGGCCAGTATACGCCTACTCGCACCATGCTCAAGCTTTGTCATTCAGCTTATGGAACTACCGAGAAATTATCGAAGTTTTGGATGCCCCTGGACGAATACACAAAGGTCACAATGGAAGGACTTAGGAGGGGTGATCCTCATGTCGCTTGTGGCATGGCAGACCAATTGTTCAAGCGCTTTGATATGAGGAAAGGTGAATTTGCTGAAGGATTTCATAATAATATGAAAGCAGCAGTTCTGATGGAAGGATGAGTATTTCAGTGAGTGCAATTATGCCAGCTTTAGCGTGTTCATGAGTTGACGAGAGTATTCCCCTAAGGTTCTACAGTTGGTTTGTTATACAATCCCAACATTCTGTAATCATTTGAACACGATTGCTAATATTCGAAAGATCAGTATCTTGGACAACCGTCTCCAATGGCTTAACAAGGTAATGAGCGCCCGTTGTGGCCAATACCTTGAATACATTCATGATTTAGACCCCAGCATTGGACAACATCAACAGAAAGCTTTTCTAGACCATTTCCGGATATGATGTCAGAGCTCTGTAAAAACTATCTGCAGCTCTCCTATCCATCCGATTAGTTCAGGGCCTCCGTTCTTTACTATGCAGAAACTCCTCCAAAGCATTGTGAGGGCTGGAAATTAGTCTCGATGAGGGAATGGGCATTAAGTCGTGGCTCATTTTGTTAACTGGTTGCTGCATCTGTTCGTCGTTATATCGAGGTCGGCTGCAATTATGATGTAGCTACTTATATAATAACGAGTGCAACCAGCGATCAAATTTTTGCCATATACGTTGGGGACATTGGCCATACTAGCAAGTTCCTCCTCCTTACACTCCCTCCTTACTATTCTGCCTTACTTCCCCTCCTTTGTACCTTTCCCATTCTTGGCGCTGGTCGTCGTCGTCCCGAGGCATTGAATATTTTATATTTTCCTTCTTTCCCATGGATCCATCGGCTGCTGTCTGGCACATTCCTCAAATTTCTATATCTCCCGCTCCCCCGGAAGAAACAGCGATCGAGCCATACTCTCCTTTTCAATTCATTCCGGTCACGTCCGGCGATGAGGCTTCCTTTAGATCTCGGCATCTGACTCCTCCGCCAACCCTCGCGGCCTTTGACCAGAACCCTCTTTACCCCGGAGAGGACGACACTCTTGATACCAGCGCTGTAGCCCATGAGCCCTTTCAACCACCCCTCCAGGCTTCGACAAACAAAGATGTCGGAATCGGTGGCAACCGTGCAGGGGGTCTGCAAAAGAAAATAGTGCCCAATGCACATATAAAGAGTCAGGGTATGATAGACCTCTTTCCGCTGGTTTGTGGTCCATAATAATCTTTCATCCATCTATGGCAGCGGCTAGGCGTGCCATTTTTCTCTCCAGAATACTTGCGCCCCCATCCCCAACAGCGACACTGACTCCGAAGACACCTCCCGATTCTCCTGCTATATTCCATTATACTCTTCCTTCACCCGGCCTTATTTCACCCATCGCACATTTTGAGACGCTGGAGAGAAATTCGACATATGGTGTTCTTCCATATGTTTGTGAGCCTTGGGTCGAGCAGATTGATTTCCGTTCCTCGAGGTGCAACAACCTAGCGGAAGTGGATGGCAAATCCAGTTCTATTGATGTTGCACGAGACTACAAGGGAATGCCGTCACTGGACCAGATATCTGCCCGCATGAATTTTCAGGGACATCTTCGCACTAAGGTCTCAGCTAAATATGCCACAAGGCTTCCTGCCTTCTTATTGCCTTCAGATCATGATTTATGCCTCCCATTAGCTGCCGATCAGCAGAAGAGCTCCATTGAACTCTCTAACTCTCATGTATGTATCATAGCTTCGGATACTGTCATTCTTACGATCTATTTTCAGATCCCAACTACTATTGTTCCACGTTCTGACACTATGGCTTTGCCTACACTTTCAGAATCCACGTTGTGCTCTTTGGATTCTCGGGCACGCAAGGCATATGTTATGGTCTCGACGTTGAAACGGCGAACGATATCAACCGAACACTGTTTTACAGAGCTTGATAGAACGAGTGAACGATCTAGAAAGCGATATAGTGCCCCAGCAGACCTCTCGCCATTCCAGGAGCGCGATGACTTTAAACATCCTGTACTTCTGCTTCCGGGCGGCTTCTGAGGTTGTGCATATTTCTTCGATGCCATCGAGATGCACGTTTGTCTCTAAATAGGCCATTCCTTACGTTCCTTGGTATTTCGAGAAAGTATGGCTTATGATGTAAAGAGTATATGCAAGGTTGGGTGATCTATTCCACCGTTTTATGATGTGTATGCGAGCTCCTAATGGTGAGATATATGCATACTCTGCGTTGCTTAGGAGAATCGTCGCAGTGATGATATGACACTTAGCCGACGTGCTATGGAAGGGCAGCTCAGAGAAATGCGAGGTATTATTCATTTCATCACCCACAGTAATCAAGGCGGACATGTTCATCTGGATTTTCATCATCGGAATCCAAAAGAGGATCTGTTGTGTTTACGATGTGCCACGCCTCTGGTGAACATTAGAAACGAGTCGATCTTGGAAAGACACAAATTATCGCACGTTGAAGCATAGTGCGGTCAGCCCACTGAGAGGGGCGGGTTTGGTTGTTTTGAAGCTGGAATTGAGAATCTAGAATATACTTCAGTTCATGGTACTGACTAAGATGCCACTAGTCACCTTTCTTCTGCGCAACGGACAAGGGTAAATCACGGCGCGGGACATAGTACATGAAAGCGCCTTCATCTCTGAACCTTTCCCGCTCTTGTCTTTGCTGCCGAGGTCGATGAAAGTCGCTATGACCTTCTGGAACAACCAACTATTTTAATTTACACCAAGGACAAAATACGATGACAAAGTACCTGACACAAAATGAGGGGCAGAAGCTTTGGCATTCTTCTCGTATTCTGTTGAAGATACCAGCCGTTGAAGGAAAGCATTTCTCTGGGCGGACATCTTTTTGCCCCAGGCAATCTCTTCTGATGTGTCGACATTCTCCGCACCGATTTGTGCGTCGGTAAGCTTACGCAGAAACGGTGCTTTGCCAGCGTTTGCACGCGAATAACCATCACCAAAGGGGTTGTGCTCGTCCGAACTTTCCAGATAATAGTAAATAAGCCAGAGGAAGGCTTGAGCGCGGTCGAAAGACGAGAGATCTCGGTTCGGCAAAAAAAGATCCAAGAAATTCAGTGACCCATCGAAATGAATAACTGCCAGAGGCTACGTTCATCAATCAACAAGAGCTGCTTGAGGGTAGAATTAAGTTCTCACAGCTGCATGGTTGGCTAGTACAAACACAAGATTAACCACGGTTGTAGGTGGACGTAGTCCTGACCTCTTGTAATTTAAGATAGGTCTCTTATGGAACTTCACCAAATCGGTAGAAGAACTCACCCTTTTCTCTAAAATGTCTTCGGGAGTCGATGGAGGAATTGTCTTCAGTTCGGAAGGAAGGAGAGCGGCTTTAAGGCAATTTTTGATTCGCGGAGCATCCTGAGCATTGCCATCCGTTTTCTGTAGGGAAGGCACCGGATGGTAGGTCCTCAGTGCGGTTTTCATCTCCGGGAAAACTGCAAAAGTTAATGAGATGTTTACATCAATAAACAGCCGTGGTCTCACAGGCCATCGTAGTATTGATGCGCCCAACATTGGTCAGAAGAGAAAACTTGGCAAGTTCAACAGCAAATGCGGGAGTATCCACCATTTTGTCCTTGAGGACTTTGGAACATTTACTTGAATTGTACAGCGCAGAGACGTACAGCTCGGAAAAGGTGACCTTTGCTGACTTCCCTGGCATTGGGCTAGTGAAAACGGCTTTGGCATCCGAAAATATGTGGTTCAGCAAGTCAAATTGTACGTCCTCGCGTGTCAACGGCTCAGCGTCATCACGCTTTATTGGCAAAGCCTTGCGGCTAAGATAACCCACGCTGCTAAATGTCAGTATATATCATGCATAAAAATGCAAGTGCTGACAGTGGTGCTGGATCAGGAAGCCAGTTATGGGACATAGGCGAGGTAGAGGCCATAGGAAAAGAATGATCAAGGCACGAGGTTAGTAGAGTCCACGAGGCGAGGTCGTCCTCGCGTTCCAAGTCACGACCAACCTTAATGGGAATTAAACGGACCTTATGCCATACTGAACGAAGGTGAGGATGTCAAGGATCTCACGATATGCAGCAGGACCTGGAGATTCTGCCGCGGACAAGCAGATATGAACGTACCTGCCATCGACCCGGTGAATTCAATATCATTGTCCTTCAATGTCATTACTTACTGTAATTTTGTTCATGACAGCGCTAGCTAGACTTAGTTCATCAAAACCTCAGACCTCCGAGATCACAATAACCTTTTAGGGAAATTACGTAATTCATAAATTATATTCCGACGAACTCAGAACAAACAAGTATCTATGTCTGAAAAATTCGACGAAGCAACTCAGGTTAGAAATCACATTCTGAACGCGACAGATGCTTACAAGACTGCAATAAAACCAGAAAGAGCTCGCCAGTTTTCTGGAGAAAGAGCAGGCCCAGGTATGCATTATAATCATTCATACAATCGCAGGACTGAGTTTACTGCCCAGGCTAGATTGCATACCTCCATCCACACTTTCACCAGCCTTTGTTGGGACAAGTGGGTTCATTAATCACCGAACGTTTGTTTTGCTAACGAGTGTCATCAAGGTGTATCACTGGCACTCCCTCCACTCGGTTTTCGCGTAGCGAAGAGAGTTGCTTGGCGAATTGTGTGGAGAGGTTCTTGGACACCAGTCTGTTCATGGTCAAAAAAATAGAGGAACAGAGGGAACAAGCACGGCTCTCAGGATGATACATTATCTACTGAACTTTTGCAATTCACTAGTCATACAAACAGGTTCTATGGAAGCTCGCTCCAGCGATTCATGACTCCATCCATATAGCAACTTGACAATCATTGTCATATCTTTACCCATATATAAAAGGCGCATGCGGGCAAGAAAAAGCAGAAAGCATCTAGGATGTCTCGTTTGCGACGCAACCTGAGTGGAATTTCGATTACTGTCGTCGGTCGACGTCCCTCGGAAAAAGACGCAGTTTCCAAGAATCTCGTAACCGATTCATCCTTTTCTTGCCACAATTCTCTCAACCATACATCAAACTGCTCTTTTTCTGCCTCAGGTATCTCGACCTCTGCAGGATGTTGGTTTAGTAAGCCATTTACGGCAGACTTCCTGGTTGGCATGGCGCCGATTGGAACGTCAGAGGCTACATCAAATATTCTCAGGTGAATGTGGACAGCAGGAGGAGGAACGCCACCCATGAAAATGGAACGGAGGGTGTAATAGCTCTGACCGTATCCCATCGGTGGGATCCCTAAGGAGGATTTAATATAGGTTTACAGATGGCTGTCATGGATGCTATTCACCTGGATATACCATTGTGAGATCCATCAATTGTAGACCTGGAATTCGAGGTGCCAAAGAACGCAGGCTGTAATGTAACCCAGTTGACCTTGGAAGCAACATGTTCTTCATGTCAGACTATTTGATATGAGTTCTAGTGGTAGATGTCCGAAAGGAAAGGCCTTACAATTCCAACCTTATCCGCAAACTTCTTGCTGATTGGCCTGGTATGCTGGCTTACAAGCGTTCCTTCAGGGTATAAAATGAAGCAAAGGGGGTTGTCTTCTTCCTCCGCGCGTCTTCCTAATGCAGCTAGATTGGAAGCTAAGAGCACTCGGTCTGAAGCCCAAGAGCGAGAAAGGAAGATGAATTTGAACAGTTGCATCCCCTAGTTCGATAATCAGTTGAAATGACAGGGTAAACATCCGATAAGCACACCCATCCAACAACCGGTATATATTGGAGGCTCTTCTTTAAAGTGATATAGATGTAACCATGAACTCCCCTGGAACCAATAAAGTATGTTAGGCACCATGTGTACCACCAGTCGGCGTAAACCTGTTAGCAGAACATGAGCTGAAACCGACTGTAACTAGAGACTCAGAGTAACCGCACTTGGTGGTTGGATGTTAAAACAAACTTGGTCGGTAGATTTAAGGATATGACTCTTCCGTACTGGTCCCTCACAGCCATATTCTCTATGTCTGCCTTACTAAACCGCCCATTGCCTTCCTGCTGGAATGTTATGCATAACTTTGTGGGTGCAAACCATTGGCACATGAGCACTACACCCATAATTATTACGGTGGGATTAGGTTAGTGGAATGGTAGAGACAAGTGACAAGAAACGAACTTAACAGGCATCCGAACGCTCCCTTGGTATAGCAAACTCCTTTCTCATACAGCTGACTAGACCATTTAAAGGGGAGTGCTCGCAAGGGTAGGAGTAATGCAATTTGAAAACCATGAATCATGAGACATCCAAAATTGAAAGTCATACACCACGCAAGTGCGTTCAATTTCCTAAGCCATGATAACGACGGGCGTTCAGATATGGGCAAGTTGTGGAGCTCGCGAACAGCATTCATACAAATACAGGGGCGGGGGTAGGCTTGTAGGGCTCTAAGGAAGATCTGCCAATGCGGCAACTGAAGTACTGACGGCCCGAGTCCATCATGTCAAGCTTCATCATTATGTAACAAAGCGCTTGGAATTTAAAAAGGACACTACTACATAGTAGTGCAAGATTTGACATTTAAGCGGCTCGGCTTCAACTTCTCCCTTCATGAAAATTTCTACATATGGGTGTATCTAATATACATATTCCAAACCCAGGGGTCTGTATGTCGAGTGTGAGTTTTGTTTTTGCAAGATTAGGGTCGTTCACAGTAGACGAAAGTGATTTCAAAATGTTTTTTTATTCCCAGGAGCACATGTGCCCGAATTCTGATCACACACTGTGACACATTTTTGGAACCCCTTTCGTCCTGTGTGGACTTTGAAATAAAAAGTGTTCGCTCATTGTTTGCAACAGCCTACGTAGATGGTTGCTCGTCGCTGTTGGCAGTTCCCGACACAACATAAGTAATGGATTTCAAATTTCTGCATATAGTTGGTTTCTAAGAGGCGCAAAGGACGAGAACAAACAGGACAGAAAAAGTTGAGAAAACCTCGTTGTCGTTGTGGTTGCACACAAAGGGTGTATTATGCCATTGCAACCAATGAGCCCATGACGTCGGTAAACAGATGTCAACAACGCGTTCGTTTGAACCACCACAATCTCTGCGCTTAGATTTCTCCATCGACGCGTGTGTACTAGTTTTCCGGACGCACATTTCTCTTCTACTGATAATACGTGGCTGCTTAAATTCTAAGTAGTCATGGCTGGTAACCCATCCTCTACTGGATCTCCATCGATATCCTCATCTTCTGTTAACCCGGACTTGCTTTCTCCACCTACCAACAGCAACAGTGCCGTTCCGCCATCCGCATTTTACTCAACGTCCTCACGAAACCGACCAGTCACCCCACCCCCAAAGGTGTCCAATCCAACCAGTACTCCGGTATCGAACAAGACTTCTGGACGTTATACGTATGCCTCTGAAATACATGATAGAGACTCTGCCAACTATCGTCTCGCTCTGGAAACAAGCGGTCTGTTCTTGGGCGCCATGCCGCCAACTCAATTTTTGGACAAATTCCTTCCGATATCTCAAGATACCACAAAGTGCCCGAACTGGGAAGGGGCTTTCGCGGGTGTTGGGAGTGCAGGGAGAGAGGTTGATATGTACGCACCATTCGTAAGCATGGCCCTTGTTTCTGCATCTTCTATGCCTCACTAACATTCAGTAGATCGCTGCAGTGACACCATTCGCCCCCAAATTGAAGTTCATCGATACACACGCCAATCCAGATACCCAGCGCGACAAACTTGCGCCTGATATCAGCATCTATCCCATTAATGATCAACCGCAAGGAGATGCCAAGACCGATTTCTCGAAAATGGACCTCTTTGTCGAATTCAAGATCGCCGATACATCTGACCCATTCCGTGACCCAGAGGATCCTCTGCATCCAAAAGCAGGCGACTTTCGCTTCGAGAATGACTCGGACGATGCCCAGCTTGTTCGTGGCCAACTGGCCTCTTATGCTGCTGCTCACTCGGGGTGTCAGTTTCGTGTTCACATTTTCTGTGTTCTTGTGTGCGGAACGTATGCGAGGTTCATTCGTTGGGATCGTGATGGCGCGACTGTGACCCGGCGCTTCGACTATACCAAACATCCCCACTTCCTCGCTGGCTTCTTTTGGCGTTACGATCATCTTGATCGTCGCCGGCAGGGTTACGACACTTCGGTCTCATCAGCGACCCCGGAAGATATTCAACAAATCCAGCCCTTCGAAAGCCGTTGGCGTGACAACAACCTGGCTCACTGTGAATTCCGTATACTCATGGTTCCGGACCGTGATGAGCCTGAAGTCGAAAAGCGATTTATCGTATCATTTCCTCCAAAGTACACAGCTCGCTCACCGTTCGGACGAGCCACTCGACCGATGTTGGCTTTTGATATGGAGACGAGAGAGATTGTCTTCCTGAAGGATTATTGGAGAGCGGATGTAGATGGAATGGAGAAGGAAGGTGAAATTTACGCGCTGTTGGAATCAAATCGTGTGCCAAATATCGCATCGTTTGGAAAGGGGAATGATGTCCGCGATCACATGACCCTTACGCATACACTAAGAGACGAGTCGTGGGCTTGTTGGTCAAGAGATATGGTGGCCCTCAGACACTACCGGATGTCCCTGGATGTGGTCGCTCGGCCATTGACTTCTTTCTACTCCTCACGGGAGTTTGTGAGTGCCATAGCTGACGCCATGCAGGGTAAGACATCTTTTGTGGACTCTGACCTTATAACTAACTCCTCGCTTCACAGCCCATCAAGTTGCCTACTTCAATGCTCATGTCCTTCATCGTGACATTAGTGCAGGTAACATCTTAATCACCGACGACAACAATGGCCTCTTGATTGACTGGGATCTCTGCGTCAACCTAAGCAAGCTAAAAAATGACAATAAGGTATCCATTGCGAGACGACCTGACAGGACGGTAAGTGCCTATCTCTTTGCAGTCGCCCTGTCTCTGACGATGTCTTCAGGGAACGTGGCAGTTTTTATGTCAGCTGCGCTTCTTCAAGACAATGACAAATGTAATGAGCTCGAGGACGACCGTGAATCATGCCTTCATGTCCTGACTTGGACAGCGTTACATTTCACTAAGCATACTATTTCTGGAGGCGGTTCGAACAGATTCCTCAGAGCTTTTGATGAGGAGTATGAAACCGCAGACGGTGTAAAGGGAGGAGACCTCAAGAAGGGTTTCCTGGTAGGCTGTGATAGACCCCGTACGGTCAAATTTGACCGTTGCCCCCAGCTGGACGCGCTCATTAGAGAGCTCACCGAGGCATTCGCCACTCGTTACGAGGAGCCGCCAACAGCCAATCAGCTTGACGTGCTAAACCAAATGCAATCGAGCGGCATTCCGTCATCTTTTCTGGAGGAAAATACCGCATTCAAATACCAAAAGCATCTAAATGACCTGGTATCGCCAAGCTGGCTTGTTGATACCTTCCGGCGCTTTCTTGATATAGATACTTGGCCACCGTCAGACAAAGCGCGAGGACAGCCTATTAGTACTGGATCTAGCAAGAAACGGGCGAGGGATGAGGGCAAATTGGAGCTGCGGATTCCAGGCATGAAGTCTCAGAGGCTTTCCGATGGTAGTGGGTCACGTAGTGGGTCATGACTACCTTCGGTTGAACTGGGAGCTTCACATTTATAACTGATTTTATTGTTTGTATCACTATTTTTGCTTTCATCCGTGAATGGTATTACAGGCTGGACTCTTGTGATCATTTGACGCAAGCGTCAAATGCTGCTGAATCAGTACTCAACACGTTCTCGTGACATTATTCCAGTTGTGTCTCCGACGCAAGTGCGAGGGTGTGCATCGAATGTTGGTAGAGCGCTATAGCTAATAGTCGTTGGTCAAGCGTTGTCCCTTGCAGTACCTATCCCCCGCCTTGGAAGTTGGCAGATCACTGGTAGCTAGTTTATCTGTCAATAATTTAATGAACATGATGATCTTGTACGGTCTAAGACATCTGGTGTGCCAGTGATGGCCAAGAACATATTGATTTATCTCGACGCCTTGGGACAGAAAGCTACTGCAGGGGAGGCCTGACCTTGCATGGCAGGCACGATCCAACACAGCATTCAAGAAGAGGGGTGAGCCGCCACAAATTGGAACAGCGACCGTAACCACCTTGCAAGTGATGTCTGGACGGTCTGGCCGAGCCCACCTTGCTGCACCGTGTTTGTACAACTGTTCCCCAACCACCAAATGTCGGGCACCACAGTAGGAGGAGGTGGATTCACTGTTTTTTGAATGTCATTGGCATGTGTCAGTCAATACACCGGCGGAAGGACCGGGCTTTGTACATGTTGTGAAACACATGACACAGCTTATTGTCGGGTGGAGAGACCTTGCAAGCAAGGTAATGTTTTTTTATTCCCAGGAGCACATGTGCCCGAATTCTGATCACACACTGTGACACATTTTTGGAACCCCTTTCGTCCTGTGTGGACTTTGAAATAAAAAGTGTTCGCTCATTGTTTGCAACAGCCTACGTAGATGGTTGCTCGTCGCTGTTGACAGTTCCCGACACAACATAAGTAATGAATTTCAAATTTCTGCATATAGTTGGTTTCTAAGAGGTGCAAAGGACGAGAACAAACAGGACAGAAAAGTTGAGAAAACCTTGTTGTCATTGTGGTTGCACACAAAGGGTGTATTATGCCATTGCAACCAATGAGCCCCAGTGAAGAATGTGGATATTACCTAACATTTTTTTTCATCCTCTCACATAAAATCTATAATCTCCCATTAATACCTATTCACTGCCCTCTGAACAAGAGTGTAACTGGTTGAATTGATTATGATTCAACGACATCATTAGAGGGTGGTTGGCAATAGAAATGTATATTTCTTCTCACATATATTTTGTGATGTGATATGTCGGATCTTGAATAAATATGATGTGGAATGAGGAATGTGATGCATTCCATCTCAGTGGGATTCTTGCTATTCATCGTAGTATGTAGCATTGGCACAAAGACTGAATGAGAGTTGCATTTGATATAATGATATTCTCCATAACAACCTCTATCATCAGCTAAAAGACTCAGGGAGAGCCATGCTCACCCAATTGTTCTTTATGATCATGAGGAGAGCTGCATTCACTATTTGTCACAATCATACTACAGGTCGGAGAGCCATGTTCAGTACCCTCATGATAAAGATTCAGCTTATAAGTGTGATGATATCTACTATTTATCAACTCACCTCACATATCATGGATTGGGAGCAACACAGGCGATTTCTTACTCAGGTCACAGCCATAGTCGTCAACTTAGTTGTGTGTGCTACACTGGCCTATGGTACTCCACAGTTTGACCGAATCCCATATCATGACTCTGCACTGACTGGTGCTAATTGGGTTAAGGAGTTGATGGAGGGCCATCCAGAGCGAATTTGTTGTGAACTTGGTGTCCACCTGCATGTATTTAAGATATTGGTAGCATATCTCCAGGTCATCAGTGAAACACACTCCAGGGATGTCTTCCTTGAAGAACAGTTGGTGATCTTTCTGTACCAATGTACAACTGGGCTGTCAATTTGTCATGTAGGTGAACACTTCCAACGTTCCAATGAGACAATCTCAAAGTACGTCTTCTAATATTGCATATCAATTGCTTGCTTACACTTGTCCATGCCAGATATTTTTTAAAGATGCTGAATATCTTCTCATCCAACCCATTCTATGCCGACTACAGTATTTGACCGGTCACTTGTACACCATGGGTCACTTGTACATTTGCCTTTTTCTTACTCATATTGGCTCTGGGAATACATATTTTTGCTTCCTGAGGTCCAACAAGTATCTATACACTTTGCATAAGCAGTTGGTAGTGAATATCTAGGTTTGCTGTTTTAGGGTGGCTGATTGATCCGGTTTAGTGCATGATCATAAAAATAGAAACCCAGTTCTCAGTGATGACAAGGACTATTTGAATGGAAAGAAAACTTCCCAACCCAATCTATGAGAGCCTGTTAACATATTTAACAGCAAAACTTCACTAACAAATACTGGAATCATGTTCTATGAGTCAGATTACACGAAATGATGAGGATAAGGGTGACATATGTCACATATGTCACAGGTACACATTTCGTGCTTTATATTCTGTAGTACTTGATTACCTGACTATGGAGACTATATTTTGATACTATTAGGCATAGAAATACTGGTTTTAATTTTTAGAGCTCAGAATTATATACTATAGCCATTCTACAGGCTATTCTGGCAAAAGTGTACAAGTGAGCCATTTTGGTCAATTCAGGTACCATCGGAAGCTGATGCCTACCATGCATCCAGACTGCGACCTCTGGATACCAGGTTGCATACACAACATATTTTGATGCCTACCTATCATATGTAACTCAGACCTTGACAATATCTCCCATAGATCTCTCACAGGAAGCTGAACATTGATTTAGTGTACACGTGACTGGTCAAATACTGTATGTACACTTGCCTGGCATCAATGACCCAATTTCTAAATACATCACAGACAATGACAAGTTCTACCCATTTTTTGCAGGTGCAATTGGTGCATTGGATGGGACCCATTTTGACTGCTCAGGTACTCCAGAACAATGGGTGATTGCTCGTGATCGTAAAGGCCGTGTTACACAGAATTGCCTTGCTGCTTGTGGCTTTTCACACAGATTTGTGTATGTCTTCAGTGGATGGGAGGGATCTGTTACAGACTCAACAATGTTTAACAATGCCTGCATCACAGACTTGCATGTTCCAACAGCCAGCAATCACTATTGATGCAGGCTTTCCCAACTCACTTTCCCTTATGCTCCCTTATCGAGGTGTACACTATCATCTCATGGAATGGAGCTGTGCAGAACTTTGGTACTGTATAGTTCCAAGACTCCATATCATCTGATTCTTACATTTGTGATAGCCCTGCCAGCGCTCAAGAGCTGTTCAATCTCCATCACACATCAGCACGCAATATTGTTGAGCACATTTTTGGCATCTTGCAGAACCGGTTCACAATTCTGAGGAGCAATCCCAACTTGGATGTAGATACACAAGTGAAGCTTGCTCTGGCACTTGCTGCCATTCACAATTTCATTAGGGAGTATGATGATGAGGACATACAGGAGCTTCTCAATCGTGATGCTGCTGATCAGGCAACACTGCCAGGACATGGTGTAGACACTGGAGATTTGGCATTGGGACCTGCCAGGACTGCAGAGCACCAAGTCGCAGATAGTAGGAGAGATCTCATTGCTAGTGCAATGTGGCAACAGTATCAAGCTGAACTGAGACGAAGGGGAGCCATATAACTACACATATGATTTTACATGTAGTAGTCTACATATCACTTGTGAGCAATGTTTGTTTGGGGAATACAGATGCAAGAATAAAAATCAAGCCATTGTGGTGATGTCAGCAGGAAACCCGCAGTGCTCCACCAACTGCTTCTCAAGCCACTTCTTATGTAGAACATCGCGTTGCAGCGACATATATGTATCTGCTTCTGTTGTGTCAGCTTTGAACAGGTCAATCAGTGCGATCATGCATGCATCATCCAAGTGGGTCTCAATCTCCTGGAGACGAGCCATGGCTTTAGCACAACATTCTGGAGAGGTATTGCGGACGCGCTCCTGAGGTTGTACAAGACTACACTCGATCATTTTGTTAAATGTGTCCAATGACTCCTTGATGCCATTCAATGCAACCGTGCCTGGAACAGTGGAGAGCTGTTTCTTTCCTGCCACTGCTGAGGACCAGCCTGATTGGCTGGCATCCAGTGCCGAGTATTTACATTTTGAGGAGGTGGATGAAGATCCTGTGATGTGTTCGATTTGTCATAATGAAGATGGAGGTGGCAGGTCATGATGACTGGATCCAATGGATGGTGGAGGCAAAGAAGGTGGAGGTGGTGTAGTAAAGTGGAGGGGGTAGACTTATATCACATGCCACAAGAACACGATTAATGTATATTTTGCTGTTGTGTAAAAAAGTCTATCAATGTAATTAAAACTGGCCCTTATAAAGGGACCGGTGGCTTGCGCAAACACTAAGTAAATATATGTAAATACTGGGCATCACCCCGGATCACTACATTCTCCCCTTCTGGCTTGGACCCATGGTCCAAGCCAAAACCCAAAAGAAACAAGACATGTACAAGAAAGTTTGTCTTCACCATGATGGTGGGAAGGAAACTAAGTCCCAAGGAGACAGGGCAATGGAAATCCATTCCGCATCCGAGCGGGGTGGAGACGAGAGTCATGCAAGAGGTTATTTTGCCTCCTCGCCACATAGGGAGGAGGTGGAAGGCAAGGGTTCCATACCAACAGGGTCATCAAGATCCATCCCGCCTCCGAGCGGAGTGGAGAGAATAGTGGGGGTCAGAGGAGCCATGGTTTGGGAGACGGGGGTCAGAGGAACAGGGGAAGGCCCAGGCAACTGTTCTCCTCTGAGGGGAGCAGTCATGGAGCCTGCCTCTTCATCAGTCTCTGACACTGAGTCAGTCTCCTCGGTGTCATATCCCTTTTTGTTCCATCGACTTTGGGTGACCCGCACGGTGGGGAAGCTAGACTGGATTGCTCCAGACTTGTTTGGAGCCATGCTTGCGGCAGCAGCACATTGTCTCCTTTGCTCATTTTTGGCACGGTTCTTATCAGCCTTGGTTCGGTGCGGGGGACCCACATAGGTCCATCCCCCATCAGCATAGTCTGGGGTCGCCAACACTTGGGAGGCAGTCCCTTGAACCAGCTCGGGGACTCCAGGGATCAGATTGGACTCAACCGCAATGATGGGCTGAGTAGGAATAGGATTGGTGGATGGGGGAATGACAGCAGAGGGAACTGTCATTGTGGATGCATTGATATTCAACCATGCCTGAGGCAAGTTAGGATGAATGGAGAGGGATCGAAAGCCAGATGGGCCCACTGGTGGGGAGACCACTGAGGTTGGAGCAGCGGGGGTAGGTGCAGTAGGAGACATGGGACAACGTGCATGGACACTGACAACCCTGGGTGGCCTCCCAGGGGAAATGCAAGGTCGAGTGCATCAGGGTCTCATTTCTGCTTAGGAGGTGGGGGCTGAGTTAAACACCTGCTCCCCGGTGGGGCAATCCACCACTGGGGTTCCGTCATCAAAGAGGCATCATAGGCATCGGGGGCAGGTAACTGCTTCAAAAGTTGGAGAATGTCTGAAGCCGGAGCCGAGTCTTCTTCACGTCATGACTCCGCTGCCCCGGTGACCCATCCTAGCCCATAATGATAAGCTTCTCTGATCTCATGGTCAGAGACTCCCAGAAGAGCAAGATGGCAAACCACGTCCTCGACGGTGATGTTGGGAGAAATGTTCGACATAAACTGTCGATCACGCCGAATGCTCATAGATAGGTGTAGCTCCTGGCGGGTCCTTCGGTATAACCCGGGGGTACAGAACACTTCTGCCAGGAGTAATTGTAATAGTTGTTTTTGCTTCTGGGGAATCCCAGAAGGAATTTGTTGCCTCATGAGGAGCATTCCTCGAACATGAGGGAGGCTAACTCACGAGTGATCCAGTATCAACCCGGGGGCATTCCGGAATTGAAATAGTTGGCGATGCATAAACTGTGCCCAGGACTCTGGTGAGTCGTTGACCGGAGGCTGAGGCATCTGGTCAGGGTCCTGGAGTCAGTGGATTCCCTTAGCTGACTGGCGCTCCACAGGCAACCACTTGGGAAGTCTCCCAGTCACAATCGTGTGGCTCATGAGCAACGTGCGAGCCACAGGGGCAGTTAGACTGGCCATGCACAGGTATGACTGGGCCCGTCGAAGGTCCAGTTCATTTCCTTCTTGTTGGGCAGCCACTGCCCAGCAATCAAACTCTGCTGCACTTCAGGGTAGTTTTGGGGCCATAGACGGGGGTTCCCTAGGAGTGGGTACCCAGTTGGCAGACCAGGAATGGGAGAGGGATGGGACCTGGAGGTGATGTTTCGGAGAGGCGGGCAGAAGTGGTGGGTAGTGGGTGCGAAAGCCATCCACCTCCATGGCATTGATGGGGTTCGAGGAGGATGGGAAGGACCAGGGGGCAGAGCAGCAGGCCTTGAAGCAGCACCTGCATAGTTGGATCGAACGAGGGGCCCAGCGACTGGGGAAGGCTCGCGAGCACAGGATCTCTTAGTGGGCCAGTCTTCTCACTGTCGGTCCACCTGATCCTCGAGGCTGTGAATCCTAGCCTTGAGGTTGGTGATCTCATTGTTGTAGCTGTTGTACGTCCACTCAGCGGTGCATCTGACTTCCACCATGAGGTCTCAGTCTTGTCAATCCTGAGCCTCAAAGTAGTCCCTGTCCTGTTCAAATTTGTGCTGGTACATGTGCATCACATAGGCCTTGCAAACTTCACATCCTACCCGCTGAACTATGACACCCAGGTGACTATCATACCTCCACTCCTCCCTAGGGGGGGTGGTCCTCGTTTCTCATCTCTGATCGACTCTCGCGTGCTCAACAGAGCTGCCAGTGGATGGAGACCGTCTTCTCCTATCCTCTCTCCTCAAGCCTTGCGGTTTGAATTCTCTCCTCACTTCCCTCCTTGAGCCTTGCAGTTTGAGGTCCCTCCTTTCTTGCCTTTCCTCCCTCCTATCCCTCTCCCTTTGAGGCATGTCAGCCTCACGAAAATGGTGAAAAGTTGGTGAGTCATCCATTGAGTAGTCGTTGGACTGGCCATCCATGATGAATGGTTGGACTTGAAGAAAGAAAAGAAAAAAAATTGATTCAACTCTGCCGGTCAACTGTACAGCACTTTCCCATGCCTCAGGAAAAACATGACCATCACGCCTGAAGAGTTTGAATCTTCCCACCATTGTAAAAGATGCCAGGCCCACAGCTGCCTGGCCTTCTTGACCAAGTTGAGAAGTTCTATCGTCCTTTGTGTGCTGGTGCACACTTGGGCAGATCCATCCATTCCTTGGCACCCACAAGGGCCAAGTAAGCATCCAGGGCAGCCAACTCATTGCACATGGCCAGCAGTTCCCAAGTGGACTCGCCCACACTCCACTTCACCTCCAATTCCAATGCACAACCCTTCCAATGATGGGACATGATCTCCTTGACCCACCATTCAGCGTCGTCAGGGGCGCTGAAGTCGTAAGGGTCCAGGCACCTTCTGTTGGGAAACAGGGTGTTATCATTCTCATAATGGGGACGTAGCAGGTTCACATGGAATCTGCCATGTATCTGCCGACTCTGGAGCTTGGAAGGTAAGTCCAGATCATAATTGGAAGTATCTGGGTAGCTTCACAGGACCTCATACGGTCCTATGAACTTGGGAAGGAGCTTACTGGCCCTCCCCTTGGGCAATGTCAGGTTCTTGGTAGAAAGGTATACTTTCTCTCCTGGTCTGATGTTGGGCTCCTTTCCACGCTGTTTGTTGGCATGGAACCATTGGAACATGCGCTCAGCGATAATATTGTCATGAGTGATCACCATGTTGCATAACGCATCCATGGTGAAGGTCCGTACTCCGGGTGGCACTTGCTCTGGAGTAGGTATTTCTCGCATCATGCGAGGAAGATACCCATAGGTTACCTCAAATGGAGCCATCCCAGTAGCCCGATTGATGGTGGAGTTGATAGCAAACTCAACCAACGCCAGGAATTTGACCCAGTCTTTCTGGTTGGAAGCCACAAAAGACCGTAAGATCTGAGCGATGGATCGATGGCTTGCTCAGTAGCACCATCCATCTGAGGATGGAAGGAGGTGGACATCAGTAACTTTACATTCAAGACTCGGTGGACTTCCCACCACCAGCGGGAGGTGAACTTGGAATCCCAGTCCGAAACGATGGATCCAGGCAACCCATGTAGCCTAACTATCTCTTTGATGAAAAGAGACGATAACTCAGAGGCAGTGGTGGTGATTGTTATGGGAACCAGGTGCACCATAGATGACAATCGGCATATCACCACCCATAGGTAATTAAACCCTTCCGACTCAGGGAATGGACCAATAAAGTCCATCCCTATGGATTCCCAAGGATGGATCGGGGTGGGCAACAAATGTAACTTACCCGTAGGGGAGTGATACTCCCCCTTGGACTGAATGCAGGCCTCACACGATTCGCAGAACTTATCCACTTTGTATTGGAGGCAAGGCCACCAATACCATCGCCTAACATACTCAGAGGTCTTTGTCGGGCCAAAGTGCCTGACAATTGAGTGGGCTTGGTCGATGATACAGCCATGTAAAGTTGTGTCCTTGGAGGGCACTGAGGGAATGCACACAACATGTTCTCCTCCTTTGTTCTTCATCCATATTATACCGTCGATCACCTCAAAGTTGGGGTGATCTTCTGGGTTATCCAGGACTTTGCCAAATACATTGTCCTCCTTATATCCCTGTTGGATGTCCTCATCCATCAGATCCTGTTCTGACAAGGACACCTTCAAATCCTGGTGTTTGGCCAGTGATTCATATACTGTGGGGTCTTCCCCTCAGGGCTCTTTAAGACCTCCCATCCCATTCTCGTCCTGTGCACCGGCGAGCACTGCTGCAGCCAGTTCTCAATCCTCAACCCGCTCATGCAAGGCTCTTAGATGCTCTTCTGCTCAATGGACCTGGGCCTTGGCAGATTGTGTCTCAATGACTTGATTCCTAATTTCCAAATGACAATCCCAGGGCAAGTCCTTGTGCATAGGATCAAGGCATACATTGGTGAACACATAATGTTGCACCAGGGGTGCATCTTCCCAGTTATCAAACTGGTAATACCGGGACAGGGCATCTGTGACCTTGTTGAGGTTCCCTTTGACATATCATATGTCAAAGTCAAAGCATGAGAGGTACTCCATCCACTGGGACTGATGGGCTGATAATCGACACTGGGTCTGGAAAAACTCCAAGGCCTTGTGATCTGTCACCACGTGAAGTCGCCGACCTATTAGCTTATCTTCCCACTTGAGAAGCACCTCAAGGATCACGATGGTTTTGTGCTCAAAGGTCCTATAGTTCCTTTGAGCATCCAAGAACTTTTTGGATAGGAATATGGCCAGTCGACAGCTCTGCCATTCAGGGCCCTGCCCATACATGGCCCCAACCCCAAATACCGAAGGGTCACAAATCACCCAGATGGGCTCCTCTGAGCTGGCATCAATGGGTTTTAGAACTGGGGTCGAACAACAGATGTCTTTGATAGTCTGGAAACAGCTATCGTGCAGAGGATGCCAATGGAATGATTGTCCATTCTTCATCATAGCAGAGAGTGGACTGGTGTATGCCAAAATATTGGGGA
Organism: Tricholoma matsutake; assembly: GCA_026075535.2. Taxonomy (NCBI): domain Eukaryota; kingdom Fungi; phylum Basidiomycota; class Agaricomycetes; order Agaricales; family Tricholomataceae; genus Tricholoma; species Tricholoma matsutake. The sequence continues at coordinate 6,495,268 of AP026540.1, read as the reverse complement.
GGAAGTGGGCTAGGTACTGAACTAGTCCCAAGAACCATTACACCTCATGATAGTTTTGAGGCACCTTCCATTCTTGTATCCTTGCCATTTTATTGCTGTCAGCGTGGAGGCCCTTGTCATCTATCATATGGCTGAGACATTCAAGTTTCTTGGCATATAGTTCACATTTATCCACATGAAGGTACAGTTCATGCTCTCGTAGTTTATTGAACATGAGCTGCAGGTGGTGTTGATGTTCAACAACTGAGTCACTGAACACAAAGATATCATCAAGATAAGCATGCATGAACCATCCAATGTACTCCCTGAAGATGCAGTTCATCAATTGTTGGAAAGTAGCTGGGGCATTGCAATCACCCTGCTGCATCACCAGGCTCTCAAAAGTGCCCAGTACCATCACGAACACTGTTTTCCAGACATTCTCTGGGTCGACCAGAATCTGCTCATAAGCATCAGATAAGTCAATCTTTGAACGATACTTCGCTTGAGCTACATCCAGCCTGATCAGGTCCTGATCAGGGAAAGGCATCACATTCTTGATGGTATTGTCATTCCTCTTTTTCACATTCACCATGGTATGAATGTCCCCATTTTTCTTGGGGACCACCAGCATTGGAGCAGCTTGCTCTGGGTGCACTGGTCTCCACCATCCCACCTGACAATACCTCTCAATCTTATTGGCGAGGGGTTGTCGCATCGAGTCGGGACACTTAGGTAAGTGATAGTTATACCTCTTCTTTTCATCCACCAATGGGATTTGATGGTTGATCTCCCTCATTGGAGGGAGTCATTCTGGTACACCCTGCAGGATGTCCTTGCAGACCTCAAGCCATTCCTCCCACAACCGGGGAATGTCCTTCTTGCCCAAAGGTCCTTGGGTCTTTGCGCTCTCAACTAGCTCTTCGCAGATAGCAAAGAGTGCTTCATTCAGGTCTGACAGTTGCTGTTCTGAGAGCACCTCCTGCACTGTGGGGCGACCTAGATCGATCGTGCAATTTGGTCCCTCGGGGTATCTGTCCCAAGTAAACTCCTCAACATATTCATCCCAATCGCCAGAGTCCTCATCATTGCTCTCCAGCTCCTGGTCAAGGCCCCTATTTGAGGAATCCAAGTCTTTGTCTTTGGGCCCCAGGAGGATGGGGTCTGATGTCCCCAATCCATGCCCCTTATGGGGACAATCCACATCGTTCTCCTCCTTCATTGTCATGGAGGCCCGGCCTCTAGATGGAGGCTGGGCTGAAACCAAACTTATCCCTAGCTTATTGGGATCCTTCAATATGCTGACAGCGGCCCTTGTGCCGCTGTCAAGTCACTCATCCTGTACAGGTTGAGTTCTCATGGCATATCTGCGTACTTGTCGAAAAGTGCTTTTGCTCTTGACAATGGTGGGGAGGACCTGGCCCTGAAACCACACCTGGTCTTGCTCGAAGTCCAGGATGAGCCCATATTTCCTCATAAACACCATACCCACAATGGCGTCATATCTATTGAGGTTGATCACATTGAAATAATGATTGGGTCTTATGGTCCCTAATTCGAACTCTGCAAAGAGCCCGAAATTGATTTTGGACTGACTTCCCACCGTACCTAGCTGGAGGGGTACTGGGTCCTCCAGCTCGTGCACTTTCAGATTCGCAGATATGGTAAACTCAGGTGAAACTGAGTCTGCCGTACACCCCGAGTCTAGAAGTACGTTAGCTTCAAGACCATGGATCTTCATCCTTATGATGAAGCATCAGTTGTCCTTCTCAGTTCGAGGAGGTCGGACAATTTTCTTGGATGACTTCCTCAGGGCAGGGGGGCGCCTGAGATTCATGGAGATGGGAGGGGAGGAGTCAGTGATCACCCCCATCTGCTCAGGGGGATGACTTGGTTCAACCGTCTCCTCCTCGGAATCCTCCTCTGAGTCGGATACCGATTGCATGGAGGGACATGAGTCAGATGCTGAATCTGACTCATAATCATAGATTGCCTCCTGGATGACTCCAAATCGTTCGGGGTCATCACCTTCATTGGATCCTGATTCATTGTCTGAGTTCAGGGGGTATGGATCCCCATCAGAACTGTATTGGGATCCCAACATGTCCTGGTCTGATTCCTCAGGATCACTATGAACTAATGCCAATTGTTCATCCTCCACTGGAGGGGGATCATTCTTGGTGCCATCAAGTTCCTCATGGGCAGCATACATCCTTGTGCCCATATGGGGTTTCGATTGTCCCAGGGTATTGTACTCGGGACACTTGTTATCAGTGGAGTAATGACCTAATCCCCTGCACTTGTAGCAGATGGGAGGAGGCTTGGTTTCCTCATACTTTTTAGTAGGGGCATGATCTCTGGGAGTCCAGTCTCCAGATATGGGTGTCTTCCTATCCTCCTGATGAGGTTCCTTCCTCACAGAAAACACTTTGTGAGTTCTATTGGGCCTGTCCCTGTTCCTAGGTCGACTGTCTTGCCTGGGTGGATCTCGGGTCCATTCATGAGATTGCTCAGGGGACTGACCCTCCTGGGCAGAGGTGGTCACCTTGGGTTTTGGAACATCCTTACTGGAAGACAGGGCCTCCACCAGGCACTTACACTCCTGGTATCTCTTCTTCTTCCTGAATATTTCTTTGGCCTCACAGGCATAGTACAGGATGGTATCCATGGAACTGGCTTCCGTGGAACAGCCTTTGTCAAATATGAAAGACACCATAGTCTGGCATAACCCAGACAAAAGTTGGGTCTTGAAGGTGAAACGGTCCAGGGCTTGGATCATCCTGGTAGCATATTGCTCCAGTTTATGGTAATAGCTCATGACTCCTTTGACTACATCATATTTCACCTTTGCAAAGTGATTGGCCATGTCATGGGTAGCATTGTTGTGTATAAACCGATCATATAGACCGGTGATCACATCCTTAAAAGACCACTGGGCCCAGTGGCAGTATACTCCATCCACGTTGTCCTCAAACCAGATCAGGGCTACTCCTTCTAGGTACATGCCTGTATACTCAATCCTTTCGGCATCGAGACTGGGACCACTCATTTTGCTCACCTTCAACCATTGAAGGAGAGTGTTCAGCCACTGTTCGAACACCTCAGTATCCGAGCTCCCGCCATAAGTTGGGGGAGTGGGAACATGGGGTCCATTCTTTCGATCCAGGAGCAATTCCACAGTTGCGAACACCTTATTGTCAATCTGCTGATGGAACTTGGCATGCATCACCTTCAAATATTTGGAAGGGCGACAGGTGCCTTTATCTCGGTAGGATTCGAGCTCCCCACTGTACTCTCGTCGATGGGAATGGGCATCTGTGTGAGCAGAGGCAGATGGGGTATCTCCTTGATGACTGATGCTTGGGTTGGGTCTCGACCTTGAGCAGGACCGAGAATTAGGGCGAAGGAGGCTATGCTCTTCGACCTCGTCCTCCTCATCATAGGGAGGAGGAGTTTCCTCATCTCTATCGCTATCATTGCTGTCGCTGTCGGAAGGGGAGGAGTCACCTCCTCCACCTCCAATTCTCCTTGGCCCTCTGCACCCAGGGGTTTCTTCTCTTCTTCCTTGCTCTGGATGAATAGAGCTAGGAGCATGGCCATGTGGGCTTTCCTTGGAAGAGGGGGCCTCTTCATATGGGAATCCCTTGACATCAAAATGTATACCCTGGTCTGGGATATTGGTATGCTGTCCCTTGCAGAGAGCAGAGTCTCTGAATCATTGAAGAGCCACTTTGCTGGCTCCATCGTAGTGAACTGACTTCTTTTGAGGGGTCCCAATGTCGGATTCCTTATGGTTTGAAGCGGGGGTCCCACCATGAGAAAGATTTGGAGTACTATTCTCCTCCCGACTGGGAGGAGAGGCGGGGCCCTGACTACCAGATTCACAACAAATTTGGACAGAGAACCCCCTCATCAGCTCTTGTATTTGCGCGTTGAGTTGAGTTGGGTCATAACTGTCCTGATCCAGGTGCCTGTTGATGATCTCACAGGCCAGAGTGGTGTATGAGGCTATGCTCCTTTCCTCCTGGCTAGGTGGAATGATGTTTTCAGGTTTCTTCTCCTCTCGACATCGTTTGCTACTTCCCTCATCCATAGGTGTGGGTGAGGGAGTCGAGACTGGTCTACCAGATGGGCACATGGGGTTCTCTCACAGCGAGGTATTTCCATGATTGTGGTGAGGGGCAGACTGGCTCTCCCAACTAGGGGAGAGTCTGGGCATACTCTCTGGAGAGTGTGGACCCGAAGAGGGGGGAGGAGATGGGGAAGGTGAATCATTCTGACAATGGACCCTGCTAGCAGGAACTGGATCTTGGGTCGATGCTCTCAATGCCGAATCGACTTCTTCGACTTCTTTGACGGCACTCAACTGATTCCCATCAGCTGGGTTATGGGACTGGTCACCAGGGGGTTCTGAATCCAAACCACCTTTAGTCCTGGCTCAGGCGGTCTTCTTCTTTACTTTCATAGAGGACATGTCAGTTGGGCTGGGGTCCATTGCGGGTAGTGTCAAACTCAGATCACGAGTCTAGATGAACTGTCGCCAGTGGCATCAGGGTCAATTTTGATATTATGGCATGATATGACATTCATGAAGGCAAAGTTGAGTGGATATTCTTTTGGTAAAATAACAGATTTGAGTGTTCAAAAAAGTGTAGTAAAGCAAAGGGGGTAGACTTATATCACATGCCGCAAGAACATGATTAACGTATATTTTGCTGTTGTGTAAAAAAGTCTATCGATGTAATTAAAACCAGCCCTTATAAAGGGACTGGTGGCTTGTGCAAACACTAAGTAGATATATGTAAATACTGGGCATCACCCTGGATCACTACAGGTGGTGTAGATAAAGGAACGGTAGGAGGCTGAATAACAGGTGTTCGCAGAGCAGATGAATTGACAGGAGTCTCCTCGTCGCTGATTGGTTCAGGAGGCATAGTTGAAACTGCACTAGAAGCACCCTGTGTTTGATCAGATGGTTGGAAAGCATGGGTTCCCTTTCCAAGGCCAGGCATGAGTGCCAACATGATATGGTAGAGAGGAAATCCCTTGTTTGTGTACATCTTGGTGCCATCATGTTTCTGCAACTAAATCAGTGGCACAATCAGACAAGATTAATGTACAACATACTGTAATGTATGCCTTCCAAGCATCCACTTCACCTATGCCAATATTCATTCCTTTTTCATCATCCCAATTAAAACCAGATAACCCTTTCAGAGTTGTGACAGTATTGTAGGCAGTCCGAAGCTGGAGAGAATTGGTTGATCATTGAAGATCAAGGAGTCCAGAGAACTGTACACACCCATGAATATTTAGATTTACAGGCTTTGGCAGTCTTAGGAGCACCCATTCCATGATGCAATGCCATCTCTGCGACCAGCGCATTCCAGACAGCCGGCTTAAAGTTGGCGCCATCTGCTGTGGCATCCTTTTTAGAGCAAAGGAAAGTGATCATTCTTTCCTCATCAGCGGGGGACCAGTGACACTGAGGGGCAGCAGCAGCAGCACTGGCAGCAACATTGGCAGCAGGCAGAGGCCTAGGGGGACTGTTAGATGAACAGCGTGTATGCATGATGACAAGTTGTTCAATGCAAGCCTGAGTCAGCATGTGGCTGATGTTCACATGCCATCATACTCGGCATCACTTGGCAGACAATGAGGTCTGTGAGAATTTGCTGAATTTCTGTTACCGACCACCCTCTTAGTGTCTGGTTGTGTTACATGAAAAACTTCTGGGACTTTTTTCACTTCCATTCACTCCATGCCACCATGAACCAACACTGCATCTCAGCATGCTCATGTACAAAATGCACAAGATGAATCTCTTGCCGCTTTCCTTTCAAGCCGCAACCGGACAATTCCAGCTGGACTCAAACGGCCCGCTGACTCCTTCAGTGTGGATGACTATGGGAGGCATGTCAGGCAGAGACCGACAGAAGATATGAGAAATGCTGGCTTGGTGAGTGGAATCATGGCTCAGAAAACCATGGCTCAGAACTGCCATATTGACCAGGTTCTCAATATCTTTAGGAGAATAGTTTTAATGGAGGAACTGAGGAACATCCTTTCACACAATCTGACCTCCACTCAGCCTGTAGTACCACTGCAAATGATATTTGCTCTCTCTCATCTTCATCCCATGAGTCAAATATGGCACATTCTTCTTCAGGCATTGGCATCCAACCTCACAAGCAAAATCATGCTACAAACTCATCTACTCAGCCCCACTCACCCACAGTCAAGTCCAACATTAATGAAGAAGCGACATCCAGACTTGATGCTCAGATAGATGATCTACAAACCACTGCTGAATTCATTGAGGCTCTGAGGACTGCTACTCTCGAACAAAGCAACATCTCAGCATTTCCCAAAGAAATGTGTCAAGAACCATTCCTCATCTGATTGGAACCTGCATCTGTCCTTGTCTGATTGGAACCTGCATCTGTCCTTGTCCAATTGGAACCTGCATCCATCCTTGTCCGATTGGAACCTGCATCCATCCTTGTCCGATTGGAGCCTGCATCCATCCTTGTCCGATTGGAACCTGCATCTGTCTGACACTTTTCCACAGCTCGAATCTGACAGTCACCAACTCCTCCCATTTCATTCCTGGCCGCCTTGCACTGCCCACACTGCTGTGCACCAGGCCACCTTGTACAGCACCCATGGCTGCCTTACCAAGGCTGCTGTCTCTTTTGCAAATTCAACTACAGACTCCTGTGCAGCCCCTGCTAAGTAATTTATTTATGCAGTTGAGACACTGCCGCAGTTACCGACATGTTCTGCTCCGATTCCAGACTCTAGTATTTAAGCTTAGTTAGTTTGACTTGTATTCCTCAGTTTGTATATCGACATAGACTCAACAAAGCCCTGTCTTTAACTTGCCAATCTAAATCTCATTCTACTCCTACCTCTGTCCTCTAAGAGTCTGAACTTCATTTGACTCAACCTCTAGTTCTTCCTTCCAAGCTTTGGTCTCATCTGAACTTAACCCAAGTCCCTCCATACTCCTTCCCTGCATTTCCCACACTTCCCTGCTCCTACCTTCAAACCTTCATCTCAAAATTAGGACACAAGATGAGGTGAAGGGTGCAGCTTCTTATAAGCTGAAGCTGAGTCCTTTCTGTTCCCCTTCGCAGGACTCACTACAACCTGACAACTTTCTGTTATCAATATCCACAGGGTCCGACCAGATTCTGACATATCTTCTAGGATCAGTTCTTAACAGTATATATGAACTCACACTTCACTCATCTCATTCCTCTCTATGACCCCTACTGAGACCTGCCAGTGCACAACCAGAAATTCCCAATGCGCCAGCACTATTCCTGGGATCTCTGCAATTCAGCGATCCACCCTTCCTGACCCTCGACCCACCACTACTTTCGGAGTATCTTCCAGACCCTCAAACATCTTCCAACAAATCGGCTCAGGAGCCCCCTCAATCAGTGCTAATCTCATGTCCACCCATGCCCCGCACCCTTCCACCAACCTGGAAGGTTTTTGACCAACAACTCCCCTTGAGTATGTAGAGGGCATCAACCAGCCTGAACACTTCAGGTTGGAAGATCCTGGTCTAGAGGATGGACCTCCTGGTGGACCTGATGGCCCTGGGGGTGACCCCAATCCCAATGATCCAGATGATCAACCTCCCACGGTGGAAAACCCTGATCCAGGGGATAGGTTCATAGATGTCCTTTACAACCTCTCGGAGAGTATCTGCACCCTTCATCAGAATAATGCACCCAAGACCAAAAAAATCAAAGTTCGTGACCCTGACACTTTTGATGGTACCAATCCAAAGAAACTTAGAGACTTCCTAGTCTCCTGCAATCTTCATTTCTGTGACCGTCCACACATATTTTCCTCTGATGAGAAAAAGATCATATTTATCCTTTCTTATCTTAAGGGATCAGCTCTCAGTTGGTTTCAGCCTGGTCTTAATGACCCAACAGATTCTGCACACTGGATGTGGGACTACAAAGCCTTCATTGCTGAGCTCAAAAGCAACTTCAGCCCGCATGACCCAGTCGGAGATGTGGAAAAAGCTCTCTCTGACTTATCAATGAAGAAAGGTGGTTGAATCACAAAGTATAATGTTGATTTCTGGGAATTAGCTTCTAGAGTCAACTGGAATGAAGCTGCCCTTTGCAACTGATATTTCTGCGGTCTTCCGCTCCAACTTCGCATAGAAGTTCTTTGGGGTGGTAAACCCGATACTCTTGCAGAACTACACTTGAAATTGCAGGACAGCGATGACATCTACTGGATGCAAAAAGATGAATCCCACTTTGAAACAAAGAATTCCAGTAACTTCACTAACCCTAGTCGGAAGGACACTTCCAAAAGCCCTTCCTTGTCTACCAACCAATCCTCTTCAAACTCTGCCCATGGCAACACCTCCAACCAGCAGTCTTCCATGACAAAGAACACTCCCCGGGACAAGCCCAAGTTGTCCATCTCTGATAAGTTGGGGAAGAATGGCAAGCTTACTGGGGAAGAACGAGAACATTGCATGAGAGAATGACTTTGTCTCTACTGTGGGGAGGAAGGGCATGTAGCAGGAAACTGCCTGAAATCCAAAGCTGCAAAAGCCTGAGCTTCTGCTGTCCTTTCCAACACTGCAGACTCGGAAAAATAGTCTGCAACCCTCAGGAAATAGCCATTGGGGCTGGGGGTTGCGTTGACCTTACCCATTTGGCTGCCTATGTTTGTCTCAATGTGTCTGCTCTTTCCAACCCTGACTCCCTCACCATCTTTTTAACCATTCCCGACTATTCTGCTCCTGTGTGAACCCTTATTGACTCTGGCTCCTCCCATTGTTTTCTCGACTCTTCTTTCATGTTGGATAACCAACTTATCACCGAATCTATTAACCTGATTGGACTACGACATTTTGATGGATCTTGCAACTCAACCATAACTCAAGTCATCAAACTTCCGGTCACCTTCCCTACCAGTGAAGTGTTCAATCTGTCATTTTATGTAACCTCGCTCAACTCTTCCTGTTCCACCATACTCAGTCATAACTAGCTGGAGAAATACAATTCGTTGATTGACTGGTCTTCAAGCCAAATTGCTTTCCGCTCCGCAGTTCATAGAGGTCCAGCACCTTTGACGTCACCCATGTCCCTGAAGCTTCCGGTAGAAACCCTTGATTTACCCACACCTTCAGAACCTCCCATTCCACCTAAGTTTACCCCTCCTGACATTTCATTCATCAATGCTGCCGCTTATGCACGTGCTAGCAAACTTCCTGGGGCAGTAGCCTTCCAGATGACCTTTGCACTGGAAGGATTATCTGCCTGCTCTGCTCAAACCTTGAACCTGGCAGATCTTTCTGACATTCCTGCTGAGTATCATGAATTTGCTGATGTCTTTAATAAGGCTAAAGCAGATACCCTTCCTCTGCATCGCCCTTATGACCTCAAGATAGAAACAGAAGATAATGCTCCACCTCCTCCGGGTTGCATGTACTCTCTCTCTCCCTCTGAATTAGAAGCCTTACGAGTCTTCATTGACAAAAACATCTGCTCAGGTTTCATTCGCCCCTCTAAATCCCTGCACAGTGCTCCTATTCTCTTCGTCAAGAAGAAGGACATCAGCCTACAACTTTGTGTCGACTACCAAGGCCTCAACCATCTCATGAAGAAGGACTGCTACCCACTTCCACTCATTTCTGACCTCCTCAACTCCCCCTGTTTACCAAGATAGACTTGCAGCACACCTATCACCTGGTCCGCATTGCAGATGGTGACAAATGGAAAACTACTTTCTGCACTCACTATGGATCGTTTGAGTGGTTGGTAGTTCCATTTGGCCTCACTAATACACCCGCAGCCTTCCAGCGGTTTATGAACAACATCTTCAGTGACATGCTGGATGTCTGTGTCATCGTCTACCTTGACGACATCCTGATCTACTCTGACAATATATCACAGCATGGAGCTCACATCAAGGAAGTTCTTTGGAGACTCTGAAAGAATGGACTTTACGCTTCACCTCAGAAATGTGAGTTCCACAAAGACACTGTTGAATATTTAGGTTTCATCCTTTCACTGGATGGACTGCGGATGTCAGAAGATAAAGTCAAAACCTTGCTCAACTGGCCCGAGCCTAGGAAAGTCAAGGATATACAATCCTTCTTAGGCTTTTGCAACTTTTACTGCCATTTCATTAAAAGCTACTCAGACATTGTCATTCCACTCACCCACTTGATGCGGAAATCCGCACCCTGGGACTTCAACAAGAAGTGCCACGACACTTTTGAAAAGCTCAAACAAGAATTCACTCATGCTCCTGTCTTAACTCAATGGGTACCTGACTCCCAAATGGTACTTGAAACTGACACTTCTGATTATGCCCTGGCGGCTATCCTCTTGACCTACACAGTGGATGGTGAAATTCATTTTGTTGCTTTCCATTCCCGCTCCTTCAACCCCGCTGAACTAAATTACGATACACATGATAAGGAACTTCTGGCCATTTTCGAAACTTTCAAGCATTGGTGGCAATATTTTAAGGGTTTGGCAAACCCAATTGATGTGGTCATGGACCACAGGAACCTTGAGTACTTCAGCACCACCAAACTGCTCACCCACCGCCAAGCCAGATGGTCCGAGTACCTTTCACAGTTCAATCTGGTTATCCGCTTCCACCCTGGAAAATTAGGGGCCAAGCCAGATGCGCTCACAAGACATTGGGACGTCTACTGCAAAGGGGGAAATAGCGACTTTGCCTCCATAAACCCAACCAATTTCCAACCTGTATTCACACAGGAACAACTTACCTCTTCTCTCCACGCCACCTACCTTGCAACGCCTGTCATCTGACAAGCAGTAATCATGGATGTTGAGAAACTTCACAATGACATCTGCACCTCCCTACCCCTTGACCCACTATCATCTGCACACCTTCCAACACCTACTGACCCCAATTGGACTATAGACAAAGCAGGATTACTCTGCCATTTTGACTGGATCTATGTTCTGGACATTGCGGATCTTCGTCTCAAGGTCCTGCAATACAAACACAAACACATTCTCTCTGGCCACTTCGGACAAAACAAAACTCAGCAGCTCATCCGCCGAGAATATGTCTGGCCAAACCTCCGCACATTTGTCCAGGAATTCTGCAAGTCCTGTACCACTTGCAAGCAATCCAAGTCGCCTTGACACAAACCCTATGGGTTCTTGAAGCAACTTCCGGTCCTGGAATGACTCTGGAACTCGATCTCCATGGATTTCATTGAACAATTACCTGACTCTGATGACCACACCACCATCCTGGTCATTGTTGACCGACTCACCAAACAAGGCATCTTCATCCTGACTGTCAACGAGATCACAGCCCAAGAATTAGCCAACCTGTTCCTCGGAAAAGCTCTCAACATGTGGATCCACTTCACTTCCAGTTATCACCCGCAAGGTGATGGTCAGATGGAACGACTTAATCAGACCCTTGAACAGTACCTCCAGATCTTCTGTAACTATCAGCAGGATGACTGGTCTCACCTCTTGCCCTTGGGTGAGTTTGCCTACAACAATGCTCCCTCCACCTCTACTGGCATATCCCCTTTCTTTGCCAACAAAGGCTACCACCTGAACATTTCCATCTATCCTGAACACAACTTGGCCTCACAACACGCCCGCGAGTTTGTCATCGACTTAGACGACCTTCATCAAGAACTTCAGAAACAGCTTGTGGCCACTCAAAAATGTTATCAAGGTCCTGCGGACAAACATCCACCTGCACCCAACTTCAACATTGGCAATTTTTGCCTACGTCACTGCAGAAAATATCCATACCACCCGTCCCTCCAGGAAACTTTCTGAAAAGAACCATGGTCCTTTCAAAATCATTGCACACCCAGGGACTCACTCAGTCACCCTGTGGCTGCTGGACCACATGCAGGCCATCCACCCCATTTTCCATGTCTCCCAACTAGAAGAACACTCCCCAAACACAATTCCAAATTGAGTACAACCTCCACCTCCTCTGATCACTATTGACGACAAGCTCAAGTATGAGATTGCTGAAGTCCTTGACTCCAAGGTCGACAATCAACAGCGCTGCAAGATTCTCTACCTTGTCCAATGGGAAGGTTACCAGGGAACTGATGAAGAAACCTCCTGGCTACCTGTTACGGAACTCAACCATGCCCAAGAACTCCTTGTGGATTTTCATACCCGCTACCCACAGAAACTCAGTCCATTACCTGCTTAACCTATTCACCTTACTCCTTAACTCAGTCAAGACTCAGAAATAAATCTTATTACAAACAGAAACAAAGTAAAAATAATTTTTTGATTCCACCCAGATCCTACACTTCCACTTCCCCCTTGCCATCTTCATCACCCTCTTCCCCACCATCACCCTCTTTGTCAACCTCACCCTCTACCCCACCCTCACCCTCTTCACCACCCTTGCCCTCTTCTCCACCCTCGCTCTCCTCCTCGTCATCTGCCCATCTTTTTTCCAGATACTTCTGGAATGCTGCCCAGTTGTCTCCTGACTGGTGGATTCTGCGTCTCTCCCACTGGGACTCCCTTACCACCTGCTTGACTTTGTCATCGTTACTCTCCTCCCCTGCACTTTCCTCCTCCTCCCACATTGGGTCCAAGGCATCCTGAACCTCCTCCATGTTGCGGGAAAGATCCCCGAACCCTTTCCTCACCGTCTTCACCAGCTGCCGCAGCAGCTCTGCGATCTCCCTGCTACCCCCCGCTGTTCCTGCCACCATTCCCACCAGTTTTGTTGCAGGGACCTCCTGCCCCTCCCACACTACCTCCTCGCATTTGTGCTTGACATGTGTGTAATTATTGCACATGCATCCCTGCGTGCCCATCTTGAAACATGAGATTTTTTGATATTTACATCTAGGCCACTTATCAGGAGGATGGAGAAGTAAAACAAGAAACACACCTTTTGCAGGGCAACACCACCTGCACCCACACTGGACCCTTGGACTCCTCTGACCCCACTCACGCCTTTGACTTGGCAGACTTTCTTTTTCTTTGGGGACTTGCTCCCCTCAGCCTCGTCCCCCAAACCTGCAGCCGCAGCCGCCCGCTTCTTCTCTGCTCTTCTTGCAGCCACTGCTTCCTTCTTCCATGCCTCTCGTGCCTCCTCGGCCTTTGCAGCCTCCTCTGCTGCCTTTTGTGCCTCCTGCGCCCTCCGCTCCTCCTCTCTCGCCACTTCCTCCAGCTCCTTCATCTCCCATTCCATCTGCTCTTTCATTGCCTGCTCCCTCTGTTTGTGTTGGGCTTCACGGAGATAGCTGGGGGGGACATATTGATTAGGTGGTGGGAGTAGGAAACAACGAGAAAATTTTTTCAACCAACTTCCTTATTCAGACTCAAACTCCCATGTGCCTCGTAGGCTCAGCACTAAGGGGGAAATACTGTCAAGAACCATTCCTCATCCGATTGGAACCTGCATCCATCTGACACTTTTCTGCAGCTCGAATCCGACAGTCACCAACTCCTCCTGTTTCGTTCCTGGCTGCCTTGCACTGCCCACACTGCTGTGCACCAGGCCGCCTTGTACAGCACCCATGGCTGCCTTACCAAGGCTGCTGTCTCTTTTGCAAATTCAACTATGGACTCCTGTGTGGCCCCTGCTAAGTAATTTATTTATGCAGTTGAGACACTGCTGCAGTTACCGACACATTCCGCTCCAATTCCGGACTTTAGTATTTAAGCTTAGTTAGTTCGACTTGTATTCCTCAGTTCATATATGACATAGACTTGACAAAGCCCCATCTTTAACTTGCCAATCTAAATCTCATTCTACTCCTACCTCTGTCCTCTAAGAGTCTGAACTTCATTCGACTCAACCTCTAGTTCTTCCTCCCAAGCTTTGGTCTCATCTGAACTTAACCCAAGTCCCTCCATACTCCCCCCCTGGATTTCCCACACTTCCCTGCTCCTACCTTCAAACCTTTGTCTCAAAATTAGGACACCAGACAAGGTGAAGGGCACGGCTTCTTATAAGCTGAAGCTGAGTCCTTTCTGTTCCCCTTCGCAGGACCCACTACAACCCGACAACTTGTAAGAGAGTCTCTCTTACCCTTACTTACTTGGCATCCTGATCACCACCATGTACACATCATGAGGCATATTCAACATGGTCACTTGCATATCACATGTAACCAGTTCATTCTCATATGATTATTTGTAGTAGTATTACCTCTTGAATCCATACTAGTTTCATCTCATTTTCCCTCTTCTTGAGTGTTGGGAGTCCATACTCCCTTCCACTTTTTTTTTGAGATGAATGTGGTTGCTGGACGATCTATATATGAGCTACTACAACCAATCTTGAACCTCGCCCTCTTATCACCCTCTTATCACCACCATCAACGTGATCACCCCCTGCTTCTCCTGAGCCCGCCCAAATTTTCACCTTGAGAGACATCATTGTGCCTCATAACTTGTGTCACTGCCTAGAAAACAGAAGCCTACATCAGTGATTGACCCACCTGTTAGCACATATAAACTGCAAAAACTAAGACAGCAGAATCACCCCACCCTTTTTGCATCTTGCCTTCCCTGCCTCCAACAAATCCAAACTGTCTTGCAAACTGTCCACCCCCTCCCTCGGATCACTCACAGCCACGCACATACACAACACCCTGCCACGCCCCAGTCCACAGCATCCACAAGCTTGCCCCCACTCACACCCTCACCACTGACACCCATTGTCACCCCCACCCCAGCTCCCGGTTCCTCAGACTCAGATCTTGAACCGCCACACCTGCCCCCACACAATTGTTCAGCATACAACATGTCAGCTCAAATCCCTTACACTCCTGCCACCATCCAACAGCAGTCTGCTAGCCATGCGCCTGTCCTGTCAGCAGGCCATGTTACCATTGCAGCCATGCAAGTCTTCAAGAACTCTTGCTGTAGGTTTTTCCAACACAAAGCTGTCACCAAGAAAGACCGTGTAGAAGCCATCATCTACAATTTCGAAGGCTCCAGCATCCATAGGGCACAGCATGGGTATGGGTAACACTGTGTGTTTCCAGTCATGGGTATGGGATTGCCATACCTGGGCAACACCGTACCCTTTTCCACGGTGTTACGGGTATGTGCGGGTATGCCAGTACCCGGATTTTGGTCAGGTGAGTGATCATCTGACCTTGTTGATTACTCACGACATGTCTAATTCTAAACTATAGGACGATCCAACCACCATAGCACCCCCAACCACCGCCATGAGCAACTGCTTGCGGGGTGGAAACGGGGAGCCAGGACGACAAGTAAGTAGCCACAATGGCCACAACATGGCCCAAATGACGTGAATCATCATTTGAGCCTATAGTAAGTTTTTTTGTGTTTCATTTCTTGTTTTTTGTAAACTAACTGATTATGTTTCTTCTTTTTCAGGTTCTAAACTACTGATAATGATGGACAATGACAGCTAACAACACACACCCAATGGTGCCATGTCACCTGGGCCCAAACAATATGATTGCATTGTTTGGGCCCACAGTAAGTTTTTTTCATTTGTTTCTTTTTTTGTAAACTAACTATTTTGTTTCTTTCATTTCCTAGGTTGGAATTCCCTCAGAACGAGGAACTCACATGGAACAACCCCATGCCAATCACGATGGCACACCACCCGCCCCAGCCTCATGAGCAACTGCTTGTGGGGTGGATAGCGGGTGGAATGACAATGATGACCAGGAGCAGGACCTGAGATGATAGCACCTCCAACTGCCACCACGAGCAACTGCTCATGGGGTGGAAACACTACAGGCAGCACCCCCCCCTCTCTTGCTGCAAATGTGAGTGGGGGGGTTACTCATTCTGTTCTCGGTGACTACAGGCACCACCCCCCCTCCCTTGCTCCAAACACGAGAGGGGGGTCACTTTCTATATATTAATTTAGTGTAATTAGATTATTAAAATACATATTCATATCAATACCCACGAATAACCATGGGTAACCCACAAAAACCTGTGGTAACACCATACCCCTACCCATGCAGGTACAGTGTTCACAGGTACGGGTAGGGGTATACAAAAATATACCTGAGGGTTACCTGTGCCATGCCCTAAGCATCCAATTCTGGATTAACACCAACCTTGCTCGTCTCACAGCTCTCACCTTCCCTCAGTTCCTCCTTGAGTTCAAAAAGAAGTTCCTGCCACGTAACTGGCAAGATGATCTCATCTCCACCCAAATTAGCATGCAGGGCTCAAGTGCCTTCCTGCCTTGGACAGAGACCATCCGCCAGGCAAATGCAGAACTCAGGATTGCAAAATCAGACTACCACATCCCTGACGACAAACTTCGTGCTCACTTTGTACCAAGACTCTTCCCAGCACTCAAAGTTTCCTATGATGCCAACAACACTCATCTGGATCTTGACAAAATCACAAACCTCAACCTGTGGATCAAACACATCCTTCTCCTGGACATCAAGCTCACCAACAAATGAGCTGAGTGGCTCCAGATCACCATCGATGGCACAGCTGCCCAAACGAGCACCAAGCCCCACAACATCCTCTGGAACTTGACTGTTATGAACACCAGCGCCCCCACAAATGCCTCATCCATCACTCCATCCTCTGGCACCGGCACCCCCAAACTCACTCAAGCAGAACACGATCTCCTCAAAGCTCACCATGGGTGTTTCTGCTGCCACCTCTTCTACGTTGGACACCTTGCAGGTGATTGTACACTGGGTCTAAAAGAACACCCATTGCCTGAAGCATGCAGGAATGTCACCCTCGCCAACGCCCTCAAGGCCAAAGCCACATTCAAGAAGAAACAAAGCACCAACATGGTTGCCGCTGTCTTCAACATAGGCAGCGACGATGAAACTGAAGAGTACGTCCCTCACAGCCTTTCTCTCCCAAACCACCTTTGGTGGACATGTTGCATTGGTGCGCCCGCCACCTGTGCACCTACTCTGATATGAGCTCTCATTGACCATGAATCTACACCAGTGCTGATTTCCTCTAACTTTGCTGATGTGATGTGTCTACCTTGACATAAACTTTTCAAACCACTTTCAGTGTCAGGCACCTTCATAGAAAGAAAGAAAGACTCAGCCACTATCACAACCTTAGATGAATACTGTAGAATACACCTGCAATTACAAGATGCTGCCTGGAAATCTTGCATAGTCAATGCCATCATTTGCCCAAACCTGCATACCGACCTCATTTTAGGCCTAGATTTCTTAGCAAAAAATAAAATTGTCATTGATGCTGAGCTCCGAACAGCAATAGCCAAAGAAAGTAACTACGACCTCTTGAACCCTCCTGCTCCAATCCAAAAGGAGCCTGTAGTATCGCCGTATAAACACAGAGAAGCTGAAAAGACAGCCATCAAACAGGGACAAGCACAGTCATGGAAACTGTTACAATTTTCCTGGTAACTCATGGGACCCGACTGACCCGACTGACCTGATGATCCCCTCCAGACAGGAGGCACTCCATAATTCATGCCTAGGGCATGTCCTTGACACCAGACACATGCACGATGCATGCCGACTGCATGCATTTGATCCCCTTCCCATGGAAGGCACCCTTGACACATGGTGACTCCATGCACCCAAACCCACTCCCACACATGCTGTGATACAACAGCCTCTTGACATGAGGTCCATGATGTCGGACTCTCACGATTGGCATGGTGCGCCGCAGCATGTCCTTGACATTGGACACCTCATGCAAGGCATGAGGCCTATTGTTTCTATTCTTACTTGATACACATCTATCTTTCCAATTGGATGATAAGGACCTCCCTCGTAGTATAAGTACTGCAACTTGTAGTAGGGATGTCCTTAGTTTAGATCTAGGCAATTAACAGCCTTAACTTGCAACTCGCAAACTTACTCGAAACCACTAAGGAAGCCCCTTAGTGCGTGAACCTGAATGACTCTATGCAGAAGCCCTGCTAGAGTGCACTACCTATCTTACGTCGGATGCTCCAAGTAAGACTAGTGCCGAACGACTCATCGAATGACATCGACTAGATTGAGTGGTTGAGGCTTCGCCCTTAACATAAGATCTAAACTATCTGCTAGCCCACCTACCTAGGTGTAGGCAATACATCTCGAAACACACCACAGCGACCTGGGTCTAGACAAACCCCAGACTGACCACCAAGAGAAGCAGAACCACAGCCAGGTTCATCTTGGTACCGATACAACAGAAGACTAGTCCGTTACTCGACCCCAGCACAGCGTTGGTTCTACAGATCAACCGACAGACAAAGAGGGGATTTCCTCACCGATGAAGACTTTGAACAACCACACACACCCCCACCCGAAACATCCACCCGCTTCCTAATAGACAAAACCGACAACCTCCACAATGAGATATCCGAACCCGCTGCAACTGCACCAATGATGTCCGTGAAGGACATTCAAATCTGATCACCCACAGACTTCTCAGGAGAGCGGACCAAGACTGCCAGGTTCCTGCAGGAGATAGACCTGTACTTGTGAATCAACAACCAGGTCTATGACACAAATGACAAGAAGATTATCTTTACGCTGTCCTTCATGAATGGAGGGACAGCAGCTGCCTAGGCGCAGGCATTTGTCAACCAACACCAATCCGAGGGACTCAGAGAATATGCAGATTTCAGACAGAAGGTCCTAGAAGCCTTCTCACCGATTGATGATGCCGGAACGGCAAAGACTGAGATTAAGAATCTCAAACAAGGTTCAGGGAACCTTGAAGAATACGTGGCGAATGTAAGGGGACTAGGGAGGTGCCCTGTGTGTTTTTCCTATTTTTTATGTTTGTCCTATATTTTTCCCCACCTCATTTCCTTCTATTTTTCATTTTCTATGATTTTTCCGGATTTTATTACTAATTTTCCCTTGCTATCATGTTTGTACATGTTGACACTTTTATATTTAGAGGCGGAGTATCCCTTCCGACACATACCCCTTGGTATGATGTCATTTGGCAGCCTTGATCCGCCTATCTCCGCCTTTTTCTATTTTTAGGTTATATTTGATTTTTGTCATCTTCACATATACTGGGCATCAGCAAGGGGATCCTTAGAGTTTTCTCTTCAGATTTCCCTTTGCTAGGTGCGCCCCCAATCCCTGTATTATGTAGCATAATTTTAACTTTGGATTTCCCTTTGCTAGAGGCTGAGGTTGCCCTTATAGTAGAAAACTCTCCCCTAAGGCCTGAAAATCGTGAATGCGCTGCCCAAAATAGGCAGGTACGGACTGGACGACGCTTCCCAAAGCTCCACAGAGTCCCTACACACCATTCCAGATACTCTCGCCTTTATTACGCTGCCATTTTCGCCAAACGCGCTCCCTAGCGACATGGACGCATCAGAATGCTTCGACGCGCTTGAAAGCAACATTTCCGGAATGCGTGCGCAAATCGACTCGCTTAAATCTATGATTGAAACCTTCGTTAGGACCCTCCAGGCTAACCCTACGACTAATAGTTCCCCCTTCACAACTCCAAGCGCACCCAACAACGACGTTTTGCCAAACGCGTCCACTAAGGAATGTGCCCAGATCAAACTGTCCCCCCCCACCAAATTTAATGGTGCACGTGCGCAGGGACGTGCATTCCTTAATTCCTGTGAGTTATACATTAGTCTCCAGTCGCATCAATTCATCGATGAGGCTGCAAAAATTTATTGGGCCTTCACATACATGAAATCTGAACGCGCCTATCTCTATGTGGACCATATCCTACGTCAAACTAAAGAACTCGGTTCTCTACCTTTCTCCACTTGGGGTGACTTTCGAGCTGAGTTTGTATGCCACTTCTGCCCCCTCAATGAACGCCACCGAGCAGTGACATGACTTGAGTCATCCACTTACCACCAGGGACGTCGATCCATGGACGACTATATCGATGAGTTCAAGGATTTGGTGGACATGGCAGGATATGGGAGTGGGTTACCAGTGGTGGTGAAGTTCCGACGGGGGCTCCACCGAGAAATTCAGGACCAGATTGCACAGATGTTGGAAGGGCGCCCAGCAGACGATGATATCCTTGCTTGGTATGAAGCTGCTTCACTCTGTGACGAGAGCCGACTCACAAATGCGGCGTTTAATGCTGCATTCCGTGCTCCAACTACCACTCATACACCCTACACCTTCAATCAAAGCCTCCCCCGCCCTAACCCCATTCCTGCTCGTCAAACTCCCACACCAGCCATCAATGTCCCAGTACCAATGGATGTTGATGCAGCCCGCAGCCGTGCACGTAAGTTGGATCTCTGCTACCGTTGTGGGGAACCTGGACACAGGGCTGGAGCGTGTCCCCATCATCAGGATATCTGCATGCTCACCCCCGAGGGATGAGACGAACTCCTGCAAGATTTGTTGGCACTTGTAGATGTTGAGGAAGCGAAGGATCAAGTTGCAGAGGAGATTAAGTTGGAAGTTGTAGAGGAGCAGGATTTTCCTATTCGCAGCGAGTGAATCGTATGCCCTCACTGCCTGTCCATAACCGCTTTGAAGTCTTGTCAGTTGAATCCCCGGAGAATGAATCCATTTCTATGACTGCTCCCTGCTCTGACCCTTCGAAGTTGGCTAAAGATGTACCTGCTCTCCCCACCTCTCCTTCTACTCCACATCCCAAAATTAAATCATGGGAGCGTAAACTACCACGCAAGTATATTGTGGCATCCACTCCCTCTGCACATTCCTTAAACCTAGCCATCGAACTGCAGACGACCGACACTGGACAGATACTTGGTGTCTCTGCACTCCTGGACTCTGGTGCAACTGGTCTCTTCATCAATTCCCATCTGGTACAACAACATCGTCTAAATACTTGCTCACTCTCACATCTGATACCTGTATATAACGTGGATGGATCCCCAAATGAAGTTGGTGCCATCCGAGAGGTTGCAGACCTGGTTCTCCATTACAAAGATCATAGTGAGCGTGCCCTTTTTGCTGTCACTCAATTAGGAAAGCAAAAGGTGATTTTGGGATATCCATGGCTTCGAGACCATAACCCAGAGGTCGACTGGTGCACCGGGGAGGTTACCATGAGCCGATGTCCATCCCGCTGTCGGACATGTTTCATGGAAGCCAGGCAAGAACGTCGTGGACAGAAGGCAGCAATACAATGAACTCAGAAGTGTCGTGCTGGACCCCTGCCTATACCTGAAGTGGAGTTGGAAGGGGTTCCTGATCTAATGCCGGACTCGGATGATGATGATGAGGACCCAGAGGAAGTGGAGGAGGGTGATCGGATCTTCTACACTGTGATTCGCTCATCGCATGAGGTGTGTGCCACATCAAACATATCCCAACGCCTCGCTGAGGCCTTCCACAAAAACAATGCTGCTAAATCCTCTACTAACTCCTTACTCCCTCATCTCCATGAGTTTGAAGACGTATTCTCCAAGGAGTCATTCAACTCTCTTCCTGCGCGTAAGCCATGGGATCACACGATCGAACTCACCCCCAGCGCAACCCCTTCATCCTGCAAGGTCTATCCTCTCTCTCCGGAAGAACAACGGCAGCTTGACCAGTTCATCGACGAGCACCTGGCCTCTGGACGTATTTGACCATCGAAGTCACCCATGGCCTCTCCCTTTTTCTTTGTCAAGAAGAAGGATGGCTCACTTCGACTGGTTCAAGACTACAGAAGGCTCAACAACATCACAGTCAAAAATCGCTACCCACTACCCCTCATCTCCGAACTCGTAAACCAGCTCCGTGGAGCCCGATACTTCACCAAGCTCGATGTCTGTTGGGGCTATAATAATGTGAGGATAAAGGAGGGAGATGAGTGGAAGGCAGCCTTTCATACCAACCGTGGTCTTTTTGAACCGCTTGTCATGTTCTTTGGCCTTACTAATAGCCCTGCCACCTTTCAGACCATGATGAACGACATCTTCCATGACCTCATCCTCAAAGGCATTGTCTGCATCTATCTCGACGACATCCTCATCTTCACTCGCACAGTTGAAGAGCACCATCGCATCACGCGCCTCGTCCTAGAGCGACTTCGACGGTACAAACTCTACCTTCGTCAGGACAAATGCGAGTTCGAAAGGACCAAGATCAAGTACCTTGGCCTGATTATCTCGGAGGGTCAAGTGGAGATGGATCCTATCAAGGTAAACGGGGTCACAGCTTGGCCGATGCCCACGAACAAGAAGGAGGTGCAGTCTTTCCTGGGCTTCATCAATTTCTATCGGCGTTTTATCAAGGATTTCTCACATCATGCACGACCGCTGTTCGACTTGACAGGAAAGGAGGCATGGAGGTGGGATAATGCACAACAGGAGGCATTCGAAAAGCTTAAGGAGATGGTCACTTCCGCTCCGATCCTTACCTTTGCTGACGATTCGCGTCCTTTTCGTGTAGAAGCCAACAGTTCTGACTTTGCAACAGGCGCCGTGTTGTCTCAGCAGTCTCCAGAGGACCAGAAGTGGCATCCTGTTGCGTTCTACTCCAAAAGCCTTAGTGCTGTAGAGAGAAACTACGAGATCCATGACAAGGAGATGTTGGCGATAATGCGTGCACTAGAGGAGTGGCGACACTTCCTCGAGGGTGCCCAACACAAGGTGGAAATTTGGACGGATCACAAGAACCTCGAGTACTTCATGACGGCCAAGAAATTGAACCGTCGTCAAGCTCATTGGTCCCTGTATCTATCTAGATTTGACTTCTCCTTACACCACCATCCGGGTCGCAGCATGGGGAAGACCGATGCCCTATCCCGACGTGCAGACCATGGGGATGGCAGCGGTGACAACCAAAACATTGTGCTGTTGCAGCCAGAGCTGTTCACCATTCGGGCACTGGAAGGCATTGCACCCCAGGGCGAGGAGCGGGACATCCTATGTGACATTCGTTGCGCAAACCATAGCGGTTTACATGAGGATGTTGTCGCCCGAGCTGTTAAAGAACTGAGGAAGGGATCGACCCTTTCCTTATGTGCGGCAGAGTGGGCTGAAAAGGAGGACTTGTTGTATTTCAGGGATCACATATGTTCCCAATGACCCAGACCTTCGCCGGCGCATCATATCCCAACACCATGACTCACAGATTGCTGGCCACCCCGGACGCTGGAAGACCTTGGAGCTCACCTCATGGAACTATTGGTGGCCACAAATGTCGTGGCTCATTGGTCAGTATTGTCGCACTTGTGACCTTTGCTTACGCACCAAGGTTCCTCATCGCAAGCCTATTGGTGAGCTACACCCTCTTCCTGTTCCAGAGAGTCGTTGGGATGTTGTCAGCGTCGACTTTGTGGTGGAATTGCCAGAGTCAAACGGGTTTGATGCGGTGATGTGCACAGTTGACTCAGTGGGAAAACGCGCTCACTTCATTCCCACTCACACCACTGTCAGTGTCCTAGGTGCTGCTCGACTCTACCTCCACCACGTGTGGAAATTACATGGACTTCCTGGTGCCTTCCTCTCGGATCGTGGCCCTCAGTTCATGGCAGAGTTCACTCGTGAGCTGTACCAACTCCTGGGGATCAAACTCCTCGCTTCAACCGCTTATCACCCACAAACCGATGGCCAGACGGAGCGAGTCAACCAGGAACTGGAGCAGTACATCTGCCTCTTTGTCAATGAACGCCAGGACGATTGGGATGATCTCCTTCCTTTGGCCGAGTTTGGATACAACAACCATGTCCATGCTTCCACTCAACAGACCCCTTTCCTCTTAGACACTGGATGACATCCACGCATGGGATTTGAACCTCGCCAAACTCCCTCACACATCGAGACAGTGAATGAGTTCACAGAACGCATGAGGGATAGCTTGGAGGAGGCAAGGGCAGCCTTAGCAAAGGCGAAGGACGACATGGCACGATTTTACAACCAACGGCACTCCCCAACCCCTCAGTACAAGGTTGGTGATCGAGTTTATCTTGACTCCAGTGACATTTCCACTACATGTCCATCCAAGAAACTTGCTCATCACTTCTTGGGACCTTTCCCCATTGTCAAGTGCATTGGAACACATGCCTATCATCTACGCCTCCCAGCCTCCATGTCCAGACTCCATCCCATCTTCCATGTCGTCAAATTGCTTCCAGCTCCCCCAGATCCATTTCCGGGACGCCATTCACACCCACCACCACCACCTACAGTGATCGAGGGAGAACCCCAATATGAAGTCGAGTCAATCTTGGACAGCCATTTACGTCAAGGAAAACTCCAGTATTTGGTACATTGGAAGGGTTATGGGTATGAGGAGAACTCATGGGTCGAAGAGTCTGACATAAATGCCCCCCGGTTAATCAAGGAATTCCACCGATGGCACACTGCTGCACCACGTTGCATTCAAGTCACGGACTTTGGTCGTATATGATTTCGAATGCATCGGGGCGATGCATCTTAGAGAGGGGGTGATGTAAGGGGACTAGGGAGGTGCCCTGTGTGTTTTTCCTATTTTTTATGTTCGTCCTATATTTTTCCCCACCTCATTTCCTTCTATTTTTCATTTTCTATGATTTTTCCGGATTTTATTACTAATTTTCCCTTGCTATCATGTTTGTACATGTTGACACTTTTATATTTAGAGGCGGAGTACCCCTTCCGACACATACCCCTTGGTATGATGTCATTCGGCGGCCTTGATCTGCCTATCTCCGCCTTTTTCTATTTTTAGGTTATATTTGATTTTTGTCGTCTTCACATATACTGGGCATCAGCAAGGGGATCCTTAGAGTTTTCTCTTCGGATTTCCCTTTGCTAGGTGCACCCCCAATCCCTGTATTATGTAGCATAATTTTAACTTCGGATTTCCCTTTGCTAGAGGCTGAGGTTGCCCTTATAGCGAACTTCTGCATCCTGAAAGACAGGATGGGAATCACTGAAGATGCAGCCATGATCGAGTACTTCATGGATGGACTGCACCCCAAATTACTGAAGAGGGTGCACACAATGGAGACAGTGCCCAACACTCTCGAAGGCTGGATAAAGGCAGCTTCGAAATATGAAGGCCAATGGAAACGGGCCATGGCAATCCTGGGGAAGACCAGGAAAAACCAGATGACAAAAGAAATGATGAAGAAAGGACAGCCCTCTCTCAACATCAACCAACTGACAAACCAAGAATGTGTGGAACACCTCCAAAAGGGATTGTGTTTCATCTGCCACCAACCGGGACACTGATCGTCCGACCACAGGGATGGAAAGAACCCCACTCAGATGGGGTCAGCGCCCCCTCCCTACCGAAACCGCTTCACCCAGAAGAAGACTGGGGTGGACACCTACCAAAAGATCCGCACGATGCTGGATGAACTAGACAAAGAAGAAAAGGAACGAGCCCTCAAACTCATGGAGGAATCGGGTTTTTAGAACAGCGGCCTGATACAATGCCAGTCACTGCTGTAGTCTCCCTAGGGTCTGTACTCTTAGCTACCATGAATAGACAATCTATGCACCTGTCTATTCGGGTAGCTGAGTCAGACAACGGGAAAGACGTCGCAACAAATGTGCTCCTCGACTCTGGAGCAGGAGGAGTCTTTATTGACTTGAAATTTGTCGAATGAGAAGGGATCAGGACATATCCCTTAGGCCACACCATCTGGGCCACAAACATAGATGGAACCCTGAACAGACAGGGAACGATCACAAGATATGTGAAAGGGAGACTCCACATCAATGGACGAAGCTACCCAATGGAATACCTAGTCACTGGACTAGGCAAGGAATCGGTGATCCTGGGCCTGTCATGGCTACGGGAGGTGAACCCGATTATCAATTGGAAGAAAGGAACTCTTGAGTTCTGAGACGAAGAACAACAGGCTCAAATCCAATGGATCTTGGAGAAGACAAGAAGAGCCAAACGAGCCCTCCTGAACACCCTAAAGCTCCCCAGGGTCAACACTGAAAGGGAAGCACCCAACGACCGAATTCGACGCATCGTGGCCAAAACAAGACAAAGGCTCTCTGAAGAAAAAGAAAGGGAGAGAAATCTTGCCCAAGCCAGATTGGCTGTGGCAAAAACAAGAAAAAGACTCTCCAAAGAGAAGGAGAGAAACCTTGCCCGAGCACGACTAGCCATGGCAAAAACGAAGGAAAGGCTTTCCGAAAAGAAAGCCAAAGAACTAAATTCCACCCAGATAGCTGTCGCAAAGACCAGGAGCAGCAACACTCCTAAAGAAACCAGAAACCTTGAAGCAGCACGACGTGCTGTCACCAAAACCCAAGAGAACCAGAAGAAGAAACAACTGGAAAAGGGTAAAAACAATGAATGTGACAGGGCACGACGAATCATGCAAAAGATGAAGGAACTGCTGACCTCCACAGGGGAGGAAAGCACCAGCAAACGACACTTGAAAACGGCATTACAAAATAGGACAAAAGACCCTCATCAGGAGGCTACCCTGATATGCAATCATGGAACCCCAGGTTATGGTACTAACGACACCGGAATACCTATGCCCAGGGAGACCCCACCTCAAGTAAAGATTGAAGAGGTACCCGACGAAGAACTACTGGCAGACACAGGCATGGACATACGAATGACAAACCAGACCCCTGAACAAGACACAATCGAGGATGACTTGGTGTTGATCACATACGTGCAAGGCGAACTGGTCATTGGCCTATTCGGACCAGACATAGAACTGCCCCTGACGGAGGAACATCGAGAGCCGACACACAGATACATCCAAAAAACGAACACAATCAGCAGGCTCACGAAAGGCAAGGGCTCCCCACGGTACCTACTCAACTCAGACATATGGATCAGAGCAAAGACATCCATATCCCAACGACTAGCGCATGAGCAAGAGGAGGGAAAGGAGACTAGCCAATGGACCCTGGACGATTTACTGCCACCAGAATACCAGAAGTACAGGCAGGTATTTGAGAAAGCCGCATCTGAACAATTCCCAGAATCAAGACCGTGGGATCATGCAATCGACCTGAAGGAAGGCTTTGTACCAAAGGATTGCAAAGTCTACCTATTGACACTGAAAGAACAAGAGAAACTCAATGAGTTTCTAGATGAAAACCTGGAGAAAGGATACATCCGACCGTCAAAATCACCCATGGCATCCCCGTTCTTCTTCGTGTCGAAGGACTCTGATGCTCTACGACCTTGCCAAGACTATCGCTATCTGAACAAAGGAACGATCCAGAACAACTACCCCCTGCCACTGATCGGAGACCTCTTGGACAAGCTGAAGGGAGTGAGATTTTTCACAAAACTTGATATTCAATGGGGATATCATAACGTACGGATAAAGAAAGGAGACGAGTGGAAGGCAGCATTCAAGACTAACCGAGAGCTATTTGAGCCAATGGTGATGTTCTTTGGGCTGTGCAACTCACCGGCAACATTCCAGGCGGTGATGAACAATCTCTTCCGAGATATGCTAGATGAAGGATGGCTCGTCATCTATATGGATGACATCCTGATCTTCTCAAAAACGGAAGAACACCGGATAAGGACCGAAAGGGTCCTCAAACGACTACGACAATGTGATCTCTACCTGAAAATAGAGAAGTGCAAATTCAACATGCAAGAAGTCGAGTTCTTGGGCATGATCGTCAGACCCAATGAACTTGCAATGGACAACACAAAACTGGCTGGGATCAAAGACTGGCCCACACCAAGGACAGTGAAGGATGTAAGATCCTTCCTAGGATTCGGAAACTTCTATCGATGATTCATCAGACACTTCGTGGATCTGGCCAGACTGCTAAATGATTTGATGAAGAAGAACCAGAAATTCGAATGGACGAACAACTGCCAGCAGTCATTCAATGCACTAAAAAGGAAGTTCAACAAAACCCCAGTACTGCTGATGCCAGACGCAACGAAACCATTTGTGGTGGAATCTGATGCCTCGAAATTTGCGACAGGTGCAGTACTCAAACAACAGGACGCCAATGGAGACTGGCACCCATGCGGATACATTTCACATTCTTTCAACGAAGCGGAAAGAAATTACGAGATATATGACTGGGAACTATTGGGAGTAATCCGAGCGCTGGAAACACGGAGACACTACCTACAGGGGACACCATTCCCTGTGACAGTACTGTCCAATCACAAGAACCTGACGTACTTCCATCAGCCACAGAAACTAAACCGATGACAGGCTAGATGGAGCATCTACCTGTCACAATTTGACCTGAAGCTACAACACGTACCCGGATCACAGATGGTACAATCTGATGCCCTATCAAGGAGAGCAGATCATATAGCTGAAGAAGACACCAATAACAAGGACAAGACCATCCTCACCGATGAACTATTCGTGAAAATGATCGATGCTGAACTCCAGGGAGCCCTGGTCTCAGCAATAATGAAGGACAACCTCGTAAATGACGCTTTACGAGCCCTGAAGAACAATGGAACCCCCCCAATCAAGTCTGCATTGGAGGACTGGAAATTCAAAGACAGCCTGCTCTTTTTCAAAGACAGATGCTACGTGCCACAGGACGAGACCCTCCACTGAGCGATCATACAGAAATATCATGATAGCATCACGACAGGGCACCCTGGACAATGGCAGACAATTGAACTGATCTGACGAGACTACTGGTGGCCAGGAATGGCCAACTTCATCAAGAAGTACATCGAAGGCTGCACAAAGTGCCAGCAAATGAAAGTGAATACACACCCGACAACCCCACTGCCGACACTGATATCATCCGATGCCAGCAGACCATTCGAGCTGGTAACGACAGATTTTATTACGGACCTGCCCATAATAAATGGATTTGACTCAATCATGGTCATGGTAGACCATGGTCTTACAAAGGGGGTAATTTTTATCCCTTGCGCAAAGACGATCGACGCACTTGGCGCCGCAGACCTCTACCTGCGCCATGTGTACACCAGATTTGGACTCCCCAGAAGAATCATCTCAGACAGAGACCCTCGATTCACATCCAAACTCTTCCGAGAACTCAGACGACTGCTCAGAATCAAGCTATCCATGAGCACCGCCTATCACCCCCAGACCAATGGAGAAACAGAGCAAGTAAACCAAGAACTAGAGGTTTACCTCTGCATGTTCTGTTCGAACAAACCAGAAGATTGGGAGCATTATCTCCCAACAGCAGAATTTGCGCATAACCAGAAGATGCACTCCGCAGTAAAACATTTGCTGTTTTACTTGATGATGGGATATCAACCATGCACTATCCCCACCCCATATGAAAAGACGAACATGCCGGCCACCGAACAGAGAATCCAAGAACTTCTCTCTGCGAGAAGGGAAGCTCTTGCTGCACACAAACTAGCCAGACAGGCTATGGCTGCCCGAACGAAAGGGCAATATGAACCGTTCAAGGTTGGAGAACAAGTATGGCATGACTCCAAGAACCTGAAGATTGGCTACCCAACAAGAAAACTGGCGCCAAAACAAGAAGGGCCTTTCGTGATTGAAGATGCCTTGTCAAGAATGACTTACCGATTGAAACTGCTGCTGAGATGGAAGATCCACCCGGTATTCCATGCGGCTTTACTCACGCAATACCATGAGAACAACACTCATGGGCGAAACTTCCTGACTCCACCACCTGACCTTGTGGAAGGAGAAAACAAATATGAAGCGGAAGCGATCATCGCACACAAGAAGCATGGCAAGACACGCCGTTACCTCGTGAAATGGGTTGACTACCCGACATCTGAAAACACATGGGAACCTGAATTGAACCTAAAGAATGCCCCCGAGATCCTGACGGCATATAAGAAGAGGTACCACCTCTGATGGAAACCCAAGAAACCCCCACTATCTGAACCAAACCCCAGCCAAACGACACCCCTGATACCCCCTAAACGATGATTGACCCACTGAACGTTGATGCCCTTCATGTTCACTCCCACCCCCACCCCCTTTCGATAAAGAACGAATACAAGAAGAACATGGTGACTGGACGACGAGTCATTGACCAGTCACCAAGAATGAACAGACTGCCGGGGCAACCCTCTTGGGAATGCCCACACAGAATCACATTCTGGATAAACAGAGATGACTGGATAAAGAGAATATCCTTGACTTGCCCAACATGCTGCCTCTATGCGCAAAGGAGCATGAAAATGGATTTGACCTGGGTAAAAGCACAATTTGAGGAGTGGTGCTTCGAAGAAGAGTTAGATGGCGGAGACTATCTCCCCGAACAATTTGTTGTCGACCGTGATGGTCTGACCCCAGGCAGGAGACCACTAGCGGGGATTAGCCCACTACTGTGGAATGACCTTCAGTGGAACACCCACTACAACAAAGAAAGCGGATTCGAGCTGGCAAGGCAGCTCTTATTCAGATGACATGGAGAACTGGGGACATTGCTGCATTCCAGCCAACACCCCCATACACCAACACCCCAGACCACTGAGCACAACTAGGTGTGAACTGATCGTCCACAAAGACGTTAAACTACTGACCGTCCGCAAAGACATTAAACTACCGATCATCCGCAAGGATGTAAAACTACAGTGATTACCCTTGATACTGCGCAAACCCTACACACCCCTCCCCCTTCCGACGACACCACCGACTCTTTGACACCACTGCTAAAAGCAGTATAAAACGAAAAGAACCCGATCACGGTCCAAGCTTGGACACAAACGATTCCTCCATCATACCCCTTGACCCCGACCTACCCACATAACCAGACCACGCCCAATCAGACCACGAAGGAGAGATGAAGATTTAGGTCGAAGTGTGGAACTTTTGACCATAGTGGGGGGGTAATGTTACAATTTTCCTTGTAACTCATGGGACCCGATCGACCTGACCAACCCAACGATCCCCTCCAGACAGGAGGCACTCCATGATTCATGCCTAGGGCATGTCCTTGACACCAGACACACACACGACGCATGCCGACTGCATGCATTTGATCCCCTTCCCATGCAAGGCACCCTTGACGCATGGTGACTCCATGCACCCGAACCCACTCCCACACATGCTGTGATACAACAGCCTCTTGACATGAGGTCCATGACGTCGGACTCTCACGATTGGATCCTTGACATTGGATCCGTGACATTGGATGCCTCATGCTAGGCATGAGGTTTATCTCTTATTGTTTCCTGACATGCTGCGCCGCAGCACTCTGTGACATCGGACACCTCATGCAAGGCATGAGGCCTATTGTTTCTATTCTTACTTAATACACATCTATCTTTCCGATTGGACGATAAGGACCTCCCTCGTAGTATAAGTACTGCAACTCGTAGTAGGGATGTCCTTAGTTTAGATCTAGGCAATTAACAGCCTTAACTTGCAACTCACAAACTTACTTGAAACCACTAAGGAAGCCCCTTAGTGCATGAACCTGAACGACTCTATGCAGAAGCCCTGCTAGAGTGCACTACCTATCTTACATCGGACGCTCCGAGTAAGACTAATGCCGAATGACTCGTCGAGGAAGCACCTCATCAAATGACATCAACTAGATCGAGTGGTTGAGGCTTTGCCCTTAACAGAAACTACAATGCTTGGTACATTGCAAACTTATGAACTTATTTGATGAGAACCCCTCACACTTCAACTTCGAAGCACACACAACATCTTCTCCATGCATCATTGCAGCTGTCTGTACAAGAATACAACAACTAGTGGGGGAGAAGATCCTCCAATCCATTGACTGCAAATACAAAGCCTTGTTCAAGGACTGTTTTCCTAGTGATATCACACATGCAACAAACCTGCCTACTGATGTGTACCACTATATAGAGATCAAGCCGGGACTACCAATCTCAGTTGGTCATGCATACTCATGCCCTTAAAAATACAGAGCTGGCTGGAAGACATTGATCAACCAACACCATGCTGCAGGATGCATTCGTCTGTCCTCCTCCCCATATGCCTCGCCCTCTTTCATAATTCCAAAATCCGACCCAACCATCTTACCCCGATGGGTAAATGACTATTGTAAACTCAACAGCATCACCATCCCCGACCACTACCCCCTGCCCTGAATCAATGATATTCTCACCAACTGTTCAAAAGGCAAAATCTGGGGGAAAATTGACATGACCAACTCCTTTTTTCAAACACTCATGCATCCGGACCACATCAAATATACAGCAATGCTCACCCCCTTCAGTTTTTGGGAGTGGGTTGTCATGCCCATGGGACTAAGAAATTCACCAGCCACACACCAATGTTGTGTCACCCTCGCACTCTCAGAACTCATAGGGAAAATCTGCCATGTCTACTTAGATGACATTATCATCTGGTCCTCATCTTCAGCAGAACATTGTGAAAACATCACAAAAGTACTAGAGGCTTTGCGTGCCACCCACCTATACTGCTCACTTAAGAAATCACAGCTCTTCATGACAGAAGTCAATTTCCTTGGACACCATATCTCAGCTAGGGGAATTGAAGCAGACAGCAGCAAGGTAGAACGAATCATGAACTGGCCCATCCCTACATCAGCAAAACATGTTTGCCAATTCCTCAGCCTAGTGCATTACATCAGTATTTTCCTTCCCTCACTTGCAGAACACACCACCATTCTTACACCGTTAACCAAAAAGGAATGCAACAAAGACTTCCCCCGCTGGACCACAGATCACCAACAAGCTTATAAAGCAATCAAAGGACTTGTTCTTGGACGCAACTGCCTCACAACCATTGACCACCACAACCCAGGAAACAACGAAATCTATGTCACCTGCGACACCACCAATCAATGCACAGGTGCAGTCTTATCTTTCAGCAAAACTTGGGAAACATCACAACCGGTTGTGTTTGAAAGCAGACAACTGAGAGGACCAGAGCTCCACTACCCTGTTCATGAACAAGAATTACTGAGTATCATGTGCACATTAACAAAGTGGCGCATAGATCTCCTGGGTATGCACATAAACATCTACACAGATCATAAAACACCCCAGAATTTTGACTTGCAGAAAGACCTTTCACTATGCCAAGCAAGATGGATGGAGTATCTATCACAGTACAAACACACCATTACATACATCAAGGGTGAGGACAACACTGTCGCAGACACATTATCACACCTACCTGACCCTGCACCCAAACACATCACGGTCGCGGCTACCTTCAACATTGAAAATGACCCCTCGCTCTTCCACAAAATCTGTAAGGGGTATGAACATGACTCTTGTTGGTGCTGCAGCATACTTGATGACATCAAATGAAAAGTAATCAATAGCAAACTTGACATTAAATTGAAAAATGGTTTACTTTTCATAGGTACATGGCTCATCATTCCCAAATACCTCGACATCTGCGAACAACTCTTCCACTTAGCACACGATCACCTTGGGCACTTCAGAGGCAAAAAGACCTATTCCTCATTGCGAAATGAGTTCTATTGGCCCAACATGAGGAAAGACCTCATCTCCACTTATGTCCCTGGCTGCAGAGAATGCCAACGCAACAAATCCCATACACACAAAACACCTGGCCCACTCCATCCCTTACCCATTCCTGACCGCTGTTTCAAATCCATAGCCATTGATTTTATTGGTCCACTACCGCTTTGATCAGATCGTAACAATGACTGATCAACTAGGGGCCGACGTGCAGTTAATGGTGTGTAACATGAACATGTCCACAGAAGAATTTGCCAATATCTTTTTCAACAATTGGTATTGTGAAAATGGCTGTCCTCTGGAGATCATCAGCAACTGAGACAAGCTATTTGTCTCTAAATTCTGGAAAGTGCTGATGAAACTTACAGGAATCAAACATAAGCTTTCTACCGCTTACCACCCAGAAACTGATGGTGCCTCAAAGGTTCGACTCCAAATTGGGTATGTTGATTTTGATTGGTTCCCAGGTTTTTCTTCAACCACCACCACCACCACACTAACCTTCACCTTCCCACCCACCATACTAACATGTCCTCACACGTGGAGAAGATTGTGGCCCTCAGGGCCCAGCAAGAAAAGTTGATGGAGGAGCTCCAGCTCGAGGAAGAGGCAAGGGAGGCTAAGGAGTGCAGGGTCGCTGAGGAGGCTGCGAGGGAGGCAGCCAGAGTAGAGGTGGAGAAGAAGGCCACAGAAGAGAAGCAAAGGAAGGTGGCTGCCACCAAGAGGGCAGAAAAGAACTGGAAAGCCACAGAGACAGATGAGGCTGAGAGGAGTGCCTCCCCCAAGAAGAAGGCGAAAGGAAAGGTGAGGGTGGAGGTGCCAGAAACTGAGGTCCCCGTGTGGCTACAAGCCACCATTCCATGCAAAAGGTGAGTCACATTTTATTCTTGTTGCACTTCCATGCTGACTTCTAGTAGATGTTCAAATCAAAAATTGTCGTGTTTCTGGATGGGAACCCAGGGTCAGGCCTGCAAGCCCTGCACCAAGGCGAAACACAAGTGCAAAGAGGTTGTGTGGGAGGGGCAGGTGTTGCTGGTGGGACCCGGGCTTGGGGAGAATGAGGGAGTAATGGAGTTGCTTA
This sequence comes from Tricholoma matsutake, assembly GCA_026075535.2. Classification (NCBI taxonomy): domain Eukaryota; kingdom Fungi; phylum Basidiomycota; class Agaricomycetes; order Agaricales; family Tricholomataceae; genus Tricholoma; species Tricholoma matsutake. The sequence goes on along the minus strand of AP026540.1, from coordinate 6,460,958 downwards.
GAGAGTTGGTGGGGGTGGTAAAGGGGATGAAGAAGGAAATGTGGGAGCTCCAGGAGCTCTGGGTCATAAGTGAGGGTGTGATGGGCATCCAAGAAACAATGTCGGACATCCAAGGGGCGTTGGATCCAGAGTGGAACCAGAAGTCTGAGGAGGAATGGGATGAAGAAGAAGAGGACAAAGAGGAGGAGGAGTTCAAGGTGCAAGGGGAGCTGCCAGGACTCACAGAAGAAGCAGAGGGTGAAGGAGTGGGGGAGGAGTAGGGATTGGGTAGGGATCCAGAGTTCTTTAGACTTCTATATATATATTGAATGGATAAGGATCTTGTTTTGAAATGAAGGGGTGTTAAGTGGAAAGAGGTCTGGGTTTCCTTGGGTAACGAGTGTGAAAGTCTGTAACGAGTTCCTGGGCATGATCAAGTTCTGTAGCTGGAAGCCAGGAGGTTTCTTCGTCGGTTCCTTGGTAACCTTCCCACTGTACAAAATAGAGTAGCTTGCATTGATGGCGGTTGTCAATTTTTGAATCAAGGATTTCTGCAATCTCATACTCCAGTTCATTGTCTATAATGACCGGAGGAGGTGGAGGTTGAATATGATTAGGAATTGTGTTGGGAGTGTCTTCTTCTAGTTGGGAGAGATGGAATACCCAGTGGACAGCCTGGAGGTGATCCAGAAGTCAAAGGGTAACCGAGTGGGTACCCGGATGGGCAATGATCTTGAAAGGGCCATAGAACTTTTCTGAGAGCTTCTTGGAGGGTCGTGTAGTGTGTAAGTGCTCACCTTTGACAAAGGCATAGTCGCCAATTTTGAAGTCAGGGGCGGGGGCCCAGCAGTTATCTGCAGGACCTTGATAGCGCTTCTGTGCTTCTGTGAGTTGCTTCCGGAGTTCCTGGTGGAGATCATCAAGGTTGACCACAAAATGGCATGTGCATTGTGAGGCTAGTTTGCGCTCTGGGAAAACTGTGATGTTCAGGTGGTAACCCTTGTTGGCAAAGAAGGGTGAAACTCCGGTGGAAGCTGAGGGAGCATTGTTGTATGCAAATTCCCCCAAAGGTAAAAGCTGGGACCAGTTGTCCTGTTGGTAGTTGCAGAAGATCCACAAGTACTGTTCAAGGGTCTGGTTGAGGCATTCAGTTTGTCCATTGCCTTCTGGATGGTAACCTGAAGTGAAGTGGATTTTCATGTCCAGGGCTTGCCCGAGAGAGCGGAAGAAATGGGAAATGAACTCGGAACCCCGGTTGCAGGTGATGTGGGATGGAACACCATGTTTGGAGAAGACATGCATGATGAAGAGATTAGCGAGTTCTTGTGCCATGATTTCATTTACTGTGGGGATGAAGATACCCTGTTTGGAGAGTTGGTCTACAATGACTAGTATGGCAGTGTGACCATTGGAATGGATAAGCTGAAGGGTCTTGTTTTGCCCATAGTGACCTGAGAGGATGTGGTCATGCTTGTATTGTAAGACTTTAAGATGGAGGTCCGCGACATCTGGGACATAAATCCAGTTGAAGTGGCGGAGGAGTCCACTGTCATCTAGAGACCAATTTGGGGCAGATGGTGATGGAAGGTGTGAGGAGGAGATGGGATCAAGAGGAAGTGAAGATTGGATATCATTGTGGAGTTTTTCAACATCCATGAGAACAGCTTGACAGATGATAGGAGTAGCAAGGAAAGTGGCTCAGAGAGAGGATGTGAGTTGTTCTTGAGTAAAGACTGGACCAAAGTTGCTCAGATTTACTGAGGCAAAGTCGCTATTTCCCCCTTTGAGGTAGACATCCCAGCATCTAGTGAGCACATCAGGTTTAGCCCCTAGTTTACCAGGGCGGAAGCGGATGGTGAGGTTGAACTGTGAAAGGTATTCTAACCACTGAGCTTGACAACGAGTAAGGAGCTTTGTGGTACTGAAGTATTCCAAGTTTTTGTGATCCATGACCACATCTACTGGATTTCTGGAACCTTCAAGGTACTGTCACCAGCATTTGAAAGCTTCGAAGATAGCCAGAAGTTCTTTGTCGTGGGTGTTGTAGTTCAATTCAGCCGGGTTGAAGGAACGGGAGTGGAATGCAACCAGGTGGATTTCTCCATCCGAGGTATAGATGGAAATAATTGCTGCTAAGGCATAGTCTGAGGCATCTGTCTCCAAGATAATGCAGGAGTCCGGTAGCCATTGAGTGAGTACTGGGGCATGAGTGAATTCTTCTTTTAATTTGTTGAAGGCTTCTTGACATTTCTTACCAAAGTCCCAAGGCATGTGCTTCTGGGTGAGTCTGGTGAGAGAAATGACAATGTCAGAATATCCATGGATGAACCGTCGGTAGAAGTTGCAGAATCCAAGGAAGGATTGAATGTCCTTAATCTTTCAAGGTTTGGGCCAGTTGAGGATGGTTTTGACTTTATCTTCAGACATCTGGAGCCCATCCAGAGAGAGGATGAGACCCAAGTATTCCATGCTGTCTTTATGGAACTTGCATTTCTGCGGAGCAGTGTAGAGCCCATTTTTCCGGAGTCTCCAGAGGACTTCCTTGATGTGAGCCTTATGTTGACTCATGTCGTTGGAGTAGATTAGGATATCATTGAGGTAGACAATGACGCTGACATCTAATAGGTCACTGAAGATGTCGTTCATGAGGCACTGGAAGGCAGCAGGTGTGTTGGTGAGTCCAAAAGGAACCACCAGCCATTCGAAAGAACCGTGGTGCATGCAGAAAGTGGTTTTCCATTCATCTCCCTCAGCAATGCAGACTAAGTGATAGGCATGCTGGAGGTCAATTTTGGTGAACACACGCGCCTTTCCTGGAGAGTCCAGGAGATCCAAGATTAGAGGAAGTGGGTAGCAGTCCTTCTTTGAGATGCGGTTGAGTCCCCGGTAGTCAACGCAAAGTCGGAGACTCCCATCCTTTTTCTTGACAAAAAGTATAGGAGCGCTGTGAGGGGATTTGGAGGGGTGGATGAAGCCTGAGCAAATGTTTTCTTCAATGAATATTTGGAGGGCCTCAAGCTCAGAGGGAGAGAGGGAGTACATGCGACCTGGAGGTGGGGGATCATTATCCTCCGTCTCTATCTTGAGGTCATAGGGACAGTGTGGAGGAAGGGTGTTGGCTTTTTGTTTGTTAAAGACATCTGCAAATTCATGATATTCTTCTGGAACATCTGAAAGGTCCAGAGGATTCCCAGACACTACCCTGGATTTAGCCACCAGTCCTTCCAGGGAGAATGTCATCTGAAAGGCAACAGCCCCAGGAAGTTTGCTTGTGCACATGTAAGTGGCAGCATTGATGAAAGAGATCTCAGGAGGTACAAGTTTCGAGGGTTTAGTGATTACAGGGTTTTTGCGGGTTTCCGCTGGAAGGTTCAGAGGTGAAGGTGACTCACACAAGATAGGAGAGTCGGAGGACATTGAGGGGGCAGGACCTCTTTGAGCTGTGGAACAGAAATTCATCTGGCCTGAAGACCAGTCAATCAACGGATTGTATTGCTTCAGCCAGTTATGACCAAGTACTGCAGAACAGGAAGAGTCCAGCGAGGTTACATGAAATGTCAGATTGAACACTTCACCAGATGGAAAAGTGACTGGGAGTTCCACAACTTGAGTTATGGTGGAGTACAAGTTCCATCAAATAGTTGGAGTCTGATTGGAGGAATGGTTCCAGCACTAAGTTGGTTGTCCTGCACAAATCAAGGAAACAATGCAAGGAACCAGAGTCGATAAGAGTTCTGATTTTTAGGGAATGTTTGGAAAGGGATTGCAGGATGGTAAGGGATTCAGGATCAGAAAGAGCAGACATGTTGAGACAGACATAAGCAGCCAGTTGGGAAAGGTCACTGCAACCCTCAGCCCCAGTGGCATGTTCCCAAGGGTTGCAGACTATTTTTTTGGGTCTGCAGAGTCTGGCTTGGACTTGGTGACTGCTGCAGCATGGGCTTTGGTCGCTTTGGACTTTGGACAATTCCTGGCTCCATGTCCTTTCTTGCCACAGTAGAGGCAAAGTCCTTCTTTCATGCAGCGTTCATGCTCATCTCTGGTTAGTTTACCGTCTTTCCCCAACTTGTCAGAAGTAGAGTTTTTTGGCTTGTCCTTCTGGAAGTTGTTCTTCGACCCAGAGGAGCTGCCAGACAAGGATTGGCTTGTGTGGTTGGTGCTGGATGAGGGCTGGGGTTTGGACTGAGTGTTGGAATTGGAGCTAGGAGAACCTTTAGATTCCTTCTTTCCAGTGTGTGTGGAATTCCCGGGGGTCTTTGCTTCTAAGCAGGTTTCTTCTTCCTGCATCCAATAGATGTTGTCAGCATCCTGGGCTTTAAGATGTAGGGATGCTAGAGTATCGGGTTGTCCCCCCCATAAGACTTCTATGCAGAGATGGAGCAGAAGACCACGGAAATACTGGTCGTGAAGAGTGGCCTCATTCCAATTGACCCAGGAAGCCAGTTCCCAGAAGTCCACATTATACTTCACTATTCTTCCACCTTTCTTCATTGTGAGCTCTGAAAGAGCTTTTTCTGTGTCCCCAACAGGGTCGTGAGGACCAAAATTACTTTCCAACTCACTAAGGAATACCTCATAGTTCCACATCCAATGGGCGGAATTTGTTGGGTTGTTGAGTCCAGGTTCAAACCAGCTAAGGGCTGACCCTTTGAGGTAGGAAAGGATGAATAAGATCTTCTTTTCATTGGAGGCAAAGACCTGAGGATGATCGCAGAAGTGAAGGTTGCATGAGACTAGGAAGTCCCAAAGTTTCCGGGGATTGGCCCTGTCGAAAGTGTCAGGATCACAAACTTTGATCTTCTCGGTCTTGGGTGCTTGGTTCTGCCAGAGGGTTTGGAGACTATCCGAGAGCTTGAATAGCGCATCAAGGAACCTATCTCCTGGATCAGGATTTCCACTATTGGGAGGTAGAGAGTCATCAGGGTCGTCAGGACTGGGGTCATCCCCAGGGCCATCAGGACTGCTAGGGTTGTCAGGTCCACCGGGAAGTCCGTCCTCTTTACCTGGACCTTCCTTATCAAAGGGGTTAGGCTGCCCAACATTCTCTGCATACTCAAGTGGAGTCATATTCCGAGGGGTCTCCAGAGGTTGAGACATGACATTAGCACTGATGGAGGGTGCTCCAGAACGGATTTGCCTGAAGATGTTGAATGGTCTGGTGGATGCACCAAAAGTCGAAGCATGCCTAGGGGAAGGAAGTATAGATCGGCAGATTGCTGATAATCCTGGTACTGTGCCAGCACAGCAGGAGTTTCTTGTAGTTCGTTGAGTCTGTGACTCAGTAGGAGTCATAGGAGAAGATGGAATCAATTTGATGAGAGAAGTGAGAGTTTGTAAATACTGTTAAGTACTGAGCTGGATGGGGAAGTCATCAGAATTCCGGTTGTACCTGGATGATAGAAGTTGTAGAGGATGGATCAAGTAAGACAGGGAATCCTACGGAAATCTGAGGCAGGGTTTACTTGATGTGTCATACCAAGTGGGGGAGCAGAAAGGACTTGGCTTCAAATTATAAGAAGTTGCGCCCTTCTCCTCATCAAGTGTCCTAATTTCAAGGCAAGGGTAAGGAAGATGACCAGAGGTCTGGAGAATTTCCAGAGAGGATGAGCAAGAGTTTGAGATCGACTTAAGAAAGTAATTGGAGTTTTAAAGGGGATAGAATTAAGTGGGAGACTTGGTTGATTTACAACTGCTGATACAAGACAAAAGTAGCTAGCTTAAATACTAAAGTCCGGAGGTGATAGGGGTTTCCAAGGCTGTGATAATTGCAAACCAGCTTCCAAGATAACTAATTTTATCAAATTGGAAATGAGGGAATTTCACCTCTAGGCAGTGCTGCTGATAGGAGGTGGGCTGTGATGCAAGGTGGCCAGGAAGGGGGTGGAAAACGATTGGAAATCTAGTCAAGAGAATTGGTCTTGACAGATGCCTGCCATGTGGGAAAGATCAAGAATGGCGACATGATGATTCAGATATCTCTCGATGGTGCTCAGCTCTATGCAGATAAGGACTCAGACTGTTGGATATTCATCTACATGATTCACAATCTCCCCCCTGACTTACGGTACAAGAAACACTTTGTTATACCTGCTGGCTTCATTGGTGGTCCAAAGAAGCCAAAACACACAGACTCTTATCTTTATCCCACCCTCTCCCATATTTCTGCTTTGCAAAAGGAGGGTTTGAAGATCTGGGACGCATGGGCTCACTCATATATTCCCAAGTCCATTCCATTTCTTATGTTGGTTACTGCTGATGGGCCCACCATGACAGATGCATGCGGCAACATTGGACATAGTGGAAAATGTGGCTGCCGATTATTCTGCACACTTTCTGGACAACGTCGTAATGGAGATGGGCACTACTTCCCCCTTCTGCAAAAACCCACAAATTATAGTGTTGCAGGATGTGACCACCCTGATGTAATGTTTGCTCAGTTGCATGAGTTTTGGCAAAACAGCTCTGAGCACTACAAGGCAAACCTCCAACATCTTCTTTCTGCCCAAAACCTATCACAGTATAACACTCGATGGCTTGTGACAGGACTTAGCAAACAAACAATCTTCAGTGGCTTGCATCATAGCCTTGGTGTTCCAAATATATTTGTCATGGATCTGATGCACCTCACCACCCTCAATGATCCTGACCTTCTCCTGGGATTGTGGTGTGGTACAGTGAAATGTTACCAGCCCAATACCAAGGATAGTTGGGACTGGAAAGTTCTGACTGGAAAAATATGGGAATCCCATGGCAAGACTGTCATGATGGCTACGCCATACTTGCCCTCCTCATTTGGCCAGGTGCCTCGAAACCCTGCCGAGAAAATTAACTCGGGGTACAAAGCCTGGGAGTTTCTAATCTATCTCTTTGGTTTAGGGCCTGCCTTGCTTCATTCTATCCTGCCTGAAAAATGTTGGCAAAACTTTTGCAAACTGACACGAGGCATTCAAGTAATGTATCAACTCAAACTATCCCCTGAGCAAATTAAGGAAGGAAATCGTTTGCTGTGTGAATTCCACAAGGAGTTTGAGGATCTGTATGTCCAATGACATGCAGAGCAGATTCATTTCCTTTGCCATAGTATCCATCTTCTCATGCACATTAGACCAGAGACTATTCATGTGGGGCCTCTAGGTTGTTATGCTCAATGGACCATGGAGACTGCAATTGGCAATCTTGGAGATGAAATATGTCAGGACAAGGATCCATACGCCAACATTGCCCAGTGTGGACTGCTTCATGCCCAAATCAATTCCATTCTCAGCATCATGCCCAATGTCCTACCCTCCAAAGATGAATTGACAAAAGTCCCATGGGGTGGAAAGGACCTTGGTAATGGCTATGCCCTGTTGCGAGCCTGTCAGTCAACAGCTATTGATGTTTCTGATTGAGAGGCATCTGCTATCATGGCACTTTGGGATGAGAAGGGATGGCCTAATAAGACCAATGGCCCCATGCAGTTAGACACTGGGCACACCTTCATCTTCCAAATGGACAAGTTGCTCAATCCTGTTGGATGGAGTGCCGGTCACAAAGAAAACTGCGAAACACCAGAGTTGTCAAGGTACAGAAACCCACTCTGTTTTTTACCAACTTGCTAATTTTTAAATGCAGGTTCACGCTAATAATCACTCCAAATTTGCCGAAGTGCAATTCTTCTTTTGTTTACGATTTGCAGAAGAGATTCACAATCTGGCCATCATCTCAATGTCCTCCTCTCCTGATCAAGAATTACTCAAGCACTCATTCCAAGCCGTATATGCATGCCACTATCAGGGAGATAATGCTTTGGTTGCGATAGACATCAAAAACATCAATTCAGTGGTTTCAATGGTGCCTTACTTCAAATTTGCCCAAGATGGTGAGATTTTGATGCCAGATACAGAGCATTTTTTAGTTGAGAAAACTGGAATGGAAATTACAGCACTACTAGGACAAGGTGATGAAGACGACGAAGGGGATGGGCAGGGAAACAGGAACAATGCAGACATTATTGATGAATATTGTTAAGGCAATCCATGCTATATTACATTGCCATGGCCATTTGAATCTGAGAGAGTACACTGCCACCCATAGAGTCCCAAGCAAAAGTTATCAGTCCACAGCCAAGTTCACTTCTTTTTCATTGAATTGCCAGTTGAGGAAGGGACACCATTCAGTTCATCTACCAGTGTACGGTTGGGATCAAAGCACAGATGATCATCTTGAAAAGCCTGTAATATTTTAGATGGGATCAGCTGGAATACTTAGTGAAAAAGTTGTCACCACAATTGGGCCAGTGATGCAATGCACCAATCTTTGACCGTGACAATATTGAACATGCCTGATGGGACCTTGAATGAAAGATTGCACTTCTCCTACAGTATCTTCAGCTATGTATGTTGTTTGTATTTCTCTGGAATGCATGTCAGTTACATGTATACTGCTCAGATGATAACGGTTACTGAAGAAGCTGAACCTCATTCAAAAGTGCCATGTAACACTGATTCCGACTCTTGACAAGTGTCTGATGATCCAGTTGGCTAACTTGATCCAATGGAATTGACATCTTGGAGAACTTTCAGGTGCAGAAGGGTAAAATGATTGAGACGCATCAAAGTCCTGCAGAAATGGGATTGTGATTGTGACCATCACACATTTTGCACTTTCCTCACAACCACCACAGCAGTTGTGCTCTCATTGTTCCTCACATTCATTTCATCCAACTTTGTTGCACAATTGTATCTTGTCACTTCTGTAATTTGAGCTTTGCATGTCCCTGCATTGTCAAAATGTCTCCCTTGATGTCCCCTTTACAATCACCCCCAGGAATACACAGTTCAACTTTCTATTTGGCATCCAACTTCCAACAAAGACCTCATCATTCTCAAGATGGACTCCCTTCAGATTCCAATGTGTCTCTGAGTCCACTAGTATCTTCAGCCGGTTTTTCAAACAATGCTCACTCTCAACATGGTCATCACTCTCAGGCAACATACCCTCACTTCACATGGGAGACTCTTGCTGACCATGAGTTTGGCCAGTCAACACATTGTCCTGTATCAGATTGTCCCTACTATGATCCTTTCATGACCCCAAATAGTGCATATATGCCATCTCAATCTCACATGATGGCCAGACAACTGCAATCGTTACAGTATGAAAATTCTCGTCTTCAAAATGAAGTTGTAAAGTTGGAGGGACAGTTAGAAATGACAAAGTAGGTTAACATTCACTTCTATGCATTATTTTATGTACATCTATTCGTAACCATGACAGGTATAATTATGAAAAACTCCTGGAATGGGTTGAATGGATTCCATGCTTGGAATCAAATTGGCTCCCTCTCTTAAAGAATGCACCCTCTTTGCTACAAACCAACTACAAGAGCATCAAATTTTGGCTGGAGAAAGCTTACAAGGAGTATCAGAAACGAGATGATGGCAACACCAACAGCCTTGCGATCAGAAAGCCAAGACATGGCTGACCATTGAATAGCTCTGAAGATGATGACGAGAAACACCTGTACCTGGAGGATGGAGAAGGAGTTCCTGTTGATCGACACCAACTCGCAAAATTCAGTGACAAGGCTTGAAAAATCTTCAATTCTTTACGACATGCTGAGCTTGCACCGTCCACCTGGGGTCAATTGGGACTTGATGCTTACAAATATTTCAGAATCGAGACGATGACCAAGTTTGAGGAATTCCATCTCTCTGAAGGATCTTGGAAACTGGACCGATGGGCAGCACATGCATATGCCTCATGGTGGCAGAACATTCGGCGACAGGAAGGTGAGACTGGGAAGCACTCTGGGAGGAAGCAGAAATGTTCAAGCTCTCCAAAGCCTATTCTCAATGACACTGGCTTATTGAAGATGGAAGGCTCTGACAATGACATGCATGACTCGGATGCCACAGCCCAAAATATCAACCAGCTCGCCACCAACATGCCCATGCCTGAAACTGTGCCGAGTGGCACCACGGTGGCTGAAACCTGTGTTGGTGAGCCATCGCTAGGTCCAAGCACAGGTGGCAGAGACTCACCGCCATCAGAGAATGATGATACCCATGTATCCTTTTTCCATTGATGACTGGTACAGTTGCTGACTATGCCACATTTCTATCAACAGCCAATCACAGAAATCTTCGATCCCCTGTGAGTATTTCTCTGTTGCCTAGCATGGATCACTGATGACTTGCCTTTCCACGTAGTGATGACAACACTATATTTGAAAACATCAACAAGCTCTCTAATCGGGCACCTCCAATTGCCAACACTTCTGCCGTCTCCCAATCTTTGCCATTTAATCCCTGTATTACCATCAATCCCAGTGCAAACATGTCCACCAGCAATGAATCCAACACTGCATCTACCATTACACCCACAGCCACACCTGCCACTGCATTATCAAATGCACCATCCAACCTTGGAGGACCAATGCCACCTGCAATTCCTGTGACTGTGTGGATTGGCGATTCATCTGGTTTCTTGGGCACAACAGAGGCTATTCCTCACTGCAACTCAATGGCACCTGTAATGCCTATTAACTCGATCTCAAGTGCTCATTGTGGTCTCAATTTAGCTGCAATGACTACTGCCTCAAATCCTCTGGTCCAAATCAAAAATTCTTTGGAAACGGCTCAGCCTGCAAAAAAATCAAGGGCAGCTCCAGCTGCAGTAGTCAGCATGGGGATGACAGAGAAGTATGATTCCATTCCACACATTCTTGAGACTGATTGCTTTGGGTCAGGAATTTTACCATGAAAGATTGGCTCAAAGAGAACCCAGGTGGTTCAAAAGCCGACTTCAAAAACTACTTCAAGGCAATGCCACCAGGGCAAAAGAAGGTACATTCACCAGAATATACCTGAGCCTTGCCATTGACGATGGCTTCTGTTTATGTATAGGCTTTTGGGGCTCAAGCTAAAGTGGTGGTAAGTGGTTGTGGTGACCCGGGGCTTGACCCCGCATTTGTATATATTATATTTCTTTGCTATTGACCTGGCTGGCCCCTATAAAGGGACCAGCCTTCTATTTACATAAGCAATCTTTTTACTACCACCTCGAGTACACACAATAAATATATGTTAGTCGTGTTTAGCTCCTGTGTGATATTAAGGGACCCCCCTACAACTCACTACAGTTTTTTAAACACTCAAACTCATATAGAGTTAAGCTCAACATCGCCCCATCAGCAATCGTCATCAACACAACCCTGAACTTCTCCCACGAGGGGAGAAAATTCTCAACGCAATCAGCAACGGAAGCATATCCATCGCTAGGACCCAAACCAAGTTTCTTTGCACTCAACTCTTTGCTTTTTGCCCACTGCTACAACCGAATTTCCTTTTCTCCATTGCTGAAGATTGTACCTCAAGAATGAGACCATGGTTTTGACCAGGGCCAAGAACAAGAACAAGCTGAAGCCTACTCCCAAGCAGGATGCACAAGGTAAATCTCATCCATTGCCATCAGGGTCGGATTCCCCTTGGCATGCTCCGAAAGATTTGGCTGGATCCCATCCACTCAAGGCGCATACAAGCACCTCGAGAAATGATGTTTCTCCTACTAGGGACTTTCAGACCCTCAAAGCGCATACAGCCACTTTGAGAAATCTTGATTCCTCTGCCCTCGGCCCACACCATCGACGGCCTACCATCGAGGACGCCAACAACAGCGAACCCAAATCCAGAAAATCTTTCTCATCAAACAACAGTTGACGAGACACTCATTCCAATCCAGGACCTCCTCCTGGCTTGCAGAAGCTTTCTCCTCTGGATGACTTGACCCCAGAGCCCAACAACCACTGAATTACCCCCGGTAGTGGTATCGATCTTCCCCACAACAGCCAGATGTATGAAACACCTGGATTATTCCCTGCCATATGGCCGGATTTAACAGCATCAGCACCTGCAATGCCGATGAACGCTGACGATCAGCTGCGCCGATGCCTAGAGAAAAGACCCCTCAAGGCCAAACCTCAAGAGGATGAATCGGACGATGAATTTGGAGCTGAGCATTTTGCTCAGATTGCAACAGATATGTTTACCCATTGCATGGATGCAAGAGATTTCGAACCGATTAAGTTGGAAAACCAACTTAAAGATCTGGTGTTAAGTTACACCAGTCACTTTGCCTGTAGGGAAATAATCAACCCTACTATACCTCGTTCCCCAGCAACAGAACAAGATCCCAACCCTGTCCAACCTCATTCCACTAACCCAGTGGAATGAGAACATCCTTCCAGCCACAGACGTGGTTCCCCACATCTACAGACCCCCGAGTTACCTCATAAATTACCTTCTAAAAAGAAGGTACACTATACCAACAACAACAGAATTGTCCTTCAAAGGATACGCGATGGCAATATCCAAGATGGACATCCCACTTCAATCCCTGATCAGGGGATCCGTGGTCAACCTTGGGATAAGGATGACCCTTCATCTCGCCATCAAAAGCAAGAGAGCCCACCATCTGTAAATTCCAGATGGCCTGCGCAGAGTCATGCAGGCCATGGAGGACCACCAGATGGAGATGGGTCCGAGGATGATGGTAATGGAAGTGATAGCAACTCGACGTATTGCACGTCGAGCAATGAGAGTACCAAATGTTCTTCCCGATTCGAGGAAGAGGCATCCCGATGAGGAGTGCAAACACGCACTTCTTCCAGACATACCCCGTCTGGACGTTCTGGTACCCCATGAGAATCAAGTAGCCCTTACTGGTCTACATCTTCCTATCCCAATTCTTATTGAGATAAAGGCTCTCACCATCCCTCAAAATATTTGAGGGACATTCATACCAAGATACATAGACAGATCGACAACAAGGTCTCTGTCTTGACAGAAATTCCTGCCACTGGAGGCAAGAACAGTCCCCGAGTTCCCAATCCATCGAAGTACGGCAGATTACCTGATACCGAGACCTTTGAAAGATGGCTGAATGCCCTTCTTTGGTGGTTGAAGGTGAACAAGGTGTGTGGCCCTGAGCTGGACTCAGACTGCATTGAGTACTTCACTTACCGAGTGTTTCACCACGATTTACTGATTACTAAATTACACCACATCGACTACAAAATTAAACTGATGGCATATATGGTTCAAAAGATAGGCTTCATTACTTCCAGAAAATCTAATTATCTCAATGAAAGGTGAGGATGAAGCAACAACAAGCCCCCATGTCAAAAAGTACCTAGTCTTTCACCAGCATGTCACGCAAAAGTAACGCAGAATTCTGTGATCCGACGTTGGCATCTGACAAGCCGAAGTACATTTTCATGAAAAACATTTGTTGATTGAGTTTGCCCAAAATAGCACACTTGTCGGTGTTTAAATTCTGTCTGTGAAATGTCATGGTGAGCCAGAAAACCACAAACTGCCCTATGATCATGGTGAAACTACTCTCAGTCTATGGGAAATAGATATTATTGCTTCAAGAAAAAAAATGGGAAGGATTGGTTCACTCCTCATATCTCAATGTCAGAAATATGTGATTCACCCCTCATAATGTAGCTTTTACCAACCTCGACCTCAACCAAAAATCAGGGAAAAATCAGAGGAATGTTTGTAATACTTATAACCTCTCAGATCGTCAATTTGAAGATGGTTGGAGATGTTTTGGGGCTTAGAAAGTGTTATCAGTGTGGTGGTGAAACACTAGTACCCGTGGTAAAACACTCGATAAGTGATAGTATACGGCGATGTTCCTGGAGAACACTGCCCCCACTTGGTTTGAAGACAGCGTTGACGGGGCATACCATCAAGGATCAGCCTGGACTTTCAAAGAAGTTGTCACTGGCCTATACGACTGGTTTGTGCATGAAAATGCAACTCACGATGCAACCGACAAATTCTGGCACGTCAATTATAATGCCGATGAGGGCATTATGGGCTATTACACCAAACTGGAGTGCTATGCTACCAGGATGATACAGGCACCTGATCCATTTACGTTCAAGATGCAATTGGTGACCGGGTTGCCCACAAGCATCATATCCTTTGTACTAGACAAAGGATGTTCTGCTGAGACAAGCCCAGTGCAAGATATCCTACACTTTGCCTGCCAGGCAGAGGAAATTGGTAAGATGAGAAAATGCTTCAACAAAAAGAAGCGTATAATGGATTCCACCAAGTCGAAGAGCACATCCTCTTCAACTAAAACTTCTAAAGCAAAAGAACCTTCTCCTGAACGGTCTCATGACTGATCCCGGGATCGTTCTCAAAAACACGATAAGAACTATTGTGATAGCTCTAAATATCCAGGGTCAAAGTATCCTACCAAGGAGGTTCAAAGTCACGGCGATAGTGATCGCCGTAACAAAGATCATTGTGATACTCGACATCGTGCATCTGGAGGGAAACCATCCAGACACTCCGGATCCAAATCAGACAAAAGGTCTGATGACAAGAAGAACCCAATTTGTTACAGCGGTGGAGGTTCACACTACTCCACAGATAAGGGCTGCCCTAAGTATGGACAGCCCAAACCATCGGCTAAGATGTACGCCACTCGAGAAGGATCAGCATCTACGGCTGATCCCCAAACCTCCCATGCTCAACCAAGCAGTGAGCACCATTTGAGTCCTACCTGGGACTCAGATTCACATTCTGCAATGAATGAGAGACTTGCCGCAGCGTACAGTGACTCAGAGGATAACTCTCACTCTGAGTATGGGTCTGCCTTGTCAGACATGGACCCTGAAGGTTCTCAGTATAGTTCAGAAGGTGAACTGTGCAACTTGGAGTCTGACACTGGAGGTGATGCCAGTGTATATTCTGGATCAGAACACTTTGGTGCGATCCGAGAACTCCTTTTGGAGTATAACTCCGACAGTTGCCCCTCCGCCCAGTCGGTGTCCGACTCAGAGGAAGACTCTGAGGATGAGATGGGGAGAAATTCTCCGTCATTTTCTGAAAGATTAGGCATCATGATGGACAACCTATTCAAAAACAAGCCATGCTTCAGAGGCACAACCACTTTGAGGAAATCCTCTAAGAAAATAACCCATCCTCCTTGCTCAGAGAAGGATAACAGGTGCTTCATGGCAAAAATGAAGCTTCATGAACTTGAAGCCTTCGTACTCCTTGATTCAGGCTGCACGTCTAATTTGATTTCCCCAGATTTCGCCATGTCAGCGAATCTTAAAGCCCACAAATTGGAAGAACTGGTGCCTTTATAATTGGGCACTGTTGGAAGCCATTCGAAGATAAACTTCGGACTATTCACTGATTTTGAAATTGGTGAAATAAAAGACACCCATTATTTCAATGTTGTTAACATCAATAGATATGACACCATTCTAGGCACCATCTTCATGAGGAAACACGGTATAGTCCTAGACTTTGAACATGACGAAGTACGCGTCAAGGCCAAATGCCTCAATACCATTATTGAGGGCCCTAACACTTTCAAGCAAGCCCGTCAGCATGTTATGCATCCTCAACCTCCCAAGGATGAGTGACATGAGAGCAGCCCCCTGGCCGCACAAAAGAAGAAGGACCCAGACAAGCCTGGTCCGAGTTCCACAAAGGTGCAACCTCCATCTGTTAGATGTAGGAATGTTGAAATGGAAGAAGTAGACGATGTTGACAAACATTGTCGGTCTACACTAAAACCTTTGGACCCTGTCCTTTTAGGACCTGAAGATGAACCCTTGAGCAACGAAGAAGGCAATCTAGAAGAGATCGTCCAGGAATTTACTCGGGATAGATTCCCCAAGGGACCCAATTTCGAACCTCCTGGATTCAACCCCTCTATCCCTGCGGTACTTCCGCCAGATCAGGTCAATGACCTGAATGACATACTCTTCACAATTTGTGAAGAGCTGGGCAATAAAGCTAAATGCAAAGGACCCCTTTGAAAAAAAGACCTTCCATGCCTCCAAGAGGAGTGGAAACAATCTTGTCAGGACATCCTCAATGGAGTTCCTGACAAACTACCTCCTTTGAGGGACATAAACCACCACATCCCATTGGTGGATGAGAAGAAGAAGTATAACTACTATCTTCCAAAATGTCCTGACTCAATGAGGAAACCCCTCGCCGAGAAAATAGCCAGGTACTGCAAAGCAGGCTGGTGGCGTCCTGCCTGTGTGGAGCAAGCTGCTCCGATGCTAGTTGCTCCCAAGAAGTCTGGGAAACTTTGCACTGTGATCAACGCAGTGAAGCATAATGCTAACATGGTGAAAGATGTTACACCGTTTCCTGATCAAGACTTGATTCGTCTTGATGTCACTCGAGCTAAGTACCACTCGAAAATTGACCTCTCTGATGCCTATGAGCAGGTCCGAGTTGCCCCAGAAGACATCTGGAAAACCACCTTCTCGACGGTTCAAGGCGTATACAAGAGTCTTGTTATGCAACAAGGCGACTGCAATGCACCTTCACCCTTCCAAAGGTTGATGAACTCTATATTCCAAGATTACATTGGAATCTTCATCCACACCTACCTGGATGATATCTTCGTGTTCAGTGACACGATTGAAGAACACCAGAAGCATCTGGAGCTCGTGATTAACAGACTGCGCAAGCATTCTCTGTACCTCCGTGCAGAGAAATGTCAACTCTACCCTGAGAAATGTCAACTCTACCCTGAGAAGGTAGAGTGTCTTGGTCATATGATTGACGAGCATGGCCCACATGCAGATAGCAACAAAATGGCCTGTATATGAGAGTGGAAAGCTCCTCGTAATTATCACAAAGTCCAGTGTTTTCTGGGACTCATGCAGTATCTGGCACATTTCCTGCCAGATATAAGTGCTTTCACTAGTCCCCTTTCAGCGATGACAAAAAATGGTCAAGCCTTTTTATGGCGACTGTTGCACAATCATTGCTTCCAGATGATTAAACACATCTGTTGCACAATGCCAGTGCTGAAGCCTATCGACCCAGATTCACCTGAGCTGATATGGGTGATCTGTGATGCCTCAGTCTTTGGAACTGGAGCGATGTATGGTCAGGGACCTGAGTGGCAAACTTGCCGCCCTGTGGGGTTCCTGTCCAAGAAATTCTCTGACGCTCAAAGGAACTACCGTACCTTTGAGCATGAAACTATTGCCATACTGGAGGCACTCCTCAAGTGGGAAGACAAACTGATTGGTAGACGCATCCATGTCATCACCAATCACCAGGCACTTGAGTTCTTCCAAACTCAACACTGACTGTCTGCTAGGCACACATGATGGATGGAATATCTGTTGTGTTTTGACTTTGACATTCGTTATATCAAAGGCAAATTGAACAAGGTAGCAGATGCTCTGTCCCGCTACTACCAATTTGACTCTTGGGACGATGCTCCATTAGTCCAACACTACGTCTTCACAGACATACATCTCAATCCCAACCACGAGGATCTCCCATGGGATAGACATCTCAAAATCAAAAATTGAGTAATTGAAACTCATTCCACTGCTTCCCAGCAGAGATGAGTTAGTGAACAACTCAAAGCTCTTTGAGAATGAGTCGAAGAGCATGAAGCAGCCTCAGCCATAATGACTGCAAATGTGGAAGAAGAAACCATGCCTTCTTCAAAGACCAACCAATTGCAGGATGATCCTTCGATTTATGCCTCTCAGGCTAAAGGGCCTTACCTGCACATTCACATGTCAGAGTTAGACCCTCTGAACAATGATATCTGAAAGGGATATGTCAACAACAAACACTTCAAGAAGGTCTTGAAAATCCAAAGGACCACCCGGACTTCCAGGCCCAAGACGGTTTCATTTGGAGAAAGAACAGAGGGGGCAAAGAGGTCCTTTGCATCCCCACCTCTACTTCCAAAGATATGACCTTACATGGTCATATCATCGAACAAGCCCACACATTGGTGGGGCATTTCGGCCCTCTGAAGACATCGGAATACATCTGACATTGGTATTGGTGGCCTCGACTTCAATACGAGGTTGAGAGATATTGTGATTTGTGCAAACCTTGCATCTGCTCAAAGGGGGAGTACCACTCCCCTCAAGGCAAGCTGCACTCATTACCAACACCCATGAGGCCATGGGAGTCAATTGGAATGGATTTCATCGGACCCTTCCCAGAGTCCAAAGGATTTGACTACCTTTGGGTAATCATCTGTTGTCTGTCTTCAACGGTTCACCTAGTCCTGGTTAACACGACGATGACTGCATCACAACTATCTCCCATCTTCATGAAGAAGATTGTCCATTTGCATGGACTACCTGGCTCGATCGTTTGCGATTGAGACTCTAAATTCATGTCCAAATGGTGGTGTAAAATCCATCATATCTTGGACGTCAAATTACTTATGTCCACTTCATTCCATCCTCAGACGGATGGAATAACGGAAGGTGCAAATCGTTCAATCACTCAGATTCTCTGAGCGTTCATTGCGTCCAATCAAAAGGATTGGGTAAAGTTCCTCTCTCTCATAGAGTTTGCCATAAACTCTACAATTAACAGAGCAACAGGGATGGCCCCATTTGAAATCAACTATGGATTCTTGCCTCATATGATGCAAGAACTTCCCTCTACAGAACACCTTCCTCCTGGAGTGCGTACTTTTGCAATGAATGCACTGCGAAACATGGCCATAGCCCATGATAGTATCATTGCTGAAAGAGTCTTTCAACGACACTATGCAAACAAGCATCAGCGCAAGGAGCCCGATATCAAACAAGGAGACCTTGTTTACCTCTCCACAAAGAACCTTGCATTACCAAAGGGACATGCAAGTAAACTGCTACCTAGATTTGTAGGACCCTACAAGGTCCTACAAGCTTTCCCTGAGACATCCAACTATGTGTTGGATCTTCCTACAGAACTGAAACACTGGCATATACACCAGTGTTTCCATGTGAGCCTACTAAGGCCTCACCATCCTAACGACAATGTGTTGTTTCCCAACAGGCATTATCCTGATGCATATGACTTTGGTGCCCCAGATGACACCGAATGGTACGTCGAAGAGATCACGGCACACAAGTGGTGTGGCCATACCATCCAGTTTGAAGTTAAGTAAAGTCTGGGAGACACCACTTGGGAACCTTTAGCAAACTGCAATGATCTTGCAGCCCTAGACGCTTATCTGGCACTGATGGGTGCCAGAGACTGGCAAGAATTGCCCAAACACACAGGACGTAACGACTTGGAAATTTCCAAGTCACGTTGGGGGTGTGCCTTGCCCAATGGATTTCACACTCCGCAACTTTATGTCATGCGGAGTTTCAATTGTTTTTTTTCTTCATCGCTTGGTACACTTACCATGGCGAGCTTTCCTCCAGACAAAGACAACCCCATGGGGGGTGATCACAATGACAGACCTGGCCATACATGTGAGACAGGCCCTAGTGGCTGGTCTCAAAGGGGGAGGGAGAAGGAGAGAGAGCTCGAGCCCACTGGCTCAAGCAGCAACACCCAACACCATCACTCGCCAAGCCCTGGCGAGATCAAAGAACCCATCAGCTCTAGCAGACGTTCTGCTAGAGAAGAACAAAACCAGCAAGCTGGTGTGGGCACCAGCTCTTCTGCTGCCGGAAATTGGAGGATTGATGGTGAAGGCATCGTCCTTCACCGAGGCACTTGCAACACTTGCAAGAGCTACACATTACATGTGTACACCCACGTGTATGACCATGATGATGAATATTTCGACGTGAGAGATCGTTGAGATTTGGGTATTAACTCTGGTGCTCTCGCCAGAGCTGAATGTGTTTATAATGAATACAAAAAAGATATTGCTGCCCTCCAGGAGACCATCTGGAACCTGGAGGATGAGAATGAGCACCTGCACAAGCAGCTTGATGGATGTTTGTCCAAACGAGCTCATACTCGTGAACCCTTTCCTTACCCTGAGAGGCCCCAGGGTACTTTGTATGCCAGTGCAGCCTCTCGGCCTGCACCACCTCCTGCTCCCCGCCCCATCGTCCCCCATGAGGACTTCAATATGAATGAGGTCTACCCACCTCTTCCCAACCTTCCAACCCCGAGATATACATTCTTGGGCCCAGATGTTCCCAGGATGGCAAACTGGAGACCAGCTCCCAAGCTGCATGGCCAAGTTCCTATGTCCATTCCTCAGAACACTGAGGAATTTGATAACTGGTCCCGGATGGCCCACACCTCTGGGAACTACCCAATGTTGGAATGAATGTGCGAGTACATGCAGTTCGTCAATGATACTGCTCCAGGGGCTCAGACACCCCTGATGACCTATGCCCTTGCCCACTGGAGATTACCCGGTTGGCTCCCTGTTCAGATGCAGTCGGCATGAGGATTACGCTGACTCAATGACCCTACTTGCCTGGAGCAAACCTTGCTCCTGGACTCTGCTGAAACGTGGGTGCAGTTCATGCACCGACACCTGTACCAGTGGCGATCCCACCCTGGTACCCTGATAGACAAACAGAGGGTCTCCCTCCCACACGTCAGGGGACAACTCCTGCTTTGTCAACAGATTCCTTCAGGGCTATCCCCTGAAGCTAAACTACTTCTCTACCTTTGTACTGTGGAGGTACTAGCCACGCTGGGACTGTACCAACAGATTCGAGAGCACAAACACCTCCCACTGTCCCCCATGCGCCATCAGCAGCCCATGCCGATCAGCACCAATTCAACTTCCCTTGAGGACATCATATGACACCTCGCTACCATGGGAGTCTCGGACAAGGAAGTCCGAGAAGGTTCTCACTATGCCATCAGCTGGCTTACAGCGATGGCTACTGCCAACTCCTCCCATTCAGAAGAGTCTTCTACCGCTGCCAATATCATGAGATGTCTGTGGCAACATTCCAATACCTGTTCAGAGGACACTCCTCTGATGTCTGAACCCTGGTGGTGGATTGCCGGGCCTAACGACATGGCCCTTCGAGAGCCACAAAGAAAAAGAAAAAGAGATTCCACCGCTCCCACCAGGGGCAGAGCTCCCTCTCATTCAGGGCAACCCCACCCTGAATCAATGACTTCCACTGCCCAGTCCTCCAGTTTCTCCGCTGGACTATCTGCATCTCTGCACACGAGCACCTCTCATGTGGACAACCAACCTCCTGCCTGTGCCGGGCCTTCTTACCTGTCTGGCTGGCATCCACCTCCTCCAGAGGTATACCCCCTGGAGAACAATCCGACCTCAGGATGGTCCGGGTCCCCCCTCATCATCAAGGCAACTCAAGGCCAGATGAAGGCCTTGAAGAGAGCGAGGAGAGTCGCTGCCAGCATCCCTCTGGACAGGCACAAGAAGCCCATTAGCAAATTCACTCCCGTCGCATCTACCAAGCCATGAAAAATTAGAGACCCTGACGACAACGGTGATTCCACCAACTCCATCTCTTCATCTGATGATGAAATGTTCACCGTCAACAAGGACCGCTTCCCTCTTGATGAAGGGCAGATGACGGACACCTCTGCTCTGGGGAACACCCCAGAGACCCCCATATCCCAATTGTCTTTGTTGGCATCAAACAATGAAACGACCCTACTTCCCTCCACGCCTGATTATGAGCGCAAAGTACCTGTACCTACCACCCCGGAGGAAGTTAGATGTATGTTAGTTGATGCCAACCTCCCCGAATCCTTGTCGACCCTCAACGAGTCCCACATATCATCGTTGAGTCTCGACGATACCCACATCCCTGATGACCCTACTAAATAAGGTTGTCGTGTTTTTTTTAATAAACGAATGAATTGATTCCTTTCGTCGTACCCCGACAATACCCACATACCAGACGATGCTCTCTTTGAGATTGTCTATTTACTCAAAACATTATGCTTCTCCCCTGGATGAAGCCTAAGGGGGAGGGTGTGGTGACCCAGGGCTTGACCCCACATTTGTATATATTATATTTCTTTGCTATTGACCTGGCTGGCCCCTATAAAGGGACCAGCCTTCTATTTACACAAGTGATCTTTTTACTACCACCTCGAGTACACACGATAAATATATGTTAGTCGTGTTTAGCTCCTGTGTGATATTAAGGGACCCCCCTACGACTCACTACAGTGGTCTTGTTGTATTGTTATGTCTGACTCTGATTTGTGTTACTACCAGAAAAAAATAGCGAACACTGAGAAGATCACACAGAGGAAAGGTGTGAGAGTTATATCAATTGCATTAAGTGCAATCACTAACGCACTCCCCTCCAAGTGAGTTGAATGAAAATACAGGTCAGGATACTGAGCATGTTGGTTCCCATGGAAATAGTGCATCCGATCTGACAGACATGTTACATGATCTCATCATGGCAACTGCTCGCAGCATCATATCTGTGTCATCAGGGTTATTGGGTTTCATTAATGGTGGGATCCTGTTTTGAGCAGATAGGTGGTCGGGATAGGTGGGATGGCCTGGCTGGTGGGGTAACGGTTTCACTAATGTTATATTATGTCTGTCATTGCAATGGAATCGAAATTGGAGCATTATTGTACATTTAAAAACATAAGCTGTCTGACAATGGAAGAAAATAGGTATTTATGTTTCTCTGTCTATTAATTTGCGATATACACATTTTCACACATTAGGAGACAGCTTATGCAAGATAATGTGAGAAAAAGTTAGCTAATATCGTTCTTCACTGGGAATGAGTGAACACTTATTTATTTCAAAGTCCACACAGATGAAAGGGCTTGAAAGGGGTTCCAAAAATGTGTCACAGTAGGTCACAGTGTGATCAGAATTTGGGCACATGTGCTCCTGGGAATAAAAAAACATTTTGAAATCACTTTGGAAATCAGTCGCGAAAGTTCGTCTACTGTGAACGATCCTATTCCAAACACTGCAGGGGATTTGTAACCCATTTTTGCATCTCGGTATACAACTTAGCTTAGCTTCCCTCAAAAAATCAGGAAAAATCACTAATGGAATCTTGAGATGGTATAGTAATAGTATACACGACCAGCACATTGAACACAAGTGCAAGATTCTTGCACTACTGGGTGGGTCCGAAATGACGAGTCCAGTCTGCACTTCGATAGCAGGCTGGACTCTGGTAGATTTCGCTGTGCTAACCAAGGAGGATCACAGCATATGCCCACTGATGTCTGATAGTTTCAAGAAGGAAGTCAAGTGCATGTCTTGTAGTGTGCAGGCATACTAAGGCAAAGTTGTGTGGAAGGCACTGGGGGTCCCAGTACCGGCCTAACAGTGTTTCCAGCTGAGTTGCGCATCAGTAAAATCACAGGTCCTTTTTTTGATGCTTATTCTGCTTTCCAAATCGATAAAAGCAAAAAGCGCTCAACACTTTTTTAATCCCAGTCCATTTGATTTTAAAAGTGCTTTTTCAGCTTTCAAAAGTGGAAAAGCATAAATAAGCTTTGTAGAAATATAATGAAAAGTAGCCACTTTTTCATTTATTCCCTGACAGATTTAGAAATAATAGTCCTCATGTATAACATAGTTATTGAACAATAAAGGGCATACCGCGTCTGGTATAAATCAAAACAATGGCCATGAAAAAACTACTGGCAGCACTGTACCAAAATCATGGTATAACCATATCCATCATTGATGGTGCTCCCAGAAACTCATCTTCCTTCTCACCATCATCTGACAGATCCTCATCCCCATCAATAAGCTCCATCACCTCTGGAACATCATCAACAACATGGGCAACATCACCTACATCCTCCGAGGATGTTGATGCCACAGCCACCCAAGCCTTCGATAGAATCTTCTCCCATTGTTTCTTCTTCAGCAAACTCACCAGGTCAACAAGATTTGATGTGGACCGGACTTGATAAACTTGGCCTTCATGTGTTTCTTGATGATCACCCCAGTTGGTCTTGGAAAAGTCACCATGAGGTTGAGGGGGTGTGACTTCTTCACCAGTACACCACGTCAGCAAAGCACGCTTAACCTTGATGAGATAAACATTACCATTACTATCATATACACATTACATGATGATGTTCAATATGCACTGCTTGGATGGAATATATAAGCGCACCAACTAGTGGTTCCTGTTGACGATCTGAAGGGGGTACAAGAGATATGCTGGCGAGATGAGTGGCAAACGTGTGGATTATGAGACTTGATTGGAATACTCCCTTGAACAGTCTGAGGTGAGCAGTGCTGGCAGCATCCAACAGGCACTTACAATTGGTTTCTTTCCCACTCCAACATCCTCATAGATCTCATAGTAAAATGGTCACTGTTTGTCATTGTCCCCAAGAGCCCATACTACATACTCAGCACGTTTCTCAGTGGAGTCGAGGCCCAAGGCTTTGAAGAGTTTCTTGAGATTTGTATGCACTGCGGTTGCAAAAGTATTCTGCCATGATGCTAGTCATGCCTCGACCTACAAGATTGCTCATAGTTAGTATGGAAAAGATGACAATTATGACACCTACGAGAGTAACAACAACCTTCTTTAGCTTGGCATCATTGGCTATGGAACGATCTGCAATTACCTTGTTCCATATGACAATGACTTGATCCTCTGTAGGCTGTTCCCATGGCCTGATTGTACTGATGAGATCATGGAGATGGGGAATGAACTTGGGGCAAAAAACTGTTCGAAGATCTGGAGGTAAGGATGAGAGTTTGATATCTTCCTTCTTCAGCCATTCCCCAGGCTCGCGTTTCTTGACCAGTTCTGGGACATACATAGTTGGAACAATCTTGGCGATGGAATGGATCTGAAGTATTAGTGACATCGTTACTAGTCGATCACTGTAAGCATAGTATTGAAAATGCACCTTGGATGGTTTGGGGTTCACTCCACCCCCATAGTACCTTATGGCCGACTTTGTCTTTGGCGCTGCATTTCTCTCCACCTCCTCTTCTCCATCATCATTGCTAAAGTCATCAAGTAGACCACTGGATTCATTGCCTGTAGTGTAGATGGTATCTGGTATGCTGGCTGAGCTCGATATTGACATTGAGGAGGAAGATTGTCGATGAGGAGTTTGAGGCTCTACAGCAGCAGTGTCATGCATGTCCCAGCCATTGTGAAGACCACCAAGCTTTTTCTTAGCTTCCTTGGATGTGGTAGGTCTGCTGCAAAGATTAGTAGTCGAGATATGAGGATTGAGTCACATACTTTTCGACTTGAACAGCTTTGCATTTGCCTTGAACAATTGTGGGAATGTTAGTCAATTGCTGAAATGTTATCTCTGATTGCACTGGCACCTTTTCTGCCTTACCTTTCTTCCTGACCCTGGTCAGTCTCTGCTCTTGTTCTTCTTCAGAGCTGTCAAGGAGCATTCCATCTTCATCATCATTGTCTTCCTCCTCTGGATCTCCCTGCTTGTATTCATCGCTACTCCCAGGACCCAAAGACACTGGATCAATAACTCCATCACTTAGATGACAGTGGACGACAGTGAATATCGACCTGATCATAGTGACGTACATACCAAACTCTTCATATGCTGGTGTGACTTTCTTGGACTGAGCTGGTTTGGCCATTGTTGCACATGGATTGGTTTCTTGCTGAGTTTCTGATATCGACAATCTCCATCAGTGTTCATGCATGAGTGACTCAACATACCAGGCTCATCAAGTTTGGAACTCTCAAAAAGAATAGTGGGCCTTGTTGCCTTTGTTGTTCAACCACGAGGTGGATGATTTGCATAGCGATCTGCATTTTGATCGTCTTTCTGCATTGAGTCTTCAAGGTGAGCTGCCTTTTGGATACCTTCAAAATGTTTCTTTCCTTGCTCTTCTTTACCCCTTGCTTTCTCCTCACAAGTAGCAGCTGCTTCTGCAGGAGTTTTCTTCAGTCTGGGCATATTGGGTGCTCCAGGCGCTGCATCATGGTTAGGACATAGATTGAGTTGTAGGGATGGAGGAAGTGAGGAAGTGAGAGCTGGAGCATCTTTTTGCTTCATCGTGGCACTTGAGATGCAAGAGGGAAATTAGCTCAGGAGGTTTGTTTTGATGTTGATATCTGAATTTGCAATATTGACTCTGTACACAGTGATCCATCCTATATATTGTGGACTAATCACAAATAGATAAGCTCATGCACGTTTGTCTCATTAATATTGGACTTGTTGATCCGAGCAGCACCCTCTGTATTAACTTTTGATCCCTCCTTCATTGAACTTTGAACTTGGATATATCTGACTCAGAGCCTGATTACCTTCACCCTCGCAGAACTTTCAAGTCTGCAAACCATAAATGCCCTGTTCAAGGATGTAAAAAATCTTGCAAGACTGCGGGGGGGCTTAGGCAGCACATATCTGCGAAACATGAACCAACTCATGCTCATCCCTTGGCTGACATTCTTGCAGATAATCTGGAGCCTTTGCATGCTCCTACACCTGCATCCCAGCCCACAACACCTCCTAATGACAACAATGCTCAAGACCCAATGTTTGAACCAAACTCACCCACTTACTCATCCCGCCATTCTCCTCATCGTTCTCACTCTGTTTCTCCACTTGGATCATCTTCACGTTCACTGCATCTGCTGTTACTACAGCAAGATCCTGCAATCTGCATTGAATATCACCCATTACTTGATGGTACATAGTCCATTTAAATAAGATTGCATCCAGCTTATCTCAGTTCTATCAGGAACACCATGTGATCAGCTGGGGAATGATCTTCCACCAGAAACTCCTTCACCACCTCGAGATGAACATGCACCCAATGACTATTCACCATTCAACAGCCGAGCAGAATTTGAGCTTGCAGAATTCTTGTATGCAGAAGAGGAGATGTCGGCAGGAAAGATAGATAAACTTATGGCTATTCTCAATGCACTCTATCCTGACAATGACCCACCACTTGCGGATCACAAGGAGTTATATTCCCTGATTGATGAGATTCAGCAAAGTGATGTTCCTTGGCAGTCATTTTTGGTGCAATATAATGGAGAACGAGTTGATGAAGGAGTTGATGAAGTAGCAGGACCTCCTTGGCAACGTCAACAATGGGAGGTTTGGTTTCATGATCCCCTCAAAGTCATGGAGCAACAGCTTGGCAACCCTGATTTCGACAGCCAGATTGATTATGCTCCAAAGCAGATCTTCAAGAGGGGCAAGCGGCAGTACACTGATGTTTTCTCAGGTAACTGGGCATGGAACCAAGCAGTATGTTGATGTTGTTTATCATGACCTGCAGCAAATTTTCATTGTTGACTTACACAGTATAAGGGCAACCTAAGCCTCTAGCAAAGGGAAATCCGAAGTTAAAATTATACTACATAATACAGGGATTGGGGGCGCACCTAGCAAAGGGAAATCCAAAGAGAAAACTCTAAGGATCCCCTTGCTGATGCCCAGTATATGTGAAGATGACAAAAATCAAATATAACCTAAAAATAGAAAAAGGCGGAGATAGGCGGATCAAGGCCGCCGAATGACATCATACCAAGGGGTATGTGTCGGAAGGGGTACTCCGCCTCTAAATATAAAAGTGTCAACATATACAAACATGATAGCAAGGGAAAATTAGTAATAAAATCCGGAAAAATCATAGAAAATGAAGAATAGAAGGAAATGAGGTGGGGAAAAATATGGGACAAACATAAAAAATAGGAAAAACACACAGGGCACCCCCTTAGTCCCCTTACATCACCCCCTCTCTAAGATGCATCGCCCCGATGCATTCAAAATCGTATACGACCAAAGTCCATGACTTGAATCCGACGCGGTGCAGCAGTGTGCCGTCGGTGGAATTCCTTGATTAACCGAGGGGCATTTACGTCAGACTCTTCGACCCATGAGTTCTCCTCATACCCATAACCCTTCCAATGTACCAAATACTGGAGTTTTCCTCGACGCAAACGGCTGTCCAAGATTGACTCAACTTCATATTGGGGTTCTCCCTCGATCACTGTAGGTGGTGGTGGTGGGTGTGAATGGCGTCCCGGGAACGGATCTGGGGGAGCTGGAAGCAATTTGATGACATGGAAGACGGGATGGAGTCTGGACATGGAGGCTGGGAGGCGTAGACGATAGGCATGTGTTCCAACGCACTTGACAATGGGGAAAGGTCCCAAGAAGCGATGAGCGAGTTTCTTGGATGGAAGTGTAGTGGAGATGTCACTGGAGTCAAGATAAACTCGATCACCAACCTTGTACTGAGGGGTTGGGGAGTGGCGCTGGTTGTAAAATCGCGCCATGTCGTCCTTCGCCTTTGCTAAGGCTGCCCTTGCCTCCTCCAAGCTATCCCTCATGCGTTCTGTGAACCCATTCACTGTCTCGATGTGTGAGGGAGTTTGGCGAGGTTCAAATCCCATGCGTGGATGTCGTCCAGTGTCTAAGAGGAAAGGGGTCTGTTGAGTGGAAGCATGGACATGGTTGTTGTATCTGAACTCGGCCAAAGGAAGGAGATCATCCCAATCGTCCTGGCGTTCATTGACAAAGAGGCGGATGTACTGCTCCAGTTCCTGGTTGACTCACTCCGTCTGGCCATCAGTTTGTGGATGATAAGCAGTTGAAGCGAGGAGTTTGATCCCCAGGAGTCGGTACAGCTCACGAGTGAACTCTGCCATGAACTGAGGGCCACGATCCGAGAGGAAGGCACCAGGAAGTCCATGTAACTTCCACACATGGTGGAGGTAGAGTCGAGCGGCACCTAGGGCACTGACAGTGGTGTGAGTGGGAATGAAGTGAGCGCGTTTTCCCACTGAGTCAACTGTGCACATCACCGCATCAAACCCGTTTGACTCTGGCAATTCCACCACAAAGTCGATGCTGACGACATCCTAACGACTCTCTGGAACAGGAAGAGGGTGTAGCTCACCAATAGGTTTGCGACGAGGGACCTTGGTGCGTAAGCAAAGGTCACAAGTGCGACAATACTGACCAATGAGCTGTGACATTTGTGGCCACCAATAGTTCCATGAGGTGAGCTCCAAGGTCTTCCAGCGTCTGGGGTGGCCAGCAATCTGTGAGTCATGGTGTTGGGATATGATGCGCCGGCGAAGGTCTGGGTCATTGGGAACATAGATGCGATCCCTGAAATACAACAAGTCCTCCTTTTCAGCCCACTCTGCCGCATGTAAGGAAAGGGTCGATCCCTTCCTCAGTTCTTTAACAGCTCGGGCGACAACATCCTCATGTAAACCGCTACGGTTTGCGCGACGAATGTCATGTAGAATGTCCCGCTCCTCGCCCTGGGGTACGATGCCTTCCAGTGCCCGAATGGTGAACAGGTCTGGCTGCAACAGCACAATGTTTTGGTTGTCACCACTGCCATCCCCATGGTCTGCACGTCGGGATAGGGCATCGGTCTTCCCCATGCTGCGACCTGGACGGTGGTGCAAGGAGAAGTCGAATCTAGATAGATACAGGGACCAACGAGCTTGACGATGGTTCAATTTCTTGGCCATCATGAAGTACTCGAGGTTCTTGTGATCCGTCCAAATTTCCACCTTGTGTTGGGCACCCTCGAGGAAGTGTCACCACTCCTCAAGCGCACACATTATCGCCAACATCTCCTTGTCATGGATCTCGTAGTTTCTCTCTACAGCACTAAGGCTTTTGGAGTAGAACGCAACAGGATGCCACTTCTGGTCCTCTGGAGACTGCTGAGACAACACAGCGCCCGTCGCAAAGTCAGAACTGTCAGCTTCTACACGAAAAGGACGCGAATCGTCAGCAAAGGTAAGGATCGGAGCGGAAGTGACCATCTCCTTAAGCTTTTCGAACGCCTCCTGTTGTGCATTATCCCACCTCCATGCCTCCTTTCCTGTCAAGTCGAACAGCGGTCGTGCATGATGTGAGAAATCCTTGATAAAACGCCGATAAAAATTGATGAAGCCCAGGAAAGACTGCACCTCCTTCTTGTTTGTGGGCGTAGGCCAAGCTGTGACCCCATTTACCTTGATAGGATCCATCTCCACTTGACCCTCCGAGATAATCAGGCCAAGGTACTTGATCTTGGTCCTTTCGAACTCGCATTTGTCCTGACGAAGGTAGAGTTTGTACCGTCGAAGTCGCTCTAGGACGAGGCGCGTGATGCGACGGTGCTCTTCAACCGTGCGAGTGAAGATGAGGATGTCGTCGAGATAGATGCAGACAACGCCTTCGAGGATGAGGTCATGGAAGATGTCGTTCATCATCGTCTGAAAGGTGGCAGGGCTATTAGTAAGGCCAAAGAACATGACAAGCGGTTCAAAAAGACCACGGTTGGTATGAAAGGCTGCCTTCCACTCATCTCCCTCCTTTATCCTCACATTATTATAGCCCCAACAGACATCGAGCTTGGTGAAGTATCGGGCTCCACGGAGCTGGTTTACGAGTTCAGAGATGAGGGGTAGTGGGTAGCGATTTTTGACCGTGATGTTGTTGAGTCTTCTGTAGTCTTGAACCGGTTGAAGTGAGCCATCCTTCTTCTTGACAAAGAAAAAGGGAGAGGCCATGGGTGACTTCGATGGTCAAATACGTCCAGAGGCCAGGTGCTCGTCGATGAACTGGTCAAGCTGCTGTTGTTCCTCCGGAGAGAGAGGATAGACCTTGCAGGATGAAGGGGTTGCGCCGGGGGTGAGTTCGATCGCGTGATCCCATGGCTTACGCGCAGGAAGAGAGTCGAATGACTCCTTGGAGAACACGTCTTCAAACTCATGGAGATGAGGGAGTAAGGAGTTAGTAGAGGATTTAGCAGCGTTGTTTTTGTGGAAGGCCTCGGCGAGGCGTTGGGATATGTTCGATGTGGCACACACCTCATGCGATGAGCGAATCGCAGTGTAGAAGATCCGATCATCCTCCTCCACTTCCTCTGGGTCCTCATCATCATCATCCGAGTCCGGCATTAGATCAGGAACCCCTTCCAATTCCACTTCAGGTATAGGCAGGGGTCCAGCACGACACTTCTGAGTTCGTCATATTGCCGCCTTCTGTCCACGACGTTCTTGCCTGGCTTCTGTGAAACACGTCCGACAGCGGGATGGACATCGGCTCATGGTAACCTCCCCGGTGCGCCAGTCGACCTCTGGGTTATGGTCTCGAAGCCATGGATATCCCAAAATCGCCTTTTGCTTTCCTAATTGAGTGACAGCAAAAAGGGCATGCTCACTATGATCTTTGTAACGGAGAACCAGGTCTGCAACCTCTCGGATGGCACCAGCTTCATTTGGGGATCCATCCACGTTATATACAGGTATCGGACGTGAGAGTGAGCGAGTATTTAGACAATGTTGTTGTACCAGATGGGAGTCGATGAAGAGACCAGTCGCACCAGAGTCCAGGAGCGCAGAAACACCGAGTATCTGTCCAGTGTCGGTCATCTGCAGTTCGATGGCTAGGTTTAAGGAATGTGCAGAGGGAGTGGATGCCACAATATACTTGCGTGGTAGTTTACACTCCCATGATTTAATTTTGGGACGTGGAGTAGAAGGAGAGATGGGGAGAGCAGGTACGTCTTTAGCCAACTTCGAAGGGTCAGAGAGGGGAGCAGTCACAGAAATGGATTCATTCTCCAGGGATTCAACTGACAAGACTTCAAAGCGGTTATGGACAGGCAGTGAGGGCGTACGATTCACTCGCTGCGAATAGGAAAATCCTGCTCCTTTACAACTTCCAGCTTAACCTCCTCTGCAACTTGATCCTTCGCTTCCTCAACATCTACAAGTGCCAACAGATCTTGCAGGAGTTCATCTCGTCCCTCGGGGGTGAGCATGCGGATATCCTGACGATGGGGACACGCTCCAGCCCTGTGTCCAGGTTCCCCACAATGGTAGCAGAGATCCAACTTACGTGCACGGCTGCGGGCTGCATCAACATCCATTGGTACTGGGATATTGACGGCTGGTGTGGGAGTTTGACAAGCAGGAATGGGGTTAGGGCGGGGAAGGCTTCGATTGAAGGTGTAGGGTGTATGAGTGGTAGTTGGAGCACAGAATGCAGCATTAAACGCCGCATTTGTGAGTCGGTTCTCGTCACAGAGTGAAGCAGCTTCATACCAAGCAAGGATATCATCGTCCGCTGGGCGCCCTTCCAACATCTGTGCAATCTGGTCCTGAATTTCTCGGTGGAGCCCCCGTCGGAACTTCACCACCACTGGTAACCCACTCCCATATCCTGCCATGTCCACCAAATCCTTGAACTCATCGATATAGTCGTCCACGGATCGACGTCCCTGGTGGTAAGCGGATGACTCAAGTCGTGTCACTGCTCGGTGGCGTTCATTGAGGGGGCAGAAGTGGCGTACGAACTCAGCTCGAAAGTCACC
This sequence comes from Tricholoma matsutake, assembly GCA_026075535.2. NCBI lineage: Eukaryota > Fungi > Basidiomycota > Agaricomycetes > Agaricales > Tricholomataceae > Tricholoma > Tricholoma matsutake. The sequence goes on along the minus strand of AP026540.1, from coordinate 6,428,921 downwards.
CCAAGTGGAGAAAGGTAGAGAACCAAGTTCTTTAGTTTGACGTAGGATACGGTCCACATAGAGATAGGCGCGTTCAGATTTCATGTATGTGAAGGCCCAATAAATTTTTGCAGCCTCATCAATGAATTGATGCGACTGGAGACTAATGTATAACTCACAGGAATTAAGGAATGCATGTCCCTGCGCACGTGCACCATTAAATTCGGCGGGGGGGGACGGTTTGATCTGGGCACGTTCCTTAGTGGACGCGTTTGGCAAAACATCGTTGTTGGGTGCGCTTGGAGTCGTGAAGGGGGAGCTATTAGTCGTAGGGTTAGCCTGGAGGGTCCTAACGAAGTTTTCAATCGTAGATTTAAGCAAGTCGATTTGCGTGCGCATTCCGGAAACGTCGCTTTCAAGCGCGTCGAAGCGTTCTGATGTGTCCATGTCGCTAGGGAGCACGTTTGGCGAAAATGGCGGCGCAATAAAGGCGAGAGTATCTGGAACGGTGTGTAGGGACTCTGTGGAGCTTTGGGAAGCGTTGTCCAGTCTGTACCTGCCTATCTTGGGCAGCGCGTTCGCGATTTTCGGGCCTTAGGGGAGAGTTTTCTACTATAAGGGCAACCTAAGCCTCTAGCAAAGGGAAATCCGAAGTTAAAATTATGCTACATAATACAGGGATTGGGGGCGCACCTAGCAAAGGGAAATCCAAAGAGAAAACTCTAAGGATCCCCTTGCTGATGCCCAGTATATGTGAAGACGACAAAAATCAAATATAACCTAAAAATAGAAAAAGGCAGAGATAGGCGGATCAAGGCCACCGAATGACATCATACCAAGGGGTATGTGTCAGAAGGGGTACTCCGCCTCTAAATATAAAAGTGTCAACATATACAAACATGATAGCAAGGGAAAATTAGTAATAAAATCCGGAAAAATCATAGAAAATGAAGAATAGAAGGAAATGAGGTGGGGAAAAATATGGGACGAACATAAAAAATAGGAAAAACACACAGGGCACCCCCTTAGTCCCCTTACACACAGGATATCATTGCAGAAGATGAAGAGTGTCATGGTGCAATGTTTGTGCCAATTGTTCTTGGAAGCGACAAAACAACTATATCAGTAGCAACAGGACACACCAAATTCTATCCTCTGTACATTTCTCCTGGCAACATTCACAACTCAGCTTGCCGAGCACACCAGAATGGTGTAGCATTATTGGGATTTCTTGCCATTCCCAAAAGTTTGTTGTTCTATCTTCCATATTTTTCTCTGATTCATTATCTGATACTAAGAATGATATAGCATCACGAGAGTATGCTAGTGATGCAAATTTTCGAAAATTCCAGCGACAACTTTTTCATGACTCACTGGAACACATCCTTTCATCCCTCCAGCCATACATGTCACAACCATGGATGACAAGATGTGCTGATGGTCACTTCCGATGTGTCATTTATGGCTTGGGTCCTTACATTGCAGATTATTCTGAGCAGGCACTACTTGCTTGTATTGTTCAAGGCTGGTGTTCTCGGTACTACATTCACCTCTGTGTTTCATGGTGGCAATCAACTAATATTGATCAGATGTACTTCCCCATCTGACAATCTTGATCAACCAAGTGTCCGTCAATCTCATCAACATACAGATACTCTACTTGATGCATGTACTCTTAAGGAGCTTTGGGATGAGTATGGAATCATAGGAGACTTATTGGTATGTAATAAATTTCTACTATACATAGTGTTAAGAACTGATCCTAGAGGGGCCGCTTCGGAATCTGTCTGGACACTGCGGGTGATGATAGCAGGAGATTGTCGGGTCGATGCGGATTCTGTGGGAGGGGGAACAGAAAGGACTTGGCTTCAGCTTGTAAGAAGCTGCGCCCTTCACCTCATCTGGTGTCCTAATTTCAAGTCGAGGGTTTAGAGGTAGGAGCAGGAAAGTGCGGGTAAACGTGGGGAGGAGTACGGAGGGACTTAGGTTGAGTTCAGATGAGACTAGAACTTCAGAGGGAGACTAGAGGTTGAGTCAAATGTAGTTCAGACTCTTAGAGGACAGGGGTTGGAGTAGAAGGAGGTTTTAGATTGGCAGGGTAAAGTCAAGTCTATGTCGATATACAAACTGGGGAATACAAGGCAAAACTAACTAAGCTTAAATACTGTAGTCCAGAATAATGCAGAACAGGAATGACGGCAGCCTTGGAAAGGCAGCCATGGATGCTGTACAAGGCGGCCTGATGCACAGCAGCGTGGGCAGTGCAAGGCGGCCGAGAACAAAATCGGGAGGCGTAGACAAAAGTCATGTTCGACGTGCGGGAAAGAGTCAGATGGATGCAGGTTCCAATCGGGTGAGGAACGGTTCTTGACAGTATTTCCCCCTTAGTGCCAAGCCTACGAGGCACATGAGGGTTTGAGTCCAAATGAGGAAGTTGGTTGAATTTTCTGAATGCGGTAATTGGTTGAAAAAATTTTCACGTTCTTTCCTTCCCCCATCAACTATCAATTATGTCCCCTCCAGCAGTATCTGCACAGATCAAATTGGCCGCAATGAGGGCTCAACACAAACAGAGGGAGTGGGCAATGAAGGAGCAGATGGAACAGGAGATGAAGGAGCTGGAGGAAGCAGCGAGGGAGGAGGAACGCCGGGCGCAGGAGGCACAGAAGGCAGCAGAGGAGGCTGCAAAGGCTGAGGAGGCGCGTCAGGCAGAGGGGCGGAAAAAGGAGGCATCGGCCACAAAACGAGCAGAGAAGAACTGGGCGGCTGCAGCTGCAGGTTTGGAGGATGAGGCTGAGGGGAGCAAGTCCCCCAAGAAAAAGAAAGTTGCCAAGTCGAAGGCGCGAGTGGGGTTGGAGGAGTCGGAGGGTCCGGTGCAGGTGCAGGCCGCGTTGCCTTGCAAAAGGTACATCCTTGTTTCCCTTTCCAGTCTCTTTTTACTGACAAGTGGCCTAGGTGCAAATATCAAAAGATCACTTGTTTCAAGATGGGTGCGAAGGGACGCATGTGCGACAACTGCACACACGTCAAACATAAGTGCGAGGAGGTAGTGTGGGAGGGGCAGGAAGCCCCTGTGGCAAAACCAGCGGGAACGACCGGGGCAACCAGGGAAAACCCAGAAATAATGCAACAAATGATGAAGTTGATAAGGAAGGGGTTTGCTGAGGTGGCTACTGTGGTGCGGGAATCAATGGGGGAGATTCGGGATCCTATGGACCCAGAGTGGGTGGAGGAAGAAAGTGCCAGGGAGGAGAGCGACGAGGGTGATGAAGAGGTGGAGTGGGCAGTGCGAGAGTCCTGGCAGGAAAGATGCAGGATCCGGAAATCTGGAGATGAGTGGGAGGCCTTCCAGAGATATCTGGAGAAAAGGTGAGCTGATGATGAGGAGGAGAGTGAGGATGAAGAAGAGGGTGAGGAGGGTGAAGAGAAGGATGAGGGTGGAGATGCGGGCGAAGTTGGGGGAGAGGGAGATGAAGATGGAGAAGGAGAAGCGGTGGTAGTGTAGGGACCCAGTCGGGTCCAAAAATCTTTTTTCAATAAAATTTGTTCTGAGTTCAGACTGAGTGAATAAGTAACGTGAATAGTCTTTAAGCGGGTAATGGTCCAGGTTTCTGCAGGTAGCGGGTGTGAAAATCCGCAAGGAGTTCTTGGGTGTGGTCAAGTTCCATAACAGGTAGCCAGGAAGTCTCTTTGTCGGTTCCCTGGTAACCTTCCCATCGGACAAGGTAGAGAATCTTGCAGTGACGTCGGTTGTTGACTTTGGAGTCGAGGACTTCAGCAATCTCATATTCGAGCTCGTCATCGATGGTGATCGGAGGTGGAGGTTGTACTCAATTTGGAATTGTGTTCGGGGAGTGTTTCTCTAGTTGAGAGACATGGAAAACAGGGTGAATGGCCCGCATGTGATCCGGGAGCCGCAGGGTGACTGAGTGAGTGCCTGGGCAGGCGATGATTTCAAAGGGGCCATGGTGCTTTTTGGAAAGTTTCTTGGAAGGACATGTGGTGCGGATATTTTCCGCAGTGACATAGGCAGAATCACCAATGTTGAAGTCGGGTGCGGGTGCCCGATGTTTGTCCACAGGACCTTGATAACGCTCTTGAGCGGCCGCAAGTTGTTTCCAAAGCTCCTGATGAAGGTCGTCTAAGTCGACGACAAACTCGCAGGCGTGCTGTGAAGCTAAGTCATGTTCTGGAAAGATGGAAATGTTCAGGTGATAGCCTTTGTTGGCAAAGAAAGGGGATACACCTGTAGAGGCGGAAGGAGCATTGTTGTAGGCAAATTCGCCCAAGGGTAAGAGGTGAGACCAGTCATCCTGCTGATAGTTGCAGAAGATCCAGAGGTACTGCTCCAAGGTCTGATTAAGTCGTTCTGTCTGACCATCACCTTGCGGGTGATAACCGGAAGTGAAGTGGATCTGCATGTCGAGTGCTTTTCCAAGGGAGCGGAAGAAATGGGAGACAAACTCAGATCCCCGGTCGCAAGTGACGTGCGATGGAACACCATGCTTGGAGAAGACGTGGAGGACGAACAGGTTGGCTAGTTCTTGGGCTGTGATTTCATTGACAGTTGGGATGAAGATGCCTTGCTTGGTGAGGTGGTCAACGATGACCAGGATAGCGGTGTGACCGTTGGAGTTGGGTAGTTGTTCAATGAAGTCCATGGAGATGGAGTTCCAAGGTCATTCCAAAACCGGAAGTTGTTTTAGGAACCCGTAGGGCTTGTGTCGAGGTGATTTGGATCATTTGCAAGTGGTACAGGATTTGCAGAATTCCTGCACAAAGGTGCGGAGGTTTGGCCAGACATATTCCCAGTATAAGGGCAACCTAAGCCTCTAGCAAAGGGAAATCCGAAGTTAAAATTATGCTACATAATACAGGGATTGGGGGCGCACCTAGCAAAGGGAAATCCAAAGAGAAAACTCTAAGGATCCCCTTGCTGATGCCCAGTATATGTGAAGACGACAAAAATCAAATATAACCTAAAAATAGAAAAAGGCGGAGATAGGCGGATCAAGGCCACCGAATGACATCATACCAAGGGGTATGTGTTGGAAGGGGTACTCCGCCTCTAAATATAAAAGTGTCAACATATACAAACATGATAGCAAGGGAAAATTAGTAATAAAATCCGGAAAAATCATAGAAAATGAAGAATAGAAGGAAATGAGGTGGGGAAAAATATGGGACAAACATAAAAAATAGGAAAAACACACAGGGCACCTCCCTAGTCCCCTTACATCACCCCCTCTCTAAGATGCATCGCCCTGATGCATTCAAAATCGTATACGACCAAAGTCCATGACTTGAATCCGACGCGGTGCAGCAGTGTGCCGTCGGTGGAATTCCTTGATTAACCGAGGGGCATTTACGTCAGACTCTTCGACCCATGAGTTCTCCTCATACCCATAACCCTTCCAATGTACCAAATACTGGAGTTTTCCTCGACGCAAACGGCTGTCCAAGATTGACTCGACTTCATATTGGGGTTCTCCCTCGATCACTGTAGGTGGTGGTGGTGGGTGTGAATGGCATCCCGGGAACAGATCTGGGGGAGCTGGAAGCAATTTGATGACATGGAAGACGGGATGGAGTCTGGACATGGAGGCTGGGAGGCGTAGACGATAGGCATGTGTTCCAATGCACTTGACAATGGGGAAAGGTCCCAAGAAGCGATGAGCGAGTTTCTTGGATGGATGTGTAGTGGAGATGTCACTGGAGTCAAGATAAACTCGATCACCAACCTTGTACTGAGGGGTTGGGGAGTGGCGCTGGTTGTAAAATCGCGCCATGTCGTCCTTCGCCTTTGCTAAGGCTGCCCTTGCCTCCTCCAAGCTATCCCTCATGCGTTCTGTGAACCCATTCACTGTCTCGATGTGTGAGGGAGTTTGGCGAGGTTCAAATCCCATGCGTGGATGTCATCCAGTGTCTAAGAGGAAAGGGGTCTGTTGAGTGGAAGCATGGACATGGTTGTTGTACCCGAACTCGGCCAAAGGAAGGAGATCATCCCAATCGTCCTGGCGTTCATTGACAAAGAGGCGGATGTACTGCTCCAGTTCCTGGTTGACTCGCTCCGTCTGGCCATCAGTTTGTGGGTGATAAGCAGTTGAAGCGAGGAGTTTGATCCCCAGGAGTCGGTACAGCTCATGAGTGAACTCTGCCATGAACTGAGGGCCACGATCTGAGAGGAAGGCACCAGGAAGTCCATGTAATTTCCACACGTGGTGGAGGTAGAGTCAAGCGGCACCTAGGGCACTGACAGTGGTGTGAGTGGGAATGAAGTGAGCGCATTTTCCCACTGAGTCAACTGTGCACATCACCGCATCAAACCCGTTTGACTCTGGCAAATCCACCACAAAGTCGACGCTGACGACATCCCAACGACTCTCTGGAACAGGAAGAGGGTGTAGCTCACCAATAGGCTTGCGACGTGGGACCTTGGTGCGTAAGCAAAGGTCACAAGTGCGACAATACTGACCAATGAGCTGTGACATTTGTGGCCACCAATAGTTCCGTGAGGTGAGCTCCAAGGTCTTCCAGCGTCCAGGGTGGCCAGCAATCTGTGAGTCATGGTGTTGGGATATGATGCGCCGGCGAAGGTCTGGGTCATTGGGAACATAGATGCGATCCCTGAAATACAACAAGTCCTCCTTTTCAGCCCACTCTGCCGCATGTAAGGAAAGGGTCGATCCCTTCCTCAGTTCTTTAACAGCTCGGGCGACAACATCCTCATGTAAACCACTACGGTTTGCACGACGAATGTCACGTAGAATGTCCCGCTCCTCACCCTGGGGTACAATGCCTTCCAGTGCCCAAATGGTGAACAGGTCTGGCTGCAACAGCACAATGTTTTGGTTGTCACCACTGCCATCCCCATGGTCTGCACGTCGGGATAGGGCATCGGTCTTCCCCATGCTGCGACCTGGACGGTGGTGCAAGGAGAAGTCGAATCTAGATAGATACAGGGACCAACACAGCGCCCATCACAAAGTCAGAACTGTCGGCTTCTACACGAAAAGGACGCGAATCATCAGCAAAGGTAAGGATCGGAGTGGAAGTGACCATCTCCTTAAGCTTTTCGAATGCCTCCTGTTGTGCATTATCCCACCTCCATGCCTCCTTTCCTGTCAAGTCGAAAAGTGGTCATGCATGATGTGAGAAATCCTTGATAAAACGCCGATAAAAATTGATGAAGCCCAGGAAAGACTGCACCTCCTTCTTGTTTGTGAGCGTTGGCCAAGCTGTGACCCCATTTACCTTGATAGGATCCATCTCCACTTGACCCTCCGAGATAATCAGGCTGAGGTACTCGATCTTGGTCCTTTCGAACTCGCATTTGTCCTGACGAAGGTAGAGTTTGTACCGTCGAAGTCGCTCTAGGACGAGGCGCGTGATGCGACAGTGCTCTTCAACTGTGTGAGTGAAGATGAGGATGTCGTCGAGATAGATGCAGACAATGCCTTCGAGGATGAGGTCATGGAAGATGTCATTCATCATGGTCTGAAAGGTGGCAGGGCTATTAGTAAGGCCAAAGAACATGACAAGCGGTTCAAAAAGACCATGGTTGGTACGAAAGGCTGCCTTCCACTCATCTCCCTCCTTTATCCTCACATTATTATAGCCCCAATGGACATCGAGCTTGGTGAAGTATCGGGCTCCACGGAGCTGGTTTACGAGTTCGGAGATGAGGGGTAGTGGGTAGCGATTTTTGACCGTGATGTTGTTGAGTCTTCTGTAGTCTTGAACCGGTCGAAGTGAGCCATCCTTCTTCTTGACAAAGAAAAAGGGAGAGGCCATGGGTGACTTCGATGGTCAAATACGTCCAGAGGCCAGGTGCTTGTCGATGAACTGGTCAAGCTGCCATTGTTCTTCCGGAGAGAGAGGATAGACCTTGCAGGATGAAGGGGTTGCGCTGGGGGTGAGTTCGATCGCGTGATCCCATGGCTTACGCGCAGGAAGAGAGTCGAATGACTCCTTGGAGAACACATCTTCAAACTCATGGAGATGAGGGAGTAAGGAGTTAGTAAAGGATTTAGCAGCGTTGTTTTTGTGGAAGGCCTCAGCGAGGCGTTGGGATATGTTCGATGTGGCACACACCTCATGCGATGAGCGAATCGCAGTGCAGAAGATCCGATCACCCTCCTCCACTTCCTCTGGGTCCTCATCATCATCATCCGAGTCCGGCATTAGATCAGGAACCCCTTCCAATTCCACTTCAGGTATAGGCAGGGGTCCAGCACGACACTTCTGAGTTCGTCGTATTGCCGCCTTCTGTCCACAACGTTCTTGCCTGGCTTCTGTGAAACACGTCTGACAGCAGGATGGACATCAGCTCATGGTAACCTCCCCGGTGTGCCAGTCAACCTCCGGGTTATGGTCTCGAAGTCATGGATATCCCAAAATCGCCTTTTGCTTTCCTAATTGAGTGACAGCAAAAAGGGCATGCTCACTATGATCTTTGTAACGGAGAACCAGGTCTGCAACCTCTCGGATGGCACCAGCTTCATTTGGGGATCCATCCACGTTATATACAGGTATCGGACGTGAGAGTGAGCGAGTATTTAGACAATGTTGTTGTACCAGATGGGAATCGATGAAGAGACCAGTTGCACCAGAGTCCAGGAGCGCAGAGACACTGAGTATCTGTCCAGTGTCGGTCGTCTGCAGTTCGATGGCTAGGTTTAAGGAATGTGCAGAGGGAGTGGATGCCACAATATACTTGCGTGGTAGTTTACGCTCCCATGATTTAATTTTGGGATGTGGAGTAGAAGGAGAGATGGGGAGAGCAGGTACGTCTTTAGCCAACTTCGAAGGGTCAGAGAGGGGAGCAGTCACAGAAATGGATTCATTCTCCAGGGATTCAACTGACAAGACTTCAAAGTGGTTATGGACAGGCAGTGAGGGCATACGATTCACTCGCTGCGAATAGGAAAATCCTGCTCCTCTACAACTTCCAGCTTAACCTCCTCTGCAACTTGATCCTTCGCTTCCTCAACATCTACAAGCGCCAACAAATCTTGCAGGAGTTCATCTCGTCCCTCGGGGGTGAGCATGCGGATATCCTGACGATGGGGACACGCTCCAGCCCTGTGTCCAGGTTCCCCACAACGGTAGCAGAGATCCAACTTACGTGCACAGCTGCGGGCTGCATCAACATCCATTGGTACCGGGACATTGATGGCTGGTGTGGGAGTTTGACGAACAGGAATGGGGTTAGGGTGGGGAAGGCTTCGATTGAAGGTGTAGGGTGTATGAGTGGTAGTTGGAGCATGGAATGCAGCATTAAATGCCGCATTTGTGAGTCGGTTCTCGTCACAGAGTGAAGCAGCTTCATACCAAGCAAGGATATCATCGTCCGCTGGGCACCCTTCCAACATCTGTGCAATCTGGTCCTGAATTTCTCGGTGGAGCCCCCGTCAGAACTTCACCACCACTGGTAACCCGCTCCCATATCCTGCCATGTCCACCAAATCCTTGAACTCATCGATATAGTCGTCCACGGATCGACGTCCCTGGTGGTAAGCGGATGACTCAAGTCGTGTCACTGCTCGGTGGCGTTCATTGAGGGGGCAGAAGTGGCATATGAACTCAGCTCGAAAGTCACCCCAAGTGGAAAAAGGTAGAGAACCGAGTTCTTTAGTTTGATGTAGGATATGGTCCACATAGAGATAGGCGCGTTCAGATTTCATGTATGTGAAGGCCCAATAAATTTTTGCAGCCTCATCGACAAATTGATGTGACTGGAGACTAATGTATAACTCACAGGAATTAAGGAATGCACGTCCCTGCGCACGTGCACCATTAAATTCGGCAGGGGGGGACAGTTTGATCTGGGCACGTTCCTTAGTGGACGCGTTTGGCAAAACATCGTTGTTGGGTGCGCTTGGAGTCGTGAAGGGGGAGCTATTAGTCGTAGGGTTAGCCTGGAGGGTCCTAACGAAGTTTTCAATCATAGATTTAAGCGAGTCGATTTGCGCGCGCATTCCGGAAACGTCGCTTTCAAGCGCGTCGAAGCGTTCTGATGTGTCCATGTCGCTAGGGAGCGCGTTTGGCGAAAATGGCGGCGTAATAAAGGCAAGAGTATCTGGAACGGTGTGTAGGGACTCTGTGGAGCTTTGGGAAGCGTTGTCCAGTCCGTACCTGCCTATCTTGGGCAGCGCGTTCGCGATTTTCAGGCCTTAGGGGAGAGTTTTCTACTATAAGGGCAACCTAAGCCTCTAGCAAAGGGAAATCCGAAGTTAAAATTATGCTACATAATACAGGGATTGGGGGCGCACCTAGCAAAGGGAAATCCAAAGAGAAAACTCTAAGGATCCCCTTGCTGATGCCCAGTATATGTGAAGACGACAAAAATCAAATATAACCTAAAAATAGAAAAAGGCAGAGATAGGCGGATCAAGGCCGCCGAATGACATCATACCAAGGGGTATGTGTCAGAAGGGGTACTCCGCCTCTAAATATAAAAGTGTCAACATATACAAACATGATAGCAAGGGAAAATTAGTAATAAAATCCGGAAAAATCATAGAAAATGAAGAATAGAAGGAAATGAGGTGGGGAAAAATATGGGACAAACATAAAAAATAGGAAAAACACACAGGGCACCCCCCTAGTCCCCTTACACCCAGCGGACAAGCTGCTGGGTTTTGTTTTGTCCGAAGTGGCCAGAGAGGATGTGATTGTGTTTGTACTGAAGGACCTTGAGGCAAAGATCCACAACGTCCGGAACATAAATCTGGTCAAAGTGGTGGAGAAGACCTGCCTCATCTATGGTCCAGTTGGGGTTGACAGGTGTCAGAAGATGTGCAGATGATAAAGGGTCAAGGGGTAGGGAGGTGCAGATGTTGTGGTGAAGTTTCTCAATATCCATGATTACTGCCTGTCGAAGGACAGGTGTGGTGAAATAGGTGGCACGGAGGGAAGAGGTGAGCTGTTCCTGTGTGAATACAGGTCAGAAGTTGGTTGGGTTTACAGAGGCAAAGTCGCTATTTCCCCCTTTGTGGTAGACGTCCCAACGTCTAGTGAGTGCGTCTGGCTTGGCCCCTAGTTTCCCGGGGCGGAAGCGGATGATGAGATTGAACTGGGAAAGGTACTCAGACCAACGGGCCTGGCGGCGGGTGAGCAACTTGATAGTGCTGAAGTACTCAAGATTTTTGTGGTCGGTGACCACATCAACCGGGTTTGCGGAACCCTCGAAATACTGCCGCCAGTGTTTGAAAGCTTCGAAAATGGCCAAGAGTTCCTTATCATGGGTGTCATAATTTAGTTCAGCGGGATTGAAGGAGCAGGAATGAAAAGCGACCGGATGGATTTCTCCATCCGCAGTGTAAACCAAAAGGATAGCCGCTAGGGCGTAGTCGGAAGCGTCGGTTTTGAGTACCATCTGTGAGTCAGGTACCCATTGTGTTAAGACAGGGGCGTGGGTGAATTCTTGTTTGAGCTTTTCAAAAGCATCGCAGCACTTCTTGTTGAAGTCCCATGGTGCGGATTTCCACATCAAGCGGGTGAGTGGGATGACAATGTCTGAATAGCTGTTAATGAAGCAGTGGTAAAAGTTGCAAAAGCCTAAGAAGGATTGAATGTCCTTAACTTTCCTAGGCTCAGGCCAGTCAAGCACGGTTTTGACTTTATCCTCGGACATCCGCAGTCCATCCAGTGAAAGGATGAAACCCAAATATTTGATGGTGTCTTTGTGGAACTCACATTTCTGTGGAGAGGCATAAAGTCCATTTTTCCAGAGATGGCGGAGGACTTCTTTGATGTGAGCCCCGTGCTGAGACTTGTCGTTGGAATAGATTAGGATGTCGTCGAGGTATACGATGACACAAACATCCAGCATGTCACTGAAGATGTCGTTCATAAACTGCTGGAAAGCTGCGGGTGCATTAGTGAGCCCAAAGGGGACCACCAACCACTCGAAGGATCCGTAGCGGGTGCGGAAAGTAGTTTTCCACTCATCACCATCAGTGATGCGGACTAGGTGATAAGCATGCCGCAAGTCTATTTTGGTGAACAAGCGGGCTTTGCGGGGAGAGTCAAGTAGGTCGGAAATGAGAGGAAGTGGGTAGCGGTCTTTCTTTGTAAGACGGTTAAGTCCTCGGTAGTCGACACAAAGTCGGAGACTACTGTCCTTCTTCTTGACAAAGAGAATAGGGGTGCCATGTGGCAACTTGGTTGGGCAGATGAAACCTGAGCAGACATTTTTGTCAATAAAGACTCGTAAGGCTTCTAGTTCAGAGGGGGAGAGAGAATACATTCGGCCCGGAGGCGGAGGAGTATTGTCTTCTGTCTCTATCTTGAGGTCATAAGACTGATGCAGAGGAAGGGTATCCACTTTAGTCTTATTAAAGACATCAGCGAATTCGTGATACTCAGGCAGAATCTCGGAAAGGTCAGAAGAGATAGCGGAATGGGCGGAGCGGGCGGATAACCCTTCTGGAGCAAAGGTCATCTGAAAAGCTACTGCCCCAGGAAGTTTGCTAGCATGCGCATAAGCGGCAGCGTTGATGAAGGAGATGTTGGGAGGTGTAAACTTAGGAGGAATGGGGGGTTTGGAAAGTGTGGAAGAGTTGAGGATTTCTACTGGAAGATTTGGGGACAAAGGTGACATCAGGGGTGCTGGACCTCTATGATCTGCAGAGCGGAAAGCGAGTTGGCTTGAAGACCAGTCAATCAACGGATTGTATTGCTTCAGCCAGTTATAACCGAGTACGGCGGAACAGGAAGAGTCGAGCGAGGTTACATAAAATGACAAATTGAATACTTCACCGGCAGGGAAGGTGACTGGAAGTTTGACGATCTGAGTTATGGTGGAGTTGCAAGTTCCATCAAAGAGTCGTAAACTGATCGGGTTAATGGATTCCGTGCTGAGTTGGTTATTCAACACAAAAGAGGAGTCAAGGAAGCAGTGGGAGGAGCCAGAGTTGATAAGGGTTTGGAAAGGGGCGGAAGATTCAGGAAAGGTTAAAAGAATGGTTAAGGAGTCAGGGTCAGAAAGAGCGGACACGTTGAGATGAACGTAGGCAGCCAAGTGGGTAAGGTCAATGCAACCCCAGCCCCAATGGCTGTATCCTGAGGGTTGTGGACTATTTTTCCAAGTCCGTAGTCTCAGGAATGACAGTGGATGCACGGGCTTTTGCGGCTTTGGATTTCGGGCAGTTTTCTGCTACGTGCCCTTCCTCACCGCAGTAGAGACAAAGTTGTTCTCTCATGCGATGTTCTCGTTCCTCCCCAGTAAGCTTGCTGTTCTTCCCCAACTTATTGGAGATGGACGACTTGGGCTTGTCCCAGGAAGTGTTCTTTGTCGCGGAAGACTGCTGGTTGGAGGTGTTACCATGGGCGGAGTTTGAAGATGCTTGGTTTGTCGACAGGGAAGGGCTTTTTGAAGAGTCCTTCCGACTAGAGTTAGTGATGTTACTGGAATTCTTTGTTTCGAAATGGGATTTGTCTTCTTGCATCCAGTAGATGTCGTTGCTGTCCTGCGCTTTCAAGCGCAGTTCTGCAAGCGTATTGGGTTTACCACCCCGGAGAACTTCTATGTGAAGCCGGAGCGGAAGACCATGGAAATAGCGGTCGTGAAGGGCTGCTTCATTCCAGTTGACCCTAGAAGCTAATTCCCAGAAGTCAACATTATATTTCATGATACGACCACCTTTCTTCATTGCTAAATCAGAGAGAGCTTTTTCTGCATCTCCAACCGGGTCGTGCGGACCGAAGTTGCTTTCCAGCTCGGCGAGGAAAGCTTCGTAGTCCCACATCCAGTGTGCGGAATCTGTCGGGTCATTCAGACCAGGCTCAAACCAACTGAGAGCTGATCCAGACGGTCACGGAAATGAAGATTGCAGGAGACTAAGAAGTCTCTAAGTTTCTTTGGATTGACACCGTCGAAAGTGTCGGGGTTGCGAACTTTGATTTTTTCGGTCTTGGGTGTGTTATTCTGACGAAGGGTGCAGATACTCTCTGAGAGGTTGTAAAGGACATCTATGAACCTATCCCCTGGGTCAGGGTTTTCCCCTGCGGGAGGTTGATCCTCAGGATCATTGGGATCGGGGTCACCCCCAGGGCCATCAGGACCACTAGGGTCGTCAGGTCCGCCGGGGGGTCCGTCCTCTAGACCAGGATCTTCCAACCCGAAGGGTTCAGGCTGGTTAATGCCTCCTACATACTCAAGGGGAGTTCTTGATCGAAAACCTTCTGGGTTGCTGGAAGGTTGTGGGGCATGGGTGGACATGAGGTTGGCACTGATTGAGGGAGCTCCTGAGCCGATTTGTTGAAAGATGTTTGAGGGTCTGGAAGACACTCCAAAAGTAGTGGTGGGTCGAGGGTCGGAAAGGGTGGATCCCTGGATTGCAGAGATCCCTGGAATAGTACTGGCATGTTGGGAGTTTCTTGTTGTGCGCTGGCGGGTCTCAGTAGGGGTCATAGAGAGGAAATGGATGAGTGAAGTGTGAGTTCATATATACTGTTAAGAACTGATCCTAGAGGGGCCGCTTCGGAATCTGTCCGGACACTGCAGGTGATGATAGCAGGAGATTGTAGGGTTGATGCGGATTCTGCGGGAGGGGGAACAGAAAGGACTTGGCTTCAGCTTGTAAGAAGCTGCGCCCTTCACCTCATCTGGTGTCCTAATTTCAAGTCGAGGGTTTAGAGGTAGGAGCGGGAAAGTGCGGGTAAACGCAGGGAGGAGTACGGAGGGACTTAGGTTGAGTTCAGATGAGACTAGAACTTCAGAGGGAGACTAGAGGTTGAGTCGAATGTAGTTCAGACTCTTAGAGGACAGGGGTTGGAGTAGAAGGAGGTTTTAGATTGGCAGGGTAAAGTCGAGTCTATGTCAATATACGAACTGGGGAATACAAGGCAAAACTAACTAAGCTTAAATACTGTAGTCCGGAATAATGCGGAACAGGAACGAAGACTGCGGCAGTGTCTTGACTGTGTAGATAAATTACCTACGGGAGCCGCACAGGAATCTGTAGTCGAATTTGCAATAGAGATGGCAGCCTTGGAAAGGCAGCCGTGGATGCTGTACAAGGCGGCCTGATGCACAGCAGTGTGGGCAGTGCAAGGCAGCTGGGAACGAAATTGGGAGGTGTAGACAAAAGTCATGTTCGATGTGCGGGAAAGAGTCAGATGGATGTGGGTTCCGATCGGGCGAGGAACAGTTCTTGACACATAGGGAGAGAATTGATGCAATGTTTCATTAGCCATTTACTGCTTCATTTCCTCGAGCCGACATTCATGAACTTATCTCACCAGATATCCTCCATCAAATTGTCAAAGGTACCTTCAAGGATCACATCATTGAGTGGGTTGAACAGTACATCAAAGGTGCGCATTCAAACACTGAGGCACTTTGAATTCTGGTGGACATTGATCAGAGGTACATTGTTTGCTGTAACATAATTTGTGTAACTTCAATCACTTATCTAGGATTGCTGCTGTGTCACCATACCCTGGCCTTTGACATTTTCATGAAGGAAGAGGATTCAAGCAGTGGACAGGAAATGACTCCAAGGCTCTCATGAAGGCGAGTCAGGCATTCAAAGTCTGGAAATTCACACCTGTGCTTACTCTAGCCATTCTTGTAATAGGTATACCTCCCTGCAATTTCTGGTCACATACCTCCCCAAATGGTGCAGGCTGTAAGCACACTTATTGAGTTCTGTTACATTGTCCAGTGATCTGTTATTGATGAAGACACATTGACCATGCTTGATGCCACACTTCTTCAGTTCCACACCAACCATGAAATTTTTCGTCAACTTGGAATTCGGCCTGATGGTTTCTTGCTTCCTCAGCAATATTCTTTGGTTCATTATCGATCCCTCATTCAAATGTTTGGAGCTCCTAATGGCCTCTGTTCATCAATCACTGAGTCCAAGCATATTTGAGCTGTCAAGTGCCCATACATGTGCTCCAGCCACAATAAACAACAACAACAACAACAACAACAACAACAACACCACCATCACCACCCACCCCACCCTCAAATTGTTGCTCTGTTGTCCCGGTGCTGGCTAGAGTGGCCGCCTGTCGCATCGTTAAATTATAGAAGGCCTCACTGTCTAAATGCAGCACACAAATTGGCAACCTGTGTTGTTGATGCAAACGAAGCCCGATTTTATCACCATCCCCTACCCACATAAACCATTTATCAACCACTACCCATATCCTCCCAATGTTGACTGCTATGTCACACCACGTATTTCTCGCCCTTGATTCTTCAACACGCTCATTCAATTTGTGCACTCGTGGCCACGTCACCCAGTCATGTCACCCAGCCACATCATACTTCGCCAGTTCGCCATCAGACAGTCATTCAATCCAGGCTGTTGCGTTTACACTTTCATTTTATTCAAGAACACCCTTCCTTTTTTTAACCCTTTCGACAATCGCTCAATACACTCACAGATGGCCACGTCACCCAGCCACGTCGTACTGTGCATGTTCAGTCCAGTCCACACTGTTGGGTTGAATGTTTCTACACCTTTCACTTCACGTTCCTTAAGTTTTAACCTTTATTTTTCATTTCTTATGTGGTTGTTGCCAGCCGGTAGCTTTTCCCATTGGGTTTTTGATGCACCCGCGACTGAGCATTTCATATCTGCCTTACTTCATACTACCTACCTTTATTTCTACTTATATGTTTGCCATCTGAAGAGGTGTCCATAATATTGGTCCGTCGAGGCATGTCCTTAGCTCTAGTTAGCATAGGCGGATATCAAGCAAGTAACAAGTAACCACTTGGCCAGATGTTGCTGACAAATCAGTGTATTGATAAACTTGCTGCTGCTTGGGTCAATTTCACTAGCCATGGTATGATGGAAGGGCCTTCACATGTACCGCTTCTTGTCCCATCCACACCAAATCCTCTTTTGCCTGATCCAGAAGATGGGAGTCCTGATGAAGATGCTGTTGACAGTCCCCCATGTCTTGGTGAAGTTAAGCTATCAAAAACCAAATGTATGTTGTCAGATACTTATTTGGGCATATCTCATCTGTAATTGATGTGCGAGGTGTTCTGCCTGATGCGATTGAACTTGCGCACCACATCCATCAGCCATGACTACCAGAGCTCATCCAAAGATTCCTTTATGATCAACTCAATCCTAATGCCGAGGTTGATGGGGTGCATGTCCCTCTGGATAGCTGTCCAGAGTTCTCTGGTCCTGTCTACATGCATTCATCAGCTCATGCAACATTTTATGCCCCAAGTGACCTCTGTGGTGTTGGTGGGATGCATCGTGAGCAGATTCGCTCTGTCAAGTCATGGTACAGAAGCCCAGCAAGGCGAGATTGTGTATTCATTGCAAATGAATCAGACGAGCCTGGTTTTTGTGGGCTTGAAGTTGCACGGGTTTTTTTGTTTTTCTCCTTCAATTTTGAGGGGCTTAATTATTCATGTGGACTCATTCATTGGTTTTTGAGGTTGGAGAAGAGCCTTGCAACGAGACAGGGCTATGGATAGTCCGGCCTGATTTTTATCGCCACAAGCCATGTT
The DNA here is from genome assembly GCA_026075535.2 of Tricholoma matsutake. NCBI lineage: Eukaryota > Fungi > Basidiomycota > Agaricomycetes > Agaricales > Tricholomataceae > Tricholoma > Tricholoma matsutake. The sequence goes on along the minus strand of AP026540.1, from coordinate 6,411,445 downwards.
TAGCTGTTGTCCATCTCGATTGTATGTTGCGGGGGGCCCATCTGATTGGAGTTGCCGGTGATGATTTCCTACCACAAGAGGGTTTTGATTTCTCGCCTTCACTAGACTCGTTCAAAGCATTCTATGTTAACAAGTATATAGATTACCATGCCCATGAAATACTTTGAATTTGGTTAACAACATGCACTTGGTAATTTAGCAGTTAACTTGAAATTCACTGGTTTGTAATTAACTTGGTTGAAAAGATACAATAAGCTGCTCCAGAGTCCATATGTACTAGTGTCATATTAATCAGTCCTAGTTGTGTTTGGAAAGAGCCTCGCCCTATAGGAAGCCGAAAAGCTGAAAAGCACAAAAGTGGAAAACATGAAAAGCACATACAGGGAAAATAAATGTGGCAATAAGCACCTAGGAAAAGTGAAAAAAAAGTGGTTCTAAAAAAAAGGAGGCAAAAGTCCCGGAAAAAGTAGATGTGTTTTTGCTGATGCGCATATTGTTTGCATATTGGAGCACTTCAGCAATCCTGGTCAAAGTGAAACCGAACGACCGAAAAATGCAAGGATTATTTGGGAGCAGGCGACTGGATTTGGCAACACGCCGCTCGTTTTGTCTTCGCGCTTTTAAAGGATCTCTCCGCTATTATGAGTTGTACTATGTATTCTGTTGTTTTTATGCCGTTTTGGTATGGCGTGTTGTACTGACTTCATCGTTGCTTCATCGACATGTTTCATTGTTTATCACAAGTACCCTACTCACGTGAGCTCAGGCTCAGCAACTTAAAGTTACTCAATTCGGTTGGACCATTTCGACCGAAACTCGCTTAGGAACGAGCGAAAAACAAAGTTTGACCGGGTTGCTGAAGTGCTCACAATTGTTATCCATCATCATGTCAAAAGAAGCCAGGACTACTTAGCATACTAAGATTTTCAAACTTCAGGGTCGCCCCTTGCACACATGACGAGTCTGTCTACGACACAAAAACACCCTCAACATAACTTACAGATGGTAACGAATCTAGAGTAACAAGCCAGGCAGGAGAAGTCATCATCAGCAAGAAAACGGCTTCCCAACAAGATGATTGCCATATGCATCGCTGATCAGCTAAACAAAAAACAAGGAGTATGAGCATGTTCTCCGAAGCCGGAAACTTGTAACTTACCTTAATCGATACATATGTCCCTGTAACACATATAAACCCACCAGCAATGATCGTCAACACGGCTAAGATCAATCCGCCAGTTTGACGTTGTAATCCTTGGGATCCCCCCTTAAGCTTATAGACGTCATGTAACCAGAAAAAACCTGCTACACCGTATGTATACCACGAGGCGAAGAGTGCAGCTGAGATGCCTATCAGATAGGAGAAGATTGGCACAGCAATGGCAAGGATAAACGCAATCGCCACAGCACCAAGACATAGGATGCACCATACAAACCAACCTAGGACCGTATGTGTATATATATGACGCGTATGTCTAAAAAGGCGAACAAACAAAACTTTGGCGGCGGTGTGCGCGTAAAGGCTTCCTGCACTGAAAGCGTTGATATAAGCAGGTAGCAACATATTTAGACTCCTCCAACACACATAAGGAAGTTTGCTAGAGCGATTCCAAAGGCTGCCTTGGCCCATTTAGGAGGGAGGGAGAGAAACGCGGGGGACGCAACAGTGTTCCCAATGTACACATACCTACAATATAGACGGGCATTCAATTTGAGGTAACTATAGGTAGAATCGCAAAATTGTAGCGCTCACATGACTATTGCGAAGACAACATAATAGATTGTTGCGAACCCTTGAAGACACCAAGCAGCCTTCCTTATCATTATGTTACTGAACAAGAGGGGCAGTAATAACCGGGCGCACCTTCATTGCATCTTCTGGATGTCGCATTTCCGATATGAGAATGAAAAACCTGGTAATAATATGAGCACTCTAATGTGAAGCTACCACATCCCGAATAGCGCCTTACATAAAATGTCCTGACTCGGAAAAATCAGTCGACAGTTCGACGTTCAACGCTAGGCGAGTGGCACCTCACCAGAATAAGCAAAGACCTGAAATGAAGTTAGTATGATGGGTGAATTGAGACTGAGCCACCCACAGGATTGGTTATGGCTAGGAACGCTTGATAAAAGCTGGTTTGATTGGTGGCAGCAATCTCACGACCAAAGACAGGATTTAAACCTGCACCAATCATTGCTACTATGCCAGCGACACCAATTACACAGACGCTTAACAGTCCCAGCCAACTGAGGCGATCCAGTGTGCGGGGCAGTGCAACTAGTAGAGTAGCAACTGCAAATATGAGCAACAGGTATATTCCGCACAGACTGTTGTTCGACAGTGCCGACAATGCCTGTTGACCAGATAGTAACTCCGAACCCTGATGAGGCCGTTGGATGTAGCGATAGTGAAAAGGTAATGCCACGCACAGTTCCACAGATGGCAAAGATAATTGTACCTAACGATAGCACCTCTCTAGCAATAGGTCCACCAAGGATAAATCCGGCATCACCCCTGGAAGTACCTAAATTAGGCGTAGTAGGGCATAGAGGGCGTATATTCACGAACATATTGTGAACGCCTGGGTGATTCAACTTGAAATTGATCAATAGTTTCGCCGTGTATAAACCGAATATGCCGAAGAAAGCAATCTCCAACAGGGATTGTGTTCGGTCGGTAAATAAAGCAGGAGGATCAGGAACTTTTACCAGAATGACCGCTGGCGCAATTCCTGCAGTGTTATAAGTCAAGAATCTCGTCTGCAACGACATTTCAGAATTTACCTACGACAGCAAGGGCTGAGGGTAGGGAAAGCATTCCATTGCTAACTATCTCTGCAATCATCAACAGACTAACAAACTGAGTTGATGTGAGCAAAGATAAGGTGAGCACGAGTACTAGTTACGTCGTACCTGCCAGCTCAAGGTCTTGTACTGGAAATCATGTTGCGGGTCCCCTTGAAAGACATCTTCTTCGGGGATGCGACTAGATGGACCGAGTTTGAAGGACTTAGAGGCGAGATATTGTGGTATCTTTTCATGAGCAGCCGTAGACATTGTCTGACAGACAACGGCATATAGCACATATTATTCCCTCCATTTAAAGGGCCGCATCACTGCGTTATGATAAGTTATCGTATAATTTATAAGTTTGATAACGAGTCGCATGAGGTATCTGTTCATCAGGACTGCCGAGTGTCCGATTCAGTGTGAGACCGTCAAGGTCCAGACGTCAACGCGATCTATCACCTGATCGTGTGCCTTGATAAGACCTTCCTGCACTTGCCATTCATCCAGATCATCTCTTCAGTAGATTATGACTCGACCTTGTTTTATTGACGACCTTGTTCCCGTCATTCTTGAGAGCAACAAGAATTGGTGGCCTATGGATTTGGTCCGCCTTGCACAGGTCTCGTCCGGATGGCTTGGACCTGCGAGACGGATGCTTTATGCATCTCCCAGCCTGTATACGTTTATTGCGTGCAAGCAATTCGCCAGGGCAATTTCAGATAACCCCTCACTCTCATGTCTAGTTCACGGCATCGAGATTTGTCCAGTATTGGACCCTTATCACCTATCCATCGGGGATCCAAGAATCATCAGATCCATTCTTGCACTTGAGGGGCTACGATCCGTTACGCTCGGGGGCCATCTGGCAATAAGAGCAGAAAGATTCCTGCACTTGCTTATTGACCCATACGAGGTCAGAGAACTCCATGTAGATGGCAGCTTGCTATCGACTTCACTCACCTTTCATCCTTCGTTGGAGTGGGATGAGGTCCTCGCTACCAAATTCACTTGCCTTAGGAAGTTGCGCCTAACGAACATCGACCTTGACATTATACATCCTTCTATCCCATATCACCTACAACTTCGCGAGCTGATACTAGACAACGTGAATATCACAGCGGGATATGTTCCTCATCTTTTCCATGATACGTCCTCACTCGACAGGTTGTGTGTAATTTCGAAGACCGCTGGTGATTTTGACGACCAAATCGTCTTTGTACTGGTCAGCTGTGCAGTTCGATCGTTGGAATACGAAGTACAGCTTGGTCCCCCAGCACATAGTCTCATCTTCAACAATGTTGGACCCTCTTCATCATCCCTCCGTTGCCTACGTCTTCAAGGTGTGCAAGTCAATTTGGAAACTCTAGCTTCTGTTAGCCAGAGTTGCATAAATCTTGAAGAGCTGTCCATTCTCGGGCGTACAACTAGTATCTCGCCTTCTGAATGGGCAGAATTTATAGGTTCGGGGGTGCTGTCGTCGTTGCGTTGTCTTGGCGTTCCCTGGGGCACCTACCATCCACCCTTTAGAGAGTGGAGTGGTCCCGCAGTGGACTTGGTGCACAGAGCAGCTGTCCTTCGTAATGTCCAATTGATGAATATTCCATAGACTTCATTTTATTGTGAATCCGAATTTTTGGTCAATATGTACTGTACCTAAGAATTTGATTAGAAAGAAACCATTTGTCTCCATTTGGCCACATCGGCAGTTTTGCTCCCAGAGTGACCGAAGGAAATTTCTTGGTCTCTTCCTCAACAGCTCCAACGACGCGGCGCGTCCATCGCTCGTTGTATTGGTCGTCGCTGTCTCTTTCAGCATTCAGTCGTCATCTCACCGTCGTTCGTTGTCCTCGACTTCCACTCCTTCAATTGCATTCGTCCACCGTCATGCACTCTGTCTTATCTCGCCCACAGACCATGGACGGCCCCAGTGGTCCCTCTTACCGTGTTCCACGTAAAAGCTCGTCCTTCCTGTCCCTACGACGTGAAAAGGAAAAGCCAACTCCGTCACTCGATTCACATCCGCCCATTTTCGATCCTCCAGGGCCGTCAAATCGTTCCCGGTCATCTTATTTCGATGCATACCCTCGAGCGAAGACAACCACCAACGTTCGTCCGTCGAAATATAAGCTGCGCAGAAGCTCTCCATCTACACCTAGCCCTTCACAGCCCGTGTCTGGTCGTCACGATCAGTTAGAAAGGTCCAGCAGTGGTAAAACCCCCACAGAGTCATCTTATGTATTTCCTAGCTTTGATTCAACAGCTGATTTTAATATGCCTGAAACGCCGAAACAATATGCACGTACTCGATCAAGGACCGGTCCTTCGCGGAGGTCGAACTGGGAGGACACTTCTATCCATCAACTTCGCTTCTCTGGCTCATCGTCTACTCAGCATACAGAAACCCCTCCTCGTACTCCAGTTGATATTGATCCGTCCAGGGACTCGTTTGAACATTTCGGCGTTGTAGTTGCAGCTCCCATATCAGGCGTGGAAACCATGGACGCTCTTGTCGATGGCATGAACGGACGAGACGACATTCTATTGAGCGGCGCAAGCATCTCCAATCGTTCTAGATTTGGGATACCAGTCCATCATCCTCTTTACCAACCTCCGTTACCAACCCCGCCTCCAGGCGTTATCCTAGGCGGAGGAAAGATGCGACACAGGTCGAATCCTCCTGCAAATCAGTCAAGTGATTCCGGAGACGATGACTCTCATCTTCCTGTCTCTACACGCTCTCGTCGTCGAAGACCACGCCCACATCGTACCGCTTCAGATTCAACCATTTCCCCACTCCCGAGCGTTAACAGATCATCCCCGCAGGAGACTTCTAGCCCCGCTTTCATTGACGAGGTTGACACCCTTCGCAGACCAGTTTCACCTTCTGGCAAGCAAAAAAGTGTTATCCCCTCGATATCTGAAATCATTCGCTCTCATGGACCCCCAGAGAGCCACGTTCGGCCAAGGCCATCTACTGCACGGTCCTCGTCCTTGTATGCGCATAGTCAAGGACATTCCACGGTTCACGAAGAACCTGAATCTGAACCTGAGCCACTTGATCCTCAGGAGGAGGCCGAGATGATGTCCCGGTCTTCAATAGACAGTGTAGCTGATGAAGCTCTGCGCACTTTACGCAATCAAATGGTTGTCAAACCGCCACCGCCAGCTCCTCCATCGTCGTATCCCAAGCGACACTCTATCATATCTGACAATGCAAGTATTTATTCTCCACGTTCCGATCCTGGTGTCGGTTCTTCGATATATTCATCGTCCATTGCGTCATATCACCTTCCACCCTCTCCTTTCGACACGGCAAGCCTTATTTCGTTAAACAAGCCACCTTCAGCTTCCCAAGAAGTTGCGCAATACTTGCGGTCCTCCCGATTAACCACTCTGTTGAAACTTACTCGATCCCCTCATGCCTCACATGATAACCCATTGACTGTGAGTATCTCTGACTTAGGGTGTCCAACCGGCCATCCAGTGGTCGTATTTTTAGGCTTAGGGTGTGTGCGGCATATCATGGGCTTATATGATGAGATGGCAGAATGCCTGAATCTCAGACTCATCACAATAGACCGGTATGTCATTCTTGTTCTACCATCTTGTATTGGTGTTTACTTTTGTAACAGTTGGGGTCTTGGACGAACGGAACCTCGAGCCAAATCTGCCAAAGGTATCATGCAATGGGCATCTGTGGTTGAGGAAGTGCTCGATCTATTGCATATTGGTCAGTGCAGCGTCATGGCGCATTCGGCGGGCGCGCCTTACGCACTATCCTTCGCCAACAAAATTCCATCGCGTATTCGCGGTGATATTTGCCTACTGGCGCCTTGGGTGGGCGGTAGCGAAGGCAGTATGTTCCCTTCTTTCAGCAAGTGCGATGTCTTTCTTCCTAACTTCCAGCTTCTACAGACAGCTACAAGTGGTTAAAGTATGTCCCGAACGGTATTCTCAAAACTGCGCAGGCCGCCGAATGGAAAATACAAGCGTGGATGATCGGAAAACCTCCCACGATAGCATACGAGGGCATTGGATACAATGCTCAACTTCCTCTGAAATCACCCGCGTCCGACCATCAAGCTTCCCCTCGTTCGAATGGAAATCTTGATGTTTATCCGTCTGTTCCAGAAGGTCAACGTCGCCCAAGTATAGGATCGAGTACATTTAGCGAATACGATGATTTAAGAGACTTCGAGGGTCGTTTTGAGAGTCGGAGTACATTAGGGGCAGGGGGAACACGTCCATCCTCCCACACGCAAGCTGGCGACGAGACCGAGACATCTGTTACTAAACGGAAAACTTCAAGAGGATTCTTGAATCGATTCAAGGGTACATCAAATTCACCTCAGTCACCGGAAGGGAAACCTCAACCTCAACCTGGAGGAAGGAAATTAAAAGCGCTCCGGTCCATGGGCTCGCTCAAAGGCAGGTCACAGACCGCGTCAAAGAAATCAACGCCTCCCAGTCCCCATCTACCGCCTTCACTTAAAATCGAGGTCGGTCTAGGACTGAATGATCTTGATTGGATCAGATCCACTTCAGAAACGTCTCTCACTCAAAAAGACTCTTTTACTGTGACACCTCCAAAGTTCCCGATTACTGGTGACGTGCCGCACAGTAGGTCTCATAGACGACGATCAATTTCTTTCACGCCTCCCAAACCTACACTGTCACTGCCTGCATCACCTTCCCTTACCACTCATTCCTCTTTCACTGTCAGCATGGGACCTGGTAATGCTTATCAAGCGGCCTTGGGCAACGCACTCATCGCTGCATCACACTCAGAGTCAGCGAAAGGAACTCACAGCGATCTTTTGCAAATTCTGAACCACGAGAATCATCCCTGGGGATTTTCCTACTCCTCCTACCCTCATACTGTCAAAATATGGTACGGGGATAAGGACGAAAGGATTGCCGAGAATGCTGTCAGATGGATGGAGCATAATATGGGGGAAGACAGATGTTCTGTTACGGTTGTTAAAGGCGCAGATCATGGACTGATGTATAGGAGCAGTGTGGTTGTAGAAGTCCTAGAGCACACTCTGTCCTTCTGGAAATCGGGTCAGTCAGCTTTTTTTGTGATCTGTGACGCCGTTTCTAATGGCGAGATTGGCTCACACAGAGCACTAGAGACAGAACAGACTTGGCGTGTCAAATTCATTTTCAGCTCTTTGGGCATATACCTCGTCATCTGTCTGATTACCCCTGATTCATTTCTTTGTCTTTCTCATTGCAACTTAAATTCTTACTGTAACCTCTATTACATTAGTTCTTATGGTTTACTTTCTTCACTAGTGGTCAATGGTACATAGCATGGTAATCAATGTGTGTTTAGTCATTTATTTTATGTAAAAAAAACTTGATACAATTTTTATGTTGGTTATTATTTTTTTTTACCTCCCCGACATACGTGGTCGCACATTGGCAGCGATGTCGCGACGCACAAGTCCATCTACGCCTTCAAGAAGGACAATCGCCCTCAAGCGCGCCGATGGCGAACCACTCACGCGTGCTGACATCCAATACGATGTACTATACAACATATTCCACGACACACACGACGTGTTTACTGACCCATATCCTTCTGATGCCGGTCCCAGCCCGAAAATATCTTTCCGCAGTCTCTACCTGAAATACATCCTCCACTCCCCGAAAGCAACGAAGGCGTTGAAAGACAAGATGCTCGATTCTCAGACCTTCGCGGAGGACTTCGGGATGCTCGCTCTACTGGTAAATGTTGGACGCGTTAATACTACCATGAGTTGTAGGCACCCTGTAGCTCTTCTATTGGAATGTGCTGATACCTATTTGATAGTTTTCCCGGAAATGAAAACTGCAATTCGAACATACCATCCCATTCCGGCACTCCAGAGGACCAATGGCAATCTTCAGGACGCGCCCCGTATTAAACACATCTTAAAGTCGAGCATTCTTGATAGTGAACAAGCAAACACACCGTCAATCCCCGCAGAAATCCTTGCCCGAGTTGTGCGTGTCTATTTCACGGTAAAGACATTGACAAACTCTTCTCATTATCAGAGGGCCGGTCGAATTCCATCAACAACAGTCACAAATCTTATATTTGTTATGGCAAACCACTCAGCTGTATGCTATTCGCACCAGTGATGATACTATGGCTGTTTACTGACTTTTCTTCCACCTAGGCAATCAGTCAAGCACACTTTTCTAATCACCTTGATTTTATAGATATATTCCTGCGCCGAGATGTTTCTTCCTTGAGCCGAGCCCATGCTTTTCTGTGGCTTTGTTATCATTATCTAGAACCCTCTTCGACAGATGGTGATGACAATTACGATGAGGATGGCCCCTCCAATCCTTTCGCTGACCATAGGCGCGATAGTATGCCCAGCTTTGTCTTTCTTTCGGAGGAAGGAGCAGCACAAGAGAATAATGATCCTCCAGAAGAAATAACATTAGGAGGGAAGCTTGTTGCACAACGGGCTGAGATTTTGAAGTCTCACGAAGAGAAGGAAAGCAACAAGGCTCTTATTACAGCGTCTGCTGTGGCCTTAGGAGGTGATGAAGAAGTTGTTCCTGATGGCACCGAACGCAAGATGAAAGGCAGGCGTGGCGTCGCAAAAGCCAAACCTTCGACTTCCAAAGTGAAGAAGACGGCAGGAAAATCGCGCCGCTCGAAATTGAAGGAAGAGGCCGCGGAAGGAGAAATTTGCACTCCCGCGCCAGAAAGTGAGAATGGACATGACGTTCCCCAACGTAAGTATATCCACTTCAGGCTTCAGCTGGAGTTCAAGATTTTTGAATCAACAGTCGCCACTACCCATCCCATCACAAACCAATACCCACATCATCAATACCAGCGTCAACCTCTGCCAACCATGGAAACTCATGTAACCATTCATCGGAACTCCTCTTCCTTAGCTGCAGGACCATCTGGTGTAGATCCTCCTCACCGACATCGGTTTTCTCCATATAGCAAGAGTTCCTCCAAGCAGATGCACGACAGACCACAACGGTCCCTATCAAGGTTACATTCTGTAGCTCCGAGGTCAATGTTGCAACGTAAGCTCGAACTTAGCCTTCAGACCTATGACCTTTTCGTAACTTTCGAGTCCCAGACACTTGGCACATAATATCTACCACGGATCCTCTTCTCGATTCCGACAACGAGGAGCTGGAAGGCGAGCATATTCGACACGATTACAGTCTGTTATATTACCTTCTTGTTTACTCCCTAACCTCATTTTTTGTGTTTGTTTCAGTTCAACGGCTTCGTGTCATAAGCGCCCTGCGGCGCAAAGAACCCACTCCAGAGTCTGAGCAAATTGTCATGCAAGTTGCTGTTGCAGATCCACATGGATACTTATCAGACTGAGAATGAATAGCGAGAACGAGTGCTTGCCTTGCTTATTATTATCTTGTATATATTTTGTATCGTTTCGTAAAGCGTGTTGTAAAAGGAACAAGAGTATCTACACATAGAACTCAGCAATATTCTACATGTGGGTACGTGTACAAAGCCACAATGTGTGAATGGGAGAAGAACAACAGCACAATCAAGTGGGTTGGGAGAAAGGTCACGATGGAACAAACATGTGATGAAAATGACGGAAGATGAAACTGCAGACGATATGTAGGTCATTATACAATCTGATACAGGCGCAAAATATAGGCATAAATGCTTATTCCTGGCTGTGGGAATAGTAAGGTGTAAAACCATGGTTTGAGGGAGACTGAAGGACGTAATACTGAGATTTAGCAGTAGGAGTAAATCATTCGGCCAACCACTTCTCGCACTTCTTCGCATACTTGTCGAGAAGTTGTGACAAATCTCTAATCACAAACATCAGCACGACACTCGCGAAGAACTCAGAAGCACGCTTTAGCTTCTGCTCAGCAGATGTGCGGATGTCCACAGGAAACGCAGCATATGAAGGTGCCACAGGTTGGGACAACGCAGCCTTTGTATGCTCATCCAGTAACTGTGCATGTAGGAAAAGCTTTTCAAGACCCCGGACATAGGCAGCGGGGGAGTCGAGACTAGAATCGACCTGTCAGTCATTCACGAATCAATCTCATATACCAAAATCATCTTACTTTTTCCCGTTGGTAAACTTGTCAAAGCTTCGGGTGAGTTTGTCTCCCCAAGTTGTCTTCTTGAGGACAAAGCCTTCTCCTACACCCAGCTTCTTTCCAAAGTTCGTCACAACACCATCACATACCGAGGAAAAGTCCTCCAATTTTGCAAGCCATGCATCCGCTTCCTTCCTCCCAATACTCCCGATACCCAATGCGAGCCCACTGCTCACGTTCCCTGCTCCAAAATATTCCGAGCTACTATTTTGAAGCTCCTCTAACGCAGAACATAATATCGCAACCACGCGCACTTTGTCTAGCACATTTGAAAGTTTCGCGCCACCCTGAGACCATACCTCGTGAGGGACATGTAGTCGACGAGTCACATACCCACCAGTGGTGGAAACCATAGTGGTCCGCAAGAGGCTCATCATATAGTAAGGTTTTAGAAGGGGGTCAGTAGGTGGCGCTTGGGGAAGCGGTGATGTAGGAGTCGTTGGCAAATTACCCGTAAAGACAGGCGGGGGTGGAACAAGTGACAGAGCACTAATCCTAGTTTGGGGTGACGTGAGGTCTGTCTGGATCGAAAGCTGGGATGGTTGAGTACTTGGGTTAAATTTGGAATGAACTGAGGTCTTGCGCATGGCCGATCCATTTACACTAACAGCTCCTGGGAGAGGCGGCCGGGGATCTAGAGGAGAGATCCGGCCCCCCACAAGGGACGGTCGCCGACCTGGTTGTGAGGAGGACCGACTTCGACCTGGAACGGTTCCGATAGTCGTGATGCCTGGTAACGAAGCGGCGGATTTGGGATGTGGACTAGATCCCGCGGATGCAATTGAGTCTGCAGGTGAAGTCGAGCGGGAGCTTGGGGGTCCCGACGTCTTTGTCCTCCGCTGGAAAATTGTCCCTTGAGTTGTTGTCGGGTTGATGAAGGCAGGTTGACTCGCCATTTCTGAGCGGGTGGTGAGCTGGGAAGTACCTCGCGGCCTAGGAGCTACAATGTTTGATGAGCGTGGAGACGGTGGCGGTTTAGAGAGTGTCGGAGGATTGCGAGGTGTCCCTGGTGTCCCTGGTGTTCCCGTTGGTGTGGGAGGCAAAGGATGGGAATCATGTTTTGCACTTCGAGTGGGGTTGGCTTTCGAGCCCTTTTCATCTATCGTTCGTTTAGACCCCTCTGCATCATCGTATTCCTCTGTCAAAACCTCTAACCCGCTTGAACCAGTCCTCCGGTGACCTACGAACTCACTTTGATGACGTGTTCGTCCGTCAGGTTGCCTCTGAGAAGATGCATTAGTCGAAGGTTCCACTACGACAGTAGTAGGGGCAGGAGGCAATGAGCTAGAAGGAGGCGGCGGAGGTGGAGGGAGATGGAGATTGGATGATGCGCGAGCCCTGCGAGGGACAACTGATAAACGGTTTACTGGAGCCACAGAGGGTGCCGGTTGTTGAGGAGGATCATATTGATTAGCATATGGATGGTGTGATGTTGAGGGGAGACCTGATCCGGACGCGCTCAGAGGGAACATGGCGGAGCTGACTGCTTCTGGACTGAAGAACTCCCTTTCGTACGTCGCTTGTTCGTCTGAATGTAATTGGTAATCGTTATGGAGGTTGGGAAGAACCTGACTGTTTTGAGGTATCCGAGGAGATGAGTCTGACGACGGCGATGGGGAAGGAGAATCGTTGCGTGCGGGCGTGAACGGCGCGCTTGAGTCACTCATGAGCGTCAGCGTCGTCGACGAGTCGGTCAAGGCTGAGTACATGGACGATGACGAATATGGAACTGCGGGTATGCTATAGATGATACTAAGAATATTCATACGGTCTGCATATGTATCATGCTATAAAAGTTGTTAAGTCGATGATGTGGTCTTCAGAAAACTGCAATCCACGCACAATATTTTGCAGTCTCCTGATTTCTTCCTCTTGAGCAGCGACGCTTCGACGTCGCCGTCGCCTTGGAGGTTCAGTGCTCTCTTCGCCTCTTCGAACGCGTTCCATAACCTCACTTAACAGGGCAACGCTGCGACCATACGCTTTAACAGCAGCTTCCGGGTTATCGTTCATCGTGTCGAGCTGAACTGCCTCGCGAGCGAGTTCGAGAGCTTTGGTTAAAGCTCGTCGAGACGATGGCAACCGAGGTTCTGCGCGAGGTTCGCGAGGCGGAGGCAACAGTCGATCTGTCGCGAGCTCTTGATCTGGTATAACATCTTCGCGTGTATCCAAGGCTCGAGATGATGATGACGATGAAGGAAGGAAAGACCGAGGTGGTGGATCAGACAGGTCTTCCACTGTAGGTTCGATGGGCAATAATGTATTTTGAGAAGCGGACGCATGCCGCGATTCGGCAAAGGAGGCTACTGCCATTAGGTTTGCTGAGGTGACTGATGTGGTCGACAAGCTTGTACGCGTATCTCTGCCGTTGAGATAAGGTTCCTCCAGGTGTTCTGGCACAGAAGGGTGCTGTATTGCGGACGTGGAGCTGCCGGGCACACTTGGAATAGGAAGATTGGGTGGTGGAACAGCGGGTCGGGTATGAGCAGCAGATGACCGGCGTCGTTGAGTTGAGGTGAAGGAAGGAGGTCCGTTCGCAGAGGAGGAAACTGAAGCAGGCAGAGGAGCGGACGAAGGAGCATCGTGCCAGTCGTGCGACGAGCGAGGAAGAGCTATTCTCGACTGCCATCCAACTTCCATCGTAGCAGAAAGCAGGATTGCCGACGCCGGTTAGTTGTACAAGACAAGAACGTTGCGCGAGTTCTTTGTCCTGGTCGATAGAACCGTCCTCGCTGTGTCCGTTGGCCGTCGGGGGGTAAGGGTTGGAACGGGATATGTGCTTTACACTGACAACAAAAAGAATCAACAAGTTCTGATCGGGCAGCAAGCTTGTCCCAATCCATCACAAAACTATCAGTACTAATGCTATTTCGTCCATTGCTGTATCTCTGGTATCCGCTAAACAGCAGTCCTCTAATCGCTCAACTTCTAGTCACTGACGATCATCTTTCCTGATCAACGTATTCAACTTGCTTCCGTTGTTATAGAAACCCTATACAACGAATAATATCAAACATAAGTCCGAAGATATGATGGGAACGACGATGAACAAAACAAATTATCCGTATCAAAGTAAGTAGCAGACAAGAAAGAGCGTGGATCACAAGCTAATGTGAACATTAATTATAATGGGTATATCTTTCCGTGCGCCATACCGGAAAGGTTTTCATCTCCATATAGCGTGAGGCAATCAGTTCTGGAACTCGGACTGTGATCCTTGAGCTGCAAGACGACTTTCCAAATTCCTAGCGGCGAATGTTAGAACACCATCGTAATGTATATCAATTGAACAGACCTGAGAGATTCTTCTTTCGCTAATAACTCTTGACGCTTTTCATTGATCTCACGTTGTACTTTGAGTTCAATCTCACGAAGCTAGGAGCATTCTCATCAACAATGCGGGTCGCACGCTATATAAGTTGCACATACTTTCTCTTCCTCACGACGGAGTTGCTCTTCCTTAAGACGCACACTCTGGTTGGCGAGTTCTTCCGGAAGTATGGAAGAGTCACTGGAAGGCACATTAACATTTGACCATATTATCGAGACCAAAAGGCACAAACTGAGTGTCAGAATGAACAGTCCTAGAGAGTTTTTCGGTACGGTACGTCTCATAAAGAACATCATGAGTCAAGGACTTCAGATCGCCTAAGTGGGAACTAGGTTTGCAGATAGAATCAATAGATACCAAGCAAGACTACATGACATACTTCAAAAGAGCACTCCGCAGTCTGCTGAAGTCCGAATGCTTCGGGTTGTCGACCTCAGCGATACCCCATGGGTAGATCCTAGCACGGACGGGTTGTCCGTCTATTTCAATCTCCTCCTCAGAGCCAATGATGGCAAAGGGAAGCAAGGCCTGCATTTTCAGGGATTAGTATGCTTGATGACAATTTAATGACGATTTAAATTGCATACTCTAAGCTCGCTGTTATCCTGGATTGTTTCCTCGTCATCCTCCTCGACATCATAGGGGAAATTGTAAACCGGAATGTCATAGTGTTCGATGTCTTCCATGATCTAGGAGCTAACCATCAGAGACAGACCCTTGATGAGCTCCAATCACACATACACGCTTCTTGAAGCCCCTGAGTTCCGAAGGAGTCAAGGAGTCTGCCTTTCCAATGACAGGGATGACGTTAACACGGGGAGAGAGGCGACGCATGAGCTCGATGTCCATTTCTCTCAGGCTATCGCCAAAGAAGTGAGCCGAATTCTGCAATACAAATTTAAACATACGAATGTCCAGTGGGGGGGATGAAGTACAGAAGGGCATGAACTCGATTATCCCTGAAACGTGGATTACGCTTGATACGCGACTCTTCCGCCAAGATGTCATCATATTGGCGTTCAAGATGACCAACAATCTCTTGAAAGCTGTCAAAAGTCCAACCTTAATGATATGCCCAGATAGGAATCGAGCATAACTTGCGCAAATTCGTTGTCAATGTTGTCACCAAAGCCGGGAGTATCAACAATGGTCAAGGCGATGCGAACACCATCTTCTTCAAGTTCTGTTAATTGAAGATGGGGTTAAACAAGATATCGGGAACCTATGAGAAGTGATGAACGAAAACTCACCAACATTGACCGGCTTGATTCGAATGCCCTCTTCGACGTGTGCTGTGTCTGGGTCATCGGAGATTTTATGAGCCAAAACCTCAGACTCGCAAAGGGTATTGACAAAGGTGGTGCGTCCAGTTCCAGATGCACCTTGAGGAATAGAAAGCGCGAGGGAAAAAAAACGAATCTATGTTACGGCGAATGACTGGATAACAGCGGAGGGAACGCACCGACAACCATGACGGTGAACTGAACACCTTTCTTAACCTTGTTTCCTCTACGTCTTCCTGCGAAAGACATACTGACAGGAAGTTTTGTAAATGTACGTTTGAAGCTGGAAGGATGGAAAAGGTTCAAAGAACTTGAGTTTAAAACTCCGACATGTGGCGTGACCAAACACTGTCCGATTTTGACAGGAACGCGTCTCGTTTCAGTATTTTTATAGAAGCTTTTACCCTACCGCCATGGACTCCTAGTAGGTACCAGCTGACTGCTGCATGGACTATGCTTGTTCGATCAAAGGCCCTTCATTACGCTGCAAGGTCATGCACGCTCATCACGCTCTCTAAGCGAACTGCTACGAAGACGACCAAAAAGTTTTCCGAGTTACCATCTGTTTTTTTACGTTCAGATGGAACTGCTGCATCGCCTTTAGGAGAATGGCATACGGGTCCCGAACGTACGCCTTCGTATACATGAGGCTAGTCATCAATTTTATGTTATGTGTTCTGTTAGCGGCCGTTCATAAGGCACAAAAAAACGACGCAGATACGCAGGAGATGACTGTAGTCTCAAATAGCTCGAGCTCAGCTGAAGTTTTGCTTGATTTCCAGCCTAAACGCCACAAGCGGAAGACAGAACTGCCTTCTAGTACAAGTATCATTTCGTCCAGATCCACGGAACGTCATACTAACACAACCAAGGAAGGGAATCCTTGGGGAAAACCAAGGTCAGACGTATCAGAAAGTTAATGACCGAACCTTTTCAAGAGAATACCACAAATATCACTGAGGCCTCTCCTCCTGAGACTCGTGCTGATGAACGTAGTATGAGTGGTATGTCTCTTGCATCATGTGCAGAGCTCGGTTCGTCTCAGGTGTCTAGTTTTACTAGCTAGAAAGTCTAAGCAAATTCCCACTGCTAGTTCAAGTAGCGTGTCTAAAAGATCAGGTAGTTTTGGACCTCTGGCTTGTCAATTTCTGCTTACACTTCACAGAAAAAAGTGGACACCCTCAGAACAGTCTTGCCAAGGAAATCTTGGAAAATCTTAGCAAGTTTTCTCATTGTCTGCTGCTTACACGAGTGGGCCAGTTTTACGAAGTGAACCATTAATACGCTTCCTCCGAATATAATGTTCTGATTAGAATTCTAGTCATATTTTGATCAAGCCACAGAAATTGCTCGCCTGCTCAATATCAAGTTGACAACGCGAAAATGGGATGGTCGGCGGGTTCCCATGTGTGGTTTTCCACTCGTTCATGTGGATAAGTATCTGAAGGTGCTGGTGCAACAAAACAAACGATTCGTGGCTATGTGCGAAGAATTTCCTCGCTTTTCCGACAAAGGTGTCAAGGAATTTGACAGACGAGTAGTTCGAGTAATCACTCCTGGCACACTCATTGACGAGCCGTTTCTCAACCCATTCGAGAACAATTATCTTCTCGCAATCAACTGTGCAAACGACAATGTTGATTCATTGGGAGATTGCTCCGTTGGATTGGCATGGATCGACGTCTCAACAGGAGAGTTCTTCTCCAGACCCTCAACGTACGATAGCCTTCGCGATGAACTTGCTCGTATTGGCCCTCGCGAAGTTGTTCTGGACAAGCAATTAGAGGCAACTAAATCGCATCCTGTCCTCCAAACTCTCATGGAAGAAGATAACTTCGTCTCCTTTGTGTCTCTCTCGGAGGACTTGCACGCCAAGGGTGTGAGCTCATCAGAAGTTAAAAATCGAATCTCTGACACGGCACAACCACCTGTTCCTGTTGAAGAGGCCAGGATTTCTCTTGCAATTTCTCTCACCCCGCAGGAAACCACTGCCATCAATATACTAACGACATACCTTCATGCCAATCTGTTGGAACATATGCCGATTCTCTCTTCACCGAATCAGGAAGGCACTACTGATCGTATGCAGATTGACTCCCATACCATCAAAGCACTTGAGGTTCGTGAAGGAATCCGAGAAGGGGGCACCAAAGGTAGCCTGCTAAGTGTCATAAAACGGACAATCACGAGCGGAGGGACACGTCTCCTTGCCAGATGGCTCTGTAAGGAGTATCCTGCTCTAGGAATTTGAAACTTAATACAAATCTCAGGCTCACCAAGCACTTCGATAGCCGAAATTAATGCACGTCAATCCGTCGTGGCATTTTTCTCTACTCGACCTCATTTTGGAGCTGATATTGCTGGAGCTCTGGCGGGTGTAGAAGACATCGGACGTATTGTTCAAAGATTTACCATGGGTCGTGGCGATCCAAGCGATCTATTGGCTGTGAATCGAACAATTCGCACATGGTCCACTGTAATCAAGCGATTCAAGGAAGAAAGAACCATGGAAGCTGCTGAACGGACAAGTCTTCATGAAGCGTGTTGGACAAGCGTTGATGCACTGATGTCTCGCATGATTGATCTACAAGACTTGTCTAAGCGAATAACCATGGCATTGGACGATGAATATCCTTCGTCATCATCTGAAGACCTTCAGGTCGTCGATGATAAACTGGAGAGTGTTCCGTCCATAAATGCTGACAACGCTTTGTGGCGATATGGACCCGGAAAATGGATGATCAAGCCAGAGTATTTCGTGTTATCATCTCTACAGCCCGTATATTGAAGAAATTTGAATAGGTTCTCACCGACGTTATCGATGCTTCACGTAACACTCCGAGAACTCTTTCAAAACAGAGAACAACTCGAGAAAGACTTGCAGCTTCGATATGGCAGGTGCATTTCTTAACTACTTCCATTTGTCATAATACATCTACTATAGATGCCCCTTCTTTGACGCTGCGCGCATCCCCTGCTTATGGCATGCATGTTCATATTGGGAAAGCTAAACGCGACCAGCACAAATTGAATGCGGCATCTGAATTTGTCACTATTGCCGAAAGCGCTTCGACACAGTGTTACTTTTTTAAGGTAGAAATCTTTTGCATATAACTATGAATACAGGTCTCATTTATCCTATGGCAGGAATGGTCCCAGCTGGGAAGTCAGATTGCCGAAACCACAATGGCCCTCACTGCTGGGGAGAAAGAAGCTTTCGAAATTCTTCGCGATGAGGTCCTAGTTTTATAAATAAGCTGAGACGATGGCTGACAACGGAGATCTAGGTAAACAGTCGTGCTGCAATTCTACGCCGCAACGCGCACATCCTTGACGAACTGGATGTTGCACTGTCGTTTGCAAATCTTGCCACCGAGATGAATTTTGTCAGACCATTATTAACGGAAGAGTAAGTGTCTTTGTAGCTCTGAATCTGAAGCTTCCGATCTATCAGCTTCCCAGCATCATCTACAAGGTTGAAAATGGCAGGCACCCCACTGTTGAACTAGGACTCCTTGCCGCAGGACGCGTTTTCACGCCTAACTCTGTCCAACTATCATCTGGATCAATGTTACATGTAATCACAGGCCCGAACATGGCGGGGAAGTCCACTTTCCTTCGTCAAACAGCTTTAATTGCTATTCTAGCCCAGGTGGGCTCATTCGTGCCGGCCGACTTTGCTACAATCGGTATCGTGGACAGACTTTTCTCAAGGGTAGGAGCTAAAGATGATCTGTTCCATGACCGGAGTACCTTCATGGTCGAGATGCTCGAGACTGCGGATATCCTGAGACGTGCGACTCGCCAGAGTCTCGTATGGCAGGTTTTTTCAATGACTTCCTCGATATTGATCGTATTTTCAGGTCATCATGGATGAAGTAGGCCGGGGAACCACAGTCAAAGATGGCCTAGCTATAGCATTCGCAACTCTTCATCATCTAGTCTCTACCAACCGATGTCGAACGCTTTTCGCGACGCATTTTCATGAACTATCGGATATGATTGGATATCCTGGTAATCGATCCGGTCAAGGCACTTTTAGCACGGTTGACTTTTTCTGTAGCAGTGTTGATGAAACGAATGTAAGTTCGTCATCCTGAGTAATTTCCATCTGTTTACTGGGTATTTTTAGGACGGTCACTTCGCTTATTCATATCGGATACGCCCTGGCATCAACCGTGATAGCCATGGATTGAAGGTGGCTCAGTTGGCTGGCATGCCTGTAGCCGCCATGGAAGTTGCTAAGGATACTCTCCTTAGCCTGAAAGGCGTGAAAGACGATGCAAGGGTCAGCGGTGCCCCAACATTTTATTTTTTACGAAATGCCTCCAGAGTCTAAACTGAATAACTATATGGTCTGGGAGCGTATATGATTCAAAGCAGAACCAGCTTGTAGCCATTTCAGTTGGTCATTGGACATAGTATGTTTTGTCGGGATCTCGAATGCTTCCCCGTTCGATTTTGTGACTTTGATCTTGATGATGGCACCTGGCACACCCTGAAATGTTTCGGCCAGTCCTTGTGTTTCAAGAATGTCTCCTGATCCGATGCGTGAGTAGTCTGCTTTGTCCGCAAACCATAGGGGCAATATCGCTTGTTTCTGAAAATTACGTCGGCATCCTAAGTATTTCATTGAGAAGGATAACAGACTTTGAGATTTGTCTCGTGGATGCGAGCGAAAGATCGGGCGATAATCATAGCACATCCTATGGGACTGGTCAACACAGACGACTTTTGTTCAAGACTTCGCCAACTACCATAGAAGCGGGGTTGCAGAGCTGCATGTTCTCGGGCGCTGCCTTCACCATAGTTTTCATCCACAATCAATGCCCACGGCTGCCGTCTCGCCTTGAACCGTTTAGCAATATCGGGAATGGTACCGGATATGTTTTGATTATGATCAAAGGCCTTGTTTATATCACCTCCCTCATCGTTGACAGCCTGAAGAATGTCAGAACCAGGCTTGCAGATATTAGTGACATCGCACACCGTAATTACTAAAATATACATTGAATCAGCAATGATCATCCCAACTGTTGGAAGTTCGAACGTACACAGATTTTCCGAGATATTGGTCAAATGCCCCTTGTACTTGAGCCAAGGTCCCTGCAACAGAACATCAGGAATATTTTTACAAGTGAAGACTACGCCATACTGCTGCCGATATGTGGTCTGTTGTACATTTTCCCCGAACACGCATTAGTACTTCCAATGGAGGGAGCTCCAGGCCTCTCTGGTTTTCAGCCGCTTCTCCAAAGTGACTTTGAAAGGGTTCAAGAAATTCCAATCTCTGTGAACCCGGCTGGATGACAACCTCGGCAGCGGGGCTGGGCCGAGGTGTCGGCTCAGGGTAGTATGACTTATCTCCCGCCGTGAATCCTGCCGATGGAAGATCTTGACCAGAAGGTGGACTAAATTTAAAAGTTTTGCCGGAAGGTAATACTAACGAATCAGTGATGGGATTGAAAGATAGCTTGCCCGAGAATGCCATCGCAGTTACAATTGTGGGGGAAGCAAGAAAGTTCATTGTAAGGCGATTGCCATCGTTCCTTGACTTGAAATTTCTGTTGAAGCTTGTGAGTATTGCTATATATAAAGAAATCAAATATCAATATCAATAGAACTGAATTCTCGATATATGTGGACAAACCATTTTCTTCATCTTTCTTATCGTCTCTTCTCCACTATAAGGACAGGCAGATGAAAGGCATGGAGGAACTCAGGATATATCGAACGCACTTGGCCTATACATGGACCGCAAGCATTCGCTAAAACAACGGCACCCACATCCTCTAAGATTGGTGTAACATCGTCTCGTTCCATGGTTGCGCGGATTTGCTCTGAACCAGGGGTACATAAAAAAGGAACCTGTTCTGAGAATTAGGGCAAATAATGTAAGTTAAAACAATGTGCTAACCTTTGCAGTAAGTCGAACACTTTTTGCCTGCCGAGCCAAGGATGCGACACTAGTCTAAAAACAAATTATATCACCAGCGCGCAGTGAAAGTAACAATGATATTGAGTTACCATATCCTCATAGGAACTGTTCGTACAAGAGCCAATGAGAGCCGCAGAAAATTCATCTTTCCAACCTTGGGATTTGACGAACCGTCCAAACTCAGAGATGGGAGTTGCTAGGTCGGGGGTAAAAGGTCCATTGATTGTTGGTTCTAAATCGGACAAATTCTGGAGCTTGATTACCAACGAAAATCCAAATGATCAAAATAGTTTCGTACGATCTCAATAACCTCGTCATACTCAACACCTTCATCTGGGCTCAAAAAGCCCTCCACAGCAGCTGCATCAGCAGCGCGAGCAACAGGTGCGCGACCCGTTGCATTCAAGTAAGCTCGCATTTGAGGTGTATACGGGAATATTGAAGTAGTTGCTCCTACTTCCGCACCCATGTTTGCAATGGTTGCCAAACCTAGCCTACGGATTGAGTCACTATAACAATATAGGATCTCACGTACCAGTGCAAGACTGATTGAAGACACCAGGGCCAAAATATTCCAAGATGCAGCCCGTGCCCCCCTGATCAAAACAATCGCTCCAGCGTACAGCAGTGCAAGAAGTCGAAATCCACACACCCTGACAGTGAGCTTCCCAGCCAAGTGAAGAATCAGGTCTTTAGGCGTTGCCCAACCGTTTAATTTGCCAATAAGATGGACGCCTAAGAGGGTTGAAAAAGCCGAACACTGGGATCAGATGGGACAAGCTCACCGACAACTTGCGGCGCCTTGAGTTCCCAAGGTGTTCCTGTCATTGCATCTACAGCATCGGCGCCGCCTACGCCGATAGCCAACATTCCAAGACCACCAGCATTTGGCGTATGGGAGTCTACACTATCTTAGTTAGATTTCGGCCCCGCTGTTCACGGTTACGCCGTACCGGTCCCTAGCCTGGAAGCTGATTAATCATCAGTGAGGCCTGAAGCAATCACGACTGACATCAACATTCCAGGAGCAGCGTAGTTCTCCAATACGATCTGGTGAATGATCCCAGACCCAGGCCGCCAAAACTCGATGCCATATTTTTCGGCCGCACTACGAAGAAAGTCGAATACTTCCTGATTTGAAACGATAGAGCGCTGTTGGTGCATTAGTCTGCAAAACATTCCTTGCTCGATTCGAGCCTCACCTTCAAATCCTGGTCAGCGCCATCCACAGCCTGAATGAGATGGTCGCAATGAATGCTTGTAGGGACTGCAGACTGAGACATCCCAGCGCTCATAAATTGCAGTCTAATCACACACACTGTTCATAAACCCGTAAAAAGTTATTTGAAACGCTCACAATGCCATTCTACAATTCGTGACTTGTGAGCACAGCTGGATTTGAAGTATACATGTGGCATGCTTACTGAGCAGAAGCATCTTGCATTGCAACCCTTTCTGGACGCAGCTGCAGATAAACTTCTCCTCTGACTTTACCTACACCAGTAAGACATTTCTCCGGGTCAACGAGATGACTGTATAAGATTTTCTCTGCGAGGGTCAAGGGCCGTTCGAGTAATCCGCGAACACGCTTGAGATTCCGGAGTAAAAGAGGATAGGGAGGAGTGATAGAAGAGCAATTTTTCTCTGGAAGGGGAGCATAAGTAGCAAGAGCTCGGCGAAGCAAAGCCAGGCCTCTCCGACATCCTGACAGTGACATTATGATTCCGCTCCCAAGTTGACAGCGCCATGTCAGGTCACGAGCTGTTGTGACCAGTCTTCCAGCGTTACTTAATTACATGCAAAATCCAAGTTTCTAATCACTTGCTGGGAGAGAGGAAAGGGCCAAGGCAACAAGAGTGAGTATATGAACATTGAATGCGTCTTGTGCGTCCTGAAATCAGTGACGCTCAGCGGCTCACACGACGCGAACTGCAGTGTGTAAGGTAATCCAATGGGTACAAAGGCCCGGGACTGAAGAGTGTGGGGGCCAGTCAGTCACTGACTCTGTACGGACCAAAACCCAGAGGGAAAAAAACAGTGGGCAAGGAAATTTACCAGGAAGATGAAGAACGTCACGAAGTTCAAGGAGTGTGCGTGAATACAAAGCTAGAAGCTACGCAGCACGAGAGCAGTTATGTAAACAGGTCGGACCAATGAGCCTGAGGAGAAGTCAGAACTCGAAGTGAGAAATGAGGCTCTCACACGATTTAATATGTACAAGTGATAGATATCGTCATAGCGAGGACGGTTTATGTGCGCTAATCACTGGTCTCTTATCTAACTTGTGGCTACATACAGCCTGAGTACATCGATCGGTAAGGCTTGAAGGAACTGTTGTTGAATCGCCATGTTTGACCGCTACGAATGACACAGACCATCGCTTGACTTGGTGCAATTGAGCCACCAGTACTCAGTGCTGACCTGGAATCAGGTTTGGCATATGTTCTCAAAGGGAACCTTCATCGATTCAACTACTGCTCAAATCCTAGTGACACTGGGCGTATACGTACAACGACTTGACGAACCCAGTGTAAGAGCGCACGCCAGACCAAACAGTGAAGACCAAGTAAAACTCCCCATGCGGAGCCAAACTACACGGGTTACTTAACCGATGAGTTCCGCAAAAAGCCTGCATCCAAGGCTAGGCGAGCATTGGCATCGAAACACACTCCTATGACAGGGATCAGGCCGCTAACGTCTGAATCATAAGATATGCATGACATTAGTATATAGTATAGTATAACTCGCTGTCTAGCTGTAAAAAGTTTGTGATACAGGTTCACCATAACGAGATGATATCCTCGCCCTTCCAGCCTCTGTCTCTGGCTTCCCAATAACCCCCGCAATACATCCATTCATCGCCAACTTGTTTAAACCATCGGGGCTGTCGATCTTCTCCCCGTCTTCTACGCTCCCGTTGCATCTCCTCGATCCTGATTTTTTGCTCCTCCGCGACATCTATTTCGCCATTCTCAAGTGCTCGCACATCAGGCCGATGACGAGAATCCGTGGGTGGTAGTTTCCCAATGATATCGCTTGTCAACTCGTTGAGGGTGAAGCCGAATGAAGTGAAGCCATAATATTCATGGGTATTCTTCGGAAACGGGATCATCCGCCAAAGCACACGAAAATGTAATGAATCGAGCGTCTGTGCCATTTGATTATCCCATTTACCTTCCATGCGGCTTAAAATGTCACCAGTTGTGCCGTAAATTACTCCTGAGACAATGTTTGAAGGACCCCAATATCCACCCTGCTTGAAATCGAGAACGCAGCGAGTTTGATTATGAGAGTTTTCGATGGTCATCTGACCACAATGCTCGAGATATTTTGTCCCCATCATGAGGTTTCTCATGAATGACGACGGCTTTTTCCTGCACTCAATGACTCAGTACGTTGCAGGTCGAGGTTGTAGCAGCCTTACCACACATAGTGGTCATTGCTAATTCTTAGGTGCGATGTGCCGAGCGGAATAACTTCCAGACTTTTACCTGGGCGAAATAAAATTCGACGAAAGCTTATAACGAGGAAGTCTGCTTACCCCAGAATTTGGTCCTGGCAGAAGAAGTACCGTGCAATTCCCATTTTACGCCTTCAGCATGATATGCGATTTCCAAGGGATTGTGTCGGACTTTCTCCGCAATGAACCTCATGCGCTGGTCTTCGAATGTCTCACCTAGCATGGGATTGCTGATATCAGAGCGTGAGAAACCCGAGAACAAGCTAGAGAATGAAATAACTGACAATCCCTTTCTTCCAGAACGATATCGAGTGTGAGCGTAACTTGACACTGCGAAAGCCGCAACATAGCAAAACCGGTCAACCATATCATCTGATTCAGCAGCCTGTTCAAGAATGCTATAGTACTCGACCTCTTCCGCAGCTCGCTGAAGCAGGGTCAGAGGCTCATTGAAAGAGACGGGAAACGTAATCGTAGCCAGGTCCTGATTTGGGCTGTTATAAGATTAAATCATGACACCTTTAAAAACAGGCATACCTTCCCGATGTTCTTTTTCAATATTGCAAATAGGCTCCCTTCTTCACCAGCCGGAGATGCAGGCAGCTTGGTCCTCCGAATTACCCCCGAAGTTTCATTAGGTGATCCAGTAATGACTCGTGGCCTCTCGTCAGGCGATAGTGGCTTGTCATTCTCTTCTGTGTCTGTATCTGCACTAGAGTCTTCTTGATGGCTTACAGCACTCCGAGTGTCATTAGCGAACAGGTGACTTGGTGGCCCGCTTCCTTCTGGTGTAATCTGCACATCCATGACAAATTCCTCTGCACCTTCAAGAGCGTCGAACCACTCTTGCACACTGTCACTAACAAAGGTTGAAATCGAGGACTTTCTGGATAGCTTCGATGTCGGTGACATCAAGCGAGGGCTATCGTGTTGCTCAAGCTGATCAGGTTGCTCTTCCTCCTCGGCTGTGATAGGGAGAGGAGCTTGCATGAATCGGTTTGAATCGAAAGTTGGATGAGCTGGCAATGACTTTAACAGTGCGGCATGCTGGACTTTCAAGTTATCTAGAGCAGCCATAACGCGCTGCACAGACAGGGGCATGTGATCAGGGACAATGCTGTCGGACATACTACTGTCAGTAGCGATGGCTTGATTGGATGCTGCGAAGATAAATCATATAACAGTCGCACACAGGCTCAATTCGCCTCACATTTCTTAAAAAGATGGAATTTTGATTCCTTGCCGTGGTCCTTCGATCTCGATCTCTTGTTCAGACCGTGATGAGACTTCGACTTTGCAACCTCCTGTACCATTGACATAATGGTGTCTTCCAGGATTGAAATACTCTGCGGGATTAATATTATGAATCAATGACTATGTAAGGAACGTACCGACCCCATTTCTTCTGCAATAGACCCGATTTTACTTAGGTTCAGGCTCTCATGGCGCGAGGCGAGCTTCATCGTGGCAGATTTGCGCGCCTCAGTGCTAAGAGAAACGAATTTCCTGCAACAAAGTTCAACTACCATCATAGGGACACGTTTAAAGAGCTTGACCTGAAGGCCACCATCCACGTATTGAAATCTTCCATGCTCAGACATTTGATATGAAATGTTGCGGTATTAGAATCAATGTGGATATCTTTACGACCAGGGGCTGTCGAAATGGCAGCATGATGAAGAGAGACCTGGTCGCGAATAGGTTGGCCGGGTTCAAAAGAGTATGAAAGAATCCCTGAGGGGTACAGAGTGAAATAGCGACGTGCGAATCCTGCCGACTCGGAAGCATTAGGTCAATGGAGGTTGAGAAGTGGTTACTCACCTTGCATTTTCTTTCGCCGTTTTTTTAGGACCCATCCTTCGCACACAATATCAGGCAAGAGATGAGTTGAAATCCCATGCATTAGGGGTTTAGACCTGACCATTGTTGTGGCTGTCGGAAGTCATGATCGGGGATTTCGGGGAATCTTGGGTGCACGTACGCGGATCCGTAGTAAAGAACATTACAGCGCCATATGCATTACTGTTGAAGTACGTGGACCCGGGCGTCCTGCCGTTGTCACCTGGTTACCCTGGATTACACCGTTTCCACGGGGTGACTGGATCAATTGCAAGCTTGGGATTATGATAAGTCCCTCTCATGCCACATCCGAAAACGATAAAGATGACCAAGCTGATCACATCGCGAGTCTTTATCGCATCCTCTCATCGTTCACTTCACTTTCGCTCTTCATCCCCTCTTAATCATGGCCACGTACGTTTTATCGCTCTGATCCTCTGCAACATCATGAATAACATACCTTTAGTGGAGATATCGGCCTTATCGGCCTTGCAGTCATGGTATGTAGCTACCCAAGCACCATAACGCACGGGAATGAACAACGAAGTAGGGCCAAAACTTGATCCTTAATATGAATGACAAAGGATTCAATGTCGTGGCTTTCAACCGAACAACATCTAAAGTCGATGCTTTCCTCGCAAACGAGGCAAAAGGTTCAGTTTGTCTCATAGAAACTGCAAAGCACGATCTCATCGTTAATGGAAAGGTACAAACGTCCAGGGCGCACATTCGATCGAGGAGCTTGTCTCTAAGTTGAAGAAACCCCGCAAAATCATTCTTTTGGTAAAGGCTGGATCTGCGGTCGATGACTTCATCAAAATGCTCGAGCCTCACCTGGAAAAAGGTGATATCATCATTGATGGTGGCAACTCTCATTATCCCGATTCCATCCGTCGCACCAAAGAGCTGGAAACGAAGGGGCTTCTCTTCGTCGGTTCCGGTGTTTCTGGCGGTGAGGAAGGAGCACGCCACGGGCCTTCACTCATGCCTGGAGGATCAACTGCCGCTTGGCCGGCGATCAAGGAAATCTTCCAGAAGACTGCAGCTCAGGCATACGGCGAACCTTGCTGCGACTGGGTTGGCGAAACTGGTTCAGGACACTACGTCAAAATGGTCCACAATGGCGAGTCTAACCTTCCTATTTTCTTCTTCAGCCCTTACGTTGGTGCCTTAGGTATCGAATACGGTGACATGCAGCTCATCGCCGAGGCCTACGATATTCTGAAGCGCGGTCTTGGTCTCTCGGAAGATGAGATTGCGGATATTTTCTTCGCATGGAACAAGGGTGTCCTTGACTCTTTCCTCATCGACATTACTGCGAATATTCTCAAATTTAAAGATGAAGATGGCGAACCTGTGCTTTCCAAGATCTTGGACAAGGCTGGACAGAAGGGGACGGGCAAGTGGACTGCTATCGCTGCTCTTGATGCCGGAACGGCCGGTGAGTTTCATCTATCTGAACAAGGCGATGTTGTCTTACTTGGGAATACCAGTTACTCTTATTGGAGAGGCAGTGTTTGCCCGCTGCTTATCTTCCATTAAGGAGGAGCGTGTTAGGGCTAGCAAATACATTGCAGGCCCTCAGAAAGAACCATTCCGTGGAGATAAACAGCTGTTCATTGATGACCTCGAGCAAGCGTTGTATGCCTCCAAGATTATCTCCTACACCCAGGGTTTCATGCTTATGAGAGAGACTGCTAAGGAGGCTAGTAAACCCGCTTTTCTACCTGACGGTGTCTGATCATACAACAGATTGGTTGGAACTTGAACTATGCTGGAATTGCAAGCATGTGGCGTGGAGGATGCATCATCAAGGTTGATTCTTACCTCCTTTTCGTATAAGCATCCAACTTGACCGCTTCATGTAGAGCGTCTTCCTTAGTGACATAACGGCAGCATATCAGAAGAACCCCCAACTGGAGTCTCTTCTCTTTGACGACTTCTTCAACAAAGGTTAGTGCCATCTGCTCAGTTGATATACTTCATTTTACTTATGGACATCCAGCGGTCCACAAGGCCCAGCCTGGCTGGAGACGTGTCATTGCCCAGGCTGTCTTGTGGGGCATCCCTACACCAGCATTCAGCACGGCCTTGGCCTTCTTTGACGGCTATCGTAGTGAAATAGTACCGGCCAACCTTATTCAGGCCCAAGTAAACCGACACACTCTCTATATAACACAGTTTGGCTGATAAATGACCATCAGCGTGACTACTTTGGTGCCCATACATTCCGTGTGCTGCCCGGCAAAGAAAATTCACGATTCAAAACCAATGAGGACATTCGTGCGTGACTTGCCTGCGGAAGTCTGAATTCTCGTTGATAAATATTGTTCCCAGACGTTAATTGGACTGGTCGGGGAGGATCGGTCTCCGCCAGCACATACAACTCATAAGTATTGTTGGAAGTCCCCAAAGACTGCAATTGTTTCTTTCTGTAGATTTGGTGTTTCGAATGCCACATATAGCGTTTGTATAAAGTGTTGAAGCAATGAAGATTATACTAGTCACGGTTGCCCCGTTTCGTCTCTGAACTTAATGGCGCACTGACGAGAAACAATGTCACATTGATGTCACAGCATTTTTTCTTTTGGCAGAACTGGCACCCCAGGCTCAGTAAAAAAGAAAGTCGTGTAAAAGTATGGCTGATGTCATCAAATTTCGGAACTACAGGGACCCAACTAGCATTGCCGGATTTGATACAATCCCCTGACTATGGTAGTCAACCTCTAGTCATCTAGTATCAATTCCGTAATCAAAATGGCATAGTCATGCAAATGTCATGTAAGTCAGGTAAAAGTCAGGTCAGAGTCATGTAGGCCTCGTGTTCAAAAGTCATCCTTAAGTCAGGTAAAAGTCATGCAGATGTCGTGCAGGTGTACAGTGATAGTCATGTCCATGTCAAGCACTAAACATCGCGGGGAATGTAAAGAAAGTACAGTAGACTTTTTCATAATGCATAGCCTCGGGACCGGCTCCAGCCTTATGCAACAAGAGATATATGCAACATGGAAATATGTCACACCCTGTGACTATTGTGACCCCCCTACAGAGTGTGTGGCATGAATTCAGCCATAGTACAGCTGTCGACTGCGCGTCGACTACTCTAGCTTACTGTAAAATAGCTATCTAATGATGATTGAGTACAGTTGAGAAGATGTTCACGCTGTAACTGTGCTCTGTATCTGCGCAAATGATGTGGTAATTCTTTTTTTTTTTTTTTTTTTTTGGTGGAGCGTTTCCCACGAGGGGAGGCATTGGGACTCTAACAATGTTACAGTCCCGTTGCCCGCTAGGGGTTCCAAGGAGTCTAAAACCTCGGAGTAGAGTAGATGTAAACCGCGAGGAAATGCATTTACGCACAGAGTGTGGGGCTCAATCGGTTTGGCAGCGAGCGTGAGCTAACTCACGCCCTGCTGCCGGGACCGATTCCTACCCACTAAAACCCCGCAAACCTCTGTCCAGTTACTGGGGAGGTCTTCCTCATTCTCGAGGGTGCCCTTCCACGTTTGGGCTACTACTTTAGTCTTAAGGCTCTTCTTTCCATATCTACGGTTTGTCATGCTACAGTCAGTTTCAAGTCTTGCGTTTATCATTTTGTGCCATCTGTTGCTTACAGTTGATATTCTCATAACGCATAGCCTCCGGACTGACCCAGGGTCTATGCATTATGACATATATGCATGACGAAAATACGTCACAAATGTGACGTTCTGTGACCCCGCCAAAAGTGTGACACGATTCATGATAGATTTCGACACTATCTATGTATACTCCGTATCAACCATGCTTCAAGACCTCTGTGTATGTGTAAAGTAACTATCTAGTGAGGTCTGTGTGGAATCAAGAAGGGCATCTCGCTGCAACTTTGCTCTGTACTTGCATAACTGATGAGGCAATTCAAGTGAGAAATCTGCATCCCCATAGCTAAGGCACGCTTTTTCAAGCACCTCGCAAAGCTTGATAACTTCTCCTCGAGTTGGCACATCTTCAACATCATCCTCAGCATCATCCTCAGAATCCTCAAGTTCTATAACATCCCCTCTTGCAACTGCCATCTCATGTTGAACCACAGCCACTATTTCGGCATCACCACCTTCAAACCTGTACGGTGAATCACCAATCTCGCGCTCTTCAACCGGATCGACAAGATCCTCCAGTGTTGGTGGAGATCCAATGATCCGCCTACGCTTGACTAACTCTTTGACAGATTCCATTAATTCTTGTTCAGCCTCGATGATTTGAGGGATGGTGGCAGACTCGGGTGGTGATTTATGTGGGAGCTTGATGGTCAAGCGGGGCAGTTGACATTCAGAGGCAAGTTTATGCAAAGCTTCCTGTGCTTGCAGAATGTCACCTTCCACATTCATGACTGCATCCAGGGCTGACTTCCAATCACGCGCGATGTATCGATTGCCAAGCTGCGTCTTGAGACATTCCTCGGCTTCGGGCAAAGTCATTTCACTTGATGCAAATGTCCGAAGGATTCCCCATGCACCTTGATCTGCACGCGGCGTTGATGGATCAGGGATGTTGTGATCTATGATCTCGCTATGAAATAATTAAATTATCGCTTGATACAAATTGTTATTAGACTTGGAAACTGACCCTTGAATTTTGGTATGATTCCAGCAGTGCCGGATTGTAGCATCATCCACACGCTTCCACGCCTCCCTTGCCATGAGCATGCCTTCAAGTAAATTGATCTTGTAAATGTCGCGTTCTCCAAGCTCATCCTTTTCAATTGTGCAGAGGCAGAATTGTTGTCGGTAGTGAGCTTTGAAACACCGGATAATTCCTGCATCCAGTGGTTGTACAAACAAGGTCATATTTGGCTCGAAATATAAAAGCTGAATGTTCTGAGGTTCATAGCGGATAAAATGCCCAGAAAAATTGTTGAGGCTAAGGCAGATGTGTCATTTTTGAATGCGCATCCTCATATCAAAATCCTTAATATATCTGTTGACAATATTAGTCTTAGTCGTAACAATGATGCAACATCGCGCAGCTGCAGTGTTTGAGAAATGATGCTTACTCTTCAAAGAGCTCTGATGTCATCCAAGCCTTCTTATTGTTCCGGTAGTAGAATCCAAGCTGGTCTGGGGTGCGCTTTTTGAAGCAGTGGGGTAGCTTTGATTTTCCGATGTATATTGGTGGTAGGCGTTCGCTTCCGTCGGCATTGCACACAAAGGCAATTGTGATGCGAAACTTCTCTCTTTTCTTGCCGGCCATCTGCTTTGACGCAAGCCCACGGTCAGGCGGCGCACTGGTATAATTTAATACGGATCAGTATGGCGAGATCGACCGGAAGACTCACAATACAAAGAGACTTGATTCATCAATGTTCCACCGATTTTTTGGTGGATAGGTTGCCAAAGTCATTCCAAGTTGTTTGCGTTCCTCTTCAACTGCCTGGAGATCAACAGATCCTGCTTCCCCATGCCGACGACACTCCTTCAAGCCATAGGCTTTGCAGAATGGGAGAATCCAACCATCTCCAGGGAGACACTCAAGCTCAGGAACATTGAACTGCTCCTCAAACTTACTCCATTTTGCCTTGAGCATTGGGCCGTTTATAGTCTCACCTTTCTCTTCCATGTGCTTTACCCACAGTATCAGGGCTCTCTCCACATTGGGTCTCATTACAATGCAAGCACGCTTTGATGACAATGCGTTTGGGTACGATGCGACACACTTCTCCAACTCTGGGCGCAATTTCAACTTTCTCGATAGGGTTGATTGTGTAAAGATCAAGGCGCCGTCTGTCTTTGAAGCAAAGTGCCGAACAATCTCGCCCTGAGACACTCTAGGGTGTTCATCAACGTAGGCATAGACAGTCATCCAGTCGTAGCCAGTGAGGTTCTCACGCTGTGTCGTCTGAGCAGGTTTTGCAGCTGTCCTCAGTGCATCTTTATGGACAAGTACCTTTGGCTGTCGTTGATATGGGGCTGGTTTCTCGCGAGGTTTACGAGTGGGCTGGGGTTCAGCAGGCATCTCGCTGGCTAGATTCCTATTTTTTTGGACTGTTTCAATAAGGCTGCAGCCTCGTTTTTTTCTCTCAGTTGGTACTATACTATCCCCTGCCATTGGAGATGTCATTCTAGGTAATTGGGCCCATTATTGTGGCGCTTCGGGCATAATGCATCACCGTAATTGACCCTGTGTCGGTCATGTCTTCGGACAAAAAATCATGCTGATAATGCATAATTTGGTCACTGGACCTATGCATTATTCAACATGCATTATGGGCCCTATCTCCCCGCGTTCCATGGTGGTTCTGGTCTGCAAGCCATGCATTATGAGAATTATGCATGATTACATTATGCATTATGAAAATATCAACTGTATTTCCTCTGGGATGTATGGTGTGTTTTCATGCTTAATCACTCTTTCACAGTGTAATTTCCAGATCAGGTGTGCCGATTCAGACACAAGGATTCTCCAGAGTCTATTTGCTCCAGGTGCGTGCTTTCCATCACTCGTTTCAAATTCAGTGAGAGCGCAACTTACAATGTTACCTAACCATGGTTGGCACCATTCGAGATTTTTTTGGACCCATAGCTGTTTTGCTAGTTCCCATATTTCCTTCTGTCCGGGGGTTTCACATTGGGTCAGTATATGGTCCATTGTCTCTGGAATCCCGCAGTGTGGGCATTCACATCTGTTTTGAATTTCCTCTCGGAAGTTTTCCTTAAGCCAATACTTTCCAACTCTGTATGCATCATGTGCTGTCATCCATAGGAAATATCGTGCATTTCTCAAGAAATTCTTATGCTGGATTGCTTTCCAGATTTGGTCTTCGCTGGGCATGATGTGGTAATTCAAGTGAAGAGTCAAGGTCCCCATACCTAATGCATGCTTTCTTGAGCAATGTACACAGATTGATCACCTCGTGACGAGCAAGGAAATCCTTATCTTTGTCATCTTCATCATCATCTTCATCATCAAGCTCAATTATCTCACCCCGTGCGACAGCCATCTCATGTAGGACCTCAGCAACAATCTCAGCATCACCTCCTTCAAATCTATATGGTGAGTCACCAACTTCGCGCTCTTCAATAGGGTCAACAAGGTCGTCAAGGGTAGGTGGGGGTCCAATGATCCATTTGCGCTTGACTAGGTCATCAATGGAATCCATTAAATCTTTTTCTGCTTCGATGATCTGAGAGGGAACTGGCGCGAGATCAGATCACGATTGAAGTGGGGGTAATCTGATTGTTAATTGTGGTAATTGAGTTGTCAATGAAAGCCATGCTAGTGCTTCTTGTGCTTTTACAATGTTGCCCTCCGCATTCATGACCACGTCGAGAGCCGGCTGCCAATCCTGTGCGTTGTATTGATTACCAAGGTGATTTTTCAAATGTTCCTCAGCAGCAGGCAAGGTCATGCTGCTTGTCGCGAAGTTTCGGAGTATGTCCCATGCACCATGATCTGAACGTGGAGAAGATGTATCAGTATGTATATCATGGTCTAAAACTTCCCTATAGAATTTGAATGAGCAATTGTACGAAGTGCTTCATTAACTATGAACACAGTCACAAACCCTTGGATTTTTGTGTGGTCCCAGAAATTTTTGATGGTTGATCCCTCGACTTGCCTCCAGGCCTTGCGTGCTAACAACATTCCTTCCAGTAAATTGATCTTGTAAATGTCACATTCCCCTGCCTCATCCTTCTCGATTGCATTAAGGCAGACCTCTCGGTGACAGTAAGCCTTGAAGCACCTGATAATTCCTGCATCCAATGGCTGGACGAATGAAGTCATATTGGGCTCAAAGGGCAAGAGGCAAATATTTTGCGGTTTATATTGGATATTGTGGCCTGAGAAATTGTCAAGTGTGAGACAGATATGTCGGTTCTGGTTGCACATTTTTATGTTGAGATCCTTAATATACCTGAAGCCAAATCAGATCAGCCATGCGCCTACCAACTCAGGCCACTAGTACATAAAAATAATTTACTTACTCTTTGAATAGCTCAGAAGTCATCCAAGCCTTCTTGTTGTTCTGATAGTAGAAGCCTTGCTCAGCAGGGCTCTGTTTCTTAAAGCACCATGGCTTTTTTGCCTTACCAATATGCATTGGTGGTAAGCACTCACTTCCATCTGCATTACACACAAAGAGTATTGTAATCCTAAATTTTTCCTTCTTCTTTCCAGCCATCTGTTTCGAAGCAAGCCCTCGATCTGGTGGTGCACTAAGATTTTGGATCAGGAGACTGCAGCGATGATTGGCAGATCATTTTACTGACTCACAAAGGAAACAGGCTGCATTCATCAGCATTCCATCGATCCTTCTCAGCATATGTTGCCAAAATCATTCCTATACGCTTATGCTCTGGTTCCACGGCCTTGATATCTACTGACCCAGCCTCCCCGTGTCAATGTCTCTCCTTGTAGCCATATGCCTTACAGAATGGGACAATCCACCCATCTCCACTGAGGCGCTCTGCTTCTGGAACATTAAACTCTTCCTCAAACTTAAGCCGCTTTGCCTTCAACATCAGACCAGTAACAGACTCTTTCTTCTCCTCCTCCATATGCCTCAAGGGCCCTTTCAACATCTGGTCTTGTGACGACACGCAGACGCTTCAAAGAAAGTGCGTTGGGATGAGATATGACCCGCCTCTTGAGCTCCTTGCGTGACTTCATCTTCCTGGACAGGGTGCACTGCATGAATATCAATGCACCATCAGACTTCGAAGCAAAGTGCTTCACAATGTCGCCTTGAGTTATTCCAGGGTGCTGGTCAATGAATGCAAAAACTGTCATCCAGTCATGTAGTGTTAAGTTTTCATGCCCCTTTTCTTTGATTATCTTTGCAGACGTTTTTGATGCATCCTTTGCGACAGGAACCTTGGGCTTTCACTGGTGGGGTTTGGGCTTTTCACGAGGTTTCTGAGTAGGCTCAGGGGGAATATGCAACTAAAATTTCCATGCACTGCTTATGAGGGGAGACGTGGCATCGAAAAAATTGGCATTTCATGCACTATACTTTCCTTGGACACAGCTATCATTCTTGTATATTACAATTCTGGGCATGCCCAAATGATCAACTGGGCGCTTGATCACAATCGCCGTCAAAAACTGTGTTTTCATACTGCATATCACCACCACCAGACCTATGCATTATGCACCTCATGTCCCTGCATCCCATGATGGTTCCGATGCAAAAGCTATGCAAGATGAGAATTATGCATGATTACATTATGCATTACGAAAAAGTCTACTGTATGTAAAAAACATTAGCCTGGTCAGGCACTAGCAGAGGCTTGTGACAAATGCAACCCTAATCAACTGCAAATGGACAGTGTTTCCAATTTATCTTGTCACCCTTTTCTACTTATTTCATCACCCCCTTGCCCACTATCTCTTTGGCTACGATACTGCCTTCACCCCTGTTTTATATTTAACTTGCGAACCCCTATTTATTCTACAGTATAAATACTCTACATACTTGTAGTCTATTCTTCAGAATCCAGTTTATTTTATCATGTCCCTCCTGTCTGAATTGAACTTGTGACAAAACCATAACTACTGGTCACGCTTTCGCCACATATTTTGATGGGGACAGAAACTATCTGAAGAACAGCTGCTTTTGTCCTTATGCTCCAATACTCTGTGGCTGATCACCCCGGACTTCACTGCTTATCGATGAAACCCTCCCCTGTTATATTCCTCTGTCAACAAATTCTTTACAAACTTTTATCAAATCACAAAAATGTCCTACAAGCTGCACAGCATGACTAGACGTGTTCAAGGTGAGTCGATCTGTCCTTCTACAGATGCTGGTTTGTCTGTTAGGGATGCCTCGATGCACCCTTTATCTTCTGCCTTAGCAGCCAGATCCTTTGCGGATGTTATCGACCTATCGAAAGGTCCCCAGAATTCAAACATCGACCATCGATGATAAACTTGTTCACTGTTGATCTCATCAATTGCCCTTGATATCGATCGATACTCAATCAGACTGCACCAAACACCTTCGTCTCTCATAGCACTACCTTCACGACTAGTACCAACTGGTCATCTTTCCATCGGTTGGGCCATGAACATTCGGAACGACTTGCAACCTTTCTCTGACTCGTCGCAAATATCATCGATTGCCTCATCGGCAGTTTAGGTGGTTTTCCTGGGTTGAGTATCATCAGTGCATTAGTGAGAAGCATAAAACACAAAAAATCGTGCAGCCTGCTTACTTCTCGAGTAAAGTATTACGAGATTACACACCTATTGGGGATGTGCTTGCAGTAGTGGCTGCCGAGATGCTTGCGTTAGCTGAGCCGTATCCTGGAGATGCTACTGCTTACAAACATAACTGGGGACGGCGGCTGAAGGAATGTCGTTTCAGGGTGAAACGGGTGTCTAAAAGTCATTATATGATAAAGGATTCATTATGACAAATGGAGTCATTTATTTTGACCAAACATCTATGTACACCAGGGTTTACATTGCCCAAGTGGTATGCTGAAGAGTGCGAGAGGCAAGACATGTCTTCATCCTCAGTCTTGCAAGATAGATTCCACTATCTAGTAAATGGAGATACACTAGCAAATGCTGCAGCTTCATTGCTACAGGAAGGAGGCCCCTACCCCGGGGATGAATATCATTTCATTATTGAAAAATGGTTCGAGGTCTTACCGGATCCAAGGAACTGAAAACAGTATCTCATTCTGGATTATATGCGAAATATTGAGACTGAAGTGCCCAGATATCTTCTTGAGGATCACGACTTTGATATCTTCAAGTGGTATGATAAGCAATTGAACAAACCACGGGTGGTAGAGCCACACAAAGAAAGCCTCTTACTCCTGGATGAAGATGACTACTTCTTTGTACTTGAGGAACCCCTTGAAGATCCAGAATGGGCCTACATTGTGAACCAAATATATCACAATGTGTCGGCTCTAATATCGTTGTGCTTGATGCTGCCAGACGACAGTGTCGAGCTTGAGCTAAATGGAGTACAAGTCCCCAGAGATCAGCTGTCTGCTATTGAATGGAATGCTGCGATAACTCGGGACACAACATGAGTGGTTCCAAAACCAGTTGTAGTTGTTGCACAGATTAATGGACAAAGTGTCCGTGCTTTGGTCGACTCAGGATCGCTTGGCAATTTTATGTCTATGACTTTGGCGGATCAGCTCCAAGTGAGATGAATAAATTTAGCGAAACCCTTACCATTACAATTGGCAGTTCAGGGTTCTAGATCAAAAGTAAATGCTGGAACAAAAGTTCAGTTTCAGTACCAAGATATCAAGGAAGAACATTATTTTGATATTATTAAATATCCAGCTATGATTTAATTCTGGGGACACCTTGGTTATTCCAGCACCAAATAATGATTGGACTAAACCCTTCAACAGTAGTAGTTGGAAGTGCTGAGGCTCGACCTTTAAGGGGAGAGTCAGTAACAAGAATTGCCTCTCGGGCGATGAATATGTATGACGACCAATTTGACAGGGTTCGTGACAAGCTGTTGAGGTATGCTGAGCTGATATGTGTTGAGCATATTTGACATGACTTACCACTCCCACTGCTACATGTGATCAATCACACGATTCCACTAATTGATGCAGAGAAGGTATACCCTTGGTGGCCCGCATGCTGCCCAGAAGCGCTAAGGCCACAGTGGATTGCCAAGCGAGATGCATATCTCTGCACTAGCTGGTGGAAACAGTCGACTGTAACGAGCACTGCTCCAATGTTGTTGATCATAAAGCCAGGAACAAATCTGCTGCTCCTGCATTGTGTCAATGATTTTCGGATGAGAAACCTAAATACAAAAAAAATGGCCTCACCTTTGCCAAATATTGAAGGGATCCTCCGTCGTATCACCAGTAAAATGCATTGGTCATTAATGGACATGAAAGATGCGTTCGAGCAGATCTGCATTATTCCTGAGCATGTGCCTCGAATGGCTGTCACTATGCCAGATGGAACTATGGTCAGCCTTGTCATACAGCAAGGTGATTGTAACGTGCCTGCTACATGCCAGGCGCTGATGAATCATATTTTCACCGTGTATATTGGCATCTGGATGGATGTGTACCTAGATGACATAATAATTTATTCTAGTACACTGGGAGAACATGTTGGACATGTTAAGACTGTTATTGACCTTCTAACCAAAGAGAAATTTTACCTTAGTAAATGAAAGCTTCAGCTTCTGTGCAAAGAGCTGAAGGTCCTCAGCC
Source organism: Tricholoma matsutake (assembly GCA_026075535.2). Classification (NCBI taxonomy): domain Eukaryota; kingdom Fungi; phylum Basidiomycota; class Agaricomycetes; order Agaricales; family Tricholomataceae; genus Tricholoma; species Tricholoma matsutake. The sequence continues at coordinate 6,372,495 of AP026540.1, read as the reverse complement.
ATGTCATTGACACTGATGGAATTCGTATGGATCCTGCTAAAATAAGCAGTGTTTTAGCGTGGAAAGTGCCAATGAATCGGGACTTACTCCATGGATTTCTGGGTTCCATGGGTTATCTTGCAGATGATCTTGCCAGTGTCCGGGTGCCTATGGGAGTGTTGACAGTGTTGACTGGTGACACTGTACCATTTCACTGGGATTTCACTCACCAACGTGCCTTCAAACAAATAAAACAAATAATTGCAGCAAGCAGGAGCCGCTATCGCATCCCGCTAAATTATGCTGCTGAGGCTGATCCCATCTACATGGTGATGGACGGTTGTGCTACAGGCATTTCAGGACTTGTCAGTCAAGGTAAAGAATGGCGCGGTGCGAGAGTAGCAGCTTTCTACTCAGCTAAGCTGAATTTGGCGCAGCAGAACTATGCAGTCCATGAGATCAAAATGTTTGCTGGTGTCGAGATGATGCTACGGCATCAAGATATCTTGCAAGGAATACATTTTAGATGGATAACTGACCATAAAGGGTTGATTCACCTCTTGAATCAGAAAGACCTAACTGGACGTCAGGCGCACTGGCTGGACAAGATATCCGAGTTCGATTTCGAGGTTATCTATGTGCCAGGAGTGGAAAATGTGTTAGCAGATGCACTAAGCTGCATCTACTCAAATGACGCACCTGGGACTGTTCATTCCAAAGCAGAGTACACCCAGCACAATGATAGTCGAGTAAATGTTGAAGTCCATGGAATTTCCGTGCTATTGCTGGCTGGGCTGGAGGCAGTGGCTGAAAGGTGGCCTCAGATGTGTAAACTTCCTAGTCCAGCTGAGACAGGTCATCCAGAAACTGGGGCAGAATTTGCGCAACATGTGAAAGACCATTTTGTTCTCTTGGGTCCATGAGTACAAAAGGAGGGCGAAGGTAGCACACCTAAACCACAACAACATGATGAGCATAGTGCAGAGAGTGGGCACACACACATCCAAAAACCTCCAAGTAAAGGTACAACTCATAAGCCACATCAACGCCATGAGAATGGTACAGAAAGTGGAGGCGATGTCATAGATACACAAAATCCCTCAAACTCTGCGTTAGGCGCTCAGATGTCTTTGTCTGCACAAAATGCCACTTCTGATCGAAGGGCGCCTGCCCTGACCACACATAACCAAACAAACTTTCCAGGTGATGAGTTTGCCAAATTTGACAACTCGATCCTGGAAACCTCACTTATTAAAGCTGTGTCTGGAGGGTGGGATGGCATAGATTTGCTAGAGGCAATAAAGAATAAATATATTGAAGACCCATTCTTTAAGAATGTTGCAGAACACCCAAGAGAGTTCAAAAACTTTGAAGTGACTAAGAGTGGACTAGTGTACTTGAAAACTCAGGGACACAAACTTGTGTGTATACCAAAAGTGACAGTCAACGGATGGAATGTCCGGGAAATTGTAATATCAGAGGCACACTCCTTACTAGCTCACTTAGGCACCTACAAAACTCTTGATTATCTTCAGGACCACATGTGGTGGAAAGAAATGGTAAATGACACAAGAATCTACTGCAAAACTTGCCAAACCTGTAAGCGGAGCAAGCCAGCCAATCAAAAGCCATATGGCTTGCTGAATCCACTTCCAATCCTGGCGCAACTGTGGGAATCAATTGGAGTCGACTTTATCGGTCTTTTGCCCGAGTCTAAAAATAGAGATGGAACATTTGACTCAATTACCATCGTAATTGACTTATTGACCGCAATGGTACATCTTATACCAAGTAGAACAGATTATGTTGCTCAGCAAATTGCTGAACTCATGTTTGAACATATATATAAGCTACATGGTTTACCCAAGTACATTATAAGTGATAGAGATGTGCTGTTTACTAGTGAATTCTGGCAGCACTTACACAAACTAATCAGCACAAAGTTAAAAATGTCAAGCGCCTACCACCCACAGACGGATGGCTCCACTGAGCATGCGAACAGAACAGTAACGCAAATGTTGTGCCAATGTATCGGCCCAGATCAAAGGGACTGGGTCGCAAAATTACCTGCAGTGGAATTTGCCATCAATTCCACCTGATCTGAAAGTACGGGATTTGTGCCTTTCTTCCTAAATGCCGGGTGCATGCTGAGAACAATGATATGGGAATATTTGGGCCCAAATGAGTATCCTGGTGTCCAGAATTTTGCCCTGCAATGCAAACTAGCTCTGATACAGGCGCATGATAGCATATTAGCTGCACAAGTAAAACAGACCTGTGATGCCAACAAACGGCGCCATATGAGCCCCTTTGTAACTGGAGATTTGTGTTATATTTCAACTAAAAATATCTCCTTCCCCAAAGGGTATGCACGCAAGCTCATACCTAAATATATTGGCCCCTACAAAGTTCTAGAGGACTTTGACAATTATTCCTATAGGGTTGAGTTACCTACTCACCTAAAGCAAAGAGGTGTGCATGATGTATACCATGCATCCTTGTTAAGAATTCATGTGCTGAATGACAATCGGTTATTTCCGGGGTGCTTAGATACCCAATTAGGAAACCAGGACACCCCTGATGGTGAATGGGCCATTGAGCGTATTGAAGAGCACATTGGAGCTAGGACTGACGCCATCTTCAAAATGAGGTGGAAGTCTGGAGATGTCACCTGGATGCCATATTATCAAATTGAACACCTTGATGCACTTAGAGCATATTTTGAGTTATTGGGAATTGAAAAAATCCACGAGCTACCAAGGATCATCCCATCTCTACCAGGGGCTAATATGGGTGCTAATGGACCAGATAATACAAATGGTCCCCCTCCTACACTTCCATCCACAGACCCCAGACTTGCTTCAACATCCTCCCTCACTCTCAGCTTCATGTCCCTCATCATTGACCATTCCGCCATGTCCCATCTCAACCTCCGACATTCACCTGATGGGACCTTCACCCTCACTAATCCCGATGATGCCAACCATCTGATTACCACTACTGATAGCGACGTATGCGGCTTCATTGACTATGATTGGAAAATCCATAATGGGAATGTCACTACTGCAGAACCTGCAGGGTATGAAACATTTGCCCAATTCTTCAACAGTCCGGCCAGCAGCTGCCAAATACAGTTTAGCATGATCAATCAGAAAGCCATGGAATGTGTGGCAACAGGAATAGTGCCCACTTACAAATCTTTCCAACTCAGGAAACAAAGTACTCAGCACTCAGCATGCATGTCGACAGGTGGGCACATCCCACGAAATGCCCCTCCTGATTCCACCGATGCTACTAGCTACACCCCTTCCATTGAGTTCCACCCCAATGGCAGAACCACATACTCTAGCCATGAACAGGCTACAATCACACGCTTATCATTGCATGCAGCCATGCAATTTCTTAAAGGGAAAGACGCTGCAATAGCTCAACATGTGAAATGGAGCTCGCCATATCCTTCCGAGGCCCCTCAGATTTGCCCTAGTGACCAATGACAACAGGCATGCACCACAAAACACACTGGCGCTGCTGCAAACAGTGCCTGTGATGACCCAAGCGCGATGGAGATTGACAATGAGCAATTGATTTCAGATACTGAGTCCCCAGAGATTCTCAAGGCTATCAGAGCTGCAAAGGGAGCTTCCAAGAAGAAGAAGGAAGCTGTGGTCAAGGAGAAGCCTTCTGCCCCTGCTGCTGCTGGGGCAAACTGAGCAGTTAGCTGCACCAACTGCTGGAGGGTGTATGTGATGAACACAACCCTAATCAACTGCAAATGGACAGTGTTTCCAATTTATCTTGTCACCCTTTTCTACTTATTTCATCACCCCCTTGCCCACTATCTCTTTGGCTATGATACTGCCTTCACCCCTGTTTTATATTTAACTTGCAAACCCCTATTTACTCTACAGTATAAATACTCTATGTACTTGTAGTCTATTCTTCAGAATCCAGTTTATTTTATCACGTCCCTCTTGTCTGAATTGAACTTGTGACAAAACCGTAACTACTGGTCATGCTTTTGCCACAAGGCTGTATCAGAGCGAGCTTGACATTGCTACCCTTTTGCTTCTTGGCCTTGCGCTAAGGACAGGGGGTAAGCATGCTTCCGCTTGGCTGAAAAGAACGTACCTGCTCAAGAACTTTGGGGATGTCATCCTTTGACAGCTGCTGTGTCTTTGGACCAGCAAGGATCACATGAATGAGATCTACAGAATGCTTCAGTGGCAAGCATCAGATCATATGAAATTACTTACCTTCCTTGCGCATCTTGTTGCGCACCCTGGAATCCTTAAGCCACATTTTCAGCTCGTCCTTTTGAAGACTCTGTTATGGTTTGTCGTTATGGAAATCAATCAGAAGAGGAAATTAGTAGTAGATGAAAAAAAATGTATGTGAAGCATTGCAGTCCCAGAAGTTTCATCTGTAGCCAGAGGGGGGCTCGTAATAGTCCTAGCTTTCATGCTTGTTAGGGAGGGATGTTGAGCCGATGGCAATGTCGCGGCCATAGAGACCATCATGTCCTTGTAGAAATTCAACCTAGCATAATCAGAGTATAGCTCAGTCTCTGTACAAGCGACTATATGAACCCCAGCTGGATCTGCTGTCATCTTTGGATATGTCAGGAGAGTTTGGATTGGCATTCTCAATTTGCGAAAGAAAGGTGGCGGTGAGATAGGGAGTTGGTCCGTTTTTGAAGTCAGGGGTCTCTTCCATAGCATTGAGGATAGTGTTTAAAGGTCCGGTCCAATGGACCAGAAAAAAAACCGCAACCTAACTGAACCCAACTGAATGCAACTGAACCATCAGTTGCAGTTGCTTGGTTTCAGGGGGCAGTTGGGTTGCCGGTTGCCTCTATTTCAGAATACTTGAAAACCATTTGAAAACCGGTTGCAATCAGTTGCAACTGGTCTTCTTACAGTTCTACATATCCCATACTACTTAAGTAAATTTATGTACTGTATTTGAAAAAATATAACTAATGTAGTCTACTTGTACTTATATTTACGGTATACAAAAGGGCAATGTGAACCCAGGGCAAAAAGAGCTTGTTTCACAAGTCCTTATGCTAGTCATTGTTTGGGCCCTCAGGTATGTTTTTTTCATTCTTAAATCATTCTTTTTGGCTAACTAATACTCTTCCTTTTCAGATTCTAACCTTTTGATGACAACGTCGGGCCCACCACCCCATGCTCCCACGATGCAATGCCACCGCCAATGCCAGCCGATGCCAACAGCGACAACAACAACAACATGGATGTGTCATCATCACCACCCCCGCGGGCCCAAACGATGATGAATGTCGTTTGGGCCATATGGTATGTTTTTTATGATTCATTTCTTACTATGAACTAACTTTCTTTTTCTTTTTATGTTTTTCCTGTTGATAACGACATTGCGTGGCCCCCAAGTACACCCCCTCCATCACCATTCCCTGGCCCTATGCCGCCGCTGTGAGCAGGGCTGCAATGAGCCCCGTTTCTTGACAACAATGCCACACAAATGCCATGTCACATAGCGCTGCCACCCCGCCTGCGAGCCACTGCTCGTAGGGGGTGATGGTGGTGCTGACTGACAACACAGATGGGTGGGGGTAACGAATGGCAGCACAAAGATGGAACAGGGGGACATCAAATGACAACGTGAACACGAACGACTGGGGACAACATATAACAGGGACAGTGAATGGGGAGGATGACGAATGCAGGGATGATGGACAACAGGGACGACAACGATGGGGAACAATGGTGGGGATGCCGACGTGGCATCAGGGGGGGTGCAACAACACAACAACAAATGGCAGCGACAATGACAACGAATGCAGGGCAACCACAACGACAATGAATGCGGGGGATGACCCTACCCATGCCGCCAACACAAGAGTGGCATCGTTTTTTTAGGTTTTCTTTTTCTTTTGTCTTATTTTCTTATTTTCGCTCTCTGAATGACCCCCCACTGCTGCGAGCACCTGCTCGCAGGGTGTGTTGTAATTAGTTGTATTTAATATATAGTAAAATTAAAATATGTATCGAAAATTGCTGGAAAAACCAGTGGCAACCAGTTTTTCGAGGGCAACCAAACTGACTAGGACCGGTCCTAGTTGGTTCGGTTGCAGTTGCCCTAAGTTGGGCACCAGTTGCAACTGGTTGCGGTTGCCGGTTGCCCATCTTGGGGTCAAAAAACTGGACCAAACCGGACCTTAAAACACTAATTGAGGAGATCGATTGTGAACGGCACTAGCAGGAAATTGAGCATGAAGATACCTGTGTAGATTCAGCACCATTGCACATAAGCCAGCCTGACCACATACCTTAAGCCCAGCAACTTATGTCGAGTGTTAGCGTGGTTGGTCGATTCATTGATTCAGAGAAAACTTACATGAAGGATCGACCTGGATATAACTGATCTCGATGTCAGTTGATGTGGGCACCTGGAGGTTGTTCAAAAAATTCATAGAGTCCAACAGGCTCATTGTTGATGCTGTGATGTTGTTGGTAGGGTGCTCTTTTTCATCCCTCCGTTTTCTCTTTGGTAACATAGGCTTTTGTGGAGTCGATGATGGCTTGGCTCGCTAACGGCTTTCTGTTTTCTTTGAGGTTGAACTTCCAGAGGGCTGGGCTGTTGGCAGGCAAATAAGTCAGGTATGAGTATGATGGAGATAAGTTAGAATAGTCTCACCTGTGTCTGTCCACGTCTCTGCTTGTGACTTCTTGTGCTTGCGGTTTTTTCTTCTGGGCTGCATCATCAGTGTCATCGCTGTTTTTGTTTGTGTTCTTGTTGTAAGGGCAACCTTACGATCAGAGTCCTAAGAACTTGATACTTGCAAGGGAAAACCAAAGTTTAGATTCAATAACTATTGAACAAGGAAAGACCCATACCTTGCAAGGGAAAACCAAAGAGAAAACTCTAAGGAGTCCAGTGCAAGGCCGAAGTATATATATGGAAGGCATGCGACGTTCTAAAATACTTGGAGCCCCTTCCATCCTAGCACTAATTCAGATCCAGGGTCATGTTCCCATTTGGGGAGATGGCCATCAATCAGTGATAGTGTCCGCATCAGGCCATACTCAGTAAGTGGTGTCCGCATCAGGCCATGATTGGTAATGGGTGTGCGAAGACATCCTTGATCATTTCCGCAGGCGCAATGATTGCGCAACTGGTTTGTGCAGGGTATTGACTGTGAGAATGGTGAGAGTACAATAGGGGCTGATGGATTGACATATTGGAATGTTTGTAGATGGTTGGCGCAAAAGGCGCTTTGTTGCGTGAACATTTGCGGGTGTGCAGAAATGTTTGCCAATGTGCACCAACCATTGTAGGGGTTCCCCTTACATCACCCCCCCCCTTAAGGCGCAGTGTCCCAATGTGCAAAGTTCCATCAGTGTGGATATTGTGGTCAGAATCCCATCTGTCCAAAGGTAAGTGCATTAACACGTTTTGGGGCACTTGGATGAGCCCTGTAGAAGTTCACGATTAGTTTTGCGGCATTGAGATCCTCCTCTGGAATCCATGAATTCTCTTTGTGCCCATAACCTTTCCATCTGAGCAGATACTGCAACTTCCTACCCTTCATCCTGCTGTCCAGCACCTCATCCACCTCGTACCTCTCCTCTCCTCCTACAATCTCGGGGGGCAGCGGTGGTTTTGCATGGTGACCTTCAATCGGGTCCATTGGCGCAGGCATGAGCTTGATGATGTGGAGCACCAGATGTATTCGAGCCATTGATGGTGGCAGTTGGAGGCGATATGCATGCGAGCTGACAGGACAAATGACTGGGTATGGCCCCAGGAAGTGGTGCGCAAATTTCTTCATGGGTCTAGTTGTGCTGATATCCGAAGCATCCAGGAAGACCTTTTCACCAATTGCAAAAATTGGTGCGGGGATTCACTGTTGGTTATAGTACCTCACCATATCATCCTTCAATTTGGCAAGGGCAGCACGAGCCTCCTCCAACATCGACTTCATCTGATCTGCAAACTTGTTGACTGCCTCGAGCCTCGAGGGTCATTGGTTGGGCTCAAAACCCATCCATGGATGTCTGCCAGTGTCAACGAAGAAGGGGGAGTGCTGGGTGGATGAGTGGACATGGTTATTGTATGCGAATTCGCCCAGAGGGAGCAGAGTGTCCCAATCATTTTGGCACTCATTCACAAAAATGTGGATGTACTGCTCGAGCTCCTGATTGACTCATTCGGTCTGCCCATCGGACTGTGGGTGATACACTGTGGATGCCGAAATGGTGATCCCCAACAAGCGATACAATTTGCGCATGAATTGCACTACAAACTGCGGTCCCTGATCTGAGAGCATCGATTTTGGGAGGCCATGAAGCTTCCACACATTCTGCAAGTACAATCGTGCCGATCCCAGCGCCATAATGGTGGTGTGAGTGGGTATGAAATGGCTGTGCTTGCTCACCAAGTCTACCACCACCATTGTCACATCGAAGCCATGGGAGTCTGGAAGTTTGGTGATGAAATCAACACTTACCACATCCCAGCAATTTTTGGGGATTGGGAGGGGGTGTAGTTCACTGAAAGGTTGGCGCTTCTGCGCCTTCATGCGAAGACATAGATCGCAGGCCTTACAGTACTGACCGACAAAGCATGACATGTTTGGCCACCAGTAATTGCGCAAGATAAGTTTGAGTGTTTTCCAGCATCCTGCATGTCCACCAATCTTGGAGTCATGATGCTGTTCAGCAATTCTGCGTCGTAAGTCTGGTATGAGCAGAACATAAATGCGATCACAAAACCTCCATAATCCATCCTCCTCTGTCCACTCCGAGCTTCCCAATGTCTTGCCTTTGGCCCTATCCAACTCCTTCATCGCTAGTACCACCGCATCTTTGCTCTTTCCATCCCGAACCCCCTTTCGCACTTCACGCAAGATATTTTGCTCCACTCCTTTGATTGTCACCCCTTCGAGTGCGCAAATCGTGAAGAATTCGGGGTGGAGCAGGGTAGTGTTGTGATTATCATCCACACCATTCGCATGATTGGCTCGTCACAAAAGCACATCGCACTTACCCATACTCTGTCCAGGATGGTGGTGCATGACAAAGTCGAACTGCAAAAGATAGAGCGACCAGCGAGCTTGTCTGCAATTTAGCTTTTTTGCGGTCATGAAGTACTCCAGATTTTTGTGGTCAGTCCAGATCTCTACCTTGTGCTGCGCACCTTCAAGGAAATGCCTCTATTCCTCTAATGATCTCATCACTGCTAGCATCTCCTTGTTGTGGATCTCGTAATTTCGTTCGACCACATTGAGCGATTTTGAGTAGAACACGATAGGGTGCCATTTGAGATCGTTGGCCAATCGCTGCAACAGCACTGAGCTGGTCGCATAGTCTGAGCTGTCTGCCTCGATGCGAAATGCTTTGGTGTCGTCAGCAAAATGGAGAATAGGGGAGGATGTGACCCGATTCTTGATTTTGTCAAAGGTGCCTTGTTCCAAAGGTCCCCATTCCCATTTGCACTCCTTCTTTGTGAGCTCAAAGAGGGGTTTCGCATGATGCAAAAAGTCTTCAATGAAGTGTCGATAGAAATTCGTGAACCCCAGGAATGACTGTACCTCCTTGCATGTTTTGGGGGTGGGCCATTCGGTGACTCCTGCTACCTTGATGGGATCCATACGAATTTTGCCCTCGGATATGATGAGTCTGAGGTACTCAATCGTTGTTTGCTCAAACTTGCACTTGTCATGTCACAGAAAGAACTTGTGCACACGAAGGCACTCCAGGTAGTGTTTTAAGGTCTGGTTCGGTCCGGTTTTTCGACCCCAAGATGGGCAACCGGCAACCGCAACCAGTTGCAACTGGTGCCCAACTTAGGGCAACTGCAACCGAACCGACTAGGACCAGTCCTAGTTGGTTCAGTTGCCCTCAAAAAACTGGTTGCCACCAGTTTTTCCAGCAATTTTCGATACATATTTTAATTTTACTATATATTAAATACAACTAATTACAACACACCCTGCGAGCAGGTGCTCGCAGTGGTGGGGGGTCATTCAGAGAGCGAAAATAAGAAAATAAGACAAAAGAAAAAGAAAACCTAAAAAAATGATGCCACTCTTGTGTTGGCAGCATGGGTAGGGTCATCCCCCGCATTCATTGTCGTTGTGGTTGCCCTGCATTCGTTGTGGTTGTCGCTGCTGTTTGTTGTCATGTTGTTGCACCCCCCCTGATGCCACGTCGGCATCCCCACCATTGTTCCCCATCGTTGTCGTCCCTGTTGTCCATCATCCCTGCATTCGTCATCCTCCCCATTTGCTGTCCCTGTTATACGTTGTCCCCAGTCGTTCGTGTTCGCATTGTCATTTGATGTCCCCCCATTCCATCTTCGTGCTGTCGTTTGTTACCCCCACCCATCTGTGTTGTCAGTCAGCACCACCATCACCCCCTATGAGCAGTGGCTCGCAGGCGGGGTGGCAGCGCTATGTGACATAGCATTTGTGTGGCATTGTTGTCAAGAAACGGGGCTTGTTGCAGCCCTGCGAGCAGATGCTCACAGCGGCGGCATAGGGCCAGGGAACGGTGATGGAGGGGGTGTACTTGGGGGCCATGCAATGTCATTATCAACAGGAAAAACATAAAAAGAAAAAGAAAGTTAGTTCATAGTAAGAAATGAATCATAAAAAACATACCTTATGGCCCAAACGACATTCGTTGTTTGGGCCCATGGGGGTGGTGATGACAACACATCCATGTTGTTGTTGTTGTCGCTGTTGGCATCGGCTGGCATTGGTGGTGGCATTGCATCATGGGAGCATGGGGTGGTGGGCCCAACGTCGTCATCAAAAGGTTAGAATCTGAAAAGGAAGAGTATTAGTTAGCCAAAAAGAATGATTTAAGAATGAAAAAAACATACCTGAGGGCCCAAACGATGACTAGCGTGTCGTCTGGGCCCACTTTATAGTAATCCAGTGCAGTATTTTGAGGTAGGAGGTGTAGATGGTAGGGATGACGCGGCATTGTGCATTCGTGGTCATGGGAGTTGTTTAGAAAGTGGTGCCACTTTCTTTTTGGGGAGCACAAGCACAACCAAATGGTCTGTGCACAGCCACGGGGTATATAAGGACTTGTGAAACAAGCTCTTTTTGCCCTGGGTTCACATTGCCCTTTTGTATACCGTAAATATAAGTACAAGTAGACTACATTAGTTATATTTTTTCAAATACAGTACATAAATTTACTTAAGTAGTATGGGATATGTAGAACTGTAAGAAGACCAGTTGCAACTGATTGCAACCAGTTTTCAAATGGTTTTCAAGTATTCTGAAATAGAGGCAACCGGCAACCCAACTGCCCCCTGAAACCAAGCAACCGCAACTGACAGTTCGGTTGCATTCGGTTGGGTTCAGTTAGGTTGCGGTTTTTTTTCCGGTCCATTGGACCGGACCTTTAAACACTAACTCCAGGACAAGGCGCATAATGTGCTGATGTTCATCGATTGATTTTGGAAAGATGAGGATGTTATCCAGGTAGACACAGACCACTCCTTCCATAATGAGATCCTGAAAAATGTCGTTCATCATCGTTTGGAATGTGGAAGGGGAGTTTGTGAGTCCAAAAACATCACCAAGGGTTTGAAAAGCCCACGATTCGTGCAAAAAGCGGCTTTCCATTCATTGCCCCTTTTCATGTGCACATTGTTGTACCCCCATCACACGTCGAGTTTTGTAAAGTATTTCACACCTCGTAGTTGATTTACCAGTTCCAAAATCAGTGGTAGCGGATATCGGTTTTTGATCGTGAGGGCATTGAGAGTGCAATAATCTTGTACAAGCTGGAGGGATCCATCCTTCTTCTTGATAAAGAAGACGGGGGATGCCATCGGCGACTTTGAGGGGCAAATGCAGCCAGTGGCTAGGTTCTCCTGGATGAATTTGTCCATCTCAGCCTGCTTGTTGGGCGCAAGGGGGTAGACCTTGCAGCTAGCAGCTTTTGCACCAGGGATGAGTTTGATCGCATGATCCCATACCTTTCGGTCAGGCAAGTGGTCGAATGAAGACTTTGCGAATAGGTCCTCAAACTTGTAGAAGTGCGCAGGGACGGATTTGTGAAAGGACTTTGGTTGCACATTCTTATGGAAGGCCTCTGCTAGCCGTTGTGAAATGTTGGATGTGGCGCAAATGAATTCTGCTTTGCAGGGAATGGTAGCAACCAAGATGCGATCTCCCTCTTTGACCAAGCTTTTGCTCAAAAGGGGCGGTTTGTCATGGTCTTCGTCATCATTATCATCGTTCACCAGTTGCGGAAGGTCTGGGATGTCCTCCATCTCGACATCAGGGGTAGGCATGGGACCCGCACGACAGGTACGAATGCTAGCGATTTCCCAAAAAGCGCTTTTGCGCTCTTCATTCGTCTTGTTCTGACAGGTGCAGCAGTGATTCGGGCATTGACTCATTTTGACCTCATTAGTCTGCCAGTCCACCTCAGGATTATGCTCGTGGAGCCAGGTGAGGCCGTCGCTGAGAATAACATCTTGCTTGCTGATGCCAGTCACCATGAACATCGCACGTTCAGAGTGGTCACAAAATTGTAGTAGGACCTCTACAACTTCCGAGATATCACCTGCTTCATTTGCTGAGCCATCGACATTGAACACAGGGATGGGTCGGCTGAGCGCTTTTGTTGCGAGGTGATTTCGCGCAACAAAATCAGAACTGATGAAAAGGCCAGTGGCACCACAATCAAGTAGTGCCTTGGTCGTGTGTACAGCACCGGTATCAGTGGTTTGCAGCGATACTTCGAGCTCAAATGAGTGGGGGCTTGGGGTTGCCGCTACAACATAGTGGTTGGGGAGTCGTTTCTCCCATTTAGGGTGCTTACAAAAATGCGAACGAGGATAGGGAGGGGTTAGTACAGCTTGCGCATCGTTCACAGAGAGATCAGTTGATGAAATAGAATTTGATTTGTACACTTCATCTACTGACAACACTGCAAAATGATTTTTCATGGACAACAGTGGTGTACTGCTCACTCATTGTCACTGCAAAAATCCTCCTTTACTTCTACAACAGGCTCCTCATTCCTCTCATTTGTGTCATTCACATCCAACGCTGCAAATTCCTCCTGCGCAAAATTGTGTCGCTCTTCGCCATCCATGTACCAAATGTCAAACCATCTTGGGCATTCGGGTCATGTATGACCAGATTCTCCACAACGAAAGCAGACGAGCACAGATCTGTCCTTTGGTTTAGTGGGTGCGGAGACACTTTGCACCGAAGGTGTGTATTGTGATGGGGCAGTTGTGTGTGAAATCGGGGGGAGGGGCCATGCCATGGTGGGAATGAGCTTGCGGAACACGTTCCCTGGCTGTGAGCTGGTTTTGGATCGTGAGGCCATTTGCGAAGATGTGCGAAAAGCCTCATTCGCAATGCAATCTTCGTCGCAGATGATAGCGGCATTGTACCACTGCTTGGGGGTGTTATCTGAAGGTCGTCCAGTGGTGAGACAGGCGACATGGTCTTGGATCTTCGCATTTAGACCTTGTCAGAATTTGAGGATGATATGCGAGCTCCTCGAAGTACTGCGCTTGCTCTACCAGTTCACGAAAGTCGTCGACATACTCGTCAACGGTTTGTGTACCTTGGAAGTACTTCACAGTCTTGAGCTCAGTCCATGAAGATTGGATCTCATTCTTTGGACAGAACTCGTTCACGAATTCATCCACAAAATTGGAGTAGGAGGTGTAGGGGAGTCTTCTGCTTAGTTGGTAGTTGTGCATGAGACAATCCACAAACTGTGCGGCTCATCCGCCCTTCATGAATGAGAGAGCCCACATAATCTGTGCATGCTCATCCACAAATTGATGAGGAGCGAGGGCAAAATAGAGTGCACATGAATTCAGGAATGCTCGTCCCTGTGAACAATCACCCGAAAAATCTGTGGGGTTTGGAGGCTTGGGGCGGTAATCTCATGACGATGTTTTGCAATGGATTTCATGAACTACTGGGCCAGGAGATCCTAGGTCTGTGGGGTTGGAGATGCTCGGAAGCACCTGTGGCTCTTCGCGGACCGCCTCTCGGTGCACGAATACCGCCATAGTCTGTACAAGGCCTGCAATGCTTGCTTCAATGTGCTGGAGGCAGTCCTCATTGTCTGTCTCCATGGGAAGGTTGGTAATTGTGTAAAAGGGGCGGAAGAGTCGAGTGGAGGGATGATAGCAAAGCTTTCCAAAGTCGCAAAGCAGGCGCAAAAATGTGCGAAATTTTTGTAAACTAAGTCGCTGGCTGTGGTAACCTACTACCTTCAGTCTACTAAAGAGAGAGTTTTCTTCTGTAAGGGCAACCTTACGATCAGAGTCCTAAGAACTCGATACTTGCAAGGGAAAACCAAAGTTTAGATTCAATAACTATTGAACAAGGAAAGACCCATACCTTGCAAGGGAAAACTGAAGAGAAAACTCTAACAAGTCCAGTGCAAGGCCAAAGTATATATATGGAAGGCATGCGACGTTCTAAAATACTTGGAGCCCCTTCCATCCTAGCACTAATTCAGATCCAGGGTCATGTTCCCATTTGGGGAGATGGCCATCAATCAGTGATAGTGTCCACATCAGGCCATGATTGGTAATGGGTGTGTGAAGACATCCTTGATCATTTCTGCAGGGTATTGACTGTGAGAATGGTGAGAGTACAATAGGGGCTGATGGATTGACATATCAGAATGTTTGTAGATGGTTGGCGCAAAAGGTGCCTCGTTGCACAAAAGGCGCTTTGTTGTGCGAACGTTTGCGGGTGTGCAGAAATGTTCGCAAATGTGTGCCAACCATTGTAGGGGCTCATAAGGTGTTCCCCTTACACTTGTCATGTCTGCTATTCATAAGGGAATTATTTATCACATGCTCCACCTTCCAATGAGAGACACAAAGCCTTAGCAACAGCTGCTCTTCCTCCAGCCATTGGATTGTGTGTGTCCATTCCCTAGGAAAAAAAGTTCTATAGTATACCTTAGTTTTTGCTTGTATTTGTGCTTGCTGGTCCATGGGGGTTGGTAGTGTTCTTAGCTCGTGTTTCAACAAGCAAGCCAAGGCCTTTATTGTGTTCCATTCAAGCATAGTGATTAAGCTGCCGTCTTCATGGCATGTCACCTGGTCCATTGGAGGCCTAGATTTGTTACTCTCCATGACTCCAGAGTTGTAGTCTTCTTGACAATCTTCTAGCGACCACAGGACTTCAAAAGGGTAGGCTTTGGGGTGAAGTGCTGGTTGGTTTCCTGCTGAAGAGATGGCACTTTGCTGCTGAGAAATTGAGTCGCTTGGGGAGATGGAAGGGGTGGGAGATCAGTCTTGCGTGCTTCCAGAGCCTGGTTGACTAAACGGATTGATCAGACTGAATAAAAATGATAGCTGGGGTACTTACAGCATGCTGGCACCATTCATCCAGGCTGCTTCTCCAGGAAAACCTTGAGCTTGAACCCTTGAGCTCAACACCTGAATTTCAGCCTTGAGGCATCTATTTTCTTCACTAAGTTGCATTTGCTGTGCAATAAGTTGAGTGTATGTGGCCACATCGGTGATGATCTGGTTTGTTGCTCATCTGAGGTCAGCCTGAATGGTGCACACAAATGGATGGTTGACAACATAGTCCGGAGCTCCATCAAGAGGATCAGGGGGAAGGGAAACCATAGCAGCGCCAACAGACGACATGCTAAGAATGTGGAAAGGCTGTGACACTGTGACAAAAGTTATTACTAAGAATGCACAAACAAATATTGATCTCGTTATCATGATAACATCTTGACTCTTATCTACCATGTCTTCAATGCCTTGCTATTGCACACAATGCTTCCCCCAGAGAGATCTTGCTCCAAGAACCATTGCTTTACATACAAAGGCTGACCAACAGCTGTTATACAGTGGGCAACAACATACACCAAGTGCTGACCAGCATATTCATGATTGCATTACACGTAACAAAGCATCTTTAGCAGCAGAAAGTCAGTACATTATGATTTAAATTTATAAGACAATTCTAATTACAAAGACAGGAAAGAGGAGAGTAGACCAAGTTACTGGTATTTCTCTCTGCCAAGCTTTCCAATAATCGAAACTTATGCTTGGCTTGGATATAGAACAAGATGTGCAGAAAGCCACAGGAAGCAATACCAATGTAATTCATGCAGAAGAATACAGTAAGTGGCCTGGTTTTTATGACATTAATACTTATTTCTAACTTAGCTTTCACCGAACTTGAAGATAGAGTATCAGGTATGTTCTGATTGTTATGTAGTTCATTATACATAATAAAATAATGAATTTGAAAAGATGGTGATATAAAGATGAATGATATCTCTTTACACAGTGAGCTCCATAGCACTCTGAGTTTTGAAATTGCTTATCCTACTTTGGATAATGCTCCAGACAGTTTTGCACAATTCCAGGGTAAGAATTAGCCACTAATATTAAATATCTGCTGTATAATTATATGTTTAAAGCAGAGCTTCAGGATGGCACTATGGATAGTAAGCTCTGTTATTCTGATACAGGAGCTCTTAATGATTGAAGACCTTCTAGTTTTGCAGAGTGAGGATGAGGATGAGGATGAGGATGGATCCACTGACAGCAAAGAAGCAGAAACAGAAAGTGGATTTCCACAGAAGGAGTCTCTTTCCTGGAAGAAACTGGATAGGATGAGAGCAGAGTTGTTAAATGGCTACTCTCTGCCATCAAAACCTCCAGCTACACATCACAAGGGATGGGATTTGTCTGTGTCTGAACAGACATCACTTAAGCATTATATTGCCTGGAGCAAATCCAGAGGAACTATTCATGCATACAAGTTGCATGCTACAGTTTTACATGATGCATCTGGCATTGAGATTCTATCATTGTACAATGTCAGAAAGCTTGCCAGTTCTTTGACAGGTTTAGAACCCACATATGTGGATATATGTTCTAAAAGCTGTATTGCATATGTTGGTGACTATGCAAACCTCACCACTTGCCCATACAGTCGAGATGGAAAAACTGTATGTGGAACCCCACATTACAAACCTAGCCCACCTGGATCTACAACAAAAAGGCCCAAAGCAAGAATGTTAACATTTTCCATTCTTACATGGATTGAGGCATTGTTTGCTAATGTAGAGTCCTCAATGCGATTGAGACAAAGAGATGCTACTTTGCAACAAGTTATACAGCTTGTAAAAGCAGCTGGCAAGCACTGAACCTTTTCTGATTTTAGTGATTCAATAGTTCATCAGTCTCACTACATGGACAAGGGTCTCTTCAAAGAGCCATGAGATATAGCTTTTGCACTTTCAACAGATGGTGCTCAGCTTACTCTCAAGAAGCAATCTAACATGTGGATTGTAATCATACAATTGCTTTCCATGCCAGGTGATTCAAGGTACAAATCAGATGCCTATTGGATTTCCTTAGCCACTCCAGGTCCAAATGCTCCTGGTGACATTGAATCATTTTTAGGGACTGTGTTTGCAGATCTTGCAAAAGCTAGTGAAGGGATTTGGATGTGGGATGCTGCAAAGTCTTCATATTTTGTGCTTCGAGGTCATTTGTGTATGGTGCTTGGAGATATGTTAGGATCAGCAAAACTCAGTGGCATGGCAGGTCATTCTGCAGTTTATGGGGATTGTTTCAGTCTGGTCAAAGGAGCACGCTCAAGTCTAGAGAAGCATGCAAAATTCCAATACTATCCAATAGCACTAGTCAACAATGAAAAAAAAGAATTCAATCCACAACAAGAAGTTTACAATCTTGATAATTTGCCTATGCAGAGTGAGGAGCACTATTGGAATACCATTGAAGCTCTTGAAATGGCCTCACCTGGCAAAAACAAAGCACAAATTGTAAAGAATACTGGAATTTCATGTTTGCCTATGTGTGCCACAAGTCAAGCATTCCTGCATCCAAGCTTCTTCCCTCTTGATCCATTTCATTTGTTCTATGAGAACTGCATGGCCTTCATCTGGGGTCTGTGGATGAAAAGCCAACCAACAGACTTGTTCTATATCCCTTCAGAGAAGCTTAAAAGATGTGGTGAATTAGTGGCTCAAGCAAGCTTGTCAACTCTTCCCACTTCTTTTTATGGATCTGTTTGTGACCCATTCTTGAAGAGTACCAGACAGTACAAAATCTACAAATGGATGGCACTACTACATTGGTACATTATACCAATTGGTATTGAACTTCAATTCAATGAATCAGTGCTATCCAATTTTGTGAATTTTGTTTATATTGTGGAATTTGCTATGACAATCACACCCCAGTCTGAAGATGATCTAAAAGGGCTTCATCATGAAATTGCAAAATTTCTGGAGGGATTTCAGGCATTATATGTTGGAAATGATCCAACAAAAATTTCAAGAGTTTGCTTATGCATATTCCAACTTATTCATGTTCCATGGCACATTGCATGGAATGGATCAATAAGGCTCAGTTCTCAAGCTACTTGTGAAAGAACCATAGGAGAAATGAGCCACAGAATTTGGTCCAGAAAAGCTGTGTTTGCCAACCTTTCAAATCAAATAAAGGAGAGAGAGCTGCTGAAGTTGATGCTGCTATATTATCCAACACTAGATTCTAGCAAGAAGAATTTGAATTCTTCCTGGAATACTATCAAAGGGATGTCAATTGTCAGAATTTTACAATGGGAGAAGGTTCCTGGCACAACCTTTGCTCAGCACATGGATGTAATTGGTTTATTCATTGGCAACAACTTGAACCTTCAGAAGTGTACATCTGAAATTATCAGATGGGGAAAAGTCTGTATTGGCAAGGGAATAGTTATTCCCAGTATATTGAGTGAATCTAGATCACAATCATCCACATTAAAACATGCCTGCTGGTTTGAGGTACATAAATTACTGTTCTTATCTCCAATTGGTTAATGACATAATTTATTTTTCATTATCTAGGCACATCAGAAACAATCAAATGGCTTGAACTCAACTATATGGGGTGAAACACAGGCTTACCATGAATATAACAAACAGTTGTTTGTTGTGTACAGACCTTTTCTAGGTGCAGAGTCTATCTTGAAGGTTTCCTGCAGAGGACATTGGTCTACTGAAGTTAAGGTATTAGAAGTCAGCAACATATTAAACAAAGTTGCAACTTTTAGTATGCCAGAGACACAGAAAAATGTTTGGATCATATGAAAGCATCCAGGTTTAGCAATGCTAAATGCAGAAGAAACTGGAGAAACCGCTGATAAGACAGGTGATGATGATAGTAGTAGTGATGATGATGCATACTAGTAATTACTATGACTTGCCTACTGAAAGAATGTATTTATATACCTGTACTTCATATCAATTGTAAATAAATTATGTAACATCATACTATTCCTTAGTATATAATGAATATAGGGATGCCCAAGTTTGGTCCAGAACCTCAGTTTGAACCCTGAACACCCAAACTGAACCTAAGGTTCAGGTTCGGTCCAGTTCAGGTTCTCTCTTTTGAGGGTAGGTTTGGTTCATGGTTCTGGCCTTGGGCTGTAGGTTCAAACCTGTTCTGGAAAAGCCCCTGTTTCCACTGCCACTGCTTCCAAAGCCCCCGCAAAAACTACAGAGGGTGTGGAATGCACGAAGAAGACTGTCAATACTCCCCATGCCTGTTGTGTCCCTCCCCTGTGCAAAAATCACACTCATGCACTGGCAGGATGTGGTTTGATTTCACTGATGCAAGCCACAGCTGACATCACAGCTGATGGCAGTGATTGACAGCTTCCCACATGCAACAACTGACAGCTTGGAAAATCCGAGGATAAATGGATAGATTAAGTATACACTGATGTACAAGCTGAGATAATGATAACTCCAAAGAAACATAACCCCTACTTTGCCCCCACAGAAGAGAACTTTGTCACTGACTTGGTACCTTCTGAGATCACGTACTTGGCCAACTCTCTTGGCATGATCAGCTGCACTGATGTCTGAATTTTGCGTGAGGAGATTATGGACTTTTTGGAGTATGCTGCTAGCTTAGATGCTTCTGTGGCAATACACTCAAAGATATCATTGACAAAGGAGTTCAGGATTGCCATTGTTTTGTTGGAGATACCAATATCAGGGTGGACCTGCTTGAGGACCTTGTAGATGTATGAAGAGTAACTCTCCTTTGCATTATCATTGAACGTATCTCCCTATCTACTCCTTTAATTGTAATGGCACCCAAACCTGCCTCAACTGCCAGCAAAGCCTCTGCTTCCACTGCCACTGCTTCCAAAGCACCTTCAAAAACTACAGAGAGTGTGAAAGGCACAAAGAAGACTGCCAAGACAGCAGCATCTGTCAATAGTGAGAAGAAGAAGAGAAAGAAGGTGGTGGCAATACACTCAAAGATATCATTGACAAAGGAGTTCAGGATTGCCATTGTTTTGTTGGAGATACCAGTATCAGGGTGGACCTGCATGAGGACCTTGTAGATGTATGAAGAGTAACTCTCTTTTGCATTATCATCAACCTCATATCTCCCTATCTACTCCTTTAATCACAATGGCACCCAAACCTGCCTCAACTGCCAGCAAAGCCCCTGCTTCCACTGCCACTGCTTCCAAAGCCCCCACAAAAACTACAGAGGGTGTGAAATGCACAAAGAAGACTGCCAAGACAGCAGCACCTGCTGATGGCAAGAAGAAGAAGAGAAAGAAGGTGCACTCGGGGGGGCAGATCTGAATGATATAAAGACCCATTTATACCCAGAAATTGTTATCATAACTAGCTCTCATCTCTATAAGCAAAGCATACACTGCAACAGCACCTAACTTTGCAGTTTGAGCAAATACCTCCCACAAAAGGAAATGCTGACAAACCTGGTTGATGCCAAACAATGCCAGCAATGGCTGCCAAATGATGCAAACAACAACAACAACCTTGAACAACAAGCTTGGTAAGTCTTTTCCTCCATACTATTCTATATCTTTACTGAGCACATAGCAGCAGGCAGGAACTGGGGCAGAAATGACGTTTATGCCAGGTTGGGCCCCGAGATAAGTTTTTTCCTTCTTTCTTTGTTGTTTTTATGTACTGACTATCTTCTTTTTTAGACTTATAACAACACGGTCACCCTGAGAAGCACCCCCTGCACCCAATCCCCTGCACCACTGCTGTGAGCCCCTGCTTGCAGGGTGGATAACGGGATGATGATGAACTCAAGCAAATGACACCAGGGAGGCGCTGGGAGGCCCGTGAAGTTTTGAAGCAGGGTACCCACAAGGTGTGCCCTCAACACCCACCACATCACACTGAAAACACACCCATAGTGCATGATGGCAACAACAGATGGTGCAAAGGCACCCACTGTGAATGCCATCCACATCCATGCCACACCGACACAACTGCTCATCGGGGATGGTACCACCACCCCACTGTGAGGTGATAGTGGGGGGAACAGAACAATGCCAAGGAGGCCAGGGAGGAGGGATAGAGATATCGAGGAGGCGTCAAATGCATGCACGCCACACCTATGAGCAGCTGCTTGTAGGTTGGTTCACTGGATGCAGAGGGAATGGGGATGATGACACGGCGAACATGGCACCCGCCACCACGACGTCTACAATGGGGGAGGGGACCGGGGGCCATGTCCACCCCATGAATCCCAGCCATGCCTACCACACCATCTCACTTGCAAAGGTAGGTGGCAGTTTTATTTTTCTTAGCACATGCTGCGACCATATACAGGGGCGGCTTTTGTTTTCTACATATGTTGCTTGTTTCAATTGGTTTTTTTTGACTAAAAGTTTACAGCACTGTAATAAATACTAATATTACTACGTACAATGTAAGTTGTAAGTTAGTTTAGCTAAATAGTTAATTGCATCCTTTGTATACTTATTTTGTTAATGCTCTTCTGCAAAAACTACTAAGTCCTCGAGGGACAGAATCACGACATGGCGGTGTATCTCAAAAAGTGTCATTGGACCACATGTGGCCCACATGTGCATGTGTCGAGCCTTGTCGAGCCTTGTTGGTTGGTCTTGCGGCCAGTCCCATTAGTTGATCAACTTGATGCATATGTGATGCATTGATAATATTGATGGTCATCACCCCAAATGCTGTTTTTATGACAGATACATGACAATTACACGACACCACATGACACCCATGTGACTTTTACATAAATTCATTTTTACTGAGCCCCAGGCCTGTGGCACTACAGTTTCTATCATGCAAGAAAATCTTATAGCCTGAGTTTCTATGTCATAGTCTATCGCTGGGTAGTGCAAAATGCTAATAATACCTGGATTCCCCAATTTGCATTTGTTTTTTCAGTTGTTGGCAGGTCCAAGGGGTACTCATCACTCTAGAATTTGTAAGGGTATGTTGTGATTTCCAGATAAGCCATCTGAAGACCCCCCTTCCTTACCATAGTAATTGTTTCATTATGTAATTATTGTATAAAATATTTTCCTAGCACCTACATCGTCTCTTGCTAACCAGAAACTCCATGTTTTGCAAG
Source organism: Tricholoma matsutake (assembly GCA_026075535.2). NCBI lineage: Eukaryota > Fungi > Basidiomycota > Agaricomycetes > Agaricales > Tricholomataceae > Tricholoma > Tricholoma matsutake. The sequence goes on along the minus strand of AP026540.1, from coordinate 6,350,088 downwards.
ATATAAATCATTACTGAATTACCAACCAGCTTGGGACATGCCACAGCACTGGTACATGGCAAAAGGAAGTTGCTCAACCAGCATGTGACCTGATGACTCAGCACCCAGATAAGGAAAAATGTTACACATACTGTACCAACACAATCAATTCGTCAGGGGGTGTGACCTGTGACCTACCTGACAAAAAGTCATTTTTGTCAGGTCATGAAAATTTCTGTGACCTGGGCAAAAATTCAACCAGAAACACATCTAAATTGCCTTTTTTAGACACCTTTGGCTCTCCCAGGTTTGTCAATTCCTGTTGTGACCCATGACCTCTGTGACCTTTTGATTTGACTTGAGGGCCTGTGACCCATGACTGACGAATCGATTGTGTTGGTACAGTACTTGGTTTTTCGTTGTGTTCTGATTCTCTCTCACTTTGTTGTGCTTAGATTGTGGTGAGAGAAGGTATTTTTATGCATAATGAAGCACATTGATGAGCATAAATCATGATTACAAAACCCAGATAAGGTCACATGAACCCCCCCCCCCCCCCTACATACCATCTCGGAATCTGCTGGTGAGTACCCCTTGACTGTTATTATGACATATTTGCATACTTACATATCACTTTTTCACTCATCTTTTTGCTACTTTCTTCTTGACTTTGAACCACTACCTCGTACTACAATAAGCTAGCTATCTTGTTATGCCTTGTGTTAAGGGCAAAGCCTCAACCACTCAATTCATCTATCCTCCACAAGGTGCTTCCTCAGTGGGTCACTTGGAGCAGACTATATATGCTGCACAGGGGAAGAGACTACATGTTCCTTACAACCTACCTGTAAGTCTGGCCCCACAGACTCACGACATTACGACAAGTTAATTTTCCTATGCCGCCGTTACACACTTCCATGGTGCCGGCACACCACACACATCACCGACACAACCACCCTTGCCGCCGACACAGCCACTGGCGATAACACAGCCACCTATGGGGCATAAACAACTCACCAACACCAGATATACCAATGTCTGTGTTACAGTAAGTTACGGCCACCCTACACTGCCAACACACTCCCACAGCGCCAACACAGCCACACACATTGCCGACACAATCACCCTCGCTGCCAGCACAGCCACTGGCAAATACAACAACAACACACCAGCGACATGCATCCTGGCAACAGCACCATACATCCTTATTACCCTTCTATTGTAGTGAGTCGAGGGGGATCTCCTTATATCACACACCAAAAGAACACAAATAACATATATATTTTGTGTAGTGTAGTGGTAAAAAAGATTGCTTATGTAAATAGAAGGCTGGTCCCTTTATAGGGGCCAGCCAGGTCAACAGCAAGGAAAATAATAAATACAAATGCAGGGTCAAGCCCCGGGTCACCACATCTATCCACATCCAGCAGTGCCAACATTATCCTATTGATGCGGTACCTTCCTATTATGTGACTACACCCAATGTGGCCTTCCCAAATCACACACTATGCTTGATGCGGCCTTTTACTTACATGGTCAATCTTTTTCTTATATATTACTTATTTTTTATTCCTTAACCTTCATTCCTACTTCCATGCAATAAAGGTATAGTATCTTCCTATTCTTTATTTGTAGTAACTTATGGTTCCTACTTCCATGCAACAAAGATAATTTGATCCTGTCTTTTAGTAAACCTAAGTCTAGTGTAGGCTGCCAAACTCAGGATCCTTCCACTACCTGGGGTTTAGTTAGACTTACAACTAGGGTTAGCAGAGGTAAGAACCCTGTATTCCTACTACGGTACAGGTTCTCCTTATATATATAATAATAAGGATGTCACATGACTCGGGAATGTGTTTACCACATGTATGTGCAGTAAGCGCAGTAACATGTGTATGCTGCATGTATTGCCTCATGTATGCAGCATGTATCTTGGGGTCTAATTTCAACATGATTAACAGTATCAGCTCTGAATAATAGTAATGAAAACAGTTAGAACTTACCATACTGGCTGCATCTGTTGCTCCATGACCATAGACATTGCCAATGAGCAGTGCATGTATCTTGACTTCTCAAAACTCATCAGTCATTCCAGAATGGAACCACTTGACCTTGTCTCGTAATTCAGGAGCCAATCACCCATGCAGGAACTCTGCACCTGCTTGAGCTTCAGCTCGTGAATTAAAAAATACTAAGAATTTTGGAGGCTTGCCACTCGTCATGGGGCTAGGGCCACTGTGCTGCTTAATTATGAAGGCGAGGTCATGATAAGAGTTAATTGGGTGTTCCATCTTATGCATGGAGAAGAAAATGTTAGGATGGTCTGTTGACAGTCAAAAAATCTCGGTGTGATCTGCTCAGAGATGTAAATTTGCAATAAGTTCTTCAATGCGATGCAGAGGCATGGTTGCCATGCCCAGGTGTATGCCAACAGTGGGTTTTTGAGTCAACAGATAGCGGATGGGCCCTATTCAGAGGTAGTCAGAGTGGAATGTACCACCCCACTCTTTTACTACATGTGCCTCATCGAGAATGAGGTTTATGAGGTTGTCCATAAACCTCTTCATACCCCATACATCCTCAAATCAACTGTCATTATTGAGAATCTCTGGACTGACAATGATGACCTGGTATTGTTTACATGTGATATTCTGTCCTTTTGTTATCAGAAAAGGCACTAAGATTATAATCAAAATCATTACCTCAAACAACTCATTTGTTGCATTAGCCGCCATGATGGATATCGCACTGATTTGGTTGTCTTTAAGCATCTGGGCAAACTGAGTACCCAGCAGCTTCAGTGGGCTTACTACAACTGTGATGCCATGCTTTATATAAAGCAACAGGATCCAGTAAGTCAGAGACTTGCCAGATCCAGTTGGTGCTACAGTAATAACATCCTCACCTGCCAGTACAGCATGAACTACTTGGATCTGCCAGAGACATGGCTTGAAACCAAATACCTTCTCAACCTGTCTTTGGACTTCCTCGTCACTCTCAGGCATAGTGTGTGGTAGCCCAGCCATTGTGAGATAGAAACAAGAGGTACCAAGTAGAATAAGACCCAACATGATGTGTCTTCAAGTTTGTCCGAGCAGTGCCACATGCCAAACAAGTGCAAGCCGCCACAGCAAGTTTCGTCATAAAGGTGGGTTCCAAAGGTAAGGAGCCTTTTTGTAGGCCTCTGCGCCAACTCAAAATCACACGACTAGCACCGCTATCCACACAGAGCATCGCTTGAACCTCCTATTTTTGCATGGTCCATGCCACAGTGCTAGGGGCTAGCAGATGCCGGGTATAAGACAGTTTGATTGTGTCTAGGGGTCCTGTGTTGCTTCTTCTCAACTCCCACATTTCTCGCAAGCAACACGGTCCGGTGATGGCTTCCTCCACAATCCTCTGGCATTCTTCTGTGCGCACCCGGGTTGCCCCAACAGATGCATCCACAGGGCTTCCAGAGCAATGTTGAGGAGCACCAGACATAGAGAGAGAGAGAGTGATGACAATAGGAGGGAGTATAGGAGAGTACGACTGAAGAGTGTTGGAGCCGCAAAATCGAACGTTAACTAAATGGCTCGAAGTCTATATGCAACCATGTTAGATGAACTCAGGTAGATTTTCAGATGAGAACACCCACTCACTGTTAAGATTCAACTGGGTGTGATAGCGAAGCTGTACAAATGCCAGATGAATCCTGTTGAGTGAAAGTCTAGTCGAGTTCAATCAAGTGAGAATTGTGGAGGTTCTTATGAAGCAGGTAAATGATATTCAATAGGCGTAGCCTTTGAATAACAGTACCGAAAGGGTAAGAAGCCAAAGACAATGTAAAACGGGAAGCACTTACCCATGTTGCTTGCAAGAAATGTGGGAGTTGAGAAGGACCCCTAGACACAATTGAACTGTCTTATACCCAGCATCTGCTAGCTCCTAGCACTGTGGCATGGACCATGTGAAAAGAGGAGGTTTGAGTGATGCTCTGTGTGGATAGCGGTGCTAGTTGCATGATTTTGAGTCAGCGCAGTGGCCTACAAAAAGGCTCCTTACCTTTGGAACCCACCTTTACGACAACCTCTGCTGCGTGCTCAGAATGAGATAGTAGTGGAAACAGAGGTCCATCTGGACAGACCCCAAAATAGAATAGGTGAGGGAGCGGACATGCTAAAAGGAAGCTGATGATGTTGTATGTGGGGATGGGGGTGGTGCAAAGAAGATGGGGAACAAGTAGCCTTGAGCATGATGATGAGTTGTGTTGTCGGGTGGCAGCAAGTTGTTGTTTGACCCTGATAGCAGGGTTTTTGTGGATGTATATCTTCCAAGCTTCTGAGGACCAGCACCTGACCACTTGTATGATAGATTCTGAGATCCCTAAAGAAGCCAGAAATGTTGCGTACCCTGTGCATGGAGAGTGTCCACCAAAATGTTGATCGAGAACTGCGAAAAATTTCAGTTTGAACCATGAACGAGAAGGGTGAGAGCCATTCTCGCGCAGGAACAGAGCTGCCTTGGCACCATGTATGTGATCCCAAAGGGCCACATAAAAGTTTAACAGGAGTACAGGGTCAGCAATATCCTGAGGCATGAAGATGACATCAGTTCCATGATAGAAAGGATCACCTTTGTGATATGGCAGATGATATTGTGCACGTCCATTGTCGAAGATGAGAGAAGCACGTTGATGTTACTCAACCCAGGAAGACCACCTAAACTGCCAATGAGGCAATCAATGATATTTGCAATGAGTCCGAGGAAGGGTGTGAGTCATTCCAAAGGTTCATGGTCCAACCAATGAGAAGTTTAACTAGTTGGTACTAGTTGTGAAGGTAGTGCTATAGGAACCAAAGGTGTTTGGTGCAGTCCGATCGAGTATCGATCAATATCAAGGATGATTGATGAGATCGATAGTGAACAAGTTTATCGTCGATGGTCAATGTGTGAATTCTGGAGACCTTTCGATAGGTCGATAGTATACAAAGGGTATGGCAAATGGCTATGAAGTGTTGGAAGGGTTGCTAGTGCTAATGACAAGAGGATCGAAGGAGGATCGAGGACTCAATGATCGCAGAGGTTTCTCATCAATCGAGAAAACCCATAGAGACTTAGATTGTTTTAGAAAGTTGATCGGATGCTTAGAACTGTATATGAGACGATAGGTGAAGACAATTTCTTTTGTTTCCAAGTAGATACTACAGAGTTTTATATGTTTTAAAGAAACTTCCTAAAATGGAATGAGAAACATGTGTAGAACATGAGGCAAAAGATATGAGTTAAGGCACAAGGCCAAAAAGGAGACTGGAATCCAAACAAGAAAGATATATATCATATGATGAAAGAGTAATAAAGGGTATAGAACTAAAAGGGGACTGTCCTTTGTGTATAAACTGTGCTAAATCTCACAATAATGTGTCCAGCAGGTTCTGTGCATGATAGGGACTTGGAACAAGGCTGACCTACTATCAGCAGGTTTGAGCATAAGTTGGAATACTTCCTGGCGCATGGTATTCCACCATATAGATAACAAATGCGGTGCCCGATGTTGCTCACAGTCTCTTGATATCGATTGATGATGCTCAACGATGCTCGATGATGTTCAATTGTGTTCAATACGATGCTCGATCACGTTCAATACGATGCTCGATCATGTTCAATATGATGCTCGATCACATTCAATACAATGCTCGATCACGTTCAATACAATGCTTGATCACATTCAATACAATGCTTGACGATGTTCGATCATGTTCAATACGATGCTCAATCACATTCAATACGATCCACGATCACGTTCGATATGATGCTCAATGATGTTCGATCGTGTTCAATACGATATCATGCTCAGTAGACTTGGTCAGGAGTGATTGCACTGCTTCTGGGACCTCGTGCGAGTTATCCGATGTGATTAGAATGTGGTCGAAACAGTGAATCAGCCTTTGAGCCGAGGAGACAACCTATCAATGTTTGATGATTTTTCTCCAATCAAAGAGACTCTGATCATTCTTCTGGACTAGTTTGCCCATGCGATGGCCCCTGTAGAATGCACAGGACAGCAACACCACAAACAAGAAGTCATCGTATGTGCCCGTACAATGAGCAACACTGACAAAGGACTGCAAATGAGCTAGACAGAGTGGGAGCTTACACCGCACAGGATCTGCCCGCATTTTCTTGGCGCCTCAAATAGTTGTTTTCACAACAGGGTGAGAATGGTTCGCGTCAAAATCTGGATAAAGATCCTTGAGAAAGTGTTGTACCCCTGTCAAATATTTTGGACTGGATGCAATAAATAGTGAGGAGTAGGCAATGTAGCGAGATAGAGTGGATGGTGTGGGGTCCAAGGGTAGTGAGTGTAGGATGCAGAAATTAATATAGTCTCAAGCACCAGTGGCATAGTGCTTCGACATCAAGTGTTCGATAGAGTTTACCTGCAGATGGAGAACATCATGTCAAGGTCTGCCAGCTCCATGGGGGGGAGAGGTGCCCGAGGAATGGTTCTTCTCCCCCCCAATATGCTCAAAAGTATGCCCTCCATCATGCCAGCAGAAGCTCCCTTGGGGGAGTAAAGCATTTGATGCGGTCAGCAGGGAATTTGCTCTGGAACTCATCTATCAAAAGATGAGATAGCATATCAGCACGTACATTGTTTTTGCCCTCAATAAAATGGACACACAAGTCCATCCCAGTATGAAGAATGATTTCGGCAATAACCAAAAGCAGTCCATTGTGCAATGACTTGGCTGTATGGAGAGAGTTCAGGACAGCGACCAAATCCAGACTATCTGTCCAGATGAGAATGCGATGGGGAGGTCACAGCAGCGATCCTGCATAAGGCGGAGGGTTGATGGGGTAGATAAAGCCTTTGTTGGAGTAGACAAATGCCAAAGTGTTGCGAAGACTCGCATCTGTCCACATCACCAGATCAGCATCAAGATCCGACCATAAACCCATATCAGTAAAGTGGATCCTGATGGATTAAGGGATGACAGTCTTCAACCAAGTTAAATCTGTGGTAACTGCCGCATTGATGGGGATTCCACACTAGTGTTGCCATGGCTTAAGCTGACTTAGCCGAGGTTTTTTGCTATCTTGGGAAATAAATTATGGAAAATTGCCAAAATATTTGAGGAGCTAGATCCCATCAAAAGCCAAGGGGTCCTCTGCCAACTCTAAGCAATCGGAGAAGCCATTTCTGAGATATTTAAATGGCTTTGAAATGGCTCTGAAATGGCTTGGCTTGAGCTGTTTCAAAGCAGCTTAAATATCTCGGGAAAGGCTTCTCTGATCGCTTAGAGTTGGCAGAGGATAGTCTTGATCCCAGATGTTCTAAGTATCACCAGTGGGGGGATCCAAGCAGAGTGCGAAAAACATTTGCACAGCTGGTAATAGAACATCTGGTGAATTTTGCAAGGCCGGGTGTGGGTAACTGATCATGTGACCTAAACACGCCCATAAGATACAGTATATCGATGCGTTGTCGACACAGATCTGCCTCCTTCTTGAGATGTCTGCCCTCAGTTCTGACAATGAAACTTTGGATGACGACTATGAGGGACCTCTGGATAGCATACATGAACGAACTTCGAGCACTGACCCTCATATCCGACAAACTGATCGGTGTCGACAATTTCTGGCAGATACTAGTGACATTTCTGATCGGGTGCTACAGGTTCTTGACCTGATGGATGAGCTACATCTCAACCTTCCATTGTTTCTTTGGGCAATCAGCTGGAATGTGCTGAAGCTCACCTCTAATAACCGTGTCCACTTTGCGAGGACGGCATTAATGGTTAGCGATGAACTCCCTGGAATACTGGCTCACTGGCACAGGCCTCGTTCTCATGGTCAAGGAATATGGACAAAAGCTGCAAGGAAAGCACTGAATGACTGGGCTCTGGATACTCTCTGTGAGACCTTGGACGATGAACTGTCAATACTGAAGCCGACAATGTCCCTATCACAACAACATCTGTCTGAGGTTCTGCTTGCAATCAGCTGGAAAGAAATGATACTGGAGATCAAATCCCTAGCACCAACCTTGTGGAAACTCTTTTGCTATACGTTGTACATGCCAATGCAAGAGGAGAGAAACAAAATGAAGGATTGCCAAACTGTTAGCAGTATACTTCAAGAGTTCTGGGCTGGCAACAAAAGCATTTGACACTCTACATGCCCTTGGGATTATGATGAGTCAGAAGTGGGCTTACCGTGCAATCAAATTTCTCTCCAAACAGATTCATGTCACTCTGTTGGACAACATCGAGTGTTATCCATGGTTTGGCTGTCATGACAACATCAACCTGCCATTCAAGGTCTATGAGCAGCAACTCAGCAATCAATCTCACTTTGACAGTGGAACTGCAGCAACAATCCTGGTCATCAAGGATCCCAGGTCCATTCAGCCAGACAATCAGGTGTTCCAGCAACAGAGAGTATTAGGTGCTGCCAACCCAATCACATATAAGGATGTTGTCAAACTTGAACATGATGCTAGTCCCCGTCTTAAGGCTTATGCTGTTCACCAGGTTCTCATGTATTTGATGGCTGCACCTGATTTCAGTTTCGAAACGTACACTGGCAAGAAACACTCATTGTTCAACTCTTGCCCCATTGAGGAACTACCCATTGGTCCAGAACATGTAACCTGTCAGTACATGCTCAATACAGTGCACATCGAGGAAGCATCATATGAAGGAAATGATTGTGTACTCAGTGAATGGTGGTGTCAACTCAAACTCGATATGATGGACAAGCAGAAAGAGACCGGCAAGGAGAAAGTGATCATCTGGATTGGCGACCAACTTACCGTTTCACGACTTTGAGGCTTGCAAAAGTTTCGGTGCAATGACCTCAATTCGTTTGAATGCCTTGTATTTCTCAAGGAAGTTTTTGGGTGGTTCCACCTGCAAATAGTGTTTGAGCACTCGCTCCACTCTCAGTACTATGGCACTCAACGTGGCTTTGGACTTGTTCATGCATTTGATCTTCTCAAGCGCAAAGGCCTTCAATCACCAACAGTAGAGGGAACCTTTCATCACCACCTAAAAGAAGCCCTTCTTCACATATCAGAGGCTCGCTTTCATGATCTCTGGGGCATTATTGGCAAAGTCGACAAACTGGCCGACCTTCGCAGTCATACTCCGGAACAACTCCATGTACTGGCAGTCAAAATTGTGGACAATCATGCATCAATGGCTGGCAGCAAAAAAATTGAGGAAAGACGAATTACTGTACCAGTCAACGCAGATGGCACACGATCTCTTGGACTATGTGAATTTTGATGTTGCAATCAAGACTGGTGATGTAGGATATTTACAGGACCTTTTGCCACATTTACTTTTCCAGTTCATTGGTGGGAAGAACAAGAACTATGCGATCGAGATACTTGAGTTATTGCAAGGTTTACACCGGGAATGGCCTCCTGACCTGAGGTGTGCTTACTTTTCACATTCAATACAACTTAAAGTCCGAGTGCATCACACAGAAATTATATCATCAAATACTGCTGGTTAGCTAACACAACTGGAAGGTGGGATGGGTTTCTCCTGATTGACCTGCTACAAGAACACAATGTCCGCAACATCAAGTACACTTTTGCTGCAAAAGGTCCCATGTGGATTGGGACTACATTGGCAAAATGTCAGCCTCAATCCCTTGTCAACGAAAAGTCAAGGATCACGTTGAGAGTGATCTCAATCATTTCCTCTGTGGAAAGTCACATTCATCACCAGAGAAGGACAAAGATGTCACTCGTTTATGCATGTCATACCGGGCTTCAAAGATTCACAGTAACCACTCCAGATGAAAACTTGACTCAAAGGATAGGGTAGTGGATACTATGTCTATTGGCACAGAGAGCGGCAAATTGTTAAAAGCAATAAGCAAATGGGTGGCAAATCAGGTATCAGAGTGGTCGCACGAAGAGGACTGGAAAGAGTATTAAAAACACATGTATTTTTCACAGTGCAAATGTTAACATGTCTTCTAGCTATTGGGTGGATGATACAGAATGAATGAGAGAGGAGGATAGCCAGGTACTGAATATGCTACACTGTATTGCATGGAATGGGGGTAATACTGAATGGGATAGTAGACTGTTGTTGTTGTTGGTTGAAGCACATTTTGATGATTTGGAGCTGGATACACTTGATGGAGTGCTGGATGAGATGTTGAAGCCACCCTATGTTGTGCTGTTGCCTCTCGACCTTTTGCAAGGTGTTCTTCATCATGCATCACTTTCTTCTCTGCAAACACTTTCACTCATTTGGCTTTGTTCTCTGCTTTCTGTTGCTCATTCTCCTCACGCCATGATCTGTCGATGGGCTCTAGGAGCTTGAGGACAGCATCTCCATATTCGTCAGCCCAGATCCACTCTGGGATCTCTTCCTTGATGTCATTGAGTGTCTGAATTCATGCATGAGTGGCAATTTTGGTCAGGATAGTGTCCGATAACAAGACATTTGGCCCCCATATGCGGTCCTTAAAATCCTTTTGCCACGTTTTGTGTCGCCAGTCTATTAGCACATTTCGACATGCCTCCAACTGCTCCTTCCAACGTGAACCTGGACAGTGGATTTGTTTGGCGCTAGTGGCTTGTCCATTTGTGTTCCTGCTTATCTGATCTTTGTCACTGCTCTCGCCTCTCTGCTGTGTCCCCCCATTGTTTGCTGGAGCAGTTGGGACCTCACGAGAGTTGATGCGGTTGTACAGTGTCAAAATGTCGGCCTCGGCAGATGTCAATTCAATGTTGTGATTCTTGAGTTTCTTGAGCATGCAAATGTCGCAGCAAGGGACAATTAATTCTAAATATCATATGATATTATATAATTTATACAAGGAACCACTCACCAGGCATACATGGTGGATTGTTAAAGTATGCATCCGAAACATCCCGATGACACTCAATTGCCTCGATCCATTTCCACATCACTTCCTCAACCTTCTTCTGGTACATGGGATCCACTGGGCCGGTCTGTGATTCACCATCTTCCTTTTCCTCCTCATCATCTTTCTCTTCATCATCTGCGTCCTCAGCTCCCATGTCACCCCTTGACTTTCTCAACTTGTACACTGAGGGTTCAACCAAAAGGATGACAATGGCAGGTGCTCCAGATCTCCCAGCACGGCCAAGGTGTTGCGTCCAGACAGAAAGCAAAGGTGGGACCATGAACTGGATCACGTGGGAAACATCTTGGATATCCATCCCCTAGAGCGAAGGTAGGTGTCAGTAGGTGGAACTAAAAGTGAAAAGAATTACATACCATACCAGCTATCTCAGTCGCACCGAGGATGTCCAATGTTCCATCCCAGAACTTGTTCATAACCTTGCATTTTGCATGCCTAGTTTGACCTGCATGCAAGAAGTCAATTCAAGATCATATTTCTTCTGGAACAAGGCTGCGTAGATGCTTCTGTCCCTTGTAGGTGAGATCGCAAGTGTTGAAGTAGATCATTGTCCATATGAGTGGTTTTGAGTTGTTGGCTTCATCAATGGTAAAGTTTAATGCATTGAGGTCACTGGCTGTGCCATGCATCCGACCAACAATAGGAGTGATGTTTGGATGATTATTTCCAAGGTTTACAGTGAAAGTTCGAGATTCAGAGAGGTGCAATTTGAGCTGAACATCGTCCAGGATGTGATGTGGCATGGTCGCTGATGCTGCCAAGATAGGAACATGGTCAGGAACAAAAGACCGTAGGTTGCTGAGTTCAGCATATTTCTTTTGAAACATGTCACCCCATTGTGAAATGCAATGGGCCTCGTCAATGACAAACGCAAAAACATTCTGCATGAGTTCCAGCATGCGCATGAGTTTTGAAAACTTTGGATGCTCAAGGCACATTTCTGGTGATGTTAAAAGAACACGATTTTTACCTTCTTCAATCTCCTGTAATAAAGATTGTGAATATTATCGGGATAGAAATAATGTTGACATGTACCTTGTGAAGTTGTAGGTTATATACGTCAGCATTGACAGCAGTTGCTGTGAGGTGGAGTTTATGAACCTTTCAGCCTTAGAGAAGGTCAACAATGGGAATATTCTCCAAGAATGAAAATTCTTACCTGCTCTGCCTCCAATTCATTGGGAGGTGAAATTATGATGACAATTTTGTCCTTGGCTTTGTCAAGGAGAAGCGGCATCCCAAATGGCATAGTTCTCCCAGAACCAGTTCCAGCAATCACCACGCAGTCCAAACTGAGTAGGAGAGCTTCTGTGACATCTATTTGCCAGGAGTAAGGGGCTTTTCCATCAAAAACTGCTTTGAATTTGTTTTCCATGGATTCTTGAGTCACAATGTGGTTATAATTCCGAGCTTTCAGAGCAGCCTCGCGAGCACAAGTAAGCATGTCGACTGAAGGAGATACCAGGTGGTTTGAGTCCAACATGATGTTGTGAGTGAGAAGCCGATACTCAGGCTGGTGTTCTCTGCAGACGTGTTAAGATCACATGACTACTTACCCACACCCGGCCTTACAAATGTCACCAGACATTCTATCTCAACCATCATTTTCTCTTTTTCACACTCTGATTTGAGTGCACTCAGATCTTTCCGTGGAGGGATAGAATGTCTGGGATCGAGACTAGGCAGAGGACCCCTCAGCTTTTGATGGGATCTAGCTCCTCAAATATTTTGGTAATTTTACATAATTTATTTCCCAAGATTGCAAAAAACCTCGGCTTAAGTCAGCTTAAGCTGTGGCAACACTATTCCACACCAAGACCAAGATTTTCCACTAGTTTTCTGATACAGCTCTGTTAGTGCAGGTCGACCCCAAGGGAGCACATTCAACATCCAGTTGAGATGGCCCCCTAAGCATTGCCATGCTCGAAGCACAGGGGAATGACCAGGTGTAGCAAGGAAGAAATCAATTTTTGTGACAATGTCAGAAATGGCAGATGGGGATAGAGCAATACTTCCTGCATTGATGTCCACCCAAAAACCAATTATCTTCAAGGTCTCTCCATGTTCTGCTTGCGATCCTCAAAAGGACATGAGATCAATTCCCAAAGTAGGAGGAATTGGACTTGACAACATGGATGAAGCATGCTGCAATACCAAACAAGGTTGTCTGCATGGTCCCAACCAAAGAAATTGTCCATGTAGACATGTAGGCCCACAATTCTGAGTTTCTGAATGCCAAGCCAGCAAGGAAGTCCAGAAACAGTGCACCAGCAACAAGGTGAAGCATGGTTACTGAAAACAAGATGTTGTACAATGAATAACTTTCCTTCTACCCGAACAACCTGACGAAGTTGGAAAATTGGATGGGCAGGCAGGTTGAGGAAAGCGGTAGCAACGTCTGATTTGAAAGTCACCAGTCATTTCCCAGGATTAGCGGCTCAGGTGCTGTGAAGAGTGTGGCCAAAGCTCTGCATGTCATCATACTTGACCTTTGCCTCCGATTGAGGAATGCTATCATTGATTCCAGAGCGGGAGTGGTCTGTAACAGTGCGAGGCTTCTCATTCTGCCAGACCATGAACATAGGTGAGATCTTCATGCCAGGAAGTAGTTTAGTGTCACCCAAGGACTCTGACCATTGACCAGCTCCAATTTCACAATCACGAAAGGCCCAAATCGCCTCTGCATCTTCAGGATTGGAGTTATAATTGGGAGCCACTTCTTCTAGTTCAATCTTCCAGTCACCCTCGTCAAATGGCCAAAAACCTTCATGAAGGCCTGTCATGACAGATTTAATGAAAGGTTGGTTGGGATGATCGGCTAGCAGAAGCTCAAACTTGTCAACATCAAAGGGAGTTTCCACTTTGATTGCATCTCCTAAAGAATGGATGGACTCTTGAATTGCAGGATCATCTCAGAGATGTTGAGGAGGAGAAGATGGGGGCAGAGCGGACTCAGTGTAAAGCGCTAAAGGTGAAATAAGATCTATAGATTTATCTGTCCAGACAAACCCATGACAAAATCAAGGGGTTTGAGGATAACTGATGCCTTACGTTTTGATGGTCTATTTAATGAATGAGGTCCCTTCTCAGCAAAAGTTGTCACATTCTCCTGTACCCCTAGCAGTTCATGTTCAGTTGTGAGTCTGGAGGAGAGTGAAGCACTGTTCATTGTCTCTTGCTCTGTGTCCCTCACCACAGATACAGCAGACCCCATGCTTGCAGCAATTTGGACAAACCTCAGACTTGCATGTACCAAAGCTCCAATTGCAGCAAGGTACATCCACATGCTTCAGGATGTTGCCTGATGTAGAAGCTTGAGATGAAATAGCTCTCTTACCACCATGCGAGGGATTTGCTGGCGGAGGAGATGAGAGCATTTGAGCAAGGAGTGGTAGATTAAGCTGAGCTCGATCACCAAGATGGAAGGGTTTCTTCAAATACTTGTCGTGAACCTGAACATCAAATGAGATAGCAATGAGAGGATTTGTAGGAGCAGCTCGGAAAAGATCCATGATGATGGTTCAATAGTCCCAAAGCTCAGAGTCCCAATGAGGGAAGAAGAAGGCCACACCAGCCGACCACATGGTGAATACTTGTATCCAATTAGCTTCAGTCTGAAGCGGACGCTTAGAAAAGGCCTGATCTTTCTTAACCAGTGCATAACCAGCCCCAAAGTCCTTCAGTTCATCGTGGTGATCATATCCTTTATCCATTGAAGCAAAAAGTTTCTCAAAGTCGATGAAAAGATCAAGAAGGATCTTGCACCAAATTGTGCGGGGGAGGGGATCGCTGACTGGAGCAAATTGGGCTTTATTGACAATGATATCTTGAGAGCTTTGGGGACTGTAGACCAAAAGAAGATCCTGAGTCTTCTCAAGATGAGGATCAGCTGTAGTCGGGTCCAAGAGCTTGGACAAGTGGGGTGCTTTCACAAGTACAGATGCCGGAATGGCACCTTTAGAGCTGGATAATCCAAGAAGACTTGCCAACTCATCAGAGAGAGAGTTGCCAGGAGCAGAGGCGGCTTGAGGAGAAGTTGGTTGGAGATGACTGACCTTGGCACGAAGCAGTGCCCAGGCACCTGATGTAGCAGTGTTGTTCAGATTAGGGTCATCCGAGTTTGGTTGATCAGACGGTTGACCACCCTCATCAGCTGCACCTGCAGCTTCTCGATCCCTTCTGTGTTGAGAGTACTGATTGATATAATCTCTTGCTTCTTTGGTTGTCACTCCAGCCCCTACTCCCACATTTCTTGCAAGCAACATGGGTAAGTGCTTTGCATTTTACATTGTCTTCGGCTTCTTACCCTTTCAGTACTGTTATTCAAAGGCTATGCCTATCGAATATCATTTACCTGCTTCATAAGAACCTCCACAATTCTCACTTGATTGAACTCAACTAGACTTTCACTCAACAGGATTCATCTGGCATTTGTACAGCTTTGCTATCACACCCAGTTGAATCTTAACAGTGAGTGGTAGGGCGTGACTCGGGTAACCCCCGGGTATAATTTCATGTACCCATACCCATACCCATGAACACCGTACCTGTTACAGTTATGGGTGCAGTTTTACTGTGGGTATGGGGGGGTTTTGGTCAAAACCCACAGGTACCCCATGGGTTTCAACAAGTATGACATTAATAATTTATTATAATTCTAAATATATCTAAATACAATGAGGAACCACCCCCAACTCATAATTGTGAGTGAGGGGGGGTGGTGGAGGTGATGTGGCGGCCATTGCGAGAGAAACAGACCAAGAACCACCCCCACCTTGCATTTGCAAGCGAGATGGGGTGGTAGTCGTGATGTGGCAGCTGTTGCAAGAGAAACAGACCAAGAACCACCCCCACCTCACGTTTGCAAGTGAGAGGGGGTGGTAGTCATGATGTGGCAGTGCTCCCAAGTGAAACAAACCCAGAAACACCCCCGACTCACATTTGCGAGTGAGAGGGGGTGGTGGCGGTGATGCCGCAGCCATTGTCGACTAGAGGGGGCCATTGTTGATGAGAGGGGCCATTGTCATCATTGTTGCCTAGTAGAAAAAACACCCCCCACTCGTATTTAGAACGAGGGGGGCATGTCGTTGTTGTCTAGTAGAAAAAACACCCACTCGCATTTAGAACGAGGGGGGCGTGTTGGTAGCAGTTGTCATTGTTGTTGCTTAGTAGAAAAAACACCCCCCACTTGCATTTAGAACAAGGGGGGCGTGTTGGTAGCAGTTGTCGTCATTGTTGAGCCATTGTTGTTGTTGTTGATGTTGATCAACAAAGTCATTTGATAAAACATGTGACTGTTGGACCAGTACCATGATACCCGTAACACTGTGGGTATGGGTACGGTTTTGCCTCAGGTATGGAAATCCAAACCCATACCCATACCCAAGCATACCCATAAGCAGAAACACACAGTGTTACCCATACCCGAGTCATGCCTTAGTGAGCGGGTGTTCTCATCTGAATATCTACCTGAGTTCATTTAACATGGTTGCATATAGACTTCGAGCTGTTTAGTTAATGTTTGATTTTGTGGCCCTCCCTCCTCTCCCTCTTCTTTATTTTTGTCTGTATCATATCTGGTATTCAAAATGGTCTCTGCCTGCTTAATTACTGTAACTGTATGCCTTTTCTGTTTGTACTTAGCATGTCTGCTCCCTCACCTATTCTATTTCAGGGTCCTCCCAGGCAGACCTCTGTTTCCGCTACTATCTCATTCTGAGCACGCAGCAAGTTACGCCAGTCGCTGGGGAAATGAGAAAGATTTAAGGTTTTAGGAAACAACAACAAACAAATCATGCTCAGTAAAAAAGGATTTTTACATAGTCACATGACTATTTGTCATTTTTTTTTGACTGGGGTCTGGCAATCCCACCAAACAAAGTGTGACAGAAAAAATGAACACCTGCAGTAGGACCCCTCACTGGGACAGATCACATGACTTTATGGCAAACTTCATGAAGTCCCTGGTAGTACTATAGTACTATTTGGGTGTATACTAGGTTGTAAAGCCAAATCTTGCAGTCTATGGGAGGCCTTTATAGTAATATAAGACATACATGTTACTTAAATAATAGGGATTTACACAAAAACATCAAGAAAACATTGTATGACTGCTGCTGACCTACATGAGCCACTTCCAAAGTAGAACCTCTCCAAGCCACAATAACTATCTCTACATCCTCTGCAGTACCATAAACACTATCCTCGCCCCCATCTGGCCTTCCCCATTTTTTCTTTCAACTGTGCAATCCCGTGTCCAGCACATTGTTGCCATCAGGGCACAGTTGTGGCATGTCACTCTCATAACGCGGGCAGTGGCTAGGTGTGGCTTGGCTGGGATGTTCTCAGCTTGAATATTCTGGGCTAGGTGGCAGACCCCAGTTTAGATTTGGGGGAAAGGTCATATAGAACAGCTTAATCTTACTAGAGATGAAAGGTGGGAGAGAGCCTAGGGGAGGTGATGCATTGACGACAGGCATGGCAAGCAGTCACAGTGATGGTGAAAGAAACTGGTTGTTTGTTTTAATTTATGCGTCAAGATGTGGGAACTGTCATGTGATCTGTCCCAGTGAGGGGTCCTACTGCTTGAGTCGAAAAAATGGTATTGCCATTTTTGGAAGTCATGTCCTGATCACTGATTGAGCTGCACTTCGCGCGTCCCAAGCACATCCGATCTTTATCTACATAAGCCATTCTGGTCCCAAATCACTTGTGTATGTAGAATTGAGTAAGTAAGAGTATTAAGAATTACTGTAAGAATATTAGTATCAATGGAATCAAAGGAATGTGTCATAAGCTTGAGTATTTGCCAAATCAATACTATTATCAATCTAGTGTTTAAAGGTCCGACTCATCAAACCAGAAAAAGACCGAAACCGGACTGGACCCAACCCAAAAGGACTGGACCGTCGGTTGTGGTTCATCAAAATCTCAGGTGCAACCGGTTGCAGTCCCTTACAATTGAGTAGTTGTCAGAACCGCCAGAAACTGGTTGTAACCGGTGCAGAACCAGTCTTCTTGAATTACATTTTGACTTTCTACAGACTTTGTTACCATGTATATATCTTTGCTGCTTGCAGACCCATCGACATTCCATTGAAAAGTTGTAACAAGCCACCAAACATCAGGAACCAAACAAGCCATGACTATATAATGGCTGCGCTGGTAACCATGCACCTACTTCGACATGCCTCCCAAAGCCAGTAAAGGCAAAGCAAAGAAGTCCTCTGCACCTACAAAGAAACCAGTGATGTGTAATGCTGTCAAGGCGAAGAACACCTGAAAGCGACAGGCTGAAGAGGAAAGTAGCGACAGCAATTCTTCTGATGAACCGCCATCCCCAAAAAGGAAACCACGTAAGCGGAAGAAACAACTTCCGGAAGTGCATGAAGACCATCAGAGCGACACAATCCCTGAAGAGGTTGATGAAGAACCTGATGATGAGGAAGATGGTGAAGCTGAAGGAGAGGGTAATGAGGTAAGTGACATTGTGTTTGCATAGTTTCTGAGAACTTACATCTGTGCCAGGCTGAGACTGAACAGGAGAGCAGTCTTGAAGATCGTCATCTCATCGAGGCCCCAACCGAGCTATCCGTGAAGAAAGATAGTACAAAAGACTTGCTAACAATATTTTCGGACATCATTACGGTTCAGTTTAAGAAGAAGGATGCCGTCGAGACTGTGAGGGGCCGGTGGTGCCTTCCATGCAAGTTAGTACAATCTATCTTGAAGGAGAATAAAGGCTTACTGGAAACTTGGAACAGAATGAATGAAAAAACTGTGAAGGCAAAAGGTCTGAGGAAAACTTTCTTGACAGGGAGCAACTCCTCCTGTCACCAGCACATTCGTCAACACTACAACTTGTACAAACAAAAATGCGATGACAACAACATACCTATGAACTACAGGGCCATCCCACCACATATCTTGAAGGAAATGGAAGCATTAAAGAAGCTGAAGAAGAAGCAGTCGACATTGGAGGGAGTTGCTATCACGGTCTCACGTCCAACACAGTTTACTCGAGAAGGGTTACTAGATGCCATATCTAAGTTCGTCGCATGCGATGACCAGGTCAGTTGTGCTTGGTGCCGCATGATCCATTCAGAGTACTAAAACAAGCTGTCCATAGTCATTGGCAGTCGCAAGCAAGGCATCATTCAGGAATTGCCTCGTTATCATGAGGCCGAAGACAATTATTCCTGACTTACCCAGTACACACACGGTTTCTGACTACATCCATAATCAGTTTGTCGCCCAGCTGAAGAAACTTAACACTGAAATTACAGTGAGCAATGAGAAGTTAGCAACAAAATTCCAACTCACTGACTCAGAATTTGTAGGCTGCACCTGGAAAGATTGCAACCATGAGCGATGGCTGGACTGCTGATAACACGAAAGGATCATTTTTGGGGATGACGGCACATTGGATCGAAGTTAAGGACACGAAATGGAAACTGTGAGCAGAAGTGGTCAGTTTTCAGCCAGTTTCAGGAGAGCATAGTGGTGTGAACTTGGGAAAGTACTTCATTGGCCTTTGCGATCATGTGGGGATTACGAGTGACAAGAAGTCAAAAGTGAGTAGTAAGGCTGTGCTCAATGAGATTGTTGATAACACATGCCTTGCAGCTTCAGACCATAACACTTGACAACACTTCAAACAATAATACCAGCTGCGAAACGATCGAACATCAGCATAATCGCTGACTACTAGAGTGGAGTGCTAATGAGAACCAGCTCCCATGCGTATGAGTTCTTGTTACATATTAGAGATGACAGCTCACGTTCAGGTATCGTCACAGTCTTTCAGATGTCTTGAACACATAGTGAACCTCGCTAATGTCGCCGTCATGACTCATATCACAAAGATCGCAGCTATCGAGAACACCAATGCTATCTGGGAGTATGATCTGGAGTTACCAGGCAACCGAGTGCTAGGAGGATCACTCGATGTAGTTGTGGCTATTCGCACTCTCACTGTTAAAGTACGTGTTTAACGAACTCAACAATATTGTTAAGCTGATTGTCTATGTAATTTCTTAGATTCAGTCATCTGGACAATGTATCAAATACTTTCAGAAACTTCAGCTGCAGTGCAAGATCATTACGCTGCTCAAGATACCCTTGCATGGCAATACCCAATGGGGATCAGCTCATAAGATGTTAGATGGATCTTATAAATTATGACAGCTGAGTACCACATGCTCAAGATGAGTCTCCATAGTTATTGACAAGTCAACAGGCCGTTGATCTGTTCGTCACATCTGCTGATCAACTGTATGGCCCCATTACAACTTTGTGTCACGAGGGATGCATTGTCAAAAAGATCCCGTGGTCAGCCTTCAAGCTTTCTAACAGAGACTGGATGAGGGTGTTGGACGCTAGAAATATCCTTGCAGTACATATTCATATTCTTACTCTCCTACTACTTGAACTCAAGCTTACTGTTTATAGGACTCAAATCGCATACAGCATCAGTTTTCGGCTGAAAAGCAGCCTACATTGTGGTGTGCACTGCCGCTGATTGAAGAACTTCAGATGGTGTGGGAGGCAAAACGTGATGATCCAAGATATGTTCTCTATCAGGGTGCTATTCAAGACGGGCTCGACAAACTAAAGAATTACTATTCCTGCTTCGATCAGAAGCCGGCCTTTATTCTAGCACTCGGTGAGTCTTCTCAGCTTGATTACAAGTAGAAAAATGGTTGCTAACAGTGCTGAGAGTAGTCCTTCATCCATACTACAAACTTGCTTACATCAAGCTAGCATGGGGTGGTGCAGAAGAGCAGGCAGCCGAAAAGGTGGCAGGTAATCGAAATGCAAAAAACTGGCAGGATGAAGCAAGAAAGGTTGTAGAAATGGAGGTAATAGCGATTTCATATCAATCTTGGTTTTCATTCACTGACAAATTTCAGATGGAAAAATACTGGATGAACTGCCCACGATCAATGCCCATCACTACTCTGAGCACTCCAACCAACGACGTGGATGGCGTTACAGCTTCCACGTCCATCGTTTCTGATTTCGATCAATATCGTCGGACTCTGGTGGCTGTTGAGAAAGATGAAGGATGGCAGGCTGAACTACGGTGGTATCTGAAGGATATGCCTGCCGATGTGACTGCGGAGACCAATATCATACATTGGTGGCAGGTGCGTCAATTTAATTCAATTCATTCTATCTCGTATCTAAGATCTTGCATCATGCAGAACAATCACAGGCTTTATCCCACCCTTGGACGTATGGCACTCGACATTCTCCCTATCCCTGCATCTTCCGTTCCTTGCGAGCGTCTCTTTTCCGCTGCCAAAGAAATTGCAGATGATCATCGCGCACGCTTGGGTCCCAAGAAGTTTGAGGAACTCCAAGTCATGAAATTTGCATGGTGTAACAACATTCCTGATCTCGCTGCTTGGAATTCTAGCAATGTTGAGGAGGTGGATGATCTTGAGGAATTTCGAGAGCTGTTAAATTGTGATGACTGGCAGAATAAGTTTGATGGGCTTGAACATGAGCATCCTTTTGCAGAAGACATTTAGAGTTGATGTGGACATTTAGAATTACTACACTTAGAACATACCATGATATCAAGCTCAAGTATAATATAGCTATCTAATTGATGTGTCCTCAATTTCGAATTCACAAATGTTATCTACACCAATGACTGGAGAATCTTGGACTGAATTACAACTATGCATATTCAAGTTATCAACGTCAACAACACGATAAGATACTTAAAGGTATGTGCATAGTGCAGAGTACATGGAGAGTCTTGAACCGGAAGATGATCATGTTGCCTGTGAGCAGTATGTGATTACTTGGTGATTACTACTACTTTAAACTTGACAAACATAATCATTATTATAATCAACCCAGCAACTACTTGTAATTCAACTCCATTCTAACTGCAGCTGGATCCTGCATATGTACACACCATATGAGTTGTAGCATGGTCTACAACCTCCACTTGGGCCTTTCCAACGCTGCCTCACTTCTGCCACTGTCAGATAAGATTAGATAACACTTCAGATGGAGCTGAATATTGGGGTATATATATCAGTAGCATTTTCGAACACCTTTTCTCTTACCCCCACATCTGCAGGGCAGCGTCGACTTTCGCCAACATTATTACCTTTGGTTATCATTCATTTACCCACTCGATGTCATCTACTCACTCACCTGCCATCCTTTCTGTTGTTCATGATTGCGTGGCTTCAACCTCAGCTGTTCCCTCCCAGTCTGCCAATTTTTCCATTGGATCGGTGGACGCTCTGCGCTGTGGTGAGCTGTGGGTATATATGTCTGGGAGTTCAGATATGACGAGGGCTTCTGTATCATGGTGGCATGTAGTAACGTCTTGCATTTCATGTTTCTGTTCACTGAATGAATCATTTTTAATAGCAACGTCAAACCCAGTATCCAACCCTTGCATTGATGGCCTTGGATTATGTGCGCACCGATGTTTCTCATCTCACCTATTCCAAGTTATGAGTTGTCATACCTTTCAATTGACTTGCCCATAAGTCATTGTCTTCATGGCCATTGTTTCTCGTTCTGAGTCTACATCTAGTGCTCCCTATTAGTGCTTCGTATTTTACTGGATTTTAGTCTACATGGATTAACCTGACTATGTTGTGACTTGCCACTAGTTTTTGTTATGTTACATACATATTTACACCCTAGAAAGTCGGTTTGAACTGACTTACACCAGTTGTAGACTGGTTTGGGTTGAACTGGTCCAAACTGGTTGTAGCATGAAGTCAGACTGCAATGGACCAACCCCTTTGGCCCTTTGGGTCTGGTCTGGTTCAATGTAAGCTGTCAAGGTTAGAAAACCGGTCCCAGTTCTGGTTTACCAATAAAATGGTGAAAAACCAGACCTGACCGGACCATTAAACACTATATCAATCTTCCATGTCAGCATCCTCAACATCCTCTGCTGCCTCCCAATCCATTGCTGTTTCCTTGGTGACATTGTGTTGGTTGACTGGAGATGCTATGGCCAGTGGTACCAATGACATGTTATTGTTGTTGTGCAGTTTGCAAGCATTGTCATCAGCTCGTGCATGCTGCTTTTCAAGCTCTGTTTTCAATACAGCTGTTGGAGAGGTGCAAGGGTCATGGTTTTCGATGTTTGACGTGTTTATCTTTTGCAGATTGCTTAGATGTTGCACCCACTGCAGTTTGGACTGCCGGTGGCCCATCTACAGTGGGGCAAGTGTTGGATAAAGCAGGTAGGGTAAAAGTCGCGTCTACCTAAACACATTATGTTTTCTTTTTTGGTTATAAATTATGGTAGATGGCCTTCTTCATTTTTTTAGCTTCCACAACACTTTATATTTTATAAAAAATATGACAACCATTTTTTATTCTTCTGATTAATTTTTTCAGAGCAGATTTTTCTCAAAAGCTTCTCATCTTGAGATATCATATGTAAACAAGCAGTACTCAAAGAACAATCTCAAATTTTAAAAATCCACTCCAAAGACTTTCATTAGACTAATATTCTTACTATTTTTTCTCATACAAAGTATTGTCAGAAAGTAGTGTAGAGTGAGATAATTACGACTACCACTCCTTCATGTTATCGTCGGAGTTTAAAATTGGGAGGCATTGCCAGACCCCATTTTGACCTATAGCCTGACAGTCACGTGACTTCCTGCAAAATCCTTTTTTACTGAGAATCATGGCTCGATACTGATAGGTGTGGCCGATACTGACACTGATATTGAGCGGAGTTTGTAAGCGTTTCCCACGCCAAATGCGGACATTCTTACCATCATCATCCTCACTCTTGTGTTTCCT
Organism: Tricholoma matsutake; assembly: GCA_026075535.2. Classification (NCBI taxonomy): domain Eukaryota; kingdom Fungi; phylum Basidiomycota; class Agaricomycetes; order Agaricales; family Tricholomataceae; genus Tricholoma; species Tricholoma matsutake. The sequence continues at coordinate 6,326,412 of AP026540.1, read as the reverse complement.
ATGCTCATTGCTTCCTATTGGAGGCCCAATTCATTGACCTTGTGTGTAATTGTAGGTCTGAAATCCCAGTTGAGGAGTTGTAGCCAGAAGTTTAGGTGCTAATTTTTGTGTTCTGTACATAATGAAACATGGTCAGTTTCATGGCAACAAGCTTGAGGTGTCTGAATGACAACTGTGCACCTTCAAGCTATGAGGGGGGTGTTCATAGCATAGCAAATTGAGTTGGAATAGTCATTCTGGGGGATTATTTAAGAATGTGTTGCATTTGATAAATCTCAGTTCAGTGTTTCATGTTTCACTAATGATAATTGTCCCCTGGCAGTCACAGGGTGGACTACCTGCAAGAAGTACTTCCTGGTGGCATGTTCAATATTACTGTGCTCAAAATGTCCATGAACTAAACATCTTACCTTGATTTTTACAATTAAAATGTTGGTTTATTCATCCAACCACAAACTATGCTCCTAAAGATTGATGTATCTTCACTATTCTTATCTCCTCTGCTGTTCATGAAACAGCCATCTAATACAGTAGTCCCAGTGCCCAACCTGTGTTTAATGCAAGATAGGCTTTGGTGTTTTGTTGTGAAATACTGATTGAAATTTCATTTGTGACCACTCACTCAGCCCATTCTTTGAGAATTTGACATATAACTTCAGGCTTCCAAGTCATTGTAATACATAACTAGGAGGCCACAGAGGCAGCCATAAAAATGATCTTGACATGGTGTAGATGAGAGTGCACGTAGCGCACAGAAATTTTTGATAGGGAGCTGAACATGCATCAAATATCTTACCATTGAGGGCAAAGCTCTTAGAGGCATGTTATCAATGTTGGATCAAATTGAATACAATACTTTTAATACATGAGTGTCTATACAGTGAGTATGCACACTCCCAATTCAGTATCCAAGACTTTTTTATTTATTTATTTAATTTTTTCCACATCTATCAGTATCGAGCCAGAATCATGTGGCACAGATTTAACAAACTCATATTCTCATTTCCCCAGCGGATGGGAAGGAGTCTGGGTAAATATTATTTTTAACGGTCTGCTTCCGCATTTGGAAGTGCTTTCGGTATCTCATGTGCGGGATCTTCTTTTCCTTGCGCTGGGTTCGTCTTTCTCAGCTTTTCATGGTCTGGTCCTGACCTGATTTTTAAGGATGAAATTCCTTTCAATTCCACCGCTTTTGTGGAGTTGTCTCACAAGTTACAGGTCGCCAATTCTGCTCGCGGTTTGTCCCTAATCTGATCGCACAGTCAACGTTCATCGAGTTCTCACTGTCCGACGTGAGCAGGCCCTGACGCTCAAGGCTTCCACCGGGTTTTTGTAAACCCCGCCGCCGATGAGAAACAGCCCTCCCTTATTCTTGAATTCTTTGCCTCCCAACTCCGCCTACGAGGACATGCATCAATCGTCCAACCTCATGAGAAGGAAGGCAACGTTTTATGTTGGAACGGAGAGGTAAATTCCGCTTCTCGTGGCATCTTCGCGTTGCCTGATCGCAAGGAATGCAGATCTTTGATGGATTAGATGTCAGCGAGGTGCTTTGTTCGAATTGGACCTCAAATTGACACTTTCTGTAGATCTCGCTCCAAGAAAACGACGGTGTCAGACTATTCCAAAAATTACACTCTTTGAAGAGTCCAGAACAGATCCGAGACGTGTTTGCCACGATCGAGGGACCGTAAGGCGTTCCCGCTTGTCTTCGGAGAACCTTGATTAACGACATTCAAGATACGCTTTTATCTACTATCATGTGAAGCATATATCTCCTTGCAACCATCTTCCTCCCTGATATCCGTCAAGGCATTCTCACAGTGCCTCTTTTTCGCTCGAGATCCTCTCGGTCGTCGATCTCTCTTAATCCATGAATACACTCCCGAATCGCCATGCCTCATTCTCACATCAGTATCTGCTGGCGTTGATTCAAGATACAATTTTGAGGAACTATGCACAGACTCCATTTATTGTCTCGATCTTCACAACCTTGGCCGTATGGAAGCTGTCTGTTACAGAATTATTTTCTAGGGTCAAGGCCGCTAATTTGGGTGGACTTGCCAGATCGATGGGAAATTTTCGTGTTACATTCCTCTCCATCGAAGTCCTCATTCGAGCATAGCTACTTCTACACAACATGTGAGTGAAGCGTTTCCTTGTTTGAAATCTATACTGTCAATTGCTCAACCGGATGTTTGAAGGCAGTCCTGAGCAAGGTTAGTTTGGATATTCCACCTGAAGACACTCCACCAGTGGAATTCCTGGATAAAATTCCAGAACATCTGGTAGTAGCCGTGAACGATTTAATATATCATCTCAATCGAAGTGTGATGCTTCGCGTGGTCAATATACCACCGCCGCCGTGGGTTATTTATTCCTTATAAATTATCTTGCTCACGAGTAAAGTAGGACTGCTAACAGTGCTAGGCTTGCTGTTCTATTTAGTGGAGGCATTGATTCAACTGTAATTGCGTACTTTGCGCACAAGTACGTACCCGTCATTGTTCACGCGACGAACGAAGTATAACATAAGTCAACCTTTGTCAGACACGTCTCGGTGGACGAGCCTATTGACCTCCTTAATGTCGCATTTGAAAATCCGCACAAACTTATGGTTCAGGCTCAAGGCAACACCGGCGGCCTCCCAAGAAAGCAGAAGAAAGAGCAACAACGGAGACAGATAATTTCAGAACCTATCATACACACATCGTATATGGTTCCGGATCGCGTTACTGGTTTGCAAGAGTTGGAAGAGTTACGACGCCTTTGTCCCGGTCGTGTCTGGAATTTCGTGAGGCACCATTCCTCTGTGCATGATTTCAATGCCCAAACCGACCGCATTGGCAGGTCGAGGTCAACGTGCCGTATCAGGTTTGTACAAGTACTCGGAAGCGTGCATGTTCCTGAAACTGTTCTTCTGGGTAGGAATCTCAATCTTCACGTCGTGTGATTCAGTCACTCATGTTCCCTGGGCGGACCGTCATGGACATGGTATAACGCATTGTCTTTTTTTAACAGTGAGGAGCTGACAAGTGACACAGAGCCTGGCTCTTGCTCTCTATTTCGCTTCTAGGGGCATAGGCCAAGTACGAAGCTCACCAGATGCTGAATCAAAACAGTATACAAGTACGGCGCGTGTTCTGTTGAATGGACTAGGCTCTGATGAACTGTTGGGCGGTTACGGACGACATCGTTCGGCCTTCACAACTGGCGGCTGGAAATCAGTCATAGAAGAGGTGACCCACCTCTGCACATCTGTTGATCGAGTGCTTATGCCGGGTTACAGCTTCAGCTGGAGATCGATCGTATTCCCACGCGGAACCTAGGAAGAGATGACCGAGTAATTTCCTCTCATGGCAAAGAGACACGCCATCCCTTTTTATCCCTCACGGTGGTGAACTTCTTGGCAAGACTCCCTGTACATCTGAAAATGGATCCGAGACTAGAGGTTGGCATAGGAGATAAATTGTTACTCCGGCTGGTTGCTCGAAAGGTGGGGCTGATTGAGGCCAGCGAGAGGAAAAAGCGAGCCATGCAGTTTGGAAGCCATTCAGCCAGAATGGAAGGCGAAAGGCGGGGAGATACGTTATTAGAGACTTGACTTGGAGCTTTGTTCAAAAACCTCTTACATAAGACGCGTTGTTTACGTGAATTTATTCTGTTTCGCGAGACTTTGCTTCGACCTCATCATGGCGTTTGTACAGACCGCAAGTCGACTTGTAGGTGCGTAGGTTGCACTAGAACAAAATTACAGGCCTGAGCTGTTTTGTTTGTCGTAGTTCCCCTTGGTCTGGCTGCCGCCCTTTTCCAAGCCAGCATATACGATGTTCCTGGAGGGTACCAAGCAGTCATGTTCGATCGATTCTCTGGTGTGCAGGACAAGGTCAGTACCTTTGAGGTGATACCTTTGTGATTTGCTGACACATGTATCTTTACTCAGGCAACTGGGGAAGGAACGCATTTCCTAGTTCCTTGGCTTCAACGTGCCATTCTCTACGACTGCCGAATTAAGCCAAGGGTGAGTGACTGCACCACAACTTTGTATATATTGCGGCTCATGTCTTTTACAGAATATTTCGACAACAACCGGTTCAAAAGACTTGCAAATGGTATCACTCACACTTCGAGTACTTTCCAGACCCGACATTAGCCACCTACCTAAAATTTATCAAAGTCTTGGGATGGACTACGACGAGAGGGTTTTGCCATCGATTGGTAATGAGGTGTTGAAGAGCATCGTGGCTCAGTTTGATGCGGCCGAACTTATCACCCAACGTGAAGTGGTCAGTGCATCCGACCTGTTCTACTTTAGGGCTAACGAGATTTCCCAGGTTTCCTCACGCATCAGGGCAGACCTTCTTCAACGCGCGGGAGAGTTTAACATCAAACTTGAAGATGTCTCTATCACACATCTTACCTTTGGAAAGGTAAAGTGCTGATGAGGTTTCTTAGTCAGTTTCACCGGAATTCATATCTGATACCAGGAATTTACCCAAGCGGTAGAAGCCAAACAAATAGCCCAGCAAGGCAAGTCAATTCTCTTTCATAAGATGTTGTAGCTTATAGTTGGTTGGCAGATGCGGAGCGTGCTAAGTTCATTGTGGAAAAGGTGAGTGTTTTCGCATCTTGGTCGTGGTTGTCTTGACGTAAAGGATGTATAGGCAGAGCAAGAGCGGCAAGCCGCTGTTATCCGGGCGGAGGGTGAAGCAGAGGCTGCGGCTACGATATCACGAGCACTTGAAAAAGCAGGAGAAGCGTTTGTGGCGTTTAGAAAGATTGAGGCGAGTAAGGCCATTGTGCAGTCGCTGGCCAACAATTCAAACGTAACGTATATCCCGAGTGGAGGGGGGAATGTGTTATTGAATGTACCTACGAATAAGTAGAGGATGGAGAACTGTGCTCTTGAAGCTTGAACGGTGATACTGGCATGCAAATTATTCAAAAGTCTCACGGACAAACTTGGTGCTTGCTCTCGACTGTCATCTAGTCTCCTAAGTATCTTTTTCCTTCTCTTCTCTCTCCTCTCTCCTCTCCTCTCTCCTCTTTATCATTTCCTCTCTCTGACGTTCTCGTCTATCATATACTATCTGTTGTTTCCTTTCGTATGTTCGTTTCCTCACAGTTTCCTTCCCCATGTTCACCCTCCGTGTTTCACAGGTCTCATTTCCTTTCATCTTTTCCAATCATGAATCAAATGGGTATGGGAGGTCCGGCTGATGCCCCGGTACGTTTTGTATCTCTTATCTCATTGTCTGCAGAACTGATCTTTGGTTCCATTGACTCGTGCAACAATTTCACCTCGCTTCGTCCGATTATCTGCAATCCAGAGGCGTGCTCATCTTTACGTTGGAAACTTGAGCCCTCGTGTTACAGAGTACATGCTTACCGAAATCTTTGCCGTCGCCGGCCCTGTACAACATGTTAAAATTATTCCCGACCGCAACTATCAACATGGAGGTCTTAACTACGGCTTCGTGGAGTACATGGACATGCGTGCTGCCGAAACTGCCTTGCAGACTCTCAACGGCCGCAAGATCTTTGACACCGAGATTCGAGTCAACTGGGCCTACCAAGGTCAACAAAATAAGGAGGACACTACCGGGCACTATCATGTATTCGTCGGCGACCTCAGTCCCGAGGTGAATGACGAAGTTCTTGCTAAGGCCTTCAGTGCTTTCGGAACCATGTCCGACGCTCGTGTTATGTGGGATATGAACTCTGGGAAGTCCCGTGGTTATGGCTTCCTCGCTTTCCGCGACAAAACAGATGCCGAACAGGCCATCGCCACCATGAACGGAGAGTGGTTGGGTTCCCGCGCCATCCGTGTCAACTGGGCCAACCAGAAAACACAAGGTGGTCCCGCTACGACCGTCGCCGCCTCCCCACGCCCTGGCGCCACTGGTAGTGCCCCTGCCCCTATCAATTTCCAAGGCGGTCCACTCTCCTACGAATCGGTTGTGCAGCAGACTCCTTCCTATAACTCCACTGTGTATGTTGGGAATCTTGTCCCGTACTGCACCCAAGCCGATCTCATCCCACTTTTCCAATCTATCGGTTACTTGTCCGAAATTCGTATGCAGGCAGATCGCGGCTTTGCATTTGTCAAACTGGACACACATGAACACGCTGCGATGGCAATTGTTCAACTCCAAGGTCAGATGGTTCACGGAAGGCCGATCAAATGTAGCTGGGGCAAGGACAGAGCTGATGGCGGAACTGCCCAGCCTGGTCCTCTGACACCGACTACCACTACTGCTCCTTACGCTCAGCTGGTAAATTAAGAATAACCGACTGATTTCTCGTCCGCTTCTAATTATCTCTTTCTTTTTTTGCAGCCTATGTATGGAATACCTCAGCCAAACTCTTACGGACAATATGGATTCGGCGCTTATGGAGGTTTCCCTAACCAAGGTGCTAGTGCGCCAGGCGCTACCGGTCCTGGTTCCCCTGGAATGCCCCAGCCGGCTGCTGCAGGGGGCGCAGGTTTAGGGCTCAGTACTGGTGGCCAACAACCCGGAGCCGATCCTAATGCCACTGCAATTGCTGGTCAGCCCGGTCAAGCACAGTGGGGAGGGGCAGATCCGAACTCCTACTACTCGAACTACTGGGGTGGTCAGTTTTAAGATGAAATAAAATAACTGTAAACTAATTCCTGCCCTCCGCTGTAGGCTACTATGGACAAGCTGGCCAGCAAGCCGGAGACACTCAGATGCAGGGCCCTGCCTAAATATATGTTATTTTCAGATTGCTAAATGTAGCCAGCCCATCCGTCATTCGTTTGCAGATGTTCTCCACTCTGAGCATAGTTTATTTCTTGTCCCTGGCTTGTGATTGCATGAGTAACTCATTCTTTACATTTTTCGTAAAGCTCTTGTTCCATTATCTGCTTTTTCTATATTCCTGTTTCCATGCTTATATGTATTTCAAACGACCTCGACTCCATCTTATAAACTTGATTCAGAGCAGCGCGAATAGGTCACCAGATTATGCAGGAATTAACAGGATATCAGATAGTGCACAGGGTATAGAACATTGGTGGTAGATAAGAGAACCAATTAATCGTCGACAATCAACCATTCGGCGTCAGATCCACTGGATCCTGCACTGGAGATGGAATCCCATCCTTCATCGGGGGAAAGGGACTGTCGTCGTTCGCCACTCCTTTTCCCGATACCGACGATGTGGATACTTCGGAGCTTGTGTCCGCTCCATTACGCAAATGACCTGTGGCTCCTTGCCCCCCGTCAGAGTCATCTCGCCAGTTCAATACCGCTTGATGTCGTGAGCGCATGTTTTCATAAAACTGATTTGCCTCGTTCATTTTGTTTGCTTCGGCCTGTTTGGCGTCCAGCCAACGCTGGAGGAGCTTCGCGTTATCCTTCGTGAGTATCGAGTTGCGCTCCTCTATCTGCCCAAGTTCCAATTGGAGAGTGCTGATTTCGTCGTGTAGGATCTGAGGTGGCGCGCTGAAGCTTATTAACGTCTACAGCAATAGGTAGAGCATACTAACCTGAACAGTGCGATCTTTCTCGGCCATTAGCTCAGCATGCTGATCGACTTTACGCCTTAAGACTGTGATCTCTTCCTTCGTCTTTCTTAAGTTCTCCGAGTCTATTCTCGACAACTCTTCCTTCTCTCTGAGTGTCTCATTCATTGACAATAGACGTTGAGCATTCTGTCCTTGGGTTTTGTAGACAGTTGCTAGCTCGTCGCGTAAAGAAGATATCTGAGATTCTAGCGATGCCATGTATGCGGCGCGTACTGGATTCCTGCCCCGCTCCGGTGGTGAGGTGCATGAGATGTACGTCGACAAGCCAAGGGACTCACTCTTCGCCGTTTCCCGGCACAAACACCGTGGAGCTACTTGAGTTTCCTCTAACAGAGCCAACTGCGCGCAGAAGAGATGCATTGCGTTCCTTCAAGAGTTTTGTTTGTTGTGCCAATCTACGATCTTAATTGAGTTTTGTTTGAATAGAAATAAGCTAACCTGCTGATGGGAGGATCCGAAGACTTACATTGCTCAATGATGGGTGCATATGCTGATTCTTTTGCATTTCTTTCCGTCAGCCGCAGGCGCAGAGTTTCCTGCCAACGAGGCTCCGCCATTTGACAATGTGAACAGTGAGAAGACGGTCGGAGGTTGAAATACCGAATTTGGCAACTCTTGAGTCTGAAACGTTGTCACTTCACAGGCTACAGGTCGTTCGACTCACTCCACCTGCTTTTGCTGTATACCCTTTGGACAATTAAATGGGTCGCGTCTTACTCAAGGTTTGCTTCACCTGCCAACAATAACAACCCGCGTACTCATCCTGTCAATTCTTATTATTATAGGTTATCATCCTCGGTGACAGCGGGTATGTCATGCGTTCTTGAGCCTTGCATCAACGACTCAAGTCGGTTATCTGTTGTAGCGTCGGAAAGACGTCTCTTATGAACCAGTACGTGAACAAGCGGTTTAGCAACCAGTACAAAGCGACTATTGGCGCCGACTTGTGGGTGTCCGTTCTGCGCATGCTACGTGGGACTTACTGCTATGATTGTTAAAGCTTGACTAAAGAAGTGATGGTGGATGATCGGCTCGTTACGATGCAGGCAAGTAATCGTTGGTTTTGTCTAAACTCGACGCCTGATCATGTGCTTTGAATAACAGCTTTGGGATACGGCGGGACAAGAACGCTTCCAATCCCTGGGTGTAGCGTTCTACCGTGGAGCAGACTGTTGTGTCCTTGTGTACGACGTTAACAGTGCAAAGTCTTTTGAAACGCTTGACAGTTGGCGAGACGAGTTCCTTATCCAGGCAAGCCCACATGACCCGGAGAACTTCCCTTTTGTAGTGCTTGGCAATAAGATCGATGTTGAAGAGAACAAACGACAGGTTTTTATTTCCATTCTTCTTTATGGCATCATTGCTCATTGATGGTGACTTTTCAGGTTACGCAGAAGCGTGCGATGACTTGGTGTCAATCTAAAGGCAATATACCGTATTTTGAGACGTCTGCTAAGGAGGCTATTAACGTGGAACAAGCATTCCAAACTGTGGCAAAAAATGCATTGCAACAGGAAGCAGAGGAGCAGTTGTAAGTAAATTTTCCACAGAACGACGTTTGTTCTGACAACCCTTTGACAGGTACGTTGACTATCCAGATCCCATTCAACTTGACTCGGAGAGTTCGCAGAGCTATGGCTGCAATTGTTGAACGCTAGTGGACATATTCAGACACGACATATACGCTACTACGAGATTTGTTTGTGTATAAATTAATTGTCTATGCTAACATGTCGGGGTGACGTCAGATCAGGTGATCCAAATCAGACCTTTGAAACTTCCCGGCTTGCATTGAACTCTGCTCCCGTTCTCAACATGTCAGGTATCCACCAACCCCCAAATCCTCCCATCCTCTATTCCCTTCCTTCCCCTACTGCTCTTTCGCAATCTCTTGAAGCCTTCATTGTCAAAGCACAGAAGGATTCTCTTGACAAGAAGGGTAAATTCACCATAGCCCTCTCTGGCGGTTCTCTTCCAAAATTTCTCAGCGGTCTCAAAGATAACAACGCCATAAAATGGGACAAATGGTACTGCCTCACTCTGCTTTTCCACTTTTGTTGTGTAACCCCCATCTCTAGGCAAGTCTTCTACGCCGACGAGCGTGCAGTACCCCTTGATCATGACGATTCCAATCATGCTGCTTGCCAAAAACATCTGTTTCCCAAAACCATTCCTTCTGAAAACATTCACACTCTTGATCCGAGTTTGCTGGATGATTTGGAAGAGCTCTCTGACGCTTACGAGAAGGAGCTTATTCGCGAGTTTGCACAGAAAGACTCCGCCCGATTCCCTGTCTTCGATCTCATTCTCCTCGGAATGGGGCCGGACGGTCACACAGCTTCCCTTTTCCCCAGTCATGAACTCCTCGTTGAAGAAGATCGATGGGTAGCTTATTTAGAGGATTCACCAAAGCCTCCATCAAAGAGAATCACATTCACTTATCCTGTTATAAATCACGCTGCCAGAGTTGTCTTTGTCGCAGCTGGCAAGGAGAAAGTGGACACCCTTTCCACAGTTTTGGATAAACCAGAGGTCGGGTTACCATCTTCGAGGGTTAGGCCGGTATATCCAGGTCAACTTTATTGGTTTGTCGACGATGCCGCGGTAGAAAAGGTTCAATATTCTCGTACTGCCTTCAAGCTCTAGTCTTCTACACCTCTCATCGGCGGGCTTTAATAATAAAATTTTGGGGTGATGGAAAGCAGTATGTAAAGTAGAAATTCATCTTTTATCTCGTCTTCCCACTTTCTTTTGGACTGCAGAGCTATTCTTGTTTTTCGAGGCTGGTGGTAGACGCTGGTAGACGCTGAACGTTGAGATTCGGTCTGACATGATGGGGGTTCAAACAAATGCGGAACTTCTTTGAGTCGTACCATGATTGAGTATATTTTGCTCATTTCACGACAAGGTCCTCTTCATATTTCTGAGAGACTGTGATGCATATATTCATAACTTCAGGCAAATTGCACCTAGCGAAATGGTTCGTCCCTATGACGACAAACATAACGCTGGTGCACGACCTAACCCACGGCGCGTCGACAGCAGACTGCAATTTCCCCGAATACAAAGGTGGGTGGCAGTATACGTGATGAATGCCAAGTTCTGGCAGGAACCAAGGTGCTTCAGGATATGAGGGAGTTGTTAAGTTGTCGAGCCGACAGATAGTCTTATACCGGCACTATTCTTCGTGTGTGGGATCGAGGAGGAAGACAACGAACTTATAACTGAAATTGTTCACCGGTTTGTTGAGGTATTGGATCGTTACTTTGGAAATGTAAGTACGCCCCGATACTGTTCGACGGAGTCTAGACATTCATCAGGCTCTGGATGCATGCTGGTAAAAATTCACGAATGATGAGGAATACGATTCATGTAAGATTTAGTGAAAATAATCTTATTGGAGATGGGCCAAACCGCCATTCGTCCGGATTATCTTGGTCAAGGGGGGGTTATGGCGGATATACCTAATTGCAAGACTGTTAGTGGAATGGGGGTTGCGTTCAAGAAAGCACTCACTGCGGCCACTTTCCAAGTCAGAGTTGTCCAAACAAGCGTCGATTAATTGCACTGGCGCATTATCATCCGGGGTGGGCGTTGATGACGGAATTTCTCGATGCTTAGATCGTCCATTCTGAGATAGGACTCCTGGAGGAAAAACTACATTCCGGAATAGTCTGAGAGGTAACGAGCGAATCGACTCACCACCCGCTTCACCACAATCCCCATTCCCGTCTCCACCTGACGCTTTTCGAGCAGCCTTCTTTTCGCCCCTTTTAGATGATGGACTACTTTTACCACCTGCGTCCTTCCTCTTAAGTTGATTATCACCTCTATTTGACCCACCACCACCCCCTATCCCTCGGCCCTGATATCCTCGCATCCAGAAGAGTCATTTGCAAGGCGTTCGAGTAGCGCTGAGAAGATAGCCGCTGCAGGGACTGGCAACCGCCAGTAACGTGTTTCTGTGAAATCTTGTTCTTCAGGTGAGAGCGGTATCCTGGAATAGCTTGGGGTTTTATCGTCATCAACAGCCAATGGTTCAAAGATACGAGCGACTTTCTCGGAGGTTGGGGAAGTGTTGGGAGGGGCGTCGACAAACTTTTTGCCACGAATGATGGACAGGTCTGGTAGGTGTGGCGTTTGGATGGTGAATCCAGCCACTGCAGTCGGATTAATGGTTATCATCGTGAAGAGCCCTATGTACGGGGAAATGGCTTTCGGATTCGGTAATTTCACTTGCCCCATCTAAAGCGTCCACCAGAAGATTGAAGACCTCGTCGAAGCTTCAGCGTAGCCTGGGAATCTTAAGCTAGGACGATGCACCTCGTGTAGCGATCTCCGATCAGCTTTAGGAGCATATTTTTCGAGGTATTTGAGGACAGGGATCGGGAGAGAAAGGACAGTGTAATTACTAGTGAAATAGGTGTGACAACTTAGGCATTCTGTTTTCTCCTGTCAATCTGTGTATGCTGATTACAGCTATCTCCACTTACGAACCATGCCATTCATCTGCATTCCTTTTATAGTCTTCAGGTAAAACCCCAAGTTCGACTGTGTTGCGAAGCTGAGGCGCATCAATGTTAGATGGTACTACATCATGTTTTCGTTACATACCTGCTGTCCTAGTGAGCGTCCTGAGCAAATCACACAGCGATATTCATAGGTCCTGCGAATTGCATTTCTAACAGACAGCGAGAAAGTTGCTTGGGAATCTCCCGCCATTAAGTACCATTGTAACTGGTTGTTACCGGTGATGTGGTGGGAGGTGACAAAGGATCGAGATGTACATATGCAGGCTTTTCCAGCAGGTGTATGCTGTACGTCTCGGGCTATCCCCTTCCAAAACTCGTTCACACTACTTGCTAGAGAGCTCGTCATGACAGGAGAACTTCAGGATTCATCCAAGACTGTCGTCCTTTCCTCTGTACGCCCATTAACTTATTGTATTTTAATATTTATCCACAGATGCGAGGGTTAAATCGCTGCGAAGCAGACGAGGCCATAACAAAAGCAATAAATGATATATTCCTAGGTAGATCTGTAGACAACCGACGAGGTTTTCTTAGCTGTGAGCTACAGGAATCATGGGACCAACAAGCAGAATAAGATCGAACAATCGACTATGGCACACCTACGTTTGCTTTGGGAAAAAATCATCTCTGAAGTCAAATTTGGCTGGCGCAGTCCATTCTAACTACAAATGCAATCAGTACGAACCAGAAGAAGAACATGGACAAACTTACGCCGTCTCGACTGGAAGAGGTACGTCGAGTTCGCTCGCTTCGAAAGACTACGTATCGTCGATGTTGAACCATTATCGCAGGATGTCGTTGCATGGCGGAAACATCCCGTGAGATCTCCAACTCAATCTCAGATGCCCATTCCGAACTTTGAATGTTAGAATACTTGGTGCTGAAGGCAGCAAAGCTAGTCTCCAACATTGCCCGAGCACTGCGAGGGCGACATGACCAATAATCTCTGATCCATTCTTGACACCTATCTTTAGATAGGGCAGGGGTACGATCTCGTGGTGGCGCGCATATCAAGGCAAGGTCACCCTCTTCGATAGCCGTCAAAAGGTAGTGGTACGGGAATCTTCCGCTGCTTCAGAAGTAAGAGAGGTTCACACGTACAAGAAAACGTATGCTGACCTATCGAATACGACTAGCGGATCCTCGTTTTCACAATGGAGTTTGGCTACCATCCCAAGCACCGATGGCAGAATATAACACATCCACAATGGATGACTTTGGATTTGCCGGATCTTGTGAAGGACACCAATGGGATCCTCCAAGATAGCACCCGGAGTAAAAGTGACAACGCCTCCTGTAAGCAGTTTTGAGCAGAGAGGAAGGCAAATGATGGGATAAGACATACCACATGGATATATCTCTCGTACTCCCCACTCCTCGGGTGGGATACTTTCATGGGTTCCATAAGTGTAAAATTGAACTTGAGGCAACTTTGAGCATCTCTCAACGAAGAATGGAAATTTGTGAATGGTCTTCAGTGCCCCGACATGTACGAAGACGACGCGGACGTCCGGAGACGAGCTGCTAGGATGCCTTGCACGACATTGTTCCATGATGGAATACAGGAACATCGTTTCCATTGCAGCTTTCTTCTTTTTGACATCTCCTGTCTCCCACCATACGCAGAATGATCGACTGTGCTCTGCAGCAGACATGTATTCGTGAAGCCATGACGGAAATCGCAACATTCGGATGGCTCGTTGATAAACTGGCTTCGTGCGGATGGATCGTTCCCATCTTGCCTTGTCCGCAATCATGGGTTCCATACTGGTCTTGGCGGGCAGGTACACGCTGGGAGGTTTACGCCAGTCTCGCGAAAGTTGTGCCGGGGAGGAAGCAAATGGTACTAGAACAGCCACCAAAGACCCAGCCACATGGAGATCAGGGGGAACTTTGAAGCGCCGGCATAGTGATGCTATGACGTGAGGAAAGAACACAATGTGGGCGATAACATTGTTATCCATAGACACGGGTACAAGGATAACCTTTAAGGACGTCAGTGAAGACAGGCAGAGCCAAGATTAAGACACACTGTTTGCTTCTTCACCATATTCTTCGCGAGCGTGATCATGGCTTTACCATCCTTAGCTTCTTCTTTTGGCGCAAGCCGAGCGTATTGTAGAGGCGGGTTGCATGCTCGCAGAATCGCATTTAGATCGAGAATATTATGAAAGCCAGGGAAATCAAGATGATCCATTGAACCCATTGCGATGCTAAATCGCATTCCCGTGTTTTCAGTAGCGTCAAGGAGGGTAGCATTGCACAGGGGCTCAGATCGACCTCCAGCAGCGTCGATGTAGACACATCCAGACCAGCTCCACTTTTTCTGAATCCTGAAGTACATTATTCGGCATAATAAATAGCAATAAGAGACAAAGAAGTACCTTTGTTTTGGGAGGGGGATCTTTGGTTTTACCAGAGGGCGGGGAGGTACTGGTTCGAAAGGCCTTTCAATAGGCGACCTAGGAACAGCAAAGGATCGTGAACAGGATTCAGCGGACTCGAGCGTCACTCACGGTAGCGGGGCAGCAAGCCTAGAGATAAGACACAGATTTCTTTGAAATTACTAGAAAAAAAAAAGAGCGCTTACTCATCAGGCATGATATTCTGCAGAAAGCTTTCGGCCTGAGCCATGTATGGATCTTCAACGCGTGGTTGGCGCCTCCGTGACAGACTAAATTATTGGATGATCAGTGACCATCGAGCACCAACCCAAACAATGACTTACTGTGTTCCATCCGTCATGAACATCTCGGGGGGATGATCCGACATGGTGTAATGGTCAGGGGACGCGGTATAGGGCATATCTGCACTCATCATCATCGGAGACATAGAAGCTGATGGGCGCGACGTCGAAGATGCGTTCAACGCTGCTAGCGTTGGATCCCGGCGCTCCACCGGGGGCTGCATATTGACTGAATTCCTGCGATCAACCTCTCGAACCACCGGGGGCTGCATGTCGATTGAATCCCTACGATCAACGTCTGGACCCCCGATAGGACTTTGCGTAGGTGCTTGAGCCTTCTTCTTAAAGCTGAGGTTCATCAACGAATTGGCAGGAGTCTTAAGCTGAGGTACCAGGGGTCGTCCAGCAACAGCAGCAGAACCTACGTCTCTAGGATTAGTAGGATTGAGGGCTCCTTGTGCAAGTCTTTGTTTCGTTGAGATCCCGCTTCCCGAGGCATGCTTGCTGGGCGCCATCCCCAAGAGCTTGTTGTGCGGGTTGGTAGGAACTCGACGTGGTATTTTTGGAAGACTGGGCGGAGCGACTTTTGCAGATGAAGGGGCGGGCTTATCGGGTGCAGGAGAAGCGGTGTTAGTGAGAGGTCCTTCGGGAGAAGGCGCGGAAAAGAGAGAAGTAGGCGAATGTGATGAATTTGTTTGCTCGTCTGTCGTTTTCTTTTACAGGTACACAGGTATGAGTCAAACTGATATTATAAACAATAAGGGATAACTACCTTCTCACCGGCCTGCTGCCCTTGCGTGGTGTGAGTGTAGGACGTGGAAGTCGACTCGGATCTTCTGGGTAATAGAATTTTCGGTCTTTCTGCAGCATTTTGCCTGGCTTGATCCTTTGCGCATCGGTGAGCATCTGTTGAACAGAACCAGGTGGACGCCAACCTGATCCTTGTCATGAGTCATTGCGTGATCCATCTTCATCATCTTCTGAGGCGGTGTATCCATCTTGGTCATTAGAGGAGCATATATAGCATATGAATAATGACGCTACGGAGCAAAGAAAAAGTACGCACGTCTTCATCCGAGGAATGCGCCCGAAGCCGCTTCCGACTGATGCGAATGCGAAGTGGCTCATCGTCATTCGAGTGGTCAGACGCCTGTTAACAACGAAAGAAGCATGAGTCCTAGACCTCGCAGCCTGAAACACGAGAGAACCTTGTGTTGGGACGACGATGCGACAGGCCGTTGCGTCATCAAATCGATGGACGGTGATATTTTCCGCCTCTTCTTTCTCTGTCCAGAACGATCGGTAAGTCATTGTCAGAGGAACAAAGAGTGACGACCACACACTTTCGCAGTCCGCTCCCGTTCTTCTTTCTCCCTCCTGAGGCGAATCCTTTCTTGCTCGTTATTAAACTCTGTCGCAAAATAATTCTTTTCCTTTTCTAAAGAGGTTTGATCAGCTTCCATGGGACGTAAAATGCCAGAGTTTTCGCTCAACTGATCCATTTCTCTTTGGCCTTTATAGTGTGGTTAATACTATAATCCTTGTTATCTGTCCCAACGTGATCCCAGAAACTGGCGAGGAGACGCTGACAGCCTGCAACGTTGCTTTCTGGTTCCCAGCTAAAAGCGATGTCAGCGAGTATATATATACGAGAATAGGTGGTAGCGTTACCTGTCCGCATCAGAGCCATATCCAGCCCACTGATTATGATCAAGTTGTTAGAAAGTAATACCAGGCAAGTTGATATACGTAAAGCACCTTTACGAGATATTCCTGTTCATAGGGAAAACAAATCTGTGAACGTCACACGAGAAGTAAGGGGCTGTCTTACCCATTTGCCTGCAGGCTTTTTCTTCTGGTTTGGTTTGCCCTTGCCCTTTCTGTCCTTCTTCTTTTTGCCAGTGTCACTGTCGTCATCGCTGTCCTCTTCGTCGCTAGATATAGGGGCTACGCGCGCTTGAGTGATGACTTCTGTTTTTGGTGGAAGATAAGCGAGATGGTCTTCCTCTTGAGGGCGAAGAGAAAGGAAGCGAACCGACGTGAAAGACCTCTTGTTCTGGGCTAGGACTGGCTGGTCTCTTTTTACTCTTACCCATTTCACAGAGAATTTAAGCAAGGCAGGTTTAGGTAAGTTCAAACTGGTGATAACTAAGCACTGATCAACTGAAGAATATCTGCACAGTTCTATAGATAGAAATAACATAATGAATGGGGCAACTTGGATATATGACTGGGCCGCACAGACTGGCGTCTGATTGAGGGAGCTACAGAGGAGAAGATAAAGAGGAAGAAGGGGGGTGAAAAGCGGCGCATGGGACATTGTAGGCGAGGCTGGCAACGGTACTTTCAAGATAAATGACGCACGATTCGTACTTAACTATAAGAGAATCACGACCAACAGGGACCCACATGTCGACAGCGGCCAGTCTGCTACTGTCAAGACTAGCGCGTCTGTGATTGTAAGGAGACCACTGAGGGTTGGAGTGTTTAAAGAAGAGGTTGATAGAGGACGATGACGGGGGGAAGAGATTGGGAGAAGAGTGTCTGTTGTGGAGACTGCCAGTTTTGAGAGGTTGGATTGGTGGAAGAGGAGCAACAGCCCTTTGTCGAGAATGTAAAGAGTGGTGAGATCAGCACAGACGACGATGATGATGACAGGTGACTCTTTCATGTGATGCCTCCTCCTCAACCCATTGCTAAACGTCTCCTCTTTCCAAATCACTCTACCATCCCTCCTCTTCTACTTTCATCTCCTCATCTTGATCATGAGCTATATGACTTCATTGCTCTTGCCCTTCGTGCATTTGTCGTCCCTTGGTGGTCAAAAATATCTAGATATGACAAAGAATTTCTTCCTCAGATCACTCACGTCCTCACCACCGTCATTCGCGTGCTCGAAGCTCGTCTCTTAGCTGCTGATATACCCTTGCTCCTTCTCCACCATGTTCCTATCATCATCACTCAACATTATCGCGACTACCGTAACGCTACCGCCAAACTTTCTACTTCTTACGCCAGTGCTGGCGCCGCGTCTTTGTCACAGCTCTTTCACCAGCTACAACCACACATGGCCGTGTCTTCAGATGGAAGGATAGATACAGAGTACTTGCGTCAGGTGGTCGATCGTATCCTGAACCACTGTCTCCCCCATGAGGATTATCAGCCTGACGCTGAGCGCTTCATCATACGCGAAGTCATCGTCAAACTCGTCTTGAATGATGTTATACCCAAGATCTCCCAGCCGTGGTTTATAGAGCAGTCAATACTTCTTCTACTCCAGAACCAGGTGCCTTGACTACTTAACCCGTCACCCTTCCCTCTAACGATCCTCCCAATAGCTTCCACCAAAATTCACCCCGTTTCGCCCCTCCTCATACACGTTTCACAACCTCCTCGTGCTCTTTCTCTCCGCAGTCCAATCCATCTCAGGAGCATGTCTGGCTCTAATCGAAGCCTACAAACAAACAGTGAACACTATAAAACGCGTACATCAAATCCAGCCCGAGCCCAAGCCTCCAAACTCCCGCCCCATTCCTTCTTTATCCCCATCCCCAACCGCCTCCACTTCCTCATTGCCCTCCCCTCCAGCCACGTCTTCACATCCAACTCCCGGGAGTTATAGTTCTCCTCCACTCATCATGATCTCAAAAATATTCACCTTCCACCAGCGTATCGCAGCCACAACTCTCTTCACAATTATACACATGCTCACCACCCTTTCCTCATCCTTTCTCGACAGGTTGCTTTCTCCTTCCCCGCGTCGCTAAATCGCTGATCCCATCTCTTAGACTCTTCCCTCATTTTCTCATGTCGCACCTCTCCCCTTCCTTCCTCCTCACCACAACGCGTCTCGCAAAACGCACCCTCTTCCCAAACGGCTATCCTGGTTCTTCACCTCCTGAGCCCTCTCCAGAAGAACAATCAGAGGTACGCGCCCGTCTCGTCTCGTGGAGACCTGTTGGAGTTCTCTGTATGTTGCTTTTCCTCTCACCTTGGAACCTTGACTAAGGTTCACACTGTCTGGAGCGCATTTAACGCCATTTATCCTTGGTCCAGATCCATCAAAAACTCTTGGTGAAGCCCTGGATCCGCTCAGCAGCGCTCCGTGTAATGTTCACCTCGTATTGCTGCTTTTGGACTGTATTGTTGTGACTCTGTTCCCCGAGTTGGCTGTGGATGGGATGATGGACGAGGGTGATGGAATAAAATCAACCAGTGTATGAATTCCGTATGCAACTGTACATGATTGTTGTGTAAACTTATTGACCAAGTATAAAATCAGGAGTGACTAATGGTATGTATATATAGATATGGATAACTACAAAGCTACTATAGTTCTGTGGTCCAGGGCAGATAAGGGAAATATGGTACAGAATATGTTCAGTATACTGTGTGAAATCATAAAAGGAGGAACAGAAATCCTAACACCACTACTCCTTGCCATGGGAGGATGGCACCAATTCATACTCTAGCTCAGCTTCAGCCACAACTTCGGCTTCAGGGTTGGTCTCTGGTTCAGGACCAGGGGCTGTGTTGGGCTGTGCACCTCCTTCAGCCTCTATGGCACGTTGTACTCCCTGTATAAATGCCATCTTGACAATGTTCATCATCAAGTAGGGAGCAAGGAAAATAAACACACCATGATGGCACTGCCCAAATGATTGACTCTAGCCTCATTTTGTTCAGGCTCAGGCTCAGGTGCTGGATCTTCATGGTGAGGGTGGGCAGCAACCTCAGCCTCGGAGCCTGTGGCTGAGGCAACAGGCGGAGAGAGCTAAAAGTTTTATTTAGAATGGAGAAGTTTCAAATGGAAATGTGACTTACCGGAGGAATAGCTCCCAGAAAGATACCTTCCTCGTCATAAATTGTGTTCTAGCACAAGTGGGTTCATATCAGGAGAATACATTGAAAACATGTGAACACACAAGAAACCTCAAATATGAGGATTGTTCGAGCCTGTAAGGAAAGCATCGCCGATATGGGTGGAAACGGCCAAGCGGTCGGCCTTGATATGTTGGGAGACGCATGGAATCCTCGTATTCATATGTTAGCATCGCTTGCTCGAAACTGGGGAGGTAAGGGCCGCGTTGTTCTTGCGGAGAATCGAGAGGGTTGAAAGGCATATCGAAGGAAAAAGAGGGTAGACGTTGACAAAAGAATGAGGGGAGGGCTTAGATTTTATAGAAAAAGCAGGAGACTAGATTGACAGTGGTGTGGGGGAAGAATTAGAATCTCCTCCACTCCAATTTAAACGTCGACCCCGGAGGCGGGCGGTTCGGAGAGGATCTTGACCGAAAATGCAGATAACGGTGTCTTTACGCAGACCTGCATTGAAAAAATTTCCAATGTGGCAAAGCGGCGTGGAATCTGACGCAAAAAAGTTGCAAAAAAGGCAACCCTCTGAACTCAATCGCTCGGCATTATCCAATACCTCTGATTGACTTCTGTCATCTGGAAAACCGTTGCTTGTTCAATCGCATGGAACGATAGATGCTGCTTGCACTGAAGAGGGCGCTCTGAGATTCTGCTCGACAAAGCGGCGGATACACGCGTGTCACACCAGTCTAGCGCCCCGAATGGGTGTTTAACGGCGGCAGCAGGCCTGCTGAACATCCTTTGGTGAAGGCCGATTGACACCAACGGCGGCTTGCAAAGCATGTCCTTTGCTGTGGCTTTGGAAGAGGAGCTTTGGGTGATCCTCTGAGTTTTATCCACTTAGCGCCGTGGTGTGGGACTGGGAGACGACATGGACGAAATGCCCACAGCAGCACTCCTGATCGACCTTTCCCAAGGATGAATCCATCGCCTCTACAGACCACCCACCGCAGAAACCCTGCACGTCTTCCCTTCCCTAGCCCGCAGTCGGTCAAAAATTCCCACGTGACCACATCGCGTGATCGCGTCCAATATAAGGAGAGCGCGTGAGTCAGTGTCACGTCAGCCGCTGCTTGTTTCCCAACCATCTGACAGTTCTCCCGAAAGTGATGAATGGCAGGAAGTACTCCTTCTATAAGTATGCTTAGTATGCATCAATCTTTTCAAATCATGAAGCCCCTACCTCAAGTTCAATACCGTTGATGCAAGTATCCCTCATCAAGATCGGTCGTGGATGAATTTCAAGGATCTATCGCTTGGGGATGTCAACAGGAAGATGGGAATGACTCACTCCGCCGAAAGCAAGAGTAATATCGTGGCATGCTTCCTTGTCCAAGTTGCTTATCCCCCAAGTTGCCCTCGAAGATGGAATGACTCACTGCGTCGAGAATGAGTGATATCCCCCGTCACTATACAAGTTATCCTCAAAAATCACAAATCTCCTTCGGAAATAACTCCATGCGTTGCAAGCAAGTGTGATGATCTGGGACGACGCCCCCCGCCGAAGAGGTGCTTTCAATACATCCAAAAACCAAGTAAGGCATGCCATCCCATGAATATTTTGTCAAGAAGCAACAAGAATTTCTTTTGGAAAATCTGAGGCCTGCGCAATTTTTTTTGCAGAGAGGATGTCGTCGAAATGACACCTGGCAAGATGCCCATCCTCGTTCGTCATTGGACAAGGAGGGCGAGCGGAATAATGGACTCACCTGCTCAAGGATGAAGTAAAAGGTGTCCTCTGAAGGCCCCCTGCTCGCCAACTTTACAAAGACCCGACTGCAACTAGCTGTGGATGCCACCATGCTGACCATCAACGTTCGAAGCCCCAACCAATATATCCATGAAACAAGTTTTTGACGTTGTGTGATATGTCGTACTGACGTGACGAGTACAGATTCAAAAATCCGGAGCTTAACGCTGAACAATGGGCATGTTGTTGTGGGTGAGTTATGAGAGTGAAGTCATATCAAAAATTGGAAATTTCCGGCACAATGGTTCAGCAAACTCCTTTTCGGGAAATCCAGCGTTTTTGTAACCTTTTCTCCAGGTCACCGAATCCCAGAATATTGTTCAGATCAACATTCGATATATGGAGCCGCATGAAGAGAGTTGGACAACACAAAACGTGTCATGAGGTCCATAATTATCTTCCATGTAAGTCACGGAAACCTCATTCTGCGGTTCCTTTATCTATGCTGCATATTCTGACGTCTCTCACTGCATTCATAGCAACAGAGAGGTCAAACTGCAAGTGGTTGCATTTATTACGTTGGTGGAAGGAGTTTGCACGACGGCGACTTTCCTGACATCCACGGTTACACCGAGGACCCACATTGATTGGACCCGAAAGTAGTCCTTCATTAACGCAAGTCCACCTCACTGAAAATATGTAAAGCAAAGGTCAGTTTTAAAGCTCTCGTGCCATTTATCTCACATTTCTTGCTCGTATTTGCATCTGCAAGTTTTCTGCAGCGTGCGATCTTCGAAGCAACATCACCTGCACAAACTTATCAATAGCACCATTGCTACCAATCGTTTTCATCCCACGTGAAGCTCCTCGCCTACAATTACCAAGTTCGGTACGTTTAGGCACTTGTTATCGGCGAACTTGATATTCGAAGGTTTTTAGATTCTACGTTTCTGCAGTATCACGAAAGATACTTTATTGCACCCCAGAAATACGCCACAGTTCCAGATTGGGTTACTCCTAATGACCCTTTCCTGACCGGTAGGAACTCTTCTTCTTCGCATTGCCAATTCGCCAATATCGAATCTTCCGCAAGCCTTCTCGGACCTTCAACCAGTTTCTCAAGAGCGGCAGTAGCTTCGCTGAGTCCTAAGCTCCTAGAAGAATAGGTGGAGCTTTCTATATGCCCCACGCGGAGGCCTTTTAGCGACTGTTTTGCTATATCCCTTAGCACCGCTCGTCTTTTTGTGCGTTCGTCTTGGTTACTCTTAGGTCACCGAAGATTCACTGAGGCGCTATATCAACTGAGCACCGACAATTGCATTACAAGCTGTTTTGCCTATCCTGTTGTTGCTCTTAAGAGTTGGTTGGCCGCCATTACTAGTCATTGTTGCTTGTTTAATTATGCTAATTAAAATCGGATTTTGAGGATATATACAGGAAGCTGATTACCTGAAACCCTGAAAAGTAGTTGCGCAGTGCTACAAGATTACATGATGAAAGCAAGCAGTGGAGGATGTATGTACATGACTAAGTTCTCCATTATTATTTAAGTTATGGCCTGTAATATAACGCCAGATGAGCAGCTGACATCACGAGAGCCTAAAGAGGAACATACACCGATCCATAAAGTGTGTGGTCCAGATCAGTTTCGACTGTGACATCGTCTCCACTTTGGGCAGCTGGTTCACGATTTTGAGCGGGGTCTGTGTTTGCGCCTGCCTCGGCCATTATCGCATGCCGAACTCCCTGTATAAAAGTCTCCTCAAAAATCAGGAAGTGATAAGTTAGTATGGAGCAAGGCGAAAGAATGAGGGCATACCATCACGGAGTCACCAAACCAATTAACTCTGACCTCGCCCAGCTGTTGTCGTCCTTGCCCAGCCACAGGATTTTGCGGTAGATTCAAAACGATCGGAGGAACTTGTGCAGCGACATCAGCGCCAATTCTGGGGGCTTCGGGTGCAGCAATAAGCGCATTGCGCTGATGAATTTGGTAAGTGGTGTTTGATGAGGGGGGCCATGACTTACAGGAGGAGCAAATGACGGTACTTCGAGGAAGACACATTCCTCATCATATATTGTATTCTGAGGCAGCGATTTCAAGTCAGACGGAAAACATACATTGAGAGGAGGGGAGAAGGACAAATGCACCATGTATCGCGTCATCGACGATGGTCCTTCGAGCCTAGGCGGAGAGCGTCGCAAATAAGGATGATAGCGACCGAGTTGCCGTCCCTGGTATGAGGGCAGCCTCATGGAATCCTCATATTCATATGTTAACATTACTTCCTGAAAGGTGGGAAGGTATGGCTGCCGCCCGTCCTGAGGATTTGGGTTGAAAGGCATGTCTCGACTGCGCAAGGTCGTGTCTGTTGAACAGAGGTGATGCCTGATTGATCAATGACAGATAGCAGAGGTAGTGTGGGGAAAGAACTCAGGGTCTCCCACCCCGTTTTTAAAGTGAGCCCCGGACGGGGGCGGGCGGCGAGGGTCTTTACCGAATATATGTATAACAAAGTCCTTATGCCAAATCGTGTTCCAATATTTCCAGGTGGTAAGGCAGCGTGGAAGTCGCGAAAAAGGCAACTCTCTGAATTCCAACCACTCTGCGCTACCATGCCACCCTAGTTTCGTTTCCGCCAGCTAAACGCCGTCATTTTCATCGCATTTCCAATTGCATCAAGACCACGGTCTGGTGTTTCATTCCAGAACTGCTGCTACCTGATTCGTTGGCGCCAACATCAATAGACCTTCGGTCATATTGGCAAGTCATTTCGGCGAATTATGGTATTCTGAGAGGTCCCATCGGTAGTTTGGACTTCAGTTCAACCTAAAAACCTATTGAGCAAACGGCAGCGTTGGGACGATTCATGTGTGTTCTCCACTGAGTGCCATGTTGGCTCACATTTCGCCAATCCCATCGGTAGATCCAGATGCCATAGGTGCAAAGCCCCATGGATGCAGAGCCCGTAGGCAGCAGCCGCGCCCGCATCAATGATTCACTTGGTGAGCCCTAATCAGGGATTCATACTGCCTGTAGACCATCGCGTACAACTGTCCTTTCTTTCCTTCAGATGACATTCCCTTGCTCAAGCAGAGCATACCGTCGCTTACGATGGTACCACAATTTGTCTCACGTGATCACTTCGCGTGATCGCGTCGACCGCGTGAGTCATTGGGTCAATGGCTTGTTCCCAACCATCTGACAGCTCTTCCTCGAGAAGGATGAATAACAGGCAGCATTCCTTTATAAGTATGATCAGTATGCAAAATGCTCCTCAGACCATCAAATCATACCTCAAATTCAACGATACTCTGCAACTCTCAGATTATACCCATGTCAGGATGAATTTCAAGGATCTATTGGTGCAATGTCAACAGCAAGATGGCAACGAATCTCAGCGCCGAAATCAGCTGTGGTAATGCGGCTTGCTCCAGATGCCCTCAGAACATCCAAAATTTTTGTTGAAGACCGTGTGAGGCATGTCCATTGGCAAAAACCCTGGCAGAAAGCAAGATAATTCTACGCAAGGTTGAGACATATTTCCATCGGCGGCATGTTCTTGAAATGTCCTGGCCTTCGAGACCGTCCCTCAGTGATCATCGGAGCAGGAGGCAGATCAAGCGGAGCAAATAACTCACCCGCTCAAGGGTGCAACAGTAGCGTCTTCTATGTCAGTCCTGCGTTCCCCGACTTGACAGAGATCCAGCCGTAGCCAACATTGCATGCCACCATAGCTGCTCATCGCGATCCACGTTTG
This sequence comes from Tricholoma matsutake, assembly GCA_026075535.2. Lineage (NCBI taxonomy): Eukaryota > Fungi > Basidiomycota > Agaricomycetes > Agaricales > Tricholomataceae > Tricholoma > Tricholoma matsutake. Next base: position 6,301,316 of record AP026540.1, on the reverse strand, counting down.
GAGCCGCAAGGTGAACACCCGCGGTCAGATATTCATGGGACAAGTTTTCTACATTGCGTGATATGATGGTGATTGAGTACTGATGGCTTCAGATCAAATCGTCGCTGAACGCTGAAGAATGAACGTTGAACGGTAGAGATGTGACCGTTGGTGTGAAGGTACTAATTGGTATGTAATAAAGGTATGCCGCTAATATCAAACAATTGGAAATTCCCGATACATTGATTTGGCAGCCAAGCTCTGCCTGGTCTCTTCGAAAATTCCCGTCATAGTTCTCCGCAGTCCCCTTCGTTGAAAATGGGGATTGAGCCAAAGGTTTGTCTGGAATTTTCACTATTTGCTCTTCGTATTTGACTGGCTCACTCTCACGATTCACGAAGACCAAAGTTCATGTCTCGGATATGAGATCCCCGGGAATCGATATCGTGGCTTGTCATTCACACTGAGGACGAGCATATCTACTTATGTAGCGACTCTAATTCCGCCATTCACCCCCCTTTGCATTTTTGCACCTCATCCAGATTGCCGAAGGCTAGAACAGACTGAGACAAGTCCGTGTTTTACGCGTGACAGCGAATCTTTGGAAGAGCATTGTCTCCTGTCCACATCTACTCTGTTCTCGACAACCTTTTAGATACTCGCTTTCACTGCTTTGGAACCCTCAACCAACCTGTCGGAGTCTAGACAAATCCGTGGATCTGTATGAGGTGAGAAAAATTCTAGTGCGGGTTCAATCCGCCAATTGTCGTTGCTCACTAGTCTTTTTTTGTGCGCCGTTTCTTGGAAGGCAACCAAATTATACCCGGTGCGCTACAACTGTTTTTCCTGTGGGCAACATGTAAGAGCTACAGTGTGGTTTCTGAGTGGCCGAACTCATCATGCTAATGCTTGCACGGTAACACTCTTGATACTTGGCTGACGACTTCCGGATGAACAGACGTGCAACTGGTTCTGACCCTTCCTATCGATGACTGGTTCGTTTCTTGGCACTGTGATCAATCCCAATGGATGTGAAAGTCTTTATTTCAATTTCCTGGAGGTTCAGCATTGCAGCCTCTGCCAGCAATGAATTATTTTGTTTTAATTATCTACATATGCTAGCCAAGCTCAAGTTTCTTGCTTCTATTTGTATGTTCAAACAGGCTTGCAGTAGCAGTATCTGTGTGTGCCCAAGAAATCATCTGCCATGGATCTTTAGTACGGAAATGGAACGCTTTCGAAGGTTTCTACAATTAGACTTCTCTCTGGTACTTATCGATGAACACAGACCGGCAGTCCTCGCGGGGTTAAACTATTCAGAAACCCCCCTTCCATCAGAAACCCAGGGGTTTCTCAGGGTTTTTTGAGAAACCCCTGGTATTTACTATTTGCTCAAATTAAGTTTATGGTGAGCGGAATGATCACGGTGATGGGGCGGGCATCACCTTGCCACATCGCCTAGCTCTCAAATCCACTCAACCACTTTGGGGACACCTCACACAACAGACAGAACAAGGTTTCAACACAGGTAAAATGATGAGAAAATGATGTCAAAATGATCCTTTTTATCAATGTGAAGTCCAGTATAAAATAAGGAAAAAAAGAATACTTTTAAGTCAGAGGAAAAGAGTCTTTTTCTCCAGGTGAAAACATAGTCAAAAGGCATCTAAAATGTGTCTGAAATGATGCTGAAATGATGAAGAAATGATTCATTTTTACTATATTTGTACTTGCTTTCATTAACTTTTTCTCCAGGAAGATTTTAGGCTATCCATGGCTTCGAGACCATAGCCCAGAGGTCAACTGGCATACAGGGGAGGTTACAATGAGCCAGCATCCATCCTGCTGTTGCACTTGTTTCACGGAAGCCAGACAAGAACACCGTGGACAAAGGGCCTCAATACAACATACTCAGAAGTGTTGTGCCGGACCCCTGCCTATACCTGAAGTGGAGTTAGAAGGGGTTCCTAATCTGATGCCGGACTCGGATGATGATGATGAGGAGCCAGAGGAAGTGGAGGAAGGTGATCGGATCTTCTACACTGTGATTCATCTATTGCACGAGGTGTGTGCTACATTGAACATATTCCAATGCCTCGCCGAGGCCTTCCACAAAAACAATGCTGCTAAATCCTCTACTGATTCCTTGCTTCCTCATCTCCATGAGTTTGGGGATGTGTTCTCCAAGGAATTGTTTGACTCTCTCCCTGTGTGCAAGCCATGGGATCACGTGATTGAACTCACCCCCGGTGCAACCCCTTCATCCTGCAAGGTCTATCCTCTCTCTCCTGAAGAACAGTGACAGCTTGACCAGTTCATTGATGAGCACCTGGCCTCCGGATATATTTGACCAATGAAGTCACCCATGGCCTCTCCCTTTTTCTTTGTCAAGAAGAAGGATGGCTTGCTTCAACCGGTTCAAGACTACAGAAGGCTCAATGACATCACAGTCAAAAATCGCTACCCTGTTGAAATTAATTACCAATATTGTTGCATGTGCATATTCTCCCACATTAATTACCAATATTGATACATGTTTCATATGCATATTCCTCTGGAGTCATGTGATATCCTTACTATTATGTATATAAGGAGAACCTGTACTATAGTAGGAATATAGTGTTCTTACCTCTGCTAACCCTAGCTGTAAGTCTAAGTAAACCCCAGGTAGGTTGTAAGGAACGTGTTGTCTCTTCCACTGTGCAGTGTATATAGTCTGCTCCAACAGGTTATGGGCCCTGCTGGGCACGTCGCGAACGCGCCTTAATTGGCTGCGAACGACGTTGACTTCATCGTCTCCAAATTATAACCTTGCGCTCTTCATGAGCTGCATTGTGCTCCCTGCGAGCTGCACATAAAACCTAGGTTGACTAGGGTTAACCACTCTGAAGGAGTGTTTTCTCCTTAGAACGTTAAATGTGTTTTATTGAGTAAAAAGACTGATTGAGCGCTTTTAACAGCTGCCACCACAAAATCATGTCTTCAACTCTTGAGAAACTCGTTCAAACTTTCGATGGATCAAATTACATTCAATGGGCCGACTCAATGAAGGCGTGGCTCAGGTCTCAGGGCCTCTGGCAAATAACTAGCGGGGCAGAGCAAAAACCGCCCCTGGCGCCTCCCTTGACGGCGATGAACGCTACTTTGGTAGCGGATGCTAATGCCAAGCTCCAGACCTGGAGCAACAAAAATGACCAGGCCATTGGTAGCCTAGTGCTCCACCTGGCCCCCTCCATTCGGCAGCGTGCCAACTCAAAGGACACTGCTGAGGAGGTGTGGGATCTCATCCGCACCGATTATGGTGTGGACGGCCCCTCCCAAGTCTTCGCGGACTTTAGGTCCGCAATAGCGATCAAGATCCCGGCTGCGAACCCCACATCAGAGATTGCTAGAATGGCAGACAAATTTGAGCGCCTTACGGCTGCTAACGTCGCCATCCCTGAGCTAGTGCAAGCAATGATTCTACTTGCTGCGATGCTGCGCAAGTACAATTCCTTGTCCGCAACGGTCCTTAACACGACCGCTACTAGCGCCTTGACATTTAAACATGTCAAGGACTCCATTGTCGCTGAAGCCTCAAGGTGCACAGCAGTAGGAAAGCCCGCTGGCCAGCCTCAGGCCAACAAACTTTCCGCTGTTAAATGCAAAGGGGGAAACCCCAAATGGCAGCCCAAAGAAGGGCAAAACAGCAATGGAGACTCGTCCCGAAAGTGTGGACGACGTGGGGACAGAAAGACTAAGGAGGAGAAGCCAAAGGATAAACATACCCACCTCGCCTCCAAAGCCTATACCACCATAAATGGTAATGGCACCATCATACCGCTGATGCCGCTTATACAGCACATCGAAAGACGCGAACACACTCCCACAAGGGATCCTCGCCGCCGACCGCCTGCACAGGCATATACGGGCACGGCCTCTACCTCTCATTTGGTTTATGCCAAATATCAGCAAGCTCGAGACACCCTCGAGCAAATGCAACTTCCGCGCAGCGCGAAAAATCTGCGACTGCTGGAAGAGCACCTGACGGTGAGAGAAGGAAAGAGAAGAAGGATAGAACCAGAACCCGAGTCTAGGATCGAGGAGGTAGAAGACGATACCGTCTCCCTCGGATCTGAACCTCCGGTGTCTGATGAGGAAGTGTGGAAAGCCGTCGACAAAATCCTCGTCGATGAACCCCTTGATACAGGGGCATATGATGACAGGTCAGTCCTTTTCCCTGCCACAAGCACTAAGATTAATATTCCTATGAATACAGCGAACTTTTCATGTGAAATTTTACCGCTATTAAATGTATCATGGAATTATTTAGATCTTAATATATGTGCTATGTGTGCAAAGGGAGATTGTAAGAAAGGTGCTGACTGGATCATGGATTCAGGCGCATCAAAACACTTCACTGGTGAAATAAAAGATTTTGCTTCTTACGAGCCTTTACCGAGAAAGGACTCTACCTTGGTCCAAACGGCCACTGGTACTACTCATATAGTAGGAAAAGGAGCAGTCTTCATTAAACACCAGGTAGTATGTCATGGGAAGTCAGAGACGTGTGAAACACGGTTATACCCCGTCTACTACATACCCGACATTAATACTCGATTGATGTCAATGGGGGTCTTTTTACAAGACGGAAGTGATGTGCGTGGTTCCTCCGCACACATTTCATTTATCGAGCATGGAAACCCAATCATGCATTGTGTCCCTCTAAGGAGGAATGACACGATCTATTGGGCTTGGACTCATATATTGAGCACCAAAAAGGTTAATGTCGCGACCATTTATGTCGCTGACTACTTGACTTGGCATAGGCGACTTGGACACCCATCCAAAGAGGCGCTAGGGAAAATGCCTAAAAGCACCATAAAATTCCCAAGGAATTTAATTATTCCTAAAGACAAAATTATATGTCCAGGGTGTGCAGAAGGGAAAATGACCTCAAAATCTTTTCCCAAGTCAGACTCACGAGCTGACAAATCCTTTGAATTAATACATTCCGACCTAAAGGAACTCCCAGTACTATCGTACCACAAACATAAATACTTCATTGTATTTCTTGATGACAAAACGTCACATATTTGGGTCCAATGTCTCAGAAAGAAATCTGACGCTGCTGCAGCGATTAGACAATTTCAAGCGATGGCTAAAACCCAATATGGCACTACAATCAAGCGCTGGCGTGTTGATCCAGGGGGGGAGTTCAAGGATCGTGAGCTACAAAAACAGCTCAAGGACTTAGGCATCAAAATAGAGATGTCTGCACCCCACGTTCATCAACAGAACGGGCACGCAGAGCGCGCCATAAGGACAATAATGGAAAAGTCGCAAACCTTGCGATTCACCGCTTGTCTACCACAATCATGGTGGGAATTTTGCATAGAACATGCAACACATTTATACAACTGAACCCCAATAAGGCGCCTGAAATGGCTGACACCTTTTGAGGACCTGACAAAGGTCCGCCCAGATCTAAACAATCTGAAGGTCTTCGGTTGCGGTGCTTATGTCTATCTACCAAAGGAAAAACGTCCAACAACATTATCTCCTCGATCGGAGTTAATGACGTACCTTGGAGTAGAAGATGGCATTAAAGCATATTGTTTCATGCGACAAAATGGCGCAATATTCATTGGTGCTACGGCACTATTTGATGAAACGATGTTCCCATGCTGTCCCGGAGCTAAAACTCCTGCCAAGACAGACCTTGGTGATTTTCCACCTCCAGAACCAGAAGATGATGACCACTCATCTGGAACGGATGGCGATGACCCTATACCGCCACAAAATCCACCCCTTCCTCCATCATTAGAAGATGATGATGATGATTTACCAAGCGAGCAAAAGGCACATGACGATGCGACTAATGCTCCTCCTCTGCCGCCTCCAGTTAACACTGAGGACTTTCGTCCAAGACATGAAGATCAACAGGAATGGCAGCAATTGCCCCGTTGATCAGGCAGGCAGAGGAAAATCCCAAACCATCCTGGCAATACCTATGGAGAACAGCGACTCCCCTCTGACATAGAGAGAGACATTGCGCGTGATCAATATTGGAAGAAGTCTGTGGGTCAAGATTCGGATCATAACCGAACACGACCACGACCTGAACAGCAAGAACCGGTTGCTGGACCGAGTTCGGCACCCCACAAGAGTGTGCCTGATTCCAATAATCAAGAACATGATTACCCAATGGGGGAACCGGACGAAGCAGGTTATATTAAAAAGATAACCAAGGAAGGTGGAGATGAGCTTATCCACTGGCTGTTATCAAAAGCAGTCACACCATCAAGCGGAAAAAGCCTAGTTCCAAACCAATTTCGTGATATTGCGCGCCTACCCCGGCAGCAGCAACTTGAGTGGAAACAGGCTTGTCATAAAGAGTTAGAGGCTCTTCGCAAGCGACAAGTCTATGATATCGTCGATCTTCCACATGATCGGAAAACGATCAAAAATAGATGGGTTTTCTCCATGAAATCAGACGGAAGAAAACAAGCCAGACTCGTGGCCAAAGGCTTTTCACAAGTCGAAGGCGTTGACTTTGATGAGATTTTCTCACCAGTAGTCCGCTACAAGACCATATGCCTCATGTTTGCCCTTGCATCTCTAGAAGGCATGTATATGACTGGTCTAGATGTAAAAACCGCATTTTTATATGGCAAACTTGATGAGGAGATCTATATGGATCTACCTGAGGGTTTCAGACTCGAGGGTAAAGAGCGCAAAGTAATGCGCTTACGCCGAGCATTGTATGGCCTTAAACAGGCTTCACTAGCATGGTGGAAAGAGCTAGAGGCATTTATGTGCACCATTGGGTTTGTGCGCGCCAGCTCCGATGCTGGCATCTTCATACACAAGGATCCTAAGACAGGCAGCATCATTATTGCGCTAGTCTATGTTGACGATGGCTTGTTCATGGGCAAGAACAAGAAACTTGTGGATGAAAAGAAGAATGCTTGCCTGAAGCATTGGGAGTGCCGTAGTACTGAAAAAGTCATGGAATTCTTAGGCATGCGCGTCACCCAGACCGCTACAAAAGTCAAACTCGATCAAACAGAATATCTCGCCAAAGTGCTCGAGAGGTTCAAGATGACAAATGCCAAAGTTGCCCCCACTCCGCTCCCAACTGGCTACAAACCGTCAGAGAACACAGCGATGCCAAACGCGGCGCTTAGATCGAAATATCAGTCTGTGATCGGATCTTTATTGTATCTGATGCTCGGAACGCGACCTGATATCGCTTACGTGGTAATCAAGATGTTGCAATTCTCGGCTAATCCTAGCCAAGAACATCTAGACAAAGCAATGTACATAATGCGCTATCTGGTGGGAACCCAGAAGTACAGTATAGTCTATGATGGAGAGAAATCCGAGGGGCTGCAGGCCTTCACAGATTCTGATTGGGCAGCTGACACTTTCAAGCGCTGATCTACAATGGGTTACTTTGCTACTCTGGCGAGTGGCATTGTGTGCTGGCAGTCCCATTTACAAAAAACTGTAGCACTGTCATCCACAGAAGCCGAATATATGGCTCTCTCCGACACTTGTCGGCAGATAGTGTGGATAGAGTCCTTATTCCAGGAACTTGGATATACACTGAAGCGCGTACCAATCTGCACTGATAATCAGGGATCCATCTTTATTGGATCAAATCCAGTTCAGGAAAGAAGGACCAAACATATAGACATTCGCTACCACTACACCCGCGAATGCATAGAAAATGACAAAGTCACAGTCGTTTTCATTCCTGGAAGTGATAATCCGGCTGACATGTTCACAAAGAACCTTGGCGCCGTCCTATTCAGGAAATTTAGAGACTCTCTCAGAATTACTTTTGAGGTTCAAACTTAGCTGCTTAGAGCACTTTACAGTTTGAGGGGGGGTGTTGAAATTAATTACCAATATTGTTGCATGTGCATATTCTCCCACATTAATTACCAATATTGATACATGTTTCATATGCATATTCCTCTGGAGTCATGTGATATCCTTACTATTATGTATATAAGGAGAACCTGTACTATAGTAGGAATATAGTGTTCTTACCTCTGCTAACCCTAGCTGTAAGTCTAAGTAAACCCCAGGTAGGTTGTAAGGAACGTGTTGTCTCTTCCACTGTGCAGCGTATATAGTCTGCTCCAACATACCCATTGCCTCTCATCTCCAAACTTGTGAACTAACTCTGTGGAGCCCGATACTTCACCAAGCTCGATGTCCATTGAGGCTACAACAATGTGAGGATAAAGGAGGGAGATGAGTGGAAGGCAGCCTTTCATACCAACTGTGGTCTTTTTGAACTGCTCATCATGTTCTTTGGCCTTACTAATAGTCCTGCCACCTTTCAGACCATGATGAACGACATCTTCCACAACCTCATCCTCATGTATCTATCTTGATGACATCCTCATCTTCACTTGCACAGTTGAAGAGCACCATCACATCATGCACCTCATCCTAGAATGGCTTCGATGGTACAAACTCTACCTTCATCAGGACAAGTGCGAGTTTGAGAAGACCAAGATCAAGTACCTTGGCCTGATTATCTTGGAGGGTCAGGTGGAGATGGATCCTATCAAGGTGAATGGGGTCACAGCTTGGCCGACGCCCATGAACAAGAAAGAGGTGCAGTCTTTCCTGGGCTTTATCAATTTCTATCAGCATTTTATCAAGGATTCCTCACATCATGCACAACCACTGTTCGACTTGACAGGAAAGGAGGCATGGAGGTGGGATAATGCACAACAGGAGGTGTTCGAAAAGCTTAAGGAGATGGTCACTTCTGCTCCCATTCTTATCTTTGCTGACAATTTGCGCCCCTTTCGTGTAGAAGCTGACAGTTTGGCAGCTTAGTTGAGTGAACTTTCCATGCAAGCTCCTGCTGCCAGCACTTAGGCAACCAATGCAAATGGATTTTGACCATAAAGTCAGAGAAGGAGAGCATAGACAAAATCTCTTGCTGGGATTGGTACCAGTCTGAGAAGAGTGGGTCCTCAAAGGAGTACATGATGTGGTCGATGAAGCTCTTAGCTTCGAGTCCTTCTTTGTTGTGGAGGTAACCACGTGCGTGGTGTTCAAACTGGTGCAGCAATTCAGGAGTCATCATCCCCGTGGAGATCATGGGGCACTTGCCATTGTTGAGGCTTAGCACAGCAGTAGAAACAGTGGAAGACATGGCGGTGTTTAAGGAGATGATACAGTAATCGTCAGAAGAGGAAGACAAAGCGCGTCTGTATTTAGGTGGGGTGGAGGAGAGAGTGTCATTAGTTACAACGGGGGGAGTTTCAAAAGGCGCATCATTTGCAACAATGGTGGTGTGAGGAGGTTGGATAAGTGTGTCGTTTGCTATGACGGAAGCGTTAGGAAGTGGTTGAGTGGAAGAGCAGGCTATATGTGCGTTGTTTGCTACGACAGAGGTGGGGGTTGGAGGTGTATGCACGTCGTTTGTCACGACAGAGGCAGGTAAGGTGGAAGAATGAGCAGTGGTCGCTTGGTCAGCCTCATTTGAGATCATGAGCACCGCCAAAGAAGAACACACAGCATCAGTTGGCACGGCATTCCTTGCCCTACTACGAGTAGTAAGGGGGATAGAGATGGAGGGTTTTCGAGACAGTGTTTGACTGTCATTATTTTGGAGTTATCAGCAATACAAATAATGTGTCATTGTTTGTGTTAAAAAAAAAGTGAAAGCCTATCCCTTATTTGGGATATGAAACACTGGGGATGCAGAGGGAGAGAGAGAAAAGACTAATGAACTCACTTCTAATCATGTGAAATAACAAGACAATGATGTGTATTTAGGAGTGAGGGATAATACAAAAGCCAAGTAAGAGGAAGCGAGAGGGGAAAAAGGAAGAATGGGGAATTTCCCATATGTAATAGTATATATTGCTCAAAGAGTATGTACGTACAAACAAGTGTCCATAAGATGATGTAAGCCAGGCTTACACTTGGGCAACAACATCCTCATGTAAACTGCTATGGTTTGCATGACAAATGTCATGTAGGATGTCCCACTCCTCGCCCTGGGGTGTGATGCCTTTCAGTGCCCAAATAGTGAACAGGTCTGGCTGCAACAACACAATGTTTTGATTGTCATCGCTGCCATCCCCATGGTCTGCACGGTGGGAGAGGGCATCGGTCTTCCCCATGCTGTGACCCGGACAGTGGTGCAAGGAGAAGTTGAATCTGGATAGATACAGGGACCAACAAGCATGATGATGGTTCAATTTCTTGGCCGTCATAAAGTACTCGAGATTCTTGTGATCCATCCAAATTTCCACCTTGTGTTGGGCACCCTCGAGAAAGTGTCGCCACTCCTCAAGTGCACCCATTATTGCTGTTAAGAACTGATCCGAAAGGGCTCATCAGAATCCAGTTGGACCCGGCGGGTGTTTGAGAGCAAAAGATTGTCGGGTCATAGCGGATTATGCGGATGGGTAACGAAAAGGACTTGGCTTCAGCTTGTAAGAAGCTGTGCCCTTCACCTTGTCTGGTGTCCTAATTTCGGGTAGAGGTTTTAGAGATAGGAGCGGGAGAGTGTGGGTAAATGTGGGAAGGAGTACAGAGGGACTTAGGTTAAGTTCAGATGAGACTAGAACTTTAGAGGGGAACTAGAGGTTGAGTCAAATGGAGTTCAGACTCTTAGAGGTCAGGAGTTGGAGTAGAAGGAGGTTTTAGATTGACAGGGTAAAGTCGAGTCTATGTCGATATGTGAACTGAGGAATACAAAGTGAAACTAACTAAGCTTAAATACTAGAGTCCGGAACAAGAGCGGAACGGAAACGGAAACTGCGGCAGTGTCTCAACTGCGTAGATAAATTGCCTAGCGGAGGCTGCACAGGAATCCGTAGTCAAATTTGCAAAACTAGACGGCAGCCTTGGAAGGCAGCCATGGTTGCTGTACATGATGGCCTGGTGCACAGCAGTGTGGGCAGTGCAAGGGGGCCGGATCGAAGGCGGTAGGAGTTGAGTTAGGAAAAGCGGAAAAGATTGGAAGGTTGTGGGTTCCGAGCAGGCGAGGAACGGATTGTGACAGTATTTCCCCCTTAGTGCCGAGCCTACAAGGCACATGAAGGTTCGAGTCCAAATGAGGAAGTTGGTTGACTCCTGAATGCAGCAATTGGTTGAAAAAATTTGTTGTTTTCCTTCTTCCATCACCTATACAAAATGTCCCCCCCAGCAGGCTCCACTCAACTGAAATTGGCCGCAATGAAGGCTCAGTACAAACAGAGGGAGTGGGAGATGAAAGAACAGATGGAGCGGGAGGTGAGAGAATTGGAGGAGGCGGCAAGGGAGGAGGAACGTCGGGCGCAGGAGGCTGTGAAGGCAGAGGAGGCGCGCCAGGCAGCGGCACAGAAAAAAGAGGCTTCGGCTGCAAAATGCGCAGAGAAGAAGCGGGTGGCTGCGGCTGCGGGTTTGGAGGACGAGGCCAAGGGGAGCAAGTCCCCAAAGAAGAAGAAGATTGCCACCTCAAGGGCGTGGGTGGGGTCAGAAGAATCGGTGAGTCCGGTGTGGGTGCAGGCCGCCTTGCCCTGCAAAAGGTGCGTAGTTGGTTTTCTTTCAATGTTTTTGGACTGACAAGTGGCTTAGGTGCCAATATCAAAAAATTTCGTGCTTCAAGATGGGTGTGAAGGGATGTGTGTGCAATAACTGCACGCACATTAAGCACAAGTGCAAGGAGGTCGTGTGGGAGGGGCAGGAGGCCCCAACAGTAAGAAAAGCGAGGTCCAGAGCGGGAACAGCGGGCCCGCCGGAAAACAGCAGAGAAGTGGCAGAGCTGCTACGGCAGCTGGTGAAGGTGGTGAGGAAAGGGTTTGGGGAGGTGGCAACAGCGGTGAGGGAGTCGATGGAGGAGATCCAGGATGCAATGGACCCAGAGTGGGAGGCGGACGAAAGTATCGAGGGGGAGAGTGACGAGGACGAGGAGGAAGTGGAGCGGGCAGTATGAGAGTCCCGATGGGAGAGGCGCAGGATCCGCCAGTCTGGAGACGACTAGGCGGGATTCCAAAGATATTTAGAAAAAAAGGCAGGCAGACAACGTGGAAGGGGGCGAGGGTGAGGAAGAGGAGGATGAAGGCGGGGAAGGTGGAGAAGTGGAGGAAGGTGGTGAAGTCGGAGGAGAGGATGACAAAGATGGAGAGGGAGAAGCGGAGGTAGTGTAGGGATCCAGTCGGATCCAAAAATTCTTTTTTCAATAAAGTTTGTTCTGAGTTCGGACTGACTGAATAAGTAACGTGAATCGTCTTTAAGTGGGTAACAGTCCGATTTTCTGTGGGTAGTGGGTGTGAAAATCTGCAAGGAGTTCTTGGGCGTGGTCAAGTTCCGTAACAGGTAGCCAGGAAGTCTCTTCGTCGGTTCCCTGGTAACCTTCCCATTGGACGAGGTAGAGAATCTTGCAGCGACGTTGGTTGTTGACTTTGGAGTCGAGGACTTCAGCGATCTCATATTCGAGCTCGTCATTGATGGTGATCGGAGGAGGTGGAGGTTGTACTCGATTTGGAATTGTGTTCGGGGAGTGTATCTCTAGTTGAGAGACATGGAAAACAGGGTGAATAGCCCACATGTGATCTGGGAGCCGCAGGGTGACTGAGTGAGTTCCCGGGCGGGCGATGATTTCAAAAGGACCGTGGTTCTTTTCAGAGAGTTTCTTGGAGGGATGGGTGGTGCAGATATTTTCCACAGTGACATAAGCGAAATCACCAATGTCGAAGTCAGGTGCGGGTGCCCGATGTTTATCCGCAGGACCTTGATAACGTTCTTGAGCAGCTGCAAGTTGTTTACAAAGTTCCTGGTGAAGGTCATCTAAATCGATGATGAATTCGCGGGCGTGCTGTGAAGCTAAGTCACGCTCTGGAAAGACAGAAATGTTCAGGTGGTAACCTTTATTGGCAAAGAAAGGTGATATGCCTGTAGAGGTGGAAGGAGCATTGTTGTAGGCAAATTCACCCAAGGGCAAGAGGTGAGACCAGTCGTCCTGCTGATAGTTGCAGAAGATCCGGAGGTACTGTTCCAAGGTCTGGTTAAGTCGTTCTGTCTGACCATCACCTTGCAGATGATAACCGGAAGTGAAGTGGATCCACATGTCGAGTGCTTTTCTGAGAGAGCGGAAAAAATGAGAGACAAACTCGGATCCCCGGTCACAAGTGATGTGTGACGGAACACCATGCTTGGAGAAGACGTGGAGGACAAACAGGTTGGCTAGTTCTTGGGCTGTGATTTCATTGACAGTTGGAATGAAGATGCCCTGTTTGGTGAGGCAGTCAACGATGACTAGGATAGCAGTGTGACCAGCGGAGTCAGGTAGTTGTTCAATGAAATCCATGGAGATGGAATTCCAAGGTTGTTCCGGAACCGGAAGTTGCTTTAGGAACCCGTAGGGCCTGTGTCAAGGCGATTTGGATCGTTTGCAAGTCATACAGGATTTGCAGAATTCCTGGACGAAGGTGCGGAGGTTTGGCCAGACATATTCCTGGCGGACAAGCTGCTGGGTTTTGTTTTGTCCGAAGTGGCCGGAGAGGATATGATCATGTTTGTATTGGAGGACTTTGAGGCAGAGATCCGCAACGTCCGGAACATAAATCCGGTTGAAGTGGCGGAGAAGTCCTGCCTCATCTATGGTCCAGTTGGGGTCAACAGGTGTCAGGAGATGAACGGAAGATATAGGGTCAAGGGGAAGAGAGGTGCGGATGTCATTGTGGAGTTTCTCAACATCCATGATTACTGCTTGTCAAAGGATGGGTGTGGCAAGATAAGTGGCGTGGAGGGAAGAGGAGAGTTGTTCCTGTGTGAATACAGGTCGGAAGTTGGTCGGGTTTACAGAGGCGAAGTCGCTATTTCCCCCTTTGCGGTAGACGTCCCAATGTCTAGTGAGTGCGTCTGGCTTGGCCCCTAGTTTCCTGGGGCGGAAGCAGATGATGAGATTGAACTGGGAAAGGTACTCAGACCAACGGGCCTGGCGGCGGGTGAGCAACTTGGTACTGCTGAAGTACTCAAGATTTCTGTGGTCCATGACCACATCAACCGGGTTTGTGGAACCCTCGAAGTACTGCCTCCAGTGTTTGAAGGCTTCGAAAATGGCCAAGAGTTCCTTGTCATGTGTGTCATAATTTAGTTCAGTGGGATTGAAGGAGTGGGAATGAAAAGCTACCAGATGGATTTCTCCATCCACAGTGTAAACTGAAAGGATAGCAGCTAGGGCATAGTCGGAAGCATCCATTTCGAGTACCATTTGTGAGTCAGGTACCCATTGGGTTAAGACGGGTGCGTGAGTGAATTCTTGTTTGAGCCTTTCAAAGGCATTGTGGCACTTCTTGTTGAAGTCCCAAGGTGCAGATTTCCACGTCAAGCAGGTAAGTGGGATGACAATGTCTGAATAATCGTTAATGAAACAGCGGTAAAAATTGCAGAAGCCTAAGAAGGATTGGATGTCCTTAACTTTCCTAGGCTCGGGCCAGTCAAGCACGGTTTTGACTTTATCCTCGGACATCCGAAGTCCATCCAGTGAAAGGATGAAACCTAAATATTCAACGGTGTCTTTGTGGAACTCACATTTCTGTGGGGAGGCGTAAAGTCCATTTTTCCAGAGATGGCAGAGGACTTCTTTAACGTGAGTCCCATGCTGGGACTTGTTGTCTGAATAGATCAGGATGTCGTCAAGGTACACGATGACACAAACATCCAGCATGTCACTGAAGATGTCGTTCATAAAACGCTGGAATGCTGCAGGTGCATTAGTGAGTCCAAAGGGAACCACCAACCACTCGAAGGATCCGTAGCAGGTGCGGAAAGTAGTTTTCCATTCATCACTGTCCGCGATGCGGACTAGGTGATAAGCATGCCGCAAGTCTATCTTGGTGAACAAGCGGGCTTTTTGGGGAGAGTCAAGGAGGTCGGAAATGAGAGGAAGGGGATAGCGGTCTTTCTTCATAAGACGATTGAGTCCTTGGTAGTCGACACAAAGTCAGAGGCTACCATCCTTCTTCTTGACAAAAAGTATAGGAGCTCCATGCAGAGACTTAGAAGGACAGATGAAGCCTGAGCGGACGTTTTCGTCAATGAAGACTCATAGGGCTTCTAATTCGGAGGGAGAGAGGGAGTACATGCGACCCGGAGGAGGGGGAGCATTATCCTCCGTCTCTATCTTGAGGTCGTAAGGACAATGTGGAGGAAGGGTGTCTGCCTTATTCTTATTAAAGACATCGGCAAATTCATGATACTCGGCGGGAATGTCGGATAAATCTGGCGGGGTTGAGGAATGGGTCGAGCGGGCGGATAACCCTTCTGGAGCAAAGGTCATCTGGAAGGCTACTGCCCCAGGGAGTTTGCTAGCATACACATAAGTGGCAGTGTTGATGAAAGAGATGTCGGGAGGTGTAAACTTAGGAGGAATGGGGGTTTTGGAAAATGCGGAGGATTCAAGGATTTCTACCGGAAGGTTTGGGGACAAAGGAGACGTCTGGGGTGCTGAACCTCTATGATCAGCAGAGCGGAAAGTGATTTGGCTTGAAGACCAGTCAATCAACAGATTGTATTGCTTCAGCCAGTTATGACCAAGTACTGTGGAACAGGAAGAGTCTAGCGAGGTTACATAAAATGACAGATTGAACATTTCACCGGTAGGAAAGGTGACCAGAAGTTGGGCAACTTGAGTTATGGTGGAGTTGCAAGATCCATCAAAGAGTCGTAAACCGATTGGGTTAATGGATTCCGTGCTGAGTTGGTTATTCAACACAAAAGAGGAGTCAAGAAAGCAGTGGGATGAACCGGAATCAATGAGGGTTCAGACAGGGGCGGAAAGGTCAGGAATAGTTAAGAGGATGATTAGGGAGTCAGGGTTGGAAAGAGCGGACGCATTGAGATGGACATAGGCAGCCAAGTGGGTAAGGTCAACGCAACCCCCAGCCCCAATGGCTGTATCCTGAGGGTTGCGGACTATTTTTCCGAGTCTGCAGAATCGGGAATTACAGTGGATGCATGGGCTTTTGCGGCTTTAGACTTCAGGCAGTTTCCTGCTATGTGCCCTTCTTCACCGCAGTAGAGGCAAAGTCTTTCCTGCATGCGACGTTCTTGTTCATCCGCAGTAAGTTTGCCGTTCTTCCCCAACTTGTCAGAGATGGACGACTTGGAAGTGTTCTTTGTCATGGAGGGCTGCTGGTTGGAGGAGTTTCCCCGAGGGGAGCTCAACGAGGATTGATTGGTGGACTGGGAGGAACCTTTGGGGTTGTCCTTTTTGACAGGGTTAGAAGAGTTCCTGGAATTCTTAGTTTCGAACCGGGTTTCATCTTCCTGCATCCAGTAGATATTGTCACAGTCCTGCGCTTTCAAGTGCAGTCCTGCAAGGGTGTCAGGTTTACCACCTCGAAGGACTTCTATATGAAGTCAGAGCAGAAGACCGTGGAAATAGCAGTCACGGAGGGCTGCCTCATTCCAGTTGACCCTAGAAGTTAATTCCCAAAAGTCAACGTTATACTTTGTGATGTGACCACTTTTCTTCATTGCTAAATTGGAAAGAGCTTTTTCCACATCCCCGAGCGGGTCGTGCAGGCCGAAGTTACTCTCTAGTTTGGCGAGAAAAGCCTCATAATCCCACATCCAGTGTGCAGAATCAGTCGGGTTGTTAAGACTGGGCTCAAACCAGCTGAGAGCTGATCCCTTGAGATAAGAAAGGATAAATATGATCTTTTTCTCATCAGAAGAAAATACGTGTGGACAGTCGCAGAAATGAAGGTTACACGAGACTAGGAAGTCTCTAAGTTTCTTTGGGTTGGAGCCATCAAAGGTGTCAGGGTCGCAAACTTTGATTTTCTTGGTCTTGGGTGCGTTATTGTGTTGGAGGGTGCGGATACTCTCCGAGAGGTTGTAAAGAACATCTATGAACCTATCCCCTGGATCAGGGTTTCCCCCCATGGGAGGTTGATCATCAGGATCATTGGGATCGGGGTCACCCCCAGGGCCGTCCGGACCACTAGGGTCGTCAGGTCTGCCGGGAGGTCCATCCTCTAGACCATGATTTTCCAACCCATAGGGTTCAGGCTGGTTGATGCCCCCTACGTACTCAAGGGGAGTCGTGGGTCGGGGTTCTTCCAGATTCGCGGGAGATTGTTGAGCTTGAGTAGACATGAGGTTTGCACTGATTGATGGGGCTCTGAAACTGATTTGTCGGAAAATGTTGGAAGGTCTGGAAGTTACTCCGAATGTTGAGGTGGGTCGTGGGCTAGGAAGTGTGGATCGCTGAATTGCAGAGATCCCTGGAATGGTACCGGCGCGCTGAGAGTTTCTGGTTGTGCGCTGGCGAGTTTCAGTTGGGGTCATAGGAGAAGAGATGAGTGAAGTGTGAGTTTGTATATACTGTTAAGAACTGATCCGAAAGGGCTCGTCGGAATCCGGTCGGACCCAGCGGGTGTTTGAGAGTGGAAGATTGTCGGGTCGTAGTGGATTATGCGGATGGGTAACAAAAAGGACTTGGCTTCAGCTTGTAAGAAGCTGCGCCCTTCACCTCGTCTGGTGTCCTAATTTCGGGTAGAGGTTTTAGAGATAGGAGTGGGAGAGTGCAGGTAAATGTGGGAAGGAGTATGGAGGGACTTAGGTTAAGTTCAGATGAGACTAGAACTTTAGAGGGGAACTAGAGGTTGAGTCAAATGGAGTTCAGACTCTTAGAGGTCAGGAGTTGGAGTAGAAGGAGGTTTTAGATTGACAGGGTAAAGTCGAGTCTATGTCGATATACGAACTGAGGAATACAAAGTGAAACTAACTAAGCTTAAATACTAGAGTCCGGAACAAGAGCGGAACGGAAACGGAAACTGTGGCAGTGTCTCAACTGCGTAGATAAATTGCCTAGCGGAGGCCGCACAGGAATCCATAGTTGAATTTGCAAAACTAGACAGCAGCCTTGGAAGGCAGCCATGGTTGCTGTACATGACGGCCTGGTGCACAGCAGTGTGGGCAGTGCAAGGGGGCCAGATCGAAGGCGGTAGGAGTTGAGTTAGGAAAAGCGGAAAAGATCGGAAGGTTGCGGGTTCTGAGTGGGCGAGGAACGGATCGTGACAATCGCCAACATCTCCTTGTCATGGATCTCATAGTTTTGCTCTACAGCAGTAAGGCTTTTGGAGTAGAACACAACAGGATGCCACTTCTGGTCCTCTGGAGACTGCTGAGACAATATGGCACCTGTCGCAAAGTCCAAAGTCTAAGCAGAACAAGACTCCTTTCTTGGAATTCATTGACTCTATGCGCCGGGACAACCTTTTGCTCAAAAACTCTCAATTCCATCTCTCCCCTATGCAACTTCACACACAGATTGAATCGAATATCACATCTGAACTCGCCGCCTCCTTTGATTGTTGGAAGGACAGTCACGAATCTTCTGATGAAGAGACGAATGACGAGGTTGACACCGCAGTTGTCACTAAGGCTGCCATGGACACATTGAAAGCTGAGAATAGACTGCAGAGCTTCATCGACACTTTGACAAAGCTGGACCAGAAGCTTGTCGAGGATAGAACTGCGTGCAAACGAGATGCTGAGGATGCCGCTAGAAGCTTGAAGCGGTTGAGTTCTTCTGTAGGACTGGCTGAGAGCAATAGATGAGCACCTTTCTCTCATACCCAAGCAACATCTTCTTTGCGTCCCACTACTTCTTCTTCCACTGCACGCCCACCCAAGTTGACTGACTGCGAGCGCAAGTACCTCAAAACCTACAATGGCTGCAAAAAGTGCTGTGGATTCTCTATGCCTGATAGGCACACTTGTGAATTCCTGTCAGGGGATGGTTATGTCGAGCGATCTATGATGGCTGTTAACGATGCACGTAAGCGTATCAAACTACCGATGTTGCCTATTCCTTGGGATGAGCAGGCGACGATGGTGGGCATGATCGCCTTGTCAAGCAATATTTACAACAATGGGCCACCTCAACCCAACACCATTCCTCCTGCTCTACCCATTGCAAGTGTTTTCGGCATGTCTTCTTATCCTATCGCTGCTGTTTACCCACCCAACAATAGTTCAATTATCAATGGAGGTGACAGCGACCTCTCGTGCGATTCAAATGACTTGGTAAGCACATGCGTCCCATTCTTCAAACCCCACCTCATGTGGGAGTGCACAGTGGATACGCTAGATGTTTCCACCTTGTCTCATGTCGAAATTTCTGCATTAATTGACCATGGTTCTCCTGCAGTTCTGATCAAAGAAAACCTCGTCTCTCGGTTAGGTCTGAAAATTCGCTTGTTGCCTCGCCCGTTCCCTGTCTCTGGAGCTTTTTTCAATAACACTTCTGGCTTGTCTTATATCTCGATCACCCATTGGGTCAAACTCAAATTGCATGATAGAAATAATTTGTATTCAGCCCACACTGTTTGCGCTCTTATTGCACCCAACCTTTGCCATCCTGTAATTCTCAGACTACCTTTCCTGTCGCACAATCACATAGCTGTTGATGCCCGTAACAATACAGCAATAGATTACAACTGTGGCTACAACTTATTAAATCCTGTACCTCCCGTAGTTCCTTGTGTCAAACAAACTGATTGTGATACACACATGGACTTAAAAACGAGTCACGGACTGATGATAAAAGAACTGAAAGATGTCTGCAAACACTGATGACCTTTGGTCAATGCAAGGTGTGAGCACATCTTTGGTATTGACATTGTAGCCGCGATCCAACTACATGTTGAGCAACTTGCGGCTGATGAGCACCTGCAAGAACTTGGTGCGGGGATCAAAGAGAAATATGCAGATGTTTTCAGACCCATTCCCCATGTTGATGAGATGCCAAGCTCAGTACTCTGTAAAATCAGCTTAAAAGATGCTGGAAAAACTATTACAACTAGAAACTATTCTTGCCCACGCAAGTTCCACGAGGCCTGGAGTATCCTAATACAGAAACACTTGGATGCTGGACACATCCATCCATCCTCTTCTGCCCACACTTCACCGGCCTTCTTAGTGCCAAAGGCAGACACGACAGCCCTTCCGCGTTGGGTTAATGACTACTGTCAACTCAACAGCAACACAGTTACAGACTCTCACCCTCTACCACGTGTGGACGATATCCTAGCAGATGCTGGATGTGGAAAAATCTGGAGTAAGCTGGATATGACAGATAGCTTTTTCCACACAAAGATGGATCCAGAAAGCATACTGCTGACAGCAGTGACAACCCCGCTCGGACTCTATGAGTGGACAGTGATGCCACAAGGGCTATGGAATGTGCCGCCTGTACATCAGCGGCAGGTAACAGCTGCCTTACGATGCTTCCTGGGTATATTTGCACATATCTACTTGGATGATATCATTATCTGGTCAAACTCTCTAGACGAGCACACTGAGCACATCAGAAAAATTATGGATGCACTTTGCACTTCGCGAGGCGCGTTTATATTGCAACCAGAAAAAATCAATTTTTTACCAAACAGAATTGATCTTCCTGGGGCACCGCATCTCCCAGCAAGGCATCGAGGCCTGCTCTTCAAAGGTCGATAAAATATTAAACTGGCCAACACTGAAGTCAGCTACAGAAGTCCGCAGCTTCTTGGGACTTGTGCGCTACATCGCCGCATTTCTTCCTCACCTAGCTGATCACACTAGTATCCTCACCCTGTTGACTATGAAAGAGTGTGAAAAGAATTTTCCACTCTGGTCTGAGGCACATCAGAACACCTTTGACACGATGATAGGTTGTCCCCTCAGCTCAAAGGCCAATTCACCATTTTGGCCACATTCTAATCACATCAGATAACTTGCACGAGGTCCCAGAAGCAGCGCGACCACTCCTGACCAAGTCTACCAAGCACAATATTGTATCGAACACGGTCGAACATCATTGAGCATCGTAGAATACGATCGAGCATCATATTGAACACGATCAAACATCGTCGAGCATCGTTGAACATCATTGATTGATATTGAGAGACTGAGCGACATCGGGTGCTGCATTTGTTATCTATATGGTGGAATACCATGTGCCAGGAAGTATTCCAACTTGTGCTCAAACCTGCTGATAGTAGGTCAGCCTCATTCCAAGTCCCTATTGCGCACAGAACCCGCTGGACACATTATTGTGAGACTTAGCGCAGTTTATACACAAAGGACAGTCCCCTTTTAGTTCTATACCCTTTATTACTCTTTCATCATATGATATATATCTTTCTTGTTCAGATTCCAGTCTCCTTTTTGGCCTTGTGCCTTAACTCATATCTTTTGCCTCATGTTCTACACATGTTCTCTAGCCTTTTTAGGTACTTTCTTTATTTTATATAAAAAGATGTACTAGATACAAAGAAAAACAAGAAAGTCGTCGTCTTCCTCCCAGATCACAGTGATTTGAGAGTACAGTTTAGTCTTATTCAGTCTGAAGTTTGGTGTTTTATGCTAAACTTCCTTGAAATTCCTTGAAATTCCTTGCATTATGCTATTTTTGCTCTTGCTTCCCTTGATTAGCCTTTTATTCACTTCTACTACTCGTCTAGTCCCCTGATCTTGCATCTGAACATATCTGCACACTCGAAATTCCTCGAAACTTTATCGAAAAATATTGCAACATCTTGAAAATCATTGCAACGTCTCAAACGTCATCGCAAGTCCTCAAAACACATTCTTTTAGCCTTGAACTGCTTTGACAAGCAGTTGTTTCATGACTATTTGATGGTCGGTCTGACAGGTGACATCTAGAGGGCCTCACATCCTTCCTCTGACTCGTGTTATACCATCTGAAGCCATTTTGTGGGTTTTGTTTGGGTTTCTGGGTTGAGCATCATCAGCGATTAAAACTTTAGTTGTGAGCAGAGAATGCCTGACTGTGATTGATCACATGAACCCAGGAAATAATAAAATATTTGTAACATGCGATGCTAGCAACTGGAGAATGGGTGCCGTTCTTAGCTGGGGCCCAACTTGGGAAACAGCTTGGCCTGTCGCATTTGATTCCATGCAGCTTAAGGATGCACAGAAAAATTATCCTGTACATGAGAAAGAAATGCTGGCGATTGTGCGAGCACTTAAGAAGTGGCAATCAGATCTGCTTGGATCACAGTTCATCATATACACAGACCACTGCACACTTGAAAATTTCGATACACAAAAAGATCTATCCTGGCGACAGGCCCAGTGGATGGAGCATCTGTCACAATTCGACATGAACATTTATTACATCTGGGGTGAAGACAACACCATCGCAGATGCACTTTCCCGCCTGCCGGCAAACACTCCTGATGAAATGTCAGAGGATATTGATGTATCTGACTCGCCCTTGCATTGGGACTGCTGGCTTAATGGGCCAACCTCCTGCAATGCAGTGCTGACGATCAGTGCAGATGAATCTTTCCTCAATGATGTACGAAATGGATACCAACATGATGAGTTCTGTAAAAAACTAGAAAGCGTGGCTAGTGGCATACCTGATATCCACATGGTGAACAAGCTCTGGTACTTAGGAGATCACCTTGTAATACCTAGATTTGGGACACTGCGTGAGGATCTTTTCCGACTTGTGCACGACTCACTGGGGCACTTCGGTGCAGACAAATCATATGCCAGTATCAGAAACTGCTATTATTGGCCGAATATGCGAAGAGATCTTGAAAACGCATATGTCCCTGCATGTTCGGACTGCCAACAAAATAAGGGCAGCACTACAAAAGCCAAAGGACCTCTACATCCGTTGCTGATTCCTGAAAAAAGAGGTGACTCTGTATGTCTGGATTTTGTGGGACCACTCCCCGAAGACAAAAATTATGATTGCATTTTGATGATCATGGACAGGCTGGGTTCTGACATCAGACTGATCCCGACATGCACAGACATCACTGCATGGAAACTAGCTCTGATTTTCTTCAATGAGTGGTACTGTAAAAATGGCTTACCGCTTGACCGTGACAAGTTATTCATGTCAAAATTCTGGAAAGCGCTACATGTGCTGACCAGTGTACATCTGAAGATGTCCACAGCATACCATCCTCAAACTGATGGTGCAAGTGAATGCACGAACAAAACACTGAACCAGTGTGTGCAGTTCCATGTCGAATGCAACCAGAAAGGATGGGTTCAAGCATTGCCCATCATCCGGTTCAACATGATGAACTCTGTGAATAGTTCTACAGGGTTCTTGGGATTCCAAATCCACATGGGTCGCAGTCTGCATGTAATACCTCCTCTGATCCCAGGGATTTCATGTAACAACACCCCTGAGGAGACTGCCGTGCAGAATATTATCTCTCAGATTGAGACAGATGTTGCTGAGGCAAAAGATGCCTTGCTTGGCATGAAAGTCATGCAAGCCTTCTTTGCAAATAAGACACGAGGTCACAAGGATGCATACCTCGTGGGTGATAAAGTGATGCTTGCTACACTTCACTGCCATCAAGAATTTAAGGCTGGGGACAAGGCCAGAGTGGCAAAAATTTTTCCATGATTTGATGGACCGTTCTCTGTAGTGAAGTCATTCCCAGAGATGTCCTCATACACCCTACACTTTCCAAACTCACTGAACGTGTTCCCCACTTATCATGCCTCCCTGCTAAAGTGGCACAATGAAAATGATGCTGAGCTTTTCCCTTTCCATGAACTTGAATGCCCGGGCCCTGTTCTTACCAAAAATGGCATGGAAGAATATCAAGTCGAGAGGATCATCGACGAATGAAAAAGGGGCCGCAGTTTTCAATACCTCATAAGATGGTCTGGATATGGAGAAAGCAACGACCTTTGGCTTCCTCAGCAAGAGCTCAACAACTGTGAAGCGCTGGATCGCTGGAAGGCTGATAAGGCAGAGGAAACACAGTAGCTTTTTCCCACTGGGTTTTTTAATGCACCTGCTGTTGCTGGTTGATGTTGTGTTAAAATTCTAACTATGCAGACCGGATACACTTTTCTAAGGGTGGGAGGGTGTAAGCCTGGCTTACATCATCTTATGGACACTTGTTTGTATGTACATACTCTTCGAGCAATATATACTATTACATACGGGAAATTCCCCATTCTTCCTTTTTCCCCTCTTGCTTCCTCTTACTTGGCTTTTGTATTATCCCTCACTCCTAAATACACATCGTTGTCTTGTTGATTAGAAGTGAGTTCATTAGTCTTTTCTCTCTCTCCCTCTGCATCCCCAGTGTTTCCTATCCCAAATAAGGGATAGGCTTTCACCAAGCTGTTAAAGAACTGAGGAAGGGATCCACCCTTTCCTTGCATGCAGCAGAGTGGGCTGAAAAGGAGGACTTGTTGGATTTCAGGGATCACATCTATGTCCCCAATGACCCAGACCTTCACTGGCGCATCATATCCCAACACCATGACTCACAGATTGCTGGTCATCCTGGATGCTGGAAGACCTTGGAGCTCACCTCACGGAATGATTGGTGGCCACAAATGTCACAACTCATTGGTCAGTATTGTCATACTTGTGACCTTTGCTTATGCACCAAGATTCCTCATCGCAAACCCATTGGCGAGCTACACCCTCTTCCTGTTCCAGAGAGTCGTTGGGATGTTGTCAGTGTCGACTTTGTGGTGGAGTTGCCAGAGTCAAATGGGTTTGATGCAGTGATGTGCACAGTTGATTCAGTGGGGAAACACACTCACTTCATTACCACTGTCAGTGCCCTGGGTGCCACCTGACTCTATCTCCACCATGTGTGGAAATTACATGGACTTCCTGGCACTTTCCTCTCTGACCGTGGCCCTCAGTTCATGGCAGAGTTCACTTGTGAGCTGTACCAACTTCTGGGGATCAAACTCCTTGTTTCAACCGCATATAACCCACAAACTGACAGCCAGACTGAGCAAGTCAACCAGGAACTGGAGGGGTACATCCGCATCTTCATCAATGAGTGCCAGGACAATTGGGACGATCTTCTCCCCTTGGCTGAGTTTGGATACAACAACCATGTCCATGCTTCCACTCAACAGACCCCTTTCCGGACAACATCCATGCATGGGATTTGAACCTCGCCAAACTCCCTCACACATTGAGATGGTGAATGAGTTCACAGAATGCATGCAGGATAGCTTGGAGGAGGCAAAGGCAGCCTTAGCAAAGGTGAAGGACAACATGGCACACTTTTACAACCAATGCCATTCTCTGACCCCTCAGTACAAGGTTGGTGATCCAGTTTAATCTTGACTCCAGTGACATCTCCACTATGTGTCCATCCAAGAAACTTGCTCATCACTTCCTGGGACCTTTCCTCATTGTCAAGTGTGTTGGAATGCATGCCTATTGTCTATGCCTCCCAGCCTCCATGTCCAGACTACACCCAGTCTTCCATGTCATCAAACTCCTTCCAGCTCCCCCAGCTCCATTCCTGGGATGACATTCACATCCACCACCACTGTCTACAGTGATTGAGGGAGAACCCCAGTATGAAGTCGAGTCAATCTTGGACAGCTGGTTGCATTGAGGAAAACTCAAGTCACTGACTTTGGTTGTATGTGATTTCAAATGCAGTTGGGCAATGCATCTTAGAGAGGGATGTAAGGGGACTAGGGGGTACTCGGGGGGGTGCCCTGTGTGTTTCTCCTATTTTTTACATTTGTCCTATATTTTTCCTCACTTCATTTCCTTCTATTCTTTATTTTCTATGATTTTTCCGGATTTTATTACTAATTTCCCTTTCTATCACATTTGTGCATGTTGACAGTTTTATATTTAGAGGTGGAGCACCCCTTCCGACATCTTTATGATGTCATTTGGCGGCCTTGATCTGCCTATCTCTGCCTTTTCTATTTTTAGATTATTATTTGATTTTTGCAGTCTTCATATATACTGGGCATTGGCAAAGGGATCCTTAGAGTTTTCTCTTTGGATTTCCCTTTGCTAGGTGCACCCCCAATCCCTGTAATATGTAGTATAATTTTAACTTTGGATTTCCCTTTGAGGTTGCCCTTATAGCATTTAAAACTCATTTCTTGGAATAAATTGAGAGCTTCCTCTCTCTCTCCTTCCTCTAGTTTGGCCAGCATGGCCCAGATCTTCTGGTATGTTTCAGCTCCACTCTTCTTTGTGGTGAAGCAGTTTTTGTAAGGGGACTAGGGGGGTGCCCTGTGTGTTTTTCCTATTTTTTATGTTTGTCCTATATTTTTCCCCACCTCATTTCCTTCTATTCTTCATTTTCTATGATTTTTCCGGATTTTATTACTAATTTTCCCTTGCTATCATGTTTGTACATGTTGACACTTTTATATTTACAGGCGGAGTACCCCTTCCAACACATACCCCTTGGTATGATGTCATTCGGCAGCCTTGATCCGCCTATCTCCGCCTTTTTCTATTTTTAGGTTATATTTGATTTTTGTCATCTTCACATATACTGGGCATCAGCAAGGGGATCCTTAGAGTTTTCTCTTCGGATTTCCCTTTGCTAGGTGTGTCCCCAATGCCTGTATTATGTAGTATAATTTTAACTTCAGATTTCCCTTTGCTAGAGGCTTAGGTTGCCCTTATAGTTTTGGTAGGGAGGATCCTCCCAGTGTGAGTTCTTTTCTGTCTATGTGGTCAGACAATCTGTGCCCTGGTTTGTGGCAGGTGAAGCACAGTCCTTTTTGGAGGTGCTCCATTTGTTCTTGGTTTGTCAACCTGTTGATTGATGTTGAGGGAGCCTTGCTCTTTCTTTTGTGTTGTGGTCTTCTTGTCATGGTTCTGTTGGGTCTTTCCCAATATCACCAGGGCTCATTTCTACTGGCCTTCATATTTTGAGGCTGCTTTAATCCAGCCTTTGAGAGTAGTCAGCATGGTTTCCATGGTGTGCACTCTCTTCAACAGTTCAGAATGTAATCCATCCATGAAGTATTTAATCATTGTGGTGTCCTCGGTAATTCCTGTCCTGTTCTTCAGGATGTGGAATCTTGCCACATATTCTTCAAGTTCCCCAGACCCTTATCTGAGGTTCTTTATCTTGGTTTTTGCCATTCTGGCATCATCAATCAGTGAGAAGGCTTCTAGGACCTCCTTTCTGAAGTCAGCATATTCACCAAGCCCTTTGGTTTGGTGTTGGTTCATGAATGCCTGTGCCCAGGCTGCTGCTGTTCCTTCATTTATGAAGGACAGAGTGAAGATGATCTTTTTTGCATCTGTGTTGTATATCTGACTATTTATCCATAGATAAAGGTCAATCTCTTGTAGGAATTTGGCAGTCTTGATTTGCTGCACAGAGAAATCAGGGGCTCAGATTCAGATGTCTTTTGTAGGCATCATTGGTGCAGTGGGTTCAGTCATTTTGCTGTAAAGGTTGTTGATGTTGTCAAGGGGGTTTAGGAACTGGTTTGATGTTTTGGGTGGGGGTGTGTGCAGTTGTTTGAAGTCTTTGTCAACAAGGTATTCTCCTCATTGCCTTTCAGTTGATCTGTAGAACCAATATTGTGCTGGGGGAAAGTAATGGACTAGTCTTCTGTTGTATTGGTACCAAGATGAAGCTGGCTGTGGTTCTGCTTCTCTTGGTGTTGTAAAAAGAGTTGTTGTCTATTGATGATGATCATGAACGTGTGCAGCAATTAACTTGCACAGGAGGTGGAAGCTCACTAGGAGCTCACAATGTTACAGAGCGAGGTGATGAAAATGATGTGTGTGTGAGGGTAGTGAGTGGCGAAGACACCGGTGAAGGTGTATGTATGTTTTTGGGAGAATGCAGTGCAGGTTGGTGACCTCTGCTATGCATTGTAAGGGAGGTCATGACAGATGGCAACCGAGACAGTTTGATAAGAACTGTTGATGGTTTTAATAACACCATAATCATTACCAAAAAAAGTGTGAGCCTATCCCCTATGTGTGTAATGAAAGCACAATTGTGCCTGATCACTTAGGAGAACGAGGACAATGTAAATTGGAACTTGATATGAATTGAAGGGGAATGAGAACTAACTAAGACATTGTTTGAGAATCAACTATCATGCATGTGACTGTGTAGATTAGTAATGGTTCTGAAAGATATGTGACTGAAAGGTAAGACAAAGGTAACACATTTGTGGGGAAGTGGTAAGGTAGTAAGATAATCAAGGGAATTATCTTACACTGTGGAGATAGACAAGCACTATGAAGAAGGAAGGGGAGAATATTAGGACTTACTTCTGATCACACAGAAAGATAAGACACAGGATAATATTCCAGTTACTAGAGCTAGCATAGTACAAGTTGTAGTTTGTGGTAAGAAGAAGGAAGGAGAAGTCATGGTAGCAAGAAGTCCATAATGTAAGCATGTAAATAAGTTATAACAATTATGGTAGGCTTACAGAGTGTTTATAAGGCAACCTTAGAGGCCACTTAATTAATGGACTAGCAAAGGGAAATCTATTGGGATTATGGTGTGGAGTAGAAGTTTGAAGGGATTTAATGATGGGAGTTCAGGACAAGGTAGAACATCTTGTATTCCCCTATACTATGGTGTACCTATGTTATGATCTATAAATACATCATGTTCTACTTTAATACATGATGCGCAAGTTGCGCTAGTGATGCGCTAACATGATGCACTAGGATTGACTATCCCAACACTCCCCCTCAAGCCTAGCATGGTTGAGTCCATAGGAATGGTTAAATATATAATTGAAAAGTTAAATTTCTTGCCTTTCAGATGTGTTAAAACCTCTATGTGGTGGAAAACCCCGTAGGAAAATCCAACTCACATGCGAGGAAAGCTACTGAGTTTGCACGTTGACTGAATTCCCATCTCTGCCCTATGTCATATATATTTAGGCCTTGGTAATGCCTTCGTTAACATGTCTGCTGTTTGTTCCAGGTCACGACAGTTTTGTATATCGATTATTTTGTCAGTTACTAGAGTTCGGACCCAGTGATGGCGAATAGCAATTTGTTTTGATTGCTGGTGAAATTGAGGGTTGTGCATCAATATTATGGATCCTTCATTATCGCCTTTAATTCCCGTTGGTGAATTTTGTGGGAATCTGAGTTCACTGTACAAATTCCTCAGCCATGTCGCCTTGCGTCCAGCCTCTGATAGTGCTACATATTCTGCTTCTGTAGAGGACAATGCTATCACAGTTTGTTTCTTTGACTTCCATGTGATTGCTCCCCTTGCTGCTAGAAAAACATAGCCAGTTGTGGATTTGAGGTCATTGGCATTTGTGTATGCAGCATCTGCACATCTGTGGAAGAGGTTTTCAGTTCCAGTTTCATCTTGGGATTTTCTATATGTGATCCCTAGAGTTTTCATACCCGCCAGGTATCTGAGTATTTGCTTTATTGCACCATGGTGTTTTAAACCTGGGTTTGCAGTGTAGGTGGCCAGTTTATTAACTGCATAGCTTATATCCAGTCTTGTGGAATTTGCCAAAAATTGCAGACTCCCTAATAATTGTGCATATGAATTGCTTCGATTGGGTTTGTTATCATCCGGATTAGGTCCAAGCTTTATATTGGGGTCCATGGGTATACCAGTAGGATTTGCATCAGCTATTCCTTCATTATGGAGAATATTTTCAATATATCTCTGTTGAGATATAGTTATTGTGTTCTCGGTTCGTGTAACTTCAATGCCAACTATTTTACTCGGTTCTCCAAGATGTATTACTTCCCACTCTGAGCAGAGTGTTTCTTTCATATGATCCATCATTTTATCAGATGAAGCAAAAAGTAGTGAGTCGTCCACCCAGATAGCCATTATTCTGAAGTCATCACCATCACATTATATACATGCATGGATCAGAAAGTAAGCATGCATAGCCATGGGCTTTGAGTTTGCCATCAAGTTCAATATTCCACTCTTGGCCTGCCTGCTTTAAACCATAATGTGATTTGACTAACCTGCATACTTGACCTGTTCCATCTTCACATCCTTCAGGCTGTTGCATATATATTGCCTCCTGGAAAGTGCCATTTAGATATGCACCCTTTATGTCCATTTGTTGTAACTTGAGTCCCTTTTC
The DNA here is from genome assembly GCA_026075535.2 of Tricholoma matsutake. Taxonomy (NCBI): domain Eukaryota; kingdom Fungi; phylum Basidiomycota; class Agaricomycetes; order Agaricales; family Tricholomataceae; genus Tricholoma; species Tricholoma matsutake. Next base: position 6,271,475 of record AP026540.1, on the reverse strand, counting down.
TGGTATGAGAGCTAGTATTGCACATAATGTATCCATCCTGACAACTGGTGAGAATGTTTCCCTATAATCAAATCCGGGTTGTTGTGCATATCCTTTTGCCACTAATCTTGCTTGATACCTTACTACTTCCCCTTCTTTATTGTGCTGCTTGACAAAGATCCATTTATTTTTGATTGGTACTGCATCATGAGGTTTCTGGATGAGTTCCCAAGTCCCCTTCTCTGATAATAAATCCAATTCAATCTTCATGGCCTTTTGCCATTCAGGCCAATCTGGGGAGTTCTTCGCATCTTTGAGACTCATAAGTTTGTCTCCAGCAACAATTGCATAGACTTCTTCTATTGATAAGAAATTGTCATCTTCCTCATATGCAAAAGGATTGTGAAGGTGCTTATAATCGGTACGAATTCCATGCATCTTCCACAGTTTGTCAATATCTATATCTTCCTGTGTTTCATTCCATTTTTGCTTCTTGGGCGCAAGATTCTGAGTTGTATCATCAGAATCTGTTACACCCATTGGCGGTGTGCTACCTGCAGACTCCCCCTCACACAGCAAAAGGTGTAATCTCAATATGTTCAGGAGTTTTAGGTCATTCTGAAGGTGTAATGTTCCAGAAGTTGCGAGAGGTAAGTACTTTGCGAGTTTCTGCATTGCAATATTTTACTGCCCCAGCGCCATCATTGTAGCCGACATATGGTCAGCATTTTGATTTTGGTAGCATTTTTTGGGGTTTCTTTTGCCCTTGTAGTAATATCCACATGTGGCTTCCAAATTCCCGTAAATGTGATACATTGGGTTTTATTTTATACCATCCTTTGTAAGGTGTTGATTTTGGGAGATGTTTTGTAAATGATCGGTTACGAAGGTAAGCCATGTGTAAAACTGCACATTCCCATAGAAATTCGGGAAGTTGGTTGGCAGTTATCATGGCACGTGATAGTTCAACATAGTGCTTGAAAGTCCGGTTTGGTCCCGGTTTTCTACCCCTTTGGGCTTGAACCGGAGACTGAACCAGTCATCTTTATTTAGAAAACTACAATGAACTGAACCAGACCCTACAGGACCGGTCCTACCTGGTTCTATAACTATTATACAACTCAAATTATTTTAAACTAAAGTAAAAAATAAATTAGTCCCTCCTCGCATCTGTGAGCAAGGGTGGTGGTGGTGGTGTGACGTGGCAGGCAACATGGATAATAAAATAAAAAAAGCCAAGAAAAAAAGAAAAGAAACCTCGTGCTTGCAAGCGAGGGTGGTGGCAAGTGGTCATCGTACAGCGCAGGGTGTCAGTCGGTCGTTGTCGTTGTCATCACCATCTCCCGTCGACAGGATGACGTGGCTGTTAGCACCCACGATCCCCCCTGTGAGCAGCGGGTTGCAGTGGTGGGGACGGGTGCTGGTTTGTCATTTGTTGTTACCTGTTTCAAGGGGAGGTTGTTAGCAGTGACGTGGCAGCACTAGGTGTCGCAGCACATACCTTTGTCATCAGTGTTGCTGTCAGTTTGCTGTTGTCAGCATTGGGGTCAGTTTTCTGTCTTTGGGGTCTGGTGTTGTATGTCCGTTCGTCGTGGTGGTTGTCTGGCCTTGCCATTCATTGTTGTCATCATTTGCCAGCAAAAACAGAATGAAAAGTTAGTTGGTTATAGAAAAAAAGTAAAGAAACTTACCTGAAAACCAAACAATTCATTTGGGCCTGTTTTGTGTGTGACGTGGCATTGTTGAAGCTATGCGTTCCATTCCCCAATAGTGCTTGAAGGTCCAGTCCATGGTTATGTAACAGTCTTCTGGAATTTTGAGATGTAATCTGCTTGTTAAAGCCTTACAACTTATCCTGGCATTTCAGGACTTTTTGTACACAATGTCAATATAGGACCAAAAATGTTTTGCCATTATCCCTCAGTGGTTTTTACAGAATTAAACATATTAAACACAAAACAATTTTTCCAGTTCATACATTTTTTTCAAAACCTCGGAAAAATGTATGAACTGGAAAAATTGTTTTGTGTTTAATATGTTTAATTCTGTAAAAACCACTGAGGCATAATGACAAAACCTTTTCAATCATATATTGACATTGTGTACAAAAAGTCCTGAAATGCCAGGATAAGTTGTAAGGCTTTAACAAGCAGATTACATCTTAAAATTCCAAAAGACTGTTACATAACCATGGACTGGACCTTCAAACACTATTCCCCAATGGGTGCTGAGTCGGCAGGTGAGTTAGCAGTGGTGGTTGTGGATGAGCGGTGGAGGAGGGGAAGTGGCATTGTTGGTTGTTGTGAACAACATGTCAAAAAAAAAGTGGCACCACTTGCTGTGTGAGAATGAGCAAACATATGCAAATGGTCCGTGCTCACCTTGGGATATTTAAACGGCCCACATTCCAGCCATTTGAACTTCGGGTGCCCCAGGTAGTATTTAGCATTATAAATATTTATTGTATCCTAAGTTGTGAACCACAAGTTTGGTTCAAGACCAGTTACAACTGGTTTTGAGCGGTTTTACTGCTCCTTGAGGATCAGTGGACCAAAGACCAGACTGGTACTGTAACCAGCAGGACCGTGACCAAAGGTCCGGTTCTATTGGTTGCAGTTTGGTTCAGTCTCAGTCTTTTTTTGGTCCTTGTAACCGGACCTTTAAGCACTAGTTCAACAAGAGTCCTATTCATCCGCTCCGCAATGCTACTCTGTGAAGGTGAGTATGGTGCAGTTAGTCTTACTTCTATACCATGTTCACCACACCATTTTTCCAACTTCTGGTTTACAAATTCCTTTCCGCAATCAATTTGAATCCCCTTCAGTTTTTGGCCTTGAGTTATTAGATGCGCCAAATAATTTATTACTGCTTGTGTTGAGTCTGACTTCTCTTTCAAACACTGGATGGTTATGTAGTGTTTAGCATTGTCCACAAATAGCAAGTAGTATTGATTTCCATTTATCGATTTGATCATGTATTTTCCCCATAAGTCAATATGCATCAATTCTCTGTGTTCCTTTTGTCATGTGGACAATTTTGGAAAGGGTTCTATGTGCTGTTTTGCTTTGGTACATGTGATACAGTCCGGTTTAGGACTGTGCTTATCGATGTTGAATCTGTTGACCAAATTCCTATCCAATAATTTCTGCAGGCCAGAATACCCAACATGACCAAAGCGTCTGTGCCAGGTTTCCCAATTGAGTGCCGCATCATTATTGATGAATGATCGGTGATCGGCGGCTTCTATTGTAAGCATCGGGTTTCGGTCGTGCACAGTTAATTCCATCTTGTATAAGTGGTTGTTGACCTTGTTCCCTTGCGCTATTTTCTTCCCCTCTTTAGTGATAAAGGTAATTCTTCCCTTTCCACCTGTATATTTCCTGCCAGCTGCATCCCATCGCCCCAACAAAATCAAATTATTCTGTGTTCCAGATACATGGAGTATGTCCTCCAAGCACAAAATATAATTGTGACTGTTACATGTCGAAATTAATTCAACAGTTCTGCGGCCCTCAATTTTCGCTTCTTTACCACCTACACCTGTTATGGAACATTTTTCCACAGGTGTGTACACAATAAAGGCTTCTATTTGATGTGTAACATGTGATGTTGTTGCTGAATCGGCTAACCAGTCATACCAGATCAATCGCTCATCATTTCCATCAAGGTTACAGGCTTTGTATGTGTCAAAATTGTAAAGTTCTTCATTTACTGGAAATGTGATCAATTCCTCCCCTACATTCGAATCTTTGGTACCCTTCTTTGATCACTCTTTTTGCTTCTCTTTTCCCTTCTTTTTCCTCCAACAATCTCTTTCCTTATGTCCTATTTTTCCACAGTTCTGACATTTGTTACTGGCATATTTGCAACATTTACTTGACCAATGTCCTGGTCACTTACAATGTTCACAATAAGGTTTGTTGGAGGATTTATGATCGGTGATGTGTTCTTCCAAAGTTTTGGTAGTTCTGCTATTCTTCTGGGTATTATTAACCAGGTTTGTGCTAGAACCATTAGAATACTTGTTATGAGAGCGCATCATACAAATTTTATATTCCTCCCATAATAAACCAATAAAGGAATCTGAGGACATTCTCCTTTTGGGGTCCAGATCATTGGGATCATTGGCATTCCAATTATAGGGTTCGACGTAAGTCTGCCAAGACAAAGGTAAAGACGCCGAAATAATCACCTTGAAGTGGGTGTCTGAGACATGAAATTCAGAGTTGGGGAATTTATTGATGCGGTCATGATATGATTTAAGTGTGTCGAGATGCTTTAGGAGATCATCCGGGTTGAGTATCTTGGTCTTGTATAACAGGCACTGTATATGATTTACTGTTTGATGTGCCTTGTTCTCATGAGTGACTGTAAGCGCCGAATACATCGCTTCAGCTGATGTTTTTGATCCGACATGATTCATTTACAAAGAGGTGACATTGTGCATGATTACTTGTTGTGCCCAAGAGTCATTCTTGTCCCAGTTATTTGTGTTAATGGGATCTATGGTTCCATCTGGTTGTTTCACACTGCCAGTAGTATATCCAGTTATATCACAATTGATAAATACCCTTTTCATTCTCTCTTTCCATTCGTGCCAATTTTCATCCGTTAAGTGATCATGTTCGGCGATTCTGTTCACATTTGAATATTCTTTCATCCAAATCAATTGGATTGCTGGTTGAGCTGCAGCCTGTTGCCATTGTTGAGCAGCATTAGAAGTGTAAATTCTACTGGCTCAAATAGGGGTTGAGGGTGCATCTTCCTCAGGCTCTTCCAGTTCAACAAGGTGATCTGACATGGTGTGTCCAAGTCCAGAATGAGTTATTTAAATATGAAAAAGGCCAGGGCCCATAACCTATTGGGATTATGGTTTGGAGTAGAAGTTCGAAGGGATTTAATGATGGGAGTTCAGGACAAGGTAGAATGTCTCGTATTCCCCTATACTATGATGTACCTATGTTATGATCTATAAATACATCATGTTCTATCTTTATACATGATGCGCAAGTTGTGCTAGTGATGCACTAACATGATGCGCTGGGATTGACTATCCCAACAAAATCCAAAGTTAAAATTATAGTACATATTACAGGGATTGTAGGTGCACCTAGTAAAGGGAAATCTGAAGAGAAAACTCTAAGGACACCTTTGCCAATGCCCAGTATATGTGAAGACTGCAAAAATCAAATAATAACCTAAAAATAGAAAAGGCAGAGATAGGCAGAACATGCACAAATGTGATAGAAAGGAAAATTAGTAATAAAATAAGGAAAAATCATAGAAAATGAAGAATAGAAGGAAATGAAGTGAGGAAAAATATAGGATGAATGTGAAAAATAGGAGAAACACATGGGGCACCCCCTAGTCCCCTTACAGTGTTGGGATACAGGCAATCCATGCCCGGTCTGAGTACATAATACTATTAATAGTACACACTATTTATAGAATGTAGTACTTGCAATAGGAGTATACAAGATGTCTAGGTCTCTCTTTGACTCTCACTACACTCACTAAGAATTCCCCCTTCAAGGTTAAAAACCCCACTGTGTCACATTTCTTGTTCACATAAACTTATTCTTTCATTTTCTAGGATCTGATTTGCTCAGGTGCAACACAAGACCACCAGCACCAACAGAACCCATGCACACCTCCTCCCTGTCAAAAATGGGATGTGAGGGTGTTAATTATGGACAGGAGGGTGATGAGGGATGCTGGGAGACCCAAGGAAGTGGGATACCCACATGACATGGTATGCTGCTCCCAACCCCTCCACTCATGCCATGTCACTGACACCCCTAACCCCCTTAATCTAGGCACCACTCTGAGCACCTGCCCCTTGCCTGTGAGCCACTAACTGCTCACAGGGTGGATTGTGGGTGCTATGGAGGAGGGAATGGGGGAGACCAACCATGGATGAGATGGTGGGGATGACAGGGAGGGGAGATCAACAAGGGATGGCAGAGGAGGGGGAATGACACTGAACAATGTGACGAGATGGTGGAGAGGGAGCATGATGCCTGGTGGAGCACCAATGACACCCACCCCCACTGCAAGATGAGGAAGACAGGGGGAGAGGGGCATAGGAGATGACAGCAAGGGGATGAAACCATGTGGTGACCCGGGGCTTGACCCCACATTTGTATATATTATGTTTCTTTGCTATCGACCTGGCTGGCCCCTATAAAGGGACCAGCCTTCTATTTACATAAGCAATCCTTTTTACTACCACCTCGAGTACACATGATAAATATATGTTAGTCGTGTTTAGCTCCTGTGTGATATTAAGGGACCCCCCTACAACTCACTACACTTTTTTAAACACTCAAACTTGTATAGAGTTAAGCTCGACATCACCCCATCAGCGATCATCATCAACATGACCCTGAACTTCTCCCACAAGGGGAGAAAACTCTCAACGTGATTAGCAACGGAAGCATATCCGTCGCTAGGACCCAAATCAAGTTTCTTTGCACTTGACTCTTTGCTTTTTGCCCACTGCTACGACCGAAATTCCATTTCTCCATTGCTGAAGATTGTACCTCAAGAATGAGACCATGGTTTTGACCAGGGCCAAGAACAAGAACAAGCTGAAGCCTGCTCCCAAGCAGGACGTGCAAGGTAAATCTCATCTGTTGCCATCAGGGTCAGATTCCCCTTGGCGTGCTCCAAAATATTTGGCTGGATCCCATCCACTCGAGGTGCATACAAGCACCTTGAGAAATGATGTTTCTCCTACTAGGGACTTTCTGTTAAGACTATAGGTCCTTAACTCAGCCTTGGTTTTGTATGTCACAGTTGGATGCTTTCCAACTATATCGGTATCGCACTAGGAGGCTTTCCTAGTGTATCGGGCTTCTGGCCTTCACTTGGGTACTTCCTCAAGTCGTTACGGCTATCCATACTCAGAGGCTTTCTGAGTAGACCATCAGTTCATGTATCACAGTTGGAGGCCTTCCAACTGTCGAGTTCGAGTTATCACAGCTAGGGGCTTCCTAAGCTGTCGAGTGTTCTGGTTGAGTCTAAGACCGTTGATTGAATTAGGTCAAGCTGAGGAATACAGACAGTATTACTACAGCTTATATACAGTTCGAAGATATCTATTGTCCAATCGGAATGCAGGATTGTTATCAAGTATAAATAGAAAGAACAATAGAAAAGACAGGCCTCATGCCTTGCATGAGGCGTCCGATGTTATGGAGTGCTGCGGCGCAGCATGTTGGGGATCAATAAGAGAATAGCCTCATGCCTGGCATGAGGCATCCGATGTCATGGATCCAATGTCAAGGATCTGGTGTCAAGGACATGCTGCAGTGCAGCATGTTGATCGTGAGTGTCCAACATCACGGACCTCATGTCAAAGGGCTGTCGTATCGCAGCATGCATGGGAGTGGGTTCGGGTGCATGGAGTCACCATGTGTCAAAGTGTCTCCCATTGGAAGTGAGTCAAATCGAACAAGAAAAATGAAGTGCCCGGTCTTGTGGGTCCAGATAACAAATCGTAACACTTTCAGACCCTCGAAGCGCATACAGCCGCTTAGAGAAATCTCGATTCCTCTGCTCTTGGCCCACACCATCGACGGCCCACCATCGAGGATGCCGACGACAGCGAACCCAAATCCAGAAAATCTTTCTCATCAAACAACAGTCGATGAGACACTCATTCCAATCCAGGACCTCCTCCTGGCTTGCCAAAGCTTTCTCCTCTGGATGAATTGACCCCAGAGCCCAACAACCACTGGATTACCCCCAGTAGTGGTATCAATCTTCCCCACAACAGCCAGATGTACAAAACACCTGGATTATTCCCAGCCATATGGCCAGATTTAACAGCATCAGCACCTGCAACACCGATGAACACTGACGATCAGCTGTGCTGATGCCTAGAGAAAAGACCCCTCAAGGCCAAACCTCGAGAGGATGAGTTGGATGATGAATTTGGAGCTGAGCATTTTGCTCAGATTGCAATGGATATGTTTACCTGTTGCATGTAGTGTTGCCATGGCTCAGCCACATTTTTTTGCTACTTTGGGAAATAAAATAGCTAAAATTCTGAGAATATTTGAGGACCTAGATCACATGATAAGCCGAGGGGGTCCTCAGCCAACTCTAAGTGATCCAACCACCAATTCCCACATTATGTAAGCAGCTTAAAATGCGGCTTAGCAAGCCACCATCCAAGCTGCTTAAATAACATGGGAACCGGTGGTCAGTTCACTTAGAGTTGGCAGAGGACCCCTTGGCTTATCATGTGATCTAGGTCCTCAAATATTCTCAGAATTTTAGCTATTTTATTTCCCAAAGTAGCAAAAAACGCGGCTGAGCTGTGGCAACACTAGTTGCATGGATGCAAGAGATTTCGAACCGATTAAGTTGGAAAACCAACTTAAAGATCTGGCGTTAAGTTATGCCAGTCACTTTGCCCATAGGGAAATAATCAACCCTACTATACCTCGTTCCCCAGCAATGGAATGAGATCCCAACCCTGTCCAACCTCGTTCCACTAACCCAGTGGAATGAGAACATCCTTCCAGCCACAGATGTGGTTCCCCACATCTACAGACCCCTGAGTTACCTCATAAATTACCTTCTAAAAAGAAGGTACACTATATCAACAACAACCGGATTGTCCTTCAAAGGATACGCGATGGCGATATCCAAGACGGAGATCCCACTTTGATCCCTGATCAGGGGATCCATTTCGACAAAGATGGTCAACCTTGGGATAAGGATGACCCTTCATCTCGCCATCAAAAGCGAGAGAGCCCACCATCTGTAAATTCCAGATGGCCTGCGCAGAGTCATGCAGGCCATGGAGGACCACCAGATGGAGATGGGTCCAAGGATGATGGTAATGGAAGTGATAGCAACTCGACGTATTGCATGTCGAGCAGTGAGAGTACCAAACATTCTTCCCAAATCGAAGAAGAGGTGTCCCACAGAGCCTTGTCAAATCCCCAACGAGGAGTGCAAACACGCACTTCTTCCAGATGTACCCCATCTGGACGTTCTGGTACCCCATGAGAATCAAGTAGCCCTTACTGGTCTACATCTTCCTATCCCAATTCTTATCAAGATAAAGGCTCTCACCATCCCTCAAAATATTTGAGGGACATCCATACCAAGATTCCTAGACAGATCGACAACAAGGTCTCTGTCTTGACAGAAATTCCTGCCACTGGAGGCAAGAACGGTCCCTGAGTTCCCAATCTGTCGAAGTATGGTGGATTACCTGACACCAAGACCTTTGAAAGATGGCTGAATGCCCTTCTTCAGTGGTTAAAGGTGAACAAGGTGTGCAGCCCTGAGCTGGACTCAGACTGCATTGAGTATACGGCGATGTTCCTGGAGAACACTGCCCTCACTTGGTTTGAAGACAGCATTGATGGGGCATACCGTCAACGATCAGCCTGGACTTTCAAAGAAGTCATCACTGGCCTATACGACCGGTTTGTGCATGAAAATGCAACCCACGATGTGACCGACAAATTCTGGCACATTGATTATAACGCCAATGAGGGTGTTATGGGCTATTACCACAAACTGGAGCGCTATGCTACCAGGATGATACAGGCACCCAATCCATTTACGTTCAAGATGCAATTGGTGACTGGGTTGCCCACAAGCATCATATCCTTTGTACTAGACAAAGGATGTTCTGCTGAGACAAGCTCAGTGCAAGATATCCTACACTTTGCCTGCCAGGCAGAGGAAATTGGTAAGATGAGAAAATGCTTCAATGAAAAGAAGTGTATAATGGAGTCCACCAAGTCGAAGAGCACATCCTCTTCAACTAAAACAAAAAAACAAAAAAACCTTCTCCCAAACGGTCTCATGACTGATCCCGGGATCATTCTCAAAAACATGATAAGAACTATCATGATAGCTCTAAATATCCAGGGTCAAAGTATCCTACCAAGGAGCTTCAAAGTCACAGCGATAGTGATCGCCATAACAAAGATCATTGTTCTGGAGGGAAACCATCCAGACACTCCGGATCCAAATCAGACAAAAGGTCTGATGACAAGAAGAACCCGATTTGTTACAGTTGTGGAGGTCCACACTACTCCACAGATAAGGGCTGCCCTAAGTACGGACAGCCCAAACCATTGGCTAAGATGTACGCTGCTCGAGAACAATCAGTGACTACGGCTGATCCCCAAACCTCCCATGCTCAACCAAGCGGTGAGCACCATTCGAGTCCTACCCAGGACTCAGATTCACATTCTGCGATGAATGAGAGACTCGCTGCAGCATACAGCGACTCAGAGAATAACTCTCACTCTGAGTATGGGTCTGCCTTGTCAGACATGGACCCTGAAGGTTCTCAGTATAGTTCAGAAGGTGAACTGTGCAACTTGGAGTCTGACACTGGGGGTGACACCAGTGAATATTCTGGATCAGAACACTTTGGTGCGATCTGAGAAATCCTTTCGGAGGATGACTCCGACAGATGCCCATCCACCCAGTCGGTGTCTGACTCAGAGGAAGACTCTGAGGACGAGACAGGGAGAAATTCTCCATCATTTTCTGAAAGATTAGGTGTCATGATGGACGACCTATTCAAAAACAAGCCATGCTTCAGAGGCACGACCACTTTGAGGAAATCCTCTAAGAAAATAACCCATCCTCCTCGCTCTGAGAAGGATAACAGGTGCTTTGTGGCAAAAATGAAGCTTCATGAACTTGAAGCTTTTGTTCTCCTCAATTCAGGCTGCACGTCTGATTCAATTTCCCCAGAATTTGCCATGTCAGCAAATCTTAAAGCCCACAAATTGGAAGAACCGGTGCCCTTGCAATTAGGCACCGTTGGAAGCCATTCAAAGATAAACTTCAGACTATTCACTGATTTTGAAACTGGTGAAATAAAAAACAACCATTATTTCGATGTTGTTAACATTGATAGATATGACGCCATTCTAGGCACCATCTTTGTGAGGAAACACAGTATAGTCTTAGACTTTGAACATGACAAGGTACACGTCAAGGGCAAATGCCTCAAGGTACACATCAAGGGCAAATGCCTCAATACTATTATCGAGGGCCCTAACACTTTCAAGCAAGCCCATCGGCATGCTATGCATCCTCAACCTCCCAAGGATGAGTGATGTGAGAGCAGCCTCCTGGCCACATGACAGAAGAAGGATCCAGACAAGCCTGGTCCGAGTTCCACAAAAGTGCAACCTCTGTCTGTTAGACATAGGAATGTTGAAATGGAAGAAGTAGATGATGTTGACAAACATCGTCGGTCTACACTAAAACCTTCGGACTCCGTCCTTTTAGGACCTGAAGACAAACCCTTGAGCGATGAAGAAGGCGATCTAGAAGAGATCGTCCAGGAATTTACTTGGGATAGATTCCCTGAGGGACCCAATTTTGAACCTGCCAGATTCAACCCCTCTATCCCTGTGGTACTTCCGCCAGATCAGGTCAATGACCTGAAAGACATACTCTTCACAATTTGCGAAGAGCTGGCCAATAAAGCTAAATGCAAAGGACCCCTTTCAAAAAAGGACCTTCCATGCCTCCGAGAGGAGTGGAAACAATCTTGTCAGGACAACCTCAATGGAGTTCCTGACAAACTACCTCCTTTGAGGGACATAAACCACCACATCCCATTGGTGGATGAGAAGAAGAAGTATAACTACTATCTTCTGAAATGTCCCAACTCGATGAGGAAACCCCTCGCTGAGAAAATAGCCAGGTACTGCAAAGCAGGCTGGTGGTGTCCTGCCTGCGCGGAGAAAGCCACTCCAATGCTAGTTGTTCCCAAGAAAACTGGGAAACTTTGCACTGTGATCAATGCAGTGAAATGTAACACTAACATGGTGAAAGATGTTACACCGTTTCCTGATCAAGACTTGATTTGTCTTGATGTTGCTCGAGCTAAGTACCGCTCAAAAATCGACCTCTCCGATGCCTATGAGCAGGTCTGAGTTGCCCCAGAAGACATCTGGAAAACTGCCTTCTCAACGGTTCAAGGCATATACGAGAGTCTTGTTATGCAACAAGGTGACTGCAATGCACCCTCAACCTTCCAAAGGTTGATGAACTCTATATTCTGAGATTACATTGGAATCTTCATCCACACCTACCTGGACGATATCTTCGTGTTCAGCGACACAATTGAAGAACACCAGAAGCATCTGGAGCTCATGTTTAACAGAATACATGAGCATTCTCTGTACCTCTGTGCAGAGAAATGTGAACTCTACCCTGAAAAGGTAGAGTGTCTCGGTCATATGATTGACGAGCATGGCCTACATGTGGATAGCGACAAAATGGCCCATATATGAGAGTGGAAAGCTCCTCGTAATTATCACGAAGTCCAGCATTTTCTGGGACTCATGCAGTATCTGGCACATTTCCTGCCAGATATAACTGCTTTCACTAGTCCCCTTTCAGCGATGACAAAAAATGGTCAAGCCTTTTTATGGTGACCATTGCACAATCATTGCTTCCAGATGATTAAACACATCTGTTGCACGATGCCAGTGCTGAAGCCTGTAATTTACACTGCCCCACCTATTCCGGTCAGACTCTGGTTATTCTGGTCGGACTCCAGTTATTCCAGTCGGACTCCAGTTATTCCAGTTATTCCGGTCAGATTCCGGTCGGACTAACTGGAATAACTGGAGTCTGACCGGAGTCCAGTGGATTCCAGTGGATTCCAGTGGACTCTGGTGGAATCTGGTATAATAGACTAACTTGGTTTTAGAAATGTATCCATATAAATAACATTGAACATAGACAGAATTGTTACATGTCATCATCACTATCACTATCACTATCACTATCACTATCACTATTGTTTGCCTTACTTGCCTTTTCCTCTTGTTTTGCAATAACATGTCTAGTATGATAAAATAGCATGCTATGCAGAAACCAGTTGAAGTTACCAGCTGTCATTTTCTTCAACATTGATTCATATCCTCCCATCCATGCATTTAACCATTCACAAGCCTGTTTGTTGCATGTTAGTCAGTATTATTGTTACATGAAACAATTATCAAAGCTTGCCTGTGTGTTGAATGCACATCTGAAACAAGATTTGCCTTGTTTATCTTTGGCTTCAACAACCAGATTAGGTGCAGAGCCATCTGCTGGTGCAGGATTACACCATTTCTTGCAAAGTTCATCATCATCTCGGTGGTTGATGTAATGATAAGCATCAACAATAAATCGTGTTGTCATTTCCCATGCCCTTTCCCATGATCCATTCCTGAGCGCAGTTCAAAGTACCAGACATGCTTTATCAATGCAAATGTAATCTGGTCTGGACTCTTCAGTATGAAAAACCTTCTCCAAAAATGCCAAAATATTGGTTGGTGATTCAGCCTTTGGAAATTTTGCCCAGGCAACCACAACACCACATGGTGCACATATTGTTTCAACACAGTAAAAGCTAGGAGCACTGAAATAATTTTTGTGCTCTGTTTCCTCCATTGGTTCATCATGTGGTTGTTCTGTTTGCTCATTTCTGGAAATCCATGGCAGGTTTTCAGCTGGCCTTTGTGTAATTCTTCGGAAACCAGGTGCAGATTGTCTTTTGTGTTGAGCAATGCATTTCTTCCATTGTGGCTGATGCTGTTGACATGCTTGTGTTGCTCTGATTTTTTCATTGTCACAGTTGTGAACACGGCATTTTGCACCATGGGCTTGTTTATGTATTGCACAAAAGATGGCACCACGATAGTTTATGAGATCATCTGCACAGTTTTCATAAGCACAGTGCTTTGGCCCAAAGCATGTTCCATCAACAACTACCATCTTTACTGGTGCTTTGTCAATGTCCATGCCATCTTCAGAGGTGGATGCAGATGTTGAACCAGAAGATGATGAAGAACTGGAATCGGCAGGTTGTGGAGAGGATTGTTCAACCTCATCAACTCCAACCACAGCAGCAGAAAGAGCAGTTGGAGTAGTATCAGCAGTTGTTGCAATGTAGTCATGAGTGCATTCTGAACAAGCATGTTGATCTGCAGCTCTGATAACTCCATTTTCACCAAGAATTGAGAAAGCTTCTTTTGTAATTTCACCAATTGCAAGATTATCCCGAACTGACAGCTCTGTATCAGCAGAAGCAGCAATGGTGCGGATGGACTCTTGAACAAAGGCCTGCCATATTTGACGACGTGACAACCAATGAAACCCATGTTGCTGTGTTTTTCCAAAAGAATTGTTCCAGAATTCCATGTATGATGAGGCTGAAGCATGAAAGCTGTACATGGCATTCACAACAGCATTTGAGAAAACCCGATCAACCCATACACTTTGACCAACTTTGAGGAATTTGGCAGAATTCAAATACAAGCTGGTGAACTGGTTCTCTTCATTGATTTCTGGAGTGCGCTCATGATTGGCACTATATGATGTCATGCAATTGGGGCATCTTCCAGTAAGAACTGGAACATCCTTGTGAATGGTATTATTCTTCACAAGTGTTACCAGGGGAATGTCTCTTGGTTTGGTTGTCTGAACCAGAGACCAAAATCCACATCCGCTTGTGACACATTGATATGATTGAGGACAAATGATATGCACAGCTTCAATTGCTGTATATGATATTGGCTTGAGAGCAGTCTTTAGATGGCCCTTTTTGTTGTATTTGATGAGGCCCAAGTGCCATGCCAATTCATCAAGTTTGGTTGCAATGTTGCTGACAATGTGGTTTTCAGAAATGCCTTCATACCGGTCAGATTCATGCAATAGGGATGCACTGTTGTTCACTTTTGCATGTACTGCCCGTGACAAGCTTTTGATCCAACTGTTGATGGTAGATATGTTTTCTCCTTTTGCAAGCGAATACTGTTGTCTTGCATGTAAACTGAGAAGATCGGGATTTTCAGTCATTGTAAACAACAGTAACAAAACTGCCGAGAGTGAGATGTCATCTGGGAAGTTTTTCTGGATGAATTGACTGAATGAAAGGAAAGTCAATTCTGGAAATGGGCTGAATTCTGACAATGCAGCAGCTGTGGGCAAAAAACTAATATCCAGCAAAATCCACAATGGCAAAGGTAGACAGCAAAGACTTGAAAACAGCCAGAGCATTTCATTTGGGCAATTGGGGTTACTAAAAGAGGGGACTTAGAACTATAACATGATTGGATTGGTCCATTGTATCTACTTACACAGCCTTAGACTTCTGCTTTTTTCTGCCAGTTACTTCTTTTGCTTTGCCTTTTCCCTTCTCTTTCTCTTTCTCCTTTTCCTTTTCCTTTTCCTTTTCCTTTTCCTTTTCCTTTTCCTTTTCCTTTTCCTTTTCCTTTTCCTTTTCCTTTTCCTTTTCCTTTTCCTTTTCCTTTCTGAGTTTCTCCCATGTCAGATCCTGCCTCTGTCTCTCCCTTTGTCAAACCCTCTCCCCCATTTGCCAGCCATTCCAGAAGATCAGAAAATGCATATGCAGGTTTCAATATTCCCCACAACTCAATATCCAAGAGCTTGTCATCACTGTCCTCAAGCCAAGACACCATCGTAGGATAACCAGAAAGCTTTGGAAAAGCCTTGCTATACATCAAGTGCCACCGTGATTTTCCCTTGAAAATGCTGATGATATCTGCATGTGTTGGCTTCCAATCAAAAACTTCTTTCAACTTTCCAGTCTCCCATAACATATTGCAGGTCTTGACAGCCACCAACCATGCCTTGTACTTCTGCCATGCATAACCCAAATTTACATCCTTGTGATCGGTTAACTCAACCAGAATACTGAGAGAAGCAACCATCTTGTCTTTGAATGGAGAGCCAGTGACAGAAAGAGGTGTAGACATGCGAGTCTCAGGTGGGGCAGTACTAGTAGAACCAACCGGAGTCAAGACAGATAATGCAGGAAGGAATGTGGGTTGTTGTTCCTTATGTGAAATAAACATCAAGTAATCTTGATGGAGACTGTAAAAGTGTCTCACATAACAGACTGGAAGAATATAGTCTTTCTTTCTCTTAATCCATTCAATGTCTTCATCAAATGATACTGCAGCCTCATATCAGCCTTTGTCAGTCCACTCTCCTTGTTCATAAACAGATATTTGAGGGTTGGTTTCTATCATGGGATTATTATAAACAATAATAGGTATGCATGAAGGCTCCATACTTTCAATTGGAGACCACTTTGCAGCAATAGATTTGAGGATGGGTGCCATAGAAAACTGAACATCGACTTTTTGAGAATCCGGAATGGCTTGACTTTGATAGAATCAACTAGTGAGTTATAAATATGTACTCTGCCCATCCTCAAAACTGGAGTCTCAAGATTGTCGTCATCACCTGCATCAGCAAAATTGAAGACATTCCCAGTGGCATGTCCACGCATATGTCCACCAGTAGTGCGGGATGATCCATGGAGAGCAGGTGGTGGACTGGATGATGGACTAGTCATCTGAACATCTATGGATGTTTTACAATGCTAAAAAGCAAAAGCAAAAGTAAAGACCTCCTACCTGGATCTTGAAACCCTTTGGCTCAGACCATGGATGTTGCACCAGGAACAACTACGATGATATATTAAAAAGACCAAGTAATATTATTTTTTCATTACCTGTGTCACCCGTCGAGGAGCCACCCAGTAAATGATCTAATACTAATTCTAGATTTTAAATTACAACTACAACAAATTAAAATACCTTTGGACCTAAGGGCTACTACAGAGACAGGGGATGGTCAGGATGTAACCAGTAAAAGAAAAAGAAAATGGGGGCTTGCTAGTGGTTTTAGTACCCCCGTCATTGGTGTTGGTGCCAGCGTTGTCATCCGTGGCCTTCCTGCCGCTGGTGTTGGTGGTGTTGACCCCATTGTTGGCGTTGTCATTGGTGGTGTTGTCACAGGGTTTGGGGCCTCCATTGTGGTTGTCACCCCGGCCCTCCCCGTGGCTGGCGTCGTTGTCCTGGGCCTCCTTGTCATTGTCGTCCTGGGCCTCCTTGTCGTTGTCGTCCTGGCACTCCCCATTGTCAGTGTCGGCGTTGGTGTCATCATTGGTGTCGTTGGCGGGCTTGCCATTGTTCCCGTCGTCAGCCTTGCCATTGTCCTTGTTGTCGGCCTCCCTGTCATTGTCGTTGTCGGCTGCAGGCTCCCCATGGCTCGAGCTGTCGTCAGTGCCATTGTTGTTGCTGGATTCGTCACTGGTCTCCTCTTCACTCTCCTCACTGTTACTGGATGGGGCCTGCAGGGCTCGGGGTCGACCAGCACCACCCTGACCAGGAGGAGGGGGCAGGAAACTCGCCTTGGCCGCTCGAGCACGTTTGGGGGGGGCAACAGAAACTCCGCTCGCTTCGAGAGCGAGTTCGGCTCTATGAAAGAAAAAAAGAATGAGAAAAGATATTAATAAAGAAGAAACATACCTTAAAGGGGCAGCCAAAGCCGCACCCTGTCCTTTTGAGCCTTTTTTCGAGGTCCTGTAAAAAGGAACAGAATGTTAGTACCATAATGGCTGGATAGAAGAGCTGGGTTACTTACCTTTTGCTACCTTTCCCCTTCCCAGACCATTCCTCTTCTTCCTTCTCCTCATCTCGCTTCACTTTCTTTGAGCTGTCCTTTTCGAGTGCTGATATGGCACGTTTGCAGGTTTGCAATCCTGATTTGGGCAGGGATTTTGATGGCGATGGGCTGGATCCCTTGTTGCATTTGTTGGCACGGGTGGTTGGCATGGTTTTTGATGGGGGTGGTTGGTAGATGGGGTCGTGATGTGTCAGTGGTTGGGTTACTGTGGTGTGGTTGTGTGTGAGAGCGCTTGTGACAACACATCACACAGCTGCGATGCGCTATTACTGATGATGATTTGTTACTACGCACCTTAATTGGGTAATAAAAGTGTCAAATGTTAGGTAAAGAGAACAACTTGGTAGCTAAGTGGTTAAGTGTGCTGTTCTATTTATGGTTCAACCCATGGTTGAGTGTTTGATTCTTGTTGGATGTGAAACTTTTATTTGGTAAAGCATGTGCTGTCCGGTTTGTCCAGTTGTGCAGTTGGTCATGCGTCCGGGTGACTCCAGTGAATCCAGTTGTAATGAGTCTGGTCAGATTCCGGGGATTCCAGGTGTAAATTGGATCCTTATTCTGACTGGAATTATGCTGCATAGGGAAAACTACAGACAAAAAAAATTCCACCAGATTCCAGAAATTCCAGAAATTCCAGCTGGACAAACCGGAATCCAACTGGAATAGGTGGGGGAGTGTAAAGTACTTGCTGAAGCCTATCGACCCAAATTCACCTGAGCCGATATGGGTGATCTGTGATGCCTCAGTCTTTGGGACTGGGGCGATGCATGGTCAGGGACCTGAGTAGCAGACTTGCCGCCCCGCTGGGTTCCTGTCCAAGAAATTCTCTGATGCTCAAAGGAACTACTGCACCTTTGAGCATGAAATGATCACCATACTTGAGGCACTCCTCAAGTGGGAAGACAAAGTGATCAGTAGACGCATTCATGTCATCACCGATCACCAGGCGCTTGAGTTCTTCCAAACTCAATGCCGGCTGTCTGCTAGCTGCTAGGCAAATGTGATGGATGGAGTATCTGTCGCATTTTGACTTTGACATTCGTTATGTCAAAGGCAAATTGAACAAAACAGTGGATGCTCTGTCCTGCTACTACCAATTCAACTCTTGGGACGATGCTCCATTGGTCCAACACTTCGTCTTCACAAATGTATGTCTCGATCCCAACCATGAGGATCTCCCATGGGATCGACATCTCAAAATCAAACATCAAGTGATTGAAGCTCGTTCCGCTGCTTCCCAGCAGAGACGAGTTAGTGAACAGCTCAAAGCTCTTTGAGAACGAGTCAAAGAGTGTGAAGCAGCCACAGCCATAATGACTGTGAATGTGGAAGAAGCAACCACGCCTTCTTCAGAGACCAACCAATCACAGGATGATCCTTCGATTTATGCCTCTCAGGCTAAAGGGCCTTACCTGCACATTCACATGTCAGAGGTAGACCCTCTGAATGACGATATCCGAAAAGGATACATCAATGACAAACACTTCAAGAAAGTTCTTGAAAATCCAAAAGACCACCTGGAATTCCAGACCCAAGATGGTTACATTTGGAGGAAGAACAGAGGGGGTGAAGAGGTCCTTTGCATCCCCACCTCTACTTCCAAAGGCACAACCTTACATGGTTGAATCATTGAACAAGCCCACACATTGGTGGGGCATTTCAGGCCTCTGAAGACATCAGAATACATCCGACATTGGTATTGGTGGCCTCAACTTCAACACAAAGTCAAGAAATACTGTGATTCGTGCAAACCTTGCATCCGCTCGAAGGGGGAATACCACTCCCCTCAAGGCAAGCTGCACTCATTACTGATTTCAAATGGGGATCGCCCTGTTAATCATAGAGTTTATGGCAAACTCTACAAGAGAGAGGAACTTTACCCAATCCTGTTGATTGGATGCAATGAACATTGGAGAATCTGAGTGATTGAACAATTTGCGCGTTCCATTATTCCATCCGTCTGAGGATGGAATGAAGTGGACATAAGTAATTTGATGTCCAAGATATGGTGGATTTTATGCCACCATTTGGATGTGAATTTAGAGTCTCAATCACAAATGATCAAGCCAGGCAGTCCATGCAAATGGACAATCTCCTTCATGAAGATGGGAGATAGTTGTGATGCAGTTGTCGTCATGTTCACCGGGATTAGGTGAACCATTGAAGACAGACAACAGATGATTACCCAAAGGTAGTCAAATCCTTCAGACTCTGGGAAGGGTCTGATGAAATCCATCCCAATTGACTCCCATGGTCTCATGGGCTATGGATTCTTGCCTCGTATGATGCAAGAACTTCCTTCAACAGAACACATTCCTCCCGGAGTGCATACTTTCACAATGAATGCACTGCGAAACATGGCCATGGTCCATGATAGTATCATTGCTGAAAGAGTCTTTCAACAACACTATGCAAACAAGCATTGGCGCAAGGAGCCCGATGTCAAACAAGGAGACCTTGGTTACCTCTCCACAAAGAACCTTGCATTACCAAAGGGACGCGCAAGTAAACTGCTACCTAAATTTGTAGGACCCTACAAGGTCCTACAAGCTCTCTTCAAGACATCCAACTATGTGTTGGATCTTCCTACAGAACTGAAATGCCAGCGTATACACCAGCATTTCCATGTGAGCCTACTAAGGCCTCACCATCCTAACAACAACGTGTTGTTTCCCAACAGGCATTATCCTGATGCATATGACTTCGGTGCCCCAGATGACACCGAATGGTACATCGAAGAGATCATGGCACACAAGTGGTGTGGCCGTACCATCCAGTTTGAAGTTAAGTGGAGTCTGGGAGACACCACTTGGAAACCTTTAGTGAACTGCAATGATCTTGCAGCCCTAGATGCTTATCTGGCACTAATGGGTGCCAGAGACTGGCAAGAATTGCCCAAACGTGCAGGAACTCCTGTGCATCGATGGACATAACAACTTGGAAATTTCCAAGTCACATTGCAACTTGCCCAATGGGTTTCACACTCCACAACTTTATGTTGTGCGGAGTTTCATTTGTTTTTTTTTCTTCATCACTTGGTATGATTACCATGGTGAGTTTCCCTCCAGACAAAGACGACCCCATGGGGGGTGATCACATTGACAGACCTAGCCACGTGTGTGAGACGAGCTCTAGTGGCCAGTCTCAAAGGGGGAAGTAGAGAGAGCTCGAGCCCACTGGCTCGAGCAGCAACATCCAACACCATCATTTGCCAAGCCCTGGCAAGATCGAAGAAGCAATCAGCTCTAGCAGATGTTCTGCTAGAGAAGAACAAAACCAGTGAGCTGGTGTGGGCACCAGCTCTTCCGCTGCCAGAGATTGGAGGATTGACAGTGAAGGCATCATCCTTCACTGAGGCACTTGCGACACTTGCAAGAGCTACGCTTTACATGTGTATGACCACGATGATGAATATTTCAATGCAAGAGATCATCGAGATTCAGGTATTAACTCTGGCGCTCTCGCCAGAGCCGATCATGTTTATAATGAATACAAAAAAGATATTGCTGCCCTCCAGGAGACCATCCAGAACCTGGAGGATGAGAATGAGCACCTGCACGAGCAGCTCGATGGACATTCATCCAAACGAGCTCGTACTCGTGAACCCTCTCCTCACCCCGAGAGGCCCCAGGGTACTTTGTATGCCGGTGCAGCCTCTTGCTCCCTGCCCCATTGTCCCTGACAAGGACTTCAATATGAATGAGGTCTATTCACCTCTTCCCAACCTTCCAACCCCAAGATATACATTCTTGGGCCCTGATGTTCCCAGGACAGCAAACTGGAGACCAGCTCCCAAGCTGCATGGCCAAGTTTCTACATCCATTCCTCAGAACACTGAGGAATTTGATAACTGGTCCTGGATGGCCCACACCTCTGGGAACTACCCAATGTTGGAACAAATGTGCAAGTACATGCGGTTCATCAATGATACTGCTCCAGGGGCTCGAACGCCTTTGATGACCTATGCCCTTGCCCACTGGAGATTACCCAGTTGGCTCCCTGTTCAGATGCAGTCAGTGCGAGGATTACACCGACTCAACGACCCTACTTGCCTGGAGCAACCCTCACTCCTGGACTCTGCCAAAACATGGGCGCAGTTCATGCACCGACACCTGTACCAGTGGCGATCCCACCCTGGTACCCTGATGGATGAACAGAGGGTCTCCCTCTCACATGTCAGGGGACAACTCCTGCTTCACCAACAGATTCCTTCAGGGCTATCCCCTGAAGCTAAACTACTTCTTTACCTTTGTACTGCAGAGGTACTAGCCATGCCGGGACTGTACCAACAGATTTGAGAGCATGAATGCCTCCCACTGTCCCCCGTGTGCCGTTGGCAGCCCATGCTGATCAGCATCAATTCAACTTCCCTCGAGGACGTCGTACGACACCTCGCTACCATGGGAGTCTCGGATGAGGAAGTCCAAGAAGGTTCTCACTATGCCATTGGCTGGCTTACAGCAACGGCTACTGCCAACTCCTCCCATTCAAAAGAGTCTTCCACCACTGCTGATATCGTAAGATGTCTGCGACAACATTCCAATACCCATTCAGAGGACGCTCCTCTGATGTCTGAACCCTGGTGGTGGATTGCCAGGCCTAACAATGTGGCCCTTCGAGAGCCACAAAGAAAAAGGAAAAGAGATTCCACTGCTCCCACCAGGGGCAGAGCTCCCTCTCATTCAGGGCGACCCCACCCTGAATCAATGACTTCCACTGCCCGGTCCTCTGGATTCTCTGCTGGACTATCTGCATCTCTGCACACGAGCACCTCTTGTGTGGACAACCAACCTCCAGCCTGCGCCGGGCCTTCTTACCTGTCCAGCTGGCATCCACCTCCTCCAGAGGTATATCCCCTGGAGAACGATCCAACCTCAGGATGGTCCGGGTCTCCCCTCATCATCAAGGCAACTCAAGGCCAGAAGAAGGCCTTGAAGAGAGCGAGGAGAGTCGCCACTGGCATCCCTCTGGACGGGCACAAGAAGCCTGTTAGCAAATTCACTCCCATTGTGTCTACCAAGCCATGAAAAATTAGAGACCCTGACAACAATGGTGATTCCACCGACTCCGTCTCTTCATCCAATGATGAAACGTTCACTGTCGACAAGGACCGTTTCCCTCTCAATGAAGGGCAGATGACAAATGCCTCTGCTCTGGGGAACACCCCAGAGACCCCCATATCCCAATTGTCTTTGTTGGCATCAACCAACAAAATGACCATACTTTCCTCTGCGCCCGATTATGAGTGCGAAGTACCCATACCTACCACCCTGGAGGAAGTTAGGCATATGTTAGTTGACGCCAACCTCCCCGAATCCTCATCAACCCTCGACGAGTCCCACATATCATCATTGAGTCTCGACGATACCCACATCCCCGATGACCCTACTAAATAAGGTCATCGCATTTTTTAATAAACAAATGAATTGATTCCTTTCATCGTACCTAGTGTTTAAAGGTCCGGTTAATGCAACCGAAAAAATGACCGCAACCAAACTGAACTGGACTAAATGCAACCGGACCATCAGTTGCGGTTGCCCACATTTGGGGTCATTCTGGTTGCCGGTTGCCTCATTTTGAAAATATTTGAAAACCATTAAAAGACCGGTTGCCATCAGTTGCAACCGGTCTTTCTGCAGTGCATAAAAGATGTGTACATCGTGGGAAAAAACCCGCAAGTCAGGTTGCCATGAGGTGCAGATTCCCTTCCCATGAGGACATACCCCATGAGTCATGTCACCATGAGGCACGGGTTGCTCATATCCGTAATAATTTGCTGAAAAGATATGAAATTATTATGGAAATGAGAAACCCGCACCTCATGGTGACCTGACTCGCGGGTTATATCATTGTGGGAAAGGAACCCATGCCTCATGGTGACATGACTCATGGGTTTTTTCCTGTGATGTACAAAATTATTACAGAAATGAGAAACCCACACCTCATGGTGACATGACTCGCAGGGTGTAAGGGGACTAAGGGGGTGCCCTGTGTGTTTTTCCTATTTTTTATGTTCGTCCCATATTTTTCCCCACCTCATTTCCTTCTATTCTTCATTTTCTATGATTTTTCCGGATTTTATTACTAATTTTCCCTTGCTATCATGTTTGTATATGTTGACACTTTTATATTTAGAGGCGGAGTACCCCTTCCGACACATACCCCTTGGTATGATGTCATTCGGCGGCCTTGATCCGCCTATCTCCGCCTTTTTCTATTTTTAGGTTATATTTGATTTTTGTCGTCTTCACATATACTGGGCATCAGCAAGGGGATCCTTAGAGTTTTCTCTTCGGATTTCCCTTTGCTAGGTGCACCCCCAATGCCTGTATTATGTAGTATAATTTTAACTTCGGATTTCCCTTTGCTAGAGGCTTAGGTTGCCCTTATAGTAGAAAACTCTCCCCTAAGGCCCGAAAATCGCGAACGCGCTGCCCAAAATAGGCAGGTACAGACTGGACGATGCTTCCCAAAGCTCCACAGAGTCCCTACACACCGTTCCAGATACTCTCGCCTTTATTGCACCACCATTTTCGCCAAACGCACTCCCTAGCGACATGGACGCATCAGAACGCTTCGACGCGCTTGAAAGCGACGTTTCCGGAATGCGCGCGCAAATCGACTCGCTTAAATCTATGATTGAAAACTTCGTTAGGACCCTCCAGGCTAACCCTACGACTAATAGTTCCCCCTTCACAACTCCAAGCGCACCCAACAACGATGTTTTGCCAAACGCGTCCACTAAGGAACGTGCCCAGATCAAACCGTCCCCCCCCGCCGAATTTAATGGTGCACGTGCGCAGGGACATGCATTCCTTAATTCCTGTGAGTTATACATTAGTCTCCAGTCGCATCAATTCGTCGATGAGGCTGCAAAAATTTATTGGGCCTTCACATACATGAAATCTGAACGCGCCTATCTCTATGTGGACCGTATCCTACGTCAAACTAAAGAACTCGGTTCTCTACCTTTCTCCACTTGGGGTGACTTTCGAGCTGAGTTCGTATGCCACTTCTGCCCCCTCAATGAACGCCACCGAGCAGTGACACGACTTGAGTCATCCACTTACCACCAGGGACGTCGATCCGTGGACGACTATATCGATGAGTTCAAGGATTTGGTGGACATGGCAGGGTATGGGAGTGGGTTACCAGTGGTGGTGAAGTTCCGACGGGGGCTCAACCGAGAAATTCAGGACCAGATTGCACAGATGTTGGAAGGGCGCCCAGCGGACGATGATATCCTTGCTTGGTATGAAGCTGCTTCACTCTGTGACGAGAACCGACTCACAAATGCGGCGTTTAATGCTGCATTCCATGCTCCAACTACCACTCATACACCCTACACCTTCAATCGAAGCCTCCCCCGCCCTAACCCCATTCCTGCTCGTCAAACTCCCACACCAGCCGTCAATATCCCAGTACCAATGGATGTTGATGCAGCCCGCAGCCGTGCACATAAGTTGGATCTCTGCTACCGTTGTGGGGAACCTGGACACAGGGCTGGAGCGTGTCCCCATCGTCAGGATATCCGCATGCTCACCCCCGAGGGACGAGACGAACTCCTGCAAGATCTGTTGGCACTTGTAGATGTTGAGGAAGCGAAGGATCAAGTTGCAGAGGAGGTTAAGCTGGAAGTTGTAGAGGAGCAGGATTTTCCTATTTGCAGCGAGTGAATCGTACGCCCTCACTGCCTGTCCATAACCGCTTTGAAGTCTTGTCAGTTGAATCCCTGGAGAATGAATCCATTTCTGTGACTGCTCCCCTCTCTGACCCTTCGAAGTTGGCTAAAGACGTACCTGCTCTCCCCATCTCTCCTTCTACTCCACGTCCCAAAATTAAATCATGGGAGCGTAAACTACCACGCAAGTATATTGTGGCATCCACTCCCTCTGCACATTCCTTAAACCTAGCCATCGAACTGCAGACGACCGACACTGGACAGATACTCGGTGTTTCTGCGCTCCTGGACTCTGGTGCGACTGGTCTCTTCATTGATTCCCATCTGGTACAACAACATCGTCTAAATACTTGCTCACTCTCACGTCCGATACCTGTATATAACGTGGATGGATCCCCAAATGAAGCTGGTGCCATCCGAGAGGTTGCAGACCTGGTTCTCCATTACAAAGATCATAGTGAGCGTGCCCTTTTTGCTGTCACTCAATTAGGAAAGCAAAAGGCGATTTTGGGATATCCATGGCTTCGAGACCATAACCCAGAGGTCGACTGGCGCACCGGGGAGGTTACCATGAGCCGATGTCCATCCCGCTGTCGGACGTGTTTCACAGAAGCCAGGCAAGAACGTCGTGGACAGAAGGCGGCAATACGACAAACTCAGAAGTGTCGTGCTGGACCCCTGCCTATACCTGAAGTGGAATTGGAAGGGGTTCCTGATCTAATGCCGGACTCGGATGATGATGATGAGGACCCAGAGGAAGTGGAGGAGGGTGATCGGATCTTCTACACTGCGATTCGCTCATCGCATGAGGTGTGTGCCACATCGAACATATCCCAACGCCTCACCGAGGCCTTCCACAAAAACAACGCTGCTAAATCCTCTACTAACTCCTTACTCCCTCATCTCCATGAGTTTGAAGACGTGTTCTCCAAGGAGTCATTCGACTCTCTTCCTGCGCGTAAGCCATGGGATCACGCGATCGAACTCACCCCCGGCGCAACCCCTTCATCCTGCAAGGTCTATCCTCTCTCTCCGGAGGAACAACGGCAGCTTGACCAGTTCATCGACGAGCACCTGGCCTCTGGACGTATTCGACCATCGAAGTCACCCATGGCCTCTCCCTTTTTCTTTGTCAAGAAGAAGGATGGCTCACTTTGACCGGTTCAAGACTACAGAAGACTCAACAACATCACGGTCAAAAATCGCTACCCACTACCCCTCATCTCCGAACTCGTAAACCAGCTCCGTGGAGCCCAATACTTCACCAAGCTCGATGTCCGTTGGGGCTATAATAATGTGAGGATAAAGGAGGGAGATGAGTGGAAGGCAGCCTTTCGTACCAACCGTGGTCTTTTTGAACCGCTTGTCATGTTCTTTGGCCTTACTAATAGCCCTGCCACCTTTCAGACCATGATGAACGACATCTTCCATGACCTCATCCTCGAAGGCGTTGTCTGCATCTATCTCGATGACATCCTCATCTTCACTCGCACGGTTGAAGAGCACCGTCGCATCACGCGCCTCGTCCTAGAGCGACTTCGACGGTACAAACTCTACCTTCGTCAGGACAAATGCGAGTTCGAAAGGACCAAGATCGAGTACCTCGGCCTGATTATCTCAGAGGGTCAAGTGGAGATGGATCCTATCAAGGTAAATGGGGTCACAGCTTGGCCTACGCCCACAAACAAGAAGGAGGTGCAGTCTTTCCTGGGCTTCATCAATTTTTATCGGCGTTTTATCAAGGATTTCTCACATCATGCACGACCGCTGTTCGACTTGACAGGAAAGGAGGCATGGAGGTGGGATAATGCACAACAGGAGGCGTTTGAAAAGCTTAAGGAGATGGTCACTTCCACTCCGATCCTTACCTTTGCTGACAATTCGCGTCCTTTTCATGTAGAAGCCAACAGTTCTGACTTTGCGATGGGCGCTGTGTTGTCTCAGCAGTCTCCGGAGGACCAGAAGTGGCATCCTGTTGCGTTCTACTCCAAAAGCCTTAGTGCTGTAGAGAGAAACTACGAGATCCATGACAAGGAGATGTTGGTGATAATGTGTGCGCTTGAGGAGTGGCGACACTTCCTCGAGGGTGCCCAACACAAGGTGGAAATTTGGACGGATCACAAGAACCTCGAGTACTTCATGACGGCCAAGAAATTGAACCGTCGTCAAGCTCGTTGGTCCCTGTATCTATCTAGATTCGACTTCTCCTTGCACCACCGTCCGGGTCGCAGCATGGGGAAGACCGATGCCCTATCCCGACGTGCAGACCATGGGGATGGCAGCGGTGACAACCAAAACATTGTGCTGTTGCAGCCAGACCTGTTCACCATTCGGGCACTGGAAGACATCGTACCCCAGGGCGAGGAGCGGGACATTCTACGTGACATTCGTCGCGCAAACCGTAGTGGTTTACATGAGGATGTTGTCGCCCGAGCTGTTAAAGAACTGAGGAAGGGATCGACCCTTTCCTTACGTGCGGCAGAGTGGGCTGAAAAGGAGGACTTGTTGTATTTCAGGGATCGCATCTATGTTCCCAATGACCCAGACCTTCGCCGGCGCATCATATCCCAACACCATGACTCACAGATTGCTGGCCACCCCGGACGCTGGAAGACCTTGGAGCTCACCTCACGGAACTATTGGTGGCCACAAATGTCACGGCTCATTGGTCAGTATTGTCGCACTTGTGACCTTTGCTTACGCACCAAGGTCCCTCGTCGCAAGCCTATTGGTGAGCTACACCCTCTTCCTGTTCCAGAGAGTCGTTGGGATGTCGTCAGCGTCGACTTTGTGGTGGAATTGCCAGAGTCAAACGGGTTTGATGCGGTGATGTGCACAGTTGACTCAGTGGGAAAACGCGCTCACTTCATTCCCACTCACACCACTGTCAGTGCCCTAGGTGCCGCTCGACTCTACCTCCACCACGTGTGGAAGTTACATGGACTTCCTGGTGCCTTCCTCTCGGATCGTGGCCCTCAGTTCATGGCAGAGTTCACTCGTGAGCTGTACCGACTCCTGGGGATCAAACTCCTCGCTTCAACTGCTTATCACCCACAAACTGATGGCCAGATGGAGCGAGTCAACCAGGAACTGGAGCAGTACATCTGCCTCTTTGTCAATGAACGCCAGGACGATTGGGATGATCTCCTTCCTTTGGCCGAGTTCAGATACAACAACTATGTCCATGCTTCCACTCAACAGACCCCTTTCCTCTTAGACACTGGACGACATCCACACATGGGATTTGAACCTCGCCAAACTCCCTCACACATCGAGACAGTGAATGAGTTCACAGAACGCATGAGGGATAGCTTGGAGGAGGCAAGGGCAGCCTTAGCAAAGGCGAAGGACGACATGGCGCGATTTTACAACCAGCGCCACTCCCCAACCCCTCAGTACAAGGTTGGTGATCGAGTTTATCTTGACTCCAGTGACATCTCCACTACACGTCCATCCAAGAAACTCGCTCATCGCTTCTTGGGACCTTTCCCCATTGTCAAGTGCGTTGGAACACATGCCTATTGTCTATGCCTCCCAGCCTCCATGTCCAGACTCCATCCCGTCTTCCATGTCGTCAAATTGCTTCCAGCTCCCCCAGATCCGTTCCCGGGACGCCATTCACACCCACCACCACCACCTACAGTGATCGAGGGAGAACCCCAATATGAAGTCGAGTCAATCTTGGACAGCCGTTTGCGTCGAGGAAAACTCCAGTATTTGGTACATTGGAAGGGTTATGGGTATGAGGAGAACTCATGGGTCGAAGAGTCTGACGTAAATGCCCCTCGGTTAATCAAGGAATTCCACCGACGGCACACTGCTGCACCGCGTCGCATTCAAGTCACGGACTTTGGTCGTATACAATTTCGAATGCATCGGGGCGATGCATCTTAGAGAGGGGGTGATGTAAGGGGACTAAGGGGGTGCCCTGTGTGTTTTTCCTATTTTTTATGTTCGTCCCATATTTTTCCCCACCTCATTTCCTTCTATTCTTCATTTTCTATGATTTTTCCGGATTTTATTACTAATTTTCCCTTGCTATCATGTTTGTATATGTTGACACTTTTATATTTAGAGGCGGAGTACCCCTTCCGACACATACCCCTTGGTATGATGTCATTCAGCGGCCTTGATCCGCCTATCTCCGCCTTTTTCTATTTTTAGGTTATATTTGATTTTTGTCATCTTCACATATACTGGGCATCAGCAAGGGGATCCTTAGAGTTTTCTCTTCGGATTTCCCTTTGCTAGGTGCGCCCCCAATGCCTGTATTATGTAGTATAATTTTAACTTCGGATTTCCCTTTGCTAGAGGCTTAGGTTGCCCTTATACTAGTAGATGTTCAAATCAAAAGTTGTCGTGTTTCTGGATGGGAACCCGGGGTCGGGCCTGCGAGCCCTGCACAAAAGCGAAGCACAAGTGCGAAGAGGTGGTGTGGGAGGGCCAGGTGGTGCAGGTGGGACCCAGGCTAGGGGAGAACGAGGGAGTGATGGAGTTGCTTAAGGAGTTGGTGGGGGCAGTAAAGGGGGTGAAGAAAGAAATGCAGGAACTCTGGGAGCTCCAGGTGATAAGCGAGGGTGTGATTGGCATCAAAGAAACGATGTCGGACATCCTAGTGGCATTGGATCCGGAGTGGAACCAGGAGTCTGAGGAGGAAGAGGATGAAGAAGAAGAGGGTGAAGAGAAGGAGGAGTTGGAGGTACAAGAGGAGCTGCTGGGACTCGCTGATGAAGCAGGGGGTGAGGGAGTAGGGGAGGAGTAGGAAATGGGCGGGGAATCCAGAGTTTTCTTTTAAATTTTCTAATAATAATTTTTGAGGATCTTGTTTGAAAATGAAGGGTGTTAAGTGGAAAGAGGTCTGGGTTTCCCTGGGTAATGAGTGTGGAAGTCCGTAACAAGTTCCTGGGTGTGATCAAGTTCCGTAGCTGGAAGCCAGGAGGTTTCTTCGTCGGTTCCTTGGTAACCTTCCCACCGTACAAAATAGAGTAACTTGCATTGACAGTGGTTGTCAACCTTTGAATCAAGGATTTCTGCAATCTCGTACTCCAGTTCATTGTCTATAATGACTGGAGGTGGTGGAGGTTGAATATGATTAGGAATTGTGTTGGGAGTGTCTTCTTCTAGTTGGGAGAGATGGAATACTGGGTGGACACCCCAGAGGTGATCTGGAAGTCGAAGGGTAACCAAGTGGGTACCCAGATGGGCAATGATCTCGAAAGGGCCATAGAACTTTTCTGAGAGCTTCTTGGAGGGTCTTGTAGTGTGTAGGTGCTCACCTTTGACAAAAGCGTAATCACCGATTCTGAAGTCAGGAGCGGGTGCCTGCTGTTTGTCTGCAGGACCTTGATAGCGCTTCTGTGCTTCTGAGAGTTGCTTCTGGAGTTCCTGGTGGAGATCATCAAGGTCAACCACAAAATGGCGCGCACGTTGCAAGGCTAGTTCATGCTCCAGAAAAACCATGATGTTTGGGTGGTAACCCTTGTTGGCGAAGAAGGGTGAAACTCTGGTGGAAGCTGAGGGAGCATTGTTGTACACAAATTCCCCCAAGGGTAAAAGCTGGGACCAGTTGTCCTGTTGGTAGTTGCAGAAGATCCGCAAGTACTGTTCGAGGGTCTGGTTGAGGTGTTCAGTTTGTCTGTCACCTTCTGGATGGTAACCCGAAGTGAAATGGATTTTCATGTCCAGGGCTTGCCCAAGAGAGCGGAAGAAATGGGAAATGAACTCGGAACCCCAGTCGCAGGTGACATGGGATGGAACAACTGTTTGGAGAAGACGTGCATGATGAAGAGATTAGCAAGTTCTTGTGCCGCGATTTCATTTACTGTGGGGATGAAGATACCCTGTTTGGAGAGTTGGTCTACAATGACTCGGATGGCAGTGTGACCATTGGAGTCCGGTAACTGTTCAAAGAAGTCCATGGAAATTGAGTTCCAAGGCCTTTCTGGGACCGGAAGTTGCTTCAGAAATCCGTAGGGTTTGTGTCGGGGAGATTTGGAGCATTTGCAGGTAGTACAAGACTTGCAAAAGTCCTGCACAAAGGTGCGGAGATTGGGCCAGACATATTCCCATCAGATAAGCTGAAGAGTCTTGTTTTGCCCATAGTGACCTGAGAGGATGTGGTCATGCTTGTATTGTAAGACTTTAAGATGGAGGTCCACAACATCTGGAACATAAATCCAGTCAAAGTGGCGGAGAAGTCCACTGTCGTCTAGAGACCAATTTGGGGTGGATGGTGAGGGAAGGTGTGAGGAGGAGATGGGATCAAGAGGAAGTGAAGATCGAATATCGTTGTGGAGTTTTTCAATGTCCATGAGGATGGCTTGATGGAGGATAGGAGTAGCAAGGAAAGTGGCTCAGAGGGAGGATGTGAGTTGTTCTTGAGTAAAGACTGGATGGAAGTTGCTTGGATTTACTGAGGCGAAGTCACTATTTCCCCCTTTGTGGTAGACGTCCCAGCGTCTAGTGAGCGCATCGGGTTTAGCCCCTAGTTTACCAGGGCGGAAGTGGATGGCAAGGTTGAACTGTGAAAGGTATTCTGACCACCGAGCTTGAGGACGAGTAAGGAGTTTCATGGTACTGAAGTATTCCAAGTTTTTGTGATCCGTGACCACATCTATTGGATTTCCAGAACCTTCGAGGTACTGTCACCAGTGTTTGAAAGCTTCGAAGATAGCAAGAAGTTCCTTATCATGGGTGTCATAGTTCAATTCAGCTGGGTTGAAGGAACGAGAGTGGAATGCAACTGGGTGGATTTCTCCATCCGAGGTATAGATGGAAAGAATTGCCACTAAGGTGTAATCTGAGGTGTCTGTCTCCAAGATAATGTGGGAATCCAGTAGCCATTGAGTGAGTATTGGGGCATGAGTGAATTCTTCTTTTAGTCTGTTGAAGGCTTCTTGACATTTCTTGCCAAAGTCCCAAGGCATATGTTTCCGGGTGAGTCTGGTGAGTGGAATGACGATGTCAGAATACCCATGGATGAACCATTGGTAGAAGTTGCAGAATCCCAGGAAGGATTGGATATCCTTAACCTTTCGAGGTTTGGGCCAGTCGAGAATGGTTTTGACTTTATCTTTGGACATCCAGAGCCCATCTGGAGAGAGGATGAACCCCAAGTATTCCACACTGTCTTTATGGAACTCACATTTCTGCAGAGCAGTGTAGAGGCCATTCTTCTGGAGTCTCCAGAGGACTTCCTTGATGTGAGCCTTGTGTTGACTCATGTTGTTGGAGTAGATTAGGATATCATCAAGATAGACAATGACACTGACATCTAATAGGTCACTGAATTGTTCATGAGGTGCTGGAAGGCAGCAGGTGCATTGGTGAGTCCGAAAGGAACTACCAGCCACTTGAAAGAACCATAGCGCATGCGGAAAGTGGTCTTCCATTCATCTCCCTCAGCAATGTGGACTAAGTGATAAGCATGCCAGAGGTCAATTTTGGTGAACACACGTGCCTTTCCCGGAGAGTCCAGGAGGTCCAAGATTAGAGGAAGTGGGTAGTGGTCCTTTTTTGAGATGTGATTGAGTCCCTGGCAGTCAATGCAAAGTTGGAGACTCCTATCCTTTTTCTTGACAAAGAGTATAGGAGCGCCGTGAGGGGATTTGGAGGGGCGGATGAAGCCTGAATGAACATTTTCTTCAATGAATATTTGGAGGGCCTTGAGCTCAGAGGGAGAGAGGGAGTACATGCGACCTGGAGGTGGGGGAGCATTATCCTCCATCTCTATCTTGAGGTCATAGGGACGGTGTGGAGGAAGGGTGTTGGCTTTTTGTTTATTGAAAACATCTGCAAATTTGTGATATTCTTCTGGAACATCAGAAAGGTCCAGGGGATTTCTGGACACTGCCGAGGATTTAGCCACCAGTCCTTCCGGGGAGAATGTCATCTGAAAGGCAACAGCCCCAGGAAGTTTGCTTGCACACATGTAAGCGGCAGCATTGATGAAAGAGATCTCAGGAGGTACAAGTTTTGAGGGTTTAGTGATTATGGGGTTTTCGTGGGTTTCCACTGGAAGGTTCGGAGGTGAAGGTGACTCACACAAGATAGGAGAGTCAGAGGACGTCGAGGGGGCAGGACCTCTTTGAACTGCAGAACAGAAAGTTATTTGGCCTGAAGACCAGTCAATCAACGGATTGTATTGCTTCAGCCAGTTATGACCAAGTACTGCAGAACAGGAAGAGTCCAGCGAGGTTACATAAAATGTCAGATTGAACACTTCACCAGACAGAAAAGTGACTGGGAGTTCCATGACTTGAGTTATAGTGGAGTTACAAGTTCCATCAAATAGTCGGAGTCCGATCGGAGGAATGGTTTTGGTACTAAGTTGGTTGTCCCGCACAAATGATGAATTGAGGAAACAATGTGAGAACCAGAGTCGATAAGAGTTTGGATTTTTAGGGATTGTTTGGAAAGGGATAACAGGATGGTAAGGGATTCAGGATCAGAAAGAGCGGATGCATTGAGACAGACATAAGCAGCCAGTTGGGAAAGGTCAAGGCAACCCTCAGCCCCAATGGCATGTTCCCAAGGGTTGCGGACTATTTTTTTGGGTCCGCAGGACTCAGTGACTGCTGCAGCATGGGCTTTGGCCGCTTTGGACTTTGGACAATTCCTGGCTTCATGTCCTTTCTCACCACAGTAGAGGCAAAGTCCTTCCTTCATGCGGCATTCATGCTCATCTCCGGTTAGTTTACCGTCTTTCCCCAACTTGTCAGAAATAGAGTTTTTTGGCTTGTCCTTCTGGAAGTTGTTCTTTGACCCAGAGGAGCTGCTGGAGGAGGATTGGTTTGTGTGGTTGGTGCTGGACGAGGGCTGGGGTTTGGACTGAGTGTTGGAATTGGAGTTAGAAGAACCTTTAGATTCCTTCTTTCCGGTGTGTGCAGAATTTCTGGGGGTCTTTGTTTCTAAGCAGGTTTCTTCTTCCTGCATCCAATAGATGTTGTCAGCATCCTGGGCTTTAAGACATAGGGATGCTAGAGTTTTGGGTCATCCCCCCCATAAGACTTCTATGTGGAGACAGAGCAGAAGACC
Source organism: Tricholoma matsutake (assembly GCA_026075535.2). NCBI lineage: Eukaryota > Fungi > Basidiomycota > Agaricomycetes > Agaricales > Tricholomataceae > Tricholoma > Tricholoma matsutake. The sequence goes on along the minus strand of AP026540.1, from coordinate 6,237,286 downwards.
ACGGAAATACTGGTCATGAAGAGTGGCCTCATTCCAGTTGACCTGGGAAGCCAGTTCCCAGAAGTCCACATTATACTTCACTATTCTTCCACCTTTCTTCATCGTGAGTTCTGAAAGAGCCTTTTCCATGTCCCCAACGTCCCCAACAGGGTCGTGAGGACCAAAATTGCTTTCCAACTCACTAAGGAATACCTCATAGTTCCACATCCAATGGGCAGAATTTGTTGGGTCATTGAGTCCAGGTTCAAACCAGTTAAGAGCTGACCCTTTGAGGTAGGAAAGGATGAATAGAATTTTCTTTTCATCGGAGGCGAATACCTGAGGACGATCGTGGAAGTGAAGGTTGCACAAGACTAGGAAGTCCTGAAGTTTCCGGGGATTAGCCCCGTTGAAAGTATCAGGATCATGAACTTTGATCTTCTCAGTCTTGGGTGCTTGGTTCTGCCGGAGGGTTCGGAGACTATCCAAGAGCTCAAAGAGAGCATCGAGAAACCTATCTCCTGGATCAGGATTTCCACCAACGGGAGGTAGAGGGTCATCAGGGTCATCAGGATCGGGGTCATCCCTGGGGCCATCAGGTCCACTGGGAAGTCCATCCTCTTTACCTGGACCTTCCTCATCGAAGGGGTTAGGTTGCCCAACATTCTCTATGTACTCAAGTGGAGTCATATTCTGAGGGGTCTCCGGAGGTTGAGACATGACATTAGCACTGATGGAGGGTGCTCCAGAACCGATTTGCCTGAAGATGTTGGATGGTCTGGTGGATGCACCAAAAGTCAAAGCGTGTCTAGGGGAAGGAAGTATGGATCAGCGTATTGCTGATAATCCTGGTACTGCACCAGCACAGCAGGAGTTTCTTGTAGTTCATTGGGTTTGTGACTCAGTAGGAGTCATAAGGAAAGATGGGATGGTTTTGATGAGAGCAGTGAGAGTTTGTAAATACTGTTAAGTACTGAACTTGAGGGGAAGTCGTCGGAATTCCGGTCGTACCCGGACAATAGAAGTTGTAGTGGTCAGATGGAGTAAGACAGGGAATCCTATGGAAATCCGGGGCAGGGTTTACTTGATGTGTCGCACCAAGTGGGGGAGCAGAAAGGACTTGGCTTCAACTTATAAGAAGTTGTGCCCTTCTCCTCGTCAAGTGTCCTAATTTCAAGGCGAGGGTAAGGAAGATGACCAGAGGTCCGGAGAATTTCTGGAGAGGATGAGTAAGAGTTCGAGAATGACTTAAGAATGTAATTGGAGTTTAAAGAGGATAGGATTAAGTGGGAGACTTGGTTGATTTACAAACTGGCGATACAAAACGAAAGTAGCTAGCTTAAATACTAAGGTTGGAGTTTCCGAGGCTGTGGTTAATATGAAATCCAGCTTCCGAGGCAATTCCTGAAACCATTTCACCTAATTGGAAATGAGGGAATTTCGCCTCTAGGCAGTGCTGTTGATAGGAGGTGGGCTGTGATGTAAGGCAGCTGGGAAGGGGGCGGAAAACAATTGGAAGTCCGGTCGGAAGAATCGGTCTTGACACCTTCTATTTACATAAGCAATCCTTTTTACTACCACCTCGAGTACACACGATAAATATACGTTAGTCGTGTTTAGCTCCTGTGTGATATTAAGGGACCCCCTACGACTCACTACAAACCACCTGCTGCCACTGTGGACTGCTGCCTGCAGGTGACCAGCCCCTCGCATTCACAGGAGTTTTTTCTTTCTTTTACTTTTTCAGCTCAAATAAGCCACCCTCGCAAAGGGAATGGGCAAATTAAATTATGTTATGGTGCGGTTCACTTAGTCACCACCAAAGTGTGACAGTGGCCAAATCAGCCAGAGGCCGAAATTTTTTTCCATTTATGTACAATTTAAGTTCAATTTGACAGTAAGAATATTGAGCGAGGGTCAACTTTTTGGGGGTATGCCCACAAAGAAGAAGTACCTAAAAGAAGCAGCTGTCTGAGCTCACGCCGCAGCATTGGCAAAAAGACATGCAAAGGCTCGAAAACCTTTGTTTGCCAGCGCAGAGAACCCCACACCCCATCCTAATTTGAGAAACCTCCAAGCCCAGATCCTTCGACGCGACCCTCCCCGTCACCAGAACCACCTCGACCACCATTGCCAATTTTCGTTGATTTTGACTCTGAGTCTGAATGTGGATATCAGGGCGGTGTCAATCACAATATTACCGATGACGACAACTCACATCATGATGGGGATGGATCTGAGGGCTCAGATGTAGGGTATGAGACCTTGTCAGAATATACCGTGAGGGCCTTGGTACTCAAGAGGCACAAGCAAAGGTAAAAACCTTCAGTTCCACAAAATACAAATCCCATCGTCACGTTCCAGAGACTCTAGCACGTACATTTGATACATAGGTTACATTTTTCACACAATATTTCCTATTTAGGAAGGCTTGGCAGCCTATATATGGCAGTGGCCAACTCTGAAAATTTATCTCCCTCAGTTTTGACCGTATCAAATTTCTGTCTTGGGGATTTATTCGCCTCATCAAATAGAGCATTTTGGCAAGACAACTAAGGAGCCTGAGAAAATTTGGAGGCCTCATATTCTTTGTAATATTCTTGTGGTGACTAAGTGAACCGCACCGTACCCCCTCGTGTGTCAATACATAAATGTTTTTATAATTATCGAGTAGTCAGTACAATATAATCTGTTGATTTTCTCTACCAGAGCGTATACTAGGGCCCGGCTCACTGTTTTGCTAAGCCTGAGCCTGGTCAAGCCGAGCCTAAGCCGGGGCTTTTGGGCCGAGCCGGGGCACATCAATAACAATGATATTCTTCACACGCACAACACCCCCCTCCCATCATCATGCCCACCATCATGCCCACCATCCCACCATCTCTGTAACTGATCTCTTGGGCCACCACTGCGCCGTAACTCCATGGCAAACCCTGTGGCTGCATAACGTGCCGCATCTGATTATCAGGCGTGTTCGACAACCGTCGCCCAGGTCCAAGGAACACAATGTTTTTGTCATTTTCTTATTCATTTCACTCGTTGCATAATTTCCTTCTTTTCTAAATGGTGATTGGTTGATGATCGGGATGAGGGAAGTACGCCGCCCATCCCCAAAGCTATAGCTTAAATGTTCAAGTCAGAAGTTGTGTAACATGTAACACTGGCCCCATCAAATTTTCGGATCATTCTTTCACTATACTTATAGGGTTTCTGTATAAGCTAAAGGGTTTCTGGCAGAAAGGGGGGTTTCTCAATAGTTTTTCCTGTCCGCGTATCACTACATACAGTTTCCAATGACTCGGATGCATTTTTACCCCTTACCCCGCAATTATCCCGTATGTCGATGTGTGCTTAAGTAATACAGTAGACGGAGACCGTGGCCCTGCAAAAGCTGAACATACACACTCGTTCTAGACTATATCCGGCTTCTCAAATGGCTCTAACCCTTGGATGTCTGACACCTTCATTCCGTCCCCCTCAGCTAGCGCGATGGGGTCCCCTGGTCACCGGTCCACGTCGGTTCATTGGTACAAGCCGGCCAAACGAGGAAGTGGTCCTGCCTGATATCGATGTCAGTTCTTGCTCTGTTTTGAGGTAATGAAAGTTGACTTACCATGAACAAACAGCCATCTCAACTCGAGATAGTACGGAATTTAAAGCTCAGGACACCACCGCCCTCGTCAACCTTGCTATTTGGACATACTTTTGTGAGCTTTTTACATACTCCCTCTCAGTTTGCTCAACGAATTTTATAGACAGATTATATGTTAAAAATTCCGTGGAACGTACTGTCAGGATGGGGTAGGCCGCAAATTGGACCATGTAAATCCCTGTCCATCTTTTTATCGTGTCTTTCTCGTCTGAACGGTTTTGACTCCTCTTGCAGATGGGCCACTCCCGTTGGAGCCAAGTTCCTCAGTACTTCACTATGCGCAGACCGTTTTCGAAGGCATGAAGGCATATCGAAATGACGATGGCAGAGTAATGTTGTATAGGCCCGATATGAACATGAAACGCATGAACAGCAGTGCCAAGCGAATTGCGTTACCTGTGAGGATTGACCATAACTTCTTCGCCTTGGTTCATATGCTTTCCACCAGTCCTTCAATGGACACTCACTGCTTGAGTTGATTAAGCGGCTTGTCACACTTGACAAGCATTGGATACCAAAGGAGCCTGGGCACAGCTTGTATTTGCGTCCTACATTAAGTTATTCCTTCCTCTGGCCCAAGCTATCCCTGTTACTGATGCATTTTGCGCTTCAGTCGGTACTCAGAAGATTATCGGCGTAACTCCTCCCACTGAGGCTCTGCTATTCGTAATCTGCAGTCCCGTTGGACCATACTACCCTAAAGGATTCAAACCAATTGCATTATACGGCACTACGGAATATATCCGCGCCGCCCCGGGTGGTGCGATCTGATCACGATCACGTTTTACCAACCTTGAGCTCAATCTCCTTTCAGGCACTGGGGCGTATAAACTAGGTGTGAATTACGCTCCTGGAATTGTCGCTCAGAAAAGTGCAATTGCACAAGGTTATGCACAAAATCTGTGGTTACATGGGCCAGAACATTATCTCACCGAGGTGTGTTTTCTCGCTTGCCACGGTTTGACAATCTCCTTAAATATCACACAGGTTGGAACAATGAACATGTTCGTTGTGTTTAAGACGAAGGACAATGGTCAGTCCTTCATCGCAACGGCGTGTCTTCACGACCTGATACGTTTCATAAACTGCACAGCTATTGAACTTGTAACTCCCCCACTGGATGGTATGATACTTCCTGGTGTCACTCGCGATTCCGTCCTCGCCCTCGCGCGAGATCATGCCTCAGGTGTGAAACGGTTGGCCAACTTGCCGGACAAATTAATTGTGTCGGAACGCCCCGTTACCATGAAGGAAGTGAAGGAAGCTTCCCAATCTGGATCTCTTGTGGAACTTTTTGGAGCGGGTAATATAGTTTGTTTTCTAACACGACTCTTGGCAGCTGACAATCTGGTTCTCCTGCAGGTACCGCTGCCGTCATCAGCCCAGTGGATAAAATTGGATACCTGGGTGAGGATGTACTCATCCCAACGGGGGAAGATGGGATGGGCCCCGTCTCTAGACCTATCTGGAAGCAGTTGGTTGGTATACAGACTGGTACTATTCCCAGCGACTGGAGTGTGCTCGTCGCGGAATAAATAATTGAGATTGTCCTTCCCCAAAATTTATCGGAAATTTAGTTTCGTTTTTTTATTTATGTAAATATTGTTGGAAGATCCACATTAAGTGCAAGTCATGAAACTGACGGACAAAAGAGTACGAGCGTAAGAGTCGTAGGAAACTGTAGCGCTAGCATTCGTGCCAACTCTTGCCCTCTGATCATAATCTTGATACTCGTATGGTGGGTACGTAGCTAAAACTAGACCGTCATTCGGTTGCTCATATTCATTGCACTGTTACCATTCGATGTGGCTCTGTGATCTCCTTTACTTGATGAGGTGTGATTCTTCGAGCTCGACAAGGCCCGGGGAACGCACTAATATTAGCATCTTTGCTGCTAAAAGTTTACAACGTGGCTAGTATTATTCTCGAGTCCGTCTAGAAGCCAGGAAAAACAAACGTGTAGTCCGGAGTCCGGACCGGTATTCGAAGACTTATTTCAACCACCGTTATTCACAGTTTTACGAGTTTTTTCTCTTATCGAAAGTACGAACTGATTTACCCCCGAAGTTTTGTACTATAAACGATATTTTTGTGCGTAACGCCATTACATGAGGCATCAGCATGGAGGGAAAAGGCGGGGCCTCTCCCGTTTTCTGATTCGTTACGGTGCAGGTATGGTTACAGAACCACAATGTATCCCGAACGAGAATATTAATAAGAGCATAAAGGCAATGAACGTCAGTCGTCATAGCATGCCCATCCCGTCTTCTCCATCTCCATCCCCTCCCCATCCACTGGCGACCACTTCCTCTTCCTGATTAAGAGGAGGTATCGTAGGTTGTTCAGGCGAACTTGGTCGGATCATATGAGTATCAGGGGTGCCGGACGATGCCGCTCCTGGGGATACAGAGCTGGATACCGGGCGTGGAGGGGCTGGCGTCCCTGCATACCAACTAATGTTGACAGGACCAACGGTTGGCACGTTGCTGCCTTTCGACATCCCCTGGGTAAAATGTAAGCTGCTTTAGATCTATATCTAAAATACGTTATACCTGTTCGGCGGCGGAGCGGCTTTTGAACGCGACTATGACATCCCCCGATTCGACCGTTTCCAGTGACTCCACCTGGCCCGTTATCTGTCGAATCGTAGCGTTCAGTTTTAGAATAGCAAACCACGAACAAAGACTTACCTCAAACCAATCTCGCAAGGCCTGTAAGTTTTCTCTGCGAACACCTTTCACAAGTAGCTTCTTTGGACGGTTGTCAAGCTTCATACTGCCTCTGGGAGGTGCACCCCGTATTGGACGGAGGAAGCCACGCCCGCCTCGACCGCGTCCGCGATGTGTGCGATATGAACTGCTGTAAGACGGTTCCGTCTCTGCGATGCCAAGGCTTACAGCCTGGAGATACGTTATGTTGAGTTGTAAGTGTAGAGGCTGTACCACACATACCTCTGCCTTAAGTCTCTCGAGTTTCGCCTTCAAATATTCTGTTTCTTCGCCATCTACGGCGGCAGTCGCGCTGTGCATTTCGAGTTCTTTATCCAGCCTTTCACGCTCCTTCTTCTCACGATCTTCACCCTTCAAACTCGAACTAGCAGGCTTTTTGGTGGGGGTAGAACTAGAAGATGCTTGTGTTGTCACGACCGTCGGATTCATCTCATCCCCCAATTTGCGCAGACGTGCCATAATCGCCTTTTTCTCTTCAGAAGAAGCGGTATTCAAGGAGGCCATGAGAGACTTCTGTTCGGCAATTTGTTGCTCCAAAATCTGCTGCTTTGCGGCGAGAGCACTTGCTGCAGCTGAAGAGGTGGACGAAGGCTTCCGTTCAGTGGCTGTAGAAGAACCTGACGAAGGTGGGACGACGGGGCGCGCAGGTGATTCTTTGGCAGACATGTTGGCCATTAAGGGCGCTGAGGCAGCAAGCATCCTAGCCCCTACTTGACCATGTCCTTCCATGGGTCGATGCCAGAAGACCTTGACGAATCTGTTGTTGAAAACGGCGTCTTCTGACTTCCAGGCAGCATGCGCTTCTTCATGGTTAGAAAAGCTAATCAATGCCTTGGCGTTCGAACTGTCGATGGCAACATTTGTGACTGTACCAAAGCGCTTAAACCACTGGTTGACTTGCTCAAGAGTCAATTTGTCTTCAGGGATTTTTTCCACGACTAGCGTTTTGTCGTTCCGGCGTTCCGGACGGAAGTTATGGGTCTCGCCACCAAATGTACCACGACTTCGGGCACCACCTCGCACTGCGGGACGAAATCCGTTGTTATAGTTCTTCGGAGGTCTCACTTCCATCGGATGATTTACTTCCATGTCCATCAGCGCGTCCACGTACGGGGCCTCACTCACCCCATTTTTCTCCCCACCATAGCCTATCCGCTCCACCGCTTCTGGATGTAGTTGCGACGGCTGCTGCAGTGAAGGAGCCTGGGACTTATCAGGGTCAGGTGGAATATTTGGGGTCAAATCCTGAATGACCGGAAGCTCTCCCGAAGCACGAGTACTGTGAACGACTTGACTTCCGTCTTCTTGTTGTATTCGAGGTAGTAGAGGCGCACGCTGGTGAGGACGACCAGTAGGTCGCATGTCCATACGGGCTTCATGAGGATCGTACGCCGCGCCAGGTCCTCCAACGCCAAATGGCACACCAGCACCGGGAAACATGGGCATAAACGGCAGCCCGCCTGGAATAGCCGGCCCCATTGGATAAAGTTGTCCGGGGACAACAGCATCATCGCCATGACTATACTTACACATGGCTCCTCGCGCACAATATCCATTATCTGAAAGTTTGACATCAGCGAACTATAGATAAAACAAGGATGAAACGCACTGTGGTAATCCCTACATATCCCTCGTTTCTGGTCTGGCGGCAGGTACACTTGCGGCCGACGACCTGTCATCTGCACGGATCCGTTCATGCCTGGCATCCCCATCGCACCACCACCATACATATCCACACCTTCCCTATACCCACTTGACGATGGTCTCTCTACTCGGCCACCCCAACCACCCGTAGACCTGTTTTCCGGTCGTCCACCATGTCCATTCGCAAATCGCGGAAATTGACCCTCAGTGCTCAACCGTGGACCTTTAGTAGGTCTCCCATCACGCTCATCATGATCGATACTTCGTTTGCGATTCAGTTCGAGGGGGGATGATACGGAGGGTGACAAGAGTCCATCCAAAGGGATCGGTATACCAGTGTCTATGGACTTGGAGGGGAAGGAAGGGGATGACGGCGAATGGGCGGAGTAGGGTAAATAGGATTTTGTTCGAAGAACTGTGAATAATGTATCGATAAATGAAGAGCATTCTGCAACAGGTGTCATGTCCACGTCCTAAGAGAAGAAGAACAAATTGACCTTTTTCTAGAAATTCGTCGAGCTGTACAGCCAACTCCTGGCGCATCTCAGCTTCTGGGACATTATGTTTTAGCAGAGCGAGAATGTAGTCGGCCAGTGCTCCAGGTTCAGCATCGCAACTTGTTATGAGTTAGTTGGATACTACGATTTGACAAGCTTCGAAACATACATTGGTTCTAGAGTGCGGACAAGCCATGGTTTCAAATGAGAGGCAGAAGAGGGATCGAATATCATAGCACAGCGAAACCTCTCGTGAGTGGAATGTGCGAGCAGGTAAGGAGAACAACAAAAACAGTGCGCGCCAGTCTTCCCGAATGAGTTTGATTAGTCAGCAGAGATTAAGTAAGTAATGTAATTATTTACCTGCAAAACGACAGTTTACTTATCTAAATCATTATAAGAGAGCAACTTAAGTGTACATCTACTTACTTACGTCTGAAGAGTCCCTGGTGATTAGCTACTCTCGACGAATCACCATACGTTATGCAAATAAATTCATGTTTTTATTTTTTAGATGTACCGTAGAACATGAATATCAGACTGTACTTCGAAATAAATCCATCAAAATCACCACAGGAGGACTCACAAAAAGATAGACATCGTTCAGCATATCAGTTCCAGAACGTCCAAAATTCCCTAGAGAGCTCTTATTTCAGCCAATCATGTCTGACGTTCCCCGAGTCATCGTAAAGTTGACTCGGGAACTTGAATCTTGTGACGATGCGTGAGAAGATCGAACAGCATCGATGGGTCACCAACGAAGTGAGGAAAAGATGGGACAAATGTAGGTGCGGACCGTTAACACGACAGGGCATGGGGCTGATAGATGTCGAACGACGTGTGTAACATCCTGACAAATAGGGGATCAGTCAATGAGGTTCATATCAAAATAGCTACTCCCGGGGGTAGCACTGAGGGCACAAGGTATGTAAGAATTAAACATCGAGGGTTGGTTGAACGACAGTAAAACAGTACGTACCTGAGATAGGATATGTTTGGACGTCCCAACCTCGAATGCACTGAACCAAGATCTAAGCATGGACGACTTGGATAGGTCTGTCGTAAGGAGAGGCTGCTGGAAGGCCGAGTAGATGTCACCAGAAGCGTACAACTTCTAAGACGGCGCCACGCTCGACGAGATCACAAGCACTTAAAGAGTTGAGACAGCAAACCAGGAGACAATTCGAAATGGTGGCGAAGTGCAGAAAATCAGTGCAACATGTGAGAGTATGTCAAGGAGGGAGTAAAGGGTGAGAAGAATGAATTGCCGGAGCTCTAGTTACTTATACATATTTATAAGGAGCAAGTTGAGAGGTTTTTCTGCCCCGCGGCATTATGCGATTGGTTGCAAGAAACGGCGACCCCGGTCACCCCCATGGTCTATTACACTGGTTTGTTTTCTCTTTCCACCCAATCAAGCCACGAACCCTTGTAGTTCAGAATCCTGCAAGCAAAAGTTACTAAACACCTTCATCTTTAATTGGCCATGCACAGTATACCGCACTTTTTGTATCCATTCCGCTTCGCTATATCACTTGCAGACGTACTGCGCTTACCGCTTCTACAGTAGAAGATAAGCTCTTGGTCATTTGTTGGCTTCTCGAAGCCATATTTCTCTTTGAAGACCATATGATGGAGATGAAAAGCGTTTGCCATCACGGAAAGTGGCAAGTTGACTGCGGATGGTATCATTCCTTGAATAACCTCATCAGGTTCACGGACATCGATCAGGTACGTGTCCTACAGCTCTGTCATGAATGACGCTGCTCAAAAGCGTGTGAATGCTTACTGTGGTTGGACTGTTCGTTCTTGGTTTCAGCTCTTCATATGTCAACTCTTTAGCATCCCAGTCTCGTTGAAGATTATCATTTAGCTCCTGTGCAGCCTTGAACACTTGTCGGTGCGACGGCTTCGACTCAGACGACGGTGCCTCGGTAGTCTCGAAGCGGACCGCGACCAGCGGCCTTAAAGGACGAGCATAAACACGAGGTTGGGCGAGGATCCTTGCAGACTGGATAATACGCGTTCGGAGCATAAAGAAGTTTGTGCCTAAGTACATATGTAAATCACAAATGTATATGTAAACAGATTTTATTCAATTATGTAATACGTAGATGGCACCCGGTTGAGAGCTGATAGTCATTTCACGGACGTGCAACCTGTGCAGTCCAAGGGCCGGCGAGGACTTTTCAACCGATCATCATACACCATCGTCTTGGAGCGGAATCGTTTTTTTTTGTGCCCGCTTTGACCTTGTTACTGGCAATGAATTATTGAATCTTCAAGTTGATCGAAGAGAGTTGTCTCAGCCCTTGGCTCATCATGCATGCACTGACAGGCCGGTACTTATTCTTGTGCAAATCTTGGCCTAGTATGCCTCTGAATAGCAAACCCCCTATTGTCGTTACATAAGCTTTCATTGACGCGCCGAAAGTGCGCCAGGCTCCTATTGGCTGGTGTAATTATATGGTGGGTTTGCAGCACATACATACCACGATGAAAAAAACTTTTTACATTTCGAAGTGAAGGTGCACGCGTCTTTATAAAGATTGTGTATCAAAACATTATAGTGATTCAGACTCGGACCACAATCCTCAGCACCGATTTCAGACTCTGGAAATGCACCGCTCCATTATTTCGTTGCTGAGCTTCGCGGCTATAGCTAGTGCTCACTTTCAACTTCAATTTCCTCCTCCTCGTGGCCCGTTCACTGCTGCCAATGAGCCGACATTTTGTGGTGTGTTCAGGTGCTGATGGAACAATTATCCTGCTCACTGTCGTCCTCTAGATGGTTATAACAATCCTGCAGCAAATCGTACACAGTTTCCGCTCACAGGCGGGTTCTATAGTCTTAACTCTGAGCATCCCCAATGGACATGTTAGTGCCGTCCATGGTCTCGCCTTATTTACGTTAACACCTGCCTGCCCCTAGCGGGCGTTTTGGTTTCTTCGGCAATGAATGCGACGTCCTTCAATAATTTTTCGCAAGTAAAGCCGTTCTTCCAGAAACAAGGAGAAGGGGGCTTCTGTTTTCCCTTGGACTTTTCGGCCAATGCCAACGGAACTAGCTTAAAGGATGGTCAAAATGTCACAATACAGGTTATTCTTCTCAATCTTTGACTTTTGTGCTCATACTGATTGTCAACTCACGCCAGGTTGTGTTCGACGGAGGCGACGGTACTCTGTACCAGGCCAGTTTCTTGATTTTCTCACGTATCGACAGCTGAAGTCAAACATTGTACAGTGCGCTGATTTGACCCTCTCAAGCAATTTGAGGATCTCAGCCAATGTGACCTGCACGAATGCAACGAACAGTACGGGTTCACCGACCTCTGGCGCCGTAGCAGAACGAATATCGATATCCTATATAACTGTCTTGCTGGGCGCATGTGGAATCGCGTTCATAGTTCTGTAACTATGCTCGGATGCATACCAACTCAACCATTCTTGAACTTCTTCTTTTCTTATGGTTAAGTATTCGGTTAAGACTTGTTAAATATTTCGGCGTCGGTTTGGGGAAGCTACGTACTTAACTTACTATGTAACGCCGTTATATATCGTTGGACGGATCACAGCCTGGAAACCGAGACAAGAGTTTCCAGATCCGGACGTCGTTCCCACGTTTGAAATTTGAGGGTCAGCTCGGCAGGCATCAGCCTTGCCTTGCATCAGCTGAGGTCAAATTGACCGTCCTCTGTCAACGCATCAACTTGAACGCAAGTCAACGCGTCGAAGACAAGACACGTATTCATTGCCTTCCTCAACATGCTAACCTAGATCTGTACATAAGTACTGTATCTATGGGACTTTTTTTCGAACTCTAATCGGGTTTAAACTTGTTTACTCTCGCGAGGCCGCCTGCTTCACCACTCTGCATCTCGGTCTGTGTACGCTCCGCGCGCTCTGGGCTCAACGCCCCTTTCCTATGATGTTCCTCCTCTCCTGTTCGTCATCTCGCTACCTGCCTACACGCCCCTCTCTGCGGTGTTTTTTGGGTGCTGCCAGATGACGTGCCTCCGAGACATCTCAGTCTCTTCTTAAACCACCCATGGGCATTTGAGACATTTGCTGCCTCTCTTCCAGCTGATCTCGTGCCTGTGGTGAGTTCCCCTGTAAGTGCCTCTCTTCCATGCTCAGATAGGTAAGCTACAATGTACTGAATAATACGGTCTATTGAACACATACAGTGTACCGAATGATACGGGTTTGGTGGATGCTGTCGAACGCTCTCATAGTATGTATAACATGTACTAGTATCAAATGAATACACTTTTACAATTCTTGCTTGTGATACACTATGAAGAATGTTAATATACAGATCAGAGATACCATTGGACATGGTACTCGGCAATGGCAACGGCATCAGCATTGGCATTGGCATCAGGCTAACGGTCTTGGTATAGATGTGCATAGGAAACTGTATGGCCTAGCTATAGGCAATGATACTGATTTTCTATGTAGTGCAGACCTACCAAATGGGATCAGCTTGCCAACCCAATTGGTGTTGGTCAATGCTGCCGATGCCGCCTAAGGAAATTTCCTGATGCTGAAGGTTATATAGTGACATGTATGATAAATGCCTCAATTAGCAATCATTCATTTGTTGTATGCAGACCTATGAAATGGGTCGGCACTGGCACTGGCAGAAATTAAAAATTTACCGACATCGGCAGCAGCAGACGCGTAATACAGACCTTCATGAAATCAGAGATCGGCATCAGAATTGAGCATGGCACCGGCACCGGGATTAGGGATCGGGCAGAAAATGTTTGGTGTTCCAGAAGCACCAACAATTATTACTACATGTTCATGTATAGAATATGTAAATGAAATAAATGAGCATCATCCATCCATCATCTGTAGTGTCCATATCATCAGAGCCATGCAACCAAGTGTCATCAACATAATCAAAGTCTGCATGAGTATAGATGGGCAGTGTGATGCGAGAAGGAGTGGGGTGCTCTATCTGGGAGGCTGGGGGACTCATCACTAAAATTGTCAGAATCAGCACCAGCATCATCAGCATCGGCATTGGATTCACCAGTAGAATCTGTCTCTGATGATGAGAGAAAAACATCCGCTGCATCAGACACGGTGGCAAAAGCTGATAGGGGATTTGAGGGTGGAGATGAAGAGGTAGAATCATTGAGGTAGAAGTCAGCAGCATCAATGCCGGTTGGGGAACCCATAGGGGCAGATGATGAATCAGAACCATATGCCATGGCTGCCTGAAGGGCGGTATGCTGATCAGCATCATTTGCTACATCATCTTCACCTTGCCAAACCATGAGTGCCTCGGCATCGGCAGCGGCAGCGGGGACGGGATCGGTAGTGGGAATGGGGACAGAATGGGAATCGGCATCGGCAGCGGAGAGATCGGCATTGGCAATGGGGACTGAAGCAACGGGAGCAGGGACAGGAACAACGGGAGCGGTCCCAGCATTGGACACATTGGATTCAGCGTCTGAAAAATATAGGCCAGCATCGTGACCAGTAACCGTGGGTGGTCGACTGTAGGCAGAGACAACTGTTGGGAGACTTGGTGCATCTGACCACTCCTTCTTTTGCTGCACACCATCAGGTAGAGACCCTGCATACCCAGAATGCTGTGCCTTTCCCTTGCCCTTGGTTGCATTGTTAACTTACGTGGTTCGGACTGAAGCTCCTTGAGCAGGGCTAGCTCATGAAGCCATTGGAACCCTGCTGATTGCCTGACATTCACATTCATTGCAGCCATCTATGAAGTCCCGCATCCCGCGTGCTTCATTGAACAAATCCCCAATGAGAGCCTGCAGGTCAATGCAAGATTGGCAGTCAGCTCGGCCATCAGCAGCATTGTCTGCTGGCTGGCTATCGGTGAGCGGTGAGCTGATGATCACAGGGGCAGGGATATACTGCCAATAGCTATCGAGGCACTTATCCAGGGTGTCACTGGTGAAAATTTGCCCCGGTGCCGGTTCACTATTGTGGCTCCACCAATCACATACATATGAATCCACCAGACGGCTAGGACTGTTGCTGGCAACACCATCATCCAACGAGGCCAAGAGAGATGGATGGAATCCAAGGGTAGGTGGTCCAAATTCACATCGGCAAGACTGTCAGCCAAGGACTGAAGAAGGATCGGCACATCCATCATAAGGCCGATGGAGGTGCCAATGCCGATCCAAGACATGACATACATCTGTCATACTTGTCAGTGATGTATACTTACTTCCTTTAGGAAAGATCTCAACATACAAGCTCGGCATAGAGAATTTTTTGCATCCAACATTGTTTTACAAAGTTTGCCTGGTCTAACTCCAACAAAACTCAATGGAATTGGGACTCCGTGTACCAAATGATCTCTTGTGTCCGCATTTGGAGTTGCCCTTTCAGGCCCAATTGCAAAGAAAAAGGGTTGAAGATTGAGAGACTTTTGTTTGACATGGTCGTGGTTGGTGATCAAGATAATCGTGTTTACATCATGTTTACATAATACATGTGGCCCTTTTCAGTCACAGAGGGGAGATATAATCAGCATTTGTTGATCTAAATGCATTGTCAGCCCTCAATGCTAATTCATACCATGAAGCGTGCTGGCGATTAGCATAGGCTAGTGGACCAGGAAGGGTATTCTCGGACTGTGAGGCTGACTGCCACCATTGGCTGTGATAGATGAAATACTGCACAGTCCACTGCATTTCATATGTGACCAGTAGAAATTCCTCCCTCCATCAATTTCTCTGAGCCTGTGAACAAAGCCAATGTACTTGCCTGACTATGAAAATTGTTAGTACAATGAATATGGATGGCTACAAAATATATTTACATTCCCAGAATTGGCCAGCATTGGCAATGGGAATGGGAACAGCATCAGCCATGAGACCAGTACAAATGTGGAAATTATGCCAAATCCAGGACAGACGAACAGAGGTGGAACCAGGTACATTTGGATTCAAAATAGCTGTGCTGGCATTGAGATCATCCTTGGATAACTGCTGAAACATACTCAATGTGTCATCATCACAATCCAGTGCCAGCATTTGGCTATGGCAATGGTTATACATTCAGGCATGCAAGCTAATTTTGTTAACCAACTCGTGGACAACAGCTTGTGACTGAGTGCAAACTCCCTTTCGTGGTGCCACTTGAATGATGTGTGAATATTGAAATGATTTGTCAGCAATGAGCTCCCGCAGCTGGTGCAGCAGTCGGTTTGCCTGGATCTTGCGGAGGTTAATCTCTACATCCGCAAGATTGCCATTAGAGGGGAGGTATACTTGTTGCTCCTCAACTGGAATAGCATGTGTGTGGGCTGGGAGATCTGACAGGCCCGATGCCACAGCACTGTCATCATCCAGATCACTGAGGGTATCAAATTCCCCTTCATTATCATGGGTGATCCATGAGGGAGCAATGTCATGATCGGCAATGTTGGCAGCATTTTGTAACTGTGTTAAGGTTACCATGTGAGATGTGAGAGCTTCTCTCTCCCATTCAACAGCTTGCGTGTCAGAAATGTGAGGTGATTTACCAAGTCAATGGACTTTGTCTCATAATTCAATCCTGGTGATGATCAATGATGGGTTGTGATTGGTGGTAGGCAGTACAACTCACTGCATTTGTTCAAAAAGAATAGCAAAATCAATCCACTCCTTGACCATGGATTGAACCAGTGCTGATGCCAAAGTTAAGGGCGATCCCGTCCCTGCTGCTGATCCTGTCCCTGCTGCCTCTGCCATTTCTGATATGTGAGTGGCATACATATCCATTACCCTGATATCTGTGAGCCTCCGGGATTCTGCTGCCCTCACTTCATCCTCCCATCATTTGATTGCCAGTTGGCCGAATGCTGCCGTTAGTTCACCATGGTATTGGCCGAGTTGTGTAGAGTTCTCAAGGGCTTCCCAAGATTTTGAGCAGAGTGTGACTGTCATGCCAAGCATTTTCTTGTGATTTGAATCTGTAGCATGATCATCAAGCATTTCTGCCCGATGTGGCAAGGTCGCTGTTCTGACCATCGGGGAAATGGAGTTCAGTGATGCCCACAGAGACTCAAGTATTTCTCCTGCTACAATGCTGGACCCTGGAATGAAAGACAGAGCATAGCAAAAAAAGCATTCATCCTTGTGGCCATGAACATGCAAAAGGCCAATGGCCTGGTCAATGGTCAAGCCGGCTGGAAGATGGGCACCAATACGTTCCCGAAGGTGGATAATGTACTGGCAGACAATGTCGTAAATGAGCATGACTCCCTGTTGAGGGTCAACTCTGGTGGTCTTCAGTGCTTGAAGGAAAGCAAAGTTGACATTCTTTTGCTGTTCTCCATGAAACAGGTCTACCAATGCATTGGGCACATAACATCCATGCCATGCACACGCAATGGCTGCTACTCCAGTCCTGTCACATGCCTTCGATGCCAGAAAAGCATTCACAACAGCTAGGAATTTATTTTCGCAAGGAGCCTTCTTGAAACCAAAATACAAATCAGGCCGGCTTTGGGGGCGGCATCGGGAACGGCATTGGCCACAACCAAGGGAAGGTACCTACCATTAATCGTTCTATGGCGGCTTGGAGAAACAGCTCATATTCAGCCTGATTTGGGGCCATCCCACCTCCATCCCATAGCCATATATCAGTATCGGAGTTTTTCTGCCAAATATGATCAGCTTTGAAATTGCCATCGGCCACAAATATGCATTTAAAAACAAATCTGAAATCCATAGTATCATTTTAGATGCCACTGCACCAAGGTATTTTGACACCCACCGGTTCACATCGTCCTTCCAATTTTCCAGTATATTAATGCCTACTTGAGGACAGGCTGGACAGAAATTGGCAAGTGATCCTGGTTCAGGATTCAAAGGATCTCTTTGATTGTGTCCATACCCTGCCCACTTCAATCTTTTCATCCAATGCCATAAGCGGGACATGCACCAAAGCTCATGGTAGAGATTGACCACTTTAGCAGGCCTCATCAGCAATGTTACACGCTGAATCAGCTGGTAAAACTGATAGGCCGATGCCTTTAATTCCAGATTACAGAGCTGAAAATGGTCTAGGACCTGCACAGTGAACAGAGTCCATATATTGGTGAAGCTTGTGGGTAGTAAGTTACTGGTTACCAGGTCCAAGGGAATTTGGTGTTCCCCCTGACACTGGCAGGTAACCATCACTAAGTGATGTATTCCATTTGTATGGACCACACGAATATAACTGTTGTTCAGGGCATCAGAAGTTGGGACGGCATCAGCAGTGGGGATGGCATCGGCAGCTGGGACAGCATCGGCAGTTTGATTAGGATTAGGCAAATATGGTTGAAACCCATGGAGGTCGTCATCAGCATGCTCAACTTCAGACTCGTCATTGCCATCAAAGAAGTCTTGGAAACTGTTCTCAACATCAATATTCCCCTTCCCTTGATGCCAAAGGGCATCAAGGTGATTAAAAAATGCTGAGTCGGCCCCAGTTTCATCTTTGGCCCAGTCGTCGGCCTGAGACTCATTATATGTGTCTGAGGTTGAGTCAGGTGAAGAGGGCCGGTGCTGGTGCTGTTGCTGATTGTTTGCCTGCCAATTGGCCGACTCTTGCTCTGCTTTATCCTTCATGTCTTCAAATGTCTCCAGATATTTCAATTGGAAGTTCAGAGCATTGCAAATCAGCTGATCCATCTGGTGCTGGACTAAAATATATGTGCCGACCTCCCATAGCTCAGCCCGGCAGAAGTGTGTGCCAGTCCAGCATTCAATGCGATGGAAGGGATTTTGCCTGTGGGTTATACACATGCATGTGCGGCAAAGCGTGCTTCCCAGTGAACAATCAACACATTGCCAAATTGCCTGTTTATTGAATGGACAGTGGTTGCAAACTTGTTTGTCAACCGACCATGCCTGCCAAGCGAGGGATGCTTGCAGCAATTCATCTACTTGTCCCACAAACTCCAGTACATAGTCTCGCTGTCTCTATTATTTGTATATGAGCCTTGCTCCATAAGCAATCAGTGTCAGAAACTAACCATGCCGATGTGTGGCTGAGTCAGCTCGGCGGCCACCTGAGGTTCTTGCATGTCCCATTCTGGAGCAACATTGGGATTATCTTGTATAACAGAATTTGATTGACCCGGTTCTTCCACTGCAGTCAGGGGGACCTTGATGCGCTTTGTTTTTGGTCCATGTTTTGTGTTGACCTCAACTTCTACATGTGTAACAGTATTGACTGCATCGTCATTGTCCTCATGCAGGGGGGCATTCTTCTTTGATCTTCTCTTTCGCTTGTAAGGAACTCTTGTTAGGCTCATGATGATTTGGGGTGAGTCACAACAACACCCAATTATTGATGGGGGTATTGTACTATCAACCTCGTGTGATCTCGTGTCAATGATATGTTTTATGTCAATGACAAGAATGATTCTTTCCTTCACATCAGTCCCCCCCAATGCCGCCTGAGCCATCAGAGAACCCGCAGTTGAGACAGTACCAGAAGGGAAGCAGATATACGGTTGAAGAGTGGAAGATCATTGAGCCTTATAAAGTTGCATTCTGATTGCAGGAATCAAAAGCTGGCCAATTGCAAATACTCAAGTGTGACATCCTCCCAGCAATATTCAACTACTGGGCGTCAATTGACAGGGCCCCTATGGATGAGGAGGAGAGTCGCATTCATGCCAAGGTAAACTCACAAGCATGTGAAGGTTGTATTATTGATCACATCACCAGGAACTAACAACCTGGCTTTCCAACAACTGGTGAATGACCAAAGGCCTCTCATGGAAATCGAACCACTTCAAAGTAAAGCGGTCGGAAGTCATTTGGAGCTTGTACTGGGACCAAGTTTTCCAACAGATCACAAACCTGTTAGGTGTTGAGGATGCCACCACAAGTACACCAGGATGGTTCCAAGCGCGACTGCCAGCTATCAAGCATGTTTTCGACACCATGAATGCAGAGGAGAAAGCCATCCTTGAAGTCAAACAGGAGAAAATGATGCGGGAAGGATATCCCAAGCAGACAAAGCGAGTGTAAGTTGAAGCCGATGCTGTTGCCGTTGCCGGACATAACAAACATTTCACAGTCTAGCAGACAAATACCTCCTTAAATGTGTGGTGGAGAATGCACGACAACAGTGGCTGGAAATGGGGGTGTTGTCTGTGACATTTACAGCCTATACTGCACCTAATGGTTTGATGGTTGTTGATGCGTGAGTCCCCAAATCATTTACTGCAAATGTGATGCTGATGCCACTGCCGACTCCAGTCACAAAAATGTTGCCTCTCTGATAGCCACCCCTGCACAATCATTTCTGGACACGTATCATGATCAAGTAACTGAACTGAAGCGAAACTTTATGAGTTATATCAAGTTTTTATGCCCATCACACCTTGCTTCAAGGTCGGCAATGCAACATAACACAACACTAACCCGATTAACAATGACTAACAATGGCTTCCCAATCCTTCCCACATCATGGAAAGGATCACAATTCAAGAAAAAAGAGCTGGAAGAATGGTTTGTGTTGTATGTTGGCCAGCATTACAGTATGTTGACTTCCTATTCCACAAACTGTTACTTATCTCCTGCAGAACTAGCAAACAATGGTCATAGTCACCATATCCCATTCAAAGCAATTGCAGATTGGACATCATCATTTGTCAGTCCTGAATATCTCCCAGCTAGGTTCAAAATCAGAGACCCATGGAACATGCACAAGAGTGTCATAGAAGACTTCTTTGACCATGTTCTGCAGCAACAAATAGTGCAGGGCCCTGAAAGAGTGTTCCAGTTCGAAGCGATCAAAGCCATGGATGGGAGTGTGGCTCCTGCACACTATCTGAATGATTTGAATAACCCTTCACCCTCCTGACACATTTCCAAATGCAGGGGCCAAAGAAATGATGATCCCAATCCTCATAGCAGCACCGAGCTTGGGGCCGTTGCCAATGCCAAACTGCCTTCTGCAAACTGCAGGGGCCAAAGAAATGATGATGCTGATGCCGATCCTCAACCCAGCACTGAACTGGAGGCCGTTGCTGCTGCCAAACTGCCTGCTGCATCAAGAGGCAGAAAAGTTGTCAAAGGCAAACCCAAGTGCAAGGAAGCTCACTGAATATCAACAGCAGGACAGACCCAAAATTCTGATACAACTGAATCACAATATGTCCAAGTGGATCAAATGACAATGGACAGCCTCTGCATGGTTGGTGTCACTCAACAACAGCCAATTAATGGTCCTAGTGATGGTGAACCAGAATATCTCGTTCCTCGGCACATTTACATGAGATACATCATGCCTGGATCAGCTGGAAACACCATTGTAAATGATCCCCTATGCCCAATTGATCTATTTCTGTTGGATATACCTCAAGAGAGCTCACAACGCCCTAAGCCTCGACCACTTTTAGGGGGAAATCAGATGGAGCATCGTATTGCAAGGGCAAGGGCTTTAGCAGCATTAGTGGGATCAGGAACAGCAACAGTGGCATTGGCAATGGCAACACCAATATCGGCAATGGCACCAGTAGGATTGGCAATGGCAACACCAATATCCACAACGGCAACAGTGGCATCAGCAATGGCAACACCAATATTGGCAATGGCACCAGTAGGATCAGCAATGGCAACAGTACAATTGGCAATGGCAGCACCAATATCGGCAATGGCAACTGTAAGATCAGCAATGGCAACACCAATATCGGCAGTGGCACCAGTAGGATTGGCAACGGCAACACCAATATCAACAACGACAACAGTACAATCAGCAACGGCAACATTGGCAACAGCAAAAGTACAATCAGCAACGGCAACATCAGGATCAGCAGCAAATCAATCCTCGGCATGAGCACGACCTATCCGAAGGACAGCCGATGACCTTGCACAGCAGGAAGCCATTTCAACCCAGGCTGTTGGGAGGAGACAGAGAATTGAAAAGGGAAATTTGCCGCGTAGATTTACAAATAAAACACTATGTAATGTGAAAAAAAAGATAGTCCAACTTTTATGTACATGCCAAATCACATCTATTCTTTTCTGCCTCACTTCATCTCCCCTCTGTCCTCAGATTTTCCTGCTCTCTTCCTTGGGTTTGGCTGAGGGGTGGTACTTCTGGAACGTAGTCCAGATGGACCAGGGGTCAGCCCACATGGGGATTGGCGCAGCTGTGCAGGGGGAGGGGAGGGCCAGGGTGAGGTGATTACATTGACTGCTGATGCCGGTGGGGTAAGTGCCAATGCTGGGGCGGCAGGCTCAGGCTCGGCAAGTGACATTGGGGGGAAGAGGAGAGGGAGTGGTGGGGCCATTGATGTTGTGGGCTGTACCATTTCTTGAGAATCCTGTGGTGTGGCGGGAATAATTTGGATGGGGGGGCGCCAGCCAAGGATGCTTCCCCCACCACCTCTTCCGGCACAGCCAGTCCCTCCTCACCATGCTCAGGCTCAGTGTTACCCTTGACAAATCCCCCCTCCTCAACCAGTTCTGCCATCTGTTCATCTTTGTCGCTGGCAGCAGCAATGGGAGTGGGAGCAGGAGTTGGGGCAGGAGCAGGAGTGGGAGCAGGAGCAGGAGCGGGGGCAGGACCAGGACCAGGACCAGGACCAGGACCAGGAGCAGCATCGCCTTCCTCAGCATCTGTCATTTCTTCCCAATCTGCCTCTGCCCTCCTGCTTGGAGTCCTCTCGAGGCGAACCACCTGCCCAGCCATGTAACCATTGTACAACGTAATGGACTGTGTGCCTGCCTGCAATCCAAAGTATCCTTCAATGTCATTCACCCTGTTTTGAAGCAAGTCGACCATCTCCCAGAGTTCTTGTACATGGAGTCAGGACTCTATGAATGACTCTTCATTCCACCGTGCATGGTTGTACATGTCTTCCTCTAGTTGGTATAGACGTCCAGTGAAGGTGGCATAGTCACCGGAGTCAGGGCAGGGAGGGCAGTCAGCTCGGGCTCGGGATTGGTAAGATGTGACAGGGGTATGAAAAATGCATTGCAGGGGTATGGCCATAACTTCAAATATTATTACAAACTGTCTAAAAAAAAATTGATACCAGCTGGGCAATATGTAAGGATTTAAGAAACCTCAAGTTTTTAAGCCATAAAGTGAAAATTGCATTCAGCAGAAAGGTAAGGGTATGGAAAAACCCATGAAATTCCAACCTTTTCATTTTTTCATGGGTTTTTCCATACCCTTACCTTTCTGCTGAATGCAATTTTCACTTTATGGCTTAAAAACTTGAGGTTTCTTAAAGCCTTACATATTGCCCAGCTGGTATCAATTTTTTTTTAGACAGTTTGTAATAATATTTGAAGTTATGGCCATACCCCTGCAATGCATTTTTCATACCCCTGTCACACCTTAGGGATCGGCCATGTCGATATCCTCTTCCACAGCTATGGGTATACGTGTTAGTGGTTTTATGTGTCATGATATGGAAGAACTAACCTTTGGATTTTCCTTTTTGGCTTGCAGTGAACTGCCTAGACGATTCCTCTCCACTGTCTTCACTGGAAAATTGTGCCTTCTTTGCTTTTCTTCTTGCCGATCCTTTTGCTTTCTTGGTTCTTGGCACTCGATTCACATCCTCTGGATCGCACCAAACTTTCCCTTTCCCACAGAAGTAGCAGGCTGTTTTCCCATTCACCTGCTCCCAACACTCACGCCTAAGCCTGACACATCATGAACATGGCATCGTTCGCAAACTCCCTCGCTGGGGTGCTCCCCGTGCCACCCTTGCTGCATTGTGCCACTTCCACTCCATCCTGGGATTAGCACTGGCATCGCTCTCCATCTCCTCATCAAAATCCTCCTCCGATCCCCTGCTACTCTGCACCTCTCGCGGCCTGGGTCTCACTGTGATTGCTGGCATCATTGGTCACTGGGCTGGGACTGGAAGTCTGGATCCTGATGCTTCTGGTTGGGCCTGCATCTTGGCTGGTGCCAGTGCCACTTCTATCCTTGTTGGTGTTGGTGTTGCTGCTGCCATTGCCACTGCCACTCCTCGTGCCTTTGCTGCTGCCGCTCTTCCTTTCTTTGCCGCTGCCATCCCTGTCTTTGCCGCTGCCATCCCTGTCTTTGCCGCTGCCATCCCTGTCTTTGCCGCTGCCATCCCTGTCTTTGCCGCTGCCATCCCTGTCTTTGCCGCTGCCATCTCCACTTTCTTGGCCAGTGCCGCTGCCATTCCTGTTCCCGCTGCCATTCCCATTCCCACTGCCATTCCTATTCCCGCTGCCATTCCTATTCCCGCTGCAGTGGCCGTTCCACCTGCCCTTGCCATTCCACCTGCCCTTGCCATTCCACCTGCCCTTGCCATTCCACCTGCCCTTGCCATTCCACCTGCCCTTGCCATTCCACCTGCCCTTGCCATTCCAACTGCCGTCGCCACTGCCATTGGTCCAGCCAATGTGGACACAGGACCTGTTATGCCCTTTTTCTTGTCGAAGGTCTTCATTGCCCTCAGTTGACCTTCAATAAACTTCTGGTCCCCTGTCCTGTCTGACTTTGACCATGCTACCACAAATCCCCACAAAAAGGCATTGGCCTGGAAGACAGCCTGCACATCCTCTGTGAGAACCTCTCTTTGCCAGGCAAATAATGTTTTCTACAATTTGTAAGTGCATTGTTGATCTGATAGCATGCCAATCCACTCACAAGGGCTGATTTTCTTTCCTTCATCACGGCCTTGATACTTTGGTCCCGAAGGCCATTGCAGATGGATTGCTCGATCTCGCTGATCTGGCCGAGCACTTTTTGGCGTGTAACATTCATGGTTGATGAGTCGGCTGTGGCAGCAGGGTCAATGTTGAGATGAAAAAGAGTGAAACACTGAAAATCAACAATCACATGTTGTTGATCGATATACAATATATACAAACAAATAATGTCCTGATTAAACGGTATCACTTGTTATCATCTGTGTTATCTATATCATGAGCAATCAGCAAACTGACACTTATATTCCTGATGGATATGTCGTTATCCGAGGTGACAATGGGCAGCACTATCTAGTGCCCCATTTTATGATTCCAGCTACCCACCAGGCAATGGAGGCCTATTGCAAGAAGGTTGAATTCAATGTACACATGGCACATGGGGGGGTAAGATTTCCTTCTTTTCAAAGTCTCGTTGCTGCCAGCCTAGCTGTCTTGGCCTGATGCCATCCTTGGGCCGATGTCTTCCTGTTGGCCGATGCCATGTCTTAGCCAATGCTGCATCTTGGCCAATGCTGTGTCTTGGCCAATGCTGTGTCTTAGCCGATGCCGTGTCTTGTTTGCCTCGTCTATCCTCTCACTGATGACTTTGCAGTCTAGAAACATGACTGATACACCATACTACTATGCATTGGCCCGCAACCAGCTAATGCTACCTGCTGATCCAGTAAGTGCCTTGTCCTCATTTGTATGACTGTTAGTTCATCCTGTTGCAGAAATTGACAGACAGGGAGCTGTTGAGCTGCCATGCTGAAGTGAAAGCCCTGCAAAACAACCTTGGCACCTCATACAAGGATGCCAGTCATCGTCTCTACATGGCCGAGGTTGAGAAGCTGGAACAGCAAGATGTCACATTGAAGACATATGCGACCTTGGAGGAAAGGATGGAATATAATCTGAAATCATTTGAATGCAGGTTCTCAGACATTTGAATGAGATCATTGTCCCATGATGACAACATGGCCAATCTTGCCGGTTCTCACAATTAGCTAGTACTGACATTGTTATTTTAGCTAGGATGAACACTGCTGTTTTGTTGATTTTGTTCATTCATACTGCCTGCACCCATTGTGTGTCTGGTTTGCTAATGCCCATTGCCGATGCTCTTGATATATAGATTTCCACCCCAAAGTGTCTGTCTGCTGCTGCCGATGTTGACGTCGATGTAGATTTCTGTGCCGACGTGTCTGCTGATGCCGATGCCGATGGCTGTGACTATTTCATCAACGGTATTAGATTCTTACCACACATCTATGCCAATGCCAATGCCAATGCTGAACACCGTGTCCAACACTATCTCATAGGTCACCAATCTGTCTATTAACATTCTTCACAGTGTATCACAAGCAAGAATTGTAAAAGACCCGTTTGGTAGGTCTGCACTACATAGAATGAATTATTGCATCATTGCCCATAGCTAGGCCATACAGTCTCCTATGCACATCTATACCAAGCATTGTAATTCACTATAGTACACGCAGCTAGGTCATACTGTTATGGCGAAGTGGTGCCCGATGCCAATGCCATACTTCTATGCCAATGCCATTGCCGAGTACTGTGTACGCTATCTCTGATCTGTATATTATTAACATTCTTCATAGTGTATCACAAGCAAGAATTGTAAAAGTGTATTCATTTGATACTAGTACATGTTATACATACTATGAGAGCATTCAATGGCATCCACTGAACCCATATCATTCGATACACTGTATGTGTTTGATAGACCATATTATTCAGTACAGTGTAGCTTACCTATGTGCCATGCTGATCTAGTGCCTTAGCTATAGTGTATCATCTTTTTTGTTGAATATATTCGGTTACTCACATCACAAGCTCACACACATCATCTCATGTCTGACATTGACTATGGTATGGCAACAAATAGCACAACACAGCCAACTGAAATCCCAGGCGATCCTACACCACCCAAACAACCAACCCAAGCAGATGCTGAAAGGGACATTGCAGACACATGTCTCACCATTGTCCAGCAGTACAGGACAGTGGAATATTCAAAGGTGCATGCAACGGTCGAGCTCCATTATGCATTCCCATGTACACTCAACCAAGAGTCTTTTGTCGCAGCTTATGGAGCCTATTTTGAGATGCTCGACAATGTCGACCACTTCAGGGATGGGGCTACACAGCATGCACCCATTGGAGGGGTTGCAGGAGCAGTCCAGAATGCCCCTGTTGCTTCGCCTGAGCAACCACAAGTTGCAGTCCCACAGCTCTTTGTTGGAACCAGTAAGTGAACTCAGCACACCAATGACTCAGACGATGACGATGAGGAGTATGGAAAAAGGACTTGCCTCAACTTTGATGCACTCCCTTGGAATCAAGGCAAAGAGGGAGTCTCACTTGGATTATTGCCATCACTTCAAAGAACCCAGTCTTTACTCTCGAATTTCGCTAAAGACCTCAAACAAGCTAAATCTTCCTTACTCAACTGTGGAAAGTCCTACCCACAGTTCCCTGAATCAGAATGGGGAAACCTCCTTGCTGGGAAGGCTGTCAACCTTGACCACATTCTCTCTGGAATGCACTCTGTCACCCATGAGGATGGGGAGTCCTACTCCATTGGAAAAGGACTTGAGATCCTGTGAGTTTTGTCAAAACCAGCCCATTCGGTCCATACCCATGGGGAGTGGATCATGGCCTATAACTTATATGTCGAGGCTGCTGTCTTCATCTTCCCCCATTGAGCATTTGAGCTCAGAGGCTACAGTAACCACATCATGCAGTACTTCACCTCTTCACCCATTGAACTCCATTGACTGCATTGTAAACTACGATAAGCCCATACACATCAGGATTGTGCAGCACAGGGATCTCGAGCTCACAAACTTTGAGCAGTTCTCAGACCTCCATTTGCAATGGATCAACAACCCAGCAGCACTCACCAGTTCATGCAACAAGAGTCCTCGGAAGCCTGGACAATGGAGAGACCCATGCAGGCAGTGGAATGAGCACCACTGCCCAAACTCCTCCTCAGCATGCAACTATGCCCATATCTGCCTGAAGTGCCACAGCAATGCACATGTCAGCAACAACTGCCCAGATGCGCAGAGGAAATAATGGGTCGCCACTCTCGACCTATTGGAATAGGAGACTGCGGTACATGCATGATTTGATGTGGGAGGAAGATGAGCTGGAATGCCCATCCACTGCACATACAAGCTTAACACAGTTCCCAGTCCCTTCTCCTCCACAGCCTGAGGTTAACAATCCCTTGGATCAATCCACAATCCAGTTGCACTCTCACCTCTCTCAAATTGTCACCCCCATCAAAATTGATGCCCTTGCAGCACTACTGCATACACACCCAAACAGCCTTTCATAGCATCAGTTCTCCAAGGGTTACATGAGGGTTTTTGGCCATGGGCTAACACTATTGACAGCAGCCGCCCTTCAATTGTGGATAATTTCCTGAGGGAGGTCAAGGACTCTTCTCACCTCTCCTTTATGAGCAAGCAATGAGACAAGGAGGTCTGCTTAGGACATTTTTCAGGAGCTTTTGATGCCCTTCTTCCTGGAATGACCTTGGTGCCCCTGTGGGTCATTCTGAAGCCCCATTCAGACAAGCTGCGCCTCATGGTTGATCAGTCAGCTGGTCCTTTTTCACCTAATTTGTACATTCCCCACGACAAAGGGTGTGTCCACCAGCTAGGCACAGCTCTCTTTAATGCTCATCAAATACATGGCCCAGATGCACAGCTCATCCTCTGGAAATCTGATGTATCACAGGCTTACCATCAATTGCCAGTCCACTTCCTTTGGCAACTCCATCAGGTGGTCTCTATTGATGGGCATTTCCATGTTGACCGGGACAACAACTTTGGCAATAGGGCTGCTGGGCAAATTTGGTACTCCTTCTTCTGCCTTGTCTTGTGGATTGCTGTTTTTGTGACACTCATTGTGGATCTCTTCACCTACGTTGACAACTCCTTTTCGTGGGACCTCACTTGCAACACCACATATTATGCTCCTTACAGCAAACATCTACCCAGCAAGCAAGCCAAATTCCTCTCTCTCCTTGATGAAGTGGGTGTCCATTATGATGAACACAAGCAAGTGTCTGGTTCCTGCCTCAAGATCATCGGGCTGACAGTTGATGCCAATGCAATGACAATCGACATTCCTATGGAGTCCTGATCCCAGCTCATCAATGCTATCCGGGCATTCACCAACCCTCATCAGTGCTGCACTCTCCATGATTGCCAACAACTTGCAGGCTGGATCAACTGGGCTCTCAACACCTACCCCTGCTTCAACCTGGACTCTCCGCTCTATATATGACAAAATGCATCGCGGCGTTCATGCACATTCTCTGTTGTCACTCAATGTGTCATTGGTCTGCAAACTTTTGTGGGTTGCCGATCACCTCGAGTGATTACCAGGTGTTTGTATCCTTACTTTGAGGAACTGGGTGGCTGATGAGGCAGACCAAACCTATTATTCTGATGCTTGCCCGGCAGGCTTGGGTTTCTGGTCCCCGGATACCTGTGAGGGTTTCCAATACCTTGTTCCTTCAACCTCAAACTGGCCTATCTTTTTCCTTGAGGTGCTGGTGCTCTTATCAGCCCTTCATCATGCTTGCATGTATCCTCATCCACCCCCGACTCATGTTGCCTTCTTCACAGACAACACGAACACTGTATCAATGTTCAATACCTTGTCAGTATTACCAGCATACAATGACATCCTTCTCACAGCAGTCGACTGGTTAATGGCTACCGGCATTCTTTCACATCCCTGGCCACTTTAACTCTATTGCCAATGCCTTGTCTTGGATGGACAATGCAACAGCTACCTTTCTTGAGCCTCATCTGTTGGTCTGAACCTTTTCACCCCCTCACTTTACGTTGGGGGCTTCAGCATTATGCTCTGTCTCCGCCGGGTCCAGGCAACCCTCTCGACCACCTTGGACCTGTGAACACTTGGAACACGAGCATGCTATCACAATTGGTAGTGCTATTGATGCTTCAAGTACAGCTTCCTATACCTCGGCCCTCAACTCTTACATCACCTTCTGCAACAGGCACTCCTTTCCTATCAAACCAACAATTGACACTCTGAGTTTTTACACTGTCTACATGTCCCATTTCATCCAGCCGAGATCTGTCTCTCAGGAATATGCAACCAGCTTGAGCCCTTCTTCCCAAATGTGCGCTCAATCCACCACCATCACATTGTCAACCGCACCCTCTGAGGGTGCAAAAAGCTTTATGGCTCGCCCGCGAGATGCAAACTCCCACTTGCGCATTCAGATCTTGCTCACCTCCAAGTCACATTTACAAATGCTACTACACTTGATAACCTCCTGTTCTATGTTATGCTCATCACCGTTTTCACGGCCTGTTATGGCTCACTGAGATGGCATGGCCTGACAAAACAGACCGCCAAGACTACTGTAAGGTCATCATGAGGAGGTCAGTTCGCTTCAATACCTCCACTTATGAGTTCTTCCTCCCGGGACACAAGGGGGACTGCTTTTTTGAGGGCAACTGTGTGGTCATCCAAGGAACCAATACTCCAGATAATCCCAGGGCCCTTTCACAGGTACCTCAATGCCCAGGACCATGCCCATCCTTGGTGACCTGAACTATGGCTTCACTCCAATGGCTCAATCCCTGCATGCTCTTGGTTCATGCAGCGCTTCCATTCTCACTTCTCCATGGACTTCAGTGGCCAATCAATGTGTGCTGGTGGTGCCACGGCACTTGCAGAAGCTGGTATCCCTCCTGACCTCATTCAGGGCATCAGCCGTTGGTCTTCTGATACCTTCAAAATTTACATCCACCACCACCCCACATTGCTGGCTGTTCTACTATTCTCAACCATCCACCACCGTTAATTGTGAGCTCCATCATCTCACTCTGTATGACTCACTTCCCCTTTTTTGCCTCTCTTGTATAAATATGACTCGGTTTCCTCTGTGTATTACTATCTCTTACATTTATTTACTTCCCCTGTACAATTATAATTTCCCCACCCTCTACTACTTCCCCTACCCCTTTGGGTATTCCCTCTTACTACAACTGCATAATTACCACCCACTCTCCCCTTCCTCCATCCATATCTAGCTTATTACAGCATACTCACAATTCAACAGGGGCTGTGTCACTGATTTCAGGACACACCCCTCTTTCTGGCTATTTCTGGTGGTTTCTGGACTCTGTCCTCGTGCAGCCTCCCTTGTGTGATCTTTCCACTGAGCAGTGATTAGTGTGCTTTGAGTTATGTAAACTGTTGATTTGGTATTATTTGTGGACTGTAGTTTCCATGTGGTTTGTGGTCTGCAAACTATGCTCTTGGAGTGCTCTGTGTCCCCCTAGCTAAGGCTCCAACCATTCTATCTATATAACCATTTTACATGGTTTATACCATATATGTTTATGTTTATGTATACCCCCTTGTCACCAAAGCCACATATACAGTAGTTAAACGGTATATAGATAGTTACACGGTTTAAGTAGAAGTAGTGGTCTGACACACTACTTGCTACATACTACCTACAAATGGCTTAAATATATCTAGGGAATGCTCAATAGAGTCAATACACACAAAAAACATGAAATGTTGAGACCATGGGAATGCAACTGACAATGATGATCGAACTTGATGATGACATTGTTGTTACTTGCCACCACACTCGCCCTAGTAAGGAATCTTTTAACAGGTTCCCTACATAATTCTTCCTCCTTTTCTTGTTCTTTTTGCTACTACTAATCCTCTTCTCTCCTTTTCTAGATCATAGGTTGTATTCTCACAAGTTACCAGAGCTACCATGATGATTTCCACCATCGAAATAGTAAGTTTTTTTGTTTCTTTCTCAAATAGCAAAATGTTCTTTTCCCTACGTTACAGTCTTTTTAGCTTGACAATGGCCAACAATGCACACAATGCAATGGCACCCTCCTCCCCTTCCAAATGGGATGTGAGGCTCTCGTTTGGGCAGAGGAGACTGCAGAGAGGTGTTGGAGACCCAAGGACTGCCAGGTACGCTCCATATTCCCATCTCCACCAACCCTAACTCATGGATTGGCCACAAACCCGGCACCCAGCACCATTACCTGATAATGATGGAGACAGCAGACAAAAATGATGACGACGATGGATGAAAACAATGACAGTGATGGACAAAAATGATGATGACAACGGAGAGGACAACGACTAGGACAATGACCAGGACAATGACCAGGGCAAAGAGGATGGGGACCAGGACCCAGACGAGACCAACACCCCAATGAACTGATGCCATGGAAAATGACAGGAAGACGACAATGAGGGGGACCACAAAGCCACTGCTATCACCACCACCACAGCAGCACCCCCAACCCCCGCTGCAAGCAACTGCTCACGGGGTGGAAATGGGGAGCAACGGGGAGGGGGGATGGCTGGCTTTTGGACAGTAACCACTACTGGCAGAAGGGGACAAACCACAAACAGTGGGGGAAACGAGCCAGGGCAAACAACCAGGAGTGGAGGGCAGGGCACCACCACCACTGAGCAGATGAAGGATGCTAATGGGACGAGAGATACGGAAACAGCTCACCCAACCACTGCCACGAGCAACTGCTCATGGGGCGGCCTTTCATGTGAAAAATGTTTCTATCATTAATTATTTTTGTGGTCCCTACTGTTGTGGCCCCTCGCTTCATGTGAGGGTTGTTAGTTAGCTCAATAAAAACCTCCGACACTTTTTGTCAAATATTAATATTTTAACTGTGTATATACTGTTTATTAAACAGTATATAGATGGTTATACCATTTAGACTACTGTTTATGTATACTTGACCTTCGTTGAGTACTTAAACTAAACGGTTCAAGCCTTACCCCTAGCTCAGGTTGCGAGTACATGAACCTGGTATGCCACATGTGAACTGCAGTCTGTGGTTTGTGCCACTGTTGCTGATTGTTGTCAAACTTGGGTTTGTGATTGTGAGCTGTGGTTGGTGGTTGGTGGTTGGTGGTTGTGAACTGCAGTTTGTGAACTGTGGTTGGTGGTTGGTGGTTTGTGATCACACTGTGGGCATTGGATCATAAATGCACTGGATATAATGGGAATATACTATACCAACACAATCAATTCATCAGGGGGTGTGACCTGTGACCAACCTATTGCCTTTTTTGGATGCTTTTGGCTCTCCCAAGTTTGTCCATCATCATTGTAACCCATGACTTCTGTGACCTTTCATTTCGACACAAAGGCCCATGACCCATGACTGATGAATTGAATGTGTTGGTACAGTAATATGAATTAATTTAAAAAACATTCTCAGAAAATCCATGGGATAAAAGCTGATTGTATTTAAAATTTGTTCTTCCATAAGGTCAACATATGACCACCAGATATATGGTGAATAATTTCACAAAATGTTCCAATTAAATGCATCACATAAATGGAGGACATTTTCAAAATTTGTTCACAATAAAATATCTGGATGCATATTTTGATTATATCCTGCACACAAAATTCATGTGACTTCCCAGGTAACAGATATTATTTAACATGATTCTGATTTTTATATCCCTCAGATATAGAGTGCATCAATGGACTTCAGTGCACAAGATAGCTGTATAATAGCCTGTATACAGTAATCTTATGCAATAGATAGTGTTGCCATGGCTCGAGCCACGTTTTTTTTTGCTATCTTGGGAAATAAATTATGTAAAATCACTAAAATATTTGAGGAGCTAGATCCCATCAAAAGCCAAGGGGTCTCCTGCCAACTCTAAGCCACCAGAATATCTCAGGAACTGCTTCTCCAATCACTTAGAGTTGGCAGGAGACCCCTTGGCTTTTGATGGGATCTAGCTCCTCAAATATTTTAGTGATTTTATGTAATTTATTTCCCAAGATAGCAAAAAACATGGCTCGAGCCATGGCAACACTAGCAATAGATATATTGTAAGGATGACACTTATTTATTGTTGTTTGTCACAAGTCTCTGACAGATCCTCAACTCCCATCCTTACAGACTACTTACTTATGACCACACACATACCTTAGAGCTCTATTAGCTGCAATCCACCACTTGAGCCTGTTCTTCCCTGTTCCCTCACTCTTTAGCTTGTTCTCTCTCTCTCTCTTACACCATGCGTCTCGGGTCAGTGAAGCTTGTGGACAGCATGAGCTTACACTTTTTTTTGGCCTTTTTATCTTTCATGACGCCACGTTGAGCAGCTTTTTTGTCAATCATTTTTTTATTACATTTACAAGGTGGGGGGTTCAAAAGGTCAAAATCAACCTGACTATCAATAGCAGTGCAAGTGGCGAAATCTATGACAATGTGATTTGATGTGAGAAACAGCAGTCCAAGCAGAAGGGGGACACAGAGGTTTGGGGTAACGATGGCATGGATTGTACATGACAGCCAAGACGAGTCAGGTGCAAAGGGAGAGATCTTAACATATTCGTACAAGTAATTTGTCAAGCTGGTGGCATTGTTCAAGGCAATGGAGATAGGTAGAGGCTTATGCAGTTGGAAACGACATAACCCAAGGTCTTCGACGAGACCACCATCGATCAGCACGATGTGTGCTCCAGAGTCTAGCATCCCATTCACTGTAATGGGTTCATCAGCATGCTCCCCGATGAGCGAGCACTGCCAGTGGATGTGCTGCACATTGAATGGCGCACTCACCTCGTCTTCAGAGTCAGACCCATTACCGAGGATGCTAAGCAGCATTACTGCACCAATAAGGGGCGAGTTGGCACTGTCTGCACTGAGATCATCAACGGTTGTGGTGCAGACAGCGCCCACAGGCTTAGCAGTGGCAGACGGCAGATGTTTGTGACTCAGCATGAGGCTCCCGGTGAGCTCTTTGTAATTCAAGGGGTCAGGGAAGTCGTAGGGGCAGTTGCTAGCGTGATGGTCCTGATACCCTCGCCAACATTTGGTACAGCCCCGATGCTTATTAAGGAGTACACATTCATTGGGTGTGAGTGCAGGTGTTCGAGTGCGAGTCATTGTGGCATTCGAAGAAGGGGTGAAGTTGGGTTTGGCACTGGCACTGGCAGCAGTGTTGTAGGTATGTGAGTTTGGTGCAAGGGCTTGGTGTTCATGGGGATGATGCAAGTCCTCAGTTGCCTCTAAATAATGTTTGGTGTCCTGCGAGCATTCATCAGTGAGCTTGCAAAGCTCATTTTTCCAACATGCAAGCCTAGCCTCCAGTGTTTTGATGCCCTCATTGTCAATTGCCACCTTGACGAGGTCCTTCACATTGTGGTTCTTAGTACGGATACAGAGGTCAGGGTCGAGGAGACTTTCGAGTTGAATTCATAAGGTGTTGTCATCAAAATGATGGTTGCACCCACACAGAGCAAAGTTGATATGACAGACGTCATTTAGCCAGTTTGTGAATGAGGCAGAGGATCTCAGCCATGAAGTACATATTTGGGTATGGTATTTGTCCTCCCAGCCTTCCTGGAGGAATTCTTTTTGAAGTAATTTCATGAAGTCAGAAAATGGCAGCATAGCGAGCCAGTTGCGGCGAGTCGCAATCCAGTCATGAGCTCGCATGTCTTTTAATCCAGGCAAGATGGCACAGACATAATTGGTAGTTTCAAGCTTTCTGTTGGCGGTGAAGAAGTCATCGCATGCCATCTCCCACAGCTGTAAGGCCATGGGAGAGATCTCGCTGGCAGTTAAGATGGGAATACATTTTGGTTCGGTATGCAAGCACTCGGCAGGGGTTTTGACAGACATAATGGCAGTTGAAGGGGCAGGTGAGAATGAAGGTTCAGACAATGATGTGTCTTCAGAGTCAGAGCCAGATGGCAACAGGGCGCAGCATGAAGTGATTCTGGGGGTGGCTATATGTGCTTCAATTTGGTCACGAGCAACGTTGGAGGTCATTGCAAGTACAGTCAGTCATAAATGTACTGTTTCGATACTCGGCATGAGAGATGGAAGAGAGGGCAGTCGTGAGGTGGAACCAACAGTTCCCTTGTCCACAGCAGGGATCAGACCATGTTTTTGTGTAGAACGCAGTGTGACTGACTAACGGTGGACACGATGGCAGTTGAGAATGTGAATTTAACTATTAAGATGATGGCATGGTGACCGATTTTTGTTTGGAAGTCAAACCACAGGGAGCATAGTTCAAAAAAAAGTGTAAGCTCGTGCTATCCACGAGCTTCACTGACCAGAGATGCATGGTGTAAGAGAGAAAGAGAGAAAGAGCTAAAGAGTGAGGGAACAGGGAAAGTGTTACGATTTCCTGTTATCGTAACCCATGACAACCAGACGTACACCAGCAAGACCGGGTACTTTAATTTTCTCATTCGACTCGACTCACTTCCGACGGGAGATGCTTTGACGCATGGTGACTCCATGCACCCAAACCCACTCCCACACATGCTGTGATACAACAGCCCTTTGACATGAGGTCCATGACGTCGGACACTCATGATCGACATTGGATCCTTAACGTTGGATCCGTAACATTGGACACCTCATGCTAGGCATGAGGCCTGTCTTTTCTATTGTTCTTTCTATTTATACTTGACAAGGATCTCGTATTCCAATTGGACGATAGACATCTCTGAACTGTATATAAGCTACAGTAATACTGCCCATATTCCTTAGCTTGACCTAATTCAATCAACAGTCTTAGACTCAACCAGAACACTCGACAGCTTAGGAAGCCCCTAGCTGTGATAACTCGAACTCGACAGTTGGAAAGCCTCCAACTGTGATACACAAACCGACGGTTTACTCAGAAAGCCTCTGAGTACGGATAGCCGTGACAACTTGAGGAAGTACCCAAGTGAAGGCAGGAAGCCCGATACACTAGGAAAGTCTCCTAGTGCGATACGAGACAGTTGGAAAGCCTCCAACTGTAACATACAAAGCCAAGGCTGAGTTAAAGACCTATAGTCTTAACAAAAGGTCAAGCTGATCTACGAAGTCCACCTACCTAGGTGCAGACACAACGTCTTTCAGACAAAGCCCAGACAGACCTCCAACAGGAGCATCATCATCAGGACAAACCCCATGGTATAGATACCAGGGTCGACTAGTATGATACTCAGAACCAGCACAGAAGTGGTTCTCAAGGAGAACCACTGACGAAGAACCCCGATACCTCGATGAAGAGGATTTTAGATCCCTCAATACAGAAGAAACTCCAGAACGAGACTCATTCTCCCTATCCAACGACAACGCCAACATGTCCACTGAACCCACCGCACCAACCAAGGAGATTAGAATCTGAACCCCCTCTGACTTCACAGGGGATCGAATGAGAACTGCAAAGTTCTTACAAGAAGTAAAACTCTATTTGAGAGTGAACCACAGAATCTATGACACTGATGAAAAGAGAATCATCCTTGCATTGTCATTTATGAATGGAGGAACCGCCGCGCCCTGGGCACAGACATGGGCAGAGAAGGAAGACCTAGGAGCATGGTCAGCCTTCAAAGTGGCACTCAAGATAGTGTTCACGCCAATTGATGAAGCTGGCAGAGCCAGAACCGAGATAAAGACACTGAAGCAGGGACAGGACCTAGAGGACTACATTGCACAGTTCCGAATCCTGCAAGAAAAGGTGGGAATCAACGACGATACCGCCCTGATAGAACTCTTCATGGATGGGTTAAACCCCAAGCTCCTCGAGAGGATCTTTAACATGGAGACAATCCCCACAGCACTGGAGGGGATGATCAACGCCGCCTCAAAGTACGATGGACAGTGGAGGAGAGCAAAGGCCATCACAGGGAGACTGCAGGAAGCTTTGACAAAGAAGCTGCCAAACTCCAAGGCAAAGGAGACCCCACTCGAGATCAACCAGCTCTCCTACCAGGAGAGGATCGAACATATGAAAAAAGGACAGTGCTTTGTGTGCCATCAGACTGGACACAGAGCATCTGAACACAAGAAAGGGGAAAAGAGGACCGAGGACCGGCCATTCCCAAAGAATAAAGGCAAGGAAGCCTACTCAAAGATCCGAGCGATCATGAAAGAACTCGACGAAGAAGAAAAGAAAGGAGCTCTTGCCGCAATTGAGGACGAGGGTTTTTAAAGAGGTGGCCTGCCTCGATGCCAGGTACCACCGAACTCTCTGTCTGCTCTGTACTACTAGCCACTTTGAAGAATCAATCTATGCGTTTAGATGTCAAAGTGCTAGGAGCAGGCAGAGGGAAAGCCATTGAAACCGAAGCCCTACTCAACTCTGGAGTGGGAGGGATATTCATGAGTCATGAATTCGCGGAGAGCAGTGGATTTGAGCTGCACCCCCTGGAGAAGGTGATCAAGGTCAAGAACGTGGACAGAACCCCAAACAAGAAAGGGGAGATTTCCCACTATGCCAGGGAACTCCTGACGATCAATGGAAGAACCTTCCCAACGACCTTCCTCATTGCAGGACTGGGAAAGGAATCAGTCATCTTGGGCTTGCCATGGCTCAGGAGAATCAACCCAGTAATCGACTGGAGAATTGGAACCTTCCAATTCAGGATGAATGACAAGACCCATCCTGAATTCTCATATGGAAGAGGAAGAACCCTTATCGGTAGGGTACAGACCAAGAAAACTGACAATGAATACTTGTCATGGTGCCAGAGGGGAACCGAAAAGAAGAAGGACCCCCTAGACATGATGAAAGAAGAGCGACAGGCATGGTGCCAAAAGATTGTCGCCAAAGGACAAGAAAGGCTCACCCTCAAGAAGAAGACTGCCGAGGAAGAACAAGCACAATGGAAAAAGGTGGCAACCAGAGAACTGGAGAAACTGGCCGCCAAGAAAGAAGAAAGACGACTGGCATTGGCCTGAATAGTCGCGAAACAGAGGGAAAAGATTACCCTGAAGAAAGAAAAACCAACGAACAAAGAACAGCAAATGGATTGCCGAAGAATCGTTGCCAAGGCAAGATTAATGGGGGGGAGCCCTCCATGCTGAACCAAGAAGAAGCAAGATGCCCGTCGAGACAAGAAAGGCGACGATTGAAGAAATAGACGATGAAGAGATCGCGATCACGACTCTTCAGAACATGGAACCCATTGGGCCACAAGATGAAGAAGACACTGGGAAGGAAAACCCAGCACAGGCAAACCACGAACAGGCAATGGAACAGGCAATGGAACAGGCAACGGAACAACTGAAAGAGACACCCGAACTGGAGATCGAAGACGACGAGCTACTGGTCGCCTACATCCGAGGAGAACCTGTCATTGGAATATTTGAACCAGCTAGGACACCGCTGACTGAAGAGTATGATGAGCCAAGATATGGATATTCTCAGACGACGAAGACAATCTCTTGGATCATAAAGGCAAAAGGATCACTGCAATATGCTTATGGACAAAATATCTGGATTAGGGCAAAGACATCGGTCTCACAACACCTGACACATAAGAAGGAAGGAGACCCCAAACAGAAGACCCTAGACAAACTACTCCCAGAACAATATAAGGAGTACCGACAGATATTCGAAAAGGAAGCATCAGAAAGATTCCCAGAATCAAGACCCTGGGATCATGCAATTGAACTTAAAATGGACTTTACGGCAAAGGATTGCAGGGTTTACCCATTGTCACCGGCAGAACAAGAGAAACTCGATGAGTTTCTCAACGAAAGCCTGGAAAAAGGATACATTCGACCATCAAAATCACCCATGGCATCCCCATTCTTCTTCGTTGCGAAGAAGGACTCGGATGCACTATGGCCCTGCCAAGATTACAGGTACTTGAATAATGGAACAATCAAGAACACCTACCCGCTGCCACTGGTAGGAGACCTGTTAGACAAACTGAGAGGGGCAAAATGGTTTACGAAATTGGACATCCAATGGGGATATCACAACGTCAGAATCAAGGATGGAGATCAATGGAAGGCAGCCTTCAAGACAAATCGGGGGCTGTTTGAACCAACGGTGATGTTCTTTGGATTATGCAACTCACCGGCGACCTTCCAGGCGATGATGAATGAGATATTCCATGATATGATCAGAGAAGGATGGCTCGTGATTTACATGGATGACATCCTGATATTCTCCAAGGATCAGAACGAACACCAGGAAAGGACAAAGAGGGTACTGCAAAGACTGGCAGAAAATGACTTATACCTGAAGCCAGAAAAATGCAAATTTGATGTTCACGAAGTGGAATTCTTGGGTCTGATCATCTGACCCAACGAAATTGCCATGGACAACACGAAACTGGCAGGTATACAGGATTGGCCAACCCCGACAAACATAAAGGCAGTCAGATCCTTCCTGGGATTCAGGAACTTCTACAGGAAGTTTATCAGACATTTTGCGGAGACAAGCAGACCGCTTAATGAACTGACGAAGAAGAACAAAATGTTCGACTGGACAACAGAATGCGAACAGGCCTTTCAAATGCTGAAAAGGAAATTCGCAGAAGCACCGGTACTGCTGATGCCAGACCCGACAAAGCCATTCACGATCGAATCAGACGCCTCAAAACATGCGACAGGAGGAGTGCTGAGACAAAGGGATATGAATGGGGACTGGCATCTGTGTGGATACATATCGCATGCGCTAACACCAATGGAACGGAACTACGAGATCTATGACAGGGAGCTGCTAGCGATAATATGATCGCTAGAGACCTGGAGACACTACCTACTGGGTTCAGAACACCCAGTGGTAATCCTGTCAGACCACAAAAACTTGACGTACTTCCAAACGGCACAGAAACTGAACAGACGACAGGCAAGATGGAGCTTATTCCTATCAGAATTTGACTTGCAAATCGTCCATGTGCCTGGATCACAGATGGTGCAGAGCAATGCATTATCACAGAGAGCAGATCACATACCAGAAGAAGACAACGACAATGAAGACATCACAATGCTGCCAGAAACAGTATTCGTGAAATTCATTGACACCGAAATGCATGACTTGCTCACAGGGAGCATCATGAAAGACAACCTGGTGAAAAGCGCAATCGAGGCGCTTGTCACAATCCATTTCCTCGCCCGCTCAGAACCTGCAACCTTCCGATCTTTTCTGCTTTTCCTAACTCAACTCCTACCGCCTTCGTTCCGGCCCCCTTGCACTGCCCACACTGCTGTGCACCAGGCCGCCGTGTACAGCAACCATGGCTGCCTTCCAAGGCTGCTGTCTAGTTTTGCAAATTCGACTACGGATTCCTGTGCGGCCTCCACTAGGCAATTTATCTACGCAGTTGAGACACTGCCGCAGTTTCCATTTCCATTCTGCTCTTGTTCCAGACTCTAGTATTTAAGCTTAGTTAGTTTCGCTTTGTATTCCTCAGTTCATATATCGACATAGACTCGACTTTACCCTGTCAATCTAAAACCTCCTTCTACTCCAACTCCTGACCTCTAAGAGTCTGAACTCCATTCGACTCAACCTCTAGTTCCCCTCTGAAGTTCTAGTCTCATCTGAACTTAACCTAAGTCCCTCCATACTCCTTCCTGCATTTACCCACACTCTCCCGCCCCTATCTCTAAAACCTCTACCCGAAATTAGGACACCAGATGAGGTGAAGGGTGCAGCTTCTTACAAGCTGAAGCCAAGTCCTTTTCGTTACCCATCCGCATAATCTGCTACAACCCGACAATCGTCTGCTCTCAAACACCCGCCGGGTCCAACTGGATTCCGACGAGCCCTTTTGGATCAGTTCTTAACAGTATATACAAACTCACACTTCACTCATCTCTTCTCCTATGACCCCAACTGAAACTCGCCAGCACACAACCAGAAACTCTCAGTGTGCCAGTACCATTCCAGGGATCTCTGCAATTCAGCGATCCACACTTCCTAGCCCATGACCCGCCTCAACATTCAGAGTAACTTCCAGACCTTCCAACATTTTCCAACAAATCGGTTTTGGAGCCCCATCAATCAGTGCAAACCTCATGTCTACTCAAGCTCAACAATTCCCCGTGAATCCGGAAGAACCCCGATCCATGACTCCCCTTGAGTATGTAGGGGGCATCAACCAGCCTGAACCCTATGGGTTGGAAGATCGTGGTCTAGAGGACGGACCTCCTGGCGGACCCGACGACCCTAGTGGTCCGGACGGCCCTGGGGGTGACCCCGATCCCAATGATCCTGACGATCAACCTCCTGCAGGGGGAAACCCTGATCCAGGGGATAGGTTCATAGATGTTCTTTACAACCTCTCAGAGAGTATCTGCACCCTCCGACAAAATAATGCACCCAAGACTGAGAAAATCAAAGTTCGCGACCCCGACACCTTCGATGGCTCCAACCCAAAGAAACTTAGAGACTTCCTAGTCTTGTGTAACCTTCATTTCCATGACCATCCGCACATATTTTCTTCTGATGAGAAAAAGATCATATTTATCCTTTCTTATCTCAAGGGATCAGCTCTCAGCTGGTTTGAGCCCGGTCTTAACGACCCGACCGATTCCGCACACTGGATGTGGGATTATGAGGCTTTTCTCGCCAAACTAGAGAGTAACTTCGGCCCGCACAACCCGCTCGGGGATGCAGAAAAAGCTCTTTCCGATTTAGCAATGAAGAAAAGTGGTCGCATCACAAAGTATAACGTTGACTTTTGGGAATTAGCTTCTAGGGTCAACTGGAATGAGGCATCCCTCTGTGACTGCTCTTCCACTCCGACTTCGTATAGAAGTCCTTCGGGGTGGTAAACCCAACACCCTTGCAGGACTGCGCTTGAAAGCGCAGGACTGTGACAATATCTACTGGATGCAGGAAGATGAAACCCAGTTCGAAACTAAGAATTCTGGGAATTCTTTTAACCCTGTCAAGAAGGACAACCCCAAAGGTTCCTCCCAGTCCACCAATCAATCCTCGTTGAGCTCCCCTCAGGGAAACTCCTCCAACCAGCAGCCCTCCACAACAAAGAACACTTCCAAGTCGTCCATCTCCAACAAGTTGGGGAAGAACGGCAAACTTACTGCGGATGAACAAGAACGTCGCATGCGGGAAAGACTTTGCCTCTACTGCGGTGAAGAAGGGCATGTAGCAGGAAACTGCCCAAAGTCTAAAGCCGCAAAAGCCCATGCATCCACTGTAATTCCCGATTCTGCGGACTCAGAAAAATAGTCCGCAACCCTCAGGATACAGCCATTGGGGCTGGGGGTTGCGTTGACCTTACCCACTTGGCTGCCTACGTCCATCTCAACGCGTCCGCTCTTTCCGACCCTGACTCCCTAATCATCCTCTTAACTATTCCTGACCTTTCCACCCCTGTCCGAACCCTCATTGATTCCGGTTCATCCCACTGCTTTCTTGACTCCTCTTTCATGTTGAATAACCAACTCAGCATGGAATCCATTAACCCAATCGGTTTACGACTCTTTGATGGATCTTGCAACTCCACCATAACTCAAGTCGCCCAACTTCTGGTCACCTCTCCTACCGGTGAAATGTTCAATCTGTCATTTTATGTAACCTCGCTAGACTCTTCCTGTTCCGCAGTACTTGGTCATAACTGGCTGAAGCAATACAATCCGTTGATTGACTGGTCTTCAAGCCAAATCACTTTCCGCTCTGCTGATCATAGAGGTTCAGCACCCCAGACGTCTCCTTTGTCCCCAAACCTTCCAGTAGAAATCCTTGAATCCTCCGCATTTTCCAAACCCCCCATTCCTCCTAAGTTTACACCTCCCGACATCTCTTTCATCAACGCTGCCACTTATGCGCATGCTAGCAAACTCCCTGGGGCAGTAGCCTTCCAGATGACCTTTGCTCCAGAAGGGTTATCCGCCCGCTCAACCCAATCCTCAATCCCGCCGGATTTATCTGACATTCCCGCCGAGTATCATGAATTCGCTGATGTCTTTAATAAGAATAAGGCAGACACCCTTCCTCCACATCGTCCTTATGACCTCAAGATAGAGACGGAGGATAATGCTCCCCCTCCTCCGGGTCGCATGTACTCCCTCTCTCCCTCCGAATTAGAAGCCCTACGAGTCTTCATTGACAAAAACGTCTGCTCAGGCTTCATCCGTCCTTCTAAGTCTCCACATGGAGCTCCTATACTTTTCATCAAGAAGAAGGATGGTAGCCTCCGACTTTGTGTCGACTACCAAGGACTCAATCGTCTTACAAAGAAAGACTGCTATCCCCTTCCTCTCATTTCTGACCTCCTTGACTCTCCCCGAAATGCCCGCTTGTTCACCAAGATAGACTTGAGGCACACTTATCACCTAGTCTGCATCGCAGATGGTGATGAATGGAAAACTACTTTCCACACCCGCTATGGATCCTTCGAGTGGTTGGTGGTTCCCTTTGGACTCACTAATGCACCCGCAGCGTTCCAGTGTTTTATGAACGACATCTTCAGCGACATGCTGGATGTTTGTGTCATCGTGTACCTCGACGACATCCTGATCTATTCAGATGACAAGTCCCAGCATGGGACTCACGTGAAAGAAGTCCTCCACCGTCTCCAGAAAAATGGACTTTACGCCTCCCCACAGAAATGTGAGTTCCACAAAGACACCGTTGAATATTTAGGTTTCATCCTTTCACCAGATGGACTTCGGATGTCCGAGGATAAAGTCAAAACTGTGCTCGACTGGCCCAAGCCTAGGAAAGTTAAGGACATCCAATCCTTCTTAGGCTTCTGCAATTTTTACCGCCATTTCATTAACGGTTATTCAGACATTGTCATCCCACTTACCCGCTTGACATGGAAATCCGCACCTTGGGACTTCAACAAGAAGTGCCGCGATGCCTTTGAAAGGCTCAAACAAGAATTCACTCACACACCCGTCTTAACCCAATGGGTACCCGACTCACAAATGGTACTCGAAACAG
This sequence comes from Tricholoma matsutake, assembly GCA_026075535.2. Lineage (NCBI taxonomy): Eukaryota > Fungi > Basidiomycota > Agaricomycetes > Agaricales > Tricholomataceae > Tricholoma > Tricholoma matsutake. The sequence continues at coordinate 6,193,350 of AP026540.1, read as the reverse complement.
ATGCTTCCAACTATGCCCTAGCTGCTATCCTTTCGGTTTACACTGCGGATGGAGAAATCCATCCGGTTGCTTTTCATTCCCGCTCCTTCAATCCCGCTGAACTAAATTACGACACACATGACAAGGAACTCTTGGCCATTTTCGAAGCCTTCAAACACTGGAGGCAGTACTTCGAGGGTTCTGCAAACCCAGTTGATGTGGTCACGGACCACAAAAATCTTGAGTACTTCAGCACTACCAAGTTGCTCACCCGCCGCCAGGCCCGTTGGTCTGAGTACCTTCCCCAGTTCAATCTTGTCATCCGCTTCCACCCCGGGAAACTAGGGGCCAAGCCAGACGCACTCACTAGACATTGGGACGTCTACCACAAAGGGGGAAATAGCAACTTCGCCTCTGTAAACCCGACCAACTTCCGACCTGTATTCACACAGGAACAACTCTCCTCTTCCCTCCGCGCCACTTATCTTGCCACACCCATCCTTCGACAAGCAGTAATCATGGACGTTGAGAAACTCCACAATGACATCCGCACCTCTCTTCCCCTTGACCCTATATCTTCTGTTCATCTCCCGACACCTGTTGACCCCAACTGGACCATAGATGAGGCAGGACTTCTCCGCCACTTTGACCGGATTTATGTTCCGGACATTGCAGATCTCTGCCTCAAAGTCCTCCAATACAAACATGATCATATCCTCTCCGGCCACTTCGGACAAAACAAAACCCAGCAGCTTGTCCGCCAGGAATACGTCTGGCCAAACCTCCGCACCTTCATCCAGGAATTCTGCAAATCCTGTACGACTTGCAAATGATCCAAATTGCCTCGACACAGGCCCTATGGGTTCCTAAAGCAACTTCCGGTTCCGGAACGACCTTGGAATTCCATCTCCATGGATTTCATTGAACAACTACCCGACTCCGCTGGTCACACTGCTATCCTAGTCATCGTTGACCGCCTCACCAAACAGGGCATCTTCATTCCAACTGTCAATGAAATCACAGCCCAAGAACTAGCCAACCTGTTTGTCCTCCACGTCTTCTCCAAGCATGGTGTTCCGTTGCACGTCACTTGCGACTGGGGATCCAAGTTCGTCTCTCATTTTTTCCGCTCTCTCGGAAAAGCACTCGACATGCGGATCCACTTCACTTCCGGTTATCATCTGCAAGGTGATGGTCAGACAGAACGACTTAACCAGACCTTGGAACAGTACCTCTGGATCTTCTGCAACTATCAGCAGGACAACTGGTCTCACCTCTTGCCATTGGGCAAATTTGCCTACAACAATGCTCCTTCCGCCTCTACAGGCGTATCACCTTTCTTTGCCAATAAAGGTTACCACCTGAACATTTCTGTCTTTCCAGAGCGCGACTTAGCTTCACAGCGCGCCCACAAATTCGTTGTCGATTTAGATGACCTTCACCAGGAACTTCAGAAACAACTTGCGGCCGCTCAAGAACGTTATCAAGGTCCTGCGGATAAACATCGGGCACCCGCACCTGACTTCGACATTGGTGATTTCGCTTATGTCACTGCGGAAAATATCCACACCACCCGTCCCTCCAAGAAACTCTCCAAAAAGAACCACGGTCCTTTTGAAATCATCGCCCGCCCGGGAACTCACTCAGTCACCCTGCGGCTCCCGGATCACATGCGGGCTATTCACCCTGTTTTCCATGTCTCTCAACTAGAGATACACTCCCCAAACACAATTCCAAATCGAGTACAACCTCCACCTCCTCCGATCACCATCAATGACGAGCTCAAATATGAGATCGCCGAAGTCCTCGACTCCAAAGTCGACAACCGACATCGCTGCAAGATCCTCTACCTCGTCCAATGGGAAGGTTACCAGGGAACTGACAAAGAGACTTCCTGGCTACCTGTTACGGAACTTGACCACACCCAAGAACTCCTTGTGGATTTTCACACCTGCTACCCGCAGAAAATCGGACTGTTACCCGCTTAAAGATGATTCACGTTACTTATTCACTCAGTCCGAACTCAGAACAAACTTTATTGAAAAAAGAATTTTTTGATCCGACCAGATCCCTACACTACCTCTGCTTCTCCACCTTCCCCGCCTCCATCCTCCTCTTCCTCACCCTCGCCCTCCTCCACGTTGTCTGCCCACCTTTTTTCCAAATATCTTTGGAATCCTGCCCAGTCGTCTCCAGACTGGCGGATCCCGTGCCTTTCCCATCGGGACTCTCGTACTGCCCGCTCCACTTCCTCCTCGTCCTTGTCACTCTCCCCCTCGATACTTTCATCCGCCTCCCACTCCGGGTCCATTGCATCCCGGATCTCCTCCATCAACTCCCTCACCGCTGTCGCCACCTCCCCAAACCCTTTCCTCACCACCTTCACCAGCTGCCGTAGCAGCTCCGCCACTTCTCCACTGTTTTCCGGTGGGCCTGCTGTTCCTGCTCCGGACCTTGCTTTTCTTACTGTTGGGGCCTCCTGCCCCTCCCACACGACCTCCTCGCACGTGCAGTTATCGCACACGTGTCCCTTCGCACCCATCTTGAAGCACAAAATTTTTTGATATTGGCACCTAAGCCACTTTTCAGTCCGAAAACAGGGAAAGAAAACCAACTACGCACCTTTTGCAGGGCAAGGTGGCCTGCACCCGCACCAGACTCGCCGATTCTTCTGACCCCACCCACACCCTTGACGTGGCAATCTTCTTCTTCTTTGGGGACTTGCTCCCCTCGGCCTCGTCCTCCAAACCTGCAGCCACAGCTGCCCGCTTCTTCTCTGCGCATTTTGCGGCTGAAGCCTCTTTTTTCTGCGCCGCTGCCTGGCACGCCTCCTCTGCCTTTGCAGCCTCCTCTGATGCCTTCTGTGCCTCCTGCGCCCGATGTTCCTCCTCCCTTGCCACCTCCTCCAATTCTCTCACCTCCCGCTCCATCTGTTCTTTCATCTCCCGCTCCCTCTGTTCATACTGAGCCTTCATTGCGGCCAATTTCAATTGAGCAGAGCCTGCTGGGGGGGACATTTTGTATAGGTGATGGAAGAAGGAAAACAACAAAATTTTTCAACCAATTGCTGCATTCGGGAGTCAACCAACTTCCTCATTTGGACTCGAACCTTCACGTGCCTCGTAGGCTCGGCACTAAGGGGGAAATACTGTCACGATCCGTTTCCTTGCCCACTCAGAACCCGCAACCTTCCGATCTTTTCCGCTTTTCCTAACTCAACTCCTACCGCCTTTGTTCTGGCCCCCCTGCACTGCCCACACTGCTGTGCACCAGGCCGCCGTGTACAGCAACCACAGCTGCCTTCCAAGGCTGCCGTCTAGTTTTGCAAATTCGACTACGGATTCCTGTGCGGCCTCCGCTAGGCAATTTATCTACGCAGTTGAGACACTGCTGCAGTTTCCATTTCTGTTCCGCTCTTGTTCCGGACTCTGGTATTTAAGCTTAGTTAGTTTCGCTTTGTATTCCTCAGTTCATATATCGACATAGACTCGACTTTACCCTGTCAATCTAAAACCTCCTTCTACTCCAACTCCTGACCTCTAAGAGTCTGAACTCCATTCGACTCAACCTCTAGTTCCCCTCTGAAGTTCTAGTCTCATCTGAACTTAACCTAAGTCCCTCCATACTCCTTCCCGCATTTACCCGCACTCTCCTGCCCCTATCTCTAAAACCTCTACCCGAAATTAGGACACCAGACGAGGTGAAGGGCGCAGCTTCTTACAAGCTGAAGCCAAGTCCTTTTCGTTACCCATCTGCATAATCCGCTACAACCCAACAATCTTCCACTCTCAAACACCCGCTGGGTCTGACCGGATTCCGACGAGCCCTTTCGGATCAGTTCTTAACAGCGCTAAAGACCAAAGGAACACCGCCGATAAAGTCGGCATTGGAAGACTGGAAGATAGAAGACGGCCTTCTATTCTTCCGAGACAGGTGCTACATCCCCGACAACAGAGAACTGCGGAAGAGGCTGGTGCAAAAGTACCATGAAGGAATAACCAGCGGACACCCAGGACAATGGCAGACTACCAAAATGATCAGAAGGGACTACTGGTGGCCAGGAATGATGACATACATCAAGAACTATGTTGCTGGATGCGCCACATGCCAGCAAATGAAGGTCAACACCCACCCGATGACACCCCCACTGCAACCGATCAAATCCGAAGCAACGAGACCATTTGTGATGGTGACGACAGATTTTATAACCGACTTGCTGGAGTCCGACAGTTATGATGCACTCATGGTCGTGGTAGACCATGGGCTTATGAAGGGGGTAATTTTTATCCCTTGCAGGAAAACTATAGATGCATTGGGAGTGGCCACCCTCTATCTAGACAATGTCTACAAACGATTCGGCCTCCCAGACAAGATCATCTCTGACAGAGATCCCAGATTTGCCTTGCAGCTGTTCCAAGAGCTAGGAAGACTGCTTGGAATCAAACTGGCAATGAGCACAGTGTACCACCCCCAGACCGATGGGGAGACAGAACGGGTGAACCAGGAAGTGGAAGTATACCTACGGATCTTCTGCTCAAACAACCAGGAGAATTGGAAGCACCTCCTCCCAACCGCGGAGTTCACACACAACCAGAGGATGCACTCCATACAGAAGAACTCCCCGTTGATGATGCTCAACCCGGGAAAACCACCAGAACTGCCAATGAGGCAATCGATGATGTTTGCGATGAGTCAGAGGAGGGTTGCGAGACGTTCCAAAAGTTCGTGGTCAAACCTCTGAGAAGATTACTAGTTAACACTAGTCATGAAGGTAGTGTTATGCAAGACGAAGGCGTTTGTCATGGTCCGATCAAGTATCGATCGATATCGACGGCAATCGATGAGATCGACGGCGAACAAGTTTTATCGTCGATGGTCGATATGTGAATTATGGGGACCTTTTGATAGGTCGATGGTATACGAAGGGTGCAGCAAACTGCTATGAAGTGTTGGAAGGGTTGCTAGAACTAATGACGAGAGGATCGAGGGAGGATCGAGGATGCGATGATTGCAGAGGTTTCTCGTCAATCGAGAAAACCCACAGAGACTTAGATTGTTTTAGAAAGCTGATCGGATGCTTAGAACTGTATACGAGACAATATGTGAAGACAATTTCCTCCTATTTTCAAGTAGATACTACAGAGTTTTATATGTTTTAAAGAAACTTCCTAAAATGGAATGAGAAACATGTGTAGAACATGAGGCAAAAGATATGAGTTAAGGCACAAGGCCATAAAGGAGACTGGAATCCGAACAAGAAAGATATATATATCATATGATGAAAGAGTAATAAAGGGAAAGAACTAAAAGAGACTGTCCTTTGTGTATAAACTGCGCTAAGTCTCACAATAATGCGTCCAGTGGGTTCTGTGCGCGATAGGGACTTGGAATGAAGCTGACCTATGATCAGCAGGTTTGAACACAAGTTGGAATACGTCCTAGTGCATGGTCTTCCACCATTTAGATAATGAAGGCAGCACCTGATGTCGCTCGTAGTTTCTCGATATCGATCGATGATGCTCGACAATGGTCGACAATGGTCGATCACGGTTGTGGCTTGTTCAAAGTTGGTCGGGGATGTTCAGTGGTCGTGTAGGGGAATCTTAGGGACTTTTGGGGTAGTCCTAAGGTTGTGCAATGTGGTCTTTTGATACTATCAATATTGCTGGTGATGTTTTGATGCGGTCGATATGATATCGCGATTGATAGAGTGTGTCGCGCTGCATCTGGGATGTCGTAGGAGTTAGCCGATGTGATTAGAATGATGCTAAAGTGTTGAATCGGTCCTTGAGCCGAGAAGATGACCTATCACTGTTCTACCTCATGATGGGCTATGAGCCCAAGGCGATCCCACTCCCCTACCTGAAGAAGAACATACCGGCCATAGAAAAACGAATAGTTGCACTGCAATGGGCCCGAGATGAAGCGAAGGCAACTCACGAGTTGGCCAGACAAATGATGGCAGAAAGAACGACAAGGCACTTCACCCCGTTCAAAGAAGGAGACAGAGTGTGGCTAGAAGCAAAGAACCTCAGAATGACGCACCAAACAAAGAAGCTCGCACTGAAAAGAGAAGGACTGTTCTCTATCGAGAAGGTCCTGAGCCCACTCTCCTACCGACTGAAGTTGCCAGAACAGTGGAAGATACACCTGGTGTTCCATGCAGTGCTCCTTTCCCCATATAAAGAAACCGAGACACATGGACCGAACTTCCCAGAGCCACTGCCCGATCTGATAGAAGGCGAATTGGAATATGAAGTGGAAGCGATCATCAGACATAAGAAGAAAGGAAGGACCATGCACTTCTTAGTGAAGTGGGTCAGATACCCGACCTCAGAGAACTCATGGGAGCCCAAGGGAAACCTGAAACATGCCAAGACAATCCTAGGGGCATATAAACAGCGACAACAGCTGTAGAACCCCCAGGACCAAAACGCCCACCAAACCAACTACAATGAAACCACCTCCAGAAAAGAAAAAGATGAACCCATGATGGCATGACTAGACGAACCATGCTCACTGGAATAGAGATTCTCACCACTGTTGTTGGCATGATCCTGGCTATTGCAACAGCCCTTACCCTCGCATTCTGCCTTTATGCAATCTTTCGACCAAGACCCGAACCCCCGATTACAGACATTGAATTCTCCATTCTACAATGCCCTACTGAGAACCCCCTTTCTAATGACACCACCGACTCGTTGATGCCACTGCCCGAGGCAGCACAAACAAGAAGAATCCGATCATGGTCTGAATTTGGACATGATTTATTCCTCCATCACACCCCATGACCCTGCCCCACCTCCTGACTAGAGAGGAGAAAGAGATTTTGATCGAAGTCAGTGACTTCGAAGATAGAGAGAGGGTGATGTTACAATTTCCTGTTATTGTAACCCATGACCACCAGATGTACGCCAGCAAGACCGGGTACTTTAATTTTCTCATTCAACTCAACTCACTTCTGACGGGAGACGCTTTGACGCATGGTGACTCCATGCACCCAAACCCACTCCCACACATGCTGTGATACGACAGCCCTTTGACATGAGGTCCATGACATTGGACACTCACAATCGACATCAGATCCTTGACGTCGGATCTGTAACATCAGACACCTCATGCTAGGCATGAGGCTATTCTCTTATTGATCCCTGACATGCTGCACCACAGCACTCCGTAACATCAGACGCCTCATGCAAGGCATGAGGCCTGTCTTTTCTATTGTTCTTTCTATTTATACTTGACAAGGATCTCGTATTCCGATTGGACGATAGACATCTCTGAACCGTATATAAGCTACAGTAATACTGCCCGTATTCCTTAGCTTGACCTGATTCAATCAACGGTCTTAGACTCAACCAGAACACTCGACAGCTTAGGAAGCCCCTAGCTGTGATAACTCGAACTCAACAGTTGGAAAGCCTCCAACTGTGATACACAAACCGATGGTTTACTCAGAAAGCCTCTGAGTACGGATAGCCATGACGACTTGAGAAGTACCCAAGTGAAGGCAGGAAGCCCGATACACTAGGAAAGTCTCCTAGTGCGATACGAGACAGTTGGAAAGCCTCCAACTGTAACATACAAAGCCAAGGCTGAGTTAAAGACCTATAGTCTTAACAGAAAGAACAGGCTCAAGTGGTGGATTGCAGCTAATAGAGCTCTAAGGTATGTGTGTGGTCGTAAGTAAGTAGTCCGATGCTTCCACTCAACAGACCCCTTTCCTCTTAGACACTGGATGGCATCCACGCATGGGATTTGAACCTCACCAAACTCCCTCACACATCGAGATGGTGAATGAGTTCACAGAACACATGAGGGATAGCTTGGAGGAGGCAAAGGAAGGCGAAGGATGACATGGCATGCTTTTACAATCAACACCATTCCCTGGCCCCTCAATACAAGATTGGTGATTGAGTTTATCTTGAGTCCAGTGACATCTCCACCATATGTCTGTCCAAGAAACTCGCCCATCGCTTCCTGGGACCTTTCCCCATTGTCAAGTGTGTTGGAATGCATGCCTATTTAGAGGTGGAGTACCCTTTCCAACATCTACCCCTTAGTATGATGTCATTTGGCAGCCTTAATCTGCCTATTTCTGCCTTTTCTATTTTTAGGCTATTATTTGATTTTTGCAATCTTCACATATACTAGGCATTGGCAAAGGGGTCCTTAGAGTTTTCTCTTCGGATTTCCCTTTGCTAGGTGCACCTCCACTCCCTGTAATATGTACCATAATTTTAACTTCAGATTTCCCTTTGCTAGTCCACTAATTAAGTGGCCTCTAAGGTTGCCCTTATAGATGTGTGCAAAGGCATCATTGGCGAGATGGAACAGAACCCACTCTTGAGTACATCCTAGGAGCTGGATGAGCACTGTCAGCAGTGCATGAGGAAAGAGAAAAAAAGTTTAGGCTGACAGCACCCTCACTTGAATCTGGATCTTCTAGCAATCAGGCTCAATTAAGCAGTCATCAATTCTTGCTCTAGCAGGGTTGTGGGCTAGAGTTGGTGGAGCCCTGGCTGGGCCTCAGTGGCTGAGCCAGCTGTGCCTGTCAGAGAATGGTTCCAGCTGCCAAAGCAAGGTGTGCCTGGTTTGCTTGCTGGGTGGGAAGAGGTGCAGAAGAGGGCACCGCAAGGGCAGAAAAGCCAAGAAAGGGTTGGGAGGCATTGGGAGGATTGATTGGCAAGGTGGTAGTGTGCAGGCACTTTGGTAGAACCCATCGATTGGTGGAGGTCACTGGGAAGGAGATATCTGAGAAGCAGGAGGAGAAGCAAAATTGAAAGGGGAGGGAGTCATAGGGACAGGAATCGCTAGAGAATGCTAGTTAGCCATCGCTATTAGTAGAACTGATGAACCACACACTGGCTGGAACCCTGGCTAGTGGTTTTGAAACACTTGGAATTGTTTGAAGTTTGCAAAGCTGAAATTCTGCAGGTGGCTTACAGAATAGGGTAGTAGTAGACTTATAGCACAGGCTTACCAATGAGCTGCTCATCTCTAGTAAATATTCACTGAGCTGCAGCAAAGCCACAAAAGTCAATGTGAAAAGTTGCCTCATAATATGAAAGCAAAAACTTATGGTTGTCCTTGGGTCAAGGCAGATAAAGTTCAAAAGGAAGAAAAGAATGGCAGGTTGGAAGAGGGATATGGTGAATTCAAAGTGACAGTAAGATTTTGAGTGGTGATAGAAGATTTGGCGGGGAGATTTGAGGAGTGCTGGCAGTCATAGTTATAGTCTCAAAATCATGGTCTACCATGTTTGAATCACAGTTGGGTTCCGGCTGGTTAACCACTGTGGTCAACCATGATCAGATAACCTTTGACCACACTGCAGAGGACTGTGGCCACAAAAATGCAGACTACAAACCACAGTCTGCAGTTCAAAAGCCACCAGGTACAAGGAGGCCACGAGCACTTTGAAGTTTGAAGTGGCAAACCACCAAACTGCCAAACATGAGCTCAAACCATGAACCATGGCCATCATGCACTGCAAATCAGTGGGAATCAATCATTAAACTACCAAACTCAAACCATGAACCATGAACCAACCATGAACAACACCTAACTTGGCCTAACCCTCTGCTGATAATGAACACCATCTCCAACATCAAACCACGGACCTGAACCACCACACATCAATTGGAATATTTGCTGATAAATAATCCCATATGTATCACAGCAGCCTGCTTCTTCATCTGTCCATACTATTTCCTCTGTGACATTCCTTCTTAACAATGAAAATCTCCCACTTGAGATAGGCAGCTTTTGTGATGGTGCTCTGCACATGATGCTCTCAATACATTGAACACAAATGGGAACCACTATCAACTAATGCCCTCAATCATCAACTAATGTCCCTATTCAGTGCCAGTTTTGTGCAGATGTGCTTTGGAAATACAATATGCAACGTCACCTACAAGAGCGATATCCATCATGGGAGACAAACATATCTGCAACAGAGCTCAAGACATTTTCCGATAGCATCTCAATTTCAAATGATGAGGAGATCAGACTTGGTATACCAGAATATCCTCATGGCTGCTCCATTGTTGCCAATGAAGTGTATGACAACCGTCATTTCAATGTCCTCCCGACTGTCCGTGATACTCATGGTGATTCTCCTCAGAGAACTCATCAACACATTCCTGACTACACTACTACACCACCAGCATTCAATTTATTTAATTACACAGCTGCAACACCACTCATTAATTACTCTCATTCACTCTTTAATGATGTTTCTCGTTAAATCTCAGTACATACATGCCGTTTCAGCAAGACGACCCAATATATCTTTTGAGCATTGATCAAGCCGAGCTGCCGGACAATGGTCATCCAACGTCCGTGATCGGGCGATCTGCCACCTCTTGAACCGAGACGGAGATGCAGAGGATATCAGATTGTAAACAGGCTCCACCAATGTTATCCTGTTCCTCAGCCAAATTTCATTTAGGACTCGGGTTTATATCCCTCAGTCCTAGTAGAACCTGTGATCTTTTGATCATACTAGCATTCCCAAATGTATTCCCACAGTACGGCATCGGCCCACAAAGAGTCACAAGTCCGAATCCGTTCAACCGTTTACAGGACGCTAGAAGTGGGGGCCTTCCAAGTTTTTGGTTTCGGAGCGCTCGAACGCGTCGGAGCCTCTCGGCATACTGCATACCAAGCTCACACGTCTGATTGAACCCCTTGGACTGCGTCCGAATGACACTATACCTAGTGTGGAATTGTGCTACCACTGACTGCATGTCTTCATGGCGAATAGACGGACCTCCGAGTCGGTGCGAGTGCTACGGGGTAGGAACCTTTTAGCCCCACCCCATTCGCCTCTAATCTGGCAATGTTTCATTACAGTAAGCAATCATTACACAGTCCGATGCGATCTTGTTCATGATGTGGCGGTGCCTCCCTAGCCTTATAAATTAGTCGCAGGTAAGGAGTTGGTGCGGTTAATGTAATCATTGTTTTGCTTGCTCGCCACTTCCGTTCCCTGCGAGCTATCAATTAGGGAATATGTTCAAATTCAGACGAAGGGAAATTCCATGGGAGGTAGTCGACAGTAAAGCTGTCGACCCTGTTCCCCTCTACTATGAATATGAGGACGATGGTGTGTCAATATCCTGCAGTCATGATCAAATAGGCTGATAACTTTCATCATCGAGATCTGGACATTGTCACTGTGGGCAAGGCAGATACTCGCGGCACATATGTTTTCGAAGGAAATCGCTCGAAGAAAAATATCGATCCAAGAGACGCCGTCGTATTCGCGCAGCAACAGCTATTAAAGGAGGCTGCGAAGAAAGGATTCAATATTTTGTTGTTTGAAAGGCATGTTTACTGTGATCAAATCCTACCTTGTTCACTCATCTTCTGAACTAGTTGGCAATTGACTGTGTATCGAAGAGGGAAACAACAGCGGATCGAGGTCCAATACAGTGGCCGCCGTAAGGCATCACATGTGCCCCTATGCTGCATACTTACAACAGGCTCTTCCGTAGCTGCCCATGCACTTGGGGAATTACCCACCGGAAGGTCGCCACCGTTTATGGGCGTTTTGAACCCGTGTAGCTAATTAGCTTTTGGAATTCTTATCATTAGTAAGTTATCAGACGGGGAACATATCAGTAAATGTTTTGTTTAGATCATTGCACAACACTCTAATCATCATGTCAATCAATTCGAGATGTACATCCGTACACTGAAGTTTTGATGGCAAGAGAGACCAACAGAGTATGTCTATCCAATGGACATGGAAATAGAGCGTATCTGCAACTCCAAAGTGGAACCGATCAACGTGTTGCGATGATGTAAAAATTGCTTTTACATCCATGAAAAAAGAGTTGCAGAGGCGCTCTAATGCAACGAAGCAAGACCTTGAAGACATACGCAGCAGCGCGATGATAAGAATAACCGCGTACGAGGGACTAATCCAAAAAGTATAAATACAACCCACGTCACTGCGATTTTTTGATCATGCTTGATGATCGCGAAGCATAGCCAGTCCAAGACTATTCTTGTTATCAATAAATATGATGGCAATAAATCTTCATGACCGCACCTCGTCATACAGGCTGGGATGCTTCACGCCCAAAAGCTTCAACCCCAGCCACAGCACCCCAGCAGTCATACCACTCCCGCAGCTAGTCACGACACGTGTAATTCCTTTGAGAATCGAGTCAGCTCGTTCTACTCCTATGGACTCCGTGAGTGCTTTGTGCAGATCCTCATTGGGAAGAAACATGGTGTATTTAGTGCCATTTGAAGCAGTATTTGTCTTCAAAAAGTTGGCGAAGGGAAGAGAAAACGAATATGGGATGTGGCCGGACGATAATCCTAGGCGTGGCTCGGGCTCCGTGCCAAGGTATCTGCCAAATATTAATCCAAAATTGTCCTTCTCTCCATGAAACGACTCGCCTTCCTCGAGAACGAGCATCAAGAACCAGCTCTGCATCAGGGGTTGTTGACGGATCCGCCAACGAATTGGCTGCAATCTGTTCGTAACCTATTGCTTAGTGTAAGTTATGAAATTAATTCGTGTGCTAAGTTTTCATACTTCTGATAAATTGACTTTCGAGACTAGGTATGGGGTAATGTGTCTTCTTCACTTTGGAGGGATGGCCGCCGTCAACAGTAAACCCTTCCGCTTCCCACGCGGGGAGTCCCCCATTTATGATGCTAGATTTTTGGTGGCCGTAGGACCGGAACATGAAAAGAGCGCGCGGAGAAGAGAAAACTCCCGCACTATCATATCTGTAAGTGAATGTGGGTTTGGCTGCAGATCAGAAGGATTGTATAAGTTTGACATTATTACGTGAGATGTGGATTCTATTCCAAAGTTTTCTGTGTCGCTTCTTAGTACTACGCTGCACAGAATCGGTTTGATTGTCATACCACATGCATCGGCGAAAACCTGGCTCGGGGGGATCATATGCTTCAATCCAAGTTCATGCGGACTAGCGACAAGATCAAGATCTAAGAATTGAGCACCGGGAATTCGTTTGGCCAAAAATTCTTCGTATGGATTGCGTGGTGAATTTGGCATGAACCAAGACGCGTCCAGCAAGGAGACGAGTTGGGACGACTCGGAAAGATCACGAACTTCGGTTGGCGACAGTAGTAGGGGTGCTGTATGCGACGACATAGCGCGAAAGTGCCTGGATATTAATTTCGAATTTCTGAGGAGGGGTGACAACATAGTGTAAGTAAAGTGAAGTGTAAGTACATAAAGCGCTGGGGACGAAAGCTTGAAGATGAAACAAGGGTAAATATTTCTCCTCCTCCAAATGCCCTCGGATCAGAGTACATGGTTAGTCGCAGTTCCAAACGATGGCGATGCGGAAGGTCTTGGACAGGAACTGCATTCCAAGTTGTCACAGCAAACAAAGTCTTTTGGTCTTGCTCAGCTGGATATCCCATCTTTCAAGGTTGGTTGTAGCCTGATATGAGGCTCAGGAATCTCATAAGTCAACAATAGACCGGAACACTTGACCTTCTTGTCGCCCTTTCTGAAGATCTGCCAAAACAGGACGCCTTCTTTACTACGACTGTCGCGAAGACCGTGGATACCCTACGCAGTCTGTTGAACAATGATCCCGCGAAGCTTGCACAACATATTCTCGTGAACGAGAAGACTGTAGATGATTATCTCTTCAAAGGATGGAAATGGAACGAGGGACGTTATGGCGTGCAGAAAAGTTTGCGTGAAATAGCTGATACGTTTAATAAGGTATGTTGTTTGCCCGTCCTTCGTAGCAACTGCCTACATGCGGTCCACCTAACGCTAGGAAATGATCTCGATCGACAACGCTATGAAGGCTAAACTCAACAATTACAACTTGGTCAAGGGCTCTTTAACACAGATGCAGCGAAAGAAGCAGTGGGTTGTCTCTGGGTTCCCATTTGGAATATCCTGACTGTCGTTTTAGAGGCAATCTTTCTGTACGCTCTCTGGCTGATGTCGTCTCCAAGGACGATCTTATACAGAACTCAGAATATATGGAAACCCTCTTCGTGGCTGTTCCAAGGTATGCGACAACAGTCAAACTTCAGTGGTTTAATTAATCAACCTCAAGAACACTTACGAAGGAGTGGAATTCGAAATATGAGCGGCTAACAACAATGGTGGTCCCTCGATCTTCAACGTTCGTTTATCGATTAACCGTAGAATGCCATTCTACTGACTCGACAGTGCAGAAAAATCGCGTCAGACGAAGAATATATCCTTTTTGGAGTTGTCATCTTTCGACGGGTTCATGATGAATTTGTGCAAGCGTGTAGGGAAAACAAGTACGTTATGATCTATCTCTGTTCAATTCGTACTTAATCCTTCCTGAATTAAGATTCTTAGTTCGGGACTTCGTTTTTTCAGAGGATGAACTCGCTAAGCAACGAGAAGACCTGGAAACGGCTAACACAACTGAGAAAGAGCTATGGGTATGGCAATCGCTACCCCCGCCAGTGCATAACTGACTGACTTGGCCAGACGGAACTCCTCCGTGTGTCAAGGACAAATTTCTCAGAATCCTTCCAAATTCTTGTCCACCTTAAGATCATTCGCCTCTTTGTTGAAAGCGTTCTTCGATACGGTCTCCCCGCAAATTATATAGGGCTTGCGGTCAAGGTATATCTCTGCACAACATGACGAAACGAGCTACTTACACGACATCGTAGCCAGACGCAAGATCAGCCAAAAAAACATTCAGCGTCCTTCAAAGCCATTTCACGTATCTAAGCCCGCGTTCTAATCGTGCTAAGGGAAAGAAGAACGAAGGAGATGAGTTCATCGGCGAATACCAGTCTCTCATGGAACAGGAATTTTATGATTTCGTGTTGTTCGAGGTTCCCTGGATTGTCAACTGAGGACCATTCGACATGTAATATCAAATCAATTAGTAAAGGATAAAGATACCGCCAGCCCACTATTGTAGGAAAGATATAATACAGGGGGAGATGAGACCAAATAACATATAAGGTGTGTATTGTACGTACAGACCATCGTTGGTCGAAGCAATGTCCATCTTCATACACGTCATACTTTTATACAACAATCAAATCATTTGTGCGGTATTGTGAGCTGCTTGAAATGAGGCTCACAATCCCAAGTTAGATATGACTCGGGAAACCTCATCAATAACTTCTTCATCAAGCGCGATATCTTGAGCAGATGTCCCCACGGCCGCTGGTCTTGATGACATGGGAGGACCATACACACTCGGAAATGAGGGCGCGGTCGCAGACGAGGGACTGGAATTATCACCTGTGTCCCCGGTGGACGTCGTGGGAGACTCTGGGACGCCTCTTGAGGACTCAGTAATACGAGAAAGAGAAAAGGTCAAGTCAAGTGACTGGGCACGATTTTGCAGTGAACGTGGTTTGGAAATCTGTTCCTTCAGTTTTGCTTCTAGCAGGGAGTCCGACCCTCGTTTAAAGGCGTCCTCCGAATGCCTTGCACGATTAGGGACCCCAGAACCCTGTCAACCCAATCTCAGTTGGATCCTACAATTGACAATGACGGGACTTACGATGGGTGGCATCGGTGTCCAGTATTCAATCGCGGGTTCAGGCATGAAAGTAGCTTCCGGGTCTACGTGTTCATCCAAATTATAGATGTACGCTGGAGCATTAAACAAAGCCTTGACATCCGGCGAAGAATTGGCAAGTCTGAGCCGGCGGTCCCGGTCGCCAGCGTCAGATCGACCCATATCCATAGATTCTAGAAAGGCGAAGACGTCACCACTAGATCAATGACGGTATGGGGTTTTACAACTAACCATGGCCACGGGTCTTCGCAGTAGAAAGAACCTTGCTATCAAAGTGAGGGAAAGCTTCCGCGAATGAATCTCCTCTTTTGTGCGTATGGGCCGTAGGAGAGGGATACACAAGGACGTTGTTGCTGATCAGGAATTGCTCAAGCATTTCTCTGGCAGTGATGAGAAAATCGCTATTGCTGCGCTGACACCGAAACTTGAATGAAAATTCGGTGGGTGTCTCAGAACCAGAGCTGCCATTTGTAATGCCTGCCGTTTTGACGTTGGGGACGACGGAGACCTGTAGCTCGCGTTTGACGCGTTCAGCCAACTTGTTAAACCCGTCCGAAGCGCAGATCCGAGGGAGATCAGCGCTAGGAGGAACAGCCATATCAGCCTCGAAAGGAACGTGATCCTAAAGTGCGAATTAGGTGAAACAACAGCAAGCACTTTAGGTACATACCAAAAGCATAGCGGCAGCAATCTGCACCTGGCTTTCAGGTCCGAATATTGTGACAACATCGGAAGCTGTTTCCTTATCTGGGAACCGCACACGAGAATTGGTCTTGGCTTCGATGTCGTGAATAAAGATACTCTTTTCTCCTAACAGCGTGCGATGATACCGTCGTGGAATGGATACCGTCTCATTCACATAGTCCTTATCCTACATACCTTGAGGTCAAGACACAAAGCAAGGTAAGCCATCAACACAAACCTTGGGATTCACTAACTCCATGACGGACTGCTTGAGGTTATCTAGATTTATCGCGTTCTTGGCAGGAGTCCTTGCGACGACATTGTCGTCGTTGTCATTGTAACCGCCCAATGCGGCAAATTCTTCTGCATTAGAAAACTTGACGTAAACACCGTACTTTTTCATTATCCGTTGGATGCTCCGTCCACCGACGCCAATAATGCGTTTGTGGTATGCTTCCGGGACATGGAATGATATCTCGGCAGGAAGCTCCTCCTGCAGGAGAGACAAACCCTGAAGCACTGAGTTATCAGGGCCTGCAATGTCGATAAGGAAGTTGTGATCGTTGAAGGTTTCGAATTTGATCTTGACGTTGGTAGTCTGCATGATTTTGTTGATCTTGCCGTTCTTCTTACCACTAATGAATTCGCGATGATCGTTTGCCAGTTCGATTTGGAAGCGAATTTCATGGTGGAAAGCCTGCAACTGTATATGAGACAGAAGATTGCCTTGCGCAGGTCCGAGACTTACCTTTATAATCTCTAACTCCATTACCATACTGACAGCGGCACGAACTTCATGCTCGAGACCATGCATCTCGAAACACATGCTTTTGAAGACGACCTCTGCACCTGTTGTCATGGAGATCTGCTTAAGAAGTGTTGAGGCTGCGGAGGCGTTCAGGGTCGGAGGAGGCAAGAGTGCATTGAATTGAACAGGTAGGAGCCAGAAAGACCCGACGTAATATTGACAAGCCTTGGATTGGATAAGAATCTTGGGAGGAATGTCAATTGATATTTGTGCTTACGAGTTGCATTATAGATCGAATTGTTCGCTGTATATTGACTCTATGATCTCCATAGACAGTAATTAAACTAGTCGAACTCCCAAGAGGCGGGAAATGAATGAACGTGGCATTGTCGGCCATGATGGATTTCAAGTCGTCTGCGCGGTCAGTAACCATCCAGTCTAACTTGCGAGGGAGAATTGCGGTGTCGCGTGAGATAACAGATTTGCTCTGATGCTTCCGAATTAATAGCAGCTCTCAACAGTGATACGAAAATGGCACCTTGCTTAATGAAACCGAATAAAGCATGTCTCTTGCCCGCTGTACTCCAAAAAATTCGCCAGTTATCCAGATGACATTATTGTTGCGGGCAGTTTGAGAACCTCCCACGGCACTGTTGAGGTCGGGGCCCATGAGTCCTTGCAAAGGCGATGGAAAATATATATTTGTGGCTGTTTCTTCCTGAATCGACTGCAAGAGGTTGCGCTTCCTGCCAGCGATAATTGCATGTAATTGGTGGTCTATCTCGCAGAGTTCAGCGTGCAGCCCGCTCTGAGACATAAGTAAGACCTAGGTAAAGGGAATGCGAGGACGTCACTTACCAACTCGTCCAGCATGACAAGCAAGCGAACACGAGCAAGATCCACAGAGTCCTCATATCCAGTAACCACCAACTCGCAGACGCGCTCGGTTTCAAGACCTGACCAGCCTGCACTACTGCTAATTCCATCCGGTGGCGTACGGTTGGAAAGGGATAACGGGCTGTTGACGACAGCGATGTGGGCCAGCGTTTGCGAGGCGATGTCATCGAGTCGACGTCGAACGTCGGGCTTCAAAGCGGGCTTGGAAGAAGGGAAATCGAGGATCTCTGAACGTGTCACCTTGATAGCAGCACGGTGCTAAAATGCAATATATTAGATATCGCGCTCCATTTAAGAAGAAGTCAGCCGAAGCAAATCGCTTTACCTGAATAGGACACTCCTTGAGAATCATACCACGAGTAGCCATTACTTGCTGATAAGCTCCAGTGATGTGAAAATTCCATCCTCTGTTTTGGTCGGCGAAATAAGTTACATGACAGCCATGCAGAGACATGGCCATGAGTGTGAGCTTTTGGATAGCGTCGGACGCCGCAGGATCGGTGAGAGTAGTTGGTGTTTGCTGGAGATGTGGATACGGGTCATTTGAAGGACCTCTGAGCTCTTGGACGGGAAAGTCGATGGATGAGGGTGCAGGATGGGCGAGACGTGACCGGCGTGGATAAGTGAAGGACGTAGTATAGACCTCCATATGTGTATAAAGAGGCGAGAGGAAAAGAGAGAGAGAGAATGTGGGACGAGATGCGTTGGAGGGTATGTGGATAGTCGGGTATTGACACAAGAAGTGGTATCAATGTGTAGCTGTGGTCGTAACCAATCTTTGTAGGAGAACGTGAAGGAGAGAAGGAAGAGACAAGAACAGCGACGGCAAGATATAAAACTTGTTATACGCTATATATAGGAGAACAACTTTGCTAGACCAACATAGCGCGGGCTTTAAATTGAGACATTCTACCCCTAAAGAGTCTCATACATCCTCTGGTTGCCACTCCTCCTCTGACTGAAAATCGAATAATTTATTGTAGCATGGATGTCCAACCGTTGAAAAGTGCGTGTATGGGTCCGAAGGTGGTAATTTCGTCCCGCATCTATAGCAGAAGTGTTGCCTACACTTGGTACACGTCATCTGCAATATCATGTTCATCAATGTAGAGTACACCATTTTATCAATTACTTACGTAATTGCACCCTAGAGATTTCTCTACACGGACGTTGCAGCCAGGACAACCAGTGGTGCTTGAGGTGAACCATTGCTTATTCGCTTGTTCCTCCTCGTACATTGTGACCAGTTTGACAATATTAGCTTTACCAAACGTTCTCTCAATTAATATTCGCTCAGAAGTGCCATCTGGAAGAGCCAGGTAGTCTAAAACTAGCTTCTCGCAGTGCGCCATCGGACAAGGCACATGCGGTCCGTGCCTGGAAATGGGTAATAAGGAAACAATCAACAAAAGAAGCTATAACCATACCAAGTCCGTCGGCAAAAAGCACAAAATGAAAATGAACATGCTGGGCACGATCTCAATCGTTCCCAGCCGGTACCTTCTTCTGAATCGTTGGCTCTAGGAACAGGAGTTTGACAGAAAGTCATCGGACAATGAATGATGGAAGGATCTGTTTTGCATTGTCAGATGCAGAGACATGGTGTGTAACCACAACTTGCCCTTCTCCATATCCCTCTTCTCTCTCAACCACCTCCACCGCTGTAGTTCTGTCTCCGTCACAACACGTGCAACTTCTTCCATATTTGCCTCCCTGTTTACTTTGATGCACTCTGGATCTGGGCATCGGACTCTTCCAACATCACCTTCAATAATACACGATTGCCAAAAGTCACTTAGGCAGGAGCGGCAGAAAGTATGGTAGCAAGACAGTCGTATGCACTTGGCTCCCTTCAGTGTCTCGAGGCAGATAGAGCATGGATATGTATTTTGGGAGAACTGAGAATCTCTTGCAGCTCTTTCATAGTCTTTGAGCAGAGGGGCGAGCACGCTAGGCGCAGCATGCACGATGCTATGTTGCGTTAAGAAGGATCATTAATCTGTCCGCCGAAATCAGACTAACCGGATAGTATCGCCAGCTGCAGATATCAACCCAAGCGAGCGAAAAAAATCTCCTGTGCGTATGAATTCAATCCAGGCATACAACACACCTTCTCCAGGTGTCCACATCCCAGTAAGAATGTTTTGTAGTCCCATCAATTTGGGCAACCATAGGTAAGTGGCACGAATAGACGTCAGTCGTGGAGCACTGTGCAACGGATAAGACGGTGGTAATATTATGCTGATCAATAATGGGGGTAATGACGATAGAAAAAGTTTCTGTGAGTTGTGATCCGGATCCGGACCTGCCATGGTCCCATCCTGTATAAGACAGATTGTCTGTGATTCAACAAATTCAACTGGTATCTCCAGTGTTAATGTGTTATCCGTTCTGAGGCTTGAAACACACTCGGGATAAATGGACTAAAACCTATGCTGTAAACGCTTTTGCACGCAAGTAAAAGACTGGAATCAACCTCTATGACATCGTATTCTTCTCTTTGAAGAGAGCGGCACTCCGGAATGTCCATATCAGTATGAGAGATCGAGGACATCATTCGACTTGAAGCGAATGTCGAAGCTGCAAACCACGAATCGGGTATGGGCAGCCCTGCACAGTATTGCAGTCTGGTCAACCGCGCGTACAGAAATATGTAGCAGAACGGAAAGGAGTCGCATCTTTCAGCAAACTTGCAATTCGGAAGAAAAACGGCGTTACGTAAGTAATGGAAAACTCATCCTTAACAGATTTTTAGCAACCCTGAAGGACGATGGCTCCAATCCATTCCTCTCAGGAATTTGTTCGAGCCCTGAAATCCACATTGGACCCTCCTGTTCCCGAGGGGCCTCTCAAGGTTGAAATAGCGACTCAGGCCTGGGAGGATGCGTCTTTCTACGTACCACGCAAAGCCGAAATAATTGTGGACTGGATTCTGGGGAAGTTTCTGAAGGACAAGTCCAAGGCACCGTACGCATTCTATTTTCTCTGCTTAATTACGATATGAAGGATCCATCACAGGTCGTCAAACCCAATCTTGGACTTCCGTCTCTGGCATCTCTTGCATGGCGTCATTTCAACGGACGTTGCTCTTTTGTCATCCCACACGCGCCCTTCGAAGACGTGGCTTGCTACTTTGTTACATCGCATTTCAATTGCACCGATTCTTGTGACTTTCTTTGCTCTACTTGAGGGTTTAGATTCACAGATGCGCGAAAGGCTTTCGCAGGTTGTTTCATCATGCCTTTCAATAGTTTGGCCATTGGCTGTACAGAAGATGGGTACCGAAATATTCTTGGAGTGCTTCGGTTCATTTCTTCCTGTTGTTCAATGGTGCGAACACGATGAAGGTCTCGTGCGAATCGGCGTCAACGTCGTATCCTCGTATAAGGATTCCTTTTACCATTCACCCAACAAAAAGAAGGTATTGTGATATCATGCCCACTACTCATAGTCCTAACTGACGTGCGTCTGGGACCAGATTTATCATGCCTTTTTGCATACTCACCTTCACCACTGGCTTGAAAGCGCAGTACTCGAAATATCGCTTGAGACTAAGTCACTTCTCGAACTCATCTATAATGCTGGCGCGGAAACACTGTTCAACCTTGATATATTACGTCACACTCACGATTCTAAGTCGGAGGACCCGCTTTTCGACGCGATGAAGGCCATCTCGATTTTGAATACAAGAGTCCTTTTATGCCTTCCTCGCCTCTTCACATCTTATGTCCATGTCTTACGAAAACATCGAGGCGCCTTGTTCAGTCAAGGCTCAAATCAGCGACCCGGGGTCGCTACAGAAGAATTGCAGGCCTCTGGAATGCGTTTCTTTGTCTCATGCGAGTCTTTGCTGAATGTTGTAGAGTTGGATGCACAGAGATGGTCAATAAAAGTGGATTTGCTGCATCTTGTGAATCATGAAGGGATGTATAATCGTAATCAAGTGGATGTGTCGGTGTTGCATCGCACCATAGAATCCGCACTCGAGATCCTAGGTACGGCATGGAATGGTGACTATTCTTCTCATTTGATCCAGATGTCGAGTGAATAAGTGTCTCTCCCGCTGCAGAAGAAGAAACTGAAATCACGACATACGTTATTGAAAGTTTAACAACACTTGCGCGTGTCGATTATGATCTCATCTCCTATGCGCTTCCCGATATTCTCCTCAAAGTCCTACTGGTTCGTATACTTTTCTAAATTGCAGTAACCATTTACTAAAGCATATTAGGCGCGTTCAAGGCAATCATTTATAACGTTTCTAGATGTATTAGTGGACTATCACTCCAAAACGCGGACAATGAATGTCTTCCTTGGTCATATCCTTCCCGCCCTATCTTACCAGCATATTCAAGGGATCGGCCAGGCTATGAGGGATGTATATCAGATGTCTCATTCTGGACCTCTTCTGGATACAATTTTCCTTGCACATCTTTCTAAAGCCATCCAAATCTTCTTGCCAGGTGCTCAAATACATTCGACCGTTGAAATATTTCTCGTGCACTTGAAGGATACTTTGGCGGAGTTTCATAATGCGGGTGAAAACGACCAGGCTGACCATGAAGAAGGTCCACGTAAAAAGAGGAAGGTAGAAGTCAATGCAACATCGCTGCATTCAGATGCTTCGGCCATCTCGTTCTCGCTATCTGCCCGGATAGCCTCGGTTGTTCTTTCCTCCCTGGCCATGCAATCGATACCACAAGCAACGCAAGACGATGTTGGACAAAGGCTATCCGACTTGCGAAATTCATTTATACATCACAAACTGAGGAAGGCCTTCAAAATTATACGGAAGAGGGCTGGTAGTGTTGTTTGGTCATCGCAAATCGTCGCAACAGCATCTCTTCGACTCTTATATGCTTTGGAAATATCTCATTCTTCATTTCGGGAGATGTCCGATGACTCGAAACTGTGGAAAAACGTCTCAGACTCACTGTTGGATGATGGTCTTCTTCCCGAGCTCACCGTGGAGATTGTACGTGTATCAGAATGTGTATCAGCCCCATGTTCTAACAGCTTTCATATCAGTTACGTGCTCTCTTGAGCCAGCCGTCTTCTCATCAAAATGAGGGTCAATTTCAGGTGTATTTCGACCAAGTTCTATTGTATATCGATCGGTGCTTTAGCGCTGGTGTTTCGTGGTCAGGTCGATCACATCACCTGACTCTGGAGGGCCAAGGAAGGGCGAAAGGTCCACTTGCTCTCCTGCACATAATCTTTGAGAAATGGCTTCCTCTGATAGAGTATCCAGATTTATTCACTAGACATGCATAGAGATACTGACACTTGGCCCAGGTCTATGGCATCTCGTCCACAATTGGAAAAATTGATACGTGTGGTCATGTCTGTCGATGTTACAGATTACTCCGAACTATTTGCCATCTCAGGACTGCACGCTCAATCGTTGCTCGGGAAAACTCTTCGTTCTGCAAATTTTTGGGAGTTTCACAGAATACGCGGTAACTGAATTATCTCCCAATCATGGCTCATGCTGAGATCTTTTAGCTGTTTTGCTGGAGTACCTGAATGAGGCCACATCAATTCTTGATGATAGCACTGGGTTATCCAGTGTTTCCGAGCTCTCAAGCGTGATCGCAGTATATCGCTTGTTGCTGCTGTTACCAGTGGAATATATGCCTCGTTCCTCTCGAGGCGACTTCATCAAACGAGGATTGGTCGCCGACGATCACTTTAGTCACTCATCAGTCGATTCTGACCATGCGTCGACCTATGTGGATCAGTCCCTAACCATTCTTCGCATGTTTCTCAAGCGTGCCGTCACTCATGTCAGTTATGTCGAACAATCCGTAAGTTTAACAATCTTCTGTCCTACAATTATATTCACCGTGTGTTAGCAGGCTGAGAATATGTATAAATACTTGGAGCACCTTCTAATGGTTCAGAATTTCTCTTTGCAGCCTAGTGCCGCTTACATTTCGGTCACTGTAGACCTAATTGAAGCACATCTTCGGTGAGAGGATTTTCAACACTTACAACCCCAATCTCAAGTTCGCACAGTGAGCTGTTTAAAGTGCCAGAAAAAATGAGCATAAAAGCAGTTCAAGCAATCTTACGTTTGTTCTCCCAGAGTGATTTAGGCTCTTCATCCCCTTGGACTTTTGATATAGACTGTCAAAGCATCATCAGGATGCTCGATTTCTTGGCAACAGCCTTTTCATTTTCCAAGTGGGCCTTATCGTTCTCAGGTTTATCAGACGCTTATTGAGCGTTACAGCTTTTCACACGAAGTGCAGGTCTCTCTCCGCGAATTCCACCAACACCTTTCGAAGTTAATCCTTCCTCGAGTGCCAACTGCACAAAGTGACGTCGCGTCGACTGATATTGCTCGCCAATGCAATCTTCTGAAGTTGTGGTGCTCCTTACTTTCGTTTGGCCGATGGCTTGGATTGATCGGTAAGATATGACGCACCCCGTGAACTGTTAGTTTCTTAATCTATTTGTAACAGACATGCCTCGTCCACGTGAAATAATACGTTTGAAAACTGTTGGGATGTCCATGCTAGCTTCCTCACCAGCACCTGATGGCAGAGATGGCATCCGTGTCGCCTCCTTTGCCATTCTGCTTCAAGAGCTTCATTATTGTGGGGAGGATCGTCTTTCCCATCTGGAGACGGTTATTGCAACATACATCATCCACCATCGAGTGATAGATATAGCTAGTGAGATGGATGTTATTGCATTTTTGTGCTAATGCTAATGTTGTGTCAGACCGGCAACAAATAGATGATCATTTCTCTAAAGCATGTGGAGCGTTGTCTCCATCAGATTTTTCGCACGCATTGGACTTTATTTACGAATCACTAACAAGCAGCCAAACTTCGACGCAGGATCTTATACCGCTTATTCAACTCGCTATGATCTTACTTCGTGATCACCCACCCAGTATGTAACAATTTCGCCTTTTCTGCCGCATCGGGCTAAACATTGGCGTAGATACATTGAAACCCATACAACACTTCGCCACACGATGTGTCGCTATTTTTGCCGATCGCAGTATATTTACGGATGGAACCGTGCCCCTACGCGTACACGTCCTCGAATTCGTAGCTCGACATTGCTCCGATCGAGTGAGCAAGAATATCTGAATACCTATCTCTTCCGCTTACAATGCCATGATATACAGTCCGCAGGTCTGCGAATGGTTGATCTGGGTAGTATCTGGGCTTTATTATCAATATTTTTGTCAGGCTCTCGCATTCACGACGACGACACGGCTGTTACCATTTTCCATAAATGTGTCACAATCATCGGCGCACTCGTCAGGCTCCGCCGAGATCTGCTTACCCCAGCTTTGCCTCATCTTGCTACCATCTTGCAGCAGCTGATCTGGTCAATGCGGAGAGTCCGACCTCATATTGGAGCCAAGCAGACTATGCTGGTAACCGACACGCAACCAAGGTACATCAATGCGAAAAGCCCACTCGGTCCAGAAGAAGCTAAACTTCTCGCTCGATTGCTGGAGATGCTTGCGTCTAAAACAACTGTTCGGATCAATGCTACTAACACGAACGCTCAAAAGGCCGAATCATTGGCCAAACCGTTTTCGAAACACGCACCATATGTTCTGAAGGCCTATATCGAAGCTATGAACGATCCGCTTGGTATCATACCCTCTAGCCTTCGAAAGGAACTTCAAAATGGCTTGTACGCATTATGCGGCATGATGAAAGACTATAGCCGCAATGCTATGATGGTCTCTGCGCTCGACGCGGGGGGTAAAGCGACGATGAAGGTACTGTGGAAAGATTATGAGAAGCAAAAATACATTGGGAAGGGTTGAATGTTTTGCGATGGAGGATATGCTCGTTGTCAGCCATTTCATTTGACTGTTTGGCTGCATTACACACGTCTGGTTCAGAACAGCTTGTGGGACAAGCAAGGTTCATATCTTTGGATTGGCAAAGTGATTGGCTACATTGCATATGAAAGCTACCCACCCTGTTTTTAGAACAGACAGACCAAAATAACCAATTGGATAGTATTAACACGAGCTATGCTAGAGTGTCCTATACTCTAGCCCTTACTGTTCTAACAAGTTGCTTCTGATATCGAAGTGTGCTAGTGCTGAATCCGTCATGATTTGTTTGCG
Organism: Tricholoma matsutake; assembly: GCA_026075535.2. NCBI lineage: Eukaryota > Fungi > Basidiomycota > Agaricomycetes > Agaricales > Tricholomataceae > Tricholoma > Tricholoma matsutake. The sequence continues at coordinate 6,167,387 of AP026540.1, read as the reverse complement.
ATGGGTTGCACAAGGCGAAGGTCTACAGACATAAGCCTGTAATGAGCCTATGTAGTTCTGTCAACATAGTGTTGTCCTAGGATTATGGAGGTAATTTCCACCATGAATTACGTGGCATCTTGAAGATGTCATTCAAGGATGGATGGAATTTTTGCAAAATTCTCTCTTCATCTATTTCGTGTATAATAGGCCCGGGTCTACCTCCTGGAAATTTAGAGATCAATACCCACCATGGGACGCTATTTGGGGGTCTTAATGGTTTCCATTCAACTCCGAGTTTCGATAATAAGTGGCGATTTCCCCAAGATTAATATTCACTGGGCAGTTTACAGCGTTGGTCAATTCATCATTGAGCAGATCTCCTAATGTGCTTCCGTCGCGGGAGTAAAACCAATTATTGTTCGCCTGAGAGTAATCGTAGCGTTTTGGCCCACTACTGGAGGTTGGTGAATGAAAAACGGATAAATAATCGAATCTGACCTGAACGGTGATGACAGCCAGATCTGTTTATTCGGAGGCTGTTTGTTGATTACATACGTGCCCTTTTCACCCAGCACAAGCGTGAGAACACCACTCTGCGAGGAGAGCGCGTTGAAGTTAGCAGGAGAAACATGAAACTGGCAAAGGTATGGTGTACATACATGATATTCTAACTCGTAAGTAGGATTTCCCAGATCGTCCAGTAACGATTCTAGTGACTCAAGGAGGTTGTCCATAGTTGCGTCAGATAATGCATGGTATCGTTCCATGGTCAAGTCACTGTGATTAGAGATCGTTAAGCAGTAAATCACCTGTCTCGTCGTAAACTTCGGACCTGATATTGATATGGGGTGGAGGTGTGCTCAACATCCGATGTTGTTGAGTGAAACAAGGTCGAGACAAGTTTATTAAAGATATGTGTCTTCTTCTGCATGCCTTGTATAAAATGCGATGAGTGAAGATGATAGAACGCTGTATTAGAAAACCCTGAGTGAGCATAGTAGTAGTACTGAGTCTTGCGGTTCCGGATGAATGTTTTGTATAACGTGATGTCGTGACGGAGTTATTTATATAATTTATTACGTGAGACTATACTTCCACACAAACTAGATGGCCGACATGGACGTTCTCGCGGCGATGGGTATCTCTGGCTTTGGGAAGGCAAGCAAGAAGAGGGAGCTAGACCCTGCACGGTTCGATAAAAACAAACGAAGTTCTGCTGTGGAGGTATGTTCTGTTCCAGCCTGCAGTCAATACTTTGACCGTTAAGTGCACGTTGGACGCCCGTTCTACTGCTCAGCTGGATACCAAGCCTGTCCTAAATGACATAGAACAACCTAGTGGATCTTCAACTGTTCCGAAACCGGTTGACAAAGTATCCCTACCGTTGCCTGCAGCAACAGAGCATGGTGACGATGAAGAGCCTGAATTCGATCCGTCTGACCAAGACGAAGAAGATATGGACCAACCGCAGTTTCCAATCACTCATGAAATAATACTCAAGGATCATACAAAAGTGGTGTCGGCGCTTACCCTAGACCCTTCCGGCGCCCGTGTCTTATCTGGCTCACATGATTACGATTGTAAGTTATGGGATTTCGGTGGCATGGATGCGAGATGTAAGCCTTTCAAGAGCTGGGAGCCCGCCGGGACATACTATGTTCGTTGTTTGTTTTTCTCACAAGCAATTTCTAATTATCTAATTATTTTTGGTTAACAGATACACGACATGAAATACTCGAACGACGGCCAAAAGTTCCTTGTAGTTTCTGGTACCACGCAGGCAAAGCTATTTGACCGAGATGGCGAAGAAGAGTGAGGTATTTTTACTAGTGACGGAGAATGAGTTACCAACCTGACCTAGGGCTACGTATATCAAGGGCGATCCTTACATACGTGATATGAAGCATACATCGTGCGTTGTTCGTTCGTGTTCTACTAGTTTTGCATGCTGAACGGTCTAGTGGTCACGTCGGAGAACTATCTTCGTGCACCTGGCATCCTCGCGATCCCAAAGTCTTTATGACTTCTTCTGCGGATTCCACGATTCGGTAGGTATCCTTAACTTGTTTCAGAGTTGCATACCAACAGCTCCATGTAGAATATGGGATGTTGAGAACAAACGGAAGCAGAAGACAGTCATTGTTGTCAAATCCAAAGAGCGAGGGGCAAGGACCAAGATAACAGCATGCGGATATTCTACGGATGGAAACCTGATCAGTGGGGGTATGTGGAAGGTTATTTCTGATCATAGTTTATATTCTGAGGAACACCGCAGCGTGTTCGGATGGAGCTATACACATGTGGCAAGCAAGTTCAAATTTCGTTAGACCAAGCATGACGGTCGAGGGTGCACACACCAAAGGAACCGAGACTGGATCCATGGTGTTCTCTGTCGACGGGCGCACGATATTGACCAGAGGCGGCGATGACACTGTGAAATGTACGTTGATGCTCTTTAAGTGAAAATGCACCACTCATTACAAAAAGTATGGGATCTTCGTTCCTTCAAAAAGCCATTAGCCTCGCGATCCAAGATCACGACGCTGTATCCGAATACGAATGCGATGTTCAGTCCTGATGATAAATTTGTCATCACAGGCTCAGCAGCTACTTCGAAGGGTGGCAAAGGTAAACTGTTGTTCATGGAGAAAAATAGCTTGGACGTCGTCAAGACGCTTGAGGTGGATTCGACACCTGTCAAAGTGTTTTGGCATTCAAAGATCAATCAGGTAGGACCATCTGATCATGTTCACAGGTCGATGTTCAACACGCTGATTTGATGTAGATTGTGATAGGTTTCTCAAACGGACAGATATGTGTGTTGTATTCGCCGACGACATCCCTGAATGGAGCGAAACTGCTATTGAATAAAGGACCACCGAGGAAGGTCACCGTTGAGGACATGTCAGATGCCTTGGCCGCACCATCGATCCTTACACCCCACGCACTTCCTATGTTCCGTGATCTTGATCCTGGAAGAGGAACCAAACGCAAGGCTGAGAAAGACAGACAAGACCCCCGGAAAAGCAGAAGACCTGAGTTGCCTGTTACTGGACCAGGAAAAGGCGGCCGAGTTGGTGCGAGTGCCACTCAGCACGTCGTACAGAACCTTGTGCGGGATACGACAAGAGACCAAGATGTATGTGCTTTGACAGTTCCTTTTGTTGTCTCGACCACGCCGCAGTTGTGGGAGTTTCTTCTTCTTAGAGCGATCGGAGTGCTGTGCCCGGCGATTTATCGCGTGATGGAGGCTGACACGATTGCCTTGACGAGCTGACCTCACACATGTGATGGGACACAAACTGACTGATTTTTGCATGTTTCTAGCCCCGTGAAGCTTTGCTCAAATACGCGGAAGTGGCGACGAATGACCCTCAGTGGACTGCAGGTGGGTGGCAGGATTTTTTGCATTATTCCTCGGACATTTGTGATCACGTGCTGAGATTGAAAATTTCATCTCTATTTGTGCCTATTTTCATGATCACTAACATAAAAACGGTGGTTTCCGAAACCTTGTTTAGCCTGGAAAACGAACCAACCAAGGCCAGTATTTGCATCGGCCCCAGCAGAAGAAGAGGAGGAGGAACAGTAGGAAGTAGACAGAGCAGCGTTGAGTACGGAGCACTTGAAAACGGACGGACAGAAAGAGGAGAAAGCGGTTGAAAGAGGGTGGCCCCTGCGCGGGAGATCTGAACCTTAAATTTTGAGGGCTATAAAGACCTAGCCAACTTCGGATCCCCCTAACTCCCCAAAATTTCTTCACCTTGCCCCAGTGTATACTGTCACGCCGTGACGGTCACGCGCCAAATATGAACTACGCGGACATTTCAAACCCGAATGGCGTTGACACCCCCCCTGAGCTCGTCGTCAACGGCAACGACAAGCCCCTCCTCAACGGTCAACACTTGAACGGGCAACGTATAAATGGCAAATCCAGCTCTTGTCCTGAAGCAGAATCACCAGACACCCCCGTTTCTATTACCACTGCCCCTGATGTAAAGATTGCGATGGACTACCAAGAGCAAGAGAGCGATGTTCGTCATGAACCCATTATGAAGTCCATCGATGCAGTAGATAGATCTGATACTGCATCTATCATTTCACAACCAGGTACACCCGCCGATCCATGTATGTTTTACACTTTGTCGCGTTCCTAGTCGCGTCTCATCCGACTACCAGCTACTATTCCTGTCCACCCACCTGCTGGTACTCCACCTCCACCGTCTGGTGATCTTCTTGAAGATGTCAAGTTGGCTGAAACTGTATCGGTGACCGGTGATGTTGTTATGGGTGATGTTGGCGATGCCATGACTGAGACACCTGTGACCACACCTGGTCTTCTACCTGATTCATCGATGGCAACTATCGTATCAAACGGCGCGTCGACGTCATACTCTTCCCCTCATAATCAACCACTACACGATGATGACCATAAGCCCCCTCCAGCCAAGCGTGCGAGGATACACTCTGATGCCGATATAGCTTCTTTGGCACATGTAAGCCTCGTTTATTCTCGTGCGCCAATCCAGGTGTGCTAATCGGGTACCGCACCGAAAGTCCGCCAGTCCTCCACCTCCCTCGGTAGTGGCATCCGATACAAACACTCCCGTTCCTCCATCACCTGACTCGTCAACTTTAAGTGTGCCTCAGTATCGCTTTTGCTTAGGGGCGGTTCGTCAGTTGAAGAAGCAGAAAGATGCTGTTCCTTTTCTTCGACCAGTTGATCCCATCGCACTCAATATTCCTCATTATCCATCCATCATCAAGACGCCCATGGATCTCTCCACTATTGAGCGCAAAGTAATATCTTCTAATACCGCGAAACCAGATCTGAACTCTCAAAATCCACGTTATCATAGCGCCGACGAGTTCATCAATGACGTTAGGTTGATCTTTCAGAATTGTCTGACTTTCAATGGTCCGGATCACGCCATTTCTGCCATGGGAAAACGTTTGGAGCAGATGTTTGACAAAACCATTAAGCAGATGCCAGCAGCAGAGGTAGGCGCCCTTCTATCTTGCCTTGATCCGATTCATATCTGTTGGTCAGCCCAAGCCCCCGGTCGTGAAAAAGGTTGCAACTCCTCCACCTCCTCAGCCAGTCCCTCCGTCCAAAAAGGCTTCCATAGCTGCACGGCGTGCCTCTACATCTGTGCCCGTCATTCGTCGGTCGGATACAGAAACAATTGGGCGGCCAAAACGCGAGATTCATCCACCCCCGCCGAAAGATCTGCTCTATGTTGATGCACCCAAAAAGCACCGCAAAACGAAGAGGGCCAAGGACGATGGAACTGCAGAGCAACTTAGATTCTGTAGTAAACTGTTGTCCGATATCCACCGCAAGCAATACTACGGTATTGCCAACCCGTTCTATGAACCAGTAGGCAAGTCATGTCTTTTTCGGCCTTCGATGTTTCTGATTATTGCTAAAGACTGGGTCGCACTGGACCTGCCTACCTACCCGAAGATTGTGAAGAAGCCGATGGATTTGTCAACGATCCGGAAGAAACTCGATGAACAGCAGTATCCAACAGCTCAAAAGTTTTTTGACGACTTCAAACTCATGATTCGGAACTGTTTTTTATTCAACCCTGGTGGAACGCCCGTCAATCAGGCTGGGATTGAGCTTCAGCGCGTCTTCGACGAGAAATGGAAACAACTTCCGCCACTCCGCGAAGTGGTGAGTGAGGACGATGACGAGGAAGACGAAGAGGACAGTGAAGATGAACGTCAGCGTGAGCTGCACATTTATTATCTTTTATACGTTAACTTGACTCTGTATGCTGACAGCCCTCGCAGGTACCATCGCAATGATGGAGAGCCAGATCGAGACGATGCGCGGAAATATTGCTGCACTCAAAAACACGAAATTACCGAAAGAGAAGAAGAAGAAAGAGAAACGCGACAGGGTGCCTGTCGCATCTTCCTCCAAAGCCACAGCCAAATCGAACAAGGCTGCTACGAAGAAAAAGAACAAGAAGCTCATCTCTGATAATGACGTATTGACATTCGAGCAAAAGAAGGACCTCAGCGAGTCTATTGGGAAGTTAGATGGCGCGAAGCTAGAGAGGGTCATTAACATCATCCACGAGGGTGTACCTGAGATTCGAGACGTAAGTCTGGTCATCTATATGTAAGGTTATACCTGAATATTTGCTCTATAGAGCACGGAGGAAATAGAGTTAGAAATCGACACACTTCCAGCATCAGTTTTGACAAAGCTCTACAACTTCGTGATTCGCCCCATGCGTACACCAGCAACAAAGCGAAACCGAACTGGAAAAGGCACGGGAACCGGTGGTTTGAAGCGGAAGAGCATGGATGAGGACGTGGAGGCAGAAAAGATCAGGATGCTGGAGGAACGCATGGCTCTCTTTTCGAATCCCAATGCCAGGCCACCGCCGCATATAGCAAACGATAGCGACCGTTCGTCAGACTCGAGTGACTCGGACAGTTCTGGCAGCGATTCCGAATGATCGTCTTTACCCTCATCCTGGAACTTTGAGCTTGATTGCAGTCTGTCCTTTGTCTTTTACACTACGATGTCGACTGTCTTCCTTTTGTTATCAATAGCATCCATATATTTTTATGAACAAGATCAAGCAATGACTGTAGCTCCTTAGTTTTCTTTGATATATTAATCCAAAGATCGTTTGGCGATAGACTTACATTACATTACAATACGTAAAGACTGTAAAGCATATGTTATCGCTTGCGAGGTGCAGAATTCTGAAACTGCTGCCATGATGATCGAACTGGTTGCGGATTTGAGGGAAGTGGAGATGGTGGAGCAGCCACACTAGGTGCCGGTGGTAGAGATGAACCAGAAACAGCGGCCCATCCGCCTTTCTCCGGCCTAGTGAGCCCTGGTGACGAACCGTCCTGAGGGAGGGGCGGAGCACTGGTAGGCGGGAGAGGCGGACGTATCGAATGTGTTGGAGGCGGAGGAAATGAATGTGAACTGCCAGTATCTAACGATGTCCAGCCAGCCGTCCGGAAGGCAGGAGCATTCGAAACGGTGTTGGTCGACTGCGGAGGGGCCCGATTCCCAGATGGAATGGTGGGCGGAGCTGGTGGAGAGGCTGATGCAAGGGAAGCCCACCCGGCTTTCTTGGCAGCAGGCTGAGAGTCCAATCCTTCGGCCACTGAAGAGACATCCATGAGAATGTCGGTACTTGTCGCAGCATCCAAATTGACAGTCGGGGTCGGTTTCGCCATCCTGATACCATTGGCGGCAGCAATTTTGCGAAGTTCTTTCTCCTCACGTTTTCTTTCCTTCTCTTTCCTCTTATCAATATCCTCTCTGGGCTTCAAACGCACATTGGCTTGCATGTCTTTGAAGCGTGCTTTGTGATGATGAGCGTATGAATTGGTGTGCTCATCATACTGAGCAACGGTCTTGAATTGCTTGTCACATAAAGCGCAGTAGAAGGGTCGCAGGGTAGTTGAAATTTCGCTTTCGAGGGCTGACTTTCGAGCTACCAGATCCTGACAGACAGGTTAGTTTGAGATAGTGACCAGAAGCCACCAGGTTAACCTCTCGTGCTCTGCGCTGGCTCTCAGTCTCTTTCTGCTGGCGTTCAGAGTCCAGCCCGCGCCGCTGGGCAACCGTTGTTTCAATCATTCTTACATCGTGATTTGTCTTCCCTAGACCAGTCAAATCTTGCTTGATTTGGAAAGGAATAGGATCAACACGCCCTGCTTATCAGTCGGAAATTAATATACATCGGATGTTTCAGGTAGACGAACCATCCCCTGAAAGCCCAAGTGGTTGTCCTTCAATCCAACCGAGCTTTGCAAGCATAGTAAATCCTTTATTCGTCGGTTTGATCTTCGTCTCGACAGTGATGACTTCACGAGCAGTACCGCGAACATACTCGTCATATTTTGGGAGATCATTATCGACATCCATTCCATCTTGAGGCTGTGGGGAAGGTGTACGAGACACGATGGAAACGTTATCATCACCGTCGCCATCATCATCGGGTACTGATTCTTGCTCGGGCTAATGGGATGAGAGAAGGGAGAGAGGCAGTACGGGGTATATTAGTGAGGCAAGAAGTATGGTAAGAGTACCTTCAAGCTATTCTCGTCAGCTCGCGACAAGGGAATGGAATTCCATCTAGCAATTGAGCTCATCGACATGATCAATGACAGAAATCGGTGAACGACAAACGTGCACGAACAGCTTCAATCGGAGTCGAGGTCGGACTTTTGAAACACACGTGATCGCGACGCGGTTCCATATATTATCTTCAATTTGCGTCACACACCTTCCGTCGTATTTCTAGATTTCATGAGCTCCGACGGCTACTTTGACAGCGATGATCTAGATCCTGCTACATTCGAACAACTGGATGCTATCGAGGCTGCAAATGTACAACCGGTTCACCATACACCCCATCCTCTTACGAAAGAAAGCTCATTCTATGATCTAACGCTCGATATTGATGATGCAGATCTTCAGAGGCTCGACGACTTTATTGAAGACGCGTATCAGGGCAAAGCGCAACCTGTAGCTGGTCCGAGCAGGAGCTCTGTAGTCTCTCATCAGACTACCCTCTTTGGCGACATTCTTCCGGCGCCCTCATCTTCAGCCAAGCCCCGATCTCAACTTCAGAGAACAAAATCGACATCCCGAAATCCGTTTGGCAAGCAAGCCTCAAAAACCAAACAATGGGACCACACGGCATTTGCTAAAACCGGCCTGAAACGAGGAAAGTCGAAGGGAAAGGGGAAAGCGACGTTTGACGAGGAGGAGGAAGAATCAGTTGAGTTTGAACAGTTTCCGGCACCGTTTGTGTCCAGTGCGTATTCTTTTCCACCTTTCACGCGATCATCCTGAAATGCTTTCGAGTAAGTTGGGTAAGCCGCTTTATGTTGCCCATTCACTTTCCAGTACTCAACAAAATCTTGGACTTTCATAACCCTTCACCACCTAAAAAGTCCCGTAAGTATATTTTGTCATCATTCCACGGCCGATGCTTACAACGTGTTAAGCCTCCTCCAATGAAACTATCGCCTGATTTGCTGGAAGCCAAGCACTGGATATATCCATTAAACCGTCCAAAACGTGACTATCAATACAACATTGTGAAGCATTGTCTCTTTGAAAATACAATTGTTGCTCTGCCGACCGGTCTGGGCAAAACATTTATCGCCGGGGTCGTTATGCTCAACTGTAAGTCTCCTTAATGCCTCCGCGATATCTTAGTCTGAAGCTTGACATCTCAAACAGATTACCGTTGGTTTCCTGATGGCAAAGTGATCTTCGTTGCACCTACGAAACCTCTCGTAGCACAACAAATCGATGCCTGTCATCAGATATGCGGAATTCCAGGCAGTGATGCTGTAGAACTCACGGGTCAAATCCCAAGCGCAATACGAGGGAGAGCTGTGAGTCCTTTGCATTAGAAATATCTTTAAATGCCTTTACCTTAGGATGTAGTGGAAAGAGAAACGCGCGTTCTACATGACCCCTCAGACGCTTATCAATGATCTTACGACAGAAAACTGTGATCCACGCGATATTATCCTCATGGTGGTCGGTTCGTTGTGAAACAGCAGATTTTTTAGGATATCGAATATGATAATGCTTTTATAGACGAAGCTCACAGAGCTACTGGGGACTATGCATATAACCAAGTAATTCGCTTCCTGATGGCAAAGAATCCTCATTTTCGCGTACTGGCTCTTACTGCGACTCCCGGAAGCAATCCTGAGGCCGTGCAATCACTGATCGATGGGTTACACATCAGTCGCATCGACATTAGAGACGAGAACAGTTTGGACTTGAAGCCTTTCATTCATCATAAGGTACGTACTGTCGCCTTTTGTATCCACCTGAAGAAAGACTACGGCTGACGTCTGTTTGCATTCGATGTGACAAGACAATCAAACAACACATCATCAAAATGACTGAAGATGTTGATAAAGTCAAAGATCTTCTTGCCAAACTCATGGATGTACGTTAATCGTCGGTCGTCTTTATCCGTTCTCATCTCTTCGCCAGACGGACATAAAACCTTTGAAGCAGCGGGGGATTCTGTTCGGCTCACCTGACCCAGTGAGGATGCACCCATATGCAGCACAGGCTCGTATAGGCAGCCTGGACAAGGCACAGCAGTGGGCGTATGGACCTCTAGCCAGGCTGTCATCTCTGGCGCGAGCAATGGGTTATCTGGTCAGTCAAACATTTGCCATCTATTCAATCATCATGATTGACCTCCGCGACTAGGTAGAAGGTACTATGGGCATGTGCTACACGTACCTGCAAGAACTTTCGCGCGAAAATGATGTCAATGAAAATTCCGGTCCGGGGAAAGCAGCAGCAGCTTCCAGGGCAAAGAAATTACGCAGCGATTCATTGTTCCAGGCCATCGTGCGGGAACTTGAGGTTCAGCATTCTCGGGGGTTTTCTGTACATCCTAAAATGGACCTTCTAAAAACACTGATGGTCCAGCATTTTGCAGACGAGGATGAGGAGCGTACCAAAGAAGAGACGAGAGCAATGGTGTTTGTCACATTCAGGGAAGCCGTCGATGAGATAGTAGAGGCTTTGAACTTTGAGAGGCCACTAATTCGGGCCAGTAAGTTTATCGGTCAAGGAGCCGATAAGCAAGGTAGAAAAGGCCTTGCGCAAAAGGAACAGCTTGAGGTATGAACAGATGATCTGCTCGATCCTTGTCTTCATTGAAATCATTCCTCCTAGGTCATCAACAAATTTAAAGCCGGAGAGTTTAACGCACTAGTTGCAACTTCTATTGGGGAAGAGGGCTTGGACATTGGCGAGGTTGATCTGATTGTGTGCTATGACGCTCAAAAGACACCTATCAGAATGGTATACATTGTGCCTTTTGCTTTCAAGTTTGCGTTGACGCATGGCGATCTGTAGCTCCAACGCGTGGGTCGAACGGGACGGAAACGAGCAGGCTTTGTGCATGTCCTGCTTGCAGAAGGTCGTGAAGAACTCAATTTTGATAAAGCCAAAGACACGCACAAAGAAGTACAGAAAACGATATTGCGTGGAGACCAGCTCGAACTCTACGCAGATGTTAAACGATTACTTCCCGAGCACATCCACCCCGAATGTTTGGAGAAACGGATGGAAATTCAGGAGTATGTCCGAGACGAAGGCAAACGGAACAGGACGGAAGGTGGTCGTTCTCCAACAAAAGGCACCAAGCGCAAGAGGAACGATGAGGTTTTGAGGAATATCCCAATTGGTGCGAGTACTGGATTTGTCAGTGTTGCGGAACTAGTGGTCAAAGGAGCCAAAAAACAGAAGAAGGCTCCCGTCGTGAAGGATTTGGAACTTGCCGGTCAAGATGATGATACGGACTTGGAACTGGAATCGGGGCTTGTGATCGCTCCTCCCCGGCGCACGAAGTCGGTTGCTGTCTCAAAGCCTCTCGACAACCGGACAAGATTGCGCAGAGCATCGACCATGGACAGTTCCAAAAGCAAGAAGAAAAGGAAGATAGAAAAGGGGAACGAACCAGCGTCCAGTCAGTTTTCAAGTAAAGGCGCCGACGACGAAAACAACCTGGGGATTGAGCGTGGTATCACCGCTAACCACACACAATTCAAAGAGCCTGTTAATCCAGTCAATTCATATCCCACTGATCCTTCGTCTAATGATGCAATCGTGGACGCCAACCTTAACAAAGTCTCCAAACAAGGTAAAGATAGTACCTTCAGCGCTAACCTGTCTGACACGTCTCTGTAGATCACGATCAGAATATGGCATGGCTTATCGATGACGATGACGATCTTGACCTTGAGATTGTTAACTCCTCTCCCGTTGCAAAGGGAAGCCCAACACCTTTCAGATTAGCCAGGGACGATGATTCAATCGAGTTTGTTGAGCCTCCGGTCTCCCCACCAAAACCTGGCAATTGCCCATCACAGTCTGACTTGATCGAGGTCAGTAAAAGTCCAAAGGTTGCCACACCTTGTACAACATCGAAGCGACATTCCAATCCTTCTATACCCAGTGGTGATAGATCTGAAGACATCGAGGTCATCTCGAATTCCAATCCCTCGGACAATGTTATGACTGATTCCTCGATTTATCAATCTGTTCCCCATCCACCAAGCCGAAGAATCAAGGAACCCTGTACATCTTCTCTGTCGCCAGTTATATGGCCTCGATCCCCAGTGTGGCGGTCCGAATCGGAACAAGACATGCTTGACCCTTCTTTCCCTGTACGGCCTATAGCCAAGCAACGGAAAAGGCAACATGTTGCACGTGAAGAAGGTTCTCCAGTCTTTATGCCACCACCCATCCAGCACCGATTACATCGGCGCCACAAATTATCTCCCGTTCAGCGAGTGCCGCGGGAGCGGACCGATTTCAACCTCAACTACCAGCTTTACCCGCTCCTCGATATCGCAGCCGTCCAGTCTGGTGACGAAACCAGTGAAGGATCATCTGGTCCCGAAAACGATATCGAGGACGAATCCGACCGCCTGTTTTTACAACAGGTGCCTGAGACTCAGGTTTCACCTTCGTATGATCAATCTCTAGCATATCGCCAGAGTCTATTTACACAGGCCCCAGCTGGGTCGAAGGCTCCTGTTTTTGCGAATCGTTCCGTCAGACATGGGATATTCGGAAATGGAGGCGTGAGCTCAAGGCGAGGACCCATTGCCTCCAGTTCGCCCCCAAACAGCGACCCAGATGAATATGCTTTTGGGAGCTTTGTAGTTGACGATGAGGCGGAAATTTCGTATATCTCGAGCGAATGACACACTGCTACGTGCCATAGTTATTCCCGCCTCTTCGAAAGCCTTTCTTGTACCTTCTGCATTCGTACTTATTCGAAACATACAAGCGTTTGAGGCTGCGCCGCTCGATAAGGGTGAGGGAATTTTTGATCGGCGAATGTAGTTATATATACAATCACTACACAATGTTCGTAGTTATATGTAAGACGGTGTGCATCAGGTTCTTCGGTCTCATTACGAAGAAGTCCTCCCCTGCATTGGAAAATTCATATTCCACATTTTTTGGACATGGAAGAATTCAGATTGAATGAGTTGCCCGAATAAGTTGCTTGACTTTTGCTGAATTACAAGTTGTTTGGCAATGGTACAACATTTCTTGACACGAGCCGTGAACCAGCCAGAAAAAAACCTAGTGATACATAGAATAATTCTGTTTATGGACTATAGTAAATTTTGATCTTTGAATATTATAGCGTAGAGAAGTTATCATCTCTTACTCCAGAGCTCGGATAGGGCTTACTAGTGTGCAGAGATATAAATCGGCAATGACTTTCTGAAATAGGAGCTTGCAGAGAAAGGAAGAAAACTACAAATATAAATCCAGGCTGATGAGCACCTAGACCTGTTCTGAGTTAACATCATCTATACATTTTCCATCTCAACTCTACTTTAGGATAGATATGTGATATAAGATTATAAAACTTCATCCAAAGTCTAATATTTCTTTAGATATGTGATATAAGATTATAAAACTTCATCCAAAGTCTAATATTTCTTTCCGGAGGCTATACAAAGATATTTAGTTGTTAGACTTCTTTGGGAGTTGCCTAACATATACATCCTTGTATACGCCATTCTGTTGAGAAGGTTTAGGCTTCACAAAACCTGCCTTTTTCTTCTCCTCCGCAAGCTCCCTGACAACAGCCAAAAAATCATCAACTGCGGACTCGGTGGTTTGGATGTGGACGACCAGGCGGGAACCTCCTAGGAAAAGCGGATTAGGCAACGCGCTAGCTCCATCCGCAATCTCATTGAAGTCAAGTCCGATAGGAGTAGGATCGTAAAATACCTACGAACATAATGAACATACAATACAGAGGTCCAGCGAAAGATGTCTCACCATGCAAGTCTCTGCCCTACTCATGATCACCGCACCGATGTCTTCCAGTCCAGCCTCCAGTTTCCTAGCAAGAGTGTGAACCCTTCGGAACTGAGGGAAGTTGTATGTCAAGGCATAGGCAACACAACCGGCAAGGAAACCTGTCTGACGCATTCCCCCACCGAAGAGCTTTCTGAACCAACGAGCTTTCATGATAAACTCTTTAGGGCCAACCAAACATGAACCGATAGGAGCACCTGTATAAACGGAGGATACTGTATTAGTACCCAGAGCAGATATATTTATTTAAGCATTGACCTAGGCCTTTGCTGAAGCATAAGCTGACGGAATCAAAAGGATCGCATAGCTGCTTAATAGAGGTCTCCTTCTCCACGGCGACATTCCAGATTCGAGCGCCATCGAGATGCATCTTGATATCACAGGAATGTGCGAATTCAGAAATAGCTACAATCTCGTCTTGTGGGAATATGGTCCCATTGAGAGTATTTTCCAACGCAATTACTTTCGTAGGGGCACTGACGAACGGTCAAGTCTTTCGAAAGCGCCGGTGATTGAGAAACGGGCTCAACATGTGAACATCAGTGGAGATGATGACGTTCTCCTGAACATCAGAAAGAGTGAGGTGGTGCTCTAAGAATGCTCGTCAGCTTTCGATCCACGACCGGAAACAAGAGTTATACTGTTGGAGGGGATGACCGCAGTTACGGCAGCTCCTGAATGGAATGCAGCGCCGCCGGATTCATACCTACGAAATGTAATTCTAGTTGCCAGGAATGCACTGAGTCAAGTACTGATTTCACATACTTATTGATATGGGAGCGATGATCGCACAGGATAGAATATGGAGGCTGTGTGAGATGGGTTCTCAGAGCAATCTGATTGGAGCAAGTGCCTGAAGGCATGAACAACCCGGCTTCTTTACCAGTCAGCTGAGCCATATGTACTTCTAGCGCCCTTACGGAGAGATATTAGGGCTGCACCAACCGTCGAGAGAGAAACACTCACGCAGTGGAATGGTCGAAATAAACATCATCTCCAAGGGTAGCGAGAGCGGCGTAGGCATACATCTCCTTTGTAGGGACTAGCTTGTCATTAAGCCCAGGCTCACGATGCAGAAGATGGCATTGGCATATTACCCGTTACAGTATCCGCTACGATACCAAAATCTTAGCTAGATAATAATCTTGGGAATAATGCTGATCTTACAGATGAAGGTACGGGAGATCTCATTGACCTTTGCATCGTTATCTAAAGCGTGGTTCTTGGACAATATGTCAACCTTGACTTGTTCTGCAATTATGTCGCTAGATTCGGAGGACATGGTTGGCGAAGAAGAGAGGAAAATCATGCCAGTTGCTTACTTATAAGGATGTGGGATCAATTTGAGATCATATGTTTTGTTTGTACGGATTGATTACGGATCATAGATCACATTACGTAAGCCAACTTAATGCAATCTTATCAGTATAGACTGTATAGTTGAATTTGCTTAGTAACAGCCTGCCAACTTGCCTTCACTTTTGTCCTTTACTATGGGTAACGTACGTCCTCTCATCGACCATATGTTTCTTCATCAAAGCACAAAACAATCAGGGTGCTAAAGCAGCTCAAAAACGGGAGCGCAATGCTGACAAAGGGGCCCTAAAGGGATCGAAGAGCCAGGCCAAGGTCAATGAAGCAGCCAAGTCGATCATATGTAATGTTTGCAAGAAGCCATTCGTGAGCGTTCCTTTCGGCGTATACGTGAGCTGCTGACAAGTCATTGTTCTTCTCCAGTTGATCACCACTCGTTCACCTGCGTAAGTTTTACACCGTCACTTGTTGTTGGTTTACTGGCAGGTAGAACTGGTTTCCTTTACCAGACTCATCGAGCATGCAGAGACGAGGCACTCCAAGACTATGGAAGATTGTTTCCCAGGTGTTCCAAAGTAACACACAGATGCAAAAATTAGAGTTCACGGTTTGGCATCTGTACAGTTTTCCTCCGTCGAGTGGGCCAAAAAATTAGAAAGATGCGGAAAATTACAGTGATCCAAATGAACTAGCAGAACTAGCCGCGTTTGCTGCACCTTTACTCTGCAACTTTTCTCCCACTTTCTTTTGAACCTCGTTGAATTTCGCGACGCATCTGTCGATGCAAACACTCTCGCCCTTGTTGAGTTCTGCTTCTGCGTATCGCTGGCTAATGCATTTGTTATGGCATGACCTATGTTGAAATTCTTGAGTGAATGTAGCCCGAGGCGGCATTTCCAAGAATCACTAACAAAACCATCCGGTTGAAAAAGTCCGTGACTGTGTCTAGCCTATGTGATGTTAAATAATGGAAGTTATGACGAGAACAAACGGGACGTACTCTGTGACTGCCATATCTATTTTGTCAGGGTTGACCCCACCAGTGGGCACATTTCCACCTCTTCCGAGAAATGACATGGTGACTAGAGGTAGAGAAATTTGGGTTTGGCCTGGTCACGTTTATTCCGATCAAAAAGAGTTTGAACTCTCGATCGTTCGCATTCTGGACGTTCCCCTAGTCCCTACTAATACAACATGGGCGAGCCCACTGCAATTGCCGTTCATCGTTGCAGGTTCGTGGACTACAACCCTTCTGCGATAACTGCGGTTGCTTTTCCTCCATCACCCCTTCCGCCAGCGACGGGAAAAAATACTTCAACAGGGAATCGTCCGTCGAGATTTGGAACGCTAGCAGTGGGTCATGCCAATGGCAATATTGACTTATATGAATGGGTAGGTCATGACCGTGATTCCCAATGCACACAGGCCTGGGTCGTCAGGAAGGTGGGTCTACTTATGCAAGTTAGCAAGTCCAGGCTTATTACTAGGGCAGTAGACGTTAACTGGACTTCATCCGTCCAAGGTCGATTCTATCACCTTCGTGATACGTCATCCGGATGATTTTCAACCAGAGGATGTTCCATTTTGTTCTGATCTTCGGCTATTCAGCGCTGGAGGGGGCAGTGAGCTTTTGGAGTGGGATATGGATCAATCCTCTGTCAGAGTACGTATGAAGGATGCCATGCAATATATTCAAAACATCTCATAGAAAGCAGAGAACGATAAGCTCCCAAGGAGGTTCTATCTGGTGCATGGCTGCAAATCCTGCCTCGAATGTACTCGCCCTTGGTTGCGAGGATGGCACAGTACGACTTCTGTCGCTGGTTAACGACACGTTATCCCATTTTCGTCGGTTTGATCGAGTGAAATGCAGACTCTTGAGCGTTGCATGGGGTCCTCCAGCTCCGCAACCACTTGCGAAACGGGGATCTACAGCCAGGCCCGAGAATGGCTCAAGCAACGATGACGACGACGATAATTGGGTCGACAACTGGTTAGTGACGGGTGGTTCAGATAGCAGCGTAAGAAAATGGGATGTTTCGACGGGACGAGTGGTTGACAGGATGGGTACAGACAAAATACGGGGGGAACGAACTTTGGTGTGGACTGTGGGTGTGATTGGGTCAGTTGCGATGAATTCATGTCAATCCTGGGCGTTAATCGTGGAGTGTCCAGTGACGGTACAA
Source organism: Tricholoma matsutake (assembly GCA_026075535.2). Classification (NCBI taxonomy): domain Eukaryota; kingdom Fungi; phylum Basidiomycota; class Agaricomycetes; order Agaricales; family Tricholomataceae; genus Tricholoma; species Tricholoma matsutake. Next base: position 6,150,017 of record AP026540.1, on the reverse strand, counting down.
TTGTCTCCGGAGACTCGTTGGGAATGGTCAAATTCTGGGACTCTCGCACGTGTACTCAGCTGCAGAGCTTTCAAGCTCACAGTGCAGATGTCCTTTGTTTGACAATCGGCCCTGTAAGTAGTTTATTCGTTGCATGAGATGTAACCCTTCGCTGATCCCTAGTAATTAGGAGGGTAAAACGGTTTTCACCTCTGGTGTCGACCAAAAGACATGTCAGTTCACTATGGTCAAGACTGTAGCGTCAGACAAAAGTGCGAACGCTCTCGTCGGTTCTTCCAGCCGATGGATACAGGCATGTTCACGTAGAATGCATTCTCACGACGTACGGGCACTAGCAACTTGGCCTCCTTACACGACTCTTCCTTCCTCTCATAAGCGTCATTTTCCTGTGGACATTGCACCGATTTTGGCGTCAGGAGGTCTAGATATGTCAGTAGTCTTGACGCCCGCTGCACTTCCTTCGGCTACCGTCGTGAAAGTGACAAACCCTTTGGCAACGAGCACCGATTGTACATTTGAAGATTCATATCACCGCAGGCTAGCATATACATCGGGACCGTCATGTACTTCCGCAATCCAGGTTGCACGACATGCACGACTTGTATCTTGCATGCGGGATTCGGGGTTGAGTGTGTGGCGTATTCCTGTGAAGCGATCCCCGTTGAACGACGAAGATGTTGACGAAGACATTTCTAATGTCGCTGGTTGGGAAAAAGTCTTGGAAATGGACTTCAAAGTCCAGACGAATCTGGTGGCCAGTGCGATATCAGATGATGGACATTGGCTTGTAGTCTCGGACTTGCGTGAGACGAAGCTGTTCTCGCTTATAATGGATGTAAGTGACGAAATATGTTAATATTGGTGCTATCTGGCTAACGCCAATGCAGAGGAGCAATCGTCTCCACCTCAAACGTATCCGAGACCTCACCTCCACCTTGGCAGAATGCATCCCGAAATCGATTTCATCGTCAACGGGCGGCCTGGGCTTCCGGTTCACTCCAGATTCATCGAAGCTTATAATGTCGACAGCCGCAACAGCATGCATCCTGGTGATCGACCTCAGTGGCGATAAGCTACGGGTGCTCCGGAGATTTGATCATCATCGTCGGCGCCCAGTTCTCCAGGAGCGTGTCGTCAAAGGACGCAAGGGTGATGGAGATGGGAGTGTCGACATAGCAGACCTACCTGTCGATTCAGTAGACGAGAACAAAAACCCATCGACGCCCGTCAGTGTGAACGTTCTTCGAATGTCTATCAGCCCCGACGGACAGTGGCTAGCAAGCTCAGATGATCATTCACGAACGCATGTGTTCAATCTGGATTCTATTCAAGTACGTCCCTTCCTTTATAGGTATGACATCTGTCTTATTGGATTGTACTGCAGCATCATTGCGTACTGCCTTCATTTTCAAAACCAGCTCAAGCTCTATGTTTCGACCCCGCTCATCCTAGCATATTGATGATGGCATTTCCCGACAACAGTCTTCAAGTTTACGATGTCGAATCGCGTCAGTTTCCACCCTGGGGAAAACAATTGTGCAGTAACCTTCCTAAACGATTCACTCACGCACACGACCCCATCCTGGGTATAGCTTTCGACCCCATAGGGCACTCAACAAATGCACTCTCTCGACATGCGCTGTTCTGGGGCTCAACCTGGATGTGCAAGTTGCCATTAACTGGTTCTTTAGGGGCTAGCAACAACAAAAAAAGGCGAAGGGAAAGCATGAAACGCCCTGCGCTACCCCCAACTTCTGGAGTTGATGATCCAGGAGACTTCAAAATGATCACTCACTACCGTCCGATCCTCTTCGTTGATTATCTTGCAGCAGGGGAATTGGTTGTGGTCGAGAGGCCACTGATAGATGTGCTTTCTACCTTGCCCCCGGCCTACTTTAAACACAAATATGGTGCATCATGACTACTTACTACCGTCACTAGCTTTGAATAGATGGCTGGATAAGTATCGAAGACTAAGCTACAGGTATGTATAATTGCATCGTAGTGTTGAATAAATAACTCTATGCTTGGATAGGTTGGGATGGGAGATTACAGTGTGGGGTGATACTTCTATCTTGTTTCTCGTCCTCCCTACAAACACATCAGTCTGAAAAAAACAAAACAAAGATGATGTTGCAAACGAACTTTGCATTTAATAATGATAGATATAAAGTCCAGAATACGCCACAGCTAGACTGGAATGGTACACGATACGCCAAAGGCATATAACGGAAGTTTATGAGCTAGACATAGTCAGCCATGAAGCAGCGGCCTCGTAGTCTGACCTACTTGTGCGACAGGCCATACTTGCCAGTTTGTCACGAGAGCGGGTTTGTACAAATCGGTAAATTTCTCTTTGATTTGATCAAGACTGCGACGCTCCATGACGCCCATAGAACCCAAGAAAAGACCAAGCTATCACATTACCGGTCAAACTGGCTGCAAGTTACGGAACAAAGCATGGTGACTTACACCAATAGGTGCCCTGAAGAGCAATAAATCTCAAGATGTAGAAGACCAGCAGGATTTGAGAACTCACATCACCAGTTGGTCACATATAAGTCTTTTGGACATCGCTTTCCAGCTCACTTTACCAGAGACGGGACGTCGATGGACACAAAAATGCAAAGGAAAGCGCCTTTCAAGAACATTATTCCATCGTCCCAATAAAGGACCTTAGGTCCATTAAGGGTAAGAATGAGACGAAATATATTGGATTGTACTGACTGATAGTGAAACCGTAACAGAAAAAACGTAGGGTTCGCGCGTAGTCATAGTGGTGATCGCCATGTTCTGTTCGACTGATCTGAAGGAAAGGTAGAAAAGTGAGAGACCGCATATGTAATGCGAAAGGTAATGCTGACTACTTTCTCTGTGAACTGTGCGACAACGTCGCCTAAGGAGTTCAGACATGCGCCTGTAATGGCGAGGGTGATGTTTGGATGTGAGTCAAAGGAATACTGATATACGCGGGCTATTGAGAGGGTGGTCATATGGTAGTGCGTCTATACTGTGCAATCAGAATTAGGGGGCATGGAGAGAGATGATGCCCTGCACTTCACTATCGAACTTGAAATTCTATCGGCATTCGGGACCTAAAGCGGGAGGTCATTTGGAGCACGTGACTGGCGCGACGCGTTCTTGTCCAAATACGCCAATACAGATGTTAAGGATAAGTATAAAGCGCGTTGCTCATCTGCAGCCGCTTTAATCCTTCTCTTCCTCCTACCACCATCATACTATATCGCTCATTCAGATTCCTCTGAGTTTACATCCTATCTCTACTCTAACTTAACTTAAAACTATCCATGCATTCTTTCTCCCTCATCCTCTCCCTCATTCTCCCCGCCCTCTATGCAAACATCGTCCTCGCCATACCTCTCGATTCTCGTGAAACAGGGAGCTCATACTCTGGTGCAGGAGGTCAATCTCCTGGAGGCTCAGTCTACGACCAAGGGATCGTTAACGTCCTTTCCAGTGAGTATCACTGTATGCGCCTCGTCCCTGCATCGGAGATTGACATAACTGTGAAGACAACGCAGGAGATGGCGGACTAGCTTCGTCAGGAAAATCGTCAAGTGGAAGTGGTCAGACAGGAGACGGCAATAACAATATGTACAGTATCCCACAGTCTGACAGTCTGCTAGGCGCGTTCCGCTTGCTAGGTATGATTTTTTGTATAGTGCTTGAAAATTATACTTAACTGAGCGCATACAGGAAACGCAGGGCCTAATCACAGAGTTGATGCCGAGAGCTTGGGACGCGGGCACCAAGCGGCCGACTGCGGTTGTTAGTGAAGACGACGGACAAGGGGAGAAGCAATGTATCACCACAATCACACATTCTACTGTATCACCAGCCAATCAGTTGTATCATATACAAGTAATAAACAGGATCACAGCAAGCGTAGTTTCCCGGTCACCTCGTTTATCAGCGCGACGGGTGCTGGACCAATACCCAAAACTGTCCCCGACCCCTCTGCAACCTGTGTCAATCCCCTGAAAAATAATTAGAGTGTTAAGGTGTGCAACCCAAACAAACTTACTGGTCTTCTATTGACCGAGCACACAGGTTGAGGCTCTTTGCGATCGCTTCCAGCTCAAGCAACTGTTCTTCCGAGGTCCCTCTTAGTGCAATTTTCGCTTGACTGGAGCCCCTGGTTAAGAAAATCAACGAATGTGTAATCAGCATTTACAGTACCCAGTTCGTTCCCAATGCGTTACAAGCTGATGTAAATTCAATGAGGACATTCATTTCAACAGACAGTAGACCATACCTTTGGATTCTTTTTGACGAGGGCCTTGTAGCAGGCCAGGGTCGCGTGACTGTGCAGAAAGTGAATCTGTCACTGTGTGTGGTAATCCCAGCGGGGAATATCTATCTCACCCGCATCTTTCAAGGCAACAAGTTCGATGAGAAGTAGAGACAATATTCATTTACACTTACTGCGCCGCTATTTTACCGGGTGTCATCTTCAAATCAGTCCTAACCACCAGCACCTTAAAAGTCGGTGAGCCAAGGTATGATGGTGGGAGACGCCGAAGACGACACCTTACAAGTTTACATTGTTCCATGAAGCCTGCCTCAACTAAAGCAAGATCGCCATCTGAAACTCCTTCGCTCTCATCCTCTTCTTGGTTTTCAGCCTGTCGTTCGCCTGTTCTCTGCGGCAGGTTCGCTCGCCGAGATCCAAGATGAAAACCAAGACCCAGAGAAGTCACAGACAGCAGCAAAGCAACGACGACTAACAAGTAAGCATGTCAGCACAATACCTAATAAAAGTGCTAGACTGCATACTTTGTGATGTCGCTGAAGTTGCATTCAACATCTGTATAGAAAATCACCTTCGGCAATCTCCGGTCCTTTTATTTTCTTTCGATCAACCTCGACCGTCGAAATGGCTACTGACGAAGGCACATCACTAACTGTCGGTAGACCTCATGAAGATAATGAAGGGCGCCAACCGTTCTCAACTCTGGAGCTGTCAGAACAGACAACTCGAGCGCTCGCAGAAATGGGTTTTACGACTATGACCCCTGTACAAGCGAAATCAATCCCTGTGCTACTTGCTGGTAAAGACGTTCTCGGTGCTGCGCGCACGGGATCAGGAAAAACGCTAGCGTTCTTAATTCCTGCAGTGGAATTACTGCACCGGCTCAAGTTCAAACCTCTTAACGGTACGTACTTTGAGCACGTCAACTAAGCCGCCGCGCATTCATATACATGTCTGCGTGTTGACAGGTACCGGTATTATTATTGTCTCACCAACACGAGAACTAGCACTGCAAATATTTGGAGTTGCGAAAGATTTGATGTCACACCATTCACAGACTTTTGGGATCGTTATTGGAGGGGCAAATCGTAGGGCAGAAGCGGATAAACTGGCCAAGGGCGTCAATTTATTGGTGGCAACACCAGGGCGGTTATTGGATCACTTGAAGGTGCAATTACTGAGCGTTCCTTTGCTACGTTTTCTCATTTGTCATGCAAGGATACAAAAGGCTTTGTATATCGGAACTTGAAAGCCCTTGTAATTGACGAGGCTGACCGGATATTAGATGTTGGTTTCGAAGAAGAGATGAAAAAGATTATCAGCATTCTACCGAATGGTCAGTGAGACTCGCATCCTGTTATTATCTCTTCGTAAGTCTAATGGACGCAGAGAACCGCCAATCCATGCTCTTTTCAGCAACGCAGACAACAAAAGTCACAGATCTGGCACGAATATCTCTCAGACCTGGTCCTGTGCACATCGACGTCGACAAGGAGCAGTCCACCAGTACTGTCTCAACGTTGTCACAAGGATATGTCGTGTGCCCATCCGATCGACGGTTCCTCCTCCTGTTTACGTTCCTCAAGAAGAATTTGAAGAAGAAAGTTATTGTATTCTTTTCAAGCTGTAACTCTGTGAAATACCACGGCGAACTACTCAACTACATTGATGTCCCCGTCTTGGACCTGCATGTGTGTACTTACATGCTATGCCATTACAACGTTCCAGGACTGACCATAGCGTCCACAGGGAAAACAGAAGCAACAAAAGCGAACCAACACGTTCTTCGAATTCATCAACGCCGAATCTGGTATCCTACTGTGTACAGATGTTGCAGCTCGTGGCCTCGATATTCCGAGAGTAGACTGGATTGTGCAGTTTGATCCGCCAGACGACCCGCGTGACTATATTCATCGGGTGGGTCGAACGGCTCGTGCTGGGAAAGCAGGAAAGAGTTTGCTCTTTCTGCTAGAGACTGAACTTGGATTTTTGCGATATTTGAAGCAGGCAAAAGTACCTCTCAACGAGTTTAGCTTTCCTGCAGAGCGAATAGCCAATGTTCAGAGTCAGGTATGACCACATCCCGATCTGACATATCTGTTCTGACAAGTCGTATAGCTAGAAAAGCTGCTACAGAAGAACTATTTCCTCCACCAATCGGCGCGTGATGGTTTCCGATCATATCTTCAGGCATACGCGTCATATTCTTTGAAGAAAATATTTGATGTAAATGCTCTCGACCTCGCCAAGGTGGGGAAAGCATTTGGGTTCGCGGTTCCCCCGCGAGTGAACATAAATATAGGGGCAGGGAAGAGTCATGGGAGAAAACGGGTTAGGGAATCGGACGATGAGGAAGAAGGGGGAGAAGAGGAGGGAATACGAGGTCAACGAATGCAAAGCAAGGGACGAAGAATCGAGACGCTTGGGAAGAAAAAGGTGGAGAAGGAGGTGTATCGAAAAGACAAACATCCAACAACAGGAAATTGGAGTAGATAGCTGTATCACGTGATGTGACGATCGGGTTTAAGTTACAGTGTGACTGTCCACGAAGCAAAAACGCATCCAAAACGTTGGTTCAATCGTTGTTTTCTGTATTCTATCGTTCTTCAGTCTCTCTCATCTGCAATTCCCAATGGCAACTACCCAGGTATTATCAACTGAATACATCGTAGCGTGCGTGCTCATCATCTTCTTTCCAGCATTACTTGTGGGCATCAGGCCATTTTCTTCTCCTAGTCTCATCCCTGCGTTATTTCTTCGCTTGGATAACCTTCAAGAGCGTTACTGCATGGTGGTATAAAGGTGAGAAGATTCTGTTTATCATGCCTTTCTTCAAAGTCCCATCTTAATTCGGCTCGTACGCAGCAAGTTTCACTGGTGCTCTCATCAGCTATGCCATTGTTTGCCAGTCAGTTAGCTTCTTGTATCTACTTCCTATGATTTGTAGATGACTCACTCCGATCACCCTACTCAGAAAATCTCTCGGTGCAAGTACCCTGATCCATGAACATGATATATCGTCTGACCGTTCATTACAGCCTCCCCAGCCCAATATTGCCTATCTCAAACGTGCTCTTCTGGATGAGGTTTGATACACTAGTCAACGCGTGGGCTGGAAACGCTGAACCATTTCTGCAGAATGTTCAGTATTTTGTGCTCGCATTCTTCTGGTGGTCCTCTAAGCCTATTGCAAGTGCGTACCGATGTAAAAACTCGTCTCTGCCATTGCTGATGGTTTGTTCGTCATATTTTGTAGTAACACTCCTTCCTTATGCGATATTTTCGCTCTTCCACGCGCTGACCTTCACGCGGACGACCTTGATGCCCCAATTTCTTCCTCCTGGCCCGCCGGCGACCGCAGGAGGACCGCCTCAACCACATCCGATTTCCAAGAGGTTGCAGATTTGGGTAAAAGGTTAGATATATCATTTTTGTCCACTTTTGGAAGCAAACGTCGCCTTCCACAGCCAACTACGATTCGGCGATGAAGGTTGTTGCATACACTGAACTGGTAATCTTCGTCCGCGTCGCTCTTGGGGCGATCACCTTCCAGAATGCTTTGCTCTCTCCGCTTATCTATGCGCATTTCCTGCGTCAGCGTTATTACCAGTCTGCATTCACGCGGGAAGCCATTGCCACAGCGGCCAAAAAGATCGATGGTTATGTTCGCAAGCCTGGCAATCCTCCGATGGTTGTACAGGTGTGGGAGAAGGCTCAAATGTTGGCGGCACGGTGGGCTGGGAGCAACTTGACTCCCAATGATGCTGATGCTGCAGGGCCTCGCCGTTAGAGAATGAATTATTAGAGCTATGAGTACTACCTACGAAATATTTTCTGACGTCCGTTCCTTGGGAGATATTTATAAGTGCGTAAAAATAACAAACAAGCAGCAACATAGAGGAAATGTTTGGATGCAACTGTCCGTTTAAGTAGAGGGAGGCTCATGTCGCGTATACCCATTCCTTCATCCTCTCCTTCCCACTTGCGGTCCCCTTCTCCTGTTCCCTTCCCCTCAGACTCCTCCGCTCATCGTCATAACCCTCGCTCAGCCAATACCTCCGTTTCAATGTCTTCTTTGGCAGGATACCAGAGCCCGCTCTCGGAGACGAGGAAGAAGCAGTCAAAGAGAGACGAAGTACCTCTGCTTGATCTCTGTATTCCACGTCGATATTCAATGACATCCATCGTAGGCCATCCGCAAGAAAATAGAATCAGAGTTGGCGCGAAAACGTACAATCTCTACTACATATCACCAACGCGGTACTAAGCGTGGCGGCAAATTGCCACCAACGAAAGGCACTGTCGCTGCGCTCAGGCCAACTCCCGCCTTGACCGTCCCTGAAAATATCACCGTTGCAGAAGCCAGTCAGTTATGTGCAGCCAAAAGAACTGACTGTGTTCTCGTCGTCGACGATGAGGAGGGATTAAGTGGGATTTTTACTGCCAAAGACTTGGCTTACCGAGTACACAAAATATTTTTGTTCTTTTCGGTCACTCCATTCATACGCCATTCCCTAGGTCACTTCGGAAGGTCTTGATCCTCACACCACTCCTGTTCACCAGATAATGACACGGAACCCCATGGTTACTCGTGATACTACCAGCGCAACAGAAGCTTTGCAGCTAATGGTTTCGAAACACTTCAGGCACTTGGTATGAAATGTCTTGCTTCTTATGTTCTACGTTGTCATACATGGCCCATAGCCCGTCTGTAATGAAGATGGTAACGTCGTTGGCCTCCTCGATATCACCAAAGTTTTCCACGAAGCTTTGGGAAAAGTGGAGCGCAGCTCTGCAGCCTCTGAGCAGCTCTTCAGCGCCATGGCAGGTGTTCAGTCGGAACTTGGTTCAGTAGGCTCAAACCCTCAAGCAGCGGCGATGCTCGTATGGGCAGAAAAACTGAAGGAAAGGACTGCGTTGCCAGATTTGACCACCATTATGGACTCGCGCACGCATCCTGCCACTGTTGGTCCCAGAACGAGTGTTCGTGAGGTTGCAAAGCTCATGAAGGAACGGCGAACTACTGCAGTCTGTGTGATGGAGGGAGCTATTTCTTCCTCTCCTGGACCTACCGGTGGAAGCAGTCTGCGGATTGCGGGAATCTTTACCAGCAAAGATGTTGTTTTGCGTGTCATCGCAGCCGGGTTGGATGCTGGCAAATGTAGTGTTGTGAGAGTCATGACACCTCATCCGGACACTGCACCTCCGACCATGACTATCCATGACGCATTGAAGAAGATGCACAGTGAGTCACTTGATCTGTTAGCTGTCCTTGCACCTAGATGATCTCGTGCACAGATGGACACTATCTCAACCTTCCTGTTGTAGAGGATGATGGCCGCTTGGTCGCAATTGTAGACGTTCTCAAACTGACCTATGCGACTTTAGAGCAGGTTAACTTCTTGTATCCATCGCGTAACATTGTCTTGGACTAATCTTATTGCGCGCAGATGAACGCCATGAACACTGAGGGCGCCGAACACGAAGCAGAAGGTGGTCCCATGTGGGGTCGCTTCTTTGACTCGATCGGACATGACGATGCGGAATCCGCCGTGTCGGGCTCTCACCGCCCATCAGACGTTAGGTCGATCCCATCGTTCGATGTTAGTCGTGTGCAACAGTCGCCGCACTCTGAGGTGCACCCGAATGATTCCGCCTCGGTGGTGGACGACGATCCCCTCTCTGTTCTTGAAGGCTATCCACGTCAAAAAGGGGTTGCAGTTCCATCCGTTGCTGACGCCCCACCTGCCGACGATGGGACCTATGTCTTTAAGTTCCGCACTCCAAGCGGAAGGACCCATCGGTTCCAGGCTCGCCATGACGACGTGGAGCATCTGCGAGAGGTCGTAGCGGGCAAGTTAGCCACAGATCCCTTTTTCACTGACTTCAAACCGGCCGAGGAAACCGACCATCACCCCGACCCCGCCGATTTCCATTTGTCGTACACAGACGCAGATGACGATAGTGTTCTCATTACATCTGACGACGATGTAACAGATGCCGTCAGAATAGCCCGTTTGGCACACAGCGACCGTGTTGTGCTCTATGTACAGGGTGGAAAGGGCTGGTCGGAGCCTCCTGCTGTTCACGATGAAATCGTTATCCCAGTTCCGCAGCATGTTAAAGAAGTTGAGAAGACCGAAACAGCTGTTCCCGATACTCCAGCACATACCCCGTCACCATCTCGTTCAGCTGTGCCCATCCAAGACGAAGTTTTCGGTATTCACAGAGACTTGCTCCTCCCAGCAAGTATTGGAGCTTTAGCCGTGGTTATCATTGGAGTATTTACAATTTCGCGTTTAACATCCTCGAATTACTAGAGGGGAGCTTTGGAAGATCGTATATTTCTCAAGTCTTTCAGGTATATCCGCTTTTTTAGAACTCCATAGTACCAGTGTCATGTATAATGGTTTCTCAAATATTACCGGGCGGCGATCGAGGGTCGATGGTCGTCACGTGTGTGGCCACGGTCGCGTGAATCGTGAAACGGTGTCCCTCTCTACACACGTTTTGCAATGCCGAAGTCTGAACGCGAGGAGACCATCTCTGTTCTGGTGATTTATTTTCCCATTGTTACCTTCTTTCACGTTGACTGTGTCTCGTTATCCTCAGACGTCACGAATTTTCTCAGCAATGCTCAATGACCTCATGATGGATGTAACTCTACAGTCGCACCATGAGATCGCTCGAAGTCGCACAATATGCTGTATATGTCATACACTGTTTGTAGCTCCTGATCCTCTCTTTGGTCTTTTGGTCTGGGGTGCTTACCCTCATGCACCATTTGCGCAGTTGTAGTTCAGGTAGAGCTCTTCAACCACAAACTTATCCTGTACTCACTCTTCGTAGTGCATACCCCAACACCTACAACTTTGGCTCCTCAAATCACAGTGTCTCCAACCAGAGCAGATTCCCCGTCTTCAGTGCCTGAGCTCAAAGCCAATAACGGATCCTCCGGAACAGGCACGAACACTCCGACGAGTGTGAAGGACGGAAATTCATATCTGGAGTGCGTTAACTGTTCTCGACAGGTGCGATTGCCTACGTTCAGGTAGTTCGTCTGAGACCCAACCAGCGTGACCACAGGTTGCATCCAATCGTTATGCGCCACACCTAAGCAATTGTATGGGTCTGGCTTCTGCTCGAAGAGGAGCTGTTCGGGGAAATGTTAAGTCAAAGTATGTCACAAATTCCGTGGAAATCTGAAAGTGCTCTTCACTGATAATTATGTAGGCCTTCATTAGACCTCGGACGATCGGTCTCCCCTGCATCAGAAGTTGGGAACGTCTCGGACGATAACTCAAAGGGCAAGGGCAAAGGGAAGTCAAAGGTCAAACGTGCAGGTAAGTAGGATGGTCTGCCACATGCACTACTGCTGACCTTTGGCAGATGAGGCAGAATTTAACCTGAAGCGCAAACGAGTATGTTTATATTTCCTAGCTAAGCATGAGGTAATTCTGAACTTTGAGTAAGCTCGATTCCCCTCAAGTTTCTCCCCACAAAAAGCAGAAAAAGCAGAATTCATCTGGTATGGCATACTCTCAGTACTCTTTCCCAAATTGACTTCGATGGCTGGTAGCTTCACCGGTCTCGAGAGTCAAGGATGTATCTGGTGTACCAAACAGTGTAACGTGGTTTTATGTCTAGGCAAGATCCGGATACTCAATGACCATATAATTAGGCGCGTTATTCACCTTCGCATTCACAGTCGAAGGTGCCATCCAAATTACGGGAGTCTTCGTCCGCTTCCTTCTTGGAGAGATCTTCCTTGTCCGACTCGTCGCGCTCCAGTTCGCGAGCTGGCACACCAGCATCATCTTCGTTCTCCCATAGTCCCCAACTTTCTGCCAAGAATATCGGGACCACCAAATCCAAGGCACTCGCATTCAACCCCCCAAAACGTCCGAGTCCTCCTCGACCGCCGCCGCTACAGGTTCTTGATTACACAATAGGTGAGTCGTCATCTCTGACGTTGCGACTTACTAAGTGGTGAGAAATAGATGCCGAAGGTGGTGATGAGACAGGTTCTTCAACCGACACGGACAGTTCATAGGACAACCATAATTCTTCATCCCATATGTGATATTTTATTGCTTAGGTGTTGTAACGGTTTTGATCTATGTATCTCGGAACAAAAACAGCTTGACTATGTACAAATCTAACGAGTCTAGATCTTGTGTTTAGTATGTGTTTGAAGGATAATGGACAATGCCTAGGATATATAGTTAGGTGAGGGTACTCTGGAAGGAAACAGAGACCAGAGGCAGATCATTGTTGCCCCAAGTGCAACAGTGAAATAAGGGAACGTTTGAGCACCCTTTATACTGGCAACTGTGCCTGAAACAAAAGGAAACAATGCTAGAAGGATCGTTAATTGAGATTTCAAATACAAAGTGAGTCCCGCTCACCACTTCCAAAACTTGCAAAAGCAGACCTGTGAAAGTACCGATAGGTGAATCAAATTGGGATGGTGAATACAAATGCTCACACTAGAGTCATGCTACTCATGTGAACATTGGGGGGCAGAAGTTCATTCGCCATGGTCAAACATGCGGGGAATATCGGACCATGGAGGACACCGATGAGACCCGTAGAGAATGCATTTTCTACATTGGAGTTGACAAACCAGATGAGAAGCTGCATAGCGAGTGAGAGGACTTATGTGCAAGTTCGAATGTGGTCGAATGCTAGCGAAGAATCAACCCACCACTAGAAAAGATAAGCTGGAATGCTGATGATGTAGTGTGCAAACGACATACAGGCATCCAAATATGACAAACTTTCTTTGCGTAAATGTCAATCTGGTAAATTTTCATTCGAGTCTTTACCCACGCGAAAGGAGAGAGACATACAAAGGCGTAAGATATCCCCAGGCAAAACGTCCAATTGTAATCCCACCCCAGAAACCACTTGTAACATATCCCACTGTCTTGGGATTCGCGTGCTGAGAAAAATATTGGTAAATGGTGAAGGGTTGTATTAAAGAAGCCCAATCAATACCCTTGTGGCAAGTAGGTATGTGACCATCTTATCACAATCATCAGTACTTAAGACAAACAGACGAGGTAGACCGGAGACACTGACAAATCCCTGCGTCGTAGTTTCGCTGTAAAGCTGGAGGTCAGAATTTGTTCCAGGAACAGAATTTCGTATCAGACTGACCTCCCGTTGTACAGCATAGCAAAGATGGAGAACGCCCATTGGTATCGCATGGAGAGCGCAAGTCGAAACGCTATTTGAATATTTTGAATTTATCACTTCAACACTAGATGTAATATTGCTTACTATTAATGCGACGAGGTCCTGGATGTTGACGTTCGGTTAATTGAAATGTTCGGCCGTCCTCGATGGTCGGCGATGAACGAGAGGGCGGTTCCTGCGCTAGAAGAGCACTGGTCACGTCTAATGTTTGTTGGCGGTCTACTGAGAACTCTCGTATCGTCGGCCTGAACGCATATATCAAGAAGGTTGTGTTTATTGCTGAGAGCACCAGGGACCCAAAGTAGAAGTGAAACCAGGGAACTCCTGCCGCAACAATGGACTGACAGATTAAGGGAGAGACGACCCCGCCGAAACCTATGTCCAATCATAAAAACTGGACGGCCGAAAGTCAAAGAATTGATAAAAACAGCTCACTCCAAAGTCCAAATGCGTATCCAATGGACTGCGAGGGGCCGGATGCAAAGTAGTCATTTCTGAATAACGGAACCTCAGTAGGAAAGAACGTATGGAAAAAGTTGAAACAATCACAAGGAAGCTGTTTAGAGGACATCAGCAATTCTCCAGCAGTAAATTGAGCCACAAAATTCTAACCTGTTAAAATCGCTCGAGAAAACGCAGCAACGGAGTAAGCTAAGAATGTGACCGCGAAACCACGTTTCGAGCCTATCATAATAAAATTGGAGGCGTGCAACAGACTGGATATGGCGATTGCTAAGAATCTGGCCTGCGAGGCGGAATACCCAACACTAGAAGACGAACGACGAAAGAAAAGCTGCGAAACTCTAGGGAAATACGGAAAAAAAGTGTGTGAGGCACGGTTGAGACAGAAACGTCCCAAAATATTTAATATTGGTTCCACAAGGACCGTTCCCAGTATGTAACTGGAAAGCAAAATTCTTCAACATTACCCTAACTTATAGTTGAACGACGTACCCGCAAGTGCTCGCAAAAAATAGTAAGGAAGAGGTCATTGAGGTTAGATGATAGTCAGCTGTAAAAACTAGACTCGGAAGTTATGAGCCGAAATGTGATTGAATCAAAACAACTTGATCATGACGCACAAGGAAGAACTGTTGCCGTTACTACGAGAGACAGAAAAAGTGAGACAACTGTTGGAACAAAAATATTAATATTACCTCCATCACCCCACCCACATAAAAAGTAGGCGAAGAAACCGCTAATGAGACGCCATTTTAGACGCTCGAGACGAGAGGAAGCCTGAGGGTCGCTTCTCAGATTATCCAACGATGATTTACGACTCAACAAGCCGCTTGGCGGCAATGTTATGGTTGGAGACAGTATTTCAACAGAGTGCAAGATCGGAGCAAAGGTATTGTGGCGAGGAACAGCAGTGCTAGTGAAATAATCTGATACATGGGCGTCTGAAAGTAGAGAAAGCGACGGTGTCGTAGCAGCCTGAGAATAAGTGGAGGTGACCGCCGAGGAACATTCCTTATTTTCGATTATGTTGACCTCATCTGAGATGGCGCTATCATCGGCGGCGAAAGACGTAGCACAGGATATAAGAGGAACGGCGGCTAGTGGACGAACTGAACTTCTCCGTCGGCCCCTAAGAGTTGTTTCGCAAGACTCTAAAGCGACAGTCGGCGACAACCACGACATCGGGTGATAAAGAAGTGCTGAAATGCATCTGGGACTTGCCCTTCATATAGAGAAATTTGGGGTTTGCCACAATGTCGGAAGAGAGTTGAACCATTTACGTGTAGATAGACACATGAGCCACCCCCGGTCCGTAGTGCGTTTACATCAATAGGGCTTGGGCGCGCTGTGATTGGTTGCATCGTGATGTAGATCCGAGACTCTGGGAGAAAATTACATGGACTTCACGGAAATAAAGGCAACAGCAGGAATATTTTTACAGAACAGTTGTTCGGAACAATATCGAGTTGGGAGACCAGAGAGAAGGGTAAACGTGATTGGCAACCGTGCGTGTGGGGGCTTCCCTGCATTGAATTATTTAAATTTAGGGACACACACTAGTGATTTCGGGGAGAGTGCCGCTGTGCCTGGACAGTTTGGCTGAAACTAAGTAGTTGGATGTCATATACCGCTTCGGTAACAAGTTTCAATCTCTTCCTTTCCGAAACAAAGTGGTGGTTAGCATTGAATATTGAGCAGTGGAATGTAAGAAAGGACAAGCTAAGGGTCGACGGCGATTAGCGCTTCGACGAATTAGAGAAAACGAAATTCTCGATCACTGGACATCGGGAAACGGAATCAACTCGGAAACTCGCCTTCTTCTTTTGGTGATCCGAACGAACAGCGACGACTGTCGAGAATTCTAAGGTTTGGCAGGCCCCGGATCTCCTTGGTGATTGCAATGGGGCAAGGCAAGCACGCGGATCCGATTTATGTGTTGTTCTGGCTGATAATCATCCCTGGTAAATCTTCCAGTGGCGCCATATGTTATGCTTGTTGCTGCCTCGCTTTCAGTTGGGTATTGGGTAGGCATCAAATCACGAACGACAGCCAGTGATTCCGAATCCAGGACCAAGATTCATGGAATTGAAGACGCGTCGAGTGGTGATAACAGTAAGAGCGAGACGTTGGATCCGGGTGAGAACGGCTGGATTGACCCAACAGAAGAATGACCAAACCATCTAGAAGAATGTAACATGGTCAAACTCGATCGGAAATATCTGTGATCCCGAGGACTCACTCTCAAACAGGTTCTTGTCGTACGAACAGACTTGGGAATGTCCCCCGGGAAAATTGCCGCCCAGTAAGCATAATCACCAGCTATGATCCGTATATGTTTTACCAACAACCGATTCCTTTCACGAAGGTGCTCGTGGGATACAAATTTCATATATCAACCTGCCTCTATGTTTATTTACTTCTCGTCAGTCACGCTGCCCTAGCATGCTATAAGGCTATGTCACTAGGAAACCCGGCAGTACATTTTACTACTTCAGATCTTGGTCAAAATCTGACTGTTTTACAGTTGCTGAGGCAGTGGGAACGCGCAGGGTGAGTTTCGTGACATTTGAAGATACGATCAAGTATAGGTTGAGCGTGCATAACCAGTCAGACGAAAGTGGCGCTTCGCTGTGCAGATGAGCTCGAACTGTTACGCTTGCAAACTCATGCAGAGAGACTGAATTTGTGTGCTCGTTCCATTCAAGATGCGTTAGTGGGATTTCTCTAGTCTACATGCATAATTTTTTTAATTTTCAGAGCAGGGGGAGAACGCAGATCGCAGCGGGCTCAAAGACGGTTCTGGGAATTGCAGGTGATCAAAGCCTTTTCATTCATTCATTCCACCTAGCTAAAGAAAACCAAGGACCAGCGAGACTGGTGAACCAGGTGACTGGGAAGTTGCGACTTTTATGATTGTAACAATGGTAGTTGAGTTGATAGAAAAATAAATCAAACTATAACAAACATACCAACTTTGTGCATCCAACCATTACAAGTTAGTTCCTCAAGATATCGTTATATACCAAGTCATTCTCTAGCCCCTCTCCACTCTTTTCCCCATCGCAGGTCGACAATGACAGCACATTTTCAACATCCGGTCCATGATGACTACAAGGCCTCTTACGACGACCTCATCGATGAATACGCTGCACCATACACTGCGAATTCTCGTCACCAGACCTTCACCCTCGATTCCCCTACCTCACATGGCCATCGCCGAGTCCCTTCCGTCCCGTTAGGTAGCAAAGGTTCACCCTCTAAACAGTCCGATGACATGTTCCATGAATCGTTGTCTCACGAATATCCCCCTCTACCTCCTACAAAAGAAGTTGACTCTCGGAGCTTATGGCAAAAGGTGCGTCATCACTACTCTTGTGATTATCCGCATTTCTGTCATGAGTCTATATAGATACTACCTGAATCTCTTGCTTGTCGACTCTACGTTATCACTGTAGTGATCGAGACAACAATAGATCTGGTGATCGAAGGAGAGCTCTTAATTCGAATACGCCAAGACAACAAAGATAGCAGTCAAATAACATCTCGAAAAATGCCGGTTTACTTGAGCATTTTTGCCCTTGCTCAGTCCGTATATCTTTCCTTTCGTTAAAAACGAAGACTTACTGGGACATGGACAGCATATTCCAGCTAGCTATGGCCATGGATGCCGTATACGCTCGGAACACCCTCCAATTCCTCTGTCTAACGTCAGTCGACTACGAATATACAGCCGTTCCGTCACCTCACTTGCTCAATCTAGATTATTCAACGCCCTCTTCCTGGTATACGCCATCATACAAATCGGAGAAATTCGCCAAGCCCTTTCGAGCACGCCATCCGTGACCGGCGACGGCTTCTCATCTATTCCAATCAATGTTTTGACAACCATCATTCCCATCGTTATTTCGGTCGCGGAGATTGCATATATTGCCCTTGGCTGGAAGATTTATCATGAATTCGGATGGAAGGTATACAAATTTCTAGGCGCAGATCGGAGGATCAAGAAAATGTACGCCAACTATCAGATCTATGAATGTCTGATCAAGTTCGACGTCTTTTTCTGGGTTGGCTTCTCGGTGCAGTTTATTTGGCTTGTGCTCCAGAAGAGTGATTGGGAGTACTATGTCACTTGTGCCGCGCTGCCTTTGTCCGTAGTAGTGTTGGTGGAGGGTCATCTTGCAGCACGACATGAAAACAAGTGGATGATGATCACATTCATGTCTGGATGCATAGGTGCAATGGTCTACTTTATCTACAAGGTTGGAATCAGTCTCGTTCCGAATGTCGAACTTATTCCCATTATTTTTTACAGCTCATCAAAGTTTTGATATACAACCAGGATGTTCAATTCAAGCTTGTGTGGAAAACTCTGACCGTCTTTTGTAAGTTTTTGCCCATGTAAGTATGGCAACCACTGATGCGTCACAGCCATCATCGCCGTTGTCCTCTTGTTCATCACCTTCGTCTTCTCCATCATTGTAATGATGAACTTCGGGCGGGGGCTGAAAGATGCATGTATGTCTTTGAATCTTTCACTGCATGCCGTATCCTGCTCAACGAGTTTGCCAGTGGAGAGGAAAAATGCTACGCAGCACAACCGGTTCGCATCACAACCTCACCGGCGTGCAGCAAGTACGAATCTCAATCGCATGAGCATCCACTAAGCCTCCCGCCACCACGTCTTACGCACCACATTTGTACTGATTTACCCACCACGGCGACCTTTTACTACTACGGAGAATGGACATCACATATCTGTCATTGCCTATGCCTATCCGACCGCCTACTTCAACGTACATATATATCTTATCTTATGCCATACACCATAAATTCGTCTGCATCTCCATACTGTTCGGTACCACTGGTGACACCCTGTAGATCGGCGTACCCACTCGTGGCCCCACTCCGCTCATTTATTTTTTATATCGTCCTGACGGACGTCACATAGATACATAGCAACCGACATAGGATAGATAGCACAATAACATTTACTTGAAGTAGATGTTTGGAGTAGTGTAAACAAAGACGTGTCACCGCCATGTCACTCACTTCACCTTCAGTCCAATAGTGCTCTGCAGATGCAGAACTGAAATTTTATACTCGTCGTTTCTTATGGCCCAACGGTAACTTCAGAGCACCGCATCCCTCGTGTATTCTCTCATCGAGTTCAAGCATCAGACAGCCGGGTTCACTCCGAGACCGATCGACACTTCTTGGCGCAACGCCACCTGCGTCTGGCCGTTCTTCCCCCTTCAATATTGACCATAATTCGCCTGTTAATGGACACCGGTTTGCGGACGACCTGGAAGGTCAAAATGACGAAGCTCTAGATGGCTTAAGTGCCAAAGTGAAGTTGTTGAAAGATGCGAGTCACCTCTCAAACGTCCGAGTATTTTTTTGCTAACCCGTCATTGGGGTGGTTCATATAGATTACTATTGGGATTGGTAACGAGGTGAGGGAGTCGACGGTTCAGTTAAGTCAGATGGTGCGCCTTCTTTTTGTAACGATGATCGAACTTTAACCTCACGTTTTGTTCAAGAACGATGCATTTGCGGAGACGTCTGGAATTCTTTCGGGAACCTTTCGAAGAATGAATAACATGGCAGAACGGCAGGGATGCCGCTGGTTATGGTACATCGTTTTTCTGGTCATTGTATTCTGGTTCTTCATCGTTGTCTGGTGGTTTCGACGATGATACAGACTTTTCCGTGTGCGTCATGTCTCGTCCAACCTGCATGCTAAACTACCCCCAAAATATTGTTGTCTTATACGGGCTACATTATGAGATATACAACATAAATATCAAGAACGACCAAACGTGGAAAGGTTGAAACTACGGGTCATCACGCAGTTTAGCATTGCCAATCTCCCATATCATACGGCGCCGTAGATACGGAATGTCTTTCTGCGTAAATGTGATATATTCCTCGCCTCTCGACAGACCTTGGAGGAATTGACATGTAAAAACTCCGCAATCAAAACCGTTTTCTTGCTGTGGCTCCTACAAGGGTGTCAGCGAGGCTACCCACTTTGAAAAGATGCCCATACTTCTAGGGAATAATCTTCCCATCCCGTAAAATCAAATGGTTTCTTCTTTTTATTTAGATATTCAGCCTCCATGTACGAACGTAGAAGCTGTGATCAAGATAAGGGTCGTCCCAATGTGAATGAAGTTTAAACCAACCTTAAACACATTATCCCTTCTCATACCCATACTGTCGTACGACTCTATTCGTCTCCGACGGAAATTGATGGCCGCACCAGTCCAATGTGCATTATTATGATTGACTGGAATCAGCACGACATCTTTCGAAAATATGTCAAGCTGAGAAACATCAGCTCCGCTGCGGAAGTAGCAAGCTGATAACTTACCTTTTTAGTCCACTTGGCCAGCCGAGATTTTTCGTAGCCTTCCTTTAGCTTCGACCAGAAGAAAGTGCTGAAATAATGAATATTCAGCAGTTTCTTTCCATTCACTCCCTGAGCAGCATTCTCTTTGCAATCATCCGACCGTCCCAATATCATCGCGCCATAAAAATTGACAATTTCGTCATTTAACCAACAGTTTGGTTTCAAACGCGCCAGGTCACAATCGTTTACCTGCTCCTTCGCAAATTTCGATACTACCCCACGTTTGGCCAAAATGGCAGTGACTTGGGAATCAGCTTCAGGAGGTAACGGCGATGGTGGGAAGCGTTTCGGACGAAGTTGTTGTTCTATAACTTCATCCTTCGCACGATACGATAGCCGCAAGTGGTCCAAAGTTGGTTGGAAAGGCCGTGGAGGACGAGGTCTGTTAGCACGACAAACATCAGTAATATTCAGAAGTAAAAAAATAGACGCTAACTCGTTCAGCGTGGCCCGTGCCCTAGCAAAGGCGCGTCGTAAGAACTCCATGTCGTCAACTTGATCCGCTTCCGAGTAGGAACGCTGTCGACGTGACGGTGCGGCTTCCTTTGAGTGGAAATCCGTCATCGAGGAAGAAGCTGATATAGGCTGAGCATATACTTGTGAAGGGTCACATCCTTGGTAAAAGACGTACGAGAGAAGACATCTTGTCGCTCAACCTTTTCTAGCCAGGCCTTGTAGGCCAAAAGGCCTAGAACGAGATGTCAAATCTAATGGTCATCACTGAAAACGATGGTCTCACCTTTGAAGTCGGTGAAGTTGGACGTGTATCCTGAAATTATGCGATTTTTCACATCATGAACATCTTGATGGACCAACAAACATACCTCTATTACGTTCGATGGCGTATATATTCCGTTGGATTTCTTCGCGAGTCTTTTGAAGTTTAGCCCGCACATTGGCTTTGTGCTTATACCTCGATTAGCGTGACTTGAAAAAATTTGCGAGTATAAAACTCACCACTTTTGCATATATGTGCTCCCGGTTACGATACCTGCGCGTGACCTTCCCATCTCCTTGTATCCCGGATGACGATGGGTCCGAATCTAATGGTGACATTTGATGGCTGGTATAAATTTCTGGCTGGATGGCGGGGGTCGTTTGTGGAAGAGCTGGAATCGAATTTTGTAAAGCCGAAGTTGGTATGTTTTCAGGCAAGATATGAGGTGACCGGAGAGAATGACTGCCGCCTAAGCCGTTCAAAGTGACAGACGCATGCTGTGTGTTAGGATGCAGGTCGAATTGGTCTGACAAGGTTTCGTTATCCGGCGGTTCGCTTAGTTCTGCTGGTATCTGGACATGTCTATGCACTGGCAGTATTTCAAGATTATCCGAATTAGGACCTATTTCCTGAAAGATCACATTTCATTCGACCAGAGCGTTATGAAGTGAACTGACGGGTGAAATCAAACGCGACTTTAAAGGAATCGATGGATAAAACTACAATGTCCGCAAACACGCGTTTCCAACGAGACATAATTCCAGCGTTCCCTGAAGGGCTCGGATTCCCTCCATCATATCCCGTCATGGTGGTGCGGGGTTGCTTTGGGGCGTGAAGTGGTAAAAGAGGTTCTATCGCCGGACGTTTCCGAGGGTTCATGGAGCGGCGCAAGGAACACGCCGTGCAGACGTCAATGATGCTAACTCTGATGTACAAATGAAGTTTTTGACGCCTTCACTGACAATGCCGACGACGGGAAATTGTAACAGTCGTAACACGTGTGACTCATGTAACGATCCTCCTGATGAGTTCTCAGCTGACATACGGTTAGCATATGCAACCTCATGTAGATCGCGCTGTCTCAGGAGTGGATTTGCCAAGCGTCCATCTGACTACAAGTAAAATGTCTGTATTAGCAATGTCAATTCCTGTTGTAGTAGGTAGGCAAGCGAGGCGTAGAAACATCCGGATCAGGTGAGGCACTGTGAGGCAGGTAATCATGCATGTGATGGGCGACCAATTTAACCAGCACCTTCTATCATCGTACCCATATTTCTACACCCCCCATAATCCTTGCACTGATTCTTGCATCTTCACCGATTATCTCAACCCTTGACGCCACCAAGAATTCTCATCTCCCATATTCAACAGGATGGGCATGAGCTATCGCCGATATCTTAACGGTGAACGCATTTACGGTTGTTCGACTTGCAAGACCCACCTTGCAACTATTCATTCTATGATCTCTCGAGTACGGAAAGTTTCATACCAGGATATCGACGTCATTGACTTATACCCCTAATATATATAGGCTTTCAACGGTCAACATGGAAGAGCATATCTTTTTGATGGCGTGTGAGTCACTGGGTGATCATCTTGACAATCAGCCTTCTCAGTTTGTATGATAACGCAGTGTTAACGTCATCGAGGGAGAGCCCAGCGATCGTCCGATGACTACTGGCAACCACACCGTGCGAGATATATATTGCTGCAAATGTGGTACTACTCTTGGTTGGAAATATGTGGGCGATAATTTCATTGATTTGTTCTTCTTGTGCGCTTATACGCTGGCGGTAGGACAAGGCATACGAGCCGGCGCAGAAGTACAAAGAAGGCAAGTACATCCTGGAGCGAAACCTGCTTGTGGATGTGCAATAGGTCGATCTACAACACACCAATGGCATCGGCGATCGCAATTGCGACTTGAGAATCGAGCGCGATTAGATCGACTACCTCGGCAGGCCGTTTCATCGTATTGGCGCCTCGTTCTGGGAACATAGGTCATGGAATGCTGGAGGGGAGGTATGCAGCTCGTGTCCTCGGGAGGGCGGGACCCAAAGACGTGCCTTTCATTGCAACCCTCAGTAGACCTTGACCTTCTCAGGTCATGGCTGACCATTTCACTCAGCCGCTACCAACCTGTCGCCTTTCACGAACCAACCATATGGCCAATCCTCAAACATCTTTTTATTCTCACTTCTATGCAACCCATTCGCGAAACCGTCTGATAGATCCGACCACGTTATCTTACAAACTACCATCCTATTAGTTATGTATCTAAGATGGATTTTTTCCACACAGTGCCTCTGATATGAAAAAGTCATGTCTTGGCGGTTCTCACTGTGTGCATGGATATAAGAATGAGCACCTTATTAGCGACGGCTTATTACCCCAAAGAAAGTGCAGGACCGGCGTGGTAGCCCAGAGTGTACATACTCTGTATGCGACGGGTTGCCGCGTGGAGCCGACTGCTGCCGATCCCCAACTAAATATTCCCCAAAACGAAATGTCCTCATTGACCCCAACGTGAAAGACTTTATAAAACCCGAAAACCATTCTCTTTCCACTTACCATCATCTCGCATTCATTGCTTGGCTGCGTGTAATCCTCACACGATCTACAATGGGTATACCATTCTTCATAGCTGTTGTCATATATCTAATAGTTTGCCCGTTTTTAGCCACAATGACAATGTCCCGCCCTCTTGTCTCCTCACCGCTTGCTGATTCGTCGCACAGCGGTCGAACTGCTGCACAGCGCATTATCCCTAGAAGGAACACGACATTCCAGTCTTCACGCGCGCTTCGTCCATTTCCCTCCATTTCCCACACATTACAACCAACCTCTTCCACGAAAAAGGCGCCGGTCAAACTCATTGTACCTCCGCAGAACTACAGGTGCACATTTGTGCTGGATCTGACACAGGCAGAATTCAGCAGACAAGATTGATGACCACGGAGGCAGACGACGTTTTGCATCCCATTCCACACACATATACCTTGACGCCAGTATATCGTCTGTCTCTACAACTCTTCTTTTGTATAACTCAGCCTACCTTGCCACGTTTATTATGTGTGACTTATCCCAGTATGTATGTAGATTGTACAGTAGTTTTGTACACGATGTCTATGATAATTCGGGTCTACATGTGTAACTGCCCTGAAATGTTTGGCACAGGAAAGCTGTGTGTGGTTGCTGAGGATGTCGATGAGCAGTGAGGGCAACAGCCAAAAGAGGAAGGAGTAGAAATAGGGCCGATTCGGTCATGATTAACCCAAACTTGACTTTACTATTGGCCCGCTGCCACCCAGCCGCCTCTCTCTCTTGCGCCTCTCTTTACGACCCTTCCACGAACCACGATTTTCGACGACGACGACTGCTGTTTCTTTTAAATCGTCTTTACTACCCTTTCTCCGTTTCACCCTCCTATCTAGACGTCGTCCATTGCCTCAGGGCGAACCACATCTTCGACACTTTCCTTTACGTTCACTTGAACCCTTTTTAAGGTACATATCATCAATATTTCCCTCGCTTTCTCTTCTCATCTTGCCCTAGAAATGGACAATTGGCGGGTGGCCGTCCTTGGCGATGGTGGAGTTGGCAAAACGGCTCTGGCTGTTCAGGTGTGTCTATTATCTATCCTTCCTAAACACATGTCCTTAATCCCCATTCCCTCTCAGTTCACCCTCAACTGCTTCGTCGGTAAGCTACTATCATTCACCTCGTGTCAACGTGTCTCTCACGCAAGCTCCGTTTGATCAACCTAAATAAATAGAGGTCTGCTCTGTCCCTGCTTCCCCCACTAGATAATTGACATATATTTCTAGACGTATGATCCAACAATAGAAGACGCTTACAGAAAACAACTGGTGGTGGATAATCGTATGTGTTTCGTGGAAGTTATCGATACTGCCGGTCAGGGTCAGTGAGATTCAGCAATTTTTCCATTCGTCTTTCTTATACCGTCTTGCAGAGGAGTATGCCACACTGCGTGACCAATGGGTGCGGTGAGTCAACAGTGGAGAATGATCTATCTATACCGTCCACTGATTTATCATCAGTGAGGGTCAAGGTTTCATCCTTGTATATTCGATTGCTTCAAGATCAACCTTCGATCGACTCGAGACCTTCAGGCAATCCATGCGGCGCGTTAAAAGGGGCGACCCGATTTTTATGCTGGTCGGTAATAAATGTGACAAGACTTACGAGCGCGAGGTTTCGAAAGAAGAGGGTGCTGCCCTGGCACGGCAGTTTGGTTGCGAATTCATCGAGACTTCCGCCAAGACAGCCCAAAACGTCGAACGCCTGTTCATGAATCTTGTCCGTGCCTTACGACAGACCAGGAATATAGAATCAGGTCCATCAGGTCCAACGAAGTCTCACGAGGTGAGGAAGAAGAAATGTATCATCATGTAGGAGAGTTTCTCTGGGGCGATTTGGTTTAGATTCTGTTTACCTCCTTTGATGATACCACTATGATTTTCCTTCTTTTTTTTTTTCTCTTCTTCTCTTCTTTTCCTCTTTCTGACTCCCCCCCGCTTTTCTTTAAATCATTACTCAACTCAACACCTTCCTCATGCTTGTCTGCGGTTTGGCTAGGGCCTTACAATGTACTGTGGTATCTTCGTCATTCTGAATTCGAGATGCTGTCATGTGAGTTGAGTCAAGTACTTGAGTAACTTCCAGAATCGACACGTCATACCTTCTTGTTAATGTTATTTATGGCAAATGTCGACCGCCCTCAATGGTGCTTGCAGCATTCTTTGATTATTATCCTACACATATCCAATGTCCTCCCCCACAGCGTGGACTTCCTTTCACTGCGAAAACCCCGATTTTATCGTGAGGTCTATTCCCGATGACGTCGATTTCGCAGTGAACCGTGCTGCAATGCAGACAAGTGAAGTCTTCAGTACGCTTCAAAAATCGGTCCCATCATTCCTCTGATTGTTTGACTTGTAGGAGACATGTTCTCCTGTTGCGACACGGGCTCCGACGCCTCCACCGTTCCTCTTCGTGAAGGCATTGTAGACTTGCATGAACCGGCGGATACACTCGTAGTTCTACTTCGCCTTTTGCACTACCCGCCACCTTTGCCTGTCCTTGAGTCTTCTGAAGGAACCCAGCCCAGCGGCCACTTGCCGAAAAAGAGATATGATCCAGCCTCAGTCATTCCTCTCCCAATCTTATTCTCACTCTTATACCGACTGGCGGATAAGTATGCTCTTCCTAATTCCACTACAGAGTCTCTGAATGAGCATTTATTCGCGCACGCACCTTCTTTTCCTATTCCAGTCTATGGATTTGCATGCTGCCATGGCATGGACTACATTGCTTCAGAAGCAAGTCTATATATGATGCCGCTTGCGTCCTACCGCGCAGCTGAAATTGCTCAACTCATTCCAACTGTTGAAGCCTACCACAAAATAGTCAGACTTCAGGACCTTCGTCTCAAGGTACTTCGGAATCTACTATTGGAAGAGGATATATTCCCTTACGGTTTGACATGTACAATCAGGTGCTAGTCCCGCACTCACTTTGATGACTACAGGGTACGGAGCCTGTCCCTCTCATCGACAGGAGACAAACACTCGCTGGGACACAAAGCGCAAGTCCCTGGCTTTGAAGATAGACATCAGTACTGTCCTCTTCCTCCTTTTGGCCTTCCAGCATTCTCAGTATTCTTATCTCGGCAGTGACTGATGTCGCAGGTGAAATGGCGACTATCACACAGGAGTTACCAAGAGGTTGTAAAGAGTGCCACAAGGCTTGTAATGCAGCAGTCGAGATGCTTGCTGTAGGCTCGTTTCCTGACTTCAAGATCAGTACTCATTAGTGATAATTTGTCCAGTATAAATGCCGGAAGGCACCGAGAAGCATAGACCACCTTCCCGAGGAATGCTGAAGCCATTATCTATGTGATTCTAGTATTTCTACTGTAGTGAAGGTCTGGATCAACTATTGTGCCATAACAGTGTTTTCAGATCTTTCCATGCCTCTGAGTCGCGGTACAAATACTTCATCGAATTGAACATTCCAGGCTGGATGGTCTCTCCACGGTGGCGGAATAACCACATGACGGCACCCCATGACAGAGCAGCGAACAAAGTGAAGTAGCGGGGGTCAGGTGGGATGGGCTTGACCGTTGTGCCTCCAGATTGGGAATGCAGCGACGTTGAGTACGGTGTACCAGCTCGCGGGAGGAAAGAAGCGAGGACGCGAGAGACTACGTAGAGCACGATCTAGTGGTCTCGATTCAGGCGTCAGAAATCATGCTTCATAGAGTCGATATACCTGTTCATTGACAGCATTCCGGTCTCCAAATACAATGTAACCTCCCAAAAGGCCCGCCACGAAAGTATCCCCGCCACGTTCTTTGCCGTGCGCTTTGCGTTGAATGAGGAGGAAGGTTTTGTACAAGGCTACAAACTTTGCAAGATTGAAAGAGTGCTGTCTGGTTGTGCGGTAGATAACACGGAGACGCGACTGCCAACTCTCTCACTTGTCATTGAGGTGATCAACGTAAACGAACTGTATACTCACTCTCCGCGTCCGAAAAGAATCGACATGACAAGGGCATGGGGGAATCGAACTTTTACTCCGTACACAAAACCGTTACGAGCACCCTTCAAGATGGCTAGAGCATCGTGGTAAGCAGGGTTCATTATAATTTGCTGGATGGACTCCATGGTGTCGATGGTGATGTGGATCAATGTACGAACAGGGGCGCGTATTCTTGTATAGAGGCTATGTAATCACATGCGCAATAACCGCTTGAATACTAGACCGGAGTCATAGCTGATACATAGCCCTACGATTCGGTCACAAATCTCCTAGGCTGGCCATCTCTGCTGTAGAGGGATGCATGCCAGAATCTGTGTGTGAAGGAAAATAACTGAGGCCGAATAAGACGACTGCAAACATAGATAGACTTTTGGTGACTCTTAGGTTCTTGCCATGACTTCCAAAGCAAAGTCAAAGCAGGAAGAAGCCCTCAAATTCCTCGACGATCTCGACTCTTTTACCCCTACGTCCCAAGTAAATGTATCTGACACTACCAAAGCCGCTCCCAACCTGAACAACGAAGGCGAAGCAGAGGTTCTTGCTTTCCTTGATGAGATCACTCAGAAAAGTACCGAGCCAACGCGTCCATCCACTGCTACATCTCATCTTGACAGACCTATTTCACGTTCTGGGACACCAACGCTTAGGAAAAGCACTGAGAGAGTGAGACTTGGAGGAGGATCAACATTGTCACCTTCTGCCTCCTCGTCTTCCGCATCTCTTCCGAAGTCTGGGACAGAAACAGCTAAAGTCGATCAGGCTACGGCTTCCGTAGGAAGTGGCCCGTGGGGATGGGGATCTGTATGGTCTACGGCATCTGCTGCTATACAGCAGGCCAAGACCGTTGTCGATGAACAGGTAAAGGCTCTCCCCAATAACGAGCAGGCGCGTAAGTGGAGTGAAGGTGTGATTGGTTATGCAAAGTCGGCTCAGCTCGATAAGATTGGTTCGTTTGATTTACTGAGCGGGGACGCGTCGATCTAATGCATCAAGGTAGGACAGGACTTCAAGCGCGTCGGATTGTCGACTCTTACGGATATCTTGAACGTTGTCGCTCCTCCTATATCCGAGCATGAGGTTATTCAAGTATGGTTGAGTCACGATATGCAAGGTTATGATGGGATTGAATCACTGGTATACCGCGCCCTCGCTCGTGTATGTCTCCTTCACATCTTTAAGCCATAATGTCTAATTTCATCTCAGATCATGGAGCAAGTTGAGGGAGGCGACCTCATAGTTAATCGCGGCGACGAATCAAAGCCGAAGAATTCTGATACGGAAGGAAGAAATTTCAATAGCGTTGAAGGATATGATGCCGCATTGAAACTTGCGCAGGTGTGTGGAGTCAACATTATAAGTGTACAGACTTCTGAGTTGCCTGTGGTCAATAGGCGGATATCGACGAACTTATCAAGAACTATACTAAGCCTTCATCCGAGTCCAAGCCCTCTTCAGTACAATCCCCAACCACATATTCATATGTTTATCTTCGAGTGCAACCTTTCCTCGCAACTTACGCACACGTTTCCTCTTTACCCGAGGCTACGACGGAGTCTTCAACTCAACAACTTCAGTTTCTTATTTACCTCGCTGACCCCGAGCACCAATTAATGCACACCACAGTTACTCAGGCAGTGCCTGGGAAATGGTTGACTTTGTGGGATGAATGGGTTGAAGACCTTGTTGCTGAGGCGTTAAGAGTCGGTGTCGAGGTGGTTGGCCAGGAATATGTAGTTGCGCGAATGGGATGGGGCGGACAAGAGAAGGAGACTAAGGACGTGGAGACTGGGGAAGCTCATGTTCCAGGGAAGGGAGAACAGAATGAGAATAGAGATAAAGAAGAGGAGACATGACTCTTGGTATGGATCTTCTATACCGTATGGTGTATTTGTTGACGAGCAATATTCCTGGGCTGACGGGAACAAATATATTATGGACATCACGAGAGTATTCGATGTCTAATCATTTCTTCGCGTCTTCAGGTTTGGGTTTGGGTAGAGGTTTAAGTTCCTCAGGCCTGCTGGGCTTTGTGCCTTCCCCGACTTGCTCCCAGGGCGACAGCGATTCAAAATTCCTGGGAATGAAGTAGGATAGGTCAGCTAAAATTTGACACACGTAGCAAGTTAAAAGGTTCACCGGAATGCCTGGGTTAACTGCAGAGGTTCATAAACTACACGTTTCCGTTCTTCATCATACCGTACTTCTGTGTATCCCTGTCAAATGTGTAAGATATCCTACGAAGGCGAGAGTTGGAATGGGGTATAATGCATACCGTCAGTGGGAAATCTTTCCTTAGCGGATGACCCTCGAATCCTACAAACAGGTGAGTAACAGTCATGCCATTAGCATTGTTCATACCATAGTCCGTAAGAATTCGGCGCCTGCACCGCACGTCAGAAAGCACGAGAACATAAAAATGCCAAAGAGTTACACACAGATCGGGGTGGTTGCTGAAATAAATTCCATAAAGATCCCAAGCTTCCCGCTCATACCTGCGACACAAAAGTAAGTGTTTGATTTAGTACTACTCTGGCAACATTAACAAACCAGTCGGCGCCCCTGAACAGTTCACAAGCACTAGGCACATTGTCAGCCTCTCCTGCGTACGTTTTGACCCTGATCCTCCCCTGATGCCGAATGCTCAAAAGGTGATACACAACTTCAAAACGTTTCTCTCGCTCTGGGAAATCAACTCCGCTTATGTCCATGACAGCCTTGAACTGACATTGGGAGTGATCTCGCAAGAAAGTAAGAACTGGAATAAGACCTGACGGCGCAACGTATACTGTCAATTCATCCTTCAGAACAGAAAACTGCTGGATGAACTTCGGTAGGCACTGGATGAGGTAGGAACCATAAGTATGGAGCGACTCGGTTGTCTGTGCGTATAGTGAGACCGTGGGGTTCGGAGATGTCGATTCAGTGAATGGTGATACAGACGCTGCAAAAGAAAAAGGTGAGCTGTGCGGAGAAAGGGCTGAGGTTGAGGAATACCTCTCGGTGAGGCAGAAGAGTGAATACGTCTCCTGACTGTCACTACAGAACGAGCGGTAGTATTCCGAAGGATGTGGCTCGCCCGAACTCCAAACCGGAGCGCCATTTTACAAGCAATTGACGCTGGTTGTCAGATGGATTAGTAGTTTACCGTTGGAATGAGGGTATGAACGAAGATCGGAAATTGCCGGGCCACTATCAGGCATACTAGTAAGTAATTTGTCTTTGTCGAGAAAGTCATGGCAGAATCACTAGCTCAGAACGAAATATTCGACTCTTTGCCTTACTACGACGATGATCTCCAAAAGTTTCCAATCCTGAAACAAAAAGTTGAGTGGGAGTTAGGTCGCCAACCAAAACCACCTTCAACTCTTCACCCACGCGTCCCGCCGCCATTTGAGCTCTTTTCTGTTCGTGAGCAGGAGTGACTGAAACTTGATATATTCATACCATATATTCCAGAAAAACCCATTACTTCGCGCCGAACTGGAGCGTGTCGAGTCTCACCAACCATTTCCATCGCTCGACTCCCTTCGATATCAGTTACCAGCTCCTACATCAATACCTGCAACAGATGAAGAATGGCAAACCTCCCTAACAAATGCTCGTGCCCAGCTTGAGCACCAACAAATACGGTGCAGGATTATGCTCTAAGCTACAGATGTTGTATGCTGACAGTCAAATTTCAGCCAAACTAATCTAACCTTGTTGCAAACTTATGGGCCCAATGCATGGTGGATACACAATTACCTTCTGGAGTCAGTCGCAAAACAGACAGACAAGGCATTAGAGGATCT
This sequence comes from Tricholoma matsutake, assembly GCA_026075535.2. Classification (NCBI taxonomy): domain Eukaryota; kingdom Fungi; phylum Basidiomycota; class Agaricomycetes; order Agaricales; family Tricholomataceae; genus Tricholoma; species Tricholoma matsutake. The sequence continues at coordinate 6,118,596 of AP026540.1, read as the reverse complement.
GAAACAGCTCACAGTGGAGGTCAATCGAGAACGCAAAAACACGCAGGTAAGTTAAATGGTGATGGTGCCACTTCGAAAAAGAAAAGTCCTCTAACTATAATACAAAGGACCGAGTTGGAAAACAACTGACTGCATTGGAGACACGATGGACAGAACTAATTTCGAGTGTGTTGCAGATTGAAATGGCCAATGTTGCATTGGACGCGGAAATTGAACGGTTGAACCAGAAAGAAGCAGATCTCGCTGCGCTTTAAGAGGCGACTATGGATAGTATGTAGCTGTACTGAGCATTGTACGATAGACTTGATACAGACCATTGTGGTGTACGACAGCCGGCATACTCCGGAAAAGTTTGAGAATTGGCTAGTGTCGGATGCGTTGAAGATCACTTTGTTCTCTCTGGAATAAACTGGTCGAACACAGCTTGGACCGACAGGCTAACTCCTGGTAGGCTTTTCTATTCTTCTTGACTATTCTACTGCTAACCATACCTTTCATTCCATCTCTATTCTCACGGGAAGACGACATTGTACGAACAGCGTCACTTGACGCGTTTATGGCTAACATTGAAAGAGGCCTATCCGTCTCGCCACAATTGTCTCAAAAAGAAGGGCCTGAGTTGTTGGAGGGGATTTTGGATCCTAGCTGGGATGGTTCTGGCCCATTGAAGGAGGACTCACATGATACCTCGACGCGGGAGGGCCCAGATGTCTCTGTGAAATGCCCACCTCCAGCCCCAGCAGATGCGAAATCTACCTCCAATCTTTCACGTCCTTCGCTAGTACAGTTGGGGTCCAATGGATCATCAACTAGCCACCCAAAGCGATTCAGTGCCGTGAATATTAATAAGAAATTTCTGGAGAAGAACTCGTCTGCCGTGGGGTCGCTTCCTACGTCCCAAGGTTCAGTCAACGCTAAATCTGGAGGTCCTGTCTGTGAGTATTCGAATGACCTTTATGCACGCTTCACTCGCTAAATTCCGCCAGTAGCGAGGCCTCAGGTTCAACCACCATCCTCGCATTCCCGCCTCGTCACCACTAAGCTGACTGCTGTCTCTCCCGCTTCATCCACTAGCGGTGCAGGTTGGTCACGGCCATCATCTGCAGCGCCACCACCCACTACGGGATCACATTCGCCAAATGGTGATTCTCCGCTTCTTCCAACCGCTTCGACGGCGTCTACGACCGCGACGCCAGGGACCACATCTTTACCGCATGCAAAATTGATTCAGCCACAACCACGCGCTGCTCTGCCGCAAACAGGGTCTTCTTCAAAGAGTGCTACAGGAGGGGCATCGACAAAACCGGTTTGGAGAAATTTGAAACTCTCACAAGCAGCTCCCCAACGACCTGAAGTTCGGCAGAACGATTTCCCCACAGCAGCTGAAGTTGCTCAAGGTATGTGCTGACAGATTGGAGCCAAAATGCTGTTTCATGATAGTCATCAGGCACCACATCGCTTCGCATGGCGAAAGCCAGTGATGTCGCAGAAGCTGCACTCATCGCTGCTGCAAATAAGCAAGCGAGAATAGAAGAAGCGGACACATTTCGAGGCGTACATCTGGATCCAAATGCGCACCACTGGGATGAGGTTTGTTATTTTCAGTCCCTGAAGTTTTCTTTGTTCTGTTCATGTATCTAAGCACGAGGCTAACTATGCTTATAGATGGAAGAAGACGATGATAACTTTTTGGGCGGCGTTATCGAATTTGGAGACGGCCGACAGTACAAGGTCGAGCCTTCGAGCCGACCGTCAGAGTCTCCCCCGGTGTCAGATTTGGTATCACTGCCTCACGGTAATCACATAGCAAGGTCAAGAGTGGATGAAGCCGCCCTTCTGAAGGATCCTTCTTCTGAAGTGCCTGTTAGTAAGGAAGAGCGGTTCGCGGATGATTTCGATCGCAGCTGGCCACGGTCGCGGACCTCACCCGCTCCGTCGACACGCGCTCTCACTCCATCGTCCGGTCAATTACCAGCGTCAGCCAAAGCGGGATCTACGGCTCCCATATCCCCTATTACGCTACATTCTCCCCTGGAAACATCTCGTGTCCTTTTCAATGAACGGTCGAATAGGCTGGAACCGTATAGTAATACACGGACCGGTCCACATCCGTCGAGGAGAGGCAGCCACCATGAATCTTCAACCTCTCCGATAGAACTGAAAAGCGCTCGAGACTTTCCGCCGGTCTCGCCACTACATAGCAATATTCAGTTGTTGCAGAAGCATGGGAATGCTGACTTTCCTAATCGTTCTCGTAGGTTCAGTGGTGGTAACTCTGGCGCCATCGGTTCCGGATACTCAGGGTCATATCAACGGGATCGCGAGTTACCGCGGGATGAACCTCCCCACAGTCCACGCCTATCCAAGAATAATCGTGATCCCTCAGAAATACGAGGTCAGGACAGAGACAATGGTGAACGAGGGAGACGTTCAGTGATGGGTCCACCGGCGCTTCCTCATGCACCACGTAGACCGTCAAAGGACGGTGGTCGACAGTTCCCACCCCATCTTGCAGATATCTCTCCCAGCGCAGTCGCTCCACAAGGACGTTTGTCTTCAATGGATTCCAAATTTCCTTCTGGTGGTTCCGCCCCACCTCGTCCACAATCTCAATCCCCTGCGCTTTCACATGCCTCGGCTGTCTTGGTCTCGCCAGGTCTCGCCTCCACTTCGTTGCCACAACTATCGGCGCCAGAGCTAGATGAAGTGAGGAAAGACGTTATGCAAAGTGCCGCTGCGAGAGCCAAACAGAGACGACAACACGAGGAAGAGGAACGAGAAAAAGAAAAAGACCGTGCAAGACGGAAGGCTGCTGAGATTGAGCAACGAATGAAGGTTGCTGATGCTGAAAAGGCGAAATTGGATGAGGTAGAAAAACCTGCTCAGTTAGAGGTTCGTCCAGCTCTTGCAATTTTCATGCCAGTTGCTGATTTACGCTTGATAGGATGATCAGGTAGTTGCTGTTATCGAGGAAGCGGTGAAGAGTGTCAATCTGTCGAAGGATACAGCACCCCAATCGCAGCGTCTGCAGAGTGGACCTCGAACACCGCCGCTGAAAGCAGTTTCCATACAAAGTCCGAATACTCCCCACTCGCCAACTTCACAGCGAATATCTACTTCAGTTTCAAGTGTCGCTGCTACACCAGTTTCTGCGACGACAATGCCAGTTGCACAAGCCGAATCTTGGAGAAGCAAGGCAGCTCCACCATACCCACTGCCCATTGAGGTTCCCTCCATTCCTATTTTCCCCCCTCCACCACCTTCCGCTTTGGAGCAAGTCGAATCCCTCGCTTCTAACCCCGAAGAAGAACTTGAGGTTGTTGACTTTTCCGACATGGATAAATTCGTCGGCGCGACCGACTTCCCTCCATCACCCATGGCCAAGCCAGAACCGGTCAGCACGCAGTCCTCTCGACCTGTGGCTAGTGATTTCTTCAATGACACGCCGGATGCACATGATCCTGCCAACACCAACATCGTGACTTGGAGGCAGAGGCTATCGCAAGATGCGCTAGACCCTTTACGAAGTTCCGAAGCGATCTCGACATCAACTGACTGCCATGTTCAGGCTGTGACTGTCTCTTCCCATGTAGCCACTCAACGTACTCCAAGGTCCCAGACGTTCTATAAGGAAGCAGCAATGTCGGCACTTGATGACGTGATGTCTCGTATCAAGGGAGCTTTAGATGGCATGCAAGCAAGTGAGGCAACGAAAGAGGTTCTTATTTTGTCGCCAGAGTCGGACAGTTCGACAATCAAGTCCTCTGTACCCCGATCGTTAGGACGGTCGAGTTCGCAGAGAGATCGATGGATTCCTCCGCGTCTGCGATTGCAAAGTTATGATCAGGAACTCCACGAAGAGCCTGTAACCGGATTCGAACCCCCACGATCACCCAAACCAGCTTGGAATGCATTTGTTGTACGACTTCCCAAGTCAGCTCGAGCATTGGAACCTATCAGCAGGAAACAATTGCAAATCTTTAGCAAACCAGTGTATCAAGTACGATGGGACATATTTTCATTTGATCCGCCTGTTGGAGGAATGAATCGGCGCGATTCTGCTCTCAATGACATCTTATTTGGCAAACCACCTCGGGGATACCGAGGAAATCCAAAATATCGCGTCATGTTACCTCGATTGGAGCCGCGGGTTAATATTCCTTCCCACTCTTTCTCACAAAAGTCCAATGGAGTTGGTGCATTTGGACGACCCGGGGGCGCAGACGGTGTAACTACGTGGCGTAAACCAGCTTCGGCAAAGCCGCACTCAAGCGATGCGACAAAGTCCGAACCTGTCTTAAGTACAATCAGCCGCTCTCCACCACCCGATACGTTGTCCACGGACCCCGATGTCACCTCTGTGTCCATCTCGAGCTCATCTGATTCATCCAAAGCGGATGCACTTGCAGCGCCTACGCGATCTAGGCTGCAACCCAAAATGCCGGCAGGATCAGCTGTCGCCTTCTATCGCGATTCGCGCATTGATGCAGTTGAGGCAGACCTCAAACCGTCCGTAAATTTTATTGTCACCAGTGAACTTGAAGAGGTGCGACAAACCACCCCAGTGAAGAACAAGCCCAGCATCACTGTGACCTCGCCGTTGACTGTTCGTGCCTCCAATGATGATTCTGTACGAAGTGTTAAGCCGTTAATCAATGGTATCAATTCTTCGCCCCCTGCCGAGAATGGTGCCCCATCCCTGATTCCTAACAAACCTGAGAGCAAGGTTTCAGAAGACTCGGTGAGTGCTGCAGCTAGTTGCAGAATTTGTAGAAGTTAGCTAAACTCTTTGCAAGACTGATCGTGTTCCGATCACTCCGCCTAGCCAACATAACTCTCCATGGACGAGAACTGCATTGAGCATGCCTTTGAAGGAATCCCCAGCCCGGGGCCCTGATCCCGAGCACTTGAAAGCTGTTTGGTCTCAGACATCAAACAAATCAGGGTTCCATAGTGTAAATTCTCTGGAGGGGATTGCGGATGATCTGACTGCACTTCCATTTACCTTACAAGAAGTCAAGTCTGAGGACGGGGAAACACCTCCGCCATCAGTATCGGCAGCTCCATCACGTATGTCTCTGCACGATGTGACGAAGGCTTTTCAGCAAGTCCCGTCATCTTCGTCGAGCTCCTCGACTTCTCATCGAACGCCTCCGATTACCGCACCACCGACCACTCGTCCTCCTAACTATGCTTATACACTACCACCTCCGCCTCCAAATGGCATGCGACCTTATGGAGCATACCCTTCGCAAATGTTGAGTCATTCTCCAAGTCCTGGTGTTATGTACCCACATCCGATGGCATCCAGTCCTGTTCCAAATAGAATGCCTGTAAATGGGCATACTCCAGTGTATAATCCACCGATGTGGATGTCCATGCCAGGACCATCTCCCCAAAACCATGGCAATATGATGAGGGCCATGACATCTCCTTATCCTGCTCAACTTATGCCATACCCATCTCCCGGTACCCCTGCTATGTATGCCTCACAATCTTCTCCAGGAATGCAGAATACTGCTCAGCAGCAGACTGTAGGACAGGCCGGTCGTGATCGCGGCATGTCTTTGATGAGCCCAGTCATGCCACCTGCTGCCCCAGCAATGTATGGAAGCCCAGTGCTAATGCATGCTCCCGTCATGTCGGTTCCGCAGAATCACGGCTACATGCCTGTGCAGGGTAGTGGTCGAGGTCAGGTCCGGGCTGATTCTGGACACCTGCCCGTGCAACAACACTCCCAACACTCAAATTATATGCCACCGCAATCCAGCTTCAACCCTGTTGCGTCTGCCTCGTTTGCGAGATCACCGTGGTGAACGTCTTGTTTTTCCTGTTTTTCTTTATATGGTACATACGGTACTTCTTGTTGTGGTATATATTATCAGACATTGTTTCATTCACTCCTTCGGAGTTGCATGCAGTTGATTCAATGATTCAATAAGTTATTATTAGTGACCAATTCGCTAAATATGAGGTCTAAGATCTAAACAGCCAACTTAACGGCATGCTCTGCTGCATCATCAAGGCTATCGAATGCTATAATCTTCAATCCGGAGTCCTTGATCATCCTGTGGAGAGAGAAAAGTGTTAATTTACGTCGCCAGCAATGAGGAACGTGATATACTCTTTAGCCTCTAGTTCCTTCGTTCCTTTCAGTCGCACGACTAGGGGCAACTCCAGCTTCAACTCTTTCGTTGCTTTGATAACTCCCTCCGCAATGTAATCACAACGCATTATGCCTGCCCAAAGAACATTATATATTGGTTTAGTCCGAACTTATGTTTGTCGACATACCCCCAAAAATATTGATGAAGATGCTCTTTACTTTAGGATCCTTGAGAAGAATTTCAAAAGCCTTCTTCACAGTTTCTGGTGTAGCACCTCTGTGATACGCGTAAGTAAGGATCTCGAATACCAAGCTCCGTGAAAACGCACCCGCCGACATCAAGGAAATTGGCGGGCTGACCACCGTGGAGTGAAAGAACGTCCATAGTAGCCATAGCAAGACCCGCTCCATTAACCAGGCAGCCGATACTCCCGTCGAGCTTAATGAAATTGAGATTTGCTTTCTGAGCCTCTACTTCAGATGGCTCTTCTTGGGAAATGTCCCGTAGGGCAAAGATATCCTGCTGACGAAATTCCGCGTTGTCGTCGAATCCAAACTTTGCATCCATACTGGGCGATATGAATAACGAGAAATGGCTGAAAGGTTGGAACATACCAAAGCACTGCACCATCAGGGGTCAAAGCCATGGGGTTTATCTCAATCTGTGTAGCATCTTTGTCTTTGAATATCTTGTACAGGTTGATGAAGATATCTGCTGCATCCGACTGCGTCTTCTCATCCTTAAAACCCAACTTCTGAGCGACGCTTATAGCATCCGCTTTGCTTAGCCCTTTAACATAGTCAATTGGGGTGGTTATTATAGCCTCTGGATCCTTGGCCGCAACTTCCTCGATGTTCATTCCCCCTTGAGATGACGCGACGAGAACAACGCCTTGTGAAACCCGATCGTTGAGCACAGCGACATAGTATTCGTGAGCTGGTGTGCGACGTTCCGCCAGCATGACCTGTTTATTATTAAGGCATAAAGTTGCAGTTTATGGACATGCAATTACGGTGACACCCACAGCGTTACAGACCCGGCCTCCTGCACCTGTTTGTTTCGTGATCAAAGAGTGGCCAATCATTTTCGTTGCGTACTCTCTGGCTTGCTCGGGACTGCCGCAATCAGACATGAAAGGTCACATATGACCAGCGAAATGAATCTACCTGTCAACCATATGCACACCGCCCTGAAAGCCATTATTGAATTTTCCCTTTCCACGACCACCGGCAAGAACCTGAGCCTTTATGACAAGTCGATTATGACCTACGGAGGTGGTTGATGTTCATGCCCAAGCAGAATTATAATTCTACGCACCAAAATTCTTGGCAACGTCAAAAGCTTCTTGTGGAGAGTTCGCAGCGACACTCTTAGGTGTAGGTATCCCATACTTTGTGTGGCTGACGTTAATCGCATGGCACAGCACGGTCTAAATTACACTCACGGAATTGAGGAGGGTCATCGACTGGTACTCATGGATAGACAGAAAACGCCTCTGACCATCAGACGCCGCCTAGATAATGTATTAGATGTCAAAGTAAAGAATTGAAGTAAAGACTTACGCGGTACAAAGACCCAACTCTTCGTATTGATGAGAGCATTTTGAATGTCGACTGTCGACTTAGTGAATGTCAACCCGAGGTTCGCCGTATATTGCTTAGTCAGCCTTTACATGGAAAACCTGCGGTTCAGGACAAGCGAAACTTGAACAGAGCGAAGATGACGGTTGACAGCATCTTTTTTAAAACTTCTTCCTGTCTCTCTCCCCCATGGCCATTCTTCGACTTTGGTGCGGAAAACCTCTGTCAGACCAAAGCAGATCCTCGCCTTGAGTTCGGGCCACTTATCTCATCTTTGAGTTTCCCGAAATTAGGCAGAGGAATATTTTCATCCTACATATACCCCGGGTCTAATAAATTTACAGATGTGTCAGGAGTCTGGAGCGGACCTCGTTTACTACGCATTGCATCTATGTACTTATGTCTGTATATATTATAGAGTATATAAAGATGTCTCGTCTTCTAGATCCCGTCCCGACTGTTGAAAAATGCATGTCGAAACACCCGGTACTCTCATGTCGCCCAGCAATAGTGGTCAGAATGGGTCCTCAAGTGGGGCTATCACTTCGCTGACACAATTGCTGTCTGTCTCAAAGACTGTACTATTACAAGCTGTCGATCTCCTGGACAATTATCTTACATCGGACGACCAACTCACTACACATTCCAAGTTTTTGCCTGGATCAACCATCGGTATCACTGTCCTGTCTACGAAAATACCTGTCCCGCTCACCTATCCTACCAGGAAAACACTTGCGTCATGCTCGTGACCACTTTGTTCTGTTAGTGAAGTGCATCTCGTCTCCGGCACCTCATGTGCTCTCTTACGACACTCGAAATCGCAATACGCCTATGGAAAGCAGTCGTTCTGCTGCACGAGACGCCCTTGTTGAAGCAATACAACATCTCGAAACAGTTGTTCCAAACGCGCAAATGAATATGCCTATAACGCTCCACGCTGTTACCCCTCATCTACAACAATTTGAGACAACGTTTGGCCGAGAAGTACGAAAGCCAGAAATGCTACCCCGAAGTTATCTAACGTACTAAGTAGCTCTGGTTTGCGGCTCTTCACTGCGTCCATCATTGGTCGATGGTACGGATTCTCCAAACACTCCTTCACCCTCGCACTTGACTTATTGCAAATCAGATCCGAGTGATTGCGGGAGAACTTGTCAGTTTTCTTCAACTTGCGGTCATTGGTCTATTTTCTAACTTTCTTGATAGAATGTTCAGCTTATTGAGGACTTCGGTTTTGCGCCGTCGACACTGGTGTATCAAGGAAAGTAGAATCAGTCAGAGATCCTGCGGCTTTTTCTGACATCAGCTTGCCACAGGTCGAGAAGCTCCTCTTGGGAAAGCAAAAATATGACATCAATCACTGTCATTTCGGATTTCACCCTGCACTTCTGTTCTGTAGCTCAATATACTTATCTACTTACTTGGAAGTCGTCCTTAAAATAAATGACAACCTGTTGACTTCAGGCAGTTTTGCCAAACATACATAGTCGCTTCTTGACTGATATGTATTAGGTATTCAAGTTGCTGATGCAATTGTAGCTCTTTCGATCTCCATCATGTCAGATAAAATGGTCCCTCTGGACGGTGAAAATCAAAAGAGGCGTGTTGTATGTTAAACGTATTTTCAACTATGTTGCCTGGCGCGGCTCATCGGCCTGGATGTGTAGTGTTATTTTTTTGATTCCGACGTTGGAGGATTTCATTATGGACCTGGGCACCCGTGAGTCCTTGCATTTCAATCGGGATGCTCGAAATTATGCTCAATTACTTGCGCGACTCAAGGATGAAACCAACCCGAATACGAATGTGCCATTCGCTGGTCATGAACTATGGCCTGTACAAGAAGATGGAAATTTTTGTGAGAAGCGATCTTCATCGCTGAATCTGCATCACCGTAACCACACCTAGCGAGCGAAACCTGCAACAAAACGAGAAATGACTCAATTCCACTCAGACGAGTATGTTGACTTTCTAAGTCGCATTACACCAAGCAACATGAATTCTTTTGTAAAAGAACAACACAAATGTTAGTTGTCACGACATTCCTTACACATATTGGACTAAACTATACAGACAACGTTGGTGATGATTGTCCTGTGTTTGACGGGCTCTTTGAGTATTGCTCGATCTCAGCGGGAGGGTCAATGGGTGCGTTTCAGTCTATCATTGTAGTATAACTTGCTTCCCTTCTCCCTCATAGAGGGCGCTGCCCGGCTTAGTCGCGATAAATGTGACATTGCAGTTAATTGGGCCGGAGGTCTTCACCATGCGAAGAAAAGCGAAGCCAGTGGTTTCTGTTACGTCAATGGTTCGGCGTTTCGTTTCAGACAATCCTCAACCCAACTTGAATTAAATGACGTCAGATATCGTTCTTGGGATCCTCGAACTGCTGCGGTATAGATCACTGTCACTCATCAGTCAGCTTATATTCACAGTATTACTATGTGCCAGGTATCACAATCGAGTGTTGTACGTTGACATCGACGTGCACCATGGAGATGGCGTGGAAGAAGCTTTTTATACTACTGATAGAGTCATGACTGTCAGTTTCCACAAGTATGGAGAATACTTTCCAGGAACAGGCGAACTCCGCGTGAGGTCATATGCACGTCCAATGGTTCCTTCTACTGAACACAGATTAGGACGTTGGGGTCATGAAGGGCAAATATTATTCTCTGAATTTTCCTCTAAGAGACGGTATCTCTGACGAGAATTACAAGTCTGTTTTTGAGCCGGTCTGTTTGAAGGAATCTTACGCAGTTCATAGGATACTGATACGGGTCATCTACAGGTCATCCAGAAAGTAATGGAGTCGTATGACCCTTCGGCTATCGTTCTGCAATGTGGCACAGACTCGTTATCAGGCGATAAATTAGGATGCCTTAATCTTTCCATGCGGGGTTTGTTAAAACCGTTTACTTCACCTCTGAAAAACATCCAAGATGATTAATTAGGTCACGCAAATTGTGTCAAGTTCGTCAAGTCATTTAACAGGCCGTTACTTCTGCTTGGAGGCGGCGGATACACGATGCGTAATGTCAGCCGTGCGTGGGCTTACGAAACAGGATTAGCTGCTGGTGTGGAGCTTGGACCAGGTAACAACTTTGATAGTCTTGTCTTATACTCACCAACGAGAATGACCAGAAATACCCGTAAACGAATACTACGAGTATTTCGGACCAGATTACGAATTGGATGTCAAATCGTCAAATACGGAAGATATGAACACACCTGCGTACCTTGAACGTGTCAAACGAATTGTGATGGAAAATCTGAGGCATACAGGGGGACCACCAAGCGTCCAGATGTCAGGTGTGTCGCTTTCTGTTACATGGAAATTCACTTCCAAATCATGGTGCGTAGACATTCCATCCCTGCCCATAGATGATGTTCTGGAGAATTCAAATCAAGACGAAGATTTTGAGTCACCAGATGATCGGCGATCTCAACGGCTTTTAGACTCTCGGCGGCAGGCTGATGGCGAATTGTCGGACTCGGACGATGAAGGCGAAGGCGGACGCAGAAATCACGCACATCATCGCGATCTGGATTCCATTATTGGGAATGATGGCGCATCAGGTCGGAAATTTGGAATGGGAATAGGCATAATGACTTCAGGATCGGCAGCAACTCATGGCGCTGGGCCAAGTGGACACAATACTGCCGCTCGGATGTTGTCGACAACGATTGCTGGATCATCGAGAATGGACATCGACGCATCGAGATCGCCACCAATTGAGAACGGCATGAGTGAGCCTCAGCATGATAAGGTGACGAACCCTGATATGATGGTAGACGAGCCTTCGAGTTCAAATATCTAAACACACTATATGTATCATAGCCAATTGATTATCGGAGCTTCGCGTTGTATTACATAACACGTGACTCTCCACTGGGTTCTGGTATAGCCTTTCCCTTCTAAAGATCTGCTGTATACGATGGAAGACTCTGCCGCTCGTCCTATCACTCCACCCCCACGTGTAGCAGACTCTGGTTCTTCACTGATGACCCCTGAGCAGGTTAAACGCATCGAGATGAACCGTCTGAAAGGTAAGAGTCCTTATGCATCTCGTCCCCTAAGCTAAGGTCATCTTGCTAGCCAAGGCTAATCAGCGTCAACGAGAGCAGGAGGCTTCCACATCTACGTCATTCAACTCGAATCATAAGCGGCCTTTGGGTGTCACTCCCGCGTCCTCAAACTCCTCCACAGGCCCAAATGAAGCTTCTGGGAAACCCCTTAGGCGTGACTCTCGACTGGGTAAATACTTTGAGTACGACTTGTCGAAAATGGTCAACTCCAAGGGTGGTTTCCTGTTGGAGGATGGCCAAGAAGTAGACGACACTGTGCGACGGAAAGAGAAAGAAAGGGAACGTCAGCGGGCTATGCAAAATCTGGAACCTCGTAAGTCGTTGACCCTATGTTTCTCTATTCTGGACTTGGTTCACATCTATTGTATAGCTATGTATTTGGATCCGGCCCTTAATCCAAAGTGTAACGAATGCCAGTCAATGGATATCGACCAGACATACAGAAAAGTTTTCGGCTGCCTTGTTTGCAAAAAGTGCCAAAACGCGAGACCTGAGAAGTATAGTCTGTTAACAAAGACGGAATGCAAGGAGGTATGTCAAGATGACCCTTTATACAATTGGTATACCGACATTGAATGACAGGATTATCTCCTCACCGACGGCAAGTATTACATTCAGATATACTCCTCGTGGTCACTTATATAGCTTCTTGTCTTCTCATCAGCTGAGCTGCGCGATCAAGAACTACTACCCCATCTACTAAAGGCGAACCCTCATAAATCTACTTTTGCTAACATGATGCTTTTCCTTCGAAGTGAAGTTGAAGACTTTGCATGGAAGAAATGGGGTTCTCCAGAAGCTTTGGATGCTGAATATGAACGGCGTGTGGCTGACAAGAAGAAGAAGAAAAACAGAAAATTTGAACAAAGTTTACGAGAGTTACGAAAACGGACGAAGGAAAGCGTTTGGCAGAGAAGAAAGGATGAAGAACATAAACACGAATTTGGGCAACCAGAAGTCACAGATGGTGTCGGACAGCAAGTCTGTCATAGTTGTGGGTTTTCGATAGATATCGAGGTGTTGTGAATGTGATATACTACAGGTGACATAAGCACGACAAGCGAGTTGGTCTGTTCCGCTCTCTCTGCCATGTCCGATTCCAACCAAGTAGAGCATGAGCGAATATCGACGTCTCTGGAAGTTGAGCAAATTGACGTCAATCTCTTCCGGTCCAAAACTCTTTGGCTTCCATTTCGCGCCCGAGGCGTTTTTGGAGGGTAAGTTGATAGCATCTGCTGTCAGAAGTTGAGATAACAGCTTTTGTCAGACAGGTGATCAGCCAAGCATTGGTTTCCGCGACCAATTGCGTCGACCCAGCGTTTGCATTACACGTCAGTCCCAATTCACTCAAACCCACTACGTTGCTGACTAGAAGCGGGCCAGTCCATGCACGTACGTCCCAACACTTAGACTACCGTAGGTCCTTGAATCTGAAATCCCTTTGCAGTGCTATTTTCTTCTCAGCGCATCGCCGTCCACCCCTATCATCTATCACGTCGATCGCATACGGCAGGGACGCTCGTATGTCACTCGCTCTGTGAAAGCTGTTCAAAACGGACAGACTGTTTTCATCTTAATGTGCTCTTTCCAAAAACCCGAACCATGGCAACCGTTTCACCAGTGGCCTATGCCAGCTGTTCCGGTTCCGGAAGATTGTGACTTGGAAGAGACCCGCTATCTTCGTCTGATAGATTCAGAGGAAACATCTCCTCGTTTGAAGCAATTGTATCAGGCAAATTTATCAGTGAGCAAGTCCGCATTTCTATACGAGCAGCTAATCCTACCATGTTCAAAGGAACGCTTGCGGAGCCCCATCGCCATCAAACGAGCCCGAGAACATGACATCTCGGAAGATGGAACCGTACGCTACATGTACTGGATGCAAGCCCGCGATATACCCAAATATGAAGCTCCCTTCCAAAAGGTAATTATTACTTTAGTATTTGATAATAAGCGACTCATTCGTACAATCATAATTCAACAGTGCATCCTTAGCTACATCTCAGACTTGTATTTGTGCGCAATCTCCTATCTCTACGTAGATCCCTTCTGATTCGCACCACGCCCTTCGCAAGTATTTCGACTGCATCTCGCGTGATGGGCCTCAAGAGGTTTGAGAAGGGACCAGATGCCGTCAGTATGACGGTGCGTTACCAAGGTCTCGTCCCCATGTTCATTTATTCATTCAGAATTCTAGTCTAGCCTTGACCACTCTATCTACTTTTACAAGTGAGTCTGGGAAGCACCTCTATTACCTTAACCAATGCTCATTTGCTCGCTTGCTCGCAAGCAACGACTTCGATTGTGGAGATTGGTTACTTCATGTCGTGAGTCATCTTTGCCCCATTCGTTGCTGTGTAGTCAACACCAAAATACAGATGGTTTCGCCGAGGACTGGTTCTGGGAGAGGTATCATACAAGGAAGAGTACGTTATTTTCAACTTTCTGTGAGTTCTGATATCATTCTGACTGCTATCAGATGTACACTCGTGATGGAACTTTGGTGGCAGTAACAACACAAGAGGGTGTTGTTCGAGCAAACATACGAGGGCCTAACGGTCCGAAGCTGTAGAACCATTGTGTTACATGTGGATCAACAGAGGTGCTGAGAAGTCTACTCAGTCTCAAGCAGATGTTGCGGATATCAAAAACAATTGATAGCCAAGATTTAGCTTACACAGCCCAACTTTGGAATCATTCGGAATATGACTCGAGTTTTGAAGACGAGTTTCCTAAATGTCTCGCTCCCCAATCACGAGTCATTCTGTGTGTGAACTGTATAGATTACAGGGGCAGAACATTGGATGTTGAGGGTCGACGAGCCCTAATGGCGCAGACAAAAGTAAAACATATGGATGATAAGCTGAACTAGTTTTTTCTACGGAACGAGCAACCTGAGTACACACAGTCAGACTTGGCAATGTGCAGTTAAAGGGATGATGCGGACCTTCTGTTAACCTTGCCCTACCACCCGTGGGTTGGCATAGAATACTTGAGCATGAGGCGCACAGAACGACGGTGTGCGCATGCGAGAATACAGTTGTGATTGCAAAGCATCCTTAAGGTGAAAAACATGAATGTCATGCAAGTAGCAACTGTAGAAGAGACGTACCTGGACACTTGACATCCATAAAATAAGAGTTGGGTGACTGCACGAGTCGCTTGAGCTTGTGCTGGTTTTTTTCGTATTCAGCGGAAGGATTAAGGAGATCGACGGCAAGAGTCTGGTACAGTTCATTGAATGGGGAGCTTTCAGAATTACAAGCTGAATGATTAGCCTACCATGTTTTCGGATGAATGAGAAGTTCTGCTCAAGTAGAATGACTTGTGTATGTGAGGCGAATAAGGTTTGAGTTATGATGCCGGACTTTGAAACTTCGCTTGCCGACTTCGGCATACAAACTGAGGTTGTGGCATTAGCCAAAATTTCCGTTCATCTATGACACCGTGCGGCACAAAGTTAAGTAGGGGAAGCTTGAGATGAGATGAGATGGTAGATGCATCCTTATTGTCTGTCTGGAAATATAAAAAAAGAGTTCATCAAGGGAAGGATGACAGCGGGGGTCTCTTCAATTGTCTTTGTTCTTTGAGAAAAGTTCTGGATCTTTTGTTTGCCTCGTTACTAACAGCATGGGCAATATTCAGATCTGATGCTCTCTGCCTATAAAGCCTCACTTGTCTTCCTCCAGCCTTTCAATTCATCTCAGGCTGGACTTCCCCCAGTCTTCCTTCCCGCGTCAGTTACTTTTGCTATTCTCGGTTAGAATATTGCTGATCCTTTTCATTTATGTAGTTCGTTAGGTCAGCAATACAGTTATCCAAGTATCTATCACTGATTTTTTCTTTCAGATTCTGCTGTCTATTTGTAATATCTTTATCGCTCGCTCTGCGTTTTTCAACGTTTCGCCGGTCGACACGTCGCCTCACGATTTTTACGTCCAGTTACTGTATATCATGGCTGCTATCTCTCCAAACCTTTCTCTTAGTGTTGCACATGCCATCTCTTTCCTAACTCGCCCTCTCATTCCGTCATATCCCGAAACCACGATCATCAAGTTGTGGTCCGTCCTCAAGGCAAATCTCTTGGCTCTTTGGGCCGTGAGAGAGCCCTTCTACAATTCAACTTGCCGTTGCATCACCCTTTCCCCGGACTGTCTGCCTCCCTCTGTCATCTATTCAGCTTGCCTTGCTGCTGGGGTACAGTGGTTTGACTGGATTCCCCTCTTGGGTGGTCGCGAGTTTGATCTTTTCATTGAACCCAGCCATGTTTTTGTCCGATGCGGCAAAAGGTACACGCGCGAAGAACAATTTACCACTGTCTGGGTTGACAATCCCGCTTCTGCCCCTGCCGTCGAACCGTTGTTCCACAGAACTGTGCAAATGCCAATACGAGACAAACGCCAAACGAAGACATTTGCTCAGCAACTTCTGGAGGTTGACCACGAGGACGACGAACAGCTTTTCGCATTGATCGCCGGCGAGGTTAGTTCCCCCCGGTGGATCCAGACGCAGCCCTCTGCCTCCATCAGATCATCATCACCCCTTTCCACCATTTCCTCCCGCTCCCGCTCCAGTTCCCGCTCGTCTAGCTCGAGGTCTTGCTTTTCTCTTGTGTCCTCTGGTTCCGCGACATCTATGTCAACGTCGTCTTCCCCCGCCTTATCTGACAAGCGGTCCTCTCGTGAGATGATCAGGCAAACTCGTGTCTTTGTGGACACGAGTAAAACTGAGATCACTCCTTATGATGGCGGCAAGACGACAGTTTTGACTGGGGGAGTGATGCTTGGCGGTGCGCCCAGCACCAGCAAATCGAAGATGGCGGCCATGAGGCCAGTCAATAACTCGCGCTTTACCCGCTTTTAAACATTGAACATAAATGATCTGGTATCGGCTTTGACGCTTTGACGCTTTCCACGCTTTCGACCTGACTTTTGTTTTCCTCCTTTCGATGTCCATCCTTGTCAACCTTCAGATTATTTTGTACGATTCACGATCTTTGTTATCAGCTGCATATGCATACCCTCATCAGATTTCATCCTGCATCACCGTATTTCCTTTTGACGTTGAACTTCCTCGTTATTCTAGGTTCTCATATAATACCCTCAACATCTCACATCGATATCTCATTACGCCCCTTTGCATGTATGTAGCTAGCTACCTTGCTATAGCTATCATCGGTAATATATGCCGCACACCCAGAGATGTACTGTGCTAGATAAGATTCATTTGTCGAACGCCTCGATGCTTGGTTACATTTGCAATTTATCTGACTGTGGGTGGACATGCCCAGGAAGCTGTAATCAAACTTTGTATGGGTATCTATGGATACAAGGATATATATTTCGGCGCAGTCCCGATATGGAACGGCTAGATCTGATTGATTTTCAGCATGAGGAGTTAACAGAGTGGTGGTCCTTTCCACATACTCCCACCTTACATTTATGTTTCGCTCAATCCCAGCTTTGCAGCTCAGTCGAGCTTTGGCTACTCATGCATCTAACAATGCCCGACTTCCCATTACTCGCGCCTGGGCTAAGCAGGAAATACAAGAGATGTACGACAGTCCCTTGCTTGACTTGGTATTCCGTGCTGCTTCTGTACATCGACAGCACCACGACCCGAGCAAGATACAACTATGCACTCTCATGAACATTAAGAGTGTGTTCTCAACACCCTTGTCCCACCCAAGCTGATCTATCTCTTTCAAAACAGCTGGGGGTTGCTCTGAGGATTGTAGGCACTCTCTCTGATTTTCAGCACATATACTGAGCATGCCACAGGCTCATACTGCTCACAATCATCGCGATATTCCACTCCTACGAAGGCTTCTCGCTTGGTGGAGCTCGAGCCTGTGCTGGAAGCGGCTCGAAAGGCGAAGGAGAATGGAAGCACTCGTTTTTGCATGGGAGCAGCATGGAGAGACCTTGCTGGTAGGAAGAGAGGGTTTGAAAGAATTTTAGAGATGGTCCGTGAAGTCCGCGGGTTGGGGATGGAAGTTTGTACAACTTTGGGCATGCTTTCACCCGAACAAGCCCGACAGCTGAAAGAAGCGTATGTGCCCTTTTCTACTCTTCCGACATCGTAGACGCCGAATCTTTCTTTCACAGTGGATTGACTGCCTATAATCACAATCTTGACACATCGCGGGAATTCTATCCACAGGTACGTTCTTACATCATATACCAGTCGACAATTGTCGAATGCTCAACCCTATCAAAGGTCATTACTACACGGTCTTACGATGAACGATTGGATACCATCAATGCGGTCCGTGAGGCTGGAATCAGTGTCTGTTCTGGTGGTATTCTTGGGCTTGGGGAGTCGGATGTAGACCGCGTCGGGTTGATCTGGGAGGTTTCGAAGTAATTTTCTTTCCTTCTCCCCCATAAGATGTCCATTTTCATTCAAAACCTGTCTAGTATGCCAGAGCATCCGGAATCGTTTCCTGTCAACGCTCTAGTCCCTATCCCTGGAACACCTTTGGAAGAAAACGAGGTCAATATCGTCAACTTCTGCAATTGTCCTTTCTGCTAAATGTTTCAACACACCAGCCGGTACCGTACCATACCTTAGTTCGCACCATAGCTACAGCCCGTATTGTTCTACCCAGCACCATTATCCGCCTGGCAGCAGGAAGAAATACTCTAGCTGAATCACAGCAAGCCATGTGTTTCATGGCTGGCGCGAACGCTGTTTTCACGGGAGAGCAGATGCTAACGACACCTTGTAAGTTTGTACCTTTCTGGAAAATTTCGATCCTGATCTTTCCTGCTTCTAGGTTCGCCATGGGACGAGGCAAGTAAGGTTTATACAAACGCGTTCTCTTTCTGACGCAATGTAGGATAAGGCCATGATGGGCCGTTGGGGCCTTGACGGGATGGAAAGTTTTGAACAGGCAAGCGTTGCCCGAAAGGAAGGTTCTCGAGTGGACCAAATAGATCAAACCCAATTGGGTGGATTCATGCCATAGCGCTTATAGAAAGTCGGAAGCGATAGCTGGTGAGTTTCTCGGTACCGCCATTCGAAGACATCAAAATCCAACGAATTCTGTAGGGATGAAGTAAATCCGATGTAACTAATCCAAAGTCAAGGCATATTTGTGTATGTGCACGAATCTATGTCTCCAATTATCTGGGTCGTTTCTGTTTAGTCGACCTAGAAGTGCTACCAAGTTGTACTGTACACAGTTGACACCGATGAAGGGAATGTAGGTGTACTGCCTGTTTCCTAAGACGTAGCTTTTTGCGCTTCTGCTCCGGCAACCTGTCAGATCAGGTCAAAACCACTGTATGTCCCCATTTACGGACGTCGTTACCTTGCACGAACTGACTGCGAATCTTGGATCTAGGTGAAAGTGGTGAGCTGTCATCAAACCGTGCTTCGGATCTACGTCACCTTATGCGCTGGTTCCTGAATATCACCAATGCAGGACTGCTACCTCTTGCTTTCCACAGCCACGTCTGAGTGGGGGCCAAAGGCCTGAATATCTAGTACGCAACTTCTTTCTCCCATGAGGGATCTCTTTTTTGTCTTCAAGTACTTGATGATCTGGTTCTCTCATGACGTCCTCGAGCACTCCAACTTCGTCGATGCATGTATCAGTTTCCTTGCCCCTCAGCAATACTCGATCCTTCTTGTCCTAGTCTTGGGGCAGAAACAAATCTGGGCTCCCCTTTGCCCTCTGCCCTTCCTAGATGTGTTTCTAGAATACAGCCTCAAGAGTACATATCTTCTGAATGATGCTCTGACTTGAGACTGATACCTGGAATGCAGATATGTCGCAGTCGCGGCTGTGGTCGTGTACATCGGCGCCATTGCAAAGAACGACCACTTCGAAAAGATTCCAATGGTAGCGTAAGTCAGCCATGCAGCGTTCTCAGAATCCACGCAATCAACTTTCCGTAGCCGGGTATGTATAGTGGATTATAGAGGCAAAGCCATCCTGGACACATTTGTCCGCCCCACGTTAGTGTATAAAAGCATTAAGCCACTGATTCCTCATAAAGTTCAACTATTCCAGCCATAGGATCGAGAATTATAGGGTGGCAGAGACTGGATTGCAGCATTCGGATCTGGCGAATGGTGTGCACAATACCTGTTCGAGAACCTTTCGAGACTGAATCAACACATTGCAGCCCCGCACTTCCGAGATATCCAACTGCGAGTGGCAGATCTTATTCAAGATAAAATTCTTGTCGGACACGGCTTGTGGAATTTTTTATCGGTCCGTTTTCTTACCCCGATCCTAGTTGAACAGGCGACCGAATTCTTTATTAAGGTATTAGGGCTATCGCATCCAGCCTTACGGACCCGCGATCTCGCGTTATTTCGGCCTTTTCGCAAGAAGCTTAGAAGCAAATCCGCCATTAGCCTTCCTACGCTCGTTCACTTATTCATGGGCCGAAATATCGGGATGGACTACGAAAATCCTGTTAGCCATTTTTGTGGTTTAAAATAAGTACTGTGACTGAAAACACATTCTAGCTCGAGATTGCTCGTGCCTCTGTTGACCTCTTTCGTTGTTGTGAAGAATTATTCGAGACAGCGATTCTGGATGGCGAATGGCCATGCAATCTTCCCCCTTCGACGTACGCAGAGTACTTTAATTAAGTCAGCTTATGTAAGGAGAGTAATGATCTAAAATTGGATTCCTTTTCACTCATTCAAGAACATGAATCAACGCTCATCGTATCAGGAATCTTTCACGTATGTCGTTATGCCTCCTTTAATAAGTTTCAATTCATTCGCAATCTCCCTAGCGATGACCTCCCTTTACTTCCCTTGAGTGACCAAAATAGTTGGTATTATCCTTCCCATGGCTACAGTTCAGCCGATAAGGATTTGCGTGTGGGTTCAGAGGTAGGAAATTGGGGGGAAAAAACAGTCAAAGGCGCACGATGGCTTCGTCGCGGTAAGATCACGTTATGGGGTCCAGGAATGGACGACTGGGAGGCAAGTGCTGGTCGATGTTCCCCGCGGTTCATTCTGATGTATACACAGGCGGAGGAACGTGCTAGAAAACGCGTAAGGCTTCTGCTCCCACAACCGCGGCGTTCCATGTCTCCTCCGTCACTCCCCCACCTGTCTCGCTCTCCATCCCCTCCTCTAATTTCGCCCTACCCTCCCCCGATATCTAACCATCAAACCTATTCGTCTTTTGTTATGGATAAGGCGGTGACTCATACCTTCCGCTCAAGCCTGTTAGATGAGTTGGAACATGCGACGAATGAGCTGATTGAAGGTGAAGCGATGATGAAGAGGGCCTTGGGAAAGTTGTGGTATGTTATGGGTGAAGATCCTGATCAACGCTCTGGGGAAGCATCGCTGGTTCTTAAACGTGAAGAGGAGCTTGACACCGAAGATCAAGATGACCGAAGCCGTAGACTTGCACGCGCACCCGACCTAACTTTACCAATTCATAAACTTTTTTTGCTATCTTACCCCAGTGGAGGTCCGCCAGTCTTCGAACCGTCCCATTTCGCCTCGCCCGAAATGCAGCTGGAAAGCTTAGAAAAATCATTGGCGACGCTCCGTGAACTACAGGATGATGGTCGCGAGTATGTAGAACGACTACAGGAGATTCGGGAGGGTCTTGGAGAAGTGAGGGCCCAGAGGAATAGTATCTGGGATATGGTGCGCGAGCGGGTGGTGATGGAGATGCAGGACGCAGCCTTCAGCTCCATATCATAAAGCTAATTGGATCAAGTCTGGCGAATAGAAGTCGTGGATCGATTTGCAATGCATGAACATGAACCTCATTATTTTCGTCCACACTTAGGCTACTAACATTCCTGTTGTTTCTGCCACAGAGCGTGGAGCACTTTCAAAGTTGCACACGGAGGCGCCGTACGCTTATGTACTAGATCAAATCATTCGCATGTCAACTGCCAACTTTTTCCCAAATTCTCACTACGATTCTTGCCTTCAGTCACTGAACTTAACATTTCAACATGGACCTTCCAGATGTTTCTGGGTTGAGCATCAGTGGCCCAAATGAGGCTGACCCAGAGTCGGTGGAGGATCCATGTAAGATTAATACATATGGAAAGTCTCTTCCTTATGCAATAGAGCCCTGTTCAAAAATGCTGGAGATGCTCGACTTCATCGTGCTACGCTTAACACAATGCTTGGAAGCCAGGGATTATGACGTCGGACTGCTGCAGTGGAGCAACATGTTGACCTAGTAAGTCCGACTTTAATTGATCGTGGGATTTCCAGTTGAGTGAACGTCACTCGCAGCTGGCGTATGTTGAAATGTCCTATGCCGAAAGATATACGCATCAAGCTAGCCAAGGTGTATTTTCATGTCAGCACGATCCCAGGAATGCCAACGCAACTTGTGGACACATGCTCCGACGCTTTCACAACTTTGACAAAATCTAAGAAAAAACTGTCAATCAACGATATGAGGCTCCCATGGAAACCTATTTACAACATCCTGAGCGAAGACTTGTTTCTGTCCCGGCGGCAGTTTGAACATACGTATGCTTTGAGTTGTATTCTATGGAACAGTAGTGATGGAACAGATTTATAGACATTTGTCATGGTATATGGGACATATAGCCGATAACGCACGAAGGTTTTTCCATCCTGCCGCCATTGAAGAAATGCTGTCTACCTTTGTACCTCTTGTGGACGGGAGTAAGCTCGATGTGAGTGATTGGTTGGAAGTTTTCCTTGATGCTCACGAAGGACATCAGAGTCTTCTTGCGCCCCAGTACTATCTGTTGACGTTCTTGCCACTCACTCACCCACAACCTTACTTGTCAATGTTATTTAGGATGTGGGAGTCAATAAACTCCTACAAGTATGATGAACGGATGTTGGACTTCCTGTCGAAGTTGACGGAGATACATGTCGTTCCTGAAGTTAGTGATCCGCGCAAGATGGCTGAAATTCCAGATGATGAACGATCGGAAGACGAAGGGAGACCTAGTTGGTCTGGAGACAGTTTCAGTGATCTTCCTGACAGCGCAACATGGCCAGGTATCTACAAAGATGTTGGAATATTTACGGAACACGAATGGCACCTTGTGATGTGCAAATGCCTAGCATCTATGGGTGTGCATGACTGTACCTCATCCTGATTATTGTATCCATAATCCGAAATCATCCAGAAATCCCGCTTGCAGATGCCGGATCGCTTACAACCGGCCCATCTGCGGACAATGAAGCTAGTTTTGAAATTGGACGATTGCCCGCACCACAGTGGAGAATATGTAAGTCCGTTTGAAGTCGTTCGTTCGTGATCATTCTGACAGGCTCACAGCGTCTCTGGCACATATCATCGTTTATTCGATGGCACCAGACAATGTGGCTATGCCGCCTTCTAATACCCCCACTCCTCTCTTTTCGCCATCACCGTCTGGAACGAAGACTCCACGAATTCACACAACTCCGCTAGGTGAATATCTTGCAGCGCCATTAGGGAGGGCCGCCCGCCCGAATGTTGAGACTTTTTCTGGTGGCTCAAAGGCATTGGACTCGTTGGTGAGACTCATTGCATCCACTGAAAGCTTTTTCCATCCTTCAAATTCTGGGCCCTGGACTAATGACGTATGTTTGCACTGGAAATTGATCACAAGAAATTATTAGCTGACTGATACCTTTGTCGTTATCTTCAGCTAAGCGCATTTATCAAATATATTGTGTATGATTTCAACAAGCGTAATTCTCATTGATGATCTGGGCATAAATTGGCCGCTGAGAACAATATAGGATGGTACGAGGAACGCGAACCGGATTGCAAAACACCGGTGGTCTGTTTCTATACCCAACACTTTAATTCTTGCTCAGTAATGGTTTCACAGCATCGTCGACTAACGAAATTTATGAAACGGGAGCTTGTCAAGTCTCTCAGAACAGTAGCCCTCCTTGCAATGTTCTCCCAAGATTCTACAACAGTTTCTAACATCCAGAGCGCTTTATATTCAATGAGCATCATGGAGCCTGATCTCATATTGTATCCCATCCTAGAACGAGCTGTACCTTCATTAGAGGCGCAAAATGAGGTCTGTTGTATCCTCAAAATCTGTTTCTTATCTGACGTTAAGCATCTATATAGACTCAGAGGACAATTGCAGTTATTAAAGCCCTGGGAGCAGTTGCACCGGCAATCGTTTCCAGAGAAATTTATTATCCGGGAGCAAAGTATCTTGTACCCATCCTTCAGCTCCTCATCCCGGGCATCGATCTTGTATGTTTAACAGTCGTTACGGTGGCTACTGAAGCATCCACTGATTGCGGTCTTGTAGAATGATCCTTCGAAAACGGTAATGCCTAACTTTTTAGTCAGCAAACTCATTAATTACTTCCAATCAGCTCTGCACTACATCCTTTCTGGTTGATGTATCTCAGTCTATAAAGTTCGGGGATCTGACCGCCAACGAAGAATATCCTGTCGTCCTCCTTGATTCAGAACCAACATTAGCTTTAGGCACCTCTATCTCTCCGTCGTTGTCTACGCATGAGGTATATACCGACGTAGAATCTCGACTTGGTGATGAAAAAGAAGACGCCTTACTCAGAGTCAGCCTTTTCAATTTCAGACCATTTCTCCCTATCTCAGTTCCAAATAGGACTCAACAAGTAGTTTCCCGGACTGGGTCGCCAATTTCATTTGTCGAGTTATTCAGTTGCTGGAAAACCTCCCTGATGAAGGCTTGGCAAGTGGAGCAACTGAGGGCGAGTGTATATGATCCACTTGACATAGTCACACTAATCCGTTTCAACAGTTCAAGTTGTGGATGCTGTAATCTGCGCATGCAGCCAAATTTGCATTCACCTGTCTGCGCCGCTGTATGACCTAGTCTTGAACATGATATTTGATTACACCAGTACCAATGGACGACCTAACGCCGTGCAGGTCATTCATCAACTTGTGGAGTGTGTGGCAAATGCGAATCCCGACAAGGCTTTGGCCAAATTTTTGCCGTTCTGCTCGAAAAATATCAGGTTAGAACTCGAACATGGTGCTAGTTCTGTGAGGACGACCTCTGTGTCAAACCCTCTTCCATCTGATGCCACGTTACATTGGAGTACATTCACTTTTCTGTGTAAGTTTCTCATGTTTGCTCATGATCTTCTAGATCTTGCTATCTTACGTGGTGCTATATATAAGTATGTTTATAGATTGAGGTTATGTGACGCTTCTAATGGCACCCTATCGCAGTGATGGCCGAGTAGTAAGTTCACATATGTTTTGCAAATCCAATAACGCAACAGTTCGTACGTAGGTTCTGAAACACAAAGATGAGTTACTGGAGCTCCTGCGGTTGCTTCACAACAAAACATTTTCGAAGCGGGGCTATTCCTGGAGTGGAAAAATGCTCTCCAGTGTGCTGCTAACCCTGACCAAGACCTACCCATTAGAAGATAAATTTGCCAATCCTCAAGAGTGGAATAGTGATGGTCAGTATACTGACTAGATCTAAAACAGAATTTGACGTTCTTTTTACAGAGTTTTGCTCTAAGCATCATCGTCATTGGGGCAAACTGTACAAGCAGGGAGAAGTTGTGGTTTGTCTTTATGTTCATTACATGTTTGTATAACTTAATGCACAACTACTAGCTATCATGGCATGTACCAAGCGACGACGAGATTGGCTTCGCTATTCGCATATTCGAGGAAATCGTGGAGCCGACCCTTGCCGTATTGGAAGGCCTAGTCTTGCCCGGTAAACAAGACGATTTCAACTCTAACCTCCCAATTTTGATTCATTGCATTAGGCATTGTTCGAGACGAAGTGTGGCGCAATGAGTTCTGCCGGTATGTCAAAGCGGATTTAATAACTTTCTGTTAATGTCCAGTTCACGAACAACGTGCCCACCAGACATCTGAGCTTCGTTCGCAACGGTTTTTCCGGAATTCCAACCTTAGTCAAGGAAATCTTCACTCCCAATGAACTTTCATATGCAACTTCAACTAGTGATATTCTGTAAGCTTCTGGCTTGCTAAGATGTCTCGTTATCGCTGAAAGACATTCTCAAGTGACGAAATTCCTGAAATGATAGCCCCCATAGAGAACGTCGAGGCTGGATTCTGTCTAACCAACATAGCAGATCCTCGATTTCGATACATCACTTCGCTGAAGCGCCGTTTTGGAATTTTTTTGCATTCAGCATCTGTAAATCTGCGCCTGCAGAGTGAGGAGAACGTAGTTGATGTCGTTGACATGCTGGTCAGTGCAGGATCAAGATTTTTTTCCCGAGTTTCATGTGGTTTAGATCAGAGCTGTGCGGACTTATATGTTGGAATACGGCGAAAGCAAGGACAGGTATAGCAATCATTCTTTTTATGGACATGATCTGATGCCTTTTGTATCAGTTATTTCCTAAACGATGAGCAATACCGGTATGAGAAGAACGCAGCCCACCAATATGCTCACCAAAAGGTCTGGCCGAGAACTGTGCATGTCAGCCGGGCACGGTAACTCATTGTTGCTCCCCTGGTATGCGTGAAACTAACTTGCCGTTGCAGCTATTACCATTCGTCGCGTCTTCGATGGAATTCCATAGAACGGCGGCGCGGCGCATTAGAGGATAGTCTTATTGATGAGCTCGTGGAGTGGTCTCTATGGCGGTATGCAGTCATCAGACGGTTAGCCCTGGTTCCTCCCATTGGTGAATTCGTAATTATTTCTTGCGTTTAGAACTAGTCAATCCCTTTTAGACTCAATTTGTGAAGTAAGGTGATGACTGACATCAGTTAGTTACGTTTCAAGTAATATTTTTTCAGGTTTATGACGGCGTTCGTCGCCGGGCCCTTCCTGTATTATTCGAATCCCTGGAACAAGGCACGGATGATGACCGCATGAAAGGCGCCTTATGGACCGTCAGTTCAAACCTTTTCGGTGGCTATGCCGTTTCTGGTAAGCATTTATGTTTCAGGTTGTTATATTTCCTACATCCTTCGGCAGAGCCCAAATTAGCTCTGAAACTAGCTAAGAGCCTTTTCTCGTGTCAGGCCAATGAAAACGTCTGTCCATCGACTTTTGGTATTTTTAATCTCACCCTACCTACATCTCCAACAGCCTTCCATTCAAAATCACCTTTCTATCCTCTTCGACGTCTGTTTGTATCATTTGGTGATCCGTCTGAAAGCGCGCATACTGACTTCATACAAGATCTAGATAATTTGACTGAACCTTGCTTCCTTGTATATGATGTCCCCACGCCATCATTTGAAAAAGCACTTTCGCATCTCCGACTCAGCCTGAAAGTCGATTCCAAAGAAGACTCGTTGGTATTGCGATGCAGAGAAAAACGGCTTGAGCGCGTGCGAACTATGAATGAAGTCATTAAAAACTGTGTCAGTCAACGCTCCGAGACCCTGATAAATACATGACATGCCATCTAAAACATTGGATAGACTGCCGCAATCTTAGAGGTCGCCAACTCCCCACAGACCCATTGGCGATACGTTATATTTGCAATCAGATGCCTAATCACTCTAGTGCGACGCGACTTCCCCTCGTCCTCGTCACAAACATTATTTTTCTTAGAGAAGACCTATGACGATCATCCTACCATAGTAAGTTCCATGTAAATGCCAAAGTAATTGTAACATGATATGTGTTTTTTATCCACAGCGTTATGTACGTTTATAGGTTCTACAGTTTGTTAACGGATCAACCTAAGTTTTTGAATCTAGTATGCCCAACAAGCTATCATGAAGATCGCACGCTACATCAAACTCCGAACATTTTGCAAGACATCTGGTGACCTAGCCCTGATGCGCGGGACCAATCCGCTGAAAAGGAGCATGGTTATAGAGCCATCGCTTCAAATAGCCCCCGATTTCTTGGCTCACTTTAGGAAGCATTTCGACATGAAACAGATGGCTCGAAGTCCGTAAGTCTTGTATGATCTATAATTATCCTGCTGCAACTAACTGAGGGATAGGGTATTTTGTGACAAAGATCCGCCAGGATGGATAGCTTGGAGGGACTCTATTTCACTATATATTATTCCCGACAGCAAGGAATCGACGTTCCAATCGTGGGACCCATCGAATGACGGTGCTGTCGTTGTGCTTCATGGAACAGTCACGGATTCATCATACTGGGAACAACTGGCCGTCTATTATTCAGAAGAGAATCACGAAACTACGATTAAACAGGACAATGTGTCTTGCGTAAAATCCATATGTAAGATGACACTCTTTTTGGGGATGCTTTGTCTCGACTATTTGCGCAGTCCAGATCCTGGAGGACGAGCCATTTGAAGCCTTAAGACCTACAATGGAGAAAATGATTGCTGACAAGGACCGGGACCCACAACGTGCTGCGGCAGAACTCATCGCCGGCGTTATTGGAGGTACTCACCGATCCTCGCGAAGAGGAACTATTTTTGACCTACCCATCCAGGTTCAAAGCATTGGCCCCCCAACAAACGACGTAAACTCTGGGAATGGTTCAATCCGTTCGTTGAGCAAATATTTAGGCAGAACATTACAACAGACACGTTGATGATTTGGACGTCGTTTTTAGAGGTAAGCCGGGCTGGCATCGTTTGCACCTTTCTGACATAAGTTGCAGTATATCTTCTACCACACTGACCCTCGTAGGGTCCAACCGCTGGTGGACTACATCTTCCAGGCATTCATCTGCTTAGATTACAATGCTGAGATGGCGTTCGATGCCACTAAAGTATTGTCTCTCTTCAGAGCATGCTATGAGCAACTCGGCCGCAAGTTTCTACCTTGGACGGACGATGTCATATCACAATGCTGGACCGAGATTGATAGCGAACACGACGAGGTGAGTCCGGTCATCATACGTTCATAACGTATATCATGTTGAAGTAATACGACCCAGGTACGTGGCTACATCGGCGAGCTTCTTGCGTTTTCGGAAAAAATCAAGGTAAGCATGTATTTATCCAGTTATGTATATCTAACTGTTCTGCAGTGGCAGCCAAAGCCATCTTTTCCGACCACAGAAGTCTTCGTCAATGAGTGCCGCACTCGTCCCCTGGATTTTGACATTATGAACATACGAGGAGTATATCACAAGGAACGAATCTTGGAACTCGTTGATCGCTTCCAAGTATGGCACAGAGAACGAGTACCTGGTGTTCGAGCTTTCCAGTGTATGTATGACAGGTGCGCTTTGGATATAAACTTCCAAGAAGCAAGACTTACATTTATGCAGAGTCGGAATAACCGTCTGCAAATGGCTGTACCAGTCACTGCATGATGTTCATGCTATCTCAACCTTCGACTACATTTTATCGCTGATGGTATATATTACATATTATCTGGATAAACTATGATTGATCGTAGCTTTACAGCCTGAGCTGTTCCGGTTCACTGAAGGTCTATTGCATGTCTTATGTTAATTCTGTGCTGACACCGAACTTTTCAGTACATGACAATGACGAGCTCGCTTCACGTGCGAGCACCCTAATGGTACAGATGTGCGGCGTAACGCCTCCCTTGCCATTAGTGAATCCAATTTTGGATGCCATATTTCAGGCTATACGAAGCTCACCGGTCCGTCCTGGGCTCCCTTGCTATTCACCTCGCCTGATCCCTTTCGTAGTCATGGAGAGTGCGGTTGAATGCTCTTCCTCTTGTCCAAGGTGAGCGTTTTTCACTTTCCATGTAACGTTCATACGCATGGCCTGGTTGCCAGTGTTTTATTTCCGTCAGGTTCCTTTGATCAGTGAGGTCAAAATTATTGAGATACTCGAGGTTAGCTCTCTGCTTCTTTTTAGTCTGCCACTCCTCGACTTTGTCACCGTAGGTTCTCTGCAGATGTTTGGACGACGAGGTAGTGGAAGTGAGGGAGATGGCAGCAACGTAAGCTTAAAACGACACTACATGAAAATGTATCCGTTTCAACTTTCTTTAGGACACTGTCGGGGATTCTTCGCCTATCGCCACGGCGGAGCATGCTCACTCTGAAGGTAAGCCTTCGGAAGTGTATACATACGTCAAACTGAAAGTAATCTCGTCACTCACCCTAGGCTCGTTTCGTCCGGTTGGCGAAAAATACTCACATTCCTGATCGACAACATGCCGGATACAATAAAGCGATTCGGCAACGTCATGCAGCCATTCTTGGGATATGCGCCCTCGTTGACAGTTATCCATACACCGTTGAAAAATGGATGCCTGACCTACTTGCGAATGTGTTGGCTGAGCACACCTATGATCCCGTAGGTAATTATTGTTTCTCGCTGACATTTGACCCTCATGATGGTCACAGGCTCCCATCTCCACAACAGTTCGAAAATGTGCTAGTAATTTCAAGAAAACACATCAGGATACTTGGCATGAAGATTCGAAACGCTTCGACGATGATCAACTAGCAGCATTATCGACTTTGCTGACGGGCTCTTCATATTGTTAGTGCATCATCCCTCTGACTATTCTCAAACGATTTCTGATATGACAAACAGATGCTTAAGCGCTTAAACTAATAGTAAATTACCAGGTGTCCAAAGGTCGCCTTGGAAGGATGGACTGAAAGCCGGATATCTGTATGAAAGATAGGCTGGTATATAGGCCGTGGATCCACTTAGGCCGCGAAAGTGTCGATGTTATGTCACGAGCATTATACGCGTAGATGAGGAGTGTGATTCGGGCGAGTCAGTGTCGGTGACTGAAGAGGCAAATACAACGTTGCTCCTCCGTCTTCAAGGTCGGAATCCGAGTTGCCCAATCCTCGCTCTGAAGTCTCAATACCGTTTGCGGTGCCTGTACGTGAGCCTGCCTGGGGAATCATATCAATGGGTGCCTGCGCACGGTTCTGATAGCCTGATTTAACCCTGTTGTTAGAAACCGACTCCCTGAAGAAAGATAATTCGTTGGGAGGGATAAGGAGCAAAGTTTAAAGATACGTCACCTGATCTCAGCAATCAAGTCGTCAATAGCATACCAAGCCAAGGGTCCATAAGCGATGCCCCTCCACCAGCCCATTAGATCGGCAGGAACAATGTACGCATGTGCATGAAGATGGTCCGTAACTGGAATCTGGTTGTCCTTGAATGGCGGAGTAATGAAGCCTATCCGAAATTGAGCGGTGTTGCTTGGCAGCGGGTTGCTAGAGGGATATGTAGAATTTGGTAATGAGGATGGTGTTACAGCGGGAGATGATGATGGAACAAGGGAAGTGAGCAATCGCGTTGCCAGGTTTCGGATATTGACTAGTAGCGGTAGGTCACTTGAGGACTGTAGACTTGTGAACAACCAGCAATGGCAGAAAAAATACACGACGCACAAGAGTGTATATCGACGGGACATGCAAGCTGGATACCAGTAAGTAAAAGATCGCAGGAAGGAAAGAAAGACAAACTTGAAAGCTATGATGATGTGCCCCTTTGATGAAAGAGGGTGTGCCTTCTCGCGATAGGCGGTAAAGTTGTCATCGCGCCAAAGGACTTCAGGTTGAGTTGAGCCAGGTGGAAATGAAGGAGATAAAGGAGAATTTGGAGTTGCGTGAGATGCAGAAGAGACTATGCCACACAATGGACATCCAGGTTTAGGAGCATAGGCCATGATACAAGCAGAACAGCAGAAACAGCCGAAAGACTTTGACTCCCGATCACGTGTTACATCATGTCTTCAACCATTCAGGCCTTCGACCTCTTCAGGATAGATCTAGACGACTACAACAATAGAAGAGAACACCTCATCAAGGTATGACACTCACCTACTCCGATCAATAATTCATCCTCTTCACAGTCTAGTCGAGATGTCACCAACTTGTCTAAAAAGATCATTTTCCTGCTTCATCGCATTCTCACCGACGACTCGGCCGACGATCGCACTCTAGCCTTACGTGCGGCTTCCCGTGCAAAGGAAAAACTCCGTGAAGTTCAGGCAATGTATGCTGCTTTGAAGGATGAGCTCCAAGGCGATCGCTTCTGGCGATATGAACGTCAGGTATCGCCTGGGCTTCAAGAGTATATCGAAGCCCTGAGCTTTACGCACTATCTGGAACATGGAACTCTTATCAAGTTCGAACAAGTTCAGGATACACTCCGCGACCCTGATGGAGTACCAGTGCGTACGCGTAACTGTATATCGCGTACATATAATGCAATCTCTTTGTTCTTCTATGGTTTGGATAGTATTTTCCTTTAACAGTGTCCGACTACCTTTTGGGGCTGTCCGACTTGACGGGTGAGCTGATGCGGTTCGCAATTTCTGGCATTTCCCGCCGGGGTGGACGAACCAAGGCAAACGAGATTTGTGCATTTGTGAGAAATTGCAAAGCAGGTGGGTATACTAATCTCGACTCTCGATCGTTCTCTGAATGATGCTTTTTGGCAAGATTTCGAGCGCTTGACTCCTTATGTACGAGATCTTTCCAAGAAACAAGCTGTAACTGCACAGTCCCTCGAAAAGATTGAAGATGGTGATTTATTAACTTCCGCCTTTTCAAACTAGGACTACTTATAATACCTTATCTAGCTGCATATGCCATTGCAGTCCGTGGCTCGGAATACGACTTGCCTCAGGACATCCTGGATGACATGGTCGCTGCGTCAATATCAGCCTTCAGCACCAGTGGATACGGACACAGTGAATTAAGAGGGGGCTCCGAACGTCGGACAGACGACGACGCTCATGCAATGTAACATAAGTAATACAACTACATGTACAAATGAAATCTACAATATAATAAGTAGGATACATAGTACATAGTACATGTGATGCTACACAAACTTGGTATAGTACAAACTTTCGTCAGCAGTCGTATACTCAGGCTACACTTATCTTGAGCAGTCCCCCTGTTCCTCCGTCGACTTCCAAAAGTGAACTATATTCGTCAAGTTTTGTAAACTTAGAATCTACCTTGTGTCCATTTAAGTCAACCGCAATGAGGGCCGTCGATATTGCGACACCTGTGGACCGGAAAGCAGCTGTGACATTTCCTCCACGAGTCTCCGCCAGCAGTGAATGTAATGAGAAGCTATGAAGCTGTCCTGGCCCATGATCGTCTGCTGCAACAGGGACCTCCGACGCCGCTAGCGTGACTTGGTTCTCGCTTTCGCTTTCGATCGTTGAAAGGCGTTCTCGCGTCGCCTGAGATTCTTTCTCATCCGTGGGTCCTGAGTTTGACACGTCGACGTTCTCGCCAATGCGACCGAATAAAAACGGATACAGTGGTGCGAAGAGAAAAGTCGCCATGGAAAGAAGGTAGGCTAAAATAATAGTGCCCGGGGCTGGTGTCTGAATCTCGAAGGGAGATGCATCTTCAGAAGAGTTGCGGAGAGCTGGCCCCAGCTGAGGATTGTGACCTGGTGAGACGGATGTGGATGTTTCGTGGTAAGACAGAGGAGGTGAGCTAGGCTTGAGATGAGGAGATGATGGTGGTGTAAGTAGATTTCCTGAATCAAACTCGGAATGAGGCCTAATAGACTTGCAACTACTGAGAATAGACAACTGGCACTGCCCATCTTTGAGGTTAAACACTGGGCTCATCACAAATCGTCCTCCCGAGGGATCCATCAAAAGTAAAACTTCTTCATTAGGCCTCGTAAAGAAATGTATTCTCAGGTTGAGAGGGGAGAAAATGGAGAATTGTGTGACATCATCAGGTAAAAGGGCAGCTAATTTATTTGACGCGATCCGTATAGGGCCCGTCGTCGGAAGGTGACGCGGTATCATAGGAATCACAAGAACCTTGAGGAGATGCCTTCCTTCCCACCGAGAGGTCAATAGCAACTGTCCCATGTCTGTATCTAACAAGGCCTCACATGCATCAGATGGGCAGTGAGCAATCATGTTGTTCACCAAAGAGTGCAAGTCAGAATCGGACCCCGAGCCGGGGGTCTGTAATAGCAAGGAGCCAGCGCCCGACACCGTAATGGCGCCTGAGGATGAGACTGTGAATGTGATGTCTGGGGAGGCACTCAGAATGTAGGTTGGATCAAGTAGCACGGAGTGTGACAAAACGAGTGGTACAAGAAAAGTCAAGGAAGCCGTCTTTGCATCGAAAAAACTTGCAAGGGGGTATCCATAAGTCTTTAATGCAGATAAGGGCGTTATGTTATGGCTCACCTTTCTCTGCCAATCGACTGGATAGAATAGGCTGATGGGCTGGAGAGTTTTGCGACTTCTAGGCCATCAACAGATTTACCGCTATGAGTCCAGAAATATCCGCCATGCTTAATTGACCATCCCTCGTGGAGAATAAAGTTAGAGTCTGTCTGAGATTGCTCAAGGACGATGGTGCCATTCTGGCCGTATTGTCCAAACCACTTTATCTCCCCCGTGGGATAGACGAGACGATAAGTGAATGAAAAAAAGTACTTTTGACTAGTAAGGGGAACAGAGAGCTGGAGGGATAAAAGAATGTGATTTTGAGAGGTGTTTCTCTCGTGAGTGGAGGTGCCAACTCGTAGAGGAACGTCGATAGGAATGGTTGAGCCTGAGACCGGAAATGAAGGAGTCTGGAAGTCGAACGCACACCAATCGGCACTAAGACCGTCTAAACAGACATCGGACCAGAGCTGTAGGACTGCAGCATCCTTAATAAACTGTGCGTGGCATGCATAACTCAAGGCAGCGGTAAAGTTAAGAATGGCGGTGGGCTGAAATGGTGGGATGGAAAGATGGATTTGGTTTGGGAGGGGCGGGGTGAAGGATATGTCCATTGTACGAACATTCGGCGACAAAGTGGAGTTATCAGTTATAATCATACTCCAGTCCTCCTCCGTCGAAGACTCCTTCTCCTTGCTTCCCACCTCCTGACGTCACTATCAGCCGAGCCATTCGCTTCCACATCTCCATCTTCCTCCTCATAATCATCATCATCGACATCCTCAGGAACCATCAAGTACAAAATGTCCATATCCATTCGGTCGATAACTTCCATTACCTTTCGTTGTTTTCCCTTCTCTATCGTTCCTTTCTTCGCTCTTGCTACAACATCCTTCCTCCATTTTCTGCACATCGATTAGATATGATCCCTATGGCAGTTTATATCGTACTTACTCCTTGCGGGAGTTCCACTCCACATACTTGGTTCCACCTGACATCCAGTGTTCATTCCCGCTGATCCCCAAAGCTTGAACGTGCTTTTCCACAGTGTTGTCCATTGCAATGTTCGGGATCATGGGTATGTCCTTTGACAGTTTTGTACGGCAGACCGCACAAGTGCCATTATTCTGGGACAACTGTGAGCGAAGGTTTCGAGCATGCACAGCCTCCAAACCTTCTTCATGCTCCACTGCCATCCGCAATCTCCACAGAAACTATGTCCACATGGATTTCCAAGATGGGCGGCAGCACTGACAAATTCATTTTAGCTTTACCCCGTAGACGTATCGAGTACATGACTTGACATGTCTTACAAGATATCACAACATCTACAGCACGCGGTTTAGAATAGATCAGGTCCATATTAAACGTCAGCACGAACTTACATAGGACATGTGAACTCATCCTCAAACTCAGATAACACCTGACAGAGATCCTCATTTGCCTTTCCTTTACCTTTTTTTAAGGGCAAATGAGGATTGAGTGGCGAAGATCTGGATCGTTGTTTCTTCCGTGCAGGCGAATCGAGATCGTTTTCAAGTTTGCGTTTCGTCGAAGCTTGCATTGTCAATCAGATTGACGTCAGTTGCCCCAAACTCAACGCAATAAAATGATCGACGTACATGATGTGCCTACTGGCCGCGGTGAGCATTTAGTATCTAAGCTTAAGCTGAGTGTCATGGAAAGATACTGGGGCATACACAAACACACTTTGTGAAATTGTGATGTTATTGGTGAGTTTGGTTGGGGTGAGGAGCAGGTGAGGTGATGATCTTGCCGAAAAGTAATTCACATACATGCTGCTCTCATGAATATCCGGTCAGTTGATCAGCGCTAATTGGACACGGAGGATGCTCACATGAGGGGATCGTTCTGGAGACACTGTGTGTGTCACTGTGAGCTGGGTATTGCTGGTTTAGTGCGGGTGTAATGATCAACTTCAACTGTA
This sequence comes from Tricholoma matsutake, assembly GCA_026075535.2. Classification (NCBI taxonomy): domain Eukaryota; kingdom Fungi; phylum Basidiomycota; class Agaricomycetes; order Agaricales; family Tricholomataceae; genus Tricholoma; species Tricholoma matsutake. The sequence goes on along the minus strand of AP026540.1, from coordinate 6,082,875 downwards.
AAGCACCATTAAACGAAGATGGGCAGGCTTGACCCTGGGTAGCATTCCGCTCCAAAGTGTCCAATTCCGTAAATGTGTCCTTGTCTATCTCATCGAATGAATAATCCGACGAGGTCGCACTGAGTGATCGGTTTTCACGTTCCACTTGAAACTCATGGTTTGGGAGGTTTTGTGTGTTAATGGAGTTTGTGGGGACTGAAAGTACGGTGTCCCAGTCTACTCCTTCGAGATTTGCCAAATCATCGGCGACATAGAATTCGTCGTCAGACATGATGGTCCTGGTCAACTTCAAAATTAACGAGAACCATCGCGTCACGTGTCACGTGTCTAATTATACGACAAGGAGTTTCACGCCCAGAGATTCAAAAATAGCTCACACACCGACACTCTGGCTGTGTCATATCCTTGCAGCTCATTCCAACTTGGCGTGGCGCCAAGCTGAATTTTGAACACGGGTTCGAGTCCAGATGGTCAAATCCAGGGTCGAGTGAAGTACGTGTCATATTCATAAATTCATCAACGCACCCCCAAGCATGCCAATCACGATAGTGGATAAAACTGCGGATATATAAAGATACATGTAAGATACAACCATGTACACTGAGATGACTGACAAGACTGACAGAATCAGAAGCCGACAAGAAAAAAATGAATGGGTAACATGCTCTTGTTTCATGATTCATCCCCATTTAGTGCTCGACTTGGTCTTGAAGACAGCAGGGAACCGATAGCCATCGACCCCCTAGAACGAGGAGAATAGTCCCCAGAGTCACTTCTCTCTGAAGATGAATATGGAGATGGAGGGAGATGGTCATGTTGAGATGCATGAAAGGCGTGAGATGATGTAGGAGAGTGTGATGAACGATACCGTTTGCGGGGAGGTTCGCTATAGGGAGCGTCTCTCATCGACGGCAAATGAGAGTATTGGTAATGTAATGGTGGTGACCGATTGGTAGATTCTGGATGAGGGTAGTGCTGTTGGTGATGAGCACGTCTGGGATTTTCGGGGCCTGGTTGTGGAGACTGGGTATACGTAGATGAGGGAGTGGGGTAATGGTGACTACTTTTCATATCTGGTGGAGGGGGGGGGGATGCATTTCTGGTGGGATGCCCATGATAAACCTCTAGGACGGAACGGTGAAGGGCTGCGACGGACGCTAATCGCTGGTAAGAAGTAGGGTTAGAGGAAGCGAGAGCAGAGATTGAAGAAGAGAACGAACCTGATCCTCAGCAGATTTTGCATTGAGCATAGCTAGTAGCATGTCTCTGTCACCGTCACCTTTGGATCTATAAGCGACGAGAATTTCGCGCAAAGAAGGAGGAGGAGACTGGTGAAATGAGAGATAGAAGAAGTGAAAAGAAAGAAAGAAAGAACCTGTTCGAGAACCGAGAAAGCGGAAGTAACGAGATGGTTGATGTCGGGGGAGGAGGGATGAGAGTCGTTCATGAAGGAGGAGGTTGCCCAGAGACTGCCCAGGATTTGCTCTTATGTCCTGTACCACACCTATTTTTATCCCATGCCAAGCTTTTTTGCCAAGACCTTGTAATCATCCGACTCCTGATGAGCTATTATTAATTTCGTACCAAAGATAGCGCACAGCTGGCCAACAGCTGGCACATAGCTACTTAGCAGAACAAAGGCTGTGAATCCCAGAGATCCAACAGAGGGCCACCTTATGCGATTCTATACCTCCGGCGAGCAGATCCATGCGGTAAAGTGCGTAGGCTTTTCTTGGCAAATCACAGGTGTGATACGGTTCCGTGTTCCTAAATAACTCCCAATGAAACGCTTGTTAAGTTTATACCAGCCTCTCACGCAAGGCTTATGTCAGCTTTTCTAATAGTTCTATGTTTCTTAGACGTTCCCGGTATATATCCATGTCGTCAACCAAACGAACGCGGGATAATACAAGTCCACCTCCCAAACCTCTCTATTCTTGGCGCAGTATACATCCAAATGCCAAATGCCACTATATCAGGGATATCAACCAAGCAAATAATCTTGTTGGCTTGTTACAAGGGCCTGTAGGCTTTGATCTGGAATGGAAGCCTGCCTTTAGGAAAGGCCAACCCCAAAATCCTGTTTCTTTAGTTCAACTCGCCAACCACAAGTTAATTCTTCTCATTCAAGTTAGCGCAATGCAAGGTAAAGTGTTGTCCACGACCGCCATCCCTCATAGTTTCACTCGTCTTGGTTCACAGAGTTCCCTGCCAAGCTTCAACAGTTTCTCGAAAATTCAGCTTCCGTAAAGGTCGGCGTCGCAATACAGAGTTAGCACCTTACGATATCTAGAGTTTTTAACCGACTTATATGGCTTTCAGATGATGTGAAGAAATTGTACACAGACTACCGAGTATCAACTCGCAATTGTGTTGATTTGTCTCTCCTTGCTCGCTCAGTGGACAATGAGCAATGGAAAGGAAAATATAGCATGCCTTTCGGCCTCGCAAGGCTCGTCGAAGCTTATCAGGACCGTCTACTACTTAAAGAACGAATTAGTCGAAGTGATTGGGAATCCGTGCTTAACTCAGCACAAAGAGAATGTCTGTTCCTTTCTCTGCTCATCCTTTTTTTTGGCACAAATTTACTAACTATTACAGATGCCTCCAATGATGCCCATGCCGGATACGTCATCTACAACACACTCTTGATGAAGGCACAACTGATGACTACCATTCCTAAACCTGTGTACTATACGTTCGATGCTGTTAGAGGCAGGCTCTGCGAGCCATCAGGCATGTATTGGTGTGCATTTAATCCCGAATACGACCCAGGCCCTCCATCGAAGAGGCCTAAAGAAGGTGAACGGAATATGAACAACTCCCTCGTTTCACCTTTGGTAAAAACTTCGTCTACCCTGCCTCTTAACCAAGCGACTGGAGTTCTCCCCCTCTTGTAATCACACAACGCAACGACCATGGTCTTCGCAGGATCGATTACACATGAACTCTTATCAGAATCAGTCGCCACCCCCTCATGCAGTCAGAGGCTCACGACCTGTTGCGAAGGTTTTCAACCCTAATACCGATGGGTTGGATGTTGTACATCTACTGTTGGATCTAAGCACACACACTGATGTCTCCAATGGCGATTTCTTTCCGCCGTGTTCTTTTTTCCGGATATCACAGGATGACGGTTTTATTACAAATTCATGCTCTTCTCGTTCAGACAGATCTCTAGTTGGATTTGGTTTCCGCCGGGTAGCAAGTCGATATAACATATAACAGGCACGAATTCTTAAAACGTAATAATCTCCAGATGCCCATGCACTATAAGCAACCTGAAAATCAATAGGTGGGAAGCCAAGTAGTTCGGAACGGAATAAACGAGGCTGGCGTCAAAGTTGTGTCAAAAGGGATATTATATAAAAGAGGTTTTAGGTGTTCAAGTTAGCCCACCGGCAATGACCAGACTCATCGTTCACGGGTGACCTCAGGCTGGACTTCATTACTGCAGTTCGGATCGTTAAGAATTTGTCTTCAAAATGGAGACACATATTTATCCATAGATATCCATCGCTGGAGGAAGAAGTTGAGCTTCTATGAGAACCAGCGCCGGTGTGAAAAAGGCTATGTGGCTTGCAATTGTGTGAGAGACAATTAAGCCAAAGTGCCGATCCGGAGCTGTCCTCGGTGCCAGCAGATGCGTAGGCCGCGACTCGGAAGTTTCTCAGTGAAGTAGTTCGAGGACAGCTTACATTCTATCTGCGAACGGAATTCTTTCGGTCCAAAACTAGCAAAACTTCAACAAAAAGTATCTCATAATAATCATACCTCTACGTAATACTAATACTGAATATTCTTAAGAGAAACTCCAAAGTTCCCAAAGAGGAAGTTGCTAGGTGCAGTCCTGCTACCGCAGAAACGTGCATGGGGTTCTCAAGGACACGCGCCTTGGTCGGTCCACACGCCTGCAGAGCCTGATGAAGCACTAAGTATATTGATGTAAAAGATATTAAAAGAGGACTCGTACCACCTGGTGTATCGCCCTGGGTCCACCACTTGGCAACCCACAAATGAGAGCTGAATGTAAGCATGAGCGTCGGGACTTTCGCAAAATTATTGCACAACTCTATCACCTGAAGACAACCTGAGAGCCGCCAGTGTATGCTGTGGTACTACTCCACGCAGCCACTCCCGTGCAACTTCCGCCACTTGGTGGTGGGCTCGTGCCGGCTCCAGCACATGCACTGACTAATAATTTCGTAAGTTTGGGTATTATACGGTGAGAGGCAACCCATACTCGCACTCCAGTCACTATTCGGATTGTTTGCCGGTTGGGATGAAGCATACCACTTCGCCTGATGATATAACGTTCAGGGAATAATGCTACGAGGCGTCTTACTATGATCACGCACCTGCCAAATATACCTTAATGCTTTTTTTTAGTAATATATATGATAAAGTACTATGACATAACTTACCCCCCAAACGATACCTTTGAGCCACCTGGGTAGTTCGTACCCGCTGCAAAAGCGGGAGCAGAGCAGGAAGGGAAAGTAAAGCCCGTCCCCCCTGCCGCGGAGAGTGCATTCTTGATGGCTAGATCATAACGATTGTTGGCTGCAATGTTGGAATCATTAAAGATAGCAATTGGAAGAAATGAAGATACCATAGGCTTGCGAGGCATCCCACAGCATTACTCCTCCGAAGGACGGGAAGCTCGTCCGCATCTGTGTGGCGATACTGCTTAACGTATTGATGCTCACGTAACCTGAGCCTGCAGCTGTGCTTGAGGCAGGCGCACCAATATAAACCTTCGCATTCTTGTTAAGACTCGTTGAGCGAGCCCAGTTGTCCCTGAAATAGGTTGAAATGAGCAACCTTAAATGCCACAAATTCTCAGCTCTCACCAAAGCCCGAAGTCCCAGCCCTAAAGTTTAGATATAAGTAAAGAAGGCAGTAGGCCCTTGTCACCTTGCTTACCGAAGCTTGATTGAACGCTTGCAAGCCACAGGGGTTGTTGTAAAATCTGAGAAAGACTAAGTAGTGTCCTGTGCAAATTTCTAGTTGCCTTACTGGACTGAAGATCGATGAGAAAGCTTTCTTCACAAGAAATTAAAGAAAATATACCATAGATGGCATCAAAAATAGCAGTATTAAGGACCGTACCCAAGTTTCCGTCTGGAAATACACACTGAGGTGCTGCAGTCACGTAGTAACTGAGAGGATCGTCAAATGAGGCACCCAGAACGTTTGACGTCTTTACATACGTCTTGCTAGCGCCGCTGGCGAGCGAGCGAATTTCGTTTACAAATGCGGCATAATAAGTAGATCCTCCGCCTTCAATGTCAAGATCAACCCTAAGAGGAAGCTGACAACTATGTTTGGTAAAAGATAGCCCACACGCGTACCCATCCAGAATTGCACTGCCGAACGGACGTGTAGAAGAGCTACCTCCCAGGAATAGGCTCCATATTGTCTGCGCAAAACTTGTTGCCTGGCTATCTGATTGAAATCCGACAGAGCCTGTTGCCCCACCAAGGCTCAAAGTCACAATCTTGCCTTTGAATTGGCAGAAGGCAATATCCGAAGCCAGGGAAGCACAGTTGGGCAGATTGGTGCCAGGGAATGTTGCATTGTCAGTAGGATTGCATGTCTATCTGCCATCACAATACGAAGACTGTATATTTCACTGACTTACGTTGGCGAGATTGAGAGACGGAGCTCCACCAGGGCCAAAGAAAACGTTCAAGAATGCGAGCGGAAAGACGTCTATTGCATTGTCCTGATGGTTGTTTTTCAATGGTGCATGAATTAAACTACGTTTGAGAACCTACGTTGCAGTAGAATGACAGCGTCTTTTGGAAATTCACCGTGTCGTTTGCATGTGCAGCACCGTAAGAGTTTTGTCCCCAGTAGCTGATGGACGTGATGAAAGAGAAGCCTCGAAAATGATTCATAACCTACACGGCGACCTGCGACCACACGCGTAAGCGTTTACACCCTTATAATATGACGATCAACTGCTCACATTATCGTAGCGGCTGTTATCAAAAGCAAAAACTTGGACAGCGGACACACTAAAAGCAAGCAATGCAGATAATTTCATTGTGAAGGAACGTAGGAAAGAGCTCAGTCGACTGGCAAGGAATGATCCTCATGTTATAGCAGCATTCCTACGTTGAACTGAAAGGCAGAGATCTGGAAGACCATATGGTGGTTGGGCACAGGACGCAAGTTCCTTTCTTGGGCCACATGAATGTAGTGCATTGCAACTGTAGCTGGAATCGCTGAGAATGGTAGCACCTGAGAACATTCCCATGTGGGGCCGACACTGTGCTTGTGGCTTTTCGAGCCTTGCATCGAGCGTACCACGTAGTGCGTGGATACAATTAATTGTCATGGGATGTCAGAAGCTTTTACCACATAGAACTTCTAGTCACCACCTTACTCGCATACCTGAAAAGATGGACTCCAAATATACTGAGACGTACAGCATCTGCCGGAATCGGCTGAAGTGTATAAAGCACATAAAAATATCAGAAATTATCCCGAAGATGCCGAATCGCTTTCTCCATCGGCCACTGCGACGGGAGTACTGGTCCTCACAGGATCTGTGACAATGAATGATTGGGTAACCCACGTGCATGATCGCATGAAAACGACTTACCGAAGTAAGACTGGGCTTGGGCTTCACGTGCTGTCAAACGCTCCTGATGGTCATAGCGGAGTAGTTTATCCAGTAAATCGATAGCTTCATTTGAAATGTACCGCTGATTCTCCGAGGTAATGAAACGCGTCCATATTTTTCTAGGATATCTAGATGGACACCATTGAGAAGTGAACGATGAACCAAGGAGGACTCAAAACCTTCCGAGGAGCTCATCATATCGCGAATCAAGACGGATATTGTATTTGTCGATGTAAGTGTATAGCTCGTCAGTCCCAAGGACTTTTGTAATTTTGACCAGCTGATCGTAGTTGTCATGTCCATGGAAGAAGGGTTCCTTTCGAAATATCTTTATCGCAGAAAATTAATGAATGTCAGGAGGGGAGTTGGAGTACACACCATCGATGCGAACATGCAGCCATAACTCCACATATCCAAACTGTAATCGTACCCCTGAAAATCGACGAGAAGTTCGGGCCCCTTGAAGTACCGCGACGCAACGCGGACATTGTACTCTGTTTTTGGGTGATAAAATTCCGCCAAGCCCCAATCGATAAGCCGAAGCTAGGACAATAAGTCAGCACTCGAGTTCAAGTGCCAACGTCCGCCGAACCTTGCGGTGATCATGATCTATCATGACATTATGTGGTTTTACATCCCGATGCATGATGCCCTTCGAGTGGCAAAAATCTAATGCCTAAAGTGAGGCAGATTAGACACCTGATGCTCGTGCATCAAATTATCATACCTTGAGCAATTCAAGCATATAAAATCGCACATCTAGGTCGGTGAAACGAGGATACAAAAGTTTGAAATCAAGATTATGGACATATTCTGTGACAAGGCTGGGGATCTTCGACGCGGGATCGCGAACCACGTCCAGAAGCGAAACAACATTCGGACCCCCCGCTAGATTTTGAAGAATCTTAATTTCTCGCTTGATCTTCTTCTTCTTGACAGGTTTGAGAACTTTGATAATACATTTTTCCTCGGTGACCACGTTCACACCCTCGAATACCTAGGACATTTCGTGGATAATGGACTTCGTGGCTGGTGACTAGACGAACCTCGGAGTATTTTCCGCGGCCAACTTTGCGAACAATCTCGTAATGATCTTGGGATCCCCACTGGACTTGCAGATTGTCTAGAGTACAATATTAGAGCTGGTTGCAAGACCAGGTAGTACAACGACCAGACCATATTCATGCCATGAAGGGCCTAACCGGGCGTTGACATCGCAATATACACGGGAAACGGATTTGGTAGTGGACCGGCCCATCTAAAATGTGTTGAAAGAAGAAGATGAAGGAGAACTAAAAAGTTCAAACTTCAAAAGCGTTACACGAGGTCGTCCAGCCGATTATGCACTCCTTCCCACGGGCTTCCAATCGGAACCCACTTCGGCGAGAATGTCGAAGTCAAAGCCATCTCAATGGCCATCTCAGCTGCATTACATATGGTCTTCGCAATATCACTCTTCTGTGCCAGCTGTTGTTCGTCTTGAGCTCGAGAGTGGGCCTTCAAATCACAGTGATGTCCTACAACATAGTAGTCTCGTCGCCATTCGATCGATTTCATGTCCCTCTCATCCAGCCGACGGGCAATTTGGGCTCTTTGCGGTCAGAAACATACCCCCTAATACACATATCCTCGACTACATCGGTATACATGCTTGAAAGATATCTCTTCCTGGACAGCTGACTCAGACACCAGGCGAAATACACTGCGATCATCGTCCAAATTCAGACTATGATCTCTCTCTCTGCCGTCGCCGGGATGGTGTTAGCGTGGGCATAGATGCCAGTACAATGGGAAATGAAGCCAGATTCATCAATGACTATCGTGGAATCAGAGCCAAACCCAACGCCTTATTCTGTGACCGAAGGACAGCCACGGGAGAGTTACGGATGGGTATCTGGAGTTCTGTGAAGGGCATTAAGAAGGGTGAAGAGATTTTAGTATCTTATGGGAAGGCTTGGTGGCTCGCTCGAGTCACCCCAGTCGGGAATGCTTCCTCGATTGCATTATGAATGTCAGCTGTTTTCTTTGTGGGAGTGTGCGTGTAGCGCAACTTGTATTATTTGGTTCGGCACAGGTTTACCGCTTCACTCTTCTAAGTTGCTTTGGCGCTCCTGGAACGGAGATGACAATTTGGAATTTGTCCTTTCATTCATAGATCTCTGCCAACTTGGGCCATCCTCTCGCAATTCACAAGCTCCGATGGGTTCACGATGGATCCAACAAGATTCCGATGGAACTGCGCTATTTAGAGTGCCCTGAGTCAGATGTCCTCTGATCAGTTATGGGTAGAATCAAGGTGTGTGTCATTATCATGGGCATTGCAGCTAGGACGGCTAAGTATATTTGAGAACATTAAAACCATATTAGTAGATGGTTCACGAGACTATGTAAGATGCCTTGCTAACGCATAGCATCATCATGAGCTTCATATATGAAGCTCGTCCCGTTTTCTTTGGTAGAGCATAGGTCAGGTGACCACTTGGATTTGAGTTGGACAAATACAGACAAATTTTCAAATTTCCATACCGAACTTACTTGGCTGCCAGTCTTGCTTTCATGCCTCCACGGCTTCCATCTCAGGGTTTCTCTTCGTTTATTGCTTTCTATTCTTGCTCTCGCCCTAACCATGCACGTACTCGCTCAGTATCTATTTTACGGTCTCGATGTCGCCGGAACCAACTTTGCGTGTCCTCTTGCCAAAGGCCACATATAGAACGGCCTAGTGACAAGGTATTTCCCTTAAACATATCATACTTTACGTATCTAGGCTCAAATCTATAGCGCCTGCTACACGCAACATCTCGACTGGCTGCTACATCCAAAGATCCGTACCAAGTTTTGGGAGTAAAACCTGACGCGACCGCGGCCGAAATCAAGAAGACATATTTCTCTGTATGACTTCCCACTGACTTTCACCGTGTTGGCCCTTACATAATTGTCGTATTTGCTAGCTTGCCCGAAAGTATCATCCAGATACGAACCCCGATAAGGGTGCACGAGACAAATTTGTCGAAATACAAGAGGCATATGATGTAAAGTCTATCCTGACAAAGTCTTACTGTCCTTATCATAATAATTTACAGATATTGAAAGACGACAAAAAGCGAGCAGCGTATGATCAATATGGCTCTGCCTCTCAGCAGCCAGGTTTCGACCCTAACGCCTTCGCTGGTGCTAGAGGAGCTGGTGGTTTTGCAGGTTTCCAGGATTTCAGTGCGGCATTTGGTCAGAACTCAGGACCAGATCTTTTTGAACAACTGTTTGGGGCTTTCGGGGGACGTCAATCTAGAGGTTCGGAGACAGTCAGAGGGGAAAACCTTGAGGCGATCATAAAAATCACTTTTATGGAGGCTTGCAAGGGAACGACCAAGAAGGTTAACGTCAATCCGGTCACAGACTGCACCACTTGCTCCGGCAGTGGGTTGAAGCCAGGTGCAAAGCGGGCGACGTGTACGACTTGTGGTGGCTCTGGTACTCGAACATTTGTCATAGACAGCGGATTTCAGATGGCTAGTACATGTCACGCTTGTGCTGGAGCTGGGAGTACGGTCCCGCGTAGCGGACAGTGCTCTAGCTGTGGAGGCCTAGGGAAAGTAAGGTCGAGCAAATCCGTTCAGGTCAATATTCCTGCAGGTTTGTATCCAAACCAACTTGCTTCATCCCTACACTGAATTATATGTCAAAGGTGTGGAAGACGGGATGACGATCCGGGTCTCGAATGCTGGCGATGCGCCAATATCCGGGAAAGGTCCCAATGGTGACCTTCTGGTCAGGGTCAGCGTAGCGTCTTCAAAATCTTTCATACGACAAGGAGCAAATATCTATCACGAGGCACGGATTCCAATGCACACCGCACTTCTTGGCGGGAAGGTTCGTGTTCCTACTCTCGATGGGGACGTCGATGTGCGCATCCCTGGCGGAACACAACAAGGAGAGGAGATGGTCCTAAAAGGCCGTGGAGTATCTCCAGTGCATGGGGGCGCCAACGGGGACCTTTTCGTTGCCTTTTCAGTTGTCCTTCCTAGGTATCGCTTAACTCGACACATAGTGACATTTGACTAAAGTTGAGCTGCTTAGATCGCTCACGAAGCATCAGCGAGCACTGCTGCAAGAATATGCAGACGACGTTGAGGGCCGGAACCGTGCTCCGCATGCAGAAGCGGAGGTTTCTGGCGACCAAAAAGAAGAGCTTTCACATAATGATAATGGTACGGATTCTTTTACCCACTATTCGCCACCACCTGGTGGTTGGATCTCTCGAACCTGGCAAAACATACGAGGGCTCATTGGCTTTTGACTTTTTTTTTGTCGCTTTGACTGGCACGTCTTCCGATTACGTGTGCATTCTTTTCCTCACTTGCACATTCCTCGCATCAGTTAAAGCGCAAAATCCAACAGATTCCGCTAAAGAGAACCCCCAGTTGAAGGAACGGGAGGGGGAAAAGAAGAGAGCAACAGGTTAATTACTCTACAGGAACTATCTAGACCGCATCATAATGGAACCCATTTGTCTAATTATCGAGATATATACAAAACTGATTATATAAGCTTTGTTGTGAGCCAAGAACTTGGAGGCTATAGGTTATATATTATGAACTCATCCACCGATCTCAGAATCTGTCTTTCGCTTCCACCTTGCCGTGTGGCGATCTAGTTGACGATCATCCGGTTCGGTCGTGGCCAACCTTTCTGTTTTTAAACTTGCACGAGGCACCATGATCTTATTATGTTTTTTCTGTCTATATCTGTGACAATCGGAGGTACTCAAAGGGACATGTCTTTGTGGATTCTTTCATCTGGGCAGTTTTCACTGTTCACAAAGGTGCTAAACGAAATCTCGCTAATCTGGAATCTGAAGTCTAACATCGGTCTCTGGATCTACCTCCTCGTCCGCACTCCGATTTTGTTCAAAAATTGGAAATGGTAGAGAGGTGCCCTTTCTTTTGCTAAAGACACTATATTCTCCCGATTTAAAAAAAAACACACTAGACGGTGCCACCGAAGTTTCTATATAAACGCACAACAGAATGTATAACGCCAGGAACTTAGTAGTTCACTTGTTCGAACACTCAACGCCTAGTCCGCCTACTGTCGACTTCGATGCGAGAGACGATATACATTGACGCTTGCCGTCACTCTCACTCTACTTCGTCGACTTGCGACAACTACAGCACACACTCCGAGAAAGCGACCATACCAAATGGCTCCTTGACTACGCCAGATAATTTGCTTCCTTCTTCCCTCAGTATAGAGACGGCGTCATCAGCAACTCTTGATGACAAACGACAGCAGCTATCGACGTTTCGCCTTTCAATGGCTCATATCGGGTAAGCGACACAAGTTGTAGTGATTTGTCCGAAAAGCTAACTCTTTTCTTCCAGCGCGGCTTTGACTCTATTCCTGGCTACTACCGATGCTGTTCGTGCCTCGTTTCCAATGAAATATTCTTCAGCTCAAGGTCTTTTTTCTTAGACTGTCGTTTCGACGAGCTTGCCAACCATTGCTAACGAACTCCATGCGTCTCACAACCAGTACACATGGGTAGGGGTGGCCTATATGCTGACACAGACTGCATTTCAACCTCTCTACGGGAAAATATCTGACCTTGTAGGCAGAAAGGTGAGCACGTGTCTCGTATACGGCTTTAATTAAAAGTGTTTGCAGAATGTCTTGTACACTAGCATGGCGGTGTTTGCATTGGGTTCTCTGCTTTGTGGTGCAGCTAAGGTAGGATACATCTCTCTCCCCATGTTTTGACTTCTGACCATAGGCAGGATATTACTTGGCTCATCGCAGCCCGAGCTTTAGGTGACGTCTAATCGCTCATCTTGGTCATGGGTAGATAATAAATAAACTCGTTTTGTAGCTGGTGTTGGAGGCGGTGGTATAGTCAATTCCGTCTGGGTCATTACCGCAGAAATTGTTGAAGTGCAACATCGAGCCAAATGGTCTCAGGCATTGAGTATCACGTGGAGTTGCTCTGCCATAGGAGGCCCGATCCTTGGTGGCGTTTTCAGTGATACACACTCTTGATTACATTGCTGTCGTTGCTCATGTTATTTTAGGCCAAGGTGGCTCTGGTTTTTTAAGCTGGAGATGGGGATGTAAGCAACAGAAACCTCTCTATTGCATGCTCTATCTTACTTGCTTTTAGTCTACATAAACCTTCCTATCTCTCTCACGGCACTTTTGGTTCTCTTATTCTCCCTTCGTAATGTACATCTTGGAAACAATTCCGACAAATCATGGCGTGAGTTGGCGGAGAAATTCGATTTTGGAGGATTGTACGTTTCTCTCCTTTCAATTCTTACCTCGGTCAACTGGTGTTATTAGGATTTTATTCATGAGTGGGACGAGCTGCATCATAGTCGGGTTTAGCTTCGCAACGGATCATGGCTGTGAGTTACTTAACTAAACAATAATTATGTTAACAAAAACTTAACAATACAAAAGGGACAGCACCCTCAACCTTGCTGTTGATAATCTTGGGTATGGCTATCCTTGTCTGCGGAGGGTGTTTCGAGAAATATACAACGCGAGAGTGTTTGTTCTCTGCTAGTACTTTCACTGATCCCACTGCTAGTTTGTCTCTTTCTGCCCATCATTACTTTCATCTACTGACCTCGCATCCTGTAGTCATAATACTTGTAGTGAACTTTTTGCACAATTTTGCTTTCAATGCCGGGACTTTTTATCTCGCCTTGCTATTTCAAGTCTGTTGTTATCTCCTTTTTTTAAAAAGCCTTCTCATGGCATAATTAGGCCGCCAATGGTTTCACGCCTTTGCAAGCTGGCATCAGGCTACTTCCTTACTCTCTAGGTTCATCTTTGGCATCAATGCCTGCGGCCTGGTTTATAGGTTACTGGCAACGACGCACTCGCGATACAAGTGGTCAGAAGTGGGTAATATGCATCGGGTTACTTGTCTCAACGCTAGGCTTCGGTATTACTAGGCACCATAGACAATGTTTGGCTTCTGAATATCCCATGCCAGGTCTTTTCATACTACTGGACGAACATACCTCTGCCGTTGCTCAAACTGTATTCCCACTTATTGCCGGTATAGGGTTGGGAATGTTATTTCATGCGCCGTACCAAGTATTTGCGAGAGCCGTGAAACCAGGAGAACTAGCGACAGGGACGAGCGCGTTTTTTCTAGTGCGGTTCACTGGTGCAACAGTTGGCTTGGTACGCTTTGGCAATTACCTCAATCTGTCAATCTGATCGCAATGCAGGCTGTAGCCGGGGCAATTTTTTATGTTCGAGCGTCCAATCGCATGCCACCGCAAATTTCAGATCCATTCATGAATTACAGTCTACTTAATTCCATTCAGCCATTGACTCTCAGAGAGCAAGTTCTGTGGATTGTATCAACATCAATTCGGGTATTTTCGTTCCTTTGAGTAACCGAGCGTTGCTAACAATGTGACGCAGACTATTTGGATGGTTTGCTCCCCGTGTTTGGGGTTCGCTTTCCTTGTAAGAGCATTCACTCTCTGCGCCGCAGACCCTCACGCAATCGTCACTCTCAAGGTTTCGCTACTGGTGAAAACCATGCCGGTATACGATATCCCTGACAATGAGCCCGGAACACCGGCAACCACAAAGAATTCGACAGAGGCTTAGCTTCGGTCTTACCGATTCATTAATGTACCGCATGTCTTCCTATGTCACTTAGAACAATAACAAACTTGCCGACCGTCTGAACCTGAAGTTGGAATTTTCGGTTGAATCTTGCTCCCGCGTGCGTATGATGGTAAAAACGCTCAGCACTGGTAAGATTCACGAAATTGTTCCCATCCAGGATAACGAACCATATGAGTAAAGGCATTTTCGACTTGAATGGGGTAACATCCGGAACAGGGACGCGTGCATTTTGTAAAATCTGACAAGGAGCGGTCCGGACTGCGAGACTGCAAGGACGCCTTACATGATACCAACCCCTAAATTAAATAGATAAATGCGGAAATCGGATGAGTCGGACAAATATGCCTCGAGTTGCGGAAGAGCTTACCGACAACCTACAGTCTATACAGCTTTCCCCACAGTGGAATGGCCTTCGCGAGACAAAAATAGCAATATTACTGGATCTGCACAGCATGTCCAAGTCAGAATTCCAAGGCTTCGTTCAAGTCTCATCTGAAAATGCCGTCACCTCGACAAGAGCCTGAGTGAAAAACGATGACTCAAACATAAATGATATACTAATTCAGGCTAGACAAGATATGACTCTATCAATATCCGAGTTCGACGCTTACAGTCGAAATTGCTGACTGCTGAGAGCAGAGTTGAACAATTGTCGGATGTGCATGGTATTTCGTTGATTGTGACACCCGAGCCTCGACTACCGGGGAAGATTTGCTGTAGTATATTCGCTCGATCTGGCGTACCCTGGTACGAAAGTCAATGGGTTGTCAAACACGACATTGACTTACCACAAAGGTAGTTTCCATCTGCCAGTAGGACGTTTCTCAACACCATATCAGGGGTTTCCATACTAGTCATCGATTGGTCCAAAAGACGTCCCTGCAGCATTAATTTCGAGAAAGAATTGATATTCGTCGGACATGGTCAGAGGGAAGTTGACGGTACATGATAACTTACTTAGGATTTCCTGGTGGGAATATTGATCAATGCGGACGCCAACTTGGTCCGGACAGCGGGCAGCAAGCTGCAGTGGCAAGGCCGGCGTATTCGGAAGTGATTGCAAGCATAGGCAGGACGATGTCTGCAATAATACAACACTAGCCTTTGTTGTAGCGGATGCCAACAACCATTTACTCTGTACTTGGAGTTGGGTAGATAGGGGTTATGATAAACCAGTGACGTTGATCATATTTTGAGCACACGAGCAGCAAAATCAGCGCAGTCGTGGCTTCTACGACTACATTGTGATCATCTTATTCGACGTGCTCAACGGTGTCGACTTCAGCGGCACTTTTTTTTTTCGATTTGCGTGCAAATAGGCAAGATCCGCCCGTTATCTCACAAACTGTAGGTATTGAGACTACCGCTCGTTTTTCTCTCACCACCATCATCCCAGCCAACATAATGTTCCCGATACTCTCCCCGTCTCTATTCTTTACCTCACTTGGTGGTCTGAGCACTCCCACAACGCGTTCCACTAGTTCCCTGCAGAGCCTGACTCTCTTAACCAGCGCTTCAACTTCATCCCTCCGTTTGCCGGAGGGCGAAGTAGAAGTCGTCAGGGAGGAAGGTTTGCGTCATTCCAAAGTGCGATTGGAAGCAAGGTGAGATTTCTATCTTCCTCTTCCCTTGGTATTCACATGTCGTCTATCGGCAAGCTGAATGAAATGACTTGGGGCGTCTAACCACGGTTTGATGTCGCTCGTTCATTTCTTGTCGTGACTGTTAATTTTTTGTAATATTTTCTAGGCAGTATAAGTTTGATTACTTTCGCTTCAAGTTACTCGATTGCCTAAGGGCACTCCAGGTGCCAGGCTGGTCAACAGCTGGAATCAAGTCCGAGGACATCAAAGTACACAAAGTCTCGGGTTCTCTCACGAATGCTGTGTTCTTCGTCTCTTGCCACTCGTCCCTCCACGGGGCCCGCACCTTGTTACTACGGATCTATGGTCCCTCCTCTGGCTCTCTTATCTCTCGACCCAGGGAACTCCATACGCTCCACGTGCTTTCCTCTCAATACCACATTGGACCTCGCGTCTATGGCACATTTGAGAATGGTCGAGTGGAAGAATATTTCGAGTCGACCACGTTAACCCCCTCTGACATCCGCGATCCAACCATTAGTCGTTGGATTGGGGCTGGAATGGCAGAACTTCATTCTGTTGACATTGATGTTATTGAGGGTACCAGGAGGAAGCCTAAAGAATGGGATATTGGTGCAGTGAAAAACGTTAATGCGTGGCTAGTGATCGCAGAAGATGTTCTCAAACTACCAGGTATATCCGAAACGATTCGAACACAACTTGATTTGAAGTCCTTCAAGAAGGAGTGGAGCAAGTATGTGCAGTGGCTGTCGACTGCGGACGATGTCAAGAATGGCAGTAGACGAGTATTTGCACACAATGACGCCCAATATGGCAATTTGTTGAGGTTGCAGCATTCGGAGGTCGTCGATGAACATCGTCAGGTGAGTGATTGTCACGGTCATTACTGGTTCTCATCACTGACATTCCCACAAGATAATTGTTGTTGATTTCGAGTACGCTGGTCCGAATCCAGCGTCATACGATATTGCGAACCATTTCCACGAATGGACTGCAGATTATCATTCTTCGACTCCACATCTATGCGACTTTCTGCGTTATCCCATGTATGATCAGCGCCGTAATTTCTACATTGCGTACCTTGATCATGCTACGGAAGATATCATGGCTCAACCGGACCGTGAGCTTCAATTGGCGAATTTAGAGGAGCAGGTTCGTATTTGGAGCCCCGCCTCTCACGCCGTGTGGGGCATTTGGGGGATAGTCCAAGCAATGGATGATCTGAAAGCCAATGTCACCGAGCCAGAGTTCGATTACATTGGATACTCTATTTGTCGGATGACAGCTTTTCGTCGTGAAATCCTGGCGCTGGGAATTTAGCTTGTTACGAGGCATACGTATATCCATGGGGAATGGATTGATTTAATAGTAGCCAAGCTTTCTCTCAATCTGTGTTTGAAATATGGGGTTCTTTAATATGTAGAAAATTTTCTGCTTCAGGGATATTGACAAGAATGAGATTGATAATGAAGTGAAATAAAAACATGTGGTTTGCGACGATGCAATGCGACTGATTCGGGATAAGTAACCATTGACAATCAAGAGGAAAGAAACGAGTACAGTAAAAAAAGGATGATTGGATTACGAGATTGCTGTGAGCGATTTTGACTAGACCTTAACAATGTATGTGAATGGTATGTAGAGATCCGGTCCAAACTTGATAGCTAACGGTTGATGAAGTGGATGTCCGTCCAGGCGGCATAATAGAAAGAACCGCTGAAGAAACGATTCAACGCAAACTCCTGGAGCATTGATGTTCTCTTGTGTTAAGCTGTTGTTATCAGGCCCATACTTTCTCATGTAATCTGGAAGCGCCCACTCCTTGAATGTCATTTGGCGCCCAGGGCGAGCTGCCCATATCGCCAGCAGGGCTTTGTCCGTGAGGATAGGCAGACGCGGCAAGATGGTTATTCCGAGGAAAACTGCCCCAGTTTCCAGCACTGCCGGCTCGAACGTGCCCGTTGACCCGCCCACCCTCCGCGGTTGACAGTACGAACGACGAATGCCCGGAAGCAGGAGACGAAGCGCTGAAGCTGACATCAACGTCTGAGCCATTCAAAGAGTGATGAACGCTGGAGCTTGTGGAATCATTAGTTTTATGGGTGCGTTGTTGCTGATGGTGCTGCCGTTACAATGATCGATGTCAGAGCGAATGTATGTGCGGACAAAATGCACACACATTATTATATCCAACAATTTCTCGTCGCAAATTGCTGTGCCTGCCCAAATCGGGACCTGCAGTGACGGGGCCTGGGGACTTGGCACGGACTGTTTCTGGGGCAGGGAGCAAGATGCCGTTGCTCGCGAAGGAAGGGTACGCGGACTTGTTTTGCTTGACAGAAGTGTCGAGTGTTGACGTATCAACCCGCAAAGAGCCAGTTGGTGGACGGCTAAATTGGAAGGCACTGCCAGAATCCGTCGGAGTAACAAGGTTGTTCGAGTCCTGTCCTCGTTTCGCCGAAATCCGAGCCAGTATTGATACATTCACTTCATTAGGATCACTGTTCGTACTCAGCGAGCGCGCCCGTCCGTCAGGTCGTTGCTGCGGAGCGCTGTCTGTCGCCGGAGTGCCACTACTCGCTGTCGCGGCCGTCGCGCCTGACGTCGGCAGTTCAGTGTGTATGAAGCAGCATCTTTTGCCGTACGGGCATGATCCAGACACCCAAAACGTCTAAGTGTGCTACATCATCAGATTATAATTACATTGAGAGAAAAACGAACTAACCCTGCAGATTTCCGTCTTGTACTAAAGGAGAGATAAATATCTTTCCATCTGTAGTAGAGGAAGTAGGACAACTAACCTTTGGATGACGCGAAACCTTACGAAGCTCCTCCTCGCCATGAGCGAACTGGCATTTGGTTCCATACCGACACGAACCTTTCTCCTCCCAACTTCGGCACAGCTCTGTTTTATACAATCCCAATTTTCGGTTGTTGGAGCTAGGACCGGGGCCGTTGGTACTGGTAGGGCTCGAGACGGAACTGCCTTCCAGCGCAACTGGCTGAGGTGGAAGGACGGCATACGGGCCGGTATATTGTGCTTGCAAACGTGCTGCCATGACGGTGGCATCAGGAAGAGGATATTGCTCTTGCGCACCAAAGTACTGATTCGGATACATGGGTAGTGGCATGCCTGGCTGGAACATGCCAGGGCCAAAGGGGGGCATATTGTTATTGAGTAAGGCGATTGCAGAAGCATCCCGAATTGCTGAAGGATCAGAGGCAGAATGATGGTGCGTCGGCCGAAAGATGTTATGCTGTTGCTGGACGCGAGTCACTGCAGCATGGTGACCTTCATGATGCGTCCCAGGGATCATCATGTCGTACAATTGTTGAGTATTACCAAGAGATACATGAGATACATGACCTCCCGCATAGGGGATTACGGATGGATTGGCGATTTGGCCTTGTTGAGGAAATCCACGAGGTGGTTGACGATAAGCTACTCCTGGAACGGTATTATTAGCTCGACCTTGAACAAATGAGGGTCCGGCAGCCGGGGTAGCTAAATTGAGTCCTTGGGGGATAGGGTTAAAATTTCTTTGTGGGGTATTATAGTCTATATGAGGATCGTCACGGTTCTGAGCAGGCGCTTCATTGAGCTGTAAATTACCGCCTCGATAGTCATACATCTGAGGGTGGAGTTGGGGCTGCGGACGATGGATATGAGTCGCAAGGGAAGGATACGACACCTGTTCCGCGGTAGCACTCATATTCTCTCTGTATTGTGCTTGTGCCCACTGTTGTTGTAGTTGTCGATCCCCAATTTCGGCACCATCTCCGGCTTGTTGCAAGCGCCGGAGATCAGCACTTGAAAGACCACCACTGAATGAGTGAGGCCTCTCCTTCACTTCGATCCCCGTGTTTACCTTAAGCGGAGGTTTGGCCAATAACGTGTTGCTCGTAGCAGAGGCAACGGACTCTTGAGAGCTCGACACGGTGGTGTCAGTTGACGAACCACGGGAATGAGATACGCTGATTTGGTGTTCGGGCATGTGTGGCGATGAACCGACACTTGTGTCAGATGAGGTCTCAAGCGGGCTTGAATCGCTGAGATGAGCAACAGCAGTCGTAGCAAGTTTAGACTTGGGCGGAGTGCGGATATGTCCATGGACTTCATCCGAGTCAGCGGTAACCTCACCAATTTTGAGCCTGACGATCTCGTCTGCAAGGTCCCAACCAGCAGACTCGGAATCGACGAGCTGGCCATTTGTATTGAAGCGCCAGCGATGACTGGCGCCTGCAGTTCGATCTGATGGGTTATTTTCGGTACGAGTGGGCATGCTTGGGGATATTTTATGGAGACCTGCAGAAGTGGTTCTGCGGTTGGGTGCCAAATGAACGGAAGGGTCGTTGTTGGGTGTCGTCGACAAATGCCAATTTTGATTGGGCTGAGGGGTTGATGATGAAGTTGCTAAACAACACGTGGCAGGTGATTCGGACATACCTCTGCAGTAGACTCAGAACCAAAATCGTGTACCTGAGGCCAACGAAAGTTGTCTGCCACGTGCTCTCGATACTTGCGAGAAATGGGCGTAGTCAAATCGTCTGAAGCTGCGGATAGAAAGTTGTTAGTTGATGCTGATGAATTCGTTACTGCGTCGTGCATTTAACTGCAGTGTACGCATAAACAAGTAATTTTTTATAGGATGGTGAGAAGACTTGCCAGTTAAGAATCAAAGGTCGCCGTCGCTTCCAATGATGGTGATAAAAAATGGAGTCGAGTTAAGGCAAGAGATGATAGATAGGGCCCCGCCGATAGTAGGATGGTGGGGGTAAGAAGGAAAGGACGTTGGAAAAACAAGATAAGTATAAAAATGAAGCTTGCGTGAAGATCGTGAAGAGCAAGTCGTGTGGATAGCAAGCTAGGACGAAGCAGTCAGCGGGAATTGTTGATGTTGTGATCTGGAAGAGAGATGAGTTGAAGAAGGAAAGAAGGTGAGGCAGGGGGCAGGCATTCACGAATTCCTCAAGGTTTTGATCGCAGACAACGTGCCCTTGGCCTGAATGCACTGGCCTTCCTCCAATAATTATCCACTTTGGCAGGTTATTAGATGTCTGGTAAATGAGCTGGTCGGACGATATTAGAGGGCAGTAGAGAGCAGCAAACAGCAGCTTTCAGGTTGAAAATTACAGCTGTCGCCTTGCTCGATTCTTGGCTTTTGCCTTTTCTAGTTTGGTTCCATCACCAAGTCTTTCAAACTCCGCACTCTCCCCCAAAACTGCTCACACTTATTTCATATTCTCCTCTCCTTCATCATAATTCACATTTCTACTCGATATCTCCTCTTCTCTTTCATTCCATCCTCCCATATTTCTTTCCTCCCTACATTATGCCATACTTATTCCACGTGTTACGGCATCAATTTACCCGTCGTCAAGTCGATACCGCTTTCCTGTGCCGATACAAACTATAAATTGACCCGAGTATAATCCTGTCCCATGGCTCGGGCTCCGACCATCTATGAAATCGATGGTGATAACGATTTGCTATGATCTACATACAAGCCTCTCTCTTTCTTGTCTGCTCACTTTGCTATACAGTCGATATAGAGATCGCTCGTTTCTACGTACACAGACAACAGGCTGTAACACCATCGTTAATATCATGTTTCATCGCCGCTTTCCTCGGAGTGCTAAAACTAGTCCAAATGCAATCGGTGACCGGTGAGCACTGCCGAGAGTTTACCTCAAACACTTCGTTGGCGACCCGTTCAAGTGGGTCTTCTCAACATATAGTCGAAGCATCACTTTGTCTCTGTTGAACTTTCGATGGACTTACCTGCGGTCTGATGCCTCATGTTGATCCTGATATCATTAAGCACCTACGTTTCTCGCTGTCTTATATAAGTCTCATGTGCGATTGGTATACCTGTGATGATTCGCTTATGATCTTGGAATTTATTGGAACGGGGCAAGACGCAAAGCGTCAAATCATGAGATTTGACTACTATGGCCCACACACCTGGCTACGAAACCCAGAGTTTAGAATTCGCTTATAATCGTGGAATTTACTGGAACCGGGCAACACGCGAAGCGTCAAATCATGAGATGTAACTAGTATGGCCCACACACCTGGCTACGAAACATGGAATCTTGCCATATAGAGTAAACAACACTCCAAATATATTCAAAGGCCGCGAATGCGCCTCAAGTTACGAGGTCGCCATGTGTTCCGAATAACCAACACACCGAATCTCCTGAAAATCGAGGGGGCATCTGCAAATTATTACCTAGTAATAGACGGACTTCAGATTCCTTTTTCCGTGGGGCAATCTGGGGCAATTCACATCCCCAGTATCGTTGCTTGATGAAATTAATCTGTCACCGGTAACGCAATCTGATCTTGTTGTATTCATCCAACGGTTGGTTATTATACCGGATCAAGCAGGATTCCGTTACATTAAAGCCAAGAGGCATAGACTGCCCTCTCAGACATGACGAAGCATGTGTTCTCAGGGTTGCTTCTCGACCGATATCGAACACATGTTGAACACGCAGAACCCATTCGAATTGTCATCGATAAGCGTCTGGCGTATGTTACGGCAGCCCATTTTCCAGACAGAAGTTCATTCCCCTCGGACCTGGGTCAATTTAGCGTCAATGACCTTTCGACGTAAACTTCATAGCGTAGTAGATCTTCGGCATGCCAACACCTTGTATTTGGATATCTAACCTTATATATTACAAACTGTGCGAGACGTACCCATCTGCGGTCTCATGCATCTATTGAAAAAAAAAAATCGCTTCCGTGGGAGACATCGCACTAAACTTTTACCACTTACAATAAGATGTGCCAACGAGCATGGTGGAAAGGCTCTGCAGCTGATCCTCGTCGAACATGTGCTGATCCTTGTGCCAAGTGTCCTATGACCCATTTTTTCATATCTAAAGCAACATCAGAAATCGATCTGTCGTACCTGGTGAGTCTGCGCGGCAACTTCTGTCAGTCCACGGTTTACATTTGAGACAAAAGAGAATTACCTTCTTGAACTCGGATGCGCATTTCCGAATGGTTGTTGAGATTGGAGGTGGATCTGTGGCATGAGGAGCAAGAACTACACGTAATAAGGAACATCAGGGTAACGATCAAAACAAACCCAGCTAGTGTATGGAGTCTACCTTCCGTAAGGGGTGGCATCCAAGGCTCAACAGAGTATGGGAGACTCTCTATTAGGGCGCACAATCCAAGGATTGCAGAGTGGAGTGACCGCAGAGAATCCGCATAATTAGGATCGCGCCTTGGAGGGAGGCTAATCTTCCGAGCCATTGCAGTAAAGCGTTTCTATGAGATACGTTTGAGATCTTGAAAACACCTTGGCATCACACTCGGCTTACCTTTAACGGCAATATACTTTGGCGCTGAGAGCACCTGACGACACCAGATAGAGCCGCAGAGGCCATCTCACGGACCTCTACATTCTCATCGCCTAAACAGTCGAGCAGAACGTCCATGACTTGCGAAACGCTCTCCTGAGAGATCGTCAGAAGGTTTCTGTAAAAGAATACGACGAGCGCTGGCAAGGCATTGAGACGTATTCGCCATGACTGATGAAGTCATCAGACGTTGCGTCGCAAGATTATTATTGGGCTTACCTGAGAAGACTTTATGGCATAGACAAAGTTCTCCAAAATCTTGTCGACATACTCGACAGGTGGGGTTATCGCAGAAAGCACATACAATACAGCGGTGCTATACATCTGCAATTCGGAACTATCTTTCAGCTCTGACATGCGAAAAATCTCAGGCCTGATGAGAAGTTAGGTATGTCTTGACTTCGAAAGTAAACATTGGAACATACATCATTGGAATGATGCAGGGGAAAAGCAAACATGCGTTAGCGCTATGCGCTGATATCCAGACCCACATGAGAACTACAATAGTCCATCAGTAACACCGTAAATTCAGCCTTGGAGTGGCACTTACGGGTCAAGCCAACTTTGTCGTACTGAAGATTTGGTGAGCCACATCGACGACGGGGGGGAATTGTAACTTGCCTCGGACTGGCTTACTCGGGGGGGAGGAAGCCTATTTTCTCGCCACTGAGGAAATTGGTCCAAAATGCTGATGACTTGAGGAAGATACTTTGAATCGCTGTCGTGAGCAATTAGCAGAGCTGCGACGTCTAATATAAAACCAACTGTACCGAAGATGTAACGGATCTTCGGATTCCTGGCATGCGAGCAAGAATGCGCTAGTATTCAAATATGTGGGTTGCCATTGATTTCTCATAAGGATGGCAAGGTTTTGGCAGATATGTGCTCTCGTCTGTTAATGGAGTCTGATGAGACATATATCGAAATGACATCCAATGCTCGTACCTCGGCATATCCCGTGTTAGCATTATCAAACATGAGTTTGATATACTTGTCAGCCTTCGTGTTGAAGTAGATTCCAAGGGAATCGGCGAGAATGACCAACATAGTAATTGGTTTGCTCACTGAATGTCAATCTGAGTGGCGCTCTATGCGGAAGAAAACAATGTCTTTACTTGCAAATGCGGAATCGCTATTGAAATCGAGAGGAAGCGCTAGAATCCAATCAACAAGGCCTTTATTACGCCGCGGATCACGTGCTCTTAATTGATACTGTATGAGCGCATTAACTGTGTGGGATGAAGTGCAAACTTGAAATCTATGAAGCTCACATGGAAGAAGCCTTCCCAAAATGGCAGTGTGTCTGGTTTTATCTGTCCAAATATTCGATCCAATCGCTCGGTGGTCCAAGTCCATAACTTGTCAGAATTTGCTCCCGACCAGTGCTTCGCGCCTGTCAGTCTGCTATTGGTCATTATAACCAATGAAGTTTCGTCGAATGCACAGACCACGCAGAATACCGCCCAAAATCTCTGCACCAGCGCGTTGCTTGTACTTGTCTGTATCCGACAGTAATGGGTCAATAGCAGCAATAATATCGTCAAGCCCTTCATGCTCAAGCATCTTGGCTGCATAAGAAACAATGAGCATGAATCAGACAGGGTTAGTAGAAATTCAACCTAAGCTCTTGATATATGCCATATTTTCGCTGCGTAGATCGAGCTTCCCACTCGTCTTACTTGATTCTTGACTCCAAAGCAATGATAACTTCTTGAAATAATCATTGCTCGTCACATTCTCAACGATGACCCGCAAGCACTCCTGAGAGTTGGCCTCCCAAACCACATCAGAGGGATGTTTTATTATGCTGTATGCTTTAATAGACGGAGTCCATGCAAGAAAACCTGTTCGGATTTTGTCGATGTAATGTCCGCTATTTCCCACACTGAGATGTATTTCAACCTAAAAAACGTGACATACAACGTACTTTGATGTGGCATCGACAGTCTGCTGGAGGCTATGCAAGAAGGTGTCGGGGTGAGTAATCAGGACATCCTTCTGCAATGGATTTCTCCATTCGTCTAACCACATTTCTTCCATCGACTTGGCATACGTCCGAATTTTGACGAAGAACAAAAGTTTGACCACCGCTCTGATAAATAATTATAAAAAGGACAAAAACAGAAACGGGGGTGCATACTTTTGTACATTGACGCGAATGGTTGGCTGCGGGCTCGTAGTTTGCTCCAAGAAGAATTTGACAACATCAGGAGAAGTAGGGACATCACGCCGAAGCAGGCCGGATAGAAATCGCGATGCCATCTGTACATATCTCCACTGCAAAATGCTCTTCAGTCGGACGCCAGGAACACTAGTAACGATACTAACATGTGTTGAAGGCCTGGATGCAACTTCCAGGATCGATGAGATCTACACACGCAGAATAGGAGTGAACCGTAGAAGACACGTGTGAGATCTCCGTACCGTATTGTTGTGTGTCATGCCTCGTTTTGCAACCCGGGCCTCAGATTTACTCATGGCTTCCTTCAGAACCGACTTGGGCACCAGTTGACTGGAAAATTCGACTTCCAATCCAACAAGGGCTTCGTCAACTCTAGGGGTTTCGAGAACGTAAGCATCCGTGTGCAGGGCTTCCTCATTGAGGTGAGTGACACAATCTTGTGCAAGACTATTGACTAGTTTCTGCACGGATGGCTAGAGTAACGACATGAGAAAATTAGGTAGTCAATAAACAATCTGCGCTTGCCTTCTCCTCATGTTGACATTCCAGAAGGGAGTTTAGATAACGATCGTAAAAGCCTAAGTCTGTGAATAGTGTGAAACTTTGATATATTTGCATCTCATAATGGCCTACCCCCGAGTGCATATGCAGCTGGATAATCGTGAGCTTGGGCTGGACTTGTCCTATGGAAAAAGACTGCGTACCTATGCTTTTGTTCCATAGAACATACAATGCGCCTTTCATTCGGTCGGGGTCGTTGCCTTTGCCTAACGCATCAAAGAGAACGGGAAGCGCATATCGGGTGGACCGAACGTAGTGCTATTGAAAAGTTACATTACACATGATGACATCACAGCAGTAAGGAATGTAACTTACCCCACAGGCATTGTGAAGCACAGATTGCGCCTGCCTATAAAACAACACACATAAGTTTCGTAGCATGTGCCGCAAGTTGCAAAAGCTTATTACCGTCTGACTCTAGTATATGGGGAGAGAGACAATTCCACCAATTCGCTAATTAACTTGTCATCGAGCGCAGACCTACGACGATAAAGGGCATGCATATACACGCGGCTACTATGATAAACCTGGGCACGCTTTACGAAGACCAGTCGCGAATTGTCCTTCTGCTTTGGCCAAGACCGACAGAGGCTGCATTAGAAAGGCTTGGGTGAAATTCAAATCGTATGAAGGAAAAAAAGACATTTACTCTCTCGCTTGGGTATAATTTTTCTGCAGGGAATCGAAGTCGGCTTGGCTCAATCCATATACCAATAAGAAGGTGTCAATTGCTCGTGTCACGCCTATCACAGCATCAATGTGATCTTCGCCTCCAGTGTTTTTCCGTAGAGCCGCCGCTGCTCGTTGACAAATATCACCGAACCGCGATTTATGCGCAGCAGCTTTTTGGAAACGCGGATCATTCGGGTCTGTCAGGGTGAACCCAGCCTTCACGTTAAGGAAGGAGACCAGTAGCTCCGGTATCTCGACTTCATCATCTAGACACGGGTGTACCACTTCCTTTGGTTGTTCTTGGATGAAAGTCGGAAGTCCACCCCAGACCGTTCTGCAAGCGTACAGATACCTAAATGCTAGTCAACCAACAGCTTCAACCAAAGCCAAGCCATCAGATGTACCGGCAGAAATCATTCCGAGCAACATTGTCCCATGTCGATGTCTTGTCAAGCAATGCTTCCACTTTATCTAACCCAGGCGCTGCAACCTGGTCTAGGATGTCTAAGACAAAAGCAATCTCATCAAGGGACGGCACTAAACATTAAGCATGAGCAAGAATAGAGGAACTATTCGACAATTTACGTGCCATGCCATTCGACAGCCACGTTCTCGGGCAAGTAAAGTTGTCCCCAACGGATATTATGATCTTTATCAAAATCTATGGTATAATGAGATTATAGCTGAAGTCGAACAAAGAGGGAGCTCACTCGGGTCTGCCCATTCATCGGTATTCACAAACCGACTGTTTAGTGGATAGACCCCAGCAACGTTGTGAAGCACACGACTGATCAGACGACCTGTGCTTGTATACCCTCTTTCTCCCTTGGTCTTATCAACCAGAAGAGTCAACAAATTGAGAATTTGGGATTTATACTTCAACAACTGGATATAAGTATATCATATCAGTGAGTGCTCGGAAAAAAAAAACGAATGTCACCCACGGCAGGACCGCCATATCCAAGGCATCCACGAAGGATGGACAAATCTGAGAATTGCGGTTAGAGGGGACGCTTCGTAATGGGGGAAATGGCTTACTCCAATGCAGTGTAGTATCTGACGATACGGCCGCATGCGTAGACGTTGTTCGCACGCTTGACGCACCATGCTTCAGCTCTTCCTCTACTTGAGATATACAGGGCGACAAGAACTTGGCCATCACCTGTTCTGGCTTCACTCGTGCCAGACACGCAATGAGCTGGCCAAATGCCTGAACTGCGTTCGACTTGGCATTAGCCGTCGCATAGTCAAAGAGGAGGTTTAATACAAGATCAAAGAGTTGATCAGATAAATGAAGACAGACGACGTCCATCATGCTCTTGATCGATTTCAGCATACTTTCCTCTTGCTTGCCGCCAGTCGTGTTCTTCTTGCCTCCCTCTTCGGGAAGATTCTCGTACAATGCAAGAACGCGTCTCACCAGCATTGTTACCCAGTCTGACAAAGGTTTAGATGTAACGACAAAGAAGGAAAAACTGAAGTCACCTGCAAAACTTGCCGTGCTATCTCGTACAAGGGAGCGTTCTTCTTCCTTGCTCAGAACAGGAGTATCGGAGTCTTTACCGTAGTCTTGATCAACATGCATGTTCATGTCATCGTCTTCACTCGAATATGACATCCCAGAGGTGTGAGCGGTCAAGTCGCCAATCTTGATATGCTGGACTGCAGCAACAATGAACATTGTGACACAGATAGTCTTGGTCGGATCGTTCTTGAATGGATCAATGGGTAAGACAAAAAACATAGAAGGAAACGTGTACGGACAAGGTCAATACCGGGTATGCATAGCTCCAGAAGAGGGAGAAGATGCTTCTGTCCACCAAACCAAATCTTTTCTGTAACAAGAGGACGCGCGACCGCAGACAGTACGTTCAAGACGGCAGTTGTACGATGTGTCTCATTGACAGCTTCGAGACCACCATAGGCACGTTCCAGCAGCTCAGGCATGATCATATTTGGCTCGAGGATTGCAAGATATCGCAACGAGCCCTGTGCAAAATTCATAGTAGAAGAATCCTTTGAAAACATGGCCAGAAGGGCTGGGGTTCGAAGGATCGATACAAAGGCACGGCAAATGGCAGGTGTGAGTCGGCATGTCTAAGGCTCGCGTAAATACAGGATCAAACCTCGAAAAGATGGAGGTACCCACAACTGGCGTCCTGCAGGACTCAAGTTCCTCCTCTTTCATACGTTTAGTAAACTCGTGTGTCAGACGTTGGAGAAATGTTGTCAGCTGAATTGGTCAATATTATAGCGAGGTGTTCCCAGAGACAACATGAACTCACATGAATTGTCCAGGGACCAGAATTAGAAGGATGAAAGAATGATTCGGTACTGGTGATCAAGCGATCTAAAGAGTCAAGGGCTCTGGAGCCAGCTTTATAGCCCTTCTGGTTAGTGTCATTACGTTCTTCACCATCAACTGCCATGGAGTAGACCAGAATTTTTGCAATCGCGTCTGAAGAACGAGTATAACAGTAGGTACGGAAGAGATGGATGGAGGGACTGACGTGGACGGTTGAAAGTTTTCTTGATCCGCAGCGAGGCTTTATCAGCCGCAGTGTCAGCATGACCAGCAGTTGTCGAAGCACCCTACAGCGGCGAAGTTGTAAATCGAAGAATGAGTCGACGACGATGATGGTTTACCTGAGTCGCCCCTACGGGAACGTCTACGAAGAATGAATCGTGGGGTTGGTCAGAGATATCAAGAATATAATTTACTCATCGACCCTAAGCCTTTGCCCATAAGTAAATCCCATTGGGCTTCCGTCCATAATCCTACATCTTTCCATTGCGCACTATCCTCATCTCCAGCCCTTCCGCTGATCCCGGAAACATGTTCCTCAGATAAGTCACCAGTCAACTCAAGCAGTCTGTCGTCAACTGCGGACGAATTGAAGGCCTCCCAGAGCTTGAAAAGGGCAGGAAGATAGAGATGTGTTTGAGTGGGTGGAAGGAAGGAAGTTAACACGGGTATCATTGTCAAAATGGTCTTGAATAACAAACAGTTCAGATAGGGAAACGAATAAAGAACGAAAGAGCCCACGTACGTCCTTGGTGAGGAGCGGCAAAAATGTCTGGAGCATAGAAGGAATTTCATGGGCGGGGAAATAGCGTTTGGACTGTTCGGCAATGTATAAAAAAATATTCACGACATTGCGACTGATACCGGTGGTTAATATGATTAATTCCTAAATTTTAAAAAAACATGCCCTTTGTCCTGAATTCGTTTCTTTGGCCATAATTCCTTCTGTAGCACTCGCCACAGTGGCTGCCAGGGTAATTCGAGGTCGGATGGGTCGAGCTTTCGATTTATACCTGGTTTATTTCCGAGCAGGCGGGAGAGCATCTCGGTCCAGCCGCGCATGACCCTGGGTTCTACACCCGGGATCAAGCTTAATTCATAGTACAGACGAACGAGTTTAGCGCGGGTCGATTTAGGCATGGGATAACGCATCGTTAGCCAGCTGTAGCAAGATGGATCAGTGAAGGACAGAAAATGAAAGAATATGGTAACCATTGTAACATTCCATCCCAAGTGGTAAGAACTAGCCAGTTCTTAGCTTTTGCGCAGACGTACATCATTCCGACGATATGTTCTAGTTTCTCTTGCATTTCATCGATAGATTCAGATTGGTATGGCAAGGAGTCGAGATGATTTTGAAGAGATGCACGCTGCTTGTCAAAGCCCGGCAAGTCTGAGGGTTCACTCGGAGTGTCCGAGATATTGAGAGGATCTTCCTCCATGAGTGGTGACTTCGAAGGATCTAGAGAAAATGTAGAGCGGGAAGGAGGTGAATACATGTTGGTAGTAAGTTGTTATAAACGCACGGGTGACGCGTCGATTATATGCGCAGTTAGAAAGCTGGTCCGAGTCAATACGCCGCGCGTACGCGTAACTTGTCATCACGTGCCACAACTCCACCAAAATGTCATTCTCCCTCATCGCCCGCGCGTCCAGAGCCAGGTCTCTTCGTAATTCTTTCAGTCTTAGACGCGCAATACATATTCTCCCTTCTCCCCCACGAAAACATTTCCTCTGGTACGGATTTGCTTTCGTCATCTCCACTGGCGCATTTCTCAAGTTTGCGCCCGTTATTCATCTGGACTCTGTTCTTTCGCTGTCACAACTTCAAGAAAATGAGGAAACTATCAGTCCGTGCTTCGTTTACTGATCTCTTCCATTGACTGATTTCACAAATAGTCGACCCTGCCACCTCGATTGCTTTTCCAAAGACAATGTCTATTCCTTCAAAGATTAAAATACCTACTATGACCCTTGTCGGTGTAGGTGTACGGACCGTGTCATTCCTGGGAGTCAAGGTTTATTCAGTCGCATTCTATGCAGACCTAGACAATCCTAATCTGAATGTCAGTCGTTTTGTTCGAACAATCAGCGGCCACAAGGTTGAAGATGCTTCAGATTCCAAATGACATGCCCGTCGACGAAAAAATCGAACGTATTGTGCGGAATTCCGCATGTGTTGTTCGAATCGGTCTGTCCCCCTCAGATTGCGAATGACAATTCCACTCATCCATTTGTACAACTCCAGTACCTGTCCGGAATACTTCATACACTCACCTTAGAGATGCCTTCATGCGAGCCTTGCAAGCACGAATGGCTTCGGCTAAGCAGAATGGCACACTCTCTGAAGAAGAAGCCCAAGCAGTCGGCTCACCCATGAGGAAACTCAAGTCCCTTTTCCCAAATTCACCCCTTGTACAACATACTCCTCTTGACATCTTCCTTTCTGCGCCTGCTCCAGGCCGATCAAGAACTTTGATTTTCAGAGACCTTGGTGCGATTGAAAGTGATTGGGTTGCTACGGAGTTTGTTCTGCATTACTTTGAGGGAGCAGGACCTAGCCCTCCGGTGAGTCCAACTGCTCATAATTTCAATGTTGCAACCGACTTCCTATGTAGCTAAAGAAATATGTTGTGGATCGCCTTGCCTCGTTTGAAAAGTAAGTGACTAGGGTAGAAACAGCTGAAGACGACATCGATTGGATTTACCCGTGTACATATCCACTATTTTTGTTGTCGAGCAGGCATTTGATGCAATGACAAATTGACAACTGTTTTTACATTGGAGGAATATACTTACTAGGATGACATGCATTTACCGATATTCATACTCGCCTCACGGCTCGACAGCTACGCCAATCGATCAATTTATTACTTTGTCACATGCCTTCACCGAAGAGAAAGCAGCCGATGATTAGCTAGTCGACCTGAGCTGGAGAACGCATGTACCATCATGCCATTCCACAAGCCGCAGTTGCCCGTCCTCAATGATATTGATACTAATTCATAGGCATCGAAAGTCCTATCTTGGCCATTGCCATTTCCTAAACCCTCACTATGCAGACATCTCCATTTAGTGGTCACATTTATAGGACGGTACGAGGGTGAATCACGCTCATGCAAGGAAAGATTGTAGGCACAAGACCAAGAGTAGAGAGATGACCAAATGTAACGGTTGCTAGGAACGAGTCACTTCTACCATTGTAAGTCTCGCACACGCGGGCGGGGTTCAAGATGTCCTCATCATATCGACGCGGTATGACATTGAAAGCTGTTCAGTGTTCAGTGTTCAGTGTTCAGTGTTCAGTGGGTGACTTTCCGTAAGG
This sequence comes from Tricholoma matsutake, assembly GCA_026075535.2. Classification (NCBI taxonomy): domain Eukaryota; kingdom Fungi; phylum Basidiomycota; class Agaricomycetes; order Agaricales; family Tricholomataceae; genus Tricholoma; species Tricholoma matsutake. The sequence continues at coordinate 6,050,568 of AP026540.1, read as the reverse complement.
ATTTAGAAAAATTTAGAAGAGTTGATAGGACAACGGGCTGAGTTCGAACACATTTGGAATCAGTCTTTGTAGATATTTCTAAACCGTAAGCAAACTAAGTACCGAATTTATTAGATGCTGATGGAGGGAGCGGGAACGGGACGGGATCATGTGTATTCCCAAAACGGGTCTCTGGAACGCAAAAGATAGAGATCCTATCACACCGATCTCATTTAGCGAGGTAGAAATTGTTTATAGGTAACTACAGAGGGGTCCTGAGGCCTCTGTAGATCATGCAATCTACAGAGGTTGGTTTTCAGGAACTGAAATGAAATTCGTCCCAATTTGGCTTCGGCATGGCGGCTGATGGAAGTTTAGAGCGTCGAAACCTCTCTAGATTTTTCTAGATCCTTACGGGAAGTCACCCAGTGTTCAGTGTTCAAGTACTCAGTGTTCACCAGACGGATCACGTGGAATAGGTCTGGGTCACGTGTTGACAATCAACAAAGAGCGCGTTGGAAAGTCGCGTAACAGTTCAACAGGAACGGGGGCGGTTGGGACTCCGCTCATTCCCTGTTGAACTCCAACCACCACCATCGGTTTTGCAGCGCGGCCTTCTCTTCTCTCCATCAAGCATCAAATCGACATTCGACATCTGCACACATGGCTCGCACCAAACAAACCGCCCGCAAGTCCACTGGAGGTACGTGCATACTAACTTGCCGTCGTGCCACCGATACTCAACGTTGTCATCCATAGGCAAAGCACCTCGCAAGCAACTCGCTTCCAAGTCAGCAGCACGCAAGACTGCAACTGTTAGTAGTCCCCCTACTATTATATCATTATCTTCGCCAGTCATAGTGACTCACCTGCTGTTATCTAGAACACCACCGGAGGCGTCAAGAAACCTCATCGCTTCCGGCCCGGTACCGTCGCCCTCCGCGAGATCAGACGCTACCAGAAATCTACTGAGCTCCTCATCCGCAAGCTCCCCTTCCAGCGTCTCGTACGAGAAATCGCTCAAGATTTCAAGGTATGTTACTTCCACCCTTTTCTCTTGTCCATCATCTAAGCGTCTTCCCATACACAGACGGACCTCCGATTCCAATCATCCGCTGTGATGGCATTACAAGAGGCTGCTGAAGCATATTTGGTCTCGTTGTTTGAAGATACCAACTTGGCAGCCATCCATGCGAAGCGCGTAACGATTCAGCCAAAGGATCTGGCGCTGGCCCGTCGTCTGCGTGGAGAACGATCATAGGAGACCAGTGACTTCTTTCCCATAGACAGCAGGTTGTAGCAGCACAGGTGCACTTGATTGTATTTCTTTTGTAGCCTTTTTTATTATTTGCTTTATTATTTGATGCATGGACACGGTTCTTGCGAACATTGGACAAGAAAGTAGGATTTGTTTGGTCACGTGTGGCAAAATCGAGTGGTCAGCACCTCATTATGTAAGCAAATAGTTTGCCCGCCGCCCTTAAATACTACCACCACATTGCACTCCTGACACATTTGAGGCTGGAGAAGCATAGGGTAGATCCCAATAGTCAATGTTCAACCCTTAGCAAAAATACCTTCTTCCCCATGGAGGGAACAGACTCACAAAACTATGTATATTTTACTTTTTGACTCCAGATCATTTTTATGATTATTCCGAACATATTTATTGGCTTTGAATTTTTGAAGGTAGAGGACATCCACAAGTGGCCAATGTCATGTGCCATTTTGAAACTAGGTAAATTTTGACAAAATCACATGGTAAAAGTGACACAGCACATATATGAGTAATACCTGCAACTGGGGATCCAAGTTCATTTCCCACTTTTGCTGCTCTCTTGGACAAGCCCTGAACATGAGGATTCATGTCACTTTGGGCTATCACCCAGAAGGAGATGGACAGACAGAACACCTCAACCAGACCCTTGAACAGTACTGGAAGGAAGCTGGAGCTTCCAACACTCAAGGAGACCAAAACATGTTAGGAACTTAGTATATTTTGGGGAGGAAACTAAGCTACAGTACAATACTTGAGGTATAGACTGGTATAGACTATATACTATCAGGATGACATGTGATAGTACAGATGCTGATGTAAGAGGACACTCTCATACTCCCAAAAATTTGACTGGGGTGTGGGGGTTCGAGGGCAGGAAACAGTGATGGGGTGCTGGGGAACAGGACAGTGACAGGGTAGGGCCAGTGACAGGTTGCAGGGAATGATGACAGGGTGTTGGGGGTGTTGGTGAACAGTGACTCAGGTCAGGAATGGTGACAAGGCTAGGGAACGACAACGAGGGCAGGGAACAGTGGCAATGGGGGAATGATGGGGAATGATGGGAGGATCCAAGGGAATGGCATGGAGTGATGAAATGAGGGGGAAGTGTTTCAGGTCCACTGTTATAAGAAAAATTGTCAAAAATGGTCAAGCATGAGTGCCTGGGGAAACTGTGGCACATTTGGGAAGGGGGTGCAATGTGGGGGGGGGTCCAACAACAAGCAGAAGGGCTGGAGAAAGGATCAGAGTTGATAGATGGATGGGGGGCACTCAAATGTTGTTGCATCGTTATCCAAAAAATCATTGGAAATTGTTGCATGGGATGGTTCAGGGGAAGCATGGGGTATTTTTGGGGGCAGATGTGATGGAGGGGTGTGCATGGGATGAGGGGAGGTAGTGGCAAAAGATGGGGAGCACCAGGTAAAGGGGTAGAAGGTTATTCAGATTTCTTGTTGCGTTGTTATCCAAAACATCATTGGAAATTGATGCATGGGATTGGTTAGGAGAAGCATGAGGTATTTTTGGGAACAGATGTGATGTAGGGGTGTGCAGGGGACAAGGGGAGGTGGTGGCAAAAGATAGGGAGCACCAGACAAAGGGGTAGAAGGTTATTCAGATTATTGCAATGGTTTTTTGTTGCTGTTGTTGGCTGTGACATGGTAGTGGCAGTAGGCAGTTCTGGACATGAGACAAAGGGTTGTAGGTTGACTTGGCAGTTTTTGGGGCTGGTTTGAAGCAGGGAAGGTGGTGGTTGTTGACAATGTTGTCGATGTTGTTTTTTCAGCTGTGGCCCATGGTCCAGAGTGGGGCAGAGGAGGGGGTTTAGGTGTTGTCAACAATGAGTGTGTGGTGACCCGGGGCTTGACCCCGCATTTGTATATATTATATTTCTTTGCTATTGACCTGGCTGGCCCCTATAAAGGGACCAGCCTTCTATTTACATAATCAATCTCTTTACTACCACCTTGAGTACACACGATAATTATACATTATTCATGTTTAGCTCCTGTGGGATATTAAGGGACCCCCCTACGACTCACTACAGTTTTTTAAACACTCAAACTTGTATAGAGTTAAGCTCGACATTGCCCCATCAGCAATCGTCATCAACATGACCCTGAACTTCTCCCGTGAAGGGAGAAAATTCTCAATGCAATCAGCAATGGAAGCATATCCGTTGCTAGGACCCGAATCAGGTTTCTTTGCACTTGACTCTTTGCTTTTCGCCCGCTGCTACGACCGAAACTCTTTTTCTCCATTGCTGAAGATTGTACCTCAAGAACGAGACCATGGTTTTGACCAGGGCCAAGAACAAGAACAAGCTGCCTGCTCCCAAGCAGGATGCGCAAGGTAAATCTCATCCATTGCCATCAGGGTTGGATTCTCCTTGGTGCACTCCGAAAGATTTGGCTGGATCCCATCCACTCGAGGCGCATACAAGCACCTCGAGAAATGATGTTTCTCCTACTAGGGACTTTCAGACCCTTGAAGCGCATACAGCCATTTTGAGAAATCTCGATTCCTCTGCCCTCTGCCCACACCATTGATGGCCCACCATTGAGGATGCCAACGACAGCGACCCCGAATCCAGAAAATCTTTCTCGTCAAACAACAGTTGACGAGACACTCATTCCAATCCAGGACCTCCTCCTGGCTTGCAGAAGCTTTCTCCTCTGGATGAATTGACCCCAGAGCCCAGCAACAACTGGATTACCCCCAGTAGTGATATCAATCTTCCCCACAACGGCCAGATGTATGAAACACCTGGATTATTCCCTGCTGTATGGCTGGATTTAACAGCATCAGTGCCTGCAATGCCGATGAACACTGACGATTGGCTGCGCCGACGCCTAGAGAAAAAACCCCTTGAGGCCAAACCTCAAGAGGATGAATCGGACAATGAATTTGGAGCTGAGCATTTTGCTCAGATCACAATGGATATGTTTACCTGTTGCATGGATGCAAGAGATTTTGAACCGATTAAGTTGGAAAACCAACTTAAAGATCTGGTGTTAAGTTATGTCAGTCACTTTGCCCATAGGGAAATAATCAACCCTACTATACCTTGTTCCACAGCAACGGAACGAGATCCCAACCCTGTCCAACCTCATTCCACCAACCCAGCGGAACAAGAAAATCCTTCCACCCACAGACGTGGTTCCCCATGTCTACAGACCCCTGAGTTATCTCGTGAAGTACCTTCTAAAAAGAAGGACCACTATATCATCAACAACAGGATTGTCCTTCAAAGGATATGTGATGGTGATATCCAGGATGGACATCCCACCTCGATCCCCGATCAGGGGATCCGTTTCAACAAAGATGGTCAACCTTGGGATAAGGATGACCCTTCATCTCACCATCAAAAGCGAGAGAGCCCACCATCTGTAAATTCCAGACGGCCTGCACAGAGTCACACTGGCCATGGAGGACCACCAGATGGAGATGGGTCTGGGGATGATGGTAATGGAAGTGATAGCAACTCGACGTATAGCACATCGAGCAATGAAAGTACTGAACATTCTTCCTGATTCGATTTGAGGCATCCTGCAGAAACTTGTCAAATCCCCGATGAGGAGCACAAACATGCACTTCTTCCAGACATACCCCATCTGGACATTCTGGTACCCCACAAGAACCAAGTAGCCCTTACTGGTCTACATCTTTTTATCCCAATTCTTATCAAGACAAAGGCTCTCGCTGTCCCTCAAAATATTTGAGGGACATTCATGCCAAGATACATAGACAGATCGACAACAAGGTCTCTGTCTTGACAGAGATTCCTGCCACTGGAGGCAAGAATGGTCCCAGAGTTCCCAATCTGTCAAAGTACAGTGGATTACCCAACACTGAAGCCTTTGAAAGATGGATGAATGCCCTTCTTCAGTGATTAAAGGTGAACAAGGTGTGCAGCCCTGAACTGGACTCAGACTGCATCAAATATATGGCAATGTTCCTTGAGAACACCGCCCTCACTTGGTTTGAAGATAGTGTTGACGGTGTGTACCATCAACAATCTGCCTGGACTTTCAAGGAAGTCATCACTGGCCTATACAACCAGTTTGTGCATGAAAATGCAACCCATGATGCGACTGACAAGTTCTGGCACATTGAGTATAACACCGATGAGGGCATTATGGGCTATTGCCACAAACTGGAGCACTATGCTACCAGGATGATACAGGCACCTGATCCATTTACATTCAAAACACAATTGGTGACCAGGTTGCCCACAAGCATCATATCCTTTGTACTAGACAAAGGATGTTCCACTGAGACAAGCTCAGTGCAAGATATCCTACACTTTGCCTGCCAGGTGGAGGAAATCAGTAAGATGAGAAAACACTTCAATGAAAAGAAGCATATAATGGAGTCCACCAAGTCGAAGAGCACATCCTCTTTGACTAAAACTTCTAAAACAAAAGAACCTTCTCCCGAACAGGCTCATGACTGATCCCGGGATCATTCTCAAAAACACAATAAGAACTATCATGATAGCTCTAAATATCCAGGGTCAAAGTATCCTACCAAGGAGCTTTGAAGTCACAGCAATAGTGATCACCATAACAAAGATCGTCATGATACTCAACATCACGCGTCTGGAGGGAAACCATCCAGACACTCCGGATCCAAATCAGACAAAAGGTCTGATGACAAGAAGAACCCGATTTGTTACAGCTGTGGAGGTCCACACTACTCCACAGATAAGGGCTGCCCTAAGTACGGACAGCCCAAACCATTGGCTAAGATGTATGCCGCTCGAGAAGGATCAGCATCTACAGCTGATCCCCAAACCTCCCGTGCTCAACCAAGCAGTGAGCACCATTCAAGTCCTACCCAGGACTCAGATTCACATTCTGCAATGAATTAGAGACTTGCAGCAGTGTACAGTGACTCAGAGAATAACTCTTGCTCTGAGTATGGGTCTGCCTTGTCAGACATGAACCCTGATGGTTCTTAGTACAGTTCAGAAGGTGAACTGTGCAACTTGGAGTCTGACACTGGGGGTGATGCCAGTGAATATTCTGGAGCAGAGCACTTTGGTGCGATCCAAGAAATCCTTTCAGAGTATGACTCTGACAGTTGCCCCTCCACCCAGTTGGTATCCGACTCAGAGGAAGACTCTGAGGATGAGACGGAGAAAAATTCTCCATCATTTTCTGAAAGACTAGGTGTCATGATGGATGACCTATTCAGAAACAAGCCGCGCTTCAGAGGCACGACCACTTTGAGGAAATCCTCTAAGAAAATAACCCATCCTCCTCGCTCTGAGAAGGACAACAGGTGCTTTGTGGTGAAAATGAAGCTTCATGAACTTGAAGCTTTCGTACTCCTTGATTCAGGCTGCACGTCTGATTCGATTTCCCCAGAATTCACCATGTCAGCGAATCTTAAAGCCCATGAATTGGAAGAACTGGTGCCCTTGCAATTAGGCACCGTTGGAAGCTGTTCGAAGATCAACTTCGGACTATTCACTGATTTTGAAATCGGTGAAATAAAAAACACCCATTATTTTGATGTTGTTAACATCAATAGATATGACGCCATTCTAGGCACCCACCATCTTCATGAGGAAACACAGTATAGTTCTAGACTTTGAATGTGACGAAGTATGCGTCAAGGGCAAACACCTCGATACCATTATTGAGAGCCCTAACACTTTCAAGCAAGCCCATCAGCATGCTATGCATCCTCAACCTCCCAAGGATGAGTGACATGAGAGTGGCCACCTGGCCACACAAAAGAAGAAGGACCTGGACAAGCCTGGTCCAAGTTCCACGAATGTGCAACCTCCATCTGTTAGATGTAGGAATGTTGAAATGGAAGAAGTAGACGATGTTGACAAACATCATCGGTCTACACTAAAACCTTCGGACCCCATTCTTTTAGGACCCAAAGAGGAACCCTTGAGCGACGAAGAAGACAATCTAGAAGAGATCATCCAGGAATTTACTCGGGATAGATTCACTGAGGGACCCAATTTTGAACCTCCTGGATTTGACCCCTCTATCCCTGTGGTACTTCTGCCAGATCAGGTCAATGACCTGAATGACATACTCTTTGCAATTTGCAAAGAGCTGGCCAATAAAGCTAAATGCAATGGACCCCTTTCAAAAAAGGACCTTCCACGCCTTGGGAGGAGTGGAAACAATCTTGTCAGGACATCCTCAATGGAGTTCCTGACAAACTACCTCCTTTGAGGGACATAAACCACCACATCCCATTGGTGGATGAGAAGAAGAAGTATAACTACTATCTTCTGAAATGTCCCGACTTGATGAGGAAACCCCTTGCTGAGAAAATAGCCAAGTACTGCAAAGCAGGCTGGTGGTGTCCTGCCTGCATGGAGCAAGCTGCTCTGATGCTAGTAGTTCCCAAGAAAACTGGGAAACTTTGCACTGATCAAAACATAACGCTAACATGGTGAAAGATGTTACACCGTTTCCTGATCAAGACTTGATTCATCTTGATGTTGCTCAAGCTAAGTACTGCTTGAAAATTGACCTCTCTGATGCCTATGAGCAGGTCCAAGTTGCCCCAGAAGACATCTGGAAAACTGCCTTCTCGACGGTTCAAGGCATCTATGAGAGTCTTGGTATGCAACAAGGCGACTGCAATGCACCCTCAACCTTCCAAAGGTTGATGAACTCTATATTCCAAGATTACATTGGAATCTTCATCCACGCCTACCTTGACAATATCTTCGTGTTCAGCGACATGATTGAAGAACACCAGAAGCATCTGGAGCTTGTGTTTAACAGACTATGCGAGCATTCTCTGTACCTCTGTGCAGAGAAATGTGAACTCTACCCTGAAAAGGTAGAGTGTCTTGGTCATATGATTGACGAGCATGGCCTACATGCAGATAGCAACAAAATGGCCCATATACGAGAGTGGAAAGCTCCTCGTAATTATCACGAAGTCCAGCATTTTCTGGGACTTGTGCAGTATCTGGTACATTTCCTGCCAGATATAAGTGCTTTCACTAGTCCCCTTTCAGTGATGACAAAAAATGGTCAAGCCTTTTTATGCGACTGTTGCACGATCATTGCTTCCAGATGATTAAACACATCTGTTGTATGATGCCCATGCTGAAGCCGATCAACCCAGATTCACCTGAGCCTATATGGGTGATCTGTGATGCCTCAGTCTTTGGGACTGGAGTGATGTATGGTCAGGGACCTGAATGGCAAACTTGCTGCCCTGCTGGGTTCCTGTCCAAGAAATTCTCAGACGCTCAAAGGAACTACCGTACCTTTGAGCATGAAACAATTGCCATACTTGAGGCACTCCTCAAGTGGGAAGACAAACTGATCGGTAGACGCATTCATGTCATCACTGATGACCAGGCACTTGAGTTCTTCCAAACTCAACGCCGACTGTCTGCTAGGCAAACACAATGGATGGAGTATCTGTCGCATTTTGACTTTGACATTCGTTATTATAAGGGCAACCTCAGCCTCTAGCAAAGGGAAATCCAAAGTTAAAATTATGCTACATAATACAGGGATTGGGGGCGCACCTAGCAAAGGGAAATCCGAAGAGAAAACTCTAAAGATCCCTTTGCCAGTGCCCAGTATATGTGAAAACTGCAAAAATCAAATAATAACTAAAAATAGAAAAGGCAGAGATAGGCTGATCAAGGCTGCCACATGATGTAATACCAAGGGGTAGATGTCGGAAGGGTACTCCGTCTCTAAATATAAAACTGTCAACATGCACAAATGTGATAGAAAGGGAAATTAGTAATAAAATAAGGGAAACATCATAGAAAATGAAGAATAGAAGGAAACAAGGCGAGAAAAAATATAGGACAAACATAAAAAATAGGAGAAACACATGGGACACCCTCTAGTCCCCTTACAGTTATGTCAAAGGCAAATTGAACAAAGTAGTGGATGCTCTGTCCCGCTACTACCAATTCGACTCTTGGGATGATGCTCTATTAGTCCAACACTACATCTTCACAGATGTACATTGATGATACTCAACCTGGGAAAACCACCAAAAACAGCTGATGAGGCAACTGATGATATTTGCACGAGTCAGAGGAAGGGTGCGAGACGTTCCAAATGTTCGCGGTCCAACCTAGGGGAGGACAACTAGTTGGTACTAGTCGCAAAGGTAGTTCTATAAGAGATGAAGGTGTTTGATGTGGTCCAATGGGGTATCAATCAATATTGAGGATGATCGACGAGATTGATGGTGAACAAGTTTTATTGTTGATGGTTGAAGTGTGAATTCTGAGGACCTTTCAATAGATCGATAGTATACAAAGGCTATAGCTGATGGCTAGGAAGTGTTGGAATGGTTGCTAGTGCTAACAATCAGAGGATCGAAGGAAGATCGAGGACGACAATGGTCGCAGAGATTTCTTGTCGATCAAGAAAACTCGTAGAAGCTTAGATTCTTTTAGAGAATAGATTGGATTCTTAGAACTTTATACGAGACGATAGGTGAAGACGATTTCTTTTTTTCCAAGTAGATACTACAGAGTTTGATATGTTTTAAAGAAACTTCCTAAAATGGTCTGAGAAACATGTGTAGAACATGAGGCAAAAGATATGAGTTAAGGCACGAGGCCAAAAAGGAGACTGGAATCCAAACAAGAAAGAGATATATCATATGATGAAAGAGTAATAAAGGGTATAGAACTAAAAAGGGACTGTCCTTTGTGTATAAACTGCGCTAAGTCTCGCAATAATCTGTCCACCGGGTTCTGTACGTGATAGGGACTTGGAACGAGGCTGACCTACTATCAGCAGGTTTGAGCACGAGTTGGAATACATCCTAGTGCATGGTCTTCCACCATTTATATAATGAAGGCAGCGCTTGATGTCGCTTGTAGTCTCTCGATATCGATTGATAATGCTCGATGATGGTCGACAATGTTTGATTGCGGTCGTGGTTTGTTCAAAGTTGATCAGGGATGTTTGATGGTCATTTAGAGGGATCTTAGGGGCTTTCGAGGTAGTCCTAAGGTTGTGCAATGTGGTTTCTCGGTACAATCGATGTTGCTGGTGATGTTTTGACGTGGTTGATATGATATCGCAATCGATAGACTGGGTCGCACTGTGTTGATAGGTTGTCTCCTCGGCTCAAAGACCGATACACCATTCTAACCACATTCTAATCACATCGGCTAACTCCTACGAGGTCCCAGACGACGACCCAGTCTATCAATCGTGATATCATATCGACCGCATTGAAACATCACCAGCAACATTGATCATACCAAGAGACCACATCGCACAACCTTAGGACTACCTCGAAAGCCCCTAAGATCCCTCTAAATGACCATCAAACATTCCCGATCAACCTCGAACAAACCGCGACTGCGATCGAACATTGTCGACCATCGTCAAGCATTATCGATTGATATCAAGAGACTGCGAGCGACATTGGGCACCGCATTTGTTATCTAAATGGTGGAATACCATGCGCCAGGGAGTACTCCAACTCGTGCTCAAACCTGCTGATAATAGGTCAGCCTCATTCCAAGTCCCTATTGCATACAGAACCCACTGGATGGATTATTGCAAGACTTAGCGCGGTTTATACACAAAGGACAGTCTCTTTTTAGTTCTTTCCCTTTATTACTCCTTCATCATATGATACATCTCTTTCTTGTTTGGATTCCAGTCTCCTTTTTGGCCTTGTGCCTTAACTCATATCTTTTGCCTCATGTTCTACACATGTTTCTTATACCATTTTAGGAAGTTTCTTTTAAAACATATAAAACTCTGTAGTATCTACTTAGAAATACAAGAAATTGTCTTCACCTATCATCTCGTATCAAGTTCTAAGAATCAAATCTATCCTCTAAAACAATCTAAGCTTCTACGAGTTTTCTTGATTGACGAGAAACCTCTGCGACCATCATTGTCCTCGATCTTCCTACGATCCTCTGATCGTTAGCACTAGCAACTATTCCAACACTTCCTAGCCATTGGCTATAGTCTTTGTATACTATCGATCTATCAAAAGGTCCTCGGAATTCACACTTCGACCATCGATGATAAACTCGTTCGCTGTCGATCTCATTGATCATCCTTGATATCGATTGATACTGGATCGGACCGCACCAAACACCTTTGTCTCTGATAGCACTACCTCCACGACTAGTACCAACTAGTTATCTACCCATAGGTTGGACCACAAACATTTGGAACGTCTCGCACCCTTCCTCTGACTCGTCGCAAATATCATCGATTGCCTCATCGGCTGTTTTGGTGGTTTTCCCTGGTTGAGTATCATCAGCATCTGGGACATTGTGTTAAGAACTGATCCTAGAGGCCACTTTGGAATCCGTCTGGACACTGTGGGTGATGATAGCGGGAGATTGTCGGGTCGATGCGGATTCTGCGGGAGGGGGAATGGAAAGGACTTGGCTTCAGCTTGTAAGAAGCTGCGCCCTTCACCTCGTCTGGTGTCCTAATTTCAAGTCGAGGGTTTAGAGGTAGGAGCGGGAAAGTGCGGGTAAAAGTGGGGAGGAGTATGGAGGGACTTAGGTCGAGTTCAGATGAGACTAGAACTTCGGAGGGAGACTAGAGGTTGAGTCGAATGTAGTTCAGACTCTTAGAGGACAGGGGTTGGAGTAGAAGGAGGTTTTAGATTGGCAGGGTAAAGTCGAGTCTATGTCGATATACGAACTGAGGAATACAAGGCGAAACTAACTAAGCTTAAATACTGTAGTCCGGAATAATGCGGAACAGGAACAAAGACTGCGGCAGTGTCTTGACTGCGTAGATAAATTACCTATGGGAGCCGCACAGGAATCCGTAGTCAAATTTGCAATAGAGACAGCAGCCTTGGAAAGGCAGCCATGGATGCTGTACAAGGCGGCCTGATGCACAGCAGCATGGGCAGTGCAAGGCGGCCAGGAACAAAATCGGGAGGCGTAGACAAAAGTCATGTTTGACATGCGGGAAAGAGTCAGATGGATGCAGGTTCCGATTGGGCGAGGAACGGTTCTTGACAGTATTTCCCCCTTAGTGCCGAGCCTACAAGGCACGTGAGGGTTTGAGTCCAAATGAGGAAGTTGGTTGAATTTTCTGAATGCGGTAATTGGTTGAAAAAACTTTCATGTTCTTTCCTTCCCCCATCAACTATCAATATGTCCCCTCCAGCAGTATCCGCGCAGATCAAATTGGCTGTGATGAGGGCTCAACATGAACAGAGGGAGCGGGTGATGAAGGAGCAGATGGAATGGGAGATGAAGGAGCTGGAGGAAGCAGCGAGGGAGGAGGAACACTGGGCGCAGGAGGCGCAGAAGGCAGCAGAGGAGGCACGTCAGGCAGAGGCGCGGAAAAAGGAGGCATCGGCTGCAAAATGAGCAGAGAAGAAGTGGGTGGCTGTGGCCGCAGGTTTGGAGGATGAGGCTGAGGGGAGCAAGTCCCCCAAGAAAAAGAAAGTCGCCAAGTCGAAGGCGCGAGTGGGGTTGGAGGAGTCAGAGGGTCCGGTGCAGGTGCAGGCCGCATTGCCTTGCAAAAGGTACGTACTTGTTTCCCTTTCCAGTCTCTTTTTACTGACAAGTGGCCTAGGTGCAAATATCAAAAGATTGTTTGTTTCAAGATGGGTGTGAAGGGACGCATGTGCGACAACTGCATGCGCATCAAACATAAGTGCGAGGAGGTAGTGTGGGAGGGGCAGGAAGCCCCTGCGGCAAAACCGGCAGGAACGATGGGGGCGACCGGGGAAAACCCAGAAATAATGCAACAAATGATGAAGTTGATAAGGAAGGGGTTCGCTGAGGTGGCCACTGCGGTGCGGGAGTCGATGGGGGAGATTCGGGACGCTATGGACCCAGAGTGGGTGGAGGAAGAAAGTGCCAGGGAGGAGAGCGACGAGGGTGACGAAGAGGTGGAGTGGGCAGTGCGAGAGTCCCGGCGGGAAAGATGCGGGATCCGAAAGTCTGGAGATGACTGGGAGGCCTTCCAGAGATATCTGGAGAAAAGGCGAGCGGATGATGAGGGGGAGAGCGAGAGTGGAGATGAGGAGGGTGGAGAGAAGGATGAGGGTGGAGAAGAGGGCGAGGTTGGGGGAGAGGGTGACGAAGACAGAGAGGGAGAAGCAGAGGTAGTGTAGGGACCTGGTCAGGTCCAAAAAATCTTTTTTCAATAAAATTTGTTCTGAGTTCGGACTGAGTGAATAAGTAACGTGAATAGTCTTTAAGCGGGTAACGGTCCAGGTTTCTGCGGGTAGCAGGTGTGAAAATCCGCAAGGAGTTCTTGGGCGTGGTCAAGTTCCGTAACAGGTAGTCAGGAAGTCTCTTCGTCGGTTCCCTGGTAACCTTCCCATCAGACGAGGTAGAGAATCTTGCAGCGACATTGGTTGTCGACTTTGGAATCGAGGACTTTGGTGATCTCATATTCGAGCTCGTCATCGATGGTGATTGGAGGAGGTGGAGGTTGTACTCAATTTGGAATTGTGTTCAGGGAGTGTTTCTCTAGTTGAGAGACATGGAAAACAGGGTGAATGGCCCACATGTGATCCGGGAGCCGCAGGGTGACTGAGTGAGTGCCCGGGTGGGCGATGATTTCAAAGGGGCCATGGTGCTTTTTGGAAAGTTTCTTGGAAGGATGTGTGGTGTGGATATTTTCCGCAGTGACATAGGCAGAATCACCAATGTTGAAGTTGGGTGCGGGTGCCCGATGTTTGTCCGCAGGACCTTGATAATGCTCTTGAGTGGCCGCAAGTTGATTCTGAAGCTCCTGATGAAGGTCGTCTAAGTCGACGACAAACTCACAGGCGCGCTGTGAAGCTAAGTTGTGTTCTGGAAAGACGGAAATGTTTGGGTGATAGCCTTTGTTGGCAAAGAAAGGGGATACACCTGTAGAGGTGGAAGGAGCATTGTTGTAGGCAAATTCACCCAAGGGTAAGAGGTGAGACCAGTCATCCTGCTGACAGTTGCAGAAGATCCGGAGGTACTGCTCCAAGGTCTGATTAAGGTGTTCTGTCTGACCATCACCTTGCGGGTGATAACTGGAAGTGAAGTGGATCCGCATGTCGAGTGCTTTTCCGAGGGAGCAGAAGAAATGGGAGACAAACTCGGATCCCTGGTCGCAAGTGACGTGCGATGGAATGCCATGCTTGGAGGACGAACAGGTTGGCTAGTTCTTGGGCTGTGATTTCATTGACAGTTGGGATGAAGATGCCTTGCTTGGTGAGGCGGTCAACGATGACCAGGATAGCGGTGTGACCATTGGAGTTGGGTAGTTGTTCAATGAAGTCCATGGAGATGGAGTTCCAAGGTCGTTCCGGAACCAGAAGTTGCTTTAGGAACCCGTAGGGCTTGTGTTGAGGCGATTTGGATCGTTTGCAAGTGGTACAGGATTTGCAGAATTCCTGCACAAAGGTGCAGAGGTTTGGCCAGACATATTCCCAGCAGACAAGCTGCTGGGTTTTGTTTTGTCTGAAGTGGCCAGAGAGGATGTGATCGTGTTTGTACTGAAGGACCTTGAGGCAAAGATCCACGATGTCCGGAACATAAATCCAGTCAAAGTGGCGGAGAAGACCTGCCTCGTCTATGGTCCAGTTGGGGGTTGACAGGTGTCAGAAGATGTGCGGATGAAAAAGGGTCAAGGGGTAGGGAGGTGCAGATGTCATGGTGAAGTTTCTCAACATCCATGATTACTGCCTGTCGAAGGATGGGTGTGGTGAAATAGGTGGCGCAGAGGGAAGAGGTGAGCTGTTCCTGTGTGAATACAGGTCAGAAGTTGGTTGGGTTTACGGAGGCGAAGTCGCTATTTCCCCCTTTGCAGTAGATGTCCCAACGTCTAGTGAGTGCGTCTGGCTTGGCCCCTAGTTTCCCAGGGCGGAAGCGGATGATGAGATTGAACTGGGAAAGGTACTCAGACCAACGGGCCTGGCGGCGGGTGAGCAACTTGGTAGTGCTGAAGTACTCAAGATTTTTGTGGTTGGTGACCACATCAACTGGGTTTGCGGAATCCTTGAAATACTGCCGCCAGTGTTTGAAAGCTTCGAAAATGGCCAAGAGTTCCTTATCATGGGTGTCATAATTTAGTTCAGCGGGATTGAAGGAGCGGGAATGAAAAGCGACCGGATGGATTTCTCCATCCGCAGTGTAAACTGAAAGGATAGCTGCTAGGGCGTAGTTGGAAGCGTCGGTTTCGAGTACCATCTGTGAGTCAGGTACCCATTGTGTTAAGATGGGGGCGTGGGTGAATTCTTGTTTGAGCTTTTCAAAAGCGTCGCGGCACTTCTTGTTGAAGTCCCATGGTGCAGATTTCCATGTCAAGCAGGTGAGTGGGATGACAATGTCTGAATAGCCGTTAATGAAGCGGCGGTAAAAGTTGCAAAAGCCTAAGAAGGATTGAATGTCCTTAACTTTCCTAGGCTCAGGCCAGTCAAGCACGGTTTTGACTTTATCCTCGGACATCCGCAGTCCATCTGGTGAAAGGATGAAACCCAAATATTTGACGGTGTCTTTGTGGAACTCACATTTCTGTGGAGAGGTGTAAAGTCCATTTTTCCGGAGACAGCGGAGGACTTCTTTGATGTGAGCCCTGTGCTGGGACTTGTCATCGGAATAGATTAGGATGTTGTCGAGGTATACGATGACACAAACATCCAGCATGTCACTGAAGATGTCGTTCATAAACCGCTGGAAAGCTGCGGGTGCATTAGTGAGCCCAAAGGGGACCACCAACCACTCGAAGGATCCATAGCGGATGCGGAAAGTAGTTTTCCACTCATCACCATCAGCGATGCGGACTAGGTGATAAGCATGCCGCAAGTCTATTTTGGTGAACAAGCGGGCTTTGCGGGGAGAGTCAAGTAGGTCGGAAATGAGAGGAAGTGGGTAGCGGTCTTTCTTTGTAAGACGGTTAAGTCCTTGGTAGTCAACACAAAGTCGGAGACTACCATCCTTCTTCTTGATGAAGAGAATAGGGGCGCCATGCGGCCACTTGGATGGGCGGATGAAACCTGAGCGGATGTTTTCGTCAATAAAGACTCATAAGGCTTCTAATTCAGAGGGGGAGAGAGAATACATTCAGCCCGGAGGCGGAGGAGTATTGTCTTCTGTCTCTATCTTGAGGTCGTAAGACCGATGCGGAGGAAGGGTATCCGCTTTAGTCTTATTAAAGACATCAGTGAATTCGTGATACTCAGGCAGAATCTCAGAAAGGTCAGAAGAGTTAGCGGAATGGGCGGAGTGGGCGGATAACCCTTCTGGAGCGAAGGTCATCTGAAAAGCTACTGCCCCAGGAAGTTTGCTAGCACGCGCATAAGTGGCAGCGTTGATGAAGGAGATGTCGGGAGGTGTAAACTTAGGAGGAATGGGGGGTTCAGAAAATGCGGAAGAGTAGAGGATTTCTACTGGAAGATTTGGGGACAAAGGTGATGTCAGGGGTGCTGGACCTCTATGATCTGCAGAGCAGAAAGCGAGTTGGCTTGAAGACCAGTCAATCAATGGATTGTATTGCTTCAGCCAGTTATGACCGAGTATGGCGGAACAGGAAGAGTCGAGCGAGGTTACATAAAATGACAAATTGAATACTTCACCGGCAGGGAAGGTGACTGGAAGTTTGACGATCTGAGTTATGGTGGAGTTGCAAGTTCCATCAAAGAGTCGTAAACTGATCGGGTTAATGGATTCTGTGCTGAGTTGGTTATTCAACACGAAAGAGGAGTCAAGAAAGCAGTGGGAGGAGCCAGAGTCGATAAGGGTTCAGAAAGGGGCAGAAGATTCGGAGAAGGTTAAAAGAATGGTTAAGGAGTCAGGGTCAGAAAGAGCAGACACGTTGAGATGAATGTAGGCAGCCAAGTGGGTAAGGTCAACGCAACCCCCAGCCCCAATGGCTGTATCCTGAGGGTTGCAGACTATTTTTCTGAGTCCGTAGTCTTGGGAACGACAGTGGATGCACGGGCTTTTGCGGCTTTGGATTTCGGGCAGTTTCCTGCTACGTGCCCTTCCTCACCACAGTAGAGACAAAGTCATTCTCTCATGCAACATTCTCGTTCCTCCCCAGTAAGCTTGCCGTTCTTCCCCAACTTATCGGAGATGGACGACTTGGGCTTGTCCTGGGAAGTGTTCTTTGTCGTGGAAGACTGCTGATTGGAGGTGTTACCGTGGGCGGAGTTTGAAGATGCTTGGTTTGTCGACGGGGAAGGGCTTTTTGAAGAGTCCTTCCGACTAGAGTTAGTGATGTTACTGGAATTCTTTGTTTCAAAACGGGATTTGTCTTCTTGCATCCAGTAGATGTTGTCGCTGTCCTGCGCTTTCAAGCGCAGTTCTGCGAGAGTATTGGGTTTACCACCCCGGAGAACTTCTATGCGAAGCCGGAGTGGAAGACCACGGAAATAGCGGTCGCAAAGGGCTGCTTCATTCCAGTTGACCCTAGAAGCTAATTCCCAGAAGTCAACATTATATTTCGTGATATGACCACCTTTCTTCATTGCTAAATCAGAGAGAGCTTTTTCCGCATCTCTGACCAGGTCGTGCGGACCGAAGTTGCTTTCCAGCTCGGCGAGGAAAGCTTTGTAGTCCCACATCCAGTGTGCAGAATCTGTTGGGTCATTCAGACCAGGCTCAAACCAACTGAGAGCTGATCCCTTAAGATAAGAAAGGATGAATATGATCTTTTTCTCATCAGAGGAAAATACGTGCGGACAGTCACGGAAATGAAGATTGCAGGAGACTAAGAAGTCTCTAAGTTTCTTCGGATTGGCACCATCGAAAGTGTCGGGGTCGTGAACTTGGATTTTTTTGGTCTTGGGTGTGTTATTCTGATGAAGGGTGCGGATACTCTCCGAGAGGTTGTAAAGGCATCTATGAACATATCCCCTGGGTCAGGGTTTTCCCCCATGGGAGGTTGATCCTCAGGATCATTGGGATCGGGGTCACCCCCAGGGCCATCAGGTCCGTCCTCTAGACCAGGATCTTCCAACCCGAAGGGTTCAGGCTGGTTGATGCCTCCTATGTACTCAAGGGGAGTTCTTGATTGAAAACCTTCTGGGTTGCCGGAAGGTTGAGGGGCATGGGCGGACATGAGGTTGGCACTGATTGAGGGAGCTCCTGAGCCAATTTGTCGAAAGATGTTTGAGGGTCTGGAAGACACTCCAAAAGTAGTGGCGGGTCGAGGGTCGGAAAGGGTGGATTGCTGGATTGCAGAGATCCCTGGAATAGTACCGGTGCATTGGGGGTTTCTTGTTGTGCACTGGCGGGTCTCGGTAGGGGTCATAGAGAGGAAATGGATGAGTGAAGTGTGAGTTCGTATATACTGTTAAGAACTGATCCTAGAGGCCACTTCAGAATCTGTCCGGACACTGCAGGTGATGATAGCAGGAGATTGTCGGGTCGATGCGGATTCTGCGGGAGGGGGAACGGAAAGGACTTGGCTTCAGCTTGTAAGAAGCTGTGCCCTTCACCTTGTCTGGTGTCCTAATTTCAAGTTGAGGGTTTAGAGGTAGGAGCGGGAAAGTGCGGGTAAAAGTGGGGAGGAGTACGGAGGGACTTAGGTTGAGTTCAGATGAGACTAGAACTTCGGAGGGAGACTAGAGGTTGAGTCAAATGTAGTTCAGACTCTTAGAGGACAGGGGTTGGAGTAGAAGGAGGTTTTAGATTGGCAGGGTAAAGTCGAGTCTATGTCGATATACGAACTGAGGAATACAAGGCGAAACTAACTAAGCTTAAATACTGTAGTCCGGAATAATGCGGAACAGGAACAAAGACTGCGGCAGTGTCTTGACTGCGTAGATAAATTACCTATGGGAGCCGCACAGGAATCTGTAGTCAAATTTGCAATAGAGATGGCAGCCTTGGAAAGGCAGCTGTGGATGCTGTACAAGGTGGCCTGATGCACAGCAGCATGGGCAGTGCAAGGCAGCCGGGAACAAAATCGGGAGGCGTAGACAAAAGTCATGTTCGACATGCGGGAAAGAGTCGGATGGATGCAGGTTCCAATTGGGCGAGGAACGGTTCTTGACACATTGTAGGAGTTAGCCAATGTGATTAGAATGTGGTTAAAGTGGTGAATCGGCCTTTGAACCGAGGAGACAACCTATCAATGTCTCGATCCCAACCACGAGGATCTCCCATGAGATCGACATCTCAAAATCAAAAATCAAGTAATTGAAACTTGTTCTGCTGCTTCCCGGCAGAAATGAGTTAGTGAATTAGTCCAACACTACGTCTTTGTAGACGTACGTCTCGATCCCAACCATGAGGATCTCCCGTGGGATCGACATCTTGAAATCAAAAATCGAGTAATTGAAACTCATTCCACTGCTTCCCACCAGAGACGAGTTAGTGAACAACTCAAAGCTCTTCGAGAACGAGTTGAAGAGCGTGAAGCAGCCGCAGCCGTAATGACTGCGAATGCGGAAGAAGCAACCATGCCTTCTTCAAAGACCAACCAATCACAGGATGATCCTTCGATTTATGCCTCTCAGGCTAAAGGGACTTACCTGCACATTCACATGTCAGAGTTAGACCCTCTGAACAACAATATCTGAAAGGGATACGTCAACGATAAACACTTCAAGAAGGTTCTTGAAAATCCAAAGGACCACCCAGACTTCCAGACCTGAGATGGCTTCATTTGGAGAAAGAACAGAGGGGGCAAAGAGGTCCTTTGTGTCCCCACCTCTACTTCCAAGGGTATGACCTTACATGGTCATATGATCAAACAAGCCCACACCTTAGTGGGGCACTTCGGTCCTCTGAAGACATCGGAATACATCTGACATTGGTATTGGTGGCCTCAACTTCAATACGAAGTCGAGAAATACTGTAATTCATGCGAACATTGCATCTGCTTGAAGGGGGAATACCGCTCCCCTCGAGGCAAGCTGCACTCATTACCGACACCCATGAGACTATGGGAGTCAATTGGAATGGATTTCATTGGACCCTTCCCAGAGTCTGAAGGATTTGACTACCTTTGGGTAATCATCTGTCATCTGTCTTCAATGGTTCACCTAATCCCAGTGAACACGACGATGACTGCATCACAACTATCTCCCATCTTTGTGAAGGAGATTGTCCGTTTGCATGGACTACCTGGCTCAATCATTTGCGATTGAGACTCTAAATTCACATCCAAATGGTGGTGTGAAATCCACCATATCTTGGATGTCAAATTACTTATGTCCACTTCATTCCATCCTCAGATGGATGGAATAATGGAACACGCAAATTGTTCGATTGCTCAGATTCTCCGAGCATTCGTTGCATCCAGTCAAAAAGATTGGGTAAAGTTCCTCTCTCTCATAGAGTTTGCCATAAACTCTATGATTAACAGAGCAATGGGGATGGCCCCATTTGAAATCAACTATGGATTCTTGCCTCGTATGATGCAAGAACTTCCTTCTACAGAACACATTCCTCCCGGAGTGTGTACTTTCACAATGAATGCACTGCAAAACATGGCCATGGCCCATGATAGTATCATTGCTGAAAGAGTCTTTCAACGACACTATGCAAACAAGCATCGGCGCGAGGAGCCCGATGTCAAACAAGGAGACCTTGTTTACCTCTCCACAAAGAACCTTGTGTTACCAAAAGGATGCGCAAGTAAATTGCTACCTAAATTTGTAGGACCTACAAGGACCTACAAGCTTTCCCAGAGAAATCCAACTATGTGTTGGATCTTCCTACAGAACTGAAACACCGGCGTGTACACCAGCATTTCCATGTGAGCCTGCTAAGGCCTCACCATCCTAATGATGACACATTGTTTCCCAACAGGCATTATCCTGATGCATATGACTTTGGTGCCCCAGATGACACCGAATGGTACGTCGAAGAAATCACAGCACACAAGTGGTGTGGCCGTACTGTCCAGTTTGAAGTTAAGTGGAGTCTGGAAGACACCACTTGGGAACCTTTAGTGAACTGCAACGATCTTGCAGCCCTAGATGCTTATCTGGCACTGATGGGTGCCAGAGACTGGCAAGAATTGCCCAAACGTGCAGGGACTCCTGCATGTTGATGGACTTAACGACTTGGAAATTTCCAAATCACGTTGGGGCAACAGATTTCGCACTCCGCAACTTGCGGAGTTTCAATTATTTTTCTCTTCATCACTTGGTACACTACCATGGCGAGTTTTCCACCAGACAAAGACGACCCCATGGGGGACGATCAGGATGAGAGACCTAGCTGGATGCATGAGACAGGCCCTAGTGGCCAGTCTTGAAGGGGGAAGGAGAAGCAGCAACACCCAACGCCATCGCTCCCCAAGCCCTGGTGAGATCGAAGAAGCCATCAGCGCTAGCAGACGTTCTGCTAGAGAAGAACAAAACTGGCAAGCTGGTGTGGGCACCAGCTCTTCCGCTGCTGGAAATTGGAGGATTGACGGTGAAGGCATCATCCTTCACCGAGGCACTTGCGACACTTGCAAGAGCTATGCTTTACATGTGTACACCCACATGTATGACCACAATGATGAATATTTCGACGCGAGAGATCTTCGAGATTTGGGTATTAACTCTGGCACTCTCACCAGAGCTGAACATGTTTATAATGAATATGAAAAAGATATTGCTGCCCTCCAGGAGACCATCTGGAACCTGGAAGATGAGAATGAGCACCTGCATGAGCAGCTCGATGGACATTTGTCCAAACGAGCTTGTACTCATGAACCCTCTCCTCACCCCAAGAGACCCCAGGGTAGTTCGTATGCCGGTGCAGCCTCTCGGCCTGCACCACCCCCTGCTCCCTGTGTTAAGGGCGAAGCCTCAACCACTCGATCTAGTCGATGTCGTTCGATGAGGTGCTTCCTCGACGAGTCATTTGGCACTAGTCTTACTCAGAGCGTCCAACGTAAGATAGGTAGTGCACTCTAGCAGGGCTTCTGCATAGAGTCGTTCAGGTTCACGCACTAAGGGGCTTCCTTAGTGGTTTCGAGTAAGTTTGCGAGTTGCAAGTTAAGGCTGTTAATTGCCTAGATCTAAACTAAGGACATCCCTACTATGAGTTGCAGTACTTATACTACAAGGGAGGTCCTTATTGTCCAATCAGAAAGATAGATGCATATCAAGTAAGAATAGAAACAATAGGCCTCATGCCTTGCATGAGGCGTCCGATGTCACAGATCTGATGTCAAGGATCTGATGTCAAGGACATGCTGCAGCGCAGCATGTCGATTGTGAGAGTCCGACGTCATGGACCTCATGTCAGGGGGCTGTTGTATCACAGCATGTGTGGGAGTGGGTTCGGGTGCATGGAGTCACCATGCGTCAAGGGTGCCTTCCACAGGAAGGGGATCAAATGCATGTAGTCGGCATGCATCGTGTGTGTGTCTAGTGTCAAGGACACGCCCTAGGCATGAATCAAGGGGTGCCTCCTGTCTGGAGGGGATCATCGGGTGCATCGGGTTCCATGAGTTACAAGGAAAATTGTAACATTACTCCCTTGCTATGGTCAAAAGTTCCACACTTCGACCTAAATCTTTGTCTCTCCTTCATGGTCTGATTGGGTGTGGTCTGGATATGTGGGTAGGTCAGGGTTTAGGGGTACGATGGAGGAATAATTTATGTCCAAACTCGGACCATGATTGGGTTCTTCTGGTTTGCGCTGCCCTAGGTAGCAGTGTCAAGGAGTCGGTAGTATCATTGAAAGGGGGGCATTGCAGGATGGCAAATTCAACATCTGTAATCAGGGATTTGGGTTCTGTTCGGAAGATGGCGTAGAGGCAGAATGCAAAGGTTAGGGCTGCCGCTGCAGCCAGGGTCGTGCCAACAACAATGGCGAGGATCATAATCCCTGTGAGCATGGGTCTGTCTTGTCATGCCATCGTCTTGAGCTCTGCCTTTTAAATCCTTCCATATGGTTCCCCTGTCATGTTTCCCATTGCATCGTCATCAAAATCATCATATCCAGAGTTAAAGAAGAGCCGCTGTCTGTGTTCGGCTTCTCTTTGATCGGTCACTCGATCTTTCCGAGGTTTCTCCAGGCAGTTCATCCTATAGTGTCTGGGGCCTCACTGTTTGCAATACTTGCAAATATATTGTGGGAAAATCAGGCCGAAATGGCCTATCTCTTGGCAGATGAAACATCTGGCATGTCTCATGTGTGGGGGAGACCAAGGCGGTTGGGTGGTTTTCGGTTCGGGTTTGGGGGTGGTCAAATCAATTATTTCAGGTGCCCTAGGCACGATCTTTGGGTTCTTCATAGAATGGGAGGAGCCTCCAGAGGGAGCTCATCATTCATCTCTGTCGCTCTGCTCGCTGAATGGTGAGAGCAAGATCAGTAGTCGTCTGTGTTGACCTAAAGGGGTGTGAGGTCTCTCCTCAGCTGTTCTCGGTCTGTCTGACCACGGTGCAATCATTTCCTGGATCGTTTGCTCGATCCCCAGGGCATCTGCATTGTTCATTGCTTCTTCTAGATTTCGTTCCATCTGTTCGATAGTGCTCGCATAGTAGAAGCACATCCTGGCTAGATGGTATTTCGGTGGATCGTGGGCGAGGTGAACGCGAAGGGCGTCAGCATTCAATCGGTTTTGTAGGTATTCTCGGGTGAATCGTCGTTTGGCAGGCATATTGGGGAGTGTCATTGTGGGAAGAGAGGGGGGTTTTTGGGTTTCCATCAGAGGTGGTACCTCTTCTTATATGCCATCAGGATCTCGGGGGCATTCTTTAGGTTCGATTCGGGTTCCCATGTGTTTTCGGATGTCGGGTAGTCAACCCATTTCACGAGGTAACGGCGTGTCTTGCCGTGCTTTTTGTGTGCGATGATCGCTTCCACCTCGTATTCGTTTTCTCCTTCCACAAGGTCGGGTGGTGGAGTCAGGAAGTTTTGCCCATGAGTGTCGTTCTCATGGTATCGCATGAGTAAAGCCACATGGAATACCGGGTGGATCTTCCATCTCGGCAGCAGTTTCAATTGGTATGTCGTTCTCGACAAGGCATCTTCAATCATGAAGGGCCCTTCTCGTTTTGGCACCAGTTTTCTCGTTGGGTAGCCAATCTTCAGGTTCTTGGAGTCAAGCCATACTTGTTCTCCAACCTTAAATGGTTCGTATTGCCCTTTCGTTTGGGCGGCCATAGCCTGTCTGGCTAGTTTGTGTGCGGCAAGAGCTTCCCTTCTTGCAGAGAGAAGTTCTTGGATTCTCTGTTCGGCGGCCGGCACGTTCATCTTTTCATAAGGGGTGGGGATAGTGCATGGTTGATATCCCATCATCAAGTAAAACAGCAAGTGTTTTACTGCGGAGTGCGTCTTCTGGTTGTGCACAAATTCTGCCGTTGGGAGATAACGCTCCCAATCTTTGGGTTTGTTTGAACAGAACATGTGGAGGTAAACCTCTAGCTCTTGGTTTACTTGCTCCATTTCTCTGTCGGTCTGGGGGTGATAGGCAATGCTCATGGATAGCTTAATCCCAAGCAATCGTCTGAGTTCTCAGAAGAGTTTGGATGCGAATCAAGGGTCTCTGTCTGAGATGATTCTTCTGGGGAGTCCAAATCTTGTGTATACATGGCGCAGGTAAAGGTCTGTGGCGCCAAGTGCATCAATTGTCTTCGCGCAAGGGATAAAAATTACCCCCTTCATAAGACCATGGTCTACCATGACCATGATTGAGTCAAATCCATTTATCACGGGCAAGTCCGTGATAAAATCTGTCGTTACCAGCTCGAATTGGGGGAGTTCCATTGTTTTTCAGGGCTTGTAAAGCGTCATTTACGAGGTCGTCCTTCATTATTGCTGAGACCAGGGCTCCCTGGAGCTCAGTGTCGATCGTTTTGACGAACAGTTCGTCAGCGAGGATGGTCTTGTCCTCGTTATCGGTGTCTTCTTTGGCTATGTGATCTGCTCTCCTCAATAGGGCGTCAGATTGTACCATCTGTGATCCCAGTATGTGTTGTAGCTTCAGGTCGAATTGTGACAGGTAGATGGCCCATCTAGCCTGTCGTCGGTTTAGTTTCTGTGGCTGATGGATGTACGTCAGGTTCTTGTGATCAGATAATACCATCACAGGGAACGGCGTCCCCTGTAGGTAGTGTCTCCATGTTTCTAGCGCTCAGATCACTCCCAATAGTTCTCAGTCGTATATCTCATAATTTCTTTCCGCTTCGTTGAAAGAATGCGAGATGTATCCGCATGGGTGCCAGTCTCCGTTGGTGTCCTGTTGTCTGAGTACTGCACCTGTCGCGAATTTTGAGGCATCAGATTCTACCACAAATGGTTTCGTTGCATCTGGCATCAGCAGTACTGGGGTTTTGTTGAATTTCCTTTTTAGCGCATTGAACGACTGCTGGCAGTCATTCGTCCATTCAAATTTCTGGTTCTTCTTCGTCAAGTCGTTCAGCGGTCTGGCCAGATCCGCGAAGTGTCCGATGAATTGTCGATAGAAGTTTCCGAATCCTAGGAAGGATCTTACATCCTTCACTGTCCTTGGCGTGGGCCAGTCCTTGATCCCAGCCAGTTTCGTGTTGTCCATTGCAAGTTCATTGGGTCTGACAATCATGCCCAAGAACTCAACTTCCTGTACGTTGAATTTGCACTTCTCTATTTTCAGGTAGAGATCGCATTGTTGTAGTTGTTCGAGGACCCTTTTGGTCCTTATCCGGTGTTCCTCTTCCATCTTCGAGAAGATCAGGATGTCATCCATATAGATAATGAGCCATCCTTCATCTAGCATATCTCGGAAGAGATCATTCATCATGGCCTGGAATGTTGCCGGTGAGTTGCACAGCCCAAAGAACATCACCATCAGCTTGAATAGCCCTCAGTTAGTCTTGAATGCTGCCTTCCACTCATCTCCTTTCTTTATCCGTACGTTGTGATATCCCCATCGAATATCGAGTTTTGTGAAAAATTTTGCTCCCTTCAGCTTGTCCAAGAGGTCTCCAATCAGTGGCAGGGGGTAGTTGTTCCAGATCATTCCTTCATTCAGATAGCGATAATCTTGGCAAGGTCGCAGAGCACCAGAGTCCTTCTTTGACACGAAGAAGAATGGGGATGCCATGGGCAATTTTGACGGTCGGATGTATCCTTTTTCCAGGTTTTTGTCGAGAAACTCATTGAGTTTCTCTTGTTCTTTTGGTGTCAATGGGTAGACTTTGCAATCTTTTGGTACAAAGCCTTCCTTCAAGTCAATTGCATGATCCCACGGTCTTGATTCTGGGAATCGTTCAGATGCAGCCTTTTTGAATACCTGTCTGTACTTCTGGTATTCTGGTGGTAGCAAGTCGTCCAGGGTCTGTTGGCTAGTCTCCTTTCCCTCTTCTTGTTCATGTGCCAGTCGTTGAGATATGGATGTCTTTGCTCTGATCCATATGTCGGAGTTGAGTAGGTACCGTGGGGAGCCCTTGCCTTTCATGAGTCTGCCGATGGTGTTCGTCTTTTGGATGTATTTGTGTGTCAGCTCTCAATGTTCTTCTGTCAGGGGCAGTTCTATGGCTGGTGCAAATAGGCCGATGACTGGTTCGCCTCATATGTATGCAATCAGTATTGAGTCGTCCTCAATTATGTCTCGTTCGGGGGTCGGTTCCATTGTTCATATTTCCATGCCAGTGTCTGCCAGTAGTTCTTCATCAGGTACCTCTTTGATCTTTACCTGAGGGGGGGTCTCCCTGGGCATAGGTATTTCAGCGTTGATGGTACCGTGATCTGGAGTCCTATAATCGTGGGTCGGGGTAGTCTGTTGTTGAGGGTAGTTTATCCTGTTTCGTAGTGTCATTTTCACGTTCCTTTTGCCAGTGCTTCCCTCCCCTGTGGAGGTTAGCAGTTCCTTCATACTTTGCACAATTCGTTGTGCCCTGTCGCATTCTTTGTTTTTGCCCTTTTCCAGTTGTTTCTTCTTCTGGTTTTCTCGGGTCTTGGTGACAGCACGTCGTGCTGCTTCAAGGCCTCTGGCTTGTTTAGGGGTGTTGCTGCTCCTGGTCTTTGCGACAGCTATCTGGGCAGAATTCAGTTCCTTGGCTTTCTTCTCGGAAAGCCTTTCCTTCGTTTTTGCCACGGCCAATCGGGCTCGGGCAAGGTTTCTCTCCCTTTCCTCAGAGAGTCTCTCCCTGGTTTTTGCCACAGCTGATCTGGCTCAGGCAAGGTTTCTCTCTTTCTCTTCAGAGAGCCTCTGTCTTGTCTTGGCTACGATGTGTTGAATTCGTGCCATCTTGTCATCGGGCGCCTCCCTTCCGGCGTTAATTTTTGGAAGGTTCAAGGTATTCAGGAGGGCCCATTCGGCTCTTCTTGTCTTTTCCAGGATCCGCTGGATTTGAGCCTGTCGTTCTTCATCTCAGAACTCAAAGGTTCCCTTCTTCCAATCAATGATCGGGTTTATCTCCTGCAGCCACGGCAGGCCCAGGATTACCGATTCTTTGCCTAGTCCAGCGACTAGGTATTCTATCGGGTAGTTCCTTCTGTTGATGTGGAGTCTTCCTTTCATGCATCTGGTGATCGTTCCCTGCTTGTTCAGGGTTCCATCTACGTTTGTGGCCTGGATGGTGTAGCCCAAGGGATATGTCTTGATCCCTTCTTGTTCGATGAATTTTGAGTCAATAAAGACTCCTCCTGCTCCAGAGTCGAGGAGCGCATTCGTTGCGACGTCTTTTCCGTTGTCTGACTCAGCTACCCAAATAGACAGGTGCATAGATTGTCTATTCATGGTAGCCAAGAGTACAGACCCTATGGAAATTTCAGCGGTGACTGGCGTCGTATCAGGCCGCTGCTCTAAAAGCCCGATTCCTCCATGAGGTTGAGGGCTCGTTCCTTTTCTTCTTCATCTAGTTCATCCAGCATTGTGTGGATCTTCTGGTAGGTGTCCACCCCAGTCTTCTTCTGGGTGAAGCGGTTTCAGTAGGGAGGAGGTGCTGACCCCATCTGAGTGGGGTTCTTTCCATCCCTGTGGTCAGACGATCGGTGTCCCGGTTGGTTGCAGATGAAACACAATCCCTTTCGGAGGTGTTCCACGTGTTCTTGGTTCGTCAGTCGGTTGATGTCGAGAGAGGGCTGTCCTTTCTTCATCGTTCCTTTTGTCATCTGGTTTTGCCTGGTCTTCCCCAGGATTGCCATGGCCCATTTCCATTGGCCTTCATATTTCGAAGCTGCCTTTATCCAGCCTTCAAGCGTGTTGGGCACTGTCTCCATTGTGTGTACCCTCTTCAGTAATTCAGGATGCAGTCCGTCCATGAAGTACTCGATCATGGCTGCATCTTCTGTGATTCCTGTCCTGTCTTTCAGGATGCGGAAGTTCACCACATATTCTTCAAGGTTCCCTGAACCTTGCTTGAGATTCTTGATCTCTGTCTTTGCCGTTCCGGCATCATCGATCGGTGAGAAGGCCTCTAAGACCTTCTGTCAGAAGTCTGCATATTCACCGAGTCCCTCGGACTGGTGTTGGTTGATGAATGCCTGCGCCCAGGCAGCTGCTGTCCCTCCATTCATGAAGGACAGCGTGAAGATAATCTTCTTGTCATTTGTGTCATAGACCTGGTGGTTGATTCGCAGGTATAGGTCTATCTCCTGCAGGAACTTGGTGGTTTTGGTCCGCTCTCCTGAGAAGTCTGTTGGTGATCGGATTCGAATGTCCTTCATGGACGTCATCAGTGTGGTTGCGGGTTTGGACATCTCGTTATAGAGGTCATCAGTTTTGTCTGTTAAGAAGCGGGTGGATGTTTCGGATGGGGGTGCGTGCGGTTGTTCAAAGTCTTTATCGGTGAGGAAATCTCCTCGTTGTCTGTCAGTTGATCTGTAGAACCAACACTGTGCTGGGGTCGAGTAATGGACTAGTCTTCCGTTGTATCAGTACCAAGATGAACCTGGCTGTGGTTCTGCTTCTCTTGGTGGTTGGTCTGGGGTTGGTCTAGACCTGGGTCACTGTGGTGTGTATCGAGATGTATTGCCTACACCTAGGTAGGTGGGCTAGCAGATAGTTTAGATCTTATGTTAAGGGCGAAGCCTCAACCACTCAATCTAGTCGATGTCGTTCGATGAGGTGCTTCCTTGATGAGTCGTTCAGCACTAGTCTTACTTGGAGCGTCTGACGTAAGATAGGTAGTGCACTCTAGCAGGGCTTCTGCATAGAGTCGTTCAGGTTCACACACTAAGGGGCTTCCTTAGTGGTTTCGAGTAAGTTTGCGAGTTGCAAGTTAAGGCTGTTAATTGCCTAGCTCTAAACTAAGGACATCCCTACTACGAGTTGCAGTACTTATACTACGAGGGAGGTCCTTATCGTCCAATCAGAAAGATAGATGCGTATCAAGTAAGAATAGAAACAATAGGCCTCATGTCAGGGGGCTGTCATATCACAGCATGTGTGGGAGTGGGTTCAGGTGCATGGAGTCACCATGCATCAAGGGTGCCTTCCACAGGAAGGGGATCAAATGCATGTAGTCGGCATGCATTGTGTGTGTGTCTGGTGTCAAGGACATGCCCTAGGCATGAATCAAGGGGTGCCTCCTGTCTGGAGGGGATCGTCGGGTGCGTCGGGTTCCATGAGTTACAAGGAAAATTGTAACACCCTGCCCCATTGTCGCTGATGAGGACATCAATATGAATGAGGTCTACCCACCTCTTCCCAACCTTCCACCCCCAAGATATACATTCTTGGGCCCTGATGTTCCCAGGATGGCGGACTGGAGACCAGCTCCCAAGCTGTGTGGCCAAGTTCCTATGTCCATTCCTCAGAACACTGAAGAGTTTGATAACTGGTCCCGGATGGCCCACACCTCCAGGAACTACCCAATGTTGGAATGAATGCATGAGTACATGTGGTTCGTCAATGATACTCCTTCAGGGGCTCAAACGCCCCTGATGACCTATGCCCTTGCCCACTGGAGATTACCCAGTTGGCTCCCTGTTCAGATGCAGTCAGCGCGAGGATTACGCCCAGATTCCTTCAGGGCTATCCCCTGAAGCTAAACTACTTCTCTACCTTTGTACTGTGGAGGTACTAGCCATGCTGGGACTGTACCGACAGATTCGAGAGTGCGAACACCTCCCACTGTCCCCCATGTGCCATCGGCAGCCCATGCCAATCAGCACCAATCCAACTTCCCTCAAGGATGTCGTACAACACCTCGCTACCATGGGAGTCTCGGATGAGGAAGTCTGAGAAGGTTCTCACTATGCCATCGGCTGGCTTACAGCGACGGCTACTGCCAACTCCTCCCATTCAGAAGAGTCTTCTACTGCTGCCAATATCATGAGATGTCTGCAGCAACATTCCAATACCCATTCAGAGGATGCTCCTCTGATGTCTGAACCCTGGTGGTGGATTGCTGGGCCTAACGACGTGGCCCTTCAAGAGCCACAAAGAAAAAGAAAAAGAGAATCCACCACTCCCACCAGGGGCAGAGCTCCCTCTCATTCAGGGCAACTCTGCCCTGAATCAATGACATCCACTGCCTGGTCCTCCAGATTCTCCACTGGACTATCTGCATCTCTGCATGCGAGCACCTCTCGCGTGGACAGCCAGCCTCCTGCCCGCACTGGGCCTTCTTACCTGTCCAGCTGGCATCCAACTCCTCCAGAGGTATATTCCCTGGAGAACAATCCGACCTCAGGATGGTCCGGGTCCCCCCTCATCGTCAAGGCAACTCAAGGCCAGAAGAAGGCCTTGAAGAGAGCGAGGAGAGTTGCTGCCAGCATCCCTCCAAATGGGCACAAGAAGCCCGTTAGCAAACTCACTCCAGTTGCGTCTACCAAGCTGCGAAAAATTAGAGACCCTGACAACAACGGTGATTCCACTGACTCCATCTCTTTATCTGACGATAAAATGTTCACTGTCGACAAGGACCGTTTCCCTCTTGATGAAGGGCAGACAACAGACACCTCTGCTCTGGGGAACTCCCCAGAGACACCCATATCCCAATTGTCTTCATTGGCATCAAACAACAAAATGACCCTACTTTCCTCCGTGCCCAATTACAAGCGCAAAGTACCCATACCTACCACCCCAGAGGAAGTTAGACATATGTTAGTTGATGCCAACCTCCCCGATTCCTCGTCAACCCTCGACGAGTCCAACATATCATCGTTGAGTCTCGACGATACCCACATCCCCGATGACCCTACTAAATAAGGTCATCGTGTTTTTTTTAATAAACGAATGAATTGATTCCTTTCGTCATACCCTGACAATACCCACATACCAGACAATGCTCTCTTTGAGATTGTCTATTTACTCAAAACATTATGCTTCTCCCCTGGACAAAGCCTAAGGGGGAGGGTGTGGTGACCTGGGGCTTGACCCTGTGTTTGTATATATTACTTTTCTTTGCTATTGACCTGGCTGGCCCCTATAAAGGGACCAACCTTCCATTTACATAATAACCTTTTACTACCACCTCGAGCACACACGATAATATACGTTATTCATGTTTAGCTCCTGTGTGATCTTAGGGGACCCCCCTCCAACTCACAACATCTTACCATCAGGCATGTCAATCTGTGGATGATTATATCAATGGGTTTAAGGATTTGGTGGACATGGCAGGATATGGGAGTGGGCTACTAGTTGTGGTGAAGTTCTGATGGGGCCTCAATTGAGAGATTCAGGACCAGATTGCACAGATGTTGGAAGGGCACCTGGCAGATGATGACATCTATGCTTGGTATGAAGCTGCTTCACTCTGTGATGAGAACTGACTCACAAATGCGGCATTTAACACTGCATTCTGTGCTCCAACTACCACTAATGCACCCTACACCTTCAATCAAACCCTCCCCCAGTGTAACCCCATTCCTGTCCATCAGACTCCCACACCAGCCATCAATGTCCCAGTACCAATGGATGTTGATGCAACCTGTAGCCATGCACATAGGTTGGATCTCTGCTACCGCTGTGGGGAAACTGGGCACATGGCCAGAGCATGTCCCCATCATCAGGATATCTGCATGCTCACCCCTGAGGGGCAAGATGAACTCCTCCAGGACCTGTTGGCACTTGTAGATGTTGAGGAAGCAAAGGATCAGGTTGCAGAGAAGATCAAGTCAGAAGTTGTAGAGGAGCAGGATTTTTCTATTTGCAGTGAGTGAATTTTACACCCTCATTGCCTGTCCATAACCACTTTGAAGTTTTGTCAGTTGAATCCCCAGAGAATGAATCTAATTCCATGACTGTTCCCCTCTCTGACCCTTCAAAGTTGGCTGAAGATGTACCTGCTCTTCCTATCTCTCCCTCTGCCCCATGTCCCAAAATTAAATCATGGGAGTGCAAACTACGATGCAAATATATTGTTGCATCCACTCCCTCTACACATTCCTTGAACCTATCAAACTACAGACTACTGATACTAGACAGATACTTGGTGTCTCTGCACTCCTGGACTCTGGTGTGACTGGTCTGTTCATTGATGCCCTGTGGACAAAGGGCCTCAGTACAATGCACTCGGAAGTGTTGTGCCGGACCCCTGCCTGTGCCTGAGGTGGAGTTAGAGGGGGTTCCTGATCTGATGCCAGACTCAGATGATGATGATGAGGAGCCAGAGGAAGTGGAGGAAGGTGATCAGATCTTCTACACTGTGATTCATCCATTGCATGAGGTCTGTGCTACATTGAACATATCCCAATGCCTCACCAAGGCCTTCCACAAAAACAATGCTGCTAAATCCTCTACTGATTCCTTGCTTCCTCATCTCCATGAGTTCAGGGATGTGTTCTCCAAGGAATTGTTTGACTCTCTCCCTGCGTGCAATCCATGAGATCACATGATCGAACTCACCCTGGAGTGAGTTGTAGGGGGGTCCCTTAATATCACACAGGAGCTAAACACGACTAACCTATATTTATCGTGTGTACTCGAGGTGGTAGTAAAAATATTGCTTATGTAAATAGAAGGCTGGTCCCTTTATAGGGGCCAGCCAGGTCAATAGCAAAGAAATATAATATATACAAATGTGGGGTCAAGCCCTGGGTCACCACACCCTCCCCCTTAGGCTTCATCCAGGGGAGAAGCATAATGTTTTGAGTAAATAGACAATCTCGAAGAGAGCATTGTCTGGTATGTGGGTATCATCGGGGTATGACAAAAGGAATCAATTCATTTGTTTATTAAAAAATGCGACGACCTTATTTAGTAGGGTCATCGGGGATGTGGGTATCATTGAGACTCAACAATGATATGTGGGACTCATTGAGGGTTGACGAGGATTTGGGGAGGTTGGCATCAACTAACATATGTCTAACTTCCTCCGGGGTGGTAGGTATGGGTACTTCGCGCTCATAATTGGGTGCGGAGGGAAGTAGGGTCGTTTCATTGTTCGATGTCAATGAAGACAATTGGGATATGGGGGTCTCTGGGGTGCTCCCCAAAGTGGAGGTGTCTATCATCTGCCCTTCATCAAGAGGGAAATGGTCCTTGTTGACGGTGAACATTTCATTGTCAGATGAAGAGACAGAGTTGGTGGAATCACCGTTGTTGTCAGGGTCTCTAATTTTTCACGGCTTGGTAGGTGTGACAGGAGTGAGTTTGCTAATGGGCTTCTTGTGCCCATCTGGAGGGATGCTGGCGGTGACTCTCCTCGCTCTCTTCAAGGCCTTCTTCTGGCCTTGAGTTGCCTTGATGATGAGGGGGGACCCGGACCATTCTGAGGTCGGATTGTTCTCCAGGGGATATACCTCTGGAGGAGGTGGATGCCAGCTGGACAGGTAAGAAGGCCCAGTGCAGGCAGGAGGTTGGTTGTCTATGCGAGAGGTGCTCATGTGCAGAGATGCAGATAGTCCAGCAGAGAAACCGGAGGACCAGGCAGTGGAAGTCATTGATTCAGGGTGGGGTCACCCTGAATGAGAGGGAGCTCTGCCCCTGATGGGAGCAGTGGATTCTCTTTTTCTTTTTCTTTGTGGCTCTTGAAGGGCCACGTCATTAGGCCCAGCAATCCACCACTGGGGTTCAGACATCAGAGGAGCGTCCTCTGAACGGGTATTGGAATGTTGCTGCAGACATCTCATGATATCGGCAGTGGTAGAAGACTCTTCCAAATTGGAGGAGTTGGCAGTAGCTGTTGCTGTAAGCCAGCCGATGGCATAGTGAGAACCTTCTCGGACTTCCTCGTCCAAGACTCCCATGGTAGCAAGGTGTCGTACGACGTCCTCGAGGGAAGTTGGATTGGTGCTGATTGGCATGGGCTGCCAATGATGCACAGGGGACAGTGGGAGGTGTTTGCGCTCTTGAATCTGTCAGTACAGTCCCAGCGTGGCTAGTACCTCCACAGTACAAAGGTAGAGAAGTAGTTTAGCTTCAGGGGATAGCCCTGAAGGAATCTGTTGACGAAGCAGGAGTTGTCCCCTGATGTTGATAGGTCCACTGTGCACTCTAAGCTCTGGGAACATCTCCAGAGGCATTGACACATCAAAACGCACACTCCCAACCCCTATGAACCCTGTGACACCACTCCAAAACTACTTCGAATGACTTCAAACGACTTCGAACAATATTGCAGCACTTTGAACGCCTTTGGCCACCATACACCTATCGCACCACCCTTTGGATACATGCAGCACACCTTGTAAGAGTTAGTGCATTGCATATCGAGCACCACCAGACACAAGGAGACACAATGATGGGATTTTAGGACGCGATTGTGGCACTTTGACATCTTGATGATATATTGGATCAATGGGAACAGGTACCAGTGATAAATCATGCCTCTAGATGTTTCCCTTCTTATCTTCTTTCATTTATTCTATGATTTGCAAAGATTCTCTATTGTTTTATATCTTGCCTCATGTATTCATCATGTTTTATTTCCTTTTTAGTATCACTTCTCCCAAACATATATAGCCTTGTACTAGCTACTTAGAAAGACAGAATACATTGTCCTCTCACACCAATCGTCTGATTTAAGAGCCATTCTCTTGAGTCCAAGTGTCTCGACTTAGTCTTGAAGTTCAGTGTTTTATGCCAAATTTCCTTGAACTCCTTGCACTAGCTTCTCGAAACTATCACATATCATCTATCCTCTCTCAACACCTTTCTACATCCTTATAGTCTATCCTCAGCCACCGTCGAAGGTGTCTTCGTCTTCTATAAAGGCCTTCGAACTTCATCAAACATCATCGCACCTCTTTGAACCTCTTTGAACTTCATCGGACCTCTTCAAACTTCTTCGAACATCATCGGACCTCTTCGAATACTCATTGAACTTCATTAAATTTCCCTCAAACACTATCGTAGTGCTTTGTACACCCTCAATTGTTATCAAAGGTCATCGCAATGCTTCGAATACTTTTGAACCTCATCGAACTTCATCGCACACCCTCTAGAGTCATTTTCATACCCTTGGTTTACAGCAGTGATATTGAGTACCACTTTGCAACCTTCCTCTAACTAGTGTTATACCATTCGAGCCCTTACAGTGGGTTTTGTTTGGGTTTCCTGGTTGAGTATCATCATTTTGGAGCCCACCACGAGGGGTTTCTAAATCATTTCATTGCCTAATCCATCTCGAATCTCCCGGCTTAGGCCAACACAAGCTAGAAACCTACAAATTGACACTTGCCATGCCTTCAAATCTCTTGAACAATCAGGAGATATTCTTATACCTGTTTCCGAAGCAGAATCGACTCATCATCGACTATTCCCTTCACCAATCTCATTGCCCTCGACATCATCCTCTACTTCTTCATCTTCATCATCTACATCTTCATCATCTACATCTTCATTCATCCTTCCAACAACTTTGACTCCCCTACCATCATTCACACAAGTTTTAACCCCTACCCCTAGAAACATTGCATTCATGACTACGCAAGCAATGATGCCAGCTTGTGGTCATTCCACGGCTCCGAAATTTGACCCTACCCAGCCGTGAGAACTTTGCAGATACTTTAACAAGCTCAAATTACTTTTCTCGGTGTGCAATGTCACGAACTCAGAAGATATGAAGAAGCACGCTTGTTGCTACCTCGATATCGACACTTCTGAACTCTGGGAATCAATTCCAGAATACAACACCAGCATTTTGTTCCAGAACTTTTGCATTGCCATTCACCAACTGTACCCTGGTTCCGAAGACAATCGGAAATGGTCAATTTCGGACATGGACAAACTCATTGGCAAACAACTTCGCATAGGTATTTACAATGCGAGCAATTTGGGATTATACTATCAGTCATTCTATAACATTACAGAGTTTCTATCTACTAAAGGCAGGATTTCCAACGTGGAACAAAGCAGAGCCTTTGTCCGGGGTTTCCAACCAGGGTTATGGGCTAGAATTGCTCGACAACTTGAACTAAAATTCCCCAATCACTACCCCGACGACCCCTACCCACTCAACAATATTCATGCAGTGGCAAAATTTGTTTTAGCAGGATCTATTGGCTCGGATTTGACATCGCTACTTAGCTCGCATTCTTCAGCACCTTCAGCAATCCCAACAACATCAACATCTCTGCCCCAAATTAAATCGGAAGACCTTATGGCAATCCTCGAGAAATTCGCAGCCACTCTTGTAACAGCTTTAGCAGGTTCGAAGACCATGAACACTACTCGACCTAACAGCAGATTTTGTTTGGACCAGCTCAAAACCTTAGTTTGCATCTTTTGTGGGCTTACAGGACATTTTATTAGCGACTGCTTGATTTGCCAGTCTTATATCAATGAAGGAAAGTGTAAGAAGAACACAGAAGGCAAAATCGTTCTCCCAAATGGTCAATTCACTCCTCGAAGCATCCCCGGTCATTTTATCAAGGACAGGATTGACAAATGGACTTGATGAAACCCTCCATCTAACTGCTAATGTATAATATCGCACCTTCAACAGTTTCTTCGATGCCATCCAGGGGTGTCTACCAAATTACTGACTTATCCACAATGGCTGAAGATCGTATCGCACAACTTGAACAAGAGATATATGCTTTGCGAAGTGGTAGACCTTTCATGCAAACTGATCCGAATGTGCCAACAGCTCCTACCTCATGGCCCTCAATCCCTGCGATGGTTGAACGATTCGTCCTGCAACTACTGGCACCATCAATATCGTCCACAGCGACCAACCCACCTACTTCGAATACGGCACCGTCTTCAACCTCTGAGAAAACATTGCAACCAGTAATACATCCCTACAACGGTGCTAAAGAAAACTCATACCTACCTCCTCATGAACACAACTTTGCATCAACAGGCAAAGCGAAAAACGGCCCATCATACCATACCCAAGCTCCCATTCAAAAGGACAAAATCACTGAAGATGTCTTCACTTGATTGATGAAAACACCGATTATCACTCTAACCCCCAAAGAATTACTTTTGCTATCACCCGAAGTTGAGTCATGGCTGGCACTATTGTTAACAATCTATCGGTGTTAGTCGATAGGCCATTGTGCACAGTACCGATGGTTTTATTACAATGACATTGTAATAGATATCTGATAGATGTAGTAGATGTTATTGTTAATGATTGTTAATGATTGTAGATGGTACCACAACCAACTGTAATACATTGTTAATGGTATTGGGGCCCATTGTAATATGTTGTTAATTATTGTAAATGGTACTGGCATCCATTGTAACACATTGTTAATCACTGTAAATGGTACTGGCATCCAGGCACCCATTGTAATACATTGTTAATTGTTGTAAATGGTACTGGGGCCCATTGTTAATCATTGTGAATGGTACTGGCATCCATTGTAATACATTGTTAATTGTTGTAAATGGTACTGGCACCCATTGTAATACATTGTTAATCATTGTAAATGGTACTGGCATCCATTGTAATACATTGTTAATTGTTGTAAATGGTACTGGGGCCCATTGTAATACATTGTTAATCATTGTAAATGGTACTGGCATCCATTGTAATAAATTGTCAATTGTTGTAAATGGTACTGGCATCCATTGTAATACATCATTGTAAATGGTACTGGTGTCTATTGTAATACATTGTTAATGATGCTGGGGCCCATTGTAATATATTGTTAATCATTGTAAATAGTGCTGGGGCCCATTGTTAATCATTGTAAATGGTACTGGTGTCTGTTGTAATACATTGTTAATGATGTTGGGGGCCCATTGTAATATATTGTTAATCATTGTAAATAGTGCTGGGGCCCATTGTTAATCATTTTAAATGGTACTGGGGCCTATTGCTAATTTTGTTAACTGAACATCAGTCATCTAATTCAAATGGATCATAATTTTCATCCTTTTCAACTTCTTCATCCTCCATCTCATCCTCCTCCTCTTCATCCTTCTCCTGATTGCTTGATCCATTACTTTCTGGATTATCCATAGTCTTGGATTTCAAGGGATCTATTGCATTAGAATTTTTGTTAGTGATCAAATGGCTATACCAGTGACCCCATTCTGTTTCCATCTTGTTTGCTTGCATATAAGGCAGCCATGCCTTTGCAAAGCTCTCAGCCAAAGCTTTGCAAAAAAATGCTTGCTTTTGTGCATATGCAGTAACTCCATGGATAATGGCATTTTTGGCTGTGAGAAGACCAACCTCCTCCTCCCATCGCATCTTTCTTGCCTGAGATTTAGACCATTCTACATGCATTCCTTCATCCAAAATCTGCTCCGAGGCATCCACTTCAGTCTCTGTTGCTGGCCTTGGCACCAGCCAAATCCATGAGATTTCAAAGTGGCCTTTGCTCATGTCCAGTGCATCAGACATCTCCATAGAAAAATCCATCCTCCCTGGTCCATGAACATCAGACTCCTTAAGCTCTTTTAGTCTGGTGTTCCATTTGCCCATTGGATCAGCTGCAAGCAAGCAAGTACATGCAGCAGAGTAACACAGCATTGAAAGTTTTATATGATGGTTGAACCAATTGAACAAGGTGCACATCCGAGTATTTGGGCAATTTCCAGTTCCACTGATGTTGACTTTTTTAAATTGCCAGAAGCCTGAGATAACACGCAGATAATGCTGTATATCAGCTAAAGCATCATCAGCTTGTGCAATACACAAGTGGACTTCACATGATAGACATTTAGCAAAAGCCAGAGAAGGTTGTTGATTTGGTAGAAGTGATGAGGGAAGGAATAATGGTGTGGCCTCAGCTGTGGGTGATTCTTTGCTTGATTGTATCTCTGATAAAAGATTGGTATAAATCACTGAAACAAGGGAACCAGTTGAAGGAAGATAGGCCAACTGGACCTCTCACCAAAGATTGATATGCATCATAAGAATGTGGTGCTTTTCTTCTAAATCTGCCAGCTGGGTTTGTGTCTTGTACTTTTTCAAAACTTTAATGTCATATGTGATGATGTGCCTTGACTCAAACAAGTTAGAGAAGATATTACCAAAACAAATTACAATTACATACTGCCATTCTTCAAGTTCTAGTCCAGTTGTAAGAAAAGTTGTTAAACTTGTCTTATGAGTTGCAACTTCTCCCCGAGCAGCTGAAGTTGATTCTTCTTTTGCAAGTTCAAGCCACACATCTTGTAAAGTAGTGCTTGCTGAAATGACATTAAAAACCTCATTGCAAGAAGAGGAATTTCTACTTACATCATCCTGGTTCCAAATATGGATTTGGTTTTGAATGGTCTTCCTTCCAAATATTAATCATTGTTTGCCTGGCAGTAATTGTAGCTGGTCAGAAAGTCGCTGAAAATTGCACTTCAGGCAACCACCCCTGACTCCCTACTTAGGGTAGATTGTCCCACCAAGAAAGACTACCCTAAGTAGGCCTAAGACCAGGGGATAGTTCCAAGCTCCATGGTCCTCCCCATGCTTAGGCCTGGACATCCCATTGGGAAGCCCCAAAAGGCAGTTCGGTCTGCCCCACAGAACTATATTTGGACCAAGTATACCTTGGGGAGGTCCAACTGCTGTGGGCAGCCCCAGGTTACATTTGGGCCAGTCCCAATAATGTGGGATTCCCCTGCCCTGTCACATCACATATACTTGGGAGCCCCAGAGGTGATGTGACAATTAACTAATATAGCTTCATTTAAACAAGAGATCCAAGACTTTACATGTTATATGTGTAACTTATGTTTGAACAGCCAGATACTCTACTGTAACCTACAGGTATGAGAAGCCAGGTGAAGATAGAAGGTGATACAATTGAATGAGGTATTTTACTTTTTGTGACATGTGACAATTCTTTTTACAGAAAAATCAAAAGCTCTACAGCAGTTATTACAAAGAGACTCTGATACACACCTTTTTTAATGTATATTATTTCTTTGTAGGATGTACCCCAGTGGTGTATCCCCTGCCTACTGAGGCCACAACTTTCCCCTTCTGGTGTATTGCTTGTACATGTTTATGATAGGCCAGTGTGTGACCATTTCACCTCACCTAACCTTCCCACAGTATGTCACATATTAGTTGACATGATCCTATCATGTCACAGCTACTGATCTGTAGTAACTTAGGATCTGTAAGGGGACTAGAGGGTGTCCCATGTGTTTCTCCTATTTTTTATGTTCGTCCTATATTTTTTCTCGCCTCGTTTCCTTCTATTCTTCATTTTCTATGATTTTCCCCTTATTTTATTGCTAATTTCTGTAAGAGATTCCCTCTTACATTCACACCTTCTACCCATACCTTCTTACCCTGTACGTCACAAGCACGCATCATCACGGTCACTTGTATATCACGTGCAGCGATGTTATGATTATCGTACGATTGATTGTATTACTTATCATCTCTTGAATCCATACTACCTTCATCTCATTCCTTGTATCCTTGAGTGTTGGAAGCCTACACTTCCTTCCACTTTTTTTTTGAGACGAATGTTATCGCAGGGCAATTAGAACAACCAGTTATCTTTTCTCCCAATAGAACCTCTTGCCACCTTATCACCATTGCGACATCATTTTCACTGCTTCTCCCATACCTGCCCGGATTGTCTACCTTGAAATATGTCATTACGCCTCCTCCACCCCACGTCATCGCTCACAAAAGACTCACAACAACTGAAACCAGACGTACACATCAGCAAAAGACCCACTTCTTCGTGATATATAAACTGTAAAATCTAAGCGACGCATCACTCCCCACGCTTGCACTTCCTCCCCATCTTGCCCACACAACGTATACGTCCCAAACTGTCTCGAAAACCCTCCTCAGCCTGCCCACTCACTACCCGTAGCCATGCACGCACCCAACGCCCTGTTACCCCCCCACTCAGCTCATCTAGTTCCCTGCCCCCGCTCACTCCCTCGCCGCCTGACACCCGTTTAGCTGTCCCTGTTCACTCAACCTCCCTCGCCCCAGACACAGACTCTTCAGATTCCGAACTGCAACCCCGCCCCCTCCTCCTTAACTGCCAACAAGCACGTAAAATGACTACCGAGATCCCTTATGCTGCCGCGACGGTCCAACAACAGTCTGCCAGCCACACCCCAGTTCTATCCGCAGGATGCGTGACCATTGCGGCCATGCGCGTTTTCGAAAACTCTTGCCGCCGATTTTTTCAACACAAATCAATTGCAGAGGCAGATCGTGTAATGTCTATTATCTACAATTTCGAAGGCTCTGGCATCCAATCATGGATAAACGCCAACCAAGCTCGTCTCCTCACACTATCCTTTCCCCAGTTCTTGCTTGAATTCAAGAAGAAGTTTCTTCCCCGCAACTGGCAAGATGACCTCATAGCAACTCAGATCAGTATGCAGGGCGTCAGCCCTTTCCTAGCCTGGACCAAATCAGTTCGCGAAGCGAACACCGAGCTTGGGATCGCCAAGTCTGGATATCACATCGAAGAAGATAAGTTACATGCACACTTCGTCCCTAGATTGTCTCCCACGCTCAAAATCTCCTATGACGCCAGTAACACCCACCTCGACCTCGACAAGATAATTGACCTTGACTCGTGGATTGAGCGAGTTCATCTCCTCGATGTCGAGCTTGAGAACAAGCGAGCGGAGTGGCTCAAGATCGCTATGGATAGCAGCCAAGTAGCACCCAAACAGCGTGGAGTCTTACGAAACTCTTCCGTTATCAAGACCATGAACTTGAGTGCCCCGGCATCCTCAAACACCTCCGCCGCCACATCCTCGGCCAACACCAGCACGGAAACACCAAAACTAACCCAAGCTGAACATGATCTCCTCAAAGCTCACCGCGGCTGTTTCCGTTGCCGAATCTTTTATGTGGGACACGTCTCTCCGAATTGCACCCTAGGACCCTACAAACGCCCCTCCCTTGAAGCATGCAAGAACGTCACACTTGCCAACGCCCTGAAAGCCAAAGCCGAATTCGAAAAGAAACAAGGCGCGACGATGGTCGCCGCAGTTTTTGGTGAAGACAGTGATGACAGCGGAGTGGAACTGGGCGATGATGAAATTGATGAGTATGTTCCCTATGATTTTTCCCTACCCAACCACCTCTGGTGGACCTGCTGCATTGATGTGCCCACGACGTGTGCGCCAACTCCGATCCGAGCACTTATTGACCATGGTTCCACACCAGTGCTGATTTCCTCTGACTTCGCCGACATGATGTGCCTCCCACGACGCAAGCTTTTCAAGACTTTTTCAGTTTCTGGCGCATTTGTAGAAAGAAAGAAAGACTCAGACAATTTCAAAGTTTTAGATGAATACTGTAAAATACACCTCCAATTGCAAGACGCCTCATGGAAATCACGTGTAGTAAATGCAATCATTTGCCCCCACCTCCATATGGACCTCATTTTAGGCCTTGACTTCCTCACAAAGAATAAAATTGTGGTAGATGCTGAGCTCAGAACTGCGATAGCGAAAGATACCAACTACGATCTTCTTAACCCTTCTCCACCGTCACCTTGTAAACCTCGAAGTTCCCCCCATCAACGGAGGAAGGCGGAAGCAGCTAGCATCAAGCAGGGACAAGCGAGAACCCGTTCCCTACGACAACTTGTACATTGCGAACTGTTGAACCTCTTTGATGAAAACCCTGCACGTTTTGATTTCAACGCACACACTACCTCATCTCCTAATCTCATTGCGGCCATCCATACTCGTATCGAACAACTAGCAGGTCAACGCATTCTTCTGTCGTTAGATGCCAAGTACAAAGCGACCTTCAGTGACCGTTTCCCAAGTGACATCCCCCACGCCAAAGACCTCCTGACAAACGTCTATCACCATATTGAAATCAAGCCAGGACTCCCGATCTCGGTAGGACACGCTTATTCTTGTCCACGTAAATACCGAGATGGATGGAAAACGCTCATTGAACAACACATCGCCGCGGGCCGCATCCGTCCCTCATCATCTCCTTATGCATCCCCTTCTTTCATCATCCCAAAGGCAGACCTCACAGTACTTCCCCGATGGGTAAACGACTACCGTAAACTCAACAATGTCACGGTACCTGACCACTATCCACTCCCCCGGATCGACAACATTCTTGCCGACTGCTCGAAAGGAAAAATTTGGGGTAAAATTGACATGACGAATTCATTCTTCCAGACACTTGTACACCCCGACCATGTGAAGTACACAGCAACACTTATGCCTTTCGGACTCTGGGAATGGGTCGTGATGCCCATGGGCTTAAGAAATTCACCAGCAACACACCAACGACGTGTCACTCTGGCATTGTCGGACCTCATCGGAAAAATTTGCCACGTATACTTGGACGACATAATCATTTGGTCATCTTCCCTGGCAGAACATCGAGCTAACGTAGCACGCGTTCTAGAGGCGCTGCGGACTGCTCACTGAAGAAGTCGCAACTATTCAACACTGAAATCGATTTCCTTGGTCATCATATCTCAGCTAGGGGTATCGAAGCAGACGGCTCCAAAGTAGAACGTATAATGAGGTGGCCAGCGCCGACCTCCGCCAAACAGGTACAACAATTCCTTGGTCTCGTACGCTACATCAGCACCTTCCTTCCCAGCCTTGCAGAACACACCACTATCCTCACCCCGTTAACAAAAAAAGAATGCAACTCCAACTTCCCCTCCTGGACTCCAGATCATCAGCCCGCATTCGAAGCAATTAAAAGACTGGTCCTCAGTAGGGATTGCCTCACGTCTATTGATCACCAAAACCCGGGAACTAACAAAATCTTTGTTACCTGCGATGCCAGCAAACGGCGTACAGGCGCTGTCCTTTCTTTTGGCGAAAAATGGGAGACATCAAGGCCTGTAGCTTTCGAAAGCCGGCAACTGAAAGGCCCCAAATTACACTACCCGGTACACGAACAAGAGCTACTGAGCATCATGCGCGCAATCACAAAATGGCGAGCAGACCTACTCGGCACACACATCTACATTTACACCAACCACAAGACCCTTCAAAACTTCGACTCCCAGAAGGATCTCTCGCTGCGCCAAGCACGATGGATGGAATATTTATCACAATATGAGCATACAATTACATATATCAAAGGCGAGGATAACACTGTCGCAGACGCACTGTCCCAGTTCCCAGAGTCCACAACAGATCCTATACCAATCACGGCTACATTCACCATTGATAGCGACCCGACATGGTTCAAAAACATACGGAAAGGGTATTCTCACGACAGCTGGTGTTCGAGTATACTGGAAGACTGGAAACGTGGAGTACTCGATAAGAAACTTGACATCAAGCTACGAAATGGCTTATTATTCGTCGGCTCCCATCTAATAATCCCCAGATACCTTGATCTGTGGGAAAATTTATTCTGCCTGGCTCATGATCATCTCGGTCA
Organism: Tricholoma matsutake; assembly: GCA_026075535.2. Lineage (NCBI taxonomy): Eukaryota > Fungi > Basidiomycota > Agaricomycetes > Agaricales > Tricholomataceae > Tricholoma > Tricholoma matsutake. Next base: position 6,005,816 of record AP026540.1, on the reverse strand, counting down.
CTTCGGAGGCGAGAAAACATATGGCTCACTGCGAAACGAGTTCTACTGGCCAAATATGAGAAAAGACCTGCTGAACACCTACGTCCCCGCGTGTACAGAATGCCAACGTAACAAATCAAGGACACACAAGACCCCAGGCCCCCTTCACCCCCTTCCTATACCTGAACACCATTTTGACTCGGTCGCCATCGACTTCATCGGCCCACTACCCCTGGATGACAGTTTTGATCAAATCGTCACCATGACAGATCGTCTCGGTGCCGACATTCAACTTGCCCCATGCTCAACCAAGATGGGTGCCGAGGAATTCGCCAACCTCTTTTTCAACAAGTGGTACTGCAAGAATGGATGCCCACTCGAGATTATCAGCGACAGGGATAAACTTTTCATTTCAAAATTCTGGCAAGCTCTTATGAAACTTTCGGGGATCAAACACAAACTATCGACAGCATACCACCCAGAGACTGACGGCGCGTCAGAGCGCACGAACAAGACCGTTGTCCAATGTTTGCGCTACCATGTCAAACGAAACCAGAAGGGTTGGGCTCGTTCCTTGCCTAAAGTCCGCTTTGATATCATGAACACCATCAACGCGTCCACAGGTTTTTCGCCTTTCATCCTTAAGACAGGCCGTTCACCACGATTACTACCCCCCTTGCTTGGCAATAACCAGTCCTCTACCACGGAGAACAGCGACACTGAACAACCGATGGAATCACAAGCGAGAAACCTGATTGAATCGATCGATAACGATGTGCGTGCGGCGCGGGACTGCATGCTCGCCGCCAGCTCACCAAGCAAATAAGGACCGACTGCCTGAACCTGCGTTCCAGGTAGGAAATCGTGTCATGCTCACGACAGCGAAACGTAGGAGAGAGTACATGCAAGCTAAAGATGGACGAGTTGCCAAATTTATGGCAAGGTGGGATGGCCCATACGAAATTCTAGAAGCATTTCCGGACACCTCTACATACAAGCTGCTCCTGCCGGCTTCATCAAAGCAAGTCCCTGTATTTCATGTGTCACAACTGCAGCCACATCACGAGAATGATGCCCTGCTTTTCCCCTCACGAGAACTCGAACGTCCAGGACCTATCATCACCGAAAACAGATCTTCCGAATATTTCATCGACCGCATTCTCGATGAATGACCACGAGGACAGGGAAGACAATACCTTGTGCGATGGATGGGATACGGGCCCGAGTCCGATCTTTGGTTACCGCGATCAGAGCTACTAGACACCGAGGCTCTCGCTTCCTGGGAAACTTCAGCTCCTCAATTGTGATAATTTTTTAGACACTGAGGGAGTGTAAGAGATTCCCTCTTACATTCACACCTTCTACCCATACCTTCTTACCCTGTACGTCACAAGCACGCATCATCACGGTCACTTGTATATCACGTGCAGCGATGTTATGATTATCGTACGATTGATTGTATTACTTATCATCTCTTGAATCCATACTACCTTCATCTCATTCCTTGTATCCTTGAGTGTTGGAAGCCTACACTTCCTTCCAATTTCCCTTTCTATCACATTTGTGCATGTTGACAGTTTTATATTTAGAGACGGAGTACCCTTCCGACATCTACCCCTTGGTATTACGTCATGCAGCAGCCTTGATCAGCCTATCTCCGCCTTTTCTATTTTTAGTTATTATTTGATTTTTGCAGTTTTCACATATACTGGGCACTGGCAAAGGGATCTTTAGAGTTTTCTCTTTGGATTTCCCTTTGCTAGGTGCGCCCCCAATCCCTGTATTATGTAGCATAATTTTAACTTTGGATTTCCCTTTGCTAGAGGCTGAGGTTGCCCTTATAGTAGAAAACTCTCCCCTAAGGCCCGAAAATCGTGAATGCACTGCCCAAGATGGGCAGGTATGGACTGAACAATGCTTCCCAAAGCTCCACAGAGTCCCTACACACTGTTCCAGATAGTCTTGCCTTTATTACGCTGCCATTTTTGCCAAATGTGCCCCCTAGCGCTATGGACGCATCAGAATGCCTTGACGCGCTTGAAAGCGATGTTACCGGAATATGCGCACAAATTGATTTGCTTAAATCTATGATCAAAAACTTCGTCAGAACACTTCAGACCAGCTCCACAACTAATATTTCCCCCATTACGACTCCAAGTGCACCCAACAATGACACATCGCCAAACACGCCCAAGGAGCGCACCCAGATCAAACCGTCCCCCCCCTGCCAAATTTAATGGTGCGCGTGCACAGGGACGTGCATTCCTTAACTCCTGTGAGTTGTATATCAGTCTCCAGTCGCATCAATTTGTCGATGAAGCTGCAAAAATTTATTGGGCCTTCACATACATGAAATCTGAGCGTGCCTATCTCTACGTGGACCGTATTCTGCGACAAACCAAAGAACTTGGTTCCCTACCTTTCTCCACTTGGGGTGACTTTTGAGCAGAGTTTGTATGCCACTTTTGTCCCCTCAATGAGCGCCACTGAGCAGTGACACGACTTGAGTCATCCTCATACCACCAGGCACGTCAATCTGTGGATGATTATATCGATGAGTTTAAGGACTTGGTGGACATGGCAGGATATGGGGGTGGGCTACCAGTGGTGGTGAAGTTCCGACGAGGCCTCAACCAGGAGATTCAGGACCAGATTGCCCAGATGTTGGAAGGATGTCTGGCGGACGATGATATCTATGCTTGGTATGAAGCTGCTTCCCTCTGTGATGAGAACCGACTCACAAATGCGGCGTTCAATGCTGCATTCCGGGCTCCAACTACCACTCCTACATCTCACATCTTCAATCGAACCCTTCCCCAACGCAACCCTATTCCCGTCTGTCAAACTCCTGCACCGGCCGTCAATGTTCCGGTACCAATGGATGTCGATGCAGCCCATAGCCGCGCATGCAGGTTAAACCTCTGCTACCGCTGTGGGGAAACTGGACATATGGCTGGAGCATGCCCCCATTGTCAGGATATCTGCATGCTCACCCCCGAGGGGCGAGATGAACTCCTCCAGGACCTGTTGGCACTTGTAGATGTTGAGGAAGTGAAGGGTCAGGTTGCAGAGGAGGTCAAATTAGAGGGTGTAGAGGAGCAGGATTTTTCTATTCACAGCGAGTGAATCATATGCCCTCGTTGCCTGTCCATAACCACTTTGAAGTTTTGTCAGTTGAATCCCTGGAGAATGAATCTGATTTCATGACTATTCCCCTCTCTGAACCTTCGAAGTCGGGTGAAGATGTACCTGCCCCTCCTCTCTCTACCTCTACCTCATGCCCCAAAATTAAATCATGGGAGTGCAAACTACCACACAAATATATTGTTGCATCCACTCCCTCTGCACACTCCTTGAACCTGGCGATCGAACTACAGACTACCGACACTGGACAGATACTTGGTGTCTCTGTGCTCCTAGACTCTGGTGCTACTGGTCTCTTCATTGACGCTGACCTCACATGACAACATCGCCTGAATACTCGCTCGCTCTCGCATCTGATACCTGTTTATAATGTGGATGGATCCCCAAATGAAGCTGGTGCCATCCGAGAGGTTGTGGACCTGGTCCTCCGTTACAAAGATCATAGTGAGCGTACACTTTTTGCTGTCACTCAGTTAGGGAAGCAGAAGGTGATTTTGGGCTATCCATGGCTTCGAGACCATAACCCAGATGTTAACTGGCGTACTGGGGAGGTCACCATGAGCCGATGTCCATCCAGCTGTCGCACCTGTTTCACGGAAGCCAGACAAGAGCGCCATAGACAAAGGGCCTCGGTACGACGCACTCAGAAGTGTCATGCTGGACCCCTACCTCTGCCTGATGTGGAGTTGGAGGGGGTTCCTGATCTGATACCAGACTCAGATGATGATGAGGAGGAAGCAGAGGAAGTTGAGGAAGGGGATCGGATTTTCTACACTGCAATTCGTCCATCGCATGAGGTGTGTGCTACATTGAACATATCCCAGCGCCTTGCTGAGGCCTTCCACAAAAACAATACTGCTAAATCCTCTACTGACTCCTTACTCCCTCATCTTCATGAGTTTGAGGACGTGTTCTCCAAGGAATCATTCAATTCTCTCCCTGCACGCAAGCTGTGGGATCACGCCATCGAACTCATCCCCAGTGCAACCCCTTCCTCCTGCAAGGTCTATCCTCTTTCTCCTGAGGAACAGTGACAGCTCAACCAATTCATCAACGAACACCTAACCTCTGGACGTATTTGACCATCCAAATCGCCCATGGCCTCTCCCTTTTTCTTTGTCAAGAAGAAGGATGGCTCACTTTGTCCAGTTCAAGACTATAGAAGGCTCAATGACATCACGGTCAAAAATCGCTACCTGCTACCTCTCATCTCCAAACTTGTGAACCAACTCTGTGGAGCGCGATACTTCACCAAACTTGACGTCTGTTGTGGTTACAATAATGTGAGGATAAAGAAGGGAGATGAGTGGAAGGCAGCCTTTCGTACCAACCATGGTCTTTTTGAACTGCTCGTCATGTTCTTTGGCCTTACTAATAGTCCTGCCACCTTCCAGACCATGATGAACGACATCTTCCACGACCTCATCCTCGAGGGCGTCATCTGTATCTACCTCGATGATATCCTCATCTTCACTCGCACAGTGGAAGAGCATCGTCGCATTACGCACCTCGTCTTGGACTGACTTTGACAGTACAAACTCTACCTTTGCCAGGACAAGTGCGAGTTTGAGAAGATCAAGATCGAGTACCTCGGCCTGATTATCTCGGAGGGCCAGGTAGAGATGGATCCAGTCAAGGTGAATGGGGTCACGGCATGGCCAACGCCCACAAACAAGAAAGAGGTGCAGTCCTTTTTAGGCTTCATCAATTTCTACCGGCGTTTTATCAAGGATTTCTCACATCACGCATGACCACTGTTTGACTTGACTGGCAAGGAGGCATGGTGGTGGGACAATGCACAGCAGGAGGCATTCGAAAAGCTTAAAGAGATGGTCACTTCCGCTCCCATCCTTACCTTTGCTGACGATTTGCACCCTTTTCGTGTAGAAGCTGACAGTTCTGACTTTGTGACGGGTGCCATGTTGTCTCAGCAGTCTCCGGAGGACCAGAAGTGGCATCCTGTTGCATTCTACTCCAAAAGCCTTAGTCCTGTGGAATGAAACTATGAGATCCATGACAAGGAGATGTTGGTGATAATGCGTGCGCTTGAGGAGTGGCGACACTTCCTCGAGGGTGCCCTACACAAGGTGGAAATTTGGATGGATCACAAGAATCTCGAGTACTTTATGATGGCCAAGAAATTGAACCATCGTCAAGCTCGTTGGTCCCTGTATCTATCCAGGTTTGACTTCTCCTTGCACCACTGTCCAGGTCGCAGCATGGGGAAGACTGATGCCCTCTCCCAACATGCGGATCATGGGGATGGTGGTGATGACAATCAAGACATTGTGTTGTTGCAGCCAAACCTGTTTACAATCCGGGCATTGGAAGGTATCGCACCCCAGGGCGAGGAGCGGGACATCCTACGTGACATCTGTCGTGCAAACTGTAGTGGTTTATACGAGGATGTCATGGCCCGAGCTGTTAAGGAACTGAGGAAGGGATCTACCCTCTCCTTACGTGCGGCAGAGTGGGCTGAAAAGGAGGACTTGTTGTATTTCCAGGATCACATCTATGTACCCAACAACCCAGACCTTCATCGACGTATCATATCCCAACACCACGACTCACGGATTGCTGGTCACCCTGGATGCTGGAAGACCTTGGAGCTCACCTCACGGAATTATTGGTGGCTGCAGATGTCATGGCTCATTGGTCAGTATTGTCATACTTGTGACCTTTGCTTATGCACCAAGATTCCTCGTCGCAAACCCATTGGTGAGCTACACCCTCTCCCTGTCCCAGAAAGTTGTTGGGATGTTGTCAGTGTCGACTTTGTGGTGGAGTTGCCAGAGTCGAACGGGTTTGATGCAGTGATGTGCACAGTTGATTCCGCAGGGAAACACGCTCACTTCATTCCCACTCACACCACTGTCAGTGCCCTGGGTGCTGCCCGCCTCTATCTTCACCATGTCTGGAAATTACATGGACTCCCTGGCGCCTTCCTTTCCGACTGTGGCCCTCAGTTCATAGCAGAGTTCACTTGTGAGCTGTACCAACTTCTGGGTATCAAACTCCTCGCTTCAACTGCTTATCACCCACAAACTGATGGCCAGACTGAACAAGTCAACCAGGAGTTGGAGCAATACATCCGTGTCTTCATCAATGAACACCAGGACGATTGGGACGATCTCCTTCCCCTGGCCGAGTTCAGATACAACAATCATGTCCATGCTTCCACTCAACAAACCCCCTTCTTCTTGGACACTGGATGGCATCCACGCATGGGATTTGAACCTCACCAAGCCCCCTCACATATTGAGACAGTGAATGAGTTCATGGAACGCATGAGGGACAGTTTGGAGGAAGCAAAGGCGGCCTTGGTGAAGGCAAAGGACGACATGGCACGTTTCTACAATCAACGCCACTCTCCAACGCCGCAGTACAAGGTTGGTGATCGAGTTTATCTTGACTCCAGTGACATCTCCACTACCCGTCCATCCAAAAAACTCTCCCATCACTTCCTGGGACCTTTCCCCATTGTCAAGTGCATTGGAACACATGCCTATCGTCTATGCCTACCAGCCTCCATGGCTAGACTTCACCCAGTCTTCCACGTTGTGAAACTCCTTCCAGCTCCCTCAGATCCTTTTCCAGGATGCCGTTCACGACCATCACCGCCACCTACAGTCGTGGAGGGAGAACCCCAGTATGAAGTCAAGTCAATCTTGGACAGCCGGTTATGTTGAGGGAAGCTCCAGTATTTGGTACACTGGAAGGGTTATGGGTATGAGGAGAACTCATGGGTCAAGGAGTCCGATGTGAACGCCCCTCGGTTGGTCAACGAGTTCCACCAACGACACACTGCTGCACCACGTCGCATTCAAGTCAGTGACTTTGGTCATATGTGATTTTGAATGCATCGGGGTGATGCATCTTAGAGGGGGGGTGATGTAAGGGGACTAGAGGGTGTCCCACGTGTTTCTCCTATTTTTTACGTTCGTCCTATATTTTTTCTCGCCTCGTTTCCTTCTATTCTTCATTTTCTATGATTTTTCCCTTATTTTATTACTAATTTCCCTTTCTATCACATTTGTGCATGTTGACAGTTTTATATTTAGAGACGGAGTACCCTTCCGACATCTACCCCTTGGTATTATGTCATGCAGCGGCCTTGATCAGCCTATCTCCGCCTTTTCTATTTTTAGTTATTATTTGATTTTTGCAGTTTTCACATATACTGGGCACTGGCAAAGGGATCTTTAGAGTTTTCTCTTTGGATTTCCCTTTGCTAGGTGCGCCCCCAATCCCTGTATTATGTAGCATAATTTTAACTTTGGATTTCCCTTTGCTAGAGGCTGAGGTTGCCCTTATAGGATCTGGTTGGCAACCAAACCTGGGTTGAGGTTGAGGTTATGGTTCCCCCATGACGAGCTCACTATTCCACTCATTCTGCACCCTTTTCCTTCGCTTTTTTTGGTAGATAATAATTATAGATGTGCATAGAGTGTTATTAAACAATCAATTTCGCTTTTACACCCATTTTGGGCCTATAACAAACATCTTCTCTTGATAAAGAGAGGAGTAGGGGTCTCTTTTTCCATTGAGGGGCTCTACTACATGTGCATGGGTATATAATTATATTTAGAGCTATGTACACAAGTGTTATTTGTGCTGTATGAGGTAGGAAGGGAGGGAAGGGGGAGAAGTGAGAGAGTGACCAAAGAGGGTAACCTGTAATGAGCATGTACATGCTCCACAGTCACCAGGGTGTATGTAGAAGGATGGAGGGATGTATGTAGAGGTTGGGAATGAAGTTGGGAGAGCTGGGAGTGAGGAGTTGTGTGTCAATGCAGCTGTATGGGGAGGGGGAGAGGTTATCACTTACCTACACTCCTGGGCCTTCCACCTAATATTGGCATTGAAAAAGAACAGGATAGTTATAGTGAATGATGTGATATGCCCCCTAAAGACTCTAGAGTGGTCAGTATAGACAGAAAAGACAATGAGGAGTGAGGAGGAGGAATGCTTACTCTGAGAGATCCGTGGAGCCAAAACGTTCGCTTTCTTCGATTCCTAGGTCTGATATAAAATTATAATTAAGGTTAGTAGAGGTTATGGCAGGGGGATAAGGTTCTGGCTCACTAGGGCATGGGTTCCCCATCAACATAGGTGAACTTCACTCACCATGGAGCATGCACCTTACCTGGCATCTGGATATCCTTCCAACCATTTAGTATAGTCCATTCCCTGATAAAAATAGCCTAGATACAATCCTGAAAGTCAAAACTTCGTCCTCCAATGTAGGGTTTTCACCTACTCACCTATTCTCCTTGTCACTCTATGCCAGCTCATATAGCCCATTAGTGACAGTGTAGACAGGTATACCAAGGCATTATAAGCAATATTAATGCCTCAGGACAGTCCATGAGTCTGTAAAAGAGAGGTGAAGAGTCAATGTGAGGAGGTAGGCTAGAGTCACTCACCCAAGGTCCATAATACTGTATTTGCTTGTTGTACTATAGAGATTAGTGCATAATATAATGGAAAGTGGAGTTTTTTTGAGCTGGAGATAGTCCAGATAGCAACAGAGGTGGTAGCATGTACCAGAGAGCATGTTGAACCAAGTGTTCCAAAAAAGGTAATAATTCAAGAATAGCTCAAGAACAACACAGTGTGCTCATAATCAGATAGCAGAAGTAGATAGAGGCAAGTTGATTCTATAGAATGCAAAATGATTGAAGGGAATCTGTGGAGAAATTGAGGCAGGGTGCTTGAAAGAGTACTGATGAATGGTCCAATGAAGTGATCGGGCAAGGGCATGTCGTTCATGATCGGATGTGTCTCGATCATAAGGCTCCAACCGTTTAGTTTATGTATACTCCTCGAAGGCCACATATACATAAACAGTTGTCTAAACCATATAACCATCTATATACTGTTTAATAAACAGATATACACTTAATATACACAGTTGAAAGACATTATCATTTCCTTCCTTTATCAACATAACCGCTGAAAACAATAATTATACTAGGGTATATACAATGCTGATAGGTGTCATTGAGCCACCAAATGGGTTCTATAGACATGTAAATTATGAAAAATGGCTTTGCTTGGGCATGAACCACTGAGGATGGTGGTAGAATAGCCCCTGAACTAATAGAAACTGTAGATTTACTGAAAATGTGTGTTATGCTGCTAAGAAGGTTGCCAAGGGAAGTCGTTGACATGTCATCAGCAAGTTGGGTATGATGTGGCATAGTTTCTTGTCAACATTGTGTCAACACATACAAAATATTGAAGTTGCCAGTGTTACATGGGTTCAAAATCACAGCTAGCCTAGCATAGGAATTGCATGCAAGGAAGTCTGTATACTATACAGCGATGAAATTTTCTGTGAAAATTGCCTGGGAAAAAGAACTGCACATGATGGGAAATTACCATATATGGCAGAAAGAGGTCAACCAAGGGGCTGAGAAAAAAAATGCAAGTGGATATGTGTTTTTCCTGTTCTGCCACCCCTTGTGACATCCTTGTATTCATTATTGCCATTGATCATAATAGGCAAACTGTTTAACCATCTATATACTGTATAACTACTGTGTACACCACCTTGAGGCCCAAGCCCTATACATAAACATAAACATATACAGTATAAACCATATAAGATGGTTATATAGATAGAACAGTTGGAGCCTTACTCAATCAACCAGCTCTGAAACTATGTCTTGCTTGTATCTTACTTGTTCCTCCACAGATTCCTTCCAGAGTTTTTGCATCCCATAGAATCAACTTGTCTCTGTCCACTCCTGCTCTCTGATTACAAGCGCGCCATGTCATTCTTGAGCTATGCTTGAATTATTGCCTTTTTGGGAACTCCTGGTTCAACCCTCTCTCTGGTATGTTCTACATCCTCAACTACTATCCGGATGCTCTCTAACATGAGGGAACCTCATTTACTGTGATATTACACCCTAATATATGCAACTACACCAAGCAATTGCAGTATTATGTACCTTGGGTGAGTGACTGTAAACTACCTCCTCACATTGACTCTTCACCTCTCTTTTACAGACTCATGGACTGTCCTGAGGCATTAATATTGCTTAAAATCTGCCTGAAGTTTCTTAGGATCGACAAAAAATAAAGGATATTGCTTGTGCCTGGGATCGGGCTGCTTTCCTGTTTTGATGTACCTCTTCCATCTCTGCTCAATTGCCAAAGATTCCACCATCCAGTGGTATTTGGGTGGATAAGGGGTTTTGAGCTCGGAAACATATATGACTCGAATCTTGCCCAGAAAGGCCACCTTTTTGTCATCGGTCCAATCCAAACTGATTGAGGTGCTGAACTGCCTCTTGCTGAATCAGTTCTGCAGGAAGTATTGCTGCCACTGGTATAATGCACCACTGATGCGATGAAAGAGGTTATGCAACTGGTCATAGTTGCCAAACCAGGTGGTGAAGATGTCAAACTGCTTTGCAGGCTCTTTGCCATCAAACCGATCAAAAGCACCAGGCAGGGATTTGTGAAGGTGGGAGACAAAGAATGTTTTTCTAGCAGGGGATGTCGCAATTTCCAGCAGATCGAGAAGATCAGCATCTTCCTCTACAGTGGTAAAGATTGCAGATTGCTCAGCTCTTGCTTTCTGATTCTTGGACATTGTGGATAGGCAGATAGATTTGGCGATAGTAGATGTGGTGTTTACAGGGGCAACTTCACAGGGGCAAGTTGTTGGCAACAATTTGGTGATTAGATGTGGTGTTTACAGGGGCAAGTTTATAGGGGCAAGTTATTGGCAATGATGTGGCTATGGTGTGGCTGTGCTGTAATTGCCTGCAAGCCACCATGTCCACCTTGGCCTGTGAAGCCTGCAGTACCACTGTGCGCGGTCCAAGCAATTCCCCTGGACATCTGGGTTTTGCTCACCCAGTGGTAGCTGTAGCTGTAGCATGTGCCAGATGCATTGTTACTGGCCAGGAAAGTCTACCTAGTGGCACGACAGTTACCACATCCACAGGACAAAAAACGGTTGGAACGGTGACAGACCCCACCACCATACCTCAAACTGGCCCCAGGACCATGATCATTACTGACCCCCCTGTTATCTGCCACGTATGGTGACATCACTGCCGACAATGTTTTGCACAGCCCCCAGGTGCCACACCACTGTTGACAATGACATTGACAACAGCCACCAGAACTGCACCCCTTGCCTCCACTCAGCAAAGTTTTTTACTTTTGTTTCATTATTTTGCTGCTAACAATCTTCTTAGGTACAAACTAAAGTACTACTATGATGACAATGAAGCTGACTCACCACCACCGTTGTGAGCCCCTGCTCGCAAGGTGGATTGCGGGTGCTCAACAATGGACCAACAACGACAGGGGATGAGGACAAAATGGGGAGAGGACTGACAATGAAGCACACCACCTGCCCCCAGCCTCATGAGCAACTGCTCGTGGGGTGGATTGTGGGTGGATCAACGGTGATGATGACTGAGGGGGGATGGGGATGATGCCGCCATCACCACTGCTGTGAGCCCCTGCTTGCAGAGTGGGCAGGACTCGGAGGGGAGACAATGCCGAGAGGAAGCAGACAATGAAGAGAGGGGGGACATCTACAACAAAGAAAGGGACGACTATGACGAAGAGAGGGGAATGACCATAGTGAAGAGAGGGGGGACCAGAACCAAATGAAACAAAGGCCCAAGAGACGTCATCGACATCTCTTGGGCCATAGGTATGTTTGTTTCTTCTCTTCTCGTTTCATTTTCATTTTACTAACAAACTTTTTAGATACTAATTTAACTATTGGCACTGACAAACACAACTGCCGCTGTGAGCATCTGCTCGTGGGGTGGATCCCTATCCAAGCCCCAATGATGACAACACAATGTCATCATCATCTTCAGCTCCTGTGCTCAAAGAAGCCCACAATTGCACGCCTTCCCAGACACAGGAGCTGTTACATGATGGGAGATGGGATCTTTCATACCTATATGCAATTATGTAGGTACTGTTAATGTAGTACTGTACCAATGATAAATCTATTTACAATGTATTTTAATTGCGAAACCTGCAGTAAGGACATGGCTGTGAAACACGATCATGTGGGGTTTGCCTTGCTTGTCACATTCACATATCTCCAAATTTCTTTGCAATTTTCACTACTATGCCAAAAGCAGCTTGGATGACTCCTGAGCAGCATGCCTGGCTTTACAACCTGCTTGCAGGGTTTTGCAAAGCACAGGAGAGTAAAACAGTTCCCACCTTTCTTGCTAAAGTTTACGAAGACTTCCATGACAAATGGCCTGCCAATGCCCCATCTGCTAAGGAGATAGAGTTCGCAAAAGAAAATGAGGAGCATGCAAAACTCCTCAAGCTCAAGACAAGCAAAAAGGTAAGTTGTCCAACACTTATATACTTTTGTTTGGCATATGATAATATTGGGCAGCAAATTCATGATTGGATTTATAATAAGAGTCGTGGTTCGAGTTCAGAAAGGTTCTAAATCTCAAGAGCACTTCACAACTATTACATCACTGGCAAGCATTTGTGAAGTTATATGGAGAAGAGCTTAAACCAAAGTTCAACACTGAGTGGGAAGCACATAAAGAAGCCAATCTGACTAAGGAGTTTACACATCATGATCACTTTACCTTTCATAACCAGAAGATGCAGGAATGGTACAATTCAGCTGATGAAACCACCAAGGAAAAGGTAGAAGAGTTTCAGCAAGAGTATAAGTACATGGACAGTGAAGGTGATAATCCCAATTGCATGCTACAAAAGTAAGTGTTGCAAATCTGGGCCATCATGACTTGAATTATATTCTAATTTGCAATAGCCATATTGACATGCTCCCTCATACAATTGAAGATGCTGCCAAGAATATTGCCAGGCAAACAGGTTGGGCTTGTACAATCATCGTGGGAGGACCAATGCCTCAAGAAGGAGGTGCCATTCAAACTCTTGTGTAAGTGACTTGACCCATCATTTCTCGTGAATCTAACCTTCAAATTGATAGCTCGAATGAAGGAACTACATTAAAGGGTCAATCATTGGCCCAGTTTCTGGGAAGCTCATATAATGATGATTTTCTATCGCACTTCGATAGGCTTCTTGAAGCTGCTTATGGTGACAGTCTTAAAAGCATCCAGTATTCAGAGCTCATTGTTTGCAATAGATAAGAAGACTTGTGATTCCTGAGCATTGGAAGGTCTCTCACATGAAGCCACTCCTGCACCTGCTGATGTCGATACTACCCCTTCTGCATCTGCTGATGTCGACCCTACCTCTTCTGCACCTGCTGATGTTGATGCTACCCCTTCTGCATCTACTGTGAAACTTTCTGATTATGAGAAGGAACGAGCAGGTAATATTGCAAGAAATAATCAATTATTACATGAACTAGGATTGGGTAAAGGGGCTTCGAATTTGATCAACAAATCATCAAAAAAGGGAAAGGGCAAGAAAACGAAGTAAGCAATACTTGTTTGCTTTGACTATGAGGCTAATGCAACTGAAGAGCTGCTTCTAATGCTGGAGACATGACAAGGGCACTGTCGCCTGTGAAGGCAACCAAAACCCTTCCAAATGCAGCATTGCTGATATCATTCTCTGCTTCCACACCTTCCAGTGATGATATTATTGTACCCCAACTTCCTACAGCTGACAAAGCAGACAGTGCTGTCATCGCTATTCTTCCTTTCTTGAAGAAGATTTTGGATGAAGAGTTTTGGGTCAATCTATTGAAAAACTGGGTTTTGTTCAAGACTGAAAATCCACCAAAAACTGTAAGTGCTAGCTAATTACCAATTCACAATCTAATAGTAGCAATGTCTAGCGTTTGCCTACCAAGAATCAACCTGGTGAGATTGGAGTATGGCTGAAGAATAGCTGGTGGTTACAAGCTGATCAAATGCCACAGTTGAAGAATATCAAAGATTTTGGCAATCACTGGTTTGCATGGTGGAAAGCTATTCAGACAGGCTGGCGGGGTGATGAACACTCTCAACTTATACCATCTGACCCTTCATGGTCACAGCTGTTATGTGGTGGAGCAAATGGCTTTCTTGTGGTTATTCTTGCTTTGGCTTGGTGGATGCAAGGTAATACTTCTTCTGGTGATTCTGATTTGCCTCGCCTTAAAACAGCAGTGGTGGATGTTAGTTGGACTTTGGTCCAGCTAAAGATTGCCTTGGATGCCAGAGAGGATCAGGGGAAAAAGCGAGGGATTGACGACACTGAAAATGGGGAATTGCCTGCCACAAAAAAGTATGTGGTGTCCTTTTTTTTAGATCAAACTAACATTTATCAGATCTTGAACTACTCATCCACATTAATCATATTTTGTGGTATCCAATAGACTAGCATTATAATCACATTTGTTTGGCAATATTTTCTGCTATGAAATACTATTTATTCATTAGCAATGATTTACAATAGTTCAAATATTATTTGCAAGCATTAAGAATGAGTCCCAGTACCATTTACAATGATTAACAATAGGCCCCAGTACCATTTAGTACAATGATTAACAATGTATTACAATGGATGCCAGTACCATTTACAATGATTAACAATGTATTACAATGGGTGCCAGTACCATTTACAACTATTAACAATGTATTACAATGGATGCCAGTACCATTTACAATGATTAACAATGTATTACAATGGGTGCCAGTACCATTTACAACTATTAACAATGTATTACAATGGATGCCAGTACCATTTACAATGATTAACAATGTGTTACAATGGATGCCAGTACCATTTACAATGATTAACAATAGGCCCCAGTACCATTTACAATGATTAACAATGTATTACAATGGGTGCCAGTACCATTTACAACTATTAACAATGTATTACAATGGATGCCAGTACCATTTACAATGATTAACAATGTGTTACAATGGATGCCAGTACCATTTACAATGATTAACAATAGGCCCCAGTACCATTTACAATGATTAACAATGTATTACAATGGGTGCCAGTACCATTTACAACTATTAACAATGTATTACAATGGATGCCAGTACCATTTACAATGATTAACAATAGGCCCCAGTACCATTTACAATGATTAACAATGTATTACAATGGATGCCAGTACCATTTACAACTATTAACAATGTATTACAATGGATGCCAGTACCATTTACAATGATTAACAATGTATTACAATGGATGCCAGTACCATTTACAATGATTAACAATGGGCCCCAATACCATTAACAATGTATTACAGTTGGTTGTGGTACCATCTACAATCATTAACAATCATTAACAATAACATCTACTACATCTATCAGATATCTATTACAATGTCATTGTAATAAAATCATCGGTACTGTGCACAATGGCCTATCGACTAGCACCGATAGATTGTTAACAATAATGCCAGCTACTATTGCGAAGTTCATATGAAATGGAAGGAACAGGTCACTGTGCATTGTACCCAACAACCCAAAGGAAATAATGCTACGAATCTCCTTCATGATGACATATTCATAATTGACGACCCTTACAAAACCTATATTAGCAGTCTTCACCCTGGAGAAATACCCGAACCTTTTATCGCAGCGAAGGAATCACATTCTATTAGATCGGTTATTATGAATGTCAACGGCAGAAATCCAGTCAAAAGTGTAGTCGATCCAGGTTCATCAATCATTGCAATGTTGGAAGAAGTCTGTCACAAACTCGGTCTTGCATATGATCCTTCGATACACATCCCTCTGCAATTGGCTAATGGTGGTATTGACCAGAGTCTAGGTTTAGCATGGAATGTACCTTGCGAAGTCGGTAGCATCACTCTCTATATGCAGATACACATCATCTGCGATCCAGCATACGACATTCTGCTCGGATGACCATTTGACATTCTCACAGAGAGTATGGTCAAGAATTATCGAAATGAAGTGCAGATGATAACTATATTCAATCTGAACTTGACATGATTCTGCACTATTCTGACTATTCCCCGATCTAATCAACAAAGAAGAGTAGTTTGCAAGGATTTTTGCAACTAGAGGATAAAATCTTGGAGAATAACCAGTGCGCCCTCATTATTTCTTTTGACCATTCTAATTCCTCTATAACTATCCAGTACACTGCGATTATTCCTGATATTGACTCCTCGAACTCTTCGAACACCTTTTCCTTTTCTTCGATCCTTGCGAACTTATATTTAACGGCTAGTCGCCAGCATGCAACATCTTTATCGGCCTTGATGGCCACCTCTATGCATGACTCCGCTATTATTTCCCCTCCCCACGTCTCATCAACTGACCCTATATACCCAACCTTCGCAGCCTCAAAGAAGAAATACAAACCAGTCGCACAGAAAGTTCAACCAGTTATTACTGAACTACCCAATCGATTTCACATCATTCGAACAATCACTGGCGACCCCCTCAAGCAAATGCCAAAACTCAATCCTCACCCCCCATCATTTGTCCCTTCTCCACGATATACACTCGAACGCAAAGCTATTATCAACAAAAACCATCCTGGTACTTTTCCATGGCCAGAAGAACAAAAGCTTATGCACGATTTTATTCGAAATCACAAAATGGGTTTCGCATGGACCGAACAAGAACGAGGAAGCTTTTGCCCCAACCTCTTTCCTCCTATCAAATTCCCTGTTATTCCTCACACTCCATGGGTCGAACATAATATCCCTATACCTCCTGGTCTGTATGAACGGATCTGTGAGATGCTGAAAAAGAAGATAGAAGCAGGAGTATACGAGTTGTCAAACTCATTGTATCGGTCGCGATGGTTTTGCATTGTGAAGAAAGACGCAAAATCACTTTGAATCATTCACAGTCTTGAGCCTCTTAATCAAGTAACAATACAGCACTCTGGCATTGTCCCAATCCCCGAGCATCTAGCTGAACAATTTGGTGGACGCGCTTGCAGTGGAATGTTGGACTTATATGTCGCATTTGACAAAAGGGAAGTTGCAGAATCATCTCGAGATCTAACAATGTTTCAGACACCTTTCAGAGCACTTTGAATTGTCACCCTACCAATGGGTTGGACGAACTCGGTTCCAATCTTACATGACAACATAACATTTATCCTACAACCCAAAATCCCTCATATCACCATCCCTTACATCGACGACACACCAGTTAAGGGTCCGAAATCAGAATATCGAACTATCGGAGGATCTTATGAGATGATCGCTGATAGTCCAGGCATTCAACGCTTCATTTGGGAGCATTTCGGGAATCTAAAGCATATAGTCCAATGCATGAAGTATTGTGGAGGAACATTTTCTGGTCCAAAACTTTACCTTTGTGTCTCCGAAATAATCGTTCTAGGTCATTGATCCAATATCGAAGGTTGTATGGCCGATCCCACTCGCATCGCAGCAGTTAGCAAATGGGGGCCTTGTCGAAGCCTTACTGAAGTCAAGGCATTTCTAGGAACCATTGGAGTTTGTCGTATCTTTATTCGAAACTTCGCTCAATGTGCTACAGCTTCAATACACCTTACATGAAAAGATGTCCCCTTTGATTTCGGACTGAAACAAATCGCAGCACAGGAAGACCTGAAGCAAGCATTGATCAATTCCCCAGCAATTCACGCTATTGACTACTCATCCAACGCCCCAGTTATCCTATCGGTCGATACTTTGTACATCACTATTGGCTTCTTTCTTGCGCAATGCAATCCCAACAACCTTCGAAAATGATATTACAGTCGATTCGGCTCAATCACACTTAACAACTGCGAATCCCGGTTTTTGCAAGTGAAACTCGAACTCTACAGTCTATATCGTGCTCTCGGAGCACTTCAATTGTACCTAATAGGGGTCCGAAACCTCATTGTCAAAGTCGACACAGGGTATATCAAAGGCATGCTCTCGAACCCTGATATCGCACCTAGCACTAGCATCAATTGATGGATCATCTTGATCCTCACTTTTCACTTCACATTAGTTCATGTCGCAGGTACACATCATGGTCCAGATGGACTTTCGAGACATTCTCCACAAGGTGAAGATGACCAGTTCAATAACGAAAACAATTTTGGAGACTGGATCGACCGTCTTCATGGTTTTGTACACCAAATCGATCCCGTTACGACTCAACCCTTCACTTCCTATCGAGTTTTGACACTCTCCCTCTCTTCAGATCTCAGTAAGGGGGAGGATCAGACCTACGATGATGTCCCACGAACGAACAATGCAAAAAAGGAAGACAAAAGATTAATTTGTGTTCAAAAATGGTTAGAGGATTTGGTACGACCTCCAGATTTATCAGATTCCGAATATGCTACCTTCATTCGATATTGCACCAAATTCTTCTTAGATTGCGGCAAATTTTGGAGGAAAGACTTGCATGGAGCTCACAAAATCATTGCAATTCCCGAACGTTGTCTCGAAGTCATTTGTGCAGCTCACGACGATATCGGACACAAAATGGTCTTCGCAACGAAAGCCGTTATTTCCCTATGATTTTGGTGGCCTAACATGAAAGCAGACATTGCATCGTATATTCACACTTGCCACCTGTGCCAGGTACAACAAACTCGAAATCTCCTTATCCCACCTACCGTCACCACACCTGCACCTTTATTTGGCAAAGTCTACATCGATACCATGCAAATGCCTCCCTCGAGTGGATTCAAGTATATTGTACAAGGTCAATGTTCACTAATGACTTATCCCGAGTGGCGAAACCTTCGACGAGAAAATGCCATGACCCTTGGGGACTGGATCTTCAAAGATATCATTTGTAGATGGGGTTCGCTATACAAAATCGTGAGCAATAACGGATCAGCATTCATCGCAGCGTTGGAGTACCTTTCAAAACAATATCATATTAACCACATTCGAATTAGTGGCTACAACTCTCGTGCGAACAGAATTGTCGAATGAGCTCATTTCGATATTCAACAATCATTATTCAAAGCAGTCAATGGAGATCAGAGCAAATGGTTGGCTGGAGCACACTCGGTGTTTTGGGCAGAACGAGTTACAGTTTGTAGATGCATGGGTTGCTCTCCTTACTTTGCAATTACAGGATCACATCCCCTAATCCCACGCGACATCTCCAAAGCAACATACTTGCAACCCCCTCCCAATTCTATCTTATTGACAACCGATCTCATTGCTCAAAGAGCAATAGCACTGCAGAAGTGATCATCCGACCTCGAAATTCTCTATTCAAAAGTCTATACTGCTCGACTCGAAGCCACGAAACATTTCGAAGTCATTCACAAATGAACAATGCAAGACTACAACTTCGAAAAAGGCAACCTGGTCCTACTTTGCAACACGCAAATCGAGAAATCCCTCAATCACAAGATGCGACCTCGATATTTAGGTCTGCTCATTGTCATCGATTGAAACTATGGAGGAGCCTATATCATCTGCGAACTCGATGGATCAGTATTTCATTGACCAGTCGCAGCCTTCCGACTCCTTCCCTATTTTGCATGAAAATCAATTCCCCTGCCGCCGAACTTCCTCAATATTGACTCCAAAAGACTCAAAAAACTTCAAAACACTTCGAACATCGACGAAGATATTCCCAAAGACCTTCTGGACTTTGAAGACGAGCAATTATCCCCTTTCTTTGTTCACGATCGCTTTCCTATGACCTCGATTTCTTTTAGTGTACAATACAAGTCGCGATATCGCATTATAGCATGGTCATGCAAACTCCAAAAGGGTTTTTTGGCCATGATGATCTACTGAGCCTTTCCCTTATTCCTTTTTTTCTTTTCTTCTTTCTTTTCCTTCTTACTTTTCTTATCGCTACTTTCGAGACTCACAAAAAAATCTAAATTATAAAACAGAAGGAATGACACAATCTACTACTCTTCCAACATCTCTTCCACCACTTCTATCTGCCTGCACAAAACCTCCATCTCAACCTTAGACTCCGCCAACTTTGTCGCCAGATATTGACGATGAGTTATGACCTCCTCATTGACATCCTCACCCTCTTTGAAACTATGCGATGCTTTTGCTTTTGCCTTTCCCTTTCCCTTCGATGACTTCTTTTTCTCCTTTGATGGTTTCAAAGGGCCTGCAACTGGTTTGATGTCAGTGATGGGACCCATGATGTGAATTCGAGGTACTTTCGATCCAAAAATAGGTTAGCATACACTACAAGATTATATTGAATGAATTTTGTACCTGGTTTTGGGTGCGAATCTGGTTTTTCAACCCCGAATCTTCTCGCTTTGCCTTTGCGAAGTCCCCGCCTTGAGACCCCTTCCCAGTAGCACCCCTGCGCTGCCTGAGTGCACTTTGTGCACTTCGGGGCTCCCTCCTTGACAATGCACGATGGCTGGGATATCATCCTAGCACATCGATCGCACTACGACATTGATTAGCACTCCGAAAACCCTTTGAAAACAAAGCGAAAACTCACCAGGCCTTCAAAGTCGAGAAGTCTGCCCTCAGCAAACCTCCTCCGCTTGCTCTCTACCTCGTCCTCATCATCCTTGCCTCCCTCGATCTCCACTACCTTATGCTTCCCAATCCTGATTACTGGCAACCCTCCCAGATCTTCTTCCTTGTCCTCCTCTCCAGCCTCTAGCCTCTCGATCGCTTGTGCTTCCGCTGCGAGCTCTGCGTTTTGTTGCTGCAGCTCCTCCTTTGACAAAGTTTTAGCATAAAACGCAGCAAGAGCTGCATTTTGAGCATCTCCTAACGCCCCCCTCCAAGCCTCAATCTTCGCTTTCTTTGCATCTTCCTCTGCCCTGCGAGCCTCCTCCTCCTCCTCCTGAACTCGTCTCACTTTGTCTTCCCTTTGCTCTTGCTCCACCTGCTCACTCAGATCTGCAAACAAGAAGTCCCCACCCCACAAAAGCCATTCACGTCGAGCCATTGGTTTGAACAGCTTGAAAACCTCTTCGATGACCTGTTGCATGGTCGAGTTGTGCTCTTCACCCAAATCGTCTGCCAATTCATTGTATTCTGCCTGAACATATCGCTTTAGACTCCGAATATCGAATAAGAATCAAAAACTTACCATCTTCTCACAAAACCCTTTCCCCCACACTTCAAAGTCGAGGTCTTCTGTGACACTGTGATCTGGCATCAATTTGGTGTATTCAAGGACTTCAGTATTGAGTTCGGTGAGGAGAGACATAACGAAAAGCTAGTATTGAGAGTTTAGAGGTTGAGGAAGGAGAGCGAGAAGTTTTTGAGTTTGTTTACAGCTTCAACACGATCACGCATTTCACACATGACTCCGATCAGCTGACTGGGACAGTCAGGATTTCAGTAAGGGGGAGGATGATAGGTCCACTGTGCGCTCTAAGCTCTGGGAATGTCTCCAGAGGCATTGACACATCAAAATGCATGCTCCCAACCCCTACAAACCCCACGACACCGCTCCAAAACTACTTCAATTGACTTCAATTGACTTTGAACAATATTGCAGCACTTCGAATGCCTTCGGCCGCCATACACCTATTGCACCGCCCTTCGGATACACGCAGTACACCTTGTAAGAGTTATTGCATCGCATATCGAGCACCACTGGACACAAGGAGACACAATGACGGGATTTTAGGATGCAATTGTGGCGCTTTGACATCTTGATGATATATTGGATCAATGGGAACAGGTACCAGTGATAAATCATGCCTCTAGACGTTTCCCTTCTTATCTTCTTTCATTTATTCTATGATTTGCAAAGATTCTCTATTGTTTTATATCTTGCCTCATGTATTCCTCATGTTTTATTTCCTTTTTAGTATCACTTCTCCCAAACATATATAGCCTTGTACTAGCTACTTAGAAAGACAGAATACATCGTCCTCTCACACCAATTGTCTGATTTAAGAGCCATTCTCTTGAGTCCAAGTGTCTTGACTTAGTCTCGAAGTTCAGTGTTTTACACCGAATTTCCTCAAACTCCTCGCACTAGCTTCTCAAAACTATCGCATATTGTCTATCCTCTCTCGACACCTTTCTACATCCCTATAGTCTATCCTCAGCCACTGTCGAAGGCATCTTTGTCTTCTATAAAGGCCTTCGAACTTCATTGAACATCATTGCACCTCTTTGAACCTCTTCAAATACTCATCAAACTTCATTAAATTTCCCTTGAATGCTATCACAGCGCTTTGTACACCCTCGATTGTTATCGAACTTCTCTTGAATGTCATCGCAACACTTCGAATACTTTCAAACCTCATCGAACTTCATCGCACACCCTCTAGAGTCGTTTTTATACACTTGGTTTACAGCGGTGATATTTAGTACCACCTTGCAACCTCCCTCTAATTAGCATCATACCATTCGAGCCCTTATAGTGGGTTTTGTTTGGGTTTCCTGGTCGAGTATCATCAATGTGTGGGAGGGAGACCCTCTGTTCATCCATCAGGGTACCAGGGTGGGATCGCCACTGGTACAGGTGTCGGTGCATGAACTGCGCCCACATTTCAGCAGAGTCCAGGAGCGAGGGTTGCTCCAGGCGAGTAGGGTTGTTGACTTGGTGTAATCCTCACACCAACTGCATCTGAACAGGGAGCCAACCAGGTAATCTCCAGTGGGCAAGGGCATAGGTCATCAGGGGTGTCCGAGCCCCTGGAGCAGTATCATTGATGAACTGCATGTACTCGCGCATTTGTTCCAACATTGGGTAGTTCCCGGAGGTGTGGGCCATCCGGGACCAGTTATCAAATTCCTCAGTGTTCTGAGGAATGGACATAGGAACTTGGCCATGCAGCTTGGGAGCTGGTCTCCAGTTTGCCATCCTGGGAACATCAGGGCCCAAGAATGTATATCTCAGGGTTGGAAAGTTGGGAAGAGGTGGGTAGACCTCGTTCATATTGAAGTCCTCATCGGGGACGATGGGGCGGGGAGCAGGAGGTGGTGCAGGCCAAGAGGCTGCACTGGCATACAAAGTACCCTGGGGCCTCTCAGGGTAAGGAGAGGGTTCACAAGTACAAGCTCGTTTGGATGAATGTCCATCGAGCTGCTCATGCAGGTGCTCATTCTCATCCTCCAGGTTCCAGATGGTCTCCTGGAGGGCAGCAATATCTTTTTCATATTCATTATAAACATGTTCGGCTCTGGCAAGAGCACCAGAGTTAATACCCAAATCTCAATGATCTCTCACGTCGAAATATTCATCATTGTGGTCATACACGTGGGTGTACACATGTAATGCATAGCTCTTGCAAGTGTTGCAAGTGCCTCAGTGAAGGACAATGCCTTCACCGTCAATCCTCCAATTTCCAGCAGTGGAAGAGCTGGTGCCCACACCAGCTTGCCAGTTTTGTTCTTCTCTAGCAGAATGTCTGCTAGAGCTGATGGCTTCTTTGATCTTGCCAGGGCTTGGTGAGTGATGGTGTTGGGTGTTGCTGCTCGAGCCAGTGGGCTCAAGCTCTCTCTCCTTCTCCTTCCCCCTTTGAGACTGGCCACTAGGGCCCATCTCATGTGTACGGCCAGGTCTGTCGTTGTGATTACCCCCCATGGGGTCAGCTTTGTCTGGAGGAAAGCTTGCCATGGTAAGTGTACCAAGCAATGAAGAAAAGAAAGAAAAAAAAACAATTGAAACTCTGCACGATGTAAAGTTGCGGAGTGTGAAATCCATTGGGCAAGGCACACCCCCAATGTGACTTGGAAGTTTCCAAGTCATTACGTCCATCGATGCTCAGGAGTTCCTGCACATTTGGGCAATTCTTGCCAGTCTCTGGCACCCATCAGTGCCAGATAAGCATCTAGGGCTGCAAGATCATTGCAGTTCGCTAAAGGTTCCCAAGTGGTGTCTCCCAGACTCCACTTAACTTCAAACTGGATGGTATGGCCACACCACTTGTGTGCCGTGATCTCTTCAACGTACCATTCAGTGTCATCTGGGGCACCGAAGTCATATGTGTCAGGATAATGCCTGTTGGGAAACAATGCATCATCGTTAGGATGGTGAGGCCTTAGTAGGCTCACATGGAAACGCTGGTGTATATGCCAGTGTTTCAGTTCTGTAGGAAGATCCAACACATAGTTGGATGTCTCGGGGAAAGCTTGTAGGACCTTGTAGGGTCCTACAAATCTAGGTAGCAGTTTACTTGTGCATCCCTTTGGTAATGCAAGGTTCTTTGTGGAGAGGTAAACAAGGTCTCCTTGTTTGACATTGGGCTCCTCGCGCCGATGCTTGTTTGCATAGTGTCATTGAAAGACTCTTTCAGCAATGATACTATCATGGGCCATGGCCATGTTTTGCAGTGCATTCATTGCAAAAGTACGCACTCTGGGAGGAATGTGTTCTGTAGAAGGAAGTTCTTGCATCATACGAGGCAAGAATCCATAGTTGATTTCAAATGGGGCCATCCCCATTGCTCTGTTAATCATAGAGTTTATGGCAAACTCTATGAGAGAGAGGAACTTTACCCAATCTTTTTGACTGGACGCAATGAATGCTCAGAGAATCTGAGCAATCGAACGATTTGCGCATTCCATTATTCCATCCATCTGAGGATGGAATGAAGTGGACATAAGTAATTTGATGTCCAAGATACGGTGGATTTCAAGCCACCATTTGGATGTGAATTTAGAGTCTCGATCACAAACGATTGAGCCAGGTAGTCCATGCAAACAGACAATCTCCTTCACGAAGATGGGAGATAGTTGTGATGCAGTCATCGTTGTGTTCACCAGGATTAGATGAACCATTGAAGACAGATGACAGATGATTACCCAAAGGTAGTCAAATCCTTTGGACTCTGGGAAGGGTCCGATGAAATCCATTCCAATTGACTCCCATGGTCTCATGGGTGTCGGTAATGAGTGCAGCTTGCCTCGAGGGGAGCAGTATTCCCCCTTCGAGCAGATGCAATGTTTGCACAAATTCCAGTATTTCTCGACTTCGTATTGAAGTCCAGGCCACCAATACCAACATTGGATGTATTCCGATGTCTTCAGAGGACCGAAGTGCCCCACTAAGGTGTGGGCTTGTTCAATCATACGACCATGTAAGGTTGTACCCTTGGAAGTAGAGGTGGGGACGCAAAGGACCTCTTTGCCCCCTCTGTTCTTTCTCCAAATGATGCCATCTCAGGTCTGAGAGTCTGGGTGGTCCTTTGGATTTTCAAGAACCTTCTTGAAGTGTTTGTTGTTGACGTATCCCTTTCAGATATTGTCGTTCAGAGGGTCTAACTCTGACATGTGAATGTGCAGGTAAGGCCCTTTAGCCTGAGAGGCGTAAATTGAAGGATCGTCCTGCGATTGGTTGGTCTTTGAAGAAGGCATGGTTGCTTCTTCCGCATTTGCAGTCATTACGGCTGCGGCTGCTTCATGCTCTTCAACTCATTCTCGAAGAGCTTTGAGTTGTTCACTAACTCATCTCTGCTGGGAAGCAGTGGAATGAGTTTCAATTACTCAATTTTTGATTTCGAGATGTCGATCCTGCGGGAGATTCTTGTGGTTGGGATTGAGACGTACATCTGCGAAGACGTAGTGTTGGACTAATGGAGCATCATCCCAAGAGTCGAATTGGTAGTAGGGGGACAGAGCATCCGCTACTTTGTTCAATTTGCCTTTGACATAATGAATGTCAAAGTCGAAACGTGACAGATATTCCATCCATTGTGTTTGCCTAGCAGACAGTCGGCATTGAGTTTGGAAGAACTCAAGCACCTGGTGATCGGTGACGACATGAATGTGTCTACCGATCAGTTTGTCTTCCCACTTGAGGAGTGCCTCAAGTATGGCAATAGTTTCATGCTCAAAGTGGAAGGAAGCCAGAGCTTCCAACACTCAAGGGAACGAGGACATGTTAGGAACTTAGTATATTCAGAGGGAAGAACTAAGATACAGTACATGCACTCAAGTATAGACTATATACCAGTGGAATAACATGTGATAATGGATTGCTGATGTAAGAGGAACTCTTACACTCTCTCATACTCCAAAAAAATGACCCGGGGGGGGGGCAGGTGGCGAGGTAAATGTGGTCAGGCTAACCAAAAATAACTTTACGTGTTCGCAAGAACACTGAGTCAGAGTTGGACAGGTGTGGTGCAGGGGACATGACAGGTGCAGGGCTGGTGACAATGAATGGGGCTGGTGACAGGGCCAGGGACAGGGCCGGTGACATGGATGGGGCTGGTGCTGTGGATGGTGCTAGTGACGTGGATGGGGGCATGGATGGAAACATGGGCGTGGCAGCAAAACAGTTCATTTTGGGGGGATCTGTGGCAAACTGGGGGGTTGGAATGGGCCATGTGGGTGTTCCGATGGCTCTAGAAGCGTGTGTTGTCATCTAGGAACTGGGGCCAGTGGTCCAGAGCGGAGCAGAGCAGGGGGCTTGGTTGTTGTCTAGGGACAGGGTGGTTCCAGGTGTGGAATGGGACAGGGGATCGAGCTGGGGACAACAGGACAGTGTGGGAGGTGGAAAGGGTTGTCGTTGTGGTTGGTGGGCCCAGCAGAGTTCATCCATTGAACAAACAATGTGTTTTGACAAACATTGTTGCTCATCATATCATGAGTCGGTTTCCTCGGCTTTAGACAGTCCCTGTACATTGTTTAGGGCCCGGCAATAGAGTCCTGAAGTATCAGACATCGTTTGAGTGGTAGCCGTCACCCCAGCAGTCGTTTCAGTGGTGGATGCCACAGCAGTGGCCACCGTTGCCAGCGGTGATGTGACGGCGGAATGGTGGGGGCCAGAGTGGGCAAACGAGAGTCCTGGGCTCAGTAGTGGTGCTATGGGTTGACCTGGCAGTGTGTTGTGTCATTTTCGAGACGCTGGGGGCAGTTTCAAAAGGTGGGGAAGAGGTCATTGTCATCATTGTCAACAACATTGATGTGGTTGATGGAGGCTGTGTAAACAGGGGAACGAGAGGTATGGGGGTCAAAATGAAATGGGCTGGGTTTTGAAGGAGAGCAAACGACATCTAACGATGCTGAACGAGTTGAAGGGAGGTGACATGAGAGGCAGGGGTGGGGGAACTGGTGGTGGGGAAATGGCTCATTTGCTGGGGTGAGCCAGGGTGGATGGGCAGTGAACAGGGGTGTTCCGATGGGTTTGGTAGCATATTCCGTCGTTTCTGAGCTGTGGCCCTTGGTCCAGAGCAGTAGTTTCGGGAGGCATCGACAGGAGTGTTGATGATGATGTGGCAGTGAAATGGGGCGAAACAAGGATCATCAGGGCTCAATGGGGCCCACAGGGGGTGGCAGGGTGCTGTGGGATGCTGAATAGGTAGTTGTTCGGGAAGGTGGGGCTGGTGGGAGTCGTTAGTTGAGCAGACGGCGCGTGAGCATGTAACACTGTTTCCTGGGCTGTAGACGGGCACCGTGCATTGTTTAGGGCTTGCTGGGGGGTACCTGCAGTGGTGGTTGTCGTCTGGGTGCTAGACACGGCTGTAGTTGTTGTTTCTGGGCTGGTTGCAGCAGGGTTTGTTGCTGTTGTTAGACATGATGTGGCAGAGGGACAGTGGGCCTCAGGGCTTGAAACAAGGGGCTGGGAACTCGGCTATGGGCCTGTGAGTGGAGTGGGCAGCATGTGGCATCCTTTTTGAGGTCTTTGGGACTGGTTTGGGTCAAGGGAAGGGGTGGTGGTGGTGGTTGTCAATGATGTTGGCATCATTGATGGCATTGTTAACAGGGCTGATGGGGGCTGTGCAGGTTTCGTCAACGGCATCGTGGCAGATGGCAGGGGTGGCAGTGGAGTGCTGAGGTGTGTGGAGGGGTTCAGAGATGCGTCTGGGGTTCTGTGGAGGTGCCAGCACTCTTGTGTGCTGGCCATGGCTCATCATTTGGTGCTGTTTGTACGGCGGCATCTGCAGTGAGAATCAAGATACAGGCGAGCATGTTGACAATCAAAGTCAATAATAGAATGAGCTATACAACCTCGAGTAGGCAGCTGTGATGTGGCTGGGCAATGGGGTTCTCGAGGTGCAGAGGGATGGGCTCAGCAGTTTGCAGCAGTAGTTCTATAAATGAGTGGCACCATTCCCAGCACCCAGAGGAGGGGGTCCACGCTGAAAAACCAATCACGAAACAGTCGTCGTCAACGCTGACAACCGTGACGTGGCATGTGACAGTGATGGTGGTGATCAAGGGCTAGTGGGGTTGGGAACTGAGACAAGTCCACTGAAGACAACAGGTGAGACCAGCAGGGTGGAAATGAGCCAGGTGGGGAGTCGTTGGGCATCACTCGAGTCATTGGGAAGCCAGGTGGGGTTGTAAATGGTCGTGCTCGGTTGTTTGGAGCTGAGCGAGATGCGTGGGGTCAAGATGGGGTATAGGCAGTGTATACACAAGAGTATAAATGAGAGTAGCTGTTGATAGCTCAAGGTCTGTGTCCAGTGCGAAAAAATTGACCATTTTGGCAATTTCAGGGTCAGCAAGGTTTCGGGAAAAGAATGTGTGTGAGAGTGTAGAATGTAGATAGTAAGTTCATAACAAAAAAAAAGTGGAAGGAAGCCGGAGCTTCCAACACTCAAGGGAATGAGGACATGTTAGGAACTTAGTATATTCGGAGGGAAGAACTAAGATACAGTACATGCACTCAAGTATAGACTATATACCAGTGGAATAACATGTGATAATGGATTGCTGATGTAAGAGGAACTCTTACACAAAGGTACGGTAGTTCCTTTGAGTGTCAGAGAATTTCTTGGACAGGAACCCAGCAGGGTGGCATGTTTGCCACTCAGGTCCCTGACCATACATTACTCCAGTCCCAAAGACTGAGGTGTCACAGATCACCCATACCGGCTCAGGTGAATCTGGGTCGATAGGCTTCAGCACCGGTGTCATGCAACAGATGTGTTTAATCATCTGGAAGCAATGATCATGCAATGGTCGCCATAAAAAGGCTTGACCATTTTTTGTCATCGCTGAAAGGGGACTAGTGAAAGCACTTATATCTGGCAGGAAATGTGCCAGATACTGCACAAGTCCCAGAAAATGCTGGACTTTGTGATAATTACGAGGAGCTTTCCACTCTCGTATATGGGCCATTTGGTCGCTATCCACGTGTAGGCCATGCTCGTCAATCATATGACTGAGACACTCTACCTTTTCAGGGTAGAGTTCACATTTCTCTGCATGGAGGTACAGAGAATGCTTGCGTAGTCTGTTAAACATGAGCTCCAGATGCTTCTGGTGTTCTTCAATCGTGTTGCTGAACATGAAGATATTGTCCAGGTAGGTGTGGATGAAGATTCTGATGTAATCTTGGAATATAGAGTTCATCAACCTTTGGAAGGTTGAGGGTGCATTGCAGTCGCCTTGTTGCATAACAAGACTCTCATAGATGCCTTGAACCGTCAAGAAGGCGGTTTTCCAGATGTCTTCTGGGGCAACTCAGACCTGCTCATAGGCATTGGAGAGGTCAATTTTCGAGTGGTACTTAGCTCGAGCGACATCAAGATGAATCAAGTCTTGATCAGGAAATGGTGTAACATCTTTCACCGTGTTAGCATTACGTTTCACTGCATTGATCACAGTGCAAAGTATCCCAGTTTTCTTGGGAACTACTAGGATCGGAGCGGCTTGCTCCACGCGGGCAGGACACCACCAGCCTGCTTTGCAGTACTTGGCTATTTTCTCGGCGAGGGGTTTCCTCATCGAGTCAGGGCATTTCGGAAGATAGTAGTTATACTTCTTCTTCTCATCCACCAATGGGATGTGGTGGTTTATGTCCCTCAAAGGAGGTAGTTTGTCAGGAACTCCATTGAGGATGTCCTGACAAGATTGTTTCCACTCCTCTCGGAGGCATGGAAGGTCCTTTTTTGAAAGGGGTCCATTGCATTTAGCTTTATTGGCCAGCTCTTTGTAAATTGCGAAGAGTATGTCATTCAGGTCATCGACCTGATCTGGCAGAAGTACCGCAGGGATAGAGGGGTCAAATCTGGGAGGTTCGAAATTGGGTCCCTCAGCAAATCTATCCCAAGTAAATTCCTGGATGATCTCTTCTAGATCGTCTTCTTTGTCGCTCAAGGGTTCCTCTTCAGGTCCTAAAAGAATGGGGTCCGAAGGTTTTAGTGTAGACCGACGATGTTTGTCAACATCGTCTACTTCTTCCATTTCAACATTCCTACATCTAACAGATGGAGGTTGCACCTTTGTGGAATTTGGACCAGGCTTGTCCGGGTCCTTCTTCTTTAGTGCGGCCAGGGGGCTGCTCTCACGTCACTCATCCTTGGGAGGTTGAGGATGCATAGCATGCCGACGGGCTTGCTTGAAAGTGTTAGGGCCCTCGATAATGGTATCGAGGTATTTGCCCTTGACGCATACTTCGTCACGTTCAAAGTCTAGGACTATACTGTGTTTCCTCATGAAGACAGTGCCTAGAATGGTGTTATATCTATTGATGTTAACAACATCGAAATAATGGGTGTTTTTTATTTCACCAATTTCAAAATCAGTGAATAGTCCAAAGTTTATCTTTGAATGGCTTCCAACGGTGCCCAATTGCAAGGGCACCAGTTCTTCCAATTCGTGGGCTTTAAGATTTGCTGACATGGTGAATTCTGGGGAAATCGAATCAGATGTGCAGCCTGAATTGAGGAGTACGAAGGCTTCAAGTTCATGAAGCTTCATTTTTGCCATGAAGCACCTGTTATCCTTCTCAGAGCGAGGAGGATGGGTTATTTTCTTAGAGGATTTCCTCAAAGTGGTCGCGCCTCTGAAGCGTGGCTTGTTTCTGAATAGGTCGTCCATCATGACACCTAATCTTTCAGAAAATGACAGAGAATTTCTCCCCGTCTCGTCCTCAGAGTCTTCCTCTGAGTCGGACACCGACTGGGTGGAGGGGCATCTGTTGGAGTCATACTCTGAAAGGATTTCTTGGATCGCACCAAAGTGTTCTGATCCAGAATATACACTGGTGTCACCCCCAGTGTCAGACTCCAAGTTGCACAGTTCACCTTCTGAACTATACTGAGAACCTTCAGGGTCCATGTCTGACAAGGCAGATCCATACTCAGAGTGAGAGTTATCCTCTGAGTTGCTGTACACTGTGGCGAGTCTCTCATTCATCGCAGAATGTGAATCTGAGTCCCGGGTAGGACTTGAATGGTGCTCACTGCTTGGTTGAGCACGGGAGGTTTGGGGATCAGCCATAGATGCTGATCCTTCTCAAGCAGCATACATCTTAGCCAATGGTTTGGGCTGTCCGTACTTAGGGCAGCCCTTATCTGTGGAGTAGTGTGGACCTCCACAGCTGTAACAAATCGGGTTCTTTTTGTCATCAGACCTTTTGTCTGATTTGGATCTGGAGTGTCTGGATGGTTTCCCTCCAGATGTGCGATGTCGAGTATCACGATGATCTTTGTTACAGCGATCACTATTGCCGTGACTTCAAAGCTCCTTGGTAGGATACTTCAACCCTGGATATTTAGAGCTATCACGATAGTTCTTATTGTGTTTTTGAGAACAATCCTGGGATCGGTCATGAGCCCATTCGGGAGAAGGTTCTTTTGTTTTAGAAGTTTTAGTTGAAGAGGATGTGCTCTTCGACTTGGTGGACTCCATTATATGCTTCTTTTCATTGAAGTGTTTTCTCATCTTACCAATTTCCTCCGCCTGGCAGGCGAAGTGTAGGATATCTTGCACTGAGCTTGTCTCAGCAGAACATCCTTTGTCTAGTACAAAGGATATGATACTTGTGGGCAACCCAGTCACCAATTGCGTCTTGAACATAAATGGATCGGGTGCCTGTATCATCCTGGTAGCATAGCACTCCAGTTTGTGGTAATAGCCCATAACGCCCTCATCAGCATTATAATCGATGTGCCAGAATTTGTCAGTCGTGTCATGGGTTGCATTTTCATGCACAAACCAGTCGTATAGGCCAGTGACGACTTCTTTGAAAGTCCAGGCTGATCGTTGATGGTATGCCCATCAATGCTGTCTTCAAACCATGTGAGGGCAGTGTTTTCCAGGAACATTGCCATATACTCAATACGGTCTGAGTCCAGCTCAGGGCTGCACACCTTGTTCACCTTCAACCACCGAAGAAGGGCATTCAGCCATCTTTCAAAGGTCTCCGTGTCAGGTAATCCGCTGTACTTTGACAGATTGGGAACTCAGGGACCGTTCTTGCCTCCAGTGGCAGGAATTTCTGTCAAGACAGAGACCTTGTTGTCGATCTGTCTATGTATCTTGGTATGGATGTCCCTCAAATATTTTGAGGGATGGCGAGAGCCTTTATCCCGATAAGAATTGGGATAGGAAGATGTAGACCAGTAAGGGCTACTTGATTCTCGTGGTGTACCAGAATGTCCAGACGGGGTACGTCTGGAAGAAGTGCATGTTTGCACTCCTCATTGGGGATTTGATGAGGTTCTGTGGGACACCTCTTCCTCAAATTGGGAAGAACATTCAGTACTCTCATTGCTCGATGTGCAATATGTCAAGTTGCTATCACTTCCATTACCATCATCCTCGGACCCATCTCCATCTGGTGGTCCTCCATGGCCTGTGTGACTCTGTGCAGGCCATCTGGAATTTACAGATGGTGGGCTCTCTCACTTTTGATGGTGAGATGAAGGGTCATCCTTATGCCAAGGTTGACCATCTTTGTCGAAACAGATCCCCTGATTGGGGATCGAAGTAGGATGTCCGTCTTGGATATCGCCATTGCATATCCTTTGAAGGACAATCCTGTTGTTGTTGATATAGTGTACCTTCTTTTTAGAAGGTAATTTACGAGGTAACTCGGGGTCTGTAGACGTGGGGCACCACATCTGTGGCTGGAAGGATGTTCTCGTTCCGCTGGGTTAGTGGAACGAGGTTGGACAGGGTTGGGATCTTGTTCCGTTGCTGGGGAATGAGGTATAGTAGGGTTGATTATTTCCCTACGGGCAAAGTGACTGGCATAACTTAACGCCAGATCTTTAAGTTGGTTTTCCAACTTAATTGGTTCAAAATCTCTTGCATCCATGCAATGGGTAAACATATCCATTGCAATCTGAGCAAAATGCTCAGCTCCAAATTCGTCGTCTGATTCATCCTCTCAAGGTTTGGCCTCAAGGGGTCTTTTCTCTATGTGTCAGCGCAGCCGATTGTCAGCATTCATTGGTGTTGCAGGTGCCGATGCTGTTAAATCTGGCCATACAGCAGGGAATAATCCAGGTGTTTCATACATCTTGTTAAGGGTGAAGCCTCAACTACTCGATCTAGTTGGTGTTGTTCGATGAGGTGCTTCCTTGATGAGTCGTTCAGCACTAGTCTTACTTGGAGCATCCGACGTAAGATAGATAGTGCACTCTAGCAGGCCTTCTGCATAGAGTTGTTTGGGTTCACGCACTAAGGGGCTTCCTTAGTGGTTTCAAGTAAGTTTATGAGTTTGCAAGTTAAGGCTGTAGATTGCCTAGATCTAAACTAAGGACATCCCTACTACGAGTTGCAGTACTTATACTACAAGGGAGGTCCTTATCATCCAATCAGAAAGATAGATGCATATCAAGTAAGAATAGAAACAATAAGCCTCATGCCTAGCATAAGGCATCCAATGTCACGGATCTCATGTCAAGGGGCTGTCGTATCACAGCATGTGTGGGAATGGGTTCGGGTGCATGGAGTCACCATGCATCAAGGGTGCCTTCTGCGGGAAGGGGATTGAATGCATGTTGTCAGCATGCATCGTGTGTGTGTCTGGTGTCAAGGACATGCTCTAAGCATGAATCAGGGAGTGCCTCCTGTCTGGAGGGGATTGTTGGGTACATCGGATCAGTCGTGTCTCATGAGTTACAAGGAAAATTGTAACACATCTGGCTGTTGCAGAGAAGATCGATACCACTACCGGGGGTAATCCGGTGGTTATTGGGCTCTGTGGTCAATTCATCCAGAGGAGAAAGCTTCTGCAAGCCAGGAGGAGGTCCTGGATTGGAATGAGTGTCTCATCGACTGTTGTTTGACAAGAAAGATTTTCTGGATTTGGGTTCGCTGTCATCGGCATCCTCGACAGTGGGCTGTCGATGGTGTGGGCAGAGGGCAGAGGAATCGAGATTTCTCAAAGCAGCTGTATGTGCTTCGAGGGTCTGAAAGTCCCTAGTAGGAGAAATGTCATTTCTCGATGTGCTTGTATGTGCCTTGAGTGGATGGGATCCAGCCAAATCTTTCAGAGCATGCCAAGGGGAATCCGACCCTGATAGCAATGGATGAGATTTACCTTGCGTGTCCTGCTTGGGAGCAGGCTTCAGCTTGTTCTTGTTCTTGGCCCTGGTCAAAACCATGGTCTCGTTCTTGAGGTACAATCTTCAGTAATAGAGAAAAGGAATTTTGGTTGTAGCAGTGGGCGAAAAGCAAAGAGTCAAGTGCAAAGAAACTTGATTCAGGTCCTAGCGATGGATATGCTTCCATCACTGATCGCATTGAGAATTTTCTCCCCTCGCGGGAGAAGTTCAGGGTTGTGTTGATGACGATTGCTGATGGGGTGATGTTGAGCTTAACTCTATATGAGTTTGAGTGTTTAAAAAAGTGTAGTGAGTCATAGGGGGGTCCCTTAATATCACACAGGAGCTAAACACAACTAACATATATTTATTGTGTGTACTCGAGGTGGTAGTAAAAAGATCGCTTATGTAAATAGAAGGCTGGTCCCTTTATAGGGGCCAGCCAGGTCAATAGCAAAGAAATATAATATATGCAAATGCGGGGTCAAGCCCCGGGTCACCACACACCCCCAGTGCAACCCCTTCATCCTGCAAGGTCTATCCTCTCTCTCCTGAAGAACAGCAACAGCTTGACCAGTTTATTGACAAGCACCTGGCCTCTGGACATATTCGACTATCAAAGTCACCCATGGCCTCTCCCTTTTTTTTTGTCAAGAAGAAGGATGGCTCACTTCGACTGGTTCAAGACTACAGAAGGCTCAATGACATCACAGTCAAAAATCACTACCCATTACCTCTCATCTCTGAACTTGTGAACCAGCTACATGGAGCCTAATACTTCACCAAGCTCGATGTCCATTGGGGCTACAATAATGTGAGGATAAAGGAGGGAGATGAGTGGAAGGCAGCCTTTCATACCAACTGTGGTTTTTTTGAACTGCTTGTCATGTTCTTTGGCCTTACTAATAGTCCTGCCACCTTTCAGACCATGATGAACAACATCTTCCACAACCTCATCCTCAAAGGCATTGTTTGTATCTATCTTGATGACATCCTCATCTTCACTCACATGGTTGAAGAGCACTGTCGCATCACACACCTCATCCTAGAATGACTTTGATGGTATAAACTCTACCTTCGTCAGGACAAGTGCAAGTTTGAGACAACCAAGATTGAGCACCTCAGCCTGATTATCTCAGAGGGTCAGGTGGAGATGGATCCTATCAAGGTGAATGGGGTCACAGCTTGGCCAATGCCCACAAACAAGAAAGAGGTGCAGTCTTTCCTGGGCTTCATCAATTTCTATTGGTGTTTTATCAAGGATTTCTCACATCATGCATGACCACTGTTCGACTTGACAGGAAAGGAGGCATGGAGGTGGGATAATGCACAACAGGAGGCATTCGAAAAGCTTAAGGAGATGGTCACTTCCACTCCCATTCTTACCTTTGCTGACAATTCGCGCCCTTTTCGTGTAGAAGCCGACAGTTCTGACTTTGCGATGGGCACTGTGTTGTCTCAGCAGTCTCCAGAGGACCAGAAGTGGCATCCTGTTGCATTCTACTCCAAAAGCCTTAGTGCTGTAGAGCAAAACTACAAGATCCATGACAAGGAGATGTTGGCAATAATGCGTGCACTTGAGGAGTGGCGACACTTCCTCAAGGGTGCCCAACACAAGGTGGAAATTTGGACAGATCACAAGAATCTTGAGTACTTTATGATGGCCAAGAAATTGAACCATCATCAAGCTTGTTGATCCCTGTATCTATCCAGATTCAACTTCTCCTTGCACCACTGTCCGGGTCGCAGCATGGGAAAGACTGACGCCCTCTCCCAATGTGCAGACCATGGGGATATGGCAGTGATGACAATCAAACATTGTGTTGTTGCAGCCAGACCTGCTCACCATTTGGGCACTGGAAGGCATTGCACCCCAGGGCAAGGAGCAGGACATCCTATGTGACATTTGTTGTGCAAATTGTAGCGGTTTACATGAGGATGTTGTTGCCCAAGCTGTTAAAGAACTGAGGAAAGGATCCACCCTTTCCTTGCATGTGGCAGAGTGGGCTGAAAAGGGGGACTTGTTGTATTTCAGGGATCGCATCTACATCCCCAATGACCCAGACCTTCGCTGGTGCATCATATCCCAACACCATGACTCACAGATTGCTGGTCATCCTGGATGCTGGAAGACCTTGGAGCTCACCTCATGGAATTATTGGTGGCCACAAATGTCATGACTCATTGGTCAGTATTGTCGTACTTGTGACCTTTGCTTATGCACCAAGATTCCTCATCGCAAACCCATTGGCGAGCTACAACCTCTTCCTGTTCCAGAGAGTTGTTGGGATGTTGTCAGTGTCGACTTTGTGGTGGAGTTGCCAGAGTCGAATGGGTTTGATGTGGTGATGTGCACAGTTGATTCAGTAGGAAAATGTGCTCACTTCATTCCCACTCACACCATTGTCAGCACTGTGGGTGCCGCCCGACTCTATCTCCACCATGTGTGGAAATTACATGGACGTCCTGGTGCTTCCTCTCTGACTGTGGCCCTCAGTTTGTGGCAGAGTTCACTCGCAAGCTGTGCTGACTTCTGGGGATCAAACTCCTTGCTTTGACTGCCTATCACCCACAAACTGATGGCCAGACTGAGCAAGTCAACCAGGAACTGGAGCAGTACATCCACATCTTTGTCAATGAGAACCAGGACAATTGGGATGATCTTCTCCCCTTGGCCAAGTTTGGATACAACAACCATGTCCATGCTTCCACTCAGCAGACCCCTTTCCTCTTAGACACTGGATGACATCCACACATGGGATTTGAACCTCACCAAACTCCCTCACACATTGAGACAGTGAATGAGTTCACAGAACACATGAGGGATAGCTTGGAGGAGGCAAAGGCAGCCTTAGCAAAGGCAAAGGACGACATGGCATACTTTTACAACCAACTCCATTCTCTGACCCCTCAGTACAAGGTTGGTGATTGAGTTTATCTTGACTCCAGTGACATCTCCACTACATGTCCATCCAAGAAACTGGCTCATCACTTCCTGGGACCTTTCCCCATTGTCAAGTGTGTTGGAATGCATGCCTATCATCTACACCTTCCAGCCTCCATGTCCAGACTCCACCCAGCCTTCCATGTTGTCAAACTCCTTCCAGCTCCCCCAGATCCATTCCTGGGCCGCCATTCACGTCCACCACTGCTGCCTACAGTGATTGAGGGAGAACCCCAGTATGAAGTTGAGTCAATCTTGGACAGCCAGTTGCATTGAAGAAAACTCCAGTATTTGGTGCACTGGAAGGGTTATGGGCATGAGGAGAACTCATGGGTCAAAGAGTCTGACATGAATGCCCCTCAGTTAGTCAAGGAATTCCACCAACGGCACACTGCTGCACTGCATCGCATTCAAGTCACTGACTTTGGTCGTATGTGATTTCAAATGCATCGGGGCGATGCATCTTAGAGAGGGGGTGATGTAAGGGGACTAGGGGATGCCCTGTGTGTTTTTCCTATTTTTTATGTTTGTCCTATATTTTTCCTCGCTTCATTTCCTTCTATTCTTCATTTTCTATGATTTTTTCTTATTTTATTACTAATTTTCCTTTCTATCACATTTGTGCATGTTGACAGTTTTATATTTAGAGGCGGAGCACCCCTTCTGACATCTACCCATTGGTATGATGTCATTCAGTGGCCTTGGTCTGCCTATCTCCACCTTTTCTATTTTAGATTATTATTTGATTTTTGCAGTCTTCACATATACTGGGCATTGGCAAAGGGGTCCTTAGAGTTCTTCTCTTTGGATTTCCCTTTGCTAGGTGCGCCTCCAATCCCTGTAATATGTAGTATAATTTTAACTTTGGATTTCCCTTTGCTAGAGGCTGAGGTTGCCCTTATAGCCACTGTATTCTTACTGCTATGCTCAAGCAAAACCAATCCTTCTGGGACTGGTTTTCACACACGCAATCCCTCAATTCCCTGCTTGCCAACACCACCTCTCACTTCTCAGATGCATCGCTCCATGAGAAGCTGGAGGCTGGCCTGGACCCCAAGCTGACATGTCATTGCAATGCAAACAAGGTCGACAAAATCCTCATCTTGCAGCTGTGGGCCTTGGAGGTAAAACACCATGATGAAAACTGCCAGGCTGATCTGAAATGGGCTCAAGAAGTCACAGAAGAGGTTTTCAACAGGCATGAGGACACTGGCAAACATCACCATAATAACAATGGTCCTGCGATTGCCACTACCTACACTGCAAACACTGGCACTGTGACTTCTGCTGCCATTGCTGGTACCATCCGGTGCCTGGCAGCACTCACCAATGCTGAAAGTGAGCAGCTTGACAACAACAATGGCTGCCGGAAGTACCGCCGGCTTAATGTCCATCACATTTCCAAGAATTGCCCTAACGGATTCCCAGATGCAGCAACTTACACTGGTCTGATCAATCACCCCTTGCATCCACCACCACCAGCAGCTCCCACAGCATCTAACCCCATTGCTGTCATGCCTGTTGCAGGCATGAGCACCAATGGCAATGGACCATGAAACAGAGCTCAACCTCAACCGATTGCCACTGTCGGTTCCTGGGCAGACAACATGGCCACTACCTTCCCCTCTGCATTGTCGACACTGGGAGCTGGTTCAGACACCAAAGATGAAGACACTGAGGAGGTAAGTGCTCCCTTCTGTACCCTCACCTATGGTGGAAGGCTTGTGTCAGCAGGCCTAACACCGACCTTCCCATAACTGTACCTATGCCATTAGACAATGGCACTCACAATGTCCTCATACACACAGACCTCATAAACAAACTTGGTTTACACCGCCGCCCACTGCCCAAACCTGAAACTGTCGATGTTGCTGTCAAATCCTCAAATGCATTGTCTCCAACCATGCTCACTGAGTGGGTAGAACTTTCTATTACTTCACAAGATGGACTATGGACATCATGAAACATATGCATTTATACTTGGGCTCTCATTTCTGACACATAACTGTAATGTAACCAACCACGCTGCACATACAAGTATAGACAAATGCAATAATTGAACCTGACACTGTTACCACCCCTGAAATGATGCAAACCTAAGCTGAAAGACCAACTAAAACAAGTTCAGGCTGACTGAAAACTAATACTGGCCGAGCTAAAGTACGTACTGAGCACTCACAGACGACTGATGTTGTTCGACTATGTCAAACCTGTCAACATTGTTGGTGCAGTGAATGCTTGTGTTGAAACACTAACTCACCTCACAAAACTGATGCATCATGAAGACCAATTAAAGGCCAAATTCCGGGAAATTTTCGAGCCAATCCCGCATGTAGACCTGCTGCTGACAGATGTTGAAGCCCATATCAAACTGAAATGCTGAACAAACCATCAAAATGCAAACCTACCAGTGTCCACACAAGTTTTGTGAGGCATGGGGTACCCTCATCCAGAAACACCTAGATGCAGGCCGGATAAGGGCATCTGCATCACCCTGTGCATCGCCTGCATCCATTATCCCTAAAGCTGACCCCACTGTACTACCACAGTGGGTAAACAACTACCGACAGTTAAATGTGAACACCGTGATTGACTTGCACCTGCTACCGAGAGTTGACGATATCCTGAATGACTGCGCCAAAGGCAGAATCTGGGTGACAATCAATATGACAGACAGTTTCTTCCAGACAAGAATGCATCCTGACAATGTACCTTTGACAGCAGTCTTGACACCATTTGGGCTGTATGAGTGGCTAGTCATGCCTATGGGCCTCCACAATGCTCCCACTATCCACCAACATAGGGTAGCTCTCACTCTCCATGAACATATTGGCAAAATCTGCCACATATACCTCAACGATATTGTCATATGGTCAGACACAATTGAATAACACCACCATAATGTGAGGATCATTCTCAATGCCCTCCGTGCTGCACATCTGTACTGCAATCCTAAAAAGACATGCCTGTACTGCTCATCCATCAATTTCCTCAGACACCACATCTTGCCAAAAGGCATTGAAGCGGATTCTCAGAAGGTGGACTGCATACTAGCTTGGCCCCGACCATGTTCAGCCACAGATGTCCGCTGCTTCCTGGGTCTTAGCAGCCTTCCTTCCAAACCTGGCATTGCACACTGCTGTACTGACACCACTGACAACTGCCAATGCTACATGTTTGTTCCCTGTGTGGACACCAGAACATCAATTTGTGCTCAAAGCTGTAAAGGCCATTGTGGTAAGCTGTGACTGCCTGATGACAATAGACCACTCTGACCCCACAAGCAAGATTTTCGTCACCACTGATGCTAGTGATTTCCACTCTGGAGCTGTCCTCTCATTTGGCAAGACTTGGTAGACAGCCTGTCCCGTTGCTTTTGACTCTATGATGTTCAAGGGGGCAGAGCTTAACTACCCTGTGCACAAAAAAGAGATGCTAGCCCTCATCAGGGCATTGCAGAAATGGTGAGCAGACCTTGTCAGCAGTTCATTCACAATCTTCACTGACCACAAAACCCTTGAAAACTTCATTAGAGTTCGGGGGAAAAGGAAGAATGAATCCAACCGTATACGTGCTAACCTATAAAGTCCGAAGGGAGTTGTGTACAAATAGATATCAATGGTGTTATGTAAGCCATGCTTACACCCTCCCACTCTTAAAAAAGTGTACGGGGGACCACCCGAGAAATGTTGTGAGTACTATCATCCAAAAATTGTAAGTGAAACACCACATCAACCAAATACAACGGTTGCATTAAAAAACCCAGTGGGAAAAAGCTACCGCGTTTCCTCTGCCCTACTAGCTTTCCACCGGTCGAGCGCTTCACAGTCTT
The DNA here is from genome assembly GCA_026075535.2 of Tricholoma matsutake. Lineage (NCBI taxonomy): Eukaryota > Fungi > Basidiomycota > Agaricomycetes > Agaricales > Tricholomataceae > Tricholoma > Tricholoma matsutake. The sequence goes on along the minus strand of AP026540.1, from coordinate 5,964,855 downwards.
CCAGTTCTTGTTGTGGTAGCCAAAGATCATCGCCTTCCGAGTATCCAGACCAACGTACGAGGTATTGATATTCACGTCCTCTTTTTCTTTCGTCCACAATTTTCTCGATGTGGTATTCTTCCAGGCCATTGTCGGTCATCACTGGGCCAGGTTTTTCGAGTTCACAGGAAGGGAAAAGTTCCGCGTCGTTCTTGATGTGCCTCTTTAGCAAAGAGGCATGAAATGTTGGGAACATGGCAGGGGAGTTCGGTAGATGTAGGGTGTAAGAAGATGTTTCCGGAAATGCTTTGGTTACAGAGAAAGGGCCATCCCAACGAGGGAAAAATTTTGCAACCCTAGATTTATCTCCTGCCTTGTATTCCCCATGGTGGTGTAGCGTTGCTAGCATTACTTTGATATACATCCTCGGGGCCACGAGATTTGTTTGCGAAAAATGCCTGCATAATTTTGGTGCCTATCAAGGCATCCTTAGCCTCAGCGATGTCTTCCTCAATCTGGGCAATAATGCTACGTGCTGCATTTTCCTCAGAAGTCTCTTCTGAACGTGATCCTGGCACCAAAGGAGGGATGATGTGGGGGCTTTGACCCATGCAGATCTGAAAACCCGAGAACCCCGTTGAAGTGTTTACAGAGTTCATCATGTGGAAGTGGATGACCGGCAAGGCTCGTACCCAACCTTTTTGGTTGTGTTCAACATGGAAGCGAACACACTGATTCAATGTTTTGTTTGTGCGCTCACTTGCACCATCAGTTTGAGGGTGGTATGCGGTTGACATTTTCAAATGTACACCTGTTAGCACATGCAATGCTGTCCAAAATTTAGACACAAATAGTTTATCATGATCGGTGATGAGTTCTAGCGGTAAACCATTTTCGCAATACCATTTGTTGAAGAACATCACTGCTAGTCTCTGTGCAGAGATATCAGTCCGTGTTGGGATCAGGCATACATCAGACCCAAGTCTGTCAGTTACTGTCAAAATGCAATTGAAGCCTTCATCTTCGGGCAAGGGTCCCATGAAATCTAAGCATACCGAATCCCCTCATGATTCAGGGATTGGTAAGGGATGTAGTGGTCCCTTTGCCTTTGATGTGCCACTTTTGTTACCCTGGCACTCTGTGCAGGCAGGTATATAAGCGCTTTCCAAGTCTCTTCACATATTAGGCCAGTACTTGCACTGCCTGATGCTAGCGTATGATTTGTCTGCACCAAAATGGCCGAGCAAGTCATGAGCTAGCCTAAAGAGGTCTTCACAAAGTGTGCCATATCTAGGAATCATGAGGCGGTCTCCCAAGTACCAAAGCTTGTTTATCAAGTGAATGCCCGGCATTCCAGCATCAACACTTGACAGTTTTTGGCAGAACTCGTCGTGTTTGTATCCTTTCCGGACGTCTGCAAGGAATGATTCATCTGCAGAGATAGTGAGAATGGCATTAAAGGTGTTTGGTTTTCCTTGCCAGCACTCCCAACACAGCGGGGAGTCAGCTACATCAATGTCTTCAGCCACATTGTCTGCTGTGTCAGCTGGCAGACGAGATAAAGTGTCGGTGATGGTGTTATCCTCGCCATGGATGTAGTAAATGTTCATGTCAAATTGAGACAGGTGTTCCATCCACCTGGCCTGTCTCCTAGACAGGTCTTTTTGGGTATCAAAATTTTCTAGTGTACGGTGATCCATGTACACATGGAATTGAGAACCTAGAAGGTCGGAGCGCCACTTCTTTAAAGCACGCACAATTGCAAGCATTTCTTTTTCATGGACTGGATAATTTTTTTGTGCATCCTTCAATTGCATGGAATCAAAAGCTACGGGGTGGGCTGTTTCCCAAGATGGGCCCCAGCTCAGTACTGCGCCTGTTCTCCAGTCGCTTGCATCACAAGTCACAAAAATTTTGTTGTCTCCAGGAGCGGTGTGGTCGATAACTGTTAAGCATTTGCGACTCACTACAAGAGCTTTTACGCCATCAAAGGCAGCCTGGTGTTCGGTCGTCCAGACCGGAAAATTTTTCTTGCACTCTTTAGTAGTCAAAGGAGTTAACACCGCAGTATGGTCTGCCAGATGGGGGAGAAATGTGGCAATGTATCGTACAAGTCCTAGAAAACTGTGGACATCTGTCGCTGATGTAGGAATAGGCCAGTTTAGAATTTTATCAACTTTGGAAGAGCAAGCTTCGATTCCTGCCTGAGAGATGCGGTGACCCAAGAAGATTAATTCTGTTAAATAGAACTGCGATTTTTTTGGGTTGCAGTAAAGTTGGGATTTGTGCAGTGCATTCATGATCAGCTCGATGTGTCTTGTGTGTTCTTTGAGAGAGTTAGACCAGATAATAATGTCATCCAAGTAAATGTGGGCGAATATTCCCAGGTAGCATCATAAGGCATTAGTCACCCAGTGCTAGTGGACAGGAGGTGCATTCCATAGTCCCTGAGGCATTACAGTCCACTCATATAGGCCAAGGGGAGTCGTCACCGCAGTCAGAGCGATGCTTTCTGGGTCCATTTTTGTGTGGAAGAAGCTATCTGTCATATCGAGTTTACTCCAGATTTTCCCTCGTCCAGCGTCCACCAGGATATCATCCACACGTGGCAGTGGGTGCGAGTCTGTAACAGTGTTGCTGTTTAGTTGGCGGTAATCATTGACCCAGCGGGGTAAATCTGAGGCATCAGCTTTCGGTATGAGGAATGCAGGAGAAGCATGAGCAGAAGAGGAAGGTCGGATACGACCAGCATCCAAGTGCCATTGTATCAAGATGCCCCAAGCTTCATGGAATTTACATGGACATGAGTAACTTCTCGTGGTAATCGTCTTGCTCGCGTCTTTCAATTCAATTTTACAAACTACCTCATCAGGCATTTCATTGACATGGGGAATAGGTTTGAAGACATCAGCGTAGGTTTTTTTGACTTTGATACTGAGCCTTTCAAGCTCTGCATTCGCAGCTAGTTGCACTACATGTATTCTGATAGTGGAGAAAATATCTATTCCATTGACCTGTATGCCTCTTGCATCCACTAACGGCCGGCGTGCCAAGCAAACTTGTTTGAGTTCTTTGATCAAAAGTTTTTGAAGGTTTTTTACTTCATTTTTCTTATCCTGCACTTTCGTATCATGCAATTTAAATTTCATTGTAGCAATTACAGGTGGGCTAGGGTGTAGTAGGTCAAAGCGGGATACACTATCAATCGCGGTTTTTTTATGTGCATCAACTACAATGTTGTTATGAGAAAGGAAAGGCAGTCCAAGAATGATTGGATGGCACAAATGAGGAGCAACGAGGGCACGTACAGTTCGTGCTGAATAATAATTGTTACGGTCATGCAGTTTGAGCTTCACCCAGTGCGTAAGAGCGATGGTGGGTGAGGCGGTCTTATCATCGAAAAATGCACCAGAAATGGGAAACGGAGAAGGTAAGGCGCGAGTTTTCAAGCATAGACGAGAGACCCAGGAACTTTCAATCAGAACTGCTGGGGAACCATGGTCAATTAGAGCTGAGACATCAATACAAGAAGGCACGGAAACATCACGGCTATCCACAGCACATTCCCATACAAGGTGGGGACTTAGGAAAGGAACATGGGTGCTCACCAAATCATTCAAGTCGCAAGACAGATCGCTATCACCACCACCCAGGATTGAGCTTTCATTAGGTGGGTAGATGGACACGATAGGATATGTTGACATCCCTAAAACTGCAGTGACAGGGAGTGCAGGAGGTGCAGTGTTGGGTTGAGGAGGTGCAGAGTTGTATGCATTGCTCGTGGATCCCATGTTAACCATGTTAACAGTAGTCATTTGTTCATCGCGAGGCATGGGCAGGGCAGGTAATTTGATATGTTTGCGAGCGTCATTAACTGTCATCATCGATCACTCAACATACCCTTCACCAGTAGGGAATTCGCAAGGATGACCATCAGGCATGTAAAACCCTCGGCACTTCTTACACCCATTGTAGGTTTTGAGGTATTTTCTTTTGCGATCAGTTAACTTAGGAGGGCGTGAGTTCGAAGTCGACACTTGAGCACGACCATTTGTTGCGGGCTGGTTTTGAGAATAGGGAGCACGATGAGCACCATCAGCAAGACCGACAGTGGAGCTGGAGCGTTTCAAGCTCCTCGCAGCCTCCTCGGCATCACGCTTGCGAGCAGTCCTATCTTCAATGAGTTTTTGATCAAGTTTTGTCAACGTGTCAACAAACGATTGCAGTCTCACCTCTGCCTTCAATGCATCTGTGGCAGCTTTAGCAGCCGCCACAGCATCAGCATCGACATCATCGTCGACATCGTTAACTTCATTGTCAGAGGAGTCATGATTATCCTTCCAATGGTCAAAGGCAGCGGCGAGTTCTGGGGAGATGTTCGATTCAATCTGAGTGTGTAACTGAGAAGGTGAAAGGTGGAATTGGGATCCTTTGAGTAAGAGATTGTCATGGCACAAGGAGTCTATGAAATTGGAGAACGGAGTTTTATTCTGTTTGGTAGACTGAACCTTTCGGGCAAGCTCTTGTTGCCAACGTTTGGGCAACCAACGAGTGTGGACCTTTATCATGAAGTCATTGAAGGACAATGTAGACAGGAGCTCTTGTTGGGACTGATACCAATCCGAGAACAGGGCGTCTTTGAAAGAGTATATGATGTGATCTACAAAATTTTTCGGATTGAGACCTTCTTTGTTCTGAAGGTATCCGTGAGCGTGGTGTTCAAATCGGTGAAGCAACTCAGGTGTCATAGTCCCTGCGGAGACCATGGGGCATTTGCCATTGTTCAGACTCAAGATAGCGGTAGCGGTATTGGAAGACATTGTTGTTATTGATGGTACTGCACGATAGTCGTCTGAAGATGATGAAGACTCTCATTTGTGGTGAGGTTTATGTGGGGGTGGCAATATGGAACGAGTGGATGTATGTGTGTCATTTGAACTGGTAGGCGACGGCGTGGAACAAGTGGGTGTATGCGTGTCGTTTGAGCTGGTATATGACGGTGCAGAACGAGTGGATGTGTGTGTGTTGTCTGAGCTGATAGATGGTGACACAGAGCAAGTGGAAGAATGTGAGGCATTTGAGCTGATTGGAGTGAGAGGAGATGAAAGCACGGCGTCAGTGACGTCAAAATATAGCACATTGTTCGTAGTGACAGGTGCAGCAACAAGCGGAGACACGGTGTTAGGTGTAAGAGTGTTTTCCCTCGCCCTACTACGAGTAGTAAGGGGGATATGGACTGACGGCATCCAAGACAGTGTTCTACTGTCATGCAATGTTTATCGCTTAGCACAATAACACAGCATTGATCGGTGTTAAAAAAAAGTGGAAACCTATCCCTTAATGGGGAATAGGAAACACTGGGGAATGCAGAGGGAAAAGAATAACGGAACACTCACTGCTAATTACGCAAATAACAAGATAACGCTGTGTAATTAGAAGTAAGAGACATTACAAGAAAAGCAGAGTATTAAGGTAGAGTTCAGGGAAAAAGGAAGAATGAATCCAACCGTATACATGCTAACCTATAAAGTCTGAAGGGAGTCATGTACAAATAGATATCAATGGTGTTATGTAAGCCATGCTTACACCAATCAGACTTATCACACTGCCAAGCATGGTGGATGGAATTCATGTCACAATATGATGCCAAGATCATATACATCAAAGGAGACAATAACACTGTGGCAGACACCTTGTCCTGTTTGCTTACAACCCTCTCCCCCTCTAGTGAAGCCGCAATCCTGACCACTAGAGCGCCCTATGACTACTGTCCTGATGATGATGACAGCGCTATGACCATCAACACTGTCCTGCTGGCAACATACACTTGCCTACTGCTGGCTGAAACTGATGCTGCATTAACACAAGCCATAACAGCTGTGCTGTTCATATCACAAGATCTAGAGTTACACACCACTATCATTAACAGTTACAAGACAGACTCCTGGTGCAAAAAGCTACAAAGTGCTGCACCAGGCATGCCAGCAGTCCACAAAATAGACAAGCTGATGTTCATTGGGGACCAGCTGGTGATACCTGCTGCCAGTAGCATTTGAGAGTCCCTGTTCCATCTGGCACATGACTTGTTAGGCCACTTTGGATTTGAGAAGTCATATGGCACATTGCAAAACTCCTACTACTGGCCAAACATGCACTGGGATTTAGAAACCACCTATGTACCCAGCTGCTCCGAGTGCCAACACAACAAATCCAAAACCACAAGGCCGGCAGGGCCATTGCATCCATTACCCATACCTGACCAACAAGGTGACTCAGTAGCAATGGACTTCATTGGGCCACTGCCTAAAGATAATGGGTTCAATTGTATTTTAACAATGACAAACAGACTGAACACCAACATCCAAATTATCACAACACAAATGGACATTACAGCACCGGACCTTGCCACCATCTTTTTTGACCACTGGTACTGTGAAAATGGATTACCACTGGAAATCGTATCTGACCATGATAAGCTATTCATGTCTAAATTCTGGACTGCACTACACAAGCTAATGGGCATTAAGTTAAAGATGTCCTCCACGTATCACCCACAAACTGACAGCATGAGTGAAAGAACTAATAAAACCATGAACCAGGCACTCTGCTATCATGTGGCCCAGAATCAAAAAGGCTGGGCAAGAGCACTGCCCCAGGTACATTTTGACCTGATGAACACTGTGAACAAATCAACTGGTTTCTCCCCCTTCCAACTGCGACTGGCACTGTGGACCTAGCACAATATGATTTTCAGCCATTTAAATTCAGAAATGTGAATTTCCTAACATAAATGGCTGAATTCAGGGTGGATGAATTTGGGATGAATTTTCATCCCAAATATTTCAGCCATCCAAGGGATGGAGTTCATATGTGCTACCTTACTAAATATGCTTAACCTAATGGGATGAATTTTCATTTTACAAGGGGATGAAATACAGGGGATGATTTTAATCCAAGATGAGGGTATGGATTTGCAACCATCTTAATGTATGAATTTTCATCAAACTTTTCAACAATTTATGGGATAGTGTTTCCTGCCACAAAGGCATGAATAACATGTATTTTCAGCCTGAAATAACATCCAAATTTCATACTATTATGAGATGATTTTAGTAGGGAAATTTCTTTCATTAAATATTGAATTGACTGTTCCTTGCTCAGGTATTATTGTTATTGTTTTCAGTCAGAATGAGAGGATACTTTTCACACTTCAGGATTACAAGTGTTAAGAGAATTTTTTTCATCCCAGAAAAGGGGATTTTTCATTTGTGTTGTAATTGTTTTACTGACAAGTCATTTGCAGCCCACCCTCAACACATCACATGGTGAATGTTGAACATCCATCAACCATAACCACTTTGACGATGCCACCGCCCTCCCTTCCTCACCACTACCCACTCTGTCAACATCCACCACCACTCCCACACCCATTCTCATGCCAGCAAGAGCCACCAATGGCTGCCGACAAACCCTCTCAGATACAATGCGGGCCCAAATGACGATTGCATCATTTGGGCCCAAGGTAAGTTTTTATTTTCTGCATTCCTTGTTTTTATCATCTAACCAATGTATTTTGTTAATTTTTTAGGAGTATACTACTGCCAGCGACACATGCCAACGCGATACACCCATGACAACAAGCCAACAGGACCATTACAACCAGCACCCACCCCTCGCCTGCGAGCCACTGCTTGCAGGGTGGATCACAGGTGCAGATGTACCGGGGTGAGTAGGAGATGGCAAGGAACAGCCATGCCCACACCACCTGCCTCCAGCCTCACAAGCAACTGCTCATGGGGTGGATGGTGGGTGGAATGACGATGACAAGACAGGATGACAGGGATGGCAAGATGGGAAGAGGAGGAATGAACATGACAACCCAGCAGGGAGGGGTGGCCACCATGACAGTACCAACAATGGTGATGAGGGGATGACGGGGAACGAGATGGCACCCGCCCCAGCCCTATGACTGTGGATTGCGGGTGGAACAACAACAACAACGGCGATTAGGGGAGTGTGATGCCAATGACAACCAGCACCCCCCACAACTGCCACGAGCAATTGCTCACGTGGTGGATGGGGAGTGCGAGGACGAGGGTGCCCACAACAACCAGGAGGAGGGGGGGACAATGGGAGACCCAGGCTAGACAGGAATGATGAAAAAAGGCCCAAGAGATGTTGTCAACATCTCTTGGGCCCCAGGTAAGTTTTTTCTTTTCTTTTCTCATTTCATTTTTTTGTTACTAACAAACTCTTTTAGGTACTAACTAACTACCAGCCACGATGAGAGGTGGCACCTACAATGGCACCCCCCGAACGCCTACAAGCAATGGACTACATCGGGCCCACACAATGACGATGTCATGTGGGCCCCAGGTAATTTTTTTTCATGTTCTTTCTCTTTTTGTTCGATTAATTAATGTTTTTTTATTTATTTAGGTTCTAACTGCTATAATAATGAGACCGCACCAAGACGGCACACCCACACCCACCTGCTTTAACCCCCCACCTGCAAGATACACCACCATGAATGGCTGGCATGAGACAGCAACCAAGACACCACACCAGCACCCTCAACTGCCAGTGCTTGTGGGGTGGGATGGGGAACAACAAGGCCAACGACAGGAATAACCCTGCAACTGCCCCCAGCCCTGGGAGCCACTGCTTGCGGGGTGGATCGTGAGTGCTAGCAGCCGATGACAAGGTACGACAGAATGGGGACAATGATGAACAGGGGATGGGGACGTGAGGGATGACGGGGAGATGAGGAAATAGAAATATGGCCCAAGAGATGTTGACATCTCTTGGGCCATAGGTAAGTTTTGTTTCTTCTCTTACTTTGTACTAACCAACTTTTTTAGGTACTATTTATGATAACCCACCCACCCCTACTGCCACAAGCCCCTGCTTGTGGGGTGAGGAGGGAGTGGGACAACAAGGACTGGCACAACGACAGGATAGGGCACCACACCACACCATGACAACCTCGACTGCCACACTGGATGAGGGACATGACAGGACAAAGGGACATGGACACCAAATGCAGACAAACAGGGATGGGATGCCAAACAATGGGACAATGGGACAATGGGACAGACAGACAATGACAATGATGATGACAATGACAGTGACACGATGGGCTGATGGGGACACAATGATGGGGCATCAGGGGTCAGGGGGATTTTTTCGCTTCTTTCGCGCAGATTTTGTATTTTAGTGGCTTGAAATTTATTCTGATACATGATGAAACTATTCTATCAATGGTCTGAAAATTCCTTTGTAAAAAGGAGAAATTCATCCAGCCAACATCCCTAATGGGATGAAAATACATTGTAGGCAGGTTCTTTCATTCCTCTTAAACCCCTGGAAAGTTGATGAAATTCAACCCAGGTAGAGGGGTGTTATTTATGCCTATATAAAGATGAAAACCATCCCATGGAATGAATTTGGTGTGGGATGAACTGGGGGACAAAATGTGGGAGGTTTTCATCCCATCGACTCATCCCTTACAGGTAGGAAAAAGCATTCTTTTTCACTCCTCTTAGTGGTAGATTTCTATGCCAACTCCTGATGAAACTTATTCCATTTTGGGGTTTATCAATACATGAAAACTATACCATAAATATATCATTTTACACTATCTAAAGGTATGAAATGTGGGATAGTTTTCCTACCTCTTGGGCCCTATAGTGTGGGTCAAAGCCCTCACCTAATCCCTCCCTTGATCACACCCATTGTGACGATGACACCCAAGGAACAAAGGCCATGGGAACTCATTGACAGATTACAACAGGATGTCTTTGGAGCACAGAACAACCTGCTGAAGGCAAAAGTGACACAGGCTGCTTATGCCAACCTTACCCAGAACACAGACCTCGAGCTCAACATTGGCAATCACATCATGTTATCTACCAAAAATAGGCAACAGCAATATGTGGCTAAAGGTGAGAAATGAGTGGCTAAATTTATGCCCAGGTTTGATGGTCCTTACTTTATTGCAGACATCAACCATGAGGCGTCTACAGTCACGCTCAATCTGCCACCCTCCTCAAACATATATCCCACATTCCACAGAGCAGAAGTCATCCCCTACAATGAGAATGACTGGTTACTCTTCCCCTCTCGTGAACTGGCATGCCCTGGCTCCATCATTACAGAAGATGGTGTACAAGAATACTACATTAAAAAAATCATCGATGCACACAAATGCAGGTGCAGCATGCAATACCTCGTCTGGTAGCTAGGCTATGGCCCTGAAGAGGACAAATGGCTTCCTGGATCAGAACTTGTGGACAATGTGGCATTGGATGACTGGTTGGAAGGAAATTGGTGAGGGTGTTATGTACAGTTTACCTTCACCATGTCCCTGCCACCGGTAGCTTTTCCCTCTGGTACCTGATGAGCAGTTTCTACATTACCTTATTTTCCCTTCTCTTTGTTGCCTGGCTGATGTTGCAGAATTTTTCAGAGGGGGGGAGGGTGTAATCCTGGAGCTTACTCATCCATTACTCATGTTTGGACACCTGTCATATTCCCCCATATATACCTACTAACTCGTCATCTTCTGATCATCTTCCTTTTCCCTCTTACATTCACCCCGCTCACTGCTGTATTATCCCTATACCTTCTCGCTTTGTTATATACTCTGGTCCTATTCTGCCTGAGCTAGTGAAGCTTAACTCTATTTGAGGTAAGCTTACAGATTGCTCTGCTTGGAGGGTCCCATGCCAACAATTCTCCAGCTGTTATCACACCACATCTTGCTAGCATTGCTGGTCCTGCAAAGGATGAACCATACTTGAAGAAGACCAGGGAAATTAGGGGTTTATTCAAGAATGAAACTTTTTGTGACTCCACCATTACCAATGCCCAGCTATCTCCCCTAATTGATCCACTCCCCCATTCAATTTGGAAGAAGATCCTCCTCAAAGAATTTGTTGACTTTGCAAAACTCTTTGCTTCCATGGAGCAAGGTTATGATCACAATGACAAAGCAGAAGATTTCACAGCAGGGTTCACAATTGTGAAGAAAACCCATCTCTCAGCAAAACACCCTGCTTGTACCAAAGCAGAATGGATCTGTGTGTTCAGTGCCTGGGAAGCAGGTGTTATTCTTATTTATCCACACCAAACAGCTGAGCTGCAAGGTGATCAATGCATGGTGATGGATATATTTTGTGCAACACCTTCTAATCCTACTGCAGCAATTAATTTTGACATCAAGGCTCATGACCAGTATGAAAGGAAGCCGGAGCTTCCAACACTCAAGACTCAAGGGGACAGGAACATGTAAGGAACTTGGTATATTTTGGGGGAGGAAACTAAGGTACAGTACAAGTACTCGAAGTATGGACTATATACTTTCAGAATAACATGTGATAATGGTTTGATGATGTAAGAGGCACTCTTACACTCTCTCATTCCAAAAAAAATGACTGGGGGGGGAGAGTGGCAGGGTAAACATGGTCATGGTAAACAAAAATAACTTTACATGTTTACAAAAACACTGAGTCATAAGTGAACATTGATGAGGATGGGTGAGGACAAGGACGTGGATGGGCTGGTGATGGTGCTGGTGACATGGACAGTGCTGGTGACATGGACAGTGCTGGTGACATGGACAGTGCTGGTGACATGGACAGTGCTGGTGACATGGACAGTGCTGGTGACATGGACAGTGCTGGTGACATGGACAGTGCTGGTGACATGGACAGTGCTGGTGACATGGACAGTGCTGGTGACATGGACAGTGCTGGTGACATGGACAGTGCTGGTGACATGGACAGTGCTGGTGACATGGACAGTGCTGGTGTGTAGTGATCCCCACCAACCCTGGGGGGATCAAGTTTGTATCTATTATATTTCAAGGCAGCTGGTTTCTATAAAAACCAGCTCCTTCCTAATTTGTACCTTAGTTTACACCAGATCACTCACTCAACCCAATTTATACGTTATTCGTGTCATTGCCCAGTGTGATCTAACTTAAACTACCCCCGACTCACTATACTTTTTTTGACATAAAAAAGTCATATACATATTCAAAACCCATCATGCCTTGTGGTTAGTGTTGCCACTGGCTCAGCCGAGGTTTTTCAATAAAATGGCTATAGCATGCCAGGTAAATTTCCTAAATTCACCAAGATATTTGAGCATGTGGATGGGCCCATAAGCCGAGGGGTTGTCTGCCAAAATTAGTTGAACTGATCAATTGTCCCTGAGTTATGTAATAAATGAAATTCAGCTTGATGGCTCGGCTTGAAATCAAAGCTGAGTGAATAAGTCAGGAATGGGGGATCCGGTCAGATAATGTTGGCAGAAGACCCCTCGGCTTATGGGCTGGTCCATATGCTCAAATATCCTAGTGAATTTAGGAAATGTATCTGGTATGCTATAGCCATTTTATGGAAAAACCTTGGCTGAGCCAGTGGCAACACTACTCATGGTGAATGTTCACATGTTCATTATCAGCCCATCAACATCGACCCTGATTTCCCCCTCTGGCACCATCCCAGAGACTTCCCAAAGTGCACTGATGCCTCGTGGGCACCAGACAACCCTTTTTTGGGCCATATCAACCTGAAACAGCAGCACGATGCATCGAAGCATCGTGCCACATCACAGCCTTGCATGGCACAAGACTGTGAAAAAACACGAATTTTTTTCGATGCCAATGAGCATCAAATCTGTATGTCCATCAAAGAGCTCACTGCCAAGCATTTCACCCAGGCAACAAGTGAGTTAGTTGATCGCTGCAGAAGCACGATCATTTATGATCCTCAACAACTTTGTTGAGAAGTGAGAGCCCTCGCGAATTGTTTTACCAAACAGTTTGAGGCCCAAACTGGTGCAGTAGCCAGCAGTTCCCCACTGCTCGTCAAAGGATGAGCATACAGTGACCCTGCTGGGCATGAACCCCAGCAACAACTAAGTCTGAAGCTTGTCAGACACCAGGACAGAGTCGGGTCCTGGCATGGACAAGGCTAAGAGACAGAAGAGATGATCCATCAAGATCATCGAGACCCAGACCAGAGGAACGACCAACACAGAGTCAAGGTTGTCAATTGGGAGCGGAGATGGAAGGCAGGCACAAACGACTGATGCAGAGTCAAAGTTGTTGAGAGAACCATGAGTCTGAAGACTGTGGACACACAGGAACCAATTCTCATCTGGTGACGAGATCTTGACGTTGTCATTGACATTGTCAGCACCAATTCAGATGCCTCACCCATGGAACAGGACAAAGGGGGAGAGGAGGCTGCCAAGACCAAAGAACGAGCATCAAAACTCATTGGTATCGAGGAAAGGGTATCTGTGTCTGGAGAACCTGTACACAGTGATAGACTCAATGCAGTCACGTCGAGTCCCAGTTGGCCAAACCTAAGTAACAACGAAGCAAGTTGTTCTAAAAGAAAATCCATCAGTGAATGATGGGTAGTGCCCCAAGCACTACCCTATGCAGATTGAACAAGGTACTTACCTTGTTGCCCCCAACCTGCATGCTCAAAAGCATGTACAATTCCTCCCCATGGCCCTCAAGTGCTCCTATCCTCAAAACTGACATGTTCCATTGAGCGGTCTTGTTCCCGTTGACACGGAAGGTCAAAAATGCATCATAGCGACGCATTTATCCTAGAACGTTTGAACACGAATGTTAAAACTGAAGAGAAGGGGAATCCTTCATCAGTAACAACCCTAATAGTTCAAATGAGCTGCTTACCTCCAACTGAAACCCCAATGCATTCAAAAACATGTCGGAATCCATCTCATGGCCCCAACGCGGCTGTGACTTCAAACCAACTGCTGTCCCTTGAGGACATGCGGTCCCATCGATTGAAAACATTGAAAACGCACCTGTTTGGTGCAGTTATCCATGAACGTTTGAATGCAAATGTTCTAGCATCGAGAAACAATGAAAATCGTTGTTCTATGACTAACAATATCAGTAATCGTTGGACAGTGCCAGTGGCACTGTCCACAAACCCACAGGTGACAAGTGCACCTGTTATCCGACGCGACAACTCTTGCTACGGATCCCCAATGGCCATACCCTCCACTAACCCATGTTTCTCTGCATTGTTGCAACACTGTCATCTTGAGGTGTTCAGGCAGTGTCACCACAATCTTGAGGTATCGAGACTGTGCCATAACCACGCAGTGCACAAGAAACATCCGTGTTCAGACATTGGAACTAAAACAAAGCCAAGAACTTTGTTGTCAGTACCTCTGGACCGAGGTAAAAGGCTGTACTTACCTAGTACAGCTATCAGCCCTCCTGGCATTGTCAGGAGACTAAGGAGAATAGAAAAGAGCCTTGGGGAACATACTTCCCACCAAGGCAGCCAGGTAGATGAAGTTACATGTCTACCCACACTGTTTGTGCAAGAGACTTCAACAATTACGCGTCGACTTCAGATGTGTGACACCAGTCACGTGTCATGCATTCGAATGCATTCAACAATGTGTAATGCTTCACACAGTTGGGAATGTCCTGACTATTCATCTGATAGAGATGAATTAGAAAACTTACCAGGTACTACTGAGCCTGAGCCTGAATGGATGGCATGTATGAGACAAATCATGCATTATCCAGCCCGAGAACAGCTGGATGGTTCTTCTGATGACGAGGCACCCCTCATCGATGAAGATGGATGGAATTATGAAGTCCGCACTTGGGAATGTTCTGATCCCGAGAACTGCTCCTCAACAGAGGAGCACTGGCAGCCCTATGATGAATCTGACAGAGAGTCAGATGTGTCTGATAATGATCACATCCAAGAGGATAGTGATGTGAGTGCCACTGAAGATCATTCTTCTGAAGAGAATGATATGTCAGACTCAGAATCAGAGAATTACTCTGATGAGGATTACTATTATGAACTCTATGATTCAGGTGAATCATAATGACTTATATCTCTCTGGGGAACTCTCCAGAAACAGAACTCTCCAGAAACACCCACATACCTGACAACCCCATTCAGGTCATCTTGTTTTTTATAAACAAAATTGTTCCCCTCATTGCTCCATGATGATACCCACATACCCAACGACCCCATTTCAGGTTGTCTTGTTTTTTATAAACATTATTGTTCCCCTCGTCGCTCCATGATGATACCCACATACCCGACAACCCATTTCAGGTTGTCAAGTTTTTAATAAACAAAACTTATTCACCTCATCGTACCCACATACCCGACAACCCTTTTCAGGTTGTCAAGTTTTTAATAAACAAAACTTATTTGCCTCATCGCACCACGATGATATCCACATACCGATGACCCTCTCCTCAAGGTCATTCATTTCTTCTCATCTTCACCCATGCATGAAGGTAAAGGGGGAGAATGTAGTGATCCCCACCAAACCTGGGGGGATCAAGTATCTATTATTACCTTGCAACCACAAGGTATTTTTTTCTTTTCTTCTTATCTTCACTCATGCATGAAGCTAAAGGGGGAGAGTGTAGTGATCCCCACCAACCCTGGGGGGATCAAGTTTGTATCTATTATATTTCAAGGCAGCTGGTTTCTATAAAAACCAGCTCCTTCCTAAATTGTACCTTAGTTTACACCAGATCACTCACTCAACCCAATTTATACGTTATTCATGTCATTGCCCAGTGTGATCTAACTTAAACTACCCCTGACTCACTATATGGTGACATGGACAGTGCTGGTGACATGGATGGGAGACAAGCGAGTGGTGGGCTTGACTTGGTTCCATGTGTGGGTGAGTGGTGTTGATTGCAGTGGTGAGGACAGGGCAAGGGCAGGGAACCATGGTGAGGACAGGGTGAGGGCATGGAACTGCAATGAGGGCAGGGAACCGCAATGAGGGTGGGAAACTGTGGCGGGGGCTGCATTGGTGACAAGGCTCTGAGGGGCTGAAAACATAAAGTGGAGGTGCAAGGAGAGTTGACACCAGCAAAACGAGGGTGTGGAGACCACTAGGTAGGGCTAAGGAACATTAATGGCCTCAAATGATGCCATATGGCACCAAATGAGTCAAGAGGTTGCTGGGCACAAGAGGAGCAGGGTGGGAGCAAGAGGGGAGAGAGCAGGGGGGGGGGGGGGGGGCATTCACAGGTGCAGACAGCATCATTTGGTGAGTGGGCAGGGTCTACCACATGGGTGGTGGCAAAATGGCACATTTTGGGGGGGGGTTGGGGTGAGCTGGATGGCTGGGACAGGATTGGCAGTGAACAAGGTGTAGATGTCACTTTGGGGGGATGTCCCCAGGTGTAGACAACATTCTTGGTGATGGGGCAGCTATGTGAGGTGTAGGCGGCATTGGGGGTGATGTAGCAGCGGCGTCAGGCTCAAGGTGCAGAACGAGGGTCTGGAGATTGAGCTGGGGGGAGCAGGGTGCTACTGGAGGACTCCTGGGCCTTCATTTGGGGTTCTGGGGTGAGCGGGTTTGTTTCGTCAAGTAAACAACATGTTCAGATGAACGTGTCTGCATGTGGTGGCAGATCTCTGTTTGCTGGGCTGTGGGCTGTCTCTGCATGTCGTTTATGGCCTGTTGATGAGTCTCTGGGATGGAGGGTACAGTCTGGGTGCTTGCCGCAGCCCTAGATGCTGTTTCAGAGGTGGTTGTAGCAGGTAGCATTAATGTTGGCAGTTGTGATGTTGCAGTGGCAATGGGCATCTCAGGACGTGAAAGAAGGGGCCAGTGGGTCTGCAGGAGTGTTTGAAGCTGGGAATGTGGTGGTGTAATGGCAGGGTTCAGGACATGAGAGGAGGGGCTGGGGAGACTCTAGGGGTGCTGTAGATCAATTCAGCAATGAGTGCCATCGTTTTCTGGCTGTTGGGAGCAGGGTTGAGGCAGGGGACAAGGTGCTGGTGGTGGTTGTCGATGTTGCTAGGGACGGTGCATGACATGCTGGTGGTAGTTGTCAAGGGATGTCCTGGCAGTGTGTGTCGATGTTTATGAGAGGCTGGGGGCAGTTTCGGGGCTGGGGACAGACTGGTGGGGGTGGTTGTCAACAATCTCATGGCAGACCATGTGGACGTGTAAGGCATCGTCATGGGCTCGTGGTGCATAACGGGGGTATGGGGGTCAAGCAGGGGGGGAACGGGGTGCTGTTGGAGGTGGTATGGGTCATCGTTGTAGATGGTGGGGCTGGCTGGGTGGTTGCATCAAGTCCACAACACATTCAGATGAACATGTCCGCATGACCTTGCATAACGGCATTTTCTGGGTTGTGGATGGAGTTGGTGCATTGTTTACAGCGTGGTGGTGAGTCTCCTGTATGGGGGATGCTTCCTGGGTGCGAGATGTGGCCCTAGATGCTGTTTCTGGGGTAGTTGTTGTTGCTGCTGGTGACGTGGCTGTGGACTGGGGTCATTCCAGATGCAGGGCTGGGGAGTGTGCTGGGGAGGTGAACAGGGAGTGAGGGGTGTAGATGTCATCATCGGAGATGCTGGAGGGGTGTACCAGGCAGGTTCTGGCAAAACTGGGGAGTTTGGGGTGAGCAGGCTGAAATTGGGGATAGTATCATTGTGGCTGGTGTTGGCATTGAATGAGTCGCACAAGAGAAGTAGGCTCAAGATGAGACAGGCAGGGCATAAACGAGATTGGCGGGGTGGAAACACAACAGGTGGGGAGTCAGAAAACGAGACCTGTGGACAGCACAAGAGGGGTAGACAGCCTCAACAAGTAGGACACGACACCGCTCGAGTCATTGGGGGAAGCAGAGCAGGGTCAGCTAGGAGCATTGACCTAGAATGAAAGGGAACCAACAGAGCAGGGGGGCCAGACGAGGGAGAGAGCAAGTCCAATGGAGAGAACAAGGGAGCATGAAAGACAGTGCAAGTTGTTGTTGCGTCATCGCTAAGAGAACTGTTGGTGTGAAACAAAATGCCCATTTTGGAAATTTCAGGGTCAGTGTGGGTTTTGGGAAAAGAATGTGTGAGAGAGTAGAGTGTAGATAGTAAGTTTGTTACAAAAAAAAATGGAAGGAAGCTGGAGCTTCCAACACTCGAGACTCAAGGGGACAGGAACATGTAAGGAACTTAGTATATTTCGGGGGAGGAAACTAAGGTACAGTACAAGTACTCGAAGCATGGACTATATACTTTCAGAATAACATGTGATAACTGTGTTACATGTGATAATGGTTTGATGATGTAAGAGGCACTCTTACACAGTATGCAAAACAACCTTTCCACATGGACAATCGTTCCCACCTCCATCTCCCACTGCTCACTCAGCTATTCACTACCACCAATGCTTCATCATCTTCATCTGTCTCTCATAAATGAGCTGTTTCTCCCTCTTCTGTCACCTCACCTGCTAAGAGAACAGATGTCCCATGCTGCAACTGGAATTGGGGCAGATGCCAGGACCCTTGCCCTAATCGTTGCAAGCATGGTACCTGTTACATTTGTAGAGAGGACCATTCTGTGAAGGACAATGACATTTGCTTAGCCACACTATGATCTCGTGCTGCTGAAGCCTCCAACATAATTAATTGAATGTCATCTTCAACCTACAAATAAGCTACAATCCATTCTTTCCTTTGTACTCTATCCTTTGCTTAACATCTTTCTCAATGTTATTCTGTTTATCTATTGGCACTATTTATCATAGTGATCGTCATGGGCTACCATATGATTGCACTTCCTTCCTGCTTGGCTCTGCCATCATCCTCCAGTGTTTCATGGGATCTCATTGAAATTCATGTACAGTCTCATGGGCTACTATATGACTGCAATCCACATCTATTTTCAGCTATTTGGCTTTGCCATCCTCCTCACAGCTCCTCGCTCTACATCTTTCTCTCACCTCTACCACCCCCACACACAACATCATCAGCCATTTTTAGCACCCTGCTCTGAGCTCACCTATTTGGACTGCTTTGATGGCCCTGTTTGCACTACTTCCCATTCTTGAGTTGTGCAGCAGAGGTCATCATAAATGTGGGTTCCAAGGGTAAGGAATGTTTTTGTAGGCCTCTGCGCTGAGCAAAAACTTTCTCATGGCCTCGCCATCTCCCAGGCTGTGCCTGCATTCAATGTGATTTTGTTCAGCATACCATCTTCACATGGTGCTATTGTTTAGCAGATGCTGTGTTGAGGAAAGTCCTGGTATTGTGAAACAGTTTCACTCCAGCTCCTTGCTTCCTCACTCCATCATCTTTGCCATAGTTTTTCGTGGCCCACGTCACCCTTTTTATCTATATAACAAATTTATATCAGATTTACATACTGCTCTGTTTGTGTATATAGTAGCATCCGAGCTCGCCTATCTTATTTGGACTGCTTTGGCTTCGCATTTTTGAGTTGTGCAGCAGAGGGCGCAACTGTAGAATCAATTCCATTCCGTCCGCCAACTGAAAAGTGATCGTTCTTACGGTGACTTCTGAATTTCGGATGTGTCACAGTTGCATAGCCTTTCATCTTTGTCCTTCTACCTATCTCCTCTGTCTTGCTGCTGTGGATGCTCACTACTGACATTGTATCATCTTGCATACGATAACACCATTTGTGAACTACCACTAAAATCATGAGTGAACTACTTACAGTGACCCACCTCAAAGAGTGACTTGAGAGTAAGTAGAACTTGAGACCTAGGCTATGCTTTCAAGGAAATACAAACCATTTTCTCACTGAAAAACTTGTTGGCCGCTCTTGGCGCTTACTAATACTAAGCAGATTGCATAAGGGTGCTGACATGGATGACGCCTTAAGGCCTTAAGTCGAGCCTCCATGCGTGCTCCTATTTTGTTCCGACCACTATACTGCCGTGGACCTTTGCTTTCATTGCCAAATCGCCACCAAGGTTTCCGTTATAGGAAATACGCGACTTATCACGATACTGAAAGCTCGGTGCTCTCGCAGTCATTGGACACAAAGCAACGCGCTCTGCCTCAGGGAAGCTCTGTTGGCCCATTTCGGCTAGGCCTTGCGCAGTCTTCCTTACGGAGAGACGAGAATGTTCCGAAATGGTCAGAGTTAAACATTGGAGGGAAAGGTACCTGGATCAACCTTTGCGTTCTTCTGCAACCTCATGACATAGGTTTCTCTAGTCATGCGGACAACCGCACGGACGACGAACCTCACTGTAATTCTACTTGGAGCCGGATTTTCCGCACTTCTCATATACTCACTCGTGACGGAGTTATTCTCGAAAAACTCGCCGACCGTTCTATATGGGGACGCTTGCGAACGTATAAAGGCATCTCCGAAGGCATGTCGCTATGGACTCCTTTGAGACATATTTCTTAATCTTTTCGTAGGTAGCAAAGTACCTGAATGGTCCATTATCCTTCCATAACAATCCGCCCTCCGCAATACGTCCTCGGCATCGAAATAGACATGTCACTTCACAGATCATGATTGACGCGTACGGTCAAGAACATATGATCATGACCTTTTACGTTCAAGGTCGACCCCCAGGCATTGATGTCCCGCAATCGGAATCATCTTTTTTCCAATCAATGACGGAATGGGCAAAGGACAAAATATCAGTTCTATCCGAACTGACTCTCGACGAATCGATAGCGTGGACACAAGAGCATACCGCAACACTAGTGGACCGAACGAAGAGGCTGTTTAAATATCTCAGTGGTGCTCCTCCTCCACCGCCGCCACTTCCCACTCTCCCTTCGAACGCGATGGAACAGCGGAAAAGTGAGAACAGTGCCTGGAACTTTGCAGGAATGTTCTCCTCACTGAAGGGATCTAGAGGAGGACAAGCAGAATCTAAGCCTCCATCAGACGGCCGGGTTTTTACAGATGGACAAGTCCATGCCAGTCTCATCAGGGTAAGTCGTGTCTTCAAGCCCTCTTCCCTTATTCTTCTGACAGGCTCGTCAGAATAAGGAAGGCTATTTTGTGCTCCGGTATCTATTGATTGACATACCAAGTACGTTTGTACAGCTATGTGAAACTGTCACTGCTGATGACAGATTGCTTAGGCTCACGAGATCCCAATCCAGTGCGAGTCTTCGTAGAACGTACTCCGGGAGTCAGAGACAATGAACCTGTGATGCGCTGGAATTCATAATAGCAATGATATACACTTGATGAATTATGTTTTATCCTCATTGAAGGTCCACGAGGAATGAGGATACTATTACACATCCATTTTTTAATCCCCAAATAGTTTCTGTACGCGCTTTAGTACGGAATCTTTCGATGGGTCTGATCTCTTGCAATCAGACGGTGTCGCTGGGGGTGAAGGATGAACGCACCATAAGGATGGTCTTTGGAAGGAATTTCCAGCAGTGCTGGAAATGCTTGCTGATACTTGTCGACCGTTGGCCGGATCTTCTCTGCAATCTGAGGGAAAGTAAATGAGATTTTGCAGTCCTCTGAATACAGAACATGGCCAGACGTGTTGGTTTATCAATAATATCGCGATATCTTTCCGTTCCGTGAACTCCTGAAAAGCAGCTTCAATAGCTGACACTTGTGTCTCTAGCACATAGAAAGCCTGTGCATCAGAATAAAGTGTTTTTCAGAGAATGTAGTAGCTCGCTTACTTGCGTCGACCACCAAGAAATTCTTCTGTTGTCCGTTCAGGTGACCAACCCCCGCCAGTAGAAGACCTGTTATTGAATCCTGTAGAAAGTTCACAATGGGTATACCTTGATAAAAATGAGAAATGCGTACCTCATCTCCAATGACCGCAAGCAGATTGCGGTCTTTGTAGGCCATCGTAAGACGCCGGAAAAGGCAATTGGAGGATAACCAGCCTGGAGCTTGTTTGGCTGGCTTTGTGATCACAACAAAAAGTTTGCCCTGAACGACTTGCTTGTCCATGGAGATTTTCAATCGCACACCCGCCATAGCGGAAGATACTCTTCATTATACTCTCTATCCTCCACCAAACATTTCTGACCGCCCTTCTGTCACTACATTCGCGGCCTGCATAAGCACCTATGTCGACAATCTATTCCCTGATTTCATATGGCACCGCGATCCTTTTGAATTGAAAGTCGTTCCAAACCCTGACTCGGATAATGAAACATGGCTTCTTGAGGGAAGGATGAGAGTTGGAGATTGTGTGGACGACGAGTGGTGTGTGATTTGGTTACTTCGAGAAATCAGTACAAAGTGGGACGTCGTGATTGGGTACATGAACTCGGATCTACAACCCAAAGCTCTGTTCTGATCTTCTACATCTTGCAGTGCCTTTGACACGGATGGAGAGTTCCTCCTTATTGAAGCTGCAGAAGCACTCCCTTCATGGGTGATGCCCACAAATTCAGAGAATAGGGTGCGCCCCTGGTCTTCTGGCTTGGTGAGAGAATCCACTGTTCACACCTCATATTTTTCATAGGTCTGGATCTACAGTTCTCGTCTTCACCTCATCCCGATCTCTCACAACTCTCCACCGTCTAGAAAGCGTCGTCGTCGGAAGCTTCCAGGAGGATCAGAAGATGACGACTGGGGCGATCTCAATGTTGCCGACTCAGACTCAGACCAATTCATATCCGCTGAAGACGCGGTTAAACTTGTCCGAGACACGTCAATTTATACTAAAGCACCTCCTAGCGTGGAAAGTATTGTTTGGCAGCGAATTTCTAGGTACATAATAGTATTTGAGCTGAATGTGTTACTAATAGTATTCAGGTATCCGGTCGCAGCTCGCACTCACATGCACGTTACTAAGGCATACATACCTGCTGACATTGCCAAAGCACTGGCCAAATACCCTCTTCTAGTACAGAAGGCGGTAGAAACATTCTACACCAGGGATGCTATACAATTACGCGTAAGACCCCAAATAATATACATTTCTAACATCCTCCTTTAATCCGATCTCTTCAGACTGCGCACAGAATGTCGCGTTTCCCTCCAGACTCGTCTGTGCTGAGCTCCGTGAAGATGACACGGACTGCTTATGCGCAGCTTGTAGGTCAAAAATTCTTTCCTCCGAAAGCTTTTGGAACCTGGAAGGATAATGAAGGAACCAAAGCTTGGAGATGGCGGGATGTTGGGATGAAAATCGTGAGTGTGGTGTAGTGTATTTCACTCTACTGATTTGTCTTTGCCAGGCTGTCGGTTTCGAGATTCTGTACCAGGAGAGTAAAGGCAAGACAAATGCCTTTGCAAGTGCAGATACCACCAGTTCACTGGTCGGCCTCCCTACTTTCATACTGTCCAAAACTAATTTGTTCTATCCAGGCAGAAGCTAAAAAAGATGCCTTACGGCGTAACCCAGAATACATCAAATACATTCAAAATCTTGTGTCTGCTGACTATTTCAAAGGTGAAATGGAAGGCTCTGCATTATGGAAAGTCTATGAGACTAGGGCCGCGGATATATTTGTTGAGACACGCCGAGAGGAGTACGTGAATCCTCACTCTCAACTCGTATGTGATTAAGCGAACCCGAATATTCCAGCGATGCTCAACGACAGTCCTTCGCTGCCCAAGTCAACGCAGCCGTCGCAGAGAATCCGTCGCTGCCTCTGACTACTTCCCAATTAGACGAGGACCCCGACAATTGGCTCAACATAGATGCCCGGGATTTTGAAAATATGCTACAACATTCCCCCGGAAGCAGAGTAGTCATAGACGAGATGGATGTTGATAACCCAGAGGCTGAGGGGTCTTCAGAAGATCGTTTGGCCTCAGAACAGGCGTCTAAATTGAAAGCGCTAGCGGGAAAGGTGGAAGATTTTGTGGCAGGGCAAGGTGACCTCGAAGGCGCCCAATTTGAAGAGTGTGTTTTTTGTTGTCATCCTCGGCCCTTTTCTGAATTTGGGTGTCTCAAGCGAGGGGTTTTCAGATGAATCGTTCAGCGATGAGGGGTCTTCATCAGGATCTGAAGATGCAGGGGATGAAGAAGCATTGGCAGCAAGAAAAATTGCTATGGACAAGCTCGTCCTAGGATTAGAGCCGTCTGACTATGGAAAAATGCCTCCATCATTCCACAGCAACTCACAGCGAGTTGCTCCAACCACGGTTGAGTCAGATGCGGTTGGAGATGGAAAGACTCAAGAACAGTTGGCCACAACCGTTGCAGAGTCTCCACCCCGAATCAAACCAGTCCGACAGCCTATCATTCCCCGTGATAGGTATGATGGGGTGGACTCCGACGACGAAACGGACGAAGAGGAGGTAGTGGATGATGAATCGGACGAGGAGAAGCCACAAGTCGTGGGCGATATCGAGATAGATATGGGAGAGGAAGAGGAAGAGTTTCTCGAATTTTCTCGGCAAGCACTTGGTATCTCTGACGAACATTGGCGTGACATTATTCAAGATCGTCAAGGACGCGGCGGTGTGTTCGCATACTAGACAAGCCCCAAAACCGGTCTAATAATTTCTGTAGTCTTCATTCCGGCTAGTGCTAATGCACCCA
Source organism: Tricholoma matsutake (assembly GCA_026075535.2). Taxonomy (NCBI): domain Eukaryota; kingdom Fungi; phylum Basidiomycota; class Agaricomycetes; order Agaricales; family Tricholomataceae; genus Tricholoma; species Tricholoma matsutake. The sequence goes on along the minus strand of AP026540.1, from coordinate 5,940,564 downwards.
AGAAGGACGCCGCCTCAAGGAATATAGCAGAGAAGCAACAACCCTCTGGACGAACACCACAGCCTAGTCCTGTCAATTCCAATCTTGATTCATTCGAAGCCGTCATGCGGGCGATGGACGCAGAGTTGGTGCGCTCTCGCTCGAGTCCCAAGAAAGCGGCTCCATCGCCGCAACTACCAAAGGACAAAGGAAAGGGAAAGGCGACTATGGTTGAGGATGAAGAAGACATTGAAGCAGCCATGGATGCTGAGCTTAGAGCAGTGCTTGAAGCAGATGGAATGGAGGATCAAGATGAGGAAGATGAAGCGCCGGCGGATTATCATCTTATCAAGAACTTTTTGGAGAGTTTCAAAAGCCAAGCAGGGTTATCAGGCCCGGTTAGTAATCTCGCTGGAAGGCTGCAGCCTGGCTGGACACTTCCCCGGGATGATTCATGAGGAGGATATCCATCTTAACCGTTTAACCATCTGTACGTAGTGTTTATAATATTTCAGTGCTCGTGACATGACGTTGTCACGAAATTTAAGTTCTTTCGTTGTACATGCTATCATCTAAGTAGACCGACATCGATCTACCTTCTCAAACCCTTTTTAGCGTTTTGAAGATAGTCATGATTCATGCCGTGTTTATCTGTTGGGTCACTGCGTCTATTACTTTATCATGTACTCACCCCTTTTCATCGGTCCAGTCAACACGTCAGGCGTCGCCAGGTTGACCAAGTTCTACACTCCCCTGCATCAGTCTTCCCAAACGGTGGTCCAAAAGATATTTTCGCTCGTTTGTTCTCGTCCCATGGGCCTCTGCAATTTCCTCGATGCTCCAGAGCTGGAGGCGTTTCTGGGCCCTAAAGAGGAAGCTCCAGGCGAGAGGTGGCAGGTAGTATATCGGTGTTATGCCACTCTCTACTTTGTCTTCGTCGTGGATGGTGCGGAGAGTGAGCTTGGGATTCTTGACCTGATCCAAGTGCGTTTCCACCTCGTGTCATTACGACCGACAAGCGAAATTCAAAATTTTTGTGGATATAGGTTTTTGTGGAATGTCTGGATCGGACTTTCGAGAACGTGTGTGAGCTGGATCTCGTGTTCCACTTCGATGAAGTACGCTTCCTTGCCCTCATCCACCTGCTTCAGAACTCATTAACCATAGGTACATCACATTCTCGCGGAAATCATACAGGGAGGATTGGTACTTGAAACAAATGTGGCGGAGATTGATAATTTAGGTGTGTCTCTCTATCTGTTTCTTCGCCTTATAAAGAGCTCTTAGCTACGTCATAATTAGTTCATCAAGCAGCCAAAGCAAGGAAAGAGTCCTTTGCGTCAGCAAATCCTCTTTCGCTGGGTGGGGGAGGTCCCCGAGGAGGGAATTTGAAGACACCTATTGGTTGGTTAACAGGAAAATGGACAGGAGTCAGTGTAAGATGACTTAGACTCCTGAACAAGACCATTCCTTGACGACGCGAATGTATATTTCCGCCCGTCGCGCCTCGCGATAACTTTAGGACTATCTATCTACAGCTAACAAAACTGGGGCCTGGGAACTATGCTACAGCACTGACGTAGTTTGCCCAGTCACAAGTAGCAATAATTCAGTACACCAGGTAGAATCCTGCGTATTTATCCTCCTGCTGGTGCTGGTGGTGGTGCAAGTAAAGTACCTTGATCCCAGGAGTTCAGCTTTGAATCCAGATGCAACCAATATAGGAAGAACAAACGTTTTCTTTTCTTTTTGCCTGCGCCGGCGGGAGCTTTTGCAATCTCCTGCAGTGTGGGTGCGGTATGGGCCGCTTTCGGAGTTGCGACCCGCGACGAAAGCGGAGCTGGGGTAGTAGACAGGCGTTGTTGGGGTGCAGGCGTCTCTGATGGGGGGTTCTCCGCGCTGGGAGCTGAGGGAAAGGGCCGTTTCAAGTGTGCTGCTGTTGTGCGCATGGCATTCAGGAGGAGCATGTTGTTCTGCTGCCGTTTGGGCGCTTCAGACGAGGCGCCCTGACGCTTCGAGGAGACGGAGGATGCGTCGTCGTCGGCCATCTCAATGTCATCGTCTGGTTTTCGCCTTTTGATGCTGTCGTCTTGCACTGACGAGTCTGTAATGGGCCACACGAAGCCTGTTCGAGGCGTGTAATCGGGCCGGTGTCGTTGAAGGATGTCCAAAGAGGTTTGCAAAGAAGAGAGAGACGTGAGCTAGAATGTGATCAGCGTTGAACAGATAGGCTTGCAAAGACAGCTCACGAGGCGGTTCGAGAGGACCGTATAAAGGTCCGGAGACTGGTAGATGCGGTTGTTCATGATAAAATAAGCAGCTAAAGGCCTTACTGCGAGTGATGGTTGAGTGTGATAGAAGAAGTCCAGCACGAATTCGAATCCACAAAACCTTCGTCCGGAGACATTCGTTCTCGCTTCTGAATGATAAACATAGAAGGCGGCTGCGATTGGACCAAGGCAAACTCTACGCCGGTGAACCGTCTATGGACTTATGACTATTGAACACATAAGATTACGATTTGGCAGCGTACCTCAATTCCTCTGCCTCGTTTAAGATCGGCTGTCCGGTGTGCATGGTCTGCATACGTAGAACCTGGTTGTTGCTTTGCTTATCGTAGAACATGGACGTGGCGAAATAATCAAAGACGTTCTCCGTCGTAAGAGGTCCGTTTGCCTGTTCAAAGTTACAAGACTTTTTACGCTAGATACAGCATACGAACCTGTATCCATTCGTGCCAAATGAAAAAGCGATGACTGTAATCATCTGGCGGGTGGAGGTCGTTTATGTCCATGAGGAGTTGGTCAATGAGAAAAGAGTTCAAGTTGACAATGACATCAAAGTGGTCGATGCATAAGTAGCTAACCGCGTTGTCACTGGTACTCGACTTCCTCATCCTCTTCCCCATCATCTTCATACTCATACTCAGTAAAGTTTTCCAGTCCGTCCCCAAGTCACCTTCTTCACAAATCTCTCCAGCATCCTGACGTCGTCCTCGGTGATATGACGACATTCAGTCAGGGAAAGTGCACTGACCGCAGCCTGCTTTCGTCTATCTTTCAAGCAAATCTTCAATAACTCTGCACAAGTTATACGATCTGACGAGTGATCAAACACCCAACCTTCGATCGCGAGCTTGCGGAGAGATGGAAACTTTACAGGATCTTGTCTCTCGGATCGCAGGCGCATTGGGAGAGAAGGCTCGGAGAAAAAATGTTCCAGAGTTGCTAGCCATCCTGAGCGTCTTCAACTTTGCAGCAGCCAGGATTTTGAAAATATGGACCCCAATGCCGATATCACTGATATCGGGGCACTGAGATCTAGTGTCGATCACATGTAATGATTCTAAGTAGATCTTTCAGAGGGACTGATGTCCGAAGAGACTCAAGGATGTCTGTCCACCATTTGCTGACAATAATGTCCTGAAAGCAGTGGATGCTGACTTCAGATAGTGATGCTGACTTTTGCATTGCTTGGTGGTTGTAACCAATGTGGAAAACTGAACGAATTTAGGGTATGGAAGGGAACATGCCACAAGGCACCGAACAGGTTGGGATTGCTGAGGATGTCACAGAAGCTGCGTACAGACAGAAGATCGTACGAGGCGTCTATTTACATCTGAGTGTGCAAATGAGAGTGGTCGATATGGTCGGTGAATGGACGAGGTGGCTCAACAGGAATGCTGCCTCGGGAACGTCAGATTCAATGTGTAGAGAAGTGAGGTGAGGAAGCGGAACAATGAGCTTAGAGCCAGTTTCGCCGGCAGCAGCATTGAAGGGAGGAAGGACGTCACGAAGGTCAAGAGTTTTGAGGTCTGGCATGTTAGTGCGCTTAATAAAAACATCCCCAAGCCAGAGCACAACTCTGTAGTTCAACTTGCTGTAAACGAGGAACTTCTCCACCGAAACTGTCCTTGGGAAGTATATGGAGTGAAGTTCTGTCGTTGAAAGACACCGAAAAGTCTTCGAGTAGAGAAGCAGGTTTGGTCAGCTCTTTCAGAATCTGTTCCAGTGGCTCCTCATTCCGAGAAGCAGTCTGACTGAGCGATATAGCTTGGATTCGAAACATCTCGGCCATAGCAGACCGCACCAGTCCCATATGCCGAGAATCTCTGGCATTAATATTGGCTACTATCGTCAATGACGCCGTCTTGGATCGTTTCAACATCTCGTTGGCCCACCTAAAACGTGAAAAAGGAATGTTCGTCAAAAGGCTAGGACATTCCAACGCCGTGCGTCGCCAGTGCGTGCATACATGGGTTACCTTTATCCAATCCAACTTGGAATGAAAGGCTGTATCGTGAACAGCGTTCGAAAATAGTGGAGAGTATCTCGGGAGAGTCGTACAATGAAGCTTAGCGTGTTGTGACGCTCTTTCCATGGAGCTCTGATCGCCACTTCCAATTCTTCTATCTCTCTCTTGATCTGCTTATAAGCTGCCGCCACGGCCGTCGGGCTACTGAATGCAGACACTCCGATATCAGTGTTATGAAAGGACCTTGGCAAAGGTTTAATCGCTGTCGTGGACAAGATATCCTGTTTAGTGATGGAACCCGATGCCGAGCCCACGGCATCCTCAAAGGCGGGACTTCGCCAATGTACTCGGCTCGTCGGCATGGTCCAAAACAATATGGCAATCGGCTAGCTTACTCTTCTCAGTCTACCGCGATTTCTAAGCAACGGCAAGTGTAAGGCCGATCCCTGTTGCCATAGAACAAAGCTGTCATGCAGGCTCATGCAGGCTGCAGGGACCTATCGACATGATGCTGTATATTTGTTCGAACTCCGAGCACGCGGAGGCAGACCTGGCTAAACCATATTCCACTTACCCTAGCCGATGTACTTACTTATCCGGTGGAGATTAGTTTCTTGTATGTACACAGGTTTTTAACATATTTAAAGTTACATGTTAGTTATCAAAGCTATTGAATAGGTCAGCGACAATATTAATTCCAAATAAAAGAGATGAAATAAGTCCGACAATATGAAAAAGAAAAAGTACAAAAGAATATTCATATCGCGATCACGTCCATCACGGGGCCAAGTATATATAAACAGGGCGGTACGGAACGTGATACGTCGAATGACGCTCGGCGGGACAAGCGTTCCGAATGTCGGAAATGCATAGAGGCATGGAGACAGAACTGGTTGACGAGCCAAACGATGTGGCAGCAGCCTTGGAGGGGTCATCAGTTCTCATGATAAGTACATATTTAACAAGACTCACCATCGTGCGAATTAAACACCATGCAACGAGTATACTGAGCTACTTTACGTCGTTGCAGTTGCATTCAGCCTTGCCAACATAACCCTTGCCACAGGTATCACACCACGTGCGAAAGCCACTTTCGACGCCGATGGACACCTTTGAGGTAGCTGTGCGAGCCTCCGATTCATCACGATGAATGCTGATCAAATGACGGCCCAAATCATGCTTGCGGCTAAAGGAGCGGCCGCAAGACCGGTGAGGGCAAGTGTAAGGTTTGAGGCGGTTGGGATCATGAGTCGCCATATGAGTCTTCAAATTGTAGGCCCGTGCAAAACCTAACAGGAGACAATCGAGTTCAAGGAACGTATCATCGGATCAAAACATGGCTCACCTCGGGGACATACTGAGCACTTGTACTTTTTGCGAGGATCACCTTTCGCTTCTTCGATTACTCGGGCTGTGGATGGAATAACCGAAACAGGATTGGAAATATGCGACGGCGAAATGGTAGACTGTCCAGAGTTATAGCCGAGGTGGTTGTAATAGTCAGACGACCCGGGGCGACACTTTGGGGAAGGACTGTAATCCGAGAAGCTTGTACGAGGAACGTAAGGCTTCTCAAAATTCTTCCCTATGGAGGGAAGTGGCATCGGAGGACTGCGTGGAGGAGTGGGTGGCAGAGTGCCAAAGGATGTAGGGTCATCAATGACGGACTGCGACCCAGTAAAATCGTCAACGCGAATGCGCTGGAAGTCCATCTCTACGTCCAAAGGAAAGGAGTAATTGGAAGTAGGAGGCGAGGCGTGGCTAAAAGGTTCAGAGTAACAAGATAGGGTGTCCTGAGAAGAAGACTCTGAGGAAAAAGTGATAGCAGAACCAGGACCTTGGGTTGGAGCGGTATTATTGTAGGCACTGTTAACTTGAGTCAATTCAAGTTGAAATGCGTTAAAGTCATGGTTCTGTGAAATGAGATCGAGGTCGTATTCAAACGAATCGACAGAGGGAGCAACGATGTCATGTATTGCAAAATCCAGGCCGAAAGACGGCTGCTTTGAATAAAGGTCAAAGACAGGAGGGTAGTGCGAGGAATCGAACATTGGAGAGGGAGAACTGCGGAAGGGGGATTTAATAGGAGGGGATGGTGGTTGGGAGGTTAAAGGAAGGCTGTGAAACACAAGTCTCCCATTATACTCCACTACTGCGCATTCTTATGTAATCACGGCCGTAGCCTCCCGACAAGAGTGATGCCACGTCTCCGTGGAAACTATACTCCATGAGCGTTAACCCGCGGAAACTATACGCGTACGCCACTCTACGGCGCTGACCCCGCACAACTCTTTCTATCTCCTTATGGACTGCTAAAGAGTGTCAGACTCTTACGATACATTTCAAGGCTGCGAGTTCGATGGGCTAGTATGTTTTTCTAAAGTAGTTGACTCAAGGCAAGGAGTTGCGGCTTGGTTGCGGCTGCAGAGGCTGCTGGAGTTACTGTACATTACATGAAAATATTATGATTCAAAGTTAACAATAGCCCACCGCGAGGATCGAACTCGCAGCCTTCAGATTATAATCAGACCCGAGCTAGGCGGACGATAATGATAGGAATTTCTATAGGAACTTATGAACCTCGAAGTAATACAACTGCAAGCAAGAAATTACCAAACACTACGGTACAGGACCTATATATCACACACCAACCCTTGAATAGAAGTGAGTTTTGAGTTCAACAACAACAAGAGAATTATACAGACCTGTGAACAACCTTCTTCTATAGTATGGCGCACGATATCAACATTAATATCGAACAATGTAACAACCCGACTAACCTGGCCTGAAAATCGTACAATCTCTCTCTTCTCCATGACAAATAAAGTCCTCTCTAATGCATGGCTTGAGTATCCTTGTTGTGTCACAAACTCGCGGACAAGGCTTTGATAACTCGTACTCCAACCTACGGGTAGTCGCCGGCGTAGCTCCCGCTCTATATGTGTCATTTCTTCATTCAACTCGCCTCGCGAAAGGCCATCGGCGGATCCAGCAGATACAGCATCCATAGTTGAATACTTAAACAGCCGGATAGCTTCCTCGACGTGGTGATTTTGCACTATTGGAGACAACGTCATTTTGGCTAAAGACTCGGATATCCGAATGATAGCCTCGAGTTGACTGTAGTTGCGATGCTGAGCGAGAGGCAATGGAATACAGTATAGAACTACCCACCGAACAGTGATGGGGATAGAGCTTCTCTCATCGTTATCTCGCTCGACCTCTTGGACTTGCTTCCGCAGACTCACGAAGTGACTGCTAAGCATCTCCTGTGCATCTGGCGAGAGACGAGGAGCACATTTACTGGAACCATTTTCAGAAGCATTGCAAGAGAAATTCTTTATGTCCACCTCACCTTTTGCAATATGCAATGTATCTCTTCATTTTCTCCAGACCAAGCTCCCCCACGTCACCGTTTTCGTCGCCTCCTCTGTTCATGTGGATGTTCATGACATGTCGCGCAATCATCTGTGGGTGATTATCGTCTTTGATCCCCAAGCTCCTTTGCAGAAACGGACCTTGTCCCGTTGATCATTATGCTCGTCCTTAACAATGAAAATCATATCAAAACGGGATAAAATAGTAGTTTGGAAGTCAATATTCTGTATGGCGGGTCAAAAATCCTGAGGATGTGGATCGTTGCAGAGAATTCAGTACACACCTCTCCAGGGCTTCTTCCTTCATCGTATCTGCCAAAGACGGGATTCGCAGCAGCTAGTACGCTGGTTCGCGAGTTCAGCACTGTCGTAATACCAGCCTTAGCTATTGAGATGGTCTGTTGTTCCATGGCCTCGTGGATGGCGACTCTGTCTTCGTCCCGCATCTTGTCAAATTCATCAATGCATACAACACCGGTGTCTGCAAGTACCATGGCACCTCCTTCCAGATAGAATTCCCTCTAATGTTGTTTGTTAAATATCTGCATATCTGTGCCTAGAGAAGGTACACACCGAAATAGAGTCGCGTTGGACAGAAGCTGTTAGGCCAGCAGCGCTTGAACCCTTTCCTGACGTGTAAACGGCGATAGGAGCAACCTCCAGAAGCATTTTAATCTTAGCTTCAATAAAGAGAACAAAAAAGAGCAACCTTCTCCACGAACTTTAACAGCTGACTCTTTGCTGTACCGGGATCACCGAGCAGTAATACGTTTATATCGCCCCGTAGCCTCATTCCGTCTGGGAGTACCTTTTTAGACCCGCCAAACAATAGGCAGGTTATTGCCTTTTTAATGTCTTCATACATACAAAAATGAGGATAAAATAAAGCAGAGGTGCAATGAGTACATACCAAGACTGCCGTAGATACTAGGACCCACACTTCTGGCGAACCGTTCGTAAAATCCTTCACTTCTCGCCATTTCACCGAATTCTTCTTCTTCCTCGGGTGTGAATTGCACCCCAAATGGATTAGCGCCCCCCGGGCCACCAGATGGTGCTGAAGACAATTCAAGATGAATGACGCGAAGATAAGGCTGACGCAATGCGGCGGGGCCTGCGTTTTTCTATCGATTAAGTGAGTAGCAGTCATCGGAGAACCAACCGAGACTCACGTTCTTCGCGGATTGGAAAGTAGAATAAATACCGGAGGCTACTATTCGCGAGCCTGGGACCACTTTCCCAGTCAGATATCTATCCGTGGAGAGTAGCATGTGTCGCGGAAGCTCTCCCACCGGGACCATATCAGGTGCTTCTTGTAATTTGAGTGTTTGTTGATCTGCGAAGGTTGACTTGGAATGAATGATAAGGTAAGGGTCAAAGGGGCAGTCTTTTTTCTGGCCATCTGGCTCTGGAGCATCACAAACTCGTGGAAGCCCTCTGTCTGAACCACTTCCAACACCTCCCATGCCACCCGACGGATATATGATTTTTGTGGAGCGACACGCGCGACATTGCAAGTGCAGTTTGGTTGCTCGGGAGGAGAGGACGGATGCTGAGATGACGATGCCTGGAATGCGCACAAGTTTGTTCATGGTATTTGCCGTCAGGTCTCGAAATTGCAGCATGTTGAGTCCCGACCGCATCGTGATTTGGACTTTCGGGATCGAGTCTACTGCCGTCTCCGTAGATTCTTCTGAACCGCCAGAGAGAGGGAAAAGGAGGGTACGAGCAGCCTTAGTGGCTGCATTTTCGAACTTTGGTGGAACTTTAGAGTTATCCAAGATGTAAAAATTATTCATGACACGTACCAGTGGCAGAACATCCGCAGGCCTGTCTTGAATGGCATGGGCTAGCTCGTCATTATAGAGACTGACGTGTCGCAGGTCAACCTCAAGCAGATGTTGCTTCAGGAGAAGATTCGCGCGTAGTTGATCTCTTTACACGGTTGAGAACTAGGATCGGTGAATGTAAGCGAGCGACAACTGACCTGTATATGAACTCGCCCCCGACGCGATACTGAAACAGAAAGTCGAGCAAAAGTTTCTCAGTTTCTGAGGGCGATTCAGGAGAGGTTGCTGTCGGAGTATCATGGACAGACACGGTGTAGACATTGTTCGCGTCGAAACCAGACATGATAACTGAGAAAGAACACGAAGTGGGAAAAACATCAGGAACCACTAACGAGGTTTAGGGCAGGTCATTACGTGTAAGTTACCATTTTGTACTCCCCAACCTATATGGCAAGTCATCACCGCTTCGATTGCGTCCTTCCGTGATCATTCGTTCACTTCTGGGAGATCTCCAACTCATCGAAGACCTTGCTTATTCCCTCCATGGATGGGTCACTGGTAGGTTGACACCAGAATTTTTTGGCCGAAACTTATTGCCATCTATCGAATTTCGTGACCAAAATCCTCCTTGACGCGATTTTGAACGCCCCGTTGGCCCTCCCCACCTTATTTCCTAGCAGCCCGATCCCGGACTTACATCCAGTAATAGATAATAGAGCTGAGTCAAGCTCAGATTAGATCACTTGTGGCTCATCAGATCACTGGAACACTTAATCCACCTCAGGGTGATGCTTGGGGATGCCCATTCCTCTGCTGGTATTCGGAGCCCCACCCACTACAGCACGCCGAGTGCCGCGCGCGGCACTATGCTTAGAACTGCTGTGTATGAGTTTTGTGCCCTTTCTGTGCTCTTGCCTCTGACAGCATCACTTACGTGGACGATTTGCGACGTACTGGTGTTTGATCATCTCATTATCGAAACTACCTCAGAACTGCTGTGTATGAGTTTTGTGCCCTTTCTGTGCTCTTGCCTCTGACAGCATCACTTACGTGGACGATTTGCGACGTACTGGTGTTTGATCATCTCATTATCGAAACTACCTCGGGATCCTGGGTGAGATTCCCTCACGATTCGTTGAGATGCATGTTGTTGTCTTCCAACAAATCATCTGGCTTTGGTCCGGCCAGCACGCAGGAGGAACTTATAACAGGAACGTGCCCTGCCCTTCTCCCTTTCGGTGCACTCCTTGTTTCGCCTCCTGTCCCAGGCAATGCGGCCCCGTTAACACGGAGAGTCGTGCCGATGACTGCATGGCAGGGTCAAGGCAGAAATGCTCGAATGATCAAATCCGAAACAGAATATATTTTTTCCTTCTTGATGCCTTGGAGCTAGACGCTCTCGGCGATCTTCAAGACTAGTACTCACCTGTGGAGTTGGTCGATCTTGTTCCAGATCTCCTTTTAGGAGAGCTTCACAAAGCATATGCGTGGTTTTGTCTTTATGCACTCGTGGCATTCTCCAGATTGCTGCGTCGCCCTGGGGAGCAGAGGCATTTGGCGGAGATCCTGTTGTCAAAGCAATCATTATGCCAATGGCAGGTGCACTTGCTGGGGTGACAGTTTGGCTTTCGGGACCCGGTCCCTTCCGACACGAGGTGTCGGTCGTGATGCACCGTTGCAGCTGATCAGTACTTCTTGGCACATTTGAAAAAGATCTGACAGGGCAAGATAGCTCGAGGCTGCTTTGATGGCCTGGACTTGGTGAGCATGTTCTCCGATGGCTTTCTTCACGCAAGACCTCTTAATACGATCGCATGCATGCAACCATGCTCCGAAGGGATAAGAATGCGACTTAGTAACTTATACGTCTGAAGAAATTTGGAACGTTGCTCGTACTGGAGGTGTACTCGAGTATGAGCTCACCACTATTATCTTTTCAAACCGGAGGCTTCACTACGAGACCCCGTATTGTAAAATGCGAAGATACCTTGATTGTGCGATTGCAATGTTGTATGCAGATGAAACTACAAAATGACATCCCCTTGCTTTTGTATCACTGGAGGATCTGCTCTGATTCGCCTGGTCAAAGCGATGCAAAGACGGAAACAGCAGGCAAGATGGGTAACTAGATAGAGCCTTGTGCATACGGACTGTACCTAAATAATGTGTTAATGATGACGATCCCAATCAGCAGGTCCTCCTTGTCTACCGAGACCTCTTCTTCGAGGTCCTGCACCTCTATCATCGCGGCCAGCCGTCATCACAAGATGCTTATCTACCAGCTGTAGAAAAAGTTATTCAACAGCATAATCTGGAAACGAAATCAATCGCACATCATTCAAGATATTTGCTGATTTTGTTAATGATGACAAGAAAGCGGTCATTTGAACGTCTTCGTACTCCTACGAATATTGCACTGTTAGAAATGGTAAAAAAGAAGGAAACCAAAAAAGCACCGTCTCGAACTCTTTACGGAATGCCTTATTTTCTGTAGCCGGCAAGGACGCGATCAAGGCTGTAAGAGCACGAAGCGTGGCGTGATCTTTGGAAGCTTGATCTTTGGGAAGTTGTGAGAAATGAAACAGAAGCATATTGGAAGACATACTTGCAATCACATCCGTAATATACTGTACAAGCACCAGGATACGTTCGTGCAACATTTTGACTGCAGATCGCTGCGTTTGTAGATGCGATTCCACTGAAAATGATCTGAATATTAAGAGACCAGGAGGAAGAGTCAGAACTTGCAACTAGTTCCACTCCCGCCGCCTCTTGCTGTCCAGTCCACAGCAATCCGCTCCGCCTCGCCGGTCTCGACATTGTATGCTACTTCAATGAACACTGAGCGCGATTTACGATCTCGTATCTCGACTGAGGGCTCGTAGGCTTTGAAGGGCAGGGTTTGGGCATTTACAGAGGTAGTAATTAAGTTGGCGTTGGGCTGGAGAAGGAGAAGTAGAGGAGTCGAGCAGTAGCCTGTAAACTACTGGCCTTTAATAAATAGTAATCAGAATAAGAGGATACAAAGATGACTTGCCTGCTCATGAAGAGCAATATGATGAGCAGTCGGGTGTTGTGCCACGGTGTACCAGCCGATAAATTCGAGCGAAGGGAATACCTGCTTATCTGCGCCGCGTCGTTCATAACAAGTACATTTGAGATTCGATAAGAGGCTCACACTGGTCACGTCGCGAAACTAGAAAGCCGTGATCGACCGCCTCTCTGTCGTCTTGAGTTGCCAGTTCAAAAGTGTTCACTATCTCGACTTCTCGGCCATTCTGTGTGCCCAAAAGTGCTCCCAGAACTGAAACATTGTAAGTCAATTGATCAGTAAGAGTTACGAGAGTTGTACCGAATGGCAAAGCGCTGTTGGTTTGCAGTTTCAGCCTCGTTAGATGTTCAGAGATGTTCAAGATCGGTAGCGGGTGCCTCATCACATCAATATACCATTTTAGCGCATCCATACAGTCATTAATCCATGGGAATGCTCACAGAGATAACGACAACCCTGAGGTTGTTGAAGATGAAAGGACTACGGAGATTTCGTCAGTTTCCATGGCGCTCATCGTGAAACCTTCAATAGACTAAGACCAGTGGGACAATCAACTATTAAGCAATCACGTGAAACTGCGAAGTTACGTTGAAACACAGAACAGCGCTTGGGTACATATACTTTACATAAGTACATAGTATTTGTTTAGCAGTTGTGAATATTATGAGGGAGATAAATATTTACATGGCATGATGGTGGTACAGCATGTGGATATCTATGTATTCCAAAGGTCTGATGCAAATCGTAATATGTTATATCAGCGTCTCCTATCTTCCGGTTCCTTGCAGCATCCATGCAAGTCAAAAACAATTACTGACGGAATTCCTCTTTCCTTCCTTCCTTCCTTGAGTGGCGTGGCTAGTCTTGGTTACCACATGCTTCCCCACGTCTCCGAAGTTACTCATCCTCTTTCTTAGGCTTGCCTTCTCATATTAAGGCCGTCGCGCCGTCGCACGTTAGATTTAAATCTTTGCCATAAGCCGACCTGAGATGAGGAGGACAGACCGTGCCCATCTAGAGATGACTTTGAAGTAGAGGTGAAGACACGAAGTGATGGCAGGTTGACATCCGATAAATTACGTTTATGTGTAAGCGCGTTCTGCGGGAGCGGGGCTACGGGTATAAGCCTATTTGGACTTTGAGGTCTTGAAATTGGCGTTGAGTCACGCAATGAAGAGGAGGTACTTGAATCATCAGTAGGAGAGGTGGATGGACTGGGACCAGGATCCGTGAAGCCTGAGTCTGAAGGATCAGAAGATGTCGCTAAATCCGTTTCAGGCGGCTCGCCTTGTTCTGATGTAATCTCCGGCTCGTTAGCCCAAGAAACCCCTTTGATGTGTCGTCGTTTGTGGCTTTGATCTTCAAGCACTGGGTTGTCCTCGATTTCAAAAACACCGTCACCCGGCTCAGTATTTTCGACCTGGGATGGGGAACCGACCCCTTCCATTGTTTGCGCGTAGAAGGCACTGGAATTGAGTGTCGTTGTAAAGTCCCAAGAGTCTATCGAATGAAGGGTCTGCGCATGATGTGCAAGCCGACGTTCTTGCCGCTCCGACAAAGGAGGCAGATCTTCTACTCGCAACACGAATGTTAGATCATCGAAACAAACCCAAAGTAGACACACTCAGAATAGCGCCAACAAGATAGGACTTCTTCTTCGATGCCTTGAAAAATGGTGTCTGGAGCAACTCTTGCGCTGTCGGGCTCGAAGAAAATTTAATCACCAATCAAAGTCGAAATAAGAGTCGCCCTACCGTTTGGAGGGATCCTTGACTAAACAGCTGTCTACCATTTCCTTGAACGCGCGAGAGTATTTGTAGACTCCTCCCACGCGGTCAAGCGTTGGGGGTTCATCCCGAATGCTTTTCCACACTTGTTAATTTCCTTACATGAGGTGAAGGTTGTGGACACACGTTCTCAGCAGAACTCTCTGTGGTGATTCTCTGGACCTAGGAGGACGGCCCTGTGTCAGCTCCAAGGCAGTGATGCCAAAACTCCAAATATCCGCAGACGAGTCATATTGTCGGCCTTGTATTAGTTCTGGAGCCATCCACCAGGGCTGAGACCGCAGCTTAAAATATAACAAGCATTGGAGCCAGAGGAAAAACATACCGTTCCCACAAAAGATTTGCGTTTCCCCATCCGTGGCCGTTCGACCACGGGAACGGTATGGTCAAACAAAACGACCCTCTTTGCAGCTAAGTTCCCATGGCCATTATCAGTTTGTTGGGCAGAAGACTCGGGCCTTGATATCGAAGTTCCATGGAGCTGAGATGTATCTTCTGCGAGATTCGCGGCAACACCCAGATCGCCGAGGAGAACCGTTCCGTCGTCATCGATCAAAAGATTTGCAGCCTTAATGTCGCGGTGGATGAATCCATTAATATGGAGATAACTAAGAAAGAAATATTTGAGGATGAATGAATCGTCATATAATGTTGACCTCACTTCAATCCCTGCAATGCTTGACACAATATACAACGGATAACATCCTCTTCCATACCACCAGGCCAACCGTAACGCATCACGTCGGCGGCACTTCCCTTGTTCATGAGACGCAACGCAATGTACAACTTGTGGCCGTTCATCCATGATCCACGTACACGTAGAACGTTTGGGTGTTTCGAGAGGGACATCAGAGTTGTTTCCTGTTGAAGAAGAGCAAGTGAACGGGGTGGGAGTGCATCAAGGTCAAGGACCTTGAGCGCGCATGATATTGGTGGAGGCGTTGGCGGCTGTGGTTGATAGGTAGCAGCATACACGATAGACGAAGCACCGAAGCCTATGGCTGAACCGATAGTATAATCAGAAGCACGGTCACTGAAGAGCTCGAGTGAGCTTGACGTGAATCAACTAAATATGTGAGATGCAATACCTGTATAGCTGCCATTCGTCCTTCACTGCGCCGATAAACTTTTTTGAGCCAAGCGACATGTTAGCAGGGCCCGTTAACCCCGGGGCTAGTGAGACTGTAGAAGAGGGGGAGGATGCCATGTTTGAAGTTCCTAGTTATGAATATGATAGAAAAGGAGTTGTTGTAATAACCTCAGGGCCCCTGTACACTCGCGATCGGAGCTAGCTATTGGAGATACGGCACTGTAACGATAAACGGACTGAAAACGCTAGCTTGGCTAGCAGCGAGCATGACTAGTGACTGAGAACAACTGCAGAAGGGGCCGACTGATCAATAAAAAAGTTGGAACAACATAGGATGGTCGACCAATCGGCTTGACGCGTTAAGTTCTTGCCATCACTCTTCGTCTTCAAAATACTCTAATATTCAAATGAAAGAAGTAAGAATCACCTATAATCTCCATCAGGCGTGCGAGCTGTTAACCGCGATCTGACAGTTCAACGAGGAACGTTCGACTCGCTGCCACGTCAGAATTTTTTACTCACCCCGTAGCTGGTAAGCCGTCTCCCGAGCTCGTCCATATGTGCTCACAATATGTCTACGTCAATATCTGTGTGCTCAGTTATTTGCATTTCCGTGAGTCTGCATCGATTCGCTGTCCACGGGTGAGCATCAATATATGGAACTCTGTCAGCGCCGTGAAACACGGCACTCAAGCGTTCATTCCATCCTTTGAGCGAGATGCGTCTATGGGACATCTATAGACACGTACATCATACTTGGGTAAAACCTGCGCGACTTAGTGCAATAATCATGTGTTGTGAAGTTTTACTTTCTATTAAATTATTGAAGCCTCAGAGTCTAAGTGGCTTATACCAGAGACTTCTACACCACACGGATTTTTGGTGGCCCTTTGAAGGTCTTTTAAAAGCTGCTATAAATTTCATTAGTCCCATTTGGCATCTTCATAAGTCCCTATCCCTACGGCGGTAGAAAGGCTGTGTGCTCTAGAGATGCTGCCCATTTAAACCCCATAATTCACACCTGACATTGACGAATCTAAATGTTATAGGAACCTACCCTAGACCGGCTCCCCTTCTCTCTCATTGCTACGCCCCACAACACCCTAGCGGCACCATCTTCCCAGTCGATCCCGCTCATGTATCCCTACCATTTGCATCCACCCGGGGTCAGCACTCATATAAGTACTCTGGATCGACGGAATTACGACGCTATGCCTGCTTCTGTGTGCGTGAATATTAGGTTAACCTCCATTTCTCATAGGTCGGCCAGTATTTGATCAAGAGGACCAGCTTCACCGTTTCCCACCCTTGTAGACACTCCTTGACTGCGCCCACGAGTGCAAACAGGTCCTTTGCCGTTCGGAAGTTGATCTTTCCAAGGGTGTGAATCAAGCTGGAGAAAATAGCGAGATTCGGCATCATGCGGGTATCGCGTGGATGCGATGATGCTTGCGCCACACCTGAAAAGACGGAGAACCGTGTGGAAACTGAGGTTCACGCGTGCACCAGTGATAAGCGCAGTTTTCGCCATAAGGTTGAAACTGGGTTGGAGGATAAGGCTCGAAGACGCAATTGGAGTCACTGCATGGCGAACAGTGGGAGAGGTAGAGAGGATGAGACAGTAAGGAAAATTTACAGATGCAAAGTCTTGTCCGTTTCCTGGTTTGGGTTATGTGCTTGTTCCTTGGGGCTGAGCGAAAGTTTATGCTACCACTTCCCGATATATCGAGATTTGTCGCAGAAAACGTTGCGAGTACATAGTGTAGAACTTGCAATGCCGCGTGAAATTCTTCATCAGTGGGAATCAAGGGGGCCCATCTCCAGGTTCGCTTTGGCTGCGAAATAGAACTTGATCCTTTAGACAAATCCTGCATAGCGCATCCAGAGGAATATGTATGTCTGAGTCATTGTTAGGGCAATGCCGTTGTGTTGCTGCGATGACTCGGACTGTAGCAGAATACTTCTTCCACGAGATTTCTTGGTCTCTACGCTGAGATTGGACGAGCACCCGTTGATATCATCCATTCGACGAGTTATGTGCCGAGACGGTGGTGATAACGGCTGCACCTGGTTTGTTGTTGCTTGCGTGTACCTCGCGGAACGTCCTTGTGCGGAAGTCCGAAAGGTAACGTGTGACGACAGTGACATCGGGCAGTCCAACGTTCGGGACAGGGATCTACTTGCTTAGGAGCTGCAACCAGCTGCTATCGGTGTAAACGAGCTGCTGCCTTCACAGCTCTCCCTTACGTCCAGGCCACGTTCTACATGGGCCCGAAGTTACCTTGTGCAAAGTATCAATACGTCATAACCCCTGCTGGCCCCAAGATCTTACCTGTCGAAGACCCCTTGGTTAAGGACGAAGAAAGTCCTGCGGATTATAATACTGGTGGATATCTTCCTGTGAAAGTAAATGATACATTCAAGAGCGGTCGTTATCGGGTCGTCCGCAAGTTAGGGTGCGTATTTATCAGCAATCGAATTTTATCTCGCTCATCGCATCGTGCAATAAGATGGGGCCACTTTTCAACCGTATGGCTTGTAAAGGATACCCAGTAAGCATCCTTCTTTATCATCGTTCAACTTTGATCCTCATTATCACAGTACACATCGACACTCTGCTCTCAAGATTGTGAAGTCAGCGTCACGATACGCTGAAACAGCCAGAGACGAAATCAAACTACTTTCTGATGTGGCCTCCTATTCCTCCACGCATCCTGGCAGATCCCATATTGTTTCCTTCCTTGATTCTTTCTCTTATCAAGGACCTGAAGCATCTCACGTTTGTATCGTGTTTGAACCTCTCGGCGAAAACCTCCTTGCAGTTATAGAGAGGAACAAGAAGAAAGGGGTGCCACGTACGTTTGTCAAGCTCATCACGAAACAGATTCTTCTTGGCCTCCAGTACCTGCATGATGAATGTCACCTCATCCACACCGACATTAAGCCGGAGAACATACGTAAGTTTTCTCTCTCCTCTTCCACTTCCGCCGCCTGCGCCTCATAGCTCTCCTCGATCTTAAACCTATTGTACCCCTATCTCCAACCCCGAAATGCTGATCTACCCCCCCCCATATAGTAATATCCATACCGGACATCGAGGCCCACATCCAGAGCGAGCTTTCACGGTCTCCATCTCCGACTTCACATCGCGTTGGTATTCCCCTGCCTACAAAATCTCGTGCTGGAGTTTCCATCCCGCACAGTCAACAACGCGCTCGTCGACAGGTCCAAATATTCGATTCTCAGCCTCTGGCGAGCCCTAGCAGGAGCGTTGATAGGCCCAGAAATGCTCACACGAGCTTGAGCATGAGCGCCCGTCACGGAAATAGCGGGAGTGGGGGTAATAGTACACACGGGAATTATGTCGCCCAGATGCATCTATCAAAGTTGACAGGTTCTGGATCGAACACGGCAAGTGGCACCGCGAAGAGCCTCAGTTCTAACGCAGCCAAGTTCCCAAGCGCGTCTGCTCCTCGTGGCGATCATTTGCCCCCAAGCAAATCCGATTTCCGCTTAGATTCCGGGCAGATTGTTCCCTCTGATCCAAAGCCCATATCCGCTTCAAAGTCCTCGTCCTCGTCATCGGTAGCATCCACCTTGGCGTCCACCATTACTGGCTCAAGCAGCATGGTCAGTACGCCACCAACGTCATTGTCATATTCTTTTGGGAACGCTGTCGCGGGGTTAATGGGTTTTACCGGAACAGGTGACCAACCACGCAGTGGATACTGGGATGCTGCCGCAAAGCGAGGTGATGACGACATGGAGGGTCTTTCCGTGCCCGTGAACAAAAGGAACGAGAAAGGCAAAGTGGCCGTCGAGGACCAATTGGATGATGCATCGACCTCATGGAGAGATTCGCTCGGTATCCCAGGCTCTTGGAAGGACAAGTTATCGGCATCAATATCTTCATCCTGTAAGTCCTCTTCTGGTAGCTACGGCAAGTCTGGACATCCACAAGTGCAAAGCAACGGTCATTTGAGCAATGGCCATTCACGCATTTCCTCTACTGGCTTCTGGAAAGATCCCGGCACGGCTGCTCCTGCGCCCGCCGTGGTTGTGTCAGCTGTTGTAGGCGCAGATGGTGAGGAGGGTGCTGGTAACTATTTCGACCTTGCCAACGGTGTCACCAGAAGTTTGAATACGTCGGCGTCAACATCAGGGACGGCTACTGCTGCACAGCCGTCGCGCAATGGATCGCCGAATACTGCAGGTCAAACATCGTCAAAGAAAATCATATCTACATCGAATGCTACAGTGAACTCAGCGTCTGACATTCCGGAGGTGCTGTCGACCGATTTCCCAGCTGCTGTTCTTCAGCGTTCCTCCACCACTTCCAGTCTGAGTTCGTCCAACGTCACTCCTTCGCTGTTGACGCAGACAGCTCCACCTCGCCCTCTGATTCCTCCTTCATTGCCTTCCCCTTCGTCGCACCTACAAGATATACGACCCCCGCCATCCCATCACGTATCACAACTATCTGCTCACATGTACTCACGACCTTCAATATCACATAACTCAGATTCCTCACCGCAGAATCAGACCATAATATCTCAAACTAATACCTTCGATAATTATCCTACTAACACGCAGAGTCCCTCACGCATTGCTATTGCATCTACGTCCCTCACCCCCACATCTGTGACATCTCCTCCCGCTGCCCCTCCTCCGACACCTGTAACACCGACATCAGAATCTTCTTTTTGTCCTGGACTTGTGTCTACTAGCACTGTTCCGATCCCAATAGCAGATTCTGAGAGGCCGCCCGCCCCTGAACACCCGCCTATAATGATCAAGATCGCTGATCTAGGCAACGCAACGCCATCCTCTAAGCACTATACAGACGACATCCAGACACGACAGTATCGTGCACCAGAAGCCATACTTGGGAAATGTGACTGGGATGCAACGGCCGATATTTGGAGCGTCGCTTGTGTGGTAAGTCTTCATCCTGATGCCTTCCTAAAGCTCACTTGAAACATGCTATTAGACGTTTGAACTCCTAACTGGCGAATACCTATTCGACCCCCGTGGTCAGGGAGAGCTGTTCTCTAAGGATGACGATCATATGGCACAGATAATAGAACTTCTTGGTGACTTTCCGCTGGAAGTTAAGATGGGAGGCAAGTATAGCCGGGAGGTGTTTGATCATAATGGTATGTCACCATTACCTGGTTCCGTTGGCACATCGTTGATCTCGTTGACAGGCGCTCTGCGTTACATCCGCACATTGAAACCATGGCCGCTGAAACGCGTCATGATTGAGAAGTACCATTTCACGGAACGAGATTCGGTGGCTTTGTGCAAATTTCTTCTTCCGATGTTGGCCGTCGACAGGAGGAAGCGTGTCAACGCGAGAGACGTAGTCGACCATGGGTGGCTAAATCCCACTCTGGAAGATGACATGGCTGATGGTGAATGGTGACATTATTAGATGCCTTGGTGGTATAAAGGTTTTGGGTCATGGTTAAACATTATAGACCGGCTCTCTGTTTCGCCCTCACTTGGTGCTGTTATCTTCACACTTTTTTCCTTAGTTTGTATGTGTACTCCTCCTTTGGGTTTGTTTTGACGTTGACTTTTTCCGGGCTCCGGGCTCCGCTGTCCCACTCACATGTTTTATCATACCATACCCTTTTATTCTTACATGTATATATAAACATTCAATTCGTTATTCATTTATATAATTTGATTTGGTTGCTTCGCTGGCTTGACGGCTAATTTTATTTAATCGAGTGCTAATTTTAAGTCTGTCAGCGTCGTTCTGCGTCGTTCAACATAAGTAGTGTCGCGATGGAGACATGATGCCAACGTTGATATTGATCGTCAAGTGTATTACAATTATCCAAGCACGGCGCGCCAGAAGCGTGTAACCAAAAACAGTATGTAATTCAAATCGTCCGAAAAGTGCACAACGTAATGAAAAAGGTCCTCCAGCCGTGAAATACAAAAAAAAAACAGATCCGACGGTGGTTATCGTAGTAAGAGGTCAGGTATATTTATATAATGGTTGATCCATCTAGAAATGAAGGAAAAGTATGCATGTTCGTGGAGCAAAAAAGCTTTCACGTTCGGACAGCCACAAGACCAGCGAAAAGTCCTACGAGGGTGGCGGGGACGGCAAGACTAAAACCGTAGTCGAAGATGGATACAGCACCGCTGCTGCTCGTGCTAGTGCTAGTTGCTTGGGCACCCGAAGACCGCGTAACGGCCGATCCTGAGGAATTGCCTCAGTATTGCAACAGCGAGAGATAAAATGTTCACCAAACGCACCGGACTGAGCAGGGGGGTTAGTTTGATTGTTGTTAGTCTCAATGTATGCATCGGAAAGGGGCTTGTTCAGGCAAGAAATAACAGGTTTAATGTTGAAATTGCGGGCCTGTCCATCTGGGAGAATGTATCCCGTAGCAACCTCGACAGATTGTTGGAAAAGATCATGTTCCAGAACAATAAAGCCAGTCTGCAGGGTACTTGCATTTCGGACGATATTTTCCCAGTTGTACAGAACATCCCCCACGGTAGTGCCATTTGATGCAATATTGAAATCTATGATGAATCGATGGCGTCATGTAACTGGCAAACATACTATAAGAAGCATGACCTACCATTTGTGTCAAAAGTCGTTGTTGGATTAAGGCGTGTCCAAATGACAGGGGTGAGGCCCATCGCCAGAGAGATGGCACGCACACGGTCACTGTTCTTCAATTAGCGAGATGACTCGGAAAGGCACGAGACAAGTGACTTACTCGATATCACCATAAGGTGGTCTCATAGTGTTCGGGGTGACACCCAAAACATCCTTAATGACTTTCTTTGACCAGCCAAGTTCAGCAATGATCTCTTCGTTGCTCAAAGTCGTCAAGGGGGGATGGCTCCATGTGTGAACAGCGATCTGATGTCCACCCATATACTCCGCTTGGAGTAAACCAGGAAATGATATGACACGAGAGCCAACTACAAAGAATGTCGATTTCAAGCCGTGTTGGTCAAGATAACTCAAGAGCTCGGGCGTATGGTACGCTGGACCATCATCGTAAGTCAGACCCCATGTCCGCTGTGTTGGACAAGAAGTGACGTCGGATGGTCTGGTGCATCCACTGCAAGACCACCAACAGCGCGAAGTATCAGCAACAGCAGCAGGATTTGCAGCACATCCTCCTTTAGAGATTATTAATTTCCAAGTTGAATGGGAAGAGAAAACCTAACCAAACCTGGGAGTGTGGGTGGTATATTAGGTATAGAAGTGCCAGAATTGTTGACATCCTGGATCCATTGTTGAACTAGAGAAGTGTTTGTCGGAGGTTGCTTATCAAGGGATGGATAATTCGATGGGGACAACAGGGCAGCTGAAGATGAACAGTTAAAAACAGTGAGGAACATCAAAGAAGACTCACCATTAGGCAAAGGAGGGGCAAGTGGAAGGAAAGTTGGTTGAGTGCCTGGAGGGACAGTAGAAGACAAGGAGCTGGTAGGTAAAGATGAGGCGTTGGCAACGATAGAAGACAAAGGAACAGCAGTTGGATTTGTAGAGAGAAGAGTAAAAGTGACAGAAGGAGGCAAAGAAGGAGTGACTGTCAACGATCCAGAAGTGGCAGACAAACCGCCAGAGACGTGGAGAACAGCGACTAGCACAGGCAAGACAATCATCGTCGTCGTTCAAGCTTTCAAGACACAACAACATCATATGCATCGTGATGGATCGTGATGGTACCAAAAATAGTTTTTTTGAAGATAATTTTAAACCACTCCATCAGACCTTTTGCTTTTTGCTTCTTGGTTTCTCAAGATCAATCTCCTCTGCGTCCTCATCTTCATCTTCATCTTCATCGTCAGATTCCAAATCCTCTCCTCCTGCTGTTCCCAGGAAATATTCAATCGCCTCTGGGAATATTTCATTGCCTATTGATAGGCCAACCTAAACCCACATAAGATTTAGAGCTACCAATTAGATCAGAACACTTACATCCGACGGGTCCGAGTCATGCTCGAAAAAGTTGAAGAAACTGCCAGGGTCTCCTGGCATATCATCATCGTCTTCCCCTGATTGGCGGGGATACAGTTTTGTAAGAGCCTGGCTGGGGTCTTTCCAGTTGATTTTTGTGCTCTTGAACATCTTCAGATTGCTGTATATGTACCGTGAAGCTGTGCTCACCGAAGCCACAACATCACGTTCCCATGAAAAATCGAGTATAGAGTCTGTAATGCCGTCGGCATCAGGCGTTTCACCGGCTGCGGCAAGAGGTGCCACATATTTATATTCCTTCTTTAGAACCTTGTCGGAGAAGTAAGGATTTTCTTTGAAATGCTATACACTATGAGACATTAATGGTCTGCAGCGAGCATCTGAAACGCACAAATTCAATTGTAAAACACCTGGGCTCGTCTCGGTCTCTTGCAACCCAGAGGTCTTCCAAATATACCAGTGCAGACTGATCTGAGTTGTGCTGAGCGTGGTATGCAAACATAGTATGGTTCATTAACGCAATCGGCCAGAAGTTGGAAATCGTCTGGATGACTTTGCGGCGCTGTTCGTATACAGAAACGAGCTTCGACTGAGCATGACGTTCTGAACGCATTCAAGTTTGTGATCAGCTACATTTCACACAATGAATCAAGTGGCTACTAACCTAGAACCAGCTCAGCGCGTGCGATATCGCGCTGCACCTGCTGAAGTTTCTTGGCGTCTTCGTCACTAAGCTCGACGTTTTGAAGGGGGCTTTTCTCCAACTCCGCGCCGGGAGACCCACGTTTCGTTCCCTTGACCATGGTGATCCTACTGAGCGTCGGGCTTGAGGAGAATCTTGAAAGGTTGCCGTGTGGAAAAAGAAAATTTGTTTGACCTGGTTTTCAACTCCGCGGCTGTTATCTCGTGATAGGCCAACAAGGGCCAACATAACCACGAGTCCACGACGAGTAAATATTTCGATTCTGGCGGTTAAGTATCTCAAGGCTTTGACCTTCTGGCCTGTTATTGTCAGAATGTCATTCTGTATATGTAGCGAGTCAAGAACTCAAGAATATCTAATATTAGCTGCCAATCTTTCATTGGGTGTCAGCCACCCCAGCGACGAGGATGGATCAAGACTTGTGTTTCCACTAAGGGAGTTGTCATCTACTACCTGCTTCTTTCAATCGAATGTTGGCGAACTAGCTCTTTGAAAGATACTAACTTCGTTCCCCCGGGCCCACCACCTGACTTTCATCAGTAATGGGTGACTTGCAAGTTCCCGCAGGACAGGAATAAACGCGGTGCCAGGCGGAGAGTAAATTACAGATCAGTATGACAGTGTCATTTTACTTATCATCTTCTGATATATTAGGTCAGCTACTTCTGTATGTGCAAAAAACTGGTCACTAGGTGAACAGTTCACTGTGGGTGGTGTTTTTACATTCTATGTGATTACGTAGTTGATATTTTGTCTAAACTATACTACTTTCGCTGGACGAGATTATATCTATCTTACATAGCATCACGTGGGTGGTGTGTAACCTTCAGTGGAGCAGACCTTACTTTATATCAATCAGATCTCTGATATATTTGGTCAGCTACCGGAGTTCTCCGCCAGATATGAAGAAGCCATCGGAGCACGAACGATTTTCCGGGGTCTCTCAGCAATGTTTAGAACGAATCTATATTTCGAGACGCTACTTACGGGAAGTCCATATGTATGCCTTCGACATTGATACTATCATCCTGACTTCCGACTACCAAGAATCGCAATTCCTTGCCAATTCTTTGCTCGAAATTTGAATGAACATGTCAATTTTTAAGCAGTTGAACATCTCATATCTACAAAAGTTCTTTAAGAACTTTGCAAAGCTGAGCAAGTTATGGTCAAATTATTAGCCTTACAGAGAGAACAGGTGATATGTATAGAGTCCGTAATAATGTTCTGGTAAGGATCAATCAACTCTCTTTTTGATAGTCCCCATCTCAACTTCTTCAATCCCCATGGGAGCTTTTCCACCTCTTAGCCATCTTCCTACCTTCTTCGCTGTAAGGTCACCGTTGATCCCTTTCCCATTGTTCGCGGAGCGGAACCCAGGCCCAGAATAGTATATGACGTCGGTGGGAGGGATGAGTCGTGGCCATGAAACGTAGGCAATGCCATGAATGAGGATGAAAAGAAGGACTACTGAAAGAAGAGTGAACCACAACATGAAGTAATAAAAAAGAGAATAGTCTGGAGAGCAGTAAGTCGAGGACAAACTTGGTTTCATAATCCAAGTTGCAACATACCAGAGGTGCGGGGCAGAGTCAGACCAGCACAGATCATGAAAAGCGAGAACGAGGCAATGAAAGGCATCTAAGAATCGCAGTAGCCTTAGTTTATGGTGTCCGTATCATGCCATGAAGCTCATACCGAACGAATGAGCAACGGACGAGTGTCGGTAACTAAAAACATGGTTGCTGAAGGGTTCTTTCTAGGAGTCCAGTTCCCAGTCATCAAGTCAAATGCGTCCTGGGCCAAACAGATCAGAATCAGCACCAGTATCATAGCATGTATTAGTTATACCTGTCGTGCACCGTCAAAATAATTGTTCTTCAAGTATCTCTGGATGGACTTCAAAACATCGTCAAAGGCACCCTTGCGTGTGCGTTTGTTTGTCCGCGTAAAATCGGACTTCAGCGCAGCAGATCCGCCATAAGCAGTCGCAATCTCATCTGCGTGATTCGCCCACACTTGAAATCCACCCAGATCAACCACAAAAAATGAGAGTCCTAGGGGGAGGATCACCTACTTTCTCTAAGATCCTTACTTAAACCCTCGTAGTTGTCGACACCGACACTTGGCGACAGGATCCCGAGCTCTATCAGCTGCTGGTGCAGCGTCCATTTGGCTAGCGCCGCTTGAACGACATTTGTTCGGTCAAGGGTGTCCATGCAATTGGTGCGAACAGTGCCTCGCTGCAATTTTACAGGTGAGGGTTGAGATGCGTCGAGGTAAAAATATCTGTAACAATGGTAAAGATGGCGTCTTCCAGTAAGACTTGTAGGCTTCGAACCCTTGTCTCTCCAAGTCGTCTTTCATCTTATCAATCAACACTGTAATACGATCCCAGTGCATGTTTCGGCATTCATGATGAAAATCAAAATACCGGTATTGCACTTGGGGTAGGTTCATCTATACAAAAAACGCTGCAGGGCTGGATCTAGAAGTTCGAACGATTCAACACACCTGCGCAAAGTATCGTTCATAGGCTTCCTTCATAGGTCGTTCGTAGCCCTTCTGATTGACAAGATTTACTAAAGCTTGTTCCCCATATATTGAAACCTGCTCTTGAAGATGTTTGTGCATTACATCAACCTAATGTAATTCGGAGGTTTATATACTAGCAAAGCATTTAAGAGCAGGAACGCACGGTATCTTGAAGATCCATAATCTGTAAATCCGGTTTATACATCAGGGTATTTACCTCTGCCCAGTAGACAGGTATGCTCCCTCTGATTTGAACGAAGCTCAGCTTCGCTGCGAATGTACCACCAAGGGGGGGATGGACTTCTGACGTAGTCTGATCCTCTACGAGGAGAATTTGCTCCGTTTCGTTGAAGTTGGCGACGTGCCCTTCATGATCTATTCCGCGACGAAAGTAGCGTGTACCAGCACGAAAGCGGGATTTGCGACTGATAAGACAAAGCTGCATATGCCGGCCATGGACAAAGACGGGACGTAAATCGAATGCTTAAAGTGAGTAGTTCAGTCGAACTATTTTGTGATAACGAGATTGTATAGGCGTACTCCCGTATATAATGGGGAGAATAAATTTGCCGAGCTGTAAGAAACCAGAGTCAAATATGTACTAAGGACATCGAACTAAGATCGTACATTTGAGAACGGATCGCTAGTAGTTGCATCGATTAGTCTCGATTGTAGGAACCTAATGGTTGCCCACTGTAAACCGAGCGTTCGGAGCGCCTGCTATAGTCGCGTACCTGTTCCAAAAAAAACGGTCGTCCGCCTGCAGAGAGATTAGTAAACGGATTAGAAGCCAACTGAAATCTTAGACGCACCATTTCCCAGAAATATTTACCCGCTTCTTTATCCCGAGTCTCCCATTGGGCTTGCATTCTTCGCGTCAAGTCCCATTCGTAACTGAAAAAGAAGTTCCCTCCACGTAGATGGGACCGAACAAGAGCCAAGAGGTGACCTTCCACCGGATGCGGCGAGTTATCAGTTGAGACAACAGGGTTCAAGGGAAGAATGTCGAAATCGGTGGCACGGTAAACTTCATGCCCCATTAGGCGACCTCGAAGTTCACGGCCAGTCAAGACGATTATATATTCCGCTATCCAAACGGTAAGGACGGGAGAAGGGTTATGGCAAAATGGACGAACATAATGATAGGGATATAAGGCCAACAATACCATATATTGTTCTAGGCGAACAGCGGGCATAAATTGGTAACGGTTCGTTGGGACCTGGTTGCAATCTAAGTTAGCAATACCGGTTCTTAAACTTCGATTCGACGAACGGTTGAGAACAATGTCCCTAGACGAGCGATGTATTGTGAATGACTGTGTGTTTATCCCGGACTCGGCAGGTGCAAAAATATACGTGTCATTGCCCTCCGTGTATCTGTAGAAAATGAGAATTAAGCAATACAAGGAAATGTGTATGCTACTTGCAAGTGAAGACGCTGGTAGAGAGGTTTCATTTCAGAGAGAAAGAGTGCAGAATCTCTCTAGCAGCGCACTAAGCGGGGCAGTTCCACCGATTTGGATGCGTTGAGGTAACTGAGTCTGAAAAATATTCAACGTCGATTCCCCCGACGATGAAACTCACTCCGGAGCTGTTGGCCCAGGCGTCGGCAGGTCTTAATCCCGTAAAAGAGCGCCAGCTTGATCTTAGAGGTGAGCAGATGCATACTTTTTCCAGCTGCATTCTTACAAGCGATTGCCTCAGGCTATAAAATTCCAACTATCGAAAATCTGGGAGTCACCAGAGTGTGTGCCTTCCACTTCATAATGCGCTTACAATCAATCTCTTAACTCTCATCCTTAGGACCAGCATGATGCCATAGATTTTACCGACAACGGTATCGTTATCCTTGGCAACTTTCCCTTGATGAAACGCCTCTCGACACTTCTCCTTGCAAACAACCGCATATCAGCCATTTCACCATCGATCCACCTTTCCATTCCGAATCTGACCACCCTTGTCCTCACGAGCAACAACGTCGCAGAACTAGGCGATCTCGAGCCTCTCAAGGAGCTCAAGAAACTCAAGTATGTGTCGTTATTGGGTAACCCCGTCCGGGAGAAAAAATGGTATCGCGAGTGGCTTGCCTGGAGACTTCCTGGGCTAAGAGTTTTGGATTTCCAGAGAATTCGGGACAAGGTGCGCTCACCTGCACCATCCTGCGATCCTCGAATTCGATCGACTTATCCCTAAATTGCGTGGACCACTCAACGTCCGATTTCAGGAGCGTAAAACAGCCAGATCACTGTTTCTCACAGCAGAGAACCTGCCCACAGCGCTTGCAACTACAATATCTACCACCGTGTCGACACAGTCTACTAAGGTGGCACTGACAACCGACGAGCCGAGACCAGCACCTTTGGCCGGGAAGGCAGGTCGCCTGATGTCTAAGGAAGACCAAGAAAAGGTCAAGGCTGCTATTGCCAAGGCCACATCGATGGAGGAAGTCAGAAAGTTGGAAAGAAGTCTAAGAGAGGGATACATGCCGGAAATGGAGTCGGTGGGCGCTTGATGAAAAACTGGTTGTCGTACGAACGCTTTGTATTTTTGACGTTAATGATTTTACCTCTACATATATACTTTGTGCGAATATCGTAACGCTCGTGTGGTAACGCTTAATATCCCTTTACACCGGCATGTCCAATCCACAGTCCATGAAAACCCAAAGCTATCACAGCCCCTAGGTTGGCAAGAGAACTGACTCCATGAAGCATGCCAAACCTACGATTCAACCCCTGCATTTCTGCCGATACCTGAATCTGTGTTCAGCGTGGCAAACAGATATATTTTTGAACGTCGTACCCCTGGCTCGTTGTAAGTCTTGCCCTCCTCCTTTTCTAGTCTGTGACGTCGAAACATTGTTCTGCAAACTTGACATCAGCAACGGGAACACAATTCGCCCTGGAATTGCACGCACTTGCTAGTCAGTGGACCAATTACAAAGTAATTGAGACTTTGACAAAAGAGGGGGATCACCAGTACATAAGCCTGGGCGACGTCTGCGACGTTAGGTCGTGTAATATGGGTCATGACGTCAGGATGGGAGAAGGTCCAAAGAACCAGCAAGGAAGCGGAAAGAATAACCGAGATAACGAAATATATAGGAAATATCTTGTGCTGGAGGTTCAAAAAGTGCTCGCGGGCTGGATTGAAGTCAGGAATACCGTCATAGAACGGGTCAATACAATACACACGTAGGGCCTTATGAGCGAATACGCCTGGAACTTGGAGTAAGCCATATACTCCAACGCTCAATAATTCTGGGAATGATCACCTCCAAAGAACGACACCCAAAGAGCTGCACCATCGTCGAATTAGTCGCGCTTGTCATCTCAACCGGTTTCATACGAACTCACACATGCCGAACAGCCAAGCATATCCAACAAGGTACAAGCTGTGTGGAGAGATCAAGAGACTTGGAAGGGAGGATAGTGTGAGTATCTCAACCCTGGCCATGCTAGATAATGATTGATGAGGTGCTGGTAGCAAGGTGTGAAGTTGCCCTCGATACATTTGGTAAGCGATTCCGTGCCATACGTGTCAAGGTTTTCTTACGTGATGCGTTACTTATTTAAACATGTCCGGCTGGTGTTAAGTCTGTCAGTAGTTCGACGTGGTCATGGCGCTTATGAAGGCAAGTACCATCGGTTGTATCGTGGGCGGAGGATGCAACCTGTCATGAACCAAATTGACTGCTAATCTAAGGATAATTATTTGTCTACTGAAATAGAATCCCAGACTACTTATCCAACCACCAGCTTCTCATCCACCTCCTTAAAGTCGTAGTGAGGGACTTCGAGATTAAGCTGAAGAAACGCATCAGTTGGTGTATATTTTGAGCAGAGAAGTGCTCACAGGAGCAGGGCCTTTGCGGATACGTCCAGCTGTGGTGAGAAGATACATCAGGAAGGACCCAAAGAAAATTTGGCCATACACACAAATATCGTAATGAGAACCATGGCATGGGCAGAACCTAAGTTGTAGTTTACAGGATTAAAAACAGAAGTCCCGGTTGGATTCATACATACCAGCCTCCATAATCTCCAGCCTCACCAATCGGTACGCAGCCCAAGTGTGTACAAACACCCACCATAATCAGCCATTCGGGCTTCTTCACTCGGTCCTCGTCCCTCTGAGGGTCGCGCAGACTCTTCCAGTCCGTCGAACGCGCCTCATCTATCTCGGCTTGTGTTCTATGCCTAATGAACACGGGCTTTCCTCGCCATTTGATGATGACGTTCTTGCCCTCCGGAATGTCGCCCAGCTCTATTTCCACCTTGGACATAGCGAGGACGTCGGCAGATGCCGCCATGGTTTGAAGGAACTCGGACACGCTAGATTTGGCGGCAGACGCGGATAGAACGCCAAGTGAACCAACCATGAAGTAGGAGAGCGCACGGTTGCTGTCGAAATTGTTGGCACGGTAGTGAGAAAAGTCTGGCACATCCGGAGCTTCTTTTACGGCAACCGAGGAGTGGAGAAACCGATACTGGTGGTTTGGGAATGTCGGGGCTACATTTCAAATTAATCTCAGTATTTTTTGGTCTTTTTTTTTTTTGACAGAGTCCAAGGAAAAGGCAGTATTTACCGTTAATAAAAGTCTTAGAAATTAGACCACATGAAGTTCGTGATACTCCTCCCGCCCACTGAGGTTGAACGTCAGCCCTTGGGACTGAAGCGCTGTGGGCATGCTCGTGACCAGAGGTTGGTGCGCGGGCGGCGAGATTCAACAACGGAGCAACAGGAATGCCAGTGGGAAGGGCGCGGACAGTGGGGGCGAGATTAACCACCTTTTTCACAGCTTGGAAAGACGCCATGAGTAGTCAAAAGAAGGTGTAGCCACCGAGTTCGAGTAATTTGAGGTTATGGTCAGTTTAACGATTTGAAGTCAAAGTTATCCGATCCAAACCCGGTCTATTCCGTAAACACACAAACTTTGGTCGATTCATGACATTTGTCGGTTCCCAGTGAAAAGGTTCTCTCATCCTGACAATCCAGTCGCCGGTCTTTCATTGACGGCAGTATGGCCAAAGGGTGTCTAAAATACCACTACGGAATAAGTACTTTCTTATACCGTCTCAAGGTGCTTGGCCAAACAATCTAGAACACGCTGCTTCGGAAACCTGGAAGAAACGATGAATCCTTTTTGTTCGACTCTGTTGCGCAATTGATCAGGGTAGTCAGAAATAATGCCATCCACGCCCCAGTCCATCAGTTGATCAGCAACATTCAGACGGTTCACCTACAGACCGTCTTTCGTCAACATGAGCTATGTAAAACTACTAATTGCGCAACGTACAGTCCATGGCACCACTGTCATTCCAAGTTGATGTGCACGGTCTACCATTTCCTTCGTAGTGAACGGTACATATCCGGGCTGGGTTGGGTCAAGAACTGTACTACCGATATCCATGGTAGACATGAGATTTGCTTTGATCGAGTGGGCTGCATTGACTGCCTGGACACCAGGGGTGGACCCAGGGAAATCACTGAGAAGGAGGCCAGCCAACCAAGGCGAAATAGCGTCTGCAGATGATGGAACTGTACGGCTGTTGGGAGAATGATTATAGAGGACTTGACAATAATTGCACTTGATCCTACGGGGCTAATAACGCAGATGTTGGGAATTGGGGATCGAGAGCCTATAGAAGCATTGGAATCAGACTAAAAGTGATGTATATGGAAACTCACCTTCATCCCAATCAGTGTCCTCCAGTCAAAACTCTGGTACTAGCAGATGTTTTTGGGTCAAATGTCGCATATGCCTGGAGAAAAGCATACTGTGATAGAGCTGGGGGGATATGAGCTAGACACAAATACAGCATGCTGTCTCCTGACAAAGTCATCAACTCCAAGGGTAGTGTTGGGGTGAACGGGGTCAATCTTAGACTCAATGTTCCAAAGGATTTGGTGCTTGGGGTCCGCACAATGTGCAAACTCGAAAACCTCCTGAAGTGTCGAAATTTTGGACCCGGGGTATGTCAATTGCATAGCTGACGGGAGATCAAGAACTATAAGAAGTCCCACCACAGAACATCCTCACGATAGTCGATGAGACGCTGCGATCCACAATCTAAGGTTTTGATCTGGGCCAACGTGAGGTTGGCAATAAATTTGCCGACGTAGGGAAAATCTGGATCCCCTCTGAACTAGAATATTACTGGTGTCAGCATCAGGTAACGCAACTTCACGAAGGAAAAACTCATGTACAGCGGGTTTGGTATCCTGACATTTTTCCGGAGGGATGAACATATCATGATACACAACTACAACTCCGTCCTGAGAGCGTGAGCAGAGTTAGACAGGTGCGCGAGAGGTGTGACTTGGCTGCTTGCCTTGGTGACACCATTGTCCAGCTCAAGCGTGGTGGCGCCGCCAATCATACCCCTTATCTGAGCTGAGAGCAAGCACGACCCAAGCGCAAAAAATGACACACCATGCGAAACTAGGTAAGGTATTCTCAATAGCATTTCCTCTGCCTCCGCGATGACCCTGCTGCAAGTTCGGTTATTCGTCAGCGTCGAGATATGGAACACACACCTGCACGTCAAAGTAGCGCTTTTTTAGCAGCCCTTGGGACGTCGCAGAGCATACATAGATTAAGAGTGCTTTAATAATCACGAGGACTCGGACACCTGCGGAGATACGCATCTGGGGCCACAGTGAGAAACTCATGGACAAGACCTTTTAAGTATTAGGTCTCCTGATGTACTTCTTGTGACAGCAAACCTTGATAGCCTTCATTGGCGCCGAGTGCACTGTCATACAGGCCGAACGTTGTCCTAGTTTGTCAACACACGATGTAATACTAATTTAAGTATTTCCGACCATCACATGGGATGACGCGAAGGGCAAAAGGAGGGCCAGAGTGGATGCAAGTTCGGGGGATGCGGTGCACGAACGTGATAGCATATCAGAACCCATTTGGGGCTTGCATACAAACATTGTGCCCTCAGCCCCTGTATAGTGTGTAGTGCCCCTGAGCATAAACCACCGTTTGGAGTACACCAACCACGCTGTCGTCCAGGAATAAAAAGCTGTGATCATATACTCAGAGTGGATGCACGCGCGCAAGAAAGGCGCGATGAATGGTTCGTCCGTATGGGCAAAAAATAATCTTCCGTGAGATGCAGGAGTATGATGCACTTTATTTAAATATGGTATATCACGGTCGCCTTCAACGTCGTCACCATAGTGAACAATACAATTACCGTACCTGTGTTAACTCTTCCCATTCGACGAGCTCTCCGGATTGGGTTTTCCGACGTTTGCCAACCCCAAGTTCTTCCAGTCGTCGCGTTCCATCAACCCTCTGGAAAGATCTTCGTCAACAGGCGACTCCACCTTAGTTCCGTGGACCAACGCACTTTTGCATCCGACAATCCAGGTATTCCTTGCTCAGATCTCTACAGTGACTCGAAGTACTTGAGCTTTCATGTAGGCATTTCATGTAGCTCGTCATTTTGTCTTTACACTCTCCTGAACAGCTCGAAAGCATTAGTACCAAATTCTCCATAGATGATATGCTCACGGACCATAATGGTCTAGCGGGAATGAACCACGATCTGGAGGTGCAGGCTTGAAACCGATGTTGATGGACGGTGGCCTCCCAAAAGACATGGATGCGCTGGTCTCCGTTACTTTAGTAGTACAACACGTAGCGTGAGAACAAACCCTAACAAGCCCCTTAAGTGGATAACTAACTTCTACTAGATTGTCCATGATCCTTTGCCGGTCTGGAGTCCTTTCCCCTTCCCTTCGTCTTCCCTTTCTTGCCTTTGACTTGCTTCTCATCTGAGGACGCGGTTTCGGACACAGGTTCGAGATCGGTTTGTCGCGACCCTGATTGATGACTAGAGGACCCTGCATCTGACCGCTGACCACTGTCAGACATGTGGTTTACGAGGTTCATCGGGGAGTATTGACTATTCTTGAGCATCACAATCTCCTTCAGCCATCCATTCTCACGTCTCAAATCGGCCGCTTCTCGCTCAAGATCATCCGCACGACCAGTAAGGTCTGAAATCGACCGCTGCAAGTTCACTGTCTTCTGTTTCTTCTTGATACGAAAGCGCGCTGGTAAATGTGGTGGGTCGCAGATCAAGGAAAGGAAGATAAAGACTTACCCGATGCCGCTGTGTTTCTGCGGCGCTTCTCTTCATTGATAGAAGCAACGTCTGCTTCAGTCTGGTTATCCATATCTAGGGAGCTTGTCGAAGATGCTGTGCCTGATTGGTAGGTGGTCTGTATATTCTGAGAGCATGGTGAATTTTCAAACCTGGACCGGACGCAGTGCCTTGTGCGTGATGACTTGCGGCCAGCGCCCGTTGAAGCCAGCTCAAATCCGCCGAAGACATGTGAGATAATTGTGGATGGCTCATATTTCCATGAACAAACTCTGCGTGGTGGAAGTCTAGATGTCCGGCAAGAGGATTGCCTTCTGGTAACATTGTGGGACTATGGGACAGCAAATGGTGGGGCGAGATTCCAGTTGCGGTGATCAATTGATTGAGCTGAGCTGCATCCTGCTGACCATGCAGCTGAACTAACTTGTAGGGTCGTTGATCTGTGAGAATGGCACTCACTTACTGTGTTCGTATCCGTAGCCTGTGTCGTAGAGACAGACCTAGAACGCGACCCGTTCGTGCTCTGTGGATGATTATTTAGTGTTCCATGAAATCTATCCATTTCAAATGAGAATGCAAGCTGCTCGGATCGTTGGTGAATTGGATGTAAGAGGGTTGTAGATTACCTGTCTAGGGGGCATCAGTGAGGAAACCAAACATAAGGACTAAAATTAAATGGTCAGCGAAGATAGGTCTTGCCGATTCGCCATCGGCTGAAGAGATTGCGACAATTTGAGCGAAAAGTACGCCATCTACAAGGACTTGATTGGATTCCGGTTTCATAGTACAGAAAATATAGAACTTGCAACTGCGCAAGCAGTTTGCCCTGATGCTGAGAATGCAGAGCTCATGGACTTGAACAAGTTCACAGTTACTTACTGGCAAGTTGCTAAGTAAACACGGCCCGGAGGTCTGATGACTACTGCATTTCATCTTGGTCAGCATTACGCGTACTAGATACGCGTCTTTTCTAATTACTCTCTGCATACACTCACGACATTCCAGCAGGATGGTAATCAAGTGTACCCTTATCTGATCCTCCAGATGCTTATTATTATTGTACAGTTGATCAGGGTACGATCCAAGGATGGCAATTTTCGATTCGATTTGCCCCCCAACAGCGATATCTCGGTTTTGTTGGCCAAAGTCAGTATAATATTATAAATGATGTTCTGTTTCCAAGCAAAGTTGCTTTGTTAGATCTTGGAGACTACGACTGACACAGATCACTCGAGCATTACAATCTCTAATCAACCAAGAGGAAATCAGGCGACCTTCTTGAGTTTGAAAGGGAGGAATTTGCAGAGTTTAGGGCTCAGGTGAGTTCTCAAAATTCTTTATTTCTTTCAAACTTACAGTTGTTCTAGTCACGGAGATCTTGTTTTCGTGTCATATCAGTCTAAGCCTTCCTCATCAGGAAGCAATGAGTTTGAAAAATCGCACCCCCAAGGTGGGCCGTCGAGGATTCTTAGTGTCGATTCCGTTAAACACCCGTGGGAGACTGTCACAGAGGATCCTGTCGATTTGTATTGGCGATCTCAGTCCGGAAAAATTCCACGCGGTCGAGACTCGCGTTTCTGCAAGCACGCAGCAAACGGGATGTGCGACTATTGTATGCCCCTGGAACCATTCGATGCTGCCTATCACAAAGAGCACAGCATCAAGCATCTTTCATATCATGCGTACTTAAAGAAAATCACGCCCAAGTCGACAACCTCTGCCTCTTCCATGCTTCCGCCGCTGACATCGCTGTCATACAAGGTGAAAGTTCCATGCCCGAGTGGGGGCCATCCTTCTTGGCCGGCAAGTATCTGTACATCTTGCCAGCCATCCGCGATCACCCTTCAATCGCAGCCTTTTCGAATGGTTGACCATCTTGAGATAGCTTCGATGGACATCGTCGACCGCTTCTTGCAGGCGTGGCGTAAGACAGGTCTACAGCGCTTCGGCTGGCTAATCGGCAGGTATGAGGCCTATGACAAGGTTCCAATGGGTGTCAAAGCCGTCGTTGAAGCAATCCATGAGCCACCTCAACAGGGCGAACTTGATGGGCTCACTCTCGGCCTCCCATGGGAGGATGAAGCTCGTATTCGAGAGCTGGGGGGATCAGCATCTTCTCTACTGTCCATCGTAGGCTATATTTTCACAGATTTGGATCCGACGCCTGAAGATCGCACCAAAACTGTATATAAGCGACATCCTGGCTCGTTTTACTTGTCATCGCTAGAGGCTATATTTGCTGCGAAGATGCAAAAAGATAACCCGAATGTCTCACGGTCCTCACCGACAGGGCAATTTGCTTCGCGTCTGATCACCGCAGTCTTGACGGCCACGGAAGATGGCCAAGTGGACGTTGCTGCATATCAAGTATCGGAACAAGCTGTTGCGATGGTGGACGCAGATATGATCGAAGCAAGTGTTGACCCTGGAATTGTCAGAGTGAAGGAAGAAGATCGTTCTCAAGACTCAGCGAGATACGTTCCGGATGTGTTCTTCACCTACAAGAATGAATACGGGCTGGAAGTGAAGAAAAGCGCGAAACCGTGCTTCCCTGTGGAGTATTTGATGTTGAACGTATGCGTGTTCAGTAGTTTTCACTGTATCGGGTCTGACCATCCTCCAGGTAACTCACGGATTTCCTCAAAACCCATCGCCTCTATTTCATTCCACTCAGTTTAAAATCGAGAATCGCCCAGGGTTGGAAGATCAGCGGATAGAACATGTGATATCAACGCTTAACAACCTCGATGCGCCCAATATCCAGGAGAGCCGCACTGCCAAGCCTGGGGAAGCCCATAAACGGATTGAGCTGGCTAAATGGCTCAGCGATTGGCACCTTATCGCGTTTCTGGGCACAACGCAACTCTTTTCCCCCGTGAGTATTAGATCAGTCCTATGCAAAAGTATTTATAAAGTATCGTCCAGGATGACATGAAGATCATTATACGGACATTATCGTCGCCTACGTTTCTCGAAGATATCACCCAGCTCGACGCCGTCCTTGCAACAGAGGGTTGGCAGACGCTCATGACATTCACACGGGAGAGTGCTCGTGCGTTGCTGAACTGTAGTTTTCAGGCATGCTTGGCTGATATACGATTATAGCTGCAAGACCGTCAACTTCGGCACCGGGGACATCGACAATGATGGACGAAGACATTCCATCGGAGGTGTTCGACCAGATTGCTGCCGAAGAGGCTGGACGATCGGGCGCTGGGCCATCTAGGGATATAGGGAACATTAGAATCTGCCCGCACTGCACATTTGAGAACGACCATGGTGGGACGGACTGTGAAGTCTGTGGATTACCACTGTAGAAAGGGGCAGTTGGTGTATATAGCATATCAATCATTGTATCAACGGTGAACCCCAACCTCGCATAAAATACAGACCATAACAAAATGCTATAAGTGTTCTTTTGGAAGCGAAATGAATATCCGAAAAAAAATACACCCTGTCAACCGTGCCTACTGAACAAACAATGGGTCGTCACACCATTCAACCGTGGATCACCGTTTTCCCAGGGCATGATCAATGTCTGAAAATCCACCATCCGGCGAATGCAATACCAAATAAAATGCCAAGAGCTCGCGCAACCAGCACGACGACGAGAGCCTTTCGAATGGCGGCGTAAAACGTGCTCAGCGCAGACCCAGACCAATTTATGCTACATACGAAAAATAAACATTAAAGTAAGGGGTGATATAGTAAGACTTACCGTCGATCATTGGAACCTCCCTCTCGAACACTGGCTTCCCAGCCACGAACGACTTCTCGGTAGCGTTTTCCAAAGACCCTGAAAGGTGAATTTAGAGCTGAGCGAAAGAAAAAGTTGAGAACTTTCAACAGACCAGATCCAGAAGTTTACGTCTGGGTACGAAAATCGAGGGAAGACGCTGCCAAGACTCGGCGCTACCACGTCCACCCTCAAGCCCTCTACGTCGGTCTGATACGGTAGTCGCGAAAGCGGTGAGTCGAACATTACATTGCCATCGGCTTTTCCGTCGAATTTCGAGCATCGAGAAGGGAGAATCATGTATGACATGAGATCAAGCATCATGCCAAGGGATAGGCCCCATAACTTGAGGGTCTGTGTGGGCTGAGGGGACAGAGGAATGCCTTTCTCTAAAATGTCGTGCTTCTTGGTGGATTTGGGATCCGTGAGAGAGGAAGAGGAAGAAGTATCTAACAAGATAGCAGGGAACTGCATGCTGCCTACCAAAAGGCGAACAAGGAGCCGCAGAGCAATTGAGTGTTTGGGTGCAATACGAGATGCGGCATCCACTGTGACCGATGACCATTTTGGAGGGGTGAAGGGAGACACGAGAGAGGCAAGTGGAGTCCAGTGGAGAGTGGTGGATTGGACAGGGTCTGCAAGCGGTGCTTCTGGGGTGAGTTGAAGAAAAACAAAAGGCGATAAGACCATTAACAAGCGTTTGCCTAGAGATGTTGTAATCTCGCGGTCGTCGAGCTGACCAATGCAGGTGTATTGGCTCTCAGCAAGGTCAATACCTATTTCTTCCCATGTCTGGCGCATAGCTGAGGCACGAGGATTAGACAAGAGACACGGTTGGGGAATAGACACAGCTCACCTGTGTACAGGCCTCCCTCATCCTCCGGCTCCATCCTCCCACCGGGAAAAGCGACATGGGCTTCCTGAGTATTACGAGGAAGGGAGACGTCGTCAGCAGTAGGGTTTTCCCGCCGTAAGAAGAGGATCTCTGGACGAGCATTTGGATCGTTGACCCAATCGAGTTCAAAGAATTCGACGAGGGAGGGTGGTGTGGTTGGTGAAGATGGTACAGGAGCATTTGGCGAGGGTACAACACGGATGATAAGAGCTACAGCTGCTCGACGAGGTTCTATAGAGCAAAATGAGCATCAAGTAAATGAATTGTAAGTCAAGAATGGTACAAACGAGTTGGTGGAGAGGCTATAACGCGAGGAGGAGTGGTTCGTATTCTCTGAAGGGCCCGTGAGAGCAGGTGCATAATGGAAACAGGTTTTTCTAGCGACATAAGAGAATTCCAAGAAATTACCTTGAGACATAAGGTCACCCCAAAGTTTCTCGATTACCGGCACATGCCGTAATCCCAAAGTATATGCGCGTGTGTTATACTCTTTGCTTATTTAAATTTCTGCCCATCCTCCTTCTCCTTCTTCCCCCCCACTCAGCAGTACAAGCAAAAAAACAATAGCACTCGCACCCAGCCTCATCCCTAGGCCCCGATAAAGTTGTCCTATACCCCAGTTCCTCAACCAGCCACCGTCCTCGTTTTCTTCCAACTCAGAGCCTCCTTGTTCCTTTCCTTTCCCCTCTACATGGCTTATACGAAGCTTCCGCCGTCTCCGAATCGGCAAGCCAGACCTCTCCTCTGTCAGAATATGCCAGAACGCATCCACAATTCCATTGTATGGTGTAGGTCTTAACTCGACACATCCTTTGATAGACTTTGCTGTTCCACGAACCTGTACCTGTAATCTTCTCCGCACAGTCTCGAATGGAAGAGTGACAAGCAAGCCAATACAGCTACCACCAAGCTCCGCAAGTCCCCATGCCACGGGGTTGGTATCTTCTGAAATTTGGACACCGAGGTATGCAGCGAGTAAACCCGGTAGAACGAGGGAAACAGTTGGTCGGAGTGTGTTGTCTATTAGTGTTGCAAAGAAAAGGTGAGGATGTAGATAAATGCCCTTCAGGCCGCCCTCATCGCGAAGGATCTGCGACAACGCGTCCACCGGGCCAGAGTATGTACGGTGGCGAGACGTGAAGGACTGCACTATCAACCGCGTCCGAATGAGGTCAAGCGGTGAGAGCACGAAGCCTGTAATTAGATGGGAGGCTACCGGTAGAGTGATAGGTGGCTGGTGGAAAGGTGACATTGTTGGAAGAAAAATGGATTCAAGTAGATTTTGAATGAGTGGTTGCATAGTCGAGGAAAGTATTTCCGTAAGACAAGACGTTAGCAGACCTTGATCAAATAAGAACTTGTGAAAAGTAGCTGATTAGTTTTCAACAACTTACCCTTCCAAAGGGCTAGCCATCCTTCTCCACGAAAAATGCAGATCCGTTTCATCATGCCCCACACGCCGTCGGCTCTCCCCACTGGAATGATGTATTCCGGTCGCGGACTGTCCTCCTGCACTGAACGGCGCACAACGTAACCCTGATCATCCGTTTGCCTCGTAAGAGGGTGGCGAGCAGTGGGTATACTCTGCGGATCGGCAAAGTACGATTCATCGTTTGAAGAATCGCTCAGCTAATTTTTGTCTCTTCAGCACGGAAGTATGCATGATACGGGTGTAAGGCCCACCACATCATCGTTTTCTTCTATGTATTCCGGCTCCTCGGGTTCTCCCACATGTCGAGGAACCCATTGCACTTGAAGCAACAGCTTTCCGACCTCCCATGGCATGGCAATAGCAGTACTAGTGTACTGCAACACAGCGGACGCGACGAGTGTCTTGAGAAGATTTGCAGCATTGCTACTTGATGGCTCGCTTAGGTCAAGAGAAGGGGAGAGATCGAAGATGGAGTTGTGGGAGGGTCTTGTAGACCACTGGTATGAAGGGCCTGACGGTGCTGGCTCTGATGCTTGAACTGGTTGCGGAGAGGTGGGTGGAATGAAAGCCCAAGCAGACGACGGGTCGATGTAAAGTTCACGCAAGGATCCCGGTGCACTCATAGTACAATGTTGAACGTTGACCCCCCAACACTGTACCAGAGTAACAAGGAGCAGTGACAAACATGTACACACTTTTTAACTGAAGTATAAGTATCTAACAGAAGCCTCCGCCCCCTTTCTATACACGACGGGGACGGGATCCGAACAAGCACGACGGTCGGACGTAGCTAGCTAGCATACTTTGTAAACTTGCGAGACAAAGGCATCATGATCGTGACAACTTTGTGACGTTCGGAATGGATCAGTCTGAACCCTGTTCAGCCTAGGCTACTTAAGACACTCCTTCCCTTCCTCTTATCCTCTATGGCGATTGACCTTGCTCGAAATGGCCTTGCTGAGGTCAACCATATTTTGAAACAAGATACTGACGAGGGTCGTGTTGTCGTACACTCTTTTGATGCCGCAGCATCACCCGCTGAAAAGGGCGCAGCTGCCGGAAAGGCTCGAGATCAACTCAAGAGTGTCATTGATCATACACCTCCTGTAGAACGAGGTGAGTTCGACGTTCCCGATATGTTGCGAAATGGGGATACTGATCGTCACTACAGAGGTACAAGTGCAAAAAGGCGACACCAATGTTGTGCCAACAATAAATGTGCAAGATGTCGATGCCGAGTCTGATAAGGCAGCCCCTCCTGGACCATCAACGCTTCCAGATGCCGATGCCTCAGTCATCCCTGGTGGACTGCCTGCACACCTCGCTTCTGCAATTCCTTCCTGGTACAAAGTCGGTTGGCGACAGATATCTGGCATTGACAATGCACCTCTCCACGAAGGCGAGGAGAAGGACAAGGGAATTCTTGACATGTTTCTCTCAGAGCAATTCTATGGGCATTGGTATCACAATGCGGCTGTTATCGTCTTTGTGGGTTCCTTTGCCTCTTTACATCCCCTTCCTAACCTAATCAGTTACTTTCCAGGCTGTTTTTTCTTCACACTTCTTAACCCGTTTTGGCTTTGGCTGGGGTTGGCTGTTCATCATCCTTGCAGTATGTAACACGTATTACAGCACTTCTCTGGAACGCGTTCGACGTCATGCACGTGACGACATCCAACGAGAGCTGGTCAAGACCCGCCTCGCCTCTGAACATGAATCTGCTGACTGGATTAACAACTTCCTCGACCGTTTCTGGCTCATATATGAGCCTGTGCTCTCCGCCACTATAATCTCGTCAGTGGACCAGATTCTGAGTACCAACACCCCGCCGTTCCTTGATTCACTCCGACTCTCTCAGTTTACTCTAGGCACCAAAGCACCCCGCATTGATAGAGTCAGGACGTTCCCGAAAACGCCTGACGATATCATCATGATGGATTGGGGCTTCTCCTTCATGCCCACTGACATCTCGGACCTGACACAACGACAGGCTGCCGCCAAAGTGAATCCCAAGGTGGTCCTTTCGGTGCGCGTAGGCAAAAGTATCGCAACAGCGACCATACCAATCCTGGTCGAAGACATCTGTTTCAGCGGCCTTATGCGAATCCGCATGAGGTTGATGTCCAACTTCCCTCATGTCCAAATTGTGGATTTTAGCTTTTTGGAGAAGCCTGTCATTGATTATGTTCTCAAACCCATCGGCGGCGAGGCCTTTGGGTTCGATATCGCAAGTGTGAGCGTTCCTTTGTGACTGCTTTACGTGTTCTGTATGTTGATTCTGCGCAGATTCCAGGGCTGTCTGCCTTTATCCGCGAGATGACGCATGGAACACTGGGTCCCATGATGTATGATCCCAACGTCTTCACCCTCAATCTCGAGCACATGCTTTCCGGTAAACCTCTGGATGCCGCAATCGGTGTGCTTCGTGTCACAGTCCAATTTGCTCGTGGCATAAAAGGCACAAAGATTGGTGGAGGAACACCTGATCCATATGTCAGTCTTACCATCAATAACCGTGCTCAACTTGCACGTACGAAAACGAAGCACGATACGTACGTTGCCTCCGCTCACATCTGCGTTGATGGGACTTATTTGTTGTTGTCTTAGCTACAACCCTACGTGGATGGAATCGAAATTCCTTCTCCTCAACGCTTTGAATGAGTCCCTTGTGTTCAGCCTCTGGGACTATAATGATCACAGGAAAGATAGCCTGCTGGGTTCAGCGATGTTTGAGCTGTCGAAATTAGTTGAAGATGCGACCCAAGAGGATAACATATCTCATCTTCTGTTAGACGGAAAGGAAAGGGGAGAATTAAAGTATGATTTATCCTGGTTTCCCGTGTTGGAAGCCGAAGAGGGCGAAGATCACGGGAAGAGCTGTGAGTTGATAACAACGGGATCGTACCACATCGAACTTAACGCCTTACAGCCGTCGGAATTGTCCGTCTTACTATTCATCAAGCGAAGGATTTAGATTCTTCGAAATCTCTGTCTGGGGATTTGAACCCCCTTGCGAGAGTCTTTGTCGGCGATGCGAAAACAGGACACTCGACTGCTCGCTTCAAGCATACTAACAATCCTATATGGGAGTCTCCGTATGAGTTCATCTGTTCAGACAAGAATTCATGCATCATCACGATTAAAGTTGTTGACGATCGAGACTTCATGAAGGATCCGGTCATCGGTTACATGTCAATAACACTACCTGATCTATTGACATGCATGGGTGAAGCGGGTAGGGATTGGTTCCCTTTGAGTGGTTGCAACACTGGGCGTGTGAGGCTATCCGCTGAATGGAAACCGCTAAACATGCCTGGTAGCTTTCAGGGTGCCGAACAATATGAACCACCCATCGGCGTTGTCAGGCTTCTGTTGGACAAAGCGACGGATGTCAAGTACGTCTTCTCAATGATTCATTCTTTGTAAAACTACTGACTAATAACAGGAACGTGGAAGCCTCGCTGGGAGGCAAGGTAAGATATTCCAAGTAGCCGACACCACCTCTTGCATTTGACCAGGATATCTGTGCCTTAGAGTGACCCGTACGTACGCGTCCAAGTTAATAACGTTACGAAAGGCCGAACAGAAGTCATCAACAACAGTCAGAATCACTTCTGCTCATTTGATTCTTTTTATCAATGGACTTTGTAGATCTTAACCCTGTTTGGGATCAGATTGTCTACGTTCCAGGTACATACCAGAATTTTATCCGTCCTTGGCTGGTTGACTAAATGCTATCTTTGTGTAGTTCATTCGCTGAAGGAAGTGAGTGTTTGGGTCTTACCTCGTTGACCGATAGTCTAGTAATGATGGTTTCGCTCTGCTAGACGCTTGTGTTGGAGTGTATGGACTACCAACATATGACAAGAGTAAGGGATTTATTCCTTAGCTCCTGTCAGAAAGTCGACAATGATGATTTGCCAGGACCGATCTTTAGGCTCTGTCGAATTTGCGGTCTCCGCTCTCGCTAAGAAATCAAGAGATGATGGTCAATACCGCTACGAGTCCACCGGCCTTAAGGAAGCA
The DNA here is from genome assembly GCA_026075535.2 of Tricholoma matsutake. Taxonomy (NCBI): domain Eukaryota; kingdom Fungi; phylum Basidiomycota; class Agaricomycetes; order Agaricales; family Tricholomataceae; genus Tricholoma; species Tricholoma matsutake. Next base: position 5,895,819 of record AP026540.1, on the reverse strand, counting down.
ACAGATCCCATTCATCTTGAGAAAGGCAACGTCTATAAAGGCTTTTTGCACTATACTGCTACGTTTCTTCCTGCCCTCTCAGTCAAAGGTGCCAAGTTCGAGCCTAAAAGTAAGATCGCCGACGAGGTTAACGATAAAAGTTCGACACACTCGTTATCGGATAAGGAAGGGCATGATCTACTCTCTGGCGTTACCATCAAACTGTCATCAAAGGATGCCCCGAAGGATGCACCCAAGAGTCATGTGGCCACCAACTCGGTCGATAGTGTTCAAAGCTCCGAATCAAGTGGTATAGCGCATACAGCCGAGCCAAGCGCACCCCAGGAAGGTGTCGAGATGAGCCCCGATGAACTCCTAGCTCACCGTATGTCCGGCGTGAGTTGATATGGTAAAATGCTGAATCGTAGATTTTGGCAGAATCCGGTATCATTATATTCAATGTGAAATCGGGGTCGTTGATTAAGAAAGCCCGACTTGAAGTCCTTCTTGATGATGGCTATTGGCCTTGTCTCAGTACAGTCAACGCACGAAGTCACAATGCCATATGGGAGTATGTTGGTGAAGGCTTCATCAGAGAGGTCGATTTCAGTCGCGTATGGCTACGTTTGAATGAGGCCGACGAAGGGGAGAAAGACGACATTATCGGGGAATGGAAAGGCGAAGCGAAACAATTCTTGAAGTCAACTCTGGTACGCCCCATTTGGCAGGCGCCTTTCGACAGCAGTCATAATCGTTTTGTGCACTAGGTCGGACCTCAGACGTTCACATTACATGATGAACACGAACGATCGTCCACGGTGGTCATTGAAGCGCGTTATGTGCCCGTGCCCGTGCAACTTGAACCAAGAGAGACCGTAAACAGTTCGTTGCCATCATTCATTTCCAAACCAAATTTTGACTATATTTTTAGATCAGGGTGTGATCCTAGTGCACTTGTTAAGAGGCCATCAATTCCAAGGCGTCGATAGAGGAGGTGGGGAATACCTTGCCAGTTGATCTAACAAGCCTCATCTCGAATGTTTCTTCGCAGGGAAATCCGATCCTTATGCCGTTTTCACTCTGAATGGAGAGAAGGTGTTCAAGTCAGAGACCCAGAAGAAAACCCTCAATCCCGAATGGAATGAGAATTTCACCATTCAAGTGGTATGTTGGTCCTGTGTCATTAGGCATTCAAAAAATGACGTCGTGATGTCTAGCCGTCCCGGGTGAAGGCTGATTTTTCTGTTGAAATCTTCGACTGGAATCAAATCGAAGCGGCGAAGAGCCTGGGTTCAGCAAAGATCGACATCACAGATATAGAGCCCTTCGAAGCCACTGAGCGGACACTGAATCTGACCTCAGCGAAGCACGGAGAGAAGGGTCAGGTGCTAATACGGATGGTCTTCACTCCGGAAATTATTGCGAAGGCAAGAAAATCAACGTCCACATTCAATACTGCCGGAAGAGCCATGACACAGTTTGGAGGGCTTCCTGTCGCCGCTGGCAAGGGTGTGTTGCATGGCGTCGCCGGCGTTTTCAGGAAGGAGCATCACGAACGAGAAACCTCACCCGATATACCATCAGGGCAAGCCTCTCGTCCTGTGGGGCCACCAGACAACTTGGAGGCTAGAATCGCTGCCTTTCCGACGCAGTTTGGAGGGCTTCCTGTCGCCGCTGGCAAGGGAGTGATGCACGGCGTCACCGGCGTTTTCAGGAAGGAGCATCACGAACGAGAAACCTTACCTGATATACCATCAGGGCAAGCCTCTCGTCCTGTGGGGCCACCAGACCACTTGGAGGCTAGAAACGTTGCCTTTCCAAAGTCCTCTACGGATGGCTCACCGCAAGAACCAGGTACTCTCCAGGTCACTGTTGTGAATGCCAAAGACCTATCGAGCAGTGACGGCAAACCATATGTCACCATCCGTGTAGGAGATAAAGAAGTCAAAACAAAACACACGGGAAAGACAGGACATCCAGAATGGTGCGTAATGTTTATGATGTTATGTGACTGGGACTTGACTCTCTTTTTAGGAACGAAACATTCGAATTTCAAGCCGGAGCATCCACCCCGAAACTGTTTGCATGGATCCATGATCATAAAACGCTTGGTAGAGACAGGGAGCTGGGGGAAGGTGAAGTTGATGTGGGTACTCTCCTCTTCCTTGATTCAATGCCCATACTGATATCATTATTTTTAGATCTGGCGCCACTTACAGTCTACTGGCGTGTCGTCAGCTGATGTCTTCCTGGAATTGCGCCAAGGTGGCCAACTACGCCTGAGGTTGCAATTCGACGCCAACGCCAACCTGCTAGCAAGAAGCGTGACTAATTCCTCTAGTGAACGAATGCCTAGAATTGCGTCTCCTTCCCGGTTCAGCCTTTCCAGAAACCGGCGTCCTCTGCCAGATCATGATGATTGAACATTTGAATGCTTCCCTGTTGTGCATTTTCCGTGGACAATTCAGTTTACATAATGATTTTATTTAATTAGGGTACAAAAAATCCTTATGTTGCCAACAGCTGCTCGCTGCTATTCCACCCATTTTGTGTTTTTTAGTATTTGTCTGAAGTCACTTTGGCGTCAGTCTTCCAAACTTTGATCATCTCAGGGAAGGCTGCGAATAAACCTCAACACGAACAAATGCTCACGTCCTGCCCTACGTTGAAGAACAATCTGGATTGCGTTTAGCTCGGTCAAGGAGTAATGAAACTACCGACATCACTCTGAAGGCCATGAATTTCTAACATTCTGCGACGGATGCTCGGGATGTCATTCTCCTTGACAGCAACAAGATAGAATCGTGCCCGTGGACCCATAAGTTGCTAGTGTGCGGTCAGACAGGCCTGTAGTGTTCCAGAGGCATTCCATACCTCCACGAGATCAAGAAACTGGTCTGTTATGTTCATCCCATCTGAACCCCCTGCCCAAGAACTTTGGATATCACAGGCATATTGTGCATTTCTTGCTTCGTCCATGTTCGTAGGAACATAAGGGGGGTTGAAAATGATAACATCGACGGCACGTTTCAAACGGAAATGGAATGGAAGAGCAAAATTTGAATTGATAGGCTCAAGAGAGACCTAGGCGAGCATTAGTGGGATGAACAAGACCTTGGAAGGCCTACCTTGTTCTGTACACCTGTGGAGACACTGCATAAACATGCGTGCGGGTTTATATCTGTGCAAAGGTAAACTTGAAGAATGTTCCGTCGTTGTCGAGGAAAAGATCTGATTATTTAACGTACGTACTGACGGCCCAAGAATTTTTGCAATAAAGCAAGTTAGGCATCCTGATCCAGATCTAAAGGAACGGACATGATTTGATGTAGTCCTTAGAGAATGAATGCAAAATACCCGATTTCCAAGCATACATTAGGGTGATCATTTTTTAGGTCCTGCGCGTCGGCTTCCAGCGCGTCAAGTAGTAGAAATGTATCTTCTGGAGTGGGGTCAAAACGATGAAGTACGAAACGAGGAAGAGGCACCTGCTGGTTCATACACATGTTCATAGTCCTTGCTGGTTAGATGGGATAGATCAGGGGTAGGAAGCATTGAATCTTCACGAAGTGTTTGCTCATGTTGAAATGAAGAGGTAATAAACGGCTACAAGTATTTGTGAAGCATATAACTTGTTATTTATGAACTTATATACATATACACACTCGATGAGCGTAGCTGGAGTTATCAGTCTGACTATCCAATCTGCATACATTAGACCATGGAACACATGCACACTACTGCGATCCCCAAATCCATTTGTGAGTATCAGCATCAATGATGGCGCTGAAGTTGGGAAGACAGGCAATCGACTACACGAGTATGGCCTGTTGTTTTATACCTGTGATCTAACTTAGGGGTCAAGAACAGTTTCAATCCTTCCTGGATGGAGACGAGCTTTGTTGTCGTACGATCCTTGGATGACACTTTAACTCTTAGCCTCTTTGATCATCATGATCATCGGAAACACAGTCTCCTAGGAATTTGCTGCTACAAGCTATCTAAGCTGAAGGAGGATGCAGTTCGAGGGGGTCTTCTTCTCTCTCTCTGTAAAAACGAGAAGACTTGTGGAGAGCTACTCATCGATTTAATTTACTATCCTCTCCTGCAAACAAATGACAGCTTAAAAGACTTTCGTACGTACAAGAAAATCTCGCATAGTTGTTTGTCTAATGACTTACTCTGTGATTGGCAGCCGCTGGTGTTATTTCGCTCTCTCTTCCTCAGGCTAGAAATTTGGATGCTAGTAGGTCTCGGTCTGGCCATCTCAGTCCACTTGCAAAGGTTTACATCGAATACCATGACTCGGATGTCCCTATCTTGGTCACCAAACGCCAACGCCATTCCCTCAATCCAGTGTGGCAAGCAGAGCATGACTTTTACTGTTCAAGGAAAGAAGCGTGTATAATCACGGTGCAGGTTATCGACGATCACTTGGATGACCCGGTCGTGGGTCGTCTTTCTTTGCGACTAGACGATTTATTGGATGGCAACGAGTCAGGTGTCGAGTGGTGGCCGATGACAGGATGCAAGACTGGAAATGTTATGATTCGTGCAGTGTGGAGACCTCTGAACATGCACAGCTACTGAACTCGATTGCAAGCGATACTTACCAAAAAGCAAATAATACCAGATCAGACTGAGTATGACATCTATTCATATCATTCTACTGAGTCACACAGTAAACGCATCCACCGCTTAGTCCTTCTGCAACTCCTCTACCGTAACGTCAATCGTCTGATATTCGCTGCACTGTCAGATTTGGCAACGTGACGTTCGATTTGTTCTTCTGTCATCACAGGCTTCTTTCCGAGTTGCCTGAAATACATGGACGAGATGAAACTCACACCTCGTTGCGAACAAACAGCATTACCTTTTTTTCTTCCTTGTTGCGGAAGTTTCCATTTCCAGGACGTCATCGTCCATCTCGTTGTCGGTCCAGCGAGCTTTGGATCTTGTCGTCGGCAGGATCACCGCAGAGTCATCGGGATCATAGAGCATTAAGTCATTCATCTGCTCCTCCGGTTTCGACAAACGGTTCCTTTGTGCCAGCCTCTTTTTCTGGGTATCATTGCCAAGAGAAGGAGTGGGATGGCGTTGGATGACCTTCCCCTTCGGGGTCCTGTTCCTGTTCGAAGAAGATGCGGTCGAAGGAACCCAATGGCAACTATCGTCTTCCGCATTATATTCTCTATTGTTCCCATTATCATCCTCATCGATCTCGCTCCTCATGGCGCCTGTCTCTGCCACGCTTTCTTCGTCTTCGTCGTCGTCTTGTTCCGTCTCCGTCATCATTGCTTCTTCATTGTCTGAAAGCAGTGGATACTCGGGAACAAACTTTCGCACTTCCCGTATCACTTTTGTAACTATACCTCCTTGCTTGCTGGAAGTCGGCTTTGCTCCGGTCTTGCGTTTTTTTGATAGTGGTGACTCAGAGAAAGACGTGCTTTGATTGGGCTGGGTACCATTATGCGATGCGAACTCTCCCTCGTCACTGTATGAGTTCTGATTTCAAAAGCCAGATATGTCCGCCGAAGACCCTATGGCAAGATATGCACCTACCATGGTCATTCCGATATCCAATTTCAGTGCTTCAGATCCGTTGTTGAGACGTAGAGGTTCCTCAGGGCTTCCGAAGAATCCGGCTTGATGCAACATGTCGATCTTCGCATCTGTCTTCAGCTCGTTTTGTTCTAGCTGTAACATGATGAGCTTGAGTATATCGAATAGAAGGTAACTGACCTCAGTCATCAGCCGCCTGGAATACATCACTTCCATGTTCCTCATACGATCCTCCATTTCGCGCATGACCTCTTCTCGCGTCTCCGCCTCAATGATGGCACACCTCATCTCCGACTCAAACAACTGTTACGGGAAGGATTAAAAGGATGCAGCTCTGCAAACTTAGTGAACTGACCTGCATACGCAAATTTTCAACCTCGTCAAACAAGGCGTCTACGAGGGGATTGATGGGCTCGTCATCGCTCGCATCCTCTTGGTCTTCATTCGGCTCATCCTCTGCAAATTGCGAAAACGTTAGGAATTGAAGATCGACATTGCTCCTGTAGGAAATACCTTCGAGCACTTCCAAGATAGCCTCGCTCGGTTTCTTTCCACTTCCAGACCCTCCCATGGGAATTGTTACCTTTCGCCGGTATGGATTCGGAACAATCTCAGGATCTTTTAGCGTAAGCGGACCCAGCTCTTTGATTTTTGTTCCGTGTGCTCTACCGGGACCTGCAGGGAGACGATGCAAAGGAGCAGGTGTTGGTGTGATATATACTTCTCTCGCGAGAGCAGCAAATTTCATCACATGAGAATTCTCGTCGTACCCAGTGTCGTATGGGTTGACGTTTACTATCATGACCTGCAAAATATGTCAGTAGAAAGAAGCTGTGGGGCCAAGCATACCACTTACGGCCCTTCCGTCGCCCACGAAATAATCCATGAGCGCCTCAGTGAGTTTGCTGTGTCTGAATGGGACAACAGCCAATCCTTTTTTCACATCTTTGGTATCCATTCTGCCCTCTTTCCCGACTCCTTCCTTGGACAAGCTCATGGCTAGTTTACGTTGGTTTGAACGCATGACTTCCATGCATTGCCCAAGAACCATGAGTGATTTATTGATATTACCAGCTTCCTTGAGACGGTCCCCAGTAGTGTGCGTGTGTTTGGTACGCTCAGACCCGGCGAGATCGACAAGTGTCAGCCGTGATATCTGAAGGGCACTGGGATCCTGAGGAGTATGACGATGCCTCAATAATGCTATCAAACGTCAAGTCAACTTACATTTTTCTCGCCTCGATGTACTCTGACGACTTTGATTATAACCATGCCATGACTTCGACTGCTCTCGCTGTTGGCCAATGTACCGAAGACTCGTCGGTGGAGTTGTCCCAGTTTCACAAGGGCTTTGGCTTGGGTAGCAGTGTGGATACGGAACTGACGTAGTCCGGCGATGTACTTTCCGCCGGATGCCGAATCTGAATTGTCAGAGGGCGGAGAGGATTTGAGGGGCAACGCAGTTCGCGCTAGCACCAAGGCTTTATCACAGGCCGACCGTGGATGGCTTTCGTCAGGTTCCATGGATGAATCCTCTTTGACAGAAGTGAGAAGATCATACACCTTTTCGTTATAAACTTCGGCGTAGGAAATCCAAATCGTATACTCATAGTTTCTGTCCACCTTGATGACAGTAGGATCGACGTCCGAATCTGAAGCTGTGACGTCTAGATGCTGGCCAAGAACTTCGGCCAATGCGGGTTCTGGCACTATTTGAGGTGGCTTTGAATCAGTGGCATCGGCGGGTTCGATTCCGTGCAGTCGGACAGGACGAAACTGCAAGTATGATTAACGACAGGTCATGATGCATTTTAGAAGATTCACCTTTCCATCGCCATGCAATCCTTCGATACTATTAAATATCACATCCAAAGATCTCGGCAATATCCCAGCACTGTTTTCCTTAGCTCCTCCCTGAACAGTGTACGTCTTTCCCGAGTTGGTTACGCCGTATGCAAACAGTAGGCTACTTTGTCCTTGCAGGGCGTCCTGGACTAACGGTAAAGTAGTTTTTGTGAAGAAGTCAGATTGTGATGTATTTGGCAGGAACACATGCGAGAAGGCATAAATGGAAGAAGGTGGGACTGTAGACGGTCGAAATCGAGAGGGGTTGTTTTGTGGGTCATGGGGATCTGTCATCCTGACAGACGTCTCGGAGAGTGGTGTTAAATATGGTTGAGATATTGGATCATCACCACCTAAATGAGGTCTGATCCGTAGATAGGCCTGTAGGAATTCAGTGGAAATATAAAAACAATGTATACCTGACTTACCATCATAGGTTCGCGGTCTACATTCCGCGAGGCGGTTGGCTGGTTAGCAACTTTGCGAGTGGCCGCTTGCTTGGAAGTAACCTTCGCCGAGGATGCTACTTCAACTGAGTTTTCTCGATTCACCAATGGCTTCCGCGAAGCGGTTTTTTTGACGGTTTTGGCGTCTGCCACCGGGACTTCGAGTATGGTAGACCTTGTTGTGGCAGCGCGTGCTCTAGTCGTTCTTGTGGTGGTGGGTTCTACAGTCCGAGCCGAGGCCCGCGTTGCGACCGTTGGTTTTGGTGTCATTGCTCTTGAAGCTAGACACACGAGTTTGCAGGATGAATGAAAGCCCAAGCAACCACGTGACACTGATAGACGCGTTCTTTGCGTCGTGCATTCTTTATTGAGAATGATAGCGTAGATTGTAGATATATGGTCGCTTTCCCGTGAAAAGCATACCCTAAGGGTCACAATAGGATAATTGAAGAAACCTTGCTATACAGTCTATACTTACTTCACCTACAATGTCCAACTCGGACTTGCGAACGCGATCACGTGGTTTTATCTCGTGAGCGCGTCGTTGATTCAAGATTTCAACTTCTTGACCTCAACCTAATTCGTCTGTTCCGACACGATTATGGTCGTCGGCAGAGATTCACCAAAGCGCCGTCGATCTATTGCCGTCTCCAGCCATAACAATCCTAATATTCTCCCAAGAGCAAAACGGCGCGCCCATAGCATAGTCTCAGGTGATCGCTTGAGTCCTCTCGCGAAAGCTCGTCGCTCCCTGGTATGTTATCAGTTCAGCCACAAACTGTCTGCTTAGTACAAATGAATGCAGGTCCCACGAAAGAGCATTCTGAAGACGTTTACCAATATCCATGTTGCTGAAAGTTCTTCAGGATCGTCACAGCCTCAGCCTCAGGCCCAGTCACAGTCCCAACCATCTACCGCAGATGATCCCAATGCTACTGAATCGATGGACCTCACCAGTGACTTCCACACAAGAACGCACGACAATACCATGAGTAAATCATTTGCTGGAAGGCGTGTCAGCTTCGCAGATCGTATAGAAATCAAGCTCATCCAAGGTGCGAAAAAAAAACAAAACACCAATAGCACTAGATTCTCGCAGTCATCGCTTGTCGCTGGAAGCCCCACCGAACAGCGCTCCCAGGTTGTCACTGATGAGAATGCCTACCCAGGTGCTGTCTCTAATGTCCGACGGCGCAGCTCAATTCGGCATTCTTTTGCAGGCAGTGAAGGTGAAGATATGGATCTGTCATCAATTGGCCCGTCTGCCTTTCTTCATGCTGGGGAGTCTGCTATTGTGGACGACAAGTTCGACGGCGAGGAGTATGATGACATGGATGTTACTGAAGTTATTCATGGGGGATTCATTCGGAAACCCTCATTGTCGATTGGTCTGCGTCGTCCATTGACACAAATATCCCAAACAAATGACCAGGACTATGGGCACGTTGAAGATCAAGAGGAACAATCCTTCACGTCCGGCGACTCACAGCTACAATCAGACGATTCTGATGAGAGTGGGATGGAGTATACTATGCCTTTGGACAAGTCACTGTGGCCTTCTGCGGAACATGACGAAGCATGGCTTGCTTTGAGGAAAGAAACTCATTCAGGAGATACACCAATTGAACCTGAGCTATCCTCCGACGACCTTGATCACCCAAACGTGGGTGACGGAATGGATCTTGATCATGCAGAGCAAAGGTTGATACGGGCTCGAGACTCGCTGTCCTCCACTCAACTCATACTTGATGATGATACATTCTCGAGCACAGAGGGAAGTTTTCGGGATGAAGGTGGTAGCGGTGATCAGACCATTAATGTCAGCAAAGTTTATGGTCAGACGGGTTTGGGTGAGCAAGGAAACATAGGTTATCAGGAATCAACGATGGATGAATCTGAAATATACGGGGGAATTGTTCCGCCCGTCCACTCCACTCCACGACAATCTAAAGTGCAGCCACCATCTCACGAGCCAACTCCGGCACCCACAGCACCATCACTCACTGTTTTTCAACCGCCTCTCTCAAATCTAGCTCCCGGTTCGGCCCCCGCACCGTCTAGCCCGCTACTACACCGTCCAGCAGTTCCTGTACCATTTTCCTTTACTCCCAGACCCCAGGACTCATCAAACTCTAAAAATTTTACGACAGCCCCAACGTCCCCATCGAAAAACAAATCCAGACAAACCTTTTCTGCTGCCTTCGCACCTCCCGTTGCTCGGCTAACACCCAAAAAGGGGTCTGTAACATCACCTAACAAAAGATCTCGACCAAATGAGGAGGGTGATACTGAAAACGGTGATGCAGACAAGCCTGGTCCAGCTAAACAGCCTGCCGTAGCAGTCAAATGGCCGCACGCTGCGTCTCTTGAGAAATCTGTTACACCCGCAGCTTCTTCTCCAAAACCTAAACCTCTCTCCCCTCGTAAAAAAGCGCCATTCCAGGTAGCGAGCGCTTCTGGGCAGCGTCCCTCATCGTCTCTTAGGAGGCCTTCTGACTATTTTGCACGGAGGAAAAGCTTTGGTACCGGGCTGGGTTCTAACCTCGCCGAGGAAGATAGAGCACCTGCCGTCAATACGAGATCTTCCTTGAAGAAGGGTGGTGGAGGCCTTGGCCGTATGAGCCTGGGTTCAGGTCCTGGTAATACTTGGACTCGGCTTGAGAACGATTCCGGATCGGACTTCACCCATGCTAAAGCGGAGGAAATGGAGGCGCAGCAATGCGTCCGCGAGGCTTCTCGTCAAGCGGTAGCCTCTCCCAGCCCGACAAGAGGATCCCCAGCTCCAGCTTCTCCCAGCTCCAGTTCGATTCGACCTGTTTCCCCTGTTGTACTTCAACTTTCCGCTGATCACGTACGCACACCTTCCCCTGATGTACCTGCTGTTGACATCTCTACCTTACTTGGGCCTGAAGAATTTGGAGAGAAAGATACTGTCGACGAGACGAATATCAACCCCACGGAGCAATGGAGAGACGGCGTGGAACCCAGTGAGTTTGTTGACGATGATGGGGTAAGGAAATTTGCACCTCTCGCTTAGTTTCCAGCCATGCTAATCCCCGACGCAGCCGCCGATATCGATTGAGCAGTTCTTCGCCATGACAAAAATAAAGTTCATGGATGAATTGACAGCTCCCAGGCGCTCCACGCATCCTTCTCAGCAACCTGCCCGTCAAGCACGTAATCCCGATGACATTCCCATGTCTGAATACGTGAATGCTATGGGGATAGATGTTCCGCAGCTAATTTTATACTCTCGCGTCTCCAAAGATTTGCAAGCTTGGGTAGAGAAGAGCAAGGCAGATTTCGCGCAAGCGGAAGATGAAGCCGCGAAGATCACTCCAGAACTATTTACAGAGTATTCGAGGGCAGACGAAGAAGGTCAGGCAGAATTGCTGGTAAGTCCTGATCATCCCTCAAGGACTGCTGTCATGGTGACGCCATTTCATAGCACCAACTTCAGTTGATTCGGACGAACACTAGAGGTCTTGCTAAATCTGACTGGTACGACTGGAAGCTGCAATGGCTCGAAGGTTTGCGAATTACTGCTGACAAGGTTTTCAAGTCACTTGAGATGGTAAGTTGATAATTACATTTCTATTACAGATTTGTGACGTTTGCAAAAGGACGCCAGGATACTTGAAGGCATAACGACGACAGCCGACCAGGTAGTCCCAGCACTTCAGCAGGAATATGAAGTGATCATGGAGGAATTGGAGAAGGAGAATGCAGAAGTAGCTGAGATTGAAGCCAGTGATCAAGATTACCTGAATGAGCTCAAGGCTTCCATCGCCGAGCAGAAGTAAGAACTTACTTGGCCCCTTTTGCTTTTGTGTCGTACTAACTACCTTGCAAGTATTGAGGTGGAAGCACTTCAGGCTGAGGTAGCGGAAGGACAGGCCCAGCTCCTTTGGCTTCAGGAGAGGCTCGAAGAAGTCGATGCCCAGAAACGAGAAGCAAGTACTGCTATCACGGATGCACGAAGGATATTGCATATACAGAAGAACAGTACACGAACCGAGGTGATTAAGCTTGCAGGTTTAGTTCCTTCGCCCCTTTCTGTGGCCAGTTGTTGACAGTAGAATTATCCCAGAGGAACTCGAAGCGTTGGAAGATCTGCACATGTTCCGCGCGACGAAAGTGAACTCTGACCTCTTTGAATATGTGTATGCTTCGCAATTGCTGGTTTCGATTCCCTGCAGGAATTTTATGCCCATGATTGCTCGCGTGGAAATAACAAGGTTGGAGAAAGCTCATCCAAGATTCAAAGACGACTTCCCTCGTCTGAGCAACTTTCTTGTGGACATGGCCAAGCAACAAATTGTCCACAGAAAAAGCCTTGCTGTCCGTCAAGTAAGTTATGCATTGCTTCTCCTGCATCCAACGTGCCTCGAACATCTGTACCTAGATTGTGCAACGCCTGGGCGACTATTGGTCCTCGTGTGCACAGCTTAGATCTCAGCTGAAACTCCTTACCATCAAGTATCCCGTGGAAATCGAAATATTGCAGAAGTCGACCAAGGAACTCTCCGCCTTCAAAGCAAAAGTTATGGTATTGTTCCCTGCAGTCAAAGCAAAAGCTTTTGTTTCGTTTGTGTTTACGCCGAAGACATTCTGCTATTGGCCTATGTCGATTGATTCACTACAATATGACGTGGAGGTGGCGTATGGCGCAATCGAGTGAGGTTCCCCTCCGCAATCTTCTGGTAAATAATGTTGACAGTCTTTGATAGCGCTGGTCCTATCCTCAAGGCAGTTACAGAGCGCCTCCAACAAGCCAGCCTCGAGGACAATTATGCATGTCTCCTGGATGCATGCATTGAAGCTCAAGATGTGTATCATTAGGCTATTTATCTTCTCACAACACCTGAGATATCTTCGTAAACATTTCTTTAACTTTCTTGTTAAGCTTTTTGTATAATGATCTTCGTTACTCCTGTAGATAGTGAATAGATGATACTACTAGTGTGACACATCAATCAAGACGGGTGACATTATAGATACAGAGGCGTAAACTGCATGACGATAGATGAGGGCACGATAATGAAGGTACATAGATACCATAAATTGTAGACTACATGACCATTTGACCCAGCTCAGCTAGAAGGACTGATAGAACTTGCCTATCCCCCTGGACAATATCCAACTCCAGCCCACATATTTTATGAATAGCATCCCACTCTGACGCCGCGACACGTGCCGAACACGCCATCTGGTTTAGGCCCCGTTGAGATTCCAAGGCAGCAGCTCGCGTCGCCTCCGCATTTTCTTGGCTGCGCACGACTGCCTCCTCAACAGCACGACCATGAACAGCCTGTGCCTGTCTTAACTGATCCTCCAACACCGATGTATACGCTGCCTGCTCCTCCTCCATGCGTCGTTGAATCTCCATGTTCCCGCACAGCTGCGCCTCCATATACGCGACACGATTTGCCAACTCATGCGCCTCGCGCGTTCGAGCCTCCTTAAGGTTATGCATTTCTTGCTCCATAGATTGCAATTGATATAACCTCTCCTTAGCTGTGTTCTCCACAGAGGCCAGCTGCAGCCGCAAGAGAGTCACGGTAGCCCCACCCACTGTCGAAACCTCGGATGACATGTCATACTGCTGCTTATTGGGATGAAATGCAGGCGACGGCGTCACTTCCGGCAGTAAAACCTGTGAGATAGAGCCAAAACCGCCCGGTGAGTTCAATGCACTAAGGCACGGACTCTCCGGGATGTCGAGAGCAGATGTACTTGGACTAGGAGAAACTGCACCTGATCGGAAGGGCGCAGGGATGTCTGAGAGCATATGCTCAATTTCGTCTTCCCCTAATGTCTTCGAAACCTCTGTCGCCAACTGCTCCCACGACAGGATAGAACCCCGTGCCTGCTTCCCGCTCCCTTGCTGAGGTGGGCGAAGAGACAATGACGACGAATCCTCGTCAGGAGGCAGCGGGGAAAGATATGACATATTGGCGCGAGTTGGCAGCAGATTGGCTCGTGTGGGAGTCTGAGGAACAAGACGTTTGCGAGTTTGGATCCGAGGCATGGCTGGCGTCGGTGCACCAAGTGCAGCAACAGGCGCCAAGAGCATCTCGACATCTTCTGCTTCACTGTCCTCACTATTGACTTCAGAAATGTGCGACATGTTAGCGGGTCCTCGGGGACTGGGGCTAGGGCTTCCATTGTTGGAAGCCTTTCGAGAGCGACGAGCAATAAGCGAGTCATAATCTGATGAGAGTGGAGATGGACTGAGTTGGGAGCTCTGTTCCTGTGCAGATCTTCGGACAACTGAGGTTTTCACAATAGGAGTTTTAGGGGTGTGAGGCGTAAAAGAGCCCGAAGATGATGTGGAAGAAGCAGGACGAGGTATAGAAGATTGCACAGCAGAGACGGAAGTCGCAGTTTTGACTGATTTCATAGGTCGCGCGGGTGAAACTTTGTTGCTGGATGGTGTAGAGGAACTTTGCTTGGAGGGAGTAGATAAGGTGGCATTCACTACGCTGAGGTTGTTCTTTAGTGCTGCACGTTGTGGCAGGGGGCTGATAGGACGAGATCTCTTCTCAGACGGTGAGCAACCAGACTCTACTTTTCCCTGCAAGGGCCTGTCTTCCTTCTCATCGTCTGAATTAAAGCGTCTGCGCGAACCCGTTCGTGGAGAAGGTGGTTTTGAGGGTTCCACGACTGCTGACCGAGGACGGAGTTTGGGCAACGCAGATGCCGACCCAAGATTTTTGGGACGAAGTGAAGAGGTCGGCCTAGTGGCACCGACCCCTACAGAATCAAGAGACTTTGTGGGTTGCTCATCCATAGACCTTTGCAATCCAGCAGACACTCGCCGGCGAGTGGCTGTCTTGGAATCTGGCGTACCAACACGTTTCAATGGTTGTGTCGGAGACTTGACGTCGCCCATCGAGGTGCGGGGTGCGGACGGCTTGAGGCTAATAGCACTGAGACGACGGGAACTGGGGCTTCGTGGCTTCTTGGAAGATTTATCTGTACCTCGAGCATCCTTGTTTATCACATCCACAAAAGCCTTGCCAGCAAGATTCAAAGAATGCCTTATGGAACTCCTAGTGGAAGGTTTTGCACGAGGGCTGCTACTGGGAGCCACTGAATTGGAAATTTTGTCCATGTGAGTGAAACTTTGGAATAATAATGAATATTATTAGCGTTCAACCTAATAACGTGACGTCTATTTGCGCATGTTTCGTTCTACACCTCTTACCACATAAAACGACCGACACTCTCCCTCGGTAGATATAAAAATACATACATCGTCACCGCATTGATTCCCCCATACCATATTCCTTCAAGAGCCAACCCCCACGTAGGAACATTGACAACTTGACATCTTAGCAAGATATAAGGTATCAAAAAATAACGTGGTTCTAACAATGGTGTCGGTAACAGCGTGGGCAGAACGAGCACTGGCAGGATCAGCGTCTGAAGCAAGGTTTGCTCGCGGCCTAGAGACGTTCGTTCAGCCGATCGAAATTTACTTCCACAACACATCCACTTACCAACACGCAAGAACCACGCCCACGTACACGCCACATATACAGGAATTAATATGTAAGGCACAATAGGGTGGAACAGGTATATCCGGCGCCACAAATAAAAGGTATAATGTCGATTATCGGAGAGCAGGAATGGATGATGAATCCTGTTTAAAATGTGAAAGGACAATGTTGTAAGAATATGAGAATACCAACGTAAAGAATTTGACTGTGACCCCCATCGCAAGCCAGAGGATCATGGTGAGGAACACGCGTCTATAGACCCTTTGAGTTTCTGGGGTACAGAAGAAATGAATGATACATACAAATTGCTCCCAAACATGCGTTTCCACACATCGTGGGTCAGTTTACGAGGTCCGCCGACATCACATATGAGAGTTGGCCATCCAAATGCAGTCGAGAAAGCAATAAAGTAGTACAGCTGTGGTATGTGAAACGCTGGTATGTGATTGGCCTTGTCACCTGCTCAAAGTTAACCAATAAAACCTCCTTCGTTCGAAACAAGCATACCCAGGACAACTCCACCGTTGTAAAGCACAAAGACCGCGAAAGCAGCCACAACCAACGTGTATGGGATGAACGATGGCAGGATATCCACAAGGACTGGCGGCACACTCAGTATTGATCGGACCAAATCCCCTGAAAACAAGTTTGAAGTGAAAAATAAATTGTGCTACGATCAGCCAAGAAGCATAGGGAAATGCACATACCTGGGGTGGCAGACAGGGCTGGAGGATCGTGAAGTTTCCTCGGTGGTGAAGCACCAGGTACCGCACGTCTAAATCGCAGGTACATGAGCTGAGTCGCCGCATATGCGTAGAGAACCCAAACTATATTGGTTTGGCGAAAGGTACAACTTATGAGGCCTAGCTGCCACCCACAAATGCACATCCGTCAGCTGTTTGATCAGGGAATGGGGAGAGCAAAAACACACCAAAGCCGCAAGCCAATGCCGATCTTGCGAAGCTGCAACCACCGTCCAGACAACAAACACAAGACTCGGAACTTCCGTGTAATATAAAAACCCGAAAAACCATGCTATAGGAAACAACCCTAACACGAGCGCGTCTGCAGTTGGAACAACCAACGACAACGGTGGTCGTACTCGTTTATGAAAACACACGAGATGCGTTAGGATGAGCGGAAGCGACATTAGTGCTAACACCGTTGTCAGCCGGAGCATAGGCAAAGTACACTTGAACATGAAAACACGCTTCAGCAATACACTCATGACATATCTGTAAGTTCGCGCGTTAAACAGTGAACTCCCGTTATTTTGACTGTGGACGTATGCTCACAGTCCTGGTGGAGTGGTGATTTTGGGATCCCAGGTTGCAAAATCTCCTCTACAGTAAGCCTGGGCTTGTGGAATGTGAAATGGTTCGTCCTTGAGGTTTCTATAGTAAATCAGTCTGTACAAACAAGGCTATGTTGGCTCAGAGTACCATGTATGGTTCATCGATGATGACATTGAATTCCTTGAGAACAGTTACGCAAACTCCACAGAACAACACATAATAATGGATAGCCGTCGCCATTTCGCGGCAGGAGGTCGGTCAAAGTTAATAGACTTACGTAAGAAGGATTGTCAATAAATGTAGCTTGCGGCGTATAAGGTATACCTTCATATCATAGTTTACAAAATATGTAGAGGATAATAACAGTACAAAAGTTCCGCTTTCTCAATATATGTGAACTGTCATGCACTTAGATCAAGACCATCTAGAGCAGGAATGGGCCTCTCAGCCTGCGGTGTGATCCTCGCGCCGTGGCGGCGTTCCTTCGAGTCCTTGTAGTCGACGATCGCGGACTAGTAATACAAAAGTCAGAAGCTACGAACAAAAACATCGGCAGGCATTGACACACATGGGCTGTGACTCTGTTGTCCCAAAGAACGACGGTGTTAGGCGACCACTTCACACGAGCCTGATTGTCAGCGCCCTTGCTTATGTGGTCATACAAGAAATTCAAAATGGCGTCTAGATGGTATGAGCCGACACAGTGAGCAACATTATGCATCACAATACTAACCTGACTCCTCGCGTTTGAGTCCGACGATACGACGAGTAAACTGACGGTTGACATAAAGTGCCTCTGCTCCAGTAACAGGATGCTTTCGGACAACAGGGTGGATGTTCTCCACGGGCTCTCGTCGAACAACTCCACCTCGTTTCCCAGAGCGCGAAAAGTTGGCTTGTTCGACCCCGGAATGCACCGCTTTCAATGTACGCAAGAAAGCGACGAACTGGGGGGACAATTTGTTCAGGGCCGCAACCTGAGAATTGAAGAGCGTGTCGCCTCCGGTAGAGGGAAGTGACAGGAGGAATAAAGTGGTGAGCCCTGGAGGTTGCAACTCATATGACACGTCAGAGTGCCAGTGACTGGTGGTGATGCTGTCTTCGAGTTCAAAGTTGTACGTCGAATTGGCATCTCTTGGATTCGTTGTTCAACCGAAGGAAATACACGGAGAGGAATGATCGCATACCTGTATACGAGATGGATCTCTGGATAGTCTTTGGGGTGGCCAGAAGTGGGATGGATGTGAAGGCTATTACATGGAGAAATAATCGGTAAATGACAGGGAATGGAGGACAAAGATCGATTTTACCGGCCGAAGTGCCGTCCCCATTCCCGATAAAATTCTGGGCCCTCGTCCAAAAAGTCCTGTTGGTCTTTGAAAACCATCAAGCCCCTGCGAGCGACCTAACCGACTGTGAGCAAAAGATATTCTGAGAGAAACATAAAACGATCTGCCTCCAATGCAAGTTGGTCCCTGCCATCGCTGTCCAGCTGCACTAGATTGACACCCTCCACTTCCGTGCCCAGAACGGGTGTCAAGTCAACGACCTTTGTAGCGTTAGCCAAAAATGATCGTGGGTTGGCATGCTTGAGTGCACGATGGCCAGGATCAACATGGTCAAAAGGTTCCAGAGGTGGATAAGTATCTTTCAAAAAGAGGGGTTTGAGATGTTCGTAGCTGTAAGGTTCCTCTTCTTTCTGCACGATCTGTGTCACGGTGGTTGACATTTCTTACAAGCTGTCTTGAACTCCGTGGTACGCTGCGCGCAAGACGTTCATCCTATATAACATATCAGATTTCGCCATTCATGGGCAGGATGTCGAGATATTCAACAACTTCCACCGCATATGGTGTGTCTACTGGTGGGTGATGAATTTCCACGCAACCGAAACAGGTGATTCGGCCGCGCGAGGCTGAGCGTGTCCTATAGGGCAGTATACTTATAAGTGCCCTTCTATGTAATTGTTCTTGGATTCAAGTTCTGTGTGCTTCCCGCGGCCGTTTAGCGCTTGCGTGAGATGTGTCATCTGACAATAATGAGAACAATAAGGTCCTGGTCTTGTGGTCTTACAATTCCTCTTTTGGACCACCACTCTACTTCGGATACACTGAGCAACCATCTTATGTCGCTCACAAAATCGCATATCCAACTCTTGAATGCAGTACTAAACATCCACGAAATGCATCTTCGAACTTGCAATCGATACCCTGGCAGATTCTTCGTAGTGGGACAGCTTTTTGTCTTGATCGGGCAGTGCGGATAGCTTCGCCCTTATTGTCTAATTGTCTTGCAGGGAATGCATATATCTGGACCACCCTTAAATCGATCTTATTGAAAAGACCGTCAGCAATCTCATTGTTATCTCCACGTCCCTTCCTTCCCTGCCGTGGTCCCTCACCCGCCACTGCTCTTCGTCAACAGTCTTTCCATTTTATCATGGAGGAATTCAAGGCATACCTTAGTTCATCTGACAATGTCCAAACCCCTGACACATTGCGCGCTCGTCGACTGCCCGACGTGCCGGAAGATGTCGACTTCGTCATGGAACACCTGAACGACCCTAATTACGACCTAAAGAAGCCACCTTCTATGCATTCGAACACATACGACCTCAATCAAGGGAAGTTCCACTCATCTGAAATAGACAGTGAGTCCCAGGACGACTACTCCATCGGGCGAGCGGAGTCCAGGAACTCAACTGCTATCGATTTCGATGAGTGAGCCATTCTCATTCTATCTCAACTCCCTCTAATGTATCTATAGCGAGTCTCCGTATCCCGAAGTCCGTGCCGCCGTCGCGAGCGTGGATGATCCGTCAATGCCTGTGAACACTTTCCGAATGTAAGATTTTGGCATGGAACTTATTGGAATGTTTTTTGAAGTAATTGAATATCCAGGTGGTTCTTGGGATTGTTTTTCACGATAGCTATTTCTGGGCTGAATCAATTCTTCTCTATGCGATGTTCGTTTTTCTTACTGTTGCATTGTCAAATCTAACATTTCCTCTAGACCCCACGGTCTATGTTACTGGAATTGTCGCGCAGTTGCTGTCGCTTCCGATGGGCAAAGGACTCGAAATAATCCTTCCGACCAACAGATTCACCACATTTGGTTACGTTTGGTCGTTGAACCCCGGACCTTTCAACATCAAGGAACATGTGTGCGTTACCGTCATGGCCAACAGCGTCATCGCTGGTGCGTATGCTACAGACGTTCTCCTCTCGCAGAAGATATTCTACGGTCAGACTTTGTCTTGGGGCTACCAGATTCTTGTCACCCTTTCCACCCAAATCATTGGTTTCTCTCTCGGCGGTCTACTTCGTCAGTTTGTTGTTTGGCCTTCGAGTATGATTTGGCCTGGCGCCCTCGTCAACTCGGCCCTGTTCAATACGCTTCACAGGAACTATGGAAAGCGTGACCGCGGCCACATTACCCGTGAACGCTTCTTCCTCATCGCAATGGGTTGTAGTTTCATTTGGTTTTGGTTTCCCGGATACTTGTTCACAGCGCTGAGCGTCTTCAATTGGGTATGCTGGATAGTACCCAATAACGTACCAGTCAATATACTTTTCGGTACGAATACTGGTTTGGGCATGGGCGTCCTCACATTTGATTGGTCGATGATCGCCTACCTCGGTAGCCCTCTGGTTACTCCTGTGCGTCGTGCCCTTCACTTTTTTCTTACTTTGGACTCTAAATTAATCCGTGTGTAGTGGTGGTCCGCATTGAATATTATGATTTCTTTCGTCGCTGTTTTCTGGGTTCTTACCCCCATTCTCTACTGTACGTTGTGTTTTCTCACGTTCGGTATTCTGGGCCTTACTCCGTTCTTTTTCAGTTACTAACACATGGGATTCGGCTTTCCTCCCTATCTCCTCATACATGACTTTCAATAATAAAGGTCTGCCCTATGACCCAGCAGCTATTGTCACAAATGGCCTCTTTGACAAGGCGAAATACGAGGCATACTCCCCTTTGTTGATGCCCGCCGCTCTTGCTATGGGGTACGGTGCCGGCTTCGGAGCTTTCACGTCTATCTTTGTCCATACATTCTGTAAGTTGCATTCTTCCCTCGTTTGTCGAATCTTCTGTTTACGGCTCTTTCGCAGTGTGGTTCCGCCGTGACATAGCGCGCAGATTTAGAAGCACTCTGAAGGATGAGCGCGATATCCATTCGCGTTTGATGCAAGCTTATCCCGAAGTTCCCGCTTGGTGGTACGGAGCCATCGGGATCATATCCATGCTGTTCATGTTGGTCGGGGTCTCGGTTTATAATACTCAACTTCCTGCTTGGGCTGCTATCATCGCCTTCATACTTGCTTCAATTACAGTGATTCCCGCAGCCATGCTGCAAGCGATCACCAATCAGACCTCCGGCTTCCAGATTATGCACGAACTTATTGCCGGCTACATGATTCCAGGTCGTCCTGTGGCCAACATGCTCTTCAAATGTATAGCGTATATTGGTGCTAACCAAGCAGTCGCATTTGCCCACAGTCTCAAGTTGGGACATTACATGAAGATCCCCCCCCGCATGATGTTCTCAGTCCAGCTTGTTTCTACTACCGTCTGCTGCTTTGTCGTGCTTGGGGTGCAGAACTGGGCACTAAGCAATATTGTGGATATATGTACGCCTCACCAGCCACAAGGCTTCGTTTGTGCTCCCTCCAAAACATTCGGTACCTCATCGTTGATTTGGGGTGGTATTGGTCCTGCACGTATCTTTGGCGAGGGTGCTCCGTAAGTCTAAAATTACGCTTTCTTTCCAGCGCATCACTAATGTTTATGTTCCAGCTATTCTGGTGTTCTGTGGTTCTTTGGCGTAGGCGCTCTTGCCCCCATACCATTTTACTTCCTTGCTCGTCGCTTCCCATTGTCTTTCTGGCGATATATCAACGTCCCGGTTTGCTTCGCCGGGATTAATGCTATGCCACCTGCCACAGGAATCAATTATATATCATGGGGAATGGTGGGCTTCATTTTCAACTACTTCATCCGTCGCTTCCACTTCAGATGGTGGATGCGCTACAATTACATATTGTCTGCCGCCCTCGACGCTGGCGTCGCGATAAGTCTGGTCGTAGTCTTCTTCGCTGTCCAGTATCCGAAGGGTGGCTTCAACATCAATTGGTGGGGCAATACGTGAGTGGCTTTTTCATCCTTTACGAAGTGTGCTAAACAGGTATTGTTACAGTGTATGGATGAAGACAGCGGATGCGATGGGCATTCCTCTCCGTCTACTGCAGCCGAATCAGACCATTGGTCCTCAGGCGTGGTCTTAGTTATTGGTCGTATTGACGGTACACTTTCAGCCTCCAGAGACACTTTCTCCTTCTGCACATTGACTGATGACCATCATACCCTCTTGTATTGCATATCACATCAACACCAACTCTTTTACATCCTTTGTTCTAAAATTATTCTTATCATCATTTGGGCTTTCATTACGATATATACGCATTGTATATTACAATATACTTACCATGACTGCAATGAAATCACATTGCCACGAAACCGGTTTTGCACAACCTGCTCTGAGAATGCAGTTGTTGTGCGGAGATGAGTACCAAAGATGAAGCAGCGTGGTGTGAGACACTAAGTATCCTGGTCTACACTTTTGAGTACAGTTGCTATATCTCAATCAGTAGCACAGAATACACGGTTAAAGGCCTGGCGGACCTATCTGCATCGCACAAGAAATAATCCACAGCCAACATCACGTAGGTAAACCCCATATTCTAACCTCCCTACCAGTAGCACCCCAAATCTCCCTTCCTTGCTCACCGAACACTATATCTGTCACTTCTCCCCCTTCCTCAAGTTTGAGGAGCTCTTCCCAAGTTTTGTGAGCGAAAATACGTGCGCCCAAGTTACCTGCTACCCCCAAGAACTGTGCACTCGTATCGTACAATACCCTATTTACTTTGAAGTCATCCCCGAGGTTGATGGAGTGTGCTGCCTTCTGTTTCCTTAGATCCCAGATCGCAACAGACGAGAGTGAGTCAGGACCGAGGAGGTGATATCCGTTCTCCGAGAACGCGAGTGTGTGAACAGTGAAGGGGGTGCCTTGGGGAGGCACGAGGGATGCGGCGATTGCTCCTAAACGAATATCATAAATCTGAATAGTCGACGTTGGGGTGCCAAGGGCTAGCAATGTACCATCCGGATGGATTGACAGGGAGGTGAAAGACTCGTCTGAGGGAGCGGATCTAAAGACCTGTGTAAAGTTCGACAGGTCATGGAGTGAATACGTCTTGTCGGTAGAGGACAAGGCAATGATGGTTGATGTCGGATGGACAGCCAAGCCTGTGAGTTCACCCTTGTGCGACCTGATTGTGCTTTTGGGAATATATTCATTTGACGTGGCATCATGAGACCATATTTTAGCAATCTTGTCTGCTCCAGCAGAAATCAAGAGCGTAGAGTCACCGTCACGCTCACGGAAGGCTACATGGTTGACCTTCTTTTGGTGACCCTTTAAGGAAGCCAATACCTTGTCCGTGGCGCGATCGTATAACTGCACAACCTTATCGTTCCCTCCTGTCAGGAATTGCGATGGATTCGTGCGAGATACTGCCAGCGAGGTGATTCCAGCCGGTGAAGCCGAATGAAGGGATGGAATAGTATGCGTGGCAGTAAAGGTTCTGACTTCAGCAGCATTGGAGTACCCTGGGGGTGGCTTTCGCTTCTTACGTGCCGCCGAGAGGGTTTGATGCGTTTCATCAATTTGAGCAACAATCGAACTTGGAATGCCTTCTTCGGCAGGAACGCCTTCAGCCATCTCAACATCCTCTGTAGTATTCGTTGAAAGTGTAATCCCAATCGTAGCTTGAACATTTGCCAGTGCTCTGAAGAAAGGGTGTCAGAAGAGCAGGCTTTTCACAGACAAAAACTCGTACTCTCGAGCCGCGTCACGTTCTCGAATGAGGCGCGCAACGACACGGGTTGCTGCATCCTGGGCATAGAGAGAAAAACTCAATTCTTGACGACAAGAATTGTACTGTTGCTTCAAAGTGAAACTATCAAGAACAAGAGCATCCCACTCGTTTTGAAGGGTATGAAGAAGTGCTGGGATTGACGTATGGGTAGGTGGGCGCGGCGGAGCTGTTTCTGGACCTATATAATCGAATTAATGAGGATACGTTGACGGCGGACGCGTCGAAAGTGAACCTACTAGCTTCGATAGAAATGAGATCAGACTCTTCGAGCTTGTCGCCAGTTATCGGGTCAGTGCCATTTTCTTTGATATATTTGAGAATGAGACGGCGCTCATAGACTTTCTTGGATTTCGTTGATACCACAGGCTCCTGGGGAGGTTCCCCTGAGATCGCACAGAAAAACATCGAGGAAACAGATGCTGAGAGGATTGTTGGGAAAGTTTTCAACCTTTGTTTTCGCTTGTTTACTGTCAAGGCTTTCTCTCATACACTGGCATGTCCGAAAAACAGCAGCGACTCGTCTTGTCCATCATCGAGTTTCTCAACCAGTCCATCGATGATGGCACGGTGAAAGCGGACGATAGGGAGAGCCTTGAAGTAGCCAGTGCGTCACCTTCCCAGCCTGATTATAAATTCGTCGTACAGACACACATTAGTCCAGTGTATAGCTGAAGCATTTGGCGTTGATCCCTCAAACCAAGAGCAGGCTGCGCACCTCAGCGTCAAGCCAGCTACCCTTCAAACTATTTTTGACGTTTTCATAAAGACCCGGGACAAGATTGGCCCAAACGCAGCACCTGCGTCTTCATCTGCTTCTGCATCAAAACCGACGACACCGTCGGCTGTAGACATAGCCCAAGCTGAGAAGCACAAGCAGTCCGGAAACTCTTATATGTCCAGCAAGGAGTTTGACGAGGCCATCGACGCGTACAATAAAGCTATCAATCTTAATCCCACAAACCCGGTTTATTTCTCCAACAGAGCGGCAGCATATTCAAGCAAAGGCGATCATCTGTCTGCAATCAGTGATGCGGAACAAGCTATCGCGGTTGATCCTCGATTTGTCAAGGCATATCATAGACTTGGGCATGTTATTAGACGTTTTTGAAGTCCTTCAGAATACTTGAACAGGCCTTTTTTAGACATGCTCAGTACTCGCTCGGTGATTTCCAATCCGCGGCAGACGCATTCGAAAGAGGGCTCAAACTGGATCCCACAAATGCAAGCCTAACGACCGGCCTTCAGAACGCGCAAGCACGGATCGTGCCGAATGATGGTCCGCCACCTACCCCCGAATCTAGAAGTGCGCCAGAAGGCACAGATTTGGGTGCTGGTGCGGGACTCGGCGGTATGGCCAATATGCTATCAGGGATGGGCGGGGGTGGTATGCCCGACATCGCAAGCATGATGAACAACCCACAGATGATGGCCATGGCTCAGCAATTGGCAGCTAATGGAGGTCTTGCCAGCCTCATGCAGAATCCTGCTGTTGCCAACATGGTATTTTGTTTTTATCCGTTGGGTTGCGATCATGATCTGATTTTTTGAGCTCAGATGAATCGGATGCAGTCAGGTAGCATGCCCTCCATGGAAGAAATTATGTCTGATCCTAGCCTCAGGGAGTTGTGCGTCTTGCCGAGTACCGTTAATACCCTTTTTCTTAACACTTCATTGCAGAGCAAATCAGTTTGGCCCAGGTGGGAGATAAGTGTGTGATTCATGAATATAGACTGGCGCATCTGCCCGGTCAGATATTGCTTGGAAGAACATCATTATCGGATTACGGATACTAAGTTCACATGGGATGACGAGTACATGATACAGTACCAGCTGCAATGTTTTATTAATGTTTGCATCGTATGTATTTGCAGCAAATCTTCTGCAAGCCATATCTCAACAACCAGGTCACATTTTCGCCTGATATAATCTTGCAGTCAATGTTACACTGTACTATTCATTGAGCTCTAGATTGCCCTGCAATCTGCTTGTTTTTTGATTAACATTTGCAAAAGTTAGCTTAAGCCCAGCCAAATATACCTGTGAGCAAGCAGAATCAATGGTCATAAAAATAAGCTGAGAGCTGTAGATTGTCAAGGGTAGCCAAAAATGCCTAATTAGCTATTAAATTTCGGGAGGACTCGCGTCCATTGGACATGGCGGAATGATCCTCCCAATTATTATGAATTTCTTTGACCGCTTTGTACGAATAGTTGTAATACCCATTATTTCTATTACACGTAGTTGCGAATAAAATAACGTTGAGACTTGTGAATAGACACAAACTTGCGATGTGATGAAAAGTTCGAGAAGAGCTCATGACCACCTATAGAACAGCTTCGATACCACAATTTGGCCGTATTGCATCATCCTGCCACGAACAAGCAAAGTCAGGCTAATCCGTGGGTTACGCCACCATGTCCAATGGGACAGACATGCGAAGGTCAAGAATCCTCCTCGGTAGATACTTTTCGCCGCATTTTCTTTGTTTTCGAAGGCATTTGACGGGCGAGAGCAGGCGGAACCACTGAAAGTTGGATAGGCAGAACAGTAGGGTGACCCTGAACAGGTGTGTCAGCTCGACAAACAAGCAGGCTCCAGGAACGCCATACATGCTTAAGATGGTACCTGAGCCCACTCGGTTGCCTATACGCCTTGAAACACCCTGGATGGTGACAAAAGTAAGTCCGTTTAGTCTCATCTCCTGATTCTACGTCAGTGCCGGATCCGGGAGTAGAAGAAGAGCGAGGTTGGGTATTAATAGCTGTGCGCTGTGAGGAGAAGGTTGTCGATAACGCGTTGCGAAAGTGAGCTGTTGAACTGTATCGGTAAAGTCAGTGGGGGCACGCAGGGACAACGACGAAAGCATTCACAGCTGCAGGTGATACTGAAGTCCGTTCAGACTCTGTAGAATACATGTCAAATAACGTACGACTACAAAATAGCCGACTGGCCTTCCATGATTTCCCACAGCCAGCCAAAGCACACTTGAATGGTTTGTCGCCAGAGGGATCCTTTACGTGGATAGTTTTACAATGATCAAGCAACTCCTTGGAAGTCGCGAAACAGGCGGAACTGGTAGGAGCATCTCGGGGCCAGCACATTTCACGTCCACAGGCGTAAGGTCGAACTGAAGGGCTAGAAGAGCGGAAAGGTTCGGTGATGTACTCTGAAGAAAAAGATTCTGCATGACTTACTCAGGCGTAAGCGCCAACATGGATGAAAGGCGGGTAGGTCCCTGGGGTTTGACAGGTTTCTTCTTGAATGATCTTCTTGGTGGTTGCTTCCGATTATCGGTAGGCAACGGGGAAACGACCCTGTAATCATTCACTGGAAGTTCATTGGGTGAGCCTCCATTCGGGCTGGAAGCTGCAGACAACGATGTCGGGAAATGTGACGGAGTGGACAGACTTGAAGATGCATCCGAAAAGTTCGGGTCAGTGAAAAGACCGTCCAGAATTTGAAGAGACGACGGCCCACAAACAGGTAAGGAGAGGAAATCGGCGGGAAAATTGTCCCATCCATCGTTATCCATGGTAGGAGTTGTGTCAATCAGAGAGCTGAAGAGGGATGTATTATAGTGAGCTCCGCCTTCCGTGCCAAAACATGGTCTTGATAATATCAACGCCAGCTGGTGTTGATCTTCCTCCGAGGGTGAACGCAAGTCGTCTAGCGACATTTGGTGATGGTAAGGAAGTTCATGGCGAGGCGAGGAAGGCGCTACTGAAGAGAGACGGTCACATTCCACTATAGGAGGTAGAGCCACCGGAATTCGGGGAGGATCTGACAGTGCCGCACTGAGGGACGAAGAAGAAAAATTGAATGGCGCTTCATGCGGAGAATGGGAGACAATTTCAGGTGTCGGTTCCCGGAAGCCAGAATCAGGGGTGGTAATTTCTTCTGGAGACAAATATGAATAGGCTTCTGGTGGGTAATACGGAGGCCAATGAGGCTGTTGGTGCAAAACATCCACTTGGAAGACGCATTGCGGGGGATTTGTTCGAATATGTTGCGAGTCCGATAGATCTGGGATCTGGCTGTTGACTGCGCCATAGTACACCTTCGAGGCCTTCCTTGAGAGAAGACGCCACCTAATGATTGTTGGGCAGACGATCGCAATAGGAGTCGTTAAGTTTGCCGCACCTATTCCGACAGCCCAAACCACTGCGCTGAAGTTCCTGACCCAGTTGGCCCCATTTCTCACCAAACTTCTCATGGAGCTTCATTAACTGCTCATCCTCCTCTGTAGTCCATTCGCCTTTCTTCAGATGAGGATCTAGTGCTTCTCTGTAGCGTTTTGAACATGCGTCGTCAGTCCTCCCTAGAATTTCTCGGGCTATTGTCGACCATTTGGGGCCATGGCGATCGTACAGATCCAATAATTGTTTATCTTCATCTGTTGTCCAAGCGGACTTCCTTATAGTGGGCGACAAGGAATGCAGCCAGCGCTAATGAAAGTAGAAAGTTAGATTAGGAATGAAGATCTGGAATAGACAGCATAATACCTTCCTGCAAGCCTTATTGGTTCTGCCAGGAACTGAAAGAGCAATGGTTTTCCAATTGTCTTGTTCTCCGTGAAGCTTAACAGCAGCAGTCAATAATGCATCTTCGCTACGGTATTAGTGAAGGAAAGACATCGCGAAAACTTCTGCTTCCACCTTCTTCCTCGCTCCATGGTCGGCCAATATTTCTTCCAGCCATGACAGGATAGTATCATAGAATCATGACAAGCAGGATGAGAACAAGAAGTTCGCTAAGGAAAAGTCGGTTTTGTGCGTCACAATCGCTTTGTAAGCGTGACAACTCAACTCACTATCAGCGTTCATGTCGCTAGCGCTCGGATACTCCTCTGGTGAAGACGAAGACCCTGCTATCTTGGCAAAAGATGCTTTTGGCCTATCTTCTCTACCCTCCACGAAGAAGCCCCGTGTTGAAGAATCGGCGTTTCAAATGACTGCCGAAGCAGCACCTCACGTATTGTCAGAAGTGAGTCTACATGTATTTCCAGTGTGCTTGTGCTGACGAGAATTGAGCAGGATCCGCTCAACCAAACCTCACTAGTCACAAGGCCAACAGACACGCAGATGAATGTTAATATACCATACAATGACATGATGCTTCCTGTACAAGGCCCTCAAAATCCTTTCGGTGATCGAAACCGTTTTCTCAATCAAAATGCTCTTGCTGGACATGTGGAAGAACAGTCCATGACGGAGCACGCCTTTCGCGCCCAACATCTCACTCACTCAATCCTTGGCTATTCTGCAAATCCGTCAGTAGATCCCAGTGCACGTGCCGTGGTTGGATCTACAGAAAGCGCGCAAGCCAATGGGTTTGCAACCATTGACACGTTGAGGGCTACAAGGGTGCAACGGAAAGAACTGAAAAGAAAGCGGAAGAACAAGGGTGATCTAGATGTGATTGATGGTGAGGGGCAATATGTTGGTCCTTGGGCTTCGTGGGAAGGGGAAGAACCTCAGGCGAGTTTTCTGGCTGGGGTCGTTGCTACGGAAGACGATGGAGGGGAAGAGGAGGAGATGTCAGAACCCGAATATGCCATCAAGAAACCAAAACCAAAACGTGGAGCTGCTGGCCAGGAGTCCTCTGTATTCCATGGCACGTCGATGACGGATTACCAAGGCCGGACATATATATCGCCACCGCTTGCAGAAGCACCAAACCTTTCATCCGAAGCTGGAACTCAGGAGTGTTATATCCCAAAAGTCTGTGTCCACACTTGGACGGGTCACACTCAAGGTGTGTCTGTAATCCGTACATTTCCAGAGACTGGTCATTTGCTGCTGAGTGGCTCTATGGATACGAAAATCAAGGTACCGTTCTTTCACCATACCTGAATTCTAAGCTGACGAGAGCCATCAGCTATGGGATATTTATAAAAGCGGAAACTGTCTGCGTACATTCCATGGTCATGTCAAAGCGGTCAAAGATGTCACATTCTCGAATGATGGACGTCAGTTCCTGTCGTGCGGCTACGACCGCCAGATGAAACTCTGGGACACAGAGACCGGTCAATGCTTGAAGAGATTCAGTAACGGGAAAATACCCTACGTTGTTCGGTTCCATCCCGATCAGCAGAATATCTTTCTGGCTGGTATGTCGGATAAGAAGATCATACAGGTGAGTGTTATATCGGAAGTCCAACAACATTTGACACGTAGACTACAGTACGACATGAATTCGGGTGAGATTACACAAGAGTATGACCAGCACCTTGGGCCCGTGAACACCATAACATTCGTCGACGAAAACCGACGGTTTGTAACCACCTCAGACGACAAAACAATTAGAGCTTGGGATTTCGATATTCCCGTCGTTATCAAGTACATTGCTGAGCCGCACATGCACTCTATGCCTGCCGTCACACTTCACCCATCAAGTACGTCACTTTTGTCGGATGCAGCAAACATCTGACCATTATCGTTCAGAAAAATACTTTGCTGCCCAATCACTTGATAACCAAATCCTGATATACAGCACCGATAACTTCCGCCAGAATCGCAAGAAACGATTCGCCGGACACTCTGTTGCTGGTTATGCATGTCAAGTAGGGTTCTCTCCCGATGGAAAGTGGATAAGCAGCGGGGATGGCGAGGGCAACGTTGTTTTCTGGGATTGGAAGACTGGTCGCATCAAATCGCGGATGAAAGCTCATTCGAAAGTTGTGATTGCACACGAATGGCTTCCTCATGAGACAGTGGGTGGCGTCGTTCAAACCTTTGCGTCGTTGTACTCATTGTGTTTTCAGTCCAAAGTGATCACTGCGTCTTGGGATGGACTCATTAAACTATGGGCACGTGGTTTTTTATCACTCCACTCATTCCTTATCTAAACTTTTTACAGGATTAAAATTTGTTGTACTAGTATATATGTGAACGGTGACATAATGCTTTGGTTTACCGTCCCGCTCTTGCCAATTCCATTATACTTCCCTACCCCACGCTGCTGAGGTGTGTTATAACTTTGAGCAATTAGGTGAAAATTGATTTAAGTAATGTGACATCGTTGCTGTAGGCATTTTAACTTTCTGACTAGCCGATCATGCATGTAGACGAATTTTAGATCACGCATGGACAATAAATTGCAGGTGGAGCAGCTCTTTATGATCACGCTTGGCTTCAGTCTACTAAACAGTTCCGGGCATCTTTGCCGCCTTAACGACAAGCTCAATTACCACAGAGGTTGGTCTCGTTCCCCTGAGAAAACCACGAAGTCGTGGGCGAAAGTTACTTCCAACGAGGATATCCCTAATCCCAGCCTGGCTAGTTGTATGAAGTACCATCATTTCTTCCATGCCGATAGCTAATGATAAGCTATTCAATTTCTCTCCAACAGCATTCGACTTGGCAATCCAAATTCGGGTCTGGGTCCTGGAATGCCTTCCGAATTCATATTGTAACTGTCAATGCGATTCTGGTGGTCAGCTTTTCTTTTATTTCTCCTACGGCCTCCTCACTTTGCTGGTTGGTTTCTCTACGCCCAAACCTGGCCCACGAGGACACCACGAAATCCCGTTGATTGGGGGGGTTCGCAAGGAACCACCAAAAGAACCTGATAGGAATCTGCTGCAAGCGTAAGTTCAAGAGATCAGGCACCGGCGCTAGACACGACTGCTAGAAGATCCGCGTGTTAATTGGCATGATGAGACCTGGATTCTGCAACTGGGTCACTCCTTCCACGATACGGGACATGAGGGTGGTGGGCTGAACTCAGGGATTGGGTGAACTTATCGGTCGGTAAAGCAGGAAAGGAAAGCTGCTCCTTTCTGACGAAGGCGATGGTTTTGCCACTGCACGTGGACAATGGGCATGCGAATCGACCTCTCCTCTTGCAAGCTCCAAAGCCTTTGGGGCTTTTCAGTTACGTCCGCATATAAAAGCATGGTAACAATTCGCTCCTTCTCGTTGCTATCCTATAATGCTCTTCAAGGGATGTTATGTGGCAGTCCTTTTCCTTCTCTTTGCAGGCTCTGCCTCTGCTCATCCCGTTCGTGCCATCCATCGTCGTTGTTGGGAGACGTATTGATATTTAGTGTGTACACAGGTTGCCGATCCCACTCCGGTTACACAAAATGGCAGCAAAGATTGGCGCGATCTGGGCAACTCTGACTGGAGAAGATCGGGTAGACGTCAAACTGGAGACATGTAGTGCTCAGGCAGTCTGTGTCGTTCATGCGGACAGGTGAATTTATCGGTGTTCAGTCATCTTGCCTGTCTGATTGCTCATGGTGTTAGTGATTTGCAAGTGATGCACACTGGTTGTTACAGAAACTCTCTGACGTGTTTTGTGCTGATTCTCGATTTAGTGGTACATATACATATTACATGTCTGTAGATGTGTGGTAGACTTCGTATTGTTGACATCTATTGACGCGTCATTTTAAGTTGTTTGGTAAACGCGAAGACACGTTGCTTTTTCCCCCATCGACCATCGCGAGCAATGTCTCTCCTTGATGAATCCGTTCCCCAAGATGATCAGATGCGCGACCGCAGTCGCATATTTGAAGAATTCTTGGATTCCGACTCCCCAATCTACAATTACAAGGACGACATCCATAGAATGCTTCGGAATAACCAGACGCGTCTCATCGTCAACATCGACGACCTACGCGACTACAAGCGTGATTTTGCAGATGGACTGCTCAAGCAACCTGTTGATTTTCTTCCCGCGTTCGACGATGCCCTTATGAGCATCATCCAGCGCGTTCATGACCCAGAAAAGCACGAGATAGAAACTAAGAGCTACAGGATTGGCTTCAGTGGTTCTTTTGGAGACCACCATGTCAGCCCTAGGACGCTGCACGCTGCCCAGCTTGGAAAGATGATCTCTCTCGAGGGTATCATAACACGTTGTTCTCTCGTTCGTCCCAAGATGCTGAAGTCTGTCCACTACTGCCCCGAGACCCATCTTTTTCACTCACGCGAGTACCGTGACACGACCTCATCTACCTCTAACCTTCCCCCGACATCTTCTGTCACCCCACAAACCGACGATGAAGGACACCAGCTTCAAACGGAGTACGGCCATTGTGTTTTCCGCGACCACCAGCGGATAAGCATCCAGGAGATGCCTGAACGTGCACCCGCTGGTCAGCTGCCTCGTAGCACAGATATAATTCTGGATGATGATCTTGTCGACAAGTGCAAACCTGGAGATCGCATTCAGTTGGTAGGCGTTTACCGCAGTGTGGGTGGAGGGTCGGGTGGTGCATTCAAGTGCGATAAGCGTTGCTTTCTCATCGACTGAATTGTTTGAGACCATTTCCCTCTAGATCGTTGATCCTCGCTAACAACATTAACCTGTTATCCTCCAAGATAGGCGGGGGGATTGCCCAGACACCTCTCACTGATACTGATATTCGGACCATCAACCAGATGTCCAAGCGTTCGGATATCTTCAGCCTATTGTATGAATCTCTAGCCCCGTCTATATACAGCCACGAATACATCAAACGAGCAATCTTGTTGCTTCTACTGGGGGGCTCAGAGAAGAACTTGCATAATGGAACCCATATCCGTGGAGATATCAATCTTCTCATGGTTGGTGATCCTTCGACCGCCAAGTCACAGTTGCTCCGCTTTGTCCTCGGTACAGCTCCTCTGGCTATTGCTACAACTGGACGGGGAAGTTCGGGTGTTGGTTTGACCGCCGCGGTCACAACTGACAAGGAGACTGGGGAACGACGGCTGGAAGCTGGCGCCATGGTCCTTGCAGATCGAGGCGTTGTCTGCATAGACGAGTTTGACAAGATGTCCGACATTGATCGTGTGGCAATTCACGAAGTCATGGAACAGCAGACAGTGACAATAGCCAAAGCGGGCATTCACACGAGTTTGAACGCACGCTGTAGTGTTGTCGCGGCTGCCAATCCCATTTATGGCCAAGTTAGTCCTCTGGTTGTATCTAATCGTTTCTGCGCGTGTTTACTATAACCTAAACAGTACGACATCCATAAAGACCCGCATAAAAATATTGCACTTCCCGACTCCCTCCTTTCCCGTTTCGATTTGTTGTTTATCATTACTGACGATGTAGATGAAACACGCGACCGCAAAATTGCGGACCATGTGCTTCGTATACACCGTTACCTCCCTCCCGGTGTGGAAGAGGGTACACCCTATCAAGATAGCCTCTCGCAGCCCTTGTCTGTGGATGGCCCGGGTGTTTCTGCTGAAGGAGACGCTGCCGACCTCAGTCCCTTCGAAAAGTTTGATCCACTCCTGCACATTGGCATTGCCGACTCCTCTCGTCGACAAACTCGGAGTAATACGAAAATGAAGAAAATTCTGAGCAACACCTTCATCAAGAAGTATATCCAATACGCGAAGAGCAAGCCCGCCCCCACTTTAACGAAAGGAGCAGCGGATCATATTGTCAACGTATACGCCAGTTTACGGAATGAAGTAATGGTAGGAAATCGGAAGAAGGTAACGTCGAAAGTGTTACGTGCGTGGATATGATATTCATCTCCGCATTAGACTTCTCCCCTAACCGCTCGCACCCTCGAAACCCTCATTCGTCTCGCTACCGCGCATGCAAAGGCACGCTTGTCACCCAAAGTCGAAGAAGCGGATGCAAAACAGGCTGAGGAGATCATGCGGTTCGCACTCTTCAAAGAGGTTCCACGACGGCAACGCAGGAAGAAGCGAAAGTTGAACGACGGTGGCGCTGCGCGCAAAGGGGAAGATGCAGAGGGAAGCAATGACGATAGTGACGGAAGCGGTGATGAACTAGAGATTCAAGTCGAGCGAATGAACATGCCTCCGGCACCAGGTGCTGCAGCTCAGGCGGGGTCCTCGCCCCGTAACCTCGCAGCACAAGATCCTATCTGGGGAGATGAGAGTCAGGATGTCCGAATGGAAGTTGAACAACCTCCACCGGCGGTGGCTGGCCCGAGTGATGATGGGAAAATTCGACCAGAGAGGTTTGTGGTGTTTTATCGTAGGAGAGGCTTACTCGAGTTTACGCACTTTGCTGTTTACCAGACTTCAGCAATTCAGATCGCGGCTGGCAAACATCTTTGCAACACGACTACAAGACGAAGAACAGATATTCTTACCCCAGCTTCTTGAGGCAATCAATGAGGGTTTGCCTACGGATATGCTATATGGGACCGCAGAAGCTACGGGGGCATGCCAGATCATGCAGGACAGTGAAGAGCTCATGCTCAGTGATGGGATTGTGTACAAAATTTAACTCGCCAAGCCTGTACTATTCATCTGTGTAGACCGTAGTATGGTTAGATTTAATCAGTTAAAATCAATTAACCTGTAATATCACGGCTGAACGGAGCATGTATACTTGATGTATAATATGGTTCACGCGCATCGATCAGGGTAAGGATCAGGATCAGAGGCAATTCAACAATTCTGACCATCAAACGATTATCGAATTCTACTTGATTACGGCGTTTGAAAAGCACTTACATCATTTTTTATACAAAGGGAATTTGAATACTTTCTCGCCAGGATTCGCCAGGTGGCAAAACTGGCGCGGTTTTACCAACTACCCAGGGCCAGGATTCGCCAATGTTGACCACGATGATGAAATTGACGGTCCTCAACAAGCAAACTTGGCTCAGTGATCACAGTCCACCCGACGCTTCAGAACCCTTGCCACTTCATCTCTCCCTAATTCAACTGAACCTACAATCTGCGTCATTCCAACCTCCCAATCCTCCCCTGACTGTGTCCCGAACACGACACCGAGGAGAGCATTCCACATATCGCCTTCAGCACTAGCCAATTTCCCCGCCTGCAGCAATTTAGCCCAGGGCGCTTCAATTCTCTCTTGTCCTCCACTGAGGCTTCCTGCCAATGCCACATGACATGTCTCGATCCACAACTTGCATTCAGCAAGAATGCTCTTGCCTTCACGTAGGTCGAAATGGCCGCGATATAGGATTTGGCGTTGGAGAATGTGTTCTGCAAGTCGACTTGCAACTCGTCTGTACACTGTCGTAACCGTCGTCCAAGGCAAAATGGCTCGAATAAATGTCAGGTGGGAAGAGAGGAGGGCGATGGGTGGCAATAGCGTTCGGGAAAGGGTAATATCATCCGTTTGCTCCACACTTTGGTCTGGTCTGCAGGGCACTATTAGAGATCTGTACATGACGAAAAAAAAAAAGAAAACCGACGATGTAGATGTAACCATTGAAAAATGGGCTTTCAACGCGCTCTCTACCTCACCACACAGTTGTTGCATGATCATATCTTCAGCCCTCCTCACAATGTTTCGATACTGAGAGATTAACTCTTCAAACAAGGTATTGCGAGGAAGTTCTCCTTTTTGTGTCGTCGGATTGGGCAGCAAGGGGTTGTCAACTGCGCGAGCACGTAAAGATGGATCTTGCGTTATTTGCGCCCACAATTCGAGGAAGAACTGGGAGTATTGGTTAAACCGATAACATCCTGAGAGTAAACTCGACTAACCAATTCTTCGCCCCATCCTTCCATCGAGACTTCAATATACTTTGCACTCAACAGTGCTTTGCACAACCGCTGCACGCCTTCAACACCACCTGTAAGCTTGCTCGTGTCCACGTGAAGTCCCCCTTCTTCCTTTCCTGCCAAACTGACATTGAGTGCTCCAGGGACCGCTCGCACGAAAGCAGAAGAGAGGGTCTCGAAAGCGTCCAGAGATGCACTGATACGCCCGTGGTACAAGTTCAGGAGGGGAAGTTGTACTGATGAGAGAAAACGAGTCCGTTGGTTGATATGTGGAAGTGGAGAATAACGATCTATAGAAAGTCATTCCAAGGTGTCCGTTGGGTTGGAAATCATAACTAACCAGTAACCTGCTCGAGCAATGCTTTGATTTTCCTAGATGAATTAGTTGATTTGAAGTCTCGGTCAGAAGAATTTTCGCTGCTTCCATCATCGTCAGCGATAACCCATGCGTCTAGTGTGCTAATGATTTCGTGGTACTGGTCTTCCACGACTAATCTGACTTGTTAAACTATGATGGACTGAATAAATAATCGATCAACTTACACTTCCTTTCTCCGTTGAGCCAGGATTCAAACCATTCGATATTCCCGAGAATGACCTCGCTCACTCCCTGCCATTCACCCTCGTGATCGCCTCGTGCTGCCGACGTTGCCTGTAACTGGAAACCTTCTTCGGCGATGGTAGCGTCAAAAGTCAAAGCTTGATAGATGGTATGTGCTAACAAAGGAGGATGCGGAAGAAGGGAGGGAGTCGTGTGCTTAAGCTTTCGGGAGAGGATCGGGAGAAGAAGGAGGGTGAATTCGCGCTGAAAGGGTAAAATTAGCGGAAGACAGGAAAGCGAGTGGATCACATACCCATGCATTAATTCCTCGATACTCGGAAGAAACAAGCAATTTTTGTACCACTGCATCCATAAACAGTCGATGTTCATGCGAAGCATTCAGGATGTGAGTGAAGTACCACTCAGGCTGTCAGAGTTGTAGTATTGGCAGATAATTATACAAGTGGAGCATTTTACCTTGTCTAGCCTGTTGGTTTGACGGCTACCTTCAAAGTGATATTTGAAACGTAGCGAAATTGGGTGCACAAGGGCCTGTATGGCATACAGACCTTCTTTCTCCAATCGGGGAGTGGTAGCGGGCAGTTTAATCTTCTCTCCGCTGTTATGAAGCAAAATACATCAGATGAAGAAGTAAGGTTATAAGCAATGTGCAAAGACTAACATGGCTTGTAGTTTGAGAAGATTAGAAAAAGCGTCCTCAAATGCTCTTCTGTCTTCTGCAGAAGCTGCTGGGTAATCGACCGGCATTGGCCATCCGATCTTCTCTGCAGCATCAGAAAGTAAGCTTGGAGAGAGTTGCGTGAACTCAACATTCCCCGAGTTGCCTAATCAACATACCTTGAGAAAGCACTTTTAATATCGGCCCAAGTCTTGTCATGAAGCTTTTCCAAGAACATTACGACATGAAGGGATTGCTGGCCAGAACCATCTTCGACCGTAGAACACGCCTCCGATACTTTGGAAACGAAATCCTGCAGAGCCTTATAATCACTAAGGGATGCTAGCGATACTGACGAAGTCGTTGCACGAATTTGTAGAAGTGATAATTCGCTGCCCATGTATTGAGCATGTGTAGCCAATTGACATCGAAGAGATGTTTACCTCAGCTTCAAAGCATGTTCAATGATCTGAACGTATCTCTTTATTATCTGCAATTCTTTCAGACTTCGGTGTAACGTTTCGATGTCTTCGAGCAGTGTGGTCGGCTTGCCACCGTCCGAGATTGTGGACACCAACTCTTGAGAGAGATCGAGAAGTTCATCGGCCAGAGAATGTCTGACAAGCGAGAGTTCCTGAGCAGACTTGAGGTGTATTTCTGCCGAGGTCCGTGTTTTTGCCAACAGAATGTCTATTTTTGACTGTGATAAAGAGAGCTAAGCTAACACAGGTTGTGGTGAGCACCAGTCACCCGTACAGAAAACAACATTCATAGGGACGCACATTAGCTTGAAGCTCGTCATTGTGTTGCTTCGCTTCTACTACGAGTGATGCAAGATTATCTAGGTGATCAAATGACTGAAAGCGAGAGTTTATAAAGACTGCTGCCTTATGTTGAGCTTCCCCATCGCTGGGAGGAGCAAGCAACGTCTGAATCTGCTGCGAAGACATCAAGCAGTTGCAAGTAAGTAGCTGAGTGACAGGCGTTTTACGTAAGGAACCCAACTTCTCTGCAGCTCGCTGAAAGTTTGAAACCAAAGTAAGTTGAGCTACCAGCGAGCAGTCAGTCGAGAATCCCGTTGCAACCCTCATTATCAATATGATCTACAAGCTGAGGCCGACCTCGAATCACGTATATTCAAGATGGATGAAAAACACCTGTCTTCATGTTAGTATAAACTTATATCCTTCAAGTCTGTGGTTTCGTCCGCGCAAAAACCAGGTCTATGCTCAGACCTTCACTTGGAGATCGCACCTAAAAGGTTACATCGCTGATGCGAGTCCAGCATCACTTCCTCAGTCGCTCGGCAATTCCAGCAATTACCAGTCATTGGTAACTTGCATGGCTCGTCTCTGTTAAGCGACACCTGCCAGCCCTCACCAAGCTTCTCCACCGCCCACGACCGACCGAAGGTTCCGCGTATGTTTATCGCTTCGTGACATGGGAGGGTTCATTTCAACTCGAACTATCTACGCCGGTTGTCAAGAACGTCGTCTCCTGAAAAAAGCTGCCCGACTGGTTGACAACATCGATTTCCGACAGACTTTGATCTGTGAAGCAACTGCGGAGAAGCCGCTGGAAACCACGGTTACTGTGTGGATCATATATATGATGTCAGATCTAGAACGGTGTTTTGCACGCTATCGGATGGGATTGAACTATTCGAATTCATTGACAGCTGGAATTATGTAAATAAAGGACTCGGTTAATCCATAGACATCGCCGTGTTCCTACTTTTTCGAAGGCTCGCACAGGCTAGGATATCCATGTCTGCTGCAGCTTCTAGACTGCAATCGGAATCTCTAAGCGCCGAACAGAATGAAAGCCTTACTGTTGATGAGAATGAAAACGAGGGGGAAACTTTAGAAAGGCTCACAGATACCCGTGCTTATCCTGCTGGACCTGTCATCGCAGTGGATCTAGATGATGTTTTAAGTCAGACGAATCAAGTGGTCGCTGATTGTAAGCATATCCCTTTCAGAGGTGCGGGCGACTCATGCACGGCATCATTCAGGGCACAACGAAACACAAGGACTCATAGATGGAACGATTGCAATGGATGTCTCCATGTTCTACTGTAAGTTCATGTCTGCTCTCTTCCATATATACACAGAAGTGGTAAAGCTGGATGGCAGATTATTACTACTGGAAGGTACAAAACTCATGTAACAATCCGATCTTATTCCTGACACTAAAACTCTAGAATCCAGGCTGGGGGACAGTAAACGAAACTATGAAAAAAGTCGACCAGTTTTATCAAGCCGACAGGATCTTTAATTCCAAACCCGTGCCAGGTGCACGCGAAGGGGTACAAGTATTGCGAGATATGGGGTATCGGCTGGTTATAGTGACGGCGAGGAAGGAAGATCATGAGGACGAGAGTTGGAAGTGGGTGGAGCGACATTTTGCAGGTTGGTGCAGCTTTCCACGAGTCACCCATAGCTGAAAGATAAGTAACTCATCAATGCAGGCCTTTTTGATAGCATGATCTGCACAGGACAATTTAAAGACGCACACAAAAGTGGGCATGAAATTGTAACGAGGTTGAGCAAATCACAGGTGACCACGGACTGAGCCCTCGAACTGATGTCAGTTTGCTGAACGCTAATTAGGTCTGCGCTGATCTCGGTGCGAAGCTTCTGATCGATGACTCGTCAGAAAATGCCCTTCAATGCGCCATTGCAACGCCAACAATGCCAGTGCTGTTGTTTGGGAATTACGAATGGAATAAGAGAATTTCGAGACCATCTGACAACAGAGACGAAATGTCTTTCAAGGAACGAGAGAAGGTAGAGGGTAAATATTTCTGGAAGAACGAGAAGTTGGAGGTTCCTGAGGGGGCTCTTCTATACAAGGTAAAGGACTGGGGAGAAGTTGTTCAATGGGTGAAAGATGCGAGAAAGCAAGGCAATATGTAAAATTATGTAAATATATAATCACATGTCAGCGTTATGTCAACTTCGTCGTTCATGGCAGTTTCCTCTACCGAACAATTCAAGAAACGCTTTGCTCAGTTCTCCAAGATCTATGCCGTTCACCGCCCACTCATACAACGCTGCTTGAACGTTGCTCTAATTTTTTATGCTCTGGGATCAACATATCGTGGTCTGTCCTCCAGACCACCTAGCACGTCGAGCTCTAAGAAGACTACCGCGAAACCTAAAGACGATGAGGGCCCACATGAAACTCGAACAGCGAAGCCGCCTCGGGTTGCTGTCAGTTATTCTGAATCTCTGTGATCCCTTCTGTTTCTCATGTCTTGTATGATGTCACCAGGTAGACGCTGTATTCTACCAACGACTATCAACCATTCTTCGAATTGTTATTCCGAGTATTCGGTCCAAGGAAGCCCTGCTTCTGATCATGCACTCAAGCCTCCTTGTATTCAGGACTGCAATATCGCTATACGTTGCTGCACTTGATGGAAAGTATGTGGCTTCCTTCCGCGTCTCCCGGACCATGTTCACTTGCGACTTGCAGAATTGTCGCCAGTCTAGTGCGCGCGAAACCACTGCAATTTTTTGCTAATATTCTCAGGTGGTTGCTGGTTGCTATACCCGCCACATGGACCAACAGCTGGCTGAGCTACATTCAGAATAAACTCGCCATTGCTTACCGCACGCGATTGACGAACGAGGTGATGAAGCAGTATCTGGGCGAGGAAACAGACGGCCCTGATGGCAAGGTGTATTACAAGCTGTGTAAGTAGCACAGTCTCCCATTATTCTACTTGCTCATTGACCTTCAATCTTTAGCTAATCTGGATGACAGGATCAAGAATTCTGACCAGTTGAGCATCTTGTTTCTGTTTTCTTGCTATATCTAGAAGGACTTTCCAGGATGATCACCCACGATATACAACGATTTTCTACTCATCTTGCAGCTATCTATTCCAATTTAGCAAAACCAGTTCTTGACGTCATACTTTACAATTATCAGTTATCACAGAATGTTGGTGCCGAGGGTTTGGTAGTCCTCACCATCTTGGTCCAATCTACTGCTGTTCTGCGTGAGCACTCGCTTGGATCTGCGTTTTCTGTCTAACGCGGACCGTTCATCAAGTACGCCGTCTTACGCCTCTTTTCGGGATGTACACGGCTCTGTCGGCACAATTGTCCGGTTCACTCCGTCATACTCATTCACGGTTAGCAGAGTTTGCCGAAGAAGTTGCCTTCATGAGTGGAGAGCAGACCGAGAAGATGTTGGTCGAGCGGGAATATGCGACGGTCATCAAACACGAGAACCAGGTGTTGAGCCGGCGCTGGTGGTTTGGTTGCATTGAAGAGGGAATAATTAAGTGGTTATGGGGAAGCTTTGGGGTGGGTACGTTCTATCGTTTTGTCCAACTTACTGAGCTTGTTGTTCGTAGCTTGTTCTATGCGCCATACCGGCATTTGTCAAACTCCCTGGCGGTCATCTCGATCTGGGAGGTCAAACAGAAGGTGCTCTATGTGGTAGAATGATGCATGGAATACCTAACTCAGCATCCCTGCCCAGGTTTCGTCACAAATAGACGGCTGTTACTCTCATCTTCAGGCAAGACAAACTCATACATTTTGGATGTATTTCTTTACTGATATCCATGTATTTTCCAGATGCTTTTGGACGTGTCATGTATTCATACAAGGATCTGTCAGAGCTTGCTGGCTACACAGCGCGGGTTTCTTCGCTGTTGGAAACCATGAAAGATGTTCGCCAAGGCAAGTTTCAGAAAGCCTTGGTAAGCAGTGCAACCACAGGAGAGAACGCACAAAGTAAGTATCCACGTCATTTTTGGAACGTTGATCCGTATTGGTGTTCCACAGTCCTGCAAGGCCGGGGACAAGTTATCGAGTCTGAAGACATCAGGTTTGAAAATGTTCCGATCGTGACGCCCAACGGAGATATTCTCGTCAGGAGTCTAAGCTTCCATGTTAGGCCAGGAGTGGGTCTCGCACGAACATTGAGCGGTATTGATGCTAACATCAAATTAGCAACATCTCCTTATCGTTGGCCCCAACGGTAATATTCCTAGCATCCAATGAATTGTCATATTGATGTGCCCTGTAGGTTGCGGTAAATCATCGTTGTTTCGGATTTTGGGAGGCCTGTGGCCAGTCTACGGTGGTATTGTCCGCAAACCAGCAGCGTCCCAATTCATCTTAATCCCGCAACGGCCATACCTATCGCTCGGAACGCTCAGGGATCAGGTCATTTATCCACATTCAAAAGCGGATATGGAAGCTCGTGCGTCATTTATAACAAGCGGTCACTGTATCATTGCTTACAGCACATAAAATTTACAGGTGGAGTTACAGATAAGGATCTTTTTAAAATTTTGAACATCGTAGAAATGGGCCACATCGTGGAGCGAGAAGGCGGCTGGGACGCAGCACACGAGTGGAGAGATGCTTTGAGTGGTGGAGACAAGCAGAAGATCGCTTGGGCGAGGCTATTTTACCACAACCCTAAGGTTAGTGGTCAACCGTTGCAGATTCTCAATATGAATGCTATGATTTTCAGTACGCTATTTTGGACGAGGCAACGTCTTTGGTACCAACTGAAACGGAAGGGTTGATGATGGAGCATGCCACTATGTTAGGCATCACCCTGCTCACTGTATCTCATCGACCTTCGCTGTGGAAGTATCATGCTTTGATCCTGCATTACGATGGCCAGGGAGGATATGTCTTGTGAGTCGACTACATTTCAAGAGTCACGTCGCCTTGCTGAATGATACTGCAGCACCAAGTTGAATGCAGAAGAACGACTTGCCCTGCAAGAAGAGAAACAGAATTTGGAGGCTAAGCTGCTTGAAGTGTGAGTGGATCAAGACTCATTTCTTTGGAAGCGGCATTGATCCCGACCACCTCTCGTAGCCCGAAGATGAAAGCTCGGTTGGCGGAATTGAAGGCGCTTACATCGGACAGAGTGTAGCACTTGTACATGTTATTATTAATATTAAGACATAGGTAGTATCTAGTACACGTGCAAGTAATGTTAGCGCGATATTCTTGCAAAATTCATCTGGATATATTGGAATTCCAATCGAATCTTCAGCTTGAATGCGAAGTTTGACCAACTAGTAACACATAGAGCCTCTTGTTGCTGGATTCAAGCAGGATTGCACGTACGCAGAGACCGAGCCGGAGTTATGCAATAATCTATAATCTACGGTTTTCTCCGCACAGTTGCCGAGGTGCCGCCGCCTACATAGGTTTTTTCAGGTCATCGACTCCAAGTTTGCTTACCCCTCTCAAATTCTAATCTTTCGTCTAATGCATTTCTTTTCGCAAGCTTTTAACTATGAGTGAGTCGCTCTCGGCACATTGTCAAGACCTATTTCTGATCCTATTCAATAGCCATCCATGGTCTCATGTCGTTATTGGAATGTGGCACAAATATCCTAATCCCAAGTGCTCGCATGTCATCAGCGTAGACGTGATAGACCGCTCTGTCGACCCACAAACAGGAATTATCAGAACGGAACGTGTGCTTGGATGCAAGCAGAAAACACCCGCATGGATCGTAAAGGTGCGAACACAATCTCCGTCGGCCGTAGTATCACTCATATTTCCTTCTCCCAGCTCTTTGGCGGCTCAGAGGATGCATTTGTTCGGGAAATAATATTCGTAGATCCTGCCAAACAACATGCTACCATCACCTCTGTCAACCTCTCATTGTCCCAATTCGCAACATGTTTCGAGCGGATACGCTACTCTCCTGTCGGCATTAAGCGGACATCCTTTTCACAGACGGCGGAAATACAGGCGCGAATGGCATTGTGGAGAACGGCTGCAGATAGTCTAGAGAGATGGCTAGTGCAACGGTTTGAGCAGAACGCAAACCTCGGCAAGCTTGGCTTCACGGACGTCCTTCGGACACTATGGGAAGAACGGCAATTGGAG
Source organism: Tricholoma matsutake (assembly GCA_026075535.2). Classification (NCBI taxonomy): domain Eukaryota; kingdom Fungi; phylum Basidiomycota; class Agaricomycetes; order Agaricales; family Tricholomataceae; genus Tricholoma; species Tricholoma matsutake. The sequence continues at coordinate 5,851,675 of AP026540.1, read as the reverse complement.
CAGGCTCACGTGTGAGCCGCAATATGATTGACTTATCGTTATTTCTTTTCTGGGATGGCAGAGGTAGATCACCCGGAAATCCACTACTTATAGATACGAAAAGGCATCGTCATTTCTCCTATGGCGGACGGCTATCGCTGCTTATACGCACTATGTTACATTACCCTTCTACTGGAAGTAATACCAGATGTTGTACAACTTGGAACCGTGGTGCCTCTGCATGGTGAAATTCCGTTGAGCAAAATGGAGGCGTTGTCTGTCACAGAGTCGACGTCACATCTGAGTCACAGACCTTCAGATTATTGACGACAAGCGACAGTCTGATTCAACTGATTTGCAACTGATCTGAATTAGACTAAGTTAGTATGCATACCAAGTCGTTTCAAGGCCTCTGACATATAGATAATCCAGGTGCAAATTTCTCCCTAATCCTCTGAGGGCCTCGGTTTCACTCATCTCTGGAGTTTGTGGAGGTCCAAGTCTGCTTACCGTCAGCGATGGATGAGCTCCTCCACCACTGTCTCCGTGAACTGTCGTTTGACGGCGATCTTGGTGAGTGTCGCCATCATGTGATGCTGCTTTAGAATCTTGTAGGGTTCGTGAGTTCGAACCCGCCTTGTCACCATCGCACACCCTTTTAATTTTAATTTCCGCCTCGCCTGATGACTTACCATTAAAAATATGCATTGTAGGGTGTGATGTCTCTCGTTTGCGGGACTTCATTGTCGAATTCTACACCCACAGTAGAACTCCCCAGACGCCGGACGATGCATTTTGTGCCTTCGTATGGTCGCTCGTGGTACAGCGGCCGGCTGTGCGGGTCGGCACGATTCCCGCGGGAGTGACTTTCGACGTATGGATTGCTCCACAAATTAGTGCTAAACGTAAGGCCAGAGAGAAGGGCGAAGAGCATATCGAGACGAAGCCGACCGAACTTGACCTGGTCCCAGATGCGAAGAATAGGTCTTTGGAGGACTTGAAGCAAGAGTATGGCGACAAGTTACGAATCGCCCTGGATTCGGACGCTATCTATGCCGCTATCACTGGTTCGCACATTCGGGTTTGTCCAATAATCCAAGAAGTTACCTGACGCTGTTAACCGTGACGCCCTTAGTTTCCAAAATTGAGCCCCATGGTATATTCCGCGCTTCAAATAATCACTCGCGGTAGGGATAACGGCGTCACCGTTGTCGAGCTTGGACAGCAGTCTAAATACGACCAGAAGACCTGCTTCTACCTCGTTCGACAGCTGACTGAACTCGATCTAGTGTAAGAAAAGTGATCCACTGCTTGCGTTGATTAGACTGATTCTTTATCTAGAGTGAAAGTCAGGCGCGGGGGTGTAGGTACACATTTTTGCATCCACAAATATTTCTTCGATCGCAGTCCGTCTTGGAGAGCTATTCGCGAAGAAGAGCTCCGTGCCGATGATGCGAACAAATCTTCTCGAGAGCCGGCGATAGAGCTGCCCAATGACGAGGAAGACAGAGTCACAGATCTTAAATCTATGGAGTTCACCCCTATCGATGCCCGACATCTGTCCAGCTTACCTCTTATACGTGCACGCGTCGTCAAGTTGCTTAACGCCTCCAGGAATCATATGCATGCAGCCAACAATATGTTGATAACTCTCGTGCGTACTTTCCGACACAGTCAGTTTTTGTCCAATGTAACGCCTTCGCACCTCGTAGGGATTTTCTAACCCTTCTAAGACTGATCGTCGATTCTTTCAAAGTAGAATTCGCGAGCTGATTCAGCAAGGTGTTATCGAGAAAGTTGTCGTGCCAAGTAACAGGAAAAAGTCGCTCAATGCATCAGTCAAATGCTTTCGTTTAGTTTCCAAGGATCGGCCTCGAGAAGATCTGGACGACGATGCGGTTGTCGCACAACCTGTCGACGGTGATGATGATGAAAAGGATATCAGTCAGTGACCGCTTAGAAGCTGATTTTCTCTTGAGCTGACTTTTATTAGGCGAGCAATCCGGTATCAGAATGAATATTACAATTCACAGACAGATAATCGATCTTCTTGAAGACGCTGGTATGGCTGGTATGACTCTTAATGTAAGCATTAAGCATGAAGAGTATGGAGATGAATGCAGGTTGATCATGTTTTGATAATAGGAACTCTCGGCGGCTCTCTGTCGATTCGATAAACGAACTATCGAACTCCTTCTAGCCCGAGCGGAGAAGTTTCCACCTTCATCCCATCTCAGCGACCTTGGGATTGTTGGTTTAATGGAGACAAGCGGTCGCGAACGCCGTCATCGTTACTACACCGTTGCGTCGTACAGGAAGCTTGTGATCAAGGAGAATCTGGACAACTCTACCGCGGGTTATGCTGATGTTGATTTTACAAACGTCGGTGGATTCCTCGAAGTTGACCCAAATCTCTTCTACAGTGACCAAAATGCATTGTCCAAGTATCAGGACGACTTCCAAGATAAAGCAAAAACCAAGAATGCAAAACCTAGGAAGCATCTACTGACAAACCCCATTCTTCCTGATGGAACCGTAAAGCAAGGCAGGCCAAGGAAATACCCTGTTGGGGAGGACTCGAGAACTCGGAGGAAAGCCAATAAGCGGAAGCGAGACCAGGAAGTCGCAGATGATGGAAATATCTCAGAGGCTGAACAGACTCAACTTACGAAAAAGAGGCGGTTGGGGGGAGGAGACGTGGGTGCGTGTGCTTTGTTGTTTCCATCTTTAGCAGCTAACAGCTTATGATAGCAGAGGTCAAAAAGCGCGGTCGCCCTCCTAAACCTAAACCTGAGAATGGAGAGAAGGTCGTCAAGAAACGCGGTCGTCCACCGAAGGTAAAGTCGGACTTGTCGCAAAAGCGTAGTCGCGCTTCCGGAGAGGAGGAACAGGAGACTGTTGAGCTCCGAAAACGGGGTCGATCTGTACCCACGGAGGATGACAGTGAGGAGGGTGTGCCGAAGAAACGAGGGCGGCTCGACAAGGGGCAGTCTGCAAACGACGACGTTGAGATTACACTCCCGATAGGCGAAGAAGCCGCTGCGATGGAATCCCCATTATCAGATATCCCCTCTTCAACAGACTTTAGGATCGAAACACCAAACACGACGGAACCCTTTCCTTCTCAGAAAACGGGTACTGAAGTCGACCATGTATCCTCGGCTCAGCAACAGTCATCTCTCGAACATGGTGTTCATTCCCTACTGCCTGAGGTGATTAGTGCTCGAATGCCGATGGGCAAGCGACAAGAGGAGCACCCTGTCACTGTATCCTCAGATTCAAGCACGCTGTCGGCTTCTCCGACCCATCGTGGATTCGTGGAAGGCATTGGAATCATCTCTTCCTGTAGTCACCACAGGCGTACAGACCTTGAGGATGCTCAGACAGGTTTCCTTTCGGCAAGTCTGAAACTACATAATTTCGACGCAGCACTAACTTATATGGGTACAGACATCATTTGGATCGTCAATAGCGCCACTCGTTGATCTTTCTGCGCGCAGTAAACCGCCTGAGCGGGAGCCCACATCAGCACCTCCAAATGCAAAACACACCGAGGCGGTGCACGAATCCAAAAAACTGGGGTTTCCGAAGCTCAATGTGTCCCACCTGCGACGTGAAAATGAATTATATCGGGTTGTTGAAATCATGGGTGGTATCGTGAATATCCAAACGAAAGAGTTTTTCGAAGAGCATATGGCATTGCTGGAATCCATGGCAAAGGCTGGTGAAGCTACCAGTGCCCCAGTCGGTACCAGGACAGATAAACGTACTGCGGCTACGACTTTCAACAACATGGAAATGCGAGGTCGAATCAAGCAACTCAAAACGGCCATTATGACACATACAGGAGTACGCCGCCCGGCCAGCATTGTATATCTGCCTACTATTGAGCAGGAGAAGTTAAACGCTTTCTTTGCTGATCTGGCGCGCGGCATCCAACCTTCTCCACAACAGGGCACTGTCTTGAAGTTAGATGAGCGGGTAGAGTATGGCGCTGATCCTACTTCCATAGCACGAGGTGCCCTTCCACTACAGTTACTCCAGATGGAGGAGCCCGGTATCGACCGTAAGGAGCGTTGGAGCAAAAATGTCGCCCGTGCAGATCAACTTTTCTCTTACGACGATAATATTATCCGAGAGGTGCTGCTTACGGAAAGAACGACTCTTGGGCAACTATACGGGTTCATTGTGGGTAAAGTAGTAAGGGCCCGTGAATTGCATCTCTCCGCTCTCGGCGCTTTTGACACGGGGAATCCTTCCTCCAATATCATTTCACAAGACCGTAGAATACTCGATGTGTCGTTCTTCGTCCACGACATTCCTCTTGGCCTCTACTGCTCTCTGGTATCGTCACTGTCGCACGACGAAGACCTTACCCGATTTCTTACTACCGACCAAGGCCGCCAAACCCTCGCCCGGGATATTCCTTCCAACCTCAATTTTCTACTTCAGATCGGTAGATCAAGGGCTCGTTCCCGATTTCTCGATATCTTGGAAATGCTACGGGCGTTGAAACTGGTGACTCCTTTACAGCCGTCCACTTCTGGTACACCTTGGATTACCTGCGAACCAATGGCAAATCGTCCAAATGCTTTTAACCTAGCTTCCTTGGATGGCTGGACGGTCAGTACGCCAATGGCAGCGCCTGTATATTGGCATTTCAACGATGTTGCGTCGTTGCACGTCTGGGCCGCTTCGGAGGTTACCCCTCCTTTCTGGCAGGACGTTCCGGTGGCTTGCCGCGCTGATGGCTTAACATATTGGAGATTGCTTAAGGAAGCTTGTACCAACACGGCCATAATCACTCCTTCTAACTCAGTAAGTATTATGGGACCACCGAGCGAAGAAATGAGTGTCGCTCGCTCTCTTCGCCGAAGTATTTCATGGAACGCGGACTATATCTTGACATGGCATCAGATGCAGTATATGAAACGGTTCACTGATCCCTCAACTACATATACTCCCTTACAAGACGAGGATAGTGGGGAAGGGCAGATCCAGAAGATCTCCTGGGTCATCAGTGCACCACAGCAGACAGTCAGAACGTTCTTCGAGAAAATTCACGAAAAGCTTTCGGAAGAACTGCAGAAAGCTCGTCGAAAAGCTGATCGCCAGACAACTGAGAAACGTGCGAAGCGGGCAGCAGCTGCCAAAGCTTCCCTTGCCAAGAAAGCTGCGGCCGCCCGGAATCAGCGAGAAGAGGAGTGGGAATCTATTTTACTTCGACTTCATCCCATACCATTGGAAGATGCCGCATCCATTCGTGTGCGCCGAGTGCGGGCTCGCTTCTTGCAAGCGGGTTCGACGAAAGATATCCAAAAGTGGGAATCTGAAATTACGGAGGCACTGCATGAGGCAGACACTGCTTCAAAACGAGTGCTGAAAGTGGCAGATAAGCGGACTTTTGTTTCACGAACGGCGCCTGTATCGGTCCCAGCGCCGCCTGCAGCAGTTGCAAACCCCCCTGAAAAATCAATCCAAGCGCTCATCGCGCAACAAGGTCCAGCTCTCATTCAAAAGGATGATGTCAAACGCAAACGGAAGAGTAAAGATGTTGAAGGTGCGTTTTTAATGGAACTTGAAATGAACATCGAGCAAGATCGTCATTACATGGATAGAATCACCTGAAATTAAACCGAAGGCGCTGCGTCGACATCGCTTTCAATGGAATCGAGACTACGAGGAGCTCGCGCGCGACGCATCTGCTATTATCAAAGCTCGTTGTCGGAGCTTACCACGGCTTGACTGGGCAGCATTCGAACAAGTCTTTCCCGCGGTCCCTCGAAACACGGTACGCCAACGGCTAGCTCACATCAGAGAAATTCCAGGCAACGAAACGTATCTGAACCGCCTGGAGGATCGATGGTATGAGCTCTGGATGCAACATAGAGGCACAACGGTCCTACCGGACGACGATCCCCAAAGTCCGAGTAACTTTAACCTCATCAAGCACATTGAATTTCTCCGCCAGCATGTTGACAAAAATGCGCTGTAAGTTTCCCAAAACCAACTCAATTTCCAATATGAAAGTTTTTGCAGACGTGTTGGATTTTCACAGCCAAAAGAGATCGCCGGGACTATACTTCCAGCGTCATTAGATCAACTTCTGGACCAGTACGATGTTGTAGAAACTGCTCCTACAGTCCCAACGTGGGACTTTGTATGGAACGCAGTTGTGGAGGAGGGTCGCGAAAAACGGATGTTACGGCAACCTTTTAACAAATCCGTTGAAGATATGTTATTTACAGGGGAAGGGCAATCAGAAGCCATATCTTTAGCCGAGGCCGGACTGAAGGTGATGAAATCCATTATTCTTTCTTTTCAAACTGCTTACCGGCACTCAGATGGCTTTGGGAACGCCGAATGAACGCTATGACCCTGAGTCTGCCTCTACACTGTTACACAACGTGGGAGAGCAATATGTTTCACCTGCAGCAAGAAACTTGCTTAATCGTGGTGTGCTCTCCAAACTGGTCCGAGATCCTCAAAAGCAGAAACCAGGAAGGCAGTTGAAGATCTCCGAAGTGTAGGTTCTGCCGCACTCTCTTCTGTTGCGGATTGACAGGTTCTCCTTTCAGGAATCAGAATGCCATCGGAGGGTCGATTCCTCGTGACACATTCCAAGATGCTGTTGCTCTGGAAGATATCTCGATGCAAGACGATACATGGCGCGAATGGCCTCTGCTGGCAACAGATGGAGACCTTGCTGCATTGATCCAGCTTGTTTCGGAAAATAAGGTTGTCGTGAAGTTTTGGTTCTGCCTCTGCATTGCTCATAAATAATTTAGGTCGAGTTCAATGTCGACACATCACACGCACAGCTTGCACGTCCAACTCTTGATTGGAACAGTAAGAAAGCAGGTATGAGTCGCTTCTGTATCAATGCCAGCCTGTCTCTCGACGCCAATCTTTTGCAGATGACGATCAGATTGAGACGGTCATCCATATTCGTACAGAAAGATCATCAGAGACGCCTCTGGCGACCCGAAGCGTAGATTCATCTCCCGTTACACCCTTTGTCGAGTTGGCGAATGAAGTGTCTCCTGAGCACGGTTCGACTGACGGTAGTGTCGCATGTTGTAGACGAATGTCCGGGAATGCGTCTGTTGATTGTGCCACTTGTCTGGGAGAAGAATGGACATCAATCAAGGAGTCCCTTCATCCGCAGGAGATAGAGGTAGCCACGCAGATCTTGACCATGGTCCAGGACGCAAAGGAACATGGTGTTACGAAAAGCCGCCTTCGAGTATGTCGCAATTTATTGAGTACAATAAATTTTGAAATTTGCTGATATTTCTTGCAGGGTCTGTCCAATGGACAGCACTTATCCGTCGTTAAGAAACTAACGGAGTCATCTGTCCCACTGCTATTTTGGGCAGGATATTCCACCCTTGTCTTAGTGTCGTCGGCATACCTCAAGAACTGGTCAGTTTTGGTGTCCGAGAGCCCTCCTATAAGACATTTCCCCCGGCGCTGGTTAGATATATCGGGGTTGAAGATTGTTGACTTTTGGGAGACAGCGCTCAGGGCTGTTCTAGGCGTGATCATTTTCCGGCCAGGCATCTCACAAGTGTGTCTTTCTTCGAATTTTGATCCACAACTTACCTTACTATCAGGCCGAGCTGCGGTGGAGACTTCGATCAGTATATGACAGGCAAGAAGTGAACGACCTTCTGCGCTTCTTGGAGAATGAAGGATTTATGAAAATGCGGTGCGAACACTTGATCGATCGAGATGTAGGCCCGCTTGACGAGAGAGAAGAGAAGGGGGTCTTCTGGTTTATTGGGGAGAAGCGCTGGTATCAGGTGTGACAACTCGAAGTGTGAAAGAACTTTATACAAGATATGTACAATTGTATTGCTTAGTCTCCTGTACCGTAAAATTCAAAACTTTTTCTTTCAAGTTGTGCGAGGACGTTCATCAATCTTTAATGGTCTCGCCGTGCCACCAATAGTGCTTCGAAGCGCACGCGCGTATATAAGTCAATAAGTTATCACATTAAGCGTTCATCAAGGTCTCCGTGAGCTGTCATGATTCTCGTTGGATTCCCGCAAGCTGGGGAAATTATGCGGCCAACCAGTGGCATATCACCACATCATCCACGTTCCGACCCCTATTCATCCCGACTATTTCTATGTTACACTAAAATTGACCACTGGACATGTCTCTCAATATTCTCCACCATCAGTACCTGCAACCTCACCACAGCACCAACCATAAAATGGAAGCCAGAATTTCTTTCTCCCTACCCAACTAGACTTTTGGATAGAGTTCGTTTGTATCTGCAGGGATCTCCGAAAAGAATGACCGTCGAATAATGAGGGACCTCGATACCAACAGAAACAATAGCCACCTGCGAGTCAGTCTCGCTATGAAGGAATATGTATTGAGCACGACTCGGATTACTTGACGAATATGGGCCACGATTCTTTTGACAGGTTCTGCCGCCTGCGTGTAAGCAAAATGTAAGCAGATCGAATAATCCGTCCAAATAATCCTCCAGAGGCGATTCGCGATTATTGCCATAATGGCGATTATGTCCCAAAAATGGCATAATCAGCGGATAATCGCCCTACTTTGACCGCTACTAATATGCATGTACCATAAAGAAATAATCTGTCTTCCCACTGCCCGTTGCATTGACAATCAAGATGTCAACCCCGTCCAAAGTTTTGCAACCTGATCATTGTTGTGGAGCTGAAAAGGGAGGAGGCATCTATGAGGGTGACCATTTGTGAATAAGCTTGTTTAAGGTTTCAACGGTTGGTGCCATTCGGCCTTTGTAGCAGGTGTCTGCGCTTAGATTACGCGGTCGCGTTCTCAATGAATACAGACTCTAAGTAAGTGTATACTCTCCCGAGCAGAGCACAGCTTCGTGCTGATGCAGTCGCGAGTCTAGATGATCAGCTTGTCAATGTTGATCGCTACGATCTTGGCTACGATCAACACATAGCATCGCTTGAAAGCGATTTAGGAAACATATCATTGACATGGATCTGAAGGGAAACTGGGTGCATTGATTGCCGACTTGGAGTGGGTAACAATGTTTGTGGCAACTCGCCACTGAGATAAGTTTCTTCTTCTTTCCACCATCTTCTCTACTAAGCCTAACTATTCTTTCGGCTGGCCTTTTAAATTCTTCACGACGAGCCTCTACTTGACTGTCAGAGTACAAAACGTTCTCTTCTTCACATTGCCCTAGAGGCACTTTCATTCATTTTAGTCTTTTGGCCTTTGAGGCTAGTAGGCAGGTAAACGCTAGGGAAATGCGCATAACGCAGCTGTGGAATGATGTCCCCCTTCCTGCAACTTTGAAACTTGTAGTGCGCAACTTCTGGATGTTTTCTATTGCCCCCAATACTGATACATAATTCAGTGGGACAGGATCACCTTCTCCCGACTTACACTTGCCTACTTTGTGTTTTCATTCCTTCATGCCATTCTCCAACTTTCGCTTCAAATCAAAGCCTTCACCGTCAACGCTGAAGCTGCCAGCTTCTTGAGCAGGATCGTCGTACAGGGCGAACCAACAAATGGCAGCCTACCATTCCTCGACGGCCCCTCTCTTTTCATGTGTGATTCAATACCAAACGACCTTAGCCTTAATGACGCTGGTTGTCATATGGTGTGGAACGGAACTCAGGGAACCAATGTTACCGGCACCCAGACTGAAGCTGTTGCTCCTGCTACTTCTTCCCTATCTGCATCTTCAACTTCTGCTTCCACATCGGCCACTGTCTCCTCAATCTCGTCAGTGGGTCAGTTGAAAGCAACAGGCTTGCCTTCTACTTCCACCCCAACAGTGACGATTTTCGTTTTACCAACGCCATCATCTGGAAGCCGCCTTGTACATGAGGAAAATCTCTTCGGCGAGAACCAGGTTGGGCTACACCTTGTTCAGTAACAATTTCTTCTGATTTCATCTGCAGGTCCTTACTAGCCGGACAGAAGCTCAAGTTATGGCTGTACAAGTGGATGGTCAAACTGAGGTCCAAATCAATGGAATGACCTTTAATAACGCGTCAACCCTCTTGGATAGAACGTGTCTTATGGCCTTGAACTGGCCTGTCTCTGTGTGAGTAGCAAGGTTTCGTTGTCAATTCCATCTGACTGCAGCCAATTTCTCCCAAGCCTTGGCAACACTAAACGTGAAGACCTGGTTTTTATTGGTTTTCAACTCTGGCTCCTCGGCATCTCGATCGTTGCGCTTCTTAACGAGTCTATTCCCCATAGTCTTGCTTCCCTGATCACCCACATGATGGCGACCGCCTGGGCCGTCTTCAACATCACGAACACAGCCAATTTCCGATCCGACTTCAACCGCGTGGTTACGAACGGCGCATGCAACGGGACCTCACTTCTTCCCGCATACTGGCGTGACCGAGCCCAGGCAGAGATTCCAAGTCTGGCATTAAATACCTGTGCAATGCTCGTCTCCTGCTTTTTGACTTGGAAACTTATCAAGGTCAGCTGTTTTTGCTATGCAGCAGCCATTCCTTATGCTCTGTTCCAGCTGTTTGGATGGCAGACTTTCAAACGAGTCGGCGCGTCATTGACCATAAATAGAGTCTACCAGATAGTTCTGGTCTTGTCCATCGCCATCCAGTTGTGCACGTTTTTCATCGCAGTCACGGTGTCTTTGTGGCTGGATCAACTGTTCAATGAGGCAATTGAAAATCAGATTACATTCGAAAAATTGTATAAAATCACGTCTATCATCACACTCATCGTAAGTCCTAATTCGTGTCAGTGTATGTTTTTACTTGATTTGACATAGTTGACGATTCCGTGGCTAACAACGGTATACCACCATTTTGTGCTTGAGTCATGTTATGTCTCGACTAATTTGTTTACCTAGGGTTGGTTTGCTGTTCGTCGCGAGCTCAGGGCTCTGATGTTTGTCTTCTTGATGCTGTCTCTCCTTTATCTCGGTGGATGGAGCGTCATGTTCTTCTCGCCCACTTTCCGTTGGACCTTTATCACATGGAGATTTTTCAGCATCATGGCATCCGCATCTGTGTTCCTCACCGTGGTGTGCTTCGTCCTAGGCGTGATCTGCCGCTTCAATTTCGGAAAAGGGTTACTGCGTTATCGTATGTCGGTTTCGTCGTCAGTTACCAACCTATGCTGACGTGCGTAACGCAATACACAGTTAGCCCCCATCAAGTTGTAGTACCTAACGACTACGACGTCTACCATGGTGCGACAGACATAGAGAAGGTCGAATTCCCGTCGGATGACAAGCTCGTTCCCACATACTCTGCCGCGTTCCGGAATGGCCGTGATGATACCCTTCCAAGCAAGTGGTTCGCAACTCGAGGACCTCGATTCTTTACTAGGTTTGCTCGACCATTTGAGACCATCACGCGGCCTCAAACTGCCCATACATTGACAAGAAAGGTTTCCGATGGTTCATTGCATGGCCATCTACTTGCTCGAAGCGATAGTCTTTCTAGTTTTGGAAGCAAAGAAGGCTATTACTCTGATTCCAAGCATTCGCGAACTGGCGGTCAGCAGAAGCGATGGTTAATTGAATGAACATATTTTTTTAAGTATTTGTGTGACTACCCGCTCACGATTCGTTCTTTTAATGACCCTCTGGATGCATTATCGCTTTGAATAGAACGAACTTCGGTTGTATCGTGGGCGCACTGTTAGTGGAATACAAAATACATGTCATGACTAGGCTACATACTAACATAGATATTCGTGCGTGTTGTGTGCATGAGCAGAAATAATATTCAATGGTGAGGTATATGCTGTAATTCGGCAATTATGTAGGCGAAGGAGGCTCGGACAAATCTTCGGAAGGAGTGATTGGAGAGGCTCGCTGTATGTGTTCCACTTCCTTCTCTTGGATAATCGCGGCTTGTCGTGCTACAGAGGCGTTCTCGAAACCCTCTTCGGTGGGCATATGCGCAGGGGGGCTCGTAGCCATTTCTGCCTCCTCATAGCTCATAAGGACTTCTCGGAACTCGAGCATCCATGGATGGTCCATAAGTTCTGTGGCAGAAGGCCGTTTCATGGGATCAATGGTCAAGCATTGCTTTATAAAGGTTATGCCCAATTCGCTAAGCTGACCAGGCTCGGGCAAAGGGGGATGTTGTGTAGCAACTCCGATATGGAACATTATCGCCCTTGTGGGTATCGATCGGTTAGTGAAAAGAGAAAGTAACCGGATGCTAAGGCGCACCATTCGTTATCGAGGTTACTCCATGGTTTCTTACCAGTGGCGAATTCAAGGACGACACAACCGAGTGACCAGATGTCCATGGCTCCATGTCTCCCCCGTTTGTCGTTCTTGATGATCTCAGGTGACATGTACATGGGAGTACCAGTAAGACTATTGTTCATTGCTAAGCCATTGAAACTCGGTGTTCCATTGGGGGAAGCAACTGTATCAGCCACGCGGCGAGAGCGTTGTATTGTTCGCTGGTTCTTCGCAAGAATCTTGGCAGCACCAAAATCAACGAATTTGATGACACCAAGGTGATCGAGAAGAATGTCTGCAAATAAGCATTAATGAAATTCACATACAGACTGAATGGACGCATACTATCAGGTTTGATATCCCGATGAACAATGCCCTTTGAATGTAGGTAGGCGAGACCCTCCAACATTTGCATTGTATACACTTGAATGATACCCTCGTCTTCAATCCTACCATGTTCCAGAAGCGCTGCCAAGCTGCCACCTTGACAAAACTCTTCAAAGATGTACACCTTGTCACGATGTACCTCAATTCCGTAATATTCCACGACGTTTGGATGGTGCAGCATTTCCATGACGCTCAGTTCGTCCTTTATTTGGGTATACAGGCTGGGGAGTCCTGACAGTTCCTGGAACTTAATCTCCTTCACCGCCATCAACGAACCTGAGTCGAGATTGACGGCAAGGTAGACAGAGCCAAACGCGCCAGCTCCGATGAAACGACCTTGTTGCCACCGAATAGAGATATTCGAGCTGGAAGAAGCCAAAAAGACCAACGATCTGTCTTCTGGTTTCTCGTCATCCAAGACGCGACCCATCGTTCGGTGTTTCATTCCGATAGTGGCTCGGGTACTTTCGACCTCCTGCAGGGACTTCGCGATCTTTTCCCAGAATAAGCGCGTACTGGAATTGGAGAAGGCCAAGGCATCATCAAAACTGGATGGTGACTTATCGAAATCGTCTTCTTCATCCAGAAGTGCATCAGTGAACTGCTGCTTCATGAGTTCTTCCTGCTTTTCTTTCTCTTTCCTCGCTTCCTTGGATCTTGCCCCAAGGATATCGAAATGGCTAATAAGCAGGGTCATACAACTAGCCACCTTATGCCTCAACATCTCAAACTGATCATCTGGCAGATGTAATATATTTCGCTTAGTCCGGTATAGTGTGAACTCTAGTGCGTTCACTGCCCATTTGAATGTCTTGCTATCCGTTGGGTCACAATCGTCGCAGATGAACGACACCCATGAAATCGCCAGTTTGACCAAGAGCCGATTGAATTTCAATAACGAAGCGCGGTCCATATATCGCTGAGCATGCTGCCCATGTTCCGAAGCAAACAGATACCAGTTCTCCAACAGCTCCTGACAACCCTTCGCAGTGCGCAAGGAGTTGCGAACATGATGCACAGAATCTACAATTGATTCTGCGAGCCTGTTGGTCGCTCGTGCGATCTTCCTGAGCTCCTTGTTGACACTAGGCAGATGAGCCTGTATATCACAAATGCACGTCAGGGGGCCTAACGGGGTTTCGATCAGTTCTCCATCTTCATCTACGGGCTTGAACAGATCCGCGAACACCTGCTTGGCTAGGAAGAGTCGCCGCTGAGGGTCATCCGCAATTAGTCGGACACGATCGTCTTTCATATCCAGCTCCAACATAGGTATGTTGACGAGCATGACTCGACCATTCCACAGAAAATGATTCCGTGGAGAGAGGACAAGGAGATACTGTGCATCTTCATATTCACGGCCGAGGAACCCAACGTTTCCGGCCAATCGGCTTCCATCGTCATCAGTAATCTCATCGACATGAAAAGCTTCTGTCAGAAAGCGCCGAATGGAGTCTGGGCGGTCATAAAGGGAGTTGGGTGCGACAACATACACACCATCCTCTTCGAGAGAATGGGTATAAACTAGAAAGTGGTCGGTGGCCACAAGGGTCGCAATGAAGTGGTCCAAGGGTACGTCTTCCAGGCTGTATTCTGCAGAATTGCTAAATCGTTGGGTGAGGACTCTAGAAGAAATGTTAAGATAATTTCTTGACCGCGCATAACTTTCCGTACCTGGCAAACCGTTGCAACTTTCTGTACCTCAACCTAACGCTATCCAGAATTTTTCCATACCAGCTTATGATCTGCTCATCTGACATTTTCCTGTTTGCCGTCGATTTTTCCTGGTTTCCCTGGAATATCGGTTTGGCAGAATTGGCACCGCGTTCTCCATCTACATTACGTAGGCCGTGAGACTGGATATGCTCACTCATCTCTTCACCTGTCGGGACCCTAACTTGGGTGTCAAAGTAGTTAGTTACCCGCACCATTAATTTGTTTGTCAGAGAGCTGCAGAAATAATAAAAAATCAGTGTTGAATGAGTAGACAATGTTTCCCACCAAAGTTGTTCAGCAACGAGACGGGACCCCCCGGTAGTAGTTAGACTGACATCGTTATATGTTGCCCATTGTGACTCCAAGACGTCAGTCTCCTTGAAGGTCATTCCCTTAGCCCCGCTCTTCAGCTTCCAGTGCATCAGCTTGAAAAATACCAACAAGGCATCCAATATCGTTGAATCATAATCTTCGCCAATGGACTGTGGTAGCGTCCACTTTCCCCCAGGGTCGGGCGCTAAAAAGGCTTCGTACTGTCGCTTAAGTGTACATGCAAGGCCGATGCTCCGCTTAAGATCCTCTGTTGTCTGGTCAATCATGAGGACGTCGGGTTCTTTCAGCTTCCGTACGTACTCCAGGCGAAGTCGGAGGCTAGCTTGAATGAGCTTAGTAGGAAAGGATATCAGGGGAACGAGTTCCTGTTCAAAGGTGGGGAGATTCATATCCTTGAAAAAGGCAGAGAGATTGACCTGCGCATCGCGTGCAACGCCGATGAACGCATGGACAGTAACAAGAAAACCCCTTTCGAATTCACGCTGCAAAGAGTCCTCCTTCATAACCCGTTCGACAAAGTTTGTGCCGTCGGCAAGTTCTGGTGTGCTACCGTTGGCGTTTTGGCTGCCATCTGGGTGGCGAAAGGCTTGGGCTTTGATGGGAACCTCTGCGTTGGTATTGCGCTGATTAACATCAAGGGTTTCGCTGCCTGTCCACAGGCGAAGAATGCCAATTTGGCGCTTGAGAGATGTGAAGATGGTAGACCATGTATTAAGAGTATCACACCGTGCTTGAAAAGTGCTTTCTGCCGCTGCGGGCTTATCAAGATAGAAAGCTTTAAGATTTGGGTAGAGGGATTGGGCAACTTCGAGGCGGTGGAGGACTGCTGATACCTGCTTCAACGCTGATGTGGTGTAACTGGTATCCTCTTCCGTGTTATCGTGAACCACACGGAACCGATTAATCTCGTCGATGATTGAATCGACGGTTCTGATACGCCTTTCCTCCAATTTCTTGCGTTCCTCCTCATCCGACCTTCCATGGAATTTGGCACGGATACCGAGCCAGATGTTAGTTTGGACACTATTTTGCTCATCTGCCGAAGTCTGAAGGGCGGTTGCTATTCGGGTCTTCTCTGACTTGAGCACGTCGCCGGAGAGAACAGAGGCTAGCATAGTCTGCCATTCAAGACGTTCCCGCTCCCTCTGGGACGCAGGCAGGATGGGCTCAGATTCAAGCATGAGGGCTGATGTTCGGTCGATACCGCCTTCACCCCCAGCAGCAAGAGAGACCATAGCTATGTCTTCGTCGTCACTGTTGTCACCTGCATCTACGAGCTGACCCAGACCTCGTTGAAAGTAATGGCTATCTGGATCATTGCGTAGGTCGTCAGGGGGCTCGCCTGAGGATCTGTAACGTTTTAGAAACCGCGAATACATATCTGGGTGCTTAGGAATCTTAGCAAAATTACTCCTGAACTGTGCAGCACTTGCGTCGGTTGCAGAACGAGGCTTTATTCGCGAAGATCTGGTTGCTGATGTCGGAGGGGACGGTTGTGGATATGTACGGGGGTTCACATCCCAATGATTGGGGGCATCGGGATCCTCGAGCTTGTCATCTTCTTCATTATGGATAGAATATTCGGGATGCGTGTAGAGTGTTGGGGTATGCCGTAGCATATTTTAGCGAGAACGAGCAAGGAACTATGTACGACGTCCAGGGACAATTTCCGAAATTATTTATTTTATGCAAGATAGCCTCGAGTGCAACTTTCAACTCGACCACACTCATCATGGGTATCGTAGAAAAGGTACGCATAGACACACAGTCGTATCCTACGCTGATGTTGCGTAGATCAAAGCGATCGAGGGTGAGTTTCGTTCAATCCAAGATTTCAGTCGCTGCTCACATGCGATGGGCTACAATCAGAGGAGATGGCTCGTAGTATGTTCCTCATTTTCTATCCACATAACCACGTCTGAAAGACATAATATAGCCCAGAAGAACAAGGTGAAATCTTTTATCTAAAACACCTATTTCCCTATTGTAACATTTGATGCAAGTAGGCCACGGAATACCACCTTGGTCTGCTGAAAGCCAAACTCGCCCGATACCGAGCACAACTCCTTGAGCCCGCCTCAAAATCTGGCCCGACAGGCGTAGGTTTCGACGTGCAAAAGTCGGGCGATGCTAGAGTGGCGTTAATTGGGTTTCCGTCTGTGGGGAAAGTATGTCTAGTGACAAGGCTCATTTCTGTATCTTGACCGCTTTCCTTACAGTCCACGTTGCTAAGTAAAGTGACGCACACCGCATCAGAAACGGCTGCATATGAGTTCACTACTTTGACGGTGGGCGATTGACTCGTCTGTTGGCTACACACGGATCTCATGACTTTGGAAGGCCATCCCTGGAGTAATCGAGTACAAGGGTGCCCGAATTCAGCTGCTTGACCTACCAGGGATCGTTGAGGGCGCGAGTCAAGGTCCGATTTGATTATTCCTAAGCTTTCTGGCTGATCGTCATGTATTACTGTGTAGGCAGAGGTCGAGGACGCCAGGTTGTCGCCAGTATGATTGTCTTCCATTCTAACGTCACCTCGTATCAATTCGTTCTTTTTATTCAGCTGCAAAGACTGCCGATGTCATCCTAGTCATGCTCGATGCTACAAAATCCGAAGAACATCGCCGTCTTCTTGAAATTGAGCTGGATGCTGTGGGAATCAGACTAAATAAGACCAAGCCAGACGTCTTTTTCAGGAAGAGAACCACTGGCGGGGTTAGTCCCTATAGAACTTCACCGCTATCCAGGTGACTGATTTTGAATAGATAACATTCAACACAACGGTCAAGCTAACCAAGACAGACGAGAAAACTATACGAGCAATCTTGGCTGGGTGTATGTCTCTTATTCAACAATCATCTTGAGCCATCCCAAGTCTTTTTAGACAAGCTTCATAATTGCGACCTGATGATTCGGGAAGATGTACGCATCCATTGCGTCTTTTATTCAAGTGCGACAGCTTGCTCATCACTATTCATATAGATCACGACAGATGAATTCATTGATGTCCTCATCGGTTCGACCAACCTCCCGTTTCCTTCCTCAGTATCTCACGTTACATATCTAACCAGGAACGAGAAAATATATTCCCTGTCTTTGTATGTATAATAATCAAACACCCATACCAGAACTTGACACGTGTATTGGAGCAGATGTTTACAACAAGATAGACTCGATCAGCATCGAGCAGTTGGATAAGATAGCAAGACAGCCGAATTCGGTCGTGATCAGCTGCGAGATGGATTTGAAGTGCGACATGTCTTGATTTCGTCTTCCATCCCATTATAGTTTCTCCTTATAGCCTTGATGATCTCATCCAGCGGATTTGGGATGATCTACAGCTTGTAAAGGTATACACCAAAAAACGTGGAGCTCATCCAGATCTCGCCGATCCTATATGTCTGAGAAAGGGCGCGACTATTGAGGTATTTTATTATTTTTGGAGTCTTCTTTGGACAACTAACCTGTACTCGGATGTACAGGATGTGTGTAATGGTGTTCACCGGTCGCTGGCGACTAACTTCCGATACGCACTCGTCTGGTAAGTCTCAATTGTTCTCTTCTCTCTCCACGCCGAATCTCAATTTTTGACATAAATTAGGGTATACCTGTTGTATCGCTTTTAAAGCTGTGGCTCATCAAGGAATACAGGGAAAATCGAGCAAATTCTCTCCGCATGCTCAGAAAGTGAGTTTGAACCATCAGGTGCAGGACGAAGATGTTGTCTCTAGTATGGTTCTTCTTGTTTGTCGGAGATATATTTAACATTTGCATTCTAGTTTTCACGAAATAAGCCTTGATCCGCATAGTCGTGTGTCACTGGTCAATACGCTCTAGTTAGTTTCCACCATCTATCGTTCGATGTATCAATGCTGGCGATTTTTCTTCGGTACCTCCTCTGTAAGATTGGATGATTTATGTAGACCATTAAACATGTTCGCAACATCTCCGAGTGGTGAACCGACCTGCAAATAGCGATTTGATTCGAGAGGTGTATACGATAAAGTTTAATTTCCAGCATTTCCGAGCAGCGAACATTCATGGAATCGTCTTCCGACCTGACTGCTAATGGATACGCCCCAATGGAACTCATTTTCCTCGGGACAGGAACGTCGTCTAGCATTCCGCATGTGGACTGTCTGACGGCTCCGCCAGGTAAAGCGCCATGCAGGACATGCTTATCAACATTGACTCCGCAGGGGAGGAAGAATATACGCAGAAATACAAGCTGTGCTGTTAGATTGACAGCAAAGGACGGGCGAACTGTGTGAGTCGTCTGCTGCACTGCTTTTCGATGTGAAAGATGTATACGGTTGAACTTTGGATAATATTCACTCATCGACAGGACGATCGTAATCGATGCTGGAAAGAATTTCCAAGCGGCTGCTCTGGAATGGTTTCCAAGGTACAGTCTGAGGCGTATAGATGCATTGCTGATTACCCATGCTCATGCAGACGGTGTGTTCTTTGTTTTCTGTCGAGCTGAGAACCGCTTATCTCCTATCCAGCTATGAATGGATTGGATGATTTACGTGGTGAGTTTCCTTGTAGATGCAACCGGATTGTTTGTTCACTAGTACATTCCAGGTTGGACCTTGAATAATGCTATACAGTCTCACATCGATATATACCTATCGCAGGGAACGTTCACAGAGGTCAAGCGAGCCTTCCCTTACGTCGTAGCGAAAGAGTTCGCGTCGGGGGGCGGTGATGTAATCCAATTCAACCCATTGAGGGACCTTGCATTCATATTAGCCATGCTAGGTCCCTGAGTTCAAATGGCATATCATAAACGATTCGGTGCCATTTGAAATACAGGACACGGGCATTCAGATTACCCCATTCTCCGGTAAACTTATAACGAATCGGACTATCCAGACTGCTAATTCTATTGCTGCAGTCCATCATGGTCGCATATTCTCCGTCGCTCATCCCACCGTTTCCTTGCCATCGCCGATGGCCACAAAGCCCTCGACTCCGACGATACCTTGCGAGGAACAACAACCTTCCCTCAAACTCATCACATCAAGCAACAATCAAGAGCAGATGCCACCAATACACCCCTATATTTGTTTTGGATTCAAAGTGGAAGATGCAATCGTGTATATTTCTGACGTATCGCACATTCCGGAGGATACATGGCCCATTCTCGAAACACGCCTCGCGGACCAGTCACTGCCTGTTCTGGTGTTGGATTGTTTGCGCCTCGCACCACACATTTCTCATGTGGGGCTAGAAGGCTCTGTAGAAATTGCTCAGAGGATACACGCATCAAGAACTTATCTAACAGGCTTTTCCCATGATGTTGCCCACGATGAATACGTGACGATCGGGGAGGCGGTTGGTGGCATTGACAAGGACGTCAGAGTCCTGACTGAGACAGAGAAGAGTGGACTGGCGCTAGTCAAGGAAGGGGCGACCTTCTGGTTAAGGCCTGCCCACGACGGCCTGAGGGTGTTCGTGGAATCGGATGGGAGCGTGAGAGATGAAACGTACTTGGTGGATTGAACCAGCCATTGATTTTGGATGCGTTATCTTGGCCGCATAGACAGGCTCACACAAGTTCTGTTCTCAGTCCCACTTGTACAAATGAGTGTTCAATGGCTATTCCCGACAATGAAAACCCTTCGTACGACCCGAGGCCACATGGCGATCTCTATACCATTATCTCTGTGGCTGACGTATGACGGACGACGGTCTTCCACTCAGCAAGGCTTTAGTCTGTGACGAGCCGGATTCCGGAAGCCACCCGCCCATACTACGAAACTAGGATTGGCAACAGTTTATTTCATAGTGCTATCATTGCCAGAACAGCGCTTCATCGTGCGTGCCGCAATGTCTCACGGCATTACCAGGTCAAAGGAAGAAATATACACGTTAGGCTATTACGAAAAGCAGTCGCAAGTGGCGCTGTGAAAACACATGGAACGGCGAAAGGGGACTATAGATGAGACCTGCTCATGGAGGGAATTAGTTACAAGTTCGGCACGGGTTGATCTATTTTTGAATACGTCATCTTGCTTGTGGAAAGTCTCTCACACTGCCGTCCCCAGTCAATACCCTTTCTAGTGAAAATATCAAGTTCTCTGAGTTCAAAGTGACGGTGTCCTAGTTGTAGACTCTGGGGTTGCTCCCTATGAAGTTCTTCTCACAATCCTTCTTATACGAGTGAGTAATCAATAAGCAATACACTTCATTCAACTTTTCTCCTCTTAACTCAAATATGCAGCGATCCGTGGTCCATCGTATCCTTGGCATTTTTTCTCCGATATCCTAACCCATACGCCGCACATGTTGTCTCCTGCGATGTCATTTCACGCACTTACACAACTTCTGGCTCATTATTGACTACCCGTCTTATACTGAAACGTGGTGCTCTACCAAGATGGGCACCTAAGGGCATCGTATCAAGGGCCGAGTCTTGGATAATTGAGGAGAGCGAAGTGGATCCGCTTGGGAAAACGGTGAGGTGTCGAACGAAGAACTTGGATCATGTCAAGGTGATGCAAGTAGAGGAGTGGGTCATGTTCAATCAGACTCCGGAAGGGTATACCACTCCGTTCCATGTTTCTCTGTTCTACGTTAATGGATGGGCCAGGAAAACCCTACAAACAACTGAGGCTAGAATTCTCTCGGGGTTCGGCTGGGGCCTCACCAAGAGAATCGAAAGTCATGGATTATCACGGTTCAAGGCCAATGTTCAACGGGTGCGTGCATTTCCTCTGTCTGGTGCACTGTATGGCTGAGGATGTTACCTATAGTCTCGTGAAGGTGTATCACTTATCCTCAATCTCTTGCGTCAATCACGCCTGCAGCCCATGACTCTCGGAGGGGATAATGTTCAATCACCTTCGGCCTCCGAGGGGCACTATGAGAGAGCGACAGATGTTCCCCGCAAACAAAATGGTGTTTGGGCAAGATTAAGGTCATGTTTTGTTACCCCTTCGCCAACATGATCATTGCAACGTAAGAAATTACATACGTGTACTTTTTACATATATTTTCCTTTCCAAGGTTTGCCGATATCTATCCCTCTTAGGCCTAGCCATTTTCGACTAGTTCGTAATCTTGTAGTCCTAGTTTCAGCAACTCAACCACAAATCCATTATCCAACCATGAGAATTTGTTTCGAGGTCACCCGTTGTGATAGTGACACGTATGCGCGCGTACGCACGGGACGGCAAACTTCGGAGTGGACGCCGTGCTCTTAGAAATGTACTTCCCAACGTCGGCTGCTAGACAGCTTTCAACCGTCCCGGCTCTACCGAATCTTCCACCAGAACCTGTCATCTATCTCTGTTCAAGCCTTCGCAAGTCTTTATTCTGCACTCTGACTAGAAACGGCGTCGCTGTCTGGCGCATCCGAGTATGCGGTTTGAAGTACGCGGTTGCAATTATATAAGTGCTCATGACTTGTTCAGCCCCCTGCGGTCTTGGCCTTCCTATCACGGACACCCACGTCGATTATCGACCACGGCGAGAATGTGTCTGTCCACTGGTCCTCTGATAGCTCCCGGATCGTTATTCAGGTGTTCTTTGACGTTCTATGCGAGGCAAATCGGATTCTGAGACGAGCATATGATCTAGACATCTGAATCCCATCTAGTTCTCATAACAGTTCGACACAAGGAGGATGAAACATGTTATGAAGTACCCCCACTTCCGCCTAATGCTCAGCGTAATTTTTTGGCGGGTCCCGGCGAAGGCCTTCCGTTTCAGGCAATGAGTTTGGTCTTTGAAGGCGTAGTTCGTGTCGAAGGAACGCTCCTCACGTAAGTCTTGGCATTGCGCATGTACGTCTTTCCGATTGACTACTCTGTATCTCAGTGTGTCTCCGAGAAGGCACCATCTTCTGTTCTCGACCAAGAGTCCCCGTACCCTCCAACGTATACCATGGCCCACGGACGACCAAGGTAACAATGCGAAGAATGTAGATAAGAAGAATGGAGTAGGCGGATATAACACTTGGGCGTTGAATGACCAGGACTTTGTATGGCTAATCGATACAGACGGTATGTGCTTTATCACCAATTTCTGCATTACAGACATTCAATCATAAATTTCAGTTTCTGTCAGTCAGATACTGCATTCACGAGCCATGGGCATCGAGGCGTGGATAACGTCCGATGGACGCGCATACTTTGTCCGATTGCATGAGTTCGATGGTTCTGAGATGGGTACCTCTGAGGATGCAGAGGATGGAAGCCAACAGGTACTCCGAGAAACATTCATCTTAAAGTCATACTCTCTCAGTGTGGGTTGTAATAGGACCATAAGAGCCGTCGACATTCGTTTGACACCAGTGCAAGCTCCCAAAGCCGATCCGGTTGGCGAGGCACGTGTGTCCATGACTTTGAAACTCCCAGATGGGTGCAAAAGCAACGACGAATCGACCCAGATGAGCTAATTCATGAGCACAACCGCGTATACGAAGAGCCCAGACGAGCTGTTGCAATTGCTATAAATGGAACATTCTCTCTGATCGCAATTGGCACATTCGGGTTCGTTCGTTTGGATGTAGCCGTTGCCTCGTCGTAGATACTCATTTGTATTTTTAGCGGTGGTCTCCAGTTCACAAATTTCCCCTCGCAGGAAGGTGTAACCCCGAAATCCCAGAGTGTACAGATACCAAATCCTTACAATCGGCAAACGGGAGAAGTATGCTCCTTGGAATGGAGTTCGGATGGATATGTATTGGCTGTTGGATGGAGACATGGATGGGGAATATTTAGTGTGGGAGGTAGATGCCTTGCATCCGGATTTGGAGTCGATGATCTTGTAGACGAGGAGAAGTATGTTTTTGATATGACTGTTATCCGTTCATGTTCATGCCTTGTATTTGACTTCCATAGGTTTCAAGATGCGTTCATGTATGGTGTACGGCATCTGGTGTGTCTATTCTCAACTCACCTTATTGTCGGCGTGGTGTTGATGTATTTACGCCAGTTCTGGGCTCCAGGAAACTTCGAACTTGTTGTGCTGGCACAGGCCTCTCCTCGAAGTATACAGATATTGGAGTCATGGTAGTCTTTGGTACTGACGAGACACTGTGTAGCAGTGGACGGGCAGTTGTTTGTGGTACCTTTCGCCAAAAGTGCCACAACTGGTCAACATTCTCCTGTGAGAGGTATCGTCGATTAAGAGATAACCTACACTGAGATACTGGAATAGGATAATACGCGCTATGCATTCCTTCAAATGGATGATCGTGCCCTTGTTTACAGAGGAGCAGACCAACCGGACATGAGCGTCATTAATCCGGAATCAGACGTTTGGCAACATATCAAAGTAATTACCGTTGGTCTCTTCAGTTGATAACATTAACGTAAGTATTTTAGGTTCCACAACGTTATTTGGCCACAAATTGGCCGATTCGGTATTCTTCGCTCAGTAGTGATGGCAGGTTGATTGCTATTGCTGGGCGCAAAGGCTTGATACACTACAGTTCAACCTCCGGCCGGTGGAAGCTCTTTGAGGATGAGCAACAAGAACAGGCGTTCACGGTTAAAGGTGGTTTGCTGTGGTTCCACCACGTTCTCATTGCTGCCGTGGAACTATCCAAGACCTACCAGGTTTGTCCAATGGTGATTATCTGTCATGCATATTCAATCAGAGTCCTGGTTAGATACGGTTGTACTCACGGGACTTGGAACTGAGTAACCAGAATGTTTTGCACCGCGAGTTAATCTCTTCGCCGGTCGTGATCTTGTCCTTGGTGGACAACTCGTTACTTGTATACACAACGGACAACACATTGTTTCACTTCTTGATAGTTCCAACGACAGATGCCATCAAGCTACATCTGTGTGGAAGCATCACTTTCGCTGGGATTATTGCAGCGCCCAGCGCTGTGAGGATGTTGAGTTGGATGATACCCAGTGCTCAGAAGCGTATGCTTGCTTCATCTCCACTCAAACATATGTGCTCAAAGCAGTCGCAGAACTTGGTGATCCTGTGGATGATCTGTCCGTTGCTACGGTGTTGATGGTAGTCGGCGGACAACTTATTCTTTTGCGTCCTAGAAAGGTACAACTGCTTTCCGATGAGAATTTTTCCCGTCAGAGCTTATATCCAATAGTCAGCGGATCAAGAGGTCAACTATGACATGCAGATATTTGCAGACCGAATTGAGTTCTGCTGGATTCACTTTCATGGCATCAGTACGCTGGAAAACTCGTTATGGGCCTTTGACGGCCAAGGCATGCGAGTCTGGCTAAATGCGTTAGCTATCGAAGCACCACCTTCGAATGACAGGGAGAAAGGTGAGCCAGAAAATGTGAAAGAGAGTGTAAACATTCCGCTTGACTTTTATCCCCTGTGTAAGTTTAACTTTCTAATTAAGAAAAAATTAGTTTCCTAACATTGAATAGCTGTTCTGATGGACAAAGGGATAATCATTGGGGTCGAGCATGAAGCCGCAACGAGGTCAAACCTTTCGTTTGTAATGTTCAGGCATGCGACCAGTGTGAGATTTACATGTTTTATTCCTTTGGACATCCGTTCAGCGATCTGATTATGTTTGCCAGTCACACCTCTTCTTACATCACATTCTCCTCTCTCTTCTGGAAGTCCGACAAGTCCAAGAGGCCGTGCTGTTTGCTTCACACTACAAGCATCTCGTGTTTTTCTCGCATGCCTTGGAAATTCTCCTTCACACTGTCGTGGAGTCTGAAGCGACTTTCGACAGTGAGACTGTCCCCGAAGATGGGGAAGCAGTCCAGGATGGGGTGTTGCCCGCAGTGGTGGAATTTCTGGACCATTTCGATGCTGCATTGGATGTCGTCGTCGGTTGTGCACGCAAGACGGAGTTGACGCGATGGCGGCGTCTCTTCAGCGTTGTTGGGAACCCCAAATCCCTGTTCGAGGTCCGTACACATGTTCTCCTTGCACGCACGCACCGCTGAGAGGTTGTTTAGACATGTCTTTCTACACTGCGACTCAAGACTGCGGGCTCATACCTTTTGGTTCTCCACAACCTCGAGCAACTAGACGAAGACAACGATGATGCTGTTCGCTTGTTGAAGAGCGCTGTTGAAGGCAAGGACTGGCAGCTGTGCCGGGAGCTACTCAGGTTTCTGCATTCTATCGACGACACTGGCGCAGCACTTCGTAATGCGCTATCAAAAACTGGCGTGGTCAGCTTTTCGGACGGTCCAGAACCTGGCATTCTAAACAGAAATTCTTGATTGCCTGAATCATTCTATCTGTTTCTATTCATACTAGTATCACTTTACATGTTTAGATAGCAAGTAGAACTAGGAGGGCAATCGGCCTACAACATTTAAATACCGGATATTTGATTGTAATGTCCCGGACTCCAATGAACACAGATGAAAACAGAATATTCATTCATATAAGTACTCAAAACACACATGATGTTCTAAGTTGTCTCTGAGATTTCTCTTCAACAATGGCGAGGAATTTACTGTTACACACTGATCAGTACGACGCTAATACGAAGAACAGACAATCTCATACACAACTGACGGTACTGTGGCGATACCGTACTCCACTTTGGGTTCATCCCCGCTGTCGTTGGGGCCTTCTATCGGTCAGATGCTGTGACTGACTTGACTTGTACTTATATAGTCTTTCTGAAAATTTCTTCTCAGAGCAGGCATTTGGATCACATTCGCACTCTTTGGGCATCATCCTCGTCCGCGATCTACCTCCTTTGTATACAGCTTATCGAGAAAGGCTCCTCAAGCATGCATACAGATTTGCCAAGCTGGATGAGAATATTCGCGAGAAATACACGGATCCAGGAAGCAGATACAGGTGAGGAAAACTGCCTCCACATCTAAGGTCGCGATGATGACATTTAAAAGTTTTGGATGGTCGTACGGCAAAGTAGGTTGGATAATATTGTAACTCCACTTCATCACTAAAAGTGATGGGCTTGTTTGAAGGAAATTATGGATGGGAAACCTGGTAAGCAGTGACCTGAAAGTGCAAGAGAAACGAGCGACCAAACTGGCTATTATCTATAGACGTGCTCAAAGGATCATATTACGCCAATCCAACCGTAGACAACCCAACCGCTTCTGCCGAGGAGCGTGCGAAGTATCCTGAATACTACGGCCAAAACATTTGTAGGCTCACATCCCGCTTGATTCTGAAACTCTACTGAGTGAAGCAGGGCCGAACGAGAAGGATATCGAAGACTTCGAAGAAGCTTTCAAAGACTTGGGGAAGTAAGCGATATGTCCATCTACTACATCTGAGTACCCAAAATGACATTCTGCTTGTAGATTTGTTTTCAAGGTTGGCTGTGAATTAGCGGTCGCCTGTCAACCGTTCGGTAAAAAAATTGATGAGACCTTTGTTGGCGATGCTGAGCGGTTCACAGCTTTATCGCACTTGTCGGATTCTTCAATGTCTTTGCCAAACCTGATCAGCACGTCGCAGATCAATAAAGCACGCCTTCTTCATTACTTCCCCCCACCTTCAGATTATGCTTTGATGTCTGATGACGAACCTTTGGACAGCTGGTGTGGCTTCCACCTTGATCACTCTATCTTAACCGGTCTCTGTGCTGTAAGCCTGTAACCTACATAAAACGGTGAACTGTACTCATGTTAATGCGCCTCATCAAGGCCATGTATCTTCGAGAGGGAGAAGACTCGGAGCCAACAGTCATCCCTTCGCCTTCTTCGGCGTCGGGCTTATATATTCGCACACGAGGGGGTGAACTGAAGAAAGTCTCGATTCCCGCGGACTGCTTAGCGTTTCAAACTGGTGAAGCCCTTGAGATAGCCACGGGGGGGAAATTGCGTGCCACTCCTCATTGTGTCAGAGTTGGAATAGGTCCAGAAGCTGGCAAAATATCGAGGGAAACCTTTGCATTGTTCATGCAGCCTGATACAAGCCAACCAATATCCCCTTCTCAGACATTTGGGCAGTTCAGTCAGCGAGTTTTCAATGAGCATTATGATACTACTAAGTCTACGTAGTGCAATCACAGGTACATATGATGTTGAGTGGGTGTATTCTATTGTAATGTATGTTGTCGGATGCAACCTGAAAGCCTGAATGTGCAGATAAAACTACAGTTAATAACTATGGCTACAATATCACAAAGCGGATAGTGAACGTCGTTGTGAACGAGAGCCTG
This sequence comes from Tricholoma matsutake, assembly GCA_026075535.2. Lineage (NCBI taxonomy): Eukaryota > Fungi > Basidiomycota > Agaricomycetes > Agaricales > Tricholomataceae > Tricholoma > Tricholoma matsutake. The sequence continues at coordinate 5,823,935 of AP026540.1, read as the reverse complement.
CTGCAAATGAATCAGGTAATACAGACAATACTGCGGCTGTGAAACTCGTACGCTTCGCCGAGCATTCCCTCGTCAATCTTCCCTCACTAGGCTGCGAACTCATCGACGACCGACGATCGTCTTGCTCAGATATGACACTCCAATCATCACTATGTGCTCTTTGAGCAGATCCACTGGAACTATACCCAGAGCCGGAGTGCGCGCTAGACGGAAGGCTGTCCTCGTCCTTGCTGGTTAGAGGGCTGGGGTCACTCTCTTCGTTATTATTATTGGGTCGCTTGACTAGCGACCGCGCGTATTCCAGGTCACGATATATAGACTCTATAGCTGTGGCAACACCATTTTCCTGAACAAAATAAGTTTCTAACACTAGTTTGCGAAAAAAAAAGAATGCGCACGGATCTGATCTGTTCACCAAGCATCCGAGCACGATCGATTTGTTTGACGTCCGTTGTTGCTGCACGTAAAGCGTCCATCAAGGCATTGACAGTTAGCTTCCTGACAGCAGTCCCAACTCCAAGGGCTTCCACTCGATCGGCCCAGAAAAGCTGATCACCGAAGAACGGCCGTATAATCGTAGGTATTCCAGCTACACAGAGGATCATCAACTGCAACGTCGACATCCATAAAAAACCAACCTCGTAAGCTCGCACCGGTGGTTCCGGCTCCACCGTGATGACAAGCAGCATCGATACGCTGAAACAACCAATCATGCGGTATGGAAGTTATGGCATACATCTGCTTCGGCAAAGGATCCTCAGGCTCAGATGCGTCACCTGTCTTGACATGCAGTCGGTCTGACCACCCCTTGGACAAAATCGCGTATACGCCGCTGCGGATGACAGCCTCGACGACGCACTGCGTCATTGCTCTTGGATCTGACACCACGATACTGCCAAACCCAATATATACTACTTTCTTCCCCAAATTATGTGCAGTATCAATGAATTCCACGAGATCTTCAGGTGGCGTCCATTTCTTTGCACTAACATCGGCGTCGTCGAGAAACCAATACCCTATGCAAGTGTTGAAGTATGGGTCGGAAGATTTAACTGGTACTAACCTGTGATGCGGATCCATTCAGGCCAGTCTAATGGTGGGGGTACAGCATGAGGACTGAAGTTGTACAAGAATGGGATCTTGTGGGGTTCCATTCGGTCGAGGCTTGTGCTGCCAAGCTGTAGCACATTTCTGCGCCAACGGTTGATCTGGCCTGCCGTTGCGCGCCAGAAGACTTGATCGAACATGACATAGGACTGACGACAATTGGGTGAATGTTCGAATATAGGCATGGGTTGCATCGTACCATGTAGTTATAACTACCACCCATCTAAAAACAGAAGCTCAGATTATTTGCGATCCTCAAAGGGGATACATACCTTGTGTTCAGGTACTGCAAAGGCGTGTGGGTAGGCTCTGGATCAAGGTGATGATTAAGTAAGTGTTAATGGAAGGACGCTTGCAAACCTTGTTCGCGACCAGGTCATCGTAAACGCCCTAAAGTATGGTATCTTCAAGGCTTCCGCTATGTGATACCCTCCCATAGCGCTAGGACTTTCGATCAAGATATCCGTCTGCTGACACGCTTCCCACGAGGTTTTGAGGAGATCATCCAACCATCCACGGAACTACGAAGGTGTAAAAACAGGTGTAAGACAAGAAGTATAGTCACTTTTACTTTCATAAGACCCTCTTTCAAGAACGCCACTGTAAAAGTACCGTTCTCCACGCATATTCTCATCAGTTCTGCAGGGTCACCACCAACAAACCCAAATTCAATTCCATGCTTTAATTCATGTCAGTGTTGCAACTAAGGATATAAGAAAACCACTAACAGCTTGTATCCAATCTTTGAATTCTCCATGGGTAGCAATTTTGCACCGATGTCCGTCCGCCATCAAGCCCTTAGCCAAGGCAATATATGGTTGCACGTCTCCACGGGAGCCGATCGTCAAGAACGTAAAATGAAGGGATTTGGCGGGTTTAAAAGTCAAGAAAGTCGATGAAGTGGAGGTGAACATCACAGCAGGCAGTGAGTCTGTCGTACTGTCGGACGTTACAGGTCCTGGGTCTGAGTCACTACCAGCCGACCTCCTTGTGTCGAACTCCTCCAGGATCAGGGCATCACGCTTTCCTGGAGACGTAGCAGTAGACTCCCCAAGAGTTAACTTCTGCCTAACATCCTCCATTTGGCGATTCAATAGCGACACAAATGCTTCTCGTTTATCTTCTGCACCAAACTCAAAGAAAAGCTCTTCGTGTCCTTTGATAATGATGATTAGCCCCTGATGTCCAAATCGAGTTGCTTTAGACTTCTCAATAGTAAGAATGTCACGGATCGGCAACGTCATCTGCTGACAGGGTTGAACTCGTCTTCAATGAAGAAAGGTATGAATGACAAACTCTTGTCCGCGCGGTCAAGGGACCGCCGGATTTGAAGCAAAAATAATTGGTGGAGATATAGAGCCTGCCGTGCACCGGGAGAAGTCTAAAAAGATATCCTGGGAAATCTGAGAAAATGTTCAAACACACAAGCATAGGACAAAAGCCTGGACGTACACCCGAGTAATGTCTCCTTCTCATCGTAGGCAAATGCAGCTCGAAACTTCTCAGTCGTGTCCGCATCCACAGCAACGTCTGGAGTCTCTAGAACACTGAATACCATGTCACCCATCGTCGATCGACTGCTCGGCAGGGACGACATGGTCGTCGAAGAGTACATCTCCCTAACAGACGAGGAATCTCGTGTCACAGTCTGCTCGATTCCAGTCGAAGCACCAAACACCCGTCGCGTGCCCTTGAGCCAAGATGGAACACCGACACTCCAGGAGCTACCCTCTCTGCTCAATGAGTGATAATCAGGATCAACGGATGAAGTGGAAGTAGATGGAGGGTACGTGTGATCATATGCAGCTGGCGTCGGCGTCAGGCTCTTCGGCACGTCCTCGTCCGGCGACATTGATTGGGTAGAACTTGCTACGGGGATGAAGGACGAGTTGGCACGTCGTGAGATGTGAGTGAACTCTTCTGCATCCAGGGAGCTATCGTTCACGGTTTCCGCACTCGGGCGATTGTCGTTGGTGTCGGTCGTGATGTGTAAACTTGTGCGGGTGAGGCTTTCTTGAAACGGTCGCAGAAGCGACGTCAGACTAAATCCAGAGGTGGTCTTGGTCGATGTTTCGGCCGGCGTGCTTGCAGCACGGTCGATGGGGCCATGCCGTGCAGCCGTGGTATCGAGAACCATCTGTGGTGAACCCCGCTCGGGCAGGAGGCGGTAGGCCCGAACAGCATCCCGTATCTGGTCAAGAGCTGCGGGTATATCATGAAAGTAGGCAAAAAAATAGGAATCGACTGAGAAGGGCTCCTCCTTATCGAACACCTTCACTTCAATCGTTTCACTGAAATCCATGGCTGAAGATTTCTCTACATCAATGATGGCCGAGTAAGGAATTGCGATCTGTAATAACATCAGCAGCCGTATGAGTGGGGGCTTGATGGAGACTGGCCTTAACGCTGTCACCCATGTTTTGGGCTTTGAAAATCACCTTCCGAATTGCCTTGATCCATTCCTCTCGGCTTGGGACAGAGTCAGCGGACAAGACGACCGTTTTCTGATTGGTCCGAAGGCGGAAGTCCCGTTCACCGATGGGTTCGCAAGAAATAGCATATCTTAAATCCACAATACCATGCGGAAAATAGGGATCCTAAGTAATATATCATTCTCGTGTCCGACGAAGAGGTAGACATATCTCCTACGGAAGACGACTGATACCACGACAACGCATCATTCTTTAACACAAACCAATGCTTTATCCATCGCTTGGTGCGCTGCGCTTTCTTATTCAGAGAGCCAGACTTGAGGACTTGATTCTGTGCAGGACCCCAGTCACAGATCATCCGTTCATGATGAAGAGAATACCGACCTCCCGTAATGGCATATGAGCAAAGAAACACAGATATGAGTTTGTCAGATACATGTATCCCTGCAACACTGGAAGTCGCAGATTTAGACATAGACAGGGGCCGTCACCACAATGCCAATACTCACAGACAGATCGCAGCAACCAGCACGGCATTTCTATACACTGAATCAGCAAAATCAGTTAGTGGGAAAGGAACGACTCTACAAACCTGCCCGAACTTCTTCGATGCCATCCAATTCAAAGACTTCCCTCAACTTTTCCGCAAGACCAGCTCTGCGTTGAAGCCTGACAGTCGTCATGGTACGAGACGACATCATCCTTGGAAGATTCAAAGCTATGTGTCGTTCATTGATATGAGTCGCTACTTCTGAATGAACATGGCGAGGGACGTGTGCAGGTGTTGAATTGGGGAGACGCGGCGTCTCCTCAAAATCTTCGACCTCAGCCTCATCTTCTGAACCTTCCTCTTCCACCGGAGAGTATGGAGCACGAGAGCTGCGGTTTGGTCCTGGAACACTGAGCTTACGAGAACGCGCTAAGGGACGGTGTATCGCGTGTATTGAAGATGCGAGCCGTTCTGTACATAAACAATGTTAATAGGCTACGGAGAGTACGTGACAGAACTTGCGTACGCTGTGCAGGTTGGTCTTCCTCATCGTCACTTGAATCACCTTGGCTTGGGTCTGGTATATCATCGTCATTCTCGACACGTGACCAGGGAAGCGCCTGGAGAGCTTGAATGAGAGTTTGTGTGCCTGCCCTCATCTGCATCAAGAGATCAGCCTACAGGTAGGTCACTTGGAACAACTGGCGCACCGAGCCATCTCCTCGGAAGGGACTCAAGGAAGGTCGGACGGGCGGAGGAGATGGAGGAACAATGAAAGGAGAGTCATCAATAGTCGCCGCTGGCTGTAACGGAGGTTTGATGGGCCGGGGAGAACTAATGGCAAGCGAATCATCATGTCGGAATATTGGTGGGGTCGAGATACTGGGCGGTTTGGGTGATATGGGACGTGAAGGACTGGGGGTCGAGTTCGACGCCAACATATCGGATGAATCTGCCCCACATTAATGAAATGTCACTGAATGAGGGACAAAACGCTTACTGTCGTTGTCTCCAGTTGTGTCCTTTCCTTTGCCCTTGCGACTTAGACTGAATAGACGGCGATGGCCTGAGTTGGGTGGTGTTGTTGTTGTTGGACTCGGACTGGTTCTTCCTGCCTTTCCACTAATGCTGCGACTGAGTTTATCGACGGTCTGACCAACCACAGCAGACATGCGCTTTACGCGGCTCGGGGTATAAGGCACATCCTGTTGGTTCGATGACGGTTCTTCTGGTGCCTCTGTAGAAGTTTCCAGAGTGTTAGAAAGCTGCAAGCCATGTATGTTGGCCATCGCAGGCTGGGTGGATGAAGGATAGATGATCGCCAGCCGGTTGCCGCGTACGAAACTCTTGGTCTCTGCTGCTTAGCTAAGGTGACTTAGCCATTATAGGAAGGTCGGTAGTTGCCGAACTGTAATGATGCGTGACCAACACGTTCAAGTCGCGAGCTTTTTTAATACTGACCTCTAGGAATAAATAACCGCAGCCGGCTGGTCCCATTTCCATCCGTCTGCTTCATACTTTACCTCCATCCGACTTTTCTCTGTAATGCGTGGAGAAATTTGTGTCGGTGCTGCCTCCATATTATCGTATGTTCTTTCTCGTGACAGTGTTTGCAAAATAAAGGGGAACAATCGCGTTCAATTAGGTTAGCAGCAACCCTTCTTATGATCTTTGTCCATGTGAGTGCCGTTATTCATTGTTGACTTTTCAATCTTACCTGCCTCGCAACTAGGTTGGTCAAATCAATACCTCAACTGTTCCTCGGGGCATCTCAATGGTAGTTTGGGCTCGTCTGGCTTACAGGATCTGTGCTTGACCTCGGCTTCTCTAGATCAAAGTTAATGTTTCATCCTATGGGTGAGCAGAAATCTATCCTGTCGTTTGCGTATTCTCAACATTGCCCTTTACAGTCAATCCCTGCACAATGCCCTCACCGACCCAATACAAGGTCTTTACGCGTCCAATTCCAGTGCGCCCCTTCAAACAGCAGCGGGCCTTCGGCAGTTTTATGCATTCGGCTTGTATTCCTATTGCGGGTTCATCGACAATAGACAAGGCATCTGCACCAACCACACCGCTGGACAACAGTTTAAGCCTTACGATGCAATCACATCCGACATGGCCGCAAATTACACTAGAATTACGGAGGTGGTTGTGGCAGGCACCACATTTCAAAACTCGCATTATTTGGGACAATCCTCCAAGGCGGCATATTGGATGTTGCTTCTGGGCACCATTTGTGCTTCCTTGGCACTGGTCACGTCAGTTCTTCCTATCAGTTTGCTTTCAAAAACTGAATGCTTTCAAAAAAATTGGTAATAGTGGTGTCCTCAAGCGCAACTTGACTTTCTTTGTTTCCACACTGTTTTCCATCGTCGGCAGCTTGCTAATTCTCATCGGGGCAAGCATCTGGACGGTCCTCATAAGGCGGACAGAAGCTGTCAACAATCTACTCATAGGACTGCCGCCCATCTCGGTGGGGATTGTTGTGTCGTCGGGATCAGGCTTAGCCTTGACTTGGGCCGCATTTGCGTGCATGGTAGTATCCATCGTGCCGTACATGATCAGGTATGGTTTATCCACATTACCGAGGCTGTCCAAGCTAAGACCAAGCACAGCTGTTGTACCTACCGTGGATGAATTTAACACTGATGCAGGGTCATCACGAATGTAATAACGACGCTCAGATGACAACGATGGCGATCTGTCGTATAGAATGATCTCCTACTAGACACACATTGGAACTATGTACCAAAGGACATAAATTTAAGTATGTACGCAAGACCAAACAGCCGGGGAAATGAAGAATTATGTAAAAAAAAATACCTTAGCCCACCGCGAGGGTCGAACTCGCAGCCTTCAGATCCGCCCGCAATTGTAAGAGTCTGACGCTCTATCCGATTGAGCTAGGCGGGCGATGCCATTATCTTTAGATATGACATGTCAACACAGTGCTAGTCGAGTACCTCTTGCGTCGAAGCACGCGTTTTTTGTCTTCCGCCGTCATCACTAATAACCTTGCATTCTACCTTCCTTTCTGTATACATTATAGTGCTCTAACACACCATGCGACATATTGTTGGAGCCACCGCGCTCTTAGTAGTTCTCACAACGCTCGTCTGTACGGTTCAGGCCATCTCCAAGATCACTCGTCAAGGGCGATACCTCTACACATCCAGCGGGAACCGATTCTACATCAAGGGTGTTGCATACCAGCCGCAGGGTGAGTGATAATTATGCCCTTCGCCCTTGTTTCAATAGAAAAATGACTAAACATTGGCTGATCTCAGGAGGTGTGACTCCGGGGTCTAGCAACCCTTTCCTCGAGCCAACTAGTTTCACGGATCCGCTTGCTCTCGCCAATGCTTGTGCCCGCGATCTACCGTTTTTGCAAGGCTTGGGTGTTAACACCATTCGTGTGTACAGCGTTGATTCGTCCCTCAACCACGATGCATGTATGACTGCATTCAGCAATGCTGGTATCTATACCATGTGAGTTTCCTTGGTTCTAATATATGATATTCTTACGTTTTCCATTTAGCATCGACCTCTCGCTCCCTCTGAACGGTTCCATTGACCGTCTCTCTCCATCATGGTCCACGAATCTCCTCGATCAGTATATCAAAACCATAGATGCTTTTGCCAAATATGACAATGTTCTGGCCTACAACGTTGGGAACGAAGTAATAGTCCTCAACGGTACTGCCGTGGCTCCCTTTGTCAAAGCCGCGGCTCGAGATGTTAGAGCGTACCTGTAGGCAGGCTATTTTCGTTCTGCTGGATGTCACTGCATCAGTACTCATGGCCACATGTCCACAGTAATTCAAAGTCTTCCTCCGCACTCGTCGGGTATTCTGCCATCAATGGTCCAGCGGATTTCAGAGGTTCCGTTGCCAGTTACCTTGCTTGTGACCCGTCGGGCAGCAACTCCGCCTCTACAGCCATTGATATCTATGGCCTCAACGACTAGTAGGTGCTTCCAGGTTCAACCTCGTAGTTTATTGCTGATCTGGCAACAGCGAGTGGTGTGGTAACTCCGACTTCCAAACGGCCTATTCTGCCACAACGAGCGCCTTCCAAAACTACAACGTTGTTGCATATTTCAGCGAATTTGGATGTATCACATCTCCGCCTCGTCTTTGGACTGAGGTTGCCGCGCTTTTCAGTCCCAACATGTCCACCGCATTTTCGGGAGGCGTTGGGTTCTCGTATCTACCTGCCGCAAGCGCACAAGGCCAGTTCGGCATGGTCACCATCTCGCCTGATGGCCAGACTGTAACGCCGAGCGCTGATTATAATCTGCTCAAGGCGCAGTATGCTCAGGCTTCGGGCCCTAACAGCCCTTCACAAGCAAATGCTGGGAACGCGAACTACCCGAGCTGCCCAACCACAAACAGTGCATTCGTTGCATCTGTCAACCTTCCCCCAACGCCTAATGATTCTGCATGCAATTGCTTAGAGAATTCTCTCAGTTGCACATTCTCCCCTGCGACGGCAAGCTACTCGACAATTGTCGGCTCGCTCCTCGACACTGCATGCAGCCTCGTAGGCCAGAAAGGTGGAAGTTGTAGTGATATCGGAGGAGACGGTCAAGCAGGCACGTACGGCCGTCTTTCAGGGTGTGACCCGAGTAAGCATTTAGTTATTTTTATTCCATTCTATCGCAACTAAACATGGTTCCAATTCTAGCCATAAAACTGTCGTTCGTCATGAGCGAATGGTATCAAATTAACAACCGCGACGGCCAAGCCTGCAGCTTTGCAGGGAACGGCACGGTCAATCCACTTGCATCTTCTACTGTCTCCGCTGCTAACGCTGCTGCAACCTCTTGTATACCTAACCCTGGTGCGACGTTCATACCGTCTGCACCCTCGGGCAGCACTCCGAGCGGAACTTCGTCGGGCACAGGTACTAGCTCTCCCTCCAGCAGCAGCAGCAGAAGTGGTGCTGTCAATCTCATCGCTAATGGCCAAGCGCTGGCGGGCATGGTCGTGGTTGGCATAGCCAGCGCTGTTTGGACTCTGTCTTGATCAGCCGAACGATTTTCGATGGAATCAATCGAGATTTATACCTACGTTGGGACATAACAGACTTATCTATAGGAACATATCGTATTCTTTGGGACATTTCTTATTATCGGACTTAATATCGGAGAATAAATATTTTCGTTTGTTTGATCTCAAGGTGAAACATATTCTCTTCACCCTCGCCGCATTCATTTTGCTCTATGGCTCCCTCTTCCGTTGGAGTTGATGATAACACTATCCAACAGGACAACTGGGGCCCTCGAGACGAACAATCAATGGGACCTGGCAGTACCAACGACCCGCCCAATGGAGCGTCTCTGCCTGCTGATGACGACCGCACTGCTGGCCAAGGTGCTGACAATCCAGATTTTCCTCACGGCTCCAGCGCAGGCGATGTCGGTGTCTCTGATAGCAAGAGCGACATGACTTACCGCGAAAAACAGGTCAAGGTGCTTAGGTCTCTCTTCCTGTCTGTTACAGTGTGTGTCTCTCTCTCAGCCCCTCGCGCTCCGTTAGAAAAAATAAAATAAACCCGAATTGTGGTATACATTATCGGGCCAGCACTGTTTCTTGAGTTCTAAAAAGCTATAATTTTGACATTCTTAGCTTGGTGGCTTGAATTTTACTTGGAGCTTGGAGTTTGCTGTTTGCTTTCGGAGGCTGTTCTGGCTCGGGGCTCACCACAACTTCTTCTGACGTTTCCTTCTGTGTCTCAACTGGGTGTTTACTTTCTGCTGTCCAGCCGAACAAAGTCTATATTGGCGGTCTACCTGAACACACTACACAAGAGGATCTACAAAGTTGCTTTGGGAAGATAGGCAGCATCGTTAATATTGAATTAAAGTCGGTTCCTTACCCTGGTGTATTTGTCGACGCTAATTTTCTTACAGGATCGGCTACGGCTTCGTTGTAAGCCCAATGCAATGTCTCTGTGTAAATCACCAGCCTGATCTGTGTGCTGCAGGAATTTGACAGTCGAGACGCAGCGGAGGAGAGTGTGGCCAAATATCATGAGGGGTATTTCATGGGGAACAAGATTCGTGTAGAGTTATCACGTGGCGGAGGCAGGACTGCGAAATATGCAGGCGATCCCGGTGCTTGCTTCAAGTGTGGACAGATGGGGCATTGGGCAAGGTGCGTGCTTGTCCATGTACCTTTAGGCGATCGTTCACGCTATATTGTTAGGGAATGCCCTAACTCAACCGGAGTGTGAGTAGATTCACCATGTTGTGTTCAGTTGGGCGGTTCCTGACTGAATGCCCGTCTGCAGTTCCGCCCGGCGTCCATACGATTCTCCACTCATTGATCGTATTCAGCGCGATTATCCGCCAAGAAGTTTACCTCCACGTGATGATCCGGGACGCTACTCTCGAGATTTTCGCTATGACTACCCTCCTCGAGAGTATCGAAGGCCTCCTTCTCCAAGGGAGGTTCGGGATTATCCTCCGCCACCCCCACCTGGCCGTGGCCGTGACTTTGACGATTACAGGCGAGGACCGCCACCAATGCTTGACAGGGAACGTTATCCGCCTCCGCCGCCTGAGCTCAGAGGACGCTACCCACCAGACCCCCCGTACCGTAGTTATGGTGGACCGCCTCCTCTGCCGCCTCCCCCTGCACCCTATGATCGATATGAGCGAAGGGCGAATGACCGGTATGCCCCCTATCCTCTTCAGCACACGGGAAGGCCCAGAACTCCCCCTCCAAGGGTGCGAGACGAATATGATAGAGTCCCACCTCCAACCCGGTCGGTTTTTTCTATGTACATTGTATTCCACGCTTTTCTTACTGAACAACCATAGAGATTATGAATATCGTGGTCGGCCTTCGCCCCCTCCGCCGTCCCGCTATCCTTCAGATTATTCACCCCGCGGCAGCGGTGTGGAGCCTCCTGTCCCTCCTGTACGCTATAGGTCAGCATTTACGCCCTAGGCCCACGACATTGGCTGTGACTCATGGCTTGAACTAGACGTCGATCAGAAAGTCCTCATCGTGCTTATGACCAAGCTTATCCTAGTAACGGCGGGTATGGCAACGGCTACCCTGGGAACCCTTCTGGTGGTCCTCCGCCCCCTGGCCCACCTCCTCGTGGAGGGCCACCTCGAGACTATCTTCCTCCGCGCAGTGCCCGAGAATCAGCGGAACCCAGCGGTGTTTATAGAAGACACTGAAGCAAAAGGCTCAAGGTACAACTGAGTCGTCAGTCTGGCTCCTGACGCCAGATAAGCTATATATTTCTTATATGAACATTTGTTTTATGAAGCGCGGTACAAGCTTGAATCAATCTATGAGTATCAATCATGGAGTGGTTTTTCTTTCTGCCATGGCGTAGAGTGTGTCTCTATCCCCAGAATCGTCGACGAGAGCGCGAAGCCTGCCCCCTTCCATCCTCAAGAGCTCTTTCGGACTGTTAAATTCGACCTGTCGAACATTGTTTATAATGGTTTAGCCATTTAAAGAGAATTAATTACGCACAATACGTCCAGCGTTTAATACCATCTAGATATCCGTGGATGATGACATCTCATTGAAATGAGACAATTCAGGCGAGACTCACAATTTTATCAGCATCCATAATGGTCTGCAATCGGTGCGCGACTGTAATGAGCGTCACATCCCTGCCTAACTCACGACGTAGAGACGACTGGATGACCGAGTCAGTCTTATGATCTTCAGGGATATATAATCAAGTTGTACTGAATGATGATGATGTCACTAAACATACCTATGGCAGAAGTAGCTTTGAAAATCAGCGAAAATCAATACAGATGGCTTTCCCAAAGCTTAGACAACCTAACCTTCATCCAAGATAAGGAGCTTGCTTCCACGAACAATAGCTCTTGCTAGTGCAAGGATCTGGCGTTGGCCAACAGAGAGGTTGCTCCCGCCGCCAGAAATGGAACTATCCAGGTTGATTCTATCTCCGTCCATCTCACTCTGCAGGGAATAAAGGCCGGCTGCACGGAGGGCGTCGTTTAGTGTCGCATCATCGTATTGCTCGAATGGATCTAAATTGCGTCTCAGTGTACCACTAAGTAGTTCAGGCTATTGCAATGGTAAAGACATGGGTAATAGCAATTGTATGGAAAAAGCACTCACAACCTGTGGAATAATCGTGATGTTGGACCTCAAGCTGTCCAGATTCACAGAATTTATGTTTAGGCCATCATAGTACACGTTTCCTTCCGTGAAAATGCACCGCAGGAGCGAGAGGGTCAAAGAACTCTGTCACGGTGAAGACTACGGAAGGACAGTAGACATGTCGCGCTTACCTTCCCAGAGCCAGTCCTTCCGACTTGCACGGTGAATCAGTGACAACTAAAAAATGTGCTGTGTGACTGCTTACCGACGCCAATGCGCTCGCCTGACTTGACATGGAATGACAGATCGTGCAGAACCTTCGCTCCGTCCGCCGAATATTTTGCCGATAAATTCTCAACACGTATTTCCCCGCTTGCCGGCCAGTATGCTGGAGGTATACCACGTTCTGAGGGCTTGGGCTCCTGTTCTATATTTACATAACCTTGGATTCGCTCCAAGCTTCTATCGCTTTAGGATTTCTTGTAGAGTGTGGTGTTGAAGGACATCTTACCTATTACCTGATATCCACACATAAGATCAAACATACATTCCTTGTGAATAGTTTTACATACCCTGGACTTCAAAGTCGTTCAGAACTCTGATCCACCATAAGATTTGGGAACTGAATCCAACTAGCGGTACATCAGTTCTGATAAGCTTCGCTTATCATAGTTCATACAAACCTGCCATGTTTAGAGAAAAGCCGATGCTTGCAGCAGATTGACCTTGGAAATAAACAAGATATGCTGCAAGCGAAGTAGCAAACATTCCGCTGATGGCGTCAACTCTGATGCAGATCCACCTGTTCAAGTTGTAAAAAGTACGAGCTGCTCGGGTGTAGTGATTGATGCGACGGAGTGACTCTTCCTTAAAGGTTGTTTGAGCGCCATAAGCACGGATGGAGGCTAAAATATCTTTGGTTGACTAAATCTTCGGTCAAACGGATAGCGGCTTACGTAGACCAGCAATCGCTGCTCCGAAACTGCACCTTCGTCAATAAATGCCTCGGAAACGACACGAATGGCGACTTACTGGCCAAGTACTGGAGCTTTTGCATTTGACATATTACGTTTCACTGACAATTGTGCAGCCATGTAAACTTGTCCGCACCATCCTCCCACTATAGCGACGGAGACGCCGGGAAGGAAGAAGGCTGGGGAGAAACATACCACTGCTCCAAACTTGACTAGCATCGCTATTGTCATTTGAGCAAGCCACCATAGTTCGGTGGGTATAGGACCATCCACTGCGAGGGTTCTATCAAAAGCAATATCGCCTTTAATGAGTTAACCCGCACCAGCTCGCATATCTTGAGTACATCTCGTGATCACACGTGAAATCGGCGTAACGTCAAGCCATCTAAAAGACACTGCATTGTTATGCATGAAGTATGGAAGCATTGAAACACGTGCCTCAATGTCGTCCCTAACAGTGATTCGACGAGTTGTTTGTGAACACTTCTTGACGCGCGCAAGGCTCCGAAGATGTATATCACAAACGAGCAGCAAATAATGACAGCCGCAGACAGCACAAGAGATACTGTGATACTGTCAACATTGGAGCAACAGCGCCAGAGATAACTAGCTGGTACGGACCGTAGACACCAAGGTAACTAAAGCCCTCGAAATCAACATGTTATGATTGAGTGCAATAAGTACGTACTGGAAAACCGCGACTTCTGAGGGATCGTGTTGATCGTACTGGGACGCCCAGTGACCCAGGTAACGCGTCTGGATGGCGTTTGAGAGTTCGGTGAGGAGAAGTCCACATGCGAAAACAGAAAAGAATAGGAAAGGATGATTGCCACCCAGACCAAGGAGGTAAAGTTTTACTGAATTCCATCAGTTTCCGAATTTTTGTCTAAATCTAGTTGAACATACAAGAAGGCCAGCTGACGTGACCTTGCTCCACTTCTTCTGCCACTATTAATTTGCCATCATTCTGTTGTTCTTTGGCGGGTGTTGGATGGTCTATTTCGCGGTCTACCTCATGTAGGACATGTTCCTCTTTGGTGATCTTCGCATCCAGCAAGCTATCAGTAAGCAGTGCATCAGTAATTGACCCTTGGCTTGAGACCCTGCCATCCAACCGCATTGCAACCACGAAGGATGCAATAGGACGAGCCATGGCAACATTATGGGTCTATCAATGTGAAATTAATAACGATAACGGACCGATTTATGCAGCACGCACGACGAGGAGAACGGTCCTCCCATGGATTAGATCACCTGAGAGGCATTTATCGATAATCCACTTCGCCGTATGGGCACTGGTCGCTCTGAATTGGATCATAGTACTTCGAACAATAAGCTGCGTACTCACTCTAGTGCAGCAAGGACGTCGTCCAACAGAAGGATGCTAGCTTGAGAATAGATTGCTCGAGCGAGAGTAATCCGGGCCTTTTGTCCACCACTGAGGGTAAGACCTTTTTCACCTACTTCTGTTTGGTCACCAGCCTCGAATAATTCGAGATCCCGCTCAAGACAGCATTGATGTATCACTTTCTTGTAGCGAGCCTCGTCAAATTGAGCGCCAAAGACAATGTTTGCCTGCCACAACTGAGTCACGAAGATTATCACAATCGTCCGGAGCTCTGCTTACCCTGATAGTTTCGTTCTGAACCCAATATTCCTGTGCCGCATACGCTACTCCCGAGTCTCTAGGAAGATTGTACCATGATTGAGGGCTGGACGGTAAAAAATGCATCTCGCCTTCATCGGGTCATACATAATTGCCAGAGATTTAAAGAACATACGACCTACCGAGTAATGCCATGAGAAGAGATGTTTTTCCCGATCCTGTTGGGCCAATGATAAGGTTGATGCGTCCACGTTCGAAGATCAATTCATCTTCTATCCTCAGAACGAACTTTCGTCTTGAAGGAGTGAGTGAACCATTGGTGTCACTAGACCATACAAAGCTGGCAGTGCGGAATCCAATTCTATCGTGATTATCATCAGAAAGCAAATTTATTGACTCTTTCTCAGAGAAGGAGTCCAAGAGTTCGGTCTTGAAAGAGGCGTTGATATCAACATCAGCTCAAAGACGAAGGACGCACGTTATGGAGAAAGTCATTGACTCGATCCAGGGAGACCTTGCCTGTGACTGCCTGCGTCACTGCATATAGAATCATGTGAAGCTGGTCCCGAAGCATATCGAAGACAGTTATGGAACTGAAGACCTTGGAAGCACTCAGTCGTTGTTTCATGATGACAGTCTATGGATGTATTATTAGAGAAGACGTCGAGTAAGCGTTGGATACCAACACTTGGAGCGGATCAGGCTTCGAACTTCAATCAGGAGGAAAGAAATGAAAACACTTACTATGTGGAGTAGGTTGCAACCATGGTGATAACTGGAATCAAATAGCTAAGGACATGCATTTAGCACACGATAAAATGACGATATGGGCCTTACTTTAGAGTGGCACTGATCAGATCAAGGAGTTGACGCCTCCAGATCCACTTTAGTTCTGCCTCTCGCTTCTCAGAAACTTTCTCATCCATCTTTTTCTCCCAACCGAACATCTTGATCATACGCAACACGTTCATGACTAGAACGTCATGGATGAGAATGACATAATTATAGAGATATAAAACACCTGCGTTCGGTGACGATCTGGACTCGAGCATCGGTCTTCTTCAGTCTGATCACTTGGACGTCCTGTATAAGCTTGGTGACGTATCCTGGAAGGGGGAATAACAAAACAATGATAGCTAGACCCACGAATGCACTGAAATGTATTAAGCTGATTGTTTGACCGTGATATGCAGGGGCCAACTCACCTCCACCCAAGGACGACGTACAAGAAAATGATACACAGCGTGATCTGCAGCGGAATGTAGACTGCGGCCAACAAAAAGTCTCGAGCCTCTACAATGTTTGCCAAATCGGTAGTAACAAGGTTGTTAATTTTCCCCACAAGGTTTTCTCCGCTTGAATTTTTGTCCTTGTCTACATCCTTGGGTAAATTTGACACTTTGTCCTTACCAATACTTGAGGTACTGGGCACTTCGCTAGAAGAACTAGCATGCAAGGTCTCGTCCCGAGAATGAAGAGTATCGCTTTCTGTCTCATTTGGTCGGTTGTTTAGGGCTGATTCTTCATCGGACGACGGCAAAGACAGGTCCACCATAAGTTTCGTGTTCAGAGACGTCGTCGTTGGAGAGGTGTCAGCGCTCACGCCAGAGCTCGCATTGCTTTCAGCTTTGAATCGAATACGAAGTGAATGCTCGAAGATGAGCTGGGTAATGATGCATTCTGCTCGCACCAGTGTACGAGTCTATGGACCAGGATTAGAAACGATTGGCAAGCCCAGAAGCTTTTGAACATACCGCAATGTAAATGTACCACTGCCATGCTATAGTGCCTACCATGGGACCTGCGAAAAGCCAGATGATCCAGAACCAAGGACGCATGATCGCGTCCTTGCCATGTGTTTCGAGGTATCTATAGCCGAATCGTTGTAGTCAGCTATCAACAACGGATGATAGAAAGTAACAAACCCAAGTAGTTGCTTGATGCCAACGGGACCCGCGAAGCTGACGAAGACTTGTAAGATGATAGTCACTGTAAGGATGGTGTATTCCTTTCGGAATACGCGCATAAGTCCGAAGAAAAGATGAGGTTTCTTGACACCGGTACGCAAGTCGAGGTGCTGTGAAACTGTCAGAGGCAATGTGTTGGTCTGCAACAAGTATACATACTGGAAAACTCTTCTCTGTCAGATGTCGTGCGTAGTCATAGTCTGCCAGCGGTGGCAGTTGGTCGTGTGTCAGTGGAACCCGATAAGCTAGGAACACAATGGGATCTAAGAAAGAATATATAACTAATGAAAAGATAGAGGCGGTTTGTTCTGCGTTTGGAACTGCCATAGGATCCTAAAGTTTTGGGGCTCTGAATGCCGTAAAAAATAAATGAGAAGAAACTCACCTCAGGGTCTACAGGCTTGTACTGGCGGGGGATGAATAGCGGGATACCAATGCTTGTCAATGCAAGTATTACTACCTTGGTCCACAGAACCCATCCTTCCGAAAGATCCCTAGGAGTACGTGTAAACGTGGCCAGAGGAAAGAGATCTCGGTAGAAGTATATTCCAAATGTTGCGATCAACATAATAATGAGGTGTTTCGAAGCGACGTTGCTCCATCGAGACGTAGCGGATAAGGACATAAGAGCCAGTAGAGATCCGTATAGCTAGAATGGAGGGTCTAAATCCATGAGACAACACTAAAGTGAATAGAACATACGTAGTTCATGCACATGGATAAATCCAACCACTCCTTGACAGAAAGATCGTACCCTTTATGCATGTGTTTATGTTTCTTTCCCCATTTCCCCTGAGAACCTAGACCTTGAGGATTGCT
Organism: Tricholoma matsutake; assembly: GCA_026075535.2. Classification (NCBI taxonomy): domain Eukaryota; kingdom Fungi; phylum Basidiomycota; class Agaricomycetes; order Agaricales; family Tricholomataceae; genus Tricholoma; species Tricholoma matsutake. The sequence continues at coordinate 5,806,432 of AP026540.1, read as the reverse complement.
CACATCGACATCAAGGGCAAAAGGATAGGTAGAAAGACCAAGAAGAGCCAAACATCCTACAAGCCGCGCAACTTTGTACGCAAAAATGATTCCCCCACCATGATGTGAGATGTGAACACGAAATTCAGCAGACAAGTTGGCAACGTGAACGTCATGTCCGGAGTCGTCAAGCTCAAATGATGAGGGTCTTTGGAATACGCGTGATTGCAAACGTTTGAATGCATTTGAAGAGAATGTTATGTTTACAATCAGAATAGTGGCTGACACGCTTGCAATGTATCCTGGAAAGGCCAGGGTATCAGAAAGAAAGCTTTGCAACCAAAGTAAGCATCGCATGTGAACAAACTCGAAAAGTACTAGCTTACACGGCCTTTTCATGTTCAAGAAATGCAGAGATGGCAAGGGTTGTCCAGCCCATGAGTTGGGCTTGGAGTGTATAGGAAAGACGTTAGATGAACGGTGAGCAAATCTCATCCCACGGCTGGTCTGATGTATATAAGTTACCGAGAATAGCAATATGTAAGTAGCTACCTTACGATCGAAATCATGTGATCTGTCTTCAGCAGCTCAGACAGCTCAAACACAGACGAAACTGTCATGGACCCAGCGCCTTCGTCGTCAAGACCATCCTTCTCTGACGCGCCAACCCCGACACAGGGCCCTATACCGTTATTCGATTTTCATCTCCGTCTTCTCGATGCTTACATTAGTTTCTTCCAAGAACGGTACGTTCTATTCAAGGTCCCTTTTCTCGTCGCGTGCCAGAGTTTGACCGATCATCCGCCCTAGGAAACGTATCGAGGAGACATAGTTCGTTCCCACATGTTCTCTTGTTCTCGTGGAAGTACTTAACCTACCTTAGTGTCGATTCTCTTGCCAAGTTACATCGGAAGACCAAATCTATCGACGTGTATCTGGATGATCGGGGGGAGTTGATTACCGCCAGGAATGTATGGAGTGAGGTCAGGGACAATTTGGAGAGAGGTAAGCATTATGGCCTGTCATCCATTGATTGACCACATGATTACCCTTTAGAGGCTCAAACACGGGAAGCCTTCTGCAATACTATCGTTACAGATGTCCTTAACCCTCTAGTAACATTGAGGGTGCGTATACTGATACATAATTTTCTCCATCATTAAATTTGAACTGCCTACGAAGGAGACGCAAGATCGCACTCGCAAACGGGTCAAGGAGGACTTGAAAGATTCAGGGATGGCATATACTGATTATGCGGAGAATATGCTCCCCAAGTTGAAATCGAAGTATTCAAAGAAGTTTACGGAGGTCGAGGTGCGCAAACTACCCTCTTTCCGCTCCCTTTGTTGAGAAATTGTGCAGGAGCAGAAGAAAATTGCTGCGACAGTTTCTTCCACTATTCCCCTCCCTACACCGTCGACAAGCTCAGATCAACAGCACCATCCTCTTAGTAACTCCAGATCCAACCCTTCCATGCCATCGCGGCCAACAGTGACGGCTCCTCAGCCGCTTCGAGCTCTTGATCGTCGACCCTCGGGAAGTGGCCTCACAGGACGCAATAGGTCACCGACGTCATCAACTGCGTTCTCAGATCTCGCGAACCAGGGTAAAGGATCGATAGTCGCCGTGACACTCTTGGCGCTAATACACACTCTCAGGCAAAAGACAATTGAATCAACTGATTGGATTTCTGGATAAGGGAAATTCTGTGAACAGCCTTGGTGGTAACCGAGAAAATCAGGCATTCCGGACCGTTCGCACGAAAAGGGAAGCAGATGAAGCTGGTATGTCGCCCTTCACAAAACCACATGTCTGTGGCTTTTCAATTGTTGAACACCAGATAAGGAATATCGTAAAGGTGTCCACTGGTTGGAAACTCTGCGACTTCGACGTACGAAAATCCTGGAAGGTGGTTACAAGGCATGTGCATTGAATGATCTGTCCTTGTTGCTTGGCTAACCTTAAGCTAGAGTCTAGAGATGTTTGTGGAAGAATCGTCGACAATACTGAAGAAGGCGCTTGAGAAGTATACTGATAATATGACGTACGATATTAACTAGCTATTTGCTCAGCAGGCGTTCCAAAACTTACTGCTTTCATTTTTTCTCTCTTTCCAGAGCCACCTCTACCACTCAGACCCAGCTATCTTCCCATGCACGAGCAATTGTGAACCAAATATCTCCGGAGAAAGATGTAGCAATGCTGAAAGCTCACACACCCCGCTCACTGGCCTCCGCGATACCCGATCCTATTTTATACCAGCATGGTCAAGTCGGCTCTTGCAATGATTTGTTGTTTGGAATTAGTTTGGTCGACTATGCGACGGCCAAGGGTCTGCAAGATGGAGAAGTGCCAAAGATTATTCGTATATGTATCAAAGAGATTGATCAGCGAGGTTTGGAGTCGGAAGGTATCTATCGAGTAAGTACGCTTCTTTTAGCCTATTCAGTGCCAGGCTCCTCAACCAATATTTTCGTGGATCGCCAGGTATCTGGTCGTCACGCCGTTGTTCAAGCAGTAGGTGTCTTCCTCCCGAGTGACTTCACTTACCGTTCGTTAGCTTCAGCATGAGATCGAGAAGGACGAACGCAAATTCGAATTCAATCATAAGGACGACGTCTACGCTGTAGCATCACTTCTCAAGGTACATATTCCACCTTACCACTGCCTGCCATTGCTCATTTTTGCTCAGCTGTACCTACGGGAATTACCTGAACCGGTGTTCAGATTTCCGTTGCCTGAAAGAATTCAGCACACGGAAGAAATAGGTGCTTGGTTTTATACCTTACGTACGACGGAGAATTTTTTTTTATTGAACTATATGCAGTGGAACATAAGTCGAACAACTTCATGCTGCTCAGATCCAAGATGCGGAGGTTACCTCCAGTACATCAAGCGACCCTAAAGGCAATTGTGGAACATCTCGCCCGAGTAGTATCCTTGAGTGAGAAGAGCAAGATGGACGCGAAAAATGTCGCAATAGTATTTGGGAGTGTCATTTTCGGTGAAGATGAGATCCCAAAAGGTGGCGACTTATTGAGTGTCCAAAACTGGAATGTACGAATCGTCTGTTCGTGCTACATGGTCATCTGACGATCTTCTGGACCTTGCTAGGACTCACTCTTGGAAGACCTGATCATGAATGCACACACCTTGTACGACGAACAGCACGCCAATCACTCACCACCCCTTCCTCCAACCCCAGCTGGAGAGCCTGTTCCCCATTTTGCCTATGGATCTAAACGCACCAAGGTCGCCACCGTGCCCGCCACACCTACAACTTCAGGTACCTACCTGCCATCTTCTCCGCAGGATTTTATGCCCCGACTTCCTCCCCGGCCGACAAGTAGTATTCACCCTTCCCTTCGAGCAGGTGCCGCCTCGCCAACACGAGGACGCGCGGATGTGCGTCAACCTCCGCCTCAACTACGTCGACATGAGAAATCCCCTCTTGATGAATCTCCTCCTCCTTCACCTTCTGCTGCTTCGACTGTTTATGAGACGGATGACTCCTCTTCTCGAGAACCGGCCATCCGTGAGTTTACGACACCAGTTGCCAGCATACGCCCACGCTCGCCTCCTCCACTAGCACCGACCGAAGTAACAGAGGCTCCACGACATAATGATGCTCCTCCAGCTGCATGACACTTTTCTTTTCCGTAGGAATGATATGCATTTCTTAGGTTGTTTCAGTATAGCAGATCCAACGAATTCTTTTACTATATTATCCCTGGCGTAATATATGTATACGTGACACTCAAATTGATGGACACTTTATATACAGTATTCTAGGATGCTGAGGAATAAGAAATCTGGATACGGGTAAGCTGCCTGTATATAAATGTAAATAGATATCCTAGTATGATAACGAAGCCCAAAATTGTGAAACTGCCTCTTCTGAGTCCATTTCACCATCGGTGGATGTATCTCTAGTATGTAGGTTATTCTGTGTTTTATATGTCCAATATTCTTGCCATTTAATGACCCGTGGATGTGCCATCACCCTTAGAACCCGACCATGAACAATGTCCAGCATGCTGGGGATCTGATACTTACTTTGATGGTTGGAAGTTCTGAATCTCGAGATTTTCGAGATTGGTCGCTCTTGACAGTGCAACATATGCTGACATAGTTTTAAGCTACGCAGTCAAGGTAGGCATCTCTTGAGGAAGTACTGACCCTGGCCTTTTTCAAAGATCTGACCTAGATCCACTTTGACTCGAGCCAGAGTTTGACCCTGTGATTTATGTATCGACAAGGCCCACGCAAGAATCAAGGGTACTTGAAATCGGTGAGCCTCAATGTTACCCTTGAATCCCTCAACAGAGAAGGCCACTGGGGAACAAAGGAGTTCACTTCCATTTGTGAAGCGGACCATTGGCCATCGCTCTTTATTAGAAAACGTGTTACTGTTGATAGGGCGCAAACCGAACGAGGGTTTCAAGTCCAAGTATTCGGATTGTGAAGCCTGATGGGGGCGTTCATTTTTGAGCGATGCAGGCATAGCGATTGCAATATGACGATCCAAGGCTTCGCGTGTTGTCAAAAACTCCATTACTTTTCCGAGACTGCCATTGACTAGGACTCCTTGTTGCATGTTCTTTGGCCAATTCAGCATATATTATTTCCTGCATCAGGGTACCCACTTGAATAAGCATCACCTGGGCACCAATCTCGAGAAGGGGTTGTTATTGATGTGCTCAGTGATGCAAGAAAAGCTGAGTGTCTACCTTAATTGTGATCCTTGACACAGCGATCATGCGATCAAGAAGCTGATTGGCAATATCTGTTGGAATTGCATGGTTTTGGACATCATATCCTGCGCCGTCCACTGAACAATAAGTACGCTCATGGCTTGTTAGAGCTTTTAAACGCCGGTTGTTGCAGCTCTCAGCTTCTCTCTTAAGAGGATACCTGACAGTTATAGTAACACAAGGATTAGCAAAGACAGACAAGTAGATGATACTTACAACTCGGTTGGTTCAATTCCATCTGCATAATGTAACGGTCGTGACAGCTGTTGCAACTGTGCAATGTGTGTTGACGTGAGTACACCGGTTCGCATTGACGCAAGAATGTCAATAAAAGCTATACACAAACATAAACATTAACATCCATCCAAATGTAAAAATTGAACATAGTACTGTTGTCTTTTTGGCGAAAGACTCGAGTCAGGAATATAGGCTTTGAGATACATAATGACCAAGATTGAGCATCAAATGCGAAGGTTGCAGGCATTCTGTAGTTATGGCTCTGGTCGGGAACTGGTGGCAGTTGAAAAAAATCACCACATATGACGAGCTGGAGAACGGTAGGTGCCAAGTTGTAGTGACGATGACTGTGTTCTTACTTGAATACCCCCAAATGGCCGCGGACAATCACGCACGAATCGAGCAATATATTCCTAATGGAAGAATCAGAGCTTTGATATAAGTGCCAATTTCACACGACTCACGAGCTTGTCAAATAAGATCGCATCCAGCATAGAAACTAGTGTCCAACGGTCAAATTTAACGGCTCCTAATATCATTGAGAAGATGTCACTAACTTTCATCGATAATGAGGACAACAGTAGACACCCATCGTTGAAACAATCGTTTGGAATATTTGATCTTGTTGGCAAGTACCTCCGCAGGTTCCTTTCCTAGACCTATGCCAGCAAACGAATGAATTGTAGATCCACCAATATTAAGGCCTGCGATGCCTGTCGGCGCCGTGACCGCCACTGAGTTTGCCCTCGAATCTGTCATTTTAAATTCCTTGATGATCTCCCGCAGCAAGACAGATTTTCCGGTCCCTGTGCACTTTCAGGCACACATCTGACTACTTGGAAGAAAGTAAACATACCGGCAGGACCTGTGAAAAAGACATTGCGACCAGATCTCACCAATGCAAGGACCTCCTTCTGTTCTGATGAAAGTTGTATAGTTTGTGAATCGCGCAGATAGGAATTAGGTTCCTGTGCTGTCGACTGCCATTCACTAGCCGAGTGACCAACGGTAGCCTTAGATACCTCGTGAAAGGTATCCTGCAATGCGATGTCTGGACACTGTACGCCGACATTGACGTGGTCATTAACACAAGGTCTGCGGTCAACCCAGAATTTTGAAGAAGCGGGATATTGTGATAGGTTCAACGAAGGGCTCGTGGCGCGATCGTGATGTGCAACCCCTCTGCTTGGCTGCCGATTATCAAGATTTTTGTTTGACATCAACGCACCTATGAATGTATCAGCTAGATCCACTGGAGAATGAGGGTTGCCTACCGTACGCACCTTCAAGTTGTTGTGGATATTGAATGACCCCAGCCGATTCCAACCACTCTCTCGCATCACTATAAGTCAGAAAGCTTTTAGCGCTGGCAGCACTGAAATTATGAGTCTATTACGTATTGTCAGACAATAATAAATAATACACCATCGCCATCGATAAGGAATGCTTTACCGCTGTCTGATACTGAAGTTGGGTTAGCAATGACCAAATAAGGCAACGAAGAGTGTTCAAAGCTCACTTCTTCCCGAGATGAATAGATGTTCGGCCCACCTCTGCCATTCAAGACCGCGTAGTACTTACAAGTTCGCCCCTTTGGCATTGCAAGACAGCGCCAGTTACAGATACATTTACTTGTCGGTGTAAGATATTGAGATATTCACCGTGAACGTGTATCGTATCCGACGATACGATCAGTGATCCCATCAATCTCTTACATCAGCATTCCTTAGCACCTGTTTTGCAATTGGTAGAATTGTCTGGTACATCGAGGTATGCGAGAGTGTTACAAATCTAATCTAAGTCCACATACTAAAAAATCTGGGGGTGGATGCGACAAGCTGGAATCCAAGAAATGGAATCTGTGATTCCAACTAGTGACTAGAAAAACTGGATTACCAAGCCGGGGGTGAGCTGAGGAATGACTACGGGAACCAACCCACAATTATCACTCTGCTCGTTAGTCTGAACAACTTAGATTTTGACTTGTAAAACTGCACATGTATCGAGATTTTGTAGTCTGTAGTACTAAATGTGTCCACGCGTCAAAATTGATAGTGATTGCTAAATTGTGGGAGATCATCTAATGAGCAGAGGCGGAAATGGGATGTGGGTGGGTGGGCGAAAAACTAGATGACGAAACCGGACTCAGCAGCGGCGAGTAAGAGAAACGCAACTCGCTATGTAGAGCAGATAGAAGTCGAGCAAAAAGACCGAAGCGCCATCACATGACCCGAACGCATCAGAATTCTACTATGCAAAACATCTGTACACTACACTCGTGCCTCATTCGTCTACCTCCACTTTTGCAATTGGTAGAATTGTCTGGTACATCAAGGTATGCAAGAGTGTTACAAATCTAATCTAAGTCCACATACTAAAAAATCTGGGGGTGGATGCGACAGGCTGGAATCCGAGAAATGGAATCTGTGATTCCAACTAGTGACTAGAAAAACCAGATTCCATCCTACCGAGCTGGGGGTGAGCTGAGGAATGACTGCGGGAACCCAAATTGAGAAGCAAGCCCAAAGGCATGTCGTAGTTATGATGAAGACTCACCTGAAGCTGTGAATCAAGCCTTGGGAAGGCTTCTCTGCTGCTGCTGAGCATGGGGGTTTTGTAGTGATCCCCACCAACCCCAGGGGGATCAAGTTTGTATCTATTATATTCTGAGGCAGCTGGTTTCTATAAAACCAGCTATTTCCTAATTTGTACCTGAGTTTACACCAGATCACTCACTCAACCCAATTCATACATTATTCATGTCATTGCCCAGTGTGATCTAACTTAAACTACCCCTGACTCACTATACTTTTTTTGACATAAAAAAGTCATATACATATTCAAAACCCATCATGCCTCATGGTGAACGTTCACATGTTCATTATCAGCCCATCAACATTGACCCTGATTTCCCCCTCTGGCACCATCCCAGAGACTTCCCGAAGTGCGCTGATGCCTCACGGGCACCAGACAACCCTTTTTTGGGCCATATCAACCTGAAACAGCAGCATGATGCATCGAAGCATTGTGCCACATCACAGCCTTGCATGGCACAAGACTGTGAAAAAACGCGAATTTTTTTTCGATGCCAATGAGCATCAAATCTGTATGTCCATCAAAGAGCTCACTGCCGAGCATTTCGCCCTGGCAACGAGTGAGTTAGTTGATCGCTGCAGAAGCACAATCATTTATGATCCTCAACAACTTCGTCGAGAAGTGAGAGCCCTCGCGAATTGTTTTACCAAACAGTTTGAGGCCCAAACTGGTGCATTAGCCAGCAGTTCCCCACTGCTTGTTGAAAGACGAGCATACAGTGACCCTGCTGGGCATGAACCCCAGCAACAACTAAGTCTGAAGCTTGTCAGACACCAGGACAGAGTTGGGTCCTGGCATGGACAAGGCAAAGAGACAGAAGAGACGATCCATCAAGATTGTCGAGACCCAGACCAGAGGAACAACCAATGCAGAGTCAAGGTTGTTGATTGGGAGCGGAGATGGAAGGCTGGCACAAACAACCAATGCAGAGTCAAAGTTGTTGAGAGAACCATGAGTCTGAGGACTGTGGATGCACAGGAACCAATTCTCGTCACCAGACGAGATATTGATGTTGTCGTTGACATTGTCAGCACCAATTCAGATGCCTCTCCTGTGGAACAGGACAAAGGGGGAGAGGAGGCTGCCAAGACTGAAGAATGAGCATCAAAACTCGTTGGTGTCGAGGAAAGGGTATCTGTGTCTGGAGAACCTGTACACAGTGATAGACTCAACACAGTCGTGTCAAGTCCCAGTTGGCTGAACCTATGGAACAATGAAGCAAGTTGTTCTAAAAGAAAATCCATCAATAAATGGTGGCTCTCGGCACCATCCTCAGTAACACAGTTGGCTTACTCACCTGTATATCAACCTCTAACATGCTCAAAAATGCGTATTGATCCTGCCTGCGGCCCCCTAGCAGATGCAACTATGCAGCCCGTCGAACAAGATCAAAACTGTGCCAAGACAGCACAGTTTCCTGAGAACATTCGACAATGGACATCAATACTGAAACAAAGACAGTATCTTTGTCAGTAACTACTCAAGTGGTTCAACCGAACTACTTACCTTGTTCCCAATGACCTACGCACTCAAAAGCGCATATGAATCCACCTGATGGCCCCCAAGCAGCCATGGCCTCCCTCCAAACACCATCCCTAGAAGGTGAGCAAGCCTATCAATCAGAAAGGGCAACACTGCACAAAGGCGGCGCAGTTAACCGAGAACGTTCGAATGCGAACGTTCTAACGTCGAGAGACATCAATAAATGTTGTTCTATAAACAAAAATATCAGTAGACGAAGGACAGCGCCAGTGGCACTGTCCACAATTCCACAGGTGATGGATGCACCTGTTTCTCAATACCCAACAAGCTCAAAAGCACATTATGAATATCCCTGCAGCCTCCAAGCAGCTGCACCCTCGTGGTCCATCAAAGGACTGCATCCCCGTCAATCTGAAAGTTCAAAGCTGCACCCAGGTGGTGCAGTTGGCCCACAACATTCAAACATGAACGTAACAGCTGAAAGGAAGTCCAGATCTTCATCAGTGAAAACTCAAGTAGTTCAGATGAACTACTTACCTTTTTTTCCACCACCTACACATTCAAAAACATGAGTGAATCCGTTTCACGGCCCCCAAGTGGCCATGACCTCAATCCACCCATTGTCCCTTGAGGACATGCAGTCCCAGCGATTGAAAACATCAGGAATGTGCCCATTTTGCACGGTTATCTGTGAACATTCGAACATGGACATTCTAGCATTGAGAAACAACAAAAATCATTGTTCTATGACTAACAATGTCAGTAATCGTTGGACAGTGCCAGTGGCACTGTCCACAAACCCACAGGTGACGAGTGGACCTGTTATCCGATACACTATGCACTCAAAAGTGCGCAACAACTCTTGCTACAGATCCCCAATGGCCATACCCTCCGCCAACCTGCATTTCTCTGCATCATTGCAACACTGTCATCTTGAGGTGTTCAGGCAGTGTCACCACGATCTTGAGGTATCAAGACTGTGCCATAACCATGCAGTACACAAGAAATGTCCACGTTCGGACATTGGAACTAAAACAAAGCCAAGAACTTTGTTGTCATTACCTCTGGACTGAGGTAAAAGGCTGTACTTACCTAGTACAGCTATCAGCCCTCCTGACATTGTCAGGAGACTAAGGAGAATGGAAAAGAGCCTTGGGGACACCAAGGCAGCCAGGTAGATGAAGTTACACGTCTACCTGCACCGTTTGCACAAGAGACTTCGACAATTACATGTTGACTTCAGATGTGTGACACCAGTCACGTGTCACACATTCGAACACGTTCAACAACACGTAATGCTTTGCACAGTTGGGAATGTCCCGACTATTCATCTGATAGAGATGAATTAGAAAACTTACCAGGTACTACTGAGCCTGAGCCTGAACGGATGGCATGTATGAGACAAATCATGCATTATCCAGCCCGAGAACGGCTGGATGGTTCTGATGATGAGGCACCCCTCGTTGATGAAGATGGATGGAATTATGAAGTCCACACTTGGGAATGTTCTGATCCTGAGAACTGCTCCTCAACAGAGGAGCACTGGCAGCCCTATGAAGAATCTGACAGAGAGTCAGATGACAATCACATCCAGGAGGATTGTGATCTGAGTACCAGTGAGGATCATTCTTGTGAAGAGAATGATGATATATCAGACTCAGAATCAGAGAATTACTCTGATGAGGAGAATCACATCCGAGAGGATGGTGATCAGAGTGAGGATGATCATTCTTGTGAGGAGAATGATGATATCTTGGACTCAGAATCAGAGAATTACTCTGATGAGGATTGCTGTTATGAACTTTATGATTCAGATGAATCATATTGACTTATATCTCTCTGGGAAGCTCTCCAGAGACACCCACATCTCGTCATTGAACCTCAACAATAGCTAACCACCAATGAACCCTTTGTGAGGTTGTCTTGTTTTTCAATAAACAGAAATGTTTGTCCTCATTGAACCCCAATGATACCCACATACCCGATGACCCTATTCAGGTTGTCTCGTTTTTTATAAACAAAATTGTTCCCCTCGTCAATCCACAATGATACCCACATCCTGACAACCCAAATACTTGACGTTGTCTTGTTTTTTGATAAGCAAAAATATTTGTCATCGCACCCCAACGATGCCCCCTTCCCTATTTTTTACTTTCTTCTTATCTTCACCCATGCACAAAGGTAAAGGGGAAGAATGTAGTGATCCCCACCAAACCCGGGGGGATCAAGTACCTATTATTACCTTGCAACCACAAGGTATTTTTTCCCCTTTCTTCTTATCTTCACCCATGCGTGAAGCTAAAGGGGAGAGTGTAGTGATCCCCACCAACCCTGGGGGGATCAAGTTTGTATCTATTATATTCTGAGGCAGCTGGTTTCTATAAAACCAACTATTTCCTAATTTGTACCTGAGTTTACACCAGATCACTCACTCAACCCAATTCATACGTTATTTGTGTCATTGCCCAGGGTGATCTAACTTAAACTACCCCCAACTCACTATAGGTTTAGTGGTAGCCCTTCGATGTGAATGGCTCCTAGGGCATGGCATGGGTAACCCTTGGGTATATTTTCTTATACCCCTACCCATACCCATGAACACCATACCCGCATGGGTAGGGGTACTGTGTTACCATGGGTTTTTGCGGGTTACCCGTGGTTATTCATGGGTATTGATATTTTTCATTATATTTGATAGGAAAAGATGTTTGCATCTTCTCACGGGGGGTAAACCCGTGAGTCATGTCACCCTGACTCGTGGGTTTTCCCACGATATGTCATCAAAAAGTACCCCTGCATTTTTTACTGTTATTTTTCATGATATTTGATAGAAATTTGCTGAAAAAGATGTTTGCATCTCATCAGAGGGGGTAAACCCACAAGTCAGGTCACCATGACTCGTGGGTTTTTCCCATGATATGTCATTAAAAAAAGTTGAAATCTCAACACAGATGATCACTCACCTGACCAAAATCTGGGTACCAGCATACCCACACATACCTGTAACACCGTGGAAAAGGGTACAGTGTTGCCTGGGTATGGCAATCCCATACCCGTTCCCATACCCATGCATACCTGTGACCAGAAACACATGGTGTTACCCATACCCATTGATGATGCTCGACCCGGAAACCCAAACAAAACCCACAAAATGGCTTTGGATGGTATAACACGAGTCAGAGGAAGGATGCGAGGCCCTCTAGACGTCACCTGTCAGATCGACCATCAAATAGCCATAAAAGGACTGCTTGTCGAAGCAGTTCAAAGCTAAAAGAATGTGTTTTGAGGAGTTGCAATGATTTTCGAGGAGTTGTGATGATTTTCGAGATGTTGCAATATTTTTCGAAGAAGTTTTGAGGAATTTTGAGTGTGCAGATATGTTCGGACGCAAGATCAGGGGACTAGACGAGTAGTAGAAGCAAAGCAAAGGCGAATTGAGTAGTGTTTAAAGGTCCAGCTCATCAAACCGGAAAAGGACTGCAACTGAACTGGACTGAACTGCAAAAAACCAGACCATCAGTTGCAGTTTGGGCTTTCTGGGATGGAAGAACTGCTCCGAACCGAACTGATGAAAACCGGTTCGAGTCGGTTCGAACCACTACTGTGTACTCCTCGTAAATACACATCTTTTGACCATATTTTCAAGAGAAACGGTCCAGAATTGCATGTGCTGTGGCCAAAATGATATGGTACTGCAAAATCTAACTTGCACAACATCTTGTAGTTGTGTTTTTGAGATGTAGAGAATTGTCATCACCATAAAACCTTTATGGTCAACTACTATACACTCTATACTATAGTTTACAACTGGTTTTATGTACTAAATTCTATGAGAAGACCAGTTTTAGTCAGTTCAAACTGGTTAAGGCCGAACTGCAGTTTGAACTGGTTTGGACTGGTTTTTTGTGGTTCAGTCTGGTTTTTTGGGGTCTTACCATAATAGGCAACCGGTTGTGGTTGCGGCTCGTCCAAATGGGGCAAAAAAACCGGACTGAACTGGACCTTCAAACACTAGAATTGAGGGAAACGAGAGCAAAAATAGCGTAATGCGAGGAATCTTGAGGAATTTCGAGGAATTTCGAGGAAGTTTCGAGTAAAACACCAAACTTCGGACTGAATAAGACTAAACTGAACTCTCAAATCACTGTGATCTGGGAGGAAGACGACGACTTTCCTGTTTTTCTTTGTATCTAGTACATCTTTTTATATAAAATAAAGAAAGTACCTAAAAAGGCTAGAGAACATGAGGCAAACATGTGGAAAACTCGAGGCAAAGATAATAGAAGTATATCAGAACAATAAAGCGAGACTAAAAAGGGTGAATATAACACATGATGAAGAAATAATAAGAAAGAATAGCTAAAAGCGGACTGTTCTTGTTATAAATTGAATAAAACATCGGAAACTGCTTCGAGCAGATTGTATGCATGCACATGCAGTGGAAATGTGTTCGATATACTTGAGATAGTGTCCCATGTGTCCAGCATGCATCCGAAGATCATTCGAATAGGAAATACTGTGTCTGAAGATGTTTTTCGAGGTTTGATGTTTTTTGAAGATTTTCGAAGTTTCTTCAGACTTTGTTTGTGGCCCAATATCGGTGTGATATTGTTCGACAATGGTAGGGGATACATCTGGCATGTGTGCGATGACCATTTGGATAGCGATATAGTGTTTGATGTCGATTTTCGATGTTCGATGATTTTTGAAGTCAGTTGAGGAAATATCAGACTTGTTCGAAGGCTGATATCGCTGCAATATTGCTCGAAACTGGTTCAGAACCTATTGACAATGTTCCAAGTGTATATCCTGAGCTGTATGAAGGTCGGGGGAATTGTATTATGGCAGCCGAAGGCATACAAAGAATTTTGAGGTGTCGTGAAGAATTTCAAAGCATTTTTGTGACTTTGTAGAGGTTTGTAGAGGTTTGTAGAGCTTTGGAGGGGTTCGTATGGGTTCATAGAGCTTCAGAGGGGTTCGTAGATGCGTTTTCCAAGCTTGAATGACAAGGTGGGCCTATCACTGTGCCATGCCCTAATGGCTCCCAGGTAGTCAAGGCAGTGCCAGTATTCCAGGAAAGCCTGAGATCACCAGCAGCCGAATTTCTTCACCACATCGGGCAGCACTCCCAAGACCAAGTAAAATGTGGTGCCTCCAATATGGAAGCAATGACCCATGACACGAGGATAATGCTTGTTTGTTGCTCGAAGAATTTGATTGATGCGATGGATGAATGTGGATCTTGTGAGCGTGACCAGCGCGCCATGTGTATCCCGGTACACTGCAATAGGATGATTCATCTCTAGCTCATTTTTGATGTAGTGCTTGTGAATAGCATGGATGGGGTCCATACATCGTCTTTGTGAGCTTTTTGGGTTTTCGACCATGGAAGATGAAGGTTGCATGCACCATTCTGTGTGGTAGATTCTGCAATGTGGGAGAAAGTAGCATGTCGATGGGGGTCAAACTTCTCTAGCTTTTGCATAGGGGGTAGTAATTCATACCTGGGCAAAGAATGATAGAATGCATACTGCTCGAACACAGATGTCGAGACCAGACGTCCTGCTGAGCGCCTCATTGAGATCCATGAGCATCGAGATAGTAACTGGAGCCCTCTTGGGACGGAAAGATGAAGCTGGCCTGAGTTCCTCGACACCTTTAATGGTCTGATGCAACCAAGCTCCTCCCTGCCAAAGTAGTCCTCACCTCTTGTGCTCCTTCTTGATAGCTGAGATCTTTGCACCCACTGTCTTCCCTGCAAATCGTCCTGTGTAAGATGCGGCCCAAGCGATTAGAAGGTCCTCCTGGGCAGGAAGTGCATTCTCGTGGTTGGTTCCCAAGCCACCGCAGAAAACCAGAAACTCGTGCAGCCTGCCTGATCCTTTCTGTGTGTTGAAACACTTACTGCAGCATTTTCAACTTCTTTCGCCAGTCATTGCAGTGCCGGTGGTATTGTCAGGGGAAAGTGTGGTAGATTTGTGTGTGGCACCAGGATCCATGATGTGTAGGGTTGCGGTTGACTGTAGTGGCATGCTAACTGCCCACCATGCTGCTGGGCCACATGAGAAAGGCTGCTCCTAGTTTGCGAGACGAAGTAGGAAGTCCTGATGGGAGGCATCATGATGGTGTTTGGTGATTGTGGTGGTTGAAATAGAAACAGTCTGCATCTGCCCTATGTCGATATAATCAAACCAGTCGTTGATTGTGGTAATCTACTGCATTATGTACAAATCTTGCTAAATGAAAAGGCATCTTAGGGGGAAATGCATATAACACTTTCTTATCAGCCAACACCCCTCTCAATGGGTCATTCGCAGGGTTCTCCGATGTGGGTATCCAGATTGCCAAAATCCAAAGGTCGTGCTCCTGAATGAGCTTGATGATCTCACGTAAAATGGTGTTCTGCTGGGTACCTCATGATCTGCCTGCCTTCAATGTGCCCACCACCCCTTGGTTATCGGATCATATAATGATATGCACATCGGAGAATTTTGTGGTAACCAGTGTCTGAACTGCCAGTTCCACTGCTACCATCTCACCCCAACCAATCTCCCACCCCTCCGAGTTCCATCCCTCCTTGAATTGCCATGCCAACCATCTGCCATCAATAACCAATCTGATGCCCCACCCGATTGACTCATCCACAAAGAGCTTCATCTCCGATGGTTCTGGGGGGCAGATTATCTTCATCCCTACAAAGTCATCCTGCAAGTGTCGCCTCCACCAGTCCATATCTTCCACTGCCATTGCTGCAAGCTTATGCTTCACCTCCCAAGATCACCCTGCTCTGAAACTGCCCTGAAACTTATAGAGCGAGACCATCCTTGAATGCCCCTCTGGAACAACCAAGCAGACATGGTTCAGTGTGCCTATCACCTTCTCTGCCGCTTTTGCACTATGAACCGACCCTTGTGTCCAGTTGGCTATTTGTTCCAGGTACTTCACTTTCTTCTGCTCAGGTAGCTCCACGTTCTTTGCCTCCAGGTCCCACCAAAAACCAATATACATGAAAGCTGTCACAAAGTCGACAAATTTTTCAGGCACCCATGGCCACCCCAGCTCTTCAGCAATCCCCCAGACAAGGTCAGATGTGTATGAATATTGAAAAGATCCATCAGGTAGGCAATGAGATGGGTAGCATAGGAAGATAAAGTCATCCACCCATTTAAGGACTGCTTCAATGCCCCGACTGATGAGTATTTGGACCATGGCATCTGCAACTCAGCCAGAAATTCCAGGTGATGGCGATGCTCCAAAATTCAACACATGGTCAAGATGGATCAACCCTTTCATCATTATGGCCAGGAAACAGCGTGCTGAAGGATGAGTGGGGATGTTCCAGAATGCAGCGTCAACATCAAACATGGCCACCTGGGTTCCTTCAGGTGCATCAGCCACCAAAAGGTAACATTCAGAAAAAGATCCCCAAGCACACTGGAATTTCGTAGAGTCGATAATCGTGTTAATAGAGGTTGTTGTGGGATCAATAATAATTTTGTTAGCCGTGTCAGATGAGGGAGCCTCAAGATCAATGCAGCGTGTATTTTTTGGATAAGAGTGGTTTACAATGACATGGCATTTACCATTGCCCTGGTCGATAACTGCAAGAGGTGCTGTGCAAAAATGTCCAATTAAAGAGAAAAGTGTATCTGGCTTGTAACCCTGCGATAATCTACCAAGCTCAATTTCTTCAGTGTACTTTGCTATCACAAATTCTTCATCTTCCTTCGACGTGTAATGATTTGGTGGGATGGATGTGCATGACAGTGAAAATTTCTCTAGGCCACAGTGGAAACCTTCCCAGAGGCCCACTGGAATATCCTGAAACTCCTCCATGATGCCCGCATCCTCGAGAGCACAATCCCATGCATCTGGTTTGAGTTTTGTGATAATTGGGAAGATGTCGTCAGACACTGCATTTGTCAGACCCATGTGAGAGGCCACCACACAAGGAGCAAGAGTGGCTGAAGTTACAGGTGGGTTGCCTGCAGCTGGATGGACTGATGTTGAAAGCGATGCAGACAATCTGGTTGCCCAAGGCCTTGTCAACCCATTCTCCATGCTCACCAAGGACCAATTGCTTTGCACTACCTTGGTGTTCTCTATAGGTGTGGTGTCCAGCACAGAGAAAACATATGATTGTGGAAGAAGTTTGGTGGGTGTGAAAGGAAGGTGGAAAAAACTGCTGGTGGCCTCCTCCCTGAAAGGAGTTGACCTGGGTTCCATTGTAAGCCCCACGCCCCCTACCTCACCTGCTGGAATAACTGCTGCTGCCCATTAAGCTAACACCTCCTGCTGAACTGCTGTTCCCTGTAAAACTGCTGCCTCCCACCTGGCCACTGCCCGCTTTCATACCAAATGAGCCACCCACCTGTTGCTTCAAGTGCTCGAGCATAGATGGTATCAGATTCTTCATTTTATACTGCTGGAAAATGCTCTCATTGAATATCAGCCCATATGAATTGTTCCTCTGACCAACCCAAGAAGTGTAGGTCTCGATGATGTAGCCCCTGTATGAAGACCAGTCGAGTGTGAAGTCAGGCTGCACTGCTATTGTACTGAAGAAATCTGAGAACATGGCTGCACATTGTGCCACCTTCCAACTGTTGGCCTCACTTTCATCACCTAACACCAGATGTCTATGCATCTCCCAAACAAAGTTCTCCTGGATCTCCATGAAATCATCCATCGTTAGATAGTAATCCCTTGCAGGCATCAATGCCTTCTGTGTCACCTTGAGTTCCCCCCTTTCGTTCCATCCCATCTCCACAATGAAGGGATCTGTAGTTTGAGTAGCATTCAAACAGGCCTTGTGCATGCACATTGACAGCGGGATGTAATTCTTGAACCTGCCCCTCAACTCCTTGATCACAGAGATAGGGAGGTCACTTGTAGCATTTGTAATTGTCATAGAAAAATATTCATCCAGCTGAAGTGAATTGTTACTGCCCACCGCCGGTTCTGCCCCACCCTTGCCCAGCTGAAGTGGGTCGTTACTGCCCGCCACCAGTACTACCCCACCCCCACACAATGCAGCCACTATCGCAGCAACAAGCTCCGCATTCACCACTGGATGAGCTGCCAAAGGACCTGCTGCTGATGCCTGGGCTGGGAAGACAGTGTGCCTGTATTGATTCAGCTGGGCATGTTCATCTGACTGGGTTGCAACAGTGAATGTTGGTGCGGACACATGGGGCACATATATGGGAGCCTGTGCAAAACCGCCTGCTGCTTTATGTTCGCACATGCAAGACACTGTGGCTATACACGGATCTGCAGAAACACCTGTTGTTGCAGTAGTGTGAGGGCATGCTGCCATGCAGTAACCAAGTTTGCTCACCTGGTTTTTCGCGCATGCGAGCTGCTGTAGCAGTATGAGGACCCTGCAGTCCTGGCACTATGCACGCATGCGCTGCACTACGGTAAGAGCTCTCCTAGCTGTATGCATGCCACTGCAGCATCCTGGGCACTACATGACCCCACCTGCGGTAGATTCAGTGGTGTATGAGATTCACCTTGCATGTCTCCCCAGTACTCCATAAACAGCCTCCTTCCAGCACTCAATCCCCTAGCCTTGGGGGAGACAACCTTGTATGCAACTCCACCTACTGGGGTATAACCTATCGGGCGGTATTCATCTTCTGGCGGCACCCGGCCCTGCACTGCTGACCAAGCTGCATCTGTGTCACATGTGCAGAAGACGTCCTGTGTTAACCCATGGCAAAAAGGGTTCTTGACCACTGAACTTGATGCTGGGGTCGCAGCTGCCTTTCCTTTCCCTTTCTCTGCCCACATCAATGCCTTTGGTTCAACTGCCATTGGCGAGGGAAGCTTCCCCCCAACACCTGTCACCCACTGCTCCGCCACCTGCTCATTCATTACCATTTCATCTTGCCACACATCAAGCAAGCCCCCACTCTGCAGTTTGTCAAAGTGTGTGGACAAGAAATCTGCTGCTGAAGCAAGAGGGGGAGGGATCTGTGAGTGTTCTGAGGCCCCTGGAGCTTCGCTGGTTGCTGTCTGCTTTTGACCGACCTCTGCTACTGGGAGGGCCTTCAAACTTGCCTAGATTGCAGGGAAGTCCCAAGAGTCAACAACCTTTCCAGACATGTCCTCTGGCTCGCCCAGCAACTTCAGTGCCTTCTTGCCCTGTTCTTCTACAGGCAGTAAAACTTCATATAGGTATCCAGCAGATGGCTTCACCCCTGGAGGTGCCTTGATTAGGGCATGGCACGGGTACGGGTATGGGTATAGGATTGCCATACCCGGGCAACACCATACCCTTTTCCACGGTGTTATGGGTATGTGCGGGTATGCTGGTACCTGTAAGGGGACTAAGGGGGTGCCCTGTGTGTTTTTCCTATTTTTTATGTTCGTCCCATATTTTTCCCCACCTCATTTCCTTCTATTCTTCATTTTTTATGATTTTTCCGGATTTTATTACTAATTTTCCCTTGCTATCATGTTTGTATATGTTGACACTTTTATATTTAGAGGCGGAGTACCCCTTCCGACACATACCCCTTGGTATGATGTCATTCGGCGGCCTTGATCCGCCTATCTCCGCCTTTTTCTATTTTTAGGTTATATTTGATTTTTGTCGTCTTCACATATACTGGGCATCAGCAAGGGGATCCTTAGAGTTTTCTCTTCGGATTTCCCTTTGCTAGGTGCGCCCCCAATGCCTGTATTATGTAGTATAATTTTAACTTCGGATTTCCCTTTGCTAGAGGCTTAGGTTGCCCTTATAGTAGAAAACTCTCCCCTAAGGCCCGAAAATCGCGAACGCGCTGCCCAAAATAGGCAGGTACGGACTGGACGACGCTTCCCAAAGCTCCACAGAGTCCCTACACACCGTTCCAGATACTCTCGCCTTTATTGCGCCGCCATTTTCGCCAAACGCGCTCCCTAGCGACATGGACGCATCAGAACGCTTCGACGCGCTTGAAAGCGACGTTTCCGGAATGCGCGCGCAAATCGACTCGCTTAAATCTACGATTGAAAACTTCGTTAGGACCCTCCAGGCTAACCCTACGACTAATAGTTCCCCCTTCACGACTCCAAGCGCACCCAACAACGATGTTTTGCCAAACGCGTCCACTAAGGAACGTGCCCAGATCAAACCGTCCCCCCCCGCCGAATTTAATGGTGCACGTGCGCAGGGACGTGCATTCCTTAATTCCTGTGAGTTATACATTAGTCTCCAGTCGCATCAATTCGTCGATGAGGCTGCAAAAATTTATTGGGCCTTCACATACATGAAATCTGAACGCGCCTATCTCTATGTGGACCGTATCCTACGTCAAACTAAAGAACTCGGTTCTCTACCTTTCTCCACTTGGGGTGACTTTCGAGCTGAGTTCGTACGCCACTTCTGCCCCCTCAATGAACGCCACCGAGCAGTGACACGACTTGAGTCATCCACTTACCACCAGGGACGTCGATCCGTGGACGACTATATCGATGAGTTCAAGGATTTGGTGGACATGGCAGGGTATGGGAGTGGGTTACCAGTGGTGGTGAAGTTCCGACGGGGGCTCAACCGAGAAATTCAGGACCAGATTGCACAGATGTTGGAAGGGCGCCCAGCGGACGATGATATCCTTGCTTGGTATGAAGCTGCTTCACTCTGTGACGAGAACCGACTCACAAATGCGGCGTTTAATGCTGCATTCCGTGCTCCAATTACCACTCATACACCCTACACCTTCAATCGAAGCCTCCCCCGCCCTAACCCCATTCCTGCTCGTCAAACTCCCACACCAGCCGTCAATATCCCAGTACCAATGGATGTTGATGCAGCCCGCAGCCGTGCACGTAAGTTGGATCTCTGCTACCATTGTGGGGAACCTGGACACAGGGCTGGAGCATGTCCCCATCGTCAGGATATCCGCATGCTCACCCCTGAGGGACGAGACGAACTCCTGCAAGATCTGTTGGCACTTGTAGATGTTGAGGAAGCGAAGGATCAAGTTGCAGAGGAGGTTAAGCTGGAAGTTGTAGAGGAGCAGGATTTTCCTATTCGCAGCGAGTGAATCGTACGCCCTCACTGCCTGTCCATAACCGCTTTGAAGTCTTGTCAGTTGAATCCCTGGAGAATGAATCCATTTCTGTGACTGCTCCCCTCTCTGACCCTTCGAAGTTGGCTAAAGACGTACCTGCTCTCCCCATCTCTCCTTCTACTCCACGTCCCAAAATTAAATCATGGGAGCGTAAACTACCACGCAAGTATATTGTGGCATCCACTCCCTCTGCACATTCCTTAAACCTAGCCATCGAACTGCAGACGACCGACACTGGACAGATACTCGGTGTTTCTGCGCTCCTGGACTCTGGTGCAACTGGTCTCTTCATCGATTCCCATCTGGTACAACAACATCGTCTAAATACTCGCTCACTCTCACGTCCGATACCTGTATATAACGTGGATGGATCCCCAAATGAAGCTGGTGCCATCCGAGAGGTTGCAGACCTGGTTCTCCGTTACAAAGATCATAGTGAGCGTGCCCTTTTTGCTGTCACTCAATTAGGAAAGCAAAAGGCGATTTTGGGATATCCATGGCTTCGAGACCATAACCCAGAGGTCGACTGGCGCACTGGGGAGGTTACCATGAGCCGATGTCCATCCCGCTGTCGGACGTGTTTCACAGAAGCCAGGCAAGAACGTCGTGGACAGAAGGCGGCAATACGACGAACTCAGAAGTGTCGTGCTGGACCCCTGCCTATACCTGAAGTGGAATTGGAAGGGGTTCCTGATCTAATGCCGGACTCGGATGATGATGATGAGGACCCAGAGGAAGTGGAGGAGGGTGATCGGATCTTCTACACTGCGATTCGCTCATCGCATGAGGTGTGTGCCACATCGAACATATCCCAACGCCTCGCCGAGGCCTTCCACAAAAACAACACTGCTAAATCCTCTACTAACTCCTTACTCCCTCATCTCCATGAGTTTGAAGACGTGTTCTCCAAGGAGTCATTCGACTCTCTTCCGGCGCGTAAGCCATGGGATCACGCGATCGAACTCACCCCCGGCGCAACCCCTTCATCCTGCAAGGTCTATCCTCTCTCTCCGGAGGAACAACAGCAGCTTGACCAGTTCATCGACGAGCACCTGGCCTCTGGACGTATTCGACCATCGAAGTCACCCATGGCCTCTCCCTTTTTCTTTGTCAAGAAGAAGGATGGCTCACTTCGACCGGTTCAAGACTACAGAAGACTCAACAACATCACGGTCAAAAATCGCTACCCACTACCCCTCATCTCCGAACTCGTAAACCAGCTCCGTGGAGCCCGATACTTCACCAAGCTCGATGTCCGTTGGGGCTATAATAATGTGAGGATAAAGGAGGGAGATGAGTGGAAGGCAGCCTTTCGTACCAACCGTGGTCTTTTTGAACCGCTTGTCATGTTCTTTGGCCTTACTAATAGCCCTGCCACCTTTCAGACCATGATGAATGACATCTTCCATGACCTCATCCTCGAAGGCGTTGTCTGCATCTATCTCGACGACATCCTCATCTTCACTCGCACGGTTGAAGAGCACCGTCGCATCACGCGCCTCGTCCTAGAGCGACTTCGACGGTACAAACTCTACCTTCGTCAGGACAAATGCGAGTTCGAAAGGACCAAGATCGAGTACCTCGGCCTGATTATCTCGGAGGGTCAAGTGGAGATGGATCCTATCAAGGTAAATGGGGTCACAGCTTGGCCTACGCCCACGAACAAGAAGGAGGTGCAGTCTTTCCTCGGCTTCATCAATTTTTATCGGCGTTTTATCAAGGATTTCTCACATCATGCACGACCGCTGTTCGACTTGACAGGAAAGGAGGCATGGAGGTGGGATAATGCACAACAGGAGGCATTCGAAAAGCTTAAGGAGATGGTCACTTCCGCTCCGATCCTTACCTTTGCTGACGATTCGCGTCCTTTTCGTGTAGAAGCCGACAGTTCTGACTTTGCGACGGGCGCTGTGTTGTCTCAGCAGTCTCCGGAGGACCAGAAGTGGCATCCTGTTGCGTTCTACTCCAAAAGCCTTAGTGCTGTAGAGCGAAACTACGAGATCCATGACAAGGAGATGTTGGCGATAATGCGTGCGCTTGAGGAGTGGCGACACTTTCTCGAGGGTGCCCAACACAAGGTGGAAATTTGGACGGATCACAAGAACCTCGAGTACTTCATGACGGCCAAGAAATTGAACCGTCGTCAAGCTCGTTGGTCCCTGTATCTATCTAGATTCGACTTCTCCTTGCACCACCGTCCGGGTCGCAGCATGGGGAAGACCGATGCCCTATCCCGACGTGCAGACCATGGGGATGGCAGCGGCGACAACCAAAACATTGTGCTGTTGCAGCCAGACCTGTTCACCATTCGGGCACTGGAAGGCATCGTACCCCAGGGCGAGGAGCGGGACATTCTACGTGACATTCGTCGCGCAAACCGTAGCGGTTTACATGAGGATGTTGTCGCCCGAGCTGTTAAAGAACTGAGAAAGGGATCGACCCTTTCCTTACGTGCGGCAGAGTGGGCTGAAAAGGAGGACTTGTTGTATTTCAGGGATCGCATCTATGTTCCCAATGACCCAGACCTTCGCCGGCGCATCATATCCCAACACCATGACTCACAGATTGCTGGCCACCCCGGACGCTGGAAGACCTTGGAGCTCACCTCACGGAACTATTGGTGGCCACAAATGTCACGGCTCATTGGTCAGTATTGTCGCACTTGTGACCTTTGCTTACGCACCAAGGTCCCTCGTCGCAAGCCTATTGGTGAGCTACACCCTCTTCCTGTTCCAGAGAGTCGTTGGGATGTCGTCAGCGTCGACTTTGTGGTGGAATTGCCAGAGTCAAACGGGTTTGATGCGGTGATGTGCACAGTTGACTCAGTGGGAAAACGCGCTCACTTCATTCCCACTCACACCACTGTCAGTGCCCTAGGTGCCGCTCGACTCTACCTCCACCACGTGTGGAAGTTACATGGACTTCCTGGTGCCTTCCTCTCGGATCGTGGCCCTCAGTTCATGGCAGAGTTCACTCGTGAGCTGTACCGACTCCTGGGGATCAAACTCCTCGCTTCAACTGCTTATCACCCACAAACTGATGGCCAGACGGAGCGAGTCAACCAGGAACTGGAGCAGTACATCCGCCTCTTTGTCAATGAACGCCAGGACGATTGGGATGATCTCCTTCCTTTGGCCGAGTTCGGATACAACAACCATGTCCATGCTTCCACTCAACAGACCCCTTTCCTCTTAGACACTGGACGACATCCACGCATGGGATTTGAACCTCGCCAAACTCCCTCACACATCGAGACAGTGAATGAGTTCACAGAACGCATGAGGGATAGCTTGGAGGAGGCAAGGGCAGCCTTAGCAAAGGCGAAGGACGACATGGCGCGATTTTACAACCAGCGCCACTCCCCAACCCCTCAGTACAAGGTTGGTGATCGAGTTTATCTTGACTCCAGTGACATCTCCACTACACGTCCATCCAAGAAACTCGCTCATCGCTTCTTGGGACCTTTCCCCATTGTCAAGTGCGTTGGAACACATGCCTATCGTCTACGCCTCCCAGCCTCCATGTCCAGACTCCATCCCGTCTTCCATGTCGTCAAATTGCTTCCAGCTCCCCCAGATCCGTTCCCGGGACGCCATTCACACCCACCACCACCACCTACAGTGATCGAGGGAGAACCCCAATATGAAGTCGAGTCAATCTTGGACAGCCGTTTGCGTCGAGGAAAACTCCAGTATTTGGTACATTGGAAGGGTTATGGGTATGAGGAGAACTCATGGGTCGAAGAGTCTGACGTAAATGCCCCTCGGTTAATCAAGGAATTCCACCGACGGCACACTGCTGCACCGCGTCGCATTCAAGTCACGGACTTTGGTCGTATACGATTTCGAATGCATCGGGGCGATGCATCTTAGAGAGGGGGTGATGTAAGGGGACTAAGGGGGTGCCCTGTGTGTTTTTCCTATTTTTTATGTTCGTCCCATATTTTTCCCCACCTCATTTCCTTCTATTCTTCATTTTTTATGATTTTTCCGGATTTTATTACTAATTTTCCCTTGCTATCATGTTTGTATATGTTGACACTTTTATATTTAGAGGCGGAGTACCCCTTCCGACACATACCCCTTGGTATGATGTCATTCGGCGGCCTTGATCCGCCTATCTCCGCCTTTTTCTATTTTTAGGTTATATTTGATTTTTGTCGTCTTCACATATACTGGGCATCAGCAAGGGGATCCTTAGAGTTTTCTCTTCGGATTTCCCTTTGCTAGGTGCGCCCCCAATGCCTGTATTATGTAGTATAATTTTAACTTCGGATTTCCCTTTGCTAGAGGCTTAGGTTGCCCTTATAGTACCCGGATTTTGGTCAGGTGAGTGATCATCTGTGTTGAGATTTCGACTTTTTAATGACATATCATGGGAAAAACCTGCAAGTCATGGTGACCTGACTCACAGGTTTACCCCCTGCTATGAGATCGAACATCTTTTTCAGCAAATTTCTATCAAATATCATGAAAAATAACAGTAAAAAATGCAGGGGTACTTTTTGATGACATATCACAGGAAAACCCGTGAGTCAGGGTGACATGACTCATGGGTTTACCCCCCACGAGAAGATGCAAACATCTTTTTCAGCAATTTCCTATCAAATATAATGAAAAATATCAATACCCATGAATAACCACGGGTAACCCACAAAAACCCATGGTAACACCGTACCCCTACCTGTGTGGGTATGGTGTTCATGGGATGGGTAGGGGTATAAGAAAATATACCCGAGGGTTACCCATGCCGTGCCCTAGCCTTGATAAGCATCAGCCCTGCTTGAACAGAGTTCGCCCTTCTTGAGGCCACCTGCGTTGACCATCGTACACCCAGACAAGCCAAACCTTCCAGAACCTTCACTTGTTGTCCCTTGGTCTCCCTCAAACCTTCTTCCACCCTGATGGCCACATAAGCATCAGACAAGGATCCAGAACCTTGCCCACTATCTGGACTGGCTGCCGTGGTCTGTGAACATGATTGTCCACTGAAACTGCATGTTCCCTGCTGAGCTGAACTGCTCGCCATGTTATGTACAAAAAACTAGATGACAAAACTGGACTCAGCAGCGGCAAGTAAGAGAAATGCACCTCGCTATGTAGAGCAGATGAAAGTTGAGTGAAAAGACTGAAGCGCCATCACATGACCCAAACACATCAGAATTCTACTATGCAAAACATCTGTACACTACACTCGTGCCTTGTTCGTCTACCTCCACTTATCACATGTTATTCCAGTAGTATATAGTCTATATTTCACTGTATCTTAGTTTCCTTCCCTGAATATACTAAGTTCATTACATGTTCCTATTCCCTTGAGTGTTGGAAGCTTTGGCTTCCTTCCACCTTTTTTTTACTATCCACACTTGATCCACACACTCTAATCTCCCACATCGTGTTCTTTCCCCAAAACCATGCCAACCCTGAAACTGCCAAAATTGGTCAAATCTCTTCACACACACTGGCTCTTAACAATGACATGATGTCTTACATGCTGGCTCATTTTGCCCCTCATCACACATTCCTGCCTACATGCTCTTTTTATTCACCCTCCCCTAGACTTGTTGTTTGACCCCACCCCCCTCTCATGTAGGTGTAGCATGGGTCACACAGTGGGTAAATTTTCACACACTGCACCTGCACCTGCCAACACCACACCCATCCTAACACCACACCCCATCAGGAAAATCACTTTGTGCCCCAGCACACCCTGTGGTGCTCTAGGGTGCTCTAGGGTGTCCTAGGCCAGCTCAGGGCACACATTGCTCCAGGGCATGGCAGGCACAAGTCAAGAGTTTTTCCCCATGATCAATTTTTTTTAAAGTGCCACAGAGTGCCCTGGGGCTTCTCTCAGAGGTGTCTCAGTAGTAGTGCTTAAAGGTCTGGTCAATGTGACTGGAAAATAACTGGAACCTGACTGGACTGTGACCAGAAAAAACTGGACCATCAGTTGCAGTCTTTCAGTTCTCAGAATCAGAAAACTGCAAAAAACTGGTTACAAAAGACCAGTTATAACTGGTTTATGACTGAAATGACACAGCCATATGATACCCTTGTAAATCCCTTCAAACCAACCAGATATGTAACCAAATCAGTCAAGAATTGAGTGAGATATCATTAAAACTGAGTTTGATACCAAGTTTTAGGCAGTTAAACTCGGTTTTGGTGATATCTCACTCATTTCTTGACCAATTTGCCTAAGTTTTTGGTCAGTTTAAAGGTAATTGTTAGGGAAAGGTGCTTCACATGTCGTCATGACTGGTTGTGACCAGTATGAACCAGAGTTTTAACTGGTTCTTATGCAAACCAGTTATGACTGATTATGACCAGTTTTTTGCAGTTTTTTTCAGTTTCAGTCTGGTTATTTGGCTATTTCCTTTTATGGCTAACCAGTCATGGTCATGGTTTTTCCAAAATGGGCCCAAAATCCATGACTGGACTGGACCTTAAAGCACTGTTGGAGCAGACTATATATGCTGCACAGGGGAAGAGACTACATGTTCCTTACAACCTACCTGGGGTTTAGTTAGACTTACAGCTAGGGTTAGCAGAGGTCAGAACACTGTATTCCTACTATGGTACAGGTTCTCCTTATATACATAATAATAAGGATATCACATGACTCCAGAGGAATATGCATATGAAACATGTAACAATATTGGTAATTAATGTGGGAGAATATGCACATGCAACAATATTGGTAATTAATTTCAACACCCCCCCTCAAACTGTACAGCGCTCTAAGCAGCTAAGTTGAACCTCAAAAGTAATTCCAAGAGAGTCTCTAAATTTCCTGAATAGGACGGTGCCAAGGTTCTTTGTGAACATGTCAGCCGGATTATCACTTCCAGGAATGAAAACGACTGTGACTTTGTCATTTTCTATGCATTTGCGGGTATAGTGGTAGCGAATGTCTATATGTTTGGTCCTTCTTTCCTGAACTGGATTTGATCTGATAAAGATGGATCCCTGATTATCAGCGCAGATTGGTATGCACTTCAGTATATATCCAAGTTCCTGGAATAGGGACTCTATCCATGCTATCTGCTGACAAGTGTCAGAGAGAGCCATATATTTGGCTTCTGTGGATGACAGTGCTACAGTTTTTTGTAAATGGGACTGCAAGCACACAATGCCACTTGCTAGAGTAGCAAAGTAACCCATTGTAGATTGGCGCTTGACAGTGTCAGCTGCCCAATCAGAGTCTGTGAAGGCCTGTAGCCCTTCAGATTTCTCTCCATTGTAGACAATGTTATATTTCTGGGTTCCCACCAGATAGCGCATGATGTACATCACTTTATCTAGATGTTCTTGGCTAGGATTAGCCGAGAATTGTGACATCTTGATTACTGCATAAGCAATATCAGGTCACGTTCCGAGCATCAGATACAATAAAGATCTGATCACAGACTGATATTTTGATCTAAGCACCATGTTTGGCATCGCTGTGTTTTCCGACGGTTTGTAACCAGTCGGGAGCAGAGTGGGGGCAACTTTGGCATTTGTCATCTTGAACCTCTCGAGCACTTTGGCAAGATATTCAGTTTGATCGAGTTTGACTTTATTTGCAGTCTGGGTGACGTGCATGCCTAAGAATTCCATGACTTTTTCAGTACTACGGCACTCCCAATGCTTTAGACAAGCATTCTTCTTTTCATCCACAAGTTTCTTGTTCTTCCCCATGAACAAGCCATCATCAACATAGACCAGTGCAATAACAATGCTGCCTGTCTTAGGATCCTTGTGTATGAAAATGCCAGCATCGGAGCTGGTGTGCACAAACCCAATGGTGCGCATAAATGCCTCTAGCTCTTTCCACCATGCTAGTGAGGCCTGTTTAAGGCCATACAATGCTTGGCGTAAGCACATTACTTTACGCTCTTTTCCCTCGAGTCTGAAACCCTTGGGTTGATCCATATAGATCTCCTCATCTAGTTTGCCATATAAAAATGCGGTTTTTACATCTAGACCGGTCATATACATGCCTTTTAGAGACACAAGTGCAAACATGAGGTGTACGGTCTCGTAGCAGACTACTGGTGAGAAAATCTCATCAAAGTCAACACCTTTGACTTGTGAAAAGCCTTTGGCCACGAGTCTGGCTCATTTTCTTCCATCCGATTTTACGGAGAAAACCCATCTATTTTTGATCATTTTTTGATCATGTGGAAGATCGACAATGTCATAGACTTGTCGCTTGTGAAGAGCCTCTAATTCTTCACAACAAGCCTGTTTCCACTCCAGTTGCTGCTGCTGTGGTAGGTGTGCAATATCGCAAAATTGGTTTGGAACTTGGCTTATTTCGCTTGATGGTGTGACTGCTTTTGACAACAGCCAGCGAATAAGCTTATCTCCACCTTCCTTGGTTATCTTTTGAATATAACCTGCTTCGTACAGTTCCCCCATTGGGTGATCATGTTCTTGATTATTGGAATCGGGCACACTCTCGTGGGGTGCCGAACTCAGTCCGGCAACCAGTTCTTGCTGTTGAGATCATGGTCGTGTTCGATTATGATCCAAATCTTGACCCACAGATCTCTTCCAATATTGATCATGTGCAATGTCTCTCTCTATGTCAGAGGGGAGTTGCTTCTCTCCATAGGTATTGCCAGGACAGTTTGGGATGTTCCTCTGCCTGCCTGATTGATGGGGCAATTGCTGCCATTCCTGTTGATCATCACGTCTTGGACGAAAGTCCTTGGTGGTTACTGGAGGTGGCGGAGGAGGAGCGTCAGTTGCATCATCATGCGCCTTTTGCTCGCTTGGTACATCATCATCATCTTTTTCTGATGATGGAGGAAGGGGCAGATCTTGTGGTGGTATAGAATCATCGCCATCCATTCCAGATGAGTGGTTGTCATCTTCTGGTTCTGGAGGTGGAAAATCACCAAGGTCTGTCTTGGCAGGAGTTTTAGCTTTGGGACAGCATGGGAACAACATTTCATCAAATAGTGCCATAGCACCAATGAATATTGCACCACTAGGTTGCATGAAATGGTATGCTTTAATGCCATCTTCTAATCCTAGGTACGTCATTAACTCCGATTGAGGAGCTAATGTGGTTGGACGTTTCTCCTTGGGTAGATAGACATAAGCACCGCAACCAAAGACCTTCAGATTGTTTAGATCTGGGCAGACTTTATTCAGGTCCTCAAAAGGTGTCAGCCATTTCAGGTGCCTTATTGGGGTTCGGTTGTATAGGTGTGTTGCATGTTCAATGCAAAATTCCCACCATGATTGTGGTAGACAAGCGGTAAATCACAGGCTTTGCAACTTTTCCATTATTGTCCTTATGGCATGCTCTGCACGCCCGTTCTGTTGGTGAATGTGGAGTGTGGACATCTCTATTTTGATGCCAAAATTCTTGAGCATATTTTGTAGCTCACGATCTTTGAACTCCCCCCCTGGATCAACATGCCAGCACTTGATTGTAGTGCCATACTGGGTCAAAGCTATTGCCTGAAATTGTCTAATTGCTGCAGCAGCATCAGACTTCTTTCTAAGGCACTGGACCCAGATATGTGACATTTTGTCGTCCAGAAATACAATAAAGTATTTATGTTTGTGGTACGATAGTACTGGGAGTTCCTTTAGATTGGAATGTATTAATTCAAAGAATTTCTCTGCACATGAATTTGATTTGGGAAAAGATTTTGATCTCATTTTCCCTTCAGCGCACCCTGGACATATAATTTTGTCTTTAGGAATAATTAAATTCCTTGGGAATTTTATGGTGCTGTTAGGCATTTTCCCTAGCGCCTCTTTGGATGGGTGTCCAAGTCGCCTATGCCAAGTCAAGTAGTCAGTGACATACATGGTCACGACATTGATCCTCTTGGTGCTCAATATATGAGTCCGAGCCCAATAGATCGTGTCACGTCTCCTACACAATCCATTATTGGGTTTCCTTTCTCGAAAAATGAAATGTGTGTGGAGGAACCACACACATCACTTCTGTCTTGTAAAAAGATGCCCATTGACAGTAATTGAGTATTACAGTCGGGTATGTAGTAGACGGGGTATAATTGTATTTCATGTGTCTCTGACTTCCCGTGACATACTACCTGATGTCTAATGAAGACTGCTCCTTTTCCTACTATATGAGTAGTACCTGTGGCTGTTTGAACCAAGGTAGAGTCCTTTCTCAGTAAAGGCTCATAAGAAGCGAAATCTTTCATTTCACCAGTGAAGTGCTTTGATGTGCCTGAATCCATGATCCAGTCAGCACCTTTCTTACAATTTCTGTTTGCACACATAACACATATATTAAGATCTAAATAGTTCCATGATACATTTAATAATGGTAAGATTTCACAGGAAAAGTTCGCTGTAGTCATTGGAATATTAATCTTTGTGCTTGCAGCAGGGAAAAGGACTGACCTGTCATCATATCCTCCTGTTTCAAGCGGTTCATTGACGAGCATCTCATCGATGGCTTTCCACACTTCTTCATCAGAAACTGGAGGCTCTGATCCAAGGGAGACAGTATCGTCTTCAACCTCCATGATCCTAGGTTCTGGTTTGATCCTCCTTCTCTTACCTTCTCGCACTGTCAGGTGCTCTTCCAGCGGTTGCAGATTTTTTGTGCTGCATGGAAGTTGCATTTGCTCGAGGGTGTCTCGAGCTTGCTGATATTCAGCATAAACTGAATGAGAGGTAGAGGCCACACCCATATATGCCTGTGCAGGCGGTCGGCGGCAAGGGTCCCTTGTGGGAGTGTGGTCACACTGTTCGATGCGCTGAATGAGCGGCATCAGCGGTATGATGGTGCCATTACCATTTATGGTGGTAAAGGCACTGGAGGCAAGGTGAGTGTACTTCTCTTTGGGCTTATCCTCCTTAGTCTTCTTGTCCCCGCATCGTCCACGCTTTCAGGATGACTCTCCATTGTTGTTTTGCCCTTCTTTGGGCTGCCATTTGGGGTTTCCCCCTTTGCACTTGACAGCCGAAAGCTTATTGGCCTGAGGTGGGCCGGTGGGCTTTCCAACTGCCATGCACCTAGAGGCTTCAGTGACAATGGAGTCCTTGACATGTTTAAACATCAAGGTGCTAGTAGCGGTCATGTTAAGGACTGTGGCGGATAATGAATCATACTTGCGTGGCATGGCAGCAAGTAGGATCATCGCCTGTACTAGCTCGGGGATGGCGACGTTGGCAGCCATGAGGTGCTCGAATTTGTCAGCCATCTTAGCAATCTCTGGCGCAGGATTCGCAGCTGGGATTTTGATCGCTATTGCGGACCTGAAGTCCGCAAAGACTTGGGAGGGGCCATCGACACCATAATCAGTGCGAATGAGGTCCCACACCTCCTCAGCAGTGTCCTTGGTGTTGGCACGCTGCCGAATGGAGGGGGCCAGGCAGAGCACTAGGCTACCAATAGCCTGGTCATTTTTGTTGTTCCAGGTCTGGAGCTTGGCAGTAGCATCCACTACGAGAGTAGCATTCATCGCCGTCAAAGGAGGCGCCGGAGGCGGTTTGATTTCTGCCCCACTAGTTATCTGCCAGAGGCCCTGAGACCTGAGCCACGCCTTCATTGAGTCAGCCCATTGAATGTAATTGGATCCATCAAAAGTTTGTACAAGTTTTTCAAGAGTTGAAGACATGATTTGTGGTGGCGGCTGTTAAAAGTGCTCAATCAGTCTTTTACTCAATAAAACATGTTTTAACGATCTCAGGAGAAAACACTCCTTCAGAGTGTGTAACCCTAGTCAACCTAGGTTTTAAGTGCAGCTCACAGGGAGTGCAATGCAGCTCATGAAGAGCACAAGGTTATAATTTGGAGACAATGAAGTCAACGTCGTTCGCAGCCAGTTAAGGCGCGTTCACGACGTGCCCAGCAGGGCCCATAACCTGTTGGAGCAGACTATATATGCTGCACAGGGGAAGAGACTACATGTTCCTTACAACCTACCTGGGGTTTAGTTAGACTTACAGCTAGGGTTAGCAGAGGTAAGAACACTGTATTCCTACTACGGTACAGGTTCTCCTTATATACATAATAATAAGGATATCACATGACTCCAGAGGAATATGCATATGAAACATGTAGCAATATTGGTAATTAATGTGGGAGAATATGCATATGAAACATGTAACAATATTGGTAATTAATGTGGGAGAATATGCATATGAAACATGTAACAATATTGGTAATTAATGTGGGAGAATATGCACATGCAACAATATTGGTAATTAATTTCAACAAGCACTACTCAGTAGGCTCCAGGACATATTAGGCAGAGAAAAATCATACCTTGTATACTCTGATTTCACTCCAGCAAAATGAAAAATGATAAAAAAACAAATATATTCATATGATCAATACAACAGGTGTGAAGACAAATAGTCTTGAAAGTCCCCCTGTTCCTCATTCCTCCCCCTGCTGTCATTGTTCCTTGTCCCACCACTGTCATTATTCCTCATCCCACTGCTGTCATTGTTCCTCCCCCTGTTCCTCCTCCTCCCATTCCTTGTCTCCTGTAAGAGTATCTCTTACATCAGCATTTCTTATCTACATCCACACTTGTTATCACATGTTATTCCAATAGTATATAGTCTATACTTCAAGTACTTGTATAGTAGCTTAGTTTCCCCCCTTTGAAATATACTAAGTTCCTTACATGTCTCAATGTAAGAGTGTCTCTTACATCAGCAGGTCTTATCTACATCTGCACCCAGTATCACATGTTAGTCCAGTAGTATATAGTCTACACTTTGAATACTTGTACCGTATCTTAGTTTCCCCCCTCAAAATATACTAAGTTCCTTACATGTTTCTGTGCCATGAGTCTCGAGTGTTGGAAGCTCCAGCTTCCTTCCACTTTTTTTTTGTAATGAACTTACTATCCACACTTTACTCTCTCACACACTTTCTTTTCCTGAAACCATGCCAACCCTGAAATTACCACAACAATCAATTTTTTTACACTGACACCATCACTTAACTACAATGCAACACCCTCTGGCTTGCTCTCTCCCTCATCTAGCCCCCTGCACTGTTGATTCAATGTTGAACCTCCCCTGGACCTGTTGGACCCCCATACCTCCCATTTTATGGCTCCTACCTAACTTGTTTGGTGCTGTGCATCATTGAGTTCTCATTTCCACCCTGCTGGTCTCATTTGTGCTCCCCCTGCCTTGTCTCAACCCCACTTCTCTTGCATCCCCAGTTGCATTGTTCAACTTCACATGCCTTGCAACAACCCTAGTTTCCACCCCATCTGTCCCATCCTGACCCTGCCCCTCTCCTGACTCATCTATTGCTCCAGCACTGTCTGTAATGAACTTGCAAGAGACTCCGCTGACCCTCACAACTTTAATGACCCCATGAGGCACAGTTCATCACCACCATTTCTGCAGTGCTTCCCCTTGACTCATTCAGCACCATATAGCATCATTCGTTACCCTTAACTACTGACAATGCTGGCACAACCTGGATTTCAGTATACAAACTACTACAAAAAAAACTACAGAAGCAACTATCCAGATGAAGAATGACACTGCAACCAGCCCTTCCTCCCATGCCAACAATAACGCCTCAACACTGTGACAAACATACAGCCCCCATCAATGATGTCAACATCCTCATTGACAACCACCACCACTGCCTCCGCTCCCACTTCAGAAATACGGCACTGGGGTACCAGGCCAATCCACCACACCGCAGCCACCTCCCCAGCCCCTAGTGTCACACTCTGAGCACCCCACTGCCGCTGCCACATCACAGCCACCAGCGATGACAAAATTTGTTGGTAGCAAACTAGAACAATGGCCAACACCATCTAAATGGTGTCTCGGGCCTTCTAAGCAACCCATAGCCCACCCACCCATGCCCCTTACCCCCGTTCCATACCTCAAAATGCCCAGCACAAATGCCACGTCACCAGCAATGACCCCTGTGGCAAATGCCCAAAAGGTGACCACTTGCCAAACAACTCACCTCATACATGAGTAACCAACCAGAAATGACGTACAGAGAACCGCCAACGCCCAGGCAATGGAGCTATGCCAGGATGAGCTAACATGCTCATCCCAATGCGTTGTTTATTCAATGGAGCTACTCTGCAACAACAATCCAAGAGACCACCCTCCACCCAACTCCCCATCCCCCCGTTTTGCACCCAAAATGTGCCTATTCGGTTGCCACATCACAGCCACCAATGGCCACAACACCTGCTACAACCACCTCTGCAATGGCATCTAGGGCTGTATCCAGTTCCCAGACAATGGGAACCTCCCCAGAGAACACTCACCAAGCCCCAAGTGATGTACTACAAATGTCCACAACCCGGCAAAACCAGTCACAGGCATACGCACCCACGTGTTTGTCAAAACACATTGCCCACTCAACAACACAACTCTGCCAGCCCCACCATCTCCAATGATGACCCAGGAGCCACCACACCACCCCGTTGCCCCCTGCTTGCCCCCATTTCCCCTGTTTCACACCAGGAGTTTGCCACTACACCCCATGTGTCCAACTTGACTGCCATGGCATTGTCAATGCATTCGTATATGACAGCTGTATCCCTTGCTCTCCCCAGCTCATGCCATGGATCCCCATTCTGCACACTGAGCCCAGCATGATGCCTCATGCGTCCACCAGATCTGCCACATCAGTGTCGATGCATTCGTCGACAACGGCTTACTCCCCTGCTTGACACCCCTACCCCCTTATGCATTATGAGCCTATCTTGATGCCTCACATGTCTACCAGCTCAGCTGCATCATCAGGATCAACAACTGAACCGCTGATAGGTCCACCTTATAGTTTAAGCTTGGAAAATCACATCTACGATCGTTGTCGAAGCTCTACGAACCCATACGAACCCCTCTGAAGCTCTATGACGCTCTACAAAGCTCTACAAAGTGATGAGAATGCTTCAAAATCCTTCGCAACGCTCTGAAACTCTTTGTGACACCTTGAAATTCTTTGTATGCCTTCGGCCACTATAGTACAACTCCCCTGACCTTTGGACAGCTCGGGATATACACTTGGAGCATCGTCGACAAGTTCCAAACCAGTATCAAGCAATATCGCAGTGATATTGGCCTTCAAACAAGTCTGATATTTCCTCAACCGACTTCAAAAATCATCGAACATCGCAAATTGACATCAGACACTATATCACCATCCGAATAATCATCGCACACATGCCAGACATATTCCCTACCATTGTTGAACAATATTGCACCAATATCGGGCCACGAATGAAGTCTGAAGAATCTTCGAAAATCTTCAGAAAACATCAAACCTTGAAAAACATTGTCAGACACAGTATTTCCTGTTTGAATGATCTTCGGACACATGCTGGACACATGGGACACTATATCGAGTATATCGAACACATTTTGACCGCATGTGCATGCATACAATCCGCTTGAAGCAGTTTCCAATCTTTTATTCAATTTATAACAAGGACAGTCCAGTTTTAGCTATTCTTTCTTATTATTTCTTCATCATGTGTTATATTCACCCCTTCTAGGCTTGCTTTATTGTTCTGATATACTTATATTGTCTTTTGCCTCAAGTTTTCCACATGTTTGCCTCATGTTCTCTAGCCTTTTTAGGTACTTTCTTTATTTTATATAAAAAGATGTACTAGATACAAAGAAAAACAGGAAAGTCATCGTCTTCCTCCCAGATCACAGTGATTTGAGAGTACAGTTTAGTCTTATTCAGTCTGAAGTTTGGTGTTTTATGCTAAACCTCCTTGAAATTCCTCAAAATTCCTCGCATTATGCTATTTTCACTCTCGCTTCCCTCGATTAGCCTTTTCTTCACTTCTACTACTCGTCTAGTCCCCTGATCTTGCATCTGAACATATCTGCACACTCGAAATTCCTCGAAACTTCTTCGAAAAATATCGCGACATCTCGAAAAGCATTGCGACATCTTGCAAATCATCGCAACCCCTCAAAAATCATCGCAAGTCCTCGAAACACATTCTTTTAGCCTTGAACTGCTTCGACAAGCAGTTCTTCTATGGCTATTTGATGGTCAATCTGACAGGTGATGTCTAGAGGGCCTCGCATCCTTCCTCTGACTCGTGTTATACAATCCGAAGCCATACAATACATTTTGTGGGTTTTGTTTGGGTTTCCAGGTTGAGCATCATCACCGCCTACACCATCCCTTCTCCTCTGGCCCCTTCTCATCACTGGTGTAGTCCTTGGGTCTGCCACATCAGACGAAATCACCACCCTGTTCCACCATGCTTTCCCCCCTTGCCCCCATTTTGCTCAATGGGACCACCATGATGCTGTACATGTCCACTTGTCCCCTTGACCCTGTGCCCTACCACCACCACCATGTCACTGTCGACAGCAGCGACACTATCTGCTTCAGCCACTGCCAAGATGGTGTAAATGACAACCTCAACCTCCTTCTGCACCACCTTGTCCCCATTTGCTCGCTCCCCAGACCCCCGTTCCATGGCACAAGTGCACCACGATGCTGTACACATCCACATCTGCAGCCCCATCCATGTCACCAGCCCAGTTTGCCCCCATCCATGCCCCCTGTCCATGTCACTCCATCCACAGCACTGGCCCTGTCCCTGTGCATGTCACCTGTCCCATCCAGGTCACCAGCCCCATCCACATCACCAGCCCCATCCACAGCACCCCCTGTTCTTGTCAATGCTCACCCTTGGCATTGCCTGCCCTTGTCATTGACTGTCCTCATTGAAACCTGTTGCTAGCCATCATCAGTTCCCAGGCAACTCAATGTTTTCACCCACGTGTAAAGTGTACCTGCAACTTGTTGATTTTTTCTGCCCCCCACCCCTGGTCATTTTTTTTGGAGTATGAGAGAGCATAAGAGTGTCTCTTACATCAGCAAGTCTTATCTACATCTGCACCCAGTATCACATGTTAGTCCAGTAGTATATAGTCTACACTTTGAATACTTGTACCATATCTTAGTTTCCCCCCTCAAAATATACTAAGTTCCTTACATGTTTCTGTGCCCATGAGTCTCAAGTGTTGGAAGCTCTGGCTTCCTTTCACTTTTTTTTTGTAATGAACTTACTATCCACACTCTACTCTCTCACACATGTTCTTTTCCCCAAAACCACACTGACCCTGAAATCACTAGAACAGTCAAAAAAACAAAATCACAGCAACACTGTACCTTGACAATGCCATCCAATTATGTACCACCGCTTGATTGATGTTCAACCCATTGTCTTTGGTGCCATGCCCCCACTCTTTTTATTCAACCTCCCTTAGACTTGCACAACACCCTGCTATATAGTCAAACACCTTTCACTCGTGGCCATCACCACCGCTATCTGCCATGCCACAGTGGATGCTACCTGCACAGCCCACATCAACAACACCAACATTGTTGACAGAGATTTGGCCCTCCAGCTCCAACTCTAATATGTTATCTTTCCCTCATGATGACCATTATCAATGAACCATCCATGCTGACTTGTCTGTTTGTTCCTCAGCCTCATCTGACACTCCTTTGTAAGAGTGCCTCTTACATCATCAAACCATTATCACATGTTATTCTGATAGTATATAGTCCATACTTTGAGTACTTGTACTGTATCTTAGTTTTCTCCCTCGAATATACTAAGTTCCTTATATGTTCTTGTGTCCTTGAGTGTTGGAAGCTTCGGCTTCCTTCCACTTTTTTTTTATAATGAACTTACTATACACACTCTACTCTCTCACACGTGCTCTTTTCCTGAAACCTCGCTGACCCTGAAATTTCCGAAACAGTTGATTTTTTCACACTGCACACAAGTCCTGGAACTATCAAGAAATACTCTCATTTATACAATGCCTATACCCCATGTTGATCCTGCCCATCTCGCTTGGCTACAAACAACCCACCCCCAGCTTCAAAACAGCCCCCAGCACCTTGTGTACAGCAAGACTCACTGCTAAACCCACCTGGAGCACTCCACCCAACTCCCCAGCCCCCCATTTTGCACACAAAATGTGCCTATTTGGTCACCATGCCACCATTGCCAATGGCAATGCAGACCACTGCTAACACCTCCAAAACGACGACCTGGATGCTGCCTAGCACACAAGCAACTACCTACACCTTGGACACAGCTAAGCAGACCGTAGATGACATACAGAGAACCCCCAACTCCCTGACAATGGGGTTATGTGATGCCGAGCACATTTGCTCATGGAAGCATGTCATTTGCTTGTTGGAACAACTCTGCCAGCTCCACCATCTATGACAACAACCCATGCCAGCTCCCACAGCCCCTGTTCCCCCCCTGCTCAACCCCTGTTACCCTGTTACCCCCCCCCACAAGCCTGCCATAACACCCCACATGCCAACAGACAAGCCACATCATCATCGACACATTCGTTGACGATGGCCAAATCCTCTCTGCTTTCCCTGCGTTCATCTTCACTGCCATTGTCATTGTAGCTACTGGCATCTATTCCAACATCATCCACACTGGTTGTACTAAACCTTTGAACCCTGACACATGGCAAGAGTACCATCTGGAGAAGAAAATTATCGTCTCTCCTAATACCGCCATGTACCGCTCCAAACTCCCTCATGTACAAGATGTTCTCAGTCTTCCTGTCGGACAGCACATATTGGTCTCTGCTGAGATTGAAGGCAAAACCGTTACCCATAGCTATACCCTCATCAACAACGATGATGACCGCGGCCACTTTGACCTCCTCATCAAAACTTACAAAATGGGCAACATCTCCAAGTACATCTCTAAACTCAAGATCAGTGATATCATCTGCATCAAGGGTCCCAAGGGCAACTTCCATTACAAGCCAGAAATGACCAGTCACCTCAGCCTCATCGCTGGTGGCATATCACCCCCATGATCCAGATCATCGGTACCGCTCTCAGAAATCCTTTTGACCCTACCACTGTCTCCCTGATTCATGCCCCAAACGCCAACTATCCTACCCCATCCTCAACAACATCCCCTTCTCCATTCCCTTCGATGTCCAGGTCTCCATATTCCACAACTTTGTATCCAACAACGTATTCTTCTTGCCACCCCCCATGTCTCACACCCCTGCCACATCACCAGTGTCAACGCCCACACAGCCCCCATCAGACACGTCACCGCTGCCATCAACGACGCCAACGCCGTTGTCAACCACCACCACCACTCCTTGCCCTGCCTCAAATCAGCCTCAAGCACCTTGAAAATGACAGCATGTGCGGCTACATCGATCTAGCCCACTCCCTCTCTTGAGCCTGAATTTCGCCATTACACCACCTCGTCACTACCAACAACAGTGATGAAAACTGCTGCAACCATGCCCCAAACGATGACCTGGGCCTCATCTAGCACACAGAGGAAAACCACCACCCTGGAGAGCCACCACCTGGCTGTAGATGATGCACCAACACTGTTGACAGCCCAGAAAATGCCATTATGCAAGGTCATACGGATGTGTTCCTCTGAACACATTGTATACTTGATGAAACCACCCAGGCAGCCCCACCAGCTAGAATGATGACCTATAGCATCCCCCATGCACCCCTGCTTGCCCCCAGTTGCCTCCCAGCTCGTTCCCAGCCCCCTTCTGTCTACCCCGAGCCTACGTGTTCCGCCACATCTGTGTCGACATGTTCATCATTGACGACCATATCCCCTGTTCTGGACCACTCTAGACCACAGACCGGAGCTCCAGAGGCATGAAAAACACAGTCAGAGCCACCAGAACAGGACCGAAACCCACAGCTTACCCCATGCACCCCGGAAACGCACCATTTCACCACCCCACATGTTTTACACCACCTGTGCATCACTAAGATGCTGTCCACCTCCCACAGCACCCTGTTCCCCCTGCTTGATCCCCATTATGCACCACAAGCCTGCCATGACACTCCACAGTCCACCAGACATGCCACGTCACTGTCAACATGTTCATCGATGATGGCTTACTCTACCCCATCCAAGACAGCTGCCCACAGCATTGAAACAATGGGATGCCCTACCTGAACCCCCAGACCCTATCCCATCTGCACAGCTCACTCAAGAAACCCCAGAAACGAGCTGTTTTGCCACCAGCTGCATTTCACACCACCACCATGTCACTGACAACACCATCTGCACCCAGGTACACCCCCCATTTGGCACCTACATCACCATCTCTCCCCACACATCTGCAATCCCCCAGCTCCTGCCCCCATTATGCACTACGAGCCCACCACAACACCTCATGCATCCACATGGCCTGCCACTCAATGATGGCCATACCTCCCACTCTGCCCCCCTCTGGACCACAAGCCGCAGCTGAGAAATGATGGAACACGCACCTGGACCCACCTGCGCACATCTGCAATGCATCCCAGCCACTCTGTCCACCCCAGAACCGAGCCTTTTTGCCGCCACCTCACCCCACAAACTCCTGTTCTGCACAGTGAGGCTACCATGATGCCGCATGCATCCACCAGATATGCCACGTCATCGCCAACGTATTCGTCAACGATGGCTGTATCTCCTACACACCCCTGTCATCCCTAGCTCGTCCCCCAGTTCCCCATTGTATGCCCAAAGTCACAACACATCACTACAGTGTATCATCGACGCCCTTCTTGACAACAGCTGAATTTCCTGCCCCACCCCACTCAGAACCACTACCCACAGCTCCAATCCTCACTCTGCCCCCCCCTCTAGACCATGAGTTGCAGCTGCTAAACGACGGAACGTGCACCTAGACCCATCTGAGCACCCCTGCAACATGTCCCAAGCACCCTGTCCACCCTGGGAACATGCCATTACACCCAACGCGCTAACACATCTTCTGTCAATGGGCCCCAAAACTCCTGCTTTGCATCACTTGGGACCACTGTGTCCTCCCTGGCCCACATCGCCCTCATCTTTGCCAGCCCCTTCAGCCACGTCGAGACTGCCATCACAGCCCCAGCGACATTAACTACACCCAACTCAGTGACTCAGTGTTCTTGCAGACACGTAAAGTTACATTGATTGCAACTGCATCAAGGCTAGTGTCTCCAGGCCTACCCAGTCTTTTTCCCCACCCCATCTTATGACAATGCCTCCATGCCCCCTGTCCATGTTACCAGCACCATCCATGCCACCAGCACCATCCATGCCACCAGCACCATCCATGCCACCAGCACCATCCATGCCACCAGCACCATCCATGCCACCAGCACCAGCCCTGTTCATGCCACCAGCCTCATTCACGCCACCAGCCCCATTCATGCCACCAGCCCCATTCATGTCACCAGCCAGGTCCACTGCCTCGTCCATGCCCATCCACGCCCATCCTTGTCCTCGCCTGTCCTTGCCCTGTCTCACCCTTTGCCTGTCCTTGTTCTTACCTGCCCTCATCAACACCAGCATTGTCAACACACTGATGACTCAGTGTTTTTGCAAACATGTAAAGTTATTTTTGTTATCATGACCTTGTGTACCTTCCTTACCCCACCCCTGGTCATTTTTTTGGAGTGTGAGAGAGTGTAAGAGTGCCTCTTACATCATCAAACCATTATCACATGTTATTCTGATAGTATATAGTCCATACTTTGAGTACTTGTACTGTATCTTAGTTTTCTCCCTCGAATATACTAAGTTCCTTATATGTTCTTGTATCCTTGAGTGTTGGAAGCTTCAGCTTCCTTCCATCCTTCTGTATATAGCCATGCCTTGTTCTCCCCCATGCATAATATGCCTGTCTCTCCTTTTATCAACTCTCATCATACATCACCCAGCACTTCAATGTCTGGCTGTCAATCCAACTTTGATTGTTTAAATGATCCTGCTGTTAGCATGCTCGATCTTGATGAAGATCAGCAGTCTTCCAATCACTTCCTCTGCCTGTTATGGTGATGCTCACTAATCAGCCAGAAATGAAGACTATGAATCTTTGCCTCAAATGAGCCTTCTTGGCCCCAAAATGTGTTTTCATTCTCGTGCACCCTGGGAGATGGCCAAAGATGGCAAGAAGAGGATGAGTCAGATTTTTGCACCTTTCTTTCCACCGCCAAGAGAGGTTTTGGATTTTCTAGTCCCAGAATGAGCAGTAACAGCAGGCCAATGGGGAGTCAGCCCACTCTCAGGTAAGTTCTCACAAGTTGTTTGAAACAACACTGTCCCAAAGGTCTTACAACATGAATGCCCAACATACTTTTCTGCAGGGAGACATATCTGCTTTGTTGAACTGGCAGGTACCTCATGGCAATGTCCCAACACTTTACACTCCCCCATAGGTCCTTGTGGACTCTGCACGGACTCCACACAAACTCCACATGGACTCCACACAGACTCCACACAGACTCCACATGGACTCCACATAGTCTGTGCAGACTCCCCTGGAAGGAAGCCGGAGCTTCCAACACTCAGGGACACAAAAACTATAAGGAACTTAATATAACTTGAAGGGGGAGTCTAGAATACAGTACAAGTACTCAAAGTATAGACTATATACTATCAGAATAACATGTGATAACTGAGTGGCATGTGATAATGTAATGATGATGTAAGAGGCACTCTTACACTCCCACAGATTCCATAGTCTTCACACAAAATTTTATGCAAAGCCCTGGACTGAACCCTCAACCTCAGGGAACAGTAGGACAATTTTTTGAGCATTTAACCACTCCACCATCCAGTCATTGTTTACCTTTAACTCTAATGCTACTTATTACCTATTTAGTTCCCATCTCAGGATTAAAAAAAGACTGCCCCCATGATGGGGGCCATTGTATTTGATAGTAATAAATAAAACAAGTTATAAAAAAACTAAACCCGCTGTCTCGCTGGCATGTGAGACGATGGGGAGGCACAATGCATGTGTGCATTGTGCCTGTATGCTGCCTTCACCCTCCCACCTGTGAACCCACCCTATGAGCAGATGCTCATAGGTGTGTGTGGGGCAGGTGTCGTCATTGTCCCCTCCCCTCGTCGTGTTGTCTTGTCTTGTTCCCCCCCCCCTTTGTCCCCCTCAGCTCACCTCCCTTGTCCCCCCTTCTCATTGATCCACCCACCTGTCCACCCCACAAGCAGTTGCTTGTGAGGCTGGAGGTGGGTGGTGGTGTGTACTGGGTTCACGTGGTGTCACTGGGGTGGCATTGTCGGTAGTGGTGTTACAATTTTCCTTGTAACTCATGGAACCCGATGCA
This sequence comes from Tricholoma matsutake, assembly GCA_026075535.2. NCBI lineage: Eukaryota > Fungi > Basidiomycota > Agaricomycetes > Agaricales > Tricholomataceae > Tricholoma > Tricholoma matsutake. Next base: position 5,762,214 of record AP026540.1, on the reverse strand, counting down.
CCTGACGATCCCCTCCAGACAGGAGGCACCCCTTGACTCATGCCTGTGGCATGTCCTTGACACCAGACACACGCACGATGCATGCCGACTGCATGCATTCGATCCCCTTCCCATGGAAGGCACCCTTGATGCATGGTGACTCCATGCACCCGAACCCATTCCCACACATGCTGTGATATGACAGCCCCTTGACATGAGGTCTGTGACATCAGACACCTCATGCTATGCATGAGGCTTATTGTTTCTATTCATGCCTGATACGCATCTACCTTTCCGATTGGACGATAAGGACCTTCCTACTAGTATAAGTACTGCGACTTGTAGTAGGGATGTCCTTAGTTTAGATCTAGGCAATTAACAGCCTTAACTTGCAACTCATGAACTTACTCAAAACCACTAAGGAAGCCCCTTAGTGCGTGAACCTGAACGACTCTATGCAGAAGCCCTGCTAGAGTGCACTACCTACCTTACGTTGGATGCTCCGAGTAAGACTAGTGCCAAACGACTTGTTGAGGAAGCACCTCGTCAAACAACATCGACTAGATCAAGTGGTTGAGGCTTCGCCCTTAACATAAGATCTAAACTATCTGCTAGCCCACCTACCTAGGTGTAGGCAATACGTCTCAATACACACCACAGCGACCCGGGTCTAGACAAACCCCAGACCAACCACCAAGAGAAGCAGAACCACAGCCAGGTTCATCTTGGTACCGATACAACGGAAGACTAGTCCGTTACTCGACCCCAGCACAGCGTTGGTTCTACAGATCAACCGACAGACAACGAGGAGATTTCCTCACCGACGAAGACTTTGAACAACTGCACACACCCCCACCCGAAACATCCACCCGCTTCTTAACAGACAAAACCGACGACCTCTATAACGAGATGTCTGAACCTGCAACCACACCAATGACATCCGTGAAGGACATTCGAATCCAATCACCAACAGACTTCTCAGGAGAGTGGACCAAGACCGCCAAGTTCCTGCAGGAGATAGACCTATACCTGCAAATCAACGACCAGGTCTATGACAGGAATGACAAGAAGATTATCTTCACACTGTCCTTCATGAATGGAGGGACAGCAGCTGCCTGGGTGCAGGCATTCGTCAACCAACACCAGTCCGAGGGACTCGGTGAATATGCAGACTTCCAACAGAAGGTCTTAGAGGCCTTCTTGCTGATCGATGATGCCGGAATGGCAAAGACAGAGATCAAGAATCTCAAGCAAGGTTCAGGGAACCTTGAAGAATATGTGGTGAACTTCCGCATCCTGAAAGACAGGACGGGAATCACAGAAGATGCAGCCATGATTGAGTACTTCATGGATGGACTGCACCCCGAATTACTGAAGAGGGTACACACAATGGAAACGGTACCCAACACTCTCGAGGGCTGGATAAAGGCAGCCTCGAAATACAAAGGCCAATGGAAACGGGCCATGGCAATCCTGGGGAAGACCAGGCAGAACCAGAAGATGAAGGAAACAACGAAGAAAGGACAGCCCTCTCTTGACATCAACCAACTAATGAACCAAGAACATGTGGAACACCTCCAAAAGGGATTGTGTTTCATCTGCCACCAACCCGGACACCGATCGTCTGACCACAAGGATGGAAAAGACCCCACCCAGACGGGGTCAGCGCCTCCTCCTTACCGAAACTGCTTCATCCAGAAAAAGACTGGGGTGGACACCTACCAGAAGATCTGCACAATGCTGGATGAACTAGACGAAGAAGAAAAGGAATGAGCCCTCAACCTCATGGAGGAATCGGGTTTTTAGAGCAGCGGCCTGATACGACACCAGTCACCGCTGAAATTTCCGTAGGGTCTGTACTCTTAGCTACCATGAATAGACAATCTATGCGTCTGTCTATTCAGGTAGCTGAGTCAGACAACGGAAAAGACGTCGCAACGAATGCGCTCCTCGACTCTGGAGCAGGAGGAGTCTTTATTGACTCAAAATTTGTCGAACAAGAAGGGATCAAGACATATCCCTTGGGCTACACCATCCGGGCCACAAACATAGATGGAACCCTGAACAGGCAGGGAACGATCACGAGATACGTGAGGGGAAGGCTCCACATCAATGGATGGAGCAACCCAATGAAATACCTAGTCGCCAGACTAGGCAAGGAATTGGTGATCCTGGGCCTGTTGTGGCTATGGGAGGTGAACCCAATTATTGATTGGAAGAAAGGAACTCTTGAGTTCCAAGACAAAGAATGATGGGCTCAAATCCAACAGATCTTGGAGAAGACAAGAAGAGCCAAACAAGCCCTCCCAAACACCCTAAAGCTCCCCAGGGTTGACACTGAAAGGGAAGCACCCAACGACAAACTGGCACGAATTTGATGCATTGTGGCCAAAACAAGACAAAGGCTCTCTGAAGAAAAAGAGAGGAGCCTCGCCCGAGCCAAAGTGGCTGTGACAAAAACCAGAGAAAGACTCTCCAAAGAAAGGGAGAGAAACCTTGCCCGAGCCTGATTGGCCGTGGCAAAAATGAAGGAAAGGCTTTCCGAGAAGAAAGCAAAGAATTCAGTCCAGAAAGCTGTCGTGAAGACCAGGACCAAGGACACTCCTAAAGAAGACAGGAACCTCGAAGCAGCAAGATGTGCCGTTGCCAAAACCCGAGAAAACCAGAAGAAAAGACAACTGGAGAAGGGAAAGAACAATGAATGCAACAGGACATGACGAATCATGCAAAAGATGAAAGAACTGCTAACCTCCACAGGGGAGGGAAGTACTGGCAAAAGGAACATGAAAATGACACTATGAAACAGGATAAACAACCCTCAACAAGGGACTACCCCGACCCACAATATTAGGACCCCAGATCACGGTACCACCAATGCTGAAGTACCTATGCCCAGGGAGACTCCCCCTCAAGTGAAGGTCGAGGAGATACCTGATGAAGAATTACTGGCAGACACCAGCATGGAAATACGAGCAATGGAAGAGACCTACGAACAAGATGCAACAGACCACTTGATCGCATATGTATGAGGAGAACCGGTCATTGGCATATTCGAACCACCAGAAGAACCACCCCTCACCAGGGAGCACCAAGGACCGACCCATAGGTACATATGGAAAACGAACACGATCTCCAGGATCACAAAGGCCAAAGACTCCCCGCAATATGTATTCTCGAAGAGCACATGGATCAGAGCAAAGACATCCATTTCCCAGTGACTCGCGCATGAACAGGATGAGGGAAAAGAGGCCAGCAAGCAGACCCTGGACGACCTACTGCCACCAGAATACCAGAAATACAGACAAGTATTCAAAAAGGCCACATCTGAACAATTCCCGGAATCAAGACCGTGGGATCACACAATTGACTTGAAGGAAGGCTTTGTACCAAAAGATTGCAAAGTCTACCCATTGACACCGAAAGAACAAGAGAAACTCAATGAGTTTCTCAACGAAAACCTAGAAAAAGGATACATCCAACCATCAAAATCGCCCATGGCATCCCCATTCTTCTTCGTGTCAAAGAAGGATCCTGATGCTCTGCGACCTTGCCAAGACTATCGCTATCTGAACGAAGGAACGATCCAGAACAACTACCCCCTCCCACTGATTGGAGACCTCTTGGACAAGCTGAAGGGAGCGAAATTTTTCACAAAACTCAATATTCGATGGGGATATCACAACATATGGATAAAGAAAGGAGACAAGTGGAAGGCAGCATTCAAGACTAACCAAGGGCTATTCGAGCCAATGGTGATGTTCTTTGGGCTGTGCAACTCACCGGCAACATTCCAGGCCATGATGAACGATCTTTTCTGAGATATGCTAGATGAAGGATGGCTCGTCATCTATATGGACGACATCCTGATCTTCTCGAAGACAGAAGAAGAACACCAGATAAGGACCGAAAGGGTCCTCAAACAACTACGACAATGCGATCTCTACCTGAAAATAGAGAAGTGCAAATTCAGTGTACAGGAAGTCGAGTTCTTGGGCATGTTCGTCAGACCCAATGAACTTGCAATGGACAACACGAAACTGGCTGGGATCAAAGACTGGCCCATGCCAAGGACAGTGAAGGATGTAAGATCCTTCCTAGGATTCGGAAACTTCTATCGACGATTCATCGGACACTTCGCGGATCTGGCCAGACCGCTAAACAATTTGATGAAGAACCAGAAATTCAAATGGACAAATGACTGCCAGCAGTCGTTCGATGTGCTAAAAAGGAAGTTCAATGAAACCCCAGTACTGCTGATGCCAGACGCAACGAAACCATTTGTGGTGGAATCTGATGCCTCGAAATTTGCGACAGGTGCAGTACTCAGACAACAGGATGCCAACGGAGACTGGCACCCATGCAGATACATCTTGCATTCTTTCAATGAAGCAGAAAGAAATTATGAGATATATGACCAGGAACTATTGGGAGTAATCCGAGCGCTGGAAACATGGAGACACTACCTACAGGGGACACCATTCCCTGTGACGGTACTGTCCAATCACAAGAACCTGATGTACTTCCATCAGCCACAGAAACTAAACCGACGACAGGATAGATGGGCCATTTACTTGTCACAATTCGACCTGAAGCTACAACACGTACCAGGATCACAGATGGTACAATCTGACACCCTATCGAGGAGAGCAGATCACATAGCCGAAGAAGACATCGATAACGAGGACAAGACCATCCTTGCTGATGAACTGTTCATCAAAACAATCAACACTGAGCTCCAGGGAGCCCTGGTCTCAGCAATAATGAAGGACAACCTCGTAAATGACGCTTTACGAGCCCTGAAGAACAATGGAACCCCCCCAATTAAGTCTGCATTGGAGGACTGGAAATTTGAAGATGGCCTGCTCTTTTTCAAAGACAGATGCTATGTGCCACAGGACGAGACCCTCTGCCGAGTGATCATACAGAAATATCATGATAGCATCACAACAGGGCACCCTGGACAATGGCAGATGATCAAACTGATCCAACGAGACTACTGGTGGCCAGGAATGGCCAACTTCATCAAGAAGTATGTCAAAGGCTGTGCAAAGTGCCAGCAAATGAAAGTGAATACACACCCAACAACCCCACCACCAACACCGATATCATCCAACACCAGCAGACCATTCGAGCTGGTAATGACAGATTTTATCACAGACTTGCCCATGATAAATGGATTTGACTCAATCATGGTCGTGGTAGACCATGGTCTTATGAAGGGGGTAATTTTTATCCCTTGTGCGAAAACAATTGACGCACTTGGTGCCACAGACCTTTACCTGCGCCATGTATACACAAGATTTGGACTCCCCGGAAGAATCCAGAGACCCTCAATTCGCGTCCAAACTCTTCCAAGAACTCGGACGATTGCTCGGGATTAAGCTATCCATGAGCACCGCCTATCACCCCCAGACTGATGGAGAAACGGAGCGAGTAAACCAAGAGCTAGAGGTTTACCTCCACATGTTCTGTTTGAACAAACCCGAAGATTGGGAGCATTATCTCCCAACAGCAGAATTTGCGCATAACCAGAAGATGCACTCTGCAGTAAAACATTCGCCGTTTTACTTGATGATGGGATATCAGCCACGCGCTATCCCCACCCCATATGAAAAGACGAATGTGCCAGCCGCCGAACAGAGAATCCAAGAACTTCTCTCTGCAAGGAGGGAAGCTCTTGCTGCACACAAACTAGCCAGACAGGCTATGGCCACCCGAATGAAGGGGCGATACGAACCATTCAAGGTTGGAGAACAAGTATGGCTTGACTCCAAGAACCTGAAGATTGGCTACCCAACAAGAAAATTGGCGCCAAAACGAGAAGGGCCCTTCATGATTGAAGATGCCCTGTCGAGAACGACATACCAATTGAAACTGCCGCCGAGATGGAAGATCCACCCAGTATTCCATGCAGCTTTACTCATGCGATACCATGAGAATGACACTCATGGGCGAAACTTCCTGACTCCACCACCTGACCTCGTGGAAGGAGAAAATGAATACGAGGTGGAAGCGATCATTGCACACAAGAAGCACGGCAAGACACGCCGTTACCTCGTGAAATGGGTTGACTACCTGACATCCGAAAACACATGGGAACCCAAATCGAATCTAAAGAATGCCCCCAAGATCCTGACAGCATATAAGAAGAGGTACCACCTCTGACAAAAACCCAAAAAACCCCCCCTTTTCTTCCTGCAACAACATTCCCCAATATGCCTGCCGAACAACGATTCACCCAAGAATACCTACAAAACTGATCGAACGCTGACGCCCTTCATGTTCACCTTGCCCATGACCCACCAAGATACCACCTTGCCAGAATGTGCTTCTACTATGCAAGCACTATCGAACAGATGGAACAAAATCTAGAAGAAGCAATGAATGATGCAGACACCCTGGGGATCGAACAGACGATCCAGGAAATGATTGCACCATGGTCAGACAGACCAAGAACAGCTGAGGAGAGACCTCACACCCCTTTAGGTCGACACAGATGACCACCAACCGCGCTCTCACCATTCGGCGAGCAGAGCGACAGAGACAAATGATGAGCTCCCTCTGGAGACTCCTCCCATTCTATGAAGAACCTGAAGATTGTGCCTAGGGCACCTGAAGTAATTGACCTGACCACTCCTGAACCCAAACCACAAACCACCCAACCACCTTGGTCCCCTCCACACATGAGACATGCCAGATGTTTCATCTGCCAACAGATAGGCCACTTCGGCCTGATTTGCCAGCAATATGTTTGCAAGTACTGCAAACAACGAGGCCCCGGACACTATAGGATGAATTGTCCAGAGAAACCTCGGAAAGATCGAGAAACCGATCAAAGAGAAGCCGAGCACAGACAGCAGCTCTTCTTTGACTCAGGATATGATGATTTTGATGATGACGCAATGGGAAACATGACAGGAGAACCATATGGAAGGATTTGAAAGACAGAACTCAAGACGATGGCATGACAAGACAGACCCATGCTCACAGGAATTATGATCCTCATCATTGTCGTTGGTACGACCCTGGCTGCAGCGGCAGCCCTGACCTTCGCATTTTGCCTCTATGCCATCTTCCGACCAAGTCCTGAACCCCTGATTACAGACATTGAATTTGCCATCCTGCAATGCCCCCCTTTCAATGATACGACCGACTCCTTGACACCGCTACCTAGGGCAGCGCGAACCAGAAGAACCCAATCATGGCCCGAGTTCGGACATGAACTATTCCTCCATCGTACCCCTTGACCCCAACCCACCCACATAACCAGACTGAGCCTGATCAGACCATGAAGGAGAGACAAAGATTTAGGTCGAAGTGTGGAACTTTCAACCATAGCGAGGGGGTAATGTTACAATTTTCCTTGTAACTCATGGAACTGACACACCCGACGATCCCCTCCAGACAGGAGGCACCCCTTGACTCATGCCTGTGGCATGTCCTTGACACCAGACACACGCACGATGCATGCCGACTGCATGCATTCGATCCCCTTCCCATGGAAGGCACCCTTGACACATGGTGACTCCATGCACCCGAACCCATTCCCACACATGCTGTGATACGACAGCCCCTTGACATGAGGCTTATTGTTTCTATTCATGCCTGATACGCATCTACCTTTCCGATTGGACAATAAGGACCTTCCTACTAGTATAAGTACTGCGACTTGTAGTAGGGATGTCCTTAGTTTAGATCTAGGCAATTAACAGCCTTAACTTGCAACTCGCGAACTTACTCGAAACCACTAAGGAAGCCCCTTAGTGCGTGAACCTGAATGACTCTATGCAGAAGCCCTGCTAGAGTGCACTACCTACCATATGTCGGACACTCCGAGTAAGACTAGTGCCTGTTAAGAACTGATCCTAGAGGCCACTTTGGAATCTGACCGGACACTGTGGGTGATGATAGTGGGAGATTGTCGGGTCGATGCGGATTCTGCAGGAGGGGAAATGGAAAGGACTTGGCTTCAGCTTGTAAGAAGCTGCGCCCTTCACCTTGTCTGGTGTCCTAATTTCAAGTTGAGGGTTTAGAGGTAGGAGCGGGAGAGTGTGGGTAAATGCGGGGAGGAGTACGGAGGGACTTAGGTTAAGTTCAGATGAGACTAGAACTTCAGAGGGAGACTAGAGGTTGAGTCGAATGGAGTTCAGACTCTTAGAGGACAGGGGTTGGAGTAGAAGGAGGTTTTAGATTGGCAGGGTAAAGTCGAGTCTATGTCGATATACAAACTGAGGAATACAAGGCGATACTAACTAAGCTTAAATACTGTAGTCCGGAATAATGTGGAACAGGAACGAAGACTGCAGCAGTGTCTCGACTGCATAGATAAATTATCTAGCAGGAGCCGCACAGGAATCCGTAGTCGAATTTGCAATAGAGATGGCAGCCTTGGGAAGGCAGCCATGGATGCTGTACAAGGTGGCCTGGTGCACAGCAGTGTGGGCAGTGCAAGGCAGCCAGGAACAAAATCAGGAGGCATAGGCAAAAGTCATGTTTGATGTGCGGGAAAAGGTCGGATGGATGCAGGTTCCAATCGGGCGAGGAACAGTTCTTGACAGTATTTCCCCCTTAGTGCCAAGCCTATGAGGCATGTGAGGGTTTGAGTCCAAATGAGGAAGTTGGTTGAATTTTCCGAATGCAGTAATTGGTTGAAAAAAATTTTCACGTTCTTTCCTTCTCCCATCAACTATCAATTATGTCCCCTCCAGCAGTATCCACGCAAATCAAATTGGCCGCGATGAGGGCCCAACACGAACAGAGGGAGCAGGCGGCTGCAGCCACAGGTTTGGAGGATGAGGCCAAGGGGAGCAAGTCCCCAAAGAAAAAGAAAGTCACCAAGTCAAAGGCGCGAGTGGGGTCGGAGGGGTCAGAGGGTCCGGTGCAGGTGCAGGCTGCATTGCCTTGCAAAAGGTGCGTACTTGTTTCCCTTTTCAGTCTCTTTTTACTGACAAGTGGCCTAGATGCAAATATCAAAAGATCACTTGTTTCAAGATGGGTGCGAAGGGATGGGTGTGCGACAACTGCATGTGCATCAAACATAAGTGTGAGGAGGTAGTGTGGGAGGGGCAGGAAGCCCCTGCAGCAAAACCAGTGGGAATGACGGGGGCGACCAGGGAAAACCCGGAATTAATGCAGCAAATGATGAAGTTAATAAGGAAGGGGTTTGCTGAGGTGGCTACTGTGGTGTGGGAGTTGATGGGGGAGATTCAGGATGCTTTGGACCCAGAGTGGGTGGAGGAAGAAAGTGCTGGGGAGGAGGAGGAGAGCAACGAGGGTGATGAAGAGGTGGAGCAGGCAGTGCGAGAGTCCCGGTGGGAAAGATGCGGGATCCAAAAATCCAGAGATGACTGGGAGGCCTTCCAGAGATATCTGGAGAAAAGGCGAGCTGATGATGAGGAGGAGAGTGAGGATGAAGAAGAGGGTGAGGAGGGTGAAGAGAAGGATGAGGGCGGAGATGCAGGCGAAGTTGGGGGAGAGGGAGATGAAGATGGAGAGGGAGAAGCGGTGGTAGTGTAGGGACCCAGTTGGGTCCAAAAAAATCTTTTTTCAATAAAATTTGTTCTGAGTTCAGACTGAGTGAATAAGTAATGTGAATAGTCTTTAAGTGGGTAACGGTCCGGGTTTCTGTGGGTAGCGGGTGTGAAAATCCGCAAGGAGTTCTTGGGCGTGGTCAAGTTCCATAACAGGTAGTCAGGAAGTCTCTTCGTCGGTTCCCTGGTAACCTTCCCATCAGACGAGGTAGAGAATCTTGCAGCAACGTCGGTTGTCGACTTTGGAGTCGAGGACTTCGGCGATCTCATATTCGAGCTCATCATTGATGGTGATTGGAGGAGGTGGAGGTTGTACTCAATTTGGAATTGTGTTCGGGGAGTGTTTCTCTAGTTGAGAGACATGGAAAACAGGGTGAATGGCCCACATGTGATCCGGGAGCCGCAGGGTGACCGAGTGAGTGCCCGGGCAGGCAATGATTTCAAAGGGGCCATGGTGCTTTTCGGAAAGTTTCTTGGAAGGACGTGTGGTGTGGATATTTTCTGCAGTGACATAGGCAGAATCACCAATGTTGAAGTTGGGTGCGGGTGCCCGATGTTTGTCCACAGGACCTTGATAACGTTCTTGAGTGGCCGCAAGTTGTTTCTGAAGCTCCTGATGAAGGTCGTCTAAGTCGACGATGAACTCGCAGGCGCGCTGTGAAGCTAAGTCGCGTTCTGGAAAGATGGAAATGTTTGGGTGATAGCCTTTGTTGGCAAAGAAAGGGGATACACCTGTAGAGGCAGAAGGAGCATTGTTGTAGGCAAATTTGCCCAAGGGTAAGAGGTGAGACCAGTCGTCCTGCTGATAGTTGCAGAAGATCTGGAGGTACTGCTCCAAGGTCTGATTAAGTTGTTCTGTCTGACCATCACCTTGCGGGTGATAACCGGAAGTGAAGTGGATCCACATGTCAAGTGCTTTTCCGAGGGAGTGGAAAAAATGGGAGACAAACTCAGATCCCCAGTCGCAAGTGATGTGCGATGGAACACCATGCTTGGAGAAGATGTGGAGGATGAACAGGTTGGCTAGTTCTTGGGCTGTGATCTCATTGACAGTTGGGATGAAGATGCCTTGCTTGGTGAGGCAGTCAACGATGACCAGGATAGCGGTGTGACCATCGGAGTCAGGTAGTTGCTCAATGAAATCCATGGAGATGGAGTTCCAAGGTCGTTCTGGAACCGGAAGTTGCTTTAGGAACCCATAGGGCTTGTGTCGAGGTGATTTGGATTGTTTGCAAGTGGTACAGGATTTGCAGAATTCCTGCACAAAGGTGCGGAGGTTTGGCCAGACATATTCCTGGTGGACAAGCTGCTGGGTTTTGTTTTGTCTGAAGTGGCCAGAGAGGATGTGATCGTGTTTGTACTGAAGGACCTTGAGGCGAAGATCCTCAATGTCCAGAACATAAATCCGGTCGAAGTGGCGGAGAAGACCTGCCTCGTCTATGGTCCAGTTGGGGTTGACAGGTGTCGGAAGATGTGTGGATGATACAGGGTCAAGGGGTAGGGAGGAGCAGATGTCATGGTGGAGTTTCTCAACATCCATGATTACTGCTTGTCGAAGAACGGGTGTGGTGAAATAGGTGGCACGGAGGGAAGAGGTGAGCTGTTCCTGTGTGAATACAGGTCAGAAGTTGGTTGGGTTTACAGAGGTGAAGTCGCTATTTCCCCCTTTACGGTAGACGTCCCAACGTCTAGTGAGCGCATCTGGCTTGGCCCCTAGTTTTCCGGGGCGGAAGCGGATGACGAGATTGAATTGGGAAAGGTACTCAGACCAACGGGCCTGGCGGCGGGTGAGCAACTTGGTAGTGCTGAAGTACTCAAGATTTTTGTGGTCGGTGACCACATCAACCGGGTTTGTGGAACCTTTGAAGTACTGCTGCCAGGGTTTGAAGGCTTCAAAGATGGCCAAGAGTTCCTTGTCACGAGTGTCGTAATTTAGTTCAGTGGGATTAAAGGAGCGGGAGTGAAAAGCGACTGGATGGATTTCTCCATCCACAGTGTAAACTGAAAGGATAGCCACTAAGGCATAGTCGGAAGCGTCAGTTTTGAGTACCATCTGTGAGTCAGGTACCCATTGAGTTAAGATGGGTGCATGAGTGAATTCTTGTTTGAGCCTTTCAAAGGGGTCGCGGCATTTCTTGTTGAAGTCCCAAGGCACGGATTTCTGTGTCAGGCGGGTGAGTGGGATGACAATGTCTGAATAGCCATTAATGAAGCGGCGGTAAAAGTTGCAAAAGCCTAAGAAGGATTGAATATCCTTAACTTTCCTAGGCTCGAGCCAGTCAAGCACGGTTTTGACTTTATCTTCGGACATCCACAGTCCATCCAGTGAAAGGATGAAACCTAAATATTCGACGGTGTCTTTGTGGAACTCACATTTCTGTGGAGAGGTGTAAAGTCCATTCTTCCGGAGACTGCGGAGGACTTCTTTGACATGAGCCCCATGCTGGGACTTGTCATCGGAATAGATTAGGATGTCATCGAGGTATACGATGACACAAACATCCAGCATGTCGCTGAAGATGTCGTTCATAAAATGCTGGAATGCTGCAGGTGCATTAGTGAGTCCAAAGGGAACCACCAACCACTCGAAGGATCCATAGCGGGTGCAGAAAGTAGTTTTCCACTCATCACCATCAGCAATGCGGACTAGGTGATAAGCATGCCGCAAGTCTATCTTGGTGAATAAGCGGGCTTTTTGGGGAGAGTCGAGGAGGTCGGAAATGAGAGGAAGGGGATAGCGGTCTTTCTTCATAAGATGATTGAGTCCTCGGTAGTCGACACAAAGTTGGAGACTACCGTCCTTCTTCTTGACAAAGAGAATCGGAGTGCCATGCGGAGACTTGGATGGGCGAATGAAACCTGAGCAGATGTTTTCGTCAATAAAGACTCATAAGGCTTCTAATTCAGAGGGGGAGAGAGAATACATGTGGCCTGGAGGTGGAGGAGTGTTGTCTTCTGTCTCTATCTTGAGGTCGTAAGACCGATGCAGAGGAAGGGTATCTGCTTTAGTCTTATTAAAGACATCAGTGAATTCGTGATACTCGGGCGGAATATTGGAAAGGTCAGAGGAGTTAGCGGAATGGGCGGAGCGGGCGGATAACCCTTCTGGAGCGAAGGTCATCTGAAAAGCTATTGCCCCAGGAAGTTTGCTAGCATGCACATAAGCGGCAGCGTTGATGAAGGAGATGTCGGGAGGTGTAAACTTAGGAGGAATGGGGGGTTCAGAAAGTGCGGAAGAGTCGAGGATTTCTACTGGAAGATTTGGGGACAAAGGTGATGTCAGGGGTGCTGGACCTCTATGATCTGCAGAGCGGAAAGCAAGTTGGCTTGAAGACCAGTCAATCAACGGATTGTATTGCTTCAGCCAGTTATGACCGAGTATGGCGGAACAGGAAGAGTCGAGCGAGGTTACATAAAATGACAAATTGAATACTTCACCAGCAGGGAAGGTGACCGGAAGTTTGACAATCTGAGTTATGGTGGAGTTGCAAGTTCCATCAAAGAGTCGTAAACCAATCGGGTTAATGGATTCCATGCTGAGTTGGTTATTCAACATGAAAGAGGAGTCAAGGAAGCAGTGGGAGGAGCCAGAGTCGATAAGGGTTCGGAAAGGGGCAGACGAGTTGGGAAAGGTTAAAAGAATGGTTAGGGAGTCAGGGTTGGAAAGAGCGGACATGTTGAGACGAACGTAGGCAGCCAAGTGGGTAAGGTCAATGCAACCCCCAGCCCCAATGGCTGTATCCTGAGGGTTGTGGACTATTTTTCCGAGTCCGTAGTCTCGGGAATGACAGTGGACACATGGGCTTTTGTGGCTTTGGATTTCGGGCAGTTTCCTGCTATGTGCCCTTCCTCACTGCAGTAGAGACAAAGTCGTTCTCTCATGCGACGTTCTCGTTCCTCTCCAGTAAGCTTGCCATTCTTCCCCAGCTTATCAGAGATGGACGACTTGGGCTTGTCCTGGGGAGTGTTCTTTGCCGCGGAAGACTGCTGGTTTGACAGCAGGGAAGGACCTTTGGAAGAGTCCTTCTGACTAGAGTTAGTGATGTTACTAGAATTCTTTGTTTCGAAACAGGATTCATCTTCTTGCATCCAGTAGATGTCGTCGCTGTCTTGTGCTTTCAAGCGCAGCTCTGCAAGAGTGTTGGGTTTACCACCCCAGAGAACTTCTATGCGAAGCTGAAGCAGAAGACCATGGAAATAGTGGTCACGAAGGGCTGCTTCGTTCCAGTTGACCCTAGAAGCTAATTCCCAGAAGTTAACATTATATTTCATGATACGACCACCTTTCTTCATTGCTAAGTCAGAGAGAGCCTTTTCCACATCTCCGACCGGGTCGTGTGGACCAAAGTTACTTTCCAGCTCGGCGAGGAAAGCCTCATAGTCCCACATCCAGTGTGTGGAATCTGTTGGGTCATTAAGACCAGGTTCAAACCAACTGAGAGCTGATCCTTTAAGATAAGAAAGGATAAATATGATCTTTTTCTCATCAGAGGAAAATATGTGTGGGCGGTTGTGGAAATGAAGATTACATGAGACTAGAAAGTCTCTAAGTTTCTTTGGGTTGGAGCCATTGAAAGTGTCAGGGTTGCGAACTTTGATTTTCTCGGTCTTGGGTGCATTGTTTTGTCAGAGGGTGCAGATACTCTCCAAGAGGTTGTAAAGAACATCTATGAACCTATCCCCTGGATCAGGGTTTCCCCCTGTGGGAGGTTGATCGTCAGGATCATTGGGATCGGGGTCACCCCCAGGGCCGTCCGGACCGCTAGGGTCGTCAGGTCCGCCGGGAGGTCCGTCCTCTAGACCACGATCTTCCAACCCATAGGGTTCAGGCTGGTCGATGCCCCCTACGTACTCAAGGGGAGTTCTTGATTGAAAACCTTCTGGGTTGCTGGAAGGTTGCGGGGCACGGGTGGACATGAGATTGGCACTGATTGAGGGGGCTCCTGAGCCAATTTGTTGGAAGATGTTTGAGGGTCTGGAAGACACTCCAAATGTAGTAGCGGGTCAAGGGTCGGAAAGGGTGGATCGCTGGATTGCAGAGATCCCTGGAATAGTACCAGCACATTGGGAATTCCTGGTTGTGCGCTGGTGAGTTTCGGTTGGGGTCATAAGAGGAGAAGAGACGAGTGAAGTGGGAGTTCATATATACTGTTAAGAACTGATCCTAGAGGCCACTTTGGAATCTGACTGGACACTGCGGGTGATGATAGCGGGAGATTGTCGGGTTGATGCGGATTCTGCAGGAGGGGAAACGGAAAGGACTTGGCTTCAGCTTGTAAGAAGCTGCACCCTTCACCTTGTCTGGTGTCCTAATTTCAAGTTGAGGGTTTAGAGGTAGGAGCGGGAGAGTGCGGGTAAATGTGGGGAGGAGTACGGAGGGACTTAGGTTAAGTTCAGATGAGACTAGAACTTCAGAGGGAGACTAGAGGTTGAGTCGAATGGAGTTCAGACTCTTAGAGGACAGGGGTTGGAGTAGAAGGAGGTTTTAGATTGGCAGGGTAAAGTCGAGTCTATGTCGATATACAAACTGAGGAATACAAGGCGATACTAACTAAGCTTAAATACTGTAGTCCAGAATAATGCGGAACAGGAACAAAGACTGCAGCAGTGTCTCAACTGCATAGATAAATTATCTAGCGGGAGCTGCACAGGAATCCATAGTCAAATTTGCAATAGAGATGGCAGCCTTGGGAAGGCAGCCATGGATGCTGTACAAGGCGGCCTGGTGCACAGCAGTGTGGGCAGTGCAAGGCAGCCAGGAATGAAATTGGGAGGCATAGGCAAAAGTCATGTTCGATGTGCAGGAAAAGGTTGGATGGATGTGGGTTCCGATCGGGCGAGGAACGGTTCTTGACAGTGCCGAACGACTTGATGAGGAAGCACCTCATCGAATGACATTGACTAGATTGAGTGGTTGAGGCTTCGCCCTTAACAAGTGGTCTGGGTAGGTTAGCTGTGATGTGGCAATGAAGGGGGGTGGGTGGGGTGCTTACCTGGCCGGTATCGTCCCCTTGCTGTCTCGCCGCTCCCCATCCATCTCCTACACACCAGCCTTACTCCCTACAAGCAGTTGGTCATAGCGGAGGGGTCTGGTGCTGTGGACATTGTTGTTGTCTGGGTGCTGGGTCATCATTCCCCCCCCACCATGTTGTTGTTGTGTTGTCTCGGTGCTGGTTTCAGTCATTGTCTCCCTTGTCCTTGTCATAGGATACACCTGCAAACCACCTCATGAGCAGTTGCTTGTGGGCATGGGGCGGGTGTGTGTCATTTCACATTGTCACTTGTCGTGACCAGTAGTTTAGAACCTATAAAAGAAAAATACAGTTAGTTAGTTATTATGATAAGAAAAAAAACATTAGCTTGGGCCCACGTCTGGTCATCTCATTCCCACCCTCCCATCATTGTCTCATCCCTCCCCTTGTTCCCTGAAATAGTACAATTAGTAAGTATATTATAACAAAAAATGAAAGAAAAAAACTCACCGGGGACATTCATTCATGCAGTTGGCTGGTCTTGGCAGTGTGGGAGTAGTGGTGGCGGTGGGTAACAGAGAGGGGGTGGTGGAGGACAGAGAGGAAGGGAGGTGGTCGCAGTTGTGGTGGTCATTAATCAACCAACAATCATTGTTGATGTGTATTACTCTATGCACATGATGCGAATAGTACTTACAGAGCTATGTTTGGTAACATGTACATTGTGTTGGCGTAGTGGTTAAGTGTTGATGTTGTTTGATGATCACATCCAATCCTTCCATGTTGTATTTACTTTTCTGACACAGTCTGCAATGTATTTGAACTTTGCGCACTCTGCACAGACTGTGCACAGACTGGAGTCTGTCCGTGTCTGAGTAAAATAAATTCTATGTGGACTGTCCTAGTGAAATCCGAGTGTCTGAGTGATTCTGCACGGACTCTGCACAGATTCTGTGCAGCTTCATCACAACTAAAACCATTGCTTCTGGGACCCTTGTAAGAGATTCATCTCTTACAAGACTTGTTCTTATCTTATCATGACACCTTCCATTATGGTCACCTGTATATCATGTATAGTTGACTCTTGATTATTATGCATTGTGTTGTATTAGATATCACTTTGGAATCCATACCACTTTCATCTCACTTTCCTCCCTTCTTGAGTGTCAGAAGTACATACTTCCTTCCACTTTTTTTTTTGAGATGAATGTGATCGCAGGATGATCAAGACGCTAGCTACCACTTTCCTCAGAGTAACCCATCCAGCAAACTGCCACCTTATCACTGCCTTTGACCTTATCCTTATCATTCCTTACTTCTCCCATACCCACCCAAGGCACACCCCAAGATATGTCATTTCCCCCCGACACCTCATGTCATTGCCCCACAAGATCAAAGATTCTCCTACATAAGTCACAAAAAATGAGAAAATATGCACTTCTCGCCCACACCCTTGCCATCACCCCTTGCCCAGTATACATAGATCACAAACTGTCTCGCAAGCCATCTACGCTCTATCTGCTCACCACTCGCAGCTGTGCATGCACCCAATGCCAGTTCACATCCCTGCCCAGCTCATCCAGTTACTTGCCCTTGCTCATGCCCTCACCACCTGCCATGCATATAGTCACCCCTCCATACTCCTCAGCATGCACACCACTTGCAGACTCCTCTGACTCAGAAACTGAAACCAAAACACGCCCTGCAACTTGTAACATGGCCTCTGAGATCCCTTATGCTGCCGCCATGGTCCAACAGCAATCCTCCAGTCATGCCCCAATTCTGTCGGCAGGCCATATCACTATCATGGCTATACACATTTGGGTGAACGCATGCCACCAATATTCTCAACATAAATCTGTTGCAGAGGCGAGCCATGTAGAATCCATCATCTACAACTTTGAAGGATCTCATGTCCAGTCCTGGGTTAACACCAATCTCACTTGACTCACAGGCCTCACCTTCTCCCAATTCCTCCTCGAATTCAAAAAGAAGTTCCTTCCTCGATGCAAGGTGTCCAGTCCTTCCTGTCATGGACTGTTTCACTTCACTTGGCCCATTCTCCTTGAACCCACCTCAGAATTTGTACAATGAGACCAGCCATGACCATCCTTCAGGTATGATGAGACAGACATGGTTCAGGGTGCTGATCCCCCTGTGTGATTCCTTCATAGTATTAAGTGAACTGTGCATCCAGGGTGAGATCCACTCCAAGTACTTGACCTTCTTCTTCCCAGGAAGCTCCACCTTCTTTGCAGACAGGTCCCACCAGAAGCTGATGTACATGAATGCCATTGAAAAATTGACAAATTTCACTGGTGCCCATGGCCACCCTAATTCTTCTGTGATGTTCCATATGAGCTCTGATGAGGAGGTGAATTCTTGAGAACTATCAGATAGGTAGCATGATGGGTAATGTAAAAAGATGAAATCATCCACCCATTTGATGAATGTGTTGATACCTCAGCTCAGGAATACCTTGACCATTGCATCCACCAATCTACTAAATATTGCTGGGGAAGGCAAGGCACCAAAGTTCAGGATGTGGTCAAGATGGATGAGTCCTTTGATTATTAGCTTGCATTCCTTCAGGAGTGTCGGCAACCAACAGGTAGCATTCTGAGAATGATCCCCAAGTGCATTGGAACTTTTTTGGAATCTGTAATTGTGTTAGTAGATATCTCTGTAGAATCAATAATATATTTCTCTGATGCATCACGCGGCAGAATTTCAAGGTCAATGCATTGTTTATTCTTTGGGTATGGGTGATTTACAATAATGCGGCACTTGGTGCTACCTTGATCAATAACTGGGAGAGGAGCAGTGCAGAAATGTTTGATGAGGGAGAAAAATCTATTTGGATCATAGCCTTGTGATAGCCTCCCAAGTGCAATTTCTTCAGCATATTTTGTAGTGACAAAATCTTCATCTTCTTGTGATGTGTAATGATTGCAGGGAATGGACATGCAGGAAAGTGAAAATTCTTCTAAGCCACAAAGGAAGCCTTGCCTGAGGCCCACTGGAATGTCATTGAAATTGTCCAGGATGCCTGCATCCCTCAGACTGATTTCTCAAGTGTCAGCTTTTAGCTTGGTCACAGTGAGGAAGGTGTTGTCAGGTGTTGCACCTTGCAGATCCATGAGCGAGGTCTCCTCATAGGAAACAGGAATGGCTATAGGTAACAAGTGGGGCCTTGATGACAGCTGGATGAACTGATGTTGAAGGAGATGCAGACAATTAATTCTGTTGCCAAGGAGTCTATTGACTCATTTTCCATGTTCAGTGATGATGAGGTATTTTGTCTCCTTGGTGCTCCCTGTGGGAGTGCGGTCCTCTGCAGAGATAGCACTTAAATTGGTTGGTGACTGTTGGGCAGGCAGTACATACTGAGGGTGATATCCCCTATGATTGGCATTAAAACTGCCCCCGTCCTGTGATCCACAACCTCTGCCTTGCATGCCTGAGAAACTGTTTCCACCCACAATGCTGCTGTTTGACCTGTAGCCTGATGAGTTGCTGATTGGCTGTCGTAGTAGCGAGGGCACCAAATTCTTCATCTTGTATTTGTGCAGTATGTGCTCATCAAAAATCAACCCATAAGAATCATCCCTCCTGCCAATCCATGAAGAGTAGAATTCAATAACATAGCCCTGATAAGAGGGCCAGTCTTGTGTGTAATCCGGCCTAGCAGCAATGACACTGAAGAATTCTCAGAATATGTCTGTGCATTCCAGTGCTTGCAGCATGCCTGGTTCAACATCCTTACCCAAGATGAGGTACTTCTGCATGCCCCAGGTGAAATTCTCACAAATCTCCATGAAGCCATCTGTCAACAAATAGTGATCCTTTGCCAGTGTTAGGGTCTTCTGTTTCAGCCTGATCTCGCCCCTGTCATTCATCTCAATCTTTGTATCAAAAGTATTGGTTAGTCAAGTCCTATTCTAACAGGCCTTGTGTGTGCAGAGGGAAAGTGGTGTTGGAATCGCACCATGAGTCCATAACGCTTTTGATGCATTTGATGTGTGTGCTATTTTTAGCATTCCCTTTGATCCACGTGGTTGGTTCGTGTTTAAGTTTCCCCTTGTCTCTTTTCCTTTGACACACATCTTTTTGTTACGCATTACACGTATATATATCTTCAGTAGTTTACTTTATCACCTCAGTCACTTATCCAGAGACTGAGGTGAGCTATATTTACTATACATATTTATTGATGCGTACTTACTCTACTACAACAGTTGTTTATACTAGGTATAGTACGAATTAATACAGTCACTTATCCAGAGACTGAGTTGTTTATACTAGGATTCACTTTCTACAGGTTATGGGCCATTCTCATCATCTTTGAACAACAGGAGAAAGTATCCTAGCCACTCGACATTCTGCTTCGTCATACCTTCTGATCTGTTTCCCTGATCATTTTTGATCTTGGATCAATTCCTTTGTCTTTCACGGACCCAGCTGCTCTACCATTGCGTCTCTCTCATCTCCCTTTGCACACTCGTCGTCCACTGACCTCAGTTTTCTATCATAGGTACCAATACTGTTGATCCCCCATACGTTTCCCCTATCAAACTTTCTGTGCAATATACCAGGGAGAAGCTCGACAAACTTAAATCAAATTACAAAGAATGGTGCGAGGAGATTATTATTGCTTTATCATTAAATGGCCTTTATGAGTATGTTATGGGCGGAATACCTGAGCCCACTTCTACCGAACTCCGAGCGCTTGCCAACTGGAAGGCAAATTCCTGCCTCGCATATGCGTTTATTGCATCCAGCGTCTCTCCATCTGAGCATAAATTCCTGGACATTAAAGTAGGCCCTGATGCGAACTGGAAAATTCTCCAGGACCGTCACCAGAAGGAAGGCCCCATTCGGCAGGTCCAGCTCTTACAACAAGCGCTTTCCATCCAGTGTACAAAGGACACACCACTCCCCAAGATGGCAGAAAAGATTTGCACATTAATTGAACGCACTTTTGCCATGGGTGATATACAGGCCGATCTTCTTTGTTGCATCGCTCTCCTTAATTCCCTTAGTGATAATTTTCCACATGCTCGCTCCATTATTTCACAGGATATTGCCGCTTCTTCCCTCTCAGCTCCATATGGCTTGAAGGATATCAAATTATTTCTGGAGAATGAACAATCACTACTTGAGAATGATCAGTGTGGTGGTTCCAAAAACCATGCCGCTTTTACCGCACAGTCCAAATCTTTTAAGCTCCCTAATGCACCAATCTGCACCAATGCTAACTGTGGGAAACTTGGCCACACGAAACAATATTGCATTATACCTGGCGGTGGTATGGCTGGGAAATCACTCGAGGAGTTGATCGCTGCTCGCAGGGCCGCCCATGAGAAGAAATCCTTACTGGCTGGCACTACGAAGGTTCCTATTACCGTGAAGGACATTAATGGTCGTGCCTTCACTGTCATGGTCGACCCCAATATTCCTACCCCACCTGCACCAGAATTTGCCGGGCTTGCTCATGACCTGCTGCCTTTAGACCCTTCGGACACGCTGGAATATGAAGGATGGGTTGCTGTGCAGGAGGAGCTCACCACTACAGTGGACTGGAAACACCATACATTACCCATCCCTGACAATGCGCTCACCGTGGAACCCCTTTAACAGACTTGTCGCTCACACATCACCTTAGACGCTCTCCCCTTTATTATTGACTCTGGGGCTACAGTACATATATCCCGTGACAAGTCTGACTTCCTCACCTTACGACTCATTTCACCTCGCTCTGTCAGAGGTGTCGGTGGTTCATCTATTGATGCTGTCAGTGTTGGTGATATACAGCTAAGAATAGCCTGGGGTGCATCAATTATTTTACATAATGCCCTCTACATCCCAAAATCGGCAGTTCGGCTGATCTCAGTGGGCATGCTGGCTGACGACTCTAACGCTGTCGCACATTTTGACAGTAACACATGCTGGTTCACTGATAAATCCTCCAGGGCCTTCATAGCTTGTGGATTGTGCATATCTAGAAAGCTTTACATGCTCAACATTGCATCGGCCCAGGCTGATCACATGCTAATGGTTCACAATACCCCTACTCTCGAGACATGGCATCGTCATCTGGGTCATGCAAATTACCAGGCACTCTGGGATATGGCCAAGAAGGGTGCTTTCACTGGTGCACCGCTCGCTTCATTGCAAAAATTACCTAAATGCGATTCCTGTGTCCTTGGCAAGCAGACCAAGTCTCCAGTCCCCAAGAAACATCAGGAGGGACCAGGCCATAAGACGACAAGGAAGCTGGAAAAGGTGTGGGTGGATCTATCTGGACCACATTCAGTAACGTCATGTGCGGGGAACCATTATATCATGGATATAGTAGACGACTACACCTCATTCCCATGGTCTATACCATTGCAAAATAAAGATGATGCTTTCACAGAACTTAAAGCTTGGGAACTTGCCTGGGAGAACAAAACCGGCCTCAAAGTCAGGACCTATATCACCGATAACGGTGAACTTAAATCGCATGAAATGAAGGAGTGGTTGAAGACTCGTGGTATTGATCAGCGTTTCACGGCACCTCACACCTTGGCTCACATAGGCCGTGTTGAGCGAATGCATAGGACGCTTATGGCTAAAGCACGCACTATGCAAATATATGCTGGTCTGCCAGCTTATTTGTGGGACGAGTTCTACCTCACAGCTCCCCACTTGCACGCCAAGACTACGACCCATTCACTAGCAAGCCTAACAC
This sequence comes from Tricholoma matsutake, assembly GCA_026075535.2. NCBI lineage: Eukaryota > Fungi > Basidiomycota > Agaricomycetes > Agaricales > Tricholomataceae > Tricholoma > Tricholoma matsutake. The sequence goes on along the minus strand of AP026540.1, from coordinate 5,740,000 downwards.
CTTGGGAATTATGGTATGAGAGAAAACCTGATTATTCTTATCTTCGGGAGATAGGTTGCAGGGTGTTTGCGCTTATCCCAGGAAAGGATAATCCCAAGATACTTGAACGATCCATCGAATGGGTCTTGATAGGCTATGAGCCAAAATCAAAAGCATATCGCTGTTATAACCATGCAACGTGTAAGGTTCATATTTCATATCATGTCCGCTTTTTTGAGAGCCATGAAGGCTATTCACCACCTTCAATTGATGAATTAGGAGAGGATGATAATATTGGGTCCAGTGGTAGTCTACCCACATTCCTTGGTCCTATTTTACAGCAAGACGATGATGTTGAGTCTTCTCATGAATTCACTCTCCCTGATGTGCCCTCTAATAGTTTCATGACACCACCACCGCCACCCGTCACCCAGCCTATTCGTCGATCTACCTGTGTTCTAATACCCACAGACAAAAACCCCAATGGTGGCCCTGCTATTACTAGAACAGTGGCTGCAGTGCAAGAATCATTGGAGAGTGCTGCGCGTGTAAAGGAGGTGCGGCGGGAGCATCGGGCTGCTATTGTGGCTGCACGATTGGATCACATTATGGATCAATCCTCCAATCATGATTGTGATGTCATGGAAGAACTCCAACAATCATTTCATAATCTTGATTTGGGCGATCAAGCACATCAATTTCAGGCCCTGATCTCGGAAATGGTAGATTTTGATCCAGAGTCACTTAAATTTGAGGATGAGCTGAAAACATGGGATGAAGCCAGAAAATCTGTTGATGCAATGCAATGGGAGCGTGGATATCTGGAGGAATTGAACTCATTGAAAGAAATGGGGGTATACAAACTAATACCTAGGTCAGAGGTTCCACTAGGGAAACATATTAGGCGTGGGAGACCGATTTTCCACATTAAGCACAATGAGGTGGGTACCCCTATTAGATGGAAGGTACGCCTAGTCTTCAGAGGAAATGAACAAATTTATGGCAGGGACTACACCAAAACTACCTCACCAACTGCGCACATGGAATCATGGCAGATTCTCTTACACATAGCCACCTCACTTGGCTGGGATGCACAACAGGTCAACATAAAGACGGCCTTTCTTTACGGCTTACTTCCAGACAATGAAATTCAATATATGCAGCAGCCTGCTGGTTTTGAGGAGCAGGGCAAGGAGGACTGGGTTTGGCAACTACAGCGCGGCTTATATGGTATGAAACAGAGTGGGCGCATTTGGAATCAGACCCTTAACGTGCAGATGCTAAATTGGGGATTCACCCACCTCTCGTGCGAGTCCTGTATCTATTACCGTAAAACTGACACTGGTACAATTATTGCTGCTGTCCATGTTGATGACTATCTAACCATCGCCAACTCTAAGGACGAAAACAAGCACTTCAAGAACCAGATGCGCGAAGTATGGACTATCTCCGAATTGGGGATGGCACGTTTTATTATGGGTATTGCTGTCTCATGGGACCGAGACATGCGTACTGTTGCACTTTCACAGACCACTCTTATTGACAAGATAGTGGAACAGTTTGGTCAGAAAGAAGCACACCCCGTTTCTGCCCCATTGGACCCTGGTTCAAAACTACGGCACTCCAATCTGCAATGTATGTCCCAGGATGCCAGAAACGCCCTGGCCAAGCTTCCCTACCACTCTCTTGTCGGATGCTTATTGTACTTGGCAATATCTACGCGTCCCGACATTTCTTATGCAGTACAACAGCTCTCTCAATACCTTGATTTGTACTCCTTAGAACACTGGAGTGCTGCTATACGGCTAGTACGCTATCTAAAGGGAACTAGGGACTTCAAGCTTTATCTGGGCGGACAGAACCCCATTCTCCTGCATGCCTATAGTGACTCTGACTGGGCTAATTGCCATGACACTCATCACAGCGTTGGGGGATACATGTGCTCTCTTGGCTCAGGCGCAGTGTCTTGGGCAGCACGTAAACAGAAGGTAGTGGCAGCTTCCACCTGTGAAGCAGAATACATAGCGGCATTTGAGACCACAAAGGAATGCGTCTGGTTGCGTATGCTACTATGCGCTATTGATTTTCATCAAAACTTGCCTACTACCATCCTCTGCGACAACAATGCTACGAAGACATTATCCAAGGACCCATTACTTCATTCATGCATTAAGCACATCAACATCAAATATCATTTCCTACACGAGCGTGTACAGTCGGGCAACCTAGCTATCACTTACATCCACACCCGTGACAATGTAGCCAACATGTTTACTAAAGCCCTGGAACCTAAACATTTCGCCATCCTTCGTGCATCTCTTGGCCTTCGTTAGTGGGATTCCATGCGAGGAGGAGTGTATTCACGGTGAGGAGGAGTGTTGGAATCGCACTGTGAGTCCATAACGCTTTCAATGTGTTTGATGCGTGTGCTATTTTTAGCATTCCCTTTGATCCGCGTGGTTGGTTCATGTTTAAGTTTCCCCTTGTCTCTTTTCCTTTGACACACATCCTTTTGTTATGCATTACACGTATATATATCTTCAGTAGTTTACTTTATCACCTCAGTCACTTATCCAGAGACTGAGGTGAGCTATATTTACTATACATATTTATTGTCGCATACTTACTCTACTACAACAGTTGTTTATACTAGGTATAGTATGGATTAATACAGTCACTTATCCAGAGACTGAGTTGTTTATACTAGGATTCACTTTCTACAAGTGGAATGTAGTTCTTAAAGCCATTGTTCAATTCCTTGATCACTGCAATTGGTAGCTCACTTGTAGTGTTCATGATCACTTTGGAGAAGAATCTCCTTGCTGAATGCAATGCCTGAATGTTGGTAGCTGCTGATGGGCCTAATGCTGCTGCTATCGCTGCAATAATGTCTGCATTTGGCACAATGTGATGTGTCATAGTGGAGAGAGTGCAACTGCAGTTGTCCTGCTGCATAGTGGTGTGCCAACCCGGGTATTGGAAATGCAAGTTCAAGATGTTAGGGCTGGGTGTATGCTGACTGTGTGAGTTTGAGGCATACACATGCAAGGTTGGCTGTGGGGACTGCAGGCATGGGTCATGCATGTGGGGGTCTGCTTGCCCAGGTGCATCTGCTTTGGTTGAATCAGGCATAGGTTGGTTGTGTACCCTTGACTATATGCATGTCAATATATATATGTGTTATGGAGGACTAACATGACCATGTGCTCACATGGCTGTCTGCTGGCCAGGGTGTATGCATGTTGCTGCAGCATCATGCAGGCTGAGCAGCCCTTGATTGCAATCAGAGGTATGGTTCTACAGACCATTTGAGGCAGCTAGCTCTCTCCTGGAATGTTCCCCAGAAAGTCTTCTGCCCATGTTTGAGCCCTCTGTACTCTGGTGCTGCAGTCTCGGCAAGCAAACCTCAAAGGATATACCTCCCACTAGCACTGGTGCATAGCCTGGTGCATTGAATCCCTCAGAAATCAGGATTAGGCCTTCAGCCACTGCCCATGCTTCATTGCCATTGCATGTGCGATAGCTGCCTGATTGCTGACCTGCTGGTGAAGGTGTGTGAACACTGGTGACATTGTTTCTCTGGAGCAGTGGATTCAAGAAGATGGGACTTGATATGGGGATAGGATTGATGCCAGAACCTCCTGAATGAGTTGGTGTGTTCAAGTCAGTCCTCCTTGGTGAGGTTGGATCATGATGAGCATCCAGTACATTTTCCTGGAGGATGGGTGCATCACTCTGTGGTTCATTAAAATGTATCCACTGCAGATGCTCAGTGAGTGGGTTTGCATCCTCTGTGTGGGGTGCCCTAAACAGCACTCATTGGTGAGCATTTTTGACCTGCTATAACAGTGTTGCCAGCCTCTAGGCTCACCTGAGGTGTAGTGATGTCCTGAAAGCCATCAGTGTTCCCAGATGAGCCCATTGGCATACTATCATGTCCATGTCCTGTGCTCTCGTTGACCACAGGTGGGAGTACTTGGTACTAGGGATCTGCACAGGTAACCCCTGGGTATTTCGCACTGTACCCATACCCGTACCCATGACAGGTTTTACCCATAAATCCACAGGTCTTAGGTACAAAATGCACCAAAAATCAAGCAAAATGGTCAAGAATTGACTGTTTTGCTTGATTTTTGGTGCATTTTGTAGCTCACAGGTAGGACTATTGTGACCCATACCCATACCCACATGTACCCATACCTGTAACCCATATGGGTACACAAAACCCATGCAGATCCCTACTTGGTACACATAGCCAGCCTTGTGTCTCCTGCCAGGGGGTGCTTCAACAAAGGTTGAATTTGGTACAACTGCCTGCATAGATCCTGCCCCAGCAACACATGAAGACCATCAAACCTCCATCCTCATTACTGCTACTGGAACCTCAACCTGCCAGCCTGTTCCTGTTCTTGGATGTCTCTCTTCCTCTGCTATGAAAGCCTCTGAGAGGATCCATGTCCACTATCAGTTCCATCCACTGGTGACCTTGGGTGTGTTTCCTTACTCTCTGTCCTCTCTTGTTATCGGGCATATTCATAAAGAGTGTGAAAAGAATGAAAAGAATGAATAGAGAGAAAAGAACGAATCAGATAACTTAATGCTGAAAGAATGCATGTATGGAAGAGCTGAGATATTCGAGCAATGATGAGAGGGATAAGGAAACAAGGTGTCACATGATCACCACGCAGAAGCAAAACATCGGTACACTCATCACGGTTTCTGAACATTCTTGCCATCGGCTTGTATAGTAGTTGAAACATAAGCAAATAGCCTAAAACACCCAATTTTGCCAGATCAGTTTACATCTCTCAGATAATGGTATGTATATCACAGTCACATTTCGGAAAGATCACCTTTTCCCCCCTTATTCATGGCTGGTACCATCGTTACACCTGATTGAAATTTTGATCACGCCCTATATCCATGGTACTACCTTGATTGCTGCATCCATATTTCATTATCAGGGGAGAACAGTCATGGTATTCCACGGAAGTAACTGCTTAGTGTTCAGTTATACATGGATTGTCTTATGGCATGTTTTGCATCTTCTGGTGGGACCACTCGTGTCCTTTGGACAATGCATTATCTGGGAGGAGGTACCCCCATGTTGCTTGATGACCAAATGTTGCAAACTAACGTACCAAGGGACAGTGACACAGCTTTAGACATGATCCATTTCTCGAAGCTATTGGCTTATTTCTAAGTAGTTTCCACCATATGGAACACTCACCTCATGTTGCTGAGTAGCCACATGTCAAAAATCAACAACCTTTGGAACTAGGCATATTCAAGCTGCACTATCCATTCCAAACAGGTCTGGGTAGTGATAGGATAATGACATCCACCTGCTCCATCATTTCTCAACGTGCATGACCTTTTGAATCTATGCTGGCTTGGAGTGGGCACATGATCTTGCTGAGCCACCAGAGGTCACAAATTGACACAGCCAGGGATTCCTTGCCTTCATGGGATGTGCTCCACATTGTGAAGCTATGGGCAGGTGTTGGGGTATGACTTCAACTTTCCTCCTCTCCATAGTACCCAACACTCATGTCACCAACACTCACATCATCCAACGATTACACTTATTGGCATAGGCGATGTGTCTTGCTAACCCATCGCACATTGCAAATGAACTCTGCTCAATATAATCTATAACCCATGTTCCAACCTTTGTAGTATCATTTCAAAATTCCATTATCTTAGAAGATGATGCTACTTCTGGTTGACTTACCCCAAGAAAACTTTTGCAACATAACACATACTGCAGAATCCTGGGGGAGCCATTGTGATACAATAATCATGTTGCTTCCTATTGTATGATGGTCAATTAATATCCCACTTCACATATGTCACAGACCATAGTGTCATACAAACTACTAAATTCCTTCAACTAGCAACCATAGCTAGATTGACTCAGAGGTTCTCTAGCAGGAAAAGGAAATACAATTATATATATTTTGCCACATTCTGGTATCCTCCTACTAATCAATACAGTATTTAACTTGTGGGTGCTGCCACAGACTGCTCTCTTGCTGCTCTCTGGTTTGCTAGCTGAGCAACGGAAGAGCCAGGACGAGACTGTCCTTGCACCATAACTGGGTGTCCACCAAATACTTTGCTGTAGTATGCAATGCTCAGCAGATATCTTGCAGATATGGTCAGGGAGATATTAATCACCTAGTCCACCAGGAAAGAAGGGAGGTTGTGCGTGCTCGACTTTCTGGGCCAAGAGGAATTTCAAAATAATCCATGATATTGTTGTAGAAGTCGATGTAGTTAAAACAGCCATTGTTCTCGTTCCATGCATTGGCATTAGAAAGTGCAAAACGAAGCTTGAAGAACATCAATCAGCATAATAGTTTGAAGGAGATGAGATAGCTCTTACCTGAACTGCAACATAGGTGAGAGCCTGAGGTGTTACTGCCTTCATTCCTAATAAGATGGCAACATGTCCACGTGTTGGGGCTTTCTGGTTCCTCCTAGCACATTTCTTGGCTGATGGAACATGCTCATCCACATCTTCCTGGCATTCAATGTCTTGGGCAGAGGAAGGGGATGTAAAGATGAATTTAAACGTCTACAGAGGCCATATAACAGTTGAGATATGAGAGCAAAAAATGGTAAAGGCTCACCTTTAACAACATTGCACTTCGGAATAGACCATCCTCAATGTTCTCAATACTACCACTAGCTTTTGGGTAGAGAAAAGCGGGCCAGGAATCCACAGTAACAGTGAAATCTGAATGGCCTTCACGAATGTTAGTATGCACCCTATGGACAAGCATCAGTGTCAAAACATAGAGCAGAGAGTACACAAAGCATACGAAAGATCTTCCCAATCATAGTCTATGGGACATAACAGATGTCCAGTGTCGTCATGTTCAAATCCTCTGTCCATCTTGGAGGTAGGTGGAAGTGGTCTGGATATAGGACCACCAAGTGCTCCTGCTATCCAACTAACAATGGCTGGCTTGAGGTTTGCCGCATCATCACCTCAGCCTCCACCTGCCCCTTTCCAAAGCTACCCAAGTATTAGTATTTATACATGGATAAAGAACTAGTATTCACATCTCTAAAATAGACATTTAGTTCCAGTACATCCTGCTCATTTAGCTTGGTTTTAAGATCTGGAATGTGGTGTAGTAAAAGTTCATATCCTTGATAAGTCCAATGCTGCCTGGGTATGCTGCATTATCATGCAATCCAATTCATGAAAAGAAGAAACGGTACTCCAAGGTGGGCTCAAGGTCCTCATCAGGTGCCTCTGCATCCAGGGCATGTTGTCGGTCACTCTCTTTGATGAGCTCATCAACAGACTCAAACATAGACACAAGCCTGCATATTACTCGGCCCTGTGTAACGTTAGACTGTGCATTTCTATAGAAGCATCTACTGTTAAGCAAGCAATCTAGAGTGGATTAAGTAGCACATACGATTTTTGTTTCGCACCTGCTTGCTGAAGGTTTTGAAGCTGTTGTTCCAGTGCCGCAATCGGCCGCTTAGCACCCGCATATATGGCCACAACCGGATGCTCATCTAGAAATACTGTAGCAGGTAGAGTAGAAGCTAAACTGACTAACCAGTAATGCTTGTCATGGGACAGACATGCAGCGCATGAGGTTCAAAGTTTGAATGGGTTCAAAGGGTCATTGAATGGGCATTTATAACGCTGTAAACTTACATAAGCTTACCGGCTGTGCATCACTAAAGTCTATGCTTCCAAAAGATTGTCACCATAGCAAAGCTGAAACTCCATTTCTTATGTTGCAATGAAGCAATTAGGCCCATCAAGAAAGCACTAGTGCCAGTTATGAAACTCTTTGTCTCCAGCTCATCCCAGCTTGTGGATAGGATAGGATAGGATTACCGTTGCGGTCCCACTCAGGAGGAACAGATAGCTCCGAGTCCCATACTACCCACACGAGCACATATTAGGTAAAAACAAATGTGCTATATTGTAGTCAAGTTCAGCCTAAAGCTTGGCTTCTGTGGCCATAACCATTCTGTCAGGTTGTTTCTCCACTAGAATACCTGCTTTTTCCTGTTGACTTGGAGCTAGCTCTGGGATTTTGATGTGTATAGCTTCGCAGTATATCATAATGCAGTCTGCAAGACATCTGGGAACACCTAAGAAAGCTAGCTCTGGGAATTTGATACATATAGCGAGGTAGCATAATGCAGTCTGTAAGACACAGTGGAATGCCTAAGAAAGCTAGCTCTGGGAATTGATGCATATGGTTCTGATTGGCCCAATTGACTCACGCAAGCTCATGCATCATTGGAGGAATTTACAAGGGCTGAACCCTTCTGAGGCTTTCTCAAGTTTGGGTATGTCAGTTCAATCTAAGCGCCAATGATTCGGGATGCCAGATCAAATCATCCCTGGTTTCCTCCCCCTACTACCATATCTCACTCCAAATCCTGTGATTACACAGTCAAATACAATAGACTCCAAGGCTCAACAACCAACTTACTCCTGGGTTGTTTCCACCTTACGCTTCTGCAACAAAAGTTTTGGTTTGGTAGGTGCGACTGGGAAACACAGATGTACAAGAGCTGGTGGTGGGAGGCAGCGGCCACCAACCAGTCCTCTGGTCCAAGTGGTCTACCAGAAGCTTGGATTTCCTCATGTGAACATGGAATTGGCAGTTGTGTGGGTTTCGAAAATCGAGCTTGAGGGGGTATTGACAAGTTGGCAACCTGATCACTAACTTGCTGGAAAAGAAGCTCAGGCTCGTGATAGACTTGTGAGTTGTGACCTTACCATAGACCTGCAGATAGCTAGGTAGCAAAAATGCAGGCACACGAGATGTGCATAATCTGATGTTGGTCGGTGCTGCCTAGTCTTGGTGGAGGGCGAGAGATGACACTGTGAGGAGGGGTGATACCGTGACACGTACACGTGAGAGGAGGCTGCCATGGCATGGCTATGTGCATTGTCGCCAAGCGTGTGTATGTGGACCCAGGGAGCACATGAGGAGGCGGTGGATGGAAGCTGAAGAGAGCAGAGGCAGGGCGGCAGTTCAAGGGACCAATGAGATTCTGTTAGGTTTTTTTCCCCTGCATGCATAAAGATGGTGTGGCTGAGATTGAGGGGCTTGAGGGGATCTCGGGTGAGATATTCTGGTGCATGAAGTATTCTGGTTGTATGTTACAGAATGGATGGATGCAGAGGGCTGTTGACTAGTTGCAGGTGGCGAGGTAGGGCACTTGTGGGAGGGATGTGGGAAGCCTGGACAGGATGCGTCCCGAGAGCCGCACGACAAGCAGATGGAGGCGAAACGATATCATCATCAAGTTAAGTTTCACATGGAAGAGAGAGGCAGGCATACATGCATCTTGAAATCCTCCTCTGCTGAGTGGCGTTGAACAGTCATTTCATCAACCCAAATGGTGAGAGGATTCCAGAGGATGGAGAGGGCTAACACACATACGAATAGGTTAACACATGCGAGGGCTATGTGTAGCTATACAAAACTTACTCATGATGTCAGGCCATGTCAGGGTTGAGTGTGTGGACATGTCATCATGGCCTGGGCCTGTAGTGGATGCTGGATAGAAACACCATGTTCTTCATACTGTAAACCTAAGAATGGCAGATATCATAAGGAAAGCGGTTTTGGAAGGCAACAAATTTTGCTGAGCAGAGATACACACTTTGACTTCGCAGAGCAACCACCCCACCTGCACACCTTCGACGCGACACTCCAGTAGAACCTGCAAGTGACTTGGCAAACACCATTCCTCTGCACTTGCCGTGTGTTGCAAGTGTCTAGAAATCCAGGTATAAGGTGGGCTCAGTACTGAGTCGTACGTTGGGGTTGATTCCAAGTTGATTCCTCAAAATTTACGGTTCACGGTGTGGGTCCCAACATCAGATGACAGGTTTGGGAGGTCACATATGTGGTGCTTCCATCTGCTGAGAAACCCTACCACACACAGCCTATGATAGGAGAAACAACATAGAAGGAGAAACAACATTGAAGGTTATTTTTTGGAAAATTTTATTTTATTCCGAAATTTTCATTCAATCAAAAATGTGTGGGACAAGAATTTCCAAAAACTCTGTAATGGAACGGCATTTGGCCTCAGTGAACTGAGGAGACAAACAGATGAGTACTATGGCATCAGTAGACTACCTATACAGTACTAGGAATAGTAGAACTACCAAGAAGGATAAATAAAGTAATTAAAATGGAGGGGAATAACGTCAGAATGAAATGAACAAATGTTAAGAATTGCAGACTTGTTCTAGTCAAAAAACTGGTCCCAAGCACCATACCCAGTGCATTTGCCCCACCCAGCAGGTTTGTTGCAAAGCAACTCAAAGCTCTTCTCTGGAAAAAAGAAGACAGACCCTATTCTGCCTGGTGTAAGCTCAACCTGGCTTTGCATACAGTCAGGAGTCCACTGCGCTACTTTATGGAAGATATCAGTGGAAAGAAAAAGGCAGATGTGTCCTGGATGGTACCTGCCATGAACCATGTCAAATGTGGAAGATTGCAACATGAACAGCTCTTACGTGAATTTGCCTGGAAACTGTGGTATCTGCATCTCCCCCCCATGGAAGAAACCACATGGGAAGGAGACTGTAGGCCCTGCATCATTCTGGTCTGTGTGCAGCATCACCTGCAACTTGTAGACTATAGCTCTTCCTAGCCAAGGTCCTGGGTCTTCTTCTAACCATACCCCAGCATCAAAGGCCTTTCTATACTGGGTGTAGATGCTAGGAAAGATCTCCTCAAACATTGTCCCTAGACAAGAAGCTAACCCCTCTGTGGCATTTAGGTAGCACCTTATAGCACAAAGAGCTGAGCTGCTTCGGGTAAATGCAGTAGACAGAAAGAGGCCCTTGCCAACAAGGATTAGTACGAACTGAGTCATGTCCTTTGCTATGTAGCACTCACTTTTCCAGGTTGATTTTGTTGAATCCAACCCTGCACTATGTGATGCACACCGCACCTCTCTGAGCGCCCCCCAGTCACCATTATGCCTGTACCATCATCTTGGCCCCCTTGCTGTATCTCATACCTCATCAAGTGTGGATCCTGAAGAGGGTCTTCTGATTGAACCTGACTTGGATATCGCTTGTCCCCCTCAGATATTGGCTGAAGAATTGATGATAGCTTTTGAGTGGCCTGTTGGTAACGCAAAAGCATGTGACTGTCCTAGAAGAGATGCTGAATCAAACAAGAATGTACAGTGATGATTGGGACTTACCCTTTGTATTCCATCGCATACCATTTCCCTGCCACCATTGAGACCCTCTGTCAAATCACTATCAGAATATCCATTATACAGTTCAGAAATGGGATGCATAGGCTGGTCCTAAAGTACCAGGTGTGTCAGAGACCATTTTGTATTTGTTCATGTGCTTACTTCTTTTTTTCATCCTTCCACCTATTCCCCAGGTAAAAAAATGCCAGCTCCCCCCCTTTATCATATACCTGGGCAGAGAAAGGTCTAGAAACAGCATTAGGACCAAGCTGGCTAGTACAATACTCTTCCAACTCCTCCTTCGTTTTCTTGCTTTCCTTGACTTCCCTGAGCTCCTGGATGGTGGAAGATATTTGAAACTTCTGAGAATATCTCAGAAATTCTCTTGTTCTTATTCACGTCTGCTGAATGGTGGCTTTGAGTCGTTTATGGTTATTTTGTGCTCGACCTAAGCTGCTGGTTAATTCCTCTGTGGCCACAACTTCAATATTAGGAGGGGGAACACATGTAGATTTAGGAAGGGCCTTCAAAAGCCACATTTGAGCACTGAATTCAAGGAAGAAAATATGTTACTCACGGGCCATTTCTCCTTGTTATTTATGAGGGTGTTATTAGATCAAGACTCCTCACAGCAATGCCACACATACCTTGCCCTTCTTTCTAAGTGTTCTAGCAGCTGATGGATGGACTGCAGTTTCATCCAGCTAGTAAGAAAGGAAATATAATCAGAAGATTCATAAACTGAATATGTAGCATGAAATGACTGGGGAAACTCACAGCCAACTCATCCCCCTCCCAGTCCTTGTCACTGCATTCCTCCATGCTGTCATGTTCCTCGATGCTAAAATCCTGTTCCACACCTATTTTTCTTTTTTTCCTAAGAGAATTGGATGCATTCTGAAGATCCAATGTAGCTAGTAATATAACATTGAGATGGGGCTTACATTCACAGATGTACACTTTTGCATATCAACACTGCTGCCTGTGCTAAACTTCAAGGGAGCAGGTTAGTCTGTTTTTATGTGTGGGGACCAACATCACATAGACAAAATATAGGTACAAATTTGAACAAACATGACACATCTGCTAACACTGCATTTAGAATAGCTGGCTTTCACGACAAAAGTTTACTAATGCTACCCGCTGCCGCCCGCTTGCCACTTCTGCTCCCTTTCCGCCCATTCCCTCCACCTGTGTTCCTTTCATTGAGTAAGTGAACAGTTTTTGGAGATAGGGAAAATATAACCCCAGCTAGAGATATACAAAAAGAAAACCGAAAACCTTTCTTTCGATATGGTGCCATATCACAATTTCTACTGATAATATCTTGCTATGTACTTTGTGACCCAGTAAGAGCTAAACTAGAATTGTGAAGTATCATTCCAACACTGCGCATTCATGAGAGCTAATTCTCCTCTTTGTAAGAAAGCTTAAGCAGACGTTGCATTGCATATACATCTGCTGCATTGCTTCCACAGCAACACCAGACCCTTCCCAAGACTCTAAATGGGGCAGCAAAGTCACTGGGTTCAGGGAGCAAGCCAAGCAAACCTCTGCTGGGTTTTCAGGGCATCTGTGGTTCTCCATAGCGCCACGAGCCACCACCAGCTGACAGTCACTACACCTAGAGAAAAGACACATGAAATTGTCACCAGGAATTCCTCCAGTTTCACTATCATCTAAACGGAGCAGTTGCTCAAAATATGAAGCTTGTTTCCTCAGTCGAGGTTTGAATTCGCATGATGCAACGACTAGAAGTAGCTCGTTTGAGATCTGTTACTACTCTGTGAATGCACACACATACCACACATATCCTGGATTGGACTGAAATGTGGAACAAAACCTGGGGGAGCCATTTCAGGGACTATCAAACATACTGAGGTCAGTCAAGGTAGTAGGTTAGGTAAGTGGGGCATACCTCCAAGTCCTGTGGATTCAGCCTTCAAACAGGCTGGCTGTCGAATGAAAAGTTGTGCATGCTGCCTCTTCAAACATTGTCGAGAAACTGGCTGAAACCTCAGTGGCTTTATTGGCGTATCAGGGCAATAGTAAGGTGTAGACCTGGGCATGAAAGTGGGATGGGTTTTGTCGCTCATAGTCACTGCACCTGCTGAGTGAATGGCACCGACTTGGCATTCAGGGGTTCGCTCTTCGCTCAAAGTAGACCTAGAATAATAGAGTGGAGTAAATTATGTGTATGGCTTCGTTAAACATGGAGAATATGAACCTAGACATAGTCCGGAGTATCAGTAAAGGGAAGCAGTGAAGTTGGCATTGTAGATGCTGGCTTTTAACTGTCAAAGGGAAAGCAATCCTGTTATAGTTTAGTATGGTCTTTTCAGACTATTTGCCATAACAAGCCGTGATGTGCAACAGAACCATGCATTCTGATAATCAAGTTGACCCTGCAGTAGCGAACTGTACTGCAGTTTCGAGGTGTTATAGGGACTCCACCCACCCTGCTTTGGTGTAATAGGGGCTCTCCTGACCCAAATAGGATTGAGTTACTGACAACATTGAACACCCTGTAAGTTGGGTGATGGTTGCTCAGCAATGCAGAAGAAAGAAGCAAGATCAATAGCAGAGAGCTATTACATACAATCACCATTTACCAGCTGGTAATTTCGCGCGGAGGTGTATTGAGCGGACCCAAACAATCTAGATCAATCTTAAGGAGGATCAGGGAAGCTGCTGATAGTTGTACATAGACTGACAGTTACCTTGACCATGGTACACGGGGCTCTGAGAGGGATTGTTTGACCATAGTTGAAACACGACCTGCCAAGAGGGTGGAGTTCAACTTGACAACAAATAAGGTGTCGACTCCATCGGTAAATGTTGTCCATAAGTACCAAAGAAGCAGTTTCTTCAGGAAGGACATGCTGCTCAGGCTGAACAACTTTAGGATGGTGCTGACCATGCAACAGACCACAAACCTGGCGGTTGAAGTATGACAAAAGATATACATTACTTGGAATTTGCTGGAAATTGACACCTCCTGTCATCAATTTAGGAGATGGGTGTGCAGAGAATTACTACGCACCAGATGGTTACCAAAAGACTTGGCAAATGCCGTGACTCTTGCTAATGGTAGGGCTGGCATATTTGTTTGGAGCTAGTGTAAGAGAAGCCCACAAGTTAGTCACAGGCCATACTCATGTCAGACTGCCGCTCCCACTGCACAATCTCCAGCATTGAGGATTAGTACTATAATATATCGTGTTATGATCTAGCACACAATTGTGAGTACTATAACTGCAGCAGCCATAGTACGCACCTTGTCTGACTCACTATTAGATGTCCGCTGGTTTGGCTTGGTCTTTGCTTCTATTCTGTGTCAGGAGTGTCATCAAACAGCAAGAGAAAGAAACTACTTACCTAAAAACATGGCCCAAGTTGCTCCCGAAACGGTGCTATTAAGTATCATGATAAATAGTAAGTATCAAATTGCCTGTGCCAACTTGAAATGAGCGACTGTTCAAGCGTAGAGGATGGGGTATACCGGATTATCAGTATGAGCAGCAATGGCAATAGCCGAAGGTGAGGATTTGATCTGGGGAAATTATATATTGGCATTTAAGACCGAGAAGACACATGAGTTAAGACTGATGAAACCTAGATGGTGTAGACCATGGCTAGTGCATTGCATGCATTCTTGCCCTCTGGTGTCTAGAGCAAACCAATAAAGACATGGTCAGGCTTGAACAGATCAGCGATGGCTGTCCACTAAGAATGGTGTGCATAGACTCGTGGGGCATGGTGCTGTTGATTTTTCCATGCAAAAAAATTTACATGAGTTGACTATGTTTGTGACCTGTCTTGGGCATGCTCAACATCACTGACAAAGATGAGATCAGCCTCTTCAATTCCCTTATCAACATCGGTAGAGAAGAAAAGCTGCGACCCCTAGCTATCTGATCGACATCGACAAGACCAGGCTCATAGATCAGGAGTTCAAAATTGGGGCTGTTCCTGGCATTGACTCATGCGGGCATTGGTTACTTGGGTGTAGGGACATGGTGTAGGGACATTTGACAACGATGAAAGCACAAGTGGGACCACCTGTGAATGCGGCACTTGGTCAGTGTGGGGTAACGAATTTGCTTTTACTCA
The DNA here is from genome assembly GCA_026075535.2 of Tricholoma matsutake. Lineage (NCBI taxonomy): Eukaryota > Fungi > Basidiomycota > Agaricomycetes > Agaricales > Tricholomataceae > Tricholoma > Tricholoma matsutake. Next base: position 5,724,688 of record AP026540.1, on the reverse strand, counting down.
AGCACCAACTGTTGGAGGGGAATAGTGTTGAGTAGAACACATCAAAAATAACATTGAGAACTTACTACAACAAATCTTGGTGATTCTTGGGACCACAGAGGAAATGAGACCACAGAGGAAATGAGTGAGTTGGAGTAATGATTTGTTTGCCACTGGTGTGCCCCATTAACGACTGGAGACTAAACTAGCGCTAACTTCAAGCCGGTTCCAGTGTCAAGCTCAAAGTGTGTTATCACACTTTGGGATCATCACATGACGTATTGAGGACTCGCCTCGACTGCCACTGGTTTGGACTCAGAGTCAGGCTTGTTTCAATTTTTTCAGTTTCACTTGATATTTTGCCCTGGCAATATCTCGCTCTGTAATATAGGCCTATGAATTCATCAAGTTAATCGCTGTCTGAAAATCTTCCAGCTTCCTTTGACCTTTTTATGTCGGTAAAGCAGTAGTCCTTCCTATGTTCCGGCTCATAACTGATTGTAGACCCCCTGTAACCCAGCTATCCCTGGTCTTTGTTGTTCCAGGCCCAGCCCCTCCTACTCACTCAAAGTGTACCTCAATGCTAGCAGGATAATAGTGAAGACAACTAGAGATTCCTTGCGGCCAAGACTCTTCGCGGTGGTATAACGAGTGATGAATGACTACTCAGGATATGAAGCTCCAGACAGAGGCTACAGCTGGAAGCTGGAATGCCAACCATCACTAGAGCTTATTCACAACCAGTTACTTTCATTTATGCACCTCCACATCCATAAGCAACATACATAGGGCATTACATGAGCCTCTGGTGAGCATACAGACTAATGGGACCATGTCTACTAGGTACACTATTTATGGTCCAGCGTGTCCTAGTATGTATGTGCTGGCCTTTTTCAGTGTCCATAGCCATGCTGAGCTTTGGAAATCCAGCTCCACCCGTCCTACCAGAAACTGAAGTCACCTCTCCCTCCTAAAATACAAAATACATGCACAGCAGATGCACCTCCTGTTTGAATTATTGAGTATGTGCTCTTCAATTGCTTCTAGGGCCGCTACTAAACAGCAGACTCTTCTATATCGGAATTGATTGGCAATTTGGTACTTCCGTCCAGCTTACAACACAGCCACACATTTTTTCTACCTGAACAATGGAGGGTGTTTTCAGTCTAGTCATACAACTTCTGGCCATTGCACCTCTTGTCTTTATCAAAACATCAATGATTGTCCGATCATTGCAATCATCTCCACGCTTCTACTAGTAGGCAGTTTTTGGTAGGCATTTTTTGGAAGGCAGTTTAGCGAATGCATAAGGTTGAACTACTATGCTTAATATAGTTGGTATATCCGTCGACTGTGACTGGGTAAGCCGCACACTCTCAGTCCTTCCTTCCTTCATTCTTTACTATACTGACTACCCATCAGATAGTATTCATCGTAGGGAACAACTAACCTACTCTCCGAATTTCATCCACTGCACTCTCACACTCCCAAGCTATCATATCACAGGAATACCAAGATAGTTTTCATGATCAAAGGTAAGGTTTCTGGTCATGCCAAGTCCTCAATCTGTTTGAACTGACTCTCATTGTCATACACCATGACTGGATCACTGGACAGTGTCCTCACATTCCATGTGCTTCCCACCCTTTCTAATCAATCTGCTTGTTCTGGATACCAAGAGCGCCAGGCGCATTTTCTCAAAAGGGCTTGAAGATTATACTTGTTCATCATTATTCATTCTTTTAGACCATCATTTGACTTATGGATAGATAGCTAGTAGTGTTGTTTGAAATGATAATTTGTTGATGCATATACTGTACACTGGCCAACCTGTTGAGAGCATAACACAACTCTTTTTCATGTTGATTTTGTGGTATGGCATAGTGCATAAATGCTCTGATACATAAACAAGCATGAACGTACGATCTCCCAACATGCCAGACAATCTAACACTCCCTGCAGTGATGAAGATCCGATGCACGGGCAGCCTCAATCTGCCTTCTTGCTACTTGATGTCGGTTCAGCCCAGTAAGAGAAACCGTTGTGCTCTTCTCTGTGCTCTTCTCTACCTCCTCATCCTTTCCTGAGAGAATGATTTCCATGTGAGTCAGATAGCCCTGGTATGGGTTGATTTGACCTTGGGCCCGGTACGTGCGATGGCGGGTTTTCTATAAACGGATAGAACTGTTGGGGTGGTTTACCAGAGCTCGAACTGGAAAGCTATGGGGGCTTGTTGGATGACGATGTTTTTGATGTACAGGTCTTCGAGCTCCAGACTCCTTGCATCAGCATTTGATTCAGCATTCTTGAGGAAGCGCAGGATAGATTTAACGGATTTTTTCAGCCAGTGACCTGATTTTCTGGGTCAGATGAAAAATGGATTACAGGCTTTTTGAGGTAAACGTGCCATGAGTGGCTTTGAACTTTTTGGCCTGTGAAGCCCGTCCTACACCACCTGCAAGCTGCCAGAAAGGAATGATATGCTTGTGCTCCTTTACATCGCAGAGATATTGATATGCCTTCACCAGCTTGAGACCTTTGATGATCAGAGTTAGGGCATTGATCATGGAGCAGTTTAAACCAAGGTACAGACCATGAGCAGCGCTTTGACAGAGGAAGTCACCAACATTTGCCAGTGAGCAGAAGATGATGGTATCACAGTGGACGCACACACCACAGTGTACTACCTGGACCAACTCCACCACATATTTTTGCAGAATTCATCTAGTAGTACTAGCAGCTTTTTATTTGCATACTTCCATATATATTATCTTGCACTTTCATTCTACTTGCTCCAAACTACGATATAGTACGTGATACTTATTTGCCACATCATATAAATTTAATACTCCAACTGAAAATAAGGGCCGAAACGTACTTATGAGGCGCTCCTCGGCATTGCTGGCAACTGCCTTCTTCTCTTTCCTTGCCCAAGGTGTGCATTGGGCTTGGAAAGAGGGAGGGCTGGGCAAAGGCTAGGACCTTTATCTGCCACTTCATAGGTCCATATTCATGCTAAATGCTCTGAGATTCAGAACCTACTGACCATTTTTACAGTGACAGGGTTTTTTCTTAGTGACAGCTTGGTCCAGAGGTCGGTCTTCTTTGGTGTGCATGATATCTTACTGAATTTATCAGCTTCATCAGATGTTCTTTGTGGGCACAAGTGCCTTCTCTTTGTTCACAAGTGTGTACCAGAATTTCTGTACTATCACACAGCAACCTAACCTCTGCACTGGCATCTCTTATCAGCTTTAGATGCTTTTGCTCAAAAAGATTTACCTTATCCAGTGAGCTTCATAATGCTTTGGAACAATGCTGTTCTCAGGCCAAAGATTCAGGGGTTCCCGGGCATTGTTGGACCTGTATCACTGAACCTGTATCACCAAACAGTGCCGTCCTCTGTTTGTGGGTTCTGGGGGGTTGTTGGACCTAGTGTGTATCGCTGAACGGTGCCATCCTATGTTTGTGGGTTCTGGGGGTTTGTTGGACCTAGTGTGTATCGCTGAATGGTGCCGTCCTCTGTTTGTGGGTTCTGGGGGGTTGTTGGACCTAGTGTGTATTGCTGAACGGTGCCGTCCTCTGTTTGTGGGTTCTGGGGGCATTTCTTTTTTATATCTTTTACTATTAGTAGTCTTTCAAATTCTTCCTTATCTTGCTTTGACACTGGAAGGATAAGCTGTCCTTCTAGTGCCAGAGCAAGACCTTTTCCTTTCTTTATTAGCACTTGTTTGTTTGAATCTTTATTAGTCTGTAGAATTGTCTGTTTATACCATTGAATGATGTTCTGTCATGTTCCTCCGCACTGCTGAGGGGGCTAGTGTACTATGTACTATGTTTGGACTTGTGTACCTAGTCCAATTCATGATTGTGATGATATCTGTTCCAAGATCCCCCTGGGCCATGTCACGGTGCCTCCTGATAGTTGGCATTTGTTGCTCTTGCTTCATCACTCTTGCAGGACATCTATAAGCTTCTCTTTGGTCTTGCTAGCTTCCACTCAAGTATAATCATCTCTGCTACCATCTTCTGATTGCTACTGTAAGCCTCCAGGCTGACTGCATGGGTGGACCAATCTGCTAATTAGGATCTAGCTACGGAAGTACTCCCAGTGCCCCCCCCCCACCTTCAAGAAATGACCGATTGGGATCCCACCATGAAGTGCAACCTCCTGGACCTCGTCAAGGCAGTGGTCTCATTCTTCAAACATGGCTTGGGCGACACCTCCAAGCAACGCGCTGATAGTGCTGGTCCCACACCGGAAGATTCAGGGAAAGAGAGTGATTCTCAGCAACTGGTCGCAAGCCCAAATATAGATGAGCTATATATGGTGCAGGAATGCAGTGGGGGTGTCCTTTCCTCCACTTTCAAAGGCCCAGACAGCCTGAACACTCCTCTAGAGAGTTTGGATGGACCAACACTGGAAAGTACTCAACCACTGCAAGAGGGAATGATGGTTAGTACATCTGCTATCAGTGCCTTCCTCAGTGCACTGATGTATTGCGCCCTTCCTTCACAGACACTCTTGCAGCCACCCATCACCCTTGATTTAGCTACAAGGATGGGGAGCCTTGTACATGATGCAAATCAGTTGCTTTGCAGAGGAATTCTGGGCCTGAGGCAGGCAGAGATAGATTTCCAAGAGGCTGGGCATCATATACAGCGCATCGAATGTCAATTACAGGCATCACTACCTCCTCCTCCTCCTCCTCCTCCTCTCAGCTCATCCAACTTTGGGTTGCCCATACCAGGCCTGGTTGATCCAGAAATCTACTCATCTTCTACGAACAGTAGAGCCTCATCTCTATCTGATTTTGGGGCTTAGGGACTCTTGCCCATCAAATGTCAATTACAGGCATCACTACCTCCTCCTCCTCCTCCTAACCCTCTCAGCTCATGGAACTTAGGGTTGCCCATACCAGGCCTGGTTGATCCAGAAATCTACTGATCTTCTATGGAAAGTAGAGCCTCATCTCTATCTGATTTGGAGGCTTATAGACTCTTGAGCACTTGCAGGAGTGCTCTGGTGCTGTAACTATGTCACATGGTTACTGTCACATCATATAGCACTAGTTGACCTCCCTGTATTCCGTACTTATCTTCCAAGAACAGAGCTTGTGCCTGTTATTTGGACACCCTAAGTCTTGTAAGTAAATCCTGCTGTGGCAGCAGGATTGCATGCCCCCTGCCTCATGCCTTCTATGACTCCAATCAGCACTGCTACTGCTTTACAGTGTGTTGCATAATAAACTGTTCAAAATGTCAGGTCAAAGTCATGTCAGAAAAATGCGTGACCTGACTTTGACCTGACATTTTTGACTGTTTTTTTAACATTTACCTGACTTTGTTGACTTGTACCTAATGGTCACATGACTCTCGGAAATTTCTGTTTTTACAGAGGATGATAGGATGCCACTAAGCTATCTTTATGGAGCTTCTCAAAAAATGGAAGCCTGTAAGCCACGCCATGATTCACTGATTGATCTAGCCAACTTCCTGGAATTACTTAATGCAGAGGTGACAGTGGAGATGGAAGGCCCTAATGAAAGTTAATCTTGACAGACTCAGTTAAGCTATAAGCACCCCAGAGTTCATCACCATTTCCTTGCTATGCATCCTGCTAAGGTGAGTACTACTCTACACGGATTTCACTGCTGCCACTATCCTCATCTAACACCCAATTCATAGATCAACACTGCAGACTCCCAAAAATTTTCTTTTATATTAAGTGATGCTGCATCCATGGTCACTAGCAGCAGCATGGTGGGGATGAGGGATTTGGCTAATTGGATCTCCAAAGTCATCCCAGACCAACACAAGGTCTTCTTCTGGATGCACCTTACCCAGGATGCCCGGCCTGTTGCAGCTACAGAGCATTTTTATGTAAGAAACACTTGGGTTCCCCTCCCCCGGGTGAGCATGGACGGTGGGCTGGACAATCGCTTCCATGTCGCCAAGAAGGCTCTCAATATGGTCATTGGCCACCACAAAGATGGGCCCAACAACGCCTTGCTGATGCTTAGTGAGTAGTACTCCTAGTCTCTCATTCCTCTTTTCCTTCCTCAGGTATGATGATCGATAGACAAATCCCAAAAAGACTCTCTGGTCAAAAAAGGAGCCAAGGACCTGGACCAACTGATGAAGGATATTCAAGGGGAGGTTCAGCTTCTTATGGCTACCTACCTTTGCACTCTTTGTGCAATGGACAAACCCCTTGAAGAACAGGAAGATAAACTACTCCTTGCCAGAAAAGCAAATGAGCTCATTTACGGGGCAGACCTCATTCTGCCTGCTGGTCTTCAAACACCTATCACTCCTACTCACTTCTCGTGGCCCAAGTTTCTAGATACTCCATCTGTGAGTCTACCTCAGCATACCTTTAGTTTACTTTACCCTGACTCTATTGAGAAGGGTCGCTTCATCTGTGGATGTGCTCTTGACTTCTACAAAACAGTATTCTACCACCCCAATGGCTTGGCAGAAAAAATGTTTCATTTCTATGCCTACACTGACCTTTACAAGGACAAAAACAAACCCTGGGCAACAGAAGGTTCTCTGAGAGCCTATTGCTCTATTATAATAACGGTAGGCAGTCTCTCTTCTATCATCTTGCACGACATTTTCTATCATTGTCACTTTAGATGACCTCAACAGTTTATGAGTGGAGAGATGGATTAGGCAACCTCAAAATCAAATTAGACAAATATAGATTAGCATTCATTGAGCTAATCTCCTTGCTTGACAAGGAGCCATACAAAAAGGGCTCCCACTGGTCCACCATAGCTCAGTTTCTCCAGCCATTGCTGGATCAGGTTGCCCAAGATCAGTGAGTTTTTGGCAGATGTCCACTATTTGCTGAGATTATATCTAATTAATCTGCATGCTCCCAGATGGGCTGCCTTCAAGACCAGAAATGGCCTTGTGTGATTGGGAGGCAAGGGATGATATTTGAAGGGAATGCCAGTGACTTGGAAGAATGCCCCTACCAATTTTAGTTGTACTTGTAGTTTGATCATTAGTAGCAGTCAAAGTAGGGCAATTATTACATGATTAATAGTGCCATTATTGTACAATTATGAATCAAAAATCTTGTCAATAATCCGAGTCACCTTGACCATGACGATTATCGAGGGCGATTACTGGGCGATTATGGGCCACGATTATTTTGACAGATCTATGATCTTCTGTGTGATGTAAGCAAAAATGTAAGCATGTCAAATAATCGCCTTCGATAATCGTGCAAATAATCGTCGAATCGCCTCTGGAGGTGATTCGACGATTCTGCGATTATTACAATAATCGTGATTATCCGTGTCCCAAAAATCATGGACATAATCGGCAGATAATCGCCCTACTTTGACTGCTACTATTGTATCCCAGCCTGAGTCTGGGGCAATTATATTGTTTCTTCACACTCTACTACTGGAAATAGTCTTGAAATGCCTCAAATTCATGTTTTGAGGATGCAATCTAGAGGTTTCCTTGTTTTTTGGCAGGCGAAAGGACCTCGCCCACATGCCTATTCTCCTCCTGCTTATGAGACGATGACATAACATCCATTGAGGATTACGCAGCTCAAGCCACTCCAGTTTTTCATTTGATGGGATCTCAATTCCAAATATTGGCAGTAAATTGACTCGCCATGAATTTGATTTTGATGCTAACAAACTAGAAGCTTACCAGGAATGCGGCTGCCAATGGCCTTGCAGTGGCTGAAAACACACAACCGACTATGTTTAACCACAGAAACTGAGGGCACAGGAATGAAGTGAGGATGAGTGGAGTGTAATAGCACTGTAGACTTCACAACCCATTTATGACAAGAACCATACAACATTCGAAATTTACCTGCCATTCAAATTGATGCGAGGGGTTATTAATAGGTGAGTTTGTTGAGATAGGCCTTTCACACCGAAAACGTAGGTGGAATACCTAAGAGAACACAACTGGGGTCCCCTAGGCATATATTTAGGGTTTATATACTATGTTACATATATTGTACATTGTTGTTACTGATGCATTCGTACATGTGCATACATATTGATGCGTGCAAAATAAAATTCTCATGCTATCAAAGTGTAGCATCATTTGGTGTCATGTAGCATAATTCGACATAATAAAATAAAAATGAAATTTTATTAGGTAATGGGGTGGTTTCCTAACATTACCCCCCTTTTATGCCTCGACTTCCAGGTGAGAAAATATTACGTCTGTCCCCTCTGTGAAATTTTGGTAAGGCCGGAATCTCATCCCCTCATACACCATTCTCGCAATGCAACGTGGAGCATTCGGATTATGTTTAAAGAATTGGGCGATCACGTTACATGCTCGCTTACAATTCTCTTTGGGTTCCCACAAATTATTTTCGTCGGTATAGTTTTTCCACTTTATTAAGAACTCCAATTTGTTCCGTCGAAGACATGAGTCTAGAATTTCTTCAACTATGTATTCTGGAGCAAGACTGAGGGTGAAATGAGTAGCGGGCCCTGCCATGCCAGCGCGCTACATTATTTATTTTAAAAACGGTCAAAGACTCAAAGTGTGTTATCACACTTTGGAATCATCACATGATGTATTGCAGCCACAGTTGTTGAAGTCAGGCTCGAAAACATCATTTCCTTGCCAGTGGCTCATTGTTTCAGCTAAACTTCCTTGCACACCTCTTCAATATGCCAGACTCGGAACTTGGTCGAATTGCAAATGTTCATTTCCACCAGTTGGCCTGGCTAACCACTGTACCCTTTACTGGTTCTCTCCTTGGGGGTGTTCCCGCCAAATACACAGTGAGTCCGACTTCTTTTTCATGGTCCTCTTTTGGCAGGTTTATACTAACTGCTTGAAAGAAATTTGCCACAACCTTATCTAAATGGGAGGAGCTGAAGAATGACGCCTCGAAAAGCGAGCGGGATAAGCAAAGCCATGTTCTACAACATCTCGCAATGTCAGTGCCCAGAACACCATTGCCAAAGCTTCAAGATGAGGCATACACTGCTCTCTTCAATTATCATTTCATTGACCTGCTGGCATGGGTTACTTATGGTGACATTCCTGATAACCCACCACCCATCAAAGACTGGATGCAGATGCCGCATATACAACATATGGTGAGTGCATGCCAATCTGACTGTTTGCTAACTGGCTGAGGTTTCTCAAGGATAGGAATTTAATACTGTCTGACTGGCCGAAGTTGATCAAGGATGCTGAAGCAGATCTTCGGGAGGTGCAATGCACAACTGAAACAGATAATAGAGCCAACGCACCTGGTTATTTGCAATGCTTCAAGGTCCTTTCTGCTCATGCACAGAAGAGGAGCTCTTCATGCTGGTCTTACAATTTTGCTGCAGCTGCCTTGCATATATCAATCCTCATAGATGTTCGTGGGCTTTTGCTGATTTCAGCCTTCTTACTGATCTTTGAACAGGGCAACTTAAGTATTACCTCTCCACTTTTGGATGAGTTGTACCCGTAAGTAGCTGGTTAGAAATCACATCAGACCCTCATTCATTTTGTTTATAGAGAAGATGAGGAGGCTGGTGTAAGACCCCCTCTGAATCTTCCATTTAAAGGCAAGAAGAGACCAAAGTCCTTGGAGGTCCCTCTATGCGCTGCACTGGGGATTTCCCCCCTGTGTTTACTTTTAAAAACACCACTCATTGAGCGCCCCATTAGCAAGAAATCCATATTTAATGTAAGCCACCTGTCCAACAGTCCAAATTGAATTCACCATGCCATATCCATAAATAGGTCTGGCAAGCTCTAGGAGTCCCTCATCCTGCTCTTCTTGCACAGGTGGAGAAGGTGATCTGGAGAGCTCTTTTCTATGTGGCCAAAAACCCAGACTCTTTGGAAAGTATACTTGCAAAGGCATTGCGTGATGCCATGGGGATATTGGAATCTGTAGGTGGCATCAGCATTGAGTCTGCATCATGGCTGGGGCCAAGCAGTGGGAGGAGAGAGGAGGAGGAGGAGGAGGAGGAGGAGGGTGAAGAAAAGGATCAAGCTGTAAATATCCCTTCCCCTCCCAATCCTATGTTTCCACCTGCACCTACACCAATCCATGGGATGGATCCTTCTCCAGGGGCTATGGTTGCTAGTCAGGTAAATGGGGCTGGAGGTGACCAAGTGATGAATGGAGCCATTCCAGATATTGAGGGACACCAAGCAACTGGTGAGCAGGGCTCCAGTGAGCATGGCTCTGGTGAGCAGGGACTTTCAAACCCCCAAGTGGTATGTCCATCTCATCTGCTAAGGAGATCCCTAGCCCAAAGCTAATGCAAATCAGCAGCCAGCTAGGAAGTCAGCTCGACTGGTACAGCAGCCAGTGCAAACAGTGAGCCCATACACTGGTGTTAGCACAGCCCCAGCATCCAAAAAACGGACAAGACGTAGCAAGACGAAGGGCAAACTCCAGGGTGGAGCCAAGCTCCTCTCCAAGCCCAAGCCATGTCTTGATGGTCATGCTGGAGTGTATGAGATTGTTGACCTTACCATCTTGCCTGAGATTATCGAAGACCTGGTGAGTCGATATCCTAGACCCAGCAGTCTAAGTTGACCTAGGTTACACATCAGACAGTATATGGTGGCAAGACTTTCACCACAGACAATAATAAGGGCATGCAGGTATGTGAGGGGCTTTGTACAGGGCAGTCAGTACTGCAACTTTGCTCTCCAGAAAATTTTACCCCAAAATGTTGCTCTACTGTATGGTCTGGACTGTGATATTCCATACATTTACACTCCGTGCTTCCATGTAAGTTTTTCGCTAACATCATCTACAGCTCTAATCACAGCTATAGGATGAGGAGGCACTTGCTTTTTTTCAGGCTGTTCTAAAGGCGGTTGAAAGTGACTATGATGAGCATGGTATCCCTCCGCATCTTCAGGGAGACAACTCTAGCTCTACATTTCAGATCCTGACACATAGTGCGTGCATCTCAGCACGTCCACGATTTATTCAAGAGGTCTTTTGCACCAAAAATATTGTGGTGACTCACAAGCCTCCTTATCAAAAACTGGAGTTTGATGAGCATGGCATGTGCAGTTCATTGCACATTGTTTGCTAGATGGCTGCATCCATGATTGATCATTTTCTTTCATGGCAGACCATTCAGTTCTTCAAAATGAGGAGGCGACAAACTGCCTTTACATTGGTACACCACAGGATCTTCTGGACAGCCATAATGCTGGTGTAGTGGATGGCAAGATACTCAATGTGTTAGATTTCCCATTTCCATATCCACCCCCAGGTTGTACCCCTTTGGAGGCGTTAGCAATGGATGTTAGCGCATTCAGTGCAACAGTGGATATGGAGTTTTGCAAAGTTTCCCTCCACCCATTTCCATTTGCAAGCACCTCGTGGGGGTTGGCTGCTACTTTTAATGCCCACCACAAGCTCCATATCGACACAGATGGGTTTGCCATGCGCATGGAGGTGAGAAACAAGGGTGGATGCAAGTGGTGGGTCATTGCAACTCCAAGAAGCAAAAATGCGCTGGCCAGAATTTCTCTTTTTGAAAACTTCGATAGCAGCTTCATTGACACAGAGAACTTTAAGTTTGAGGCCATCCTTCTGACAGCTGACATGGAGCTGTAAGTGGTGTTTAAGCTGTATCTGTTATCATGACTGAAACACTATGTCACCACAGGCATATGCGGCCTGGTACCATCCATGCAGTTTTCACCCCAGAGTCCGCTATTTGCTTTGGGAATCACTTTTACGCAATCAGCACTATCACCGACACCTTTTTTTCATTGATCCATTCATTCATCGGCAGCAGCATTATAACCAATACCCAGCATACAAAGGACTCAAGGATGCTCCTTAGACGGATTCTTGTTTTTATTCATGCAGCAACAGTGGGAGCTGGTTTTGTTGCAACGGCAGATGAGCCATTCCCACCTCTGGAGCACATCCCTGCTTTACACACACCTGATGGCACTGTTGGCTTCTTCAACCTCATCAACAGTGCTGAGCTTGCAGATGTTCTCCATCCACAAAGCTACTCACAGGTGGGCTTGTGTGTGAAAGAAAGAGCTGCCATGGTGCATGCTCGTAGATTGGCTAGACAGCTTTGGCACTGGTTCTGGTGCAACTACGACATCAGTACTGTTTCTGCAATCACTTGGGAAGAGCATCCGGAGCTATACTGGAGCGTGCAGGATCACTTTTACTTCAAGGGACTAGCTTACCAAACCATGGCTATACGTCGGTGCAAAGAGATTGCTGAAGGCTCTAACATGCATTTGAATGTAAAGGAATGCACTGCATTGAAAGTTCATGGTGTTATCAAAGAAGTTTTCTCCAACAATGGGTCATTCTGGCAGGCCTGGCATACAATTGACAGTCCTCGTCTCTCTCTCACCTCCCTGTGTTGGACAGGATGGATGGACAAAGACTTCACAGTCTCCATAAAAAGCCAGCCAGTGCCATACCCTTCAGGCAAATTCCGTGAGCTTACAGTTCTTTTTGGTGTTGCATTGGCTAATCTAAATTCACCCAAAGGTAAACATGGGAGGACCCCGCACGATCGTGACATTCCAGATGACATAAAAGAGCTCCTTGATTTGGCAGACCAAGGGTATGGAAGCAGTGAAAATGATGATGATGATGAAGATAATGGTAAGCTACCAGGCCCTGTACAACTAAGATCATTGACCTACCATTTTGTACAGGATACAGAAGGAAGCGGGCACGAAAGGAAAGCTAGAGGCACTCATACCGTGGAAGCAAAGTAGACTCCTTTTCATGAGCATGGGTGTTGGAGATGTGGACTCAGATGGAATTTCCTTTGGTGTTCATTTTTATTCTCCTGTTAGTGTTCCATATTATTCATCCCAGGGGACTATTAGACCTATCTGCTTTTTATTGTTTTCATTCTGCTTCTCTGATGTTTTCTGTTGTCATGTCACTTCCAATGATACGGTGATATTTGAGGTTCCCCCAGTTTGTAAGATCCCTCGGAACATGTAAGACAATGATTTATACCACAGCAGAACACCATCGTAAGCCGTGGCTTTTAGTGGTTTGAATATATCAGACCTCAGTCCCAGTGAAAAGTCGGTTGAGCTGGATCAAGCTGAAATGAGGGAAAATGAGCCCCCTGTAAATTAAAACAAATGGCTTGACCTCGCTCGAAATCTCAGACAAAAATCAAGCCAGATCAAGCTATTTCAGTGATACAAAAGCAGGTATTTGATTGGGCTCGATTTTATACTACATTGGTGCTGCTACTACTACCGCTACCCTCACCGCTACCCCTGCACTACCCTTGTGTGCTGCTGCCCCTACAACTTCCCGTAACATGTTGCCACCGCCGCTCCTGGTGCTTTCCCTGCTGTTGACGCCTCCCCTGCCACTATCCTTTGTTCCCCTGTTGCTGCTGCTTCCCCCGAGACTGAAAGACTTGGAGTTGGCCCCAAACTCCTGTGATTTTACAGGTCAGTAGCATTATTAGAATGAGAATTAGCCACATACCTTTTTCAATTAACTCAGGGTGGCAGTAATTACAGTGGCGCTCGTGGTTAGGATATAAGAGTGATATAAGTTGAAACTATAAATATAGGTTAACATGCACGCAGAGCATTGAGCGAAGTTGGCAAAGCATGCACAATTACAAATATGACCTGAAATGATGCTAAGAAAATGAGCATTGCAAGTTGGGATAAAAGCACATATAGTCAGGTTTGACTTACTTGGTGACCTGGTTACCATCGGGCTGCCGATTGACATATGACTATACGACTTGTGTCGCTACAAGCTTCTACTTCTATATCGACACCTCCATCCGAGTATCAAGATCTTCAGAATGAGGGACGCGTGGCGTATGTGTGGGATATTACGACAGAGTCAAGAGAAGACATCATTGTTGTAACTGAGTATTGAAGAGCCAAGCATTTTTTGTGATTCGAATCTGTCTGGAACTGTTCAAGAACTGGCAAGGAGATGGGCAGAGGTGGGAGGTGGGGATGCTGAACTGGCATTGTGTAGCGAGGTCTGCGAGGAGATTCACCATGTGAGTCATGGATGTGCGGGAGAGAATGTGATTGCCGTGCATCATATGCATTGATTGCAACCACACAGTGGCCATGAGATTCCTCAGGTATCCCAAGCTTTGTCTCCTCCTCATTAGTAATGGAAATCTTGCCAGAGAAGTCCTGAACCTTGAGTGAATCTGTATTTGATTCCCAAGATAGATGCTGCTCTTGCAAGTGATGCCGCATATTGTACTTCCAGTGCACATCATGGCAGAACTTGCACGTAATGGGGACATTGGTACAAGGTTTCTGCTTCGATATCTTTGATGCTGAACTGACCTGGAGTTAAGGAGAATGTGTTGTTGAGAAAGTAGCGTGTCGGGAGGTCAGGGTTCCACTGAGACTCAGGGTTTCTTTGTTGATGCCATGAGATGCCGCTCATCCCTTGCTGTCCTGCCGTTCATCAATACAAGCCACAACAATCTCCTCATTTGGGGGGGGGGGGGGGGTACGTCATATCAACCATGTCCATGATCAGCCAATCTGCCACCTCTTGTTCAAGGTCAAACACTGGCAGTTCTTAGTGTTTGTTATTGTTTAATAATAGCATATCACCAGATATCAACGTCTCAACTTTCATGTTCGCTGTTCAGCCTCACTCCAGGTAGCCACATCGCGTTGAAAACTGGCCCCTAGGTATGTTTATTTTCTTATTACTTTATTGTCTTTTCGCCCAACTAACTAGTGTATTCATTTGCATATCAGTTGTAACTATTGTATAACCTCGAGATGCGCATCATGTAGAAAAGGGCCCAAATGATGAGGAACATCAGTTGGGCCATAGGTATGTTTTTTTTCTTATTACTTTCTTGTTTTTTTTTGTTCAACTAATGTATAATCATGAGATGGCACACCCACATCACCCCTCCGAGAACTGGATAACAAATAGCAGGACAATGAGACAAATGGCATGATGATGAGACGGCAACGAATATGAATGACAGGGGAGGGGGGAAAATGATGAACCACATGAACAGGGCCCAAACGATGTCTATCATCATTTGAACCCCGGGTAATTTTTTTTTCTCCCATGTTTCTTTTTGCTAACCAATTATTTTCTAGACTCTAGACATCTTGTAATCACAGAGCCCACCCCAACAATGGAGGACAATCGAGCACCCCAACAACAAGGCACAGGATGATGGCCACCACAACCACCAGAGCACCCCCAACTGCCGCCACGAGCAACTGCTCGCGGGGTGGAAACGGGGAGCAATGACGATACTCCCCATCCATCATGGTCCATTGCTTACATCTAATGATCTAACAATCTTTTGATAGTTTATCTATGTTTGAAGTTGAACGACGCTCATGCATAGGTAGGTCCATCCATTATTTTCTGACCCTTATGCTAACACCTTTGATGTAGTATATACTAATGTATCTATACCTCGACATGTTAATACCATCCATATATATCCAATTTCATTACTTTTCTTCACCTCCCTTGTCACTAAGCTCCAAGTGGCCGAGGTCCAGCCTAAGCCAGCCTGAAGCCATCTTCACTCAGGCTTGCATTTTCAAAAGCCTGGGCCCCTCAAAGCCAGGCCTAAGCCACAGCTTTCAGGCCAAGCCAAGCCATCACAACACTAGATGGGTCATCTTGAAACATGAGTTTCGCACTTCTGCCTTTGATGGTTTTAACTATTTGCTATAGCTTCAGTGCCTCAGTCATTGGCTGCCAGAGCCTGATACAAATTATCGGTGAGTCTCCTATTCTTTCCCTTCTGATCCACCACTGATCATGCCGGTTGCCGCAGGAGAGGACACTTTATCATTGGTGAATATGTTGACAAGGTGACAAACAAACATTTCACAATGTTTCCATGGCATGTCAGTGTTGTTTAGCGCTGATCTTTATCATGAGGGCTGACTTTTTCTTTTGATAGTATGCGGTATGGCTCTCCGTCTTCATTTGAACTTTGATGTGCTTATAACCCATAGTTTGGTGACAGGTCAGGTTATTTCTAAGGTAAAACTATGGTTACCTGAGATCATTCAGACCATCATAAGGTTAGTCAGTATCGTATACACGTCAACGGCACAATCTGACCCAGTCATGCAGTAGTCTGGCAAGCCCCAATTCCGAAACTACGGCCAACTCTCTCGTGCTGGTTGCCCATGGTGCAACTGGAGACCTTGCGAGTCTCCAAGAGATGAAAATTAGTAATCATTGATTTTTTCGTCTTTCACATCTGCCATCTCATGCCCTTTGTCAAAGAAATCTCACATAATGTCCTTATACTTGATACCGCATCATATGAGCATGCCCTCTATTTATCAGGTCATCGAGGAATCATGCTCAACCTGAAAACTAACAGAGCTCTGGCACAGGTCCACCCTCTCCCTTGAAAATTTGTTACGCTCCTTGACCGCCTCCTCCCTGGCCTTACCTGCACCCCCCTCTCCCACGACCCCTGATGCCCCACACCCCGCACCTACAGGCAGACTTATGCAGGTGATGGGCATTAAACAACTGTCGTCTGCGTTGATTTGGCATACTAGCGATCTCAATCTTGATATATGGGTGTTGTGCTTTGCATTGAAGGGAGAGCTCACTTGTGAGCAGCTCGATTGGGGTTTGGGGATTGGGATGGGATGTGGAGTGTGGGTAATCATCCACTATGGTCCCGACTCTCCCTCAGGCCCGCCTGGAACCCACTTGCCGCCATCTCCACCCCCACAACCCCCAGCCCAACTCCTCCGCAACCCTCTCTCATCACTTGGTTGATTGATCTGCTTGAAGTTCCATCCTCCATGATGCTAGCCCGGTTTGATTGTCTAACCCATTCCTCCCAATGATTCACCATGATGGCATCACCACCACACGAAGCTGTCACTGAAACATTTCGCTTCTTGTACATATCTCCACTGTGCCGCCTTTTATCATTGAGTTTTGACGTGAGTGTGAGCTCATCTATGTATGTTTTTGGGGTGGAAGATGAGGCTGACTATTTCATTATGCTATTTCATCTTATGTTCCCGGTTCCTTCCAATCACTACCTGGAATCACGCGATATACATATTCAGCGCCATGCATATTTGCCTATATGTGATTACTTTTGCATAGAATCCACTATGCGTATCTTATTCATCTCGACAAGCAACTGACAAATGTATGTACTATCTCTGCCCTGCCTTGTTCAACTAACTTGACCTCAAGGCATATAGATCGTGCTTACCATTTCTCATTACTTGTTGACCGCCCGGCAGCCCAGGCTTGTAGGAGAGCTCTTGTAATTGCTCTCTCTGTTTTGAGGTATGATTCCATTATTATTCTTTCGTGAAAATGTTTGTTTAATAAATATCTACAGGTTTGAAACCAGGATCAGCGGCGTGATTCTGCTCAAAACTGTGAAACTAGCTGAGTGGCCTAAATTTTACATTTTGGCATGCAGAGCACGACGATTCCTGGCGGGATCCCCACCCCCACCCCTTCCTGCAGTTTGCAGTTAAGGATTCTGCTCTGCTGCTTTCTTGATCAATGATATCCACCTCCAGGTCCTCCTACCACATCTTGACTTGGTGTCTTTTAGCAGCGCTGAAAGACTGCAAAGGCCCTCAAGAAACTTCACAACCTCATAGTGTCGAGAGCGGTGAAGCAAGCCTCTCTAGGGCAACCATTGACTTATATGACAGGTCTATATTTGGCAGATCCAGGTCAGGATCAATATACAGCTACGGAATGGAGGCTATGATATCGAAGAACTTACTCCTGGACGCTGATTGGCCACCGTGGAAGCTGCATAATCTAGTTTCAATCACCTGTCACTTGTCTCACCGCCATCATGGAAGACCTTGCCATGTTGAGAATGTGAGGCATCAGAAGTCAAAGCCATTATCGGGCACCCGATTCCGGCCCGAGGCTAAAGCTAAGGCAATAGCAAGATTGCAATTCACAGACGGCAGTGGCGGGTCGACATGGATGCTCCTGGGTGAAGGATAAATTTGTAGGGACATGGATGACAATCATGCAGTGGAGGAGGGGATTGGGTAGAGGAGGAGGGGAAGAGAATGGCCTAAAGGATACTGGTGGTGTTATATCGGCAGAGGGCAGCAGGATTGCCAACGAAGCCAAGGGGATGTTGGGCACAGTCATGGGAAAGGCGAGGTTGTGGCAGCTTCTGCTTTGAGATTCCATTGTTGCCTGGGATGATCATAGCCATGGACAAAATTGGGCCACACTCAGATCTGCCAGGGCGTACTTGAAGCGAATGGGTGTCAACGCTTTGGCAATTTGACGAATATATGGAGTGCTGTACGTACTGAGTGAGCTTGAAGGGCAGAGGCTGGAAATTGAGAGATTGTTTGCATGAAAAGGAGGGTGACGGTGGAAAGATAAGTGGTACTAGAGTTTAGAGAAAAGCCATGTGTATTCAAATTTGTCTCCGTGTGCATCACTTCATTCCCACCTCTACATCAGGCATGTCTCTCACCTTACCCTCCCCCATTCCGGCTGTGTATGTCTTACAATGCTGTATACATACGCTAATGGTTGCGTGTAGTAGGGTTTCTCAGCAGATGAAAGCGTGTATGTGATCTCTGAACCCATTATTCAATGTTGGGACCGATCCACTCCTGTAAATTTGGAGGAATCAACCCAAACTTACCAAGTACTGAGCCCTGCATTATACATGGATGTGAAATCTTCTAGACACTTGCAACACATGGCGGCTACACAGGAATTGTTACAATTTTCCTTGTAACTCATGGAACCTGACCGACCCAACCGACCCAACGATCCCCTCCAGACAGGAGGCACTACCTGATTCATGCCTAGGGCATGTCCTTGACACCAGACACACACACGATGCATGCTGACTGCATGCATTCGATCCCCTTCCCGTGGAAGGCACCCTTGACGCATGATGACTCCATGCACCCAAACCCATTCCCACACATGCTGTGATACGACAGCCTCCTGACATGAGGTCCGTGACGTTGGACTCTCATGATCGACATGCTGCGCCGCAGCACTCTGTGACATCGGACACCTCATGCAAGGCATGAGGCTTATTGTTTCTATTCATGCCTGATACGCATCTACCTTTCCGATTGGATGATAAGGACCTTCCTACTAGTATAAGTACTGCGACTTGTAGTAGGGATGTCCTTAGTTTAGATCTAGGCAATTAACAGCCTTAACTTGCAACTCACAAACTTACTCGAAACCACTAAGGAAGCCCCTTAGTGCGTGAACCTGAATGACTCTATGCAGAAGCCCTGCTAGAGTGCACTACCTATCTTACGTCGGATGCTCCGAGTAAGACTAGTGCCGAACGACTCGTCGAGGAAGCACCTCGTCAAATGACATCGACTAGATCAAGTGGTTGAGGCTTTGCCCTTAACAGGAATGGTGTCTGCCAAGTCACTTGCAAGGTTCTATGCAGGAGGAGTGTTGCGGCAAAGGAGTGTTGCGGCAAAGGAGTGTTGTGGCAAAGGAGTGTTGCAGCAAAGGAGTGTTGCAGCAAAGGAGTGTTGCAGCAAAGGAGTGTTGCAGCAAAGGAGTGTTGCAGCAAAGGAGTGTTGCAGCAAAGGAGTGTTGCAGCAAAGGAGTGTTGCAGCAAAGGAGTGTTGCAGCAAAGGAGTGTTGCAGCAAAGGAGTGTTGCAGCAAAGGAGTGTTGCAGCAAAGGAGTGTTGCAGCAAAGGAGTGTTGCAGCAAAGGAGTGTTGCAGCAAAGGAGTGTTGCAGCAAAGGAGTGTTGCAGCAAAGGAGTGTTGCGGCAAAGGTATGCACTGTGCAGGTGGTTGCTCCACGAAGTTAAAGTGTGTATCCCCTGCTCAGCATTTGTTGCCTTCTAAAACCTCTTGAGTTCTTATATCTGCAACTCTTAGGTTACAGAATGCAGAGCAAGGCATTTCCATCCAGCATCACTACATATGGCCTGGGCCATGCATATGACGACACGCATTATTTATAATCTTGTTCAACGAACCCATTCAGTTGCAGCACTTGCTATATTTCTTCTACCTTATTCTATGCAGATGTAAACTGGTATCATGCTAGAATCCACTACCCATGGTCCCATGTACTGAGCTTGCCCAGTGCCGGGGCCCACTTATATGATTATCTCACATTTCGGCGTTGTATCATTGGTAAGCTTATAATATACACTGCTGGCTATCTGCCACAAGCCTTCAAGAGGCCACAAGAGGCTCTGTGCTACACCCATTTTGAATTTTAATACTTATCTTGATTTATTTTATTTTACAGATTTTCCATTCAACCAAGTTCAACCAAAAACACATGGGACAAGAATTTCTGAAAACTCTGTATTATTTGATGTTTGTTTGCAAGGGGTAATCCAACATTTCAAGGCCCCAATTTGGCACTGGCCCGCTTGAAGTTTTGAACAGTGAGTAGTAGGTGCTAGTAAGTGTTGCTGACCACTGCAAGCAGCATTTCCTACTGCCCAGAATTACCATGCCCCCCCAGATGGTATTCTTGCCAACACTATTAGTACTAGTACTTCTTGCTGTCATGTCACCCTATATATGCTCTCACTCCTGTCAATTCTCATCCACTGCCCAGGCTGGACTCACAAGACATCAAGCTGGATGTGCCATTTACAAAACTGCTCAGGCTCTTAGGATGGAGCAGAGAAAGGCAAAGGTCATTCAAAAGGAAACTGTATCCAGTCTTCAGTTACGGAAGGAGAGAATAGGAGTGAGAACTGATGTATGTCTTCAAGTTCTTGCTATTGCAAAGGTTGTCATCACTGATCACTACTATACTCCCCCACTCTTTTAAAGAATCATGAGGAGGTCACAGTCACTGTTGACATTTGTTCCAACATTGCTACCAGTAGTTTGAATGGAGCCCATCCTAATCCTAGTAATCCTTCAGATTCAATTTTGGAGTTGCCAGGTGACCTAACAGTTTCTGCTCAACTTTAATTCAGACTAAACTTCTGTCTCCTGCAGGCCCAATGTTAACACAATCAGGAAGACCAAAGAGAAATTATAGCCGTCCCAAGTGTATAGAGGATACACAGCCAGCTGCCCCTACACCCATTCAGCAACTCCCCACACCTCTCCCTTTAATCCGTTGGGTGATTCTTTATGTTCGAGACATCATGCGCTTGGTGGTTAATGGTTTTGGTGTTCTTCAAGAATACCATCACTGTCCTTCTTATGATCCAGACAGGCATGTCACTCCAGATGACTTAGCAAATTTTAGGACAGGAGATACTTCTTTGTATCCTAAACCACATGACTTGCTTCATCCTCCTGCCCCTTGGCCTTTTGAGAATATGTCGAAATATCTACTCATGAACTGGGCAAACTCTGGCAGCACCCAGAAGACTGAGGCTGAGATTATGCGCCTTGGACAGGAGGTTTTAGCTTCACCAGACTTCAAGATAGAGGAGCTGGGGTCATTTAATGCTCACAGAGAAAATCAACTGATGGACAAGGCTTTTGCCAGCTCTAGTGACACAAATCCCTTTTCTAGTGGTGGGTGGAAGGAGGTCAAAGTTGATATAGAAGTACCTGTGGCCTCAAGAACCAAGCCGTCTCCTCCTCCTCGTCAATTTTCAGTCCCAGGCCTCCACTTTCATTCTCTAGTTGAAGTAATCAAGGAAGCATGGAGTGAGGATTCTGCTAAACATTTCCACCTCTCCCCCTTCAAGCAAATCCATGTCCATCCAGAAACAAAGGCAGAAACTCGTGTATTTGATGAGGTCTACACTGGCGATGCATGGATTAAGGCACACGACGATCTTCAGAAGCAACCGAATGAGCCAGAATGCAATCTAGAGAAAGTCATTGCAGGCCTCATGTTCTGGTCCAACTCCACGCACCTTGCAAGTTTTGGTAACACCAGTGTATGGCCACTATACATGTATTTTGCCAATCAGTCAAAGTATATCCAAGCTAAGCCAAGCTCTGGTGCCTGTCATCATGTAGCATACATACCTTTGGTGGGATGTCTCACTGTCTTTCATTTACTCCTGTTCATCATCCTCCTATTCACAGCTTCCCAATAGCATTGATGAATTTTTCATGGAATTTGCAGCCACATCAAGTCAGAGATCCACCCTCAAAACTCACTGCTGGCATGAGCTGTTGCAAGAAGTTTGGCATCTATTGCTAGATGACGAGTTTTTGCATGCTTATGAGCATGGCATTGTTCTGATGTGTGCAGATGGTATCTAGTGATGAGTTTACCCATGCCTTTTCACTTATTCTGCCGACTATCCTGAAAAGTAAGTCTAATTTGATGCCTTCTTCAAATTCAATCAGTCAAACCATCACAATGACAGGGTGAAATTGGGAACCACGCATAACAAAGGGGACCGGATATGTCCTCAGTGCACAACTCCTACCGCTGAGTTCAATAAATTAGGACATCAGCAGGATATGAAAGGACGCATCACTCAGTCGCGATCATACCTTTCAAGCCTTGTGAACAGGGCCCGTGATTGCATCTACTGTGCAGGGTATACCATTAATGCCACTGCAGTGGAGCGCATGCTCCACCCTATGTCTTTGGTTCCAACAGTGGTAAGCAGCTTAAATGAGGTGTTGATGCTTCATAAATCTAAAATGTGGCAAAAGAATGCTTTCGTGGAGAGGCTGGGTCACTTTGGATTTAACCCCTACCCAATGCTTGTTGTCGATCTCATGCATGAGTTTGAGCTTGGTGTCTGGAAGGCTACGTTTACCCACATTATTCGAGTTTTACATGCTGCTGCTCCGGGAGGTGGAGCTGTGGTGAAGTTGAATCAAAGGTGGGATTTCCTAGTCTTGATGAAGCCAAGCCCATTTAATGTATAAAGCAGATTTTGTCAGATACCCACTTATGGATTAGACACTATTCAGCATTTCTCAAATAATGTATCAGAAATGAAGCAGATGGCTGCAAGAAATTTTGAGGATTTGCTTCAGGTAAATCAGTGTGTATCCATTATTTTAATTTTAAAGGTGAGTTTACCTGTCATACCAGAATATGATACCTGCAGTGGAAGGCCTACTCCCTGAACCCCACAACGGCAAGCTTATGACACTACTCTTCCGTTTGGCTGAATGGCACGCGATTGCAAAGCTTAGGATGCACACGGATTTTACTCTTACTCTCCTGACTCAGTCCACAACAACAATAGGGAAAGAATTGCGTTCATTTGCAGAATGGACCCTGGCGTTTAATACTGTTGAACTACCGTGAGAAGCAGACGGCCGAGGTCGTCAACGGAATCACAGAAAGCTGACATCTGTCGCTGCTTCAAGCGCTGCTAATCCACCCTTCGGGCAGGAGTCAGAATCCCAGTTACCAAAAACCAAGCCACCAGTGCAGAGGGTGAGAAAGGTTTTCAATTTGTTTACTTACAAGCTGCATGCGCTGGGGGACTATGTGCAAACTATACATCTGTTTGGCACAACAGATTCGTATTCTATGCAAATCGTAAGGTTTTAGAAAATCAGCTCCTCCATGTCGTACTCTAAAAGGCAGCATTTCCCCCAGGGGGAGCTTTCCCACCACCTTGTAAAGTGTTTCTATCATTGGACCAACAAGAAGGATGCAACACAACAAATTGCGAAGCATGAATGATGCCATACCCAATTGCACCATGCCAAAGAAGCTGCAGCTTTGCCCAGAAGACATCATCCCCACCACGTTGCTTTCTTTGAGAATGACCCACTTCCATTTAGCAGGGTTGACTTGCACCATCACCTTAGTGATTCTAAGAATTTTCCTCATCACCTGCTGAGTTTTGTTCATGAACCACGAAATGATCCTGCCAAGAAGGTATCTTTACTTTTAATCTTGCTGTGCTCACAATCTCACCACGGTCTACAGAATTTCATACCAAGACTCAAGGATCATCTGCTGTCCAGGGTTCTTCATCATGAGTTTGATGGAGATGAGGCTCAGTACACCTCCCAGGACCGCAGCACTATTAGGATTATTGGGGATCAAATTTACTCGGCCAAGGTTCTACGTGTCAATTATACAACCTATGACATTCAGTGGGATCAGGACTCAATGAACCCTTGTACACATTGTGACGTCATGGTCCACTCGACAGAAACAGGACCAGATGCTCACAAGTACTGGTATGCTTGCGGTCTTGGAGTGTTCCATGCAAAGGTGATGCACAGTGGGCCAGAAGCCCAGAACCACTCCATTCAACATATGGAATTTCTCTGGGTTCGGTGGTTTGGCATGGAACCAAACTACCATTGGGGTTTCAAAACTGCAAGATTGCCAAAGGTGGGGTTCATACCCGATACTGATGATGCCGCATTCGGATTCCTAGATCCTTCTCTAGTCATCCGAGGTTGCCACCTCGTTCCCTGCTTTGCCAGTGGCTGCATGCCAGACTTGCTAAGTACCTCATCCCTCACTGCTGCACGTCAACCAGATGAAGTTGACAATTGGGCAAATTACTATGTCATGATGTAGGTTGCTACTTAATAGCCATCGTACTGCAAAATTTAACATCAGTCAGTTTTGTAGATAGGGATATGTTCATGCGATACACCAGCAGTGGAATTGGGCATGCAGCAGTCTCTGAGGCAAAATTGAGTAATGATGACGATGCAATGGACGTCGATGAAATGCTTTCATGGCAGGTGCTGCCAATCAAGCAAGCAGCACGGATCGGATGGACTTGGAGCCGCTTCTTAGGGATGGAGACATCAAGTTGCTGGACGAACTGCAAGAAATTGCCCGCAGATCAGAAATGGAGATAGCTGGCAATCAGGATGAGGCACAAGGGCTAACAGACGGTGCCAGTGGCAAAGCAGATGAGGGAGACGATGATGATGACGATCACTCAGACAACTCATCCATAGCTGACAGTAATGAAGATTGTAGCTCTGACTCGGAGGACGATAGGGAAAGTGAGGATGGTTCGGATACAGGGTATGGCGCACTGTAGGATCACTAAAATGAACGAACATCATATGTCTTTGTACCAATCTATGACTTCTACAGCACTGATGCTGTGCCCTGTGCATGACACCGGGGATGAAGCTAGGTCACCGACACCGCTTCCAAGTCTGTTCTTGCTGTTTTGTTGTTATTTCCTTAACGGATGTCTGGTTCCTCTGCTATATTACAATTTGCTATATTATGTTTTGAGAATGTATATGGTTTGCATGTGCTAGAAACTAGCATGATTTGAGATCAACTCTGCCAGCATGTTGTAATATCAAGTGTGAACAGGCAAGATGCCGAATCAGTTATTTACAATGCAACTCACACGGCAGATTGCGACTTGACATCCCTTATAACTATACTCTGCTAGCATGTTGTAATATCAAGTCCAAACAGGGATGAAGACAACATAAGGCAAGAGCGACTGCTGTATGCCAATTGTGAAGGAATATGCTACAACCATTAATACGTGAGGTCTACGTAACATTACACAACAGATTTAAATATTCTACTTCATTGGATGTAGCTATAGCATGAACGAAAACGCGCCCACCCCTTGCTCACAACATGACCTATGTGTCTGGCACATTGCAATACCTAGTAGCAACTAGTAAAGAAATTACAGAAAATGCATTGCAGGTCTGTCGCCAGGTCACAAGTTTACAAAGTACTGCCAGTTGAAATCTCGAAGTTCCATTCAGGCAACCTGAATGCAATGAGTCCTTAATTGTGACTTGATTACGACAGTGTGCTTCAAAGTTACTCAAGTGTGACGGTGCCGTTGTACAGGTAGGTCGAAGGGTACATAATCCAACTATTTTAGATAGCCATGACAAATAGCGGACGATAAAACCAAAGAAACCCTGATCTCCTGATGCTGCAGTCGACGAATTCTGCCTCGTTCGTCTACCTCCACTACCTGTTTTCTTTACTCCTTAACGAAGTAGAGAAAGATTATAAATAGTCAGGAAACATTCAATCCCTTGCAGGGGATAAGATATTAGCCAGAAAGATTTTAGTTGAATGTTTACCAACACAGGAAACCCTCAAATATTCAGTACTGGGAATTCTGACCCCACAGTATGCCTCACTGTCCAATATTTCCATGACCCTGGCCCACTACACCCTTACATTCCATTCAACCAAGACGCCCACCCGAGCGACTGGCCGCCTTCGATTGTCATGGAATTATTTCATGCGTGCGCCGCTTCCCAGTTCAGCAAATCGCAGCACAGCGCTTCAACGATTGACCCCCGACTTCTACTCCGGTCGGGGTAAATGTCCAACGATATCACAAAAGGAACAACAGAAACCTGAGATGGGGGAGATAATGAATTGGATCTCCTTTCTCTGGTCTAGACATATGATGAACAGTAGACTTCGCAACAGGCGCAACAGCAGTATCACGAAGAGGGGAGAGTCCGAGAATGGTTGCACATAGGAATATTTTCTAGCTTCCTGTGATTGCATACGAAGCACCACATACTTACATAGTATATACTGTTCGGAGAGTAATTTTCATGGAACGTCCCTAATTATGGTACCCATACGAGACTGCTTGTATGTAGAATCTGAATCCAGATCTGGAATTCGGACTCAACTTGAACTCGACTCTCAGGCTCGTTGTTCTAACGAGAAGACAGTCGTTTTCTATTGCATACATGCCAAAATCAAAGAAGTCCAAATATTATGCAGTCAGCGTTGGTCGGGGAGGGCCAAAGGTTTATAGAACTTGGGAGGAAGTACGATCCTCGCACTCTTTTGGCGATCTTCGACGCTCATGTTATATATATTTCAGTGCAAGGCGCAAGTCAGTACTAGGTCCTACCAACGTGCTTCCATTATACCTTATTCCTGCGTTCAAGGTATCCAGATTTCCCGGTGCTATTCATCAGAGCTTTGATTCTCAAAAAGAGGCGGAAATTTGGCTAGCTCGTAAGTTTTCTATCTCTTGGCGCATGAGGGTATGTGGAAAGGCATTACAGACTCCGTACACTCCAGCAGAACGATACCGGCCGCAGAGCCAAGATCGGACAATGTGGAGAGCGAAACATACTCCACGAACGCCTCAACCTCGAATGAGCCGAGAGATGGCTTTGCTGAACAGGATTCCTATATTCCCCTGGTTCCCTCATCCGAGATATGGCTTTCTCCAGAACAGAATTTAGTTCTGAATCGGGTAAAAGATGACCATAGTGTGTTCTTCACTGGATCCGCAGGTCTGTTGTATTCATGCTGTCGAAGGAAAACTAACCAAAAGTTCAACCTTTTGAATAGGTACCGGGAAGTCGGTCTTGCTACGTGAAATAATTCGTGTGCATGGAGGTGGTCCGTCTCCTTCTCTTGGTATAACGGCCTCTACAGGCATAGCTTCCGTTAATATCGGAGGAACTACACTTCATTCATGGGCTGGAATCGGTCTTGGACAGGAACCTGTAAAAAGTTATGTTGGTAAATTCTTTGGCCAGCCAAAATTTAGAAATGTTCTGGAACGTTGGCGGAATGTCAAAACCCTGATCATCGATGAAGGTACGTCAAGCTAGTGCAGCAAGAACTGCTCCTTGTGCTCACAGGTGAATCAAGTCTCAATGATTGACGGTGACCTTTTCGACAAACTCGTACGTCTGTGATGTCATCCTTGATAATGACAATCAATGACTGATCGCCCTTTTCCTTACAGCAGTCAATGGCTCAACTGCTGAGGCATGACCCGCGGCCATTCGGGGGCATACAGGTTTATCCTTCAACGAGAACGTTTTCTTTTGTTAACTGATCTATCTAGCTTGTGCTTTCGGGTGATTTCTGCCAGCTTCCACCAGTGTCTGGGCGCGATGAGACAGGAAAACAAGTTGTGCCCAAATTTGCATTCGATGCGGAGAGTTGGGATGCATGCGTAGGACCACCTGTAACGTTGACCCGAGTGTTCCGTCAGAAAGACCAAGGTCCCACATCGTGTGTCATTGTGACCGCCCTTCTGATATGGTTGATTGCAGCTTTTGTTGATATGTTAAATGACATGCGCTTTGGTAGAGTGAATGCCAAGACCACAGAGGCATTCAAAGCTTTATCTAGGAAGGTGACATATACAGATGGCATCGAGCCAACAGAACTGTGCGTATAGAGTTTTTCTCATACATAATCATCTCACATTATCACAGCTTTTCTACACGACGGGAAGTGGATAACGCCAACTTTACTCGTTCAAATCATCTCAATACAGAGGCTCATACTTATGTCGCGATGGAATATCCCGGCATCGATTCGAAAGGTGAAAGAGTAAGCAAAGAACACATGGAACGCCTGCTTGAACGCCTTGTCGTACCGAATACAATTCAACTGAAGGTGTGATCTGCGCAAAAATTTGGATTTCTTTTCCTAATGTGTGATGGAATCACAAGGTGGGCGCACAAGTGATGTTAATTAAGGTAACTACCACTACCTGGTCTACCAAGAAGTTCCAGGATGGAGACAATGACTTCTATCTTCCCAGAATCTAATTCCCGGAGAACTCGTTAATGGTTCTGTCGGTCAAGTTGTGAGGTTCTGCACATCAGCAGAAGCCATCAAAGAAAGTACCGAAACAGTCAAGCCGGACGGGATTGGGGGGGCAAAGTCTGCGCCGCCTAGTGACAGAGTCTGGCCTGTTGTTCGATTCATACGTGGGAGAGAGATGATGTGCATTCCGCAAGACTTTACTGTTAATAATGCTGACGGCGGCATGGAAGCGCGTCGCGTACAAGTATGTTCTATGCTACTCCGTGTTCGGACTTTGCGCACCAACATTAATTGTTATAGTTACCCCTGATCTTGGCTTGGGCCCTTAGCGTACATAAATCTCAAGGTCAGACCCTCGAGCGGGTCAGGGTCGATCTCAGGCGGACCTTCGAGAAAGGTCAAGGTGAGATTTTTGCTGTATGCTTATTGTCCCAATGTGAATGATCTGTGACAGCCTATGTTGCACTATCGCGCGCAACAAGTATGGAACATTTACAAGTCCTTAATTTTAATCCTGCGAAGTACGTCTCATACACATGTCTTTGTTCACTTGTTAAAGTGGCCCGTACTTTTGCAGAGTAGTGGCGCACCCCCGCGTTCTTGTTTGGCACAATTGTAACCAGGAGGATATGCACGTTGACGAAGATGACGAAATAGATGATGAGCAAACCATGGTGGCTTACTACACGACATGAAAATTGAGAGAAACTATGATCACTCTGCATCACTTTTTTCAACTATCGGCATTATTGATTGTTAAACAATTAAGCGGGACCCGAGAGTAGTCGATAAATTATAATGAAGGTAATGTTAATTTCAATACCCCCAACTCAGACAACTTCAACGAAATTTGCAGGAAACACTCCTCTCCTAAGACCAATTCTGCCGGCCCACCTGTCCGAGCACAAACTAAGCAAAGAATCATACGACAATAAACTGCACACACCAATCATCAGTACTATCACTCCTCTCTGTAATCACAATAACATCGCCCTTGGAGAACGAGAGGTCACCAGACTGGAGAACCTAATCAGTCAAAAACCCAGTGAAAGGAGCCCAAAATTACCTCGACCGCTGTAAAATCGAAGAGCGCAATTGCACGCGCAATACCGTCAGGAGGTAAAGTTGTGTTGACCAATTCAGGTTTTGGAGTTCTGATGGGAGGATCGTCTCCTCCCAAAGACAGGGAGTCCATGTCGTCATCAAGATCATAATTAGGTGATCGTGACAAGGAATAGGACGGAACAAAGTCATTATACTTTGATGATGCCGCCCAAGCGTGGGGTGTGCTTATTGACTTGACGTGTGCTGGCCGCTTCGGCTTCCTTGAGGACAAAGAAGACTGTGGGGGGTCGAAAGGGTTTACTGAGTCAGCGTCATCCAAATCATGCGAACCGTGACGGTATGCCGGACTACGAAGTTCTGGGTGTGGCATGCGTCGCGGCTCAGGTGAATAGTCTGAGTCGAATCGTGTTTCAAAATGTGTAGAATCACGCTGATCCCAGGTCCTGCTTCGCGTATGAGTCTGAGATACCTCATCCGAGAGAAACGGGTCTGAGTCAGCGTTGCCCCACGTCTCGGGAGGGAAAGAATTTTGACCATTCCTTCTGGATAATCTGGAACTTTCTGCCCCTGGACTAGCCACTCCTCCAAAAGCATAGGTGCCATGGGCAATGCCCTCCTCGATCCATGCATGGGCGCCGGGCATACCCGTACATGAATCAAGTGTGCGAATTAGCGGCATTGCCCAAGAAGGAGGCTCTACAGCTCCGCCGAGGAGGAGTTTAGCGGTGACGGGAGACCTGTACGCCTGAGAGTTTGCATCTTGACGCTCAACGATGACGGATCCTTCGATGGAGATCCCTCCAAAAAGACCCCGAGTTTTCGAGTAACTGTACCTGCACCGGACGTTAAACCATTGCCAGGAAATACTGAACAACTGAAGTACATTGCCGCCATTTTGCCGCTAGTGCTCAATGAACCACTAGCTTCGCCATTCCGACCAAGGGGTCCGAGAGCAATACTCATGTTGCCACCAAGCGTAAGGGAACCAGCGGCCATGAACGACCTCTTTGCAAGCAATTGTATGAGTAACCTGCAGAATGTGTGTTGGTTGGACTTACAATAGCCTGTGAGACGGGAGATCAATCAGTCGAGCCTGATGATGTACAAAAGAAGCTACGGACAGCGCGTGTATTCAGCACAACTAGAAAATCAGTCATCTCAGCTCCGGCTTGACCACCGACTCCTACGCCTGCGGTACCAATTGCGCTCGGTGCGGACCACGCTGAGAGAAGTCAGGGGCATAATCTTGAGCCAATTTAGGCTTTCAGCTTACATCCGTCATTCAATTTGGCAATGACGATTCCGCTGCCAGCTCTCGCTGAGAATAGAAAACCGGCTTTGAAGATTGTGAATATGGCAAATCCTTTTGCATTCTGCAGTACTGATCTGGGGATTACACCATCGAGGCCATTGTTCCCGCTGTCGACGAAGGATCTGACTAGGATAGATGAGATTTGCCAAGACCAGGACTGAGAGAATGGAAAATTACAGATTTTGGCAGCTTTAGTGCACTCCTTCGAGAGAGATTGGGGCAGGGGACTGTTGAGTTTCATTGGAATGTACAGGGATAGTTCAAAGGTGCTGCGGGTCGAAAGTACTCTCAAGTTATACTCCGAGCATAGCTGACATATAAGATCTAGGAATTCTAATTATGGAAAAGCCGTGGTCGGACAATAGCGGACAATGACCGGTGACCCCACACTGCATTCAAGAATCAACCTGGCATCTCCAATTGGCAGGACATTTTCTGTCCTCGATGCCCCTGATGCGCTGGCAGGCATTTTCTTTCTTCGACCAAGTTTTGATCTAAGTCTACAATCTTTTTTCAATTGCGGAACTAAACATCAATCGCTGACAGTTATAGCACCTTGTACATAATACCTTCTGTTTTGGGATTTGGATCATGACGAGCGCTGCCTGGCTGTTCTGTTCAATTTCCCTTTTACTCTACGGAAGCTCGTTTCTTTGGACATCTGTGCAGGCTTCGAACACACCCTTTCTCCCCCAGGTAATAACACGGCCTTTATCTGGAAATACTGTTAACGCTCAACGAATGGCGTAGTCTTTCTTTTTCAACTATAATCAACCCTCACAACCAGTTCCAATACCCGTCACCAGTGCGTTTCGGGCTCCTACGACCTTTTCTGCTATGCTCATGGGATCATATAGCACAATGCGAATCTATTCATCTAACTTGGGGACGAGATGTTGCAACTGGGTATGAAATCTTTTCTTAATTTATTGGTTTGTCATATGTCATGGAATTCCCTCAGGCCCAATCCCACGGCTCCTTATTCCCTTCAAGTATATACGTCGTGTGTCATGGTCTCCATTTATCAGTTGGTCTTCATTGACGTATGTTTTCAGGTCTTTCCTTTTTCCTTTTATTATCGATGCAGGATCGGGATTGAGTTTCGTACGTCCGACTTAAAAATCCTTGTTCGTGATTTTCAAGATTAATCAGAACTGGTCTGTTCCCTTTGCACCGGGCACTGTGGTAAGTAACAGTGTTACATCGTGTCAGCTGGTTGTTTAATGACCCAGGTAGTATCAAATTTGTATGGTTGGACTTGATTTCTTCTATCAATATACGGCAATCTCAGTTCTCTGCGCAGTTTGATAAGAACGGAAATTCAGGGGGGTGTCAAGCCTCCTACACCGTCATCCCCGCATCTTCTCCGAACCAGCCCTCGTGTTCCAATGTTACATTCCCCCTCGGTCCTCTTGACGTTTCCGCTGTGGTGGACAATGGGCCACTTTCACAGTATGGCTGGGTTAATCAAGTATTCCTATTTACCTTCATTCCTAACCCACGTTCATTAATTACTCGTCCTATAGTGTACCGACATCTCTGTAACTCCGAAAAACGGAACTCCTCCGTATACTTTCACAGTAAGCGATGTCCATTTGGCTGACTCACACTCGGTTACAGTCATCATAGGTAGCGCCCGCACTGCATCCTCCTTACAACATCACTAGTAGTGATGGGAGGAGTATGAACTGGACAGTCAGCTTATCTTGGGCTTCTACGTTTTTCATATCCGTCGTTGATGTTGTAGGCAACTCTTGGGCCAATGGGCCCCTACACAGTGGGAATGGCCCCACCTTTTGTCTCGCAGATAAACCCATCCCGTTGAATGGTCCGTCCACTGGTGTCGCGGTGGGCGCTGGAGTTGGCGGGCTCGTAGTTGGGGCATTGGCAGGCATTGCCTCTGCCTGCCTCTTCACGAAACACCGACGACGGAAAGAACGGCACCATGTCGTGGATATCGGGTTAGGTTCCCCCACTGCGGCCTATTTTGATCGGCCAACATACGGGTTATCGTCACATTACAGAGCTGTACCATCCACGGCATCTTCAGGACAGTTTGATTCTTCCATTGGGAGCAGTAACCCTTCGTCCAACAACACCGTCAATCGGCTGTCCCGACCACCACCACATTATCAAATAGAGCCATTCGCTGTGCCCTTAGAGGATGGCACTCTGAACCCCGGCCGCCGCCCAAAATCGAATGTGGTAACACCCGCATCTACCCCGGAACCTCCTGCGGCCAGCTCAAGTCAGGTCTATGTCGTGCACCACGATGGCGGGAGGCCCCCAGTGACCGTTTACCACCAGGATGGAACTGAGGTTGTTGAATTGCCGCCAAGATATATCAGCTCAGATCAAGGTAACACGGACAGCCGGAGTAAGCGAGCGAGAGTCCGTTGATGCAAGGATTCGAACATTGAATGCTTATACACCAGCTTCATACATACTTACCATATATATTCAGCGCATGGAATGCAGAAACTAATTGCTCGCACTTATGCCTCTGATGAAATCCGACGTACTGCCGAGATGACCGTCATCAGGGTCATCAGGAAGTCATCGTGGTTGCATAGTGCACACCAATCGGACATGCTCTCCAGCCGCTGCTCTCGTCCAGGAGTTGCCACCCTGGAATGAGCTTTTCGTTCGTTACTGCAGGCAATGTTGGTTGCAGAGATGGACAGGGCGCGTTTTGAGAATCAGAAGTGGTGTTCACCGACGTTAGCGAACTTAGTCGTTGATTCATTATAGTGATGTCTTCTGGGTTCCATTTCTGAGTGGAAGTAGTTATAAACAAGGCAACGTTTGAAGCATTCCACCTACGCTTGTAGTGACAGCCTTCGAGAACCGAAGAAGTGCGGAAAGCGCCATCTCCAGCTGTGGATTGCCGGCGCAAATTGTTTGGAGAAGTGCTGTGGCGCTGAAATGACGAATGACATCATCAATCAAGAAGGGCGGTCGAGTAAAGAAGCATACGCTTTCATATTGCGAGGAGACTCGACGACACTGCGACCCAAGGCCTGCATCAGGTTTGTGGTAACTTCTTTCCTTAGATCAAAGTCAGTCCGTGAATCATCCCTTTCCCATGTCTCGATAGACCACATTGCCCATCGAGCGAGACACATGTCGTATGAATGATCTGGTTGACCTTCTACTAAACTACTCTTCACGTCGGTCCCTTCCACGAGTGCTAAAACGATACAGTCACATAGGACAATCAAGAAGTCGGAGTGGAGTGAATGTAGATGTTGCAAAAGGGGACTCCACAGAAGCACCGAAAACTCTGGCGGAGTGAACGATTCTGTAGGGAAAGTCCTTTTCCTGTGCCAGACTTCTTAGCTAGACGTCGTGCAGATGAGTAACAACTCACTGTTTGGAGAGAGGAACCAGTGCGCTTTTTTCCAGCAGAGCGTCGCAGAGTTTTTCCAATGTCCACTTTTCCTTAGCATCAAGTTCCCCAGCATCCAAAATGGTTCGGCTCACGCTGTGTTCCCAATCGAGAGGTCCCGCAGCAACGTTCGCGGCTACCTTTACTTCGGCTATCCACCGCTCGATGTCTTTCATGACGGACGTTATAGCAAGTTTATATTGAGACCGCAGAGAAGCATCCCGGGTTGTTATTTTCAGAAGACTTTTGTACTGCTTTAGGATAGGCGCCAATGGTCGCAACGGAGCTGTATAAATTTCGGAAGCTGATGAGGGATTTATAGTTGGGAGAAAATAGTTATGAAGAAGCCAATTCATGGACTGAGGGTCCGACATCAATGTCACGAGACGTGTACGAAACTAGAGAGCGCACCTCTCGTGCCGCCTCACGGAGTAACTCAAGGCTCGGTAACTCCTCATGAGTAGCAGCGTGCCTCAGTTCAACCAGCCACGAGGGAAAACCAAGCTGGTTAGCTATCGAGGCGATGGATCTCGCATACGCCCCAAATTGCAACGGGTCGACGAGACCATTGACTAGCCGGATGATTGCTGATGAATAGCTTTGACGGAGAGAAAGCTGCATTCCCTGCGCGTGCGCTGAGTTGTCCTGTGTAATCACCACTAAAAGAGACAGCGTAGACTCGAGTGCGTGAGGCAATGGCGTTATGGCTCTCCAGGCGGACAACTAAAAAAAATATCTGAGGTTATGAAGTGCCCTGTATAGACGAACAACCCACCCTGTTTATAGCTAGCACATTTGAATCCCAATCATTTTCGTCGGCGTAGATCCATGAGCATACTTGTTCGAGCTCTGTTAGGGAGGACCACGGTAGACGACGTGGAAGTCGCATGCCAACTTAAACGTTTATCTTATCTGCCATGCCACGTGCCTGAATTCGATCATTGATCCGATCATGATCCGATCGTGATTTATGTTCAGTTTAGAATAAAGCAGTACTTGCCTTAGCTTCCTTGATATCGATACTCCTCGACATCACGAGCCTGGCGGGTTTGCTACTCGAGTAAAGGACCCCGTCTCCGGTAGATATATCAAAAAATGCCCTCTTTGGATGTTCGAGGACAGATCGCTGCAGCCCAGATTGCTTTTTATGTCCCTATAACGGCATGCACACT
This sequence comes from Tricholoma matsutake, assembly GCA_026075535.2. NCBI lineage: Eukaryota > Fungi > Basidiomycota > Agaricomycetes > Agaricales > Tricholomataceae > Tricholoma > Tricholoma matsutake. The sequence goes on along the minus strand of AP026540.1, from coordinate 5,689,361 downwards.
CGCCTTAATTTACCGTTATGCGTTCAGACATGATGCTGGATGGTTATTCCTTTGCATATTCTCCTTGAGTGAGTATAGTTATGGTTAAAGAAGTAACTGCAAACTAATCTGCTTGACAGTCCGCATTACAGGTGGTGCATTGCTCGTCGCTGCTGAGCTTGTTGTACCTTCCAAAATCGACTTATTCATAGCTGCATATGTCCTGCAACCTGCAGGACTTCCAGTGCTTATGCTTGCTACTATTGGTTTCCTTGGATTAGCGTACGTGAATCTCTTCGAGTGCATTTTTACCATCTGAACGCTTGTGAACAGTGGGCAGAGCACCTATAGTGAAAATCCAAGGGTGTCCATGATTTTTAGAATGTTCGGATTCCTTGCCCTAATAGCACTTGCTCTAACTATTCCTGGCGGAATAGTTGGTACTCATGTCAAACCTGGGCAAGGTCATGTTGGTTTGACGTTGCGACGCGTGAGTGCTGGCATATTCGCTGGACTCTATGTACTTCTTTTCCTGGCGCATCTCGGATGCTGGACATACCGCTATCAAATGAGGACCTACCGCTTTAAGGTTGGATCTCTTAGTCCCCCTCTCCGTTTCTGTGCTGATGTCCACGCTGTAAATAGCTTCTCGTCGGGCTGACCCTGGCGCTCCCATTTCTGGGCGTTCGCATTGCTTATGCAATACTTGCCGCGTGGTCCTCATCGGATGTATTCGGCTTGCAACCTTCTCCAAACCCTGTGCTTGCAAAATTCAATCCTGCTACCACCTGGGTTCCATTCCTCATCATGTCCCTCATCATGGAATATGTCGTCACTGTTCTCTACTTGCTTTTCAGCACCGTGCTGGCGCGAAGACACCGATAGAATGATATTATGCTTGTACATTTGTCATGCATACATACCACGACCTATACCTTCACCGGGTTGTACGATTTCCACGATACATCATGTTAATATCTAAGTAGAGATTAAGAAATTGCAACGAACGACAATTATAGTGTGTATAGAAGTTGGTGGACATAAAATACACAACTTGGACCAGACTTCAAAAAGCTTCAAACTCCAAGTCCATCGGTAGTATAATCGATACAATTGTGGCAGAAGCAAGAGTTGCGAGATTACGCTTGGGTATAAGTGAAGTCACACAGTTCATGGCTATCCGTGTCTGCCGCCGGTGAAGCCACTTTAGCTTTGGTCAGAGAAAAGTAATTTAGGCAGATGGACTGACCAACTGTGAAACCTGCCATCGGGTCGTTTGTCAAAATAAGAGTGTCCATAACCTCTCCAGAGGTAGATCGTAGTGCGATTGATCCGCAACAAATGACTCATACTCAAGATAAGACGGCAACCTTATAGATAGAGACGGAAGTAAGATGATCAACCTAGGGTACTAAAATGGGAGCAAAGGTGACGTACAGCAAACCCTGGAACAGCAATAGCCGACCTTCATTCGGGTATTGATTAGCGATGATATAGTTGCGACGTGCGAAGCAAACATACGAGTATGCAACAGACGACGAGGCTCCTGGTAAAAGCGTCGTGCACAGCGAGTTCAATGTGAGTATAGCTGAGGTGCTGCGTCGGTCTAAAATTCGAGGAGCAACAGCGACACATACTGAAAGGTAAACGTAGAACTTTATCATGGTCAGGACAAAGAGGAGAAATTCGAAAAACATTGGTGCCACGCTGGTGGCTAGTTAAATAACAGTATCATGAATATGAACACAATGCACAAAAAGGCTGCCGAGAAACTAGGGAAGCCTGTGATGACATAGTGCACACTGTCAAATTCATATGGGGCATCGAGACGCCGAATAACACTGCCATAATTATCTGTTCCACTGCAAATAAAACATGCAGCAAATGTTTGAGATATGTTCGGTCGTAGTAGAGAGCTTGCACTACGTTCGCAAAATTCGACGTCACCAAACAAGTTAGTCCTTCATTATGCAACGCCATACCTCTGAGCATTAAAATTATTTGAACAGCTAGCAACAGCGCCTTGAAAACCTATGAGCATTCGACAAATAGCCAGTGTATCGGAAGCGCCAGCAGTAAGCCAGAGTGTAACTCCGGTGTGAATTCTGAGAACAACTCGTCAGCAATAAAATATACCACCATAGTCAATTGCATGTACATTTGCGAGCTGAAGGATACTACACGCATGAATAAATAAAGAAGGTTAAATTTGTCCGTTTTTTCCTGTTTCAGTGCGATCCTAATCATTGAAAATTGCGCAACGCACACGAAAAATAACTGCTTACATCCAAATTTCTTTTACCTATTACAGGGTATTACCAGGAGAAGCATAGTCTCCATACCTCCCCCTCCGCGCTAGATATCATGTCGTGAATAGTGAATGTCAATGCTCCTACTAGCATACGGAATGTGTCAGTTTGTGTCATGCAGCAATGACTCTGTGGGGCTAAAATGGTTGGGAAGGACTTGCTACTGCTATAATTGCACACCTGCAAACCGCGAAGATTTGCTAAATACTCATCGAAAGGGACCAGCTCCATGAAAGGCTGCTGAACAGGATGCGACTTCTGTCGGTGAGAGCGCGCGTTGACCGCTGCTCGCTTGAGCATGATTACCTTACAGCAATCGAGGTGCGTACCTAGAGCGCCATAGGTGGTAATAAAATCTCTAACGCAACACAAAGCAACATTACTTTCTTAAGTGATAAGCCCATTGAGGTTCAAAAGTTTGGGAATTCAAACACTAAGGCTGCCAAAAATCCACGCCCTATCCCATCCGATGGAGGCTGTGCAAACCATAGATTTTACATTAATCACGTTATTTATTCCAGCACAGATCTATGCGTACGTATGCAGAAATGGTGTGTTGGAGCGCCATAGTCAAGCAGCTTCCACGTCATTGTCATACAATGGATGTTTGGAAGACGCTCCGGCTTAATTGTGCTCCATCTTTCATCTTCCCACCCCAATCTTCATACCCCTTGTCGAGAGTCTTGACGTAGAGTTGCTCCGTCAAGAAAAAAACAAGAGCAGCGGTTGTGGTTAAGAATAGGCTTGTAACAGCAACATAAAAAACTTTATAAACACATGTGTGACAGCAATTGATGTGACACATGGCCATCCCGTGCTGGATCATGCTCGTGACTTTACACATTACTTAATATTATGTGCTCCTGCAGGCCTGGGTGGCTTAAAACTAAGTAAAATCCAAAACCAGTGTTATTTCTGTTCCCCAAAAACCTCCCTTGTACAGTGTCAATGTATGTCGAGGGACTGGTGAAGCTGACTTTGAAAATGCATGGTCAAACAATGATGAAGGGAAGCTAGGTAAGCGTTCCATGAATTGTCCATGAATGCAGTAATATGCATTCAAATTAGTTCAACTTCTAGATATGTCTAAACTAAGCGTATTTTAATGTTTTGAGAAGGTGTGAAGCAGCCTACCTCCTCCCAATCTTAGGCAAATGAGGAATAGCTCGAGCCGCTCTGGGCAGCTCAGAGCTTATTGGCACGGCTCGCCCAAAAAAGTGACGTGGCTCAACGCATCATGCTCATGACTGAGACACAACCATTGGCAACACTAGTGGGTTATGCATGACTTCTACCTTACTAGCAGTGTATGTTTAACATAATGTGACGAACTGACTAAATTGATGGCTAAGTCTCAGTTTGATGTGAAGTTTGAAGTACTCAAAAGGTGTTAAGCATCGCCATTGTTCAATGGGCTTGATCAGCTTAAACAGATGTGGTGCTTTAGCTGTTTTCTACTTAAGCAAGTCTTGCATCTAGAACTAGATGGCATGTTGCTTGGGTATCCTGTGTTTGCCTTCAGCTATTAGTTGTAGTCCATTAACTGGGTAGGGTCATCATCCTCGACCTTCCACATCCAGAACGGCCCTGATGCGGACATGTAAGGCTGATACCAATGAAGCTGCAAATGGACGCACCAGCAGGATCCCCTACAATATTTCTCGTATGAATGCATTTGTATTCCAGAGGTATGGATAAACGAACCTTCGTCATGAAGGACTGTCGTCCAGACACCTACTATACCGAATGCACTGGCGATGCTGCCAACCTGAGCCCCGTCCGAACTATGGAAACAGAGGTCCGACAGAGAGCAAACACAACTGAGATCTACGTACCTCCATCGCACATCAGAAGAATACATGGATGCCTGATAGTTGAACACTCAGATGACGGCTAGTCTTCTGACAAGGGAGAGACGCCCACAAATTGCCACCGAACAAGGCCGTCACTACCCATCCTGACCACCCCTTCTACAGAAGCCTCTGGTCCATTGACACCCGTGGACGAACCCGCAAAGTACAATGAAGGGTACCAGGTATTACAAGCAACAGTGGTTGCTTGAAGAAAGCGGAGTTCTTCTCGAGGAATGAGATGAAGTTTCATCTCAATCAAGCGTGTAGCTTCACGGAGTCGCAGGTCTTCGAAAAACGACGGGTCTCGGGTGCCGGATGGAAGATCAGAATACTACATGATCCGATGTTAACATTGTCTGACATATACTACCATGAAGAGGATTACGTTGAAGGCTATAGGACCATGTCAAAAACGAAGAGAAAGCAAAGCCAAATGACGTACCAAACAGATCGCTGGGTGGCAGGAAAGAAGTTCAACGAACACAAATCTACTCTTAACTAAAGAGGGACAGACCGATAATCCATAAAACAGACATATCTTCGCCATGTTCCTGGTGGATCCGGATGAATGCGATTCGGTTGTAAAGATGACTCAGGCTTACCTTCCACACCTGCCCAATCTTCTTTAGATGGAGATAACGCTGGGGCTGAATACGCGTAGGTGGCTTCTAGACCTAGTGGGGGGGTCGTGTGGTTTCGTGAGCCTGGAAGCTCGCGTAGATTTGCCAATATGACATTAATCAGACTCTCCATATGTATCCAGTTGACCCTTCCCCCATCTAAATACGGACCCCACCTATTATCGGATGTGTAATGGCGCAGGTCATACACATAACTTCTGCTCTTGTTACGACGCACTTTCAGACGACAATTCGTTTCGTCGTCATCTGCCTTGTCAAGTGAGAGCGCGACGTATGACCTTAGTTGGGCAACGACTTGGCCAGCATCACCGGCGAAGGTCTCAATTTCATCATCAAGTATTCGTGATTGACGAAGGACACGTTCAATCCACCGCAGGTCGTATGAAGCAAGCATGCCGCTACCCAACGTGGTTGACTGCTGTACCACATGAATGAGAGTTTTTAGAGCAGCTTTCTTTTCGTGCGGGGAGGCTTTTGAGCTTAAGCAAAATCGCTCTGCATCCATCCGCCGAAGAAGTTCATGCTTCCAACCACCCCCCAATGCTGGCGGCGAGTCAGTCTTCCATGCGCCCTGGCTCGACCGACGAGGGTCATCAAACGGATAAGAGAGAAAGAGCTCGCGCCAAAGATATTCATCGAGAGGGTGATAGACCACCACATAGGCCAGATGACAAGTCTGGGAAAAGGCAGCAACGTCGCGGGGGTGGCAAAAGGTGAGAACTCGTTCCACAAGTTCAACAGGGATAGTCAGGATGGTTGAGCCTCCGGGACGATATTTTGCGGGATCATCTTGTGAAGGAGCATGATACTGAGCATGGCAGGGCATATCGATAGAAGAAGGTTCCTTCCAGTGACTTGTGGAAGATAACGGTAACTAATAATAATTGCGGCGCCGGTTGATGTATAATGCAGCACCCGCATCCGGATTCCGCCCTCGAGCAAACCTTCGAGGTTGGACTTATTCAATGACATGCTGGTCTTACGACCCACACTGCAGACATCCGATAATGGCACACGTCAATAGAATACCTCCTAAAACCATATGCACGTCAACAGCACGTTGGGTAAAAATTAGATGAAGGTCTGATCACAACGTCCTCCCAACTAATCCAACCTTTCTGAGGGAAGTAATGTGTCCGATCCGCATTGCGTACAGGATTTCGAGGTTCGAGACGAATGGGGTCAAAATTGGAACGACGAAAGACCAAAAGGTGGCGATTTCTACTATCCTTGTTTATCGCTGTTTGTTCGGAGTATTATAGAAATTCAGATCCTTGAAAATTGAGACTGCTATATTTCGTCGCAATGCGGTGCTATGCACTCGTACTTTTGCTCCCCGCATCTCTGGCTTTCCAACTTCCGTTCAAGGTTCCATTTTTCACAACCCCGCAGACGCGTCTCGAGGTCGTCGAATCATCGGTCGTCGAATCTCAACGAGTGGCGATAATTGGCGCCGGAGCAGGGGGCAGTTCGGCTGCTTTCTGGATATCAAAAGCAAAAGAAAGATTTGGTGTAGACGTCGAGGTTGATGTATACGAGAGACAAGACTATATTGGTGGACGTACGTGACAGGCTTCTTGCATCTCGTAACAGCTCTCACTATAGCGTAGGCAGCATAATCGTCCATCCATATGGAAATTCAAGTCTTCCTGCACTCGAGCTTGGAGCCTCGATCTTTGTAGAAGCTAATAAGAATCTTTGGCGAGCATCGAACGAGTTCAACTTCACGCGCAAAAGCTTCCGTGACAGCAACGGCGGTACAGGCATTTGGGATGGCAAGGAAATCATCCTGTCGGTTCGTGCTTCAGTCCAGTGAACGTAGAGACAGTACTTTAACTAGCAACTTGATTTCAGCTCAGTGATGGATGGTGGGATACAGTGAAAGTATTATGGCGTTATGGGATTTTCTCACCTCGACGGACACAATCGATGTGCGACACTTGCTTTGCCAGAATATTAATAGTTCTGATGGTGTTTTTCCAGTGTCAGTGCCCTGGTCGACAGATATCTGATCCTATATACCCCAGGCGCGCCCAAGTGGGACAACATCTTTGACCTTGCCTCCTCTTTGGGCTGGCTAGATCTCATAGCCAATTCTACAGACGGCTATCTCTCGGCACAGGGAGTATCTAAGGAATATACGCATGAGCTTATTGAAGGTGCTACTAGAGTTAACTATGGTCAAGTGTGTTTGCAGCATCTTCTTGCTCGCATGTCTCCATCTCATCACTTATAACAGAACGTTGTCGACATACACGCATTGGAAGGCCTAATATGCATGGCCACTGATCGTGCAAGCAGCATCCGGGGTGGAAACTACCAGATTTTTGAACAATTTCTCAATCGCTCGGGTGCAAAAGTTTATCTCAATGCTCAAGTGAGACTACAATTTTAGTCCATGTTCATCGAATTTACGTAGTCTCAGGTCAACAGCATTTCCCAGAAATCATCGTCTTCTCATATTTGGACAGTTAAGAGCACGCAAGGCGCTGCTGATTACAAAGCTGTCATTTTAGCAGCTCCTTTCCACTCAAGTAATATCACATTACCACACTCGCTTTCTGCCCAAATCCCTGAACAACCATATGTTCATCTCCATGTCACCCTCCTCACAACAACCTCTCCGACACCCGACCCCACCTACTTCTCGTTACCTCCTTCTTCGGACGTGCCTTCAATGATGTTGACAACTTACGAAGGTGTTCGAAAAGGTGGTGAAGAACCTGAGTTCAATTCCTTGTCCTATCTTGGCCTAGTCAGAGATGCGGAATGGGCAGTCAAAATATTCTCCAAGGAGCGGATCACTGATGAATGGTTGAAGAAAATGTTCTTTGGCAAAGTGGGTTGGGTATACAGGAAAGAAGTAGGTTTGATCCCTTCAAAATAAAACATTCTGAGCAATTATGTCTAGTGGGATGCTTATCCAAAACTTCCTCCCACAACGTCGTTTCCTCCTGTCAAATTAGACCGTGGGCTGTACTACGTCAATGCTTTTGAACCGCAAGTCATTCAGGTTGTTCATTTTGGTTCCTATGGATTTATTTGTTTTTAGGTTTATTTCAACAATGGAAACAGAAACCATTGCGTCTCGCAATGTTGTAGATCTGCTACTTAATGAAGAGTTCAACTCGGGGATCTGTGGCTCCCGTATTTCTGCTTCGGAGACGACCCAGTACCATACATCAGAAGCCGCTGATTTTGTGCTTGGATGGGATTGCTAATCTAGACTCAGATACTGACTTCAGCATAGTACTTACTTTCATATTTCACGGATACTTAGATCCTATACAGTTTGTGATATTTGATTTATCCCCAGCCCTCATCCCAATACAGGTGCACTTCTCGAAGCAGCAAGGATGGGCCAAGAGCATAGTCATTAATGAAGTTACTGGCGATGGTAGCACCCCTCAGTTTTCTGTCTTCTCCGACGTAGTTGCCGAACTCCCTTGTTCCACTTCTGTAATACTTTCAAGAGGATGACTTGCTTCGCGATGCTGAAAATCGATTTCGACATGCCCTTGTCGGTCCCCAGTAACAGGAGGATGAAAGAAACTGTTCATCCCATTTGGAGACTCGTAGGATATCACTCCGTCTGTAAAGTCTCTTCGTACCTCAATATAGTCACTTGCGAATTCCCCAATCTACACCCAGTCGTCATGAAGCGATGTGACAAAATTGTAAACCTGCGCACCTCGATCTCGTCCATACCCAACTTTTCGGCCTCAGGTGTACTTCGCAGATGCAGACCAGGAATGAGATCAACACATTTCGCGAGTAGCGCAGTTACAACGAAGGTATATCCAGAGGTTGCACAGATGTAAGCAAACTGCATATACAACTGCTTCCAGTTTTGGTCAAGCCACCCCCCTACCACTGATGTATTGATATCATCTAGTGCGATGATATCGCTCGAAGCAAAGAACGCATTGAACAGCAATCCGATCATTCCTCCAATGGCGTGCTCAGCAAATAGATCCAACGCATCATCAATGCGCATCAGAAATTTTACTGGTGGAGCGTCAGGACCGAGTTTCAGGTTGGGCGAAAAGGTCTCACACTTAGTTGCAAAATTGCAAACACCCCCTGCCATTACACCTACTACTACCGATGACCACGGGTGTATATATCCAGATGAAGGTGTAGCAGCCACAAGACCAGCAATCGTGCCCGAGCAGAATCCGACCATAGACCAGCGACGTTCAATCCGAAAGTCCAGTAGACACCACACGACGCCGCCAAACGCAGCTGCTAGCATTGAATTCCATATTGCCATGACGGCACGTAAGTTGGCTCCAAATGCACTACCGCCGTTGAACCCGAGCCACCCGAACCAAAGAAGAGACGCTGTAAGGCTGTCAATCGCAACACAGACGGAAGCGGGAAGGTGAGACGTACTACCAAGTCCAACCATAGAAACGTTATGAGGTCGGAAATTGAGCAGCTCCTTCGCTTGCCTACGCCCAAGTACCCAAGAATAGGCAAGTCCGCCAACGCCACTGCCGATCTCAACGGGACCGCCACCTAATGTCCAATAAATTAAATGTCCAACAGTCATGATGTTATGTAGAACTTCCCTGCAAAGTCCAGTACACCCCACTTGAAAGCCCAACCGTGAACTCCCCACGCCCAATATGCGAGCGGACAGTACACCAGAGTCATCCACAAGAACGTTAATACCATAGCTGGTAAAACTCGTCCGCGTTCAGCAATACCGCCCGCTAAAATTGATGCCGTCACACAACCAAATTCCATCTGGAAAAAGCTATAAAGCAGGCCGGGGATGAGAGGAGAGCCAGGCGAAGGTTCGGATAAGACCTTCATCAATCCGAAGTGCTTCAAATTACCGATGAAGCCATTATTTGCTGTCGGCGAGAACGCTAATGTATAACCCCAGAAATACCACTGAAAGATTACGATTGCGTTGCACGCAAAGATAGCCCATATCAGAGACACTGGCACCATGAAATCAGTATATTACTCAACTTAAGAGTCGAATACTCACGGGCACTTTTTCGACGGGCAAGTCCTGAGTACAGAAATGCTGCAAATAGAAAATTCATCATCAGAAGTCTTAAGACATTGAGAGCATAACCAACCTAGTCCTGGTACCATCAAAAACACCATGGCCCCCGCCATTATTATAAATGAAATATCACCACGGTCGAAGCTGACATGGTATTCGTAAATATTGTTTCTAGAGATACCTCGGAGTTGTCAACTTACAGGTCGGTATTACCTGTGTGGAAGCATGAATTATGTGTTCTAGTCATAGAACAACATACTAACGACGTAAACTTTTGCTTGCCCTAACGGCATCCAGCCTCCAGGATTCCATCATGAAACGTTTACTAGGCTCTTGCATCGACTATGGACACTTGCTTGTGATGCTTCGAAGAGGAAAGACGAGGGGTATGACATAGTTTGGTAGCGACGTGAAGTTTTTATGCAACTGTCATGACCGTGTTAGGAGATATTTGCAATCCATCCGATGTCACTCCGAGGCCCTAAGAGCCTAGTAAGAGCCAGAGTGCCTGCCAAGCTTGTACTATGCTCGGGTTGTTGTAAGTCATAGGAGCCGCGTTGGTGTAGAATCATGTCTGACATACTTGTTACCAGGCCTCGCCGTCCGTTTCATCCACCGACTTCAAATAAAATAAAAGAGACGGCGAGACGATCCAAGCTGTCGCCAATTTGCTTTCTGGTGAGATTGATCGGGGATCAGTAAGTTAACTCCAGCTGACTCGGGGCAGTTGCAAGTTGGGAAGCATAACATGATAATTTTGATCAAGTATATCCATTCAAGAAGTCACTAAATCAAGATCAAAACCGATGTAAGACGGCATCCAGCCAAATTAGTAGTAACAGACCAAAACCGAAGGTGGGCCGAAGGCAATGAGAGAGTCCTCCAATTGGCCATGGCAAAAGGAACAGGCTAACTGTGAATCAGCCATGGTCGATCTTGGTGCCAGAAAGGGGTGGCGTGCGCGTGAGGCATCATGTGTGTTTTTTCTAAACCAGAAGCGGATACTGTACATCCGCGGCCAGTTCACATGTTTGCGTTACATAGATCTCGGAATCGACCGACCAGAACCACACTCGTCTAGGATTATAGCCTCGCAAAGTTCAAATAGTCTGCTGGCAATGGCCTTAGCATACGCGTACTTTTGTACTGGTACATACATAGTATGATTGACAGATTTAATTCCCTAATGCATGACAACACGCAGTGCCGAGCGCCTGGATGACCTGATGTCTCTTCCTCCGATATTTTATTACTACTTTCGTCTGCCGTTGCCATACACGCACACGCTAGCTCTTCAGGAGAGGATACACCAGCTTCAGTTACTTTTGCGAAAGTCAGGCTCGGACAAAGACATCCTTCTTTTGTTACAACACCGCCCAGTCTACACCGCTGGCCGCCGTCAGACGGAACCCTCTATCCGCGATGAACGTCTTCGCTTGACGAGCATTGGTGCAGACTTCGTAACAACTACTCGCGGGGGAGAGTTGACCTACCACGGACCTGGTCAAATTGTCGGGTACCCTTTACTCGATCTTTCTCGTTATACCCCGAGTATGGGGGCTCGGGAGTACGTCTGTCGAATGCAAAAGCTGCTGGAGCTGCATCTTGCGGAAGCTCACGCAATAAAACACATTCAATCGCCACACACAGGCGTATTCTTGGACGCCAACACAAAGATCGGGAGTATTGGTGTTCAAATCCGACATCGACTCACTTCACATGGCTTTGCGTTGAACATCACTCAAGAACCTATTCCATGGTTTGATAAGGTCATAGCTTGCGGGCTAGTGGGTGTGAACGCCGGCTGCGTTGAGGTTTCCAAGGGCAAGCGGATCACAGTGGAAGATGAGATCCCAGGGTTAGTCCAGAGATTCGGACATATGTATGAACGAGATCTCGCCCCACTGAAACTCGAGGACGAAGGAGAGGTTGGGGTCATGATTGCAGCTTTAGAGGAAGAAACCGAACGGGCAGGGGATTGGCACAGGGTGCCGATAGCTTAATAGTAATGCTCCACAAGAGGATAATTACTTAACTTAAGGTTTCCTCTGTTGCTTCACACCATGATGCGCATTCTCATATTCGGTGCAACCGGACCTGTTGGTATTCTCCTCATCCGTCAAGCTCTCCAGAAATACGAATCATGCACGCTCGTTCTCTATGTCCGATCACCTGAAAAGATACCTGGCGATTTGACCAACAATCCTTCTGTCATCGTCATTCAGGGTCAACTTGAGGACAGCGACAAGCTCACAAAGGCAATGGAAGGAGTAGAGGTGGTGTTATCTGCACTCGGGCCCAGCGTGAAGAGAGGTCCTTTTCATCCATCTGATAAACCGCTCGCTCGCGGCTACTCGCACATTATCGAAGTCATGCACCAACAAGGAGTTAAACGTCTCATATGTTTGGGAACCGCGTCTATCAAAGATCCCGCAGACAAGTTCAATCTTGCCTTTTCGATATTAGTGAACGGTGTTGCGACATTCGCGAGAAACGCATACAATGACGTTGTCGCCATCGGAGAAACTGTCCGGACTGAAGGAGCCGATTTGGATTGGACAATTGTTAGGGTACCCGTTTTAAGAGAAAGCCAGTCGAGCAACGTTGTTGCTGGCTATGTGGGCGATGGGAAGACAAGCACACTATTGGGGAGGTTGGGGTTCGCGGTTTTTGTTATTGGAGAAATAGAAAAAAGAGAATGGGTGAAAAAGGCTCCTCTTATATCCTCCACTTGACTCCATGATCATCAAAGCATTTGTATTTCAAGTTACCACACATACCCTAGATACGTCTACTCAGCTAATCGAATGATCTAGTTTGAGTGTTTCAACAGTTCTTCCCACTTGAAGCGATCGGGAGTTTCGTGGAAACACTTCAATAGTCTTTCTCCCTCCCGTGCTTGGTCCTTGTCCTTTCCATCCCACAGGTAGAACCTCTGTATCGCGATGGACAACAACTGCCCATCCTCTTGGGTCAGCATGTATCTTCCAGCGACGCCATTGCCAGCACCAACAGACGCCGGCGTAATTTCGCCTCTCAAGAGCACTACGCCATGCGAGTGAGCGAGATCGGTATAATGTGTCATAACAAGGTAAGGGGAGGCGAATGAGGTCCGCATCTTGTATTCTTGAAGTGGTGTGAACAAGATTGTCGATGTTTTGGGGTTGGTGCCAGCTGAAGATACTACCGACATCGGAGGAGCGAAGGGGTCATCCGTCGCGCTGGGCACTGGAGGAACGTCGTGGAAATGCCATTGCAGGAAGTAAAATTCATACGCAGTACTCTCTTCTCCCTCCACCCTGGGCTCCGTGGCCGGCTTCAAGCGTGGAATCGGTACCACGAAGCTGGGATAGCGTTCTGCGACGACCGCCATTTTGTGGTAGAGATCTAGAGGCACAGAGGCACATACGTAGCCACGACCTGTACCGCCCGACCGTGAAAGGTGATACGCTGTCCAGAGGGCTGATACCTGAGCACTGGTGTGAGGTGTCGACATGATGCGGTGCAAATTTAGGATGGATGACAAGGGCTGTCCACAAAGATTGGCCTCGACAAGAGGAACTCAGGAAGAATGACGAACTTTGATAGGGGAGCTATCCTTGCGAACATTAATGGGAGGTACTTCCCGCGCTAGTGGCTGTTTTGAGAGATTGGAGATTCTTGAGGTGGGAGATTGGACTGAAGATGACGCTTCTCGCCTTCGACGAGCCTCTTCGCGTCCCTCCTTGATTTTGGATTTCAGCTCGTCCACGCTAAGACCCTTTCTGTTCACCCAAGAGATATTTGAGGACAGGGAGAAATTCAGTCATAGAAGTCTGTTAGAGAATCACATATATGAAAACAGAGGTGAATAGAATCTCTCACTCTTCAGCTCGCATGCGTAGCTTCTCAGCATATTTCGACTCGTAGTCTGCTATGGCCGTATAACACCTACGGGCTCCCACAAAATGATGATTCGACATGTTTACACGCCCATTGAGGGTTCGGAAAGCAGAAATACCACAACAGAGGACACGCAGGTGCATAAGTAACGCAGCGTGTGTAAAGCTTATGCAAAAACTCGACTATAAGTAGGCCGGGTGTTGCAAATTTTTTTGTATCTCCACAATGGCTCCTTCAAATCTCTTGATGTAAGAGGGTCCAAGGTAGCCTACAACGTCAGCTTCAAGTCTTTGTTGTCCTTATCTTTTTATATTGTGTTGATGTACAGAAAGATGGCAGACAACGAATTCACCTAGTGTTGCAAAATTTATCACAGCGGCGTGCTACTCAACCCAATCTTCCAAAATAAAAAGCTAAGTCTATCTATTATGCATAAATACATCTGATCCAGAAGCCTTGAGGCTGTGGCTGGAGTTGTTGCTTTACATACGAGGCCATTTTGCAACACCCGGGCCGTGATAGTACAAAGAGTTGACCATGCGTCTCGCAGGGTGGTAATTGTCTCACTTCATGCTATCATCTTCTGCCTACGTGGGGCGGGCAACGAGGGAAAAGACCCAAATAATATTGTACAGATGCATCACGAAACCACGGCGGCTCAAATTCTAACGAACAATACGCAGCAGGAGCATATCTTCCATTGAACTAATATGACAAGTGTGTACATAACGGCAAACCAATAACGAAAAAATTTAAAGCTAGATGAGGTCCCTGTAATGCAACGTCAAATCTCAACATTAAATCAGCAAAGGTTATATCGTACGCAACGTTGAGAGGCATTTCATCAATTTGGGTATTGTAAAATTCTGCGTATCACATGGTACGAGTCAGCCCAGCGGAAGGAGATGGAAGCGGACAGGGCACGTACGTTCGATGTCCCTAAGCATCGCTACGTCGTTGGTGGTCACGAAGTTGATGGCAACACCCTTCCTACCAAAGCGTCCGCCACGACCGATGCGGTGAATGTAATTTTCCCTGTTGGTGGGAAGGTCGTAGTTGATAACAAGCGAAACTTGTTGGACATCGATTCCACGAGCCAGGAGGTCGGTGGTGATAAGTACACGAGTAGATCCAGTGCGGAACTCTTTCATGAGCAATCCACGCTGCTTCTGGTCCATATCTCCGTGCTGATAATAAAGTCTCACACTGAGCATGGGTAAGTTTTCAGAGGTATGAAATAAATACCGACCATAGCTGAAACCGTAAATTCTCGTGCAAGCATCTGCTCGGTCAAGTGGTCGACTTTCCTCCTCGTGTTGCAGAAGATAACAGCCTGAGTGATGGTAATGGTCTCGTAAAGGTCACAAAGAGTGTCCAATTTCCATTCCTCCCTCTCCACTGCGATGTAAAACTGTTTGATACCCTCCAGAGTCAACTCATCCTTTTTGACGAGGATTCTGACGGGCTCGCGCATGAACTTCTTAGAAACCTCCAAGACCTCGGCAGGCATGGTGGCAGAGAATAAGGCGACTTGAGTTTCGTTGGGCAGATGTTGGAAGACCTCGTAGATCTGATCTTTGAACCCTTGAGACAACATTTCATCAGCCTCGTCGAGGCAGAGAATTTTTATGTTGTCGGTACGAAGAGCACCACGCTTGATCATATCAAATGCACGGCCGGGAGTACCAACAACGATCTGCACGCCTTCGCGGAGTTTCGTCATGTCCTCGCGCACATTCGTGCCACCGACGCAGGCCAAGCTCTGGAGTTCCATATAGTCACCGAGAGCGACGACCACTTTATGGATCTGCAAAGCGAGCTCTCGAGTAGGCGCAAGAATCAAGGCTTGGGTCATCTTGGTCTGTGCATCCAACCTCTGCAGTATAGAGATGGCGAACGTAGCTGTCTTGCCGGTGCCAGACTGGGCTTGAGCAATGACATCGTGTCCTTTGATAACCGGGATGATCGCTCTTTGCTGAATAGCTGATGGTCGTTCAAAACTAGTTTTACGATCAGACTTGGTGTTGGAAACAGAACAATTTGGAACAGACTTGCCCATATGCGTATACACCGCGAAGAAGCTCGGGCTTCAAATCCATGCCATCGAAGCTACAGGAAAACAGTTATCAAAATATGATATGTAATGGTCTGGGATGTATGGACGTACTTATCTATGATTTGATCCCAGTTGGAGTCGATTTCATCTAGGGGGGCATCTTGAAATGTAGTTTCGTCTCTGCACAACGTCAATTTGAGAATTTTGAGGGCAATACATAAATCCTCCTACACTTTCATACAATAGTATAATGTTGAAGGGGAGATATACTGCCTTCTGGAAAGTTTATTTGGGGTTGTTCTGAAGGTTGACTGTTGGGTTGAATTCAAAGTTGGACGTATTCTCGTCGCAAGCGGACTCAGTCAGACATGGAACGGAATTTTAGGCGGAGTTTTAATTCACCGTCTCACGTCTCATCCGAAGTTGGTGAAACATCGGCACCGTCGTACTTGTACGTAAGTCAACGTTATTCGCATTCAAAGTCGCGGCTTCGACGCGTCAGGAATATTTAAAAAAAAGTACAAAGTCCGAGTGCATCTACAGGGTGTAACCATCATTGAAGTTTAAGGGACAGACTATTTCCTGACTTCCTTCTTGAAGTGTTCTTTCGCTTCATGAGCGCCGGTGGCCGCCTAAATATCAAGAGTCCAGCGCCTTATTTGATATCGAGAGGAGATATACCTGATTTGCCTTCTGATCTGATGCATGCTCAGCCTTTTCCTTCGTTTCTGCGGCTGTAGAACCTAACGGGGAACTGCATATGACACTTGAAAAGGATGACGCGCGAGTCTGGAGTGTACCTAATGATTCCTTTGTCGCCTTTGTCGCCTTTGTCGCCTTCTCGCCAGCGTCGATCGCGGACGCAAGGCCTTCGCCGACTTTTTTATTCACCTGGAGTACGAAGCATTAAAAATCAAATTGTTGGTTGAAGATGAGAAGGAACAGCGCGCCTTGTCTGCCACTTCAGACACCTTCTCTGTCATGCTCTTGAGAGAAACAGGGGTTGAATGGAGCGCGCGAGAAGGGGCGAAAGACGTGCGAAGAGCGTATATGCGTGGGCTGAAGGTAAACATGGTGGTTGTGTATGCAAGACACGTCTAGAATGTGCCGACGACGTCATTGAGAGCTAAGGCGGAGATCGAACCGCCGTAACGGGACGCGATGTGATGGCGCTGACAAAGCGCGATGTGATTGGCTAAGTTCATGAATAATATATATGAGGCGACTTTTTTTTCAAGACTGGACTTGGATTTGTGCCACCATGTCCCTCAAGCATTCTTCCCTCTCCGCCTTCATCCCATCCTCCACTTCACATCCCCCGCTCTACAATTTTCCAGTCCCGTCTTTTCTCAATATCACCGGGAAATCCTTCACTTGGTTATACACCACCCTTGCAATCGTCTTTGCTCTTCTCGTTCTAGAGCAGTCAGTATATAGATACAAGAAACGTCATTTACCTGGTGCTAAATGGACTATTCCTATAATCGGTAAATTCGCCGATTCCTTGTCGCCTACCCTTGAAGGGTACAAGAAACAGTGGGATTCGGGTCCTTTGAGCGCTGTCAGTGTGTTCAACATGTAAGTTGTCCTCATCTCCAAATTACCGAATGCGTTGGTCAAACTCTCGTAGTTTCATTGTCATGGCCTCTTCAAATGACTATGCCCGCAAAATTCTCAACTCTCCCGGCTTTGCCGAACCATGTATTGTACATGCCGCCAAGTCAATCCTCCTTTCTGACAATTGGTCAGTTGCCTTCTTGTGCTAATCCAATTATGTCTAACGCTCGCCTATATTCAGGGTCTTCCTGAACGGAAAAGCTCATACTTCATATCGCCGTGTTCTTAACAGTCTCTTCACCCGCCGTGCACTCAGGTAAACGTTGCCTAACTTCATCTAGATTCATATGGAAGTATTTATCACACCTCTCAGCATTTATATTCCAATCGAAGAAAACATTACGCGTAAACATTTCGCCAAATGGCTCGCGACTGCTTCCAAGGAATCCGCGCCTCAGACCATCATGATGACTGTACGTCACTTGAATATGGATACATCATTGAACGTCTTCTGCGGTAAACATATCTCAGAAGAGGCCGCTCTGGAGATCAACGAAAAGTACTGGGCCATCACGAAGGCTCTTGAACTTGTAAACTTCCCGCTCGCTCTCCCTGGCACGAAAGTTTATAATGCCATCCAAGCCCGTAAATCTGCCCTCCATTGGTTGGAGCTTGCAGCCAACAGAAGCAAGAAGGCTATGGCCAATGGTGCAGAGCCCCAGTGCATGTTAGACGAGTGGGTTCAGATACTCAACGACCCCTCATATAACGGCAGGCGGGATTTCAGTGATCTGGAAATGGCCATGGTCCTCTTCTCGTTCCTGTTCGCATCGCAGGACGCTCTGAGCAGTGCCGTGATTTATGGGTTCCAGCACTTGGCAGACCATCCTGAAGTTCTTGCCAAAATACGAGAGGAGCAAGAGAAAGTCCGCCAGGGCGATTACCAGAAGCCTCTGACGCTCGAAATGATCGATCAAATGACTTACCTCAACGCAGTTGTTAAGGAGAGCTTGAGAATCAAGCCACCCGTCACCATGGTATGTTGCTCTGAAGTCTTGCGTACGGTTACACCAACTATTTTTTTGCAGATCCCGTACAAGGCCTTGAAAGCTTTCCCAATCTCTGACGACTACGTTGTACCCCCTGGCAGCATGGTCATCCCTTCGTTCTTTAACTCTTTGCACGATCCCTCCGTCTACCCCGAACCCGAAACGTTTAATCCCGACCGCTGGCTTGATCCTGAAAGTTCTGCAAACCAGAATCCCAAGAACTTCATTGGTTTTGGCAGTGGCCCACACCGCTGTATCGGATTTGAGTATACTTTCATAAACATTGCTATCGTGCTTGCGACCGCCGCTGTCACGATGAACATTGAGCATGATGTTACCCCCCTCAGCGACAAAGTCGAGTGAGTAATGATGTTTTATTTACTTGGACCTAACTAACACTTGTCGTAGGATTATCGCGACACTGTTTCCCAAAGACGGATGTCGTCTCAGATTATCGCCACGGACACAACATCCATGAAGCCGCGCCTACCAAAACACACATTTAACATATACCATATATATATTAAAACGAGTGGAAAGCACTGATGACATCCGATGCCTTCTTTTGCCTATCTTCTACGTAGTGATAATATACCATCCCCGTATCTGACCGGAACAGAGAAGCAGGCATTGTCCTGCTTATGTAACGTAAAGTGTGGTACGAGACTTGACGCCCAGTCAAAATAGGCTCTGATCTGAGCGAGCCAGATCGAGAAAGAGTCATTGCAGCGCTCAATATCTGTCAAAACTGGTCAGATGATAAATATGACACTACCTTGATTTCTGATTGAGATAAGGTAGGAGGAACTCCATAATCATCTAGTTTCATATGACCTGGCGTGATTTTACGTGACAAAATGATAGAAATTGAATCACAAAATAAGAGAGGGCTCTTTTCAAAAATGTGCTTCCCTAGAAATTTATATTTCTAGTCTCCCGAATTTCCTTGGGAGACAGAAGTATGTATAATGAGGTGTATGCATTTATCATTGAATAGTTACGGGTTTATGGAAGATAAATTATGTACACATGATTCAATCTCAAGAACACGTCGCCAGCACGCGTTGCATCCAAGTGTCCACGTCAGGCCTCACGGGCCCATCACCTATGCCAGCATACAAAAAGAGAAAGATTATGGCTATAACAAACTTGGGAAGTTGGATCAAGTCAAAAAGGTTGAAGAAGTTAAAAACAGAGGATTGTTACAAGGAGAATGTAGGTCGCTTCATCATACTGTTAGTAGCAGGCTCTTCACATCTTCCAGGTGGATCCACAAACTTGTAGCATGCAGTCTACCATACGAAGCAAAGTAACTTCCATATTCAATACAATTAGGAGCTCCATATTGGGACAGCAGACAAAAGAAATCTCAGACTTGGAGTTGTCATCAAAGAAGTCTATCCCCAGTAGAGCTCCACCTGTTTGGGAGATAGCAGCCCAGTTTTTTGTTCCAAACACTAGAGACACTATGCCCATGGAAGTTGATGACTGCTCACAACAACATGTTCCTCCAGCAGTAGATCTAGAAACAGCCAGTGATTTGGCACCTTTGGTGGAACAAGGGCTGGACAGAGACCATGATAGAATTGAGCTCAGAGCACAGGACAATGAGGGTGATCTAGATGAGGCCAAAGAAGCTGGGGCAAGCGACCAAGAAGGACATGGAAGGGCACAGGATGATGAGAAAGATCACAGATGGAAACCTCCCTCTCTCAAAGCTGCAAAGGTCGCACACGCCAAGATTAAAAATATGTTGCACCCAAAGAGGCAGACAGGTGAAGGCTACAAAGATCCAAAGCTGGATTTTCTGCTCAAAAGCCGGCTCGAGACAATGCAGCACTTTCTTTGGACATATACAAACCCTGACTCTATAAGGGCAACCTAAGCCTCTAGCAAAGGGAAATCCAAAGTTAAAATTATACTACATAATACAGGCATTGGGGACACACCTAGCAAAGGGAAATCCGAAGAGAAAACTCTAAGGATCCCCTTGCTGATGCCCAGTATATGTGAAGATGACAAAAATCAAATATAACCTAAAAATAGAAAAAGGCGGAGATAGGCGGATCAAGGCCGCTGAATGACATCATACCAAGGGGTATGTGTCGGAAGGGACTCCGCCTCTAAATATAAAAGTGTCAACATGTACAAACATGATAGCAAGGGAAAATTAGTAATAAAATCCAGAAAAATCATAGAAAATGAAGAATAGAAGGAAATGAGGTGGGGAAAAATATAGGACAAACATAAAAAATAGGAAAAACACACAGGGCACCCCCCTAGTCCCCTTACATCACCCCCTCTCTAAGATGCATCACCCCGATGCATTCGAAATTGCATACGACCAAAGTCCATGACTTGAATGCGACGCGGTGCAGCAGTGTGCCGTCGGTGGAATTCCTTGATTAACTGAGGGGCATTTATGTCAGACTCTTCGACCCATGAGTTCTCCTCATACCCATAACCCTTCCAATGTACCAAATACTGGAGTTTTCCTCGACACAAACGGCTGTCCAAGATTGACTCGACTTCATATTGGGGTTCTCCCTTGATCACTGTAGGTGGTGGTGGTGGGTGTGAATGGCGTCCCAGGAACGGATCTGGGGGAGCTGGAAGCAATTTGACAACATGGAAGACGGGATGGAGTCTGGACATGGAGGCTGGGAGGTGTAGACGATAGGCATGCATTCCAATGCACTTGACAATGGGGAAAGGTCCCAAGAAGCGATGAGCGAGTTTCTTGGATGGATGTGTAGTGGAGATGTCACTGGAGTCAAGATAAACTCAATCACCAACCTTGTACTGAGGGGTTGGGGAGTGGCGTTGGTTGTAAAATCGCGCCATGTTGTCCTTTGCCTTTGCTAAGGCTGCCCTTGCCTCCTCCAAGCTATCCCTCATGTGTTCTGTGAACTCATTCACTGTCTCGATGTGTGAGGGAGTTTGGCAAGGTTCAAATCCCATGCGTGGATGTCGTCCAGTGTCTAAGAGGAAAGGGGTCTGTTGAGTGGAAGCATGGACATGGTTGTTGTATCCGAACTCGGCCAAAGGAAGGAGATCATCCCAATCGTCCTGGCATTCATTGACAAAGAGGCGGATGTACTGCTCCAGTTCCTGGTTGACTCGCTCCATCTGGCCATCAGTTTGTGGGTGATAAGGGGTTGAAGCGAGGAGTTTGATCCCCAGGAGTTGGTACAGCTCACGAGTGAACTCTGCCATGAACTGAGGGCCACAATCCGAGAGGAAGGCACCAGAAAGTCCATGTAATTTCCACAAGTGGTGGAGGTAGAGTCGAGCGGCACCTAGGGCACTGACAGTGGTGTGAGTGGGAATGAAGTGAGTGCATTTTCCCACTGAGTCAACTGTGCACATCACCGCATCAAACCCGTTTGACTCTGGCAATTCCACCACAAAGTTGATGCTGACGACATCCCAACGACTCTCTGGAACAGGAAGAGGGTGTAGCTCACCAATAGGCTTGCGACGAGGAACCTTGGTGCGTAAGCAAAGGTCACAAGTGCGACAATACTGACCAATGAGCCGTGACATTTGTGGCCACCAATAGTTCCGTGAGGTGAGCTCCAAGGTCTTCCAGCATCCGGGGTGGCCAGCAATCTGTGAGTCATGGTGTTGGGATATGATGCGCTGGCGAAGATCTGGGTCATTGGGAACATAGATGCAATCCCTGAAATACAACAAGTCCTCCTTTTCAGCCCACTCTGCTGCACGTAAGGAAAGGGTCGATCCCTTCCTCAGTTCTTTAACAGCTCGGGTGACAACATCCTCATGTAAACCGCTATGGTTTGCATGACGAATGTCACGTAGGATGTCCCGCTCCTCGCCCTGGGGTACGATGCCTTCCAGTGCCTGAATGGTGAACAGGTCTGGCTGCAACAGCACAATGTTTTGGTTGTCACCGCTGCCATCCCCATGGTCTGCACGTCGGGATAGGGCATCGGTCTTCCCCATGCTGCGACCTGGACGGTGGTGCAAGGAGAAGTCAAATCTAGATAGATACAGGGACCAACGAGCTTGACGACGGTTCAATTTCTTGGCCGTCATGAAGTACTCGAGATTCTTGTGATCCGTCCAAATTTCCACCTTGTGTTGGGCACCCTCGAGGAAGTGTCGCCACTCCTCAAGCGCACACATTATCGCCAACATCTCCTTGTCATAGATCTCGTAGTTTTGCTCTACAGCACTAAGGCTTTTGGAGTAGAACGCAACAGGATGCCACTTCTGGTCCTCTGGAGACTGCTGAGACAACATGGCGCCCATCGCAAAGTCAGAACTGTTGGCTTCTACACGAAAAGGACGTGAATCATCAGCAAAGGTAAGGATCGGAGCGGAAGTGACCATCTCCTTAAGCTTTTCGAATGCCTCCTGTTGTGCATTATCCCACCTCCATGCCTCCTTTCCTGTCAAGTCGAACAGTGGTCATGCATGATGTGAGAAATCCTTGATAAAACACTGATAGAAATTGATGAAGCCCAGGAAAGACTGCACCTCCTTCTTGTTCATGGGCGTCGGTCAAGCTGTGACCCCGTTTACCTTGATAGGATCCATCTCCACTTGACCCTCTGAGATAATCAGGCCGAGGTACTCGATCTTGGTCTTTTCGAACTCGCATTTGTCCTGACGAAGGTAGAGTTTGTACCGTCGAAGTTGCTCTAGGATGAGGCGCGTGATGCGACAGTGCTCTTCAACCATGCGAGTGAAGATGAGGATGTCGTCGAGATAGATGCAGACAATGCCTTTGAGGATGAGGTTGTGGAAGATGTCGTTCATCATGGTCTGAAAGGTGGCGGGGCTATTAGTAAGGCCAAAGAACATGACAAGCGGTTCAAAAAGACCATGGTTGGTACAAAAGGCTGCCTTCCACTCATCTCCCTCCTTTATCCTCACATTATTATAGCCCCAACAGACATCGAGCTTGGTGAAGTATTGGGCTCCATGGAGCTGGTTTACGAGTTTGGAGATGAGGGGTAGTGGGTAGCGATTTTTGACCGTGATGTTGTTGAGCCTTCTGTAGTCTTGAACTGGTCGAAGTGAGCCATCCTTCTTCTTGACAAAGAAAAAGGGAGAGGCCATGGGTGACTTCGATGGTCGAATACGTCCAGAGGCCAGGTGCTCGTTGATGAACTGGTCAAGCTGCCATTGTTCTTCTGGAGAGAGAGGATAGACCTTGCAGGATGAAGGGGTTGCCCCAGGGGTGAGTTCGATCGTGTGATCCCATGGCTTGCGCGCGGGAAGAGAGTCGAATGACTCCTTAGAGAACACATCTTCAAACTCATGGAGATGAGGGAGTAAGGAGTTAGTAGAGGATTTAGCAGCGTTGTTTTTGTGGAAGGCCTCGGCGAGGCATTGGGATATGTTCGATGTGGCACACACCTCATGCGATGAGCAAATCGCAGTGTAGAAGATCCAATCACCCTCCTCCACTTCCTCTGGGTCCTCATCATCATCATCCGAGTCCAGCATTAGATCAGGAACCCCTTCCAATTCCACTTCAGGTATAGGCAGGGGTCCAGCACGACACTTCTGAGTACATCGTATCACTGCCTTCTGTCCACGACGTTCTTGCCTGGCTTCTGTGAAACATGTCTGACAGCGGGATGGACATCGGCTCATGGTAACCTCCCCGGTACACCAGTCGACCTCTGGGTTATGGTCTCGAAGCCATGGATATCCCAAAATCACCTTTTGCTTTCCTAATTGAGTGACAGCAAAAAGGGCACGCTCACTATGATCTTTGTAATGGAGAACCAGGTCTGCAACCTCTCGGATGGCACCAGCTTCATTTGGGGATCCATCCATGTTATATACAGGTATCGGACGTGAGAGTGAGCGAGTATTTAGGCGATGTTGTTGTACCAGATGGGAATCGATGAAGAGACCAGTCGCACCAGAGTCCAGGAGCGCAGAGACACCAAGTATCTGTCCAGTGTTGGTCGTCTGCAGTTTGATGGCTAGGTTCAAGGAATGTGCAGAGGGAGTGGATGCCATAATATACTTGTGTGGTAGTTTACGCTCCCATGATTTAATTTTGGGACGTGGAGTAGAAGGAGAGATGGGGAGAGTTTTCTACTATAAGGGCAACCTAAGCCTCTAGCAAAGGGAAATCCAAAGTTAAAATTATACTACATAATGCAGGCATTGGGGACACACCTAGCAAAGGGAAATCCGAAGAGAAAACTCTAAGGATCCCCTTGCTGATGCCCAGTATATGTGTTAAGACTATAGGTCCTTGACTCAGCCTCGGCTTCATGTATCGCAGTTGGAGGCTTTCCAACTGTATCGGTATCGCACTAGGAGACTTTCCTAGTGTATCGGGCTTCCTGCCTTCACTTGGGTACTTCCTCAAGTAGTCACGGCTATCCGTACTCAGAGGCTTTCTGAGTAGACCGTTCATTCGTGTATCACAGTTGGAGGCTTTCCAACTGTCGAGTTCGGGTTATCACAGCTAGGGGCTTCCTAAGCTGTCGAGTTCGAGTGTATCACAACTAAGGGACTTCCTTAGTTGTTGAGTGTTCTGGTTGAGTCTAAGACCGTTGGTTGAATTAGGTCAAGCTGGAGAATACAGACAGTATTACTACAGCTTATATATGGTTCGAAGATGTCTATCATCCAATCGGAGTGTAGGATCGTTATCAAGTATAAATAGAAAGAACAATAGAAAAGACAGGCCTCATGCCTTGCATGAGGCGTCCGATGTCATGGAGTGCTGCGGCGCAGCATGTCAAAGAACAATAAGAGATAAGCCTCATGCATAGCATGAGGCGTCTGATGTCACGGATCCGATGTCAAGGATCTGATGTCCTGGACCTCATGTAAAGGGAGTTGTCATACCACGGTGCATGTGGGAGTGGGTTCGGGTGTATGGAGTCACCGTGCGTCAAGGTGTCTTCCATCGGAAGAGAGTCGAGTTGAATAAGAAAAAATGAACTGCCCATACTTGCGGGTTCCTGTAGACAAATCATAACAACATGTGAAGATGACAAAAATCAAATATAACCTAAAAATAGAAAAAGGCGGAGATAGGCGGATCAAGGCTGCCAAATGGCATCATACCAAGGGGTATGTGTCGGAAGGGACTCCGCCTCTAAATATAAAAGTGTCAACATGTACAAACATGATAGCAAGGGAAAATTAGTAATAAAATCCGGAAAAATCATAGAAAATGAAGAATAGAAGGAAATGAGGTGGGGAAAAATATAGGACGAACATAAAAAATAGGAAAAACACACAGGGCACCCCCCTAGTCCCCTTACAGACTCATGCTTTTATAACAAATGGATGGCTGCATCGTTGGACATGGCATGAGGGTCCGAACATGGTGTCTGGTTTGTGCGGTGGCTTCGGGAATGGTCATATGCATTTATTGAAGAGGCTGAAAACCTGCCATTCAATGTGTATGGCACATGGAATAAATCACGGCTCGATGACAAGGACCTTAAGCAAGAGATTTTTACCCACCTGCAGGGAATTGGAAAGTACATTGCTGCGATTGATGTTGTCCGATATATGGCTCATCCTGATGTACAGAAGCACTATGGGATGAAGAAAGGGATTTGTGAATGCACTGCAAGGCATTGGCTTAATCGATTGGGTTACCATTGGACACTTGAGCCATCAGGACAGTATGTTGATGGTCATGAGTGTGAAGATGTTGTTCATTATTGTCAAAATGTCTTCTTGCCTCGGTGGAAGGAGCTAAAACCACAGCTGTGCATCTGGTCACAGGATGGCAAAGAAGAGGATGCTGGCAAATGTCCTCAACCATGGAAACTCATAGTCTGGTTCCATGACGAATCTACATTCTATGCGAATGACTGATGAAAAAGGCGCTGGGTGCATAAATCCAAGACGGCTGTTCCTCAAGCAAAGAGAGAGGGGGCGTCATTGATGGTTGCTGACTTTGTG
This sequence comes from Tricholoma matsutake, assembly GCA_026075535.2. Classification (NCBI taxonomy): domain Eukaryota; kingdom Fungi; phylum Basidiomycota; class Agaricomycetes; order Agaricales; family Tricholomataceae; genus Tricholoma; species Tricholoma matsutake. The sequence continues at coordinate 5,663,092 of AP026540.1, read as the reverse complement.
TTCGCAGATTATGGATGGTTACGATCACCTGATGAAAAAGAAGCAGCTCGAGTTGTTTTCAAGGCAGGAAAAAATTGAGACAGATACTTCACCAACAAAGATATTATCCAGCAAACTCAGCAGGCAATGGAAATTGTTGAAAAGTACTATCCTCATGATCAGCACATGTTTGTCTTTGACAATGCAACTATGCACTCAAAATGACCAGCGGCATCCCCTTCAGCAAGGAAAATGACCAAGAACTCATCAAAAAGCTTTGGAGTTGAGGTCACCGTCATGGAAAATAGAAAAATACAGTACCCACCAAATGGAAAGCCTCAAAAGCGGGTCGTGCAGATGGGCCCAGGAAAATTTGCTGATGGGAGTCCCCAGTCTTTTTATGATGATGCAGGGATCTTCAAAGGGATGACCAAAATCCTGAATGAGTGCGCACTTACCAAAGAAGCAAAATTAAAGGCTGAATGCAAGGGATTCAAATGTGAGAAGGATGCGATGAACTGTTGCCAGCAGCAGGTGCTCTACAATCAACCTGACTTCATTGATCAGGAGTCTGCACTAGAGATCATATGCAAAGCACAGGGTTTTGAAGTGATATTCTTACCAAAATTTCATTGTGAGTTAAACTTCATTGAACAGTGTTGGGGGCATGCAAAGAGGGTGTATCACCAATATCCTCCATCATTGAAGGAAGAAAACCTGGAAAAAAACATGTTGTCTGCATTGGAATCTGTCCCGATGGAGACAATGAGGTGGTAAGTTTCATCATAGATCTGCCAGTGATTTGACAGCTCGCTGAGCAGGTGACAGATATGCACGGTGTTTGCGACAATTTATGGATGCATACTATCATGGTCTAGATGGTAAGCAAGCTGCATGGGCATCCAGAAAGTATCGTGGTCACCGATCATTGCCCCCAACGTTGATGGATGATCTTTTAAAAGCAAAGATATAATTATTATAAACATACTATACTTAATGCATTCTATAGGCTAATAATTGTACGTAGTACTTTCCTCGAGTTCATGAACAACAGTGCCTCGCGGTGCTCAATCCAGTGTCCACTGAGATGAGTCAGATCACATGATTTTGCTAAGCCCTCATCACAACTCAGTCACAGCACATGACATTTGATGATTATGGATTTCCTCTACCTTATATTCACTATGAAAGAGTCACGCACACCTTTTTATCAATTCTCTCCGATCCATATTATCAATATATCAATGGGTGGATTTCTGATATACATTTATTCCTCTCAGTCCCACTCGACTGCTTTGACTGCTTCAGATGTCAATATTGTCAATTTCTGGGACATCTACACATTTCGACGAACACGTGGGTGCATATGCCTGTGACTGGTTTTGCTGGGTTGTGGATGTCTTTTGGGCATTGTTTATGGCCTGGTGGTGAGTCTTCGGTGTGGGGGGTGCTGTGTAGGTGCTCGACGCAGCCCTAGATGTTGTTTGATGGGACATTGTAGCTGTGGTTGCCATGTCATTGGTGGTGAAGTTCCGGGCGATGGTGGGGGCTCAGGTGCAACAGGTGGGGCTGGGGGGCTCGTTTGAGGTGCAGCGGCCCTGTCTGGTAGCTGGTGCTGGCATTCGTGAGGTGCTGGTGGTGGTTGACAATGGTGTTGGCATTATTGATTGCAGCAGTGATGTGTCTGATGGGGGCTGTGCAGGTGTTGATGCTTTTGCTACTGGTCGAAATAGCTGATTGCCCAGAGATATGCTTGTAGAGTTTTGTTAGTGAATAGCAGGGGTTACCCACAGTTAAGTGATGGGTATGGGCCAATCAGCATGTAGCCTTTGTTTTTGTGATTCTAATGCACTAATTTTTATACCAAATGGTCAAGAAGTGGCCTAGATATGCTCATTTTAAGTTTTAGCACCATAGCACAACATCTGATCTCACCCTGCCCAATCTTTCCAAAATATTATCCAAAATCCAAGGTTTTGGAGTTTTGGGATGACTTTTTTGAAAGATTGGAGCAGGGTGAGATCAGATATTGTGCTATGGTGCTAAAATTTAGAATGAGCATATCTAGGTCAATTCTTGACCATTTGGTATAAAAATTAGTGCATTAGAATCACAAAAACAAAGGCTACATGCTGATTGGCCCATACTTGTCACTTACCCGTGGGTAACCCGTGCTATTCACTAAGTTTTGTACAAATCTAATCTAAGTATACATGCTAATATTTCTGGGAGCGGAAGCGACTGGCCAGAATCCAAAAACAAGAACCTAACAGAAGACCTCCTCTCGGATTCCAACCCAATCAAAAACAGGGTGAGCTGAGATATGACTACAGTAACCCATAGCTATGTCTCTGCTCATTAGTCTGATTACTTAGATTTCGATCTGCAAAACATTTTCAGTTCAAAAGGCATGCACCATACGTGACCACTCGATTGCCTTGTGCTAAATACTTGAGCATCATTTCGCGTTTACATGAAATAGACAATGATTGGAGAAAACTGCAGGCAGTGGGTGGGCGGGTGAAAGAAAATGGTGTTGCAATCGATGCAACAAGTGAGAATGTAAGGAGCAAGGATCTAGTAACCTGGAGCGGTGGAAGTGAAAGGTGAAGAAACAACACCATCACATGATCTCGACACATCATCATTCCATCTCTGCAAAACACTGGTACACTGCACTCATGCCTCGCTCATCTACCTCCACTTTTGCTACTGGTTGAAATAGCTGATTGCCTAGAGATATGCTCATAGAGTTTTGTACAAATCTAATCTAAGTGTACATGCTAATATTTCTGGGAGCAGAAGCAACTGGCCGGAATCCGAAAACAAGAACCTAATGGAAAACCTCCTCTCAGATTCCAACCCAATCAAAAATGGGGTGAGCTGAGATATGACTATGGTAACCCATATGAGAAGCAAGCCTAAGGTGTGTTGTAGTCATGACAGAGACTCACCCATGGACGCCCATCAAGCCTTGGGGAGGCTTCTCATCTGCAGATGCTGTGGTTGCAAACTGATATGGAGCATCTCAATGTGCATGGCACCTAGATAGTCCAGACAATGCCAATATTCCAAAAAGACCTGTGAACGCCAATGGCTGAACTTCTTAACCATATCTGGTGGCACTCCTGCGACGAGGTAGAAAGTTGTTCCTCCAATACGAAAGCAGTGCCCTGTGATGCGGGGGTATCCCTTGTTTGTTGCGCGAAGGATTCTGTTGACTCACCAAATAAACGTGGACCTAGTGAGCGTGATTACTTTATCGTGCGCATCACAATATGCTGCAATAGGATGATTAATGTCAAGCCTGTTCTTGATAAAATGCCTGTGAATTGTGTGAATAGGATCCAGCGGGGCCTCTTGGCAAGGGATCCAAACATTGTCACCTCGAGCCTTCTGTGTTTTTGACCAAGGGAGGTGAAGGCCACAGGCACCATTCTGTGCAGTAGATTGTGCGATGCTAGAAAAGGTGGCATGGCGCAGTGGATCAAATTTCTGGAGGTCCTGAGTTGGTGGTAGGAGCTCCCCACTGTGAAGATGAGAGAAAAATGAGAGGAAACATATGGCTCGGATACAAATGTCCAGTCCAGAAGATCTGCGGCCTCAGTTAAGATCCTGAAGCATGGAAATAGTGATGGGTGGCCTCTTGCCACAGTATGAAGATGCCAGCCTGAGCTTCTCCACACCCTTTAAGACCCAACACAGTTGCTCTCCACCCTGCCACACCAGTCCTCACTTCTCATGCTCTTTCTTTATAGCTGATATCTTCGCACCGACCATCTTTCCTGCAAAATGCCCAGCATAGAACCTGCTTGCATCTTTGGATTGCGTTGATTTTCTCACTGCCACATTTTGAACATGGCTAATCTTCTCCAGTAGGTCAGCTGGCATAGCTAGAGCCGAATGCAGTAGTCTCTTGCATGGTGTCAGGACTCAAGAAGTGTATGGGCATGAATGGCCATGGTGGTGAATGTAATGTCTGCTGTGAATTTGTGCTACTCGGAGTAGGTTGTTCGTGTGCATGTCAGCGTGGGGGATAGTCTTAAGAGGTGGCATTGCGATGAGAAAGTTGCAGTGGTCGGCAGCAAGGACACAATGTGCGTGACATGACAAAAACCCCAGAACAGTGTCTCCATTATAAGCTAGCAATTCTTTGGTCGTGGTAATTTACTGCTCTATGTACATAACTTTCTAAATGAAAAGGTATCCTGGGTGGAAAAGTGTATAGTAAGGATTTCCCTGGAAAGATGCCTCTCGACAGCCCATCTGCCATGTTTTCTATTGTCGGCACCCAGATGGTGGATATCCATAATTTGTGGCCCTGGATGAGTTTGATGATCTCCCACAATATGGTGTTCTGCTGAATGCCCCGTGATCTGCCCACCTTCAAAGCCTCTACCACACCCTTGTTGTCTGAATGAACGATTATATGGCAGTTTGAGTACTTTCCTATGATCAGGGTGCAAATGGCCAGCTCCACTGCCACCATCTCTGCCTATCCAATCTCTCGCCCCTCTGAGTTCCAGCCATCCCTGAGTTGCCATGCAAGCCACCTCCCATCGAGGATCAATCCGATACCCCATCCTGTCGATGCATCAAAAAATAGCATTGTGGTCTGATGGACTCGGGGGGCATATAATCTCAATCCCCATGAACTGATCTTGCAGGTGCCTTCTCCACCAAGTGATATCCTCTGATGCCCCAGCTGATACCCTGTGTTTAACCTCTTCTGAGCAACCCGTCCTGAAACCACCTTGGAATCTATACAAGGAAACCAAGCACAAACGCCCCTCTGGTATGACCAGGCAGACGTGGTTCAGGGTGCCAATAATCTTTTCGGTGTCCTTTGCTGAGTGAAGCGACCCGTGAGTCCAATCCAAGATATGCCCAAGATATTTCACCTTCTTCTTCTCTGGGAGCTCCACCTTCTTTGCAGCAAGGTCCCACCAGAACCCGATGTACATGAACACCGTTGAGAAGTCAACAACCTTTGATGGAGCCCACAACCAGCCCAGTTCTTCTGCAATTTTCCATATCAATTTGGACGCATAGGTGTACTCATGAACACCCCCAGCAAGTTTGTGGGAGGGGTAGCATAAAAATATAAAATTGTCCACCCATTTAATAATAACAGCTTCTATGCCCTGACTCATGAGTATTTTGACCATTGCATCTGCAACCCTGCCAAAAATAGCTGGCGCCAGTGAAGCACCAACATTCAGGATGTGATCAAGATGAACCAGGCCTTTAATCCTGATAGCCAGGAAATGGCATGCCAAAGGGTGGGTCGGAATGTTTTTGAATGCTGCATCGACATCGAAAACTGCTGCCTGTGTCCCCTCAGGTGCATCTGCAACTAGGAGATAGCATTCTGAGAAGGAACCCCATGCGCACTAAATTTTTTTTGAGTCGATGATTGTGTTGACAGAGGTTTTGGTGGGATTGATAATATAGTTCTCCGACGAGTCAAGAGGCAAATGTTCGAGGTCAATGCTATATTTATTTTTTGGATATGAATGATTTACAATGACATGGCATTTAGTGGGATTTTGGTTGATAACTGTGAGGGGAGCTGTGCAAAAATGTCCAATGAGGAAAAAAAGTGTATCGGGCTCATACCCACGCGATAGTCTACCAAGCTCAATCTCCTCAGTGTATTTTGCAATGACAAAATCTTCATCTTCTTGTGAAACATAATGGTTAGGCAGAAAAGATGTGCAAGATAAAGAAAAATTTTCTAAGCCACAATAGAAATCTTGCTGAAGACCTGTCGGTATGTCGTTGAACTCATCAAGGATGCCCACATCCTTGAGCACAGCCTCCCACACATCTGCCTTGAGTTTGGTCACAATGGGAAAGATATCTTCAAGCATTGCATCTTGCCGATCCGTGCGTGAGATTGCCACACAAGGAGCAGGAGTGATTATAGATGCAGGAGGGGCCTTGTCTGCAGCCAAGTGGACTAATGTTAAATGCAATGCAGACAACCCTGCTTCCGAGAATTTTGTCCACCCATTTTCCTTGCTTGAGCACCAGTCACTTTGCATTTCCTTGGTGATCCTTGTGGAGGTGGGGTTCTGTGCAGAGATAACGTTTGAGGATGGTGGGAGGCTGGTGGGGTCGAAAGGGGGGTGGGTAGGAGGGCAGAAAAAACTGAGGAAATGACCCCCCCTGCCCAGCTGTAAATGTGCCTCCACCCTGCACTCCACGACCCCTACCCTGTATTCCCACTGTACTGCCTGCTGCCCAGCTACCAATGCCTCGGTTACCCCCATAGGCTGATGAACTGGATGAGGGTTGCTTCAAGTGCTCCAGAACTGAGGGGATAATGTTTTTTATTTTGAATTTCTGGAATAGGCTCTTGTTGAAAATCAAGCCATAAGTGTTGTCTCTCTGACCAACCCATGAGGAGTAGGTTTCAATGAGGTAGCCCCTGTATGATGACCAGTTGAGAGTGAAATCTGGCTTGGATGCAACGATGCTGAAGAATTCCAGGAACATATCTGCACAATCAAAGGCCCTTGCGCTGCCCAGGTCTATGTCATCACCCAGGACAAGGTATTTCCTCATCCCATGGATGAAGTTCTCGCATATCTCAGTGAAGTCATCTGTCGAGAGGTAATAGTCCCTTGCAGCTGTCAACATCTTTTGCTTCAACCTGATTTCGCCTCTCATTCATTCATGCCAATCTCTGTATCAAATGAATCAGTAGCATCGCGTTCGAGCAAGCCCTGTGTGTGCAGAGTGTGAGCGGTATGTAGTTTTTGAACCCCCCCTTCAACTCCTTGATTACTGCATTTGGGAGTTTGCTCATAACATTGGTAATTGTCTGTGAAAAGTACTTCCTAGTCCACCCAGGCAGCTCACCAAGTGACAACGGTGCTGCCCATCCATACCAGAAATCACCCTTTGCAAAGGCTGAGCCGCCCCCACAATGCCCAATGCTGAAGCTATCGCTGCGATAAGATCTGGGTTCAATGCAAGTTGGGGTGGTGCTGATGCCTGCAAATGTGGATCTGTAGTAGGGAGATCAGCCTTTGCATCCCAGTCAGGCATAAATTCATTGTGGGCACCATGATGGTATAACTGCGCCATTGCAAGAGAGCCACCCTGGGCATGTGATGATACAGGGATAGGAGGATCGAGAGCAGAAGTGCCTGCCTCTATGTGTTGTGCTACTATATGTGAACTATGCGATGCTGAATTATGCATGTGAAAACATGCTTGCGTAGGTATGTGCGATTGTGGGTCAACGTGCAGGTTTTGCAATCCTGACTATATGCATGTCAAGTGCAGTAAATATGGAGTCAAATGCAATATGAACAAGATGCATCTGAGCATGTGCTTGCATGGCCATCTGCAGGCCTGCCTGAGTGCAGAACGGTGCATTAACAAGTGGGGGATGATGCTGCTCGAAAGGGCTACTGGGAGGACTATGCAGTCCTTGCTGTGGTGCATAAAGAAAAGTGCCAGGAGGCTCATGCGCTGCACTTATATGCTCATTAAAAAGCTTCCTACCAGTACTCAGTTTTGCCATGCCTAAATGCCGAGATTCAGGTGAATGGACTTTTGTACGTTATCCCGCCGACCACCTGGGCTGAGATGAAGCCTGGGGCACAAAAATTGTCTGCTACTGGAACCAAGCCCTCTGCAGCCAACCATGCCTTGTTGGCATCCCATGTGTAAAAGGTATCTGAATGCTTTCTCACTGGAGATGGCGTATGAACATTGATAGCACTAGAGCGCTGGAGAAGAGGATCATGAGAAATTGGACTAGAGCTGGGCGGTGTGTTTCAGTCAATCAGCATAGGTGAGGTAGGGTCATGAGCTCCATCTGGAATGGCTGCCTCAAGATCAAGTGGCCTTTGCGACAGCCCACCCTGTGAGTGTCCTTGCCAAGTGTCAAGCAAACCATCACTCCCAGGCCCCACAAAATGGGTAGGTGAGAAATCTGCCGCGGATGCCAGGTGCAAAGGGTTGTGGACCCACTCCAGAGCACCAGGCGCCTTGCTAGTTGCTGATCATTTGTGTCCCTGTATAGCTGCCATGCTGACCATCAAACTTGCCTGAGGTGAGTTGATGTCCTGAGAGCCACCAACAATCTCAGACAAGCCCGTTGATCTGCCCAACTGCCTGGGAACCTTGTTGGCCTCCTCAGCCACAGGTTGTAGGACCTGGTACTGGTAGCCTATGGAAGGTTTCATGCCGGGGGGTGCCTTGATGAGTATTGGCACCTCCGCAGGCTCCTGAACAGATTTGGACCTTGCCAGTGCGACACACAATGATCGACGAACATCCATCAAAAATTGGCCTGCCCCAGCCAGGACCTTAACCCGCCAGCCTGACCTCTTTGTAGCACCTTTCTCCACCTCAGCAGCTGCCAACTCAAGAGCATCAGAGAGGGGTTCAGACCTGTGACCGCTCTCAGAACTATTTGCCATTGTCCCTGACTGCGAGAACTGAGCCATTGCCCCCACTCCCTGTCCTTCTACGCTGGCTGACATGATTTGAGAATAAAAGAAAATGGTGTTGCAATCAATGCAACAAGTGAGAACATAAGGAGCAAGGATCTAGTAACCTGGAGTGGTGGAAGCAAAAGGTGAAGAAACAACACCATCACATGATCTTGATGCATCATCATTCCATCCATGCAAAACACCGGTACACTGCACTCGTGCCTCGCTCGTCTACCTCCACTGGTGATGTGAGGGTGTACAGTGGGCAGGGTAGCGTTTCTGTTCATTATGGTAAGGCTTCGGTGGCTGGGGACATGGCTGGGGCTCAGGACATGGTAGGGGCTGAGAACTCTGCAGGGGTGCTGTGTGTCGACTTGGCAGTACGTGCCATCATTTTCAAGGGGCTGGGAGCAGTACTGAGGCTGGGGAAAAGGTAGTGGTGGTAGTGTCGACAACGTTGGTGTCAGCTGGGTGGCTGGGACAGGGCTGGAAGTGAACGGGGGGTGTTCCCAGGTGTAGACGTTGTTGTTGATGATGAGGCAGCAACATGAGGTGTTGGCAGTGATGTGGCAGTGATGGTGGGCTTGGGATACATGACAGGGGTTTGGGGTAGACAGGGTGGTGCAGATGGTGCTCCAGAGGTCCGTTGGGGGTGGGATTGGTGATGACATGGTGGCAGTGGAGTATGTAGGTGTTGTTGCATGGGAGGTGACAGAGTAGGCAGGTTGTTAGCTCCAAGTATTACCTACAGAATCCAGTTCTAGTCTGGATTTACCTGAAAACTGTACTGGATCCCCCACAAGTGCTATGAGCTGCCGAGGTAGAAAGAGACAATGGGAGGGAGAGCATCCAATCTTCTTTATCAACATTGAGGGCATTCTCAGGCTCAATTTGGATGTGCAGTATTTTAGGCTTGGGTTTTATTCAGGAGTGGGGGTGGAGGAGGGAGGTTGGTTGGTTGGTGATATTGGGGGGTTCAGGGGGAGTGAGGGGAAATGAAAGTCCAAGTTTAAGTGTCCATTCTTCTGTCTCTCTTACCTGTATCCGATCTTCATCCTCTCTCCCTCTCATCCAGTCTTCCATCTCTTTCAATCATGTCCAGTCCATCTCTGTTCTTGTGCCATTGGGAGGACGGGGAAGAGGACACGAGGGTGGTGGTTTAGGTGGTGCAGTTTGCGGCATGACTTAGACAGAGCCCTTTGCAAAGGGGTCTGCATCTGCAATGATATTGGAGCAAGCAAAAGAGGCAGAAATGCGAGTTGTAGTCCATTACTGTGTCCAGAGCAGTAATAAGCAAAGCAGAGAGGCATCATGCTAGACTAGAGACCATCCATCACATTGAATGATAATGCCTGAATGACCTGTCATTGGCATTGTTGATGGGGGCTGTGCTGGCATTCACAGTGGTGGTGTGGCAGCATTGGCAGGGAAGGGGGGGTTGGTACGAGGGCAGTGGTGTCGTTCTTGGTCTGGGTAGTCGCTTCTGTAGTTCTTGGTAGTTTGGATATTGAGATTGACACAGAGCACTGTTTGCACATTTTTCAGTGAGCTTGAGTCTTCTTCATTGGGCAGCTCCATTTGCAGGGCAGCACACCATTCGGGGTTGTTGTTGAGACATGGGCAGCAGTGAGCGCGTTCTGATCAAAGTGTAGGCAAGAACACCATTTTCTGTGGGTGTTGGTAGTTGTCTGGGTGTCAGATGCAGTATTAGCTGCCATTTTTGGGGGCAGTTCCAGTGGGTAGCATTGGAGGTGACATTCGGGAGGTGATGAACTGAGGGGGTTGGAAAGGAGGGGGCTGAAATGAGAGGCGAGTAGTCAAATGAGTGGAGTTGGCATTGTGCAGGTGTTGGTGTGAAAAATTGACTGTTGTAGTAATTTCAGGGTTGGCAAGGTTTTGGGAAAAGAAGACAATGTGAGAGAGTGTGGATAGTAAGTTTGTTACAAAAAAAAGTGGAAGGAAGCCAGAGCTTCCAACACTCAAGGAGACCGAAACATGTAAGGAACTTGGTATATTTTGGGGGAGAAAACTAAGATACAGTACAATACTCGAGGTATAGACTATATACTATCAGGATAACATGTGATAATGAACATGCATGTGATAGTACAGATGCTGATGTAAGAGGACACTCTTACAATTGCATGCTGGAAAAAGCAATTCAAGCTCATTAAAATACCTATGAAGTTCTCGAGGCTGAGTGGGGTCAATTTTCAGAGCAGTGGAATGGCCATGCGCAGGCATAGTAGTCGTGTTCGTGGCCATGAATACTTTTGAAGTTGGGGTTAAGACTTGAGTGATAGATGGAAGAGGTTTCGGAGTCGGAGGTAGTTGAAGAGGAGATGGAGGTGGTGGTTGGATAGAAAGTGGAGTAGTAGTAGGAGATGGAAATAGATGATGGTGGGTGGATTGTTTGGCAGGTACTGGAATCAAGATATCTCCCAGATGTTCAGGAGTGTTGAAGAGTTGGCGAGCTTCAATATGAAGGTCTCTAGCTGTGGTTGGCCTAAGCCGAGGAATTTGAGATGGTTTAGGTGATGAAATGATTTAGAAACCCCTTGCAGTGGGCTCCAAAAATGATGGTACTTGACCCAGAAACCCAAACAAAATCCACAAATAGGTCTCAGATGGTATAATATGAGTTAGAGGAAGGTTGAGAGGTGGTACTAAATATCACTGCGATAGACCAAATGTTGGCAAATGAGGTGCAAAGTTGTGCAAAGTGATTTGCTAAGATGTTCAAAGAAGTTGCAGCAATGTGAAGTAGTTTCAAGAGGTTAGGAGAATAAGGGCGATGTCAAATGACAAGGGCAAAGGATGATAATGATGTACAATAAAGACAATAGACAATGGTGACAATGTGTGATAGTTTTGAGATGTTTAATATGAAGTTCAAAGAAGTTTGCGATGATTCGCAGAACTTAGCACTAAGACAAAAGATTTGGACTCAAGTTTTGAACTACCAAGTCAGACGATATATGAGAGGTGAAGACTATCTCTTCCTTATATAAGTTTTGTAGTCATAGTACTAAAAAGGAAATAAAACATGAGGAGTATATGAGGCAAAATATGAGGCTAAATGAATAAACCTGTATCACCTAGGAAATAAGAAATGATATGAAAGATAGCACTAGTGCTTTAAGGTTAGGTTAGGTTCAGTTTTTTGACCCTACAATGGGTAGACCATAACCATAACCAGTCTAGGACTGACCAAGACATTGGGATAATCTAACCAGACTGACCATGACCAGTCTTTTTTGGTTAATAGACTGAAAAAAGACTGGTTAAGACCAGTTTTTTGTTATAAAATTTGTCATACTATGCAACCTATATGTATCTTGGCAAATATTACCTGGAACATTTGACCATTATATATAGGGGTGGATATTGCAATTCCCTGGAGTCTGATACAAATTTTAAAAGATTTCATCAACATTTGACTGTGATATGGCCAAAACAAAAGTACAGTGTATTGGTTTGTGGTTTGTGGGCAGTTTATAGTATGTAGTTACAACTTGTCAGCGCTGTTAATTGAATGAAATCCACAAGGTACAGATGTTTATATGTGTTATTTTTATGTCATTGATGATGTCCAACTGTACCCAACATATTTGTGTCATGAGTTATAAGAAGTACAATCAATGTTACATTGATCACGAAAACAAAGTGGTATCAAAATGTATTTGGTCATATCTTTCTCAGTTCTTGACCATTTTGAATGAACCAAGGGTCGAATTAAAGATAATAAGCAGGGTAATTAGGGGAATAGCTCACGTAATCAAATAACCGGTCTTTTTTCGGTTAACAATGTTTTTCAAATTTGAAAGACCTTAACCTTAACTGCTAAAGACCAGCCCTTAACTGTAACCACTGGTCCAGTTAATATTGGTCCAGTTCAGTTTGGTTAACAGTCTTTTTTTGGTCCTATAGACAGGACCTTTAAACACTAGATAGCACCCAAAATCATTCTGTTTTCAAAAGAAGCTGTCTTATTGTTCTAATAAATCACCTACATCTTGCCAAACACCTCATTGTGTCCTAAAGTGTGTGTTTCGTTGTCATCCTGTGCTTGATAAGCTTGCCATACATTGCCAAGAGGTACAGGGATAAAACATGAGTGTCCAAAGATAGGGATACATCAGCCAAGTGTGTTCGAAGTGGTATGAAGTTGTCCAAAATCATTCGATGTTTTACAAAAAACTTCGTAGAAATTTCATTGTTGAAATTAATCCCAGTGATGCATGCTGTATACATGAGGCAATACATGCAGCATACACATGTTACTGCGCTTACTGCGCATACATGCGGTAAACACATTCCTGAGTCATGTGATGTCCTTATTATTATGTATATAAGGAGAACCTGTACCGTAGTAGGAATACAGTGTTCTTACCTCTGCTAACCCTAGCTGTAAGTCTAAGTAAACCCCAGGTAGGTTGTAAGGAACATGTTGTCTCTTCCACTGTGCAGCATATATAGTCTGCTCCAACAGGTTATGGGCCCTGCTGGGCACGTCGCGAACACGCCTTAATTGGCTGCGAATGACGTTGACTTCATCGTCTCCAAATTATAACCTTGCGCTCTTCGTGAGCTGCATTGTGCTCCCTGCAAGCTGCATATAAAACCTAGGTTGACTAGGGTTAACCACTCTGAAGGAGTGTTTTCTCCTGAGAACGTTAAACGTGTTTTATTGAGTAAAAAGACTGATTGAGCGCTTTTAACAGCTGCCACCACAAAATCATGTCTTCAACTCTTGAGAAACTTGTTCAAACTTTCAACGGATCAAATTACATTCAATGGGCCGACTCAATGAAGGCGTGGCTCAGGTCTCAGGGCCTCTGGCAAATAACTAGCGGGGCGGAGCAAAAACCGCCCCCAGCACCTCCCTTGACAGCGACGAATGCTACTTTGGTAGCGGATGCTAATGCCAAGCTCCAGACCTGGAGCAACAAAAATGACCAGGCCATTGGTAGCCTAGTGCTCTGCCTGGCCCCCTCCATTCGGCAGCGTGCCAACTCAAAGGACACTGCTGAGGAGGTGTGGGATCTCATCCGCACCGATTATGGTGTGGACGGCCCCTCCCAAGTCTTCGCGGACTTTAGGTCTGCAATAGCGATCAAGATCCCGGCTGCAAACCCCGCACCGGAGATTACTAGAATGGCAGACAAATTTGAGCACCTTATGGCTGCTAACGTCGCCATCCCCGAGCTAGTGCAAGCAATGATTCTACTTGCTGCAATGCCGCGCGAGTACGATTCCTTGTCCGCAACGGTCCTTAACACGACCGCTACTAGCGCCTTGACATTTAAACATGTCAAGGACTCCATTGTCGCTGAAGCCTCAAGGCGCACAGCAGTAGGAAAGCCCGCTGGCCAGCCTCAGGCCAACAAACTTTCTGCTGTTAAGCGCAAAGGGGGAAACCCCAAATGGCAGCCCAAAGAAGGGCAAAACAGCAACGGAGACTCATCCCGAAAGCGTGGACGACGTGGGGACAGAAAGACTAAGGAGGAGAAGCTGAAGGATAAACATACCCACCTTGCCTCCAAAGCCTATACCACCATAAATGGTAATGGCACCATCATACCGCCGATGCCGCTTATACAGCGCATCGAAAGACGCGAACACACTCCCACAAGGGATCCTTGCTGCTGACCGCCTGCACAGGCATATACGGGCGTGGCCTCTACCTCTCGTTCGGTTTATGCCGAATATCAGCAAGCTCGAGACACCCTCGAGCAAATGCAACTTCTGCGCAGCGCAAAAAATCTGCGACCGCTGGAAGAGCACCTGACGGTGCGAGAAGGAAAGAGAAGAAGGATAGAACCAGAACCCGAGTCTAGGATCAAGGAGGTAGAAGACGATACCGTCTCCCTCGGATCTGAACCTCTGGTGTCTGATGAGGAAGTGTGGAAAGCCGTCGACAAAATGCTCGTCGATGAACCCCTTGATACAGGGGTGTATGATGACAGGTCAGTCCTTTTCCCTGCCACAAGCACTAAGATTAATATTCCTATGAATACAGCGAACTTTTCATGTGAAATTTTACCGCTATTAAATGTATCATGGAATTATTTAGATCTTAATATATGTGCTATGTGTGCAAAGGGAGATTGTAAGAAAGGTGCCGACTGGATCATGGATTCAGGCGCATCAAAACACTTCACTGGTGAAATAAAAGATTTCGCTTCTTACAAGCCTTTACTGAGAAAGGACTCTACCTTGGTCCAAACGGCCACTGGTACTACTCATATAGTAGGAAAAGGAGCAGTCTTCATTAAACACCAGGTAGTATGTCATGGGAAGTCAGAGACACGTGAAACGCAGTTATACCCCGTCTACTACATACCCGACATTAATACTCGATTGATGTCAATGGGGGTCTTTTTACAAGACGGAAGTGATGTGCGTGGTTCCTCTGCACACATTTCATTTATCGAGCATGGAAACCCAATCATGCATTGTGTCCCTCTAAGGAGGAATGACACGATCTATTGGGCTCAGACTCATATATTGAGCACCAAAAAGGTTAATGTCGCGACCATTTATGTCACTGACTACTTGACTTGGCATAGGCGACTTGGACACCCATCCAAAGAGGCGCTAGGGAAAATGCCTAAAAGCACCATAAAATTCCCAAGGAATTTAATTATTCCTAAAGACAAAATTATATGTCCAGGGTGTGCAGAAGGGAAAATGACCTCAAAATCTTTTCCCGAGTCAGACTCATGAGCTGACAAATCCTTTGAATTAATACATTCTGACCTAAAGGAACTCCCGGTACTATCGTACCACAAACATAAATACTTCATTGTATTTCTGGATGACAAAACGTCACATATTTGGGTCCAATGTCTCAGAAAGAAATCTGACGCTGCTGCAGCGATTAGACAATTTCAAGCGATGGCTAAAACCCAATATGGCGCTACAATCAAGCGCTGGCATGTCGATCCAGGGGGGGAGTTCAAGGATCGTGAGCTACAAAAACAGCTCAAGGACTTAGGCATCAAAATAGAGATGTCTGCACCCCACGTTCATCAACAGAACGGGCGCGCAGAGCGCGCCATAAGGACAATAATGGAAAAGTTGCAAACCTTGCGATTCACTGCTTGTCTACCACAATCATGGTGGGAATTTTGCATAGAACATGCAACACATTTATACAACCGAACCCCAATAAGGCGCCTGAAATGGCTGACACCTTTTGAGGACCTGACAAAGGTCCGCCCAGATCTAAACAATCTGAAGGTCTTCGGTTGCGGTGCTTATGTCTATCTACCAAAGGAAAAACGTCCAACAACATTATCTCCTCGATCGGAGTTAATGACGTACCTTGGAGTAGAAGATGGCATTAAAGCATATCGTTTCATGCGACAAAATGGCACAATATTCATTGGTGCCACGGCACTATTTGATGAAATGATGTTCCCATGCTGTCCCGGAGCTAAAACTCCTGCCAAGACAGACCTTGGTGATTTTCCACCTCCAGAACCAGAAGATGACGACCACTCATCTGGAACGGATGGCGATGACCCTATACCGCCACAAAATCTGCCCCTTCCTCCATCATTAGAAGATGATGATGATGATTTACCAAGTGAGCAAAAGGCGCATGACGATGCGACTAACGCTCCTCCTCCGCCGCCTCCAGTTAACACTGAGGACTTTCGTCCAAGACATGAAGATCAACAGGAATGGCAGCAATTGCCCCGTTGATCAGGCAGGCAGAGGAAAATCCCAAACCATCCCGGCAATACCTATGGAGAACAGCGACTCCCCTCTGACATAGAGAGAGACATTGCGCGTGATCAATATTGGAAGAAGTCTGTGGGTCAAGATTTGGATCATAACCGAACACGACCACGACCTCAACAGCAAGAACCGGTTGCTGGACTGAGTTCGGCACCCCACGAGAGTGTGCCCGATTCCAATAATCAAGAACATGATTACCCAATGGGGGAACCGGACGAAGCAGGTTATATTAAAAAGATAACCAAGGAAGGTGGAGATGAGCTTATCCGCTGGCTGTTATCAAAAGCAGTCACACCATCAAGCGGAAAAAGCCTAGTTCCAAACCAATTTCACGATATTGCGCGCCTACCCCAGCAGCAGCAACTTGAGTGGAAACAGGCTTGTCGTGAAGAGTTAGAGGCTCTTCGCAAGCGACAAGTCTATGATATCGTTGATCTTCCACATGATCAGAAAACAATCAAAAATAGATGGGTTTTCTCCATGAAATCGGACGGAAGAAAACGAGCCAGACTCGTGGCCAAAGGCTTTTCACAAGTCGAAGGCGTTGACTTTGATGAGATTTTCTCACCAGTAGTCCGCTACGAGACCGTACGCCTCATGTTTGCCCTTGCGTCTCTAGAAGGCATGTATATGACTGGTCTAGATGTAAAAACCACATTTTTATATGGCAAACTTGATGAGGAGATCTATATGGATCAACCCGAGGGTTTCAGACTCGAGGGTAAAGAGCGCAAAGTAATGCACTTACGCCGAGCATTGTATGGCCTTAAACAGGCTTCACTAGCATGGTGGAAAGAGCTAGAGGCATTTATGTGCACCATTGGGTTTGTGCGCACCAGCTCCGATGCCGGCATCTTCATACACAAGGATCCTAAGACAGGCAGCATCATTATTGCGCTAGTCTATGTTGACGATGGCTTGTTCATGGGCAAGAACAAGAAACTTGTGGATGAAAAGAAGAATGCTTGCCTGAAGCATTGGGAGTGCCGTAGTACTGAAAAAGTCATGGAATTCTTAGGCATGCGCGTCACCCAGACCGCTACAAAAGTCAAACTCGATCAAACAGAATATCTCGCCAAAGTGCTCGAGAGGTTCGAGATGACAAATGCCAAAGTTGCCCCCACTCTGCTCCCGACTGGCTACAAACTGTCGGAGAACACAGCGACGCCAAACGCGGCGCTTAGATCGAAATATCAGTCTGTGATCGGATCTTTATTGTATCTGATGCTCGCAACGCGACCTGATATCGCTTACGCGGTAATCAAGATGTCGCAATTCTCGGCTAATCCTAGCCAAGAACATCTAGACAAAGCAATGTACATAATGCGCTATCTGGTGGGAACCCAGAAGTACAGTATAGTCTATGATGGAGAGAAATCCGAGGGGCTGCAGGCCTTCACAGATTCTGATTGGGCAGCTGACACTGTCAAGCGCCGATCTACAACGGGTTACTTTGCTACTCTGGCGAGTGGCATTGTGTGCTGGCAGTCCCGTTTACAAAAAACTGTAGCACTGTCATCCACAGAAGCCGAATATATGGCTCTCTCCAACACTTGTCGACAGATAGTGTGGATAGAGTCCTTATTCCAGGAACTTGGATATACACTGAAGCGCGTACCAATCTGCGCTGATAATCAGGGATCCATCTTTATTGGATCAAATCCAGTTCAGGAAAGAAGGACCAAACATATAGACATTCGCTACC
Source organism: Tricholoma matsutake (assembly GCA_026075535.2). Lineage (NCBI taxonomy): Eukaryota > Fungi > Basidiomycota > Agaricomycetes > Agaricales > Tricholomataceae > Tricholoma > Tricholoma matsutake. Next base: position 5,645,203 of record AP026540.1, on the reverse strand, counting down.
ACTACACCCACGAATGCATAGAAAATGACAAAGTCACAGTCGTTTTCATTCCTGGAAGTGATAATCCGGCTGACATGTTCACAAAGAACCTTGGTGCCGTCCTATTCAGGAAATTTAGAGACTCTCTCGGAATTACTTTTGAGATTCAAACTTAGCTGCTTAGAGTGCTGTACAGTTTGAGGGGGGGTGTTGAAATTAATCCCAGTGATGCATGCTGTATACATGAGGCAATACATGCAGCATACGCATGTTACTGCGCTTACTGCGCATACATGCAGTAAACACATTCCTGAGTCATGTGACGTCCTTATTATTATGTATATAAGGAGAACCTGTACCGTAGTAGGAATACAGTGTTCTTACCTCTGCTAACCCTAGCTGTAAGTCTAAGTAAACCCCAGGTAGGTTGTAAGGAACGTGTTGTCTCTTCCACTGTGCAGCGTATATAGTCTGCTCCAACATTCATAATGTTTGTAGGTGTTTGTAGGAGTTTGGAGTGTCATGGGAACTTGATACAAGGTCTCTGTGGTGTGTGGGATTGGTTTCAGAGCTCTGTCCACAAAGTGGACCTATCATCGCTGAAGTAATTCATTGAGCATGGGTTCAAGACAAGTCCTAAATTGGTGAAAAGCCGGATCATCCAGATGTGTGTTTTCAGGGACATCAAAGGAGCATCATTTCTGGAGGGTGTAGAAAGGTGATCCTAGTACAAATAAGATTGTCTAACAGGTACAGTAAGTATAGGCATATAAGTAAGTGGTATAAACTGTGCTCACCTCAGTCTCTGTACAAGTGACTAAGGTGGTAACAAAAGTATGTACTGTATATATATATATGTATTGTGTATAACAAAGAGAATTAGAGATAAAGGGGCTCAGTAACAGACCATAGACATGCATCAAAGGGAAAGGCTAAATATAGCACACACATCAAAATGATACTCACAGTGTATTCTCAGCAAGGCAACTGCAGGCGCATGCATTCTCAACACTCCTCCTCACCATGAAGACTCCTCCTCACATGGAATCACATTAATGAAGGCCAAGGTAGTTGTGGAGATGTACAAATTGTTTGGCATCCAACACTTTGGTGAACATGTCGGCAACATTATCGCGGGTGTTCACATAGGCAATATTTAAGTCACCGAACTGGACACGCTCGCACAGGAAATGATATTTGATGTTGATGTGCTTGACACGGGAGTGGAGTAGAGGATCCTCCGATAGGGTTTTAGTGGCATTGTTATTGCAAGAGATAATTCTAGGTGTATTTTGTTGGTAACTGATAGCATTAAGTAAAGTGCATAGCCAAATGCACTCTTTTGCAGCTTCAAATGCTGTGATGTATTCTGCCTTGCACGTGGATGCTGCAACAACTTTCTGCTTACAAGCAGCCCAAGAGACTGCACCAGATCCAAGGGAGCAAACGTAACCGCTGACACTTCAACACGTATCTAGACAGTTGGCCCAATCTGAGTCAGTAAATGCATGTAGGGTGATGGGAAGGTGGCTGCCCAGGTGAAGTTTGAGATCCCTGGTGCCTTTAAGATAGCATACCAGTCTGATAGCAGCATCCCAGTGTTTGGATGAATATGAATCTAGGTACTGTGAGAGCTGTTGGACTGCATAAGAAATATCCAGACAGGTAGAAATTGCCAAGTAAAGTAAGCACCCAATGAGAGAGCGGTAAGGGAGTTTGAGAAGAGCATTTTTGGCAGTTGATGAGAGGGACTATTGATCAGAGTGGCGTAATTTTGAACTGGGCTTGAGAGGAGCAGATACTGGATAAGTGTCCTTTTGTCCAAATTGTTTGACAACCTTGTCAATAAGGGCCATCTGAGAAAGTGCAACAGTGTGTGTGTTGTGGTCCCAAGTAACAGCAATACCCATAATAAAATGTGCCATCCCTAATTTGGATATGGTCCACACCTCACGCATTTGATTCTTGAAATGCTCGTTTTCCTCTTTGGAATCAGCAATGGCTAAAAAATCATCAACGTGCACAGCAGTGATAATTATTCTGCCATCAGTTTTGCAATAATAGATGCAAGATTTGCAAGATAGGCGAGTGAATCCCCAATCGAGCATCTGGGCATTGAGAGTTTGATTCCAGATATGGCTGCTTTGTTTCATGCCATATAAGCCATGCTGGAGTTGCCACACCCAGTCCTCCTTTCCCAGTTCCTCAAAACCAGTAGGCTGTTGCATATATTGTACTTTGATGTCTGGGAGTAAGCCATAGAGAAAGGCCATTTTTATATCAATTTGCTGTGTGTCCCATCCAAGAGAGGCTGCAATATGTAAGAGAATGCACCAAGATTCCATGCGCACAGTCAGTGAGGTAGTTTTGGTATAGTCCTTCCCATAAATCTGCTCATGACTAGTGTTTGAAGGTCCAGTTCATTGAACCAGAAAAAAACCGAAACCAAACTGGACTGAACCACAGTCTGGTTCTTTGCAGTTGTGGTTGCCTTAGTTTTTGCATGGCAGTGGTTGTGGTTTCTTAAACTGTATATTTATTTGGAACCGACAAAAGTCAGTTCAAACCAGTTGTAACCAGTTATACACATAGCATTTACATTACTATACTCTAAACTAAAATAAATTGTAAATGGGATGAGCCCAAGGACAAAAGAACCCAGAAAATGAGTGTTTAAATATCCCATGGGTGTGCATGGACCATTTGATCACATTTGCACACACAAACAAAAAAGTGGTGCCACTTGGTTCACCATTCCCACAGCTGCCAACACAACAACAACATAGCGACATCAACATCAACCACCACAACCCTCAATGCTGCCTCCACCTCCTCTCCCTCCTTCCACCACCACCCCATCTGTTAAGGGCAAAGCCTCAACCACTCGATCTAGTCAATGTCATTTGGCGAGGTGCTTCCTCGACAAGTCGTTTGGCACTAGTCTTACTTGGAGCGTCCGACATAAGAGAGATAGTGCACTCTAGCAGGCCTTCTGCATAGAGTCGTTTGGGTTCATGCACTAAGGGGCTTCCTTAGTGGTTTTGAGTAAGTTCACGAGTTCACAAGTTAAAGCTGTAGATTGCCTAGATCTAAACTAAGGACATCCCTACTACAAGTCGCAGTATTTATACTAGAAGGGAGGTCCTTATCGTCCAATCAGAAAGGTAGATGTGTATCAAGTAATAATAGAAACAATAGGCCTCATGCCTTGCATGAGGCATCTGATGTCATGGAGTGCTGCAGTGCAACATGTCGATCGTGAGAGTCCGACATCACGGACCTCATGTCAGGGGGCTGTTGTATCACAGCATGTGTGGGAGTGGGTTCGGGTGCATGGAGTCACCATGCATCAAGGGTGCCTTCCATGGGAAGGGGATCAAATGCATGCAGTCAGCATGCATCATGTGTGTGTCTGGTGTCAAGGACATGCCCTAGGCATGAATCAAGGGGTGCCTCCTGTCTGGAGGGGATCGTCGGGTGCGTCGGGTTCCATGAGTTACAAGGAAAATTGTAACATTACCCCCTTGCTATGGTCAAAAGTTCCACACTTCGACCTAAATCTTTGTCTCTCCTTCGTGGTCTGATCGGGCATGGTCTGGATATGTGGGTAGGTCGGGGTCGAGGGGTACGATGAAGGAATAGTTCATGTCCAAACTTGGACCATGATCGGGTTCTTCTGGTTTGTGCTGCCCTAGGCAGTGGGGTCGAAGAGTCGGCGGTGTCATTGGAAGGGGGAGGGTCTGTAGGTTTGTGTGGTGTCAAGGGAAATCATCGTAGTTTTACATCTTCTGTGGATCACCAGTAGTTTGTTGTCTCTGTAGACGGTCGCTAGTTTAACGTTGTTGTGGACGATTGCTAGTTTAATGTCATTGTGGATGATCGATAGTTTAACGTCTTTGCAGACGATCGGTAGTTTAACGTCTTTGTGGACAATCAGTTTGCACCTAGTTGTGCTCAGTGGTCAGGGGTGTCGATGTGTGGGGGTGTCGGCTGGAATGCAGCATTGTCCCCAGTTCTCCATGTCGTCCGAATCAGAGCTGCCTTGCCAGCTCAAATCCGCTTTCTTCATCGTAGTGGGTGTTCCACTGAAGGTCATTCCACAGTAGTGGGCCAATTCCCACTAGTGGTCTCCTGCCTGGGGTCAGACCATCCCGGTCGATAATGAATTCTTTGGGGAAATAGTCGCCGCTGTCTAATTCTCCCTCGAAGCACCATTCCTCAAATTGTGCTTTTACCCAGGCCAAATCCATCTTTGTGCTCCTCCGCATATAGAGGCAGCATCTTGGGCAAGTCGAGGATATTCTTTTTATCCAGTCATCTCTGTTTATCCAGAATGTGATTCCGTGTGGGCATTCCCAGGAGGGTTGCCCCGGCAGTCTGTTTGTTCTTGGTGACTGGTCAATGACTCGTTGTCCAGTCGCCATGTTCTTCTCGTATTCGTTCTTTGTTGTAGGGGGGGGGGGGGGGGGTGGGGGTGAACGTGAAGGGCATCAATGTTCAGTGGGTCAATTGTCATTTGGGGGGGGGTATCAGGGGTGTTGTTTGGCTGGGGTTCAGTTCAGATAGTGGGGGTTTCTTGGGTTCTCATCAGAGGTGGTACCTCTTCTTATATGCCATCAGGATCTTGGGGGCATTCTTCAGGTTTGATTTGGGTTCCCATGTGTTTTCGGATGTCGGGTAGTCAACCCATTTCACGAGGTAACAGCGTGTCTTGCCATGCTTCTTGTGTGCGATGATCGCTTCCACCTCGTATTTGTTTTCTCCTTCCACAAGGTCGGGTGGTGGAGTCAGGAAGTTTTGCCCATGAGTTTTGTTCTCATGGTATCGCGTGAGTAAAGCCACATGGAATACTGGGTGGATCTTCCATCTCGGCAGCAGTTTCAATTGGTATGTTGTTCTCGACAAGGCATCTTCAATCACGAAGGGCCCTTCTTGTTTTGGCGCCAGTTTTCTCGTTGGGTAGCCAATCTTCAGGTTCTTGGAGTCAAGCCATACTTGTTCTCCAACCTTGAACAGTTTGTATCGCCCTTTTGTTTGGGCAGCCATAGCCTGTCTGGCTAGTTCGTGTGCAGCAAGAGCTTCCCTTCTCGCAGAGAGAAGTTCTTGGATTCTCTGTTCGGCGGCTGGCACGTTCATCTTTTCGTAAGGGGTGGGGATAGCGCATGGCTGATATCCCATCATCAAGTAAAATGGTGAATGTTTTACTGCGGAGTGCATCTTCTGGTTATGCGCGAATTCTGCTGTTGGGAGATAACGCTCCCAATCTTCTGGTTTGTTTGAACAGAACATGCGGAGGTAAACCTCTAGTTCTTGGTTTACTCACTCCATTTCTCCATTGGTCCAGGGGTGATAGGCGGTGCTCATGGATAACTTGATTCCGAGCAGTTGTCCGAGTTCTCGGAAGAGTTTGGACACAAATCGAGGGTCTCTGTCTGAGATGATTCTTCCGGGGAGTCCAAATCTTGTGTACACATGGTGCAGGTAGAGGTCTGCAGCGCCAAGTGCATCGATTGTCTTCGCGCAAGGAATAAAAATTACCCCCTTCATAAGACCATGGTCTACCACGACCATGATTGAGTCAAATCCGTTTATTACGGGCAGGTCCATAATAAAATCTGTCGTTACCAGCTCAAATGGTCTGCTGGCATTGGATGATATCGGTGTCGGGGGTGGGGTCGTCGGGTGGGTGTTGATCTTCATTTGCTGGCACTTTGCGCAGCCTTCGACGTATTTCTTTATGAAGTTGGCCATTCCTGGCCACCAGTAGTCTTGTCGGATCAGTTCAATTGTTTGCCATTGTCCAGGGTGTCCTGTCGTGATGCTATCATGGCATTTCCATATGATTGCTCGGCGGAGGGTTTCGTCCTGTGGCACATAGCACCTGTCTTTGAAAAAGAGCAGGCCATCTTCGAATTTCCAGTCCTCCAATGCAGACTTGATTGGGGGAGTTCCGTTGTCCTTCAGGGCTCGTAAAGCTTCATTTATGAGGTCGTCCTTCATTATTGCTGAGACCAGGGCTCCCTGGAGTTCAGCATTGATCGTTTTCATGAATAGTTCATTGGTGAGGATGGTCTTGTCCTTGTTATTGGTGTCTTCTTCAGCTATATGATCTGCTCTCCTCAATAGGGCATCAGATTGTACCATCTGTGATCTGGGTACATGTTGTAGCTTCAGGTTGAATTGTGACAGGTAGATGCTCCATCTAGCCTGTTGTCAGTTCAGTTTTTGTGCCTGACAGAAATACATCAGGTTCTTGTGATCGGACAGTACCGTCACAGGGAACGGTGTCCCCTGTAGGTAGTGTCTCCATGTCTCTAGTGCTCGGATCACTCCCAGTAGTTCCCTGTCATATATCTCGTAATTTCTTTTGGCTTCGTTGAAAGAATGCGAGATATAGCTGCATGGGTGCCAGTCTCCGTTGGCGTCCTGTTGTCTGAGTACCACACCTGTCGCAAACTTTGAGGCGTCAGATTCCACCACAAATGGTTTTGTTGCGTCTGGCATCAGCAGTACTGGGGCTTCGTTGAACTTCCTTTTTAGCACATTGAACGACTGCTGGCAGTCGTTTGTCCATTCGAATTTTTGGTTCTTCTTCATCAAATCATTCAGCGGTCTAGCCAGATCCATGAAGTGTCCGATGAATCTTCAATAGAAGTTCCCAAATCCTAGGAAGGATCCTTCACTGTCCTTGGCATGGGCCAGTCCTTGATCCCAGCCAGCTTCATGTTGTCCATTGCAAGTTTGTTGGGCCTGATGATCATGCCCAAGAAGTCGACTTCTTGCACGTTGAACTTGCACTTCTCTATTTTCAGATAGAGATTGCATTGTCGTAGTCGTTCGAGGACCCTTTTGGTCCTTATCCGGTGTTCTTCTTCCATTTTCGAGAAGATCAGGATGTCGTCCATATAGATGACGAGCCATCCTTCATCTAGCATATCTCGGAAGAGATTGTTCATCATTGCCTGGAATGTTGCCGGTGAGTTGCACAGCCCAAAGAACATCACCATTGGCTTGAATAGCCCTTGGTTAGTCTTGAATGCTGCCTTCCACTCGTCTCCTTTCTTTATCCGTACGTTATGATATCCCCATCGAATATCAAGTTTTGTGAAAAATCTTGCTCCCTTCAGCTTGTCCAAGAGGTCTCCGATCAGTGGCAGGGGGTAGTTGTTCTGGATCGTTCCTTCGTTCAGATAGCGATAGTCTTGGCAAGGTTGTAGAGCGTCGGAGTCCTTCTTCGACACGAAGAAGAACGGGGATGCCATGGGTGATTTTGACGGTCGGATGTATCCTTTCTCCAGGTTTTCATCTAGAAACTCATTGAGTTTCTCTTGTTCTTTCGGCGTCAATGGGTAGACTTTGCAATCCTTCGGTACAAAGCCTTCCTTCAGGTCAATCGTATGATCCCACGGTCTTGATTCTGGGAATCGTTTGGATGCGGCTTTCTTGAATACCTGTCTGTACTTCTGGTATTCTGGTGGCAGTAAATCGTCCAGGGTCCGTTGGCTAGTCTCCTTTCCCTCCTCTTGCTCGTGCGCTAGTCATTGGGATATGGATGTCTTTGCTCTGATCCATATGTCCGAGTTGAGTAGGTACCATGGGGAGCCCTTGCCTTTCATGAGCCTGCTGATTGTGTTCATTTTTCAGATGTATCTGTGTGTCGGCTCTCAATGTTCCTCCATCAGGGGCAGTTCTATGTCTGGTCCGAATAGGCCAATGACCAGTTCGCCTCGCACATATGCGATCAACACCGAGTCATCCTTGATTGTGTCTTGTTCAGGGGTCTGGTTCGTCATTCATATGTCCATGCCTGTGTCTGCCAGTAGTTCTTCATCGGGTACCTCTTTGATCTTTACTTGAGGTGGAGTCTCCCTGGGCATAGGTATTCCAGTGTCATTAGTACCATAACCTGGGGTTCCATGATTGCGTATCGGGGTAGCCTCCTGATGAGGATCTTTTGTCCTATTTTGTAATGCCATTTTTGAGTGTTGTTTGCTGGTGCTTTCCTCCCCTGTGGAGGTCAGCAGTTCCTTCATCCTTTGCACGATTCGTTGTGCCCTGTCGCATTCATCGTTTTTACCCTTTTCCAGTTGTTTCTTCTTCTGGTTCTCTCGGGTTTTGGTGACAGCATGTCGTGCTGCTTCAAGGTTTCTGGTTTCTTTAGGAGTGTTGCTGCTCCTGGTCTTTGTGACAGCTATCTGGGTGGAATTTAGTTCTTTGGATTTCTTTTCGGAAAGCCTTTCCTTTGTTTTTGCCATGGCTAGTCGTGCTCGGGCAAGGTTTCTCTCCTTCTCTTCGGAGAGTCTTTTTCTTGTTTTTGCCACAGCCAATCTGGCTCGGGCAAGGCTCCTCTCTTTCTCTTCAGAGAGCCTCTGTCTTGTTTTGGCCATGATGTGTCGAATTCGTGCCATTCTGTCATTCGGCGCCTCCCTTTTGGCGTCTATCCTAGGAAGGTTTAGGGTGTTCGGGAGGGCCCGTTCAGCTCTTCTTGTCTTCTCCAAGATTCATTTGATCTGAGCCCATCATTCTTCATCTCGGAACTCAAAAGTTCCCTTCTTCTAGTCGATGATCGGGTTTATCTCCCGCAGCCATGGCAGACCCAGGATTACCGATTCTTTGCCTAGTCCGGCAACTAGGTATTCCATCGGGTAGCTCCTTCTGTTGATGTGGAGCCTCCCTTTCACGCATCTGGTGATCGTTCCCTGCCTATTCAGGGTTCCATCTATGTTTGTGGCCCGGATGGTGCGGCCTAAGGGATATGTCCTGATCCCTTCTTGTTCGATGAATTTTGAGTCAATAAAGACTCCTCCTGCTCCAGAGTCGAGGAGCACATTCATTGCGACGTCTTTCCCGTTGTCTGACTCAGCTACCCAAATAGACAGGTGCATAGATTGTCTATTCATGGTAGCTAAGAGTACAGATCCCAGGGAGACTACAGCGGTGACTGGCATCGTATCAGGCCACTGTTCTAAAAACCCAATTCCTCCATGAGGTTGAGGGCTCGTTCCTTTTCTTCTTTGTCTAGTTCATCCAGCATCATGCGGATCTTCTGGTAGGTGTCTACCCCAGTCTTCTTCTGGGTGAAGCGGTTTCAGTAGGGAGGGGGCGCTGACCCCATCTGAGTGGGGTTCTTTCCATCCCTGTGGTCAGACGATCGGTGTCCCAGTTGGTGGCAGATGAAACACAATCCCTTCCGGAGGTGTTTCACGCATTCTTGGTTCATCAGTCGGTTGATGTCAAGAGAGGGCTGTCCTTTCTTTGTCGTTTCGTTTGTCTTCTGGTTCTGCCTGGTCTTTCCCAGGATTGCCATGGCCCGTTTCCATTGGCCTTTGTATTTCGAAGCTGCCTTTATCCAGCCTTTGAGAGTGTTGGGCACTGTCTCCATTGTGTGTACCCTCTTCAGTAACTTGGGATGCAGTCTGTCCATGAAGTACTCAATCATGGCTGCATCTTCTGTGATTCCCATCCTGTCTTTCAGGATGCGGAAGTTCGCCACATATTCTTCGAGGTTTCCTGAACCTTGTTTGAGATTCTTAATCTCTGTCTTTGCCATTCCGGCATCGTCGATTGGTGAGAAGGCCTCTAGGACCTTCTGTCGGAAGTCTGCATATTCTCCAAGTACTTCAGACTGGTGTTGGTTGACAAATGCCTGCACCCAGGCAGCTGCTGTCCCTCCATTCATGAAGGACAGCGTGAAGATGATCTTCTTGTCGTTCGTGTCGTAGACCTGGTCATTGATTCGCAAGTACAGGTCTATCTCCTGCAGGAACTTGGGGGTCTTGGTCCGCTCTGAGAAGTCTGTGGGTGATTGGATTCGAATGTCCTTCATGGACATCTTTGGTGCAGTTGTGGCAGGTTCAGACATCTCATTGTGGAGGTTGTTGGTTTCGTCTATTAGGAAGCGTGTGGATGTTCGGGTGGGGGTGTGTGTGGTTGTTCAAAGTCTTCGTCGGTGAGGAAATCTCCTCTTTGTCTGTCAGTTGATCCGTAGAACCAACACTGTGCTGGGGTCGAGTAATGGACTAGTCTTCCATTGTATCGGTACCAAGATGAACCTGGCTGTGGTTCTGCTTCTCTTGGTGGTCAGTCTGGGGTTTGTCTGGACCTGGGTCGCTGTGGTGTGTATCGAGATGTATTGCCTACACCTAGGTAGGTGGGCTAGCAGATAGTTTAGATCTTATGTTAAGGGCAAAGCCTCAACCACTCAATCTAGTCAATGTCGTTTGGTGAGGTGCTTCCTTGACAAGTCATTCGGCACTAGTCTTACTCGGAGCATCTGACATAAGAGAGATAGTGCACTCTAGCAGGCCTTCTGCATAGAGTCATTCAGGTTCACGCACTAAGGGGCTTCCTTAGTGGTTTCGAGTAAGTTCACAAGTTCACAAGTTAAAGCTGTAGATTGCCTAGATCTAAACTAAGGACATCCCTACTACAAGTCGCAGTATTTATACTAGAAGGGAGGTCCTTATTGTCCAATCAGAAAGGTAGATGCATATCAAGTAATAATAGAAACAATAGGCCTCATGCCTTGCATGAGGCGTCCGATGTCACGGAGTGCTGCAGCGCAGCATGTCAGGAAACAATAACAGATAAGCCTCATGTCAGGGGGCTGTCATATCACAGCATGTGTGGGAGTGGGTTTGGGTGCATGGAGTCACCATGCATCAAGGGTGCCTTCCACGGGAAGGGGATCGAATGCATGCAGTCGGCATCTGTCGTGTGTGTGTCTGGTGTCAAGGACATGCCCTAGGCATGAATCAAGGGGTGCCTCCTGTCTGGAGGGGATTGTTGGGTGCATCGGGTTCCATGAGTTACAAGGAAAATTGTAACACCATCAACGCCTGTCACTACCCACATCCTCCACATCGGATAATGCTGCCATATGCCGCCAACAAGGGCCCAAATGACAACAAATGTTGTTTGGGCCCCAGGTAAAGTTTGGTTAATGTTCTGCTTCAACTAACTCATCTTTTATTTTATTTTTTAGGTTCTAGCTATGTTATAACAATGAGACGGCACCAAGATGACCTCCATTCACCCACATTGCACCCACCCATGCCACCGCTGCGAGCAGGTGATCATTCTGGATGATGGCAATGACCTCCTCTGCCTCCTTCCATCACCACCCCATCAATGCCTGTCACTACCCACATCCTCCACATCAGATAACACTGTCATATGCCACCAACAAACCACATTGGGCCCAAATGATGACAAATGTTGTTTGGGCCCCAGGTAAAGTTTTGTTAATGTTCTGCTTCAACTAACTCATCTTTTATTTTATTTATCAGGTTCTAACTATGTTATAACAACGAGACAGCACCAAGACAGCACCAAGACGACCTATGCCCACCCACATTGCACCCAGGTGGTGATTGTTCTGGACAATGACAATGACAACAACTGCAGAAACAACACACCAGACAAATTACCAACATGATGGACACCAATGCCAATGCTGGATGAGGACACCAATGCCAACGCCTGCACCAATGCCAATGCCAGATGAGGACACCAACACCAACACCAACACCAGATGAGAACACCAGGGCAAATGAGGACACCAACACCAATGCCATGACAACAATGCCCCCCTTGCATTCTGGGTGCATATTTTTTCTTGTCCTCGGCCCCTCATCCTACTTTGTAGTACTTTTTTATTTTATTATCCATATGCCTGCTCATGGGCCCCTGCCCTGTGAGGGGCTTCATGTCATTTTAGAGTAGTAGTATTAGTCTTAACTACATATGTAGATTTACAAGACAGTTCTGACCAACCTTGGGTCAGTCAGCAATTGGTTGTGGCTTGAACTGACCCCAACCAGTTTCTGAACTGGTTGCAGGGGGTCCAGTCCGGTTTTATGTAGATATTGAATTGAATTAAACCAGTTGCGGTCCTGGTTTGGCCCCAAGATGGGAAAAAACCAGACCGAACTGGACCTTTAAACACTACTCATGACCTCTGAAGACGAGCCATACTTTCCATCTAACTGCACTGCCAATCTCATCATGCTTGATGTGGAAGACAGGTTTCCCCTTCTGGATGCACTTACCCTGAGGGCCATCTGAATGTGGTATTAATTTGTAGACCCCCATTTCTTTTAGGGACTGCAGCTCATCACAGTAACCCTGTTCCCAGTGTGCAGCATCGGCTGAGTTCTTCACCTCATCCCATGTTTTTGGCTCATCCTCAAATTGAAGTGATTCCAGATCAAAATTGACCATCTCCGAGATCAGGGCCTGGAGTTGATGCACTTGATCACCTAGATCAAGATTGTTGAATGATTGATGAAGATCTTCTATGACATCATGATCATGATCGATGGGTATTTGATCTGATCTGGTGGCAACAGTGGCTGCTCTATGTTCTTGCTGTGCCTCTTTGATTTGAGTGGCACTCTCTTGAGACTCACGAATGGCAATTTCTGTTCTAGTGATGACAGGACCCCCACTTGGATTTTTCTCTGTTGGAATTGGTACTCAGGTGGATTGGTGTACATGGGGCTGGGGCAGCATCAACTGATGTTCTGCATCATCAGGAGTAAGTGCCGAGGGTTGCGCTTGGTCATGAAAGGACTCATCATCATCATTATTATTTAATGATAGAGGAGTCAGAAAAGGCGGTCTGCTCCATGGCTTCTCATTGGTATCACCGTTGTCCAATGCCATGGGTGCAGGTGGCATGTGGCTGTTGTGACCTTCCAGGAATCTAACATGATAGGAATTATGAACTTTGCACATGGTATGATTATAACACCTATATGACTTAGACCTTGAGTCATACCCAATCAGGACACATTCTGAATTCAATGGAATGTTCAAATATCTTGGGGTTATCCTTTTTTGGAATAAGGAGGAAAGCTTTGCACCCAATTTCTCATAGATATGAATAGTCGGGTTTCTTGCCATACCAAAGTTCCCAAGGAGTTGATCCTGCAAGTGAACAAGTAGTGGTCTTGGCATGTAGGTGAGACATGGTGAGATAAAACTCATCCCAGAGGAATGGGGGTAAACCTGCATATATACACATTGTATGGGCCTTAGCCATCAATGTTCTATGCATGCACTCTACTCGGCCAATGTGTGCAGAAGTGTGTGGAGCTGTGAGATGTTGATCTGTACCATGAGTCTTCAGCCAATTTTCCATCTCATGGGATTTAAGCTTGCCATTATTGGTGATATAAGTGCTGACTTTGAGTCCTATCTTGTTTTCTTGACCAGTTCCCAAGCTTGTAACTCAGAGAAAGAGTCATCTTTGTTATGGAGCGGTATAGTCCATGGAAAGGAAGTATAGTCATCTACAATATCCATGACATAAAGATTCCCCGTATGTGATTTAACTGCATGGAGTCCAGATAGATCGACCCACACCTTCTCCAGTCTCCTTGTTGCCTTGTGACCTGGCCCCTCTTTGGGACAGGGGTCTTTGACGGTTTACCAAGCATGCAAGATTCACATTTGGACAGTCTTGGGATGGATGTAATGGGCATACCAGTGAGAGTGCCTTTTTTGGCCATATCCCAGATAGACTGGTAATTTACATGACCAAGGTGGCGATGCCATGTTTTGAGGTTGGGAGATTTGTGTACGGTCAACACATGATCAACCAAAGCTGTAAGGATGTCAAGCGTGTAAAGCTTCTTGGATATGTGTGAACCACAGGCTATGTGAGCTCCAGTATATTTGTCAGTAACCCAGCATGTATCACTATCAAAATGCGCAACAGTATTTGAGTTGTCTGCCAGCATGCCCACTGAAATCAGTTGGACTGCCAAATTTGGAATATAGAGCACATTATGTAATGTAATTGATGTGCCTCAGGCTATTCTTGACTTTATGTCACTGATGCCCACAGCAGCTATAGATGAACCACCAACACCTTTGACAGATTCGGTGGAATGGGGTGGAGGTTGAGAAAATCGGACTTCTTAGGGGAGATATGTACCATTGCACCAGAGTTGATAATGAAAGGAAAATCATGAGTGGTGACAACTGAGCGGTGCATCTGGTTGAGGGGCTCTACAGTGAGTGTTCTGTCAATGGGGGTAGAGGTATGGTCGTTCCAGTTGACTGTGGTAGTGGGATCCTCCTTGATGGTGACCCAACCCTCATACTTGTCCATGTCAGTAGAAGTGGTGGGTATAGGATCAGAAGCTAGGCCTGCAAATTCTGATGCGGGGGAAGGGGTGGTGTCCAAATCCACTATGACACAGCTGTTGATATCCTTGACTGTAATGGGAATCTTGGGAGGATTAGCAGCAAGTGGCTTCTTCTCACGTGCTGCTTTACGAGCAGCCTTCGACTCCTCAACAGTCTTCCCAGCCATACTGCCCCCAGGTTTAATACAATAGGCCTTAGTATGCCCCTTTTTTCCACATACAGAGTTCTCGCAAATAGGTACATTGGTAGGGCTGCTATTTTTGGACTGTGCTGTGAGCACAACATGAGATCTCGAGTCATTGCTAGTGTTTCAAGGTCTGGTCTTTTGCTGTTTTGCTGTATCTCAGCAATGACTGGATGAAATCATTTTATCAAAGAGAGGACCCCCCATTATTTTCACTTCTCTATCCATGATTAAATTTTGTGATTATATTGACAATCACTGACCAGAATCCTTATGTTCCAGAGATGACCTCCTGGTCTTTGGCCAGATCTATCTGCTCAAATATTTTCATGATTTTATCTTATTGTTTGAGGTAGTAGTAGGCAGTTTAAATTTTAAAAAGACTGCAAAAGACTGCAACCCAACTGGACCTCAAAACACTAGTCATTGCGGTGGTCATTCTCAAGCAAGGACTGCTCATTCTCCAGAAACAAATGAATACCCTTGGAACCATAGGGGGCTGCATCAGTCGAAGCAGTGATGTCACAAGAAATAATGGATCGGGCATGAGGGAGATTGTCGCTAAGTGAATGAAGGAGAGCGATGCAACAAAGGAGGTTGGCCTTTATGTCACCCATGGCAAAAGCCTGCTCAATGAGGGTACATATCTTCTCTGCAGTTTTGGGGAGGGGACATCCTTTGTGCATTGAACAGATAGCGCCTGCTGTAGAAGCTGGACTTGGTGGATGGGCCCTTCTTTCTGATGATGGTCCTGAAGTACTTTCCAATTGACATCAGGCCCCTTTTTGATATCAAGGAACTGGTGCTCAGAGGGGGAGATGCTTGATGCAATGAATGCATATGCAAGATGAGAGTTCGCTTTCCAATTCACAAGGGCACATTGTTCGGTGGGGTCAGGTTCCTGGATCTCACCCATAACATACTCATAAAGGCCATTTAGGGAGAGGGCAATTATAATTTCCTCAGTTAGATTTGAGCTTGTCCAGTTTTTCACTGGTGTACTGGACAGATAGCTTGATGAGAGAAATGGATGGGGTGGCAGTAGTGTTGGGTCCCATAATAGAAAGATGGTGAGAGTAGATGATATAATGTCAAAGAAGAAAGGGAGAGACATGTCAGAATACCAGGTGTGTTTGTGAAAGACAAAGAAATTGATCTGGGATCCTAGTGATTGGACAAATGGATCAAGAGAATGACATAGGAAAATGTTGAGTGGCTAGGATATTTTCTTCCATTGTTCAAATATGATGGGAGTGGCCCATAACCTGTAGAAAAGTGATCCTAGTACAAATAAGATCATCTAACAGGTACAGTAAGTATAGGCATATAAGTAAGTGGTATAAACTGCACTCACCTCAGTCTCTGTACAAGTGACTGAGGTGGTAACAAAAGTATGTACTGTATATATATATGTATTGTGTATAACAAAGAGAATTAGAGATAAAGGGGGCTCAGTAACGGACTGTAGACATGCATCAAAGGGAAAGGCTAAATATAGCACATGCATCAAGATGATACTCACAGTGTATTCTCAGCAAGGCAACCACAGGCGCATGCATTCTCAACAGGGGGCACCAAGATACACATTGCTGAAGGTTGGGTTTTGGGAATTTGCATGAGACCCCCCACCATCTGCATCATCATCTGTTGATTGTAACATGTTGATGTGATGATTGTGTCATTATCAATAATGAACCATGTGACTACTTTGCTCAACTCCTCTTCATGTTCACATGCACACTTATCAATATACCTGGCAGCCATGACAGTATTATGATCCCCATTGCCCTTGTTCAGCCATTTTTGGAGCTGTCTTCTGCAAGAAAGAAGGACAAAGACCTTTGCTTGCACCACCTACAAGTGAAACCCCAGGCAGTAGAAGTCAAGTGTAAGTCTGGCCCCACAGACTCACAACATTATGACAAGTTAATTTACCTATGCCACCATTACACACTTCCACGGCACTGGCACAGCCACACACATTGCTGACACAACCACCCTCACTGCCAGCACAGCCACCTATGGTGCATAAACAACTCATCAACACCAGATATACCAATGTCTGTGTTACAGTGAGTTATGGCCACCCTATGCCACCAACACACTCCCACGGTGCTGGCACAGCCACACACATCACTGACACAATCACCCTCACTGCTGGCACAGCCACCGGTGAATACGACAACAACACACTGGCAACATACATCCTGGCAATGGCACCATACATTCTTATTACCCTTTTATCCACATCCAGCAGTGCCGACATTACCCTATTGATGCAGTACCTTCCCAAAATGTGACTATGCCCGATGCGGCCTTCCTAAATCACACACAATGCCTGATGTGGCCTTTTACTTACACGGTTGATCTTTTCACATATATTACTTACATCTTTATTTCCTTACCTTCGTTCCTACTTCCATGCAACAAAGGTATAGTAATTCCTTATCCCTTTATTTTTGTAGTGGCTTATGGTTCCTACTTCCATGCAACAAAGATAATTTGATCCTGTCTTTTAGTAAACCTAAGTCTAGTGTAGGCTGCCAAACTCAGCATCCTTCCACTTTTTTTTTGACACCAACAACTTTCTTCACCTACTGAACCAACCCTGTCTTGGCAACCTTCCACCCTCATCCCACTCCTCACCAGGAGCACGAGAAGAAGTTTACAGGATTCTGGCCAACCAGCCAAATCTACCAACCACACAATGAAAGTGCCGGCACATCCGCCAATCACCGCCACCGTCACCACCAAACACTAATACTGACTCATCCACTGATGAAAGTACACCAACCATCACAGTTAACCATCCCAACTACTGGGCTGCACCACCTGCTGCTCGAACCAAAATGTTGCCCTCCACACAACCCCTCACCAAAGTGAAGGTCATGAAGATGAAGGAATGCCCAATGCTCACCACCAGCAAAATCACCTCTCTCATCATGCAACTGTGGACCCTTGCATGCAAACACTACAAGAAGCACAGTGGGAAGACAGATGATGAAATTGTCAGCTATGTCACCGAGGGCATGTTTGAACCTCACCTTGTGGCATGGTACCAAGCCAACCAAACTCAGGTTGATGCCCTCTCCCTGGATGGATACCTTGGTGAGCTCTCCCAACTCATCCTGGAGAAGAACTGGGCCATGACATCCTCAAAACCATCCTCTCCTCATCGCAAGGTGACCAGGTCTTCATTGACTGGAAAATTGAGATTGAGAACCTGAACACCATCCTTGCCACCTCTGCACCAGCCAAGGCCCTGACCAAGGCTGAACTCAAAAACCAACTCCAATCCAACCTCCACCCTGACTTGAGACTCAACTGTAAGAAAAGCACTCCCGTGCTTTGATCACTTAGAAAAAGGGGGCCAAAGTAAATTAGAACTTGGTATGGATTAAAGGGAGAATGAGAACTATCTAAGACATTGTTCGCGATATCAACACTCTGGCATGTGATCGTGTATATTAGTAATGTTCCTAAAAGGAAAATTGTACACATGTGTGGGGAATGGCAAGGTAGTAAGATAATGTAGGAATTATCTTACACTCGCATATATCCTCTTCAAAAGAAGGGTAGGGTTCCCAGAAGATATGAGTTAAGGATTCCCTGCCTCATACCGAGCCAGTGCCTCCATTTCGAGAAGTTCTGAGTGAGGTAACCAGAGATTGTGTTCTGGTCCGTATCCGCTCCAGCGCATGAGAAATTGGTGGCCTCTTCCTCTCAGTCGTCAGTTGAGGATCTTGTCGATGAAATATTCAGTTGTGCCGTCTTCTGTCACCAGTGGTTTTGGGGCGATGTGAGCGTGACTGGGGGAAGAGGGTGTCATCGTTCAGGATGTGTGTGTGTAGTTGTGCAACATGAAATGTTGGGTGAGCTTTTGAAGTTGGTGGTAGTTCCAGTTTGTAGGACGAGCTTTCTGGGAACACTTGTATAATTTTGTATGGACCATCGAATCGAGGCATGAATTTTGCAACACGTCCGTCTTTAGCCCATATGTAATCCCTTCTCCTGTGTGCTGTCACAAGCATCACTTTGTCTCCAACCTCGTATCCGGGGTTGGGGAGGTGGTCCTTGTTGGCAAAATGAGCTTGCTGTAGTTTTGCCGCAAGAAGACAGTCTTTTGCAGTGTTTGTTTCTTCTTCCATTGCTTCAATGAAAGTGTGAGCATCCACTTTGTCTGCAGTGTTGTGTTCACCTTCTACGGTGTCCGTCGGTGTGATGAGAGGTGGTAACAGATGTGGGGAGTGGCCTGTCTTGAGTACAAAAGGTGAAACAGTAGTGGATCCATTTGGCGTGTTCATGATGTCAAACCTAACCTTTGGCAACACTTTTGCCCACCCCTTTTGATTATGTTCCATGTGGAATCATAGGCATTGGACCACTGTTTTGTTTGATCATTCTGATGAACCATCTGTTTGTGGGTGGTAAGCTGTCGACAGCTTATGGTCGATCCCTGTGAGCTTCATCAGCGCTCGCCAGAATCTCAAAACAAAGAGTTTGTCACAGTCGCTTATGATCTCTAGTGGGCATCCATTCTCACAATACCATTTGTCAAAAAAGAGGAATGGAAAATCTTCTGCTGACATGTCTGCCTTGCAAGGTGCAATCTGAATGTCTGCACCCAGGCGATCAGTCATTGTTACGATTGTGTCAAAATCATTGTCTTTTGGGAGCAGCCCTATGAAGTCAATAGCTACCAAGTCAAATCATTTGTCAGGTACCAGTAACAGATGAAAGGGTCCAGGGGATTTTGATGTGCTTGATTTGTTACGTTGGCAGTCCATGCACCCTGGTACATAACCTCATGCCAGGTCTCTTCTCATGTTTGGCCAAAAAAATTTGTTCCAGAGGTTAGCATACAACTTTTCTGCTCAGAAATGCCCAAGGTTGTTGTGTGCCAGCTGGAACAGTCCCTCCCAGAGGTTCTTGTACTTGGGAATCACAAGTCTGGCACCGATAAAAAGTAGGCCATGTTTGAGGGAGATTTTCAGTTTGTTGTCCAACATGCCTCACTTTAGGTCATCAAGCATACCCAGACACCAGGGGTCTGTACGATATCCATTCTTTATCTGTGTGATAAGTTTTGGATCAGATTGAATCAAAAAGATTGCAGAGATGATGAGGGGAGGTGTGGTTGTGTCTATGGAGTCAGGTAGTCTGGATAGCGCATCTGCTAAAGTGTTCCAGTCTCCATTAATGTAAGTTATGCTGTACTTGTATTGTGAGAGGTATTCCATCCAACAAGCCTGTCATTGTGATAGGTCTTGCTGAAAGTCGAAGTTCTGTAATGTTTTGTGATCTGTGCGGATGTGAATATGTGATCCAAGTAAGTCTACTCACCACTTCTTCAATGCTCTCATGATCACAAGCATTTCTTGCTCATGAACAGGGTAGTTGCATTCTGCACTGGTTGAGCTGATTCCCAGGTTTCTCTGAATGAGAGTATGGCACCTGTTCGCCTCTTGCTCGCATCGCATGTGATGAAAATCTTTTTGTCACTGGGGTTCTTGTGGTCAATTGTTGTTAAACAATCATGCCCAATGACCAGTCACTTTATGTTGTCAAATGCCGCTTGGTGATTGCATGTCCATGTGGGGAAGTTGTTGTTACACTCTTTTTGAGTGAGCAGGGTGAGGATGGCAGTGTACTCGGCTAATGATGGGAGGAAAGTAGCAATGTAACAGACTAAGCCCAGGAATTGCTGAACATGTTTTGCAGACTTTGGCGCTGGCCAGTTGAGAATACACAGTACTTTTGACTGGTCCACTTCAATGCCCCATGCTGAGATGTGATGCCCCAGAAAGTCAATTTTGGTTGTGAAAAGTGTTGACTTTTTCAGTGAACAATACAGTTTTGCTTTTTGAAGTGCTTCCAGTACTAGATTCACATTTGTTTTGTGCTCCTCAAGTGTGTTTGACCAGATGATTACATTGTCCAGATATACATGGCATATCTTCCCAATGAGATCCTTAAGAGCTAGTGTGGCCCACCTCTGATGTGTCACAGGAGAGTTTCGCATGCCCATGGGCATCACAACCCACTCCCATAGGCCGAAAGAAGTAAGTGTAGCAGTGTATTTTATGTCATCAGGGTGCATGAGTGTCTAAAAAAAAGAATTTGTCATATCTATCTTGCCCCAGATCTTTCCTTTGGTGCAATCTGCCAAAATGTTGTCGATTCATGGAAGGGGGTAGTTGTCAGATACAGTAAGTCGGTTTAAATGTCGATAGTCATTCACCCATTGAGGGAGAATGGTTGGATCCACTTTTGGTATGATGAATGAGGGAGATGCATATGGGGATGGAGATGGGCATATCCTTCTGGCCGCTACATGCTGATCAATCAGCATTTTCCACCCAGTTCGATATTTCCATGGGCAGCCATAAGGACACGATACTGAGACAGGTGCTCCAGGGAGAAGCTGGATGTGGTGGTATACATTGCATGGGAGGTCTTTTACATGTGGGATGTCCAATGGGAATTGGTCCACAAATGAGGCCTTCATTTGCTGGTCCAGTTTCCGCAGTGTTGCTTCTCCTGCCAACTGTGCAATCCATGTCTTGATGGTTGCAATGATGTCAGGTGGGCCTGTTGTGAACGGCATCATATCAAAACACTGTATGTTTTCATCAAATAGGGCCGTCAACTCCATGTGAATGAGGATTCTGGTCTTTTGGGCATTTTGTTGCCCCTCTTTGATTTGCTGGGCTTCCAATTTATGGTGTTGTGAGGGCAATTTTGCAATATTATGTTGGTGTAATTTTGGGTTGGGGGGGTTTAGCAAATCATATCCAGACTCTTTTGCAATAGCAGTTCAAAGTTCAGCATCCACAACAATTTTATTTCTAATGAGAAAATCTAGGCCTAGTATCAAGTCAGTGTGGAGTTCAGGGTAGATAATAGTGTTGATAACATGGGAGTGCCAGAGGGCATCAGGTGACTGAATGAATAATCTACAATATTGAGATAAAATGAGAGGAGTCAATTTGTCATTGGACTTTCTGAATGCACCAGAGACTGAAAGAGGCTTGAAGAGAGGTTTTGCAGAGAGGCACAGAATTTTGGCAAGGTCACTAGAAATCAAGACTGGGGGGGCCATGATCAATCAGTGCATCAATGGGGGTAGGGGCACAGGTGGCGGGGGCATCAATACAGCACGTCCAGCAAAGATGTTGAGGGAGGGTAAAAGGTGAATTTACATACTCATCTACTTCATTTGCATCCACAAAATCATCTCAATCGCCATTGCTCTCACTGTCTTCAAAAATGGCGTCAGCTTCAAAGATAGCAGTGACAGTGGTGCTTGTTGCCTGAGATGCAGCCTGTATCTTTTTGTATGTGGCCTTTGCTTTGGCAGTGTTTGCTGCCATCACCTTCTTGCAGTCTTCAAGGGAGGGGCAGGGGTTGGTGCAATTGTGGCCGAGGTGTCCTGCATAGAAAACACAGCACTTGTAGCATCTGAGGTGTTGCCTCAGCAACATCTTCTCATCGTCGGTCAAGGGCTTGAGGGGTGCAGTGTATGCAACAGTCAAGGCAGTGGAATTGTTGTCAATGTTAGGGGTCAAAGAGTCACGCAAAATGTTACCAGATTTTGCCGCTCGGGATACCCATCCTGCACGGCTTGCCTGTAAATCCTGTTCTAATAACTGTAGGTGTTCCATCCATTCTTCGAAATCTGTGATTGTGTCCAGGGTGCCCTTTGTAGCACCTGGTGCTGTCCCATTGTTGGCTTTATAAAGTCGTTTCATGCCGTCTGAGAGTCGAGGGATGAGGTGAAGTCAGAAGTGATCATCAGGGATGTGGTAGGCTGATTTGGCAGTGCCCAGTTTGTCATTGGTGTTGTGGATGGTGTTGACCCAAGTAAGGAGATCTGTGGCACCTTGAGGCATGATTTGCTCCTGCACCAGTTCATCTTCCCAAGAACGGGGCAATAATTTCTTTTTGAGTGCGACAAGAAAATCCGGGAAGGAGAGTGCAAGGAGTCAAGCTTCTTCAGCGTTGATCCAGGATTGGATGGCTATGCCTTCGAAGTTGTAGATAATCTTCCTTACACGATCATTGGCTGCCACGGCTTTTAGGGAGAAGTAGCAGTGACATGTGGTGTCGAACTGATGGACTGCCTTGACTGTCAGGCGACCTGTGGAAAGTAGGGGTGCCAAAGAGGGCGAGGCTTGCTTAACTTCAGCAGCTGCATATAGAGGGGCGATACTAGGTGTCATGCTGGTGTTTGGATGGGGTGTATCTGTGTCAGAGTCGGATGAGGGAGTGCATCGATGTAGGGGGTGCATTGCTGGGGTTACAGGAACAGGGTGAATTACTGGTGCAGGTGTCAAAACAGGGGAGGGTGATGTGGGGAGAGCAGGGTAGTAATTAGTACACGTGCTCTGCTCCTGGTGGTGAGCGGCACGGTACTGGATGGAAGTCGAGACAGGTTGGGTTACAACAGGGTAGGAGTACAAAGATGTTGGTGGTCATGACATTCATGATGGTGTTATATATGTATAGACATGGTTTTTACTGGGGATTGGGGCAAGGATAAGGCTTGATATTGGGTAAGATGGTGCCACTTAGTGTTTAAAGGTCTGGTTCAGTCTGGTTTTTTCGCCCCATTTGGACGAACCACAACCACAACCGGTTGCCTATTATGGTAAGACCCCAAAAAACCAGACTGAACTGCAAAAAACTGGTCCAAAGCAGTTTGAACTGCAGTTCAGTCATAACCAGTTTGAACTGACTAAAACTGGTCTTCTCATAGAATTTGGTACATAAAACCAGTGGTAAACTATAGTATAGAGTGTATAGTAGTTGACCATAAAGGTTTTATGGTGATAACAATCCTCTACATCTCAAAAAACACAACTACAAGATGTCGTGCAAGTTAGATTTTGCAGTAACATATCATTTTAGCCATAGCACATGCAATTCTGGACCGTTTCTCTTAAAAATATGGTCAAAAGATGCATATTTATGAGGAGTACACAGTAGCGGTTCAAACCGACTCAAACCGGTTTTTATAGGTTCAGTTCAGAGCAGTTCTTCCTTCCTGGGAGGCCCAAACTGCAACTGATGGTCCAGTTTTTTGAGGTTCAGTCCAGTTCAGTTGCAGTCTTTTTCCAGTTCGACAAACCAGACCTTTAAACACTAGTGCCACGCTGGGGGTTGGGGTGGAAGATAATGTTGATGGCCTTCTGAATGTTCTGATGTGGATGCACCTTCTCGCTCTGAAAGGCTAGATGCAAGGTCTGTTATAGGAATGTGGGGCTTGGTTTTAGTCCAATTGGTTTTGATCCTTAGTGAGTGGTGTTTTGAAGAGAGACGCGGGGTTATTTGTAACGATACATGGGGGTGTTTTTATTTCCAGAGTTTAAAGTGAGGTGTTTTGGAGAAAGTTTTGCTGAGTTCAAATTTTAAAAAAAGTGTAAGAAAAGCACTCCTGTGCCTTGATCACTTAGAAAAAGGGGGCTGAAGTAAATTAGAACTTGGTATGGATTAAAGGGAGAATGAGGACTATCTAAGACATTGTTTGCAATATCAACACTCTGGCATGTGATTGTGTATATTAGTAATGTTCCTAAAAGGGAAATGGTACGTGTGTGGGGGGAATGGCAGGGTAGTAAGATAATGTAGGAATTATCTTACATCAACATCAGTCTTGAGCCTGTCCTGGCCACTGAACTTGCCCCCTGGGCCCTTGAGGTAAAGGAACGTGATGACTGCATGCGTGCAGAAGATGCACGCACCCAAAAACTCATTGATGCCTCTGCTGCCACACGTGCCACACACTGCAGCAAGAAGAAAGACCTACTTTCTCAACTTGCTGACCCACCGGCAAACGGAAACTCTCCCACTGCCAGCCAGCAAAACAAAACAGGTTGAGAAGAAGTGCCTCCCTGCCCTCACCCTTGAAGAATGGGCAATCCTCGAAAAACATGCTGGCTGCACACAATGCCAGAAATTGTATGCCGGCCACAAAAACCCTGACTGTAAGGGGACTAGGGGGGACTAAGGGGGGTGCCCTGTGTGTTTCTCCTATTTTTTACATTTGTTCTATATTTTTCCTCACTTCATTTTCTTCTATTCTTCATTTTTCTGGATTTTATTACTAATTTCCCTTTCTATCACATTTGTGCCTGTTGACAGTTTTATATTTAGAGGTGGAGCACCCCTTCCAACATCTACCCCTTGGTATGATGTCATTTGGCAGCCTTGATCTGCCTATCTCTGCCTTTTCTATTTTTAGATTATTATTTGATTTTTGCCGTCTTTACATATACTGGGCATTGGCAAAGGGATCCTTAGAGTTTTCTCTTTGGATTTCCCTTTGCTAGGTGCGCCCCCAATCCCTGTAATATGTAGTATAATTTTAACTTCAGATTTCCCTTTGCTAGAAGCTGAGGTCACCCTTATAGTAGAAAACTCTCTTCTAAGGCTTGAAATTGCAAATGAGCTGCCCAAGATAGGCAGGTACAGAGTATACGACACTTCCCAAAGCTCCACAGACTCCCTACACACTGTTCCCGACAGACTCACCTTTAGTATGCCACCATTTTTGCCAAATGTGCCCCCTAGCGACATGGACACATCAGAGCACCTCGATGCACTTGAAAGCGACATTACTGGAATATGCGCACAAATTGATTCACTTAAATCTATGATCAAAAACTTTGTCAGGACCCTCCAGACTAACCCTACAACCAATATTCCCCCCATTGCAACTCCAAGCACACCCAACAATGATGCACCGCCAAACACGCCCACTAAGGAGCATGCCCAAATCAAACTGTCTCCCCCCACTGAATTTAATGGTGCATGTGCACAGGGGCATGCATTCCTTAATTCCTGTGAGTTGTACATCAGTCTCCAGTTGCATCAATTTGTTGATGAGGCTGCAAAAATTTATTGGGCCTTCACATACATGAAATCTGAACACGCCTATCTCTATGTGGACTGTATTCTGGGCCAAACTAAAGAGCTCAGTTCTCTACCTTTCTCCACTTGGGGTGACTTTTGAGCAGAGTTTGTATGCCACTTTGTCCCCTCAATGAGCGCCACCGAGCAGTGACATGGCTCGAGTCATCCTCTTACCACCAGGCACATCGATCCATGGACGATTATATCGATGAGTTCAAGGATTTGGTGGACATGGCTGTTAGGAAACCACCCCATTACCTAATAAAATTTCATTTTTATTTTATCATGTCGAATTACGCCAAATGACGCCAAATGACACTACACTTTGATAGTGTGAGAATTTTATTTCACATGCATCGATATGTATGCGCATGTATGAGTGCATCGGTAACAACAATGTACAATATATGTAACATAGTATATAAACCCTAAATATATGCCTAGGGGACCCCAGTTGTGTTCTCTTAGGTATTCCACCTATGCTTGTGGTGTGAAAGGCCTATCTCAACAAACTCATCTATAAATAACACCTCACATCAAAACTATCAGTTCCCCCATCACATGCGCAGATCCCGCCCCCTTCTTGTAGAGAGAACCTGCACAGTCTTAGCTAGCAGATACACCAGGGGCAAAACCTAGGGCAGTAGGTGCGGCAGTTGGATTTAAAATTTTAAACACTTAGCAGTTATGTAATATAATTTGAAAGTATGCAATCGATGATCAATGCCCATGATGTTTTCGCCTGCCGATATGCCGCTGTACCGAACGCGGCCCATCAGATCGCCCTGGACTTTCCAATTTTTTCTGGCACGAGGATCCTTTATTCCACCACGTGATCATGCTGAATTCCTTTGTTCTCAATGTGTTTTGTGCCATGCGCTGTGCACACGTTCTGGCTTGACTGAATACCTTGATTCTTGACCACCACCATCCCAATGGCTGACTCTGATGCTCACATGCAACCTCCTGCTGATTCTGAATCTGGGTTAGGGGAGGGCACCTCATCTGGTAACAAATGCAAGCGCTCACCAGACAGTAGCTGGAAGGAAGCCGGAGCTTCCAACACTCGAGACTCATGGGCACAGAAACATGTAAGGAACTTAGTATATTTCGAGCGGGGAAACTAAGATTCAGTACAAGTACTCGAGGTATAGACTATATACTACTGGAATAACATGTGATAATGGGTGCGGATGTAGATAAGGTTTGCTGATGTAAGAGACACTCTTACACTCTCTCATACTCCAAAAAAAATGACTGGGGTGGGGGGGGAGGTGACGAGGTCCATGTGGTCATGGTAGTAATCCCAAATAACTTTATGTGTTTGCCAGAACACTGAGTCAGAGTTGGACAGGTGCGGTGCAGGGGACATGACAGGTGCAGGGCTGGTGACAATGAATGGGGCTGGTGACAGGGTGGGACAGGTGACGTGGACAGGGACAGGGCCGGTGACGTGGACGAGGCAGGTGCTGTGGACAGTGCTAGTAATGTGGATGGGGGCATGGATGGAAACGTGGGCGTAGACAGTAAGTGGGGGGTGTCATCAGGCATCGACGGCATCATTAGTGACACGGCAGGGGTGTAGGACGCAGGTGGTGGCAAAACAGTTTGTTTTGGGGGGTTCTGTGGCAAACTGGGGGGTCAGAATGGGCTGTGAGGGTGTTCCAATGGCTCTAGAAGCATGTGTTGTTGTCTAGGAAATGGGGCCAGTGGTCCAGAGCAGGGCAGAGCAGGGGGCTTGGTCATTGTCGATGAACACATCGACAATGAGGTGGCAGTAGGATGGGGTGGTTTGAGGTGTGGAATGGGGGACAGGGGATCATCGACGTGGCAGTGGGACGGGGTGGTTCGAGGTGTGGAATGGGGGACAGGGGATCAAGCTGGGGAATGGGGGACAGGGGATCAAGCTGGGGACAATGGGATGGTGTGGGAGGTGGAAAGGGTCATTGTTGTGGTTGGTGGGCCCAGCAGCGTTCACACAACACAGACGACACCCAAATGGCGCATTTATGGGGGGTCTGGGGCAAGCTGGGGTGGCTGGGACAGGGTTGGCAGTGAATGGGGGGTGTTGGGTGAGTGGGGAGCTTCCGTAGGTGCTGGCGGCATCGTTGGTGATGCGGTGGCCATATGAGACGTGGGTGGTGGCAAGACAGCTCGTATGGGGCTTAGCTGGGGTAGGACGGGGGACATGGTTCGTTTTTGGGATTGGGAAGGGGAATGGTGGGGTTCAGAGGGTGGTAGCATCGTCATTGTGTTGTTCTTTCATAGCCGTTGGTGTTTGTCTGTTGTAGGTGGCGAAGCGGCATGTTTCTGGGCTTGCTGTGGTTGACTGGGGTGCTTGGGCAGTGGACAAGCCATAGGTGACAAATGGGGGATGTCCCCGGGTGTAGATGATGTTGTTGGTGACGTGGCTGCTATGTGAGGTGTACGCAGAGTTGGGGGTGACGTAGCAGCGGCAGCGGGCTCAGGGTGTGGAATGAGGGGCTGAGGATCGAGCTGGGGTGAGCTGGGGGTTGTAGACGGCTTCCTGGACCTTCGTTTGGGGTTCAGGGGGGACCAGAGTCGTTCCATTGAGTAGACGATGTGTTTCAATGAACATGTTTGCTCATCGTCTGGTGAATTGGTTTGCTGGGCTGTAGAAGGTCGATCCACATTGTTTATCACCTCACTAATGGTCTCCTGGGTGTCAGCAGCCATCTGGGAGCTAGTCAAAACCCTAGTAGTTGTCTCAAAGGGCTGGGGACATTGCTGTGGTGATATAGATTGATTTGGGAGTGAGTGCCTCCGTTTCTGAGGTGTTGGTGGTACAAGAGGCGGTGTAGGTCGTCGTTGGAGGCGGTGGAGCTGGCAGGAGTCGTCTGTTGAGGAGACAATGCATTTCGATGAACGCAGCTGTTTGTTGTCTTGCAAATTTGTTTCCTCGGCTGTAGACAGTTTGTGTGCATTGTTTACAGCCAGGTTAATGATCTCTGAGGTTTCAGTGGTCGTCTGGGTGCTAGCTGTGGCCATAGTGGTTGTTTTGGAGGCGTTTGGGGCCAAAGTGGCTGCTGTTGTCGGCTGTGAAGTGGCAGTGGCAACAGGTGGCTCAGGGTGCACGACAAAGGGCTGGGGACTTTGCAGGGGTTGGGTGGATCAACTCAGCAGTGTGTGTCGTCATTTGCGAGACACTGGTGGCAGTTTTGGGGCAGGGGAAGGCATGGT
Source organism: Tricholoma matsutake (assembly GCA_026075535.2). Lineage (NCBI taxonomy): Eukaryota > Fungi > Basidiomycota > Agaricomycetes > Agaricales > Tricholomataceae > Tricholoma > Tricholoma matsutake. The sequence goes on along the minus strand of AP026540.1, from coordinate 5,616,768 downwards.
GGTGGTGGTAGTTGTCAATGACGTTGGCATCATTGATGGCATTGTCGACAGGGCTGATGGGGGGTGTGCAGGTTTTGTCAACAGCATCGTGGCAGATGGCAGGGGTGGCAGTGGAGTGCTGAGGTGCATGGAGGGGTTCAGAGATGCGTCTGGGGGTTCTGTGGAGGTGCCAGCACTCTTGTGTGCTGGCCGTGGCTCATCATTCAGTGCTGTTTGTACAGCGGCGTCTGCAGTGAGAATCAAGATACAGGCGAGCATGTTGATGATCAAAGTCAATAATAGAATGAGCTATACAACCTCGAGTAGGTGGCTGTGACATGGCTGGGCAACGGGGTTCTCGAGGTGCAGAGGGATGGGCTCAGCGGTTTGCAGCAGTGTAAAGGTTAGTTCTAGAAATGAGTGGCACCATTCCCAGCACCTGGAGGAGGGGGTCTGCACTGGAAAACCAATTGCAAAATGGTCGTTGTCAATGTTGACAACTGTGACATGGTGTGTGATGGTGATGGTGGTGATCAAGGGCTCATGGGGTTGGGAACTGAGACAAGTCTGCTGAAGATGACAGGTGAGACCAGCAGGGTGGAAATGAGCCCAGTGTGGAGTCGTTGGGCATTACTCGAGTCATTGGGAAGCCAGGTGAGGTTGGAAATGGTCATGCTGGGTTGTTTGAAGTTTTTGGAGCCAAGCAAGATGTGCGGGGTTGAGACGGGGTATAGGCAGTGTATGCACAAGAGTATAAATGAGAGTAGCTGTTGATAGCTCAAGGTCTGTGTCTGGTGCGAAAAAATTGACCATTTCGGCAATTTCAGGGTCAGCGAGGTTTCGGGAAAAGAATGTGTGTGAGTGTGAGAGTGTAGAGTATAGATAGTAAGTTCGTTACAAAAAAAAAGTGGAAGGAAGCCAGAGCTTCCAACACTCGAGACTCATGGGCACAGAAACATGTAAGGAACTTAGTATATTTCGAGGGGGGAAACTAAGATTCAGTACAAGTACTCGAGGTATAGACTATATACTACTGGAATAACATGTGATAATGGGTGCGGATGTAGATAAGGTTTGCTGATGTAAGAGACACTCTTACAGTAGCAGTGCAAACACCAACTCCTCATGAGTGAAGAAAGCATGCAAAGTTTTTGCTAAGCGACCCAGGAAACCCAAGAAACCTAGTGACTGGCACATGAGAAAGGGAGAGGTACCAAAAGAGGCAGAGAAAACAAAGGTGTGCAACTTTTGTTACATTGTATTTAATCACTTCACAGTTCTTCTGTATTTTAGGCAGCTCTTGAGCTTCATCTTTGTGTCCTGTGGTGTCTACCACACCAGAGCACTGTTCCCCCAAAGGTCACTCCTGAAGACAAAGTACCATTCACTCAGCATTATTCGTCTGAAGCACAGCTCCAAAACTCGGTAACATCTAGCCTGGATGACAACTCAGGTAGGATACAAGATGCCAAAGCCAAGGTAGCTGAGCTTGTCAGCTCTCTCAAGGATGGGATGATTGCTGCAAACATTAGGCGCATCCAGGAGTGTCATTTGTTACTCATCTTTAGGACTGTGGCATGCCTTGGACTTGCAAAGTGGGCACCCGATGTCCTGAGTGGCAATCCTGAGTCCATGTACAACCTACTCCATGAACATATTGCACTCAAGACATTTGAGCAGGTCTCAACTGCATATGGGTATAGTCACATGGGAGCTAACCTGTCATGTGTCCATGACTTTGCACTCATGCACAAACTTTACCGAAGTTTTGTCTTTTCCTACATGTATGGGCTTGCAAAGTCAGAGGCAAAGAGTCCAGGGAGTGTTGCAAAGGGAAAGCAGATGACTTCAGTGTGGAAGAGACATAATACTGTGTGTATTTTGCTTCCATTGAAATGTGGACTATACTGAGATAAGTTCAATAGCTTGCTAGTGGCAGAGTTGAAGTATTCAAAGCACAGGGTTTCAATGATCAAGTCTTGGCCTTAGCTAATGAAAATGAGGCCCATTCTGATGATGAGTTGGCAGAAGGGGACCCAGACTCAGTCTACCATATCAAGGAGAAGGAGGGTCAGGCAACAGGGGTGGCTGCATTCTTCCATATGGCAGACAAGCAACACCAACGGATGAATAAAAGCAAAAGTGGTCGCTTCAGGTGAGTTCAAGTGTCATTACCTTTTATCATTGGCTAATTTTATAACTACAGAACTGAGCGACACCGTGAAGATCCTCCAATACCAAAGCAATCAAAGCTTCTGGCACTACCAAAGTCAGTCCCAATTGATTGGTTTGATCCAATCTACTGGAATGAACACCTTACGCTCCGTGAGCATGCTGATTACACCCAGGGTGGACGGCATGTTGCTCTGCCTGGTGATCCACAGTTGTACAGCACCTGGTCTGCATGTGTGGCATGGAAAAATCTGTGGGAGAAAGAGTTCATGGAGAAGTATGGGAATGATGTGTTGACACAATATAAGCTGCCTACTGAGGAGGAGCTGAAACAGCTTGACCAATATGATGAAGAGCAGGAGGGGCAGGCAGATGGGGCAGAAGAGGGGGATGATGATGATGATGGTGATGACTTGTATGGTGATGACTGGAAGGAAGCTGGAGCTTCCAACACTAAAGGGGACCGAGAACTATAAGGAACCTAATATATTTTGAGGGGGGGATTCTAGAATACAGTACAAGTACTCGAAGTGTAGACTATATACTACTGAAATAACATGTGATAACAGAGTTGCATGTGATAATGTAGTGATGATGTAAGAGGCACTCTTACAATGACTAGCCTAAGAATGCAGGATAGATCAAGGTATATCCTTCTTGACTTTGCATGTTTGGCCCTTTGCAATGAACTGGTAGCTGCTAGCAGCACTTCTATGCTTTCCACTAATATTTCAATTCTATGCCTATTTACTCACTATGGTCTCTTTAGTAGTATGCTCTACGATTTCTCTATGATTCTCTTGACTCACTGTACATTATGATACGGACACTTCATTTAATACAAAATTATGATATTTATTCATTAAAAAAAGTTACAAAAAAAAGATCGTTGCTCTCCATTTCCACCCTGCGAGCAGTTGCTCGCAGGGGCGGGAGCTGTGGTCATTGTGGTGGCTGTGGTCATTGTCGTTGTCAAGCCTGCTCCCCCAAGAAGTCTCCTCCCTCGCATTTGGAGCAAGGGAGGGGGTGATGGTGCATGTTGTCACTAAGAGCAGAATGAGAAACCCCTCCTCTCGCATTTGCAGCAAGAGAGGGGGTGGTGGTGGTTGTCACTGAGAACAGAACATGAAATGCCCCTGCTCACATTTGCAGTGAGAGGGGGTGGTGGTGGTTGTCACCAAGAACAGAACGTGAAATGCCCCCGCTCATGTTTGCAGCGAGAGGGGGTGGTGGTGGTTGTTGCCAAGAGCAGAATGAGAAACCCCTCCTCTCGCGTTTGCAGCAAGGGAGGGGTGGTGGTGGTGGTTGTCACCGAGAATAGAATGAAAAACACCCCCGCTCATGTTTGCAGCAAGAGAGGGGGTGGTGGTGGTTGTCGCTGAGAACAGAACATGAAACATCCCTGCTCACATTTGCAGCGAGAGGGGGGTGGTGCCTGTTGTTGTTGTTGTCATGCCTGCTCCCCCTTCTTGTCGTCTCCATCCTTGTTGCTCCCCATTTTCACCCCACAAGCAGTTGCTCACAGTGGTGGTTTGGGGTGCTATGATGTGTGGTGGTGGTGGCGGCAAGAGAGGGAGGATGTCATCATCGTTGTCAGTTCTATCCTGTTTGGATCACGAGGGGGTTTGCGTGGACATATCTGGGCATGTGTCATGTCATTACCCCATGCCTGCTCCCTCTTCTGCCATCTCTGTCACTGGCAACCACGATCCTGCTTGTATTTGTGGTGGGTGAGAGTTGGGAAGGGGGAAGATGGGGTAGGGGGGTGTACCTGGCAGGTATGCCGCTCCTTGGGTCTCCTGGCACCCCTCAGCTGTATCCTGTACTAAGACAAAGCCCTCATATCCCAGTTCTATGGGGAGGAGGGCAGAGCAGGCATACACGGCTGTTGTTGAGCTAAGGTGACTGTTGTATCTAGAACAAAAGGCAAAAGATGTTTGTTAGTACTAAGAAGAAGAAAGAAGTAGAATTACTCAAGGCCCAACACATCTGAAAACATGTATCCGTCATTTCTACAGTCCCAAAAAGGCCGTAGCCTTCACCAACCCGTGTTGTCCCCAATTGTTGTGGCATTGTCATCTTGAGGTGTTGAGATGGTGTCAGCATGACATGGCAGGCATGAAACATTCAAATTCAAACACTATATCTAAAGCAAAGTCAAACACTTTGTTAGTGTTTGTCATGGACCCAAGTAAACGCGCGTACTCACCTGGTATGGTCACGAGGGAATCCGGCCACCATAGGAGGTCAGAATGAGTCGACGAGAGACTTGGGGTGTGTTACACCCCGAGAAAGAAAGGTGAATGATGTACAAGTCGTTCACCAGTAGGAAGCGAGTGAAACTTGATGGTTACCCATCAAGTTGAAACATGTGACAAATGTCACATGACATGCAACCCGAATCAAACATGTTTGACGTGTTTGTCACCAGATAGTTGGGATTCTCCTGACTGCTCCTGTGCTCAAATAATAGGAAACTACTATGAAAATTCAACTGACATGTTTCCCAACAACAAGATATATTAAGTTGAGTGGATACAAATGTACAATTAAATACTTGTCCCTAAGCATCCACTGGCACTCCTGCTCTTGTTCCTATCTACATCCTCTATTTGGAACCCAACAAACAACTAGCACCTCTCTTCCAATATTGTAAGTCCCTAATGGGCACTGTAAGGTTACAACATGGGTAATGATATGAGCAGGTTCAATAATGATATTGGTGTTAGAGGGGATTGCATCAACAATCCAGGTCATAAATCCAGGATAATATTTGAATGGTGCTTTTCCTTCCTGTTGTTCAGATAGTGGTTGATGTGGGCAGACATTTATGAAGATCTGCATTGTGCCTTCTATTGGAAGCCTCCAAATTTGTTGAATAAAGCCTGTATCATGAGCTTGAGTCAAAGGATTGTAAAACTGTATGGCACTATTTCCTTTGTGTGATCTTTCACAACTAAAGGTACATTCGTCTCGGTGGATCTCCATAAGATGCTGAGCTTGTGGAGGAAGAATAATGCTGTTCAATGGATGGGGAAGATCAGAGTAGGCTCGGTAGGGCCTTCCTGTCTGATGAAGGTAATGAAGCAGCCCATTATATTCTACATCTTGAAGGCTAGGGGCCTTCTCTAGAATTTCTGCCACTTCAGTAGACTTCAGAGGTACTGGTGGATCATCCACTGAAATGTCAACTGGCTCCAGAATGTCAGACAACTCTTTTATAGCATTGTCACTGTGCAGTGAAGCATCAAGATAAGCTCTACGACTCATTTGGCAGAGCATTGTTAAATCCAAATCTCCTGCAATTGATATTAGCTACTAGCTTTACATAAATGAGTGTAAATAAACATACGAATATGGTGATTAGTATTAATGTTTTGTGTAAGCCTATCACACTTGTTATGACATATTTACTGCTTACATCAGGATTCTTTGGTACTGTTGATTACTCACTTCCCCTTAACCAATAACCACAATCTACACATAATTACCTCTAGTCATTGCAATACCATGCTGTGTCTTATCGCTCAGTGTGATTTGAAGTAAGTCTTATAATTCCCTTCTCTTTATAGTGCTCATCTATCTCCATGCAGGAGATAGACTCACACTTTTTTTTTGATAACGATTACGACGCGTTATTGAAATCGTTGACAGTTCTTAACAAACTGTCTCGGTTACCATCTGTCGCGACTTCCCTTACAACGCGTAGTAGGGGTCATCTACCTGCAAAACATACACCTTTGCTGGTGTCTTTGCCTCTCACCTCCCCACACATGTCTTCTCCCCCTACTCGCTTGGAAGCATCTCAGGCTTCTAGTAGAAATAGACCTGCGGATCACTTGAATACACGCACATGCTCACGTTCGTCATCTACAGACGACGAGTCTTTACAACACACATATACTCCGCATTTCACAATGTCCAACAATGGTCAAGCCATACTCATGCCCAATAATGGGAAAAGGCTGACTATTACATCAGGTGTGATGACCGCCGAGCTGTTACATTGATTTGAACACTTTGCTTGCGGTTACCTCACGAATAAGGAAGGCTTAACAAATGCCGAACATGTTGCGCATATAGCTTATGCCTTTGAAGATCCATTATTCAGTGATTGGTTCCAGAAATCACAAACATATTATGAAAAACTTTCATTCGCAGAATTCATGGTCAAAGTCCGGGCTCGTTGGTTAACAGCAGGCTGGGAAAAAGACTTGGCTTGCAAAGTTTGTAACACGAAACAGGGCCCCACACCATTCTGCGAATTCTCTACAACTATTCGTCGCGATAACCTTTTGCTCAAAAACACCAAATACCATCTCTCGCCTGCACAAGTATGCACACAAATTGAATCAAACTTATCGCATGATCTTCTTAGTGCATATGATCGATACAAAGAGAAAAATGACTCTGATTCAGATTCCAACGATGAAAATGCTGTAACTGCTGGACCAGCCACTGCTACAGTTGCTACCGCTGCTGCTACGGCAGCCGCAGCTATAGAGGCAACTGCAAGGAAAGTGGAACATCATCTGGAAAATTTCATTCAACTTCTTATCAGGCTGGATGATAAAGTCCATGAGGAGTCCGCCTCACATCAGAAAGAAGCAGAGGATGCTTTTCATAAATTGAAACATAGTGGGTCTAACACTGGATTATCTGATACCACACGTCGGGCACCCGCTGTACACACTCAACAATCGAACTCGAATACATCCTCTACCTCCACTAAAACCAATCCCATGTCTACCACGACCTCCTCCTCACAAGGGAGACCCCCAAAGCTGACAGAGTGAGAACATTGTTACTTGACAGCACACAGCGGTTGCAAGAAATGCAGAAATTTCTATGTCACTGCTGGTCATGTGTGTGAATTCCCAAGTCACGAAGGCTACAGGGAACACACCATGAATGCCATTAATCAGGCCCGCCAACGACTTGGCTTAACTGCTCTTCCTGTTCCTACAGACGAAATCCCTGCCTCTGTTGCTTCTGTTTCAACATTTATGCCTGCCGCACCTACCGTTGCTCCTCCTGCCTTACCGGTTGCAGTCGTGATGGGTATGACTTCTTACCCAGTCGCATCAGTCGGACAGCCAACAAATGAACATAATGTTTTAATGGGAGATGATGGTGACTTATTGCGAGACTCAAATGACTCCGTAAGCAAACCAGTCCCGTTCTATGTCCCACATCTCATGTGGCCTTGCACCGTCGATCACTCTTCTTCTCATGACCATATACATGTTGATGCTTTGATTGACCATGGTTCTCATATAGTTTTAATTGCTCAAGAATTGGTGACTCATTTAAATCTTCGCTTATGCACATTGCCACAAGAATTTCCTGTCTTAGGTGCCTTTCTCAGTGATTCATCTATGTCCACATCTGTGTCTCTGACCCACTGGGTCAAACTGAAACTTCATGACTGCAATAATTTATATTCTGCACAAACTGTGCGTGCACTCCTAGCCCCTATACGGGATACAATTGCATCTACCTTGACTAGCAGAAAGCTTCTTTTGGAGGAGCTGCACGCAGTATGTGCTACTCAGAAAGGCATCGTGGATGTGACGTGCAAACCAGTAACCCCCCTAAACCTCGTAGCTGCAGTAAGAACTCGTGTGGAGCAATTAGCTGCTAAAGATCACCTCGAAAAATTATCGTCAGAGATTAAAGAATGATACACAGACATATTTGAACCAATCCCTCATGTTGGGGGTATGCCTGATTCGGTATGATGCAAGATTACCTTGAAAGATGCATCTAAAACAATTTCCACATGGTCCTACTCCTGTCCTCACAAATACCGCGAAGCTTGGAACACCTTGATCAACAAGCATCTTGAAGCTGGGAGAATTAGGCCATTGTCTAGTTCGCATGCCTCACCCACATTCTTGATTCCTAAGGCAGATTCCACAGCATTGCCGTGGTGGGTGAATGACTATAGACAGTTAAATGCCAACACAGTAACAGATTGCCACCCCTTACCTCATGTCGATGACATCCTAGCAGATGCAGGGAGAGGAAAAATATGGAGCAAAATTGATATGACTGATAGATTTTTCCACACTAAAATGGATCCAGAAAGCATTCACCTCACTGCAGTAATGACTCCTCTTGGGTTGTACGAGTGGCTAGTCATGCCCCAGGGACTGCGCAATGCCCCTCCCATTCACCAACGCCGAGTAACGGAGGCTTTACGCCCCTTTTTAGGACACATCTGCCACATATATCTCAATGATATTATAATTTGGTCTGCCATGCTTGCAGACCACATCAATCATATTAAATTAATCATGAATGCTTTACGAACTTGCCGGCTTTATTGCAACCCCAAGAAGTCCGCATTTTTCCTAACGGAATTGGAATTCTTAGGACATCGCATCTCAGGCAAAGGCATCCAAGCATGCTCGTCTAAAGTCGACAAAATTTTACAATGGCCCATTCCAAAGAACAGTACAGATGTACGAAGCTTCTTAGGCTTGGTCCGCTACATTGCAAGCTTTCTCCCTAAAGCCAAGCGCCAACGAGACTGTGTGATGTAAATGCCGCCATCACTGCTAGCAGGGAGAAAAAAAACACAAACTATAGTATTTATGGTGGAATCTGACGACTATACACAAGTTAGAATACTTATTGCGATCTGCGCTTGATAAGAACCTACCTGTGTCATTGACCAGGTCTTGGCGGTCAACCAGTTCCATTCATTTGTACGTTGGCTGGTAAAAAATCCAACCCATGTGAGAGTAGAACAACCCTTGTGTTGTGGCATTGCGGGGGTGCATACTTAGGTAAGCACACTTTTCCATTTCCGGATTTCTCCACTGTCTCATCCTCCTGCGACATCCACTCCACCATCTCCTCCATCTCATCATCTCTTTCTACTGTCATCTCTGGCTGTACTTCTGCTTGTCTGGGCTGTGATGCTGCCAACACTGACACTAATTGCAACATTTGCACTGTAAGCAACATTTGCACTGTAAGCACATCAATTTTCGCCTCTAGCACTGGTGTGGGAACAGGATTAGGGCTAGGATTAGAAGTTGAGGGTTCAGACATAATGGCAAAATCTGTCATGAATCACTTCTTTGACAAATTCAAGATTTGTTCTTCGGGACCTCTCCAAATGTTTATGGGTCATGTGACAATGTTCGTCAAGGTTCGTCAATGGTTCATTGTTCATCAGGTGCCTAATTTGACACTTTGGATCAATAACCCTTCCAACAGTGCCTGATCTTGGAGATATCACTGTATTCAGCTTGTAACTAAAATAGTCATCTGAATAGAGTGATGTAAATTGTGACTAAACCAGATCCAATCGGTTGTCTGGTTGCAGCTGTCCTAATGATGAGTGCTGCCTCTCGATCAGGCGGTCACAATGTAAGGCGAGGCCTGGCATTGGCTTATGAAAGAAAAGGTAGATTACATATATACAAGTACTTCCAGCTCGTGCCAAAAGGATGAGTAATCGAATGTGGCATGGTGAAACAATGACATATGCACAAGTAAGAGAAGGCGCACTGATATGGGAAGTTGTGTTCTTCTGTTAGGGTGACACCCACTATCATCAGGGGCAAAAGCTAGGGCAGTTGAGTTTCAACTGCCTTTGAGGCAGTGGGTATGGCAGTTGACAGAGTAATTATGTAATATTGCCCTTGTGATCATAATGAAGTTATCAATATATATATCAATAATCATTAAATTGGTTAATAATTAATCATTGATCATTGATCATCATGTGGTGCAACAACTTTTGTTGTATTATTCTTGTTACCAGGTTACATACTTTACATAAATATGGAGTAGCAGTTAGTGCCATGAATACTCCTTTCTTCCATTCCCTTCCTCTTTCACTCAACAATGCCTTCAGTTATATGTACATGCACAGTTTGCAGCATGAAAACTGTCTGCATTCATGGTGTTGAACAACCAGGCCAGTCTGTTAGTGGTCCAACTCGTTTGATGCATGAGAAACAGGATAAAAACCCTGCCTTGGCAAGATGGAAGCCACAATCATCCCCAAGTTCATCATCAAAAAAATCTACAGCTTCCAATTCTCCAACAGGTAAGTGCTAAACTGTTTCCATAAGAATATAGTTGAAAAGTATAGTACAGATATCAACCTTTCCACTACACTTATTATAAAGATGGCCTGCCTTCTTGTCATCTGGCTCCACACCAGAGCTGGTGTAAGTTGTGCTGTCACCAACAAAGCTACAAGCAATTCAGGTTATCATCTCTGCAACTCTTTATCTTGTTGGCATTGCTTTGATGTCATCTGGATTTGCTATCAAACTTTCTAATGTCAAACTTCCTCATGATGTTCATACAGCCTATCAGCTTCACTGCCCTGAACCAGATATCATCCAGACAGCATGCTGTCCCCAGTGCCTTTCCCTCTTCCCTTATACAATTCCTTGGAAATGTCAGTGGAAGGAGTCTCCAAGATTATGTGCATGCAATACAAATCTCTGGAAAATTCAGAATACCCAGAATGGCCCCAAATGGGTTCCATGCCAGCTGTACAGTACACAGTCATTCGACTCTTGGCTTCAATTTTTTTTGTCTTGCCAGATCATAGCAGACTCTCTTCACAAGACTTATCATGACCATATAAATCATCCTCCAGCTGTCTTTGGTGCCACTATTAATGATATCCAAGGTAGCCCTGCTTGGAATGATATTTTAGGCTTTCTCCAGTCTCCCTATCATTTACTCTTTGGAATTTATGTTGATTGGTACAACCCTCACACAAACAAGATTGCTGGTAGGTCGCTAGAAAGAAATTATATACTAATATGGCTAATAATATTACATATAGGTAAAAAGGTATCCTGTGGTGCAATTTTGCTTTATTGCTGGAATTTACCTTTCAATCTCTGGTATCAACCTGAGAATATCTTTATTGCTGGTCTCACACCTCCACCTCATCTTCCTGACCCTACCACTATTTCCCATGTTCTTGATCCTGTTATTACTTCTGTTGCCAAGTATGGTGTTGCACCCAGTCAAAATGTGCCAACATCCAGACATCCCAATGGTATTCCTGTGCAAGCAAAAATTGCACCTGTCATTGCTGATCTGGAGGGAAGTCGGAAGGTTACTGGCTTTTTAGCACATGGTGCCACAATGTTTTGTTCCTTCTGCCTCTGTACCCAACATCAGCTAGAAGACCTTAATATGCAATCTTGGGAACTACGTAATGGTGCCCAGGTGCAAGCACAAGCAGAGGCATGGCTTAACCAGACAACCAAGGCTAGCCGAAATGCTCTATCAAAGTCAAATGGTGTATGGTGGACTCCATTACATCATCTGCCATACTGGGACCCAGTCAAACATGTTGTTCTAGGTTTTATGCACAACTGGCTTGAGGGTATTTTACAGCATCATCTTCACTCACTCTGGAGAATTGGACAAGATGAGGATGAAAGCCAGAAGATTAAAGAAATAGAGCTTGATGAGCGATTGACTGAAGAGGATGTATCAGACTCTGCTGAAGAGTTGGAAGGTCTTTTCCAGGAAACAGCTGAATATGAGACTACCATGATGATGCCAATGCAACATACACCACCACCTATGTCTCCCTCACCATCTTCCTCATTTACTGCTGGTTCAAGCATGTCTGAATCATCCTCAACCTCTACAGTTACACAAACCCATCCAGTTCCCTATGACCTCAAATTTGATGATGAAGATGATGGTGATGATAGTGACTATATTCCTGCAGACACAGTGCCATTCAGCTTTACACCTACAGAGCTACAGGCAATACAGGATTGCATTCAAGACATTACTCTTCCAACATGGATACAACGACCACCAGTCAATCTGGGTGAACCAAGTCATGGCAAGCTCAAAGCAAGAGAATATCTCACTCTGTTTACATGCATTTTCCCTCTCATTATTCCTGAATTCTGGTACATTGTTGCTGCTACAGACTTTCACTGCCAACACTTTGAGTGCTTCTATAACCTTGTTGCAGCTACAAATATTATTGCTGCATTCAAGACATCAAATGCTGATGCTGATGCCCATACCCAGCATTATATCCGGTATTGGACTGCAATTCAAAAGCTCTTCCCTTACTGTCCATCCAAGCCAAATCACCACTATGCCATGCATAATGGCTCCCTGCTCAAATACTGGGGTCCTTTGGCTTCATTGAGCAAGTTTTCAGGAGAGCGAAACAACAGAATGTTGCAAAATGTGAGTCTATCTCCTGCATGGAGATAGACGAGCACTATAAAGAGAAGGGAATTATAAGACTTACTTCAAATCACACTGAGCGATAAGACATGGCATGGTATTGCAATGACTAGAGGTAATTATGTGTAGATCATGGTTATTGGTTAAGGGGAAGTGAGTAATCAACAGTACCAAAGAATCCTGATATAAGCAGTAAATATGTCATAACAAGTGTGATAGGCTTACACCCTCCCACTCTTAAAAAAATGTATGGGGTGCACAAATCAGCAAGAGTAAGTACTGAAATCATTGAAGAGAGTAGAATAAGAGAAAAAATTCCACATCAACCTCACGACAGGTGCATCAAAAACCCAGTGGGAAAAGCTACCGTGTGTCCCTAACCTGTACATGCAAGCCACTTGTCCAACGCTTCACAATCCTTGAGTTCGTGCCTTGGAAGCCATTGATCATCTTCAGGGCTGAAACCATTCCAGCGGACAAGATATTGGTGTCCTTGTCCTCGCTTTCTTTCATCGACAATCCTTTTGATGGTGTACTCTTTGATTCCATCATTTGTTACAATAGGTCCAGGATGCACAAATTCTTGGGAAGGGAATAAATTGGGATTGTTAGGATGATAGCACTTGAGAATGGATGAGTGGAACATAGGGAACACATCCAGCAAATTTGGTAGGTCTAGAGTGTAGGCAGAGAAATTAGGGTACGCTTCTGTAACAGAATGAGGGCCATCAAATCTGGGGAAGAACTTAGCAACTCTATCTTTGTCTCCCGCCTTCCACTCTTGTTGTCTATGCAGCATAGATAGCATAACTTTATCTCCAACTTCAAATATATCTTCTTTACCCCGTTCCTTGTTTGCATAAAAGGCTTGAGCAATCTTTGCTGTGAGCAAGGAGTCTTTTGCATCGGCCTCATCTTCCAAAATTTGACTAAAGATTTTCTGAGCATCGATTTCGGCTGTGGAAGCCAAAGCAGTGGGCATGAGTGGGGGTAGAATTTGAGGTGAATGACCCATCTGAAGTTGAAATCCAGAATACCCAGTTGAAGCATTGACCGTATTCATGATGTTGAATCTAATGAGAGGCAAGGCCCGAACCCAGCCTTTTTGGTTTCGCTCAACATGGAGATGTATGCACTGATTAAGGGTCTTGTTGGTCCGCTCTCTGCTGCCATCAGTTTGAGGGTGATAGGCCATTGACATCTTTAGGTGAATTCCAGTTAAGAGGTGTAATGCCTTCCAAAATTTAGAAACAAAAGTTTATTGTGGTCCGATATCAGCTCTGTAGGCAGTCCGTTTTTGCAGTACCATTCCGAGAAGAACACTCCAGCCAGCTTTTGCACTGTGATGTCGGTTCGAGTGGGAATAATGCGGATGTCAGATCCTAATCGATCCGTGATGGTGAGGATGCAGTTGAAACCTTCATCCTCCAGTAAAGGTCCCACAAAATCCAGACAAATGGATTCACCACATGTGTCGGGTACAGGCAGGGGGTGAAGTGGGCCTTTGGGTTTAGAAGTTTGACCTTTGTTACGCTGGCAACTAGAGCAGGAAGGTATGTAAGCCATTTCCAAATTGTGACACATATTGGGCCAGTAATAAGAGTCACGCAGTGCAGCGTACGATTTATCACTGCTGAAGTGTCCAAGGCTGTCATGTGCGAGCTGGAACAAATCTTCCCTCAGAGAGCCGTAGCATGGAATCATGAGATGATCACCTATATACCAAAGGTTGTTAATGTAGTGAATGTCTGAAATACTGCAATCCACCGTGGACAGCTTTTTGCAGAACTCATCACTCTCGTAACCATTTTGTAAATCGCGCAGGAAGGACTTGTCCATGGAGACATTCAAAACTGCGTTCACTGTTGTATGTTTAAGCAGGTGTTCCCATCGTAAGGGTGGGTCTGTGACATCAATGTCAGGGGTTGTGTCGACGTCAACAGAATCAGCAGGTAAGCATGAAAGAGCGTCTGCAACTGTATTATCCTCACCCTGGATGTAGACAATTGTCATGTCAAATTGTGACATGTGCTCCATCCAGCGTGCTTGCCTGCGTGAGAGATCTTTTGTGTCTCGAAATTCTCCAGAGTGCAGTGATCCGTGTAAACAAGTATTGGAGAACCAAGTAAGTCTGAATGCCATTTCTTAAGGGCACATACAATCGCTAACAACTCCTTTTCATGTATGGGATAATGTTTCTGAGCATCTTTAAGCTGCATTGAGTCAAATGCTATGGGTCATGCTGTTTCCCAGGTCTTACCCCAGCTAAGCACAGCACCTGTACGGAAATCACTGGCATCACATGTAACAAAGATTTTGTTATCCTTCAGGTCGGAGTGATCGATCACCGTCAAACATTCCTGGCTGACCACCAGAGCTTTGATCGAATCGAACACGCGTTGATGCTCTGCGGTCCATGTGGGAAAAGATTTCTCGCATTCTTTTGTGGTCAAAGGTGTGAGGATTGAGGTGTGGTCGGTGAGATGACAGTACCCTGGAGAATACAAAATCCTTCATCAGCTCCATAGTATTGTACATCCATGGGAGGAAGCCAGAGTTTCATACAGCCAAGTCTAGGATTATGTTTGCTCTCTCATACATTCAGGGGGAGAAAGCACAGTTCTGGAGAAACAAGGCTATCAATCAAATTGCCATGGGAAATAAACCATTTGCAACCTTCAAGGAATTTCTGGAGAGATTGGAGGCACAGTTGGAGATCCTAATCCAAAAGCGACAGCCAATGCTAAATTAAAGACCATGCACCAAGGTTCCCTAATGGTGGATGAATTTATTTTGCAGTTCAAAGCAGAAGATTTGCAAATGGATATGGGAGAAGCTGCATTGGTAGAGTTTTTGAAAGCAGGATTAAATCCCTCTTTATTCAAGTCTATCTACTGACTACCTTCTATGTTGGACGAGTGGTATAATTGGGCAATGTGCCTTGACCGGCAATATCGGCAGGAACAGGCGGAATCAAAGTTGATGTATGGAAGTAGTAAATTTGGAAAGCCATCAGGAGTAAAGTCCGAGAAAGGAAAGGTGCCTCAGGCACAAACTCCGAGGGCACAGCCACTGGCCATGGCAGTGACACCTATAGTTACGGAGTCAGCAGCACCAGCAGAGGCAATGGAGGTTGATCAAGCAGGGAGATGAGCCCCACTTAAATGTTTTAACTGTGGGCAGTTAGGACACATCACTAGGAATTGTAGGCAGAAAAGAAAGATTAGGGAAGCTACAATCGAGGAAGTGAAGCTGGAGGAAGGCAGGCAGAAGAATTTTGTGGAAGAGTCCCAGTGAAGGTTTCCCCATTGGTGACCCAGAATCATTACAATGTATTAGTATCTGAGGAAACCCAGAGTAAATCAGAAAAGGAAATCGAGGAGGAGTACAACTGTTGTGAATCATGTGACAAAGAAAATTGCCAAGCACTATTTCTGAAAACCCCTAAATTCTTTATTCACTCTGCACGAATAGAACCCAACATTACCTTGACTGTGGGACTGAAGACAGTGGACACACATGCAGCAATTGATGTGTAAGTGTTGCTTGATAGTGGTACTACAGGATTATTCATTAATCGGTCCTTAATTACTGGAAACGGTATTAGCACATGCAAGCTGGCACAACCTATAATGATGTACAATATTGATGGAACAGTCAATCGTGGAGGAGGTGACTATGGTACTAAAGTATCAGGAGCATCAGGAGTGAGCTGTATTTGAAGTGTGCAATCTTGGGAAAACCAATCTAATAATAGGATGTCTGTGGTTATGGAAGCATAATCCTGAAATTGATTGGAAAACTGGGAAAGTACAAATGACTCATTGTCCTAAGGAATGTAATGTGTATGGGAGGAAGATGAAGAAGGAAAAAAGGAAAAAGAGAGAGAAAGAACATACGAGGAAGTATTCTGTTACGATGGAGGAAGTGGAGGATGAGGAAATGCCAAATGGGGAAGTTCGATCATGATCGAGAAAGAAGAGCAGAAGCAAACCTTTAGAGCAATTCGTGGAGGACAGTCATGGGACAAGAATATTGTGAAGGTGGAGAAGCCAGTGGAGGAGTGGGTGCCAAAAGTGTATCATGAATATCTGTCAGTGTTTCAGAAGAAGGAGTCTGAGCAAATGCCAGTGTGGAAGCCATGGGATCATGTGATTGAGATGAAGCCAGGGTTTGTGCCGAAGAAGTCAAAGGTATATCCGTTATCTCCAATGGAACAAGAAGAAGTGGATGTGTTCCTGAAGGAGCAATTGTGCAAAGGATACATACGACCTTCGAAATCACCGCAGACATCACCAATATTCTTTGTGCCAAAGAAAGACCAAAGGAAGAGGATGTGTACAGATTATAGGTATCTGAATGAGTGGACAGTGAAGAACGCATACCCCCTGCCATTGATCTCAGAAATAATTGACAAGGTGGGAAAACCCAAGGTCTTTACAAAATTGGATTTATGATGGGGATACAATAATGTATGAATAAAGAAAGGAGATGAGTGGAAGGCCACATTTGCCATGCATCAAGGATCCTTCAAGCTGCTTGTCATGTTTTTCGGGATGACTAATAGTCCCCTGACCTTCCAAAATATGATGAATGACATTTTCAAGGATGTAATAGACAAAGGTGTGGTAATAATATTTATTGACGACATTCTGATATTCACAGAGGATGAAGAAAATCATGAGGCAATAATGCAGGAGGTGCTATGGAGGTTAGCGGAGAATGATCTATTTTTGAAACTGGAGAAGTGTGTGTTTGGGGCAAGCAAGATTGAGTTCCTAGGATTATTGATTGGCCCTGATGGGATCAAAATGGATCCGATCAAGGTACAGGCGATCACAGATTGGCCTGTGCCCACCTGTGTCAAGGAGGTTCAAGCCTTCTTGGGACTCACAAATTACTATTGTTGCTTTGTGCACAATTTTTCCAAAATTGCTGCACCCTTACATAACCTTATGTGAAAAGGAGTAGTGTGGAGGTGGGGAGAGCAGCAGCAGACAGTGTTTGAGGAGTTGAAGAGGAAGTTTGTGGAGGGACCAATATTAGCCTGCCCTTTATGAGTGGAATCAGATGCATCCAATTTTGCTACTGGAGCAGTATTATCAATGCTATGCGAAGATGACAAATGGAATCCTTGTGCATATTTGTCCCGAGGGTTGAATGATGTGGAGAGGAATTATGATGTGCATGACAAACAGATGTTGGGGATAATACGAGCATTGGAGGCATGGAGGCATTATTTGGAGGGATGTATGCATCAGATTGAGATCTGGATGGATCATCAAAATCTGCAATACTTCATGTCTGCTAAAAAGCTTAATTGCCAGCAAGCGCATTGGGCACTATTCCTATTGTGTTTCAATTTTCACTTGGTCCACAAAGCGGGAAGCTTAATGAGGAAAGCAGATGCATTATCCAGACGTATTGATCATAAAAGGGGGGTGGAGGAGGACAATAAGAATGTTACCTTACTCAAACCCGAATACTTTCGCATTTGCACTATGTGTCAAGGGCATCTATTAATAGATAGCTCAGAAATGGAAATGTTGTCTAGAATTAGACAATGTTCAGAAATGGACAATGAAGTAGTGGAAGCCGTGAAAGCTCTGAAGGGAGAGAAGAAAGGTAATATCAAAGGAGACGAATGGGCTGAGGAACAAGGGTTGGTGTTGTTTTGAGGAAAAGTGTATGTACTGAAGGTTCAGGATTTGCGAAGGGAGATCATCCAGTTACATCATAATATGCCAACTGCTGGACACCCAGGAAGATGGAAGACGTTGGAATTAGTAATGAGAAATTATTGGTGGCCTGGATTTCAAAGTATGTGTTGGGGTATGTGGATGGATGTGATATGTGCATGAGGGGGAAGAAATTTCCAGAGAAACCTGCAGGAAAATTAATGCCGAACCCTATACCTAAAGTGCCATGGCAAGATATATCTGTGGATTTTATTACTGGATTACCTGAGGCTCAAGGGTACGATGCAATATTCATAGTATGCGACTGCTTCACAAAGGAGGTCCATATTATTCCTACTACTACAGAAACCTCATCATTGGGCTTGGCATGCCTCTATCTAAATCAGGTATGGTGGTTACATGGGTTACCCAATACTGTTATCTCCGATCATGGACCACAATTTGCTTCCGCATTTATGTGAGAACTGAACAACATATTGGGAATTCAAACTAAATTATCTACGGCATATCACCTGCAGACTGATGGGCAGACAGAGATAATGAACCAGGAGTTGGAGCAGTACCTACTTATGTTTGTCAAATACCAACAAACTGACTGGCACAAATGGCTGGCAATTGCTGAATTTTCCCACAATAACAAATTCCATTTGGCTACTCATATGTCACCCTTTTTCATGAATTATGGATATCATCCTCGCATGGGAGTAGAACCCAGAAGGGAAGTCAAAGTACAGTCGGTAGAAGACTTTGTATCTAAGATGCAAAAGGTACAAGAGGAAGCAGAGGCGGCATTGAAGAAAGCACATGATGACATGATGCAACATGCAGATCGTACTCGAGCATGCGCTCCAGAGTACAAAGTTGGTGACTTGGTGTGGCTAAGTACCAAGGACCTGAATATTCCACAACCTTTGAGGAAACTTATGGAGAAACAAGTTGGCCCATATGCGATCTCTAAAGTAATCTCACCTAATGCAGTAGTGCTAAAATTACCCTGATCATTCAAGATTGATCCCGAGATTAACATATCCTGCCTATGCCCTTACCACCCACCCACTATTCCTGGCCAACAAACTACTCCGCAACCTCCAATAATAGTAGAAGGTCCTCCAGAATATGTAGTTGAAGAAATTCTAGACTCATGTCTTTGATGAAACAAATTGGAGTTCTTAACAAAGTGGAAAAACTATACCGACAAAAATAATTTGTGGGAGCCTGAAGAGAATTGTAAGCAAGCACACAACACGATCGCCCAATTCTTTAAACATAATCCAAATGCTCTGCGTTGCATTGCGAGAATGGTGTGTGAGGGGATGATGTTCCGGCCTTACCAAAATTTCACAGAGGGGACAGACGCAATATTTTCTCGCCTGGAAGTCGAGGCATAAAAGGGGGGTAATGTTAGGAGACCACCCCATTACCTAATAAGATTTCATTTTTATTTTATTATGTCAAATTACGCCAAATGACGCCAAATGATGCTACACTTTGATAGCATGAGAATTTTATTTTGCACGCATCAATATGTACACACATGTATGAGTGCGTCGGTAACAACAATGTACAATATATGTAACATAGTATATAAACCCTAAATATATGCCTAGGGGACCCCAGTTGTGTTCTCTTAGGTATTCCACCGATGCTTGTGGTGTGAAAGGCCTATCTCAACAAACTCATCTATAAATAACCCCTCACATCAAAACCATCAGTTCCCCCATCACACACACAGATCCCACCCCCTTCTTGTAGAGAGAACCTGCACAGTCTTAGCTAGCAGATAGTGGGTGTCACCCTAACAATGGCAGGATATGGGAGTGGGCTACCAGTGATGGTGAAGTTCCGACAGGGCCTCAATTGAGAAATTCAGGACCAGATTGCACAGATGTTGGAAGGGCGCCCAGCAGACGATGATATCTATGCTTGGTATGAAGCTGCTTCACTCTGTGACAAGAACTGACTCACAAATGCAGGGTTTAATGCTGCATTCCATGCTCCAACTACCACTCATGCACCCTACACCTTCAATCAAACCCTTCCCTGCCATAACCACATTCCTGTACATCAGACTCCCACACCAGCCATCAATGTCTCGGTACCAATGGATGTTGATGTGACCGCGTAGGTTGGATCTCTGCTACCACTGTGGGGAAACTGGGCACAGGGCTGGAGCATGTCCCCATCGTCAGGATATCCGCATGCTCACCCATGAGGGGTGAGATGAACTCCTCCAAGACTTGTTGGTGCTTGTAGATGTCAAGGAAGTGAAGGATCAGGTTGCAGAGGAGATCAAGTCAGAAGTTGTAGAGGAGTAGAATTTTTCTATTTGCAGCGAGTGAATTGTATGCCCTCACTGCCTATCCATAACCACTTTGAAGTTTTGTCAGTTGAATCCCCAGAGAATGAATCTATTTCCATGACTGTTCCCCTCTCTGACCCTTCAAAGTTGGCTGAAGATATACCTGCTCTTCCCATCTCTCCCTCTGCTCCACACCCCAAAATTAAATCATGGGAGTGTAAACTACCATGCAAATATATTGTTGCGTCCACTCCCTCTGCATGTTCCTTGAACCTAGCAATTGAACTACAGACTACCAACACTGGACAGATACTCGGTGTCTCTGCGCTCCTGGACTCTGGTGCGACCAGTCTCTTCATTGATGCCCATCTCGCACAACAACATCGCCTGAATACTTGCTCAGTCTCGCGTCCCATACCTGTTTATAATGTGGATGGGTCCCCAAATGAAGCTGGTGCCATCTGAGAGGTTGTAGACCTGGTCCTCTATTACAAAGATCATAGTAAGTGTGCCCTTTTTGCTGTCACTCAATTAGGAAAGCAGAAGGTGATTTTGGGCTATCCATGGCTTTGAGACCATAACCCAGAGGTCGACTGGTGTACCAGGGAGGTTA
Source organism: Tricholoma matsutake (assembly GCA_026075535.2). NCBI lineage: Eukaryota > Fungi > Basidiomycota > Agaricomycetes > Agaricales > Tricholomataceae > Tricholoma > Tricholoma matsutake. Next base: position 5,595,797 of record AP026540.1, on the reverse strand, counting down.
CCATGAGCCGATGTCCATCCCACTGTCATACTTGTTTCACGGAAGCCAGGCAAGAATGTCATGGACAAAGGGCCACAATACAACATACTCAGAAGTGTCATGCCAGACCCCTGCCTATACCTGAAGTGGAGTTAGAAGGGGTTCCTGATCTGATGCTGGACTCAGATGATGATGAGGAGGAGCCAGAGGAAGTGGAGGGAGGTGATCAGATCTTCTACACTGCAATTTGTCCATCACACAAGGTGTGTGCTACATCGAACATATCCCAATGCCTTGCTGAGGCCTTCCACAAAACCAATGCTGCTAAATCCTCTACTAATTCCTTGCTTCCTCATCTCCATGAGTTTGGGGACGTGTTCTCCAAGGAATCATTCAACTCTCTCCCTGCACACAAGCCATGGGATCACATGATCAAACTCACCCCCAGTGCAACCCCTTCATCCTGCAAGGTCTATCCTCTCTCTCCTGAAGAACAGCAACAGCTTGACCAGTTCATCGACGAGCACCTGGCCTCTGGATGTATTTGACCATCAAAGTCACCCATGGCCTCTCCATTTTTCTTTGTCAAGAAGAAGGATGGCTCACTTCGACTGGTTCAAGACTACAGAAGGCTCAATGACATCATGGTCAAAAATTGCTACCCATTACCTCTCATCTCTGAACTTGTGAACCAGCTCCATGGAGCCCAATACTTCACCAAGCTCAACATCCATTGGGGCTACAATAATGTGAGGATAAAGGAGGGAGATGAGTGGAAGACAGCCTTTCATACCAACCATGGTCTTTTTGAACCGCTCGTCATGTTCTTTGGCCTTACTAATAGTCCTGCCACCTTTCAGACCATGATGAACGACATCTTCCATGACCTCATCCTCAAAGGCATTGTTTGTATCTATCTCAACAACATCCTCATCTTCACTCACACAGTTGAAGAGCACCATTGCATTATGTGCCTCATCCTAGAACAGCTTTGATGGTACAAACTCTACCTTCATCAGGACAAGTGTGAGTTTGAGAAGACCAAGATCAAGTACCTTGGCCTGATTATCTCAGAGGGTTAGATGGAGATGGATCCTATCAAGGTGAACGGGGTCACAGCTTGGCCAACGCCCACAAACAAGAAAGAGGTGCAGTCTTTCCTGGGCTTCATCAATTTCTATCGGCGTTTTATCAAGGATTTCTCACATCATGCACGACCACTGTTTGACTTGACAGGAAAGAAGGCATGGAGGTGGGATAATGCACAACAGGAGGTGTTCAAAAAGCTTGAGGAGATGGTCACTTCTGCTCCCATTCTTACCTTTGCTGACAATTCATGTCCTTCTCATATAGAAGCCAACAGTTCTGACTTTGTCATGGGCACCATGTTATCTCGGAGGACCAGAAGTGGCATCCTGTTGCATTCTACTCCAAAAGCCTTAGTGCTGTAGAGCAAAACTATGAGATCCATGACAAGGAGATGTTGGCGATAATGCGTGCGCTTGAGGAGTGGTGACACTTCCTCGAGGGTGCCCAACACAAGGTGGAAATTTGGATGGATCACAAGAATCTCAAGTACTTTATGATGGCCAAGAAATTGAACCATTGTCAAGCTCGTTGGTCCCTGTATCTATCCAGATTCAACTTCTCCTTGCACCACCATCCAGGTCACAGCATGGGGAAGACTAATGCCCTCTCCTGACATGCAGACCATGGGGTAGGGACTACCATGGATGGCCATCATCTGGGTGACCATCCATGGATATGACATATGGATGGATGGATATGGATATGGATATTTCATGGGTGATATCCATGGATGAATGGATGGTTACTATTAAATTTAAATAAATGAGTAATTCCGAGTTCTGAATTTATTGAGATGAGGTATTGTCGATTGAGCTGGCTGGATGTCTCATCTGATCTATTAGTGTGGTAATTGCTGAAGTGGCCTATTTTGATTCTCATCCATTTCAGATCTTGCAAGGTCCCTTTAGTAACCCCCCTCCCCTTTTTTGCCCATGAACATCAGTTGAAATGGAATGGCCAGAAGTGGGGCCCTGATTCTACAAAAACCAAGCCAAAGCCAGCTGGCCACTGCAATAGTGGCTGTGTATGCTCTAAGCGGGTAAAGCCCCCAGCCCCCTACAGAACTCAGAATTGCCATGCAACACAATGGCCCTCTAGCACAAGTATAGTCTTGGTAAGGAATGACAGTACTTTACTGTCCCCCACGTAATCCGCACAGACTCCACATGGACTCCTAGCTGTCTGCAGACTCTGAGCAGAATCCTACCAGAGTCTGAGCAGAGTTCTAGCTGTCTGCATGGAGTCTGCGGACAGTCCTCGGACTCTGCCCAGAGTCCTAGTAAAAAGATTTTCAGAGTTGTAAAGACAAAAGTCAGATCAAAATCCGAGCAGAGTCCGAGCAAAGTCCTAGCTTGCAGGTGACTTAGTGATTAAATTTAGTTCAGTCCCTCACATAGTGATGTTATAACTTTTTGTGCTGAGTTCGAAAATGACATCTGTATGATGTGACCTATATGTAGAACATAGTGATGTTATATACCATTCTGACCGGATTTTTATGCTGAGTTTGAAAATGATATCCATCTGATCATGTGACCTACCATATAGAACATAGTGATGTTATATACCATTCTGACCGCAATTTTCAGCTGAGTTTGAAAATCACCCTTGCATAGTCATGTGACCTACCATATATGGAACATAGTGATGTTATATACCATTCTGACCACAATTTTCAGCTGAGTTTGAAAATCACCCTTGCATAGTCATGTGACACTGTATATAAAACATAGTGATGGTACATACAATTTTGACCAGATTTTTTAATCTGAGTTTCACATGCTTTTTCTTCACATTCTTGCTCTCTTTGAATGATCAAGTAAAGCCATTAAGGCATCATCAAGATATACCTCTTGTATTTTTGTCATTCTCACACTTTTATTGAATGATCAAATCCAATTGGTGTGTGAAATATGGAATCATCAAGATATCCTGGCAGGATATTTAGTGTCATATTAGAGTATGTTGAAGGGAAACTTTTGAAAAGTGTTGTTATACACCATTCTGACCTGCTTTTCATGCCGAGTTTGAAAATGACTGTCATGTGACCTACTATCAAGGAGGTTGGAGGAATCATGAAGTACTGGCATCAAGCCATTGAGCAGCGACCTTGGTTAGCAAAGATGGGGCTTGATTTTTGCTCAGCACCAGGTAAGTGTAATAATTCTTATTTTTGCTTCTACTCAGACACTCTTTTAGCATCATCAGTGGATGCTGAACATGCATTCACAGTTGGAAGGCTTGAGATCAATCACCTTCAGCATAACACCAGCCCACAGACCTTCAAGGCTCAAGTTGCAGTTGGATCTTGGGCCAAAACTCCACTCTATTCAGGACTTTCAGAAACTATTAAGATTGTTCAGAAGCAAATGGGAAGTGAAAAGCAGGTGGGACCTCAGAAAGAAGTTGATGAGACTGAGTTGGAAGATGAGGTAGAAGAGACAGATGAGGAATCCAGGTTTTGGAGAACTTGAATTGTAATTGTACAAATTCCTATGGTATTTCAGATGTATTTCAAAGTAATATTTATTGGTGTAAAACCATTTTCTGATTAAAAGAAGCAGTCTTAAGTAAAAACTTTACTCAGTATAATAGATAACATCATGTGTGCCAACTAGTGTTGCCATGACTTCAAGTCGGACTTTTTGATTGCTGTATATCTCTGCAAGCACATCATCGTAGGATGTAAACAAATCAACGCAGGGTACATATTTATTGCTGCTATCAACAAATCCAAAAATTACGTAAATTGGATTTATGTAATTTTTGGATTGGTCAATAGCAGTGATAAATATGTACCCCACATCAATTAGTTTATGTTCTACAATTATGTACTTACAGAGATATACAGCAATCAAAAAAGTCTGACTTGAAGACATGGGCCCTCATGGCAACACTAGTGCCAACTGCCAACAAGGCACTCCAGCAGGTAATTGACCTTGCAAAAACATTTTAATAGACCATGGTACATATATTAGAGCATTTGAAAGCATAAAAAATAGTAGTATTCATATGGATACCCATGGATGATCCATGGATCCACCCATATCCATGGACTTCAGTACATCATCCATGGATATTCACCTGGATGGACCCGGGTCCATCCATGGTAGTCCCTACCATGGGGATGGCAGTGATGACAATCAAAACATTGTGTTGTTGCAGCCAGACCTGTTCACCATTTGGGCACTGGAAGGCATCGCACCCCAGGGCAAGGAGCATCCTATGTGACATTTGTCATGCAAACCATAGCAGTTTACATGAGGATGGTGTTGCCTGAGCTGTTAAAGAACTGAGGAAGGAATCCACCCTTTCCTTGCATGTGGCAGAGTGGGCTAAAAAGGAGGACTTGTTGTATTTCAGGGATCACATCTATGTCCCCAATGACCCAGATTTTCACCGGCACATCATATCCCAACACCATGACTCACAGATTGCTGGTCATCCTGGATGCTGGAAGACCTTGGAGCTCACCTCACAGAATTATTGGTGGCCACAAATGTCACAACTCATTGGTCAGTATTGTCGCACTTGTGAGTCGTGACCTTTGCTTATGCACCAAGATTCCTCGTCGCAAACCCATTGGCAAGCTACACCCTCTTCCTGTTCCAGAGAGTCGTTGGGATGTTGTCAGCATCGACTTTGTGGTGGAGTTGCCAGAGGCGAATGGGTTTGATGTGGTTAAGGAATAGCATGGGTACAGGTAACACCATGGGTTTCCGGTCACGGGTATGCCCAGGTACAGGTATGGGTATGGGATTGCCATACCCGTAACCACAGGTTTACAGGTACCAAATTACCAGTCAGGTGAGTGATCATCTGACTTTGTTGATTCACTCACAACATATTTGATTTCAAACTACAGGATGATGGATGACACTACCATAGCACCCCCAACCACTGCCATGAGCAACTGCTCACAGGGTGGGGACAGGGAGCTCTGATGACCAGGAAGCGACACAAAATGACCACATCACACAGGGAACAGGCCCAAATGACATTTAATGTCATTTGGGCCCTAGGAATTTTATATATATATTTCGTTCTTGTTTTCTTTCTAACTAATTAATATTTTTATTCAATTTTTAGATTCTAATAGTGCTATAGCAAGGAGCCAACACCGTTGACTCAGACAGCACCCACCACTGTTGCAAGCCTCTGCTTGCAAGGTGGCAATGGGACTGGCAATGATGACAATGCCAACGATGAGGGCAGGACAAGGAGGACAAGGAGGGCAGGATGACAAGGAGGACCCGAGGACCACCACCATGACAGCACCCCCAACTGCCACCATGAGCAACTGCTCGTGGGGTGGAAATGGGATGCATTTCAGATGGGGACAATGAGCAGGCACCATCCCCCCTCCCTCACTCCAAATGCAAGCCGGAGGGGGCTATATTCTTCCTCTAGGCAACAATAGTGACAGCTCCCCCTCCCTCGCTTCAAATGCAAGCCGGAGGGGGCTATATTCATTTTCTAGGCCGCGATGACAGCAGCTCCCCCCTCCCTCACCTCAAATGTGAGCTGGAGGGGGCTATCTTTGGTTGACTCCCCCTCCCTCATGTCTAGCATGAGAGGGGGGTTTCTCATTGCAGGTCCACCCCCCCCTTGTCATCGACAAGACAACAGGACAACAGGACGAGGTCCACAGGCACCACCCCCTCACTCCAAATGCGAGCAGGGGTGGTTTCTCATGTTGTTCTGGGTGACAACCACCACCACCACCCCCTCCCTCACTGCAAATGCAAGCGGAGGGTTTTTTCTTTTTTCTATATATTAACTTAGTGTAATTGAATATTAAAATACATATTTATGCTGAAACCCGTGAATAAGCATGGGTAACCCATGAAAACCCGCAGTAATACTGTACCCCTACCTGTGCAGGTACGGTGTTCACGGGTATAGGTACAGGTATGAGAAAATATACCCAAGGGTTACCCCTGGCACTCCTTAGATGCAGTGATGTGCACAGTTGATTCAGTGGGAAAATGTGCTCACTTCATTCCCACTCACACCACTGTCAGTGCCGCCCAACTCTATCTCCACCATGTGTAAAAATTACATGGACTTCCTGGTGTTTCCTCTCTGACCGTGGCCCTCAGTCCACAGCAGAGTTTACTCGTGAGCTGTACCAACTTCTGGGGGTCAAACTCCTTGCTTTGACCGCTTATCACCCACAAACTGATGGCCAGACTGAGCAAGTCAACCAGGAACTGGAGCAGTACATCTGCATCTTCATCAATGAGTGCCAGGACAATTGGGATGATCTTCTCCCTTTGGCCAAGTTCGGATACAACAACCATGTCCATGCTTCCACTCAACAGACCCCTTTCCTCTTAGACACTGGACATCAATAGTGTTTAAAGGTCTGGTTCGGTCCAGTTTTTTGACGGGCAACCAGCAACTGCAACCGCAACCAGACCGACCCAGATATGGGGCAACCGCAACCAAACCAAGTAAGACCAGTCCACATCAGTTGGGTTGCCCCCAAAAAACCGGTTAAGACCAGTCTTAGTCACCATGAGGGGTGGGTTCCTTTCCCGTGATGATATACCCCATGACTCATGTCACCATGAGGTGCGGGTTTCTCATTTCTGTAATAATTTTGTACATCGTGGGAAAAAACCTGTGAGTCATGTCGCCATGAGGTGCAGGTTCCTTTCCCATGATGATATAACCTGTGAGTCAGGTCACCATGAGGTGTGGGTTTCTCATTTCTGTAATAATCTCATATCTTTTCAGCAAATTATTACAGATATGAGCAACCCACGCCTCATGGTGACATGACTCATGGGGTATGTCCTCATGGGAAAGGAACCCATGCCTCATGGCGACCTGACTCATGGGTTTTTCCCATGATGTACACATCTTTTATGCACTGCAGAAAGACCGGTTGCAACTGATGGCAATCAGTCTTTTAATGGTTTTCAAATATTTTTAAAATGAGGCAACCAACAACCGGAACAACCCCAAATGTGGGCAAGCGCAACCGATGGTCTGGTTGCATTCAGTCTGGTTCAGTTTGGTTGCGGTCATTTTTTCAGTTGCATTAACCGGACCTTTAAACACTACTGGATGACATCCACACATGGGATTTGAACCTCACCAAACTCCCTCACACATTGAGATAGTGAATGAGTTCACAGAACACATGTGGAATAGCTTGGAGGAGGCAAAGGCAGCCTTAGCAAAGGTGAAGGATGACATGGCATGCTTTTACAACCAACGCCATTCTCTGACCCCTCAGTACAAGGTTGGTGATTGAGTTTATCTTGACTCCAGTGACATCTCCACTATGCCTCCATCCAAGAAACTCACTCATCATTTCCTGGGACCTTTCCCCATATTGGAATGCATGCCTATCGTCTACACCTCCCAGCCTCCATGTCCAGACTCCACCCAGTCTTCCATGTTGTCAAACTCCTTTCAGCTCCCCCAGATCCATTTCTGGGATGCCATTCACGTCCACCACTACTGCCTACAGTGATTGAGGGAGAACCCCAATACGAAGTTGAGTCAATCTTGGACAGCCGGTTGCATCGAGGAAAACTCCAGTATTTGGTGCATTGGAAGGGAGGAGAACTCATGGGTCAAGGAGTCCGATGTGAATGCCCCTCGGTGATAGGTCATCTTCTCAGCTCAAGGACCGATTCAACACTTTAGCATCATTCTAATTACATCAGCTAATTCCTACGACGTCCCAGATGCAGCGCAACACACTCTATTGATCACGATATCAGATTGACCACATAGAAACATCACCAGTGACATCGATAGTATCAAAAGACCACATCGCACAACCTTAGGACTACTCCCTAAGATTCCCCTACACGACCACCGAACATCCCCGACCAACTTCGAACAAGCCACAACCGCAATCAACCATTGTCGACCATCATCGAGCGTCATCGATCGATATCGAGAAACTATGAGCGACATCGGGCGCCGCCTTCGTTATCTAAATGGTGGAAGACCATGCACTAGGACATATTCCAACTCGTGTTCAAACCTGCTGATCATAGGTCAGCTTCATTCCAAGTCCCTATCGTGCACAGAACCTGCTGGACACATTATTGTGAGACTTAGCGCAGTTTATACACAAAGGACAGTCTCTTTTAGTTCTTTCCCTTTATTACTCTTTCATCATATGATATATATATCTTTCTTGTTTGGATTCCAGTCTCCTTTATGGCCTTGTGCCTTAACTCATATCTTTTGCCTCATGTTCTACACATGTTTCTCATTCCATTTTAGGAAGTTTCTTTAAAACATATAAAACTCTGTAGTATCTACTTGAAAACAAAAAGAAATTGTCTTCACATATTGTCTTGTATACAGTTCTAAGCATCCAATCAGCTTTCTAAAACAATCTAAGTCTCTGCGGGTTTTCTCAATTGACAAGAAACCTCTGCAATCGTCGCATCCTCGATCCTCCCTCGATCCTCTCATCATTAGTTCTAGCAACCCTTCCAACACTTCATAGCAGTTTGCTGCACCCTTTGTATACCATCGACCTATCGAAAGGTCCCCATAATTCACATATTGACCATCGACGATAAAACTCATTCGCCGTCGATCTTGTCGATCACCCTTGATATTGATCGATACTCGATCGGACCATGACAAACGCCTTTGTCTCACATAACACTACCTTCACGACTAGTGTTAACTAGTAATCTTCTCAGAGGTTTGACCATGAACTTTCGGAACGTCTCGCAACCCTCCTCTGACTCGTTGCAAACATCATCAATTGCCTCATTGGCAGTTCTGGTGGTTTTCCCGGGTTGAGCATCATCATTTTTGGAGCCCACTGCGAGGGTGTCTGAATCATTTCATCGTCGGACCAACCTCGACTTCCTCGGCTTAGGCCAACACAAGTGAGAACCCTTTGCATTGATACTCACCACACCTTCGAATCTCTCGAACAATCAGGAGATATTCTAATTCCAGTTTCCGAGGCAGAATCTACTCATCGTAGACTATTTCCTTCACCTATATCATCACCTTCCACATCATCATCTACTTCTTCGTCATCATCATCGACCTCTTCATTTATCCTTCCAACAACTTCGACACCTCTACCATCTATTACACAAGTCTTAACCCCTACCCCTAGAGTCATTGCATTCATGACTACCCAAACCGCGATGCCAGCTCATGGGCACTCGACCACTCCGAAATTCAACCCGACTCAGCTTCGAGAGCTTTGACGATACTTCAAAGAGCTTGAACTATTATTCCCGACCTGCGGCGTTACTGAATTGAATCTCATGAAGAAACACGCTTGTCACTACCTCGACATCGACTCATCAGAACTCTGGGAATCGCTTCCAGAGTATCAACCCGGCACATCATTCAATGAATTTAGAACAGCAGTACACAAACTCTATCCCGGCTTGGAAGACGATCGCAAGTGGAGCATATTGGACATGGACAAATTAGTGGGAGAACAGCTACGCATTGGGATATTTGACGCGAGCGATCTAGGAATGTATTATTGCGCATTCTACAACATTACTCACTTTTTGCGAGCAAAGAATAGGATCTCAGAAGCCGAGCAAAGCAGAGCTTATGTTTGAGGATTCCAACCCGGCTTATGGACTCAAATTGCTCGACGACTTGAACTCAAATTCCCCAACCATTATCCTGACGATCCGTATCCACTCAATGACATTCACGATGCAGCAAAATTTGTTCTAGCAGGCTCCAACACATCGAACTCAGTAATCCACCAATCGACCTCTTCATTGCACTCGACATCGAACGTTGGAAATACAGGCACCTCGTCACCTGGAACTATTATGATCAAAACCAAAGATCTAAACGCAATGTTCGAATGATTCGCTAGCACCATCGCTACGCATATCGCAGGTACTAAAAATCCTCGCACTAATTTGGCAGACAGACAGGCACATATCGATGCACTCCTTTGCATATTTTGCGGTTTATCCGGACATTTTATCCCTGACTGTATGGTTTGTCAGTCATACTTGAACAAAGGGAAGTGTAAGCGAAACGCGGAAGGAAAGATTGTACTTCCTAACAGACAATTCACCCCTCGAAGTATCCCTGGCAGGTTTATCAAGGAACGCATCAATGAATGGTGGAAATGCAACCCAGATGCAACCCCAGCAGCAACACTTTTATTCACCATCGCACCATCGGCACCTTCAACTTCGACTAGTTCAACCTTGGCTGTGATCACTTCGATAACAGAGTCCAACACCGTTTCTATATCGGGATTGGAGACAAAAGGCATTTATCACTCGATGTTGACAGCTGACTCCGAAGATAGAATAGTGGCTCTCGAGCACGAAATATTCACGCTTCAAAGTGGTTGACCATTTTCGCGTCCAAACAAAGAGGTTTGAAATTTGGTTCCAGCCACGACAACTCCCGTCCCTGCATTGTCAACGTCTACTGGTACAGTCCCACCACCCTCAACATCTTCATCGACAACGGTCAACCCTTCGACTTCAACTACCACTCCAACATCAACACTGACCACTTCGCCATTGACCACCATACCCCCAATGCAAACCTCGGTACACCCATACGCGTCGGTCAGGGAGAACGCCTATTTGCCACCACATGAAAGGAACTTCGCTGGTGCATGAAAGGGTAAAGAAAAAGACGGACCATTGTATGCGACACAGGCACCGGTACAGAATGAGAAAATCGTGCATGATATATTTGCATGCTCGATGAAGATGCCGATCATCACGCTGACATCTGAAGAACTACTCTTGCTTTCACCAGAGGTTCAAACAAAATGGAGAGAACAGGTCACACCAAAACGAGTCCCACAATCCGGAAACAATGCAACGAACATGTTTAGTCCCGATGCGATCATCGTGCCTGACCCATACGAGACTTATATTAGCAGTCTCCGACCCGGTGAAATCCCTCAGCCTTTCGTTGTCGCTAAAGAAACTTCATCGATTAGATCAGTTATTATGGACGTCCATGGTAACAACCAGGTAGAAAGCGTCGTCGATCCTGGTTCCTTGATCATATTGATGGCCAAAGATGTTTGCCATGAACTCGGTCTAGCATACGACTCCTCGATTAGGCTTCCGATGCAGTCTGCTAACGGGACTGTGGACAAAACACTCAGTTTAGCATGCAACGTACCCTGCAATCTCGGTGGAATTACCCTATACATGCAGATACATATTATTTGGGACCCGGCATACAATATTCTACTCGGACGACCTTTCGATGTCTTGATGGAAAGTGTCATTAGGAACTATCGGAACAAAGTGCAAACCATCACGATATGCAATCCTAACTCAACTCGGACCACTACAATTCCCTCGATACCTCGATCTCACCATCGTTGAAAAGTAGTTCGAGAGGATTTTCAGCGTTAGAGAATGAAATTTTGGAACAGTGCACTTTCATCATCTCGTTCGACTCTTCTAACTCCTCTATAACTATCGAGCACACTGCAAATATCCCCGAAATTGACTCCTCTGAAGAACTATCCGCGACGCTTTCCAACTTATATTTATCTGCATGCGACGAGTTCCACATTCCTTGAAACGCCTCAATGGTGTTTATACCTATGCGACCTTCTTCATCGTCAGTTTCCCCTTCCTCAGTTATTTCTGACAATCCACAGTCTAGTTATTTATCGACAAAGAAAAAGTATAAACCAGTCGCACAGAAGGTCCACCCAATCGTGGCCAGACTACCCGATCATTTTAGAATTATTCGACGCATCGAGGGTGATCCCCTCCAAGACATGCCTCCACTAAATCCCCATCCTCCGATATTCAAACCAACTCCTCAATATAACCTCAAACACAAAAACATCATCGATCAAAATCATCCAGGAGATTTCTTATGGCCTCAAGAACGAGACCTCATGCATGACTTCATTCAAAACCAGCAAGCAGAGTTCGCATGGACCAAAAACGAACAAGGAAGGTTTCGACCCAATCTCTTCCCCCCTATCGAGTTCCCAGTCATCCCACATACCCCTTGGGTCGAACGCAATATCCCCATACTGCCTGGTTTGTATGAACAAATTTCTGAGATGCTGAAAAAGAAGATCGAAGCAGGAGTCTACAAGTTGTCGACCTCATCATACCGATCACGATGGTTTTGTGTTGCGAAGAAAGATGCAAAATTGCTCCAAATTGTCCACAGCCTCGAGCCGCTAAACCAAGTTATGATTCAGCACTCAGGCGTTGTCCCAATCCCCGAGCATTTAGCTGAACAGTTTGGAGGATGCACTTGTGGTGGAATGTTGGATTTATATGTTGCATTTGATGAAAGGCTTGTATCTGAATCCTCTCGAGATCTAACAACTTTCCAGACACCATTCAGCGCACTTCGAATCGTCACCCTACTGATGGGTTGGACAAACTCGGTTCCGATCCTACACAACTACGTAACTTTCATCCTACAACCCGAGGTCCCTCACATCATGATCCCTTATATTGACGACACACCAGTGAAGGGTCCGAAATTGGAATATTGAACGATCGGTGGGTCTTATGAAATGATTGTCGACAACTCAGGCATTCGATGATTCATGTGGGAACACTTTGAGAACCTAAATTGCATCATCCAGCGCATGAAGTATTGTGGTGGGACGTTCTCTGGACCGAAATTATTTGCTTGTGTCCCCGAGATAATCGTTTTAGGTCATTGATGCAATATTCAAGGCCGAATGGCTGACCCGACGCATATCGATAAGATCCAGAAATGGGGTCCATGTTGTACGCTCACAGAAGTTAAGGTGTTCTTAGGAACGATTGGAGTTTGTCGAATTTTCATCCAGAGTTTCGCACATTGAGCAGCTCCACTAATCAATCTTACTCAAAAAGATGTGCCCTTCGAATTCGGCCCATCTCAGGTAGCAGCGCAAGAAGATCTCAAGCATGCGCTCCTAAACTCGCCAGCGATTCGAGCCATCGACTATACCTCGAACACCCCAGTAATCCTTGCAGTCGACACATCGAGCATCGCCATTGGCTATTTCCTAACGCAATGCAACCGAGATAACCCTCGAAAGCGATATTACAGTCGATTCGGCTCGATCACGCTCAACGACCGTGAATCGCGGTTTTCGCAACCGAAACTCGAGCTTTATGGTCTATATTGAGCCCTTGGGGCACTTCATTTATACTTGATAGGGGTACGAAACCTTATCGTCGAGGTCGATGTGAGGTATATTAAAGGCATGCTCTCAAATCCCGATATCGTGCCTAGTGCTAGCATAAACCGATGGATAGTCTCCATTCTAACGTTTCACTTCACCCTAGTTCATGTTGCAGGTACGCACCATGGACTGGACGGTCTTTTGCGACGTCCTCGACAAACCGAAGATGATGATGTTGAAGTAGAAGAAGAATTCGGTGACTGGATCGACAAACTACATGGTTTTGTTCACCAAATCAACCCAATCTCGATTCAACCATTCCCCTCTCACATGACTTACCCCACTTTCACCCAAGCTTTGGATTTCAGTAAGGGGGAGGACGTTTCATATGAAGACATACCTAGATCGGACAAAGCAAAGAAAGACGATGAACGATTACTGCTCGTTCATAAATGGTTAGACAATATGGTGCGACCCCCACATCTATCAGACACAGAGTATGCTACCTTCGTGCGATATTGCACCAAGTTCTTCATAGATTCCGGCAAACTATGGCGAAAAGATCATCATGGTGAACACAAGATCGTCACGATTCCAGAGCATCGCATCAATATTATCCGGTCATCGCACAACCATATCGGCCACAAAATGATCTTCGCCACAAAGTCTCACGTCGCACTACGATTCTGGTGGCCCAACCTGAAAGCCGATATCGCATGGTACATCCGAACGTGCCACTACTGTCAGTTGCAACAAACACAAAATCTTCTTATTCCACCAATCGTCGCCACACCCGCTCCTCTATTCAGAAAAGTCTATATCGACACAATGCACATGCCGCCTTCCGGTGGATATCGCTATATAGTACAAGGTCGATGTTCGATATCGTACTGGCCGGAGTTTAGGATGCTTCGCAAGGAAACACCAAAGACCATCGGCAATTGGATCTTCGAAGAAATCATTTGTCATTGGGGCTCGCTTTATGAGATCGTTACTGACAACGGTGCAGCATTCCTTTCTGCTCTCGAGTATTTGTCGAAGCGATATCATATCAATCATATTCGGATAAGTGGGTACAATTCTTGTGCCAATGGCCTCATCGAACAAGCCCACTTCGATGTACGACAATCACTCTACAAGGCCGTCGATGGTGATCAAACTCGATGGTCGGTTGGGACCTACTCAGTCTTTTGGGCAGAACAGGTAACAGTTTGAAAATGAATGGGCTGTTTGCCCTATTTTGCGATCACAGGTTCTCATCCACTCATCCCTCTCGACATTTCAGAAGCGACATATCTACAACCACCACCTGATTCAATACTCTCCTCCACTGATCTCATCACCTGACGTGCAATTGCACTCCAGAAACGCTTGACCGATCTCGAGGTACTCTACTCTAGAGTCTACACCGCTCGACAAGAAGCTGCGAAACACTTTGAAGAAGTTCACAAGCAAACAATTTGAGACTACCATTTCAAAAAAGGTGACCTCGTACTCATGCGAAACACACAGATCGAAAAGGCTCTTAATCGAAAAATGTGAGCTCGATATCTCGGCCCACTCATAGTCATCGCAAGAAACTACGGTGGCACTTATATTCTTTGCGAGCTCGACGGATCAGTTCTTCATCGACCAGTAGCAGCTTTCCGAATTCTACCCTATCTAGCACGGAAATCGATTCCCCTTCCTCCAAACTTCTTCGATATCGACGATCGTCGGCTCGAACAACTTCAAACAACATCGGACATCGACAGAGACATCGACAAGGGCATTCCTGACCTCGACGAAGACAAATAAACCATTTTTCTTTTCTTTTTCTACTTGCGATATTGAAACAAACTCTCGATTTTATAACAGTGTACTATTACAAGTCACGATATCATTCGAAACGTGTTCGCGCAAGCTCAATGGGGTTTTTCGGCCATGAAGGAGTTCTGAGCCTTTCCCCTATGTCTCGTTTTGATGAATTGTCCGTCTTACTTTCTTTTTTTCTCTCTTTCCTATGTTTCTTTGCATATATCTTACATTTCCTGGCTTCGATCGCACGCGATATTTCTCATTTCAAATTTATCTCATTCAGACACAAGAAAAACAATAACATTAAAACAATAAAACAAAAATCCTACTGGGACTCCTCCCATTTCCTCTCTAACACCTCGATCTCTTCCATCAAGACTTCCACTTCCAATTTCTTCCGCACCAGCACTTCTGCGAGATATCAACAATGGAGTCTTGATGCATCCGACTGCGTCATCTCGTCCTCCACTGCCATCGATGCCCCCTCGACCATACCCGTGACCTCAGGTTTGACTTCGCATGCTTTGGCTTTCCCCTTCCCCTTCCCCCTTCTCCTTCTCAGCCGTCTTCGGCTTCGGCTTTGTCGTTTGTTTCGGGCGCTCATCGACTTTTGAGGGCCTGGCCTCTGCGTTTTGGATGGGCTGGATAGCCCGGATGCGTATCACTAAGCGATCATACATATTTAGCGATCATAATTATTAACAAACAATTTGACTTACTACGTCTCAGAGTCGACACCTCCGTCGACTCTGCAGTACCCTTTGTAGCTCACTTGGAGCTCGCCGTTTTCCTTGACTCGCCCTGTCGGAGTCCTCTCCTCGACACTCCCTCCCAGTAGCACCCCTGTAGCCCTTGAGTGCATCGCTTGCACTTTGGGGCGCCCTCCTCGACAATACACTCCTGGAGTCGTCTTCAGTCCGGCGCAATGATCACACTAGAGCAATATCAAAAGCATAATTAGTCTTAACGATATCAATGAAAGAACGACAACTTACCGGCCCATGGAAGAGGATCAGATTGCCCTCCTCCAATCGCACCCGCTTTGCGACCATGGGTTCCTCATCGAGTTCGTCTTCGCCCTCCTCGTCCTCCTCGTCCATCTCATTGGCCTTCCTCTTTTTGATGATTTGCTCGATGACCAGTAGGTTGTCAACCAGAGTTTCTTCATCCGCAGCTTTGTCCCGATCGATCGAGAGGTGCAGAAGCTCGAGCGCAGCCGTACGATCATGGAATTCGTCCTTCAAGACAGTTTTGGCCCAGACTTTGGCCAAGAAAGCTCAATGCGCCTTGACCAGTGCATCTCGTTGTTCATCGATCCTCTTTGCCTTTGCCTCGATGGCCACCTGCCAAGCCTCCCTCTCCTCCTCTCTCTTCCTCTCTTCCTCGATTGTCCTTGAATACTCCTTAAACAGATACTTCCCCCCCCCCCCCAAGACAGCCAGCCCTCATGAGTGAATGGCACGAACAGCCCGATGGCCTCATCCAATGTCACCTGCACACATTCATTGCGTGCCTCATCGAACGACCCGATCAGGTCATCGTATTCAGCCTATCAAACGAGATTAGAAAGCAGATAAACAAAGAAAACAAAACGACATACCATTTTCTCACAAAAAGCGCGACCCCATACCTCGAAGTCGAGGTCTTCGGCTTTGCCAGCCTCGGGCATTGATTTCACATGATCGAGGATGGGAAGAGCGAGTTCGGCGAGGATGGACATGTTTGTCGAGGAGGTGGATGAAAGAGATTGAATGGAAAGAGAAAGGTTCAAACCACAACGCGTCTTAAATCAATGATCAACAATGTCACATGACCCGGTTACTTTGGCTCGACTGACCGGGACGGTCAGAATTTCAGTAAGGGGGAGGATGATAGGTCGTCTTCTTGGCTCAAGGACCGATTCAACACTTTAGCATCATTCTAATTACATCAGCTAACTCCTACGACGTCCCAGACGCAGCGCAACACACTCTATCAATCGCGATATCAGATTGACAGCATAGAAACATCACCAGCAACATCGATAGTATCAAAAGACCACATCGCACAACCTTAGGACTACCCCGAAAGTCCCTAAGATTCCCCTACACGACCACTGAACATCCCCGACCAACTTCGAACAAGCCACAACCGTGATCAACCATTGTCGACCATCATCGAGCATCATCAATTGATATCGAGAAACTACAAGCGACATCGGGCGCCGCCTTCATTATCTAAATGGTGGAAGACCATGCACTAGGACATATTCCAACTCATGTTCAAACCTGCTGATCATAGGTCAGCTTCATTCCAAGTCCCTATCGTGCACAGAACCCGCTGGACACATCATTGTGAGACTTAGCGCAGTTTATACACAAAGGACAGTCTCTTTTAGTTCTTTCCCTTTATTACTCTTTCATCATATGATATATATATCTTTCTTGTTTGGATTCCAGTCTCCTTTATGGCCTTGTGCCTTAACTCATATCTTTTGCCTCATGTTCTACACATGTTTCTCATTCCATTTTAGGAAGTTTCTTTAAAACATATAAAACTCTGTAGTATCTACTTGAAAACAAAAAGAAATTGTCTTCACATATTGTCTCGTATACAGTTCTAAGCATCCGATCAGCTTTCTAAAACAATCTAAGTCTCTGCAGGTTTTCTCGATTGATGAGAAACCTCTGCAATCGTAGCATCCTCGATCCTCCCTCGATCCTCTCATCATTAGTTCTAGCAACCCTTCCAACACTTCATAGCAGTTTGCCACACCCTTCATATACCATTGACCTATCGAAAGGTCCATAATTCACATATCGACCATCGACGATAAAACTCGTTCGCCGTCGATCTCGTCGATCACCCTCAATATCAATCGATACTCGATTGGACCACGACAAACGCCTTCATCTCGCATAACACTACCTTCACAACTAGTGTTAACTAGTAATCTTCTCAGAGGTTTGACCACAAACTTTTGGAATGTCTCACAACCCTCCTCTGACTCGTCGCAAACATCATCGATTGCCTCATTGGCAGTTCTGGTGGTTTTCCTGGGTTGAGCATCATCATCGGTTAGTCAAGGAATTCCACCGACAGCACACTGCTGCACTGTGTCACATTCAAGTCACTGACTTTGGTCATATGCAATTTCAAATGCATCAGGGCGATGCATCTTAGAGAGGGGGTGATGTAAGGGGACTAGTATAAGGGCAACCTAAGCCTCTAGCAAAGGGAAATCTGAAGTTAAAATTATACTACATAATACAGGCATTGGGGACACACCTAGCAAAGGGAAACCCACAGAGAAAACTCTAAGGATCCCCTTGCTGATGCCCAGTATATGTGAAGACGACAAAAATCAAATATAACCTAAAAATAGAAAAAGGCAGAGATAGGTGGATCAAGGCCGCCAAATGACATCATACCAAGGGGTATGTGTCAGAAGGGGTACTCCGCCTCTAAATATAAAAGTGTCAACATGTACAAACATGATAGCAAAGGAAAATTAGTAATAAAATCTGGAAAAATCATAGAAAATGAAGAATAGAAGGAAATGAGGTGGGGAAAAATATAGGACAAACATAAAAAATAGGAAAAACACACAGGGCACCCCCCTAGTCCCCTTACATCACCCCCTCTCTAAGATGCATTGCCCTGATGCATTCGAAATCACATACGACCAAAGTCCGTGACTTGAATGCGATGCGGTGCAGCAGTGTGCCATCGGTGGAATTCCTTGATTAACCGAGGGGCATTTATGTCAGACTCTTCGACCCATGAGTTCTCCTCATACCCATAACCCTTCCAATGTACCAAATACTGGAGTTTTCCTCGACGCAAATGGCTGTCCAAGATTGACTCGACTTCGTATTGGGGTTCTCCCTCGATCACTGTAGGTGGTGGTGGTGGGTGTGAATGGCGTCCTGGGAACAGATCTGGGGGAGCTGGAAGCAATTTGACGACATGGAAGATGGGATGGAGACATGGAGGCTGGGAGGCGTAGACGATAGGCATGCGTTCCAATGCACTTGACAATGGGGAAAGGTCCCAAGAAGTGATGAGCGAGTTTCTTGGATGGACATGTAGTGGAGACGTCACTGGAGTCAAGATAAACTCGATCACCAACCTTGTACTGAGGGGTTGGGGAGTGGCGTTGGTTGTAAAATCGTGCCATGTCGTCCTTCGCCTTTGCTAAGGCTGCCTTTGCCTCCTCCAAGCTATCCCTCATGCGTTCTGTGAACTCATTCACCGTCTCGATGTGTGAGGGAGTTTGGCGAGGTTCAAATCCCATGCATGGATGTCGTCCAGTGTCTAAGAGGAAAGGGGTCTGTTGAGTGGAAGCATGGACATGGTTGTTGTATCCGAACTCAGCCAAAGGAAGGAGATCATCCCAATCGTCCTGGCATTCATTGACAAAGAGGCAGATGTACTGCTCCAGTTCCTGGTTGACTCGCTCCATCTGGCCATCAGTTTGTGGGTGATAAGTGGTTGAAGCAAGGAGTTTGATCCCCAGGAGTCGGTACAGCTCATGAGTGAACTCTGCCATGAACTGAGGGCCACAATCCGAGAGGAAGGCACCAGGAAGTCCATGTAATTTCCACACGTGGTGGAGGTAGAGTCGAGCGGCACCTAGGGCACTGACAGTGGTGTGAGTGGGAATGAAGTGAGCGCATTTTCCCACTGAGTCAACTGTGCACATCACCGCATCAAACCCGTTTGACTCTGGCAATTCCACCACAAAGTCGACGCTGATGACATCCCAACAACTCTCTGGAACAGGAAGAGGGTGTAGCTCACCAATAGGCTTGCGACGAGGAACCTTGGTGCATAAGCAAAGGTCACAAGTGTGACAATACTGACCAATGAGCCGTGACATTTGTGGCCACCAATAGTTCCGTGAGGTGAGCTCCAAGGTCTTCCAGCATCCGGGGTGGCCAGCAATCTGTGAGTCATGGTGTTGGGATATGATGCGCCAGCGAAGGTCTGGGTCATTGGGAACATAGATGTGATCCCTGAAATACAACAAGTCCTCCTTTTCAGCCCACTCTGCTACACGTAAGGAAAGGGTCGATCCCTTCCTCAGTTCTTTAACAGCTTGGGCGACAACATCCTCATGTAAACCGCTATGGTTTGCGCGACGAATGTCACATAGGATGTCCTGCTCCTCACCCTGGGGTGCGATGCCTTCCAGTGCCTGAATGGTGAACAGGTCTGGCTGCAACAGCACAATGTTTTGGTTGTCACTGCTGCCATCCCCATGGTCTGCACGTCGGGATAGGGCATTGGTCTTCCCCATGCTGCGACCTGGACGGTGGTGCAAGGAGAAGTCAAATCTAGATAGATACAGGGACCAACAAGCTTGACGACGGTTCAATTTCTTGGCCATCATGAAGTACTCGAGATTCTTGTGATCCGTCCAAATTTCCACCTTGTGTTGGGCACCCTCAAGGAAGTGTCGCCACTCCTCAAGCGCACACATTATTGCCAACATCTCCTTGTCATGGATCTCATAGTTTCACTCTACAGCACTAAGGCTTTTGGAGTAGAATGCAACAGGATGCCACTTCTGGTCCTCCGGAGACTGCTGAGACAACACGGTGCCCATTGCAAAGTCAGAACTGTCGGCTTCTACACGAAAAGGATGCGAATCGTCAGCAAAGGTAAGGATTGGAGCGGAAGTGACCATCTCCTTAAGCTTTTCGAACGCCTCCTGTTGTGCATTATCCCACCTCCATGCCTCCTTTCCTGTCAAGTCAAACAGTGGTCGTGCATGATGTGAGAAATCCTTGATAAAACGCCAATAGAAATTGATGAAGCCCAGGAAAGACTGCACCTCCTTCTTGTTTGTGGGTGTCGGCCAAGCTGTGACCCCGTTTACCTTGATAGGATCCATCTCCACTTGACCCTCTGAGATAATCAGGCTGAGGTACTCAATCTTGGTCCTTTCAAACTCGCATTTGTCCTGACGAAGGTAGAGTTTGTACCGTCGAAGTCGCTCTAGGATGAGGCGCATGATGCGACGGTGCTCTTCAACCATGCGAGTGAAGATGAGGATGTCGTCGAGATAGATGCAGACAACGCCTTCGAGGATGAGGTCGTGGAAGATGTCGTTCATCATGGTCTGAAAGGTGGCAGGGCTATTAGTAAGGCCAAAGAACATGACAAGCGGTTCAAAAAGACCACAGTTGGTATGAAAGGCTACCTTCCACTCATCTCCCTCCTTTATCCTCACATTATTATAGCCCCAATGGACATCGAGCTTGGTGAAGTATCGGGCTCCATGGAGCTGATTTACAAGTTCAGAGATGAGGGGTAGTGGGTAGCAATTTTTGACCGTGATGTTGTTGAGCCTTCTGTAGTCTTGAACTGGTCGAAGTGAGCCATCCTTCTTCTTGACAAAGAAAAAGGGAGAGGCCATGGGTGACTTTGATGGTCAAATACGTCCAGAGGCCAGGTGCTCGTCGATGAACTGGTCAAGCTGCTGTTGTTCTTCCGGAGAGAGAGGATAGACCTTGCAGGATGAAGGGGTTGCGCCGGGGGTGAGTTCAATCGCGTGATCCCATGGCTTGCGCGCAGGAAGAGAGTCGAATGACTCCTTGGAGAACACATCTTCAAACTCATGGAGATGAGGGAGTAAGGAGTTAGTAGAGGATTTAGCAGTGTTGTTTTTGTGGAAGGCCTCGGTGAGGCATTGGGATATGTTCGATGTGGCACACACCTCATGCGATGAGCGAATCGCAGTGTAGAAGATCCGATCACCCTCCTCCACTTCCTCTGGGTCCTCATCATCATCATCTGAGTCCGGCATTAGATCAGGAACCCCTTCCAATTCCACTTCAGGTATAGGCAGGGGTCCAGCATGACATTTCTGAGTACATCGTATTGCCGCCTTCTGTCCACGACGTTCTTGCCTGGCTTTTGTGAAACATGTCCGACAGTGGGATGGACATCGGCTCATGGTAACCTCCCCAGTATGCCAGTCAACCTCTGGGTTATGGTCTCGAAGCCATGGATATCCCAAAATCACCTTTTGCTTTCCTAATTGAGTGACAGCAAAAAGGGCATGCTCACTATGATCTTTGTAATGGAGAACCAGGTCTGCAACCTCTCAGATGGCACCAGCTTCATTTGGGGATCCATCCACATTATATACAGGTATTGGACATGAGAGTGAGCGAGTATTTAGGCAATGTTGTTGTACCAGATGGGAATCGATGAAGAGACCAGTCGCACCAGAGTCCAGGAGCGCAGAGACACCGAGTATCTGTCCAGTGTCGGTCATCTGCAGTTCGATGGCTAGGTTTAAGGAATGTGCAGAGGGAGTGGATGCCACAATATACTTGCATGGTAGTTTACACTCCCATGATTTAATTTTGGGACATGGAGTAGAAGGAGAGATGGGGAGAGCAGGTACGTCTTTAGCCAACTTCGAAGGGTCAGAGAGGGGAGCAGTCACAGAAATGGATTCATTCTCTGGGGATTCAACTGACAAGACTTCAAAGCGGTTATGGACAGGCAGTGAGGGCATACGATTCACTCGCTGCGAATAGGAAAATCCTGCTCCTCTACAACTTCCAACTTAATCTCCTCTGCAACTTGATCCTTTGCTTTCTCAACATCTACAAGCGCCAACAAATCTTGCAGGAGTTCGTCTCGTCCCTCAGGGGTGAGCATGCAGATATCCTGATGATGGGGACATGCTCCAGCCCTGCGTCCAGGTTCCCCACAATGGTAGCAGAGATCCAACTTACGTGCATGGCTGCAGGCTGCATCAACATCCATTGGTACTGGGACATTGATGGCTGGTGTGGGAGTTTGACGAACAGGAATGGGGTTAGGGTGGGGGAGGCTTCGATTGAAGGTGTAGGGCATATGAGTGGTAGTTGGAGCATGGAATGCAGCATTAAACACCGCATTTGTGAGTCAGTTCTCGTCACAGAGTGAAGCAGCTTCATACCAAGCAAGGATATCATTGTCTGCTGGGCGCCCTTCCAACATCTGTGCAATCTGGTCCTGAATTTCTCGGTTGAGCCCCCATTGGAACTTCACCACCACTGGTAACCCACTCCCATATCCTGCCATGTCCACCAAATCCTTGAACTCATCGATATAGTCGTCCACGGATCGACATCCCTGGTGGTAAGCGGATGACTCAAGTCATGTCACTGCTTGGTGGCATTCATTGAGGGGGCAGAAGTGGCATACGAACTCAGCTCAAAAGTCACCCCAAGTGGAGAAAGGTAGAGAACCGAGTTCTTTAGTTTGACGTAGGATACAGTCCACATAGAGATAGGCGCGTTCAGATTTCATGTATGTGAAGGCCCAATAAATTTTTGCAGCCTCATCAACGAATTGATGCGACTGGAGACTAATGTATAACTCACAGGAATTAAGGAATGCATGTCCCTGCGCACGTGCACCATTAAATTTGGGGGGGGGGGGACGGTTTGATCTGGGCACGTTCCTTAGTGGACGCATTTGGCAAAACGTCGTTGTTGGGTGCGCTTGGAGTCGTAAAGGGGGAACTATTGGTTGTAGGGTTAGCCTGGAGGGTCCTAACAAAGTTTTCAATCATAGATTTAAGCGAGTCAATTTGCGCGCGCATTCCGGAAATGTCGCTTTCAAGTGCATCGAAGCATTCTGATGTGTCCATGTCGCTAGGGAGCGCATTTGGCGAAAATGGCAGTGTAATAAAGGCGAGATTATCTGGAACGGTGTGTAGGGACTCTGTGGAGCTTTGGGAAGCATCGTCCAGTCCATACCTGCCTATCTTGGGCAGCGCATTTGCGATTTTCGGGCCTTAGGGGAGAGTTTTCTACTATAAGGGCAACCTAAGCCTCTAGCAAAGGGAAATCCGAAGTTAAAATTATACTACATAATACAGGCATTGGGGACACACCTAGCAAAGGGAAATCCAAAGAGAAAACTCTAAGGATCCCCTTGCTGATGCCCAGTATATGTGAAGACGACAAAAATCAAATATAACCTAAAAATAGAAAAAGGCGGAGATAGGCGGATCAAGGCCGCCGAATGACATCATACCAAGGGGTATGTGTCGGAAGGGGTACTCCGCCTCTAAATATAAAAGTGTCAACATGTACAAACATGATAGCAAGGGAAAATTAGTAATAAAATCCGGAAAAATCATAGAAAATGAAGAATAGAAGGAAATGAGGTGGGGAAAAATATAGGACAAACATAAAAAATAGGAAAAACACACAGGGCACCCCCCTAGTCCCCTTACAACTAGTGGGGACTAAGGGGGGTGCCCTGTGTGTTTCTCCTATTTTTTACATTCGTTCTATATTTTTCCTCACTTCATTTCCTTCTATTCTTCATTTTCTATGATTCTTCCAGATTTTATTACTAATTTCCCTTTCTATCATGTTTGTGCATGTTGACAGTTTTATATTTAGAGGCGGAGCACCCCTTCCAACATCTACCCCTTGGTATGATGTCATTCAGTGGCCTTGATCTGCCTATCTCTGCCTTTTCTATTTTTAGATTATTATTTGATTTTTGCTGTCTTCACATATACTGGGCATTGGCTTAGAGTTTTCTCTTCTGATTTTGCTTTGCTAGGTGTGCCCCCAATCCCTGTAATATGTAGTATAATTTTAACTTCAGATTTCCCTTTGCTAGAGGCTGAGGTTGCCCTTATACTGACTGTCCCATGAAGGCAGACAACACCTGGCCCAATGCCGAGACATATGTCACACTCACGGCACCAGCAGCGGCAACAATGGTGGTGGTGGAGGACAATGAAACTGACTTGTACATCCCTCCCCCTGCTGATGTCCCCTTTACTGTATCACACCTATTTCCTACCCTCTACACCACTGGCCTCCTCATCACCAAATTCCCCATTAAAATCCAACCACTAATGGACATTGGTTGCCCCTGCACAGTGATTAGCCTCGAACTCTGTGAATGCCTCAGCCTCCAGTGGTATCCTCTCCCCAAAAGGGAGAACAACCTGTTATCCTTGACCCAGCAGAAGATCAATTGTGAGGAATATGTTAAACTAGTGCTGCAACCAGGCCAGGGGATATGGAAATCGGGGGTTCACAAGATGAAAGTAAATATGGGACTATCATTCCCAATTATACTAGGAATGCCATTTCTTTCATCAGAACAGATTGTGATTGACACACATGAGTGAATGGCCATTGACAAATGAACTGGTTTTGACCTCCTGAATCAACCCCCTTGGATACCCCAGCCCCAGGGAAAACAATCGACTATGCCTCCACCTACTCCAAAGAAAATTTGGCCACAAAAACCACCAACCCTTGAAAACTCCGGAGCACCAGCACTTGCCAGCTGTGCACTGCCTGGACCCATCATGGCCACTGTATGAGACCATATTGAAGGCCTGGCATTCCAAGAGCTCCTCAAACAGAAAGATGCAAAAATGAAACTCAAATTTGCTGACCACTTCCCACTTTGTCTCCCTGATAGCACTGAAGACATCCCTGGCCACATGTTCCACTGCATCTGCCTAAAAGACCCCACCAAAGTCAATAACGGCAAGGGATATGCAGCCCCCAAAAAATACCAGGAATCTTGGAAGAGACTACTGGGTGACCACCTGAAAGCTGGCTGCATTCAGCCATCTTCCTCAGAATTTGCCTCACCAGCATTCTGTGTCCCAAAATACATTGCTGGGGTACCTGACTTGACAGTTGACCCCTGGTGGGTGAATGACTACTGAGTGCTCAACAGCAACACTGTACGAAACAACTTCCCCCTACCCCACATAGATGACATACTCACCAACTGCGGGAAGGAAAAAATATTCAGCAAGATGGACATGACCAATTCCTTCTTCCAGACATGAGTACACCCCAACGACATTCATCTCACTGCCATGAGAACACTATGGGGACTCTATGAATGGACCATCATGCCACAGGGTGGATGCAACACCCCTGCCACACATCAGCACTGAATGACTGATGTGCTACGAGAACTCATTGGCAAGATTTGACATGTGTACCTCAACAACATCATCATATGGTCACAGACCCTGGAGGAACACAAGCGAAACTGCGCCGCTGTGCTTGAGGTGCTCCAAAAAGCCAGTATCTACTGCAATCAAGCAAAATCTAACCTCTTTGCCATCGAACTATGTTTCCTCAGCCACATCATCTCAGGGGCCAGCATCAAACCTGACCCCCACAAAACTGACTGCATTGCATCTTGGCCCCAACCAATGACTGACCAATGTCAGGGGATTCCTGGGACTAACACGATACATTGCCACCTTCCTACTGGCACTCGCTGAATATATGAGTATACTCATGCCACTCACACCAGGGGCAAACCCTAGGGCAGTTGAAACTCAACTGCCTTCGAGGCAGTGGGTATGGCAGTTGGATTTTTAATGATTGTGACTATCTTGTGTCACATCAACTAATCTTCCCGCCTGATCTTTGCTAGGGACAGGCAGTCTGTCATTGTCACAGTTGCGTCGAAGTGATCAATAGATTACAGCTGAGATTTTTGAGATCTGCAGATCATGCTCGGCATACCCTCGGCAAAGGATAGCATAGGGAAAAAAGCGAAATTGTAAGTGGGAGGGGGGGAGGGATGCCTTCTGTTTACCATTACATGCTCCATGACCACAAGTGGACTCACAAATGAGTAGTGGAGTGTCCTGAGGAGTGGGGAATACAGTATAGAAGCAATGGGAGCAAGGATTAAGTATCAATGAAGCTGTGAATGGTAGTAAGGGAGATGGTGCTTACCTGTTCTCCTGTGCATTCCTCCTGCTATCTGCACATGTCAAAAGTATAATTCAAGCATTGTATATAGTTTACAATGCTTCCCTGTGGTTTAAAGATAGCCAATAGAGTCAAAAAAGCGAAAATAGGGCCAGGAGGGGGAATACTCATTGTGTGATAACCGTGGAGCCAAACCATTCACTTCTTTCGATTCCTAGGCCTAATAGTAAAGTAGAACATGGATTGGTAACGCAGATAGCAGGGAGGGAAGACCATGGCCCACCAGAGCATAGGTTCCCCATCAACAGAAGTGAACTTTGCTCACCATAAATTACACACCTTCCCTATCATCCAAAACTTATTCCAGGGTGACATCACCTTCAATGTATAGCCATCAGATAATCCACATAGTCAATACTTCATCCTACAAAGTAAAATCTTCACCAACTCACCTAACCTCCTTGTTACTCCATGCCACCTCATGGGACTCACTAGTAACCTTATATACATGCATACTAATGTAGTAGAAGTATATTCAACACCTTTGAACAGTTCACTATTCTATAAAAGAGTAGTAGAGAGTGAATATATTGAGATATGGCACACTTACTCACCAAAGGGCAACTAGACTTCTAGATCTCTACTTAGAGCAGAGATAACTGCATAGTATTATATTAATACAGGTTCCTTTAAGTTTGAGACCAGGCAGATGGGAGGTGAGGTCACAGGATGCATGAGAGAGACACTTGAACCAAGTAGTCCCAAAAAGGCAATAATATGAACATAGCTCAACAGCGACTCAACGCACTGCTAATTGGAAAGCAGGAGCAAATAGAGACAGGTTCATTCCATAGACTGCAAGAGAACCAATGAGGATCTGTGGAGGAATGAGGAAAAGTGTGTGTTCCGGCAGTATAGTGATCAGCTGGTATGATCGGACACGTCTCAATAGGCTCACCCAATCAATGAATGCAAAATACATGGTTTTGCACATTACTTGTGCATTCTTTCACAGATTCCCTGGCAGTTAGCTTTCCTCCTATGCAAAACACTACCCTCTATCTACTCCTGTTCTCCATTTAACAGTGTGTTGCTTCACTGCCAAGATATTTCAAGATTATTACCATTTTTGGAACACCTGGTTCAACTGACTCCCTGGTGCATAGCTCAGCCTCTCCTGCTATCTGGATACTTTATGGCTGTAGGGACCATATATTACTACATTATTATACTTTTATATCTGCATTACATTGAGATATAGAAGTCCTATAGTTCTTAGGTGAGTGACTATGACATGTCTCAATATATTCACTCTCTACTACTCTTTTATAGAATAGTGAACCATTCAAAGGTGTTGAATATACTTCTACTACATTAGTATGCATGTATATAAGGTTACTAGTGAGTCCCATGAGGTGGCATGGAGTAACAAGGAGGTTAGGTGAGTTGGTGAAGATTTTACTTTGTAGGATGAAGTATTGACTATGTGAAAAGTGTGTGATTTATGGTGAGCAAAGTTCACTTCTGTTGATAGGGAACCCATGCTCTGGTGGGCCATGGTCGTCCCTCCCTGCTATCTGCATTACTGATCCATGTTCTTACCTTAACAATTTTAGAAGGAGCTGGTGAGAGACTGCCAGTGGATGGTTCACCATGCAAAAACCTTGGTACCTTTGAATGTATCTTGTTGTTAGTCATGCAAAACATGCTCTAGCTGTCTTGGAGTCATTACCTCTGTACGATGGGCAAGTTCATGCTTGGAAGGCTACAAAGCAGGTTCATGAAAAGAGGATGGGAGTATCAAGAGATGAACAGACCTTGTTGTTATGACGATGTGGAATCTTTTGGAGATCCTCATCATCATCTTCCATCAGAGAATCCTTGTCTTGGTCTTGTTCTTCATCTTTGATGGGTTTGCCTTCGATTTCCGAAGCTGTGGTAAGCTCAATGTTGGGAATGAGGCCATTGTCTGATGTTTCCTCATCATCCCAAGGTTTTGATGACCAATGAGCATGCTACAGAGATAACAATGAGATTTGGGCATCACAAGAATAAATTATTACCTCAGAAGAAAGAGCTGACACAACAGCTGTGCCATCCAACTCTTGAAGCCCATCTGCACCATCATCAAGGCCCCCCTCAATGTCCTCGTCAAAGGTGTTGTGCTCATCAGAACTTTCTTTGGAGCTTTCATCATCATGCTCCTGTTGATAGTCCTTGCAGCAAACAACCTTGATGGAGCGGTGCTGCTGAACGACTCTCGACGAACCTGTTCAGAACTGTTGATGGGAGTCATCTTCTTGATACATGTCATCATCCTCGTCTTCATCATCTTCGATAGCAACAGGAGCCTTGCATGAAACTGGCTTTGGGCTTTAGCACAGATTATCTACATGAAAAGAAATACCCAAACCTTTTTGCTGGCTATTGACTGTGTTGCTGGCTGTCCCATGTTTGTCACCAGTAGCAGAAGCAATTGTGTGTTGCAACACTACAAACAGAATTAGAAAGCAGGATGGAACGATCGCTCGGATGACAAACTCGTTGGTTGTTTTGCATATTCAGTTTTCTTCTCCGAGCTGGTCAGATGGATGGCTACAAAGCATGTCAGATGAGAAACATTGAAATCAGATGAGATCTTACATTTTGCTCTCTTCAGAGGCTGCAAGTCGTGTGGCTGAGAAGCAGAGCCAGAACGCTTCCGCCCCTGTGGTGCTGCACCACGCCATTCTACTCCTGATGAGAGTGAGTCCATTGAGGCTAGTGGCACTACGTACTTGCATTTGCCATAGCCTGTGATTTGGCTGACCGGGAGGCTGGAAAAGTAATGAGAAAGGTGATGAGACACAGAAAACTCTCATACGTTGTTCCTGGGCTTCATCAGATGGGTTCCATTGTTTTGCCATGTCAAGATCCTGTGTTTTGCAAAGTAACTGGCGGAGAAAGTGATAAAAAAAAGGAAAAGAAAAAGAGATTAATGGAAACTACAAGGAGTGGAAGGGGTTGAAAAGTGACGTGTAACAATTGAACAATTTTTATTTATTTAAGTTGCACCTTGCGGAAATATGTTGATCCACCCCAATACCCCAAAACATATTCCCTGATATCCCATCAGCAACACGAATGCATGTTCTTTGTCATGGATGTGGGGCAGTGTTCAAGCGCAGCGGGCTCAGCAACCATCTTCGTCAAAGCCAAAATCCACAATGTCACACCAATCCAAACGATACCCAGACAGCCAGGTTGCCTGATATTGATCAACACTCAGATGATGACTTTGCGATGCAAGATACTGCTGATGACCTACCCACCATGTCATTTTCAGGACCAGCCATGACAGACACCCACAAAAACAAAATGCAAGAGCAGTTTCATGTTGCTATAGATCCCATGGGTGATTTCTTTGGAGATTATGCAAATTATGCAGCACTGGACTTTTGGATGGATGGTGGTGAGGACAGAGAGGGACAGGCATATGTTGGTGCTACAGGGGAGGAAGACCCTGAATTTCTTGCCGACACACAGGAGGAGGAGATCGGACTATATGACGCTGTTCTGGCTGAGGATGAACAGTGGCTGGAGCCTGAACGACCTTTGCAACAGGTTGATATGCTTGATGGGGAGCAAGACGCATCAGGTTTGCAGCCTCCATTGTGTTTATGTGGCAGATTCGAAAAACCACTTTCTAATCACCCCGACATTGTCACCTTTCATACTGGAAGTGCGGGGGCGGTATATTGCGGAGAAGCACAGAATGGAAATCTGGATTATGGCTGCTCAGCTGGCAATGCAAATCAATCAACCACATACACACCATTTTCATCCAAACTTGATTGGGAGATTGTGCATTGGGCAAAAATGCGGGGACCAGGATCTAATGCACTGACAGAACTGCTGGGCATCGAAGGGGTGAGGTTTTTGTCATACATGAATAAATTCCAGTACTTACTGATGGCACTGATAAGGTTGTTGAGTGCCTCGGGCTAAGCTTCAAGAATGCAGGTGAGCTGAATAAGCTCATCGATCGAGAGCTACCACGTCGTCCATCCTTTCAATGACATGAGGTGATGGTGGGAACTGAGGTCTGCAATGTGTACTTCCATGATGTGATCGCCTGCATCAGAGCCTTGTTTGCTGATCCTGACCTTGCACAGTACCTAGTGATGGCACCAGAGAAGCACTTCACATATGGGAGTAATGGGAGGAGGGTCCGAATGTATCATGATATGCATACCGGATGGTGGTGGTGGTCAACACAAGTGAGGGACTTTGGCATCATCAGCTATTGTGCTCAAGCTCACATGACTCGGCTTGCAGGAGCAGCTCGAAAAAGACAAGCCTGGTGCTACCATTATTCCCCTCATCATCTCCACCGACAAGACCCTGCTCACCCTATTTCGCAATAAAAATGCATATCCTGTATATTTAACAATCGGAAACCTCCCCAAGGAAATTCGTCGCAAACCATATTGTCGGGCCTATGTTCTCTTGGGCTACCTCCCCACCACTCGCCTCAAGAACAAATCAAATATTTCCTCTCATCGTCATCAAATTGCCAACCTTTATCATGCATGCATGTCCAAAATTCTTGGGCCTGTCAAGCAAGCGGGAGAATCTGGTGTCTTCATGACAACAGGAGATGGGTTTACACATTGGAACCATCCCCTCCTTGCGTGTTTTTCAGGTGATTATCCAGAACAGGTGTTGACTACTGCAACTTTTACCAGAGAATGTCCTGTTTGTCCTGCGCCCCGTGATCAGCTCAGAGAATATGATCACAATCTCCCTGTGGTGCTTCGAGAGCTGGATCATGTCCTAGAAGCATTGGATTCATTTGATGAGGATCCTGCCAGTTTTCTCCAGGCATGCAAGGCTGCTGTGGTCAAACCTATCGTTGATCCATTTCGGAAGGATCTACCTTATGTACACATCTACCATTCTATTACACCCAACATCCTGCACCAGCTCTACCAAGGGGTCATCAAACATGTTATCGGCTGGGTCACTGAGGCATGTGGGGCTGTGGAAATTGATGCACGATGCCGCCGTATGCCACCAAATCACAACATCTGCAACTTCATGAAGGGCATCAGCACCCTTTCCTGTGTGACTGGCCAGGAGCATGATCAGATGTGTCACATCCTTCTCGGCCTCATTATTGACATTCCACTACCAGGGGGGCTTTCTAATGTGTGGCTGGTTCAGGTGGTATGCACATTATTGGATTTCCTGTATCTTGCACAGTATCCTGTGCATACAGATGAGACATTGGAGGTACTTGACAATGCTCTGGAATGTTTTCACAACACAAAGGCCATATTTGTGGACCTTGGCATCTGGGACTCATTCAATATCCCGAAATTGCACTTCGCTCAGCACTACATAACATTCATCCAACTCTACAGCACATCTGACAATTTTGACACCGCCTACACCAAACGCCTTCACATCGATTTTGCAAAAGATGCATATGCCGCTACCAATCACAAGGATGAGTTTACACAGATGACAACGTGCCTTGAGCACAAGGAGAAGATGTTTCGTCATGAACAGTACCTCAAATGGCATCAAGATGGTTCTCCAACCTCAAGACCACGAATTGAATGGCAACCTCCCAGTCTTGAGCTTGACCATTGTCTCCATATGACAAAACATCCCACTGTGCAAGCTGTACCAGTCGACAGACTTGTTGAAGTCTATGGTGCCACTTACTTTTGTCCAGCACTCGCCCACTTTATCGCCCTCACTAATGAGCCCACTCTTACACGTGCTCAGCTGGAAGCAAAACTTCGGAGTATTTGTATGCCATTCTGCTCAGTTCCCATTTGGCATCGAATCAAGTATCTTCGTGAAGATCCTGTCTCAAAATCCACTGTGACAGCCAACTCAATCCATGACCACCAATAACCGTGGGCGCATGGTGCCTGGTTGTTTCGATACTGCATTGGTGAATGAGGGTACACGTGGAGATACTGGAACTGAAGGTAGGCCCTTCAAGTTGTACCACTCTTACAATCGATAATCATACCTGTCACAGGCTACCATGTTGGTCGTGTATGCATAGTCTTCTCAATACCAGAGAAGGCTTGTGATGTTATGTTTGGCAGCAGTGTAGTCGTTCCTCAACATCTGGTGTATATTGAGTGGTATACACCCTTCCCTGAAACACCCAACCGCAATCACCTTCTGTACAAGATTTCACCCCTTCAAGACCAAAATGGCAGACACATCTGTAGTGTCATTCCGCTTGCAAATATCCGATGCAGTGTTCATCTACTGCCACGATTTGGCCCATTTGCACCTCAGGAGTGGACGAGCAGCAATGTTCTTGATTTGTGTAGTTCATTTTATGTGAACAGCTTTACCGATAGACATTTGTACCGAATACTATGTTAATACAGATTTTACAATAAATCACAGAAAAACACTAAAATGTTACAACAAGTACCTGTGATGTTACAAGGAAACCAACTATGAGCAAAGTAATGCACTTTCCTACTTCGTTTGTTTTCATCCATATTATTTGGTTCATTGATGCAAATTTTACCATGAAGGGATTTCCTGATGTATCTCATGCTTCTCTCATGTGCCTTTCATAAGGGGAAGTCCTCAGCATGCAGCTAAGTGACAACCTCTCCCAGGCAGGTGCACTGACAGAGAGCACCTTGTCCCCACCTCTCCAATCATTAATCCCCACCCCTACATGCATTACCAGACCCATCTACATACACTTTATGGCTGTATATGGTGTACAAGCCCTGTAGATAGTACCTGTCTCACACTCCCCTTACTTCTCCCCATTTCCCTCCTTCCCACCCCATGTAGCTTCACTCCATGTCATGTATTGAGCTAGGTATATTATTAGTTATTCATGTACATGTAGTAGACCCCATAAATGAAGAGAAGAGACCTTACCCTCAAGAGAGAATGCTCACTACAAGCTTAATATTGGTATAAAATGAAGAATAAAGGTGTATTATGCCTATAGATACATATATAAATGGCATACAGCAAAAAAAAACAAAGGGGAATGGTCAGGAATGAGTGGAAGGCCATGCTTGTCATTGGGGATGATGAGCGTGACATTAGCCGAAGCTATGGCGCTTGTTGATCAACCATGGGAGACAGTGATCAGGTGATGATCAGGGGTGGGAATGGTGGCAGGAACACATCCCCAGTAACATTCCCTTTGTGTTATCTACTTTCCATCTAGGGAAGATCAGGGAAGATTAGTTGATGTGACAAGATAGTCACAATCATTAAAAATCCAACTGCCCTAGGTTTTGCCCCTGGTGTCACCACAAAGGAATGTGACTGGGAATTCCCCCCCTGGACTGTAGAACACCAGGCCGCCTTTGAGCACATCAAAGACCTGGTTCTCGGTGCTGACTGTCTCACCATATTTAATTATGAAGACAAGGCATCAAATATTTATGTCACCACTGATGCCAGTGACCGCCATACCGGCACCATGCTGAGTTTTAGTGCAACTCAGGAAACTGCCCAGCCAGTTGCCTACAACTCCTACCAACTCAATGACACTGAGAAGAATTACCCTGTACATGAGAAGGAACTCCTCGTAATTGTCAAGGCATTTAAAAAATGGAGATCCACCTCCTCGGTGCCCATCTTGAGGTCTTCACTGACCACTGAACACCCAATCACAGAAGGAGATGCCAAGACAACAAATGAGATGGTCAATGTACATGGCCGATTTCAACTACAACATCACCTACATCCATGGCGAGGAGAACACCACCACAGATGCACTATCCCGCATGCCTGATGCCACACCAGATGCATGCCTCGCTGCCTGCATGATTGCATACACATGCAATGCACCAGCAAAACACACCACCGGCATACTAAACATCTCTGCTGACCAGTCACTCCTCGATGCCATTATCACTGGCTATGAGGATGACTCCTTTGCCAAACAACTCATGAAAGATATTGACATGGGGAGCATCAAAGGGGCAACCCTCACCAATAAGCTCCTCTATGTTGGCCACCAACTTGTGATCCCACAAGATCTCAAGGTCTGCGAACTACTTTACAACCTGGCACATGATACCCTGGGCCATTTTGGCTTTGACAAAAGCTATGAGTCCCTCCGTGGCTCTTACTACTGGCCAAACATGTGCCGGGACTTGGAAAACACATACATCCCATCATGCACCGAGTGCCAGCAAAACAAAACCCAGGGCTCAAGCAATATGACCCTTTAGAAAACACATCACATGATAGTTCTCATCACATGGTAGATCTAATTGAGATCGAATCTGTCCTTTCTGAGTGTATGATCTATTATTGGAATGCATAGTCGTTGGCCCATTGTCCATCCAGTGGCCCACTAGACTAACTAGAGGACCCCTGAAATCTCTACCAAATCCCTGAGCCAGGTGTGGATAAAAATTGCATAAAAATCAGAAATGCTACAGGCCTATGTGGATAAAAATCGAGGATTTTGGCCAAAATCCCTGGGGTCAAAGTGCAGATAAAAATGGGCAGACAGGCAATGGGCCTGATCCAAATGCGGATAAAATTTGACAAGACATGGCCAGATATATGACTCCTTTTCACCAGGCCCTCAAACGTGATTCAACAAATTTCAAGAAATTTAAGTTCCATAAAGTTGCTCCCTTTAAACATTGTGGATAGTTATAGGATTGTTATTGTCAACAAGCAGATCATGAGCATTCCCAAATTACTCCAGGCGACTAATAATATTTTGGTTCTAGCTATATATTTTAAGTCAGCAGGGAAAGCTGGTCTCTGACTTGTCAAATATCGTGGCAGTATTGAACATTCCTATCCAAAATTTCGAACACTTTCTCGGTGTCCAGTTGTGGGCTATTCATTCAGGACAGGTATTACATGTGCAGCAGTTTTGTCTCTTGCCATCATCAGCCTTCCTGTGCACTCTTGACTCTGTGTCAAGTACAGAGTGGCTTGAAACGGCTCTCACCAGGACTGGACACTTTTCAGAATCCTGAAGGATGGTTCTCCTACATAGTCAAGGCAATTACATCTTTAAACAGAAGTCTCGCGTCGAAGAAGGTGATGGAGAGGAAGAGGATTAGGAAGATTTAACTCATGCGACATGTGTAATGTGTATCACAGTACCTCTAATGACTGTATAGAAGGTCCCACCCCTGCAGCGCAATAAATTGAGGATTTTACCTATGCCTGAGGTCAAGTGCAGATAAAAATCTGGACCTTTGGGGGCCTGAGGCGATTTCCGGATAAAAATTGCCCAAAGTGGTGCAGATAAAAATTGTGGAAAACTGACATTTTTGGATCAGGGATTTGGTAGAGATTTCAGGGGTCCTCTAACTAGATACTGGGGTAGATGGAAATGTATCTATTTCACCCCCCATATTATGCCAGACTCTGTCAAGTGCCAACAGTGCAATTTTTGCAGCACACAAAGTGATTTCCCTCAAAAAAAACTTATTCTGTGTTTCCAAATCCAATGGGAAGTCATCCATTAGGGCTTCACACTAAGGCTCCAACCATATAGTATCCATATACAGCTTGTTGTGTAAATATATGGATATGGTAATTTATACACTATATACCATATAAATACAGTTATATGGTTGATATATACAGTTCTGAAAAAACTTGTATTTTTTTGATATCCTAATGGTTTGTGAGGGAGGCAGCTCGATAACAATGTTCAAAAACATTGATTCACCTAACCACCCTTGCATCTTGCATGATGGAGTGGGTACTATACATAAAAAAGTGAAACTGCCCCCATGTGCAGGGAAGGGGGATTGTGTCGTGGTGGACTGCCTGCCAGTGGGTGTGTCGGTGCCATCCAGTCATTGTTGTTGTTGTCGCTGTGCCTTTGCTGCACCTCGGGTGTTGCTGGGGTGGTGTTCAACGCATTGCTGTTGGTGCCATTTACGGTAGTGGTGATGGTAGTGTCATCATGCCCTGTTGCTGTCCCCATTGTTTGTTGGTCCCGCTCCCTCCCTGTCATCCGCCAGTCATCTCCCATCCCTATCATCATCTCCTGTGAGCAGGGGCTTGTAGCAGTGGCATAGTGTGGGTCATTGGGGTGAAATGATTGAAGCATTGGAGCACAACAAATTGCTTGTGGTGACTGATTAACTTCAACATCACTAAGTACGAGAGCCTGTGAGGATGATAAATGATCAATGAACAATGAACAATGATGCAGCTAGGTATTTGGTGGATGTGGCTGCACTGGTCAGAAATTGACCTTATTTATTTAATACATAAATCCCAAATTTTGGTACACACTTTAGAGTTTCCTGAGGGTTTCCCATGTCTGTTGCAAGCCAAGTGTGAGACCAAAAAATAAATTAACCATATACTGTTACTGTATACCATATATTTACTGTACACTGCTCTTTGGGCCATTTTGTGGATACGGATACAGATACAGATATGGTATTTACCATATATATACAGTAAGGTAGAATTCATCCATAAGTAACAAACGTCACATGACCAGCGTGACAATGTCCAAAACAAGAAATTTTTTACAAAATCCATTTCTCCGTAGCACATAGACACTTTATCCAAAAAGTATTTTCAGGGAAATGTTATAAATTAGCTAGTACAGGACATGAGATAGTCAGTTTTATGCAAGAAGACGAAGTGAAATCAATTTAATCAAAATAACGCGTAAACACGTCAATTTCAGCGCGTCGCGTCGCGAAAAAACCTCATACCTTGCTCGAACGCGCCGGTCGCATGGGGGCTAAGGGGGAGTTATCACTGTCACGGATTGCCAATCTTGCTAAGGGCGCGGCCATCGTGTCCTTCCTGAGACTTTGATGGATGACCTCGAGAAAGCACAGCTAACTTGAACAAAAAACTGTGCTTCCTTTGACCTCTTCATAATTTAATCTGTTCATATTACTACTCATCTTATAATGGTCTTAAATTTGTTCATAGTTCCTCGTTATATCTCGCAATCATTCCACTTGATCTGTAGATAATCTTACTTTTGGAATTCCAAACCCAGTACATATTAGTATTCTAAACCACTTGGTACATAGCAGCTTAATACATATTATGATAGTTCCCTGACAGCAGAATTTGAAAAGAGGGGGTGGAACGAGTTCAGCAGCCGTTTTGTGGACTTTTCTCCTGTTATAGACGAGCGTGTCACGAAAAAGTAACAGCACGTGACGTTTGTTGGATGAATTCTACCTTAGGTATATGGTACGGTTGGAGCCTTACTTCACACGGTATCGTCTGATAATTACGGGTACGGCCGTCCAAATGACAGATGGCGAGAATTCATGTCGAATAGGGGCGCTCAATTAAAAAGTTCAGAAAGTTCATTCGAATGAGTAGTTCATCAATAAATTCAGGTATATTATATATTATATTGTGTTAGAAACGCCGAAGGAGGGTTAGGGTTGGGGCATGATAATTCCGACCAAGTCATTGAACCATTGCATGACACTTAGTCCGATATTAAAGGCTACGAAGCAAGTGTAGAAATAAAAAAAGACCTATTGGAACGCATCGTGTCTGATTGAGCATCGGGTGATATTGTACAATTCGAAAAGTATAAAGCATGAAGGTTATCAAAATTGTTTACGGACAAGCAGAGGAAGCGAACTGGGGCCTTGGCCTTGAACCCGAGGCCGAATGACGAAGCTTTGAAACGCCTCGATTTCGTGAGGGCACGAAAAAGAAAACTGGTGAAGGAGGGTGACTGTAAGTGCCTGGCAAAGATGTGATTGTAAAAGAGACACGCAATTGAAAATAACACAAAAAGAACATACTTTGATTTCGGCTAATGCGAAGGCTTTGCCGATACATGACCGAGGGCTGAGACAGGGAGAATTAGCATTACGT
Organism: Tricholoma matsutake; assembly: GCA_026075535.2. Classification (NCBI taxonomy): domain Eukaryota; kingdom Fungi; phylum Basidiomycota; class Agaricomycetes; order Agaricales; family Tricholomataceae; genus Tricholoma; species Tricholoma matsutake. The sequence continues at coordinate 5,557,259 of AP026540.1, read as the reverse complement.
TCATTGCAGCAATGGCAAGACAGACTCACCCCTCGCTGAAGGCCAATAATTCGCGGCCCCTGCGCACTCCCATCTTCCTTCGCTCAATCCAACGTTCAGGACGGAAAAGGTCTGCATCAGGGCCCCAAACCTCAGGATCTGTCTGTAAGACATTGAGTGGTATTGCTAGTGTCGTTCCCTTGGGAATAACGATGTACATGTCCGAGGTACCAGAAATAGGCTCCGAAAGGGGGACGGAGATAGTCTCAGCGGCCTGGAAAAGTCAGAAGAATACGTCTACGGGTTTATCAGTGGAACGAGTAGTACCTCGTGATGGTTTTCCAGAATTGCGGGGTGTAAACGTAACGTCTCTTGCACAACCGCGTCGAGAAGGAGGAACCCGTTAAGGACGTCCAATGGCGAGTCTTGTGCCATCAAAACCTCCTCTCGGAGTTCAGCTTGCAAGGCTGGATTTCGAGCAAGCTCATAGAGAACCCACTGCGTAGTGCTCACCGGTAAGCACTACCCGAGGCAGGAGGGAACTTTACTGACAGCTATGATCGCAGATACAGTTTCATAACCAGCCGATATTGTAGTCCGCATCTGGGCGACAACCTCATCCTCGGTCATGCGGTGCCCCGATGCTCTGTCGGCTCTCACTGAGAATCTGATAAACGTCAGTATCTAAATTGATAGAGCCATTCTTACACATCAATGCCATCAATGTTCTACCTTCGGAGTCACCAGCAACTTTGGCGTCCCGCCACATATTTGAGGCAATTTCCCCTAGTTCTTGCTTCGTACGCTTAATCATCTCCCCTTTCTTACCTATTGACAGTATGGAGGGGAAGATCCAGAACAAGGCTCGCATGTAGAAAGATGACCTTTTGTTTTCGTTGTTCGTCAGGCCGTCCAAGGTTTCTGCGAGAGGGTGAGACGTCCCAGAAAGAGAGTCAAAGTCGTACGAAAATGCAGCGCGGCCGATCGTGTCGAGCCTAGAGTATACGGTATTGGATCAGCCGAGTACAACGACGAAGAACCAACTGACGCAAAGCGTGCTGCCCAGTTTGTGATTTCAATTTCAACTGCGTCGTGCCTTGCATCCAACAACTTCATCCACTGTGAGGCAAGTTTGGCCGAATTCTCGTAGAATATCGGGATTAGATTTCGGACAGACTGTTGACTAATCGAAGAAACTGTCAGCATTAATTAGACAGGAGAAGAGGAGTATTAACCTTAAGGCTGGAGCAAGAGCACGCCTTTGCTTTTCGTGAGCATCCTTTCCTATTTCCGCCGAATCTAGTTGTCTCGAAAGGGACCGAGAAACAGAACACTCATTCACCTTCCACCCATAGAATTCCTTCTCCCAAGAGAGCCTTGAACCAAGCGCGAACACCGCGAGGTTTGGGGAAGCTGTAAATCTTCTCGCTTATAATGAAAGATATAGCTCGAGGATCAGTTATGGACAGTATCTGATGCTGTTCAACCACGCATCAATAAGCTGCTGCCAAATGGTGAATAAAAATCCACTGACCCCGAAGGCCCCAGTGAATCTAACAACTTTGCCGAACTTTTTATGCCAAGTGGCGTACGGCAATCCTGGTGTCCCATGATAGAGGACCCATTCTTCGCCCCACAGGAAAGATGACGGTGCAGGCCCTGGAATATTTCGCAAAGCAACGCGTTCACGAATAATGTGGACCGCAGATCGGGTAAAGGAGACAAAGACAAAGCCCAAACAGAAAATGAGGGTATCGGATAACAAATTCCAGAGCATGGTCATTGGGTAGGAGTGAGCTTATCGCTGTTGTTGGAAGGTGCACCTGCGGCTGACAAGAGTGTGGGATCTGTACATTCCTTTTATATGTTTCGGAGCGAGGTTGGTCTCGATCATATTTGCTCAGAGTCCAGACAAAGATGATAATGATGGACGCCACGATTGATGCCTTTCATTTCTTGTGGCAACAAACTTCTTGCTCACAAAGACCAAATGTGGTGGTGATCATAACCATGAGCTGTTACTTCCAGAAGCTTTAGGTAGTCTGTAACCCCAGTGCCGCCATACACCAAGAATGGTACGAGATGTAGTCGGAATGGTTGTCAGCCGCCGAGAGATCGATAGGCCTCATGACTGCGCATGGCATCCCAACCCTCGTCGATACCTGGTATCGCGGGCGCAGAGTCGGTTTACATAGTTGATATAACGCATAGCCGTGGCGTAGCTGCCAGATATTCAGTCTCATGTGAATATAGAAACGGCAAATCAAACTCTTTATTGTCAAGATGGCGCGAATGTTCAACTCGGTGCCGTGATCATGACATGGAAGAGCGAAATTCGAGGATGCAGCAATACTATAACTCTCAATCCCGATGAGATAGAGTTCACCTATCCGTACGATGGCTAGCGTACGAACCGCCTTTGTTCCCGTATTCGCCGAAGATTTAGGATTCTAACATAGTTTCGTAGGACACCGACGTCGCAGGTATCGCGCCTTCTTCCAAGTAGCATAAAGGGAAATTGATGATTAGACGTCAGGAAAGACTCCCTCATTGGAATAAAGGCTTCAAGATTGCTGAGACAGAGCAGAAGGTCATCGAAGCATCTGTGATACGAGCTTCTTCCTATTGACAGGACTTAGAGTCGGAAAGCAGCTTTCTTTGACCAGACAGCTGGAGGACCAATATGTAAATTTGATGTCATGGCTTGGGAGAGAGCTACCCCACAAACTAAAACGAGTGTAGTGGCTTTCGAAGAGAAGGAAAAATACCGAACCACTGAGATCAATGCCTAATAACAAGGCACGTGATACATATAGTTACACCGTTGACTTGTCGACGTGTTTGACCTTTCCTTCCTTTGCATGTCCAGTCATCACATAAGACCCTCAGGCGTTAAATTGAAAATTGCAGGGAACTCTTCGGGCGAGGAAGTCGAGAACGGAACAGACGAGGTCATGCGACCGAAGGCGCCTGTCGGCAACTCAATGGCAACATCGTCATCCCTCAACAGCATACATATCTCACCTCGAACTCCGAAGTCTCCTAAACCACCTCGCATGGGCCTAAACGATGCGGAGGAAGGAGTAGAACTGAGTTTGTTAGGAGAGGAGGAGAGGCGTGAGGCGTTGCGCGGTGTTGAAGACATCTCTAGCAAACGTCCTATAGGGGCAAAAGACAAGAGAGGCATGGTGTTATTATGTGTGTTGTGTAAGTTTGTGCATTAGTACGCGTAGTGGGTTGACTGATGAACCACGCCGAAATAGATCTCATCCAGGGTGTTCCTGTGCGTTTGCCTGGTCATGAATACATGTATAAATGTCCAACTAAATGTCTTTACACATAGTTAGGTCTTGCTCTCGGCGAGTCCATTTTACTCTTGTTTTGTGGTTCTCTAACTGTTATTTCGATAGGATCTGTGCCATTCCTTCTTAAAGAGCATTTGTCCTATTCGCAGTTAGCGACATTCGCATTAGCAAGCTATCCGTACTCTCTCAAGCTATTATGGTCCCCCATAGTCGACTCTGTGTATTGGCCATCCCTTGGGCGCCGGAAGTCATGGATAATACCCATGCAAACCATCACTGGGAGTTTGATGTTATACATCTCACTGAACTCCCAGCGGTTACTGTCTAATGTGTGTATATTATCACTAGCCGCCACATAGGCTACATCTCAATGTTTATGGTTTCAGCCCAGTAACAACGTCGTTGAGTTGTCAATAACATTCACGTCACTCGTTTTCTTTTCTGCCACTCAAGGTGGGGGCAGTACTTCCTTGTTTTCACCATACCAGTACTGAACTGTTTTCGCCACAGATATTGCTGTTGATGGTATGATAAAAACGACTTCAGTGGAATATTTCGGTTCACAACTTAATAGGCTGGGCACTCACTCTTCTGTCCCAAGATTGCCTTTCCTACGCTTCAACTTGCCAGACGATAGGACTCAACACAGGATTTTTCGCTTCCTTTACTGTCTTTCTCGCATTCAACAGCGAAGTTTTCGCGTGGGTTCTTGTCCTTAATGAAGGATTGTAATTTAATGTGAACTGCAGAGCGAAATGGGGCGTTCCGCAACTAACTCTAGGCGCATATTTGAAATTTTGGAGTATCATCTGTTTCTTGGTAACTTTCTGGCTTCTGCTATTCAAGAAAGAGGTTTGTTCAACCTCAACGAAGAGAATAATTGGGCTGATGTTAACCTGAAAAGGACAAGGAACCTATACACCAAGAAGACATGACTATACAAGGAGTCTACAAAACAATATGGACTATCTGTAAACTCCCACGTAAGATGAAATATTTCTCTCTCGGGTTACTCTTCATGCTCATCCCGCCTCAGATGTCCAAACACTGATCGTAGTGCATTTAGTTGCCAAGCTTGGTTTCGCCGCGAATGAGGCTGTTACCTCTTTAAAAATGATCGAAAAGGGGTTTAAACGCGAAGACATGGCTCTTGTAGTTCTTATCGATTTTCCATTCCAAATAATGGGAGGATGGCTTGCAGCGAAATGGTCCAGAGGTGATGCACCTCTTCGTCCATGGATCTGTGCATTTTTCCCTCGTCTTTTCTTCGCCCTTGTCGCGACTCTCATTGTTTATTACTTCCCGAAACCACCAATCTCAACTGGTTTCTTCCTTTTCTTGATACTCCATACAGTGTTATCCTCCTTTGCGTCGTAGGTCAAATTTTATCTCCAGGCACTAAACACACTCATGATAATCCTCCAGAACTGTTCAATTTGTCGGTATCTCTGCCTTCCATACTCGGATTTCTGATCCCCTTATTGGAGGAACATATATGACGGTAAGCTATATATGTCTACTCGTACATAATCTCTTGACTGGATCGCATAGCTTTTAAACACGTTCACGAACATGGGTGGCACATGGCCAAAATGGTTTGTACTGAAAGGTACTTTTTTGTGAACATCAGATATGTCCAGCCATGCTTATATTATACACAGGCGTTGACCTTCTAAGCGATGCTACTTGCGTAGTTGCAGATGGGGGTCTCGACATTAACGTCAAAGGTACAGTAAGCCAGCCACATTTTTATAGCTTTGCTAACTCGACTTCCAGCCACAGAATGTGTCTCGGAGCACGGAAAAGCGATGTGTAAGGATATTAACGGCGAGTGCATTGCAATAAGTGATGGCTACTATTCTATCTCCGCATTATGCATGGTGTTGGGCGTGATCTTATTGGTGGCATTCATAATTCCTAAAGCACGTAAACTACAAGGTCAGTCAAAATACTCGCTGCTTCGTAATGGCTCTCACTCCCATTGCTAGCCCTTCCAATATCGGTATGGCGGGTGAAAATGGTATAAGTAGAAGATAATTTATTCGTAGAAGTAGTTACTACTATTTACACAAGGGTTGCCTGCCCTGAAGACAGACAACCACAAATATTTACACACCTCGTTGCAGATTTTTTTTTTGGAAAACACTGCGCTGCACGCTGCAAATTATCTTGTAAACATCTCCAGGTGAAAATGTCTTCTACCATGCATTTTGGTCCAGAATGGATGCGTACTAAGTCTCAGCCTTCGTCGCGTCCCCAACCGCCATCGCCACCACCCACGGCCACTCCAATTACAGGCGCGTCGACGTATTCTGCTCTAGTTTCTCCAGCACCTCCTACTCAACCTGAGAAACGTGATGAGGCTCATCCTTTCCGATATTCCAAAGAAGAGATGCTTAGAATCTACAAAGAAGGTGGGGGAAAAGGCGGCTTAGGCATAGAGGTGGAAAGGTGGGAAGGTGTCGTGCGAGAGGTTGGAACGGACCCAATAGGGTTGCGTGAAATGGATGATTCCGAGAAGAAGGTGAGAAAGGTCATCCGCGAAAAGCCTTTGTCAAAACCTCTTACATTTTGTGTTACAGCTTTTTGCTGGCCCTCTCAATTCTGATCTCCGTCGGCGCCAGTCCACCGACTATCTTTCTCCCCTTTCCACGCAAGCTTTAGGCTCTGGATCCCGTTTAAATCTGAGTAATACAACGTCTGGGACTAGTAGTCCTCTAAGGGAAAGGTTTGGTGTGCTTAGACGAAGAGACAGTACAGGTGTGACACGTAAATCCTCATGTCAGGTCAAGATCTCATGTCCTGATCCTCTTATCCTGAAGATCAATCTCCCGCGCCGATTCCCCGTAAACAGTCCCTGTCGAGCTTACAACAGCCTTTAATGACCCCTCGCGATGCAGCCGTTCCTTCGCCTCGAAACCGTGTTGGATTCACCCCAAATTTTGATGGTGTTCTTAATGGTGGCGACTCATGGGTGGCTAGACGTCGCGCATCTGAGACGTCGTTGAGATCTGGCGTTGGGACATCCCGAGACCAGGGAGATCAAATAGATAGCAAAGCTTCGGAGATAAGGGAGGAAGAGGAGGATGGCGGTCGCCATCTTCAGGCTCCAGAACATGTACAGGAAAAACAAGATGTTTCGCGGCCTCATGCAACCTCCACCACGGCCCCTTCTCAGTGTAATAACACTACCTCTCTGCCGGATGGTCAAATTGAAATGGCTCATCCATCGATAGGTGCCAACGGCTCGATTGTTCCAGAGCCTGTAGATAACCTCACGAATGGCCCTCCACCTGGCCTCCCAGATCTCGCAAGCGTTGAGTGGTCATACAAGGATCCGTCAGGTCAGGTTCAAGGTGCATATCAGTTGCTGTCGTGAAGTTTTACTTTTTCATTTTGCATATAGGTCCATTCCGGGCTGATTTGATGCAAAAGTGGTATGACGAAGGCTACTTCACGCCAGATCTTCCGATGAAGCGTACACATCTGGATACGCACTGGGTAACAGTAGAGGAGATTGTTCAACGGACTCCGGGCGGAAAAATATTTTTAACTCACCGTACGCCAACATTACCTCCTGGCCTTTCATTACGGACTGAATCTCCACATTTTGGAGATCATCTATTCAATGGACCATATCAGCCAGCACCTTTGCGGACTCTACGAAGCTCCACCCTGGACGCGTATGCTTCTCCATCTGATTCCCCGTCCTCATCTTTTGGCGGGGGACGTTTTGGTAATGGTTCTCCCGACCTGAATGCGTTCGGTGGGAGAGGTGCATACTTTGTTGGAGACACATCGCACGGATCACGTGTTGCCTCATTTTCTTCTGCACCGGACCCATCTGCAGCATTTTCTGTCCGTAGGAATACATTTAATGATTCTTCCCTTGACCCATCTCTCACCACGCAATCACCGGGATTCGGGAACGTGATCTTAAACAGGGGTTCTGCTGGTGATAGCTACGGATACAATCTTGCCTATTCACCCGGACCAAATACTTGGGGCGTAATGCCGAATACTCCTGGAACCACATTTGACACGAATACAGGCCACACCTCTGCTGTTGATCCCGTTCCATATTCCAATTTTGGCCCAAATGCTAGTGTTGCTTCTACGAGTTATGGAAACCTTCAAGATTCTTCTCAGAACAATGTTTTTGGCGAAGGGGCTGCGTACCAGACTCTCAACCATAACCAATACAATGCCCTCGGCGGCGGTCATGGCCCTACCTTGAGACAACAGTACACTAACTCCCCCACAACCCAGCATGTGAGCCCACATATCCCACAACAATTAGCTTCTTCCTCTTCAAATGCTCATGAACAGCAAGGCAATACCCAACAAGCTATGCCCAACGATCCTCAATCAGTTGATCAGCTCTCCAGCACAACATCAGCTCAATCATTGTGGGACAATGAAGCCTATGCTACCCGAAGACCAAGTCCCTTTGAAGTCGCTCATCCCACCTCCACGAATACGATGGTCGTTCAGCCTCCTGCTGCTGTTGATAAGTCACCTTGGGGGCGAGGAAGCCAGTCATCGAGACCAGGCTCTCATGTTAATGACATTTCTCCTTGGGCTGTTACATCCCAGGGTGCTGTTGAAGACAACTGGAAGGAAGCACCCGGAACAGATCGCCTAACATTCAGCAACGTTGGAAAGCATAATGAGCATCAGCACGAAGCTGCAGCGACTACTAACCGAATTGGTGACGTCGAAGAAGCCCAAGATCAAACACAGCCTCTTTCAGAACCCCCAGCACTTCCAGCTGCTTCTTCCGATACTACCATGAAAGCTCTGGGCATATTGCCTGTTCATTCCCAGCCTCAGATGTCAGCCAAAGCAGCGCAGCCCCCTGTTCCCAAAGTCGCACCTCCTACTTCACGAGTGACTCCGGATACTTCTCCTTCTGTTGACCCCAAACCTGCTTGGTTGAAGGAAGACGAGGTTATCAAGACGAAGTCCTCCGGTGTTTCCGTCAGCCTGCGGGAAATCCAAGAAGCCGAGGGGAAGAAAGCCGAAGCCCGCAAGGCGACTGAGAGAGAAAAAGAGCGTGCTGCCCGTGCATCTGCGCTAACGGCTGAGGTGAAAGGAGAGAGTCAGCCTTTCACCGCGTCATGGGGTCTCCCAACATCCCAAGCCGGCGTGCGTAACAGTGCTCCCTCGGCAAAGGACACAAAAGACGCAACCCCTTCGCCTAGCTCAGCTACGCCGGTGTGGACCACCTCAGGCAAGTCACCTGTGTCTAAGAAATCCATGAAAGAAATCCAGGAGGAAGAAGAAAGACGGAAGAAAACTGCTGCGAAGGAGACTGTAGCAGCAGCGGCAGCGAGACGGGCATATGCGGAGTCCACCACGAAGGTGAGTAACTCTCCCTCTTTCTCAGTCCTCCTTAAAAGTTGTTTCCAGATTACGCCTACGCCACCACCTCAAGGCAGTGCGTGGACCGTAGTTGGTGCAAATGGGAAGTCTTCTACTCCTGCTGTAGCTGTCTCTCGCCCGACGACTACGCCTTCATCATCCACCTCAGGTGCTCCAGGCTCTGCTCCTAGAGTGAATGGTAACACCGTCAGAACCGTCTTGATGACACCCAGTGCCAAGCCCCCACCAGTGTCGTCGCAGCCTGATGACCTCGTTTCACCATCTCATGATTTTCTCAAGTGGCTCAATGATTCTCTTAAGGGGCTCAATAATGCAGTCAACGGTACGTTGATTGATTAAGCAGTAGCTCCGATTCCTGAATGGTATTTTCCCAGTTGAAGAGATCATGTCGATGCTACTTTCTTTTCCTATGGACCCGGATACGTCTACAGTGGAGCTTATTTCAGAGTTGATCTATGCCAATAGTACGACACTAGATGGACGGCGTTTTGCAGCGGAATTCATCAGCAAGCGTAAGGCAGATGCAGCGGCTAGATCGAAGAAGTCTGCTGGCAAGGTTGTCTCGATCGCGGACGTAGTAAAAGCGACGCCGAAGCCGCAACCGCAGGAGTGGGGATTCAAGGTCGTGAACAAGAAGAAGAAAGGTGGTAGAGCATAGGGAGGGGAGCATTTGCGTACAAGCAATTTAGCATCGTATCTACTAATGTCTGGGTAGATGTATACCTCTCAGTACTCGGCGGAGTACATAATGATTTCATTATTGGAATTTCATTTCAGACTGACGGCTACAAGTGTAAGATTTAAAATCGATGACTTGGCAAGCCGCAACAGAAGGTCTGTGACAAACGACCACGCTGACGACAGACCTGTGGAGTTGTTATTATCGATACTCGATTATCGAGCGTTTTCCGCAAACCGAGCTCATTGTCACTGACAAACCGGTCTTAAGTTCGTTATCCATTGGCTCTGGCACTGCTACTCATGGACCTGCGAATTGGGATGCAATACTGGGCATTGTAGAAAAAGCATGCGACGGGGTTAAATTTTTGTTAGCTTACTATTTACAAAGGTACAACTATAAGTGTTCAAAGACAGTCATTAAAGTTTCCCCAAAGTTCAGGCCTCAATTTCCGACCAGTCGCTGCCCGCATCTACATCATGCTCGGGCCTAGGTAAGCGCTTCGGCTTCGGTGAATCTGCTGGTGGGTAAGCGGGAAGAAGAAACGTGTCGAATGCTTCGGGAGAGGCAGCGACACTGGGTTTGACAGTGGCAACAGATTCGGCAAGCGAGGCAGTTACCGATGCACTAGCTTCTTCTGCTGCCTGCGTTGAGAGCAGAGGCTCGTCAGCAGGGGTGCTGTCCGAAGAAGGCGTGTCGACCGAAACAGAGCTCTCTGGTGTCGACGGAGTCTGGATTGGTGCAGGGCTCACTAGTATCGAGTGGTCGGGAGAGAGTGCAGGAGCTGTGGTTGACGCGTCCTCTGGAGGACTCCGGACTGCTTTTTCTGTCTTTGGAGGGACATCTTGAGCAGCAGCGTTGGGAATGGTTGGTTGAGCAACCGTCCCGTTGATAGTCTCGGCCGGAGCCTCAGAAGGCATGGCAATCGCGTCGGTCACTGTAACCTTGAGGCTCTTCAACTCCTTTGCCATCCTCGTCCTCCACCGCCCCTCTACTTCGCTCTCCAGTTCCTCAAGCGCTTTCTCGATCTTATCAACAACATGCTTGCGCTTCAACCTCAAATCCTCATTCCCAAAACTATCCACAGAGTCCAATTGTGACAACAACGACCCAAGCGCCTGTTCATAGAATCGTACAGGGTGGTTGCGCGAGGTGTACGCGAGGTGCGAGGTGGTAGACGCCCCAGAGTCAGAGGTGTGGTTCTCGGGTGGGAGGTGCGATGGGAGAAAGTCGAGCTGACTAGGGAAAATGAACTCGGTTTCGAGGGCTGAGAATGCTGCTTCGATGTTATGCACTTCATCTAGGGCTTGCATGACGTCTTTGGAGGTGGCATTCTCTAAGGAACGAATGGGTGCTGCCATGTTCTCCGATGCTTTCTCCTTGCCCTTACTTTCGGAAGAGGAAGGCAGGGGAGTGGATTGGGATGCAGAGGTAGGGGAGGAGTCCGAAAGTGAGGCAAGGATTGCTTGGATGGTATCTCGAACTTCGGACGCATATTCATTGCCGAGCCGGGATTCGAGTTCTGCCTTAAGTGACGATTCTACAGAAGTAGCATGCTTCGGTGCCTCAGAAGCGGCAGAAGTGCTTGGTTTGGCCTGTGACTATAAAAAGAATTAGCATGAACAGTAAAACGCTTAGAAACGTCAATTCACCTGTTGCTCCTTCTTGTGCTGCCCAAGCAACGTGTTCATGAACTGTTCAAAACCCCCTAACGCCGGTGGAGCACCACCCCCGGACTGAGAATTTGAGGAAGAAGACGCTTTGGGCGCCTGCTGCTGCTGCTGCTGCTGCTGCTGTCCTCCTAAAAAGAGATCCAGAAACTGCGGAAAGCCTTCCAGGAGTGGGTTATGGGTCTCAGGTGCCGCCTGCGAAGACGTTGGCTTGGCAGCTTGTGCTTTCGAGGAGGAGGCAGACCCCTGCGACGGCTGCTGCTCATGATGATGGCCACCTATGAAGAGGTCTAAAAACTGCTGCAAGCCTTGGGGATGAGCATGAGGTGCTACCTGAGAAGACGACCTGGCAGCTGGGGCTTCGGACCCTTGCGAGGCACTGTGCTGTTGTCCTCCAGTGAACAGGTCCAAAGACTGCTCAAAGCCTTCAGGATATGGAAAATGCCCGCTAGAGGTTGGCTGAGAGGAAGATGGCTGGTCCGCCTGGGCGTTCGAGGGCGATGCAGACCCATGGAATGCTTGCTTCTGGTCCCCTCTTAGAAAGAGGTCCATAACCTGCTGAAAGTTATGAACCTCCGGATAACATATAGTCGGGTGGGAAGACGATGGCTTGGTAGTTGCAGGGGCTTTCACGACAGAGGCTGCCGCGTGTGGCGATTGTCTGAGTGCGAGATCTAAAAGCTTCGCAGAGCCGTTAGCGTCCTGGTGACGGAAAGGGGTATGATCGGCCTGCTTAGCCGACTGAGGGCCGAACATGAGACTCAACGCATGTTGGATGTTCTCTGGAGAGATGGGAAATTCGGGAACACGAGGAGTGTGAGCCTTCGGTTTGATAGCTTCCAGGCGATCACTGCCATAAATTTGCTCTAAAAGAGCTGGGAGAGCAGCCTCGACGGGAGGATCGCGTGATGGCTTCTACGGTACAAGAGTGAGAAGAGAGAGGATAAAAAGAGGCGTAGAAAAACGGACCGAGTAAGGGAGTCCTGGGAGTACTTCGACTTCATTTCCTTGGATAGCTCGTAGAATGGAATGCAGAGGTACTTCTGTCTTACTGGCGCGGAGGCCGTCGAAAGATGGGGTCCTCTCGCAATCGCGAGCGAAGTAATGTGATTGTTGAGAAAGCTGTAGCACTGTCAATATTCTTATCAGACTCTAGAGAATGATTGACTTACCTGTCCAGCTGATTCTTGCCGTGCTCGAGCGAGACGTGCGCGAAGGAGGGCAGCGCGTTCCTCCTTCTCCAGAGCTAAGAGCAAGCGAGACTGTTCCTGTTGTTCACGGCGTCGGGACTCGTGTTCGAGTTCAGCTTGTCGAAGGGCATGCAAGCGCTTCTCCTCCTCCACCTGGCGACGCAGACGCACTGCTTCCTCTACCTGATAACGAAGACGCTCCTCTTCTTCTAGCTGACGGCGAAGAGATGCGATGCGGTCATAACCGAGTGCATGTCTATCCCCATAGATGTCCAAGAGGGAAGTATAGTCTTCTTTACCATACGCGGAGTGATGGAGAGAGCGGCCTTGTAACTGCTTCTGAAGCTGGATTTCTTCTAAGCGAAAACGCAGGGCTTGTTCTTCACGTCGGATAGACTCCGTGGAGAGGTACTCAGCATCGGCTATGGAAGCAAGATACTTCTCGCGAGGGTCGACAGATAGACCAAGGGGTGTGTAGTTGAACATTTGCTAGTGGTTGTAATAAGATGTAATAATATGCTAGACGGCATTTCAAGCAGCTTTTATAGACCGAGCGAGAGGCTGAATAAGATGTACGCGTATGCTTGAACCCACATCGACCGCGCGTACAGCTTTGGAGACCATCGTAGAACTTTCTCGACGCGTTGAACGCGCGTACGCCGTGCATGACAAACCAAACCCCGACCCGAGCCCGTGACTAAATTTCGCACACGTGATATGATATGATGACAGTCTCTGCTGTTGGAATCGCACCGTGAGTCCATAACGCTTTTGATGCGTTTGATGCGTGTGCTATTTTTAGCATTCCCTTTGATCCGCGTGGTCGGTTCGTGTTTAAGTTTCCCCTTGTCTCTTTTCCTTTGACACACATCCTTTTGTTATGCATTAAACATATATATATCTTCAGTAGTTTACTTTATCACCTCAGTCACTTATCCAGAGACTGAGGTGAGCTATATTTACTATACATATTTATTGATGCGTACTTACTCTACTACAACAGTTGTTTATACTAGGTATAGTATGGATTAATGGAGTCACTTATCCAGAGACTGAGTTGTTTATACTAGGATTCACTTTCTACAGGTTATGGGCCATTCTTGTCATCTTTGAACAACGGGAGAAAGTATCCTAGCCACTCGACGTTCTGCTTCATCATACCTTCTGATCCGTTTCCCCAATCGTTTTTTGATCTCGGATCAATTCCTTTGTCTTTTACGGACCTGGCTGCTCTACCATTGCGTCTCTCTCATCTCCCTTTGCACACTCGTCGTCCACTGACCTCGGTTTTCTATCATGGGTACCGATACTGTTGATCCCCCATCTGTTTCCCCTATCAAACTTTCTGTGCAATATACCAGGGAGAAGCTCGACAAACTTAAATCAAATTACAAAGAATGGTGTGAGGAGATTATTATTGCTTTATCATTAAATGGCCTTTATGAGTATGTTATGGGCGGAATACCTGAGCCCACTTCTACCAAACTCTGAGCGCTTGCCAACTGGAAGGCGAATTCCCACCTCGCATATGCGTTTATTGCATCCAGCGTCTCTCCATCTGAGCGTAAATTCCTGGACATTAAAGTAGGCCCTGATGCAAACTGGAAAATTCTCCAGGACCATCACCAGAAGGAAGGCCCCATTCAGCAGGTCCAGCTCTTACAACAAGTGCTTTCCATCCAGTGTACAAAGGACACACCACTCCCCGAGACGGCAGAAAAGATTTGCGCGTTAATTGAATGTGCTTTTGCCATGGGTGATATACAGGCCGATCTTCTTTGTTGCATCGCTCTCCTTAATTCCCTTAGTGATAATTTTCCACATGCTCGCTGCATTATTTCATGGGATATTGCCGCTTCTTCCCTCTCAGCTCCATATGGCTCAAAGGATATCAAATTATTTCTGGAGAATGAACAATCACTACTTGAGAATGATCAGTGTGGTGGTTCCAAAAACCATGCCACTTTTACCGCACAGTCCAAATCTTCCAAGCTCCCTAACGCACCAATCTGCACCAATGCTAACTGTGGGAAACTTGGCCACACGAAACAATATTGCATTAAACCTGGCAGTGGTATGGCTGGGAAATCACTTGAGGAGTCGATCGCTGCTTGCAGGGCTGCCCGTGAGAAGAAATCCTTACCAGCTGGCACTACGAAGGTTCCTATTACCGTGAAGGACATTAATGGTCATGCCTTCACTGTCATGGTCGACCCCGATATTCCTACCCCACCTGCACCGGAATTTGCCGGGCTTGCTCATGACCCGCTGCCTTTAGACCCTTCGGACGCGCTGGAATATGAAGGATGGGTTGCTGTGGAGGAGGAGCTCACCACTACAGTAGACTGGAAACACCATACATCACCCATCCCTGACAATGCGCTCACCGTGGAACCCCTTTCACAGACTTGTTGCTCACGCATCACCTTAGACGCTCTCCCCTTTATTATTGACTCTGGGGCTACAGTACATATATCCCCTGACAAGTCTGACTTCCTCACCTTACGACCCATTTCACCTCGCTCTGTCAGAGGTGTCGGTGGTTCATCTATTGATGCTGTCGGTGTTGGTGATATACAGCTAAGAATAGCCCGGGGTGCATCAATTATTTTACGTAATGCCCTCTACATCCCAAAATCGGCAGTTTGGCTGATCTCAGTGGGCACCCTGGCTGACGACTCTAACACTGTCGCACATTTTGACAGTAACACATGCTGGTTCACTGATAAATCCTCCAGGGCCTTCATAGCTCGTGGATTGCGCATATCTAGAAAGCTTTACATGCTCAACATTGCATCGGCCCAGGCTGATCACGTGCTAACGGTTCACAATACCCCTACTCTCGAGACATGGCATCGTCGTCTGGGTCATGCAAATTACCAGGCACTCTGGGATATGGCCAAGAAGGGTGCTTTCACTGGTGCGCCGCTTGCTTCATTGCAAAAATTACCTAAATGCAATTCCTGTGTCCTTGGCAAGCAGACCAAGTCTCCAGTCCCCAAGAAACGTCAGGAGGGACCAGGCCATAAGGCGACAAGGAAGCTAGAAAAGGTGTGGGTGGATCTATCTGGACCACATTCAGTAACATCGTGTGCGGGGAACCGTTATATCATGGATATAGTAGACAACTACACCTCATTCCCATGGTCTATACCATTGCAAAATAAAGATGATGCTTTCATGGAACTTAAAGCTTGGGAACTTGCCCGGGAGAACGAAACCGGCCTCAAAGTCGGGACCTATATCACCAATAACGGTGAACTTAAATCACACGAAATGAAGGAGTGGTTGAAGACTCATGGTATTGATCAGCGTTTCACGGCACCTCACACCTCAGCTCACATAGGCCATGTTGAGCGAATGCATAGGACGCTTATGGCTAAAGCGCGCACTATGTGAATATATGCTGGTCTGCCAGCTTATTTGTGGGACGAGTTCTACCTCACAGCTGCCCACTTGCACGCCAAGACTACGACCTGTTCACTAGCAAGCCTAACGCCTTGGGAATTATGGTACGAGAGAAAACCTGATTATTCTTATCTTTGGGAGATAGGTTGCAGGGTGTTTGTGCTTATCCCAGGAAAGGATAATCCCAAGATACTTGAACGATCCATCGAATGTGTCTTGATAGGCTATGAGCCAAAATCAAAAGCATATCGCTGTTATAACCGCGCAACGCGTAAGGTTCATATTTCATATCATGTCCGCTTTCTTGAGAGCCATGAAGGCTATTCACCACCTTCAATCGATGAATTAGGAGAGGATGATAATATTGGGTCCAGTGGTAGTCTACCCACATTCCTTGGTCCTATTTTACAGCAAGACGATGATGTTGAGTCTTCTCATGAATTCACTCTCCCTGATGCACCCTCTAATAGTTTCACGACACCGCCACTGCCACCCGTCGCCCAGCCTATTCGTTGATCTACCTGTGTTCTAATACCCACAGACAAAAACCCCAATGGTGGCCCTGCTATTACTAGAACAGTGGCTGCAGTGCAAGAATCATTGGAGAGCGCTGCACGTGTAAAGGAGGCGCGGTGGGAGTGTCGGGCTGCTATTGTGGCTGCATGATCAGATCACATTACAGATCAATCCTCCGATCATGATCGTGATGTCATGGAAGAACTCCAACAATCATTTCATAATCTTGATTTGGGCAATCAAGTGCATCAATTTCAGGCCCTGATCTTGGAAATGGTAGATTTTGATCCGGAGTCACTTCAATTTGAGGATGAGCCGAAAACATGGGATGAAGCCAGAAGATCTGTTGATGCAACACGATGGGAGCATGGATATCTGGAGGAATTGAACTCATTGAAAGAAATGGGGGTATACAAACTAATACCTAGGTCAGAGGTTCCACTAGGGAAATGTATTAGGCGTGGGAGACCGATATTCCACATTAAGTGCAATGAGGTGGGTACCCCTATTAGATGGAAGGTACACCTAGTCTTCAGAGGAAATGAACAAATTTATGGCAGGGACTACACCAAAACTACCTCACCGACTGCGCGCATGGAATCATGGCAGATTCTCTTACACATAGCCGCCTCACTTGGCTGGGATGCACAACAGGTTGACATAAAGATGGCCTTTCTTTACGGCTTACTTCCGGACGATGAAATTCAATATATGCAGCAGCCTGCTGGTTTCGAGGAGCAGGGCAAGGAGGACTGGGTTTGGCAACTACAGCATGGCTTATATGGTATGAAACAGAGTGGGCGCATTTGGAATCAGACCCTTAATGCGCAGATGCTAAATTGGGAATTCACCCGCCTCTCGTGCAAGTCCTGTATCTATTACCGTAAAACTGACACTGGTACAATTATCGCTGCTGTCCATGTCGACAACTATCTAACCATCACTGACTCCAAGGACAAAAACGAGCGCTTCAAGAACCAGATGCACGAAGTATGGACTATCTCTGAATTGGGGACGGCACATTTTATTATGGGTATTGCTGTCTCATGGGACTGAGACATGCATACTGTTGCACTTTCACAGACCGCTCTTATTGACAAAATAGTGGAACAGTTTGGTCAGAAAGAAGCACACCCTGTTTCTGCCCCATTGGACCCTGGTTCGAAACTACGGCGCTCCAATCTGCAATGTATGTCCCAGGATGCCAGGAACGCCCTGGCCAAGCTTCCCTACTGCTCTCTTGTCGGATGCTTATTGTACTTGGCAATATCTACACATCCCGACATTTCTTATGCAGTACAACAGCTCTCTCAATACCTTGATTCGTACTCCTTAGAATACTGGAGTGCTGCTATACGGCTAGTACATTATCTAAAGGGAACTAGGGACTTCAAGCTTTATCTGGGCGGACAGAACCCCATTCTCCTGCATGCCTATAGTGACTCCGACTGGGCTAATTGCCATGACACTCGTCGCAGTGTTGGGGGATACATGTGCTCTCTTGGCTCAGGCGCAGTGTCTTGGGCAGCACATAAACAGAAGGTAGTGGCAGCTTCCACCTGTGAAGCAGAATACATAGCGGTGTTTGAGACTGCAAAGGAATGTGTCTGGTTGCGTACGCTACTACATGCTATTGATTTTCATCAAAACTTGCCTACTACCATCCTCTGCAACAACAACGCTATGAAGACATTATCCGAGGACCCATTACTTCATTCACACGTTAAGCACATCGACATCAAATATCATTTCCTATGCGAGCATGTACAGTCGGGCAACCTAGCTATCACTTACATCCACACCCGTGACAATGTAGCCAACATGTTTACTAAAGCCCTGGAACCTAAACATTTCGCCGTCCTTTATGCATCTCTTGGCCTTCGTTAGTGGGATTCCATGCGAGGAGGAGTGTATTCACGGTGAGGAGGAGTGTTGGAATCGCACCGTGAGTCCATAACGCTTTTGATGTGTTTGATGCGTGTGCTATTTTTAGCATTCCCTTTGATCCATGTGGTTGGTTCATGTTTAAGTTTCCCCTTGTCTCTTTTCCTTTGACACATATCCTTTTGTTATGCATTAAATGTATATATATCTTCAGTAGTTTACTTTATCACCTCAGTCACTTATCCAGAGACTGAGGTGAGCTATATTTACTATACATATTTATTGATGCATACTTACTCTACTACAACAGTTGTTTATACTAGGTATAGTACAGATTAATGGAGTCACTTATCCAGAGACTGAGTTGTTTATACTAGGATTCACTTTCTACATCTGCTGCATGCTCAGAATGAGATAGTAGCGGAAACAGAGGTCTGCCTGGATGGACCCCGAAGTAGAATAGGCAAGGGAGCGGACATGCTACAAATACAAAAAGAAAGGCATACAATTACACTAATTAAGCAGGCAGAGACCATTTGGCTATAAATTAAGTACGATAAGGATAAAAATAAAAATAAAAAGTACAGGGAGAGGAGGGAGGGCCGTGAAAATTGAACGTTAACTAAATGGTTCGAAGCCTGTATACAACCATGTTAGACACTCGGGTAGATATTCGGATGAGAACACCCACTCACTGCAGCTGTTGGGATTCAACTGGGTGTGATACCAAAGCTATAGAAAATACCAGATGAATCCTGTTGAGTGAAAATCTAGTTGAGTTCAATCAAAAAGGGTAAGAAGCTTGAAGACAATGTGAAATGCGAAGCACTTACCTGTGTTGCTTGCAAGAGATGTGGGAGTTGAGAAGAAGAAACACAGGACCTCCTAGTCACAATTGAACTGTCTTATACCCTGGCATCTGCTAGCCCCTAGCACCACGGCACAGACCATGCAAAAAGGAGGTTTGAGCGGTGCTCTGTGCAGATAGTGGTGCTAGTCGCGTTATTTTGCGTCAGTGCAGAGGCCTACAAAAATGTTCCTTACCCTTGGAACCCACCTTTACAATGACCTCTGCTGCATGCTCAGAATGAGATAGTAGCAGAAACAGAGGTCCACCTGGACAGACCCCGAAGTAGAATAGGCAAGGGTACAGACATGCTAAAAGAAGCTGATGATGTTGTATGTAGGGATGGAGGTGGTGCAAAGAAGGGGAGTGAGGAGCCTTGAGCATGATAATTAATTGTGTTGCTGGGCAGCTGCAAGTTGTTGTTTGACCCTGATAGCAGGGTTTTTGCAGATGTATATCTTCCAAGCTTCTGAAGACCAGCACCTGACCACTTGTATGATAGATTCTGAAATCCCTAAAGAAGCCAGAAATGTCATGTACCCTGTGTGTGGAGAGTGTCCACCAAAATGTCAATCGAGAACTGTGAAATTTTTAAGCTCGAACCATGAACAAGAAGGGTGAGCACCATTCTCACACAGGAACAGAGCCGTCTTGGCACTGTGGATCTGATCACGAAGGGCCATGTAATCTTTTAACAAGAGTACAGGGTCAGCAATATCCTGAGGTGTGAAGATGACATCAGTCCCATGATAGAATGGGTCACCTTTGTGATATGGCAGATGATATTGTGTGCATCCATTTTTGAAGATAAGAGAAGCATGTTTGATGATTTTTCTCCAATCGAACAGACTCTGATTGTTCTTCTGGACTAGTTCACCCATGCGATGGCATCCATAGAACACACAAGACATCAACACAACAAACAAGATGTCATTGTACATGCCAGTACAATGGGCAACATTGATGAAGGACTGCAAATGAGCTAGACGGAGTGGGAGCTTCCTCTGTACAGAATGCGCTCATGTTTTCTATTGGAAATCAGGCTGGGAAATGAACAGAGAAGAGATAATTCTCTTAGAGACAAGTGGGGGAAACGAGACAAGAAACTTATTTTTATTTCTCCTATACTACAGCTGTATGTAACTGTGCTATAAATAGAACACGCATCAAAACAGCCGCTCTATTAATAATATCTGGCATCTGGCCTCAGACCATGGGCTTGGATTGCCTATCCCAACACTCCCCTTCAAGCCAAGCATGGTTTGAGTTATTAGGAATGGTTAACTGGATTATCTTTCAGGTGCATTAAAACCTCTGTGTGGTGGAAAACCCTGTGGGTAAAAACCAACTCACACACGAGGAAAGCTACTGAGTTACTTAATCAACTTTATTCCCATCTCCACCCTATGTTGCATAAATTTGGGCCTCGGTAGTGCCTTTGTTAATGTGTCCGCTGTTTGCTCCAGGTCATGACAATTTTGAATATTGAGTATTTTATCGGTTACGAGATCTCGGACCCAATCATGATGTAAGGCGATGTGTTTTGATTGCTGATGGAATTGTGGGTTCTGGGTTAATACGACAGAACCGTCATTGTCGCCTTTAATAATCGTTGGATAATTTTGAGAAAATCCAAGTTCACCGTACAGATTTCTGAGCCATGTTGCTTCCTGTCCAGCCTCTGAGAGAGCTACATATTCTGCTTCCATTGAGGAAAGTGCGATCATGGTTTGCTTCTTTGATTTCCATGTGATCACTCCCCCTGATCCTAGGAAGACGTAGCCAGTAGTAGATTTATGGTTGTCGGCATTTGCGAAAGTGGCATCAGCATAACCATGGAAGAGGTTATTAGTATTAGTTTCATCGGGGATTTTTCTATAAGTTATCCCCAGAGTTTTTGTACCTGCTAGGTACCTGAGTATCCACTTTATTGCACTGTGGTGTTGAAGACCTGGGTTAGCGGTGTAAGCAGCTAGTTTGTTGACTGCGAAGCTAATATCCGGTCTTGTGGAATTTGAGATGAATTGTAAACACCCCAGCAATCTAGCATATGAATTGCTACGATTTAATTCATTGTTGTCTGGATTTGGTGCAAATTTAATATTCAGGTCCATAGGCATGGCAACAGGGTTCGCATCCAGCATCTCTTCTTTGCGAAGAAGATTCTCAATATATTTTTGTTGAGAAATGGAAATAGAATCGTCGGTACACGTTACTTCAATGCCGACAATCTTGTGTGGTTTCCCTGGATCCGTAACTTCCCATTCTGAGCTTAGCGCATTCTTCATGTGATCCATCATTTGATCCGATGATGCGAATAGAAGCGAGTCGTCAACCCAGACAGTTAGAATACCATATTCACCACCGTCTCATCAAATATATGCACATGGATCCGATGTCAAGCATTGATAATTATGATCCTTGAGTTTCCCATCAAGTTCATTGTTCCATTTGTGTCCAGCTTGCTTTAATCCATATAATGGTTTGACCAGCTTACAAACTCAGCCCATTCCATCTTCATATCCTTCAGGTTGCCGCATGTAGATAGTTTTGGGTAATGTGCCATTGAGATATGCGCCTTTGACATCCATTTGTTGCAATTTCAGGTTTTGCATCGGTACTAAAGCCAGAATTGCGCGCAGAGTGTCCATTCTAACCACAGGCAAAAATGTTTCCATATAATTGTACCCTGGACGCTGCACGCATCCTTTGGCCATGAGTCTTGCTCTGTACCTGATTACTTTTCCTTCTTTGTCACGCTTCTTGATGAATACCCATTTATTAGCGATTGGGATTGCATCAGGTGGTTTTTCAACAAATTCCCAAGTCCCATTCTCTTTTAGTAAGTCGAGTTCGGCTTGTATGGCATTTTCCCATTCTGGCCAATCGGGGGAATTCTTGGCATCTTTGAGGCTCATCATTTCGTCTCCAGCAATTATTGCATAAACTTCTTCCATTCTAAGAAAGTCGTCTTCCTTTTCTTCTACTGAATAAGGATCTTGAAGGTTTCTATAATTGATACGAATTCCATGAGTCTTCCGTGGAGCATTTATGTCTATATCATCCTCCAATAAATTTCTTTTATGCTTTTTGCTGCCAGGATCAAGAGTCAGAGTTATATCATCTGAGCCTGTTACACCCATAGGCGGCGCATCCCCCACAGACTCCCCCTTGCATTGACTATCGGGTGTGATGTTGATGCCCTCGGGGATTGGAGTCGATTCTGGGAGTGTCATCTGCTTGAAATTTCTTGAGGTGAGGACGTTGTGCGTTTTGGTGTTATAATATTTTACGGCCCCAGCGCCATCTTCAAAACCGATGTAAACACACCGCTTGGATTTTGCCTGCATTTTTCGATCCACATTTTGCCCCTGTAATAAAATCCATACAGGTGCACCAAATTCACGTAAATGAGAGACGTTTGGTCTTTTATTATACCAGCCTTCATACGGTGTAGATCTCAGCAAATGTTTGGTGAATGATCAGTTATGGAGATAAGCGGCATGCAGGACCGCGTATTCCCAGAGAAATTCGGGAAGGTCATTGGCAATTATCATTGCATGAGAGAGTTCAACCAGTGTATGGTTCATCCATTCGGCAATACCATTCTGTGAAGGTGAATACGGTGCAGTGTAATGAATTTCCATACCGCGTTCCTTACACCAACTTTCCAACTTCTCGTTTACAAATTCTTTCCCATTGTCAATTTGAATACCCTTTGGATTCCTCCCTTGAGTCTTCAAATGTGCCAAATAATTTATTATGGCTTGTGTTGCATCAGATTTCTGCTTGACGCATTCGATGGTTGCAAATCTCTTGGCATCGTCCACAAATAACAAGTAGTATTGATTGCTGTTGATCGATTGGATCGCGTACTTTCCCCATAAGTCAATATGCATCAATTCACCGGGTTCGGTATTTCTGATTGATGATTTTGGGAACAGTTTGACATGTTGTTTCACCTCTGTGCACACAACGCAATTGGGCTTAGGGGAGTCCTTGTCCACAATAAATCCATCAACCATTTTTCCATCCAATAATTTTTGAAGCCCGGTATATCCAACATGTCCAAAGTGTCGATGCCATGTTTCCCATGTAGGTAGCATATCATTTCCGATGAATGTTTGATGAGGTTGGATTTTATTGCATTGTGTGGGAGGTCTTATAACCATCTTCATGCGATATAGATGTTTGCATATTTTTGTTCCTTGCGCTACCGGCATTCCATCTTTTGTGATGAGTGTGATTATTCCATTCCCACCATTGTAGCGTCCGCCAGCTGCATCCCATCGCCCCAAGGAAATTAAATTACTTCGTGTTCCAGGCACATGAAGAACGTTCTGCAAACGCAGAATATATTCAGTGCTGTTGCACGTTGATTTTAATTCAACAGTTCCGCGCCCTGAAATTAATGCTTCTTTACCGCCTACACCTGTTATGGAAATATTCCTCATAGGTGTGTAATTGGTAAATGCTTCTCTTTGATGCGTAATGTGAGATGTTGTTGCCATGTCTGCTAACCAATCATAATAGATCAATCGCTCATCATTCGCATCAGCATTACAAGCATCATAGGTATCGAAGTTGTACTGCTCTTCATTTGCTTGGAATGTAATATATTCTTCTGCCACATTTGTTTCTTCTGCATCCTTCTTTTTCTTCTTTGCCTTGTCCTTTACCTTCTTCTTACTCCAGCATTTATCTGCTTGATGTCCGATCTTTCCACAGTTCCCACATTTGTTCCCTTCAAATTTACGGCATTTGGTTGTCCAGTGTCCAGCACATTTACAATGATCGCAATAAGGCCATAAGGAGGATTTTCGATCAGAGATTCAATCTTCTAGGGATTTACTAGCACTGTTGGCATTCTGGGTTTTCACCAGATTTATGCTCCCTATAGTACCATTTTTATTATTCCCATTATTAGATCTGGTATCTTGTATTCCTCCCATAATAGTCCAATAAATGCATCAGAGGTTAAGCGCCATTTAGGGTCAGGATCATTTGGATTGTTGGCGTTCCCACTATAAGGTTCAACATAGGTATGCCACGATGAAGGTAAGGACGCAGATATGATCGCTTTAAAGCACGTGTCAGAGACATGAAATTCCTCATTAGGAAATCTGTTTATGCGGTCGCAATATGATGTGAGAACATCCAGATGTTTTAGGAGGTCGTCAGCGTCGAGTAATTTGGTCTCGTATAATAGGCATTGAATATGATTAACAGTTTGATGTGCCTTATTTTTGTGAGTTACCGAGAGTGCAGAGTACATTTCTTTTGCAGAGTTTTTGGACCCAACATGGTTTATTTGCGAGGAGGTGATGTTATGAATAATAATTTGTTGTGCCCAAGAATCGTTCTTGTACCAGTTGTGTGTGCCTTTGGGATCGGTACTCTCATTAGGGCATTTGACATCCCCTCTAACATACCCAGCAATATCGCAATTGAAAAATACCCTCTTCATTCTCTCTTTCCATTTGTGCCAGTTCTCATCCATTAAGTGGTCACGATCAGCGATTCTGTTTACATTCGAATATTCTTTGGTACGAATTAGTTTGATAGATGGTAAATCTTCATCTTCATTGAGTTCTCCAGTGAGCACATTGGTACTGCTGTGATAGACCCTTTTTGTACATTTAGGAGGTGTATCTCTTGTTGTTGTTCCCCTTTCTCCTCGACATCAGGAGTATTTGTCATAGTAGTAATTGTTGCCTAGAAAAATCCGCCAGGGCCCATAACCTATTGGAAATCAGGCTGGGAAACAAACAGAGAAGAGATAATTCTCTTAGAGACAAGTGGGGGAAATGAGACAAGAAACTTATTGTTATTTCTCCTATACTACGGCTGTATGTAACTGTGCTATAAATAGAACATGCATCAAAACAGCCACTCTATTAATAATATCCAGCATCCGGCCTCAGACCATGGGCTTGGATTGCCTATCCCAACATTTTCTTCGCACCTCGGATAGTTGTTTTCACAAGAGGGTGAGAGCAGTTTGCGTTGAAATCCAGATAAAGATCCTTGAGAAAGTGTCATACCCCTGTCAAATATTTTGGACCAGATGCAATAAATAGTGAGGAGTAGGCAATGTAGTGAGATAAAGTGGATGGTGTAGGGTCCAAGGGTAGTGAGTGGAGGATGCAGAAATCAAGATAGTCTCAAGCACTGGGGGCATAGTGCTTTGACATCAAGCATTCAATAGAGTTTACCTGCAGATGAAGAGCGCACACATCAAGGTCTGCCAGCTCCATGGGGGGGTGAGGTGCCCAAGGAATGGTTCTTCTCCCCCCCAATACACTCAAAAGTATGCTCTCCATCGCGCTGGCAGAAGCTCCCATGGGGGAGTAAAGCATTTGACGTGGTCCACAGGGAATTTGCTCTGGTACTCATCTATCAGAAGATGAGATACATATCAGCATGTACATTGTTTTTGCCCTCAATAAATTGGACACACAAGTCCATCCCAGTACAAAGAATGATGTCAGCAATGACCAAAAGTGGTCCATTGTGCAATGATTCAGCTGTATGAAGAGAGTTCAAGATGGCAACTGAATCTAGACTATCCATCCAGATGAGAATGCAATGGAGAGGTCTTGGTAGGGATCCTGCATGATGAATAGCAGATGTGATGGCAAGGAGCTCAAGGAAGAAGATGTCAACTTTTGCACCCAAAGGTAGAGGGTTGATGGGGTAGATAAAGCCTATGTTGGAGTAGACAAATGCCAAAGTGTTGCAAAGACTCGCATCTGTCCACATCACCATATCAGCATCAAGATCTGACCATAAACCCATATCAGTAAAGTAGATCTGTAAGGGGCCTAGGGGGGACTCAGGGGCCCTGTGTGTTTCTCCTATTTTTTACATTCATCCTATATTTTTCCTCACTCCATTTCCTTCTATTCTTCATTTTCTATGATTTTTCCTTATTTTATTACTAGTTTCCCTTTCTATCACATTTGTGCATGTTGACAGTTTTATATTTAGAGGCAGAGCACCCCTTCTGACATCTACCCCTTGGTATGATGTCATTTGGCAGCCTTGATCTGCCTATCTCCACCTTTTCTATTTTTAGATTATTATTTGATTTTTGCAGTCTTCACATATACTGGGCATTGGCAAAGGGGTCCTCAGAGTTTTCTCTTTGGATTTCCCTTTGCTAGAGGCTGAGGTTGCCCTTATAGTAGAAAACTCTCTCCTAAGGCCCAAAATCACAAACGCACTGCCCAAGGTAGGCAGGTACAGAGTGGATAACACTTCCCAAAGCTCCACAGACTCCCTACACACTGTTTCCAACAGTCCTGCCTTTAGTGCACCCCCATTTTCGCCTAATGTGCCCCCTAGCACCATGGATGCATCAGAGCACCTCAATGCACTTGAAAGGGATGTTACCAGAATATGTGCACAAATTGATTCACTTAAATCTATGATCGAAGACTTTGTCAGAACCCTTCAGACCAGCTCTATGACTAATATTCCCCCCATTGCAACTCCAAGCACACCCAACAATGATGTGCTGCTTAACGCACCCACTAAGGAGTGCACCCAGATCAAACCATCTCCCCCCACTGAATTTAATGGCATGCATGTGCAGGGTGTGCATTCCTTAATTCCTGTGAGTTGTACATCAGTCTCCAGTTGCATCAATTTGTTGATGAGGCTGCAAACATTTATTGGGCCTTCACATACATGAAATCTGAACATGCCTATCTCTATGTTGACTGTATTCTGTGCCAAACTAATGAGCTCAGTTCTCTACCTTTCTCCACTTGGGGTGACTTTCGAGCAGAGTTTGTATGCCACTTTTGTCCCCTCAATGAGCACCACCAAGCAGTGACACAGCTCGAGTCATCCTCTTACCATCAGGCATGTCAATCTGTGGATGATTATATCGATGAGTTTAAGGATTTGGTGGACATGGTGGAAGGATGACAGGGCATCCAACACTAAGGTAACACAGAACTAAAGTGGAATGGAATATATTGTTCGTGGTACAAGATGAGGATACAATGTGTGGTTGATAATGGTTATAAAGGGTATGTCAGGTGATCATGTGTATTAGGTAAGAGATACTCTTACACTCTCCCATGTATTAAAAAATTGCTTACGGTGCCAGTTTGCATACACTTCTGTATCTGCGACCTCTCATTTTGGTAGCCACAAATCAGCCCCTGGATCGTATCCTAGCCACCTGACGAGGAACTGTTTTCCATGGCCGCGAGTTCACTGCTCCACAATTCAGTCAATGAAATATTCTGTTTTGCCCTCAGCCATCACTATTGGTCCTGGACATTCCAGCGTGCATGACAGGAATAGGTTGGGGTCGTTCTCTATAAATGGGCAAAGCAAAGAGGAATGGAAGGTGTGGTGGATTTTTGTTGCTTCAGAGAGTAGTAGTGTGTACATGGAAGAGTCAGGGTACACTTGGGTTACTTTGAAAGGCCCATCAAATCTGGGCATAAACTTTGCCACCCAGCCATCTTTCACTGTATTCCCAACATCTGTGGGCTGTTGCAAGTAATATGTGGTCGCCCACTTCAAATGTTGGGTCTGGTGCACAGTCTTTGTTTGCTTGGAGGGCTTGGCTTATCTTTGCTGCCATCAGTGAGTCTTTAGCATCCAGGATGTTGTCTGTCAATTGATTGATCACCGCTTGCACTGTATCTTTTCCATCTGAAGTAGGCATGCAGGTTTCTGTATTGATGTTTGTGGGTGTAGGTGTTGCAGATGGGTTCATGGGCGGTGCTGAGTCTTCTGTCACAACAAGGGGGGGGATGAGGCATGGGGAGTGTGCTGATTTGAGCATAAATGGTGTGTAGCCAGTAGACATGTTAATTGTGTTCATAATGTTGAATTGTACTTTGGGCAGGGCCTTGACCCAGCCCATTTGATTGCATTCTACATGAAATCTTAAAGCCTGGACCATAGTTTTGTTTGAGCATTCCAACACACCATCCATCTGGGGGTGGTAGGCCATTGACATTTTGTGTTTGATACTGGACAGTTTCATCAAGGCTTTCCAGAAGCAGGAAATGAAGAGTTTGTCGCAGTCAGTTATCAATTCGAGGGGGCAGCCATTTTCACAGAACCACTTATCGAGAAAGATAGTCGCAAATTCTTCAGCTGTCATGTTCATGTTGCAAGGGGCTATTTGGATATCAGCACCAAGTCTGTCAGTCATGGTCATGATTGTGTTAAACCCATCATCTTTTGGAAGTGGTCCTACAAAGTCAATTGTGACTGAGTTGAATCTTTTGTCAGGTACAAATAAGGGATGAAGGGGACCTGCAGGTTTCACTGTTTGGTTTTTGTTGCATTGGCAGTCTATGCAAGAGGGTATGTAGGTGTTGACAAGATCCCTGCACATGTTGGGCCAGTAGAAACTGGCCTGTAAGGCATTGTATGACTTCTCACTGCTGAAATGACTGAGATTGTCGTGTGCAAGGTGGAAGAGGGATTCTCTCAGGTCCTTATGCTTCGGTATGATCAGTCTTCATCAGCCCATTTCTGGAGGTGATGTCCAGTTTGTGATCTGTCATTCCATGGGCGAGGTCGGAAGTGAGCACTTTGCACCAGGGGTCAACATGATATCCATCTTTTATATCTTGTACAAAGGAAGGGTCAGAGTGTATCTCCAAAATGCCTGCAATGATACTGGATGGATTATCTACAGTGTTTGGCAGCCTTGACAAGGCATCTGCTATGCAATTGTCTTCCCCACTGACATAGTTGATGTTGCAGTCATATTGGGACATATACTCCATCCAACATGCTTGTCATTTTGATAGTTCTTTCTGTATCTTGAAGTTCTGGAGGGTGTGGTGATTGGTGTAGACCGTGAAATGTGAGCCTAAGAGGTCACTTTGCCATTTCTTGAGTGCATGAATGATCGATAACATCTCCTGTTTGTGGACAGGGTAATGCAGCTCCGCATCATGTAGTTGTCAGCTCTCGAAGGCAACAGGTCTCACACTCTCCCATGTTGGGCCAAAGGATAAGATGGCACCCATCCTTTGTTGTGATGCATTGCATGTGACAAAAATTTTGTTAGCGCCAGGGTTGTGGTGGTTGATTGTGGTCAGGCAATCGTGAGAGACTACTAAAGCTTTGATTGACTCAAAAGTGTGATGATGTTCTGATGTTCACACTGGGAAAACCAAGTTACATTCATTATGGGTCAGTGGTGTTAGCAGGGATGTGTGTTCTGCTAGGGTGGGCAGGAACACAGAAATGTATCGCACTAGTCCAAGGAAATGCCACACTTCTTTTGCTGAAGTGGGGGTGGGCCAATTTAAGATGCATTCGACTTTTGAGCTGTCCGCCTCAATGCCACGTTGAGAGATTGTGTGACCCAGGAAGTTCAGTTCAGTGTTGAAAAGGCTGGACTTTTTGGGTGAACAGTACAAGTGTGCCATGCACTGAGCTTCAAGTATGAGGGATACATTTTGTTCATGTTCTGTGAGTGATTGGGACCAGATGATTATATCATCCAAATAGACATGACAGACGCGTCCTATCAAGTCTTTCAGTGCCATCATCACACGTCGTTGGTGTGTTGCTGGTGAGTTCCAGAGACCCATGGGCATTACTACCCACTCCCATAATCTGAATGGTGTCAAAATGGTCAGGATGTATGAGCATTTGAAAGAAGGAATTTGTCATGTTGATCTTGCCCCAGATCTTGCCTTTAGCACAGTCAGCCAGGATATCATCGATGCATGGTAATGGGTAGTTGTCAGGGACTGTTGCATGGTTCAGATTCTGGTAATCATTTACCCAGTGTGGTAGAATGGTGAAGTCTGCCTTGGGTATTATGAAGGATGGGGAGGTGTACTGCAAACATGAAGGCCTGATTCGTCCTGCAGTGTAATGTTGTTCTATCAGGGTTTTCCACCCGTCACAGTATTTGCATGGGCAGGAGTACACTCTGGTTGTGGAGATGGGGACTCCTGGCTTGACTTTGATGTGGTGATAAACATTGATGGGGAGGTCCTGAACATGTGGGATGTTGGTGGGGAAACAGTCATTGTATTTCTCTTTGTATTGTTGGTTTAATTTGTGCAAGCATGATTCTGCCACTAGTTGTTTGATATGTGTCTTAATTAGGCCTACAATGTTGAGGTCACCTATTGTGTGGGTTTGCATGTTGAACTTAGCGGGTTGTTCCTCAAAGCATAGTAGTAATTCACAATGGACGAGTTTATGAAGGTTGTGCAGTTTTTCATAACTTTCTTTGATTAGATGAGCTTCATGCCTATGGCAAATGGACACAGGTGGACTGTGACCAGGTCAAGAGACTTCAGGTGGGTTTAGAAGATCAAAGGCAGCATCTTTTGCTATAGCGGTACATAATTCTGCATTGACTACAATTTTGTTCTTAAGGAGAAAGTCGAGGCCAAGAATGATGTTGGTCTGAAGGTTGGGACAAATGATGGTGTTCAATGTGTGAGATTTCCAGCGTGCATCAGGCAAAATTAAGTCCAGTCTACAATATTCAGTTAACAGAACAGGATGAGGCTTCGGTTGGCCAGTGATGAATGCAGTGGATACAGTGATAGGCTTGAATAATTTGCGAGGAATGAGTCCATAAAGTTTGACCATGTCTTCAGAGATCAGAACTGGGGATGCACCATGATCAATCACCACTTTTATCAGGGATGGTGCACAGGTGAAAGGGGGATCAATGCAGCAATTCCACCAAAGGTGTTCAGGGAACAGGGAAATAGGGAAAGGTTCGACGTACTCATTGAATTCATCCGAGTTTACAAAGTCCTCATTGACAACGTCTTCCTTCATGTCTGCACCAAAGACGGCGGCGACAGGGGCATTACATGCTTCAAAGGCTGACTTGGCTCGCAGAGCATGTGCGGCAGTGACCTTCTTGCATGCTTCTAAAGAGGGGCAGTCATTGGTGCAGGTGCAAGAGAAATGTCCAGCATAGAACATCCTGCACTTGTAGCAGCCTTGGTGCTGGTTGAGGTCTTTCTCGGGTTGGGTAAGCTTGGGAAGTGCCACAAAGCCAATGAACTGTGCTGTGGGGATGGTGTTAGAGGACAAGGTGTTTGTTGTAGTAGTGGGGTTCGAGGTCTGGGGATAATTAGAGTGCTGAGACAATTGATTAAGTTTTGCCACAGTCTTTGTGGCTTGAGCTATGCTGGACGTGATTTGCTTCTGATGAGTGGTGAGCTGTACATCAAGGATAATAATGTGGTGAATCCATGCTTCAATGTCCTCAATGGCATTGAGTTCCTTCTTAGCAGCATGGTAAGCAAGGCAAAGGGCAGGGTTCAGGTGTGCAATGAGGTGGGCACAGAAATGTTCTTTGGGGATGTGCTGTAAGGAGTTGGCCACTTCAAGCTCATTGTTGGCCTTGCAGATAGAGATGGACCATTCATAGAACTTGTGCTCCCCTTGATGGGTGATGAGTTCCTGGATTAGTTCATCCTCCCAGTCAATCGTGAGCCATTTCCATTTGATTTTGAGCATGAATTCTGCAAAGCTGAGGCTGGTGAGACAGTTACTATCAGATTTGATCCAAGACTGCATGAATTCCAACTCAAAAGAGTATATGATATGTCTGACTTGTTTGTCGGGGGGAATTTCCTTGTATACAAAGAATCGCTTGCAGGCATAGTCAAATTTGCAGAGGTTGGTGACAGTAAGGGAGCCCGCTGATAACAAAGGTGGTTGGCTCGTCAAAGCTTGTGAGACAGTAGCAGGGGCATAAGGCAGGGCAGTGATATATGGGTCAACAGGTCTCATGGTACAAGAGGGCGTGCAGGGAACAGTGTCAGAGTCAGAGGAATATGAGCGAGGGTGGCATGTTCATGTGAGGTTTGTGTGTTGGGGACTTGTTTGTGGGGATGGGGTCAGGGGTGGCAGTGGCGAGGACGGCAGAGTGATATTGTGCTCCAGTATGCCTAGTTGGGCATGATGAGGTGGGGTGAATCTGTCTGGGATTACAATGAGACGAGGTTTATATCAAGGATGATGTTTGGCAGGGTATTCATTGAAAGAAGGCATTGCTTCTTTTTAATGACAGGCAGGCAGGGCGGGTAGAAGTTACAAAGTGTGATAGGCTGATGGGTTTCCAAAGGGGGTTACACAGTCCACTGGTGTGTTGTTTCTCTCGAGATTGAATAGTCACGATATGGTAGGGGGGTTCAGGGTTGTAGGGAGTTTAATTGTCAGGGCAGGAGGGGAGGTGCCAGGAAGTTCAGTTTGGTGTTGCTGATACTGCAATAAGTGGCTAGTAATGAATGGCTGCTTGGGTAGGGGAAACAGTAAGGTAGTTTGCTCGACTTTTTAAAAAAGTGGAAGGATGACAGGGCATCCAACACTCAGGTAACACAGAACTAAAGTGGAACAGAATATATTGTTCGTAGTATGAGATGAGGATACAATGTGTGGTTGATAATGGTTATAAAGGGTATGTCAGGTGATCATGTGTATTAGGTAAGAGATACTCTTACACATGGCAGCTGGATATGGGAGTGGGCTACCAGTGGTGGTGAAGTTCTGATGGGGCCTCAATCAAGAAATTCAGGACCAGATTGCACAGATGTTGGAAGGGCACCCAGTGGAATGATATCTATGCTTGGTATGAAGCTGCTTCACTCTGTGATGAGAACCAACTCACAAATGCAGTGTTTAATGCTGCATTCCATGCTCCAACTACCACTCATGCACCCTACACCTTTAATCAAACCCTTCCCCACCATAACCCCATTCCTGTCTGTCAGACCCCCTGTAACAGTTAGCTACTAGTTTAGAATACTCAGGACTTATGTTGTAACCAACAGAGCAGAATCCAGTATAATTGGAAGCTATGTTGTGTACATTGTAAGTAAAGAAGTAATACCATAAACAAGTATCAACATGGTAATAATAGAGTCCTTGGGTTATGTAATATGTAATGGGGTGCCTGTTACATACCCCCATTTGAGATTGCCTCCAGGGAATTTAAAGCAAAATAGAGGATGATTTTTTTGAAAGAGAAACATAAGAAGAATGAAAGTGCCCTCATCATTGTCACCCCAGCCCTGCATACCATCGAAGATTGTTGAGTATGGTTACTCAACACATTATGCGCTGATTGGGGCAGTGAATTAGGTGATGGAGCCTGTGTTGGAGATAGCAGTGGAGGGCCGCAGCATTTTTCCAGTGAGCTCACGAGGAGTGGCCAATGCACCAGCGAGGAGCCACTTGAAGTCTAGGAAGCAGGACTTGCCAATCCCATCATCTTCTCAGCTCATCAAATATTGGATGCGAGTGATGTCGTGGTAAGTGGGGCACAACCAACTGTCCCATTGTGGTATAACCACAGGTTCTCCACCAATATCCAGTTGTTGTAACCGTTTGCAGTCGGTGTTGCAATAAAGTTCATGGAATGGCCTGGCCCACAAGTGTGAATGATGATTCAAATGGTGAAGGCTGAAGGTATATGCATGGTCGATCCATTGTGGGGGTATCCTGTGACGAATAAGATGCTGGGTTACCATGTCCATGGTGATATTGGATACCAATTTGTCGGCGTAAGGGTGAATGGTGAGACTATCACCAGAACATTCGATGAACAGGGTGGGGTGTTTGGATTTGATGAATTCCAAGTATCAATGGCTTTGCAGTAGTAACCAGGGAGGGCAACTACACATCCATAGACTCGCATAAAGTCGGATCGAGCGGTTACAGTGCAGGGGCCAAGTGCGCATCCCAGCGAATACCCAAATACGCTGCGGCAATCTGCTTGAAGGGCCATGTTCATGGCGACACCATGGGTGGCATTACTGCTACCCAATCATCCATGGTGCATGATGTACTGGGCCATCATATCAATGTCCAGTAACTGTTCCACCAGTATGGGGGCTAGTCCAGCACCACCGGTCTTGTTACGGCGATTACTCGTGAATGCATACTTGTCACGATGTATAGGGAAATCCTCCCATAATTGGCAATTGTTTGGAAATGGCTTTTGGATCTTGTGAAGGAAGACATCATCCTTCAAGACCTCATGCATGGCCAGGTCCCATAGCTCCAGTATGAAACCACCAGAGATGCGATGAAACTCGATCAGCAATTGGTAGGCTTCAGCATGGTCGGTGGTGGACTCTTTGCGGTCATTGACAGATCATACTCCTCGAGAGACTTCATAGGGATTCATAGGGAACCCTCATGGTAGATAGGAATACAGATGGCGATCACTGTCAGTCATATATGGTGCATCCATGTGACCCTCAAAATTGGTTGCTACAACGGCAGTTTTTCCAGCGTACATGCAATTAGATTTGACAGAGTAGAAGATGCATCAGCTAGTCATCATCCACAATTCATTGTCCTGCTCATGTTTTCCATTGACAATGATCATGCCGAGTCCATCTGGTACATGACCAGGTCGACTTTGTGCATAACATGCTTGGCTTTCAGCAAATTCCTTCTTCCTGACCTCTCTGTTGTTGTTGTTGTCGCTGCTCTGGTCATCTGAACTAAGTTCAGATTCAGGGTCCTCCTTGTTAGACTGGGAACTGTCAATGATTGGTTCGTTAGGCCTGACTAAAGTTGGTTTCAAGGCCGCTGGAATGTGAACCACCAGGGGAGCAGGCACAGGAGCAGGCACAGGGGCAACTACAGGTGTAGATGCAGGAATGGGACTGGGTACAAGTGCAATTGTAGATGGAGGTGCAGGTCGAGATGTTTCATTACTGCTCGAAGCTTTGGACGAGTAGTCTGGCTGATAGATATCATGACGAGGCCATCAATCAGGTACAGGTACGCTAAGTACTCGAGGCATAGGAGATGAGAGTCTCTGCAGTGCCAAATCTCATTGTGCTGGGGACGGGGTTCTCCATCTGGGAGGTGAACATCGATGTGGTGGTGGTGAGTCCTGTCGTCTATATGGTGGAGATTCCCATCGGCATAGTGGTGATCGTGATCGTGGATGGTAACAATCACCTCTTTGAACTGGGGATGGGGGTGGTTGTTGCGTTCGGTATTCGTTTGCCACTCACCGAGGCGGAGGTGGAGGTGGTACCTCCATGGGTCATTCCTGGCCACATACCTTGTGAGGTCGATGGTCTTCATCTTCAGGGCTCTGGTTGGTGGGAGATATTGGGCGTTTCTGTGACTCGTTCATCATTTGAGATGCCAAGGTTATGGTGGTTTGTTTCGCTCAATCTACCTCTCCCTGGAGTCCATCGATCTTATCAAGTAGTTGCTCTACCACCACTTGAGCTAGGATGTCTTGTTGTAAAAATCCTGTGAATGTCCCATCTATTCCAACCTTTTCCAATCGTTGAGTGAGTCCCTTGATTGTATTGTCCATTTCAGGTAAGGCCTGATCCTGTTGATCATTGATTTGGCTGCACAATGGTTCATCAATGTCCATAGCATTGTACATTCATTGGGTGGTTTGGCATGCTGGTGATCTTGATCGTCCACATTGGTATCGTTCTGGTGAGTATTGGTTCCGTTTTCCCCCTGCAGAGTTCACTCTGGAACTCTGCTGACTCTGTCCTGTTCCTCTGCTACAGCTATCATTACTGGAGGTGTGAGAGTAGGATCGTTGCATTTTGATGTGTTCAGGTCTTGATTGATTTTTTGGTGTACAAGTTGTTGTGTTGATTGTAAGAGAAGAAAAATTTAGTTGAAAAATGTTTTATGTGTTTGAGTTGGGTTATGTAATTTTCCATGGTCTGGATATTTTCATGACTGGTCATTTTGAGTATCTGGCTAATTGGATGGCCATCAAACACCTTGAAGTTCAAGGTACTGGTCCAGTGCTTCATGTTCCTTGCACGAGCTTAATGGCTCCCAGGTGGTGTCGCCCAACGATCATTGAACCTCGAATTCAAGGTCCTTTTCTCCGGTCCATCGGTGTCCTATTAGGTCTTCCACAAACCATTCCTGGTCATCCAGTGTCCCAAAGTCGTATGGTTCTGGATGAACTCTGTTTGGGAACATGGCGTCGTCATTTGCATGGTATGGCCGTAATAATGATACATGGAAAGATAGAACAATCCGTTGAGCCTGCAGTGCCGTAGGTAATTCCAATCCATATGTAGATGTACCAGGTTTCGCCTTGAGGATCTTATATGGTCCAATAAACTTTGGGCATAGTTTACATGCTTGTCCCGATGGCAGGTTGAGGTTTTTTGTGGATAAGAATACTAAGTCTCCTTTAATAATCTCTGGCTCATTTGCTCGTTTGTTATTTGCATGGTAAGTTTGGAATACCCGTGCTTCAATGATGGCATCGTGCATGTCAGCTAGATTCTGGAGAGCTTGTCTTGCAAATTCCCTTATCCCTTTAGGTATGGCGTCGCCCAATCGTATCTCGTGAATCATGGATGGAATGTATCCATTGTTCAATTCAAATGGGGCGTATTTGGTAGTTCCCGATATGCTGGCATTAATTGCAAATTCTGTGAGGTCAATCCTGTCAATCCAGTCCTTCTGATCGTTACAAATGATCATACAAAATATTTGTCCGATGTTATGATTGGCGCATTCAGTCTGGCCATCCGTTTGTGGGTGATATGATGTAGACATCAGTAATTTTGTTCCTAACACTTTGTGGAGTTCATGCCACCACTTCGAAGTGAATTTCGCATCCCTATCACTTATGATTGAACTTGGGAGTCCATGTAGGCATACAATCTCTTGTCGATATATCCATAATAATTCAGATGCCTTCATCTTGGTATGAACTGGGACGAGATGGACCATGCTAGTCATTCGGCATATAATAACCCAAAGGTAATTAAAGCCTTTCACCTCTGGAAATGGGCCTATAAAATCCATTCCAATGGAATCCCATGGTTTAATTGGAACTGGTAAGGGATGGAGTTTCCCAAAAGGTTTTGTGTTATGTCCTTTTGCTCATTGACATGCTTCACAAGTCCAGCAGAATTCGCGAGTATCCTTACTCATAAGGGGCCACCAATACCATTGCCTAATGTACTCATTTGTTCATTGGTCCCCGAAATGCCTGAGGGTGGCATGGGCTTGGTCCAATACTTGTGTTATGGTATTCCAATTATGAGGTATGCAGACGACCTCAGCGAGATGTTGGTTTTTTCACCAGATAAGGTTGTCCTTGATGATAAACTCAGCATGCTCATTGGGGTTGTCCAAGATAAGTGCAAATAACTTATCATCTTTGTATCTGGCTTGAATTTGTTTGATAAACTCTTCATTTCCCCAGGTTGTTGGTTTAGCATTCGATGTCCATTTGAATAGTGACTCAGCCAGTGTAAGGTCATCTTCATTGGTTGGCAACACTGACTCATTAGGTACCTTCTTGGACATGGATGGTGCCTCCGCGATGTTGGATGCCTTATCAGTGATGCATTGGTTTGCTTTGGCCATTATTTTAGCTTCTAAATCTCGGGTTTCTTGTTGTTCTTGTAGGTGCTTGCTACGATGAATCTCCATACTATGAATGGCTCATAATTCGATTATTTTCAACGTAACTTCTTGGTAGTGTTGCACCGGTAGGTCATCCCCAGTGGGGTCAATCCGAGTATCGGCTTGTATGTATTTGTAAGGTTGATGGCTATCGGTTAAGGTATCACTCTTGTAATACTGTGATAGGCAGTCGGCCACCTTATTAAGTTCACCTTTAATATAGGTGATGTTGAAGTCGAATTGAGAAAGATAATCCGTCCATCTCTGTTGCCGACTTGAAAGATTCATTTGAGTTTGGAAGAATTTGAGTGCCTTGTGGTCCGTGATAATGTGTATCCAATACCCCATTAGTTTATCTTCCCATTTCAATAATGCTTCAAGAATAGCAAGAGTTTCCAACTCATGCATGGTGTAATTGTGTTGAGTGGTGGTAAATTTCTTCGACATAAATCCAGCAGGACAACAATTCTGCCATGTAGGTCCCTGGCTGTACATCACTCCTATGCCTGATTTTGATGCATCACATATAAGCCATATGGGTTCATCTCAATGTTTTGGGTTGATAGGTGCAATGACTGGTGTCTTGTAACATATGCATTTGATCATATCGAGGCACCATTGGTGGATCGGTCGCCAATGGAAGGGGGTTCCATTTTGTGTCATAGCCAGTAGAGGTCTGGTATATGATGTGATGTCTGGAAGGAAGGTGGCTAAGTAATTTACCAAGCCTACGAAACGCTGGATGTTGTTATAATTTTGTGGAGTGTGCCACTCTCTAATGCGAGACAATTTGTCAGTGTCTGCGTGTATGCCATTCTTGTCAATTATGTGTCCGAGGCAATCGATCCGTTCAGCATACAGTTTGCACTTCGACCACTTGAGATATAGTTGATTTGATTTAAGATGTTCAAAGACTATGCGAAGGTGAGCTTCATGTTCTTCAGGTGTTTTTGAGTATATGAATATGTTGTCCAAGTAAACATGTAAGAATTTACCAATGACATCTCTGAATATGGATGTCATAAGTTGTTGAAATGTTGCTGGTGCATTACAGTTGCCTTGCTGCATGATGTTGCTGATGTAGGTTCCTGCAATCGTAGCGAATGCAGTCTTTCCTACATCCTCTTTTCATACTCAGACTTGTTCGTATGCATCAGATAAGTCAACCTTTGAATGAATTCTGGCCCAGGCCACGTCTTCTCAAATAATGTCCTGGTCTGGTAAAGGGGTAACATCTTTTATAGTGTTGTCATTGTGTTGTCAAGCATCCACCATGGTTCATAAGTTCCCATCTTTCTTGCTCAGACATAACATTGGTGCCGCTTGGCTCACAGATCGTGGTTCCCACCATCCCACATTCATGTATCTATTGATCTTCTCATGGAATTGGTTGCGTAGAGAGTGCAGTACTCTCAGTAAGTGGTAGCGGTATTGTTTATTGTCATCAATAAGGTGAATCTTGTGATTTACCTCTCTCCACGGTGGTAATTGATCTCGGGTTCCCCCTAGAATATCTATGAATTCATCATGCCATTGTTGTCGCAATCGTGGGTAGTCTTCTTCAGTAAGTCCCGACTCTCTGGACTTGCCTTTCTGCTTATGATGTTTGAATTCCTTGCATCGTCCTTCGTATGGGTCTGGTGGTTTCTTAGGTTTGTGGAACCTAGCATGAAGTGTCTTGAAGTCCTGTGCCGAGTTGGTCTTCTGAGGTTGTAGTTGTATCGAGTTTTGTTTTCTAATGCGATCCAGTAGGCTGGGTTGCTGGTCCATAAACTCTGAGGGTTTGGATATTTCATCACTGAGCGCGTCTCGATACTGTTCCCCCTTTGGTATTGTATGATTTCCTTCATATACTCTCATGGATGCTACCACAGCATTCCATTCATTGGGCATTCTGGGGTCATGTGGCCAGTCATATT
Source organism: Tricholoma matsutake (assembly GCA_026075535.2). Taxonomy (NCBI): domain Eukaryota; kingdom Fungi; phylum Basidiomycota; class Agaricomycetes; order Agaricales; family Tricholomataceae; genus Tricholoma; species Tricholoma matsutake. The sequence goes on along the minus strand of AP026540.1, from coordinate 5,518,072 downwards.
GTGGTCGTGTCCCAGAATGAATGAGTACTTTGACTTGTTGTCACCTTATCTTGTTCCTCAAGGATCCTCTCCTCTTTGTTTGTAATCATGTCTTCTACTTTTACCTTAGACAATGTCGGTTGACACTGTTTTATGTCGATTTCATCATGGTTCTTTCTAATTTTCAAATATTTTGGTGCCAATTCTTCCCCCTGCTGAAGAGTATTAAACTCTTCCTCATTCATAAGGAGTGCATGTACTCCTTCAGGTAATGTTCTTTCATTTATTCTGTTATCATCATCCAGTATTTCTTCCAATGTTGGTTTTCCACCATGTAGTCAATTCTTCCATTTATCAACGCTGCAATATTGGTGTAGACATCCATTGCTGTTATCCAGCAAAACCTTCGCAGCAGGCATTGGTGTACCATTAACAATGACTTGTTTGTTTTCAAAATCCAATATGACTTTATTCCTGTGCATGAATGGGGTCCCAATTATCATGTCATAATGATCGAAGTTTGCGATGTCTACATAAGTATTGTTACTTATGCCCGGTGCTTCTAGCCTGATGTCCACACCATAGTTCATGGTTGCCTGGCTTCCCACTGTTCCTAACTGTAACAAATGTGGATTTGTTAGGGGGAAGACCTGGATGTCAGCCACCTGAGCAAAAGCGGGGGTAAGACCCATTGTGGTGCTCCCAGAATCCCACAGTGTCCACACCTTGCAACCACCAATGGATACAAAAGTGGCTAGGCACTCTTTTTCTTCTGGTGTATGTTCTGGTCGAGGCTTGGCTGTTTTATCCATGTGTAGGTGTACCTTCCAGAAATGGGCTTTGTCTGTATCTTTTGCTAATTTCTTTCCCTGGGTCTTGGTTGTCGATACTTGATCTGTTTCCCTGATGGCGTACATATGTTCAGTATCTGACACACGGTCATACCAGTCATTGTTGTCATAAGTGCTGATCTCGATCATCTTGTTTTTGTCGCTCTGATAATCTTGGGATCTGGTGGATTGTCGAAGGCTGTGTTCTGAGGTCTGGTCCTCCTGCACATTATCCTCGTCATCTTCATCCTTGACCACGGTGGTATGAGCTGCTCGAATGTGTAATTTATCCCATTTCAGTTTCTTACAATCTCTCGTGTAGTGTCCCAGTTCATCGCAGTTGAAACAAAGCACGTCTTCTCCAGTGGGTATGGCAGCAAGTCTGTCCTTATCCTGATGCACCTGGGGTTTATCTTGATATGTCTTAGGTGTGTGTTGGTTATCGTGAACTTGGGGCTTGAAGTTTGGTCAATTATTGCTTGAGCGGTTATTTACGAAGGTTCTAGTCTTCAATCTGCTATTGTCCTGGTTCAGTTCTGGTCTCTTCACAAATGTTATTCCAGCTCTCCGTGCTTTGTCCTCATGTCGACTCTGAGTTTTTGGTGTTTCTGTAGTATGTGTAGTACTTGTCGAATGTCGATTGTAGTGTTCCATGGTTTTCATAGCCACTTCCAGTGCTTTTCCTTCAGATACGAAGTCTTCGACGGTGTTTGCCTCCAGCGTAAGACCATTCTCCAGCATCTTTGTGCGCATTTCCCTGGGTAGGCCATGCAGGAAGGTGTCCATGATGTTGTATGCATCTGGGTATACAGACATATTCTGAGCATGATCTATGAGGGTGTCATAATATCCTTGGATGCCCAGTTTGTCTGAATGGCGTGTGGCAGTGTATGCCTCGTGGGCATCTTGCATAGTGGTTGGGTGTGTGAAACAATCATAAAGGCCAATGATTACATCCTTGAATGTCCAATGTAACTGGGATTGGTTTACGTGGATAACATGTCATGAATACCATTTCTTTGCCTCACCGTCCAGGAATTTGGGTATGCACAGCATACATTCTTGATCCCTGTCGTCTCCTCTGTATTGAATGGCTTGAAGCATTACAACTATGTTGATGAGCCAATTCTCCAAGTCTGAGAACTTGGGCAATCCATGGTATTGTCCTACAGAACCAGTATCAGCTCTGTGAACCTTCGTCCCTTCAGGGATCTTGAGGTGAACAGTAAGATGTTCTCTGCATAATTGTAGCAACCGATTGTGCATTTGTGTGCAGTGGTGTTTGGATGTCACATGTACGCCAGGTGTATGTAACCTGGCCCAATCTGCAGGTGGCATGGAGTAACCCCTATGTAAAGGACATCGATTGTTTGGTCAATCGGGGTCATCCCCTCCAGAGTCAAAACCTCCTCCACCATCGGGAGGTTTGCCATCACCACCTCCACTGCCTCCTCCATTCCTGGTTGTACCATAGGGATTACGGTGTCGGGATGAGTCGCACGGGATAACTGGTGGGTCTGGGGGTCATCTTCGATTTCCATTAGGTTGGTCATCTGTCCCATCATCATCACCATTATAATTGCTAGGTAGTCAAGTCAGTCTGGTTATCTGTGTGTAGTGGGGGTCTAACATATCAATATGACGATGCCCATTGAACATTATTCCTTGATCATCATATAATGAGTTCCCAGTTAACTCAAGGTCCTCGTTTCTAAGGTGTTGGTACACAATTCGATCCTCGATAGTACTTGCCATAGGAATTCATGCCCTATGAGGTACTTGAATCATTGGTCCAGACATTTCAGAGGTTCCCCACATGGCGGGTCGAGTAGAGTCCGTGTCCTCAGTTGGTGCTGGCTGGTGAAAGGTCATTGGGGAGGGTGTATTTTCAAATGTAACATGATGATGTCGGGTAGCCGCATCACAATGGCGATGGTAGCTGTCATTCGATTCCCCAACTTGCTGAGGTGCATTGATACTAGCAATTGCATTCTCGACAGCGGGGTCTGTGTAAGGGTATTCTGGTTGTGTATCCTGGGGTACTCAAATATCCTCAGATTTGTGCTTAAGCTGGCGTTGAGGGATCTCAGCTCATCATTCCATGTAGTCCTCCCAGTTCATTGCAGATGCCATTGATGTGATTGCGTCCATTTTCTTCAAGGCAATTCATTTCGCTATAAGGGCCCTGAATATGTTGAGGTACATATTCTTGTATACTGTCGATGATAGGTCCACCTTCTTCCTTGGGAGGGTTAGAACCTCTACCATTTGGTTGTGCACTACATGCCTGATCTTAATGTGTAGGTATTGATTCGTAAATGGGCATTCATCCCATATTAAACCTTCAGACCAGTTGAGTATGTCCATGGGGTCTTCAACTTCTATTTCCCTGTCTGATACTTCATCCTCATCCGCGTTGAGGTGGGTTGTCTCGATAGCTGGTCGTAAGTGTTCAGGTATATGAGGTAAATGGGAGGTTGAAGTCATGCATTGTTGTCCGGCTTGAGTTTCCAGAGTTTTGGGGACTTGATGCAAGGATGTGAATGCCAGCACCAGTGGGAATTGAGGATGCACATCCCTTCGGGGTGATGGGGTGAGGGGATTCAGTGTACCAGATGCACGCCTGTCACTCACTCATTGTCCAGATCCCTGTGGCTTTGGTGCTTGCATAGCAGGTCTGGTCAGCACTGGTATTGATGACGTGGGTGTATGCATCGTTGGTTTCAATCTGGGTTTGCCTTTAGAGAGTCCACTCTGGGACTCTCGTCTACCCTCGATCCTCCTACTATGGTCCATTCAGGTTGTCAAGGTGGTTTTTGAGGAGTAGAGGGTGGTTGTACCCCATCGGCTTGTGTTGATGTTTGTTGTATAGTGGTCGCAGTCATCATTCTCATTGTTGCATCACTATGTTTGTTGTCAAAAGGGTTAATAAAATTCTGTTTATTTATGTTGGTAAGCTCGTAGCTTCCAAATAGCTGTTAAGCTCAAAAAAATGTAACAGTTAGCTACTAGTTTAGAATACTCAGGACTTACATTGTAACCAACAGAGCAGAATCCAGTATAATTGGAAGCTATGTTGTGTACATTGTAAGTAAAGAAGTAATACCATAAACAAGTATCAACATGGTAATAATAGAGTCCTTGGGTTATGTAATATGTAATGGGGTGCCCGTTACACCCCCACACCAGCCATCAATGTCCCAGTACCAATGGATGTTGATGTAGCCTGCAGCTGTGCATGTAGGTTGGATCTCTGCTACTGCTGTAGGGAAACTGGGCACAGGGCCGGAGCATGTCCCCATCATCAGGATATCCGCATGCTTACCCCCAAGGGGCAAGATGAACTCCTCCAAGACCTGTTGGTGCTTGTAGATGTCAAGGAAGCAAAGGATCAGGTTGCAGAGGAGATCAAGTCAGAAGTTGTAGAGGAGCAGGATTTTTCTATTTGCAGCGAGTGAATTGTATGCCCTCACTGCCTGTCCATAACCACTTGGAAGTTTTGTCAGTTGAGTCCCCAGAAAATGAATCTATTTCCATGACTGTTCCCCTCTCTGACCCTTTGAAGTTGGCTGAAGATGTACCTGCTCTTCCCATCTTGACAGTACAAACTCTACCTTTGTCAGGACAAGTGCGAGTTTGAGAAGACCAAGATCGAGTACCTTGGCCTGATTATCTCGGAGGGTCAGGTGGAGATGGATCCTATCAAGGTGAATAGGGTTGCAGCTTGGCTGACACCCACAAACAAGAAAGAGGTGCAGTCTTTCCTGGGCTCCATCAATTTCTATCAGTGTTTTATCAAGGATTTCTCACATCTAGGGTAAAGCATGGGTGTGGGTCAACCTGCGGTAAATGGGTATGGTTGCCAAAATGCCATACCTGTTGCACACCATACCCGTTTTGGCAGTGTCATGGTTATTAAGTCACCGGCCACAGAAGTTGCCAGTCATTGATCGACATAATTTCTTCAGCACCCAATGTTACAATTTTCCTTGTAACTCATGAAACCCGACCGACCCGACCGACCTGACTGACCCGACGATCCCCTCCAGACAGGAGGCACTCCATGATTCATGCCTAGGGCATGTCCTTGACACCAGACACACGCGCGACGCATGCCGACTGCATGCATTCGATCCCCTTCCCATGGAAGGCACCCTTGACACATGATGACTCCATGCACCCGAACCCACTCCCACACATGCTGTGATACAACAGCCTCTTGACATGAGGTCCGTGACATTGGACTCTCACAATTGACATTGGATCCTTGACATTGGATCCGTGACATCGGACGCCTCATGCTAGGCATGAGGCTTATCTCTTATTGTTTCCTGACATGCTGCGCCACAGCACTCTGTGACATTGGACGCCTCATGCAAGGCATGAGGCCTATTGTTTCTATTCTTACTTGATATGCATCTATCTTTCTGATTGGACGATAAGGACCTCCCTCATAGTATAAGTACTGCAACTCATAGTAGGGATGTCCTTAGTTTAGATCTAGGCATTCTACAGCCTTAACTTGCAACTCACGAACTTACTCGAAACCACTAAGGAAGCCCCTTAGTGCGTGAACCTGAACGACTCTACGCAGAAGCCCTGCTAGAGTGCACTACCTATCTTACGTCGGACGCTCCGAGTAAGACTAGTGCCAAACGACTCGTCAAGGAAGCACCTCGTCGAACGACATCGACTAGATCGAGTGGTTGAGGCTTCGCCCTTAACATAAGATCTAAACTATCTGCTAGCCCACCTACCTAGGTGTAGGCAATACGTCTCGATACACACCACAGCGACCGGGTCTAGACAAACCCCAGACCGACCACCAAGAGAAGCGGAACCACAGCTAGGTTCATCTTGGTACCGATACAATGGAAGACTAGTCTGTTACTCGACCCCAGCACAGCGTTGGTTCTACGGATCAACTGACAGACAACGAGGAGATTTTCTCACCAACAAAGACTTTGAACAACCGCACGCACCCCCATCCAAAACATCCACCCGCTTCTTAACAGACGAAACCGACGACCTCTATAACAAGATGTCCGAACCCGCAACCACACTGATGACGTCTGTAAAGGACATTCGAATCCGATCACCAACAGACTTCTCAGGAGAGCGGACCAAGACCGCCAAGTTCCTGCAGGAGATAGACCTATACCTGTGAATCAACAACTAGGTCTATGACACAAATGACAAGAAGATTATCTTCACGCTGTCCTTCATGAATGGAGGGACAGCAGCTGCCTGGGCGCAGGCATTCGTCAACCAACACCAGTCCAAGGGACTCAGTGAATATGCAGACTTCCGACAGAAGGTCTTAGAGGCCTTCTTGCCAATCGATGATGCCAGAACAGCAAAGACAGAGATCAAGAATCTCAAGCAAGGTTCAGGGAACCTTGAAGAATATGTGGCGAACTTCCACATCCTGAAAGACAGGACGGGAATCACAGAAGATGCAGCCATGATCGAGTACTTCATGGACGGACTGCATCCCGAATCACTGAAGAGGGTACACACAATGGAGACAGTGCCCAACACGCTTGAAGGCTGGATAAAGGCAGCTTCAAAATACAAAGGCCAATGGAAATGGGCCATGGCAATCCTGGGGAAGACCAGGCAAAACCAGATGACAAAAGAAACGATGAAGAAAGGACAGCCCTCTCTCGACATCAACCGACTGATGAACCAAGAACGCGTGGAACACCTCCAAAAGGGATTGTGTTTCATCTGCCACCAACTGGGACACCGATCGTCCGACCACAGGGATGGAAAGAACCCCACTCAGACGGGGTCAGCGCCTCCTCCCTACTGAAACCGCTTCACCCAGAAGAAGACTGGGGTGGACACCTACCAGAAGATCTGCACGATGCTGGATGAACTAGACAAAGAAGAAAAGGAACGAGCCCTCAACCTCATGGAGGAATTGGGTTTTTAGAACAGCGGCCTGATACGACGCCAGTCACCGCTGTAGTCTCCCTAGGGTCTGTACTCTTAGCTACCATGAATAGACAATCTATGCACCTGTCTATTTGGGTAGCTGAGTCAGACAACGGGAAAGACATCGCACGAACGCGCTCCTCGACTCTGGAGCAGGAGGAGTCTTTATTGACTCAAAATTTGTCGAACGAGAAGGGATCAAGACATATCCCTTAGGCTATACCATCCGGGCCACAAATGTAGATGGAACCCTGAACAGACAGGGAACGATCACAAGATACGTGAAAGGGAAGCTCCACATCAATGGACGGAGCTGCCCAATGGAATACCTAGTCGCCGGACTAGGCAAAGAATCGGTAATCCTGGGCCTGTCATGGCTGCGGGAGGTGAACCCGATCATCGACTGGAAGAAGGGAACTCTTGAGTTCCGAGATGAAGAACGATGGGCTCAGATCAAACGAATCTTGGAAAAGACAAGAAGAGCTGAATGGGCCCTCCCAAACACCCTAAACCTTCCTAGGGTAGATGCCGAAAGGGAGGCGCCAAATGACAGAATGGCACGAATTCAACACATTGTGGCCAAAACAAGAAAAAGACTCTCCGAAGAGAAGGAGAGAAACCTTGCCCAAGCATGACTAGCCATGGCAAAGACGAGAGAAAGGCTCACTGAAGAAAAAGAGAGGAGCCTTGCCCAAGCCCAATTGGCCGTGGCAAAAACAAGAGAAAGGCTTTCAGAGAGGAAAGCAAAAGAACTAAATTCTGCCCAGATAGCTGTCGCAAAGACCAGGAGCAGCAACACCCCTAAACAAGCCAGAAGCCTTGAAGTGGCACAACATGCTGTCACCAAGACCCGAGAAAACCAGAAGAAGAAACAACTGGAAAAGGGCAAAAATAAAGAATGCGACAGGGCACAACGAATTGTGCAAAAGATGAAGGAATTGCTAACCTCCACAGGGGAGGGAAGCACCGGTAAAGGGAATGTGAAAATGACACTACAAAACAGGATAAACTACCCTCGGCAACAGACTACCCCAACCCACAATGATAGGACTCCAGATCACGGTACCATCAATGCTGAAATACCTATGCACAGGGAGACCCCCCCTCAGGTAAAGATCGAAGAGGTACCCGATGAAGAACTACTGGCAGACACCGGCATGGAAATACAAGCGATAGAACCGACCCCCAAATGAGATGTGATTGAGGACGACTCAATACTGATTGCATATGTGCGAGGCGAACCAGTCATTGGCCTATTCGGACCAGCCATAGAACTGCCCCTGACAGAAGAACATCGAGAGCCAACACACAAATACATCCGGAAGACGAACACCATCGGCAGACTTGTGAAAGGCAAGGGCTCCCCACAATACCTACTCAACTCCGACATATGGATCAGAGCAAAGACATCCATATCTCAACGACTGGCACATGAACAAGAGGAGGGAAAGGAGACTAGCCAACAGACCCTGAATGACTTGCTGCCACCAGAATACCAGAAATACAGACAGGTATTTGAAAAGGCTGCATCTGAACAATTCCCGGAATCAAGACTGTGGGATCACGCAATTGACTTGAAGGAAGGCTTTGTACCAAAAGATTGCAAAGTCTACCCATTGACACCAAAAGAACAAGAGAAACTCAATGAGTTTCTCGACGAAAACCTGGAGAAAGGATACATCCAACCATCGAAATCACCCATGGCATCCCCGTTCTTCTTCATGTTGAAGAAGGACTCCGATGCTCTATGACCTTGCCAAGACTATTGCTATCTGAATGAAGGAACGATCCGGAACAACTACCCCCTGCCACTGATCAGAGACCTCTTGGACAAGCTGAAGGGAGCGAGATTTTTCACGAAACTTGATATTCGATGGGGATATCATAACGTACAGATAAAGAAAGGAGACGAGTGGAAGGCAGCATTCAAGACTAACCGAGGGCTATTCGAGCCAATGGTGATGTTCTTTGGGCTGTGCAACTCACCGGCAACATTCCAGGCGATGATGAACGATCTCTTCCGAGATATGCTAGATGAAGGATGGCTCATCATCTATATGGACGACATCCTGATCTTCTCGAAAACGGAAGAAGAACACCGGATAAGGACCAAAAGGGTCCTCGAACAACTATGACAATGCGATCTCTACCTGAAAATAGAGAAATGCAAATTCAACGTACAGGAAGTCGACTTCTTGGGCATGATCATCAGGCCCGATGAACTCGCAATGGACAACATGAAGCTGGCTGGGATCAAGGACTGGCCCATGCCAAGGACAGTGAAGGATGTAAGATCCTTCCTAGGATTTGGGAACTTCTATCGAAGATTCATTGGACACTTCGTGGATCTGGCCAGACCGCTGAATGATTTGACGAAGAAGAACCAGAAATTCGAATGGACGAACGGCTGCCAGCAGTCGTTCGATGCGCTGAAGAGGAAATTCAATGAAGCCCCAGTACTGCTGATGCCAGATGCAACGAAACCATTTGTGGTGGAATCTGACGCCTCAAAGTTTGCGACAGGCACAGTACTCAGACAACAGGACGCCAACAGAGACTGGCACCCATGCGGATACATCTTGCATTCTTTCAACGAAGCGGAAAGAAATTATGAGATATACGACCGGGAACTATTGGGAGTAATCCGAGCGCTGGAAACATGGAGACACTACCTACAGGGGACACCATTCCCTGTGACGGTACTGTCCGATCACAAGAACCTGACGTATTTCCATCAGGCGCAGAAACTGAACCGATGACAGGCTAGATGGAGCATCTACCTGTCACAATTCGACCTGAAGCTACAACATGTACCTGGATCACAGATGGTACAATCTGATGCCCTATCGAGGAGAGCAGATCATATAGCTGAAGAAGACACCAATAACGAGGACAAGACCATCCTCACCGATGAACTATTCGTGAAAACAATCAATGCTGAACTCCAGGGAGCCCTGGTCTCAGCAATAATGAAGGACAACCTCGTAAGTGATGCTTTACGAGCGCTGAAGAACAATGGAACCCCCCCAATCAAGTCTGCATTGGAGGACTGGAAATTCGAAGACGGCCTGCTCTTTTTCAAAGACAGGTGCTATGTGCCACAGGACGAAACCCTCCGCCGAGCAATCATACGGAAATACCATGATAGCATCACAACAGGACACCCTGGACAATAACAAACGATTGAACTGATCCGACGAGACTACTGGTGGCCAGGAGTGGCCAACTTCATAAAGAAATATGTTGAAGGCTGCGCAAAATGCCAGCAAATGAAGATCAACACCCACCCGACGACCCCATCACCAACACTGATATCATCCGATGCCAGCAGACCATTTGAGCTGGTAATGACAGATTTCATTATGGACCTGCCCGTAATAAACAGATTTGACTCAATCATGGTCGTGGTAGACCATGGTCTTATGAAGGGGGTAATTTTTATCCCTTGCACGAAGACGATTGATGCACTTGGCGCTGCAGACCTCTACCTGCGCCATGTATACACAAGATTTGGACTCCCCAGAAGAATCATCTCAGATAGAGACCCTCGATTCACATCCAAACTCTTCCGAGAACTCGGACGACTGCTCGGGATCAAGTTATCCATGAGCACCGCCTATCACCCCCAGACCGACGGAGAAATGGAGCGAGTAAACCAAGAACTAGAGGTTTACCTCCGCATGTTCTGTTTGAACAAACCAGAAGATTGGGAGTGTTATCTCCCAATGGCAGAATTCGCGCATAATCAGAAGATGCACTCTGCAGTAAAACATTTGCCGTTTTACTTGATGATGGGATATCAACCACGTGCTATCCCCACCCCATACGAAAAGATGAATGTGCCAGCTGCTGAACAAAGAATCCAAGAACTTCTCTCTGCGAGAAGGGAAGCTCTTGCCGCACACAAACTAGCCAGACAGGCTATGGCTGCCCAAACAAAAGGGTGATACGAACTGTTCAAGGTTGGAGAACAAGTATGGCTTGACTCCAAGAACCTGAAGATTGGCTACCCAATGAGAAAACTGGCGCCAAAACAAGAAGGGCCCTTCGTGATTGAAGATGCCTTGTTGAGAACGACATACCAATTGAAACTGCTGCCGAGATGGAAGATCCACCCGGTATTCCATGCGGCTTTACTCACACGATACCATGAGAATGACACTCATGGGCAAAACTTCCTGACTCCACCACCCGACCTTGTGGAAGGAGAAAACAAATACGAGGTGGAAGCGATCATCGCACACAAGAAGCATGGCAAGACACGCTGTTACCTCGTGAAATGGGTTGACTACCCGACATCCGAAAACACATGGGAACCCGAATTGAACTTGAAGAATGTCCCCGAGATCCTGATGGCATATAAGAAGAGGTACCATCTCTGACGAGAACCCAAGAAACCCCCACTATCTGAACCAAACGACACCCCTGATACCCCCTAAATGACAATTGACCCACTGAGCATTGATGCCCTTCACGTTCACTCCCACCCCCACCCCCTTTCGATAAAGAACAAATACGAGAAGAACATGGCAACTGGACGATGAGTCATTGACCAGTCACCAAGAACGAACAGACTGCCGGGGCAACCCTCTTGGGAATGCCCGCACGGAATCACATTCTGGATAAACAGAGACGACTGGATAAAGAGAATATCCTCGACTTGCCCAACATGCTGCCTCTATGCGCGAAGGAGCACGAAAATGGATTTGACCTGGGTAAAAGCACAATTTGAGGAGTGGTGCTTTGAAGAAGAGTTAGACAGCGGAGACTATCTCCCCAAACAATTTGTTGTCGACCACGATGGTCTGACCCCAGGCAGGAGACCACTAGCGGGGATTAGCCCACTACTGTGGAATGACCTTCAGTGGAACACCCACTACGACAAAGAAAGCGGATTCGAGCTGGCAAGGCAGCTCTTATTTGGACGACATGGAGAACTGGGGACATTGCTGCATTCCAGCCAACACCCCCATACACCGACACCCCAGACCACTGAGCACAACTAGGTGCGAACTGACCATCCGCAAAGACGTTAAACTACTGACGGTCTGCAAAGACGTTAAACTAGCGATCATCTGCAAAGATGTAAAACTACAGTGATTACCCTTGATACTGCGCAAACCCTACACACCCCTCCCCCTCCCGATGACACCACCGACTCTTTGACACCACTGCTAAAAGGCAGTATAAAACAAAAAGAACCCAATCATGGTCCAAGCTTGGACACGAACGATTCCTCCATCATACCCCTTGACCCCGACCTACCCACATAACCAGACCATGCCCGATCAGACCACGAAGGAGAGATGAAGATTTAGGTCGAAGTGTGGAACTTTCAACCATAGCGGGGGGGTAATGTTACAATTTTCCTTGTAACTCATGAAACCCGACCGACCCAACCGACCCAACGATCCCCTCCAGACAGGAGGCACTCCATGATTCATGCCTAGGGCATGTCCTTGACACCAGACACACACGTGACGCATGCCGACTGCATGCATTTGATCCCCTTCCCGTGGAAGGCACCCTTGATGCATGATGACTCCATGCACCCGAACCCACTCCCACATATGCTGTGATACAACAGCCTCTTGACATGAGGTCCATGACGTCGGACTCTCACGATTGACATCGGATCCTTGACATCGGACGCCTCATGCAAGGCATGAGGCCTATTGTTTCTATTCTTACTTGATATGCATCTATCTTTCCGATTGGACGATAAGGACCTCCCTCGTAGTATAAGTACTGCAACTCGTAGTAGGGATGTCCTTAGTTTAGATCTAGGCATTCTACAGCCTTAACTTGCAACTCACAAACTTACTCGAAACCACTAAGGAAGCCCCTTAGTGTGTGAACCTGAACGACTCTACGCAGAAGCCCTGCTAGATTGCACTACCTATCTTACATCGGACGCTCTGAGTAAGACTAGTGCCGAACAACTCATCAAGGAAGCACCTCGTCGAATGACATCGACTAGATCGAGTGGTTGAGGCTTCGCCCTTAACACCCAAACATCATTGGTACTTTCTTTTTTTTCACAACTAACAGTTTTCTAGGTTCTAAACTACCCACACTAGACACGACGCAAACAAAACAGGGCCCAAACAATGTTTGTTGTCATTCGGCTCCTAGGTAAGTTTCTGTTATCTTGTTTTTCTTTATTTATTGTCTTTATTTACAGGTTTTCATGTACAATTATGCAACAACAAATGACTCAACAACAAGGACACAAAGAGGATGCAGTGGTGGGAATAAATGCATGGCGGGAACGAAGGCAACAGGGAGGGGGAGGGCCGGCTGCACCACATACGATACAGGCACATTTTTTTTACATTTGCTTCTTATTTTTCTCAACCAACTTTGGTGTTCATTATTATAGGTTTTACTTATGTTACAACATGATGATCCACAACCCCACCATCTACCACCACCACTGCGAGCCCCTGCTTGCAGGGTAGAACCAACACACCCACACCCGCCAACTGAGGAAGACCTGCCTACCAACAATGACAAACCACCACCGTGAGCAACTGCTCGTGGGGTGAAAATGGAGAGCAACAATGACTATGATGAGATAGTGGGGACGACAATGACAGAACAACAGGGATGATGACAATGATGGGACTCACTGACAACCATTGCAGCTCAGAAAATACAATGGAGGGAGAACAGGGACAATCACGACAACAACAAAGACAAAGGCCACAGGGATAGGGACTTGAACATGGGGACAGGATGGGATGAGGCATAGGCCCAAACAACATGTATCATTGTTTGGGCCTGAGGTGAGTTTCTCTTATGTTCTTTTCTTTTCTTATTTTTTGTCATTCATACTTTTTTATCTACAGGTCTTATCTCACAATGACACAATGACACCAACCAGTGTATGAAATGGGCCCAAACATTGTTTGGGCCCCAGGCAATTTTTCATCTGTTTGTTTCTTTTTTTTTCCCTTTCAACTGACTCAAGTCTTCATTTATTATAGTTTTTACTTATGTTGCAACAACAAAATGACCCACAACCCTGTCATCTACCACCACCACTGCTTGCCCCTGCCTGCAGAGTGGTTGGGTGATGGGATGATGAAGGAATGACATGGCCACAACAGGGATGACGGGTCACAGGAGTGATGGGGACGAGGAGACGATGGACATGGCGATGAGACAGGGATTGAAATGGGCCCAGACAACAGTTTATCATCGTCTGGACCACATGGACAATGACGACGCAATGAGGACAACAAGGGGGAGGTAATTAGTTTTGTACCTGTTACTTAATTAGTTAAATGAAAATCTTAATATTTGTGTCACCCTCATGCAAATATAAGGCATTCTTCAAATAAAAAAACCTTATTGTCTGTTGCTTTGGTATGTATACAGGGTGTAGTTAAGTAGTTGAGGGTTATAGAATACAATACACATGTTAAACAATGTAGAACATCAAATAGAAGGTAAAAAAAGAGTGAAAAACCATGGTGTATATTTGTGGTGTTTCACAACAGACCATGATAAAAACCTGTCACCGTCGGGTGCAGTGTTAGAATGGGTGCAGTGTACACAGGTATGGGTGTGGTGTGTGAAAATTTACCCATGGTGTGACCCATGCTACACCCTACTCACATCATGCACAACCACTGTTTGACTTGACAGGAAAGGAGGCATGGAGGTGGGATAATGCACAACAGGAGGCATTCGAAAAGCTTAAGGAGATGGCCACTTCCACTCCCATTCTTACCTTTGCTGATGATTCGCACCCTTTTCATGTAGAAGCCAACAGTTCTGACTTTGCAATGGGCACTGTGTTGTCTCAGCAGTCTCCAGAGGACCAGAAGTGGCATACTGTTGTGTTCTACTCCAAAAGCCTTAGTGCTGTAGAGCAAAACTATGAGATCCATGACAAGGAGATGTTAGAAATAATGCATGCGCTTGAGGAGTGGCGACACTTCCTCAAGGGTGAACACAAGGTGGAAATTTGGATGGATCACAGAATCTCAAGTACTTTATGACGGCCAAGAAATTGAACTGTCATCAAGCTCATTGGTCCCTGTATCTATCCAGATTTGACTTCTCTTTGCACCACCATCCAGGTCGCAGCATGGGGAAGACCGATGCCCTCTCCCGACATGCAGACCATGGGGATGGCAGCGATGGCAATCAAAACATTGTGTTGTTGCAGCCAGACCTGTTCACTGTTTGGGCACTGGAAGGCATTGCACCCCATGGCAAGGAGTGGGACATTCTACATGACATTTGTCACACAAACCATAGCAGTTTACATGAGGATGTTATTGCCCAAGCTGTTAAAGAACTGAGGAAGGGATCCACCCTTTCCTTGTGTGTGGCAGAGTGGGCTGAAAAGGAGGACTTGTTGTATTTCAGGGATCACATCTACGTCCCCAATGACCCAGACCTTCGCCAGTGCATCATATCCCAACACCATGACTCACAGATTGCCAGTAATCCTGGATGCTGGAAGACCTTGGAGCTCACCTCATGGAATTATTGGTGGCCACAAATGTCATGACTCATTGGTCAGTATTGTCATACTTGTGACCTTTGCTTATGCACCAAGATTCCTCATCGCAAACCCATTGGTGAGCTACACCCTCTTCCTGCTCCAGAGAGTCATTGGGATGTTGTCAGTGTCGACTTTGTGGTGGAGTTGCCAGAGTCGAATGGGTTTGATGTGGTGATGTGCACAGTTGATTCAGTGGGAAAACATGCTCACTTCATTCCCACTCACACCACTGTCAGCGCCCTGGGTGCTGCTCGACTCTATCTCCACCATGTGTGGAAATTATATGGACTTCCTGACACTTTCCTCTCTGACCATGGCCCTCAGTTTGTGGCAGAGTTCACTTGTGAGCTGTACTGACTTCTGCGGATCAAACTCCTTGCTTTGACTGTCTATCACCCACAAACTGACAGCCAGACTGAGTGAGTCAACCAGGAACTGGAGCAGTACATCCGCATCTTCATCAATGAGTGCCAGGACAATTAGGACGATCTTCTCCCCTTGGCCAAGTTTGGATACAACAACTATGTCCATGCTTCCACTCAACAGACCCCTTTCCTCTTAGACACTGGATGGCATCCATGCATGGGATTCAAACCTCACCAAACTCCCTCACACATCGAGACAGTGAATGAGTTCACAGAATGCATGCAGAATAGCTTGGAGGAGAGCAAAGGCAGCCTTAGCAAAAGCAAAGGATGACATGGCACACTTTTACACTCTGACCCCTCAGTACAAGATTGGTGATTGAGTTTATCTTGACTCCAGTGACATCTCCACTATGTGTCCATCCAAGAAACTCACTCATCACTTCCTGGGACCTTTTCCCATTGTCAAGTGTGTTGGAATGCATGTCTATCATCTATGCCTCCCAGCCTCCATGCCCAGACTCCACCCAGTCTTCCATGTTGTCAAACTCCTTCCAGCTCCCGCAGACCCATTCCCAGGATGCCATTCATGTCCACCACTGCCGCCCATAGTGATCGAGGGAGAACCCCAGTACAAAGTCAAGTCAATCTTGGACAGCTGGTTGTGTCAAGGAAAACTCCAGTATTTGGTGCACTGGAAGAGTTATGGGTAAGAGAAGAACTCATGGGTCAAAGAGTCCAATGTGAATGCCCCTCAGTTAGTCAAGGAATTCCACTGATGGCACACTGCTGCACTGCATCGCATTGAAGTCACTGACTTTGGTCATATGTGATTTTGAATACATCGGGGCAATGCATCTTAGACAGGGGGTGATGTAAGGGGACTAGGGTGGACTAGAGGGGGTGCCCTGTGTGTTTCTCCTATTTTTTATGTTTGTTCCATATTTCCCCTCACTTCACTTCCTTCTATTCTTTATTTTCTATGATTTTTCCTTATTTTATTACTAATTTCCCTTTCTATCACATTTGTGCATGTTGACAGTTTTATATTTAGAGGTGAAGCACCCCTTCCAACATCTACCTCTTGATATGATGTCATTTGGCGGGCTTGATCTGCCTATCTCCACCTTTTCTAATTTTTAGATTATTATTTGATTTTTGCAGTCTTCACATATACTGGGCATTGGCAAAGGGGTCCTCAGAGTTTTCTCCTCAGATTTCCCTTTGCTAGGTGCACCTCCAATCCCTGTAATATGTAGTATAATTTTAACTTTGGATTTCCCTTTGCTAGAGGCTGAGGTTGCCCTTATAAGGAGCAGGTAGTGGAGGTAAGATGGTGCTTCACATAGCAAGCAAATTAGTAATTTTGTTAACCAAGTTGTGCAAAAGGGTAAGCTTTGCAGTGAGGTCCATGATCTGTTGTATGAATGCTTCATTGTCTGTTGTAAGTGCAAGTAGAAGGTTAGCAGTGGAAAGTGAAGAAGAAAGGTTGTTATTTTTGCTTTGAGCCATAGTGAGTTGTGAGTTGGTAAGCATGAGGGAGAAAAGGTTGGCAATGTTCATGGCAAAAGCAGCTTGAGAGTTAGATAACTGGGAGACAAGACTTTGATGGTCAGTAATGAGCTTGCCAATAGTTTGGGAAACACCATTGAGGCATGTGCAGAGAAAGTCAAGTTGGGTGCAGACAAAAGGCAGAGTGATTAAGAAAAGAGGCCAGAGGGAAACCTTTAGAGTTGAGGATGTAGAGATAAGCAGGTTTGCCAGGGTTGGAAGGCAGGTCGATGTCAATGAAAGCATTAAAGGGGTCAGTGAGGAGGCAGTTAGTGATCTCGGGGGTTTTGACTACAACAGTATAAACTGAGTCATCAAGTTCCAAGTGGCTAAAGCACACAACAGGATCTGAAAAGCCCGGGGTACCATATGTATGCTCAATATAATGATCAATCATGGCACAAGCTTCCGGAATGTCGTTGACATTGGTGATAGCGATCTCTAGGCCATAAATAGGTTGAATGTAGCAAGGGAGGATAGGTGGGTAAGAGATGCCATCAACGAGTGGAAACTCATGGGTAAGGGCACAGACCACTGCACGGTCAGTGAAATGATAAGTGAGATGTGTGCCTTGCTTAGGGACCCAACATGACTGAACGGCATATCCTTTGGACTGAAGAATCCTATTGAGGCTCTCTTTTAGGGCTCGCACAACCTCATTGGGGCTTTCTTCAGCATTAAAGGAAAGTTGGTGAGATTTATCGAACCCGTTGCTAATCTTCCAATCCGCTGTGATACCAGGCACGTTGTTGAATATGGCTCGGATGCGTTGCAAGACGTCCGGACGAGGTGACTCCCGAATATTCCCAGAAAGGGAAAAGTTGACGTAATCGAGGGAATCCCGAGATGACCCGGAAGGTAAGACAATATTGTGAGGAGGAAGGGGCTGACCGTTAGCCGATAATTCCTCAATGATTTTGTGAAGATAAGCCGCAGCAGAGCCCGAACTGGTTTCGAGACCTCTGACTGTGAGCTCGAGGCCTCGTGATGGAAGAAGCGGGCTTTCAAAAGCATCAACCGAAGTGGTTTGGGTTCGATCCGAAAGTGGGAAGGGCTGAAACGCCCCGATGTCAAATGACATGGCTAGTTAACAGAGGGAAACGTATATAGAATGGTAAATGAGAATGAGAATGAGAATGAGAATGATCTGCAATAGCTTTTAACAAGCAGAAAGGTAAGTAGCTGTGATTGTGGTTGTGGTTGACACGTGAGGAGACGCGTTGTGCTGACAGTGACATAAAATACTTAATGAAATGAAGTCTCTTCTTACAAAAGTATTGACTCGAGTAGTACTGGTAAGTACCTCTTACATCCAGCGTAATCATATTCACACTTTCGGTTCATAACAATTCAACCCGTCTGATACACCTTCACACTCCGCACCTCCCAGTCTGAGGCCATGCCATCAGTGAAAGAAACGAACTGAACATACTAGACTTACAAGCTTCATTAAAGGATGACCCACTAGCTCTCACAAATGCCTCGCACGTCGAATATCCGGTCCGCTGAGCACAGCTCTGTTCTTGACCAGGAATACCGGCATTATTCCAAACCGAGCCAGCCCAATCCCCGCTGAAGGGAAAGACGATTGATTACAGAAGGCCTGAATACATAACGACACATACCAAAGAGTCGTGTCAAAGATTGCGTTCTGGCTGTTGAAAAATTTGAATGGGTCACACCCTGATGCAGGCCATCTTGCTTGTGCCGCGCCCCAGTTCTCCGGATGAGGGGCTCCAGCAGCGATATCGCTTGGCTCGGTACCACGAGGGAAGAAGAAGATTGATATCCCGGACCCATCCCATTGCACTGTTCCCAGTTTATGAAGCATGTCCGATTCTAGCGTATAAGACACTTACTGGCATAGACACCGCCTCCATTGGCATTAAAACCAGCCCCAAACGAGTTATTTGTGCTAGCGCGTATGCCACAGCCTGTATTCCCTGTGTTCGTAGCAGAACAATCTGTCCCGCCGAGCGCGTTACCCGAGATACTGAGAGATGCCGAATTCGTGCTCGACATTGTGCAACCAGGGTTCGTGTGTAAGGTTGCTTGGTTATTCGTATAGTCGTTCACGCCCTCTACAATATCGATTTCACCCCCAGCCGGCCAATTGGGTCCTGTAAAATAAAATAGGCAAAGGCATATACGGAAAAAGTGCTTTGCGCACCATTGGTCCAGAAAGCACTAATAAAAAAAAGGCCTGGGTTACAGAATCGAGTATATAGGTGACGAAGAGAAACTCACGGCCAAGTGCCACATCCCGCTGGCATATGCACAGCATCCATGATAAATAGAGCACCATTATTGTAACTAGTATTCGTCGTAATACGGATACTTTGCCTGTTGGCCGGCACTGTTGCAGTCGTTTCTACTCCCATGATGGCATTTCCGTTACTGTTCACACTTAAGATGCCACTTGAACGCTGTGCAGTGTTCCTTGAGTAAGAAAAGCACGACACGATGGATTAGGGAAGAGCTTACTCCAGTGTTCTGATCGACAAACTGCACAATTCCTATTCGCTCGAGTCAGCGAGAGGAACTAGTGGATCATTTATGTTTACACAGACGTACCATGAGTAGGATCGGGAGAAGTGTAGAATGACCAGCCATCGAAAAAGCTGCTCCCTGCCTGTGCACGCGAATCGGCCTGAATACCAGACTATCGAGTACTTTAAACTCACATGAGAATCCAACAGTTTCCAAGGAGATGAAGGTACGGGAGATGATGATGATTTCACACTTGTAGAAGTAGTCGTCCCACTCGGCAATGGGCTGCGCGACGTACCATTACCACTCCCCCCACCACCGGCACCGATGGAGCTTGGACTTCCCGACTTGCAATATACCACACGACTGTTCGGGGTATCGGGTTGCGTGACCAGCACTGCGCCGAACGCCACACGAAGGTCGTGCGCAAAGCGTTTGGTTTGCCGGTGAGCCACATCACGAAGCCTGTCAATGGCTCTTGGGACCACGTTGGCGGATGAGAGAGAGGCATCTGTGATGATCAGGATAAGGCCCAGAGGCAGGGACCTGAAGAGCCGCATGACTATGGAGGAGGGGGTGACGCTCAGAACAAGTAGAGGGAGTTGCGGGCGATAGTCGGAACCAATAAGTAACTGAAACGACTGTTACCAACGGGGCACAGCTGAATCGAGATAAAACTGGAAGAAGACGTGGGGAGAAAGGCAAGAAAATAAATCCAGAGGTCAAGGAGTTTATGAATAGAACAGGTCAGGTCGTTCCGGCCAGCCGTTTGGGGTGAGGTGGTGGCTCCCAGAGTATACTATGAAAGATCTATAGGAAACCGTAACGAGGACACCAGCCGCGTGAAACGGTAGCAAGAACACAGTAGTGGTAAGAACAGCACGTTGAGGAGTAGAACTGGGCAAGTTCAATAAAAACACCGTGATCACCTCGCCCATTGTTCTCCGGTGACAATGGGCCGAATCTCTTTCTCCGGAAAGACATCCTACCAACGAGACCAAGAAAACTTCAGACGAAAGGCGTCCACGACTGAGCAACGTGTTGATCGAACTTTTGGGACGGTCAGCTGGCAAAGCCTGACATGACAGCTCGAGTATCGATGGAAACTCGCGAAATGTCGTGTAGATAACCTATAACACCATGCCCAAGTCAATCCCAAATATAGTTTGTCATTCCGTCTGTCTGTACATGTACATGTAACGCCGAGATGCGATTCCAGCCCAACGAAAACCTAGAGCGAGTCATAAGGTCATACATAGCTATCTAAGTATCAGGATCAGACGTCGTCAATGAAGACCTTCCGAAGGGGCAAAGACATGGACTACAAGGCGTGAACACAAAGGGAGAAGAATAATGAGAAGTGAATAATAAAAAAGTGGAGGCACAAGATCCCCGAAAAATCAAGAACTGCAGTGGACAAAGGTCAAAATGGGCTAGATAAGAAAGGGTGTCCATCCGGAGGAGGCCAATCAAACAGCTAGTCAACAAATTACAGCCCCCACGATACGGTTGTCGTTTGCACGCCCTAAACTCCAACCCCCACAAAGTGAGACGTATCAGCGATGAGAGCCAGGTGCGAAGGCCTCTCGAACACTCCGCCGCAGTTCTTCGTGATCACGCCCGGTCGAACTCGCCACCGATGATCCAGGCTGCATGTGTGAGACTGTGACGCTAGAGGGGGCCAAACCATCGCCATCGCCATCAACAAACTCTAGAATTCGTCGGCCAAGCAGTTGGATCTCCCCCTGTCCATCGCCCGTCTCCGTGTCCTGATATGAATGTGCTTGCGAGTGATGCGAACGGGGTGTTCCGACAGAAGAAGTCGGAGAAGGCGTACGAGAACTGGCTAAGTTGCGAATATTGGGGATAAGGAGGCTAGAACTGCGGATGTTACTGATTAATTGCGGGTCTGCGGCAATTACGAGTTGAATGTGAGTGGCTTCTTGCGTGGTACGAAACAGAAACACGGTACCTCCAGATTCCAGTAATTGAACAATCGTCCAAACGGCGATGTGTTGGAAAGTGGCGTCAGGACTGGTCAGGAAGCGGAACAGATACTTATGCATTCCACCCTCCGGTTTGTCCCACACATCGTTGAAAGCGGAATAGTCATCAGTAGCTGTCCTGCCATCTGAAAAATAGACGAAGATCTGAGAATGACTTCTCCACAAGCCATGAAACGATGCATACCCTTTGAAGATAGGTTCCCAAGGGCTGCAGCACTGTTGCCTTGCACCTCCGAGCTCGGTGAATTGGTCAGTGGTATTAAGACCTCGCAGATACCCATCTCTAGTAACTGGCCCTTCAAGTCATCTGAAAAACTTTGCTACAATGATCTTGACAGACGGAGAAACCACGGGGACATACCACTCAATGCTAAAACAGCTACGCATGCTGTCATCTCACTTTGAACATTTGTTGGAACCTCGAGAACTAGTTCCTTGATGGACTGCACAGCTCCCGCTTTGACAATAGCAGTTTTGTTCTTTTCAGAACTGGCAGCAAGGTTACGGAGCGTAGATATTGCGTGGCACTGAACTTCTTCATTATCCTTGAAAGATAGGAGGTTGATGAGTGGTTGCAGGAAGCCGGATTCGATGATGGGTGATTCGTTCTGAGGGTGAATGGATACGTTTCGCACACAGGCCGCGGAAGAGAGGATGAGAGGAAGGTAGGTGGACTGCAGAAGCCGGAGGAGTGATATCAGTCCATCAGCTTTCACGATTTCCAACTGATACTTCTCTAAGAAATGGACGTAAAGGATTAAAAGTGAGACAAAGAACGTATAGAAAATCCCACTCGCCATCGCTCGCCAGATTTCTTAGTGCTAACGCTGCCTGACATTGGACCTTCAGACTTTGACTCTCCATTAACATGACAAGGCTTGTGACCAACTTCGGCTCGCTTTGGGCCAGTTTCTTACGGTTAGCACCTATAAAAATTGAAGTCTAGGTATGCAAGCGGATTCATTGCCATGACATACCATCGACGGCAATGTTACTGAGAGCAGTTGTACAGTAATATTGCACATCCGTATCAGGGGAGTTGAGAAGGCTTACTAGCACCGGAATGGCGCCAGCGTTAACAAGCTGCTGTCGGTTCTCATCTGAAGAATAGTTAAAATTTCGCCAGAGAACACATTGATTTCCTCTGACCAGAGTGGGTCATATTCAGAAGAGCTCCAGTCGCGTTCCTCTGAACTCGCATGTCCTTAGACCGGGCCAGGCGTGTAAGAGGTACCAAAGCACCGGACTTGGCTATCTTCGTCTTGTTATCGTCTGAAGTGCTAGTTAATCCATGGAAGTCCGAGGAGGTTTGTCCACGAACCATGTGTTGCTAAATTTGTGACGCAACCAACAGCGTTACACTGGACCTCGACGTTGGGGCTCAGCATTTGGCGAATCAAAGGTTCCAGGCCTCCCAGTTTGACGATGAGAAGTTTATTATCAGCTAGGGAAGGACGAGGTACCGTTCAGCAACAGGTAAACACGCGAGATTGGTTTGAAATTCACTCACTATTAACAGCCAAGTTACCAAGCGCAGCGCTTGCGGCACGTTGAACTTCTGTGTCATGGCTACTCAACAGGAACAGGATGGGATCCAGGGTGTCTCGACCGACAGGGCGCACTTCCTTCTCTGTGATTTCTGCAAACGCCAATGCTGCACTCCGTTGTAGATCGACATTGTCAGAAAAAGAAAGCGTTGTTAAGGCAGAAAGAGGTGATCCAGTAAAGAAATTGGTCGTCGTACGGTCTATCAACAAGCATTTCAGTGAAACATTTCTATGAGAAAGAACGAGACCATACTCTCAAGATACTGAAGGAGATCTGCCACAGCCTCCCGTTCATTCTCAAGGAGCAATGGCTCGTAAGCTTGTGACCTGCGCCCCTGGACTATGAACACAGTCGTTAGGGATGCAAAACGATGATATTGAACAAAATGCGTACAGCATTCACAACAACTGCTGATATTGCCCATGTTTTGATGAAAGGATAAGGCGTAGGGTACTACAGCTCCAGAGCTAACGAGGGCGGCGGGAGGAAGGGAAGGTAAGTGGCAGCCTACTTAAAATTAAATCAGAGAAGGTAAGTAAACAAAACTGCAAGACCGTGGGAAACTGTTGCCACATCGGGAAGTCGACATTGAATTGAGTCTCAGCTTTCTGCCGTCAACCTGCCCTCTGCTTCATTCTAGCGATTGAAAACCGCCTGCTAAACAATACCTGCTCAGCCGAATTCATGCGGTGTTTCAGGCAGCTGCATGACACATCAGCAACCGCGGCGTCCTGCAATGCCAATAGGGTTTCCCTCAACGTAACTCCCCAGAGGCAGATCAAACTGAATTCTTTGCACGGCTATCATGATCTTCAATCCATTCCGTTGATGTATTTTCGTGCGTCACTAACGAAATGGGAAGGGCATTGTAAGCGCATGTCCAGGAGACAGCCAAATATATATATGGTGTGACGGTTAATTAGATCGAATTATGATCGGTTTGATAGGCTTCGTTGTTGCAAACGATTATCGGGTCGTCACACCGTATAATTTACATTATTCAGGAATGTGAAGTGGAACTACCTCTTATGTAAGTAATATGACAATATCACAACAACGATGCGACGCGCTAGTAATGGGAAAGCAGGGTAGACAGATAAGGGTTAATTGTATAGAATGAATGAGTGAGATAGGCGCATTTTAATGTGGTTGATCTGCAGCATCCATCGACGCCATGGACCGATCCGGAAGGTCAGGTGTCCGACGTAACGACAGTGCACGTGACAGAAGTGCATCTTGGATGTCCATTGCAAAAGCCTTCCTCTCGAACCTAACAGGAAGCCTGAGACCAGCCATCACCTCCAGACGTGTTATGTCACTGCGTCGCTCTCATGTTGGCCGTATTGCAATTCCTACTGAAATGAAGGTGGAGCTAACTGACGTGGAGGATCAAATATGCATGCTGTTCGATGATTGTTCCAAGTATCTGAGGGAGGAGAAGGGAGTTACTACGACGTGCAGAATAGCTGGAGGATGGGTCAGAGACAAGGTTAACTATCTCGTTATGTGCTTCCGTTCTCCCACCAATTTCTGTTCATCTTCTTACAGTTACTCGGCTCAGACAGTAATGACATCGACGTCGCACTTAGTGAGATGATGGGTTTAACATTCGCTCAATATGTGACGGAGTTTGCAAACAGTAAGGGTGTCAAGACTGGCGCTATAGGCAGAATAGCTCAAAATCCCGATCAATCAAAACATCTGGAGACGGCGACGTTCAGATGTCTAGGTCTAGACATAGATCTCGTTAATCTACGGAGTGAAGAGTATGCAGAAAACAGTCGGATCCCCAGTGAAGTGGTAAGCGATACATTTGGGCGTAAGATAACTCATCATCGAACATATGGGCGAAGACTTTCGGTACTCCTTTACAAGACGCGCTGAGAAGAGATATCACGATCAATGCACTTTTTTACAACCTCCACACCCGTAATGTCGAAGATCATACTGGCAAGGTGCCCTTAGAGTCATATACTGAGATTGTTTCTGTTTACCAGTATGATATGCCAGGGTTTAGAGGATCTGCGAAACGGAATCATTCGTACGCCATTACCACCCAAGGAAACATTCCTGGATGACCCCTTGCGCGTCCTTCGATGTGTCAGATTTGCGAGCCGATTTGGTTTCGACATCACCGCAGAGGTTCAAGAAGCAGCTAAAGACCCAGCCATACAGGTACTGTGATGATGCATTGTCCAAATGGCTTACTTATCAATTTTTAAGAACGCCCTTGTTTCCAAAGTCGCTCGAGAGCGTGTAGGTGAAGAGCTCTCTAAAATGATGAAAGGTCTGCAACTCAACCTATCAGACCTTTTGTCCATTAATCACGCCTGAGGTTAGGACGTGACCCACTTCGCGCAATCCAATTTATCATCGATCTTTCACTATACGACGCCATATTTTCCACCATTCCTCCCGACACCCCTTTCTCTGCCTCACCTAGTCAGTTTGATACCTCGTTCGCTGCGGCTTCGATTCTTCACGCCCTTCTCCATCATACACATTATCCGCAATTACCTGATGTGCACCCAACGCTTCTCTCCTTAGCGAATGCAGACCCGTCCTGCAGAGCACGTCTGTACCTTGCCACAGCATTGACGCCCTATAAGAATATCACCTATCTTGACAAGAAAAAGAAACCGCAACCAATAACGGACCTCATTATTCGGGAGTCACTAAAACTTGGGGTACAGAATCATTACCTTGACGGCATCCCCTCGCTCTTTGCGGCTGCCCAGCTCATCAAAAATCGTAGTTCTGTTGATGACAAGGATCAAAAACGGTCAGAGCGAATGACACTTGGTTTGTACCTCGAAAACTTATGATAGTTGTTTGATGTGACTATTTGACAGGATTCCTGTTACGCAACAAGGTCGTGCACAACGTCAACATAGGAGCTGATTGGACAATTTCTTTACTTTTTGCTCTGGTGCAAGAACTGGTACCGCATTATGATGCCCTCAATGACAGACTCGATGGTAGGCATTGAAAGTAACTTTTGAATCTCGTTTGACAGTGATATATCTTCAGTTTCCGTTGCTGCGGAACTCGTTGAGTCATACAATACTTTTGTTGCAAAAGTTGAAGGACTCAGACTACCAGAGACGCTAAATGCAAAGCCGCTGCTGGATGTAAGAGTGTAGCTTTAAGATATCTAAACACAATTGCTGATTTCGATATAATGAGGGCCGAGAAGTTTCCAAGGCTCTAGGAGCTACCAAACATGGACGATGGCTTGGTCTGGTGATGAACCAGATATCAGAATGGCATCTCGAGCACCCCGAAGGAACCAAAGATATGTGCATCTTATGGTTGAAACAAGAACAGCATGATGGCAGGCTGCAGATTGATGATGGGACCGTAGAGCCTGCAAGCAAGAAGGCCAGGACGAAATGATACTTGTATGTACATGCAATTTTCTATGAAGTGATGTGGGGAGTTTACAGAGAATGATCTGGACAGGCGGTAAATGCGTGGGAAGATGCAGTACGTCGTGTGATGGTATACTATGCTTGAAAGAATTAATAGTCGAAATGTAAGTATTGGTTCATATCAGTCTCACAACCGGCAAGAGCGCAATCGATGCCATCCATTGTGGTGAGGGGAATATGGTGGTTACCGTTCTCCAGATTCTGATCGCGGTCGGCCGTGACCATGTACTCAAAAGGGTTCGTGGACAGGATCGAGTTGTCGGAAAAAAGCGGGGAAGTTAGGTGTTCTTCTACTGACATGACGCCCTCAGATTTGTACCAAAAGCAGTTGTTGGGATTAAATTGCGATATGGCTGGTTTGAATCCGAACTGAGGATCTATGGCGTCATAGCTCAGTGGCCGGATAGAAGTATCAAAATCGGGGGATAGAACCTGCAGCCAGAATTTTTACAAACAAAATCGGGCAGAGGACCGGACAACATACCTGTTCATCCTTGGCAGCAGACAGGTCAAGATGAGGAATTTCGTTGGTTGGTACAAATCCTTCGTTTAAAAAAGTATCAAGAGGCGTCTCTTGCGAGAGTACAAGCTGAACGCCTTCAACGAGTTCTCGTGTGCTGGGGGGAACGCCTGGAAGAGATGCATTGAAAGAGCGACAGTAAGAACGAGGCGTATGCTGGCGAACTTTTGAATGGCGGCTCCTAGGCCTTTTCTTGGTATCCTTCATTACTTCTTGGATGTCGCCGGATGAAAGGCCGTCCATGACAAGGGCAGCTAACTTCTTACATCTTTCCTTTTCCTCCTCGTCGCCCTTCTTCGACTCTTTGTTCGACTTTTTCTTCGCGGTTTTAATGGAGCGGTTCGCAGGAGCATACTTGTAATTTGGGTGCTCGAGTAGGTGGAGCTGCTTTCGTTCCTCAGCTAGGGCTTGATACCGAGCTTTTTCCTCATCGCCCAGGCCGTTCCAACAGTGAGATACAATACGACTTATATTGCGATGGTTGCGTTCAATGGGATGGTCTTTTTGTTTTTCTCTCGCCCAGAATTCGGAACGGAACATTATGAAAGCGTTGGGAGGTCGGCGTACATGACTCTCTGGTTGGCGTCGAGAGTGAGAGGCGCGCAGTGGATCTGAGGTTGCAGTCGAAGAGAATTTGGAAGGTGACTCCGACGATGAGATCAGTGAGGTTGAATCTGATGAAGTAGGAGACGGGTTGAAAGCATCAAGATTGAACAGTCCTCGACCAGAGCAGTGGGCGTCATAGTTCTCCCAGTTGCCTTCTGTAATGTAGAATCGTCAAATGACAAGACTAAACACAAAGGAAGACTGACCTGCATAGTTCCTTGGTTCTTGCTGAGAGAGCCTACGGGATTTGCGGGACGGGAGAACTATGTTCCGATACGCAGGCATGGTCCCGGAGAGAAGTGAGCAACCTTTGGGGGTCCCAGCATACTTTCAACGGTTCCCTCCTTTTCAGCAGAAAGATGCATTTTCCTTGGGCTTCTAAAACAAACTTACCACCTCTTAATAGAACGTCGTGTTTGCCTCGAGGCGCGTGAAGCTATCCACTCGCTCTTAATTCACAAAACATACCAAAAGGGGAAAGTTATCGTTGGTCACGGATCCGGATCAACATACTATATCAACATTTTGCTTCTGTCGCAAATTGTCAGCTTTCGTGGTCTCTGAAAGCAGTAACGCGTTGAACTGCACCACCAAGCCAGCTAACGATTTTGTCGTCTCATTCAGAGGCAGATAACGAGCTGCCACTCGAAGTTCCCTGCAATGAGATTGCCAGACAGCGGTTAAGCATAAAAGAAAATCCGACTTATTGATGCACGTAAGAGACGAATGATCATAGCTTGTGTTTCAGGTATGGAGTTCTCCCAAGGGTTGACATGTTGACAGAATATACGATATACTGAAGTAGACAAGCGGTATTATCACGAACGTGAGATGAGTCTAAATAACTCATAAGAATATCTGTGCCTCGTGAAAGGCAGGGAAAGCCTCATTGTGTGAATATTCGTTTGAATAAAGGAGTGTGATGGCGATCAGAGGGCACGATGTTCTATTATGGAGGGGCAGTTTGTTTACCTTGTCTCTTGATTTGACCATTGTCACTATGTAGCAAAAGCTTGTAGCTTTTAGGTAAGTACCTTTAGGCTCTGGAAAGCTAAAAACGGGCGGCAACTCGGAGCGAACCGTGTGGGAAGAGAAATAAGAGAAAATAAAAGTCGTCCTAATCGTTCTCCTCACGTTCCGATTCCCGAGCCTGCTCTGTTTTTTGTTTTCTACGCTTGGATCCAGCAATCATATCCCTGGTAATGTGACGCCGTCAGCAGCCTATAGCCAAAGGCTTATAAACGTGTATAAACGCACTTCTTCTTAATTGCATCTCTACGGCCAACCTTCCGTGCCGTATTTATGAGTTCGGGGCGTTTGACTTTGCCCATGGATCTCCTCTTTATTTTGGATGGCTTTGGTAGCTTGAGGATCCACTCCTGGACAGGGGAGCCTGACTGCAAAAGCACGTTTGCAATTCTACGTGCACATATCAGCTTACGTGACATGGAAAAATGCAAAGCTCATACGATTTCAGGAACGGAGCGTCTTCATCTGTGAAATATGTGACGGCTTTACCTTCTCGACCCGCTCGACCAGTGCGACCTAAAATATTATATCATCTCACCGCGTACCCTGCTCTCGGGCAATAATGGCAACATACCTATACGGTGAACATAGCTCTGAACGCTGGTTGGAAAGTCATAATTAATAACTTCCTGTACACCCTTGAAGTCCATTCCGCGAGCCATGACCTCTGTGCTAACCATCACCCAACTTTCGCCTTTGCGCATGCGGCTTACTGCATCCTCGCGTTCCTTCTTAGTCAGACCAGCATGTAGACAATCTACATTTGAGATACCGTTCAGCACGAGCTCCTCGGCAAGCGATGTGGCACGTGGTTGTGAAGAAGTGAAAATAAGGACAGGAGGGTTATATGGCTGAGAAAGATATGCCAACAGACTGGGTAATTTAGATGGATCGTCCGCTACATAGGTGAGAGATTGAGATATCAGAGGTAGTGGCGTGTCCCTAGTAAAGAGATTCATTAAATGAATTAATGCCACGGAAGCAAAACACACTTTAGGCCGACAACGACACGAATAGGATTTGTGAGCATCTCCATTGCGATTTTTTCAGCACCAGCTGGAAGTGTGGCACTGAAAACAGCTTTTTGAATGCTCATAAAAGTACATGAAGCAAGAACTTCTTGGATTTGAGGCAAGAATTCGGAGTCGAGCATGCGGTCCGCCTCGTCCAAAATAAGATGTCGAACACTGTACACAAATAACGAGTTGCAAATGATACACGAACTGTTAGACTCACTTGTGAAGGTCCAGATTGCCAGATTGCAGCGATGCCACCAAACGAAGTGGAGTGCTTATGATAATGTCTACTGCATTATGAGCATATTTGGAACTTTGCACTTAACGCAGCGAACGACGAACCTACTTTATCCCTGACGCTTTTGTCTGTAAGTGTGCTAGCCGTCGCTTTACTGAAGAGTATAATTCGCCATTTCCGACCTTGTCCTAACTTCAGGCATTCATTGTGTATTTGATGTGCTAGTTCTCGGGTAGGGGCTAATACCAGAGCGCGGACGCCTGAACCAACATCACTTTTGGCACTGGAGGCAGGGGAAGCCAACGCCTTGAAGAGGGGCATCAGATACGAAAGGGTCTTTCCTGTTCCAGTTGGAGAGATGGCGGCAAGGTCACGACCCTACGAGTTTTGAGTTATTTAAGCGTTGACACAAAGTGTGCGTCCTACCTCTAGTAATATTGGAATTCCATAAGATTGAATAGCGGTCGGCTGAACATAACCATTTTGGGAAAGGTTCGTCATAAGTTGCGAGGGAATTTGGTACCGATCCTTCAGTGCGGGGAAAGTGTCGAGGCATTCCGGGACATTGGATCCTTTCGTTATAACGCGATGTTTAGGAGCAAGAGCTTGACTGTGTCCGTTATCCTCCTCTTCACCCATCCCTGCTTTCTCTTCATCTCCTTTCGCAAAGTCTACTTTTCTCTTCTTGCTTTCTAGTTTTCCCGGGGTAGTAGCTTTGCGTTTGCCGGAACCGTTTTGAGCGTACTTGAAGAAATCCAACTCCGTAGGAAGTTCTCCCTCTTGTGATCTTACGGAAGCCTTTATACCATTGTCTGACACCTTTGACGTCTGGGAAGAAGGTGAAACGGGAAGACAATTGAGAGAGAATCTAGATCGAGACCTTACGTTGAAAAGCTGGACATCGTTCTTATACTTGTGTTTGTCAAATCTGACACCGCCTCTAGAAAGAATCTGGAACGCCTCCATTCGCGTCAAACCTCTATGAGCTGCGTGTGTGTAAAAACAAAGACTCAAATCGTCCAGCCACGTTCTAGTTTGCTTAACAATCGAGTTGCTTCAGAGCAACTCCGAGGTTTAAGTTCGCACGATGATGGTTCCTTGTCGACGGGTATTCACCAGCCTCCTACCCATGCCCTCTGGAAGAGTCCGTGATCGCTCACCATAGTTTTCATTCTCAGCTTTCCCGCAGTTTGATTGTCCGAAACCTTCTTTTTTGTAACTCTTCCAGAGGGCCTGGCATCAAACATCTGTCAATAGACATCGCCACCGTTATGAGTGACTGATCAATGTCCATTTCAGTCGTACCGTGTTAAACTTTTTTTGCTTATGTAAACTTAAACGTGTACAACTTGTAAATTTGGTCATGTTTGTACTTTTAATGGGAAATCTTCTGCAAGTCATTCCTCAACAATCATGCCACATTTTGGCATGATTCTGTAGTCTATCTTATACTACTAATTGAACTCTAGAGTCTCACACAATTTATCTATTTTTTGGTTGATATTTGTGAAAGTTAGGTTGACACCTGCCAATTATGTGTGTGCAAGCAATATCTCAAGAACTAATGGTCAGAGAAATAAGCTGAGGGCAGTATAGTGTCAAGAATAATAGGTAATAGATTCTCATGCAAAAAATGAGCCCTTGTGGCCAGTAGGTGGGTGTCAATGCCAAGTATGTAGCTTCCCAAATTGTCAATCACACTTCAAAGCAGCATTCAGCCAGCACAAGGGCCATGGGCTCATTTTTTGCATGAGAATCTATTACCTATTATTCTTGACACTATACTGCCCTCAGCTTATTTCTCTGACCAGTAGTTCTTGAGATATTGCTTGCACACACATAATTGGCAGGTGTCAACCTAACTTTCACAGATATCAACCAAAAAATAGATAAATTGTGTGAGACTCTAGAGTTCAATTAGTAGTATAAGATAGACTACAGAATCATGCCAAAATGTGGCATGATTGTTGAGGAATGACTTGCAGAAGATTTCCCATTAAAAGTACAAACATGACCAAATTTACAAGTTGTACACGTTTAAGTTTACATAAGCAAAAAAAGTTTAACACGGTACGACTGAAATGGACATTGATCAGTCACTCATAACGGTGGCGATGTCTATTGACAGATGTTTGATGCCAGGCCCTCTGGAAGAGTTACAAAAAAGAAGGTTTCGGACAATCAAACTGCGGGAAAGCTGAGAATGAAAACTATGGTGAGCGATCACGGACTCTTCCAGAGGGCATGGGTAGGAGGCTGGGTATTCACTATCCCTTGTCTCGTCTAATGCTCAGTGAGATTACCAGTGGATAATCGATACTTTCAAAGTTTGTAAGATCTGACTTCTCTGCGCCTCTATCTCTCAGGGTCGTCGCGTTCTCCATCATGCAAGCAGCCATCATCTTTCCGGCGCCATCCTTGACCCATACGATACAAGCAGCAACGTTCTTCATGCACACAGAGGATTGTGAAGATCAGTTGTCCATCTGTTACTCAGGCACTACTCCCTTCAATCAGTATATCCCAACCCAATTGGAACCACAACACGACTGACACGGCTAAGAGTAAGAACAGGTGCCAACAATGCGCTTTTTACAGTGGCCTCAATCATGTGCATCGGTCAGTTAGCCTAAGATCGAAACCGGTTTTGATAACACAGAACCCCTGCCAAGAACATCTCTCGGTACGTAACTAGTCGAGAGACTCTGTCCCTTGGGACGCCCAAAAATGACGCTCTTATCAGTGGAACAGTGATCTCAACGTTGAGCATGCAAGAGGTCATTTCGTTTCATCCGGTTGGTGCTGACGGTTGCGGTCGTCTGCGACGAACCAGTAAGTATGTGAAAAGATTCACAATAACATCGCCATTGCAACGATCTCTATGCATATAGAATGTGGTTCCGACTTGAAGCAGATACCTCCAAGTCCCTTTCGCTGCTAAAGTATTCTGTACCTCATGATCACCAGCGCAGGTGATAGCGCAAACCAAGTTTGCCTGGTGGCCACTACAATTCCTTATGGTAGTTATATGTACTTGGTTGGACATTAACGTACATGTTCCTAACGTATATTATGCACAATAAATGGAATTCCGTCAGTTTGGATCACTATGTTATAGCTTGCGATATGTCGAGTTAATATATGACCCAAGATTATGACTGAGAAAATGTCAAATAAAGAGAATGGCTCTAATCATGTTGTGTGGTGTCTATCGGGCCTATCTAGGTGGCCGTCGTGTTCCAGGTCCTCTTGAGTTGCTATGAGGGACATGTGGTCTTAACGCTGCGGGTCATCGAGGGAAGCATTACTCTTACCTCAAAAAATACGAAAAGAAGAACAGTGTTTGGGCCCAAACGTATAAATGCAGGTGTCCAGCCCTTGAAGAGGAATTTTGGACCTTCCTCTCGCAAAGACCGTGTTAAGACTTTGATAGGTGTTACATCAGTGGACTGCGAAAGGCGTGATGAAGATGTCAACGTATAAAAGATGGAGGACTCACAGACGCCATGACTCGCGATCTGAGAACGTCGGCTGGGGAACAAACGGCTAGTGGCGCGTAAGTATTGAATATAAAGACCGAGATCTGATCTTTACGTACTCGTTGCAAATGTGCCCGCTGCGAGACTGGCTATAACATGAAGTAAAAGATTGTCACGTAGTTGGTAATTCATTACAGGAATGGGGTAGCGTAGCAGCGTGGATTTGAAGAAATCGTAGCTACAGTCAATTCCCGTCACTATCGTCATCAACGTGTAGTAGCCACAGAACTTACGATGCTACCTGGGATGCCTATAGGAAAGTTAGCTTTCTGAAGATGTGACATAAAATTGACGAACATTCATCAAAACTGCTCTCGTCTGTAATAACAGCGTAAAAGTCAAGGTCAACGTAATTCGTGAATATTGTACCATATTGGTGCCTAAACCTCTTCCTAGTCCTCGTACGCCCTCTTCTTTTACGAGGTTTATCAGGCCACTCAACGCGTTACGATAATTATAACGTTTTTCTGGCGGTCGCGTGAAGTCGCTAGTCATCCTGACCAGTAAGATATCTAGCATATGAAGGGAAGCTTTGTGAGCAAGCTTCACCCGGAGGTTACATACCTGCAGGATTGCCTGCTATCCCACCAAGACCTCCAGCGATGCTCGCAGCTGCAAGAAGTCGTATTGCCGAAGGCTGACCATCCTGTGAGATACGGGCTTTCATCTTCTCGTAGCTACCAAACCGGACAAGAGAGTATGACATCTGTCGTAGGATCGACGCACTGAGGCCGACATATAAATTCCGAAATCCGGATTGCGCGATCGACGCGTGGATGACAGAAACGATGGAGGGTGGCTTGGAACCAGCTTTGACTCGGAGAGTTTGCATACGACTTGAAGCGGTTCAGCTATCTTCAGCGAAGTTGGAAGCAGTGTTACACGAACATTCTCGTCAAATCCAGAGGGTGGGTACAGCATGCTGCCACTGGAAGAAAGACGATTTCATGTAAGTTTTTAGCAAACCACAAGTTAAAATTGACTCACTGGATGCTGCAACTCCTTATATCATAAAGATCAGTCATAAATCAGATCAGTTTCATATTGGCAAGTATCCCGGGTTATTCACCTCCGAACCTGTTTTTGTTTGAATAGATGAGGCATAGAAACAGGTCTGGATGAGAACCTACCAGAATGGATAACTAGCGGGCATGCTGAACGGTGTTCCTCAACAAAAATGCTGTTGAAAGAACACCTATCTGAGTATTTATTCAAAAACACCAGACGGTCCAAACTAAAATCCAAAAACGTAGGCAAAGCTATTTAATTTTTGTTTGGCACGTGATATATAATTTCGGCCCGTTGAATTTGCTTGGCAGTAGTAATATAAGGTAGATCTGATCAGAATCTCGTTCAGAGCGTGATCACGTGAAATGCGTTACATTTAAAAGATTGCTCTTCACAATATATTTTCAGGAAATCCATTTCAACAGAATTATTCTTAAATAGTAGATGTCCAAGTGCTGATGCATTTATATTAGGAAAAACCTGAGTGTGGAAGTTGCCATTAGGTTTCTCGAAGTGAGACCTTTGCTTGTGACAATATGGTCACAGCATCCAAATTCAGTGCTCGCAAACCTAATGGCTCCTCAGACTCATCACTTTTATAAAATGGAAAGTAGCAGATCTTTATAAAGGATGTGTAAAGATTTCTGTGCGGCCACAATGCCACTGAGCCGAATGCCCATTATGATTTAGTAGAATGTCACAGATTTCACGTGATCAAACTGTCAGTGTTACCCTTAGACCTATCATTGACCCAAACTTGAATTGGTCCTTGTCGGTGGCATCGTCACCAACAGCAATGAAACTTTTTGTCAATGTTACGTTTAATAGTTTCAAGTTTAGCGCCGGCACGAAGACATGCCAGTATTTATTTGCGTGGAGGAATTCGACGTTATACTAAGTAATAGCCATGACTCGCCAGGCCTCGTGTCTAAGCTTCGTAGCCGTGGTATAAGCTTGATCTCTCCGCGCTTATGCTCACCCGTTGATCTCTTGATAACGACCCCCATGAATCGTCCATCGGGCATCGTATACTATAACTCCGTCTCATCTTATGAGCCTTGCCCTAGAGTTTGTCTTCCTCTTGAGGAAGTTAAAGTCAAGGTGCTCATAGTTGACGGTGAGTTTGCGTTCGCAAATTTTTTCTATTTAACTGACAGGGTTTAGTTTCTGCCAGAGTTACGTTGACTCAGGTTTACCACAATTCTTCAGACTCAAGCACAGGTCGGTGCAAATATTGCTTTCCGGTGCCAGAAAATGCCGCAATTTGCGCTTTTGGTATGACGACGTCTGACGGACATGCTCTACGCGGAATTGCAAAGGAAAAAGATCAGGCAAGAGAGGAATACCAAGATGCGCTTAATTCTAGAAAGTTTGCAGGTATATTGGATTATGTCACCGGTGACAGTCAGTATTGTTACCTTCGATCATTCCCCGCTTCGCTGACAGCTATGTCAAGTTTTCACGATTTCTATTGGCGCGATACCTGCTCAGACAAAGGTAGAAATAAACTTAGTGGTCAGTCTTGTAGCACTGCTTTCTCTTGATCGTGCTAAAAGTATACAGTATGTCATGAGTCTCGCGAACGATGATAACGTAGACGAAGTTCGTTTCCAATTACCTATGAGCGTCGGCGAACGCTACGGAACGCCCCCACCTGAGCTAGAATTAGCACGTAGTCACTCGGCCCATACACGGATTAGGTTGACGGCAGAAATTCAGACCAGTGGAAGGATCCAACGTATTACAAGCCCAAGCCACCAGGCTGATATCTCCGAAGTTGTATATCTCACTCATCATGGCCGACCCTCTCACCGTCGCTCCACCATCAAATTTAAATCATATTCGTTTCTTGAACGTGATTTTATCCTAATTATTCAAGCTGAAGCGCTCGATACACCTCGGTGTTTTGCGGAAATCAAACATGATCTAGACGGAAGAGGTTCAGCAACAATCGCAATGCAACTGACCATGGTACCCAAATTCGACCTGCCTCCAATTAGAGAACAAGAGTACTTTTTCGTCGTTGATCGAAGTGGAAGCATGGATGGTGACCGAATCTCTACCGCCAGACGAACATTGGCAATTTTACTTCGAATGCTTCCTAGTCAAAGAACCATGTTCAATATCTTCAGCTTCGGGAACAGGGTTGATCCCCTGTGGCCGCGAAGTCGGAGATATGATCAGAGTTCTCTGGACGTAGCGGTCAGTGAGTTGATGGTTTCCAGCAAATGTAAACTGATGTACAGGGAAGACTGCTTTCGTCGATTCCATAGAAGCAAATTATGGGGGTACGGAGATTCGACAGGCATTGCAGTATGTCTTAAATTCTGCAACAAGCACTATGCCTGTTGCGGTCTTCGTATTGACAGATGGTGCAGTGGGTGTTGTCAGCACACGGACCTACAAATTCGACTGACACTAAGCATAGGCGCATGATATGGCTGGGACCTTCTCGGTTGTTGATAGGGCTGTGAAGAACGCACTTCCGCAAAGTCCACTCCGCGTTTTTACTCTTGGGATCGGTGACAGTGTTTCCAGTGCTATGTGTGAAGGCATTGCTCGAGCGGGGAGAGGGGCTTGCCTTCTTGCAGTCAATACGGAGAGCATTGTTGAAAAGTGCGTTAAATTGCTTACAGCTGGAAGGACCCCCTTTGTCCAAAATGTCCGGGTCGACTGGGGCATAGATGATGAGCATTTGAGCTCAGTCACATCGTCGGTTAATTTTTCAGTGCCCTCATCGTCATCGAGAACAGTCAAGATACGGTCGTTGCCCGTTATCCAGCAAGTCCCAACTAAAATCCAAGACATCCATGCTGGCACACGCACAAACTTTTTCGTCATCTTAAAACTGAAGAAAATTACAGTGCCAGAGTCCATCACATTACGAGGCGAACTGGACGACGGTAGTGGCACCTTTGAACTTAACATCCCTATTCATATGATCCGGCTGGTAGGTGCAAAGGATGGATTACCTTTGATACATACATTGGCGGCACGGCGATTGATCCAGGAACACGAAGAGGAGCGAGCGCCTCTTCCCCAGCCTGTCAGTGCAGCGCCGGACGACCAGATACGGAAAGCGGTGATTGTTCATCTCGGCGAGAAATACCAACTCGCCAGTCAATATACGTCGTTTGTTGCCACAGACTCTGATCAGGATAGCAGGCGACACCACAATCGGGCAAGTTCGTTCCACCGTCAAGATGCCAGTAGAGCCAGGGATGCGAGCGACTTTCCTGCCGAGAATAATTTAAAAAATGGGTTGGGGCCAACCATTCTTAACTTCTTCGCTGGTTTCTTTCCACAAGAAATGCACGGAAACCGTAGCCAATCCATACCTGGGGCATGGACAGACTCACCCATGTCCTCACCTCCTGCTAGTGACAACGGAGCTGATGACGATGGATACGAAAGTGCGGAAACTTTTTCTACGTTAAGTTCTTTGGACGGTTCGGCTGAATGGAGTGATTGGAGTCCTCCCCCAAGTCCCGAACCGCAGACGAGTGAGGAGGATGCTCAAAGGCAGCGGAGCCCGTCTCCCAAATTTGAGTTAGCTCCGGAAGGGGAACGTGTACGCGGAAATGCTTTGCCAGTACGACTACCACCACCAGTACGGGCTGAGGTTGTGGAGTTGGTCAGGTTTCAGTTATATGATGGGTCGTTTCCATTACACAGTCTTCGTGCCATCGTGGGCGCGAGTGCGGTGGACAGAGCAAATAGCTTGCAGGTGGACGACGCTGTATGGGCAACGGTACTGTCGGTTGCATTCATTGAGAAACATATGGGGGGTCAGAAGGAGCTAATGGAGAACTTGTTGATTAAAGCGCTAGAATATCTGCGGTCGAGGCATGATATCGATATGAAAGAACTGATAAAAATAGCAAAGGACTTGGTATTGTAGACTTAGCTTCATGTGGTCCGTGCGGGAACCGTTTGTTTGTTTGGTTTTTGCTTTGCACAGCTTAACCCTCTGCATTTTAAACTCCCACCACAGCCTGACTCCTTTCTTCACTTACTGCTTTTCTTTTCGCATCTCCAGTAAAAAATGACCGCCAACGACAACGAGGATCTTATCGACTATGAAGATGAGCACGACATACCCAACGGCGCCTCCGCCCCATCAGCTGCCAACGGTGCTGCCGCATCTGGCCTCGATGGTGACGGTGACAAGGACAAGAAAAACTTTTCTGGAATCCACTCCACTGGTTTCAGGTGTGTACTACGTTGTATCCAGAGTTAATTCATCTTGAGCCCCTTTTCAGGGATTTTTTGCTGAAACCTGAACTTCGACGAGCTATAAGTGATCTGGGCTTCGAGCATCCGTCTGAGGGTATGTTTCAAGCCTTCATATTATGCGGAATTTTCCCAATTCTTGGCTTCTAGTGCAACAGGAATGTATACCTCAGGCGGTGCTAGGAATGGATGTGCTTTGCCAGGCGAAATCCGGACACGGGAAAACAGCAGTCTTCGTCTTGGCTACACTTCAGCAGCTCGAACCTGTTAATGGAGAAGTATCGGTCCTCGTCCTCTGCCACACCCGTGAACTCGCCTTCCAGATCAAAAATGAATACACTCGCTTCGCCAAGTACATGCCCGATGTTCGTGTCAGCACTTTCTACGGCGGTACACCGGTAACCAAGGACGCCGAACTGCTCCGCGACAAGAACAAGTGTCCCCACATCGTTGTCGCCACACCTGGTCGATTGAATGCTCTTGCCCGAGACAAAGTACTGGATGCCAAAAACGTCAAGCATTTCGTCCTGGACGAGTGCGATAAAATGCTTGAACAGCTTGGTTAGTCATGCGAATTTGCGGCACATCCATCATCCTTTATATTCGTCGATGCATCGGCCACGTTGCTTCAGTTGGCTTGTTTACATTCCTCATCATGCCCATGAGTGTTGGCACTTCCTTCGATCTGGTCAGTGGTCGGCAGGATGTGGGTTGGGGTCAATGTTGAGG
Source organism: Tricholoma matsutake (assembly GCA_026075535.2). Lineage (NCBI taxonomy): Eukaryota > Fungi > Basidiomycota > Agaricomycetes > Agaricales > Tricholomataceae > Tricholoma > Tricholoma matsutake. Next base: position 5,478,493 of record AP026540.1, on the reverse strand, counting down.
CTGAGGGAGTCCGAGACTGGTTACTGAAGAACACTCGAGGACGCGAACATTGGAAGCGACCGCCGAGGACTTCAACATCGTCCATGATATTCTGTTGCTTCGATATTTTTCTCATTTTCTTCGTTCCTGTTTTCTCCATCTCATCTAATGCCGACACTGCTCCACTAGACATGCGCCGCGATGTTCAAGAAATTTTCCGAACAACACCTCATCACAAGCAGGTTATGATGTTCAGTGCGACGTTGGCAAAGGATATCCGGGCAACATGCAAAAAGTTCATGGCAAACGTCAGTGAGAACAACTTTTGGCTGTCGACCCTTTGTAACATCTTACATTTCAGCCTCTGGAGATTTTCGTTGATGACGAGACGAAGTTGACACTCCATGGTTTGCAACAACACTACGTGAAGTTGGAAGAAGTGGGGAAAAATAGGAAGTTAAATGAACTGTTGGACACATTGGAGTTCAATCAGGTATATTTTATTAGCCTTTGTACTGCGGCAGCTCTAATATGACACTCACACTAGGTTGTTATATTTGTGAAGTCTGTTGCACGAGCTATCGAACTCGACAAGTTGCTTGTCTCTTGCAATTTCCCCAGTATCAGCATTCACTCGGGCCTACAACAAGAGGAGCGGTATGCATTTGTTATTATGTGTCCTACAACCGCTTTGATTTTGTTAGAATTAACCGTTATACTGCCTTCAAGGCATTCGAGAAGCGTATACTGGTCGCCACTGATATTTTCGGACGTGGTATCGACGTGGAGCGTGTGAATATTGTCATCAACTACGATTGTCCTCCTGACGCAGACAGTTATCTGCATCGTGTGGGGTAAGTAGATGCGGATACTCGTTCTGATGTGTCTCACGTACTTCTTATTCTAGACGTGCGGGCCGCTTCGGCACGAAGGGTCTGGCGATAACATTTGTGTCATCCGACAGCGATCAACAAGTCATGGCTGCGATCCAGTCCAGATTTGAAGTGGCAGTACCAGAGCTGCCTGACCACATTGACCCTGCGAGTTACAGTATGTCATAGTTTTTGCATTTTAGCTGATTATGAGACATAAGCTTTTGTTTTTCAGTGACCTCGTAATTGCCTACTTGTTTACTTTTTGCTGGTATTAGTTTTTTGTTGTTTATGTAATCGTACAAAGCGCGTAAATGGATCCGTGTCTGAGACCTCACTCGATGGTTTTCCGATCACTACTGGGTATCAACAAATGCAAATAGCGAAAAAAGAATAAAATCAGAAAGAATGAGTTGTATGGTTAGAAACACATGAATTGGGTGGGGAATTCTTCACAATTGGCCACCCATGAATTAAGTATGGCTTTTTTTGTGCCCCTGAAATGGATAATAAACCAGTAACAAGTACTTTTGCTGAACAAGTGGATCAATTCCTCTTAGAAATATATCCATATTGCAATGTATGGTAGTCTTCTCAGAAATATTCAGGCTATGGTTGAAGTTTATGCATGGAGAAGCTAGCAATTGCCTAGAATTCTGTAATTACTATGCACCTAGCAGTAGGTATACTATACCACAAGTTGCTTGGGACCTTCTGTTAGGGCAACACCCACTATCTGCTAGCTAACACCGTGCGGGTTCTCTCTACAAGAAGGGGGCGGGATCCACGCTCGTGATGGGGGAATTGATGGTTTTGATGCGAGGGGTTATTAATAGGTGAGTTTGTTGAGATAGGCCTTTCACACCGAAAACATAGGTGGAATACCTAAGAGAACACAACTGGGGTCCCCTAGGCATGTATTTAGGGTTTATATACTATGTTACATATATTGTACATTGTTGTTAGTGATGCATTTGTACATGCGCATACATATTGATGCGTGCGAAATAAAATTCTCACGCTATCAAAGTGTAGCGTCATTTGGCGTCATGTAGTGTAATTTGACATAATAAAATAAAATGAAATTTTATTAGGTAATGGGGTGGTTTCCTAACATTACCCCCCTTTTATGCCTCGACTTCCAGGTGAGAAAATATTACGTCTGTCCCCTCTGTGAAATTTTGGTAAGGCTGGAATCTCATCCCCTCATACACCATTCTCGCAATGCGACACGGAGCATTTGGATTACATTTAAAGAATTGGGCGATCGCGTTACGCTCTCGCTTACAATTCTCTTCAGGTTCCCACGAATTATTTTTGTCGGTATAGTTTTTCCACTTTATTAAAAACTCCAATTTGTTCCGTCGAAAACGTGAGTCTAGAATTTCTTCAACTATGCATTCTGGAGTACCTTCTACTATTATCGGAGGTTGCGGAGTAGTTTGTTGGCCAGGAATAGTGGGTGGGTGGTAAGGGCGTAGGCGGGATACATTAATCTCGGGATCAATCTTGAATGATCAGGGTAATGTTAGCACTACCGCATTAGGCGAGATTACTTTAGAGATCGCATATGGGCCAACTTGTTTTTCCATAAGTTTCCTCGAAGGTCGTGGAATATTCAGGTCCTTGGTACTTAGCCATACCAAGTCACCAACTTTGTACTCTGGAGCGCATGCTCGAGTACGATCTGCATGTCGCATCATGTCATCACGTGCTTTCTTCAATGCTGCCTCTGCTTCCTCTTGTACCTTTTGCATCTTAGATACAAAATCTTCTACCGACTGTACTTTGACTTCCCTTCTGGGTTCTACTCCCATGCGAGGATGATATCCATAATTCGCGAAAAAGGGTGACATACGAGTAGCCGAATGGAATTTGTTATTGTGGGAAAATTCGGCAATTGCCAACCATTCAGGCCAGTCGGTTTGTCAGTAGTTGACAAACATACATAGGTACTGCTCCAACTCCTGGTTCATTCTCTCTGTCTGCCCATCAGTCTGTGGGTGATATGCCGTAGATAATTTAGTTTGAATTCCCAATATGTTGTTTAGTTCTCACATAAATGCGGAAGCAAATTGTGGTCCGCGATCAGAGATAATGGTATCGGGTAACCCATGTAACCGCCATACCTGATTTAGATAGAGGCGTGCCAAGCCCAATGATGAGGTTTCTGTAGTAGTAGGAATAATATGGACCTCCTTTGTAAAGCAGTCGCATACTATGAATATTGCATCATACCCTTGAGCCTCGGGTAATCCGGTAATAAAATCCACAGATATATCTTGCCATGGCGCTTTAGGTATAGGGTTTGGCATTAATTTTCCTGCCGGTTTCTCTGGAAATTTCTTCCCCCTCATGCACGTATCACATCCATCCACATACCCCAACACATACTTCGAAATTCCGGGCCACCAATAATTTCTCATTACTAATTCCAATGTCTTCCATCTTCCTGGGTGTCCGGCAATCGGCGTATTGTGGTGTAACTGGACGATCTCCCTTCGCAAATCCTGATCCTTCGGTACATACACTTTTCCTCGAAACAACACCAACCCTTGTTCCTCAGCCCATTCATCTCCTTTGATATTACCTTTCTTCTCTCCCTTCAGAGCTTTCACGGCTTCCACTACTTCATTGTCCATTTCTGAACATTGTCTAATTTTAGACAACATTTCTGTTTCCGAGCTATCTATTAATAGATGCCCTTGACGCATAGCGCAAATGCGAAAGTATTCGGGTTTGAGTAAGGTAACATTTTTATTGTCCTCCTCCACCCCCCTTTTATGATCAATACGTCTGGATAATGCATCTGCTTTCCTCATTAAGCTTCCCACTTTGTGGACCAAGTGAAAGTTGAAACATGATAGGAATAGTGCCCAATGCGCTTGCTGGCGATTAAGCTTTTTAGCGGACATGAAGAATTGCAGATTTTGATGATCCGTCCAGATCTCAATCTCATGCGTACATCCCTCCAAATAATGCCTCCATGCCTCCAATGCTCGTATTATCCCCAACATCTCTTTGTCATGCACATCATAATTCCTCTCCACATCATTCAACCCTTTTGACAAGTATGCACAAGGATGCCATTTGTCATCTTTGCACAGCATTGATAATACTGCTCCAGTAGCAAAATCGGATGCATCGGATTCCACTCGAAAAGGGCATGTGAAATCTACTGGGGCTAATATTGGTCCCTCCACAAACTTCCTCTTCAACTCCTCAAACACTGTCTGCTGCTGCTCTCCCCACCTCCATACTACTCCCTTTCGTGTAAGGTTATGTAAGGGTGCGGCAATTTTAGAAAAATTGTGCACAAAGCGGCAATAATAATTTGCGAGTCCCAAGAAGGCTTGAACCTCCTTGACATGGGTGGGTGCAGGCCAATCTGTGATTGCCTGTACCTTGATCAGATCCATTTTGATCCCATCAGGGCCGATCAATAATCCTAGGAACTCAATCTTGCTTGCTCCAAACACACACTTCTCTGGTTTCAAAAATAGATCATTCTCCGCCAACCTCCATAACACCTCCTGTACTATCACCTCATGATTCTCTTCATCCTCCATGAATATCAGAATGTCGTCAATAAATATTATTACCACACCTTTGTCTATTACATCCTTGAAAATGTCGTTCATCATATTTTGAAAGGTCGGGGGACTATTAGTCATCCCAAAAAACATAACAAGCGGCTCGAAGGATCCTCAACGCGTGGCAAATGCTGCCTTCCACTCATCTCCTTTCTTTATTTGTACATTGTTGTATCCCCATTGTAAATCCAATTTTGTAAAGACCTTGGCTTTTCCCACCTTGTCAATTATTTCTGAGATCAACGGCAGGGGGTACACATTCTTCACTGTCCACTCATTCAAATACCTATAATCTGTACACATCCTCTTCCCTTGGTCTTTCTTTGGCACGAAGAATATTGGTGACGTCTGCGGTGATTTCGAAGATCATATGTATCCTTTGCACAATTGCTCCTTCAGGAATGCATCCACTTCTTCTTGTTCCATCGGAGATAATGGATATACCTTCGACTTCTTCAGCACTTCATCTCAATTGCATGATCCCATGGCTTCTACACCGGCATTCGCTCAGACTCCTTCTTCTGGAACACTGACAGATGTTCATGATACACTTTTGGCACCCATTCCTCCACTGGCTTCTCCACCTTCACAATATTCTTGTCCCATGACTGTCCTCCACGAATTGTTCTAAAGGTTTGCTTCTGCTCTTCTTTCTCGATCATGATTGGAACTTCCCCATTTGGCATTTCCTCATCCTCCACTTCCTCCATCGTAACAGAATATTTTCTCGGACATTCTTTCTCTTTCTTTTTCCTTTTTTCCTTCTTCATCTTCCTCCCATACACATTACATTCCTTAGGACAATGAGTCATTTGTACTTTCCCAGTTTTCCAATCAATTTTGGGATTATGCTTCCATAACCATGGACATCCTATTACTAGATTGGTTTTCCCAAGATCGCACACTTCGAATATGGCTTGCTCCTGATGCTCCTGATACTTTAGTACCATAGTCACCTCCTCCTTGATAGTTCCTCCACGATTGACTGTTCTGTCAATATTGTACACCATTATAGGTTGCGCCAGCTTGTGTGTGTTAATACTGTTTCCGGTAATTAAGGATCAATTAATAAATAATCCTGTAGCACCACTGTCAAGCAATGCTTCCACATCAATAGCTGCATGCGTGTCCACTGTCTTCAGTCCCACAGTCAAGGTGATTTCGGGTTCTATTTGCACAGAGCAAATAAAGAATTTAGGGGTTTTCGGAAATGACACGTGAAAATTGTCACATGATTGACAACAGTGGTACTCCTTTTTGTCACGTGATTCAGAACGGTTATACTCCTCCTCGATTTCCTTTTCTGATTTGCTCTGGGTTTTCTCGGATACTAATACATTGTAATGATTCTGGGTCACCAATGGGGAAACCTTCACTGGGACTCTTCCGCAAAATTCTTCTGCTTGCCTTCCACCGGCTTCACTTCCTCGATTGTAGCTTCCCTAATCTTTCTTTTCTGCCTACAATTCCTAGAAATGTGTCCTAACTGCCCACAGTTAAAACATTTAAGTGGGGCTCGTCTCTCTGCTTGATCAACCTCCATTGCCTCTGCTGGTGCTGCTGACTCCATAACTATAGGTGTCACTGCCATGGCCGGTGGCTGTGCCCTTGGAGCTTGCGCCTGAGGTGCCTTTCCTTTCTCAGACTTTCCTCCTGATGACTTTCCAAATTTACTACTTCTGTACATCAACTTTGACTCCGCCTGTTCCTGCCGATATTGCCGGTCAAGGTGCATTGCCCAATTATACCACTCATCCAACTTCTCTGGCATAGAAGGTAGTCAGTAGATAGACTTGAATAAGGAGGGATTTAATCCTGCTTTCAAAAACTCTACCAACGCGGCTTCTCCCATGTCTGTTTGCGAAGCTTCTGCTTTGAACTGCAAAATAAATTCATCCGCCGTTAAGGAACCTTGGCGCATGGTCTTTAATTTAGCATTGGCTGTCACCTTTGGATTAGGGTCTCCAAACTGTGCCTCCAATCTCTCCAGAAATTCCTTGAAGGTTGCAAATGGTTTATTTCCTGTGGCAATTTGATTAATAGCCTCGTTTCTCCAGAACTGTGCTTTCCCCCCCTGAATGTATGAGAGAGCAAACATAATCCTAGACTCAGCTGTATGAAACTCTGGCTTCCTCCCATGGATGTACAATACTATAGAGCTGATGAAGGATTTTGTATTCTCCATGGTACCGTCAAAGATTTGCAGGGGTGCGTACTTAGGTAAGCACACTTTTCCATTTCCGGATTTCTCCACCATCTCATCCTCCTGCAATATCCACTCCACCATCTCCTCCATCTCATCATCTCTTTCTCCTATCATCTCTGGCTGTACTTCTGCTTGTCTGGGCTGTGATGCTGCCAATACTGACACTAATTGTGACATTTGTGCTGTGAGCACATCAATTTTCGCCTCTAGTGCTGGTATGGGAACAGGATTAGGACTGGGATTAGAAGTTGAAGGTTCAGACATAATTGTAGAATCTGTGATGAATCACTTCTTCGACAAATTCAAAATTTTTTCTTCGAGACCTCTCCAAACGTTTATGGGTCATGTGATAAGGTTCGTCGAGGTTCGTCAATGGTTCGTCATTTGTCGGGCGCCTATTTTGACACTTTGGATCAATAACCCTTCCAACAGTGCCTGATCTCGGAGATATCACTGAATTCGGCTTGTAACTAAAATAGTCATCCGAATAGAGTGATGTAAATCGTAACTAAACCAGATCTGATCGGTTGTCTGGTTGCAGCTGTCCTAATGATGAGCACTGCCTCTCGATCACTGGTGGTCACAATGTAAGGCGAGGCCTGGCATCAGCTTATGAAAGAAAAGGTAGATTACGTATATACAAGTACTTCTGGCTCGTGCCGAAAGGATGAGTAATTGGATGTGGTGCAGTGAAACAATGACATATGCGCAAGTAAGAGAAGGCGCACTGATATGGGTAGTTGTGTTCTTCTGTTAGGGCGACACCCACTATCTGCTAGCTAAGACCGTGCGGGTTCTCTCTACAAGAAGGGGGCGGGATCTGCGCTCATGATGGGGGAATTGATGGTTTTGATGCGAGGGGTTATTAATAAGTGAGTTTGTTGAGATAGGCCTTTCACACTGAAAACATAGGTGGAATACCTAAGAGAACACAACTGTGGTCCCCTAGGCGTGTATTTAGGGTTTATATACTATGTTACATATATTGTACATTGTTGTTACTGATGTGTTCATACATGCATGTACATATTGATGCGTGCAAAATAAAATTCTCATGCTATCAAAGTGTAGCGTCATTTGGCGTCATGTAGCGTAATTTGACATAATAAAATAAAATGAAATTTTATTAGGTAATGGGGTGGTTTCCTAACACCTTCCTGGTAGCTGTGGCCCCCTTTCCAGCACTTATTATAGTAAAAGATAAGTGTGTGCTGTAGAGAATCGATACTAGATAAGAATAGACTCAGTCGATGTATAATTGACTATATACAAGCAAATAGTACCTAGATAAGAATAGACTACAGTACTATTAGTAATCTAGTATGTAAGGTTCTATGGAATGTTACTCACCTCAGTCAATGTATAATTGACTGAGGTGTCTAACTAATATCATAGGGTATATATACTAGAAGTCATAAAGGTAACCAGCAGAGAGTGAGTATAAAGGGAACGTTCCAAAAGACTTGTTACTAATAGCTGACATGCCATAAAGGGATGATCAGAATGCTGACATGCCATAATGGGATGTCGGTGATGGGATCAATGACCGTATCATCGGATACAATGATACTCGTTCCCGGTGTACATCTCAACACTCCTCCTCACCGGGAACACTCCTCCTTGCATGGAATCGGGTTAACATAGGCCCAAGAATGAGCATAGATATGTGAATTGTTTGATGTCCAGTGCTTTGGTGAATAAATCTATGACATTATCCTTGGTATTGATATATTGGAGCTGTAAGGCGCCGGACTGAACTTGTTCCCAAAGGAAATGGTATTTGATATCGACATGTTTAACCCTTGAGTGGAGCAAAGGGTCCTCAGACGGTGTCTTGGTAGCCATGTTATCGCAAAGAATGGTTGTGGGGGTGGACTGTGGGTATCCTATAGCATTTAGTAGAGCACATATCCAAATACTTTCCTTTGCGGTCTCAAATGTGGCAACATATTCTGCTTTGCAAGAGGATACTGCAACAACTTTTTGTTTCCTGGCAGTCCAAGAAAGGGCTCCTGATCCGAGGTTGCAAGTATACCCTCCAACACTTCGACACATATCAAGGCAATTGGCCCAGTCAGAGTTGCTGAAAGCACAAAGGGAGATAGAATTGTTGCCACCCAGGTAGAGCTTGAGATCGCAGGTTCCCTTTAAATACCAGACTAGCCATGTCGCCGCACTCCAGTGGTCAAAAGAGTAACTGTCAAGGTATTGAGATAATTGTTGTACAGTGTATGCAATGTCAGGACGTGTGGAAATGGCAAGGTAAAGAAGACACCCGACGAGGGAACAGTAAGGTAGTTTGTTGAGTTGTGACAGCTCATCTGCAGACATATTCTGTCGGTTTGTATGCCATAATTTAATACTGGGCTCAAGGGGGGCGGAAATGGATGTTGCGTCTCGTTGGCCAAATTGATCGACAATTTTATCGATGAGGGCAGTCTGTGAAAGTGCAACCATGCACAGATGTCAATCCCAGGTAACTGCAATACTGACAATGAAGTGGGTGGTACCAAGCTCGGAGATTGTCCACACCTCCCGCATTTGGTTTTTAAAATGTTTGTTTTCATCCTTGGAATCAGCAATAGACAGATAATTGTCAACATGTACCACAGCGATAATAATACCAGTGTCCAATTTCCTGTAATAAATGCAGGACTCACAAGTAAGGCGTGTAAACAAACCCCCAGGTAATCATTTGAGCATTAAGAGTTTGATTCCATATCCTCCTGCTCTGCTTCATGCCATATAACCCCTGCTGAAGCTGCCAGACCCAGTCTTCATGACCTGACTCTTCAAATCCTTCGGGTTGTTGCATGTACTGGACCTCATTGTCAGGGAGTATCCCATAGAGGAAAGTGGTTTTGATGTCAATTTGTTGAGCATCCCATCCCAGAGAAGCGGCTATGTGAAGCAGGATCTGCCAAGATTCCATGTGCACAGTAGGTGAGGATGTCTTTGTATAGTCCCTACCATAAATCTGTTCAAAGCCCTGAAAAATGAGTCAAACTTTCCACCTTACGGCTTGACCACTTTCATTGCGTTTGATATGGAAAACTGGCTGGCCCCTATGAATTTGTTTACCTTGAGGTACGTCACCCCTGGGAATAAGTTTATAGACTCCCATGTCCTTCAGGGACTTCAATTCATCAAGATACCCTGTCCACCATCGTTCTGCGTCCCCTGAATTCTTTGCCTCTTCCCAAGTTTTGGGTTCATCCTCAAATTGGAGTGACTCGGGATCAAAATCTGTCATCTCCGAAATTAAGGATGCGCCTGATCACCCAGGTCAAGGTTGTTGAATGATTGACGTAGTCCATCAATGATGTCATGATCATGATCGACAGTCAGTATATGATCATGATTTCCTGATCGGGCGGCAATAGTGGAGGCTCTGCATTCACGGCAGGCTTCTTTGATTTGGGTAGCACTGTTTTGAGATTCTTGAACAGCTGCTATCATTCTGGTGATGTTTGGTCCTCCATTTGGATGTTTCTCAGTGGGGATAGGTACCTGAGATGAGCGGCATGGAAGGGGGTCAGTAGTAATTATACCTTGTTCCTCTCTGATGGAATCATTTGACTCGGCGGTGTTCAATGGGTGGAAGGATTCATTGTCCTTGTTGTTGTTTGTGGGTAAAAGAGTGAAGCTGGGTTCATTCTGAACAGGTTCCTTAATGGTATTGTCCAAAGGTAGTGGGTTGGGTGGGACATGTCCATCATGGCTTTCAAGGAAATGAACGTGATAAGAACTGTGGACTTTCCTTGTGGCCCTATTATAGCATCAGTAAGACTTGGACTTTAGGTCATATCCAATGAGCATGCATTCAATAGATTGTTCAAAAATCTTTGGGTTATCCTTCTTTGGGATGAGAACAAAGGCACAGCAACTGATCTCACACACATATGAATAATCAGGTTTGCGTCCATGCCAGAGTTCCCAAGGTGTGCACCCTTGAAGTGATCGTGTAGTGGTTTTGGCATGTAAATGAGAAGCTGTTAGATAAAATTTGTCCCAAAGGTTAGTCGGTAAACCCAAATAAATTCGCATAGTGTGGGCCTTAGCCATAAGGGTACGATGCATGTGTTCGACTTGCCCAATATGGGCTGAAGTGTATGGGGCTGTAAAATGTTGTTCTGTTCCCCGTGTTTTAAGCCACGCTTCCATCTCGTGAGACTTTAATTCTCTGTTGTCTGTGATGTAGATTCCGACTTTAAGTCCTGTTTCATTTTCCTGGGCTAATTCCCAAGCTTTCAGTTTGGGAAATGAGTCATCTTTGTTATGAAGTGGTATTGACCACGGAAAATATGTATAATCATCGATGATATCCATAACATAAGAATTTCCAGTACGAGATTTGACCGCATGTGGACCCAATAAATCCACCCAAACTTTTTCCAACTTCCGTGTTGCCTTATAACCAATCCCCTCCTCACGCATCTTTGGAACTGGTGTCTTTGTTTGTTTGCCAAGGACACAAGATTCACATTTGGTCGGTCTAGATGTGGAGATGATGGGGGCACCTGTGAGTGTGCCCTTTTTGGCCATATCCCAAAGGGATTGATAATTTGCATGGCCAAGATGGTGGTGCCAGGTTTCCAGATTGGGGGACTTGTGGACAGTGAATGCATGGTCGGCGGCAGCTGAGTACAGATTGAGTGAATATAGTTTCTTATTGGGAAGTAGAGTTCCATGGGCAATAAGTGCTCCCATAGATTTATCCGTGACCCAGCATGAGGAATTATCGAAATGAGCCACAGCATTTGAGTCGTCGGTGAGGGAACTGACTGAGATAAGTCGGCCTGCCGCATTTGGGATGTAAAGTGCATTACATAATACAATTGATGCACCCCGAGCAATGCATAGTTTTATGTCACCAACACCGATCACGATAATGGAGGATCCCCCAACACCTTTCACAGGGTGGGGCAGGATTGATCGAAGGGTAAGGAAGTCAGCCTTGTCTGGTGAGATGTGGACTGTCTCACCTGTATCAATAATAAAAGGGAAATTGGCGAGCAAAACCTGGGAGCATTGAGTTTGGTTAAGTGGTTCGACAGTGAAATGCCTCTTCTCCAGGGGTTAAGGTGTTGTTGGTCCAGTCAACAGTTGTGGTTAACTCCTCCTCAATGATGAGCCAACCCTCATATTCCACCTCCTTGATTGAAGCTGTGGGAAGTGGGTCACTAGCAAGTCCAGCGAATGGAGGATAACTGTCGGGTTGGGGTTTTGCAGGGTCAGAATCCACCATAACAGTGAAGGCACGTCCATTAACGTCTTTCACAGTAATTGGGACCCTTGGATTAAGGTTGGATGAATTACCAACCTTCTTCCCTTTGTCTCAAGCTGCTCTCCATGCTGCCACAGACTCTTCAATCGTTTTTCCAGCCACTCCTCCCCCTGTTTTAATGCAGTATTCAGTCAAATGTCCCATTTTCTTGCAGTTGGGGTTCCTGCAAACAGGTGCATTGAACGGCTTTGTGGATTTAATATGTGTGGTGAGAGCCACAGATGGCCAGGGGTCCATACAGTGGTTGTTCTCAAGGAGGGATTGTTTGTTTTTCAAAAATGAGCAGATATCCTTTGATGTGTAGGGGGGATTCTTTCATGGATGCAGCGATGTCGTGAGAAATGATAGAATGTGCATGAGGGAAATTGTCACTGAGGGAGTTTAGGAGAGCAATACAACAAAGGAGGTTGGGTTTAATATCCCCCATAGCAAACGTGCAGTCAATGAGAGCGCAAATTTTGTCAGCCATCTCAGGAAGGGGGGTCTTGGTGGTGCATTGAATAGTGAGAGCCTGTTGTAATAGCTGGACTTGATGAACTGGACCCTCATTCTGGTGTCATTTGCGAAGCGCCTCCCAATTTGCAGTCGTGTCCTTTTCCATAGATATAAAAGGGCGTTTGGATGGAACAATCCTAGAAGCTAGAAATGTGTATGCAAGATGGGAGTTGGCCTTCCAGTTGATTAATGCATGAGTTTCGGAAGTAGCAGGTGCAGTGATTGTGCTGGCGACATAGTTGTAGAGACCATTCAATGAAAGGGCGATGGTAATCTCCTTGCACCATTCTTTGTAATTTGATTTAAGTTTGTCAAGTTTCTCGCTGGAATACTGAACCGAGAGTTTGATTGGGGTAACTGAGGGAGGGCTAGATTCTGTCATGTTGGGTATAGGAGAAAAATTGGGATTCAAAGAGGCCGTCTAGGGGTTTTGATTGCACAAAGGGTAATCTGTGATCCGAAACGGGATAGTGATTGGATTTTCAATCAAAAAAAAAATGACGTAGTAAAGCATTGAGTGGCTAGGAGATTATCTACCATTGCTCAAAAGAGATGGGAGTGGCCCATAACCTGTAGAGAATCAATCCTAGATAAGAATAGACTCAGTCAATGTATAATTGACTGAGGTGTCTAACTAATATTGTAGGGTATATATACTAGAAGTCATAAAGGTAACCAGCAGAGAGTGAGTATAAAGGGAATGTTCCAAAAGACTTGTTACTAATAGCCAACATGCCATAATGGGATGTCAGTGATGGGATCAATGACCGTATCATCGGATACGATGATACTCGTTCCCGGTGTACATCTCAACATATGCAAATCATTGAAGGGTACCAGAACAAAACATGTCTTTGAGCACAGTTTAGTGTCATCTTTGGATTACAGCAGGGGATCAAGAGGGGATATTGAAATAAAGACAATTATGGTATTTTTTGAAGGATACAACTGTGAATCCAGAGTGTGGAGCAATAACATTACCTCAGTTTTCTCAGCTCACAGCAGCCAAAATGCTTGTTTGCAAATACATAGAGATCATGTTACTACTGTACTACTCACATGCAACACAATGAAGCAATACAGACAGAGCTACATCTAAGGGAGATGAAAGTTATCATATGCCCAGCAATTGCTGTGGCACACCCAGCAGAGTGATTGGTAAGCCCCCTCATGAGCCTGGCACTTTGAATGTATTTCATCCATAAAAAGCTTTCAGTGACCTTACTGCAGATTCTGGTCCTGAGGAAAGCTCTTGCCATATGTTGTTAAGATGCCTCAGAAATATTGGGTGCAGCAAGCAAGTGTTGCAGGAGCATTGTAGATTTCTGGCTGATTGCCAACTTTGTGAACAACAATCCTCCACCACTTTTCTTTCCATCAAGATTTAGCTTCAACAGTTGTTTTTAAAAATAGTCAATAGAACTTTCTTTGGGTGCCACTTTAAAAAAAAACTTTGTATGTTAGCCTCAATGCCAGCTTTTGACTCAATCTGACTGTCAAGAACCATTCCTCGCCCAATTGGAACCCGCATCTATCTGACCCTTTCCCACACGTTGAACATGACTTTTGTCTACGCCTCCCAATTTCATTCCTGGCTGCCTTGCACTGCCCACACTGCTGTGCATTAGGCTGCCCTGTACAGCATCCATGGCTGCCTTTCCAAGGCTGCCATCTCTATTGCAAATTTGACTATGGATTCCTGTGCGGCTCCCGCTAGATAATTTATCTACGCAGTCGAGACACTGCCGCAGTCTTCATTCCTGTTCCACATTATTCCGGACTACAGTATTTAAGCTTAGTTAGTTTTGCCTTGTATTCCTCAGTTCGTATATCGACATAGACTTGACTTTAATCTACCAATCCAAACCTCCTTCTACTCCAACCTCAGTACTCTCCCTCTGAAGTTCTAACCTCATCTGAACTTAACCTAAGTCCCTCCATACTCCTTCCCACATTTTCCCGCACTTTCCCGTTCCTACCTCCAAACCTCCAACTTGAAATTAGGACACCAGATGAGGTGAAGGGCGCAGCTTCTTACAAGCTGAAGCCAAGTCCTTTCTGTTTCCCCTCCTGCCGGATCTGCAACGACCCGACAACCTTCCGTAAATAACACCCGCAGTGTCCGATTGGATTCCGACGAACCTTCCAGGATCAGTTCTTAACAGTATATATGAACTCACACTTCACTCATCCATTTCCTCTCTATGACCCCTACCGAGACCCGCCAGCGCACAACAAGAAACTCCCAATGCACCAGTACTATTCCAGGGATCTCTGCAATCCAGCGATCCACCCTTTCTGACCCTTGACCCGCCACTACTTTTGGAGTGTCTTCTAGACCCTCAAACATCTTCCGACAAATCGGCTCAGGAGCCCCCTCAATCAGTGCCAATCTCATGTCCGCCCGTGCCCTGCAACCTTCCGGCAACCCAGAAGGATTTCGATCAAGAACTCCCCTTGAGTATGTAGGGGGCATCAACCAGCCTGAACCCTTCAGGTTGGAAGATCCTGGTCTAGAGGATGGACCCCCCGGCGGACCCGACAACCCTAGTGGTCCTGATGGCCCTGGGGGTGACCCTGATCCCAATGATCCTGAGGATCAACCTCCCACAGGGGAAAACCCTGACCCAGGGGATAGGTTCATAGATGTCCTTTACAACCTCTCAGAGAGTATCTGCACCCTTCATCAGAATAACACACCCAAGACCGAAAAAATCAAAGTTCGTGACCCTGACACTTTTGACGGCGCCAATCTGAAGAAACTTAGAGACTTCTTAGTCTCCTGCAATCTTCATTTCTGTGACCATCCACACGTATTTTCCTCTGATGAGAAAAAGATCATATTCATCCTTTCTTATCTTAAGGGATCAGCTCTCAGTTGGTTTGAGCCTGGTCTGAATGACCCAACAGATTCTGCACACTGGATGTGGGACTATGAAGCTTTCCTCGCCAAGCTGGAAAGCAACTTCGGTCCGCATGACCCGGTTGGAGACGTGGAAAAAGCTCTCTCTGACTTAGCAATGAAGAAAGGTGGTCGTATCATGAAATATAATGTTGACTTCTGGGAATTAGCTTCTAGGGTCAACTGGAATGAAGCAGCCCTTCGTGACCACTATTTCCGTGGTCTTCTGCTCCGGCTTTGCATAGAAGTTTTCCGGGGTGGTAAACCCAATACTCTCGCAGAACTATGCTTGAAAGCGCAGGACAGCGATGACATCTACTGGATGCAAGAAGAAGAATCCTGTTTTGAAACAAAGAATTCCAGTAACGTCACTAACTCTAGTTGGAAGGACTCTTCCAAAAGCCCTTCCCCGTCGACAAACCAAGCATCTTCAAACTCTGCCCACGGTAGCACCTCCAACCAGCAGTCTTCCACGACAAAGAACACTTCCCAGGACAAGCCCAAGTCATCCATCTCCGATAAGTTGGGGAAGAATGGCAAGCTTACTGGGGAGGAACAAGAATGTCACATGAGAGAATGACTTTGTCTCTACTGTGGTGAGGAAGGGCACGTTGATAGGTCATCTTCTCGGCTCAAGAACCGATTCACCACTTTAGCATCATTCTAATCACATCGGCTAACTCCTACGACATCCCAGATGCAGCGCGACACACTCTATCGATCGCAATATCATATTGACTGTGTCAAAACATCACCAGTGACATCGATAGTATCAAAAGACCACATCGCACAACCTTAGGACTACCCTGAAAGTCCCTAAGATTACCCTACATGACCACCGAACATCCCCGACCAACTTTGAACAAGCCACAACCGCGATCAACCATCGTCGACCATCGTCGAGTGTCATCGATCAATATCGAGAAACTACGAGCGACATCGGGCACCACCTTTGTTATCTAAATGGTGGAAGACCATGCACTAGGACGTATTCCAACTCATGCTCAAACCTGCTGATCATAGGTCAGCTTCATTCCAAGTCCCTATCGCGCACAGAACCCGCTGGATGCATTATTGCGAGACTTAGCGCAGTTTATACACAAAGGACAGTCTCTTTTAGTTCTTTCCCTTTATTACTCTTTCATCATATGATATATATATCTTTCTTGTTCGGATTCCAGTCTCCTTTATGGCCTTGTGCCTTAACTCATATCTTTTGCCTCATGTTCTACACATGTTTCTCATTCCATTTTAGGAAGTTTCTTTAAAACATATAAAACTCTGTAGTATCTACTTGGAAACAACAAGAAATTGTCTTCACATATCGTCTCGTATACAGTTCTAAGCATCCGATCAACTTCCTAAAAACAATCTAAGTCTCTACAGGTTTTCTCGATCAACGAGAAACCTCTGCAATCGTCGCGTCCTCGATCCTCCCTCGATCCTCTCGTCATTAGCTCTAGTAACCCTTCCAACACTTCATAGACATTTACTGCACCCTTCGTATACTATTGACCTATTGAAAGGTCCCCAGAACTCACATATCGACCATCGACGATAAACTCATTTGCCATCGATCTCATCGATCACCCTCGATATCGATCGATACTCGATTGGACCACACCAAACACTTTTGTCTCTCATAACACTACCTTTACGACTAGTGTTAACTAGTAATCTTCTCAGAGGTTTGACCACGAACATTCGGAACGTCTCACAACCTTCCTCTGACTCGTCGCAAACATCATTGATTGCCTCATCGGCAGTTCTGGTGGTTTTCCCAGGTTGAGCATCATCAACGTAGCAGGAAGCTGCCTGAAATCCAAAGCCACAAAAGCCTGTGCATCCACTGTCGTTCCCGAGACTATGGACTCGGAAAAATAGTCTGCAACCCTCAGGATACAGCCACTGGGGCTGGGGGTTGCATTGACCTTACCCATTTGGCTGCCTACGTTTGACTCAATGTGTCCACTCTTTCTGACCCTGACTCCCTAACCATTCTTTTAACTTCTCCTGACTCTTCCGCCCCTTTCTGAACCCTTATTGACTCTGGCTCCTCCCACTGCTTCCTTGACTCCTCTTTTGTGTTGAACAACCAACTCAGCACGGAATCCATTAACCTGATGGGTTTACAACTCTTTGATGGATCTTGCAACTCCACCATAACTCAGATCGTCAAACTTCTGGTCACCTTCCCTGCCAGTGAAGTATTCAATTTGTCATTTTATGTAACCTCGCTCGACTCTTCCTGTTCCGCCATACTCGGTCATAACTGGCTGAAGCAATACAATCCGTTGATTGACTGGTCTTCAAGCCAACTCACTTTCCGCTCTGCAGATCATAGAGGTCCAGCACCCTTGACATCACCTTTGTCCCTGAATCTTCCAGTAGAAATCCTCGACTCCTCTGCACTTTCCGAACCCCCCATTCCTCCTAAGTTTACACCTCCTGACATCTCCTTCATCAATGCTGCCGCTTATGCATGTGCTAGCAAACTTCCTGGGGCAGTAGCTTTTCAGATGACCTTCACTCCAGAAGGGTTATCCGCCCGCTCCGCCCGCTCCGCCCAATCCACTAACTCATCCGACCTCTCCGATATTCCGCCCGAGTATCACGAATTCGCTGATGTCTTTAATAAGACTAAAGTGGATACCCTTCCTCCACATCGGTCTTATGACCCCAAGATAGAGACAGAAGACAATACTCCCCCACCTCCAGGCCGCATGTATTCTCTCTCCCCCTCTGAATTAGAAGCCTTACGAGTCTTTATTGACAAAAATGTCTGCTCAGGCTTCATCCGCCCATCCAAGTCTCCGCATGGCGCTCCAATTCTCTTCGTCAAGAAGAAGGACGGTAGTCTCCGACTATGTGTTGACTACCGAGGACTTAACCATCTTACGAAGAAAGACCGCTACCCACTTCCTCTCATTTCTGACCTACTTGACTCTCCCCGCAAAGCCCGCTTATTCACCAAAATAGACTTGCGGCACACTTATCACCTAGTCCGCATCGCTGATGGTGATGAGTGGAAAACTATCCGCACCCGCTATGGATCCTTCGAGTGGTTGGTGGTCCCCTTTGGGCTCACTAATGCACCCGCAGCTTTCCAGCAGTTTATGAACGACATCTTCAGCGACATGCTGGATGTTTGTGTCATCGTATACCTCGACAACATCCTAATCTATTCCGATGACAAGTCCCAGCATGGGGCTCATGTCAAAGAAGTCCTCCACCATTTCCGGAAAAATGGACTTTATGCCTCTCCACAGAAATGTGAGTTCCACAAAGACACCGTCAAATATTTAGGTTTCATCCTTTCACCAGATGGACTGTGGATGTCCAAGGATAAAGTCAAAACTGTGCTTGACTGGCCCAAGCCTAGGAAAGTTAAGGATATTCAATCCTTCTTAGGCTTTTGCAACTTTTACTGCCGCTTCATTAACGGCTATTCAGACATTGTCATCCCACTCACCTGCTTGATGCGGAAATCTGCACCATGGGACTTCAACAAGAAGTGCCGCAACGCTTTTGAAAAACTCAAACAAGAATTCACCCATGCCCCCGTCTTAATGCAATGGGTACCTGACTCACAGATGGTACTTGAAACCAACGCTTCCAACTATGCCCTAGTGGCTATCCTTTCGGTTTACACTGTGGATGGAGAAATCCATCTGGTTGCTTTTCATTCCCGCTCCTTCAACCCCGCTGAACTAAATTACAACACCCATGATAAGGAACTCTTAGCCATTTTCAAAGCCTTCAAACACTGGCGGCAGTACTTCGAGGTTCCACAAACCCGGTTGATGTGGTCACCGACCACAAAAATCTTGAGTACTTCAGCACTACCAAGTTGCTCACTCGCTGCCAGGCCCGTTGGTCTGAGTACCTTTCCCAATTCAACCTTGTCATCTGCTTCCGCCTTGGAAAATTAGGGGCCAAGCCAGACGCGCTCACTAGACGTTGGGACGTCTACCGCAAAGGGGGAAATAGCGACTTAGCCTCCATAAACCCAACCAACTTCCAACCTGTATTCACACAGGAACAGCTCACCTCTTCCCTCCGCGCCACCTATTTTGCCACACCCATCCTTCGACAAGCAGTAATCATGGATGTTGAGAAACTTCACCATGACATCCGCACCTCCCTACCCCTTGACCCCTTTTCATCTGCACATCTTCTGACACCTATCAACCCCAACTGGACCATAGACGAGGCAGGTCTTCTCCGCCACTTCGACCGGATTTATGTTCTGGACATCATGGATCTTTGCCTCAAGGTCCTTCAGTACAAACACGATCACATCCTCTCTGGCCAAACCTCCGCACCTTTGTGCAGGAATTCTGCAAATCCTGTACCACTTGCAAATGATCCAAATCACCTTGACACAAGCCCTACGGGTTCCTAAAGCAACTTCTGGTTCCGGAACGACCTTGGAACTCCATCTCCATGGACTTCATTGAACAACTACCTGACTCCGACGGTCACACCGCTATCCTGGTCATCGTTGACTGCCTCACCAAGCAAGGCATCTTCATCCCAACTGTCAATGAAATCACAGCCCAAGAACTAGCCGCCAACCTGTTTGTCCTCCACGTCTTCTCCAAGCATGGTGTTCCGTCGCATGTCACTTGCGACCAGGGATCTGAGTTTGTCTCCCATTTCTTCCGCTCCCTCGGAAAAGTGCTCGACATCCGGATCCACTTCACTTCCGGTTATCACCTGCAAGGTGATGGTCAGACAGAACGACTTAATCAGACCTTGGAGCAGTACCTCCGGATCTTCTGCAACTATCAGCAGGATGACTGGTCTCACCTCTTACCCTTGGGCGAATTTGCCTACAACAATGCTCCTTCCGCCTCTACAGGTGTATCCCCTTTCTTTGCCAACAAAGGCTATCACCCAAACATTTCCATCTTTCCAGAACGCGACTTAGCTTCACAGCGTGCCCATGAGTTCGTCGTCAACTTAGACGACCTTCATCAGGAGCTTCGGAAACAGCTTGTGGCTGCTCAAGAACATTATCAAGGCCCTGCGGATAAACATCGGGCACCTGCACCTGACTTCAACATTGGTGACTCTGCCTACATCACTGCAGAAAATATCTGCACCACTCGTCCTTCCAAGAAACTTTCCGAAAAGCACCATGGCCCCTTCAAAATCATCGCCTGCCCGGGCACTCACTCAGTCACCCTGTGGCTCCCAGATCACATGTGGGCCATTCACCCTGTTTTCCATGTCTCTCAACTAGAGAAACACTCCCCAAACACAATTCCAAATCGAGTACAACCTCCACCTCCTCCGATCACCATCGACAATGAGCTCGAATATGAGATTGCCGAAGTCCTTGACTCCAAAGTCGACAACCAACGTTGCTGCAAGATTCTCTACCTCGTCCG
Organism: Tricholoma matsutake; assembly: GCA_026075535.2. Classification (NCBI taxonomy): domain Eukaryota; kingdom Fungi; phylum Basidiomycota; class Agaricomycetes; order Agaricales; family Tricholomataceae; genus Tricholoma; species Tricholoma matsutake. The sequence continues at coordinate 5,457,763 of AP026540.1, read as the reverse complement.
ATGGGAAGGTTACCAGGGAACCGACGAAGAGACTTCCTGGCTACCTGTTACGGAACTTGACCATGCCCAAGAACTCCTTGTGGATTTTCACACCCACTACCCGCCGAAACCCAGACCATTACCCACTTAAAGACTATTCATGTTACTTATACACTCAGTCTGAACTCAGAAACAAACTTTATTGAAAAAAAAAGATTTTTTTTTGGATCCGACCGGATCCCTACACTACCTCCGCTCCCCCCTCATCACCCTCTCCCCCAACCTCGACCTCTTCTCCACCCTCATCCTTCTCTCCACCCTCCTTCATCTCCCATTCCATCTGCTCCTTCATCGCCCACTCCCTCTGTTTGTGTTGGGCCCTCATTGTGGCCAATTTGATCTGCGCGGATACTGCTAGAGGGGACATAATTGATAGTTGATGGGGGAAGGAAAGAACGTGAAAATTTTTTCAACCAATTACCACATTTGGAAATTCAACTAACTTCCTCATTCGGACTCAAACCCTCACGTGCCTCATAGGCTCGGCACTAAGGGGGAAATACTGTCAAGAACCGTTCCTCACCCAATCAGAACCCGCATCTATCCGACCCTTTCCCGCACATCAAACATGACTTTTGTCTACGCCTCCCGATTTCATTCCCGGCCGCCTTGCACTGCCCACACTGCTGTGCATCAGGCCACCCTGTACAGCATCCACAGCTGCCTTTCCAAGGCTGCCATCTCTATTGCAAATTCGACTACAGATTCCTGTGCAGCTCCCGCTAGATAATTTATCTACGCAGTCGAGACACTGCTGCAGTCTTCATTCCTGTTCTGCATTATTCCGGATAGGGAACTGCACGGGTTTTACCCGCGGGTTTCCCACGCTTTTATTTCCTAATTTATTCAATGAGTTTTGCATGAAAACTCATGAAAAAATGATTTTCTGAAAGCTATTCAATGGATGCTTGTGATACAAGGCACAAAATAATTTATTTTCGACCTTGTCACATGACAGATGTCACCCAAATATTCTTTTATGTGTTAGATCACAAAGAGCCAACAAAAAGCTTCCAGAAAATCTTTTTTTCATGATTTTCCAGGCAAAACTCATTGAATAAATTAGGAAATAAAAGCATGGGAAACCCGCAGGTAAAACCCATGCAGTTCCCTAATTCCGGACTACAGTATTTAAGCTTAGTTAGTTTCACCTTGTATTCCTCAGTTCATATATCGACATAGACTCGACTTTAATCTACCAATCCAAACCTCCTTCTACTCCAACCTCAGTACTCTAAGAGTCTGAACTCCGTTCAACTCAACCTCCAGTCTCCCTCTGAAGTTCTAACCTCATCTGAACTTAACCTAAGTCCCTCTGTACTCCTTCCCATGTTTTCCCGCACTTTCCCGTTCCTACCTCCAAACCTCCAACTTGAAATTAGGACACCAGATGAGGTGAAGGGTGCAGCTTCTTACAAGCTGAAGCCAAGTCCTTTCTGTTTCCCCTCCCACCAAATCTGCAATGACCCGACAACCTTCCATAAATAACACCTGCAGTGTCCGATCGGATTCCGATGAACCTTCCAGGATCAGTTCTTAACACTGACCAAAACATGTGACATAGACAAGTATGAGGTCTATCTTACTATCATTGGCCCAGATATGAAAAAACAAATGTCAACCCTTTGGAAGGAAGCTGGAGCTTCCAACACTCAAGGGAACCAGAACATGTTAGGAACTTAGTATATTTGGAGGGAGGAAACTAAGCTACAGTACAAGTACTTGAGGTATAGACTACTACTGGAATAACATGTGGTAATAAGTGCAGCATGTGATAATGGTGTGATGATGTAAGAGGCACTCTTACACTCTCTCATACTCCCAAAAATTTGACTGGGGGTAGGGGGGGTGGCAAGGTAGATGTGGCTGTGGTAACCAAAAATAACTTTACATGTTTGCAAAAACACTGAGTCACAATTGGATGGGTACATGTGGTGCAGGGGACATGACAGAGCATTGGGGACAGTGACAGGGTGCTGGTGAATGGTGACAGGGTGCTGAGGTGAGGAACCATGATGAGGGCAGTGGGCAGTGTGCAAATGGGCTGAGCAGGTGTGAGCTGGTCGGGGACAGTGACAGGTAGCAAACAGTGATGAGGGTCAGGAATGGTGACAAGGGTGCAAACCAGAGTTGTTGCAGGATAAGGCTGGGGGACCAGGCTTACACTCCTCCCCACTCAAAATCTTTGTCCACACTCCAGGATATCCAGGGTGTCTGTTTCCTCTGACAATGTGGGGCCTCGTCTGAGCAGCTATAAAGAAAACATAAAAAATAAGGAGCGGGTGACACCAATAAATGAAATAAGTGGTGGGGTGTGGGACAGCATCAGGTCAAAGGGGAAGTGCATGAATGGGAGACAGGGCAGTGCTGGTGGATTGAGGAGGGGAACAGGAAGGGGATGGAGGACACCAGACTGCATGGTGGAAACATGGCACTCTGGAGGCTGGGACGAGATCTGTGAAATGATGCCACACACCGGAAACGAGGTGTACAGGGACTAAGACTGTGACTGTGACTGTGACTGTGACTATGGGACACTGGTATGGTGCATGCCAGAAACATGGCACTCTGGGACTGGGATGCTGAGCCATGGGACGGGGCCTAGATCTGTGGAATGATGCCAGCTGCGCACCAGAAACAAGGTGTACAGGTACTAGGACTAGGCTAAGAAAGCCATGGGATGGGAGAAAGTACTAGGACTGGGCTAAGACATGGGGTGGGCCTAGATCTGTGGAACAACACCAGACAATGTGGTGCTGCACACCAGATATGAGGTGTACAGGTACTAGGACTAGTCTGTGATTTTTGATTCAGCATTGAAAAGTCATTGGGGATTGGTATCCTGATGATGAGGAGGGTGGAGGACAATGGGGGAATAATGGGGAACAATGGGAGGATCTAAGGGAATGACATGGAGTGATGAAATGAGGAGGTGTTTCAGGTCCACTGTTATCAGAAAAATCATTGAAAATGGTTGAGCATGAGTGCCTGGGGAAACTGTGGTGCATTTTGGGAAGGGGGTGCGATGAGGGGAAGGGCTGGGGAAAGGATTGGGGTTGATAGATGGAGGGGGGCACTCAAATGTTGTTGTTGTGTTGTTATCCAAAAAATCATCAGAAATTGTTGCATGGGATTGTTCAGGGGAAGTGTGGGGTATTTTTGGGAACAGATGTGACAAGGGGGGTGCAAGGGATGAGGGGGGTGCAAAAGATGGGGAGCACCGGATAAAGGGGTAGAAGGTTATTCAGATTTCTTGGTTTCCAAAAAATATCCAAAAAAAATTATGAAATACATGTGCATGCAACCTTTTAAGACATAGGGGAGCTCAGAGATAGCCAAGGATGGGCATAGGGGGTGTTTGGGGGTCAACTGTTGAGGTAAACAAAAGGGGGAGGGGTTCTCCATGTGCCAACAGGTAGAGATAACAAGAAAAGGCTGGTGTCAAAAAAAAAGTGAAATGGGAGACAGGGGTGGGACAGGGTAATGAGGGGTGGGACAGGGTAATGAGGGGTGGGACAGGGGATGAGGGGTGGGACAGGGGAATGAGGGGATGGGCTGGGTGCAAGTGCTGAATGAGGTGAAGTAGTGTTTTAAGGTATGGTCCATAGGACCAGAAAAAAACTAAGGACTGGACTGGACCAAAACTGATGTAACTGGACCATTGGTCATGGTTACATGTTACTTTGACCGGTCCTCAGTTATGGTTATGTGTTCCACAAAATCTAGGTATAACCATCCAGAACCAGTTCATAACTAGTTCTGGACTGGACTACCAGTCTTAAACTACATGTAGGGTAACATTTGTACATACTACATATTACAAGAAAGAAAACAAAAAAATAAAGACATAATGAAAAGAAAGATCAATACCTATAGTTTGGTCATGTCCACCCTCATCAGGTTGCCTGTGCTCATGTTTGGTCATGATCCCCCCTCACCGCTTGGTTGTGGCCTGCCCTCGCTGCCCTCACATTTGGTTATTAGTTGGTCATGGATCCCCCTCGCCAGGTTGTCATGATCTGCCCTTGCTGTGTGGTCATGGATCTGTAAGAGTGCCTCTTACATCATTGCAACATTATCACATGGAACTCAGTTATCACATGTTATTCCATTAGTATATAGTCTATACTTGAGTGCTTGTGTACTGTATCTTAGTTTTCCCCTCTCAAATATACTAAGTTCCTTATAGTTCTCATCCTCGAGTGTTGGAAGCTTGGGCTTCCTTCCACTTTTTTTACAGAATGAACTTACTATCAACACTTGATCAACACTCTACTCTCTCACACATGCTCTTTTCCCCGAAACCATGCCAACCCTGAAAGTTCCAAAATGGTCTAATTTTTTCACGCCAAACACTGTACCTTGACAATGCCAGACTATCTGCTCGCTCTCTGATTTGCACACTGGTGGCAACCTGCACCCCCACTAGAGCTCTCTTCATTTGAATCTCCTGGGTCCTGTTGTGCCCTTATGCTGGCGTGTTCGATAATGAGCCCCACTATACATAATTTTTTTTTACCATCTCGACCAATTTTCCTTGGTTCTTTTTCTGCAACTCGGCTATGCGCCCATGCATTCGCACTAGCATCAGCAAGTCTCTTTATACAATGCCTCCCTTGTCTTGACCCCAGCCCTCATTCAGCGCCATGTGGCATTGTTTGCCATCTCTCTACCTGCCTACAGCTCTCACTACTGTCAACCTTGTATTGGCCTCATTTGTTGTCTCTCCATCTTCCTAAAGCTCTCAACCTCCACCGTCCATCCCTTATGCAGACAACACCCCCCAATGACACCCCTACACATCCATTACCACCACCACCACCTGCCACATCACTGCTGATAATGCCAGCACAGCCTCCATCAATATTGTCAACATCATCGACAACAACCACGACAATGACTTCCTCTGCCCCAAACCTACCCTCAGCACCTCAAAAATGACAGCACACTGTGCCAATTTGACTTACAGCCCCACAGAAGACCTCTGAGCCCTGCTTTCCGTGTCTGGAGTGTCCCTGTGCCACTGCCACGTCAACACCAACAATGGCAACCACCCCTTCTACAACCACCTTGGAAATGACCACTAGAGCCGCTGTTAGCACCCAGATGGCTCCTACCACCTCGGAGATGACTAACCAGGCTGTAACAAGTGTCCCATGGCAGTCTGTCACCCAGCAAATGGAGATCTTCAACTATGAAGAGACATGTTCATCAGAACATGTTGTCTGCTCAACAGACGAACCCTGCCAGCCCCACCATTGTCAACGATGATCTAGAAGACCGCCCACACCTCCCAGCACCCCCCAGCTCATGCCCCAACCCCCTGTTCCATACATAGAACTGCCCCATGCTGCTGCCACATCATCGTTGATGATGACTGAGTCCCCTGCTCTGCCCAGCTCAGGACCACTACTGGCAGCTCCAAAACGATGACGTACGCAGCCAGAACCAGCAAAACACCCCCAAAATGTGTCCCAAAACCATAGCTCAGCCCTGAACCCCCCAAAATAAACCATTTTACTGCCACCTGCATCCTACACACCTGCCACATCACTAACAATGCTGTCAATGCCTGACGACCCCCCCCCCCCGCTCACTGTCTATGCCCATGCTTCCATCCATGCACCCCAGCCTATTCCCCAGCCCCTCCTCTTGAGCCCTGAACCCCTCTGTCCCGCTGCCACATTGATGATACTCAACCCGGGAAAACCACCAAAACAGCCGATGAGGCAATTGATGATATTTGCGATGAGTCAGAGGAAGGGTGCGATGCGTTCCGAATGTTCATGGTCCAACCTATGGAAAGATAACTAGTTGGTACTAGTCATGAAGGTAGTGCTATAGGAGACGAAGGTGTTTGGCATGGTCCGATCGAGTATTGATTGATATTGAGGAGGATCAACGAGATCAACGGCGAATGATGCTTATTGTCGATGGTCAATGTGTGAATTCTGAGGACCTTTTGGTAGGTCGATAGTATACAAAGACTATAGCCGATGGCTAGGAAGTGTTGGAATGGTTGCTAGTGCTAACGATCAGAGGATCGTAGGAAGATCGAGGACGACGATGGTCGCAGAGGTGTCTCATCGATTGAGAAAACTTGTAGAAGTTTAGATTATTTTAGAGGATAGATCTGATTCTTAGAACTTAATACAAGACAATAGGTGAAGACGATTTCTTGTATTTCCAAGTAGATACTACAGAGTTTTATATGTTTTAAAGAAACTTCCTAAAATGGAATGAGAAACATGTGTAGAACATGAGGCAAAAGATATGAGTTAAGGCACAAGGCCAAAAAGGAGACTGGAATCCGAACAAGAAAGATATATATCATATGATGAAAGAGTAATAAAGGGAAAGAACTAAAAAGAGACTGTCCTTTGTGTATAAACCACACTAAGTCTCGCAATAATCCATCCAGTGGGTTCTGTATGCGATAGGGACTTGGAACAAGGCTGACCTATCATCAGCAGGTTTGAGCACAAGTTGGAATACTTCCTGGTGCATGGTATTCCACCATTTAAATAACGAATGCGGTGCCCGATGTCGCTTGCAGTCTCTCAATATCAATCGATGATGCTCGACGATGATTGATCGCAGTTGCAGTTTGCTCAAAGTTGATCGGGGATGTTCGATGGTCGGTTAGAGGGATCTTAGGGGCTTTTGAGGTAGTCCTAAGGTTGTGCGATGTGGTTTCTCAGTATGATCTATGTCGCTGGTGATGTTTCGACGTGGTCGATATGATATCGATTGATAGACTGGGTCGCACTGCATCTGGGACCTCATAGGAGTTAGCCAATGTGATTAGAATGTGGTTAGAATGGTGTATTGGCCTTTGAGCCAAGGAGACAACCTATCATCCTCCCCCTTACTAAAATTCTGACCGTCCTGGTCAGTCGAGCCAAAATAACCAGGTCATGTGACATTGTTGATCATTGATTTAAGATGCGTCGTGGTTTGAACTTCTCTCTTTCCATTCGATCTCTTTCATCACCCTCCTCAACAACATGTCCATCCTTGCTGAACTCGCCCTTCCCATCCTCGATCATGCCAAATCGATGCCCAAGGCTGGCAAGGCCAAAGAGTTCAATTTCAAAATCTGGGGTCAAACCTTTTGTGAGAAAATGGTGTGTTTTACCCTTTCCTTCATTTATCTGCTTCCTGACTTCGTTGATAGGCTGAATACAATGATCTCATCGGTTCATTCGATGAGGCATGCGACGACCGTGTGCAGGCGACGTTGGATGAGGTGACTAGCCTGTTCACGCCATTTGCTCGTGAGGGCTGGCTGTCTTGGGGGGGCAAGTATCTGTTTGAGGAGTATTTGAGGACAATCGAGGAAGAGAGGTGGAATGAGGAAGAGCAAATTGCTTGGGAAGTGGCCGTCGAGGCCAAGGCAAAGAGGATCGAGGAGCAACGGGACGCTCTGGTCGAGGCGCATCATGCGTTCTTGGCCGAGGTTCACGCCAAAACAGTTTTGAAGGATGAGTTCCGGGATCGTACCACTGCGCTCGAGGTCATGTGTCTCTCGATCGATCGAGACGAGGCTGAAGAAGAAGAAACTCTCGTCAATGACCTACCAGTCATCGAGCAGATTGTCAAGAAGAGGAAGGCCGATGAGTTGGACAAGGAGGAGGAGGGCAAAGATGAGCTGGATGAGGAACCCGTGGTCACAAAGTGGGCTGGTAAGTTGTCATTCTACGTCGATATTGTTCAGACTAATTATGCTTGCTTTAGTGTGATCGTTGCACTGGGCTGAGGACGTCTCCAGAATGCATCGTCAAGGAGGGCACCCCAAAGTGCAAACGATGCACTCAAGGCCTCCAGGGGTGTTACTGGGAGGGTGTCGAGGCGTGGACTCCAACGAGGTGAGTCGAGGAAAATGGCGGGCTCTAAACGAGCTACAAAGGCTACTGAGGAGTCGACAGAGGTGTCAACTCCCATAGTAAGTGATTCTTCTCGATAATGAGTACAATTGCTAATTATGTATGATTACTTAGCGGTATGCATCTGGGCTATCCAGCCCATCCAAAACGTGGAGGCTGGGCCCTCAAAATTCGATGAGCGCCCAAAACGAACAGTGAAGGTGAAGACGAAGATGGCTGAGAAGGAGAAGGGGAAGGGGAAGGGGAAAGCTCGAGATCGAGAAGTCGAACCTGAGGGCATGGGTCTGGTTGAAAGGAGGTTGATGGTGGTGGATGACAAGATGACGCAGTCGGATGCAGCAAGACTCCATCATTGGTATCTCGCAGAAGTGCTGGTGCACAAGAAGTTGGAAGTGGAAGTGCTGATGGAAGAGATCGAGGTGTTGGAGAGGAAGTGGGAGGAATCCCAATAGAGATTTGTTGTATTGTTTTAATTTTATCATTTTTGTTGTGTCTGAGCAAGATAAGTTTGAAATGAGAAATATTGTGTATGATTGAAGCCAAGAAATGTAAGATATATGCGAAAAAAAACATAGGAGAGAAAAAGAAAAAGAAAGTTAGATGGACGATTCATCAAAACGAGACATAGGGGAAAGGCTCAGAACTCCTTCATAGCCAAAAAACCCTGTCGAGCTTGCGTGAACACATTTCAAACGATATCGTGACTTGTAATAGTACACTGTTATAAAATTGAGAGTTTGTTTCAATATCGCAAGTAGATAAAGAAAAGAAAAATGGTCTATTCGTCCTCATCGATGTCTCCATCGACATCTGATGTTGTTCGAAGTTGTTCAAGCTGACGTTCGTCGATATCGAAGAAGTTTGGAGGAAGGGGAATCGATTTTTGTGCTAGATAGGGTAGAACTTGGAAAGCAGCTACTGGTCAATGCAGGACTGAACCATCGAGCTCGCAAAGAATATAAGCGCCACCATAGTTTTGTGTGATAACAATGAGTGGGCTGAGATATCAAGCTCGCATTTTTCAATTAAGGGCTTTCTCGATCTGTGTGTTTTGCATGAGTACGAGGTCACCTTTTTCGAAATTGTAGTCTCGAATTGTTCACTTGTGAATTTCTTCGAAGCGTTTCACAGCTTCTCATCGAGCAGTGTAGACTCTGGAGTAGAGTACTTCAAGATCAGTCGAGCATTTCTGTAGTGCAATAGCGCGTCGGGCGATGAGATTGGTGGAGGAGAGTATCGAATCGGGTGGCGGTTGTAGATATGTCGCTTCTGAGATGTCGAGAGGGATGAGTGGATGAGAACCTGTGATCACAAAATAGGGTGAACACTGGTAGTGCTTCAAGGTCCAGTCATGACGACCGCAAATGAACCGGGAACCGAACCGGACCATAACCGACATGACCGGACTTTTGGTCCTGGTTACACGTGGTTTGTGATGTGGTCGGTTCATGGTCCATATACATTATTATTATTACTATAACTGCATATGACCAGTTCCAACCAGCTGTGAACCGGTCCTGCAGTCCACTCACAGGGGAGTCAGCTATCATACACACACTATTCTGACGTAGTATGTACACAGTCCACTAGGCATCATTATCGAGATGATGCATAGCCAGTTGTCATCAAACAAACATCAAACAAACAGTTGAAAAGCTTAACACAATACTTGCAGACACAGACACGCAACTTGACTCCAACCCTACCTGACTTCTCTTTCTTGACATGGCTAGGGCTAGGGCAAAAGGTTCCACAACACAATGTGGCAAAGCTTCAGCAACAAGATCAAAGTCAGGAGACAACTCTAAGAATTCGAAACAGAAGAAGGGTCCCACCAAAAAGGCAACAAACAACTGAAAGCGGCCAGCTTCTGAAAGTGATGATGCCAGTGATGCAAGTTTGGATGAAGAACCTGAAGAACAGCATCCACGTAAGAAGACAAAGCATGTGGGCCACGAGGCTGATGAAGAGGTTGAGGTTGGCCAGAGTGATGCCGAGGAACCTGAGGAAATTGATGATGAGAATGATGAACCTGTAGAAGAGGGCGAAAAGGTAAGTCTTTGAGTAGCTGTACATAAAGTGAAACTTACGCAGATTGAAAGGAAACAAGTGACCTTGAGGAACAACACCATGGAGAGATCCCAGAAGCCTTGATTGTAAAGCAGGACACGACAAAGGATCTTCTCACAATATTTTCGGACCACATCGTTGTCAACTTCAAAAAGGGAGACAAGATCAAAGCAGTGAAGGGAAGATGGTGCCTTCTGTGCAGGTAAGCATCAATGGTAAAGCAGAGTCAAAGATACTCATGATACATCAGGGCAAACAAAGAAGTTACCAAGGGAGGAGAGAGAGGCGCATTTTTCATGGGAGGAAATTCAAGTTGTCGAGCACATATACGCCAACATTATCAACTCTATAAAGACCGATGTAAAGAAGCAAACATACCTGAAAACCATCATGCTATCCCTCGGCCTATGTGGAGGAAGATGGAGGACGAGAAAAAGCAGTTAAAAGGGAAAACACAGGCTAAGATCGACTCGTTGCTTGAGATCCAGCCCAAACCAAACCCAAAGCAGTTTACTCATGATGGTGCACTTCAGGCGATTGTGCAATTTGTTGTGTGCGATGATCAGGTACAGCAACTCAATGTAGTGGTGGTGGTAACCAGTTACTGATGGTTCCAATAGGCTCTCACAGTTGTTGAAAAACCTGTGTTTTGTAACTGTCTCGTTGCGAAGCGACCAAGGACACTGCGTAAAGACTTACCTAGTACACACAATGTCGTCGTTCACATCCACAATGAATTTGTGGCCTGGTTGACAAGACTGAAAGGCGACATAATGGTAAGGAAACAAACATCTATAGTATATCTCAAACTCACCAGCAAAACAGGAAGCGCCCGGAAGGATCTCATCAACTGCAGATGGATGGACAGCTGACAATACGAAGGGTTCATTCCTAGGAATGACTGTGCACTGGATCGAAGTGAAGAACGGGAAATGGCGTTTGCACACAGAAGTAGTTGGATTCCAACCAGTGTCAGGGGAACATAGCAGTTGGAATCTTGGATGGTACTTTGTTGGGCTGTGTGACTGCATGGGTATACTCAACAAAGATGGATCAAAGGCATGTCATCTTATGATTAATTACTTATCTCATCGTTGATAAGATTATACGTACAGCTATTCACGGTAACACTTGACAACACCTCCAACAACAATACGACCTGTGAAACTATCGAGACCTTCCATAAACGATGCATCTATGAGCTATGGAAAGCTGAAGAAAACCAACTTCCGTAAGTTGCCATCTTCAAGTTTGGCGAATGATAGTCTATTGTTCCATCAGATGTTTTGGACATGTTGTCAACATCTCCAATGTTGCCATAATGACCCATATCACCAAAATTGCAGCAATTGAGACCACAACTGCAATCTGGGAATATGACCCCTCCTTACCAGATAACCGTGTACTCAGAGGATCACTGGACATTATCGCGGCTATTTGCACTATCATGATCAAGGTTCGTGAAGTACTTTTCTCCATGCACTTGGCACTTACCTTCCCTAAGATTCAAGTGTCTGGCCAGCACCTTGAATATTTTGATAAACTTCAGGTCCAGTGCAAGTATCCAGAACCACTCCGTATCCTGCTCCACAGCAACGTTTGATGGGGATCAGCATACCACATGTGTGATCATTCGTACACACAGCGCCAGGTAAGTAATACATCAGTTTCTATGGTTATAAAAGCTGACACAATTGGCACCTTATAGGCGATCACTCTTTTTTTGCAATCAGCAGATGCCTTGTACAGTCCTATCACAACCATACGCTGTAACAGTCGCATTGAAAAGAAGATCTGGTGGTCAGCATTTATCTTCACAGACAGGGACTGGGAGCGGGTGAAGGATGCGAGAGATATCCTCAAGGTAAGTTTTCTGATCAATAATAGGCAAAAAGGAAACTCACCATACTTAACAGGATTCCAACGACATCCAACAACACTTCTCATCCAAACAACTTCCAATGCTGTGGCGTGCCCTTCCAGCTCTGGAGGAACTGCAGACCGCTTGGGAAGCAAAGCGAGACTCAGAGGAATTCTCATTATACAAGGATGCCATCAACGACAGTCTAGGAAAACTTCAGAAGTACTACTCACGTATTGACAAAAAGCCTGTGTTTATTCTCGCCCTTGGTAAGTCATCAGATAGCTTAAGTTGATTTTATTAATATCTGCTACTACAGTGCTTCATCTGTACTACAAGCTAGACTACATTGCATTAACATGGGGTGGTGCAGCAGAGCAAGCAAAGGAATGCACCACTGGCAACCGCAACACAAAGAACTGGCAAGATGAGGCGCTTAAAGTAGTGGAAATGGCAGTGAGTAACATCTTTACTACAAAATTTTGTAATCCTGATTGCGTGAGCATATAGATGGAGGCATACTACCAAAAGCAACCAAGAGCACCGGCAACCACCTCACTCACTACTCCAACCCAAGCAGGCGTGAAGGAACTGTCATCAGAGTTTGATCGCTATCATCAGAGTCTTGTAGCGATGGATGATGATGAGGGTTGGGCGTCAGAGCTTAGACGATACCTCAAGGATCGACCTGCAGATGTAACGAAAGACACGGACATTATCATATGGTGGCAGGTAAGTCTGCTCAACTAAATTTCTTATCTACTATTATAATCTTCTGCTGCAGGATCATACTGCATTGTATCCAACACTCACGCGCATAGCCCTTGATGTCCTCCCTTGCCAGGCATTGTCGGTTCCGTGTGAGCATCTATTCTCAGCAAGTAAGCAAACCGCTGATGATCATCGTGCATCCCTCGGTGTGAAACAATTTGAAGAGCTTCAGATTATGAAGTTCACCTGGCACCAGAACATTGTTGATCTTGCAGCATGGAACTCGGGACAAGTTGAGGAGATAGAATTAGAGGAATATTCAGAACTACTAGAGGCTGAGGAACAGGCAGTAGAGTGGGACAGCCAGCTCGTCATGGTCGTTGATGAATTCGTCTTTGAGTAAAGTACATAGATTTAGTGATATTGATTTATAGCATACTTAATCTCATATGTAATACTTCTGAATACTAGCCTGCTGCAGTCAGTTTATCATTGGATGACAACGTTAAAGCAAAAATTTAGTTCAAGATGGACATCCTAAGTTGATTGCAATTGATTGATTGACCACTTCATTAAATCTCAGGTATGTCATTCGTTAGCAAAGTAAACTATAAAAACTATGGTGTGCTGCGACTTACTCAGGCACTGGCTAGTACTGCATTGAGCTGATCAACAATTCAAGATGACACTGCAACTTACTCAGGCACTTGCTAAGGTAAGTAGTGCTACCTCATGCTTGAGCTCAATTAGTCCTATCGGTGATTGGCAATGTCAAGGCGAAGATTCAAGACAATTGTTAATCGACAATGTCAAAGCAAGATGAGATTTCCGACCTACTATATCATCAAGTTGATTATCGATGTGCAACAGCGTCAAGGCCAAGATCCAAGACTTTGATATGCATCAGAATCCTTTGATCAGAAGATTGGTTTATTCACTAGCTATTCTCTTGAATCACTGATACTTTACCCTCTCTTTAGGTATGTATCCAATTTACCTGCTTCTTAACCTCATATCTCAACTTGATATCTTATGCAGATAAGATCAGATATCTAATTGAAGTGGAGCTCCCAATTTCCCCCTGCTATGTGTTGCTTTCCCTTCTTGTATTCTGTTATTCTTCACTCATCATGGTTTACTCATCTTCAAACCCATTGCAGGCTGAGCCTTTGTCTTCCGACTGTCTTCTGCAGCCACTGGTCACCACGCTGGAGGCCCATCAAGGTTCTTTTGCTCAGACCTCACTGGGGATCCCTGAACTTGAGGATTACCTGGCGAGTCTAACCATTCAGGTTATGGCTAGCGAATGGGTTAGTATTCATTTTGTTGTAAACTATTGTTCCACAACTCAACTCTTGCTTGCCAGTGGCTGCGACAAATGGACTATCTGGTGATCTCATGACTTGTTCTTGACTATAATTCTCAGGTGGCTGTGGGCGCATATGATGATGTGACAACCATATTGCCAACATCCAAACACTTGTAACACGCGCAGAACCCATTTGGCCCAGCTGCTGGTATTCTTTTTTCTACAAGTGTAATGGAGTTGGTCATTTGAGGTAAGTACCCCACTTTTCATCTGGCCTGGGCCGCCTGGCATCTGTTCTGATGGGTATAATATTATAGCCTTATTCTTGTGGTGTTACTATGCTCAACCCTTGTACGACTGTTGCATTTCCATACCCCATATGACATCTACATCAGATAGCTATTGAATGTTGCCATAGAGTCTATAACAATCAGGCTTTTTACATAGCTGTACTATAGATGAAGACTGGTCCTGACTGAGGTCAGACCGATATTGACTGGTCCTTGTTTGGACTGGTCAAGACTGGTCTAAGGACTGCATATGAACTGTTGTCAACTGGTCCATATGGGTCCGGTCTGGTTATTCTAAAGGCAGCTGAACATTAGAACTGGTTACAGTCCCGGTTTGTTGACTGATTGGTCAAAAAACTGGACTGGACTGGACCTTGAAGCACTAGCGGCCCATTCATTTTCGAACTGTTACCTGTGTCAGTAACGATCTTGTAAAGCGAGCCCCATCAACAAATGATTTCTTTGAAGATCCAATCGCCGATGGTCTTCGCTGTTTCATTGCGAAGCATCCTGAACTCCGGCCAGTACAATATTGAACATCGACCTTGTACTATATAGCAGTATCTGCCAGAAGGCAGCATGTGCATTGTGTTGATGTAGACTTTTCTGAATAGAGGGGCAGGGGTGGTGACAATTGGTGGAATAAGAAGATTTTGAGTTTGTCGCAACTGACAGTAGTGGCACGTTCAGATGTACCATGCAATATTGGCTTTCAGGTTGGGCCACCAGAATCATAGGGCAACGTGAGACTTTGTGGCAAAGATCATTTTGTGTCCAATATGGTCATGCGATGACCGGATAATATCGATACGATGTTCTGGAATCGCGATGATCTTGTGTTCTCCATGACGATCTTTTGGCCAGAGTTTTCCAGAATCTATGAAGAACTCGGTGCAATATTGCACGAAGGTAGCATACTCAGTGTCTGATAGATTTGTGGGTTGCACCATATCATCTAACCATCTATGAACGAGCAGTAATCATTCATCTTCTTTCTTTGCTTTGTCCGATCGAGGTATGTCTTTGTATGAAACATCCTCCCCCTTACTGAAATCTGAGGCTTGGGCAAAAGTGGGATAAGTCATGTGAGAGGGGAAAGGTCAAATCGAGATTAGGTTGATTTGGTGAACGAAACTGTGTAGTTTGTCGATCCAGTCACCAAATTCTTCTTCTACTTCGACATCGTCATCTTCGGTTTGTCGAGGACATTGCGAAAGACTGTCCAGCCCATGGTGCATACCTGCAACATGAACTAGCGTGAAGTGGAATGTTAGAATGGAAACATTCCATCGGTTGATGCTAGCACTAGGCACAATATCGGGATTTGAGAGCATGCCTTTGATATACCTCGCATCAACCTCGATGATAAGGTTTTGTACCCCTATCAAATATAAGTGAAGTGCCCCAAGGGCTCGATATAGACCATAAAGTTCTAGTTTTGGTTGCGAGAACCGGGACTCGCAGTCGTTGAGTGTGATCGAGCCAAATCGACTGTAGTATCATTTTCAAGGGTTATCGTGGTTGCATTGTGCTAGGAAATAGCCGATCGCAATGCTCGATGTGTCGACTGCGAGGATGACTGGGGCATTTGAGGTATAGTTGATTGCTTGAATCACTGGCGAGTTTAGGAGCGCTTGCTTGAGATCTTCTTGCACTGCTACCTGAGATGGGCCGAATTCGAAGGGCACATCTTTTCGAGTAAGGTTGATTAGCACAGCTGCTTGATGTGCGAAACTTTGAATAAAAATTCAACAAACTCCAATTGTTCCTAAGAACACCTTAACTTCTGTGAGCATACGACACGGACCCCACTTCTGAATCTTATCGATATGCATCGGGTCAGCCATTCGACCTTGAATATTGCATCGATGACCTAAAATGATTATTTTGGGGACATAAGCAAATAACTTTGGTCCTGAGAACGTCCCACCACAATACTTCATGCGCTGGACGATGCAATTCAGGTTCTCGAAATGCTCCCATACAAATCGTCGAATGCCTGAGTTGTTGGCAATCGTTTCATAAGACCCACCAACCCTTCACTGGTGTGTCGTTGATATAAGGGATCATAATATGAGGGACTTCGGGTTGTAGGATGAAAGTGACATCGTTGTGTAGGATTGGAACAGAGTTCATCCAACCCATCAGTAGGGTGATGATTCGAAGTGTGCTGAATGGGGTCTGGAAAGTTGTTAGATCTCGAGAGGATTCAGATACAAGCCTTTCATTGAATGCAACATATAAATCCAACATTCCACCACAAGCGCATCCTCCAAACTGTTCGGCTAAATGCTCGGGGATCAGGACGATGCCTGAGTGCTGAATCATAACTTGGTTTAGCAGCTCAAGACTGTGGACTATTCAGAGCGATTTTGCATCTTTCTTCACAATGCAAAACCATCACGATTGGTATGATGAGTTTGATGACTTGTAAACTCCTGCTTTGATCTTCTTTTTCAGCATCTCACAGATCTGTTCATACAAACCAGGTGGTATGGGGATATTGCATTCGACCCAAGGAGTGTGAGGGATGACTGGGAACTCGATAGGGGGGAAGAAATCAGGTCAAAACCTTCCTCGTTCGTTTTCGGTCCATGTGAATGCCACTTGCTGGTTTCGAATGAAGTCATGCATGAGATCTCGTTCTTGAGGCCATAGACAATTGCCTGGATGATTTCGATCGATGATGTTTTTGCGTTCGAGGTTATATTGGGGAGTTGGTTTGAATATTGGAGGATTGGGATTTAGTGGAGGCATGTCTTTGAGGGGATCGCCCTCAATGTGTCGAATAATTCAAAATTGATCAGGTAGTCCAGCCACAATTGGATGGACCTTCTGTGCGACTGGTTTATACTTTTTCTTTGTCAATAAATAACTAGACTGGTGATTGTCAGAAATAACGGAGGAATGGGAAACATATGATGAAGAAGTTCGCATAGGTATAAACACCATCGAGGCGTTTCGAGGAATGTGGAACTCGTCGCACACAGATAAATATAGGTCAGAAAGTGTTGTGGATAATTCTTTGGAGGAGTCGATTTTGGGGATATTTGCAGTGTGTTCAATAAATATAGAGGAGTCAGAAGAGTTGAATGAGATGATGAAAGCACACTGTTCCAAAATTTCATTCTCTAATGCTGAAAATCCTCACAAACTACTTTTCGATGATGGTGTGATCGAGGTATCAAGGGAATGGTAGCGGTCTGAGTTGAGTTCGGATTGCATATCGTGATTGTTTGGGCTTCGTTCCGGTAATTTCTAATGACGCTTTAAGACGTCAAATGGTCGTCTGGGTAAAATATTGTAAGCAGGGTCCTGAATAACATGTATCTGCATGTATAGGGTGATTCCACCGAGATCGCAGGGTACATTGCATGCTAAACCGAGTGTTTTGTCCACAGTGCCGTTGGCAGACTGCATCGGAAGTCGAATTGAGGAATCATATGCTAGACCGAGTTTGTGACAGACATCTTCAGCCATCGATATGATTGAGGAACTGGGATCGACGACACTTTCTACCTGGTTGTTACCATGGACATCCATAATAACTGATCTAATTGATGAAGTTTCTTTAGCGATGACAAAAGGCTGAGGGATTTCACTGGGTCGGAGACTGCTAATATAGGTCTCGTACGGGTCAGGCATGATAATTGCATCGGGACTAAACATGTTCATCGCATTGTTTCTGGTTTGTGGTACTCGTTTCGGTGTGACCTGTTCTCTCCATTTTGTTTGAACCTTGGGTGATAGCAAGAGTAGTTCTTCAGATGTAAGCGTGACAATCGGCATCTTCATCGAGCGCGAAAAGATATTGTGCACGATTTTCTCGTTCTGTACTGGTGCCTGTGTCGCATACAATGGTCCATCTTTTTCCTTACCCTTCGATGCGCCAGCAAAGTTCCTTTCGTGTGGTGGCAAATAGGCATTCTCCCTGACCAATGTGTATGGGTGTACCGAGGTTTGCGTTGGGGGTATGGTGGTCGATGGTGAAGTGGTCGATGCGGGAGAAGTCAATGTCGATGTCAATGTTGGAGCCGTAGTTGAAGTCGAAGGGTTGACTGTTGTCGATGAAGATGTCAAGGGTGCTGGGACTGGAGCAGAAGATGTCGACAATGCAGGGATGGGGGTTGTCATGGCCAGAACCAAATTTCGAACCTCTTTGTTTGGACACAAAAATGGTCGACCACTTTGAAGCATGAATATTTCGTGCTCGAGAGCCGCTATTCTATCTTCGGAGTCAGCTGTCAACGTCAAATTATGATAAATGCCTTTTGTTTCTGATCCCGATGTAGAAACTGCATTGGACTCTGTTATCGAATTGATTACAGCCAAGGTTGAATTAGTCGAAGTCGAAAGTGCTGATGGTGCGATGCTAAATAAAAGTGTAGCTGCTGGGGTTGTGTCTGGGTTGCATTTCCACCATTTGTCGATGTGTTCCTTGATAAACCTGCCAGGAATACTTTGAGGGGTGAATTGTCCATTTGGAAGTACGATCTTTCCTTCCGCGTTTCACTTACACTTCCCTTCGTTCAAGTATGACTGACAAACCATACAGTCAGGGATAAAATGTCCCGATAAACCGCAAAATATGCAAAGAAGTGCGTCGATATGTGCCTGTCTGTCTGCCAAATTAGCGTGAGAATTTTTAGTACCTGCGATATGCGTAGCGATGGTGCTAGCAAATTGTTCGAACATTGCATTTAGATCTTTGGTTTTAATTGTAATAGTTCTGGGTGACAAGGTGACCGTATTTCCGATGTTCGATGTCGAGTGCGATGAGGAAGTCGATTGGTGGATTACTGAGTTCGATGTGTTAGAGCCTGCTAGTACAAATTTTGCTGCATCGTGAATGTTGTTGAGCGGATATGGATTATTGGGATAATGGTCGGGGAATTTAAGTTCGAGTCATTGAGCAATTTGAGTCCATAAGCCGGGTTGGAATCCTCGAACATAAGCTTGGCTTTGCTCGACTTCTGAGATCCTATTCTTTGCTCGCAAAAAGTGAGTAAGCGCGATAATACATTCCTAGATCGTTCACATCAAATATCCCAATGCGTAGCTGTTCTCCCACTAATTTGTCCATGTCCGATATGCTCCACTTGTGATCGTCTTCTGAGCCAGGATAGAGCTTATGTACTGCTGTTTGAAATTCATTGAAGGAAGTGCCTGGCTGATATTCTGGAAGCAATTCCCAGAGTTCAGAAGAGTCAATGTCAAGATAGCGACAAGCATGTTTCTTCATTAGATTCGATTCAGTGATGCCACAGGTTGGGAACAATAATTCGAGCTCTTCGAAGTATTGTTGGAGCTCTCGAGGTTGAGTAGGGTTGAACTTCAGAGCGGTTGAATGCCCACAAGCTGGCATCACAGTTTGGGTAGTCATGAATGTGATGACTCTAGGGGTAGGGGCTAAGACTTGTGTAAAGGATGGTAGAGGTGTCAAAGTTGTTGGAAAGATGAACGAAGAGGTTGATGATGATGATGAAGAAGTAGATGATGATGTGGAAGGCAGTGATATAGGCAAAGGAAATAGTCTACGATGAGTAGATTCTGCTTCAGAAACAGGAATTAGAATGTCTCCCGATTGTTCGAGAGATTTGTAGGCGTGGCGAGTATGGATTCAAAGGTTTCTCACTTGTGTTGGCCTAAGCCGAGGAAGTTGAGGTTGGTCCGATGATGAAATGATTCAGAGACCCTGGCAGTGGGCTCCAAAAATGATGATACTCAACCCAGGAAAACCACCAAAACAGCTGATGAGGCAATCAATGATATTTGCAACGAGTCAGAGGAAGGGTGCGATGTGTTCCGAATGTTCATGGTCCAACCTATGGAAAGATAACTAGTTGGTACTAGTCATGAAGGTAGTGCTATAGGAGATGAAGGTGTTTGGCGTGGTCCAATCGAGTATTGATCGATATTGAGGAGGATCAACGAGATCAACGGTGAATGATGCTTATTGTCAATGGTTGATGTGTGAATTCTGAGGACCTTTCGGTAGGTCAATAGTATATGAAGACTATAGCCGATGGCTAGGAAGTGTTGGAATGGTTGCTAGTGCTAACAATCAGAGGATCGTAGGAAGATCAAGGACGACAATGGTCGCAGAGGTTTCTTGTCGATTGAGAAAACTCGTAGAAGTTTAGATTATTTTAGAGGATAGATCTGATTCTTAGAACTTAATACAAGACAATAGGTGAAGACGATTTCTTGTATTTCCAAGTAGATACTACAGAGTTTTATATGTTTTAAAGAAACTTCCTAAAATGGAATGAGAAACATGCGTAGAACATGAGGCAAAAGATATGAGTTAAGGCACAAGGCCAAAAAGGAGACTGGAATCCGAACAAGAAAGATATATATCATATGATGAAAGAGTAATAAAGGGAAAGAACTAAAAAGAGACTGTCCTTTGTGTATAAACCGCGCTAAGTCTCACAATAATCCGTCCAGTGGGTTCTGTATGCGATAGGGACTTGGAACAAGGCTGACCTATCATCAGCAGGTTTGAGCACAAGTTGGAATACTTCCTGGCGCATGGTATTCCACCATTTAGATAATGAATGTGGTGCCTGATGTCACTCACAGTGTCTCAATATCAATTGATGATGCTCGACAATGATCGATCGTGGTTGCGGTTTGCTCAAAGTTGATCGGGGATGTTTGATGGTTGGTTAGAGGGATCTTAGGGGCTTTTGAGGTAGTCCTAAGGTTGTGCAAAGTGGTTTCTTGGTACAATCGATGTCGCTGGTGATGTTTCGATGTGGTCAATATGATATCGCGATTGATAGACTGGGTTGCGCTGCATCTGGGACCTCATAGGAGTTAGCCAATGTGATTAGAATGTGGTTAGAATGGTGTATCGGCCTTTGAGCCAAGGAGACAACCTATCAATGTCACAGCCCAATGAAAGGCATACAGCAACAACTCTGCACTGCATGGCTATTTCTTGTTCTGCCTGTATCACACTTCTTCTAATCATCAACCTCATTTTCTTCTTTGTAGAGCTCATCGTTGGTTATGCCGTCAGATCCCTCGCACTCTTAGTGGATAGCTTTCACATGCTCAATGATGTCATGAGCCTCATTGTAGCTCTTTACGCCATCAAGCTAGCCACGTCCAATGCAACAGACTCTAGATATTCCTATGGCTGGCACAGAGCTGAAATACTAGCAGCCCTTGTTAATGGTGTGTTTCTCCTAGCCCTTTGTTTCTCAGTATCTCTAGAAGCAATGGGCTGGTTTTTCTCAACATGGGAAATTTCTAATCCACATCTGATAGTCATTGTTGGCTCCCTAGGTCTCGCTTCCAACATCATTGGCTTGTTTTTATTCCATGAGCACAGCCACACCCACGACACACCTCACGTATCCAGATCACCCTCCATGAAGTCCTCTTCCGCACCACAATCTATACTTGGAGATGCGCCACCCACCAACAGAATCACAATTTGCCTGCAACGTCGCTCCCAGGCATTTCTTCTCTATATGGACATCCTGCGGCAACCCGGGCATCTCTTGTGCAAACTGCTAATGGGATTGCTATGGCCCATTCTCCTTCTCCTACCACTTGATGACACAGCTTTTCACACCACCATCATTCCATAGATACCAAACAGCCACCCCTGCTTGCCCCCAGTTGCCCCCCAGCTTGTTCCTAGCCCCCTTCTGTGGACCCCGAGCCTACGTGATCCACCATGTCACTGTTGATGTGTTTGTTGTCGATGGCCATATCCCCTGCTCTGGACCACTCTAGACCACAGACCAAAGCTCCAGAGCCACGAAAGATGCAGATACAGCCACCAGAACAGCTCCAGAATGGGTCCCAAACCCACAGCTTGCCCCAAACACCCCGGAAGCACACCGTTTCACCACCCCACACATCTTACACTGCCTCTGCATCACTAACGATGCTGTCTGCACCTGGAAACACCCCATGCTCACCTCCTGTCCCCCTTTCACCAAAGCCTATCTGCCCCAGCTCACCCCGGTTCAAACACTGAGAACATCGAGCCACCAGCCAACATGTTCCCCCCGAGTGTTTGCCTAGCTACCACTAGCCACCATGGATGAAACCCAGACTGCCTCTACCCACCATATCACAGCTATGGCCAGCATTGCTGTCATGGTCAAAACCCATGGTCCTCATTTACTGTCCCTGACACCTATCCTCGTCAACACCTGTCCTTGTCATTGCCTTGCTGCCCCCACCATGTCACTGTCCCTGTCCTCATCAACACCTGTCCTCGTCATTGCCTTGCTGCCACCATGTCACTGTCCCTGTCCCCAGCACCATGTCACCTGTGCACTGTCACCACTGCCCTTGAAAACACCCACTGCCATTGTCAATGCCCATCCTCGTCAATGCCCCATCAAGGCCTATACCTGGTCCTGTCCAAGTGTGACTCAGTGTTCTTGTGAACATGTAAAGTTATTTTTGGTTACCACAACCATGTTTACCTTGCCACCTGCCCCCCCCCCCCCCCCCCCAGTCATTTTTTTGGAGTATGAGAGAGTGTAAGAGTGCCTCTTACATCATCACAACTTTATCACATGGAACTCAGTTATCACATGTTATTCCATTAGTATATAGTCTATACTTGAGTGCTTGTGTACTGTATCTTAGTTTTCCCCTCTCAAATATACTAAGTTCCTTATAGTTCTCATCCTCTTGAGTCTTGAGTGTTGGAAGCTTTGGCTTCCTTTCAGGATCCCCCCTCACATTTGTTCATAATCCCCCTACCCCCATTGTTGGTTTTCCCTCGACAGGTCTTGTGGTCAGCCCTCATTGTTGGTTGGTCATGGTCAACCCTCATTGTGTTGTTGTGGATCCCCTCTTGTGTTTGGTCATAACCCTGCCCCCAACATTGTCATGGTTTCATGGTTTCATGGTTCCACCTTCACGTTTGATTGTAATCTTCCCCTGTTTTGGGTTGATTGTGGTTCCCCCTCACCATTAGTGTTTGAAAGTCTGGTCTGGTCTGGTTGTTCTTATTCCAAATATCTATGCAACTGAGGACCGGACCAGCATAAACTGGTTGCTTACCAGTTGCAACTGGTCCAGCACTGAGTTGGTCCAGACTGATTTTCAACTGGTCTGGACCAGGTATGTACATTGTATTCTAAGGTAGTATGAGCCCCTCACAGGGCAAGGGGCCTGCAAGCGAGATAATGAAATAAATAACTAAACAAAAAAGAACACCCCACCTTGCAGAATGTGCGAGGGAATGGGTGGAATTGAGTGTGTTGTGTTGTCCATCATTGTGACCCTGATGTTGGTGTTGCATCCTTGTTGGCATTGGTGTTGTCCATTGTTGTGGGCCCTGGGATTGGTGTTGTCCATTGTCATTGGCATTGGCATTGTTGTTCCACCCCACAAGCAGCAGCTCATGGGGCTGGTTGGCAATGGTGTCGGTGTCAGTGTCGTCTGTCATTGGGGGCCCTGGCATTTGCATCGTCATGGTTAGGGCCGGTGCCATCTTGGTGTGCCATCATTGTAGTAGAAAAGAAAAACCTACAAACACAATAGAAAAGAATGTCAGTAACAGAAGAATGAAGTAAAAGAATAATGAAAATACTCATCTGTTGCCCATTGTCATCACCCGTCCTTCACTGTCGTCATCCATTCCATTGTCATCGCCATTGCCACATCCTCATTGTCCTGTTGTGGTTGCAAGTTGGGCTTCTTGTTGCCATTGCCTTACTGTAAACTAGTACAGATGTCAGTAAAAGGAAATAGATATAATAAAACATACTAATGATGAGCTGGAGAGTTCCAGCCTGTCGTTTGCCATTCCCAGTCAATTTGCCCTTGTGAGTCCATTGTTGAGGTTGTTGTTGCATGCCACATCACCAATGTTGTTGTGGTGGTGGTTGCATTAGCTGTTGTGGTGGTTGCATTAGTTGTTGTGGTGGTTGCATTGGTGGTGGTGGTGGTTGTGTTGGTGGTGGTGGTGATAGGTCCACCTTGTCGTTCAAGCTCAGAAAACATATCTATGATCATTGTTGAAGCTCTACAGACCTCTACAAAGTTTTACAAACCCATATGAACCCATATGAACCCCTCCAAAGTTCTACGAACCTCTATGAACCTCTACAAAGTCACGAAAATGCTTCGAAATTCTTCGCAATGCCTTGGACAATGCTTCAAAATTCTTTGCATGCCTTCAGCCACTGTAATACAATTCCCCTGACCTTTGTACAGCTCAGAATATACACTTGGAACATTGTCGATGAGTTCTGAACCAGTTTTGAGCAATATTGCACTGATTTCGGGCCATGAATGAAGTCTGAAGAAACTTCAAAAATCTTCAAAAAACCTCAAACCTTGAAAAACATCTTTGGACACAGTATTTCCTATTTGAACAATCTTTGGATGCATGCTGGACACATGGGACACTATCTCAAGCATATTGAACACATTTTGACTGCATGTGCATGCATACAATCCACTCGAAGCAGTTTCCGATGTTTTATGCAATTTATAACAAGGACAGTCCACTTTTAGCTATTCTTTCTTATTATTTCTTCATCATGTGTTATATTCACCCTTTATAGTCTCGCTTTATTGTTCTGATATACTTATATTGTCTTTTGCCTCAAGTTTTCCACATGTTTGCCTCATGTTCTCTAGCCTTTTTAGGTAGTTTCTTTATTTTATATAAAAAGATGTACTAGATACAAAGAAAAAGAAGAAAGTTGTTGTCTTCCTCCCAGATCGCAGTGATTTGAGAGTTCAGTTTAGTCTTATTCAGTCCGAAGTTTGGTGTTTTACGCTAAACTTCTTCAAAAATCCTCGAAAATCCTTGCATTATGCTATTTTTGCTCTTGTTTCCCTCAATTCACCTTTGCTTTGCTTCTACTACTCATCTAGTCCCCTGATCTTGTGTCTGAACATATTTGCACACTCCGAATTCATCAATCTAGTCACGAAATTCTCTGAAATTCCACAAAACACATTTTTTAGCTTTGAATTGCTTCGACAAGCAGTCCTTTTATGACTATTTGATGGTCAGTCTGACAGGTGACATCTAGAGGGCCTCACATCCTTCCTCTAACTTGTGTTATACCATCCGAAGCCATTTAGTAGGTTTTGTTTGGGTTTCCAGGTTGAGTATCATCAGCAGTCAAGTCGGTGGTGGTGGTGGTTGTGGTGGTTGTGTTGGTGGTCGCATTGATGTGTTGGTGAGTGATCATATTTGGTTGCAACCGGTTACAACTGGTCTTTTACTGGTTCTCACGACTTCTTGGAATGTTGGCAACTGGCAACCGCAACCAAAAGTCCAGTTGCCATCAGTCCAGTTCGGTTGGGTTCATGGTCTTTTTTTGGTCCTATGCACCAGACTTTCAAACACTACTCACCATGGTGGGTGCTGGGTCATTGTTAGCACCCTGGGTCATCCCCATCATTTGTCGTCATTGGCCCTGGTGCTCAAATTCATCACTCTACTGATCATAACCACCCTGTGAGAAGAGGCTCACAGCAGTGGGGGTCGATCCATGGTGGCATCACATCTGTTTTGGGTGATTGTGGGTTGAAGAGGTCAGTGTAACATGGCGCAAGGATGAGGGCAGGCAACTTACCTGGTGGGTATCCTGCTCCACAGGTCTCTTGGCACCCCCTCACCCCCTTATAGCCTTAAATAAATCCCTTGCATCCCAAATGGATAAGGAGAAGTGTGGGAGGCCATGCATGTCATTGTTGTAATTTGAATGGGTTTGAATGATGTAACTGTGAGAAAGCTTGTTAGTAATTGAAATGAACATAAATGAACAAGAAAACAACTCACCATTGCATCTTGAAGAGAGTTCAACACTTCATATTGTTGTGGGTTGTAGTTAACAACTTAGTACTCTAGATAATAGGAAAATTAGGCAGTTAGGATAATGAACACTGAAAGGAATGAAAATAGACTCAGTTGTGGATTGTTGAAGATGGATAGCAGGCAGAATGAATGAAAGGGTGTGAGCTATCACTCAGTCAAGCAGTTGCTGGATAATGTTACTCTGGCTGTGCAAGTGTCATTTTGCTGTACATCAAGCACCACAAACAACTGGCTGCTCAGAAATATGTAGTAAATTATTCTCTTATTCCCTATCTCACTTACTAGTAGTCACAATAATACTTGATAGGAAATAAAATGTGTAACAGTGCAATTGACAAGTTCTGGTGGTTTTAAGCCTATATATTATGCTCCAATCAGCCAAATGTTGAAAAAAATGCAGTTATAGAGTTCCCAGAGTGCATAGAATAAGTTTCTGAGTGAAAATTCAAAGTCATTATTTCTCATTATTTGTCATTTGTGGTCTTAAAACAAGGTCAGAAATTAATTTGAAGGCTTGGAAATGAACCATAAGATGTGTTTTAATGTTCTACAGTAAGTAGTTAAGTGTTTATGGTGATGTGGAAGAGTTGTGGCCAGAAATACTGTTGAAGTGCAAAGACTTACCACTTGACAACCACTTGATCAACTCAGTTCTTGTGCCTTTGAGGTTTGGGTTACTTGGGACAATAGTTTGTCAGTTGATAATTAAATACTCTACCTAAAATTAAGATTCAAGTCATAGTATACTACAACAACACTAAGATACAGTTCTAATTAGTCTTTTGTGTGCTAGGAGAAGTGGAAGAGCCTCAGACGTTGAAATTGATGAGCTCAATCATCATCAATCACAGTGCAGCAATTGCCAGATATGTGTTGATTGATGTGCATACATGCCATCTCACTGCCATCTTCCTTCCCCCTGGGCCTCATCTCTCTTGCCTCTTGTCTTAGGAGGTATGTATTTTTTACTTCTTATTTCTCAACTACTAACATTGTATTGTTGTTCTTCTTAGGCTGTCTTTCTTGTGTCAGCCATGACAATGCCACATGTGGTGCTACATCATGCGCAATGTTGTTTGCATCTCAGGTAAGTGTTTTTTCTTTGTTTGTTATCATTATTCTGTACTAATTCATCTTTTCTTTCCACTGCTAGGTTCAGTTGACAACAACAACAATGATCTCATGACCCATGACCCATGGCCACTGCTGTGAGCACCATGTCAACACAAGCCATTACCACCACCATTGGGACAGGGAATGGCACCAGCAACCAACACTACAAGCAACTGCTTGTAGGGTGGAAATCTGGTGCATAGTGACCAATGGTAACACTGGTGATATGGACAACATGGACAACAGCAGCCACAAACAAAGGGGACAAGGGATGATGGATGACAGGGGTGATGGACAACATGGATGATGGATGACAAATGATGTGAAAGGATGCCGAGTTTGGCAGCCTACACTAAGGTGGACAGGAGAGACAGGATCAAGGTATCTTCATTGCACAGAAGTGGGAACATAAGTTACTACAAATAAGAAAGATATAATATGTACTATACCTTCATTGCATGGAAGTGGGAACAAGGTGTGGAATCAAAAAGTAAAGATATATATGTGAAAAATGAACCGTGTAGGTAAAAGGCCACATCAGGTGTAATGCACAGTTAGGGAAGGCTGCAACAAGTGTGGTATGTGATTTAGGAAAGCACCACATCAGTGGTCCATACATGGGCCCTGATGGGTGTAATGGACTATATTGGAGCTGTAGAATAGATGTTGGTGTCAGCAGATAAGTTGTAAGTCTGGGGAGGCCAATGATAGGAGGTTTGTCAATCACATGCTGAAGGTTTGTCAAGCACATGACAAGGTTTGTCAATGTTTGTCAGTCATGTGACTTTCATTGGTGGAGTTCTGAGGTAATGATGGCAGTGGTGGGGCGCATGTCAGTGTTGTGGATGTATGTGTGTGTAGTGGATGTTGTAAGTCTGTGGGGCTGGATTTACACTCCTCCCCACTTGAAAAAAATGAGTGGGTCTCAATCCTCCATCCCATTTTCATCTTCCCATCTGTTGAGGGTGTTGGTATTGGCCATTCTGAGCCAGGACACCACTCATTGTGCTCCTTCCCATATCCTTTGTAGTGGACAAGGTATTGTACACCCCTGCCACATGTTGTAAGTCTGTGGGGCCAGACTTACATGATGGACACAACAGGGACAACAGTGGTGAGGAGAACATTGACAATGGTGGTGAGGAGAACAGGAACAATGGCAGCAAGGAGAACAGCAACAACAACAAGACCAACAAGAACGTGGAAGACGATGATGAGGAGAATGGGGACTGCAATGACAATGGAGATGGGGATAATGACAATGGGGACAGGGACAACACTGAGAATGGGGATGACAACGCAAATGAGAATGGGGAGGACAATGAGAACAGGGATGAGAACAAGAACAGGGATGAGAACAAGAACAGGGATGAGAACAAGAACAGGGATGAGAACAAGAACAGGGATGAGAACAAGAATGACAACCACACTGACAACACATCACCAGCCTCCAGCTTTGCGAGCCCCTGCTCACAGGTGGATGATAGGTGCTTTTTCTTTTCTTTTGTTCATTTATTTTCTTTTGTTGTCTTTATTCATTCATTATATTTATCTATGTACTTGTAAATAGTAGTAAGTAGTCAGTCCTGACCAGTCCAATGACCAATGTGTTGCAGACTGGTTATTGCCAGTCCAGTTATGGTTCAACTAAGATCTTGGAATGTCCAGTCCTGGTTACAGCTCAAAATGGGAAAAAATTGGACTGGACTGGACCTTAAAACACTAAAGCAAAGCAGGCAGTACAAGAAGGGACTTGAGTGGGGCAGATTGTGGGGTTCAGTTGTCACTGATGATGATGACAAACAAGTTAAGGGAAGGGGGGTGACAGGCAACAGGGCTCAGGCAAGTTGAAAATGAGCTTCTGGTGGTCGAAATGAGAGGGGTGGAACAGCCCCAAATGAGTCAACACAGCTTGAGATGGGGACCACACAAGTTGTGCATGGTCTACCCATTGAGGAAACTGCCAGCAGTATATAAAGTGAGGCAAAGCAAGAGATGTGAGGTCAAGACTGTCAAGACTGATTCCTCTGACCAGATATCTGATCATTTTCCGCTGTCTTTTCTGGCCACCTTGCATCACAGCTTGCCTCCTATCTGCAGCACAGCCTGGAGGTGAAATTCTCTTATTTCCAATTTGATGAAACAGTTTCAGGTCATTGCCTCAGTAGCCTGGTTTGCAAATTATCACAGCCTTGGAAACTCTGATCACCTCTGATCCGTAGTATTTAAGCTAGCTAATTTTGTCTTGCATTAGGCAGTTTGTGAATCAACCAAGTTAAACCCCAAAATCCTCTCCTAAGTCTGCCTCAAACTTTACCTTGTTCTCCCCAGAAAACCTCAAGAACTTATATCTCTCTCAGGACTGGTCAGGTTCTAAACTGGTTGAGACCAGTTTATGAACCACTATGTAACCATTGTGGACCAGTCCTATAGTATTAGGGTCCAGTCCACTTTTTTTCATATTTTGAAAATGTAATGACCAGTCCGGTCCTTGGTCCACCCTCAAGGAGAGCAAAAAACTGGACCAGACCTCAAAGCACTATAACAGCCTGCCAAAACTCCTGAAGAAGAAGCTCCCCTGCAGCAAATTGGCAATAATACAAGCACATAGAGCACAATTGAAGAAGAACACAGAAACTGTGGCAAACCTCACAATGGTATGACAGGATGAAGAAGACAGACCCAAAGGCACTGTTGGTCAAGTACATCAACCTAGTTACACCACTACCAAGGAAACTAGCAAGTGTCCTATCGCAACTAAGAATGGGACATGCACCATTAGTTAAGCACTTGTACCACATCAGTAAAGCAGACTCACCAATTTGTCCTGGATGCCAGCAGAATGAGGAAACAATACAGCACTTTATGCTACACTGCCATGTCCTCCAGACAGCCAGGCAGAAATTATGAAACAGCATGGGAGGAAGGGATATTAACCTAACAAAACTCTTCACTGCAACCAAAACACTACATGCGTTATTCATATACATTGCAGAGACAGGAAGATGCACAGCACATTCGGGGATCTACCAATAAGGCATGACAGGGGTAAGGGTATACCCCTGTGTTTTTGGGTTAAGGGTATGAGGGGTAAGGGTAGGGTGTTGGAAGTCCATACCCCTGCATACTGCTGTACCCTTACTAAGGGTATAGGGGTATGCCTACATAAGAATATTGTGTGATTTTTCCAGTTACAGAGGTTCATATCCAAGATTTTCATCAAATTTGGAGATTGTCCAATGTTATGATGGCTTTATTATATCTATAAGAAGGTTTAATTTCTGGTATAAATAGTAAATACCCTAGTTATCAACACTTTTAAAATTAATTTTGACCTAAATATGTTGACTTTGTGCAAAACCCCTGTACCCTTGACAAACCCTCCCATACCCTTGGCAACCCTTATATGTTTATGTACCCTTACCCATAAGGGTAGGGTGTTCAGGGGTAAGGGTAAGGGTTTGAGATTTTATACTCAAGGGTAACCCCTGTCATGCCTTATCCACCAACAATAGAGGAGGGGCAGTGAGGAAGAAGATAGAGATAAGGGGAAGATAAAGGGAGGGCATAATACACAGCAAATGCTGCACAGGATGCACATACACTACTCACAGGCCAGCACCACCTATTCCAGTGCACACAGCACTTGAGGACCACTAGATGGTAGTGTTTGAAGGTCCAGTCCATGGTTATGTAACAGTCTTTTGGAATTTTAAGATGTAATCTGCTTGTTAAAGCCTTACAACTTATCCTGGCATCTCAGGACTTTTTGTACACAATGTCAATATATGATTGAAAAGGTTTTGTCATTATGCCTCAGGGGTTTTTACAGAATTAAAAAAAACCCTACAAGGTAACAATACTACAAGAGGAAAAGATCAGAAATCTGGTCAGGTGAATCAGGTCATGACAATAGCTTCCAAAGCATGTAGACTAGTCAATTAACAATCAATTGACTTGGACCATCAAGTAACTGTTCAAAACAGGTTATTTGGTCATGGTGTAGTCAAGAAAATGGCTTCACATGACTTGGATGTGACATTGACCTGTCTTCCAATGGATGCTTTGTGTTCCTGGGTGGATGGCATAGTAGCAGGGAAGAGCTCCATGGTGACCTTTGTCAGCCATGCAAGCCTTAAATTTCAATCATGCTCTCAAGGTATGCCCTCCTGTACAGTGGTATGTAAGTAGGTAGTGGGAGGGTGGGACAATGAGAAAAGTTCAATGAAGCCTCTATAGACCACTAGGGAGAGGAGATAGACTGTTAGCAGACAGGGAAGAAAACCAGTGGGTAAAAAAAACCCACCCAAGAGAGGAATACAGTCATGGCAGGAAGAGAAACCAGCAAAAAGGGGTTGTCTCACAAGTCTTCCTCTTTGAGTGAGCAGATGTGACTACCCGGTACTGGGGTCATGCAGGACAGGTGTGCATGGGCAGGTCTTCAAGCGTGAAAGACTGGGATCATGTGGGATCTAGCTGTATGTAGTGTCATCATCTTCAAGGCTACATTGCTCCATTGGACTTGTGTAAATATCATTTTAAACTCATCCAATGGATGCTTTGTGTTCCCAGGTGGATGGTGTTAGTGTTTTAAGGTCCGGTCCTATGGACAGAAAAAAGACCAGAAACTGAACTGAACCTAACCAATGTTAACCGGACCATCGGTTATGGTTAACATCCAGTTACGGGCAGTTGGAAGGGAGTCGGGACTCCCAACACTCAGAGTCCAGAAATGTGATGAACATGGTATCAATTCAAGGAAAGGTAATTCTACTATTACAAATGTTTGTGTACCTAAGGAACTATACATGTGATTATGACACGTGATTGTGATAGTTAATATTTGTGATGGTTGCACTGAATTGGTGAAGTGCGACGTGGCAACGATCATTGTAAGAGAATATGTTCTCTTACACTCCTCCATGTTCTAAAAAATTCCATGCTCACCCTCTCTCCCTTCCCACTTCTCCAAGGCCTCCGTTTCCAACATCTCTGAGCATGGCAGCCAGAGGTCTGCGTCCGGCCCATACCCTTTGCACTGTATCAAATATTGCTTTCCCCTCTCCGCCTCTCATCTAATATTCTTTCCATGAAGTACTCCATCACTCCCTGCTCAGTTATGATAGGTCCTGGACGTTACATTTTTGTTTCCTGGGAACAACTCGTCATTGTTATCTGTGTGCTCCTTCAGGTGCACAACGTGTCGTCGGGCCCAGTAACGCTAGTTTGTAGGTTGATGTGTCTGGGAATGCCTCCAGGACTTCATACAGCCCATCCCAATGCGGCATGAATTTTGCCACCCTCCCGCTTTTTTTTTGCATGTAGTCTCTTCTTCGATGGGCAGTCTCCAGCATCACCTTGTCTCCTTTTGCAAACACTGGATCCACACTCCTATGTTTATTTGTGTGGTGCACCTGTGAAATCTTTGCCAGTCCTTTGCACCCTCAACCTCTCTGTGTAACCTCTCAACCAACTCTTTTGCTCTCTCCATTTCCTCCCCTATCTCTTCCTCCACCTCTCCCTCTCCGGTAATCACGGGGGGTAACAGTCTTGGGGACCTCCCTGTTTTCAGTATGAACGGTGATACTTGTGTCGACGTGTTTGTCGTATTCATAATGTCAAAACAAACCTTTGGAAGAGCCTTTGCCCACCCCCTTTGGTTGTGTTCCACATAGAAATGCAGACACTGAACTACTGTTTTGTTTGTTCTCTCTGATGAGCCATCGGTCTCCAGGTGGTATGCCATTGACATCTTGTGTTTCATTCCAGCTAATCTCATGAGCACTTTCCAGAATTTCAACATGAAAATATTATCTCGGTCGCTTATCAACTCCAATGGACACCTGTTTTCACAGTACCACTTGTTGAAAAACACGTTCACAAAACTCTCGGCTGTCATGTCCATCCTGCATGGCGCGATCTGTATGTCAGCCCCCAGTCTATCTGTCATAGTCACAATGGCATCGTATCCATCATCCGTTGGAGGGGTCCAATGAAATCAATTGCCACGGAGTCGAAGCATTTGTCCAGAATTGGTAGCAGATGTAACAGTCCCAGTGATTTTGTTGTGTTGCTTTTGTTTCATTGGCATGCCCCGCATCCAGGTATGTAGGCATTTATTAAGTCTTTATGCATGTTGGGCCAATAAAAGTCATCCCTCAGTGAATTGTAGGATTTATCTCCCCCAAAATGTCCGAGATGGTTGTGCATGAGTCTAAAAAGCTGTTCACGGAGGTCTTTATATTTTGGTACGATTAATCTCTTCCCTATGAAGAGCAGGCCATTTTTGAACGATACCTCTAGTTTTGGGTTGACCAACCCCTTCTTCAGATCGTCCAATATTGATTTGCACCATTTATCTTTGGAATACCCCTTCCATATTCGGGTGTAGAGTCTTGGGTCCTGCTCTATTTTGAAAATGGCTCCCACATTTATCTGTGCCTCCTCCTTCTCCATTAGCTGGGACAACGCGTCCACAACTGTGTTATCCTCTCCCTTAATGTACATGATGGTGTACTCATATTGTGAAAGGTACTCCATCCATCTGACTTGTTGCAATGACAGATCTTGCTGTCCATCAAAGTTCTGGATTGTTTTGTGGTCGGTGTAGATGTTGATGTGTGTCCCTAGTAAGTCGACTCTCCATTTAGCCAGAGCTCGCATGATGCTGAGAATTTCTTGTTCATGAACTGGATAATGTAACTCTGCTCCCTTCAGCTGTCTGCTCTCAAAAGCCACTGGCCTCGCACTCTCCCAGCATTTTCCAAAAGACAGTACGGCTCCTGTGCGTCGCTTGCTCACATTGCATGCTACATAGATCTGGTTGTCACCTGGATTATGGTGGTCAATTGTCGTCAGACAATCGTGGCCCAGAACAAGTCCTTTAATTGCTTGGAAGGCGCTCTGGTGTTCTTTTGTCCATGCCGGGAAGGACTTGTTACATTCTTTCTTCATTAGTGGTGTAAGCACCACTGTGTGTTCTGCTAGTGCTGGAAGGAAAATCCCAATGTACCTCACCAGTCCCAGGAACTGCCGCACTTGTTTTGCTGAGGTCGGCAGCTGCCAGTTCAGTACTCAGTCCACCTTGGATCCATCTGCCTCTATGCCCTCACCTGAGATGTGGTGTCCCAGGAATGCTACTTCTGTTGAAAACAACAAAGCCTATTTCTTTGTCAAACAATAAAGGTGCACAGCATGCAACACTTCTAACACTAGGGAAACATTTATCTTGTGCTCCGCCAGTGAAGACGACCATATTATTATGTTGTCCAGGTAAACATGACAGATTCTTCCTATTAAGTCCATGAGCACGAGTGTCATGCACTGTTGGTGTGTAGCCAGGGAGTTTCTCAATCCCATCGGCATTACTACCCACTCCCAAAGTCCGAACCGAGTCATGGTAGCTGTATATTTCACATGGTCGGGATGTACGAGTGGTTGGAAAAATGAGTTCATCATGTCGATCTTCCCCCAAAATTTTCTGCGCATGCAATCAGCAAGGATGTCATCAATGTGTGGTAATGGATAGTTATCTGGTATGGTGATTTTATTTTATTTTTGGTAGTTGTTAACCCATCTTGGTAGTACAGAACTGTCTGCCTTAGGGATGATGAAGGACAGGGACGCATATGGCGACGATGACGGTCAAATTCACCCAGCCTCCACATGTTGTTCAATCAGGGTTTTCCATCCCTCCTGGTATTTCCTCGGGCAGGAATATGCCTGTCCCACCAAGATTGGTGCTCCAGGGATAACCTCAATATGGTGGTAAACATCTGTTGGTAAATTACTTGCATGCAGAATGTCTGCTGGGAAATGGTCTGCATAGCGTTCTTTGTAGGTCGAGTCTAGTTTCTCAAGGATTTTACTTGCCGCTAACTCTTCTATTCATTTCTTCATGGCCGCAATTACACACGGGGGTGTTGTGCAATGCGCATCTAGGTCAAATCTCTCAGGGTTTTCATTGAACATGCAGTGTAATTCCTGTACAACTGCTTGTAGTAGTTTATGCATTTGAATTCGACCTGATGATATTAGCTTAGCTTCCTCCTTGCGGCAGTGCTGAGGAGAGCCCTGTGCTTTCTTCACTGTTACGGGAGGTGGGTTCAATAAGTCATAGCCTGACTCTTTAGCGACGGCTGTCCTCAACTCGGCATCAACCACAATCTTGTTTTTGGTTAAGAAATCTAAGCCCAGAATGATATCAGTCTGTAGGTTCGGGCTAATTATGGCATTGACAACTCTGGCTTTCCAATCCGTGTTGAGGGATTGAAGGTGTAATTTACAGTATTCGGTTAAACTAGAGTCCATGCTCTTCTTTCCATCTATGAAGGCTCCTGATACTGAGAAAGGCTTGAATAATTTGTGGTGTACTAGTCCCAACACTTCTACGAGTTTAGATGAAATCAGCACTGGGGGTGAACCGTGGTCAATTAGCGCTCATATTGGAGTCAGGGCACAAGTCAAAGGGGCATCGATGCAGCATTTCCACCACAAGTGTGATGGTAATGAAAGATTCAGCATGTACTTGTTAGCTTCATCCTCAGTCATATCGAATTCATCGCTGTCCTCATCGTCTCCAAACACAGCAGCTATGAACGCACCGCCCTTTGCTTCAAATGCCATTTTTGCCTTGAGTGCTGCCGCCATGGTAACATTTTTGCATGCTTCAGGGGTGAGCCTTCCATTAGTCCCGAGCAGGCAATCCGGTGCATAGTGACCTGCGTAAAACAACCTGCAATGAAAACACCCATGGTGCATTCTCAGCAGGTCATGTTCTGTTTGTGAGAGTTTTGGAGTGCCTGGCTGCTGGGAGTTTGTCATGTTAGTGAGGACACTGGAAGTGCTGGAGCTGCTTGTCGTTGCTGCCACGGCAGAGGTGTTTGAGGTGGCAGTTCCTCCTTGAGTTGTAGTGGCCTTTGTGTTTGTGTGGGCTGATGCTTGGGCTATCTTCAACCACTCTTCACATTTGTTGAGGTTCTCAACATCAAGGAGGTGTATGCACTGGACCCAGGCCTCAAGATCTGCAATTGCGTCCAGTGTTCCATGCGTGTTGTTTGGATCATACGACGCTTTCAGCGCCAGCGAGAGTTGTGGAATGAAATGTGCACACAATTTATCTTCTGTGATGTGGTAGTCAGATCCTGCAATTGCTAGCTCCACGTTGGCTTTGCAGACACCTCTCGGTCCAAGTCAAGAAAGCTTGTGAGCTCTGCATGGTGATTTGAGTGGTGATGAGGTCATCTTTCCAGTTAGGCGGGAGGAATTTGTTCTTGAATTCTGTGAAGAACTTGATGAAGGTGAGCGCAATGAGACAGTCATGGTGAGTAGTGATCCACAACTGCACCGCTGATGACTCAAAGTTGTAAATGATGCTTAATACACATTTGTCTTCTGGCAATTTCTTGCTCTGGAAGAACCGATGGCACGCTGATAGGTTGTCTCCTCAGCTCAAAGGCCAATTCACTACTTTAACCACATTCTAATCACATCGGCTAACTCCTACGATGTCCCAGATGCAGCGTGACCCAGTCTATTGATTGCAATATCATATTGACTGCATTGAAACATCACCAGCGACATCGATTGTACTGAGAAACCACATCGCACAACCTTAGGACTACTTCAAAAGCCCCTAAGATCCCTCTAAATGACCATCAAACATCCCCAATCAACTTTGAACAGCCGCGACCGCGATCAAACATTGTTGACCATCATCGAGCATTATCGATCAATATCGAGAGACTATGAGCAACATCGGGTGCCACATTTGTTATCTATATGGTGGAATACCATGCACCAGGAAGTATTCCAACTCGTGCTCAAACCTGCTGATAGTAGGTCATCAGCCTCGTTCCAAGTCCCTATTGCGTACAGAACCCGCTGGATGGATTATTGTGAGACTTAGCGCAGTTTATACACAAAGGACAGTCCCTTTTTAGTTCTATACCCTTTATTACTCTTTCATCATATGATATATCTCTTTCTTGTTCAGATTCCAGTCTCCTTTTTGGCCTTGTGCCTTAACTCATATCTTTTGCCTCATGTTCTACACATGTTTCTCATACCATTTTAGGAAGTTTCTTTAAAACATATAAAACTCTGTAGTATCTACTTGAAAATAACAAGAAATTGTCTTCACCTATCGTCTCGTATAAAGTTCTAAGAATCAGATCTATCCTCTAAACAATCGAAGCTTCTACAAGTTTTCTCGATCAATGAGAAACCTCTGCAATCATCCTCATCCTCGATCCTCTTTTGACCCTGTCATCGTTAGCACTAGAAACCATCTCGACACTTCATAGCCATTGGCTATAGCCTTTGTATACTATTGACCTATCAAAAGGTCCTCGGAATTCACACTTCGACCATTGACAATAAAACTCATTCACCGTTGATCTTGTTGATCATCC
Source organism: Tricholoma matsutake (assembly GCA_026075535.2). Taxonomy (NCBI): domain Eukaryota; kingdom Fungi; phylum Basidiomycota; class Agaricomycetes; order Agaricales; family Tricholomataceae; genus Tricholoma; species Tricholoma matsutake. The sequence continues at coordinate 5,420,251 of AP026540.1, read as the reverse complement.
TTGATATTGATCGGTACCCCATCGGACTGCGTCAAACACCTTCATCTCTTATAGAACTACCTTTACGACTAGTACCAACTAGTTGTTTTGGAACATCTTGCACCCTTCCTCTGACTCGTGCAAATATCATCAGTTGCCTCATCGGCTGTTTTGGTGGTTTTCCCGGGTTGAGTATCATCAACGCGTTCTCAAAAATACATATCACAGGAATTGTCATTCGACCCACTGACAACATGGGCACATGGTTTCCTTTTCCACCTTTTATGGTAGCAGGGGCATACTGGATGTTGTCCATATTTCATGGATGAAAATGATGTGGGTTGTCAGAGTCTGATGATTCCGAGGATGAGGAAGATGGTATTCGTGACGAGGTTGGTGCAGAGGCAGGGGCAACAGGTGACAAAGGTGGCGATGGGCTTTTTGGGGGCGAGCTGGGTGGCGTGGTGAGAGGGCTGGAGTTCCCAAACAGCGGTGCGACACACGACCTACTGCGAGTCGTGATGGGGGCATGGGTGATCTGTGTTTGAGGCAGTGTTGTTTGAGGTTGTTGTGGAGGAAAGGAAGCTGTTCCTGTCTCCTACAGTTTGTCGCCATATTTAACCAATTTCAGGTGACTATATGCGCAAAGTCAAAGGTGACATGGTAGTGTATAGGGACGTAGGTTCAGTGTACATGTGGGTTATTCAATCCTTTTGATGTGGCAGGGGGTTTCCTAAGAAGTCACGGAACTAGACGGTGACAGCGGGTGTGATGAATCTGGTATTCAAGCTTCCGAATGTGGTAAAGGGCGATCTGATGATCTCGCTGGTAACTTTGGTATCACTAGTTTGAATCACTTTCATCACAAAAGAAAAGTGGAAGGGAGTCGGGACTCCCAACACTCAGAGTCCAGAAATGTGATGAATGTGGTATCAATTCAAGGAAAGGTAATTCTACTATTACAAATGTTTGTGTACCTAAGGAACTATACATGTGATTATGACACGTGATTGTGATAGACATGTGATCTGTTGATGTTCGTGATGGTTGCACTGAATTGGTGAAGCGCAACATGGCAACAATTGTTGTAAGAGAATACATTCTCTTACAGCAGTTACAGTTATGGTCTTTCAGATCTCAAAAATATTGTTAGCCACACAAAAACTGGTTTAAACTGGTTGAAACCAGTTAATAGTATTTGAAGGTCCAGTCCAGTCCAGTTTTTTCCATTTTTGGATCAAACCAGAACCAGAACCAGTTGCATTACATTCAAAAGGTCAATACAACCAAACTGGACCACACAAAACCAGTTCATTGCAGTCCAGTCCTAGTTGAAAACTGGTTGTGGCCAGTTTGGACCACAACCAACCAGCTTTACATACATAAATTAATCTAAAAGCCCCTCACAGGCAGGGGCCTGTGAGCGAGCATGTATGTAGTGTAATATATAAAAATGATACACCCTCTACCTCGCAGGATGTGCAAGGGAGGGGGTCAGTTAGTGAATGTATCAAAAGAAATAAAAAAAGCCCTCCCACACTTGAAGTGGAAAGGGGGTGTCATCATCCACTGTCACTGTCATCCCTCATCATTGTTGTCCCCCATCATCATTGTTGTCCCCTGTTGTCATTGTCATCATTCTTGTTGGTGTTGGGCATTGGTATTGGTAGTGGGCATTGGTGATGTGGCAGCAGTGCCACACTGTCATCATTGTCCTTGGCATTGGGCATTGGTGACATGGCAGCAGTGCCACACTGTCATCGTTGTCCTTGGCATTGGGCATTGGTGACATGGCAGCAGTGCCATGTTGTTGTATTGGTCATCGTCATTGGTGGTGGTGGTGGGCAGGGGGCGGTTGTGACATGGCACCACTGCCACATTGTCATCATTGTCAGTGGTGGCTCCTGTTGTTCCTCTGTCAGCACCCCCATCTCCCCTCATGAGGAGTGGCTCATAGGCTGGGTGGTGGTGCTTTGTCTGGGTGGTAGCTCCATGGGTTGGCGATTGGACGATTATGTTGTCAAAGAAAGAACCTATAAATTCAAAATGAAACTATTAGTTTATGAAAGAGAAATAAGATTCAAGAATGAAAGAAAAACATACCTGGGCCCAAACAACAACTGGCATCATTTGGGCCCTTTTTGTGTTTGTTCTGTCCAGTCATTGTTGTCAGATGTTGATGGTGGTGTTTGGTGGGTGACGTGGTTGTTAGTGGTGACATGTCGTTGATTGTGGTGTTTTCAAGTGGCACCACTTTTTTGTTTGGATGCACAAACATGACCAAGTGGTCTGTGTGCAGCCCAGGCTATATAAGCACCTGCTTTTTAATTTCATTCTTTGGGCATGCCCCACTTTCATTTTTATTTCATTAGATATTTATTCAAAATAGATACATATATATACATAGGCAGTCTCTGTTACAACTGGTTAGGACCGGTCTTTAGTAGTTTTCATTAAATATATAATGTGGGGCAACTGCAACTGTAACCGCAAGCAACTGAGGGCAACCACAACTGCAATGCAACTGGACCGCAGTCAGGTCTGGTTTGGTTGCAGTCTTTTTCCGGTCCATTGAACTGGACCTTCAAACACTACCCACGAGCAGTGGCTTATAGCAGGGGAGGTGGGTGCTGCATTGTTTCGTTACCTGTTATGAGGGAGGGGGGGTGTTAGCAGTGATGTGGTGGCAGGGGATGTGGTACATACCTCAGTAGCAGGGGAGGCAGGTGCTGCATCGTTTCATTATCTATTACAAGGGAGGGGCATTAGCGGTGACGTGGTGGCAGGAGATGTGGTATGTACTTCCATAGACATTGGCAGCATTGTTATTGATGTTGTTGTTAGCATTGGCAGCATTATTGTTGTCCCATTGTTGTTGTCTGTGTTTGTTGGCCTGTTGTGCATCGTGGTTGAAGCTAGCACCAACAATCCACCTCGCGAGCAGTTGCTCATGAGGCTGGACATTGGTGCTTAGTGTTCGAAAGTCTGGTCCAGTCCGGTTTTTTTGCCAAATTGGGACAAACCGCAACCGCAACCGGTTGCCTAATAAGGCAGGACCCTGAAAAACCGGACTGAACCACAAAAAACTGGTCCAAAACAGTTCAAACCAGTTCAAACTGCAGTTCAGTTGTAACCCTGTTCAAACTGGTTTGAACTGACTAAAACTGATCTTTTTGGTCATGAGACCAGTTGTAAACCATAATAGAGAGTGTATATTAGTCAAATGTAAAGGTCTCATCATGATAACAATGCTCTACATGTCAAAAAACACAACTGTGAGATGTCATATAAGTTAGGTTTAGCATTAGGATATCATTTTGGCCATAGCACATGCAATTCTGGACCATTTCTCCTAAAAATTTGATCAGAAGATGCGTATTTATGTGGTGCATCCTGTGGCAATTTAAACTTGTTAGAACCAGTTTTTATTGGTCCGGTTAAGTGCGGTTTTTCCATCCAGAGATGGATGAACTGCAACTGAAGGTCTGGTCTTTTTTAGTTCAGTCCAGTTCAGTTTCCGGTCTTGTTGCAGTTTGATGAACTGGACTTGCAAACACTATCTGTGCTGTGTTGTTTGTCATTGGCTTGTGGTGTTTGTAGACAGCACAACATCATTATAACCTGAAAAATAAAATCAATAGCCTCATTAGTTATAGGAAGGGCAATAAAACATAAGAAAAACATAACTGACACCCAAATGATGCTGAATTGTCATTTGGGCCCCATTTTGTGTATGATGCGGCAACATTGCAGCTACATGGTTCATTGACATTGCTGTTTTGGATGGTGGGAAAGTTGAGGGAGTGGGTAAGGTGGCCATTTGAGGTGGAGTGGTGGTGGAGATGTGGTGGTGGTGGGTGGAGCAGCAACGGGTAGTTGAATGTTGAATGTTGATTGATATCGATATGTTGAGCAATGTTTGGTCACATTGATCACTTTCCAAACTTGGCAATTTGTGCATAGACCATCATGCATTTGATGCTTGCCACCCCTCTGACTCTGTAATATAGGTAGTCTCTTACCTGCTGTCTGTCATGATACAGGTGTCAAGTTGCCTTCATGTAAGTCTTCAGTTATGTTGATGAACCCACTGGATTATCATAGTGAGCTAGATCCATTATATGTTCTTAACCTGTGGAAGCCCTCTCTGCTCCTATGAGGAAGAAGCTCATTGTGACCCTAGCCACTTGCTTTAACAAGCCTGTGTCAATCATTTGGGAGCTTATACCCCGACCATAACTGATTGTGAATGGCTGTAACTGTGACCATCGTTCTGGTTACATTGGTTACCAGTTTGGTTTGGTCATTGATTATTTTCCAGTCTTAGCGACCAGACCTGCAAGCACTATCTTCTGGTAGTTTTTTGTTCTGGAAGAAACACTGACATGTGTTCTCAAAAATACAGACTACCGGGATTGTTATGCGGCCCACTGATAACACTGGGGCATGGCTTCCTTTGCCACCCATGACTGTTGCAGGGGTGTACTGGATTGAGTCCATCTTGTTGTGGTGTGACAGGTTGTTCATGCATGGTGTGGTATCATCTGTTTCGGAAGAATTGGAGTCAGAGTAGGGCTGTAATGAGTGAGGTGGTGGCATGGAAGCTGTTAGGAAACCACCCCATTACCTAATAAAATTTCATTTTTATTTTATTATGTCGAATTATGCTACATGACGCTGAATGATGCTACACTTTGATAGTGTGAGAATTTTATTTTGCACGCATCAATATGTACGCGCATGTACGGTGTCACCCTAACAGAAGAACACAACTGCCCATATCAGTGTGCCTTCTCTTACTTGCACATACGTCATTGTTTCACTGCGCCACATCTGATTACTCATCCTTTCGGCATGAGCTGGAAGTACTTGTATATACATAATCTACCTTTTCTTTTGTAAGCCAACGCCAGGCCTTGCCTTACATTGCGACTGCCAGTGATCAAGAGGCAGTGCTCATCATTAGGACAGCTGCAACCAGACAACTGATTGGATCTGGTTTAGTTACGATTTACATCACTCTATTTGGATGACTATTTTAGTTACAAGCCGAATTCAGTGTTATCTCTGAGATCAGGCACTGTTGGAAGGGTTATTGATCCGAAGTGTCAAATTAGGCACCCGACAAACGACAAACAATCAACAAATGATTGACGAACCATCATGTGACCTGTAAACATTTGGAGAGTCTCAAAAAAAGAAAAATCTTGAATTTGTCGAAGAAGTGATTCATCACAGATCTAACAATTATGTCCAAACCCTCAACTTCTAATCCCAGCCCTAATCCTGTTCCCACACCAGCACTAGAGGCAAAAATTGATGCACTTACAGTGCAAATGTCCCAATTAGTGTCAGTGTTGGCAGCATCACAGCCCAGACAAGCAGAAGTACAGCCAGAGATGACAGGAGAAAGAGATGATGAGATGGAGGAGATGGTGGAGTGGATGTTGCAGGAGGATGAGACAGTGGAGAAATCTGGAAATGGAAAAGTGCACTTACCTAAGTATGCGTCCCTGCAAATCTTTGATGGTACCATGGAGAATACAAAATCCTTCATCAGCTCTATAGTACTGTACATCCATGGGAGGAAGCCCAAGTTTCGTACAGCTGAATCTAGGATTATGTTTACTCTCTCATACATTCAGGGGGGGAAAGCACAGTTCTGGAGAAACGAGGCTATTAATCAAATTGCCGCGGGAAATAAACCCTTTGCAACCTTCAAGGAATTTCTGGAGAGATTGGAGGCACAGTTTGGAGACCCTAATCCAAAGGCGACAGCCAATGCTAAATTAAAGACCATGCGCCAAGGTTCCCTAACGGCGGATGAATTTATTTTGCAGTTCAAAGCAGAAGCTTTGCAAACAGATATGGGAGAAGCTGCGTTGGTAGAGTTTTTGAAAGCAGGATTAAATCCCTCTTTATTCAAGTCTATCTACCAACTACCTTCTATGCCAGAGAAGTTGGATGAGTGGTATAATTGGGCAATGCGCCTTGACCAGCAATATCGGCAGGAACAGGCAGAGTCAAAGTTGATGTATGGAAGTAGTAAATTTGGAAAGCCATCAGGAGGAAAGTCCGAGAAAGGAAAGGTGCCTCAGGCACAAACTCCGAGGGCACAGCCACCGGCCATGGCAGTGACACCTATAGTTACGGAGTCAGCAGCACCAGCAGAGGCAATGGAGGTTGATCAAGCAGGGAGATGAGCCCCACTTAAATGTTTTAACTGTGGGCAGTTAGGACACATTTCTAGGAATTGTAGGCAGAAAAGAAAGATTAGGGAAGCTACAATCGAGGAAGTGAAGCCGGAGGAAGGCAAGCAGAAGAATTTTGTGTAAGAGTCCCAGTGAAGGTTTCCCCATTGGTGACCCAGAATCGTTACAATGTATTAGTATCCGAGGAAACCAAGAGTAAATCAGAAAAGGAAATCGAGGAGGAGTACAACTGTTGTGAATCACATGACCAAGAAAATTGCCAAGCACTATTTCCGAAAACCCCTAAATTCTTTATTCGCTCTGCGCGAATAGAACCCGAAATCACCTTGACTGTGGGACTGAAGACAGTGGACACGCATGCAGCGATTGATGTGGAAGTGTTGCTTGATAGTGGTGCTACAGGATTATTCATTAATTGGTCCTTAATTACCGGAAATGGTATTAACACACGCAAGCTGGCGCAACCTATAATGGTGTACAATATTGACGGAACAGTCAATCGTGGAGGAACTATCAAGGAGGAGGTGACTATGGTACTAAAGTATTGGGAGCATCAGGAGCGAGCTGTATTTGAAGTGTGCGATCTTGGGAAAACCAATCTAATAATAGGATGTCTGTGGTTATGGAAGCATAATCCTGAAATTGATTGGAAAACTGGGAAAGTACAAATGACTCATTGTCCTAAAGAATGTAATGTGTATGGAAGGAAGATGAAGAAGGAAAAAAGGAAAAAGAGAGAGAAAGAACATCCAAGGAAGTATTCTGTTATGATGGAGGAAGTGGAGGATGAGGAAATGCCAAATGGGGAAGTTCCGATCATGATCGAGAAAGAAGAGCAGAAGCAAACCTTTAGAGCAATCCATGGAGGACAGTCATGGGACAAGAATATCGTGAAGGTGGAGAAGTCAGTGGAAGAGTGGGTGCCAAAAGTGTATCATGAATATCTGTCAGTGTTCCAGAAGGAGTCTGAGTGAATGTCGGTGTGGAAGCCATGGGATCATGCGATCGAGATGAAGCCAGGGTTTGTGCTGAAGAAGTTGAAGGTATATCCGTTATCTCTGATGGAACAAGAAGAAGTGGATGCGTTCCTGAAGGAGCAATTGCGCAAAGGATACATATGACCTTCGAAATCACCGCAGACATCACCAATATTCTTCGTGCCAAAGAAAGACCAAAGGAAGAGGATGTGTACAGATTATAGGTATCTGAATGAGTGGACAGTGAAGAACGCGTATCCCCTGCCGTTGATCTCAGAAATAATTGACAAGGTGGGAAAAGCCAAGGTCTTTACAAAATTGGATTTATGATGGGGATACAATAATGTATGAATAAAGAAAGGAGATGAGTGGAAGGCTGCATTTGCCACACGTCGAGGATCCTTCGAGCTGCTTGTCATGTTTTTTGGGATGATTAATAGTTCCCTGACCTTCCAAAATATGATGAATGACATTTTCAAGGATGTAATAGACAAAGGCATGGTAATAATATTCATTGACAACATTCTGATATTCATGGAGGATGAAGAAAATCATGAGGCGATAGTGCAGGAGGTGCTACAGAGGTTAGCAGAGAATGATCTATTTTTGAAACCGGAGAAGTGTGTGTTTGGGGCAAGCGAGATTGAGTTCCTAGGATTATTGATCGGCCCTGACGGGATCAAAATGGATCTGATCAAGGTACAGGCAATCACAGATTGGCCTGCACCCACCCGTGTCAAGGAGGTTCAAGCCTTCTTGGGACTCACAAATTATTATCGTCGCTTTGTGCACAATTTTTCCAAAATTGCTGCACCCTTACATAACCTTACATGAAAAGGAGTAGTATGGAGGTGGGGAGAGCAACAGCAGACAGTGTTTGAGGAGTTGAAGAGGAAGTTTGTGGAGGGACCAATATTAGCCCCAGTGGATTTCACATGCCCTTTGCGAGTGGAATCAGATGCATCCGACTTTGCTACTGGAGCAGTATTATCAATGCTGTGCGAAGATGACAAATGGCATCCTTGTGCATATTTGTCCTGAGGGTTGAATGATGTGGAGAGGAATTATGATGTATATGACAAAGAGATGTTGGGGATAATACGAGTGTTGGAGGCATGGAGGCATTATTTGGAGGGATGTATGCATCAGATTGAAATCTGGACAGATCATCAAAATCTGCAATACTTCATGTCTGCTAAAAAGCTTAATCGCTGGCAAGCGCATTGGGCACTATTCCTATTGCATTTCAATTTTCACTTGGTCCACAAAGCAGGAAGCTTAATGAGGAAAGCAGATGCATTATCCAGACGTATTGATCATAAAAGGGGGGTAGAGGAGGACAATAAGAATGTTACCTTACTCAAACCTGAATACTTTCGCATTTGTGCTATGCATCAAGGGCATCTATTAATAGATAGCTCGGAAACGGAAATGTTGTCTAAAATTAGACAATGTTTGGAAATGGACGATGAAGTAGTGGAAGCCGTGAAAGCTCTGAAGGGAGAGAAGAAAGGTAATATTAAAGGAGATGAATGGGCTGAGGAACAAGGGTTGGTGTTGTTTCGAGGAAAAGTGTATGTACCGAAGGATCAGGATTTGCAAAGGGAGATCGTCTGGTTACATCACAATATGCTGACTGCCGGACACCCAGGAAGATGGAAGACGTTGGAATTAGTAATGAGAAATTATTGGTGACCCGGAATTTCAAAGTATGTGTTGGGGTATGTGGATGGATGTGATACGTGCATGAGGGGGAAGAAATTTCCAGAGAAACCTGCAGGAAAGTTAATGCTGAACCCTATACCTAAAGCGCCATGGCAAGATATATCTGTGGATTTTATTACCGGATTACCCGAAGCTCAAGGGTACGATGCAATATTCGTAGTATGCGACCACTTCACAAAGGAGGTCCATATTATTCCTACTACTACAGAAACCTCATCATTGGGCTTGGCGCGCCTCTATCTAAATCAGGTATGGCGGTTACATGGGTTACCCGATACCGTTATCTCCGATCGTGGACCACAATTTGCTTCCACATTTATGCGAGAACTGAACAACATATTGGGGATTCAAACTAAATTATCTATGGCATATCACCTGCAGACTGATGGGCAGACAGAGAGAATGAACCAGGAGTTGGAGCAATACCTATGTATGTTTGTCAACTACCGACAAACTGACTGGCCCGAATGGCTGGCAATTGCCAAATTTTCCCACAATAACAAATTCCATTCAGCTACTCGTATGTTACCCTTTTTTGCAAATTATGGATATCATCCTCGCATGGGAGTAGAACCCAGAAGGGAAGTCAAAGTACAGTCGGTAGAAGACTTTGTATCTAAGATGCAAAAGGTACAAGAGGAAGCAGAGGCGGCATTGAAGAAAGCACGTGATGACATGATGCGACACATGGATCATACTCGAGTGCGCACTCCAGAGTACAAAGTTGGTGACTTGGTGTGGCTAAGTACCAAGGACCTGAATATTCCACAACCTTTGAGGAAACTTACAGAGAAACAAGTTGGCCCATATGCAATCTCTAAAGTGATCTCACCTAATGTGGTAGTGCTAAAATTACCCCAATCATTCAAGATTGATCCTGAGATCCGCCTACACCCTTACTGCCCACCCACTATTCCTGGCCAACAAACTACTCCACAACCTCCGATAATAGTAGAAGGTGCTCCAGAATATGTAGTTGAAGAAATTCTAGACTCATGTCTTTGATGGAACAAATTGGAGTTCTTAATAAAGTGGAAAAACTATACCGATGAAAATAATTCATGGGAGCCTGAAGAGAATTGTAAGCGAGCAGGCAACGCAATCGCCCAATTCTTTAAACATAATCCAAATGCTCCGCGTCGCATTGCGAGAATGGTGTATGAGGGGATGAGATTCTGGCCTTACCAAAATTTCACAGAGGGGACAGACACAATATTTTCTCGCCTGGAAGTCGAGGCATAAAAGGGGGGTAATGTTAGGAAACCACCCCATTACCTAATAAAATTTCATTTTTATTTTATTATGTCGAATTATGCTACATGACGCTAAATGACGCTACACTTTGATAGCATGAGAATTTTATTTCACATGCATCAATATGTATGCGCATGTACGAGTGCATCGGTAACAACAATGTACAATATATGTAACATAGTATATAAACCCTAAATATATGCCTAGGGGACCCCAGTTGTGTTCTCTTAGGTATTCCACCTACATTTTTGGTGTGAAAGGCCTATCTCAACAAACTCACCTATTAATAACCCCTTGCATCAAAACCGTCAGTTTCCCCATCATGAGCGCGGATCCCGCCCCCTTCTTGTAGAGAGAACCCGCACAGTCTTAGCTAGCAGATAGTGGGTGTCACCCTAACAGAAGCAGGGTTATCAGAGCGGGGGTATGGCAGTGGGATCAAGGCCAGGCTCTGGAGAACTGGGGGGCATGGTAACCGGGCTTGAGTCTACAAGGGGTGCTGCTCTTCATAATCCACTATGTGTGGCGACAGGGGTATGTGTGGACGTGTATTGAGACAGGATGTGTTGTTGAGGGTGTGAATTCAGAATGGGCATTTTTGCTCATCTTGGTTATCAGGCGGGGGGGGGGGGAATATATATATTTGTGTCTTTGTGGGTGTGTAAGGGCAAGACCCAGAGGATGAGGATATGGGAGGCACACAGGCACCAGGGGCCACAGAGGGGCACAGAGAGTCTATAAAGACTATGTAATGACAGCTATAAAGCAGTAATACTGGGGTAATTCTTAGATGTTTGATTCAAGAGTGTTACTACTGCCAGCTGTCAGGTATAGGGCTGTAGGTAAACAATGACTAATAAAGGGAATAGGGTAGGATAGAAAGGAATGAAAGGGAAGTATAAACAATAGGTAGGGAACTATACCCTTACAGGGTGTATGGGCATTAGTTGATAATGTTTTGTTCAATGTGACGTAGTTCTTGGAGTATGTGTGGGTTTTCTCTGGATTGACATAACAGGAGGCAACATGAACATTTCATTTGCATTCCTTGCCATCCCAAGCCTATCCCTCAACCGTGCAATGATCTGGTTCTCCACACGCGACACCCGCTCATTGTATGCATTCTCAGCAGCTACCCAAATTTCTGTGCCCTCTATAACACAAAATCACAGTCAGCACAAAGGATACACTGCTCAACCACTCAACCCACCAACAGACACATCAAGCACATCAATCCACTTCACAACCTCATATGCCTCCTTAATCTCCTCCTCCATATCCATCCCCCCCACCTCCATCCCCACATCCCCCAGCTCCTTTGTTGGACCCATCATCACCGCCAGCTGTTCATGTTGTTTCCTCCAGTCCCTTAGATACCTTGTCCTCTCTTGGAGCTTTGTATGTGCCAGCTGCACCTTAATAGGGCATCCAAATTGTCATTATCGCTAGTATGAATCACTTTCAACATAAAAAAAAAGTGGAAGGGAGAAGATACTCCCAACACTCAAGGACTGAACTGTGAGGAATGTGGTATTAATTCAAGGAGAAGTGGTGCTACTATTACAAACAGTGTTCATACATAATGAACGGTGCATGTGATATTGTAGTATAGTCCATGTGATCATATAGTCTATGTGATCGTGATAGTCCAGGTGATCATAATAGTCCTGTGTTTTGGTAGTAACACTGAATGGATGTCGCCAGTAATTTACAGTGCCCCACATGTCCTAGCGGACTCCACATGGACTGTGTGGGGTCCGAGCTAGTCTGTATGCAGAATCTGGGTCAATTTGATATCTTACGAGTTCCAAGCTTTTCAGACTTTATGAAAGTCATGACGTGCCTACAAAATATAGGTGTGCAGAGCAAGGATTGAACCCAAGACCTCCAAGTCATCACACAACAAACCAAACACATGTGATCAACCAGTTGAGCCACAGGAGAATTATTTGTTAGTAATACATAGTTTATTTATGACACTCAAACTCAAACTCAAGTATTTATCTTTCAAAAATTGAACAAATAAACTTTATTAACTGCATCCCTCGCGTCTAACGTGAGGGAGTATACAATACAATCAAAGAAATACAAAAAAAACTAATAATAACTACATTGCAAACTATAGATTTTAAAAAAAAAACTCCCCCCGAAATGTGGGGGAGGGCTAAAAGAAAAAGAAGAAAAAAAAACCCACCCCACGACCCCACGAGCAGTTGCTTGTGAGGATGGAGGCAGGTGGCTTGTCGTCGCTGTCATTCCACCCGCGATCCACCCCACGAGCAGTTGCTCGTGAGACTGGGGGTGGGTGGTGCGCTGTCGTCTCCTATCCCTGCGCCTAGGTGTCGTTCCACCCACTATCCACCCCACGAGCAGTTGCTCGTGAGGCTGGGGGTGGGTGGCTTGTTGTCGCTGTCATTCCACCCGTGATCCACCCCACGAGCAGTTGCTTGTGAGGCTGGGGGCGGGTGGTGCACTGTTGTCTCCTTTCCCTGCATCTGGGCGTTGTTCCACCCATGTTCCACCCCACGAGCAGTTGCTTGTGAGGCTGGGGGTGGGTGGCTTGTCATCGTTCATCGCCATCGTCCCCCGTTTGGGTTTCTGAATTTTTTTTTTTTTGGGGGGGGGGGGTTTGGGCACATCAGTGCGACGTGGCGCAATTACGGAGGTTGGTGGGTGCTTACTAGGCAGGTATCCCCCTTCTGGGGTCTCCTGGCATCCCTGAGCACCCTCCTAGCCCGTGTCAACAGCCTCACATGCCATTTGAATGGGGAGGAGGGGATCGGGTGGGCGTGGGCGTGGGTTGCGCATTTTTTGTCGTGGCAGGTCGTGCCCAGTAGCATACAACCTAAAAAGCAATAAAATACAATTAGCTGATTGATAAAACAAAAAGCAAAAAAAAAACACTTACTAGGGGCCCAAACGACGATAATCGTCGTTTGGGCCCATTGTGTCGGCTTGGCTCATTGGGTCCTGTTGCATCAGCTCAGCTAGTTTGCTGTTTGTTGCTGATGGTGCAAGAGGCATCGGAGGTGGGGGCTGACTGGGCAGTGGTGGTGGTAGAGGGAGGTGGGAGGCAGGCGTCGAGAGTGATGGTGGTGATCAACATCAACAATGATTGTTGACACGTCTTGAACTTGCACGTGAGTCATGTGATTTAAATACAGTTAGATAATGCAATTGTTTGCACTTACTGATAATGGCTCTGTGGTGTAGTGGTTAACTGCGCTATTTATGCTTGGCGACAAGGCTTGGGGTTCGAATCCACTTTAACACATAATTTTTCTGTAGTCAGCTAAGCCTCTGTTGTGCATCCACGGACTCGACTTGGACTTGACTCGGACATGTATCTGTCCGAGTCTGTCCGAGTCCAAGTAAATTGATGTTGCTCGGACAAAGTCTGTGTGCACTCTGAGTAAAAGTCCAAAAATAGCTCAGACTCCACAAAAGTCCATGCGGACTCTCTAGGAGTCTGAGCAATATACAGGACATTTGAGCCAAATGAGTGGGTCCAGTCTGAGCTAGTCTGTGCAGAGTCCAAGCTAGTCTGTGCAGAGTCCACCAAATTCCGTGCAGACTGGCTCGGAATATGTGGGGCACAGTAAAGACCTCGATGTCGCATGTCATGGTTGTAAGAGGGCTGGCCCTCTTACAACACCCAGGTTCAATCGCCAACAATAAAAAAATGGCTCTCAAATACTATATTTCAACCCTTGATCTACATGAGAAACAAGCAAAGGCATTGAACCTCTGAGGACCACATGCTGCTGGGTTTGAACAAATGTTTGTCGATGATGAACACCAACCAATCATCAATCCTGGGCACCAAGGTCAGGCTAGCGAATGATCACATTCACACAAGTCCACATGCAGAAAGCAATGAAGCTCATCATCCCCCAGCTCTTCTAGCTTGTCTGACAGATCCTGATCCTCTAACTGGGATAGAGGGCATTCAAATAAGAAGAGGCAAGTATATGAATCACAAATGCCATGGCATTCAGGAGAACTTGAAGCAAGGAAGAAAGAGGCAATGGAGCACCAGTCCATTACACAAGAGTACCTCAAAATCTTCACATGAGACTACACTTTTGCTAAGAAGAATATCTGGCTCTTGAAAATGGCACCACAAGGATTTCCTGAAACTGAGTGGGACCACATCATACGGGGAGACCCAGTTGACCTTGACATTGTCCTCAGCTCCCTACACCACATTGCACCTGTTAAAGAGAACCTTGGACATGTGGGATCAACTCAAATCTCACTTGGGAAGTCAGACCCTGCAAGGAAGATCACAACAAGTGGGGAGTGGACCTCAGCATGGAATGCCACAGCCCAAGTGATTGCTTTCACTTTTCCACACAGGAAGGAAGAACTATGAGAATACGGTGAATACATGGATTCCAAATTTTCTGCCAGGATCAGCTCCTCACATAGGAAGCTATTTGCATTTGACAAAGCAGTTCAACACCATATTGGGGGGGGGACAAACCACACTCACTGACCACAATGCCTTCTCCTTCTTATACTCGGCCTTCCTTTTACCAGACGGAGTCAAAGGGAGCATCTCTTGCAATGCAATCAACAATGGAAAGAGGAGGCAATGGGAACAATCTGATGAAATCTGCTGTTGGTACAACTCCACTGAAGGCTGCTGGGCAACCAGTGGTAACTGCCAATATTGCCATCTCTGTGAGAAATGCAAACAACAAGGACATGGAAAAACAACATGTACTCAGTAAGAAACTGGCAGAACTGGGCACAAGGCCTCAGTATCTCCATCATAATCTATGGTGATCAGATGAACAGTTCATGGACACTTCCTCGGATTGGACTTTAACTGCAAAGCCTCTACCTTGTCCTCCTCCACATGAAATTGCCAATCCAATTGTTACAGAAATGATGAAGGAAAATTCTCACCTTTTCAAAATTATAACCCCTATCAATGTCAACAGATTTGAGGCTTCACTAGCTACCCATACAAACCAACTTTTTTTTTTTTTTTGGGTCAAAAATTTATAACGCGGGGCTCGAACGCAGTCCGCAGAGTGGGAACAAACAAAGGTACTACTCTATCTACGTGTTCCCCTCACCTGCTTCCCAACCCAGGTCCTTGTTTTAGCCACTTTAGGCGAGCGGGCCACTAACATTGTCCTCTCAGACAGGAAAGGCAATAATCCGGAGGGGGAGCCCCCCTCCCAAAGCTAGCCATTAGGTCGCCCGCTGGTGCAAACCGGTCCCCTGGCCACATATCCAACCAAAGTCAGATCAGGCGCAGTGGTGTCAATTCACCGTAAATCCCCCCTTGCGGGAGGAATAACCGTCCGCATACTCCCAGCCAATGAGGATTGACCACCCTGGATGAATGAGGTGGACCATCACCATGCTTACGCATGAGTGACAGAAATGAGGTAGCTGGTTATTCACCTGGTTATTCACTGGAACTACCGTAGGCAGGGGGCCATAGCCCCCCTCGAGTAAATGCACTCCAGGCACATGCACTCGATAACAGTTTTGCCCCTGCAGTGGGGAGAACGTAAAGGGCAGCGACATTTGTCACCAACCCGACAGCAGCCAGCAGACTGGTGGTGATGGATGTGGAGTGGAATGCCCCACACTAGTAACAGTGCGGCCATCTGGGATGACAATGGCACAGTACTGGGGACGAGGGTTCCCCAGATTGAAGCTCTGCTAGAGCTGTTGGCATCGCCACATAGGAAGCTGGGACAGCTGCCGGAGGCATAAGATCGTTGGAACGATCGTCTCTGGTTGTCTGTTTGGGCATTGAGAGCAAGTTAGTACTGGTATATGATGCTATTAATCGAAATACGCAGTGTGCAGCGTAAGTGAGGGCCTCCTGCATAGCAAGAGAGTCCTCGTAATCATCAGGGTCAGGGAGGTCCTCCCCAGCCCACAGATCTCTAACTGCCTAGCGCAGCTGCTACCTCCAGTTCGTTCTGTGCAGACCAGGTGTCGTAGTCTTGGGCATCATCGTTGAAGATGTCACCCATAATCAAGGAGGGGTTGTGAAGGCCCCAGCATGTGGTTTGGTCTCTGTTTGGCCATTTGGGCATTGAGAGTGAGTTACCACAGGTAAATGACGATAAGAGTCAAAGTACGTAGCATGAGATCGATAACAGCTGGCCCCTTGTCTCAATTCTGGGTCCACCCGATACAGCCTCCAAATGCTCCGAGGGGGCAGGCAGGCTGCACATCCTGCTGCCTGGTGGGAGAAGATCGAACCTGGGTCATAACACCCCAAAAGAGTGAGCACCGGAGGTGGAGAGTTGGTGGTGAGAAGCGGCCACCAGAGCGTTGTCCTAGCCCCCAGGGGGCACCGTCACCCGGCCCCTTTTAGTGACGGTGTATTCCAAGTGGGTAGTCAGTGTAGCATGTCTCTAGTAGTAGAGACTCACAGAACATGGAGGTTGGTGGCCCCCAGGATGACCAACAGTCCAGTAGAAGTGTCCTCCCCCCTAAGCCAGACCTCCCCCAACTAAACGAATGCAACGACTTGGGCGAGCATTGAAGTAGGCATCCCACACCCACTCTAAGCCCCCATAGGGACCCAGACTACTCTTTCATTGACAACACTCACCTAGCCAGGATCCTCGAAGCCCAGGAGAATGAGAGGAATAGCAGTCACTGTCAGAAACAGTGACCGAGGCATCCCCAGAGATTGGATGGATGGATCTCTTAGCAAATCAGGCCAGGCCTGGAGTCGCCGAGAGCGTTCGTGATAGTGAAATCCAATCGAAGATCAGACATAAAATGCAGTCTCGACGTTGCGAGCAACGTTGAGCAGAGGTGTTTACCACTGTTTATGGTGGTTGTAACAAGTCAAGGAGCGATGGTGCATACAAACCAACTGTTTGTCATCTCTGTGTGTCAAGGTCTCCATGAAGGTTTCTGGCCCTGGGCCGATATTCATGTCAGGAACTATCCTGACACTTGAGATGACTCACTTGACACCCCCAAAGATTCTGTTGAAGCGGCTTTCATTTGTTCTCAACATGATCATGAACTGAAAATGGAGTGGTTTTCTCCACCTTTTGACCCTCATCTTTTGCCTGGAATGTACTCATCTCCAATCCATGGTGTCTTGAAGCCACATTCCACCAAACTATGGCTAGTCACCAATCAGAGCGCTGGACCTTTTTCTCTCAACTCCATGATCTCATGTGAGGATGTATCAGGCTACCCTCTCGACAACATGACCCATTTGGGGGAAATGTAAGGGGACTAGGGGATGCCCCATGTGTTTTTCCTATTTTTTACATTCGTCCTATATTTTTCCTCACTTCATTTCCTCCTATTCTTCATTCTCTATGATTTTTCCTTATTTTATTACTAATTTTCCCTTCTATCACATTTGTGCATGTTGACAGTTTTATATTTAGAGGTGGAGCACCCCTTCTGACATCTACCCCTTGGTATGATGTCATTTGGCAGCCTTGATCTGCCTATCTCCGCCTTTTCTATTTTTAGATTATTATTTGATTTTTGCAGTCTTCACATATACTGGGCATTGGCAAAGGGGTCCTCAGAGTTTTCTCTTTGGATTTCCCTTTGCTAGGTGCGCCTCCAATCCCTGTAATATGTAGTATAATTTTAACTTTGGATTTCCCTTTGCTAGAGGCTGAGGTTGCCCTTATAGGAAATGCTTCTATGCATCAAGAAACACCATGGCAACATCCCTCTCATTCTGTTCAAGTCTGACATTGCTCAAGCATATCAACTTCTGCCTGTTCATCCATACTGGCAAATCAAGCAGGTTAACACAATACATGGCCAACAGATGGTAGACCACAACAATTGTTTTGGCAGACAAGGATTGGGGGCAATTTTATCTCTTTTAACTCGCTTGTCACTTGTATTGCTAAGGAGATCAAGGAGATCAAATACCTTGGCACATACAGTGATGACTCCTTTGGTGTGGACAAAGAAGGATGTGCCATTTGGTACCATCAATATTCCAAATTCATGCCAGAAGAACAGGTAGAACTGTTGTCTCTATGGGATGAACTGGGGATTCCCCATGAGGAACAGAAACAGGTCAATGGCTCATTTCTTGATGTTATTGGAATTCATGTAGATCCAAATGCTATGACTCTCATGCTTCTGGGTGATTGACACTTGGAACCTCTCGCTGCAATTGATAATTTCACCCATACCACCACAGAACAACATGGCACTTCTTTTCCTCTCTGCCACTGGCAACAAATTGCAGGATGGTTGAATTGGGCTCTCAATGCATATCTGCTACTGCACCCTTCCCTTAACCATGTGTACCCCAAGATCAGTGGTGACGATAACCCTTTTTGGCAGGTATGGGTCAACAATGCAGTCCATGAAGACTTACAATGGGCAGCCATCACATCAAAACTCTGCCAGGGATCCATCTTATCTGTTCTCGCTGGTGGGAGTTAAAGGAGGCTGATCTCATCATATACACCAATGCATGCATGAGTGGCCTTGGGTGCTGGTTCCCTGAACATGGTATTGGTTTGTATGCTGCAATTCCAGATTGGGCTCCTCATGACATCATTTTTTACTATGAAGCACTTGCTGTAGCCACCACACTTTAACAGCTCTCAATTGATGTGTGACCACACTGCAAAATCACCATCTTCACCGACAACTCAAACACCATCACCATATTCAACTTGTTGCAGTATCTTCCAGAGTTTAACCCACTTCTTAAATGCCATCTCACGCAGGAACTTCACACTGGCACAAGACCTTGCACCTGCACTGGAAATCCAATGAGTTCAACCCCCTCAATTCACACTGGGGGCAACCAAAAATGATCACATCAGCCATTCAAGCCAGGCAACCCTCCAGGGAAGCTTGGTCATGTGAGCGCCTCCTCTATGAGCGCACAATCACACTGGGGCAAGCCATTGACACCTCCACATGGAAGACTTACAGTTCGGCACTCAACTCCTATCTCAACTTTGTGCATCTGCATGGCTTCCCCGTCGAACCCACTGTTGACACTCTCAGTTTTTACACTGTCTACATGTGTCATCATATCAAACCTAAATCAGTTGACAGCTACCTATCTGGCATATGTCAACAGCTGGAGTCCTATTTCCCACATGTGCATGAAATCTGATGTTCTCACCTGGTACAGTGGTCTCTCGACGGATGCAAACAGCTCTGCAGAACCCCTACCAGATGAATGAGAGCTCTCACTATCGATGACCTCTGCACCATTGCAACATATTTCCAGAACTCATCTTCTCATGATGACCTCCTCTTTGTCACCCAACTCATTGTTGGTGTCTTTGCTCTCCTGCAGCTGGGAGAACTCACTTATCCAGATGACCACTCCATCAGAAACTCCCGCAAGCTGACACTATGGCACTCTGTGTGTGTTCACCAGAATTCCTTTGAGTTTTTCTTGCCTGGCCACAAGGCTGATAAGTTTTTTGAAGGAAACATGGTCCTATTATGAGCCAACAACCTGACATGCAACCCCTACCACATTTTCCAGTGTTACCTCACATTGCGTGACCATTGCTTTCCCCTTCTGCCACCAGTGTGGTTGCACACAGATGGCTCAGTCCCCACCCGATCTTTTTTCATCCACCATCTTCAGCTGTTTTTTGACAATGACATTGCAGGTCAGTCAATGTGAGCAGGTGGCACCACTTCTCTCATGGAAAATGGGGTAGCACCACACATCATCCAAGCAATCAGTTGATGGGCCTCTACCTCGTTCCAAATCTACATCAGAAAGCACACAGTGCTCATCCAAGCTCTCCTACATGGCCAACGAGACACTCTTGTTACTGCACCATAACCCACACAGCCTGTCTCCCTTCCAAACTCAATGTTTTCCTTCCATACTTGGACATTTACCTGGACAATCTGTATCCTATTCTTGAACATTTCTACAGACATTTCACTCAGACATCTCTTCAGACCTTTTGCTTGGACATTTGTAATGACTCTTTGTACCTTCAATTTTGGACCCTCGTCACCTGTAGCATGGACTTCATCTCCCTCTCACTCCCCACATTGTGTACCACTCATCTACCAAAAAAAACAAAAAAAAAGGTTGATAGGCCTTTATAGGCATACCTCGAGAGCATGATTGAAATTTAAGGCTCGCATGGCTGACAAAGGTCACTGTGGAGCTCTTCCCTGCTACTACACCATCTAGTGATTTAAGGTCTGGTTTTTTGACCCCAAAAGGGGTAGACCATGACTGTAACCAGTCTAGGACTGACCTGGATATTGGGGGACCATAACCGGACTGACTAAGAGTGGTCTTTTTCAGTTAATAGACCAAAAAAAACTGGTTAAGACTAGTTTTTTGTTGTAAAATTTGTCATACTAATTATATAACCCATATGTATCTCAGTGACCATTATCCAGACAGTATAGCCATCATATGTTGGGTTAGGTACTGCAATTCCCTGTCGTTTGGTCCAACTTTAAGAGATTTCATCAAGATTTGACCTAGTTATGGTTCAAACAAAGTACATTGCATTCAAGTTGTGTCTGTAACTCATAATTTGTAGTATGTAGTTAAAACTTGTTGGGGATGTTAAATAAATGAAATCTACATGGTACATATAATTATGTGTGTTATTGCTATGGATCATATGATGTCCAATTGTACCCAACATTTTTGTAGCACAAGTTATAAGCAGTACAATCAAAGTCATTCAAATCACAACAAAATACCTGTCATAAAATGGTTTTGGTCATATCCTTTTCAGTTCTCAACCATTTTTAATGAACCAGGGAGTGAAATTGAAGCGAATATGTGTGGAAACAGGGGGGTGTAGTCCATGTAACCTATTAACTGCTGGTGGGGGGGATTGCAGGTGTTAACAGCCACATCATCGCCATCGCCAATGCTAATGCTAACAATGTCAACACTAACAATGCCAATGCTATAAGGGCAACCTTAGAGGCCACTTAATTAATGCACTAGCAAAGGGAAATCCAAAGAGAAAATTCTAAGGACCCCTTTGCCAATGCCCAGTATATGTGAAGACTGCAAAAATCAAATAATAACCTAAAAATAGAAAAGGCAGAGATAGGCAGATCAAGGCCGCCGAATGACATCATACCAAGGGGTGGATGTTGGAAAGGGTACTCCGCCTCTAAATATAAAACTGTCAACATGCACAAATGTGATAGAAAGGAAAATTAGTAATAAAATAAGGAAAAATCATAGAAAATGAAGAATAGAAGGAAATGAAGTGAGGAAAAATATAGGACAAACATAAAAAATAGGAGAAACACACAGGGCACCCCCTAGTCCCCTTACAAATGCTAACAACACCAACACCAATGATGCCAATGCCAATGGTCCAACTCAACACCTGCATCCAGCCTCGTGAGCCACTGCTCATGGGTTGGATTGCTGGGTTGTTTGTTTTTTCATTTGTAGGTAGTATGTATGTACTAGCAATAGGTAGCTACATGTAAGAGTAGCTAATTTTAGACTACAAAACTTGATCATAACCAGTCTAAACTGGTTGGGACTAGGTCTGGTTTTAAACTGGTGAAAACCAGTCTGCACACTGCTGAGTAACTGATGCCAACTGGTTGCACCAGTCTTGGTCACTGGTTAAGTAGAATATGAAATAAATAAGACTGGTCACAGTCTCCAGTTACAGCCAACAAGAGTGAAAAACTGAGACCAGACTGGACCTTCAAGCACTACTAGAAGATGAGCATGTTTTGAGCATCATTTACAATTTCAAGTCATCAACAGTACAGTCTTGGATAACAATGCATTGTAGAAAGTTAATCCTAGTATAAACAAGATCAGACTCAGTCTCTATACAAGTGACTAAGGATCACATCTACTGTACCTAGTATAAACAAGATCAGATTACAAGTACAGTAAGTAGCGATCAATGAGGATGCGGTATAAACAATGCTCACCTCAGTCTCTATACAAGTGACTGAGGTGGCAATGTATCTAACTATCATATATATATATACGTATCATGAGTGACAAAGAGGATAAAGGGACAAGGGGAAGCATGAGATGGACTGTATGCATGCATCAAAGGGGGAAACTAAATATAGCACACACATCAAGAGACGCATCAGTGGTGAAACTCACAGTGCATTTTCAACACTCCTCCTCACTGTGAATACTCCTCCTCACATGGAATTGCATTATCAGAGACCAAGGAAACCCCAAAGATAGGTAAATTGTTTGACATCCAAGGCCTTTGTGAACATGTCAGCAATGTTGTCGTGAGTATTACCATAGGTGATCGAGAGGTCGCCAGACTGAACATGTTCACGTAGAAAATGATATTTAATATCAATGTGTTTGATGCAGGAATGGAGAAGGGGGTCTTCAGATAAAGTCTTGGTAGCATTATTGTCGCATGAAATAACAGTGGGGGAATTCTGTCGGTAGTCAATGGCATGAAGCAATGTATGCAACCAAATGCACTCCTTTGCAGCCTCGAATGCTGCAACGTATTCAGCCTCACAAGTTGAGGCCACCACAACCTTCTGTTTATGCACTGCCCAAGAAACTGCTCCAGGGCTGAGAGAACATACATAACCTCCAACACTACAACAGGTGTCAAGACAGTTGGCCCAGTCAGAATCAGTGAATGCATGGAGATTGATGGGGGTAGAACTGCCTAGGTATAGTTTGAGATCCCTGGTACCCTTAAGATACTGAACGAGTCTGATAGCGGCATTCCAATGATCAAATGAGTACGAGTCAAGGTATTGGGATAATTGTTGAACCGCATAAGAGATGTCAGGTTGAGTGGAAATTGCTAGGTAAAGCAGGCAACCAATGAGAGATCTGTATAGTGTTTAAAGGTCCAGTTAATGCAACCGAAAAAATGACTGCAACCAAACTGAACCAGACTGAATGCAACTGGACCATCGGTTGTGGTTGCCCACATTTGGGGTTGGTCCAGTTGCCGGTTGCCTCATTTTGAAAACCGTTAAAAGACCGGTTGCCATCAATTGCAACTGGTCTTTCTGCAACCGGTCTTTCTGCAGTGCATAAAATATGTGTACATTGCAGGAAAAAACCCGCGAGTCAGGTTGCCATGAGGCGCGGGTTCCTTTCCCATGAGGACATACCCTGTGAGTCATGTCACCATGAGGCGTGGGTTGCTCATATCTGTAATAATTTGCTGAAAAGATATGAAATTATTACAGAAATGAGAAATCTGCACCTCATGGTGACCTGACTCGCAGGTTATATCATTGCGGGAAAGGAACCCATGCCTCATGGCGACATGACTCATGGGTTTTTTCCCGTGATGTACAAAATTATTACAGAAATGAGAAACCCGTGCCTCATGGTGACACGCGAGTCATGTCACCATGAGGCGTGGGTTGCTCATATCTGTAATAATTTGCTGAAAAGATATGAAATTATTACAGAAATGAGAAATCCGCGCCTCATGGTGACCTGACTCACAGGTTATATCATTGCGGGAAAGGAACCCACACCTCATGGCGACATGACTTGTGGGTTTTTTCCCACAATGTACAAAATTATTACAGAAATGAGAAACCCATGCCTCATGGTGACATGACTTGCGGGGTATATCATCGTGGGAAAGGAACCCACCCCTCATGGTGACTAAGACCAGTCTTAACCGGTTTTTTGGGGGCAACCAAACCAATGTGGACTGGTCCTACTCAGTTTGGTTGCAGTTGCCCCATATCTGGGTCAGTCTGGTTGCGGTTGCAGTTGCCGGTTGCCCCTCTTAGGGGTCAAAAAACCGGACTGAACCAGACCTTTAAACACTAGATCTGTAAGGTAACTTGAGAAGGTTGGCTTTATCGAGTGATGAAATAGACTGTTGGTCAGGGTGGCGCAGTTTTAAGCCAGGCTCCAGAGGTGCAGATACTGGATAGGCATCCTTCTGACCAAATTGTTCAATAATCTTGTTGATAAGGGCTGTCTGTGACAGGGCAACAGTATGTGCCATCCTGTCCCAGGTGATAGCAATACCCATAATAAAACAAGTGGTACCCAGCTCGGATATTGTCCATACCTGACACATTTGACTTTTGAGTTGCTCATTCTCTTCCTTCAAATCAGCGATGGCGAGGTAATCATCAACATGCACTGCAGCAATAATGACCCCAGAGTCAGTCTTGCAATAATAGATGCAAGACCCACATGAAAGGCAAGTAAATCCCCAAGTAAGCATGTGTGCATTGAGGGTTTGATTCCATATATGCCTGCTTTGTTTCATGCTGTATAAGCCATGCTGGAGCTGCCATACCCAGTCTTTCTCACCTGGCTCTTCGAAGCCGGTTGGCTGTTGCATGTATTGTACCTCATCATTGGGAAGCAAGCCATAGAGGAAAGCAGTTTTTACATCGATCTGCTGTGCATCCCATCCGAGGGAGGCTGCGATATGCAAAAGGATATGCCAGGATTCCATGCGTGCAGTCGGTAAGGTTGTTTTAGTATAGTCTTTGCCATAGACTTGCTTGTGGCCTCTAAAAACCACATGCACCTTCCATCTGACCACCATACCTATCTTGTTGCATTTGACATGGAAGATGGGCTTACCCTTCTGAACATGTTTACCATGTGGGGACTAGCTTGTAAACCCCCATGTCCTTCAGAGACTGTAGTTTGTCATGGTAGCCCAGTTCCCAATGTGTCGCATCAGCAGAGTTCTTCACCTCATCCCACATTTTTGGTTCATCCTCAAATTGAAGTGACTCCAGATCAGAATCCACCATCTCCAAGATCAGAGCCTGAAGTTGATGCACTCGATCACCAATATCAAGACTGTTGAATGATTGATGGAGTTCCTCAATGACATCACGATCATGATCGATCAGAGGGATCGGTGCCTGATCCATTCAGGCAGCAATCATGGCTGCCCTGTGTTCCCACCATGCTTCCTTGATGTGGGTAGCACTCTCCTGGGATTCTCGCACTGCAGTGGCGACCCTGGTGATAGGAGGGCCACCATTGGGGTTCTTTTCAGTCGGAACTGGGACACGGGTGGAGCAACATATGTGGGGCTGTGGGGGTGGGATGTGACCAGCATCAATGTTAGGGGTGGGATCAGTTGGCAGGGTAAATTCATGGAATGAGTCTTGATCATCATGGTCATCCTGTTGTACAGGGATGAAAGAAGGAATCACGTCTTTGGATGTTCCTTGATCTCGTACCACCACCATCTCAACAATTCCCATGGTTCATAGAACTGAAGGAGGAGAGAAGGAGGCAGAACAAAGGGATAGAATACCGTCAATATACATCCTGCAGAACCCACATTAATAGGTCCCCAGCACAGTTCAAGCACCGATATATCGGTTTTTGCACTTTCAATTGACTTTGAACGCTTTGTACAGCTCAGAATATACACTTGGAACATCGTCAATGAGTTCTAAACCAGTTTTGAGCAATATTGCACCGATTTCGCACCATGAACAAAGTCCAAAGAATCTTCAAAAATCTTCAAAAAACCTCGAACCTCAAAAAACATCTTCGGACACAGTATTTCCTATTTGAACAATCTTCGGATGCATGCTGGACACATGGGACACTATCTCGGGTATATTGAACACATTTTGACTGCATGTGCACGCATACAATCCGCTCGAAGCAGTTTCCAATGTTTTATGCAATTTATAACAAGGACAGTCCACTTTTAGCTATTCTTTCTTATTATTTCTTCATCATGTGTTATATTCACCCTTTCTAGTCTCGTTTTATTGTTCTGATATACTTCTATTGTCTTTTGCCTCGAGTTTTCCACATGTTTGCCTCATGTTCTCTAGCCTTTTTAGGTAGTTTCTTTATTTTATATAAAAAGATGTACTAGATACAAAGAAAAAGAAGAAAGTCGTCATCTTCCTCCCAGATCGCAGTGATTTGAGAGTTCATTTTAGTCTTATTCAGTCCAAAGTCTTGTGTTTTACACTAAACTTCTTCAAAAATCTTCGAAAATCCTCGCATTACGCTATTTTCACTCTCGTTTCCCTCTATTCGCCTTTGCTTCACTTCTATTACTTGTCTAGTCCCCTGATCTTGCATCCAAACATATTTGTGCACTCCGAATTCATTGATCTAGCCACAAAAGTCTCCAAAATTCCATGAAACACATTCTTTTAGCTTTGAATTGCTTCAACAAGCAGTCCTTTTATGACTATTTGATGGTTGGTTTGACAGGTGACATCTAGAGGGCCTCGCATCCTTCCTCTAACTTGTGTTATACCATCCGAAGCCATTTAGTGGGTTTTGTTTGGGTTTCCAGGTTGAGCATCATCAACATACTGTACATACCATCATGTCTCAACCTGCACCCACACCCCCACAAACGAGACAAAAAATGAGCGCAACAACAATGAAAAAAACACAAAAAGAACTCGAGAACATGGAGGGTATAGCCACCAAAGTATGAATGAAAGAACAGGCTATCAGCTTCTTGACAGTGAAAGAATACCTAATACATGGTGATCATGTTGATCTGCCAACATTATCTTACATACTTTTACAGCTCGCGAGCGTGGCAGCTAAAGGGCCAAAAGTGCTAACGACGGAATTAGGGCAGTCACACTCCTTCTGACTGATGCAAACAGACAACATGTGGCAGATGCGATCACAGCATCAGTCAAGGCACAACTAGACAAATACATGGAAACATTTGCCACCAACATAGAAATGATGCACAATGTGGTGGAACATGTAATGTAAGCAGCAAAAGAAATAACCAGTAAAATAGACGACTTCAAAGATGACTTCCAGGAAATGGTGGAACAGCTAACGCAAGAAATACAAGATTTCACTGAGAAAACCATGGAAAACCTAGCAATGACAACACCCCACCACACTCATCAAGCTACAACATATGTGTCCATCGCGCAGCAACAGATCCCCATGGCACATGCATCTGCAATAACAAGGGGAGATATCACCGATAAACAAGTTATAATACAAAAAGACAAAGATGCCACTGATAATACACTTGATCCTCTTTCAGAGAAAGATTGAGTAGTAAAAGCTAACACCACTTTAAATCTCATGGGAATCGAAGCAGCCAACAAGCCTCCAGGAATGGCCTTTGTAGGAGCAAAGAAACTATGAAATGGGAGCATACTCTACCAACTAAGCACCAGGGAGGCCACAAGCTGGCTGAAACAGAACGAAGTACAAAGGTCCTTCATGGCAAACTATGGTGGCACATCCAATATGCACAACAAACTGTACTATGTCATCGCAGAATTTGTCCACACCACCTTTGAAGCAGAGTCCAGCTACATACACACAAAAGTGGAAGAGGACAGTGCATTAAGCACCAACATCATAGCGTACTCAAAATACATCAAGCCAGCACATCTTTGCACCAGCAACCAAAAGGTGGCTCACATAGTATTCAGCTTCAACAATCGACATGGAGCCAACCTAGCGATCAAATGGGGCATATTCGTCGAAGGGAAACACGTAAATGTACATAAAATGTTAACTGAACCACGAAGATGCTTGAAGTGCCAGAGATTTGGTCATTATGTACCGGATTGCAAAGCAATGCACAACACCTGTGCACGCTGTGGCGAGTAGCACTGAACATCACAGTGCACTATCACAGACACGACAAGCTTTTGCTGCACTAACTGTACAGGTATGGGAGCCAGAGGACATGGAGCAGTGGACAGGAACTGCTCAGCATTCAAGGCAGAAAAGGAAAAAATTCAAGCACGAATCCTGGAGAATAAGTACAAGTATTTCCCAACTGAGATTCCACACACATGGCAATTACTGAACAAGACAGACACGTACACAGACTTTCAGCAGCACCAACACAACTCAAATGCAAACTGGAACGTGCCCCCTAGAGACCCAAGAAACCAATACAGCTTCATGGACGACTGGCATGAAGTCCAACATCAACATGGTAGACCCCCCACCATGCAGAACCGACATACAGATAATGGATGGCTGGTAAGACCAACACAAATGACACTTGATAATTACATCAATGGCACCCAACCAACCAGCCAACCAAGCGGGACTGCACAGCAAAACCCACCACAATGGGATGTGTGGTGGGGAGACCAAGTCATGAACGAACAGGACATGGTGCTGCCAACAAATACCGTGAGACTGCCAACAGCCAGGGAACACACACCCCTTGATTATGTCTGAAAACCAAAGACAGGAACAAACCCAGCGACCACTACAAATACAGCAAAACGTCAACAAATCCCTGCTAAGCCAACTCGACTTACTACAAAGCCTAAAATGAAACACATATGATGTATGCGCGATACAAGAACTGTACATCGACTTCCAGGGTAATACACAGGTGAACCACAACTGGACTACAATCTACCCCAACATGCATAAAACACACCCAGACAGCACAAGGTCTGCCATCCTCATCAACACTAACTTTTTGACAGACACATGGAAACAAATTGACTTCAATCATCCGGACATAATGGCAGTCGAAATAAAAGGCCAATTTGGTATGCTACGTGTTATCAATGTATACAATGATGGGGACAACAACAGTGCACTGACACACATATCCACATTCATGCGAGATTGAGAAAGACAGCGACATGCAATAGGCCCATTACACACCATATGGATGGGGGACTTTAATCACTGATAGGTCCACCTTGTGATCTAAGCTCTGGGAATGTCTCCAAAGGCATTGACACACTACCACACACGCTCCCAACACCTACGAACCCCACGAGACCACTCCGAAACTATTTCAAGCGACTTTGAGCAATTTTGAACAATTTTGAACAATTTTGAACAACTTTGCAACACTTCGAGCAAGTTCGAATGACTTTGCAGCACCTCAAATGCCTTTGGCCACCGTATGCCTATCGCACCGCCCTTTAAACACATGCAGCACACTTGGTATGAGTTGGTGCATCGCATATTGAGCACCACCGGACATGAGGAGACACTACGATGGGATTTTAGGATGTGATTGTGGCACTTTGACGTCTTGATGATATATTGGATCAATAGGACAGGTACCCATAATAAATCATGACTCTATACGTTTCCCTTCTTATCATCTTTCATTTATTTTATGATTTGCAAAGTTCTTTATTGTTTTATATCTTGCTTCATGTATTCCTCATGTTTTATTTCCTTTTAAGTACCACCTCTCCCAAACATATATAGCCTTGTACTAGCTACTTACAAGGACAGAATAGATCGTCCTCTCACATCAATCGTCTGACTTAAGAGCAATTCTCTTGAGTCCAAGCCTCTCAACTTAGTCTCAAAGTTCAGTGTTTTACGCCGAACTTCTTTGAACTTCTCATACTAGCTTCTCAAAACTATCGTCTATTGTCTATCCTCTCTCAAAGCCCTTCTATATCTTTATAGTCTATCCTCAGCCTTTGTCAAAACCATCCTTGTCCTCTATAAGTCCCTCAAACTTGCTCAAACTTATTCGAGCTTCTTCGGAGATCTTCAAACCTCTTCGAACTTTCCTCGAACATTATTGTAGTGCTTCATATACTCTCTAACCTCATCAAACATCATCGGACCCTCTCTAAAGTCGTTTCCCTAACCTCGGGTAACAGCGGTGATATTTAGTACCACCTTGCAACCTTCCTCTAACCTGTGTTATACCATCTGAAGCCTTTTTTGGGTTTTGTTTGGGTTTCCTGGTCGAGCAACATCACCGCCGCCACTCATTGTGGGACAAACCCCAAAATGCACACCTCTTCACAAAGGAAAACCTTGAACTAATGCAGCCATTACTAAACATGCTAGGACAACACAACATGAAGATGGCCTTGCCCCCATTCATACCAACCTTACAATCACATAGCACTGGAAACCACACAAGAATTGACAATGTTTTTTGTATGGAACGGCTCATGGATGCAATCATAAAGTGTGACACAGAAGACTCAACACGACCGATAAAGACAGACCACTACCCAATTGTTACACAAATTGACATTCACGCACCAAAGACAACATGGAAACCGAGACAGAACTTCAGATTAACAGACTGGACAGAACTGGTAAAGACCCTAAAAGA
Organism: Tricholoma matsutake; assembly: GCA_026075535.2. NCBI lineage: Eukaryota > Fungi > Basidiomycota > Agaricomycetes > Agaricales > Tricholomataceae > Tricholoma > Tricholoma matsutake. The sequence continues at coordinate 5,390,098 of AP026540.1, read as the reverse complement.
TGACCTCGCTAGCATCCCACCACCCACAGAAATAGGCAGCATACAAGAATTTAACGACAAACTCAAGACCCTGAACAAAAAGATACAAAACACCATTGAGAAACACGTCAAGCTAACTACACCAAGTCCATACTCAAAGAGATGGTGGACAAAGGAACTGGCAGACGAGAAGAAGAAGATGCAACAACTTGGGGGAAGATTGAAATACCACCATCAAAACACCCAACACCCAGTACACACAGAATACTGATGACAATGCAACAGGTACTCAGAGATGATACGAACAGCAAAAGTGGAACACTGGGTGGAATGGCTGGAGGGGATCAATGAATTGAGCATTTGGCAGGCAAGTAAACTAGTAATGTCACCAGCAACTGATACAGGCAGAGCTAGAATCCCAATGCTACAAGTCAAGGACCCAATAACAAAGCAGGTGATAAGGGAGGCAACCGACAATAAAAGCAAGGGCCAGCTTTTCTATGACACATTCTTCCCACTGCTGAACCTGGAAATGATGGCGATCCCACAGGATTCTCAATACCCGATGCCATGGTGGACATTCACAAACATCACTGATGAGCAGATTCACCACGCGATCAAGAAAATGAAGCCATATAAAGCCACCAGAAGCAGGACCATACCGAACTCAGTACTCATACATACCAGAGAAGAATTCATTCCACATTTAGGCCCTTTATTTCGAGCTACTAATACACTGCAATATTATCCACAGGAATGGGTGACCACGGAAACCTTAGTCCTGAAGAAACCAGGGAAATTGGATTACTCCTCCCCAACGGCATGGCACTTGATCGTACTATCAGACAGAATGGCATGGCTGCTGAACAGTTGCCAGATGGACGATATCATTACCATGTGTGAGAAACATAACATACTCCCAGCCAACCACTTCAGAGCAAGACCAGGGCGTACCACCACCAATTCAATACACATGCTAACAAAGACCGTGAAATATGCATGGCATAAAGGGCAAGTTGTATCAACTCTGTTCCTAGACATTAAAGGGGCCTTCCCCAGTGTGGATATCAACAGACTCATACACAACATGAGGAAAAGGGGGATACCATGAGAATACACAGAATGGATGGAGAGAAGACTCAGTAACTGATGGATGACCTTATCCTTTGATGACTACCAAACATCTATGTTCATCATAGCAAATGGACTAGATCAGAGAGACCCTTTCTCAGGAATTTGTTATCTGATTTATAATGCTGATCTGACAAAAATACCAATCCTCAGACTAGGTGAACAGATACTGCTATTCATAGACGATGCAGTGATAATCATCATCAGAAAAGACTTCTTTGAAACTCATGAGAAGTTACGTGTCATTATGAATCATGCTGGAGGCATTTTTAAATGGGCCAGAGACCATAACTGTGAATTCGGCATTGAAAAATTCCAGCTACTCAACATTACTCGACATTACAAGACTCACCCCACACCCTTTAAACCCCTGGAAAAGGATACCAACACCAAGACAGACCCTAGCACTCAGAGACAAATGCATACCATCAAAAGACACAGCAAGATTCCTGGGAGTAATAGTTGACAACAAGATGAACTGGAAAGGACAGTGCACCGCAGCCCTAGCAAAAGGGCAGGACTGGCTAATCCAATTTGGCAGACTAACTCAAACATCCCGAGGAATACATGCCAGTTACATATGGCAACTATATCTATCCATTGCAGTCCCCTGCATGCTATATGCCACTGATGTATTTCTAACCCCACAGCAGAACATTGGCAAGAGAATGAAGGATGGGTGTTCAAAGCAAGCCATCATGAACAAGCTAGCATTGATTCAGAGGAGGGCTGCTCTCATGATCACAGGTGCAATGAAAACTACAGCAACTGATGTAATGGAGGTCATGGCAAACCTAATCCCATTCAACCTACTTGTCAACAAGTACTGCCAATGTGCAGCCATCCGACTTGCAACACTACCACCAATGCACCCCCTCCACAAGCCCATCAAAAACACGGCAAACAAACTGGTAAAATGACATGCTACCCCGCTACATGACCTCATGCACAGGTTCAACATACGACCGCACTCTGTCAAAACCATTAAAGCAGTACGTTTCAACTAGTGTTTCAAGGTCCAGTCTATAGGACCGAAAATAACCATAGGACTGAACTGGACCGAACCTTGGTCCAGTCTTTTTTTTGGTTGCGGTTGCCCATATTTGGGGTCATTCCAGTTGCCAGTTGCCTCATTTTAAAAATATTTGAAAAGCATTCAAAGACCGGTTGCAACCGATTGCAACTGGTCTTCTTACAGTATTATATACTCATATAAATGTATCTACTTTACAACAAAAATACAACTAATATGTACTAAATTAATAGTATTTACTATTTATACTGGATAACATGTCGAGGAATGGACAATGGGACAAGCCTGGGGGAAAAAGCATTCGAAGAAATGAGTGCTTATATACCCCATGGCTGCACACAGATTATTTGGTCGTGCTTGCGCCCCAAAAAAATAAAGTGGCACCACTTGCCAATTAATTCCCATGACTGCCAATGAACCACAACGCTGCTTCCACCACCACTCTCTCTCCACCAACCCATGACACCCACAGCACCAACCTCAAAGACCCTGCACCACAACAGAATGGACACACAAGGGCCCAAATGATGGACTGGCATTGTTTGGGCCCACAGGTATGTTTGTATCTTTGTTGTTTTCTTTTCTTCCACTAACTCATTTGATTTCTTTTTTAGTATCTTACTATTACCATTCTCCCTTCCACATACCCCCATGCCACCGCTGCAAGCCTCTCCTCACAGGGTGGGAATGGGTTTTGTTTCTGGCCGATGCAACAACAACTGCACCCAACGACGACTAGCAACACCAATGAAAGTGGCCGCTGACAACAATGGCACCACCACCAGCACCAGCACCAAGACCAAGACCACATCACAGAACCACCACCCTGCCTATGACCCACTGCTCATAGGGGAAAATGGTGGTGCTGACGATGATGGAATGGGGGTATCAGACAGCAGGCATGATGGGAACAACGAGGAAGAATGGGGGGGGACAACAAGAACACAGGACAATGAATGCAGGACAATGAACATGGGACAACAACAACAACATCAACATCAACATGAATGCAGGACAAAAACAACAACATTCGTGAATGCAGGAGAACAACAAATGCAGGGAACAATTACAGTATGACCCCACCAATGTGAGCATGGGGTCATTTCTCCTTTACTTTTTGTCTTATTGTCTTTCTTTTTTTTAATCTGAATAACCCCTCACTGCTGCAAGTGCCTGCTCACAGGGTGAATGTAAATAGTTGTATTTAATATATAAATTAAATTACATATCGAAAAGTGCTGGAAAAACTGGTGGCAACCAGTTTTTCGAGGGCAACCAAACCGATTAGGACCAGTCCTAATTGGTTCGGTTGCGGTCCTTCCAAATTGGGTGACCATTTGGACTAGTTGCAGTCCATGGTTGCCCCTTTTGGGGGCAAAAAACTGGACCAAACTGGACCTTAAAACACTAGTTTTGACACAGGGTGGAAGCCAAAAATCAAAACCAGGATCGCAAGTAGCACCAACAAAGCAATAGAAGATGCAAACAATGACAACCCAGATGTGAAGGTGTTCACTGATGGCTCAGGTATGGAGGAAAAGATAGGCGTGGCAGCAGTTCTATACAGAAACAGAAGAGCGAAAACCATGCTACACTACCAACTGGGCTCGCAAAGACACCACATGGTCTATGAAGGAGAAGGAGTGGGAGTGATACTGGGAATGAAACTGATCTCCAAAGAATGGGGAATATGGTCAGCTACTATCTACACTGACAATCAAGCTGCTATTATGGCTACACAACTGATGAAACCCAATCCAGGTCATTATATTTTAGATGCTCTCCATGACAACATTGAGGCACTATGGAAGAAACACATTGGCATACACATCACTATCCAGTGGATACCAGGACACAAAGGGGTCGAGGGCAATGAGATAGCTGATGAGCAGGTGAAGAAGGCGATAATGGAGGGGAGTAGCAACATGTCGGAGATACCGAAACTACTCAAGAAAACCATACCGCACAGCAAATCTGTGGTGAAATGTGCATATGGTGAGAAACTAAAATGTAATGCACAAAAGGCATGGCAGAAATTGCCACGGTACGAGAGGATGAAGAAGACTGACCCCACTACCCCATTGCACAAGTACATGGACCTGATTACAGACCTACCACAGAAGATAGCCAGCATACTATCACAGTTGAGGATGGGACATGCACCACTAGCTAAGCATCTAAACTGTACAGGGAAAAGTGACTCACCAATTTGCCCAGAGTGCCAACAAAGCAAAGAAACTGTACAACACTTCATGCTACACTGCATGGCACATCAAGCAGCCAGGCAGGCACTGCACAACAGTATGGGAGGCAGAGACATAAATGTCATGAAGCTCCTCACCACACCCAAGATGCCACCAGCACTATTTCGATATATTGCTGTGACAGGCCAATTCCGCAACATTTATGGAGATATACCAACACTGAGCAAGGAACAACAAAGGGGCAGGAAAAGAAAATAGAGGAGAGGAAGCAGGTGTAAGGGGAACACCTTACGAGCCCCTACAATGGTTGGCGCACATTTGCAAACATTTCTGCACACCCACAAACATTCGCGCAACGAGGCACCTTTTGTGCCAACCATCTACAAACATTCTGATATGTTGATCCATCAGCCCCTATTGTACTCTCACCATTCTCGCAGTCAATACCCCTGTGCAAACCATTGTTGCAGTTTGCGCCTTTGTGCAAACCAGTTGCGCAATTGTTGCGCCTGCGGAAATGATCAAGGATGTCCTTGCATGCCCATTACCAATCATGGCCTGATGTGGACATTATCACTGATTGATGGCTGTCTCCCCAAATGGGAACACGACCCTGGATCTGAATTAGTGCTAGGATGGAAGGGGCTCCAAGTATTTTAGAATGTCGCATGCCTTCCATATATATACTTCAGCCTTGCACTGGACTCCTTAGAGTTTTCTCTTTGGTTTTCCCTTGCAAGGTATGGGTCTTTTCCTTGTTCAATAGTTATTGAATCTAAACTTTGGTTTTCCTTTGCAAGTATCAAGTTCTTAGGACTCTGATTGTAAGGTTGCCCTTACAGAAGAAAACTCTCTCTTTAGTGGACTGAAGGTAGTAGGTTACCACAGCCAGCGACTCAGTTTACAAAAATTTTGCACATTTTTGCGCCTGCTTTGCGACTTCAGAGAGCTTCACTATCATCCCTCCACTTGACTCTTCCACCCCTTTTACACAACTACCAACCTTCCCATGGAGATGGACAATGAGGACCGCCTCCAGCGCATCGAAGTGAGCATTGCAGGCCTTGTACAGACTATGGTGGTATTCACGCAATGAGAGGTGGACCACAAAGAGCCACAGGTGCTTCTAGGGTGTAGCACAGGTATGGGTAAACCTGTGGTAAACAGCCCACAGGTTTGACAGGTATGGGTACAGTTGCCGAAATGCCGGACCTGTGACATACCATACCCGTTTTGGTGGTGTCATGGGTATTGATGGGTTGGTTGAATTGCTGGATCCGGCCATTGCCAAACATTGATCAACATGAATTTTCCTGCTTGACAACGGTAACATCGGTAAGTTGTTGGCTTCTTTCAATTAACTAACTATTCTTTTTTTCTAGATTGCAGTGTTTTGTGCTCCTTAACAATGGAGATGGCGGACAAAAGTGACAATGGGGAGGATGACAAAGAGGACCCCATTCCCACACTGTTCCATCAAGAGGCATGGCCACAACATTGCCATGTCATGAAGATATTAGGACATCACCAACTGTCGACACAATGTAAATTAAGTACTTTCACTGTTCTTTTACGTCTTTTTCAATTAATGACCATTTTCTTCAGTTATTTTTAGGTTATCTACAACTATCTACAACAACAATGCACGATGCATACCCACCCCCTCATCCCTGTCCAAATGAGATGTGAGAGGGTTGTTTGGGGTTAAGAGACCCCAGGAAGTACCAGGAGCCCTGGGTAGCAGGTTACCCACAAGGTAAGCATGCAAAAACCCTGCTACCTGACCACTAAACCACCCCACCACTTCTCAAAACAGGAAACACTGCCACCACTACCACAGCAACATCCCCATCCACCGCTGCGAGCGACTGCTTGTGGGGTGGAACTGGGGAGCAATGATGACAACAACAACAACGAGGAGAGGGATGATGACACACCACCACCACCACCACTACCACAGCAGCCCCCCATCCACCGCTGTGAGCAACTGCTCACAGGGTGGAAACAGGGGCAACAGGGAGGGGGAGGGGGAGGGGTAGGATGCTGGTAGCCGAGGATGCAAATGGAACGAGTGGGTACCACAACATGGGGGAGGAATGCTGGCACAAGGAGTGCCACCCATAAGGGGCAGGGGCACCACTACAACGGTGGGGGGCAATGAGTGGGAAGGGCACCACCACGCCAACTTCATGCCCATTTTTTCTTTTTGTAGTATTGTATAGAATTGTTAAGTAAATAAATCCCTCCATCGCTCATCTCGAGCGACGAAGGTGTTTGCATGTAGATGCTATAGAATTGTTAAATAAAATCCCAGTGCTCCTTTTTTTGGCATTAGATTCATCATGTCACAGTGGATGTAAATCAATAAGTAATAGAAGATTTGTGTTATTCAATTTTTTTGAAAAAACTTTAGCTTAGATATTGTGTACAGGGTGTAGTTAAGTTAGTTAAGGGCTTATACAATACAGATACAGGATGTTTAATGGTGTAGAATGTCAAATACAAGGCAAAAAGTCCACAGTGTATATATGTGGTGTCACACCTGTGGTGTTCATGACAGACCATGGTAAAAACCTGTCACCGCGGTTGCGGTGTTAGACCAGGTGCGGGGTGTGAAACTTTACCTGTGGTGTGACCCGTGCTACACCCTAGGTGCTTCTGAGCATCTCCAACCCCACAGACCTAGGGTCTCCTGGCCCAGTAGTTCACAAAATCCATCGCAAAACATTGTTGCGAGATTACCACCCCAAGCCTGCAAACCCCACAGACTTTTTGGGTGATTGTTCACAAGGACGAGCATTCCTGAATTCATGCGCACTCTATTTTGCCCTTGCTCCTCATCAATTTGCGGACAAGCATGCACAGGTTATGTGGGCCCTCTCATTCATGAAGGGCGGATGAGCTGCACAGTTTGTGGATTGTCTCATGTGCAACTACCAACTAAGTGGAAGACTCCCCTACACCTCCTACTCTGATTTTGCAGATGAATTCACAAATGAGTTCTGTCTGAAGAACGAGATCCAATCTTCATGGACCAAGCTCAAGACCGTGAATTACTTCCAAGGTACATGAACCATTGACGAGTACGTCAACAACTTTTGCAAACTGGTAGAGCGAGCACATCTAAACTTTGGTTTTCCCTTGCAAGTATCAAGTTCTTAGGACTCTGATCATAAGGTTGCCCTTACAGCAGGGACAGAGAAAGAGGATAGAGGAAAGGATTCACATGCAGCAAATAGTCAATACCTTACACCAGGTCTCAGCACCACTTATTACAGTGCCACTGGTGTGGCAAGAACCACTCCATGGTCTCTCAAAGCAGATGACAAAGAAAACTTAGATGGGAGGAACAATCTGCATTGCACATATTACATATGTTTAATCTCTTACATATGGTATGCCACAAAAGAGAATAAATGGATTAAAAATAAAAAAATAAAAAAATAAAAAATAAAGAAATTACATCTTCAGAGGAATCCATGGCATCATTGTGCATGTGATCGACAGGAGTGGGTGGTGAATGGCCATTGTGACTCTCAAGGAATCTGATGTGGTAGGAACTGTGGACTCTGTGTGTGGTTCGGTCATAACATCTGTAAGATTTGGATTTTGGGTCATAACCAACCAAGATGCATTCCGGTGAGCGTTCAAAGATTTTTGGATTATTCTTGTTAGGGATGAGAAGGAAAACCCTACAACTGATCTCTTGCATATAGGAGTAGTCAGGCTTTTTGCCATACCAGAGTTGCCAAGGAGTATTCCCTGCGAGGGACCGTGTAGTGGTTTTGGCGTGCAGATGAGAGGCAGTAAGATAAAATTCATCCCAAAGGAACAGTGGTAAACCTGAATAGATGTGCATGGTATGGGCTTTAGCCATAAGAGTTTTATGCATTTGTTCAACCCGAACTATATGTGCCGATGTGTGTGGTGCCATGAAACATTGGTCAGCACCACAAGATTTCAGCCATTGTTCTATCTCATGGGACTTAAGCTTGCCATTATCGGTGATGTAAGTTCCAACCTTGAGTCCTGTTTTGTTCTCCTGAGCAAGTTCCCAAGCTCTCAATTCAGGAAAAGAATAATCCTTGTTTTGCAAGGGTATGGACCAAGGGAATGATGTGTAATCATCAACGATATCCATGACATACAAGTTTCCAGTACACGACTTCACTGCATGTTGACCCAACAGATCAACCCACACCTTCTCAAGTCTTCTTGTTGCTCTATGACCCAGTCCCTCCTCACACTTCTTCAGGACAGGCATCTTCACCTGCTTTCCCAGAATGCATGATTCACATTTAGGTGGCCGTAACATAGATGTGATAGGCACACCTGTGAGGGTACCTTTCTTAGCCATGTCCCAGATCAACTGGTAATTTGCATGTCCAAGGCAATGATGCCATGTCTCCAGAGTTGGGGATTTGTGAACAGTGAGTGTGTGGTCAATGGACACTGAGTGAATGTGAAGTAAATAAAGCTTTTTGGACATTCTCAATTCATGAGCTATGAGTACATCAGTGGATTTATCAGTGATCCAGCATTTATCACTATCAAAATGTGCCATGGCATTGGAGTCATCCACCAACATTCCAACTGAAATGAGTCGGACTGCCAAATTAGGAATGTAGAGGACATTACATAAGACAATTGATGTGCCTCAGGCTATTCTTAATTTTATGTCACCAACTCCCACAGCAGTAATAGTCGAACCATCAATGCCTTTGATGGATCGGGATGGAATGGGATGGAGGGTGAGGAAATCAGACTTGATAGGCGAGATATGTACTGTCACACCCAAGTCAATAATGAAAGGGAAATCATCTGTGGTGACACTAGAATGACGTGTTTGGCTGAGAGGCTCGACAGTGAGTGTAATGTCAGAAGTAGTGGTATGAATGCTCCAATTGACAGTAGTAATGGGCTCCTCCTCAGTGACAACACAACCCTCATATTCCAACGCATTGACAGAGGCTGTGTATATAGGATCGGAAGCAAGTCCTGCAAATTCTGGAGTGGTGGTAGGAGTGGTGTCCAAATTGACCATGACAGTGAATGCACAGCCATTGACCTCTTTGACTGTAATGGGAATCCTGGGGTTGTTGTTAATGAGTGGCTTCCTCTCGCATACTGCTTTATGAGCAGCCTTTGTCTCCTTAATAGTCTTCCCAGCCATACCACCACCAGGTCAAATACAATACTCCTTAGTATGCCCCTGTCTCCCACATCCTGAGTTCGCACAAGTAGGGACACCGGGTGACTTGTTATTCCTGGGTTGTGCCATGAGTGCAAGGTGGGGTTGTGAATCGTTGTGGTAGTCATTCTCAAGCAAGGACTGCTCATTCTCCAAAACAAACAAATATCCTTAGAACCATACGGGGCTTGATTAGTTGAAGTGGCGATGTCGTGAGATATAATGGAGCGAGCATGGGGGAAATTGTCACTAAGTGAATTAAGAAGAGCGATGCAACAAAGGAGGTCAGCCTTTATAACACCCATTGCAAATGCTCACTCAATCAGGGTACATATCTTCTCTGCCATTTCAGGGAGGGGAACGTCCTTTGTGCATTGAACAGATAGTGCCTGCTGTAGGAGCTGGACTTGGCGAACAGGCCCTTCCTTCTGATGATGATCCTGAAGAACCTTCCAATTGACATCAGGTGCCTTTGTGATGTCAAGGAATTGTCTTTCAGAGGGAGAGACACTCGACGCGATGAATGCAATACACAAGACGAGAATTCACCTTCCAATTAGCAAGGGCACAGTGTCCAATAGGGTCAGGCTCGGGAATACCACCAACAGCATATTCATAAAGGCTGTTAAGAGAGAGAGCAATTATAATTTCTTCACACCATTCTTTGTAGTTGGACTTGAGTTTGTCCAGCTTCTCACCAGTATACTGAACAGATAGTTTGATAAGGGAGACAGATGGAGAGGCAGTAGCATCAAGAGACATAATGGAAAGATGACAACAATAGGCAGTAAAGCGTCAAAGAATAAAAGGGGGAATGTGCTGAATACCAGGCGCATCTGTGACAGACAAAGAAATTGATCTGAGATCCAAGTGACCAGACAAGCAGATCAAAAGAATGATGTAGGAAGACATCGAGTGGCTAGGATACTTTCTTCCATCATTCAAATATGACGGGAGTGGCCCATAACCTGTAGAAAGTTAATCCTAGTATAAACAAGATCAGACTCAGTCTCTATACAAGTGACTAAGGATCATGTGATTCATGTCTACTGTACCTAGTATAAACAAGATCAGACTACAAGTACAGTAAGTAGCAATCAATGAGGATGCAGTATAAACAATGCTCACCTCAGTCTCTATACAAGTGACTGAGGTGGCAATGTATCTAACTATCATGTATATATATATATGTATCATGAGTGACAAAGAGGATAAAGGGACAAGGGGAAGCATGAGATGGACCATATGCACACATCAAAGGGGGAAACTAAATATAGCACATGCATCAAGAGACGCATCAATGGTGAAACTCACAGTGCATTTTCAACATGCATCATTACCATCTCATAAACCTCACCTTTGTTGAATTCTTCACGGAATTCAAGAACAAATTTTTGCCTGCAAATTGGAAGGACGACCTCATAGCAATGCAGATCACTATGCAAAGTTCACAAGCCTTTTTGACTTGGACAGAAGGTGTGTGTGAGGTGAACGTGGAACTGGTGATCACCAAATCTGATTATCACATTGTGGAAGACAAATTATGTGCACATTTCATGCCTCGCCTGTCCCCAGCACTGAAGGTGTCATATGATGCAAGCAACATGAATGGAACCCTTGATGCAATGAAGGACCTCAAAGCCTGGATCCAACAAGTACATCTCCTGGACATGGAAAATCAGAACAAGAGAGAGGAATGGCTGAAGATATCCCAAGCATTGGCATGAGCCAACACTAAGGGTGGCAGGACACAAAGAGCAAGTGGAACATTGGCCACTAGTGCTTTGAGGTCTGGTCTGGTCCGGTTTTTCACCCTCCTTGAGAGTGGACCAAGAACTGGACCAGTTATCTTATTTCAAAGATATCTAAAAAACCAGACTGGACCCTATAGGACCAGTCCACTATGGTTTCGAGCAGTTACTGGTCCAGAACCAACTTCAGTCCTGACCAGTCATTGACTAGTCAGGACCAGTTATCTACTTACTACTTACTTGTATATAATTACTATAGTAAAATGAAAAGAAAAAGAATCAAAAGAAAAAGAAAAAGAAAAAGAAGACAACACAATCCACCCTGTGAGCAGCGGCTCATGAGGCCTGATCATGTCCTGCCTTCGTCATCATCCCTAGCACCCATGACCCACCCTACGAGCAGTTGCTCGCAGGGCTGGGGCAGGTGCGGGGTTGCTGTTGTCCTTCAGTTTCCACCCCACGAGCAGGGGCTCGCAGCAGTGGTGTGGGCATACAGGTGCCGTTTCATATCTTTTGTTAGCTGTGGATGTTGTGATGTGGTGGGTGCTTACCTGGGCTGTGTTCTCCTCATCATCCCTGTTCTGGCATCCCATCGTTCTTGCTCCCCTTGTCATCCTCACCATCATTTGTATCACCTGCAATCCACCCTGCAAGCAGTTGCTCGCAAGGCTGGGGGTGGGTGCTTGGTTGTCATTGTCATTGTTGGTGCCATGTCACTCCCATTCCCTTCGTTGTTGTTGTTGACATTGGTAGCACCCATGATGCACCCTGCAAGCAGTTGCTCACAAGGCTGGGGGCGGGTGCTCAGTCGTTTCCATCATTTTGGGCTCCTTTGCTTCTTGTTTCTTTCATCATGCCTCAGTGATCCACCCTGCAAGCAGATGCTCGCAGTGGTGGGGCCATAACATCATTATAATGAATGTAATAAACCTAGAAACAAGCAAAAAATTTAGTTGTATATAAAGAAAAAATAAATGACAAAGTTACCTGGGCCCAAACGACTAGTGTTTAAAGGTCCAGTTGACTGGACCAAAAAAATGACTGAAACTGAACCCAACCCAACCGATTGCAACCGGACCATCGGTCGCGGTTGCTCTGTTTCGAACCTGGTTGAGTTGCTGGTTGCCTCATTTTAAAAATATTAAAAAACAGTTAGAAAACTGGTTGCAATGGGTTGCAACCAGTCTTCTACCCATATAATACTTCATAACTAATAGTACATACATTAAAGGTAAAAGAACTAATATAAGTACAATTGTCACTATGTAACTACATTTAACCTACTTCGTAATGGGCAATTGAACAAGCCCGGGGGAATAAATACTTGTTTCATGAGCGCTTATATACCCGTGGCTGCGCATGGACCATTTGGTTGTGCTTGCACTGCCAAAAAAAAAGTGGCACCACTGTTTAGACCATTCCCACGACACCACAATCACTTCAGTTCTTTCCACAGCCATCCTGAGACCACAAGCCCACAAACAAACGAATGAACAAACACAGAGCAAGTGGCCCAAACGATGCTAGTCTGTCGTTTGGGCCGTAGGGTGTGTTTTTTTTTCTTTACTACTTCTACTTACTAACTGTTTCTTATTCTTTTTAGGTTCTTGTCTTTTGCTATGGATACTGCTCATCACCAACGATGCTATGCCCTATGCCGTGCCTGCAAGCCTCTGCTCGCAGGGTGGCAATGGGTTGTGTTTCTAGCCATGGCCGATGCCACATCACAGCACTATCAATGGGGACGACACCAACAGGAGCGACACCACCTACACCAATTGGGGTGACACTACCTAGCTTGGAACTTCGTGACCACAAATGAATGAATGCAGAGTGCCCAATCGATGACTAGTGTCGTTTGGGCCCTGGGTATGTTCCTTATCATTGATTTCTTTTTTTTTACTAACCAACTTCATTTCTGTTTTAGGTTTGATAACAATGACAACATCACCTCCCCTCCATCACCCCTGTGAGCCACCACCTGCCCTACACCGCCGCTGTGAGCCTCTGCTCACAGGGTGGCAATGGGTCTTATTCCTGGACCGAGATGGGTGCCATGTCACACAGCACCACCACCCCGCCTGTGAGCCACTGCTCATAGGGGGAGATGGAGGTGCTGACGATGGGGCTGGGAAACAACAACATGAATGACAATGAAGGCACAATGCATGACAGGGACGATGAACAATGGGTGACAACTGGAAGAGAGTATAACCTCCCTACACTCAAGAAGATGATGTGTGATGAACGTGGTGTCACTTCAAGGAAGAATAATCTACAATACAAGCTGTTCGTGTATCTAATGAACTAAGTCATGTGAATAGTAGGTAATATGTCATGTGACCACATTGATGGCAACGCGCGTTGAGAGATGCGTGTTGATCGCGTTGTAAGAGACGTGGTTCTCTTACACTCTCACCCATCCCAAAAAATTTCCATCACCATGCTCTCCCCTCCCATGTCTCCAAGGCTTCCGTTTCCAACATCTCAGACCTCGGCAACCATAAGTCCGCACCCAGTCCATATCCCTGCCACCTCACTAGGTACTGCTTCCCTCTCCCTCATGGTCTTTCATCCAAAATCTGTTCAACAAAGTACTCCATCGACCCATTCGATGTTACGATTGGCCCCAGCTTTTCCATCTTTCTGTCTGGAAAAAGGTCGTCATCGTTATCCACGTGGAGCTTCAAGTGTGATACATGATACATTGGGTAAGCTCCACTCATACCCAGCAACTGTAGCTTGTATGTTGACGAAGTTGGAAAGGCTTCTACGACCTTGTATGGTCCATCCCACCGAGGCATGAATTTCATCACCCTCCCACTCTTCTTCTGCATGTATTCTCACCTGCGATGTGCCATCTCCAGCATTACTTGGTCTCCAACCTTGAACTCTGGATCAATTGATCTATCCTTGTTAGCATGATGAGCTTGGGATATTTTTGCCGCTAGGAGACAGTCCTTTGCCGCCTCCACTTCCTTGTTGATATTCTTGATGAGCTTGCATGCGCGCGCCGCTTCCTTGGTTTCTGTTGTCCCCTCCTCCATCTCTGTTCCTGCCAGAGGTGGCAAAATCCGTGGTGATCTCCCAGTCTTGAGAACGAAAGGGGAGACCTGTGCTGATACATTTACAGTATTCATGATATCAAAACGCACTTTCAGCAAGGCTCTCGCCCAACCCTTCTGGCTTCGCTCGACATGGAAATGGAGGCATTGCGCTACCATTTTGTTTGACCGCTCCAAAGAGCCATCTGTCTCCGGGTGATATGCTGTTGACAGTTTGTGTTTAACTCCTGCCATCTTCATGAGTGCCTTCCAGAATTTCGACATGAACAATTTATCACAGTCACTGATAATTTCCAAAGGGCACCCATTCTCGCAGTACCACTGGTCAAAAAACAGCGCGGCAAACCCTTCTGCAGTCATGTCCATTTTGCATGGCGCTATCTGGATGTCTGCTCCAAGCCTGTCCATCATGGTCACAATCGCGTCAAAACCATTGTCTTCTGGCAATGGTCCAATGAAGTCTATAGCAACTGAATTGAATCATTTATCAGGAATTGGTAGAGGGTGGAGTGGTCCTGGAACTTTTGCAGTGGTGGACTTGTTGTGCTGGCAAGGTCCGCAACCAGGGATGTATGCGCTTATCAGATCTTTCCTCATATTCGGCCAATAAAATTTATTTTTCAAGGACGCGTATGACTTGTCTCCCCCGAAATGCCCAAGATGGTCATGAGCAAGTCTGAACATTTGCTCTTGTAGGTTTTTGTATTTTGGAATGACTAACCATGTTCCTATGAACAGCAGGCCGTTTCTCAGCACGATGCCCAGCTTCGGGTCCAGTACTCTGCATTTGAAGTCATTCAAGATTGATACACACCAGGTATCCCTTGTGTATCCCTTTCATATTCTCGAGAAAAGTTTAGGGTCGGATTCAATCTCGAATACTGCATTGACCGCTGTTCACGTCTCGTTCCCTTTGGTCAGCCATGACAGTGCATCCACGACTGTGTTGTCTTCTCCTCTGATGTACATGATGGTGTATTCGTATTGGGACAGATATTCCATCCATCTAACCTGGCATAGTGACAGATCTCTCTGTCCATTGAAATTTTGGATTGTCTTATGGTTTGTGAAAATGTTGATATGCGTTCCCAGTAGGTCCACTCTCCACTTCTCAACCGCTCGCATAATACTCAACATTTCTTGTTCATGCACTGGATAGTGTAATTCCATGCCTTTTAGCTGATGACTCTCGAAGGCAACAGGCCTCGCGCTCTCCCAATCTTTCCCAAAGGAAAGTACAGCTCCGGTTCGCCGCTTACTTGCATCGCAGGTCATGAAAATTTTATTCTCTCCTGGGTGGTGGTGATCAATTGTCATCAGGCAATCCTGACTGACCACCACCTTTTTGATCGCCTCAAACGCTCTTTGGTGTTCCAAAGTCCACGTTGGGAAAGAGCTGTTACACTCCTTTTTCGTCAACAGCATTAGTATCGTCGTGTGCTCTGCCAATGCCAGTAGGAAGGCACTGATGTATCTCACGAGACCCAAAAATTGTCAGACCTCCTTTGCAGACCTAGGTGCCCTCCAGTTCAATATGTGTTCCACCTTGGAACCATCCGCTTCGATTCCCTCTGCCAAAATGGTATGCCCAACGAAACCAATCTCAGTCATGAACAACATCGATTTTTTTGTTGAACAATATAGACGCACATTTTGTAATGCTTCGAGAACCGTCGCAACATTCTTCTTATGCTCTTTGAGCGTGGATGACCATATGATTATATCGTTCAGGTATACGTGGCAGATGTGGCCTATCAAATCAGATAACGCTAACGTTACGTGCTGTTGGTGGGTTGCGGGCGAGTTCCTCAGCCCCATTGGCATGACAACCCACTCCCACAACCCGAACAGTGTCAATGTTGCCATATACTTCACATGATCAGGATGTACCAACATCTGGAAAAACGAGTTTGTCATGTCAATCTTGCCCCAGATTTTTCCCTTGGTGCAATCCGCCAGGATGTCGTCGATGCACGGCAATGGGTAATTATCAGGTATTGTGACTTTGTTTAACTTTCTGTAGTTGTTTACCCATCTAGGTAATACCGTGGGGTCTGCCTTTGGAATGATGAAAGAAGGGGATGCGTATTGCGACGACGACAGCCGTATTTGCCCTGCGCTCGTGTGCTGCTCAATCAGGGTCTTCCACCCTTCTCGATATTTTTGTGGACAGGAATATGCCCGCCCGACAGATATTGGCGCTCCTGCCTTCACTTCAATATGATGGTATACATCTGTGGGCAGATCCTTTGCATGTGGGATATCAGTTGGGAAACGGTCAGCAAACTGCTCCTTGAACGTGCTGTCCAACTTCTCAAGAATTTTCAGGCTTGCAAGTTGTTCAATGCACGTCCTTATAGCTGCTATTGTGCAAGGCGGGTATGACGTGTGAGCTTCAAAGTTAAATTGTGTGGGGTTCTCGCTGAAGATGCACTGAAGTTCTTCATGTACTTTCTTACACGCACTTTGAATTTCATGTTGTCCATTTTTGATTGCATGTGCCTCTCCATCCTTTGGCATTCCTGAGGCATAACTCGCATAGGCGGTGGTCCCACCTTTGGCAGGTTTAGCAAATCATACTGTGTTTCCTTCGCGATAGCTGTCCTTAGCTCAGCGTCCACTATAATCTTGTTCTTGGACAAGAAATCCAATCCTAAAATGACATCCATGTAGAGGTTCGGGCAAATAATGGCATTGACAACTTTTGCTTTCCACAAGGAATCTGGTGACTGGAGGTGTAATTTACAGTATTCTGATAAGCTAGCATCCAAATTTCTATGTGCATTTACAAAGGCACTGGTAACTGGAAAAGGCTGGTATAACTTGCAGCGCACGAGACCCAAAATGTCCACGAATTCAGACAAAATCAGCACTGGAGGAGAACCATGATCAATTAGCACGCGTATCGGTGTTGGAGCACACGTCATTGGGCCATCAATACAACAATCCCACCAAAGGTGCAATGGCAACAATAAAGGCATGGACACATAATCATCGGCTTCATCTTTGTCCATTGCAAAGTCCTCATCGCTGTTTTCTCCAAAAACTGCAGCCACGACGGTTGGCAGGTTCGCTTCGAAAGCGGCCTTGGCTTTCAATGCTGATGCAAGGGTAATGTTCTTACAAGCTTCGGGGGTCGGTCTGCCATTTGCTCCAAGCGGGCATCCCAGAGAGTAGTGTCCTGCATAAAATAACCTGCAATGGAAACAGCCCTGGTGAGCCTTCAGAAGATCATGTTCCGATTGAGTGAGCTTAGCAGTGAATGGCTGGACAGTGTTCATTGCATTGGTCAGTACTCCGGGCGCTTTTGCTGCACCTCCGCCAGCATTCGCAGATGCTGCAGTCACACCCATGCCTGCCGCTGTACCTGTGCTTCGCGCTCCTGAGGTCTTTGCATTGCTGCATGCAGCAGCCATCGCGATCTTCACCCACTCCTCTCTCTTATTGTGATTCTCGAGATTGAGGAGATGTACGCGCTGGATCCAAGCTTTGAGGTCAGTGATGGCATCCAGAGTCCCATGTGTGTTGTTTGCATCGTAAGAGTTCTTAAGCGTTGGCAAGAGACGAGGGACAAAGTGAGCGCGAAGGCAATCTTCAGGGATGTGGTAGTCAGATTTCGCGATTCCCAGCTCTGCATTAGCTTCACGGGTAGCTTTGGTCCAGGTGAGGAACGCCTGCGTGCTTTGCATTGCGATCAGGTCATCCTTCCAATTCACAGGGAGGAACTTTGTTTTGAACTCAATCATGAACTCCACAAAGGAGAGCTTGATGAGTCAGTCGTGATGTGTGGTGGCCCAAGCTTGCATGGCAGAGGATTCGAAATTATAGATAATGCTGAGTACCCATTCATCTTCCAGGGTTTTCTTGTTCTGAAAGAAACGTTGGCAGACATTTTTGAACACGCGGATCACACCTATTGTAATCCGTCCTGCCGACAAAACTGGTGTGTGGCTTCCTTTGCTACCATTCACGACTGCGGGAGCATATTGAATGTTGTCCATTCTTGTAGTGTGGGTTGTTCGTGTGTCAAAATCTTTGGAGTCAGACAAGCCTGAAGAGGAATCTGTAGTGGACGAGGTGGGAGCAGTAGCAGTTACTGAAGGGTCTGCTCCTTGAACAGGTGAACTGGGCAGTGTTGTGAGTGGGCTGGAGCTTCGTAATTCCAGAGCACCACTACGTGTCTGGCTGTGGGTCGCGATGGGGTTACAGGTAGGAATGGGGATACGAGTTGACATGGAACAAGACAGGATGCGAAGGAGAAGATGTCAAGTAGACCCTTTCAGTGTATTGCCTTGTCCAAGGGTTATATACCTCTCCTGAGGTGACTATATGTGCACTTGTCAATGACACGTGGACCTGGTAATGAAGTGACGTTGCTTCTCCGGGGATTTCCTTCCCGGTATGCATTAAGTTTGACAGCTGTCTACACAGAAATAGCTGGCAGGGGTAATGCAGCATGTAAAAGGTGATATCGCGGTAATGTTATCGCTGGATTTGGTCAGGAGTCTGTACCAGACAACTCGCTCGACACAAAAAAAAAGTGGAAGAGAGTATAACCTCCCTACACTCAAGAAGACGATGTGTGATGAACGTGGTGTCACTTCAAGGAAGAATAATCTACAATACAAGTTGTTCATGTATCTAATGAACTAAGTCATGTGAATAGTAGGTAATACATCATGTGACCGCATTGATGGCAATGCGCATTGAGAGATGCGTGTTGATCGTGTTGTAAGAGACGTGGTTCTCTTACAACAACAAATGACAGGAACAATGACAAATGGCAGGAAACAACAAACTGCGGGGAATGACAAACCACAAGGAACGACAAACTGTGGGGATGACGAGCAGTGGGGGTGACAAACCACGGGATGACAAACCATGGGATGACAAACTGCGGGGATGACAAACCATGGGGATGACAAACCATGGGGATGACAAACCATGGGGATGACAAACCATGGGGATGACAAACCATGGGGATGACAAACCATGGGGATGACAAACCATGGGGATGACAAACCATGGGGATGACAAACCATGGGGATGACAAACCATGGGGATGACAAACCATGGGGATGACAAACCATGGGGATGACAAACCATGGGGATGACAAACCATGGGGATGACAAACCATGGGGATGACAAACCATGGGGATGACAAACCGTGGGGATGACAAACAGCAGGGAATGACTGGGATGACAAACCATGGGGACAGGACAACAGCATGCCTCACCCTCGCTACAAATGTGAGACAGTGGGGCATTTTTTTTGTTATCTTTTTCTTTTGTTTTCTCTTTCATCTCCTACCTATGCTGCTGCAAGCACCTGCTCGCAGGGTGTAAATGCATTGATTTTATTTAATATACTTAATTAAATTACCTGTAAATTACCTGTAAACTACTGACAGACCGGTTGAGACCTGGTACCCAACCGGTCCCAACCAGTCTTGACCAGTCTTCTGTAAGACTAGTTTAAATTGGTTGTGGTTGTGGTTGCACCTGATCAAGGTCCAAAAACTGGACCAAACCAGACCTTAAAACACCTACAAATGACATCTGTAGTTGTTTAGACCCTATTCCAGTGTTTGAGGTGGTGGTGATGGTGGGGGTGCGAGAGAAGCAAGTTGCGGAGTTGCAGATTGTGGCAATACAGTACAAATAGATGTAAACATGTAAATGAAAAATGTAAATGCATCAAAAATGTGTAAACAAAAGTTGCATGACCACACAAACATGTACAAATGGTCCATACTATTTAAATGGCTCACATTTCAGGTTTGCCACTTGGGTGTGCCCCCAACCTTTTGTAGTATATTGATATATAAGTTACATTCTAAGATGTGGACTGCCAGTTTGGTCTGGAACTGGTCTAAACCAGTCCTCAATGGTTATAGTAAGTGTTGACAAGAATGAGAACCAAGAACCAGACCTCAAAGCACTATTGGCCACCAGAGAAACAACATCTGCAGGGACAACCACAGGCACCACCAACAATGCGACAGCCATCCTAATGAACACAACCAACACCATGCAACCAATGACCACAAAGCTTACCCAGGCAGAACACAACCTTCTGAGGGTGCATCGTGGATGTTTCAGATGCAGATTGTTCTATGCAGGTCATTACGCGCCAGAGTACCTTCTTGGCGTGAACAAAAGACCTACCCTAGAAGCTTGTAAGAACATGACAGTTGTGGCAGCACTGAAGGCAAAGGTGGCCTTCGAAGGAAAGGGGACCACATTTGTAGCCACCATTTTCAAAGAAGACAAGGACAGTGATGATTTTGAGATGACTGGGGATGAAGCAAATGAGTATGTGCTGAACCTTTCCTTGCCATCACACATGTGGTGGAACTGCTGCATTGACCCTCCCTTAACTTCTGCCCCTACTCCGATTCAAGCGCTAATTGACCATGGTTCCCCCCCAGTGCTGATTTCCTCTGAGCTTGTAGAGGTTTTGGGACTTGTTTGCTGCAAATTGTTCAAACTGTTCTCAGTATCAGGTGCCTTCATAGATGGAAAGAGAAGATCAGACTCTAGTCTTACAGAGTATTGTAAATTACACCTCCAGTCCCCAGATGCAACATGGAAATTGAAAGTTGTCAATGCAGTTATTTGTCTGAACCTTCACAGGGAACTCATCCTAGGCCTGGATTTCTTAACAAAGAACAAGGTCATCGTCGTTGCAGAACTGAGAACAGCAATCGCAAAGGATGAGCAATACAACTTGTTAAACCCACCATGCCTGGAGCGATGGCACCCACAAGTGTCACCACATGAGCACTGCAAGGCTGAAGCAAGGGCAATAAAATATGAAAAATGCATACACAAACTATGTTTAAGCCAATTCTACAAGAATTATACTGCTTATTCGAAGAGAACCCAGAGTGCTTCAACTTTGAGGCATGTTCCACATCACCACCCTGTGTGATTGTAGCAATAAGAAAATGGATTGAAGAGTTATCAGCACAGAAGATACTGCATACCTTGGACTCACTTTATAAGGAGCATTACGCAGACCGTTTTCCGATGGACATTCCTCATGCAAGCAAGATGTCTACCATCACATTGAGGTTAAGCCTGGGGTGCATATATCAGTCAGGTGTGCATACTCCTGCCCAAGAAAATACAGAGAAGGTTGGAAAACCTTGATTGAGCAGCACTCGAAAGCTGGGTGAATTCACCCATCATCGTCACCACATGCATCACCGTCTTTCATCATTCCAAAAGCAGATAGCCCAGTACTACCAAGATGGGTCAATGACTACCAAAAGCTAAACAAAGTGACTATACCAGATAATTACCCACTGCCACACATTGATGACATCCTGGCGGATTGTGCAAAAGGAAAAATTTGGGGAAAGATTGACATGACAAACTCCTTTTTCCAGACACTCGTGCACCCAGAACATGTAAAATACATGGTGACATTGACACCTTTCGGCCTGTGGTAGTGGGTGGTGATACCCATGGGCCTCAGAAATTCACTGGCAACACATCAGCAATGAGTGACACTGGTGCTCTCAGCATTGATAGGAAGGATATGCCATGTATACCTCAATGATATCATCATTTGGTCGTCGACACTATCAGAACATAAAGCAAATGTAGCGGCAGTATTGGAAGCACTGCAAGCAGTGCACCTGTATTGCTCAACAAAGAAATCTTTGTTGTGTACACCAGAAGTACACTTCCTGGGACACCACATCTCAGCAAGGGATAGAGGCAGATGGATCCAAGGGTCGAACATGTGCTAAACTGGCAAGCACCGACCTTGGCAAAGCAAGTAAGGCAGTTCCTTGGACTAGTGAGATACATAAGTGCCTTCCTGCTGGCCCTGGCAGAACACACAGCAGTACTGACACCTTTAACAAAAAAGGAGTGCAACAGTTCATTCCCAGCATGGACAACCAAACACCAATGTGCCTTTGAGTCAATCAAGGGGCTGGTAGTCAAGATTGCCTAACAACAATCAATCACCAAGACCCAGGGGAGAACCAGATATTCATCACTTGCGATGCTAGCAAATGATGGATGGGAGCTGTGCTATCATTTGGAAAGACCTGGGAGTCCACGAGGCCAGTGGCCTTTGAAAGCATACAACTAAAAGGGCCAGAACTACACTATCCTGTACATGAACAGGAAATGCTCAGCATTATGAGAGCCTTAATGAAGTGGAGAGTCAACTTGTTGGGGACCCACATCCACATATACACAGACCACAAGATCATCAAAATTTTGATGGGAAATGGGACTTGTTGCTGAAGCAGGTGAGATGGATGGAGTACTTGTTGCAATATGAGTACACCATTACCTACATCAAAGGCAAAGACAATACCATTGCAGATGTGTTATCCAGGCTGACAGAACTGGAAGAAGGGAGGACTGAGGCACCATCTTCAGAATTGAGTCAGACCCAAAGCTCTACAAGCAGATATAGAAAGGCTATTTGCAAGACAAATGGTGCAGTGCAATCCTGGAGGACCTAAAGTGAGGAGTTGTAGACCCCAAACTCCACATGACTTTCAAAAATGGGTTGTTGCTTGTGGGGGACAGACTGATCATCCTGAAATATAAAGACCTACAAGAGCAGCTTTTCAGGCTTGCACATGACCACCTAGGACATTTCAGAG
Source organism: Tricholoma matsutake (assembly GCA_026075535.2). Taxonomy (NCBI): domain Eukaryota; kingdom Fungi; phylum Basidiomycota; class Agaricomycetes; order Agaricales; family Tricholomataceae; genus Tricholoma; species Tricholoma matsutake. The sequence goes on along the minus strand of AP026540.1, from coordinate 5,367,107 downwards.
GGGAAAAATTGTATGGATCACTCAGAAACAATTTTTATTGGCCCAACATGAGGAAGGACTTGATAAATGCATACATCCCCAGCTGTGGTCCTTGTCAGTGAAACAAGTTGAACATGGCCAAGGCACCCTGTCCCTTGCACCCCTTACCAATCCCAGACAAAAGATTTGACTCCATGGCAATTGATTTCATAGGACCTTTACCCATTGACAATGGCTTTGATGCCATAGTTACAATGACAGATCAGCTGGGGGCAGACATCCAGATTGCCTCTTGCAACACAAATATGACAGCGGAGGAATTTGCAAGTTTGTTTTTCAACCGGTGGTATTGTGAAAATGGTTGCCCCTTGGAGCTGATCAGTGATTGCAACAAAATTTTCATTTCAAAATTCTGGAGGGCACTTATGAAACTCACCAGTGTGAGGCACAAACTATCCATGGTGTACCACCCTAAAATGGATGGGGCATCAGAGAGAACTAACAAAATTGTTGTGCAGTGCATACAGTTCCACGTTGAGTGAAACCAAACAGGGTGGGCAAGGTCACTGCCAAAGGTGTGATTTGACATAATGAACACTGTGAATGCCTCGACACAGGTGTCACCTTTTGTTTTGAAGACAGGGAGGTCCCCACAAGTGCTCCCACCGTTAGTAGTCCCTGAGGGGATGGCAGAAGGGGAGGAGAGGAATGAACTTGAAGAAGCCAGGGGGCTGATAGAAAGGCTAGATGAGGAAGTAGAGGGGGCAAAGGACTGCCTCCTGGCAGCAAAGGTTTCACAGGCTCACTATGTGAACAAAGACAGGAATGTCGATCCAGAATTCGCCGTAGGCAAAAAGGTGATGCTGGAGAGGGCTCACTGGAGGAGGGACTATATGCAAAAAAAGAGTGGGAGGGTGGCGAAATTCATGCTGTGGTGGGATGGGCCATACAAAATCATGGAGGCATACCCAACATCATCAACTTACAAGTTGTCAATGCCAAATTCTTCAGCGTGATTCTCAACCTTTCATGTTGCACATCTGAAGCAGCATACAGAGAACGACAATGACATGTTCCTGGGAAGAAAGATGGAGTGACTAGTGCTTAAAAGTCTGGTCCAACGGACCAAAAAAAGACCGGGAACCAAACCAGACCTTAACCGATGTAAGTGGACTTTCAGTCCTGGTTCGACCACTTCTTGAAGCAGTCCAGTCCTCAGTTTTCATTCTTGTCAACACTTACTAGGACTGTCGAGGACCGGTTTAGACTGGTTCTCAACTAGACTTACAGTCCCTAAGTTAGAACATAACAAATATATAACTATATACAACAGTATAGCTATGTACATATCTAGTAATTAAAAAGATGGGGCATACCCAAATGAAAAGAGCAAAAAGTGAGGTGTTTAAATAGCAAAACCGGTTAACACCGGTTTTGAACCAAACCATCAGTCTACCTGATCATGGGAACAAAACCCACAAGTCAGGTCACCATGAAGCATGGGTTCCTTTCCCACAATGATATATCCTGCACCTCAGGGCACCATGAGGTGTGGGTTTCTTATTTCTGTAATAATTTTGTATATCTACAGAAATGAGAAACCCACACCTCATGGTGCCCTGAAGTGTGGGGTAATCATTGTGGGAAAGGAACCCGTGCTTCATGGTGACCTGACTCATGGGTTTTTCCCATGATCAGGTCACTGTGGACCTAGCACAATATGATTTTCAGCCATTTAAATTCAGAAATGTGAATTTCCTAACATAAATGGCTGAATTCAGGGTGGATGAATTTGGGATGAATTTTCATCCCAAATATTTCAGCCATCCAAGGGATGGAGTTCATATGTGTTACCTTACAAAATATTCTTAACCTAATGGGATGAATTTTCATTTTACAAGGGGATGAAATACAAGGGATAATTTTAATCCAAGATGAGGGTATGGATTTGCAACCATCTTAATGTGTGAATTTTCATCAAACTTTTCAACAATTTATGGGATAGTGTTTCCTGCCACAAAGGTGTGAATAACAGGGTGTGTTTTTGGCCTGAAATAAAATACAAATTTCATACTATTATGAGATGATTTTAGTAGGGAAATTTCTTTCATTAAATATTGAATTGACTGTTCCTTCCTCAGGTATTATTGTTATTGTTTTCAGTCAGAATGAGAGGATACTTTTCACACTTCAGGATTACAAGTGTTAAGAGAATTATTTTCATCCCAAAAAAGGGGATTTTTCATTTGTGTTGTAATTGTTTTACTGACAAGTCATTTGCAGCCCACCCTCAACACATCACATGATGAATGTTGAACATCACGTCACATCAACATCAACCATAACTCACCTCACCACCACCACCACCATCGATGATGACGACGTCCCCCCTCTCTCCTCTCTCTTCCCACGACCCCAATGCCATCAACGCTGACTCCCACGACGACAAACACAACACTGGCAACACCACCTGTGGCCACAAACGAGCCACCTTGCTCACAACACAGCCCAAATGATGTGAATCATCGTTTGGGCCATAGTAAGTTTTTTCTTCTATAATTCGTGTTCATTTTACTAACTAAACTATTACTTTATGTTTAGGGAAAAAATGAGGCCTATGACGCACAATGGGAATGACAGGAATGACAGGAACGACAAATGACAAATGGGAGGGGCAGAGACGGGCGATGACAATGATGACGGTGACAGCGATGGAAGACGGGTTGGCAGCAGGAGGCCTGTATAGCAGGACCCACCAGGTAAGTACACCACCCCCTCGTTTACCCACCATGTCATGCTGACGATGCCCCCACCTCCTTCCCCAGAGCTCAACAATGACATCTGAGAAACATCCGCCCCATGCCCATGAGCAATTGCTTGTGGGGTGGATCACGGGTGCTCACTGCCAACGCCATCCATGCCCCACACCACGCCGCTGTGGACGACATGGCACCCGCACCCATGCCTATGAGTAACTGCTCGTAGGGTGGGATTGCAGGTGCAGCCTGTCTACAACGACAGGGTGGGGAGGGGACAACACTGCCAGCACCAGCACCAGCAGGACAAGGATGGGACGCAGGGTGGGGGGGACGACATGACAATGGAGGGGGATGACACCCACCCCACGCCTACAAGCACCTTCTCGTAGGGTGGATTGTGGGCATCTACGGTGATGGAACAACAAGGGGGATGACCCGACAACAAGGGGGCACAACAACGACACCTGCAAATGAGCCCCACAACGACCGAAAGTTTTTTTTCTTTTCTTTTTTTCTTATTCAATTGTACTAATAAACAATTCTACTTCATTTTCTAGGGAAAAACTCGACCAGCTACGCTGAAAACAGGCACCCCGACCCCAACCAACGATATGTGACATGTATCATTGTTTGGGGCATGTAAGTTTTTTTCTTTTTTTTCTTTCTTATTCAATCAGATTAATTGATTTTTTAGGGAAAAAACTTGAGGAATCACCCCGAAAATGGGCACCCCATGCCCCAGGTGATGAACGAAGGAGGAAACGAGAGGGGTGGAGCGGGGAACAGACAGCGATGGGAGGGGATGGCACTCGGAGGCCCTTATAGGGCAGGTATGCACCCCACCCCTCTTTTACCCGCCTCACACTGATGACCCCCCACCACCTTCCCCAGGGCACAACGAACCAGCACCTGCCACACGTCCATGAGCAACTGCTTGTGGGATGGATTGTGGGTGCATCCTCTGATGATGGGGATGAGGGTGACGACGAGTGCAACCCGGCAGGGCCGGCACCCAGCACCACCACCGAGATGACCAGGCCACGGCACCAGACCCCTCCGCTACGAGCAACTGCTCATAGGGAGTAAGGCTGGTGCATAGGAGGTGGAGACAACACAGCAAGGGGGACAGGGACAGGGACATGATGGGACAACAGGCCAACAATGAGGCATCAGGGGTCTGGGGGATTTTTTTGCTTCTTTCGAGTAGATTTTGTATCTTAGTGGCTTGAAATTTACTCTGATACATGACGAAACTATTCTATCAATGGGATGAAAAAACATTATTGGCAGGTTCTTTCATTCCTCTTAAACCCCTGGAAAGTTGATGAAATTCAACCCAGGTAGAGGGGTGTTATTTATGCCCATATAAAGATGAAAACCATCCCATGGAATGAATTTGGTGTGGGATGAACTGGGGACAGAATGTGGGAGGTTTTCATCCCATCAACTCATCCCTGACAGGTAGGAAAAGGCATTCTTTTTCACTCCTCTTAGTGGTAGATTTTCATGCCAACTCCTGATGAAACTTATTCCATTTTAGGGTTTATCAATACATGAAAACTATACCATAAACATATCATTTTACACTATCTAAAGGTATGAAATGTGGGATAGTTTTCTTACCCCTCGGGCCCCATAGTGGGTAGTCAGTTTTCAATGAATTATTACAGAAATGAGAAATCCACACCTTGTGTACTAATTACTCTATAGTCCAGTTATTGACTAGTTATAACCAGTCCGGTTCATGCCCCACTGGCTACATGAACTGGTTATATGCAGTTCAGTTCAGTTTTGGCAAGATTTGGAGAAACTATGGACCAGTTGTGGTTTTGGTTCTTCAGATTTTGGGCTAAAAACCGAACCAAACCAGACCTTAAAGCACTAGGAGCGACCAGGGCCAATCATAACAGAAGAAGGTGCAACAGAGTATTTTGTGGACTGCATTTTAGATGAGAGACTTAGAGGAAGGGGGAAGCAATATCTGATCCGATGGAAAGGCTATGGACCAGAAGCAGTGTAAGAGTATCTCTATACTCTTACCAGGACTCCTTACCATGGACAGATGATTAGTAACACACATGGTCATGTGCCTTATGTTGAATATGCGCTCGGATGTCTTAGATGGATTCATTCCTCCTTGAATAGATACCAACTTCCTGTTTATGTTGTTCCTCCGGAACTGAGTGACAGAAGTACAAGAGTACTTCTGTTCCACTTTTTTTTAAACATGAACTTGGGCCCACTGTTTCCAACCTCCGGAAAGCCAGATTTTGAACCTCACTTCCAGCACCTATCAATTCCCCCCCCCCCAATGAACCACCAAACTTAGTTGATTAATCGCCCCACCTGGAAACGCAATCAACCCCTTCTGAGCGAGAAGCTGCCACTAGAGGCAGCCTCAGGTCAGAACCGTTACTGCACTATCACCCCAGCACATCATACTTTGCCCACCCCGACGAAACTGTTTGGACGTAGAGATATATAATAGACACAACACCACACAGAATCAATTGTACCTCACAACCCCCCTTTTTTTACGATCTGTCTCATCGCCTATCTCGACCAGCACCACTCACCACCAGGAGCAGAGCTAGGTGTATCCTTGCCCACTCAACCCTGCTCTCACCCCTGTCTCCCCTGTCTCCCACACCAGCACCGTCACCACCCCCGATCACTCCATGCATACACAGACACACCTCGTCGTTGTCCGACTCAGACACAGCCCCCCCAGTCCATTTGTCTAACATTGCCATGTCCCCTGCCTTTGACCCCTTGTATGCCCCGGTGGAAGTCTGTCAATCTTCACCTTCTGCTGCCCCAATCCTCTCCACAGGATGCATGACTGTCTCCGTCTTGCATTTGACAATGCCTGCTGTCATTATTTCTCCCTGAAGGATATCGCCGCTGATGATCGGGTTGCCAAAATCATTTACAATTTCAAATTGTCAGCAGTACAGTCTTGGGTCGCAGTGGATGAACCACATCTCATTGCCCTGACCTTCCCAGCATTTTTAATACAACTTAAGAAGAAGTTCTTGCTGAGGTCATGGGAAGACAAACTGGTACAAGACCAAATCACCATGCAGGGCTTGACAAACTTCCTCACCTGGGTTAACACCATCCAGAACATAAATGACGAACAACGTGCGGCAGGTTCAGCATATCACATTGACAACAACAACTTCCGCTGCCACCTCATTCCTCACCTCTCTGACGGGCTCAAACGCCTGTATAAAGCAAACAATGGTACAGCCCCAGGCACAACCCAAGGAACCTTATATGCTATCACTGACCTTGAGGATTGGTTGGAGCGAATCCACTTGCTCAAGCAAGATCTCCAAGCGACCCATGGAGCGGCTTGGGTTGCAAAAGCAACCAAAGCAGGCAACACACCTAACCCTGTTCCCAATGCTATGCCCATCGCCACCCCCATCCCTACATCTTCAACAGCACCCTCCACCATCCCACTGAGCCCACTCACCGAGGACGAGAAGAATTTACTTAGGCTCCATCTTGGCTGTTTCAAGTGTCGGATTTTTTACACAGGCCATTTAGGTCAAAACTGCAACAACCCCCACCCAACCCCCGATGACTGAAGATGAGTCACAGTGGCACATGCAGCCAAAGCAAAAGCTGCCTACAAAAAGAAGAACAACACCACCACCATTGCCGCAGTTTTTGCAGGAGGCGCAACATTCAATGATAGTGAGAGCAATGATGAGGTGGATGAGTGGATTGATGCAAACAAGGCCAAAGAGTATGTGACCTCACCTTTTGATCTCCCTGCACACCTGGTCTGGACATGCTGTCTCAACACTCCCACTACATGTGCACCTACTCCTGTCAACATGCTTATTGATCATGGTTCATCCCCAGTATTGATTTCTAGTGACCTAGTGGAAGTTTTATGCCTAACACCTCATCCTTTATTCAAATCTCTGTCTGTCTCTGGTGTGTTCACAAAGAAAAGAAAGTCTCCTGAAGCTTTAGAATTGACTCATTACTGTAAATTATCAATCCAATCACCAGACGCCTTGTGGCATTCCTGTACAATCAATGCAATTATATGCCCCGAACTTCACACAGACCTCATATTGGGGCTAGACTTCCTTGCTAAGAATAAGATAGTGGTTGATGCGGACCTGCGAACAGCAATAGCAAAAGAAACAGGGTACAACCTACTCAACCCACCAGACCCTGAAACCAAAAAGAAATGTGTGGTAAAATCACCTGCTGAAAGATGCAAAATTGAGGCATGTCAGATCAAAGATGGGCAGCAACAGACAAAAAAACTCAGAACCCTTGTCTGTATGGCACTCTTCAAGGAAAACAAAGAATGGTTCAACCTAGGTGCCTTCACAACCAGCCCGCCTAAGTTGATAGCCGCGATCAAGGTCCGTATCAAGCAACTCGCTGGACTGGCCACCTTGCAGAAACTGGACCTAAAAATGAAAGCACGGTTCCCAGACTGTTTTCCGGCAGACATTCCACACATAACCAAATTACCAACTGACGTATATCACCACGTTGAGCTCTGGCCAGGTGCACCAATCTCTGTGGCTCGTGCATACGGTTGCCCATGCAAATACTGGGCTGGGTGGAAAACTCTTATAGACCAACATGCCTCTGCAGGACGCATCAGACCATCCTCCTCTCCATATGCATCCCTGTCCTTCATCATTCCTAAAGCAGACCCAACTGTCCTACCTCGCTGGGTAAATGACTACCGCCACTTGAACCATCTCACAATCCCGGACAATTATCCACTCCCACGAATTGACGACATCTTGGCAGACTGCACAAAGGGAAAGATTTGGGGGAAAATAGATATGACGAACTAGTTCTTTCAAATGCTTGTTCACCCAGATCACATCAAATACATGGCCACGCTGACACCATTTGGCCTCTGGGAGTGGGTCGTCATGCCAATGGGCATGCAAAACTCCCTGGCAACACACCAGCAATGCATAACACTGGCACTTAAGGACTACATCAGCAAAATTTGCCACATTTACTTAGACGACATCATTATCTGGTCAAACTCCCTAGCCGAACATCAAACAAATGTGGCACTCATCCTGGAAGCATTACGAAAATCAGAATTGTACTGCTCGACGAAGAAGTCGATGCTATTCACGACTGAAATCGATTTCCTCGGCCATCACATCTCTGCATGAGGCATAGAGGCGGACACCTCGAAGGTTGCTCGCATCCTTGGATGGCCAAAACCTCAATCTGCAAAACACGTCCGGCAATTCCTGGGGCCGGTAAGATATATCGCAGCCTTCCTGCCAATGCTAGCAGAGCACACCGCAATCCTGACTCCTCTCACACGCAAAGAATTCAACGCGGGACTCTCTCCATGGACCACCGAACATCAACTAGCCTTCGATGCCATCGAGCGACTGGTGGTCAGCCGAGATTGCCTGACCACTGTCAACCACGAAACACTAGGTGAAAACAAAATTTTCATAACATGTGATGCCAGCAAACATCATACTGGAGCAGTCTTGTCCTTTGGCCCATCATGGGAAACCACACGGCCTGTTGCCTTCAAAAGCAGGCAAATGAACAGCGTGGAATGTAATTACCCAGTACATGAACAGGAAATGCTCACGATCATGCGAGCATTGAAGAAATGGAGAGTCGACCTACTAGGGATGCACATCCACATTTGAACTGACCACAAGACGCTACAAAATTTCGATTTCCAGAGGGACCTCTCACAATGACAAGCATGATGGATGGAGTATCTCTCCCAGTACGAATACACCATTACTTACATCAACAGGGAGAAAAACACAGTCACTGACGCTCTGTCCCAACTCCCAGACTCGATCGATGAGAAAAACCCACCAATCACCACCGCCGCTATCTTCAAGGTACAAAGTGACCCCAAACTGATTCAACGAATTATGAAGGGCTACTGAGTCGACCCATGGTGTAGTGGTATCCTCAACAATCTCAACCATGGCATTTTGGACAACAAACTCAGCATCACACTGAAGCATGGGCTTCTCTTCATAGGATCACAGCTGATCATTCCCAAGTACAAGCATTTGCGAGAACACCTTTTCCAGTTGGCACACAACAACCTCGGTCACTTCAGAACAGAGAAGTCATACGCAAACTTATGGGATGACTACTACTGGCCTAACATGCGGCGCAATCTTGCAAAGGGATATGTACCTGGATGCATTGACTAGTGTTTGAAAGTCCAGTCCAGTCCAGTTTTTTGCCCACCTTGGGGTGCAACCGTGAACCGGACCGGTTCATGTATTTCAAAATATATATGCAACTGCAGACTGGACCGGTATAGACCAGTCTGTGTCGGTTGCCTTACAGTTGCTGGACCGGTTGCCACCAGTCCAGAACTAGACTGGTCCAGACCGGTTCAGGACTGGTCAGGACTATGTATGTAATAGGAACCGTAAAATAAACTACACTACCCTTCACAGGCAGGGGCCTGTGAACAAGTATATATGTAGTGAAATAAAGGTTGTGGGCCTCTCTTCTCTTTGGAACATTCAAACACTATGTGAATAGTGTCAGACCAAGTATAAGATCATGTAAAACAATTGACAACTCACCTAGATAGCTGGTCCCCATCCCATTCCCCCATTACAACAAGATATGTACATTGCAGAAGAACGGCCAAACACTAGCCTCTCGTCTCTTCGGGACCTTCAAACGCCATCGTAATAGTGTCAGATCAAGTATAGGATCATGTAAAACAATTGAGAACTCACCTAGATAGATGGTCCCCATCCCATTCCCCCATTACAACAAGATATGAGCATAGCGGAAGAGTGGGTGAGCGCTAGCCTCTTGTCTCTTCAGGACCTTTAAATGCCATTGTAACAGTGTCAGATCAAGTATAGGATCATGGAAAACAATTGAGAACTCACCTAGATAGCTGGTCCCCATCCCATTCCCACATCACAACAAGATATAAACATTGCAAAAGAATGGCTAAACACTGGCCTCTCATCTCTTCGGGACCTTCAAACACCATTGCAATATTGTCAGATCAAGTATAGGATCATGTAAAATAATGAAGAATTCCCCCATCACAACAAGATATGGACATCGTGGAAGAACAGCTGAGCGCTAGCCTCTCATCTCTTCAGGACCTTCAAACACCATTGTAATAGTGTAAGATCAATTATAGGATCATGTAAAATGATTGAGAACCACCTAGATAGATGGTCCCCATCCCATTCCCCAATCACAACAAGATATGGACATTGCAAAAGAACGGCTAAATGCTAGCCTCTCGTCTGTTCGGGACCTTTAAGCGACATTGGTCTAGTGTCAGAACGAGTATAGGATCATGAAAAATGACTGAGAATTTACCGAGATCTATGCTTATCTCTGTCAAAATGGTATTTGAAAAGGCTGATCTTGTACAGGCATGACTAGATGAGCCTATCTCAGTGAATGTTGCCGGTGAAGTGACATCAGGGTGGGTTAAACAGAGAGATAACACCAGATGACAAGCTTAGAATTCCACATTGCAAATGTGTAAGAGGTGGGTTGGGTCACTGTGTGCGTGCAAAGGCCTACATTGTGAATTGTAATTAATGGATCAGCCCATCAAAGACCGACCGCAACCTAATATACATAGTGTGTATCATATATTCAGACCTTGCAAGCTTGATGCAACTGAAGTCTGGTCCACAACTGGTTGCAGTTGGTCTTTGGGTGGTCCATTGAGATATTCTACCATTGATGAACCATGAACCGGACTTATGAAAATGTTAGGGCAACCGCAACCGACGGTCCGGTTGCCATCAGTCTGGTTCAGTTTGGTCCACGGTCTTTTTTCGGTCCAGTAGACTGGACTTTCAAACACTAGCATTGACTGCCAGAGAAACAAAGGGACTACTTTGAAACCCCCAGGCCCACTTCACCCCTTACCAACACCGGATGCATGTTTTGACTCGGTGGCCATTGACTTCATTGGGCCCCTCCCAAAAGATGACGGGTTCGACGCAGTGGTAACAATGACAGACCAGCTAGGCACCAACATCCAAATTATTCCATGCAACACAACCACCACAGTGGAAGAATTTGCATTTCTGTTTTTTGACAGGTGGTACTGTGAAAATGGGTGCCCATTGGAGATTATCTCAGATCGAGACAAGGTCTTTAGGTCAAAATTCTGGAAAATGTTGATGAAGCTCACAGGTATCCATCACAAGATGTCAACATCTTACCACCCTCAAACCGACAGCACCTCCGAATGTTCCAACAAAATGGTAATACAATCCCTGAGGTTCCACATCGAATGGAATCAAAAAGGATGGGCTAAATCATTACCAAAAGTACGTTTCGACATCATGAACACGATCAATGCATCCACCAGAGTCTCGCCGTTTGTATTGAAAACAGGGTGATCACCTCGGGTCATACCTCCACTCAACATCACCAATCCACCCACTCCTCCTGCCAACGTGTCACCAGACAAGCACAAAGCACAAAAATTCATCGAAGACATGGAAGAAGAGACCAACATGGTGAAAGACAGTCTATTAGCAGCAAAGATTCACCAAGCACATGAAGCGAATAAGGACCATGCAGTGGACCCCGCATACCCAGTAGGTGACAAGGTTCTCTTGGCAATGGCCCATCGGTGGAGGGATTATATGCAAGGTAAAGATGGACATGTTGCGAAATTTATGCCGTGTTATGATGGACCATACAATGTGGTACAAGTGTATCCAGAGAGCTCAACCTACAAACTGATTCTACCTCCAACATCGAAAGCACACCCCACATTCCACATCACAAATCTGCGACCATACATCCCCAATGACGATGCCCTATTTCCACAATGCACATCACATGCCCCGAAACCTCTCATCACAGCAGATGGTAGCACAGAATATTTCATCGAACAAATACTCGAACAGTGTGCAAGAGGACGAGGCCATCAATTTTTAGTGCATTGGAGAGGGTACGGAGCCGAGCACGACATGTGGCTACCACGCTCTGAACTGCTGGAAACAGAGGTGCTCACAAAATTGGAGAATGAGCGCGAATAGAGTTCACAATCCTTTTCAAGAGGGTATATGTGAGTGTAAGAGTATCTCTATACTCTTACCAGGACTCCTTACCATGGACAGATGATTAGTATCACACACGGTCATGTGCCTTATGTTGAATACGCACTCGGATGTCTTAGATGGATTCATTCCTCCTTGAATAGATACCAACTTCCTGTTTATGTCATTCCTCTGTAACTGAGTGACAGAAGTACAAGAGTACTTCTGTTCCAAGCAGATCTCTGGCTGCCATGCTCATAAATGTTGGATACAGAAGTGTTAACAGCTTGGGAGGGATGGATGCAATGAGGATACAATTTTTTGGGACATAAGAGATTGTAAAGGGGCCAGCCCTCTTACAACCACAACACACAACGTCCATTCAGTGTTACCACCAAAGCACAGGACTATCTCAATCACCTGGACTATGACAATCACATGGACTATACAATCACATGTTCTATACTACAATATCACATGCACCTGTAAGCACACGCGGTGCTTCACTAGAGTCAGACCAAATGTAAACAGGCAAAAGAGGTGTTTTATAAGTGTGAGATCTCAGATGATGATGGTAAGAAAGAAAGGTAGTTCCTAAGTCATCCGTATCTGTCCAAGGATGCAATCCGAGCGGCAAATAAGAGTAAACAAGTAACATCGTTACACCCTCCCCCCCCATGAAAAATTTAAAAAATTCTCTTTGACCGTCATGAAAGGTAAGTAAAAAGTGCACGAGTGCAGGTGCATTAAAAACCCCAGTGGGGAAAAGCTACCGGCTGGCAAATGAAAAAAAGAAGCTATGTACTGCAACTTGATTCCTTTCGCGCCAACCAGATGTCCAAGGCCTCGCAATCTTGCAGTTCGCATCCAGGAAGCCAACGATCTTCTTCTGGCCCATATCCCTGCCACCTTACCAGGTACTGTGTCCCTCTCCCTTGTTTTCTCTCTTCTAGAATCCTATCCACGTAATACTCCTCCTCACCTTTGATAATCACAGGATCTGGATGCTCTTGTTCCTGAGAAGGGAACAGGTTCTTGTCATTTTCCACAAAAGGTAGCACCTGAGATGTGTGGAATGTGGGGAACGTGTTTGGGTTGTTAGGCATATCGACAGTGATCATTGATATATCCGGCGCTGTCTCTGTGACCATGTATGGTCTGTTGTACCACCGCATGAATTTTGCAACCCGTTTTTCTCCCTTTGCCTTGTAGTCCCGCTGCCTGTGCAACGTAGATAGTATGACATGACCTCCTTTACAAAAGGGAAAATCATTAGTGCGATGTACATCCACAGAGAGTGCTTGAGAAATCTTAGCGTGAAGCATGTTATCTTGTGCCTCCCTAACATCCAGCTGCAATCTCTTGATCACGTCCACCGCCCATATATCCTCGACTTCACCTTCTGGTGATCTTATAAGTGGTGGGATCACCTGGGGGCTACACCCCATCCGCAGTTGGAAGGGAGAGAATCCTGTTGACCCATTTATAGTGTTCATGATGTCGAAATGTACACATTGTAATGCTCTTTTCCAACCTAGTTGGTTACGCTCCACATGATAACGCAAACATTGGTTTATCATTTTGTTCGATTGTTCACTGGCGCCATCAGACTGAGGGTGGTATGCCGATGACATCTTCAGTTTTATGCCCATAATTTTGTGTAAGGCCCCCCAGAATTTAGACATGAATAGTTTATCGCGGTCAGAGATGATTTCGAGGGGAATCCCATTTTTGCAGTACCACTCATCGAAAAACACAACAGCCAATTCTTCAGCCGTGATGTTGGTCCATGTTGCCATGATCCGAACATCACTATTCAACCTGTCAGTAAAAGTTACAATGCAATTGTACCCCTCATCCTCTGGTAATGGTCCAATGAAGTCTATCGCCACGGAGTCACCATGCTGATCTGGGATCGGTAGTGGATGTAAGGGACCCATAGGTTTCTTTGTTGTTGGTTTGTTTCGCTGGCAATCTGCACAGCTTGGCACATACACCAATTCCAGATCACGCTGCATATTTGGCCAGTAGAAAGAGTCACGCAGGGATCCGTAAGATTTCATAAATCCAAAATGTCCTAGGACGTTGTGAGCAAGGTGGAATAATGATTCACGCACTGTAGATTTCCTCGGGATAATCAACCGATCCCCTGCATACAGCAGCCCATCAACTTTCCTCACTCCATGAGGCAAAAAGGCTGCCCGGAGGAGTCGAGCACACCAGCTGTCGTCCGCATAACCTGACCTGATTGTGTCCAGGAGCTCTCCATCTGCAGAAATTGTCAGTGTCGCTGCGACTGCTCCTGTGGGTGGAGGCAAGGTCTCTGGCTTGGTCATTACATGTGTGCACTTGAAGGCACTGAGCCTTGATCCTAGAATTATGCCCACTGTATTGCAGTTGTCAGGGGGGTAAGGTGCTGAGGCTGTAATCTCAGCTTCAAAAGAAGTGCGTGACAACGCATCAGCAGCACAATTATCCTCTCCTTTCACGTACACAATTTTGCAGTCATACTGCAACATGAATCCCATCCATCTTGCTTGCCGTCAGCTCAATTCACGTTGGCAGTCGAAATTCTCCAGCGTTTTGTGATCTGTATACACCACAAAAGGCACCCCGATGAGATCAGACTGCCATTTTTGCAATGCATGGATGATCACCAACATTTCCTTTTCGTGCACAGGATAGTTCAATTCTGCTCCCTTGAATGTCATCGAGTCAAAAGCCACCGGTCACGCAGACTCCCAAGACTCTCCGAAAGAGAGCACAGCTCCAGATTGAGAATCACTGGCATCTGTTGTCACAAAAATTTTGTGTCCAGGCATAAGTGAGAAATCTATCATTGTCAAGCACTCCCGACTGATTACCGTGTTTTTGATTGAACTGAATGCCAATTCATGTTTGTCCTCCCAGTCCAGAAATGCCTTGTTGCACTCCTTCAAGGTTAGCTCTGTCAGAATACGTGTATGTTCAGTAATGTGAGGCAAGAATGAAGACACATATTGGACTAGTTTCAAGAACTGATGGACTTCCTTTGCAGAACGCAGTTGTGGCCACTGTGATATGTGATCTGTTTTCTTTGAGTCAGCCTCAATTCCTTGTGCAGAGACATGGTGCCCCAAAAAATCAATTTCTAGCTGGAATAGGTGAGTTTTCCATGGGTTGCAGTACAAACCCGCTTCCCTCAGCACTGTCAAGATAATGCACACATTCTCATGGTGCTCCTCAAGTGTGTTCGACCAGATGATGATGTCGTCCAAGTAGATGTGACAGATCTTCCCAATCCACTCATGCAACACCGCAGTAACTCAACGCTGATGAATTGCTGGCACGTTCTTCAAACCCATAGGCATGACCATCCACTCAAAAAGGCCAAAGGGGGTGGAGACAGCAGTCAGGGGGATGTCTGACGGTTCCATAGGTGTCTGAAAAAAAACTGTTCGTCATATCGATAGTCCCCCAAATTTTACCTTTGGCACAATCATTTAAGATGTCATCAATTCTCGGCAGTGGGTGTGAATCCGAGATGGTATTCCTGTTCAGCTGCTGATAGTCATTGACCCACCTAGGTAGTATTGATGGGTCTGCCTTCAGGATGATGAACGCAGGGGATGCATGTGGTGAAGAAGAAGGCCGAATGCGTCCGGCATCCAGATGTTCCTGGATTAATGTTTTCCATGCATCACGAAATTTTTGGGGACATGCATATGTATGCATTTTGATCGTCTGTTCTGCATTCTTTAGTTGGATCCTGGCAGTTACACTTTGAGGCAGTTTTTCAACATGTGGTAGTGGTTGGAAAACATCAGCAAACTCGGTGAGCATCTGCTTCTCCATCTTTCCCACTTTTTGTTGAAAACACAGGCTTTCTACACGGTCCTTGATCATGCCAGCAACATCTAGTGGCTTGACAAACTCTGGCACCATTTTCCCATCTGCCAAATGCTGCTTGCAAACATCGACCAGTTCAGCCAACATCAACTGTTTATTTTTCCTAGTGTTAGCTACGGTGTGGTTCAGGTTGATGCTTCCCTTAATACAGTTTACAGTGAGGAATGGCAGTCCAAATAGAATCGGTACACATAAGTTTGGGGTTACAACAGCTTTTACAGTTCAAGATGTCCATGCAGAGTTTGGAGCGAAAGGCGCAATCTTAACGTATTCATGCAAGTAGTTTTTGGTAGAAGAAGAGTTATTCAGCGCCACGGAAATTGGCAGTGGCTCATGGAGGCAGAAACAATGCAGGGGTAGCTCATCGACCAATGTCTCATCAATAAGAACAACGTGCGCACCACAGTCAAGCATACTCTTCACTGTAACCGGTTCATCAGCAGCGGGTCCCATCAAGGAGCATGTCCACCGTAGGTGTGGAACAGTGAGAGGGCTCACCTCCTCCTCCATTTCAGAACCTGAGCCTAGCACCGCTGAAGGCATTACAGCCCCCGCCACAAACGAATTCTCGTCATTGTCCAATTCCTCAATATGAGCCGAGGCACCTACTACCACTCCCACAGGTTTGCTGCCCGACGGCACATTGCCTTGTCATTTCTGACTGAGTAGCATTTCCTCAGATATTTCTTTGTAGTTTCATCCATCCAGAAAATCGTTAGGGCAATCAGTCGCACGATGGTTTTGATAACCGCGCCGACACTTCAAGCAGCCCTGGTGTTTGAAGAGCAGCGAGCGTTCATTGTCGGTCAGACGAGGAGGTTTACGTGAACTCGAGCTTGACGCAGCTTGCGTCGATGACGTGGTGGCCCCACGTGCCTTGTAGCCACCCACAGCATTTGCATTGCGCGAAGGGTTTGCCAGGGCCTGCCTCTTCGGCAAGCGTTGAAGATCCTCCACTGCCTCTAGATACTGTTTCGTGTCATTGGTGTGCTCCTCTGCCAGCTTCCGTACTTCAGCAATCCAGCAAGACAATCGAGCCTCATCCGTCTTTCCAGCAGTGTCTCTTGTAACCTTGTCGACAACCTCCTTCATGTTGCGATTCTTGCAGCGGTTCCACAGGTCAGCATCCAACAGGCTGTCGAGCTGAAGGCGTAGAGCGATGTCCAAGAAGTAGTACTCCGTATTTCTTAACACAATGTTCAGGTGACAGATGTCATTCACCCAGGTGGGAAAGGAATCAGAAGACTTGAGGCGAGAATTGCGGATTTTCGCATGTAGCTCATCGTCCCAGCCATCGGGCAGGAATTCTCTCTGCAGCTCCTTGATGAACTCGGGGAAATCTAGATCAGCAAGATGGTCACCGTGAGTAGCAACCCAATCACGAGCTCGCATATCTTTTAGACCAGGCAAAATGGCAGCCACCTGTTCATGCTCTAAGATCTTCTTGTTAGCCCTGAAAAAATCTGTGCAAGCCATTTCCCATTGACGCATGACCATGGGTGACATAACGCCAGGAGTGAGAAGTGGAATGCACTTAGGCTCAGCATGGAGACATTTGGCTGCTCCCATTGGTGACATTTTCGTAGCGGGCACAAGTGGGCAGTCGTCGTAGGTAGATGAAGAATCATCAGAGTCGGAATCTGAGGTTGGCGGAGTGGGTATATCCACGTCTGTAGGCACACCAGGCGTCACCAAAGCGGGCATAGAGTCTTCATCTTTGTCAACAGCAGGTGGGGACTGATCAGCAGGCAAGGATAGTGAGCACCCAGAAGAAGGGGTCAGCGCAGGTAACAACAGGGACAACGGGCCTTGCGGGGCATCAGGAGCAGCTTGCGCGTGATAGGCAGTTTGAACGGCGTGGTCTTTTGACCTGAAAACAGCGAATGTGGTCAACGGTACGGCGAGACAGCCAGAGCGAAAGAAAACGTCGGCAGAACGGCGAACCTCGTTCAGCGAAGTTTAAAAAAAAGTGTAAGCACACACGGTGCTTCACTAGAGTCAGACCAAATGTAAACAGGCAAAAGAGGTGTTTTATAAGTGTGAGATCTCTATCGATGTTTATGGAGATGATGATAGTAAGAAAGAAAGGTAGTTCCTAAGTCATCCATATCTGTCCGAGGATGCAATCCGAGCAGCAAATAAGTAAACAAGTAACATTGTTACAGCACCATTCATTATGTATGAACACTGTTTGTAATTAGTAGCACCACTTCTCCTTGAATTGATACCACGCTCCTCACAGTTCAGTCCTTGAGTGTTGGAAGTATCTACTCCCTTCCAGGTGTCATTCGAGTAGGTCCATGATTTCCCCAAGGGTGTCAAACTTTGTCGTGTTTCCCTCATGGAAGTCTTTGACACATGCCTCCAGGGCCTCCACAAGTTCCTGTTGACGTTCTCTTGCTCTGGGGAGCCTTCAATCCCTGGGGAGGTCTGTGATCCACTCCAGGAGTCGTGGGTGTGGGATCTCCAAATCTGTGTGGTCTGCTACCCAGTCCAACGGCTCCTGGTTCATTGTTGACTCCTGGTCCAATGAGTCATATGGGATCATTCGGTGCAGGAGTGGCCAGTGTTGGGGGGTTGTCTGGTTTGGTCAACGTGGTTGGGTTCTCACTTGGTCTGGTTCCAGATGCTTTCGCTTTACCCGTACTATGCATGGGAACACTGGATGCTCCTGCTGTTGGGGTTGCAAAGAGATTTTCATGTTGTGAAGTCATTTCCACCGTTGAGGCATGATTGAACTTGTTCAAATAGACAATGAGAAAAGTTCCACGAAGCCTCTATAGACCAGGATATAGACTGTCAGTGGACAGGGAAGAAAACCAGCGGGTAACTAGAAAACCCACCCATGAGAGGAAGACAGTCACGGCAGGAAGAGAAATCAGCAAAAAGGGGTTGTCTCAAAAGTCTTCCTCTTTGGGTGAGCGGATGCGACTACGCGGTAGTGGGGTCACGCAGGACAGGTGCGTGTGGGCAGGTCTTCGAGCGTGAAAGACTGGGATCACGCGGGATCTAGCTGTATGTAGCGTCATCGTCTTCGAGGCTACGTTGCTCCATTGGACTTGTGTAAATATCATTTTACATAAATGGAAATGGAATAAAATTGACCGACTACATTTTAAACTCATTTACTGAGTGTGACCAGCGAATTTGAAGCTCCGCAGTGCTGTCACGAAAAGACCACCTCGTGACCTCATCGCAAACGACCTGCCGCAAACCTGTCGCATCCCTTTCATTTCCCGTTCTGTATTCATGGATACCTTTCTATGATGCCATAGGAATATGCATTCAAGTTTTACAAGACATCCGTGGGCCCAATCTTTTCCTGGACACTCATGAATCAGAACAAAATGTTATTCTCGAGCACTTCTCATTTTTCCCTGCCCCTCGTAAAGCATAAGTAGACAGAAGCCAACCATATGTCGAGCGTATCCGTGGGTTCATTTAGAATTGGCAATTGTGAACATTTTCATATCTGTCGGCCAGAAAAGGAAACATGACGGCATAAGTAGCCTATCTACTCGACCTTGATTTTATTTAAAGTATTTTTACGTTTGAACGGTTGAACTTTGAGTTTGTTACGCTTAGCTAAACCATCGTGTATACTCCACTTCAATGCGTCGTAAGTTTGGACAACCTACTTTTCCAACTGTGTATTTCAAAGATGGTGTTCTCTCAATTCCTGGATATACTTTTGAGAAGGTAAGTCACATCAGAGTGTTGCTTTTTTCCCCAGGAGTCCTGACAAAATTTAGGCAGTTTCGTGGCAGGACACGGGCAGCATGACTGAACTTGCAGAGGGAAACAGTTTGAAAGATGGTTCGGATGTGTTGGCAAAGATAGCTCCTGCCCAATCGAATGGGTCGATGTGTCTGGAGAGGGAGGCACATGTGTAAGTTGAATTTCTTCGTCTATCCAAATAACTGCTTACTAGCATCTCGGATAGTCTCGGACGAATAGCTGGCCTGCCAGACGGAAATAGCACGGCGTTGCGTATGATTGATTTCTTGGAGATACCACGAGAATACGGAGACAGTGTAGTCCTTATTCTTGCCCATCCCGGGTTAAATCTCCTGGGCAAGTATCTACCTCCACCTAAGATCAACGATCTTCTCCTCGCTGATATTTCTCGTGTACGACCTGCGTCTTCGCATGATGACGTCTACATGATGGGCATTGAGGAGCCAGAAGTTGCGGATGAAGTGGAAGCGTTTGATATCATGGATCTTGCATCATTTTTGGAGTAAGTTCCATAGATGTGTCGGCGTCGTGTCTGATGCGTTTTGCTCAGATTTGCCATCCAAGCTACTCGATGTTTGGAAGTACTTCACAAGTATGGAAGGCACAAGTGCTCATTTTCATTATTGCGCTGACCACTTATCTTCCTAGAGCTGGAATTATTCACCGAGAAGGTGATTTCCTTCTGCCTAACGCGGGGACCTCTTTAACTCTCCCTATTTTTAGTTCGTGCAAACGCCTTCCATCTGAATTCTCATTCTGGTTTCGTGAGACTTGTTCATTTCGGAAATCGTGCCATTTCGCTCGAGAACTATGGATCCCCATCCACGCTTGTGTTGCACGCTTTTGAGGAGTCGGAAAAACTCAAGGTCAAGGAGGCTCTTTGCTATCTTGCTCCTGAACAAACTGGTAGTATCGAGACTATGACACAGGACCATAGAACGGATCTTTACTCGTTAGGAATCATGTTCTGGACGTTGCTTGTTGGTCGGGGGCAGATGCCGTTCGAAGGGGGCCCGTTGGAACTTCTGCATTCCATTGTTCAGAAAAGACCGATGCCCGTCCACGAAGTTCGTCGTGATGTTCCACAGGTCCTTGCATCAATTGTCGATAAGGCATGTTTCTTCCGGTGCTCGTGTGACGTGGCGCACTGATCACGGTATGACCAGCTTTTATTAAAGAATCCTGATGCGAGGTACCAGAGTGCTCACGGGCTTCAAATGGATTTACTCGAGTGTCAAAGGCGACTTCTTGCAACTGTCTCTTCGGCGTCAGAGGAATCTTCAGAGGTAAGATGATCCGCTGTCCTTCTTGATGGGGCTGTTGACATCAGTTCAAATAGCTCATCCCCCCCTTCGAGATAGCACTGGAAGACCGATTCATGGTATTGACAGACTCCAAGGGTCTTAAAAGAAAGCTAACATTTTGCGTTAGGAATTTACGATGCCAATTGCCTTGGTACGAATGCCACATTGAGTTTCTGGATTTGATCTGATTTCGGAGGTGTAGTTTGGTCGGGATAAGGAGCTGGAGCTGATACGAAACGTCAGTAAGTAACTTCTACATCCATATCAACACACCGTCGGGCTCACGCCAGCCCAAAAGTCCGAAACGTGTCTACAAGCTTTTCAAGGCACTTTGCATTATCAAAGGGGCTTGTCGTGACTGGAAATAACGCTATGGGCTCAGGCACAGGTGTTCCGGAAGACGGCGGTGAAATGATATCACGGAGCGGGTCGCCGAGCAACAGGACAGCATCCAAGGCATCACTGAGCAGAGAATCCATGAACGAGATGTCGCCATCTGTGTCGCCGAGTATTAGCCCTTCATTGCGGTCATCTGACGGACTGAGGAGCAGTTCATCGTACACAAAGGCTCGCGCTAGTCGTACGCAAGCCATATTGGTTGTTGGCCCACCCGGGTGAGATATTTTCTTACTGTGCATGAGAAGCTATTGCTCATTTTTTTGCCACAGGATTGGGAAGAGTTCTATGATTCTTGCTAATCAAGCTAAATGGCGATGTGACTACTGTCATCTTGTTGGGGTTGATTATCTGCCTAATACTTCTTTCAGCTCATGGGCTTTGGGGACAGGCGAAATTCCAGAATGCTGAGTCTGCTCCATTTGCTGCATTGGTGAGCATATCCAATATGCGATAACGTAACTTCTCTGAAACAGTCCATAGCTTGGTTGCATGTCCTCTGTTCTCAGGCAACTGATGGTCTTTCATACGGATGTTCATCGTTTCGTCATGGCCCTTGAAGAGCGCTTGGGACCGCAGATGCAAAATGTTCCTCTCTTATACCAAAGCACGCCAGAGCTCAAAGACGTATTGGCGTTGTTTGGCATCACGATTGAGCCTCCCACAGAACACCTTTCAACACGAAAATTGCGGGCAAGGTTTCAGTCGTTGGTTGAGAATGTTTTCTCGGTCATTGCAGAGACGCGTCTATTTGCTTTGTTTCTTGATGATCTTCACGAAGCGGACGAATCGTTAAGTTTTCCTTTGTTTGCTGTGCTCGTATACTCACTTTGCGATCAAGTACTTTAGATCTTGTCTCGACATTGGTGAACTCACACAGCAGAATGGTGAGGTTGGCAACATTGTCCCTAAATGCTCTCATTTGTTTTTTGTTACAGCTTATCTTCGCAACGCTGCGGTCTGATAAGAGGTGCTTTTTTCTTGTTTGCGCTGTCTCTATAGCTGATATGTCTCGCCAGTAAAATCGTTGAAAGAGTCCAGGCGATGTTCTCCAGCAGGTCACGCCCCACTTGGATTTTCTTGGAACCCTTATCCTACTCAGCACTGTCGTCTCTGGTTTCAATGACACTACATCGGGACAAAGAAGCGTGTGCGCCCTTATCACGATTTCTACATGTAACATCGTCAGGAAACGCTTTCTCGGCCCGAAACATCTTGACAATGCTGCAGCGACAACGCCATGTATGATTTTATTGTTACCTCTGACGACGCTGACATATATTTTGTTCACATCACCCATTAGATTACTTTTAACTGGGAACGTAATCATTGGAAGTATGTCGCTGATTCTTGTCCTTGTATGAATTCACTCAATCATGACACAGATATGATATGCTGGCAATTGAAGGGAGTCTCATGAACAAGGCGATATCCGACCCCACAGACCTCGGTTTTTTGATATCACGCATGAAGGAACTGCCGGAAGAAGCCAGAAAATATCTCACTTGGGCGGCTCTCTTCGGTGAAACGTGAGTTTCAAGGCTTACCTCTCAGTGTTGTTTATTAAGTGGGTCTTAGTTTCAGAGTTACGGAAGTTGCTCTAATGGTGGACTGGGAAGATTCCAGTGGCAGCAGCGGAAGTGAAGATGAAGGCGATGATATGTGGAACTTACACAAAGCTGTTTCAAACCTGCGGGACACAGGCTTGGGTGCTGCCAGGGGTTCCATGAGGGGTCTGCAGATGGGACTTGCAGAGGGTTGGCTCATCCAGCGAGCTCGGGACATGTGTAGTTTCACCCACGACCGGTATCGCCAGGCAGCACAAGCGGAAGCTGAAGCTCTTCCCGAAGGATCAATTGCGAAGATGTCTTTCAGAGTGTGTCTCGCTTATTTAGCAGACGGATAGTTTCATCAAACTCTTATTGTCAGATTATCTTAATGATGCTCCAGGAAACTTCAGTTGACGTTTATCGAATAGCTGAGTATGCCCAGCGGTAGGCTCCATTTAAACTATCCTGTTGAATAGTCCGCTAAGATCTAATGATGTACAGGTGTCTTCACCTGTTACATGAGTACCCAAAACGGGAGGAGTTGCTGGATGTTTTGATCGACGCAGGGGAATCGGCTTGGGCCAGAGGTGCTCATGAGGTATAGTGATGTTGTGGGCTAGTGCTTTGCAGCATTAGATAATGCGACTTCTTCGTAGCTGGCTATCCGCTCCTTCACCAGTGCTCGGGCCTTGTTCCGTGGTGATCCTTGGACAAGCAACCCTCACCGAACGCTTGGGCTGCTTTCGAGGCTTGCGGCGTGCGTAATTTGTCACGTATACATTTCCCTGATCTTACGATCTATTGTATCTCCGGACCAGTCTATTTACTTGGCAAGGTATGTGCCATATCTTTTGTTTTTTGCGGTCCTTAAATATCTCCACTTGCGTTCCCAGGGGATTTTGCAGCCTCCCAGGCTATCATTCAGGAATGCTTTGTACATAGCGTGGAACCAGAAGACAAGGCAAATATTCTTAGGTTACGATCTCGCAATCATTGGCTACGCAAAAACTTTTCAGAAGCCCTCAATGATACTCTCTTGGCTCTTAGAATCCTGGGTGTTGAAGTGAACCCCACACCAACACGCCGAGAAGCAGATGCCATGTTTGAGCTGGTGAAGAACGAGATTTTAGCTGTTGGATTTGACGAGATACTTGCTATGCCTCGCACGACCGACAAAAGGACAGAACTCGCTGTCACATTACTCAATGAAGCTGGTCAGCTTGTCACTCTATATCTACTTCATTTTGATTGTCTTTCTTTGCAGGCATAAGTGCATACTGGAATCCTTCCTCTTCGGCATTTACAAACGTAGTAGGATTGACGGTGCGCTGTAAAGTTTTTTTTTCCACACCATCTCATACGGCCGCTTCAAGACTATACAACTATCATTACGGTGAGACAGAAGAATTTGTAGCGCAGTTTTTTTGCTAACAACCATCCAGGTTCGGGATGTCTCCTGGAACTGCGGTGGGATTCTTCTGGGCTCTAGGAGGTATCTTTATCCCAGAAAGCACCCTTATTTGTGTCCTTACTCGGCTCATCATAGCTGCTGCTGAGACTCGCGAACTATATCGGTTCTCAGCGGACCTCGGTAGGTTAGCTTTGAATATCGCTGACCGGCACGGCAGCAGTGGAGATAAATGGTACTGTTATCTGTGAAATGCTGCATGCAGTCCCTTACACAGAAGATGCAGCCGAGCACAAGCACTGTTTTGCGGCATGGTTTCTGGCTATGACAGTGTACATATACGCACGTGTATTCCGCTCTTAGAAGAAGCCATCAAACACGGGAACAGCGCAGGAGATCGGTAAGATCACCCTCTCTAGCTTTGCAATCTGCTCAATCGTCGCTACGTTTAGAGTTTATACCAGTTTTGCTAGTGTCCATGCCGTCCTGACGCGCTTATGTATAGGTGAACACTGTAAGCTGCATCATTCCCCTTGGGTCTATTTCATATCACTGACGAGATTCACAAAGTGGGTGAACTGATAATACTGGCAGAAGAGGTTGGTGTCCCATTACGCTCACCTCTACCTGCTTCATGATGTCGATCAGTGTGCAAGCGATGTCGGGATCTGGAATCCGAATGGGGAGTCTCTCGTGCTTGCAATCGGTAGGATCTGTGAAATTTCTTCACGACAAGACCTGACTATTCTGAAGGCATATTAAATTTAGTCCGTCTTCTCAGAGGTTATACACACGCTTCCTCTGCTCAGACTGCATTTAATACTGACACATTCAACGAGCAAAACTACCTTGCTGAAATCCAAGCTACTTCTGGTAATCTAACACTGATATTAAACTGGTAAGTCGCAACCCCATATAACCAGTAAATGTGTCCTTAGTTCGCTTAGGTACAATTCCTTCAAAGTGTGGCATCATACATGATCACCTGCACGTCTGGAATTGATCCCTGACTTAGGTTGTTGGCTATTTTTGTGTCGGATACATCGAAGAATCAGCCATCCTAGGATTTTCGGTCTTTCAGACAAGATATATCCATCCAAAGTGTGTAACTGCAGTATCAAGCCGAAGAATTTATTTCCTATCGTCGTTTTAAACAGTCATAGACATATCCGCTTCGCACTTTTCTTTCACAGTTTGGCGATGATCGCATGCATCAGGAAAGGGAACCTCACAGAGGAATGTCGGGACAACTATCTGGCACAGATCCGAGAGAATCAAGCCTACATAAGAAAGTGGGTGCTGCTTTTATACCACTTTCATGCTATAGTGTCATTATTTAGATGGATATCGCCTAGCCCTGTCAATGCAAGTGTATGGGTTGCACTAGTAGTAGGTCCAAAGGTCAATAGCATAACCTCCGAAATTCTTTTAACGCGCAGTACTAGGACGCCGAACTAGCGGCGTTAGTTAACAGATCAGACGCTTTTAAACTCTATGACATTGCTGTCAAGTAAGTGTTTGACGATACCATGGCCACGTGTGTAATGATTTTCGGATAATAGACTCGCTGTTAACAATGACTGGCCAGTAGAAGAAGGCTGGGCCCTATACCTTGTGCGTTATTTCTCATAGATCATCGTGTCTTTGTCGAAATGTTGCCAGCAAGGTAGCCATTTCGTTTGGTGTGGCGTTGAGGGCTTGGGAAGCGAGCTTCAACGCCGAGGGGTATCACGTCATTTTCAATGGGGCGCACAAGGAATAGTGTGAGGAAACTAGTGCTTCTAGCAACAGTTGCACTTATTATTTTACCAGAAACCACCTTACTTCTGTACTAGGAAACCGATTGCCATACACCATGAAGCGCCCGATTTTTTCATCTGAAACTGCTGTCCAAACCGAGAATGTTAGCGTGGGGGTTGGTTTTCATACACCAGCCCATGAACATATCTCTATGGATACGCATGAAGACCAAGAGTCTACTTTGAGTGCCTCTGACCTCGCCTCGATACTCAAGTGGAGCAAAGACATATCAAGTGACATCAACTTGACATCAGGTGAGTGGGGTCACTTTGACGGTTGTTACCGACTGTTACTCAAGTTGCCGTCAGCTCTACAACGACTCACAGAAATAGCTACAGGTGATTTAACATAGAGCCTATGATTGATGTTCTCATCATGACCTTCCAGAAACATCTGGCTCCCAAAATACGTGTGGTATGTTCCTCCCTACTGAGGATGATCATCTTATAAATAATCATACTTGGTTTTGCTCTACAGTTGTAATTGCGCGTGAGGCTGGAGACTACACTGTAGCCACAAGCATGACTCCGCCAGGGTTCTGCCAAGTACATGAGTAAGTTAGCATTACTTTCCCCTTGATTGTATTCCAATATGGTAGCAAAGAAACCCGAAGTCTATCAGGGCAATCGATGATCCGCTTCAGAAAGCAATCATCCAGTATAGTATGTTCACATCATACAATCATTGTTAGAGTGTGGATCTGAAATCTCATTACAGCACTCAACTCTAAAGAACGGGTTTGCTATGACGATGCCTCGCTGGATTCACGATTTTCTTCGGAAGCTGGTCAAACTGCTCATCGCTCGGTTATATGCCTCCCAATATTTAGCAATCGGGGACAAACTTTTGGCGCGGTATACTTCGCGTCTAAATATCCATTTCCACAAAACACCGTCACAATATTGACACTTCTTTGCCAACAAGCCAGCATCAGCATAGCAAATGCTCTTTTATTCCGATCTGTACAAGCTGGAACAAGAGAGAACTTGAAAATGATCGCCGCACAGAAAGAAGCTCTAGAAGCTGCCCGTCGAAGTCGGGAGGATGCGTTGAAAGCGACAAAGGTTGGAGGAGCATTGAGTGTTTATGCTTTCACAACTCAGGCTGCTTAACACAGATCAAAAGCAATTTTCTCGCTTCTATGAGCCATGAACTGAGAACGCCTTTCAGGTATAATTTTTCTTTTTAACAATCAACCCCCTTCTCATTATAAAATTTACAATGATCAGTTCTTTTTATGGGTTGCTTGACCTGCTCAGCGGAACAGAGCTGAATCCAGGCCAGAACGACATTGGTGAGATGTTCAGGATTCTTTTTATGACAGTCGATTTTAATGAAATTGAAGTGCAAACCGCCAAGCAATCATGCGAGCTCCTTCTTAAAGTATGAGATTTTCGTTTGGGAGCTCACACTGTTAATAAACTGTTGTTGAGATCATCGATTCCATTCTCGATTACAGCAAGCTAGAGGCGTCAGGTTGGCCGCAACGAACTCAGCTTTCCTTATTTCTGACAATTTCTCCAGCTGTAAAATTGGAACCAAGTGGATTCCTGGTCGAAGTAGGCCTCTCTTTACATCTTTTGCAATGGTCTAACATTTCTTTTTAGAATATCATTGCCGTTAGTCTATTTATCCTCCGATGCACATCTGATAAAAGATGCATATGCGTACAGGACTGTATGGAGCTTTTGTTACCAATGGCTGCGACGAAGCTTGAGTTGTCCTTCAATATTGAGCCGCAGGTGCCTCCTTGTATGTCGTTCACTCTTGATAAATCATCCAAAGTTTTCCAAATTGACAGAGCGTAGGGGTTTTCGCAGATTATGCTCGTATCCGTCAAGGTGAATCCAATTCCGACTCTGCTATCGCATCTCTTCACGCTATATCCTAGTTTTGATGAATTTGATCGGGAACGCGGTGAAATTTACCGCTCATGGCTCTGTTCGTGTTACCTGTTCTGTGGAGGGCGTCCCCAGCTCCACTCCTGACGAAGTCCACTTGAAGTTCGACATCCAGTACGCCCTCAGATTTCCAATATATCGGTATTCTGATTAGATGTGTACTTTGGCAGAGATACAGGCATTGGCCTTTCTGCAAGTGATGTTGATCTTTTGTTCGTCCCATTCCAGCAAGCCGATGTAATGTTTCTTGGAGCCAGAAAGTTCGTTTTACTGACGTACTACCTAGAATTCATCAACCCGACGGTTTGGAGGCACTGGGCTTGGTCTGTCCATATCTCGTCAATTAGTGAAACTTATGAGAGGCGCAATTGGTGTTCGTTCGGAACTGAACGTCGGTTCGATGTTCTGGTTCACAATTCCAGTTCGAATTTACAATTCAGAAGAATCACATAAGGTATGTGTCCATTATGCCCTCAATATGTACAACTGACTCCAAGCTGGCAGTCATCACTCGATCTTAAGCGTTTGAAATCTGTCCTCATGACCCCGCAACCCCTTCGGATCCTTGTCTGCTCAGGATCTGACGCCACACTTGCTTTTTTGAATACTATGTTTAGTGGCTTCTTAGTGACGTTAGTCGCATCTATCCAAAGCGCAGAAGTTCAACTTCATGCATACAAAAACTCCCTTACCTCTCTTGATTTCATCATCCTCGACGACCAGTCGGAGTCTCATGTAGACGATCTTGTTCGCTTTCTACACTCTTTAAATTCCCCTGCTTTACGAGAAACTAAGCTCATCCATCTATACACTCCAACGACGAGTCGGGCAGGTCAAACGGTGTTCGGCCGCAGCGCTACTCCTGGCGTCGTCAAGATGACGAAACCTCCTCGGAAGTCTCGCATGCTGCAGACCCTTGCAGGACTAAAGAACCTCCCTAATACGATATCTTCTAGTCAGACAACAGATATTGCCCGGGCTGTGGAAGACTTGGCTGCTGCACAGCGCACGTTGTATGGCAATGTTCTTGTTGCTGAGGGTCAATATCCTGTCCTATTAACGTGGGCACGACTGACGAGTGTGACTACAGATAATCCAATTGCCCAAAATCTAATTGTGAAGCAATTGGAGCGATACCAGCTCAATGTTACTACTACTGGTAATGGGGAAGAAGCTCTGGCAGGTTTGTGGATCTTTGTCTAAAGGCTTCCGAGTCAGTATGACTGAAGTCATTTATGAAGAATGGGAGGCCCATGAACCAGGATATTTCAGTGTTGCGTTGTTCGACCATCGTAATGAGTTGCTACACCTTCTTTGCCGCTTCTTGTTAACAAAAATTTTATAGATATGCCTATTTGCGACGGAGTCGAGGCTGCCAAGCGATTGCGGGCTTTGGAGAGCAAGCGCAAGACTTCTACGATATTGCCCAGTGCGTCTTGCGAAAATAACTCCTTTCTTTCTCTTTATACCAAGCTGACTTTACTAGTTGTTGCATTGAGTGCCGACTGTCAGGACACCACCAAGCAATTATGCTTAAGTGCAGGGATGAATGCATTTTTCAGCAAACCTTTGAGAAAGAGTATGTCGCTTGCTCTGTGGTCAATTGTTAGTGAATATTGATATCTTGTTGCAGGCGACTTGATCTCGCTTCTTTCGATGTTTAGTCCCGCAAGCATGGCTTGAGATGCTGATTGACATTGGCAGCCTTTGGGCGATCTAGACGTTGTTCTCAAGAAGGATGTAAAGTTGGTTGAAGTACCGTATGTATATTCCATGTGAGCGCGGGTGATTTGCTGTGGGTTATCGCAATCATCTGTATATTGCAATTATGCAATAATTACTAATTGCATATCGTCAAACATGCAAGAACGTAGACAGAGGGGTGTAGCGATACTCGATGTATTGTGGGCGGTCGTGCAATCTGATTAGGGTTTGTACATAAAAGTAACAGGTAACGTAATACATCAATGACTGATGAGGACAACAAAAGGGAAGAAAAGGCTTCATCGCTGGCCCCCAGGAACATATGGAGCCCCATACTGTCCGGGGTACATTGGCTGTGCTCGCGGATCTACCGACATACCTCTTGGATCTACTGGTATTGTCCCGTGTGCTTGTGCTTGTGCTTGTGCATGTGCATGGGCGGCCTGAGCAGCCTGAGCAGCCTGAGCCTGGGCATGGGCAGCAGCCTGAGCCTGCGCTTGCGCCTGTGCCTGAACATGCTGAGCTTGTGCATGCTGGTTGTACATTGGTCGGGCATACTGCTGAGTATGAACTGGCGGGGGCGCTGTGTGAGGGACCTGTTGCGGCTGTCGCGGTTGCTGCTGTTGTTGCTGTGGCTGTTGCACGTGGCCACTGTGAGGATGAGGATAGTTGAAGGATGGGGGAGGCATAGAACCGGGTGATGTATTGATACCAAAGGGAGCAGTGGGAGCAGCATTTGTGAAGTATGGATGAGAGAGGGCGTCCCCTGCCGAGATACGCTCTGCCGGATCGAATTTGAGGAGACGTTCGAGAAGATCGATCGCTTTGATGAATGAATAGACTGTACAATTATACTTCGTTTGTTGCTTACCATCTGCAGATGCCTTTGGTAACACTTGTTGTAACGGCATTTTAGGGTAACGAGGGAAAGGCTTAATCTGTATTTCAGGCTGCAGCATTAAAACGGGGGCGTCAAAACTGTCGTCGTTATCTCCCTGAATATGGAATGAAACGTACAGATTCTCTCATCATCTTCTGGAACTGGGCATCCGTTGGTGTACCTATTACTCTCATAATGTGCAACAGCTGATCTGCATTATCACGTCCGCGGAAAAGTGGAGTACCAGAGATCATTTCTGCGAAGATACAACCACAAGACCAGACGTCAATCGAGGTGCTATACGTCCTGGAACCAAGCAGAACGTCGGGTGCGCGGTACCAGAGTGTGACTACCTTTACATTTGTTTACTCTGGGCGGGTGACCGAAGAACAATAGGTATCGTACCTCATTCGAAAATGTGTTGACGGGAACTCCAAATGCTCTGGCTAAACCAAAATCGCCGAGTTTCAGCTCTCCTTTGCGATTTATAAGCAGATTCTGGGGTTTGAGGTCTCGGTGAAGGACTTGATTTTCATGACAGAAAGCGGTTCCTTTGAGTAATTGATACATGAAACTGCGGACGGTAGCTGGATCCAGTGCGCCGCGATCGCCTTGCTGATCCATATACTTCTTCAGGTCTCGTTCGCAATACTCGAAAATTAGGACGAGTTTCGTCTCAGTGTGAATTACATCGTGAAGCCGAACAATGTTGACGTGCTTGAGCTCTTTCATTAATGAAATTTCGCGGATCGCAGTGGAAGGTGTCCCTTCTTCGGCATCGAGGTGTATCTCCTTCAGAGCGACGATCTCATTCGTTGATCTGGATCGGCCCTACAGAGGGATGACTAGCCAGCCCCAGAGGAGTATCGAGGGCCACGAACCTTGAAAACAGTGGCATAAGTTCCCTCGCCTTGGAAATGATAAGAAGATGCAATCATATACAACTGGAAGCATACCTAATTTCTCTAACTTGGTGGCCAGATCTCGTCAACGGCGCGCTATGCTGAAGCATAACCTGAGCTCACCTGGATATAATTCATGTAGATCTCGACAACGGCGTAAGCAAAAGGAAGACAAGGTCTATGAAAGTTGAAGCCTTTCTTATGAAAGTTTACTGGTTTCGGGGTTGTGACCGAATACAGAGAAGGAATGAGACGGAAACGCTACTCGTCGTTGAGCCTTGTTCCCGCTTAATTGAGCACGTGACACTAACAAGTGCTTCCCAAAAAAAAATTGATGTGCTGCAGAAGCTTCAAGCAGTCCAAGTGAGTCTGTCGAGGTCTTTTTTGTTTTCTTGCTGTCTGTCCTAATCCAACTCCCATACTTTTCAACCAGGACGCTATGTCATCTTCAAAGTCAAAAAAAGGGCGTACGAAACCGCCTCAAGGTCGTCCGATGTCCACCTCTGCGATCTCCCAACCCGTAGTGAATGATGCAACATACCTCACAGCTTCATCGTCATTCTCACCCAAGGGAAATCACTTCGCCTTTTTATCTCTCGCTGTTGACAAACATCGCTTACGCGTTTATGACACCGTTTCTGGGCAATCCATCGCGGAGCACATGGTCGATTCGGCTCGTGTCTCTACGTTGTCGTGGGGCAGTATTAGTCTTTCAGAAGCACAACATACCTCAATGGACGTGGGGACGTCGCCGACGAAAAAGAAGCGAAAGAAACGGGATAGTTTCAGTGTAGAAGAAGTTTTGGCAAGAAATGCGATTGAAGTGATAATTCTTGGTCTGTCTGATGGCACTGTCCTCTTTTTCTCTCCAACCCATGGTCGAATTCTACGGACGTTATCACATCCAACGAGTACCACGGCAATTTTATCTGTGGTAGTCGTTGAAAATCGAGATAAAATCTCGACGATCTGGACCTCTGGTGCGGACGGTACAATTCGTCTCTGGGATGCCCAAAAAAATGATATACTGGGCAGTTGGAAAAATGACGATAGAACTCCGTATTCAACTATGGCGGTTCGCCCAGTGGACGAGGAGGGTCGAGTAGACGTGTTAGTCGCTCATCATGGCATTCGTTTATTGTCTACCACGTCGGACTATACGGATTTCCACACCAAAAAACCTTCCCAACTCGGGTCTTTCACAGGTCACGCATCTTCAATAAGAAATTTACAATGGGATGCATCAAAAGTACCATCAGCTCGCTTCCTCTCACTTGCAGAGGCTGATCGCGTTTTGTATATATGGGAAGCCCTAGAAGGACCTTCCATGGAAGGGAGGCCAGTAGCTTCCATTCCCCTAGATTCGGATGCCCGGAATTTCTCGTTATCCATATCTCAACCCTCGCCCGATTCAACGGAGAGGCAGACTCTCCTTACCCTTTCGGCTTCTGGTATAATATCCATATACCCTATTCCACAAGAGCTCTCACCACCCGCGAGCACCATTCGCACGCAACACAACATATCCACTTTGCTGCCTCGTTCAACCATAAGTGTCTCATCAAAAGTCGCTGCCTCAGCATCAAGGATAATTAATGCAGCATTTTCAACAAAGAACAAAGATAGCATACGAATTGCACGTCTCGTTGGTGGTATTCGGCCAGTGTTTGACGTTGTGGTGTGTACTCTTTGCGTAATTGCTTCTTAGTCTAACTGACCGGTCATGACCTAGAAATACTTGGAAACATCCGGAGGATTTATTGAGAACGTAACAATCGATGATGTTAAGATTACACCCGATGAAGCAAATTCGGTAAGTTGAAGACTTCTAAACCTAAACCTCCATTCATGCAGATTTCTGTAGGTCGCATCAACACATCGGTACGCCGAGTCGTCGACTTTAGCAGTGGGTTCAGGGATTGAACTTGGGCAAGACCAAGAGATGGATGACCTCACTGATCGCAACGCGGACGGCGACTTAGACGTTGACCTTGCGGAGCTCAGCCTTGGTCAACGGTTGACGGCGTTGTCAGGCGCAGAAGTGCGAGTGACGACATCTGACAGTGACGACGAAGCAACTCCAAAAGAGTCCATATCGTCAAGGAAAAAAAATCAGAACGAATTGACGATCGTGCCTGCCAACTCGCTTACCCGGACACTCATTCAGGCTCTGCACTCGTCTGACTCGCGCCTATTGGAGACATGTTTGGCACATTCAGATCAGACGTTGATTCGCAATACAATCAAGAGATTGCCACCCCAGCTAGCAGTACCTCTGATAACTGCGTGCGTGGAGCGTTTAGGAAGGGGAGCGAGGGCAGGAAATATGAAGGGAGGCGGCGGCGGAGCAAGTTCGCAAAGAGGTACTGGCTTGATAACATGGGTTCAAACGGCTCTAGCACTACATAGTGGACATCTAATGACGGTGGGTCCAAAGCTCCTTTTCCGTTGTAACCCTACATCGATTTTCTGACGGATAATTAGATCCCAGACCTTGTTGTACGCTTATCGGGCCTTCATGCGACACTTACGTCAAGACTAGCCCTACACGAAAGTCTTTTACAACTCAGGGGCCGACTAGATATGGTTCTCTCCCAAATTGAGATGCGCTCATCCGCCGCACCAGCACCTTTAGCACCAAGAAAAGGAAAAGAACCTTCACAGAAAACCGCACAGGTTACACGATATGTAGAGGGCGAGAGTGAGAGTGAGGAAGATGAACAAATGGATGTAGAGGTTGAGATTGATGACGACGAGGGGAGTGTGGAAGATGTTGAGCTAGGTGGAGAAAGCAACGAGGATGAGTCAAGTGATGAGGAGGATGACGACGACGACGACGACGACGATGACGATGACGATGATGACAGCCCCACCATGAATGGATTTATTGACGACGAGGCTGAGGAATATAGCGAGGAGGAAGATGAGAGTGAATAGATCTTGTATACGTATGCATGAGATAATATTCGCCCTCGGCTGGATGATATACAGATGTCGCCGTCTTCCGCATCGCACGTGTTACAGCCCTTGGGATGTCTTTCTCCGGGTTGCTGGAGCGGTCTCTGACTTCTTCAGCGGAGTCTAGCAATAGGTTCATCAAACAAACTTCAGATACTTAGAGGCCGTGGTCAGACCTTCCTCTTGCGTTTAACAGGGGCTTCTGTATCAGATTCTGTCAAATCTGTCAGGGGGCTCTCACTGCCGTCCTGGAACACAGATTGTCATATATATAGCATCTGTACAGCAACTCACATACCTCAGTTGGCTGTGGCTTTCGTTGTGGGCGCTGCATTCTGTTATTCGCATTGGAAGCCGGTAGCTGTTGGAGTTCAGAAACATATGCTGAAGTTCTACCTCCAACGGTGAGCCATTTAATGGTAGCAGGTTCACCCGATGGCTGGCAACAGGTATACATATATGAGAAGGTGGCAAAAGAGCACTTTAGACAATCTCACCAATTTCAATGTATGCTTTTCCTTCTTTCCCTTTCCCTGCCATTCCGATCAACATCTCGTCTGAAACAGGAGATTACAACGTACCCAACGATGTTTAAATAACCAATGCTCAGGAAATCGACTGTCGTCTGCGTGGACAGCAACAGCAAGCTCGCATACACTCCTTGTTTGATGATGAAGTGCAGTAAGCTGCTCGCTTGATAGCGTATTGCAACGCTGCTCAGGATGTATTCTGGCATTATATAGTATTTCATCTGCAAGGTTTGATACACGAGAAGGGACGAAGCAGAAGTATGAAAGTCGCCTACCAGCAACCCAGTTACCGACCCCTGCACTGAAAGATTGATCCAGGAGTAAAGCTTTGATGGGGCATGACCTTCTCAGGACCAGCGGTGTGAATTCGTTAAGAGTTGGCATCGACAGAATGGGATCGAAACCGAGCTCAGAAATTGGAGGTTCATTCAAAGGCGATGCACAAAGTCGTATACGCCCAAGTCGTCGAGCATCACTGAAAGCTAACTTTGCTGTTGATTCTGTTGCATCATCGATGAGATGCAAAATGAACTGTCGGATTGCAGAAATTTAACCTAAGGCTGATGGGAAGTAAAATTGATACAACCTTAACAAAACGAGGGGGCCACTCTGTTCCAATAGATTTCGGTCCCTCCTTGTAATAGGTCGGACACTCGCCTTGAACCTCCAAGAAGGCATTTAGAGACGTGTTTCTGGTGATTATCCAGCGTTTACCTGCACCATTCCGGTCATGCCAAAATGAAACACAGGCATTTTTCCTTCTTCATCAAGCTCCAAATAAAGACACTTGCCTAAAAATGATATCCAGAGATTTGTTGAGACATTGTGGTCACCATGAATATGAAGAAAAGCACCATATCTCCCAGCGTTCTTGATGATCCGTCCAGTGATTGTCTTGGCCTTCAATCATTTAGTCGTACATACGACTTAAGCGGAATGTGTTATAGCAACATACGAACTCTTCGTGAGTCGTCCCTGAGAAAACGATCGTGTCCTCGACTGTTTCGACCTTCTCAATTCTCTTCCCAGTCCCGAACGATGTGATAACTCGTACAGCGTTTTCCACCTCTAATGGCAGTACACTTGTCCGTCAACTCCGTAATGACTGTATCGCTGAAATTGAACTGACCTGGAAGTTCTGGCATGACGCGAATTGATTACATAACGGATGACGCGTGGGGCTCGGGCCGGTGCATTTATCTCAATTCTTCGACGAGGATGCATGCACCAAGGGCCGTCTAGACGACCTCCTTTTGGCTTGAGGTGGAGATCCTCATACTGGTTCGAATAACACGCGGGCTGGTGTACTCTCTCATAGTCAAGCTACTGACGCCTTACACCAGGAATCTCGACCGGTTTACTTCGTGCATTATCCTCATGCCATTCCAGCTCGATATGGGAATGCCTCATATCTCGTCGGCTGCTTTGCGCCTCCGTACGCCATCCATTTTATAGATTTTATGGTCCATTTCTAGTCTGCAGGCCTTGTTCTGTGTTCGTTCAAATTCTAGCCATTATTGGTCGGTGCTCAACCACCCTATATATAGCAACGATACCCATCGCCATGTTTTCGGAGCGGCATCACGTACGACAAACTCCTTTGATTATTGGTCTCATCATACTTGCTGGCTCGCAAATCATGTTAATGGAAGCACCTCTGTATGCCGTGATGTGTATAGCACGGATCTTGCAAGGTGCAGGGTCATCAATAGTATGGGTGGTTGGCCTCGCGCTGATGTGCGGACATGGTTTGAATGCACATATCTGAGCCTGCCGCTAATGACGATCAAGCGATGCACCTCCCGAAGCAGTTATTGGACGTGAGGAATCCAATATTCGATTTTTTTTCTATTTAAATATCTTTTTTATCAAGGGCAACTCGGAATTGCTATGGATAGACTGTCCGTAGGGTAAGCGTGCGGTGCACGTCTTATCATTGGACATTCTTCCAGCAGCGTGCCAGAACTTTGATAGGTCCGCCTGTGGGTGGTGCCTTGTATTCAAGATTTGGATTCCGTGGCCCTTTCATCTTTGGTTTGGCAGTCACCTTCCTCGATTTCATAGGAAGAATTATTATTATCGAACGGAAAGACGCCATATTATGGGACAAAGACCCGAAAAACTTTCCTGGAAGTGGTGCGCCGGTCTCCGGGAATGATAAAGATACAAACGGCCACACGACCATCGGTACAGATAAAGCTGAAAGGTGGCAATAGAATTACTGCTGGTGCCTCAGGTGCTTTACATCAAGAATTTAGAATTGCTAAGTATGATGACTACTTTGCAATATGAAGGCTGCCTTCCATCTCATATTGCAATGGCAGACAGAAGAATCACTCTGTTTTCTAGCTTTCGAAAATGGAAGGGATGTAAGACGACCGACCTATGTACTCACCACCCGTTGATCTAACTGTCTTTACAGAGACACTAACTGACCAAGCCAAGACGAAACCGACGTCCCTCCTGACCGTTATCAGAAATTTTGCGAAGTCTCCCCGTGCTCTTGTTGCCATCATCAGCACTTTTATATACGGGCAAGTTTTTCTAACCGCTTCTATTTCGTAACCAGCTCAAAATGATCTTAGTGTCGTGCACACGAGCCAAGAGCCTTCAATTCCGCTGCACTTACAAAGTGTGTGAAGGCTCAACTCAGGGAAAGTCGGTCTAGTCTTTCTGGCAGCTATCATCCCCATGCTGTTTTGTAGGTCCTTGTAATCTCTGTTCAACGCTGTCTGGTTTGCTTTTGGACCGCTTAGGCTCAGAATGGATAACTTTCAGCTCGCTTGTGCTACCCTTGCCTTCGAGTTGGTGGGCCATGATGATCATCACCGGGCCCTTGGCATTATTCATCAGTTCTTTCGCGGTTGAAGGTAAAGTTTTGCAGTGAATCTTCTGAGCATGGTTATAACAAGGAAACCCTAGTCTTCTTCGCAGCTGCCGTGGTTTCTCCTCTGATAGCAGAGCTCGCAGTACTCTCCCGAGGCATCGAAGGTGTTGGTTGTAGGGATAAACTTGCCCTCATCGCGCGATGCTCGCTGAAATCATGTGCACAGATGCACATGTATATGGTGCTTTCAATATCGCCTATGGAGTAGGTTCAGCCTGTGAGTTTGATCATCTGGTACGACATGTCGTTCTTTTATAATGTCATTCAGTGGGGCCAGTTATTGGCGGTCAAGTAAGTATTCGTTCACCTTAGTAATTTGAATTTCGACTTGAGGTTATTAGATTTACGACCATGTGCATGGATGGATCGCTCTATGTCTGCTGTTAATTTGTTTGATTATCGTGGCCTCTCCTGACATTCTTCTACACTGGCAGTGACCCATTGTCCCGACAGCTAACTCGTTGGTTAACGGGAGGGCGGGTATTAGTTGAATATTTTTTTCCAACCAACAGTATCCTCATTTTGTAGCCCTGAGGTATATCCAAATAGACGTTACTCAGTACCATTGCTTTCATTTGGATGACAATGGCAGCCTCTCGATTTTGTGGGCAGCACAGCCACCGGTACCTGAACTTCCTCCTTCGCTCCTCCTACCAAACTAGACCAAACTCCACTCTTTTCAGCGAATATCCACACCTCAATCATTTGAAACTACGGGATACCGGACGCAGCAGGCGAGAGCTCGGGACTTGCTTTGGAGAGGCCCCCTCAGCACTTGACAGTGTCAGTTTCCCTCGTCTTCTATGCATATAATTACCCACCTTGATCACCAGCGACTATGAGTGGAAGCTCGTATCCGTCACCCGTGTCTTCTCCAAGATCACCCATCTTAGAAGATAGTCAGAGAGCATCAGCTGGGGTAATCCCACAGCCTACGATGCAAGAACAAGCAGATACACAACGAACCCTGCACCAAGCTTCAGCGGCACT
This sequence comes from Tricholoma matsutake, assembly GCA_026075535.2. Taxonomy (NCBI): domain Eukaryota; kingdom Fungi; phylum Basidiomycota; class Agaricomycetes; order Agaricales; family Tricholomataceae; genus Tricholoma; species Tricholoma matsutake. The sequence goes on along the minus strand of AP026540.1, from coordinate 5,328,486 downwards.
TGAAGCCGCATATCGTCGGATACGCCAAGCCCGACGCAACCTTCTTGAGCTTACAGAGAGGTCGCCTCCTCAAGACCCTCAAACGCGCACGGGCGAACCAAATGATTTTAATCCCGGTTACGAGGCCATCACGCTTACCGGTGAGCAGGACTATGACACAGACGAAGAAGAACTTGCAATGCTACGGGAAAATGCTCCCCAGGATACGCAAGCGCGTCTGAGGCGGTATGAGACTATCCTAGCACTGGAATTCCAAGACACAGATCGCTCCGTAGCCCACGATACAATGCCCTCTAATACCATTGGATCTTTCCCATTGACGCCTTCTCATCCCCGAACCACACATTTGCCATCTTTCAGCTCTCATCTCCCTCCAGGCCACTTCCATCCTCGACGGTCGCAGCTAGAGGGCCAACTTGCACGAAGACGAGAACTCTTACACAATGATCCGACAACCACTATCGGAAGGCGTGTAGCCGCCCGTGAAGCTGGAAGCGCCATTCCCGGATCGTTCATGTCTTCTTGGGACGTGACTTCTGCCCGTTTTATGAGTGCGATTGAGCGGGATATTGAGCAGGTCCGCACCGCAACACGCCAGCGCCGCACTAACCCTGTCAGACCAGAAGTACAACCAGTAGATACGGTGTCTCAGGCTCGTGCGAGCCGTAGCCTAGACGTCGATACGTTACGGAGAGCTGCTCGAAACCAGCCCCTTCAGCCCAGGGCCGCCAACTCTGCGCCGCCTCTTGGACCGCCGGTAGAATCACGTAGGCAGCGGTTAGGCAGAGTTTCCGTGCATCCCTCCCCTCAATCCCCCATGTTGAATCAGTCTAGAAGGCTGTCAGTTCTGTCGAACCTCCCAGTCCAGAACTTGACCACTCCGATGTCAGCTGTCTCTCGGCCTCTTCTGTTCGAAGAGCCCTCAAGCTATATACCAGCTACGGATGTTACACGGCAATACCCTAATTTCAGAGATGAGCAGAATGGTCCAGTTGGAGCAGAGAGGAGTTATGTGATACGAAGGACAATAAATGCAGATGGGGAAGAGCATGTCCATCCAATCAGCTTTGAATGGAGTGACGAAGAGGCTTCACCATGGGTGCTGCCCAGAGGACAGCGGGATGAGCTATTCGTCGATTACATGTCACCACCCAGGCCCCTCCGGTCACCTCCCGTCAGGTATGTCCAACGGAGTGATACTATTCAACACCTTCCGACCGAGGGAAATACGTTACCATCAGGGACCCATCGTAGACGCGGATGGGGTATGTAAAGTATTTTGCTTGATTAATTCCACCACTGAATTTCCGTCGATTCAACAGCTCGGCTGGATCCAGACGGTAATGAAATACCATCCGATGAAGAGGAAGAACTTGAACGTGTTCGCGCCGAACTACGGGTTAATGCGCAGTATCCATCTCGAGGCCCACTTCATTCCAATATTACCGTTCCTCATGAATATGAATCAACCCTTCGTGCAGACAATCTTCCCCGCTCGGGGCTCGATCTAGTAGACCCTGATCTAAGCTGGTCATCTGGAAATACTCCGGACCTCGTTCCGACCGTAGCGTCTCGGATCGAGCCACCGGTGCATCAGCCCGTGTCCCAGCTTTCTCCTTTCTGTGTTAATCCCCTTCCGATGCCGGTCGAGAGCATGGTGATGTGTTCCAAAAAAGTCCAGAGGGATAATTGTCTGCGTACTATCATAGTTGCCAGACATGCTAGCCTTGCTGGTCGGTAAGAAGATGTTTTCGCGAGGACTTGTTTTTTCCATTCATTCTGGGAGAACTACATGCACCGTTCTTGGCTGGGTCTAGGATAGTTATTTCTATCGCTTTACGATTAAGGTATTTATTCGTTATCGATTTATAGACTTCCGAACTTTGTGCCTACCCTATGTGTAGAACTTGGAGGAAAAAGACAACAGGTTTTTGGGTGCTATGTAGAAGTTATACTAGCTCCAAACTGTTATATGAAGGCAAGCGGTTTGGAAATAACTTAATATGCTCGACGACTCAGATAACCGTCGTACTATACAAAATTGGGCCATGGCCAAGAGACTTTAGACATTCTAGATAAATATTCCAACTGCTGGACTTCATACTAATAAGTATACGAAGTTGCTAGTATTTAATACAGAAAGGGCAGACGAGCAACTTGACAGCAGTACGCCAGGCACACAATATAAAGAAGAGGAAGAATCATGAATAAATTTGTAAACAAATCCATCCATCCACGAACAACTCAGGAACGAAAGGAAATAACACCAAGAAATCAACCCCAGCCCCCTCTAAACTCTAAACTCTAACCCTCCCAAGTGATCGGCCCGATGCCAATCCCGGATCCCAGCTTGGAGAGCCACGCTCGGAAGCCCTTCGTGCTAGCGGAACTCTTCACGCTCCCAAGGCTGCGCACGCTCCGCCCAGCAGCGCTACGGAAACTCTCGAGTGAGGGTACATGGCGTAACGACGCCGACGCGGAGAACGTCGGGAGGGAGGAGAATCCCCCCGTTTTCGATTTTGGGTCACTCGTGTTCGCGGGCGACTGGCGTGGTTTGCCATTACGAGTGTACGTTGACCGCGTTTGTGATCTGTAGGAGTGTACTGATCGGATGGAGCCGGATGATCGAAGGGAGGTGGTTGAGAGGGAGTGTGAAGCGTAGGGTGATAGGAGGGTCGATGAGGGCGAAGGGGGGTGTGCGGGGGAGAGCGGGGGAGATTGTAGTTGTGTTTGTGTTTGTGGGTGCGAGCCTAGTGCAAAGGGACCAGAGATGGTCGGGCGCCCAACGCCGGTAGGGGAGGGGGTGAATCGGGAGGGGGTAACAGGAGATTTGCGAGTGAGGCTCATCAGACGCTTCAGACCTCTCGTTTGCTGCCCCTGCCCCTGTCCCTGTACTCCCCCCTGTCCTTCGATCTTCCCTTTCGACTTGAGCATCTCCCTCTCCTTTTCCAGCTTTCCCCTTCCTCGTACACTCGCAGGAGTAGGCGTGCTACACAACTCCCGCATCTGGACACCGCGGAGGTACATCTCCGTGCTCCCCTCGGGTTCCTCCTCGTCATCAAGGCTCGAACTTACGTATGACTCGGCAGAGTCCATGTCCATATCCATACTATCCAAGTCTACACCAATCTCGTGTATGTCGGGCGTGCTAATACTATTCTCGGAGGTGTACTTCGTGTCCTCTTCTTCGATGGCGTCCCAGCACCCTACACCCTCGTGGTAATGGACTGTCGGCACGTCTACAAATGTCACTGACTTGGCGGCAGAACATGATGTACTGATGGAGGTTGAAGTGGAATTTTTGGTAGAGACAGATGAGGCACGGGATAGGATCGATTTAGACGGAATTGGGTAGGGTGGGCGCTCTGGAAGAGTTTCGGAACAGGGTGAAGAAGACGAATAGAGTGATGGAGGGGTCGTGGGTGTTTCGGGTTGCACGGAAGAGGTTGCCGAGGTAGTAGTGTAAGATGAACTGGAATTAGAGTTTGAGGAAGAAGACGAAGAAGACGAGGTGGAATGTGACCGCGACCTGGACGCGGGGGTGTCAGTGGTTACATTTGTAGCGGTAGAAGTGGAAATGGTAGCGGTGTTTGTGGATGTGGACGAGGCGGTAGAAGACGCTGAGGGGTTTCGTTGATGTGATGGTGGGCGAGAAGGGGACTTTGGTGGAAGGAGCGGTGGTATCGGGGCCGATATGGGAATGGTGGATATGGGAATAGGGATCCTGGTGGGTGAGGTGTAGGCCGCTTTGAGTGAAGGGATGGATCGTCTGGTACGGGGCCGTGGACGCAACAATGTAGCCCAAAACGGCGAACCTTTTGGGCTAGAAGGGGGTGTCAACGGAGTCGCGGCGGGTACTGCGATGCTGGGCTTAGGAGGTGAGTGCGAGTACGAGTGTGAGCGTGCCTGTGGTGATCCGGGTGTGTGGTACCCTGTCTGCGGGCGTGGTCTGTTGCGGGACGATGTGGATCGCGTGCGTGGACGAGGGGAAGGAGACGAGGGCGAGGATGCAGACGGAATGCGTGGTTTGGGGTGACGGTAGATCCATTCTGGGTGTTTGGTAGGGAGGGACCGAGAGAGTGGCGTCGAGGGGGAACGGGACGTTTGTGACAGTCTGGGGATACGGGACGGAGAAGCCGGCGCAGTAGTGGGGGTTGAAGGAGAGGGTGGGAGACGTTTGACGGAGGTAGGGGAAGACGGGGAATACGGAAGCTGTATGGACGAGGCTGATGGAGAGTCCACGAGGTGGAAATATCTATTTGTGTTTGGTGCACGGGACTGGACACGTACAGGATGGATGTGGGTGGCCAATGTGAGCTTGGAAACAGGGGCAGGTTTTTTGAATGATGAAGGGGGAGAAGAATTGTTTGAGGTCTCGGTGAGGGATGTCCATTCCAACCTAGGAACCGATGTAGCGGTTGGAGAAGGTGAGGGGATTAGTGTTGGGGGTGTCTGTTGTGAGGATGTGATTAATAAAGGTTGACAAGATGAAATGAAGACTGACCAGGTAGACGTTGTTGGGTGGGTCAGAGTCGTGTAGGACATCGGGAATGCTTGCCGAGTCGAGGTTAAATTTGTCGCGCTAGTAGGCGATTAGAGAAGCGAAAGAAAAAGAAAGAGCAAAAAGGGTACAGAATCCATAGCAGCACTAGCTTGCAACCATCTGAGCTCGTCTATGGACAGAGTGATAGAAGAGGGGGAGTTCTGAGGGAGGGTAAGCATAATATGAAGAGGAATCAAGGGAAAGGCGGGTTACTAGACTCATTGAAGGATTGTAAGAATTTGAAGGGCGGATACGAGTTGGACGGGGTTAGTGATGGATTCTAACGCCACCAGGAATTGGTCTAGCCAGAATTTAAAGGAAGAGAACTGGGCCTTCATAAGAAGTTACCTCGCGATTTACACGTGTTAAGGTTTTGATCGGACAAACCACACCTTCATAATTAAAAAAGAAAAAAAAAAAAAAGAAAAAGAAAAAAAAAGACGCAACTCATGTTATAAACGTGTATCACGTGAGATATTTACAAAGTCTAGAGCTCTAGAGGGTTGGACGTTGCGCGTGTAGACCACTCCATATGCCTCTTGCAGCCTCCGTAGTACTCTCTACATTGCGTCGTTTAAGTGGTTTTATTTTGGCACCCGAAGAGTCTAGGAGAAGTTGGACTTTTTTGTGAATGGCGGTGACTTGGAGCCCTTTTAGTGAGATGACTTTATCACGATTGTTGACTGAATGCGAGTGAGTAAGAGGTAGAGTATATTGATCACTTGATTAACAAACCATAAAAGCCACGGACGATAGGTTCCTTTTGATTACGCTGCTTTACGACAATCTCTACATGTGGGTTTTGCCGTGCGAGAGGTTGAAGTTGATTAAGAAGATAATTTCTGGTATTTGCAGAAGAAGGCCACTTGTCACAAAACTCAAAGACGAGTTTTCTTATCTGAGGAAGAAAAGCAGCGTAACCGTTTGCAGGGAAAGAACGCAGTTGAGCTCTGATAAGCATGGCGCGTGACAGAAGTGTGACAACAGAGTGCGCCTCTTTTTACTTTTTTTTTTTGTTTTCTTTGTTTTCGCGAGTGATGGCAAGAGCGACTCGGTCTTCAACTCAACATGAATCTTCTTCTTCAAAAAAACGGAAACGCTCTGCAGACTCCATTCAACTTCCTCCAGCAAAACAGTTCCGTCCTGAACCCGCCCTTGCCGACTCTCCTATCAACAAGGAATACGCTCAAAAGATCCTGGATGTCCTTGAAATGTATTTCTCTTTCCTTCGTTTTCAGATTTTCTTTCATTCTCCTCTAGGATAGACACTCAAGGTTTATTGGATCGCGTCTTTCCTGTCACAGAACATTCTACTTCTTTGTCTCTACGCTCGCTTCTTGAACAATTCAACCAACATCCTCTCAAAGTACTTCGCTCAGCTGTACAGCATCTCTTTCCAATCTCCTCTCTACCAAGAGCATCTCTTTCTCCAACAGCTCTTCAACAACTTCGTTTCTGCAATCTCGCTCTTTCTCTCCTACACCAAGCCTCTCGTCACACCGTACCTGTGCCACTTTCTCTTACTTCCATACTCCCCACCGACCACGAAATAGAACAAGACTCCCCTACCCATCCTGTATCAAGACGGAAATACGCTCTTCTCCAGCACCTCCCCACTGGCGACTATTGGACTTCCCTCAATTCAGATGCCGCTCTCTCTACCGCTCTCAGAGATTTACCAACTGCCAACGCAGAACTCGTCGCCATCCTCCCTACTCCTCTTGAGACATCCTCCAAGCACGTTCCCAGCCTCGGTTCATACAAACCCTCAAAGCCACTCGCCCCTTTCAAACCATTGCCACCCCAACGTCGCGTCACTACCTGTCAATTTCTCGACTATGGCATATGGGCTAGCTTTGCCCCCGCATTTGATCATGACGCTCAAGTCGTCGGCCCAAGTGAGCTTGGTGAGCTCATTTATAGTTGGGAACAGAGGCGAACAGACAGGATTGCACTATGGCAAGAAACTAGAGAGGGAACAGGTACGATAGAGGAAGTGCTACCGGAACCTTCTCCTCCTCAAGATCTAGATGCCCAGTTGGAGGAATTGTTGCCTCCGGACGAGGTTAAAGGTATAAAGGCGGCACTAGGCAGCTTGCAGCTAGAAAATGCGGTTCAAGAGCTACTGGAGCGGAATAGGAGGGCTCTTTTAAGACTCGAAGAATTGCAGAGGTTGCGACTGATGGCAGATGGTGGTGAGAGTAGTACCGCTACAGAAGGATCGGAGGAATGGGATACCGGTTCGTTACGCCTCTCGTTACTCTTCTCAATTTACTTATTGTTTTACAGCCCAGGGAATTCTAGACTCGCTTGCAGTGTTGGCTTCTTTGCGACCACGCGCCGTCCCACTAGATCCAGCTTTGCAAGATGAGGCAACGTCACCAAACTCCATTATGCCCCCTCCTTCCGTCCTCCACAAGCTTCACCGTACACTTGCTCTAGAGCCCTCGTCAGGGTGGTACGGCACACTACCCCCCACACGCACCACCGCCCTCCGAGATGACACCACCATCAAAGTGCGATCAGGGATGACCCTCCCCACCCCCACTGTCACCACTACCACAACCGCCATAACAGCTACCCCCATACCAGTAACGATTGCACCTGTAACTATGACCACTACATCATTTGCAGGGTACGCTTATCAGTATGGGAGCGGCACGCCCCAGCCTCAGCCTGCCCAGCAGCAGCAGCAGCAGCAACCCTACCGTCCCTCGTCCGGCACCCCCGTCCAAGCCGCTGCTACTACCACCTACACACCATACAAACCCCCATACTACCAGTACACACCTACTCCCCAACAAGGCGTCCAACAGCAGAGCTACTACGGACAACAGCAACAGGGTTACACCGCCGCGGCGTACTCGGGGTGGTACAATGCGTATGCGGGTGGCGTTAACCTCGCTGTGAATATGAACCCTACTACTGTCGCCGCCTCTGGTTCAGGGTCAGCGGGCAGGGGGACACCGCAGCCCCAGACACAAACGCAGACGACGGCGGTGATCCCTACTGCAAATGCGGGTGCCGCCCCGACGACGTATGGTGCGTTCTTTGGGGGAACTCCGCCTCCCCCTGCTCCTACGGGTGGTGGGCCGCTGAAGACGCCGGCGGTGGCGAATACGGTGAGTTATGCAGGGGCACAGGGGTCGGGGGCAGGTGCGGTGCCTACGCTACCTATACATTTGCGGACTGGGCAGCAGCTGCAGCAGCCTTTGCAACAGGGGTCGTATTACGGGGCGTACCAGCCGCCTGTTGCGCGCTGATTTCGGTTGCTTTGTGGTCATGTTTTTTTTTGGCGGCTTCGAAAGAGTGACTGATGTGTTTATACATACGGCTTGTTATTATTGCATATAGTACGATACGAAAGTACGTTGTTACATTTTCGGCAAAGAATATATTATAGTAGAGCGTGAGTGGAATTCGACGGTTTGCGAACGTCGACTGCGTATGTGCTTAAAAGGGCGTTAGCAGCTTTGGAACACATCATCTTCTAGTTATAGTAGCTCGGAAATAAGCTTCGGTTCTAGTTATGCGTCGCTGAGTGACAGGTTCCATTACAATGTAACCGAATAAGAGCTGGGCTAGGAAGAACTTTATTAAACATATATACAGAGTGGCGCTAAAGTTCGTGAAAGTGGCCGTATCGTAACTGGGTCCAGCTCACATCGATGGATAATGAAAAGAAGTTGGTTATTCGAGACCAAACGTATCGCAGGACCATATTTCTTCACCCCATCAATTTCGGCAGTAGTCAAAACACTAGAATTTCGACCAACACTAATACAGTTTAGATACAGAGATGCCAGTGATCCTTCCGGTTCGAGATCCAGAACGCTCTTCCATCGTTAGCATAGACTAAACTTCAGTGCAGTCGAGGCAGAGACGGCTTTGTTCCAACCAAGTCTTTCGAAATTAAGTGTTTCGGACACGCCCTGTCCAGGTCAGAGGCGAAAGAAAAAGTCTATACCACCACGCCAGCAATAGACAGCATAGATAGAGTACCCAGGTCATATGTCCAAGATCGCCAATGGATTTTGTAGGTATCCAGTACAACCTGCAGCGAGTTGGGTTTCAAGTCTCTCAAAGTTCCATTAATTTCGAACACAGTATAACTTTAGGGGCTTTGCACAACGGCCACTTTCATGACATTAACGTCCATGGCCCCACTGTAGCCACGTGCTCGTGGACGGACGATAATCTGGGATGTGAATAGCCAGGCTCTCTTCCTATGCAAGATGAGCCGAAAAGTGCCGTGTAAAATGATGGCAAAAAGATGTCTCTATAGAAAACAAGCGAGCGTGGGTCGAAGAAAGGATTGCTTTCCCATGAGGAAACGACGCTATTGGTCGAAATTGAACCGCATGGTTGCAGACTAGAGAGTTGACAGAAATGGAATGAACGCAGAACTCTGGGGATTTGCCAACTGCGAACTAGGATTGGGTTTCACTTGGAGCAGGCTGACCCTGTAGATGTTACCTGTCCAATGCTGAAGTGCATGAGAACGAAGTGTCAGATCACAGACGGTGCCTATACCTGCTGATGAACTGAGTTCGGGGTGTGCCCGCCGCTTGTGTGCTGGCTGTGTGAGGGCGGCAGATCAGAGAAATTGAGAGGCAAGTTCCGGTGAAGTTTTCTGGAAGCCACGACTCCCAAATAAAACAAGCAAAAACTTACAAAGCATCGGAAATATTAATAAAGAAATAAAAAACTCAAATACTATTACGATAGGCTAACCAATTCCCAGACCATCTCAATGACCTGCGTCTGCTTGAAGAGGAAGAGGGCCCTTACCTTAATTCGTAGAGCACCTAACGAAAAAGTCGAAGATGTCGAGTTCGTGTTTCGAAATCTGGGAGGCAGACCGGTGAATTTTGTTGGAGGCTCCTAAGGGGATTGCCGGAGGAGATCGATGATAAGCCGAAAGGGAGAGGCCATGATGGGAAATCTGTACGAGATGGGGCCTCGAAGATTACGCCTTGGCGACATGGTGTGGCCAACGAGCAAGCTGAAAGACAAGAAAGGCAAAGATAGAAAGCCACGATGTCATTTGGAAGCACAACGTGTATAAGGACGATGATCTCAGGGTCCAAAATGCGTTCCATGAGGATGTTACCAGGGTGAAGGTCAAGCAGGAGCTTAAAAAGCTTGAGACTAGCATGGAACGTGGAAATGCAACGCTCGTTGGCATGCAGGCAATCCTCTCATGCCAACTCGAGCTCCTTGCTCTCGCATCCTCGTTTTCTGCGGAGTTGCAACGTGGATCTAGGAATGAGTTGGGAGAATCACGTCTCCTTGGCAGCTGATGTGATCAGAAAATGGTATATAATATACTCAGGACGGAGGCTGACGGAGGTACATATGTACTTGGTAAATCTTTAGCTGAATCTAATTCTGCGAAGAGAGAGATTATGACAGAGCTTTGAAACTGCCAAAGAAAGTTCATCCTTCATCGTCAGCGGAGAAGAAGGAACCGATTCCGACGGAGAGGCGGTTCTCGATGTTCTCAGGAAAGTATATAACGCACCGACAAGGGCAGAAGCGGTTAGTTTGAACTAGTCAGGTGCCTTGTAGAGGAATCCATTGCGAGGTGTGGAACGTAACACGCCCCGAACAGCATGGAACTAACAGCATGGCATTGGAACCAACAGCAGCGGAGAGACTAAGCAGGTGGGTCTGGTAAGAATCGAATTTCCCGACAAGATCGAAAAGCCAGTAATGTGAACTCGGATACCAAAGCTCAAACCCCCCATGTCAGATCATTGCATATATTGGACAGACTTCTATTGGTTCGGATAAGAATAAGGCAACAGGCAAGCATTAATGTACATTCGACCTCTTGATAACTATTCAAGTATTCACTTTTCATCCTGGACGAGACTGACCAAGTAACATCACAATGAGGATCGCTGCACGCTTCTACTTTCACTTCTTTCTTCAAGTTCATCAAACAATTGCAAACAGGCTAACGAAGCTAACCCTCACTGTTGCTTAGCATCCTGCTCTGCTGCGAAAACAAGGAGGTCGCAGACACGACGGGAGTAACCCCACTCGTTGTCGTACCACGCAATCAGCTTGACAAAATTCTTGTTCAGCGATATACCGGCAGAGGCGTCGAAAATCGAAGAAGCGGTGTGTCCGACAAAGTCAGCAGAGACGAGGGCTTCATCGGTGTACTCGATGATACCCTTAAAGGGGCCTTCAGCGGCCTGCTTAACAGCATCCTTGATCTCGTCGTAAGTAGCGCTTTTTTCAAGTCGCACTACCAAATCCACAACCGAGACGTCCAAAGTGGGAACACGGAACGAAAGACCGCTGTATAAGGGACATCCGAAGGCTTTTAGCTAGTGTTCAGCAGGCCAATTCGCGAAGACATACGTGAGTTTTCCGTTGAGCTCAGGGATGACCTTGCCGACGGCCTTTGCGGCACCAGTGGAAGAGGGAATGATGTTGTTGTTGACGCTACGTCCACCACGCCAGTCTTTGCTCGATGGACCATCGACAGTCTTTTGTGTGGCAGTGGTTGCATGGATGGTGCTCATAAGGCCCTCGACGATGCCAAATTTGTCGTGGATGACTTTGGCAATTGGGGCAAGACAATTGGTAGTGCAAGATGCATTGGAAATCTTGCCAGCAAGGCAAAATAAGATGAATATTCGGAGAGATAAGATATGAAAAGATACTTACAACAGTGTCCTTGGGATCGTATTTGTCCAAATTGACACCGCATACATACATTGGTGCATCGGCCGAAGGAGCGGAGATGATAACCTTCTTGGCACCACCCTTCAAGTGGGCTGAAGCTCTATCAATGTTGATTAGGATTAGTGTATGTCATACGTTAGATTAGGACTAACTTCTCGATTGTTGTGAAGACACCCTAAAATACCCGCAAGTCAGCCCAATGATTTGATGCGGTATTGCAACCGTGACGCACCGTTGACTCGATGACATAGTCAGCACCAACCGATCCCCACTTGATGTTTGCCGGATCCCGCTCGGCAAAGACGAAAATAGGCTTTCCTTGAATCCAGAGCTTTCCATCCTTGGCCTCGATTGTGCCCTTGAAACGTCCGTGGACAGAGTCGTATTTGAACATGTAAACCTATATGGAAGAATCTGTCAATGACAAAGCTTTCGCTAAACGCAAAGGCGAACCATGTATTCGAGATCGATGAAGGGACTGTGAACAAATAAGAATCCGTTCTAAAACGCATAGTGGAGGAATGCATACTCATTTATGGCAACAATATCGATGTTATTTAGCTCGAGAGCATTACGGAACACGATGCGGCCAATGCGACCTGATCCAAGCGAGTTTTAGAACTGTAAAAGAAACGGAGAGGCACTCACCAAAACTGGAGATTTTATGAGTTTAGGTTAGCTTTTAGGAGAAAAAACGCACCCATTGATACCAACTTTGACCTGGAATAGAGGATTAAGATGGACATGGAAAACAAGGAAGATTACTGACTGCCATGAATAAAAAGTTGTTCGGAGGTAGAGAGAGAGGAGGACTAATGCAGAGGTGAAAGACTAAGACTGGTTTTTATAAGTCGCACTTGGATCGGAGATTACGTATCGATTCGGGATTGTCGACAATCAAACGTTTGTAAGTATCGCTATAGTCGTAAGATCTTTATGGGCATAAGTAAAATATTTTGAATGATCCTACTCATAGTCTTTCACGGCACCATCTCAAGTCGATAGCAAAAGATCCAGGTAATGGCCCTTCGAACGTTCACTATACGCGTTCCTGCAACATCTGCCAACATCGGACCAGGTTTTGACGTTGTGGGATTATCCCTCTCTCTACACTTGACTCTCACAATCACTGTACCCGTTACACGGCCAGACTCTTTGTATCAACCACCATCCATAACCTATGCTGGAGAAGGCGCGGATGGGGTACCCTTGGACGCCTACAAAAACCTTACGACACGTGTAGCACTCTACGTTCTGAGATGTCATCGCGTGAAGTACTTCCCCTCACACCTCAAGATCCATGTAAACAACGAAATTCCATTTGGACGGGGCTTAGGCTCGTCTGGGGCCGCTGTCATTGCAGGAGTCCTCTTGGGAAATGAACTTGGGAAACTGAACCTCTCCGTTGAGCGGCTCCTCGATTTCGCGCTGATGGTCGAGCGACATCCGGACAACGTCACAGCAGCGTTGGTGGGCGGATTCGTGGGATCATACCTAAAGGAGCTCGGCGAAGAAGCCAGCGAGGCTGCCAGTGTGCCCTTGAGCGAGGTTTTACCAGAATATCCTCCCGATGTTGATGAAGGATGGGGAATGAATCCACCAGCGCCACCCTTTGGCATTGGTCATTTCGTGCGTTTCGGCTGGTCGGAGAGCATCAAAGCAGTTGCTATCATCCCGCGGTTCGAACTGAGTACGGCAAGAGCGCGAGATGTATTACCCACAATCTATACACGGAAAGACCTCGTGCGCTGCTTTTAGATTGTGCAAGATCGAAAAGTCCTGATGTGCTCTTTGCAAATATAGGTGTTTAATCTTCAACGACTCGCGGTTCTGACAACCGCGCTAGCACAATCGCCGCCGGACCCAGGGCTCATCTATGAGGCAATGAAGGATCGGGTCCACCAGCCATATCGGAAAGGTCTTGTACGTTCATTCTCTCTGTTCCCGTGCAGCCGGTGTGATGTTGTCGACCCAACACCACAGATCCCTGGTTTACCTGAAGTTACTTCACGTATCACACCAGATACTCATCCGGGTCTTTTGGGCATCTGCCTTTCGGGGGCTGGACCTACCATTTTAGCCCTTGCTACTGATGGATTTGAAGCCATCGGTGAAGACGCTAGAGCTATATTCAAAGAGAAAGGAGTCGAAATTGATTGGAAAGTACTGCAAGTGGTTGGGGGCAGTGTTGTTCAGGCTGGGCCTTAGATCCATCTTGCGGTGGAGAGTAAAATATTACGCATTTGTAGTTATAAAAAGTGGCATATATATCCACAATTAGGTATCATGAAAGGGAAGAATGGGTATCTACATGGCTAAGTCTGAATCTAGTCTCTAATCAGCCTCCAGCAGTCAGGCATACTGCTCTCATCGAAACAAGTGCTCCAGCACTGGTATCGAATGGCAAGTCTATTGTGAACAACACATCGCTACGGTCGCCGTTGAGGTAAACTGGTAGGTTCACATGGCCGCTCCGCGAGTCTTCATCGAATTGGACCCAACGGATTTGCGAAGGATCGAGCCTCACAGCATCACCGTTATTCGAAACAAGCTTGTCTGCCTCCCAAGAGGCGCCCTCGATAACAAGGCCTATGACAAGGTTTAATTAATGTTGATTCGACCCGTTCACAACGCAGAGGACTCACCATCGACTATGAAGGCCCCAGGGTCACTGACGCATCCGATATCGAGTCGTAAATGTAAAGTTTCCAGGCTCCATTTTTTGCGATGAGCAACTGCCTGTCTTGTGGCCGTGATATAGGCCTCCGGATAAAACAGCCCCCCTAGCCATACTTCGATGTTGTTCAGATTGTCCATCTTGGCTATGTTGTCCAGCTGTGCTAGTCGACGAGCCAGGTCTGCGATCCATCCAGAAACAGCCACCGTCTTATTGACTTTGTATCGTCGCCAGTGGTCGGGAATTGTACCTATTGAATGTCGGCAAAAGGGGTAACACTGAAGAATGATGATTCACCTTTGGTCAAACAGCTCATCAGCGTGCGGAGGTGATTTGTTTGCTTCAATTCCGCTCGGCAAACCTTCACAACATCCGCGAGATCTTTCCTGACTTGTTCTAAGAGCTTTCGTCCAACTATACCTTCGCGAGAGAACAGGCGATACAGTGGATCCGATTCTCCCGATTGCTTCGCCAACGTGCTAAATGTCTGGAAAAAAACACTTCAGAGGCACAAGTGGAGGGAGGCAGCGAGTTATTCATACAGTAGGTAGTTGGTCCAACCACTCTCGGCAGCGTTCTAGCAGCGTACGCATCCAAGCCGGTTGTTGGAAGCTCTGTGACTTGACAGCAGTCGTAGAAAGAACTCCTTCGTCGTCATCTGCCAGCATTCGCATCTTGCGAAGTTTCCCGAGAAGTTCATTACCTGGAGTAACATGATTGAGTATATTCAAAAAGGAGAAACCTCTTTCACTCTTACCTTGAGCAACAGCAATTACACGTTCCGCTGTAGGCGGAAGGCTTAGCCATGATGGGGGTTCATGATCAGGCAACGCGTGCACCCAGGAGAGGAAGTGTTCCATTTTTGTGCCATCTGGCACTCCGAGGAGTTGACTTCCAGAGATACTGGACACGAGATTGAAATCGACGTTGTACGCCGCTGAGGTGAATAAGCCGTCCACGAATGCGTCCAAAATCCTCTGATCGAAGTCACTATCAACTCTTCCCCCATAAACCGATTGTTTAATAAGAGTTCGCAGAGCATCCCATGGAATTGTAGCTGGGTCGATGTTTGTCCGTCCTTTTGACACAGTATTCAGCCAGCTGTCGATTGTGCCAAATGCAGAGGACATGTCAGAGTCATTAAAGTCGTAAGTCTTGCTCCAACCCAGCGGAACATAACGAAGACGTTCTTGGACAATGGCATGGAACCAGGCAAGTAGGAAGTAAAGTCGTATCTTCTCAGCTGGACCTTGGGATAAACGCGAGGACTGGATGCTGCCTAGTGAATCAAGTAAGTTGGCTTTGATACCAGGAGGAGGCTCATTCATGATGAGGCGGGACTGGCGTAAGATGTTCACAGGAATTGCCGGGTTAGCTTCCATTGTAAGGAAAAGCCTGAAACTATGATGGGGATTCAGGGTCTGCAATTTCTTCTCAAGTTGGCCCAGCCAGGAGGGAGCCAAGTGGACGTTTTTCAACAAAACCCAAGTTCCTTGGCGTGATGCAGTCGCAATTGCTTGGTCTGCTAAAGTGAAGCCCTCTTGGGATCCCATGGCTACCGAGGTTGAACGAGCTCCGGTTGCCTTGATGAGATTTTCAACGCGATAACTTGCATCGTAACCAGGAACGGAAATCAACGCGATTGGGGTGGAAGCAGGAACCTCATCTGAGACCATCGCCCCAAGGTCAAAGCTTGATTCCACAGATAGGTCTGTCTCAAATACTGTCCTGACATAGAGCGCCGTTGATTGTAATAGGCGGTCTGGCCTGAAACATTTGATAATTAACAAGGAACGAATGGCTTCGATGGCAGCTAAAAGGAGCCATCATTGAGATGTCAACCAGTGACTGCGAGAGACGTACGTGTACCAGGTTCCCATGGCGTAGGAACGTCGTTTTCTGGAGAATCCGATTGCAAGAAGGGGATCCACTCGCTTTCGTGTTCTAGAATGTGTGCTAGGACAGGTTTGAACAAAGATTGTTTCGAAAAAGTTTCCAGACGAAGCAGTTGCTCCGGTGATAACGAGGGAATCTGGTGGCTAGATGGAATGGCATTCGCAGAAGTGGCAATGCCTTCCCCGCTTTCGAGAAGAAATTCGACTTCATCACCTATTTCCTCCAGACCTCGTAGTTTCACCTGCGAAAGAAGAACTGCCAGCATAACGTTATCACGATGGAGCAGTGCTCGCGATGTCCGTTTGTAAACCACGAGGAATAAGTCATTCAACAGAATGTCTCTGCGGAGGTTGTGGTCGCTCACGTTCTTGAGATTTGGGTTGTGATGAAGGATATAGTCAAAGATATCGAGGAAGAAGCGAAGGGAAAACTGGTAGAAATGATTCACCAGACTTAACTGCTCAAGCACGAAATATACTGAGCTGCACGCTTGGGCCAGAGGCAGATACTCCGCAGTGACTTGCTCCACTTCCTTCATGATAACGTCAGTTTCTTCAACTTTGTGCGTGATCTCGGCTGCTTCTCGTTTCAATGTCTCAAGCGTATCAATTACCTTGTCATCGTCGAGGATATTCCCTGTGGACTCATTGAGAGCCTGAAGGAGTAGCTTTTCGAGTGTCCGTAGGCGAAGCCGGAATTCTCCTTGTACCTTCATGAGGTCTGTCCGCTTATGCTCGGTGTCGGGTCGCTCGACCTTCAGGACTTGATCGAGTGATTGACTTTGAAGACTGCTGCGTGTCATGGTGAAGTTGACAAACGTCACGCGACTGCAAATATCAGGTGAAAATTCAACGGAGGGATCCCGTGTGGAGAGGAACATTGTGAAGGATGGGGAGAAATCAATATCTTGACTGCCAAGCCGGATGAGGACTCGACCACCAGTTCGACGAATTTCCTTGTTCAAAACAGCATTGAGGATGGGATCGAGGTGTTCCACATCTTGTATCAGAAGTGGATTGCCGAATCGAAGGGCGCTTTCCAAAACTTTCAAAAAGGCCTCGTCAAGGAAACTTGTTATCGTGATTTTTCGGTCTTTGTACTCGTTCAACAAGAAAGTTGTGGCTTGGCCGGTAGGATCGATAATCAGAGGATAGCGGTTGAATCGTTTGAGCATGATTGCGTTCTCAGTAGTTAGGTTGTCCGAAGGCAAGGACTTCGACTGCCAGCTTAATCGGTCGTCGGCCGTAGACAGATACTCCGTAAACGAAAGTTCTGGTTTGAACTTCACGTTCGCTTCCGCCAAATGACTGGACCAGTCTTGCCACATGACTTCCCGGTAATGTTGGTCGAAGAAACCACCATAGGCCAAAAATGCTGCAGAAAGGAGGACATCACCAACAATTGTGCTCATTTCTGCGTCAAAAGTGCGACTGCCAGATTCCCACCGGCTTCGCTCAGATGATAAGCTCTCCAATAGCTTCATGCTACGATCGACCTTGCTTTGGACGCGCTCCATTTCTGACTTAATTGCCTGAGTTTCACTGATAAGGAGTGCATACTCGTCCTTATATCTAGCAATCTTGGCTTCGAGCTCGGCGATCATGTTTATGATCTGACCGGCCTGCTTTTTTGTGGTCTCCGCCTGTTCTTCTAGGGATTGCACTTCATTGCGCAATGGTTCAACCTTGTCGAGGATCTCCGAGAAGCGTACTTGGGCCAGTACCCACTTGACGAGCGGCCCGCAAGCTTTACTCGCATGCTGTACAGTTTCGAAATTGAATGCCTGTCGACTGAGGTAGTCTTTCTTCATTGTGTCACGTAATTGCTTCGTCATTTGCGCCGTCGTGTCAAAGTTGACGATACGTTGAATGAAGTCATCACGACGGATAATGCCCTGGATGGTGCGCCAACTGTCGATTTTGTGGCCGAGAATGGTGCAAACGGACTCCATCGCCATTTTGACGGGGACCGGAGGGTTTGCCATAACGCGAACCTCCTGAAGGTGCTGCCTCTTGATGTTACTCACCGCAGACTGAGCGTCAAGAACGGCAGGTTCGGCGTCAGCAAGGTCAGCCATCACTACGGCTCGACGCTGCTCGATATGGCGGTCTTGTTCCACGAGAGCTGCTTGAATCTCAATAGATGCAGCCTTCTTTTGTTCGGCCTCCTGCTGGTCTGCGACCATGCGTTTGAGCTTCTCATTAGCTTCAGCGTCTTTCGCTTCCAGCTGTGAACGTTTGATCGCAAGGCTTTTTCGAAGCTCTTCGACTTGAGTCACCGTGTCTCGCAGTTTGTCTAGACCGACATGAAGATGTCGTTGCTGTTCTTCTAACTCGTCGCGCTTCTCCGTATAGAGCCTCACGTAGTGATTGATACTAGGCAAATCAAAATCGGGTATCAAAACATATAATCGTTTACTCACAAGTCCAAATAATGTCTTGGTGTCACATAGTTATATCGTCCTTGCCGACGGCTCAGACGTTGATTGATCTGGTGTAGTGAAGAATGGACGTAAACCAAAGCGTTGACGACAGCTGTCCTATGCAAAGGAGGCATGGAAAGACCACGGTAGGCGATTGGGAAATGAACGGGTGGGTTGTAGGAAGGAAGGTCAAGATCGAGAGTGTGCGTGAACTCCATGCCCACTTGATAGAAAGCTTGATCGGACCAGTCACCAAACCAATCCAGGACGCAACGATTGAACAAAGCTGGCGAGGTAGCGGCTCTCGATGCCAAGCCATTTTCCGGCGGATTCATCGTAAAGACGACATGAAGATTTTTTGCGACTTGTTGCGTGAACCAACGGTGAAGTTCCTCCGGTGAATCCAGCATCAAACCATCACGCTGAGAGCCTTCTTTGCAGGCAGTCATCAACGCGGCATGTTCGTCTCCTTCGAACAAACCAGGAACTTCTGCGTTCGCAAGAAGGGTGTTCATGCGTTCCAAGAACCCGGAATCGAGAACGTTTGACTCATCCATAATGAAACATATCTTTTCGCCCTTACAACCTGCACGACGAAGAACAGTACGCAGATCATCATCAAAGTCTTCACCCGTGTACTTATTGGAGACCTTGATCTGGAAAATACTCAAACCATTCATCCAAGCCACAAATCTGGATAACGTTGTCTTCGAAATGGTGAGAACAAGTAGAAACACGATGGGTTTCAGATATTTACCTTGCCACTACCACTGACACCAATGAGCAGGAGATGACCCTGAATCTGACGGAATACACGATCGATGCGCAAGACATGGTCAAGAACATCGTTGAAAAGGACGAGCGGAACATCCAATTCTTCCTCGTAGAAGACGCGAAGTCGCGCTTTCGTATACTCACGAAGAGTTTCTCGATCGACTGGTATATAATGCTTCGATGTCCAGTTCGAGAACAAAATTGGACGGTGGAGTGCTTCGTCGCGATTGATGGTTGGGAAAAATTCCAAGGCTGCGGAGTCGGTATTCTCATCAGTCCATGTCTTCTCTTCTTCGGTGACGAGTCGATCCTGGAAAAGGCGTAGTGCCTCATGCGCCCAGACCCGAACGAGCCCCTCCACAGAGAGCGTTTCAAGCGGCCGAATAGCCTCATAAATACCCCGTACCCAGCGGGTCAGCTCACGAGGACTGTAAACATAATGCGCTTGTACATCCGTCGTGAAACGTTTCTGTGATGCCAAGTAAAATGCCACCATAGCATCTGTAAGTGGCTCGGCATACGCTCGAAGATTCGGGACGACTTTAAGAGCGGCACGATTGTAGGTTCCATAAATCTGTTTCAAGGAAACTTCGCCAGGGTAATCGACCATAACCAGGGGGGCGTGCCGCAAGAAACGATGACTTAAGGGCACACGGCCAGGATCAGTTGGTGGATTGCAAGCACCGACAAATTGAATACGTTCCAACTTGACCCAGGACATATCACTAGATCGCCAATAGCCCCCGCATTCCACAAGCTGACGGAGGAACGATATGACGCGCTGGGTTCCATATTTATCAGTGGCCGGAAGGTTGATCTCGTCACAAAAGACCACTAGCCAACGGCCAATTTGGACGGGAGCGAGAATGACACCGTTCGGAGTTTTGCGATATTCACAATATTGCTCAAACGTTTTGAGGATAAGTTCAGGCGTTGTGGCACTTGAGAAGTTCAGCCCCACTACCTCCATATCGGGAAGTTTTCGGAGGGCACTGAATAACGTCATGGTCTTTCCAGAACCTGGGGGACCGCAAAGCATAAGAGGCTTGTGTTCCGACAGCCACGAATACAACACTTCCTCGTGCCGGACTGTGTCCATCGTTGGAACGACTACATCTGCTGCAGTCACAGCATGCGCCTCGATCTCGATGACCGGAACCTTGGATTGCCATGCGGACCATTCACCGTTAGACACTTGAACATCATAATCGATGAGCGAAGAGCCAGGAGCTAAGGGCGGCAAGTCGATCCCCGTTTGTTTACGCAAAAAGTCTCCCATTTCCGCACGGAGATCTAGCTTCGCATCACCAGAGAACGCCCAGATGATACTCACCAACAATCGTTTTGTAACATACTGCTCGACACGTTCCGAGGCTAAGGGAAAGTCAGAGTGCTGGAAGTTGTACTCTATGACATTGCGAACGGTCTTGTTGAGAAGGGAGAAAAGGGTGTTGAGCGCACGTGTGACCGTAAAGTCCATGATATGTTCGATGGACTCCGCAAATACTAAAGCCGAGCTAACCAACTCATCATCTGCAAAGTATCGCTCGAGCATAGCAGCTATTTGTTTCTGGGTGACGAGGTTCACAGAGGCAGTCGTGTCCGATGCCGAAGTTTCGATGCGACGGCTTAGTATGTCATTTGTGTCTTCGTCATCCGCGTCAAGCGGGATTGATGCAAGAGTCGATAGGTAGTTGCGGTAAAGCATAGAGGGATCAATAACATCTTCACTGAACCAGATCATGCCGCATCGACTGACAGTTGCCAAAGTCGCATATTTTAGATGTTCCACTTCAAACATGATGCGAACGTTGGGAGGAAGGTTGAGGCGTTCTCCATTGGGAAGTGTTAGTAGTTTGTTGTCATCCAAAACACTAGAAAGTCTTAGATGAATATAGTACATGTTGTGAATAGGCTCCACTTACCTATTCAAGTTTTCAACCCATTCTGGATCTACGTCGCCGTCAAAAATAATCCAGTGCCTCTTTCCACTTTCGCCACGCACGTCGTCCACAATCTTACGGAGTATATGGGTGAACAGACCGTCATTCCACTCTCGGGTTGTCTGATCCAAAGTCCCGTATAAGGCGTCTTTGTGCATGGCCTTAGGATCGATGACATATGCAACGCCCTCGATACCATCTAAACGCTCCAGAGCAGCAAGGAGAACTTGCCACGCATTTGTCTTGCCACTGCCTGAAGGTCCTACCATCATCAAACCATGCTGGATTTTTTGAATCTGGTAGAGCTGGAGGATTTTCGAGATCCACCGTTCCCCATCTATTAAACGACGCTCTGCGCAGACCTTGAGAATTTGTTCACGTAACGCTTCTAAGTCCACAGGGAAATAGTCGACACCAGGGAAGACGTCTGCTAGAAGACTATCAAACGCGGGTTAATCCTAGTGCAAAGGGTGATAACTCCACAGACCTTGTAAGCAAAGGAACGTCGTCCGCTACTAACTTAGGAACGATGGTCTCTGTAACACTCTGAATCACGATGATTTGTTCGGAGATGTTGTCAGATAGCCCAAGAGCATCATCTCCGCCGTCTTCAGTCGCTCTGGTACTTAGTAAACGTTCGCGTTTCAATATGCCAGCACTAGAAAGCACGGCCTTCAGAGCACGGAGACCAAAATCATAATGAGGCTGAGGCGACAGTTGCTCGTCGCAGAGATTGAAAAACGGGACAATTTTGGAAGCAAGAGACTCCGCAGTACGGAAACCCTGAGAGAACAGCATAACCTGAGCAATCAATTCGCGATCTGGTCGTGTCATCGCCATACTAGACATATAGAAAAATATCGATATTTATATATGCTCTCGAAAGATGCGAGGACTCACGGCCTGAAGAGTTTTGTCAAGTTTGGGGGTAACTGTGAACGACCAGCATAGTTTGGGTTCGTTGTGATGAAGATACCTGAATAAATTATTCAAACCGAGGATAAACAGGATTGATGGAGAACATACCAATATTCTTGTTGATCTTCAAGTTCTTCCCGACGAGCTCAATTTCGGTATTAGGGTTCTTCGCCAACGAGGCCAGACCCTGCTGGATGCTCTGGACCTGCTGTGATACTGCGCTAAGGATTCGTTCTTCCAATCGATTGAACTCATCAAAACAACCCCAGGCTCCAACTTGGCACAAACCAACAAATATACGACCCATTGCCTGAAAATCGAAAGTTTCATCACAGCAGAACACCAGGACAAATCGCCCAAGCTGGACACCTAGAGCCTTGACAGATTCGGTCTTGCCTGTGGGCGGATTTAATTCTTTAGAACATCAAAATAATTTTTATAAGTAAACTACATGCCTGTTCCAGCAGGACCGAAAGGTGCTCCACCGAGTTGATTATCTAATGCTTGCGTCAATGTCAAGTAGACTCTGTCAGTAAGCGGTGTTTGCACAAGGCGATCAGGGACGCCGAGGTATTCCCACCCATAAGGAAAAGATGCGTCCGCAACCTTGATAGCCAGTCGATCCAAGGGGTCATCAATGGCATTATTGAGGTAAAATCGCATTTGGTACAGCCATGTAAAGCGTTTGGGATCAAATACGCGCTGCTGAATGAGGGTCCGGATGACATCACGTTGATGTACAAGCTCGGTTATAAGGTGCTCGCATTTACGACGAGTGACGGGACTTAATTCCCGCAAGACAATGTCCGCAAGCAGGTCTAATGCTTGGAGCACTGTATCCAAAGGACCGTCTGGAGCTTCACCAGCTTCTAAGGAATTTTCGACAGACACCGTCCAGGCTACTTGAACAGCCAGAGTCACAAGCTGAGCCGGAAATTTCTCCATCCAGGGCATTAATTGATCGGTCGTCAGCTTAGACCCAGTGACATAGAAAGCTTGAAGTTCTGTTACCGCCTCTGACAACAGGTCTGCAAGGGATACTCGCATCATGGACTCCAGCTTGGCCAACCAATCATTGATCTTCGGATAGTCTTTCAATAAGATTGGTTGTGAAAAGGGAACTTCCTCCCCCTCTCTTGATGCCATTCCCTGTATTTCTGTCAAATCGTCGTCCAGCTTTATCGTAGAGATGCCCGCAAACATTTTCTTCAAATGTTTCATGATGCGAAGGATGTCTTTGCTATTGCCTATGATCTCAAGGAGGTCTTCGTCACCTACAAAATAGAAACGAGGGAACGAGGATCGTTCTCGCTCTAAATATTCTCCTAGGGCCTTTTGAATCTTGTTCAGTAGGTCGGCCAGACGCTCCAAGCTTTTCTGAATCCCCTGGATATTCATTACGTCGAGCACGAAAGGCGATTTGTAAACACGTTTCATGACGGTTAAGAATTCAGAATTGATGTTCTGGAAGCGCGAGCTTTCAACGGGAAGCAAGTGCTTGATGTCTGCGCTGCCGGAAAAAATGCCTTCTAAGTAGACCCACTGGCGCTGCACATCGATCCAGACGTCTAAAAAGCCATGATCAGGACATATTGTGTGACAAGTCGACCAACAACTTCACCAAAGAGAACATGAATCCTGTTGAGCTTCTCTTCCCATGAACCTGCCTGAATCAATAATCAGAAGCTGAACACAGCTAAAGCTTGAAAAAATGATCCGACATCTTCTTCAAAGACTATAGGAAAGAAGACACGTCAGGGGTGCAACACGGGATAACGAGCAGATTGACCTTTATAATAGGGAGAGAGTTTCATTGCGGTGAGAGAGTTCAGGTTCTCGCTGCACTTGTTGAACAAATCGTCCCATCCTCTGCTCAGGTCATGAATACAGATGCTGGCCGATCTAGAAGAATATCTCACCTGATAAGCCGACACTTATTTTGGTAATTGACCAGGTCTAGGGTATAGCTGGTCCAAGTTTCCTTTACTTGTTTGATATACTCTTCCAGCGCCATCTAGATAATCGTGAGTGTTTAGAAGTTGTTCGACAATATTGATCACACCTCTCCTTGGGCCTGGATGATGACGTCCTTAATCAAGCTCTCGTTCTTTTTGAGATCCATGTCGTACACATGCCCAAGTGTCATCCTGCGTTTGATATTAGCAATGACACCCGAACACAGAGACAGTACAGGCATACAAAGGCAAACTTATCTGCGAGGGCAGCCTAAGCGTCTTGAAAAGCTGTTTCCAATGCCTGTCCTTCAATGCCTCTGATTTGAGCTCCGAAACGATGGTGTTTGATTTAAGGAGTCCTTTCAGAACGTCCTGGACATACTCGAAGGCAGCATACTGCCTCATCCTGGTGGGCATGTCCTTGGTCGAGCTCAAGAGGCCATCGATCTGCTGTCTCAACTTCCTTGGCTGTACAGTAGCCCACGATATTTCACGCAGCTCATTTATTTGACTCCATATACCAGAGAGCGCAGTCCACACTGCCTTAAGGTCGCGTAATTCCTCGAATACCGGATCCAAGCGCGTGTGTCGGGTCAGCTCCAGGTCAAGGGCTTCTTTGGCTCGGCAAACGAGGTCATACTCCTCTTTAACGCGGTTGAGTTTTCCCTCGAATACGTTTATGGCGTTCATCGCTGTGTCAGCTCGCATGCTTCCTTGCACTGGACGGGTCTGTTCCCATTCTTGCAAGATATCTGCAATCTTATTTTCAACGATCTTATCTTCGGCAACTATTTTCAGTTGAAGTCCCGCTGAAAAGAGTACATGCTAAGTATTAAATTTTCGCTGCTCCATCAGACTGATTAAGAGCTTACCGAGTTGTTCCTGAATAGAATCATTCTTTCTCTTCAAAATTTCATTGTATGCACTCCATTCGCCTCGAAGTTGGTCGCTATATAGCCAATCGTCGGAAAATTGATATCGAAATCGTTCCAAGGTCTTCTCTCCATTAGCACAGAGCTCAATCATAGGACCCCATGTTTTAGTCTTCTTCTTCAGGTCTTGCACAAACGTGATAAAGGTAACTGCAGCCGCCGTTGACGAGTTAGCTGGAGCGAAAGCCTGAATATTACATTAGATGTAGTATGCCGCGGGTAGAAATATTGAAAACAGACCTCCATGAGTGTGGACGCGTCAGTCCAAAACAAACGTTGTATGGTGGTCAAGTGGCCACGTGCCTGACGATAAACCCTAACCTCAGCTTAATACTTCAAGTTGATTTGTTCACCGTAGTCCTCGTTCTCGAACTCCATATTCGCCATCATGTCAGGTCGTCAACAACGTGTGATGGTTCAACCCATCGTAAGCCGCAGTTTTTATATCCCGATTCCTCACTCATCGTCCCACAGAACGTAATATTCAAAAACCTTCAACAAGTAAGTATTGTATTGTCCAACCAGTTGCAATATGCCTTATCACGATTTCAGAAAACAAAGATCGTAATCTGGCTATATGATAATATTGAGATGCGCATCGAAGGACGAATTATTGTATGTGTGCTTCGATCTAACTTTGTGGCCCATCATGTGCATTCAATTTTGCATGATTGTTTCGTGTCCTCTTGGCTACTTTCCTGTCGATTCCATCTCATCATTCACTGATCTACGGCCATCTTCACAGGGATTTGACGAATTTATGAACATAGTGTTAGATGATGCCGCAGAAGTGTATGTGAAGGATGTAAAACCACGGAAAGAATTAGGTTCATGCCCAGTCTCGTCTCGACCTACTCCATATTAACTCACGTTTCTAAAGGCCGTATCCTGCTGAAGGGAGATAACATTACACTGATACAACAGGTAGTATGATTGCTGAAGTTGTGTACACTTGTAACAAAAATTCAACTGGAGTTTTGCACTCCCTGTTTGTGTATGCTCTGGTACTTGTTTCCTAATATGACACTTACTATCTATAGATTGTATATGGGCAATAAGCGACCCAGGTTTAAAGACTGCCGACACAGTGGACATTCTGCCTGGGTAGAAAGTTCTCATCAACACACCAGTGTATTGTAGTGCTGAAGGTGGACATACCTTTTCCCTTCCCCACCCTACAATGCAACTCCAACAGAACAAATGGCCACATTCTGTGGAGCAGCTATCCGTCCTCTCCTCTAAACACAATGTGCAATTTCTTGCAGCTCTGAATGCATCTGGGATTGAAGCCACATCCAACATCGTCCTCTCGTCTTCCTCGGCAGGCTTCGCAGGTTGGCCTTCTGGATTCTCTGGCCCGAGAAACGATAAAATGGGGCGGTCGTCAAGATATGTTTCGCGTGAATTGGGCACAAATGCGGTTCTCTGCCCTCCGGCACTTAATGAAAGCTGAGACTCGGACCAGTACCTCCGTAGGGTTGTGATGAAACGATGCACAAGTCTGGCAATGAGGAGGATCCCAAGTAAAGCGTAAGAGGGTGGTCTTGTATGCGGATTTTCTGGAATTGAAGATAGCTAACGGGATGTGAAGGGTGTGAGACATCCAATAATTTAACTGAGGTGCACATACATGTCGAATCCCAAACAACCTTTTGACTATGTCATAATATGTTCCTCTCAAATAAAAAACTGCAAGATTAATCTCTGCAAGCACTTCCAGTCCAACGGGTAACATTTTCAACAGTTTTCCGATGGCTGGATAGCGTTCGCCGAACGATGATGTGCTGCCCCGTCGGCCAAGGACATACGCCGATAACGTTGGCAAAAGGATGAGGGCCACGCGGGCACGGGACGAAGGTGTAGAATAACTAAAAGAGGAGTATTGCCATATATCGGTGTATTCCTCTCCGAGTGTCTGCGTTGCTGTACAACCCATTGATCACGATAAAAACCGTAATAACATAGGACACACCTCGTCCAGTCGTAAACCCGTAATACACAAGTTTTATCAACAGGTCAACTTCTTTGTCCCACCTGGTCAACCATCTTGTCCCTATGGTGTTGTTCAGTCTTTCGTCCACTCCCACATGAATATAATAAACCAACCAAACCATGAGCGAAGAACATTTTCCGCCTGGTCCCTCAGAGATGAAACATGGTATAAATCCCGTTGATTCGCTCGGACTGTAGATATTTGTGTTATATTTTGATGAACACCTCTTCACATGAAAACGCACTGATTTGAGCTTGTTGCGCGCGAGGAAAGGAGGGTAAGGACATGATCGAATATTGCAGTGTAGAGCTCGTGACCATCTATTTTTCTACTCGACAAGTCAAGTCGAAGGCAAGCGCGGACCATGGCAGCTGTGCCGCAACGTCACGAAGGGCCCTCTGTATGGCAAAAACTAAAGTATGGTAGAGGTTATCTGAATACTATTCAAGACTGAGTTTCTTCGAAGGATGGGTGCTCTGATGGGTGGTGGTGTTGGGCTAACGATTGGCTTTCTGTTCGGTTCGTGGAGCATCATCAGGTCAGGATTTGTGCTCCTCGACTGGTCCTCGTCTCCTCAGTGCTCTTCATTAACAGGGGTGGCGCAGGTCCACGAGGCTTCCTCGCGACCCTCTCTCAATACATGTTAAGTAGTGCAGCTACTTTCTCCTTTTTCCTTGCCATAGGATCCGTACGTTTCTTCGGACCTTCAGCTAGTTTTAGCTGTCTAACCATCGTAATCGTGTGCCAGGTTATCCGAACGGACTCCCTTCTCCCCCCACATCTTCAAGCCGCTCAGATTCAGCTACTCGCCCCCGCACTCAACATACGCTCAAAAGCCGAAGGTTTCCAACTGATGAGGGCTCGATGGCAGGCGGAAAGAAGACGCGAGGGTCCTGTGCAAGCTTGAAGCTTAAGATGTCGCTGTTCACTGCTAAGTAGCTACCATTCTTATGTGCATGTGATCAAATCATTAGGATTTACTACATACGCTAAGCGAATGCCGTGAATTTAGAGCTTGCATTCCAAGAGGTACACCCCTCTAGATCGTATACGCATATATAAGCCTTCCAACCAGTCTCATCCACTTTCGCTTAAACCAATGCCAGGATGCCGAACCAGCTTGACGAAGCACTGCATACCTACGAAAGACGGAAAAATACTACAGACAGTGAGACGATATAACACCAGAAGTGGAAACTGTGAAACTGTAGCTTTAAGGACCGACCAGCCAATATGGGAACAGTGAATCGATATTATCCATGTGCTCGTTGAGACTAGACGATAACGAGTCAACTTTGAGAGGTCTGAATTCTTGGTCGCCTCCCCTGCCTCCTTTGGCCTGGGTCGCCTCTTGAAATACATTAATTTGGAGATCAGACCTCGATTCCCAGTTGTCGAGTTGTTTGCGCTGCTACCTGAAAAAATGGATACAGTCCAGAGGCGTTACTCGGCCGATTTCCTATGATCGGTTATCGTAAACTCATAAAAGTTAGACAGGGCCTTGATAGTAGCCATGACATAGATTAGAAGTCGTGTACGCCTCGGAAACTTTGCCTGCATTCCTGTTCCCGTTGGCTCTCTTACAGTTTTGCCTTTCTTATTGCCTCGTCGACATTCGGCTGCTTTTGCGGTAGCAGATGCAAATAACAAGAATGTGAGAGCGACTTAGACCGGTGATCGATCCCTAGTACATGAGCAAGCGTCGATGTATAGGATACGAGGGAGTGGTTACGAGTCTAAGAGCGACTGAGATCGAGGGGGAAAGACAGTAGATCAAGTCTTTGGGTTTGTGTACTAACCAGGCACGAAAAGAAAGAGTCCAGATGGGCGAGAGAATGATGCTCCTGTTCAACGTTACAGCTGTGAATTACATACGCTTGACCAAAAACATGGACGCGGTCAACGCGTCTTCGATTTCCATCACGTGACGAGAATAGGATTGCGGCTGTAATCTCAACGGTTTTTCCGGTAGCCTCCCGTCATTGCAAAACTTCTTCTATCATTGATCGGCGGCGGAAGCGATAAATTCGGAGATCCGATGATGAATACACGATACCTTCGAGTCATGAAATTCAGTGTTGCCTTCTTTCTCTCGTCGACAGCATGCCTCTCGAAGTGATTACTGTGGATGCCGTGTGTTCTATTTGTGACGTTAATCCGAGTTATCGAATAACATTGGTTCATAGATCTTGTTTGACATGGATGGGTAAGTTTTCTAACCTGTTCATTTCATTCACTATGAAATCGGAACCATCAACCCCCATTCCCTATATTACCTTGGTATCATGCTGACCCGGTGCATGCGACTCACAGAACCCTGATCGATTCCACTCCGGGTGTCTTCAAAGCTTGGGAGATCTTTTCCGAAGATTACTCTCTCGGCGATTCTGCCGCAATCACTCATGCAACGCACGGTCGAAGGTTAGACGACACCTTGAAAGAGTATTGTCAAATAGAAGATGAAGACAAGCTACGAGTCTGTGTTCCCAGTTCACTCCACTCATAGGTCAAATTATTTACGAATGGTTTGTGGGGGACAATTCATTTGTAGTCGGAAATCGATCGCTTCGAAGAGCAGGTCATACAGGGGGGTCCTGTGGCGTTGCCAGGAGCTCTCTCTCTGATATCGGAGGTCAGTACGGTCATCATCCAATCATCGCCATCCAATGATTTCATCCCTAGCTCTGTTCACCAGAAACCGCTCTTCGTTGGACCATTGTCACCTCTGGTTAGTATCGCCGGATGTCGATTCAGAGTTGTATATATATTTATATCGTTTAGCTTCAAACAGGTATGCTCCACGTGCTCTGCGACGCTCTGAAGTTCCCCTTCCGGCTGTGGGTCTTGTAACATCCAATGACGTATCTCACGGCAAACCACATCCTGCTCCATACCTAGCTGGTGCCAAGAAGTGTAATGCGGACCTGTCCAGATGCAAGTAGCCATGAGTTATATGGACGTAAGATCGACCCCTGATATCTTACGTGTGTATGTCAGGTCTTGTAGTCGAGGATGCGATTGCAGGCCTCAAGTCTGGACATGCAGCTGGTGCCCGAACTCTCGCAGTGTGCACTACGACGCCTCGTCAGATAGTATTGGACTCTGGTGCCAATCCTGACTATATCGTCACAGATCTCACCAAGTAAGTTTTCCGTCATCCTACTTCTCTCTCTGCTCAATAATTAAATTTATACAGAGTATCAGTTCGATGGATCAACGGAATGATCGAGGTTGCCATTGATGTATCAGCAGAATAAAGATGACCGAACCATACTGGAAGGCCTGAAGATGAATTAAATAGCCAGCATCCTTGGAATTGACATGAGCAGCGAGAAGTCGGCATCATGTGCTCTCGGAGATGAATAAAACGTGGTGACGGACTTAATAGCCTATTGTCATTTCACCTTTGTCTCGATTTCAGTACTGGCTAAATGGCCTTGATTGAGATCCGGAAGAACTACCACGAAACATAAGGCTTAAGTCTTGGGGCGATATTACTCATCAGGTCTCCCATCTTCCTGCCTAAGCGTACTGTTTCTGTGACAGACGGGCCCACTTCTCTTAACAAAGACTTTACCTCTATCATCCATGATGCAAGCCCCCAGCAGTGTCGATCTCAAGAGGAATAAATTCACATTCCAACCAACCTTCCGTAGATCTGGCCATTATTTTTGAAACCCCTCGCGAATCTAGCCTTGATAGACGCGTCGATGTGGAAAAAATTAAAAAATTAGAAAATAAACCCAAAAAAGTACTGAGGAAAGAGGTCAATTTTACTGTCCATCAAGGTAGCAGGGCTCTGTCAAATGCAACCAATCAGTTGCAATGTACTGTCTTACTTTGTGAGTTGTCAAGAAGTCATAAAGACCATGGTCTAATTTATTTTTGGCTCTGCACACAACGTATGCAACATGAGCTAGTGGGCCAGGGCTCCGCATGGCAGTTCCGAGTTCTTTATAAAGTAGCCAATCGGCTGTAAACTGCTGTGATTGCTGTGTTGAGGTGGTGTTGGAGGAGTGGCTGGCGCACAAGTGAGCGGCCTGTCACCATCCCATCGTGAAACCATGTCCCCGATGTGAGCTTGACATGTGCTGTAAAATGATTCTGTGCGTAATGAATCACACCTCTTAATTCAAATTCCTCTTCCCTGTTATTTGCTGCTGTGATCCTTATAACCTGTGGCAAACCAGGCGTTACCAGGCCATTCAAATGCCAGCAAAGGGGGCAGCCAACAAAATGTTGTCATCCTCGCCGTCTCAAGCAATACGACCCTTTAGAAAACAGATCACATGAATAAACCACGAGCACGTGGGTGCTTGCCGAGTTGTGTTGACATTTATACAACTTTTCATTTCTCTTGCTCCTCACGGCACCTAGCGCATCCATAACACGGACTCTTGTGGCCTGTCCTGAGGGCACATGTTGTGTCTTTACCAGTGAAGAGCATTTTGGACTCTCAGCCGCCTTCTGTTCTCAAAGATCACGCTGATGGGACACATCTATCCCCAAGACCTGCTACGTAGGATGCAGGAGCGGGCATAGACAGGAGTGCAAGTTTGTTGGGTTTGTTGGACGCCATGATGTGTGAATGTGTCGTCTCTGTCCGTGTTTGTCGAGATCAGTCGCAAGATCACGAGTCACCACAGGTATTCTTACTGCTGGGTCTTCTCGCCGACTTCCCGCTGGCGTATGTAAACTCTCCATCAACAAGTTGAAGTGCGAACCAATCATCAGCTCGTCCTAGCTCCTGTTGCACAACATCGCGCCCTGTTTTATCTTTCACTGTTCAGTACTTATGCCTTCGTAAATTCAAGGCTCTTTCATCTGACCTCTGACTCTGGTCGTTACAGAACTCTTGCCCTGCTATCACGGCCTGTCCGCCTCTCTTCATCGGCTATTATGTACATAAACATTGAGTTCGACTACATATATGTATCGAACTTGTTCAATTAGTTTCTCATCCGGGAGTTTATGTGATATCACCACAAAGATCTAAATCGTATTTTCGGTCTCGCTACCATCTGCGCACACCCTGCAGATATTATAGAGATCAAGGAAATTAATACCAAGCATTTACAACAGCAACAACCATGCGTCGATGTTTTGTTCCCTTTCCTCACTGTGAAAGTCCGTAGTTACTTCGCAGACTCAGCCTCCTCGAGAGGGGGAGGTCCGTCATCGTCATCGTCGTCGTCGTCGCTACTGCCCGATGGTCCTGCTCCACTTGAGTCTGGCATTCCAGCATTTTCGCCCATTTGTGCCATCATCTGCAGAACAGCAAGTTAGCATGACTGAAAGAAACAATTTACTTTACGCACCTTTTCGATGTCCATGCCACCCATGCCACCCATACCACCCATGTCACCCATACCGCCCATGCCACCCATACCGCCCATGCCACCCATGCCACCCATGCCACCCATCCCCATGTCATCATCCTCATCAATCTTGGCATCGACAGCGGCGTCTTGTTCATCCTCGTCCACCCATTTGCTAAAATCGGTCTTGATAAAGGCACTCCTAAGCTTATCCTTCGTAAGGCGAGGCCAATAGTCTGTCTTTTTTTCTTTCTTGCGAAGCACGAGGTAGAACGATCGAGACGTGAGTTTTTTCGTAGATAACTAAACCACCCAGTTGTCAGCTGCAAGGACAATGTCATAGTCAAGCAAGTGCCAACCTCCGGATCGATTTCAGCGAAGAAGGTAAGGTCGAAAGCATAGTTTTTCTCTTCTATTCCTTTCGAAGCTCTAAAGCGATAGAAAGTTAAGAGGACCAAATCAACGACGTTTGGAATAATTGAACTCACTGTCCCACTGTGGCCTTGAAAGAGATTGAGGTTGGTGTAAGCTCATACTTGAGAGTAGACTCCTGGATGTTTGGGAGGTTCACGGTGACAAGGAGAACGTTCTGGTTTGACAAGGAAACAAGCGCGTAAAGTGAGTACAATTCGATCGCGACACATTCAAGAGATAAAGGTTGAGCGCGAACCTTAGCTTCATCGCCATCAGAGCTTCTTTGTGCCCATAAAACCTCTGGATGTATAGTTGTAGCCATCGTACGTTGAGCGTAGTCCGTAAAAATTGGGTCTGGTTGAATGGAATGCTCCAGAAAGTTTGGGAACACTTATAAGGAAAATCAGGTCTGATCCGGCCGGCCTCCCGGCCTTTTGTAGTATACTGCTGACTAACCTTTCCTGCACTTCGTAACTTCACAATGTGGTATGTGGCCGACAGTATTGGCGTCGATGTTGCTAATTCTTATTGTGTTCAGGTGCACGCGTTGGTTCTTACCGTTGCTTTTGTTGCCGTTGCCCACGGCACCCCCATACTTCCTATTGCTATTCTTGTTTTCGTTGACGATGCACGCAAAGCCATGGTGAGTTAACTAGATCCTTGGTACTTGGTTTCCAGTAACCAACCTTCTTGTCGAATAGCTTCTATTGCATAGTTCTTCTTACTACTCTTTTCGTTTCGTCATGCTATTGGCAGCCTTTACCTTTGGACAGTCCGCTCTCCACACCTTGGGCAGAAAACATCACAACATTTGCTGAAGCACTGAATGCTACAATCATACCCAATTACTCCAGGCCATTGCCGAAGGTTATCCGGACAGTCGATCGATGCTGGTGTGACTTCTCTGCTGGTGGTCTTTTTGAACCCTTCAACGTCTCCCACTGGGAGCGTGTTAGCGTTCAGAGGTTGAAGGACGACCTGGAACGCCAGCAAAAGCTTAATGAGCCGTCAGTGTTGGCTACAGAAAGTGCAGAGCAAGCTTCATCTGCCACCGTCGTGGTTACTCCGGACATGCCCCGCACTCCAGCCCCAGCCCCAGCCACCCCGAACCGCACAAAATTCATTACCAACTCCGCTAATTTATGGTCACTTTTGCGTCCATTTAATATCAAAACGAATAACCCTCAGCGCCACATTCCGTCGCCATCTCCAGAACCCTCAATGTCGCAAATACCGTCGTTGGACCATGTCGGAGTGAACGTGTCGTCGAGGCCTCATTCGAAGGAAGACCTTCCGTTCATACGTAAGGAATATGACTTGCGGACATATGGGCTAGGTGTTATCATGGACTTTAGCTGGACACGATAACCTCGGCGTAGATGAAAAAAAATCATGTTCCCCACGCAAAGCCTTCATCGCTGCTTCGCCAATTTGCTTTCGGGTGGATAATGGTTTAGGATATAAATGTAAATTATAATACATGATCAAAGCTGTATTGTTTTAGACCTCTCTGGTAGACTGGTAAGCAAGTTTTCGACGTTTCATTCCGAGACCTCGTGGGAACCGCAACAGTGCACGGGATGAATTAGGCAGGTGTTACCTCTCAACCTCATACTTGTCCAAAGTTTCGACTACTAGTAGTAGTCTCTGCGGTTCTTCGCAGGGTGTCTTGATGGCTACCGAGTCCGGTGGGCGGTTACCTAGGGCACGGAAAAGCAATGGACGTTCCGTTGTGGAACCAATGGAGAGTTCTGGCCCCCTCAACAAGTTTGAAATGGTACAGAATGCCATCATGGCGCCATTCAATCACCAAAAACGCGACTCCACTCGGATATTATCAGACTGTATGTGATCTTTGTATCCGAATACTTTAACTTTCACACACGTCGATGAACTCACAACTCAATGATCTGACTAGTGGCTCCTGTAATAATGACCCCACGGATGATGAATGCTGCTACGGCATCTTCAAGGACCCGTGGATCTGTCAATAGTTCTGATATGTCAAAATCTCGTATGGATTTTGCGACGCTGGGCCGGACTCGCCTGGGTCTAAACTCAAGAAGGATCACCTCACGCGACCTTCAGATTGTCGAGGCAACTGAGGAACTACTTGACGCAGAAGTGCCGGAACCGGAGGGCGTCGCATCGAATATCAGTCTCCTGCAGGGATTCAATGCTACGATTCCAAGTGCAGAACAGAGTCGTTCAAGACGACGGCAAATGCGAAATGTTGAGACGCCGAGGTTAGGTATTAAGAAGCTGGGGATGAATGCCAGGGGTTTGATGTCCGACGAGGATGATCTAGAAGGCCAGAGTGTGGCTAGCGAAGATGATGTGGTGGTTATTCCAAGACTAGGAGCGGGGAAGCAGAGGGGCAAGCGGCGAGGGCGTGAAAGTTTGAGCACTTTAAAGACTCTCGGAAAGGATGAATTGTCGCGTCAAACGAAAGAGATACAACGCGATAAAGAGAATCTTCACGTCCGACGGGTATGTCCAATATCAACACATGTGGATGGTCTCTCATACTCTGCTACAGAGTTTGATTAACAACGAAATTGAGGAAATAACAAGTAAAATTGAAGCATTGGACTCTATCCGAGCAAAACTTGAACAAGATTTGCTGAGGTTGCAGGAGGATGAGCTAGAGCTTGATGACGAATGTAAGCTTTTATCGATGTTACGCATCTTTCCTTGCTCATGAGTTTCAGTGGTGGGTGTGAGAGAAAGGCTGGAATTTGAACAGTCTTCGAGTCGAACAGCAAAGACTTCGGCACAGCCTTTACATCTTCCTCCAAGCTCCCGTCGACGGAAAGGTGCTTCAGTAAAGGATATATCCTCTTTGTTGTTCTTATCGTTTGTATTAGGCCCAGCATTCCTTCCTTCTGAACACAATGAACTTCCCCCAGGGGTTGCTTTCATGGTAACGTTTTAACCGCACTAGTTTTGTATGTAGCTGACTTTGCTTGTTGCCTGATCGATAGACTCTTGATAGTCACACTACCCCCATCACTGCGCTGGACTTCTCTGAACCTTATGGGACTCTAGTCAGCGCCTCTCAGGAAGATGCGCAGCCTCGTGTTTGGGATCTTTTCTCTGGAACAGAGATTGGAAGATTACGAGGACACCGTGGAACGGTGAAATGTGTTCAGGTAGAAGATCATGTCTGTCTGACTGGAGGAGAAGACGGGAATGTAAGATTGTGGGACTTGAGGCGAGTAGACGAGGATGGAGATGTATGGAAGGAAGATATTGTTGATCTTCATGACGTTGCAGAGGAGGACGAGGATGACAGAGAACCAGAGACGTCACATAAGCTGAATGGGATTAGAAGCAACAAGGAAAGCGAAGTGTCTAAAGACGATCCTTGTGCCCGGCTGCTTGAAGGTCACACGAAAGCTGTCACGGCTCTCTATTTCGAGGATGAATGCCTGGTAAGTTCGGTCTTTCCGTACAATCCGCCATTTAAATTGCTTTTCAAGGTAACGGGCGCATCGGATAAGACTTTGCGCCAGTGGGATTTGACCACTGGGCAGTGTGTAATGACGATGGACATTCTATGGGCAATATCTCATCCACATAAATCAATCCCGGCGACTGCATTGCCAAACAACCTTTTCTCTGGAGCAGCAGCAGCAGTTGGTACATTCGCAGTTCCGACCCCACCATATGAGGATGGTAGCTGGGATATGTACGAGGACTTCGTAGGCGGCGTACAGTTCTGGGGTTATGGCCTTGTTAGTGGTAGTGGTGATGGAGCAGTTCGGATGTGGGACAGTGAGTCTCAATCATTTCCAGTAGCTCCTCTTGCTGACTTGCTATGAAGTGCGCACTGGCCAAGCTCACAGAACTTTGCTAGCTCATACCGCGCCTGTAAGCTGTCTACAGTTTGATGAAATTCATATTGCAAGCGGCAGTCTCGACAAGACCATTCGTGTAAGTGATTATTTTTTCTTGTTCCGCAGCCAAGTTAATTCTCTGAAGATATGGGACCTTCGGACTGGTGGTGTTTATGAAACCATCAAGTACGACCATGCCGTGACTGGGCTTCAATTTGACACTCGAAAGGTTGTTGCCGCAACTGGGGAGAACGGTGTGAAAGTATGAAATAATTTTTGTAACCTGGGATGCGACTAACGCTTCCACGATAGATCTATAATCGCACAAGTATGCAACAATCAACATTAGTCACCAATGGGCATACAAGACCTGTAGAACGACTACGTTACATGGATCGATATCTAGTATCTGGTGGACGTGATTCAACAGTGAAGATTTGGTCACTCTAGAACACAATTTATTTTAGTTACTTTCATGAAGATTTATACCTATCAACATACCACGAGTCGTCCAATAATATACACAATGAAATCAATCATATTGGAATCTATGGACCCATTCCGAACGGTGAAGCACACGACGCGACGTGTCACATCGCGTGGCCACAAAACGGGGTCATGTGACTATCATTCGTCCCACGCGTCGTTCTTTTTTCTCTCAAGTTTCCGTCCTGACTGCTGACTCTCTGAAATCCACTGGCCGCTTCATGACATACTAAATTTGTGTCCTTTTACCATGCCTAATTATATCCAGAGCACCAGTCCAGATGGTCGAGTCTTGCGCAGAGTTTCATCTATCATTCTCAATTCTCCGACGACACCTGGACGAAAGGGAGTGGCCAAAGTCTTCATCCAGTCAAAGTCACACTCAACGCAAACCGCTGGAAAACTTGATTTGGATATGGAGATAGTGCCGGACAGTGAGGAGGAGCGGCGGTAGAATTCATATGGCTTAGTTATCGAGACTCTCGCTGACGTGTAGAATCCCTGAAAGGTATACTGAAAAGAATGGGAAGGGCAGAGAGCTTGTCGACTTAGACGTCATTGAAATATCTTCCGACGAAGAGCACAGAGATATGTATGTGAACATAACAGTGAGAAGTAATGTGAACTGACAATCAGTAGTGTAGGAGGGTACGAAGCATCATCTCTAGATGATCCCTTCGTTTCCAAAGTATCAGATACCGGACCTATCAATGATGCAGAAGCTATTAAAGCTGGCAATGTCAACAAATTGCTAGAGTAAGTTGCTATATGTGTACTATAATGCCTTCTTACACAATCAACTGTAGTCGAGATTGGGCTCCCCGGACACCACATACCATATCTAAGTTAAGGAGGACTTACCGTTCTCGGATGATTATTCAGAGCTCAAGCTCGGAAGGCAGCGACGATGAACATGACAAAAACGTCATCGAGTTATCTGATAGTTCCCCTGATAGATCACCCAAGCCAGGCTCGAGAATTGCCGCCAAGCCGATTGCCGCAGCTCCTCCGAGAACACTAGCACACTGCTCAGAGGAGGAAGATTCGTGCAGCGATGATGGGGCAATTCTGACATTGTAAGTTGGATTTTATGGAGTTCCACGTCAACGACCGCAATTTCACAACATTGCAGGAATGAGCCTAAAAGTGCACGGAAGCCAATCCGTATAAATCTTGGTTACCCTCGTGGTACAACTGCGGCAGTACTAGATCTGACGTTGAGTGGCACGCCTTCTCGCCCTAAATCACTAAGAGAGGTCCTCGGAACACCATGTACGCCACATTCTGAAAGCTCTCCTACGAAAGCCAAGCAAGCTCCTCGCACTGGAAAGAAAGCACAAGCAGCCACTGAACAAGCGAGACGGGCAGCTTATGCCCAAGTACTGTTCACGGAACTTAACCGTGTTGTCTTTGGGGATGGCCTACCACATGACACAAAACTCAATTGGAATAAGCGTCTGTTGACTACAGCGGGTAGAGCAAAATGGCATAGGTAAACTTGTGCTAGAGGTTTTGGAATTCCTAACCTAACATAACTAGATCTAGAGATGGTGTGCAAACAGCAGAAATTGAATTAGCCGAGAAAATCCTGGATTGTGAAGGTGGAATGTGTTCCTTCACCCGTCTGTAATTGACAGCTGAGGACAGATCGTCAGAACGAATTCGGAATACGCTCTCGCATGAAATGTGTCACCTGGCGACTTGGATTGTGAATGCGAACCCAAAGGAGGGACATGGAAAGCTTTGGAAAGAATGGTCAGTGTTGCACGCGTGTCTATTCAAAGTCACCCAAGTTAGCACAATTCGCTCAGGGCAGCCAAAGTGATGCGCAAGCGTCCCGAAATCACCATTACGGTAAGAAGCTACGACGACTGTTATTGAGCCGTTGCACCGACGCACCGACGTTTGCCTAGACCAGGCATGACTATGAAATCTCTCATCCTTTTGAATGGGGTGAGAATTTACCTGCGAAAAATGAAATCTCATATCCTGCATTGCACTGAACCCCCTTCGTGTATACAGAATGCGAAAAATGTACCAAGATGTAAGTCTCATTCTAGCGGTGTTCCTCAGCTGAACTGTATTGCCTAGTTACGGGCGATTCAGCAAATCAATCCGTCCAAATGAATGCGGTAGGTCACATGGGGAATACCACCTGATCTTGCTGTGCTATTGTCTTATTGTCTTTAGTCTGTGGAGCGTGCAAAGAGGGAAAACTCATTCCTTTGTTCTCTGATTCTAAGAAGACCCCGAAACTTCCAAAGACTAGTCGAAATGCTTCAATCAAAGCTAAAGGCAAGTGCCTCCTGATCTGCATCAGAACCTTGTCGATCTTGTTGACCATCTTATTGTTTCCAGACTCCCCTCGTTCCGTTCCTCGCCCTCACATTGTGCACTGCGGCGATGATGAAATTGAAATCGACGATGCGCGCCCTGTGTATCGCGGTCCTGATCATCACCCCATTTACACTGTTCACACCTCAAACTCAGAATCAGACTCTGACATTAAGGTCCTTACAACAACTATGGGATCCGTTGTACTCTCGGCATCAGACTCTTAAATTTCTGGAATATTCGAGCTACTTATCATGCTTTCTCTTGCATATGTTATACCTCGTCACTCGCATTGATATAACCAACCACCACTGCCCTTTTCCTGTGCCCACCATCAGGTATATTGGGATTTATTGTGTAGATGTTGTGCAGATAAGTAATTTACAAATTATGTTACATGAACCATTTGGACACGAGGAAGATGTGGGAGATATCATACGAATCAAGCAGTAAAATGTCAATGAATGAACTTCAGCTATCTCGTATACCTCCTCATGTGGATTGGCAGACTCGTACCAAGCTCCCATTTGCCCCGAACGAACGGCCGAGTCAACAAGACATTGAATTTGGCGATCTCAACTCCTTCTGCTGGTGTAAAAACAAAACGGGACAGGATAACAGCTAGGAAGACTTTTATCTGCACAACGGAAAATTTATTCCCCACGCAAGAGTGAGGGCCCAACAAAAAAGTCAATAGATGTCCGAGGCTGGGTTGGGCTGAAGACCGCGGTACATCTACCCAGCGATCAGGGCTGCGAAACCAAAATCACCGATCTATTTAAATTTGCGTAAAATAGGTGAAACGCACTTGAATGATCTAGCATCGCTGCCCCATATCTCCTCAGAGAGATTGACGCCTTCGATTGGGATATGAATATAGCTTCCCTTGCGAATGCTGATATGTCCATCTTTTTCCACGACAGTGCCATCTCGAAGAACGAT
The DNA here is from genome assembly GCA_026075535.2 of Tricholoma matsutake. Taxonomy (NCBI): domain Eukaryota; kingdom Fungi; phylum Basidiomycota; class Agaricomycetes; order Agaricales; family Tricholomataceae; genus Tricholoma; species Tricholoma matsutake. The sequence continues at coordinate 5,288,398 of AP026540.1, read as the reverse complement.
CGGATGAGAGATTGGGATTCGGTCGTCAGAGGTGGCAACGCGGATGGTGCTGTGAACAGAGGGGCAAAACCGAAGCGTCTCACGGACGACCGCATTTAAATATGGCAGTTTATCAAGTGCTTCCCACCGTTCCTGAGGGGTCTGCATGGAAATTGGATGGGAAAGGGGTGAGGAAGTGCGTTTGGCGCCAGCGTCAGTATCGAAGACCTTGCTTTCAAGGGATTTCTGGGCAGAGAGTATTTCTTCACGCAGCTGTGTTTGTATTTCTGGATTTTGTGACAAGAAGTGAAGACACCATGCGATAGCAAGTGAGACAGTTTCTGAGCCGGCTAGAAGGAATGTTGAGCACTGATCAACGAGGTCCGCATCGGAGAGACGGGTGGAAGGATCGTTGGATAGATTTGCCTTGACTGCGTAGTATGTATTAATTTACGGGGCATAACAGAGTGTTGGAAAGCACAAACTGAGGATATTTAGGATACTTTTATCTTCGATATCACGAATGCTAGAATGTTCGGCCAAAATAGCTGCCCTTCTATCTGCAATCAACTTCTTCCCGGTCTTATATATCACATGCAAACTTTCGTCGGTAGTCTTGGTACTCTCGTCTGGCTAAACAGTAGAGAAGCGTATGTGTTATATAGTCTGCAACTGAAATGTGAAACTCACCCAAATTTTTCTGAGTATCGGGAAAAATAGATACAGAACGGTTCTCATTTGAGGTGCCTTGTTGGCGACGTCAACTACGCGACGAAAAGCGACATAGGCGGCTTCAGTCTCGCGTTCCAACGCATTGAAGTGATAACCAAAGCCAGCAAGCCCGATAACGTCGAAAGATGCACGCGCAAGCCAATGTGCAACATCAACAACACCATCCTTAGGTTTCTCAGAAGCTGCAGAAGGAGGATGAGAGGACGACAAATTCGAGGGACGAGTTCCAGGGTTTGTGAATGGTTCGTCGATCAAGCTGTCCCATCGTTGACATAACTCCTCTGCTTTCTGGAAGAAAACGGGCGTCATCACTTTTACGGATTGGAGCGTGAATGCTGGAGCAATGAGTCGACGCTGTGATGTGTTCACTCTTAACAAAGGGTCACAGATATGGCATACAAGGAACAAACCAGAAACTTGTGCTCGGCGCCTTCCTTACTAAAAAGACCTGTGAGGAAAAAACCATTAGTCGAGAGTTGGAAGATAGTAACAGGGGAATCGAACCGCGGCCAGTTATCCTGGCAAAAAGAGCTCGAGTCTGCCAGGGCTTCTCATAGAGCGGGGAAGTGAGCACATGCGATATAACGCGAAAATCCAACGACAACAGACGATAGTCATGCTAAGTGAATCGGTAAGAGGGAGTATAGGTCCATCTGCAGCAGAACACACCTTCCCGAAACCATGGTATCTCAATGTGTGCCCAAACTTTTTCTTCCATTTTATATGTGTGTGTGGAGTACAGGTCGGGCTGAACCACTTCAGTTGAAGATGTCACATGTTGAGAACGTCGTTACTTACTCCAATACATCCGGCATATGGGTTTGGAACGCAGAACCGTGAGGTCCAGGGAGGTCATTCAAGGGATCGAATAGCGGCAGGATAAAGAACATGTTCAGGAGCCAAGCAATCCCCCTGACTAGCAAAAGCAAGGTGAATACAGCAGCCGTCTTGGCTACGATGGCGACGACATTAAGGAAAACATTCCACGTCGACATGGAATTAGTTTCAGGGATGCTCGAGGGATATGTAGGAAAGGAAGAGAACACATTTTGTTACAGACTAAACAATAGAAAGCGTTTACTACGGTCATGTGGTTTCTCCGGTGCTCAAGCGCTCAAGTCCCGTTATATGCGGAAATACCATACATTACCACTAGCAATAAACAGTCAACGAATGAGCTTCAGCTATCCCGTATACCTCCTCACGAGGACTGGCAGACGTGTACCAAGCTCCGGCTTGTCTCGAACGAACGGCCTGTTCACCATGTCATTGACTTGGATGATTTCAACACCCTCTGCCGGAGTGAGAACAAACCACGATATGATAGCAGTAAGGAAGATTTTCATCTGCATGACGGAAAATTTATTCCCCACGCAAGAGTGAGGGCCCAACGAGAATGTCAATAAATGTCCGAGGCCAGCATGGGCTGAAGACCGCACATCTACCCAGCGATCAGGGCTGCGAAACCAAAGTCACCGATCTATTTAAATTTGCGTAAAATAGGTGAAACGCACTTGAATGATCTAGCATCGCTGCCCCATATCTCCTCAGAGAGATTGACGCCTTCGATTGGGATATGAATATAGCTTCCCTTGCGAATGCTAATATGCCCGTCCTTTTCCACAACAGTGCCATCTCGAAGAACGATCGGATGAGAGATCGGGATTTGGTCGTCAGAGGTGGCAACGCGAATTGTGCTGTGAATAGAGGGGCACAACCGAAGTGTCTCATGGACGACCGCATTTAAGTATGGCAGGCTATCAAGTACTTCCCAACGTTCATGAGGGGTATGCGTGGAAAATGGATAGGAAAGGGGCGAGGAAGTGCGCTTGGCGCCAGCGTCAGTATCGAAGACCTTGTTTTCAAGGGAGTTTTGGGCAGACAGTATTTCTTCACGCAGCCGTGTTTGTATTTCTGGAGTTTGTGATAAGAAGTGAAGACACCATACAATGGCAAATGAGACAGTTTCTGAGCCGCCGAAAAGCATTGATCTGCATCGATCGACGAGATCCGCATTATGGATATGGGTGGAAGGATCGTTGGATAAATTTGCCTTGACTGGGTATTATGTATTAATTTATGGGGGCATAACAAAGTTTTGGAAAGCACGAACTGAAGATGTTTAGGATACTTTTATCTTCGGTATCGTGAGCGCTAGACTGTTCGGCCAAAACGGCTGCCTTTTTACCCGCAATCAACTTCTTTATGACCTCACTGATCACTCGCAAACTTTCGTCGGTGATCTTGGTGCCCTCGTCTGGCTAAACAGTAGGAAGCGTGTGACCTCGTGTGCTATGTAGTCTGCAACTGAAATGTGAAACTCACCCAAATCTTTCTGAATATCGGGAAATACAAATACAAAAAAGTTCTCATCTGAGGTGTATTTGTGGTGGCGGCGACGATGGAACGAAAAGCCAAGTAAACAGGTTCATTTTCCTGTTCCAACGCATTGAAGTGATAACCAAAGCCAGCAAGCCCGATTACGTCGAAAGATGCACGCGCAAGCCAATGTGTAACATCAATTGTTGTACCGTTAAGCTTCTCGGAAGCGAGTTCAGAAGGAGGATAGGAGGCCGATGAATCCGATGAACGAGCTTCGAGGTTTATGGATGGTTTGTCAATCAAGTTGTCCCATTGATGACATAATTGTTCTGCTTTCTGGAAGCAAATAGGCGTCATCGCTTTTACGGATTGGAGCGTGAATGCTGGAGCAGTGAGCCGACGCTGTGATGTTTTACTCTTAATAACGGGTAATGGATCTGGCATACAAGGAAACAAACCAGAAACTTGTGCTCAGTGCCTTCCAAAGTGAAGAGACCTGTGAAAGGACGCTTAGTCGAGGGCTGGAAGATAGCAATGGAGGGAAAACCGAACCGTTGCCAACTACCGTGTTAATAAGACCTTGAGCTATCCAGGGCTTCTCATAGATCGGGGAAGTGAGAACGTGTGTTAAAACGCGAAAATCGAATGATAACAGACGATAGTCGTGCTGAGTGAATCGGTAAGCAACGAGTACAAATCAATCTCAGGAAACACACCTTCCCAAAGCCATGGTATCTCAATGTGTGTCCAAACTTTTTCTGCCACTTTTGATATACTTCTTTACTGAATTTCGGGCTGATAGGGATGACCAGTAAGTTGAAGATGGCCCGATGATCGTTACTTACTTCATCACGGCATGCAAATGGCTCTGGAACGCAGAGCCGCGAGGGCCAGGAAGATTCTTCAAAGGATCGAGTAGCGGCATGACAAGGAACACGTTCAAGATCCAAAGAAACCCCCTGGCGAGCAGAAGCAAGACGAATACAGCAGCTACCTTGGCTACAAAGATGATGACAATAGGGAAGGGAGCATTCCACGCGTTCATGGTCGATATGTAGGGTAATAGAGGGTCAGCCTGAGCAGAAGGTTGCTGGAGGGGGAATGCATTTTGTTCTGTAATAACCAAAGACTTGTAGACCGTTTCTGTTTCAGTCTGACGATCATGTGGGTCAGAAACTTATTACAACACGTGATCGTGTCATTATTCGGCTGCACATTCTTTTTGTTCCCAACGGCCGCCGTAAGTAGGCCACCCCGTATACCAATTGCAGAGCCCTTTGTTATAATTGTTACAATAAAAGATCCATCTACACCTACGGAAGACTAAGGCCAGCTAACTAGCAAAACACAGTAAAGATCTTCCCGTAATGTTCGTGATTGTGCCTGGCCTGTTGATCCATAACTATCAGTTATAGTTAATCCTTGTCTTTGATCTTTGATTTTTTGATTGGTTGACAGAGTATTAGCTACTCCTTTTGTAAGTTCTATGAATTGCATATCACCAACGAATTAGGTATGTACCAAGTGTTGCTATCGGAAACATTGTTGCTGATTTGATAACTAGCAAACTCTTTATGGCTACTCAATGTTCATAGATTGTTGAATAACGCAAAGGGGAATGTAATAATATGTACACCGAAGGAAAATTACTCTATGAGATCTGCATACAGTCCAACAGAGTCCAACTCGTGGGGTGTAAGTATAGTAAGTGACCTCTATTATACGTAAGCAGTTTTTCGGAGATTGAACGTTAATCTTCAACTTGTACAGTTTACCTAAGCGCACTTTCCACCCGAACGACCACAAAATCGTGATCGCAAACGCAGCCAAATTTTCGAGCCCGGTGAGTCTTGCAGGTTGACCTATCCTTTTATTTCTTTAATATCATGAATCACAGACTCTTGAAACCTATCACAAAACATGACACACGACGCCGTTTGGTTTTCTCGTCCTAGGAAGTTCGGAAAGGGGAGCCGTCAATGGTGAGTACTTACGTTGGCTTGTTTCCCGTTGCTCAGAATGGGAAGCTATTGATGGGTCTACTGAGTATTGACTTACGATGAATAGCCGCCTCTGTGCCCATCAGGCTGGTCTCGTCCGCAAATATGGCCTCGATTTATGTCGACAATGCTTCCGCGAAAAATCTGCAGCCATTGGTTTTACAAAGGTGAGAGGTATTGTCATTCAAGGCGATCATTATACCGACTAAGCTTCACGACTCAGAACCGATGATCCCGTTTTCGTCGGCTGGTCCTCGTTCCCTCCAAAGCCATCATGTATGGATAATATGATATTAAAACAAGATATATGTCTTTCGAAGCTCCAGTCGCGTAAATGCCGGGTTCCCTTGCCCGATCCGTCCGTATTGGCATTGCTAGGCAGATGGAAAATCCATGAATCTATTTTAATGTCTTTATACGGTTGGTGTCAGGAATAACTACAGGATGACAGATAGTGCTGCAAGGATACTATGAGACAGACAACCGAGTTAGGCGTGATTGAGAAATAAACTGTACAAATGGGTGAGAGGGCAAATAAGAAGTGCGATGAGCAAAAAGCATGAAAAGCAAATGGGTTAAAATATGCCGGCTGCGTAATACAGTGCCAATGAATATGGTATGATCAATGAGAACCCGAACAGGAAAGGAGCGAGCAACTGAAGAACAATTCAAAAAAGCCATCGAGTAAAGTAGATGTTCGAGGTATCGGATGCAAGTGAATGCATTAAAATTAAATGAATGTAGGGTCCGTTTCGAAAGGAGTGGCGAGAGCACTTTGTACGTCCATTGAGAAGAATGCGATTACATCCCATAACCAAAGGACCTCTGGTGGTATGGGTCAGTCATGCCTGAAATGGGAGCCGCACCTCCGAAATGGTTGACGTTTGCGAACGAAGCACCGGAGAACCCGCCTCCGTGAGAAAGTGACGCCGCTATGCCCTGGTTGTGGCTAGAATTATTCTGCAACACATAACCGTCGATGGATTGCGGTTGCAAGCCGTGAGCGGTCATATGAGCTTGCCCAAATGAGGCTTGGTTTTGGATAGGATAGATGCCATTTGATGTGGCATAGACATCAGGCAAAGGATTCGCCTGGTGCGGCATGTGGCGAGCGCCGCCTCCATGGTGATGTCCCATGCCTTGGTTACTGAGAGTATGATTGACCATCTGCTGAGTGTGATAACCTCCGAAGTGGTCCAAATGCTCTCGTTGCAGTTTGTTCTGGATGCGCTTACCATATGGCGTGTTCCGGATCAAAGGAAGAACAGGTCGGATGCCTTCCACGAGAAGTGCTCGTTGCGTTGGCTCAGCGTAATCCAGAGCAGTCTGAAGAGCATTTGATATGAATCACCACGAGTCATATTGAAGATTACTTGCAACACACCTGAACGCAATAGTTGCCATACGAATCCCGCAACAATTTCTCCAAGCGCGTGCGATTCAACAATTCCTCGATAAGCATCTTACGTGTATTGTGCTCAGCAACGCGTACACACTGAAAGAATGATTCCATCAGGGAGAAGAGCGGAGATTAGATATTTCCTTACCTTCTCGATAACGTTGGAACTAAATTTCTGGACTGAGAGCGCACAAACATTACCCGCAAATTGCCGGATGACAGCATCGCTGAAACGGTTGTCGTTCAGATCAAGGATGTATTGCACCACCTACCCAACATCAGCACATGTGCCGCGAATGCGGACTTAGAGCACTCACATAATTACCATAGGGATCCTGAACCAGAGTGAGAGCGTTATACGTAATCTCATTCACGAGTTGAATGCGTTGATGGTCTGACGCATGGTCAATGCATCGCTGCAGAACACAACAGCCATGACGATGGGTAGCGACCTCGACGCAGTTTGCCGCAACCGCATTGTAGATGAACTAGACAGTGATAAGCCTCTTCCTACAAAAGGATAGAATGACATACCTGATTGTCTTCGGCAGCTAGCTTGTTTAGACATTTCTGAATGACATGATTTCCGTTCAAGTCCTTGATGAGCACAACGACGTGGAGGCTGAGTGCAACAATGATAGAATGGATCTGAACGTTGTATCGATGATCAGCCTAGGTTTCTCCCCGTAAGTGTGATAAGAGAGATCCCAAAGAAACCAGACTTGCCTGCCTCCGAGTCGAGAGGAAGTCAATCATCTTCTGAACTGCACGAGTGCCATGCATGTTCAGAGAGATGTTAACGAGATCTTGAGCAACGGAATCACAAATCAAGCTGCGCTGCTCATCCGTCGAGTACTCCAAGAGCTTCTGGCACAGATAATTGCCGAAAGGATCTAGAGGGAGACAAGGTCACGCAAGACGCCAGGACTCTTGTTGCGAGAACTTTACCGGTCATCAAGTCCGCGAAATGACTAAAGGTCTCCCGGAAGATCATGTCGCGATGTTCTGGAATGTCCTCCTCGAGCTTCTTTTGCAAGTACCTGCATCCATGTTGATCCTTGCACATTCCAGCGATCTCTCCCTGAAGATCTTCCAAGCGAGTACCAGCAAATCGATTAACTGGGGAATGGAGACAGAATTAGTACATGGTAGAGAGAGCTAGAGGCTAATTAATACTTACACTCCCGATCTATGTCACCACGCTTGTGCTTCGGCCCGTGCAAGCCATTCATCTTAGTCTCTGCACCACCAGCATGTCCCCGTCCAGGGTTTCCAAGGCCATAACGCGAGCCATTGTGATGATACAACGCGGTAGAACCACTGGTACCATTATGGGCCCCGTTGGGACTTACGCCACCACGACCACTGGGTTCGTAGCCATACCCGTTATACGGATCGTTTTCAATCCCTCCGCTGAGACCATACATAGGATCCATATCGTACTGCTACTATCGCATAAGAACAGAGGCGCAAACCAAAAAACGAAATATACCTCATCAAGGTTGTACGTCATCGAATTGTTCTCATACTGTGACGGCGAAATTCTGGATAAGGACGCCTGCAGCTCAGTCGCACTGACGGTATTATCGTTGAGTTGATGCGATGACTGAGACGAAACCCGTGAACTTAAAGCGTGAGTATCGGGCGTATGGGGAGTCACAGGGGTTTTGAGGTGGGAAATGTTACCCGAAACACCAGCAAGAGGAGTGGCAGGCACAGAACGAGTGTTAACAATGAGGTTGTCAAGCAAGTTGGACGGCGAGCCTCGCCGTGAAGAAACAGCTTGACCATGGCTGTGACCTTGCGAGTGCTGCTGGAGGAGGGGAGTAGCAGAAGCTGGGACTGGACGGTCATCTGGCGAGGCGGAGAGTGTCAGGCTAGGGTTTGTCACAATTCTCCTGTCAGTACGGGAAGCAAGACTATCAGGCCCACGAGGAGCGCCAGTAAACTGTGGCCACTCTGAGGACTTTTCCCGCGAGTCCAGAGCCCGGAAATGGGAACGGGGTGAAGTTTGGGATATATGAGCAAGGTCCAATGCCGCGGACGAAGTGGTTACCTTGAAGCCATCATGATTTGATATGCATATCGGTACGTTCTTAAAAACATACCTTATTAGGATATGAGTTGTGGAACTTGTCATCATCTGATGTTGGGAGGTTCCTCATGGCATCTGCGAAGAATATTTTGAGAAGGAGACAGGCGAACATAAAAAATTGCGAACTGTGCATTTCTTGATCCAACTGCTCATCTAGCATCATGCCAGCATTATAGGTGCTTGCGTATCGTGCACCCTGATCATCCCCATAACGAGCGTTACCCCTCATCAAGATGGAAGCCGAGACAGGACCGGGAGCCGGAGAGGCTCTATTCGAACGCTCTCCGATTAAGGATAAACCCTGGAGATGGCCTGCCAACTCTTCGTCATGACTGCTCGCCGATGTGCGACGACTAGCAGGCATACTCTTCGCACCAGCTGGGCGTGAAAAGCCTTGTCCATTCGTTGTCCCACTCGTTGGAAAATCGGGAGAGAGATTGACAGAAGGGGCATACGTAACGGATTTCCTGTTGTCTGCCGCAGTTCCAACTGCCTTTGATAACGACTCCGCATCAACTTGACCGTGACTCGTTCGTACACCACCCCGAGCATCGCCGTTCAATGGGGCATTGATGCGAGGCGGAGTAGTTGGGGCTGAGACCGCCAAGTGTTGTAAGGCACTATTGCCATTAGATGTATCGTTCCCATACGGAATGGTGAGCAGCTCCTGAGCTTGCTGCTGCTCCAGCGCTCTCATTTGATCCTCAAACATTTTACGCTGGAGCAACCGCTGTCGCTCATGCTCGAGGCGCTTGAGCTCTACGCGCTATTGAAGATGAGGACATTGTTGACTCGAATTGGGCAGCACAATAATGTAACACTCACGGCCGTCAAGTCGGGCATATTAGTTCCTAACCTCGCAGCCTTGATATATATACGTCATGAATGTCTAGAATATTGACACGATGAACAACTTACAGAATCAGCAAGGTCCAAGAAGGCAGGTGGACTTTGCTTCCTCTCCTGAGAGGTAGGACGGTTATTAGTAGAACTAGAGTTCTCCATAGTGGTATTCATCATGAAGGAGACAAGTTTTCCAGGAAGGGTGAAGGACAGAAAGAGATATAAGAAAGAGCAAAGCCTAGTTACACAAGGAAAATCCTGTGAATTGTTGTGATGTAATGGCAGGGTCGAGATGAATAGTATACTTACCTATAAGATGATTTTGAGCCCGTCTAAAAGGACTGTTGTTACAATGCGGCTTGTAGGCTGAGAGAAATGTTTAGAAAGAGGGAAAGAGAGTGATGTGGAGGGGCAGACCCTTTTTAAGACTCCAGTTTTAAGAGGAGGGAGAATGGTGGACAAGAGACTGGAAGGATGGGTGAAATATATGGGGTCACTGAGAGCCGCGCGCTATTCCTTTGCTTTGGTTTCCCTTGAACTCTAAACATCGGCAATGACCTCCAAATTTACAACTCCGGTAACCCCTTGAAAATATTTTACCCCTTCACAATTCACCAACACACAGTTCTTTTATGTTATACTATAGATTATTAGTGATCTTATTGCAATCAATTACAAAATGTTCGACCCGTTGCACCCGTTGCTAGCCGTTGCTACCATATTGCTCTTCCTCATTTACTTGACACGCTAAGTCGCGATGTGGCTTTGGCCTCCTTTGGTTCCGGCCGCACACTAGGCACAAACTTGATACGAATATATACTTTTCCAGCTTTGCTTCTCGCTCACCCTGGAATGGTTTACCAGGTCACTGTCCAATCCAATTTCAACAGGTTGCGTAAAACCTATACCAGTCGCCAATATTCAATGCCAAAGTTGCCAAAGTAGTCCTATAGATCTCATAAACATGACATAGTCAAGAAGTGACTAGTGATGCTTAGCAACGGGGTATACCGTATAACATGTATGTAATTACTTGACGTGTGAGAATGGTACCGACAAGGTGGTATGGGATAGTGGATAGTTATCGTCACTCAGCTTTTCTTGGTGATCCGGTGCGACCCCGTTCTCCAATGAAATGGCATCATCATCATCAACAAGCGGTTTTCCCTGTTCTCGAGGTTCCGAATCTGCATCCCGGATGACACCATGGATCGTCTTGCGGTCTTCCTCCTCATCGCTTCCGTCCTGTTCCTCGTAACTCGTCACAGACGTGGTGTGCTCTCCATCCTTCCCAGATATCCGGATTGAGGATGGATAACGTCCACGCAAAAAATCGGTGAAAGGAGAAAAGCCAAGGAATGGACGCGGTTTCTTAGAAGCGTCGGTTGCGGCTGTGGTGGGTGTTGCTGAGCCGCTGGTAGGTGGCGTACTACCCCCCGCCGGCAGGTCTGTTATAGTTGTGATCTCAGGTGTGTGGGAATCGTGTTCCACAGGAGAGTCAGCGCGAGAAGAAGAAGACGACGACTCCAAGTCTGACACGAGTGACATCGGAGAGCTGGGTGGCAATGGCCGTCTATTAGAGGCGTCGGTATACCGCAAGCCAAAATAGGAAGCTGTTACGTACCGAAGTCTGACACCTTCGCCATCAGTCAGGGTGAGAAGCAGATTCTTGAGGTTAGGTAAGGTGTGGCGCATGTCCAGAGCACGTAGATCGCGGTCGGCCATTAGCTGCAGTGATGTAAATCAAGTGTCGCACATTTGAACAAGATTCAATGCACCATTTCGATATCCTTGTTCAGCAGGAAAACTCCATATTCGAATCGGTAAGTGTCAACGCCTTTGGAAAACAATGGAAACCTAATGACATGCATTATTCTTTAACAAGTCTACAGGCGAGAGGGATATGGCACACTCACATCCGTGGCCCAACCATTGCAGATATCCCATCACGAATAAGACTGCGACTGCCGACACAGGTGACTGGATAAACCAGACCCTTCCCCAAGTAAGCCGCTAGCAGTTGTACGACCTGCGCTGCATAACCTAATGAAGTCGCTACGGTATCTTCATTGACTTCTTTATGTGTCAACACCGTGAGGGGCGGTCCAGGATCGGAAGAAGTCACTGGTATAGGCAGAGGGACATCAAGAATGGTGTAAAGCAGGTCAGGAGGAGAAAAGAGTTCAATGGGAAATATAGTAGATAAAATAGTAAGGAGCGTGGTACGGGTTGGGCCGAAACGTGCGATGAGTGCAAGATGCCGTGCTCTGGTGAGATAAACTTAACATGGAGGGTGAACGGAACATAAGCGAAGTTACCTATTCTGCAGAAGAATTTCCTCCGTCTCAAATCGTGCTTCTAGTGCCTTCTTATGTTGCCCTTTAGCCAAAGTTAACACTTCTCTCCGCTGTCTGAGAGCCTCCCGACGACTCCTAATCTCGTATCTCACTGAAACAAACCCCATTAGAAACGAGTGGCCCACCAATAAGAAATTATCATACGTCGATCAGATTCTTCAGCAACCTTGCGTCGATTTACGATCAACTCCTCCAGTCGAGCTTCACGCTCCGATACTTCGCGCCGCTTCAGTGATCGAGTTTGAGATCAAATCAAAATGGTAAAACGAAAAGACAAGGACAGCCCAAGGTGTGACCTACCAAGTTGGAGATTATATCGCCTTCGAGAACCATGTCAACCCCGCGTACTACCTCATGGAGCGAAACTTCGTGGTCAAGTATACACGATTGCAAAGTTACAAGTCTGTACGAATTGTAAGCAGAAGTCTCAACCGTTCGGACAATTTTAACAACAGACTTCAAGAGATCTTGCCAATTTGCTGTCTTTGACATTTCGGTCGACTCATATGATCGAAAACCGACCCCATGTCGCCTTCGTGTTTGCGTAATGGTGCCACCGTTGTTATCTGTCGGTTCGCTGATCATAGTATCGCCAGATTGTTTGACTTTCCTTACTTCCAACTCTGGATCCGAAGCATATCCAGCTGACGGGGAAGGAGATCGTATGCGACCGGGATTGGGAGACGGCAGATAAAATGTCTGTCCAGGGGGTGATAGTGTCATCAGAAGCGTGTTAGAAGGCAGTTGAGAAGGGTGCACGGCAAGCTACAAAGATGGCTTTATAAAAAAATTAGTCTTCAAGAAAGACAGTTACGTACGTCGTCAGACAAAGGCACCAGGTCCGTCAGATCAACAAACCACTCATCTATAATCTTCCACTCTTTGTCGGCTTCCTTCGGAGGCTCGACTTCCTTCTCCTTGCCTTTGCTTTGGAAACTGACATCTCTCTTCCACCGGTTGCCCACGTTTCCCCACACCTCGATCTTAATCTTGTTGCCGCTTAGGTCAGTCCCTTCACTGAAGTTATAATTTAACTTGGCGTCGATAGGGAATGAGGGATTGGTCGAGGGCCGGAGGATGGGGGAGAGATGATTAGGAACTTGGGGCCAATGTGGTGGTGAAAGCTTCTGCGGCGACGGAAAGGAATGTAAAGTCCCACTGGTCTTCCCGTTCGGTCGAAGCGAAGACGTTGAGGCAGCCTTACTGTGGTTATTTGTCGTCTTCGATGCAGGCTGTAACTTTGGGGAGGTCGATGCTTGATGTCGAACCTGTGTCGCACCCTTTTCCGAAAGAGAAAGTGGAGGGGTCTTGGTTTTCCGAGCAAGATTATTGTCAACACCTCTCATGCCCTGCGAGGCAGATCTATCCCGCGGAGCACAAGTAGAGCTCGAAGGTGACCTCGCTCTAGGACTAGGAGTGCATACAGTCGCAGGCTGAGGAACATATAGAGCAAGAAATGTCTCAACGAGGCGGGCATTTATGACCTTCTCTAACCCCGGCTGGGAGTTGTCCGGTAAAATGGTAGTCAAGGGGGATATCAAACCACCAGATGGGACCGAACTAGAATTAGAGGGGCCAGAGAGATGAGACGCAGCAGAGCTCGTACGATGACGGTAAGGTCGAACTGTAGGAGTAGATCCCGACGCAGAATAAGGTCGCCCACGACTGCCTGCTTCCGAAGAAAAACTCACTCGCGAAGCCGAACTTTTCCTTTCTTTTTCTCCAACTACGCCAGGTTGGAATCCATCCTCAACCGCACCTTCATCGGACCACAAACTTCCGTGTGCTGCCGCCGACGCGGTTGAGATTCTACGACTACGTTTTCTTGATAAGGTGACATCCAAGTCGTCCGATAGATGTCCATGACTAGAGAATTGGGGTTGTTCCGAAGGTTGAGTCAAAGCAGAAGCAAAGGCATCGCGGACTGGGAAAGGTGTCAAGTTGCGTATTTGGATGGCCGTTATGTGCCGAATGCGCCTCTGTTAAAATACACGATGAGAATGCTTTAACGAAGTAAGAGTAAAATGGACTGGCTTGGGTTAACGTGGTCTCTACATCTGCCACTTGTTGATTGGTAGTTGGAGATGATGAAGGGGTCGAAGCCATATTGCGACCTCCGTTCAGCGCACCAATGGCGCAGTATCAGTGACGCCAGTCAAGGCGTTTAAGGAACCTTTGGCTTTGACAACAGCCTGCACCCTTAATAGGCGGGATATTGAGATCCACTGGCCCCCGGTGAAGCAAAAGCAAAAGAGATGCGCGTAACAATGTTTGCGCTTGATCTTCTTCATTCCGAAGGCAGCTTGTTTGATTCAACCTTCCGAACATCTCGTGTCTACCACTATCCAGTATTTTCGCGTTCCAGTCTTCAACTACCTACACATGGCTCCCAAGGCTCGTCGTTCAACAGCTACCAAGCCACCCACAAGTCCAGTAAAAACGGAGAAAAATGATGCCAAAGCTATGCCTCCCCCACCAGACCCCCCGGTGCCTCATACAATCCTGGAGCCGGAGGTCAGAGCGCTATCAACGTGTCTGATGGTAGTTCTCGTCTTCGTAAGCACAACGAGGAGCCTCATATATGATCATTAGAACGCTGCCGTGAAGACAGGGCAAATTTATGGATTTTATGCCGATGCTCGTCGACTGTGCGCCAATATATCTCCTTCAGTCCTTTGAAATTTAACAACTGGAATTACAAATTTGTAGAGGAATCCAGAAATACGCTCCCGAACCACCTCGTTCACTAACGATTTCTCTTGGACGCGAGGTGGAGAAATACGACCAGCTTTGTGATTCTATTGAATCTCGTTTGGTCAGTGTCCCGTTCTTTTATCGTAATAAGCTCCAGGAGTGACGGTATCCCAGTTACGAGCGATCGCAGTCTTACAGCGAGATCTGCACCGAGAGGAGCGGCACGTTTTAGAAGCTGAGAAAGCAGCAGCCGCAGTTGCAAGTCGAACGCGTTCAAAGTCAACATCATTGTCACCGACATCGATACGCATTCCGCTACCCGCTGCGCCTGATTCAGGCATCGCGGCCAGCATATCTGCAAATGCCCCTGTGCCAACTCCCACAAATTCACCTACTCCCAGTTCCACTGTCGGCCCCGGGCGCCGCCCCTCAGCTATCTCAATTTCGTCCCTTCAGCGGCCAACACTACCTCTCAAACTCGACCTCTCCTCCACCTCGCTTCGTATCTCCACTGACGACGCATCACTATTCACAAGCGGCCTGGCTTCGCCAGTTACCCTCGCGCCCCGATCAGCTCGCGCAGTTGGCCCTAATGAATTTCCTCCTGGTTTTATGGAGGCATTCGCTTCCTCTGCATCGCCTCTTGAGCGACCGGTGGACATTGATCTCACTGTCTCGGAGACCAGTCGACCTAATAGCAATGATATGAAAAGGTCGAGTAACGCCAACGTCGGAAGTAGTGCTGACAAGCCTATTGAGCTTGACCTGGACTCCATGGACATTGACATGGCTATGACAGATCTTTTTGGAGACAGCGTGGACAACCCTTCGCTCGAGGCAACCGATGCTGTGGACGGTCTTTTCTCTCCTGTGGTCGGAGATACCGTGATGACCAATGACTTTCATGGAAAGTCCCCAAAGACAGAAGGAGGTTTCCTCGACGCTCTCAGTCACCCAAGCGATGATATATTTGCTACCCTTGATCACTCTGATCATCCTCAGCAATTGAAGGCATCTTCATCCGTCGCCCAATCAGCGCTATACCAGGGATTTACCAAACCGTCGTCCTCGTCTCAACTTGTAGCCAAGGTCCCAAATTCAGGTGATGCCAATGAAGAGGCACAATTCGATCTCAATTCGCTTGACCTTTCGACTCTCAGTCCTGGATTTTTTGGAGATGCTCCCGAATCCGATATGAACTTTCCCATGGATATGAGCGACTTTCTCGACCTGAGAGGAATGCATGAGCAGAAGGAAGACAATGAGGGAAGGCCATAATCATCATAAACTCTTGGTTGTGAGGAGTAGCGCTTGGTCATGTATGGTGAACACCGTGTTGCATCGAGCGCTGAGCCATACTTCTACATGGTATCGGCGACCTTTGTGTTTTGAACATTGAAAGTTGAAAACACTGGACCCCGGGGAGGTGTAAACCACCGTCATGTTCACGTGTTGCAATTTTTGCTCGCAATGGACACTGATGACTCATATCGTGACAAGTGTAAGGACATCTCAGTCAACTTGAGTCAAGGCAAGGGTCAAAAATCTGTAAAATCGTACTTTGTGTTCCCCAAACACTTTATGGAAAATCTGTTTTCAGGGAAATGTGATAAAATCAATATAATTGGTCTTGAGATAGATAAAACTATGTAGTCGAATCAATTTCCTAAAAATAGTGTCCTGACGCGTCAATATTGGCACGTCGCGTCTTGAGAAGGTTGCGTGGCCCTTATAGAATGCGCTGGTCGCATGGGAGGAAAACATAAATTAACCTTCAGCCAGGAAGTATCGCAGCCATCCTGTACTTCCAGAGAGTTTGATGGATGACCTTGAACAAGCAAAGTTATCATCTCACCCTCCCATAGAATCAGCTTGAATTAGTCTTTCTAATCACCTACTGAAAGGCTGCTGTGTTAGGCAAGCCTCACTAAACAGACGCTACAGCCAGGACAATGTTATCTTCGTTGCACAGAGTAAGGATCAGTATGTAAGTATATATGAAATGAAGATTAGACTAACCTTCGTTGCACAGAGTAAGGATGAGGTGCAACGAAGATGAAAATGAAATGATATAGTAAAAATTGGGTCATCAAAGCGTAATAGGCGTTGTCCTGATATGTAATAGCCGCGTCGAAGTCCTCGGTTGTGGTAAGGGTCCGAGGGTTACACCTACATACCACATACATAACATATGGCATAACCCACCTTTATAGTACATAATACATATCAGTGATTGCAGTATATAGGGAAACATAACTCCCAGCATTCCAGACTCAATTCTTAATCTCATGGCAAACCATTTGGAATATATGACTTTAGCATGTATTAAAAGAGTTCCCTAATTTTGAGAAAACCTAGTCTAACAAGCTCTACATAGAGCTACTTTCTACAGTTCATCCCGTTTTGGACAGCTGTCACAAAAATGTAACAACATGTGATGTTGGTTTTTTTTTTTTTTGGATTAAGGATTTATTCCTTTTTTAAAAGGGCGCCCGAACACAATCCCCCGGAAGTAGGCTACACCTAAAGAACCCTCCTCATCGACAAGCACCTGAACCGCTACCACGCCCTCTCAAGCTTGCAGGACTGGCTGATGCGCTTCCTCCCACTACGGTATTCTATACTTCCCGAGCCCGCATGAGCGCCGAGGCTTCCAGCTGTCAGCGAACTGCATAGTTGGTGTACGAACACGGGATCGATCACGGGAAGGCTTAACTTGTGCCTGTCGGAAAAGAAAAAACGATCGTGGTTAAACGAACGACTCTTGCCTTTACTCTGCAGTTCCACCCCCCATCCCCCTCAACCGATACTCCCCCTGTTCCCCATCTATTCCTCCCACGGTATATACGTCCACGGTCCACCCCTTGCCGATGAAGTCCCAAGTCGAGTATGCCAACGCTCTCCCAATAGGGTGTAGGCCGTGCAGGGACGGTCCTATGATCGGCCATTGGCGACCTTCCACTATTGGTCTTCACATGTGATGTTGGTGGATTATGGATGAAAGGCTACCTTACTTATGGTACTCAGAATTTGCGAATCACCTCATGCCTCGAGACTTAGTCTGGTTGGTTTCCTATTTTGAAGGGCCATTACGGATTTATATAAAGCATCGACCATTCGCTCTTTGAAGCATCCTCCATGAAGTCAACTACTCTCATTTGGACTAGTTTGATCTGCGCTTATGGTGTATATGCCTGGGGGGCTAGTGGACACCAGGCCGTCGGGTAGGTCCTCAGTACCGTATCATATTAGTTCGCGGCTGATGTTTTTAACGCACAAAGCTACGTTGCCATGCAGGTCAGTGACGTCAATCACCAGACATTGAATGACTGCCGACTCTTTTCGGTCTCCAGTTTCTTGCTCCGAAAGCTCTGTCCTTCGTACAGACTTCATTAGGATCAACTTACAATCAATCCCTTGGCCCTGCTGCTACGGTGAGCAATGTTGGACATTGTAAGATCCTGAAAAATAACGCGCTAGTAGTGGGCTGATGAAGTAAAGAGACAAACAGCATACGCTTGGTAAGCATTCCTGGGAGGTCATGCCAATGGAATCAAATTTACTTGGTTGCGCAGGTCAAGTAGCTTGCACTATGTCGACGCTCATGGCACGTATATCCATGGATTCCTTCACGTCCGTGGTTGATATGATCTTGATTAGATAATCCGCCGACTTCCTGCTCTGTATTCGGGGCTCGCGACTGTGCGAACGGAAAGTGTATTTGTAAGTTTAATAATACATCTACGTTTCCGAGTCTCTTGAGAAGATCGAAACGATGAGTTGAACTAATCGTTGTCAGTGACCGCAATTGCAAACTACACCACACGTGTAATTGATGCTGGGCTATCTGCTACCCAACGCCAGGAAGCTCTGAAATTCCTTGGTTTGTCTCACCGGTCTTACTCGCAATCCACTGACTGACCTGAAGCATAGACCACGTATATTCTTGTACCTCCACCTTTTTATTGAGCTAACGACGGTTTTATAGTTCCTTGGTGATGTTGGTCAGCCATTGCACGTCGAAGGTCTCGCGGTCGGAGGAAACTCTATTAGTGTCACATGTAGTGGTTCTACGACGAATTTGCACGCAGTAAGAATTTATGTTCCTTCAGGCTATCAATTTTGACGTTTGTTTTCAGGTATGGGGTACGTGTCAGGGTCACAGAACAGATGACTTCCAGGAGTTGATGTTCTTGTTATTCCTCTAGATTCTGGTATTATAAATACCCTTCTCCCTGTTAACTACGGCGGCTCTGTCACTACTTGGGCGAATACACTTGTCAGTCGTATCAAGGTACCTTATATTCTCTATTGTTGCCTAGCATCAATCCGTCATAACTTTCTCCTGTAAGATGGGTGGGTATGCCTCCTCTGCGGCATCGTGGATTTCATGCTCTTCGACTACGACTCCTGCCAGGTGGGATATCACAGATGACATCTCGACGACACTTTTGCGGCCCCGGTCAATCACACCTCTTGCATGTCCTCTTGTCTGGGCACAGGATTCCAATACATTGGATTGCGTCAGTTTGTCATATTTAAACATCTGTTAAGCTTGCTGATGACTCACTATAAGTCGTTCGTGCTTAATCTTACTCATGGACAGGATCTCTGCACCTCAAACTACTACACTGGTGCCGTCCCTGTTGTATGTAATTGTCCTCTCGTTTAGTCTTTACCTCATCCCATTGCCAGATTGAGACCCAGATTGCGAAGCAAGGTTATCGTCTGGCGGCTTGGCTGAATGTTCTATTTGACGGATCTACCCACGTCCCCTGAACGGCAATACAGTTGATCTTCGCTCGAGAAAATATTTAACTCCGTTTATTTCAGTGAGTCAATAGAGCGTATCTGCAACTCTTTTTTCATGAATACAAAAGGAAATTTTCTATGATTGCTACGTTGATTGGTTGACAGTTCCACTTTGGAGTTGCAGATACAGTCGCGGACAAACAAACACAACAAAAAATTTAGTCCAATTATGGACACCAGCTCACACGTCAGATCGTCCGTTTTAATGCACAAACAATGTATTTAGGACCTATTAAGTTGAATTGCACGAGCCGATCCCTCATAGCTGTTGAAATGAAAATTTTTGCCCCAAAAATTTGGCCGGACACGAAATCTCATCTAAAAATCCCGAAAAATAGCGCAATCGACGCCTTTTGAAGAGCTGGATACGGATCTGACAAGCAAACTGTGTCAGAAAAAAATAATTATGCATTGCCTAAAATAGCAATTTGATTTGTCAGCGCACTCTACCTCTCCCTTTGGCACTCCTGCAGTTCTTATTTTGGGCTTTTGGGGACTTTTCGGCTCTGTTTAGTGTTGGAGCAGACTATATATGCTGCACAGCAGAAGAGACAACAAGTTCCTTACAACCTACCTGGGGTTTAGTAAGACTTACAGCTAGGGTTAGCAGAGGTAAGAACACTGTATTCCTAGTATGGTACAGGTTCTCCTTATATACATAAATATAAGGCAGTCACATGACTCAGGAATGTGTATGCTGCATGTATTGCCTCATGTATACAGCATGCATCATGGGGATTAATTTCAACACCCCCCCTCAAACTGTACAGCACTCTAAGCAGCTAAGTTTGAATCTCAAAAGTAATTCCGAGAGAGTCTCTAAATTTCCTGAATAGGATGGCACCAAGGTTCTTTGTGAACATGTCAGCCGGATCATCACTTCCAGGAATGAAAATGACTGTGACTTTGTCATTTTATATGCATTTGTGGGTATAGTGGTAGTGAATGTCTATATGTTTGGTCCTTCTTTCCTGAACTGGATTTGATCCGATAAAGATGGATCCCTGATTATCAGCACAGATTGGTACGTGCTTCAGTATATATCCAAGTTCCTGGAATAAGGACTCTATCCATGCTATCTGCTGACAAGTGTCAGAGAGAGCAGTCTGTGCACAGCCATGGGGTATATAAGCACCCACCAAATGACTGCTTTTCCCCAGGCTTGTCCCACTGCACATAAATATAGTATAAGTAGCAATAATTATTACTCTCATTACTTCTTTTTTCTTATTATCTATGTATGTATAAGTGCCTATGATATATACTATAAAAGACTGGTTGCAACTGATTGCAACTGGTTTTATGACGGTTTTCAAACATTTTAGAAAGTAAGGCAACTAGCAACCGAACTGACCTTGAATGAGGGCAACCACAAGTGATGGTCTGGTTGCATTTAGTTGGGTTCAGTTGGGTTGCGGTCATTTTTTTGGTCCAGCCAACCGGACCTTCAAACACTAGGAATTTGCAAGAGTTCAACTGACCATGACTTGATCTCATTATGCACACCATCATTACTGATGTTTTGCCTCATGTTTGGAGGACACTTGATTAGGTATTGGACTTCCAATGCATTGGCAGGCCAAAGATGTTGGCCTCTTGGCAGAAAGACTTTCAAGTGGACTGGAAGGATGTGAGTTGCTGTGACAAGAATAGGCTTGTGGAAAAACAATTGGAATGGTTGAAAAAGCCTAAAAAGACAAAAGGACACACTGAACAATTGGCCAAGCTTGATGAAGAAGAAAATCAGCCATGAGGGAAATCATATCTCATCGAGACTGATCAATGGACATGCACTTGCCCTGCATATCTGATCAGTCGATTTCTCCTATTTAAACACCTTGTCAGGGAAGCAAATCAGATTTTAGATGATGTGCCACTCAATGATCTGTCCTTTTTCTTCCACCTTTGTTAAGAGCACTACCCACCCTACTACAAGATTGTGGGCATCCACTATGATAAAACAGCCAAGGAGTCTGATGAGGAAGTTGAGAGCCAGGTCTTAGGTCATCATTGTATGCAAGAAACACAGAGGAGCAACACAGGATGGACTCCTAAGAGGTCATCAAGTCCCACACCAACCATAGCCAGCTCAGATGTTATGGCAGACTTGGAGAATGAGGTCATTGAACTTAACACTGGACTGGGTTACGATATCATATGTGCCTTTATCAAGACCTTGATGAGAAGTTCCCTTGGAGCAAAGACTGCTGCATTTCATTTACATGGTGTCATTCCAGCTTTCCATGGTCATGCTCATAACCATGGCTGCCAGGTTTACTGGCATCCAATGTATATGGAGGGTGTGGGATTAGAGGATTTCAAAGAATGTGAACACACTTTCTACAAATCAAATGAACTTGCCTCAATCACCCATCTTGCTTCTCCCTTTCACTACCAACAGCAAATTGATGAACACTTTTATTTTCATCATGTGGATAGGCATGCAGCATTCAGTGGGTTATCTCACCATTTCTGAATCATGTATTCTAACATCATAATCAGGGAATTTCATTTACCAGAACTACCAAAGACAGCAGACTATGTTGAGCATCTCTCCAAATTATACCGTCTCCAGTATGGTGTGTGATCTTACAGTTATAGATAAAATGCTGACCATCTTGCTGGAACAGGGGAGAGGCTGATCAGGCCAAGGTTGAGTACAATCACCTTGTCATCAACAATGGGTACACCCAGAAGCAAATTGCAGATGCCAAGACGTGACATTGAACCACTTACACCCACTGGCTTGTGTGTAATGAAGAAATTTGTTGTTTTGAAGAAGAAAATCACATTGAAACATGCTGGTCACCTGCTTCATCAGAATACAAGGATGTGCTCATGGTGGTAGGCCAATGCAGATATAGAAAGGCACTTGACCATCTCGAGTGTCTCTGTGTCCAGCACTTACTTGAACTAACTAAACTAGGAATGAGTGGTGTCAGTGTGTCGTTAACATTATACATGTCAATAATTTCTGACTTGCTAGAAGCTTACAAGTTATGAGACAAGATTGGAAAGGCACTCAAGACTTGTGCAGAAGCCATCCAACATGCGCTTGAGGCTTATAATACCACTGCAAACCAGCTCAACCCCCCTTGTGAACATCTCACATGGGCAAAACTAATGATTTTTCTTGGTTATCTATGTTGCTCTACACCTTTCCTTTACAAGTTAGTTATTTTTTACCCCTACTTTCTAACTCTCCCACTGGTTACCTCCATTTGAATATGCCCTATACATACATGAACCCTCTGGACATTACCTCCTCATATGGTTGCCTTTACCACATACTTGTATTACACTTTCTTCCACTCTGAATTCTTGGAAAGCACATGACTTCAGAATGCCACCATCTCAACTGTGAAGGCTACAAGTGCTCCCCAGCAGCGAAGGCCTCCAGCTCAGAAGCCACCCCCAATCCCTGCTCAGCAATGCAAGGAGAAGCTCATGGCTCACCAGGAAAACTAATGCCTGATCAATGAAGCAGTTAGTGAGTGGTATACTTATACCCTTGCTAAGTGGACAACCTTGGCAGGCAGTTCAGTAAAAAACCATGTTACTTCCTTGATATTTTTTTCCAAGGGGGCACAAAGATGGTGACTCATCACCAGAAGACCAATGCATATATATTGTTAGGGCAACACCCACTATCTGCTAGCTAAGACCATGCGGGTTCTCTCTACAAGAAGGGGGCGGGATCTGCGCTCATGATGGGGGAACTGATGGTTTTGATGTGAGGGGTTATTAATAGATGAGTTGGTTGAGAAAGGCCTTTCACACTGAAAGCATAGGTGGAATACCTAAGAGAACACAACTGGGGTCCCCTAGGCATATATTTAGGGTTTATATACTATGTTACATATATTGTACATTGTTGTTACCGACGCACTCATACATGTGCGTACATATTGATGCATGCGAAATAAAATTCTCATGCTATCAAAGTGTAGTGTCATTTGGCATCATGTAGCGTAATTCGACATAATAAAATAAAAATGAAATTTTATTAGGTAATGGGGTGGTTTCCTAACATATATGCCTTCAAGAGTTTAAAGGCTGCAGGCTTGAATAAAGGTTTTTAGTTGACCATTTACTTGAATGTTATGCTAATGTACTCATCTTGACTTGTCCTTTAGATGGAGATCCTATGAAATTGATGGACCTTCAAGAAGAATATCAAGAGGAATACAAAGCCCTTACCAAGGAGGAGAAAGTTAAGCTTGTTCAAGAACTTAATGCAAACAAGGACACTGCATTGAAGATTTGATGACCAACTGCACATGCATGAATCCAAGATGTAGCCAATGTTGCATGGAATATGCAACTCCTTGTAAGTACATAAAAATCATATCTTAATGGCCCTAACGAGGCAGTAACAGATGATGGGTCTCTCCTACCATGTTGGCATTGAGGGATTCTTCTGCATGGTGCAGAACTGTAGTGATCCCCACCAACCCTGGGGGGATCAAGTTTGTATCTATTATATTCTGAGGCAGCTGGTTTCTATAAAACCAGCTATTTCCTAATTTGTACCTTAGCTTTACACTAGATCACCAGCTCTACATAATCATACATTATTCATGTCATTGTCGAGCCTGATCTAAACTTAAACTACCTCTGACTCACTATACTTTTTTTGACATCAAAAAGTCCTATACATATTCAAAACCCATCATGCCTCGTGGTGAACATTCACACGTTCATTATCAGCCCATCAACATTGACCCTGATTTCCCCCTCTGGCACCATCCCAGAGACTTCCCAAAGCATGCTGATGCCTCATGGGCACCAGACAACCCTTTTTGTGCCATATCAACCTGAAACAGCAGCACGATGCATTGAAGCATCATGCCACATCACAGCCTTGCATGGCACAAGACTGAAAAAATGCAATCTTTTTTTGATGCCAATGAGCATCGAATCTGTATGTCCATCAAAGAGCTCACTGCCAAGCATTTCGCCCAGGCAACGAGTGAGTTAGTTGATTGCTGCAGAAGCGCGATCATTTATGATCCTCAACAACTTCATCGAGAAGTGAGAGCCCTCGTGAATTGTTTTACCAAACAGTTTGAGGCCCAAACTGGTGCAGTAGCCAGCAGTTCCCCACTGCTTGTCAAAAGACGAGCATACAGTGACCCTGCTGGGCATGAACCCCAGCAACAACTAAGTCTGAAGCTTGTCAGACACCAGGACAGAGTCGGGTCCTGGCATGGACAAGGCAAAGAGACAGAAGAGACGATCCATCAAGATCATCGAGTCCCAGACCAGACAAATGACTGACACAAAGTCAAGGTCATCAACAGGGAGCAGAGGTGAAAGGCAGACACAGACGACCGATGCAGAGTCGAAGTTGATGAGAGAACCCCAAGCCTCAAGACTGTGCATCCTCCAGACACACAGGAACCACTTCTCATCACCAGACAAGATCCCGACAATGTCGTTGACATTGTCAGCGCCAGTTCAAATACCTCTCCCACAGAACAGGACAAAGGGGGAGAGGAGACAGCCAAGAGTGAAGAACGAGCATCAAAGCTGGTTGTCGAGGGTGATGACACACTCGACACAGTCACATTGAGTCCCCATTGCCCAGACATAAAGAAAAACCATTAGTGAATGATGGGTAGTGCCCCCTGCACTACCCTATGTTGATCCAACAAGATGCTTACCTTGTTCCCCAAAACCAGTGTGCTCATGAGCATGTTCAACCCCTCCCCACGGCGCCCCAACAAATGGTCACATTCCCATCCATCCGACAGATTGAGACTGAGCCAAGAGGGCACAGTTATCCATGAATGTTCAGACACAAACGTTCTAACTGAAAGGAAGGAGAACCCTTCATCAGTGAGAACTCAAATAGTTCAAATGAACTATGTACCTCGTTCCCCTCGATGTACACACCCACCGCAGTCCCACAAGGAACTGCATCACTGTCATCCCAATGGTTCGAAGCTGGGCTACCATGCCCTGGATAAGCATGCTGATGAACCAGTTCGTTGTCATCTGCTTGATCCAAGGAAAGACACCCATCACAAGGATGGACGTGTTGGGCTGGCAAATGCCTCCACCCAGTGTCGAGCCAAGAAAGAAAAAGCAAGAGACGAGGGAAATGAATGTCATTGGACATTTGTACATGAGCAGCAGAGTGTACTCGATGCATTGGCATCGAGTTCAGATCCTACTATGCTGAAGAACAACTAACCTCGTCGTTCAAGAGAGAACAGCATCAGTAAACCATGGACAGTGCTATCAGCACTGTCCTCAGCATCACAGGTGATGCACTTACCTGTTCCCCAATACCCAATGAGCTCAAAAGTGTGTATCGACATCCCTTACAGCCCCCCAATGGCTGCATAATCAACCCCTCATTGTCTTGATGTCAAGCTGTGCCAAGGCAGCACTGTTATCCAAGGACGTTCAAAATCAAATGTTAGCACTGAGAAAAATGCAAACACTTCCTCAGTGACATTACAAGTAGTTCAAACGAGCTACTTACCTATTCGCCAAGAACCTACATGCTCAAAAACATGAGTGAATCCACGTCACGGCCCCCAAGCAGCTGTGACCTCAATCCAACCATCATCCCTTGATGACATGCAGCCCCGTCGGTTGAGAATGTTGAAAATGTGCCAAGATGGCACGGTTATCAGAGAACATTCGAACATGAACATTGATCTTGGATGGAGGTCCAGAAACTCATCAGTGACAACTCCGGTAGCTCAAATGAGCTACTCACCTTGTAACCGACCTCCTACATGCTCCAAGACATGTACAAATCTACCTCACGGCCCCCAAGCGGCCATGCCCACCATCCAAACACCTTCCCTCCAAAACAAACAGTCCTTTCAATCAGAAGGGTTGAAACTGTGCTGAGGCGGTGCAGCTAACTGAGCACATTTGAACGTGAACATGCTAACATTGAGAAACAACAAAACACATTGTTCTGTAACAGAAAATGTCAGTAAATGATGGACAGTGCCTGAGGCACTGTCCCCCAGTTTGCAGGTAATGACCTTACCTGCTACTCAACACCCAATGCCCGTCAACATGCGTTACCAGCCCCTCAAAGCACCACCCTTACTGCCCATTGAATGAACACGTCTCCATCGATCCAAAAGGTCAGCGCTGCACCCAGGCAGTGCAGTTATCAGAAGACGTTCAAACACAAACGTTAACGCTGAAAAGAAGTCAAAAACCTTATCAGTATCACACTCTGCAGTTCAAATGAACTGCTTACTGGTTACCCCAGACCCTACGCACTCAAAAATGTGTAACAAACCCTCCTATGACTGCCAAAGGGCCATATTCCATACACTGCTGCAACCTCAGAATGGGCCATGTCACCATGATCTTGAGACATTGAAACTGTGCCAGAGCGACACAGTATGGGAGAGACATCCCCGCCCAGATGTTATACCTAAAACAAAGTCACGAGCTTTGTTATTAGTGGCTCCTGACTGAGATAAAAAGCTGTACTTACCTGGTACAGCTCCCAGAGCTCCTGACAAGGACAGGATACCAGAGAGAGAGGAAGAGAACCTTGGGGAGTATACTACACCCCAAGGTAGATGGGTAGATGACAATGTACATCGTCTACCCATGCCGTTTGCGCAAGAGACATTGACAATTACACGTTGACTTCAGATGCATGACACTAGTCACATGTCACACATTCGAATGTGTTCAACAATGCGTAATGCTTCGCACAGTTGGGAATGTCCCAACTATTCATCTGATAGAGATGAATTAGAAAACTTACCAGGTACTACTGAGCCTGAGCCTGAACGGATGGCATGTATGAGACAAATCATGCATTATCCAGCCTGAGAACAGCTGGATGGTTCTTCTTCTGATGAGGCACCCCTCGTCGATGAAGCTGGATGGAATTATGAAGTTCACACTTGGGAATGTTCTGATCCTGAGAACTGCTCCTCAACAGAGGAGCACTGGCAGCCCTATGAGGAATCTGACAGAGAGTCAGATGTGTCTGATAATGATCACATCCAAGAGGATAGTGATGTGAGTGCCACTGAAGATCATTCTTCTGAAGAGAATGATATGTCAGACTCAGAATCAGAGAATTACTCTGATGAGGAGGATCACACCCAGCAGGATAGTGATCAGAGTGAGGATGATCATTCTTGTGAGGAGAATGATGATATCTTGGAATCAGAATCACTATTATGAACTCTATGATTCAGATGAATCATAATGACTTATATCTCTCTGGGGAACTCTCCAGAAACACCCACATACCCGACAACCCATTTCAGGTTGTCAAGTTTTTAATAAACAAAACTTATTTGCCTCATCGATCCACGATGATACCCACATACCCAACAACCCTTTTCAGGTTGTTGAGTTTTTAATAAACAAAACTTATTCACCTCATTGCACCACAATGATATCCACATACTGATGACCCTCTCCTCAAGGTCATTCATTTCTTCTCATCTTCACCCATGCATGAAGGTAAAGGGGGAGAATGTAGTGATCCCCACCAAACTCAGGGGGATCAAGTACCTATTATTACCTTGTAACCACAAGGTATTTTTTTTTCCTTTCTTCTTATCTTCACCCATGTGTGAAGCTAAAGGGGGAGAGTGTAGTGATCCCCACCAACCCTGGGGGGATCAAGTTTATATCTATTATATTCTGAGGCAGCTGGTTTCTAAAAAACCAGCTATTTCCTAATTTGTACCTTAGCTTTACACTAGATCACCAGCTCTACATAATCATACGTTATTCATGTCATTGTCGAGCCTGATCTAAACTTAAACTACCCCTGACTCACTATAAGAACTCTGAGTATCATATGAAACCACATTGGTTTTTTACCTCACCAGCTCTTGAGGAGTACATGAAGATTGCAGTTTGAAAGCACTGGGATACAACAGAGATAGGTACAAAGCTGGAAGCATTTGCAGTTGCTGGATGTGATGTAGTGAGTGAGTCACAGTCTGATGTCATCATAAGTTTAAAAACTGACTAACGGTAACTTTTAGATTTACTTTGAACATCAAAACAGAAAGTGGATCACTTGAAACATGAAATTCAAGAGAAGATTAGTGAAATGCTGGGTATGTTGAGTCCTCAAATAAGGTTTCGCAAATTGCAATTCTTACTGATTGACTTCTCACCCCATAGTTTCCATCACTGGCAGTCCCAATGCAACAATGCATTATGTGAACAATGCATTATGTGAACAATGCATTATGTGAACTATGAAGAGGCAATCATTCAACATTATGGTATTGAATTCATTGGCTGGACCTATGACAAATTCATCAACCCAAGTGAACTCAGCACAGCCATAGAACCCCTGCACAAATTACTTGATGCAATCAATAATGGCAACTGTAAGTTTGTCAAGTTGACAAAAGAGGAATGACAGAAGTGGTTGGAGACCTACAGGGCAAAAATCATGGCAGGGGAACTTAAAGTTAAAGAGCAGAAAACTTGTTGTGATGCTGGGATTAAGTGGAAGGGCAAGGGCAAGACCATGACCAATGATGGTAGTAGCAAGGGTGACAGAGATGATGAGGATGACCATGGGGATGAGGGTTTAGATCAGGAAAGTCATCATAAACACCAGGCTCTCATCAAACATCAATGGGTCAGCAATTGTACTAGTGATTCTGAGTAGACTACTGTTCAAAACACATCTAGATCTACAAAATGATGTTCCTTGATGGCACAGTAACCAGTGAATGCAAGTAATAAGCACAATGGTGGGAATGGTGATGAACATGATTATAAGAGCCAAAGCAAGAGGACAGTGAGCACAAAGGTGGAGATGACACTGGGCATGGTGGGAATGTGTTGATTATAAGGGCAACCTTAGAGGCCATTTAATTAGTGGACTAGCAAAGGGAAATCCAAAGTTAACATTATGGTACATATTACAGGGAGTGGAGGTGCACCTCGCAAAGGGAAATCTGAAGAGAAAACTCTAAGGACTTCTTTGCCAATGCCCAGTATATGTGAAGATTGCAAAAATCAAATAATAGCCTAAAAATAGAAAAGGCAGAGATAGGCAGATCAAGGCTGCCTGTCAAGAACTGTTCCTCACCTGATCAGAACCTGCATCCGTCTGACCCTTTTCCACATCTCGAACCCAACATTCACTGACTCCTTCCACTTCTGTTCCCAGCCACCTTGCACTGCCACACTGCTGTGCATCAGGCCGCCTTCTCAAGGCTGCCATCTCTTTTGCAAATTCGACTACAGACTCCTGTGCGGCCCCTGCTAAGTAATTTATTTACACAGTTGAGACACTGCCACAGTTACTGAGACATTCTGCTCCAATTCTGTACCCCAGTATTTAAGCTTAGTTAGTTTCAACTTGTATTCCTCAGTTCATATATTGACAAAGACTCGATAAAGATTTGACATAAATTCTACTTAACCTGCCAATCCATTTTGTTCCACTCCTACCTCCATCCTCTGAGAGTCTGAACTCCATTTGACTCAACCTCTAGTTCTCCCTCCAAAGTTCTGGTCTCATCCAAACTTAACCCAAGTCCCTCCATACTCCTTTCCTGCACTTCCTGCACCTACCTGCTCCTACCTCCAAACCTTCATCTTGAAATTAGGACACCAGATGAGGTGAAGGGCGCAACGTCTTATAAGTTGAAGCCAAGTCCTTTCCATTTTCCTTCTGCAGAATCCGCTATGACCTGACAACCTTCTGCTATTGACACCCACAGGGTCCAACCATATTCTGACATGCACTTCAGGATCAGTTCTTAACACCACCGAATGACATCATACCAAGGGGTAGATGTTGGAATGGGTACTCTGCCTCTAAATATAAAACTGTCAACATGCACAAATGTGATAGAAAGGGAAATTAGTAATAAAATAAGGAAAAGTCATAGAAAATGAAGAATAGGAGGAAATGAAGTGAGGAAAAATATAGGATGAATGTAAAAAATAGGAGAAACACATGGGGCACCCCCTAGTCCCCTTACATTGATGGGCACTGATCAGAAGCCATGAGGAGGGGACAATGAGCATGCACAAGGGTGTAGACAATGCTGGGCATGGTGGGAACACATTGATGGGTGCCAATCAGGAGCTGTGAGGAGGATGAGTGGCAGAGGTGATGATGGGCATGGTGTGCTGATTAGCAGGAGCACAAGGGTATAGACGATGCTGGGCACAGTGGGAATGCATTGATGGGTGCTGATCAGGAGTTGTGAGGGGGGATGAGTGGTGGAGGTGATGATGGGCATGGTATGTGCCGATTAGCATGAGCTGAGGTATTCCTGAGGCATTCCTGATGGGAGACAGGCAGATGATGGTGGGGGACGACAATTGGTGCAGTGGGAACACAGTGACAAGCCCTGATTAGAGTGAGCTGAAGTATCCCCAATGGTACCTGACAGTATGTGGTGTGGGACATGTGTAAAGGGCTTGTGATGGATGTTAAACATCATAATGGGAACACAGTGATGAGCCCTGATCAGTGTGAGCTGAAGTATCCCTTACAGTACCTGACAGTATGTGGCACAGGACATGTGTAAAGGGCCAGTGATGGATGTTGAACATTGTGAGTTGAATTAGTTCTGGAGATGTGCCTGATGCAAGTTGAGGGAAGGAGGAGGGCACAATGGCAGAATGGCAGGGGTTGCTATGAGTGCCAGCACTGACTACACTGGACACCTTTCAGAGTTTATAGTCTATCTGTTAGGAAACCACCCCATTACCTAATAAAATTTCATTTTTATTTTATTATGTCGAATTACGCTACATGATGCCAAATGATGCTACACATTAATAGCATGAGAATTTTATTTCGCATGCATCAATATGTACGTGCATGTACGAGTGCATCGGTAACAACAATGTACAATATATGTAACATAGTATATAAACCCTAAATATATGCCTAGGGGACCCCAGTTGTGTTCTCTTAGGTATTCCACCTATGCTTGTGGTGTGAACGGCCTATCTCAACAAACTCATCTATAAATAACCCCTCGCATCAAAACCATCAATTCCCCCATCACATGCGCAGATCCCGCCCCCTTCTTGTAGAGAGAACCTGCATGGTCTTAGCTAGCAGATAGTGGGTGTTGCCCTAACAGAAGAACACAACTTCCTATATCAGTGCGCCTTCTCTTACTTGAGCATACATCATTGTTTCACCGTGCCACATCCAATTACTCATCCTTTCAGCATGAGCTGGAAGTACTTGTATATACATAATCTACCTTTTCTTTCATAAGCCGACGCCAGGCCTCGCCTTACATTGTGACCACCAGTGATCGAGAGGCAGCACTCATCATTAGGACAGCTGCAACCAGACAACCAATTGGATCTGGTTTAGTCATGATTTACATCACTCTATTCGGACAACTATTTTAGTTACAAGCCGAATTCAGTGATATCTCTGAGATCAGGCACTGTTGGAAGGGTTATTGATCCGAAGTGTCAAATTAGCCGCCCAACAAACGACGAACGATCGACAAATGATCATGTGACCCGTAAACATTTGGAGAGGTCCCAAAGAACAAATCTTGAATTTGTCAAAGAAGTGATTCATCACAGATTTTACCATTATGTCCGAACCCTCAACTTCTGATCCCGGCCCTAATCCTGTTCCCACACCAGCACTAGAGGCGAAAATTGATACACTTATGGTGCAAATGTTGCAATTAGTGTCAGTGTTGGCAGCATCACAGCCCAGACAAGTGGAAGTACAGCCAGAGATGACAGTAGAAAGAGATGATGAGATGGAGGAGATGGTGGAGTGGATGTCACAGGAGGATGAGATGGCAGAGAAATCAGGAAATGGAAAAGTGCACTTACCTAAGTATGTGCCCCCGCAAATCTTTGATGGTACCATGGAAAATACAAAATCTTTCATCAGCTCTATAGTATTGTACATCCATGGGAGGAAGCCAGAGTTTTGTACAGCTGAGTCTAGGATTATGTTTGCTCTCTCATACATTCAGGGGGGGAAAGCACAGCTCTGGAGAAACAAGGCTATTAATCAAATTGCCATGGGAAATAAACCATTTGCAACCTTCAAGGAATTTCTGGAGAGATTGGAGGCACAGTTTGGAGACCCTAATCCAAAGGCAACAGCCAATGCTAAATTAAAGACCATGCACCAAGGTTCCCTAACAGCAGATGAATTTATTTTGCAGTTCAAAGCAGAAGCTTTGCAAACAGATATGGGAGAAGCTGTGTTGGTAGAGTTTTTGAAAGCAGGATTAAATCCCTCTTTATTCAAGTCTATCTACTGACTACCTTCTATGCCAGAGAAGTTGGATGAGTGGTATAATTGGGCAATGTGCCTTGACTGGCAATATTGGCAGGAACAGGTGGAATCAAAGTTGATGTATGGAAGTAGTAAATTTGGAAAGCCATCAGGAGGAAAGTCCAAGAAAGGAAAGGCACCTCAGGTGCAAGCTCCAAGGGCACAGCCACCAGCCATGGCAGTGACACCTATACTTATGGAGTCAGCAGCACCAGCAGAGGCAATGGAGGTTGATCAAGTGAGGAGACGAGCCCCACTTAAATGTTTTAACTGTGTGCAGTTAGGACACATCACTAGGAATTGTAGGCAGAAAAGAAAGATTAGGGAAGCTACAATCAAGGAAGTGAAGCTGGAGGAAGGCAAGCAGAAGAATTTTGTGGAAGAGTCCCAGTGAAGGTTTCCCCAT
Source organism: Tricholoma matsutake (assembly GCA_026075535.2). Taxonomy (NCBI): domain Eukaryota; kingdom Fungi; phylum Basidiomycota; class Agaricomycetes; order Agaricales; family Tricholomataceae; genus Tricholoma; species Tricholoma matsutake. The sequence continues at coordinate 5,255,492 of AP026540.1, read as the reverse complement.
TGGTGACCCAGAATCGTTACAATGTATTAGTATCCGAGGAAACCCAGAGTAAATCAGAAAAGGAAATCAAGGAGTACAACTGTTGTGAATCACGTGACAAAGAAAATTGCCCAGCACTATTTCCAAAAACCCCTAAATTATTTATTTGCTCTGCGCAAATAGAACCTGAAATCACCTTGACTGTGGGACTGAAGACAGTGGACATGCATGCAGCAATTGATGTGGAAGCATTGCTTGATAGTGGTGCTACAGGATGATTATTCATTAATCAGTCCTTAATTACTGGAAACGGTATTAGCACACGCAACCTGGCGCAACCTATAATGGTGTATAACATTGACAGAACAGTCAATCGTGGAGGAACTATCAAGGAGGAGGTGACTATGGTACTAAAGTATCAGGAGCATCAGGAGTGTGCCGTATTCAAAGTGTGCGATCTGGGGAAAACCAATCTAATAATAGGATGTCTGTGGTTATGGAAGCATAATCCTGAAATTGATTGGAAAACTGGGAAAGTACAAATGACTCATTGTCCTAAGGAATGTAATGTGTATGGGAGGAAGATGAAGAAGGAAAAAAGGAAAAAGAGAGAGAAAGAACATCCGAGGAAGTATTCTGTTATGATGGAGGAAGTGGAGGATGAGGAAATGCCAAATGGGGAAGTTCTGATCATGATTGAGAAAGAAGAGCAGAAGCAAATCTTTAGAGCAATTTGTGGAGGACAGTCATGGGACAAGAATATTGTGAAGGTGGAGAAGTCAGTGGAGGAGTGGGTGCCAAAAGTGTATCATGAATATCTGTCAGTGTTCCAGAAGAAGGAGTCTGAGCGAATGCTGGTGCGGAAGCCATGCGATCATGCAATCAAGATGAAGCCAGGGTTTGTGCCAAAGAAGTCAAAGGTATATCCATTATCTCCAATGGAACAAGAAGAAGTGGATGCATTCCTGAAGGAGCAATTGCGCAAAGGATACATATGACCTTTGAGATCACCACAGATGTCACCAATATTCTTCATGCCAAAGAAAGACCAAAGGAAGAGGATGTGTACAGATTATAGGTATCTGAATGAGTGGACAGTGAAGAACACATACCCCCTGCTGTTGATCTCAGAAATAATTGACAAGGTGGGAAAAGCCAAGGTCTTTACAAAATTGGATTTATGATGGGGATACAATAATGTATGAATAAAGAAAGGAGATGAGTGGAAGGCCGCATTTGCCATGTGTCGAGGATCCTTCAAGCTGCTTGTCATGTTTTTCGGGATGACTAATAGTCCCCCGACCTTCCAAAATATGATGAACAACATTTTCAAGGATGTAATAGACAAAGGCGTGGTAATAATATTTATTGATGACATTCTGATATTCACAGAGGATGAAGAAAATCATGAGGCGATAGTGCAGGAGGTGCTACAGAGGTTAGCGGAGAATGATCTATTTTTGAAACCGGAGAAGTGTGTGTTTGGGGCAAGCAAAATTGAGTTCCTAGGATTATTGATTGGCCCTGATGGGATAAAAATGGATCTGATCAAGGTACAGGCAATCACAGATTGGCCTGTGCCCACCCATGTCAAGGAGGTTCAAGCCTTCTTGGGACTTGCAAATTATTATCGTCGCTTTGTGCACATTTTTTCCAAAATTGCTGCACCCTTACATAACCTTATGTGAAAGGGAGTAGTGTGGAGGTGGGGAGAGCAGCAGACAGTGTTTGAGGAGTTGAAGAGGAAGTTTGTGGAGGGACCAATATTAGCCCCAGTAGATTTCACATGCCCTTTACGAGTGGAATCAGATGCATCCAATTTTGCTACTGGAGCGGTATTATCAATGCTGTGTGAAGATGACAAATGGCATCCTTGTGCATATTTGTCCTGAGGGTTGAATGATGTGGAGAGGAATTATGATGTGCATGACAAAGAGATGTTGGGGATAATATGAGTGTTGGAGGCATGGAGGCATTATTTGGAGGGATGTACACATCAGATTGAGATCTGGACAGATCATCAAAATCTGCAATACTTCATGTCCACTAAAAAGCTTAATCGCTGGCAAGCGCGTTGGGCACTATTCCTATCACATTTCAATTTTCACTTGGTCCACAAAGCAGGAAGCTTAATAAGGAAAGCAGATGCATTATCCAGACATATTGATCATAAAAGGGGGGTGGAGGAGGACAATAAGAATGTTACCTTACTCAAACCCGAATACTTTTGCATTTGCACTATGCATCAAGGGCATCTATTAATAGATAGCTCGGAAATGGAAATGTTGTCTAAAATTAGACAATGTTCAGAAATGGACAATGAAGTAGTGGAAGCCGTGAAAGCTCTGAAGGGAGAGAAGAAAGGTAATATTAAAGGAGATGAATGGGCTGAGGAACAAGGGTTGGTGTTGTTTCGAGGAAAGGTGTATGTACCGAAGGATCAGGATTTGCGAAGGGAGATTGTCCAGTTACATCATAATATGCTGACTGCCGGACACCCAGGAAGATGGAAGACATTGGAATTAGCAATGAGAAATTATTGGTGGCCCGGAATTTTGAAGTATGTGTTGGGGTATGTGGATGGATGTGATACGTGCATGAGGGGGAAGAAATTTCCAGAGAAACCTGCAGGAAAATTAATGCCAAACCCTATACCTAAAGCACTGTGGCAAGATATATCTGTGGATTTTATTACCGGATTACCTGAGGCTCAAGGGTACGATGCAATATTCATAGTATGTGACCGCTTCACAAAGGAGGTCCATATTATTCCTACTACTACAGAAACCTCATCATTGGGCTTGGTGCACCTCTATCTAAATTAGGTATGGCGGTTACATGGGTTACCCGATACCGTTATCTCCAATCGTGGACCACAATTTGCTTCCATGTTTATGCAAGAACTGAACAACATATTAGGAATTCAAACTAAATTATCTATGGCATATCACCCGCAGACTGATGGGCAGACAGAGAGAATGAACCAGGAGTTGGAGCAGTACCTACGTATGTTTTTCAACTACTGACAAACTGACTGGCCCAAATGGCTGGCAATTGCTGAATTTTCCCACAATAACAAATTCCATTCGGCTACTCGTATGTCACCCTTTTTCATGAATTATGGATATCATCCTTGCATGGGAGTAGAACCCAGAAGGGAAGTCAAAGTACAGTCGGTAGAAGACTTTGTATCTAAGATGCAAAAGGTACAAGAGGAAGCAGAGGCGGCATTGAAGAAAGCATGTGATGACATGATGCGACATGCAGATTGTACTTGAGCACGTGCTCCAGAGTACAAAGTTGGTGACTTGGTGTGGCTAAGTACCAAGGACCTGAATATTCCACGACCTTCAAGGAAACTTACGGAGAAACAAGTTGGCCCATATGCAATCTCTAAAGTGATCTTGCCTAATGCAGTAGTGCTAAAATTACCCCGATCATTCAAGATTGATCCCGAGATTAACATATCCCGCCTACCCCCTTACCGCCCACCCACTATTCCTGGCCAACAAACTACTCCACAACCTCCAATAATAGTAGAAGGTGCTCCAGAATATGTAGTTGAAGAAATTCTAGACTCACATCTTCGACGGAACAAATTGGAGTTCTTAATAAAGTGGAAAAACTATACCGACGAAAATAATTCGTGGGAGCCCGAAGAGAATTGTAAGCGAGTGCGCAACATGATTGCCCAATTCTTTAAATGCAATCCGAATGCTCTGTGTTGCATTGCAAGAATGGTGTATGAGGGGATGAGATTCTGGCCTTACCAAAATTTTACAGAGGGGACAGACACTATATTTTCTCACCTGGAAGTCAAGGCATAAAAGGGGGGTAATGTTAGGAAACCACTCCATTACCTAATAAAATTTCATTTTTATTTTATTATGTCGAATTATGCTACATGATGCCAAATGATGCTACACTTTGATAGCATGAGAATTTTATTTCACACGCATCAATATGTATGTGCATGTATGAGTGTGTTGGTAACAACAATGTACAATATATGTAACATAGTATATAAACCCTAAATATATGCCTAGGGGACCCCAGTTGTGTTCTCTTTAGGGCATGACACAGGTAACTCCCAGGTATATTTTGTGGTACCTGCACCCATACCCGTCAACACCATACCCCTACGGTTAAGGGTGTGGTATTACTGTGGGTTTCAGTGGGTTACCCATCATTATTTGTGGGTTTTGACATGAATATGTATTTTAATAATATAATTACACTAGATTAAACTAATATATCAAACAAGAAACCCCCCCCACTCATGTTTGCAGCCGTTTGCAGCAAGAGGGGGGGGTGGTGGCCATAGTTGCCCAGAATGAAACTCATTGCTCCCTGCTTCCACCCCACGAGCAGTTGCTTGTGGCAGCAGTTGGGGGTGCTGTTGTGGTGGTGGTCCTTGGGTCCGCTGCTGCTTGTCATCGTCGTCCCACCTGTGATCCACCCCACGAGCAGTTGCTCGTGAGGCTGGGGGCAGGGTGTGTCATTTCTTGTTCATTGCTGCTCCCATCCCTGTTATCCACCTTGCGAGCAGAGGCTCACAATGGTGGTGGGGCAGTGCTGTCAACGGTGTTGTCTCATTGTTATAGCACCATTAGAACCTAAAAGTTGAATAAAAACATTAGTTAGTTAGGAAAAAACAAGAACAAAAGACAGAGAAAAATACCTAGGGCCCAAATGATGATAGATGTCATTTGGGCCGGTTATAGCACCATTAGAACCTAAATGTTGAATAAAAACATTAGTTACGAAAAAACAAGAACAAAAGATAGAAAAAAATACCTAGGGCCCAAACGATGATAGATGTTGTTTGGACCCGTTATAGCACCATTAGAACCTAAAAGTTGAATAAAAACATTAGTTAGTTAGGAAAAAACAAGAATGAAAGATAGAAATAATACCTAGGGCCCAAACAATAACAGACATCATTTGGGCCAGTTATAGCACCATTAGAACCTAAAAGTTGAATAAAAACATTAGTTAGTTAGGAAAAAACAGGAACAAAAGATAGAAAAAAAATACCTAGGGCCCAAATGACAATAGACGTCATTTGGGCCAGTTATAGCACCATTAGAACCTAAAAGTCGAATAAAAACATTAGTTAGTTAGAAAAAAACAAGAATGAAAGATACCCACATCATACCCATAACACCGTGGAAATGGGTATGGTATTACCCGGGTATGGCAACTTCTGACCCATACCCATAACCGTGCATATCGGTAACCATATTATCACAGGTTTACCCGTACCTGTGTCACACCTTAGTTCTCTTAGGTATTCCACCTATGCTTGTGGTGTGAATGGCCTATCTCAACAAACTCATCTATAAATAACCCCTCGCATCAAAACCATCAATTCCCCCATCACACACATGGATCCTGCCCCCTTCTTGTAGAGAGAACCTGCACAGTCTTAGCTAGCAGATAGTGGGTGTCGCCCTAACACTATCTAAGTTTAGCTATATTGAAGGGATATACTGGTGGGTAAGGGATATCAGTAGATCTAACACAGATCAATAGGCATAACATGATAGGATCATGTCAACTAATATATAAGGTATTGTGGGAAGGTTAGGTGAACCTGCCTCAGAGGCTAGTTCCCAGAAGTCACATTTGGCTCAGTAACAGCTGGACATTCATGTGAACTTGAAATAACCACCTCTAAAAAAGAGTCTAAACCTCTCTAAACCAAGCTTAAACTGGAGCAGGTAAAATTTGAGAATAATGACACTGAATTTTGTGTTGAATCTTGATGCCAAGTTCAAGCCAAGTTGATGTGAGTGGTGAGTACTAAGATACAGCCAGCTGTTTTGTGCCCGCATGGGCTTAATGTTGCTCAGAAGCAACTGGGTTTCCTGAGGCAGTGAACTAGTACTGTCCCATTGTAATGGAAATGAAGTATCTTAGTGATCATGCTGTACTATAACTATGAGGGCAACTATAACCACTAGGCAGCTAGAAAATCAGAGGAATCCACAGGGTTGTGAGGTCTGAATTCACTATGTAGTAATCTAAGTAAAGCTGTTGCAAATACATGAATCCAATTAATAGGGTCGTTCACAGTAGATGAAATCAGTCACTTTCGCAACTGATTTCCAAAGTGATTTCAAAATGTTTTTTTATTCCCAGGAGCACATGTGCCCAAATTCTGATCACACACTGTGACACATTTTTGGAACTCCTTTTGAGCCCTTTTGTCCTGTGCAGACTTTGAAATAAATAAGTGTTCACTCATTGGTTGCAACGGTGTAATACACCCTTTGTGTGCAACCACAATGGCAACAAGGTTTTCTCAACTTTTTCTGTCCTGTTTGTTCTTGTCCTTTGCACCCTCTTAGAAACCAATAGTGCTATGCTTGGCCTGGCCTGAAGCTGTGAGCCAGGCCAAGCCAAGCCCAAATAGGCCAAGCCAAGCCAGGCCATGAAGACGGCTTCATGATGGCTTGGGGTTCCAAAAAGCCAAAGCCAAGCCACTAAGCCACAGCTTCTTGGTGGGCTTGAACAAATTTTTTGGTGATGAGAAAATTATTTCAATATGGCAATTTAATTGATCGTTGATTGATGTACATTTCTCAATTGTTGCTGAACCATCCTCGAGTAATCCACCATGCACATTGGCTGCATCGCTTATGCCCCTACCACATATTCAACTACCTACCCCTTCAACTTGATTTGACAGCAAACTCCATGCATATCCTAGGTGGCTGTGTTTGACAAACATCGCTCATGTTGGTGGCAAATGCACAATGATGTTGTTGTGTATGATAAGCTTTTTGTCATTCTTTGCTTATTCTCTAACTAGTAACCAAATACAAGTTCCATCACACAACACCCATGGCTACACCAGCAAATGACACAAACGGGTCATGTCATGCAGTGTGCATGAAATGTGGCCAAACAATGTTTGGGCCAGGTAAGTTTTTCCATGTTCATTTCTTGTTTTTTTGCTTAACTAACATATGTTTTCATTAATCTAGGGGATCTAACAGTGTTGCAATGACACGATGATGACAAAACAAGCCCATGCCTAATGATGCCACCACCACCAACCCCAACTGCTGCCGTGGCCCATGAGTCACTACTTGTAGGAATGGGGAGCAACCAAGGGGGTGTCACATGGTCAAATTACCATATAGGGATGGTTAGTTAGTCCAGCCCTCAAGCTGTTAAAAAAGTTTATAGGTAACATAATTTTATACTGGAGGGATATTGGCAATCTCACAAACAAAGAGACTGTAACAGGGCATATACTGTACTATTCTAACACAATATACATCAGTAATTAAGCATTTTAGTTTCCAGCAGTTGCTCAACCAAAGAAACTGAATAAAACCAGAAAAAACCAGAAAAAACCAGAAAACTTCAGAACCTGGAAACCCATGTCCAATTTCCAGGAAACCTCTCAAATCAAAGTGCTATGGAAACTACAGAAACCACAGTAGCATTTTAAGGTCCAGTCTTTTACAGTATGCATAATGGATGTACTTATACTGGTAAGAAAAAAGAACTAGTGTAAGTACTAATTATTACTATTTATGTGCAGTGGGACAAGCCTGGGACAAAGTAATCATTTGGTGGGTGCATATATACCCTGTGGCTATGCATGGACCATGTGGTCGTATTTGTGCTCCCAAAAAACAAAAGTGGAACCACTTACCAGACAACTTCCCACACTGAACCACAACCACAACAAACCAACCGTGCTGCGCCACCACCTGCAACACACCACCTGGACGACCACACAGATGAGTGAACACACCCAGAATGCAAAGTGCCCAAACAATATCCGGCATTGGCAGGGCAACAGACAGTGGGGACAATGGACAATGAACAATGGATGGCATGGACAATAACGAATGGCAGGAACGCTTCTTGATCCAGTACCGCCACCTCATATGAAATTCCCATGGTTCAAAGGGGGCAGATTGAAGGAAAAGCGAACGACGCCCCAGCACCCGGCAACTGAAATGCCGGACAATCAGACACTGGCAGCTACATCGGGACTTCGGCAAATGACTTTATCAGAGAACCCCAACTCAATCCAAAAAAGGGCGAACCCTGTGGCGATGACACCGGAACTATCCACCAAAGAGAAGCAACCAGCCCATTCACAGGCAGAGAAAGGTAGGATCACCAGATGAATGGGAGCAGTACCCCAAAGTGGAGCCAATTTGGGAGACATAACGGATGCCAAAGCAGGGCTCTCCTGGCTAGCAGCAAAGGGCCTAATGGCCCCATCAGGCTCAACCCCATCAATGACATTGTTGGCCAAGACGCTCTTCCAAGTTGGAGCCCTACCGAATATGCCTCTACAAATGCTAAATGGAATATGGGCAGTGGCTTTTCTACTCCAAGAACTAGAATTAATGAAAACAACAAGGGAAGTTACCACCACAGTATCGAAGGAACTGATCTCGCTTGTCGACACGATTCAGAACACGTTTAAAGAGAAAACGGAAGAATGCATGGCCAGCTTACTCCAAACCACAAAAGAGGTAATAACACAAGCAAAAGAAGCAACCGAAGAACTAGGCAAAGCAACCGAAAAAATGATAAGTACCGCAGAAAAGGAGAAGACGCCAGCCACGCCCTACAGGGACACCCTGAACCAGGGTACAGTCAGACCACCAGTCCAAGTGGATCCAAGGGTCAGAGCAAAGGAAGGTATAAGGGCAAGGCAGTTCCTATGGACCCTCTCAGTTGACATCCCAGAACTAAAAACACTGCTGGCACCACAGCTACTAAAACAGCTGAACGAAAAACTAACCAAAGTGGCAAAAATGACAAACGAAGAGTGCAAACTCTGTTCGGCAATGTGGCTCAAAAATGGAGGGCTACTAATAGAGGCTGGAGATGACAAATCCGCAGCATGGCTTCGCAGCGAGGCAAACATATTGCACATGGAATGCGAACTGGGCACCTCCATACTACCAGAAGCTCACAACTTCAACACTATGGCATATTTTGTCCCACTAACTTTTGATGTATCAGAGAAAACACACATAGAGGAGGTGATGGAGTCCAATGACTTATCCAAGGATGCAATTAGCAAATGTAGGTGGGCGAAGGCCCCTGGACGGCGGAACCCAAACCAAACGGTAGGACATATGATCATCACTTTCACGGACCTGGATAGCACAAATAAAGCCATACTCGGTGGGCTGGTTATCTGCAACAAAAAGGTATCAGTAACCAAATGCAAAAGAGAACCAATCAGATGTCTAAAGTGCCAGGGATATAACCATGTGGCGCACGAGTGCATTATCAGTAGAGACATTTGTGCTAGGTGTGGAGAAAACCACAGGACTAGTGACTGTAGCATGGCGACACTACTATGTACCCCATGCAGAAAATGTGGACATGCAAGTAACGATCGGACGTGCCCCACATTCCTCAGAAAATGCAATGAGCATGACGAGAGGAACCCGGAGAATCTACTACCCTTTTACCCTTCTATGGAGACCTGGACATGGGAAGCAGCACCTCCAAGTAATCAAAGGGTGGCAACCACCACAGGACTGACAGATTTCGTGTGACCAATTAGGAGAGGACAGACACAGCAAACCCAACTAAATTTCCAACCTAGACATGCAGCCTCAAATGAACGCGGACTCGAGCGCCAAAGTTGGGACAGGCAAGAACCTGAAGCGAACTATGAATAACGAGATGAACGAAGAACAAAAGCTAAGAGTCCTACAAATAAATCTGAATAAATCACTCACTGCCCACCTGGAGCTCATAAATGACTCACTAGCAGCACATTGGGACATCATACTAATACAGGAACCATACATCACCTTTTTCAGCAGCATTAGAACACCAAACCGTTTCACAGCAGTAACCCCCTCCTCAAGGTGAACCCTAGACACACCAGTGCGATCCACGATCTGGGTAAATTTGGCGCTATCCTCAAATGACTGGAAAATACTAGACATTCCAGACACCAACGACATAGTAGCAATTGAACTAACAGGCACATACAGCAGGCTCCAAGTATACAGTATATACAATGCATGCAAGAACTCACACACACTGGAAGCACTAAAGAGATACATGCACGACAGCGGAAATAGCCACCAAGGGCCCCAGGACACACACGTACTGTGGGGAGGGGACTTCAACCGACATCACCCAATGTGGGATAGGGATGAAGACACACACCTTTTCACTTCCAAAGCCCTAGAAGACGCAGGAGAACTGATAGACCTAGTAGCAGAATACGACATGCACATGGCGCTACCAAAGGGCATACCAATGCTCAAGCACATGGTTTCAAAACGACACTCTAGGCCCGACAATGTGTTCTGCAATAGCAGCTTAGTAAATCATGTGGTGAAATGCGACACCATACCAGCCAGGCAACCAGGCAAAACCAACCACTACCCGATAGCGATAATACTGGAACTAATGCAGGAAAAGGCATGGACAAAGCTATCACTAAACTTCAGGGAAACAGAATGGGGGGAATTCAATGCGCACCTGGAAAACGAGCTGGCGGTAATCCCAATACCGTCTGAGATCAGAACTGATGAAGACTTGAGTAGGGAAATAGAACAGCTCACGGCAGCGATACAGAACACAATCGAAAACAAAGTCCCAGTAAACTTCCCATGCCCTCTATCGAAGAGGTGGTGGACAAAAGAATTAAGGAAAACAAAAAAGGCAGTCAACAGGTTACGAGCCGAAGCATATAGAAATCGAGCAGTGAACAAACACCCAAGTCACCAAGCACTACGCCAGGCCCGCCAAAGATACGCAGAGGACATCATCAAGGCCAAGATGGACCACTGGAATGACTACCTTGAAAATGCGGACAGCTCAGACATATGGACGGCAAACAAATTCATTTCTAACCCAATAGGTGATGGAGGACAGATGAGAATACCCTCACTAAAAGTAAAGAGAGGCGATGGACTACTAAGGGAGGTAAACACAAATGAGGGCAAAGCCAAGGCCCTCGCAGAGGCCTTCTTTCCACCAAAGCCAACGGGAACAACGGTACCACAGGAATACCACTACCCTGACCCGATCCCTTTACCAGCAACAATAACGGAGGAACAGATCCACATGCACATAGCGAAGTTATCCCCATACAAAGCACCAGGACCAGACAACATACCAAACATCATTCTACAAAAAACAGCCAACCTCATAGTCCCATACCTACTACCAATATACAGGGCAATACTGAGTCACGGAGTCTACTACCAGGGGTGGCAGGAATCCATGACGTGCGTACTGAGGAAACCGGGAAAACCGAGTTATGAAGTAACCAAAGCGTATCACCCCATCGCATTACTATGCACTATGGCCAAGGTATTCACAGCAGTAATCTCAGAAAACCTGATCTCAGTTACAGAGCAATACCAACTACTGCTGGACACACACTTCGGAGGAAGACCCTGCAGAAGCACAACTGACGCAGTACACTTGCTAATTCATCAGGTCAAAAAAGCATGGAGGAAAGGAAAAGTAGTATCGCTTCTCTTTCTAGACATCAAAGGGGCATTCCCCAACATGGTAACGGAACGACTACTACACAACATGAAGAAGAGATGAGTCCCTGAAACAATAGTAAAATTCATAGAGCGACTGCTGAGGGGCCGGACAATGCAACTGAAATTCGATGACTACATCTCGGAACGGATACCTATAGACAATGGAGTAGGGCAAGGTGACCTGGTATCCCTACTGGCCTTTAACTTCTACAATGCAGATCTACTGGAGCTAAGCGACACTCTGCAAGCACTAGGATACATTGACGATGCGATGGTAATGGCTGTTGGCAAGGATTTCGAGGAAACCACCCAGAGCATCCAAGAACTCATGGAGAAAGAAGATGGAGCACTACAGTGGTCAGCAGACCACAACTCTAGGTTTGAAATCAGCAAACTAGCGGTAATGCATTTAGGCCATAAGAAAACAAAGTCCCCGAACGGAGGTACACGTCCACTACACAAACCAAGACTAACACTACAAGGCAGGGAAGTCAAGATGGTCAACAGCTACAAGTACCTTGGTATAGTCATTGATGACAAGCTAACATGGAGGAAACACGAAGATAGGGCCATAGACAGCGCCACCAAGTGGGTGATGCAATGCCAACGCCTCGCGAGGACAGAGGTAGGACTCTCGCCAAAACTAATGCGCCAGCTCTACATGATGGTGGCCATACCAAAAATGACATACGGGGCAGAGATATGGTACAACCCCCCAAGGACAATTCCAGGAGCAAAGCAAAGGACAGGATCAACGAGGGTACTGTGTCAGCTAACCAAAGTACAGCAAATAGCCACCCTGGCAATAAATGGGGCACTTCACACCACCCCAACTGACACGCTGGATCTACATGCAGGCATTCTCCCACTAGAGCTAACCATGCTAAAGGCATGCCACAGATCTATAGTGCAAATATGCACACTACCAGAGACACACCCACTACACCACATAATACACGAATATTGTACTATCCACACAAGGAAACATCGCATGCCTCTACACAAGCTGTTGGACCACTTCCTGGGGATACACCCAGACAGAATAGAGAGCATAACACCCAATCCCTGCCCTCCCACATATACTCTCATGACTTTCACCACAGAGATAGCTGAGGATTGAGACTCCTCTATATGCAATGAAGCTGACAGCACACCAGAAATCAAAGTATTCACAGATGGATTGGGTATGGATGGACGTATAGGAGTGGCAGCAGTAATGTATAGAAAGGGTAGGCACATGCTGTCCAAGGTGCTGAGATACCACCTGGGAAGCGCAAACGAGTACACATCATTTGAAGCAGAGGTGGTAGGGGCGCTATTAGGTATCTGGATGATCAAATCAGAGCACATAGCAGGATGACTCCCGATATCCATACTAACAGACAGCCAAGCTCTCATCAAAAGGATCAAGACGTGCAAAGCTACCACTGCCCAATACCTTATCGAGGACCTACTGACTATCGCAGAAAGTGTCAACGTGACCAACATAAACCCCAATACAAAGCGCTTCCATCTGGCCTGGATATCGGGACATAGCGGGGTGCAAGGCAACAAAAAAGTCGACGAAGAAGCGAAAAGAGCAGCCCAAGGCAAATCTAGCCCCCGGCACATGCTACCACCCATTTTACGAGGGAAACTGCCAAGAAGTGTAGCAGCAGTAAAGCAGAGGTATCACCACGAACTAAAAGACAGAGAAAAGGAGATATGGCTAGCGTCTCCACACCAACCAAAGCTGAGTTGACTAGACCCAAAATTCTCATACAATCTCTACACTAAAATACAGTCAAGTCTCAAGAGACAACAGGCCAGTCTACTGACTCAGATACGCATGGGACACATACCACTGAACTTCTACTTGCATCACATCAAGAAAATAGAATCGAGCGATTGTGCAGCATGCCAAGGGCAAGGCCCACCAGTGAAAGAGACCATCATACACTTCCTCTTCGAATGCGAGGCCTACAATAAGGAACGGCATGAGCTAGACCACCAAATGAGAAGAGACTCCAGGGACCTACCAGTGCTACTGAGCACAGAAAAAGGGGTAAAAGTGCTAATTGGCTATGTGAACAAAACAGGATGGCTGCTCCCTACCAAAGGTGAACATCACATATCATGAGGAACATATTCTTGCACACCACTCTACAGGGACGATCTCAACTCAAAACTCAAGAGTTAGCAACTACAGATGCCACGCATATCCCCAACCAACAAAACAAAACAAAATAAAATAAAATAAAATTCTGCCTGGAACACAGAGGACTATGGAAATTTCGAAGCACGCGACTAAAGGTACCAGAATCAGACAAAACCCCACACCCACACTGTCCAACACATGCCTGCCATGAGATGGCCAGGCAACTAACAGTCACGCAAACTCAACAGCAAGGACACCAAGCAAACCAAAGAAGAGGTCGACGAAGGGCCCACAGTCCTAAACGGCCTAAAGAACTGGACCTCAGGGGGAGCAATTGCCCAGGGCATGCCATCTGAGGGGCAAGGACTGGGGAGAGGTCAAGGCAAAGGGGCCTTACATAGATACTCTAAGATGTAATGACCATTATAGGGTACGCCCTGAGAGGTCCGAAAAATAACACTAAAAAAAAAAAAAAAAAAGAAACAAATGGCAGGGAACGACCATGAATTTATCATTTTATTACCTAGATTTGTACTGTAGTAAATCACTGTAGAGTAGCAGCCCATGATGGTTTCCTGGTTTCCTGGTTCCCAGGTTTTGCACAACCCAGGAAACCATAAAAACTGAAAAAAACTGGAAACCAAATTGCCATATTGCTGATGTTTGCACTGACTAAAGCTGGCCCTTGATGAATAAGCATGAGCAAATATAATATTGCAGTATCAACTGCATTTCAGCTCATTTTATTATTTCTACAATAACTTTCTGGCTTACAGTTGGGTGAAGGTCTCATAGATAAATGATCTCAGAAGATAATTATCAAGAAAACATATTATTTTATGTGTTTTCTGGGGTATTTTGCTGTGAAGAAGTAGAAGAAATATTCAAGTCACATACAAGCCAGAGTCCTCTGGTGATCTATTCTAAATGTTTAGCAGCATACTGTCTTTTTTGTCACCAAAAGTGAAGCTTGAAATGTGTTGTGGAAGGGATTATGACACCTGCACACCTGCCAGGCAGTTATGTCCTGATTTCTGACTTTCACACCACACTTGGCATTTCTTTTTGGTGGAGACATTGTTTAAAAATAGCATATAAATATTGCTTGCTATTCGGAATTCAGATGTGAAACTGAACTAGTTTTCAACTTGCAATAGATGGGTTTCAAGAAATAGTTCAATAGTTCAGAATTACACATGTGACACAACCAAGGGTGAATTAATATTATTATTTTACAGACACAGGCCTCTGAGATACTTTATCTACATCTCCTTCACTCAAAGCTAAGCCAGAAAGCTATTGTGAAAGCAGTTGCAACACAACTGATACTCAATTTTTTGTTAGTGGTCAATGATTTGTAATCTGAATTACCTTATTAGGTAAGTAGTTCCCACAGTAGTTCCCCACTTCATGGCTTCAAAAAAAATTCAACCCGGTATCCTTAATTTTTTTTCTGACACCCCTTGGGAGCAACAATAAAATGGCCAACAATGAGGAAGTAGTCAGGAACAAGAGGGACCAGGAAGAGGGAGAGGACAATGAGGGGGAGACAATGATGACATGACAACAAAAATGGGGACAACAGGGGTCAAATGAAAGGACGCCAACAAGACAAGGACAGCTTGAAAAACACCGGCAGGTAGCAGAGGATGACAGCGTCAGCGACAACAACAATGGGACAACCAGGACCAGGACCAGATGATGACATCGACATTGGGGAAGAGAACAACGACGGGGATGAGGAAGAGGATGGCGAGGACTAGACAATGGGGAAGAGGACAATGACAGGGACAACGAGGATGATGACAATGACTTGTTCTAGTTGGGCCATGGCTGTGCCTGGCATGTACGAGTCCTCTGAATCAATCATCTTCTTTATCACAGAACCCAAAAATGCAAATGCAAATTTTTTGTATGTTCAGTAGAAATAAGATATCTTAGTTTTCCCTTTGCAAGCTTGTAGATAGGGGGGTGTACAGGCCCTGATGATCTCTACTTGTCCATAACATTCACAGATGTGGAATCCAGCAATTCCAGTTGGACTCTGGGGATTCTGGTTGGAATAACCAGATTCCAGGTACTTGACAAAAGTATACCATATTGGATAGTCAAATTTGATATATTCAAGTTCCAAGCTCTTTGAAACTTCATGAAGTGCCTACAAAATAAATTTGTGTGAAGGAAAGACTGAACTCAAGACCTTTTAATGGTATGATCACATATACTGTAGTTGAGCCACAGGAGATTACTAGTAATAACTATAAGGTTTGTTTATGACACTCACACTCAAAACTCTATTTTCATCTTCCTCAAAGGAGGTGCTTGTCACATAATCAAGATCAAAAAATTGATTAACTACATCTCTTGCACAAGATGTGAGGAGGGAGTACTACAATTATATACAAACCCCTCACCCACACAAAATGCAGGGGAGGGGCATTAAAACAAAAACAAAAACATCCCCGCCCCACACAAAATGCAGGGGAGAGGGGGACATGGTCCTGTGCATTGGTGCTGGTGTGTCAGCCTCATGGATGTGTCATCTTGGTGCATTGATACAGGTGCATTATCCTGGGTGCATGGGTCCCACTCCCGTTGTCCCTGGCCGCCATCCCTAGTGGTTGGGGGTGCTATGGTGGTAGCCATCATTGTCATCTTGTTCTCCTCCCTGTCTCTCACTGTTGCCATCCCTGTGCCTGGTTGTCCTGTAGTCTGGCCTGGTCTTCATCCCCACCATCTTTTCATCATCACTGTCGTCACTATCTGCCTCCTTGTTGTCATTGTCCCCATAGCTCCCGTTTTCACTGTGTTGGTCAGCCCTCTTGCTTGTTGTCGTCCTTGGCATTGTCAGTCCCTCGGTTTTGGTGGCAGTAGTTTGAGTTTGTAGTACCTAAAAAGTTGTGTTAGTAATAAGAAAATGAAATGAAAGAGAAAAAAACATATTACAGGCCCAAGAGACATCTCTTGGGCCTGTTTTGTCATCGTACAGGCCATCTCTGTCTCCTGTGCCTTCCTCGTGTGGCATTGTTGTCCTGCCTTGATCACTGCTGCCGCCATTTTCATTTTGGTTGTGTCATCCCCCTGTCATCATCCTGGGAGTTGTCATTGTTGTTGTCCCCATTGTTGCTGTGCCTTCACCATGATTGTCATCGTCCTCCCATGTTCCTTGCTGTCCTCGCCATCGTCCTTGTTGTCCTGGTTTGGTGCTGGGTCAGGGTTGTTGTTGTTGTCCATAGTTAATACCTAGAAACTTTGTTAGCACCAAAAAAAAAATGAAATGAATAAGAAAAAAACTTAACTACAGCCCAAGAGACGTCGGCGATGCCTCTTGGACCATTTTTGTTGTACGGTGCTGCATCCTTTGCCTGCACTTCCTTCTTGTCCCATCCTCATCATCCCCCTCATCGTCTGCCACAGCCACTATTTTTGTTGTGTCATCGTCCCCATCCCCGTGTCATGATCCATTATCCACCCTGTGAACAGATGCTTGCAGCAGTGGCACAGGTGTGGATCTGCTGTCTTGGTGCCATCTCGTGGTGATAGAACTTAAAGATCAAATTAGAACATTAGTTAGTTGAAAATAAAAGAAAAGAAAAGAACTTGAAAACCATTACTTGCCCAACAAACAACTCTTTTGCATGTACGTCATGCTGCTGAGCTTTTTGAGGAAGTGTGACTCAACATGACAGTTTCTTTTTTCGTTCAAAATCTGCATGTCAGTAAAACCCGCTGAGTGTGAAAGTCTATAAGGGGCTGAGTTGGACTGACTTCAAAATATAAGCCTGTCTTCAGACAGTGTTGAAACTCCGACATCTGCCGAGCAGCCATCAGACTTAACGTATCACTTTTGTTGGCTGGTTGGTCAGGTTAAAAAGACGAGTCCTCGTACCTCGGACTCGTAACACCCCAGCATCAACAATCAATGGCCCAGCATCCACCTACCATTACTGGTGAGTGGGAAACATGCAACATGTGGTCATGATTTTTTGGTGGACATGTATTTAATTCCACCTCCCTCTCTTGCATTTAGGCGAGTTTAAATTTAATTCAAATTGTTTCTTTGTACATTGGTGGCTCGTAGTTACCCTGAGTGAACACAGTCTGAGGCTGTTTATTGGACAAGAAGACTTGTATTGTTCTAATTAGCTTCCTGTATAAGTTTATAACCAATGGACCTGTGGGCAAAATTTGAACATTTTACATACAAAAGCCGCAGCCTGGGCCAGGCCAAGCCAGGGCCAAGCTGTGGTTGACGGCTTTGGCCTGGCCTGAGGTTCAAGAAAGCCAAAGCTGCGGCTTTCAGGCCAAGCCGGGCTGGAACAGCACTAGAAACCAACTATACACAGAAATTTGAAATTCATTGATTTTGGTCACTTATGTTGTGTCGGGAACTGTCAACAGTGGCTGTTGCAAACAATGAGCGAACACTTTTTATTTCAGAGTCCGCACAGGACGAAAGGGGTTCCAAAAATGTGTCACAGTGTGTGATCAGGGCACATGGGCT
Source organism: Tricholoma matsutake (assembly GCA_026075535.2). NCBI lineage: Eukaryota > Fungi > Basidiomycota > Agaricomycetes > Agaricales > Tricholomataceae > Tricholoma > Tricholoma matsutake. Next base: position 5,237,359 of record AP026540.1, on the reverse strand, counting down.
CCTAGGAATAAAAAAACATTTTGAAATCACTTTGGAAATCAGTCGCTTTCGCGACTGATTTCGTCTACTGTGAACGACCCTAATACTGTACAGTAAATCCAGTCAGTGAGATCAAGTCATGACAGCATACTATGCAGTTATGCAATTAGCTGTAAGAAGGAATTTATTGAAACCAGATGGTGTGCCAGGATGACCCAATATGAATGTTCATATTAACTAAACTACTTAAACTTCACCTACACATCCCCCACTCAACAGACAAATTGAATGTTCAATTTCCCTTGTTCTTATTCACTCCGGTCAGATCTGGTTTTGACTGGGAATGAAGTTCCAATGAATGTGCACTGAACCTGATACTCACTACCACGGAGCAAGCAACTACACATATCGTTTCGTCCTCCTCAACTCCGCGTACGGATGTGTCTTCAATGGTTTGCCATAACTCGGTTCTTCCTCCTCTGCGAAAAGTGGAAGTACAAATCAGCATCCTGATCCTCCAAGAGAAAGACTCACTTAATAAATCTGAATAGATCTTGGACACCGCCTCGTCCCATATTTCCCTCCACATATGGGCACCTCCGCCCTTGGTATCATCTAATCCCCATTGCCGCACAAACGCTCGCACATCAAACTGGCGTCGCTGTGCGTCGGTCACAGGCGGTATATTGAGGTAGGCCGAAGTCGTAATGCCTGACTGTGCACGGGCTTCGGCGTTACGCGTGTAAGACGATCCCGAGGCCGGTGGCTGCGGGAGAAGGAGGAGCACGTAACGATGATAAGGAGTGCCGCGTTGAGGATGCGGAGGAATGTAGGGAGTGTGGGAGTTCAGGTCGGGAATACGGGTTTGGTGTAGCGCAGAAAGTGGCACATTGGGTCTAGAATACGAAGTTGGAGCCTAATGCAGCGTAATGGCAAAAAGCTTACTTTAGCCAGTGGAGGAAGGTGCTGAATGTTGCCTCTTCCTCATTGGGTACATCTGAAATATCATCAATTACACAGATACTTGAGTTTCGGTTGCCGACGCACCAGGGTCAACAAGGAGCATTGTATAAAGCCTTGTGTCGGTATGGAACACATTCGCATACAATCTGGGAGGCATAAGCGTCTGCACATGGCGCGTGAGTACTCGTCGAGTTATAAACTTGATGCATATACCTGCTCGGGAGACAGAAATGTTCCCGGCTCAATTGCTACATCATGTATTGGTTTTGTCTTGCGAAACTTGTCAACGTATGTCCGTACAGTGACATTCAAGTCGATTGAAGGGTGCAAGTCGGGAAGCACGTCTGGAATAACCTTCATTTGGTGTATACGCTCCATCTGGCGTGGGCAGAAATTTTAGCTAAACCAACAAAAGTCAAGAGAGAGATACGAACCAGCAAGTCAAGACGACCTTCTTTCCTCCATCTCTGTTCTATCAAGTGCCGGTGAATAGGCTTCCTCATATCCACTAAGTATGAAGATCAACAACAACTCTCCCTTTGAAGGCAGAAGAACGCGCCCATAGCATTTGCAACTCTCCATCTAACCTCCGGCAAATTGATCTCACTCTGCACTTGAAGAATATATAGTTTCTCTCTCATTTTCTCCAAAGCCTCCTCGACCTCTGGCTCATCCCCCGGCCGCTGTACTATCCGTTCCTGCTTCACAACGAGGGCCTCGAGCTCTCTCGCCTCGTTGAGGAGCTGTATACTGTCCGTACGAATCACTTTGAGCGCACGATCATACGCAGGCAAAACACCCTCCGCCAGCGGCCTGTTCCATTTGCGGGGATTGATTCTGGAGATGCTTGGCCGTTGTAGAAGGATGGGCTCTCTCCTGCGTCGACGATGACACTGTGTGGTCGAGGTTTTTGCTCTAGTGTTTTTCGCAGGCGTCGATGGAATTGGCTGTTCAGGACTCAGAATTGCAGGCGGTAATGGCGCGGGAGATGTGCTATCGAGACTACCCTGTAAACTTACATTACCGCGTCTCAGCAAGATAGTAGTCCAGTTCTGAATTCGAAGCTTGCGCACGGCGAACATGTTTCCTACAAAAAAAAAGGTCTCAAGCAATACGACCCTTTAGAAAACAGATCACATGAGTAAAGCCTGAGCACGTGAGTGCGTGCCGGGTTTGTTTACTCACTTCATGACTTTTAATTTCTCTTGCTCCTCCTCTGGACTCTCAGCCCCCTCTTCTCCTCAAGGATCACTCAACCTGATGAGACACATGGTTGCACACTTAGCCATCCCCTCAACAACTCGGTCCTCAGTGGTTGAGGCTGCATGAAGTCCAGATCATAGCTGCAGATGCATGCCACCTCTGTCACTATAACACCGAAACCTACGATATACTCAGCATGGATGTACCTGTCTAGGTGTTTAGAGCTGGTGGGATTTTGGATTAGCAGGGCACTGTACTAGTATGGTGGAAACACATGGTGTCGACGGGGGGTCTCTACTGGCAGTATGCTATCTTCCACGAGGCGCGTCGAGAGTTGTCACGACGCATCGCCCAGATTTTTTGTTACATTCCCATGTAAATCCTATATTATTGGCCAATACACGTGTTTTCTCCCTAGAACCTTAGGACAATCCACTAGTTTACTGCACTGTTTGATGTCATACTGTCTTGATTCACCCCACTGAATGCTTAAACTTCGAAACTTCAAGTTGGAGTACATGTGATGTGGGTGTCATGTGATCTGTTTTCTAAAGGGTCGTATTGCAGGTGTTAAAGTGATAACCGGGTAGCGCGCCGGCGAGCGGCGGCAGAGCCCACTACTTTCGTAGCGCCGTGTAAGTAGGTGTGATAACGAGAGCACTTATACGTATAACGCAAGATATAGGTTTGTCTCTCACCAGATCTTGGTCGTTGCGGTGAGTACTGGAGGATATGGTGGCGTGAGAAGGAGGTGACGTACTGAATGTTTCAGTTGTTCGCGAGTAAGTATTTTGTCTTCGTCCTTATTAGTGTATGCATCGCTGCCATGGATGACGATGTGCAGTCTATGATTGGGGTCGCCGATTTGGTGTGTACGCCGCTGTATGAATCAATCTTCGGGTCGGATTTTCGCAGAGGTCCTTGTGCTGCTGATGGCACTTCATTTTTCGTAGGGGAAGATGTATCGTCTCCTGTGCAGCTGAGTGTCATCGGCGAAGTCAAGGCAACATGTATCAATGATAACGGGCCATTGTTGATGTTGGGTAGACCAGAAATGTGCTCCAAGACGATGGCTCTGTATTGGCGACAGGAGATTTCGGCGCTGGAGAGGATCGAGTTGCACGATGATTTCGTTGATTACAGGCTTGGTGCTGTTCGTGTTTATTTTGTGGTTGTGTGAATAATTCTGATGCCTGCTCAGTGTCCTCGGATCGAGCGATGGATTCACCATTTAAATGGCACTGATGACAGGATGTTGATATACATGTTTATTCATTATATGGTGAGTAATGTTCATGATGGTCATCACCTGTGTTGATGGATTGCAAACAGTCTGTAAACATTATTGACAAGTTCTTGCAACCTGTCGATGGCAGCAATGTGAACGGTTAGTCAATGGTGTTCTTCACTTGTGTGCTCGGAGTGCTGATGGCAGATGTTTCAGGTGACATCGCAGTGGGAGATCTTGTTCATTGTCGTGTAGTGCTCAGCTCTCAGCAACAAAGGTTGACAGAGGGTGTGCGTGTGAGTGAACATATCATTGTGTTGCAGGTGTTCATGTTGAGTTGGATGTTTTCAGCATTATTTTATTTTTGCGTTGTCAGTCAATAGATTGCAAGACTCCGTTCCTGATAGTCTTCTGCTGGACCATTGGTGACGTCTGTTGTTTGAATGAAACTCATGAAAGGCTGTTCGTGCTTGATAGGGTACATTACAGTGTTCATTTAGACATAGTAGTACATGTTAGTTAGTTACAACGGTAGTAAGTAATCAGTACACTAAGTTAACTTTTTTTTTCTGTGACAAAATGAAAGTAGGAGAGACAAAAGAAAACCAGAACACAGAAAAGAAACAATATCATGTTGAGCATGCTTTCCCCTTTGCGCCGTTAGATGTTTGAGAGGATTCGGAGTTGGACCACTCGATCTTCATCAGCAAGTCATCGTCTGCAGCACTGTTGTCGTTCTCCTCATGAAACACTTTGAACTGAGAGCAGGGAGTAAGCGTGGTATCTAGTCGTGAATGAGTAGAACGCTCGGCAGAGGTCGTAAGTCCCATCGTGGTGGGTAACACTGGTTGGGTACAAAGTTCAATTGGCAGATCTGATTTTGCGACGACTCTGATGGTCTCCACATTGATTTTGAATGTCTGTTATGGTGGGAAATGAATGTGTTTCATATGAATGTACATTACACACCTTTCTCATTTTGGGTTGGCTTGCACTCGCATTGGGGATCGCCATTTGATACATGTGAAGCGTGACATCGCATAAAACCATGGTACCGGCATGCAGCTTGTCGTAATATTCCCAAGGAGGGATCAGATGGAGGTTGATGTCCCTAACATCATGTTGCACGAGCATGGCTCCATGATGGCGAAATAAATTGCCGCCGTAATCCAGCAACAGACGTGGGTTGAAATGAGCGCTGATGTATATGTCGTTTTCTATCGGCACCAGAGTGATTGAATATTTGGTGAGTAATATGAGCTACATTACATACCAGTGGGATACGTCATCTTCTGTGTGTCGACAGTGGACAATGTAGACGCAGTTGATTGATTGTTGCTCTCAGTCTGTGATTTTTGGCTCTCGGCACCATTGTCCTCATCTCCAACCAGCTTTCGTTTGGTTCCGATAGTGTGCGAGTTTGAGGTAGAGGCAATGGTTGCTGGAATCTGTGCTGTGTCAAAATTGAAGCACACAATGGAAGTTAATGTGAACATACCCCATATATGGGTCCAAAATAGACAAGGATCAGATCTCAGGGACCTCTGTTGGTTGATGAGGTTGATTTCAACCAATCTGTATGAGTGAATTGCTGTGAAGTACGAAACAAAGGTCAGGGACGATATCAATTAGAACAGTGTACATACATTTGGTTGTTCGTCCATAGTTAAGTTGTTATATATGTTTTGTAACTCTTGACGTGTGTTTTCGAATAAAATACTGATGTTTTCAGTAGCGCACGTCAGTTTGGCGAGTGCAAGACAATATTTAGGCTTGGAACTGTCAACAATGAACTGAGGTGAAGCAAATAAGATGTCAGAACATATCAAAGGAAAGAATGAATGCACATTGTCTGCTTTCATGAAATGATTGCCTTTGCAATCCAACTGCATCCCTAGACTAGAGTGCACGATTTCTCCGAACAACATCAACTTCATTGGTTTGCCACCACTGTCGACAAAGACACGGTTATTGTTCCTCTCCGGATTCTCCTTTTCCTCAAAGAAATCGACACCACAAGAAAGTGATGCAAGAGTTTTGAACGTGTACTTGGTGAATTCTTTCACAAAGCTCTTGTAGAATCCTTTCTTGCGATTTTGGAACAAGGGCGAAGGCTCCATCATTCTTAAAGGTGGTGGTGGTCGTGGAACAACATGGACTGCGATGTCTTACAAGTGATGTCAAATTAGGTGAGACAATATTGTCTGATGTTTATGCAACTTACCAAGATGTCACTTGTGCTGCCGCCATTTAGCTATTGGGTATTCATGTTGTGGTTGGCATTTGCGACCTATTGGTTGTGTGACATCGGAGAAGGAATGCATGAGGGCGACATCGTCAGTATCAGTGGGAGAGGTAGAGGTGTTATCGATTACTGTTGAAACTCCATGTTCTGCATGTGTATCATCTTCACAGTTCCTGCCATCGCCAGCTTCTCGTCCATCATCTTCATCATCACTTTCTGCCTGCAATGACACTTTTAACTGGGATGGGTTTTGTTCAACACTGTGAAGGTGTGAGAATTTTTCAAGTTGAGCTTGATACTTTTCTAATGAGTTTTCAGTGTTTGTAGTTGTTGTGTCGCTGTGACTGCTGTCAGGTAGAATGATACTTGCAATGCTGGCTTCGGTCAGATCGTAATTTTTCATAGATTGAGAAGCTCGTTGTTTTTCAGTGTCTGTACCAGATCTTAGGAGCGTGATCACATTTAATAATTCTAATCGTTCATTCTCTTTGCGCGCATCTTCAGATTGGTGACAGCAAATTTTGCGATGGTCAAATGGTCTCAAGATCAGTAGACCATCAAGAGAGCGAGCACGGGATATCATCACATATGGTGCTTCAGTTCCTCTGCAAGATTGAAGATCTACAATCACATTGCTCAGAGTTTGTCCTTGAGCCCGATGAGCAGTCATAGCAAATGCAGGCAAAATTGGTACTTGTGTACGTTGAATTCTGCATTTACACTTTGTAAACGGATGGCTGAAAGTGATCTCCATAGAGTCTGTTAAAATTGGCAGATGGTGTACATGTAAGGTTCCCATGACGTTGTCGGTGCTATCGTCGATGTTCACGATGACTGATTTCAAGTGCCGGCACCCATTGTCGTCAGTATGATATCGAATATGAGTCAGGGTGCCTCGACTCCCATTTACGATTCCACCTTCGACATCAAAATTTTGAGAGATTAGCACAGGTATGCCTAACACAAGAGGGATTCGGCCGAGACACTGTTGAGTCTGACCAGATGGTAGGTGAGCCAGATAATCTCTTAGATGTGGTTCGTTAATTTTTGACTTGTGATGTTTATCTTCAGCTGTTGTGAGTCGGAGGGGGGTCCCTTAAGATCACTCAGGAGCTAAACACGAATAACATATATTATCGTGTGTACTCGAGGTGGTAGTAAAGGATTGCTTATGTAAAATAGAAGGCTGGTCCCTTTATAGGGGCCAGCCAGGTCAATAGCAAAGAAATATAATATATACAAATGCGGGGTCAAGCCCTGGGTCACCACACCCTCCCCCTTAGGCTTCGTCCAGGGGAGAAGCATAATGTTTTGAGTAAGTAGACAATCTCGAAGAGAGTATCGTCTGGCATGTGGGTATCATCAGGGTACGACGAGGTGAATCAATTCGTTTGTTTATTAAAAAACGCGACGACCTTATTTAGTAGGGTCATCAGGGATGTGGGTATTGTTGAGGCTCAACAATGATATGTTGGACTCGTCGAGGTTCAACAAGGAATCAGGGAGGTTGACATCGGCTATCATACGTCTAACTTCCTCCGGAGTTGTGGGTACGGGGTCTTCACGCTCGTAATCGGGCGCAGAAGAAAGCAGGGTCATTTCGTTGTTTGATGCCAATGAAGACAATTGGGATATGGGTGTCTCTGGGGAGTTCCCCAGAGCCGAGGTATCCGTCGTTTGCCCTTCATCAAGAGGGAAATGGTCCTTATCGACAGTGGACTTATCGACGGTGAATGTTTCATCGTCGGATGAAGAGACGGAGTCGGTGGTATCACCGTCGTCCTCAGCGTCTCTAACTTTTCATGGCTTGGTAGACGCGACTGGAGTGAATTTGCTAATGGACTTCTTGTGCCCATTAGGAGGGATGCTGGCGGCAACTCTCCTAGCTCTCTTCAAGGCCTTCTTCTGGCCTTGAGTCACCTTGACAATGAGGGGGGATCTGGACCATCCTGAGTTTGGATCGTTCTCCAGGGAATATTCCTCTGGAGGAGTTGGATGCCAGCCAGACAGATATGAAGGTCCGGCGCTGGCAGGGGGTTGGATGTCCACGTGAGAGGTGCTCGTGTGCATAGATGCAGATAGTCCAGCAGAGAATCTGGAGGACGGGGAAGTGGAAGTCATTGATTCAGGGCGAGGTCGCCCTGAATGAGAGGGAGCTCTGCCCCTGGTGGGAGTGGTGGATTCTCTTCTTCTTTTTCTTTGTGGCTCTCGAAGGGCCACGTTGTTAGGCCCAGCAATCCACCACCAGGGTTCAGACATCAGAGGAGCATCCTCTGAATGGGTATTTTGATGTTGCCGCAGACATCTTACGATGTCTGCAGCGGTAGAAGACTCTTCCAAATGGGAAGAGTTGGCAGTAGCCATTGCTGTAAGCCAGCCGATGGTATAGTGAGAACCTTCTCGGACTTCCTCATCCAAGACTCCCATAGAAGCGAGGTGTCGTATGACGTCCTCGAGGGAAATTGTATTGCTGCTGATTGGCATGGGCTGCCGATGGCACATGGGGGACAGTGAGAGGTGCTTGCGCCCTCGAATCTGTTGGTACAATCCCGGTGTGGCTAGTACCTCCACAATATGAAGTTAGAGAAGTAGTTTGGCTTCAGGGGAGAGCCCTGAAGGAATCTGTTGATGAAGCAGGAGTTGTCCCCTGACATGTGGGAGGGAGACCCTCTGTTTGTCCAGTAGGGTACCAGGGTGGAATCGCCACTGGTACAGGTGTCGGTGCATGAATTGCACCCACATTTCAGCAGAATCCAGGAGCGAGGGTTGCTCCAGGTGAGTAGGGTCATTGAGTCAGCGTAATCCTCGAGCCGACTGCATTTTAACAGGGAGCCAACCGGGTAATCTCCAGTGGGCAAGGGCATAAGTCATCAGGGGCATTTGAGCCCCTGAAGGAGTGTCATTGACAAACTGCATGTACTCGTGCATTCGTTCCAACATTGCGAAGTTCCCAGAGGTGTGGGCCATCTGGGACCAGCTATCAAATTCCTCAGTGTTCTGAGGAATGGACGTAGGAACTTGGCCATGCAGCTTGGGAGCTGGTTTCCAGTTTGCCGTCCTGGGAACATCAGGGCCTGAGAATGTATATCTCGGGGGTGGAAGGTTAGGAAGAGGTGGGTAGACCTCGTTCATGTTAACGTCCTCGTCGGGGATGATGGGGCAGGGAGCAGGAGGTGGAGCAGGCCAAGAGGCTGCACCGGCATACGAATTACCCTGAGGTCTGTCAGGGTAAGGAGAGAGTTCATGAGTACAAGCTCGCTTGGATGAACATCCATCGAGCTGCTCATGCAGGTGCTCATTCTCATCCTCCAGGTTCCGGATGGTATCCTGGAGGGCAGCAATATCTTTTTCATATTCATCATAAACATGATTGGCTCTGGCGAGAGCACCAGAGTTAATTTCCGAATCTCGACGCTTCTTCGCATCGAAATATTCATCATCGTGGTTGTACACGTGGGTGTACACATGTAAAGCGTAGCTCTTGCAGATGTTGCAAGTGCCTCGGTGAAGGACGATGCCTTCACCGTCAATCCTCCAATTTCCAGTAGCGGAAGAGCTGGTGCCCACACCAGCTCGCCGGTTTTGTTCTTCTCTAGCAGAATGTCTGCTAGTGCTGATGGCTTCTTCGATCTCGCCAGGGCTTGGCAAACGATGGTGTCAAGTGTTGCTGCTGCTTGAGCCGGTGGGCTCGAGCTCTCTCTGCTTCTCCTTCCCCCTTTGAGACTGGCCACTGGGGCCCATCTCGCGCGTCTGGCTAGGTTCTTTGTCATCGAAATCGTCCCCCATGGGGTCGTCCTTGTCTGGTGGAATACTTGCCATGGTAATGTACCAAGCGATGAAGGAAGAAAAAAATTGAAACTCCACGCATTGTGATTTACAGTTGCGGAGTTTGAAATCTGCTGGACGTGTCTTTGAAATTTCAAAATAGCTAAGTTCGTCGATGTGCAGGAGTTCCTGCGTGTTTTGGCAATTCTTGCCAGTCTCTGGCACCCATCAGTGCCAGATAAGCGTCTAGAGCTGCAAGATCGTTGCAGTTTGCTAAAGGTTCCCAAGTGGTGTCTCCCAGACTCCACTTGACTTCAAACTGGACGGTACGGCCACACCACTTGTGAGCCATGATCTCTTTGACGTACCATTCGGTGTCATCTGGGGCACTGAAGTCATATGCGTCAGGATAATGCCTGTTGGGAAACAACAAGTCATCATTAGGGTGGTGAGGCCTTAGTAGGCTCACGTGGAAACGCTGGTGTATACGCCAGCATTTCAACTCGCTGGGAAGATCCAACACATAGCTGGATTTCTTGGGTAAAGCTTGTAGGACCTTGTAGGGTCCTACAAATTTATGTAGCAGCTTACTTGCGCGTCCCTTTGGCAACGCAAGATTTTTGGTGGAAAGGTAAACAAGGTCTCCTTGTTTGATATTGGGCTCGTCGTGCCAATGCTTGTTAGCATAGTGCTGCTGAAAGACTCTTTCAGCGATGATGCTATCATGGGCCATCACCATGTTTCGCAGTGCATTCATTGCGAAAGTACGCAATCCGGGAGGAATGCATTCTGTAGAAGGAAGTTCTTGCATCATGTGAGGCAAGAATCCATAGTTGATTTCAAATGGGGCCATACCCGTTGCTCTGTTAATGGTAGAGTTTATTGCAAACTCTACGAGAGAGAGGAACTTTACCCAATCTTTCTGATTGGATGCAACGAACACTTGGAGGATTTGAGTGATCGAACAGTTTGCATGTTCCGTTATTCCGTCCATCTGAGGATGGAATGACATGGACATGAGTATCTTTACATCCAAGATACGGTGGATTTCACGCCACCATTTGGACATGAATTTAGAGTCTCGATCGCAAACGATCAAGCCAGGTAGTCCATGCAAATGGACAATCTCCTTCACGAAGATGGGAGATAGTTGCGATGCTGTCATCATCGTGCTCACTGGGATAAGGTGAACCATGGAAGACAGACAACATATAATTACCCAAAGGTAGTCAAATCCATCGGACTCTGGGAAGGGTCCGATAAAATCCATTCCAATTGACTCCCATGGTCTCATGGGTGTCGGTAATGAGTGCAGCTTGCCTCGAGGGGAGCGGTATTCCCCCTTCGAGTGGATGCAAGGTTCGCATGAATCACAGTACTTTTTGACTTCGTATTGAAGTCGAGGCCACCAATACCAATGTCGGATGTATTCCGATGTTTTCAGAGGGCCGAAATGCCCTACCAGTGTGTGGGCTTGTTCGATGATATGACCATGTAAGGTCGCACCCTTGGAAGTAGAGGTGGGGATGCAAAGAACATCTTCACCTCCTCTGTTCTTTCTCCAAATGAAATCATCCCGAATCTGGAAGTCCGGGTGGTCCTTAGGTTTTTCAAGAACCTTCTTGAAATGTTTGTCATTGACATATCCCTTGCGGATATTGTCGTTCAGGGGGTCTAACTCTGACATGTGAATGTGCAGGTCAGGCCCTTTAGCCTGAGAGGCATAAATCGAAGGATCATCCTGCGATTGGTTGGTGTCTGAAGGAGTTGTGGTTACTTCTTCTGCATTTGCAGTCATTATGGCTGCGGCTGCCTCATGCTCTTTGACTCGTTCTCGAAGAGCTTTTAGTTGTTCACCAACTCGTTTCTGCTGGGAAGCAGCAGAACGAGTTTCAATTACTCAATTTTTGATTTCGAGATGTCGATCCCACAGGAGATCCTCGTGGTTGGGGTTGAGACGTATGTCTGTGAAGACGTAGTGTTGGACTAAAGGAGCATCATCCCAAGAGTCGAATTGGTAGTAGCGGGACAGAGGGTCTGCTACTTTGTTCAATTTGCCTTTGACATAACGAATGTCAAAGTCGAAACGCGATAGATATTCCATCCATCGCGTTTGCCTAGCAGACAGTTGGCATTGAGTTTGGAAAAACTCAAGTGCCTGGTGGTCGGTGACGACATGAATGCGCCTACTGATCAGTTTGTCTTCCCACTTGAGGAGTGCCTCAAGTATGGCAATCGTCTCATGCTCAAAGGTACAGTAGTTCCTTTGAGCGTCGGAGAATTTCTTGGACAGGAACCCAGCAGGGCAGCAAGTTTGCCACTCGGGTCCCTGACCATACATTGCCCCAGTCCCAAAGACTGAGGCATCACAGATCACCCATATTGGTTCAGGTGAATCTGGGTCGATCGGCTTCAGCACTGGTGTCGTGCAACAGATGTGTTTAATCATTTGGAAGCAATGATCGTGCAATGGTTGCCACAAAAAGGCTTGGCCGTTTTTAGTCATCGCAGAAAGCGGACTAGTGAAAGCACTTATATCTGGCAGGAAATGTGCCAGATACTGCATGAGTCCCAGAAAACGCTGGACTTCATGATAATTATGAGGAGTTTTCCACTCTTGTATACGCGCCATTTTATCGCTATCAGCATGTAGGCCATGTTCATCAATCATGTGACTGAGACACTCTACCTTTTCAGCATAGAGTTCACACTTCTCTGCACGAAGGTACAGAGAATGCTCATGTAGCTTGTTAAACACGAGCTCCAGATGTTTCTGGTGTTCTTTGATCGTGTCACTGAACACAAAAATGTCATCCAGGTAGGCGTGGACGAATATTCTGATGTAGTCTCGGAATATGGAGTTCATCAACCTTTGAAAGGTTGATGGTGCATTGCTGTCGCCTTGTTGCATAACAAGACTTTCGTAAACGCCTTGAACAGTTGAGAATGTGGTTTTCCAGATGTCTTCTGGCGCAACTCGGACCTGCTCATAGGCATCCGAGAGGTCAATCTTCGAGCGGTACTTCGCTCAAGTGACATCAAGACGAATCAAGTCTTGATCAGGAAATGGTGTAACATCTTTCACCATGTTAGCGTTACGTTTCACTGCATTGATCACAGTGCGAAGTTTCCCTGTTTTCTTGGGAACTACTAGCATCAGAGCTGCTTGCTCCGCGCGGGCAGGGCGCCACCAGCCTGCCTTGCAGTACTTGGATATTTTCTCAGCGAGGGGTTTCCTCATCAAGTCCGGACATTTGGGAAGATAGTAGTTATACTTCTTCTTCTCATCCACCAGTGGGATATGGTGGTTTATCTCCCTTAAAGGAGGTAGTTTGTCAGGTACTCCATTAAGGATGTCCTGACAAGATTGTTTCCACTCCTCACAGAGGCGTGGAAGGTCCTTCTTTGAAAGAGGTCCTTTACTTTTAGCTTTATCAGCCAGATCTTTGCAAATTGCGAAGAGTACGTCGTTCAGGTCATCGACCTGATCTGGCGGAAGTACCGCAGGGATAGAGGGATCGAACCCGGGAGGTTCAAAATTGGGTCCATCGGGAAATCTATCCTGAGTGAATTCCTGGACGATCTCTTCCAGATCGTCCTCTTCATTGCTCAGGGGTCCCTCTTTGGGTCCCAAAAGGACGGGGTCTGAAAGTTTCAGCTTCAATGGATGATGTTTGTCAACATTGTCTATTTCTTCCATTTCAACATTCCTACGTCTCACAGATGGAGGTTGCACTTTCATAGAACTCGGACCAGGCTTGTCCGGGTCTTTTTTCTTTTGCACGGCCAGGTGGCCGCGGTCAAGTCACTCATCCTTGGAAGGTTGAGGCCACATAGCATGACGCCGGGCTTGCTTGAAAGTGTTAGGGCCCTCGATGATGGTATCGAGGTGTTTGCCCTTGACGCGTACTTCATCATGTTCGAAGTCTAATACTATACCGTGTTTTCTCATGAACATGGTGCCCAGAATGGTGTCATACCTATCGATGTTAACAACATCAAAGTAGTGGGTGTTTTTGATTTCACCAATTTCAAAATTGGTGAATAGTCCAAAGTTGATCTTCGAACGGCTTCCAACGGTGCCCAATTGCAATGACACCAGTTCCTTCAATTTGTGGGCTTTAAGGTTCGCCGACATGGCAAACTCAGGTGAGATTGAATCAGATGTGCAGCCTGAATCAAGGAGGATGAAAGCTTCAAGTTCATGAAGCCTCATTTTTGCCATGAAGCAATGGTTGTCCTTCTCTGAGCGAGGAGGATGGGTTATTTTCTTTGAGGATTTCCTCAAAGTGGTCGCGCCTCTAAAGCGCAGTTTGTTTTTGAAAAGGTTGTCCATCATGACGCCTAATCTTTCAGAAAATGATGGAGATTTCTTCTCCATCTCGTCCTCAGAGTCTTCCTCTGAGTCGGATACTGATTGGGCGGATGGGCAACTATTGGAGTCATACTCTGAAAGGATTTCTCGGATTGCACCAAAGTGCTCTGATCCAGAATATTCACTGGGGTTATCTCCAGTGTCAGATTCCAAGTTGTACAGTTTGCCTTCTGAACTGTACTGAGAACCATCAGGGTTCATGTCTGACAACGCAGACCCATACTCAGAGGGAGTGTTGTCCTCTGAGTCGCTGTATGCTGCGGTGAGTCGTTCACTCATCGCAGAGTGCAAATCCAAGTCCCTGGTAGGACTCGAGTGGTGATCACTGCTCGGTTGAGCACGGGATGTCTGGAGATCAGTCATAGAGCCTGATCCTTCCTGAGCGGCGTACATTTTAGCCGATGGTTTTGGCTGTCCGTATTTAGGGCAGCCCTTATCTGTGGAGTAGTGTGGACCTCCACAGCTGTAACAAGTCAGGGTCTTCTTGTCATCAGACCTTTTGTCTGATTTGGATCTGGAATGTCTGGATGGTTTTCCTCCAGACGAGCGATGTTGAGTATCACAACGATCTTTGTTATGGTGATCGCTATCGCCGTGACTTTGAACTTCCTTGGTAGGATACTTCGAACCCAGATATTTAGAGTTGTCACGATAGTTCTTATCCTGTTTTTGGGAACGATCTCGGGATTGTTCATGAGACCGTTCAGGTGAAGGGTCTTTTGTTTTAGAACTTTTAGTCAAAGAGGATGCGCTCTTCGACTTGATGGAATCCATTATATGCTTCTTTTTGTTGAAGTGTTTTCTCATTTTACCTATTTCTTCTGCCTGGCAGGCGAAGTGTAAAATATCTTGCACTGAGCTTGTCTCAGCGGAGCATCCTTTGTCCAGTACAAAGGAGATGATGCTTGTGGGCAACCCGGTCACTAATTGCGTTTTGAATGTAAAAGGATCAGGTGCCTGTATCATCCTGGTAGCATATCGCTCCAGTTTGTGGTAATAGCCCATAACACCTTCTTCGGTGTTATATTCGACGTGCCAGAATTTATCGGTTGCATCATGCATCGCATTTTCATGCACAAACCAGTCGTATAGGCCAGTGATGACTTCTTTGAAAGTCCAGATTGAGTGTGGGCGGTATGCACTGTCAACGCTATCCTCAAACCAAGTGAGGGCGGTGTTCTCAAGGAACATCACCGTATATTCAATATGGTCTGAGTCCAGCTCAGGGCCGCATACCTTGTTCACCTTCAACCACCGAAGAAGGGTATTTAGCCATCTTTCAAAGCTTTCGGTGTCAGGTAATCCGCCGTACTTTGACAGATTGGGAACACAGGGACCATTCTTGCCTCCAGTGGTAGGAATTTCTGTCAAGACAGAGACCTTGTTGTCAATCTGTCTATGTATCTTGGTATGGATGTCCCTCAAATATTTTGAGGGACGGCGAGAGCCTTTTTCTCAATAAGAATCGGGATGGGAAGATGTAGACCAGTAAGGGCTATTTGGCTCTCGTTGGGTACCAGAATGTCCAGATGGCGTACATCTGGAAGAATTGTGAGTCCGTGTTTCTCATCGATGATTCAACGAGTTTCTGCGGGACGCCTCTTCCTCTATCCGGGAAGAATAATTGGTACTGTCGTCGCTTGACGTGCTATACGTTGAGTTGCTATCACTTCCATTATCATCACCCCTGGATCCATCTCCATCTGGTGGTCCTCCATGGCCTGCGTGACTCTGCACAGGCCATCTGGAATTTCCAGAGGGTGGGATGTCCCGCTTCTGATGGCGAGATGAAGTGTCATCCTTATCCCAAGGTTGACCATCTTTGTCGAAGCGGATCCCCTGGTCGGGGATCAAGGTGGGACATCCATCCTGGATATCGCCATCACGTATCCTTTGAAGGATGATCCTGTTGTTGTTGATGTAGTGTACCTTCTTCTTAGAAGGTACTTCACGAGATAACTTGGGGTTTTGTAGACGTGGGGAACTACGTCTATGTGCGGAAGGATCTTGTCGTTCCGCAGGGTTGGTGGAACAAGGTAGGATAGGATTGGGATCTTGTTCCGCTGTGGCGGGACGAGGGATGGTAGGGTTAAATATACTCCTACCAGAAAAGTGTCTGGCGTAACTCAACGCCAGATCTTTAAGTTGGTTTTCCAACTTAATAGGTTCAAAATCTCTTGCATCCATGCAACGGGTAAACATATCCGTCGCGATCTGAGCGAAGTGCTCAGCTCCAAACTCTTCGTCTGATTCATCCTCTCGAGGTTTCTCGAGGGGCTTTTTCTCTTCTCGTCGGCGCAGCCGATCGTTAGTGTTCATCGGCGTTGCAGGCGCTGATGGTGTTATCCGGCCACATGGCAGGAAATAATCCAGGTGTATCGTACACCTGGTTGTTGCGGGGAAGATCGATACCACTACCGGGGGTAACCTGGTTGTTGTTGGGCTCTGGGGTCAATTCATCCAGAGGAGAAAGGTTCAGCAAACCAGGAGGAGGTCCTGGGTTAGGTTGAGAGTCTCGTTGACTGTTTTTTGACGAGGAAGATTTTCTGGATTTGGGATCACTGTTGTCAGCATCCTCAATGGTGGCCCGTTGATGGTGTAGTCCGAGGGCAGAGGAATTGATGTTTCTCGAAGCGGATGTATGCACTTCGAGGGTATCCCTAGTAGGGGAAACGTTGTTTCTCGAGGTGCTTGTATGCGCCTCAAGTGGATGGGGTCCAGTTAAATCTCTCGGCGCATGCCAAGGAGAATCCGAGCCTGATGGCGATGGATGAGAGTTACCTTGCGCGGCCTGCTTAGGAGCAGGCTTCAGTTTGTTCTTGGTTTTGGCCTTGGTGTAGGCCATGGTTGTTGAAATTAATTACCAATATTGTTGCATGTGCATATTCTCCCACATTAATTACCAATATTGATACATGTTTCATATGCATATTCCTCTGGAGTCATGTGATATCCTTACTATTATGTATATAAGGAGAACCTGTACTATAGTAGGAATATAGTGTTCTTACCTCTGCTAACCCTAGCTGTAAGTCTAAGTAAACCCCAGGTAGGTTGTAAGGAACGTGTTGTCTCTTCCACTGTGCAGCGTATATAGTCTGCTCCAACAATGGTGTCGGTCTTGTTGTACAGTCTTCAGCAATGGAGAGAAAAGAAAAATTTTCGGTCATAGCAGCGGGCGAAAAGCAAAGAGTCGAGTGCAAAAGAAACTTGATTCAGGTCCTAGTGACGGATATGCTTCCGTCGCTGATTGCGTTGAGAATTTTCTCCCTTCGCGGGAGAAGTTCAGGGTCATGTTGATGATGATCGCTGATGGGGCGATGTCGAGCTTAACTCTATACGAGTTTGGGTGTTTAAAAAACTGTTGTGAGTCGGAGGGGGGTCCCTTAAGATCACTCAGGAGCTAAACACAAATAACGTATATTATCGTGTGTACTCGAGGTGGTAGTAAAGGATTGCTTATGTAAAATAGAAGGCTGGTCCCTTTATAGGGGCCAGCCAGGTCAATAGCAAAGAAATATAATATATACAAATGCGGGGTCAAGCCCCGGGTCACCACATCAGCGTAGTACCAATGTAATTCTTGTCCCGTTTGTCTCGCAAACGCAGAAGCGGCTTCTACATTGATTGCGTCTTTTGCCGCGTTATCGTACACGATCACTGGAGCATGTCGCCACGGTTCGCTATTAAAGGAGATGTTCATTCCAGGTCTGATCACACGGCTGTTCAACAGATCGAAATTGTAGGCAGTACATCGGCCTTCGCATAACCGTGCAAGTAACTCAACAAACTGTTTATTATCGTCGCCAATTTGTCGTTCTGATCGACGAAGAATGATTACTGTTGTGACCGTGAGCCAGAGTAATTTCCTGAACACAATTTTCTGACGTTGAGTTGTTGCTGCTCGCTCTCGCGTATCGATATGTGAATATAATCTGGTCTCTTTCACAGGTGGCAGCTGGCCAAAGTCTCCAGCGAAGATGATATTAATTCCTCCAAAAGCTCGAGGATCACCTTTAGCAAAACTGAGTGCCTCACTGATTCGACATAAAAATTGACAGCTGATCATCGACACTTCATCGATAAATAGGTAATCGATGCCTTCCCACATCGCCATTAAATCTCGATGAGATTTATCATTCGATTTCTTGCTCTTCTTCGTGCTTAAACACAGAAGAGAATGAAGAGTCATGCCAGAAATGTGACGAGCAGCGATGCCCATGTACGATGACAGTCGGAAGTGTCTTGGTTGGCCTCTCTGCTCAAAGAAGTCTTTCACAGCGTTGATAACTCTAGTTTTTCCTGTTCCAGCAGCATCGGATATGAACATTCTCAACGGGTTGTCGTGCTGATGTAGGCTATGTTCGGTGATGATTCTGAATGCTTGAAGTTGCTCTGGATTCAATAACCATTTGTGTGCTAATTGGTCCGTATCAACAGTGTTTGCCAGCATACGATTATCAGACTGGAGTTCAGTTGAAGGCATCAAGCATTCTAGTGCTCTTAAACTCGTCGTGACTTCAACACTGTTTCCGTCAACGATGGCGGTACTCGTGCTCGCACTGTCTGCAGTTGAGGTCAGAGAGATACTGTCATCTGCGTGAGCAGTTGTCCTTTGCTTCCATGTATCACGACGACGTTTATATTCGGTCTTCCACATGCTTTCTAGATCAACGGAATTAAGATGCAGTTGTTCGACATGGACATAGTCAGCTGGTGAAAGACTGTAACGAGCATCTGACGGTGTTACATCAAATAAGCCTCCTTGTTCAGCATGATCCACACAGTCAAGTGTATTGAAATTCGTACAGTTTTTCCGTTCTGAATAACAATCATCGATTGACTCTAAATGTTGCAGGATTTGCGAATCATCAATGCCTCCAAGTGCATCTTCAACGGCCACGGTATCATCACCAGCGATCTCGGGTGCCAATCGCAACTGGTGGGTATGGCGCTCATGGAAATGATCGTTGTGGCTGTCTTTACATTCATGCAACAACTGCATGTTGTTCATCGTTTGTTTAAATTCTTCAGAACATAGCGTACTAGTGTTAAAATTCTCAAACGCTGTTTCCCATGATTCTTGTGGTGTCCGCAAATCGAACGCAGTTCGCCATGGTTTGAACAGTATCAACATCAGACGACAATACCTTGCGTATGTCTCTCGCCGGTCTCGCCTTGGAACAGAGCCTATCAAGACAGGAACACGTCGTGAATTTGAATGGATAATCTTCAACGCATGCGTGTAACATTCTTCATGAGGTGTCTTAAACCAGTACGTCGATCTTGTCTTGTTCGGGAACATGAGAATGTCATCTAGGTTCACGTCTTCTAAATCGTCGATTTGCGATACCCGCGCTGCTTTAACCTTCTCTGTCTGAGCGCAAAACTCCCATAATGTCAAGGATTGCAAAACCTTGGATCGACATATATAATCTGTGAGTTGTGATGAGTGCGCTACGATCTCATCACCATCTCCTAAGGAAATTCCTATCTCATCGTGCTCAACGACATCTTCTGGCGGGAATTTTTCATCAACATCAGCGGATCTATCAGCCTCTTCATTTTCGCCCTGTATCTCCTCGTCTCCTTCATTCAACGTTGTGCCTTGTATACGCTTCTTGTTATCGGCATCGGAGAGTTGGTAACATTCTGGACTGGGATCTTCACTGTTGACGGCAGCTTCAAACGAGGTCCAGAACAAGTTTTTAAATTCATGACTAGTGAAATGATCTTCTAACTCAAGTAAATACGACATTACCTGCTGTGATGATAGCTCTTGGTGTGCGATCATGGCGTGGGCACATTTCTGCAACATGCGCTTAGCTCGAACGGTGGGTTCATCATCCCAAGGATTATACTCTCCTAATTTGCGAACTGCCATTTCCAGCGCAGCATAAGCAACATGTGCCTTCAGCTGAGCCTTAGAGATGTAATCCGTAATGTAGTACAAGATCGCTTTTGCAGATTCACCAGAACCGACGAATTTGATGTCCATGTTGCAACGAATGGCAGCAAGAATTGTGTCGTTGAAATTATCCACCATCCTGTCCAATTGTCTTAAATCGATCTCGCCTGTGTCCGGGTCCACAACGGTGTCCAATAAGCAATGACGTTCGTCGAGATCAAATCGACATTCTTTTTTCTCTGAATCCTTGCAGTACTTATAACAAGTGGACCGATGGCTATGACGTTGACATTGCTCAGCAAGATGATGGAGATCCTTAACGCGCTCTGCAAATAAAGACTGTGCTCGACATCCTCGGTTCATTCCTCGAACCGAACACGGATGGTGCGTCGATGATGGAACTGTTAGAGTAGGGTCAGGATCATCAGGTACGGACGTAGAGATGGAGTCTTCTAAGAAATTCAACAGGCGAATTTTGAAACTGTCATCCTGCAGGACTCGATTCTTAATTTCATCGGGGTTCAATCCTCCTTCTAGCCATATGAGCATATGACAGTGTAAAGACCCTCTGCCTTGAGCTTCGACGCATCCATAGTAACCTTTGACAACTCCGAAAATCCCTTCTTGTGAATGTTCCCCATTAGCATTGCAACCAAGTAGAGAATGGATGAATGCCTTCATGTAGATGTTGAAAAACTTTGCGGCCACCGCTGGATTTCGAGCGACTAAGAGTGCTTGTTCCCAATAGTTAGGTACCTGCTCTGGTAACAACTGATCGATATCGATGTCAGAACCTGCCAAAAATTTAACGAGAGGGTTGTACACATCAGCAGGATTGATGGTTATGAAAAACGTAGGCATTCCAAACTGAGTGATCATTGCGCGAATCTGATTGCGCATGTCGATCCATGCTGCAGAAGATCCAGGTACATGGCTGTTGATCACACGAACCTCTTGCATTAACTTTAATACTCGGCGCTCCTCATCATCATAAGCCGTCTTGAAGTCTCCTCAAACAACTCTTTCCAGGACTCGATGAATAACATCCGGAGATGCAGTAGCAAATGTGTTCGCTACAGACGAGAAGTTTCTGCGCTTTGTCTTCAAGCTTGTGTGTAATAGCAATGTCCGTCTCTGTATCATATTAAATGCTGTAAATAGAAATGAGGAGTGTTCTTGAAATCTACGATCTGCCAAGTTCAGGAAATGTTTAATGTGCCGCTTGAACGATATCGGTTCTTTGCGTCTCGGATCCTCGGGTCCACCTACTCCAAATGGGTACAACGTCGGATACAGTTTGGGAAATAGTCAAGGATTAACAAATTCATTTTCAGGATTAGGTTCATGAGGAATTTGGAGATAGCCTCCCTTCTTCTGGATATGTGATAACGCCGCTGCTCGCAGCTCGTTGGAAGACGCATGACCATCGATATCTGATATCACCACTTTTTGGAATGCTATCTCAGCATCAGGGGGCGGCTGCTGATGGACACTCGACGTTGTAGGTGTGAGCTCATCGTATCGTGAGGTTAGAACATCGTCATCTGTGTGTGATTGTACATGTTCTACATGAAATGGTAGAAGGTCGTTCATTGGTAAGCTGTTTAATACATCGTAGTTGATGTCGATGTCAGCATACAACGGATTATGAGCTTTTAGCCATATCAATGCTTCTCGAACTTTCTGGGCACGTACTGCGAGAGGTTTAGCTTTATCTCGAAGCCATTCACGAGATGGAGGTGTCGAACCAACGAAGATGACACATATGAAAGATGTGATTTCTTGTACGGAGGGTGGAAGCACTGTGGCCACTCGTTGAGGCTGCTGAGGATAAATAATTATGTTCCCATGAAATCCTCGTTGAGTTTGGGGAAAGGTGAGATTAGACTGTTGCTCACTCAGTTGAACGATCCAACATTTTGCGCGACACAGAGCGATCATGGATTCTTCAATCAACGTCAAATCTTGTAATTCAGAGGGTACTGTTCCAAGAGCCGTGTGGTTCGCGAGCGCAAGGGCAGGTAATTTGTGGTGTTTAACAGAGTTCCAACATGACGAACAAAGATTGAGTTCGTACGCCGTATCATCTTCATTCCGATCACCATCAATCATTCGATGCACTTGACGCACCCAACAGCGCGTCTCTCAGAATGCCTGTAGTGAATGGATGAGGTATTGCAAAATTAGGATGGATTTCGGACTGAGCATTATCTGAGCCACGAAAGCAGTTCAGATCTACAGAGTCAGCAGAGAACCATTCGCAATCCGATACTGGGCGTGATTCTGCACAGCATGCGCATGTCACATTCTGAAGAGCTTGACTAGAAGTCTCCATTCGAAACAACTGAGTGATCTTATCTTTTAATGTCTGTGGTACCATCTGTGGCCAATTTTCTCGAAGACGAGTCGTTCTGGAGGTTATTGATGGAAAAGTACGAGAAGATTGTCCATTCACTGCTTTTCCTTTCCGAAGACCATTTACATAGTGCTTCAAACAACGCCGCAAAACGGAGGTCGAAGATTTAGAATCACGTTGTATGTTGTACAACTGAAGCAAGCGACATAGAGGTCGACGCCGAACATTGCTACCTATTTGAGATTAAAAAAAAATACGGAGCTCGTTCTGATTATCAGGTATCTGCGGCAACTCAGACGGACAATCTTCTCGCAATTTGACGCATGCCGGAGGAAGCACTGGAACAGACTTACTGAGTTGAGTACATTTTGCATCCGCAATGTGAGCAACCACCGAATTTTTGATGTCGTGTATCGTCCCCACAGGAGATAAGCCATGACTGGCAGCTATCGCTAACGCTTCTGGTCTTACGCACTTTTCAGATCCGTCAAACGTTGTCTGGAAGCTTGGATACTCATTTTCTTCTAAGGAACAATGTCGGGCTTGCAACCAACGTATTAGCTGAGAATGCTCAACAACAGCAGCCTTATAAGAGTATCCAAGGCTACTACATATTACTTGAAGAATATCAACAGGGGCTTTGAGAATTTGATCAGAAATAAGTAACGAGAGATCGAGAGCATCATTACGCTTTACAATGGATTGACATCCGATATTGGAATGATAGACACAAAGCCCATTGACGAGATGATGGATAAGCGCCATAACAGAGGCATGAAAGTCTTTTTCACGCAGAGGAATACCATGAGATATAAGCAAAGCTTCTGATTCGGAAGAGCGAACTCCAGAATAAAGTGCACACGCAGGATTTAATAATATTTCGTGAATAATTGGGAGATTTTTAGAAATCGACATAGAATTCGAAGCGGATGACGACGGGTTGATAGCGATTGGAAGATCGCATTCAAATTCATCGTCGGCGTGTTCGACAGGTTCCATAAGTCTATCAACATCTGTAATTGAACAGCTTTCAAATTGTTATGGATAGAAAACGATGAACGAACGCACCTGCGATTTCTGACCGTTGTTCATTCTGAGGACAGATGGGGCTTATCACGCCTTCGGAAATGGCATATTCTCGATAATATGAAATCCAGTCTTTGCCAAGCACCAGTTCAGAAGTTAACTCTTCGTCGACATGCAAATCGACCACAGAAGTAAGTTTTCCGCTCCCCATATCGGCATTCACAGGCAACGAGACATATTCCGTTGACTCAGGGATCTTCAACAGACAAGCAAAGCGCCGAGAGATTCTACAAGTAGGTTGCTGATTGTCGAAAATGGCCGGTACTGATTTGCCAAGGATACGAGCGGTGGACATGATAGACAGATTCAACGAAGATGAGGTTGAGAAAATATTTACGCATGATCGAGGGCGATGCGACATGATCTGAGACAAAATCCGTGGATTGCTTACAAAAACCACTTATCAATTTAGATCAGGTGATTGGGAGCCAATGAAAACTGGACACATCAGCGTTGGGCATCGGGCATTTGCATCTCGTTGTCCATCCAACCCTAAAACCCACTACTAAAGTAGTGGGAATCATGTAAGTATTTATTTTTAATATGTAATAGTTGTCGTTGTTTGACACAGGCTTCTTTTCAAAACAGTACAATTCACAGAAATTCAGGCGTCGCGCGACGGTCGTCTTGCCAGCACTTATCATACACCTCTGGGGAATTTGTGAGCCAAAATATCGGTAGATCAGAAATTGTCAGTTTCATGACTGTGTTTTTATTGGGTGACTTTCCGCAAGCATTTATTGAGCTGAATAGAAAGTCTGACAATAAAAAGTCATGTTCAAGATGCTGAAATGCCAATCCACCATCACACAATTGACGTCGCTTATACCTCGAATAAGCCTTACAGCGCTTTTAGTATTGGTACGGAATCACATTTTGTTCCGAGTTCTCAATTTATTGAGAACGAGGTTATGCTCTCCTTGAGCTTGAGAAAGTCTCAAATCTAACGCTGCGGCGTGTCGAGGCCGGGTGTCGGCTATGTTACGTACCGTGTGCTCCGTCTCATAAGTATTTTACACGATAACTGAATAGCTGCTTAGAGACGATCTGTTTCGTACGAGTTACTTATGCGACAGTCTGGACACTTTGAATTTAGAACAGTAGAGTATGATTTTTTACTTCATGAAACTCTCGTGTTCGCTTGATGAACGGAAATCGGCTTCACGCAAAAAGGTGATGGAAGTTTAATCTAATGAGCCCTTGTGAGACAACATATCCGTACTATCTTCTCGCGAAGCTACCATCTCCTCCATGACTTTTCTCCCAAAGCCTTGATTTTCTGGGAGTCGCTAGAACCCTCCAACCCATGAGTAGAATGCGCCAGCCGCGTCACACCAACCCCAAGTGGCATCCGTTCCCATTTCGTCACCCTCATCCCGACACCACCCAGTGCATGGTGCCGCAGATAACGGCACCATCGTTCCACTACCTCAGGATCCGCATCCCAAGCTTTGATCGCACGCTTGTGAACACGACGTTCAAAGTTTTCCTGCGACTTCTTGTGTATGAACGGGCTTCGTGGAACCGTCCACAGAGTGTGTTTTTGTAGGGAGGTATACAACCCGTGAGATGGGAATACCAAGTGAGTACGCGGCATGAGTTGCAAAGTGTGTAAAGAGATCTAAGAGGTGCGTGTGGTGCGATCGGAATTGAATGTTGGCGACGGGGATGTCGTGAGTTCGGGGATGGAAGAAAGGGAGATATACACTGCGACCATGCACTAAGGATGATGCATACTGCTCTTCTGAGAACTCGGCAACGTTAGCATCGGGAGGTATCGGGCGTGGTAGTGTGTCTGGATCGAGCTGGGCTTCCGTTGAAACGCTGCAGTTGGGTTAGAAAACGAGAAGCTAGGATGTAGGAGAGGAGGTACCCATTGCTATTGATGTATCCCCATATCCTAGTCGATACAAGACTAGTACGAGGTGGCAGCGTTTGCAATAGGTCCTAAATACATTGTTTGTGCATTAAAACGGACAATCTAACTTGTGAGCTGGTGTCCATAATTGGACCAAATTTTTTGTTGTGTTTGTTTGTCCGCGACTGTAGTTGTTTCTTGCTTCTCCGAGTCCTTGCGATGTTAGCTGGTGCGCAAGCCGATTCTTCATAGCTGTTGAAATGAAAATTTTTGCCCCAAAAATTTGGCCGGACACAAAATCTCATCTAAAAATCCCGAAAAACAGCGCAATCGACGCCTTTTGAAGAGCTGGATAAGGATCTGACAAGTATAAACCAAAAGATTGTGTTCCCGTGTCAGAACAAAAATAATTATGCATTGCCTAAAATAGCAATTTGATTTGTCAGCGCACTCTACCTCTTCCTTTGGCCAGTTGATTTTTGATGCGACTCTGACACCTATTTGGGCTAATTTGATGTGATAATCATTATTTGATGACATCCAGATAACCAAAGGAGGTGATCTATTCACCCAAACCCACGGAAAAGCCCTGAAATCTTTGAAAAATTTCGCCCAAAAATTTGGCCGCCCAAAATACTCGTGGGAAAAACTTCGGAGATATGTTTTTAGACGTGTTTGGCTTCCCTGAATCTGAATCTGAAGTTAGTTTTCCCTAAGAATTTGTCGTTCTCAAATTGTCGTGTTTGTTTGTCCACGACTGTACGCTCTAATTAGAGCACTTCAGCAATCTCGGTCAAAGTGGAACCGAAGGAAGATCAAACCGAGATAAGTAGCCAAAAGATTGTCAACCCACGTGACCACGTCGCGTTTTGTCTTCGCGTTTTCAAGATTTTTGTAAGTTTGTACTAGGTTTTTAGGCTGTTTTATACCTGGTTTGCAGTGTTGTATTGACTGTTCATAATATACTCCACTCACATGAGCTCAGCAACTTACCCAAATCGGTTCCACCATTTCGACCGAAACTCGCTCAGGAACGAATGAAAAACGAAGTTTGACCAGGTTGCTGAAGTGCTCTTAATAAGTCCGTTCGCGACCACGATTATCTCTGATGCTTGGAGCGCGAAGTCGCAACGATTTGACCTCAGAACCGATTAAGAAGTATGCAGTTCCCAGACAGTGGACCATGATTCGATCCGGGAAGCCGTGATGGGTAGCACGCATCGCACCTCGTACAAGAGCAATGTATCGGTTGCTAGTCTGCCCGATGGATATGGAAGGAACCTTTAGTGTCACCGGGACAATTGACCTTCGGCGGACTCGTTACTGGTGATCCATGTGCATGATTGATGCATGAGATCGAAGACGGCTGACTAAACTTTCGACTCGATGTACTCTATCGGCCAAAGTATGATCAGGGTTGAACGTTGATCTCCACATGGTTCCTTTCCTTGTTTAGATTTAGAATTATTAAACAAGATGCTGGAGACGCTTCGGACAACATCTAGTGCCCCACGAAGTTATGCTTGCAATCCTACTCTTCCTTGGTCTGGTACTTGCGCAACCAAGTCCTCTCGAATTTTTATCGTCATCAAGACTTGGGGAGCCCTCTGGTGCTCCTGATCTAGAGAATCGAGTCCCTCTATTTACCGAGGATCGTGTTCCCGCCCCTTTACTTGATCTTCAAGTGTTTGCACCTCCCGTAGTCCCACAGGGGGGTACTAGCTGCGTTGTAGAGCTATTGAAGCATGCCTTTGGAAACGGTTCGTACAACGCCCCAGCTGTTGTACGATACGTCCCACCAACGGCACCGAATTGTGGAAGCATAGGCAAATGGGCCACTGTCGCATTGAATTTATCTGTCTACTCGTAAGTATTTCTCAAACCCACCTGAATGTTTAAGCACGGTACTCATCTCAGCGTCATTTTCCCCAGGATTGGGACGCAATACGATAGACTAGGCGTACGTACCATGTTCAGGCTAAATGCAAGATATTACTGTGCCTAACCGACTTAGTTGATTAGTCCATCTACTTGTCACACACTGAGAGTGAGTTGTAATGCTGTTAACGTCCACGACTCCGCTGTCTAATTCTTCCCGTCCAGTCTGGCGGACTTCTAGCGCAGAACCAACAAAAACAGGCATTGTTTGGAATACGTGAGTGGTGTGGAAACTGCATTTCTCTGGTACATGATTATGCAATATTATGCTACTAGTGTTAAGGACGTTACTCATTTCACACCACTCTTTGCCACCGAAGGAGATTTGATGATGGACCTCGGCAATATCATATCACCTGCATTGTACGTGTAACACTTTGCATTTCGCTTTTTGAACTTTACATTGTTGATCAGGATGCTTGATGGAGTACTGCACGGTAATAATTAGGCTATTTCTCGCTGGTTCAGTCATATTCAAGCCTTTCGGTGTAGCCATCCTCACTGCAACATTTTACGCCCCGACTGAAAATTTTCCGACTCCAATAACAGCCGACCACATAATACCGTTATCAAACCTGTCCCCGACTCTTCCCAACTACTTTTCGATCGAGAATGATACCGGAGCTATTACAAACATCTCTCTGCCTAACACGGCAGTTGAGGCTTTCGTCGAGATATTCTGCTCCGGAAATGCAGCTGAGGAATTCTGGTATTCGAGTAAGCTTGCAGTACCAAGATTTGCCGCCATACTTACAACAGCACAGATACTCCCGACGAGTTCCTTTCATACTTCCCCGCAAGTACAGGTTTGATTGGGAAAGGTCCATTTCGAGAAGTTCAGCTCTTTGTTGATGACCAACTCGCTGGAGTCGTTTGGCCATATGCCGTCATATATACAGGGGGAATAACCCCTTCAGACTGGCGTCCGCTGGCTGCGTATGGGGCATATGATGCTCCAACATATTGGATAGATATAACGCCTTTCCTACCGAGTCTTTTGTCACCCAGCGCTCACACCATTACATTGCGCGTTCTTGGGCAGGGGACAAAACCAACAATTAACCCTAACTGGTTTGTCTCGGGCAGCATCCATGTACGCACAGGAAATACAACTACTACAGGGAAGCTGAAGAAATATGAAGCCCCTCCGCTCCGTGCGACGACATCCGGCGGGGCGAGCGCCGGAAACGAAACGGTGTGGACGACGGTGTCTGTAAGTCGGGAATTAGTCATTGAGAGCGACATAATCACCTCGGATGGGGTAAAAACTGTGCGATTCTCTCAATCCTTAGAATATATCAACAAGGCGCGGTATGCGGATGATGGCTGGATTCAGGTACATAATGTCAATGGCTGCATGCATGACTGGAATTCTGACTGTGATTGCGGGTTACAGTGGGTGAATCAAACGACTAGTGGAACTATCAGCTCCACACACCAAGGGACCTCCCTGTTGCAGGACACATTTTCCTACCCTCTGAATATTTTCTCCAATTACAGCCTATATACAGCAGAGTTTGGTGAGCAGCTTCAAAGATAGTGACGTCCTTCATACGCCTGAACTGCAAGTAGGTGTCTTCGGGTCAGATGTCCAACAAACGTATACGCGTGCCTTACTCCGACCCCACGGAACTTATCAGTCGATCCACTCTGTTCAGCATGCGACAGGCGAAGTCGGATTAGACAATTCGCCAATGCTTCGACATGCCATTAACGGTTCTGGTAATACAATTCAGAATTTCGCGTATGTTGACGGGCGAGGCCAAACTTACTTTCGAGAGATTGCTGCTAAGAACGACGGGTGGATAGCGGATAACGTGTGGGGTACGCTGCGCGATGCCAACCCTCCGGTGCCGAGCAATCAGATAGTGGGTCCTGCAGGAGGGCCTGGGTTTCGAAGAAGGGTTGCACGCAGAACTCTTAATAAGCCTTCACGTCCATAGCGGCAAATGCATCCAAAATCTCACGTCTACATGGACTACCCAAAGTAAGAGAAAAACATCCTTCCAAGTGGTTGAAACATCGAAGGATAAAATAAGGAGTAAACTGGAAATGTTTACTTCAATTGTTCGGTGCACGGGGAGTCACGAATTTATCCAGCTTCTTACGGAGTGAATGATCAGAACGCACCCCAACTGTTTTGAGGGCTGACGCGAGTCCTGTAACCAATCGGAGTCTTTCTTCCTCGTCGACTTCTGTAGATTCAAGTAATTCCTTGACCGCACGAGCAAGGCGACCTTTGGGCCCAGGAGGAGCAAAAGCAACCCCAGGCTTGGGAACCTTGTGTTTCGCTTTTGAGTTCCCCTTGATTTTGGGCGCCGTCAACAATGGCTCGAAGAACTCTGTCCTGAACCGACGGTGAGCGAGTGATGCTATTGGAATGACGCGATCCAGTGGGCTAGCTGCCTCAGCACACGCTTCCGCGGCGTTCATGAAGTCGACCGAATCTCCATCCTCATACCCCCATTTCTTCAGTTCGTCAACTCTCTTCTCCCTAAGTTTTTTGGATATTTTTTCGCGGTTATCGTTGATGGTGATGGTCTTTGCGACAGATTCAAGGACATCATTGAGACGAAGCCAGCCCTTGTCCTCGTCTACTGCGCGTTTGACATAATGGCGATTGACATAATTTAAGAGTCGATTGGCAGATTGCGCGCCAGCACTGTATCGGTTGAAACAGGGGACAATATACTGGATTAACGTAGTATCGTCTTGAGGGGCTCCAAGCACTAGTTCTCGAGTCGTTTCCGCGAAATATTTATCAAGTTGTTCATAGATATCGGTGCCGCTCGTGATGTTCGTGTCGGGCGATCGAGTGAGAGAGTTTGTGGCTTCGCTTTGGGCAGTGAAACTAAAGCGAAGGTCAGTTGATGATCTTGATTTTTTGGTCAAATGCCACTTCACTAGTTATAACACGCGGAGTGTATACCCGCGTAGAATCCAAAATCAATCGCTGGGGCTTTTCCGTTGGGATCGTTGCTGGGAGATCTGACAATATGGTCTAATGCCGGTTGAAGGTAGGCCCAAAGTGCAGCAAGTGAAGCAGCAGGATTAGCGCTCCCCGAAGCGGGGTTGAGCATGACTGGAATATGGTTTGATTGCTTGTTCCTTTGGCTTTGCTAAATTTTGATCAAGCGGCCCGTTGATTGCACTGCCACTATGTACGCAAATAACAACATGTCTGTGTACAAGTTTACATATTCACCATCAAGAGATACTTCAGACGAATTTGGGATGCATCATAAACGATGTACTAGTCATTCGTTAACACGAATTCGATACCATCGATCTGAACTCACTTCATTGTATTGAAGATATACGCCCGGAATTGCTACATCTTGTCCAGGTCCATCCGGCATGTGACAGCCTAGCAATTCCTCGTTGTTCAAGGCTTTCCCCGCATCTTTCCATTTCACGGGCTGCGTGCGACCAATGCCCTTGGTGGCTCTGGAAAGATGTCAGCTCACTCTACGTTTTTCCTTTGAAAGTCAGCGAGCACCTCTTCTGGTTGGATTTGCAGTGTTGATCTGCATCGTATTGCTGATAAAACTGTGTCAGGTGTTTTATGACTGTAATTGAATGGCATCACACACAGCATTGGCCTGTTCGTAGAAGGGCTTGGCAGCAACTTCACAGAGAAGAAGCAGCCCGGTGTTATTACTCAACCTATAAATATACTAAGGAATCGCTTTGGATCAATACACTGCACAGACACACCCGGCATAGCAGTAGTTTGCGGACTGGTAAAATTAGTTGTAGTCGAGCAGCAAGAGAGATGTCACTGACTTTGGACATCATCTATCGAATTGTATCTCAGTTTGAGTGCATTGAAGGAAAACAGCATGCAACTCACATCAGCGAAATAAACACCCTTCCCAAACATATATCCCGTAACGGGGGCTGGATGGGCATTGAGGGACTGCAACAATCATGGACTAGAGAAAACTGGACCTTCAGGCGGTGCGATGCGTAAACCTTGCTTCAATATACCTTAAAGCCCAGGTGAGTATGTTTAGTCTTCCATCTAATAACATACACAGACCTGCAAAATTCGTGGTACGAGAACCGTGCCACAGAAGGAGGCGGTCGCCGTCGCCAAGGCTTTCAAAACCACGTTCATTCCAGGCCGCCTTCTCTCCTGCACTGAAGAATATTGTAAATAGAGGCACGTTATGAATGTAGAGAGAGCCATACCGTTCCACTCTATACGCATTCACAATATTCACTTGGAAGTGTCTATGAGTTGATCCGTGCGTGTCATGGGCATAGGCCTGCAAAACTTGGAACTCTTGACAGTCACGCTTGATAGGTGTCATACTAGTCAAACCAAGCGAACGGAAATTTGCATCAAGAGGATTGATGGGATTGCCAAGGTCGTCTGTATGGACAGTGGAGGAGATGAGCTTAGAAGCAACTTCCTGCAATTAGCGTGGTGTTAATGGAACTTCAGGGTAGAAGTTAGTGGAGAGAAAATACCATATCTCCAAGGGCGTCGACTAGCTCGAGTTCCTGAAAACGCAGAATATCAGATATAGAGAGTCAGATTGCAGGGACAACCGCACCTTCTTCAATACATCTTTTGTCCTAATAACATGACCTTTTTGCCGGCCAAAATCATGGGGAATGATGCTGTGACAAAACTGAGTTAGATATGATATGAAATAATGGCGGGGAAGTTTTTACGAATAATAGTAGCTGGTAAGTTGTTCGCATGCCGCTTGAAATCCTCCGTGTTCCTTGGCTGTGTCGCCATCTGGATTTTCAATCACCTCTGCGAGGGTCTGAAGACCGTACTTCAAGATACGCTGTAGCGCCGACCATTAAAAATCTCACCTTCAGGGCGCCAAACCCCTGGAGGATAGTCGATTTGGCAAGTTTTCCTATAGCCTAGTTTATATTGAACCGTAGTGACGCTGAAAAAAAGACGTTACCGAGTGGTAGTTTATTAGCGTCGTAATTCATGGATGACAAGTGAGCTTCAATGAGACTATCAATCCGAATATGAGTAAATGCCGTAGGGAAATTCACAAGGCATTTCACCTCGTAGAGAAAATGAGTTTACACAATGCCTGCGGCAAAACAATCAGAAAGCCTAAGGGTGATGTAAAGAGTACTCACCTGTACTTCATTTTCAAGAGTAGAATCAGGGATGACAACTGCCTCCTCTTTTTTGCTACTCCCAGCCTTCCCTTCATTACCAGACTTGGTTTCTTCTTCTTCGAAATCACGCGCTAGATACATTTGTAGCGCAATGGGGCTGGTACAGATTCAACACCTACCAAGCCACATATATTTGCCTGTCGAGGTTCAATGAGTGAGTAGGGAGCTGCTACTAAGAACGCACCTTTTTTGGGAGCCATGCCAACACGATTTTCCCAAGAAACACCAGCTTTGGCTTTGAATTGTTTCTTGAATTCATGAATAGCGAGTGAAGATGACCAAGGCCCCTAATATAGAAAGAAGTGAGAGTTTAACTCACGAGGCAAAAAGTGAAAACTACCTTGAGCTGAGTTTGCCCATCTTCACCTACTCTTCCCCAATGAGTGAATAGTTGCGACTGAGAATTGTTGCTGATGGGATGCAGAAGTTGGAGAACGTAGAACCTGAAAGATTGGCAACATTAGGCTACGGGATATGTTGAACAATGATGTGCCGAACTTATTTTTGTTCTGTCCTGCGCTCACATCAGTTTGGTTAAGCATCGCATCCCAAACACCTTCCTCATTGACATAAACTTGATGTGTGTCTTCGAATTTGTAAGTTGGTGCCTCCACATCCCTTAACACTCTGAATCACACACCAACAAAACGAGAAGCAGGATCAACGGGCGCCGCGCCCCTCTTCACAACAGTGACCTGATAAGAACTTAGAACTTGAGGCGCAACAGACAGATTGAGGTGTCAGTCACCATTTTCTTGGGCTCGTCAGCTGGGGGCTGGGAGTTAGTAGTAGTGTTGACTGCTTGATCATCTTGCGAATCTGTGTCTTGTTTCTTGGCCTTTTTGCTGATAGGTTTGGATGCAAGTGCATCATCTTCAGTTTCAGAATCTGTATGACCCCTTTTGAATTTCGATTTAGGCGCAGTTGCTGGTTGAGGTGATGCAGGTTGAGTAGTTGAAGACGATTTAATTCTTGCACTTGCTCTGGTGGGAGCAGGGGTAGCACCTGGAGCTGTAGCTTTTTTTCTGGGAGGCATGTTGAAAGTGAAAAACAAAAGGAACCCGCGGAGTCTAAATTAAGCAATGGAGCTGAATGGGGAAGATGTGATAATAACGAGGGTGATCGAGATTAGATGCTGTTACTAACGCTCACGATGTGACAAGAGAAAGGGAAATCCTTCCTCCGAGACCGTATAGATCTTCATGCAGATGGCGTATAAAGCTGGTCTCCTCGTCGGACTTGTCCCTTCATCTTTCTTCAACAATGTCCTCTAATGGCCAGTACTTTCAGTTCCAAACCATCGACTATATCACTCCCTCTCCAGAGTCTTTGAAGGACTTCATACCTGAATTTCATACACCGTCCTTCTACGCTTTTTCTGCGTCCCCATCGCCAACCTTCGACGACTCCCTCCAGCTCCCTGAATCTGGAACAACGTCTCAACCTGCCAGTTCATCTATATCTAAATCTCCACAGCGTCTCCGTTCAGGAAACCGCGTCTCACGTCCACGCAATGCTTTCATGATATTTCGTTCTGAATTCTGGGCTGGAGAGAAAATAACCCGGTCAGTGGAACATGATCATCGTCACATCAGTCGAATCATTGGTCATTGTTGGAACCAACTGCCTGACGCAGAGAAGGATAAATGGCGTCAAAAGGCGGAGCAGGAGAAGCTCGACCACTTCATGAAGTACCCCGGTTATCGTTTCACTCCCAGTGCGCGGGCCAAGAAAGCCGTAAAGCGCAAGGTCAAAAGGAACAGCGAGGAAGAGCTTTTGCGATGCAAACAAATTGCCGAGCTCCTGCTTGCTGGAAAGCAAGGTATAGAACTTGATTCTGCGGTCAAGAATATGAAGTCTCCGCTGGATAGCACCACTTTGAAGGAGCGGAAGCAGGAAAGGGACAAAGTTGGATCCTCCAGACGTTCTCGTACGTCCTCTCCAAAGACTGACCAGCTTCAGCGTCAGTCGGAGAGTCCTCCCATAGAAGGCTCTGGCCATCTCCCAGCTCTCGATCATATCGACATACCCATATTTCGAAGCCCTCTCCTGCCACCGACTGAAACACCTGAAAACATTTCTCCCATTAACCAGATTCCTTCCGTGAGCACAATAATCATCTTTCCTTCTTAGACTTGGCTAAAGTTTATGTTGCTAGTCTTTTTCATATGCGACCGCTTCAAGTAGCTACGAATCTAGCAGGATGACGTCCCAACACTTCCACCTTCCTTCCCTTGGTGGTTTTTGTTTCGATGAAGGTTCACAACAAGCACCGGCTTACTTTCCTGGATTCCCTTCCTTCGATGGGTATTCATTGAGTCCTGAGGGGTCTGACACAACTCAACATCGTTCGGAAGAGCAAACGTGTCCCCCATACTACAACTACGAGACCGTTCCACATGGTTTCTATGATCTACCCCCTTCTCGCACGTCCCCGCTCCTGGGCCCTGATCCATCTGCATATTCTGCGATGTTTCCGACGTTGTATCCTCAAACACCCTTAGACTCTCTTATGTGGGATTTCCCCCGTCTTAGCCCAGCTTAAAGCAACAACCTACAATTATCCTCTATATATCTCCAATCCGCCTGACGTTACCATTTAACCATTTACCACCACATAATGATGTTTCTTTGGAAAATCGTTTAGAACCGATACACCTATATTGACTTCACTGCGTAACCATCTCGAAGGCTTTAATGCCTTCTTTCCCGAACAAAGTCGCACATCCGACCACGGCAGCACCTACACTTCTCATCCGCCTCGCGGCCTCTTTGGAAGTAACGCCCCCAACGCCAATAATTGTTATGTCTTTCAAACCAGCATATTCAGGCTCCTGGAGGAGTTGGGAAAAAGTGTACACGTTTCCGAGTGATAGCGTATGCAGCGAGTCGCCTGCCAGGCCACCCAACGCGGGTGGGACCGCGAACTGCCCAGACTGCTGAGCTGAAAGATCCGCTTGCTCTGCGAACAGAAGGTTGGTCCCTAGAGTGTTCGTACATGTGAAAAAGGCAAAGGGGCATTTAGTTGTCGCCCCGTTGTCTGTGCTACATAGGGGCTTTATTCCGTCTAAAACTTTCCGAAACTGATCTCGATACACAAAAGGCGGTAGTTTGAGACCGATAGTTAATGTCTCGTCTTTGGTATACTCGTCTTTCAGGATCTGGAGAAGAGGCACAAGTGAAAGGAATCTGTAGGCGCTTGGAGGAGAGTTGGGTATATTGGGACATGATGTGTTCAGTTCAATGGCAATCGTGGACTGTGTGGAGGTGATCTCCTTTAGTTTAGCACGAAAACGTTGAATTGCTTGCACCATTGACAGGAGAGTGGTAGGATCTGATGAAGTAATACTGATTATGAATGGTTTTGTTGCGGATTTGTGCAAGGAAAGGATGGACTCGATCCACGATAGGTATGTCTCCAAAGGGTGTGGAGAGTAGCCATAGGAGTTAATTGAAGTTAAAGTTGACAATGCGAACGCGACCTATTTGATTCAACTAGTTGAACAATGCTCTCTTTGCTTGCTCAAAACGCGAGCACAGACCGTGTGCGACTCATCCTCCTTAAAGCCGTTTTCGGTTGCGGTACGAGTTGTCACTGCGCCGGTGTACGGTGAATCGTATAACTCTTGAAGCTGTTTAATATCAGAGGACCAGGCGCAGGACGAGTTGATAAGAGGGGGGAAAATGTCGATGGAATTGATCTTGACCATGGTGGATGTATGAGAACAGGACTGGATAAAATTGGGTCTCAAGACCCCTGACACCGCAGTCATCAATGTACATGCGTGTCTTTATTACTTGAACAGTTCTTCCCGATCTAATACAGATTGGTCTAGTTTTATGAGGATCGTGGTCCGAGAGGGAAACTGGGTCGTCGGTGTATTGTGCGCCGTTACACGTGCAGGCTTCGAAATATATCAGGATAGTGAGGATATCAGGAAGTCGGGTTAGCGTACCAAACCAAGCGCATCCATAACAGCTTCTACAATACCAGCTGTGAAAGAGGAACAGCTGAGCTGACTCATATCTCGGGGTACGGATATGTGTCGCTCAATGGGCGGGTCGTTGTCGATGATCATGTCTGTTGGAGAAATTAGAAACTTCAGAAGATATAGCACTGATGCAATGTACATTCATCAGCATTCTCCACGCTCTTTTCGATGGCATCGGCGGGTTTTCCAAAGACAGCTTTCCACAGTTGAGTATGGATCAACATGAGCGCTGGTAGGAATCGAATTTCACGCTTGGGAGCTTTGGAAGACGACTCGGTGCGCCATATCATTAACTCGAAAACTCGGATGCCGATTCGATAGCCCAAAGTGTTGAGGCTGAGGTGCATGATTAAGGAGTTTGGATGATGAAAGTCAGATGTATGACTGACCGGCGTTCGAGGTCATTGATACCATTTACACGCTTTTGGGTGTATTGTACGATTTCTGAGAACAGAAAGGCGAAAGCAGAGGCAGAAACTTCGGATACACGAGTCTTGTTGAGATTTCTGTCATATATATTGGGACGATGTTGAATTTGTTTATTAGAGGGAGGAAGAGAGAATCTTGGATCTGCAGAAAGTCGAGGATGTGGTTTAGTATAAGCCATGGATGTCGGGCCGGTGAATGCCGGTGGATCATAAGTAGGTTGGCCGCCAGACTTGCCAAGCACTGATATGAAATGTTCCGCTACTCGTCAGCTGAGAGCCACTGCGATATCCGCTCCTTCCTCTCCTCTTCCTACTATGAATCTCTCTGCTGTTGACATCCAGAGCCACCTTTACACATCCTTTCTCGAAGGCAGCACCTCCGATCTTGCTCTCCGTGTACGAGGGTCTTGGCATGCCATCTATAATCTTCATCGTGTGGTCCTCATTCAATCTGTATGTAATCTCCAACAACGTTACTTGTCATCCTTATCGCTATCCAAGGGTTTCTTTCGTTCTCTTTTCACAGCCGGATTCATAGAGTCTTCACCAAGGATCATCAATCAACACAGCGATCCTCAGGAAATTGTCATTCACTTTGATGATCCTAACATAACCCGTCCTGGTGAGTAACTTGCCCCCTCTATATTATTTGCACCCTAATATCTGTGATAGCTTTTGAGTATGTTGCCCCATGGGTAACTCTTTTCGTTCGCTGATTCCCTCACAGGATATGTATAGCACGACTTTATGGAGGTGGTCCTCCTTTACACATATCACCTTCTCTGATACCGTCAACCTCCCAGCCTCTCACCTCTGACTTTCCTGTCCAGAAACAACCTCCGCCAACGCCTGACATGCACCATCCGGCTACACCACGATTTCTCTTGTCCCTTCTTGCAACTTCTATCTATTTGTCCATTCCATCACTTGCAACTCAAGCTTTGTCCTCAATTCTGAGCACCATTGGCCCACATACCGTCTTGAAATACTTGAATTTTGCACTTGGCAAGCACATCGGTCCTTTAGATCCAGAGCATGGCGAGCCTGAAGCAGCCGTTGGGCTTGAATTCGTTGCTCGTATCATCGATGATGAGAGGAGCACTGTGTCACGATCTACTTCTTCGATGATGCTACGGAGGGAGACGGATGATGTATTATATGGTTTCCCGCATCTCAACCACACGCGGAATTCGTCCGCTGTTACATTGCATACCACTTCAGAGGATGATTCTAATGGAGGCTTCGATGAGCCTTCTTCCCACTATGGAGCCATCTCGGATAAGATCGGAGAGGCATGTGCATCCTGGCTTGCTAGATGGGCGATCGACTTGCTGGCCTATGAAACACAGACAGGAGAAGAGAACGTACTAAAGGATTCTAGCAGCCCTTTGATATCTCGGCAAAGAGCGATGGTTCCCTCGGATATAGCAACGGATAAGTTTGTTCCTGCGAGTACCTCCAAGACCACTCAAACAATACCGCGCATATGGTCTCGTAAAGGATTGAGTGCAACATGGGTGGCCGCAATCGTGTCTGCCGATACCCTTTTTGTGAGAGGCGAACGTGAAAGGTACGCATTTGCGCGCTCAGTGGTTGAGTTAAGGAGGAAAGACGGTATCATTGAAGAAGAGGAAGAAGAATGGACAAGGATGTTTGAACACGGCATCTATTATTCTAACATGGTAATGCTATCATTTATCTGAGCACTCGTCTTTGCTCATGCAATTTGTAGATTATGGAAGATATGATCGACATCTCTCAGGATATCTCGCCAACAACCCAGAAGCCTTTCGTGCCTTTGTCAATTCTCCAAGCAGCACATTGGAACCAGTCAGTCTTACGACATCACATAACCGCCAAACCATCGGCTTCTGTTCTCCCCTCTCCGTCGACGACGTCTACTGTTATGCAGTACTCCACACGCGACAAAGACCTTGGGATCACATATACGACGGCTGATATCCTCGCTCGCATTTTGAACAAGCAGGAGGATGAAAAGTTGAAAACATATTTCCTAGTTCCCGTTGATTCATCTGTTCGTATAGGGGAATCCAGTAGCGACATAGCAGAGAGCTCATCGCTTACGATGGATCAGCTTTTCACATCTACGTATTCAGTGAGTCAGTCATCGCCTCCTTCCTCTCCAAGTATTGTCAAGCCCAGCGCTGTCTCAGCACCCAAACCACCTACCTCCGAGTATGAATTTTTTGGTCTTCGTCCTCCAATGTATACAGCTGCGTCTTGTGTTCAATTGGATCCGACAAGTAAATCTCGGTGGTCTCCCTACCCGCCATACAGATTTGGTGTAGAGTTCTGGGATATTGACTCGCTGCAGGAAAAATCAAGGCTTTACTCACAGACCATATGCTACGCTGGAAGTTTATTTAACGTCTACGTGCAGATTGTCACAAAGAAAAGCCAGGTCCAACTGGGCATCTATCTCCATAGGCAGTCGACGATTGAACCAATTCCGTCTTCCAGTGCACCGGCTTCTTCTTTCGCTTTGAATCGTTCTAAGGATTCAAGTCCCGGGAACATGCATCGCGGCAATCAAAGGGTGATACCGGCATCTTCCGTATCTGCCCCATCAACACCCTCGACCACATCTCACTATTCTCCCTCCATACACCCTTCCTCGCGCAGCCCGACGCCGAACTCCTATTCGTCGACGTCGCCTGTCTCATCGTCATCACCATTTGGGTCCCCCGGCAGTTCCACCCCGACCTCCTGCACCCTCCCTGCGACAGCTGCACCAGTGGCACCACCTCAGCCCTACCGTGACCCCCGTCCATCAATATCTGCGTATTTCACGATAACTTGTGCGAATGCCACAGGCTCATCGCAGACGCGATTTACGAGCTCCCCAGATGTTTTCTCAGTGAGCCAGAGCTGGGGATGGAAGTCTAGTTCGCTGAGAACAGAGGAATATATTGATACCGGGGAACCTTTGCCGGGAAAGGAGGTTAGCCTGCGGGCAACTGTTGTACTTGGACTTGTTTGAATTGTCGCGTGTTACGAATTTTACGATACTTGTGCATATGATATGGATCTTCTGCTTAACTTGCTTTGATTGTGCTTTGATGAGTACCAGAGATAGCTGTCACTGTCGTGTATTTTCGCATCATCCGCCCCAGGAATGCTCTCAAGGTCCAGATGTCTGAGGCTGCCATTTAAAAGAAAAGTGTAATCGTGCCAGGAGGAGGTATGATTAGCTCAGAAGGCAACCACAAAATAGGACCAGGTTATATAACGGAGAGCGAATACGAGAGGATACAGCATATGAGATCAAGGAAGAGAGGAAGGAAGGATACGCGTCAGTATATATGTGACGTGTGTCCAAATAAGTGTAACTGTTAGTAAGCAGCATGATTACACCTTCATCTAGTAGATGTTCTCCACTCCCTAAGAATTTTTCTCAGACTTCTCCATAAGCCTATTGACTAGAGTTTACTTTTTGGCACGCTACTGACCTAACGAAGTAAAAATTGAGCAACTTCGCAGGCTCATCGTAATAAAAATAAGCGTCACGGTGGTTGCTGTTTATTTGTTTCCGTCTTGTTTAGCCTTGTGGTATCGAGAAGCTATTGGCCAGGCTCCTGAACTTGATCGCCAAGAGCCATGTCTACGCAGACTGTTAGAAAGCAAGCTCCTCGACTAGCAAGACCAGCGGCACGTTACTGGAAGGGCAAGGCGCCAAAGGGAGTTGCTGATGTTGACTCTGACTCCGATGTCGAGGAGGCGCCGCAGATGGAGGAGGAAGGCGATGTTCCTATCTCAGGAGACCAAGATATAGTTGACGAAGAAGGCGAAGAAGAAATAATGCGGATGCGAAGTGAGGCACCGAAGTCAATGAAGGCGATGAACGTTACACTAAAGGATGTTAACATATCGAAGGACGGTAAAGTTATTGTCGCGGGAAGGGTGGAGTCTGGACGAACTGCTCTAGAGGAGGACGGTGAGTTGATATAAGGACCTCGTCTCATCACGCTGAAGTTAGTATTCTTCACAGAATCGGAGGAGGAGTCGGAGGAAGAACAGAAACCTATCGTTGAAGGCAGAGCCGACGAAGATGAATCAGAAGGGGTTGGTTCGAGATTTATAGGCTTTGTGTGTTACTTATGAAGAGATATACAGAGCAGCGAATATGAGACAGATTCGGAGGAAGAGAAACCACAGGCACAATTTAGACCTGTCTTTGTTCCCAAGTACGTATGACAGTTAGCTCTCATACGACCTCCCATGATGTCTCGCACAGGCGCGCTCGAGTCACCATCGCAAAAAAAGAGGCACTCTCACAGGACACAGAAGAAGCGATTAAGAGGAAGGAGCTAGAAGCTGAAGAACGGCGGAAGCAAAGTCATGATCTAGTTGCTGAAAGCATTAGACGAGAGCTGGCAGAAAGTCAGTGTTTCCTTACATGTCTTGTTATTGACTCACGAAGTTCGTAGAGGAGAAAGAGGATGATATTACCGAAGTTGACGACACTGATGGTCTGGATCCAGCTGGAGAATTTGAAGCCTGGCGGTTACGGGAGTTGGGGAGGATTAAGAAGGAGAAAGAGGAAGAAGTGCGTAGAGAGGAGGAACGGGAAGAAATAGAAAGGCGGAGAGCATTGCCTGAAGGACAAAGGCTCAAGGAAGATATGGAGAGGGCGCAGAAACTGCGGGAGGAGAAACCCAAAGGGCAGCAAAAGTTCCTTCAGAAATATTGGCACAAGGGTGCCTTTCACCAGGTTTGTGGTTGAGTTCGTTTTTCATAAGCTTTCTGATGGTTATATTTTAATCTCAGGATAAAGAAATTCTCAAAAGGCACGACTATACGGAAGCCACGGCGTCAACAGTCGATGTTTCCCTCCTTCCGAAAGCCATGCAAGTCAAGAACTTTGGCAAGCGCAGTCGGACCAAATACACCCATTTGGTGGATCAAGATACAACTTTTAAGAGTGGTGGATTTGGTGGTACGGCGCCTGTGAAAGCAGGCGGTAACGCACTTGACGGCGGTGGTTGCTTCTTGTGTGGTGGGCCCCATCTTAAAAAAGGTAATCAGATATTTGATCTTTGCAGAGTTGTTGACGAACAACTCTGTTAGACTGTCCACAGAATACAGGACCATTATCTGAACGGGGGACTGGTGCCAATTCTGCTCCGACAGGCCCAAGGCGGTGGGGTAATCCGCCAGAGTCAGCGTCATGGCGTCATGGCGACAGTGCATCAAAACCGCATCAGTCTCATTGGAAACCAGAGCGTGACCATGGCGAGAGTCGTGCAAGGAATGACCGTGACCGAGGCGAGAGCGAAAGACATTATGAAGGATCGAGGGATGGTTATGACAAAGGCAATATACGGAGGAGGTCGCGATCACGATCCCGCTCTAGATCACCACGTCGACACAGACAACGTTCACGTTCACGAGTTGCTGATGACTATGGGGAGAAACGGAGACGTATTGGATAGCATGTTGTCAACATAGGAACTTGAACATGAGTCCGATTGTTATTTGACGCTGAGATGATCGATCGTCGATTATTCATCATTCGTCAACTTGTACCATCCTCTGATATCTTGAATTGCAGCCCGTTATGTCGTAGTCATGGTTCCTGCTCCCGGAGCGGACCAGAGCTCCCGAGTCAAGCTTTATAACTCCACAGTCAATAGCTGGGTTTCAACCGTAATTGGACGTGGGACGGGACGCGGGATACTTTGTCAGGGCCTATATCGTCGAAACCTTTCTTCAGGTCGTACCCCGTGTGCCAAACGCGGGTCTCTGATATAAAAATCGATATAACGTGCGGCCTAGCTGAGATATTCTCTTTCCACTCATGCCTCATTCAGTCAAAGTCGCAGTCATCGGCAGTGGCCTCGCTGGGCTGACCGCTGCCTATCTGCTGACGGAGCAGACTCACCAGTGTGATGTCGAGTTTGAGCTGCACTTATTCGAGAAGGTAAATTGCGTTGCCTTCAACCGACCCGAAGTAATAACCAGTGGTTAACCCAGGCATCAACGCTCGGCATGGACTCCTCCTCGATTTCGGTGCCATTCCCTGACGGGGACCGGTCATGGAGGGTGGATGTTCCTATGCGGTCATTTCAAGGAGGTATGCACTTGAACGTCAGCCCAGCGTTCTACTCGCAGTGAATTCACTCATTCTTCCAGGATACTATCCGCAACTCATTGCATTGTATAAAAAACTCGGTGTTGCATTCCAGGAAGCCGACTTCTCGTACTCTTTCTCACTTCTCTTTCCACCTACCTCGACCCGAGTTAAGCAGATAACCGCAACGATGATATACAACGGGAACTCCGGGCTCGGGGGGTTGAGTATGCCTTCACTTCTGGACGAACCGTACCATTCCACAAAAGGCCGCGGACTCTTGGTGCGCGCGTTCACGAAGGCGTGGACGGTGGGGCTTTTCTTGTATATGACCATGTGCATCACGGTGTGCTTCTTGCGCATGCTCTTCCTTTC
Source organism: Tricholoma matsutake (assembly GCA_026075535.2). Lineage (NCBI taxonomy): Eukaryota > Fungi > Basidiomycota > Agaricomycetes > Agaricales > Tricholomataceae > Tricholoma > Tricholoma matsutake. Next base: position 5,194,409 of record AP026540.1, on the reverse strand, counting down.
GGTGCCTATATGGAGATCGAATGACAGAAAGACAAGTTTTGCAGAGTGGGCAGAAAAAACCGTACCGACGAACATCCTGGCGAGATGGACCGGGATGGATTCAGTTTGGAGGGATTATACTCAGACTGTGTTGCTCCCACTGTTCTCTGCTATATGTACTGCACCCGAACACGACATTCAGCGCCACCCTGTCGAGGAGTTCTTAGGCGAGTTTCCTTTTCTATGCACCCTCCTGGCATTTTCTCATGTCACTCCTTTTGGATCTAGATTATATCTGGCTAACGCTTGATACCCACCATTATGTTGTACTGCACGGTGTTCAAGACGTCGTCGCTCGGTTGACTTCGCCCTTACGACACATTCACTTATCCACGACTATCTCGGCTATCTCACCCGATCCACTAGATTCACGACTTGCTTCCATTCATTGTAATACCCCGCGCGGCAGAATAACCCACTCTGGATTTCATCACATCATATTTGCAACTCAGGCTACGCGCGCCGTTCCACTGTTATCATCTTACAGCTTCTGCCTTCAGCCGGACGATCCAAAGCGACTAGTTGTAGAGAAACAAATCGAATGTTTGGGGACCTTCAAGTACCGTCCTTCTGTCGTTATCAATCATACCGACTCAACCTTAATGCCGGATAATCCGAAGGACCGACGCGAATTGAACTTCGTCTGCCTTGACTCGACAAGCGGCCTAGAGCCAATTGCTCCAGTGAAGTGGGAGGATAGATTTTGTGACAACCGGGATATACTACCCCCGTCCTACACCATGACCACCCATATACTAACGCGACCGACCGGATTCCCGGCCCACCTACCTGATATATACCAGACAACTAATCCAATTATACCCCCACGGACGGAACGCGTTTTGAGCGTTGCTACACTAGAGCGGGCGATTGTAACAGCGGAGTCCAAGGAGGCATTGAAGGGTCTGTACTGGGAAGACGGACGGAAGTGGTGGCAATGTGCCGGTCAAGGGAATTCGCTTCTAGGAGAGCTACAGGGCGCTGGCAGACTATTCGGTGTCGAGGGTCCTGGACTTTGGATTTGTGGCTCGTTCGCAGCTGCTGGTATTCCACTGTTGGAAGGCTGTGTAGTAAGCGCTAGAAATGTGGTTGAACAGGGCATCTGGAAAGCTGAGGGAATCCAATGATCCCTCCATGGTAGGATTGTGTATTACAGAGCTACTCATAGGAAGCGGTAATTTACATGCGCCGCTGTTCCATCTCCTTATGAAAGTCTAATGGTGGTCCGGCCTCCATACCTATCGTAAACGGTGTTGAGGTTCGAAGAAGATACTGAAGTCGGAGATACGCACCACCAAAGATGTCTACAACTTCTATGGCCTCATCACGGCCCATCAGAATGTCAAGATGCAAATTGGATGGCGTCAACCCTGGCATCGTGGGTTGGCCCTACACACGTGTCAAGGAAACGACATAGTAATTTTGAAGGTCAAACCTACGGATGTCACGATCTTGCGCTCCATCAAGAGTCGCATGGGGGCATGCATGCCATAGATGTTGCGCTGTACGGTAAGTTTTGCATTATCCTGTGTCTCTTCCCACTGCCAAACAGTCCGTTGAGAAAATGAGTTGAACAGCATTGTAAGAATATCCTGACATTTTCTAGGCGAGATATCAGACCGCCCTGTGATTGTACCTCAGCAGCGATGCTGCGAGTTCCGTACTGAAGGGTGTCGTGTAGTCCGAGGCTGTTTGCGGTGTCTTGCACGGATGCAGACTTGGTTTGGTTTCCTGGAATGATTCTATGTGATGGATCCTAGTAGTATATAGTGTTAAGTATGGCTCAGGAAGGAGATGAAGCTTAGTACCATGAAGCTAGAGAACACGAAGTGTATAACGGACGCGTCATGGGTATGTGACAAGTATGGGGCGTGTGACAAATCACGGGCGCAGGTGCTCTTCCTGCCACATCCATCTGATCTCCTATCCCACACACACAGTATTCCTTCTCAGCAGTACTCTGCTCGGTTGAGGCTTGGACACGCCTTACTTTGTCTATGCAATCATGACTTCAAGACCCTCGAGATCAGCAAGTATTCCCATTCCTCGTAGCTCTACAGCAGTTTCTCCTTCACGAAATATCGAATCTGTATTAACAATTCCATTTGCCACCCCGGGAAGACGTCAGGCAATATCTCAGCGACACAGCATTGCAGAAGACCACAGGCCGGGTGTTAGTACCTCGTATGGTGCTCGTGGTAGTAGCAGCGCCATAGCAACTTCTCCAATCAGATCCACCGCACGGTCAATGACATTGACGGGTGCTAACCATGGAAGGGGCTCACCCCGAATTACCTCGACTTTTGAACCACGCATTGTCCGTGCCACTCCAGAAACCTCGCGTAGCATCGACACCGCCTGTCTGCCCTCCTCCTCAACTTCACCATCCAGAACACGTAGACCCAGTGTCGCAAACGGTAGAACTGCCAGTACTCAAAGACATCTCTCAAGCCACGCCGTATCAACTCCGACCCCACCCCCTGTCTCCTTTGCCAGGCCTGCATACCTCGAGCATTCTGCCTTGAGGCAGATGCTACAGACAGAACTACCTCCCGCTCTTCCCCCAAGTCGTAAAACAGATGCGGCAACCCTTGAACACCAGGGGTATTCTGCAGCTATGTCTTCACCGACAGATAGCGATGAGGATAGTAACATTAGTCCTCCACGGGAGTTGCCTTCAGCCCCGCCTCCCCCACCTATCTCGCAGGATCAAGTTCTGAGATTACCTACCCGCTGGAGTGATCACTTTCGAAATGCTTTATTGACGGTTTCGGGAGATGGGCGCGATCTGACTTATCACGGTTCGTTCATTGCACACTGTCTTATGTGATTATCTCATATTTGATTAATATGTTCCTACTTTGTTACTTTCGAAAGGCGCATCGTGTAGCGGAGATAGAGATGCTGCCGCCGCTCGGACCATACATCCGATTCCCCCAGCATGTGGAATTTATTACTATGAGGTGGACATCCTTAGTAAAGGTCAAAAAGGGTGAGCTCTTTGTTCAGCATTTTTACGTGGAACTGACTGTTATTCAGCCATATTAGCATAGGGTTCGTCATGCCAGGAAATTCCATTTTTGTCATGCTAACCATTTCCATCCTGTAGCTTTGCTGCCCGCGACGTTAAATTATCTCGTCTTCCGGGCTGGGAATCAAATTCATGGGGTTATCATGGTGATGATGGCTATTCCTTTGCAGCTGAGAAGTCTGGAACTCCTTTTGGCCCAACATTTGGAAGTCAGTCTCTTCTTCATTGACCTGCTCTTGCTCAGACTAATATTTTGCAGCGGGGGACATCATTGGCTGCGGTATAGATTTTACCACTCACAAGGCGTTTTTCACCAAGAACGGGACTTTGATCGGCGAGGGATTTATTTCATTATAACGCGATGAACGTTCTGACAAATTCCACTAGGTTCCGTTTTTGATAACGTCGGCAAAGATGTGGAATTGTTCCCTTCTGTTGGCCTTCGACACTCAGGTGAAGCTATTCGCGTCAACTTTGGACACGAACCGTTCAAGTATGACATTGATTACCACGTGCAACAAGCAAGAAATCACACATGGGCGAACATTCTCCGTACCCCTCTGAATTCTTCTCTTATGGGGAGACTTTCCCAGATCCAGGACAGTAATGGCAAAAACGACACCGCCGTTTCGTCTACGAAGACTCCACTCACAGATGAACAGACGAAGGGTATGATAAACAAGCTCGTGATGGCTTACCTAGCCCACCATGGGTACATTAAAACTGTGAGGGCCTTTCAAAAGCAAGACAAAATTTTCTGCGGCGAGGCGACGCGGATTTCTGAATCGTTCTCTAAAGATCAGGACATAGACATGGGTGAGCGGAGTGAGTGCGATGATATGGAGAGCGATATTGAGCGGCGGACCAACATCGTGGACTCTGTTATCAGCGGGGACATCGATACAGCACTTGCTGACGCCAAAGTGCACTATCCGTCCGTCCTGGATGCAGAAGAAGGGCTGATGCTCTTCAAGCTGCGGTGTAGGAAGTTTGTGGAATTGATTCTGGAGGCCTCCGAGCTAAAGAAAAAGATGAAGAACCATGTTCAAGATGAAGAATTAATTGAAGAAATGGATGGCATATACGAAGATGGCATGGGCATGGACGTCGACGACATCGACGACGACGGCTCCTCGATGAGCATGCTTGGCAGCACCTCTGTCTCCCTGATCCGTGAGGGCAAAGCAGTCTCATTACCAACAGGGGATGCTATGTGGCCGGGAAGCACAGCATTGCAATACGAAACGGCTTTGAACCAGGCAATTGCATACGGACAAACATTGTCGAACGACTATAAGGCAGATACGAGGCCACAGGTAAAGGATATCTTCAAGCGGACATTTGCAATTGTAGCTTGGGAAGACCCAATGACGGCTGGAGGCCTCGTGACCGAAGTTGTTGGGCACGCGGCGAGAGTTGCTCTGGCAACTGAACTAAACCAGGCCATCCTCAGTGAGTAGTTAATGTGTCTATCGTCTTATTTTGTTAGGTGGACACCAATTGTTTTGGGTATAGAGTCACAAGGAAAGCCTCCCCAACCGACATTGGAAACGCTTTATCGACATACTGCTGCATCTGTTGTCCAGCTTGGGCTCTTAGGCGTCGGCAGTGCTGCCTTTGCGGATATGCCTAGAGAATTCCTCAACGAGTGAACGTTTACCGGCGCCTCCGCCATTTTTCTTCGCCTGTTTCCAATATCCTTCCGTGACGATGCATAAATACTTGTAATTTTTTCTGGTCTGCATATTGTAATCGGATTTAGGTGCTTCACTTATATATTCAAATTCCCCTTCTCTACAGAGACACTGAGCAACCGTCGTTTACGCCATTTATAACTATCTGTCAATATACGACCCAAGATTGCTCTGGGGTAAAATTGGGTGGTGAGCAAAGTGTGTTACTCAAGAAACCGTCAACGTTCAGGGTTAAACATTGGTTAATGCCATTATTGATTGCATTCTGGACCAAGGGAAAGCCCATCCGGCCTGAACTGCTGGTGGTGGAGTTGAAGAAGAACTGTTGATCGGCAGTAGTCTGACCGTCTCCAGCTGCACTATAAATAAACGGGTAGGAAGAATTGTGGTATACCTGACCGCAAGCGAAAAGACCAGGACGAGTACGGTCGTTTATGTTGCTTCGTCTGTCGACAGTGAATTGTTGACTAGAGACGGTGAGAATCTTACCATCCGCCACACCATTGTGCACGCCCTACTCAATTGAAATGTCAGAATGGCCGTACGTGCAAACTCAAAGATACATAGCTGTCAACCTGTGATTAAATCGAACTTCTAGCCAGCGACAGAGGCATCGCATTTCTTCAGCGCTATAGGATTAAGGTTGAAGCGAAAGTCACCAGCACGGAATTAGAGACGTCGAAGCAGATGCCGGGAAAGGAAACGCAGTTGAGTTAGTAGTGCCTTACCAGGTCCATCTCTACCAGGAGGAGGAAGTCTGAAAGTTTCTGGAGCGGCGGTTGAAGATGCAGATGAAACCGCAGAACAACTGTATCTCCTACTAGCCAAGTTTGCTCTGGCGTGAAGTTGGGTGGTGAGCAAGGTGAATTGCTGAGGAAACCGTCGGGATTAAAAGTCAAGCACTGGTTTCCAGAACCAACGCCATTGTTGACTGAATTTCTGACCAAGGGAAAATCCATCCTACCTAAATGGCTCGTGGTAGAGTTGAAGTAGAACTGCTGATCGGCAGTAGTTTCGCCGTCTCGACCACCTGTTATTGCGAGTTGGTGCAGGACTTACCACATGCGAAAAGTGTGCGGTCATTTTCATTACTTCTTATGTCAATGCAAGTAAATTGCTGGCTGGAGACAATTATTGTGATTCTGCCATCTTCCACGTTGTTGTGCTCGCCCTCTAAATGAATACCACAGGGTAAGTTAGTCATAGACTAGATGAAAACCAAATACCTTAGTGATCAGGTCAAACTTCTGGTCAGCGTTGGAAGTGTTGCACTTCTTCAAAAGCTACATCAACAAAAAAATCACCATGCCGGAAATCGGCAACGTCAAAGCATACGTCAGGTGAGGCAGCACTCCTGATCTCGATCGCTGCTCAGCGCCTACGTTTGATGCATCTGCAACCAGAAGTTTAGGGATAAAAGACCTCAGTAAAGGCTACCAATTATGCTTAGATGTATCGCTAGGAGGAGGAAGTGCGACTGATTCAACATTTGCACGACTCCGGATCACTGACCGTATCGGAGCTGCCAGAACAAGATGGAAAGAAAGAACGTCCACAGTTTTAGAAGCATTTTTTTTTTGAAAGTTGCCCGCCAAACTACGGCGACTGTGCGCCCTGCCCCTGCGATGCAGGAAAAATGAAGGTTGACTCTCTTCAAGAGAGTACAAGAAAGGACAGGAAGGACTAAGAAAGAAATAAAGTGTTCAAGATGGTTGAAAAAAAAATACAAGAAGACTTAAGGTGGAAGGGGGCATAACGCGCTCTTAGCATGGAGGCCTGACAGCTTACTCCCCAGTTATGATCATGTCAGGCCCCGGGAAGTACAACTTTCGGATTGTCCAGTATTTCGTCGGTCCTATTTCTACCAATCCATGATTCTTGATACGTATACCTATGAAGGACCGGAAACGGCTGTGAACTAGGAGAGGGGAAATGATCAACAAGATCCCACAGCTGATATGTTGTCACTTCAATCTCATAGATTCCTTAATGTACATGTTTACCTCGTGCATCCTTCATGACGGACCTGGACTCTTGAGACACGTTTACATTCGTTCAGTGAAATTTACACCCCACGAAATTACGATGAACATACCGACAGAGTACATCATCTTTCTAGGAGTATACTTCCAATGCCATCCATTCAACAACGGTGTCACAGGGTATTGTGACCGATGTGACTAACCTCGGCCCTTCTGAACGATCGACAAAAAGTGAACTCGGTGTGAACTCGGAGCCCTTACAAGCCGATCCTGATTGTGTGTGCGCTAGAAGTAAGCTTTTGCTAATGACACCAACAGATATACCCAAAACAGCGTTTTCATCACGAACGTTTACGCTGGCGTCGCGTGCTTCTCAGCTTGCCCAAATCCAGACCAATATTGTCCTTGCCACCCTCCAAGCTCTCTTTCCACCACCTTCAGAATCTACCCATGAGCACGCGCCAGTACCGATATTTAAAACATCTTTCATGGCTACTTCAGGCGACAAGAACCAATCTCAGGCTCTGTACCTTCTCGGAGGCAAAGCCCTTTGGACCAAAGAACTCGAAGTCGTGTTAAGGGAAGGCGCTGTGGATATGATCATTCACTCATTGAAAGATGTTCCCACCACATTGCCCGAGGGTTGTGTTATCGGTGCCATTCTCGAGAGAGAGGATCCGGTGGACAGTCTTGTCGTTAAGTGCGGAAAAAGTTGGAAATCTCTCGAGGATCTACCAGGTGGTAGCGTGGTTGGAACCAGCAGTGTCAGACGAGTTGCGCAATTGAAACGAAACTTCCCCAAGCTGAAGTTCTTAGATGTGGTGAGTGATGCCTTCGTACTACTGCAGATTCGACTTCACCCAACTTCTGTAGCGTGGAAATCTGTAAACATGTTCTTGGCTTCCGCACAATCATTATATTCTGACCGTTTGAATAGGAACACTCGTTTCGCCAAACTCGATGCTCCAGATGGGCCATATGCAGCCCTCATTCTTGCGAGGGCTGGTATAGTACGCCTGGGAATGAGTGATCGCATTACCTCCGATCTTAGACCTCCGATACTCTACCATGCAGTCTCGCAAGGCGCGCTTGCAGTAGAAGTTCGGAGTGATGATATCGAGGCAATTGAACTATGCAAGAAATTGAACCACTGGGAAACGGAATGGAAGTGCTTGGCTGAGCGGGCATGTTTGAGGGTACTGGAAGGTGGTTGTAGCGTTCCCGTTGGGGTGTCTAGTGCACTGGAAGTCGATGCTAGCGAGACCAGAGCTGGGGTTTTAACCCTCACAGGCTGCGTGACAGCAATAAATGGAGATGTTCATGTGGAACACACGTTGAAAAACCGCGTTGGCAGTGCGGAGCAGGCTGAAGAAGTAGGGAAGGGGCTTGCACGAGTTCTGCTGGACAGTGGGGCGAAGAAGGTCCTAGACGATATCAACAAAGACCGAAATCGGAGAGTTGAAGATGCGAGTAAATAGATTTTAGAGCGCAAAATATAGCACAGAAATAAATTTAAATGGAGACTCTGTTCTGTGGATTTATTTAATAACTGGAATATGTACCACGTCAAATCACAACGGCCGATGCTGCGAAGGACACCTTCCAAACGTGATGAGGCATGGCCTTAGGAATGCTCTGCATCCCCACGAGCGCCTGCATAACCCTTTTGTGATGGGAAAGCAAGTGACTCTATGGCAGGGAGGGTAGACATTTGGAAGAGCGAACCAACTAAAAACGAAGATTTTAATAGATTGATTGTTTGCGCTCGCTTGGCAAAGGCGTCTGGACCAAACTTTCAGGTATCGGTGGTAGGTGCTGTATTACGTCTCATTGACGACCGGAAACTCTCTATGGCCTCAATTTCCGCCAGACGTCTTTCTAAAGAGCTGTCAGAAATAAAAAACGAAGGATGTCCTGTTGGTGAGCCTTGTACCTAATCCCTGCACCATGACCATTATCGTGGATTAACTTTGGTTACTCTTCTGCGATGAAGGAATCAATCTAGTGCAGGCAGATGATTTCTCGACGTGGGTGTTCACAATTGAAGTTATGGGCGAGTCTCTATATCCGGTGAGTGAACTTGAACACATTCTATCTTCCTGCTCGTAGGTGACCAACTGCGACACATTTTAGGGCGAAGTTTATACCCTACAATTCAGATTCGACACAAGTTATCCTATATCCTCGCCTGCAGTACAGTTTGTCGTGACGGATGGTAAAGAAGCTCCAGTGCATCCTGTAAGTTTCCTTCACTCGGTTGTCGTTGGCAAGCTGTGTTCTGACACTGAAGACACCATAGCATGTCTACTCAAATGGTCATGTGCGTGACGTTGCCCAAATCTCATCTGTCATTATCGTTGCTCACCGAATGAGCTCTAGATATGCGCATCGATTCTTGGGAACGAGTGGTCACCGGTGCTAAGTGTCGTTGCAGTATGTGTGACATTACAGAGTATGCTTGCCTCTTGCAAGGTGCATGTTTCCCCTCTATTACACAGGTTTCTCTTGCTGAACATATTTCTTGTAGAAGAAGGAACGGTGAGTTCAACAGTCCGTCTTGGCGACAGATGGTTCTGATGATACTAAAGTCCGGTCGATAATGACCGTTACGTCCGTCATGCACCGGACAATCCGAAGAAGGTACGCTGAGCATCCGACCGAAGTAAACGCATGTACTTATGCTTTCGGATATTATTATAGACACGGTTCCACTATGATGGTATGATCCCCGTTTAGCATCCCAGCGTGTTTGTTTAACATATCTGCCTGTCTGCTTTCGTCAGACGATACGTGAGTGCCTGTATCTCTCAGATATTATATTTTTTGATCACATATCATTACAGTGTTTAAGTTAATGATTCTTGCTACTAATGCCTCGTCCGGTCGGTGTTTGGGCGGGGGGAAGGGTGTTTAGGTTACCCTGATGCATTGCAATTTGTATACACTCTTGGAATCCAATGTATCTTTATACTCGCCTCATAAGTACCTGGTGGATTTGCGAGCTAAGTGTTATACACGATATACATTCCTCAAGTACACTGGTTCAAGTTGAGAGTTGCACAATAGACAGACCATGGTTATGCCCTAAACAGTGAGGAAAGGATGGCATGGCATTGCTTCAATTCACTACGCACTACACACTGCCATCAACCCTCTACCCCGCACAACAACTGCGCGAGACCGGAGAGCCAGCTTTCATCAATGTCCCCTGAACCAAAGGCGCTGCTTCGGGGGCTACAATTATCCCCTGCTTTCTGGTATTCTCGTCCTCGTGTTCCACACAACGTCCACTGCAAAACTTACCGCAACCGCATGTCCCATTTGGACACTCACACCGACCACTACAGCACTCCAGCTTCGGCAAGTTGACAAGTCCGAAGGCCACGCCACGCTCGCCCGCATCCCTTGCTGCATCCGGGTAAACCGTGACATTCATCGGATCAAGATCCATCCCAACACCCATCTTGCGGTTGGCTGGAGGCGCAGGAAGGGCAGCTGCGCGGGCGAAGAACTTATCAAGGTAGTTCGTCCCAGGTTCAGAGTTCGGCAAAGCGATCCCAATACTGTGATCGACACATGTCCCACACCCATTTGCGCAATCCTTCCTGTCTTTCGAAGCATGTTCAGCTCCACGATGCTCTAGACATCCGGGACAAGCACACTGCACTCCACAGGTACAGCCTGACCCTGCAAGTGAAGCAATTGTGCTTAACGGAGGCATAGTCGGGAAAGTAGGAATGAGAGGTGTCGATGCAGGTGCCACATCTAGATAGATGGGCGGTAAATCAGGTCCGGGTGTTATGACACTATCGTGGTTCGGCCGTTTGTTAGATGACATAGTAGGGCTGCTTTGTCTGAAGGATCGGTGCATCATCGGTGCTCCGGGGGTGGCAGAACTTGACGCTGATGCCTCTCCACAGCACATTGCTGCTGGGAGTACTAGGGCATCCGAGTTCCTCTCGTGTTTGGAGCCAGATGGGTTTGATTCTCGGCACTTGCATCTCCAGACGCTTTTGCAACTGCAAGGATTCAGGAGCGAAGCCACTACAAGACTAATGAGACAGACGGAAGAACGCAAACTTGACATACTCTCACCTCGTTGTCGTGCATCAGCAGGTGCATAACTGTGGATCCCAGAGGCCTGCAGGACATCTTTCAACCCGTTTGGAAGTGCGGGAACTATAGGGATGAATCTCCTTGCTAAGTATACGAAGATGTAGGATAAGACGCGCGGAGTAACAGAAGAGAACTGGCGAACATACACTTGCTTCCTGAAAGTACCCTGACGAGTTCCGCTGGCGTTGGGCTATCACCCACCGGGTTGCACGTACATTTGGAATGGACCTTTCTAGACTGGCGCAATTCACGACACTTGGTGCATTGTGAGACAGGTCGCCCTTTCTTTTTGACCTCAAAAAGAGGTCGATCCGTGTGGGTACAAGACGAGGAGCGGTGACCTTTGATGCATGATTCGCTGACGTTGGATGAATGAGGAATGAGAACACATTATATGGGTTCTAGACTCACCATGCAAACTTCTTACTATTGACGTAGACCTATTAGTCATTAGGATTTCAGTAACGAAGAGAACTCAGGTATTGCATAGACTTGACCATGATTATCGTTGCCCACGGCCACCTGCATCAAGTCCTGGAAGGAGTGAGGTCGTGCTCCAAAACCTTCAGCTTCAGGTCTCAATTGATCGCCTATTTATATTATCCCCTTTATATGCCTCATTTCAGTATCTATGTACATTACATAGCTGATTATTTCGACGCATTCCAAAAGATTCAACCAAAGGTTAAAAAGTAGGCAGCCCGACCTAAGTAAGATATCGCCTTAAGCAAAGAAGACGCACTTATTGCATTCCCATGAGGACCTTTCAGTCAGGCAACGCTCGCTAAATTTAAACTCCGACACTCACAGTGAAGAACGGTAGTCGTCCTTATCTCTATCCACAGTAGGATTCACGTATTGTTTGTATGAGAAAAAAATGCTCGAGAACATGTTCTTAAAAAAGTCTCCGGAGTAGATTTTTTTAAAACAGCTTAGTTCAACCAGAGGGCCCTTCAGAACACGAAGTTCTCAACATTGAGGATCCTTCCGAAAATCTGTTCCGGAGAAATCAATGAGAAGTACTCAAAATGGTGCCTTCAAATTTTATTTCAGGAAAAACGGTGGTGAATCAGAAACAGTGTCAACGCAACTTATTCTAGTCAAATGAGCAATGTAGAAGGTGAAAACAATGTGGGCCAATACTCTAACATTCCCAAACGGAAGTCCCCACTTTCAGGAATCCGCACTGGGCTCAACGTGACTCGCAAGACAGATGGATATCGCGGTCTGCCCCCTTGACAAATCGGGCGAACCCTATTGGTTAAACACCGATATCGTTGGACAAAATGAATATGATCAATGGGGCCGGAGTGGAATTACAAAATTATTTCAGAGTTGCGATTCTTACACTGACATATACTGGGCCATGCTGTGTGATGGTGTGAATGCGAAGCAAAGGTACGGAATGATAAAGCTCACGGGGAGCCCTTCACAGATTCCTGCTCCGAAAGCCTCTTTTCAAGTCTATTAAATTCACTCAGTGCTATATCTTCTTCCTGATCCATAACCTGCAAATACGGTCAGCTGCCCACTACACGAAAGAGAACCCGAACTCACCTGCTCCACACCTTTGACTTCCGGGATATAATGCATCATCATTCTTTCTATCCCTGTCTTCAGTGTAACAACGCTCGAGGAACATCCCCTGCAGCTTCCCTTCAGCTTCACTCTCACCAGACCGTCTCCAGCTTCGTCGAAGCCTCGGTACTCGATGTCTCCACCGTCCTCCATGATAGCAGGTCTCACTCGCGTCTCCAGTAACTCCTTTATCATCGCAACTGTCTCCGAGTCAGTATCAAGAATGCGCGTATCCTGGGGTCCAGCGTTTTCCCTGTCCTCTTCGCTTCTAAAAAGAGGTTGTCCAGAGGAGAAAAACTCCATTAAGATTGAGTAAATTTCCGGTTTGATAACTGCCCATGTAACTTCGGAATCCTTGGAGACAGTGACGAAATCAGGTCCATAGAAAACGCCTGTTACACCTTCGATACCCATTACACGGATAGCGAGAGGAGAGGCAAGGGCAGAACGAGCGTCGAGAAATTCAGCTGTTCCCTCTCCCATAACTTGCACACCAGGAATAAACTTGAGTGAATCGTCATTGGGAGTTGTCTCAGTTTGGATGAACATTGACCGACCTTTGGGAAACATTTGCTGTCAGTTTGAAAACAGATTGACTGAGTTTATACTCACTAAGAGCTGGGTTTAATCTACTTGTAAAAGTAGGTCCACGCAGCTGGTGGGTAGATGTAGGGGTAAAAATTGAGGCATGGCGTAAGTGTACCGACGAGCAAAAAATTCCCCTTGAGAACAGATTCAAGGTTTGAACACATCTTCTTGGTCTCAGGTTTAAATATGCACGATTCAGACAACGCAGCGACGATGAAGCCACGGAAGAAGTCATGATGAACGTTTGAGCAACAGCCATGACATCACGTGCCGTATTTGTAGTAAGGACCTTACTAATACTAATGCTGGGGTTTACTTAGGTAACAACAAGGTAACAATCGGAATTATACAGCAGCTATACATGATAAATTTTCCAGCGATGATTATCAGAGGGCCAGCACTACGAGCCCATACACGCCATCATAGCGTGGAACTATGGGAAAGGCGATCCTTGACTCAATAGAGAACCTCTGTTCCATAGACATCGTGTTAAAGAGTACTCAACGATGATCGCAGCTGCCGGGCGTTGAGAGATTAGATTGATGGGTTGTGCGGGAGGCCATATGACTTATCCTGAGCGTTGAGATCTAAAAAAGAGGACATTCGAACTGCCAAGAATTCGGAAGACAAAGATTGTCAACTGTGGCAGATCTACGTCAAGTGAGGAGGCATGTCAGTTTGAGCATGTGGGAAGAGCGACGATGCAGAACACGATATCCACGAGGAACCCAGCAGGGAGAACGAGAATACAATCCTCGTCCACAACAAGGAAGACACGAAGTCAAGACTCAGACAGATAGAATGAGACGCAATGCAATGTGCCAGCGACGTAGCGCGAAACCTCGTGACCGATAGAGGGCGTCATGTGATATCGCCGACGTGACCATGACGGCGACGACGACGACGAGGTACCTCATAGACTTCATACCTCTTGCCATCACTTTCCTTTTTTTATCCTGGCTGACATGGAACCTATGGAACTTCCTGCGGCCTCGCAATCAACACTCCCTGCGCTCAGTAGCCATTGTCGTTCTCGGTGACATTGGTCGCAGTCCTCGGATGATGTACCATGCGCAGAGCTTTGCTGAAAACGATTTCATTACTGACATAATTGGATATGGAGGTATGTCCCGCCTTTATTTTGCCACGAAATGCAACGTTCTTATGTTAGTGTTAGGTTCGAAACCCATTCCTGCCCTTGAACGTCTGCCTAGAGTGCAACTTCACTACCTATCTGAACCACCCAAAATGCTGCAATCCCTCCCCTTCGTCATATTAGCTCCATTTAAGATTGTACACCAACTCGTGTGCATGGTTTTCGTTCTTTTTGTGGAGATTCCCAAGCCTCCAGAATTCATTGTCGTGCAGGTCCATTCATTCCCACTTTTCTCCTTGACTCTGAATAATTGTAACTAAAGAATCCTCCTACAATACCTACTCTTGCGCTCGTTTGGCTCGTAGGACGGATACGAGGAAGCAAAGTCATCATTGATTGGCATAATTTGGGATACAGCATCCTGGCGCTGAAGTTGGGTGACAAGCATGCTTTCGTAAAGATTGCGACCTGGTGTGTTTCCTCTGAATATTCACAATACCTGAGGTTGAGTTTCCTGGGTTAGGTTCGAAGCAACGTTCGGGAGGGTTGCATACGCACATCTCTTTGTTACACAGGCTATGCGAGATTTCCTCGTCAGAGAATGGGGTCTTCAGTAAATTTTTTTAATTGCCTCCATTTCACTGATGTTTATAAGAAGCTTTTGGAAGAGGCCGGAAAATTGTCCTTCACGACCGTCCGCCACATCATTTTCATCGTTGTACACCTCAAGAGATGCATGAGGTGGGTCTTTGTCATAGACATATTGTTACTGGTCGCTCAGTCTCACGGCATCCCAGCTTTTCCAAAAACTTCAGCAGTCTTTCGTTGTTCAAACATCACTAAGAGAGTTCCTCCCCGAGTCGTCTGCACCTTACTCGACACCCTTCACTCATACTGCATCATCGGCGTCTCCACTCTCTTCTGATATCAGCACTTTGCCTAGCTCAACCCATGACATCATAGCATATCGATCAAAAGAGTCCACTCCCACTGCACCGCCCATAGCTGCCAATGCTCCGACTTACACGGAAGTCCATTCTCCGATCCAGCGACCAGATAGACCAGGCCTTTTGGTATCCAGCACATCATGGACTCCGGATGAGGATTTCGGGATATTGCTGGAAGCTATGGGGATATATGACGGACGTGCAAGGGAGTTGAACACAGTGGGAAAAGATAGTGGTAAATTACCGAAGCTCCTTGTGGTGTTGACAGGCAAAGGACCACTTCGAGAAAAGTATATGATGGAGGCGGGAAAGTTGCAAGAAAAATGGGAATGGGTACGATGTATCAGTCTATGGTTGGAGGCGGAGGATTATCCAATGCTGCTAGGTACGTTGTTGGCGCATGCTTCTAAATCTATAGTACTAAACACTGTGCTATGCAGGTTCAGCAGACCTAGGGGTATGCCTACATTCCAGTTCTTCAGCGCTCGATCTACCTATGAAAGTGGTTGATATGTTCGGCTGTGGTCTTCCCGTATGCGCGCTAGACTTTAAATGGTATGTCCTTGACCCAAAATTTTCTTCAAAATTAAACATTCCTCCTAACTCTCGTAGCCTGCATGAGCTAGTCATTGATGGGTTGAATGGTCTTGTATTCAAAAATGCTTCCCAGCTAGCTGAACAACTCGAGGTAGGACGTCGCCTATTCCCGTTGTATTCCTTGCTCATCCTATCTACTCAGGCACTCTTTATGTCTTTCCCTGAGTCTCCCCGCCTGAGCGCCCTTCGCTCGTCGCTTTCGAAAGCGTCGCAAAAACCCTCCAGCTCACCGCATATTCACTTACCACTCCATCAGAACACGGAGAGCAAGGATGTTGCAAGTTGGCATTGGGAAACGTGGGAAGAGAATTGGGGACGAACAGTCAGACCTCTAATATTGCGTGACTTGGATATGTGATGGAGAAAGTGCTCGATCTTTATCATTACTTCCAGATGATATGTGACAGCAACTATACGGATATTGGTCTCCATGTGCGACATGAAACAAAGATGAAATCCGTACTCTAGGAATCTGCTGTCGCAGCAAAAGACATCGTCTCAATCCGCCCTCGCCCTTTGCATTCCTTTTGCAATATCTCGTTAATAACACGGAACTGCCCTGGATCGATCAACATGACCTATGATATAATTAGAAAATATTATAAGAAAAAGAAATTGACATGGACGCACGACTCCCCACTCCTCTTGACCTATCTGGTCATCCTCAATTTTTTCCGCACCTTCGATAATCTTCTCGCGGAGACGCTCGCTGTCTGCCGTAGGCATTGCCACCTTGACGCGCATGCGCGCTCTTTGTATTGGCAGCTTAGAATCCGATTGCAATAACTTGATACATTCGGAGACCTTCATATAACCGGATGAGCCTATTCCTTCAAAAGGGATCCCACATACTTGACTTTTAGCTGTCTTGTTCTGCTTTACGCTGAATCCAGCTTCTGCCATGGCCTTTTCTATCATCCCGACAGCGTATGGGCGTTGTGTCGATGGCTCCACACACTTTTCCGCAACGAGGGTGGCAATCTCCTTCCTTAGGGAGGTGAGGTCGTGCTCGCGCTCTTTCTCTCCTACTTGAACTTCACCCTTCTTCAATATCTATGGTAATACAAGGATGAGCAGAAGTATCGATCTTAGTACAAGCAGACGCACATCTTTGACGATACCAGAAACTTCTGTGGTACCGAACGCCTTCTGAAGGTCTCCTGCTTTGGCTACTTCACCTTTAGAAACATTCACGAAGACATTTTCTATCTGCAGCACGTCATCTAGATTCGTTTCCCTGTGGATTTGTGGAATACTATTGAGTTTAAGTACCCGAGTGACTGATGAGAGAACTGACACTCCTGTGCGCCATTCCTGGACCTTGTTCTTGTAACATGCAATCTAATCGAATATGGGGATTTGGCTGAAGGGAATGAAGGAATGACCGACTTCGAATCTTTTGCCGCCTTTCTTCAGCCGTACAATTGAAACATTAGTTAATCTATGTAGAGCTAGTCAGGGACCGCAACACTGGGCACACAAAGGATCGAACGTGTCACTTTATCTGATTAGAGGGTTGCTGAACGAGTGGCATTGTATTTTTTTAATCTCCTGTATCAGACAGACCCGTTCTGAATCCTTGTTTACACTGGTTGTTTCTTATTGAAAGTCCGCTCCTCTGATTGGAAGGTTTGTTTTCTCGATCGGTCGAGGTGTAACTCATGCATTTGGTTGTTTTTTAGGTCAGCGGAGAAGGTGGCAACGATGCTCATCGATGAGGTGGGAGTTGACATGTAGACGAGGCCGTAAGGCGTGCGACGGTTCCAGCGCTACTTTCTCACGGCTCCTGACTACAGTTCCGAGGCAATTGAGATCTTCAAGATAATGTTGAAGATGCTGGCGCTTGCGTCGATGCATCATTTGGTTTTAGGCTAGCCAAGAATTTGTCGTCGTGATATGTATGGCATTCTGTCTTTTTTTGTTTTTTTTTTCGTTTTTTTTTCCTTCCACACGTCGAGTCACTTTATTATCTTATGCTCCACAACCATCCACACGAACAGTGTCATTCACGGTGTACTCATTAACTTCAAAGGAATAAGAAAACGAGTCAAATTCGTGCCCTTGTGTCTGCAGCCATTTTCCTGCTCGACGATCCAGCCGAACACGAGAAACTAGACCAAAGAAGGAATAACAAGTCTCGATCCGCTACCCCCAACGACCTTCAATTTGCGTTTTTTTTGGTATGTTTATCTAGTCGGGCGGGATGCGAACGACCTTTCCCTTCCGTAGAGTGTAGTAGCTGATCGCTTCGAATGGTCCACAAATTTGAGCCACGAAAAATTAAATGATTCCGCTCAATCCCCGGAGCCGAACTTACTCGATGATCACATGATGACAGTCGCGACAGCGGGTCCACGTCAGAGCCTCAGACGACCATCTAGACTAGCAACTAGCAGGTAAATTCCTTGGATACTCAGCCAGAGCCAACAGCGCTTGAGAAGTCGTCAGCAAGCACTGTGCTCGGTCCGAGGTGTCCGAATTCATTGCCGTGTGAATTTTGTGTCTCACATATCTTTCCAGCTCCAACTGATCACTACCGAACGTTTGTACGACTACGATGAAGGGGTTTGGCAAAGCAATCCAGCGGTGCGATAAATATGTTTATTGCAAGGCATCATATTGAGTGCATTTTCTTCAGCACGCCGTTCGCGGTGACCAGCAAGATGGGCATGTCGAAGAGTGACTCGTATTTCTTAAATCTCAGGCTGCTATAATTCACCCCCATTTTGGCAACAGAATCATCTGATGCAGAATTCGACAACTATCAGCGCAGTTTCACCGCTCTAGAACAAGGAACCGAAAAACTATTGAAGGACACCAAGGCGTTCACCGAGGCAGTTAACTGTGAGTGCTGCGGTTCGATATAGTCTTGTAATGCTGACAACTTGATTTCTCTTTATTGTCATCGTGTACATCTAGCTCTCTTTACGGCGGGTGCAGGTTTCGGGACGCATTTCGCCACCATTTTCCGTCCCATTGCCGGTGAATACGATCTCATCGGAAAGCACCCTGATGCTGTGCACACTGTCCGAAGCGTTGCGAAATACGAGTCCACTATGGAAGAAATGAGGTCATTGATTGCCCCTGAACTGGAGCTCATTGACAGCAGGATTGTGGGACCGACGAAAGAGTTTCAAGCCGTCTTGAAAACTATTCGTAAGACCATAACGAAGAGGGATCACAAGGTTCGCCGGTATTGTTTTATTCCATTTGGAGTTTGCTAACCTTCGCATTTCCACGCGCTGTAGCTCACGGATTACGATCGGTTCAACAATTCGCTAACGAAACTGCGGGACAAAAAGGAGAAGTCTCTGAGTGATGAGAAGAATCTATTCAAGGTATGTAAATATGACTGATATCTTTCACGAGCTCACAAGCCTGGATAGCTGGAGCAAGATTTCGAACTGGCGACCAATGAATACGAGTATATCAACAATGCCCTGAAGACAGATCTACCGCGCTTTATGACGCTCACTACGCAATTCATTGATCCGCTGTTCAACTCATTCTTCTACATGCAGTGTGTATCTTAATCCGATTTTCTATCGGCGATCCTCACCACTCCTCAAAAGACTGAACATATACTACCTCATCCTGGAAAAGATGAACAGCTTTACAGATGAGGCAAAGTACGACGTTGCAAACACTCCTGGTGCACAGATTGCAGAAATTTACGAGGAGAAGCGAACAGATGCATGGAGTGTAATTGAGAATCTCCAAATCGTGAAACGAATCATCTCAGTCTGTGCGTTGGCTGAACATTCTCATTTCGAGTTGGCCCCTAACTAATCCTACATATTTTGCAGCGAAACTCGTACAAGATAATCGCAAACAAGGCAATCTGGGGCGCACAGGCACCACATCCTCTCAGGGCTCAGCTTCGCGCCTCACCCCTTCCTCTAGTTCTGCTTCGTTCAAGAAAGCTCCGCCACCACCTCCTGGAGCTTCATCTCACGTAGATCCACCGCCAGTATATACCCCGAATCCTCAAGGAAACGGTGCTGCATCATCGGCGTCTGCGAAACGAGCGCCGCCGCCGCCTCCCGCGGTGAAGCCGAAGCCAAGGCCGTCAGTCCAGCATGTTGTTGCGCTGTATGACTTTGTTGCTCAAGTAAGTTTCCTTTTTTTTTTTTTCGTTGTCGCATTTCATGCGGTCTTACATATGACTCCAGGCGGATGGAGATCTGTCGTTCAACACAGGTGACCGCATAGAGATTGTTGAGCGGACCGCGAGTGCAGAAGATTGGTGGACTGGTCGACTGAATGGTCAGCAGGGCGTGTTTCCTGGTATGTTAGCTAGCAATTTCACTTTCTGCTATTCTAACCCAACAACTGGATCAGGTAATTATGTGCAGGATGTTTGAGATGGCGTATCTAATTAATGTGACCGCAAAAGACCCTTGTATTTCTTTTTATAACCCATGAATGGGATAATGTGCCTAGACGTCCGATCTGTCTAGTGCCTTGCATCACGCGAGGAGCTCTGTCTGATCTTGATTCATTTACTAGCACCTGGCCATATTATACAATGGAAAGGGAATGAATGAGGCCCATGATTATCTCGAAGGACAAAAATTGAGAGTAAATCAAAGTAAATCAAAGTAAGAACGAAAAGCGAGAAGGGGAGAATATGCGCCCTAGAATACAAGGGGGGCATCAAATCTCCGACGAAGAATGTCCCGCTTCCCTCCTTGTCTACCCTTGCCATTGCCCGCATTATTAGTACCATTGTTGGCGTTTCCACCGACGTTAGTGGTGTTGCTAGTGCCGGTGTTTGCGCTAGTGTTAGTGGTACTACTAGCACCACTGTTGACAGCAGTGGTAGTGGTGTTGCTAACGGTGGTGTTTCCGCCAGTGTTAGCGGTTTTACTGCCACCATTGTTGGCACCAGTGGTGGTAGTGGTGTTATTGCTGCCTGCGCCAGCAAGGGCACCAGTACCAGGTGCAGCAGCACCACCTGCGGTTGCGGCGAACTGTGAGGAGTGATAAGAACAAGTGAACGGTCACTAGAATACAGAACGCACGTAGACACAATCATCCAGTGCACCGTGTTGCGCGATGGGGACAAGGACTGGCTGATGGTTGGCAGCAGTGTTGATCGAACAGAGCCTGTATGCACCAGCAGGAAGACCAGTTGCGAGAGAAGCAGACAGGATACCGCCACTG
Organism: Tricholoma matsutake; assembly: GCA_026075535.2. Classification (NCBI taxonomy): domain Eukaryota; kingdom Fungi; phylum Basidiomycota; class Agaricomycetes; order Agaricales; family Tricholomataceae; genus Tricholoma; species Tricholoma matsutake. The sequence continues at coordinate 5,173,575 of AP026540.1, read as the reverse complement.
GCTGCACTGTTCAGTCCCTGCATAAGATAAAATAAAATAAGGTTCAAGGGAGAAAGTCATGAATTAAGAAACATACTTTGAAGAAAGCGAACTTTGTTGGATCGGTGGGTGTGGTTTGTGTCAGAGAAGTCAAGGATTCAACAACAACATGAGAATGACCAAGTATGGTTCCTTGGCCGCTCAGCTGCTGAGGCGCAGCGAAGAAGTTCTGCTGTGCGTTGACAAAGTTGCCAGTCGCCATATTGCTTATGGCCATAGTGATGACCATGGCCTTGTTAGCAGGCACTGTGTCGCCATTCTTGGGGCTGGTGAACTTGGCGGAAGGCATGTTGGACGAAGACGGAATAATGCCCATAGGAGCTGGATTACATGAACCTGTTGTAATTTGCTGCCCGTTGGTGATAGGGAGATTGGGTACGGTAAGGCAGAAGTTGATGAAGTTGTTTGTGGAGGTCTTGGATGCGATTTGACCTGCAGCGAAATGGTCGGTAAGCAAGTAGACATCTCGACATGACTACAAACCTGCAACAGGAACACTCTGTCCATCATTCGCGAAACCTTTCGCAATCACCCTAGGATCCAAAGCTAGAAGTAGATTCAGGAAAAAATGTTGAGAGCGGCAGCGAACTTTGACCTACTGAGAGATGTTTGGGGGTCCCCACCGGCAGCATTTCCTGTAGCATTATTGCTAGCTGCAATGTTCGTAACATTACCAGCGTTGGGGTTAACAGCAGCTGTAGTGCTATTATTGCCAGTGGTAGTGGTATTGTTGGCAGTGTTCGTGGTATTGTTGGCAGTGTTAGTGGCGTTTCCAGCAGCTGCCTTGCCATTCCGTCCATTATTGTTTGCGTTTCCGCCGCCTCCATTTCGTCGGGGGATCAAAATAGGAACACTAGCCCCCGAAGCTTGTAAAAGGAGGAAGGGAAGAAGAACGACAAGTGAAGAAAGCAAAGTAGAGAACTTCATGACGCTGAAAAACAAATTGGAGTTTGACTTGTCTGAAGTCTAGAAGAAAGAATGTGGCGAAGACAGAGACCGCAAGTGACGCAAGTCTAGAGAAAGAGACATGAAGGTCTGAGAGGAAGCATGGAGAATATGAACTCACGAAGAGAGAACCACACAGCACTGCTGCGAAAGAAGGAAAAAAAAGAGAGAGATGGTGAAAGAAAGGAAGAATGGTAATCTGATAATGGAATCATGCAAGTTTTCCTGGGTTTTTATGGCGCAATGGTTGTCCTTGTAGCATAAAGATAGAACGGTATGGTTGCTACGAACAGATGGAAGCACACGACTGTGATACCATTCAGTCTTGTGATTCAATCATTCCATCATTTAGACCGAGGTGAAAAAAATTCGGTCTCAGCCAAAATGATTAAAGACGAGAAAGCCATGAACACAAGGCAACCAACAGTTCGAGGAGGTATACAGACAAACTCGATTAGTTGCAGGCGAGTTCGACGGATGATGTACCTGGCGACGGGGATGCTTGTCAGGATCAAAGCAGGTAGAGTGGATCAAAGAGACTTCGAGATCATATTTCATTATTGTTTACTTGCCTGGTAGCGACACAGCCGCGCTTGTCTTGGTTGTTCCTGAAGGCCATCTCATTATCTGTTTCCAAGGTAACAAACAATACTCTCAACTTTTCAACCGGCCTCCCTTCGACTTTTCCACGGCGCACATAAACGATGCCAAGGTATCTACTTCTTCCCTCCCAGTAATAGCTAATATATCTCGGAAATGCCTCTCTGCAATACCAGCCAGCACCACATGCAGCTCTTCCACATCTGCAAGTATTGGAGGCCGACTGCGTGGCTCCTCCTCGATTAATCGAGAGCTCCGTCTTCGGTTCTGCTCTTTTGATTCTCGCCGGGGCCTGTTTGCCGGTGTCATGGGCAACGGACTGGGTGCTCGCGATGTGTGGCGGTATGGGTTTTCAAGGAACGAGGGTTGGGGAGGGTCTTCGATTGATAGAGGCGAGGGCCATACAGGGGGGATAATGTCAAACTGAGTTAGATAGCGATACAGCACATGCATAGGCATCTTGACGAATTCAACCTGTCCTCCCCCCAACAATGTCAGACCTGTCGATCACTAACTGTTGCATTCGCAACTGACGCACGTACCAACGAAGCCCTTGGCTCGTGCTCTACGACATCTCGTCTGGTAGCAGGCTCAATTCTCTTCCTTTTCCCCCTTGGCTCGCCCTCCACTTTGTCAGTTGCGTGCCGTTTCGTCCCTGCAGCTCCAAATCCTCCTAATGCAGGACCAAAGTAAGACGCGTTGTCGTTTGGTTTTTTGCGTGCCTGCGGGCGAGAGCGAGAGCCTGTTGTCGAGGTTTGGGGTGCAGGAGTAGACATGAATATGAGTTGAGTGAGAGTCCGTGTACAACCATGACCGGCCATTCAAATTATACCCACCTTCAAGGTGGGGTATAATTTGTAGCTCAGCTTTTTCCTTCCGAGCGCACCGGATTTTCATCCTTAGATCCTTACCATCGATTACTGTATAAAGGGCCAGCGTCCTACGCAGATTGGCTATATCACCCACTGACTTGCCCTGACTTACTTCCTCAGTCATCAGGGTCGAAAATGTCCACGTACGGCACTCTCTTCAGAGTCACTACATACGGTGAAAGTCACTGCGCTTCAGTTGGCGCAATTATCGATGGATGTCCACCGGTACGGAAGCTCTGTTGTTGGCTTTTACTCTTACAATTTTTTTTGCAGGGTCTGGAATTGTCTGCAGCTGACATCCAGGTTCAACTGACTCGCAGGCGACCTGGACAAAGCCATCTTACGACTCCAGTAAGTATATCGGTCCATCTGGAGCTTCATCCTTGTATCTCATCAGGATTCAGAGGGATGAAAAAGATCTTGTGCATCTCCAATCGGGGTTAGAGCACGGCGTGACCCTTGGTACACCTATCGCTCTCCTAGTCAAAAACGAGGATCAACGTCCTCATGACTATTCTGAGACTGATCTATACCCACGGCCAAGTCACGCAGACTATACGTACCTGGAGAAGTACGGTATCAAGGCCAGCAGCGGGGGAGGTCGCAGTAGTGCTCGCGAGACGATCGGTATTTGATCTCATTCACAATCATGCAAGAGAACATGCTGAGCTCTTCCTTGTCCAGGGCGGGTCGCCGCGGGCGCTATTGCTGAAAAATATCTTAAGCAGGTGTACAGGATAGAAATCGTAGCATTCGTTTCGTCCGTCGGCAAAATACATCTTCCCTCAACCACTGCTCCGCCAGACAATGATGAGACAAACGACGAGGCACAAGATGCGTTGTCGGAGGACTTCAGGAAACTTATTGCAACGGTCACGCGCGAAGAGGTTGATAAATATCCAACACGTTGCCCTCATCCTCAGACATCGGAGCGAATGACACAGGTGCATCAATACGTATATCTTAATTCTCGAGTTACTCAATATCAGTGCACAGCGAATCATCCGGGCCAAGAACGCCCAGGATTCTATTGGTGGAACTGTGACCTGTGTGATCCGCAATGTTCCTTCTGGCCTGGGTGAACCTGTATTTGACAAGTTCGAAGCCACACTCGGCCATGCCATGCTTTCCATCCCAGCCACCAAGGCATTCGAGATCGGGTCCGGCTTCAAAGGGACAGAAGTTCCCGGGAGCAAACATAATGACACCTTTGTCCGTCGATCAGATGGGAAGCTTGGGACGTGCACGAATTGGAGCGGAGGCGTCCAGGGTGGCATTACAAATGGAGAAGCTATCTATTTCCGGTACGCTATATATGATCTAGCGCTAGTCATGACAGGCTTGTGTTGACATCCCTCATAGCATTGGTTTCAAGTCGCCTGCGACCATCTCTCAGCCACAGAAGACCGCACAATATGATGGTACTCTAGGCTCGCTAGCTGCAAGAGGTCGGCACGACCCGTGTGTGGTGCCACGGGCTGTCCCAATTGTTGAATCTATGGCTGCCATTGTCGTGATGGACCAGTTGCTGATCCAACACTCGCGAAAGACAGCAGCTAGCTTACTGCCTCCGATAACAACACTACCACCTACAATGATGTTACCGCAGAACCGGTCCTAGGCTTGTATGCAACACATTTTCAGGAATATCTTAGAAGGCTCGAGTTTGTACGGTAACCAGCATTCTGTACAGTGTTTTGGGGTAATAAATACAATGTCTAACGCATAAAGAACTACAGACCAATGCTCCCAAGTGTCCCAAGAAGGAAGGAAACTTGTCCCAAAGTTACTCGGTGTCGTATTCATCCAGACATCGACATTGAACTACAGATGCTAAGTGCCACCACCACCACTTGCGTTGATCATTGTCAACAAAGATCATGATGCTCAGATGGTAGACAAATCGGACGTACATGGATGTTTGTCAACCTCTCCGGCCAAGTGCCAAACATTGCATCGACTTCCCGTGATGATCGCGTCTCTCGATTAGAATCCTCCATTTCTTCATAGACATCCTCTCCTTCGACATACGCAGTTGGCGGAGGTGAGCGCATTAAGGGTGTATGATCACTGGGATTGGCCTGCGCATCATGCTGATTTCTCCGTTGTCTCTTGGTTTGTCGTCGATGTTTGTGTGCAAGAAGACTCATGCGCTGACCCAGAGGCCCCCAAGCAGACTTATTTGCTTCGCCATCTGAGCATGAACGAAGAGGCACGGAGATAGAGGAAGAGGGTGAGCTGGACAATGTCGAGTCTGGGGAAATGGATATCAAGTCATCCTGTCTGCTGGGGAAATGTTGGTGACGATGTCGGCTGAATCCTGAACTGATGCGAACGCGAGGACGAAAACGAACGTGAGGTGGACGTTCGGAGTCGGTGACGATAGAGTCGGGGAATGGGATGTGTACTAAGACAGGGGTTTCAAGCTCCGGGTCGTGTGAGCTGTCGGTACTGATACTCCGGGAAGTACCTACGCCCTCCGCGATAGTAATATGTAGCTTGTCAGGCAAATTGGGCGTTTGATCTTGCGGATAATCGAATTTAGTGTGTTGTTCCAGGTTCTCGTGTGATAGCATACAAGGGTTGTGGCGTTTTAGAGGCGAAGTCGATGAAAGTCCAGTGGAGTCTTCTGCATCATTCACTGGATAATAATAAAAGTTACGGTCATCCGTTACAGCTATGGGGGGCAACGAACGATCTGCTTTCAACATGTGTGAAACTGCTACGTTGACGATGAAAAGGAGGAGTGTTTGCATGCTTCGCTGACTATTATTGCTATCCAATACTTCTCCGTCACAAGAAAAGTGAATACACTCCCCACACGAGGGCGCCAGGTACGATAGAACATAATTAATATCCCCTTCAGGTGTCCAATCCCACCGTCACGATGCTCCGGATCGCTTCCCTGACATTTTCGGCGTCAAAGCTGGTCGCGTGCCCGTCGGTACCTCCAATCTCAGTGCATTTTACACCCAATGACTGCACGATAGATATAAGAATGATATTTCCCATGACTTTATGCTTCGCTCACGGTAATATCCTTGACATTGATGTCTATCTCTGACCCTCTCAGATAAACCAGGTCTGTGATAAATGCCGAGACAGGGTAGGTGGTGTGCATGTTTCCGATCCCATACGAGTGAACGTGATGGGTAGCGTTTAGAGTGCGGACGATAGCACTGCTCAAAATATTGGCTGTTTTCGGAGGACTAGAAGGTGCATTGCAATTGCTTGCTTACTAGATATAATCTACCGCTGAATAGCCATCCGTTTCACGATCATTTTTCCAGCTTACTGGCAGCTTCTCAGCACAAGATAGGAGGAACTGCTTTGGAAAGGTCCACTCACGAAGTAAGATTTTCGCACGTAGAGAAGGAGACCGAGCAATTCCCGCTGCTACTCCACGCAGTGCTAGGCATGGGACAATGCTATCATAGTTCAGTATCAATAGATGTCGCGGTAGGTGGGCCATGCAAAAGCGGACCCTACCTGGTCCAGAGGGAACCACAAGAATACACCAAGACATCCTTCGAAGCAAGGGACGATAGATAATCAGGGTTCGGGGCAGGGTGGATCTCAATTCCATACGCGTTGATGTAATACAACCCTAATTAAAAGTTAGAAAGTGAGACAGATATATTGTATTCCTTGGATCCCTGGAACCTACGAGATATTGGTGATCCTAGTGCTTCATATTCCCCTTTGGACTCCTGTCCGAACATCATGTTTTGTCGTTGAGAAATGACTTCGCCCATCCCGTCTACAGGTGAATATGGATCTGAATTCAGGATGTCAATCGGCGCCGGTTCCTGTTGTATTGGGTGGGATATTTCGCATTGCCCTACGAGTTTTCTTCCATCTTCCTTGAAGCCAATAAACTCAGTGTCTCAGTGTATCGCTCATGACATGGATAGAACTGACAAGTTCGGCAGCAATGGTCACGGTGTGATTGGTGATGATTACGGGGAGGATGTTGGCCTAGGTTTGCCTTAAATTCGCGTGACAGTCGGATGATAAGTGAAATAGGTGAACCTGGCTATTCGTAATGGAAGAAAAAAGAAAAATAGCCGAAGGTAGAGATCGAAAGAACCCTTGTGCCGCCGCCAGAAAGTAATTACCTATACTGCACAAGTTGTAGGCTACCAAAAGAAAGAAGTTATTGAATTCGACGGACCTGCCATTACGAAAGTCAAAGTTCTTATGCGCCCTCTTCAACAGCTCGCTTTCGAAGTACACAAGGAAACCTGTACAGCGAAAGGCCTGGAAATTAGAAACGCAGTTGTAAACCTTTGCACAAAACGACTTACCACGAATAGTCTCTTTCCTATCATTCGGAATACCTGTCCAAAGAGGACTTCGACCTTCCACAATGTCTCTCCACTGGTCCCTAGCCTCTCTTTCAGGACATCGAGCAGGTAGTCGATACGCGAGCAAGCGACGAATCGCATCCAATGGAGAATCTGGCGGTGCTGACGGAATGAGACGGATGAGTCTTGACCGAATGTCACCTGCCCATTTTCAATCAGAGAATAGACGTCCCAAGATTACAGAGGGGCGTATTTCGTTATCCGCACCAATTGAAGGCCCTCCCAGCACACGGATGATCTCACTGGATGAGCCACCATCGTCCGAAACAGGCAGAACATAATGGCATTCATCTCCAAACGCCGCACAGATTGCATTCCCTCCTGTTCCCCCAGATATGACTACAAACGACGGGAACGATTTTCCACCATCATGCGCCGAAAATTGACTAGATTGTAAACGACGCGTCCTCAGCGGGACTTCCTCCTGCGTGTTTAGTAGGCTTCGGATAAAGAGGGAGGATCCAGAAGGTTGATTCATTGGTATAGGTCATGTGACAACATTGTGCTTTCCTCGTTTACACTGTACAAGAAGCACTAATCATGTCAAACTTTCCCGCTCTTCCAGGCTTCTATAATATCTTGTTTCTGTATCTCGAACCGCGTTAGGACCTCACTTCATACATATGGTACTGAATTTATCATCGTCCTTTTCTCAGTGTCAACATTGGGTGGTGCTATGTCTTGCATGCTATATCCTGGGGCGAAATGGTTTCATCAAGAACTTGTTCCGTCGTCCGTTCCGGTTCCAGCATCCTATGACGCCCTAGACCCTCAAAATGTCATGGCGGTGTTCCAACTAGGAAATTGTGAGTAGCTCGATTTGTTGAGCAGGTTGTCAAACGTTGAAATAGACTTTGTAGGTTATTTCCTGCTTGCATTACTGTCATCGCTCGTATTTCGAGCAGTAAGAGATACATTACCGAACAACCCCATGGCGCAAGAACGTATATTAGGCGCGTCTTTTCTTGCACTCGGAATTGCTGATGTATGTGACGGTCTTGCTTTGATGAATATGTCCTGATTTTCATGAGCGACAGTTGACACAGTGGGGTTTTGACTTGGCTGTTTTGAATTGGAAGTAATGAAAACTTTTATACCAGCATCATTGCAACTCTTGTAGCCTTGCCTCCTGACGTCAGGTTCGGTTTCGTCAACTGGAATTCTGTGACCCATGGGAATGTCACTGTGGTGGTCTTTTTGTTTACATTCAGGTATATTGTTGTCTAGATTCGGGCTTTGTGTTATTCTGACCACTTGCAACAAGGATGCTATGGTACCTGGGAGTTGGCCGGACCCGTTATTGGTATGGCCAATCTGAGACTCAGGTGAAGAAGAGATCTTGATACATATACCTTTGATGATGTCCTGTACCTGTCCTGTGGGCCTGCTTACGATAAATATTTTTGAGATGTAGTGCCACAGCCCTACTCCTGCCTCATATGTGTAACTAATTGCCTATTGGGAATAGGCGAGCCTTATTAGTTTGTGCTTACATAGATGTCTATATAGGCTCGTAAGAACTACATATCCTCGTGCCTGATATTCTGGACATTGATCCCCCCTGACGAACATAACATTGATAGGTACAGGAAAATATCCGTAGAACACAGCAAATTCGAGATGTTGTGCAGTTGTCTGTACAAACTCAAGCATACGTAGAGTTCGAAAGGAAATGAGCCAGGCCGCTGTGCTCGTCAACATCATTGAGGAATGTCGCTCAATTATTCATCACAGTAAACCTCCGTTGCATACGACGGGGTGGAGGGGGTAGCTCTGATTCCGGAGTGCGATGACTGTCGAAAGAGTTTCTGGGAAATGCTACACCCTGAGGCTGCCCTAGGTCTGCCTGCTGCCCAGTTCGTTTCAGCCATTCAGTAATGGATAGGACTTGCGCTTGCTCGCTTCTTGGGTCGGGGGAATTAAGAGATCCTGCAAGGTTTCCCATGGGTGAGGGTGTCAAATCTACAGTGCTGCTAGTCTCTAAAGGATGTGGAGGAAGATAAGGGATGGGAGATGGGGGTGAGATTTGAACACGATCTCCATTTATTCTCTTGTTCACGAGGAGACTTGGGTGGAATGACAACTGGCTTGGTGTTTCGCTCCTCGGGAACCGTGGTCGGCGGACGTAACGGCTGAACAGCTGTCCTGGAGCGATGTTTGATGATGTTGGTCCGAACGGGGCAGATGGTGTCGTGGATTTTTGTCGACGATAGAGAAAAACGACTAAGACAAGAAGAAGAACAATTATTGATCCAAGGACTCCACCGATGACTGTACAACGTCGATCGTTAGAGGGTGATGTGGTTCCCGTGGTTGTTAGATTGGATGCTTTGAGTTGAAAGGAATTCTCAACGTCGTATCTGGAAATACGCATGAAAGCTCAAGGATAAACCCCGATATTCTGATAGAGGGTACTCACGAATACACGATGTAGTCAAGCATAATGGCAGATTTCGAACCGCCTAGTTGACCTTTCTGAATGATGAGAGTATGATTGCTCATTGAGAGCGACTCGTGTGCGAAAACGAGGGCATTGTATTGAATCACATTACGTGACAATGAGGACCAGGCGAATGTCCCAACCGGTAGGAAGTCTATCTGAAATGTCAAGTCCGAGTAGACACTGAAGTGTATCTGACATCAAAGCTCTGAAATGAATATAAATGAGCGTACCTTGAAGAAGTGTCTGTATCCGAAACAATACAGTATACATATATTGCAGAACCTAAACTACATTGGTATGGCTAGTTTCTGACGTTTCAACGACCTACCATAAAAAGGGACAGTAGCGGAAAGCAGTGGAGCATCATGTTTACCGCTACCGTTCTGCTTGTTCCGGAAAATTATTAGCAGGGCGACATATTGTTACGAGCCACCTACAAACGTCCCCACATGCCAAGTGCCTACAAGTGGTCATGTCAGACAGGTAAGAGAATCATACGCGGAGTGATTGGTCATACCGAGATGTGCATTTTTAGGCTCGGGGTGAGCAGCGCAATTTGGGCAACTTGGACCATAAACCCAAGCACCCACGGGAAGGTAGGTAATTTGAGAGCCAGTTTTAGAGTCGCCAAAGTAGTCATCGATTGTGACATTTATGCGACCTCCCCAAGCAGATAGAGAGAGAACCAGAAAAGTTAGAAGCCAGATATATCGCATGAGTTATATTTTATGGAAAACGAATAGATTATTGGGCTAGTCGAAGCGAGCGAGAGCTCCGCTGCCGATAGAGGATTGCATAAAACTGGGCAGGACTTCAAACTTGAAAGCGCGTCGCATGTATACCCACCGAAAAAAAGCTGTGCTTCATCACTTGATGATATCGATGTTCTCACAATTCAAGATGAGTACACGTATGATTGAGAGATTGATAGATTGATGCCCAATGCGTGCTTCCTCGTGGCCGCTGGCAGGGTAGAGGGATAAGTATCACACGGTGGACCTATCCATACTGTGGAAGCGGGTTCAAACCTCCCCTCGGTAGCTGTATACCGTTTTGCCCCAGGATTGCAACGCGCTGAATGAGTCGTAGCGCTGGACTGCTCTAGAGGTTGTCTAGAGGCCCGCACATAATGTGAAAAGCATGCAAGCGCTTGGCCTCGGGATGGGTCGATCAAAACTGATCGCTGTCACTGTGACTCCGATCATTCATCATCTGTACAAAGTATTACTCAGTCGCGCACTGGCATCGCGGCACGCCTTGCTCCATCGCTTTTCATGTCGTCCGAGGATATCGCTGAAGAGATTCGCACCAGCTTCCCAGGTACAGAGGAAGTCATCGTGCAGTACCTGGCTGGATACTTAGTTGACGATGCTGGGGAGGAAGAAGATGTTCTCCAAGTCGCTCATGATATTCTTGCGTCTATTGCCGGAGATCGGGAAGATGTCCTGGAAAAACTCATGCTAAAGCTTGGGGACCTTCTAGAGGAGCAATTGAATGTTCGGCTGAAGAGCAGGTCGGGTCCGAAGCTTATGAAATTGGACAAAGTCATGGATATGAGCAAATCGCAAATATCGAGTACCATAGCGCTGTCTGAAGGTGTTGATCTAGAATCTATAAACAAGGGGAAGTGGGTGCGCTCTGTTTGTATTGTTATAACCGAGTCTGATTTCTTCATATCCTAAGAGCCTCTCGTGTGGATGTGAAAAAACTAGAAAAACAGGAGGCCAAGCTGAAAGTCAGAAGTTCCTGCAAAACGTCGAGATTTTCTTCTGACGATTCAAGTTCAGGCGAAGATTGAAAAGCGCTCTAGAAGAGATCTATATGAAGGTTCCAAACTCTTAGATGCTCACCGGAAACAAGTTCGGCGGATTTCGTTCCACTTCACAATGATACTGACAGTATTACAGCAAACGTACGAAGAGATGTTCATGAAGGCTTGTGCAGCCATTGAACAGGGAAGCGAATACTTATTGATTGTCGTTTAGGTTAACTCTCTTGAAGCGAGTGTGTCTGCCAAGCAAAAGAGCAAGGACATACATCTGCCTTCAATAGATGTTAATTTCGGTTCTAATCGTATACTGTGAGTGGTCTCATCGGCTGGTATACCGTTACCGCTCATTCACTCCAGCTCTGGGGCAACTCTCACACTTGCCCATGGTCGTCGGTATGGAATTATTGGTCGAAATGGTGGAAGATTTCTGCTTATGATTTGTCGAACTTCCACTAACCGAGAGTTACTCCAGGTGTTGGTAAATCGACCCTTCTGCGGCATATTGCTATGCGTGAGGTTCCAATCCCTGCACACATCACCATTCTTTTTGTTGAGCAGGAGGTATGTCAGTTGCTCCGTTCTTGATAATCCTTCGTCACGCCTGACAGATCGTTGGGGATGAAACTACTGCGATTGAATCTGTGCTTAAAGCCGATGTCTGGCGAGATCATCTACTGAGGGAAGAGAAAATGTTGAATACTAACCTGGCAGAACTGGAGAAAGAAGGCGACGAAAAGCGATTTGAAGATGCTAGAGAAGAGCTCTCTTCCAGACTGGCGGAAACCCACGCCCGTTTATCTGACATGGAGGCAGAGAGCGGGCCCGCCAGAGCTGCTGCATTGCTTGCTGGTCAGTGCTATTTGTTTAGAAGAACACTAATCATCAACTTCTGTTGTAAGGCCTAGGCTTTGATGAAGCTGATCAACAACGACCAACAAAATCCTTCAGCGGTGGCTGGAGGTAAGCAATCATACGAGATTGTGGAGGGATACTTACACTGCAATGTAGGATGCGTTTGGCTCTTGCCCGTGCACTCTTTGTCAAGGTAAGTAGATATTGGCATATGACTTATAAAATTCTAATCACGATATGACAGCCTGCCCTCCTACTCCTGGATGAACCTTCAAATCACAGTATGTTTTTAATCCGGTTCAAAAGAAGAGGGTAACATCTACCCAGTCGATCTCAATGCTCTTGCATGGTTGGAAGACTACCTTCAAACGTGGCTAGGAACTCTTCTTGTTGTGTACGCATTTGGTCATAATACATGATCTTTACTGATATATCCACAGGTCTCACGATCGTGCATTTTTGTGAGTCGCACATCGCTTAGCTGTGTCAGTGACTCAAGATGAATAGAGATGCGGTGGCTACCGACATTGTTCATCAACATTCAGGCAGATTGGACTACTATAAAGGGTTCGAAAAAATCTGATTTTGGCGTAACACGATTTTGAGGAGAATTTACCAGAAACTTTACCCAATTCTACTCTACAAAATCGGAGCGTGATCGTAATTTGCGCAAGGAATACGACACACAAATGGATTATCGTAAACATCTGCAAGCGTTTATCGACCGGTGGAGGTATAATGCAAATCGTGGTAAGATTCGGAGGCATGCGTCTCCGGATAAATACCACTGATATTTCTCAGCTGCACAGGCGCAGATGAAGATCAAAATTTTGGAAAAGGTGCAGAACGGCATCGTACTCGTGTGATACTCTATCACCTCACTAATATGGACACATTAGTTACCCGATCTACAACCTCCGGAAGAAGAGGAGACAGAACAATTCAAGTATACCTTTGTCACATTATTTCTGCGTTCATATTAACTCGGGATACAGATTCCCTGAAACGGAAAAGATCTCACCCCCGCTTTTACAAATGTCAGAAGTGACATTCGGTTATACCCCTGACAAAATACTCTTGAAAAATGTCTATTTCGATGTTGGCCTAGATTCAAGGATTGCGATGGTCGGTGCGAACGGTGCCGGAAAATCAACAGCGTATGTTCAGTGTGAACGGATTTTGGTCTTACTATTAATACTTGTTGTAGAATAAAGTTGCTGACCGGAGAACTAAATCCCTTGTCAGGTCATGTAACCCGAAATGGTCGCTTACGCATGTACGTGAAGCATTTTTTCCGTGTCGACAAGAGGCTCACATCATTTAACGTTGAAGCGGCTATTTCGCTCAACATCACGTCGACTCCTTAAATCCCACTATGACGCCTGTTCAATTTTTGGCGTCCAAATTTCCCGGGCGGAGTGAACAGGAATACAGGTCGCATCTGGGGAACTTCCAGATCAGCGGAATGACGGGGTAGGTCATTTCATATGTTTTTCTCAGTCTGACAATAGTAGAAATCATCAGGCTGCAGTTGATTGGAACACTGAGTGGTGGTCAGAAGTCCCGTGTCGCCTTCTCCGTGCTCTCGTTACAGCGACCACACATATTATTGCTTGATGAGGTACATCATTTCCTCGCCTCCGCAGGGGCATTACTGATCCCCTGCTGTATAGCCAACCAATCACTTGGATATTGAGGTACATGCTCAACTCAAGTCCTGTTTCCACTGCTGACCGCTCATCTAAAGGGCCTTGACGCACTTATGGTGGCACTGCAAAAATGGAATGGGGGAGTTATTGTTATCTCTCACGATGAGAGATTTATTACAACAGTAGCTAACGAGGTTAGTTCCATCACATTGCTTGTGACTAAAATTGATCTTAGCTAACTAATTCTGAAGCTGTGGGTATGCGGTGACGGGACAGTCACAAAGTTCAAAGGCGATGTTCAAAGTTACAAGGTTTGTAATTGTTCTCATTGATATCAGTGCTACTACACTGATGTCGCCATTTTATAGAACCTTATCGTGAGCAATACCAAAGCGAAACCATAAATAACATGTGGACTAGCGAGTCCCTTTAGTTGAAATTTCTGGTTGCATTCCAGAGCCGAACAGTAGATGAAATACATACTTGTTTAATATCCACAGAGAGAGAGACAATACAAAAGATGCAAGTGCAGAAGCTACTCGTCCGTTCCGAGAGTTTCTGGTACTCGGTGCGCTCCAAAGGTGAGAATCGTTAAAGAAGTGCGTTATGCGTGAGGTTGAGAGGTGGAATCTTCCTCTACAACTGTAACACCAGCAGCACTGGATACCAGAATGCATCATGAGCGGTAAAAGGTACATAGGTTCTTGACTCACGGGAGGGAAATTTGAGGTCCTTGATCAGGCTTGATGCTGAAAACTTGGGTACCCTGGAACACAACCGCCGTTATCCATCAGACCAGCGATGCGAGGTAAACTGTGGTGAATGACATACGTCTGCTATGCGAGTCGCTTCCAGCACGGTTCCATACCTGACTCGAGAATCAAACCCCCAGAAGAAAACTCGTGTACCAGTCCAGTGCTTCCCCTCCATCTGCTCCTCTGGCGGCCTAAACATTGAGCAAGGACTTTAAAGCAAGAAGAGTGAAGCCAACCTGACGATATTATGAGGTGTGGTTCGATTGGAGTCACACGCTCGCAGGCGTCGTCAATGAACCACGAGAGAAGCTAAAAGCAAAAAGCAAAAGAGTGTGTGAAGGCACTGAGACTCGTATTCATGAGGTTATTTAAATTTAAAGGTAAGGACCCAACAGATAATGTCGGACTTTTCCGGCCTAGAAATTCGATGAGGAGAGTTTCGTAGACGTCCACTTTTTCTGGTGCTGATGCTATTGCGGCAAGTACTTCGCTTGCTGGTTTATAAACCCTCTGCATTATTGGTGGCCCAAGCCGTCCGGATTGGAGTCAAGGTTGGGGATATCAAACGCGTAAAATAACCTGTCACGTGCAGGTGCTGTTGAAAGAAAGGTCACGACGCGTTGCATTGTTCAAGTTCACTCCCATCTCACCACCTTCCAAGCCCTCGTCCGTAAAGTATTTCTCTCGTTCACTCAGAATGAGCTCTTCTGAAGGCGAAAACTTCGACCTTGACAATATCTCTGATTCGGAATCGGACGACTACGCACCTGTGAAGGTGTGTATCGAGCTGCGTCGTTCATGACAAGCCGCCTTACGCGACTACAGACAAAGGCACCTCCAAAAAACAAAGTCACGAAGGCCAGTAAGCCCCCCAAACCCAAGTCGAGTACAGTAAAAACTGCGACCAAGAGCAAAACGGCCACGAAGAAAGTGCTAGCGGACATCGACGACAATGCAGAAGATAGCGGCATGGATGTAGACGACGCAATCGATGTATCTGACGATGATCATGTAGTCTCAGCTGGAAACGGGAACACAGCTGCACCTGCGAAGAAGAAAACTGCGTCCGAAATGTATACAAAGGTAACTCACCGTCTTTCCTCCTAGCAACGACTGCTTATACGCGTGCATTATAGCTTTCCCAACTTGAACACATTCTGAAACGTCCAGATTCTTATATCGGAAGCGTTGAGACGATAACACAAACCATGTGGACTTACGATGTGGATACCAAACGGATGATACACCGCGACGTCAGATACGTACCCGGCTTTTTCAAAATTGTGGACGAGATTCTAGTTAACGCTGCCGATAACAAGGCGAGTCAATGCCAAGCAACGCTTTAACGTAAATATGATCTTCCATCTTAGATTAACGACAAGTCAATGGACACTATCAAAGTCAGCATTGATGTCGAAGAATGCACCATTTCGGTGTATAACAACGGCCGTGGAATTCCGATCGAGATACACTCACGAGAGAAGATGTATATTCCGGAACTGATCTTCGGCCATCTTCTTTCTTCGTCTAACTACGACGACGACGAAAAGAAACTCACGGGTGGCCGGAATGGATATGGCGCAAAATTGGCAAACATTTATTCACATGAGTTCACCGTTGAAACTGCGGACAAGAATACGCAGCAGAAGTACAAGCAGACCTGGACAAATAACATGAGTGTATGCGGAAAAGCCAAGATCACGAAGAACGCGAAAGGCGAAGAATACACTCGTGTCACTTTCCGACCGGACTTGAAACGATTTGGAATGGATCGCATTGACGACGATACGGCCGGGCTCCTCCGTAAACGCGTTTACGATATGGTGGGGACAGTTAGAGATGTCAAAGTCTTCTTGAACGACGAGCGTCTCAAAATCAAGAATTTCAAGCAATACGTGGAGATGTATCTTCAGTCGGCCCAAGCCGAGGCGGCAGAGAGCTCTGGAGGTGCAATGCAGCCGAAACCGTCTCTTATTTATGAACAGATCAGTGATCGCTGGGAAGTTGGCTTTGCTGTTTCCGAAGGTACTTTCCAATTCGTCTCCTTCGCCAATTCTATCTCCACGACGAAGGGTGGCACGCATGTCACCTACCTTTCCGACCAGATCGCCAAGAACTTGGTTGCTGCAATATCGAAGAAGAACAAGGCCGCGACTGTTAAGCCAGCACAGATCAAGAACCATATGTGGCTTTTCGTGAATTGCCTTATCGAAAACCCGACATTCGACAGTCAAACGAAGGAAACCCTCACTCTTCCGGCGTCAAAGTTTGGTTCGAAACCGACACTGTCGGAGGACTTTTTGAAGAAGAGTATGTGTATCTTCCAAGCAGCTGATCCACCCTTCTAACTGTCCTTTAGTCCAGAAATCTGCTATCATCGATAACATCTTGAACTGGGCAAAGTTCAAGGCCGATCAACAAATAAAGAAAACGGATGGTACCAAACGGAGTCGGTGAGGGTATTATCACTTAGCTCATACGCTCAAACCTTGATGTTTCTCGCAGGCTTCTTGGTTTGACCAAACTGTCCGATGCCAACAATGCAGGGACAAAGCATGCAAAGGACTGCACACTAATTCTCACTGAGGGAGACTCTGCCAAAGCGTTGGCTGTTGCAGGTCTAGGAGTCGTGGGCAGAGACAACTTCGGGGTGTTTCCCCTTCGCGGAAAACTGCTTAATGTTCGAGAAGCTAAGCATGACCAAATCATGAAGAATGAGGAAATTCAAAACATCAAGAAGATTATGGGGTTGCAACACAACAAGGATTATGGTAACGTGTCCACTCTGCGGTATGGTCGACTCATGATTATGACGGATCAAGTGTGTTCACTGTTTAGCTGATTGTATTTTAATGACATCGTAATACAGGATCACGATGGATCCCATATCAAAGGGCTTCTTATCAATTTCTTAGATCACTTCTACCCTTCCT
This sequence comes from Tricholoma matsutake, assembly GCA_026075535.2. Lineage (NCBI taxonomy): Eukaryota > Fungi > Basidiomycota > Agaricomycetes > Agaricales > Tricholomataceae > Tricholoma > Tricholoma matsutake. Next base: position 5,156,349 of record AP026540.1, on the reverse strand, counting down.
TGCTCAAACTGCCGGAGTTCCTTGTCGAGTTCGTGACCCCAATCGTTAGAGTAAGATCTTGATTGTTTCTCCAGCCTTTAGTGTGCTGAATCTTGTGAGTAGGTCACGAGAGGAAACCAACGACGCGATTTCTTTACCATTCCGGAATACGAACAGTGGCTGGAGGAAACCCCAAACGCGAAAAAATGGGATAGCAAATACTTCAAGGTCTGGTAACAGCTTTCTAGTCCTTTCTCGCTTTAACACTACGCACAGGGTCTCGGAACGAGTACCGACGCCGACGCCCGGGACTATTTCAGTCATATGAAGAAACACATGATTCCCTTTGCTCCCACCCAAGAAGGCGACAAGGAGCTCATCGATCTTGCATTTAGCAAGAAGAAAGCAGACGATAGAAAGGAATGGCTGCGCCAGTTCAAGGTCAGCCCGATTTGTGTATTGTCATTATCCTTTGGGAGCTGACATAGGCTTAAGCCGGGAACCTACTTGGATCATCGATTAGAGGAAATTCCTTACTCAGAGTTTATCAACAAGGAGCTGATTCTGTTTTCAATGGCGGATAACATTCGTTCCATACCGTGTGTTGCAGATGGGTTAAAACCTGGTCAGAGGAAAGTCATCTGGGCTTGCTTCAAGCGTAAATTGAAGAAAGAAATCAAGGTCTGTCATGAGGATTATTAAGATTGCATGACGCTCGGTTTGACTTGCTCACAAAGGTCGCACAACTGGTGGGTTACATCGGAGAGCAAGCAGCGTACCATCATGGCGAGGTCAGCTTGGCGCAGACGATCATCAATTTGGCCCAGAATTTCGTCGGGAGCAACAATCTCAGTTTGTTGGACCCAAGAGGTCAGTATGGGACACGTGAACAGGGCGGCAAAAATCATGCCTCCCCGAGGTACATATTCACTGAGCCTACACGAATCTCGAGGATTATATTCAACCCTGCGGACGACGCCTTGTTGAAAACCCAGAAGGAGGATAACGCGCTTATTGAACCGGAATGGTACATGCCTATTGTGCCACTGGTTTTGATAAACGGGGCGGAAGGTATCGGCACAGGTAAGTCAATTTCTCTTGGCCACATCGCCGTCTGATCGTTCACGCTATTGTCCAGGCTGGAGCACATCTGTCCCGTGTTACAACCCAGTCGACATTGTCAATAACCTTCGCAAATTGATGAATGGTGAAGAAACGGTGCCCATGACTCCTTGGTGGCGAGGGTTTAAAGGCGAGATCAAACTTGTGGCAAAACACAAGTATGACGTGACGGGTGTTATCCGCAAGCTTAACGATACCACTGTCGAAATCACCGAGCTTCCAATCCATGTGTGGACTGAAAAGTACAAGGCTGATTTGGAAACAATGATTGGTGGCGAGAAAGGTGAAGGTAGTATCAAGGTGAGATTGTGCGGATGAATTCATACGCGCCAATCTGAACATGTTTTAGGATTACAAAGAGCACCATGACAACACTAACGTGCATTTCGTGATTACTATGGGCACAAAGGAACTGGAAAAGGCTGAGCAGCAAGGTCTCCTGGAGTTCTTCAAGCTCACGGGGAAAATCAACACAGGCAACATGATTTGTTTTGACTTTGATGGCAAGATCAAAAAGTATGATTCTCCCGAGGAGATTCTGGAAGCCTTTTACCCTATGCGTCTCGCGTACTACCAGAAGCGCAAGGTATGACAATGGCGATCGAATTGTACGTTGCTCAAAATTCGAACCGCAGGATTATCTGGCGAATGAAATTCAAAACGCGTTCGAGAAACTTACCAACCAAGCTCGGTTTATCCAAATGATCGTTGACAAGCAGCTTGTGGTCTCCAATCGCAAGAAGGCAGACATTGTTGTGGATTTGCGTAAACACAATTTCAGGCCGTTCCCGAAAGTAGCCAATGCCAAGCAAGCGGGAGAGACGGAAGAGGCTGGAGAGGACGAGGAGAAGGAAGACGAGCCTGGTAGTGACGCTGATTTTGATTATTTGTTGGGGATGGCTATATGGAGTTTGACGAAAGAGAAGATCGAGAAGCTTCGCGTGCAAGCCAACGAGAAGGAGAAAGAGCTTCTAACGCTACTCGAGAAGTCCCCGAAAGATGTATGGAACATTGACCTCGATGAATTCCTCAAAGCATGGGAGGTCCGTTCTGTGATTTACTGAAGGATGAGCCAGAATGCTGATATGCAATGCCTGATTTGTATAGGAAGACTGTGCCGAGTTTGCCCGTGCTGCAGAAACAGATGGGAAAGGCAAGAAGGTCAAGCGAAAGCAGGCGGTATTGCAAACGCGGAAATCCATTGGAGGGCGACATGACTCTGACGACGACGATTTCAAGCCCATCAAGGCAGCAGCAGCAGCAGCGAAGCGAAAGGTACCGTCGAAGGCAGCACCTGTGCAGAAGGCTAGTGATGAGGAAGCTGCGGCTCGGAAACGGAAGGCTGCAGTGAAGAAGGCGGTCAAGGATGAGACTTCTGACGATGGTATGGATGTGGAAGAGAAGGCGGCGCCTGCGCCGAAGCGCAAGGCGGCGGCCAAAAAGCCGGTCAAGGATGAGACATCTTCTGATGATATGGAAGAAAGGGTTGCGCCTGCACCAAAGCGCAAGGCGGCGGCCAAGAAGCCGGTCAAGGACGAGACTTCTTCTGATGATATGGATGTGGAAGAGAGGGTTGCGCCTGCACCGAAGCGCAAGGCGGCGGCCAAGAAGACGATCAAGGACTATTTTGAATCAGACGATGAGATTGAGGTGGTGAAGCCAGCACCCAAGAGGAAGCCGCCGATGGAGACTGACTCTGATTCTGATGAACTTGTATTGCCAAAGAGTAAGAAAAGATGAAACTATTAGTGTTGAATTGATTACATAATTTTGATGTACTGAGTGATATGACGTAGGCGTGGGAAAATACATTGTATTAGAGTTATCGTTTTTTTTTTTTTTTTTTTTTTTTTTTTTTTTTTTTTTTTTTTGTACGAACCATGATGGATTATTTCAGCGCTGTGAATGACAGTGCCCAAGGCACTGCCCTCACCGGTAAAGACGACGTTGACGCCTTTGCTAATGCTATTGCTTCTCGTTATAAGCCATCCAATATCAACCTTCCTTCTCCAATGACTGCATTGGCTGTCACTCCAAATGATCTTGATACGTTCCTAAATGATGCTGGTACACTTATCCTGGATATACGACCTCATGCTGCTCATTCTTCTGCTCGTTTACCTCGAGCCTTGTCTCTTTCTGTCCCTTCGACTCTTCTCAAGCGTCCCCTCTTCACCCTTACTCGTTTATCTGAAATGCTACCTTCTCTCTCTGCTCGTACTCGTTTCGATTCTTGGCCCTCAGCTTCTCGTATCATCGTCTATGATACAGATGCTACATCCATTGCGGACCCATCAAATATTTCTGGCCTTCTCCGCAAATTCAAGAATGCTGGCTTTAATCGTGACCTTGTTTGGATACAGGGTGGTTTCCAAGCTATATGGCGCGACCGCAGAGACCTCCTTGATACTCATTCTCCTACCCCTGACCCTGACCTAGATGACGATGAAGATAGACCCTCCCTATCAACATCTTCCTTCTCTCCTTCCATCCCTATCTTGCGCCCCAGACATTTACCCATGTCCGCATTTTCCTTATCCTCAACCACGGTCCACAAACATCGCACAAACCCTTCAATGTCCATTCCCCTCCCCACATCACGGCCTGCATTCAACCCCTTCTTTGACGCTATCCGCCAGAATGTCGAACTCTCACATGGTATCACTGAACGTATCCCCCTCCATCTACCACGTCGCGTTCACAGGCGCATCCCAGATTTACCCTTTAAATGGCTACAAGGCATTGCAAAAAAAGCTCAGCGTGCCCCTAGGCCTCACCACCATCCCCTTTCTCTGAACCATCGTCCCCCATTCTCCGTTGTCCCCTCGTCTTCCTCATCAGAGGATACTTCCGACTCGGACACTAACGCTGACCAAGCCGATATTGACGAAGGTACTGAGGCCCTAGCTATGCAATTTTATCGTATAGAACTCGCTGAACAGCGCCGTCTTATGAGCGTGATGGAACGTCACTCAAGGGAGAGCGGCTTCTTGAATCATGGCGCTAATCAACCTAGTTTCACATTCCCCTACAGTATCACAGCCGGTGTCGAGAAAGGGTCCAAGAATAGGTCCGTTTTTTTGCTTTTTCTCCTGTCCAGCCAAGTGTTTATCGATATAGATATCGGCATATATGGCCATTCGAACATGCCCGTGTGCGCTTACATTGCAGAAGTGAAAAAACAGATGCCCAATCTGTCATGCGTGATGCGGATGATGCAGACAATGATGATTACGTCAATGCGTCCTATGTACAGCCTCTGGGAACTTCGAAAAGGTACATCGCGACCCAAGGTCCGTTGGAGGCAACTTTCAACGATTTCTGGCGGTAAAGTTACTTGCCCTTGCCTCTCTTCATGTTATTAATCATTTGGATGTAGGCTATGCTGGGAACAGAACGTGCATGTCATAGTAATGCTCACCAAGGAAGTAGAGGGGTTGGCAGTCAAGTGTGGGGCGTACTGGGTTGAGGAAGAGGGACGAGAGAGGTCATTTGGCCCACTCACATTAAAGCTTGTATCAAAGGTTAGTCTACCTGAGCATGGACCACAAACGCAGGGTTCCGGCTTCTTTGGGGCTGCCATACCTCACCGTTCGGAACCTTCCCACCCTCTGTCGACGGACCCGCTATCCGCGCATAGGCACCGGCGAAAGCCTATCACGACGATCAAGCGGACTTTTGAACTTTCACATGGCCGATACCCCCATGTGGGCGCACGAAAGGTAGTGCAGTTGCAGTACCTGGAGTGGCCAGATATGAATGTGCCTGATGATGCGAGAGGGATACTGGGTCTGGTAAAAGAAGTTGAAAAGGCTGTTGACGAGACCTGGGATGGTAGAGGCGAGAGCTCTGATAACACGGCGCTGGAGAGTGCAACTAGGAATCTGGATGAACAAACTGGGATTTCGAAACATGCTCTCGGGGGGAAGGAAAGGCGCCCAGTGCTGCTGCACTGTAGTGCGGGTGTCGGGAGAACCGGTGGGTTTATCGCTGTTGACGCAGTACTTGACGCAGTGAGGAGGGAAATGAGAAAGGGCCAGGGCCAGCAGAGAGAGGCGCAGGACCCAATGGATATTGATGAGGATGTGAGTCAGGGGGTGGATGGTATGATGACCGTGCCTATTCCGGTCTCAGCAGGCGGGGAAGGGCAGAATGCCAATGTGGGAGCACGTGTAGGGTTGATCATGCACGTCCCCGTTGTTGTTGTTCCTAAAACGATGGGAGGGGATATACCTAGGATACCCATGCCAGCTGATGGCGAAAAGGGACCACATGTAGGCAGTGCTTCAACAAGAGAGTGGGCTCAAGATGTGTCGGATCAGACGGGTCGCACTTCTTTCGCTGCCACCGCTGTGCACAGTTCGGTTTCGCCGATTGTCCCGCTTGTTAGCCATCACAACCACAACCATCATTTCCGTCCCCCGTTCAAGAAAGTCTCGTCATCGTCCTCGTCTTCGCTTCCGACTGACTCGGATGATTCGGGAAGTCTAGGGTTACAGCGTATCCCGAAACAGAGTTCATCCCTTGGGACATCAGTTTCTGGTTCCTCAGAGGAAGAAAAGCTCGTTGGGTTGGTAAAGAGGACGGAATCGCCTTTGAGCATAGGTAGTGGAGCTGTGTCTGAGGAGGGGCAGGAGAATATGAGGGAAGCGGACCATGGAAGGGTGGAAAGTCTAGGCAGGCCAAGGACTTTATCTGCGCCACATACGCATTTGAAGAACATATCCCATCTGAGCGGTGTTGGGCCATCTCCACTTGCTAAGTTGTCGATGCCTCGGTTAGCGGGTAGACGAAAAAGCAAGCATAAGGCACGCCTCGCTCAAGCAGGTCTTATTGGACCATCGAGTGACGAGGGCCCCTTTCCTTTGCAGACGATGGCTTCAGCCGGAGACGAAAATGAAGCTGCGTCTTCATCATCTCAAATATACACACGATCAACCCTTGATCCACATCGTAGCCTTTCAAAATTCTCCCCTTTCTTGCCCCATCCATCATTGTCACTTGAACAGGCACCCGATAGGTTGGCAGAGGAGCCACGCGGTTCAACGGTGGATTATAAAGAGCCACGACGGCTGCATGATCTGAACTCACCCGCCCTGCTGAGCTCGTTTGAGGAGCCTATATGGGAGGTGGTGCAGGATATGCGCGAACAGAGAATGAGCTTGTGTCAGAGTTTGCGGCAATATGTGTTTGTGCATGCAGCGATCATTGAAGGGGCGTTGTTGATCGTGGATGAGGAACGGAAGAGGGAGCAGGAAACGGAAGTTGTCGTTGGTGTGTCTGCCACCAAAAGCCACTCGGTTGTCGGGAGGGCTAGCAGTTCCTTTTTGAATGAGGACTGTCCAACACCAAGTGTTACAGTTGCGCCTCCACTCGTGCCGTCTGTAGTTCGGCCTTCGTTGACCATGTCAACCAATGCGAGTGAGATATCGATGGCCTCCACGTCGTCGACTGGCAAGCGCGGAGCAAGCCCAACGGAGTTGCTCAAAGAAGGCAAAAAGGGTGAGGTGCTGCTTTCGAAACGACCGAGCATCAAAAGGAAACAGACGCGTCCGAGTGAGAGGGCATTGAACTCGGATCAAAGGACTGGGGCGTTCCATAAGCAGAGCCAAGGTCAGAACTACTATCAGACTGGGCAGGGGGCAGATTCGGTGTCGGCTTCGGTGACTGGATCGCATTTGTAGCTGTGGATGATGCCGTCTCTCCCATCGTCATCGAGCTCGCTGTCATAATACTGACTGGCGGTATGTCAAGTCTGTATTTTTGGCGTGGTCTGTCGATGCTTACCATGGTCTTCCGTCTTTCTAGCTCTTAGACTCGGACGGCAGGGACAACAAATATAATATAAATTATTTTAAGGTGTTCGTCTTATCGCTTCACCCCTTTTTCTTCTGTAAAGTACGCGTTTCTTTCTCCTCTGATGACTCGTTTGAAACTTGTATCTTTCTTATTTACTTCTCGATTATTACGATACTCACATGATAAATCATCCATCTTTACGTGTATCTACTAAATTAAATTGTGTATCCTAGTGTTTTATAGGTCGAAGGAACCCGCGGCAGCAAATTTAAAGAGCTCGAGTCCAAGTCAAGGATTTCGCCAACTAAGCACCTGTCCAAATAAAACTGTTTTGTAGACCAATCCAATCCTAGCTTTGAAGTCGGTGAGCAATGCTCCTCTGTTCAAGAACATATTGATTAGCCGACTCCCTGAGTATGTTTGAGGTTGCTTCATAAAATTGATACTATGGCACCCAACGGGTCTGAATTCTCCCAGGGTGTCTGAATTTCGATTTTCTTATTTTATATTCTTGCGCTGACCTTCCGGAGTTTTACGGAATTTCATCACATAGTACTCATGTATATACATATAATTTTACTAAGGAATTCAAAGTGTAGAAGCAATCGAAAAATAGTAGCCGGAGTGATCAGTCAGTGATTTTGATGTAACTATTTTGCTCACAACTTCATACTCCACTCTGAGTGCTCAGAAAAAATTTACAGGCCACCTATACTGGACTGAAACATGGCCGCATACTAATTTTGAGTTCCCGGTGCAGTGCGCCTGTGCTTACAAGGAAGGAAAGGAAGCGTGACACAGCACACTGAAATTCAGGCTCCGCCAGAAACGTTTTGACATTTACGCGTTTTCTGAATTCAGGCCTCACGCATGCCATCAGAGCGCGCGCGGCATGAGACTGAGGAGCTGCTCAAAGAGGGCTGCCGCCGCATTATCCGCGAGAAACGCAATGGCATTAAGATCAATGTCAAACAGACAGCTTGTGATCTCAACATTCCTTATTCTACTCTTCGGGCTCGCTTTCTCAACATCCACAAGCCTGGAGGGAGATTGCAGGGGCACTTTCCCTCGCTGAGGAAGGTACGAAGGAGGTATTGATTCGTAGAATCAATACCTTCTTTGACTCACATCCACGCCTTCGCGATAGTGAAAGGTTTACAGGGCTGTTCAACCGTGCTCACAGGCGGCGAATTGACACAAACGGCACTACCCAGCCCCAAACTTCTGAAAATTCATCACATACCCCTTCGGCATCTCAAGCTGCATCACACTCAGGATTCCCGCTCACTGCTAATGTCGCAAACCTGCCAAATGCTGGTCCAAGTACATCACACAGCACTTTCACTGCTGTCCAACCAAATCATCCTCAAATCAATTTCTACCCCCCGGGAACACTTCATCAGCATTACCACACCAACCATTCTCCATTATACCCACCTTTGCACTCACTTTCGAACATACATTCACCTCCCCAGCCCATAAGTACCAATCTAGCTCATACCTCAATTCTATAACTCATTCCAAGCTAATCATCAGTATATATTTCATTTATTTCATCCTCTAGGTCATACCTTACTTTATACATAGTTGTATATACTTCAATTCAAATAGTTGTCGTGGTTTTGCGTGTTCGAATGAGGTGGCGGTTGACGACGCGGCGGAGAGCAAATCTAATTGTGACAAAGTGTGACAAAAGAGACAAAATGTCTTCTCCCCTCCCAAGCACAGGCATACTGCACCGGCAACTTAAATTGGGCATGAAGCCATATTTCAGTCTGGTATAGGTAGCCTGTAAATTTTTATTGAGCACCCGGAGTAGAGTATGAAGTCGTGAGCAAAGTGTTTGCATCAAAATCACTGACTGGTTACTCCGGCTACTATTTTTCGATTGCTTCTACACTTTGAATTCCTTAGTAAAATTATATGTATATACATGAGTACTATGTGATGAAATTCCGTAAAACTCCGGAAGGTCAGCGCAAGAATATAAAATAAGAAAATCGAAATTCAGACACCCTGGGAGAATTCAGACCCGTTGGGTGCCATAGTATCTGCACTTGGAACATCAGTGGCGCTGTAAGATTCCATATTCGGAAATACGAAACCATCAATTGTCAAGTGGATCATCACCTTCTGATCGATATCATACGTGACACTCTACACGATTACCACAAGGCTCTGCAATAGATTGCGCTGCCTCTTCAGGTGCTGTTACCATTGGTGAGGCATGGGCTGGCAAACCAGGCGTATCACGATCAAGGATATTCTGACAGGTCAACAAATGATCATCATCTTCATAGGGTCTACGTCTCGACATGACGGCTGTCCATGATAAAAGTAGACTTATAAAGGGCGCCATAGGTTGCTGTATCAATATTTCCACCATCCTCTTCGACAGCCAGTCGATTGGAGTAATGCAGCAGCCGGTGAATCCTGATTCGCGACCACTGCCTTCAGGATGGAATCAGCATTATAATTCTCAGTGAGCTTCATCAATTGGTCGATGCGGTCGTTGCTGATGGGTATTTTCTTTGGCAGGAATAAGACTTGGTAGCACGTTTTGAATATTTTTATATGATTGTACCACTAACGACGCGTTTGGGCGTTATAGGTACTACATATGCATGAATGTTAAACCACCCCATGTCTCCTCCACTCATCCCCTTGGGCCGATCCGAGGAGAAAGTCCATCTATTCAGGAATATTCGAATCCTGGAATTCAGAGGGACAGGAGCCTACGTGAATTTGCTTCCTCGAGTTCATTATATCCTCGAGTTCCTTCTGTTCACTCGCAACCATCCGGGCTCTCCTTTGCACAGCAACTATATGCATGCTCCGTGAGGGCTGCTGGCAATTCTTCGCTGCACTCCTCTACACCAGAGTCAATAATATTTAGGTCGTCTCTTCCAACACCACCTAATTCTCCTCCTAATGCTATTGTGCAACCAGTGCCGGTATTCAAACCGACTCTCCCGCCAAGCGTCATCAGCTCTTCTACAAGCCCTATCGATTCTGATGCCTCCGAGTTTTACGGTACATCACTGTCCTCTTATGACCGGCGTCACGAAGTTCATGCCTCGTCCTCTTCTCGAGGAAATGTCGCAACACATGGATCGATGGATCGTGTATCTCCTCACAGATCTCAATCGCACCAGTTCACAATGTCCCCAATCCAGCAGAGCTTTCTTCCTCATCCCCATCGCGCCTCTACCTTCTCTGGTGGGAACTCGAAACAGGATGGAATACCAACATTAGTCACTACAGCTCGTCCACCCACAAACCTGTCCAGCCCGACATTTCAGACTTTACCAGCTTCTCCTCCCCCTCCACACCTCCGAACAAGCGTGCCGGCCGTGAGCACTCTGTCATTGCCCTCACTATCGCCTCTTACTTTGAACTCACTCTCCACTGCTCTTTTCCATGCCGAAGCCCATCCTTTTTCCCAGACTCCGTTACCCCCGACACCTATAACTGCACAGTTCACTCAACCCGGTCAGGGACAAAGTCAAGTACCGCCCTCCACACAACCTTCAAATGTAAATGAGACGAATGCTACCATTAAGCAGATTGGACTAGCCGTTGGAAAGTCCACTTGCAAGTTTGCGCTCAACATAGCTGGTGGTGCGGTGAGGTCCTCATTGGGACTTCCACAGATCAGTGGTAGCGTCGGCGGAGCTATTGGCAATGCCCTTGCAAACAGTACTCTCGATGGCGATTCGATGGGTTCTCTTGCCTCCGGCCTGTTGAGCCTAGGTGATCAGGGTACCGGCTTCGATACTTCACAGATCCAGGAGGGTCAACCGGAAGGTGATTACCAGTCCGTCATCGACACCCTCACGCACCAACAGCAGCAAGCTCCGGTCGCGCAGGGAGTCAATTCCCAGGCTCTCATTAACCAACTTCAGCATGTCCAGAGTTTAGTCAGCACTCAGCAGCAACAGCCTGCAGCATCTCTCCAACTTCCAATTCAAAATAACCACCACGCTGTATATCATCATCAGCAACAACAACAACAGATGCAGGTTGCTTATTCCCGGCCTTCATCTCAGCACCCAGTATTCCAGCAGACACGCCCACCAGCAGGTCCTCCAGCGAAGCAAGGGCCTTTTGGGTTGAATATATTGCTGACAGGTTCCAGTTATGTCCTGTCCGGCTTTGCGGACTCAGCGAATAACGACAATGTTGCAGGAGGGGGCGATTGTTACGTTCCAGACACTTCTTCTGGTACATATGATTCTTTCACTGGTATGGGATCGGATGCTACTCTGGACCCCAGTTACACTTGATCAGACCTCTTGATTGATACCCTCCAATTTTTTTTAAATAATGTGTCGTCTGCGTTATGCTGGAGGACCATTGTTGTGGCTCAGCGTATTCTAATTCCTCAATACCAAGGACATTAAATACAGTCTACACTCTGCATAGGGCCTGGACCACGATCTGACAATACTATTATATCTTACTATTATATCTGTAGCATACGACTACAAATTTTGTTACAACATGAGTACAAGATATTTGGCATCTGGCTTATCCTTCAGTAAAAGGTACAGACCTCCCATGCTTTGAGGAACTCATCCAAGTCAATGTGACATATATCCTTTGGAGAGTCGAGGCTTCTCGAATAGCGCTGGAACCTCTTTCTCTCATTAACTTGCACGCCAAGCTTCTTAATCTTCCTTTTCGTCAAACTCCACATTAGCCATCCCAAAAACAAAAAGGTCATCAGGTGTTCCTCAGCTCTTCAAAAGTGTGTCTCTATGCTCGGACATCGCACTATGAGCCCCCCATCGGTTTTTTTTAACTAGTCAAACAACCCTGTAAACTTGTGGCTATAATCTGTTTAGCAGGCTAACATTACTGTATATATGTTATATTTTGATCACGTGTACATCTTATTTTTTCTTTCAAACTTCGATGTGTGAATTAGTGATGCATCGATGAGTGGCGACTCGGAAACATTCGGCTTGTCATTGGCAGCCTAGCATGTAAACAGACTAGATCATGAGTAGATCAGCATAAGATTGCTCGCTCCCTTACAGCCGGGTACTACTGAGTGCTATACCAAGTCCTTTCAGGACCTTACTATGACAAACCAGCACTCAACGACGCCTTAGTATCGGTCGTTTTCACCATGTCAAAAAAATTTCAGCCTCCGGCCTACCGGCCTACGTCTGGTTCGGGATTCCCGTCCCGACACCCTTGATCTCAAGTGTATCCTCGGAGTGACCGGACCGCGTCTATATATGGCAATTCAAGGTCCATTCGACCCCTTGATGTTCGGAGGGTGCCGGTATCTCTCTAGCCTGCCGAGAGATTACCGGTAACCTTCAACGCCAGCGCATCGATCACTTGTCCCTTACCGTCTTTCTCCTCACCATCATCGAACTGATCGCTCGTTTAATCAACATAGTTAATCTTCCTCGCTCGCTACCTTTTCACCCACCTACCACCCTAATACTATTTCCATCGTTCCACTAAATAGATTCTATATTATCGACCATGAATTTACACATCACTGTTGCATGATCTGTTTTTTCGAGCTGCAAAATCACAATGCAGATGATCCCACCCAGCGGCTCATTCTGCTTCGTGTCCGAGCTGAGCTAACGCTCAGTTTCCCACCCAACCTTTCACAGCTCATTTCGGATCATGCTAGTGAAAGTCGAGGCTGGATACAATAGCTTTACTGATACTCGGATTCAGTATACTTCGCGGTATGGCACGATCACCGCAGGAAGCCTGTAGAGGTACCGGTGACCGGTGACCGCACAAGCAAACCTGGTTAGCGATCGCGCGCTGGTCTGAGAACCGCGCGGTTCGGCTAGTTCGAGGCTTCGAGTTGCTGTCGGGCCGGCATGCGCATGTTGTTATCCGGCTATGTTCAGCCGAAGTTCAGATTGTCTAAGCCCAACATAGGGATTATTGATGGAATTGAAGTACTAGGTAAGTAAGGACCCTAATATTAAATAAGTAAGGATTCTAGATGTACGGTCTTCATGATGATCCAACAGTGAACGACTCCCCGCATCCACATGCGTCCGTTATGTTTGGGTTCTTGAACGAGAATCTAGAGCTATAAAAAAAGCGGGACTTAAGAGAAAGAAATTCACGAATGGAAGGGGACATACCTAAGAGCATCCTCTGTCCAATCCATCTCACTTCCAATAATTGAGAAGAGCGCTTTACTGTCTATGAGAACGCGAATGCCATCTTGTTCCACCACCTCGTCAAACTTTCCCGGTTTCTCGACGTATTCTAAGTTATACGAGAGTCCAGCACATCCCTTGTTCCGCACACCTATGCGGATAAGCTGAGGAATGGGACCGTTTAGCAGAGCACGTAGTCGTGGTATGGCCTTGGGTGTCTGACAAACGCCGTGTAGATAAGCTGAGCAGGCGACGGAGGTTTGAAAGTGAAGACATACGATTGACAATGCAGCCTTGGAAGATCGAATTTTGGGTCTGGATTTCTCCACTTTTGGAGCAGGAGGTGGTCGAGCTACGATTTGTGGAGCTGCTGCATCTGAAAAGAAGGAAGGGGAAGGTGGAATGACAGTTGGTGGAGAATCAGCGAGTGGTGGTTGATGGTCTGAGCCTGAGCGAATGGCAGACATCATGGCTAGTCTTGTAGGAAGATTTGTAGCAACAAGCCATGGATAAAGAAATGGCATGGACGAGTAGCGCGTAGCATGATGAAGCCGCGAAAACCGAGCAAATGAGCAGGACATTGTAGTTTCAATCCAAGGAACACCAGGTTAGCTGACAGAATTTGTTGTCTTTTGTTTGCCTAATCCATTATCCAATCACATCCGATTACTTATGTGATCAGTCTTGAGGAGGTACGTAAGGTTCTACGAGCATTTGACTGAATTCTCTAAGCTTCTCCGGTCCCCTTACTTCTTCTGTGAGAAGTGGTAGTTGAATGATATGGAAGAACTCGTCATAAAGTTCGTGTGCCTCCGTGAGATATTTTTGCTGCATCTTGTGTCGCACGTTGCAGTGCTCGCAGTGGGAAGCTATGGAAATGGTATTTATTAGTTATTGAGTAAATAAGAGTGCTCGGACGTACATTTCTTGGGGAATAGTAGTTGGTTGACGACAATGTTATGCGTGTCTATTTCGTATGTCGTTAATTCTTGAACAAGTCGTTCGGTTTCGTAAAGAGACAAGAATTCAGATATGCAGACGCAGACAAAGGTGGTTTTTTCCTGTAATAAAACATGAGCTCCTCATCCGAGGATCACTGTCAATGCTGCTCACTGGATCCTTGAACTGTGTATTAACCTCCGTGATAACCGCGCGCATCGCATCTAGCTTCGCAAACATGTCTTCCTGCGAGCCGGCTTCGCCGCCCATCATACTGGACATCTCGGGGGGCGGTCAATATGGAGTGGATAACACTATTAATTCCAGCATACCTGGCTAATCATGGGTCCAAAACGCGAGCCGAGCGAACTGAGTTTTCCGAGCGCTTTCTCGAGGACAGTGGGGAAGGAGAGAAAGCGCAAGGTGTGGCCTGTTGGTGCCGTGTCAAACACAATAACGGAGTATTCCATCGACTTGACGTGTCTGCAATTTGCGTTATCAAATTAATAAAAGTGATGTGTCAGAAGACACACTTCATAATCTCTGCGAAGCTCATTGCTTCGTCGACACCCGGGATGGCAAACGCAAGGTCCTGCATCATCGAGCCCATCATCCCATTGGAGTCGGCTGGTATCAGAAATGTACGTCAGTCTAGAATGTAGCCGACTGGTGAGGTAAATCACATTGTTCCACCATCTCTTGGATAGAACTCGTTGGGTCAATCTCCATGGCAAACAAATTATCGAACCCATTAACTTTGGTAGCGTCCTTGGAGAACTTCTGACCAAATGCATCCGAGAGATTATGTGCCGGATCTGTGGACTAAAAGTCCCAGACCGTATAAATTTAGGGCCCTGTCAGTCTGCCAAAAGGGCAACGTACTATCAAGAGCACCGACTGGCGGACTTTCGCGAGTTGAATAGCGAGAGAGCATGAGGTTGTGGTTTTCCCTATAAATCCAAAGACGAGTTACATAGAATTCAAGGCTCTTGGAATATTGTATCTCGACTTGCCTACACCACCCTTTCCACCTAGTTATGCGTCCAGGTGAGCAAGCTACGCAGCATCGGATAAGTGAGATAGAGACGTGCCGCAGAAAATCCACTTGAGAGAAGTTTGGTCAATGACGTTCTGCAGTGTTGGGGGTAGGAGATCCGTTGCCATTGTGCGTATTATGAGAGATGCAGTTGGGGATGTATGTAGACTTATGTAGACCGAGGTTATAATTACAATCGTGATCGATCACCGGGGCTGGACATTTGCTTTACACTACCATTAACTCCTGGAACTTCGTGGAAAGCAACCATGGCAGACGTCGTGGTTTTCAGAGGTATGTCTTTGACATTGCTCACGCGATCTCACAGAAGGTGATCAGATTCGGTTGACGTAGCGTTACAACTTGCCAATGAACAAAGGAACGCATATGGCTTGCGATACAATGATTTTACTCGTTATCGGTGGCCATAATACGATCATTTCATGAGCCTTTGACTGACGATGTCGAGCAGGAAACATTGTGCTAATCGCACCCATCGTCTGAGGTCTTCCTTGAAAATGACCCATGGCAAAGGGCGAGATTTCAAGAAACTTCCTCCGCTCAATCCAGATGTCATCAAGGACGGACAGTAAGTTATAGGCTATCTTTTCTACCCTAGCACCCGCTCACAACTCTTCGTTCAGTCTGCAGTTGCTGCTCCTGGAAGCGGAACGAGCATGGGCGCACTCCCAAGACCTCGTCGCAGATTCGTTAAAACCGAACAAGGCGGACATAGCAGCCACTCTGCGGCACAGTGCAACCGGTCGATTCCGTCGTGCTGTCAACTGGTCCACGCAACTGCTATCTCACTGCCAAGCTTTGCACGCATCCTCCCGCCTTTCCGCCGGAAATATTCTGGAAGTCACGATATATACTTTGATCTTGAACGGTCGATTCCTTCGCTACCGCGATGATTTTGAGGATGCATTAATCCAGCTGAGTGTCGCGCGGGGTCTGTTGGACGAGTTGGCTGCCAGGGCAACGACGAGTCGGGATCAGGCATTGGCGGTCTTGTTCGCCGACGAAATTGGGCCGGAGATAAGATATTGTGCGCATGAGCTGGGACGGGCGAAGTCATACGATATTGATGGCATTGTGATGGAGTTTGCGGCGAGGCATCGGAATGACGTGGTGGAGGGGTGTGATGCACTGATTGAGAAGTTGAAGTCGGAGAGCCAGAGCGGGCAGGTCAAGAAGAAGCTCGAGGAGTTGAACTGGGAGGGCAAACCTGTTCCTGTGCGGAATCCTGAGTTGGTGGACGTGCTGCTCAAGGTACAAGATGCGGAAGCTCGGCTCGAAATGCATAAAATCGCGCCTAGCGATAAACCGCACAAGGAGAGCAGGTCGAAGAAAGGGGTTGCTGCTTATGATGCTATCCTCCTGGCCCTGAGTGATGCTGAGGAGGTAGCACGCAAACTTGTGGAAGCACAACAAGTCAGTTGCACGGTTTACTCTTTATCTTCACCACCTCATGGCCCATGTAGATAAGCGGGTCGACGTCTGTCCCAGGCAGTGACGGGCGCGATATACATTTCGTCCACGCCTATGTCGTGTATCAGCTGCTCTCACGACGTATTCAACGCGATCTTCTGCTTGTCTCTGCTCTGCTCTTGACATCCAAAGCTTCTCATAGTACCAAGGAAATTGCTTCGACATCGAAGCACAAACAAGAACCTCTGGACAGCCGACTCTACCCCGCAGTGGTCAAGTTGCTGGACACAATCATTCAGAGCCTGAATCAGATGCGAACCCTCAGTATCGTTGATGACAACGCTGATCTTGCGTCTGCTGTGGAGGCAAGGGTTTCGTTCACGAAAGCCCGCAGGTTTGTTACTTTTTTGAACCCGAAACAAAGTGACTTATCCTGCTTTACTCGCAGATGCCTTTACTTAGCTCACTGTTACTCACCATTGAAAAGATACGCCGAGGCACTTACTCTTGTTCAACACGCCAACATCGCTGTCCGCGAAACTACATCAACCATCTCTATGATAGATATAGATCCGATATCCACTTCGAGTCCATGCTTCTTCCCGCTCAATGATACAGATATCAAGAAACTTGAGAGCAAGCTCACATCCGACAACCTTCAATTCAAGGGGAATTGGTTTGCATACAATGGCGGTTCCGCCAGTGCAGACGGGAAAATGTACCGGAAACCTCTGTTCTTCAACATCGCGCTCAATTATGTAGAGCTTGATATGGATCGATTGATGGAGCGCGCTGGCAAGAAACCCGTAGTTCCGCCGGTACGAGCCCAGCCTCTGCCGGAGAAGAAAACTGTTGCCAAGGCAAAGGCAGAGGAATTAAGACCTGCCACCCCCGAGCCGCAGGCACCTAGTCGTGTTGGGTTGACAAGTTTGCTGGGAGGCTGGTGGGGAAAGAGTTAGGAAAAGATTATTAGATATCATCGTTATGTATGTGTTAAACAAGAATGCAACAATAGCGACAGATTCATGAATAACTAAAGTAAAACAAAAGCCCCAATAATAAATGACGTTCAAGCCAGGAACTAGGATATAAGTAATGTAAGATCAAAGCGAAGGCCAAATAAACAAAGACGTACCTCTTCAGCTTGTTTATCTGAGATATTTGAGGTTCCGCCATATTTCTTAGCCTCCCCCATGCTGATCAAGCTGAGGCGGCGGCCAACGTCCTTTACCTGCGACCAGAACTCCAGATTCCCCGGCTGTGACGTACACTTGTCACGTAGGTCCTCAAGGAAGCTAGTAGATTAACAGTTAGACAATACAGAGTCCTGTAGGCCAAAGCTTACGCATTCCAGGCATCGATCTCATCCTCCTGACCAGGCAAGATAAATCAATATATGCATGAGTATAATGGTTCCTACAAAACCACGCACTTTGAGCGACGTATCCCTCAACGCTGTCATACATTCCAATAGCTCCTCACTCCTTCTTGACGAAAATGGTCGCATTACAATCTCCGTAATGACGACACCAAGGTCCTCAACCGCTTTTGTCACAACGTCACCTTGGACGAGGTTCTTCTTGAAATCAGCAAGCGGATAAGTAGATCCAATAATGCGACCAGGAGCACGGCCTGGATCGATCACAGGTGAGATTGAACGAGCGGGGGTGGGCAAGGGCACGTTCTTTGAACCGAAGGGCACGGGGGTGACTGGTTTCTTTGTATCGAGAAGCATCTCTTCGTCTTCGTCCTCAGTCTCACTATCGTCGGGGTTTGTGAGTGGTTTGGCTTTGGCTTTGGAAGAAGAGGGGGATGCTTCTGCGACTTGAATTTGGTTGTTGCGCAGACTTTCGTCTGGGTTTTTGCGGTCGAGGAGAAGTAGGGAGTCGTCGTCTTGGGCGTGGACGTGTCCGTCCTTGCGCGTCCTTGCGATTTTCTTGGGGACTAATAAGAAAAAGGACTATGTAGCTGTATTGAATGGTCGGGAGTGAGAAAAATACCTTCTTTCACCTTAAACGCGCTCTTGCACTCTTCGATCGCATCCCTGGCACGCTTGAGAACTCTTCTTGGTGTTTCGAAGTACTTGGTGAGCTCCGGGTGGGGTTGGGGTAGAGGATTAGTCGAGATGTCGGAAACAACGGCACAGTGGAACAAAGCTTGCTTCACTCTGTGGATTGCAGGGTTGTAGGATTGTAGGTTATCAAACCATGGATGACGATTCCTAAATTTGAAAACATTGGGTATGAACATCAACAATCAGCACGAGGAAAGCGCATATACCCAACCTCGTCTTTCTCGCCGGCCTCCATGAGGTCCAACGCATCGACGAATTGATCCATGGACTGAAGTTGGGTCTTCGTTGGGATGTAGGCGTGCTCAGTGATGGTTCCCCCCTTCTTTGAAACAAGGTTGTTAAGTGACGCAAAGGTATACTTACGCACGTCATCAGCAAATGGCATCTGGAAAGTTGAGATCTAATTCCAGACTACGTCCAGCAACTTGGACGAAACGGACCTGAGCCCAGATCAAGCAATCGACTTCGTCAAACACGACTGGGGACAAGACACCCATCTTGGGATCCATCCCATCCTTAGTCACCCACCGAGCGATAGCCATGACATTCTTCTCGTACATGGCTTGGACGATGGATGACAGGGCTACCTGCTGCTGTGCAGAGGATGGATCCGCCCAGACGTACTGAATTTCTCCAAGGCTAAGCTCGCGGCGGAACTGAGGTGGACACAATTAGCTAAAGGACACTGTGTATGAAGGTTGTACGGACATTCTTTGCGGGGAAGAAACCACAAATGTCAATCCCTTTCTTCGTGGGTAGCCGAGGGAATTGACCGTCGGGGCATGGGACATAGGTAGTGCCATACTTGAATCCCCTCACGAGCTGTTCCTTCTCAGCTTTTTCGAGCTGCTCCGCCTTTTCCTTCTCCCTTCTCTCTTTCTCACTTGCATCTCCTTCATCCAAAAGAAGGTCATCGTCATCCTCCATCTTCACATCTCCATCCTTGTCCTCCTCGTTTCTCCCACTCCTATCAACAAGATACTCTGTCCTCATTTTTAATTGAGCATATGTTGCCTTCGTTTCATCGCCTTTGCTTTGTGAGTCTGCCATCTCGTCCTCGTCGTCCAGCCTTTCACGAATGGCAAATTTCTTCCAGCCTTTGGGTCTGCTGAGAGCTGTGCATTTGCTGGTTTTTATGATTATCTCGAGAGCCTCGTCCGATTTTGTGTCGACGTCACCCAACCGCAAGACTGTGCCCATAAGTGTTGATTTTGTTTGCCTGACGTCTGGACGTGCGATTTCGCGCAGTGCTAGAGCGCATGTTCCAAGGACACCGGCTTTCAAGCTTGATGTCAACCTGTGGTAGAACTTCTCGTTTACTCGCTGAATGCAAGTTAATGGAATAGATTAGAATAGGGAGGAAGAAAAACACCTTGATATTTGATTTTTCAGGCTCGACATAAGGAAGTTCTTCGTCATCAAAGTCCACGCCACTGCAGTCGATAATAAGCGAATTTCAGGGCAAGAGTGGAGAAGGACGAACACGACGGTCAAGCTTATATCCAACGCGTCCATCTTGTGGACTGTGGCTTCCCAATCTTCTATTTCAATGGGACTCTCACCGTCGGTGATTATGACGATTTTGCGTGTCCAGGTCTTCTTGGATGCAAGGTATTCTGCCTGAGTTTCAGTCCCTACAATCAAGGCGTCGATTGCTGGAGGAGAAGGAAGAAGGTTTGAAGATGTATTGAAACAGGTAATGTTAATGTACGTACGATCACCTGAGACCTCTGAAGGCTCGAGAGCATCAAGTTTGGAAAGCGTAACGGCATTTGGTTGGCCAATGGGAATGTATTCATTGACGTTGTCATAACCGCCGTTCTTCTCATTGATGATGTTGTTAGTTTCTTCACAACATGAAAATCAGACAGAGTGAATGTAGGTGTTTTGCTCCTGACCTTCAGACCCGAAGACGATGACGCCACACTGGTCAGTCTTTCGCCCGTTGAATATCTGAATTAAGCAGATGGTTATTGATGTATAAGGACAACACGGAGCGTGTACCATTTCTTGTATTTTGAGCTTTACAAATTGCAACGCCCACTGGAGGTTGGTCATCTCTGTTGTTCGGCGTTCACCGTTTGGATCCGGGGGAAGGTCCACAGTTCTAAGTTTACTCATTGACGGGGAGGAGTCAATGAGGAACATTGTTACGGTATACTAGTAATATTGTTATTAGCAAGTAGAGAAAGTAAAGCAAGGATTCCAGACACGTACACCTGCACGTTCAGCAGCTGGCATGGTGGTCGGAATGGAAGACGCGACTTGTGGATATTAACCACGTGACTGTTGCGTTGTTCTCACGTTGTGAGTCATGAGTGACAATGTGACAGAAGTGTGACATTCTGCTGTCTCTTTTTGCGGCATTTTTGGATTTTGCGGACAAGTGGATCGCGCGGCTGGACGCGACTGATTTCAACAACGAAAAAAACATTTCAATTCAGAAAAAAAACATATCAGTTCACTCCGCTGCCTTTCTTCGATTCAATGTCGCTCCCCGTCGTGGGCAATGGCATTCAACAGCAACATGCCAGACTGGCTGCTCCACCGGATTTACAGCAATTGATCTTGGTATCTTCGCTTCTTTCCATGCCTCATGTTCTCTTCATCTTATTCGTATCTTTAGCGCGCCAACTTTTTGCGCAAGAACCCTCATGAACAAAAATCCCCAACGGAGCTCGAACAATTGCTCAAGTATATTCACGCTGTCGGCCAAAGTGAGCTTAACTAGTCAACCATATACCAAATTCTATTCACAATTCATTTCAAAGGCAGAGCCCAAGGCCAAGCTTCAAATATGACCCAACAGCAACCTCAGCCA
The DNA here is from genome assembly GCA_026075535.2 of Tricholoma matsutake. Taxonomy (NCBI): domain Eukaryota; kingdom Fungi; phylum Basidiomycota; class Agaricomycetes; order Agaricales; family Tricholomataceae; genus Tricholoma; species Tricholoma matsutake. The sequence continues at coordinate 5,134,999 of AP026540.1, read as the reverse complement.
ATGACAAATGGTCATATCCCACTCACCAATGGTTCCTCTCCCAACTCTATTACCTCTGGCCCTGTTCCAAACCAACCTAATCCCCCAACATCACAAACTCCCGTATCCTTTACAGGTGATCAAATAGGCGCCCTACGTGCTCAAATCCATGCCTTCAAGCTCATCACTCGTGGTCTTCCTGTCCCAGAGCAAGTACAACAAGCTATCCGCGTACCCAACAACGCAATCCCAGATCTTGAAAATCTTCTGCAGGGCCCTGATATATCTTCTAGAATCGTTGATGCTGCTGTCAAAGTCTCTAAGGGCGAGCCCTCCGCCAGTGCCACCGCACTCGTTGAGGAGTCTGTCAAAACGGAAGACCAAGACACCGCAACGGTGTCGTTCAATCCCGCTGACATGCCTAAAGGCCCTTTCTTAGAAGATGATGTAAACTCCGGAATATACCCCTACAATGCCTATCGCCACCCATTCTCCCACCTCAAGCGTAGCTCAGAGACGGATCCAACTCTCTTTGCCACTCGCCTCCAACGACTCATCATCCCCACCATCATGCCAGCAGGCCTCGATGCAAATCAGATCCTCAATGAACGTGAACGTTACATAGAAGCTCGGATTCAACAACGAATTCGCGAACTTGAAGCTATACCCTCGACGATGGGTGACGGAGCCTTCGATGACGGTTTCGACCCCGATCGTGGAATGAATGGGCAGAAGCAGAATGACAACAGTAACCCCCTTAAGCAACATGATAGCAACATCGATCATTTCAGTGCTCTTGTCCATCCAAGTCCAACCGTTCATGGAAAGCTCCGCGCCGTCATCGAGCTCAAATCCCTCCGTCTTCTCGACAAACAGCGTTCAATGAGGGCTCTTGTTGCAGAGCGCCTTAACCACGGCTCAATGCTTCCTCTCAACCGTCTTGACTTCCGCCGCGCTCGTAAGCCCACAATTCGCGATGCCCGAATGACAGAGCAACTCGAGCGCAAGCAGCGAGTCGATCGAGAGCGCCGCGCTAAACACAAGCATGTAGAACAGCTCGGTGTGATTTGCACTCATGGTCGGGAGGTTATCAGCGTAAACCGCGCCGCACAAGACCGAGTTATCAGGCTTGGGCGCGCGGTGCTCAACTTCCATGCACATACGGAGAAGGAGGAGCAGAAACGAATTGAGAGGATCTCAAAGGAACGTTTGAAAGCACTCAAGGCAGACGATGAGGAGGCGTACATGAAGCTCATCGACACCGCGAAGGATACTAGGATCACGCATTTGCTCCGACAGACCGATGCATATCTCGATTCGCTTGCTCAGGCTGTCGTTGCGCAGCAGAACGAGGGCGGCCCATCGATGGACCTGGGTTTCGAGCAGGAAGAAGGTCCCGCGACCGAGGCAACATTTGGCGCTCAGATTACCGATGAGCCTAATGAGGACAAGACAAAGGTGGATTATTATGCCGTTGCACACAGGATCTCTGAGAAAGTCACGAGACAACCGACTTTGCTCGTGGGTGGTACACTGAAGGAATACCAGCTGAAGGGGTTACAGTGGATGGTTAGTTTGTATAACAATAGGCTTAATGGTATCTTAGCAGATGAGATGGCGAGTGTTGTTCCTCTGCAAGTCGTGTTTTAATTGACATTTGCATTGTAGGGTCTCGGGAAGACAATCCAGACCATCTCACTGATAGCTTTCCTCATTGAAGTGAAGCGCCAGCGAGGGCCCTACCTCGTGGTTGTCCCTCTGTCCACCATGACGAACTGGTCTGGAGAGTTCGCCAAGTGGGCACCCGCTATCAAGGCAGTATCGTACAAAGGCAACCCAGCTCAGCGGCGGGCTCTTCAGGGTGATCTGCGCGTTGGCCAGTTCCAGGTGCTGTTGACGACATATGAATATATCATCAAGGATCGTCCGCACTTGAGTAAACTTAAATGGGTGCATATGATCATTGGTGAGTATATAGTTAGGTTTGGTGGCTAGTATGCTAAGTGATCCATGTCGTTTAGATGAGGGTCATCGTATGAAGAACACACAAAGTAAACTAGCTCAGACCCTCACCACATATTATCATTCCCGGTACCGCCTCATTCTTACAGGAACACCTTTGCAAAACAACCTTCCCGAACTGTGGGCTTTGCTCAACTTTGTGCTTCCCAAGATTTTCAACTCTGTCAAGTCTTTTGACGAATGGTTTAACACGCCCTTTGCCAACTCGGGTACTGGAGACAAGATAGAGCTCAACGAAGAAGAGGCGCTACTGATCATTCGTCGCCTACACAAGGTGCTGCGACCTTTCTTGCTAAGGAGGCTGAAGAAGGATGTAGAGAGTGAATTGCCAGATAAGGTCGAGAAGGTTATCAAAGTGAGGATGAGCGCACTTCAGAGCCAACTGTACAAGCAAATGAAGAAGCACAAGATGATTGCGGATGGGAAGGACAACAAGGGGTGAGTGCCTACGTCTCGATTCTGCTATCCGCCTGAGCCTTTGAACAGCAAATCTGGAGGTGTCAAAGGATTGAGTAATGAGCTCATGCAGCTTCGAAAGATTTGCCAGCACCCTTTCTTGTTCGAGAGTGTGGAAGATAAAGTCAGCCCCAGCGGTTTCATCGACGATAAACTTGTGCGCACATCTGGCAAGCTCGAATTACTCAATCGCATCCTCCCCAAGTTCTTCGCTACTGGTCATAGAGCGAGTCGACTATCCTTTGACTACTGTTGCATTATCTGATCCTGTGCAGGTGCTCATCTTTTTCCAAATGACGAAAGTCATGGACATCATGGAAGACTTCCTGAAGATGATGGGTTGGGCGTATCTTCGGTTAGATGGTGGCACGAAAACGGAAGAGCGCGCTTCGTTTGTGCAACTGTTCAATGCCAGGGACTCGGAGTACAAGGTGTTTATCTTGTCGACGAGGGCTGGTGGTTTGGGTCTGAACTTACAGACAGCTGATACAGTCATCATGTGAGTTATAGAATCATAGCTGGTAGCGTACGTGTTTGGCTGATCTTGCAACCGACTAGATTTGACAGCGATTGGTGAGTTAATGGCTCACGGCGGCTTACTTTGCAGTCTTAATATGTATCTGACACAGGAATCCTCATGCCGATCTACAAGCACAGGATCGCGCGCATCGTATTGGCCAGACTAGAGCCGTGCTCATCCTGCGATTCATCACCGAGAAAAGTGTTGAAGAGGCAATGTACCAGCGTGCTCGATACAAGCTAGACATCGACGACAAAGTCATTCAAGCTGGCCGTTTCGATAATAAATCTACACAAGAAGAACAGGAAGAGCTGCTTGTGAGTTGTTTCTGCTGGTTGTAGAGACTGTTCTGATATTAAATTTATCTAGCGTTCGATTCTTGAGGCTGATCAAGAGGAGGAAAATGAAGAGGCTGGTGACATGAATGATGATGAGCTTAATGCTTTGATCTCTCGCAGCGACGAAGAAGCTCTTGTTTACGCAGAAATGGATATCAAGAGAGAGCGAGAAGCGATGGAGAATTGGCGCGCCCAGGGCAAGCGGGGCAAGCCTCTTCCCTCACTTGTTCAACTAGAAGAGCTGCCAGAGTGTTATCAGACTGACGAGCCGTTTGAGGTTAAGGAGATAGATGAGACGGCAGAAGGCCGTGGTCAGCGCCGAAGAAACATTGTCAGCTATAATGATGGCCTCAGCGACGACGCGTGGGCTATGGTATGTTTTACTTTCCGCTGGAGCATGATCCCCAAGAAATTTACATCAATTCCAGGCTTTGGAGGAGGGAGAAGATCTCCAAGAGTTGACCGATCGAGCGCGAGAAAGGAAAGAAAGGCGGGTCGCGAACAAACTTCTCAAAGACGTAGAGATGTCTCGTCGGGGTACTCCTGCATCAGATGTCGACACGACTCGTGGACGGAAGGGCAAAAAAGGCAAGGGCAAGGCAACTGATTACGAGCCCAACGCCGGATCAAAACGGAAGCGTGGTATGAAGTCATTATCAGTCACACCTTCTGTTAACGGAGATGATGAGGAAGAACCTGACCAGGTAATAGTTTGCTCCATTATATTTGCAGTGCTTATGGAGATATTGTTAGGTGAAACGGCGGAAGACAAAATCAAACAATGGCGAGCTTCCTGCTAACGTTCGCGAGCAGATGAAGAAAGGGTTTGCAGAGTGTCATCGTGCAGTACTCGCATGTGAGGATGAGACTGGTAGAAAACGTTGTGAACTCTTCCGGGAACTACCTGACAAACGAGTAAGTACTTCTTTGGGTCAGGCAGGATCTTTACTGCTTACTGAACAGCGTCAAGGATTATCCCGACTATTACCAGTTGATCACACAACCCATCGCTATGTCTCATCTTAGAAAACGCGCCAACAGCGGTCATTATAAGACTGTGCAAGCATATCGAGATGACTGGAAACTCATGTTCAACAACGCCCGAACGTACAATCAGGAGGGTTCATGGGTGTACATTGACGCCGAAGAGATGGAGAAGGTGTTCAATGCTGCGTTTGAGCGAGTCTTTGTTGGTTCGGGGCTGCCAGGTGCCCCTGTCACCGGAACTGGTTCTGTGTCAGGTTCCTATGATTCAGCATTGACTCCCATGGATGAAGATGAACGTCTGCCACCAGCCAGGAGCAGGAGTGCTGGCCGTAAGCAGGTTATCAGTGATGAGGAATACCTGACACCTAGCGATGACGAATGAACCTTTTCCTTTTCACTACTTTATAAGGGCATTATTTTGTACATTTCTCGACCGTGACATTCGTGTATTTTTTGTGTTGTAAAGATAAATCATCTAATCGTCAATTGCTTTGCTTGCATAGCTCTCGAGCTCGGTGCAAAACTAATAACATCCTTGTTCTCAAGACAACTGTGTCAATGGGCGCATTGTAAGCGTCCATAAATGACCAAGAGTACCTGTATTGCTAAAGCTCCTGGATGTCGACTTAAACAACCCAAGTACGTAGGGAAAGCGTTCGACTAGCCCACTTGACCGTCGAGCCAGATATATATATATATATATATGAGTCAAGATTAGGCGAAGCAGAAACTTCTGTTTGACATGATACCCATGCTGTCATATACATATCGGTTTGGACACAGTTCATCGGCTGACAATTGCAGCAGATGTTGAGATATGATGGTATACGAATATGACTGATTGCGCAGGTTATATAAGTCACGCTGACAGCGCCAACACGCATCTCCATGTTTGGACAGAAGAAAGCTCCTAACATTATACGTAGACAGTAAGAGACACGATACTAGATAAACTTGTCTCAGACCAGCCCGACTTCTCCATGTCAAGAGTCATGATTTTGCAAACGGGAGAATAACTATATAACACAAAATACAACCACGAAAGCGAAGTGATAATTATATTATAACCACAAACGAGCCCCGGCATCGTCGCAATAGCACCTTGTGCACCAGCGGATGGAGGTCAACCCAGAACGGATGTAACGCATTCCTTTCGCCCGATAAACGTAGACCACACCTCTCATCGAACACGTTGCGGTTTGTAGTAATACAGTGAGAACTTATCGTATAATGAAAATGTACCCTGGTGCCCTCCTGAAGCAGACCACCCTCTCTACCAAAGGTGGATGGGTCCGCGGGGTCCAGTCGGAACTGATTCTACAGCGACGGAGCAGGCCGTCCAGAATTAAGCTTGTCTCGAACCGCATTATTTCTTCATTGACGATAGACTTTTGATAATATGATCAACACCTTGCGGTTCCAGAACCACTTTTGTCCCGTCACATCTTGCTTTGTTGGTGAATTCAGTGCATAGTTCATTAACGTCAATATCCTTGAACAAATTTAACATTCATATTCTTGTATCGCTCGGGAAAACGAACCTTGAATTGAGGATTCGATGTGATGCTTCGCCATGCCTTGAGGACTTCCACATTCTTATCGCTCAGTTGGGTTTTGGGGAACATTGTGCCCTCGCACATGATCATACTCCCTAGCATTGCATCAGTACTCTTCCTAATCTTCGGGGCGAAAGGCGAAGGTCCTTCATCTTCTATACGCTTCGCGAATTCTCCCTTGGTCTTCGGGCATTCTTTCTCGTTGTGAATCTCATGACCGATATCAGACTCGGACGATGAGCTATCCCGGTGAGTGTCGAACAAAGGGTCGGACACCGAGGACGAAGGCGACGAAGTGGAAGAAAAGGAGGGAGAGTGAGATGCAGCAATTGAGCTTGTATGATTAGCATGATGTGCCACGGGGCTTTCCGAGGCTGTGGAACTGGGCGGTAGGAACGGGTAATCGACTGGGCCACGTTGCATGTACCCTGCCAACAAATCATCTAACGATCCGTCGTGCGCACTGTTAGGTGTTGGCCACGATGTCAATCCGCTTAGGTCAAAATTTGAAAAGCTGTTAGAATCGGTGTTACTGCTTGGGGATGACTCTGTATCGAACGTCGATGCAAATGATATGAACATGGGGTTGCTTGCGATGGTTGTGTAGGGTGTATGGGCAGATAGGCCGGTGTTGGAGCCAAAGCCAAAGTCCATCTGCATGGCACCATCTGTCGCAGTTTGCTGTGGGCTATCATCCAGCAAGTTAAGGACAGCAGGATCAAAAGTAGTCAGTGAACTCCACTCGAGAGGATTTGCAAGGTTGGGTGATGTACGGGGAGAAGAAGCTACGGGAGAAGAAGCTAGGGGGCGAGATGTCGATGGAAATACAGGCGACTGGGAGGCGAATGAGGTCGAAGCTTGGGCCTTTTCGGGGCTATTGCCACTGGCGGATTTAGGTACAGAAAAAGTGAACGAGGACTGCTTGAGCGACAGATTCTCGTTCTGAAGTCGGGATAATAGATCACGCAGATTCTCGTTCTCAGATATAGCCTGTTCATTCTTGGCCTCCAGTGCAGCTACTTTGTCTTCCAACTAGGGGTGAGGACGATGAGTACTTGAAGATTGTGCACACGATATACAAAGGTCAGCCTACATCTTTAACATGTTTTTCTTTACGTTCCCTGAAGGCGCGCTGTGCGGCACGATTCTGTTCCTTGCGCTTCAACAATCGGGTCTCATCCTTGGGCTAAAGATATATTTTAAGAAGGTCCAAATTTGATACAGGACCAAGTACGTACAGGACCAGAAGTACCCGTGGACTTGCGCCTAGGAACTGTGATCGACTTTTTGCTGTTTGCTAGAGATAGGATACATATGACTTGTCAAGCTGAACCTTAGAACGAAAAGAGACTAACCAGTGTGTTGTGTCTTCTGACTAGGACCTCCTTCCATGCTATCGTCGCTGGCCTTTCGCTTAAGAGCAGGGTCAGCACCATCGTCGTTGGCAGGATCTGGACTGGGGCTGCTATCTTCGGAGGGAGGGGTCATGCTTGCAAGAGAATAGCGCGAGATGCTCTGTGGATTGACTGCATCTGGATAACTAAGATTGGAAGCACCCTCCGTAGGGAACTGTTTTTGAAGAAGAGCCAAGAAATCATCGTCTGCAAGCTGTGAGAAAGAAGAAGCATGAGAGAGATCCCAGAGAGGGGGATTATCTACGAAAGGCTCCATGATAGAGGTCGGATAGGATGAGGAGATGATGGTTTGAGGATATCGAGGAGTCGGGGACGACGTGGGGAGGAAGGAGGAAAGATTCTTTTGGGTCTCACTCTCTCATGACAAATCAGTCAACACAAAGTCACGACCCCTGAATTACGAGCCGACATTCAGTCCCAGCTTTCGACTATATGTCTCACAAAAAAAGATCTCTTCATGTTATATTCTATCAAGCTTTATTCAGAAAATCACATCTCCAACATACTTGGTGTGCCTCCGAACAAACGCCAAAACTTGGCAGGACACAACGGCAGATGAGGACGTCAGCTTCGGCACGGCAATCTTCCCTTCACCGACGTTGATCGCGAATTTCCAATGCAGAGAAGAACGGAGAATTGCTCACCCCGGGGCCCCAACTTAAGCTACCAGCATAGCTTCAAGTTTGCACTATGTGCACAATGTACATCATTCCAAAGCCCTTCCAATGCCTTGGCATCCACACATTATCAGATATCAATTATAACGATGGTTGCGACCGCCGATTTTCGGCCGAACGCGCAGCCGCCAAGATTACGGTCCTTCATCCTCGTAGACGTCGCTGACATAATCCCCCGCGTGCGTTCCCGTCGGGATATCAATTTCATGATCAGAAACAGTCAGAAACCTTATCAAAATGGAAACTGCCATATTCATTATACGATGCGTTGCTGTGAAAACGCGAGGCGATAGCTTTTATAATACAAATATCGAAAGGCGCATGCCGGGTATTAGAGACGTCCAGGGAACCAGGTATCCACGAGATGTGGCGAGAAGCATATGTGCTGGATGCCTGAAAGGAAAGTGTGATTGTGGCTAGAAGTTGACCAGAAAGATCACTGAGGGGTTCACTATTATTAAGTCTCGTTCATATCGATCCTAAATGAAATTAGTAGTACTCGATTTCGAGCTGTGCACGCGGGCCAGGAACACACGTTAATGATCGGAAATGAGTTTGACGCACAATGAGCAGACTCCTGACGACGTACAAATAGAAACGCCACATCCCGAGGCCATATGATATTAAGTCCGACTGGATTGTATAGGCCGGCGTTTAGATCCTCAAATAGGTATCGAAGACGCGCCATCTCCTGAACAACCGGCCCATGAGTACATCATAGTAGACGCGGCCAGCCTGGCGTTTTTACCTTGTCATAATGCGACGTCAAAAAAAGCTTGGATAGTTGAAGACTGAACACAGCTAGCATGTTGTCCATAAATGAATGGTGAAGGCTGTGTGCAGAAATGAGAAGCTCGTTGATGGCGTTAATGGATTCCAGGAACTGGGTGGGGTTAATCTATCGCTCCATTATTACATAGTCATGGCAAACGGACAAACACCATACGTACTCGACCCTCAAGTTCAAGCGGGTAGATCGGGGCAAACTGTGTAAGCTCGCCGCCAGTGTAATCTCGTTCTATTCGAATGATCTCTCGAGGATGGTGTACGCCTATTTGACCGGTTGGAGGGGTACCGAATGCTGAATCTGAAGGGGGAGGTCCGAAATAATACGACGATTTGGGTATCAACGGGCGGGCAAGCCTACCACACAACGTTCGGACATGAATAAAATCAATTTTCTCAGTACGCACCTTGCACTTTGAACACCGGAAAACTTCTGAGCTCCTACAGAGTAGAAACCTCGGGGGTCTTCGCGACTCTCCTCATTCGGGGAGTCTACTATCTCCCAAGGCTGAGGAGAGGGCGGTTTGAAGTCTAAACGAAGATGGGAGGCACGCTTGGAAGCAACATGGGACGGCTTCGTGTCCATGTCGGGATAAAGAGCATGACCATTTGAGTTTACAACGTCCAATTCCTCCTCTACTATTGTCACGTCCTGTTCCTCCTTCGGGTCAGTCGAGAAATGTGTGGGTCGAGGGTTGCGAAGTGGATCGGAATGTACAATGCCTTCCTCTGCAAATTCGCCATCTACAATCCTCGGCTGTCTTTTGATAGGTTGAGATGCCTCTTGTTTCTCTACATTATCTTCTACACCTGCAACCATAGTCTGCTCCTGCAAAACTATAGATTCGTTCGAGGAGAGCCTATGCCCTGCGATGTTCGTTGTGTCGTCTACAGGTGCGTGCAGCGCAGTTGCCTGCAATGAGTGTCCAATTTCCTGTGCATCTGGAACATCAGCTTGGCTGTAAGGCTGTATGGGTCCAGCTTCGGTGTGTTCAGGTTCTGAAATCATGACATCGACATAAGCAGAACGAGGTGTGTGAGGACAGGTGAGGACTCAAAAATTTTGACCAGATTTTTTCCACGAAATCCAAACGTGCAACTTGAACAAAATTATACACATACTCAGTTTATGCAACGACCATCTCAATGACTGCTACAACATGTCCTTGTCCTCTGCTGACATCGCCAAACAACTAGCTTTTCTGGGATTAAACTTCTCCAAGCTTCAGGTATCAATTGTTCTCGGTGGTTATTACTCTGGTTCGACTGCTATTCCCAGGTGCTCGTGACGGCACATGCAAAATCCCTGTCTGAAAGTTCTCGCACAATGAGATGCTCCACATCGGACCGATGTCTTCTACTAGTGTCTTGCCGTGACAAGCATTAAAGTAGCGAATTGCCCCCTGTCGCGGGACTCAGCACCCGTGCAACACGGTCTTTTTATTTATACCATGGATGATTCGATGGCTTCGAATCAGTCGGATGATGCCTACGACAGAGGGATCAACAGGTGGAGCAAGATCCATCTACTGCTAGCAAGAAGAGCCAATGGTATCGTCATTGGAGGCCAATCAAGAAAGGTCGTGCTGGGGGTGCTTCATGAAGGGGGGCCTCGTGTATCCATGCCAAGTACAAAGATCGACTTCAGAGATGGTTACAGTTAGCGCCCAGCTATCACGCAATATCCGCTTCGAATCTTTCTTGCCGCCGGGATTGCAGAAGTTATTTATCGCACTACACCGCGTGGCATCAGTCGATCTTGAATACTTCTTTTGTTTGTATCCATTGTCCTTTGACCAGAACAGGAGATCAAATTCAGGGATTGTACAGTTGTCGATGTTTGCCGGCTTTGTTTTTTTTTTGCCACCGAGCTTCGGCGCAGCGGAGAAGATCAATGAATGACTGACCGAGCATGTGGGCATTGTACGGATCAGTTTTAGAGCCAACTTTCACTAGTCAGCAGAGATCACGGACAGATTGCTACCATCCTGACACCCTGGGTCCCTGTTGCACTTGGGTTATTCACGCGTCCTGTGAAGACCGCTCGATCAACTGATGTGTACAAATACATAAGAAGGCATCTCATCTCAACCGTGGTGGCTCTACTGAATGAATTTGCGATGCATACAAGTCGTACAACAGGAAATCAATGATTTGAGGAAGATTCATATACATTCAAAATGTGGGTGAAAGAAAGATAATAGGGAGACAAGAGCATAACACATTTTTGTGACGAAATCACGGAAAGCCAAGTCAGCACGTCTAAGGGCCTGGATCCTTCTTCTCTGAAGATGGTGAAGGGGTATGCTTTACAGGTGGTGACCTCGAAGAAGCACCTTCTGACCCCTTGGTGCGTGATGGTGGCGAAGTCGAACGATGCCCATCAACTTGCATTCTCTCATCGCGATCTCGATCAGTCGGAGAATGGACGGTGGAGGGTGGTGACAACGTGGCAATCGGGGGCAGCGCGATCGGACCTGAAGTACTACCATGTGACGACAACCCCGCTCCAACAGGCCGAGGATGTGGGGGTAAGACTGCAGGCAGAGGTGGACTTGGTGGCGGATACGGATCAAGGGGCTGCCGCGCTTCAGGCGAATGAGACGTTGGCTGGGTTCTGAAGGGAATAGGCGATGGTCGCGAGGAAGGAAGCGGAGTACCCCTACCACCTGTCGGGGAAGATACGCGACGCTTGACACCATCCATTCTGGAACGCTTGTTATCCAATACATCCTCTGGGCCTGGACTAAGAGGTCGTTTGAGAGAAGCTGGTGGCATGGGGGGTGATACATGGCTTCTGGTCGAGGAAACAGAATTGCGGTGGGGTGCAGGTCGAGGAGATGGATCGCTGTGCCTGCTACCGGAGGGAGAGTGAGAGGGATCAGCAGCCAAGTCTGGCGCACGATACGACGCGAGACTCATTAGTGCATCAGTAACTCCCTCGTCATAGTCCTCGTCAACGACTCTAGCAGGAGGGTGTGGAGTCGCACTGGTAGGCGATGGCTGTACTGAACGAGAAGACCCAGAACCATTTGAGCTGACCTCGGGAGATCCAGGTCCTTTTGGATATCCATGTAGCTTGAAAGATCCAGGAAGATTAGATGGGCCTGCTCGGTCCGTACTGTACGACTTCGGAGTCTCTGACCCATTTTGTTCTTCCTTAGAACGCTTGGATGGAGCTCTCCGTTTCCTCTCCCTTTTCGGGGGTCCGTCCTGGGCGGGGGCGGGAAGTTGTTCGGGTTCCTTGTCCTTTGCGGGCCGGCGACGTCGCTCCTTTGATTCAGATAAGCGTGGACTCTCCGACTCCCGAGTACTGCTTGCAACAACGATATGCGCAGGGTTGCGAGTAGAGTTTCGAAGCCCTTCCGGAGATCCGGCATAATTGCGGGTGTCGGGTCGCGGCTCAGTCTCGTAATCCCGTGTTTCGCGAGCATCATATCGTGGGTCATATCGGCGACCTGCGTGTTCTGAGTGCGAGGGAGGTGGAGGTGGAGGTGAAACCCTGCCCGGGACAGCATGGGTAGTTGAAGCAGGTACGGGAGCCTTATTTTCCCAATATCGAGTAGGGTGCGATCGTGGAGATGGCTCCGGGGGAGAGTGTGGTCGATGACTGCCGGGAACTGGCGATCTTGGGGAGTAGAAAGGAGGAGGTTGTTGTGACGCGTGTTGCGGCGGATATTCGACGCCGTGCCTCGGACGTCGCTCTCCCTCACCACGATGTTCAGCGGGCACATGACGACGATCCCAAATGCCATCTATATCGACAGAGCGGCTAGTTTCGTGCCTACCTGGATAAGAGCGCGGAGAGCGCTGTGAGGGCACAGCACTCGGCTGGGCTGGGCCGACAGGTTGACGAGGAGGGTAGCTTTGGAACGGTGGCGGTGGCGGGGAACGCGCACGGCTCATGTGATGAACATGCGGTGACGGGGATCGGGTTGATGGTCGAGGTCGAGTGAAGTAGGATTCTTGGTGATGAGTGTGAACATCGGTCCTCAGCTCCTCAACACGAGCTTGTTGCTGTGGGATGGGATGCTGGAGAAGAAGGTTTTGGTGACCAAGAGGACCACGGCTGGGTGGCTCTCGGGGAACACCAGGATAGTCTCGGCCATGAGGACGATCGACTTCCATTGGCGCCAACGGTGTATGAGATGGTACATGACGAGCTTCATCGAGTACAACGGGAGGAGGCGGTCCACCCCTGAATGGACCTGGAGATGAGCGACTTGGGCCGACTTGAGAAGGTGGAGGCAGCGCAATCTCATTCGAAGGACCTCTAGAGTCAGTCCGAAATACGGGGCGATGAGACGAAGACTGCAGCAATAATGGTGGCCCAGTCAATGTGTGGGGAGGTACCACGGCACTAGCATATGCAGTCGGGTGGACATCTTGCGGACCAGGAGCGGCTGGCAATTGGCCCCCTGTGGCCTGCGCAGTCTTGAGAAGCTGTAGGCGCTGAGAGATTGCAGGGTTGCTAGGATCTAGCTCGCTTGCCCGTGCATAGGCATCAATGGCATCAGAAATCTGATTATTGCAACTTTCGTAAAGACTGCCGAGATCAAACCATACTTCGGAGATGTAAGGGTTGATGCGGATAGCCCGTGAATAGGCGTCGAGAGCATCTCGGAACTGGTTGATTTGGAAATATAAAACCCCAATAGAGCACCAAAACGTCGGATTGCGGCCATCTCGATAAACAGCCTGTTGGTAAGCTTCGTACGCCTTGTTGTATTTTTGGCCTGCCATATATGCTCGACCGAGTAAATACCAACTTTGGGCATCTGATGGATCTGTAAAAATGATCAATGTCTTTGATTGAGCAGCATTTGATATAATCTCACCAGCCTCTAGACTCTTAGTGAGATACTGAATGGCAAGATCTTGATTCTGGAAGGTTGAACCATCTTGATGATACAACCAGCCAAGCTGTTGAAGGACTTTTGCGTGCCCTGGGTTGTCTGCAACGACACGCTCGTAGGCGTCTTTTGCACGAACATGCTAAGTCATCGGGGTCAAGGAGAATGGCAAAAATTGAAAGAACGAGGAAGGCTTACATCTTTCTGCTGTTCAAAAACATGACCAATCTGGAACCAGATGTCTGCATGAGCCAGAGGGCTGGGCGGACTCCGCAGGATGCGATCGAAACAAGCAAGAGACTCGTCATACTTTCCCTGTTGTTTGTAGATGATTCCTAGACGAAATAGGATTTCGTTAGTCTTGTCGAAGTCTAATTCTTTATCAATCAATCAAGACGACGGTCGGATGTGAAGAAGAGAGAGAGTGAACTGACCGCCATCCATTCTTAGGACAGAAGAGAAGGCTTCTTCGGCATGATCGAGGGAACCATACCGATCATAAAGAATTCCAATTCCGTACCAGAGTTTAGGGTCCTCCTTGTGACAAGTGTAGGAGTAAGGGACATGAAAAGGATGGTAAAGTGTAAGAGAAGAGGATACCTTTGGGTTGGGAAGCAGGTAGAGAGCTTGTTGGTATGCGGAATAAGCCTTCTGAAGGTCATCCTGCATGAGGTAACAGTGACCTAATAAGAAGTAGAAGATGAAGGATAAGAAGAGGAGATTGTAGAAAAAGGACAAACCCAAGGCGCTCCAGACTTCACCATTGTCTTCTTGAAGACCAAGTACACGTTGAAAGTAATCAACTGCCTAAAAACGTCATGAGATCGAGATCTTAAGATGACAAGCACGGCCACGGCGATCCGCATTTATCCGCGGAGGTTATGCAAAAAAGTGAAGCTTACCTTGGAATAATTTTCCTTGATCCGAGCAATGCCTGCCACTTGGGTAAGGCCAGACAGGGACATCGGGTTGTGCCGCAACGCATTTTCATATGCGGATAAGGCATGTTCAAGGTCACCCATTTGCTCGGCAACCCGTCCTGAACAGGAATAAAAAATAAAAATAAAATAAAATAAGTTGTGGTTGCACAGCATTGGGTACAACGAGCATCGGTAACTTACCTATCAAAAGCCACGTCTGCTCATTTGCAATATTCAATTTATGGATTATTGAAGGTGTGGCAGTTACTCCATTGGGAATAGCGGTGTTCGCACCAGCAGGGGATACAATTGCGTTGGAACCATTTGACAGGGCACCAGGAGTTGAAGGAATGGTATTAGCAGCACCATTCAAGTGTGGATGAGGATGTGTATGAGTAGTTGGAGTAGAATCGTGTGGACGGTCCCGCTCCTGTTGGCGGGGCAAGTGACGAAGGGACATTGTTGGATGATGGGGGGAAGGAGCAAAAGGAATCAAGAAAATAAGCGGCGTGGTGATATATATAATGGACGGGAAAAGATATCAGGGTCCAACAACCGGCTCCCCTCGCACGATCATGGCGATCAAGTGGAAGAAAGAGATTCCATCTTAATAGCAAGCCAAAGTTTAAGATGTCAGTTTAATGTCTAGCCGCGTGCCGAAACAGATTGTTTCCGCTCCAAATCTAAGATTCCGTTGTCACCGCACAGCCACCCGGCCCTTGGCACCTTTAAATCTTTTCAACGGAGCCTTATCGGATTAAATAAATCCAAGGTACGATCTTATCAAATCGGCGATGCATGTCCTCTGCCTGCCTCATTTTGTTTTTTTCGATCGCATATGTCTATTCCGTTATCTCGGAGAGAGTCTCCTCCCCTTTGCGCCGCCGATCAAGGCTTAGACTACGCGAGGGCAGGGTCGACGGCCTTGTACTATCTTCCATTTCTCAAATCTCCACAGCAACTTCACATGTTCCTGATCTTCAAATATATCCCCAACGTAAACCTCACGCCATGTGGCACAGGTTTACCCTCAGCTTTTCAATAGATCTGCGCTATATTCCCGATATCACCAAAGCGGACTTCCGACACGAGGTGGAAACTCGTAGAAACCTGAATAAGAATTCCCCGGTCCTCACACTTCTTCCATTTAGGGGCTTTACGGCTCAGGAAATCCATATCCACATGAGAACTTGGGCCTTCACCAAATGGGGCTCGACTTTTTCGCAGTTTTACCTATACAGTATAGCTGGCGGCGATACACTATACACCGGCACTAAACCGACAAACACCGAACTGATTCATCATTGATCAACCGCAACCCTACTTCTCGTGACAAAACCGATTCACACTAACTCCCTGAATCTGATAACCCTGCATTCGTTCCCGCCGAGAGGGGCTTAGCAGGGATTATACCGATATCTCGATTCAGGCGACGTTAGCCGATCAGAGCTGCCGATTACTTTGATGTCATCCTATATGTTCATCATGTAAATATGTATATGAAACTTGTATATAGTCTTTGCAAATTTAGGCTCAGATCATCTCCGCTTCAATTCCTCAATTTCAGTACCTTTCAGCGCCACACTTCTGCCCGTCAAAAACAAAGCGGGATCACAGTATGACTCGTAAGTGTCGTCTTAAGCACTTCTACGAGTCTGGTTCGATTCACTGAAGGTGGTTTATCCGTTGGCATCTAGGAGGAAATCAGCGAGATCAGGATCGTCTGAAATCTCAGAAGAAAGCTGCTACCAATGCTAAGAAACCTAAGGAAAGTGCTTCAAGCTTAGCGAAACGAAAGGAAGCGTAAGTATACTCTTTGTCGGATATACTCGAAGCGTTTGACTGCGGTCAATCAGAGATGCCGAGATATTGAGAGCAAAGCAGAAGGTACAGTTCACATCATCCACTTGGGAATTGGCTATGAGCTTGATCAGTGTACCTTAGAAGAAAGACGAAGAAAAAGTGGCAGCAACTGTTGGTTTGAAATAACATACGCTTTCGCAAGATCACTTGGATCTTGCGGGCTATCTCGATTTTATAAATAAGTATAGGATGGTGGATCTTTTACGGTAATGAATGCCAGGGACGCCACATTTTAGAGTTGTCAAGTTATCTCAGAAAATGAAAAGCAGAAGCCAGGAGCTGGCGTGGGAGGGTGCCTTGTGGTACGACTGACGCACAACGTTGTCAGGAATGATTTGCTCATATATAATGACCGGCCTCCGGCGCCCAAGCATCCACATGGTGGACATTTGATAGCAAAACTTTGTGGGGCCACGCGACATCGAAAATCATCCACACACCGACGTATGCAATGGTCCAACCCTCCAACCGCAGGTGGAAGAAACATAAGATCTCTTGCGGCAGGTTATCGGCATACTTGAAAGATGGGTACATAGTTGCCATGCGTTGCAGAAAATAGAATAGGTACCTGTTCCTTAAGCTTTGATCAGATGATACCGACAACTGGCATTGCGTGTTTCGATGTGACGCACTCAGCCAATCGCCTGGTTCATCGAGTCACGTCCAAAGTAATCCATCTCCACAATCTTTCCTTGACCTGCGGCAAAATTATTAAATCCAAACGCGTCATTAGAAACCCAACCCTTCTGAAATCATGCGGTCGACGTTGCCGACGCGCATGACGTTAAATTCCAGTCAAGCGACGCCAAGAACTTGCTGTCATTGACGGACTAGGCAATAGATACCCAACGTATGGGACCCTCGCATTGGTACTGTAAGTCTTGGAATTAAATGTACGTTATGACGACATGACGGAACAAGAACGCCTCACCATCCCATGGACCATACATTCATGTGAAATCAGAGGAATCTGATCATTATAAACTAGACATTGGGTGAAGTACTCGCATGCAATATAGGAAAAACGAATGTTGCCGAGGGGTGGAAAACGCCCAAGGACATCATTTTACTTTAATAGCTCCCCCCTCTAGTCGTCGCCTTCTAGTTGGTGTTTGGAAATCTTCGTCGACGAATCTTTGTTGACGGCCCCAACTAGGAGTAGGTGCTGGAGAAAGGAAGCCACCGAAATGATGTGGGGGATACGAAGTGGCAGTTGGAAATGGCTGCTGTTGCGTAGGCTCTATGGGGATAGGATGGTAGCGGGCACGGTAGAGAGAAAGAAGCGAGTTGATGAAGACTGTCAAGAATGACAAGGAAGTCAATGTGAATACCTTTGCAGAAAGCATAATCCATGTGATCAGCAATGTTACTCATGCATTGTAAAGATACTTTACCAGCGCCTTCCAACTGATTGGTTCAATAAACCCATTCACCACTTCAGCTATCAGCTCGGCACCGACCTTTGCACGCCCAATAATAGCAGGGTCACGATTCATGCATGTCTCCCAGTTACCGCATTGCTGAATCATGGCAGGAATAGGGTTAGAAGCACACAGGTTGGTCTTATACTGTAATGCGCAGATGGCAATTTCCTGCACTATGTCTGTAGGTATACTTAGTTTTATGATGGGTGCTACACACAAGGAGTAACGCACCCATAGAATACTCAGATATGCGGTGTTCTACGTCTCCTTGTACAGTGACAATGAACTGCACCACGAGATACAAAAATAGAAGAATCAGTGATAAATTGAAGCCAAATTGGAGATATCTGGATAAAGTGAGTTATTACCACATCTTGTAAAGTTAAGAAACACACCCCAGTAGGACATATGGCAAGTCAGATCGGTGAGATGATGTTGCTGGTAAGTTGAGCGTGTAGTGGTTTGATGTAGTTTGAGTCAACGGACGAAGTGCCAGCTTGGCTGCGTCGTCGTCGCTATCAAAGCGGTCTGGGTCACTAATTTCTCCCTCCTCTGCTGGTCTTTTGAATATCCTTGGATCACGAGACTTTTGTCGTGAATTGTAAACCCGTCTCATTGCTCCTGGTGCTATCGCTCGTCCAGGGTCAACTTTCCTTTCCTCAACCCTTTGTGGACTTATATCTGCCATGTCCACATCTTTGAGCTCTTCCTTGAAAGACGTCTTTGGGAAAGCCTTTTCGGGCGAGAAAAACGGCGGAGGTGCCCAATGAGGAGGTTGTGAAGTGCTGGGAGTCGTATTGAACATGAAAGGGACATTTTGGTTGGACCCAAAGATTGGTGTTTGGGGTGTGCCGAGCGCAGATGGTGTCACAGTTTTCAGCTCGTCGTGTGGCCCTAATGATTGTATCAGTCCCAGCAAGTTATGTATGTACGAGTGACTTCAACTTTTTCGAGGAGTACTTGGATTATCAGCCGCCCAAGAGGGTTTAATCTCGAGGCGATTCGTCCACTGAAAGTCCATTGGGGCTTCTGTGCCTCTTGAACTTGACATTATACACGAATCGAGAGGCAAGAGAAATATTTGCGGACTCTGTAATCAACCAAAGTCCAGACGTGTTGGTCACATGGCTTGAACCCTACTAAACCCATATCATATAATGGCCTCTGCGTTCGCACTTCGTTCCGCCGCTCACTCAATACGACTTCCAGCAGTAACTGTGCTAAAGCGCAGATTCCATCCACTTGCCGGACAGTCAATTCAGGACATCCAGCAGAAGTGGTCAGTTCCACCATCTGCGAACCTTGTGCCGATTGTGATAGAACAGACGGTGAGGTTTCTCCCATCTGGCTTAATGTTCGCTAAAGCTTCTGCATCATAGGGCAGAGGAGAGCGCTCATACGACATATTCTCGCGTCTTCTCCGTGAGCGTGTTATCATGCTTCATGGTCCTGTGCGTTTCTGAAACTGGTTGGTTGATCTATAACTAATGTCTTGGCAATATGCAGATACGAGACTCGGATGCGACGCTTGTTGTTGCTCAGCTTCTTTTCCTAGAAGCCGAGGAAACGTCCAAGCCTATTCATATTTATATCAACTCACCTGGCGGGAGTGTGACAGCTGGGTTGGCGATATATGACACAGTACGTGTTCCAGATACACAAGCCTAAGGATTTTGCAACCGTACTGAACTCCTTAGATGCAGGTGGACTAAATGCTGCACCCCGCTTTTTTTTGCAATCTAACTTGATCACCGAACCAGTATGTTTCTTCCCCCATATATACTTATGGTTTGGGTTTGGCCGCCTCGATGGGATCTCTTCTTCTCGCCGCTGGAGAGAAAGGGAATCGACATTGTCTTCCAAATGCAAGCATCATGATTCACCGTGTGTGATTGGTTTTGATGCGCGGCTGTGGATGCTGATAGTTCGACAGAGCCGTCTGGGGGTGCCACAGGCCAAGCTTCTGATATCGCTATACATGCCAAAGAAATCCTCAGGGTGAGGCAGGTGTTGACAAGCATTTACCAGCGACATTGTGCCAAAGAGGGAGAAAGTCAGGCTGACGGAATTGCACGGTTCGGTACGTGGATATTTGCGCTCAGGGATTAAAGATTTACTTGTGTGTATCTACAGAGCAGGCTTTAGAGCGGGACTATTATATGACTGGTTCGTTGACGGTAGATTTTTATCGTGTCGACCGGTGCTGAACAAATACTTAGCACAGGAAGCCATGAACTTCGGCATTGTAGACGGCATACTTGAAAAGAGACCGATACTAGAGACGTGACGAGTCATTATATTGGTCACGTGCTGTTCGCTATGTTTCTATAACATTTTATCATTATAACCGATAATGGATTTGCATTCCATCAAATTTCTGGCAGGTGTCGACTATCCACGTTGTAGTCTGTCATACACTTAAATGACGAATCTCGCAGTCTATGGCCGTCTATGAACATCGAACGACACCTTATTCATTTAGCTGTGCAGATCTGATCGATATCGTTTTACTCCATGTGAACTTCCGCAGCTTGCTATACATACGAGCACCGATTTCGATTGTCATTTCTTATACATATGTTCAATCAGAATGTACTGTGGATGGGGTTAACTTGACTTGGTATATTAATGCAGAGAGAGCGGAACTTCTATAGCCTACCCTACCACGCCACCGCCATGTGTTAGTGACCTGTGCTTCCCTCCAGACAGATGATCATGGAAGGTGTGTACATCTAACCATGGTCTTCGTTTTCTAAATGTCACTTGATCTTCTTTGGGCAAACTCAAGGCAAACTGCCTCGTATCGCCGATCGGGAACAGTTTGCCCCAAGTTTGCCTGTGAACATTGCGAACTATGAAATCTATTCTATCTATCTATTGCTTGCCTAGAGTCGCCCGTCGGACTCCATCGACTTACAATCGTGACATATCAATGCGTTTTGTAGCGCCCCATGGCCGATAAGTTTGTTCTATGAGACTATCGCGACATCGAGTCTGTACTTTGGACGTTGCGATTCGCCAAGTACCGCGACATAAATGCTGGCTTAATATCGATGATATATGGCATTCGAAAAGAAAGCATCGATAGAGGACAACTGGCGATAAGGCAGGCCCCAAATCCTTGTCGAATGAAGGCAGCGAACCTGCGAAAGATGGAGAACTTCAACAAAGAGACCAGTGACTGGGTACTTCGTTTCGATATCATTCCCGTAAGTGATAGAACGGCTTCAATTACATAACATTTGCAGCTGGCAATGGTAACTACCTCCGGGGTCCATTAAACAAAGTCTCATCCACCCACCCTCCATTATGAGGCCCATGATTTCCAGCCGGTAATCGGTTATGTATTGGGCTAAAGAAATAATCAATCGACGATGGAAATGAACGGTACTTCCAACTTACTTGGTTTGTAGGAAGGACGGCGTGCGAGGAGGCACACCCGTAACATACTCGCCATGCCTATCGATGCTTTCGAGTCTTTCATGTTGCGACTTCAGGAATGTGGGGCCTGGTATCGTTGAAATGACAGGTTTCCCCCTCCCACGACAACACCGTGCAATCGCTTTAAGGACACCGTAATTAGGAAGCATTTTACACGCAGGGAAAATACAGAAACGTACATCTGGCGATGGCCCATAAGATGAGAAGGGCAATAATACCGACAACAACCGTAACGGGTATAGAAATTTGAAGATTCTGGGTATACCACGCCTATGCCAAGTACGATCCATGAGCACAGACGAGGCAGGAGATCGAGAGGGAAGATACCTTCGCTGTATCCAAGAAGCCTGACGATTGACATTTACCAGAAAGACAAGTTCCCCCATATCCTGTGCGATGTGATGGCCATGATTAGAAAAGATAAAGCCTGTGAAAGATCTGAGTATACCACAAGGCGATCCATCGATGAGCAGGGAGGTCAGGGCAACACATTGATTGACTTTCGTCGGATCTTGACAAGACAGCTGGCATGAAGTGTCTCCGCGGCTCGGGCAAGCATCCTTGAGTCCCATCGATGCACCAACCGTCTGACATTGCACTGGAACACTGATGAGACTGTGCACACCGAAATCCAAGAAAGGAAACTCACAAGCTATTGATGTACACTGCCCACTTGCACATTTAAGATTGTTATTCCCGCAGCTTTGTCCTAAATAGTTGGATAACGATGAAACGATATTTGGCAGGTCAAAGAACTTCGCGAAATACCATTGGGGGCTGTCACATCTGCCGGGCACGAGGAAGAGTTTCCTGTACACGTCTCCGCTGTGTCACACTTACTGTCTCTTGAGGGACGGCAAACTTGTGTGACTGGCGCGAAGGAACACTGACCAGTGCAGCAAGGGCTGCTTTGTGGGTCACACACCGCATTATTCTTGAATTTGCATGTGGTCGAATCACAACAGGCCGAAACCACGCCTTTCCCAGGGTCACAGTCCTCGCCCTTCTCAACAATGCCATTGCCGCACATCTGGAGAGAGATGGTTTGGCGACTTGGGTCCGGATCAACAAGACATGTGGTGTTCGTCTTGCTACCCGCCACCCCTGTCATGAGCGAGCCTGAAATTAGGATAGATTAGAATAGGGACGACGACGACAGAGACTGCAACCGACAGATGTTTCCCAGACTGCAAGGAGAAAATACGGTTTCTCCTATTTCTGCAACAGGGCTCATGATGAACTGGGCATTGGCATTACATGTTGAGGAACTCAGCGGGCAACATGACCCTGATGAAGTACAACCGTCGGCGCACTGATATGAATATTATTGGGGAAAGTTGTGGTAAGACTGTTAAAAAGCTTACATCATGCTTCCATGAACGACCAATGAGGATCATTAAAGCAAAACAAACTGAAAGAATGACTTACAATGGCACCAAAATTGTGGCCAGTCTCATGTGCGACAACTTGCCACTCTGTCCGACCTGCGGTAGAAACAGCAGTACCTGAAACCACGGAAGGTGCATTCCCAAAAGCCTCTTGCTGGCATCTAGTCGCCTCAAATGAGAACGGAACACCATGCATAGGCATGCTGGTAAACGCACAATGTTGCTAGCCATGCAATGCCGACTTCTGAGCCGGTCGGACAACCGCTCATGAGATGCCAAAGGCCAGAGCCATCAGAGCCTTTGTTGCCTCTCCACTGAGAGAATAAAGAGAGGCGAGAATCCAAATATGCACCACTACAAGGAACATTCCATGCACGCCCAGGGTCTGGAGTGGATGGGCAACTGATACGCATATATTTCAAAAAAGTATATGGATGTGAGTTAAAAATCTTGCCTCGGGTCCTGGACTTGGAGCTCCACAATTCCAAGACTAACATTGAATGAAGTCTGCAGACATATGTCAGGAAGACTAATAACAATAAGCAGATACAACTTGACTTTGTACAGAGCGCTCGCAGAGTTCCAGTTGGTCAAGATCTGTTTGGTGGCATTGTCTTGTGACCCGTACTTCGATGTATAGGCGCAATCAGCAGCGACACCCATATAAACCTGAATGCAAATTCATTAAGAATGCCTCAGACTAGGCTAAAAGATACGCACAACTTTCTGCGTGTTGGGACATCCAGCAGAGGAACCAATGTCATTAATAAAACTATGTGGCTTCTGGATGAGACAGGCATAGATGTCAAGAGAAAGACGAACTTTGTGTTCATTCCACCATATCCTGCCCCAACATCATCGCGACGATGTCTCGTACTGTTGCGAAAATTTCCCAGTAGATTGCTGAACCAGGAGTTGAAAGCCGGTTTCTGCAGGATGGGGTTCAAGGGATCCGTATTATATAGAAGTCGATCATGGCCACAAGTCTGAGGAGCTCGGGTTAGAACACCATTCGTTGAAGCTTTCCTTTTAACCCAGTGATCTTCCTCAGCAGTGATCACATCAGAATCACGCCAGATAATAAGTGAAGGGTCAGAATCATCAAGAGGATGGGAGACATCAGGATCGAATTTGTGCTTGGTACGAAGGTAATTATCCTTAGTCATGATGTGGTGAACCACTCCCTTGACAGAGAAAGCGCCTTCAAACTCGGGTGCTATGCCCTGTTCCGGGTCACCTTGGTGGTGGACCATGATGCGTGACCATCCCAGTTGGTCGGGGTGAGGAGCGGGAACAACGCCAGAGACGTCTTCTTGCATGCGTGTTGGTGAATGGTGCGCAGCAATGACCTCCCCCCAATATGCCTTGACGGACTCTCGCAAGAGGGGCTCTGAATATGTCACATAAGATTCACCGTTAGTTGTTGTTGAGTAATACTGAATTCGTGCAGCAGGGTGGATGAGATCATCGTTGGGACGCAGGTGCAGGTAGAAGGTATCGTCAAATGCCGAAATCGTAAGGCGGAAGGAATCGTCATGTCGAAGGATGTTCGGATCGAGAGGGAGTCGTCTATTAAATGGTGAAGTGGAAGAGCTGGGTCGGCTGTGCCTCGGCAGAATTTCTAGAGCAAGAGTAGACGGATGAGCAATTCGTTTCAACGGTCTTGCTGAAGTGCTGTGAGCTTTTAGATGTCGATCAGGTAAATGATGGACGAAACGAACAAGATGGCGATGCTCACCGTAAACAGCCATAAGCCATGATGTCAAAACCAAGACCACCTGTGGTAATAAACAATTGTAAAAACGCATTGTGAAAAGGAGTGAGACCGCCTGAAGAAGACAGCGGTTAATAGGGTGTTTAGAAATGCCTTGGCGTTAGTCAGGAAATTGGCTGTGTAGTGGCCAAGACAAACCTGCGGACAAGACCAAGAAACGACAAAGCCCAAGGCCAGTATAGAAACGAATGACTACCAGAGACTACTTAACAGCGTGTACTAAGTAACAGCGTACATGAATACGTATACTGCTTGTAATCTCTAGGCGTTGTTTGGTTCAGGCTTTGTGATCAAACAGAAGTGTAATGAAAATAGAACAGACTGAGCCTTGAGGACAGTCTCGTCCCCATTCATGTCCAACATGCCTGCGTGAGTACAGATGGATGAGTATGTTGAAGATTTCATGATAACTACACGAGTTATGGGTTCTGCAAGAACACACGTGCATGCTTCATGTTTCATTCATATAGTACCACTACCTGGCATCATGGTTCCTCAAATGCCCCCCTAAGTGCACAAAGTTCTCCAATTCTGAGCCCCCTCTGCCTTACTATCAATGGCTCATTTATATGCTCTCAACACAGCACGCAAGCTTCGCTTCATAGCGACTTTATTTTCTCGAGGATCAAAGCGCATCCTGGGGTTAGTTGATTCTTCACCTGCTAATACATTCAGGAAGGTCAATACCGCTTCGATGTTTGACATCACTCTTCAAACAAATCCCATAGCAAGCGGGCCCATCCAAGATGCAGTTTACTACAAACATTCAGATGCGGGGTATTGTGTTTTCCAGGTAGAAAACACTCTTTTTAAAGTAATTCTCTCATTCTACAGTTATTCTGGCTCTCAATTGACTTTCAAAGCTCCATCGAGTCCTTCTTACTAGAGAACCTTCGGTTTTTGGAGATATGTTTAGTCTCGCTCAACCTGACGACACTGATGGTACCAGCAATGATATCCCTGTGTTCTTGTCTGACACTTTGGAACAATTCCGAGACTTTTTATGGGCATTATACGCGTCGTGAGGATACCGCTATCTCAACGTTGATATTTGTTGATTTTATATTCAGACACACCGAGCTGTATAACGAGACGCAAATAAATCGGTTACTTAACATCGCAGAATTGACCAGCAAATATTGCTTTGCCTCGTTGGAGGGTTGGGTCCTAGAGCGTATCTACGTGCTGTCGCAAGGGCCAACCGGACTCCTACGACCTGCATCACCTGACGTTTGTGCAAGAATGCTCAAAACTGCGATATTGGGCAATCACAAGAAGCTGCTGAATCTGGTCACTCAACATATTATCTGCCAGATTCTGTGGTACAACACATATTCAGAGGCAATCATTGAGATTGCAGAAACGTATGGCTTGCGAGCCTTACAAGGCGCCGGATATTACAGGCGACTGATCGACATGGAATCTTTCGACGACAACTCGGATATGATCGAGCTTTCTGTCCCGCTTACCATGAGCGCAGAGCAGCGCACTTGCTTCCTCTCAGCTCACCATTCTCTTTTAAATCTCTGGGATCATTTGCGCACTTGTCCACCAACGCTCTTTCCTTCTGGGTGTCTTGCACATAACCAGTGCTCCACGAATTGGGAGCGCATGTGGTTCGAAGCGGGAGCAGAGAATGAAAGGTTGTGCTGCGGATCCGCGGATGTACTCGGGCGGCTGAAGGCTGTGATGCTCAGTCTCCGGAAATCGATGTGTGATGCGCCAGGCCTCACGCTGCAGTGCAAGATGACCGCCCTGGAGGCGATCACGGCGCTCCGAGATGAAATTATCGATGGTTTGATGGATCACTTCATGGGGAACTCGTAAGTAGTAACCTTTAAACCAAATTACAGGTTTCGGTTGTATATGTAACTGATGTGGATAACAGAAATTGAATAAAATTGCCCTACCCATTTATGTTGCTGGAATTCTGGTTCAGTACGCTCATTGCCGCATTCTCGACTTCTACGCTTCTCGCAGATTGAACTTTGAAAGCTAGATTGCACATGGCAGCCGAGTGGCACAACTGTAAATTGATGAAAGGAGTGGATAAGAAAGGTAGGACTATGTCACTGGAACTTGTAGTAGTTTCTCAACAAAATTTCGATGTGCATAACTTTGTTGAAGGTCCAAAATGCCTAACAATCTATAAAAGCTACTTACAACGCAGCGCGAGATCTAAAAATAAATCATTCCGAATTTAGTAGTACATAATTACACAGGCTTTTCTCCCCTTCAGTTCTCATGTCGAATGGTGTGCTTCCTCATCTTGAGGATGCGAAGTCCAAAAAGTCCCCAAAGAAGAACATGAGCCTGGAATCCATCCAAGGTGACGTAGATGGTGAAAGTACGTTGTTCACATGACGGATTTTGACAAGAAATTTTAATACAAGCGCAGATGATGGGGAACACGGGAAGGAAAAGAGAAAGGAGAAAAGAGGGAGAAAGAAGGAAAGAAAGTTGAAGCAGTTAGTGGGAAATTCGGAGACTGTGGTTTCCACAGGTGAGTTTTCGGAAGTAGTGTTCTTCTACGATGCGATGAGGAGATTCTTGGTTGCAGCTGAAGACGGTGAACATCTAGCAAAGAGGAAAAGAAATGCTGAGGCAACTGGACTAGATACTGTAGTCCCAGACTCTGAAGGTAGGCATTCCGTTGTACTAAGGCTATTATCCACCACAGCTGTTAATTCAGCGAAAACGGAAAAGAAGAAAAAGAAGAAAAGACGGCATGTAGAGCTTGAGGGCACAGTGGAATTTGGTTCCACAGCGGATCCCTTAGGTCGGTGCTGACCTTGAGAAATGCAAATCGCTGGCTAAGAAATATATATATCTAGCTGTTACGCTTGATAAACCGAAGAAGAAGCGGAAACGAGACACGGGAGATGATTCAGAGATATCGGACCTGACGAAGGCGAAGGAGAAGAACAAGCAAAAGAAGCAATTGTCGATCACTGACGAGCCGATGCCTATGTCAACCTCAGAAAGACTGTCATTTTCTACGTCAGAAATTACGTTGCCAGCTCCTGCACCAGCTGCAAGGCAGGAGCAAGTTACTGAGTTTCTCGCAAAACATTCGATCACGATTCATACACCTGACGGCATACCCGTAATCACTCCAGTGCTCTCATTCGACCAACTAGACATTCCATTTGATCTTCAGTCATCCTTCGAGGCCTTCAAAGAGCCAACGCCTATTCAGGCGTGTACATGGCCGCCTGCTCTACAGGGCCTCGATGTCGTCGGTATCGCCGAAACTGGCAGGTCAGTGGTCTTCTCTTTGTCATAATTGTATGCATCGTATAAATTTTATTCAGCGGCAAAACACTCGCGTTTGGTATTCCAGCTCTCTCTCGTCTCATCACCTCTGCACTATCTATAAGCTCACAACCAACTGTAAGCGTCTTAGTAGTTGCCCCTACTCGTGAATTAGCGTTACAGACGCACGATACCCTTTCCTTTATTGGAAAGCCGTTTGGGATCGCTAGTGTGGCCGTTTTTGGTGGAGTACCCAAAGAGCCTCAGGTCCGCATGTTGAAGAGTGCAAATAAGAGGAAGGATAAGATGGTTACGCGGATAGTAGTTGGCACTCCGGGCCGGATATTAGATTTGGTGCAAGATGGAGTCTGTGATTTGAGCGGGTGAGTCTCCGGCTTCTTATTTCTTTAATCGGGATACTGATGATATCGAATAGGGTGAATTATCTGGTACTGGATGAAGCAGACAGAATGTTAGATAAGGGCTTTGAGAACGACATCCGGAATATCATTTCCAACACAAAGCCTTCGAATGAGAGACAGACGATGATGTGTATGTCTACCGATCATGCTCCATCCAGCTGTTACTAATTTCAGTGTAGTTAGCGCTACATGGCCTGAAGCTGTACGGAGGTTAGCCAGCACATTCCAGAAAAAGCCTGTGCGAGTGACAGTAGGCAGTGACGATCTTACGGCCAACAGTAAGGTCGAGCAAACTGTGGAAGTGTTTGAGGATTCGCGTTCGAAAGAGTGAGCATTGATACGACCCCGCATGAATCTGTCTTCCTGATGATGGCTGTTAGCTCGCGGCTGTTGGCTCACCTTCGTTCAATGGCTCACAAAAAGGGCTTGACAGCGAGTTTTTCAGACTCACGCATTCTCGTGTTCGTACTATACAAAAAGGAAGCGTCACGCGTTGAAGAGATGTTGAGACGGCAAGGATATGGGGTTGGGGCCTTGCATGGAGACATGACGCAGAATGCCCGCCTAGATGCACTAGAGAGGTTCAAAAGTGGAACAACGGGTTTAATGGTGGCAACGGATGTGGCAGCAAGAGGATTGGATATTCCAAATGTTGGAGCCGTGATCAATTACACGTTCCCGCTAACGATTGAGGATTATATCCACCGCATCGGCCGAACAGGTGGGTACTGAGATACCTGTGGTATTCCGTGATCTGCTAACCTGACTGTAGGTAGGGGTGGGCGAAGTGGCAAGTCCATTACGTTTTTCACAGGGGACAATCATGAAAGAGCGTTGGCGGGAGAACTGGCTCGGGTGTTGCGAGAGGGGGGGTTTGACTATGAGGGTCTTAAGAAGTTCCCGATGACGATTAAGAAGAAGGAGCATGGAGTATATGGAGCGTTCTACCGGGATGATATACCATTGCCCAAGGGACCAACGAAGATTGTTTTCTAGAGTAGAGGCTGTGTCAACAACTTGATATGTTGTAAGTCGCGACAGAACTTACTAAGCTCGTTAGCCCATCTTCATCTCAACCATGATGGGTCTCTTCAGTCAAGCCGGTTATCATTTCCGCACTGCAGCTGCACCTAAGCCACGAGGTTCTCTTGAATATGACAGGACACCCTCAGACGCTGAATCTGATGATACTTCACTTTTGTCTGTATCATTCTCCTTCCAATGTTCTCATTCCATGTTGACTCGAACAATAGAGACGACAATGAGGGCTCTATCATAACCTCACTAATCTCCCAACTCAAGTATGTGCCTGCTCATCGTGTCGTGCTCAAAGTCCGCTGACGTACAATTTAACAAAGAGTTGGGATGGACCTATCTAGAGTTACTTTCCCTACTTTCGTCTTGGAGCCTCGAAGCATGCTCGAGAGGATTACAGACTTCATGTCCCACCCAGATCTAATCTTCGGGCAAGTTCATCTCAATTCTTATTCCGAAGCATCCATAACCTTCATTTCTAGAGCTGAGTATTGTAATGATCCCGAGGAGCGATTTATCAGGGTTCTTCAGTACTACCTTGCTGGCTGGCACATCAAGCCAAAGGGGGTGAAGAAGCCGTGAGCCGCTGCATATTTTGGTCTTTCAGATTTCAAAAATTCTACTTTCAAGATACAATCCCGTCCTTGGAGAATTCTTCCGGTGTAGATACGATTACCCCGATGGCTCACAGGGTTTCTATATCGCAGAGCAAGGTAAAACAACCCATCGGTATCCGATTTGTATTTCTTATTACTTTCTTCTTCAGTCTCCCATCATCCACCCGTCTCTGCGTTCTTCTACCTCTCACCCGCCAACCACGTGAAGATTCTGGGAGAACTACGACCAAAATCCAAATTCCTTGGTAATAGTGTATCAACAACAATGGAGGGAGAGAATAGGGTGACGTTACTGGGTGTTCCTGAGGATGGCGGTGCGTTCTTCCAAGCCATTCCGCTTTTTCGTCAGTCAGTGGCACGTCAGCTGATGTTTGAGCATAGAATATATTATCACAATGCCTAATATGTATGCTAGGGGAATATTGTTCGGAAAAATGGTCCTTGAGCTTGGCGATACATGTATAGCTAAGAATGAGAAGCATGGGTTGTATTGCGATCTTGAGTTCAAGACAAAGGTGTGTTCTACGCGTAGTTTTGTTGACCACGTACCGACGTCGTCGTGAAGGGTTTTTTCTCGGGAACATATAATGCGCTTGCTGGGCGGATACGTCGGAACTCATCTGAAGTTGGAGAAGTATCTGGACGGTGGAGCCATGTGATGGAGTTCAAATCAGCAAAGGTATCACTCATCGCTTGAATGATAAACCACCGTACTGACTATTCCTTCTCAGACGGGCCAGAAGCGTGTCCTCTTTAACGCTGTCAAAGACGGTGAGAAGATTTCCCCGAAGTGGGTACTACCGGTGGAGGAGCAAGAGCTGAAGGAGTCACGAAGGTGCATACGAACCATGGTCGGTTTTTCGTCTCCACTCATGCTTGTTCGAAGGCTCTGGAAGGATCTCACGTTGGCTATCTCAAACAAAGACATGGAGGCTGCGACAGATGCCAAGTCCGCTGTGGAGGACGCGCAGCGGGAACAACGCAAAACGATGGAGGAGAATGGGCAGAAACATGTGCCCCGATTCTTCGAGCTTCGGGATGGACGTTGGGAGCCCAGGTTCACGTATGTTGCATTGTTGTCGATTTTTTTTTTGCTTCCTGTGTTGACACGGATGTTCTAGAATACCGAGTGAACCAGAAGCAGCAACCATGGCGGTGCAACAATGGATATTTGGACCAACACAGCTTTCTGCGTCTGCGCCAGCTGCGTCCTGATACTGATCACTCAACTTTTTTGTCTTCATCGTCCGGTGTATTAGGTTCACATTGTAATGCAGATTGTACAGTGCTCTCAACTAAACGGCCCATAGAATGCAGCGATGGAAATCTAATCTACTTACGCAGTGTAAATCAATAAATGTACATCGTAGAATGCAATTAACAGTAGCATGTCACATTTTATTTCTTAGCACAATACAATATCGTGGCTCAAGTCGAAACCGACTCGGGGTATATATTCAATCCTGTAATGTGAAAGCTCGAGATGACAATTGTATGACGTATGTAAGTGAATAAAGGACCGAATTTTAAAATTAGGCGTAAGGAAGGAATGTACATTACCTACGGCGAAGGTTGCTGGATAGCAACTCAAGTTAGTCCTTGGTAATCATGTCGATTGAAAGATATCGAATCCAGCCGTAAATCAAACAAATGAGTGTGGATGGTGTGGATATGTCATAGTTGTAGATGTATATGATGGATAGTGTCTCAACAGAGAATTTATATGGATAGTGAATATACCTTGGAGGGCAGGGATGAAGAGCCTGATGATCTATGACCACCAGCCGTCGTCGCCTTGGGTTGGAGCAAGTGACAAAGTGCTTGGAGTCGGGGAGGGGGTCGTGGGATAGTACTGCAGAGCAGAGCGTTGTATTGCTTTCGAAGTTGTTGGTCCAAGATCAGGGTATCGACCTTTAGGAGCAGGTATAGATTTTACTGGGGCAGGACGCTTGTAGGAGACATTCATGTTCGTGGGTGCGTGCATCGAATCCCATACAGACGGCTGAGGAGGGGTGTCGCTACGATCACTTGATACTTGGGATTGCATGCGTCGCTGAGGTGTAACAGAGCGATTGTGATAGATCGTACTGGTCCGGGAGTCGGGACGAGGAAGAGTGTGCGTGTTGCCATTGGTGATGTTCCGGTAAGGTATGGTAGTAGCTTTTGCCATGTTTGCCTGCTCAATCTCAGATTGTAGTCGTTTCACTTGAGCTTCCAACACGACGACCTGGTCACGCATTTTACTCTGTAGGTCCTAAGAGAGTAGTCAGTTCTGAAGGCTTAAATTGGTACCTCAAGGAACGCTTTACCTGGGCGAGACGATCGTCAGCTTCACGTTCTTCCAGTTGTAATTTGACCAAAGAGTAATCTGCATCCAGCTGGGTATGGGTCTGCTCTGCCTGATCCAATTTTGTCTGTGTGCTTTCAAGTTGGGCTTCATATTCCTTGGCCCTGCGCTCCCACTCGGACGAACGTTGCTGAGCTTGAGCGAGGCTCTGACGCGTAGTCACAGCAGCCCTCTCAATATTCAGAATCTTGCTCTCTTGCTCCTTGCAGCGCTTCTGCAAAGCAGCATGCTCCCCTTCAAGCACCTTGCTACGATCCCGTTGAAGTCTTAAATCTTTCAATTCTTCATTATCCGCTTGTCCAATGAGAGTTGTAAGCATCTCAATTTTTTCCGATGCCTTATGAAGGGCGTTCCAATGACTCTGCTGAGATGCGAGATTATCGTGCTGTTGTTGAAGCGTGGTAAGCGCTTGCAGCGCCGATTCTTTGTCACGTGTAACAAGGGTCACTTGTAAATCGAGGGAATCAACCTAGAAGCTTAAACGTCAGGCAAACGTCACACGAACAGTGTTGTCAAACAAACCTTGGACTGCAGTGCTTGTTTTTCAGATGCGTACTCACAGTTGGTCTTTTCCAAATCATTAATTCGATTTTGGTTAGCCTGAGTCGCAACATCGGAAGCTTGGAGTCGGACCAGAGCCTTGGCGAGGGCTTCCTCCAAGTCTGAATTCCTTGCTTCCAGGGTGTTGATTTGAGCTGCCATTCCTGCATTAGATACTTGTAGCTCCTTCATTTGCCCTCGAAGTCGATCTCGGTCCCCTTCCACGACGCCAATTTTCTCACTGAGGGCATCTTTCTCGACACGAACTTGGCCATGAGCCCCGCGAGCTTTGGTCAGTTGAATTTGAAGGTCGCTATTCAACTTTCTTATTTCATCCATTTCGCGTCGCGAGGCATCGTGAGATGTCAGGAATTCAGCATGACGATCTTGAAGATCGTCCGTGGCCGCGTGGAAAGTATCAGGTAATGCATTCAATTTGTTCAGTATCTCTTGATAAATCACACGGAGCTCGTCGGTCTGACCGAGAAGGCTCTGTTGGCTATGTTCAAGACTCTCCATGGATGTTTTGACATGAAGAATGTTTTCGTCCCGCTCAGCAGGGACAGTGGACTGAGCCAATTTAGACAAGACATCGGTTTGCGTTGCCTTCAAAGCATCCATCACTTCAGCAAGTTTTAATGGGATATTCGACACGATATCGATGAGATGGTTGTGGCCGGAAGCTAATTCGCTCTGTTGCGAAAACAAAGCCTCTTGCTTAGCGACAAACTCGTCAACAGACGTAGTAACACCTTGGATGGGATGTAGCAAGCCAGAAACGCCGTCCACAATTTTGCCAGACAGGGTATCTCCATTGAATGCTTTGTCTCGCACAGATAGGCGAGAGTCAAGCCGCTCCACCACAAGATCAGCCACCTGTTCTTTGATTTCGAAAGCATCGATCGGTGCGATGGCGCGACGAACTTCAGCGGTAAGGTGCAATGTGAGGGCATCAGTATCGAGAGCCGGCATTTGCCTAGACGGTAACAAAGGGAGAATCCTGTCCACAATTAAGCTTGCGGTTTCTCGCTTGTCGGAAGCCAGGTCGATAAGTTGCGAGATGTGGGGTTTCACAGCTTGTGTCAGTTGACTGGTTAAGAACTCGTAATCAATCGGCTCTGACCGTAGCGAGGAAAGAACAGGAGTGAGCACAGTCATGAGCTTGTCGACAGTCGCATCGCGTTCCCGAGCTGGTGCAACTCGCCCGATAGCCTCCTGGCGTGCTGACAGCTCGGAAACGGCTTCAATGACAGCATTGATCGTCTGACTGCCGATCTGCTCTACTATGGGCTGGATATTCCCATTTGAGTTATGAGCTTGCCAGAGCTGTAGTTGCAGCTCCTGGATATCTCTCTTGATTGCAGTCATTAGCTCCTTATTCCCATCCTCAACAACACCCTTGAAGAGTTGGAAATCCATTTCTCCATGAGCACTCATTTGGCTGTCATCCAGGCTGCGCACCGCTGAATCTTGAAGTTCAGTTCGGAACAACGACTGGAGTTCCGAAATCATGGTCCGAGTGGATGCATGTTGTTCTTCAGACTCATGTTTGAGGGCCTGGCGGAGAGTTGCTAACCCTTCCTTGAGTATGACTTCTATCCTTTGTTCATCCTGTGGCTCCTCAGGGTTAGAGCTGACGGGGGACACAGGCGAAGCCTCATTATCTCGGAGAGCATCGGGCAAGGAAGACTGACGTCTTGTATGACGAATGCTACCAAACACATCTTCTAGAGGAGATGTTTGCAGTTCGCCAGGATCAGTGACAAGCCGGCCACGGGGGGCCTTATGTGATATTGTAGGGACATCGGTATCATCCATAGATGGACGATGAAGCTGGTCGTAGATCTCACGAGAGCCGAGACGCGAACGGACAGTCCTGCGAGTGCGGTCATCTCCGTTATTCACCAATGCCTTGAACAGTCCGGCAGGAACGGTGTTGTTTGAGACGGGATGCTTGAAATCCAAAGGAATCGGGGCGCGCTTTGGTTTCGACGTCGAGGGGAGTTCTAAAGTGTCAACCTCTGCTTCACCATTATTTCCTTTGGCAGTACTATCATCGTCGAGGTTCTCGGCAGGGTCTGTAGTGGACTCAGCGACAGGTTCGGCGGGAGCATGAGTGTCTTTAGGAACATAGGGAAGTGTAGCAACGGCTGAAAAGCCTGCAAATGTGAAAGGCTCGGGAGATGGGTTCAGCATGTGTCCTACAGACCCAGAAACAGAACGCGTATGGCGAATACTTTGAGGTGATTCAGGATTCGGTGGGAATTTGAACGACGACATGCTATCACCCTCCTCCATCGAAGCTGTTGAACCACGGCGCTGCCTCTTTTCCCGGCCTTGGACCTTAAAGGGAGACAGCTCGACGGAAGGAATCACAGGCAATGGATGGCGCACATCTGGAGCAGGAGCTGGAGGCATTTGTGGAACGCCAGCAGGTGGTCGGAAAGTGAAACCAGATGGCTTGAACTCCGGCGCAGCAACGTTCAGGGGCTTCCCTATCGATGGCAGACGGGAATGACTTATTAGCGGCGCACCGGGAGGTGTCTGTACACCCCATGAACCAGAACTAGCGGCGCCAAAGACGAAAGGCCTCGCAAAAGGGTTGAGGGAGGTTTGTTGATGGTTGGAAGGTGTTCTAGAATGGGCGTGAGCTGGGTCATACGCGGTGTGTTGACCGGATGTAACACGAGAGTGAGGAAGAGGTGGCAATGGGCGAGACGAGCTGCCTGAATTTGAGGGAGGTCGTGAATAGTAATCTACGCCAAGATATTCTCGGTGATTCTCTATGTGCTCTTCCTCGCTAGGATTTGAAATAATATCGTCATCCTGTCGCACAGGGACCATGATTGTGTTGTCAGGTGGACGAGGAAAATTAGGCAACCGCCGTGGCTGGTCTACTTGCTGTGAAGTTTGACGCATACGACGCTCCATGCGCTCGTGGCGAGCGCGTTCCTCATCCGAGGGATTGGACCATTCACCGATACTCTAGAAGGGAGATCAGTAACACGAGAATCTGCTTGATCATAAATTACCCACTTGTTCACCATCAGAAAGCTTATTGGTGTTTACATCTTCAGAGCCTGTCCATTCTCCAATAACATCCGCCAAGTCCAAGTCCTCCTGTGCAGCCCTATAGCCCGGGTCTACGGTCAAAGAAGGCTCTTCATCTTCTCCATCAAATGCATCATCTTCAAGTGCTCCCGCTGATCGTATCGAGAGAGCAGCAGATAACTTAGAGACGTGGCGAGAGTGGAATCTACTTTGAGAGGCGGTAGCAGTTCCATCCAGAGGCAGCTCTGTTTCGCGCTCCTCGGCTTCATCGAGATCCATGTCTTCACTGATGTCTGCATCGTGTTGCGAGCCACTCTCATGTGCCGCTTGTTCTTCTGCATATCCCTCTTCTTCTTCCGGAATATCCAAACCGAACCCGCGGATGAAGTCTGGTCGGCTCGCAGGTCGCGAAGAACCCTGGGGAGGAAACAAGGAAGATGAAGCTACTGGGACACGACCTTGAGGGACAATGATGCCTTGGTGGTAAGAAGAAGGGTCTGTATCAGGATTGGACCCAAATGGATCGAAGGATGTTGCAGCAGGCTCGAAGAAGGGATGAGGTGGCATCGTAGCAAGGGACATAGTGTGAGCATGTTTGTTGCTGGTGAAGCTCGGAGATGGTGAGAAACCGAAGCTAGGATTGGGTGAAGGCGCTAGGTTTTCCGAAGCTGCGGCCTCTTGAGACTGCTGGAGTTTATTCAGCTTGAATAGTAGAAGTTGTGGATCTGCAGGAGATGATATCTGACAGCGAGTGAGGCATTAGTGACAAACAAAAACGACACATGTCGGACACGAGTAGAACGACGTACCGATGCCGCCCGAGCATGAGGTGCGTGGATGTGGGGCACATTGCTCCCTGAGCCGCGCTCAACACCTAGTTTTTCAAGCTTTTCTTCGATTGCTTTTTGTTTCAGTTCATCCCATGCACGCTGGTGAATAGAAAAGATACGTTATGGCTAGTGTATCACAGAACGTGATTGGACAGACCTTTCCTGGAAGAAATACGTCAATCGTATTTGGCATATGCCTAGCCCAGCGGTCCGCAGGATATATCTTTGTCGTTGTTGTTTCCACTGCAGGGATAGACTGATGCGTGAATTGGAACACGTATAATGGCGTCCTCGCCCAGGAAGGCCTGGATGCTAGTTTCCCGTCGGCTCCGAGAATTGTTTCCTTGGGAAGGTTGACGATTAGTTTCTTAGCCTTTGGGGGTGCGGAGGTAGGATTGGGGGGCTGTACAACGGGTAATGGGCTCAGCTTACGCGCCGGGCCGCCAAGAACAGCTTTTGGAGGACCTCCAATACTCAATTGTCGCCTATTCCTGTGTGGGAAAGGAGGAGCAGAGGGTTGACCTTGGGGAGGGACACCCATCGACTGACGAGGAAAGTGTCCACCCATGGAAGTAATTGGAAAGCCATTAGGAGGGTAAATACCAGCAGCTGCGAGTTGGGCGATACTTTGCTGAGACTGGTGAATTGAGGGTCTGCTTGGTGGTGGTGGGTGCTGAGGGACAAAAAAAGGTTGCATGGGAGTCTGAAGATGTTGATTTTGGATTGGGAAATGGGGGTGAAAGGGTTGCTGAATAGAAGATTGCAGAGCAGGAGAATACATGGACTGGGTACCCTGGAAACTGATACCCATTGAGTGTGGTATTGTGGGGTTGATGGTAAGGGGTGGCAGAGGATCTCTATGTCTGGCCATATGAAAGGTATATTATAGCCCAGGGTATATCAAGACGACGTCGACGATGAAATGTTCGCGAGCAATCTGGCGACACAACAATGATCACACCAGGGGTGGATCTAAAGAAGATCAGAACGCTGTATATGCTATGTAGGAAGATTCAGGATGGTCATAGAGATGAACACAGCGTCGTACCGAACTGACCTGCCAGTGCCCAGTGCCAACGATGTCGATGGCCTGAGTGTTGCACAGCCACTTGAATGGCTTGTCTTCTTCCACGAGAATGCTTTCCTCTCCGACGCCCTGTCCTTCCTCCTCAAACTTTGACTTTTTCTCTCCTTCTAAATCTTCAAATTCAGTCGCCTCTTCCTCCGCAAATGTCATTGTAAAGACGCGTATTACTCGCAAACCAATACACTCAAATCGCCCCGCTTTTTACAACCCACTTTCATTGTCCTTATCTCCACGTTCTTCTCCAACAAGTCCTAAGAAACGTAGTTCCCCTTCTCAAGAATCACTCTCCCCAATATCCCGCAACGTCAAACGACTGCGTTCTTCCGTGTCATCTCAAGACGGACTCCGGAAACGCCCTTCAAAGTCTTCGCTGAAAATTCCTTCTCGCGCCCCTAGTTGCCAGCAAACATTACAGCCTTCTCCCGAACCTATTTACCGTACAAGCAGGTCGCGTTCAACTTCAGCCTTCCACTCATATGAAGACGATGTCCCTGTCATGTCCCAAAGGTGGATGACAGACGAAGACGGACGAGTGGCTCCACCTTCTCATCTAAGCTGCGAAGCCGTGGTCAAGAAACTTATGAAGTCTTATAAGCCATGTCAGTTCCTCTTTTCCTCGCTATCCCGCTCTTACACTATCCCAGTTTTCAAAAATCTCGACAATCCAGAAGACTTCTCTTTTAAACCCCATCCCAAGCATTATCCTTTTGTAGAACTAGAGTATCCTAATACTTATTCTTCCGAAAGGTATGGCAACATCCCCGCTGTCAGAGGCACCGGCGCACGGGGACTTACCCCGGACACTTTCTAGTGTTTCTGGACATACACCTCCCGGTCAGGATGTGTCCTGGTGCCTCTGATCCCTTCTTAGTTGACTTTCACTCACTTTTTTTATCTTTCAGATTTGTTCTTCTTGCTCCCAAAGACAAGGATCACTATAATCCCATCATGGACCTTGAAAAATCGCTTTATACTATTATAGAATGTAAGATGATGTTTCCCTAGCCCATCCTTCCCTCACATCCTTGGCAGACTACTTGACACCACAGCAACAAGCCTTGTTCGGCTCTATTCCGAACGAGTTCCTTTCCGAGGCACCCTCCCCACCAGCTTCACCATCCCCAACATCATCTCGCCCTTCTTCCTCCGCTTCCACCTCTTCACTGAGCTCCCTTTCGGACTCGTCGTCCCTATCATCTCTAACATCCTCATCCAACGATGATGCTCCGAGGATACCCCTTCTTCGAGCTGTACAACGTGCAATTCATACACAGAATGGTCCCCTTTTCCTTAAGACCATGGGACAAATCAACAATCTCCTGTGCAAATTCAAGTATCCGCGAGTACCCGATGACCTGTTTTCACCCAGGCCGGCCAACACCCTGAAGGAGGCTGTCGCGTCGTGGACGGACACAGGCATCCCCAAGAAGGTGCTTCTACGCATCATTGAGGAGAATTATCAGAGGAGTGTGGGGCCCAACGTCCCAAAGCTAAGGCGTTATGAGGCATTTTCCAGTACCGTCTACGGGGAATTAATGCCCTCACTCGTGTATGAGATGATACAGATCACCAAGTTGAATGAGAACTCGTTGTTCTTGGATCTAGGCAGCGGAGTTGGGAATGTGGTGGTACAGGCTAGTTTGCAGGCGGGGTGCACAAGCTATGGTATCGAGCTACTGCCAGAGCCGGCGAACGTGGCAAGGAACATGCTGGAACATCTTAGAGTGCGGTGTAGGATGTGGGGAGTACGGTTCGGGGAGGTGGAATTGGAGGAAGGCAATATGCTGGAGAGCCGAAGAGTGGACGAGTTAATTCCAAAAGCAGATGTGGTGCTGGTGGATAATAAAGTGTTCGAAGAGAGCTGTGAGCAACCTTGCTTTTTGGTTGTCCTTGGATGTTAAGCTGATAAATGGGACTTTAAGTGAATGAGGCATTGCGGCCCAAGTTTCTTGATTTAAAGGAAGGCGCAATTGTAATATCACTGAAACCATTTGTATCCTCATTAAATGCGCGTGTGACCGAACGTAATGTAAGTTTGATGTCTGCCCCGCTCCTTGTACCATATTCATAATTCGCAGGTCGATGATATCAGCACAATCTTCGACGTCACAGAACGCCCTTACTATCCGGGCAGCGTCTCGTGGGGGAACAACGGGGGAACTTATTACCTTCACCGTGTTGACCGAACAGGATATGCAGACATTCTCCGGCGGTTCGAAAACTCTAGAACGGGATCGCTGGGTAGAAGTACGAAGACCCGCAGATGAGACCAGGACATTGTTATTTATCCTAATGACTGTATAATATTGGGCTCCTGTTCTATCAACTAGTTAACTTATGTATTTGATTTACGGGCAAAAAAAACGTTGCCCTGAGATGGACGGGTGCTGTACAAAACAGTGTCATGAGCAGGATCAGGAACCAAGATTATGCCCGAAAATCGAAAACGTCATCGAAGAACTATGCGGATGAGCGAAGGCAGCACAATACCGAGGCACAGATATCAGAAGGTGGCATTGAAGAAACTCAAAGTGAAGAACCCTCAGCGTTAAGGCTCCCTGGCTACACAACCCGGACCGACGGTGCTCATGGAGATCCTACTAGTAGCTCATTCACTGGCTTGTTCCTACTATAATTCCAGAACATTCGTATGACATGCGCTACGGATACATACAGCAAAGCGAATCAGACCATAGCAGACTAGTCCTGTATAGTATAAACAAAGCTTTGCATGTTCCAAGACATAGGGTGAAGCCTTCTTTGATTTCACTTTGTTTAGATCGTCCATCGCTATTGGTCGACACTCGGAACCATGATTATAACCCATCCTAAGACACTTCGAGTTATATTCCGCTCATGGAGTCATCCATTGAAAGTACCTGGTTCTCCCATCTGCTCCCCCTGGTTTGTAGAACTCTGGCCGACGGAGTAAGGACACAACAACGGCACCACCAAGGCCGATATTGTGGACCAGACCATATTTCCCTCGCTTGTCTGGGTGGTCAAAAAGACCGGGTACTTGCATGGGCCCAGCCCCTGTGACATAGCAAGAGAACATGATCAAAATTGGTGTCCGCCTAGTCGGTGACAATGCAACGGTCGCTCACAGTTTCGCAATTGCACTTGGAGGCTTCTGTAAATTTCAAGTGAGAATTTATAGGTATGGTGGGCTCACTCATGATGTAGAAATGCATCCCGACGCCAGTGGCTCCCAGGGGATGACCTTTAGCCTCTAGTCCACCGCTTGCATTCACGACATATTTGCCGCCATACTACATTAATTAAGCAAGAAGCGACGCCGCACCAGAATTGAAAGACGACATACTGTATTGTCCCCACGCTCAACAAGCTTGTGAGCCTCGTCAATCCCGCAAAGTCCCAAAGCTGGGTAAGTGATCAACTGGGGTAAAGCATTCAAAAAAATCTATGCCTGGAGTAATACTAAACGAAACCTCATTAGCAGCGAAGCAATCGTGTAGCTCGACAACTCCAACTTCGTCGCGTCCCTTTCCCTCCGCGAAGCCAGCATCCTTGAACACCTGATCTGCACAAGTTCTCGACATGGAATAGCCTACGACGTCCATCGCGCTGCGACCTTCAAATGTGGCCACATCGTCTGTCCTCAGTGCTTGTGCAACAACCTCAATGGCTTGGTTATGAAGGCCGTACTTATTGACGAAGTCCTCCGAAGCGACGATACAGCATGCGGCCCCGTCCTAACGGTATACCTATTAAAGTAAACAGAATCAGTCATAGGCAGAGATACATACAGATGTCGGGCTACACATGAGCTTGGTGAGCTGGTTTGTGATCTTTGGCGCGTTCATGACTTGCTCGACACTCCAGCCATCGCGGAATTGAGAGTAGGGATTATTCATGGAGTGTTTGTGGTTCTTTGACGCTGAAAACAAAGTCAGGAAAAAATCGACGAACGCTGCAGAAGGCTAGTGTACCTATCTTCGCGAGATGTTCTACCCCACCACCGTACTTGACGAAATATTCTTGAGCGCCATTACTGAACATCCTCGGAGCGCCGGGACCATGGTTTTCTCCGAGTCCAGCCAGCTCCAACTCTTGAGTTTTCAGAGAGAGTAATGCCGTTGGCGGAACACGATCAGGAAAGTTAGATCCAAGGCTTCCGGGATTCATGCGCTCAAACCCCAGAGCAAGTGCACACTCCACCTGCCCATGTTTCACTGCATTATTCGCTTGGTACACAGCAGCAGAGCCTGTTGAGCAGTTGTTATTCACGTTGATGATGGGGATGGAAGTTAATCCAAGGTTGTACAGTGCGCGCTGCAGTAAAACTCCCGAGACTGTAACAGGCACGTAACTTGGTAATGCACTTACCTGACCACTGGTGGAATCTCCGTAACAGTATCCTGCATACGCAATCTGGACTGCATCATATGTGATGCCTGGCAGCGAATCAGAAGTTATGTATACATGTATAGGTCCGTTTCACCTGCGTCAAGGAGAGCCTTGGTCGTTGCTTCGAGCCCCATCTACGATCGTTGGTCTATAAGAACACAATGCACAGACATCGACTACACGCACGTCCTCCGTAGTCCGTGTGCCTCTCGGCTAAACTACTGTTAGCATTTGATACTGAGATGAGAGTTAGAACTTAGCGACGATACTGACCTTGATGAATGCGGTGCTGCCTCCACCTATGAGAAATGTCCTCCTACCGGTCATGGTAATCCTTTCTCTGAATTTAATGTTCACTGCGGTGTCTCAATGATATAAGTGTGTGTATCCAGGTTGATTTAAGGGACTGTATGTTAAGTTGAACCCAATGAAGAGCGGCTTCTTCCGATAGGACCGTGGTAGCAGGAAAAGAGCTCGGCGGCGACTCCAACTGAACGCTATTAGTATTGACCCAGCAGATTCTTCGCAACACGTGACTTTCGGAATATGCCGTTGCTGGAACTTATGCAGATTTTCGGCGAGCGCTCGTAAAGGCGGGTTCCAAGGGCAAGGAGCGTTTTCGTAGGCCTCTGCGCCATCTTGAGTTCATGTGACTAGCTTCGCTATCCACATTCGTTTTCCCCTTTTCGCATGATCCGTACCTTGGTGCTAGGCCTAGGGGCTAGCAGATGCCAGGTATAAGACAGATAAAATGTGGCTAGGGGTCTTTCTGTGTTGCTTCCTCTTGACTACCATCACTCGCAAGCAACACAGGTAAGCACTTTGCGCTCTTATTGCCACCAGCTTCTTACTTTCATGGTACTGTTATTTAAGGCTCCGCCTGTTACAATTTGTCACGATGACCAGACGTACGCCGGCAAGACCGGGTACTTTAATTTTTCCATTTGACTCGACTCACCTCCGATGGCAGACGCCCTGATGCATGATGACTCCATGCACCCGAACCACTCCCACATGCACCATGGTACGACAACCCCTTTACATGAGGTCCGTGACATCGGACGCCTCATGCTATGCATGAGGCCTATCTCTTATTGTTCTTTGACATGCTGCGCTGCAGCACTCCATGACATCGGACGCCTCATGCAAGGCATGAGGCCTGTCTTTTCTATTGTTCTTTCTATTTATACTTGATAACAATCCTACAATCCGATTGGACAATAGACATCTTTGAACCGTATATAAGCTGTAGTAATACTGTCTGTATTCTCCAGCTTGACCTAATTCAACCAACAGTCTTAGACTCAACCAGAACACTCGACAACTAAGGAAGTCCCTTAGTTGTGATACACTCGAACTCGACAGCTTAGGAAGCCCCTAGCTGTGATAACCCGAACTCGACAGTTGGAAAGCCTCCAACTGTGATACACGAACGAACGGTCTACTCAGAAAGCCTCTGAGTACGGATAGCCGTGACTACTTGAGGAAGTACCCAAGTGAAGGCAGGAAGCCCGATACACTAGGAAAGTCTCCTAGTGCAATACGGATACAGTTGGAAAGCCTCCAACTGCGATACATGAAGCCGAGGCTGAGTCAAGGACCTATAGTCTTAACAAAAGGTCAAGCTGATCTATGAAGTCCA
The DNA here is from genome assembly GCA_026075535.2 of Tricholoma matsutake. NCBI lineage: Eukaryota > Fungi > Basidiomycota > Agaricomycetes > Agaricales > Tricholomataceae > Tricholoma > Tricholoma matsutake. The sequence goes on along the minus strand of AP026540.1, from coordinate 5,091,403 downwards.
CCTACCTAGGTGCAGACACAACATCTTTCAGACAAAGCCCAGATAGACCTCCGACAGGAGCATCAACATCAGGAAGAACCTTGTGGTACAGATACCAAGGTCGACTAGTACGATACTCAGAACCAGCACAAAGGTGGTTCTCAAAGCAAACAGAAGATGAGGAACCAAGATACCTCACTGAAGAAGACTTCAGATCGACAAGCAAAGAAGAAACCCCAGAATGAGACCCATTCTCCTTATCCAATGATGACATCCCCGATAACATGTCTACTGAACCCACCGCATCGAACAAGGAGATTAGAATCTGAACCCCCTCTGACTTCACAGGGGACCGAACTAGAACTGCAAAGTTCTTGCAAGAAGTGAAACTCTATCTGAGAGTAAATCACGGAATCTACGACACAGATGAAAAGAAAATCATCTTCGTGTTGTCGTTCATGAACAGAGGAACCGCCGTGCCCTGGGCACAGACATGGGCAGAAAAGGAAGACCTAGGGACATGGTCAACCTTCAAAACAGCGCTCAAAGTAGCATTCACCCCGATCGATGAAGCTGGCAGAGCCAGAACTGAAATGAAAACACTGAAGCAGGGACAGGACCTGGAGGACTACATTGCGCAGTTCCGAATCCTGCGAGAGAAGGCAGGAATCAACGATGACACTGCCCTCATCAAACTCTTCATGGATGGGCTGAACCCCAAGCTCCTTGAAAGAGTTTTCAATATGGAAACGATCCCGACAACCTTGGAAGGAATGATCAACGCCACCTCCAAGTATGATGGACAGTGGAGGAGAGCAAAAGCCATTACAGGGAGGTTGCAGGAGGCTTTTACGAGGAAGCTCCCAGCCTCTAAGGCAAAGGAAACCCCACTCGAGATCAACCGCCTCTCCTACCAAGAGAGGATCAAACACATGAAGAAAGGATTGTGCTTTGTGTGCCACCAGCCTGGACACAGAGCAACTGAACACAAGAAGGACCGAGGACTGGCCATCCCCAAAGAACAAAGGCAAAGAAGCTTACTCGAGGATCCGAGTGATCTTGAACGAACTCGATGGAGAAGAGAAAGCGACTGCTGTCGCTGCCATCGGAGATGAGGGTTTTTAAGGGGGTGGCCTGCCTCGATGCCAGGTACCACTGAACTTTCTGTCTGCTCTGTACTACTGGCCACTTTGAAAAATCAATCTATGTGCTTAGATGTCAAAGTGGCAGGGACAGGCAGAGGAAAAGACATCGAAACCAAAGCCCTACTCGACTCAGGAGTGGGAGGGATATTCATGAGCCATGAATTCACAGAAAGCAGTGGATTTGAATTGCGCCCCCTGGAAAGGGTAATCAGAGTCAAGAACGTGGATGGAACCCCAAACAAGAGAGGGGAAATCTCCCACTGTGCCAGAGGACTCTTAACGATCAACGGAAGGACTTTCCCAACGACGTTCCTGATTGCAGGACTGGGAAAGGAATCAATCATCCTAGGTCTGCCATGGCTCAGAAGAATCAACCCTGTGATTGACTGGAAGATCGGGACCTTCCAGTTCAGGACGAAGGACGAGACTTACCCAGAGTTCTCACATGGGAAAGGAAGAACCCTTATCGGTAGGGTACTGACCAAGAAAACCAACGACGAACACCTGTCATGGTGCTGAAAGGGAACCAAGAATAAGAAGAACCCCCTTGACATGACAAAAGAAGAATGACAGGCATGGTGCCGAGGCATCATTGCTAGAGATCAAGAAAAGCTCGCCCTCAAGAAAAAGACTGCTGAGGAAGAACGAGCATGATGGAAAAAGGTGGCCACCAGAGAACTGGAGAGACTGGCCACCAGAAAAGAAGAAGAACGACTGGCACTGGCCCGAATAGTTGCAAAAGCAAGGGAAAAGATAACCCTAAAAGGCAAGAAAGAAGAGCTGGCAAAAGAAGAACACCGAGAGCTATGCCAAAGAGTTGTCGCCAAGGCGAAACTGATGGGAGGAGTCCTCCACAAAGAACTAAAAGGAAGCAAGATGCTCGCTGAAACAAGAAAAGCGACAATCAAAGAAATTGACGATGAAGAGATCGTGATCACGACTCTTCAAGATGCGGAGCCCATTGGGCCGCAAGACGAAGAAGACACTGGGAAGGAAAACCCAGCACAGGCAAACCATGAACAGGCAACAGAACAGGCAACAGAACAGGCAACGGAACAACTGAAAGAGACACCCGAACCAAAGATCAAAGATGATGAGCTACTGGTTGCCTACATCCGAGGAGAACCCGTCATTGGAATATTCAAACCAGCTAAGACACCGCTGACAGAGGAATATGACGAGCCAAGATACGGATATTCTCAGACGACGAAGAAAATCTCTTGGATCGTGAAGGCAAAAGGATCACCGCGATATGCTTATGGACAAAACATCTGGATTAGGGCAAAGACATCGGTCTCTCAACACCTGACACACAGGAAGGAAGGACAGCCCAAACAGAAGACCCTAGACAAACTACTCCCCGAACAGTACAAGGAGTATCGACGGATATTCGAAAAGGAAGCATCGGAACGATTCCCAGAATCAAGACCCTGGGATCACACGATTGAACTAAAACTGGACTTTGTAGTGAAGGATTGCAGGGTTTACCCGTTGTCACCGGCAGAACAGAAGAAACTCGATGAGTTTCTAGACGAAAGCCTGCAGAAAGGATACATCTGACCATCGAAATCGCCCATGGTGTCGCCATTCTTCTTCATTGCGAAGAAGGACTCGGATGTGCTACGACCCTGCCAAGATTACAGGTACTTGAATAATGGAACAATCAAGAACACCTACCCACTGCCACTGGTAGGAGACCTGTTGGACAAACTAAGAGGGGTGAAATGGTTTACAAAATTGGACATCCGATGGGGATATCACAATGTCAGGATCAAAGATGGAGATCAATGGAAAGCAGCCTTCAAGACAAATCGGGGGCTGTTTGAACCAACGGTGATGTTCTTTGGATTATGCAACTCACCGGCGACCTTCCAGGCAATGATGAACAAGATATTCCATGACATGATCGGAGAAGGATGGCTCATGATCTACATGGACAACATCCTGATATTCTCCAAGGATCAGAACAAACACCAGGAAAGGACAAAGAGGGTACTGCAAAGACTGGCAGAGAACGATTTATACCTGAAACCGGAGAAATGCAAGTTCGATGTCCACAAAGTGGAATTCTTGGGTCTGATCATCCGACCCAATGAGATTGCCATGGACAACACGAAACTGGCAGGTATACAGGAGTGGCCAACCCTGACAAATGTAAAAGCAGTCAGATCTTTCCTGGGATTTGGAAACTTCTACAGGAAGTTTATCGGACATTTTGCGGAGACAAGCAGACCGCTTAATGAGTTGACGAAGAAGGACAAAACCTTCAACTGGACAACTGAATGTGAACAGGCCTTTCAGATGCTGAAAAGGAAATTTGCAGAAGCACCGGTACTGCTGATGCCAGACCCGACAAAGCCATTCACAATCGAATCAGATGCCTCAAAACACGCGACAGGAGGAGTGCTGAGACAAAGGGATATGAATGGAGACTGGCATCCGTGCAGATACATATCGCATGCACTGACACCAATGGAATGGAACTACGAGATATACAACAGGGAACTTCTGGCGATAGTACGATCGCTGGAAACTTGGAGACACTACTTGCTGGGTTCAGAACACCCGGTAGTAATCCTCTCGGATCACAAGAACCTAACATACTTCTGGACAGCACAGAAACTGAACAGATGACAGGCAAGATGGAGCTTATTCCTATCAGAATTTGACTTGCAACTCATCCACGTACCTGGATCTCAGATGGTACAGAGTGATGCGCTATCACGGAGAGCGGACCATATACCGGAAGAAGACAACGATAATGAAGATGTCACAATGCTGCTGGAGACAGTATTTGTGAAATTCATTGACACCGAGATGCATGATTTACTCGCAGGGAGTATCATGAAAGACAACCTGGTGAAGAGCGCAATCGAGGTGCTAAAGACCAAGGGAATGCCGCCGATAAGGTCGGCATTAGAAGACTGGAAGATAGAAGACGGCCTTCTATTCTTCCAAGACAGGTGCTACGTCCCAGACAATGGAGAACTATGGAAGAAGCTGGTGCAAAAATACCACGAAGGAGTAACCAGTGGACACCCGGGACAATGGCAAATGACCGAAATGATCAGGAGAGACTACTGGTGGCCGGGGATGATGATGTACATCAAAAACTATGTTGCTGGATGTGCAGTATGCCAGCAGATGAAGGTCAACACGCACCTGACAAACCCCCCGCTACAACTGATCAAATCCGAAGCGACAAGACCATTTGCGACGGTGACGACAGATTTTATAACCGACTTGCCAGAGTCCAACGGTTATGATGCACTCATGGTCATGGTAGACCATGGGCTTACGAAGGGGGTAATTTTTATCCCTTGCAGGAAAATGATAGATGCATTGGGAGCAGCCACCCTTTATCTAGACAATGTCTACAAACGATTCAGCCTCCCAGACAAGATCATCTCCGACAGGGATCCCAGATTCGCCTCACAGCTTTTCCAGGAGCTAGGAAGATTGCTCGGAATCAAGCTGGCGATGAGCACAGTGTACCACCCCCAGATTGATGGGGAGACAGAATGGGTGAACCAGGAAGTGGAAGTATACTTACGGATCTTCTGCTCGAACAACCAGGAGAATTGGAAACACCTCCCGACCACGGAGTTCACACACAACCAGAGAATGCACTCCATACAGAAGAACTCCCTGTTCTACCTCATGATGGGCTATGAGCCCAAGGCGATCCCTCTCCGCTACCTGAAGACAAACATACTGGCCATAGAAAAATGAATAGTTGCACTGCAATGGGCCCAAGACAAAGCGAAGGCAACTCACGAGTTGGCCAGACAGATGATGGTGGAAAGAATGACAAGACACTTCACCCCGTTCAAAGAAGGAGACAGAGTGTGGCTAGAAGCAAAGAACCTCAGAACGATGCACCAAACAAAGAAACTCACACTGAAAAGAGAAGGACCATTCTCTATCGAGAAGGTCCTGAGCCCACTCTCCTACCGACTGAAGCTGCCAGAACAGTGGAAGATACACCCGGTGTTCCACGCAGCACTTCTTTCCCCATACAAAGAAACCGAGACACATGGACCGAACTTCCCAGAACCTCCGCTGGACCTAATAGAAGGAGAATCGGAGTATGAAGTGGAAGCGATCATCGGACATAAAAAGAAAGGAAGGACCATGCACTTCTTAGTGAAGTGGGTTGGATACCCGACCTTGGAGAACTCCTGGGAGCCCAAGGGAAACCTGAAACATGCCAAGAAAATCCTTGGAGCATATAAACAGCGACGACAGCTGTAGAACCCCCCCAAGACCAAGACACCCACCGAACCAACCATGAAAGAAACCACAGAATGCTCCCCACCCCATCGACACTACACCTACCACGAACCCCAGCAAGGACTGGGCGAACGGTCATCAACCAATGACCACTAACAAACATACTCCCTGGCAGACCCGCATGGATATGCCCGCATGGGATTCTCTTCTGGATTACAAGGGATGATTGGATAAGAAGGATGACCTCAACCTGTCCGAAATGCTGTCTCTTTGCATGGAGAAGCACGAAGGCGGATTACAATTGGGTGAGGGCACAGTATGAAGAGTGGTGCTTCGAGGGAGAGCTAGACGAGGAGGACTACTTCCCAGAGGACTTCTACATCAATCGAGAAGGACTCGCCCCCAGCAGAAGACCACTATCTGGGGTGAATGTGCCCCTGTGGAGAGACCTACAGTGGAATACCCACTATGATGACAAGAGCAGATATAACCTGGCGAGGAGGCTCCTGCTCGGAGAACATGGAGAGTTGGGAACACTGCTGTGCTCCAACCAATTCCCTCAAACCCAACGATTCCACCCCACCTCTTGACTAGGAGGGAGAAAAGATTTTGATCGAAGTCAGTGACTTCAAAGATAGAGAGAGGGTGATGTTACAATTTGTCACGATGACCAGATGTATGCCGGCAAGACCGGGTACTTTAATTTTTCCATTCGACTCGACTCACCTCCGACAGCAGACGCCCTGATGCATGACGACTCCACACACCCGAACCACTCCCACATGCACCATGGTACGACAACCCCTTTACATGAGGTCCGTGACATCGGACACCTCATGCTATGCATGAGGCCTGTCTTTTCTATTGTTCTTTCTATTTATACTTGATAACGATCCTACAATCCGATTGGATGATAGACATCTTTGAACCGTATATAAGCTGTAGTAATACTGTCTGTATTCTCCAGCTTGACCTAATTCAACCAATGGTCTTAGACTCAACCAGAACACTCGACAACTAAGGAAGTCCCTTAGTTGTGATACACTCGAACTCGACAGCTTAGGAAGCCCCTAGCTGTGATAACCCGAACTCAACAGTTGGAAAGCCTCCAACTGTGATACACAAACGAACGGTCTACTCAGAAAGTATAAGGGCAACCTAAGCCTCTAGCAAAGGGAAATCCGAAGTTAAAATTATACTACATAATACAGGCATTGGGGACACACCTAGCAAAGGGAAATCCGAAGAGAAAACTCTAAGGATCCCCTTGCTGATGCCCAGTATATGTGAAGATGACAAAAATCAAATATAATCTAAAAATAGAAAAAGGCGGAGATAGGCGGATCAAGGCCGCCAAATGACATCATACCAAGGGGTATGTGTCGGAAGGGGTACTCTGCCTCTAAATATAAAAGTGTCAACATGTACAAACATTATAGCAAGGGAAAATTAGTAATAAAATCCGGAAAAATCATAGAAAATGAAGAATAGAAGGAAATGAGGCGGGGAAAAATATAGGACGAACATAAAAAACAGGAAAAACACACAGGGCACCCCCCTAGTCCCCTTACATCACCCCCTCTCTAAGATGCATCGCCCCGATGCATTCGAAATCGTATACGACCAAAGTCCGTGACTTGAATGCGACGCGGTGCAGCAGTGTGCCGTCGGTGGAATTCCTTGATTAACCGAGGGGCATTTATGTCAGACTCTTCGACCCATGAGTTCTCCTCATACCCATAACCCTTCCAATGTACCAAATACTGGAGTTTTCCTCGACGCAAACGGCTGTCCAAGATTGACTCGACTTCGTATTGGGGTTCTCCCTCGATCACTGTAGGTGGTGGTGGTGGGTGTGAATGGCGTCCCGGGAACGGATCTGGGGGAGCTGGAAGCAATTTGACGACATGGAAGATGGGATGGAGTCTGGACATGGAGGCTGGGAGGCGTAGACGATAGGCATGTGTTCCAATGCACTTGACAATGGGGAAAGGTCCCAAGAAGCGATGAGCGAGTTTCTTGGATGGACGTGTAGTGGAGACGTCACTGGAGTCAAGATAAACTCGATCACCAACCTTGTACTGAGGGGTTGGGGAGTGGCGTTGGTTGTAAAATTGTGCCATGTTGTCCTTTGCCTTTGCTAAGGCTGCCCTTGCCTCCTCCAAGCTATCCCTCATGCGTTCTGTGAACTCATTCACCATCTTGATGTGTGAGGGAGTTTGGCGAGGTTCAAATCCCATGCGTGGATGTCGTCCAGTGTCTAAGAGGAAAGGGGTCTGTTGAGTGGAAGCATGGACATGGTTGTTGTATCCGAACTCGGCCAAAGGAAGGAGATCATCCCAATCGTCCTGGTGTTCATTGACAAAGAGGCGGATGTACTGCTCCAGTTCCTGGTTGACTCACTCCGTCTGGCCATCAGTTTGTGGGTGATAAGTGGTTGAAGCGAGGAGTTTGATTCCCAGGAGTTGGTACAGCTCACGAGTGAACTCTGCCATGAACTGAGGGCCACGATCTGAGAGAAAGGCACCAGGAAGTCCATGTAATTTCCACACGTGGTGGAGGTAGAGTTGAGCGGCACCTAGGGCACTGACAGTGGTGTGAGTGGGAATGAAGTGAGTGCGTTTTCCCACTGAGTCAACTGTGCACATCACCGCATCAAACCCATTTGACTCTGGCAATTCCACCACAAAGTCAATGCTGACAACATCCCAACGACTCTCTGGAACAGGAAGAGGGTGTAGCTCACCAATAGGCTTGCAATGAGGAACCTTGGTGCGTAAGCAAAGGTCACAAGTGCGACAATACTGACCAATGAGCCATGACATTTGTGGCCACCAATAGTTCCGTGAGGTGAGCTCCAAGGTCTTCCAGCGTCTGGGGTGGCCAGCAATCTGTGAGTCATGGTGTTGGGATATGATGTGCCGGCGAAGGTCTGGGTCATTGGGAACATAGATGCGATCCCTGAAATACAACAAGTCCTCCTTTTCAGCCCACTCTGCCGCATGTAAGGAAAGGGTCGATCCCTTCCTCAGTTCTTTAACAGCTCGGGCGACAACATCCTCATGTAAACCACTATGGTTTGCACGACGAATGTCACGTAGGATGTCCCGCTCCTCGCCCTGGGGTGCGATGCCTTCCAGTGCCCGAATGGTGAACAGGTCTGGCTGCAACAGCACAATGTTTTGGTTGTCACCGCTGCCATCCCCATGGTCTGCACGTCGGGATAGGGCATCGGTCTTCCCCATGCTGCGACCCAGACGGTGGTGCAAGGAGAAGTCGAATCTAGATAGATACAGGGACCAACGAGCTTGACGACGGTTCAATTTCTTGGCCGTCATGAAGTACTCGAGATTCTTGTGATCCATCCAAATTTCCACCTTGTGTTGGGCACCCTCGAGGAAGTGTCGCCACTCCTCAAGCGCACGCATTATCGCCAACATCTCCTTGTCATGGATCTCATAGTTTTGCTCTACAGCACTAAGGCTTTTGGAGTAGAACACAACAGGATGCCACTTCTGGTCCTCCGGAGACTGCTGAGACAACACGGCACCCGTTGCAAAGTCAGAACTGTCGGCTTCTACACAAAAAGGATGCGAATCATAGGCAAAGGTAAGGATCAGAGCGGAAGTGACCATCTCCTTAAGCTTTTCGAACGCCTCCTGTTGTGCATTATCCCACCTCCATGCCTCCTTTCCTGTCAAGTCGAACAGTGGTTGTGCATGATGTGAGAAATCCTTGATAAAACGCTGATAGAAATTGATGAAGCCCAGGAAAGACTGCACCTCCTTCTTGTTCGTGGGCGTCGGCCAAGCTGTGACCCTGTTTACCTTGATAGGATCCATCTCCACTTGACCCTCCGGGATAATCAGGCTGAGGTACTTGATCTTGGTCCTTTTGAACTCGCATTTGTCCTGATGAAGGTAGAGTTTGTACCGTCGAAGTCGCTCTAGGACAAGGCACGTGATGCGATGGTGCTCTTCAACTGTGCGAGTGAAGATGAGGATGTTGTCGAGATAGATGCAGACAACGCCTTCGAGGATGAGGTCATGGAAGATGTCGTTCATCATGGTCTGAAAGGTGGCAGGGCTATTAGTAAGGCCAAAGAACATGACAAGCAGTTCAAAAAGACCATGGTTGGTACGAAAGGCTGCCTTCCACTCATCTCCCTCCTTTATCCTCACATTATTATAGCCCCAATGGACATTGAGCTTGGTGAAGTATCGGGCTCCATGGAGCTGGTTTATGAGTTTGGAGATGAGGGGTAGTGGGTAGCGATTTTTGACCATGATGTTGTTGAGCCTTCTGTAGTCTTGAACTGGTCGAAGTGAGCCATCCTTCTTCTTGACAAAGAAAAAGGGAGAGGCCATGGGTGACTTTGATGGTTGAATACATCCAGAGGCCAGGTGCTCATCGATGAACTGGTCAAGCTGCCGTTGTTCTTCCGGAGAGAGAGGATAGACCTTGCAGGATGAAGGGGTTGTGCCAGGGGTGAGTTTGATGGTGTGATCCCATGGCTTGCGTGCAGGAAGAGAGTCGAATGACTCCTTGGAGAACACATCTTCAAACTCATGGAGATGAGGGAGTAAGGAGTTAGTAGAGGATTTAGCAGTGTTGTTTTTGTGGAAGGCCTCGGCGAGGCGTTGGGATATGTTCGATGTGGCACACACCTCATGCAATGAGGGAATCACAGTGTAGAAGATCCGATCACCCTCCTCCACTTCCTCTGGGTCCTCATCATCATCATCCGAGTCTGGCATTAGATCAGGAACCCCTTCCAATTCCACTTCAGGTATAGGCAGGGGTCCAGCATGACACTTCTGAGTACGTTGTATTGCCGCCTTCTGTCCACGACGTTCTTGCCTGGCTTCTGTGAAACACGTCCGACAGCGGGATGGACATCGGCTCATGGTAACCTCCCCGGTACACCAGTCGACCTCTGGGTTATGGTCTCGAAGCCATGGATATCCCAAAATCACCTTTTGCTTTCCTAATTGAGTGACAGCAAAAAGGGCATGCTCACTATGATCTTTGTAATGGAGAACCAGGTCTGCAACCTCTCGGATGGCACCAGCTTCATTTGGGGATCCATCCACATTATATACAGGTATCGGACGTGAGAGTGAGCGAGTATTTAGGCGATGTTGTTGTACCAGATGGGAATTGATGAAGAGACCAGTCGCACCAGAGTCCAGGAGCGCAGAAACACCAAGTATCTGTCCAGTGTCAGTCATCTGCAGTTCGATGGCTAGGTTTAAGGAATGTGCAGAGGGAGTGGATGCCACAATATACTTGCATGGTAGTTTACGTTCCCATGATTTAATTTTGGGACGTGGAGTAGAAGGAGAGATGGGGAGAGCAGGTACATCTTTAGCCAACTTTGAAGGGTCAGAGAGGGGAGCAGTCACAGAAATGGATTCATTCTCTGGGGATTCAACTGACAAGACTTCAAAGTGGTTATGGACAGGCAGTGAGGGCATACGATTCACTTGCTGCGAATAGGAAAATCCTGCTCCTCTACAACTTCCAACTTAATCTCCTCTGCAACTTGATCCTTCGCTTCCTCAACATCTACAAGCGCCAACAAATCTTGCAGGAGTTCATCTCATCCCTTGGGGGTGAGCATGCGGATATCCTGACGATGGGGACATGCTCCAGCCCTGTGTCCAGGTTCCCCACAACGGTAGCAGAGATCCAACTTACGTGCACGGCTGCGGGCTGCATCAACATCCATTGGTACTGGGACATTGACGGCTGGTGTGGGAGTTTGACGAACAGGAATGGGGTTAGGGCAGGGGAGGCTTCGATTGAAGGTGTAGGGCGTATGAGTGGTAGTTGGAGCATGGAATGCAGCATTAAACGCTGCATTTGTGAGTCGGTTCTCATCACAGAGTGAAGCAGCTTCATACCAAGCAAGGATATCATCATCCGCTGGGCACCCTTCCAACATCTGTGCAATCTGGTCCTGAATTTCTTGGTTGAGCCCCCATCGGAACTTCACCACCACTGGTAACCCACTCCCATATCCTGCCATGTCCACCAAATCCTTGAACTCATTGATATAGTCGTCCATGGATCGACGTCCCTGGTGGTAAGTGGATGACTCAAGTCGTGTCACTGCTCGGTGGCATTCATTGAGGGGGCAGAAGTGGCGTACGAACTCAGCTCGAAAGTCACCCCAAGTGGAGAAAGGTAGAGAACCGAGTTCTTTAGTTTGACGTAGGATACGGTCCACATAGAGATAGGCGCGTTCAGATTTCATGTATGTGAAGGCCCAATAAATTTTTGCAGCCTCATCGACGAATTGATGCAACTGGAGACTAATGTATAACTCACAGGAATTAAGGAATGCACGTCCCTGCGCATGTGCACCATTAAATTCGGCGGGGGGGGACGGTTTGATCTGGGCACGTTCCTTAGTGGACGCGTTTGGCAAAACGTCGTTGTTGGGTGCGCTTGGAGTCGTAAAGGGGGAACTATTGGTCATAGGGTTAGCCTGGAGGGTCCTAACGAAGTTTTCAATCGTAGATTTAAGCGAGTCAATTTGCGCACACATTCCGGAAACGTTGCTTTCAAGCGCGTCGAAGCATTCTGATGCATCCATGTTGCTAGGGAGCGCGTTTGGTGAAAATGGCGGCGTAATAAAGGCGAGATTATCTGGAACGGTGTGTAGGGACTCTGTGGAGCTTTGGGAAGCGTCGTCCAGTCCGTACCTGCCTATCTTGGGCAGCGCGTTCGCGATTTTCGGGCCTTAGGGGAGAGTTTTCTACTATAAGGGCAACCTAAGCCTCTAGCAAAGGGAAATCCGAAGTTAAAATTATACTACATAATACAGGCATTGGGGACACACCTAGCAAAGGGAAATCCGAAGAGAAAACTCTAAGGATCCCCTTGCTGATGCCCAGTATATGTGAAGACGACAAAAATCAAATATAACCTAAAAATAGAAAAAGGCAGAGATAGGCAGATCAAGGCTGCCGAATGACATCATACCAAGGGGTATGTGTCGGAAGGGGTACTCCGCCTCTAAATATAAAAGTGTCAACATGTACAAACATGATAGCAAGGGAAAATTAGTAATAAAATCCGGAAAAATCATAGAAAATGAAGAATAGAAGGAAATGAGGTGGGGAAAAATATAGGACGAACATAAAAAATAGGAAAAACACACAGGGTACCCCCCTAGTCCCCTTACAGAAAGCCTCTGAGTACGGATAGCCGTGACTACTTGAGAAAGTACCCAAGTGAAGGCAGGAAGCCCAATACACTAGGAAAGTCTCCTAGTGCGATACCGATACAGTTGGAAAGCCTCCAACTGCGATACATGAAGCCGAGGCTGAGTCAAGGACCTATAGTCTTAACACCGCCTATCTGAATAACACTTACTCGCATCGTAAGAGTTTCCACAATTCATTTCAGGCTGATCTCAACTAGATCCTCACTTTCAGGATTCATCTGGTTCACTGTTATAGCTCTGCTATTCTATCCAGTTGAATCTTACTTGTGAGTGGATATAGTTATCCATTTCTATCTGAGTCCCTGACATTGTCACATGACAAATACAGGCTTCATTGAATCATTTAGTAAACATTCAATTTTCTTGGCTCCACCATCATTTCCTCTCCTGTCACTCTCATCTATACTCTTCTCTAGGAAACTCTCTCATTTGTCATCACTCCTCTCTCTCTCCATGTCCAATGCTCCAGTTTTGTGTGCTGCAAGCCCTGTGGCCCAGACTGAAGACACCATTTGTGCATGGGCAGAAGCATGTCAAAAGATTGTGGATGATGCAATCTCCAGGTCGATCTCTGGCCTGGTCCTCCTGGGTCACCTTAAAGATGCTGGAGCAACACCAGATGAGGCAAAGGATTATATTGAGCAATATATGCAGCAGCGAAGGGACCAAGAACTCATGGTACCAGACATTGCAGGCCTGTCTTTTGGACAGCCCATTCCAAATCTGGTTGACACTGCCACATCTATTGCTTGGGCTTTGCTTCGTGCTAAGGTCAATCATTTCCAGGATGCATCCTCTCAGATGGCTGCGAACTGTAGAGGATCACTTTCCGATGAGCTCATGAATCTGCTTGAACTATCTAGTGTCAAAGGCACCATCCCCACATCTGTGCTTGCTAAGGCCCCACATCTATCTAGGTTGTCTGATTCATCAACGTCTAGGGTGTAGCACAGGTGACACTTGTCAAGAACCATTCCTCGCCCAATCGGAACCTGCATCTGTCTGACACTTTCCTGCTCCTACCTCCAAACCTCCAACTTGAAATTAGGACACCAGATGAGGTGAAGGATGCAGCTTCTTACAAGCTGAAGCCAAGTCCTTTCCGTTTCCCCTCCTGCAGAATCTGCAATGACCCGACAACCTTCCATAAACAACACCCGCAGTGTCTGATCGGATTCCGACGAACCTCCTAGGATCAGTTCTTAACAGTATATATGAACTCACACTTCACTTGTCTATTTCCTCTCTATGACCCCTACCGAGACCTGCCAGCACACAACAAGAAATTCCCAACATGCCAGTACTATTCCAGGGATCTCTGCAATCCAGCGATCCACCCTTTCCAACCCTCGACCCGCCACTACTTTTGGAGTGTCTTCCAGACCCTCAAACATCTTCCGACAAATCAGCTCAGGAGCCCCCTCAATCAGTGCCAATCTCATGTCCACCCATGCCCCGCAACCTTCTGGCAACCCGGAAGGTTTTTGATCAAGAACTCCCCTTGAGTACATAGGGGGCATCAACCAGCCTGAACCCTTTGGGTTGGAAGATCCTGGTCTAGAGGATGGACCCCCCGGCAGACCCAATGACCCTAGTGGTCCTGACGGCCCTGGGGGTGACCCCAATCCCAATGATCCTGAGGATCAACCTCCCACGGGGGAAAACCCTGACCCAGGGGATAGGTTCATAGATGTCCTTTACAACCTCTCAGAGAGTATCTGCACCCTTCGTCAGAATAACACACCCAAGACTGAGAAAATCAAAGTTCGCGACCCTGACACTTTTGACGGTGCCAATCCGAAGAAACTTAGAGACTTTCTAGTCTCCTGCAATCTTCATTTCTGCGACTGTCCGCACATATTTTCCTCTGATGAGAAAAAGATCATATTCATCCTTTCTTATCTTAAGGGATCAGCTCTCAGTTGGTTTGAGCCTGGTCTGAATGACCCGACAGATTCTGCACACTGGATGTGGGACTATGAAGCTTTTCTCGCTGAGCTGGAAAGCAACTTCGGTCTGCACGACCCAGTCAGAGACGCGGAAAAAACTCTCTCTGACTTAGCAATGAAGAAAGGTGGTCATATCACAAAATATAATGTTGACTTCTGGGAATTAGCTTCTAGGGTCAACTGGAATGAAGCAGCCCTTCGTGACCACTATTTCCATGGTCTTCCGCTCCAGCTTTCTCCGGGGTGGTAAACCCAATACTCTTGCAGAACTGCACTTGAAAGTGCAGGACAGCGACGACATCTACTGGATGCAAGAAGATGAATCCTGTTTTGAAACAAAGAATTCCAGTAACGTCACTAACTCTAGTCGGAAGGACTCTTCCAAAAGCCCTTCCCTGTCGACAAACCAAGCCTCTTCAAACTCTGCCTGCAGTAACACCTCCAACCAGCAGTCTTCGGTGACAAAGAACACTTCCCGGGACAAGCCCAAGTCATCCATCTCCAATAAGTTGGGGAAGAATGGCAAGCTTACTGGGGAGGAACGAGAACATCGCATGAGAGAATGACTTTGTCTCTACTGCGGTGAGGAAGGGCACGTAGCAGGAAACTGCCTGAAATCCAAAGCCGCAAAAGCCCATGCATCCACTGTTGTTCCCAAGACTACGGACTTGGAAAAATAGTCCGCAACCCTCAGGATACAGCCATTGGGGCTGGGGGTTGCATTGACCTTACCCATTTGGCTGCCTACTTTCGTCTCAACGTGTCCGCTCTTTCCAACCCTGACTCCCTAACCATTCTTTTAACCTTTCCCGACTCTTCCGCCCCTTTCCGAACCCTTATTGACTCTGGCTCCTCCCACTGCTTCCTTGACTCCTCTTTCATGTTGAATAACCAACTCAGCATGGAATCCATTAACCCGATCAGTTTACGACTCTTTGATGGATCTTGCAACTCCACTATAACTCAGGTCATCAAACTTCTGGTCACCTTCCCTGCTGGTGAAGTGTTCAATTTGTCATTTTATGTAACCTCGCTCGACTCTTCCTGTTCCGCCATACTCGGTCATAACTGGCTGAAGCAATACAATCCATTGATTGACTGGTCTTCAAGCCAACTCGCTTTCTGCTCTGCAGATCATAGAGGTCCAGCACCCCTGATGTCACCTTTGTCCCTGAATCTTCCGGTAGAAATCCTTGACTCTTCCACACTTTCCAAAACCCCCATTCCTCCTAAATTTACACCCCCTGACATCTCCTTCATCAATGCTGCCGCTTATGCACATGCTAGCAAACTTCCTGGGGCAGTAGCTTTTCAGATGACCTTCGCTCCAGAAGGGTTATCCGCCTGCTCTGCCCAATCTGCTAACTCATTCGACCTCTCCAATATTCCGCCCGAGTATCACGAATTCGCTGATGTCTTTAATAAGAATAAAGCGGATACCCTTCCTCTGCATCGGTCTTACGACCTCAAGATAGAGACAGAAGACAATACTCCTCTGCCTCCGGGCTGCATGTATTCTCTCTCCCCCTCTGAATTAGAAGCCTTACAAGTCTTTATTGATGAAAATGTCCACTCAGGTTTCATCCGCCCATCCAAGTCTCTGCATGGCGCTCTGATTCTCTTCGTCAAGAAGAAGGATGGTAGTCTCTGACTTTGTGTCGACTACCAAGGACTTAACCGTCTTACGAAGAAAGACCGCTACCCACTTCCTCTCATTTCTGACCTCCTTGACTCTCCCCGCAAAGCCCGCTTATTCACTAAGATAGACTTGCGGCATGCTTATCACCTAGTCTGCATCGCTGATGGTGATGAGTGGAAAACTACTTTCTGCACTCGCTATGGATCCTTCGAGTGGTTGGTGGTTCCCTTTGGACTCACTAATGCACCCACAGCTTTCCAGCGGTTTATGAACAACATCTTCAGCGGCATGCTGGATGTTTGTGTCATTGTATACCTCGACGACATCCTAATCTATTCTGATGACAAGTCCCAGCACAGGGCTCACATCAAAGAAGTCCTCTGCCATCTCTGGAAAAATGGACTTTACGCCTCTCCACAGAAATGTGAGTTCCACAAAGACACCATCAAATATTTAGGTTTCATCCTTTCACCGGATGGACTGCGGATGTCCGAGGATAAAGTCAAAACTGTGCTTGACTGGCCCAAGCCTAGGAAAGTTAAGGATATACAATCCTTCTTAGGCTTTTGCAACTTTTACCGCCCCTTCATTAATGGCTATTTGGACATTGTCATCCCACTCACCCGCTTGATGTGGAAATCTGCACCCTGGGACTTCAACAAGAAGTGCCACGACACTTTTGAAAAGCTCAAACAAGAATTTGCCTACACCCCCATCTTAACACAATGGGTACCTGACTCACAGATGGTACTTGAAACCGACGCTTCTGACTATGCATTAGTGGCTATCCTTTTGGTTTACACTGCAGATGGAGAAATCCATCTGGTTGCTTTTCATTCCCGCTCCTTCAATCCCGCTGAACTAAATTATGACACCCATGATAAGGAACTCTTGGCCATTTTTGAAGCGTTCAAACACTGGCGGCAGTATTTCGAGGGTTCTGCAAACCCGGTTGATGTAGTCACCGACCACAAAAATCTTGAGTACTTCAGCACTACCAAGTTGCTCACCCGCCGCCAGGAGGTCTTTACACTCCCCCACCTTTCCCGTCGGACTCCGACTGGAGTCCGACCAGGCAGTTGGCTAGTCCAGTCCAACTGGACTCCGAGTGGAATCCACTCAAACACCGGATTCCACTCGGACTGGTCCAGTGGAGTCCAGTTGGAGTCTGGTTGGAGTCCGGTTGAATTCTGGTTGGATTCTGGTTGGAGTCCAGTTGGAGTCCGGTTGGAGTCCACTGGGAGTCCAGTCGGATTCCGCTCAAAAAGTGTGTAAGAAAAGGAATCAAACCCAGATCCCTGTCGGTTGCTTATGTAATCATAACACACAATATAACTGTTACACCACAGTACCTTGTTTAAGGTATCATCTACTTGTGCTAGGTACTGTGTGTGGCTGTGTATGACAAAGCATATAGCCGCATCATCAAATGTGCCAGCTCATCACTCACCACCACCACCACCACCATCGATGGCTGCCTCCCTCCCTCCTCTCTCTACCACCACCACTGCATGGACACCCACCACCACCACTGCATGGACACCCACCACCACCACTCCCATGCCCAATCCGCCATCACCACCACCCGCAAATGAGCTCAATGGATGGGCCCTACATAAGTTTTTTTTTTGTTTGCTTTTTGTTTTTATAAACTAACCAACCTGTTTTTTTAGCTTTCTAGGTTATATCATGAGTGTGTGCAGTCAACAACGACAACGATGACAATGACGATGCCTACCAGCACCCCCCAAAGCCAACAACACACCCACCCCACGCCTGCAAGCCTCTGCTCACAGGGTGGATGGGTGGTGAGAGCCCATGCCGATGAGCAGCTGCTCATCGGGTGGATGGCGGGCACACCAGGGATAAGATGACCATGGCACCCATCCCCATGCCTATGAGCAACTGCTCGTAGGGTGGATGATGGGTGCAGCTTGCTATGGCGACAGACGCGTGCGAGGAGGGGTGGGCAATGACACCCACCCCAGACCACATCCCCCAACCCCCCCTCCCCTGCATTTTGTGTGGGGAGGGGTCTTTATTATTTTTAATTTATCTCTGCCCCCCCCCTCGCACCGAATGCGAGGGGTATATATATTGTAGTACTTACAAATCCCCCCCTCGCACCGAACACGAGGGATGTGGTTAATTAAAAAATTTTGATCTTAATTGTTTGAAAAATGCCTCCTCGAAGAATATGAAAAGTTGAGTCATAAATAAACCTTATATTGATCCCCAATAAATTTCCTGTGGCTCAAGTGGTTGAGCACACTTGTTTGGTTTGTCATGTGATTCCTTATGGTGAGGTCTTGAGTTCAATTCCTGCAGTACACAAATTTATTTTGTGGGTACTTTATGAAATTCACCAAGTCTGAAGTCCTTTGAGCTATCATTTGGTTGCGCTTGGACTCCAGTTGGACTCCAGTTGGACTCTAGTTGGACTCCAGTTGGACTCCAGTTGGACTCCAGTTGGACTCCACTCAGACTCCAGTCGGACTCCACTAGGACAGGTGGGGGACTGTAAAGTACTGGCCGCCAGGCCTGTTGGTCTGAGTACCTTTCCCAGTTCAATCTCGTCATCCGCTTCTGCCCTGGAAAATTAGGGGCCAAGCCAGATGTGCTCACTAGACGTTGGGATGTCTACCGCAAAGGGGGAAATAGCGACTTCACCTCCGTAAACCCAACCAACTTCTGACCTGTATTCACACAGGAACAGCTCACCTCTTCCCTTTGCGCCACCCATTTCGCCACACCCATCCTTCAACAAGCAGTAATCATGGATGTTGAGAAACTTCACCATGACATCTGCACCTCCCTACCCCTTGACCCCTTATCATCTGCACATCTTCCGACACCTGTTGACCCCAACTGGACCATAGATGAGGCAGGTCTTTTCCGCCACTTCGACCAGATTTATGTTCCGGATGTCGCAGATCTTTGCCTCAAGGTCCTTCAGTACAAACGTGATCATATCCTCTCTGGCCACTTCGGACAAAACAAAACCCAGCAGCTTGTCTGCTGGGAATATGTCTGGCCAAACCTCCGCACCTTTGTGCAGGAATTCTGCAAATCCTGTACCACTTGCAAACGATCCAAATCACCTCGACACAAGCCCTACGGGTTTCTAAAGCAACTTCTGGTTCCAGAACGACCTTGGAACTCCATCTCCATGGATTTCATTGAGCAACTACCCAACTCCGATGGTCACACCGCTATCCTGGTCATCGTTGACTGTCTCACCAAACAAGGCATCTTCATCCCAACTGTCAATGAAATCACAGCCCAAGAACTAGCCAACCTGTTCGTCCTCCATGTCTTCTCCAAGCATGGCATTCCATCACATGTCACTTGCGACTGGGGAGGTAGTAAATGGAATGCCTTGGTGAAAACTGCAAAAGATGCTGTGTTAGCTGATAGAGGAAAACATCTTCCTGTAAATGAAGAAGGAACACCATTGTAATCTCGAAATTATAATGATGTTGTTGTAGACGATATTAGTTATCTTCAGAAAAACTTCAAAGCAGAAACAGCTGATAACCAAAAGATTATCAACGATACTGTTAAAGACTTCAAGTTAAATACAGAACAAGAATGAGCTTTTTGTATTGTTGCTAATCATGCAACCATGTCACAGCCAAGTCAACTAAAAATGTATCTTGGTGGAATGGGAGGTACTGGAAAATCACAGGTTATCAAAGCATTAATATCCCTTTTTGAAAAATGCAATGAGTCTCACAGAATTATGATTCTGGCTCCAACAGGATCTGCTGCTGCATTGTTGAATGGTTCAACTTACCATTCTGTACTTGTATAAACAGTACAAAAGATGGTGATATGGTCAGAAATGAGCATACAGCTATAGCACAAGTCAAAGCATGGCTTGACAGTGTTGACTATATATTTTTGGATGAAGTATCAATGGTAGCCTGTCATGATTTATATAAGATCAGTGCTCAATTGGCCAAGGCAAGAAACATAGGAGACACACCATTTGGTGGTATCAACATGATTTTTGCGGGTGATTTTGCACAATTGCCACCAGTTGGAGGTCATTCTTTTTACAATGAAGCTGTTGGTACATCTGTTGATGCATCACAGACATTAAAAGGACAACAAGCATCGATTGGAAAAGCATTGTGGCATCAAGTGACAACCATAGTAATTCTATGACAAAATATGCAACAAAAAAAACAAAGTAAAGAAGATGCCAAGCTAAGGGCTGCACTTGAGAATATGCAATATGCATCTTGTACTTCAGAGGATATACAATTTCTGAGATCCCAAATTGCTGGTAAGGGTCCAGGTCAGCCAAAATTGGCAGACAAGAAATACCATAACGTGTCTATCATTACAGCATTCAATGCACCAAAAGACTGTATCAACCAACTTGGCTCAGAGCAATTTGCAAAGGAAACTGGTCAAACATTGACACACTTTTATTCTGTAGACCATTTTGGAGAGGAAGAAAATCCTGCTATAGAAAAAAAATGGATGAAAAAAAAGCATACACTTAATAATGGTGATATAAACCCAATGCTAAGAAATGTTCTCTGGAATTTGAGACATTCAGCATCTGATCATGTACCTGGCAAATTGTCTCTTTGTATGGGAATGCCAGTAATGATATGCAACAATAAAGCAACTGATTGTTTTTTTTTTTTTTGGGTCAAAATTTTATAATGCAGTGCCCGAATGCAGTCCGCAGCAGAGACATACAAACAAAGTACACTATGCCTAGCCCAAGTCCTCCCCCTGTTAATCCTTGCACCAACCACCTAGATAACTGCGACGACTACTAAGGAGGCCCCTTTTATCGAGTAAATGGATTTGCCAGTGGTGGTATACCGACAACCCGGACTTGACAATGTGGCCCTCGAGACTCCATGGGTATGAGTGCAAGATTTAGGGGAAACTGCTGCCCCAACGTGAGCCTCTCAGCTCAGAAAGGAAGGTGTAGCCAGCGTTGAGGCTGTAACATGCAACCGACAGAGGATCTGGAAGTGCTCAGGTGCCTCCCCAAACCAGTACCTGGTGTTGTGTCCCCCCGTCCCTGTGAGCGTCCCCCACAGTGGTCAGGCCCCCTTTATGAGGGTTAATGGACTTGTCAGTCACCTTCTACAGCCGCCACTGACATACCAATCACACTAGCCAGGACCAGACAGGGGTCATACGCCCTATGTGCACAACCTATCCTGGATCCCACACAAGCAGGGTGAACGACCCAATTTCCGGGTTATTGTCCAAGAATTTGTACATGCCTTCGACAGAGTCGGGCCCTGCATGAGTCTCAGTTCCAACTGTCGTGTGGCAGACTCGCAATACATGGTCTTGAGTTTGGACCTTGGGGCCAAGACACCAGCATTGGTATTCCCCATTGAGGGAAAAGCGTTGGCAATACTCCCCTAGGGAAGCATGGCCAGTGACCATATGGGTGAGTTGGGAGGTGCCAGTCATGATGGATCCCAAAACTTTCAGCCAGGGCCCACCTTTGTGAGTCGAGGGTAGAACAGGCTTTCCACCCACTCCTTTGAGGTGGAGGAAGTGCCAGTCACAGTACGCTGGTTCAGGGAACCGTGCATGCCAGTCCTTCAAAACCACTTTTTCAACCTGGGTTTTGAGGTAATCTAAAGATGTCCATGGGCATCGACCCATGGAGATCTTGGTAGATGTGGCTACATCGTGAGCCTTTTTGTGTATGCCCCACTCAAATTTTGAGGGGACATGCCAGAATGTAACGTTTCTTTCCCCATCTGGGCCCAGCTAACCAGGGGCAAAGAGAGTGACAGGCGTCCAGAGCAAAGATCTGCCCAGATCATGGTTTTGGGTCTATGAGGGACTCAATGCCCATTGTAGAGTCTGAGAAGATCACTAGCTTTTTGCATCCCTTGCTGCAAGCAGCAGAGATGCCCAGCTGGAGAGCAAATAGTTTGACTTCTGGGGGGGTTCTCCTCTCAGAAGCTGAGACAACGCGATCCACTTGTTCTCCTTGTCCAAAGACTAGGGCACAGGTGACAGCTTGATACTTGGCATCAGTGGGCACTGAGGCGTCCACTGCTACAACAAGGGTGTCTGCCTCTGCCTGGGCATCAGCCCAGGCCTTGTCAAGGTCACCCCTATATGCACTCCTCGCCTTGTCCTCTTTAGAGGTAAGGCGATGAGAGGAGAAACAAGTTGGGAACAGGTCCTTTACTCTATTTCCAGGGGTGTTTTCTTCCCCAAAGGGGTCGAATTCATCCTCCGGAACAAGAGCCAGTGCTGCTGCCAATGCAACAGATGGGCCTTGTAGTGTAAGTGTGTTGAGCACATCTCCTCCCCAGAGCCCAAGCTCATGAGGGTGGGTGCTGCCAACATATTTCAGCCCTAAGATTGCTCTCAGGGGGTGAGATGGGGCCAACAGGGGGGTTCTGAAAGCCCCCTTGTTGACTAAATGATGCAGTAACAGCTGCATAGGCAGCAGTCCTGCGATACTTTCCAGCCCACCTATAGGGGTGGTACGGAATGCACCAGTGATCCAGCATGCAGCAATGGACTGCACCTGGGCCAGTGTCTTGATGACACCTTTGACGTGTGCACCTTTGAAGTGCCAGAGTCTCAGCCCATATGACATGATAGGCACGACACATGAGCAGTAGAGGAGGCGTTTCTGCATGGAATTTAACCCCCTTACAGAATTGCCGAGCATTCCCATTGCCCTCGCCGTAGTGATGGCATTGGTGGAATATAATCGCATGTGCTCCTTGAAGGAGAGTTTGTGATTGAAGAAGAACCCTAGGTACCTCCAGGTGACCTTGGGCTTGAGGGGGGAATTGCCCATGTATGGGGCAAATCCTAGATCTATCGGCAGGGGAGTGAAGCTCCTCGACCTCGAAAAGTGGAATATCTTGGACTTGTCATGTTCCAGGACAAGTCTGAGGGATGTGAATGCCTGGAAGACCCAGCCATACGCTTCTGTGAGTAGGAGGAGATTATCCTCCAGTCGTGAAGAGCGGGTGATGAGGGTACCATCATCCACATATGACATGAGATCGACTTTCCTGCTGATCTCGCTTCTCCTGAAGAGTTTTATGATGTGTGTTAAATATAATGCCTACAGGACTGGGGACAGGGCTGAGCCCTGTCCTACCCCCACATCAGCTGCAAAGGAGCCAGATGAGAAGGTGTTCCGCTTCTTGTTCTCTTACTGTGATGTGCACAGCCACAAAAAAATATTGTCAACACCGTTTTCTCAATTTGCAGCTCAATCCATCAATGATCCCCGCGATCTGGTTTATCTAGCATCTTACTAATGCATGTCAGACTCACAGAGTAGAAGAGGGGGGAGATTGGGTGATGCGATGGACGAGGGGAGACCTTCCAGATTGGGTATGCCTTGAACTCCTGGCAACGATCCCATTGACTCTCTATGGCTCTCTGGGAGCTGCAGAAACACACAGAATGCTCCCTCAGTGGGCCCTCATAGGACCCAAAGAGGCTCTCCAACTCCCTCCCCCTATGGGGCAGGTATCGTCACTCCACATGCGCAGCACTTTAGCATGCCCACACTATCTCCCAGGAGGGCTACTATGTCTACTGCACCTACTGCTACCCCTTCCACCCCTGCTTTGCAGTAGGCTGATGAGGTTGCATCACCTAACCCCACCCCTGCAATCCAAGATGCAGAGATGTCGAGCGATGATTGGGCTGACCCCCCCATCTTTGCATGCGAGTTTGGGGAATATGCTGATGCATTTCTGACTGTTCTGAACAGGACAGGATCCAAATGAGTCACTGCCAAAGAACGGCAGGCAATAGCAGAACAGCTGGGTGTAGTACTCAATGCAGCAGCTACAGTCGGCCTTGATTGCGACTTCGGAAACACAACCCTCCGGAGAGCTATTGACAGGGTAGCTGGGGGCAAACGACTCAGGTTGGGAGCTGCCACCAGTGATCCTAACAAAGTCCCAAAAGTGGACTACCTTGAGGGGTGGAACAGACAACGTCCCCCTCCCCACAAATCTGCGAGGACTTGAGGCCCCAAAGGGGCTCGACCTCTTCCTAAACCCCCAACAGGGGGTGTCTCTTCGTCATTATGCCTCTATACTCATGGCCACCAAGTGACTGGTGGCTGCTGTCAGGATGGTGACATTTTGTCGCTACCCTATACCTTCCCCCCGCTGCAGGGGGGACGATGTCATCGAGTGCATGCATCTTCTGGCATTTGCTCGAGGGGGGCCTCAGCCCCCTGCTTATGGCGGTTCCGGTGAATAACCAGGTGAACAACCAGCTGCCACATCACTGTCACTCGTGCACGACACGGTGATGGTTATGAGTCCTTAACAAAGTTAAGACTCGTTCTTAGAACCTGGAACTGCCAAAAAATTCAGTGTGACCATTTTTCCATGTCTGTTTTCCCCACGGTCAGTAAGTTCTGAGCAACCATTACAAAAATTACTGACTTTACTAACTGTGGGACTCAAAAATTAGCCAAGACGCAGATTTCGAGTATAAAAGGAAATTTCTCATCTGGCTATCTAAGTTACCAGAACCTATAGTAATTGACTTCAATACAATAGAATACAATCCTTTACAAACTGTTATTGATAGTTTCATTACAAACTATTATTGATCAGTTACTGGTCACGTGCACCAAATATCGACTTCTCTCCCCCCCCGAGAGATGTCAATATTTGGCGCACGTGACCGCTTTAGGGTATGCTTTTTTTTAGCACATCTACAGTATCTCACTCATTTCTCGTCCCATTACGTTCATTTAACTACAGATGGGAAAGTACATCATTGGCCAGTCATCGGGAGAGTACTTGGCATTGTTTGGTATTGTTGTCATGGCTAAATATAGTATCTCCTTCAGTTTCCATCCAATTTGCACAATTTAACTTGCAAATGAAAAGTATGCTGTTGGTCTATCACTGGGAAATATTTACAAGTATTTGAGATTGTTTGTTTATAGATCAAAAAGATCAACATAACTATATCAGAGCCAGTTTTTACTCAATTGAGTTTATTTAACTTGTGGAAGGGTATGTAACTTGGACACTTTACCCTGTGCTGACAAAAGTTGTTTATATTTGGTTGTTAGATTATCAAAATACTGTATCTTGCTCAATTCTTGGCTGATTTCTTTTATTTAACTTGGAATGAGAAGATACATTATTGGCCAATCATTGGGAGGGTATTTGGCATTGTTTGGCATTGTTGTCATGGCTAAATATTGTATCTCCTTCAGTTTTCATCCATTTTGGATGATTTAACTTGCAAGATAAAAAGTATACTGTTGGTCTATCATTAAAAGATACTTACAAATATTTGGCATTATTTTTTCATATATCAAAAAATCAAAAAGATGATGTCAGAGCTGGTTTTAACTCAATTGAGTTATTTAACTGTAGAAGGGTGTAGCTTGGGCACTTTACACTGACAAAGGTTGTTTATCTTTAATTGTTAAATCATCAAAATACTCTATCTTGCCCATTTCTTGGCTGATTTGGTTTATTTAACTTGGAATAAGAAGATACACTATTGGCCCATCATTGGCCAATCATCAGAAGAGTATTTGGTATTGTTTGACATTGTTGTCATGCCTAAATATAGTATCTCTTTTAGTTTTCATCTGTTTTGTATGATTTAACTTGAAAATGAAAGATACTATTGGTCTATCCTTAAAGGATATTTACAGATGTTTGCTATTATTTGTTAATATATCAAGCAGATCAAAAAGACTATATCAGAGCCAGTTCTAATAATTGAGTTTAACTCGTAGAAGGGTATATAGCTTGCATAACTTCGACAGTAGAAAATTTCAGTCTAGATTATTTTCTGAACCTGAAAAGCTGAACTTACATGTAGAAACTGAACTTGATTCTGGGAAAGTGAACTTCAGGAAAGTGAACTTGTGTTTGCTCCGAGTCGAGTTCAGATTACTCGTGAGTTCAGTTTGTACCTGTCTACATGATATTAATGTGTCATGTTGTGTCTTGGTCATGTCGCTACATTTTCTCATTGTTCATATATGCTGGCCACCAAAACACTATCTATTGGTAGGATAATGGGTCACTGGGTGGCATTTGGCCATCCTGTACATACTATTTATATAATCTGAATGTGCACAACAGCACCTCCATTTGTGCCCCTGCTCAAGCCACTGTCTGCTACGTCACATACAACAATGATACTATGGCACCACATGTCGAACAGGTCTGTCCTCATCCAGGATGCAAGGCCGTCCTGACATTGCACATCTGCCGTGGTACCAAAAACCCTGAAAACCATGGCCACTGGTATGAAGCTGTATGTCCCATACTACACTTTCTATTAAACCATTATGAAGTTGATCCCCTCAAAATTTCAGTGTACTGCACCAGCCCATAAATCTCACTTCCTCCGCTGGCAAGATGACAAGGCACCAAGCGCTGATTTTGTGTCTTCAATCCAAAATCCACCAAGAACATTTCAGGAGCTTCTCCAAATTCCCATAACTCCTGTGAAAACAATTCCTCGTGCAATTTGGAGTCCAGGCACTAGCGGAGCACCCCCCCTACCTGCACTTGCTATACTGGTACCACCAGTGCCGGCTACTGATCATGATGATATCACAATGGTAACCGATGGCACCCATGACGAAGGTCACACAGTTCCAACAGATCTCCTGAGTCCAGTTGCACTTGATGGGAATGCAATGGTAGCTATCACAGAAGTAGAAACTCCTTTGCCATCATCAGCTAATGAATCAGTGAGTACTTCTGAGTCTGTAGCATCACCACTGCATACTCACATACTTGTCATCAATGGGTCTGCACGCACTGTTTGTAATGGTCCAATTTGTCGTGTTCAGAAAAAGGACCC
The DNA here is from genome assembly GCA_026075535.2 of Tricholoma matsutake. Lineage (NCBI taxonomy): Eukaryota > Fungi > Basidiomycota > Agaricomycetes > Agaricales > Tricholomataceae > Tricholoma > Tricholoma matsutake. The sequence continues at coordinate 5,064,385 of AP026540.1, read as the reverse complement.
ACCTCGCTCATGCCATACATGTTCATATCAGTACTGCAAGAAGTGCTGTCTTCATTACCAGGAAAAGACTCAAAAGTACTGCAAAGAAGCCAGGCATGCATACAGTGTCCCTAATCCCAGCGAAACTGCTCCCACCACCACATCCCCACTTGCTTCAGAGACAGGCACTGGCATGACCATGACTTCTGAGTTCCAGCTTAACAAACCAAACCCGTCGAACTGCCCATTATGTCAAGAACACTATGAAGCTCAACAGAGATCAGAGCGTGAATGGAGAGTGGAGGTGAATGGGCTGACATTGCAGAAAGCTGTGGAGGAGAGACTGAAGTGAAACGTCAACATCTGCTTTTGGAATTCAGTGAGTTTAGACTTTGTGACCCACACATGTTGAATGATGAACCAACTATCACCCAGGATGAAGCTGAGCCAGAGATATTCACCATGCCATGCCCCACATTTCCTGTGTTTTCATTGGAAAACTGTTCCAATACGATCCGAAAAGCACTGGGGATGACAGAAGACACCCTAATCGAAACCCTTGATCCACGAGTCAATTCCATCACTCCAAGGTGGGTTAGCCATGAGTTGACCACTGTGCGTACCATCTCAGATCAAGAGTCTTTGCTTTACCATACTCAGGGCATTTCCAACGGGAGATGAAGGAAGAGGTGGAAAAGGCTCTGCTACACAGGAAGTCATGTAAACGACCTGTTCAAGTGGCTTCAAAAGCTCAATATGCTACTCACCCATTCCAGTCCCACAAGCGACAGATTGATGCCATCGATGATTGCACTTCACAAGGGCAACATTCTCACAACATTTGCCCCCGTCCTATGGACCCACCTGCATCTCCTAGCCAGCCTAGTACACCTTCTCACACCCCCACCCCTTACTCACCTGCATCATCTTGTCATTCTACACACTCGCCTTCACCCACTCCTTCCCGATCTAAATCTGATGTACACTCAGGTACAACACCAACTTGGACTCCAGCTCGCAATCGTTCAGCTTCTCTTCCCCCAATCGAAGCTGCAGTTCATGATCTTCTTTTAGCTGTCCAGCACTCAACAAAATCAGCTACCTTACCAAGTACCAGCATCAACACAACCATTGACCTCACTCAAGATGCTGGGAATGATGTTGATGAGATGATGCCGAGCTCCGGTCATGCAGCATGGCCACTGAAGTTTGAAGTCAATGTCAGAAGGTTTCTTGAAAATGGAGACGATGACTGGGAGTCTTGAATATCGGTTTGCCATTGCATTCCCATCTGCCCGGACTGACAAGTTCCCAAAGGCATCTTACAACATTAACTCAAGAATCTGGGAGTGGGCACCTGAAGACTTGTGCAACCAATACATCACTGCAGGATACTCCAATGGTGGACGATGGAAGGATTTTGCTCGTGAAGTAACTGAGTTCTATGATGGCAAGGTTCCCGGTAACAGATCAGCAAAAGATAGCAAGAAGACAGGGGGAAAGGTCCAGGTGAAGACAGAGAAGATGGGAGGGGTTCAGGTGAAAAAGGAGAAGAGGGTTAAATTCTCAGTGGACTCAGACTCAGAAGTCATAATAATAGATGATGATTGAGACTGACTCAGGCCAATGTTAACATTGCCATACATTTATCACTCTACATACCATCACATTGTTGTAGTATCTGCTCGTTATTGTAGAGTACTCGTTATATTATATACACTAGTGCACATGAGGAATGTAGTATGGAACTTGACCAGATTTTTGAAGCTTTTCTACCACTACTTGATTCCGCTGTTTGATCATCTCATCAAGGAAAAAGTCATATCGATGGGGAAGCATGTCACGAACAATAGCAAGATACCCGCCAATCCACACATTGACCTGCTCTGCAATGAATGAATTAAAGACCCACTTTCCATTGGCATCAACAAGTTCAGGCCAGAGTGCAGGATTACAATGTTTCTGACAGAACTCATCAGTCTCCTTATGTTTTGATTTGAAATGAAAGACGTCGACAGGAAGGATGACATCAGAAAAGAAATTGTCCCCCTGTGCTTGCAAGTGAGACTGCAGATGACAATTATTGTCGAAGAAGACGACATCAGGCAAGTCTTCCGGATGTGGATAAACTGACTTGAGGAAATCCTGATATGCGGGGCTGAATGTTAGCTTTCACAAGTTGCCATCATTGTCACGCACTTTTACACCTGAAATCAACTCGGCACCAAACATCGTCCCATGCGCAACAATAACACCACAGCATGCAACAACCAGTTGCTCATTATGTGTCTTCCATTGACCGAAACATGCCTTTGGTTGTTGATTCCCCAGATCTGACTTGCGGGTGTCCGGAATCTGCTCAATTTCATCCTCATCATCCTCCATCAACTGGCCCATTGAGTTGGACCCACAGCTTGTGTTGGACTTCTGGAGTCGTTGTTTGAGTTGAAAGAAAGCCTTCCCCTTCTCATTCCTATATTGCTCAAGTGCTCGATGTGACGAATTGGTGCACATCCAAAATCCAGGCTGGACTGGAGCGCCGCAGTCCATGACAACACATTCATTTTTCTTGTATTCGTGACCTGCACAAAAATGAGTGCAATGTTTGAGCAATGGCTGAGTACAATTGTGCACGTTGCAGCATGGGCACCCAATGCTTGTACCATCCATCATAATGGCACGGAATGAACCTGGCCAGTTGTCAGTCAATGCACCAGAAACAATTAATTCAAACACACGAAGATTATTGAACCCATCACCAGGCAAGAACTTCTCGCAAACTTTACATGCATGCATCAGGTGCGGCTGTCCTTCATCTATCATTCGCTTATTATGGAGCTCCATTGCCTGCTTCGTGCGCTCATCATTGTCGCCAATATCCAGGACAATAAGAGGAGCGGCATTCTCAGCCGATTCCCACAGTAAGGCATTCACCACGAATGCACGTGAAACTTGTTCTGAAGTAATGATCTTGTCACCAGTGGATCCACTGGAAGTGTCTGAGAGTGTATGGTTGAAGACGTTGGCATTATTTTGTGCAGAGACCCAAGCGAACAAAGACAGATGCATAAAGAACTCACATAGCTTTGCATCAACAAAGGTATGCTCCTCAATCTGTATATTGGATGGGACTGTAGAGCTGTAGTAATAGTATCGTAGGTGGAGGTGGTTGTTGGTGTAGTAGTTATGGTGATATCTGATTTTACAAGCTGTGTGGTACATCAGATTCTCTTGCAGCCGCCACATCACAGTGTCTATACTCACCATTGCATGCAAATGAGGAACTAAGTGCACAATGTGTCCCATTATGAAGTGTATGGAAGGACACCTCATATTGAGATAGAGTCCTTAAGCTTAACTCCAGCCCACAAGATACGCATGCAGAGACGGGCGGATAAAACATATAATATGCTGCCAGATAATTGTCAGTTTGAGCAATGCAACAAAGAATTCAAGATAACGCACCAAGCTGCTCCTCTGGATGAACTGACACCCCTCCATGAAGATATATCTCATCTATATCGCCCATTGACAGCCCATAATGCGTGCCTTGCTCAGGGTTCTCCCAAATCACATCTTTCAGTATGTCCCACATGCAAACCACATCGTCTTCATCAAGGCCAAGACAGCTGCAGAATAGTTTATGAATGTAGATAGGCAATCGATATGGCGGTGCTTTGCTGTTCAGTGGTACATGAAGTTTGATTTCAATGACAAAGTGACAAACAAGCCCTAGAAATTTATTGATGTCATCTAGAGTAATTATCTTGGCTAGACTGGGGAACGATGAGAAGGAGGTGCAAAGATCTGCGAGGTTTAACATGGAACTCAAGAGGCAGAGGCAAGACCATAAGACCACCACGATGATAACAGACCGGACAGAGATCACAGTGGGAAGTGGTGCCAATGGCACGCTGCACACAAACGACCGAAACGGTAAACAATGGTGAACGCCATAACAATGAGGCTTACATTCAAGGTGACGCGCATGTGGTGATCAACAAACATCATGTGCACTTGTCAGAATCTGAACTACGAAATTCGATCTGAACTGATATTAATTGTAACAATCTGAACTGTAAATAATCTGAACTTGTTGCTTTTTTTTTTTTTTTTTTTTTTTTTCTTTTTTGGGGTCAAAGGTTTATAATGTGGGGCTCAATCGCAGTCCGCAGGTCAAGATACAAGCAAAGGTACTACTATGACTACACATTCCCTCTGCCCACATCCCACACCATGTCCCTCGCAGAAGCCACTTTAGGCGGGCAGTGCCACATACGTTGTCCTCTCAGACAGGAAAGGCAATATTCTGGACGGGGGGGGCCCCCCATCCAGACGCTAGCCATGAGATCGCCCGCTGTTGCTAGCCCGGTCCCCCCATCCATACCCAACCGAAGTTGGATCAACTAGCAGTGTCAATTCACTGTAAATCCTCCCTTGCGGGAAGAATAACCATATTTGCTTTACCAGCAAGTGAGGGTTGACCACCCCAGGTGAGTGAGATGGACCATCACCGCGCTTCTGCACGAGTAACAGTGATGAGGCAGCTGGTTGTTCACCTGGTTACTCACCGGAACTGCCGTAGGTAGGGGGCCAGGGCCCCCTTTGAGCAAATGCTGCATAGTGCATGCACTCAATGACAACGTCCCCCCTGCAGTGGGGGGAAAGTGAAGGGAGGTGGCGTACTGCTGCCCTCCTGATGACAGCCACCAATGATTTGGTGGGCATAGCCGTGAAGGGGTGATCCCCATTTCAGTTCCAGCGAGGTCGTCGACAAGGTCCTTGAGGACGAGGGTTCCCCACTTGGAGGCTCTGTCGCTGGTGGAGCAGACTGAGCCGCCTTCATTGCCTCATAGGAAGCCCGGAAGGCTGCTGGAGATGTAAGGTCTAGAGGAGCTGATGCCGCCTGAAGCAACTCCATCATGCTCCCTGAAAACCGCCAGGTGGTGGTGAATAGCTCCCACACCATCTGGCGCCAAGAGTTCCTTTCATTGAGAGGAACCATGGACACTCGGATGGTACCCACAAAGGATGTCATCGTGTCCAGTAAATGCAGCATGGCATGAGAGGTGGCTTTGATCTCCAGCCTCTCATCCCTTGATAATGGCACTTTGTCCTCCACCAACTCGGGGATGGGGGGCAAAGGCGGTGATGGGGCAGGGGGTGCCTCTGGATAAAGGAGCTCAGCTATGCCGAGCTCCTGTGAGTACACATCCTCCTGTGGGAGGCTGCGAGACCATTGTTTGTGCACGACGTCGACACCTTGTGCCCATCATACACGATTGATCATTTGCCTTGAGGCAAGCCTAGGCCCCCCCTTGGCGTAAATGAGAGCCTCTTGCATAGCAAGAGGGTCGTCGTCATTGTCATTGTCAGGGTCGGAGAGGTTTTCTCCAGCCCACAGATCTCTAACTGCCTTTAATGCAGCTGCTACCTCCAGATTGTCTCGTTCGTACCGGGTGTTGTAGTCTTGGACGTCATCATCATAGATGTCGCCCATAATCAGGGAGGGGGTGTGAAGCCCCCAGTGTGGTGGTTGATCTCTGGTTGGCCATTTGGGCATTGAGAGTGAGTTAGTACAGGTAGATGATGGTAGAAGTCAAAGTATGCAGCGTGAGATTGATAACAGCTGGCCCCTTATCTCAATTCCAGGTCCACCCGATACAGCCTCCAGATGCTCTGAGGGGGCAGGCAGGCCATGCATCCTGCTGCCTAGTGGGAGGGAAGATTGACCCCAGTTCTGAGCACCCCAGAGGAGTGAATACCGGAGGTAAGGAGTAGGTGGTGGTGAGCGGCCACCCAAGTGTTGTCCTAGCCCCCAGGGGGCACCATCACCCAGCCCCTTTTAACAATGGTGTATTCCAAGTGGATAGTCAGTGTAGCTTGTCTCTAGTAGTAGAAACTCACATAGCATGGAGGTTGGAGGCCCCCAGGACGGCCAACAGTCCAGTGAGAACGTCCCTCCCCCCTAAGCCAGACCTCCCCCAGCTAAATGAGCACTTCTACTTGGGCGAGCATTGAAGCAGGCATCCCACACCCACTCTAAGCCCCCATAGGGACCCAGACTACTCTTTCATAGACCCCACTCACCTAGCCAGGATCCTCGAAGCCAAGGGGAACAAGACAGATAGCAGCCATTGTCAAAAACAATGACCGGGGCATCCCCGGGGATCGGACAGACGGATCTCTTAGCAAATCAGGCCAGGCCTGGAGACGCTGAGAGTGTTCGTGATGGCGAAATCCAATTGAAGATCAGACGAAAATTGCAGTCTCGACGTTGCTACCAACGTCAAGCAGGAATGTTTACCACTGTTTATGGTGGTTGTAACAAGTCAAGGAGCGATGCTGAACTTGTTGCTTAGATTTTCAAGTTCACTTTCAAGTTCAAATTCTGGTTCGGTTTTCAAGTTCAGTTTATAATCTAGACCAAAAATTTCTACTGTCGATGCCCTCATAGCTTGGGCATTTTATATTGACAAAATTGTTTATCTTTATTTGTTAAATTATCAAAATGCTGTATCTTGGTCAATTCTTGGCCAATTTGTTTTATTTAACTGGGAATAAGAAGATACATTATTGGCCCATTCATTGAGATCATATTTGGTATTGTTTGGTATTGTTTGTGGTATCTCAGTTAGTTCTTCTTTAATCCTACTGATTCAACATGCAAATAAAATATATACTGTTTGTACATTATCTGATTTAGGTGTGCTAACAAAGGTTGTTTATATTTGTTATTAAATCATCAAAAATGCTGTATCTCACTCAATTCTTGTCCCATTTGTTTTATTTAACTTGAAATAAAAAGATATATTGTTGGCCCATTATTGAAATCCCATTTGGAATTATTTGGCCTTGTTTGTATGGTTTCATATTATTTCAGTCAGTTCTTATATAAACAATGTTGTATACTATTAGACCATCATTGTTAAGTGCTGAACTTGAGGGTGGAAATCTGTCAGACTCATATTGGATGGTGTACCAGAGAGGACTTGGCTTCAACTTATAAGAAATTGCGCCTTCATCTTGTCAGTGTCTAATTTCAGGACAAAGGTAAATGTAAGAATATCAGAGTTCGAGAGGAAGTCCAAGAGAGGAGAGGAGACTAGAGATTGAGATGGGTAAACTTGGTTGCTTTATGAACTGAAGAATACAAACAGAAGTAAATAGGTTTAATACTAAAGAGCAGAGTTAGGTCAGAGACTGGTGGAGAACAGAGTAGTGGAGGTATCATAGGAATGGAAACTATATCTAAAATCCTAATGCTATGCCAATCATTACTAGGTGACCTTGGTGAAAAATGGTTGGAAGTCCAACAAAAATCCCCATTGCTGGAACAGAATCAAGAGATATTATTATATATTTGTTATTATTTGTTATTAATGAAAATAAGCTATATTAATGTTGTAGTAGAACAGAATATCATTGATGCATCATTAACATAATGGTTTCCACTATTTGGTATTATTTATTAGGGCTGAATATAAAGTTTATATCCTGTATTTTATGTTTTATATATCATTCTGATCAGCTTCTTGAGCTGATTTAATATTTAATATTTCTTTGCATACTATTGGGTTTTTTATTACCAAATATTGTCAGGTATTTAGCATTATTTGATTATAGATCATAAAATATAAGGACTTGCACCTGCCAGAATTGGCCCTCACCCCCAAGTACAAAGAGGTAGGGGAAAAAAACATCAGCATGACGAGGTGGACCATCACCATGTCATGCACAAGTGACAGTAGTGTGGCAGCTGGTTGTTCACCTGGTTATTCACCGGAACCACCGTAGGCAGGGGGCTGAGGCCCCCCTCGAGCATACACTCCTCTGAGCATGCACTCGATGACAACGTCCCCCCCGCAGTGGGAGGAAGGTAAAGGGAGGCGGCATATTGCCACCATCCCGACAACGGCCCCCAGAAGTTTGGTGGGCAGTGTTCAGAAGGGGTGGTCCCCTTCATCAAGCTCGGCGCGGTCATTGGTGAGGCCCACAAGGACGACGGCACCATTCCGGGGACAAGGGTTCCCCAGTTGGTGGCTGTGTTGCTGGTGGAGCAGACTGGGCTGCTATCATCGCCTCATAGGAAGCCCGGAAGGCTGCCGGAGACGTAAGGTCTAGAGGAGCTGACGCCACCCAAAGCGACTCCATCATGCTCTCTGACTGCCAGGTGGTGGTGAAGAGCTCCCATGCCATCTGACGCCAAGAGTTCCTCTCATTGAGAGGAACGGCGGACACTTGGACAGTACCTACAAACAATCATGTCCAGTTACGAGTCCTTAACAAAGTTAAGACTTGTTCTTCAAACCGGGAATCGATGAAAAATTCAGTGTGACCATTTTTTCATGTCTGTTTTCCCCACGGTCAGTAATTTTTTCCCACCTTCCAGCAACCATTACCAAAATTACTGACTTACTAACTGTGGGACGAAAAAATTAGCCAAGATGCGGATTTTGAGTATAAAGGAAATTTTTCATCCAGCTATCTAAATTACTGGTAACCTATAGTAATGACTTCAATACATTCGATTACAAACTGTTATTGATAGTTTCATTACAATTGTTATTGATCAGTTACAAACATGAATCGTCAAAAACTCTGAATTGTCAAATCGCCTTCTGAATCGCGTTTCACTTTGTGATTCACATTCTCTCAAGTCTTATTTTAAATATTAACCCAAAACAGGACTTTCCTTGATGTGTGCTTAATCGACACTTGAATCGCACTTGAAAATTTGATGGTCAGAGTAATTCTGGGCAATTTACGGATGATTCATACTGCTTAATGGGACCTGAATCATGACTGAATCTACAAGTGAATTATTATTGTTCTATCACTACTCATGTTTATCAATGGCCATTTTATGCATTCTAAACCTAGTTTCTTCTTCCTCATCTTCATAATACCCAACTTTGCGCTTCAATGAGAGGGGCCTTGGAATGTCTTGTAAATGTTCATGATATTTTGCCTTTTCTGCATCCTGCGTAACATTAGTCAATGATGTGTATGTTTGTCATCATAATACTGTAACTTACTTTGAGTGGTGTACTATCAAGTAGGGTAAGTGCACGCAATACGATGATCATTTTGTATTTTTTCCCTTTGAGAGGGACGACGCCAAAAGACACCTGGGCCTCCACGATATCACCAATCCTGAATTTGATGGGATTGATAACATTGTATCTGCATTAGTGTGATATAATTTAGTCATTGTAGTGAGTGGTAAGTGTGCATGCATACCTTTTTTGACCACCAGTATGTTTGCATAGCTCAAAGTACTCCATCCCGCATCCAACAATTGTCGATGCAATTTCTGGCGACATCGCTTTGACTATGACTGGATCAAAGCTCGCTATGACAAGGTGAGTGCGAGACATAACTCTTGCTCCCCCCCTGCTTACCATCCCGCAGGACACAGTGGTCAAATGTAAATGAGGGACAGGCTTAGATCTACCCCACAGCTATGCATATTTAGTCAAAATGTAAATAGAAACTGGGGTTACATGGACTTGTTACTGGCTGATTTCATAGACGACTATGATCTGCTGTTCATTCAAGAGCCTCCTTGGAGACTAATAAGACATGCCCCCTCCGCCCACAACAGGGAAGGGGAAGAAGTTATCAGTGCACCGATGAGCCCCAACTGGGGCACTTTGGTATGACCATCAGGGATTGACACCCCCCCATGCATAGCTGTCTATTTTGCAAACAGCATCACTAATCTCAGACTGGGTCTCCGCCGAGATCTGATCGACGATTGTGACATTCTCCTCTTCTCCCTGGGAATAGGAGAGGATGTCATGCTACTCGCTAACGTCTACTCGGATAGCCAACACTCGGCCATCACACTCTTGTATGAAAGTGTCAGGCCCCTCCCCTACAGATTATTGCCTTTCCTGTCTGAGAGGACAATGCTGGTATGCCCGCCATAATGTGGCTTCTGCAAGGGACCTGGTGTGGGATGTGGGTGGAGGGAATGCGTAGTCTTAGTAGTACCTCTGTTTGTATCTTGACCCGTGGACTGCGATTGAGCCCTGCATTATAAATTCTGACACAAAAAACACTTGGCCATCACACTCTTGTATGAAAGTGTCATGATGATCCCACGACTACACTTCATGTGTGGCGATTTCAATGTGAGACATGCCTCCTGGGACTCCCAGGGGCCTGACACTCCATTCATGCTGACCACTTAGTAGAAACAGCAATGGCACTAGGCCTAAGGAGGGCCCTCCCCACTGTGGAGGGACCCACCCATTTTCCCCCACAACAGGGCTTTCACCCCATGGTGATCAACCTAATGTTCATACCCACGGATCTAAGATTTGTGTTGTACTGCGATATCGTCCCAGAAGCCAGGGGCATGTCTGACCATGCTCCCCTGACACTGACACTACCTGGTCTGGGATCCCTAGTCCCAGTCACCAAGTGGTCGATCAAAAAAGGATCTGAGGAGGAAGCATCATATCTCGATGCTGTCTCCTCCGCTTTAAGTCCGTGGCTTCAGTGGCACAGAAATACTTTGGCAGAGATCGATGACGTCATTTTGGCAATATCAATGATTTTAAACAAGGTGTGGGATAACCATGCCAAGGAATCTTGCCTAGGCAAGTCGTCCAAAGGATGGTGGACAGACGAATGCAAAGGTGCACTGGATGCTTACAGAGCCACTCGAGATGAGGAGGACTGGAAGCAGTACCACAAAGTCATGCGACATGCGAAACATGACTTCTTCGATGACCGCATCCAAGAAGTTGCTACTATGAACAGACGACCCTGGGACCTTATGTCCTGGACCCATCAAAGAAACCTGCCATCGTACAAGGCAATCTCCTACAGGGGAGAGCCTTGCAATGATCTTGACTCCCTGTGGGCTGCCCTTGATGGCTCATATAATGCTGCCTTTTTTTTTTTTTTTTTTTTTGGGTCAAAAATTTATAACGCAGCACCCGATCACAGTCCACAGCAGAGACATACAAATGAAGTACACTACACCCAAACCAAGTCCTCCTCCTGCTGATCTTCACACCAACCACCTAGATAGCTGCAATGACCACTAAGAAGGCCCCCTTTATTGAGTAAATGGACTCGCCAGTGGTGGCATACCAACAACTTGGATTTGACGGTGTGTCCGTTGAGACTCCATGGGTATGTGTGCAAGATTTAGGGGAAACTGCCGCCCCGACGTGAGCCTCTCAGCTCGGAAAGGAAGGCGTAGTCAGCGTCAAAGCTGCAACGCACACCCCACTGTAAGGAGCACCACCGTGCTCTAGCGGGATGTTGCAAGGGAAATGCCAAGGCGAACCCTCCAGTACCAGCCACCCCAGAAGGGGCAGCATGTCCTCACCCAGCCAGGTGTCTAAACTGCTGGAAGAATCATGCATCTGATGATCGTCAATGCAATTTCTGGCGTCATCGCTTCGATTGCGAGTGGATCCTAGCACGCTACCACGAGGTGAGTCTGAGATGTGTGTCTTGCTCCCCTCCTTCTTACCCTCCCGCAGGACATGGTGGTCGAATGTAAATGAGAGACAGACTTAGATCTATCCCTCACTTGCGAGTATTTAGTCAAAATGTAAACTGTAACTGGGGTTACATGGACTCGCTACTGGCAGATTTTGTAGATGATTACGATTTGCTTTTCATACAAGAGCCTCCCTGGAGACTCATAAGACATGCACCCTCTGCCCACAACAGGGAAGGGGAAGAAGTTATCGGCGCACCAATGAGCCCAAATTGGGGCCTGTTAGTACGTCCAGCCGGGATTGACACCCCTCCACGCGTCGCTGTCTACTTTGCAAACAGCATCGCTAACTTAAGACCAGGCCTCTGTCGGGACCTGATCAATAATTGTGACATCCTATTGTTCTCATTGGGAATAGGAGAAGAGGTCATGTTATATGCAAACATCTACTCAGACAGTCAACACTCAGCTATTACGTTCCTATATGAGAACATCATGCTAATTCCTCATCTTCACTTCATGTGCAGCGACTTCAACGTGAGACATGCTTCCTGGGATCCCCAGGGGCCTGAGCACTCGATTCATGCTGACCACCTGGTGGAAACGGCAATGGCTCTGGGCCTAACAAGGGCCCTCCCAGTTGAGGAGGGTCCCACTCATTTCCCCCCACAACAGGGTTTTCACCCCACGGTGATCGACCTGATGTTCATACCCACGGATCTCAGATTTATGCTGCACTGTGAGATAATTCCCAGAGCCAGGGGTACGTCTGACCACAGCCCCCTGACACTAACACTACCTGGCCCAGGATCTTTGGTCCTGGTTACCAAGTGGTCAAGCAAAAAAGGCTCGGAGGAGGAGGCATCATACCTGGACGCTGTTTCCTCTGCTCTAAACCCATGGCTTAATTGGCAAGGGAACACATTGGCAGAAATAGACGAGGTCGTCTCGGCAATATCGACTATTTTAACCAAAGAGTGGGACACCCACTCCAAGGAATCTCGCCTAGGCAAGTCGTCCAAAGGATGGTGGACAGATGCGCACTCGACACGTACAGAGCCTCCCATGATGGAGAGGACTGGAAGCATTATTGCAAAATCATGCGACACGCAAAGCGTGATTTTTTTGAAGACCGTATCCACAAAGTGGCCACCACTAACAGATGACCCTGGGACCTTGTGTCCTGGACTCGCCAACGCAACCTCCCATCATATGAGGTGATCTCCTTCTGGGGAAATTCTTGCAATGATCTGGACTCCTTATGGTCCACCCTTGATGGATCATATAATGCTGCCTCGGATCGAGTAGTCAATCTGAGCATCTTAAACAATCTGGACCCTGTGCCTGAAAGGGCCTGGATCCCATTCTCCATCATGGAAATGAAAGAAGCACTCACGGCGTGCTCTTCCCGTTCCACTCCAGGTCCTGATCATGCCACATGGTCGCACCTAAAACACTGGTGTAGCAACCCTGAGGTAGTGAGTCTTATCACCCGCATAGCCGAGGCGTGTATCACTGCAGGACATTGGCCTGCTCACTTCAAGGAGTCCCTGTTGGTGATCATCCCGAAACCAGGGAAACCTAACTATTCTACCCCTAAGTCATTCAGGCCCATTGTGCTCCTGAACACTCTGGGTAAACTAGTTGAGAAGATGCTGTCTAGACGGCTTCAGTTTGACGGCATGGCACATGAAGCCTTTGAACAAAATCAGTTTGGAGGTGTTGCCCAGCGTTCTACAGAGGATGCAGGTATCTACCTCACCCACCTTGTTAGGGCAGGATGGGCTCAGGGCCTCAAAACGAGTGTTGTTGCCTTCGACATTGCTCAATTCTTCCCTTCACTGAACCACCAGGTTCTGCTGGAAATAATCTCTCGGACAGGGTTCCCCACGCAAGTGGTGAACTTCTTCCGTTCATACCTTGTGGGTCGCAAAACGACTTACAAATGGAACGCCTTCTCATCTGGCTCCTTTGCAGCTGATGTGGGGGTGGGACAGGGCTCTGCCCTATCCCCTGTCTTATCGGCATTATATTTAATGCCCATAATGAAACTCTTCAGAAGAAGCGAGATTGGCCGCAAGGTCGATCTCATGTCTTATGTGGACAATGGCACCCTCATTGCCTGCTCAGCACGATTGGAGGATAATCTCCCCCTTCTCAAAGAAGCATATGGCTGGATCTTCCAGGCATTCACATCCCTTAGAGTTGTCTTGGAACACGACAAGTCCGAGATATTCCATTTCTCAAGGTCGAGGAGCTTCACTCCTCTCCCGATCGATTTAGGGTTTGCCCCATACACGGGCAACTCCCCTCTCATGAGCTAGGCCTCTGGGGAGGAAACGTGCTCAACACACTCACCCTACAGGGTCCATCTGTCGCTTCGGCTGCAGCTTTAGCCCTTGTACCAGGCGATGAGTTTGACCCCTTTGGGGAAGAAAACACACCTGGGAACAGAGTGAAGGATCTTTTCTGCACTCACTTCTCCTCTCATCGCCTCACCTCCAAGGAGGATGGAGCGAGGAATTCTTACAGGAGTGACCTCGACAAGGCCTGGGCTTCTGCCCAGGTAGAGGATGACACTCTTGTCGTTGCAGTGGACGCCTCGGTGCCCACAGATCCTAAATTTCAAGCCGTCGCCTGCGCCCTCGTCTTCAGACAAGGGGAACAGGTGGATCGCGTTGTTTCAGCCTCTGGGAGGAGAACCCCCCCGGAAGTCAAACTTTTTGCTCTCCAACTGGGTGTGTCCGCTGCGTGCAGCAGAGGATGCAAAAAGTTGGTGATATTCTCGGACTCTACCACAGGCATTGAGTCCCTCATAGATCCAAAACCACGCTCTGGGCAAATCTTTGCCCTGGACGCTTGTCGCTCTCTTCGTCCCTGGCTAGCGGGAGACAAGGAGAGAATTGTAACATTCTGGCACGTCCCCTCGAAGTTCGAGTGGAACGTACACAAGTTGGCTCACGATGTAGCTACATCTACCAAGATCTCCATGGGCAGATGACCGTGGACGTCTTTTGACTACCTTAAAAATCAGGTCGAAAAGGCCGTTTGTAAGGATTGGCACACCCGGTTCTCAGATCTGGCATATCGTGGTCGGCATTTCTACCAACTCAAGGGAGTAGGTGGAAAACTGGTATTACCCTCAACTCACAAAGGTGGGCCTTGGCTGAAAGTAATGGGAAACAACACTACACTGACTTCCCATTTGACTCGCATGATCACTGGCCATGCTCCTATAGGGGAGTATCGTCATCGTCTCTCCCTAGATGGGGAGTACCAATGTTGGTGCCTTGGCCCTGAGATACAAACTCGGGACCATTTGCTCCGCATCTGCCCTAAGGTGGATCGCAAAGAAACTCGTGCAAGCCCAGACTCCATCGAAGGCTTCCACGAATTCATGGACAATAAACTGGTCCTAGGGTCATTCAACTCACTCGCATGGGATCCAGGATAGGTTGTGCATGCAGGGCATATGACTCTCGTCCAGTTCTGGCTAGTGTTATCGGTATGTCAGGGTAGCCACAGAGCACCAGACAAGTCCGTTAACCCTCATAAAGGGGGCCCACCCGTGTTCAGGAGCGACTGTCAGGGAGGGGGGACATGAAACTAGGTACTGGTTCGGGGAGGCGCCTGAGCGCTTTCAGATCCACTGTCGGTTGTGCGTTACGGCTTCGATGCTGACTATGCCTTCCTTTCCGAGCTGAGAGGCTCACGTCGGGGCGGCAATATCCCCTAAATCTTGCACTCATACCCATAGGGATTTGGGGAACATGACATCATCAAGTCCGGGTTGTCGGTACGCCACCACTGGCAAGTCTGTTTACTTGATAAAGGGGGCCCCCTCAGTGGTCATTGCAGCTATCCAGGTGGTTGGTGCGAAGATCAGCAGGAGGAGGACTTGGGCAAGGCGTAGTGTACTTCGTTTGTATGTCTCTACCGTGGACTGCGATCAGGCGCCACGTTATAAACTTTTGACCCAAAAAAAAAAAAAAAAAAGGGGTACATCTGACCATGCTCCCCTGACACTGACACTACCTGGTCCGGGATCCCTGGTCCCAGTCACCAAGTGGTCGATCAAAAAAGGATCCGAGGAGGAAGCATCATTTTTTTTTTTTTTTTGGGTCAAAAGTTTATAACGCGGCGCCCGATCGCAGTCCGCGGTAGAGACGTACAAACGAAGTACACTACGCCCAGCCCAAGTCCTCCTCCTGCTGATCTTCGCACCAACCACCTGGATAGCTGCAACAACCACTGAGGGGGCCCCCTTTATCGAGTAAACAGACTTGCCAGTGGTGGCGTACCGACAACCCGAGCTTGACGATGCCGTGTTCCCCGAATCCTTATGGGTATGAGTGCAAGATTTAGGGGAAACTGCCGCCCCGACGTGAGCCTCTCAGCTCAGAAAGGAAAGTGTAGTCAGCTCCAAAGCCATAACACATAACCGACAGTGGATCTGAGAGCGCTCAGGCGCCTCCCTGAACCAGTACCTAGTTTCGTGTCCCCCCTCCCTGACAGTCGCTCCTGAACATGGGTGGGCCCCCTTTATGAGGGTTAACAGACTCGTCTGGTGCCCTACAGCCACCCCGACATACCGATAACACTAGCCAGAACAGACGAGGGTCATATGCCCTGCACGCACAACCTATCCTGGGTCCCACGCAAGTGAGTTGAACGACCCGAGAACTGGGTTATTGTCCATGAATTCATGGAAGCCTTCGATGGAGTCTGGGCTCGCATGAGTCTCTTTGCGATCCACCTTGGGGCAGACGCGTAGCAGATGGTCTCGAGTTTGTATCTCGGGACCAAGGCACCAACATTGGTACTCCCTGTCGAGGGAGAGACGGTGATGATACTCCCCTATAGGAGCATGGCCAGTGATCATTCGAGTTGAACGGGAAGTCAACGTAGTGTTGTTTCCCATTACCTTCAGCCAAGGCCCACCTTTGTGAGTCGAGGGTAATACTGGTTTTCCACCTACTCCTTTGAGTTGGTAGAAGTGCCGACCACGATACGCCAGATCTGAGAACCGGATGTGCCAATCCTTATAAACGGCCTTTTCGACCTGATTTTTAAGGTAGTCTAAAGACGTCTGTGGGTGTCTGCCCATGGAGACCTTGGTAGATGTAGCTACATCGTGAGCCATCTTGTGTACGTTCCACTCGAACTTTGAGGGGACATGCCAGAATATAATGTTCCTCTCCTCGTCTCCCGCTAGCCAGGGACAAAGAGAGCGACAAGCCATCACTCCTTGACTTGTTACAACCACCATAAATAGTGGTAAACACCTCTGCTCAACGTTGCACGCGACGTCGACACTTCAATTTTTGTCCGATTTTCGATCGGATTTCGCCATCACGAACGATCTCGGCGTCTCCAGGCCTGCCCTGATTTGCTAAGAGATCCATCTATCCAATCCCCGGGGATGTCCCGGTCATTGTCTCTGACAGTGACTGCTATCTGTCTCATTCTCCTGGGCTTCGAGGATCCTGACTAGGTGAGTGTTGTTTATGAAAGAGTAGTCTGGGTCCCTCTGGGGGCTTAGAGTGGGTGTGGGATGCCTGCTTCAATGCTCGCCCAAGTTGACACACTCACTTAGTTGGGGGAGGTCTGGCTTAGGGAGAAGGGACATTATCACTGGATTGCTGGTCGTTGGGGAGGCTTCCAGCCTCCATGCTCTGTGAGTTTCTATTACTAGAGACATGCTACACTGACTACCCATTGGAATACACCATCATTAAAAGGGGCTGGGCAATGGTGCCCCCTGACAGCTAGGTCAACGCTCTGGTGGCCGCTACTCACCACCAACTCTCTACCTCCGGTGCTCACTCTTCTAGGGTGTTATGACCTGGGTTCAATCTTCTCCCACCAGGTTACAGGATGTGCGGCCTGTCCCTCCCTCGGAGTGTTCGGAGGCAGTATCGGGTGGACCCAGAATAGAGATAAGGGACCAACTGTTATCAATGGCACGCTACGTACTTTGATTTCTACTATCATCTACTAGCATTAACTTCCCCTCTCAATGCCTAAATGGCGAACCAGAGTCCAAACACCACGCTGGGGTCTACACAACCCCTCCCTGATCACGGGCGACATCTATGACGATGGCGTCCAAGACTACGACACCTGGTACGATCAAGATGATCCGGATGTAGCTACTGCCCTACGGGCAGTTAGAGATCTATGGGCTGGAGAAGACCTCTCCGACCCTGAGGATGACGAGGACTCTCTTGCTATGCAAGAGGCCCTCAATTACGCCGAGAGCAGCCCCAAGCTGGCCTCGAGGCAAACGATAGACCATGTGCTGTGGGCGCAGGACGTCCATGTTGCACATAAACGATGGACTCGCAGTCTCAAACGTGAGGACATGTATTCACAGGAGCTCGGCATGGCCGAGCTCTTCTATCCGGAGGCATCCCCTGCCCCATTACTGCCTTTGCCCCCCATCCCTGAGTTGGTGGAGGACGAAGTGCCACTATCTGTGAATGACAGGTTGGAAATTGAAGCCACCTCTCATGCCATGCTACACCAACTGGACGCGATGACCATGTTTATTGGTACCATCTGTACATCTGCCGTTCCCCCTGAAGAGAGGAACACATGGCGCCAAATGGCCTGGGAGTTATTCACGACCACCTGGCGACTGTCTGAGACAATGTCGGCGGAACTAGCAGCCATTCCAACACCTCTCGATCTCACGTCTCCGGCAGCCTTCCGGGCTTCCTACGCGGCGGTGCACACTGCTCAATCAGAGCCTCAATCTGGGGAACCCTTGTCCCCAGCACAGCGCCGTCCTCCTCGAGGTCCTCGTGGACAGCAGCGCCACAACTAGCACAGGGGTCTATCCCCCTCTACATTCACGGCCCCCTACTTACGGCGGTCACGGTGAATAACCAGGTGAACAACCACCCACCTCGTTACTGTCACTCGTGCACAACATGGTGATGGTCCACCTCATTCGTCTGGGGTGGTCAATCCTCATTGGCTGGAAAAACGCAGACGGTTATTCCTCCCGCAAGGGGGGATTTACGGTGAATTAACACTGCTGCACCTGGTCTGGCCTCGGTTGGACATGTGGCTGGGGGACCGTTTGCTCCAGCGGGCGATCTAATGGCTAACTTCGGGAGGGAGGGGCTCCCCCTCCAGATTATTGCCTTTCCTGGCTGAGAGGCCAACGTCTGTGGCACTGCCCGCCTAAAGTGGCTAAAACGGGGACCTGAGTGGGAGATGGGTGAGGGGAACGCATAGATAGAGTAGTACCCAAGTTTGTACCCTGCTCCGCGGACTGCGTTCGAGCCCCGCGTTATAAATTCTGATCCAAAAAAAAAAAAAAAAAAGAGCAACAAGCATCCAGAGCAAAGATTTGCCCAGAGCGTGGTTTTGGATCTATGAGGGACTCGATGCCCGTGGTAGAGTGCGAGAATATCACCAACTTTTTGCATCCTCTGCTGCATGCAGCGGATACTCCCAGTTGGAGAGTGAATAGTTCGACTTCTGGGGGGGTTCTCCTCCCAGAGGCTGAGACAATGTGATCCACTTGTTCCCCCTGTCCAAAGACGGGAGCACAAGTGACAGCTTGGAATTTGGCATCTGTGGGCACTGAAGCATCCACTGCGATGACGAGAGTGTCATCCTCCATCTGAGCCGAAGCCCAGGCTTTGTTGAGGTCACTCCTGGAAGAACTCCTCGCCCCATCCTCCTTGGAGATGAGTCGATGAGAGGAAAAGCGAGTGGGGAATACATCCTTCACTCTGTTCCCGGGTGTGTTTTCTTCCCCAAAGGGGTCGAATTCATCGCCTGGTACAAGGGCCAATGCTGCAGCCAAAGCGACAGATGGACCCTGTAGGGTGAGTGTGTCGAGCATGTTTCCTCCCCAGAGTCCAAGCTCATGAGAGTGGGTAGCGCCGATGTGATTGGGCCCTAAGATTGCTCTTAGGGGGTGTGATGGGGCCAGTAGGGGGGTTCGGAATACTCCCCTATCGACTAGACGATGCAGTAACAGCTGCATAGGCAGCAGTCCTGCGATACTTTCCAGACCACCAATAGGGGTGGTTCTGAATGCACCGAGGATCCAACAAGCAGCAATGGACTGCACTTGGGCCAACGCTTTGATGACACCTTTGACGCGAGCGCCTTTGAAGTGCCAGAGTCTCAATCCATATGTCATGATAGGTATGACACACGAGCGGTACAGAAGGCATTTCTGCATAGGGGTTAACCCTCTCACAGAATTGCCGAGCATTCCCATCGCTCTTGCTGTGGTAAGGGCTTTGGTGGAGTAGAACTGTGTATGCTCCTTGAAGGATAGTTTGCGGTCGAAGCAAAAACCAAGATACCTCCAGGTAACTTTGGGTTTGAGGGGGGTATTTTTTTTTTTTTTTTTTTTTTTTTTGGGTCAACAATTTATAACGCGGGGCTCGATCGCAGTTCGTGGAGTGGGGTACAAACTTGGGTACTACTCTATCTACGTGTTCCCCTTGCCCATCTCCCACCCAGGTCCCTGTTTTAGCCACTTTAGGCGGGCAGTGCCACAGGCGTTGGCCTCTCAGCCAGGAAAGGCAATAATCTGGAGGGGGAGCCCCCCCTCCCGAAGCTAGCCATTAGGTCATCAGCTAGTGCGGAATGGTCCCCCAGCAACATATCCAACCGAAGTCAGATCAGGCGCGGCCGTGTTAATTCACTGTAAATCCCCCCTTGTGGGAGGAATAACCGTCCGCATGTTCCCAGCCAACGAGGGTTGACCACCCCAGGCGAATGAGGTGGACCATCACTGTGCCTGCGCATGAGTGACGAAAATGAGGTAGCTGGTTATTCACCTGGTTACTCACCGGAACTACCGTAGGCAGGGGGCCCAGGCCCCCCTTTTTTTTTTTTTTTTTTTGGGGTCAACAATTTATAACACGGGGCTCGATCGCAGTCCATGGGTCAAGATACAAACAAGGTACTACTAAGACTACGCATTCCCTATGTCCGCATCCCACACCAGGTCCCTTGCAGAAGCCACGTTACAGCGGGCATACCAGCGTTGTCCTCTCAGACAGGAAAGGCAATAATCTGTAGGGGAGGGGCCCCCCCCACAAAGGCTAGCCGTTAGTTCGCCATCTGGTGCTATCTCGGTCCCCCCGGCCACATATCCAACCGAAGTCAGATCAGGTGCAAGCAGTGTCAATTCACCGTAAGTCCTCCCTTGCGGGAAGAGTAACCGTCTTTCACCAGACAACGAGGATTGACCACCCCATGCGAGTGAGGTGGACCATCACTGTGTCCGCGCACAAGTGACAGTGACGAGGCAGCTGGTTGTTCACTGGAACTGCCATAGCTGGTTATTCACCGGAGCTACTGTAAGTAGGGGGGTCGAGGCCCCCCCCCTCGAGCAAATGCTACTCTGAGCATGCACTCGGTGACATCATCCCCCCTGCAGTGGGGGGAAGGTAAAGGGCGGCGACATATTGTCACCATCCCAACAACAGCCCTGGTGGGCAGTGAAGAGAAGGGGAGGTCCCCTTCTTCAAGCTCGGCGTGGTCGTTGGCGGGGGCCACAAGGACGTCGACGCTGTTCTGGGGACAAGGGTTCCTCGGTTGGAGACTCTGCCGCTGGTGGAGCAGACTGAGCCGCCTGCATCGCTGCATAGGAAGCCTGGAAGGCTGCCGGAGATGTAAGGTCAGGGGGAGCTGATGCCGCACGAAGCGACTCCATCATGCTCCCTGAAAATCACCAGGTGGTGGTGAAGAGCTCCCACGCCATCTGACACCAAGAGTTCCTGTCATTGAGAGGAACCGCGGACACTCGGACGGTACCTACAAAGGAGGTCATCATGTCCAGTAAATGTAACATGGCATCAGAGGTGGCTTCGATTTCCAGCCTCTGATCCCTAGATAACGGCACTTCGTCCTCCACCAGCTCGGAGATGGGGGGCCAAGGCGGTGGCGGGGCAGGGGATGCCAAGCTCCTGTGAATACATATCCTCCTTTGGGAGGCTACAAACCCAGCGCTTGTGTTCGACGTCGACACCAAGTGCCCATCGTACACGATCGATTGTTTTCCTTGAGGAGAGCCTAGGCCCCCCCTCAGCGAAAATGAGAGCCTCTTGCATGGCAAGAGAGTCATCATCATCATCATCGTTAGGGTCGGAGAGGTCTTCCCCGGCCCATAGATCTCTAGCTGCCTTGAGAGCAGCTGCTACCTCCGATTCATCTTGCACGAACTGGGTGTCATAGTCTTGGACGCCATCATCAAAGATGTCGCCCATGATCAAAATGGGGTCGCATAGACCCCGATGTGGTGGTTGGCCTCTGGTTCGCCATTTGGGCATTGAGAGTGTGTGTGTTAGTGCTAGTAGATGATGGTAGGAATCAAAATACGCAGCGTGGAATCGATAACGGCTGGTCCCTTATCTACATTCCGGGTCCACCCGATACAGCCTCCGAATGCTCCGAGGGGGCGAGCAAGCCGCACATCCTGCTGCCTAGTGGGAGAAGATCAAACCCGGGTCATACCACCCTAGAAGAGTGAGCACCGGAGGTAGAGGGATGGTGGTGAGAAGTGGCCACCAAGGTGTAGGCCTAGCCACCAGGGGGCACCATCACCCGGCCCCTTTTAGCGATGGTGTATTCCAATGGGTAGTCAGTGTAGCATGTCTCTAGTAGTAGAAACTCACAGAGCATGGAGGCAGGAAGCCTCAAAGACAACCAGCAGTCCAGTAAGAACGTCCTTCCCCCTAAGCCAGACCTCCTCCAGCTAAGTGAGTGCTTCTACTTGGGCGAGCGTTGAAGCAGGCATCCCACACCCACTCTAAGCCCCCATAGGGACCCAGACTACTCTTTCATAGACATCACTCACCTAGCCAGGATCCTCGAAGCCAAGGGGAACGAGACAGATAGCAGTCATTGTTGGAGACAATGACCGAGACATCCCCGGAGATCGGATGGACGGATCTCTTAGCAAATCAGGCCAGGCCTGGAGATGCCGAGAGCGTTCGTGATGGCGAAATCCGATCGAAAATCGGACGTAAATTGAAGTGTCGACATCGCTGGCAACGTTGAGCAGAGGTGTTTACCACTATTTATAGTGGTTGTAACAAGTCAAGGAGTGTTGCCCAGGCCCCCCTTGAGCAAGTGCCACCGCGGGCACGCACTCGATGACAACATCCCCCCTGCAGCGGGGAGAAGGTGTAGGGTAACGGCTAAGCATCATTATCCCGATAGCGGCCACCACTCCTGTGATGGGCATATATGTGGAGGGGTGGTTCCCCTTTTTAGTAGCGACGCTGCTGTGCTCGAGGACCTCGAGGACGACGGCAACGTGCTGGGGATGAGGGTTCCCCAGATTGAGGCTCTGATTGAGCTGCTAGCATCACCGCATAGGAAGCTCGAAAGGCTGCCGGAGATGTGAGATCGAGAGGCAACGTGGCAGCTGCTAGTTCTGCCGACATCATCTCAGACAATCGCCAGGTGGCTGTGAATAATTCCCAGGCCATCTGACACCATACGTTCCTCTCCGTAAGAGGGATGGCAGACACTCGGACAGTACCGACGAAAATTGTCATTGCCTCCAGTAGATGTAGAAAGCCATGAGAGGTGGCTGTTAATTCCGCCCTCTCATCTCTCAACAATGGAGGCTCATCCTCCACCAGCTCTGGGATGGTGGATGAACCCAGTGATGTGGGGAGGAGTGGCACAGATTGCTCCTGCTGCCCCTCTGGATAAAGGAGCTCAGCGATGCTGAGCTCCCGATTGTTGTTGGCCTCAAGCCCAAGCTCGAGAGCCAGATTACTCGTATCATTGGCCACCTGCTGTGACCACAAGACGTGGTTTATAGTCTCCTGCGAGGCTAGCTTGGTGAGACCTGGGATAAATTCGACGTCTCCGCCAATGGCAGAGTCATCAACTTCTGATAGGTCGGAGGAGTCGTCCTCCGACCATAGATTGTGGAGCTGGTTGTCCACATCAGAGTCCCATCCACCCAAAGAGATGTGACCAAACTCTGGGAGATAGTCGTCGTTGAAGTCTGCGACGTTGAAATTGGAGTGTAAGAGGGGGTCGCTGTGCGCCACCCAGTGTCGAATTTGCGCTCTATGGTTTGCAGAGGGCATTGAGGATGATTTATTTATTTATTTATTTTGGGTCAAAAATTTATAACGCGACGCCCGAACGCAGTCCGCGGTAGAGACATACAAACAGAGTACACTACGCCTAGCCCAAGTCCTCCTCCTGATGATCTTCACACCAACCACCTGGATAGCTGCGATGACCACTAAGGGGGCCCCATTTATTGAGTAAACGGACTTGCCAGTGGTGGTGTACCGACAACCCGGACTTGACGATGCCGTGTTCCCTGAATCCCTATGGGTATGAGTGCAAGATTTAGGGGAAATTGCCGCCCCGACGTGAGCCTCTCAGCTCGGAAAGGAAAGCGTAGTCGACTGTGTCATCATAATGCATAACCGACAGGGGATCTGGAAGCGCTCAGGCACCTCCCCGAACCGGTACCTAGTTTCGTGTCCCCCCTCCCTGACAGTCGCTCCTGAACATGGGTGGGCCCCCTTTATGAGGGTTAATGGACTCGTCTGGTGCCCTACAGCCACCCCGACATACCGATAACACTAGCCAGAACCAGATGAGGGTCATACGCCCTGCGCGCACAACCTATCCTGGATCCCATGCAAGCGGGGTGAACGATCCTAGTGCAGGATTATTGTCCATGAATTCGTGGAAGCCTTCGATGGTGTCGGGGCTTGCATGAGTTTCTTTGCGATCCACCTTGGGGCAGACGCGTAGCAAATGGTCTCGAGTTTGTATCTCGGGGCCAAGGCACCAACATTGGTATTCCCTGTCGAGGGATAAACATTGACAATACTCCCCTATAGGAGCATGGCCAGTGATCATACGAGTTGAGCAGGAAGTCAACATAGTGTTGTTTCCCATCACTTTCAGCCAAGGCCCACCTTTGTGAGTTGAGGGTACTACCGGTTTTCCACCCACTCCTTTGAGTTGGTAGAAGTGCCGTCCACGATACGCCGGATCTGAGAACCGGGTGTGCCAATCCTTACAAATGGCCTTTTCGACCTGATTTTTAAGGTAGTCAAAAGACGTCCGCGGGTGTCTGCCCACGGAGATCTTGGTAGATGTAGCTACATCATGAGCCATCTTATGTACGTTCCACTTGAATTTTGAGGGGACATGCCAGAATGTGACATTCCTCTCCTCGTCCCCAGCTAGCCAGGGGCGCAGAGAGCAACAAGCGTCCAGGGCAAAGATTTGCCCAGAGCGTGGTTTTGGATCTATGAGGGACTCAATGCCTGTGGTAGAGTCCGAGAATATCACCAACTTTTTGCATCCTCTGCTGCACGCAGCGGACACACCCAGTTGGAGAGCAAAAAGTTCAACTTCCAGGGGGGTTCTCCTTCCAGAGGCTGAGACAACGCGATCTACCTGTTCCCCCTGTCCAAAGACGAGAGCACAAGTGACAGCCTGGAATTTAGCATCTGTGGGCACCGAGGCGTCCACTGCAACAATGAGAGTGTCATTCTCTACCTGGGCCGAAGCCCAGGCCTTGTCGAGGTCACTCCTGTAAGCATTCCTCGCTCCATCCTCCTTAGAGGTGAGGTGATGAGTGGAAAAACGAGTGGGGAACAAGTCCTTCACTCTGTTTCCAGGTGTGTTTTCTTCCCCAAAGGGGTCAAATTCATCGCCTGGTACAAGGGCCAAAGCTGCAGCCGAGGCGACAGATGGACCCTGTAGGGTAAGTGTGTCGAGCACGTTCCCTCCCCAGAGGCCTAGCTCATGAGAGTGGGTGGTGCCGACGTGGTTAGGCCCTAAGATTGCTCTTAGGGGGGGTGATGGGGCCAATAGGGGGGTTCGAAACACACCCCTGTCGACTAGACACCGCAGTAACAGCTGCATGGGCAGCAGTCCTGCGATACTTTCCAGACCACCGATAGGGGTGGTTCTGAATGCACCGAGGATCCAACGGGCAGCGATGGACTGCACTTGGGCCAACATTTTGATGACACCTTTGACGCGTGCGCCTTTGAAGTGCCAAAGTCTAAGCCCGTATGTCATGATAGGTATGACACACGAACGGTACAGGAGGCATTTCTGCATAGGGGATAGCCCCCTGACAGAATTGCCGAGCATTCCCATCGCCCTTGCAGTGGTAAGGGCTTTGGTGGAATAAAACCGCGTGTGCTCCTTGAAGGAGAGTTTGCGATCAAAGAAAAATCCAAGGTACCTCCAGGTGACCTTGGGCTTGAGGGGGGTGTTGCCCGTATAGGGGGCAAAACCGAGATCAATGGGTAGGGGAGTGAATCTCCTTGCCCTCGAGAAGTGAAATATTTCGGACTTGTCGTGTTCGAGCACAAGTCCAAGGGAGGTGAATGCCTGGAAAAACCAGCCATACACTTTTTTAAGAAGGGGGAGGTTGTCCTCCAGCTGTGGAGAGCGGGCGATGAGGGTACCATCGTCCACATAAGACATGAGATCGACATCTCTGCCGATTTTGCTTCTTCTGAAGAGCTTCATAATGGGCATCAGGTATAATGCCGATAGGACAGGGGACAAGGCAGATCCTTGTCCCACTCCCACATCGGCTGCAAAGGAGCCAGATGAGAAAGCGTTCCATTTGTAGGTCGTTTTGCGA
Source organism: Tricholoma matsutake (assembly GCA_026075535.2). Classification (NCBI taxonomy): domain Eukaryota; kingdom Fungi; phylum Basidiomycota; class Agaricomycetes; order Agaricales; family Tricholomataceae; genus Tricholoma; species Tricholoma matsutake. The sequence continues at coordinate 5,038,304 of AP026540.1, read as the reverse complement.
CCGACTAGATATGAACGGAAGAAATTCACTACTTGCGCAGGGAATCCCGACCGAGAGATAATTTCCAATAGAACCTGGTGGTTCAAGGAGGGGAAGAACTGAGCGATGTCGAAGGCAACAACACTCGTTTTGAGCCCTTTGGCTTATCCTGCTCTAACCAGGTGGGTAAGGTAGATTCCTGCATCCTCGGTGGAACACTAGGCGACACCTCCGAACTGATTTTGCTCAAAGGCCTTGTATGCGACCCCATCGAACTGAAGTTGCCTAGACAACATCTTTTCAACTAATTTGCCCAGAGTGTTCAGTAGCACAATAGGCCTGAACGACTTTGGGGTGGAGTAGTTAGGTTTCCCCGGCTTCGGGATGATAACTGACAGGGATTCCTTAAAGTGAGCTGGCCAATGGCCAGCAGTGATGCACGCCTCAGCAATGCGAGTGATGAGCCCTGCCACTTCTGGGTTGCTACACCAGTGTTTAAGGTGCGACCACGTAACATGATCGGGACCTGGAGCGGAGCAGGAAGAACACGCATTTAGCGCTTCTTTCATTTCCATAACGGAGAACGGGATCCAGGCCCTTTCAGGCACCGGGTCGAGTTCGTCGAGAATGCTCAGATCAACTACTCGATCTGAGGCAGCATTATAGGACCCATCAAGGGCAGCCCAAAGGGAATCCAGATCATTACAAGGTTCTCCCCGATAGGAGATCACCTCGTACGACGGGAGGTTACGTTGACGAGTCCAGGACATCAGATCCCAGGGTCGTCTGTTCATCGTAGCCACTTCCTGGATACGGTCGTCAAAGAAATCATGCTTTGCATGTCGCATGATTTTCCTGTAATGCTTCCAGTCCTCCTCATCGCAGGTGGCTCTGTAAGCGTCTAGGGCACCACTGCATTTGTCTGTCCACCAGCCTTTGGACGACTTGCCGAGGCGAGATTCCTTGGCGTGGTTTTCCCATGCCTTGTTTAAAATTGCTGATATCGCCGAAACAACATCATCGATTTCTGCCAATGTATCTCCATGCCAATCTAGCCATGGAGTTAAAGCGGAGGAGACAGCATCTCGGTATGATACTTCCTCCTCGGATCCTTTTTTGATGGACCACTTGGTGACTGGAACCAAAGATCCCGGGCCAGGTAGCACTAACGTCAGGGGAGCATGATCAGATGTCCCCCTGGCTTCAGGTATGATCTCGCAGTACAATACAAACCTAAGATCTGTAGGTACGAACATCAGGTCGATCACCGTGGGGTGAAGGCCCTGTTGTGGGGGGAAATGGGTAGGGCCCTCCACTACTGGTAGGGCTCTAGTCAGGCCTAATGCCGTAGCCGTTTCCACCAAGTGGTCAGCATGGATCGAGTGTTCAGGCCCCTGGGGATCCCAGGAGGCATGCCTCACATTAAAATCGCCACACATGAAGTGTAAGTGTGGGATCATCATGACATTCTCAAATAAGAGCGTGATGGCTGAGTGTTGGCTATCCGAGTAGACGTTAGCAAGTAGCATGACGTCCTCCCCTATTCCCAATGAGAACAGAAGGATGTCACGATCGCTCCTTGACTTGTTACAACCACCATAAACAGTGGTAAACACTCCTGCTCAATGTTGGTAGCAACATCGAGACTCCAATTTTCGTCCGATTTTCGATCGGATTTCACCATCACGAACGCTCTTGGCATCTCCAGGCCTGCCCTGATTTGCTAAGAGATCCGTCCATCCGATCCCCGGGGATGCCCCGGTCATTGTTTTTGACAATGACTGCTATTCGTCTCGTTCCCCTGTGCTTTGAGGATCCTGGCTAGGTGAGTGGTGTCTATGAAAGAGTAGTCTAGGTCCCTATGGGGGCTTAGAGTGGGTGTGGGATGCCTGCTTCAATGCTCGCCCAAGTCGACGCACTCGTTTAGTTGGGGGAGGTCTGGCTCAGGGGGAGGGACATTGTTACTGGACTGCTGGTCGTCTCTGGGGCTTCCAACCTCCATGCTATGTGAGTCACTACTACTAAGGACAAGCTACACTGACTATCTGTTGGAATACACCGTCGCTAAAAGGGGCCGGGTGACGGTGCCCCCTGATAGCTAGGTCGATGCTCTGGTGGCCGCATTTCACCACCGACTCCTCACCTCCGGTGCTCACTCCTCTGGGGTGTTATGACCCGGGTTCAATCTTCTCCCACCAGGCAACAGGATGCATGGCCTGTTCACCCCCTCGGAGCGTTTGGAGGCTGTATCGGGTGGACCTGGAACTGAGACAAGGGGCCATCTGTTATCGATCCTATGCTACGTACTTTGACTGTTATTGTCATTTACCTGTGCTAACTCACTCTCAATGCCCAAACGGCTGAACAGAGACCAAACCACACGCTGGGGCTTTCACGACCCCACCTTGATTATGGGTGACATCATTGGTGATGATGCCCAAGACTACGACACCCAGTTCTCCCAGAACAAACTGGAGGTAGCAGCTGCCCTAGGCAGTTTGAGATCTGTGGGCTGGGGAGGACCTCCCCGACCCTGACAACTATGAGGACTCTCTTGCTAGGCAGGAGGCCCTCGCTTACACTGCACGCTGTGTATTTCGATCATTAGCATCATATACCAGTACTAACTTGCTCCTGATGCCCAAGTGGACAACCAGAGATGATCGTTCCAACGATCCTATGCCTCCGGCAGCTGTCCCAGCTTCCTGTGTGGCAATGCCAACAGCTCTAGCAGAGCTTCAATCTGGGGAACCCTTGTTCCCAGTACAGTGCCGTCATCATCACAGATGGCTGTGCCATTACTCGTGTGGGGCATTCCACTCCACACCCATCACTGCCAGTCCGCTGGCTGCTGTCGGGTTGGTGACAAATGTCACTGCCCTTTACGTTCTCCCCGCTGCGGGGGGGAAACTGTTATCGAGTGCATGTGCTTGCAGCGCATTTGCTCAAGGGGGGCCTTGGCCCCCTGCCTACAACGGTTCCGGTGAATAACCAGGTGAACAACCAGCCGCCACATTACTGTCACGTGTGCATTACACGGTGATGGTCCACCTCATTCATCTGGGGTGGTCAATCCTCATTGGCTGGGAGTATGCGGACGGTTATTCCTCCTGCAAGGGGGGATTTACAGTGAATTAACACAGCTGTGCCTGATCTGACTTCGGTTGGATATGTGGCTGGGGGACCGGTTCGCACCAGCGGGTGATCTAATGGCTAGCTTTGGGAGGGGGTCTCCCCCTCCAGATTATTGCCTTTCCTGGCTGAGAGGCCAATGTCTGTGGCACTGCCCACCTAAAGTGGCTAAAACGAGGACCTGGGTAGGATATGGGTGAGGGGAAGCGTAGTTATAGTAGTACCCAAGTTTGTATCCTGCTCCGCGGACTGCGATCGAGCCCCACGTTATAAATTGTTGACCCAAAAAAAAAAAAAAAAAATGTCACGATTGTCGATCAGATCTCGTCTGAGACCCGGTCTTAAATTAGCGATGCTGTTCGCAAAGTAGACAGCAATGCGTGGAGGGGAGTCAATTCCCGATGGGTGCACTAAGGTTCCCCAGTTTGGGCTCATTGGTGCCCCTATAACTTCTTCCCCTTCCCTGTTGTGGGCAGAAGGGGCGTGTCTTATTAATTGCCAAGAAGGCTCTTGAATAAACAGCAGGTCGTAATCATCTACGAAATCTGCCAGTAATGAGTCCATGTAACCCCAATTTCAATTTACATTTTGACTAAATATGCATAGCTGAGGGGTAGATCTAAGTCTGTCTCTCATTTACGTTTGGCCACCACGTCCTGCGGGATGGTAAGCAGGAGGGGAGCGAGAGTTACATCTCGCACTCACCTCGTCGTAGTGAGCTTTGATCCAATCACGGTCAAAGCGATGTCGCCAAAAATTGCACCGACGATCGTCGGACGCGTGATTCTTCCGGCAGTTTATGCACCTAGCCGGGTGAGGACAGGCTTCCCCCTGAGGGGTAGGTGGGACAGGAGGGTTCGCCTTAGCGTTTCCCTTGCAACACCCTGCAAGGGCACGATGGTGCTCCTTACGGTGTGGGCCTGCACAGATCGGACACTTGGTCTGTGGAGCTCTGCATGCCGGGGTGGGGTGGCCCCATTTCCAGCATTGTTGGCACAGGGGCAAGCCGGGGTTTGCCCTGGCAGCCCTAACATAAGCGACGTAGCGTCCAAATTGGACGCCCCGACTGATAAGAGCCTTGGCTCATGCACCACTGACTGAGTCACCGATGTTAAGGTAGACGGTGCACGTATCTGACACCTTCGAATCATGTACTACTCGGGGAGGGACCTGTAACACTGTGAGGTCCGATATTCCGGACTTTCCCAAGTGTGCAATGACAACATCTGGCGTTAAAGCCTTGTCGTTAGCGATAAATGGCACATCGACCAATTTGAGGTACAATGTGGAGGTAGGTAGCACTGCGTCCACTTGCAACGCGAAGGGGAATGCCTTGTGAGCAGCCTCCTTGAAACATTGAAGGTCCTCCTCGGAGGCGACTACGTCTGTAGCTACTGATAGGTTACCAGCATGCATCGATGCGGACTGGGCCACTAGTTTAGAGTGGTGCAGGCCGAGAGTGGTCCGGACGTGGTCCAGGAAGTCAGCAGGGTTCATCTCCACCCCAAGGGGGGGACGAACGTGGACCAGGACCTGTCGTCTCGACGGTCCATGGACAGTAGGTGATGGCTTCGCAGCCTTCGGTTTAGAGGGGCCGACATGCTGCTGTATGTCACCCAGTTTGTCAGTTGGAAGTTCAGGGAAGGCCTTGGCTAACCGCACAAGGCCATCTATGGATGTGTTAGGTGCTCACCCCCCAGGGAAGCGAGCGACCTGAGCAAAGGTCCCCTTGCCCGAAGGCCTGGTCGACCAGTTCACGGAGGGAGGTGGTCCTCGGCCCCATGATGAAGAGACGCCCCCTGCTGGGGGTTTAGGAAGAGGTCGAGCCCCTTTCGGGCCCTGAGTCCTCGCAGATTTGTGAGGGGGGGGGCGATGCCCATCCCATCCCTCTACAAAGTCCATCCTTGAGACGTCATTGGGATCGTTAGTGACAGTGCCCGACCTAGGTCGTTTGCTGCCTCCAGCCATCCTATCAATTGCTCCCCGGAGCGTAGCGCTTCCCAAGTTGCGATCGAGACCGGCCTCAGCAGCTGCTACCAGCACCGAGCCCAGTTGCTCTGCGATAAGCTGCCGTTCATCAGCAGTAGGTCGTCTGGATCCCGTCCTGTTCAGAACGATTCGGAATCCTTCAGCGTATTCCCCCAAGTCTTTGGCGAAGGTCTGGGGCCCACTCCAGTCATCGCTAGCCATCTCTGTGTCCTGAATGACATGGGAGGAAGAGTTACCAGCCACTTCATCGCAGGTGTAGAAGGGGTAGCAGGAGGTGCAGGAGACGCAGTAGCATCTCTGGAAGATAACGCTGGCACGCTAAATCGCTATGCTCGCGGTGTGACAATGCCCGCCCCGTAGGGGGAGGGGGTTGGAGAGCCTCTTTGGGTCCTGTGAGGGCCCACTGAGGGAGTGTTCTGTGTGGATCTGCGGCTCTCTTCGAGCCGCAGAGAGTCAATTGGATCATCGCCGGGAGTTCTGGGCGTACCCAATCTAGAGAGTCCCCCCTCATCCATCGCTTCGCCTCTCCCCCCTCTTCTGGAATATGAATCTGACATGTGTTGGTAAGACGCTAGATATACCGGATCGCTAAGATCGTAGACGGATTGAGCTGCAAAGTGTGAAAATGGTGTCGACGAAGTTTTTTGTGGCTGTGCACGTCACGGTAAGAAGACAAGAAGCGATGTTGAGGATGATTTAGCAAAGTAGATGACAGTAGAAGTCAAGATACGTAGTGTGATAACGATAACAGATGGTCCCTTATCTCAATTCCGGATCCACCCGATATAGCCTCCAATCGCTCTGAGGGGACAGACAGGCCGCACATCCTGCTGTCGAGTGGGAGAAGGTTGAACCCGGGTCATACCACCCCGAAGGAGTGAGCACACATTCTGGGTCTCACCGAGCTAGCCTCGCAGGAGACGATAAACCGCTTCTTGGCATCACAAGTGATAGCTGATGAGGTGCATGATCTGGCTCTCGAGCTTGGGCTCGAGGCCAACAACAATCAAGAGCTCGGCATCACCAAGCTCCTCTATCCAGAGGGGCAGCAGGAGCAATCTGCGCTGCCCCTCCCCACATCACCAGGTTCATCCGCCATCCCAGAGTTGGTGGAGGATGAGCATCCATTGTCAAGAGATGAGAGGGTGGAAATAACATCCACCTCTCATGGCTTTCTACATTTACTGGAGGCTATGACGATCGTCATCGGTACCGTCCGAGTATCCGCTGTTCCGCTCATTGAGAGGAACGCATGGCGCCAGATGGCCTGGGAATTATTCACGACCACCTGGCAATTGTCTGAGCCAATGTCAGCAGAACTAGCAGTTGCTGGATTTTTTTTTTTTTTTGGGTCAACAATTTATAACGCAGGGCTCGATCGCAGTCCACGGAGCAGGATACAAACTTGGGTACTACTGTAACTACGCTTCCCCTCACCCATATCTTACCCAGGTCCTCATTTTAGCCACTTTAGGCGGGCAGTGCCACAGACGTTGGCCTCTCAGCCAGGAAAGGCAATAATCTGGAGGGGGAGCCCCCCCTCCCAAAGCTAGCCATTAACTCGTCCACCAGTGCAGAACGGTCCCCCAGCCACATATCCAACCAAAGTCAGATCAGGCACGGCCGTGTTAATTCACTGTAAATCCCCCCTTGCGGGAGGAATAACCGTCTGCATGCTCCTGGCCAGCGAGGATTGACCACCCCAGATGAATGAGGTGGACCATCACCGCGCTCCCGCACGAGTGACAGAAATGTGGTAGCTGGTTGTTCACCTGGTTATTCACTGGAACTACCATGGATAGGGGGCCAAGGCCCCCTTCAAGTAGATGCCGATGAGGGCATATGCTCGGTAACAACGTCCCCCCCGCAGTGGGAAGAAGGTAAAGGGAAGCGACAAACTGCCACTATCCCAATATCGGCCACCAACCAATTGGTGGGAGTAGATGTGGAGGGGTGACACCCCCCTTTCAGTAGTGGCGCTGCTGTGCTCGAGGACCTTGAGGACGGCGGCGTCGTGATGAGGATGAGGGTTCCCCATGATGGAGCTCTGCATGAGCTGCCTGCCTAGCCGCGTAGGAAGCCCTGAAGGCTGCCTGAGGTCGAGAGGCAATCCGGCAGCTGCTAGTTTTGCCGACATTGGCTCAGACAATCGCCAGGTGGTCGTGAATAATTCCCAGGCCATCTGGCGCCATGCGTTCCTCTCAATGAGCAGAATGGCGGATACTCAGACGGTACCGACGAAGATCGTCATAGCCTCCAGTAAGTGTAGAAAGCCATGAGAGGCGGATGTTATTTCCACCCTCTCATCTCTCGACAATGGAGGCTCATCCTCCACCAACTCTGGGATGGCAGATGAACCCGGTGATGTGGGGAGGGGCAGCGCAGATTGCTCCTGCTGCCCCTCTGGATAGAGGAGCTCGGCGATGCCGAGCTCTTGATTGTTGTTGGCCTCGAGCCCAAGCTCGAGAGCCAGATCATGCACCTCATCAGCTATCACTTGTGACGCCAAGAAGCAGTTTATCGTCTCCTGCGAGGCTAGCTCGGTGAGACCCGGAATGAATTCGATGTCTCCGCCAGTGGCAGAGCTGTCATCGTCGTCTGGCAGGTCAGAGGAGTCATCCTCCGCCCAAAGATTGTGGAACTGGTTAGCCACATCAGAGTCCCATCCGCTCAAGGAGACGTGTCCGAACTCTGGGAGGTAGTTGTCGTCGAAGTCTGCGAAGTCAGCGTTTGTGTATAAGAGGGGGTCGCCATGCGCCGCCTGGTGTCGAGTTTGCGCTCCACGGTTGGTAGAGGGCATTGAGGATGATTTAGCACAAGTAGATGATGGTAGAAGTCAAGATACGTAGCGTGATAACGATAACAGATGGTCCCTTATCACAATTCTGGGTCCACCCAACACAGCCTCCAGACGCTCCAAGGGGGCAGGCAGGCCGCAAATCCTGCTGCAGATTGGGAGGGACAATTGAACCCGGTTCCGAACACCTCAAGGGTGTGAGTGCCGGAGGTAAAGAGTTGGTGGTGAGTAGCGGCCACCAGAGCGTCGACCTAGCCACCAGGGGGCACCATCGCCCGGCCCCTTTTAACGATGGTGTATTCCAATGGGTAGTCAGTGTAGCAGGTCTCTAGATGTAGAAACTCATGCAGCATGGAGGTAGGAAGCCTCCCAGACGACCCACAATCCAGTGAATATGTCCCTCCTCCTGAACCAGACCTCCCCCAGCTAAACAAATGTGACGACTTGGGCGAGCGTTGAAGTAGGCATCCCACACCCACTCTAAGCCCCCATAGGGGCCCAGACTACTCTTTCATTGCCAACACTCACCTAACCAGGATCCTCGAAGCCCAGGAGAACGAGACGAATAGCAGACACTGTCAAAAACAGTGCCCGAGACATCCCTGGAGATCGGATGGACAGATCTCTTAGCAAATCAGGCCAGGCCTGGAGGTGCCGAGAGTGTTCGTGATGGCGAGATCCGATCGAAAATCAGATGAAAATTGAAGTCTCGACATTGCTACCAACATCGAGCAGGAGTGTTTACCACTATTTATGGTGGTTGTAACAAGTCAAGGAGCAAGCAGCTGCCGGATTGCCTCTCGACCTCACGTCACCGGCAGCCTTCAGGGCTTCCTACGCGGCTAGGCAGGCAGCTCATGCAGAGCTCCATCATGGGGAACCCTCGTCCTCATCACGACGCCGCCGTCCTCGAGGTCCTCAAGCACAGCAGCGCCGCTACTGAAAGGGGGGTGTCACCCCCCCACATCTACTCCCACCAATTTTTTTTTTTTTTTGGATCAAAAATTTATAATGCGATGCCCGAACGCAGTCCGCGGTAGAGACATACAAACGAAGTACACTACGCCCAGCCCAAGTCCTCCTCCTGCTGATCCTCCCACCAACCACCTGGATAGCTGCAATGACCACTAAGGGGGCCCGCTTTATCGAGTAAACGGACTTGCCAGTGGTGGCATACCGACAACCCGGACTTGACGATGTTGTGTTCCCCGAATCCCTACGGGTATGAGTGCAAGATTTAGGGGATACTGCCACCCCGACGTGAGCCTCTCAGCTCGGAAAGGAGAGCGTAGTCAGCGTGGAAGCCGTAAGGCGTAACCGACAGTGGATCTGAAAGCGCTCAGGCGCCTCCCCGAACCAGTACCTAGTTTCGTGTCCCCCCTCCCTGACAGTTGCTCCTGAACACGGGTGGGCCCCCTTTATGAGGGTTAACGCACTCGTCTGGTGCCCTACAGCCACCCCGACATACCGATAACACTAGCTAGGACCAGACGAGGGTCATACGCCCTGCGCGCACAGCCTATCCTGGATCCCACGCAAGTGAGTTGAACGACCCAAAAACTGGGTTATTGTCCATGAATTCATTGAAGCCTTCGATGGAGTCTGGGCTTGCATGAGTTTCTTTGTGATCCACTTTGGGGCAGATGCGTAGCAGATGGTCTCGAGTTTGTATCTCGGGGCCAAGGCACCAACATTGGTACTCCCCGTTGAGGGATGGATGTTGACGATACTCCCCTATGGGAGCATGGCCAGTGATCATACGAGTTGAACGGGAAGTCAACGTAGTGTTGCTTCCAATAACTTTCAGCCAAGGCCCACCTTTGTGAGTCGAGGGTAGTACCGGTTTTCCGCCTACTCCTTTGAGTTGGTAGAAATGCCGACCGCGATACACCAGATCTGAGAACCGGGTGTGCCAATCCTTACAAACGGCCTTTTCGACCTGATTTTTAAGGTAGTCCAAAGACATCCATGGGTGTCTGCCCACCGAGATCTTGGTAGATGTAGCTACATCATGAGCCCTCTTGTGTATGTTCCACTCGAACTTCGAGGGGACGTGCCAGAATGTAACGTTCCTCTCCTCGTCTCCCGCTAGCCAGGGACGAAGGGAGCGACAAGCGTCCAGGGCAAAGATTTGCCCAGAACGTGGCTTTGGATCAATTAGGGACTCAATGCCCATAGTAGAGTCCGAGAAAATCACCAACTTTTTGCACCCTCTGCTGCAAGCAGCTGAGATGCCTAATTGGAGAGCGAAGAGTTCAACTTCCGGGGGGGTTCTCCTCCCAGAAGCTGAGACAACGCGATCAACCTGTTCTCCCTGTCCGAAGATCAGAGTGCAGGCGACAGCTTGGAATTTAGCATCAGTGGGCACCGAGGCATCCACTGCGATGACGAGAGTGTCATCCTCTGCCTGGGCAGAGGCCCAGGCCTTGTCGAGGTCACTCCTGTAAGAGTTCCTTGCTCCATCCTCCTTAGAGGTGAGGCAATGAGAGGAAAAGCGAGTGGGGAATAGATCCTTCACTCTGTTTCCAGGTGTGTTTTCTTCCCCAAAGGGGTCAAACTCATCGCCTGGTACAAGGGCCAACGCTGCAGCCGAAGCAACAGATGGACCTTGTAGGTTGAGTGTGTCGAGCACGTTCCCTCCCCAGAGTCCTAGCTCATGAGAGTGGGTAGTGCCGACGTGGTTGGGCCCTAAGATCGCCCTTAGAGGGTGTGATGGAGCCAATAGGGGGGTTCTGAACACCCCTCTGTCGACCAGACGACGCAGTAGCAGCTGCATAGGCAGCAGCCCCGCTATACTTTCCACCCCGCCTATGGGGGTGGTTCTGAATGCACCGAGGATCCAACGAGCAGCAATGGACTGCACTTGGGCCAGCGTTTTGATGACACCTTTGACGCGAGCACCCTTGAAATGCCAGAGTCTGAGTCCGTATGTCATGATAGGTATGACACACGAACGGTACAGGAGGCGTTTCTGCATAGGGGTTAGCCCTCTAACAGAATTGCCGAGCATTCCCATTGCCCTTGCAGTGATAAGGGCTTTGGTGGAGTAGAACCACGTATGCTCTTTGAAGGAGAGTTTGTGGTCGAAGAAAAATCCAAGGTACCTCCAGGTGACCTTGGGTTTGAGGGGGGTATTGCCCGTGTAAGGGGCAAATCCGAGGTCAATGGGTAAGGGAGTCGACACTCCTTGACTTGTTACAACCACAATAAACAGTGGTAAACACCTCTGCTCAACGTTGCTTGCGACGTCAACACTTCGATGTTCGTCCGATTTTCGATCGGATTTCACCATCACGAACGCTCTCGGCGTCTCCAGGCCTGCCCTGATTTGCTAAGAGATCCGTCCATCCGATCTCCGTGGATGCCCCGGTCATTGTTTTTGACAATGGCTGCTATTCGTCTTGTTCTCCTGGGCTTTGAGGATCCTGGCTAGGTGAGTGGTGTTGACAAAAGAGTAGTCTGGGTCCCTATGGGGGCTTAGAGTGGGTGTGGGATGCCTACTTCAATGCTCGCCCAAGTCATCGCATTCGTTTAGCTGGGGGAGGTCTGGCGTAGGAGGAGGGACATTTTCACTGGACTGTTGGTTGTCTGGGAGGCTTCCAACCTCCATGCCCTGTGAGTCTCTAGTACTAGAGACATGCTACACTGGCTACCCACTTGGAATACACCGTCATTAAAAGGGGCCGGGCGACGGTGCCCCCTGAGGGCTAGGACAACACTCTGGTGGCCGCTTTTCACCACCATCATCATACCTCCGGTGCTTAAACCCCCCTGGGGTGTTACAACCCGGGTTCAATCGTCCCTCCCAATTGGCAGCAGGATGTGCAGCCTGCATGCCCCCTCGGAGCGTCTGGAGGCTGTGTCGGGTGGACCCGGAACTTAGATAAGGGACCAGCCATTATCGATTCCACGCTACGTATCTTGACTTCTACTGTCATCTATCGTTGCTAATTCACCCTCAATGCCCTCTTCAAACCATAGAGCGCGACCTCGACACCGGGCGGCACATGGCGACCCCCTTCTATATACAAATGTTGACGTTGCAGACTTTGATGACAACTACCTACCAGAGTTTGGGCACGTCTCCTTGAGCGGATGGGACTCTGATGTGGCTAACCAGTTCCACAATCTTTGGGCGGAGGATGACTCCTCCGACCTGCCAGACGACGATGACGGCTCTGCCACCGGCGGAGACGTCGAATTCATTCCAGGTCTCACCGAGCTAGCCTCGCAGGAGACGATAAACCGCTTCTTGGCGTCACAAGTGATAGCTGATGAGGTGCATGATCTGGCTCTTGAGCTTGGGCTCGAGGCCAACAACAATCAAGAGCTCAGCATCGCCGAGCTCCTCTATCCAGAGGGGCAGCAGGAGCAATCTGCGCTGCCCCTCCCCACATCACCAGGTTCATCCGCCATCCCAGAGATGGTGGAGGATGAGCCTCCGTTGTCGAGAGATGAGAGGGTGGAAATAACATCTGCCTCTCATGGCTTTCTACACTTACTGGAGGCTATGACGATCTTCATCGGTACCGTCCGAGTATCCGCCGTTCCACTCATAGAGAGGAACGCATGGTGCCAGATGGCTTGGGAACTATTCACAACCACCTGGCGATTGTCTGAGCCAATGTCGGCAGAACTAGCAGCCGGATTGCCTCTCGATCTCATGTCACCGGCAGCCTTCAGGGCTTCCTACGCGGCTAGGCAGGCAGCTCATGCAGAGCTCCATCATGAGGAACCCTCATCCTCATCACGACGCCGTCATCCTCGAGGTCCTTGGAGACAGCCGCACTGCAACCAATAGGGGAACACCCCTCCACATCCACACCCACCAAATAATTGGTGGCCGATATCGGGATAGTGACATGTTGTCGCTTCCCTCCACTTTCCCCCCGCTATGGGGGGGACATTGTCATCGAGTGCATGCACATGTCGGCATTTGCTCAAAAGGGGGCCTTAGCCCCCTGCCTACGGTAGTTCCAGTGAATAACCAGGTGAACAACCAGCTACCACATCTCTGTCACTCGTGCGCAAGCACGGTGATGGTCCACCCCGTTCGTCTGGGGTGGTCCATCCTCGTTGGCTGGAAGTAGGCAATTGGTTATTCCTCCCGCAAGGGGGGATTTACAGTGAATTGACACCACTGCGCCTGATGACGACATCAGGCATTAAAGCCTTGTCGTTAGCAATAAATGGCACATTGACCAGCTTAAGGTACGATGTGGATGTGGGTAGTGCTGCGTCCACCTGCAACGCGAAGGGGAATGCCTTGTGGGCAGCCTCCTTGAAACAGCGAAGGTCCTCCTTGGAGGCAACAACGTCTGTAGCCACTGATAAATTACCAGCATGCATCGATGCAGACTGGGCCACCAGTTTGGAGTGGTGCAGTCCGAGAGTGGTCTGGACATGGTCCAGAAAATCAGCAGGGTTCGTCTCCGCCCCAAGGGGGGGACGAACGTGGACCAATTTCGCTTCTTCTGAAGAGCTTCATAATAGGCGTCAAGTATAACACCGATAAGATGGGGGACAAGGCAGACCCTTGTCCCACTCCCACATTGGCTGCAAAGGAGCCAGATGAAAGCATCGCTTCTTGTCTTCCTACTGCGACGTGCACAGCCACAAAAACTTTCATCGACACCATTTTCACACTTTGCAGCTCAATCCGTCTACGATCTCGGCGATCTGGTATAACCAGCGTCTTACCAGCGCATGTCAGAATCATTCTCGAGAAGAGGGGGGAGATCAGGTGAAGCGATGGACGAGGGGGGACTCTCCAGATCGGGTACGCCCCGAACTCCTGGCGACAATCCAATTGACTCTCTGCGGCTTGAAGAGAGCCGCAGATCCACACAGAATGCTCCCTCAGTGGGCCCTCATAGGACCCAAAGAGGCTCTCCAACCCCCTCCCCCTATGGGGCAGGCACTGTCACACCGCGAGCACAGCGATTCAGCGTGCCAGCGCTATCTTCCAGGGATGCGACTGCATCCCCTGCACCTCCGGCTACCCCTTCTACTCCTGCATTGCAGTGGGCTGATGATGTGGCCGACAATCTCTCTTTTTTTTTTTTTTTTTTTTGGGTCAAAAATTTATAACGCGGCGCCCGATTGCAGTCCGCGGTAGAGACGTACAAACGAAGTACACTACGCCCAGCCCAAGTCCTCCTCCTGCTGATCTTCACACCAACCACCTGGATAGCTGCAATGACCACTAAGGGGGCCCCCTTTATTGAGTAAACGGACTTGCCAGTGGTGGCGTACTGACAACCCAGACTTGACGATGTCGTGTTCCCCGAATCCCTATGGGTATGTGTGCAAGATTTAGGGGAAACTGCTGCCCCGACGTGAGCCTCTCAGCTCGGAAAGGAAGGCGTATTCGACTAGAGTCGCCGTAACGCACAACCGACAGAGGATCTGGAAGCGCTCAGGCGCCTCCCCGAACCAGTATCTAGTTTCGTGTCCCCCCTCCCTGACAGTCGCTCCTGAACATGGGTGGGCCCCCTTTATGAGGGTTAACGGACTCGTCTGGTGCCCTGCGGCCACCCCGACATACCGATAACACTAGCTAGGACCAGACGAGGGTCATACGCCCTGCGCGCACAACCTATCGTGGATCCCACGCAAGTGAGTTGAATGACCCAAGAACTGGGTTATTGTCCATGAATTCGTGGAAGCCTTCGACAGAGTCTGGGCTCACACGAGTTTCTTTGCGATCCACCTTGGGGCAGACGCATAGCAAGTGGTCTTGAGTTTGTATATCGGGACCAAGGCACCAACATTGGTATTCCCCGTCGAGGGATAGACGTTGACGATACTCCCCTATGGGAGCATGGCCAGTGATCATACGAGTTGAACAGGAAGTCAACGTGGTGTTGCTCCCCATAACTTTCAGCCAAGGCCCACCTTTGTGAGTCGAGGGTAATACTGGTTTTCCACCTATTCCTTTGAGTTGATAGAAATGCCGGCCACGATACGCCGGATCTGAGAACCGGGTGTGCCAATTCTTACAAATGGCCTTTTCGACCTGGTTCTTAAGGTAGTCCAAAGACATCCGCGGGTGTCTGCCCACGGAGATCTTGGTAAATGTAGCAACATCATGAGCCATCTTGTGTACGTTCCACTCGAATTTCGAGGGGACATGCCAGAATGTAACGGTCCTCTCCTCGTCTCCAGCTAGCCAGGGACGAAGGGAGCGACAAGCATCCAGGGCAAAGATTTGCCCAGAACGTGGTTTTGGATCGATTAGGGACTCAATGCCTGTAGTAGAATCCGAGAAAATCACCAACTTTTTGCACCCTCTGCTGCAAGCAGCCGAGACGCCTAGTTGGAGAGCGAAAAGTTCGACTTCTGGGGGGGTTCTCCTCCCAGAGGCTGAGACAACACGATCCACCTGTTCTCCCTGTCCAAAGACAAGAGCGCAGGCGACAGCTTGGAATTTAGCATCAGTGGGCACCGAGGCATCCACTGCAATGACAAGAGTGTCACCCTCCACCTGGGCAGAAGCCCAGGCCTTGTCGAGGTCACTCCTGTAAGAATTCCTCGCTCCATCCTCCTTGGAGGTGAGGCGGTGAGAGGAAAATCAAGTGGGGAATAGATCCTTCACTCTGTTCCCAGGTGTGCTTTCTTCCCCAAAGGGGTCGAATTCATCGCCTGGTACAAGGGCCAATGCTGCAGCCAAAGCGACGGATGGACCCTGTAGGGTGAGTGTGTCGAGCATGTTTCCTCCCCAGAGTCCAAGCTCATGAGAGTGGGTAGCGCCGATGTGATTGGGCCCTAAGATTGCTCTTAGGGGGTGTGACGGGGCCAACAGGGGGGTTCGGAATACTCCTCTATCGACTAGGCGACGCAGTAACAGCTGCATGGGCAGCAGTCCTGCGATACTTTCCAGGCCACCAATAGGGGTGGTTCTGAATGCACCAAGGATCCAGCGAGCAGCAATGGACTGCACTTGGGCCAACGCTCTGATGACACCTTTCACGCGAGTGCCTTTGAAATGCCAAAGTCTGAGTCCGTATGTCATGATAGGTACGACACACGAACGGTACAAAAGGTGTTTCTGCATAGGGGTTAGCCCTCTGACAGAATTGCCGAGCATTTCCATCGCCCTTGCAGTGGTGAGGGCTTTGGTGGAGTAGAACCGCATGTGCTCTTTGAAGGAGAGTTTGCGGTCAAAGAAAAATCCGAGGTACCTCCAGGTGACCTTGGGTTTGAGGGGGGTATTGCCCGTGTAAGGGGCAAATCTGATGGGTAAGGGAGTGAATCTCCTTGCCCTTGAGAAGTGGAATATTTCGGACTTGTCATGTTCAAGGACAAGTCCGAGGGAGGTGAATGCCTGGAAAATCCAGCCATACGCTTTCTTGAGAAGGGGGAGGTTGTCCTCCAACTGTGGGGATCAGGCGATGAGGGTGCCATCGTCCACGTACGACATGAGGTCGACATCTCTGCCAATCTCACTTCTTCTGAAGAGTTCCATGATGGGCGTCAGATATAGCGCCGACAAGACAGGGGACAGGGCAGATCCCTGTCCCACTCCCACATCAGCTGCAAAGGAGCCAGATGAGAAAGCGTTCCATTTGTAGGTCGTCTTGCGACCAACCAGATATGAACGGAAGAAGTTCACTACTTGCGCAGGGAACCCCGACTGAGAGATGATCTCCAATAGAACCTGGTGGTTCAAGGAGGGGAAGAATTGAGCGATGTCGAAGGCGACAACACTGGTTTTGAGTCCTTTGGCCCAACCTGCCCTGACAAGATGGGTGAGGTAAATTCCTGCATCCTCAGTGGAATGCTGGGCGATGCCCCCGAACTGATTTTGTTCGAAGGCCTCGTGTGCGACACCATCAAACTGAAGTTGTCTAGACAACATCTTTTCAACTAATTTGCCCAGAGTGTTCAGTAGCACGATAGGCCTGAACGACTTAAGGGTAGAGTAATTAGGTTTCCCTGGTTTCGGGATAATGACCGACAGGGATTCCTTAAAATGGGCCGGCCAGTGGCCAGCAGTGATGCATGCCTCAGCAATGCGGGTGATGAGCCCTGCCACTTCTGGGTTGCTACACCAGTGTTTTAGGTGCGACCATGTAACATGATCGGGACCTGGAGCGGAACGGGAAGAGCACGCATTTAGCGCTTCTTTCATTTCTGTAATGGAGAACGGGATCCAGGCCCTTTCAGGCACCGGATCGAGTTCATCAAGAATGCTCAGATCGACTACTCGATCTGAGGCAGCATTATAGGACCCATCAAGGGCAGCCCAAAGGGAATCCAGATCGTTGCAAGGTTCTCCCCAATAGGAGATTGCCTCGTACAACGGGAGGTTACGTTGACGAGTCCAGGACATCAAGTCCCAGGGTTGTCTATTCATCGTAGCCACTTCATGGATACGGTCATCGAAAAAGTCACGCTTTGCGTGTCGCATGACTTTCCTATAGTGCTTCCAGTCCTCCTCATCACGAGAGGCTCTGTATGCATCTAGGGCACCACTGCATTCGTCTGTCCACCACCCTTTGGACGACTTGCCGAGGCGGGATTCCTTGGCATGGTTTTCCCATGCCTTGTTTAAAATCATTGATATCGCCGAGACGACATCATCGATTTCTGCCGATGTATCTCTGTGCCAATCTAGCCACGGAGTTAAAGCGGAGGAGACAGCATCCTGGTATGATGCTTCCTCCTCGGATCCTTTTTTGATGGACCACTTGGTGACCAGAACCAAAGATCCCAGGCCAGGTAGCACTAACATCAGAGGGGCATGGTCAGATGTCCCCCTGGCTTCAGGTATGATCTCGCAGTACAGTACAAATCTAAGATCTGTAGGTACGAACATCAGGTCGATCACCGTGGGGTGAAGGCCCTGTTGTGGGGGGAAATGGGTAGGGCCCTCCACTACTGGTAGGGCTCTGGTCAGGCCTAATGCCGTAGCCGTTTCCACTAAGTGGTGAGCATGGATAGAGTGTTCAGGCCCCTGGGGATCCCAGGAGGTGTGCCTCACGTTAAAATCACCACACATGAAGTGTAAGCACGGGATCATCATGACGTTCTCAAATAAGAGCGTGATGGCTGAGTGTTGGCTATCCGAGTAAACGTTAGCAAGTAGCATGACGTCCTCCCCTATTCCCAGTGAGAACAGAAGGATGTCACAATTGTTGATCAGATCTCTTCTGAGACCCGGTCTTAGATTAGTGATGCTGTTCGCAAAGTAAACAACAACGCATGGAGGGGAGTCGATTCCCGATGGGCACACTAAGGTTCCCCAATTTGGGCTCATTGGTGCGCCTATGACTTCTTCCCCTTCCCTGTTGTGGGCAGAGGGGGCGTGTCTTATTAATCGCCAAGGAGGCTCTTGGATGAAAAGCAAATCATAATTGTCTATAAGGTCTGCCACTAACGAGTCCATGTACCCCCAATTACGGTTAACATTTTGACTAAATATGCGTAACTGTGGGGTAGATCTAAGTCTGTCCCTCATTTACGTTTGGCCACCGCGTCCTGCGGGATGGTAAGCAGGAGGGGAGCGAGAATTGCGTTTCGCACTCACCTCGTCATAGCGAGCTTTGATCCAGTCGCGGTCAAAGTGATGTCGCCAAAAATTGCACCGATGATCGTCAGATGCATGATTCTTCTGGCAGTTTATGCACCTAGCCAGGTGAGGACAGGCTGCCCCTTCGGGGGTAGCTGGGATGGGAGGGTTCGCCTTGGCGTTTCCCTTACAACACCCGGCCAGGGCACGATGGTGCTCCTTGCAGTGTGGGCCTGCACAGATCAGACATTTGGTCTGTTGAGCTCTGCATGCTGGGGTGGGGTGACCCCACTTCCAGCATCGTTGGCAAAGAGGCAAGCCAGGGTTCACCCTGGCAGCCCTAACATAAGCGACGTAGCGTCCAAACTGGATGCCCCGGCCGATAAGAGCCTTAGCTCATGCACCACTGACTGAATCAGCGATGTTAAGATAAACGGTGCACGTATCCGACATTTTCGAATCTCATATCACCCGTGGGGGTACCTGTAGCACTGTGAGGTCTGAGATTCCGGACTTCTCCAAGTGTGCGATGACGACTTCAGGCGTTAAGGCCTTGTCGTTGGCGATAAATGGCACGTCGACCAATTTGAGGTACGACGTGGATGTGGGTAGCGCTGCATCTACTTGCAACGTGAAGGGGAATGCTTTGTGAGCAGCCTCCTTGAAGCAGCGAAGGTCCTCCTCAGAGGCAACGATGTCAGTAGCCACTGATAGGTTACCAGCGTGCATCGATGCGGACTGGGCCACTAGCTTAGAGTGGTGCAGACCGAGGGTAACCTGGACATGGTCCAGGAAGTCAGCAGGGTTCGTTTCCACCCCAAGGGGAGGACGAACGTGTACCAGGACCTGTTGTCTCGATGGTCCATGGACAGTAGGTGAAGGCTTTGCAGCTTTTGGTTTGGAGGGGCCGACATGCTGCTGTATGTCCACCAGCTTGTCGGTAGGAAGTTCAGGGAAGGCCTTGGCTAAACGCACAAGGCCATCCATGGATGAGTTAGGTGTTCGCCCCCCAGGGAAGCGAGCCACTTGAGCAAAGGTCCCCTTGCCCGAAGGCCTGGTCAACCAGTTCACGGGGGGAGGCGGACCTCGTCCCCATGATGAAGAGACACCCCCTGCTGGGGGTTTAGGAAGAGGTTGAGCCCCTTTCGGGCCTCTGGTCCTCGCAGATTTGTGAGGGGGGGGGCGTTGCCCATCCCATCCCTCCAGGTATTCCGTCCTTGGGACGTCGTTGGGATCATTGGTGATCGTACCCAACCTCGGTCGTTTACCACCCCCAGTCATCCTGTCTAGTGCTCTCCGGAGCATAGCACTCCTGGAGTCGCGATCGAGGCCAGCCTCGGCAGCTGCTACCAACACCGAGCCCAGTTGCTCTGCAATATTCTGCCGTTCCTCAGCAGTAGGTCTCCTGGATCCCGTCCTGTTCAAAACAACTCGGAATCCTTCAGCATATTCCCCCAAGTCTTTGGCGAAGGTCTGGGGCCCACTCCAGTCATCACTTGCCATCTCCGTGTCCTGTATGACATGGTGGGAAGAAGAAACATCCCCCTCGTCAGCCCACTGCAAGGCAGGTGTCGAGGGAGTAGCAGGTGGTGCAGGAGATGCAGTGGCGTCCCTGGAAGAAAGTGCTGGCACGCTAAATCGCTGTGCTCGCGGTGTGGTGATGCCCGCCCCATATGGGGAGGGGGTTGGAGAACCTCTTTGGGTCCGGTGGGGACCCACTGAGGGAACATTCTGTGAGGATCTGCGGCTCGAACCGAGCTGCAGAGAGTCAATGGGATTGTCGCCAGGAGTTCGAGGCGTACCCGATCTAGAGAGTCCCCCCTCATCCATTGCATCGCCCGATCTCCCCCCTCTTCTGCTAATAGAATCTGACATGCATTGGTAAGATGCTGAGTAAACCGGTTCGCTGGGATCATTGATGGATGGAGCCACAAAAGATGAAAACGGTGTCGACGATGTTTTTGGTGGCTGTGCACGTAGCGGTAACAAGACAAGAAGCGATGCTGACAATCTCTCTTCCCAGGTCGTTCAAGACACGGAGATGGCTAGCAATGACTGGAGTGGGCCCCAGACCTTCACCAAAGACCTGCGATAGTATGCTGAGGGATTCCGTGTCGTTCTTAACAGGATGGGATCCAGGCGACCGACTGCTGAAGAACGGCAGCTCATAGCAGAACAGCTGGGCTCGGTGCTGGCAGCAGCTGCCAAGGCTGGTATTGATCACAACTCAGGGAGTTCTAAGCTCCGGGGCGCAATAGATAGAATGGTGGGGGGCAGTAAACGGCCTAGGTTGGGCACTGTCACCAACGATCCCAATGTGGACTATCTGGAGGGATGGGATGGGCAACGCCCCCCCCCCTCACAAATCAGCGAGGACTCGGGGTCCGAAAGGAGCTCGACCTCTTCCTAAACCCCCAACAGGGGGTGTTTTGTCATCATGGGGTCGAGGACCACCTCCCCCCGTGAACTGGTCCACCAGGCCTTCGGGCAGGGGGACCTTTGCTCAGGTCGCTCGCTTCCCAGGGGGGCGAGCACCTAACACATCCATGGATGGCCTTGTGCATTTAGCCAAAGCCTTCCCTGAACTTCCGACTGACAAGCTGGCTGACTTACAGCAGCACGTTGGCCCCTGTAAACCAAAGGCTGCAAAGCCCTCACCTACTGTACACGGACTGTCGAGACGACAGGTCCTGGTCCACGTTCGTCCCCCCCTTGGAGCGGAGACGAACCCTGCTGATTTCCTGGATCATGTCCGGGCCACTCTCGGACTGCACCATTCTAAACTGGTGGCTCAGTCCGCATCAATGCATGCTGGTAATTTATCAGTTGCTACTGACGTTGTCACCTCTGAGGAGGACCTTCGTTGCTTCAAGGAGGCTGCCCACAAGGCATTCCCCTTTGCGCTGCAAGTAGACACAGCGTTACCCACGTTCACGTCATATCTCAAGCTGGTCGACGTGCCATTCATCGCTAACGACAAAGCATTAACGCCTGATGTCGTCATTGCACACTTGGGAAAGTCTGGAATATCAGACCTCACAGTGTTACAAGTCCCCCCACGGGTAGTACACAATTTGAAAATATCGGATACATGCACCGTCTATCTCAACATCACTGACTCAGTCAGCGGTGCACGAGCCAAGGCTCTTATCGGTTGGGGCGTTCAATTTGGACGCTACGTCGCTTATGTTAGGGCTGCCAGGGTGAACCCTGGACTGCCTCTTTGCCAACGGTGCTGGAAGTGGGGTCACCCCACCCCGGCATGCAGAGCTCCACAGACCAAATGTCCAATCTGTGCAGGCCCACACTGTAAGGAGCACCATCGTGCCCTTGCAGGGTGTTGTAAGGGAAACGCCAAGGCGAACCCTCCTGTCCCAGCTACCCCAGAGGGGGCAGCCTGTCCTCACCCGGCTAAGTGCATCAACTGCCGGAAGAATCACGTATCCGACGATTGTCAATGCAATTTCTGGCGGCATCGCTTTGACTGCGATTGGATCAAAGTGCGCTATGATGAGGTGAGTGCGAGACGTAACTCTCGCTCCCCTCCTGCTTACCATCCCGCAGGACGCGGTGGCTGAACGTAAATGAGGGATAGACTTAGATCTACACCGCAGCTACGCGTATTTAGTCAGAATGTTAACCGCAATTGGGGATACATGGACTCATTACTGGCAGATCTCGTAGATGATTACGACTTGGTCTTCATTCAAGAGCCTCCATGGCAATTAATAAGACACGCCCCTTCTGCCCACAACAGGGAAGGGGACGAAGTTATTGGCGCACCAATGAGCCCAAATTGGGGAACTCTGGTGCGCCCGTCAGGAATTGACTCCCCCCCACACGTCGCTGTATACTTTGCGAACAGCATCGCTAATCTAAGACCGGGTCTCAGACGAGATCTGATCGACGATCGTGACATCCTCCTGTTCTCACTGGGAATAGGGGAGGACGTCATGCTACTTGCTAATGTGTACTCAGATAGCCAACACTCGGCCATCACGCTCTTATTTGAGAACGTCATGACGATCCCTCGCTTACACTTCATGTGTGGCGACTTTAACGTGAGACACGCCTCCTGGGACCCCCAGGGGCCTGAACACTCTATCCACGCTGACCACTTAGTGGAAACGGCTACGGCATTAGGCCTGACTAGAGCCCTACCAGTAGTGGAGGGCCCCACCCATTTCCCCCCTCAACAGGGCTTTCACCCCACAGTGATCGACCTGATGTTCGTACCTACAGATCTTAGATTTGTACTGTACTGTGAGATCGTACCTGAAGCCAGGGGGACGTCTGACCACGCTCCTCTGACATTAGTGCTGCCTGGCCCGGGATCTCTGGTTCCGGTTACCAAGTGGTCCATCAAAAAGGGATCCGAGGAGGAAGCATCGTATCGCGATGCTGTCTCCTCCGCTTTAACTCCGTGGCTGGATTGGCACGGAGATACTTCGGCGGAAATCGATGCTGTCGTTTCGGCGATATCAGCAATTTTAAACAAGGCATGGGAAAACCACGCCAAGGAATCTCGCCTCGGCAAGTCGTCCAAAGGCTGGTGGACAGACGAATGCAGTGGCGCCCTCGACGCCTACAGAGCCTCTCGTGATGAAGAGGACTGGAAGCTCTATAGGAAAGTCATGCGACATGCGAAGCGCGACTTTTTCGATGACCGTATCCAAGAAGTGGCTACGATGAATAGACGACCCTGGGACCTGATGGCCTGGACACGTCAACGCAACCTCCCATCGTACGAGGCAATCTCCTATCGGGGAGAACCGTGCAACAATTTGGATTCTCTGTGGGCTGCCCTGGATGGGTCCTACAATGCTGCCTCAGATTGAGTAGTCGATCTGAGCATCCTTGATGAACTTGATCCAGTGCCTGAAAGGGCCTGGATCCCGTTCTCCGTTACGGAAATGAAAGAAGCGTTAAACGCGTGTTCTTCCCGTTCCGCTCCAGGTCCCGATCATGTTACATGGTCGCACCTCAAACACTGGTGTAGCAACCCAGAGGTGGCAGGGCTCATCACCCGCATCGCTGAGGCATGCATCACTGCGGGCCATTGGCCAGCTCATTTTAAGGAATCCCTGTCGGTTATTATCCCGAAGCCAGGGAAACCTAATTACTCTACCCCTAAGTCGTTCAGGCCCATCGTGCTCCTGAACACTTTGGGCAAACTTGTCAAAAAGATGTTGTCTAGGCGACTTCAGTTCGACGGTGTCGCACACGAGGCATTCGAGCAAAATCAGTTCGGAGGCGTTGCCCAGCGTTCCACAGAGGATGCAGGTATTTACCTTACCCACCTGGTCAGAGCTGGATGGGCCAAAGGGCTCAAAACGAGTGTCGTCACCTTCGACATCGCTCAATTTTTCCCCTCCTTGAACCATCAGGTTCTATTGGAGATCATCTCTCGGTCGGGATTCCCTGCGCAAGTAGTGAATTTCTTCCGCTCATACTTGGTCGGTCGCAAGATGACCTACAAGTGGAACGCTTTCTCATCTGGCTCCTTTGCAGCAGATGTGGGGGTGGGGCAAGGCTCTGCCTTGTCCCCTGTCTTATCGGCGTTATACCTGACGCCCATTATGAAACTCTTCAGAAGAAGCGAAATCGGCAGAGATGTCGATCTCATGTCCTATGTGGACGATGGTACCCTCATTGCCCGCTCTCCATGGTTGGAGGATAACCTCCCCCTCCTTAAAAAAGCATATGGCTGGATATTCCAGGCATTCACCTCCCTCGGACTCGTCCTGGAACATGACAAGTCCGAAATCTTCCATTTCTCAAGGGCGAGGAGATTCTCTCCCCTACCCATCGATCTAGGCTTTGCCCCGTACACGGGCAACACCCCCCTTAAACCCAAGGTCACCTGGAGGTACCTCGGATTCTTCTTCGATCGCAAACTCTCCTTTAAGGAGCATACGCGATTCTACTCCACCAAAGCCCTTACCACTGCTAGGGCGATGGGAATGCTTGGCAACTCTGTAAGAGGGTTAACCCCCATGCAGAAACGTCTTCTCTACCATTCGTGTGTCGTACCCATTATGACATACGGACTTAGACTATGGCACTTCAAAGGCGCTCGCGTCAAAGGTGTCATCAAAACGTTGGCCCAAGTGCAGTCCATCGCTGCACGTTGGATCCTCGGTGCATTCAGAACCACCCCAATCGGTGGCCTGGAAAGTATCGCCGGACTGCTGCCTATGCAGCTACTACTGCGTCGTTTAGTCAACAGAGGGGTATTCAGAACCCCCCTATTGGCTCCATCACACCCCCTAAGGGCAATCTTAGGGCCTAATCATGTCAGTACTACCCATTCTCATGAGCTAGGACTCTGGGGAGGGAACGTGCTTGACACACTCAACCTCCAAGGTCCATCTGTCGCCTTGGCTGCAGCACTGGCCCTTGTACCAGGTGATGAATTCGACCCATTTGGGGAAGAAAACACACCTGGAAACAGAGTGAAGGACCTTTTCCCCGCTCGTTTTTCCTCTCATCGCCTCACCTCTAAGGAGGATGGAGCGAGGAATTCTTACAGGAGTGACCTCGACAAGGCCTGGGCTTCTGCCCAGGTTGAGGATGACACTGTCGTTGTTGCAGTGGACGCTTCGGTGCCCACAGATGCTAAATTTCAAGCTGTCGCCTGCGCTCTTGTCTTCGGACAGGGAGAACAGGTGGATCGCGTTGTCTCAGCTTCTGGGAGGAGAACACCCCCAGAAGTCGAACTTTTCACTCTCCAACTAGGCGTCTCGGCTGCGTGCAGCAGAGGTTGCAAAAAGTTGGTGATCTTTTCGGATTCTACTATGGGCATTGAGTCCCTAATCGATCCAAAACCACGCTCTGGGCAAATCTTCGCCCTGGACGCTTGTCGCTCTCTTCGTCCCTGGCTAGCCGGAGACAAGGAGAGGAACGTAACATTCTGGCATGTCCCCTCGAAACTCGAGTGGAACGTGCACAAGATGGCTCACAATGTTGCTACATCTACCAAGATCTCCGTGGGTAGACACCCGCGGACGTCTCTAGACTACCTTAAAAACCAGGTCGAAAAGGCCGTTTGTAAGGATTGGCACACCCGGTTCTCAGATCCGGCGTACCGTGGTCGGCATTTCTACCAACTCAAAGGAGTAGGCGGAAAACCGGTAGTACCCTCAACTCACAAAGGTGGGCCTTGGCTGAAAGTTATGGGAAACAATACTTCGTTGACTTCTCGTACAACTCGTATGATCACTGGCCATGCTCCTATAGGGGAGTATCATCAACGTTTATCCCTCGACGGGGAATACCAATGTTGGTGCCTTGGTCCCGAGATACAAACTCGAGACCATCTACTATGCGTCTGCCCCAAGGTGGATCGCAAAGAAACTCGTGCAAGCCCCGACTCCGTCGAAGGCTTCCACGAATTCATGGACAATAATCCCGCACTGGGATCGTTCAACTCACTTGCGTGGGATCCAGGATAGGTTGTGCGCGCAGGGCGTATGACCCCCGTCTGGTTCTGGCTAGTGTTATCGGTATGTCGGGGTGGCTGTAGGGCACCAGACGAGTCCGTTAACCCTCATAAAGGGGGCCCGCCCGTGTTCAGGAGCGACTGTCAGGGAGGGGGGACATGAAACTAGGTACTGGTTCGAGGAGGCGCCTGAGCGCTTCCAGATCCGTTGTCGGTTATGCGTTGCGGCGACTTCAGCCGACTACGCTCTCCTTTCTGAGCTGAGAGGCTCATGTCGGGGCGGCAGTTTCCCCTAAATCTTGCACTCATTCCCGTAGGGATTTGGGGAACACGACATCGTCAAGTCCAGGTTGTCGGTACGCCACCACTGGCAAGTCCATTTACTCGATAAAGGGGGCCCCCTTAGTAGTCATTGCAGCTATCCAGGTGGTTGGTGCAAAGATTAGCAGGAGGAGGACTTGGGCTGGGCGTAGTGTACCTCGTTTGTATGTCTCTACCGCGGACTGCGATCGGGCGCCGCGTTATAAACCTTTGACCCAAAAAAAAAAAAAAAGGTCGATCACCGTAGGGTGAAGGCCCTGTTGAGGGGGGAAGTGGGTGGGGCCCTCCATTACTGGTAGGGCTCTAGTTAGGCCTAATGCCACAGCCATTTCCACTAGGTGGTCAGCATGGATCAAGTGTTCAGGCCCCTGGGGATCCCAGGAGGCATGCCTCACGTTGAAGTCGCCACACATGAAGTGTAAGTGTGGGATCGTCATGACATTCTCAAATAAGAGCATGATGGCTGAGTGTTGGCTGTCCGAATAGACGTTAGCAAGTAACATGACATCTTCTCCTATTCCCAATGAGAACAAAAGGACATCACGATCGTCGATCAGATCTCGCCTGAGACCTGGTCTTAGATTAGCAATGCTGTTCGCAAAGTAAACAGCAACGTGTGGGGGGGAGTCGATTCCCGATGGGCGCACTAAGGATCCCCAGTTTGGGCTCATTGGTGTGCCTATAACTTCTTCCCCTTCCCTGTTGTGGGCAGAAGGGGTGTGTCTTATTAATCGCCAAGGAGGTTCTTGGATAAACAGCAGGTCGTAGTCATCTACGAAATCTGCCAGCAGCGAGTCCATGTATCCCCAATTTTGATTTACATTTTGACTAAATATATGTAGCTGAGGGGTAGATCTAAGTCTATCTCTCATTTACATTCAGCCACCGCGTCCTGCGGGATGGTAAGTAGGAGGAGAATGAGAGTTGCGTCTCGCACTCACCTGGTCGTAGCGAGCCTTGATCCAGTCACAATCAAAGCAGTGTCGCCAGAAATTGCACCGACGATCATCGGACATGTGATTCTTCCGGCAGTTTGAGCACCTAGCCGGGTGAGGACAGGCTGCCCCCTCAGGGGTAGCTGGGACGGGAGGGTTCACCTTGGCGTTACCCTTGCAACACCCCGCAAGGGCACGATGGTGCTCTTTGCAGTGTGGGCCTGCACAGATCGGACATTTGGTCTGTGGAGCTCTGCATGCTGGGGTGGGGTGGCCCCATTTCCAGCATCGTTGACAGAGAGGCAAGCCAGGGTTTGCCCTGGCAGCCCTAACATAGGCGACGTAGCGTCCGAACTGGACGCCCTGCCCGATGAGAGCCTTGGCTCATGCACCACTGACTGAGTTGGCGATGTTAAGGTAAACGGTGCACGTATCCGACATCTTTGAATCACGTACTACCCATGGAGGGACCTGTAACACAGTGAGGTCTGATATGCTAGACTTTCCCAAATGTGCAATACCCACGTCAGGCGTAATTGCCTTGTCGTTGGCAATAAACGGCACGTCTACCAATTTGAAGTACAACGTGGACGTGGGTAGCGCTGCGTCCACTTGCAGCGCAAAGGGGAATGCCTTGTGGGCAGCCTCCTTGAAACAACGAAGGTCCTCCTCAGAGGCGACAACGTCTGTAGCAACCGATAGGTTACCGGCATGCATCGATGCGGACTGGGCCACTAGCTTAGAGTGGTGCAGGCCAAGAGTAGCCCGGACTTGGTCCAGGAAGTCAGCAGGGTTTGTCTCTGCCCCAAGGGGGGGATGAACGTGAACTAGAACCTGTCGTCTCAACGGTCCATGGACAGTAGGCGAAGGCTTAGCGGCTTTCGGTTTCGAGGGGCCCACATGCTGCTGTATGTCAGCCAGCTTGTCGGTTGGAAGTTCGGGGAAGGACTTGGCTAGACGCACAAGGCCATCCAGCATCCGCCTCTCATGGCTTTCTACACTTACTGGAGGCTATGACAATCTTCGTCGGTACCGTCCGAGTATCCGCCGTTCCGCTCATAGAGAGGAACGCATGGCACCAGATGGCTTGGGAACTATTCACAACCACCTGGCAATTGTCTGAGCCAATGTCGGCAGAACTAGCAGCTGCCGGATTGCCTCTCGATCTCACATCACCAGCAGCATCGCTTCTTGTCTTCTTACCGCGACGTGCACAGCCACAAAAAATTTTCATCGACACCGTTTTCACACTTTGCAGCTCAATCCATCTACGATCTTAGCGATCCGGTATAACCAGCGTCTTACCAGCACATGTCAGAATCATTCTCGAGAAGAGGGGGGAGATCGGGTGAAGCGATGGACGAGGGGGGACTCTCTAGATCGGGTATGCCCAGAACTCCTGGCGACGATCCAATTGACTCTCTGCGGCTCGAAGAGAGCCACAGATCCACACAGAATGCTCCCTCAGTGGGCCCTCACAGGACCCAAAGAGGCTCTCCAACATCCACGCTCCTTGACTTGTTACAACCACCATAAATAGTGGTAAACACCTCTGCTCAACGTTGCAAGCGACGTCGACACTTCAATTTTCGTCCGATTTTCGATCGGATTTCACCATCACGAACGCTCTCGGCGTCTCCAGGCCTACCCTGATTTGCTAAGAGATCCGTCCATCCGATCTCCGTGGATGCCCCGGTCATTGTTTTTGACAATGGCTGCTATCTGTCTCGTTCTCCTGGGCTTCGAGGATCCTGACTAGGTGAGTGTTGTTTATGAAAGAGTAGTCTGGGTCCCTCTGGGGGCTTAGAGTGGGTGTGGGATGCCTGCTTCAACG
Source organism: Tricholoma matsutake (assembly GCA_026075535.2). Lineage (NCBI taxonomy): Eukaryota > Fungi > Basidiomycota > Agaricomycetes > Agaricales > Tricholomataceae > Tricholoma > Tricholoma matsutake. The sequence goes on along the minus strand of AP026540.1, from coordinate 5,009,363 downwards.
CTCGCCCAAGTCGACACACTCGTTTAGTTGGGGGAGGTCTGGCTTAGGGAGAAGGGACGTTATCACTGGATTGCTAGTTGTCTGGGAGGCTTCTAGCCTCCATGCTCTGTGAGTTTCTATTACTAGAGACATGCTACACTGACTACCCATTGGAATACACCATCGTTAAAAGGGGCCGGGCGATGGTGCCCCCTGGCGGCTAGGTCGACACCTTGGTGGCCGCCACTCTCCACCAACTCTCTACCTCCGGTGCTCACTCTTCTAGGGTGGTATGACCCGGGTTCAATCTTCTCCCACTGGGTTACAGGATGTGCGGCCTGTCCCCCCCTCGGAGCGTTCGGAGGCAGTATCGGGTGGACCCAGAATAGAGATAAGGGACCAGCTGTTATCGATGGCACGCTACGTATCTTGATTTCTACTATCACCTACTAGCACTAACTTCCCCTCTCAATGCCTAAACGGCGAACTAGAGCCCAAACACTACGCTGGGGTCTACACGACCCCTCCCTGATTACGGGCGACATCTACGATGATGGCGTCCAAGACTACGACACCCGGTACGATCATGACGATCCGGATGTAGCTACTGCCCTACGGGCAGTTAGAGATCTATGGGCTGGAGAAGACCTCTCCGACCCTGAGGATGATGAGGATTCTCTTGCTATGCAGGAGGCCCTCAATTATGCCGAGAGCAGCCCCAAGCTAGCCTCGAGGCAAACGATCGACCGTGTGCTGTGGGCGCAGGACGTCCATGTCGCACATAAACGATGGACTCGCAGTCTCGAACGCGAGGACATGTACACTCAGGAGCTCGGCATTGCTGAGCTCTTCTATCCGGAGGCATCCCCTGCCCCGTTACCACCTTTGCCCCCCATCCCTGAGCTGGTGGAGGACAAAGTGCCGTTATCTGTGAATGAGAGGCTGGAAATCGAAGCCACCTCTCATGCCATGCTACACCAACTCGACGCGATGACCATGTTCGTTGGTACCGTCCGTACGTCCGCCGTTCCCCCTGCAGAGAGGAACACTTGGCGCCAAATGGCCTGGGAGTTATTCACGACCACCTGGCGACTGTCTGAGACGATGTCGGCGGAACTAGCAGCCGTTCCGACACCTCTCGACCTCACGTCTCCGGCAGCCTTCCGGGCTTCCTACGCGGCGGTGCACACCGCTCAATCAGAGCCTCAATCTGGGGAACCCTCGTCCCCAGCATGGCGCCGTCGTCCTCGAGGTCCTCGTGGACAGCAGCGCCGCAACTAGTACAGGGGTCTATCCCCCTCTACGTTCACGGCCACCAAGTAACTGGTGGCCACTATCGGGATGGTGACATGGTGTCGCTTCCCTATACCTTCCCCCCACTGCGGGGGGGACGATGTCATCGAGTGCGTGCACATGGGTGCATTTGCTCGAGGGGGGTCTCGGCCCCCTACTTACAGCGGTCACGGTGAATAACCAGGTGAACAACCACCCGCCTTGTTACTGTCACTTGTGCACAACACGGTGATGGTCCACCTCATTCGTCTGGGGTGGTCAATCCTCGTTGGCTGGAAAAACGCAGACGGTTATTCCTCCCGCAAGGGGGGATTTACAGTGAATTAACACTGCTGCACCTGGTCTGGCCTCGGTCGGACATGTGGCTGGGGGACCGTTTGCTCCAGGGGGCAATCTAATGGCTAACTTCGGGAGGGGGGGGCGCCCCCTCCAGATTATTGCCTTTCCTGGCTGAGAGGCCAACGTCTGTGGAACTGCCCGCCTAAAGGTGGCTAAAACGGGGACCTGAGTGGGAGATGGGCGAGGGGAACGCATAGATAAAGTAGTACCCAAGTTTGTACCTTGCTCCGCGGACTGCGTTTGAGCCCCGCATTATAAATTCTGATCCAAAAAAAAAAAAAAAAAAAGAGGCTCTCCAACCCCCTCCTCCCCCTATGGGGCGGGCATTGTCACACCGCGAGCACAGCGATTCAGCGTGCCAGCGCTATCTTCCAGGGACGTGACTGCATCCCCTGCACCTCCGGCTACCCCTTCTACTCCTGCATCGCAGTGCACTGATGAAGTGGCCAACAATCTCTCTTCCCACGTCGTTCAAGACACGGAGATGGCTAGCGATGACTGGAGTGGGCCCCAGACCTTCGCCAAAGACCTGGGAGAGTATGCTGAGGGATTCCGTGTCGTTCTTAACAGGATGGGATCCAGGCGACCGACTGCTGAAGAACGGCAGCTCATAGCAGAACAGCTGGGCTCGGTGCTGGCAGCAGCTGCCGAGGCTGGTATTGATCACAACTCGGGGAGTTCTAAGCTCCGGGGTGCAATAGATAGAATGGTGGGGGGCAGTAAACGGCCTAGGTCGGGCACTGTCACCAACGATCCCAATGTGGACTATCTGGAGGGATGGGATGGGCAACGCCCCCCCCCCTCACAAATCAGCGAGGACTCGGGGTCCAAAAGGAGCTCGACCTCTTCCTAAACCCCCAACAGGGGGTGTTTTGTCATCATGGGGTCGAGGACCACCTCCCCCCGTGAACTGGTCCACCAGGCCTTCGGGCAGGGGGACCTTTGCTCAGGTCGCTCGCTTCCCAGGGGGGCGAGCACCTAACACATCCATGGATGGCCTTGTGCGTTTAGCCAAAGCCTTCCCTGAACTTCCAACCAACAAGCTGGCTGACATACAGCAGCACATTGGTCCCTCTAAACCGAAGGCTGCAAAGCCCTCACCTACTGTCCATGGACCGTCAAGACGACAGGTCCTGGTCCACATTCGTCCCCCCCTTGGAGCGGAGACAAACCCTGCTGATTTCCTGGATCATGTCCGGGCCACTCTCGGACTGCACCACTCTAAACTGGTGGCCCAGTCCACATCGATGCATGCTGGTAATTTATCAGTTGCTACTGACATTGTCGCCTCTGAGGAGGACCTTCGTTGCTTCAAGGAGGCTGCCCACAAGGCGTTCCCCTTTGCGCTGCAAGTAGACGCAGCGTTACCCACGTCCACGTCGTACCTTAAGCTGGTCGATGTGCCATTTATAGCTAACGACAAGGCATTAACGCCTGACATCGTCATTGCTCACCTGGGAAAGTCTGGAATATCAGACCTCACGGTGTTACAAGTCCCTCCACGAGTAGTATGCGATTCGAGAATGTCAGATACGTGCACCGTGTACCTCAACATCACTGACTCAGTGAGCGGTGCACGAGCCAAGGCTCTTATCGGTCGAGGCGTCCAGTTCGGACACTACGTCGCTTATGTTAGGGCTGCCAGGGCGAACCCTGGCTTGCCTCTTTGCCAACGATGCTAGAAGTGGGGTCACCCCACCCCAGCATGCAGAGCTCCACAGACCAAATGCCCAATCTGTGCAGGTCCACACCGCAAGGAGCACCACCATGCCCTCACAGGGTGTTGTAAGGGAAACGCTAAGGTGAACCCTCCAGTCCCAGCTACCCCAGAGGGGGCAGCCTGTCCTCACCCGGCTAGGTGCACAAACTGCCGGAAGAACCACGCATCCGACGATCGTCGGTGCAATTTCTGGCGACATCGCTTTGACCGTGACTGGATCAGAGCTCGCTATGACGAGGTGAGTGCAAGACGTAACTCTTGCTCTCCTCCTGCTTACCATCCCGCAGGACGTGGTGGCCGAATGTAAATAAGGGATAGACTTAGATCTACACCGCAGTTGCGTATATTTAGTCAGAATGTTAACCGTAATTGGGGATACATGGACTCGTTACTGGCAGACTTCGTAGATGACTATGATTTGCTTTTCATCCAAGAGCCTCCTTGGCGATTAATAAGACACGCCCCCTCCGCCCACAACAGGGAAGGGGAAGAAGTTATAGGAGCACCAATGAGCCCAAATTGGGGAACCTTAGTGTGCCCATCGGGAATTGACTCCCCTCCACGCGTTGCTGTCTATTTTGCGAACAGCATCACCAATCTAAGACCGGGTCTCAGATGAGATCTGATCGACAATCATGATGTCCTTCTGTTCTCACTGGGAATAGGGGAGGATGTCATGCTGCTCGCTAACGTTTACTCGGATAGCCAACATTCGGCCATCACGCTCTTATTTGAGAACGTCATGACGATCCCACGCTTACACTTCATGTGCGGCAATTTTAACGTGAGACACGCTTCCTGGGACCCCCAGGGGCCTGAACACTCGATCCACGCTGACCACTTGGTGGAAACGGCTATGGCATTAGGCCTGACTAGAGCCCTACCAGTAATGGAGGGCCCTACCCACTTCCCCCCGCAACAGGGCCTTCACCCCATGGTGATTGACCTGATGTTCGTACCTACGGATTTAAGATTTGTATTGTACTGTGAGATTGTACCTGAAGCCAGGGGGACGTCTGACCACGCTCCCCTGACATTAGTGCTACCTGGCCCAGGATCTTTGGTCCCGGTCACCAAGTGGTCCATCAAAAAAGGATCCGAGGAGGAAGCATCATACTGAGATGCTGTCTCCTCCGCTTTAACTCCGTGGCTAGACTGGCACGGAGATACTTCGGCAGAAATCGATGATGTCATTTTGGCAATATCAGCGATTTTAAACAAGGCGTGGGAAAACCATGCCAAGGAATCTCGCCTTGGCAAGTCGTCCAAGGGCTGGTGGACTGACGAATGCAGTGGTGCCCTAGACGCTTACAGAGCCTCCCATGATGAGGAGGACTGGAAGCACTATAGGAAAGTCATGCGACATGCAAAGCGTGAATTTTTCGACAACCGTATCCAAGAAGTGGCTACGATGAATAGACGGCCCTGGGATTTGATGTCCTGGACTTGTCAACGTAACCTCCCGTCGTATGAGGCAATCTCCTTTCAGGGAGAACTTTGCAACGATCTGGATTCCCTCTGGGCTGCCCTTGATGGGTCCTATAACACTGCCTCAGATCGAGTAGTCGATCTGTGCATTCTTGATGAACTCAATCCGGTGCCTGAAAGGGCCTGGATCCCGTTCTCCATCACGGAAATGAAAGAAGCGCTAAATGCGTGCTCTTCCTGCTCCGCTCCAGATCCTGATCATGTTAGGTGGTCGCACCTAAAACACTGGTGTAGCAATCCAGAAGTGGCGGGGCTCATCACCCGCATTGCTGAGGCATGCATCACTGCTGGCCACTGGGCAGCTCACTTTAAGGAATCCCTGTCGGTTATCATCCCGAAACCAGGGAAACCTAATTACTCTACCCCAAAGTCGTTCAGGCCCATTGTGCTACTGAACACTCTGGGGAAATTAGTTGAAAAAATGTTGTCTAGACGAATGCAGTTTGACGGTGTTGCACACGAGGCCTTCAAGCAAAACCAGGTTGGAGGTGTCACCCAGTGTTCCACTGAGGACGCAGGAATCTACCTTACCCACTTGATTAGAGCAGGGTGGGCCAAAGGACTCAAAACGAGTGTTGTCGCCTTTGACATCGCTCAATTCTTCCCCTCCTTGAACCACCAGGTTCTGTTGGAGATTATCTCTCGGTTGGGGTTCCCTGCACAAGTAGTGAACTTCTTCCATTCATATCTGGTCGGTCGCAAGACGACATACAAATGGAACGCTTTCTCATCCGGCTCCTTTGCAGCAGATGTGGGAGTGGGACAAGGTTCTGCCTTGTCCCCTGTCCTATCGGCGTTATATCTGATGCCCATCATGAAACTCTTCAGAAGGAGTGAAATCGGCAGGGATGTCGATCTCATGTCCTATGTGGACGATGGCACTCTCATCGCCCGCTCTCCACAGCTGGAGGATAACCTTCCCCTGCTTAAAAAAGCATATGGCTGGATATTCTAGGTGTTCACTTCCCTCGGGCTTGTCCTTGAACATGACAAGTCTGAAGTCTTTCACTTTTCAAGGGCAAGGAGATTCACTCCCTTACCCATTTTTTTTTTTTTTTTTTTTGGTCAAAAGTTTATAACGCGGCGCCCGATCGCAGTCCACGGTAGAGACGTACAAACGAAGTACACTATGCCCAGCCCAAGTCCTCCTCCTGCTGATCTTCACACCAACCACCTGGATAGCTGCGATGACCACTAAGGGGGCTCCCTTTATCGAGTAAACGGACTTGCCAGTGGTGGCGTACCGACAACCCAGACTTGACGATATTGTGTTCCCCAAATCCCTATGGGTATGAGTGCAAGATTTAGGGGATACTGCCGCCCCGACGTGAGCCTCTCAGCTCAGAAAGGAGGGCATAGTCGACACATTCGTCGTAACGCACAACCGACAGCAGATCTGAAAGCGCTCAGGCGCCTCCTTGAACTGGTACCTAGTTTTGTGTCCCCTCTCCCTGACAGTCGCTCCTGAACATGGGTGGGCCCCCTTTATGAGGGTTAACGGACTCGTCTGGTGCCCTCTGGCCACCCCGACATACCGATAACACTAGCCAGAACCAGACGAGGGTCATACACCCTGCGCGCACGACCTATCCTGGATCCCACGCGAGTGAGTTGAACGACCCCAGCTCTGGGTTATTGTCCATAAATTCGTTGAAGCCTTTGACGGAGTCTGGGCTTGCACGAGTTTCTTTGCGATCCACCCTAGGGCAGACGCGTAGTAAGTGGTCGCGAGTTTGTATCTTGGGGCCAAGGCACCAGCACTGGTATTCCCCGTCAAGGGATAAGCGTTGACGATACTCCCCTATGGGAGCATGGCCAGTGATCATACAAGTTGAACGGGAAGTCAGCGTAGTGCTGCTCCCCATAACTTTCAGCCAGGGCCCACCTTTGTGAGTCGAGGGTAGTAGCGGTTTTCCACCTACTCCCTTGAGTTGGTAGAAGTGCCGTCCACGATACGCTGGATCTGAGAACTGGGTGTGCCAATCCTTACAAACGGCCTTCTCGACCTGATTTTTAAGGTAGTCTAGAGACGTCCGCGGGTGTCTGCCCACGGAGATCTTGGTAGATGTAGCTACATCGTGAGCCATCTTGTGTACGTTCCACTCGAATTTCGAGGGGACATGCCAGAATGTAATGTTCCTCTCCTCGTCTCCAGCTAACCAGGGACGAAGGGAGCGACAAGCATCCAGGGCGAAAATTTGCCCAGACCGTGGTTTTGGATCGATTAGGGACTCGATGCCCATAGTAGAATCTGAAAAGATCACCAACTTTTTGCATCCCCTGCTGCACGCAGCGGATACGCCTAGTTGGAGAGCGAAAGGTTTGACTTCCAGGGGGATTCTCCTCCCAGAAGCTGAGACAATGCGATCGACCTGTTCTCCCTGTCCGAAGACAAGAGCGCAGGCAACAGCTTGAAATTTGGCATCTGTGGGCACCGAAGCGTCCACTGCAACGACAAGAGTGTCATCCTCCACCTGGGCCGAAGCCCAGGCTTTATCAAGGTCACTCCTGTAAGAATTCCTCGCTCCATCCTCCTTAGAGGTGAGGCGATGAGAGGAAAAGCGAGTGGAGAATAGATCCTTCACTCTGTTTCCAGGTGTGTTTTCTTCCCCAAAGGGGTCGAATTCATCGCCTGGTACAAGGGCCAATGCTGCAGCCGAGGCGACAGATGGACCTTGCAGGTTGAGTGTGTCGAGCACGTTCCCTCCCCAGAGTCCAAGCTCATGAGAGTGGGTGGTGCCGACATGATTGGGCCCTAAAATCGCTCTTAGGGGGTGTGATGGAGCCAATAGGGGGGTCCTAAATACCCCTCTGTCGACTAAACGACGCAGTAACAGCTGCATAGGCAGCAGTCCAGCAATACTTTCCAGACCACCAATTGGGGTGGTTCTGAATGCACCGAGGATCCAACGTGCAGCAATGGACTGCACTTGGGCCAATGTTTTGATGACGCCTTTGACGCGAGCGCCTTTGAAGTGCCATAGTCTGAGTCCGTATGTCATGATAGGTACAACACACGAATGGTACAGAAGGCGTTTCTGCATAGGGGTTAACCCTCTGACAGAATTGCAGAGCATTCCCATCACCCTCGCAGTAGTGAGGGCTTTGGTGGAGTAGAACCATGTGTGCTCCTTGAAAGAGAGTTTGCGGTCGAAGAAAAAACCAAGGTACCTCTAGGTAACCTTGGGTTTGAGGAGGGTGTTGCCCGTGTACAGGGCAAAGCCGAGATTGATGGGTAAAGGAGTGAATCTCCTCGCCCTTGAGAAGTGGAAGATTTGAGATTTGTCATGTTCGAGGACAAGCCCGAGGGAAGTGAACGCCTGGAATATCCAGCCATATGCTTTTTTAAGCAGGGGGAGGTTATCCTCCAGCTGTGGAGAGCGGGCGATGAGAGTGCCATCGTCCACATAAGACATGAGATCGACATCTCTGCCGATTTCGCTTCTTCTGAAGAGCTTCATAATGGGCGTCAAATATAACGCTGACAAGACAGGGGACAAGGCAGAGCCTTGACCTACTCCCACATCGGCTGCAAAGGAGCCAGATGAGAAGGTGTTCCATTTGTAGGTCGTTTCGCAACTGACTAGATATGAACGGAAGAAGCTCACTACCTGCGCAGGGAACCCCGACCGAGAGATGATTTCCAATAGAACCTGGTGGTTTTTTTTTTTTTTTTGGGTCAACAATTTATAACGCGGGGCTCGATCGCAGGCCGCAGAGCAGGATACAAACTTGGGTACTACTATAACTACGCTTCCCCTCACCCATATTCTACCCAGGTCCTCATTTTAGCCACTTTAGGCGGGCAGTGCCACAGACGTTGGCCTCTCAGCCAGGAAAGGCAATAATCTGGAGGGGGAGACCCCCTCCCGAAGCTAGCCATTAGATCGTCAGCTGGTGCAAAGCGGTCCCCCAGCCACATATCCAACCGAAGTCAGATCAGGCGCAGCAGTGTCAATTCACCGTAAATCCCCCCTTGCGGGAGGAATAACTGTCCGCATACTCCCAGCCAACGAGGATTGACCACCCCGGATGAACGAGGTGGACCATCACCGTGTCATGCACGAGTAACAGTAATGTGGCAGCTGGTTGTTCACCTGGTTATTCACCGGAACCGCCGTAAGCAGGGGGCCAAAGCCCCCCTCGAGCAAATGCACTGCCAGCACATGCACTCGATAGCAATTTCCCCCCCACAGTGGGGAGAACATAAAGGGTAGCAACATTTGTCACCAACCCGACAGCAGCCAGTGGACTGGCGGTGATGGGTGTGGAGCAGGATGCCCCACACAAGTAGCAGCACGGCCATCTGTGATGATGACGGCACTGTACTGGGAACGAGGGTTCCCCAGATTGGAGCTCTGCTAGAGCTGTTGGCATCGCCACACAGGAAGCTGGAACAGCTGCCGGAGGCGTAGGATCATTGGAACAATCGTCTCTGGTTGTCCGCTTGGGCATCAGGAGCAAGTTAGTACTGGTATATGATGCAAGTGATCGAAATACGCAGTGTGCAGTGTAAGCAAGGGCCTCCTGCCTAGCAAGAGAGT